>JAKELP010000017.1:3454820-8619820 GCA_029929735.1 Mimosa pudica | reverse complement strand
TAGCACTGTTTCATTAGAAAAAAGAGAGAGATTCTTTTGATTTTAGAATTTAGAGTCTCCTACTTGTTTAATGATATATCCTTAAAAATATATCAAATATGTCATCATTTATTAACCCATTTCGCAACCTTAATCTCTCCAAAAAAACAGTCAATTAGGTCCTATATTTAGGACTGGAGGTAGTAATATATAAATATACATGATTTACTCACTACATAAATTCCTTTCATTAGATATCCCTAACTTTTCATAAAACTTACTAATAAGTTAAACGAACCCTTCAAGCTAATATTTTTTATTGAGGATAATTTAAAATTTTATGAAATAATACCTAGTTTAATTTACATAAAGTTGTTGATCACGATGGTGTTTATAAAATGGACCACAAGCTTCTTATGATTCGATTCCTTCAGGCCAACCAAGAAGAAGTAATTTCATCAATCATCAGACAAAGGGAGTGAATTCTATAGTTCATTTAATTTTATATTTGACCAAACAGGAAACAACTAAGCCAATCTACTATTGTTTATGATATTATTGGATTTCATAGCTCCAAGTTGCAGATCAAGCAGATGAATACATGGATTTCATGTTACGAATAAGAAGCTAAAATAGAGCATCATCGTGCTTGTTACTTGAGAATAATATGACAAGTTAATGAATTGTAATTTAGTACTTCTAGTTGCAAGAAAAGTTTGTCAATTAGTGAACACAACAGCCAAAAGTGCATATCCAATGTTGGAAAATATCAAGAATTTATCCTAGCTGTACTCTGGTTTGTTGTAAAAAAAGGGCATCATAGAACATTTCATTTGGCACATAAGAAAAAAATAATTGGCATTGCCATTAAAAATCATCAATATGATTGGAATGATCATTCTGTTTTTTTTTTCAGAAACAACTCTTATTTGGACAACATTTCTCCTGAACAATGGAATCAGATCAACAGTCTACTTACTAGTTACTAAAAGATGACAAAGAAGATAGATGAATTCTTTTGAGAAAATTATCGTGCAACCCCACACAAACAATTAATTACTAAAAAGTTCTCTCACAAGAAGTGATCAACATGACAATGACAAAACCCAGTATAGAAGATAATATCATGTCATCATAGCATATTGACAATTTAAGTGACTTTTAGAGATCAAATCCCTTATGCAAGACTGCATAATTCCGAATTTTTTGCTGCTTATCTAGATCTTCTTTCTGCGAACCTCAATCACAGACTGTGAAGTGCAATAAGCAACAGCCTGAACAGTGACTATAGGATTCACAATATAACATGATTTACTCAACACATTAATTCTATTCATTATGTATCCCTGACTTTTCATATAACATACTAATAAGTTAAACAGACTCTTCAAACATATAATTCTATAGGGGATAATTTTAAAATTTGCATTAAGTTGTTGATCATGATGGGTGTTTATAAAATGGACCAAAAGCTTCTTACGTTTCAATTCATTCAGGCCCACGAAGAAGAAGTAATTTCATCAAGCAAGCAAGGGGAGTGAATTCTCTAGTTCATTTAATTTTACATTATAACCAAACAGGAAACAACTAAGCCAATCTACCGTTTATGATATCTACCGTTTATGATATCATTGGATTTCATAGCTCCAACCTGTAGATGAGGCAGATGAATACATGGATTTCATGTTATAATCAAGAAGCTAAATTAGAGAATCATCATGCTTATTACCTGAAAATAATATGACAAATTAATGAATTGTAGTTTAGTTTCAGGGAAATTTTGCCATATAGTTAACATGGGAACCAAAAGTGCAATTCCAATGTTGTTTGAAAATATCAAGAATTTATCCTAGCTGTACTCTGGTTGGTTGTAAAAAAGGCATCATACAACATTTCATTTGGCACATAAGAAAACATTATTATTGCCATTTCCATTAAAAATTATCATGATTGGGATGATCCTTCTGGTTTTTTAGTCAGAAACAACTCTTATTTGCACAATACAATCCTACACAATGGACTCAGTACCAACAATTTATTTACTACATGATTACAAAGATGATCTTATAAGAAAATTATTGTGCAGTCCCACATAAGCAATATAACCGCTAAAAAGTCTCACAACAAGTGAGGCCATAACAGTGACAAAATCCAGTCTAGAAAATGGTTGCAAGCTATCATATGGCATATGACAGCTCTAGTGACTTTTTAGTGATTATATCGCTTAGCTCATCTAGATTTCTTCCTTCTAAGAACTTCAAGCACAGACTGTGAAGTGCAATAAGCAATAGCCTGAACAGTGATCATAGGATTCACACCCAAAGCTGTAGGAAACACACTTGCATCAGCAACATAAAGCCCCTCCACCTCCCATGTCTCTCCCATCTGATTCACCGCCGATTCCCTCGAATTCGCTCCCATCCTGCAGCTCCCCATCTGATGAGCTGAGCACAATGGAGTTGACAAATCTGTCAATGACCTTGAACTCTCCTCCTTCACAAACCTCTCAAACTCATGATAGCTCACCTTCTTCACATTCAAACTCCTTCCTTTATCATTATGTGTCCCAATTTCTTCTGCCCCAGCTGCTGCAAGAATCCTCAAAACCTTCTCAATCCCTCTCTGCAGATTCCTCTCATCAATGTCCTTCATCTTATAACTTATATTGTCCTGAGACCTCACTGTCCCTGACCCTTGATCCCTCGCCAGCGCAAAAACATGCGCTGTTCGCGAAAACTTTCGCATTCTCTCCTTTATATGGCTCCCAGAAACCCATGGCATCAAAAGAGAGAACACACCAGGATGTAATGCTGGTGTTTGTATCACAGCACCATATCCAGATTTATCAAAATCTGCCACCACTGTTGACATTGCTGTCATTATCCCTCCTTCATAGCTCTTCTTATGTTTCTCAGGCCAAACCTTATCACCATCATCACCATCATCAGACAAAGAAGAAGGTGTGTCTGGAAAATATCCCCAAGCCATTGTCACTGGATGAAGACGCAAGTGTTTCCCTATGTTCTTATTCTTCAACCCACTTCTTTTAAGCAACTCAGGAGTACACAATGCTCCACATGCCACAATAGTAACCTTTGACTCCACCATACAAATATCCTTAACCCCTCTATACTCATACTCAAAAACCACACCTTTTGCCACTTTCCTATCCTTATCTTTATCCTTCTCATGAACAACCTTAATTGCCTTGCAACTAGGAAGAATAACACCATTCCCAGACTTCACCAAATCCACAAGCCAAGTCTCAGATGTCCCCTTCTTCTTCCCATCCTTACACCCCATACCACACCACCCACAATAATGATCAGCAGGAGAATTCCTAGGAATAGTACTCACAGGATACCCCATCTCCTGACAACCTTTTCTAAGTACAGCATTATTAAATCCCTCATCATTAATCTCAGATTGCACACCCATTTTCTCTGACACAACATCCAAAGCTTCCTTATACAACTTACTCTCAAAAAGCTCCAACCCATAATCTCTACTCCACTCTTTACAAACATGTCTTGGGGTCTTAATACATGCTGACCAATTAATCGTTGACCCTCCACCAACCGTTGACCCAGCAAGTATGAACATACCCATGTCATCAGTGGCTATTAAACCATTTGAAAGGTACATTTGGTCCATGCTTGGGCCTTCAAGAAGTGAAAGATTGTTCCTTGCTGAGTAATTTCCTTTCTCCAAGACTAAAACTTTGTGGCCTGCTTTTGCTAGAACTCCGGCGATGACGCCGCCGCCGGAGCCGGAGCCGACGACGACGGCGTCACATTGGATGAGGAGGGAGGGGGATGGTGGTGATGACGTGGCGGGGGATTTTGTTTTGCGGCGGAGGTTGGTGACGTGGAAGCCACGGTGGCGGAGGGAATCTATGGTGATGTCACGTGGACAGTCCATGTGGATAAGGCCTTTGTAAAGGGGGCCCACAACTTCCTCTGTGTTTTTGTCGTTTTCTTCATTGGTGTGAATTTGTTGGTGTTGTTGGGTGGAGGATGTTTGGGCTTCGAGAAAGTGGGCCTTTAATTGGGCTTTCAGTTCCGGGTCGGGTCATGTGTACCCGATTGCTTTCCATGATGGGTTTTCTTCTGCTTCATCTAGCTGCTCACAATTGAAAGTTTCTTACATAAGTTCAAGGGTTCAAGTTTTCCAACACACACACACACCTACTTTTCATGAAGATAACTAATCTAGACAGATTCAAAATGTATTTTTTCAAGAAAAAAAGACAGTAAAGACAAACGATAAACTAGGATAAAAGCTGAAAAATGTATTGAATACTTGAGGTTACAACTGATATCAAATTTATAAATTCTCAGTTATTATAGGTTTTTATGCTACATATCAGCAGCATATAAAGGTTTTATCTAGCTTTGATTTCTTTTCTCTTTTAGGGCCAGTAGTGGTCGTGGTTTAAGCTTAGATATAATGGGCTTGGGGTGGGTGTAGGTTACTATTGGGCGGAAAGTAAAAAGTCAACAACGATCAATGGTTAGAGGATAATTGTATTGTTTTTTTTATTAATCACCGCCTGGTAAACCGGTGTGATTAATAACTAATCCGGACTCGAGGGGCAGAAGTGTTGCCCACATAGGCAAGGTTGTCACCTCTCCCAATGAGAGTGCTTCTCAGGATTCAAACACGTGTTTTACTCCTTACGGGGTTGTAGTTCAATTACCAGTTCAACCAACTACTTATTGATAAGATAATTACAGTATATTCCGATTGAAATATGTAGAATTGACGCAATTGAGGAGGGTTTGTTGAGATGAGTTGTGTGCAGAATTTGAATATAAACATTCGTTAGTAATAAAAAGCATATAATAATGTATGTATAGTTGTTGGAAAGTCCACATTTTCTTTTGTTTTTTTATTACAAAAAGTTTAGGTGAGTTTAGGTCCCAGAGTCTCACCAGGGCCAGGGCAGGCCTCCAGGCTCAAAGAGCGCTTACAGAGGTACTTACAGATCGTCCACCAACAAGGTCCTTACATCGGTGGGATTCGAACTCACAACCATATAGTTATAAGTCAAACTCATTTACCAACTGGACTAACCTTTGTTGGTAAAGTCCACATTTTCTTGTACAAATGGAATTTCCATTTTTCCAAGGTCATAATATGGAAGGAAATAGTATAATAACTGCATGCATTGGAGAATAGTAATAAATTCATAATAAATGTCAATGGACCCCGGTCAATGTTGGGTTAAAATGTGAAATTACAATAGATATATGTCAACAAAAGTTATTTACTCTCTAACTAAGTAATATATGATCTAGGATTTCCTTCACGCGACCAACTTTGTCCTTATTAATTTTCTAATAAAATTTTAAAAAGAAGGTATGTATTCATGGATACCAAATTGATATTATAAAAAAGGGAATAATGCAAAAGGCAATGATACTATATTGAATTTTTCAAAATAACATGTAAAAATGGGAAAAAATTTCTTTTTGAATAACCCATCAGTATATTTTTGAAACCGGGAAGTTATTGTTGTTGTATATTGTTTTTTTTTATAACGGCAAGGGTGTTATAAATTTCAGGAGTGACCACTTTATTTCTTCTTCTTTTTTCCCCTAACGAAGTGACCACTTTCCGCAGGGTGTGCTTTGAATTGAAGTTTTTTTTTACCAAAGCATTCAATTGAAGTTGGATGTTCACTATGTTGTACCACTTGTGACATTTTGAGGCGACATAATACAACCACACTGCCTCACAAAATGTTTGGGTTGATTTAGTTTCATTGCTCACAAAATGACAAATCAGTGGGGAAGGGTTCACAATTAATTTCATTGCTCGCAAAATATTCAAAATAATAATATTATTCATAATAATTCAGCAATTGATGGGAAGAATTAAAATATATACTCCCTCTGGTCCTAAATATAAGACCTAAGACCTAATTGACTTTTTTGAAAAATCCTAAAAAACAGCAAAATAAGTTAATTATAAATTGATTTACCTAATTTTTCCTTTAAATTAGTTTATTTTACTTATAAACTAATGAATAATCTAAAAATATATCAAATATGTCATGATTTAATAGACTATTTTGCAACCTTAACTTCTCCAAAAAAGTGTTATCTAGGTCCTATATTTAGGACCGGAGGTAGTATTAATTTATTACTTAAATTTAATAATTGAAATGTTTATATTATATTTATAACCCAAATAAACATATATACACGGAAAAAATATGATATTTCATCTGAAAATAAAAAAAAATTTCAGTTTCATTAGTACCCATTGGTTGATTTTTCTCAAAAGATTAAAAAAACTCATTATACTATAATTTAATTAAAAATATTTTATAATTTTTATCAAATATTTATTAAGTTCGATGGACGATACGTATGTGAAATATTTGAGGTTACAATTGGTATCAAAATACAAATTCCCAATGATAGATATGTTTTTATAACAGTACTGGCGCGGGTAAGCTTCGAATAATGGGCTTGGGTGGGTCTAGCCATTGGGCTGAAAAGGAAGAAGTCAACAACAAGCAGAGGTAACAGCATTATTACATTATTTTCCGGTTGAAATATGTGGAATTGACTCAATAAGAAGTGTTTGGTGAAATAAGAGCGTGAAGAATTTGAATAATAAAAACCATATGGTATGTATAGTTTTTTGGAAATTGAAAGTTTATATGAATGTCCACATATACATGGCCACAAGCAGCTCATAGTATAGAAGGAAATAGCAGGTATAGTAACAGTAACTGTATGCATTGAAGAATTATAATAAACTCCTAATAAATGCCAATGGACCACGGAAAATGTGGGGTTAAAATGTAAAATCACAATACATATGCGTACAATTTATTGACTCCCTAAGTAATTAATACATGGACCATAATGTATCCACAGATCAAATTGAGATTATATAAAAATTTGTTCTTAATTCATTTTCAAATACAATTTTAAAATAAAGGACAATAATGTATCCACAGATCAAATTGAGATTATATAAAAATGGTTTAATGCATAAGGAATTGATGAATACCATATTGAATTTTTAAAATAATATTTAAAGTGGAAAAGAATTGTTTTCTTAAAACAGGGAAATTATCGTTGTTTTTATTTATTTTAGATAATGGAAAGGATGTATAAATTTAAGAAGTGACCACTTTCATTCTTTGGTTTTTTGGCCAACTTAGTGACCACTTTCTCTAGGGTGTTCTCTGGATTGAAGTTATATGCTCACTATGTTGTACCATTTTTGAGTTGACACAAAACAACCGATATGCCTCACAAAATGTGAGATAATTTAATTTAATTGATCACCAAATGACAGGGTTAAAATTTAATTTCATTACTCGAATAATCTTTAAAATAAATACTCCCTCCGGTCCTAATTATAAGTCGCCAACTACTTATTTCTCACATACCAAGGAATGGTAGTTGGTGTTAAAATCCATGTTTACTTTTCCACTTTTTCCAACTCCACCCTTCATTGAATGATGTGTTTCACATTTTCAACTTTGAATCTTTATTAATGATAGGGGTAAAGTGGAAAAAATCATTTAATGCGGCGGTTAGTGACTTATATTAAGGACTAAAAATTAGAGGTAGTTGGTGACTTATAATAAGGACCGGAGGGAGTATAGCAATGGCGGAAATTTAAAAAGATATTAAATTATGAGATAAATTTGATTGGAATATATTTAGTATATTTATGACCAAAATAAATTATCAGTAAAAGATATTATATGTCTTACAAATTGTTTGGAAGTGCATGTAAATTTTGGACCCTTTTCGATCAGCCATTTTCGGCCCGTTGGTCCATAGTGTGTTTGGTAGTCATTTATATTGTAGTGATCATAATGATTTTTGTGTGTAACCGACACACACATAGGTTTCTGCTACAGAATTTCAAAATATATCTGCGTATTGGTTCGTGACTAATATTCATATTTCTTATCCTATATTTGTCTATTTTAATTTTTCAATTTACTCCCTGCATGTCCTAATAAACCAAAAAGAAAAAACATATACTTGGACTAACGAAAGATATGTAATAATATATACTCCTTCCGGTCCCATATAAGATCTAGTTGACTTTTTTGGAAAATCCTAAAAAAAACAAAATAAGTTAATTATAAATTGATTTACCTAATTTTTTCCCTTAAACTAGTTTGTTTAACCTATAAATTAATGACTAATATAAAAATATATCAAATATGTCATAATTTAATAACATATTTGGTAACCTTATAACATCTCCAAAAAAAGTCAACTATATCTTATATTTAGGATACGTTAATCAACACTAAGATATATATTGGGCTAATGACAGCATGAATATTGGCCCAAAGAATAACACTATTGTAAAAAAACAGCTGATATTTTCAAAAAATGTTTACTGTATTGATGGTGATATGAGGGAGACTGCAAATAAAATAATTTTGGACCAATTTCATTAAAGCTGAACTTATTGCAGTTTATTTTCTAACTAATAAACAATGATTTATTTTATCATTTATTGTATGTCATGTCAAGTGATCACTATGTCAACGAGCTAACTTATTATCAATATCATTATCTTTTTGATCGAGAATTATCAATATCATTATCACTATCATTTATATTTTGCCTCTTCGTTTGCCAGATTATAATTGCTATATATTGCCTTCGTTCAGTTTAGACCTTCCTTGTATTGATTGTGTAAAATAATTCAGTTAAAAAATTGTGTGGAATATTTCAATATCAACTTAAATATTTAAATTAATGTTTTTTAAAAAAAATGTACAAATAAATAACTTTATACTCCTAAAATCATATGAAATATATAAATTAATTTTTTTAAAAAAAACCAATATTTGTTTCGCTTTCTATGCGCTGTTTGTAGGGAAGGGGCGCCATAAAAGAAGGCATCTTGCAAAAAAGTCAATAAATTATGAGATTGTTATAAGGTATAACAATCTCATAATTTATTCTAAACTATTAATTATGAGAAATCTGTTTTAATTAAATTAATAAATGACCTTAATAATTTAAGGTCATTTATACCTTAAATTATTAATTTAAGGTATAAATGACCTTAAATTAATAATTTAAGGTCATTTATACCTTAAATTATGTCCTTTAAATTAAAGGACATAATTTAAGGTATAAATGACCTGATAATATTTTTTTCTATATCCAAGAATTATCAATTTGAATTTGAAGTATTTTATTTCCAATAAAATTTTTAAACAGATTTCTTTACCATTTTTTCAGAGGTACTATTGTTTGCCGATAGTAAAGAAATGAATTGGGTCACATGTAGCCCAAAAGTGGGTGGGAAGTGAATTATACATATATAGTGCCGACATTTAGTTTGTATTAATTAAAAGTATTTTTATTCTCGTTGGAACGAAGAAGGACTTCATATTGGTGAATGAAAATGACTTCACCTTATTTGCTTTCATGGCTTCTTCACATTTAATCTCATACGACAAGGATGCTCTCATGCTTCTACACCACTCAGTCCACATAGGATATGATTTT
Organism: Mimosa pudica; assembly: GCA_029929735.1. Lineage (NCBI taxonomy): Eukaryota > Viridiplantae > Streptophyta > Magnoliopsida > Fabales > Fabaceae > Mimosa > Mimosa pudica. Next base: position 8,610,326 of record JAKELP010000017.1, on the reverse strand, counting down.
TTTAAAAGAATCAAAAAGTAGAGGAAAAATCAAAGTATGCTAGCCACACTTTAGCATATGAAATGTGAGATTTTTGCACAAAGTTATCATGGCTCACAATGTAGAAAGCGTGTGACCGGTGACAACTTTTGTAAATAAAGAACGAGATTATTGACAAACATTATTGGTTTCACTTGATGTAGAAAGTATGTATTTTTACACTGGCTATATCTTTTTTTTTTACCTGTATGGCTATATCCGATCCACAACTTAACTTAGCTATTTAAGTCGTTTAAATTTTATCAACGCCGTAACTACATGTAAAAGGTGAAGATATATTTTGTATTTGCTCAATCCTTATTGATATTGACAGTCTTTACTTCAGTTAAATAACTGATGTAGAATCACCTTATTAACCGCGCGGTTAAAAAGATGGCTTTACATCTAGTGCCAATAACAACACAACACAAAATGCTGAAAATAGAGGCATACTGAATTCATGATGATAAAATAAAATGTTGCTAAATAATTATGAGAATTTAAGAAAAAAGTAGGGAGGGAATGAACGTATGTACCTGAGTGAAGAAAGTGAGGAGGGTGAGGACTTTGAGGGTACGAGCAAGCATACGAAGGTGACGAAAGTGACTGAAGAACCAGGAGTTGAGGATACGGTGTCGTTTATAAAGAGGTAGGTGATGGATGGCGTGGATGAAAGGGAAGCGAAGAGACACGGAAGGTAGGCCGCACAGGATTACAGTGCCAACCCATGTTGACATGAGCCACAGCACCAACTTCAGTAACTCTGTGTTTGGGTGCTTCAGTTTCTCACTTATTATTCCCCCAACCTACACACATATACATACACACAACACTTCCATTTATTGACTTTGACGGCTTGACTATCTACCTATAAATTATAGTAGTAATTTTCAATATATATTCATTTTCCCTATAAAGTTCACTCACTTGGAGTAATACGTACTAATTTGCAGCTTACTTCTCACATACTTACATATAAAAGGTCCTAGTAACTGAGCTGTGGTATTTTAAAAAAATAAATAAAATTAGTTAAAAGTAATCAATGTGTAAGACATATTTTTTAATTTAAAAGAATGGTATTATTTTTTTGCAAACCGGGATTAGATTAAAAAATTAAACTTAACATATTAACATTTGACCAGTTGAGAATAATGCTTTTTCTCTTCAAAATCTAAAGTTAAACAACTGCAAAGAAATGCTTCAAACGATTGATCAACCAAATGAAAAAAAAAAAAAAAACCATGTACAATTTGAATATAAAGGCGGACTTTTGCCTCCTTGATAACTTAAATCTTCACACATGGCAACACCAAGCAAAACACTTTACTCGCCAAATTAAATACGTAGAGGTTCCAGATAACGAATTTGGAGAGTAAGATAAAAAAAGCATCAACACACACAGAGAGAGATACAACTTAGTCAGATCATGAACTCTGAAACTAATTATATAAGAGGAGGAAAATTTTGACGATGTGAAAGTAAAATTAGACATTTAAATATATATAAAAAAGAAGAATATTTGTTTTAAAAAAGAAGAATATGAAAAAAACGTACACGTTGGTTTGTTCCGGCCATGGAAGCAGAGGTACGAAAGAAGGTGGCAAGAGGATCAAAGGATGGATCGAGTGGGAAAACGATGTCGTTAATGGCAGGCAAGATGGCATCACATAGAGAAGTTAGGGTTTTCATTTGTCTGGGAGAGAGAGAATTAGTAGGAAGGGTAAGAAGATGATGATTCTTCTCTCTCTCACCATTGAGAAGAAGCCTATGTGTATCTATATTCCCAAGTTTTATCACTTTCTCATCTTCTTTATTACATCCCACAAAACCTCCACTTATTCTCTTACTCACTGATCCTAACTTAAAACTTCCTTTCCTAAAACTTCCTCCACCATTCTTTCCTCCTTCTATCATCATAATCTCCTCTTCATGCTCCATTATATTCTTTCCTCTCTCTTTGTATGTTCTTGGGTGTGCTTGTACCAAGTATGTATGTGTGTCACACATTGAAGAAGATGCGAAACCCTATGCGTTTATATAAGATATGCCAAAGAGGGAGGGACGGAGAGAGGTGGAGAGGAGGAGAGAAGAGAGGGGATTTGTTATTAATCTTCAAGCTTAGGTTCAAAGCTGAACGAAAATATATTGAAGGCATCTAATAAATATGACATCAAATCCATATTTAAATGTTTGAAGGTATGTAAGGGTGCAGGAGTAAGGACATTGTCATCATTAATAAGAGGAAATAAAATGTTATGTATACTTAAAATTTGGGTGTGGTAGACATGTATATATTGTTATGGATTAGTATTGTTGAAGATGTGTGTAATATGTACACATGGAATTTATTATTCTTTTTTGTAGATTTTGTATTTTTCGTGGTCAGAAAGTTTTTCTATGAATATCTTCTATGTTTGGTGGCAAGATATTTCGTTTTACAACTACCTTTATACTATCAAAAGTGAATATATAGTGGACACGCTGATTTTGTTTCTTTCTTTTTCTCTGTTATGGCAGTTTGCTTCAATTTCGAGCTTACTTTTTTTAAGAAGTGCAAATTAAACTCCCTGAATATTTTACTATTTAGAATTAGAATAATTATAGTAATGTATGTCTTAAAATTACATTAGCTAACAAGCAAGTGTATGTTTAGATTATACACTACAAGAAAATAGGTTTATAGTCGCATTTCATATGTCATACAATGAAAACCCACAACATTACTACAAGAAAATAAAACTGTAGTTACGCCCTTGATATATTTTTTTTTATCAAAGTTACGCCCTTGATATCACGTGAAAACAAACTGTGATATGGTTAAGAGGAATGCACAGTTTTTTTTTTCTAAATCACAACATACACCAGTTTATTCATTTTTTTATTTTTTAAATAAAAAACAGCATGTCATGCCATTATGGAGCAACATGAAACAATTGTTTTTTTAATAATTAACTTATGTCGCACAAAATTGCGAGACATGCAACAAATTGCGCTACAATATGAAGCAAATAATTTGTAGTCTTGAAAGATTTTTTCAAAAAATTTTTTAGTGTAAAACTTATAATTTAAAAAACTGATTTATGCCCCTAAGCAAGACATCATATTTTAATTTTAAAATCTAAAGTCTCAACATGATGGTGTGACATCAGTTTTCATCTTTCGAAAACTATTGTCGTGTGCCCTATTGGCATGACATTAGTTTTTATTTTTTAAAATTAAAAATTGATGTCACACATTGGGGCTCAACATGCATTTTTAAATGCGCAATATATATATTTTTGTATTAAAAATTGCATGTCGCGGAAGGATGTGCGACACATTAAAAAAACACCTATATAAATTCTTCGATTCATTGCATATCTCCTCTTTCATTTTACCTCCCTCTTTCATTCTTCTCGCTTTTTTCATTTTCCCGAATATAAAATTGTTTTCTCATTATTCTTATACTAAATTAATTTCATTTTCTTATATTTGCAGGTTATTGTTTAAACACTATAATTTATGTCCCCTACTCTTTTTTTCCTACTAGGTATATAATTTCATCATCTACCAATGGTATTATTTTATCACTTAATATTTGTTTATTCATTATTGTATTTCTCTATTCGTTCTCATTCAATAACTCTATAATCTATTTCCATTAATAACCAATAATATTTGTGTCTCAAATAATAATAATTAATTAACAGGAAAATCCAGGAGCTTATTATGATCACACAAGATCGTATGACATAAGTTGCTGGATTTTGTTTTTTTATAAAATATCAGCATGTGCGACACTATTTTTATTTTTGTATTAAGTCAAAATGTCGCTAGTTGTGGTATATATATGTCATGGTTTTCTTAATGTGTGACATATTGGTTCGTCTTCTTATGTTTATATGGCACAGCGAAAAACTGCGACACATGCAATGCCTTTTGTTTTCACATTTGTTTCTATGACTACAGGACTTTTTTCTTGATGTGATATAACCAAAATAATTACTTAAAAGAAGTAAAGTTTCCTATTTACTAGATTAATCAGATTTTACCTAGTAACGCCATATATTAATAAATGAACTCAGAAGTCCCATTAGTTTCAGGTTTTTTCTTTTGTATTTTTTGATATATTTTTTTTATTTTGAGTATAGCTTACTATCTCTTCTATCCTAAGTGTTTTTTTATACAAATGAAATTTTAATATATAAGAGTGTTTGAGTTAGATACAGTTAGCTTGAATCTATTCTTTTGTTAACGAATCGTATTGGTTAAATCGTATAGGTTTGCATGAAATGTAAAATAAAAACGTATCATTATCTATAATCAATCAATGTTACTCCCTCTGGTCCTAAATATAAGACTTAATTGATTTTTTTGAAAAATCCTAAAAAAAGCAAAATAAGTTGATTATAAAATTGATTTACCTGATTTTTTCCCTTAAACTAGTTTATTTTACTTATAAACTAATGGATAATTTAAAAATATATCAAATATGTCATGATGTAATAGACTATTTTGCAACCTTAACCTCTCCAAAAAAAAGTCATCTAGGTCTTATATTTAGGACCGGATGTAGTATATATTATGTGACTTTTAATAAATTTTATACTATATATTGTGTTATACCCATTAAATCAATCTATAAAATAGATTGAAGTAGTAAACATTATAGTAGTTATTATTTATATTGAACTTGTAGGAAATAAATTATTTTTTCTTCAAAAATAATATTTCTACCATTATATTCAATCATTTAAATTTAATGTTAAGCAATAAATAAACCGAAATGAGTAGGATGTTATGAGAAAGAAAACATTGCATTAATGTGGGGGAATGGAATCGGATCTTGTAATTATCAGCTATGACCAAGCCAATACTCTTAAATAAACCTAATATTTAGGGACAATTTAGTACTCCCTCCGGTCCCTAATGTAAGAGCTAGCCGTCAAAAAAATGCTTCTTAAGAAAACATGTGAATGTTAGTTGGGTGTCTGGAGTTAATGCTTCTTTTCCAAAATTGCCCATATTTATTATGGTACTTTTAAGAGAGAGAAATACATAAGCATTAATAAATATGAAAGAGAGTTAGGGGTAAAGTAGGAAAAAATGCATTAAATGAGGAGAGAATATGAGGTGAGCTCTTACATTAGGGACCAAAACCATTCAAATTTTAGGGGGTGGGCTCTTACATTAGGGACCGGAGGAAGTATTAGTAATCTTTATGATCTACAGCTGTATTTATTTTATCTTAGTAAATAACTAATTTTGGTAAATTAAGAAAATAAATGAGATGTATCACTTAATTATAAGAAATGTGGACTAATCTTTTTGAAATATTTCTGTCTAACAAATATACCAGGTATGTCCATTAAAATGAAAAAAAGTGATTTTAAAATGATGTTGGGGATCATAATTATTTTTCAACTGGGTTGGTTGAAAATGTAAGTTAAGGTTGATGCTTGTTGACAGTATTCGATCGAGGACTAAATAATCCATCCTCTTACTGATGAAAGAATTAGTATTATCTTAACTTTTGGAATGGAAGCTAACAAATTTTAATAAACAATAATTTCAAATACTACTCCCTATAAGTCTTATGGAACCATTTTAATTACTTATCATTATCAATGCTATGATTATAGTGATGAGGACACAGAAATAATCTCTTGACCGGAGCATCTTTTGAAAAAAAAATATGTAGAGAGAATATTTATTAGGTTGAACAAAAAAGATAGAGAGAATATTTATTTTAAATATACCCATAAAGTTTTTTTTAACAAAAATAATGAGCTTGATGAAAAAATTAGGCTTAAAATACCCATATCAAATATAGATGGCCCAGATCTACTTAACAGATGTTCTTTACTTTAATGAGCACCCAAATTGTTACCCATGTTTTATATAATAAGCTACAATTTATTGAATAAATCTGGTCGATTTTACAAGATTCACTTAAAAATATTTGAATATATAATACTTTTCATTTTTATTACCCCCATTTAATTACATTAAATGTATATTGCAGTTTTGTCAAACATTTTCTTTAATCTTTTTTCACAACCTTATTCTCTTTTACATATTTCCTATGTAAAAAGGAAATAGTATTTTGAAAAAAAACATGATTTTCTTACAGATTAGCCTTTATCTAAACACTCATTGTTAAATGCGATAATTCTTTTAAAATACTAAAAAACAATCTGAGTTTTACTGGAAAAAAAACAATCTGAGTTTAACCATTTCTCCAAGTTTTATTTTCAAGTTTTAGAGTATATAATAATTTAGTTAAAAGATGAACACAAATATCATAAAATGTGGTGAAGTAATGAGAAACACGTACGTGGTGGTGAATGCAGATATGGAGAGGAAAAATCAACTAGACCCAAAAAGAAATATATGGGGCTTAGGAAGTGTGAACTGTGAAGTGTCCAACGTAAAAGAGAGAAAGAAATTAACATAACATATATGAAATAAATGTAACGAATAACTGTGCTAATCAATTACTCACTCATCTGCCACCATTTAATTCCCGGCTGGCATCGTCCACTATCATTAACGCGCCCAATTGGCTTCGCAAAACAGTTTTGCCAATACACAGCCAATGAATTTTTCGTTTGAAATTAATTTTATCATGCAAAAATTAAAATTATTTAATTTAATGTTTTTAAATCCTAGCCTCTATTCCTACTTAACATGCATAAGGTATCATTTTCGCCTTGTCCCTGTCTCAATCACTTGGAAAGGTACTTTAACAAAAAAGAGGGGAACGTGTTCATTTTCTTATATATAGAATTAATTAATATGTCAATTTTATATGTGTATTTAATATATTGTTTAGCTATCATTCTATATCCCCTCTCTAATTATGAATTCCTGGATGAAATAGGTTAGGTGTATTTAAGACTTTAACCCAACTTTTAGGACATTTAAGATCCAAAAAATACTGTGTGTCTAGTGGCTACTCGAGTAAAACTTCATGGGTATTTAAGAGTTTTAACCCTTACTAAGTTACTATATTAACATTGGATTGTTATCAATCATTGATTAGTAATTGTTATCTGCCTTTTAATTTAAATTTCTAGAATGTTATTATAGTTTTATTTTGATTTAATTGTTTTCAATTAGTACTAATTGTGACTTGCATTTTTATAATGTTTTGTCATCAATTCTCAAGGTTAGCTTAAAGCTTAAATAACACCTCAACTATTTAGTTTACACACACATGAGTATTAACTATTAAGAATATATATCAGTTTCCGTATTACCTCTGTCTCTCTCCTTCTATCTCGATCATTTCTCTATCTCTCCAGTCTCCACTCTTTTTCCCTTCTATTCATCTAAATACTTCCTACATCACATCAATTTTGGCTCCAACATTAGAGAAATGCTAACTAATTAGTTCCTATTGACATAGACATATCATTGTTACTAATTAATCTTTGATCAAAATTACATTTTAGCTAGTTTTTCATTTTATATTTTCAAAATTTGAATCGAAATTCTCTTTTATATAACCGGAGAATAAACTCAACTGAAAAGATTGCATGAACGGATCAGATGTGTATAGTTAAGAAGGCCCACGAACAGGCAGACCAACTATTTCGAAATGTTATGATCACGCATAGTAATTGACTATAGTAATGTTTTTTGACAAAAACAAATATCAATAATGTTAAGGGAAAAAACGCTAATTTAATAATTAACTATTTCAGTTTGGACAAAAACAATAAATGATTATTTCACTGTGCATAAATAATAAATAACTTTGTGACCCGATGCAGAAACGATAAAAATTGGTGATAGATGTTAATTTGAAGTTAAATGGAGTCTGACTATGATTGATATTATTTTCATAGTGAAAATACTTTTTATCCCTCTCAACTAAAAGTCTCTTGTTCCTTCTCCCCTTCCTCTTCCCTTTGACCAGTGGCAATTCACGGCCGCCTCCACCACCGCCATCGTTAGAACCTCTGAAGTCTTTGCCACCGACGAAAGAGGAAAGGGAGGAGGAAGAATGTTGAATTTTAATTGGGAGAGGTAAAAATGTATTTTCACTTGGAAAATAATATCAGTAAGGTTCTATATAATTATAAATTAACATTAGACTCCGGTTTTATCATTTTTGCACCGGTTTCACAAAATTATTTATTATTTATACACCGTGAAATAGTCATTTATTATTTATGTTCAAATTGAAATTGTTCATTATCAGATTTGCGTCATTGCCCTAATGTTTATGCCAAATTTCTTCTTATATGCGTTCAATTCACAAGGATAAAATTGAAAATTCTATGTGGCGTACACAACGAAAAATTCCAATCCTTATCTATTTCAATCGGATTCCTCTCTAGATTAATTAATTTAGTTGTAAAATGTATCTCTTTCGGAAACATTATGTTTCTCACGGAAATTCCCAGTTCAAAGCCCGTAATTTTTCCGATACAGTATATTTTCCCCCTCAACTTTTCCATGCATAGTATATAAACTAAACTATACATGCGTATAATTAGGAAATATAAATAATTGATTTTTTATTTGAGGCCAATAATGGACGACCCTATCAGTCACAATCTCAACTGTTACCAACACATCATGTTTAATGGCACATCTAACTTTTTACAAACATTGAATTGCTCTTCATTGTTTCTTTTAATTATAAAAGTCAAAAGATATCACTCTGATCCTTTTTATATATAAATCCAGATAACCTAATTAATTCTCATATAGTACGTTTGGTCCTTATTATTATACATAAGCTATCAACTAACAAGTTTATCTATAGTTATATTATTTATAAGGGTACTGTGAGAGAATAAGCTATCAACCAACAAGTTTATCTATAGTTCTATTATTTATAAGGGTACTGTGAGAGAATAATAATTAATGTGATATTTAAGTTTATTGTAGTTATCCGGAAAAAAAGGGTTTATTGTAGTTACAAGCAAGTGTAATATATATTGAAAAATACTTAAAAGTTAAGGATAAATTTAATATTATTATCTAATTTTATTGCTATATAAGTTTCGTTAGTCGTCGGTGCATTATGAAAGTATCAAAGAAAGTTGTGTTTAATCTCTTTCTTCTCTCTCTAATAGAGGCAAAATGATTATGGCATCCACGTTAATTGCTTCCAAAATGACATTATAAAAAGGTCCAAAATTTGTCCACACACTAAACTTATAAGGAGAATCACGGTGGTAATAAGTAGGACTACACAAAAGTCCAGTGGTCCGTTTGGGCCGCCACGACCCGACCCGGTCATATACGAAAAGTGGTCTGTCACGATGGCCCGGAACCAACTCTATTAGGACATGACTGACCCGACCATCGGGTAGAACAGGACCAGGGCATATGTTCCATGACCAATCGGGTGGCCCGGCCCGATTATAAATATTTTTATAATTTTTTTATTTATTAATATTTTTTATAAAAAATGTTTTGTTAATTTTTCTATTAAATGTTTTTTTCTTTACTTGTTTCTATTATAATAGCTTCCTATATGGTTAATGTTTATTAATATCTTTAGAGTAAGTTATCAGGTTATGTTAACAATCGTATTTGCATTTTATTAATATTTAGTTAACCATCTTAATTTAAAAGTCACTCAACTATATATCTCTTTAATTTTCAATTTAGAGTAGTTGGTGCCATATTCAAAGTGATTTTTTTTCGAGAGCTATATTCAAAGTAATCACTAACCCCTTTTTGTAGTAGCTATATGTGACTCATTATATTTATCATTGCATTGATACTTCTTAATTGTTATTGATGAATGATGATCAAATTTTCCTTTGTTCTTTCTAAAATTGGGGTCGAGTTTTTTTCATTTTGTGCTTGGCCTGACCATCATGGTCCGTCATGTGGCCCTGCGGACATGTCCGGTCCATTCTCGGTGTCGGGCCAAACAGGATATGACCGGGTCTCGGGCAAAAAATTTTGGCCCGACAATTATTTAGGACATGACCAGGGCATATAGGTGGCCCGGTCATGTCCGTCATTTGTGCAACCCTAGTAATAAGGTCATGTCTCCTTTTATTAGATATGATTAAATGATGTTTGATATTGTCTTGTAAACTCCCCATATTACCTTCTCCCCAAATTTCAAAATTAAAATTGCAAACACTACCACTTTTGTATTTATGGCTCTATCCACTACATATTCTCTCTCTTACACATACTTAAATAAAGGTATTATTGAGAAACAAAGTTCATTTTTGACATATTTATTCAAACTAACTAATTTTAACTTCTTCACACAATCCCATTTTATTATTCCTATCATCCTGTGTGTGTGTGAATGGAGAATTTAAATATCCATTCATAGATGAAGATAAAATTGGAAAACTGTTTATAATTAAAGTCTTTGCTGAGTTAACAAGTACTCGCTCCGGTCTTTATTATAAGTCACCAACTACCCATTTCTCACATACCAAGGAATGGTAGTTAGGTCTTAAATTCATGTTAAATTTTCCACTTTTTCCAACTTAATCATTCATTAAATAATGTGTTTCACATTTTCAATTTTGAATCTCCATTAATAATAAGGGTAAAGTATGGGAAAAGAGCATTCAATGCGGCGGAGTACTACACTTAATAGCAAGTGTTGACCGAAAATTAGAAAAATCTTCCCAAAGCTGCAAACTATATATACATGATGAATTATGCATAAATGAGAGACATGAAAATGTGGATGGCAACATTTACTTAATTATTTTCATGTAAGATCCATGTACTCCCTCTGTTCCTAAATATAAGATCATTTTCCTTAATTTGAGTAGATTAAGGAAGTTAGTTATTTATACATGATATTATTATCAATTTATCTCAACTATATACATTTATCCTCACTCTCTCTCTCTCTCTCTCTCTTGCTTGTTATTATAGATAAGCATTGTAGGGCTAATTTGGGAAAAAATTGAGAAAAGTTAGAAAGTGATCTTATAATTAGTAATAAGTTGAATTTCAAAAATAATCTTATATTTAGGAACGGAGGGAGTATTAACGTATATTTCAAGAGACATCGAAATATGATCAATCCAACAATGATAGATGAATAATTTTTAACCCCGTGGCTGGATATTGCAGCGCGCATGCGTGTATAAGAGGACCATATATATGAATTACGTTATAAACTCCATGATTAAAGTGCCACAGAAGTACTCCATGAGTGAGGCCAAAAGCATCGTTTAGAGCAATTTCATTTTCCTTCATTAGTTGCTAAACAAATGTATGAGAAAACTAAAATTTGAATGGGCCCAGGAGTCTATTGCCTCAACTAAAAAATATCTTATTTTTTCCCTTAAAAAACCAATTGGTTTATAATATGTACTAATAGGTGGTTACTAATTTCTATTTTTTAATTAATTTTACCTCCATTAATTATCTACACAGGGAATATTGATAAAAATGAGAGAGGTGAGATATGGTGTATGTAATCAAACAAGGATTACTTTGCAAAAATGTCCATGTAATTGTCACGAATGTGCAAAAATACCGATGTAAAAATTTTTGAGCAAAACTACCCATCAAATTTCAAAACTGAAGCAAATAGTGTTCAACACTATTAACTTTTTTACTTTTTAACTCATCATCTTCTGTCGCGTCATCACTCACCAAAACACATGACAAACTTATGTATTTATTTGCCCTTGTGTGATGGTGAAGCGACTGAGGATGATGAGTGGAAAAGTAAAAAAAAAACAACGGTGATTAACACTTTTGCCCTAGTTTAAAAATTTGATGGGTAGTTTTGTTAAAAAAAAATTTACATGAGTATTTTTGCTCATTCGTGACAATTACATGAGCATTTTAGCACTTTAGTCAATCAAATACTAATAGGACAAATGTGCAAATATGATACTAAACTTTACCTTTAGGAGCATTTCTAATACTCAAGTTTTAACGGTGATTGACGTACACTTTTACCCCAGTTTTAAAATTTGACGGGTAGTTTTGTTCAAAAAAAAATTATATGAGTATTTTTGCTCATTCGTGACAATTACATGAGCATTTTAGCACTTTAGTCAATCAAATAATAATAGGACAAAGGTGCGAATTTGATCCTAAACTTTACCTTTAGGAGCATTTCTAATACTCAAGTTTCATGAGGTGCACCAATGATACTCATCTATTAAACATTGAGCAAATGTAATATTGCTGTAAAATTTGGACGATTTCTATTAAAATTTTATTACCATCAAGTCCCTGGAAATAATCTAATCATTATCATGTCCCAAAATACTTGTGAGGACATACAAAATTTAATTCAGAAAAAACTGCAACACCTTTGATTTCTAGTCTATTGTAGGAATTATTTGTTTCAATAAAGGACATCGTAGTCTTTTCTCAATTAAATTTAATTGTCTCCAAGTCTCTTAGGACATAGTAATAATTAGATGATTTCTAGGGACTTCATGGTAATAAAATTTTAACGAAAACCATCCAAATTTAACTGTGGTATTACATTTGCTCTTTGTCTAGCAGATGAGTATCATTGGTGCACTTCACAAAACTTGGGTATTAGAAACGTTCTATAGGCAAAGTTTAGTTTTAGATTTGCACATTTACCCATAATCGTAACATATTTTTTTGAGTTTTTTTTGTTTGACACCACCTGATAATCCGTCACCTCTTGGTAACAAACTAATTCTGACTCAAGGGGTAGAAGTGTGACCTATATAAGTAAGATTGTTCCCTCTCTCAATAAGAATGTTTTCTAGGAATCGAACAGTAAATTTTTTAATTAAAGACATACTTACTGGATTATTCGTTAGTTTTTCCTATAGATAGTGTGACAAGGTTGTTAATCATGACTCAATCTAATTATACATGCTCCTATTGATAAGTTAGTTCCAATATATCTTACCATAACTAAGAAAAATTTCAAATATCATTCAGTAACCATACTTCAAAGATCAAAATTTAGCTTTTCAATTCTAGACTATGTAATACTTTTGTCTATCCTAAATTTAACATTTATTTGAATTTCTTTTAGGAAATCCTACAAAAGCTGAATAAGAAACTTATAAATTGATTTATCTAAATTTTTACTTAAAACCAATTTATTTGACTTATAAATTGCTAATACATATTTTGAAAATATATTAAATGTTATAATTACTTAACTTATTTTACTTCCTTAAATTCTCAGAAAAAAAATAACTAAATTTCATATCTAGAAATGGAGAGAATATATACAATATCTTATCATAATAAATCTATAATTTACTCACTATTAAATGAATGATAAAATGTACTGCCCCGATCTTTATATACAATGCCGCAAAATTCGAGTTGGTTTGTCCTTATTACTACTATAACATTTCATTTGGGTTTCTCTCACTAACAAATGACCTTTTCTCTTTTCACCCTCAATTTATTTCATAACATCACATTCTTTTTCATCTCTATTACTGTTACGAGTATTTTTTCCCATTAGTAAATGAGAATAATATGGAAAAAAATAATTTATACACATTAATTACTTATAACTTATTTTAACTTAGTTTTTGTAAGTAGTACGTTCATATAAAAAAAATTAATTAAGGATATGATATAAATATGTCGAAAAATCCCTCTACCTTATAACAATATAACTTAGCTAGGTAGGGGCCAGAAGCTAGCACGCATGCAAGTTTGTGAAATGTGAGTGGGGTTCAAAGTCATAGATATATGGTTCTTTTGTTTCGTGGCTACCAAAATCCTGCCAATTACTTCAAGGAAAAAACTTATATCAAGTTTATCAAGTTCACCTATAAGATATTGTCACTTGTTCTTTTTTTCCACGTCAACAAGGAGGTGTTTATTGTCTCACAAATCTCAAAACATAAAAGATCCGGAAAAAGGAAATAATCAAATAAGGTAAAAAAAGAAAAAAAAAGTATATGGTGATGAACAGATGATGATTGGTAATTAATGTGACCCTATCTCTCTCCGCCTTCATTGCTTCACCATCTCATTCATGGAGACGATGATGGGTGAGGGATAGATTTTGGGTTCGGTGCATGAGGAAGAGAGAGGAGGAAGAAGAAGGTAGGAGGGAGTGACAATGGAAAGACGGAGAGGGTTTATGGTTGAGGAAACTGTGAGGGGAGCAGTTACGGAGGTTGAGAGGCGACCATGGTGGAATGAGTGGTGGAGATTATGGGGTTTTAGTGAAGTTGAGAGAGAAGAGAAGAAGAGACCATATTTCGTTTTTGAAGAATGAAGAAGATGGGTGGGCTAGTGTGGATGAAGGGCCAATTCCGATTCTGAGAAGTCGATGTCGATTCCTATTCTGTTATTCTTGGCCGTGAAAAACATAGGTTTCATGATTTTTTTCTTTATTATTTGGTTTTTGGATTGAGTACTGTGAGACAACAAACACCTCCTTGTTGACGTGGAAAAACTGAACAAGTGACAATATCTTATAGGTGAATTGGACAAACTTGATATAAGTTTTTCCCTTACTTCAATATCTTCTCACGTCTTCGTGCATACTGGCTTGGCCAGCTATATATATTATCGTTTTTGCCCTTTGTTTCTCTTTTAAATTTATTTCCCCGTAGTTTGACACTAATACATGTCTACTGCGTCGACAAAATAACACACACATGTCCATGGAGGTGTGCTCTATGTTATAAATAATGAAAACTTAAAATTTGGCAGACTAATGTGCGAAAACAATAATAGCATGGTACCATAACATTTCCAGCCCGTATAGTATAGGTTTATTTGTCCTGAAACTTCATTTACGTGTATCAATGATGTCAGTGAATTTGTGGTCCTCGATCATAAATATCGGAATCACATTAATAGCAACCTTAAAAATGGTATTGCGCCTTGAAATTCATGGCACTTGTATTTCATTATATTGATATTCTATATATAATTGATATCATGGGCAACTTTCATAGTATAATCGCGGTATAAATTTTTCTGCATATCAATATTATAATTGAAAATGTATACGTTGCTAAAGGAAAACAAGTGCTCAGTCCAAAAAAAAGGAAACCAAATTGAACCAAATATAAACAGCTCATATATACAAATTAATATACGTTTAATTTGAGACAAAATTTTGCATGGCAAAAAAAAAAAGAGACAAAATTTTGTACTTACTCCCTTTGTTTTTTAAAAAAAGAGTAGTAATTTTGTTCGTGTTAAATTGTTAATGCGTGTAAATATGTGGAGCAAGTTTAAACTCATAAAAAGAGTATCGTGGTCTTAAAATTTAATTACTCTATATCGTAAGTATTAATTAGCAATTAATAACTAACGTGGTATAATTCTTTGTTTGACAACTTATGGGGTATTCTGATCCAGTGAGCTATTCAAATGGGAAGAAAAAAAACTGAATGAGCAAGCATTAGTATAATGATATTATCGATTTCATTTTATTCTTAATGATGAGTAGAGTTTAAATGGACAGTGATTGATGAGTAGAGTTTAAAAATTATTGGAGTGACTTAGCTTCCCTCCTATTCAATATTCTCTTCATCCTCTACACCAAAATAAATTATTTTTTGGGTCAATTTTTTTTATTTAAATTTATCATTAGATTCTACATAAAATTAGTGACAATTTTATTTTGAGTTATTTTGAAAAATGGTCTAGTTTTAATTTTATATGATTTTAAATATTAAATGCATAAATGGTGTATTTTTTAAGTTAAATAATTGAATCTTGAAAACTAATATAAGATTGAAAACAGAACATTTTCTTAATAATATATCAAAGGTCACCAATTTTACTAGAATCTAGTGATAAAATAAAAACAATTTAACCCTTAAAATAATTTTTTGTTTGCAGAGTATGGAAAAGGATGAGTACTAATAACCACAATCACAGACAACTTTTGTCAAATCAAGAAAACCAATCACTTTTGTTCATTGACGTGTATCTGTATAACATAGACCCTTGGTTTGAGTGATCCTAATCAATGTGTTTGTGTATATCCGGAAAATTAAAAAGAGATAAATTAATGTATTAATGACAAAAATATTAATAAAGACGAAAATTTGGGTCTGTTTACTAATATCTATTTAGTCCAAAGTTTTTAATTAAATCATTTCATGTTGACATTCTTGAAAATAAAAAAAAGCAGTTAGGTAAGAAGTTTTCAAAATTCGATTGAACAATTATTGATAATAAAAGTCAAGCAGGGCGTTGATTTAATAATTGGTTTGGATATAAGCAAATTAATACCCGGAGCTAAATATCTTTACTACTACCTCCGTTCCTAAATATAAGATCACTTTAGCAAATTTGGAGAGATTAAGGAAGACATTCCAATGATTAGGACTTAGGACTTAGGAGTACATGAAATTTTCAAAATGCCCCTCACTTTTAACATGGAGTAATTTTCAAAATCAAGAAGAAAACCAAGAGAGAGATTGGTATGGAAATTTTGGCAGAGACACAACCTCATACGCGCCCCTAGCAATCTGGCCCCACCACCGTCCTTTCCACCACACCTTGGGTGAGAATTTCCTTAGAAGCGCACCCCCTCAGCGTCCCTCAGAATCCCTCTCTTTGGAATCTTGTTTTGGCCATTGATATTTATCTAAGAGCTCATAACTTATCCCAATAAAAATAAAAAACTTGTATTATAATACTAGCTCCGGTCCTAAATATAGGACCTAATTGATTTTTTTGGAGAGATTAAGGTTGCAAATTAGGTTATTAAATGATGACATATTTGATATATTTTTAGATTATCCATTAGTTTATAGGTAAAATAAACTAGTTTAAGGGAAAAAATTAGGTAAATCAATTTATAATTAACTTATTTTGCTTTTTTAAGAATTTTTTAGAAAAAGTCAATTAGGTCTTATATTTAGGACCGGATGGAGTATAAAATAAATGAAGAACTTTTAATTTTTTATTTTAAAAACTTTTTGGGATAAAAAATTTCAACTATCTGGACATATTTAATTTCGATAAAAGGATCTATAAGAGATAGAGAGTTATCTAGTTAATTGTAAAAGAATTTCGCAGTTAACTGTTCAGTTAACTGTGAAATTGTTTTACAGTTAACTGGATAACTCTGTATCTCTTATAGATCCTTCTATTGAAATGAAATAGGCCCAGATAGTTGAAATTTTTTATGCTAAAAAATATTTTGTATTATAATATATCTTTTTTTATTTTTCAATGGTACAAGTGACAAATTATGAGCTCTTAGATGAATCTCAGTGGCCAAAATAAGACCCAAAGAGAGGGATTACGAGGGATTCTGAGGGATGAGATTATGAGAGAATCCCAACCCCCACACCTTGTTCTTCAATTTCCATTTCCAAATCTTACAACAATCACAAACCTCCCATTCCACCTCCTTCTTCTTCTTCTTCCTCTTCCTCTTCCTCTTCCTCTTCCGCTGCCAGTGGCTTCAGCCTTCAGCCCGCCACCGAATACATTGACGGAGCCGGTTTCATAAACTGTGAAAAGAGATATGATGAGAATTATATTCATTATTTGAAGCGGGTCGTGTTACATAGTCCAAAGCTTCGAACGATTTTGATATGAAGAATCTTCTGTTAAGACGAATAAGAAGTCTGTTTCCTTTATCGAAGATCTTGATTGTTTCTTGGCGGAGAAATCAATAGTTTATGGAGCCTGCCGGTTGTGGGGAAGAAGGGGTATAGGGGTAATATTGGCAAAACATGAAAAAAATAGAAAGTCATCTTATATTTAGGAACTAATCCACTTCCCCAAAGTGATCTTATATTTAAGAACGGAGGGAGTATTTCTTTACGTACAGCCACATATAAAGTCTTTGAATCCAATTCATCTAAAATGTGATATGATATTTAAAAATATAGAAAATTGGCGCCAATAATTAATTTTAAAAAATACCAATACCAAATATATTAAAACTTTAATTGTATCGTAAAAAATATATGGATAGTATGAGAGAAAAGAAAAAACCATTCATAAAGCATACAGAAGTAATTCATATTTACAACCACCACAGAAACTCTTAAATAAACTTTATATTTATGAAGGAAAAAAATATTGGATATTATAAAAATTCAACTCTTGTAGTAATTAAATTTTATTTAATGTCATTTTTCCTTTTATAAAAAAGAATATTATAAAAATTCATAGCACATTGATCTTGTGCTCTTCCCCAATAAGAGGGTTTCACGGGATTCGAATACGCGTTCTAATTCTTAGAGAGATTGTAACCCACTTACTAGCTCACTCAACTATTTATTGATAACTGAAAGTTATTACTCTGTATTTGAAAATATGTCTCTCCAGAACATTTGATAAAACTGGAATGGTATATTTCAAGATATGAAAAAAAATAGTTACTTATTTATGACCTAGTAGACTTATTGGCAAGAAAAAAAAAGACATAGTAGACGTTAATGGTGCGCATATGTGGACTATAGTACTATACTGATCGATCAACGATCGCTCACTTAGCTGTGTTTCATCCCACAAAACAATTTATTGCAAAAGTAGTCAGCATTTGTTGTTGGACGTTATACCCATATAATAAATGTCAGGTTTGAATGTTATAGCAAAAAGAATCTTCTAAATTGTGATCACCAAATTTATCCACGCGTCTAGCTCTCTCAAGTCTCAACCCTATCCAAAATATCATATACCCCCCCTATCCCATATTAATTGTAAGATGGTTTTTGTTGAATTATGGGTTATCAAAAATTTGTTAACACTACTGGCCAAAAAAAAAATTTGTTAACACTATTCAAAAAGTAATAATTATGTAGGAGACAATATTTTAGTTCAAAAATGACCTTATTTATGGAATAATAAGAAAGAGAGTGATAATAGAAAGAGGAACGAAAATATGCATTTATTAAATGGTAATATTATAAAAAATGCATTTATTATCGTCAGTTCATCACCAACTCAAACACAAGAGGAGTCCGCTCTACTTCCCCTCTCTCCACCATTTGGAAAATTATTTTTGGGGTCACATTCTTTTTATTTGTTATATTTT
Organism: Mimosa pudica; assembly: GCA_029929735.1. NCBI lineage: Eukaryota > Viridiplantae > Streptophyta > Magnoliopsida > Fabales > Fabaceae > Mimosa > Mimosa pudica. The sequence continues at coordinate 8,591,380 of JAKELP010000017.1, read as the reverse complement.
AGTAGATATTTGAAAAAATCATATAAAATTGTAAAGAGAAGCATTTTTTGTGAATGAGATATCAAAATGTTACTAATATTATAAAGAATCTAAGGGTAAAGTAATAAAATTTAACAAAAAATGTGACCCAAAAATATTTTTAAGAGAAATGTAAATGTAGAGATAAGGAGAGAGGAAAAGTGGAGAGACCCTCCCCCTTTTGATAAAACATTGAGGCCCCTCTCCCCTCAAACACCACCTTATATTGTGAGACAATAACATTAAAGAAAAAATACGTACACTTTATAATATAAGTAGGGGGAGTACCTATCTATCGTTCCTTGCCTCAACTAGTGAAATAATTCGAAATTATTTAACCATCTTAACGAGTGCTTGACTCTTGAAGCTTATAATTAGTTGTGAGTTTAGTCGTGGCGCCTGCCGGGGAGACATCTCCACAGCTAAGTGAAACTGCATGCATGAAACTTCAAAATTTACCTGTGTGAATAGAAAGAAAGGGGTTGCTTGTCATAAAAATATATCTTAATTGATCATAAATTAGGAGCTTTTCTCTTGGATTATAGTTGAGTCAAACTCATTTCTTAAAATTTAAATATAAAAAATATCATATATTACCACAAACATTTCGATTTTCATGTGTTTGAGTATTTTTCTCCATATACTGAAAAAAAATTGAAGTTATGCATGTCCAAAAAACATCAATGACACATGCCGTTCAAATCATGTTGGTCTATCCAACGAGCAGTTATCGATGTTCATATCAACCCTGTGGTGTGTGTATCTGTAGATATGTATTATGAATATGTAGTAAATATAATATTTATACATCTCAATTATTAATATAAGATATATTATTTAATTAGAGTGTTTTTATGTATTCAGATACAAGTTATTTTATTAAAAGTCAATATTTATACATCTCAATCATTCATTAAATAATGTCATCTACAATCCCATTTTATTATTCCTATCATCCTGTGTGTGTGTGAATGGAGAATTTAAATATCCATTCATAGATGAAGATAAAATTGGAAAACTGTTTATAATTAAAGTCTTTGCTGAGTTAACAAGTACTCGCTCCGGTCTTTATTATAAGTCACCAACTACCCATTTCTCACATACCAAGGAATGGTAGTTAGGTCTTAAATTCATGTTAAATTTTCCACTTTTTCCAACTTAATCATTCATTAAATAATGTGTTTCACATTTTCAATTTTGAATCTCCATTAATAATAAGGGTAAAGTATGGGAAAAGAGCATTCAATGCGGCGGAGTACTACACTTAATAGCAAGTGTTGACCGAAAATTAGAAAAATCTTCCCAAAGCTGCAAACTATATATACATGATGAATTATGCATAAATGAGAGACATGAAAATGTGGATGGCAACATTTACTTAATTATTTTCATGTAAGATCCATGTACTCCCTCTGTTCCTAAATATAAGATCATTTTCCTTAATTTGAGTAGATTAAGGAAGTTAGTTATTTATACATGATATTATTATCAATTTATCTCAACTATATACATTTATCCTCACTCTCTCTCTCTCTCTCTCTTGCTTGTTATTATAGATAAGCATTGTAGGGCTAATTTGGGAAAAAATTGAGAAAAGTTAGAAAGTGATCTTATAATTAGTAATAAGTTGAATTTCAAAAATAATCTTATATTTAGGAACGGAGGGAGTATTAACGTATATTTCAAGAGACATCGAAATATGATCAATCCAACAATGATAGATGAATAATTTTTAACCCCGTGGCTGGATATTGCAGCGCGCATGCGTGTATAAGAGGACCATATATATGAATTACGTTATAAACTCCATGATTAAAGTGCCACAGAAGTACTCCATGAGTGAGGCCAAAAGCATCGTTTAGAGCAATTTCATTTTCCTTCATTAGTTGCTAAACAAATGTATGAGAAAACTAAAATTTGAATGGGCCCAGGAGTCTATTGCCTCAACTAAAAAATATCTTATTTTTTCCCTTAAAAAACCAATTGGTTTATAATATGTACTAATAGGTGGTTACTAATTTCTATTTTTTAATTAATTTTACCTCCATTAATTATCTACACAGGGAATATTGATAAAAATGAGAGAGGTGAGATATGGTGTATGTAATCAAACAAGGATTACTTTGCAAAAATGTCCATGTAATTGTCACGAATGTGCAAAAATACCGATGTAAAAATTTTTGAGCAAAACTACCCATCAAATTTCAAAACTGAAGCAAATAGTGTTCAACACTATTAACTTTTTTACTTTTTAACTCATCATCTTCTGTCGCGTCATCACTCACCAAAACACATGACAAACTTATGTATTTATTTGCCCTTGTGTGATGGTGAAGCGACTGAGGATGATGAGTGGAAAAGTAAAAAAAAAACAACGGTGATTAACACTTTTGCCCTAGTTTAAAAATTTGATGGGTAGTTTTGTTAAAAAAAAATTTACATGAGTATTTTTGCTCATTCGTGACAATTACATGAGCATTTTAGCACTTTAGTCAATCAAATACTAATAGGACAAATGTGCAAATATGATACTAAACTTTACCTTTAGGAGCATTTCTAATACTCAAGTTTTAACGGTGATTGACGTACACTTTTACCCCAGTTTTAAAATTTGACGGGTAGTTTTGTTCAAAAAAAAATTATATGAGTATTTTTGCTCATTCGTGACAATTACATGAGCATTTTAGCACTTTAGTCAATCAAATAATAATAGGACAAAGGTGCGAATTTGATCCTAAACTTTACCTTTAGGAGCATTTCTAATACTCAAGTTTCATGAGGTGCACCAATGATACTCATCTATTAAACATTGAGCAAATGTAATATTGCTGTAAAATTTGGACGATTTCTATTAAAATTTTATTACCATCAAGTCCCTGGAAATAATCTAATCATTATCATGTCCCAAAATACTTGTGAGGACATACAAAATTTAATTCAGAAAAAACTGCAACACCTTTGATTTCTAGTCTATTGTAGGAATTATTTGTTTCAATAAAGGACATCGTAGTCTTTTCTCAATTAAATTTAATTGTCTCCAAGTCTCTTAGGACATAGTAATAATTAGATGATTTCTAGGGACTTCATGGTAATAAAATTTTAACGAAAACCATCCAAATTTAACTGTGGTATTACATTTGCTCTTTGTCTAGCAGATGAGTATCATTGGTGCACTTCACAAAACTTGGGTATTAGAAACGTTCTATAGGCAAAGTTTAGTTTTAGATTTGCACATTTACCCATAATCATAACATATTTTTTTGAATTTTTTTTGTTTGACACCACCTGATAATCCGTCACCTCTTGGTAACAAACTAATTCTGACTCAAGGGGTAGAAGTGTGACCTATATAAGTAAGATTGTTCCCTCTCTCAATAAGAATGTTTTCTAGGAATCGAACAGTAAATTTTTTAATTAAAGACATACTTACTGGATTATTCGTTAGTTTTTCCTATAGATAGTGTGACAAGGTTGTTAATCATGACTCAATCTAATTATACATGCTCCTATTGATAAGTTAGTTCCAATATATCTTACCATAACTAAGAAAAATTTCAAATATCATTCAGTAACCATACTTCAAAGATCAAAATTTAGCTTTTCAATTCTAGACTATGTAATACTTTTGTCTATCCTAAATTTAACATTTATTTGAATTTCTTTTAGGAAATCCTACAAAAGCTGAATAAGAAACTTATAAATTGATTTATCTAAATTTTTACTTAAAACCAATTTATTTGACTTATAAATTGCTAATACATATTTTGAAAATATATTAAATGTTATAATTACTTAACTTATTTTACTTCCTTAAATTCTCAGAAAAAAAATAACTAAATTTCATATCTAGAAATGGAGAGAATATATACAATATCTTATCATAATAAATCTATAATTTACTCACTATTAAATGAATGATAAAATGTACTGCCCCGATCTTTATATACAATGCCGCAAAATTCGAGTTGGTTTGTCCTTATTACTACTATAACATTTCATTTGGGTTTCTCTCACTAACAAATGACCTTTTCTCTTTTCACCCTCAATTTATTTCATAACATCACATTCTTTTTCATCTCTATTACTGTTACGAGTATTTTTTCCCATTAGTAAATGAGAATAATATGGAAAAAAATAATTTATACACATTAATTACTTATAACTTATTTTAACTTAGTTTTTGTAAGTAGTACGTTCATATAAAAAAAATTAATTAAGGATATGATATAAATATGTCGAAAAATCCCTCTACCTTATAACAATATAACTTAGCTAGGTAGGGGCCAGAAGCTAGCACGCATGCAAGTTTGTGAAATGTGAGTGGGGTTCAAAGTCATAGATATATGGTTCTTTTGTTTCGTGGCTACCAAAATCCTGCCAATTACTTCAAGGAAAAAACTTATATCAAGTTTATCAAGTTCACCTATAAGATATTGTCACTTGTTCTTTTTTTCCACGTCAACAAGGAGGTGTTTATTGTCTCACAAATCTCAAAACATAAAAGATCCGGAAAAAGGAAATAATCAAATAAGGTAAAAAAAGAAAAAAAAAGTATATGGTGATGAACAGATGATGATTGGTAATTAATGTGACCCTCTCTCTCTCCGCCTTCATTGCTTCACCATCTCATTCATGGAGACGATGATGGGTGAGGGATAGATTTTGGGTTCGGTGCATGAGGAAGAGAGAGGAGGAAGAAGAAGGTAGGAGGGAGTGACAATGGAAAGACGGAGAGGGTTTATGGTTGAGGAAACTGTGAGGGGAGCAGTTACGGAGGTTGAGAGGCGACCATGGTGGAATGAGTGGTGGAGATTATGGGGTTTTAGTGAAGTTGAGAGAGAAGAGAAGAAGAGACCATATTTCGTTTTTGAAGAATGAAGAAGATGGGTGGGCTAGTGTGGATGAAGGGCCAATTCCGATTCTGAGAAGTCGATGTCGATTCCTATTCTGTTATTCTTGGCCGTGAAAAACATAGGTTTCATGATTTTTTCTTTATTATTTGGTTTTTGGATTGAGTACTGTGAGACAACAAACACCTCCTTGTTGACGTGGAAAAACTGAACAAGTGGCAATATCTTATAGGTGAATTGGATAAACTTGATATAAGTTTTTCCCTTACTTCAATATCTTCTCACGTCTTCGTGCATACTGGCTTGGCCAGCTATATATATTATCGTTTTTGCCCTTTGTTTCTCTTTTAAATTTATTTCCCCGTAGTTTGACACTAATACATGTCTACTGCGTCGACAAAATAACACACACATGTCCATGGAGGTGTGCTCTATGTTATAAATAATGAAAACTTAAAATTTGGCAGACTAATGTGCGAAAACAATAATAGCATGGTACCATAACATTTCCAGCCCGTATAGTATAGGTTTATTTGTCCTGAAACTTCATTTACGTGTATCAATGATGTCAGTGAATTTGTGGTCCTCGATCATAAATATCGGAATCACATTAATAGCAACCTTAAAAATGGTATTGCGCCTTGAAATTCATGGCACTTGTATTTCATTATATTGATATTCTATATATAATTGATATCATGGGCAACTTTCATAGTATAATCGCGGTATAAATTTTTCTGCATATCAATATTATAATTGAAAATGTATACGTTGCTAAAGGAAAACAAGTGCTCAGTCCAAAAAAAAGGAAACCAAATTGAACCAAATATAAACAGCTCATATATACAAATTAATATACGTTTAATTTGAGACAAAATTTTGCATGGCAAAAAAAAAAAGAGACAAAATTTTGTACTTACTCCCTTTGTTTTTTAAAAAAAGAGTAGTAATTTTGTTCGTGTTAAATTGTTAATGCGTGTAAATATGTGGAGCAAGTTTAAACTCATAAAAAGAGTATCGTGGTCTTAAAATTTAATTACTCTATATCGTAAGTATTAATTAGCAATTAATAACTAACGTGGTATAATTCTTTGTTTGACAACTTATGGGTATTCTGATCCAGTGAGCTATTCAAATGGGAAGAAAAAAAACTGAATGAGCAAGCATTAGTATAATGATATTATCGATTTCATTTTATTCTTAATGATGAGTAGAGTTTAAATGGACAGTGATTGATGAGTAGAGTTTAAAAATTATTGGAGTGACTTAGCTTCCCTCCTATTCAATATTCTCTTCATCCTCTACACCAAAATAAATTATTTTTTGGGTCAATTTTTTTTATTTAAATTTATCATTAGATTCTACATAAAATTAGTGACAATTTTATTTTGAGTTATTTTGAAAAATGGTCTAGTTTTAATTTTATATGATTTTAAATATTAAATGCATAAATGGTGTATTTTTTAAGTTAAATAATTGAATCTTGAAAACTAATATAAGATTGAAAACAGAACATTTTCTTAATAATATATCAAAGGTCACCAATTTTACTAGAATCTAGTGATAAAATAAAAACAATTTAACCCTTAAAATAATTTTTTGTTTGCAGAGTATGGAAAAGGATGAGTACTAATAACCACAATCACAGACAACTTTTGTCAAATCAAGAAAACCAATCACTTTTGTTCATTGACGTGTATCTGTATAACATAGACCCTTGGTTTGAGTGATCCTAATCAATGTGTTTGTGTATATCCGGAAAATTAAAAAGAGATAAATTAATGTATTAATGACAAAAATATTAATAAAGACGAAAATTTGGGTCTGTTTACTAATATCTATTTAGTCCAAAGTTTTTAATTAAATCATTTCATGTTGACATTCTTGAAAATAAAAAAAAGCAGTTAGGTAAGAAGTTTTCAAAATTCGATTGAACAATTATTGATAATAAAAGTCAAGCAGGGCGTTGATTTAATAATTGGTTTGGATATAAGCAAATTAATACCCGGAGCTAAATATCTTTACTACTACCTCCGTTCCTAAATATAAGATCACTTTAGCAAATTTGGAGAGATTAAGGAAGACATTCCAATGATTAGGACTTAGGACTTAGGAGTACATGAAATTTTCAAAATGCCCCTCACTTTTAACATGGAGTAATTTTCAAAATCAAGAAGAAAACCAAGAGAGAGATTGGTATGGAAATTTTGGCAGAGACACAACCTCATACGCGCCCCTAGCAATCTGGCCCCACCACCGTCCTTTCCACCACACCTTGGGTGAGAATTTCCTTAGAAGCGCACCCCCTCAGCGTCCCTCAGAATCCCTCTCTTTGGAATCTTGTTTTGGCCATTGATATTTATCTAAGAGCTCATAACTTATCCCAATAAAAATAAAAAACTTGTATTATAATACTAGCTCCGGTCCTAAATATAGGACCTAATTGATTTTTTTGGAGAGATTAAGGTTGCAAATTAGGTTATTAAATGATGACATATTTGATATATTTTTAGATTATCCATTAGTTTATAGGTAAAATAAACTAGTTTAAGGGAAAAAATTAGGTAAATCAATTTATAATTAACTTATTTTGCTTTTTTAAGAATTTTTTAGAAAAAGTCAATTAGGTCTTATATTTAGGACCGGATGGAGTATAAAATAAATGAAGAACTTTTAATTTTTTATTTTAAAAACTTTTTGGGATAAAAAATTTCAACTATCTGGACATATTTAATTTCGATAAAAGGATCTATAAGAGATAGAGAGTTATCTAGTTAATTGTAAAAGAATTTCGCAGTTAACTGTTCAGTTAACTGTGAAATTGTTTTACAGTTAACTGGATAACTCTGTATCTCTTATAAATCCTTCTATTGAAATGAAATAGGCCCAGATAGTTGAAATTTTTTATGCTAAAAAATATTTTGTATTATAATATATCTTTTTTTATTTTTCAATGGTACAAGTGACAAATTATGAGCTCTTAGATGAATCTCAGTGGCCAAAATAAGACCCAAAGAGAGGGATTACGAGGGATTCTGAGGGATGAGATTATGAGAGAATCCCAACCCCCACACCTTGTTCTTCAATTTCCATTTCCAAATCTTACAACAATCACAAACCTCCCATTCCACCTCCTCCTTCTTCTTCTTCCTCTTCCTCTTCCTCTTCCTCTTCCGCTGCCAGTGGCTTCAGCCTTCAGCCCGCCACCGAATACATTGACGGAGCCGGTTTCATAAACTGTGAAAAGAGATATGATGAGAATTATATTCATTATTTGAAGCGGGTCGTGTTACATAGTCCAAAGCTTCGAACGATTTTGATATGAAGAATCTTCTGTTAAGACGAATAAGAAGTCTGTTTCCTTTATCGAAGATCTTGATTGTTTCTTGGCGGAGAAATCAATAGTTTATGGAGCCTGCCGGTTGTGGGGAAGAAGGGGTATAGGGGTAATATTGGCAAAACATGAAAAAAATAGAAAGTCATCTTATATTTAGGAACTAATCCACTTCCCCAAAGTGATCTTATATTTAAGAACGGAGGGAGTATTTCTTTACGTACAGCCACATATAAAGTCTTTGAATCCAATTCATCTAAAATGTGATATGATATTTAAAAATATAGAAAATTGGCGCCAATAATTAATTTTAAAAAATACCAATACCAAATATATTAAAACTTTAATTGTATCGTAAAAAATATATGGATAGTATGAGAGAAAAGAAAAAACCATTCATAAAGCATACAGAAGTAATTCATATTTACAACCACCACAGAAACTCTTAAATAAACTTTATATTTATGAAGGAAAAAAATATTGGATATTATAAAAATTCAACTCTTGTAGTAATTAAATTTTATTTAATGTCATTTTTCCTTTTATAAAAAAGAATATTATAAAAATTCATAGCACATTGATCTTGTGCTCTTCCCCAATAAGAGGGTTTCACGGGATTCGAATACGCGTTCTAATTCTTAGAGAGATTGTAACCCACTTACTAGCTCACTCAACTATTTATTGATAACTGAAAGTTATTACTCTGTATTTGAAAATATGTCTCTCCAGAACATTTGATAAAACTGGAATGGTATATTTCAAGATATGAAAAAAAATAGTTACTTATTTATGACCTAGTAGACTTATTGGCAAGAAAAAAAAAGACATAGTAGACGTTAATGGTGCGCATATGTGGACTATAGTACTATACTGATCGATCAACGATCGCTCACTTAGCTGTGTTTCATCCCACAAAACAATTTATTGCAAAAGTAGTCAGCATTTGTTGTTGGACGTTATACCCATATAATAAATGTCAGGTTTGAATGTTATAGCAAAAAGAATCTTCTAAATTGTGATCACCAAATTTATCCACGCGTCTAGCTCTCTCAAGTCTCAACCCTATCCAAAATATCATATACCCCCCCTATCCCATATTAATTGTAAGATGGTTTTTGTTGAATTATGGGTTATCAAAAATTTGTTAACACTACTGGCCAAAAAAAAAATTTGTTAACACTATTCAAAAAGTAATAATTATGTAGGAGACAATATTTTAGTTCAAAAATACCTTATTTATGGAATAATAAGAAAGAGAGTGATAATAGAAAGAGGAACGAAAATATGCATTTATTAAATGGTAATATTATAAAAAATGCATTTATTATCGTCAGTTCATCACCAACTCAAACACAAGAGGAGTCCGCTCTACTTCCCCTCTCTCCACCATTTGGAAAATTATTTTTGGGGTCACATTCTTTTTATTTGTTATATTTTAGTAGATATTTGAAAAAATCATATAAAATTGTAAAGAGAAGCATTTTTTGTGAATGAGATATCAAAATGTTACTAATATTATAAAGAATCTAAGGGTAAAGTAATAAAATTTAACAAAAAATGTGACCCAAAAATATTTTTAAGAGAAATGTAAATGTAGAGATAAGGAGAGAGGAAAAGTGGAGAGACCCTCCCCCTTTTGATAAAACATTGAGGCCCCTCTCCCCTCAAACACCACCTTATATTGTGAGACAATAACATTAAAGAAAAAATACGTACACTTTATAATATAAGTAGGGGGAGTACCTATCTATCGTTCCTTGCCTCAACTAGTGAAATAATTCGAAATTATTTAACCATCTTAACGAGTGCTTGACTCTTGAAGCTTATAATTAGTTGTGAGTTTAGTCGTGGCGCCTGCCGGGGAGACATCTCCACAGCTAAGTGAAACTGCATGCATGAAACTTCAAAATTTACCTGTGTGAATAGAAAGAAAGGGGTTGCTTGTCATAAAAATATATCTTAATTGATCATAAATTAGGAGCTTTTCTCTTGGATTATAGTTGAGTCAAACTCATTTCTTAAAATTTAAATATAAAAAATATCATATATTACCACAAACATTTCGATTTTCATGTGTTTGAGTATTTTTCTCCATATACTGAAAAAAAATTGAAGTTATGCATGTCCAAAAAACATCAATGACACATGCCGTTCAAATCATGTTGGTCTATCCAACGAGCAGTTATCGATGTTCATATCAACCCTGTGGTGTGTGTATCTGTAGATATGTATTATGAATATGTAGTAAATATAATATTTATACATCTCAATTATTAATATAAGATATATTATTTAATTAGAGTGTTTTTATGTATTCAGATACAAGTTATTTTATTAAAAGTCAATATTAAAATTATCATTTCACAGAATGTCCTTGCCATTGTGCATGTATAAAAAATATGAAAAAGGGAAACAGAAATGATACATTGATTTTATTTGATTTTAGAACAATCATGAAAAGTAGTAGTAGTTTACTGTTTTTAATTATATCAAATAATTTAAACAAGTTTTTAATCTCTGCGAAGTAGTAATTTTAATCAAAGTACGTGTTCACAAGTCATACACACAAATTTCGCTGTACAACTTTCAGGTCTTCGGAACATATGCGCAAGAAAATAAAGCTACTATAAAATTTGATGCGCCTGTGAGCATGTAATGAATACTGATGATGATTTGTACTCTCTCCGGTCCATAGGAGTCAGCAGTAAAAAAAACGCTTCTTACGAAAATATGAGATGAGTTCTTATATTAGGGACCAAAACCATTTAAAGTTTGAGCTCTTATATTAGAGAACAGAGGGAGTATAAACAGAAAGTTAACTAATTAGATAGCATTTTTGTGATTCACAAGAAAAGACAGAAGATATGACCACAAAAGATGACACAAAATCAATGAGGGGAGGAAATGGTTACACCAACCCCATTAAGTTTATAATGCAAGTTGACAACAAGAATTACGGTACATAAACTACATATTCATTCAAAACATATAACAATATTATACTCTTGGAAAAATGACAAATAAATACTACCTCCGGTCCCTAATGTAAGAGCTAGCCGCCAAAAAAAACGCTTCTTAAGAAAACATGTGAATGTTAGTTGGTTGTCTGGAGTTAATGCTTCTTTTCTAAAATTGCCCATATTTATTATGGTACTTTTAAGAGAGAGAAATACATAACCATTAATAAATATGAAAGAGAGTTAGGGGTAAAGTAGGAAAAAATGCATTAAATGAGGAGAGAAAGTGGGGTGAGCTCTTACATTAGGGACCAAAACCATTCAAATTTTGGGCTCTTACATTAGGGACCGGAGGGAGTACCTCTAAATAATCAATAGGTTTGGTTTAGGGTAATTATGGTCATAGTATTATTATTAATTTTGATGGAAAATCATAGTAATTAAGTCATACCTTTTAAACAATATAATACAGACATGTCTCGTAAGAGTAGAGACATATCAATTCATGTATGGGTTAAAGATCAAATTTGTCCCGGAAGTTTTAGGTAAGGATCAAATTTGCCCCTGAACTTTTTTTAGGATCATATTGACCCCTAAAGTTTACAAAATGGGTCAAATGTGTCCTCATATTCTATATGTCATGCCAACTCATAGTCCATGTCAAGCCCCAATCCACCTCATCATCTCCTTCTTTCTACCCTCCACTTCTTCTCCCTCCACCGCCCCCTCTCTCCTTCCACCACCCCAGAACCCCTCTGCCATCTCCCATACCTGGTCGGAAAGCCAAACAAAAAGCCATTCGTCGCCGCCAACTCCACCGCAGAAATCTCCGGCACGGCCTCATCCTTCACCGGAGCCTTCATTTGGTGCAAAACCTCAACAGAGCCCTATACAGAGCCCCTTCCACCCCTTCAACCCCAACAACACCCTTCTTCATCCTCTTCGCCAATCCTTCCACGTGTCTGTACATTGAATAGAACACTATGAAAATTCTCAACTTTACTTCTGGGTTTGACTCTGACACTCTTTCTTGGATTGAATCTGCTTCTGCATCGGTATTTTTTTTTTGACCAATCTGCATCGGTATTGATTGGTGGGTTTCTGGAATTCTCTGTGATTGGAGGATCGTCGTCGATTGATGATGATTTCTTGGTCTTGCTGGGAACACAGCCTCCTCCTTTCCCCATATGAGATTCAAGTAATTTCATCATGTTTCGCTATTGTGAGATTCAAGTGAGATTTGATCAAAAAAGATTCAAGTGAGATTATTTCTTCTGAAAATGTTTCGGGTCACATTTAACTTTCATTTTGTATCTTAAATGTAAGAAATGAAAGTTATGAAATGGGAAAGATGGGGTTGGAAGGAGGTGAATGAGAAAGAGACAGTGAAGAAGAGGCAAAGAAAAGAGGGGTCCTGGGGTGGTGGAAGGGAGAGGGGGCGGTGGAGGGAGAAGAAGTGGAGGGTAGAAAGAAGGAGATGATGAGGTGGATTGGGGCTTGACATGGACTATGAGTTGGCATGACATGTAGGATATGAGGGCACATTTGACCCATTTTGTAAACTTTAGGGGCCAATATGATCCTAAAAAAAGTTCAGGGGCAAATTTGATCCTTGCCTAAAACTTCCGGGGCAAATTTGATCTTTAACCCATTCATGTATTTGTTTATAAATAGCAGGTTTCATTATTGGATAAAAAATCCCAAAAACAAACTATTCTCTACTAGTAAGAAGATTTCACTGTTTCTTTTGTTTATGTCTCATGTGATTCAAGGGAGGTTCTCTTCTCAGTTCATGGATTCTTCCTACACATCAAATAGCAATGACAAGAGGTATGTATAATTTAAATATTCTGCTATTTACTCTGTGATTGGTAGGAATTCTATATGCATGTTTTGCCTTAAGTATAAGATTTTCTCAACAAGTCCCGCTTCCTCTAGCACTTCTCCAATTTCTCCCAACTAAACAGGCTACATGAGATCGATGCAGGAGGTTAAGGTGTAATTACATCGAGAGAACTAAAAAGCTTGTTTAGTAGGATTATCACATATGCTGCAAGCGGGATGAAAACAATTTTGCTAGTATTTTAGCCTTAAAAACCATTTGATGTACCAGGTGGCCTAAAACAATTACTATTGAAATTACGGGATCTAATATTACTTGAAGCGAACAGTAATACCACATGTGCATAAAATGTAGCTTAATTATTCTTGTTCACAATTAACAGAGGTTCTATAATAACAGTTTTGTTGAGAGAATTGGACATTATTTGACCATTTTAGTGAGTGTGTGATTTTTTAGGAGTACAATATAGATGTAATTTTAGTCGCAATGCTTGAGAATACATCATATCGTATTGTAGTTGAGTTGAACTCTTTTCTGAAATTTTGTTACTAAAAAAACAAAGGTGGTCTATGCACAGTAGTTAGAAGCAGTACGGGTCCTCATTCTAGGCTCATCGCCAAGTGGCCGTAGCCGCAGATGTGGTCACCATTGGAGAGGTGGTGGCAGAAATGGGAAGAGGGTTTTGGAGAGGGTGGGGTTGGGGTAATTTGTATGTGTTGCCATTTAATTTATTCCATGGCTAGCATATTTCACTCATCTACCGTTGAGATTATTTCATTTATTAGAGGAATGTCATTTTGAGTGATGAGAATGGGGTGATGAACGTCGGATGAGGACCTGAAGGGGTACGTAAATGAATTCAATCTATACGATTGCTCGGAGAGACACTGTTTCTTTGATTGTGAATTACTCTAGTACGATGTACACAGGCTGCGGACTACACTTAAAGCCATTCGACATGTCCATGTTTTAATGATATCGGCGTACATACGATTTGTCCATATTAATTGGTTTCAAGATAATCGTGCAATCGACAACGAGGAAGGAGAAGAATCAAATGTGCGTACGATTGTTCATCCAAATAAAAGTGTCAGTACGACGGATTCAACATGTTTTATTGCCATAGCGAGTCTCTTATTTATATAGTAGCTTTACATTATCAGATCGACGCTGTAACTCAATGTTGTCGATAATTGTTTTGCAGTACTTGACGGTACGAGTCAAGCTAGCTAGCTAAGATGATTCAAACAAGCTATTTAATAATTAAGGATAATGATGTAAGATGTGTATAACTATAATGGCCCAAAAAGGATTTATAATTATATATTTGCGATTATTAAATAAATTATACTATATTGATATATTTTTTCCTCACCACCAATTAAATTGTATAACTTTGAAATAACTGGTCTAATTCTGAGATGACTCCTAATCTGACCCTTTAGCAACTACTTCATTAGTTTCAGTTTTACCACACAAATCCAATAGTAACAGCTACGATAAGCATAATTTTCTATCTCGAGCTAATTAAGTTTTTTTAATTCTCTAGAATTTTATATTCCATAAAGAATTATAACCATTTTACTTTTGCAGCACAACCATTATAATTGTATATAAAAAGTCAATTTATGTTGAAAATTCCGTGTTCATTAATACGATTACAAATATTAGTTCTTTAAAAATTCCTCTATATTCTCAATATCACTTTTTTTTTGATAAAATTACTCTATGGTAATATTATATATACGGAAAAAATTGTTATTCAAAACATGTAGTCACTGGAAAGTAAAGTAATAAAAATAGCGAAATACCCCAATTTATAAATAATATATCTATTTTTTTTGCTTTGAGATTTGGTGACAAATAAAACAATAATGTTACTATTCTTGGCATGAAACAATAATAAACATTCTTATGCTTTTAAAATTATACTTGTTTCAAAAGTATAATGGTCGAATTGCATTAAAAATAAAAATAAACGTCCACCTTTGCTCGTTGTTTTGTTCTATTATCAAAATGTTTTTCGCAGAAGCCAGATGAAATGAAACCTAATTGAACAAGAGTATTGAAATATATTACTCCCTCCATTTCTAAATATAAAATCATTTTACCTAACTTGATTAGATTAAAAATGCTAATTCATTAATTATTATCACACAATATTATCAATTTTATACTAAAATTATATCTTTATCCTTCCTTCCCTTCTCTTGTTTATTTATTACTGATAAGCATTATCAAAGTTAATTTGGTAAAAAAATTGGGAATGATTAAAAAGTGATTTTATATCTAGGAACAAAGGGAGTAGTAATATTGATCAGAATGTATTTGGGTGATTATTTTATGAGAATAATGTACTTGGATGATGAATTAATAGAATAATGTAAATAAGTAACAAAAGTGTAAGAATATCAGATAAATGTTATTTTAGTGGTTTAAGGTATGGAAATATTTTTTATAGTCTAAACCCAAATTCACTCCGATTTGAGGTATTGGACCTCGACCCACACTGCTTCATGCGATTTAGGGACTGGCCCATATTTAAAAACCTTGAATTTTTTTTGGCCGAACAACCTTGAATTAATCACATAGACACACATAAGTTTACATACATGGTATGCTCAGTATTTTCTCTCTCTTCTCTATGCCTTTCTACAGTCTGATTTCTCTGAACACGCTCATGGTTTCTTTCATTTTCATATTAGAATTAGAATACGCTTCCTCGACAAATATCAAGAAAAGCTGATCGAAACATTACACTACAAAAATCTGAAAAGACATAAAAAATTGAAAGAAATATGGGAAAAGGGAGAGACACGCAGACAAATATTCAAAAAGCAACGAATCAAAACATTTATTCTGATGCATAGTTGTTAATAAGATTCTTTAGCGTCAATCTTAAACAAGTGTTGGATTTATGATGATCGCGCGCGCACTTAACGTGGCTTTTATCAGACATGGTCTATTTAGCCAGCGTAACTTTCAAAAAAAATGGAAAGGCATGGTTTAGTTGTCATAATTTATGTATGTATATCATATATATAAAATTTTGGAACTTCGAATTCATATTGTGTGTATATCATATATATTATTTTTCATTCTTCTTTTGTTGTCATAATTTATGCTTCTATACAAAAACTTGATGCTACCAAAATTTTGATAAAAATTCCGCAAGTGTACGGATCGTAAATTTAGTAAAGTGGTAGTTCAAGGTCGATCCCACAGAGACTCAGACAATTAATAACTAGGCATTAGATCTCCTATTTTCATTCAAGTTGAGTAAATAAAAGAAAATTAATTTTAATTACCTAATATCTAAGAAAATAAAATAAAACAAATATTCACACAGATGAAATTCACGAGTCAAAAGAACAATCTAGAGCCACTAATCCCTTATCTGTTTCTTAGATTTTATTCCCCACTAAATTAATTATGAATTAATTCAACTAGCTAATCTAGAGTACTAGTGTCTATAAATGTCTTCTGGTCCACTTACATCCTTGCCTAGCTTAATTACACAATGTCTTGCACTAATTTACTAGGCTAATTTATCTCGGTACCGCTCTAATGTGACTATGTAGGGCTTCTAGGTATATTCCTATCCTAGTCGCAAATCAGATTAAAATCCAATCCTACACTATTTAATCCCATGGTCTATTTAAAATTCCCTCTTCCGAGTCCAATTCTAAATTCCCTAAACATGTCTAATGGTGATCAAGCACTAAACAAGTTAATCAATAATAGCAAGATTAAATAAACTAAATCAAATTAACCATGACTAAATAGTGGGAAATAAAATATCTAAGTTACAAACAAGTTCATAGTACTCTAGGTGTAAAAGAAATTAACCACACATAGTTTTGAACAAAATTATCTCAGCAAACAAGAATTCTGAATCCCAAACCATAGTGGAGAGTACAAACAAAATTCCTCTTATGCTTGATTATGTGATGCCCTTGGTGATTGATGAAGTTGCCCAAGAAAAGACGAAACTGACCGCTCCCTCCAACCTTTTGCGTTGATGTGTTGATGAGTGATGATTACTAATCTAAGATCCCTCAACAGTACCTCCTTTCTTTCCTTCCTTCCTTCAGCGTGTGATTTTCTCTCTTTCTCGTGAACTCTCTAGGCTATGAAAATAGGAAGAATTGTGTCCAGCCTCCTCTTCACAAGCTCCTCCTTTCCTTTTTATAATGAGTGATCTCCTTAATCAATTAGGTCACCAAAGACCAAGCCTAAGACTCATTCTTTCCTTTTTCTATTCTTTCCTTTTTCTTTTGTTTCCAAATCTTCATTGTCCTATTATAAGAGAAAGAAAGGAAATAGGAAACAATCATATAGCCCAATCATATAATATCATTAATAAGAAACTTCCCTTTAAAATATTTTCTTTTATTAATTCAAGTTTCCTATTTCAATTCCCAAATAATATATTTCCAATTCACATCAAAATCTCTTAATTATTTAATTAATGACTCCCCAAATATAATAAAATATTTCCTAAAAATCACTAAATATGGGGAGTCATCACACCCCCACACTTGCATTAAATCTTGTCCTCAAGATTTCAAATTGTTAACACATTAGCACAAAAAATGAAATCAAGATTTTATCATCACAAAGTTGGAATCAATTCAAATTCTCAACAAATGAATCCTCTTAGAAATCTCTCTCACCATCCCCAAATGCAAGCAATAAGGCAATCAATTTGATAGAGATAAATCACAAAAGCATGTCCCTCACCGGTCAAGTGTTTACACTCTACTCTCAAAGTATATAGGGGTTGTGTTTCACTCAATTCCATCTATGTAATCCAGCTACCATAGGCTTGTTTATCATCTCGATATCCACTCTTATATCTCAATGCACACACAAATCAAAAGGACTTTTAAGGGTTGTAATGAAAAGGGTAGGATAATGGAATGAAAATGAGATGGAGATATATTTGAAAAGTGCTAAACCATTTCAATTATAGTAAGGAATGAAGGAATCACATAACCTAACAAGCACATAGGGGTTGACTCTTTTGAACTCCACAATTCTTCAATTCTTTCGATTTTCATCTTCTTCTTTCTTTTTTTTTTCTTTTCTTTCTTTTTTTTTCACACTTTGTGTGATTTTTTTTTCTTTTCCTTTTTCACCTTCACTTTTTTTTCTTTTCTCCTTTATTCAACACTTATATTTCCCCTTTTTCTTTTCTAATTCCTTCACCCCCTTCCATATGAATATAGTATAACACTTTTCAAAGCGTAAATGGAAGAAATAGATAAGAGATGAAAAATTGCATCAAAAGAATTCAAAGGCTAAAATATGCAATCTTTCTTTTTAAAAAAGAAGCAGGCTCAAAGGGGTTAAGCAATGGAAATAATGTAAAAAGGATGGCTTTTTGGCTAAACTGGCTATGAAACGAAGGCCTTAATCATTTTTGTGCATGCAAGAGATTTAAGCGTCAAAAGAGATTCAAGACAAGTTCTAGAGGGGAAGTTACAATAGATGTACTCACTCATGAAAGAATAAAATTAAGGCTCAAATTCCTCACAGGGCTTTTTGACATACTAGAGTAATTTATCTAAAGCAAAGAGCTTGCCTTTTCACTTACATTCAAAGAAGATGAAATCAAAGTCTAATCAAATCCAATTGTTTCAAGTCCAAATCAATTCCAAAATTGGCAAAAAGATTTTTTTTTATCAAAAATAATTTGACAAAATGAAAGCTTGAGGACAATCTTTAGAGAACAATGATACCCTCATACCCCCACACTTAAATGTCACATTGTCCCCAATGTGAACATGTAACACAAGTAGTGGAATTACAAAAATATCCATAGCAAGTGTAAAGATGACAAATATTTCAACTTTCATATCAACCAAGCATAGTACTCAAGAGGCACACCATCAAATCTAACCCTCACACACATATCAACCAGTATAAAGACTCATCACCAAAACAATTCTTAGTCAAATAAAATCAAGAAAAAGTTAGAAGAATACTCCCCTTCCTCTTCTCGATTTCCACTCTTAGCTCCTAGTCCATCAAGATCAAGTTGAAGCATCCTTTGGGGTCAAAAGAAAAAAAAGAAAAATCCTACAAACTCAAAAACAAAGCATCAAATACCAAAACCTTGGGTTGCCTCCCAAGAAGCGCTAAGTTTAAAGTCTTCAGCCAGACTTTCCAAACAAATCTTAGTCATAAGTATCAAACACAATAATCACCTCATCTTCATTCCTTTTTAAACAGTATAAGTAATCAATCAAACTAATTACTTGTGCCTTTTCAATCATAGACAATTTCAAAGAACAAGCAATCACTGATTTCAAAGGAATTAGAATATGCTCATACAAACAATTAGATGTATGTCTTTCTAAGAATAATGAGCATCCAATAAAATCAATTTGACTCTCATCAGTAAGAGTCATCACATTAATAGGAGAATCATCCAAAGCAGTTATAGGAACACTCACATCAACATGTATATCAGAATCACAAGCATTTGAATTCACATCTTCAACATCAATTAAACACCCATCAATCTCTTCTAAACAAGTTTCAGGCTCTATGACAACCTCTAAATCTTCTTTAACTTCATGGTCATCTCTATCCTCAATTATTGATTTTAACCTTTTCAAACAATCTTCTAACCTTTTGAAACTATCCTCTTGCCATTTCAAACTATCCTCTAGCATTATCAAAAATTTACCGGCTAATCTTTCTAATCTGTCAAGTCTTTCTTCTAAACAAGAGTTTACACTATCCTCAAAATTGTTTACTTGAACTCTTGATCCAGAACTATTGTAATATTTCTCATTCCTTTCCAAAAAGATATCGGCTGATCTTTCTAATTTGTCTAACCTTTCTAAACAAGAATTTTCATAATCAATATTTTCTTGAACATGTGAAAAAGACATGAAGGGTGTGTCTATTGCATGTGAATAAGGATCTAAATGTGGGTTCCAACACTCATCTTGCTCAAAATTCCAACTACGCCTAGACAAATTATCAACATAAGTTTGTTGCCAAAGCAAAAATGGACAATTCTCAGGTAGATGATCACTTCCACAACAATAACAACGATAACACTTATAATTAGCCTCTGAATAGTCCATCTTTCTATTTTCTCCAAAAGAAAAAAAAAAAAAAAAACTCAAACTAAAAACTACTAAAGAATTTCTAATTCTAATTACTAATTGCCTTGAGTCCCCGGCAACGGCGCCAAAAACTTGATGCTACCAAAATTTTGATAAAAATTCCGCAAGTGTACGGATCGTAAATTTAGTAAAGTGGTAGTTCAAGGTCGATCCCACAGAGACTCAGACAATTAATAACTAGGCATTAGATCTCCTATTTTCATTCAAGTTGAGTAAATAAAAGAAAATTAATTTTAATTACCTAATATCTAAGAAAATAAAATAAAACAAATATTCACACAGATGAAATTCACGAGTCAAAAGAACAACCTAGAGCCACTAATCCCTTATCTGTTTCTTAGATTTTATTCCCCACTAAATTAATTATGAATTAATTCAACTAGCTAATCTAGAGTACTAGTGTCTATAAATGCCTTCCGGTCCACTTACATCCTTGCCTAGCTTAATTACACAATGTCTTGCACTAATTTACTAGGCTAATTTATCTCGGTACCGCTCTAATGTGACTATGTAGGGCTTCTAGGTATATTCCTATCCTAGTCGCAAATCAGATTAAAATCCAATCCTACACTATTTAATCCCATGGTCTATTTAAAATTCCCTCTTCCGAGTCCAATTCTAAATTCCCTAAACATGTCTAATGGTGATCAAGCACTAAACAAGTTAATCAATAATAGCAAGATTAAATAAACTAAATCAAATTAACCATGACTAAATAGTGGGAAATAAAATATCTAAGTTACAAACAAGTTCATAGTACTCTAGGTGTAAAAGAAATTAACCACACATAGTTTTAAACAAAATTATCTCAGCAAACAAGAATTCTGAATCCCAAACCATAGTGGAGAGTACAAACAAAATTCCTCTTATGCTTGATTATGTGATGCCCTTGGTGATTGATGAAGTTGCCCAAGAAAAGACGAAACTGACCGCTCCCTCCAACCTTTTGCGTTGATGTGTTGATGAGTGATGATTACTAATCTAAGATCCCTCAACAGTACCTCCTTTCTTTCCTTCCTTCCTTCAGCGTGTGATTTTCTCTCTTTCTCGTGAACTCTCTAGGCTATGAAAATAGGAAGAATTGTGTCCAGCCTCCTCTTCACAAGCTCCTCCTTTCCTTTTTATAATGAGTGATCTCCTTAATCAATTAGGTCACCAAAGATTCAGCCCAAGTCTAAGACTCATTCTTTCCTTTTTCTATTCTTTCCTTTTTCTTTTGTTTCCAAATCTTCATTGTCCTATTATAAGAGAAAGAAAGGAAATAGGAAACAATCATATAGCCCAATCATATAATATCATTAATAAGAAACTTCCCTTTAAAATATTTTCTTTTATTAATTCAAGTTTCCTATTTCAATTCCCAAATAATATATTTCCAATTCACATCAAAATCTCTTAATTATTTAATTAATGACTCCCCAAATATAATAAAATATTTCCTAAAAATCACTAAATATGGGGAGTCATCAATATGATATTCTATACAGAAGCCCTGGATTCAGATGCTCATGCTTAAAAATGTCACAGAAGTGTTTATTATTAGGTTTTTATTTAACTGAAAGTGTTTATTATCAGTTTTTTATGCCAAAAAAGTGTTTATAATTAGTTTATTTACTGCAAACCCTACCTATTTTATATAGTCCAGTATTTTTCTTCTCTCACATCTTAAATCTTTCATTTTATTAGTCCAACATACGCCAAGTAAAAAATCCTCTAGTTCTACTTTTAGGTAGAGAAACGAGAAAATTTTTTATCTTATTAATATAGACTTTTTTCTGTTGATTTTGTTACTTTATGGTAAATATAATTTTTTTTTTCATGTATGTGAATCAAAGTGATGCAATAGAACGTATAAGAATTTCGTTTACTCCAAACAGAAAACAAGTTTTTATAATAAATTGGGAGAATTAATTAGAGGTCACATGAAAGAAAAATAATTAAAATGAGTTCTTACGAGTTGTAAATTATAACTTTTAGAATTAAGATTAACAACTTATTGACTGACCACACATAATAACTTGTGGGACCTCATGTTGTTATGTTTTTTACATGGAACCTCTAATTAATTCTCCCAAATAAATTTTCATTTATTCAAGACACATCAAAATTATCAAACAAGACAGTAGACGAAGTGCAAACTTTTGTTCCCCTCCTAGCAAATTGTAACTCAACTAGTAGTCAACCCCATGTATTGCATAAATGATAAAATTTTAAAAGTAATACACAAAGAAGTCTCAATAAGAAAGTCTTTGAATTAAGAATGAAGTTGTGTAAAGAACAATGTAAAATTTGCAAAATGTATTCTCACTATTACAAAAATAACAATTTAAACCACTTCATTTAGACCACATATATAGTATATGGTTTTAAAAACTTATTTAAACCACTTTTTTAATATATGTGGTTTAAAATATACTATTAGTGGCAGTTTTTTAAATATTAAGAGATAGGCATAAACCACTTATTTATAAATGTGGTTTAAAAAGTGTAAGCAGTGGGAATTTTGTAAATATGAAGAAGTTTTAATAGCCTGGAAAAACTTCATTTTCTCCACAACTCCCGTCTCCATTTACATATTTGCATACTCTTTCACAAACTCTATCTTCTTCACTTCCCCTTCCCTTTCGATCACTCCTTCGCCGTCTCTCCCAATCCGCCGCCATGGACACCACCAAGGACTCCCTCCGCAAATCCCTCGCCGACAAGCAATCCGCCGTCGAATCCCAAGGAAACACAGTGTGAGCCCTGAAAGCCGCGGCGGTGACAAAATCGGCGACGAAGGAAGAAATCGAGGCGGCCATTGAAACCCTAAACAAGCTGAAACTCGAGAAATCGTCCATCGAGAAGCTTCTTTCATATCGTCTCTTTCATATGGAAGCTGACATCTACACATCCGAAATCTCCTTTGGTCATCTCCACAAGCCCTTCCTTCCTCTCTCCTCTTACGCCTCCCTTTTCATTCGCCTTTATTCCTCCCTCTGTTAATACTGCGACACAACATCGTCGGAGGAAACAGTCGTAGACGACGGCATCCCACGGCAACGGTGGTGATAGGCTGAGAATCTGTGAGTATTACCGTGTAATTAGATGCTTTTGTTTCAGTCATGACAAATTTCCTAAATGAAGTTAATTGAAATTAGGGGGAAGGGCGATCACTAGGCAAAGATGTTATCTTGCAAAGAACTTTTCTCATGTTTTTTCTCTAAGTTTATGAATCAAGTATGTGAAGAAACAAATGGGAAAGGAAAGAAATTTCGTTCATTGACATCATCAAGGATTACAAGCAAATAGGCAGAGGGAATTGGGTGACTTTGTTGAATTATCATTTTTCCATTTTCCATTCCTATGTGTGTTTTGTTTCTTTGTTGAATTATCATTTTTCCATGCCACTGCTTACACTTTTTAAACCACATTTATCAATAAGTGGTTTATGCCTATCTCTTAATATTTAAAAAATTGCCACTAATAGTATATTTTAAACCACATATATTAAAAAAGTGGTTTAAATAAGTTTTTAAAACCATATACTATATATGTGGTCTAAATGAAGTGGTTTAAATTGTTACTTTTGTAGTAGTGTGTGCTCTTATATTAGAGATCAAAATCATTCAAATTTTGGGCTCTTATATTATCGGAGGGAGTATAAAAGAATGGGTCGATCTCACACCCTCACTAATAGCCCTTCAAAATTATAATGTCCCTTTTCTCTTCCCAGGCGGCCAAAAATTAAAAGCTTTCATCCAAACAATATCTCTCCAATATAATGTTGACCAGCCACAACGTTTTTCCCATCAACCAGTCACAACTTACTCTTTGCATACTTGGTGCGTGATATCACCCCTTAACTCTAGTAACTAATTAATTCATATTATATTTGGTTAACTGTCACTTTTTATACTACTTACCCCTATCCTAAATATAAGGTTATTTTGACTTTTTCCTAGTTTTAAGGTATCTTACTTGTAATTTTAGTATCCGATGGTTTATAAGTAAGGTGAATTAGTTTTGAGAAGAAATGTTAACTATAGACATTGTAAATTGATTAATTTGTCCTCCTCATTTTTTTTAAAAAAAATCAAAGTAATCTTATAAATGAAATTGAAAAGAGTATCAATATAAAGGAGGAAGTATTAATTTTTGCCAACGAGCCGTTGAATTCCTTGAATCTCATCAACAACATTTTCTTCCTTAAGAATATCATTGAATTTTCTTTATTCCTAAGCTGAAAGCTCTAATATACACATCTCATCCATATATACACGCACATATTATATTATATACACACACATACGTGAAAGAAAAGTTAAACTCATATATAGATTGGCATAGGGATGCTCTATAATAAGCTCCCGATCGAACAGAGATGCTTAAAATTAGACCCAGAACCTTTAAAGGAAACAAAAATACGTCATTTTAGGAAGAGGGGGAAACATCAGCAAATCATATATCTCATACGGTCCTTAGTTTAAGATTGAGTTGAGTTTTTTATATAAGACTTAAACTAGAGATTAAATGAGGTAGTTTAAAATATATATGCACATTTTTCATTTTTTCTACAAACCTATGGATATGACTTAATGTAGTTACATTTAATATACATGATAATTAAGTAGGTTAGTTAACTTTCTTCAGTTTTAAAGAAACACTAAATTGATTTTATATAAATTAAGAAGGAGCATATACACTCTAATAGTACATTTTTAGCGCTTGAGAAATTAAATCCCTTTTACAATTTAATACTCACGTTAATGGTAGAAATTGCCGCTGTGTAGAGAAGGCTGCAACGGAGTTTTGTTTTTTTTCCTCCTTGCGTCTGCAACAGATCGAGTTGACACACTTTTTTATGGGTTTAATTTATTCTCGATTTGTGTGTGTCATCCTTGCGTAGAGGCCATGTTAATCTTCTCTGTATCGTTCCAATTTTATCGGATGTCCCCGAAGGGACAAATAAACAAAAATTTGTGTGGACTTGTCAGACAACCAAGTGACCATCCCTCACAGTAGAATTGTAGGGAAAGATCCTCTGCGGCTAGGGCTGAGCCATGAAGATGGGTCAACTCGGCCAATAATCACGCTCTGATCACTTGGTCATGTGTCATCAACCAAGTTGTGGTTCTTGTCTCCTTGAAGCTCAAGAACACAGTGGTACGAGCCTATAGAACAGATCCTGTTCAAGTAAGGTTGTTTTATGGGTTTAATTTATTAGTTTATGGACATCCTAAAATGTTTGCAACATATAATATCTTTAAACATAACCACTTAATTCCTAGTATTTTATTTTTGATTTTACACTTTAAAGTGGTCACTGTCATATTGCATCAGTGCTCGATCAGATGACAAGACTGACCACATAAAAAAGATAGCTTCTTAATTAATTAAAAAACATCTTAAGATTCCATTAAATCTAGCATCGATATATATATATATATATATATATATATATATATATATATATATATATATATATATATATATATATATATATATATATATAAACATGGTAAAATCTCAAATAAATCCCTTCTAATACCTAAAAGGACAAGTGAGGAACCTAAACTTTCAAAAGGACTATGAAGGAACCAGCACCTACCTGTCATTTTAAAATTTTGCGAAAAGACAAAATTGCCCCATACTAAAACACAAATTACTACCCCACCCTAAACTCACCCTAACACCCACCCTCTTCTCGCAATTTGTGTTTTAGAATGTGGACAATTTTGTCTTTTCGCAAAATTTTAAAATGACAGGTAGGTGCTGGTTCTTTCATAGTCCTTTTGAAAGTTTAGATTCCTCACTTGTCCTTTTGAGTATTGAGAGAGATTTATTTGGGATTTTCCCTATAAACATGTTAGGCAGGTGTTTTAATGAAATCTAACTTCATCATACAATTTACTACTATGTTCAAGAATGATTATCGTTGTAGAATCTACCCACTAAAAAAATCCTCTCAATTACGCCGAGTTGACCACCACAACGAGGATTTTCTATAGATATGCTACAAGACAAAAAAAAATTACCCTGTGCTTGAATAAGAAGCAAGTTAGAGATAAAATTAAAATTAAAATTAAAGGTAATATGAGGACAAATTCTCAAAAACAATAAATTTGTTTACTATTTTGGAAAAGTTATCCTTTGTAACACTTTTTTTCTTTTCATATTCTCCATTTACTTTTCTCTCCATCCAAACATGCATATATGAACATGTAAGTTTTAAGCTCAGTTTTTTCCCTAAATAATGTTATTCGTGAACCACCAGAATGTCACGAAAGATACAGATAAAGTTTAAGTATTCATATATGTGTGTGTGTAATATTTCTTAGTTCTTAATATAATTGAGTTTGTATATTATGCAAATGGGAGGAGAGAAACCCAGAGAAAAATGGGGAGGAAAGAAGCCCGGGAAAAATGTTATGTCTCATTATGCTTTATTTGATATATGAGAGAAAATAGAAAGGAAAGGAAATAGGTAAATAACAAAAAGTGAAGTGAGACATGGACATTATTGAACAATAATTAAGGGATAACACTTTTGTCTCTCATAATTTCTCCATTTTAGGAGGGGAAACTTGAGAAAAGAATTGGGTGTGACCGTGTGAGTCCTACCCACTTTTTCTCTACACTTTTCTTTTTTCTCTCATTTTCTCCCTATTCAAACAGGGGAAATACTCTAATTCCCCTTATTTTCCTCTCCCATTTTCTTTCCTCTTCCATTTCCCCTCGATCCAGCATACCCTAAATATTACTACCTCCAGTCCTAAATATAAGACCTAGTTGACTTTTTTTGGAGAGGTTAATGTTGTGAAATAGGCTATTAAATCATGACACATTTGATATATTTTTTGATTATCCATTAGTTTATAGGTAAAATAAACTAGTTTAAGGGAAAAAATTAGGTAAATCAATTTATAATTAACTTATTTTGTTTTTCTAGGATTTTCCAAAAAAGTCAACTAGGTCCTATATTTAGGACCGAAGTGAGTATAATAGAAAGTAAGTGTAGTAATATACAAGAAAAAAGGAATGTTTTTTGAACCTCAGTTCTCATAAAGCTATATTAACAACAAATCCACAACGAAACTAGCTAGTGATTACTACAAAAAACAATAATACATCAAGAAGAGACATTCATTTTAATTTGATACATATTCCAAAAACACATACAAATAATATTCAAAATTCAAAACCAAAACTCTCTTTCATAACCTATAATACTAGATAGAAAAGTAAACACAAACCCACACACATGTTCTAATACCAAAATGTCGGACTATATATCTCTTCCCTTATTAGTGATGACGTAGTCAAAATTTTCATGCCCTTGCACCAGGTGGCACGTCATGTCCCATTCCAGGGCTATGACCAGGAGTTGTAGGACGAAAAGCATCTTCTTCATTAACCTTATATGTATTTGTGCTATAAGAAACATATGAAGAAGGAGCTTTTGGACTTTTCAAAGAATAGCTATTAGTCGTAGCTATAGCTGGAGGGTGAATATTATTATTGTTGAGTTTCCTTGACCCTTCAACTAAACGCAAGTTTAGTTGAAGAAGAAGAAGAAGAAGAAAGACGAGAAAGTTCAAGAAAACGATTGATTTCTCAGCCATGGAAGTACTAGCCAGACTAAAACCTAGCCAGTTGTTACTTCAAGAACTTGCTAATAAAATGATGTGTGAGTGTGTCTTTGATAATGGGTTGAGGCTGCTATTTAACATGGCTTGTTAAGCACCCACTTGCAGTTATATTCCATTGCGCCCTTCAACATGCATATAAAATAAGGTTTAAGCTCACATGGATATGTCTCTCTTAGATGTTAATGAAACACTGAAAGAGAGAGGTAACCGTTGGCATATTTCCAAATGGGGGAACTCCAGCACTTCTCTTGACTCCATCTGCTAAAACTTTCTTGCGATTAACCATTCAATAATCGAAAGCAAGCCTGCTCTTTTGATTTTTAAAAGATAAATTAAATGGTGGCAATATGGCATTGATGATCGTGATTTGACAACACTAAGAATAGTAGAACATTTTTTTAGATTAAAATACATCACTATTTCATAAAGAGATCGATCGACATCTGCAATTGCAATATATATACACACTTATAAGATGCAAGTTACTATGTTTTATATAAGGAAAATGCTTCTTCCACTAACTTACGACTATGGGTTTTGCTGATACAGACATCTTCTTTCCCACATCCTGCTTTTGGTTATAATTTTTCTCGAAAATGAGCATGGCATGAAAACCGTTCAACACTTTCTGCGCTCTGACTATTCTCCATTTTCACTTGTCTTGAAGCGCAATACCGCTCAATTTTGGTGCAAGTTATAGGAATACTTGCTCAATATGGACAAGATGATAATGGATGCTCTTAATTTAGCAAACCGTAATGATCAAGTAAATTAAAGTGTGTGGAGTCACGCCCATGGAATTTATTCCATAATATCTTCCAGATACAGGCGGCTGTTTTCTAGTCACAAGCTAGCTAAACTCCTCGTACTATCATCCCATAGATTGTTTTTTTCTAACGTTTTCATGCATGCTAGTAATGTTAACCATATGATCCATTTAAATTAACTTGGATTATATAAATAACATTACTAGAATGCATATGACAACATTAGAAAAAACAATCTATGGGATGACAGTATCTAATAATTATTTAAATGAGAATTTTTTTTTTACATTACTATAAGACTATCATATAAGGTAGCAAATATTACTAGTATTTATAGGCACAAGAGTGTAGCGTAGGCGCATATATATAGGATGAAAATAAGGAAATAAATAATTGAGTGGTTATATAAGAAATTAAAAGATAAGATTAATGATGAACATATATGAGGAAAAGGCGAAAATCTAAAGCAACATTTACCTAGAAAAAAATTTACATAATTGTTTTAGGTGATTCGAATCAGGCACATACAAAGAATATAAAGAAAGTTATTAGACGTGCCTGTAAAAAAGATAGATTAAACGATATGAATTCTTACAAAAATTAGTAGAGGAAGAATAAAATGAACACTTAGATCAGAGAAGTTACGTAGTTAGGAGAACCTTTTAATTAACAAGTTATCCAAATATTTGATAGATAATATAACACGATGACGTCGGGTAATTTATATCAACCCTGATATGGGTTGTCAATGTTCTCACACCAATAATGACTATTTCAAAATAGTTAGCAAAATGCATTTTAGCTTAATTTTCAATTTTTCTCTTTTTTGTTCTTTTAAACATTAGATTATTACTGCTCTCAGAGGATGAAAGTTGTTAAGATGGTCACATAAAATAATGTAAATGTCAAACCTCATATTGGAGCCAAGCCTATCGGAGATATAATCCATTATTTCACATTTCCATGATATGTAATTCAAATATTTATATACAATGACAGAGCATATTGAATATATTTTTTTAAAATCAACTTGCTCTTATAACTAATGAAATTTATTTCCAAGAAAATAAAACAAATGTTTAATTTACTAACATCTAATTAAATCTGAACCAGTCAAGCCCTCCCCAGTAGATGTAGCAGTGTTTTAATTTATCTCAACTTTAATTACCATGTAGCAGTCCCTGAAAAAATCATCATCCCTAAACTTTTTGAAACGTGAACAAGATTCCTATATGCAAAGGCTCAAACCCTCAATTACTTTAATTTCATGCACTCTTGTTATCGATATTTTTAAAATGAGAATATCAAGTTATCCTTTTCTTGCCATGCTAGTAGATGTAAATTAATTGGTGTGCACTTTTGTCTGCTATAGGTAATGTCCTAGACTTTTAAAGCCTCCAACCTACATCGCCTTGAGATAAAGAAATATCTCTTTTCATCGCCTGACCAATCCCATATCTGGAAATTATTGAAGCTGAGCTCCACGTGATTCATAACAGAATCTTTTTTGTTTTGTTTAAGGACATTTTGTTACGTTATTTCTATAAAAATATAATCAAAATCCTCCTTGGAGCTCTTCCGTGTGTACTTTCTTGTATTTATTTTAAGGGCGAAGGCTCAAAAATGATACATAACTATTGGCCAAGGAACAAAAGTAATACATAACTATTTCAAGGTACACCAATGATACTCAACTTTTAGATATGATCAGAAGTGATATTTTTACTCACATGACAATAAGATTGGACGTGAAAAGTCTAAAATACCCTTTCCTTTGTAAACAAAATAACAATTATAACACTCATCTTCCTCTTCTTCTCCTCCCTCCCCCTAATGGCCTCTTCTTCCTCGCCATCGCCACCATCGACTGTCGTCCCCCTCATGCCCTTGTAATTGGAAATTGAAATGAGATTTGGGAAATTAAAAGGTAAAATATGAATGAATTGACCAAACATTTTGATCACGTCATGAGTTTACTTAGGAAGCATTGGCTTGAATTCAATTATACATGAAGCTTCTGGGCAAACATTTGCAAACGAGTGGTTTCTATGAGGACAGAAGCATTTGTTGAAAAATATTGTGAGGAGGAAACAAAGTAAGAACATGGCGTCTCCGTCGTCAGATTTCTTCGAGGACAGAAGCTTCATGATGTCCACACTACACTACTATAGCTCCGGCGTCAGATCTGGGCTCCGGCGTCTACGAGGACAGAAGCTTTCGAGGATTCTATTGGAGAAAGAGCAGAGACATTTAACGGAAAAGAAACGCCGGCAGATTTCTTCGCCGTCTCCGTCGTCCTCCTCCGACATGGCGGCGCTGGCGGCGGTGAAGATTGAGTTGGAGGAAGATAATGAAGCTTCTATTGCTATATTATCTTCACCGTCGCTGGAGATGGCGGCTGGCTTCGACTTCAGCCGTTATAACATGTCGTCGCCGGTGAAAGAGAGTGGGGATTTTGCAAAGCTTTGAAAGAGAGAGTGGTTTTGTGAGTCAAATGTAAATAAATGAATGGTGGGGGGTGACACTTCCTTCAGATCCGAAGGCGATTCATAGATTATAAATGGCTTTTGTTTACTGTTCAAGGGAAATGAAAAGAATGACGGCCATGCAGGGAGTGAGGTTGAGGAGGAGGAGAAGGAGGAGGAAGAGGGAGATATGTTTAATCTTATTTTATTTAGAAAGGGTATTTTAGACTTTTCACGTCTAATCTTATTGTCATATAAATAAAAATATCACTTTTGATCATATCTAAAAGTTGAGTATCATTGGTGTACCTTGAAATAGTTATGTATTACTTTTGTTCCTTGGCCAATAGTTGTGTATCATTTTTGGGCCTTTGCCCTTCTTTTAATAATTCCGTTTGTGCTTTCTCCTTTAAAACTAGGGCGAAGGCCCAAAAATGATACATAACTATTGTCCAAGGAACAAAAATGATACATAACTATTGCAAGGTACACCAATGGTACCAACTTTTAACATGGGATCAAAAATGATATTTTCACTAATATGACAATAAGATTACACATGAAAAGTCCAAAACGCACTTATAAATTAAATAAATTTTCTTCCTCACCATCTCCTCACTTAGTTTCTTTCTTCTACCAACACTTCCTTCAATAAATAACTCGTCCACCGACGGCTTCAACTCTCAGCAACTCTGTTTTCATGTTTTTGCAGCCTGATCGCCCTAACGAGTTGTTGAGAGTTGAAGCCGCCGGTGGACGAGTTATTAAAGAACTGTTGGTAGAAGAAAGAAGCTAAGGAAGGAGAGGGTGAGGAAGAAAATTTATTTAATTTATAAGCGCATTTTGGACTTTTCATGTGTAATCTTATTGTCATATTAGTGAAAATATCATTTTTGATCTCATGTTAAAAGTTGGTACCATTGGTGTACCTTGCAATAGTTATGTATCATTTTTGTTCCTTGGACAATAGTTATGTATCATTTTTGGGCCTTCGCCCTTAAAACTAATAGAAATAATATACCCCCTTCATTTTGGGGAAACAATATAAAAATACCTTCCAAATAATAAAATCCTAGAGTGATCATTATGAGTTGTTATTAGTAGTCGTTAATACATATGCCGATGAAATTGTTATAAGCAGTGTTGTAAGAAGCAGACTGGACCGGACGGTTGAACCGGTTGAATCGTAGACCGCTTCACATATCAGTTCAACGTTTATCAATTTGACCGCCAGTCCGACCATCGGCCTGAGCGATCCGACCGCATTGGATTGTGACTCGAAACCTTCTCCATCATGCTTTCCGGTCCGACTTTTACAACATCGGTTATAATACCTGTACAGAAAAATAATTATTGGGATTTTGAAATTTGGAAGATATTTGTGTCATTTTCCCTTCCGTTTAAATTGGACAAATTAATGTTAATTAACAAGGAGTGGCAGTAGATGCCTTTAAATTTGTAAATAATGTGCGATTTTTCATTATAACTTTGCCCTTTCCTGAAATAAATGACCATATGGTGAAGTGATGTCTAGAAATGAAAAGCATGTCAATAAATTAAACTGTTTCAGTAAAGGACATGTAAGATGTGGATGATTATTCTATGAAACGTTTGATTACTACATGATGAAATCATCAGTATGTGGCGTATATATTAACTATCTATACCGTATGATGTTTTTCACATGAATTGTGTGATGGTAAAGGATTGTGTAAGCAGTTTACCAAAAAAACAGGATTGTGTAAGCATGTATCTTGCAAACATGACATTTTGTGTGCAAATTGTTGTGGATCTTATAATTGGTCAAGATTTTTGTCGATGGATTTGATATATATTGGATTCAATGAGCTCTAGGGATGGAAAATACAGCTAATTAATGTATAAGATTATTTGAACCTTATTATTGCAATATATGTTTAATAACCATGCATTCACCCACTTTAATTACTCTCTTGTACTCTATATTTTTTGGACATTTCTCGATTTGTGCATGTCATCCTTGTATATGGGCCGCGTTAATCTTGTACATGTCATTCCAATTTTATTGGATGCACCGAAGGGACTTGCATTCCATATTTTTATGTATGTGCAAAATGGTTAGTTTAAATTTTTTTCAAGTGAAGTTTTAGTGGAAGGAAAGTTAGGCTGTCTATTTTTCTTTTGTAATGTCTCATTTATATTTTGATATATTTGGTGGGTGAATATTGCATATAACACATTATAAATTCTGTTAGCCAGTGGTTAAAACTTATAAGCAGCGTTCAGATAATGAGACGAAAAAATATTAAAGAAGGAATGAAAGTTAGGATGTCATCTATAAGCGCATAGTACTAACTATTAAGTCAATTTGTCGGTTTAAATATTTGCATCAGTCACTACTAGACCTTGAGCTTTTAAACATGTCAACTTGTGTGTTTAAATATTTGCAGTTTCAAAACGGATGAAAGTATAACATGATCACAAAACAATTATTTAGTAAAAGATCTAATCGATATTTATTTGACAAAAAAACTACCTTGTTAATATGCTATCCACTGGTTGAGTGCGTGGTTGGTGAAGTGAGTATTAATAGAGAATATTCTCAGCATTAAATTTTCAATTTAATAAAATTAATGATAATAAGCTACCATGAAATGCGAGAGAGTTGAAAGAAACAATAAAAAAACAGGTTTAAAAATAATCAATCAAACACAGGCAAGTAGCGACTTCAATTCATAACAAGAAGTATACAAAAATCAAGTTGAACATGTAACACACACACACACACAATGAAACCATGGACTAGGAAATAGTAATAAAGTACCTTGTCTATTGTGTTTTCTGTTTCCTGTGGAAAAGACTTTCAAATATGAACACGCTGCTACATAATAAACAAATGATGATAAATTAACCAAAAATATTATCATTAAAAAAAATCGAAGATCAAGAAGAAGCTAAGCATGTACGAGGTTACCTTTATTTGTATACTTTCATTTAGTGGCAGAAAATTGTGGGAAGCTAGTGGTGGCAGCCCACAAGTATCCAAACAAATAACACATAAAATAGCCGATATTCTTATGATCAAGATCAAATTGAAAATTAAATCCTAAATTGGAAGAAATGCATCTAATTTCACCTGTGTAATGACAATTGTGTCGGCGCTTATATTTCCTTGCATAAATAGAGATTTCTTGGGTCTGTTTTTTTACCACAGGGTCTTCTCCTTTACATTCTTATAAGCCTGAAAATATTATATATTCATGGATGTTTCGTGTGTCTGCTCTAATTTCATTTTTTACCTGATGCGCAACTAATTTAATTTCTTCATATTTTGAACTCACATATAATATAATAAAATGTAATTCCTTATTATAATGAGCCAACTAACAAATCTCATATACCATTAGTTAAAAACATTAAATTTGGCTTAATATTTAAGTAATTTCCAATATTATTATCTACTGTAACAACCCTAATGACTACGCTCAAATACTACTATATTAGTTGGCTATCTACCTTAACTTCCAGCGGTAAAACATATTAAAACTTTGATATTAGGTAATAATTCCTTATTATACCTTCAACCATAATAAATTACATAGGAACTAGGTTATATATTTTGATCCGGATGAATATTTTAGAAAAATTAAAACACACACACACATCATATATATAATCATTCTTTATTGAGATTTAGAATTATTATAGTAGCATATCTTATAAATAACTTTTCTTTTTTATATTAACAAATAATAACTACTCCATGGAAATGAGTACCAGAGTTTCAAAATCTCTTTAAAATAATCATAAATGTGTCATTCACCCTAGGATAAACTTAAATTACGTGTATGCACGCACAGCTTAGCTTGTTGAAATTTTAATTTCTCTAGTGGAAGTTTTGTCTACTTGTCATGATGAATCGCCAAAGTCTCATAATTATTAATGATGAGATGTGACTATATACATAGAACATTGATTGAGGGTATTGCATATATATAATAGACAGCAAATGCTAGTTGTTTTAGAAATAAGATTTATAATACATCGCCGGTATCGCTAGGATAGTTTGGAGTAGGTTGGTAAAGTGTCTTCCCTATATTTATCAAAGGTAGCTCGATCCCTGAGAAATCCTTTAATCTCGAGGGCGACTCTAGATTGAACTAGTCAATTCTCAAAGAAGTCGGATACCAGGACTTTAATTTTATACGAAAAATTATAATACATCACAAATGTATGTGTTAATGGGGTCTCTATGTGAATTTAATATATAGATATATAATAGACCAGGAAAGATAAAAATGTAAAACCATGGGCATTTTGAAGTGGGTTTGCATTGTCAACTATTATTATTATGGAAAAGTAGTTAAGGAACTGGAAAGGTATTCGACATGCATGATAGCTGAAACATTTTAGCTAGGGATACACTAGTTTTATTTTATTTAAGGACGGTTAGTTTAGGTCTAAATATATGATCTGTACGGTAAGGACTGTCCCACAGAGCATGTATTCACATTCATATTTTATATATCAAGGGAAAAATTAAAATGAAATTTCGTATAATATTACCTCATTTTTATAAGTAATATTACCTCATTTTCAATTATATCATAAAATAATTTTTCCTGTTTCACTATAAATTAATTAGGGAAAATGACAATAAAATACCTTCTGAATTTCAAAATCACAAATAGGTGATTTATAGTAGATGTTAACGGTTGTACTCAACTAGTTAAAATTTTTTATTTATAATATTGAAACTTAAAAGGTATTTTTATGTCATTTTTTATTACATATTTGTCTGTCATTTACTAAAATACTTATAATTTCCTAAATCATATGTTTTGTTCGTATACTAATAATTTGTTGTTTTGTAATTGTAAAAGAAACTTTGTTAACTGCTGATTACCATGTGACTCTCACTCAACATACACTCAAAATTAATTATGTCATATGGATATAAATAAAATTAGAATTAACCGTATGTATTATATAGCAGGAAGGAAACCAATATGATCATTATAATTTTTTATTTTTTATTTTTTGATAAAAATGATTTTTTATTTCTACATTGATAGTACATTGTATTTAATTTTATTATTTTATTTTTAAAATATTTTATATTTTGTGGCAATTTACTTACACATCAACATCCTATCAACTATAATTAAAAAAATTGTTAGCATAAAGACTAATGCTAGGAAATTTGTAAGCTAAGGGTATAACTTAAAATACACAAACACTACAAAAAATTCGCTACTTGGCGGCGTCCACTTAGCCGCGTTTGTGCCAGAAACGCCGGCGAATGTTTCGCGTTGCGGCGGTCTAACACAAACGCAGCAATGTGTGATACAAAACGCCGGCAAGCGGGGAAAAAACATTTTTTTTATTTTTTTGTTTGTCTTCACACTTAGCCACGTTTGTAAACGTCGGCATGTTTTTAATTTTCATTCCCGCTAACATGCCTGCGTTTACAAGCGTGACAATGTTATATAATTACTTTTAAATTAAAAACATACTTGCGTTTATAAACGCAGGAAAGTAGGTTATTAATTGCAATAGTTGTAACCACCACTTTCTTGCGTTTATAATCGCGGGTATGTTAAAATATTATAAAAGCTTTGCCACGTTTCATGAACGCCAGTATGTTAAAATATACTAAAAAAACATCCCGGCTATAAGCGCGGGTATGGTAAAAAAATAATATAAACTTCGCCGCGTTTACGAACGCCGGTAAGCAGCGGACCTCACCTATAAATACCGGTCTTCCCTCACTCCATACTCGCCCCTTTCCTCTCCTCTCTTCCATCTTCTCTCTTCTTCTTTCTCTCTACTTCTTTTCAAATCTTTTGTTTTCAGTTTTACAAAATTAACCATTATACTTTTTATGTTGTAGTTTTCCTTATTTATTTTAAAAATTTTCTTATATTTCCATTTTTCCAATATATTTTATTTCTTTTTACTTATAAATCCTTTTTTATTATTTTTATTTTTTTCTCCTGTTATTTTATTATTTTTAATTTTAATTGATATAGAAAGTGTTTTTTTAATTATATCTTTTTAATGTTAAACTTTTAGTTACTTTTTTATTATTCTGGAATAGTTTTGTTAATATATAATAATCGGATTTATTATAATAAAAAATCAATTTCTTTTATAGTTCAATTTTATGATTTGGTTTTTTCTCATTTCTTTCAATAATTTTCGCATTAATTTAACCGTATAATGGTTAAAATTAATGCGGTTTTTTTAATCCATAGAATAACTTAGCCGCGTTTATAAACGCGGGCCAAATATGAATAAAATAATGAATAAAATAATATAAATTTGCCGCGTTTATAAACGCAGGAAAGATACGAATAAAATAATGAATAAAATAATATAAATTGGCTGTGTTTGCTAACACGCTAGAGCGTTTTGTAAAACGCATGAAAGGAACGTCCCGACGCTTCATTCGCCCGCGTTTGCGAAAAACATTATAGAAACGCGACTAAGTAGCGAAAACCGTCCGCCGCCAAGTGCTGTATCTTTTGTAGTGAAACCTAGTTAAAAATTAAATAAAAGCATAAGGATTTTTTCAATTAAATTGTGCTAAATATCTAAATATTTTTTTATGAAATCATGACAACAAAAACTCTCAAAATGTTGTAAGAATAGAAAGGAGCAACGAAATCGCATAATTCCCATGAAATGCATGGACTAGATTGTCCATTTTACCTAAATGCCCCTCAATTAAATACTAGTATTATCTTTTTTCTATGTCATGTCAGCTGCCCTAACTCTGGCTGCTGTTGATAAGGGACTCTGATCACTACCAACAGGGGATCACCGGCATCGGAGCTCCGGCGTTAGCGAGTTTGTTTTGGGTAAAATAATTGCACAGTGAATGGGGAGAGATCTGAACCCAGCTACCCCTACTACCAAAAGACTTGGTGGCCACTTAGTCTTTGCCGATATATATATATTGGCAAAACAAGACGTAAGTTAATAAAAGTATACACAAATTTGGAAGAAACTTCACAACCTGAAAATTGCGTTACAAAAAGTTGGAAAACATATATGTTAAATTGGTAAAACCTAATACGAAGCTGGGAGAGAGTGCATATAGAAATTAGTAAAGTCATGCATAAATTTGGAAGTAATTTAACAACCTAATATGTAATTATTGAAGGTTGAAAATGAATAACTTACATACAGATTGTTAGAGAAGTGCTTGGTAATTTTTATACGTCACTTTTGGCAATTTCTTTTCATATCTTGGTAATTGCGTATAGGAATTCAGGAAAGATATTGAGACAAATTTTAATTGTTTATCTGTGTGTGTATTTTTGCATAATATACATTGAAATTTGGCAAAGCAAAGGAATCGGATGAAATCGGATGAACTTCTCCCCTTCACTTTGTGCAATTATTTTCCCCTCTTCACTGGAAAGAACATCCACTGCACATACAAAAAGCTCATCAGTGCTGTCGGTGGTGTCACCCTGGCGGCGACATCTGGAGTTTTGGCGGAGTTTTATTTTTCTTAAAATGTACTTTAATTGAGGGGTATTAAGGTAATTTCATTTAAACTTTAAAAGACAGTTTAATACAAGACACTTCATAGAGATCATGAAATTTTGCAGTATTTTTCTGTCCTAACCATATTTCGAGAGTAATTACCGTCCAAGTAAAGTTATCTCACGTTGAATTGCATTGATATTTAATGAGTTTTCAGTAACAATTCATTTAATGTCATTTAGACATAACTCATAAGGACTTCAATATAATTTAATAATTATTTGAGACTTGATTGTGATTAATTTTTTTATATGAACGTAGTTGTAATTTTTCTAACTTTATTAGTGTTAACTTTTGATTATTCAAATTCAAACCAATTCACAAATAAGTAAATCACCCACTTAGTCATAGATGATTGGATTACTAATGATTTGAATTAGGGTAAAGGTGCAAAAATGAGTTCAAACTATTACGCCAGGAGCACATAGGGGTAACAAGTATTTCCGAACTCAATTGTGGGACTGAAGAATAACTATTGGTGCAATATAGGGACCGCCGTTTATGTTGACCGACGCTGACCGTTAAACGCTAACGTGACGGGGGAAATGAATTTTTTTTTGCTGACGTGGCACACTTATGTGGCAATTTTCGCTGACGTGGCGTTCTTATGTGGCAATTTTTATCTAATAATGACACACTTTTTGCTGACTTGGCGCGCATGCGTAGCGTGCCACGTCAGCAAAAAAATTCATTTCCCCGCCACGTCATCTTTTAACGGTCAACGTCGGTCAACATAAATGGCGTTCCCTAGATTGCACCAATATTTATTCTTCAGTCCCAGAATTGAGCCCGGAAATACTTGTTACCCCTATGTGCTCCTCGTATAATAGCTTGAACCTATTTTTGCACCTTTACCCTTTAAATTACATTGTCACTTTTTTTTAATTAAAGGGCAAACAGTTTGAAGTTTTGGAATCGGACCTAGGAAGATGTCATATTGTGCTATAAAGCTTCTGGTAAATTTCCAATTTTTACATGTTTGTTTAGCGTTTTATCTTAAAAAGACTATATTTTTCCGTTGAAGCCTCATTCTCTAATTTTATGGAATTAGCACTCCGCCTTAGACCTGATCAATAAAGAATTCCACCGTGACTTTCAAACATTTCTAATGTTATTTCAAACACTTGTAAATTGTAATTTACTTTGTAACATTTATTGCATTAAAACACGATCATCTAACATTCATTTGGCTAGTGACTAGCTCTATAGAGCGGGAGAAATAGAACAGATATTTATTATATATGAGAAATATTTGAACGTTGCACCCATACGCAGTTCTCTCTCTCTCATCACCTAAGGTTGGATATAACATATGTTCTTAAGTATAAAATAAGTTGAATTTTTATTTATTTAAGAGATATATGTTACATGTAATTAAATTGTACTTTACTTTATAAGAAAACGTAAGAGAACTTAGTTTTGATAAGGGAAAATATAAATATAAATATGTTAAAGTAGTTTATTTTCTGTCCTTAGTCCCTTAAAAAATCTAGAATCCGATTAAATATCAATCTTTTTAATTATAAAAATTCAATAATATCCCTTTTTTATTCTATAATGTTTTTATCGTTTTTTAGCATTAAACATAATCTTGGAAAAGAAGGGACCGATGGAAACTCTAGGAAGAGAACCATACAAATTCTTATTTTATACTCCCTCCGGTCCTAAATATAAGATCTAATTGGCTTTTCTGGAAAATCCTTAAAAAAGCAAAATAAGTTAATTATAAATTGATTTACTTAATTTTTTCTCTTAAACTAGTTTATTTTACTTATAAACTAAT
Source organism: Mimosa pudica (assembly GCA_029929735.1). Classification (NCBI taxonomy): domain Eukaryota; kingdom Viridiplantae; phylum Streptophyta; class Magnoliopsida; order Fabales; family Fabaceae; genus Mimosa; species Mimosa pudica. Next base: position 8,551,051 of record JAKELP010000017.1, on the reverse strand, counting down.
GGATAATCTAAAAATATATCAAATATGTTATCATTTAATAACTTATTTCGCAACCTTAATCTCTCCAAAAAAAAGTCAATTAGGTCCTATATTTAGGACCAGAGGTAGTATATGGGAAAATGACAGAAAAATGCTAATTGAATTTCATTTGGACAAATAAGGGTCTCCAATTCCAACTTGGACAAATAGGGGATTGTCCAATTCCAACTTGGACAAATAAGGGACAATCCCTTATTTGTCCAAAATGAAGTTTATGTCAAATGACCCAAATGCCCCCTCTTATTTCTTCTCTCATCATCTTCTTCTTCATTTTCTATCAACCCACCACCACCAACCTCCCATCACCATCACCAACGAGCCTCCACCACACCACACCCTCCACCACCATTGCCACCGAACCCCCACCACCATCTAACCCACCCACCACCACCATCACCACCGATTCTCCACCACTACCACACCCCTACCACCATCTAAGTCACCACCACCACCAAGTCCCCACCACCACCACTGAGATCTCATCACCATCTAACCCACCAGCCACCATCATCACCACCAACCCCTTACCACCATTTAATCCGCCCCCACCACCACCACCACGGAGTCCCCACCACCACCACCACCGCGACCCCACCACCATCTAACCCACCCACCACCATCATCACCATCGAGCCCCCACCACCACCACACCCACCACCACTACCCAACCCACCACTAGCTTCTTTGTCAACGATGGAGATGTTGCCCTCACCATTGAAGTCTCTCACTTCAACTTTTAGCTTGAAACAGCGGCGGGGCGGTGGTGGATATGTCGTGGTGCGGCGGCGGGGCGGCGGCGGCGGCGGAAGGAACTAGCGTTGCCGTCGTGGTGCTGAGAAAGATGATTGAGTTCGATGAAGAAGGGGAATAATGGGGTTTGTTTGCTGAGAAAGATGACGGAATTCAGGTTTGAGGAAGAAGATGAACAGTGTCAGTGGCAAAGGTTTGTTTGCTGAGAAGTTTTTTTTTTTTGGTCTGAAGTTTGCTGAGAAGGTTTGAATGAAAAAGGAGAAGGGATAATTTGATTATATAAGATAGGGTCATTTGGGTCTTTTTACACAAATTTCAGTTTGGACAAAATGGGGTGTCCCATATTTGTCCAACTTTGAATTGGAGACCCCTATTTGTCCAAATGAAATTCAAGTGGCATTTTTCTGTCATTTTCCCTAGTATATATATTGGATACCACAATATACACAATAAAATTAAAAGACACTTGGGCGCTGTTTGTTTTTTCTGTTTTATAAACATGTTTTTATGAAAAATAAAAAATACGTGAAACTTTTTTTCGTCATGTCATAATTATTTTTATATTAAGCAGCTTCAAAACAAAAATATTTGAAGTTTTCCCCGAAAGAAATCTAAATAAATTTTTCAATGTTTCACTACTTTTTATTCTGCAAAATTAGAGAAGAGACGAATAACATTGTGCTTTCACAGTAAAGGTGCAACTAACACTTCAAAAATATTTTGGAGGTGTAATTGGCATTCTACTTCTACAGCATTTATAAATATAATTAGAACATAAAATAATTTAATTGGAGCAAATCAACCCGTTCAGTACGGAAAAACTTCCTTTAACCCATCCGCGTATTGTTTATTTTGTACACATCATCAATTAAAACACACATCAGAGAGTTAATAGTCTTAATATGCCACAACATCCATCTCCCACCGTTCTTGGTGAAATCCGATCACCAGAGGTTGGAAGCGATGGAGCAGACACGATTGATGAAAAAAGAGCTGAAGAGTTCTTTATTTTATTATTTTTAATGAGGGTTGGGACTTGGGAGTGTATTTTTCTAAATTTATGGTATTTATTAGGTAAATATGTAAATCAGAGCCATTTTAAACAACTAGCTAACTTTCCTTTATTATAGTGAATTAGTTCAGGTAGCTTATATTACATTATGAGCATTTAATTATTTTAAAATATACATAAATTACAAAATAATGGTCAATTTGCTTCAGCGGTAAGCTCGCTTGTAGTGGAGTTTGAATTCGTGAGTTCGAATTAGCCTCCCAGTATAAAACCAAGTGTAAAGCTGCCTAATATATTCTTTTCCCAACACCTCAACAAATGTTGATAATGGGCACTACAAATAGAGTGTCATGTGTGATTTAAATTTTATTACCCATTATTCCTTAATTTAATTTTTAACTTGACTTCAAAACAAATGCAAGAACAAACCGAGATAAGCATAAAACAACTATATACTCCATATACCAACCAAGTGTTATATTAGCATTAAATATCTTAATATTTACATCACAGTAATGCATAAGGCTTGGCTATCATCTTCATTTACTTAGTCTAAAGGTTGATATTGTAATGTATGGGAGAAAACCTCATTTATCATCGCTGAGCTTAGACAGTAGAAATAGGCAGCTAGAGGAAAGCAACACAGAAGCACAGAAGCAGAGAAGATCCACAGGAGTGTGTATTGCAGCCTTCTTGCTCTTGTCAAATAGCCCTATCAGAAGCAGCATCACTATCACATGTCCCAGCTTCGTTTTGAGTTCAGCTACAGTTTTTATATCCAACCATTTTGGTCGTTCCTGAAAGGGATAACCAACAATACTTCCATGAAACGAATGTTTCTAAATCTCACAAAGCCTTAGCAAACTACACATTCCAATCCATAATATAACAAGAGTTATGGTCCTAACTATAATATCTCAATTTCTATTGTCTCTCAAACTTATAATTTTTAACCCGAAGTATCCCTATTTTATTGATTTTTTTAACAACTATCCTACACTTTGTTAAAATAGAGGTGGTACAAATTAAAGGGGGAGTTGTGCATCATGCACATCTCTCTTTATAAAAGCACAAATTATCTAAATGTAAGCTTGCCAAAAAGTTATCATAGTTAAAGTTGTCTATCTACATTTAGTTCAATCCAACTTCTTACCAGACATTTTAAGTACATTTAACAAAAAGTCCTTCTCCCTTTGAATCTCCTTAAGCAAATAAACCGTGATGTTTTGGCAAAAAAACAAGAAAGTACTACTTTCAAGGGTGATACATGACAAATAACAAAGGAAAGAGCAAAAATTTTATCAAGAAGTGCTATTAAAATGCCTTGTAATGATAACATGCATAATTTTAATCAACTATTTGTCCAGTGAAAATCAAGTTACATATGTTGAACCAACAGGAAGATAACCTACAAGCAAAGGGGAAAACAGAGGAGTTTGTGCAAAAGCTAACCTTCAGAGTGAACAGTCCAAAGAGATTGGAACTGTAAGAACCGTTTTGATCTGGCAGAGAGCCTGCACTACCAAGATTACTGACAAATAGCTCATAGAGACCCATTCCAAAGACCAACATAACTGTTCCTAAAAGATAAACATCTGCATAGGCAATAATGTAAAATTAAGATAATTAAACACATATTGTCACATGTGAATTCATAAGCAACTGTCATTCCAGTGAAAACTGAGGAACATTATAAAGAATAAAATTTAAATTATGACAAATATAGATCTATATTCAGATTCAGTTCTTGATATAAGCTTAAAATAGATCTCTAGTATTAGTTTGCAGTAAAGGGGTATCGGATTTGTTTATTTCTTCTTTCAGCAAATAAGTTACTTAACTTACAAATTTGCTAAAAAAAATAGTGTCAGATTTGGTATACTCTTCTCTGCCTACAAACAATTAGAGTAGATTAAAAAATTTTTTGGTTAATCACTGCCGGCCAACTAACTTTTTTTGGCAATCGACTAATCTAAACTCGAGGGGTAGGAGTGTTGCCCACATAGGCAAAGTTGTCTCCTCTCCCAATAAGAGCGTTTTTCGGGATTCAAACACGTGTTCTCATATTTATGGGGGGTTGTAGACCACATAGACACTTACCAGCTCAAACAAACAAGTACCCATTGGTAGAGTAGATCAAATTTTGGTATCTAAAGATACTCACCAATAGCCTCTACCAGCATCGGGATTACTTTACTTCGATCAATTAAGAATATCATAAAAGTCTCAGCAACATATGTGCAGCCCTGCATGTGAAATTTTCAATAACATATAATTATGCAATAAAATGAGAAGAATCCAGCAATGTAAAATGAGTGATCAGTGCCGCTGAAAATCCATCCTATCAACTTTATGACTATCATATTTACAAAATTACAAATTTCCTATGTGATAAAATTTAAACACCCCCCTCCCCCCACAAATGGCTCTGCTTACCCCCCTGTTCAATGGATATTTCATCTCCTTATAGAGTTTGAATCGCAAAGGGTACGTGCATAAACTTATAAGCGGATCTGAGTAACTATTTAATTCCTTGATTATCATAGACCCATACTTAAGTAGAACCATGGTCATTAATGTTAGCGTGTAAAATTAGGAGATAACACCAAACATGCCTAAGATTAATCACAATAAATAGTCTAAGTCTAAACATGACAAATGAATATGAGAATATCCCAACTAAGATAAATTAACTATGAAGTATAAATTAAATGGTACTGTAAGTGATATAAAAGTAACAATAGGATCAAGATTATACCTTGATAAAACATAGAAATGATCCGATCAAAGACCCAAAAACTCCCAGAATAGCCAAAAACCGGCATCTATAAACGACCTACAAAATCAATACACCAAAACACAAAAAAAGAAAGAAGAAAAATTAAGCTTAATTGTGCAATACAGATAATCTCAAAAAGCTTATAGCAATAACAAAGCCTCACCTTTTCAATGTCCTCCTCAATATCTTCAAGGTTCCGAGGCTTCTTCCGAGAAATAGAAGGATTGGAAGAAATGGCAGGAGATGAAGAATTGGCAGCTGAAGAAACAGCAGCAGAACCTGCTGATGAGGTACTACATCTACAGCCAAAATTCAGTAACCTTAACTTATGATTCCCAAACTGAAAAACCCTTTTGGATTTTGGACTCAAATCAAAATTATGGAGGCTGAATGATGCATATGATGATTTTGAAGTTCTTAAAATAGGTCCTTTACCCAATGGGTGCATAAGTCTCATAGTAAAGGAATGAAAATGGAAGAGAACTAGAGACAGAGAGAGAAAGAGAGGAATGAGGAAAGTGAAGTACTATGAAATCATGGAAGTGTGATTGAAAGATGAGGCACGTAACAGAGAGTTGACAGTAAAAGTGGGTGTGGAATGAGAATCTAGTATAATCACGACATCACATGATGAGTTCCACGTGGAGAAGTAAGACGAATAGAATGACTACAAGTTGCAAAGCCCTCATCTTTTGAAACAGCATGTGCGTCTCCATTCACCGCACCATTGTGAAAAAATCTGCCTCATAAACAACAAATTTGGAATCACAATCACCTCCTAATCATCACTTAAATGGCTTGTTTGTTTGTAAGAAAGGGAAGAAAGTTCCTTGTAAATAATTGAAAAGTTAAGGGGTAATATGATCATTTATATATATCTTGGAGCTCACAAGTTTTCTCTCTCCTTGTAAATAATTGAAAATTTACTCTCTCATCATTACCCCTACTTTCCATCTCTTACCCTTTCCATTTCTAATTCCTCACTTTCTTTCACACAACCAAACACACTCTTCATGTGTACTTCCTCCCTCCCTACAGCGTATCTGCGTATCCATATTGTTTGGATGGTTTCCCTACTCATTTTAAGCTTACTTACCTTGTCTAAGAATTATTTGTAGGTATGAATTAAATTTAAACTATTTGAATAAGATATATATAGACAATCTAGATACATCTAACTCTTTCTACTCATCTTTTTTACGGGTTAAATAGAATTTGATGTGGAATAATGACACTCATTTGAGGTGAACTTGCTAGTTAAATGTTCTTTGTTGTTGTCCACTCTACATTTGGCTAACAATTGTTTACTTTGGGGATGATAAATTTTGTTATACTTTAATCTACATATTCATGAAGATATCATTAACTATATTAATTTTTTCAAATAATATATTTTTTATCAAAAAATAATACTCCCTCCGGTCCTAAATATAAGACCTAATTGACTTTTTTTGAAAAATCGTAAAAAAAACAAAATAAGTTAATTATAAATTGATTTACCTAATTTTTTCCCTTAAACTAGTTTATTTTACTTATAAACTAATGGATAATCTAAAAATATATCAAATATGTCATGATTTAATAGACTATTTTGCAACCTTAACTTCTCCAAAAAAAAGTCATCTAGGTCATATATTTAGGACCAGAGGTAGTATATTTATTAACTTTACTAATATAATTAATTTAAATTAAATCAAATAAATAAGTCATATATTTAAAATTTAAAAAATAGTATACTCATTTACGTAGGTTTTTAAGTTTAATTTGTTGCCTCATGCTAAAGAGCAGTTACACCAGTATTTATATATTTCTTTTCAATGTGTTTGTTGTATGCTAAGTTGAATTTTAACTGACCACCTAATACGCCGCTATAAGCCAATTTCTTATTAAGAATAGATGATTTGATATCATTCATATGTGTAAATTTATTCTTAAATTAGGTAAATAGGTATTAAATTTATGAGTAAATTTAAGACCGGAGGGAGTATTGGTAATACAATTAAGTTGAATTATCCAATACATTTCTCAACTGACAAATTCAAAGGGAAAGCAGGCTTTGCGGCTTTCAAAGCACAATCTTCACTGATACAGCGTCTTCACCTCTTTTGCCTCTCACTCATTAGAGACACATTTCTCAACTGACAAATTTAAAGGGAAAGCAGACAGAATCTTCTCTAACTGAAGTTTCGAGAATGAAATTCCCTATATTGACATCTAGTCTTAAACTCCTTATGAAAAGCATAGAATTAAAATTTAATTTAATTCCAAGAATTAGAATCGTATATCTTATGCACATTATTACTATGTAATATGCATTATCTTATAATACGCTAATGTTAACATTAGTTATAATATTTAATAATACGCTAATGTTAACATAGGGAATGTAATACGTATATCTTATAATACGCTAATGTTAACATAGGGAATGTAATACGTATATCTTATAATACGCTAATGTTAACATAGGGAATGTAATACGTATATCTTATAATACGCTAATGTTAACATAGAGAATGTAATACGTATATCTTATAATACGCTAATGTTAACATAGGGAATGTAATACATATATCTTATAATTTGGTATCAAATTTTAAGTATCAATGTAATACGCATATCTTATACTCCCTCCGTTCCTAAATATAAGATCACTTTGCTAATTTGGAGAGATTAAGAAAGATCTTCCAATGAATTAGGATTACATGATCTTCCCAAAATACCCCTCACTTAAATTTAAAAGACAAATAGGGATTTGAGAGAGAAGTGAGGAAGCTAAGAAGTATAGGGGTAATTTGGACCAAAGTTAAGATAAAATAGGAAGTGATCTTATATTTAGGAACTTATCCACTTCCCAAAGTGATCTTATATTTAGGAACGGAGGGAGTAATACGCTAATGTTTGATACATATTGCCCAAATATTCTATACATATTATTACTATAAACATTAATAATATCCTACGCATATGTTTTGCGTATCTTGAAGCGTAGTGTCAAAGATGTAATTTCATGTACCTCACACCATTATTATATCATTAATTATTCATTATTATATAAGTCAATTATAGGAGTTGATTGACATTTTATTTTATTTTTTGGATGAAAATTGATTGAAATTTTAAATCAGTGTTTGAATGGCTAATTTTTGTGGACAAATATTAAAAAAAATTCTCACTTGTTTGATATGATGGATTTTGGCTTCAATGGCGTTGATGAAAAAAACAATTAAACTATGTATATATAATGTATGTGAAGTGTCCGAGATTCGAAACAAATTTTTAAATTAAGATTTATTTTAATATTTTTAGTAGTAAATCCAAAAAAAATCAATTGTATTTATTTTGATTATCGATGTATTTTGGAAAATGTACTACTTACAATACAATAAATCAATGTCATTGCAAATAATTTCACGTCAACAATCCATTGGTGAGACATGGGTTGAATACATTATCCCAATTGAAAAGCAAGAAAAACACAACATGACGAAATTAAAAATGTGCGCTAGATCCACTCATCTATGCAGTCATTGTTTCCTCTTCATCCCCAGTAGCACTGGTGTATGTCTACATAATTAGGATAACCTAAAGCTTCTGTAGATGAAAATAAAGACGTGCACAAGATCCACTTATCCATTGTCCAGATGAAACCCAAACTGTGTAATTTTGATGCAAGAGTATTTATCATACTTCATATCAAATGAAAATATCTTTAACGTTTATACCATTCTCAACGCTAAATTGTCCTACCACATTGAGATAAATCTCGTGCTCAACAACTTGCATCTTGTTCTTGGCAGGAGGTTGCGAAGGAGGTTGCAACTTACATTTCTCGTTTTTTGTTTTTCCCCTAGGCAAATGAACTCCCCTATTAGAGACATTAAAACATTGATTCACGACACGTTGTGAGAAACATTCTTTCCAGATAAACAAATCATTCATTTTCTCAAAGAATATACTCCCTCACTTATTTAATAATATTTGATTGATTTTTTTGTAGTGATTAAATAAATAAACAAACCATTTAATATAATATTTGTTCGGGCAGAAAAATTCTTAATACTTCTTTCTTGTTTAATACTGCTGGATAATTCAGCTCCGCATGTCCATGTCCCAACCGCTCATTGGTACAAAATCCTAAAATTTATTGAATACTCCATATGGTAATTTAACTAATTTATGAGTAAATTATAAGTTAAATACCACTACCTCCGGTTCTAAATATAAGACCTAGATGACTTTTTTTGGAGAGATTAAGATTGCAAAATAGTTTATTAAATGATGACATATTTGATATATTTTTAGATTATCCATTAGTTTACAAGTAAAATAAACTAGTTTAAGGGAAAAATTAGATAAATCAATTTATAATTAACTTATTTTGCTGTTTTTTAGGATTTTTCAAAAAAGTCAATTAGGTCTTATATTTAGGACCGGAGGGAGTATTTATTAACTTAGGAGGGAGTATTTAACTTAGGTGAAAAAAACAATAGATCATTCATATGTGTAAAGTATACAATTAAGTTGTACTAACCTTGATAAGCGACCATAAAATTATTAGTTAATAAATAGTAGTGTATTATAAGTTTTTTGGGCCAAAAATAGTAGTGTCGTTCATTCATTAATAAGTATAGATAATAAAAAACACGTGATCATGTTTAATTTTATAATAATCGCAAACTAAAGATATTAATGCATAACAAAATTACAAGAAAATAACAATTAGCTTGTCTCAGTATGTATATAAACAAATGTATGCGTGACAAGGACCCGAAATTTGTTTCTCGACTCTCGTCGCATATTTAATACTTTTATTAAAAAAGTATTGGTAAAAAACATTAATTTTTTTTATACAAATAGGGAGCCCAAAACTAACTGATTAGTCTGGATCCAAAGACTCTGAGGTAACTCGGTCATCTTGTACGAGCATGACCAGTTTTTCAGCTGGTGTATTAAACTGGAGATATCCTGGCATTGATTGAAGTGAGTATTTTGCCAAAAAATATGCACATGATCGAGTTGGCTTCTCTTGCAATTTGCCGAACTGAAACTTCCCAATCTCTTTCCAACATGAGCTTAATCTCTCTGATTAAACTGGCATCAAGATGCATTTCAACATATTGTGTATTAATCAATCTTACCACATCTGAAGTGTCTGTCTTAATAACAACTTGTCGGTCACCATGCTCCCATGTCATCCTCAGTCCCAATAGCACACCCCATAATTCTGCTTGAAGGGAATCACCAGGTTCAAGTATCTGATGAATGAATCCTGTTAAAAATTGACCATCTGCAGCTCTCAGAAGACCACCACATCCCATAACTCCTCTCTGAGTACATGCTCCATCAGCATTCAATTTAACCCAACCGGGATTTGGAGGTTTCCAACACATATTTTGTACCTGAACTCCATTACCATTCAAATTGACTCCTACCATTTTTTTTTTCGTGCTTGCTCCAATGACATCAACAAGCTTTTGGCATGAATGATGGTACTGTCATTGTTATAGTTAAAAAACATTAATTTTGGGTATCTCAGTGATGGTGATTTGGCCCAATTTTTAGGTGAGAGAAACATGGTAAAAAAAAAGATGAGAGAAAAAACATCAACTTCAAACTTCAAAGTGATGGTGATTGGCCCAATTTTTGGGCTCATAAGCAGATTGATTTGGGTTGGAACAATTGGGCCTCATAAGGCGACTGAGTTGGGTTGGAAAGGATATGAATTCAAGGAGCCCATTACGTATTTTGGGTATCTCAGTATACGCTCACCGTGACTTAGGAAACTCAAGGTAGCTTAAAAACTCAACCTTTTTAACGGTTCAGATCATCAAATGGTTCAGGTAAAAAAAATCATCAAATGATGACTTGGGAGTCCAGTTTAGTGCCAATTTGGAAAACTCCTAAAAGAACTTAAAAAAGTGCTCCTCTGCAAGTCAAGACAAAAATCCTCTTACATGGTTATGTCTTATATACAATCACTTTTAAAAAATTAATCTAAACAGACACTTGGTCCCTTAGCTTTAAAAGATATCCTTTCAGTCATTTAATCTAATACTATTAATCTCAAGTAATAATTATTTTCTGCAACAATGACTGTTGTTTTGGCATTAAAGATAATATGTCATGAATTTAAAAGGTTTTTTCTATTTGAAGTTGAGACCGATAAATGTATATTTTAATCAATGTTTTTAATCTCCAAATTTGTGTGAGGAACTAAGAGCATATATTCCCAGCTGGATGCATATCTATGTTCACACCTACATATTTAATTTTATAACAATCCACGGCATATCATTATATTACTTATATATTTAAATAAATTTAAAGCACTTTATAATGACTCATACCTGAAATTCTTTTCTTTGTGTACACATTACATACGGTGTCGGTGTACAGATGCTGCAATGTTCAGTATTTTGAAGGTAAGATAAGGACAAACTTTATCACGTGCATGCATGATTATTTACTTAGCTACTCCGATCTTATTACATAAATGCAAACCATGGATTGAACCTTTGTAAAGTTACGTTCTTTATTCTCAATTTCCTTTACCAAAAGCAGAACATGCATATTTTTGTTTATACCACATTTATGTGATATGCATGTTAAGCTTTTGGTAAAAGGATTATATATTAACATAGTTATGATTCTCATTATCGATATTAATTAAATATTAGTCATTGTCAATCATGCAGAGAAATACAAAGACTTTACAGGTGGGGATCATTTTTCATAAGTCATAAATAGTAACTAGGACGTACTAAAGTCTTCTGGGAAAAAGCATATGCAAGTTTAACCTTAATTAATCCAATAGTACTGATTAATTTTAGGATGCATTAGAATTTGGTTTTGTATAACTAATTAAGTGAGTTAATATTCAAAGATTGTGGATATCTTTTTAAAATTATTGCGCTTTCTTAAATTGCGTGCATACCTATACAAGGGTTATTAAAGTTTTGTTCGATATTTACAAAGTTGATTATCCCTCTCTAAAACGAAGATTTGAAGTGGTTTAGAATTTACTTAGTATTCAATAGATTCAATTTCGAAAAAGTACTTTGTGGCTTCATTGGTGACTAACTAGATCAATAATTCGTTAAGAAGTTCTCATTGAAATTCAAAGTTCTCTCATTCTAATTAAGTGTTATGAACTAAATTTATTTGATTTGTTATACGTTAATTGGCTTTGTTTTTTCAAAAGAACTATTCAAAGATGAAATATCTTTTTCTTTGTGCAATAATTTCCAGATTACAAATATTTGAAAAAAAATTCGTATAAACCATTAAATCAATCATGATTGAAAAGGTAAATTGAGAGAATTTCCGATAGAAATGCCCCAATTCAAAAATCTAAGGATTTATTTGTTCTAGGTAAAGAAGTGTATACTTGAATCACAAACACACATGGCTAATTCTTAACATGAAAGCAGCTTGTAAAAATCCCATATCATCAGAACTCTTCCCATATAAAAATATAAATTAAGGAATATTTGGATATCCATAATCATTGAACATACAAAAAGGTTCACACATAGTATAAAGAACAAAAAGATTCATAGTTGGACAAACTGTATATAAAACTAAGAAGGAAACATCATCGGCAACACAAAAACACAACACATGAATTTAGCTTTAAACCAAAGGAAAAGAAAGATACCAAAACCTTCCCTATCCCACCAGTCAAAGAACCTAAAACCTCCACAACACAACACACAACATCATAACACAAACACATCGTCCTCCATTAATCTCCCATTCCCCTCACGACATAAAAATCTCACATCACACACCTCACAATAAATTCCTCTATTATCATTACTATTATTATTATTATCATTATTATTAATATTCCCTCCTCTTATACATACGTACAAAAACACATACACACACAAAAATAAAAACCCTTACATGCCTCCAAAACAAATGTTCAAAAAACGTCTCTACCATGGCAATCACAACCGCACCCACCCACTTGTCTGGCTCGTTGCCATCCTCTGCACCTTCTTCGCCATCGCGGTCATCTTCGCCGGCGTGGCTGCCTTCATTGGCTACATCCTAATCCACCCTAGAATCCCCACCCTATCCGTCAGTTCAGCCCACCTCAATTTCCTCCGCAACGACCTAGCCGGGCTTCTTCAGGTCCGGGTCATCATCGTGGTCCGGGCCCAGAACGGGAACGGGCAGGCCCACGCCTCATTCTCAGACTTATTCTTCAAGCTTAGCTACCAAGGTCAGGCTCTTGCCGTGCTCCGGTCAGACCAGTTTGATGTGGCCAAAAACAGCTCGAGTGATTTGAATTATGTGGTTGACTCGTCCTCCATACCGTTGACTCCGGTGCAGATGGCGGAGGTGACCAACTCGTGGCAAAGGAATGTGATAGGGTTTGATTTGAAGGGTAGTGCTAGGACTCAATGGAGAATAGGAAGGTTAGGTTCTATGAAATATTATTGCCATTTAGAGTGCATGCTTAAGTTTCATCCTCTTAATGGAAGTTATATTCCTTCTCGATGTACCACTGAAGCCAAATGATTATTATTCGATCTTTTCTCTTATGAGAAAACTGTTGCTATACATTACCATTGATGGAGTTAGTTATGAGTTCATCTATGAATGTAAATTGGTTTTAGGGATGTTAATGATAGGCATTTAATGTAGCATTTTGGAACTTAACGGCCAGAATGAATATTATTGGATCCATTTTTTTTTTGAGGAGAAAGGGAATTGAATGAATTGGTGTGGATACTCGCTCTGGACCCTCCTCTTCCTTTCTCTCATTTTCCCCTATCTTCCCCTCATCTCAGTCGTCCAGTTGATATGGGGTGAGTGGGATGTGATGTGAGGTGAGTTACGTGGGTTGTTGGATGAACTGGATGACTTTGTGGGGAAAATGAGATGAGGGGAAGAGGTGGGAAAAAGGAAGAAAGGAAGAGGAGAGGTCCAAGCCGGTGTGGATACAATGGGATAAAAGAAAAACGCTTGTGGGGAAGATGATAGCTTTGTTACTTTTTTGGCGATCGACATTATTAATTTAATAAAGTGACGCTTTTGTGGTTTTTGTCTCTAGGGTAAGTGTGTGTGTAATAAGCTAGTAAAATGTGTTTGGCTCTGGCTAATTAATTCCATGAAACCAAATAAATTTTAATTACTTCCTGGTGAGTTAATTTGATTTTCACATGTGAACAAGTTTAGTAGTAGTTGATTGCAAGAGATTATGCTATAGTTTAGCCAACATTGATATATGAAATTGGAGCCAATCTATAGATATGAATATTTGCATTATTTAAAACTTTGTGCAAGAGTTTTTCCACTCTGATTATCATATTACCCGTCTTAACTTGTATAACTCCCTTTGGTTTTCATGTAGCTTCTGAATTCAAATATATATTTTGATGCCAATATTTTTATCGAGTAAAATATAGGTTAGGAATATGTCTAAAATAATTTGTAAGTTTCCAGGAAAATGAAATATTTTAAGGGTAATGTCACGGCTTAAAAATGGTGTGTAATGCCACCCTCGGTTAACAAACTCTAAAGATAGATGTAATAATGACTTCTATAGCCATCTCAATTAGATTTTTTCTTATCATATTATATAACATGTATTGTCAAGACAATATTAAATTAATTTCATTATTTGATACAAAATAAAGTGTCATATTTTTTTTATAAGTAAATATATTTAATTAGATTTTCCGTCTCATCTTGATTCTGATCGAGACGAGACAAAGTTTGGGACGATGAAACAAAGAACGAAAACTCTTTCCTAAGCTTTTTTAAGACGGGAGTGTCCCAATCTATCCCTTCCTATTAACACACTTAGGTGAGGTAGGTAAATCTTATGTGAAGTGAAAAAAAAAAGTCACTCATGTTGAGGCATGACGTTAGCGAAAAAGAGTTAGAGCTTCCCCAAACTTTGAGAGACACTAAAATCATATCACGAGCTCGCATTTAGACTAACAATTTTATCTTACCCAGAAAGGGAGAAAAACAATGAAGACGTGACCCCCTTTCCAATATACACTTCAAATTTTATATTCTCATCTCAATATCAGAGATCAGAAGTTACATCCTAGTCACGCAAATTAAATGTCAAAGAAAGCTCTTACGCCTTCTAATTGGTAGCAGCGGTGTCCATCTCCCCCTCATGCATCAACTCGCACGAAATCAAGAACATTGTTTTTCTTAAATCACTTTTCACTGAATTAAAGTAAAAGTAATGTGTATTGATATGAATGTGAAACTAAAAAACAGCATTTTTTTAAAAAAAACGATAATGTAAAATTTATATCTATCAAAATAGTCATTGTATTTGAATTAACATTGGGTTTTCTCAGAGTCCAGAATTCGATGCCATGCAGGAACTATCACATCAATATTTCAAGATAAAGATGTGAATTAAGGTTGTCATCTGACAAAGTTTGCTGGATTCATTGTTTTCTGGCATCACGCCCACACACGCCAAGAGGATAAAGCGATAAGAATGGCCATTAATAAACGAATAATAAATCTTCGCGTGGACCTCGGAGCATAAATTGAAAATTAAATTAACTTCAAATAATCCATTGAGAAAATTTTAACATATAGACACACAACATGCAAGCGACGTAATGAGACTAAACCTTAATATATCCTCGTTTTGAATGTCCAATCATTCAAAACATTACCCCCTTTTTTGCCATCATAGTATTATAGTACCCCTTATCATAAAAGTGGAGAGGTAGACACACCCTTACACTTGAAAATAAAACTCGCTTAATTATCTTCTCAACATAAAAAAAGCGATTTACTTATTAAATTTACATTCAATAAGATAAAATAAATGTTTTAATTTATTTTGTTAAATGAGGTTTTAAATAAAGAGACACATTTGAACATTAATTAAGAACAAACATTGTGTACCTTTATTAAGAACTAAATTGATTAATTAACTTTACTCATATCCCAGATATAATCTAAGATTTATCTATGATGTGACCCATATTTTAGATCAAAAGTACAAATGTGATGGATATGGTTTATTGGTTAGAGGGACAAGCATAAACCATATCTAATAAATCCTGAAGTAACAGGAACTTGCAATGGGATTAAACTTATGTTAGGTAGTACGCCTATGATCTTGTCAATGAGGCAATAGAAAATGTTTTATTTAGTTCAATTTGTAAATCAAGTTATTAATTTTTTAGTGGAGTACAGTTGAATGTACTTTTAATTTAATGAGTTTAACTTTATTCTTTTGTCATATAATGGATAGAAGTACTATAAAATAAGGGTAAATTTAAAAAGTAACTAAATTTTTTAAGTATAGGTAACAAAGTTTATCATTATTTTTGTTTGTATGAATTTTATTTGAACCAATAATGAGTACGATATACAGAGAATATTTACCAACTCGATTTTTGTAAAGAAACATTTTGAAAACATTGATTATAGTCCTGTGAGTTAGAAAGGAAACAAAAGTGTTTAGTCTTATGGTTTAGTCGATCGTATCGACATGATGGGAAAAACAAAACATGTGAGATACGAGTACTATGTATTACATATTTACATTAATAGAGAGAATATGGAAACAAATGACACTTGTTAGTTGCATTGGTCGGGATGAGAGACGTGGTATCCATGAACACAATCAACGACGACGTCGTCCTTCATCTCTCACATTCCTTTCTACACTCTCCTTCGCTTCAACTCATCTCTTCTTTAAAAGGAGAATTCCAAATACTCGTATTACTTTATTCATTGCTTACCAGAATATTTAGTTGTTTTTTTTAACCAAATATGCCAAGAAAAATAAATAAACTTTTGATTGAATTTTAATTCAAATTAATTTACTTGATTTGTAAGTGTAGATATAACTTAATAATTGAGTGAATTATTTAGCTCATTTAAACTCTAAAAAAGTCAACTTAATCTTAGACTCCTTCTATTACGTATTGTAAGAGGTTACGTATTGTAAGAGGTAGTCAACCATTTTATATAAACCAAAGACACATAATAGAGTCTATGTTGTAGGTAAAGTTAATGTAATTTTTCAATTTTCACTACTGTATAATCTATTACATACATACTACTCTCTTATAATGTGCAAAAGAAAATAACCGATAACACGCGACATTTTTTTTGGGAAAATCCCAAATAAATCCCTCCGAACCTAAACTTCCAAAAAGACCATGAAGGAACCAGAAAAATTTTGTGAAAAGACAAAATTGTCTCTATCCTAAAACACAAATTCCTACCTCACCCTAAACCTACCCTAACACCCACCCTCTTCTCGCAATTTGCGTTTTAGGATTCAATTTTGTCTTTTCGCAAAATTTTAAAATGACAAATAGGTGTTGGTTCCTTCATGGTCCTTTTAAAAGTTTAGGTTCCTCACTTGTCCTTTTGGGTATTCAGAGGGACTTATTTGTGATTTTCTTTTTTTTTTTACAAAATTGAAAATGGCGTCACTTCTTTCTGTGCATATTCAGTTCTTCATCAATTTCGGTCACAATCACAAGAAGCATTTCTTGGTCAAAGCCAATTTTCATAGTTATTAAGAAGCAATCACACTTATACAGTCGTTACTAAATATAAGATCACTTTTTCTAATTTGAGTAGATTAAAGAATATATTTAGTTAAGTTAATTATTTACACATAATAATACCAATTTATCTCAACTATACATCTTTATCTTCACTTTCTCTCTCTTGCATGTTAATAAATAAGTGTGATAGAGTTAATTTTTGGAAAATATGGAAAAAGTTAGAAAATGATCTTATACTTAGGAACAAATTGAATTTCAAAAGTGATCTTATATTTTGAAATGGAAGAGTAACTTGCAATCAGATATTGGACACGAAGAAATTCATAATATGTTAAATTTGGACCATTCAATTGCTAAACTAATGATTAGTTCGAAGCAATATGAGAAAATATGAGAGAAACTATATTAATATTTTGGCAAAATAAACTACTCCCTCGGTTCCTAAATATAAGATCACTTTAGCAAATTTGGAGAGATTAAGGAAGACATTCCAATGAGTTAGGATTACATGAAATTTCCAAAATACCTTTCATCTAAGTTTTAAAAATATCACCTTCTTCAAAGTATAGGGATAATTTGGGAAAACTTAAGTCAAATTAGAAAGTGATCTTAATATTTAGGAACAAGCTTTCCTCCCTAAAATGATCTTATATTTAGGAACGGAGGGAGTATATTAATCTTACCCGTATTAAATGATAAATTCACCTTAAATAGGTAACGAGAAAGTTTATATTTTTCCCGTACGTGGCAGCTCGAAAATGCTCGCATTGACACATATGCTTTCCATGAAGTTTGATCTACACTTCCTCCAATCTCCACTTTTCCACTTCAAGCTTCCTTATCTCAATCCATTTCTCTCCCCTTCACTCTCAGCTTTATCTACTCTCTGCTCTCCTCAATGTCTCACTACAATTTTTGTCTGCGTAAGTTTTGCTTCACATTGTAAGCTCTTAGCTCAAACGATGTGATGAAGAAAATATGTCTTAGATTTTTCTTTTGTCGTACGTTTGAAATTTAAGAGCTTGTGCATGTGGGTTTGATTGTATTTGCTTTTAGTTTCAACCCATTTTCTTAGCATTGTTCACTTCATCAAGTCAATGTCAATTATTTAATATGAATATTTCTGCTGTTCTCAGCTATTCATACTCTTGTTGTACTTTCTGAATGTTTTTTCCTCTTTCTTAATTCGCTTCTTACTTTATTAATCGTTCTTTCAGCGGATTTGTCTTTTTATATACTCCTATGTCCTAGTTGACTTTTTTGAAAAATCCTAGAAAAAAAGCAAAATAAATTAATTATAAATTGATTTACCTAATTTTTTCTCTTACACTAGTTTATTTTACCTATAAGCTAATGGATAATCAAATATGTCATGATTTAATAACCGAAAAAGATATCAAATATGTCATGATTTAATAATCTATTTTGCAACCTTAATCTCTCCAAAAAAAATCAATTAGGTCTTATATTTAGGACTAAGACCGGATAGTACATCACTTTGATCAAATGTTTTGTTCTTTCTCAGGGATAGCTAGCATTATGTGTTTCCTTCTTTTTCCTCCCTAAATCTTTACTCTTGATTAAAAAATTGTCATAAGCTTTTGTTACATCTATATTTTTGATAAGTTAACTGGTGTTGCAGGATGTTGAGGTCAACTGGTGTAACATTAAGGATTTGCTGAACATGTAACTGTTGAGGAGGAATATAGAAGTCACTTTTGTCATTGATGGCATTGATTCCTGAGCTTTTTTATTTAATTAAGCTGTCATGCGTGTTTATTATCAGAACCACGTTTCTTTTCATTCATGCTTGCGCTGAGTTGATGAAAGTCACTGTTAGGTTCAATTTGAATTTAATGTGGAGAATTATCAAATGGACAAATGGTATTATCTCTTTACCTGTACGAGCCGTGAATGCCTTACAAAGAGAAAGACTGGTTAGTTTTTATAACATGGATATGTTCCAATTCATGATCTGTTCTTGCATGTGCCTTCCTTTGAAATTCTTGATCATTCTGCATAATGAGCAAGCTATTTAAAGGGCATTTTGTTTGCAAGGAAGAGGGGATTATGTTTTTCTAGGAAAGATAAAGGTAAAACCTGTAATCTCATCAGTAATATGCAAATAGAATTTAGTAATGTACTCCTTTACTTCTATTCGTAAGTGGAAAAATGTAAATTCATGTGAAAAATTAAATGATGTGACTTATAAATACGACTAGAAAATTGGCTTAGCTCCCAATAAAAGAAGTTGATATCTGCATGTGCAAGGTTGCCTTGAGATACAGGAGTATATAGCTAGATTGAATTGTCAACCAGCATTTTCCTCTTCTGTGTTATGCTTTTAAAATGCTAAGATACTTGCCAAGGGAATTTTCCTCTTTCATGCATAAAAATTTATCTTTTCCCTTTCGGTAAGCATGTTAATATTTTGAATCTGAGGCTGATTATGTTTGTTATACAGTTAGAACAACAACTATGTGAACTGCAAAGTGAGTTGGAATATCTAGTGGGGGATCAGCAGGTACTTCAAGACCATCTCAAGATGGCCATTAGAGAACACAAAGAACGTAAAATGGTGGAGGCATTATTATCAGAACTTGAAGAGGAGCATAATATGGCTATAACAAGAATTGAACAGTTAGAGACCAAGGTAATTAAATGCATTATATTCCTTTTGCATGACTTGCTCAACTGTTGAATTTGTCACTTGGTGACCAACGAAATTTTGATGATTTTTTCCTCAGAACAAAGATTTAACTTGCTTTCTTTATTGAAATCCTACTTAAATTACTTCATAAAAAAGATTATGCCTTGCTTTATCATTGATAAGTCTTATGATTTGTGAATGATGAATTTTCACATTAAATGGTCACACAAGTAACTTCTGTAATACTTAAATGGTATGAATGGCTAGTGTTCAAATAGTTTGGTTCTAATGAAAGCAGCATTTTCTTAGTGTTATTGAAGATACAAAAGAAGCCATTAGTTTAAATCCAACTTTTTGAAGTTTTTGTTATTAGCTTTATATGGTTGTCAGTGGTTTATTACATTCTTTCCTTGTTTGAAAGTCTGCAGACCACATTATATGGGTCCCATATCTCTCTACTGTAAGATTTCCTGAAGTTGGTGTCTATTGTCTCTTCCAATTGAAGATGTGTAAGAAGAAATGTTTGTAACACATATAGTGATTTCAAATCTGATGTAAAACTGACTATTTTATTGGTTTTCTATATTCCCTTTACTATCATTTCTTTGCTATTTTCTGCTTGGTTAATCCATTGGGATGTAGACTTCTGTTGATCTTTACAGACCCCATTGAATGCTCTCACACCTTTCTTACATTTACAGTTGCAGTATCTGAAAGATGAAAATTGTAGGCTCAAGGAAATTCAGGGAAAGTCAGTGAACTCAAATTATAATGGGAGTGGGATTGCATTGCAAGGCAGACTCATGCAAAAGAATGTTTGGGAAGACGAGAGCAAGAACGGAACAGAGGTGCTCAAACTTGTGAAAACTGGATCAAAATCTGGAAATGCCTTGCCAGTTAGATTGGAAGCAATCACAAAAGTAGAAAGGAGTGAAATATCCAATCATCACAGGAATGCTGCACTTTCTCAATCACTTTTCAGTGCTTTCTTATCCCTGGTGGTCGGAATGATCGCGTGGGAATCCAAGGATCCATGCATGCCTCTAGTGGTAGCTCTCTTCACAGTGGTTGGCATGTCCTTGAAGAGTGTGGTTCAGTTTTTCTTCACCATCAAGAACAAGCCTGCATCTGATGCAGTTGCACTGTTAAGCTTCAATTGGTTTATTCTTGGTACTTTAAGCTATCCTACACTGCCAAGAGTCGCCCGTATGTTGTTTCAGACGCTGTTCAGTTTTCTAGACCAAACAATGAGCAAGGTTGGTCTATTGTATTCCTAGCTGGTTGAAATGTTCTATTGCTTGCAGGATGCTCGGAGCTAGGAATTTCTTATGGTGTAAGCTTCTTTTTTCTTTGTGAAACACAGTGATGTGAGTTGTGATTTGGTAGTGTGCTTTTTTTTATCCCCCCCTTCAGATTTTGGAATCCAAATAATGCAATAAATATTGTAAAAATCAGTTCACCCCCCCACCCCCCAAAACACTCCTAGGAGTTCAACAAGAGTCTGTACAATTTTTATGAATTTGGTTTGATTTGATCATATTTCTCTGGGAAATTCATATTTGTGATATTCAATGTTGTCAGTGATTAGCTTCCAGAACTCTTTTCAGCCAAGAATATAGCATAGTTGAATAGCAGGAGGAATTTAACCCATGGACTTACTAGACTAGTTGCTTAGCTTTCAATGTGAGTTGGGGTCCCATGCAGAATACCGAATTGAATACCTTCAGTGAGGAGAGAATTTGGGTCAAGATGCTGGAATTCAAATCAGACCCCTCCTTGATTGTTCTATTCTGGAAACAATGGAATTAAACTCACAATTCGGTCCTTACTAGATGCTGGTATCAACCTAGTTAAAACCTATCTTAATGCACACTGATTTGATATCACAGTGTGTTTTATTGACAAAAACACACCAATCAATTATAAAAATCTAAAGATAATTATATTGTTGATGTGCTGTAAAAAGTGCAGCTTATTCAAAATGGGCATAGTTCCAAAATATTCATATGAAATATTAACTCATTTATATCAAACCCTGACCTTAATTGTTTAGTTAGGTAGTTGTCTTAAAGGGTTTGTTCTCAGACTAATTTAAAAGGGACGTGGTGGTTTGCAAGGAAGTAAATACAAAAAGAAGAAAGCAATGTTGCGCCTTTGGTTGATCAATGGTGGGCCTAAAAAGTTGAAGAAAAAAAATACTAAAGAAAAGAATGTGGAGAAGGTTCTAGCCTAACAAAATTTACAATATATAAATTTGCAGCGATTAAAAAAAACAGAATTACATTATTGCAGGCCACAATGCCACTCCTGTCACTTTCTTGCCTAATTAATATTGAATTTTGAGAGTGGATAGTGCTTTGGGGACAAATACCACAATGATTTGTTTACTTGATTTCAGAGTTATTTGTGATGATAATGACTCATGTCCTAAATATTTTGTGGTGCTATAGCTTTTCCTCAAGCATATCCTATATATCCTACAATCTGATGAATGTGCTGGTTTTACAGCACAAGTTCTTACAAAAAAGGAAAAAGGTGGGGGGAATTTAGGAATTTATATGACCAATACAATGACTCTGACTCTTAATATGCCATGAGAATAAGGTTGAAAGCTGAAAAGCTGCGGTCTAGTTATTCACCACCTACTCACTCCACTTTTAGCATATATTCTTGAGGCATTCTTATGGCTAAGGCTTGTGTGTTTTTGATGATTTAACTAATGGTGTTAGTTGAATGATTCAATTATTAACACAAAAGTAAGTGTGGGAGGGTCAGGGAATTATGAAAGGTTTGTTGTGTTATATGTTTTACCATGTTGCTAAGGAAGGAGAGACAGAGACAATTCTCAGAGATACACATTGGAAGGAGCTGCCAAAGTGATTTAAAAAAGTTTATTTCGTAGGAAGCAAACAAATATGAATGAGTAGGGAATGTGTTGGACCATTTTATGCTGCATGTTTGCTCTGACTTTACCCTCCCATGTGGCGAAAAACGTACAACCCCTATTACTATTATTACTATTACTACTGATATTGATTATTGGTTATCTGATTAATTCCCTAAACTTTAGGCTCTCGCTTGACATGAATAAAGATGATTTTAGGGGCATTGGTGGGGAGGACAGATTATACACTATGCAGTTCTCTATAATGAGTACTCTAAAAAGGAGTAGAGAAATAGTTCAATGAAATTATTAAAGGAGACTTTTTTATTTATAATTTATCAAAAGATTTATGCTATGTTTGGATAAAGAGAAAAGTGACAAAAATATTGGAGAGAATGTTAGGACGTATAACTCTTAAAAATTGTAAGGACATTTACTATTTTTTTTATAGTTTTTTCCTAGAATTATTCTTCCATCCCTATTTTTCTCTGCGCCCAAATTAACTATACAATTAGAACACCTATTAGAATAAACGACGTTGTTGTTGTTGTTGTTGGTGTACCTCTTGCTTCCAAGCATTGGAGAAAAGAAAGAAAAACGTGCAAACATCATTCATACATCATCATAAAAAAAAACACTTTCTGTAGTCTCATTCACTCATTCGCTCTTGCTAGCTTAACAAAGAAACACACCACCAAAACCAGCGTAAGAGGTTTGTTGTTAACAACTTTTAGGCTTGTTTTGGTTTATTCTGTTGGTGAATGTGATCACATGATTGTGTCTTGTAAGGACCTTATTGCTGGTAAGATATGTATGAATGAACAATTTACATAAAGATGTACGTAATGGTTATGTTTGTGAAATGTTAAGAAGGTGGTCTATTATATATATATATATATATATATATATATATATATATATATATATATATATATATAATAGAGAGAGAGAGGGAACAATCAGATTGCGTGTCGTTTTCAGTGGTAAGAGTTATGTGTGGTCATGGAATCTAAAATTTCCAGCCAGTCGATGTTGGATATGGTCATAATGCTCATCCTCTTCCTCACTCGTTTTAGCTTGAAAAAATGTATACAGTTAAAAGTGTTTTCATTGCAAAAATTAATGTCTGTTTTTTTTTTCAAACTGAGTAAAATTTATTGTTTAAAGATGTGAATCCTTAAATGAGTTGTAACTCATTTTCAATTGTGTAACATATTATCAACTATAATACAAATCTCCTTTTGTTTTGCGTGTAGTTGAAGATTATTCACACATGGCTCATAAAACAAATTCTGAAGTATTGGCGAGCAATTTATTTTACTTTTGAAAAAAATTCATTTATAGATATACATTACATTTTTTAATGATTTTTTACATGAATTCAGATCAAATCAAAAGTGAAAAAGTGGAGACACACATTTGAATGAAACATAGGCAGCAAGCGAGCCCCCCCACCCAGCATTCACGAGTTTATTACTATCACTTTCAAGGGAAAGAATTGGGCCAACGCCAACACGATGGTGAGTTCGAGAATTGATAAGTACTACTCCTTGATCTATTTATTTTATGAATAATAGATTAAAAACTTAAAATCATAGATTATAATTTAGTTGCATCCTTCATCTCTTATTCGTTTATTATTTAAGAGTATTAATAAATATAATTTAAAGAAAACTTGAGAAAAAATATAAAAATGTTTTATATTTAGGAACAACTCATCTTCTCAAGCAAGACATATATTTAAGAATGGATAGTTTATATTATAATGGAATCGCAATGTAATAGGTAAATTCATAAATAAACTTTTGGTCAATTCATTAATAAAAAAAACGTTCAGATGACATTAGCATATGAAACTTTTGGGTCTTAGTTTTATAAAGGTGGATGATGAGCTGATTTGAAGCACACAATTAAGTGAAAAAATTTGAATTCTAATTCAAAATAAAAAAATAAGTCATTAGAACAAACATGATTAAATATATACATACTTGTATGGTATAATTAATATCGTAAATTAATGTTTGGGGTAGGCCCTGCCTAGTGCCGAGTTGCCGACATATAGTTTTGTCGTTTTTGCAAAAGTATGAAGGAATAAGGGGCAATTATAATTAGATTCCAAATTAGGGAATTAATCACCAAAAATATCTACAAAATCATTAGATTACAATTAAAATTATTGGTAACTTGAGTGATATTAAAATAGTTTGTTATTGAGTTGTTAATGACAAGTATTGACAACCAAGTTTTCAAAGATGTATCAATAATAACAAGAATTGAAATCAAATTCTGATTTGTGAAATCGTACGAATTTGCCTTCCCATCTTCAAAATTTGAGTCTATTTTATGACAAGATCGGAAGATTAAAAATCGTAACAAGTTCAAATAAAATCGAGGACTCATTCCCGATTATGATGAGTTCAAATAAAATCGAGGACTCAGTCCCGATTATGATGATGGAGGTCTCATTGAGGAACTTAAGTGTGTTGGATGAGGAACTTAAGTGTGTTGGATGAGGATGATAAATAAATACTACTTGTCTTTTCTTCCATTTTCTCTTGCCATTGCATAATGTGTCCCACGTCATAGTTTTATTCAATCACCACAGTCAAAATCTGTAAATACGTTTTCTTTTAGACTTTCGGCCATCAAATAAAAACGAACTAAGATTACTTAAAACATGAGAAAAAGAAGCAGACAATGTTTTCTCCTCAAGTTGGCATAATTTTTGTCTTTGATATTGGAAGTCAAAGAGTCAGTTGGATATAGTTTTGCTATCCATCCGTAAATATTTTGTGTTTAAAACTATGTTTCAAGTCCTCAAATAGTTGAGGTAAAAAAAAACGTACCTCAAATAGTTTATTTTATATCTAAATTATCAAAAAAAAAAATCTTTGATAAGAAACTTAAAAAATGTGTATTTGATTATTCCTCTTTCATTTAATTTCTAAATAAATATAAGATCAAGTTGATTTTTTTAGAATTAAGGAAGTTAAATAAGCCATTAAATCATACCATTTTATGTATCATTATATTATATGTTCACTTATAAATCAAATAAATTGATTTTAAAAAAAATTAGACAAATCAATTTATAAGTAACTTATTTAACATTCTTAACGTTTTTCAAAAAAGTCTAATAGATTCTTTAAATAGGAACGAGTGAGTATATACCTCTTTTTCATTTAAATTTATTAGTTAAATACTTTTTATAACTATTTATCGATACAAGTAGATTCTTATGAGTTTATGGTTCAAGTTTACATGTTCTTCATTACGAGTTTACTTAAACTCGTGAGTTTTGACAACCTTGACAACAACTTTTTGGGCAATAACAAGAAATAGTTTGGCTAGGAAAAAGATAAATTAAAATCTATAATGAGTTTGACAACCTATTATCTCTTTATCTTTTGTTATAAAATCTATAATAACCATTTCTTGTTATTGTATATATTATCCCCCTTTCCCTTAAAACAGGCGTAATTTTTAAAACAAAAAACCAAACAAAACCAATTTTAATTTCTACATAGCCATCACTTTTAACTGATTTTAACATTTATATTGCACAACTAATTATAAGAAAATAATAAAGAGAATAATTTTTTTAGAAAAATAAACAACTCACACACACTATCACCACAGGTCAAAACCTATGACCTCTCCCCATGTTGCCAGTGTGATCAAAGGTCACTGACAGTGAATTAAAGAGTATATTAAGACATTTGCTTATAGTCTACTTTGTGATGCACATTCTTTTAATAAATTATCACAATTTAATGGTTATAAACTTATAATCAATTTGATAACAAGATTAACAATGGTCATTAATTACTGTACTTAACAGGAATTTTTGTAGGGCGGTTATGAGGGCGTGTTAGGAAGGCATCATTAGGGCCTCAAAGACATAATAATGGTGCTGATAAAGTTTGGGACATGAGGTTACATTTCTTTCCTAAGATGCCGGTTGTTTCCCCTCCTCACTTCAACACTCAATATCTTGATTTAATATGAGACTATATGAGTACTTGATCTCTTTTTACTTTCTCAGTCCAAAAAATTTCCCTTTTACTTTTAACACTAATTTCAATTACGTTATAGAAGTTTGATAAAAAAAAATTACGTTGTAGAAGCAGTCAACTAAATTATAGAAATAAAAAATGCACAATTAAATCATTCATTATGGGTAAAGTTGATATAATTTCTCAATTTTACCCTTATCGTTTATTAGATACTCACTCTCTCCCCTCTTTGCATTTGAAATTCTCCTAAAAAATTAAACATTTAATTTATTATGTTTTCATCTCATCTCTGATAATTTATTTCTTTTCATTACCTCTTGTAGACCAGAGGGAACATAAGTCATTTTTCTAGTAAAAAGGAACATGATATATATATATATATATATATATATATATATATATATATATATATATATAAATGGTAATCCAGAGGGAAATTAGTAAAAAGGAACATAAGTCATTTCATTACCTCTTGTAGACCGGAGGGAAAATATAAATGGTAATACATTTCATGAAGTGAAACTTATTATATATGAAAAATAATTAAAAATAAATAAAGGAACATGATACAGCTTGGTTGGAAGAGGCGAGAGGAAGGACAATGTGCTGATATTGTCAAGGGACAGGACCACCCGTTGAAACTTGTCTAAGAGGTAGAGGCGTGTATAACAATTCATCCTTCATCCCAATCAGTATTCCATTTGTCAAAAACAGAAAGTCATAGACATCCTTCTCATATCACCTTTTTTTTTATTTCAACAAGGGACAATTAATCGAATCAAATTTATAAATATTATTTAAAATTAATTTAAAATCATGAATATTGGAATATGTAGACAATGCATTTTTTCTGGAAACATATCTTCATGAGAAAAGGGTATATGACAGATAATACGATTGACCTTTCATAGAATTGAAATGCATTGATATTGTTTTGAGAAATTAAACGTACAGGTTAAAATATAAAATTTTTGACTGAACAAATAAATTTGGAGACAACCGCAAATATCTATTGAGTAAGTCATACAAAATAAATTGTCTATTATAAAAAGCAGTGGGTATATATACTCTCTCTTCTTCTTATTATAACAACTTACATGCCAATTTAAAGAACAATTTTATCATGAATGCAAGGCACAGTATTATTTACTCTTTCCCTTCTTATCCTAGTTATATAAAGAGTTTCAAAGTTTGAAAAATTAAGTCACATAATTCAAAATAGGTAAAGTAAAATATTTTTATTAATTGAAGATAAATTTATTGATTTAACTGTACGTCAATTATTGCTAATGCACGATCAGCAGGTATTGACTATGAGAGGGAGTATATGTATAAATTCTCGTATGTCCAGTACTAGTATATGCATAATTCCACCGACTTTCTGATTATCGTTAATGTGATGGAAGCATTCTTAATTAAATTTTAAAGCTGTGCTTTCCGACTCCAATATATTAATCAAACCTTTTGGGAACTTTTATTAGTGCTGGATTAAAAGAATCACATATTGCACACAAAAGTGGGCAAACTTATGCCTTTTTGTCTTTGTCATATTTTGTCAAAAAGATAGCTCAACCATGTGTGTATCAGGGCAAGGCCATGTGTGAATATTTAATTCATTTATCGACATAAAAAATCAAACCACGCGGCTTTACGTGTAAGCTTGAATTTGATTTTTTCAGATTTTATTTAGAGAATTAATGTATAGATTGAACATAATTTTAGACTTATTACTTGTAAGCTACGTGAACTATCAAATAGTAATATTCTATGAAACCTATATAACAACGTCTACATTGTTTGTAGTTTATGAATGTAGTAATAATATATTAATATTAATATTAAATAAATTAAAATCGCTAGATTTGAATTTTTCTGTTATTTCCTTTCATTGTTCTTAAAAACCTAAGAATCTAAGTCATTCAGCAACGATAGCTTAATTATACATTTTTTTTCTCCACCATGCTACATCTATTTTAAAATAGGTCGCGTATTAGCTAAGGTGGCATGGTACTTGGCCCTTCAAACAAATTTTCAGTCATGTTAATATAGTAAAATTTAAGCCGTGTTTCCAACCTAAAACAGGTTCATGTGAAATATGACGGGTTGATATAAGAGGTAACACCTAAAAATATAAGTCGTCATTCAGCAAGGACAACTTATTTACCATGCATACAATTTTTTCTCAACCATGCTACATCTATTTTAAAATAGGTTACATGTGTCAAAGGGCGCGTAGACTAGCTAGTAAGAAAGGTAAGACACCGCGTACCCACCAGGTCATGGGTTCGAACCCTTGGGAAGTCGTCACCCCCAAAATGAGGAATCCAGGCGGCGACTTCGGATTAGTCGGTTCCCGAAGGGGGTCGGACACCGAAGGTTCTGAACAAAAAAAAAAGTTACATGTAGCTATGAAAAAATTTCGATCGAAGTATATACTTTCAATATAGGATTTCAAAATAGAGAGCATCTAGTCATATTTGATAGCAGACCTATTTTGTATTCTAATTATCTAATTTAATAAAATCATTTATGTTTCCTAATAAAAAAAGTCATATCTGACACGTGGGTAGATATATTTGTGGAAAAAAAAGCTTATGTGATTACTAAAATTTTGTCTTTAAATCTTAAGCATATAAAAGTGTGAGTTCACACGAGTTGGGTTTTCATTAACACCGTGTAAATGTATGATTTTTATAACGTGGTTATATTGGGCATTGGGTGGATATGAGTTTTGGCCAATTTTTGAGTTTAAGTTAAAAAAAATGTAGTTTCATTTAAATATGTTTTTGTGGATGCATTACTCATTTGATTCTATTTATAAGTCACTTATATCATGTTTTGCACAGACCAAGGAAAATCTTAAATCTCATTGATTCTCTACTAAAATTTAACAAATTTTCTGTTACACCCATATTTAATATTAACCATATCACATGAAAATAAAGTCAGTATATAACAAACAAAGGGTAAACTTGTACATTCAAATGTAAGAGATTTATATATAGAACCAAGAAAAACTTTTTTTCTATGTCATGTCATGTCTAGAGATGTCTAGAGGAGTATATGGTTTTACATATAGCCAAAAGACAATTTAAATTTAACTAATAATTATATGAAAAAGTATTTTATTGGAGCGTGCAAGCATGCCTTGCAATATGCCTTCGATGTTGTTGACATTAAGTGGGAATCAATCAGTCACTATGATAACGACGACTTGTGTGATTAACGACGACTTGTGTGATTTTGTCTCTCCATTTTTTGCATGCATGCTTCGTTAATTATTGCTTGTCTTACAAGCCTTCTTTATTTTATTTTTGTGATTAATAATTGCGAAACATCATTTTATCAATAATTGTGAAACATCATTTTATCTTGATTTAAATTTACGCTTTTACCCCCTATTTTTATAACTTACATATTCTATTACAACCTTTCAATTAATCTGGAATATTCTTTACATGCATATCAAATTAAAGACTACTAAATCAAGTTAGAACAATGGCAGATCCAATCAAATGTAATTTTTTCAAACTGAAATCTATATTGCACTAGTTTTTACATTATTGATTAATTAATTTTTTTTCAAAACACATAATTTATCGTTGATCATTTCTTAGTCGTTATTGAGGAAAATCAGTCTCTATAATAAGAATAAAAAAACACTGATTTGTCCAAGAATAAATTGCTTGACTTCAATAATTAATATTAAAATTTATTTTTGTTGTGGTTAAGTTTAATCATTAATTTCATTTTAATTTAGTAAAATGTGAATAATTCAATCAAGGAAAAGATTTTGGATGGTAAAGAGATTATTTCCCTAATTTTTTTATATACATATCATATGTCATAGTACATCGCTCTATAACGTTAATTACCTGTATGTTACGACTTGCCATTGAAAGTATCATGATCCATATACGTCAAAATTGAAATCCTAATTTTCGACAAAAAGATTAGAAATTTCAGTTTGAAATTCTTTTTTAAAAAATAGGTAATGTTTTTTCCTTTTATACCTCATCATATCTGGACATTTAATACTTGAAAAAAGTAATGATCGTAGATGAGGAAATGTAAAGATTTGGGTCTAGATGAAAAGGTATTGCAGTGAAAATAATATACCAAATAAAGTAATTTATGATGTAATATATTCCATTAAATCCTATGAAAGTTGATGACATGTGAATCGGAGTTCAGATCTAGTGTCTTACACCCGACCGTACAAGAGCGAAGCCTCTGATTTCATAAATCGGATGACGAAATCTCACCGCACCACACGTCGGATTCGCATTAGCTCACACGTGCGTTCACTGTAGCACAAGAAGGAAACAGCCACCTTTTTAATTTTTATTTTTCTATTTAAATCCAAATTTCACTTTGTTACTGATCTTAGGCTGATATTCAAAGGGAAAAAACAGATATGTCATATCTATTTTATTAAATTTGATTTTTTTCGTGATATATATGTACTGCGATGTAATGAATTTGAATATTTAAGTGTTTCAAAACAACTCATCTCAAATTTCTGTTTAAAATGGACTGCAATAAAAATGTCAACTTGTTATTTGAATCATTTTATTTTACTCTGAAAGTTACATATATGGTACATTATTTTGTGAAATAAGTATTTTGTTTTAACGAATATAAAAAAGTGCGATGAAAATAGTATAAATAAGCATTCTTTTAGAAAGGACACGGATGAGAATAAGAAAGAAGTAATACTTAAAAAGATTTGGGAGTTTGTATAATATCAACTACTTTTATTGTTTTAGCCAGAACATATCCCTGTGTAGTTTGCTTGTCCAAAAAAAGTCATGTTGCCAAAACCTATTTTTTCTTCTCCTTTTAAAAAGGTCATGTTGGAAAAGATAATCTTTTTGACCTAATGCATTAACAAGATAAGCATGCACTCCCTTGTTTCCAACCATAATATACAACGTCTCTAATTAAGAATTCTTCTTAATCAATTACATAAACATTAGACATTAATTAATTATTTTTAAATTTAAACCACAATATAAAAGAAGACTATAATATTATTTATTTGATGTCAAAATCTTTCATGCAACCACCAAACATTTATATCAATTTAGCTTTGTGTTGTTTTAACTTAACCATGCGGTTGTAAGTAATGCCAGATACTAATGAATAAGTAAATAAAAAAAATCTTTAGTCGTCGTTCTTTTGACAAGGTTAAAGATGAAAACTTAGCATTTTCAATTTGAAAATGGGCTTAATGAATTAATTGTTTTTGTTGATGTTATTGAATTATTTAAGCAAGATCAACAATATTATTCGCCGATGATTTTCATAAAAGGCTAAAAAATGATTGAATGGGAAATGAGTACATTATAGAGATTTAAGGATTAACTTACAAATATTTTTACAAATTGAAGGAAATTAAATTATAGCAATAAATTAGAATAACAAGACCATAAAATATACACCCTCCAGTTATCAAGATAAACGTAAGAATTGATTTGAATTATAAATACATGACATAATTTGATTTTATATACGTTTTTCTAAATTATATTCATTAAAGTTCCATCAACAATATGGAGAACAGGACAAGTGATAAGGAAAGGGAGGGAATAAGAAAACTTGTTAGTGTTTTAAATAAAGTAACAGGAAAATTTGGACACTGTAGTCCTATTTATAAATCAACTTTAGGAACATAACTAAAAATATCTATAATTGATCTTATTTTTGGATTCTATATAATTGATTATATTTTTTATTCTAACATCATGTAAGAATGAATATTACATTAACCTGGGCTGTGTGCTTGAGTGACAAGGACTCATTCACCCTTAACTAATTGTCTGAGGTTCAATCCTTGGCGTTGGGTATGAAGAAATATTAAATCTCCCAGGCCAGCTGTTACACCTTTTGAGGTGCTTACAAATCAGCGGGGATTAGTCTCTCACTTATCGAGTGAGGGATACCTTGATCATGGATAAAAAAATGAATATTACATTTTTTTACATCAATCAACCATCTATCTTTTATTATTAATATCAACAAAACAAAATTATGCTACCCACATCAATTACCCATAATAAATTATGTCACTTACATTTATCATTAATATATCTCTTTCATTCTTTCATCATTTAAAACTATCACTAACACTCTTTCATATTTATTATACTTACATATTTCTCTCTCTTAGTATCTAACAAAATACTCCCTCCGGTCTCTAATGTAAGAGCCCAAAATTTGAATGGTTTTGGTCCCTAATGTAAGAGCTCACCCCATATTCTCTCCTCATTTAATGCATTTTTTCCTACTTTACCCCTAACTCTCTTTCATATTTATTAATGCTTATGTATTTCTCTCTCTTAAAAGTACCATAATAAATATGGACAATTTTGGAAAAGAAGCATTAACTCCAGACACCCAACTAACATTCACATGTTTTCTTAAGAAGCGTTTTTTTGACGGCTAGCTCTTACATTAGGGACCGGAGGGAGTAGTACATATTTTTTTAAAGAAACGTGTATTAACAACTGAGTTTTATATTAAGGGATTGTTGTCCTTATTAGGTAAAGAAATGAATAACAAACTAACAATTACAATGGTCATAATTTTATTAATAGATATTTGGTTGAGCTAGTAAGTGAGATTCAAACCTCATAGGGATGAGAACGCTTATTTGAATCTCTGGAAGCGCTCTTATTGAAGATATAACAACCTTGGACAACACTTCTACACCTCAAATCCAGATTAATCGATTGTTAATAAGCACCAAATTACCAAGCCGTGTTTTAAAAAAAAAAAGATACGCAATTTCCTCCAAACACTAAGCAAAGTCATTTATGTGGTGGGGTGACCGGTGGGCGGTGATAGTATACAGTAGGTGAAATCCTCACGGGTGTATAAGCGCCACGTGGGCGAATCAGGTTCGTCTGTTACCACTATAAATAACCCCACTCTAACCCAACCCTCACCCTTGTTCTCTACGTAGGGTTGAGTTCAGCTAAAAGAGAGAGTAAGAGAGAGAAAGAGAGAAATCTTCCGGCGATGAGTGTTTGTCAACCTCACCGTGCGCTATCTAATTCGCTTGGTGCAGGTCGGGAACCGGTTCTGCTTTGCTTTCTCCGCCGCCGTTACATTTAACGGTTCCGTTACATTCTAACGGCTTTTTTTTGCCGCCGTTGAATCGGATCCCGCCTTGCATCAACTGAATCCGATACCGCCGTGAAGCTCTGCATGAGATCTCGCTTTTCCCGCTCTTTTTCCCTCAGATCTCAGGTCTCGCTTCTATACTGTTGCAATTTGTTAAGCTCTTTTAATTCTCTTTCATCAGATCCGATTATTCTCTTACAAGTTTGCCGTTAATATAATCAATTCTTTCTAGATCTTCGGTTTCTCATTCCGAATCTGATTGTTATTGATTGATTTGATTTTTCGTTTTGCTTGATTTGATCCGCTTTAAAATTCAAGGATTCTGTTGTGGTAATTTGAACGCTTAAGCTTTGTAATTAACTGATTATATCATATGGCGGATTTTTACTGATAAGATTAATTTATTCTGGTATTTGTTGAGGATTACCTTCATGTTTTAGAATAGATTTTATTGTTCTAATAATATTTTCCCTCCCTATGTGCGAGCTTTGTTATACTACCTCTGGTTCTAAATATAAATACATGACTTAGTTGACTTTTTCTTTTATTGAGAATTCTAAGAAAGCAAAATGAACCACTTTAATTATAACATATTTTGTACTCCATCCCTTCCTAAATATAAGATCACTTTGAAAATGTAGATAAGTTCCTAAATATAAGATCACTTTCTATTTTTTTTTTTCAAGTTTTGCCCAAAGCACCCCTATACTCATTTTACAAGTAAATTACTCCCTCAATCTTTTAAATTTAAGTGAGGGGTATTTTGGGAAGATCATGTAATCCTAACTCATTGGAAAGTCTTTCTTAGTCTCTCCAAATTAGTCAAAGTGGTCTTATATTTAGGAACGGAGGGAGTATATTTTAATTATAACATTTTTTGTAATTTGTATATTAATAGATCATATGTTAGTTCATAATTCAAATAAACTAGTTTAGAGGAAAAGTTTAGGAAAATCAGTTTTGGTTCTCTTATTTAGCTTTGTATATTTAGGACCAGAGGGAGTATATTGAGAAGAAATGAAAGGCCTGATTGGTATTTATGTAAAGTGTCAGTAAAACTGCAGAGGAAATAGGAAATTGAATCTGGGGCCTGTCTTTATAACTGCATACTTTATTTTTATTATTTGCACACTGAATGTAAGGTAACTACAACAACTTGTGAAGTAATTTATGATAGTTAGTGTCAAGCTTTATATTAGATTCTGAGGGACCAGTGGGGAAAACTTCATTTGTAAGGCCTTCCATTAATTTTTAAATTGTTTGTGAAATCATCAATAGCTCTGTTCCTATGTGTGAAATTGTTATCGGAAATCCCGAGTTCCTTCTGTTTATATATGCTACACTTAGTAGCATTTAATTCAAATATAAAGCTCTGTGAGTTAGGGGCGATCTTATGCACTTGTAGTATGAAGAATATTAAATGTATATATTACTAATCAACGCCAGAGTCAATATATCAGTCTAAAAATGTTAAGATAAAAAATGCTAAGGTTTATTAGTCATGTAAATTAGCTGTTGTTTCTTGGAAAAATATATATTCAAAAGAACAGTGCGCTTCCTTTTCATTGTATGAGATGCATACTTTTGTTGTAGATGTT
Source organism: Mimosa pudica (assembly GCA_029929735.1). Classification (NCBI taxonomy): domain Eukaryota; kingdom Viridiplantae; phylum Streptophyta; class Magnoliopsida; order Fabales; family Fabaceae; genus Mimosa; species Mimosa pudica. Next base: position 8,515,668 of record JAKELP010000017.1, on the reverse strand, counting down.
GAGTCAATTTGTTCAATTCAATGACATCGCTTATGTTGTCCTTAATCAATGAGCTGTACTTTATTTCTCAGGCTTGATTATCTCTATGTAATGCTAGAGTATTATTCAATCTCTTAAATGATGCTTGTGGATTACATAACTTTTGATGCTTCTGCTCGGCAAATATAGATTCACTCTCCACCATTGCTTGTGTGGTTAAGAATGGCAATTCTTATGCCCAACTCATAAGGCATGTATTTTATATATCTGAAACAGCTAAACAGTAGCTTATTTTGAACAGCATAGAGGATGAGTTACTTGGATTGTCATTTTAGGTTCTGATAAGGAGCATACCACATAGGTTAATCACAGTTCAATTTTACTGTTGCTATGAACTCGTCTTATTCATCCTCTGGTATAAATCATGAGTTGCTAGATGATTTAAAGCCCGATCTTATACTTTTATTGTTTGGATTGTTCTGGTTCTCAATGATTTGGAATTTTGGATTGCTGGTGCAAGCTTTACATCGTCCAGGAATTAGATTGAAGTGGTCAAAACAATGCTCGGAGGAAATAATGATGCTTGCTTAGCTGCTTACTTGATCCCATGATTGCCCTCTGCTGCTGTCCTTCGGTAGTAAGAAAGTAGGGGTATTAGTTTTAGCCTTTAAAGGGCCTACCTCAAAAGAAAGATTCTTATTGACCGAAAAGAAAAGGAAAGGAAAAGAAAGATGATTGCAAGTGATTGTTGATTTTTTCCTCTAAATCTACTCTATCATTATGTGGTTCCCACTCACACCCACGATTTTGGTTTTATAGTGAGTTTTATGTCACCTTTTTTTGGAGTGAAAGTTTGATGTTAACTTTTATTCTCAGGTTTATACACAATTTTGATTTTAATGGATTTTCTTAATCGATTGAAAAATGTCAATATGTAAATGAGGGGATTTCAATTATTAATATGCGTGGTATGCATACGTCTATCTGTATTCTGTAATTAGGTGACACAGTGGCTGGAACTGGAACATGGAATAAGTTGTTAAGATTCTTTTCATTCGTAAGCCCTCATTCCCTGTTTGGTGGTTTTGGTGTTTGTGTTTTATTTGGGGGTCCATTTCTTGAAATGGATCATCACCCATCTATCTCGCTGATAGTAAGATTTAGTATTTTGGGTCTTATACTACTATTGGTAGATTTTATATTTTATTTTATTTTTTTTGGTAAGGGAGATTTTATATTTTAACTCGAAGGGATCTAAACCTTTTAAATTAGAAGTTTGTGTAATATTTAGAAATAGAAATTACATTTCCTCAATTGCATATAAGTACCTTTGAGTGCTCATCCAATGCCTTAGAAAAAGACTGGTGCAAGATTTTTTTTTAAGAAAAAAAGTATAGGTTGCATCTTATTCTGCACCGAGTACGACCGAGCCAGGTGGCTAAAAATAAAATCGCGAGTTGTTCTGATGAGTGGGAACGAAGAAGACATCAAAGCTTAAAACGGTTCTATTTTATCGTCACAGCATTTTTTAATCTTGCACCAGTTATTCCCAAGCCATTGGATGAATCTAATGGATGTGGTATCAATATTCTCAATGCACTAGCTACTAAGTACTAGCACAATCGTGGTGATCTGGATTTTTTTCCCAGGGAGGTGCTCTAGATTCTTCGTATAAACTTTTATCTCTCGAATTCTCTCTCTCTCTCTCACTCACGCACACACACGTGTGTGTTTATATAGAAATAATTCACGAGTAAAAAGTCTGAACTGAGTATTTACTCCCTCGTTGATAAAAAAGTATTTACTCCCTCCCTTGAGAAGTTTCTCTTTTAAAGAGGGTGAGAAAATTTTAGATGGAAGAAACCTGTAATTTATGAGGGAAGGAGAGGGATATATGTTAGGTTGATAGTGTGAAGAAGGTAAGCCTTGTGATGAATTTAACGGGTTTGAATGAGGTTGCTATCATGCATCTTTCTGTTTCTAGAACTGCTGCTCCTTGACTCTGTCTTTTCAGCTTTTTTCAAACCCCCAGCGTCCTCAAAGGAAAGCCCAGCAGGATCCACGTGGTTGGAAATTTCCACATATTATCACACCCATTCCAGGTTAGGTTAGATTCCCATTTTGGACTTTATTTGGCCCCAGCACCCAGAAATTGCACATGGGAAAAAATTACTGACTTTTCTCCCCCTTTATCTCTTCAACTATGATTAACATCAATTTGAGCTCTTGATTTTAACGAGTATTATTTCATATTGAATAACAGACCAAGAGTGTGAAATTGAATATGATGTCTATTTGACGTAAGTTTTTAGGCCTAGAAATACGCCTTTGCCTCATACTTTTTTGACAAGACTGTCATCCTAACCACATGCCTTATTTTCTCTGTTACTGTCTAATACTTAAAACTCCACCTTTTTTTCTTTGACTAATAATAGTCAAATGGGGATCATGAAGAAAAATTAGATCTGCTTACACATGAAAATCTCAATCCATATTAAGCACAGCTGAAGAAGTTAGGTTGCCAGATTTTTTCTGCAAATGTGGAAATTCCTTATTACACCTACCAACAGTAAAATTTATAGGAAACAGAAAGGGAACGATCATTGGTGCTGTTATTATTGCTTTGTGTTTTTCTCTGCCTCAAGGCTCTTCAGTCTTTACTGTCCACTTCATTTTGTTGTGTGGCTGGTGTGTTTTCCTTGTTTAGCATAGATCGAAGTATTCAGTATGTTGGTTCAGCTCCCAGGTATTGCCATGTATAGATAGATTCCTTTTGATCATATAATCCTCACAAATCTTCATTTTTGACTTTTCGCCTACATTTTTATAAATACTCCCTCCTTCCAATAAATAAGTATTATCCCGTTCCTAAATATAAGATCACTTTGGGAATGTGGATAAATTCCTAATATTATAAGATCACTATCTATTTTGTTTCAAGTTTTACCCAAATTACCCATATTCTACTTTTACAGCCAAATTACTCCCTCCATCATTCTCTCTCTCCTCCTTATCATCTCCACCATCACTTACAGTAATTACTTGTTTCACGTGCCCTCAATAATTACTGTTGCAATCGGTGAATGAAACCCCCTAGGCTGCAAACAAAACTCAGAATCCAAAAAACTCTCCATTTTAGCCGAAGTCCAATCCGCACACTTACTCCCACCACAGTCCACAACTCGGCACGACTCGCCCGAGTCACGACACTGACTCAGCAACACCCCTCTGAAATCATTCCTAAACATGCCACGTGGCGCGCCAGCAAAGCAGAAGAGCTAGGATTTACAGTTCACAAAAGAAAACAGAGTGAGAGGAAGAAGAGGCACATCGGCACATTTACCTTGTCGGAGAAGGTAACTCCGGCAACTCCGGCGACGGTAAAAGGTAAGAGAAAGAAGAACTTCAAATGGAACTGGTGAAGTCGCTGCCTGAGTTCAACAGGGAGATGAAAGGCCAAAAAAAAAAAACAGAGAGATGAGAGATGAAAGCACCATGTGATAGGTCTCTTTTTATCTTTTAAATATAAGTGAGAGGTGTTTTAGGAAGGTCATGTAATTTATGTGTCTTCCTTAATCTCTTCAAATTAGCTAAAGTGATCTTAGGAACAGAGGGAGTATTTGATTAAGGAGTTATTACCAATTTCCCTAGCAATATGTTTTTATCTCTACTCTCTCTTTTATTTGTTTATTATTAATAACCACTATTAGGTTTAATTTCGGGAAAATTTGGGATCAATTAAAAAAATGTCTTACTTCTCATGCTCTAGAGTTCGCATGGATACCTTTTCAAAAAAAGAGTTCGCATGGATAGATCTAATAGATCATGCGTTTGGAGTCATGCTATTGGATTGTCGATAGTGGTCTTATATTTAAAATAAATTGAAATTTAGAAGTGCTTGGAGGGAATATGAGCTTATGCTATGGAAAGTCATTTTCTCACCTTCAAATAAAATGGAACATTTTCTCACACTTCTCACGTTATCTAAGGTTCCATTTTCATACATCAATAACGATGTAAGTTATGTAATGTAATACTACTTCTGGTCCTAAATATAAGATCTAATTGACTTTTTTTTGAAGAGATTAAGGTTGCGAAGTTAGTTATTAAATGATGACATATTTGATATATTTTTAGATTATCCATTAGTTTATAGGTAAAAAAACTAGTTTAAGGGAAAAAATTAGGTAAATCAATTTATAATTAACTTATCTTGCTTTTTTAAGGATTTTCTAAAAAAAGTCAATTAGGTCTTATATTTAGGACCGGAGGGAGTATATAATACAGGTAGTAATATATAGGTTGGTCCAAGCATGGAAGTACTTTTCAGAGTGGACTTTTTCTAGTTTGCCAAAAGTTCATCCTGCAAAAATACTCCCTCCGGTCCTAAATATAAGACCTAATTGACTTTTTTGAAAAATCCTAAAAAACAGCAAAATAAATTAATTATAAATTGATTTATCTAATTTTTCCCTTAAACTAGTTTATTTTACTTATAAACTAATGGATAATCTAAAAATATATCAAATATGTCATCATTTAATAGACTATTTTGCAACTTTAACCTCTCCAAAAAAAAGTTATATAGGTCCTATATTTAGGACCAGATTTAGTACTTTTTCGGGTTAATACTAATTTCACTCGATTTTACAATTTATATCATCTTGGCTTCTAAACTTTTACTCAATTTTTATTTTGGTTCCCAATTTGTGTCATTTTATGATCATGGATACCGGATTGTAGAAGTTTTTTTCTTTAAAATTCAGAGGTACCAAAGTGATTTTAAAATTATCAAATAAATTCAAAACTAAGTGAAAGTTCAAAAAGTTAAACCACTAAATTGAAGTTCAAAAAAAAAACCAAATCTAATTCAAATTTTAAAAATTAAAAAACCAAATCAAGAGTATCATCAACCTAAAATTTGTGTTCTTTACTTCTTTAGGGAATAAAAAACTACCAATTTCATGTGTTTGTAATAAAAATGTGTTAGGTGATAATATTGCGCAACGAATTATAATTTGACATTCAGTGAACATTTTTTGCTGAACAAAGTTACCTTAACTCAAGCGCAGTTGAGACAAAACAAAGTTAGTAGAAGGAAAAGAATTTATGTCTGAGATATTGATGGTATTAAATGAGCTTTTGCCGGACATTTTTCTTTTAAAAATCAAAATAAGATTATACTAATTGATTTTCTTCAATTCTATTTTATAAAAATCAATTGGAATACTAGTCACTTTTATAAATGTTAATCCAGATAAGTATACAAGCACAAATTATCAATTATTAGACTTCACAAAACATGAAAACTGTGTGATTGTATATTTTGACTTACTTTGTGTTTCTTCAAGTTGCTCGTATTTCTTCTAGAGTAAATACTAACAATGCAAGGTTAATATCAAGGTTTTAATCATAATTATTTTTCATGATTACTATAAATTAACATTTAAATAGTACTGGAAACCTGTATATTTTTTGTAACGTGAACACAGCTCACCCCAATTATTTTTCTTTTGAGATATATAGGGTTGGGACCAACCCAATTCGAGAGTGAGCCCTAAGCAAATGGCAGAGTAAGTGAGTGATGTTTCATAGAAGAGAGTGTTTACCAATTTTCTTAGTTATTTTTTATTCAATCCATGAAGTTAACCACATATTGAAATAATTAGAAAAACAATTATATACCTCCTATGTTCGTAAATACAAGACCCTTTTTGATTTCCTATAAACGTTAGAGAGTCAAATTAGATTACCAAATTATAACATATATCACATGTAATTAAATAATATGTTAATTTATGTTAATTTATGTTAATGTTGGAAAAACATTAACTACAGAACATCTAACTAACTTTTACATGTTCTTTTAAGAAGCATATTTTGGAGGCTGAACTCTTATATTACGGATTGGAGAGAGTATATATGTTGGATATGGTTGAAACTGCCCAGTTAAGTCATATCTTTTTTATAAATAGGTAGTTTATATCACTTGCAATAAAACTTATAAGGAAGCAAAAGAAAAGGAAAAAGGTATTCGTAAAGATTGATTAGGTAAAACACGTGTGTATGACTGAAGTTAATTAATCATTTTGCTTTATCAAAAAAGTTTAGATAAAACACGTTGAATTAATAATTCATGCAGGTGCTTTGTTTGACCTAGCTAGTCACCCAAAAGATTGACACTACAGACAACAAAAAGACAACTAAAACCTAAGAAACCCAAAATAGTTTAAACAAAATAAAGTAGGAAAAGCAGCTACACAGTCAAATTATGGAAACAGATCATATTGTCAAATCACATAAACTAATCATCACGTTCTCTACGTGCATGATATATACTCTTCATTCCATCTACTTTCATGTCATTTCTCTATGATTCAGTGCAAAAAAATGTCATTTCTCTATCATCACTATATATATATATATATCACCGCCCTCTTATAAATATATGGGCTATTCAGTAGTTACTATATTGCATATATATAATACTACCTCCGGTCCTAAATATAAGACCGGAGGTTATTAAATCATGACATATTTGATATCTTTTTAAATTATCCATTAGCTTATAGGTAGAATAAACTAGTGTAAGAGAAAAAATTAGGTAAATCAATTTATAATTAACTTATTTTGCCTTTATTTAGGATTTTTCAAAAAAAAAGACAACTAGGTCCTATATTTAGGACCGGAGGGAGTACTACGTCTAGTCATTCATTATTGATGTAAGAATTTTGTTTACTATTTTAAGGGATATTAATGAAACTAATTTACTTAGACATATCATATATGGTATATTATTATATTATATATTATTCTATAAGTTACATAAATGAGTTCAAATACTAGTCTTTTATACTGAATAATTTACATAATATATTATATGAGTTCCACTTTCTGTAAGTTTCCCATCCCCCATCGTGTTATTGTATATATATTTACTCTTGGCTCCATACTTTTCATAATCAACATCATTCATTTCACATACCTGTGTGTGTATTGAAACCAAACCTGAGAAATATATTCAGAAACCACCAGAAATGGAAGTGAGAAAGTTTGGGACAAGGCACAGTGAGGCAGAAGTGTTGGTGCCTTCAAAACCAACGCCACATGAGATAAAGCTTCTTTCAGACATAGACGATCAAGAGGCAATGCGATTTATAATTATAGGTAAAATAAACTAGTGTAAGAGAAAAAATTAGGTAGATCAATTTATAATTATCTTATTTTGGTTTTTTTAGGATTTTTCAAAAAAGTCAACTAGGTCCTATATTTAGGACCGGAGGGAGTAGTAATATTGATCGTTGATAAAAACAAATAGTAATATTGAAAATGACTTGAGTTTATGATGTTAATGTTTTCGATCATATTTATTACTAAATGTAAATAATTTAAAAGAGACTAAGACTTTTATCAAAAAAAAAAGAGACTAAGACTTCCCTGACAATATTTTAGAACTTATACTAAATCACTTTGACTTCATTTCTTAATAATGTTACCCCATATTAAAATTAATCACCATATAGTATTATAACTTAGAATTAAAATCTTTCCAACAACTTGATACAAATAATAAGGACGAACAATTATTTTAAAAACAATTAAGGTGAGTCTAGAATTTTGAAGTATTTTTTTATGTTTCAAGTATTATAAAGTATTTTGTGGTTTAATGAGCACATTGAAATATATTTTTATTGAGTTAGTTCATCACTTCAAATATTTTGTGTGTTTATCCAACAATATAAAATAAGACAAGTGTGCAAATATGATAATAAACTTTGCCCCTAAAAGCGTTTATTTTACGAAATTTTGGCAAGGTGCACCAATAGTACTCAAATATTCAACATGGAGCATATATAGTATTGCCGCTAAATTTAGCTAACTTCCGTTAAGATTTATTACCATGGGTAGGGGTGAGTAATGGGTGGGTTGGGTAGCACACTCGTTTCCTCATTTAATATTTGATGAGTATGAGTTTGTCCAAACCTGAGCCTCAACCCATTTAAACTCATATTAAATGTGTATGAGTTTAATAGGCGGGTTAAGTGGGTAATGGTAAGCCCATTAGTCTCTTAACCTACTTTTTTATTACTATAAGTTTTCAAATGTTAGATCTAAATTAAACATTTATGTATCAAATTCACATATTTAAAGTGACAACCACAAAATTCACTAACTTGACTTGTCCTTATTTTGCAGGTAACTCGACTTACATGTGGAGGATTTGTGTTAGGCACTCGCATAAATCATACACTTTGTGACACGCTTGGCTTTGTCCAATTCCTCAAAATGGTCTCTGAATTCTCAACTCACTCCCCCATCTCCCTATTCCCTGTTTGGCAAAGACACATTTTTTCCGCAAGAAATCCACCACACATCACTTGCCTCCACCACGAATACTACCAACACATTTCACATCACTCCCATGATACTGCATCAAGCCAAACAATCCACAAATCTTTGTTCTTCAACCCGAAACACATAATCTCACTCCGTAGTCATCTCCCCCATCACCTTAGAAATTGTTCTACTTTTGATTTAATCACAGCTTGTGTATGGAAATGTCGCACTGAAGCACTTGACTTGAAACCAAACGAGATTGTGTTAATGTCACCATTTGTCACGGCTAGAGGCAAACAAGGCATTGACTTTCCTGAAGGGTATTATGGGAATGCCTTTGTCTCCCCATCTGCTATATCAGAAGCTGGATTGATATGCAAAAATCCATTGGGGTATGCATTGGAGTTGATAAGAAAGGCTAAAGCAAAGATGAACCGAGAGTATTTGAGCTCTGTCGCTGATTTCTTGGTGCTCAAGGGACGTCCTAGTTATAGAACAAATGGGAATTATTTTGTGGCTGATATGACCCATGTAGGGCTCAATAAATTGGATTTTGGTTGGGGGAAACCAGTTTATGGTGGACCTGTTGGAGCCATACCATATGTTAGTTATTATGCTGCATTTAAGAATGTGAAAGGTGAGAATGGGATTTTGGTACCAATAATGCTGCCAAGTAAAGTCATGGACAGGTTTTTTTCTCTTGTGCAGAAAATGACGAGTGAGAAAGTGGTAGATGTGTTTCATGAGGATGGTATGGCGATGGAAATTATGTCTAAGCTTTGATTTGATACTTTTTGATTTGTGTCACTCATCGTTCGTAGAAGGATTTCAAGTGGATCAAGGACATGCTAGCTAGTATATGCATGTGTTATTAAATTGTGTGCTCTGAATTCTTAAAATTACAAAAATGTACGTGAAGTAGTTTTTCTTTATCCCAACAAAAAATAAATGTAATTGGCCGCGTAGTCCAACTACTAATAGTAAGTATCTCTGATAAGACATTTTTACAAACGTGATATTGTAGTCTAAGGATAATTTTGACTGTGTGTAGGGGAAGATTACACTACATACATGACTCGTTACATGTCACATGATCATTGATTGAGCTCTTATCATAACAAGAAAAGTGTGTGTTTGACTCAGTTATTTTTATATTTTAACCGACACTGGCTCACTATGTGTTGAGCGAAACAAAGCACAGATGGTAGGTCACTAGTTTTTTATTCCACAATTATTTGTGCTTGTGGTTTTAACATGAATATATATCCCACATTGAATCAAAAACTACCAAAAGCCTTTATAATCCTTAATTCCTCAATTGATCACCATTTAAATATAATACTCCCTCCGTTCCTAAATATAAGATCACTTTAGGAAGTAGTTTGTTGTTACGGACCCCAATAGCTATTCAATTGATCCAACATGTGCAAGGCCCAATACTGGAGAACAAGCCCAATTACATGGGAAAGCTGGTGCAACAAGGCATGGACTGAGAGCACGTAGACCTTCACAAAGAGTGCGTGACTTACCGAATATTTAAGGGATCAGTGTGAAGGAAAAAGCAAGCTGAATGTGGATTAATTTCTCTCTGTTGTTTCTTTCTCCATTCTGTTAGCTCTTGCATTTTCTTGTGACTTTCTTTCTGTTAATTCCCCTTCTCCCCTGCTGTAATAATTCTTGCCAGACTTGTGGTTATATCCGTGGCTGTAGTTGTTGCTCGGCTGTGAGCTAGTTGATTTTATTCAGTTAATGCAGTGAAATTGGAGTGTTATCTCCAATTATATTCTATTTTTGTGTGTGGATTGATTGTTATTTACAGGGAGCTGTATCATTGGTGCTTTCATTCAACCTCATCAATCCTAATGGCTGAGGATTTCACCGATGCTGACCTTGACGAGCTTGAGGCAGCAATTCAACAATTGGCTACTCAGATGAAACAAGGTGCGGCTCGTACGAATGCTCAGCTTGAGCGCTTGGCTAATACAATGCAACAACATGCTCTTCACATTTCTGGTTATTATGACCGCTGTGAGATGTCTCTTCAAACTCTTCAACCTGATGGAGCGCATGGAAATTCTGCAAAGGAAGGAGAATCTTCTCTCGCAATAGATGATTCGACTCCGATTCATATTGTTCTTTCATCTTCATTTGAGGAGGTACTTACCGATGATTGCATGAGCTTTCTCACGGGTAATGCTAAGTATCCAAACAAGGACGAGGTTGAGTCATTCCCTACACTAAATGAGCTGCAATTCGTACCTGTTTGTGATACTTCTTGGCCTGCCTTGACTCCATTGCCGAAGGTGATACAGGTTCCACAAATTAGGACAAATCAGGTTTGGAGTATCACTTCCACTCTTGATTCATCCACAATTTGTGATTTGGCTTTTACCATGGTATACTCTTCCTTGCACACTTTTCTATCTGTGATGCCTTGCAACTGTTCGCTCTATTGCCGCACTCAATTCCATGGTTTAAATATTCACTTTCCCTCATTGGTTGGATTCTATACTTATGTTTTTGATCCAGGAACTCCTAAGGTTACTTGTTCCTCGAGTTATCACATCTTTCTTATAAATGCTAGTACCATATTACTGACAGCCACCAATATGATACCATTTCTTGAACTTGATGATTGTTTTAGTAGTTTGCTAGCATCTATCGGAGTTGGTACCCTCGTTTTGTGGCCATATGCTCTTCAACATGCTGTAGATATGGATGTTTTATCTTCTTATATCCTTATACAACAGCCGCATGATGTGCATTGTGGTGGACTTTGTGTTGATACTCTTGGAACTCTGTTTACATATATGCCTTGCCTATGTGAGTTTCCTGTGGAGTATCTTGATTTTGTGGTACCGACACATTCCTCCAAACACTTTTGTTTCAGGCCTTGTTTTGTTCTCTTTCAATCCTTTTATGCCCTGTCTACAAAGCCCTCTATGTGTTTGTTCTTTTGTCTCATCAGACTGCAGGTCTCCTTAGTTGGATTTCCATTATTGTTCCCGTTCTTTATTCATGTATTTGACCCTGGAGCTGTAAGGGGTAATTGGTATTTATATTGTGTTGATGAGATACACATTAATGGGGGAATATATGAAGCTTCATTGCACTATCACTCCCTTCTCAATGCTAGATGGCATGATTTATTTTTAAAGGGCTGGTGTGAAGAGTCAAAAGTCATATGGAAAGTTAGTTCACAAGAGGCTACCAATGACAATTTACATGAGGAATTTCTTTATTCAAGGTTTCTGCTTGTTGTTAAATTTCTTTCCTTATGTCATTGCATCCACACTGCTCATGGGGTACCTAGATTTGAACTATTGATGTGGTATGGAATTGGGACTAAAAGGCACACTACATATGAGGTGATCGGTGATCTTCAACAACTTTTTTCAAAATTAGTATGTGGTCTCCTTTTGAAGGACTATCCAGAAACCTTGTCCACAAATTATGATGATTTTGATTGCCATATTCTATTGCAATTTCAGTATAAGGGAGATTTTGAAGTAGCCTACATATGTTCCTCTTCTATTGGTTTCATTTTTTTGGCCAATGGGGCACTCCCAGAACAATTCCATGTGTTACTTAAACTGTGGGCACAGCTTGGTATTTTTCGTGGCATTTTTCTTTTGTATAGGCAAAGGGAAAGCTTCTATGTTGATGAGTCTAGGAGGTGTTGTCTTGGTGTTAGCATGCCCAAACTCTCCGCATTGATGATCACAGCCTTTAGCTTTTACATGGGGTATTCCTATATTATTGTTGCCATTTTTTTTGGAATATTGCCCTTTCATGCTGATTTGACTATTATTAAGGCAATTTGTTTAGTGGTTGCTTTGGGGTTATATTACCACTTGGATTTTCTACACCTACATCCCATTGTTGTATGGGCAGATAAGCTTCAACGAACGCCTCCACTGTATTTTCCATTGATTGTTATGGTGCAACTCAGTTTAACAAAAACTGTTGTCTATCCATATATGCCATTTTGTTTTTCTTGGAGTTTTCATATTTCCTTCTCTTGGAATGGTGTTGATCCACCCACATGTACCCCTCAGAAAGCTTCTCCAACTATCCACGCCAAGCTCGACCTTGAGGACAAGGTCATTTTTGATGGGGTGGGTAATGTTACGGACCCCAATAGCTATTCAATTGATCCAACATGTGCAAGGCCCAATACTGGAGAACAAGCCCAATTACATGGGAAAGCTGGTGCAACAAGGCATGGACTGAGAGCACGTAGACCTTCACAAAGAGTGCGTGACTTACCGAATATTTAAGGGATCAGTGTGAAGGAAAAAGCAAGCTGAATGTGGATTAATTTCTCTCTGTTGTTTCTTTCTCCATTCTGTTAGCTCTTGCATTTTCTTGTGACATTCTTTCTGTTAATTCCCCTTCTCCCCTGCTGTAATAATTCTTGCCAGACTTGTGGTTATATCCGTGGCTGTAGTTGTTGCTCGGCTGTGAGCTAGTTGATTTTATTCAGTTAATGCAGTGAAATTGGAGTGTTATCTCCAATTATATTCTATTTTGTGTGTGGATTGATTGTTATTTACAGGGAGCTGTATCATTGGTGCTTTCATTCAACCTCATCAATCCTAATGGCTGAGGATTTCACCGATGCTGACCTTGACGAGCTTGAGGCAGCAATTCAACAATTGGCTACTCAGATGAAACAAGGTGCGGCTCGTACGAATGCTCAGCTTGAGCGCTTGGCTAATACAATGCAACAACATGCTCTTCACATTTCTGGTTATTATGACCGCTGTGAGATGTCTCTTCAAACTCTTCAACCTGATGGAGCGCATGGAAATTCTGCAAAGGAAGGAGAATCTTCTCTCGCAATAGATGATTCGACTCCGATTCATATTGTTCTTTCATCTTCATTTGAGGAGGTACTTACCGATGATTGCATGAGCTTTCTCACGGGTAATGCTAAGTATCCAAACAAGGACGAGGTTGAGTCATTCCCTACACTAAATGAGCTGCAATTCGTACCTGTTTGTGATACTTCTTGGCCTGCCTTGACTCCATTGCCGAAGGTGATACAGGTTCCACAAATTAGGACAAATCAGGTTTGGAGTATCACTTCCACTCTTGATTCATCCACAATTTGTGATTTGGCTTTTACCATGGTATACTCTTCCTTGCACACTTTTCTATCTGTGATGCCTTGCAACTGTTCGCTCTATTGCCGCACTCAATTCCATGGTTTAAATATTCACTTTCCCTCATTGGTTGGATTCTATACTTATGTTTTTGATCCAGGAACTCCTAAGGTTACTTGTTCCTCGAGTTATCACATCTTTCTTATAAATGCTAGTACCATATTACTGACAGCCACCAATATGATACCATTTCTTGAACTTGATGATTGTTTTAGTAGTTTGCTAGCATCTATCGGAGTTGGTACCCTCGTTTTGTGGCCATATGCTCTTCAACATGCTGTAGATATGGATGTTTTATCTTCTTATATCCTTATACAACAGCCGCATGATGTGCATTGTGGTGGACTTTGTGTTGATACTCTTGGAACTCTGTTTACATATATGCCTTGCCTATGTGAGTTTCCTGTGGAGTATCTTGATTTTGTGGTACCGACACATTCCTCCAAACACTTTTGTTTCAGGCCTTGTTTTGTTCTCTTTCAATCCTTTTATGCCCTGTCTACAAAGCCCTCTATGTGTTTGTTCTTTTGTCTCATCAGACTGCAGGTCTCCTTAGTTGGATTTCCATTATTGTTCCCGTTCTTTATTCATGTATTTGACCCTGGAGCTGTAAGGGGTAATTGGTATTTATATTGTGTTGATGAGATACACATTAATGGGGGAATATATGAAGCTTCATTGCACTATCACTCCCTTCTCAATGCTAGATGGCATGATTTATTTTTAAAGGGCTGGTGTGAAGAGTCAAAAGTCATATGGAAAGTTAGTTCACAAGAGGCTACCAATGACAATTTACATGAGGAATTTCTTTATTCAAGGTTTCTGCTTGTTGTTAAATTTCTTTCCTTATGTCATTGCATCCACACTGCTCATGGGGTACCTAGATTTGAACTATTGATGTGGTATGGAATTGGGACTAAAAGGCACACTACATATGAGGTGATCGGTGATCTTCAACAACTTTTTTCAAAATTAGTATGTGGTCTCCTTTTGAAGGACTATCCAGAAACCTTGTCCACAAATTATGATGATTTTGATTGCCATATTCTATTGCAATTTCAGTATAAGGGAGATTTTGAAGTAGCCTACATATGTTCCTCTTCTATTGGTTTCATTTTTTTGGCCAATGGGGCACTCCCAGAACAATTCCATGTGTTACTTAAACTGTGGGCACAACTTGGTATTTTTCGTGGCATTTTTCTTTTGTATAGGCAAAGGGAAAGCTTCTATGTTGATGAGTCTAGGAGGTGTTGTCTTGGTGTTAGCATGCCCAAACTCTCCGCATTGATGATCACAGCCTTTAGCTTTTACATGGGGTATTCCTATATTATTGTTGCCATTTTTTTTGGAATATTGCCCTTTCATGCTGATTTGACTATTATTAAGGCAATTTGTTTAGTGGTTGCTTTGGGGTTATATTACCACTTGGATTTTCTACACCTCCATCCCATTGTTGTATGGGCAGATAAGCTTCAACGAACGCCTCCACTGTATTTTCCATTGATTGTTATGGTGCAACTCAGTTTAACACAAACTGTTGTCTATCCATATATGCCATTTTGTTTTTCTTGGAGTTTTCATATTTCCTTCTCTTGGAATGGTGTTGATCCACCCACATGTACCCCTCAGAAAGCTTCTCCAACTATCCACGCCAAGCTCGACCTTGAGGACAAGGTCGTTTTTGATGGGGTGGGTAATGTTACGGACCCCAATAGCTATTCAATTGATCCAACATGTGCAAGGCCCAATACTGGAGAACAAGCCCAATTACATGGGAAAGCTGGTGCAACAAGGCATGGACTGAGAGCACGTAGACCTTCACAAAGAGTGCGTGACTTACCGAATATTTAAGGGATCAGTGTGAAGGAAAAAGCAAGCTGAATGTGGATTAATTTCTCTCTGTTGTTTCTTTCTCCATTCTGTTAGCTCTTGCATTTTCTTGTGACTTTCTTTCTGTTAATTCCCCTTCTCCCCTGCTGTAATAATTCTTGCCAGACTTGTGGTTATATCCGTGGCTGTAGTTGTTGCTCGGCTGTGAGCTAGTTGATTTTATTCAGTTAATGCAGTGAAATTGGAGTGTTATCTCCAATTATATTCTATTTTGTGTGTGGATTGATTGTTATTTACAGGGAGCTGTATCATTTGTTCCTAAATATAAGATCACTTTTTAATTTGACTCAAGTTTTCCCCAAATTACCCCTATACTCCCTTCATCCCAAAAAATAGTGGTTTGAAGAAGGTGATATTTTTTCAGTTCAAAAAAAGAAGGTGATATTTTTAAAACCTAGGTGAGGGGTATTTTGAAAATTTCATGTAATCCTGACTCATTGAAATGTCTTCCTTAATCTCTCCAAATTTGCTAAAGTGATCTTATATTTCGAATGGATGGAGTAACACATAACATGGCAGTCCACCTACCCTATCAAAGAATTTACTACTTCCGTTCCTAAATATAAGATCACTTTGATTAATTTGAAGAGATTAAGGAAGACTTTCCAATGAATTAGGATTACATGATTTTCCCAAAATACCCTCACTTAAATTTAAAAGACAAATAAAGATTTGAGAGAGAAGTGAGGGAGCTAAGAAGTATATGGGTAATTTGGACCAAAATTGAGACAAAATAGAAAGTGATCTTATATTTAGGAACTTATCCATTTCCCCAAAGTGATCTTATATTTAGGAACGGAGGGAATATCTGTGAACCACTTTATCCCTTCCTCATTAAAACCACCTGCAGCACTCCTTCCCTCTATGCCTTCTGCAAACGTGTGATTACTAAAATCTACTCCATTCTTCCTTCCCTCCATTAAAATTAGGACGGAACATGGAAAGTATGGCTAAGTGCTACCTTCTGCTACCTCTTCGTTTGGAAGATTGAGATTAGGAAGACAAAAATTATGCAAAAGAAATTAAGAAAAGAAGGCATCCTAGATACTCCGTCTCAAAGAAAGATGACCGACATGGACTTTGTTTCATACTGAGGCTTCAAACTGCGTGTCCCTTCCATTGGTATTTGAGGGGTGATAATGTCATCATCCTCAATAACATGCACCACTGTATGCTAAGGGAAAGCTGGAAGCTTTCTATTTATTTGTAATTGCACATTTGAATTACTTTCTTGGATCACACAGAGAAAGTTTGGTGGCAAGCAATGGCAATTGCAAAAAAAAAAAACGAAGAAAGAAATAATAAAAAAAGCCATAACCCAACATTTTAAATGAAACAGATTTGAGAATATTCACAATTTGAATATAAGGTGGTACAACATGCTATATATATTCTTCATATATAAAATTAGCTCTGATTATATGCTTTCCATGAGAGATGGGGACATCTATTGTCGCATTTAGACCACCAAGCTGCGAAAATGTGAATGAATGAGAGCCTAGACATTGCTATTATAGATTTCAAGCTTATCAATGGACCTCATGGGCCTTTATTAACATAGTCAAATTTTCAAAACTTCATATCATGTCAGTACACACGTCAAGTTTTTCTGAAATCGTAACCTGGTTAGGGTCTGTTTGATATGAGGAAAGGGGAGGGAAGAGGAAAGGGGAGGGAAAATAGGCGGAGAGAAAATTTTGTTACCTAAATTTATAAAAATTTGAGAAGTGGAGTTGAAAATTATAAATTAATATATATAACTTTTATATTTAACATCTTATCTTTATTAAAATATTACAACCTCACTTCTTCAATATTTAAAAATTCATTTTACAAAAATTTTCCCTCCCCTCCACTCCAAATCCCTTGTACCAAACAGACCCTAGGGTGATTAAATGGTTTGGGGGGGGGGGATTTCAGCACCTTTTCAAATGTTTAAGGGCATTTTCGCTCCCTACAATTGTTTGAGGTGCTAGAGTGCCGGTTGCTCCTTTCCAATAAGGTTAAGGGTATTTATCATGGTTATCAAATCGGGATACGAATCGTGAATCAAAAACTTTATTTTTTGAATCGTGAATTGTACGATTCACAATCAAATATAGAAGATAAAATTTTTACAATTTTTACCTTAAAACTCAAAGATATAAATTATCAAAAGACATATAACACTTCATAGAAATAATATATAAAGAGCATACATGAAAATAAACCATAAGGGAGTTTAAACAAGTCCCAAATTTAAATCAACGATGTCATTGTCACAGTCATTGTCACACTTCAAAAATCTTAACTCAATAAAACGTATTAAACAAATCAATTTTTTATATTTAAATTTAACTTAATTAATAAAAATAAGAGTCTTTTATTTTTTTTAAACAAAATAAAACAAAATGGGGGGAGCAAGTCAAGTTGTCAGCCTAAGAAAAATAAATGATGAATTGTCTCATGTGTTTTTACTCTTTATTCTTTATCCTATTGGTATAACATAAAAGAAAAACAATGCACTTTACTAACCATTAGTAAAAGAAAAATATTGTATATCTTCATCTTCCTTCTTCGTGTCTCCTTGTTTTAAAGCATCACCTTCTCAACTAAGTTCAGCATCTCTAATATGGCCAGCACACACTTTTTTCCCAATATATCGAAGAAAAAAAATAACATAAGCAGTGAGCATTTAACATTTAGTTAATCCTTCCTCTATCTTCTCTTTCCCTTAGAGCCGTGTTCATTTTTCTTGGTGTGCTTTAAACTGTTAGGCTATATCCATCAGAACTGGTCACCTAAGTTCTCGATCGACGGTCCGACCGGTTGAACCGTCTGGATTGGTCCGGTTTAAACATCACTGCTCTGCGCACAAAGTCACAAACCGATGTCGTCGAAGAAACTCCCAGAATCGAAGGAATCGTCCTTGTATATAGATTAATAGGATTCTAAACATATCTTAGGAGTCAATATGAGATTCCAGGTACTTTTAGATACATAGCATGATTCGAATTTTTTTCCTTCAATTTTGTATCGCATCGTAGAATACATATATCGAATCGTAAGATTCTAACTATCATGGTATTTATGATTTTTTCAAAAAATAAATCATACGTACAGAGTCATTTCATAAGAAAAAATAAAATAAAAGGCACATATTGTAACTTGCAATAATTAAAATTACATGAGAACATTAGCTTTTGGAAGAGGATTGAGCCTCTGCTGAACCGCCAACCGTGTTCTAGCCATATAAATAAGGGTACTAAAA
The DNA here is from genome assembly GCA_029929735.1 of Mimosa pudica. Taxonomy (NCBI): domain Eukaryota; kingdom Viridiplantae; phylum Streptophyta; class Magnoliopsida; order Fabales; family Fabaceae; genus Mimosa; species Mimosa pudica. Next base: position 8,497,044 of record JAKELP010000017.1, on the reverse strand, counting down.
AGATTTTAAAATTTATCAAATAAATCAATACTAAGTGAAAATTCAAAAATTTACACCACTGAATTGAAGTTCAAAAATCAAAATCAAATCTAATTCAAAGTTTAAAAATAAAAAAGTTCAAAAATCAAGAGTAACATTAACTTGAAAATTCTCTCTTTAGGGAAGAAAAACTAAAATGAAGAACATTATTCAATTTCATGTGTTTGTAATGAAAATGTCTTAGGTAATAATATTGCGCAACAAAAGTGAGTAATTGTAAATATAAGCAATCAAAAGTGAGTAATTTTATATCCACAAATCTTAATTTCTCTGAAAATGTCAAAATAATCTTATGATTAAGATAAAAAGGGTGTTTCATAAGGGCTGGTGATCAATCAAATTAATTAGAAGAAAGGAATGTAAGAATAGCATATCACAAGCATACATAACACATTTGAGGTAAGAGTGAGTAAATTAAATTGAAACCCAATCCCAATCGAACTCAATTCAATAATCAATTTTTTTTTTTTTACCAAAAGTGATCTATTGGTTGAAAATTTTGATGTTAGATTATGTTACAAAAAGCTTATTTTTATTCATAAAATTTAAAATATATTCGATCCAAGAAAATTAACTTTTAAATATGTCAAGTATTATTAGAGGGATTTAATCAAGATTCTCCCAATTCTCAGCCTTTGTTAAATAGTTTATTGCTCCGTTAGGTAAACAGAATTAATTTAAGTGAAAGTGGAAATAGTGATGGAACTAGAAATTGAATTGAAATTTGGGTTGGAATTGGGCTTCAAACTCAGTTTGTTTTTGTAATAAACTAAAGAAAAATAATTATACGGTTTAAATAATGCTATGGTGTAAGAAATACATAAGTTGTGTATACATTTATTTCTTTAAATCATTGAAGATATAGTTTTAAAAATGAAAATGAAGCTAAAATATAATTTATCTTTATTCAAAAGATGATTGGAAAAACATCAAAAAATTATTAATTTCAAATCATATTTTGTTGTTTAAATTATTATTGGGTAGATTTTACTCTTTTAAAAAAAGAAAAATCGGATTATATATATTGATTCCTAATGTTTAAAAATGTATCAAACCCGAGTGAAAAGAAGCGTAATCTAGTATCAAATCTTATGCAAAAAGTGTAATCTAGTATCAAAACCCATGAAAAAGCGTATTCGTTTTTTTATACATTTATCAGATTTTAAAAGTTGATTAAAAAACCATAGAAGACGATTACTATTTTAATCACAACATCTTCGACTCCTCCATTGACAAAGTTAATTGATATTGCGATCAACTCAGCAACTTCATTTCAAGAGGATCTTGATAATTATGTAACTTCTGCAAAAATCAACGATCAGACGTTGCTTTCAACATGTGGAGATATTGTTGAAAAACTTCTATGATCACACAGTTTAAAATGTCATACCAGTTTTGAATAGTATGAATAGTAGTGTCTTTAGAACAATAGTGTATGTTAATGTGCACACTTTTCAAAACAAGATCTACAAAAGTGAGTGGTGAAACAATCCTGAAAAATTCAAGATATTGAACTAATATAAGAAAAATGTGGCTCGAAAATTGCAGAATCAAGTGATTTGGGTACCATCAGAAAAAGAAGTGTAGAGGGATTGTAGATGCCACCATCAAAGTAAGATTTAGAAGATTAAAAAATTATGCAAAAGAAATTAAGAAAAGAAGCATACCTATTTATTTGTAATTGCACATTTGAATTACTTTTTCTTGGATGACAGAGTAAGTTTGGTGGAAATCAATGGCAATTGCAAAAAAAGAAATAATAAAAAAAGCCATAACCCAACATTTTTTTTACCATAATAACCCAACATTTTAAAGGAAACAGATTTGAGAATATTCACATTTTGAATATAAAGTGGATACAACATACTATATTCTTCATATAGAAAATTAGCTGTGATTCTATGCTTCCCAAGAGAGATGGGGACAACTATTGTCGCATTAAGGCCACAAGCTGCGAAAATGTGAATGAATGAGAGCCTAGACATTGCTATCATAGATTTTAAGCTCCTCAATGGACCTCATGGGCCTCTATTAACATTATCAAATTTTCAAAACTTCATACCCTGTCGTCAAGTTTTTGTCCAATCGTAACCTGGTTAAGGGTGATTAAATGGTGGGGGGGATTTCAGCACCATTTTCAAATGTTTAGGGGCATTTTGCACCCTACAATTGTTTGAGGTGCTGGACTGCTGGTTGCTACTTTCCAATAAGGTTAAGGGTATTTATGATATTTTGAAAAAACAAGTCATACAGAGTCATAACAAAAAATAAAATAAAAGGCACATATTGTAACTTGTAAAAATTAAAATTACATGAGAACATTAGCTTTTGGAAGAGGATTGATCCTCTGGTTAACCGCCAACCGCGTTCTAGCCATATAAATACTTCCATGCCAATCTCTTCCAACATCAAGGAGGTCTGGGAAGTAAGCTTCAAAGCCAATTGGAGGGACCGGAGGTACATTATCTGACTGAGGCCACACGTTACCATTGCAACAGTGGCTGTTGCAGCCTCAGTACCTTGCTCATTTGTTTCCATAAATGCCCTTTGAAATATGCTACAAACATTTAACATTTTACCATCAATAGAACTTAACATCTCAGTCAACTTTCCTGGTGAGAATAGCGATTGCACACCTAATTGCCTCAACACGTGAGACACTTCCATCTCAGAAGAAATATCAAACTTTGGGGTCAATCGACCACCTACTTCCACTTGGCTTTCCTTCACATGGAATTTCAATCCAAACTCATTACCATCGTCTTCGGTTGGTATCATTGGATAAAAGAAGGCATGGCTAAAAAAGCGTTTATCTTCACTATGATTTTTAAGTTGCTGATAAACATTCAGAACCATTGGACTCGGATACTCTCAGCGGCGTGGTCTCTCAGAATCCCTCCTTTTCTCAAATTATATTAATTCAAAAGCAAATAATGTATGCCACATTATCATGCAATTTTTTTTAAAAAACTAACTTGTATTATTTAGATATTACATATTTTTTACTATTTTATTTTCAAATTTTTTTAATTGGGTATCTAATTTTTTGGATGACTGACTTTACTTGCAGAGTTTATTAGAGTAATATTTTGATATAAATTAAGTGAGACACAATTGCAGAAGGATGACTTTAATTACAGAGTTTATTAGAGTTACATTTTACCTCTATTTATGGTCTTATCTAACACAATCGATGTCAGACTGAACTGTGATACATCTTCCCTCACATGAGGTAAGTCTAAAAATGTTGTATATAAATATTTGGAGGCAGAGTCTTTTATATATTGTAGTTAACTGGATCAGTCTGCATCTCTTATAAATCTTTCTGTTAAAATAAGATAGGTCTAAATTGTTGAAATTTTTCATGCTAAAATATCCTTAAAAATATTTCAAAGTTTTTTATTAAATTAATATGTCCCTTTGTGAGGAAATGAATGATTGTGATGATATGATAAGAGTAAATGAAGGGCTGTGATGGGATTCTGAGAGATATGGAGAAAAGTGCTTCTGAGATAACCCCAACCCCAGAACCATTGCACTCTCTCCCAAACTCTTTCCTCTTGCCAACCATGAAGGAAGCCTCCACGAAGTTTCTGTCCCAATAATCCTCGACGCTTATGAAGGGTCTACGTGTTTTCCTTTCCCATGATCCTTTGAAGTAAAGAGCGTTTGTGAAGATGAGCTTGATCGAGTTGTCCAGAGGCCCCTCACAAATAAGATCTTTAACAAGGCCACTTGTCTCATTTTTCACCCATGAATTAATTTGTTGCCTCCTCTCATAAGGAGCCTGCACCAATTATAGTGATACCCCTCATAAACACTTCAATAAAACAAGGTTCTGTACACGATTTCCCTTAATTTCCTCTCGCATTGTACAACTTACATGTATAATATGAAAAGAAACATATACTACCCAGCAGAGGTAAGCAAGTGGGCACACATGGCGGCTAATCACACATTTAAGAAGATAATATGGGCAGGGTACTCAGGAATTCACATTTCCAAATCACAAAGGCTGATCCGATCATACTCCCTCTGTTCTTAAATATAAGCTCACTTTCAGTATTCAATTTGTTCCAGAATATAAGCAACTTTATAATTTGCTCAGCTTTTAACCAAAATAAACCTTTATAATACTTATCTATAATAAACAAACAAGAGTGAGAGAGTGGGGATAAAGGTATATTGTTAGGATATATTGGTACTATTACGTGTTGAAACTACCTTAATTTACATCCTTAATCTAATCGAATTGGGAAAGTGAGGGTATGATTAGGAAGAGAGGTAGTACATTAATTAATAAGACCACCAACAGGGTTCACATAATATGAATCATCAAGCATCAACCAATATACTCCGATCCACTCCCTCGGTTAATATATATATATTTAGGAGCTAAAAGATAGGATAGGTGAGCTTGTTGAAAGCTAAGACCTGTGCCTAATTTTTTCATCAATCACATACATTCTCTCCCAAACCATCCTTATCACTAACCAATGCTTGCTTGTCAACAATAAGCAAGCAAGGGAAAGAAGGTAGCCGGGGCAGTATTATAATTATAATAAAATGTGATTTCAACTAATTATTCATTCTAACAAGTAACAACCTACCTACCTTCATCTATGTAATCATGCATGCGCATAGCATAAATAGGGGGGAAAGAATGAAGTGAAACATAATAAGAAGTGAATGGAAGGAAGGAAGGAAGGAATGAATTACCTGAAGGTGGAGAGAGGGTTTATAATAAGAATGGAGAGTGGTTTGAAAAGAGGGTGAGAGAGAGAGGGAGGGATGAATCCATAGGGCATTGGAGCATCGCGTGCGAGGAACACTATGGTCGTGGTCGGCCAAGAGGGCATCAGAAATCTGAGAGGAGTAGTGATTGAGAGTGCGGACAGAGTCGGCGCCGAACAGTTTGAGCAGCTGGCGGCGGGAGCGGCCACCGGAGGCGGCGGCGAGGAGGCTGAGAACAACCTGGAGGGACAAAGGAGACACCGCACGGTTCTCGTTGACTTGGCCGGCCAAGAGGATATGGTTGGCCAAGATGTCGGCTTTATCGAACACGTTGTTACCCCTTGGATTTACTTTTGCGATGGGGCGCTTCATGATGTGCCAGTAAAAAATAGCAGCACTTTGGTTTGCAGAGTGGGGGGAGAAGATGGGAAGTTCGCTGCTTTTCCTTTTCTGCATGCGATTGCATGGAGTGATGAAAGAGAAAGAGAAAGAGAAAGAGAGACGCTTCATTTTCATGGGATCCAGGAGATGCAGCCGCATCATGCAAATCACTTCAACTTCAAACCAAACAAACAAACACACATGTTGTATTATTTGAGTTCTCGCGTTTGGTGCTCTTCAGTCTTCACCCGTAGATTTTGGAAATTTTGCCGATATTACTTGAAATTGAGGATTATTGGGGATTTGCATAGGGTTAATACTTAATGTAGGCATAAGATTCTTATTTGGGAAATTATTATTGGGGATTTGCATAGGGTTAAATTTAAATTATTAATTAATAGGGGAAAATGACAAATAAATATTTCTAAATGTAAGAAATTAAAATTTTTAAATAGAAAAATTAATAACGAGAACATACTTATTAACAACTTAAATATATTAATTAACAATTGTCTTGTTCCTTAATTGTACTTTTGAACTTCTGAGTTCCTTACTTGTCCCTTTGGAAGATTAAATTCCTTACTTGTCTTTTTGGACATTTAGAGGTATTTATTTTATATTTTCCTATAGTACTTTTTATTTATAAGAATTAATAATTTAAATTTAGTTCAAGTGTGTGATTTCAATTTGACAGCTAACTTAAATTTGAGGATTTAACGTGATTAGAGGTTAATCCTGAATAATAAGATTTAATTTGAATGTGAAAAATTCATCCTGACCCTCAGACGTGAAAGGCGAAGCGTCAAGAGTAATCAAAGCTGTTGGATAAAAAAACCGCTACTTCCCCATGACATGCATTTGGAAACGTCAATGGAGAAGTGAGAGACTTAGTGTTATGCCCATTATCCCGTTGGAAGTACAAGCCCAATAAACCATCAAGAAAACCAACCCAATCAGCCCAATTCGCTGAAGATAGCATCAGAAGCATTTATCCCGTTGATTTGTAACGCCCAACAAATGACTAGTAACTGACTCATTGATGAAGATCAAAACGGAAAAGACTCTTAATGTGGGGAGTAACTGCACCAACAAAAAGATCAACCTGAAGGCTATTTATAGGACCTAATATCATGTAAAAAGGATCATCCAATAATACTTACTAAATATTGTAATCACTCTTGCTCATTTGCGATAGTCGACTAAGTCTAGGCGACTAAATTCCTGTATCACAAAGGTGGTTCATTCACTCATTTGATCTTAATAAAGATTCATTATCTTTACTTGCTTTCTTATAATTTGTGCATCAACATTAGTTGGAGTGTTTCAGGTGAAAAGAGAAATTTTAGGCGAATATTATATGTGTGTGTGTTCAATCGTGCGTAGCAGTTTAAGAAAAAAAAATCTTATTATATATTATAAAATTGAATATTATATATGTGTGTAATCGATCGTGCGTAGCAGTTTAAGAAAAAAATAAAGAAAATGTGAAGTGTTGTGTGTATTTAGTATTTATAAAAAAATTATATGAAAAAATAGAAAATTAAAGAAAAGAAATAAAATAATGTTAATAATAACATATAATTGGATATGGTCCAACACTAACTAATTAAATTTGAGGGGAATCATTTTATATATAACAAAAAAAAGGTGTACAGCTAGAATAGATAGTGTGTATATATGTGTGTGTGTGTGTGTATATATATATATATATATATATATATATATATACATGGATGTAGAAATACACACATATTCTTTAGGGCTTGTTTGGTTCGTTGGAACTGGACTCTCTGAGAGGTGGAAGTGGAAGTGGAAAATTCAATTGAGTTGTTTTGGTTTGATATAGTTGACTTCCTATTCCACTTCTCTTTCCATAAAAAGTGGGTCAAATGAGTTCCCTAGTCTAACCCATGAAATCTATTTCACTTTTTTGGAAGTGAAAAATTTTGGACAAAATTACGCGCCCATCATGATCTTGAAATGGGGGGATTAAAATGGGTAAAAATTTTGGGTGGTGGGCTAACCCATCAAAGTTTGAGTTTTTTGCTCAACCATAGCCCATTGGGATTACATATGTTGAATAATTGAATATTATAAGTGCACTTGACGAAACTTTATTATTAGAAGGGTTAATATGCAAATCCACCCCTGAAGTATACCAAAAGGTGCAAATCTCCCCCTCACATATTTTGAGATGCAATTTTAACCTGGAAGTAATAATTCAATGCAATTTTACCTTTCTGTCAAATAAAGGTGTTTATTTTAATGCAAAATGACATAAATGTCCTCTTCATTATATTATCTCTTCTCTTCAACCCTCCCACCCTAAACCCCAACCACCACCCCCCACCCCCCACCACCACCACCTCCGCCCAAACCCCCCAACTACCGTCGTCGCCCACCCACCCAACCACCATCACCACCCCAACCCTCCCCCGCCGCCCAACCACCTAACCACCACCACCACCCCAACCCTCCCCCGCCACAACCACCACCGCCCCAACCCTTTGTAAGCTAAATAATACCCCTGCCTCTTTATCTTCATCACTGGAAAAATCCCTCCTCTCTAGTTTGGAATGAGCAACAGTAAATATAAACTTCTCTGCTTTGTCTAATCCGATCCGAGAACGTCGACCATCCCCACAAACCCATCTCAACAAAGAGAAGTTATTGCACTTATTCCACAAGAAGTTGAATGAAGGAGTATTAACCTCACTGCAATTTTCTCTAAAGACATGAAACTCAGTGAGGTAAGTCTCCCACACAAGCCTACTGCTTTGGTGGTTGTGGCGGGGAGGGTGGTGGTGGTGGTTGGGTGTTTGGGCTGCGGGGGAGGAGGATTGGGGTGGTGATGGTGGTTGGGTGGGTGGGCGACAGCGGTGGTTGGGGGGTTTGGGCGGAGGTGGTGGTGGTGGTGGGGGGTGGTGGTGGTGGTTGGGGTTTGGGGTGGGAGGATTGAAGAGAAGAGATAATATAATGAGGAGGGTATTTGGGTCATTTTGGATTAAAATAAACACCTTTAATTGATAGAAGGGTAAAATTGCATTGAATTATTACTTCCAGGTTAAAATTGCATCTCAAAATATGTGAGGGGGAGATTTGCACCTTTGGTATACTTCAGGGGTGAATTTGCATATTAACCCTTATTAGAAAAGTTGCTATGAGCAAAGTTTAGTATCATATCATATTTGCATCATTGCCCCTATAAAATACTTGTTCTTTGGTGAGTACCCAGATAAAATACTTTTAAGGGTATGAAATATGCCAAAATTATTACTAATGAAAAATACTCAAAGGCGATGGATGCATTTTCAATTTAAAGAACTACTTTTCGATAAGTTAATGATAAGCACAAAGTTTCAAGATTTATACGACGTTGAACACCTACTTTGAGTTGCGGAATGAATCACCAAGTATTGAGATAATGAACACAAGAAAATACTTCATGGTTCAGATCCGAATACATATATATACTTTAATCATAGATATGCTCTTAATCCCTAGTGCCATCCATTCATTGCATATGGCGGAGTCTTATTTCTGATATTAATTTATTCTGGTATCTCTTCAGGATTACCTTCACGTTTTAATTTAGATGTCATTGTTCTAATACTATTTTTCCTCCTTAAGTGTGAGTTTTGTAAATATAAGAATTATTTGACTTTTTTTTTTAGAATTCTAAGAAAGCAAAATGAACCACTTAATTATAACATATTTTGTGTAATAATAGATCATATGTTACTTCATAAGTCAAATAAACTAGTTTATAGGAAAATCGATTTTGATTGTTTTATTTGACTTTCTTAGGTCTTATATTTAGGACCAGAGGGAGTATATTGAGAAGAAAGGAAAGGCCTGATTGGTATTTATGTAAAGTGTCTGTAAAACCGCGGAGGAAATTGAATCAGGGCCTGTCTTTGATCTTTATCGCAGTGATGCATGGTACCAAACCAGTGAGAGTCTTGAATTTGTTTGGTTCGATGTTTTTTCCGGATTGGAAACAATGGAGTTTTTATTGAATTTAATACGCCAAATGAATTTATAACTGCATTTGTCATTATTTGCACACTGAATGAAAGGTAACTACAACAACTTTATATTAGATTCTGAGGGACCATTGGGGAAAATTTCACTGGTAAGGCCTTCCATAATATAATTTTTAAATTATTTGTGAAATCATCAATAGCTCTGTTCCCATGTGTGAAAATGTTATCTGGAAATCCCGAGTTCCTTTACTTTATGCTACACTTAGTAGCATTTAATTCAAAATTTCAAATATCTATGGTAAAAAAAATTCAAATATAAACCTCTGTGAGTTAGGGGCACTCTTATGCATTTGAATTTTGAAGATTTAATGTATATTTTACTAATCAACGCCAGAGTCTATATATCAGTCTAAAAATGTTAAGATAAAAAATGCTAAGGTTTATTAGTCATGTAAATTAGTTGCTGTTTCTTGTAAAAAGGGTTAAAGGGCAAAAATGCCCATGCAATTGTCACAAATGTGTAAAAATGACCATGTAAAATTTTTGGAGTAAAAATAGCCATCAAATTTCCAAAGTGGGGCAAAATTGCTCATCTCCGTTAAGTTGAGTAATGGAAGTTTAAAATGGCAGCAAGTGCCATGTGGCAAGGCACATCGGCACATGACATCTCACATGGACAGATAAAGAAATAAGATTGCCACCTATTTTAAATTAAATAAAACAGCCAATTAAGTGGAAAAAATAAAAACAAACTAAAGGAAAACCAGATTTGCTGCTTGCTTCAAATTAAACACTCCAAATATCCTTTGGGTTTGCATTCGATGCATGATTGGGTAGGTTCTCTTTCATGAATACTCCCTCGGTTCCCATAAATAAATAAAAACTACTTTAACTAATTTGATTTGATTACAAACTATTTTACTTAATTTGATTTGATTAATGATGTTAATTAAGTTAGTTATTATGTATTACCAATTTCACTAGCCATATGTTTTTATCTCCACTCTTCCTCTCTTATTTATTTATTATTGATAAGAACTACTCCCTCCGTTCCTAAATATAAGAGCACTTTGACTTTTTTGGAGAATCCTAAGAAAGCAAAATATGGTAATTAAAAATTGATTTTCCCAAATTTTTTTACTAAACTAGTTTATTTGACTTATGAACTTACATATGATCTAATAATATTTAAAATATGTTATGATTAAATTGTTCATTTTGTTTTCTTAGAATTCTCCAAAAAAGTCAAAGTGCTCTTATATTTAGGAACGGAGGTAGTATTAGGTTTAATTGGGGGGGAAAATTGGGAACAATTAGGTGGTCTTGTTTCTCATATTCTAGAGTTCGTATGGACATACCTACTAGATTAAGAGTTAGGAGTCATGCCTTTTGATCGTGGAAAGTAGTCTTATATTTAAAATAAATTAAAATTTTAAAATGGTTGGGGGAGTATGAGATTATATTATGGAAGTCATTTTCTCACCTTCAAATAAAATGGAACATTTTTCTCACAATTCTCTCGTTATTTAAGTTCCATTTTCATACATTAAACACAATGTAAATAATGTAATATTAATACAAGTAGCAATATATAGGTTGGTCCAAGTATGGAAGTACTTTTCAGAGTGGACTTTTTCCAGTTTGCCAAATGTTCATCCTGTAAAAATACTTCCTGTGGTTAATACTAATTTCAGTCCAATTTCTAAATAACTTGCACTTTCAGATTATATGCAGCAAAAAGACTTTGAGGCTGTTAAATTTTTTAGGGTTAATATCAATTTTAGTTCTTAAAAAATTCACTCGATTTTACATTCTGTTCTCTGAATTTTTAAAGCAATCATTTTGGCTTCTACACTTTTACTCTATTTTTATTTTGGCTCCCAATTTTGTGTTATTTTATGATCATATAGGTACCTGATTGTTGAAGTTTTTTCTTTAAAATTCAGAGGTACCAAAAAGATTTTAATATTTAACAAATAAAATCAATACTGAGTGAAAATTCAAAAATTTAAACCACTAAGTTGAAGTTCAAAAATCAAAATCAAATCAAATTCAAAGTTTAAAAAATAAAAAAGTTCAAAAATCAAGAGTACATTAACTTAAAAATTCTCTCTTTAGGGAACAAAAACTAAAATGAAGAACATTATTCAATTTCATGTGTTTGTAATGAAAATGTCTTAAGTAATAATATTGCGCAACAAAAGTCAGTAATTGTAAATATAAGCAATCAAAAGTTAGTAATTTTATATCACAAATCTTAATTTCTCTGAAAAAAGTCAAAACAATCTTATAATTAAGATAAAAAGGGTATTTCATAAGGGCTGATGATCACTCAAATTAATTAGAAGAAAGGAATGTAACAATAGCATATCACAAGCATACATAACACATTTGAGGTAAGAGGGTGTAATTAAATTGAAACCCAAACTCAATCGAACTCAATTAAGTAATCTATTGGTTTTTTGACCAAAAGTGATCTATTGGTTGAGAATTTAGATGTTTGATTCTGTTACAAAAAGCTTATTTTTATTCATAAAATTTAAAATATATTCGATCCAAAAAAATTAACTTTTAAATATGTCAAGTATCATTAGAGGGATTTAATCAAGATTCTCCCAATTCTCAGTCTTTTTTTAAATAGTTTATTGCTTTGTTCGGTAAACGGAATTAATTTAAGTGAAAGTGGAAATAGTGGTGGAACTAGAAAATGAATTGAAATTTGGGTTGGAACTGGGCTTCAAAGTCAGTTTGTTTTTGTAAGAAATTAAAGAAAAATAATTATTGGAGAAATATTAAAATGAGAATTTTATGAAAAATACTTAGAAGTTTAAATAATGCTATGATGAAAGAAATACATAAGTTGTGTATACATTTATTTCTTTAAATAATTGAAGATTATAGTTTTAAAAATGATATTGGAGCTAAAATATAATTTATCTTTATGTAAAAGATGATTGGAAAAACATCAAAAATTATTATTTTCAAATCATATTTTGTCATGTAAATTATTATTGGGTAGATTTTACTGTTTGAAAAAAAGAAAGAATCGGATTATATATATATATATTGACTCCTATATGTTTAAGAAGGTATCATACTCGAGTGAAAAGAAGCGTAATATAGTATCAAATTCCATAAAAAAAGCGTAATCTAGTATAAAATCCCATAAAAAAAACGTATTCTTTTTCTATTACATTTATTAGATTTTAAAAGTTGATAAAAAACTCATAGAAGTCGATCACTATTTTAATCACAACCTAATTGACTCCTCCAGTGACAAAGTTAATTGATATTGCGATCAACTCAGCAACATCATTTCAAGAGGATCTTGATAAAAATGTAACTTCTACAAAAATCAGCGATTAGACGTTGCTTTCAATATATGGTGATGTTATTAAAAAACTTCTATCAAATGATTACACAATTCAAAATGACATATCAATCTTGGATAGTATAAATAGTCGTGGTGGAATAATCCTGAAAAATTCAATATATATATATATATTGAACTACTATAAGAAAAATAAATGTGGCTCGAACACTGCAGAATCAAGTGATTTGAGTACCATCAGAAAAAGGAGTGTTGAAAGGGAATGTAGATGTCACCATTGACAATAATAGAATTTGTGGAATAAGTTGTATTTTGAGAGAACATTTGACTTTCGTGACGCATTAGACATTTTTCTCATATCAAAAATAGACATGAGGAAGAGGCATTAGCGGTTAAGGAAGAGGAAGAGGAAGAGGCATTAGCGGTTAAGGAACTACTAAAGCAAAATACGTTAACTTTTTTAGAAAATCTATAAAAAGGAACTCCCCCGGTCCTAAATATAAGACTTAGTTGACTTTTTTAGAAAATCCTATAAAAAACCAAAATAAGTTAATTATAAATTGATTTACCTAATTTTCCGACTAGTTTATTTTACCTATAAACTAATGTATAATATAAAAATATTTCAAATATGTCATGATTTAATAGCCTATTTTGCAACCTTAATCTCTAAAAAAGAGACAATTAGATCTAATATTTTGGACCGGAGGTAGTATGTGTCTCTATTCGATCGCGCGTAGCAGTTTAAGGGAAAAAATAAAGAAAATTTGCAGTGTTGTGTATATATAGTATTTATAAAAAAATTATATGAAAAAATAGAAAATTAAAGAAAAGAAATAAAATAATTTTAATAATTCATATAACTGGATATGGTCCAAAACTTATTAATCAAATTTGAGGGGAATCATATATATATATATATAGACAAAAACAAACATGTGTGCAGAATATATAGATAATGCGTGTGTGTGTGTGGATGTAGAGATACACACATCCTTGGGCTCGTTTGATTCGTTGGAACTGGACTCTCTAAGAAATGGAATTGGAAGTAGAAAAAATTCAATTGAGGTGTTTTGGTTTGATAGAATCGACTTCCTCTTCCATTTATCTTTCCAAAAAAAAGTGTGTCAAATGAGTTCCCTAATCTAACCCACTGAATAATGAATCTATCTCACTTCTTTGGAAATTGGAAGTGAACAAATTTGGACAAAATTACCCGCCCATCATGAGCTTGAAATGGGCGGGATTAAAATGGGTTAAAAAATTTGGGTGGTGGGCTAGCCCATCGGGTTTTGAGTTTTCTGCTCAATCATAACCCATCGGGATTACATATGCTCCATGTTGAATAATTGAATATTATTAGTGCACCTAATGAAACTTTGGTATTAGAAAAACTATTATGAGCAAAATTTAGTATCATATCATATTTGCATCATTGCCCCTAAAAATAACTTTTTGTGTGAGTACCCCAATAAAATACTTTTAAGGGTATGAAATATGCCAAAGTTACTAATGAAAAATACTCTAAGGCGATGGATGCATTTTCACTTTAAAGAACTACTTTTCGATGAGTTAATGATAAGCACAAATTTTCAAGATTTACACAACGTTCACACCTACTTTGAGTTTGTGGAATGAATCACAAAATATTGAGATAATGAACACAAGAAAATACTTCATGGTTCAGATCCGAATACATATATACACTTTAATCATAGATATGCTCTTAATCCCTAGTGGCATCCATTCATTGCATATGCTATGGTGATTAGTAAAACTTGACTTGCCCTTATTTTGCAGGCAACTCGACTTACATGTGGAGGATTTGTGTTAGGCATTCGTATAATCATGCACTTTGCGACATACACTTGGTTTTGTCCAATTCCTCGAAATGCATGGTCTCTGAATTCTCAACCCACTCCCTTATCTCCCTATTCCCTGTTTGGCAAAGACACATTTTTTACGCACGAATTCCACCTGGCATCACTTGCCTCCACCACGAATTCTACCAACACATTTCACATCACTTCCATGATCCTGCAAGCACCAAGCCAAACAATCCACAAATGTTCTTCTTCAGCCCCAAACACGTAATCTCACTTCGTAGTCATCTCCCCCATCACCTTAGAAATTGCTCTACTTTTGATTTAATCACAGCTTGTGTATGGAAATGTCGCACTGGAGCACTAGTGGCAAACAAGATTGTTATTGTGGAAGTGGTAGTGGGTGGTTGGATGTTAGAAATTGTAAATTTATTTTGATTAATTGTTGGAGCTTGGATGGAAGAGATTGTAAATTTATTTTGAGATAGTATAAGAAATAATTTTTTTATTAAAACAAAAAAATATTTTTAAATATACATTAAAGTTAAAAGGTAAAATATAATCTATGATTAAGTTTGGGTAACAAAGTTTTACTATAAAAATTATGGAGAGAGTAAGAAGGATATTAATGATGGTAATATGAATAAATTTAAAAAATAGGGAAAATGTAGAATAATAATTAATTTGAGTGGTTATTTTAGAAATAAAGATGAAAATAAAAAAGGAACAAAAGAAGAAGAAAAATATGAGCAATATTAGGTTATCCAATTTTTTTTTAATTTAAGGAATGTAGGAAAACCATCGGAAATAAATACGAATAAAAAAACAATATTTTTTTTGGAGGGAATTAAGGATAGAATGTATAAGTTACATAGGAAGGAAATGACATTTTATATTTTATTTTTTTAAAAAAAAAGAGAGAGATAGAGAGACATTGCTGATGTGGCTTGAGAAAACTTTTTTTAGTCCTCCTTTCTTTATAAGATAGATCAAGAGTATTTTATTCAATTGTCTCTGTCAGTATTTGTGTCTTTGAAATAATTTTTCTGGGTAGATCTGAAACAGAACTGAAGTAGTTTATTTCCTTGTGTATTCTGGTGTGACATCTAACATTTCCTTGTAACGCCTGCCCCTTTTCCCTTTAAACTGAAATTTATTGGAATTTTTTTAGAATATTTATAGTGTATGGCTCTGTGTTTCAGATTGCTGGGTGTGCAGTTCTATAGATTCTTGTGGCATATGCCTATGTATGTATTGACTGAAGTTGATACTTGCTACTCCCTCCGTTCCTAAATATAAGATCACTTAAGTTAATTTGGGGAGATTAAGTAAGACAATAAAATTACCTGATCTTCCCAAAATCCCCTCAATCACTTAACTTCAAAAGGAGGAGGGGTTTTCAATGAAAATAGGGAGTATAAGGGTAGTTTAGGCAAAACTTGAGATAAAATAGAAGTGATCTTATATTTAGGAACTTATCCAATTCCCCAAAGTGATCTTATATTTAGGAACGGAGGGAGTACTTAGGATTTCTCATGGGACTTTAACCACAAGCATTTGGGGGGGGGGGGGGGGGTATGCTTAACTGAATGTTAGAGAGATTTCACTGACTTGTTCCTGTTGAATTTGCAAAGCATCATGTGCTTTAATTACCTTATTCTTGGTTGATCTAAATGCTTCACTGCCTAGGTGTTTGCCAGACAATATCAAGGATGGAGGAAACTCTTTGGAATTGCCTTGATGACTTATTTGGAAGAGGATCCTTTATGTGGGGCCAACATTGAGACCTATGTTGTTAGACTTCTGTCGCCTCTAAGAAAAGCTTACTCTTTAATATAAAACGGTTTCTTAGCATGTGGTGGTGATCAATTGAGAATGGACCCAGTACCAAGGTACCAAACAACAGATGCCCTAAATTAAAAGAAGAGGGGAATTCCTGTGAGGTGTTTTTCAATCTTGTTATACTCTCAGGTAGACCTTTGAGTTGTACTCCCATTCAAAGGATTCTCCTATAAAGCCTGGTCCATTCATCATAGTTTTCTTGACTGGACTGATAAAGAACATGAGTTATATGATGTCAGCTATCTCAAGGATATGCCTGAGGTTTAAAAGACAGGGTTTACCATGATAAAAACTCAGCAAGAAGCCATTTAATTCTTTATTATTATGTTGGGAGGCATTTCTAACCGAAGAAACTTTGGGCCCAGATGACATGATAAAAAAATGTCGAACGCGGTTCTAGTACCTATTTGGTGAGGATGATGAGGAAAGGAATATATAAGGCATCCTTACCCTACTTCTTGCAGAGAAGCTTATTTGAACCCATGACCTACGAGCTTACTTTGAGTCAAACTGACCCTTCCCTGATCACATGTGGTAAGAGTGATTAAATTTCTTTTTTTAATTGGGAGTTCATGTAATGTACAACATTTTGAGAAATATTTCTATCTAATGTATCATTATAATTTTTAATCAAGTAGCGTCCTAGATTCAAAGAGCACAGACAGGCGGATATTGCTAGAAATACTCGCCTTTCACTTGAAGAGATTCTCATACGGCAGGTATTTGAAAAACAAACTCTGACACTTTTTAAACTTTACCATCCACAATCTTAATTTGACTAAATATGAGAAAAGTAACTACGTACATACTCTTGTTTAAATCAGCAACCATAATGGAGGACTAGGGAGCGGGCACTACACTGCTTACGCGAAAGTAAGTACTCTCTTTATTATTAGTCCTACTGATTATTCAACAGGAATCGCTATTTTAATTTGTATGATTACTCTTTCTGAAAAGCATGTTAAACGCCCTGATCTGCTCTTCACTTTGCTTCCTCCTAAATGGGTGATTAAGCATTCCCAACCATTGGTGAAGGAATCAAATTCTTTCCTCTTGGCAAAGAAGGGAACCATCACATGGTCATGGTTCTCACTACCGTCATAATTGATTGGCAAGGGTGAATCTTCATTGTCCCAGTATCCTTCGAAGTATATGCATTTGTGAACACGAGTTTAACGGAGTCGTCATGGAGAGACCCCTCATGAATAAGGTCTCTAACAAGGTCACTAGTCTCACCTTCCACCCATGAATTAATTTGTTGCCTCACATATAAGTACGCCGCAGAAATAGTAGTGATGATGATGATGATGATGATGATGGGCGTTTCATAAGCAGTTCAATAGAACAAGTTGGTGTAAATGTAAAAAAAAATAAAACCAAAAAGACTTAGTGCATGCATGTATCGGTACATTTAATTTAAATAAAATAAAATATGAACATAGGAAGGATATGATGCATGTATGCAACAATGAATAATACAATACAAGAAGAAAGAATGAGATGAGGGACCTGGGTATGGAACTCCAAAGGGTACGTGAGGAGGGGCTTTATTGATAGATTGATAGGATATCAATTGCAGTTTTAACTCACTTGTACTTGCAACTTTTTTTATCTAGTTACTCTATCTTGTAATTGTAATAATAATTGTACCCTTGAACTAAGCTCGGTTTGTGGTTTTCTCCCCTAATATTTTATTATAATCCGTTTAAAACTTATTCAAGTTTCGATAAAAAAAATTATTCAAGTTTTCTTTAAATCATAAACTTAAAAATAAATTCAACCCAAACAAAAAATAAAAATATTTTAGAAGTAATACTAAATCACTTTGACTTCATTTCTTAATAATTTTACCTCATATTAAAATTAATGAGCATAGTAGATTATATCTTAAAAATTGAAATCTTTCCAACAACTTGATACAAATAATAAGGACGAACAATCATTTTATAAGCAATAAAGGTGAGTTCTGGAACTTCAAAGTAATTTTTTATGTTTCAAGTATGATAAAGTATTTTGTGGTTTAATGAGCATGTTGGAATATATTTTTATTTAGTTAGTTCATCAGCTTAAAATATTTTAATTTGTGGTTTATCCAACACTATAAAATAGGGTAAATGTGCAAATATGATACTCCCTCTGTTCCTAAATATAAGGTCACTTTGGGGAAGTGGATAAGTTCCTAAATATAAGATCACTTCCTATTTTATCTCAAGTTTTGCCCAAACTACCCTTATACTCACTCTTTTCATTGAAAATCCCTCATCTTTTTAAAGTTCAGTGATTGAAGGGATTTTGGGAAGATCATGTAATTTTATTGCCTTCTTTAATCTCCCTAAATTAACCAAAGTGATCTTATATTTAGGAATAGAGGGAGTACTAAATTTTGCCACACACACACACACACACACACACATATATATATGTAATACTAAAGTTTCGTGAGGTGCATTAATAATAACTAACTATTCAACATGAAACATATGTAATACTGTTTAAATATAATCCTTAATTCCTCAATTGATCACCATTTAAATTTAAATATAATAAAACATAACGTGGCAGTCTACCAACCGTATCAAAGAATTAATGTGTGAACCACTCCATCCCTTCCTCATTAAAACCACCTGCAGTACTCCTTCCCTCTATCCCTCCTGCAAACGTGTGACTATTTTAAAATCTACTCCATTCTTCCTTCCCTCCATTAAAATTAGGACGGAACATGGAAGTATGCCTAATTGCTACCTTCTGCCACCTCTTCGTTTGGAAGATTAAAATTAGGACTGTGACAGGAGATAATTAGATAATTAGAAGGGTTAAACCAACTTTTAGTCCCTGAACTTTCACCTCATTTTGGTTTTGGTCTCTGAACTTTGAAACGCATGGTATTGATCCCTGAACTTTGCTAAGTTTTGAAGGATTAGTTCTTGAAGCCTTAAACTTTGTTAAATCCTCGTATGTGGCATTGACTGTGTTGAATTGGATGACTTGACAGGGTTAGTAGGTGCTGATGTGGCAAATGTATTTATAATATTAATTATTTTAAGCAATATATCACATTATAAAATATTTTTACTGGAAAAATAAGATTTTACACCACCACCTTCATCTTTTCTTCAATGTCACCTCTAGTACGGTTCATCTGTTTCCCTTCTACCCATGATCCTTTGAAGTATAGGGAATTTGTGAAAACGAGCTTGACCGAGTTATCAAGAGACTTCTCATGAATAAGGTCTTTAACAAGGCCACTTATCACATTTTCCGCCCATGAATTAATCTGTTGCCTCCCATTAGGAGCATGCACCAATTCTAGCGAGCGATTTCATACACACTTGAATAAAACAACAAGTTGTTAATGATTTCCTTAATTATCTTTCTTATGATACCACGTGTAAAATAAGAAAAGAAACATATATACAACCCCGGCATAGGTAAGCAAGTGGACACACTGACACACATGAAACAACAAGGGCTGACAAAAATATTAACAGGGCACTCAGGATTGGAGCAGGTCACATTTACAAATCACAAAGGCAAGAATTAATGGGTATCTTTTTGAGATTATCAAGTCTTTCATCCAAAAAATAAGTATTTAAGATAAGAATTAATGGGACCTCACATTTATCTTATAAAGCTTCTTTGAATTAAATTCCGAACACATTATTTAAAACTAACTAAGGAGAAAGGACAAAATACTCTTACAACCAGTTTAATAGAGTACTCCATATAATAAATAGAAACATCATATTCCCAATCATCTGGTGAAGAGATAAGTATGTGTGTAGGGTAGAGATAAGTATATTGAAGAGAAGACAAAAAAACTGAAAAAGACCGCATGCCTTAATAACGGCGCTTTTTGAGGCCTTCGAATGATGTTCTTCCACCTCCAAATTAAATACTCCCTCCGTTCCTAAATATAAGATCACTTTGGTTAATTTGGGGAGATTAAGGAAGACAATAAAATTACATGATCTTCCCAAAATCCCCTCAATTACTTAACTTTAAAAGGAGGAGGGGTTTTCAAAGAAAAGAGAGAGTATGAGGGTAGTTTAGGCAAAACTTGAGATAAAATAGGAAGTGATCTTATATTTAAGAACTTATCCACTTCCCCAAAGTGATCTTATATTTAGGAACGGAGGGAGTACCAACTTTTATCAACCCAAGAGTTATATCCCTTATTTTATATTCGTTTTTGCCAACCTTTGAAGTTCCACTACATTACTCAATGTTACATGATTTTGAAATTCATTTTTTCAAAAAAAGAAATTCATAAATATTTTTGTCATTTCCCAATAATAAATAATGTTATAGAGTATTTAGGATTTGAGGTTATATTTTGGATTTATTATTTATAATATTATGCACTAGCTAATTTAAATTGATTAATGTGATTCGCAGGAATGTAGCTACATAATGTGGGAACCTTGCACCTCTAAACAATTCTTGCGTCTATATACTATAACTCAAATTGAACTCAAATTTGAGACCACTCATTAAATTAAAACAATCCACAAGTCATTAACTAAACGCTAGTTAGAGGTGATGATAATTTGATTTTGTTTCAATCCAATGAAGTCACATCATTCATTCAAATTTGAGATTATTTTTTCTCTTTTAAAAGAAGAGATGCTCTCAGGCTAATCATATGGAGCTGATTATTTTTGTAGTAGAAACTGAAAACATGGGTTGAGATATATCGAACTAATAAAAACAAAATTTAGGAACAGGCCATCACAAACTAAAACCAGGTTCACATGCATGCTTCCAATTTCTCTCTCCACACTATTTCATATCTTAATCATATGGTTGGATTTCTCAATACAGAGTGTGAAAATAACATACTCAGAATGAAAGCTAATTAATTTTTTATTATTTCAGGAAGCTGCTACTACTTCAATTTAAAATATATCATGCGTGATTGTGAATGTCTTGCCGTAGTTTCTTAATAACGTTTGTGTTCCTTCTTCACATGTCCTTATTCTTCACGTGAACTTCTCCCTCTAACGTGTTTCACATGCAATTATCTAGATATTATTTTTCCTTCAACGTGACTTACTTATTATTTATGAATTGATTTGGTAATTATTCAAGTTATATGCAAAACAAGTATGTGAGTTTCACTTTTTCCAAATGGTTTTCACTTATTAATAATTTAATCTCAAAAAAGATCAAATGCATTTGATTCATTTAAGAAGTATTGAAGTGTATACATAATATATAAAATTTTAAAAATTTCAAACATGAAGTTGGCCCCTATATATTTATAAAGTTGGCCCCTATAAAAAGCATAAAGTTCCAGAAAATTTCAAATATTTATATTTTCTTTGCAAATTATTATTGGACAGCTTTTACTATTTGAAAAAAAAAGTAAGTATCAAAGTGGGTATCAAAGGTTGGGTAATAAAAAACGTAATCTAGTATCAAAAGCGCATTCTTTAAGTTATGAAACAATGAAACTAACATCTTCTATATGCATGTATGAAAAATTTGGTGGTTGAGATTTATAGCCGGACGCATTACGCGTGTTTTGCTTTGAATCATATTTATAGAAGGACAAATAAGTCAGCAGATTATCTGTCAAATATTACTTTGAATCTCAATGATGAGGAGAGTCAAAACTTTTATAAGGTCATTGACTCGAATGCAGATCCATTCAATCCCTTATACCACATGCTCAAATTGGAACAAGACCGATATTTAGGGGACATGAGCTGCAACAATCATGCAAAGTTCTAATGTTGATTGGGAGTATGGAATTAGTGGGCCCTTTCTAGTACTCTAGTGGAGTTACTATACAAGTATTAAGTCCATTTATCTTCATTAAACAAAACAAATAATCTTTGATATGACTAGACAGTGAAATTTGGATGATATTACAATGAACATGTATTATTGTTTGGAATCATGACCATAGAGATTAAAAGAAAGGCTACTCATGCCCATAGTGTTTGTGAAATTGTCAAAGCCCACTAAGTTAATTTTCGGTTCAATTAAAGACAAGATTTCTGTCAGTTTAAATACAAAACATTTTGTTTATTTCAAATGGGCACAGCTACACACATTACATTCCTCATATTATGCTTCTTGACAAACATTATTTATGAAGTTACTACATATGGTTAATGATATATAATACAATTGACTAACTTAAATAGATTACTGAAGATTTATCATTTAATTATAAGTATTTCTATTATTTATAATTTTTCTCCAAACTAATTTGGTTTACTCATATAGATTATATAGTTTATATATTATAGATATAAAATATTTCATATAGATTATGCAGTATATCATTGTATGATATGATTGATAAAATCTTAGCTTACAAATTAGTCAACTTCTCATGGAGTATTAATTATCGAATGTAGTTGTATCATGACAATGTCAAGGATTGACGCTTTTTTTTCAAAAGCATTTTATTAAGAAGTCATTACTCATTACTATAGTATTTCAATATAAATAATTTTATAACTTAAAAATGCATTGAGATGCTAATATCCTATAACAAGTTATCATTTCTTACACCAGATTTGTAGCGTACAGCTAATTATTATTGAGATTTGTTTTATCATAAAATCACTATTGAGATTTATACTAACTTATTATAGGGTTTTTATTGATTAAATTACCGGAAGAGGACTATATAGTCACTCTTCAAGCTAAGTAATCAATTTTATAATCTAAATTAAGATCAGATTTTTATGCAAGCGAATACTGTTCTGAAGATGAACAATAGTGAGTTAACAAAGTTGAGGTTTGCAAACAAGGAAAAGAAAAAAAAACTGAACAAATAATAACAATGATTGTAGAGTAAAGTGTAGAGTGTAGACAATGAACAAATCGTTCGCAAAATTACATTTGAAACTGCTGTTAATTACTCCCTCTATTCCTAAATATAAGATCACTTTATCTAATTTAAAGAGTTTAAGGAAGACAATTAAATTAGTTATAATTACATAATGTTCCTTAAACTCTTTAAATTAGGTAAAGTGATCTTTTAATTTTCATGCATAATACTTGTCTGTCCCAATTTTAAATGCTCTATTATAATTTTCTGTTGTTAATATTATGGTCAGCTCAAATTTGTATTTCATAGTTAGTTTTCAACACCCTTTTATCATCATTTTAACTCTAAATTGTAAAATTTGGTTGGTTTAATCTCATTTTATCTTTTTAAAGAAACAGTGATAATTTATTGAATATGTTTTTTACCTTTATAAGAATAAGTTTGATCTATGTCAAAAAAGTAAGTTTAATCCCTTCTATAAATTATTCACTTGTGAAATAATAAAAAAATCTTAAAACACTTCTTTATATTATAAGTGGTGATTTAACCATTTTACACAAATTAATGAAATATAGTAGAGTCATTTATTATAGGTAAAATTCATGTGATTTTCCAATTTCACTCTTATATTTTATAACTTATTATACATTCAAATGCTCTCGCCTTTGAACGTTTTATATATATCCTCTAGCCTTTTTTTTATAATGTATCCTCTAGCCTTTTCCTTCACCTTTTATGAATGTTGTAAGAACCGGACCGAATCGGACGGTTGGACCGGTCTAACCGTCAACCGCTTCACATTTAGGCTCACCGGTTATCCGATCCAACCATCGGTTTTAGCGGTTTGACTATGTTGAACCATGACTTGTAGTTTTTTCCAACTCGCCTCCCGATCCGGCGTTTACAACACTATATGAAAAAATTTCTCGTGTTACACCTTATAGACTGCAGGGAGTATGGATTAAATATAATAATCAATTCTCTTGCAAATACCCATGTTGCTGGTACAAATAAAGATATGGTTAAAAAAAACTCATGCACATTTATTATCTTTGACTAATTCTTCAATTGTTTAGTTTATATAATTCGGTTATTGGTATCACGAACAGTGATTTTTTTATCAGAAGTATAAAAGTGATTGAAGAGCGTAAAAGAAGCTAATTAGGGCCGTTTGGTTTGACATGTAATGATGATATTTATTGCATTACCATATAAAACATGTTTGGTTGGATTTATAAGTGGTAAGGTTGATTATAATTGTTAAAGAGATTTCATATATTTTGGGATGCGGATAGTCTCAAAAGCATGGCGTCTCAGCGGCCCTCCGTGGCAAAATCTCATCTCTTCAAAATCAATCCAAGAGCTCACAATGTGCCACATCATCATCCCATTAAAAATTAAAAAAAATGAATTGTAGTATTTAATTAATGGAAAACTTTGAAACATTTTTCAAGATCTTATAAAATGAAAATTTTCAACTTTCTAGATCTATATCATTTCAAAAGCAAGATCTATAAAAGAAACAGACTGATATAGATTAGGGCTGTCCATCACATCCCGTTCCCGGGGTTCCCGTCCCGTTCCTGGGCAAACGGGAAAGGGAAATTCCCGTCTCAGACAAAGTGGGGGAATTCCCGGAGGGGCGGGAACGGGAATTCTTCGGGAACGGGACGGGCTTTGGGAAAGACCCCTAGATTCCCGTCTCATTCCCGTTTCCGGGGTTATACTACTTTTTTTATAATATTAAATTAGAAATTATATACTTATTGAGAAGAAGAAAGTTAATTGTGTGTTCAATGTGTAGCTTTTAACTTTTGATGATTTTCCGTTCAAGTTTAGAACAAGATTAATCTTAAAGAGTATATATAGGTCTTATTTTATCTGCTCTATTGCAAAGATTCACTTATACTTTATGTGAAGTTTTATTCACCATGTATGGAACAATTTAGTATAACCTCCTCCATTCAATCTGGAGCAACAATTTAGTATAATTTATGCTTGCATTTGTAGTAAAGGAGTCAATACCAATCCCTCCTGTTCAACCTCCTCCCGTTCAATTTGGAGCAGCTAAGTGAACTAATTGTATAATCGGGAAATCTTGCTCCCGTTCCCTGGAAATCCCGTTCCCGACGGGAAGGGGAAAGGGAACGGGAAAGGGGAGGCGTTCCCGCCCCTTTCCGGGAATTAGAACGGGAATGCCAATTCCCGCTCCCGTTCCCGTGTTTGGACACCCGTAATATAGATACTGTAAAATATAAAAGACTCTGTCTCAGAATATTTATATACAATTATTACAGTTATATGGATTTATACTCAAGATTATATATTCTCCATAATCCAATATTTTTTTGGTCAAAATTCATAATCAAGATTTATACTATAACTTGATAGAGTAATACACTCTCTTCATATACTCCTATATAGGGGTGGGAATAGGCCAGACTTTAAACAGGGCCTATGACCTAGCCTTCAAAAAGCCTAGTCTTGCCTATTTAGTAAATAGGTCAGGCTCATATATAGGCCTATCATTAGGCCTATTTAACTAAATAGGCCAGCCCTTTTTCCACAAGGCCTAGCCTACAAGCCTACAGGCCTGACCTATTTAATTATTTTGTGATTTCTATTATGATATTGTATATTGTATGAAATAAATAAATCATATAAATTAATTATAACATTATAAATTTATTTGCGCATCTAAACATCACATCTCATAATTTGTATATAAGTTTTAATAGGTTTAAAGACTTATATATAGAATTAGAAGTACAGAATTTCAAGCCTATTTAATAGTCAACATTTCAAGTAGGCTTTTAAATAAGCTTTCAGGCCTTGTCAGGCCTTTTGAAGGCCTAGGCTCAGGTCTAACATTAAAATTACAAACAGACTCAAGTTCATGCTTACATTCTAAATTTTTAAACAGACTCAGGCTAATTTCATCAAAGCCTACCTAAACCTAGCCTATTTCCATCCCTACTCCTATATGATTACTTTCAGATTTTAATTTGTATTTTTTTTGCTCAGAAGATTTCAATTTGTTTCAATATAAGTATCTTTCTATTTTCTCAATTTTTTCCTAAATAAACCCTAATAATGCTTATTTATAATAAACAAGTAAGAGTGTGAAAGTAAGAATGAATGTGTTAGGGTATATTAGTAATATCATGTGTTAATAATTAACTTAATTAACATCTTTAATATAATCAAATTAGGGACAACTATCTTATATTTAAGAAAGGAGGGAGTAATTGGGATTAAAAGATGAAGCTAGGCCACAAATATCACTGATTTAGAAATGTCATTGTAGAATAATATAGAGTTATAAAAAATGTAGAATAGACAAATTAAAAAAGAGGCGACTGATCTCCCTAATCCTATTATTGACCTCTATAATAATTAATTACTCCCTCCGTTCCTAAATATAAGATCACTTAGATTAAGGAAGACATTTAAATGACATGAACCTCCCAAAATACCCCTCACTTAAATTTGACAAGTGGTGATGACAAGGAGGAGAGAGGGAAAGATGGAGTAATATAGGGGTAATTTGGGCAAAATATGAGAAAAAATTGAAAGTGATCTTATATTTAGGAACTTATCCACATCCCCAAAGTGATCTTATATTTAGGAACGGAGGGAGTATTTACAAAATCCCACGTTCTTACATTCATTTCCTCTTCTCTCTTTAAATGTTAAAACAACATTACAACATTCCCTAACATTGTTGTCAAACTCGCGAGTTAACTCTCCGATTTTATCGTTTTTATGACACTACCAAACCAAAACATGTCACGAGTCACCTAATTTTTCAGTCTTTGAAAATTCGGATTTTTAATTGACAAAATTTAATGAATTTAAATATGGATTTCATAGAAATTTATCTATCGATGTTGATATAGTATGAATATTGATATATTTAAATTTGCTATTTATATTTAAAATTAATTCAAGTCAATTTATTATTATTTTTTGTATGCTTATTCAATTATATAACTCTTACGAGTTTACGATTCGAGTCTACGATCCGAGTTTACCTTATCTCCACGAATTCACGAGTTTGACAACCTTGTTCCCTAATCCCTCCATCAACTCTCTCTCTCTCTCTCTCAAAAAACAAAAAAAAATCTTTTTTAGGATCTCTGCTCAAATTTGTTTTGGGTAACAACCCCGTGAAACTTTCTAAGCTATGTTCTTTTTGTTCTTTTTGTTCTTGTTGGGCCTTTACCGTACCCTTTGCAAGGTTATATTTGAAAATGTACTTTGGATCCCCACGCACATATAAGCTCCACTTGAATATTTTGGGAGATATCAAAGAAGATAAATTATTAAATCAAATTAAATAATCCATTTCGTATCATATTTATTACATGTCATTAGGTATTTTACATCAGTATATAATTTAGACGAAAACATTATAAATATTAATAGTTTAAAGTAATGTATCTTTTTTTCATTTTTCTCTAAATGAGTCAATCTAAACTTATATTTAAGATTCAAAAGAGTACTAATTATTATGTTCTACACATATGTTTACAACTATTTCCCCTAAATTCAAACATGCACGTGGTAATATTTTTTAAGCCACAAAAGAATCGAGTTGGTGACTAACTCTTCTTTAATCAAACCATTTGAGAGCATCCTTTTTTAAGATTATCAAGTGTTTTCATCCAAAAATCAAGTATATCAGGCCGGTATTGATATAATTAACTAGACCTTCAAACTTGTGCACCGCATTTATCTTATAAAAGCTTTCTGGTATGAAACACAACACATTTTTGAAAACTAAGAAGAAAGGACAAATCGACCTTGCAACCATTTCAATATACAATTTGTATTATAAAAAGTAGTAATGTTATATTCCAAATTATTTGTTAAAGAGATGTGTGGGTGGAGGGGGCACTAACATAATGTGGAAATATAGAAAGTGTAGGGTAGACATATATTGGACTTTGGAAGAAAGACAAAAAAGACAGCATGCTTTAAAAACGGCGCTTTTTGAGGTCCTCAAATGATGTGCTTGCATCTCCGATCCCGACTTATATGACCCTCAAATGATGTGCTTGCAGGGCCGTTGCACTTGCACCTTCAATCGGGCAATGAGTTTATCCGCTTCGATTTCCCTCCATTTCTTCCATTAAATTCTACGTAGTATTGGTATACCAGTATTTTGATGTCTTATATTTGAAAAATTATATAAAATTGAAAACAGAACCATTTTGTGGATAATATAATATATCTTATGGTAAAATAAAAAAAATAATAAGTGTAGTCGAAAAATAATTTATTGAAGGGAAGTGGGTGGAGACCCCTCACCCCTTCGACCACCACTTATATGATACCATAGAAGAATTTTGATCCTTAGTTATGTGTTCGATTACATTGCTTGCTAAATGTGATTCTAAATTTTATCCTCAATGCATGTGAGATTGGATTGATTAATTAATTCAGAGAGATTGAAATAAAGAAAATACTTAATTATAATGTGCACTATATGATAGATAAATGACATTTTTAAAAAATTGTATGTTACTATTGGATTATATAATTCGTTAAGTAAGAATTGAAGAGTTATCATTGGTTTGAAAATATGACAAGTATTATCCATAAAATAGAAAAAACTCTATATTCAGGATTAAAATTAAATCATAACTACTACAACTTTGTAATATAAGAGGACAACCATCAACATATGTTTTTATCAGAAAACATATAAAAGTTAGTTGAGTGACTGAAATTAATGCATTGTTTCCAATATCACCTATATATTTATCATGATACTATTAAGTATTAAGAAGAAAAATATATAAACATTAATAAATATTAAAAAAGTTAGATGCAAAGTAGGAAAAACGTATGAAATGAAAAAATAAAGTGATTAGATTATATTTTTATGTTAAATAAACCCATTCAAAAAGGAGGGAGTACTGTTTTGATTTTCTATAAACCCATTTACGTCAAATCGTTCACGCTCCCACTAGGTTAATTTGTTTTCAAAAAGGAGGAGTGCTTTGAGGCTATTATTCTGGAGCTGTACATTTTTTGTAATAGATAGATAGATGGTGAAAACTTTGATTCAGATTAAACTAAAAACAAAATACAGCAACAAATCGATCAAAATTAAAACCAGCTTTACAAACTTCCAATTTCTCTCTGTGCATAGAAAAAAGATCGATCACACAAAAACTAAAATCAGCTTTACATGCTTCCAATTTTTCTCTGCATGATTTCCTATATATCTAATCAAATGTTGATGAGATTCTCTAAACAGTGTGAGGAAATGCTACGAATTGAATGATGGTTATACTTAAAATATTGATACACAAAAAATCCACCACATAATATGAATATGAGCATCAGTTTCTTAATTACGTTTACTTGTGTTCCTACCTCACATGTCCTTATTCACGTGAATTTTTCTTTCTCAATGTGTTTCACACGCAATATCTTTCATAATCTTCCTTCGTCTTCGCTTACTTATTTATGCTTTGATTCGGTATCATGCATCAAGACACTAAAATCATGTGAGTTTCAGTCTTTTTTCAAATGCTATTCACTCATTAATGTAATCTCAAAAGAGACCCACGGGATCGAAGGTAAAAAAACAAAAAAAGAGATCCACAGGATGTTATTCCAACTTATTGTTAACAATATATAAGGAAAAATACATTAAAGCTATAAATTTCAAATATGGTGATGGTCCCCTTTATATTTATATTGTGGGAGCATAAAATGATCGAAGGTTCCAGAATTTTTAAGCAATCATTATCATTATTTATAGAGAGAGCTTTTTAAACTTTCAAAAATATTCAAAATCCAAACTTTGCACATAATGAAAATGAAATCGCTGCATCAAATATTTATGAGCTCACTTACTTTACACACATGACATTACTTCCGGAATTCAAAACTAGTTCAATTTTTAATTTCAAATCCAAAATTTTATTCATAGTCACAACTCGTAATTCATAAATTATACTACTAAGTATTATTTACTCTCTCCTATCATAAATATAAGACTCATTTACCTAATTTGATTAGATTAATGATGTTAGTTAAGATAGTTAAAATAAGATGATATAACTAAAATACCCTAATAATCTACCTTTTATTTTCACTCTTCCTCTCTTATTTGTCGCTAATTGGAGAACATTGATAAAAATAATTTGGGAAAAGTGGGTAAGAAATAGAAATAAGTCTTGTATTTTTGATCAGATTCATCTATCAAATTGGTTATATATTTAGGAAAGAGATGTGAAGAGCCGGTTTAGCTCAACGGTAAGCTCGCTTGCCGTGTGGGTTCCCCATTACTTTCACTAAATGGAAATTAGAATTGATTGAATTGAACCTTTATTTATTAATGCGCCTCCTTCTCCCTTGCTCTGCTAGGGTATGAAGGAGTTCTTTTCTCACCATTAGGGTGAGCTTTTTCTCACCATTAGGAGAGCTTCTTTCTCTCCACTGGGAGAGTCCTTCCCACCACCATGATCTCTCTCCTCTCCCCATCACCACCGCGCCGACCACCACCCCACCCGCCGCCGTCAAGCCTTTCCCCCTCCCTCCGCCGCCGCTGAGCCTCTCCCCCCACCCTCTGGCGTGGCCGACCCTCTCCCCCACCATCAGAAGTCGCCGAGCCTCCCCCTCCACCGCCAGCCGCCGCCGAGCCTCTCCCCCCCACCTTCGCACCGTCTACCCCACAGATCCCGCCGCCTTCCACCCCTCAGATCTCGCCGCCGCCCACCCTGCTGTCCACCCCTCAGATCCCGCCACCTTCCACCCCTCAGATCTCACCGCTGGCCACCCCTCAGATCCCGCCACCTTGAACCCCTCAGATCCCACCGTCGTCGCCCTCCTAAAGATACACAAGATCCTCAGCTTAACCACTCTGTTGACTGCTCCACCACCACTTTGGATGGCACCGAAAATGAAGTTAGGTGGCTGGTTCACAGCCACCTCTACACCATGATTGAGCTGAGGTGGTACTACCGGGAATTTGGGGTTTCTTTGGTGATATCTCTTGTGTTTGTGTCACCCCTATTAGTCAGTGTCCTTAGTTTTTATGCTTTGTTTTTTAGGGTGTTCATAAAATGGTCATTTGCTTGTCTCTTCATGTGGGTTAGTTCTGTTTGTGGTGAAAGTTGGCTAATGTTTCCTATGATCTGTTCTTCCTTGGTGTTTGTCTTACAAATCCAAGTGGTTCCTCACCTTTCCAGTAAGGGGGAGGTTGAAGCTGCTTCACTTGTTGCAGCATTGGCATTAAAGAGGGTGGGCTCAGTTGAGCATGTCTTTGGACAACCACCCTCTGTAGCCTTTTTATTTTCATTTGATCATGGGGAATTGTTAGTCTGCCTTCTCACTACTACTAACATGCTTGAGGATGGCTCTCATTTGTCTAATTAGTGACTTTGTTTTAGTGTGTGTTCAATGTATGTGTCTTTGTAGTCAATCTGTAGTTTTATTTTGCAAGAGTCTATGTTATTAGTCATGCTTTTCAATTATAGTTCTAAGAGAGTTTGTATGAACTTTATTTCAGATAATGGAAAACTTTATTATGGTAAAAAAAAACCTTTATTTATTTAGAACATAGATAGATATAATATTATATTTTTGTTTGAAAATGTTGTAGAATGAATACGGCGCTATCCAGTGGGCCCCACCCACATTTGGCCCCGTCCAAGTCAATAATCTAATCAGTAATCTTCCTCTATGGTGGAGCCCTCACTGGCATCATCGTAACCGTTCACTCAATCTAGAGCGTCCAAAATCAAAATATGGCCCACTCAATGAACGGCTCAGATCCGTTTCCTAAGCGCTCCGTTATACAGAGAAGAAATCTTCTTCTTCATCATCTCTCTCTTTCTTCTCTCTTCATTTTGCTTCATCTTCTTCTTTCAATCTCTCTCTTCTTCCATTAAATGCTTCCCATTTTCACATCAATCACATTCTCACATTCAATTCTCTCTCTCATTTTCACTATATAGCTTCACTCTTCTCTTTTCCTAGCTCCTAAACCAGAAGAATCATCTCACTCATTCTGCGAAATCTCTTACCTTAGGTATGTATTGTTCTCTTCTTCTACTTTATTTAGCTAATGATGATCGCTATTTTGTTTTGTTCTTCCAAAATGCACTTTGTTTTTTTCAAAGTAAAGCGATTAAGTGTGTTTTGTCACTCATTACTTCACTTTGGATCTTGAATCTCAATGTTGTAATTGTTTCTGTGAATATTGTTCCATTTTTTTTAAAATCTATGCCTCACTGATATATATTGGATTGTGTCATCGAGTGTGAGAATCTTCCTTTTTCGCTTCACACGATTTTATAAAGTTACTTAGTGCCATTATTACTAGAATGCTTTAAAAGTTTCTTTTGTTTATAGTACTTTATATCTTAATTGTTTAGTGTGATCATTGTTATATTTTGAAATTATTAATATTAATATTTATCTTTTATCTGCATTTTGTTATAGTAACTTTATCTTTGGATTTGTCTTGTCACAATTTTATAAGTTTGAAAGGCTAAAATGAAATTAGAAGAACTGAAAAATAAAGGACTGGACTGAAGGCATTGGTATACTTTTAGTTCATCTGTTATTTATTTTATTAAAAAAATGAAAAATAAAAAGCATTTTTATTTTCACTGAAATAAAAAAAGAACAATCAGAACTTAATATTCTTTCTTCTTTTGATAAAAGTTTACAACTAATGGTTAGTTTCCTTTTGAACCCCTTTAAACATCCTAATGTGTCAGATTTATTTAATCACCCTAATGTGTCAGATTTATTTGTGGGCCAAAATATATCGCTGGATCAACGATTGTATTTTTTTAGCTAAAATATTTAGTTTTTCTCTTGTGATATAACAATGGTTTTTTTTATCCTTTTTATAATTAATTAATATATATGCTGTCCATTCTGTTTGTCACATGAAAAACGCATTTCCATGAACATTCTGGTGATGAAAGCAGACTCAATGTTGGTTATCAGTTCTTAAGAACGCTAAAATATACTTTTGGTCCTTTATGTTTGCATCAAGTTTCAATTTAGTCCTTTATGTTTGGAAAGTACACTTTTAGTCCTTTTTTGTTAACACCGTTAGTTTAACTTAACGGAAAATACTAACTTAACAATTTTAAATGATTATTTTGTAATGAAATTGGACTAAAAATGATAAATTTTGAAAATATAAAAATATTTACACTCAAATATTTTAATCTGAACATTTTTTCAGTATTTAATAATCATTTAAAATTATTAAGTTAACATTTTCCGTTAAGTTAAACTAACGGTGTTAACAAAAAAGGACTAAAAGTGTACTTTACAAACATAAAGGACTAAATTGAAACTTGATGCAAACATAAGGGACCAAAAGTATACTTTAGCCTCTTAAGAATGAGAAAACGAAATGCAATCAATGTTCATTATACTCATTCTGGGTATATTAATTAATATTTCATTATTAGAGGTTTTAGAAGTTAGTAAGAAGTAGATGATGATCACTTTCTTTAGTTATTTTTGGTCATTAAAAAATTCCGCATGTAATTTAATTGAATTTATTTTGATTTACTTATGATGCTCATGTGTTTTACGACATGGTGGACCACTGTGTCACATATGTTCATTAATCTCAAATATTTCATACTGGACGTATTTATTTTTGACAAGGCTTGATATAATTTTTTTTAAACATTTCTGGTTGAAGGACGTGAAAGGACACTGGAGGAGTTATTGAGGTAACAGAGACCTCTCGCTGTAGTTATAATATTTTGAACAGTTGACTGAAGGTGACCAGAAGGAGAAAAGGATGTTGTCTATGAGAAGAAGACTTGCTTGTTGCAGCAGGGAAAGGAAATTTAGCATTGATTTTGAGGATAAAGAAAGTAAGTACTTTCCATTACTTTGAGAACATAACAAGATTATTTTTGGCCATTAATATACTAAAAGGAAATTGGGTGAAAAGTCTATGAGACAAGTCAGTCAATAATTTATATAGCTTTCAAGTATTTACCTTTTTAATAGATAAACATGTCAAGTAGAGGACTACTACTTGTTATAGCTTAACCAAGTAGTTTAAAAAACTTCCCTCCATATGTTGTGCTTATTTGAAAGAAATTGACACTTTTCTGTTCATAAGAACAAAATAATTTCACTTCCACCAAAAAAAATATTGTTCTAAATCAGCAGTGTAGGATGATCCGTAGAGAGGACCAAAGTAGGGCAGTTAGGTTTGAATTTGAATATTCCCGTTGTCTCAGTATTAAGTATTTTTACTGTTAACAGTCATAGCTCTCATTTATTAACCGCCTAACTGCTATAGTAAACAATTAATTAATTGAATGGAAGCTTTGGAGTCTTAATGAGCAGATGAGCTGCTAGTAGTATTGTAGCCTACTGGTATAAAACGAGCCCCTAAGTGGGAGGTTTCTCACAAGTTCAATCCCATGTGTAATAGTAGTAGGATTGAAGAAAGGAGCAGTAAAAGTGAAGTTATTTTTAAACATTTTGAGTAGCAAGAAACAAGAAGCAGTGGAAGTTGCAAGGTACTACTCCTATATCACTAACTTTCTGTGACTGAAATGAGTGACGGTGGACCCTTTGGGGGTAAAGCCCTTCAGGATTGTGCTATGTAATTAATTGTAACAACTACTACCTGCCACTTTATTTGCTCATACAGACACTGAAGTAAATTAGTGCAGAGTGGGAACACTTGAGTCGTCGCCTTCATCAACTCTGGTCCTCATAACTTTTATTGGATTACTTTCTTTTTGGATGGGTTCCTAAGGATGATTCTCTTCTTTCCTTTGGATCTTTCTTTTGTCCCCATTTTTATTGTAACCTTCCAAATTGATGCGGTGCTATCACTACCACGGAAGCTTCTTAATTTATTTTTCATTTGTTCCTATCCAAGTCTTTGTCGTTTGTGGCCATTTGAGTGTTATTGGCCACCATTCTTGGTGATTCATAATGCACTATTTTCACCTACCTCGGCGGAAGCTTGCAAATTTACCTTTGATTCTACGTTTTCAAGTCCAGTAAATAAGGCTTGGCTTAAGAAAGTCTCAATATCTTGAAGATTATCTTTGACATATCGTTCAAGTGTTTTTCTAGTTTCTCATGAAATTTGATGATCCTGCAAGAAAGGATCCTACTTTAGATTTTTAGATTTTTTTATCGGCCAATCCTTATATGAGATTATTTTATTGTGGTCGAATACAAAATGGCCACGTTATAGAGTCGTTGTACATCTACTCTAACCCATGACAGTGGCATGTGACTAGGTATATTTTATCCACAATATGGAGAAGTTTGACAAAATTCAACTGTGAACATAATTGGGTTATTCCTGCTAGATCTGTCATTGGTCTTTGAGGGCCTTTTTTTTTTTAAAAAAAAACTATTTTTAACTAGATATCTAGTTATCTTTTTTTTTTTATCAAGATAGATATCTAGTTATCTGCGTTGGAACAATCAGGCTGTCCAACATGAAGATGTAGTTTCAAATATTAACGAGGGTAAAATAAATTATATCGAAAATATTTATTGAAAGTGAGTGTGTAGTCAAACTTACATTGGGCCCCACGATTTGCTATAAATAATGACCAGCAGGGACATTTGACCTTTAAGTGAAAATGAAAACACAACCCCCCTCCCCTCAAACAGAAAAAAAAGGTGTCAACTTGGACTCAAAGTTATAATGTTCTTTAAGGAACCACTTTTAATATACAAATCACAAATCAATCCATAAAAGTCTAAACTCTTGTGAGGAATGTTGGGATTTTTATGCGATGATTTTGGGAGGCATGTTATTGTATGTTTCAAGCTGCTGGCAAATAATATCTTACCAGAGTTGATATCGAAATCATGGAGGGGAAATATGTATTTTACAATTTTGTTGAAATAGTAGCATCAGGCAAATCGTGATCATGCAGTAATGTTCAATTTAATAGACTTTCAATTGTGAGCATGTTGACATATTGTCATTTTCCCTCTATTGTTTCTGAATATGCTACTTTTGGCCGCTTGCCTGCACATCTCATTTGCCCAAAGTCAGTGAGAATATATTCTTGCACTGTTTCAAGATTGACAGGCTGACAGCTAGCTACGTTTAAATTTATATTCTTGGTTATAGTACTACCTAGTTACGTTTAATTATACCAACTATTGGAAGTCACATTTCTACTATTTAATGAAATGTTTCAGGGATAATGACGTATGATGGCCTTGAGAATTGCATTCTCAATAATCAATCTTTTGAAGATGAGAGCCGAACTAGTAGGGGAGATGGATGTATAACTGATTCAATTGATGATGACTACTCCAGCTGTTCCTCTAGCAAGGATGGTTTTGGATCATTCTCTTCAAAATGTTTGACAATGAAAAGAGATGAACAAGGACTGGATGAATGGGAACTCCAGGAGAGTCCCCAACATTTCTATGTCAAAGAGAAGAGATCCTATACACTTCAGTATTCAGATGTAGAAGCCATGAAAGAGAAGTTTGCAAAGTTATTGCTTGGAGAAGATGTTACCGGAGGAACTAAGGGCCTCAATACATCTTTAGCACTGTCTAATGCAATCACACACCTTGCAGGTTTTCTCTACGTTCCTTTTCTCTTTTATTTTTATTCCTAAACACAGGAAAATAATGATTCATTACAAAGAATAAGTAATTAGTTGGGATGACAAAAACTTGTAAGAAAACAAACTTATTTGATTGAAAGTTATATTATGCATGGTTCACACTGTTGCTCATTGAACTTTACTTTTGGTGAAAATATGCAGCAACTGTTTTTGGTGAGTTGTGGAAATTGGAACCCCTTTCTGATGAAAGGAAGAGCAAATGGCGAAGAGAAATGGACTGGCTGTTGTCTCCTACCAATTACATGGTCGAGTTAGTTCCCGCGAAGCAAAATGGAGCCAATGGTGGGATGTTTGAGGTATATATTAGTTTTAGACAAATAGGAAATAGGAATGCACATTCTGTATCTCAGATTCAATTACAATGAGATTTTTTTTCCTTGGACAGATAATGACCCCAAAAGCTCGTGCAGACGTCCACATGAATCTTCCAGCTCTTCAGAAGTTGGACTCTATGCTAATTGTAAGTGATCTTTTCTTCTCATCAAAGAACATAAAATATCTGCCCTGTAACTTACTATATTAATCTTTTTTACTATCTTTTTTGTGTTTCAATGGACAGGAGACACTAGATTCAATGGTAAAAACAGAGTTTTGGTATGCAGAGGGTGGAAGCAGGGCGGAAGGAAGGAATGCAAGTGTAAAACAAAGCAAACGATGGTGGTTACCATCACCCCAAGTTCCAAAAGACGGACTTTCTGATACTGAAAGAAAGAATCTGCTTCATAAAGGAAGGATTGTGAATCAAATATATAAGGCTGCCAAATCTATCAATGAAAATGTGTTGCTTGAAATGCCAGTACCAACAATGATCAAGGACGCGCTTCTAAAGGTGATTGAGATAAACTGTAGATTTTTATTCAATCTGAAATTGAAATGACCGGCATTTTCTCAATTTTCTCAGCCAAATTGTTTTTGTTATTAGTTGCTAACTAACAATTCTACAATATTTCAAGAAATATCGGAAAGTGTGTAATTGGAGGTGAAATGCATAACATAGAAAATGATGGAATTAATAACATTTTTTTTCTTTTTCCAAACTGCATTATCATGAGATAGCACATAACTTCCATGATTTTTAGGTGTTTTAAAGCACTGCAATCTTAAATCTAAATGATTTTCTCTCTTTTCTTTTTCTTGTTGGTGTATTGCATTCAAATTGCTTCATTAACTAAATATGTTTGCTTGTTGCAGTCTGGAAAGGCAAGCCTTGGAGAGGAACTGTATAAAGTTTTGACATCTGAATTAAGTTCTGGGGAGGAAATGCTTAAATCTCTGCAACTGAAATCTGAACACAAAGTCCTTGAGGTCATAAACAAATTAGAAGCTGCAATATTTTCTTGGAAAGAGAGAATGCGGGAACAAGTCACTGGCAAATCTCCACTTCGAACGTCCTGGTCTTTCACTAAGGACCTTACATCAGATGTGGACAAGATGGAGTTGCTGTTGGATCGTGCAGAAACACTTGTGCAGCTTCTCAAAACCAGATACCCAAACCTCCCTCAAACATTTCTTGATGCCACTAAAATTCAATATGGCAAGGTATGTTATATGCCAAATGATATGATGCATTCAAAT
Organism: Mimosa pudica; assembly: GCA_029929735.1. Taxonomy (NCBI): domain Eukaryota; kingdom Viridiplantae; phylum Streptophyta; class Magnoliopsida; order Fabales; family Fabaceae; genus Mimosa; species Mimosa pudica. Next base: position 8,458,912 of record JAKELP010000017.1, on the reverse strand, counting down.
AATACTTTGATCGAGTAAAAGACAGCGAGAGGACTAGAAGCTTCTAGAGACTATAAGTTTCTTCTTGCATGAATTATGCAATGCGTGGTACTCATTTGACAATATTGTTATTTTTTCTTTTTGTCTTTGTAGGATATTGGGCATGCTATTTTGGAAGCATACTCCAGGGTTCTTGGAAACTTAGCATTCAGCATACTTTCTAGAATCGGAGATATACTGCAGGAAGATGTTTTAAGCAACCCCAATACCCCTGTAGCAACAAGTTGTTCACCTACTATAAGTCTCTCTGAGACTTGGGTGGTTGGTTCACACATCAGGCAGTCCCTAATTGATAAGATGAACAAGGCAGATGGAAGATACTGTGAGTCTAGTTGCGATAGTAATTCTGATTTAGAAGAAGCCAAATTAAGTTCTGTAACACAAACACCAAGTCGTAGTAGAGTATGGTGTATTGGTAAAGAGGTCTGTACAAGTGCTTCTCCACAAGATTCCCCATGATGGCTGGTAGCAGCAGATTTTGTAAATTTTATTTGATATATATGGCTCTGATGCTCTATGCTCAATGAAGTAGAAGCAAACTGATAGGTTTGCCATATCATATGCATACTTTGAGTGTATGATCATTGTTAAGACCTGGGAATTGTTCTAGTGAGCTAAATACAAATCCTTGTCATAGATTATGGTTATATAGAATTACTCAGTGATAGAAATTACTTTTTTTGATCTAAAATATGATCTAGTTGGCTTTTCTTTTGGAAAATTCTAGAAAACAAAATAAGTCACTTATAAATTGATTTATATTACTTGATTTTCTTCCTTAAACTAGTTTGTTTTACCTATTTACTAATAGATAACCTAAAAAATATTAAATATATCAAAATTAATAAACCCATTTTTCTTTCTTAATCTCTCCAAAAAAAAAAAGTCACTAGGTCTTATATTTAATATATAGAAGGGAGTACTTGTTAGTGCTGAAGCTGTCTTTGGAGGAAAATTTGCGCATGAAAAGAATTTCCGTTTTGCATTGTGGCATATGCTTGCTTACATCATTACATGAATCAACATCCGGAAAACTGAAATTGCAAGATAATAGATGAAGCCATGAAGTTTGACTCAACTAGATATAGTGAATAAAAATGCCACGTTGGATAAAATTATATACCACCTTTACTCCTTAATGTATGACCTAATTGGTCTTAATTTGGTACACAAGAAAAATGTAAAGCGATTTTCTTCTTTCAAAAGAGAAAAATTTGTAAAGTGTGAATGATGTGATTTGAAGCCGAGCAAGCAGGGACATGGTTTCTCATGTTGGTGATTTTTTTATTATCAAAGCTTATTTGGACTATGTATCTCTCAAAGTCAAAGTAGTACAATTGGAATTAAAGTAACCATTGACTATACTCCTCCATATTGATAGTCTCTCAAATCCTTTTTCATACGAGACTTTTATTGGGTATGATCAGTTTTCTTTTATAAGAGACACATGGAGTTGGAGGCTGTCTCAAATGTTTTTTTTGCTCATTTCTCATTATTCCCGATTTAATAACTCACATCACTCATACTATTACTATCAATGTATTTAATTCCCCATGATGGCTTGTAGCTGCAGATTTTGTAAATTTTATTTGATATATATGGCTCTGATGCTCTATGCTCAATGAAGTAGAAGCAAACTGATACGTTTGCCATATCATATGCATACTTTGAGTATATGATCATTGTTAAGACCTGGGAATTTTTCTAGTGAGCAAAATACAAATCCTTGTCACAGATTATGGTTATACAAAATTAATTAGTGATAGAAATTACTTATTAGAGGTGTAGCTGTTTTTGAAGGAAAATTAGCGTATGAAAAGAATTCCATTTTGCATGGTGGCATATGCTTGCTTAAAGCATTACATGAATTAACATCCAGAAAACTGAAATTGCAAGATAATAGATGAAGCCATGAAGATTAATTCAGCTAAATATAGTGAATAAAAAAGGCCACGTTGGATAAAATTATATACCACCTCTAGTCCTTAATGTATGACCTAATTGAGAAGTAGATATTGGTCTTAATTTGGTACACAAGAAAATTGGAAAGCAATTTTCTTCTTTCAAAAGAAAAAAAATAGTCTCTCAAGTTGTAAAGCGTGAATGATGTGATTTGAAGCCGAGCAATATCATTCTTGACAAGGACATGGTTTCTCATGTTGGTGATTTTGGATTATCAAAGTTTATTTGGACTATTAATGGTATCTCTCAAAGTCAAAGTAGTTCAATTGGAATAAAAGGAACCATTGGCTATACTCCTCCCTACTGATAGTCTCTCAGTTCCTTTTTTTTATACGAGCCGATTCTTGGTATGATCAGTACACATGGAGTTGGAGGCTGTCTCATTTTTTTTTTTTTGCTCATTTCTCATTATTCCCGATTTAATTACTCACATCACTCATAATATTACTAACAATCTATTTGATTTTAACCACACATTCTATCTCTTCCACATTAATGAGGGTATATTTGAAAAAATAAAAACTCATACTGTCTACATCTTTACTTATTCATTAATTGATTTGGTAATTATTCAAATTATATGCAAACAAATTATGAGTTCCAATTTTTTAAAATGTTTTTCTCTTATTAATAATTTAATCTCAAAAGAGTTCCAAGATGATATTTGAATAATTTATGAGGTATACAAGTGTATAAATAAAAAATGAAATTTTGAAAATCTTAAATATGGTGTTGGTCCCTTATATATTTATATTGTAAGGAGCATAAAAGTTCGAGAAATTTTCAAAAATTTATGTCTTGTGTAAATTAGTTATATATATATTTATTCTCATGTTTAAATAGGTATCAGAAGAAGCGTAATCTAGTATCAAATTTGCAAAAAAAAAAAACGTAATTTAATATCAAACTTGAAAAAAAAAGCGTTTGTCCCTAAAAAAAGTGATAGTTCACTTACAAATGAGTTTTCTACATAAGGTATAAATTTGTAGAATCCATTTAAGAAAAATGCCTCATGATCGCGAAACATTCCAGCAATAGCACCAATTCTAGTTTATCCATTGATCACCAACCTTCCATCCGTATTTAACGTATTAGGCGTCCAGATTACACGTTGTTTTAACTTTTGGACAGCCAAATTCTTAGTCAAGGTCAATCTTGTCGCATACTCTGACGGTGGATTTCCCCAATCATGATCAAGAAACATTTCTTTAAACTCATGTAAATTGTCAGAGGTTAGCCTGAAACTTCCTTTAGCTATACCATTAAATACTGAAATTGCATCTTCAAATTGATTTTTCGCCAAAAATTTTTGTAATCACAGTTTCACAGCTTGAAAGAATGACACGATCTTTGAGATGTTTAAATGATATGAGTCGGCTTAGAACTATATGAAATGTCTTATAATCCTTAGCAGTGCCAAATAACATTTTTTTCCATAAATTTACACATTGAAACCTGAATTTTTTAAAAAAGAGAGGCTTTTACTGAGTGCTTTTTTATTATTCTAATTTTTTGTACAGGCTTATAGGACTAGCCCAATGAAAGAAGCCCATGAACGGATTGAAAGGAGGAGCTCCAGGGTGCGGGACAAGTCCTACTACTGAGTGCTTTTTTATTATTATTCTAATTTTTTTGTTTAAAAAATGTATTCTATAGTTCATTAGTCAATTGAAGTGATAAGGCTTTCCATAAAGGTATAAGGAAGCTCATACCTGAGTTGAGCTGTCTCTCAAATCCATAACTGGTACTGCACGGATACATTTTTAAAAATTATACACACATATGCATGATTTTTTTTTTTACCAAAGACATATACATGATGAAAGTGCCTACATTAGCATTTTTGTTATTACTGAATCCAAGGAAGAAAACTTGAATTCCGCCTATTTTTTTTTATCAAATTCTGCATATTATCGATCAAAGCAATTAGTGGAGGGCTTGTCTTTAGTGCTACTATTAAGACACTACTTACTAACAGTGATAAATTAAGTATATTAATGTCAAAGGTGAATTAACTGGAAATGCGTATATATAACATTTTAGATTAAATTGGTGGATTAAAAATTTTTGGATGCTTTGGATTTTTGTCAATGTTCGTTTTACTTTGTAAGATTTAATTATTATGGGAAGGTTCTTCATCAGCAAATGAAAATATTGAAAACCCCGATTATGTAACTGATTGAAAATATTGCATAGTTATCACATCACCTGTGACCTGACATAAATAAACACCTTATGGATATTTTAGTATTACGTAATTGATTGAATAATTCAATCAGTCCAACCTGGGCTCACAGGTTCGGAATAAAAATTACAACTTTTGTCCGTTTGGTAGAACAGAAAAATAGGCAATGAAGTGCGGAATCATTTTCATAAGCAAATTTTTAACATGAAAATATTGATTAAAAGGCAGATCCTACATCTCACCTTTTATCCCTTCATGAACAGTGTGGTTCTTTCAAAATATCATTTGTTTTAAAATATATAATACATTTTTATCAAATAAAAAAACAATCAACACATGGTCAATGGGAACCAATGAATGTCAACCAAGAATAGCGTTTTACTATTTACCCTCATTGCATCTTTCCCATTTCCTACCCAACATCATGAAGTGAACGTTACAGAAATAAATTCAAATCTGAATATTTTAGCATGGTTATAGATTTCATGCATTTCAGTGATTGCTGGCACATACAAATACATTTAGTCAAAGATACTCTGCCAACCTGCAAATTTCAGACCCCACCATGCTTACTCAAACAGGTTCAACCTAACATCAACAGACAGCTGATCCGCAGTCAAAGCAAGTTGTACCTCTTCCTTCCACATTAAGACAAGTAATATCCTCAGCATAATATTTCAAAATAACAATGATACAACTTGAAGAACTTCCCTGAAGTATATTTACAATATTTCTCAAGCAACAAAGATTTTAAAAGGTGCTCTGACTTTAACCAACTGGGGTAGGCAAAGGCACAGAGCAGTTTAGAATAGCAAGATTATTCAGTAAAATAGTCATTGGCACAATGACTGAACTAAATTATATAGTCTAGTCACAGTGGGCAGAAAATTTATCAACCTTCCCAGAAGCTCTAAGTTATGAAACCTGGCCTCTTTCTTCCCTTTAGTTCTCGGTTGGTATGGGATCAGCAATGCAGATGTCCCCACGGCACAGTGGGCATACCCTGCAGATTAGTAAAATAAGGTAATGAGGGTTCTGCTCATCCATGTTTCAATTAATTGCCAATTACCAATACTGAAGACAACTGGTTTAAGAGGAAGCCAAGGATCATCAAGATTATGACGACAGCATTTGAATATATATGCGCAAATTTCTTGCTTTCCTCCCAAGGGTATAACATGTTTTCTAGGAATCAAGAAACATCTTTAATCTCACTTTGTTATAAAATTTGACAATGATTCAACTCATCCCTATGAAGGAATGAGTAAAAACTGAGAAGCTCAAGAACAATAAATTAGGGATAAAATTTGTACATTGTAGTTCATATATTACAAGTAAAATGAAGTGACTTGCATTGAATGCCAAAAAATATACTCCCCTTCTCTCTCTTTCACTTATAACTAGGACCAGACGGGTAGTAAATGTCAACATAACATTAAGAGGCAAAAGTAGCTTATGATTCCAGCCAAAAATTAGTTTAAACAGGTATTGAACTGACAATTGCTAAGCCCATGAAAAGTCAGAAAGTTAGCCAATATACAATCTTTACCAATATAGTACAATCTTTACCAGCTGATGTTTTATAGCAAATATATTTATTAACCAGCATTGCAGTCCACAGTTAAAGTGACTTCTACTCAATATGCTAAACTGATTGCCTAATTTCCTTACTTGAATATCCAAGTTCTTGACATGCATAATAGAATACAGCATTAAATCAGCATGCTCAAATGTGATATTCGATAAATATTCATAAACATTCAGACCACACAATATTTAGAGATGACACCAAAATTTTCATACCTGTGAATCTCCTTTAGCCACTTGTCTATGCATGTTACGTGAAATTCATGGTGGCAAGGTAGTACTCGCATGCTGTCTCCATCCTCATACTCCACAAGGCATATATAGCATCTGTGAAAAGAAGTTAACAAAGACAGTTTTATTTGACATGTTGCTCAAACGAGAGAAAAGGCTGAAGAGATATATTGACATGAACAAAAAATGAAAAGGTACAGGTAACAGGGAAATAGAACAAAACATTAAGAGCATCTGAAACACCAAAAACCAAGTTTAGGATGTGGCTTAGTGTATAAACCCAAATACTTACTGAGCAGCATCCTCTTGATGTTTATGCAACTTTGTGTATAATTTAACAGGCAAGGATTCTACAACTTCATAAGGTGCAGGAACAGATCCAATAGAAGAAACAGAAGGGCGGGAAGATAGAACCACTGATTGCTGATGAATCTCATCCAGAACCTAGTTAAAATATAGACAAATTTTTAACTTGAATAAATGGGTAAAAAATCCATCAAAACGCTAAGAGAAAAATAAAACTACCTCAAATAAAGCTTCAGCGAGCATAACAATTCTTGATATGCTAGCTCTAGCCCCATTATCATCGTTAGAATTGGCATCACGACTACTAATTCGGCAAGTACAGCGACCATTTCTATGTTGACCAGACAAAATGCATGACCTGTCATGCCCAGACAAGTTTTCGAATCGGCTGCCCAATCGTTGAAGAGCACGGACCTAAACCATTTTATATGTATATCAGACATAGTCTAAAATATGTAGGGAAGATACAGGATCATGATAAGTGTCCTTACAGAAGTATACTAGATCATTAAGATTCAAATTATTCACTTAAAGTTGTTCAGGTTCATTTACATCAAAATCTGTCTCAAAACCTCCCTGAGTGGGTGGACCGCATTTTTTTTTCCTTAAATACATCATATATGCTATATAGGATATGGTTTCTTCTTTTATTTCCTTTATAGTTTATTTGTCTAAAAGGTTAACTAGGTAGTTATATGAAATTGATAATGATTGCGGTAAGAGAGGGCGAGGGAGTATCCACAAACCTGGGACCGTATTCTTCTTCTCCGTTCTAGGAAATTGGATCTATTTTCCAGTAGATCACGGTATCTAGCTTCTCTTGATCGTGAAGACTCAACCTCATAATCTTGGATGCCAAACAAGGAGCTAGACATATTGGATAAAGGATAACCAGATGTAGAGGGGAAACTTGTGGAGTCACTATCAGAAGGTAGCACTCTTGATTCTCTCTCCCCTGCATGTCTTCCAATATCTTGACTAGCATCTGTTGCATCCCTTTCTTGTTGCAGTGGGCAAAAAGTAACGTCTGATATTGTTGATCGACGAAGAACCCTATCACGAAGCCTTCCAACACTCAAAGTACGACTAAAGCGGACATTCCGCTCAACAGGTTCACGAATTCCATTTCTACGATCATTATGTCTTATCTCAACATTTTCTGTTCTGGCATGTATTCTCGGAGAAAATATGTTAATATACCCTTCTCCGGTGCCATTTTCATCTCTAATCATACTTTGCATAGAAGAACTTGAATTGTTTTGCAAGCTGCTATAAGTCTCTGATGAAGGTATGCTAGACCTCAAATTAATAGAAGTGTCTTCATTGCAATGTGACGCGTGAAGCAAGTCACTGTGGCGTAGAGCTTCATTTTGATTAGCCAAGCTACCAGTAGGATCAGGCTGTGAATTAAGGCCGTCTTCACTGTTAAATATTGAGAGTCCTGCAGAAGAAACAGGACAAGGCCGGGATGACCCCAAACTTGTGGTTCTGCTTAATCTGAAGCTCACATTACCGGGAATAAGGCTAAACCGAGACAGGAACCGACTTGAAGGGTTCAACGACTGAGTTGAAGCTGGACGATCAGAACTGCTACCAGTTCTAGAAGCAGTGCTGGAAATGCTTGTTTGATTCCACTCGTCAAGGTGAACATTAGTACATGGAACTTTATCAGATTCAATCTTTCTGAAAGACTCCGACATTATCTCATCTGCATCTGTTTCATCACCATTGGAGTATGTAGCATTACTATTGCTTTCTTTATTCTGATCACACACCTAAAGAATGATTTCCAAAGCATAGTTAGCACCGCAATTCACAAAACATTGACCAACAATAGCAGTTATTTAGACACAATTATACTAAATGCTAACTAAGCAGTCTCTGGAAATCAATATAAAAGAAAAAGTAATACATTATGCTTCATAGGAAAAGTTCATTAACTTATGAACATTATACCACGAAGAATCAATTTATTGATTCACTTTCACTTGACCCCCGGAAGACAATCAAGAAACATAGCCATTTTGAAAATCAAAAGAAGGAGAAGGCAATTTAAAACTCGAATTAGTCCCAATATGTTAGAATAGCAATCAACTTAATAAGATTAAATTCAAAAGATCCACAGCTTCAATATAGAAAGGCAACAAATAGAAGTTGAAATTATGGACAGGGCAGAAATGTTACTCTAGAGAATTATTTTTATCTTATTCCATGGCATAAATAATAACGTGCTTAAAGCGGCACTTAATACTACACATCTAAGCAGTAACAGCCAATCACACCAGACAACATAAAGTAACACAACCACCCATTGAAGATAATGAGGAAAATGTCATACATACCAAAACAAAATAAACATAAAAAGCCACATTACTAGAAAAATTTTGAATTTAAATTTAGAATAACTCAAATTTGATTTATCTGGCAGTCAACATAACAAGAGAACAACAAACTCAAAAACCATGAACAGTGTGGTCCAAGTGACAAACTCCATTTCAAAATCTAAATATCTCAAATCTTCAAAATCCAAAACTCCATTTGAAACCAAAACAAGACATACAGAAAAAGTGAGCTACCTGGTCATCATTATCACTATCATGAGATCCAGAAGTTGCTCCTAAACAATAAGACTGAAAACCTCTATGTCCTCTAGATCGACCCTTTCGAAAACTACCAGAAGAAGATGATGAATTGGAAGAACCAATGGCTTTACTACCACTGGATCCCATCTCAAAAAAAATTACAAACAATGTCACAGGAAAGTCTCAAAGGCAAAATCTGAAGCTAAAACGAAAAAACAATGATACCCAGAAGAAAAAATGCGATCTTTTTAAGATCCCAGAGGTTTCAGATCTATAAAGATTGAAACTTTAAGGGAAAATCCAAGTGGGTATTGAAGCATTTGAAGAATTAATGAAATGGGTCCAAAAAAGAGAGTGAAGAGATTGTGGAGAGAAGAGAAGGGGAAGATTTTGCATTTAGGTGGGAAAATGGGAGTCAGTAGCTGAGAGAATGGGACGAAATAACTATCAGAGAGAGAGAGAGAGAGAGAGAGAGAGAGAGAGAGAGAGAGTTGTGGCTTTTATTGTAAGAAAGTGTGTGTTGTGTATTTTGTGTTGTGGAGAAGACAAGGAACACTTCTGGCGTTTTATGTGCCTAGATTCCAGGGATTCAAATTTTTATTTTTTTATTTTTTTTATTTTTGGTTTTTGAAGTGCATGTCTTCATGGCCTCATTCATTGACACATGAGACTAGAAGGAGTTTGAAAGATTGAGGAGACTATTTAAATGGTTGATTAGTTAAAAAATTGGACAGTAAGATTGGTTTTATAAGCTGTGTCATTACTCACTACCACCAAATCATAGACTATGGAAGTCTTAGTTTAGCTAACACGTGTTATTAATTTGAAATTGTGTTTGTTGTTAACATGAATCTCGAGGTGACTCCTTGATTTGATCTAAGATTGGAAGGTCCATTTTATGGGGCCAATTGCAAGGTACAGATTATACAAAAATTAATTTTGAAATGCAAATTCACCAAGAAACAATATTTTTATGTAAATTTGTCAAGAATAATGTTTTTGGTGTAAATTTACTAAGGACATTAGTTACTAGCAGATGGAAGCTAACATATGCTCGCGTGACAAGTCAAACATTGACATCATCTACTTCCCCACTAAAAAATAAAGTATTAGTCACGTAAACACTCAAATGATATATTGAAAAGGTAAGGAAGGAAAGAAACCAAAGATAAAATATAGGACCTACAAGGATTAGTGTTGAATTTTTTCAGTGGGGAAGAAGATAATGCAACAGTTTTAAGACCATGTCAATTCTTTGTGTCAACGTTTGATCTGTATGTATATATGCTAACTTTTGTCTGCAAATAACTAACGCTCTTGACAAATTTGTACAAAAAATATTGTCTCTTGGCAAATTTGCATAAAAAATATAGTCCCTTGGCGAATTTACACCAAAACAACTGTCTCTTGGTAAATTTGCACCTCAAAATTGATTGTTGTGTCATCCACACTCTTGTAAGTGTCTTTGGTATCTTTACATATATACATCTGCCAATTATAAATGGGTGGGTATTTTATTGTTACAAGAATGAAAAAGAGCATTTACCACGGAAGAAAGAAATAAAATATGGAGCCCAGGCTTTTATGTGTGTGTGTGTATATTAATCTATTCCTTATTGTAAGTCCAGTTATCAAAAATATTTTGCTCTTGTAATATAGGTCTAGATTTTGAGGTTATTAATTATTTAACTTTAATTTTATTTAATTCATATTGGGAAGAATAATTTATAAATGTAAAGAGATGATAAATTTGATTAAGGATATTATTAAAAATTTTATCAATCTAAGATATATTTGATGATATAGTTAACAATTATTGATTTGTGAGAATTAGTTACAGTGGATTTATAATAAGAAATAGAGTGTCTGTATATAATCTCCCTACAATATATTTTTATCCTTACACATAAAAAACTACTCTCACAACTTCAGATTTCCCTTTTCAACTTTTTTCTATGCCTTAGTTATAACTATCTGCTTACACATGATTTTAGCTAGGAAGCATGGAATGAAATCACAAATTATTTCAAGTTAATGCTGTTAACTTTAAAAGTTTAGGTGCATATGATATGTGTGACAAGCACAAGACTTTAAAAAACAACATATTAAAAGTTGTTAGAGATGCAGAAATCAATCCATTATATAGTTACTCTTTGAAGGAATGGGACTCATAAAACATGATATTATTAGAAGGAAGGGTTAGATCTGAAATCTCACATTCCCTAATATTTTTGTAATATGGCAATAACATTGTAACTTAGTGATATGAAAGTTCCAGTGCAAACAATATATTATGGCTCAATCCCACTAATAATACACTTACATGGTTACTGGTTAGTGTGTTGCGGCTCCAAAAAGATGTTATTTATGTGATGTAAAAGCATAGGGATATGTAAAATCTAACGGTAAAAAATTGGTTAGCCTATTCAAACTGAAATGCTTGAACAGATGTTGGAAAGGAAAAGGCAAATGCAGGAAAAGCTAATATACTGGCTTTAGTCATATGCATATGCCTATGAGCAACCCAACCAAGCATGTTTGGTTCTTCAAAACATGGACATATTTAAAAGCCACTAGCCAGATTGTCCCCATCATTGTATCAAACGTCCATGTCTTTGGGGTTCAAATTCAAAGCATATGGGTTAGTGTGTGGTATACCTCTTTTTTTTATGACTTCAAGATTTCTTCACTTCTTTTGGTGGGGTATAGGAGCGGGGGAATTAGTGTTACTTGGAGATATCACCATATTCAGATTGCTCAGCCTTATGCTCTAGGAGTTCTAATTTTAAAGTCTCTGTCAAGCGTGCTATTAAGTGCCGCATGAATGATGAATATAATAATGAAAATTTTGGCCTTTCATTATCTTTACTGTCTGCCACAAAAGTTGGAGTAGATGTTTGGTAAGCTGCTAAAATATCCATCATAAGCAGTTAAAAATAAGTTGATGTCACATTATTAATGTTTTCATGTCGTTCAAAATGTTACTCTCAAAAATTTGAAAAGACTTTGATAAGGCTTATCAGAGAGGCCATATCGGAGATTATGGCCTAGTTTAATTATCACTCTCTTTTGTTCAATCATTGTCATTTAAAAAAAAACATGTGGCAGTGCACTTCTAGAACTACTCTTACATGTGATAAAAGTCTCCATGCAAAGTATTATAGCTATGAACTTTAAAACTTAGCTTTTGTATTTATCTTCCCCTTCCGTGATGTGTTTTAAAAAATCAATCTACGACCCGAGAACCAGAAAACATGTTTAAGACGCATATGTAATGGCATAGAAAAGAAAATTCATGTCCCCTGTCATTTTGAAAAGCCTACTTGTGGGGGCTTTCAAGCTATCTTGAGGATTTCATGTCCCACTGTTATAAGAGAATACGGAGAAAATAAGTGGTAAAAAATAAACAAGTTCACTTTACATTCTCTCTTCATTTAATGTGTTTTTCCGACTTTGCCCTTAACTCTCTTTCATATTTATTAATGCTACTCCCTCTGGTCCCTAATGTAAGAGCCCAAAATTTGAATGGTTTTGGTCCCTAATGTAAGAGCTCACCCCACTTTCTCTCCTCATTCAATGCATTTTTTCCTACTTTACCCCTAACTCTCTTTCATATTTATTAATGGTTATGTATTTCTCTCTCTTAAAAGTATCATAATAAATATGGGCAATTTTGGAAAAGAAGCATTAACTCCAGACAACCAACTAACATTCACATGTTTTCTTAAGAAGCGTTTTTTTGGCGGCTAGCTCTTACATTAGGGACCGGAGGTAGTAATATATTTTTTCTTTCTTAATAGTATCATAATAAATATAGACAATATTGGAAAAAAACATTAGCTTCAAATACCCAATTAATTTTTACAAGTTTCTTAATAAGTGTGTTTTAGTGGCCGGAATATTAAAAAACTATAAATATAAATGTAATGCAATATTTTGAAGAAAGGCCCATTTGCTTTCCCTAACTAGCTTGTTGAAGAAAGCTCATTTGCTTCCTATGATAAACCAATGTTTTGGCCCCCAACAATCTTTTACAGGTCCAAAAATGAATTTCCCAAACATGCAGTTATTCCTATCATGAAACTGTCGTCTTAGAAAATAGTATGGCCAAGAAGACATAGTATTGAACGTTTTTCATTACAAGTATTAACATAAGCAACGGACATGTTTTCCAGCCTCGTTAGAATACGGAGAAATACAGATTACAACTACAAGCACACAATGACATGAGCATGTATGGATGTAATCTAACTTTTTGCACTGATTTACAAGACAATTATGACTTGACAGCTAAAGATGTTGCAAGATAATTTTTTTAAGGCCAAAAATACTCTTGATACATGCTACATATCTGCAGGTGGACCCATCTAAAGATTTTTACGCCCCAATACCCAAACAAATTTATCAGCAGCAGCCATAGCACGAGATGCTGAACCAATGGAACCTTCATACCTGTTCAAGTGATCATGTTAAGAGTCAGTGCAAAAGAAGATGGTGCACTGTGTCCATCATCAGTGCAACTTTCCCCCCAGAAACATATTTCTTTGCACTAACTGCCTCTTTTCTTTAAAACCACACTAGAAGTCTAGAACAGTCTCCAGATCAAGACCAAATCAAAATATTAAAGCATTGCCAAGAAATATTTATTAAAAAATTGATGGCAGGCCTGGCTTTAAGTTGTACTTACAGAGCAACGAAGATATATGCTGCTGTCTGCATAACAATTGCACCTTCACCAGCAGGTTTTGATGTGTTCATGCACCTAGCACTAAACCAATTCTCATGAATTGATGTGACCAAGTCTGCCATCCAGAAGTTTGGATTATGAGAAAATACAACGCGAATTATGGGCAAACACTTAAATAAGATGAACAGAAAGCCTAATGACATTCACCAATACAACGTGAATTAGGGGCAGGAAAAATATGCATCTACCTATCTATATGCAATTGATTTACACAAACAGATATGTCATACATAAACTTTGATCCTGATCCTGATCCTGAATTTGCTTAAAAATAGTTAAGGCCCGTGGAAGGAATGAGGCTTGAGAAAGTGCATTCATTCTGTCACCTCAAAAGAAATCTATATAAAACTAATGAATATGACTTTTTATACCATGATTTCTCAAACTACTTCAGGAGAACATTAGATTCACAGATGGAGCTAAAACTAGACCAACATTTTTCTACAGATCAATGAAGGCCTTCGTGCACATCCATTTTGGATTCCAATTTTACAAGATTTCAAACGCCAGGTGGATTCTTCTCCAATTAATGAGGAAGGTTTCACGAATTGTATTCATAACTTTTGAGGATTTGCAGATAAGTTTAAGTAATAAAAGCACAATCCCTTACAATTCATCATCAATCAACCTCTTAAACCACTCTAAAAGGCATAAATGATTTCACAAATAGATGTAAAGGAAACCTCAACGTTGAAAGTGTTGTTAATAAGAAGAGAAAGTATCCTGGTCAGGTTGGAATGACTGGAGGATCAGAACCATCGTGGAGAAACCAGGCATTGGCACCAAAATATTATCAAGCACTCAAGGTGCGAATACAGTAACGCTTACATTGATTATGCCCAATAATGAAGCTTTCTGTCTGTAGATTATTACGCTTAATGTAATCAACAAAGGGACGCAATTCAATAGGATTGACTTTAATTCCTTCTTGTTCAGCACTGCCAGCAGCCAATCACCCCATCAATAAAAACAAAATTTCTAAAAACTAATGAATTGACAAATCTAAAAACTACAGGAGAAATTATTCAACAAGGTAAGATTCAAATTCACCCAGAAAACATGGCACATCTTCAAAAGTACTCTAATCAATGCCAATATTAAAAATCCTTTTTAACTAGACCAGAAGAATACCAGGACAACAAGTGCATGCAATTTCTCAACATACCTGACAACTATGGATATACTTCCTCTGCTCCTAAATATAAGATCACTTTCACATTTCAATTTATTCCTAAATATAAGATCACTTTCTCATTTTTCCCAACGTTTTCCCAAATTAACCTCATAATACTTATCAATAATAAACAAACAAGAGATGAAGAATGGGAATATAGGTACATGGTTTAGGAAAATTGGTAATATGATGTGATAATAACTAACTTAACTAACATCCTTAATCTAATCAAATTACGAAAATGATCTTATATTCCTAAATATAAGATCACTTTGGCTAATTTGGAGAGATTAAGGAAGGCTTTCCAATGAATTAGGATTACATGATCTTCCCAAAATACCTCTCACTTAAATTTAAAAGAAAAATAGGGATTTGAGAGAGAAGTGAGGAAACTAAGAAGTATAGGGGTAATTTGGACCAAAATTGAGACAAAATAGAAATTGATCTTATATTTAGGAACTTATCCACTTCCCCAAAGTGATCTTATATTTAGGAACGGAGAGAGTATATAAGATCACTTTATAATTTTTCCCAACTTTTTCCCAAATTAACCTCATAATACATATCAATAATAAACAAACAAGAGATGAAGAGTGGGGATAAAGGTACTTGGTTTAGGCAAATTGGTAATATGATGTGATAATAAGTAACTTAACTAACATCCTTAATTTAATCAAATTACGAAAATGATCTTATATGTACGAACAAAGGTAGTACTATCCAGCAGGGAGAAACAACACAAGTTCAAAGCACATGTTTTTTATTGACATAAAAGTAAACTAAATTAAAAACCAAAAGAAATCAAACTACAAGAGGACCATTCACAGCAAGCATAAAGCATCATCATCTTCACTTACATTGTGGACAACAGGCGTGACGGTCCATATGGGTCATAATTAATCAGCAAAGCAGCTTTTAAAGGCCGATCTACAACGTTATTCAGATCAAATAAATGTCATGCATCTATCACTTATTCAAAATAAACAATTTTTTTCACAAATAACATAACTAAAGCTTGCTTACCAGGACCAATGCTAGAAGAAGCCCACCTATCCCATGCTTTATGCACAAATGGCCACTCCATTGTGCCTAACAGTGAATTAAAAGCACGAAATGCATTAGTTAATACACTAAACACTGTAAAAGCTAAACTAATCAGGAAAAAAACAACTATATGAGATAAAGAGATTTACAGGCTGACGGCGAAGAATGAAGGGTAAAATCGTAAAAATCTTGACTTTACCCGATGATGACGAAGATGGAGCCCAATTAAATAAAGGGTTTTGATTTTTGTTAAGAAAGGATGTAAAAAATGGTAGGAATATTATTTAAATGGAAATTACAGGAAAACATTTGTTAATGCCATTTGAGAGGACATTTTGAGTCATTTACACATATATTTGATAATGTCAATTAGGTGTCTATGACCTTCCTTGTCTTTTGGGAATTTAGACACCTTATTTGTTCTTTTAGCATTTGGGAGTCTTTTTTCCATTTAAAATAATAATATTAGAATTTTTTTTTATTTAGGAGTAGGTTGTGGTTGTTGAATGAGTCAATGGGTCCACTTTCCACGAGTGCTAATAAAAAAATGAAACATTTCCTTTATTGGTTGGTGGGTATTGGGCAATGGGTTCTCTCTTCTTCATCTTCCTTCTTAAGAAATGAATTGGTCATATAGTTCACAAGAAGATAAGAATCAATGAAGAATCAACGAGTTGGAGGCTAGAAGCAAAAGAAGAAGAAGAGTAATTTGCCCTCCAAAAACACAGGTAATGATTCTGTAAGATATATTCTACAAGGTAGGCAAGTTTCATGTCTGTTTTGGCTCTGTTGATATGTTCATGTAAAATTGGAGAATTTTGTTACCATATCAAAGATATGGTGCGTGATCATTTATTAGGAATTAGGAATTAAACATAAACATTCTTTTTCTTAGATGATGATTGACTCAGCTTCCAAAACTCTCCTTGCTGCTCATTGTACTTGTAATCTTCTATATATTTTGATTGATTGTTTCTGACCAAGAATACATGAATGGCCGGTTTAAGAAAGTTCCAAAGGGTTAGAAAGCTGGTTGGTGTGTGTGTGTATGTGTGTGTTTCACTACCATAGACTCTTTCTCCATTTCAGCTATGCTATCTTGGTTTTTACTCATTCTTGGTGCCCAATATCTTGCGAAAAGTTGTGTTCTTGTTTCTTTTAGCTTTTTTTTAATTTTGGTGTGAAAAGTCATGTTTTTTCTGGTCACATATTCACATGGTAACCTAACTAAAACACTCCTTGCCCCAGAGAGGAGCACTCGGGCAAAAATTATTAGTTTATTACAGCTCCCAAATGCATAGGAAAAGAACAAAACAATTACTTGGAGCGAAAGCATTCCTCAATTTCTTGTGTAATATGATATCAGTATGCATAAGTAGCACTGTCTATTGTATAATTGCATGATAAGCGATTCAGCTCACCTCCATTGATAAATTTGGAGAGCAGACCCTCCTAGCTGATGACGATGATGATGTATTAGAAGTTCCAATTGTTGCATTTGGTGCATTATGTGGTGCGTGTGTAGCATTTTTCTAACATTCACAGAACATATCATCGTCTCAATGACAGAAATTATAGTTAAACAGATGCTCAACTTGCAACAAATTCTATTTTGAGATTTAAGAATACAACATTGAATAATGATTGGAGGGCACCCCAGCACACAAGCTTAGTGCAGTGGCAGCCTCTACTTATTTTGATGATGGCTTTATAAATTATAAATTATAAATCACACATTTTTTTGCTTACTCAAGATCAAGCTAACAAGCCTGTGAGCACAGTTCATAAGAATGATATATAATATGGCATGAAATGAATCTATACTGTAGGTGTAGGGTGATCAGGCTCGAAAACACGGTTGTGACATGTGGGGTTGCAAGGGTAAGGGCAATCAATCTGATGGAAAGGACTTCGATCAAAGTACCAGTCTCCTACTGCTTTTGCAATTGTCTGCAGATTTTTATTCAGACAAGGTTATGTTTTGAAGTGGACATAAAGGAAGAACACAAAAAATGCTGAAGTATTTGTTAGTCTCTTACTATGCTGTGCAGCACTGGAGAGTCGCTTCTTAACCATGTCTCCTGCATTTCTGTTTGGCAGTGGGCATAGCAAGAGTCTATGAACATTCCTTTTGAGGGAGTGTTGCCCAGCACGGCCAATGCCTTCAAAAAGTCCGCCCTGAAACCTGTAAAACCCGAAAATGCATAAGAATGGGGCCTGGAAAGTAAGATATGACTGCTTATGGTGTAAAGGATTTCTAATAATTTTACCTTGCATTACATCAAGTTGACCAGGTGAGCAGTCTTTTATATCAAGCTTGCAGCTATGCCAAGTGCCGTGGGGATCAGCAACTCCCGGCGCCAAAATGTTTTTTATCTGAGTATGAGTAACATCCCATAGATCAGAAAGAACAATAGAAAGAATTTATTGCTCAGGTTGACAAGGGAAATCAACAAAATGATAGCTTGAAAAAAAAGTAAGACATTAATGGTTTACTCTGTCTCAAACAATAACATTCCGCAAAATTACTTTGTTATGTTGAAGGAAAACCTAGAAATGGTTTTTGCACAAAGAAAAAGTCACAGAAGCAGTGCAAGAATTAAATAATTTCTGAAGTAACTTTTCCTTTTAAATCAGCACACGGACAGATAAATATGTAAATGTAATCTTTATTTTAGAAATTTCTAGCATTGACAATACGCTCCTCTTGAGATATCATTCTAAAACTGAATCTGTGTATCTTAAGCAAACGATGAGACTGACCTGCCATGAATCATAGGCTGCATTTACAAAGAAAATTGGGGTAGTGATTTGCGATGCCACATATTGTGGGAAAAAGCACTACAAGAGTGGAGGAAAGTATTAGCAACACCGAGAGAAATAGTCCAAAGTCAGAAGGACACTAAAATCTACAAACGTACAAGTCCCGGACTGAGTCTAGAGGTGCAGGATTGAGGTAAATTCTTTGCTGAACCCTACAATATAAAAGAACAAAGTCAAACTTGAATATTATATATTTCCAATAAAAGAAAAGTGGGAAACAATCTGTCCACAGTTTTGTTCTGCAAAACACTTACATGGGTTTCAACGACTTGACTGTAAAATTGTTCAATGTGTTGTGCTCCTGAGACATCCTTTCTGTTGTACAGGATGATAATGAACAAAATAATTTGAAAAACTCTGGAAACTCACGAAATAAGGCTTAACAGATAGCAAATTAAGAAGCCTACGCATTAATGAAGTAACCAGCATCTGAAAGGCATTTCACTTTAGCACCAGCAGGAATTAGAGCTCGAAAGCGATCACAGTGCAATATAGAAGTCAATCCGCCAGCAGAACACCCAGACAGAATAGCCTGTAATTAGAAGTTCCAATGAGTGGATGAAAAAATTAATATGCTGATAGGAGGGGAGGTGGCAGTATTTTAATGGATAGTACATTTTTAGCATTTTGCATTCCTTTTGCCAGCAAATCCTCAATTATGGCAACGAAAACTCTTGCTCCTCTGAAGTGCAGATTTGTGTCCTGATAAACGTATGTGCATCATATATTAGAAAACATACAGAAAATATGTACTCATTAAGATCTTCTATGGAATTCAAAGCACAAAATTTATGACTCAGTTTTGCAAAACTCACTGAATCCACTGCTTCCACATCGCCAGTGAATGATGCTCCATCACAATACCTAACCTTGATTCTATTCCAATTGTAGAAATCTGGATTCAGAAAAAAGTCATTAAGAATTTACACACAACGTCGCATTTATATTTTTTATATACCTATTAATCAGAAGACTATACCTGGATTAAATGTTTCCTTGTTGCTTAGAATTCCAGAGAAGGCAACCTGCTTGGCCATTTGCTTAGATGAACCTAAGCGAGTGTTCTTATGGGAAAGGCACGTAGTGACATTGTTGCACCATCCTCCTCCCTAGAAATGAAATCAAATGAAAGTTCATCACCAAGGAAAGATCAGCTTTCATGAGTAGTCCACAAAAATAAGAAGCCTATTTGCAGATGAATATCTATTTATGCTTATTTGCAGAAATGGACTCACCTCAAAGTGGATGAACCAGTTGTTAATCCCTGATCCAGTACCCTTGTCAAAGTGGTAAGCTGGTGGACTCCCATCCAAACAAACTGCAAATTATGTAGAACTTCAGATTCCCAACTTCATCATAAACATAACTTTGTAGACATGTAGATGGACAACAAGGCTTTTTGTAAAGTTATGATAAAATGCAGAAATAATTTCTCACCTGCTCCTTTCGCTACTGCACTCTCAATATAACTGATTGGTACAAAGAAGCCTTCTGCTTTCAGGAATATCAACAGAAATACTAGAAGATTCAATTTCAAAAGTTGGCTCATCATTGCACTCTCCATTCTGCAAAAAACCATCAATAAAAAAACCGGTAAAGGAACACGGAGGGACAAACAAGAGGGAAAAACAATTCTTTTTCAATGAATGAAAAACAAAGGAAAAATAAACTTTTGGTCAAAAAAGCTCCATCCTTACATCATATTGAAACAGAAATCATGCATATAATCCAGAATATATACTTATATACTACTTCTATTTTTCAACCAATCTTCTGCCTAGCTGTACAACAATAACAAAAAAGTCTTATCCCACTACGTGAGGTATGACACCATCATATTCTATCAGTAATTCTGCCTAGCTGTAAGCAACCAAATTTATATTGTTTGATCTAGTTACTTCAGAAGCAAAACAATTAGTCAGTATTGATGTATAGATCAAAAGGGGTGTCCTACAACATAAACTAGAGCAATTTAGTGATTTACACAAAGAAACAAATCTAAAAAGTGACACTAAGTGTGATCCGACTCAAAGAAGATCCTTCAATTGTATCTATACTCATCTAAACTCACAAGTGTACCTATGATAATGCATGACGCTAAAAAGAGCATTGCTAGCTTTAGACCACACCTCTGGGCAAATCATGTTCCCCCCTCTTATAAAGAACCCAACAAACAACTATCCAACTTAAACTTATTTGGCCAAACATGCAAATAAAAGAGCCAAATGCAAAATCTCATTTGGTACAAGGAAACATTACATTACACTGCACAAAAAACATTAAGCTCCTCCATTCAAAAATACACACACACACACACACAAAGAAGCAAACACATCAATCTCCATTGATATCTCCACACAATTCATTAATCCCACATCATATCACAAAAATGAGTAAACATCAACCAAGCAATCGTACTAACTCAAAGACTCAAACTTTAGCTGTTTCGATTGAACCCCACAAGAACAAGAGTTGAAAAAAACTAAAGAATGAAGAAAAACATACACAGGAAGATGATTATGGTACCTGAGAAGAAGAGTGAATGGAAAATGCAGAATGAGAAAGAAGGCCAAGAAGGTGATAATAATTAATAAAGCTATAAAGAAGAGTGAGAATGAGAAAAAGGAAGTGGAAGTGAAATAAGGAAATTTAAGGAACGAAATAAGGAAATGAGCTAATGAAGTACTCGTAATAATGAAGTGTTCGGTGAAGTTTTCTTGGGAAGAAGAAAGAAGAATATATGACGAAGTGCGAAAACCAATGACTGGTGTTTATTTTGGTCTAATTATGCAGCGAACACAAGGACCGACACAAATGACGACAAAAAAGTGAACATTATGTTTACTGTTTAATACTCCTATTAACATTATGTAGTACTACCTCCGGTCCTAAATATAGGACCTAGATAACTTTTTTTTGGAGAGGTTAAGGTTGCAAAATAGTCTATTAAATGATGACATATTTGATATATTTTTAGATTATCCATTAGTTTACAAGTAAAATAAACTAGTTTAAGGGAAAAAAATTAAATAAATCAATTTATAATTAACTTATTTTGCTGTTTTTTAGGATTTTTCAAAAAAGTCAATTAGGTCTTATATTTAGGACCGGAGGGAGTATTATATTTCACTTTCAGTCATTTATTGTTAGATAGATTTTATGATTAATCCTCTATAAAAAAACAAGATTATATGATTAATCATGGAATTAACCCTTGTCTCCCGCATCCAAGTGGTCGGATCAACGGATTGTTTACGGTATCACTCGTGAATCGTGATCATTATTACTCCCCCGGTCCCTAATATAAGAGTTAGCAGCCAAAAAACGCTTCTTATACAAACATGTGAATGTTAGTTGGGTATTTTGAGTTAATGCTTATTTTCCAATATTGACCATATTTATTATGATACTTTTAAGAGAGGGGAATACATAAGCATTAATAAATATATGAAAGAGACTTAGGGGCAAAGTAGGAAAAAACATATTAAATGAGGAGAGAGTCTGACATGAGCTCTTATATTAGGGACCAATATCATTCAAATTTTGGACTCTTATATTAAGCCGGAGGGAGTATTATTATTTGGATGAAACGCGATTATCTAATATAATTGTGTGCATTTCATTTAATAAGTGTGTTTGTTATTATGTTTAATATTAATAATATTATTCTCTTGTAAGAAACTTTGTGTACATGTGGATACAAAGATAATGTTTGTTATTATGTATGTCTTGTCTTAAATATATGATCTATTCTATTCAGTTTTAAAAATTTCAACACTAAGCTTTAATTGTAAAGTTAAAATATCAACATTTTTTGTACATAAGATGGTAAAATGTCAATAATTTTATATAATATGGTAATAAAATGAGAAAAAAAAGTTGGACCCAAAAATATTTAATTTTGAGATAGAAGAGGGAATAAGGTAGGGAGAAAAGTGGAGAGAATCTCTGGGTTAACATTCGGTGCTGGAACTACAATAATTTTAAAATGAAATGGAAAGGAAATGTATATTATAGAATGAGGATGTACATCTAACATCATCAAGGTGAGCGAAATACAATAAAATTCTATTGAATGCGCCTTATAAACCAAAAACAGCGGCATGATGGGGGATATTGGCATGATGGGGGATATTGCTGGCAAACGCGTTCTCACCACCAATCAGTGGCGCAATCTTGATAAGGGAGAAAAAGTAGAGAAGAGATGGGTGTGGAAGCCTGTTGGAGGATCATTTCTTGTGATTAATTATTTTAAAAAGATCATTAATATATACATTTGTTTTCCGAAACAAGTTAACAGTAGTAGTTTATACGCTATTCATCACAAGCTTAAATGCGAGCATACCACTGTCCAGGAATTAAGCAAACCAAAATCAAATAAAATACGTAGTACAACAACAAATCACTCATGAGTTGGCTCTCATAGATAGTAGTCTTAAGTATTAACTAACATAGAGTATAATCTAGTTAGTACTCTATCCAATTTTAAATATAATAGATAACATGTTTTTTGTTCAAAATATAACGTGATATGCAAAAATCAAAGTAATAAATGTCTATTTTCCTTTTGTGCCCTTGTATATTATTTGATATAAGGATGGAAAGGTGTATATAGTAAATTGGTAAGGGTAAAAATAGAAAATTTATTAAACTTACCCGTAATAAATACTTCCATTATGTTTTTATCGGTTTACACTAAAAAGTTGACTATACTTCTTATAATAGAGACTAAAGGAGCGAGTGTTTACATTCATTGATCTAATTTGCTTATTTAATCTGTAAAAATATGTCAACTTGATACTAGTAAATAAGTGTGTGTATTGGAATCAATGTATTGGCCTGGTGTCTGTCTATGTGTGTGTATGTATATTTATGTATGTATATTATGTATGTATGTGTGTATGTATGTATGTATGTATTTAAATTAATTATTAATTATTATTAACTCCACCTACTAATAATAATGATTAATAAAACTTTCTTCTCTTTAATATATGTTCTATTTGAGGAGCTGATATTCGTCTTAAATATAAGATGTATTTAAAATAATTTTCATCGACTTCATATATTATCCCTATTAAAACTCCTCCAACTATAATTAGATGAAAGATAGAGCATGATGGAATGAGGGAAGATGATTGTGGTGTTAAAAAAAGATAATTGTACCAACCAACATTATTACTAAAAAACTTAATTAAATAGTTAAATAGGTCATATATTTAAAACAAAAAGAAGTGTTAAAATTGTTATCTAACGAAAATGGTTCCCAATAATATTCTTAAAAACCACCCCCTTAGCTTCTTTAATGCAAAAAAATTGATAATTGCTTTTAGGGAGAATAAATAAGCAAATTGCATTATAAGGGCGCACTTGATCACATCGAGTAAGTTCAAATTGACATAACATCAAACCTGTTAGTCCAAATGCAGCGTAAAGTAGAGCAACAATATAAATTATTTAAACAAAAGTATATTATGTGTTGTTAAGTTATTGTATGTTTATAAGTCAAGCAAATTAAATTAGCTTGAAAGAATTGAGTTAAATTATTTATAAGTAACTCATTCAAATTTCTTTAGGTAGCTTTTATAAAAAGAATTATGTTTTATACCAAATAATGGTAAGAATATTTAACTAAAATTAAAAAGATATATTGAGCTTAACAATGTGATTATTTAAATTAAATAAAATAGAGATAAAGGGAAAAATGGAAGAGAGAGTGGGTGATCGGCTGCAATGTAAAGCCTTATGATGTAAAGCCTTATGAGGCTTCCTGTTCGTTGAATTGCATTGAAGGTGAGTAAACCACAGAGAGTAGTGGAAAGAGGTTAATGAATGAATAATGATCAGCTTGTTGGGTGATGTGACCAAAGTTGTAGGTGGGTGCTGTGTTAGCTATGCATCATTTATTGCCTGATCATGTCGTTCTATCCTCCAAAAGACCCAATATGGGCCATAATTTTCCATAACTATATTTTTTACGGATTGTTTACGGGCTTTGATCCCTATTATTTGCTCTAGTTTCACATTCCAACTTGCGAATGTATGTGAAAAAATGAGGAACAAATTCGCACAACTTTGGTGTTGAATGTGAATGACAATTTTTTATAAGAAAAAAAAACTAGCTTTTCTTTTTTTATTCTTGTTAAACTTATGTAATTTTTTTGAATTTTCACTTCTTATCTCTTATGCACTCTTTTTGAATGGCCGACTTAATTCAGCAGTAAACTTGCTTGTTGTGGGGGGTTTAAGGTCGTTAGTGCGGATTAGCCTTTTTGCACAAAAGAAGAGACAGAAAAAGATAAGACTGCATAGCATATTTCTTTCGCCACATATTCAAAAAGTAGAGATTGAATTGAGTTGGTCCTTTATCTCTTATGTATTCAATTTTCTAAATAAGTGTGTAGTTAAATAATAAAAAATCATTGGCCAAAAAAATTAAATAATAAATTCTTACATACTTATCATTTTAACGAATATTTTTAAGTGTATGTCTCCCTAGCAAAATATACTGATTAATTTTAAATTGCACTCCACAATGAAGGAAGTAATGCGTAGTGGACGATAGATTTGGATGGATAAAGATATGAGAGGAATAAATGTGATGTGGCCAGTGGGAATAGGATGCTCTCCCTATTAATTAATCACCGGCATCCACGTGGCATCGTTCCCGTTTTTTTTATCCATTGATTCCTTTGAGTAGCAAAATTAAATTAGTTTTAAAGAAAAATAAATATAAACAATTTATATTGATTTATTTTGTATTTTAAATTTTTTCATAAAAGTAAACTGAATCTTATAATTAAGACGGAGAGAGTATATACGTGTATTATTGTATATTTGTATTAGTTAAACATCTCTATTTGAAACTAATGGCACAATATGGACGAACTAACAAATGGAAAAAATTGAAGCTGCGATATAGAAATTAAGAACTAAGAATGCTAGTAGTGTTTATATTCTGAACACATGACATGCAAGCACATGGTGTGCTTCTATGTATATTGCGTTGTTGCCACCTTTCAAACTTGTCCACGTGAAACTCAGATTGTATGACACTTTCGGGTTGACTTTCAGGTTTTGATAATCACTAAAAATATCCTTCCATTGCAAAATATATCACCTATTTAAAGTTAGTTTCAGAATTTGTGTAAGAACTCATGCACAATATATTTTCAACATGTGAAACGACTCTCATCCATATATTCTATAAGAGGTGGTTAATATTTTTATACATACTAATAAAACATGTTGTAAACATTTATTATAAGTATTATTAATAATGTTTTCATTTGTTACCTCCCATATTACCATTTATTATATACATTTTTTCTCACTTCCTCACATTTAATATACAAGGGCATAAATGAAGAAAACATGTGTCACAAAATCTACAGATATGTGTTATATATGAAGTATTAGTTCAATTATTTTTTGGGGTTATCAGTTATGTATGATGCTTTAGCCTTACTTTATTAACCTTTGTGATTTCCTGCCAACCTGCTTCGTTAACCTAACTCTTGCGCCAAGCACCATTTAGCATGCCAGCCGCACAAGTTGTCTTCACTGGCTAAAATTATTAAAGTATGCACAATTCCAAGTTTCCAACATTGGAACTTTTGTCCTGATCAAAAACATTTTTGTACAAGCTCCTAGGCCCTGACTATCAGTTTTTTTCGAGAGTGTACACTTGAATTGAATTCTAATAGTAGTAACAAATTAGGTTTTAAGCTTCGGTATTTAGTTTAAGAGGGAGTACTGCGATTTTGGATTTGATGATTATGATGAAATTAATAGCTAGATATTATGGATATAATCCCACGGCTATGATAAAATCAACGTATGTAAATGTCCCTTTTAGAGACAACAATTAAGATGTGACTTTTTGGCATCGCTAATCGCTGTCATGCACAAAAATAATTGACATGATCCTAACAAGTGCCACATTTGGTCCACTTGGTTCGGTTTCTTTCTTATCACTTTTAAAGCAACTAAAGAAAAGAGAGACTCCTTCCGCCAAAGAAATTTGCATGACCAGGGGCACTATTTTAAAGATACTAATAATTTGTTTAAATATTACATATATAAAAGATTTATTCATATTTTTTCAGAATATTTTAATTTTTGTATTTTATGCGCATTGGTTATAGTACTGTATTTTTATATTTTATTAAATCGGATGAGTATAATCAAAATGTTATGAATAGATATTACATACAAAATAATACATACAAAATGTTATGAATAGATATTCATTGAATCAAAAAAATCTACAGAACAACATATTTTAAAATAAGATTTCAAAAATCTAGGTTTCATTATACTTGTAGAATTTTTCATTCAATGACTTCACTTTATTTTAAAATAACAACCTCCATAAAATCTTCTCTGACTCTCTCAAATTTCTCTATTTTCCCTCACTAAAATGTTCCTCTTGTATTTCTGATAAAAAAAAAGTTACTCTTGTATTCGAAGTTAAGGATACACTGTACACAACAGATACCCATTTATACCTACTCTATCCTTGTAATACCATAACTAACATTCCATCTTTCTTCCTTCCTTTCTAATATTAATTGTTTAATTTTTCTTTACCAAAGTTTGATACTAGAATACCTTTTTTTCACGCGACTTTGATACATTATTAAACATATGGGAATCAACTTTATTTGAGGTATATTATATATAATCCCCTGATTCTTTCTTTTGTTTTTTTGGAGTAAAAACTACCCAATAATAACATACAGAAGAAAATGTGATCTGAAAATAATAATTGTTGATGTTTTTCCAATCATAGATAAAGATACATTATCTTTTTGTTCCATTTTCATTTTTTTGTTCAGATACATTTCATTAATGAAAACACTTACTTTTATGTAAAATATATCATATACTCCCTCCGTTCCTAAATATAAGACCTAGATAACTTTTTTTTGGAAAAATTAAGGTTGCGAAATAGGTTATTAAATGATGACATATTTGATACTCCCTCCGTTCCTAAATGTAAGATCACTTTGGGGATATGGATAAGTTCCTAAATGTAAGAACACTTTCTCTTTTTTCCCAACTTTTACCCAAAATACCCCTCCCAAGTTTTACCCAAAATACCCCCATACTACTTTTACAATTGAGTTGTGGGGTTGAGTTGGAAGCATGAAGGGGTATATTTATGTTTTCAATTTAATTGAAGGGTATCTTTGGAACATCAGGTAATTTGACCACCTTTCTTAATCTCCCCAAATTATGGAAAGTGATCTTACATTTAGGAACGGAGGGAGTATCTTTTTAGATTATCCATTAGCTTATAGGTAAAATAAACTAGTTTAAGAGAAAAAATTAGGTAAATCAATTTATAATTAACTTATTTTTTGCTTTTTGTAGGATTTTTCAAAAAAGTCATCTAGGTCCTATATTTAGGAACGGAGGGAGTATAATTTATCCTATATATAAAGAAAAATATTTATTCAAAAGTTCAATATTTTATTGATTGTCAACTTTTATTATTTAAATTCAGTAAAACTAATAGGATATATTAAATACTGCACATGACATTTACAAGAATCACACAATTGAAAATTTTCGATATATTGTAATTAATTTTCATAAGATATGAAGTTTAAATAAGTATCAATATTTGGACTTTTCTCATATATAAAAGAATCTAACTCTTATTAGTAATCCATTAATGTGGTGAGAGAAGGAATTGGGCTAAATAGGCTTCTTCTACTGGGCCTACTTTTTTTTATTCATAAACGGCACCATCTGATATCTGATGGAGAAGATTGCCTACCATCAGTTCACCACAAGCCTCCCTCTTATAAAACAAGGCTTAAATACGCTTTTAAGCCTTTATCTTTGCATCAAAGTCTAATTTTGATTTCTAAGTTTCAAAAGTGCAATTTCAATATTTTTTTGTTAATGACGATTTGTATTTAAATTTTGATAAAACAGTTCTACATTTTCATTATTAAGTATAAGTTTTCATATATGTCGCGTGTGTATATATATCAAAATGTATACCATTTTTATGGACATTTAACTACATTATTGCGGTTTAGATTTTGAAAGTTAAAATTAACATGTTAATAAAAAAGAACTAAAAGTACACATTTAAGGGAGACTATAAGGAGACTTAATGCAAAAAAAGGACTAAAACTATACATAAGAAAAAAATAAATTTCCCACCAAAAACACAAGCACAAGAACAAAAACGGGTCACTAAGATTGTTGTAATTCGATTTTCCTATGCTCTCCATCTAATTTCAGGACAACTTTGGTATTGTTCTTAGTAGTTATGTTCGATCATAATTGAAATAACACTTAAATGTTGCAATCCAGGGCGAAATTCGCTTGATTCCGTAGCTCGCAATTGCATGCATGATACATGCATGCGTATAGTGTTTACGATGTTTTTTTTGGTGAGTATGAAACAGTTCTTACTGTAAAGAATGTCGAATGAACGTAGCTGCTGATATCTTAAGTATTCATTGCTTCTTGTCCTTCTTGCTTCTGGAATGCTCTCCTCTGATCTGTCGTCTGTTTTTGATGATTAGTATCCATCCATCATTTGCACCGTCACCGCCTTTTATTGATTAGTTTCCGTGCATGCAGGGCCCATTTTTGTTAATTCACCATCTACATACATAGTGACTATGGAGTTGGGGACCATTAATTTAACTTCATAGGCTCCTAGCTGGCAGGTGAGTTGGCCTTTTCAGGTTTGGTTATCGTCCACTTATAAATGATGTTTACCTTTTCAATTATTTTTGGGTTACAATATATATTTATGAAAATTTTTGTTCATCAAGAGTTATTTGTTCTTAAAAGTTAATTTTGTAAGTTTTATTTCCTAAAAAAGTTCTTTTGTCCTTGGAAGTATTTTAAGGTTAAAATTGTCCCTAAAGTTTACAATGTAGTAATTTCTATTTTCTAGTAAAATATCGACATGGACCATTAAATACCGTTATAAAATGAAATTGACCGGCAATAATTTGCAGTTAATTAGAAGGTATAATTAGTTCGTTTAGTCCAATTTTTATGCCATGGCAAAACAGTTGTCCAAGAAAAAAATTACTAGAAAAATTTGCACTTTAACATTTTTTTAATTTCATCAATTGATCTGTTATATATAACATACTAAAAAGGTTTGAGACAGTTTAATTGTGCCGTTTCATCATGATATGTTGGGCACTGTGTTGAAAGGTTAGAAGTAGTGATTTTTTGCACATTCTAAGTGTTCAAATTGACCGTAGGTTTATGCATTTTTTAATGTGATTCACACACAAGTTTGTGAATGTGATGTTATATTTTTTGCTAGATGCTAATAATATAAATATATGGTGGGCACTTAAAGATTCCTGCATATTCTTTCCTTCAAAAGAAGGTAACTACCACTTTCATACCCCTACCATTTTAAGGATTACTTGTAATCTTGGCACTATCCCTAAGGTTATAGGCTTACAGCCTAAGAAAGTTTTTGAGATGGCTGGGGAATATGCATGTAGCTTGGTGCAATATTGATGTTAATTATTTTTTAGGCCACAGATGTTAATTTATTTACTAGCTAGGCGCACATCAGAGTTAATGATTGTTCAACTGAATTTTTGTCCAACAAATTAAAGTCCAAAAGCTTTTGCCTTTTTCTCTTTTACCTTCTTGTCCATCTTTCAACTTTCGACATTGATAGCTGATTTAATATATTTTAAGTAAATAGTGTTAACTATTCAGATGCGTCGTTGGTTATACTTAGCTTTTGAAAGCAACTTTAGAAAATGCAACATAATAGTGATAAAGCGCTGGTTAGAATTAGCTTGTATTGAGATTTGTTATGATATGGGGTTTTAGTTGAGATTTGTTATGATATGGATATAATATATCCATTTCATATATCAAATCTCAACAGTTTGGAGATGCGTCTCGAATAGGATGCGAAAACAGAAAAAAAAATAATCTGAAGCCATATTCTATGAGCTGCATTCTTCCTTATTACTATATAAACATGTCTCAAAGTAATTTCACTTTTTCCACTTTTTTCATTTAGAAAAAAGAAAAACATATGATCTATAATCTTCACTATAGTGAAGATTACCTATAATCTTCACTACTATAGTGAAGATTATATAGGTCATATGTTTTTTTTTCTAAAAGAAGACATCACTTTTGTGAGTGGGCATTATCATCATCACTGTTTCACTGTATGAAATTCTTTCCTTAATTTTGATGAATGTTGTCTTTGCATCACAGTTGCTAGTTCTCAGAAGGTAGCATCAAGAATTTTTTTTCTCTCGTAAGGTTGTCTTTGGACTTTGGGTGACTATTTGATCTCATTCACCATTTGTGTTTGTCCTCCCATGTTAGTAAAAAAAAGAAAATAACGTACGAAAATAGTAATTCATTAAGGAGTAGGAGTGAAAAATATGTATCAGCGTTATATGTATCCTTTTCCAATCAATAATGTATGTTGTTATACATATTAGCTAGTAAGATAAGCTTTTATTATTGTTGTTTTAATGCACGTTGCTTTCTGAAGAAGACGTACATCCTTGCCACTATGGTGATCTCATTTTTTACTTGATACAACCATAGTCTACTATCTACACCTAGATCAGCAACTATCTGCACAAATATTATGTAGTAAATATTGTGAAGTTGCACGTGATCATTGAGGGATTCAAAAAAGCATGGTAGACAGGAATTAAAGGATATATATTGAGAACCCACTAATTTGTTTCCAAGTACCAACCAGAATATAATCTAGTTGATAACTAGTACTACTATACTGATATAGATTGATACAAACTTAACACAAAAGCATGCTAGCTAAGTTTTGAAAATTATTCACTGATATTATTTTTGAATCAGACAAATAATTGATTCTCAAGGGATAAAAATCATGGATGTGGAAGGACTGGAATCGAGAAATATGGCTCAAGTACTGGTGCTTCACTTCCTACCATTGATTCACTTGTAGCAGCGTTTCCTCCAAGGAATCCACCATAAAAGGCTTTAACCTTTCTTAAGATGTTGCGAAAAGATAATGGAAAGTAAGAGAAGCCAAGCTTATGAACCTTGCTTGCTTTTGCTCTACCTTTTGCACTCTCTTCACTATTAGTCCTGTTTTCTTTAAAGTTGTTTTCTGCTAGATGAATATCATTGTCATTGCTTAATTGATGATGCACAGAGATATGGTGATGATGAAATAGTCTCCCTTTTAACTTCTTTCCCTTAGCCCTCTGGAATGTTTGATTGCTAGCAAGTTGTGCTTGCATGGAGCTGAAGGTGTGTCTTCTCACTCTCACTCAGTCTCTCTATAGTCTATAGGTTTTTGCTGATTAGGAAGAATGACTTGATGATCCTTTATATAGAGGTCAGCTTGGAGAAGATGAGGATTTATTGGAAAGAATATCAGCTAGTAATTTGGGCTGCAAAATATCGAGGACTAACAAATATGTGGCCCCTAGAAATTAAGAATCGTGTATCCACGTGAAGTGTAGGACCTATTTGGACAAGGGGCGGCTAGCATAGTCATACTCATTAAATTTTAATTGCTTTGTGATATAGAAATGATACCTTACCCTGTAGTCTCAACTTGTTTGTGGCAGGTAACATAAACATATCTCCCACTTTCAATCACACAAAAGAGGGTTATTTTGAAGTGACGAATAATTGAAGCCAATTTCGTTTCTCTTGATTATTTTAGGACCACCCATCATGTTTTTTCCTTTTAAGTTACATTTTTTTTTCTTACAAAAAACTTAATGAGTACATTTATTGTTTGAGTTGTGTTGCAATGCAAGTTGTAAGGAAGTTTTGCTTGCTTGTGGCATAAATTGATATACCGGCTTGTACGCACTGTATATCTCTCTGCCTTTGCGTGGCTGAGAGTCGAGACTAATTTATGTGTTAGGGGATGGGGAAGCAGTACAAGTGAACCACAATGTGTGGCCTATGTGAGCTACATTTTGATTATCTTAAAATGTAAGTCTGAAATGTGTAGTTTAGCTAGAGAAATTCTCCAACAAGAATAAAATTCTGAGCAAAAATGTCATTGGTATCTCTAATTTATACACGTCTCTGTCAAAGGTGGATAATCATGAAATGAAATGTGGACCGTTACTTGTGCTCTCTGTGACTTCGATTAATGCTAACTAAATGAGATTATGTTAAATCACAAGTAATATCATAAAATAACCTGAAGATTAGCTCAAACTCCTGCAATAAAACAAAACAGCTTGTTGGGGAGGGATTGTGTAATAGGGGTGGGAATGATTAGAAGTCAAACTTTTGCTAAATAGGTTTAAACCTGATATGAGGAAATGAAAATTGGGTCTGATCTAAGCCTGAATGTATGCTTTTTTAAAGCCTTGGGTCTGAGCTTTTAAAAGGCTATCAAGGACTAAAGTCTTTCCATAGGCTTACTTACAATGTAAGTCCATAAAGAAATTTCACATTTCAATAGTTTGCTTCAAATGCAAGTTTTTAATAAACTTCAAAGTCTACATATCCATACTCAGAGACTTTTTATATGCTTAAAAAACTTATCAGACAATATAATATATGCATAATATCTAATAAAATTTATATAACATTTTTTTAAATTTTAATATTAAATAGGTCAACTTGAAGGCTTTTAAGTCAAACTTTCATGAAATAGGTCTGACCTATTTACATAATAAGGTTTGTAAATAGGTTTTAACCTAACCAATTTAATAAATAGGTCAAGCTAAGGCAAACCACCTGTTTAAAGTCTAACCTACTCACACCCCTAATTGTGTTTAAAGCGGTAAGCAGTTCAAATGTATTGTTTTGAAGGTGGTTTAGTTATTATAGTTAAGAAACCCCTAGTTTAGTTGTGATAAACTAAACCCCTAGTTTAGTTGTCACCTTCATTATTTGTCATGAATTACGTGGTTCAGTTTCATTATTTTGAAGTATTAAAAGATACAACTTATTCAATGAAAAACTTAAAAGGGATTAAAGGTATTATTATGGTTGTTTTCTTTTTTGCTAAAAAGTTAAGTGTCTCTCAGCAATAAAAACTTGACCATTTAAGTGTTACATCATCTTGATTCTAGAGAAAGCTCTTGATTATGATTGACAATATGGAATAACTAAACTGAAAACAAATCAGAACATATATAGGAAAATGGAGACAGACTAAAGGGGAAGGGAACCCAAATTTGGAAATAAGAAAAGACATGAAAAGAAATATGAGAAATCGTGGGGATGCTGGACTTTCTCTCAGAGAATGGCCACAAGTTCTAGGCAGAATGAAGCGTGTGGTGCGGTCTATAGTACTGTTGGGACCATTTGAGATTACAGCAGTAAATTCTTGAAACTTCTTAACTCTAAGAAGGAAACACGTGGGACAATGTCATGCAAGTTTTCTTTTCTGTTGATCAAACTTTGAGGCAACTTTCTGTGCTTATACTGTGTATGCTGTTTGTCATAGTCTCTGACCCTTGCATTATTCATTATTGCTTCATTAGAATCAATTAAGATGCAATGCAAGGTTTCGGATTATTTTTGAAGTCAATTCAGGTTATCTAAGAAATCTCTACAAACCAAAATAAGCATTTAGTAATCTCTGGTCCAATCGAGAAATTGATATGATTATCAATTTAGTTTTATCTGTTTTTTTTTGAGAAAATTGATATGCCTCTAAATTTTTGTCCTTAATATAAGTTATCAACTTCTATTAACTAACTCATTCATTAAAATTTTTCCAATATACCCTTATCATTGGAAAATGAACATTGGAAGATGAGAATAGAGAGAAAATGAAAAATGCACCTCTATATCCATAAAGATAGGATATTAATGAAGAGAAAAAAAAGGTAATGGGCCACAGTGATAAAGGTGGGGAAGGGCAAATATGGAAAAGACAAAAAAAAAACAACCAATTTAATAATGCACTTTCATTAACCTTCATTCCTTGGTATGTACAATTTAGGCTGTTGGTGACTTATAAATAGGACTTGAGGAAGTATTAAATAAGAAAGAAGGGGCTACAAATGATTAAAGGGGTTAAAATAGTCATATTAGTCATTTAGTTAACATCCTTAATCTAATACTCCCTCCATTTTTAAATATAAGATTTAATTATTTAATTTGAGCAGATTCATTCATGATGTTAGTCAAATTAATTAAAGTCACATTATATTACTAAAGTACTTTTGTCACTTGCCTTTATTCCAACCCTCACTTATCACTTGTTTCTTTAATTGAAGAATATCAATAAAGATGATTTATGGAAAAGTTGAGACAAATTAGAAAGAACTCTTATATTGTTGTCCAAAAAAAAAACAAAAGAAATAGATCTTATATTTATATTTAGGAACAAAGGAGTAAAATTTATATAACTCAATAACTTAATAACTATGTTTAATATAGGGTAAGGGACCTAATCTGCCCCTGAAGTAACCACCAAGGAGCACTGAGCACCCTGAACTAACAACAGGCCCGTATCTGCACTCCAAGTAACCAAGGTGTTTAAAAACTACCCCGGTTTGACGGTCAACAACGTTTGACCGTTAGTATGCATATGTGGACGCCACGTGAAGACCTGTTTTGCCACCCGGCGCCTTGTCATCGCCACGTAGGATAAGTTAATGTGGGTCCCACATTAAATAAAAAAACATTCTCCCTCCCTCTTCACCTCCCACCCAAGGCCCCCCACCCCCCCTTCACCTCCCACCCACCGCCCCCCTTCCCCCTTCACCTCCCACCCACCGCCCCCCTTCCCCCTTCACTTATCCTACGTGGCGATGACAAGGCGCCAGGTGGCAAAACAGGTCTCCACGTGGCGTCCACATATGCATACTAACGGTCAAACGTTGTTGACCGTCAAACCGGGGTAGTTTTTAAACACCTTGGTTACTTGGAGTGTAGATACGGGCCTGTTGTTAGTTCAGGGTGCTCAGCGCTCCTTAGTGGTTACTTCAGGGGCAGATTAGGTCCCTTACCCTTTAATATATGTACTACATGAATTTTCCAACATAGCTGGGTGATTATTATTAGTGAGGGTGTCATGTTAGTTAAACACGACATCTTTGGCATTCCATTTCTTTTGCTGAAATCTTTGGCATTCCATGAAAGGACATCTGCACCAACTTATTATCAGTCCAAATAGTGTGGAGCAACGAAGACCGTCTGATCAATCCAACGTCCTTCATGCTAAGATCGGTTGGGCGGCAGATTTAAATCCCCACAGCCTTCCAAATGGGGCTCATTGCAGGGGAGTCCCTGCTTTTGCTATTTTTTCTTACCAAGTGTAGCTGTGATTATTTTCTTTTTCAAGTTTTACCTGATACTCCCTCCGTTCCTAAATATAGGATCTAGATGATTTTTTTGAAAAATCCTAAAAAAAGCAAAAAATAAGTTAATTAAAAATTGATTTACCTAATTTTTTTCTCTTAAACTAGTTTATTTTACCTATAAGCTAATGGATAATCTAAAAAGATATCAAATATGTCATCATTTAATAACCTATTTCGCAACCTTAATCTTTCCAAAAAAAAAGTTATCTAGGTCTTATATTTAGGAACGAAGG
Organism: Mimosa pudica; assembly: GCA_029929735.1. NCBI lineage: Eukaryota > Viridiplantae > Streptophyta > Magnoliopsida > Fabales > Fabaceae > Mimosa > Mimosa pudica. The sequence goes on along the minus strand of JAKELP010000017.1, from coordinate 8,422,684 downwards.
GAGTAGATATTATTTTCACACATGACAATTGAAAATTGAAACAACAATAGCCATATAACCATTCAAATAATGAACTATTTTGATATAAAAAACTGTTATTGCATTTTGAAGCAACTATTGAAGTTTTTAAGCAGACAAATTGACATCTGCACATAACGTTAATGTAATTTCAATTGTAGAAGAATATAAACTTATTCAAAACTAATTGAAGTATGTTTTCAACAATAAAAAATTAACATTTTAACTTCTCCACGGGAGTCGGTCACAATCAGCAGCTTCTTAGCCCACAAACAAAGATCAACTGAGATCTAAGCCCACAGACAGGAACTTGTAGAACATATTGTGGTCTGAGAATCATATGGGGTCCAACATATCAGAACATGACACACTGAAATCACACAAAAATTCACAAGAGTGAGGAAAAGATGTTGTCCTTACCAGAATGCGTGGAGTGTACTGTAGCTTTTTTCTCCTCAAAACTATGAGAAATCTTCATAAAGTCTTCTGGTGAAGCTTGTTCTTCTTTCTAGGAGTGGGTGCTTGTGATGGTAAATAACTGGAATTCTTTTCTGCTAGATGCTTTAACAATATCCTACTCTTCTCTTGTTTGCATTGTACTGTAAGAGAAGGGAGGCATTCACTACTTGGTTCCCATACTAAAAACAGCAATAAAACCAAAAAAGAAAAACAGAAAATGAGAATAGAATCAACCCATATTTTGAGCAAAGGGTCGATAAAAGACAGCAACCTGTATTTTGATTTGGAACAACAAAAACTTTCTTCTGCTGCTAATCTTCACCCTGCAAATAACATGAGCAATAAATCATTACATGATTAAATAAAACAAATGCAGCATAATAGCCATTTTCATAACATACACACATATGAATGATAGAAATTAAGCAACACTAACAACTTTTTGACCATGGAACATAATGCAGATACATGTCTTAAAAAATGGAATGCGAAATGACAAAGATGATCATCATGGGATGCAAAACCAACCATTTAGAATGAAAGCTGACCTAATCTAAAGAATGCAAGAAAACAATCTATACCCTGGAAAAATATTTTTCCAAGTCCAAATATATACAATTGGAATAGCAATTATGGTTGAAAATTATAACTGCTTGACCATCAGACTCATCAATACAAAAATGGGTCTTAAAAATATGGGGAAAAGCAGAAAATGATACAAATTAAACCAAGGAAATATTATTTGATATCCAGAGAGCCTGATGGTGAATAAACTCATTTTCTGAGAGGAGTAAAACAGGAAACATAAATATATTTATACAAGAAAAAATTGGCCTAGAATGGGTTGTCCTAACAATACCTTCATTCATCACTATATTCAAATCATCCCAAGAGATAAAAGAAATTGCTATAGCAAAACTAAAGCACTTTCTAATATCAATGGTCAACCTCTGAAATCGAAAGCTCATTCTTCATCAAGCAGCCAAGGCAAGAGCATATGAACCTTTATCTTCCATGTGATGAGCTGATAATCAAGCATAATGAGAGTGGTATCAACCACAAAATTCAAAGTAACAAGATCTGATATTTTAAAATTTCATGTCAGTTCTATGCAATGTAGATGGAAGCAAACCTTGACCACTGTTGTACATGTAATTTCATAGAAGCATTTATGATCACAGAGTTCAAAAGTGCTAGTGGCTTCATGTGCTGGCTTTAACTGTTTCCCAGCATGTTATAAGTGATCTTATCTGGTGCAATTCCATTTGCTATCATCTCATTTACAAGCTTGTTGGCTTCCTCCACTTTGCCCAATTTAGAATACCCATCTATCATAATAGTGTAGGTAATTTTATTAGGTTTTATACCATTTGATAATATTTCCTGTAAGATGTCCTCCACTTTATCCATCTGGCCTAACTTACAATAACCACCAATCCAAGCAGTATAACAAACAACATTTGGCAATAAGCCCTCATCTCTCATTTCATTAAATATATCTTTTGATTCATCAACGCGGCCAATATTGCATAAGCCATGTATTAGAGAAGAATATGTGGCACAAGTTCGTGGAACACCCCTACTTTTCATGGCCTCACAAAGTTTAAAGGCTTCATTTACATTTCCAATTCTGCAATAGGCAGAAATAAGAATGTTATAAATAACAGGATTTAGCTCTACTTTCTCATTAACCAACTCATTGAAAAGTTTTGCACCATCCTCAATCCTGTCAGCTCTACAATATCCTTCTATAATAAATGCGTATGTATATACATTTGGAACCAGGCCATTTTCTTTACTTTCATGCAAAAGTTTGTTAGTTTCATCTACTTTACCAATGTCACACAAAGCCTTCATAAGGTAATTGTAAGTTTGCATATCTGGCAGAATTCTCTGCTTAAACATCTCTTCCTTGAGCTTAGAAGCTTCTTCAATTCTGCCCCCTTTGCAAAAACCCTGAATGAGTGTGTTGTATGATATTCTATCCAACACCAAACCCCTCTCTAGCATTTTTTTGAGTACTGTGACAACCTCTTGCATGTCACCTTGTTCACAAAGTCCATGAAGAAGAGCATTTGAGGTAATAGTATTGGCTGCAAAACTTTTTTCGGAAAGTCTAAACCAAAGTCCGACAGCCTCCAAATGATTTTTACTCTTACAGAGACCACATACCAGCGAGGTAAGGATGCTATCACTGGGCTTAATGTTCTTTAACAACAACTCTTTAACAAATCGTAGTGCAGAATCGAACCTTGAATTAATGCATAACCAGTGTATTACATAAGAACATGCATCCTGATTAATAGATGATCCACTACGTAATATATCATCCAATGCTTGTTCAGCTTGTTTCATTTGATTACACCTGCAGAAACCTTGTAAAAGAGTATTAGAAGTTACAGAATTGGGTGTTACACCCTTAGATAACATTTCATCCCTGATCCTTAGTGCCTCCCTCATATTTCCCTTCCTGCAGAAGCCATCGATCAGTGTATTGTAAACAACTATGTTGGGAGCAAACCCATTTTTCAACATTTCTACCAAAATGGAATTTGCTTCCTCAAACTTTTCCAACTTCATCAAAGCATTAATAAGCAAGCTATATGTTATAAGACTAGGACCAACTTTACTCATTACCATCTTTTCTTTAAACCGAAATGTGTCCTCTAATCTTCCACACTTACATAGCCCATCAATCATATTATTGTAGGTGACAACATTCGGCGAAATACCAACCTCCTCCATTCTCAAGAACAAATTAATTGCATCTTCAATCCTCCTTCCCTTAAAAAATGCATTAATTGCAGTAGTAAAAGTGTAAACATCCGGAGAAACATGTTTACAAATAACATCAAACACTTCATAACTCATATCAAGTTGATTAGCCTTCACTAAGGAACCTAACAAGAAATTACATGTCTTCCTAGAGGGAAAAATACCTTTCCTCACAAAAGCATAAAAGACATCAACAGCATAACCCAAACCCAAATTCCTAAACTGGGTACACAAAACATGAATCAACAAATCCAATTCACCATGATGTCTCCCTTCAAAAACTACATTAAGTTCCAACATAGAAGAAACTACATCAAGGTGCCTATTCTCATTATTCTCAAACAAAGCAGGCAACTTTCCATCAATCAAACGGATCAAAAGCAATCTAGCAGGACTCAAATAATTAGCAGCTAGAAGCAAACGAACCAAAAGGCAATAAGACCTCACAGTGAAGCTAAAATTGAAAGAATGAGAAGCAAAATGAAAGAAATGAAGGGTAGTTTTGATGTTCACATTTGAATGAATGGACAAGAATAATGTATCAAAATTATGAGGAGACAAATGGGGTATGAATTCTGTACACTTAGAAGAATCTAAAGCCTTGTTAGAGAGAATAGAAGGTACCATGTTAAGAAAGACTTGATTTTTTTTATTGGGTAGTGAAGGAGGAGGGTCAAGATCATGAAGGTGATGATGGGGTTGAATTTGGGAAGTGACCCAATTGAAAGGACGTGTGAAAGTTAAGAACTTTGAGAAAAGTTTAGTGTTTGAAAGCCTCCTTAAATCCATGGCACAATGCATGGATTGGGGTTTCAAGAAATAGAATAAAGATTGGTTTTTTTCATCTCTGAGGAGAAGAATACAACATTAGAGATGTTGAAGAGGAGAAATTGAAGAAGGTGCAAAGTGATACGTTGATGGCATATTTTTCCTAAGGTTTTTGCTGGTAGGGGGGTGATGGGCCTATTTGTGATTGGTGGGCCCACAATGGCCCAATGTTGATCCATTATTTCTTGCAAATTTGGGCCTGTATGATTGGTTGGGGAACAAATATTCCCTATCCTATATCAATAAAAAAAACTAAGTGTTTGGATATAGAATACTCCCTCGTTCCTAAATAGTATAAGATGAGTTTAACAAATTTGGAGAGATTAAGGAAGATATTCCAATGAGTTATGATTACATGAAACTTTCAAAATACCCCTCACTAAGTTTTGAAAATATCATCTCACCTTCAAACTACTATTTTTTGGATGAAGGGAGTATAGGGGTAATTTAGGGAAAACTTGAGTCAAATTAGAAAGTGATCTTATATTTAGGAACAAGCTCTCATCCCTAAAGTGATCTTATATTTAGGAACGGAGGGAGTAGTTTCCGAAAAAATATGAAAAATCTATTCTAAAGAATAACTTATGAAAAAGCTGAAAAAAATAACTTTTGCAAAACTTAGGTTTTCTGCCTCAAACATAGATTTTCAGTTAAAAAAACTATTTTGAAAAAGTTGTGAGTGTTTATCTTACTTAACTGAAACTTATGTTTTGATAGAAAAGAACTATTCTGAAAAAGTTGGGAGAGTTTGTCTGCCTTGATTTCAAAACATAAGTTTAAGCTCAAACTTACATTTCAAACCTACGTTTGAGGGTATGTCAAATAGGCCCTAACTCTCTCTCTCTCCCCTATGTAGTTGGAATGACTAGTTCCTCACCATGTGACAAACTATAAGTTAGAATTCTCTTTAAAAATGTATCCGTATAGAACTTGACAATAATGCTTTAAACATAATTGTCTCTATTAGAAGAATATTTGTGCCTAGAACAAAAAGGTATTTCTCTAACCAAAAGAGGTTAAACTTAGTGGAAGAAGCTAACCCGTCATAGTGTAACGTACCGAGGGTCAAATTCTCGTTGAGGGAAATGTCCATGTTTAAATTTGATGTTGTCTCAAATATATGATTAATTATCTTTTTGTAAGAGGATATTCGAAAAAAGTTTTTCTTTTTTTTAGAATATATTCACAAAAATAGGACAAGTGTGTAGTATGGCTTGTATACATTAATTTGCGAGGTTAAATAATAAAGTGAGGACATGAGGGAGTAACATTTTACAATGTCGATTAATTATCTATATACCACAGTGACAATATATATATATATATTGTTAAGTTTATATTTAATTAGATACATATATAGAGACTCAAGTACTCATTCATATAAAGAGGTTCCCTGATTAAATAAGCCAATTCCAACAAGCTATATATCACTGTGCATATCTTTTCCTCAGAAGATTTCCTCTGATATTTCTATTGTAATTCGTTGGTCTTCTTCAAGGTTAGTTAGAATATATTCACAAAAATAGGACAAGTGTGTAGTATGGCTTGTATACATTAATTTGCGAGGTTAAATAATAAAGTGAGGCCATGAGGGAGTAACATTTTACAATGTCGATTAATTATCTATATACCACAGTGACAATATATATATATATATATATATATATATATATATATATATATATTGTTAAGTTTATATTTAATTAGATACATATATAGAGACTCAAGTACTCATTCATATAAAGAGGTTCCCTGATTAAATAAGCCAATTCCAACAAGCTATATATCACTGTGCATATCTTTTCCTCAGAAGATTTCCTCTGATATTTCTATTGTAATTCGTTGGTCTTCTTCAAGGTTAACGAATTATATTTTGAGACGAAACATCTTGGCAAGATGTAGTTATCTTCTATTCTTCTACTGTTTACTCTGAGTTTGATTAAAATTTATTTGGTTCGGTATGATTTATATTTAGGATTTATCTACCATATAATGATGTGTGTTAGTATCAATAACTAATCCATACATAATCTTAAGCAAATAATGTTAGTTTAATATCTCTTACACGTCTCTCAAAATCACATCACTCAACCCTAAGTGCTCGACTGTCCAACAGAAAATATACACGGAAGGTGAACTGAATAAACCAAACAAATGATTCAAGTTGCAAAACAATTATGTGAAGGTAATATAATTAGATCTCAAACACATTTAACTGAAGTCTTTGTCTTCTACAAATAACACCAATCTCTCAGAAGCTACAGGGAATCAGGGATGGTTCCCTTGCACGCAGTACTTTCTGTCTTTGTCTGTCATATGCGGAATCAAAACTGATGTGATAGTAGCTTTAACTTCTTCGATGCCTTCAACCACATGGCTAGACAGGTGGCAAGAACCCAAACAACGCCAAGTTCATCTGTGCTTAAAGATGCAGGACCCATTTTAATTGAGTGTTCTCTCTTATTCTTTCTGCTTCACAATGATAGATGTAGAGTAATTAATGACCAACTTTATGAACAATTATGATCTCCAACAAAAAATAGACTCTTTCGTCCTCAATGTAGAGCATAACATATAAATTGCTAATAATGTTCCACTTGGCATAATATCAATGGCTCAATGTATACTAATAGCTTTGACGGAAAAAATGTATAGTTAGATCGAGCCCAAACCATCCACTTAGCATAAATTTTTGAAACTTTTTTTGCAATATTTGCTATTTAGCCGAAAAACATTAGATTTGCAAAATGTAACTAGGTTATCAAAGCATTGATATATGGTAATAAAAAGATGGAGAAAAGATAGTGGTTGATGGGTGATATTACCCATATAAAAATAAAAAGCGATGGGTGACATTACTTTTGGAAGTGAGTGATTCCGATCCGCCATAACACACATACGTGATAATGTGATATATGTGTATGTGTGTAATAACTCTATTAAGGAAGTTGCTCATAAATATAAAACTTATTTATCTAATTTATGTGTTAAGGATGTTAGTTAAATTGGTTAAAATTATATGGCATTACCAAGCCACTATAATCATCCATTACTTTTCTCTTATTTATTATTGTTATTGTTGACATTGATATGTAGGCAAACACTCGGGGAATTTATAGAACGAGAACTATTAATGAATAATATGCCCAAAAAATTGATTGCTGATAAAGCACAATGATGTTGTATGATCCATGTAGTGGGATAAGCATTGATGTTAATACGTTTATTAATAAAGATAATTTAGGAAAAGTAGAGAAAATTGGAAATATAGTTCTGATCATATATATCAAACCCACCTTGAGATAGATCATATATTTAGAATGATAAAGGGAATACTTAGTATTATTTCCAATATGAATTAGAAATTAAATTGGAAAAAGATTAAAGGTGAACTTGGTACGAACAACGAAATTGATCGAATCCATGCATGCAACATGTGCTTCTCTCTTTCTCCCTCCCTCAAATGATCTCTTCATTATAATTATAAAATTAGTTAAAAAATAAGAAGCCCACAAACAACGTAACACTGATTCCTTTACAAGCAGCACGCTGATGATCGATGACTTGGATATATATAGTATTTATCTGGTTTAGTAATAACTTCAGAAAGGCACATGGTTTTCCTTTATTTTAAGAGCAGACATCAATAAGGTAGAGCATCGAGTTATAAGAGGGGTCGAATCTACAATCTCAATGCTAACGAACTTTCATGCCATTTGACAACAAAACCATGGCACATGGTTTTCCTTTGATTGGTAGTTCTTCAATATGATTTCAGTACGTATATCGTAGCATTGTTAATTCGATCGGTTGTGATCTCAGTTTCGCCTGACAACAACTGAGGTATGATCAATCATACGTCTACTTTCATGGCTACATAATCACATGAATGATGAATAAATGATTGATTGATTAGTGCCAACAAAACAATGGCATACGTCCCATGCTTAATTAATATAATTAATCAACGGGGAACAAGACAACTTCATACATTGTTGGCTTTGGATCTATATACGATTAAATGTAAAAACTATAATTACAAGCTTCCAAAAACTGACGGTGCATAATGCAAGTCCATCCAAATGCTCACACTTATATTGTATGAGAATTTATTTATTTATTCTTATTTTATTTCCTTGGCTTCAACTGTAGACATTTAGAAACTATGGATACTGGAAATGACATACATTGTATTCATATTATTACGTGCGCCGTTGACTATAAGATTTAACTATGTAAACAAGACGTGACAGAATAAAATTGGACATAATTGAGCAATCGATCACATTTTCTTCTGTGTCTCTATCGAAATTGCTCTATGAAACACTATTTTCCTTCCGTCTCTTATCATAAGATCAAAATATTTAAATTGTGTGCGTGATTCAAGAAAACCATTAAAATGACTTATAAATACTAAATAGATATATAGAAATAAACTTTTTTTTTTAAAAGAAAAGATATGCTGTTGGCACAGGTGAGACTTGAGAGCGAAAATATATTAAAAGTCGATAATGAGAGAGAGTCTATATTTATAAGGGTAAGGTGACTAATTATACATTATTTAGTTTACTATACTCAGATGAACCGAGAGTGCAATCTTATGATATACGGACCGGGATAAATCAATTATAAAATTCAGATATAAATAAGGGGTGGAGGAAAATTTTTGCTTTAATGAAGTGACACCTGTCGTCCAAAATTAATTATCTAACATGAATAATAATTAGGTATATAATAAGCTTAAGTAATTATATATATACATAAGAAAGAAAAACGTGTAAGGCTCTTGCCTAAGCAAATCTATAGCGAGCTTTTGCTGATGGGTTTCGCAAAACCTGCTACACTACCTTCCATGATATCGCCAGTACTTACTCTTATAATTAACATTAATAAAATTTAGGGTGGCTGCTAGTTGTATCATATTAGTAATATGTAACTATTGTTTAATTACACCGATATAATCAATAATCAATATGTCGTCTATGAAAAGGCCCCACTCGAATTGCCAGCTAAAATATGACAGTTCCTGTCGTGATCCACGGGCATAATCTAGCATCTCATGCATATATAAATTACAATTATTGAAGTTAATTAATTATGGTTTACTTGTTTATATATGTGTGTGTGGCAGCCTCATAGGCTCTTACTAATCATACTCATTTTATATGTTAATGAAATTAAGCTGCTAAATAAATTACTTGAATCTGTATCTGCAATTTTGCGTCAAACTCTCTAAACCAAAAAAAAAAATTCTTTTATTTGTATCCTCTACTTAGTTATAGCCTTTTTTGCTATTATATACATTTCTGATTTGCATAGGCAAGAACCTTACATGTGTTTCGAAGGCTCTTGCCTAAGCAAATCTTTAGCCCAATGATTTTACAATATGTAAGGTAATTTGGCCACCAAAACGTGTAAGGCTCTCTTGCCTAGGCAAATCTTTGGCCCTTGAATTTGTGATGATTTCTCCATTCCAATTCTTTGAAAATATTGTTTTAAAGTATTGATTTAATAATTATCTAATCTATGTGTGTTGACAAAAGCGAAAGAACAAAAATACAAATTAAATTATTAATGCGTGTATACATATGTAGTAGTTTATTGATAAATCATGCATATGTATGAATTGAGATATTTTTTTTGGACCGAATATATTGATATATATAATTGGCTATATTTCATTAGTATAAGTGAGTCGTCGTATTTGCCAAACAAAAAAGTGAGTCGTCGTAAGAGAATGTTTCGTTTTTGTTGCCAATGTCAATTGCATGAGGAAAAAAGGGGTAAATAGTCAAAGTTGTACTTTTTTTTACGTTTGATTAGCCACATATTATTAGAAAAATCGTTTTTTTTGCCAGATTCAAAAGTTAGTGCATAGTGAGAGGGATTTGTCAAAATTTTATTTTATTGTTAACGTTTGATTAGCCACAAGTTCTCTTATATATTCAAAGAATTTTCTATTTTGGTGGCCAAATTAAAGTCAAATGTTAGAGGTATGACCGTATGAGAGGGGTTTTTTGGTCGTTTAATGAATAATGAATTGACCACAAATTCTCGATCGTATGAAAAAGTAAGTTGTTTTAATGTTGCTTATAATATTTGGGGAAAATTAATTTTAGGTTTCACCTAAAACACATAATATTGGAAAAGTCTCATCAATTAACTAAATTAAAGCAGGGTCTCAATGGACCTTACTTTAATTATGTTATAACAAAACAAGACTCTTATACCCTCTTTGAGTATTAAGACATTTCCAATATTATGTATCTTGAATAGGACCTAAATTAATTTTCCCAATATATTTGCTCTTTTTATTTTCTTAAACAAGGTAAATTAAAAGGAAAAACATATTTTAATTTGTTTCAAACTAATTTGACTATTGTTATGTGTCATGTCAACGATACAGGGTATTTATCATCTTAATTTCGTGTAAGATTTTATCGTGGTCTCTCTTAATTTTATGTTTTGGAATAAAGTTGAAATAATTGAAAAATCCTCAATCATAAAAATGGTAATCCAAATTAATATACTAAGACTTGACTCTTTTGAATTGACACAACTCCGATTTATATAACAAATCTTCTTTACGTAGATATATTAGTGTGTGTGTGTGTGTACGTGTGTGAGTATATCCATTACGAACAAATTAATTAAATTATTCCCCCCAGTTTTTCTCGTACTGCAAGAGATCGAAGTTGTGGACGATGGATGAAGAATGATTGCAGTTAATGAAAGATGGATTGCGTGATAGACTTTAAACAAATTGTTATTATATCTGGTTGATAAATTTGTAAATAATTTTTTGTTTCACTTTTTAATTTCTTTTGCCAATTCTCTAATCCTATTATTGTCATTTTTATATATTAAATTGGTGTTGTTTTTTTGTTATAATAAAGATACGTACAATTCATCTAAGCAAGAATAAAATAATAAACAGAAAACCTCAACCCAGTAATCCTAGGCGAGGACTAAGATGGGGCGGCCATAAAACTGAAAGTAATATACAAGACACCTGACAACATACAAATATAAAACGCAAAAGCAACATACAACAACTGAAACAAAGAAAACAAGAAGCTAATTACTACTAGGAGCAAACTAACATATATAATCAGCATTTAAAAGATACGTCGCACCTTGAGTCTATTTTTCAACCATATATAATGCATTGCCACAAAGTCGGATACTCATCAAAGTCTCATTGGTGTTGAGGTAGACACTACTTAAATAGTGATATCAGTGGAATATATAAGAGACATGATAAGAAGACACCATTGCAGACCACAAATTCACACTGGTAACTTATAACATTGATAGCTAGCTTTACAGCTATTGAAAAGGGTCTTCACGACCATACTTAGAAAAATAAGTGGGCACAAAAGTTCTACTTTGAATGTGTTAAAATCTATGAAACTATGGTGTTAGGGACGAAGACTGACGATAGAGAGTAAGCTTTATTTCAAAACACTTGGCCAAGTACAAATCAAAACAAGCAATAACATACAATACAACTATTGACCGTTGTTAGAATCAACATTTAAACGTAGTATTTATGTTTAATTTGAATAATAAAAGATATTTTGTTTATAAAATTTAGCAAGCAAACTGAAAAGAAAATATACACGACATTAATATAAAAGTTAAAACTACATTCGAAACAGAAAATATTATAAAGTCTATTGGCATAAATTATAGGTCATGTCTATTTTATATCGGTAGGTATACTGTGCACGCTTAATATATATTTTTCATATAAGCTCTTAACATTGATAATCATAGCATGAGTTAGTGAGATCGACGAATAAATATAAAAAAACTAATTTATTATTGAGTTTGTGGCGTGGGACTGTCATATTGTTGATTTTTTTTTGTCTCACTCACTGCGCTGGTAACATTCGTAAAATATCAAAATTATCAATGATTAACTTATTTTACAACAATAAATAAATACTCCCTCGCTTCTTAAATTGTACAAGAGCTAGCTAGTTGATCTTTTTGGAGAAATTAATGAAGCAAAATGAATCACTTAATCTTGACGTATTTTGTGTATTATTAGATCATATGTTATCTTATGAGTCAAATATTAAACTAGTTTAGAGAAATTTTCAGAAAAATCAATTTTTAATTAACCTATTTTACTTTCATTCTCCAAAAAAAGTCAACTAACTCTTATATGTAGGAAGGGAAGGAGTATAATATAAAATAATGACTTTGTTAATTAGATAGACTGATGGAGAGACCGAGAACCCGTTTGGCTAGTAGCATTTTATGATTTTTTTTGTTAAGGACCCTTATTAATTCTTTAAGTAACTATCCAAAATTTTTGGGCACCTTGAATTAACAACTGCTGCGTCGTAATTGCCATAAAAAATTAAAGGTGTCCAATGATTTAGAGTGGTTACTTTAGTGTCAAATAAGGGTCTTTGTCTTTTTTTCACAGAAAAAATTAAAATACATTTGACAACCTATTTTAAATTGGGGTATTTGCAGTTTAGTCCCTGGTAAGGGAAATTAATATTAGAAGGTCCCAATACATTCCAAAATAATTATAAAGTCCCAGGGGTCCTTTCCTGCAATTGTTTGCTTAACTTCAATGACCATATTGCCCTCATTAAAGATGATTGTCATCTCACTGGTCCCTACAGGGGGACTATGCTTTCATCTTATAAGGGTAAAATGGTCATTGAAGATAAGCAAACAATTGCAGGAAAGGGCCTCTGAGACTTTATAATTATTTTGGAATGTATTGGGACCTTCCAGTATTAATTTCCCTTACCAGGGACTAAACTGCAAATTTCCCTTTTAAATTTGTTGTTTTCTTAAAACAATTTTTTTTTGTATAGCTAAAAATTTATTCTTAAAAAGTTTAAATCGATCTGCAACATCTTTCTACACGGGTCTTGCCATTTGTTGCCGTGACATCACTGTTGGTGATGATGATTCACACCGTTTAGATAGAATGGATAGAATAGGCGTCGTGATCTCTCTGGGGAGGCGGTAGGCATGAAAACACCAAAAACATCAGTAATGTAATTAAGAATGTTCACGACAACATCAGTTACAATATGCCAACCACACCCGCGACAACCATGCTGCGCTGCCGCGAGGACATCACTTGTTTAAGTCACCGCCTCACTACATGATTTCTAATGTATATTAATTGTTTTTTCTTTCATATAGACTCATATTTAATAGAGGTAATAGGAGAGAGTAATAATTAATAGTTTTAGAAATAAATGTAATTATGGTAGCATTGAAAATTACATGAATTTTAGGACAAATTAAATGCATTTAACCAATTTTATTGGTATGTGAGAAAAATTAGTTAGTCACTTATAACAAGCAATGTAAGGGAGTATTGTTTTGTTATGAGATACCTAAAGTGTAATTTGGGTCTTTTATCTTTACATTAAATCTTCATTTATAGTCGATCCGTAAAAAAAATCTCTTTCTAGTTCTTTGATTTTGGAAATTGCTGTTTGATCCTATTTATTCATGCTCATTGTTTGATTTTCGGGACAATCACACCTAGGTCTCAAATAATCAATTTAATTTCTAAAAGGTCTCAAATAGTTGTTAATGACTATTATTAACAATTCCAATAGCCTTTATTAACAAATAGTAACAACTCCTTCGGACTTCTTTAAAATTAAGTCTCTTATTTAGATTTTTTAAAGCATGATTCCATAGTTAAGAATTACTCCATCTGGTATTAAATATAAGACATAATTAGGGAGATAAATTTTGTCCTAAATATATGACTTATTTATAATTTTTACCAACTTTCCGACAAATCATCCTTATTAATTACTAGGGTATTGATAAAGATATTATTATTTTAACTAACTTAACTAACGTCCTTAATTAATCTAATCAAATGAGGTAAATATGTCTTATATTTAGCTAATTGTGTTTATGCATGAAATATAAATAAAAATTTGAAGTCTCAAATTTAGCATCAATCAAATAAAAATGGTCAAATATAAGAACTTCATTAACCTGGCATAAAAACCATTAAAATTTTTGAAGTGGGACCGACAATTGTTTTAAATTATATAATAAGGTAAAGATGTATCCAACAATAATTGTGCAAAATAAGAACAATTTTTTTAAGTTTGTTTTCAAAACTTGCCTTTTATAAGGGAAAAAAGTCAAAAAACGCTTCCATTAAAAACTATATAGGAAAGAAAAAAACAGAAAGCAAAAAAAAAACATAAACTTACTCTCACAATTCCTGATGCAAGCCATACGTGGTAGAAGAAGGTACAACTGTACAAGGTAGCTAGAAGCCAATTCCCTTGTCAAACAAACAAAGTAACCCAATAAAATAAATCCCCTCATTTATTCATTCATTCAAGTAAAAAGAAAAAGAAAGACAGAAGATTCAAGAGGAAGATGGTTAAATGTAAAAGCAGATGAATCTCAAAGTGGGGTCTCACACTTAAAAGGCGACGACAAAATAGACTCCACTCCATTATATTCCACCACTTCATTCCCTTATATATAATGAGACCTCGCCGTGACTTTGATCATCGCAAAGTCCCTCCTCCTCCCTCTCCTCCGCCGCAAAGAACCGTCAATCTCCGCCGTCTGATTTTACAGTTTTGTTTATTATCTATGGCAGGTCAATCTAGGAAGTGGATGATATTAGTGGCCACTATATGGATTCAAGCTTTTACAGGAACCAACTTCAACTTTGCAGCTTATTCTTCTTTGCTCAAATCTTCACTTAATATCTCTCAGGCTCAGCTTAACTATCTTGCTACGGCTAGTGACTTGGGCAAAGTTTTTGGTTGGTCTTCTGGTCTCGCTCTCTTGCATTTTCCTATATCTCTTGTTATGTTCATCGCTGCTTTCATGGGATTCTTTGGTTATGGTCTCCAATGGCTTCTACTTCGTAATCTCATAACACTGCCTTATTATCTGGTACTTTATGTCTATCCTATTTATATTTTTTTTTATTCTTCTCTATCTTCCAATTTTTGTGCACAAAAATTAAATTTTGTTAATTAGTTATTGATTTCAACTTTATTGGGTGGCTTTTGAGTGCGCTTGAGTTTATCATCAATCAATCAATCATCAATCAATATATAATATGAATCTCTTCCACCAAACACTGTTGCTTATGAACAGTGTTTGGTGGAATATTATATTATTTTTTTTAAAAAAACTTTTTTTAAAAAAAAACTTTTTAAAAAATTTTTTTTTTTTAAAAAAAATTCAGTTATTATATGCTTTTTTTAAAAATCATATATTTTCACCCGATATTTTAGTTAAAAAATGTGTTCATGAGCAAATTTTTAGTGCAGTTATTGATATTCTCTATTACTATTGTATGTGATTGCTTTCTTGTGCGAATTTATTTTGACAATGTATTCTTTACTTTCTTGGGCTAATTTATTTGGGTCACATTTTTTTTGTCTGAATTTGCCTTAAAGATTTATATCTTTAGTGTTGCTATTATGATGATCTTTTTGGCCTAATATATATCTGCAAATGTTTTATTTTGTCTTTTTTTTACCTAATAAACCTTGAAACTTTAGCAAGACACAACTCAAATGAATAGGAAATCCAGAATGTTTAAAGGAGAAAGCCAATAGCTTTCTTTGGCAAAAGGTCACATATTTTTTTGTGTAAATTTGCCTTATAGATTTATATCTTTAGTGTCACCATTATAATGATCTTTTTTATCTAATATATATCTGCAAATGTTTTATTATATGATTTTTTTAAAAATCATATATTTTTTTAAAAATCATATATTTTTTTAAAAATATAATATATTTTTTTAAAAACAATTGCTTTTTTTTGTTTAAAAAAATAATTATTATATGATTTTTTCACCCGATATTTTAGTTAAAAAAATTTGTCATATATTTTTTAGTACAAATTTGTTAAAAAAAGTTAAAAAATTTGTTCATGAGCAAATTTTTAGTGCAGTGATTGACATTCTCTATTACTATTGTATGTGATTGCTTTCTTGTGCGAATTTATTTGGGCTATGTATTATTTACTTTCTTGGGCTGATTTATTTGGCTCACATATTTTTTTTTTGTCTAAATTTGGGTTAGAGATTTATATCTTTAGTGTCGCCATTATGATGATTTTTTTCGCCTAATATATATCTGCAAATGTTTTATTGTGTCTCTTTATATATAATTGATTCTTTAATGTTTATGGTTCTTTAGATGAGCTCACTCACTCACTCACTTAACCAAAGGTAATTATTTGAATGTCTTAAGAAATTTAATTTTTTTTAGAAAGAAAAACTTAGTTATTATATGATTTTTTTCACCCGATATTTTAGTTAAAAAAATTTGTCATATGACTTTCTAGTGCAAATTTGTTAAAAAAAATTAAAAAAAGGTTAAAAATTTGTTTATGAGCATCGAAGAGGTATTTTAATAGATTATAGACTAAACTTTTAGAATATTAGAGAAGAGGGAATTGTAGTGACAATTGAAGAAACACAAAATATAATATATAATAAAACATTAGTAAGATGTATTATTTGGGATTTGGTGGAATTTTTTATTATTAATTTTTTATAATTTAATATATCTATATATATATATATTTATTTATTATATTATATTTATTATTTATTATATTATTATATTATATTTATTTATTATATTATCATATTATTATTATATTTATATTTATTTATTATATTATTATATTAGATTTATTATTTATTATTAGATTAAATATAATAATTATTTAATAATAATAAAATAATAATAATAATTATGATAATTAAATTAATTAATTAATTATTAATATTAATTATTTGCCACGTATTCTTTACTTTCTTGGGCGAATTTATTTGGGTCACATATCTTTAAATCGCGCGAAGCGCGGGAAACCCAAATAATACATCTCACTAATGTTTTATCATATATTATCTTTGGTGCTTCTTCAATTGTCACTACAATTCCCTCTTCTCTAATATTCTAAAAGTTTAGTCTATAATCTATTGAAATACCTCTCCCATGCACCGCACGGGAGTTAACAAAACAAAAAATGTTGTTTACAAGGCGATGTTTTCAAATATCTAGCCAATTATGTACAACAAATATTATTTTTGTGAAGCTAACATCTATTCAAATATGTGAAGATATTTTTGTGATCATTCAAATATGTAAATTTTTAGTGCAGTGATTAACATTCTCTATTACTATTGTATGTCATTGATTTCTTGTGAGGATTTATTTGGGCTATGTATTCTTTACTTTCTTGGGCTAATTTATTTGGGTCACATATTTTTTGTCATATATTGTTTAGTGCAAATTTGTTGAAACAGAAGGTAAAAAAAGTTAAAAGAAAATTTGTCATATGTTTTTTAGTGCAGATCAATATATCATTAAAGAGTCTTCCACCAATTCTACTGTAGAAGCTGATGATTTTGTCCGACTTAAGAGACAAAAGCACTGTTCATTAGCCGTATTCTTATTTCTCATGAGCCATTTCGGTCACATCACTGAAATTATTTTTAAAATATTTTGCTTACTCTTTCAGGTTTCTCCTCTTTTACTGGGCAAAAAAAAAGTAACCTCATTCATTCATTCTTCTCCGTCCCTCATTTCTAGGGTTTGAATCCAATGTGTGCTAGAGGAAAGGGAGAGAGTTCATCATGATCGCTGTTGGGAACCAGTGTTCAGGTGGGTTTTTTTAATTATGAGGCTGGATAATTTCTTTGTTCATTTTCCCTCTTTATTGGGAGTTTTAATAGTCCTCATGTTTCGGCGGGTTCTCTGATGTGTATGGGTATGGTGTTTTATTTTGTAATTTAGTGGATATATGATTTTCGTTCTCCCATGTCTAATGTTTGGTTATTTTAGTTGGTTTCTATTTTCGTTAGTTTCTTCTTCAATTTTCCATTCCAAAGACATTAATCAGTGTATAAATGTTGTTTGGGGATGGATCAAACTATTGTGGCTGATTGCATGTCTATGGCTAGACTTTTTGTTTCCCACTCTTATCTGCCTGATGAAGGAACATGATTTGGAAAGTGAAATTGTAATGCAATGAGTTCAAGATAGTGAATATTAAAAGGTACATAATAAGCGTGCTAAATTTTTTAAGTAAATTTGATTATGGACTGATTTCTTTTTTCCCCTGTTTTGTACGATTGCTTTGTTATGGTCAAGGTGTTTCTGTTTATAATTCCTTAAGATTTGTGGTTTATAAACTTCAAGTTCCTCCTTTGTTTCAATCCAACGGGTTTTGGAGGATTTTCGGAAAATATTTCTAATTAAATCAATGTAATTGTCTATTAGAGTTGTTATCATGAGAGATGCATGATAAACTCCTGATGGGTTGTTGGGTTTTGGCCCGTTTTTGCTTAAACTCTTGATGGGTTGATAGGTTTTGGCATGTTCATATGAGACAAGGTACAACCTCTATTATTGAAAGATATATGAAAGTTTTGAAAGGAATTAAAAGACTTTTATTGCAATCAGTAATTAATTACATGCTTTTTGTTTGGTTTAGGTGTGTCCAGTGGCCGAAGATGGAATGTTCAAAGTGGTCAGCTTCAGAAAAAAGAAAGAGTAAGTGACATATCCCTTGCAGTGCTGGTTTCAATATTATTGTTAAGAATAAAATGCACAGACTTCTGACATATGGCATTGATTACTGGCTTAAGCAATATGACTTCTCACCAATAGATTCAATATCCAAGTTGTTTCATAAAAATTACAATAATCCTCACAAAGTCTGACTTGAGAATATGATTTTTCTACTTAGTCATAGTAGCACAAATTTTGTAGAAACTTGAGGTTTTTGTTCACAATGTATGCATATAACTTCCCATCACAATAGATTCTTGGAATCATTAGTGAAGGTATATAAATATAATTTCCTTCATATGGACTTCATCACATATGAAATCCATGTGATTTCTGGTTTATGTGCTGCTTTCAGTTCTATTTTGGCTTCATATGAAATGTTGGATAAGTTGACTACTTCATGTGATTTTCCCTGGTATTTTTCCTTGCCATTATGGTTTTGTTTGTCACTTTTCTGTGGTCGCGTTCCTAGTAGTACAAATCATGTGTGCAATTTGGATAAAGAAATTGAAATGAAGAGCAGTAGACCAATGGGAGAATCATTCTGGTATGCTGAGTTTAGTTAATTTCATGTAAAAGCCATTTGGTGTGAAGATGCACCTTAATTTTGTTGTGTGCAAGGCATTAGTTAATTTCTTTGTCAATCATGTATTCCAGATATATGCATATCAATGCTGGAAAATGATTTTAGCCCACTAATCAAGACCATGTGAAAGAATGTATAGCCTCTCTTATTGAAAGATATATGAAAGTCTTAAAAAGAATACTACTTATTGCCTCTAATTTCAATATCTAAGTTTATTCAAAAAAATTAGAATACTCCTCAAAAATTATGACCAGGAAATCTGATTTCTCTTGGTCATAGTAGCACAAATTCTCACAAACTTGAGTTTTTGTTCACATTAGTATGCATATAGATTCCCATAACAGTAGAATTTTGCAATCATTATTAAAGCAACATAAATATAATTTTCAACACATGGATTTCATCATGTATAAAATCTGAAATGATCTTCTGGTATGTGTATCTTTCAGGTTTTTTTTGGATAGATGTGAAACATGAGGATACATTTGCCTTCTTAGCAACATTTTTATTTTAGCCCCTGCTCTTTAATTTTTAGAAAACTTACTTCCCTCCAATTCTTTAGCAATACAGTAATGCTCTTTTGGTGACAAAATTTCCCATCCAATATCTTATATGTTCCAGCTTCTGAAGTACCATGATAACAACATTTTTCATATTTCAACATTTAGCTTATATTAAACTATGGTGTAGTTTGGTGAAAAAAAAAACTATGTTGTAGGAAATTCTGGAGTTCTTTCGAAAGTTCAACACCTCTTCCGGCAAAAATCTGTAGTTCATAACAGGCAATTCATGATCTTCTTTGAACTTTATGCATAGCATTCTACCTTCCATTTTAATGGTTTTGCTATTTCTTTTTAGCGTGTATTATTGATTTGCATATTAGTATGAGTTTACTTTCGTTCATGCTTATCACAACCTTATCACAAGACTTTATGCATAGCAATTTTTTCTGTCATGGACAAGACTTTTGTGCTTATCACAACCTTGATTGTGTTCTGCTTTCTTTTGGTAATGCAGGAGAAAGGCAGATAACATCATCCTTCCATGCCACACAAGTATATCTTAATCAGGACATTGTTGAAGTCAAAAATCTCATGGTTAGGTGAGTTTAGAGTATATACTGTGTGCTGGCTCTTTCTTTTTCTAGGATTATTGCGTCAATGATTATTTGCTTTTGGAGGTGATAATTTCTCACTCAATTTTGTCATCTTTTGTTTCCAAAGCTTGAAGTGTAGGAACAATCCTGTCAGTACACAATTCTCACGGTCAAGCTCCACTCAAACAAGCACAGTTCCCAGGGAGGAGGCATTGTGTACAGAAGACATTGTGCCTCTTGGAAACATAACTGCTCAACCTGTTGTAATGCTTTATTTTTGCATGTTTTTTCCTTATTATTTTGTGTTTCTTAGTTTCCTTCCTGAATTCACATTTTTATGTAGGGCAATGTGTTTTATATCCAATGTGAGCTTATCAAATTGGAGTCAAGATTTGGATGGCAATATGATGGATGTGCAAAATGTGCTTCTATACCGAAATCTCAAGACCCAAGCAATCCAGCCAGTCCATTGTGGTGTTCTTACTGCAAAAGAAGACCTGTCAAAATAGAACCAAAGTAAGTTTCCCCCAATTAATAGCTCAAGATCATTTCAATGCTTATATATCAGCACTAAAAAAAAGTGATTTTTGTGTAGGTTGAAGATGACTTACACAGTCAAGGATGACACAGACACTTGCTTGGTTACATTTTGGAATGTTGCTGCCATGCAATTATTAAAGAAAACTGCAGTGCAACTAATAGAAGAGCTGCCTGATGTAAGCTACATTGAGACACCTGTTTCATTGTTAATTGTTTCTGTTCAGTCTAAACTTCTACTTGCTTTTGTGGATATAGTTAATGTGTTTCCAATTGACAGGAATTGAAAGAGGCACGTGCATTTCATTAAGATCTGAATCAGCAAATTGGGAAGAATCTTATCTTGAAACTCAAACGCAGTGCTTATAATAAAGATAATCCAGGTTCAAGTATAAATGTCGCGCAAGTAACTAATTGTGAAGATTTGCTGCAGAAAGTTAATCCTATTTGCTCTGAGGTAATTTACAATGACTGCTGTTATTCATATCTTGCTGTGTTCTCTTTAGTTTCTTGATTTCCTGATGCTCATGCGTTTTGCTCCTTTTTTGGATGCATAGGCAAATGAATCAGATATCACAGTTGGATCATCATGTGCTGTAATGGCTAATCAATCTCCCTTGGAAACAACTGTCTCTTCTTCAAACTCTGAAATAATTCCAACAATTAATCTTGCAGATGAGGCTGTGGGTGGATAGGATGCGGATCATGCAGCCATTGTTAAGCTCATTTAACTTATGGTTTTGTTTGTTGAATTCTTTTGTGGTTCTGTTTGCTTATCCACCATCTATTTCACGGTTTTTGTTATTGCACATTGAGAACTAAGTTATGTTAATTTGTATCTGATCTATGGCAAGTTTGGTGTCTTACTTATGTTAAGCTAAAATTTCTTAAGTTATGTTGATTTGTATCTCATTTATGGCAAGTTTGGTGTCTTACTTATGTTTAGCTAAAATTTGGTGGATGCAAGTAACATGTTTTTATGTTTGGACCTGGACATAGAAAATTCCTGTATTTATTGATCACTCTTTGTTTTTGTGTGCCTTCTCTTGCATTAAATTTGTCCTGTGAATTATTTGGACCATGATACTTACAAATTGTGTTATTTATTGTGGATAGACATGTATGGTTTTGTCAAGTGTATGGGATCCTTGGAAGACTTGAGTGGAGGCATGTACACATGCTTATGTCCTCAAGAAGTTGTTTATGAGGAAATTTTTGCAAGTATTTGAAAGCTATTGTCCGGCCCAGCTTGGTTTTGTACATTCAACATCTATTCAGACATATGCACATGTTTATGTCCTCATTCTCTTTTGTAAATGAATCCTATTATAGTATTATAGTAGTATCCAAAAGCTATAACACAAAGCAACTTGATTATCTATTTACTCTGCTATTGCTTCCATCAACTATATCTCCCGTGCAACGCACGGGAGGTACCGCTAGTTTGTAAAAATAAAAAGTTAAAAAAAAATTATTCATGAGTAAATTATTTAATATTTATATTTATTATTATATTGATTATTTATTATCATTATTTATATTTATTATTTGGCAAGTTTTTTAATTATTTAATTGTTAATTATTTAATATATTTATTATATTATTATATTTATTACTTATTTTTTTTATTTATATTTAATTATTTAATGATTTATTAGGGCTACGTATTCTTTACTTTCGTGGGCGAATTTATTTGTCTCACATATTTTTTTGTGTGTAAATTTGCCTTAAAGATTTATATCTTTAGTGTCACCATTATGATGATCTTTTTGACGTAATATATATCTGCAAATATTTTATTGTGTCTTTTTATTTGCCTATCTTTCCTTGCAAACTAGAAGTTGTTCTATGTAGATATAGAACACAAAAAGAAGAGTTGTTTCTTCACATAGGGAAAATGTGTTCAGTTAGATTTAATTTCGATTTTCATTACGACTTACAGAAAAATGGTCATTTGGTAATGTAAACTAGAAGTTGTCATTCAAATTTTCTTCCGTCTAAGGTTAAGGTTAGGTAATAGTTTTTTTAGTTAATGCTAATTTTTAAGCAAAACCGAGCGAAGCGCGGGAAACCCCGTGCCACGCACGGGAGATTTTTTTTTACCTTTTTTTTCTCCTTTTTTACCTTTTTTTTTTAAAAAAAAATTCAGTTATTATATGATTTCTTTCGCACGATATTTTAGTTAAAAAAATTTGTCATATATTTTTTTAGTGCAAATTTGTTAAAAAAATGTTGAAAAAAAGTTAATTGGGTCACATATTTTTTTTTAGTTTTCCTTAAAGATTTATATCTTTAGTGTCACCATTATGATGATTTTTTTGACCTATATAAAAGTGATCCACCAAATCACTGTTCATAACTCTGTTCATGACCAGTGATTTGGTGGAATATAATATATTATTTTTTTTAACTTTTTTTTAAATAAAAAAATTGGTTATTATATGATTTTTTTCACCCGATATTTTAGTTAAAAAAATTTGGCATATATTTTTTTACTGCAAATTTGTTAAAAAAAAAATTGTTCTCCGTGCAAAGCACGGGAGATACCGCTAGTTATAAGAAATGTTAAGTGACCATGACACCTGATTGGCTGATTTTTCCATTTCTGCTATGATCAAAAGGCTAATTAGTATGCATATATAGGTTCTTATATTATTACTTGATATTGATTCTGTATTGCTATTTCGGTTACCTTGTTGTTATGGTCTTTGATGGCGGCGCGCAGGGAACGCTAAGTTAGATTAAATTCCATAGCAATTCAGTGCTTTTGGGGTCGATGTCTGATCAGGTTAATCTAACACCCGATTTTGCCGCTCTCTTTTTTGTCAATGGAAAGTAGATATATTATCTTTTGATAGTATTATCAATAATCAATCTAATGTTTTTTGTTGACTCCACACTGTATGATAGGGTCACACATATCATGGTGCAGTTTTTCAGGCAAATATATTTTAAATTGTAATTGTTACTAATTCGTGTCCTTCAAAAAACTTTTTTCCCCCATAGACAAATTTTGACAAGAGATAAATCTTGAGTGGTTACCCTATCACTATGGGAGTAGGCCCTCTCCATTTCCTCTTCTCCCCTCTACTTAAATTTTATAGTTTTGGGGTCAAATTTTGTTTTGTTTGGTTTCATCATTAGATTTTGCATAAAAGTAGTGATATTTTGATATAAATTAAATAAGAATGGTTAAGCATTAAAAATTTGGAAAAGCATATAACATTGAAAGCTAAACCATTTTAAGTTGTAAGATATTAAATACACTAACTTAACATAGAATATAATGCTTAAATCAAACAAAATAAAATTGACCAAAAAACTATAAAAAATTATGGTAGAAAAGGGAAGAGGAGAGATTATTTTTTTTTAACTGAAAAGGGAAGAGGAGAGATGAGGAAATGGAAAGGACCCAAATCCATGACCATAACTCAATAAATCCCACATATTTTGGTCTCAATTTAGATGTAAGTTCTTTCTCATTTTAAGCCCCTTTAACATTCTCTTCAATTTAGATGTAAGATCTTTCTCATTTTTAAGCCCCTTCAACATTCTCTTCACTCTTTTTTTTTATACATGCATCTCTTCACTTTTTAATGTTTCAAAATAATGCGCGGTCCTCTCCGTTTTAGTGGACCGACATGAGAAATTAAAATTGGATAATATAAAAAGGTATAATCCACCACCCCCCCAAAAAAAAAAAAGATTTAGACTTACTTTCTACTCTATTTCTTTTTTTTTTTTAAAATAAGGTTACTTTCTGCTCTATAACATATGTAGAGATTATACAAATTTATTTACCTATCTAATATGAAAGTTTTTAATGCTCGATTAAATATGAGGATAATTGTCTCATGATATTTTGTATGTAAGGAGGTAATTGTCTCCATGTCGTCCTTTATAATCTATTCTCCGTGGTCTTGTTTGAAGACGATGTCCTTTTCAAGTTTTCAACTCTATAACTTTCAACCCACTTCCATATTCTAATTTATGTGGTCCCAATAGAAACAATATATTCGCCCCGAGTCATTTTCAAACCAATGCTCACTAGTCACTACGACACACAATATCCTTCACCTTCTCTGTTACGTCACAATTTTTTCGACCAATATGTTTTGTCACTAATTAATTGATATTTATTTTAATAAAAAATGATATTTCTTATTCATGTGATACTTTTTTTTTTCGGCGGGTTATACTTATTTTATTTTTATTTTTCGGTGGGTAATACTTTATCAATTTATTACAAGTGAAAATACGATTGCAACCACCCCCATGGAACCATTAATGGGTGATACCTATTATGGGGTCATAATAGACACGGATCCAATTAATATATTATTAAGCTGAAAGATACATTTCCAGAAAGATAAATAATTTCTCTAAAACACATGTTTTGGTTCTGCTGGTTTGGAAATCACGTTTAAAACAACAAAACATTTGGAATCTGTCTTTTGTGACAGCTAGTAGAATTATTGCATGTATGTGACGCTTGCTTATGTGGTATCCACGATATTATGATCTGTGTGTGTGTGTCTTTTTTTGGTAAGATACTATGATCTGTGTTTTGTGTCTAGCATGTGATGAGCTGATAAATTGTACCTTGCAACTTTCAGTTTGTTGTCACTTGTCATTACCCTTCTATTGATGACTAAGATCAGAGCTTGGTAGGATCCGTTATTAGATAATAGCTTCTGAGATTAAAAAAAAATAGCTGTAAAAACGCTTCTAGATAATAGATTTTAAAGAGAATCAATTTTTTTAAAAAAGTACCTACTAGCTACACTATAATATGATAAAATGTTAATCTTGTTACTTATATCTATTGGATCAAGTTCATTTTGGTCACATACGCATTTTTAGCACTTAATATATTGAAATGACAGAGAAAATGATGATCTAATGGTTATAAGTCCAACTTTCTCCACAATAAAATAATTCTTGAATTGTAGAAGATACCATGTTTGAAGGAATTTCCCTCATTCCTCATTAGTCCAAAGGGCGAAGGGGCAAAACTAGCCACCGTAAATTTCCAAATGGACAACTTTGGCACCCGTAAATTGGATGATGCAAAACCGTACATTATAAATCAAAATGAAACAAATTTAGCCACGCCGTTAAGTTGAAGCTAACAGACGTCTGTGATGGCGTGGGGCCCACCTTCAACTTAATGGCGTGACTAAATTTGTCCCATTTTGATTTATAATGTACGTTTTTGCACCATCCAATTTAAGAGTGTCAAAGTTGTCCATTTGGAAAATTACGGTGGCTAGTTTTGCCCCTTCGCCCTTAGTCCAAAAGTATTAAGAACAATTGCACTGAGGTCCCAAATAAGATATTTAATATTAGACAAGGTTTGTTAACAACTTTTTCACTTGTTAACTAAGACTGTTTCAGTTGTCAATAATGGTCATTAACAATTCCTAGGGATCTGAGTGCAATCGTCCTAAAGTATTAGCTACTAGATGGCGATTGGATATGTAACTAATGGCTAATTATCTCTCAAATAATTAATTTCATTGAGTTGTAGTGTCAATATGTACCAGAAAACATTCTCCTAGTCCTACATCAGATTGACAAATTTTGAATTTGAATATGGTAGGTATTTCTTCTGTGTTTGTTATCTGGCTGTAGCATCTGTTGGTTCAACACAGTATGTTTTGTTCTCTGCATTAGGAACTTCCCAGCAAGCAGATCACTTGCATTATCACTCACTGTGAGTTTCAATGGAGTCAGTGCAGCACTCTACACTCTTGCTGCAAATTCTATGAATCCCTCTTCCAGTGAATTATACCTTCTCTTGAATGCCCTTGTTCCCCTTATCACTTCCTTTGCAGCACTAATACCAATCCTTCGCCAACCACCTCTAGACCCTCTTCCTTCTGAAGCAGTTCACAGGGACTCATTGATCTTTCTCATATTGAACTTCCTAGCAATTTTCACTGGCCTCTACCTTCTTCTCTTTGGCTCATCTGGCTCTGATGCAACCGTGGCACGTCGTTACTTTGCCGGTGCTATATTCCTCCTTGTCTTCCCATTATGTATTCCTGGCACTGTCTTTGCTAGAGACTGGTTCCGCCACGCCATCCATTCGAAATTTCGGGTGGAAGGCTCAAGCTTCATACTTGTTGATGTTGATGATCTTGAGCTTCACAAGGGACTTTTAACTCCTTCCAATAGTATTCATGGTATCAATAATGGTGACTCTAAAAGTATGTTGTTGTGTGAGAGTGAATCCATGCATGAGAGCTTTGCTGCAAAAGATAGTGATGGATGTTGTGAGAGGATGATTGAGAGGGACCAGTTGACAATGCTATGTGAAGAACATCCAGCTTCAGAGGTTGTACGTAGGGTGGATTTTTGGCTTTATTATGTTACATACTTCTGTGGGGGCACCATTGGTCTTGTTTACAGCAATAACTTGGGACAGATTGCCCAATCTTTGGGCCTGATTTCAAATATATCTACCCTTCTCACTCTTTATTCATCATTCTCCTTCTTTGGCCGCTTGCTTTCAGCAGGACCAGACTACATTCGTAGGTAAAGCATTCTTATCATAAATATTTATTTTTGGCAAATAACACTGAAGTCCCAAAGAAGACAAATTATAACTGTAATGTTCCATGAACTCATCAAATTGATATAACATGGCACAACTTGTCATTGCTGGCATCCTAAGGTAGGGTAAGTTTGTATTCACAATTCCAATAAATCGCCAACAGGTTCTGTGATGCTTCATGTCAATTTGACTATTTTATGGGATTTAATAGTGATCATTTGTCTTCCTTGGGCTTTAAGCAAGTCTTTAGCAATTCTGACTGCTAGTATTTTTGCATTGCAGTAAATTTTACTTTGCAAGGACTGGATGGCTGACCATTGGGCTTATACCAACTCCAATTGCTTTTTTCTTGCTTGCTGCATCAGACAGTGCTGCAGCGCTTAGTACAGGAACAGCACTAATTGGGTTGAGTTCTGGCTTCATTTTTGCAGCAGCAGTTTCTGTCACTTCTGAGCTATTTGGGCCTAACAGTGTGAGTGTGAACCACAATATCCTCATAACAAATATCCCAATTGGATCTCTTCTCTATGGTTTTCTTGCTGCAGTTGTCTATGATGCCAATGCACATCACACATCACACTCAACAGTATCTGACATGGAAGTGTGCATGGGAAGGCAGTGTTACTTCTGGACTTTTATGTGGTGGGGATGTATATCTGTCATTGGACTGGCTTCTAGTGTGTTACTATTTATAAGAACCAAGCACGCATATGATACTTTTGAAATTAAACGTATCTCAACACAACCAATTCTATAAGTTGTGTGGTTTTGAAATTGGACTGGCTTCATTTGGACATAATGCAGGAGCTAGGACTTGTAAAGGGTTTTCTTGATTTTTTATATATGTCACAAATGACAAAAGGGCATAGATAAAGCAGGGTTGAATGAAGAAGAGATTTAGATTCAGTAGCAAGAAGGAGTATATATTAGATGCATGAGGATTGAGGGAATGATATTTATGAATTGCTAATGACATCTGGAGCTTCATGATGCTTAATTCTTTTCATAGGCATAGTTTGAATTTCGACCGTGGTTTGTGGATTATTTCTCTTTGGACATGGTTTTATCTTTGCCCTTATAATTCAGCTGGAGAAGGCAGAAGAAGAAAAGGACTCCAAGTTCTCAACAGCTCAAGGCTCTACTTGTGCTAAACTGCTCTTGCTGAGTGACTTCTGAATAATTCTATACTTTAAGAAGCCTGTCATTTAAATATAGCTGTTGTTGCCAAACTTTTCAGTTTGTTTAATTTTTTCTCTCAGAAAAGAAATTTTTCATTGATAATTCATTTTTTAATAATCATTTTTTAGAAGAATACAGTAAACGAATTCCATGACTAGGAAATAACGAATGATGATCCAAGGCTTTCTATTTTGTCAATTTTCACTGTCAGTAAATGATTCATTCAATCATCATTGCCCCGTTAGTCTAGACAGAGACTCAACAATGAAGCCGTTTGAATATTAGCAGAGCAGAACATATGATTTGTTACACAGTTCAAACAAGAAATATACATTATCTAATTAAGTAAACAATATATAATATAATGTTACAGAGTAACATTTCAAAGAAATCACGTTATGTAACTTATAATTAAGTAATTTATGTAGCTTCTTTAATCTTCTGCAATTACATTAGATAGGTATCATGTCTAGGAAAAGATTAGTAGTATAGAAGAAACAAACAAATTCTGCACTTCTCATGATCACGTTTACAATTTGTTTACAGCCTTCTGGATGTGATATATGAACTTTATTGACTGGATTAACATATGGAATGGATATAACAATGGTAATATTAAATCATGAAGAAAAATTGAAAGAAAAAGAAGAAAGAATGGAGTATTTCTATAACCTAAGACTTCAAGGATAGGCACAAAATGCTTCATCTTTTATACATAGGAACAGCCTCTCATATGCCAAAGCCATCTTTGTAGCAGTGAACATGGAAGTTGCATATTCCCTGCATGCCTTTCCCCTTATTGCCAGCCTCTCTGGACCTTCCTTCACAACAGCTTCAAGTGACTCCAACAATGACTCCACATTTGGAGAGAACATAAAGCCAAACTCATCATTAACAACCACACTTCCTTTGATGCTAGGAAACCTTGATGCCAAAAGGGGCTTCCCACTCATCATTGCCTCCATTAGAGTAAGATCAAGTCCTTGTGGCCTAAGTGTAGGATTCACAAAAATGTCTATAGCATTATAGAATGCTCTTAACATAGATGGACTCATAGATCCTAGTACAAGAACTTGGCCTCCTAAGTCCTTGTACCGATTCTCCCATGGTCCCGAACCAGCAACAATCAAGTACACATTGGGGTGCTTGGTTATTAGCTTGGAGTATGCTTCATGAAGCAAAGGATGCCCTTTGTCCTTAACCAATCTTCCAGCCACACCAAGCACTAGGCCTGCATTATTAGGAATGCCAATTTTGGCTCTAAATTCCTTCCCTAATTCTTCATCTTCTCTAAAGTCACCATCATCAACACCATTTAGAATCACATGGACTCTTCTGCTTGGGATCTGATAAACATCCCTTAACATCTCACCACAGCTATCACTAATAGCTACATGATGTGCATAGTTATGGAAGAATCTTATCTCATTCAAAACTTTAGGGACAACCCCTTTTAAGGTTTCAGTGAAAGCAGGAGAATTTGGCTCACCAGGCCTCCTAGCCAAGTCTTGGAATATATTAGATTGCAGGCTCTCCAAGGCTATGCCATGCCATGATACCGCGAGATTCGAAACGTTTCTAGCTAGCCAGTGAGGAAGTGCTACACTTTCTGAGTGAACAACATCAAAAGGCTCTCTTTTATTTTCTTCCTCAAATTGTTCCCAAGCTTTATTATATCTCCACCTTCCTGGTTCACCCTCATGGAAATGGATAATAGGTGAAGAAGGTGCACCTTCTTGATGATCATCACTTGATGATATTGTAGTGCCTTCATCAAGGGGAGAAGTGAAGACATGAACATGATGGCCTCTACTAGCTAAAGCTGTATGAAGAGTGAAAGCATGACGTTCCATGCCACCAGGGGTGGTACCAATAGGCCATTTTCTAGAGAAAACAGCAATTTTTAGAGCCACTTTTGGGGGCTGCTCTTGGAAAAATTGTAGGCGGTTCCATGAAAACGCGGCTAAGCGAAGATCACCGGACCATGGCCTAATATGGTTGCCAAAGGTGGTGCATATGGAGGTGGTGGTGGGGGTGTGAAGGAGGAATAGAACAGGTATGGTGAAGAGAACAATGAAGAATAAAGTAGTACATAGGCTGTATTGAAAGGAATAATTTGGTTTTCTGAATTTGTTGTTTAATGCCATGCTTTCTTCTTCTTTAGGAGATTCTGGTATTATTGGCATAGGTTGTGTTTGATTGATATTGGGTTTTGCATTCTGATGGTATCTATGCTGAAAATGAGGTTAAGGTAGGCATGCACTAAAGCAAGTGGGTTGGGTTTAAGTTATTTTCTTGAAAGTGCGTTTTTCACGGCTGCTTTGAGGGGAAAAAGGTGGGTCTCATGTGCCTTAGATGTGGGGTTTCTTTCGTAACTTGTACTTTATATGATATATGTAGTCTTTGGATTTTTTAGTGCATGAATGACAGTTATATCTTGCCTTCCTTTGTTGGGACTTGGAATAGGGAACTAGATGAATTATATGTATCTTGAATTCCTGGTAAAGTTGTGGCCTTTTATTTTTGGAAGATATGGTATAATTCATTTCTCCCTTTAAATGGTGTCTTCTATTCTTAGTAAAGTGGGTTCGAATCAGTCTCTCTGCGAAAAAAGAAGTTAGACTGCTTAATATATTCCCTTCCTCAACACCCTTACCAAGTGGGGACTAGAACTGAATTCACCCTTTATGGTGTCTCTCTATACGGTTTGACAAGGGAGAAAGATGAGTCAGAAAAAATCATGTGATATCTGTTTCTATTCCACTATTTTTTTCATTATTTTGTTTGAGTTTAATGATATGTAAATAGTTGGAGTCAAAGTCAGCTTTGTCACTCAATAAACTCCTTTAAGAAACCATGCTAAATAAAAGATCTAAAGCAGTCAACTAAAGTGGTTCGTCTATGAACGCATACATTGACTTGGAGAACCAATAGGATTGTTTTAAGGCGAAAGTTAGGCTTGATTGGGTTGGTTTGCAATACCTCTAATAGTGAAGTTTTAAACTGGGGTCGGTGTTGATTTAATTAATTTTTTAAATATTATTAACATATAATCATTAGCGTGAACACACATATTACTACAAAATTCGAAATGCATTATAATGTTAATAACTTTTAAATAATGTTATCCCCTACATATTTTTATTTATATTGATATGATATTGATGCAATATCATGATTTAAATCACACGAAAAAGGCAAACAGTTCTGGATTAAGCCCTTTTCCTTGCTAAATGTATAAAGTGCATTAGTTTTAGGATCTTAGGTCTAAAAGATTGCAGTTGACCTCACGAACAAAGAAGGAGCCATCATAATATATCATTTTTTTTCGCCAGCCATCATAATAAATCACTATTTCATCGCGAAGAAGTAAATTCAAATAATATCATAAACCCCACCATTCAACACCCAGTCCATATATAAACCTTAATAGATTGACTACTCTTAAAATCTAAACATAGCTTATTCTTGACATAGAGCTCAAACAAGAAGCTTCAACTTCTCTAATACTCTTTCTGTTCCTAATTATAAGATTATTTTGACTTTTTTTAGAATTTAAGGATGCAAAACTAATCACTTTAAAATGTTTATAATTATCTTTTTCCTTCAAAACTTAATTTTTCTACGTATAAATAAACATATAATTCAACTACATGTGGGTGGTATATGTTATAATTTAGTGATATAATTTTCTTCCTAAACTCCTAAAAAAAGTCAAAGGGATCTTATATTTTTGGAGTGGAGGGAGTATTAAGGTAGAATATGCTAATTTTTCATTTGAAAATGATTTAGCAGAACTCTCAGTAGTTGTGAAACGAGATTTATAATACACTCTATAGCACATAGATATATACACACATACATTCTGCATTTACTATTTTTACATTTACACTATATTTGACCATGCCACAACTTATTCTCACACTCCATTAAGTTATCTTTCCATTTCAATAAAATGGCAAATTCAAGTTTTCTTGCTAGCAACTTTCGGAGAGGGCTTTCTATGGTTTGCACCAACTCTAATATCAATTTTGATCTTATTATCAGAAGCTCCATTTCTAGATTTTGCAGAAGCAGGCCAGTGTCCACATGTAATAGCCATGTCCTTGAACTGCTGCAAGTTTTCAAGAGTTTCAACAATGGTTGCCATCCTTGGCCTGTCTTTAGGATTCAGACTTAAGCATTGTTGTGCCAAACGAGCCATCTCTTTAGAACCCTTCACAGAGTATTGCCCTGCAAGTCTTGGATCCATAATATACTTCAACTTCCTAGAACTGCTCAAATAAGGCCTTGTCCAATCCACAAGGCTCTGCTCAGTCTTTGGCCTTGTCTTTTCCATTGCTCTCCTTCCTGTTAGTAGTTCTAGTAGGACTACCCCAAAGCTGTAGACATCACTTTTTGTGGTTAAGTGACCTGAAAACCCCATTCATATGTATATTTAGAGATTAGTTAGACTATATCCCATTTAATAAAACTTATTATCCAATGCTGGTTAGAAATCTTGGAAGGAAATGATTTCAAAAATTAAGGTCTTTTGATTTGTTTTAATAAAAAATTGATGAAATAAATTGAAATGAAAAAGGTCGAAACCTATTTGATTAATTACCCGTAGAGATGTACTCAGGGGCTGCATATCCATAAGTGCCCATGACTCTGGTTGTGACATGAGATTTAGATCCCTCTGGCCCCATCTTTGCTAATCCAAAATCTGACAACTTTGCAGTGAAATCCTGAGAAAAACAGAAGCCATATGAAGAAGAAAAGAATGTGAGAGGGCTTTTGTTACCATGTCAAACAATCAAAAAGTAGTAAGGAAAAGAAAAAGCTGTTTGTGTGTATAACTACGCACCGAATCAAGCAAGACGTTGGAAGTTTTAAAGTCCCTATAAATGACTGGACTCTCTGCCCCATGCAAGAAGGAAAGGCCTTTAGCAGCACCTATTGCAATTTTCAATCT
The DNA here is from genome assembly GCA_029929735.1 of Mimosa pudica. Lineage (NCBI taxonomy): Eukaryota > Viridiplantae > Streptophyta > Magnoliopsida > Fabales > Fabaceae > Mimosa > Mimosa pudica. Next base: position 8,389,117 of record JAKELP010000017.1, on the reverse strand, counting down.
TGTAGCCCAAGGCAGTGATGATATTCCTGAAACCACAAAAAAAGGTGGCTTAGCTTTAGATATATAGTCAGCTGAGAAAGAGGGTGTGATTATACAGCTATATAGCTATATATATATAGTACTTACTTCTGAACAAGTGATTCTCCAAGCTTCCTCTTGGCATGAACTCATACACAAGGAGGCGCTCTTCTTCCTCACAACAATATCCTATCAACTTCACCAAGTTTGGGTGCCTTAGCTGCCCAAGAAATACTACTTCTGCCTGCATCCCAATTTTATTCATTACTTGACCAACATATGCTCTTGCTTGCAGTGAAAACAAATGATTACAGTACATTAACCAAAGAGAGAGAGGAATCGTTACGAGCAAATAACACTTTACTCATGGGGCTATTTTCAATACATAACTTGTAGGGGATTAAAAACACTGAATGTACGTTGAGTTAATTTTTTATATATATAAAAAAGTGGAGCTTATTAGTAAAGCTGCCTCGCGCCTTTTCCCCTCTCTTGATTTTAATTATTTGATGCATGTTGTAACAGTTTTATGACTAGTGACATTCAGTAAAACAAAAAAAAAACGAAAGAAAAGAAAAGAAAAGAAAAGAAAAGGGAAAAAACGCTTAACCCCTAATCATTATTTTTAGTTTTTTGTTTTTCATCAATACATTTTTTTACCAAAGCTACCTATCAATCAAAATTAGTATAGAAAACAAGCTGGACAAAAAATAGTATTGAAAAAGATGACGACCTATTAGTATTTGTAAAATTCAAATAATGCGAACACTAAACGCGGTTAAGTGTTCTTTTGGGGGAAAAATTAAGGAACTAACTTTTGTATCATTTTCAGTAAAGAGTTCGACTTAGCAGGAAAAGGACACACAGTCACGTAATGAATTAATTATTCGTTAAATATTAAAATAAGGTGCAGGTCAAAAGAAACCAAGAAAGTTTGAGATTATAATCCAACGACTCTGTTGGTAAAAAGAAGAAACTTTAGTGCAAAACCATCCCATTTGTTGACCTATGTAAAATCAAAATCAAGTGGATATTCTTAAATAAAGAAATTAGATAGACTACCTAATTAATTATAACATGTTTTTGATATAATTAAGTTATACCTTCGTTTCTGCGTAAGATAAATTAATTTTGAGGGGAAATCATGTATGAATTTTCAAATTATTTATTTAACATTCTTAATATCTTTAAAAATAACATGAACTTATATTATGTTAAGGAGAAGAGCTATAATGAAGAACATTTTCAACTTTGTCGCATTCTATAAAAGATATCATTTCTGAAAAACTTCAGCCTCAAAAATATTTGTTCTAAGATAACTACTACTTCAAACTGCATTATTTGACTTATAAACTAACAATATATCAAATATGTTATGGTTATCTAATATATTATGATTCCTTAATCTCTCGAAACAAGTCAACTAAGTCTTATATTTATGATCAGTGAAGTGAAGTATATCAGTTACTTAAAAAAGATAACTCTTATGTATTGGATTTTTATTAAATAAATCTACAATCTTACAAATAAATTATTATATATTCCGAAAAACATAGTATAAGAGTATAATTGATCCAAAAAATCATTTGAGGGTGAATTTCGAGAACACATGCACATATAGAAACTAGAAAGATACTCACAAGCCATTCACGATGTCCTTGTAAGCCTTCAATGTCAAGAAGCTTAACAGCAACAGGTTGAGCCTTCAATCCCTGTCTCAAACTATCATCAACATATCCCTTATGCACTGTCCCAAACCCTCCTTCTCCTAACAAATAATTACTTGAGAAATTCTGCGTTATAGCTCTCAACTCACTCAACTGAAAATCATGCAGATCCGGCCCAAACGATTGGGCCAGATCCTCACCGTTGATTATCCTCATGGACGATGAACGGCTCAGATCTGAGAATGACAACCTCCTAAATGATGACATCATTGGTGCCACGTCTTTTGATAAATCTGAACGTGAAGTTGGCTTGCATCTGCTTATGTTTTTTAGCTTCGTTATTTGGTCTTCTGTTGAACAGCAGTTTGTTGTGAATGGTCTCCATGGTTTTGATTTTTGTGATGGCTGCTTCATTTTTGGAGAAGCTAAGGTAAGGTAGTGTTTACAAAGTGAAGTAGCTGAGGCTTGTATTATATACAAGAAGTGAAATTATAATGTGTGTTGAAGATATTCTTTCTTTCTTTCTTCAACTGCTCTAACCACTCTTGCATAGTTTATACCTTTTAGGCTTTCTGGTGTGAATTTGTGATCATCATCGTCGCCGTCATCAACAGATTTTGATTATTATTATGTGTTTGTTTTTGACTTTTTGTTTTTATATTTGGAAGAAGGACTATTTCATCATTATTTGTGTCTTCATGCGGAATGCATTGTACATGTTGGCTGGATTTATAGTATATTTGGTTGGACTAATATATAAGCGCCTGACCTGATTCGTGTGAGTATCTGATTTGCTTGTGATTTCTTGCATTATGTCTTTTGAGGATTGATTTATGCACATAATAATAGTATACGTACTCATAACTTTTGACTTTTGAGTGTTAAGTGAACTGATTAAATTCTACAGTAGCTGGTATTTATATGAGCCTATCCCTAATAAAGAAATCTTGTAATCATCATCGGATTAAAATGTAATGAAGATTATTTAATAAAGTGAGAATTTTTTGAATATTGTCAAACGTGTATGTGACATTCTTTTGATTTAATTTGAAGTAGTTCTTTGAGTTTAAGAGCCAATCAACGTGCTTTAATTTGTAGTTTATCTCCTTTTTAAATATTTATGAATTAGGTAAAATCACCTCACATATAGATCAGACATGAGAGATGTAATAACAGTTTAGAGAAAAAAGGTTCAACAATTTCCCATATTGTTTAATTTGTTTATCTGAATGACTCATGAATGAATTGATATATAATCTAATTAATAATATGTTTAGATTCATTTATCTGACTTTTAAATTAATTTATCTACTTTATAAATTGAAGGGTCAGTTGGTTAAATAGTAAACTTGCTTGTTATGAAGTTTGAGGTTCGAGTTCGAATCAACCTCTCTACATAAAAGTAGAGGTAAGACTGCTTAATATATTTCTTTTCTCAGCACCCCATCATGTGCAGACCCTTTTTTTATAAATTAATATATAGCCTAATGATATATATAAATTTTCAGAAATATTATGCAATATGTATGGTAATTAAATAGTTTATTTAGCATCATTAATATTTTCAAATTAATTAAACTTTTGGACTGACCAAAATAATTAATTGGGCTTCATATTAAATACCAAAGGCCTAGAGGAAATAAGGACAAGGAGTGATTAGCTAATAGAAACTATAAAAGCATATTGGGCAGTGGTTTAATTTATAAATGGCTTGCGCTTCAATTTTTTGTTCAGGTTTACGCTTTAATTTTACGCAGTCATTATGCATTTTGGTATATAAAACACACATTTTTTTTGGACTGAGAATATAAAATACACTTGAATGATTCTGAGAATTGCATCTAATATATGAGACATTTTGGTACTCCCTGGGTTAGCTAAATACTAGTATAAGACTTAATTGAACTTTTTAGAAAATCCTAAAAATGCTAAATAATTTATTTGTAAATTGATTTGTCTGATTTTTTCCTCTAAACAAACATATAATTTAATACATCCCAGAATATATTATGATTAAGTGTATCAATTAATGCAAAATGGACAAGAAACTGAGAAATACTTTTTGCTGTTGATTTGGTAACCTAATGATGAAGTAACAAAATACTCCTACCCTATTTAGTAACGGTGAAGGAAGTAACAATTAACACTAATGGTGAAATGAGAGTAAATTAATTAATGCTAAATGGACAAGAAAGTTGGCGAACTGGTATGAACTAGAGTGCAGTATACTAGTAATATTTATGGCTGTTGATTTGGTAACCTAAGAAACGTACATAACAGAGACATTCATTAGAGTGACGAAGAAGATGATAGCATCAACCTGTGTCTTTATGCAATGCTGATAATATTTTTTTGACCTAAATTTATAATGACAATTATTACAAATTGATTAATGGACTAATAATAATAAACATGATCAAGAGTAGTTGTTTAGTTGAAGGAGTAGTGCTGGATGAGGTATACCATTACAAATGGATTTCATATTAAAAGAACTTTTTTTAAAAAACAAATACTTTATGAATGAGGTCCTGCTCCATTATACTACTCACAAAATATGGATAAATGATCATGTATTCTTTTACTCTTTATTTTTTCACACAAGTAAACTACTATTTATAGTATTACGATTTGTGAGGTTGAAGAAGGAGATAATCCTTTAATATGCTTTTGTGGGATTGATGCAGACGCACACAATGTTAGTGGATAACTAAATATAGTGGGTTTGTTAGTTTCATTGATGTAAATTATATTATCCAATTACCGGAAAATTTAGATAGCTAAATTAGTTGTTATATAGCTGATATAGGAGTGACTGATATGTGTGTTCATTAGTGCAGAACATGGGACGAACATTTTGGAAGATGATATTCATTCACCGATTGCATCACAACCAAAAAAAACAGAAAGAAATAAACTTCCCTGGTGGACATACTTTGATACAAAAAAGTTATGTACAGTATATTGTTACATTATATATTATATATCATCTGATAAGTTAAACAAATCAGTTTAAAAATAATAAGTATAAGAGTGAAAATGTAAGAAAAAATACCTTATAATTATGAATTAAAATCAACGCCAACTTGCTCTATATTTAAAAGGGAAGGAAGTAAAAAAGTGTGGGTATAAATGTAAAGGTTTATGGTAATTTATCATAAAGATTCAAGATTCAAAGTTAATGGTTATTTACACATGATACAATTCATGGGAGATTTGCATCATTCAGCCATAAATAAATGTACTCCAATATATTTTCAATTCAACATTTTAAAAAGGGACAGTTGTTTACAAGTTTCTATCTGAAAATTGCATTAGTTGGAAGTACTTTATACTCCCTCCGTTCCTAAATATAAGATGACTTTGGCTAATTTGGAGAGATTAAGGAAGACTTTCCAATGAATTAGGATTACATGATCTTCCCAAAATACCCCTCACTTAAATTTAAAAGACAAATAGGGATTTGAGAGAGAAGTGAGGGAGCTAAGAAGTATAGGGGTAATTTGGACCAAAATTGAGACAAAATAGAAAGTGATCTTATATTTAGGAACTTATCCACTTCCCAAAGTGATCTTATATTTAGGAACGGAGGGAGTATGTTTTTACATACTCAAAGTATCAATAGTACTTAGTAAGATTTCATGCACAAAATAAAAGTACTCGTTTTCAATCTTCCAAACTGATGAAATTTTTAATTGGTCAAAAAACAAACTGATGAAATTTTCACATGAAAAATTGTGTTTTTTTTCTAAATTAAACCATTCGAAAACGTCACTGCAACACCCAATTCATCCCAATCCATCTAGTTAAGTCTCAGAACACTCATTTTTCTCTAGAAAGCTAATACTTTCTTTGACAAAATATTGTAATTCCATACAACTCCACAATCTGAAAACAATGAAACTTCACACAATGGTATGATAAAAAAAAGGTGAAACTAATAATTTATCCACCTTGTCAAGATTCTCTAATGTGGAAAATTAAAACTCTTTACAAGGATGCCGAAGGTTCTAAGCACACTCACCAATTACAGATTGATCTAAACTTATAAGCCGCCCTATATATGTGTGAATATATATATAAATATTCATGCTTGCTTACACAGCATATTGTAGAAAAGGAACTCATTCGCAGGGATACCTATGATAAGAGTTAGAATATACAGCTTTTGCTTTTTGCAGAGTCACTAAACAAAGATTATGAAGGGATTATGAAGAGGTTGATGTTATTTCCATTGCCACACTTGCTGGTATCTTGTCCTCTCTCTCTACATATGCAGAGGGAAACCATCCAGCATTGCCTTTGCATATTCCTTCTGACCATCCATGCGCAGATACCTACAAACATAAAACATATATCAGAGAGGAACTATTCTAATAAAGCAAACATGTGTGAATGAGAGAGAGCAAGAAGGGATTAAATGAAGGATGCAACTAGTAGTAAGTTGAACGATTCCCATATCCTAGGTTTAAGAATTTGAAAGTCTTTCAATGAAAGAGATCAAAGCATGACTGGCCATTTCATGGTTTATCAAGATACTAATTAAGTGGCAACCTTCTCTTCTTTCTATTCAGATTTAGAGAGGTGAGCATCAATGGTATGATGTGAAAAGTGGGGATCAAACATGTGACCTATTTATATGAAAGTTTTCATGTCACTAGGTTGAAGGGCCAGTTTGACTCAACAATAAGCTTGCTTTCCGTGGGGTATGAGGTTGTGGGTTCGAAACAACCTCTATAGCTAAAGCATAGGTAAGAATGTCTACTATATCTCCTTCCTCAGCACCCTCATCAAATGAGAACTAGAATAAGTTGACCCTTTTTTTACGTCACTAGGTTATAAAGTTATTGGCAGAAGTGGTAAACTTCATCCAAACCAGGTTACACAATTGGCACACAAGCTATAGACTATCATCTAGAAATATGACTTTGACACGTGAACTAGAATTCAGAATTCCAACAATAGCTTTTTAAACAGTTTTCCATAACACAAAAAAGGAGAGAGGCCTTCCAATAGCATAGGAACATCAAAAGCTTTGTTTTAATGTGGAAGAGGAGGTTTGTCTCCAAAATTGATGTGACATAAAAAGTGGCATATTCTTCAGCAAATACCTGTCGAACTATGACATAATCATCAATTGATAAGTTCAACTCCCCCTCAGCTTGAGCATCAAATGGGTGTACCACCTGTAAGACAAATATAATAGGCAAACAATGATCAGTTGATACTATAAAGGATTTACAGGTTCAATGCAATGAATGATTTAGTGTGTTGCGTTCTAACAGATTTTAGATCAAATTAATGGAATATCCAGAACAAATTTTTACAAAAATCTTCAGCAGTTAGCAGAGAGCGTGAGAACATATTTATTTCTAATACATCTCTTCATTAAAACACCTTAAAAACTAATAAACAAGCCTTAAAAATCAAAATTGGATTTAGTTTGGAATGAAGAGGGCAGGCACTAAACTCTAAACTGCTTGATCATGAAAGATTTTCTTCATGGAAACAACTAAATTATCCTAAGAGCTTTAGCTAAGTCATCACAGGAATCCACAGTAAATTTACATGACTTGCCTTTGCAAAATAACAAGTGTCTGTTGAATCGTTGCTTCGATGATCAAAACCATTCAGATTAGCCTTCTCAGGTAATGGTGGATTATATCCATCTCTTGGTACGGGCGTGGGAGGAGACTCTTTCAATTGCTTCTCCAAGAGCATCTAATTCCAATAACACGCAACAGAAGCAGAGAATTACCAAAACGGGAAACGCTTCAAATAGATATATGTTCTGACTATATTTATAATACATAAGAAGGAAATACTTATAAATCAACAAGCGTAAATAGAAAGGTACATGGAAGCTAACCTCAGAATATAGCTTCTCTAGAATGACAAGGGCATGCTCATGATAAGATCTCTCAGCATCCACCTGTCACAAAGAAGAGCAAAAAGATAAGGAAAGAAGATGCTTCACTTGGGAGGGGGGTAACAACATATAGTCTGAGGCTCAAAAACCACACACCACATTGCTAGAAAAGACAGGCGACAAAGAAGCAAGTACCTAATCAAACAAACTTCAGATGGGGAGTACCTAGTGTCACATTAACACATTCACAATTCAGAACCATAGCTCTAGAGTTCAAGCCCCTATCATGTCAAAGAATCTAATTTTCACCCAAAATTTCAAGCAATCAAATCATTGGATAAAGACTCTCCATGGGTCATAATTTCTATTTTATCATTTAAACCCTCACTGATGGATGGAACGTTGACAATGAATCCATCACATTTTAGTTGTAGCAGAAAGTATCTAGACCCCCCAAAACAATTTGGACAAAACAGATAGTAATCTAATGAAAAATTAGATACATTAGACAAAACAAGTCGACCCAAAATTAACATTAAAGTTTCTCTTATGAGCAGCAAATATTCACATATTTCAGTTTCCTAAAGCTAAAATCCATTCATCTATGTAAAATATGATAAAAAAGAACTGAGCTATGAAATTCAGTTATAAGCACCAGTAAGGCAAATAAAGTGAAACCTGCAGCATGCTAAGAAAACAGATTATGTCATATTCAAATAGAATCAGTAATGCAATACCATTGTACGAAGGCTCTTGAGAGTTATCTGTTGTTGTTCATCTTCAACTGACATCATGGCAGAATTTGCTTCTCTACCAAGTGCTGCCAAGGCTGATTTAAGTTCCTTCAGCTTCGTCTCTGCATTTTGAAGCTTGATAGAGTTCTCTGCAGAAACAGAAGAATCCCTCAACTTTGATCGACGCCTCAAAACTTCAGCAGCCTGATGAGAAGATATCTAACATAAATACTATGCATTTCCCGCCACCATTTCCATCAAGATGTTCTAGTATGTTATTACCTGATTTTCAACCTCTTGAAAAAGTTTGTCATAGCGATAAGTGAGGTGGCGTGCATCCTCTAAAGGAGCCCCTGTGATTTGTGCCCGTAATGGCTCAGATACCTAGACACAAAATCTGAATAAGAATTAGGGGAGCATTGAAAACTTAGCCAAGGAATGGATGGGGGCAATAAGAGGCGCAAATGCAAGAAACTTCAAATATGAAAATTCTATCCAACTAAGTTAAACTATTTAGATAATATAGGCATGCAAAAGTACAAATCTAAACAAAAAGCTAATGATGACGACCAAGAAATGTCGAGTTTATTGGAAAGAGCAAGAATAACAATCCACATATCTAATTATGAACCTATGACATTTGCCTTCAGTTGTCCTAGCCTCCTTCCTAATAGGAAAAACTTGAAATTGTTGTCCAAGAAAAATTTTCAGTTTTCCTTCAAGTAAGGAGTACTAGAAGACTGATACAAATGACATGTCAAATCGTCATCCTAAATTTAACACACTGAAAGCAAACTTTCAAGACTCCCTGCACTCAACATTGTAATATATAATTCTGGGTGAGCAACTGGTAAATCAGGCAGACTATTTGTCCACAAGAGGACATCAAATATGTCTGCATCATTTAGGGGAAAACAAAAGGAAATTTCACTGAGGATTACCTGATGACTGTAAATTGCAAGCAAAGTCTCTCTTTCATTTTCCATTAACTCATATGAGTTACCCAAGTGAAGAGAAGCCCTTGCAAGAGGATATTCACTGCTTTCATTCTCAGTCCCATACTTACAACACTCTTTAGCCATCTTCCTTACTGATGCATACAAGTCAATATATCAATTATCATCCTAAACTAGAAAATCAACTTAACAGAAGTAAAAACCCAAAGTCACCTATGTCCATCTGCTTTACACTAATAGAGGTTAAACCTTCAATACCACGAACAATGTGCCGCTGAAAATTCTGTGAACAAGACATTGATTAAACACATGGCCAGATAAAACAGTAAAATCAATAAAAAATTAATACCATAAATGAAAGGACGTGGAAAATGACATTATATTATAGTGACATAATACCTTGGCTGTTTTTGTAGAGTTGTATAATTTTCTAAGTTGTTGGTGACATTGAACTTCTGATTCATCCGTTATTAACGGTTCATTGCTAATTTGGCCTAATTGCCTAAGTATAGCCTGCAACAAAACAGTAACATCATGATATTCCAAAATCACAGAAAACAAAAGACAAACAATTGAAATCAATTCCCTATAAAATATTCCCTCCTTTCCTAAATATAAGATCACTTTCAAATTCAATTTGTTCTTAAATATAAGATCATTTTCTAATTTTTCCCAACTTCTTCCCAAATCAACTATAAGAATGCTTATCTATAATACTACTACCTCCGGTCCTAAATATAGGACCTAATTAACTTTTTTTTGGAGAGATTTAGGTTGCGAAATAGGTTATTAAATGATGACATATTTGATAGATTTTTAGATTATCCATTAGTTTATAGGTAAAATAAACTAGTTTAAGGAAAAAATTAGGTAAATCAATTTATAATTAATTTATTTTGCTTTTTTAAGGATTTTTCTGAAAAAGTCAATTAGGTCTTATATTTAGGACCGGAGGGAGTACTAAACAAGCAAGAGAGGGAAAGAGGGGATAAATGTATATAGTTAGCATAAATTGGTAATATCATGTGTTAATAACTAAGTTAACTAACATCCTTAATCTAATCAAATTAGGGAAGTGATCTTATATTTGGGAAGAGAGGTAGTAAGCAGTATAGCAAAAACTGATGAACTGACTTCACATCAGTTTCTTTCCTTAAAAACATACTTCATCAGTTCAAGCCTGAAGTGAAACAAGTAAGCCTCATAAAAAATAGGAAAAAAAAAACAAATTGTGCCATCTTACAAAAGGAAATTAAACAGAATACTATTTCACAGTATTACCACAAAAAAAAAAGCATAATAGGAGTATCTTCTAAAGGTGGGCCATAGGTGTGTCCACTAATATAATCAGGAATCATCCTACACAAGCTCAATTCTCCTCACAGAGACAATAAAGTATTTATTTTAAGAACAAATAGAAAAAGAGAGAGAGAGAGAGAGAATCACCTGTTGCTGCTTGGCAACTTGCTCTCTTAATTTGCTAGCTTGCTTCCTTATAGCATCCATTCATTCATTCACCTTAAAGACTGAAACTTTATGAGTGTGAAGACAGAAAAGGATGGAAGATAGAAAGAGAGAGAGAGAGAGAGAGAAGTGGGGAAAAGGGTATGTAGTATTTATTAGGTGGATGTTTGAGTGAAGAAGAGAAGAGATTGGGAAAAAAGTGAAAGGTGGGAAGGGAAGAGAATAGAAGAAAACTGTAGTACGAGAATATAATATAAAGGTTGGGTCTTGGGATTGTATTGTAGTATAATGAAGAATAAGTGGTGTGGTGTCTTTAGGAAAGTGTCTTTTTAATTAATTGGATTGGATTCCATAGGACACGCGCTTGACTCACGCCCTTGATTGCTACGCCCATGAATTTCACACTATCTTCCATTATTGTACATTCATGATTCATCATCCTCTCTCTCTCAAAATTCTTGCACAATATAAGAGAGAGAAATAGTGAATTCAGTTTATAACTTAATTTATGGTTAATGAACCTTTTTTTTCCTAAGGGCATCCCACCCGAGTGTGTACGTATAGTAAAATTAATAATACACACAATATATAGATTTCGGAGTTTTCTGCTTGATGTAATTTTTTAGTGTATTTAGTTGAATATGCCTAATTGCCTATTTGAATATTGTAATTATTATATATTTGGTTGGCATTTATATTAAGGCCTTTTATATTGATTGTCATTATAATTTAAATAAACTGAAAGACTGGATTAATACATATATGGCCTTTAATCTCTCAAACTTTCTTCTTGCTCTTCCTGTAAATTCTTTAGCTTTCTCCCACTAAAGTTGTGCTTAATTTTAACATATGATCATAATAATGAAATTATTGTTAATGTTCAAATTTACCAATAGACTATTACTATGAGTGCACCAACCACAATTAACTAAAAAAATAACAGATTTACTAACAAACTATTACCAAAAGTGTACCTATTGACTAAAAAATGTGTAAATCTACCAACCAACAGTTTAAGTAGTGACAGATTTATCAATACAGTCTATTTCTCACACCCCCACACTATCATCTATCCCCATCCCCACACCCGCAAGAGCTCGGAGTCACATCCCTAACCCCATACCCAGCTGAGTCGCATCCCCAACCCACACTACATTAACTCAAAATCGTGTCCCCAACCCCCACACCTCACATATAGGAGCTTGAAGTCGTGTTCTCAATCCCACACCCAGCCTAGTCGCGCCCCCAACCCCACACCCACAGTAACTTGAAGTTGTGTCTCCAACCCCACACCTCATCCACATGAACTTGAAGTAGCGTCCCAGCCCTATATCCACAAAATCAAAGAGCACCAAGAGACCTTAACGGCGTCTTCATCTCGTCCGTAGTGAATAGAAGAGCAACTGAATGACCCTTACGCAAAATGTGGTGCTTCTAAGACCACATTGTAGTGAGGATTTGTATGAACCATTGTCCTTAATATACTCTTCTTTCATAGCTAGTATTGGGCTTAGTTTAAGGTTAACCAGCTCTCAAGAACGAACATCATGCACCGGGTTTCGCAAATTAGGACTCAAAGGTTCATCTGTTTTTCTAATTTTGGGACCTTAAAGTATTTGTTATTCTTAAAAAATGTTATTATTACTTTTATTAAATATTAATAATGTGTATAGACATTAATAAATGAGTTAGTCTCCATGTCATTTAAAATTTATTTGTCAACATGGCTAAAATATACAATATTGGTAAAATCTACCCTTGCATAACATGTTAGCTTGTAGATCTGCACATTTTTAATCAAGTGTGTTGTGTAGTGTGTACACTTCTAAGCAATATTTTGTTGCTAAATCTGCACATTTTTTAGTTAATTGAGCTTGATCCACTTTAATAATATTTTATTGGTAAATTCGCACTTTTACCCATGTAATTAATCAAATTGACACTTGAAAGTGAAGTTAATTCAATTTCTAATGTTTTTTTCTGGCAATTCAATTTCTAATGGTACTTATCAATTTATTTATTTATTTCAAGCTTTGAGATTCCAGTATAAAAGTCAAATACTATAACTTTTGACGACGGCCGTGTCGGCCTTATGACCTATCATAGATTTATAACTAAATGTATTATATAAATATGTGAGTGTCGATGTATCAAAAAAAAATTTGTGAGTGTCGACACTCGACACAATAACGTGTGCATGTTATGAAAGGCAACTGAAAATCATTTTTAATAACAAACCAAATAAAAGAATGCTAAATATTGCTCAAGTCGGCAACTTTTAAGTTATACATACTACTAATATTATTCGGGTATAGATTAAAAGGAAACAAAAGACTTATATGACTTGTGAATTAAATTCATCAGACAAACTCTTTATGTGTGTTAATACATACATATACATGTGTGTGTACGTAGAAATTAATACATAGGCACATTACCTTCCATCCTTGATATAAAACAAATTATCAGATTACAATTTATATTATATAATCTCTTCAAAACCCATATATGTGTTATTTATTACTCCCTCCTATCTCGTTTAAAAGAGTCAATTGACTATTTTTGTGGAAATCAATTAAGGAAGTAAAAATATACCACTAAATTTTAATATTTAATACATGTAATTCGATTATACATTATTTTATAAGAAAAATAAATTAGTCTAGAAGAAAAAGACAAATATAAACAATTTAATGTAGTATATTTTGTATCAATTTTCCGAAAAAAAAATTAACTCACTGGTATAATTAGGACCAAAGATAGTATAAATTTACAAATTTGGAAAATTAGTTTTGAGAAAAATAATAAACATATACCTTAAAGTAATTTATTTAGTTTTATTAATAATATTAAATTTTCAATTGAATCTTAATTATATATATTAAAGACGGGAGGTAATATAATACACACACACATTTAAGTATCGTTCTTCTAACTAAACTTACCGTAGTTATATTTTAAAGAAGTACAAAAACATTTCATTGTTGAGAATTTTATAAGAGTGGGATTATTAATATTTTGGATGTAATCTTCCCAAACATATGTCATCCGTAGGAGATAATAGACAAGAGTAGTTAGGCAGGGAAATAGGATGAGTCAAAACCTAAACCAAAGACATACGGCACAACATTGAAAAGGGTGTGTTATTAATTTTTAATTTTAACACACCATAAATTAAAAATACAGCATTTTTAACAATGCGTTTAGTTATCTGGTTTCCAGTTTCTTGCTTCATTGTAGAGACAAAATGTTGGAAGGCTTGCCTTGCACGGTAAAAATGTATAACAAACACCATCAACATGTCTGATTTATCCACTCATAATGCACAAAAACGCGTGAAACTTAGTCATCAATGTAATATTTTTTCTATATACCAAAGAAAACTTGCTAAAAGAAAACAGAACCATACAGACGGTAAAACAACACAAATTGTTCAACTTTTCACAAAATAAACAATAATGATTCAAATTAACCATATATAAAAATAATAGAGAATGCATATCATGCGTAATTATATGCATTTTGTTAATCAATGTTAATTGCTTTCAAAAGCTTCAAATGCCATAGTGGCATCCAATTTCGCCACAAAAGATACGTCCCCATACCATACTACATTACTACAATTTGTTTCTCATGCCTCTTTTAGTCTTTTAAGACACAATGGCCCGTTCTCTAGCTTAATTTTCTGTGTTAAAAATCCTTGTAGCGATCCCGATGGAAGGAATTTTAGAAGTGATATGAAAGCATAAACCATTGGTTTTGTGATGATACCATACAAGTTACAACTGATTAAATTGCATATTCAACTGCGCTTGTAATGTCATGTTGTGACTGTCCCCTTAAGTCAAAAAGAAAAGTATAAGGAGGAAGCATTAACAAAGGATTACACCATTTTTCACATGTGTACTAAGTTGTCCATCCAAAACAGCAAAAAGTAAACCACGTTGAGAAATTACAACATGATGCTATTTTTGTTTGGGAGGAATTTGGGGATGAAGCCATGGATCTGAGCGCAACCGCACCCTTGTTCATATTTCATAGGTTGAATACTTTTGCACAAGAATATATTACAACAATGCAAATAATAATCTTAAAGGCGGCTGTAGCTCCATTTATACAAAATCATATACACTTAAATTCCAGGAGAACAAATGCTGACTGGGATTACAAATCCTAGCAAGGGCTGAAGATGGAATTTATATAAAAAAATTCAACAAATGTGGGATTTCATTCACGAAGACAACAAAAAGTTTACACATCCGTTTAGGACACGAGTTAGACGAACCAGAATTTGCCGTTATAAAGGGGTGTATGATGAGGGGCAATTATAATTCTGCTTAAAAGAATGATCCAATTCAGAGGAAGATGACCTACCCAGCCTCCTTTTTGCAGTTTCATTTCATCGCTTCCTGACTTGACATAATGTCAGTGATCATTGGACGCAAACTCAACATGGTTTTGATTTTCTATGGCAAGATTTCTCACTCTGAGTCGTAAAAATCACTTGGGCATGGGGTCATGACTTCTGATTCAAGCACCTGCACCACTCTATGCATCGTCGGTCGGTCCTCTGGACTTGAAGAAACACATTGAATAGCCACAGAGAGCAAGGCGTCGAGGCTTTCTAATTGCACTCCTTCACACAAGGGATCAACAATCTCTCTTTGCCTATTTTCCGTAATAAGAAAATTCAGCTGCCAATAACACAAAAGTGGTATTAGAATGGCAGATCAAGTAGCATGTTTTGCAATAACATGTGAAGCTACAAACAAGTAATTTCAAGGATTTTACATTGGGACTTGCATGAAGAGAGAGAAAATTGAGTACCAGTGAACAATACCATGGCTGTCCAATGTCTGAAAAAATAGCACCCTCGCCAAAACGGAAAATTCATTCAAATATTTAAATAAAAAGGAATAAAGGGTCAACCCAATTCGATCTCCACTTGGTAAGGGTGTCAGGGAAGGGAATATACTAGACAATGTTACCTCTGCTTTTTTGCAGAGAGGCTGACTCGAACTCATGACCTCAGGCCCCACGGCAAGTGAGTTTTTTTATTTACATAAAAAGGAATAAAATTGAGAAAAATTAATATCGTTATTATTTTAAAAAATGAACTAGAAATATTGAAAATCAAAGTGTTTCTGAAACAGTCCTCACTATTTGAATTTGGTTTACTTGATATGGACAAGCTTTCACGATCAACCCTGCTATTACCTTAGTTAAAAGCAATGAGATCAACCGAGACAAACGAGATAAAGGAACATAAAGGGAAGAGATGAGAAACTACATTATACAGTGTTAACCAATAGGAATTTAGTGTATTCTGAGCACGTGCATTTAACGATGTTTTGATTAAAATTGATAAATTTATTCGTACAAGTGCAATGCTGTTTGATGCCAGGAATAGATAAAATCAAATTTTATCCCTGTTTCAAAAGAAAAGGAAGTAAGAACGAGCGGAGCCAAAATTAGAGAAAAAAGCAGCAAAGATTAACTCAACTCATTGCATGAGTTGCTTCAGCAATCAAGTGTTTGAAAAACTAGCCAGTTGATCCTGATGACGACGACTGGTACACACCTGCTCAGATCTTGCATCTTTAGACTTATTTACTAAGGATTGTCTAATCTTTTAGATCCTATTTTAGGCATTTATTCTAATTAGTTGTATCCCATTATATTGGCTACTGAATTATATTTCTGGATATTGTCATGTTTTCTTAGTGGTGGATTTTCATTCAATTTTGTGGCATTCATATAGAAGGGCCGGCTTGACTCAACGGTAAGCTCGTTTGCCGTGAGATCTGAGGTCGTAGGTTTAAATCAGTCTCTTTGCGTAAAACAAGAGTAAGACTGCCTAATATAATCTCTTCCCAACACCCTCACCAAGTAGGGGCTAGAACTGGGACGACCCTTTTGTAGCATTCATATGTCATTGGTACAGAGCCACCAATGGCTCTTATTTGACCTATTGGGTTTATAGATTTTTGTAGTTACAGGTCTGTAACTGGGTTACTGATGACCCACAGCTCTTTTGATAAGATGTAGTGTGAGCCCAGTTTTTCTTTCTTTAGTCAATATCATTATTGGGTTCAAAACATATCATTCAAGTTAACAGACATCATATGGTGTACACATGTCATTCAAATTCGCACCGCACATGCACCAGAAAATATATCTAAGAGGAAGTGCATCACATACCCAGCCAACAATATTTAGACCCTTCTCAATGAATGATGCATCTGTTGGACGCTTTCCACTTAGCACTTCAAGTACTAAGACACCAAAACTGTAAACATCAGATTTTTCAGTTGCCCTACCACTTTGCATGTACTCTGCCACACAAATAGAGGTTTGCTTAGAAAATTGAAGTTCAAACACAGAACTAATCATCTTGTGCACATTCATGTTTTGCATAGCTTACCTGGGGCTAGGTATCCAAATGTTCCAGCAACAATGGTGGTGATATGAGATTCTTCATCCTCAAGAAGTTTGGCAAGCCCAAAATCAGATACTCGAGCATCCAGGTTGCCATCAAGTAAAATATTACTTGACTTTATATCACGGTGTATGACCCTAGGGGAACAATCATGATGTAAGTATGAAAGCCCTTTTGCAGCTCCCATGATTACATTCAAGCGTGAATCCCAGTCTAGCTGGTCAGATTTTTCTGCACATTGAGTCCTAGTTGTCATTCTCCAATTCATAGTTATCATTCAAATTCAGAAGTGAACAGGTGATGCAAGATAAGGGGAAGTCATAATCAAGCAAAAGCAAAAGCACGATGGCCATCAGGCCCCAACCGGCATATATTTATGAGCACCATAAGATGGAGAATCCATGTTTTTTTAACTTTTGATCATGGATGTGTGTGTGTGTGTGTGTGTAAAGCCTTCCATTAGAATTCCATACTACAACGTGAGACCCAAGTCTCATACCTGAGAAATTAGTTCGCACAATTGCATTTGGCATCGAGCTCCATAAATTATAAGTAGAGGGTGAAGGGAAGCACAAGACCTGAACATAACCCTTCTAGCGAGTTGTATCTCAAAATCTATCTCATGAAGTTGGAAGGCTCAAAATTCATGTAGGCTATGTGGACCTCATGGCCCATATGTTGCACTTGCATCATAAAACTTACTCCTAGTTGATTAAATAATTAACCAGGAATCGAAATTTCACATCCAAGATGTGTTTACAGTTCACTATCTCAGTTGCTATACAGTCTACATGATAGTATAATTTACATAATTCAGATATGCAATCTTTTCAACCGATCACATAGATGATTCCATGATGCAAATAGGTATTCAAATAACACAATATGTTGATAAGTATATAGTATTTAAATGAAAATCTTACCATGAAGAACTTCATCAAGACTTCCACCAGGCAGATAATCATATATTAACAACTTTGATGTAGGTGAATTGCAATAACCTCGTAAATTGACAAGATAACGGTGTTTTATGCTTCCAAGAATTTCAAGCTCCCTCTCAAAAAAACGATCAAAGCCCTCATTCAACTTAACAATCCTTTTCAAAGCAAATTGGTTTCCGTCATCCATTGCAAGCTTGTAAACTGTACCGAATCCCCCACATCCAATTATGTGCTCCTCATTCAAAGTCTCAAGTTTCTTAATTATATCTTTCGAAGAATATGGTAGATCTCCATGAAACATTACAATTGAAGCTCCTGCCAGACATTTGTTCAGAAAATATTACATATCAAGGGTTTACAGATACAGAAAACAGAAGTAATATAAATAGGCCTCTATTTGCATTGCAAAGAAAGCTGAAGAACACACCTCCACCAACATCCATTGCCAGACTTTTTCGGTCATTTTTACCAAATATCTTATAAAGAAAGCAGCCCCAGAAGCACATGAGTGCCACTAAAAGAAGGGCACCAACAGTTGCTGATGCACTGATAAGCAACCGACCAGAGTATTTCTTCTTTACATTTTGTTGATCTGTTAAAAGTAACATGATAAAAATGACTTGGTGACCATGTCAATTGATCATAAAACATTTCTAGAAACAATTAATGACATGATAAGAAAATTACTCTATTAAGTTCTATGTCTTGGAATATACATGGTATTTATAGAAATGGTATTTAGCTTGAGAATTTGGTGAATAAAGAAAATATACATGGTAGCTATCGCATTCACTTTTACCAAATTAAGAAACACACGTGTCTATTTACTTTATATAATCAGTATTTCATCATCAAATTGCGCATAATTCTCCTATAGCCCTATTGTGTGCATTACTAGTAATAGAATGATACTAGCTCTCAATGATAAGTCAATGTGTTTATATAACAAGCCCATCAGCCAGGTATATTTGGTGAAGAAATTCTGTGTCTGATGAATCCAGGGTGTTTCTTTGTTTGGAACATTTCTTTCCCTGCTACCTACAGAAGGTAGGAGGAAATACAGGGAAAGGCCAATTAGAATTGTAAACATAAATGTTAAAATCTTGAGAGATTGACTTCTTTCTCTTCCTTTAAGAGGATGATTTTTTATTTCATCCCCAGCCTACGAGATATATACATAAATAAGTCTCCAAAGCCACAAAAACTGAAAGCCAAATTTTCGAGATAATAATATTAATAAGTGAAAAAAGTCAAATAAGAAAACAAGAGAAAGGACCAAGAACTATGGGCTGCAAGGAAAAGATAAATGAACTAAGTAACTAATGTATACACAGCCTTACCCAAGCTTGAGGATTGATTTGCAGGTGAACCATTTTTACACATTACATTGATTTGCACTCCACATAAACCACGATTACCAACAAAGCTGCAAGAAGGCATACACATCTGACTCAATATTCAAGAGTAAACACAATATGAAGTTCCCAAGTAGTAGGACTCTTCAGTTAGGACACTCAATATCAAATCAATAGTATCCTTGAGGCTTCGTTTGTAATATATAACCTAATGAAGCACATAGCATAATAAAAAGAGAGCTTTACTTACGAGTCTACAGTAAAGTTTGCAAGCACACCATCAGAAGGTACTGGTCCGACCAGAAAATTCGTTGACACATTACTTCAAAATTCAGAGTATCAAGCATGGCCACAAAAAAAAGATTTAATTTTCCTTAAACAATACAGTTAGCAAAAGATATAAATAAAGAGGAGAAAAAACCAAAAAAAGAGAACAAAGGCTACTTACAAATTTTTCAGATTATACAGTTTTCCAAGCGATGGAGGTATACTCCCACCGAGGGAGTTGCTTGATATGTCCCTACAGAATATAGGCATATGATGAGTGAATGTAATCTGTGCATCTTTAGAACAACATAAACTGGATGAAATGAACCAGAAACGGGACTACAATTCTGAAAATTCCACACTTCTCTACAATCACTATAGATACACAAGTACATGCATGGGCTAAATGCAACCTCAGTTCAATGGTCCCCTTTTTTCATTTACATTTTACTAAGTTTTTGTACGTTTCTTAAAATTGAGAATACAATTAATAGTGCTACAATATACATAGCTTCCAGACCAAAATAATGGAATATAAAGCACTAAATGTGTGCACAAACAAGCACTCACAAACTTCTGAGTTGTGTAAGGTTTCCTAGTTCACTTGGAATCACTCCACTAAGGTAATTGCCCTGCAAGAATCTGTACAAGAAAATTTAAATTATTCTCGTCAGGGGTCAGTCACGCCTCTACAAAAACCTAATATTTCCCATTAGCATTTTGTTTTCTGGGTAGTCAAGTGTTATAGATGACCAACACAAAAAAAAACCATGGCAATTGTCAGTGTGTAATCAATATATCAATATATATGACCAACACAAGCTGCGCAGCACAAATCACAAGTCAGGAATAGCATGACACATCCCTCATTTTGTATAATGTATAGGAAAACATGTCCAGATATATTGTCAAGGATTGCTGTTCAGTTATAATGGTAAATCACAGTATCATAATATCCTCGTCTACTAAATATATGTTTGGATTAGCTCATTTTAAATAATTTGACATCATACAAGGTAAATAAGTCAAGGGAGTTTTATCTCATAAGGCATATAAATAGTTTGAGGGTGTACCAAACACCCCTTAAGATAACTATGTATGATTTCCCAAGTTAAAAACTTAATATGAAAAGGGAACTAAATATGATACATACATTCTCTGCAACTGACTGCAATTTCCCAATTCAGATGGAACCGTCCCATAGAAATTATTGTTGTGAAGAGCACTACAGCATATTTGGATGATGACTTAATCAGATCCAATAGGCAAGCAATATGGCAAAAAAATCAAATGTATCAAAGAAAGATTATAATAATGAAAAATACATACAGAACAGTCAAACGCTCTAGCTTCCCAAGTTCAGGTGGTATAGATCCACTCAACTTATGGCGAGCTAGATTCCTAGAATATCACCAATGAAAAGTTGATATAAGATTAAGAAAAACTTGTCTGCTGCAACACAGCTCAAATATGAGATTGCCATTTACAAATATACCATGAATATGGAGTTCATTATCTTCTAGACGTTTTCAAACTAGACAAAAAATCAATTAAAAAGAGTATTGAGCATGTAAAAAAATCTAAAAAACAAAGCATGATATCATGATCCAGTTTCATCCCAATTCTAATGCAAACCAAATGAACTGACAGGGTTGGATGAAATGCAATGTTTATCTGACATTCACAGGAATAAATAATAGACCAACCGTTGTAAAACCACTCAAAATATCACATGCAGTCTCCAACAAAGTCATGGACTGGTCTGAACAACTGCTAGTTGCGTAATATTGTGTTTGGAAAAAACCAAAAATTAATATCACATAGTTTTGTCCTTTTACATATATAAAATTACAGATGTGATAAATTTGTGAATACTAGCTCGTCAAGTGAGCAAACTGATTTCTTTTTCTTTTTTATCCATTTATTTGTCTGAACAAACTGACACGCATTGAAGTCTATATCAATGTCTTTCATTCACTATTTCTAATATTATGTTTAGTATTTTGAAAAAAAAAAGTAGCGAGAAGTTGTTAGCCTTCCACTCTCCCTCGTACTACCTCCTTGCCAAAATATAAGATCACTTTCCTAATTTGATTAGATTAAGGATGCTAGTTAAACTAGTTATTAGCACATGATACTACCAAACTATCCTAACCAAACACATTTATTCTCACTCTCCCTCTATTGCTTGTTTATTATAGATAAGGATTTATTAGGGTTTATTTGGAAAAAAGTTGAGAAATATTAGAAAGTTCTTATATTTAAGAACAAATTGAAATCTGAAAGTGATCTTATATTTAGGAACGGAGGGAATACATTTTAACTTCTCTATTCTGTATTCTATTTTATATTCACATTCTTTTCCAAAATACCACTCTCTTGTTTGAGATCAAGGAGGCCATATATAATATAACTGTACAACTACATTAACTAAGCCAAAAAAGTTGTCATGGAAACTCACAGATTTGTAACTCTCTTGGATTTTGGATCACATTTCACTCCTCTCCATTTGCATGGGTCAGGATCCTCAGGCCTCCATTGTAACAAGATACCATCTGAGCTAACAACAGCTGTCCTGAAACTGAGAAGTGCTTCACCTGAAGGGTACCAATTATATAAACTATCAATATGGTATGTTTAGATAGAATCTCCCACCCTATTTTTAGTAAAATGGTAAGTTCAACTAAATCCTTCAAACAAGCATAAAATAAAAGCAAATAAAGACTTTGAAATGTAAAAATTTAAAAAATATTTATTCAATTCAAATGTATTGAGTAGCTTAATAAATTGAGTCAAAATGATGGTGATCACAAATATCTATACTAGCTGATGGACATCGTGTTTTCCATTTTTGGCCATAGCATACGCATCATATATAGAAGACTACAAGTTTTACATACTAGCAATGCCTTTCCGCAAACAGAAAAGGATATTGTTGGCATGTAAAGCTTTTAACTTCCAGTAAAATGTGTGAACTTGTCGTAGATAGCAATTATTGACGCTGGAGTGACAAAAAAAAGAGAGGAAGAAAAACTATGAAAATTACCATCAGGACTGATTGCTTCATTTTTCAAGATTACAATACATATCAGCAAAATATTAAGAAGCCATGGCCATTGCCGTTTCATCAGACAAATGCCCATAGCAAATACTGTTCAAGCATAATACAAATGCTAAAAGTCATCTGACGCAGCAATGTCCAAATTGTGTTCCTTCACCATGTAACAGCTGCATAAGAAAACACACCACCTGCGGAGGCAAAATAAACTAGCCTGAAATAAAAGCAGCAAAAGAATCACTTCACTTAGAACAATAATTTCATCAAAGCAATAAGCAGTCAAGCGGTCAAAAAACTTAAGTAGGCCTTTAAAATACATATTGGACCAGTACACATATCCTCATCAAGAAAGCATATTCCAATACAACACACAGGCACAAGACTACACATACAAATACTTCCTTCATTACAAAATATAAGACCTAAATGACTTTTTTATGGAAAATCCTAAAAAAGCAAACTAAGTTAATTATAAATTGATTTACCTATTTTTTTCCCTAAAACCAGTTTACTTGACCTATAAACTAATGGATAATCTAAAAATATATCAAATATGCCATAATTCAAAAACCTATTTTGCAACCTTAATTTCTCAAAAAAAAAAGTCAACTAGGTCATATATTTCATATCTTATAGCATGTAAAGGTTTGTGTCTTCGAATTGTATGTCAAGAGAAATGTTTACTTGTGACAAAAAGGGAACATAACGGTGTGAGAATAACACTATTCATCTAATCATCTCCCAATTCAACATGACACAGCTTAATCCAATATTGAGGAAAGTAAATAAAAAATTAAAAAATCAATATGACTGCTATCTCAATTTCATTTCCACGAAGAATAAGGAAACTGTTGACCTCCTCAAATTTTCCACTATATTTTTCAATCCGCTATATTTTTCCACTATATTGCTCCAATTAATTAATTAATTAACTAAAAAAAGAAGTCAGAAACAAAGAC
Organism: Mimosa pudica; assembly: GCA_029929735.1. NCBI lineage: Eukaryota > Viridiplantae > Streptophyta > Magnoliopsida > Fabales > Fabaceae > Mimosa > Mimosa pudica. The sequence continues at coordinate 8,365,393 of JAKELP010000017.1, read as the reverse complement.
ACAACTACAGCATCATAGGCACCGATGTGAAAGCGAATTTCCTAATAATAATTATCCATCCACAAAGCTGAAAAAAATTATTCAAAAAAAAAAGATAACAAGCAAGTATGCACAAGAGATAAAATGAACAAATTAATATAGATTCACAAATTAATCAAACACAGGCAATGAATGCGTCACAAGAAACAAATCGAGTATGACGAATCGATCTTAATTGTACGAATTTATAAAAAAAAAGGAAATCTAGAGGCAATGCATCACAAGAAAGCGATGAAGAATCCACACTAACCTGGATTCGATCTAGGATTGCACAACACAAAAAAGGTGTGAGAGAGAGAGAAATGTAAGTTGAGCTGGAAAGGAATAACAACAACAAGAGGAAGAAGAAGAAGAAATCGCTCTCTCTCTCTCTCTCTCTCTCTCTCTCTCTCTCTCTCTCTCTCACTCTCACAGTGAAATTGTGTGATTGCGAAGAGAAGAGAGAGAGTGTGTGTTACTGTGTAGAGAGATGCTTTTGGTTTTATCAAAAAAAAGAGATGCTTTTGGCACGTGCGATCTCACAACACTGTACGTGCGACCGACGCCTTCCGAATTCTACAACTCTTGCGCTATATTCACGCCTCTATGTACTTTTGCCACACATACCACAAACACTCACTTCGCTACACTCCTTTACTACTCTTCTTACATTTTCTGTTTTTTTTTAGTTTCCTGGCTGGACTTATCTTCTTTTAACTTAGATGATTTATGGGGGAAGAGACTAATCCAGATCAAGTCAATGTGGACCACATGAGCGGCAAAGCTCTACTACTAATTTTTGAACACAATTCGCATTTCTAGTGTTCAAACTCGATACATTTCTACTAGTACTCATTACCCTTCTTCTACTACTTTTTATATTTTGTACCTAATTTATGTGTAGTGTAATGGTGTTAGAAAAAAAAATTTGTGTAGTGTTTTTAAACATGTTATTATTTAATTATCAATTATCAATAAGACATGTGATGAAGCGTGATAGGAAAACTTGATGTGAGTATAGAGATAGTACACAGTCACTTTAAAAGTATTGTGTGATTTGAACTCCATCCAACTATTATTCAATATAACACTAATTTAATGATTTGTTTGAAACATTTTACATCTTGTTTTGTTTTCGCTCCATGCTAGATATGTTATTGTTTTGTCAATTTAATAAGCTTAATGAAATGAATTAGAGACTTTTATTAACGCCAAAATATATTTTTAATCTCTTATGTTTGCATCAAATTTCAATTTAGTCATTTATGTATGAAAAATACACTTTTTAGTCTTTTTTCACTTTTTAGTCCTTTTTGTTAACATTGTTAGTTTTACCTAACAGAAGATACTTACTTTAAAATTTTAAATGGTTAATCCAAGATTAAATATCGATAAAATATGCATAAATTAAAATATTTTAGTGTAATAATTCTTATATTTTTAAAATGTGTCATTTTTACCCCCATTTACTTATTAAATAATCATTTAGAATTAATAACTCATTGTTGTTGTTAAATGAAACTAACGGTATTAGCAAAAAAGCACTAAAAGTGTACTTTCGAAATATAAAAGATTAACTTGAAACTTGATGCAAACATGAGGGACTAAAAGTGAACTTCAACCATTTTATTAATGATAAGTGGAGTTGTTGTATTTTGATTGGATATTTTTTTAACTGATATTTTGATTGGATTTAATGTCTGAGAGTATATAAGTTTTCTGTAAGAATGGTTTCGTCTTTAAAATAATCAATAAATATATATTTTTTAAAAAAATACGTGTAAGTTTGTTGTCATTACTTATTAGTATTTGAAAGCATAAGCATGGAATTGATTCTGTATACATTTAGAGGGTGTAAATTTTTTTTGGGCCAATATTTAGAGGGTGTAAATGATTGAAGGAATAAAGAGTATTTTCATAGTGGGATGGGAGCGTCTTTTTTTAGGCATGAAAATGATAGTTTAAAGTAGATTGGAAATCATGAAATACTAATTAAAGAGTTGAAGGGAATATATGTAAATGACAAAGTAAGCTCCCGATATAATAGTGGATGCCCATCCCCTGTGGGGACCACCTATATCATCCTGTCCTAAAGTTTTAGATTTTAGTCAAAACCACACTAATAACCTAGCTTGCAGGGCAGCTCCAATTACTAATGAAATCTCTAATATGCCCATCTCCAACCGAATCTGGACAGGGTAAAAGGGTCAAATCAAAGGAATAGCTGACTCATGTACTCCATAGTCATATACTTTTAAATTCGATTAGTTATTAAAAAGGTGCTGTATGTTATGGCCAAAAAAAAAGGTGCTGTATGGATTAGCTCTTAAAATTGACTTATCAAACTCTTTAGAAGTCATGAAGGTAAACAAAAAAGTCATGACCAATGGGTAGTTGGTTGAGCTGGTAAGTGGGCTACAACCCCCGTAAGGAGGAAAACGCGTGTTCGAATCCCGGGAAGCGCTCTCATTGGGAGAGGGGACAACCTTGTCTATGTGGGCAACACTCCTACCCCTCGAGTCCGGATTGAACCGGACGGTAATTTACCAAAAAAAAAAAAAGTCATGGATAACAAACTTTTCTACCAAACAATAATTGTAAATATGTTTGACGCTGAAACTAATACTCTTTGAGAAATATTTTGGTGATTTTATTATGAGTAAAGAAAAATTAGATTCGATTTAAGGTATTTTTTTCATGAGCCTAAAATTGACCATAAGGTCAACAAATACCACAGTTTTCAACTTTTTTCGTTAACATATTGATCCCCAGTCACAATGTAAGAAATATTTTAACTAAATAAGGAAGATTAAAATGATGGTTTTAGACAATACATTTGTAGACATTATATAACATTCTTTTCAAAAATACATTTATTTATGATAAGAAAAGGAAAGAAAGAGTTTATTCTTATTTTTTGACTGAAAAGAGAAAGAGTTTATTATGATAAAGAGACACAGAGAGATTTTGCGGGTGAGACTTAGAAGAGTAATTGAATAATCACAAAATGGGAAACTAATAACAGAGAAAATTTTGGGAGTTCAAAAATGTTAATTATTACTACCTCTGGTCCTAAATATAAGACCTAGTTAGCTTTTTTTTGGAGAGATTAAGGTTACAAAATATGTTATTAAATCATGATATAATTGATATATTTTTAGATTATCCATTAGTTTATAGGTAAAATAAACCAGTCTAAGGGAAAAAATTAGGTAAATCATTTTATAATTAATTTATTTTATTTTTTTTAAATTTTCCAAAAGAAATCAACTAGGTTTTGTATTTAAAACCAGAGGGAGTATTAAGAACGAAATACGTTTAATATAATTGTTCTCATAATGAATGACAGAGCGACTAACATTTTGATCGGATGACAATTATTTATTCCTGATTTTGTCATGGCTTGGATTGAATTCAACTTCTAATCAACTTGAAATCTCACTCACTTAAAGCGCAAAGACACATATATCCAAATAATTTTTTCTCTATATTGCTGATTTACAATAACTTGACTCTCATTTTATGCATGGAAGAACAGGAAAGATCGTTTGACGAATTTTCCAGAAGTTGCATCCGAAGCTTTTTATGGTAAGAAACTCAATAAGTTGAAGATAATGAAATTTGGGCGCCGAGAAATCCAATAAGTGCGGCTAACGAAAATAGCCATCTAACTAGTGCTAAACTTGCGCATTCACAAAGTTGTTTTGAAAATGACTAGACTTGGACCAAATAATTTGCTTGCTTTATTTTCCATAACTACTCAATTAAAGTTACGGGAATATGTGCTAACAAAACTGTTAAAATGAGATGCTTCTGTACACTCGGTATGCTTGCTTGAAATGAATTGTCAAATGGAAATGGAAAAAGGAATTGAAAATTGTAATTTACAAATATCCTGAGGTCTACAAGTTTTCTCTTTTCATCTCACACTTTTCCTGGGTTCCACAAACTTTTACATCTCATTATTACCAAATTTACCTCTACTTTCCATCTTTACCCCTTACACGTAATGTCATTTTCATTTCCATTACACACTTTCCGTCCAATTAAACGGGTCCTCAATAAAAAAATCTTGTGTACTAAATTGCGTGTTTTATATAATAACCCGTGTCAAATTTAATTGATCTCATTTGAGAAAATAAAGAAAACTAAAAATTAATTAATTTTATATAATACTAGTTATTTTGAATAATATTTATGTTATATTAAGGACATGAGGTGCTGATTGAAATTACTTTCATGGTTAATGGGTATAAAATCTAAAGAAAAGATATTTTCTTAGATATAAGTTTGTGTAAAGAAAACATATCTTTCATTTAGAAATCATGAACTTCAAACTAGTACTAGATATGGACCTTTCTAATTGAATATGGCCAGTCCAGAGTGGAGTAACGCCCCCTTATTATTCTAGGTTGTGATTTAATATTTTTTATCAGAGGTTGTGATTTAATCTTGATGCTCCATATTTAATATCTCTAAATTTATTATTTTCAAATGAATAATATGTTTCTCGACAAAATGATAAGTTAAGAGATATACTATTTATTTTAGATTATGTGTCCATTAAAATAACTCTTTTCAAAAATCATTAAAAAAAATATTAAATGTAGACTATCTAGATTGAATTTGAACACTTTAAAGAAGAAAAACACTCTCTATATTTATCCTTATGATTGTACCCAAACACAGTCGCCTAACCTGCCACACCCCACACTATTTAAAAAAGAAGCTTAATTACATACAGTCATGAAGTTTGATGAAATTTTTATGAGTGCAAGCAATAATATTTGGTATAAGATTATATGAATTATTTTGGAGATGTTAATGAAATTGAGTAAGTTATTAAATTATAAAATATATTACTTCATATTATTTGAAAAGCTCATATATATACCCTCAAAATGTTTATTGTATAAAGATTAACGGTGTCTTTAGATTGTCGGTGAAATAGTGACTTTTGTCAATCTAACTTTTTTGAAGTAAGATTCGTTAAAAGTCAGATTTTTTTTTTCACCTGACTTTTAGAAACATGTTTAGATAATTATTTTGAAATTGAAGTTTAGATGGAAAGGACATATCATAAGAAATTTAAATATATTACAATAAATTGATTTTTTTGATGTTTTTAAGAAAACTGAAAAAATTTATTTGACTTATAATTAAGTGGTCCATTTTTGAAGCTACTTATATGTTGATTTATTTCAATTTTTCTCTAAACAAGTTTATTTGACCTATCATTAAGTGGTCCATTTAACTTCCTAGATTTCTAAAAAAATCAAATGCACCCTTGATTTTAGTAATATTATGTTTACTGGAAGCAAAAATATAATAAAAGCACTGGAATTATGCATATATCCTCTCACATGTGCTCACCGTAAGAAGCAGCGACACACAAAGTAAACAGCACATGTTTGGATTGACACTGGAGAAGTGATTTTATTGTATAATGTGATTATGCTTGGATTTGCAATGTAACCCTCTGACCCAAGTAAGATTAAAATGAATCAAGATGGAAACATAAGTCAGATTAAAATAAAGCTTTGCGAAACAAAAATTGTTCATGATCTGCAGTGCCAACTGACTTTTCTCATATACCACGCGTTGAAGGCTCTTCCAGATATACCACTACTACAAATTTTTCTTATACCAGCGCACCTTTACATGCGCTTCATGAAAAGCGCTGGTAATTTACTCCTATACATGCGCTTTCAAGAAGAACAACATAAAGCGCATGTATATAATATACTAATACATGCGCTTACTAGATAAGAGCGCATGTATAGGACTCAAACCTATACATGCGCTTAAAGCGCATGTATATAGTGCCTCTTTACATGCGCTTCTTTAGGAACTGCGCATGTATATGTTTGTGGTCTATACATGCGCATTAAGCGCATGTATATATTACACCTTTACATGCGCTTTAACCCAGAGAGCGCATGTATAGTTTTTAATTAAAATTATATTGTTTGAACAATATATCCATGCATAGGATGAATTTATATGTTAAAACATGTCTCATACTCATATACATTAAGTTCATAATTCACATTTTTCCTTATTTCTTTTCTTTTTCTTTCTTTCCTTACTATCTTCTCTTCTTTCTTCTTCATTTTCTACACACTAAAATTGACCTCCCCCTCACAAACCCTAAAAACCCGATGCCCTTCATTTTCTTCTTTATTCTCGTCATTCTTCGTTCCTCTTTGTCGTCTTTTGCTATTTCTGGTGAGCGGCGGCGGAATACGGCCTATGTAACATCCCGAAATTTGAGTTAGAAATAATAGAGATTAATTAGCGTATAAGGAATATCATTAGTAAATTAAAAGAGCAATGCAAATGAGTAAATGATGATAAATAAATTTTTAAGAAATAATATACCTATTTTCTTTGGGAATTAAAGAAAAATAATTAGAGGCTGAATTTTAAATTAAGATACTTTAGGGCATAAATAATACTATGGTGAGAGAAAATATGTAAATTGGTGAATATATTGTTTCACAATTTAGTGTTGATATAGAGATTTTTTTTGGTCACAATATAGATATTTAAAATGGAAGAGTAAATATATAAAGATATAAGGACAATTTGTGAATTTGGGCCCTAAACCCTAATTTCCCTCTCCCATACATGTATAATTTCCTCTGCTTTCTCATAACTCAGCCGTCCCTTCTCCTTATTCTTCTTCATCTTCGATTTCTCCTTCCTGCCTCAACCAAACCTGCTGCCCCCTCCTCTCAAATCTTCACGTCTTCGTTCCACTCCACCGTCACACGCCTTCTCCTTCTTCTTCCAAGCTTCCAAAGTAATTGTGTAAGCTTGTGGATCCCTCACTGTCTTGTTGCTTCCTCACTGCTCCTCACTTCTCCAGCTCGGTTTTCTTCGTTCCCTGCGGCCAATGTGCCGAACGACGGCGAGAGGAGGTGAGCTTCTCCATTTCCTTTTGTTCTTCTTGATAATCTACTTTTCAACTTCGTTTTCCCTATTTTTTTGTCATTCCCCATTCGTTTTCAGTTCGGCCACCACCACAACACTATTTTCCGGTGGCATTTCCGGCGACGACGTGTTGGAAACAGATATGAAAGACCGGATTCAAACTTTAGTGAGCCGCTGCTATCTGTTCTCACTTCTTTTCTTTCATTTTGTGCTATTTCATATGAGAGGTTGATTTGGGGTTATGGGATTTAGGTTAAATAATCAATTAACAGGATGTCTAAACTTTATTTTTGGTGTTTACGAGAATATTTGAACTCTGATTTGAGGATTTGAGTATTGACTAAGAGTTGACAATAAGGTGCAAAACCCTAAATTTCATACTTGGGAATATGACGAGTTTGATAGATTTTGGGCCTCAAAGTTTAAAATTGATTGACATATATGCTTGGTGAAGTTGTAAAATCTAGCCTTGTTTATTTGCTTTGTTTGGATTTATTGATCCCTTGCCTTTCTTTTTCTCTCTTTTATGATGGCTGAATGAATTTTTGTCAAGTCATGAACGTCCATTTTCATTTGGGCCTGATTCTAATTGATTTATGATTTATGATTTGTGAAATGAAATGATATATGTTTTATGCTTGTATGTAAATGGTGCTTATGGCTTGGTAACAAAATGTTAATGATGTGTCTATGCTTGTTGGTTGAATCCTGTCAAGTATGTTGATTCTGGAAGTTTTAGATGTGACTTCCTTGCTTGGATGTTTGATTTTGAACAGCTGTTCAAATTGAGTCCTAAGTTTGAGATTCAATATAATTCTTTAAAACTAATGACTATGTAAATTCATTTAAGCTACAACCTTGCTGTGCACATGTGATATATGGGTTAGAGTGATTGGAATGAAATTACCTTGTCAAGAAAGAAGTAAAATCAATGGAATCAGGGGCTGTAGTTGTTATAAAAAGGTTGAGCTTAGAGATTTTTACTAAATCTGCCTTGCTGTCTTGGTATTTGATGGATTTACATATCTATTTTCTTCCCATATTTTTGTGTAAGTTCATGTGATATGAAGGTTACTGAAGGATCCTTAAGTTGTCCTTAAGTTTTTATTTTGTTGCATGTTATTTGGATGTTCGGGCTTAGTATGAGCTATATATTGTAGTTGATGCATGTATGCCTTCAAGTGGTGTCCCTGGATTGTACTTCATATATGTTGATCCTTTGAAATTTTGAAGTTTCTTTCATCTTTTTCTTTGGGTTCAGTCTATTGGCATAGAAACTAATGACATTGAGGTTTTGTAAAATCTTATGCTTTAATTAGAATCGGTAATTAAGAGTTATTTATTCCATATTTCTCATCTATTGAAGCTCCATGAAAAGGAGTAAGGTAATCTTTGTTTTTCATGTTTGCTTCGAGGTTTCATTTCTTTATTTAGTGACACTTGACAGTATAGTGATGATTTGTTTTCCAGGTTCAAAGGCAACAAATATGAGGGCAAGTTGCTTGAAATTAATGGGTCTTCTTTGTTAGTCACTCTCTTTTTCTTGCTTTCTTTTATGATCAGCTTCAAAATGAGTGAGGTACGCTCTTTGACTTCCTTTTTTGTCTTCCTCTTAATAACTATTTGTTAACAGATTTGGAGGGGAAGCTAATATTAACTTTATTTTTTCACTGCCTGATTTTTCAGATGCAAGAGAAGAGAGAGGGGGAAGCTTGTCTCTGAATATTCTTTGAAGGATGTTGAAGGAATACTTGTGAGTTTGAACATTAACAAGTTCTTCATCGTAAGATATAAATTAAGTAGTAGAATCTGTTGCAATTTCTTTTAGTTGTTTGGGTAGGTAGAAGAGACTGGCATTTGGTGCAATGGGTGTTGAATATCTTTTTGGCTAGTTTGTTATTTATCTAAATGTCTTTTAATTTGCTGGTACAATTTGATGTGTATTTTGGCTGGAATAGGTTATTAAGTCTAAATGACTTTTGGTGGTACAAATTTGATGTAAATTCTGATTGGGATATGTTGATGACTTTTATTTGATGTTTATTTTGGACGGAGAATTGGTTATTACTAAAACAGTTCTTAGTTTATATAGGATTTTGGTTATTCTGGCTAGTTGGGTATACTGTGCAGGTAGCAATTTAAATGCCAAAAAGCAGTGAAAACAATTATAAGAAATGAAAAAAAATATATATAACTTATGCATGCACTTTAAGCGCATGTATAGGTAGTAAAACTATACATGCGCTCGCACAGAAGCGCATGTATTAGTTCTTCTATACATGCGCTTTATTATACAAAGCGCATGTATAAGATTAGAAATACATGCGCTTTCTAGAATAAAAAACGCATGTATAGCTACACCTTTACATGCGCTTTAAAAAGCGCATGTAAAGCCTTTCCCGGCGAGGCCATTGCCAGCGCTTTTTAAGCGCATGTAAAGGTCAAAATAAGCGCATGTAAAGAATTATTCTGTAGTAGTGTACACTAAGCGAATTATTTTAAAATAAATGATAAATATAGGCGATATAAGCAAAATTGTCTTGCATTTACTACCAAAATTACCTTTCAAATGACTCATATTTAAGAAGGTATTTTATAGGCGTTGAAAGTTAGTAAATTTGGTGAAACAACCTTGTTGGCATCCCTTTTATGCTCTCCTCACCCATCTTGATTCTAAAAAGGTCAAGAAGAAGGTAATGCATATCCTTATATGAAATCTTCTATTCCCCCCGCAATTTTATGAAGATTTGAATGCCGCCTTATCTTGACACCGTTTTTAAACGGGGGGAGAAGGAGACCGAACAATTATCAAAGCGAGATATTGGATAGATGGGACAACGAACGCCGTCCACCTTGACATGGCTTGGATTTCAGGATATAAAAACGACAAAAATGAAAATTGTAATATGTGTGTGGATTCACAGCTGTTCTGATATTTTTCCGAGTGGTTTCCTCATCTAAAGATATATTATAAGGATTTGAAAGGGATAATAGACCTCTTATTTTTTAATAATATAATAGATTAGATTAGTTTAACATGAATCGACCTAGAAACTAAATATTAGGTGGGTTAAAGATCACTAATGACGCAGAAGTGTTGCCTGAGGATCATATTGGCCCTGAAAATTATTTTAGACTCAAATTAACCCCTAAAGTTATAAAATGGGTTCACCATAACCCTTGGTTGACAGCCCACTAACAATCCGTTTGACATGTCAGCAAATCGACATAATCACCTTACACGTGGCATTTTAGAAATTACTAAAAAAACTTTCAGGTCTACTATGATATTCAAGCAAAACTTCCGGGTCATTAGTGATCTTTAACCTAATATTATGCTAGAGAAAAGAATAGTCCACAATTTATTAGTTGAGTTGCAAAATGTAACAAACTCAAATAGGTGGGCTCAACAATAATGGTTAAATATCATTTTGACCAATGAAAAATTACCCAAGTACCAATTAGCAAATCAACTTTACCAAAGAACAATTAGAGAGTATCATTTTGGTCAACACCATTAAATTTTGCTTATTTACTGTTGGAATGACCAATGACTTAGTCAATGACTTGTAAACACATGAAAACTATTTAACGGTACTCCCTCTATTCCTAAATATAAGAACACTATCAAATTTAATTTGTTCCCAAATATAAGACATTTCTAATTGTTTCCAACTATTCTCAAATTGAACCTACAAATGATTACCAATAATAAACAAAGAGAGGGAGAGGGGATGGATAAATATGATTAGGATGAATTGGTAATATCATGCAATAATAACTAACTTAAATAACATCCTTAATTAAACCAAATCAGGTAAAACGTTCTTATGCTTAGGAACAAAAATAGTACTTTTTAATTGTTCTTAGGCAAAATTAGTACTCCCTCCGGTCCTAAATATAAGACCTAATTGACTTTTTCTGAAAAATCCTTAAAAAAACAAAATAAGTTAATTATAAATTGATTTACCTAATTTTTTTCCTAAACTAGTTTATTTTACCTATAAACTAATGGATAATCTAAAAATATATCAAATATGTCATCATTTAATAACCTATTTCGCAACCTTAATCTCTCCAAAAAAAATCAATTAGGTCCTATATTTAGGACCGGATATAGTATCATTTACTATTCGTTATGTAAATTGATATTATATTTGAGTAGTTGTTCATTGGTCCATAATCAAGTATTTTTATAACATATAAAACATGAGTAACTAAAGAACATTCCTTTTATACTTTGTTTCTTTTAAATAGTGTGTGCAGGAAGTATGATTTTTCCTCTTATGTAATTTAAACTTAAAAAAGGTACCGCATGCCCATTTTTAATTTCTAGTAGAAAAAAGCCCATCCCTCCTTTAATACAATGATTTAGTTGACTCTTTTTAGCGATTTTTCAAAAATTTTATAAACAGAGTATTACTCGAAGTTACTTTATAGCGAATTTTCAAAAAAATTTAGCGATTTTTCAAAAATTTAAAAAATTTAGTTGACATTTTTAATTTTTTTAGATTTTCCAAAATTATTAATTGAATCTTATATTCAAAAATTAACAGAGTATGACCCAAAAGTTACTTTGTTTATGGATCTGTTATTTTTTTTAACTTAAGATTTTACATTTATAAAAAATATTGTAATATAAGATGCTACCAACTAATTTTAATTCAATTTGTGTATGGGAGTTTTTGGCTCGACTTATGGAAAATTGACTTATTTTTAAGCTGACTTATTTTTAAGTCAGTCAGAAAATAAGTTCTAGGTTGACTTATTTTTATGTTTAGATAAACTTTGAAAAAGTGGCTTAGTTTCCCATTTGACTTATAAATATGTTTGGATGATTTTTTGTTTAAAAATGGCTTATTTTTAAGCTAGGTTATTTTTAAGTCATGTAGAAAAATAACTGGCTTTTTTTCTGAAATAAGCTACCTAAAGTGGCATATGAATAAGCTGACTTATTTAAAATAAGCTGGGTGAAAAATAAGTCCAACCAAACATAGAAAAAAGTCACACACCCAAAATAAGCTGACTTATTCAAAATAAGCGGGCTTATTTCTAAAAAAAAGTCAAGTCAAACACACTCTAGGATACTGGCTGAAGAAGTTCTATTAAAGTAAACTTTTATTCCCTGCACATTTGCGAGAATTTCGCCCAATCAGCTTATGTACTGTGGTGTATAAATCGGTTACTAAAGTGATTGCCAATCGTCTCAAGCACATCATGCCTTCCCTTATCAATCCACATCAGTCCAGCTTTATTCAAGGCAGAAGCATAATGGACAACATTATTATTTCTCAGGAAGTAGTTCACTCCATGAGCACTAAACAGGGTCGGCAGGGGTGGCTTGTCATTAAAGTGGATTTAGAGAAAGCCTTTGACAGAATTCGATGGGAATTCATCCAAGATACCCTCCATGATGTGGGATTACCGGAGCAAATGATTAACCTAATCATGAATTGTCTCACAACCCCAACTATGCAAGTTCTATGGAATGGCGCAACTTCGCGTTCGTTTAAGCCTCAAAGAGGCATCCGGCAAGGTGACCCTCTTTCTCCTTATATATTCATTCTCTGCATGGAACGATTGTCTCATATGATTATGGCTGCTGTCCGTGATGGTACTTGGAAGGCAATCAAGATGGGTAGACATGGTCCGCCCCTCTCCCATTTGTTTTTTGCGGATGACCTCATCCTTTTTGGGCAAGCTACCTCGGATCAAGCCCATGTCATCCAGGATATCCTCCATCGTTTTAGTCTGGCCTCGGGGCAAAAGGTTAGTCAATCCAAAACCAAAATATTTTACTCCAGGAATGTCCAGGCCTCCACTCGCCGAGAACTTTGTCAGTTACTGGGGTTTCAACAGGCTGATGGACTTGGGAAATACCTTGGCATCCCTCTCCTCTCTGGCCGTATGTCTACCAATGATTATAAGTACATTCTTGAACGCATTGAGAAGAAACTAGCGGGATGGAAAAGGCGCTCTCTCTCTCTTGCCGGCAGGATTACCCTTGCTAAATCAGTGCTGACTACTATTCCTTTCTACACCATGCAATGTAAGCTTTTACCTTCTGCCTGCTGCAGGAAAATTGAGAAACTCATCCGGAATTTCATATGGGGAAAACCGGATGGAACAAGAGGAATTAGCCTTGTTAAATGGGAAGATATGTGCCAGCCCACTAGGAATGGCGGTTGTGGTCTTCTCAATCTTGAATCTCAAAATCATGCTTTTTTTGCTAAACTTTTGTTTAAGCTATATAACTCAACGGAGGATCTTTGGGTTAAGATTTTGAGAGGGAAATATGGCTTCACTGTTGAGCCAAGATTTCCTCTGAACTCCTCGGCTTTCTGGCGCCAAATGCGAAGGGTAAGTGATGAATCACGTCACTTTATCAAGTGGAATCCGACTGTAAACACCAGTTTTTGGAATGATTATTGGGTTGGTGATCTTGGGCCTCTTAAACATTTATCCTTTACCGAGATTTCCCCTTCTGCCCTTCAATTGCCTATAAGTCACTTCATGTCTGAGGAAGGAGATTGGAATTGGGACTTATTCCAAGCCTTACTGCCTCAACATATTCTGACTGAAATAGCAAATGCAAAGATTGAGGTTAGTTCTCATGAGTCTCCCTGCAGATGGAGTCTAACCACCTCTGGTAATTTTACTGTCAAATCGGCCTATTTGGCTCGGGAAGCTTCAAATTGGCATCCTTCTTCCAAACTCTGGTATGTAATCTGGACAGCCCCTACTCTTCAGCGGGTTCGTGTCTTCTCATGGCTGCTAGTCAAGCAAAAGCTACTCACTAATGTGGAGAGAGGAAGAAGGAAGATGACCTTGGATACTACATGTTCCCTCTGTTTATCCTCCCCTGAAAATATTGATCACATCTTCAAGCAATGTTCTTTTGCCTCTGCTGTATGGAAGAAGATTCTTCCTGTTGATATTAGCAGGGAACTCTTCCAATCAGATTTCATCTTTTGGTACTCTCGCATGCTGCTATGTAAAAATCTTAACTTGTCATGGAAAGTGGGAATCATGGTCACATGTTGGAAGCTTTGGGAGGCCCGGAATCTCCGCATCTTCAAAGCAATCACCCCTTCTCTTGATGGTCTTCTTAGGCAAACTATATCTTTTGTAGATCACTCACTGCACAGCTTTACCAATGTATATGCTCTTATAGCTAACCAATAGAGTAGTTGTTAAGCACACATTACTCGAGTGTCTTAGTGCTCACACTCGCATCTTGTAAGTAGCATTTTTGAAGCAATGAAATCATTTCCATTCAAAAAAAAAAGTAAACTTTTATTAATATCAAAAGTTCTCGTTATCTTTCATAGATTTTGGTATGGAAAATTTTATGAAAAACAATTAATTAGCATCATCTTATACCTTTCTCATTCATATATTTTTATATTGAAAATAGAAAGTACGTCAAACTCTGTAACTCTTTAATGTGGAAGATATCATAATAAGACGCCATCTTTAAGTTTCGTCATAATCTTAATCTTATCCTTAATCCTTAATGGAATAAAGCCAAATCCTAAATAACGCAATAAACATCACTACCATTCTACAATATAAATAACTGGACCAACAAAATCCAAAACATAAATCTGAGAAAAAATATGTATGATAATATGTTTTAGACTGAAATCTTATATTTTGATATTGAAAACAATGACAAGTGAAATTCAAACTATGTAGCTTTTTAATATAAAAAATATTCTAATAATATAATACTAAATCATCATAATATTAATTTTATCCTAAATTCTGACAGAAAAAAAATTATCCTAAATCTTTAATGTAATAAAGCATAATCTTTTTTTATCAGAAGATAAAGCATAATCTTAAATAAGTGTTATTGATTACTCGCAATCTACAAATATAAATAACTTTCATAAAAAAATATTTGGATCCATAATATAACTTACTGAAAAAAGTAATAATTCAAATTCAATTCAAGTGAGAACTAATTGAGAATGCTTCAACAAAGTAAATTTGTGATTTTGGTCTTCAATTTTAAATCAATTTTAATTTTAGTCAATTTTCTTTTAGTTCCTTGATTTTTGGTTTTCTTTTCGATTTTCTTAAACCTTAGAGTCAAAACCAAATTTGACCAAAAGTTCGAGGACCTGAACCGATTTTAAAGTTTATAGATCAAGATAAAATTAATTGGAAATCAGAAAACCAAAGTAGAGACTTTAAAAATTAAGGACCAAAACTAAATTGAGTGAAAGTTCAAAAATTAAAAATTATATTAACCATCATATCATCTTATGACTTTAACAATCTTATGTATTGTTTTTTTTATACATACCAATCTTATATTTTAATCTTGAGAATAATGACATGTGAAATATTAAAACTCTATGATTTTTTTATGTTAAAGATATCCCAATTAAATATTATTAATTATCGTCATACTCCTAACCATATCCAAATCTTTCCTTAATAAAGCATAATTTTCGTGTTAAAAAGCATGATCTTTAATAAGCATTACTCCCAAGTCCCAATGCACAATATAAATCTAAGTAAAAAAAGAAAATATACAATATAAATATTAAATAACGTTCATAATAATCTGCGATCCATAATACTCCCTCCGGTTCTTATTATAATTCACACTCTAATTCTTTTCTTTTTTTTTTTGCTAGTACCAACTAATTCTTTTCACATATCAATAAATTTGGTTAAATTCATTTAATTTATCCTAGAATTCAAGTCATTTCCAATATTGTCCCCAATAACTACATTTATTTCCAAAACTATTAAATTAAATATGAGTATATATGGGAAAAAATAATTAATGCACATTGAAAACCATGAAGTGACTTATAAGGAGGACCAAGAAAAATTGGTAGTTGATGACTTGTAGTAGGAAGGATCAGATGGAGTAGAACTTATAAGAAAAAGGAAATACCGATATTGAAATTAAAGAAACTATAAATTTCCAGTTATATTAAAATGTTCTCTCTCTGTTCTTTTATTACATAAAGGAAAAAACTTACCTCAAGTACTTGACCTCAATTATATCCAATATCCAATAAGAATTTGACACATGTCCAACTAACCCCATACACAACTAACACATGGAGGAGAGAGAAAAGAAGGAGAAAGTGGTGTGGGTTAGTTGGACATGTATCTAATTCTTATTGGCTTACTGGATGTAATATAGGTCAAGTACTTGAGGTAAGTTTTTTCCTTACATAAAATGTTCTCTTTTTTCT
Organism: Mimosa pudica; assembly: GCA_029929735.1. Classification (NCBI taxonomy): domain Eukaryota; kingdom Viridiplantae; phylum Streptophyta; class Magnoliopsida; order Fabales; family Fabaceae; genus Mimosa; species Mimosa pudica. The sequence goes on along the minus strand of JAKELP010000017.1, from coordinate 8,349,215 downwards.
TTCTTTATTTAGGAAAAATTTATTTTTTTATCAGAAAATTATTATTTTTTTGATTTGAAGGAAAAAATTATTATCATTTTATAATTTTTCAATTATCAATATCTTACTTTTTGTCATAAATTATTTTTTTGATATATTATCAATATCTTATTTTAGTATCGAAAATAATGATAGGTGAAAATAATTTTTGACTTTTTGTCATAATCTTATCCTAAATCTTTAATTGAAACCATAATCTTGCTTTCAAATAAATCCCAATCTATCTTGGAGATATTATAACGGCCCACAATAAATGCCCTTTAACATGAATATAAATATAAATAGGTCGAATATCAAAACAGACTATTTCTACTTCTTTGCTTTTCTCTCTTTCATTCTGAAGATTTCTGGCTTTCTCTCTCCTAGGGTTTCGCATAAGCAAGAAATCTCATCGTCATTCTCTATGTTCCCTTCAATCGTTCTCACGATTACATCCGGATTTATCTAATTCTCCATATTCCCCTTCGTATTCCCTTAACAATCTTTACTTTCTCTTCATCTTCTCATTCAATTTTTCTTGTCTAGGGTTTTCGCATCCATTATGATTATAACCTCTTCTTTCTCCATCAGTTCTGTTCATATCTCCCAAAATCTTCGCGCTTTCGGTCCTGGCTTGAATCCTTTCGCTCCCTATTGCGTCGCTCATCACTTCGTTTCCTCTCGCTAATTTTATCGTCCATTTTGTTTTTTTTTTATCGTTTTTCTCTGAACGGTTATGCAAATCTGTGACCCTTAATTGGTGTTTCGAAGAAAAGTTTTGATTTTTAAGAGATTTTCAATCTTGGGTATTGGAATTTGTTGAAAGATATGACTCAAGATCAGCTTTGTGTGGGGCCCATTAAAAGGAGCCTTTCAAGAAGGCGTTCTTTGAAGTCTGGGAAGGATACGGATGATAGGGGGTGGACTTCACTTCATGTTTACGCTCGTAAAGGGGATCTCAAATATGTATGTTTAATTCTTGATTTATGTACTTTATATTTGAGTTTATTATTTATTTATTATTCTGTTTGTGTTTGTTTGATTTATTGTATTTTCGGATGTTGCTTTATTTTATAGTTGAGTTTATTTTTTTGAAAGATCATGTAGTCAAATTTTGTATTAGTTCTGCTTTGTACTGCCAGTTACACTGTTTGTTTGTTAGGCGTGTAAGTATAAGGCCTTATGAAAAGTTATTGTTTAAGGTTTGTTCACTTTAGGTTTGTATGGAATGGGATAGGGGTTGGATTTTAATGAGTAATAAGCCATGTGATTTTAAGTGCTCTGCTGCTCCTAGTTCTAAGATCATGTTGACTTTGCGGGGATTGATGAAGAAATTAGGCCACTAAATTTTAACACATGTTGCATGTAGTTAGATCATACTTTAGTTTATAAGTGAAATAAATTAGATTTGAAAAGAAAGATTAATATGAACAATTTAAAATGATACATTCTGGAACCTTATTTTCTCTGGAGGGAGTGTTACACGGTGAAGATTTCTTATAATTAGGACTGGAGAGAGTGTTACACATTGAAGATTTTCTTCATTTGTGACAGTGATTAGCTTCCTCATCCTCTGTTTCTGTTGTTAGTGTTTAATGTTTGCTTTGATTTGACTGTTGTGATGTTAATTGCTTATATTTCTGATGACTTCCTCTCATCCATTGATAATTTTGTCTTGTTTTACTGCCTAGTTTGATAATATGAGCATACAAATATGTTTCTGTGAACTGATGTAGAATTTTCTCTAGGATTTATTCTGGGTTTCTTATGTTTCCTTAAGATTGTGTAATATTTTTAGCCAAGTGGTTTTTGATTCTGCCATGCATTTTTCACTTACTAGGCTTCTACTTACTGTGCTGTTCAACAGGTCAAAAAGCTTATTGACGAAGGAATGGATGTGAATGTTGGTGCATGGGGTCCAAAATCAAAAGGTGTGACCCCACTTCATCTTGCTGCGGAAGGTGGCCACCTTGCAGTCATGGATGAATTACTTGACCGTGGTGCTGACATTGATGCAAGGACTAAGGGTGCTTGTGGCTGTAAGTTAATTTATGCCCCCTGTACCATCTTTATTACCAATAACTTACTGTTGCTGTTATATGCCCATTGAATCACCATTACGAATTACCAATTTCTTTATAACGATTATGTGTTTAAACCACAGGGACACCCCTCCATGTTGCAGCTAAAGAAAGGAGGAGGGCAGCGGTGAAATTCTTGGTAGAGAATGGAGCATTTTTGCCTCCCAATATCGATGATTGCAGATTCAATCCCCCAGTTCACTATTGCCCGGGTCTGGAATGGGCTTATGAGGAATTGAAGCGACTAGGATTTGAAAACTCATCATCCTCTGAGGAGACCTCTTGCAGCTCAGAAAACTGAAACATTTTCTTCAGTGGTTTTGGTCGATGCCATGTCTGCAATACTTCCATCTATCTGGTGTGATTAGACTGAAACAGGCAAAATGTGTCCGCGTGTCTCTTGTGCAATGCATTTTACATTATTGTCGTATGAAAACTGAAAAACATATGGTGTCATTTTTGACTAGTGGTGATTGCTACAATGTACTATTGATTTGTTGGACGGTATATCGATGTGCGTTGCAATATTGTGTCCTTTCAATTATTGCATGTTATTTATCAGATTCATGATCATATGTTGGAACTTGGACCAGGAGCCGTGAGAATCATATATGCGGGTGAATTTAACCTTTATGATAGGCATTGATTAAAGATCAGTGACTCCCGCCTCTCGTTCTGTGTTATTGCCTGTTTGCATAACTCTTTTCTTGGTTAAACACTAAAGATAATTTGATGCATATTGACAACCAATTTAGATTCAAGTGTAGGAGTGTTGTCTTTTTAGGAAGGTTGTCTCCCCTCCCTTTGGGAGGGGTTTGGGATTTAGGAAGGTTGTCTCCCCTCCCTTTGGGAGGGGTTCGGGATTCGAAGACACGCTTTAATCCTTACAAGGTTGAAACTCCCAAAGTATTGTTTGAAATCAAACTCATGGAGCCCTCAAACTTTTTTATAATACAAAATTTGACACTTTAAATTATGTCTTGTTAGAAAACTCTGGTTCTTTGGAAGTCTATTTTGCTCCTTCAAACTAAATCTATCATCTAAAAATCACTGTTATCAATTTTTCACTAAAAACCAATCCAAGTACTCCGTCAAATTTTAGGCAAATTTGATTCTAGGCTTTGGTGCGATTGCATAAATGGTATTTTATCAAACGTTTGGGATTGTTTGGGTGATTATGTCCATTCTTTGGTTCAGGAGTATATCCGCTTTTAGGGCCATCATTGATGATGCAGATCATGGGCTTTGGATTGAGATACCCACCAAGGACCCAAACTTGTCGCACTTGTTCCATTGGAATGCGTGTATAATCAATGTTAATCACCTTTGTTAACGTTTTTCATACTTATTTGGGGTTAAAGATATTTTTGCCTATAAACTAGGTTAAAAATTACCCAGCAATCCAGCATACATGCGTATACATTAATTAATAAATGGATTTTTATATGTCAATAAAGTTTTTAAAAGGGTTAAACTCGTCAACACCATCGTTAAATTTGAACGACATTAGTATGGAAATAATGGGCTTTTACAAATAATTTCCTGATTAAAAAATAGTGTCACTTTTTTCACATAAATGAAGTATAAAAGCTCATTTAGTAGTGTTAGATGAGATCTAACGATGTTCACAAGTTTGACCCAGTTTAAAATATTTGTTGGCATATTAGAAGTCTATTTGTTAATAATATATGTGTTGATGATGGTACTACTTAGATTATAGATTCTAGGTGAAAATAATTTTTCACCCTTCTTTACATCCAAGTTAGCCATAAACTATAAAAAAGTTCGATAGATTTGGAGCAAAAAAGTAATGCTCGCGCATGGCAATTTTCTCTTGCATTGCATGACTTTGTCATATCTTATGTCCAGAAAAGTATAAGAGGATCTCAGCTGCTCCAACAAAATCAATCACGATAGGGAATTTAGACTATTCCTAAAGTAGCAAAATGTATGGCTCATATGGGCACAAATAGCAGCCAATTCAGTGTATATATTTAAAAGAAACAATCTCACACAGTTCTTTCTAGAGTTGAGAACGGATAGATATAATAAAGGTCTGATGGATGCACCAAACATGTCTCTCTCTCCAGTCTCCACTCAGAGAGAGAAATGACATGGAAACAACTCGATCAACGACTAATTTCAAATGGAAGTGATCACTTAATGGGGGTTAATTTTCCACAAAAGAGTCCAAACATCCTGCACTAAAGTGAAATTTAAGCCGTTCTCTTGTGTTGAATATTTTAATAGACATCTTTGGTTGAGTTATTTATCCACAGACAGTGCATTTTCAAAACAGAAGGTCCTCCCTTTCCGTGTCCAAGATGGTGGAGGGCAATTAAATTATTTCATTAACGGAATTATGACTGGACAAACATAAGTTTCAAAACTGTTTGTAATGAACTCTACTGAGTGCTGACTTTATCATATGGGCCAGTTTTGAATTGTATGCTCCAATTTCTGTTACAAAAAATTATATGCTCCAACATGTTTCTCATCGATTAATCGATATCTAAGTCTGTTTAGCCCAATCACTAAAACAACGCATTGTTTTCAGTTTACTTAGTAGAGAACTTGAGTCTACTGAAATGAGTTTTTCCTCACCATCCAACAAATCATCAGATTTCCATTCCGACTGAAAAATGAAAATACAAAAAAAAAGTAATCATATTGTTGCAATAGCACTTTGAAAAATATTACTTTCAATAAAAAATGTTATTTCATGTTATGAGGTGTAAATTTTTAGCCACGTCTTTTTAAAAACTCTTTTGCAGATAAAATGAAGTGAAAAAATAATTGAGAAGGCAAGATAAAGAGGGTAGTGTCCTCTTCTTTACTAAATGTAGCAAAATGCTGTACTTCAGAAACACAATTCAAGTATATCATATTTCCATAAGTAGCTGTATATGACATCATCTCATCATGAAAAAATCTAGAAAGGAGGAAGTAGACATATTGAATTGAAATGAACAAGATTCAGTTTGCTGTCATTTCCTTATCATAAATACAACTTTCCTAACTTTGAGGAAAGTATCAGGCGGCCCTCTCATCTCCACCTCCCAAATTTCACTCCACACTGTCCCCTCAATTTCACAAAAAGCTCTTCCCTTAGTTCACTAATAGACAAATTTCCACTTTCATCTCCCAACTTGCCCCCAACAAATATTTATAAACCTCTATCAAATCTCCACTAAAAAAACCTCTAACAAATGAAATCAAAATCCAATTCCAACTCAGCTATTTTTCTTAAAAAAATAAAAAAAATAACTCAAACTTGAAGATGAGGAATAAGTCACTTAAATTTTAATTTGTCTTCAAAGACTAAAAGTATATTAACATTTATTTAAAAAAAACGAGTCACCTATATCTGAATTTTACCTTGTGATGATATTTGTTTATGATAAAACACACAAATTTCTTTAAGATTTATGGTTCAAGGGCAAATAATAATAATAATGTACGAGATAGACCAATATGACATTAGTGAGATATTATATCGCAATATCCGCATTTCCCTTGCATGATATAAATTCTCCAAAAGTTATATTAACCCGAGCTATTACAAGCAAGTTGTCGCGGTCATTCTTGGGAGGACATGAATTGTCACGGCTTCAAACCCCACCGGCAACTGCACGGCCCAAATCCTCGCCGCAGCCACCATCACATCCACCACAAAAATCCCGCCGCCAGAAACAACACAAACCCTCCCTCCTTCAGCCACCACTTGCTCCGCCCCCTTCAACCTCTCATCCACCACAACCTCCTCCCAATCATCCTTCTCCTCACTATACCTTCTCAACCCACCACTCACCTCATCCACCCCATACATCACCTCCTCCGCCATCGCCGCCACCGGGCCCCGCCATCCGTACAACATCCCCTCCGGCATCTCCTGCCACGTGTCACCCTCCACGTCATACAAAATCCCCTCTCTCCCAGCAGCATCACCCTTCACATTCACCATACAAAGCTTCCCCTTCCAACCAACAGCATCAATAGCATCTCTACTAAATCTCCCATCTCTCAAATCTCTCTTCCTCTCCCACATTACTCCATCATTTAAACTTTTCATTAAATCCCATTTCTCCATGGAACGTGCCACGTCAGATGAGAACTTAATGCCTATCCCACTGGCCACATAAACGGCGCCGTTAAAAACTCCGGCGACGCACCATCTTCGTGGAACAGTGAGATTTGGGCCAAAGGTCCACTTTTGAGAAATGGGGTCGAATATTAAGGGGCGAGAGATTGCAGGGTGGAGATTTTGCGTTGAACCGGCGAGGAGGATGAGTTTTCCGGCGACGGAGGTCGCCTGAATTGGAATATTCCGGGAGAGAAAAGAAGGGTGTCGCCGGAGAAGGAGGTGGAGAGGAGGGTCCGGCGGTGGTGGCGGGATAGAGTACCACGTGGATGAGATTGGATCAAAGGTTGAGATTTGGATTGAAGTTGATGATGTGGTGGATTGTGAGGAGAGAAAGGCGTATAGAGAGAGAAATGGAGGGAAGGAAGGAGAATATAGAAGACGACGCCATGAATGGCAAGTAGAGAATAGAAGAAAAGGATCTTTTATTAGAGATAAACATATTTGTGCCACTGGTTCAGGAAGTCCAGGAATTAAAGGCTGAAAATGACGATCATACTCTAGCTTATGCTTCTTCTTATTGTTCTTCTCTTGACATATTGGAGAAATTGAAGTAGTGTTGGCCATTGAAAATTGATTTGGAGATTGCAAGAGTTAAGACATGGAGGAGGATGGATATTTTGGAGGATTTGTGTGTGTCATACTTGCGCAGGGTCATGCAAATCTTCTCTGTGTATCTGTATCTCGTTCTAATTTAATCGGATGTCCATGAAGGGACGGAGGATGGATATTTTGTTATAATAGGTTACAAATTTGGTTGGGGAAAGTGGGTTTTTGGTATACTTACTCAAAAGTGGATTGGTTGGGATGGAAGTTGCAACTAAGGTCGGTTTTTGAATATAATAAAACCATAAGGGGTCGTTTGGTTCGCTGGAATTGGGGGTAGAGAAGTGGAAGTGGAAGTGGAAATCACCATTTTGTGTCTTTGGTGTGGTGGAAAGTGGCCTCCACTTCCACTTTCACTTCCATCAAAAACCCCAAAATGGGTTCCACCCCAAAACCTATGGAAGTGGTTCACTTCCATAGGAACCCATTTTTTTTGACAAAAATATCCTCAAGACTTTTGCTTATTTCCAACTCTGTCCTCACTTTATCATCTCACACACTCTTCTTTCTCTCTCCTCCTTCCCTCACCACCACGCAGAGACTTCATCTCCTTCCTTCCTTCCTTCCTTCCCTCATGCACCCATGGACGCCAAACAGACGGCCACCGCCACGCCACGCCACCGCCGCCACGCCGTACTATCTTCACTTTCCTTCCTTTCGTTCTATCTCTCCTCCTTCCCTCTTTCTCCTCCTTCTCTGTTAGCCACCACCGTCTTCACCGCCGTGGCCTCCTCCTCTGTTAACGGCGGTGTCCCGTCGTCAGCCGCCGCCGCCACCATTTCAGGAACAAGCTGAAAAATGACTCACTGAAGGTGTCTTCTCGCCGTGGCTCCGTCGTCGCCGGCGTCAGCTTCGGCGCTCCACCACAGCGACGGCGACTGCTCCGATGCTCCAATGTCACCTTCTTGTTACCATGGTGATGAATGCTCTTTTGCCTTTATTCTCCATCATCGATGATGAAACTTGCAATGGGTGTGGCGGTGATGGCGGTCGGTTCGATGGTGTTGGGTGTGGTGGTGTTGGGTTCGGTGGTAGTGGGTGTGGTGGTGGTGGGCATGGCGGCGGCGGCTTCGGTAAGGTGGGTGGTGGTGTGTGTGGTGGTAGTGAGTTGGTGAAAGAAGCCCCACTTTTTTTTTTCTTTTTTTAATGGTTAAGAGTAGTATAGGAAGGGTGGTGGTGGGGGGGTGTGGTGGTGGTGGTGGGGGCTTGGTGGTGGTCAAATGGTAGTGGTGGTGGGGTTGTGGTGGGGTGGGTTGGATTGAGAGTGAAGAAGATGATGAGAAAGGAAATTTAAGGGCATTTTAGGAAATTCCTAATTTATTTACATATATAAATATTAAAAAAATATATAACTTCCATATACACTTCATACATACCAAAGACACATTAAGACCAGACTTCCACCTCCACTTCCACTTTTACATCCACCTCCACTTCCACTTCCACTTCCATCAAAACCTCTTCCAGCGAACCAAACGACCCCTAAAGGTTTGTTTGATTTATGGGGATATGAATAGGAACATATTTAAAAACAAAAGTAATGAGAGGAATACGGGAAACATACAGAGGGATACATATATGTAGCAACAAAAGTGAGGAGGAGTGAGTCAGAAGTAAGATGGAGTTGCAGGGAAAGGTGTGTAGGGGATAGGGATTGTTTTGAGAGACTGTGTAGTGTGTGGTTATTATTATAGCTATTTATTTATTTGTTTCTTTGAACGAAAGATTTGGTTTTGGGGTGTGTGTGTTTTTGGTGATTGTGGTCCTGAAATGGTTATTAATAAATAGCGAGCTACTTTTTGGATAATTGAATTCAAACTTGACTCGTTTTTTGAGTTTTTTTTTTTTTGGCACGGGTTGGAGCTGGGAAGGATTTTCATATGGGTGGGAAGGATGTCTCTCTTTCTTGTGATTTAAACTTTTGGACTTTTTTTGTGTGGCTTAACTTAATTAAAAAGGTGGGTTGACTGCACTTTTAGGATTTCAAACCATTTTAAGAGATCTGGAATGGGCAATTTGTAGTTTTGGTCAAGGACGACTTTTCTAGTAATCAATACCCACCGCGTTGTTTTGTATTGAACAGACAGATTAAGGCCTTTGGGGTTCAAGTTTTTCATTGCTTGAATATGTTATGGATGTCTTGATCTATAGGTGTAGGTAATGGGAAGAGGTATCCAATTTATGAAGGGGAAGAAGCCGGTGACAATGTGGATTGTGGAGGATAGGACCTTGAAGGCCGTCTAAAATTTTGATTTTCTTTTTGCCCTTCAATTTTGTGCGCTTACCAGAAATTTATGTAGAGTGTATGAGGTAGTGTTATGTGTTCTATACCTTTTGTAGTTTTTCTATATTTTATTTACTATTATCATATTGGATCATTTCATCTATGTAAAAAAAAATAATGAGAGTTCTAGGGGATTTAATTATAGATTACTGTTTTCTAAATGATAAAAGTGTAGGTATGTTTTATTTTAGAATAAAGGTCATATTTACCCAGAAAGACAAATATTATTCAAGATCAAATTTGACCCGAAAGTTTTTTTTGAGATCAAATATTGCCCCATTGTTAGCTTAAGTTAAACTTGAATGTTTGTTTGACTTATTCAACACACATGGAACAAACACATAATCACTTAAGGCCACCTCATCACCTCCTAGTTTTCACTCTTAGGTGATGGGCTGATGAGGTGGCCTTAGGTGATGCCGTGTCTGTTCCTTGTGTTGAATAAGTAAAATAAACAGTCAAATTTAACTCTAGCTAACGGTGAGACAACATTGGTACATTTTGAAAATTTGAGGGGTAACATTGATCCTCAAAAACATCCGAGGTAGATTTGATTATTTGAGAATAATTCCGAGACACATATGAACCTTATTCCTTTTATTTTAGAGGGTTTCAAGGATGGAACTTTGCATGCCTTAGTTTAGAACTCAAAAAACACTTTTAATTTATATATATACATTTGTATAAATATAAATACTTTTTATAGTTTTACTAACAATATTCTTTTATTGGCAGTTGAATTTTATTTGACTTGGAAGCCTGGTTGCCCATTTTTTTAAACGTAGACCATGGAAACCATTAAAAAGAACTCATAAAAAAATTTATTTGTATAAATAGACTTTAATTCAAATTAAATATTTGTATTACATGTGTATCAAATCCTAAATGGTTACCTACTAAAATTTTTCAGTAGCCGCTTGTCATAGATTTTCGGCACAAACAATCAGGCATGCAAATAAATTAATTATAACTAGATATAAAAAGAAAAAGGTAGGAAACCTAAAATTGCTTGGGTGGGGTTGCTGGTTGGGGAATGATTGAAACAATACCAAATCCTTAAAGCGGACATAAAGAAATTGGATTTCAAGCTCAAGCGTGGGCAACTTTAGCACAATGGAGCCCTTTTTACTTTTTAAGCTATCATATAAATCACAAAAATGCCATTTAAATCCCTCCAAATATACAAAAGGACAATTCAGGAACTCAAACTTCCAAAAGGACCATGAAGGAACTAGGACCTAGTTGACATTTTAAAATTGTGTGAAAAGACAAAATTGCCCTAATCATAAAACAGAAATTACTAACCACCCTTACACCCACCATTTTCAATAGGGTGAAAATTGTGTGAAAAGACATAATTATGGTGTAGGAGCTCAGACTGACAATACTTAGCCTTTGAATTTGAAGCCGAGAGATGTTCAATAAATGGCAAGCTCAGAGATGGTGGGGTGAGAATTACGACCGGATCATGGAACTCTACAACGTCCAAAGATTCAATCGGCAAGCTTTTCAAACTCCCTCCAGGGCTGATGATGAGGTAAATTATTTCCTTCTTAACCACCATTTAGCACATTTAGTGAAGATAGAGTACATTATTCCTAGACAATGTAGATAAATCAACTTATACATAAGAAGCAGGTCCACCGAAATTTGAAAAAACAAGCAGAACTTTTCCATTTGTTGACTCATTCTACTGTAGATAGGGATGTTTAGGCGGGAGATTAGTGTTGCTTGGTTGTGTTTTGATGCGTGTTCTGTAAGTTTTAGCGCAATGGACTGCATGGTGTGTAGTAGCTTGCATGGAAAGCTAATATGCATTGTTTGGTGTGTATCAATATAATATATTTTAATAGCATTAGCTAAGGAAGTAGATATTAACTTTTTTTTCCATTACAAAAGTCAACGTAAAAAGCACTAATCGTTTTTATGCATACACTGCATGGAGACACAAAAAATAACCACGTGGTTGCTTCAACTTACTCACGTGAGCAATGCAAGCCTGGATTTGCGTTATAAATACCCATCTCCTCCTCTGTAAAATGGCGCCATTAGTTGGTTCATTTTTCAATTCTTTTTACTTTTCATCCGATTTCATAAATAGCATACCTCCCTCTTACCATGCAACCACCCGTGGAAGCCAAAATTTCTGAATTGTCCGCCGGTTTCTCCATAAACTATATCATTGTCAATGTTGATCGGATCTTTGTGCGTGAGTCTGTCAAGCTTCTTGAGGACCCTGAAAGAGTTGTAAAGGAATATGGGTCGTTGGACATGCTTTGTTGGGATATGCAGGTGTGTTGCCCTTACCTAAGATCATTTCTTAACTGAGATAAAACCATTTGTTACTACGTTTGTGTCATGTTGATTGACCAATGTATTGTTATGTGTTCATCAGGGTGCTCGCATGGTTTGTTCCCTGGCTAATCTGGCAGCCGTTGATGCTTACGGCGACACCCTTAAACCAAAGAAAACGTACATGTTTTCACGTTATTTGGTGGCTGAGCCTGGCTTTGGTGTTCATGACCGATTCCATATACGCTTGGATGAGCATAGTACTGTTAACCTAATGAGCGAACCTTTCGTTGATCGTGTGTTCAATCTATGTTCACCTAATGAGATTCCGAGGAGCCCGACATCTCTAGGGTCTATATATGGTTGTATTATTTTATATTTTGCAAGCTTTTTGACGTCGTCTTTTTTGCTGAGTGAATTTTTGCTGATTGTTTTTTTTGCGTTATTTTTCATGGTACAAGTAGATGTTTGTGGCTTTCTCCTATATGCATCTGAGGTTGTTTTTAATCGTCACGAAGAGTATGTTGAGAAAGAGTGTGTCGTGCTCCTTGGGTCGTGCTTGGAGGGGTCCATCAGGTGATGAGATGTTCTCTTATGTGCCTATAGTTTGAGTATTATAATGTTGTTAGTGTTTTTTTATTGATGCATAAGTATTATTTCATATTATTTGACAGTGAGATTAGGGCAGCTGTAGCTATACATATGTTTGGGACATGGGTTGAGTATGAAAGCTATAAGTTGAGGAAAATGATGAACAAACGTCAGGGAAATCCATTCATACTTATCAAGCATGTCCGTGCTGAGATGCGAGAGGACACTGGTGACTGTTTACCCATTCAATATATTTCTTTCTTTGAAACATGACGATGACAATATATTCCAAGATTGATTGTTCTTTATGTTTTGCAGGTAATATTATTCTCCACTCTGTGTTGGATGCCACGAAGGTTGTAACTGACATTCACATTCCAGAAGTGATCCAGAAGAGGGCACAGCTTGTATCCAAATAAAAGTTGTATTGATGTTATATGGATCAATTTTTATTGTACGAACTTTCTTTTGTTGTAAGTTTGTTGGGTTATATTGTTTCTTATGCTGTACTTTTTTATGTTTAGTGTTTGGGTTTGATCTGTGTTGGTTGTTTTGTTTTTCTGTTGTATCCCATTGGGAATCTCACGTGGGGAGATCAGTGTTGGTGTTTTGTATTGTGCGCTTTTTATGTATCGTACTACTGATACAATCCTAATTATGTTTTTCCCTGTTTGACCCACCAGTGTCATGGACTATTTTAATATGCCTTGGTTATTTGGGCCTGGATGTTTGGTTCGTTACATGTGAGAATGTGACTTTGAAGGTCCAAATGAATATGCAGCCTGTTTATTTTATTGTATGATTCTGCTACATAGGGGTCAAAAACTCAGATAGAATGAAATCGGATGTTTCAATTTCTACGTGCATAAGCAATTATTAGTAATTTTGTAAGAGGAATTTATTTCTCACAGTTTAATTTAGATTACTCTAATTTAAAATTGCTTTACCTGTCAGTTCCAATTGCGCCTGTTTGTGGTCTTGGCCAAATATAAGTTTATAGGGAAATTCACTTTTGGATAGGTGGTGTTGTCTTAATGTTTGTTGCGTATTAATTTTTAAATGGAAACAATTGTTCACACAATGATAATTAACAATTAGTGGCAACGTAACGAATAAAAATTAGACTAACTTAAAAGCAAGTGGCTGATTCAGTAGGATTACTGCTTACTTCATAAAATTACAAAAAGTGGCAAATAGAGTGCGTTCCCAAACATGGAAATAATTATTCTAATTGAAACCGGTGGCAAAGCATTAACTAAGAAACATAGACTCGCTTTAGGCTAATAGTGAAAAGAGACGCATAGTTTTGCATGATAAAAACGATGATTCCGACCAGATCCTTGTCTTACTTCACACTTCATGGCCACCTGCCATTGTTGGCGCGTCGAGGTCCAGGCTGAATTCGGGTTCTTGGTTCAATATACTGTCCACCCACGCTGTAGTTGATCCTTGAGGATAAACGGCCGTCGCCCTTGAAGGCTGAAACATTGGGAATATTTTCATGTATGTGCTTGACCAGAGATTCTCAATGCACAATGGGTGGTGAGGTTGTTTTGGGTATCTGACCCTAAGGTATGGCTGGTACGGTTTTAGGATTTCTTGGTACAAGAAAAGGTCGAAGTCATAATACTCATTTGGCATTTCCCACTCCCAGTTCATAACCCCGAGTTGCCGTAGTTGACCATAAATGCATCGGAAGGCAACGTAATTGGAGCCATGGAATCTCAGCGACCTTGGTGTTACTTGGCCAGATTCTGTTGCTATGATGTGTATTATTGAGTTGAAAATGTCCGATTCACATACCACGGTAAGAGGACCCATAAGGATGCGTACAAAGCTCAGGTTACCATCCACCCATTGCCTTGCAACTTCTGCGAAACGTTGTTCTGAAAAGGGTTCATACTTTTCAATCCAAGACATTTTCAGAGGTTATGTCGTGGTTCATTTGCTCAATTGCTGTCTCTGTTTTATACTTGTGGAAATGAAGTAAGTTCAATAAATGCAAAGTGCGAGGTTGATTTGAACTGTATTGTTGTGATTTAGACTTTTTGCATTGGTAGACAACTGGGCAATTCACGGACTAAATGAATTTAGTTCATTTAATTGTTTTTTGTATTAACATCTAATCAAACACACATCAGTACTTTTTCTTCTGAATCTCATTGGGTAGTGTTACATTGACCGCCAAATTTAGTGATTTGTTTATTTAGGGGCATTTTAGGAAATTCCGTATTATAATTTATTGGATTAGAAGACATGTTTTTTTTTTAGAATTATATTTAGTTGTCGTTAATGCTATGATGAATCCATCTCCTGGCAAGTCAGTGTTGAGCAATACTGTGATGTGTTCAGTGTGCATAATTTGATAGTCAACGTAATTGACATTATGTTTATAATTATCGGCTCAATTAAGAGCACAAATACATTTGTGATTTATAGGTGGTATATGCACAAAAAATGTTAACCAACCACCCTTTTTTTAAAGAAAAAATTCTTCATTTCTTAACCTGTGGAAGACTTTGATCAGAAATGTCCCAACTTGCTTTTTCTATGTGGTTAACCAGTGTTGCCGTGTGCAGTGAAAGACTAAGGGCTGAGGATGGAGCATGGCGCGTTGTTTTGGCTTAGAAGTTGCCGTATTATTCGTTTCCCCATGCATAGGTTAGCGCGCTTTAATCAGCTTTACTTATGTTGTCTTTTCTATTTGATGTGTATGCGTGAATTAACAACTGCAATTAATGTGGGTTTTACTTTCCACCGTAGTAAGTGAAGTGTGGATAATAGTATGTCAGCAAAAACGTGACCCATACTTCTCTTCTTTTCATACTCAGTTAGTTTATATTGGATTCATTGCGGGAGTTGTTGTATATGAACTGGACCTCTTTTTTAGTTGCCTGCTGATTTTAATTGGAACAATTATTTGACATGTAAAAGGATTATTCCTTTGATATTGGGGCAAGCTTGTAATGTTGTTGTGATAATTATCCTTTTAAAATAACTCTCATATATTAGATGAATTTGTGTTATTATCTGTGGAGTCTGTAAACACCTATAGCTTGGAGGGCTGATTTAGAGAAAGTGGTTTTTCCTTTTCAAGTCCTATTATGTTATATGTATATACACATATTGGACATTAGCGTAATTTAGTAAATATTTAATTAGTTTATGGAAGTCATTGTTGGATGACTACCATTACAGTCGGCTTTGAGTGTGTAATTAAACAAGGCATAAACCTAAGCAAAGAATATGTCTTGTGAACTTGTCAGGTCAAAAGATGTCAGTGTACCGTCGGAAGTGCCATGAGCAGGGATATGCTGCTTTTGAGGTTTGTCATTGCTTGCACGCTGTTGCATGATTTTTCCTGTGGTGCAACATTGCAGTCGGATGGTGGTTAGTCACTTGAGACACAAGTTAAGGAGGGATTGGTATGTGATGAATTCAATCAGGATTTTGCAGTTTGTAAAGGTATATGACCTGTTCATACTTGCATGGAGACACATAATCACTTCAATATATATAGCTTTTTTTCTGATTCTCTGATTTTAGTCATTCCGTGAGGTCATAAGATTTGAAATGTTTTCTGGTGCTCTGACATGTGATTTGTGCGTGGCTAACAATGGGGTTGATCTGATGAAGGCACAATTTTTTAATGACGGCTGATGTTGAAGTAATCACCACATTTATACTTTTACACTAATCAATGTTGAAGAAACTAAAATCTGAATTTTTCAGAAAGATTTTGACTACACAGTATTACCTCATCCTTCCACTGAATTTAGTTTTCCAATGAGGACTCCCATTTATTTTGTTTTATATAATTGAGATTTTGGGAGAAAAAACCTCCCACTTATAAATTTTCCTTGTACTATGGTGCGATTGTGAGTCCACAATTATTTGGTTACATTGAACATTTAACATGTTTGTCATAACTGTAGTGAATTAGCAATGGATAGAACTCAAAAAATTGTTTGCGAAAATTACTCCAGTGACTCTTTTACTTAAATATATATAACTTTTTCCTGAATCTCTGATTTTATACATTGCGTGAGGTTATAAGATCTTAAATGTCTTCTGATCCTATGACATGTGATTTGAGCCTGGGTAATAACGAGGTTCATATGATGAAGGCACAATTTTTTAATGACGGCTGATGTTGAAGTAATCACAACATTTCTCAGTCTGTCTGAAATCTATGTTAAAGCTGATATACTTGTACACTAATCAATGTTGAAGAAACTAAATGCTGAATTTTTCAGAAAGATTTGACTACACAGTATTACCTCATCCTTCCACTGAATTTAGTTTTCCTATGAGGACTCCCCTATCTTTGGTTTTATACACTTGAGATTTAGACTCGGACAGAAGTCGCACTTATAAATTTTCCTTGTACTATGCTTTGATTGTGAGTACACAAGTATTTGGTTTCCTTGAACATTTAACATGTTTGTCATTACTGTTGTGAATTAGCAATTGATAAAACTTTTTCATTTCTATACCGGGACAGGACATGACATTGAAAGTTAATCTGTTTTTATTGGTTTTTGTTATTGTTCTCGAGGTCAAATGAATCATTGTAGCTTGGCAGGACTTTTTCTGTGTACGCAGATAATCTCTGAAAATTTGTCTATTGGCAGTGGCTTTACAAACATGCTATAAACTAAGTGTTTTGTTATGAGTGTCAGGCTATCCAAGAGACAACAATCAGTCCTTCATTGAGCATACCTTTGCAGAGGTCACTTTAATTTGATAGGCTATTTTATATCATCATATATAAATTTTTTTTGCCTTTATTTCACCCTTTTTCATTATAGTGACCAGTCAACTTAAATATTTAGTGACTTAATATTTTGATTGTTTTTATATTAGCTATCCATTATTATGTATATTACATGTGTATGTTAAAAAATATAATGGATTAAATTTATTTCCCGCCAATAGTGGTTTGCCGTTGCTTATAAAGTTTGGTGATAGGGAAGGTGGCTAACATAATATCTGTCTCTTAAGCCAAGTTAACTCCATTGGCTTGCTAAAAAGTACT
This sequence comes from Mimosa pudica, assembly GCA_029929735.1. Taxonomy (NCBI): domain Eukaryota; kingdom Viridiplantae; phylum Streptophyta; class Magnoliopsida; order Fabales; family Fabaceae; genus Mimosa; species Mimosa pudica. The sequence continues at coordinate 8,332,164 of JAKELP010000017.1, read as the reverse complement.
GCATTCTGGTTTCCCATTTAACGCACAAGAACAAATTCAGCATGGATAGGGGTGATCCTAAATTGTTGAACGAAATTGACGCAACTACTGATAGGTGGACCATAGTGGTTAGGGTTTTTAGACGTTGGAATATATGCCAAAGGGAATCCCCGAAGGATGTGGCTGCTACATCCATGTTGCTGATTGATGCAGAGGTAATTAGTTTTCATGCCTAATGAGTTGTTAGCCTATTACAATGCGTGTGTTATATTTTATCAAGTTGTCCTTAAATTTGGCTTATTTGTTCCATCTTATAGGGAACCCGTATTCAAGCAACAGCTCTTTCGGGTGCCCTATACAAGTTCAAGGATACAGCTGTTGAGGGAAAGGTTTATGTGTTTAAGACTTTTGTTGTGACTCCAAATCTTAGTCCATATCGGGCTACATCTCACAAGTTCAAAATTGGATTAAGCAGCCACACAAAGATTTTCGATGCTGATGATGATCTTCCAAAGTATTCATATTCATTTGTGGACCTTCCTTACATTCTGAAGATTAAGGAGAAGAAGGATGCGCAACAACTTATTGGTATTTCAATAGTCTACCCTATATAGTGTTGTTATGTTCTTTTCATTTTTGTGATCACTGAGTTATTTATTGATTGGTTATGCAGATGTTATTGCGTTTGTCAAGTCAATTGGAAGGCTTGAACCATACCGTAAAGATGATGAAGATAAGAACAAGCTAAGACTCATTATCACGGATGATAAGTTAGTATATCGATTTCTTAGTATTTTGAATATTGATTGTGTAAACACTGATTAAATGAAGTGTTGTATATTAACTTGGAATTTTGTGCTGCACTAGGGACAATGATGTTGAGTGTGTAATGTGGGATGAATGTGCTGAGGAGGTTTATGCTGATTACATTGTAAATGACTCGGTTCCTGTGGTGGCAATATTCAATCTCGCAAGGATTGGATTCTCTATGGATGGTTTCTACAACCACTTATTTTTGATTCTGATATTTATTGTTGTATAAAGTAATGAGTTGATATGTCATAGCTTTTCCACTAACATATGTTTATGAATAGGTGTTGCTCAAGTTCATAATTCGTACAATGCAACGAGGGTATTGTTCAACCCTGATTTGAAGGAGGTTAATGAGTACATTGCAAATTTCTGGTGATCCTAAATCTGTTAATATGATTTTTAGTGATAATTACGCTTTTTTTTATTCCTATGCATATATGGCAAAGTAGTTTCTGAGACATACATTTGCAAAATGCAGGGATCCTAAAGGATCATTAGCCAGGGTAACTGAGATGAGTCAGCCTCTCCCAACACAATTTAGCCAACCACCTTCTGCAGCTTCTCTATTAAAGGAACGTAGAATTGAAATTTCTCAAATTGGTCAGCAAAAGGCAGTACGTATTTATTTTTATTGATGCATGATTGAACTGGGAAATATATACCTCTGTGCTTTAGCAGTATAGATATTGATCCACACATGTGTTTGATTCAATTTGTAGGGTGATTACTTTGTCATTACGTGTGAAATTCAGAAATTTGAGACTGTCCATGGTTGGTCATATGAAGGCTGTGCGAAGTGTGCCGCCAAGGTCACTGGTGAGGTGGCTGACTTTGTTTGCCCTATTTGCAAGAAACCTCCTCAGTCAATAGAACCAAAGTAGGTTATAATATTTTTGAACCTGGTTTTATGGTTAACTACAAAATGTTGAATTATAATAATTCATATAATATATGTAATCATTTGCGCTGCAGGCTACGCCTTCACTATAACGTCTTTGACAGTAGTGGGAGTGCATCAGTGGCCTTTTGGGATAGACTTGCCGTTCAATTAATTAATAAGACTGCATCTCAACTTCAGTTCATTGTCACGGAGGTTAAAAGTGTTGATTAATTGTAACCTCTTTACAGAATGCAATTTGTATAACCTCTAACAGCTTATTTGTGGCCAGGATGGTGATGATTCTGAAGTTCTTGATGTTTTGGACACTGTAGTTGGAAAGAGGTTTATGATTAAGATGCGCAGAACTCCATATAACATCAAATTTCCGAACTCAAGTATTAGTGTTAGCCAATTTATTATCTGTGAAGATTTGACTGATCAATTTGACAATGTTGTTGGTGAGGGCAATGTGAGAGCTGATGTTGCTGGGGCTACCACTGAGCAGTCTGGGAAGGTTTGAGTTTTTTGTTGGCTTTTTTTTATTGGGACGATGAGCAAGTTATTGAATATTTAACATGCAAAGGTTACTAATTATATTCATTTTTATTCCAGAAAAGTGACCGACGAAGTTCAAAGTGTCCAATGCCTTCTGAACCAGCAAATATGTCTGAATCTTCTTCATCACAAAATGTTACGTTATTGGATGATGAGGAAGAGGACAATGATGATATACCTCTTGCCAGAATTTCCCGTGGTTCCAAAAGGAATGGTAGGAATGAGAACTACTCACAAACTCAGTCTCAAGAGTCTGCAGAAAACATTGTTGGTAGTGCAGCATCGCCTTCTGACAAACCACTTGGAAGGAGGAAGATGAGGAAATCAATCAAACAGGAGTAGTTTCGAATGTAATGATGAAGAAACAAGTCTTTTGAGTAATGTAGTAGTTTATTTTGCAACCTCCCTCTGTTATTTTGGAATTGGTTTCTGCCAAGTTGTCAGAATGTCTGGGGTAATTTTCTTGGGAATGGTTTGAATGTAACATTGAAGGGGATGTGTCTTATGTGGGTGCTGATGTTTTAAAAGGGAGACATATTAGTGTGTCATGTTTATGTATTATGTTTCAATCTAATTTTCTTTTTGTAGTTTTTGTTCAGATTCTCAAGTTATGTTGTATCGATGCCCTTTTCAAATGAAATGAAGTATTTAGCCTTTTGCATGTCTCTTTCTTAATAGTATATCAGTGTTACAGTTTCATTAATGCACTAAATTCTTCATGGTGCTTATTTGTGAGATTAGATTGGCGTTAATTTTAATGTAATATTTACATAAGGAAGACAAAAGAAATAAATATAGAGAAGAGGTAATGTGCATTTTGTTCAAAAGAACCTGGAATGAGTAAAGAAATTGCATTATTTATTCTATTAGTCCTATATAACACCTGTATAAAGTGGTACCACTACATTTTTTTATTGACCATATATACCATATAAATGTGCAAATTTTATAATTAATATACTATTAAAAAAGGCATTGGCTTAACTTTATCAACATTTAGTGAAAAACGTTTAACTTTAAAGGTAGTTGTGTTGCTGAATTTTTGTACATGCAAATTGGGATTACCTGTCATGTACAGACTGGCGACATCGAAAGAGGTGAGCGCCAAAAAGAAAAATGGCGCGTAGGAAGGTTTTATTCTTTAATGGATCACATTTTTCAGCATTTGCACTACTTCAGTAAAGCTGCCATCTACTCACTTCGTTCACCCGCTCTGTATACGAGGGCTTTTAGTGATTGATCAACGCTGATGCGCAGGTGTAATGAATCAGAAGGAAAATGCGTGTCCGCCCAGGTTTCGACTTAACAGGAAGAGAAGAATTCCAAAAAATAGTTCCCTGTTGGATGACATTTCTAACGAGGATAATGCTACTATCAAAGGTCCAAGTAAGTGTTTTTTTTCGTGATTTTTTTTAATATGTTAAATGCTTATTTCTCCTTAGTCATGCCACAAATTGTTGTTTTATGTATGTTCATTAATTTTCAGTTCCGAGTACGAAGCCACGTCTGGGTAACAAACCCCTGAACATCGAAGTTGAAAATGTTTTCAAACGTAAAAGTGCAAGGTTTAGAAGCCTCTTTAGTAACTTGGATTCTAATTCAATTACTACTCCACCGACAAACCATGGTACGTTCAATCATTCAAATCTCTGCGCTTGTACACACACAAACAATAGTGTAGTTGACTAATTGGATCATTAGGTAGTTAAAGCAATTATAGTGGTATGATCAACTCACTTGTGTCACTATAAATGCTGGCTTATTGAGTCCAATTAATATAAAATTGTATTTAGTTCATTTCTTTCAATTTTCTTCTGGTTATGACAGGAAAGCAGGTTAAATTTCCGCCAAAAGACAGAGCTGATACACGTAAACAAACAAATACTACAAAGTGCGAGAAGAATAGCAAGACACATTCTACAAGCAGTCGTTTATCGACTATAACTGAGAATGGTTGTCATTAATTTGGGACTTATTTGATATTTATCTTAATTCAGTTCTGAAATTGTTAAACATAATTCTATGCTGACGTTTAATGTTCCATGTATCAGATGTTGATTATACTGATAAATTGTTTGATTTTGATGCTCACAACGAAGTGGACCTCAGCTCTGATGATAGTGGGTTCGAAAAAGAAGGTGTTTCGTTTTTTTTAAAGTCTTATTTTTTAGCTGTTATAGCTGTTGACTATTTACTAATTACTAAGCTGTTACAATAGTGTGCAAAGATCTAAGGAAGGTCACACGAAGGTCTCATAAGAACAATTGTCTGAAGGAAGATGTGCCTGGTACGATTGACTTATATGATGTTGATTAAGACCGCTGCAACTATATTTCACTCTTATATTGTGAATTGATTCATCTGTGTATTTATATGGCTAGAGTATTTTGATGAGGGAGATGCTGAATTCGCATGCATGCATTGTGGGGCTATGTTTTGGTATGGTGAAAGGATAAAGAAAGATAAGAAGAAAAGAACCAATTTGTCATTTTCAATGTGTTGTCAACATGGGAAAGTTGTGTTGCCCTTGATGCATGATCCGCCACCTTTTCTTGAACGCATGTTTTTTGATAAGAAGGCAAAGGCTTCACAAAATTTCATAGACAATATTAGGCAGTATAACAACATGTTTGCTTTTACTTCTATGGGAGGCAAGGTTGTTAATGTTAATAGTCGGGGAGGAGCTCCATACAGCTTTGTTTTATCTGGCATGAATCACCACAACATTGGATGTTTATTACCCCCGGTAGGTACTCAACCGGTTTTCTCCCAATTATATATATATGACACGGAGAATGAAGTTTCAAATCGAATTACGGCAGTCAGGTATTTAAATGCTATTCTTTGCTGCAATTAGCTATGTAGTCTGAAATTCTGATAATGCTGTACAGTTGTGCTAATTATACTGTCGTAACCTTGCAGCAAACACAAGGGAAGTTCGAAGATTGATCCTCTGATTGTAGCAAATATCAAGTCTGTTTTGGATGAGGTAAATCCTTTTGTGCAGCAGTATCGCACAGCTGCATCAATGATCAAAAGCCAGCAATTCAATGACTTTAAAGTGCGATTGATTGGTGGAAGAAAGTGTGATGGGCGTACATATAACAAGCCAACTGCTTCTGAGGTTGCAGCACTAATTGTTGGGGATATAGATGAAAACTATGGAGTTTGTGATATCATTATTCATTCTACCAGCGATGGACCACAAAGAATTAATGAGTTGCACCCATCATATTTACCCCTGCAGTACCCTATTTTGTTTCCATTTGGAGAGGATGGCTATAGGGATGATATACCACATAGTGATGTCACAAACAAAAATGGATCAAGGTGCAAAAGAATAAGTATGAGAGAGTTTTTTGCATTCAGACTAATGGTTCGAAGTAATGAGAAGTCTACAATTCTGCATGCCGATAGGTTGTTACAACAGTTCATTGTCGATGCGTACACAATGCTTGAAGCGCAGAGATTACGTTGGGTCAGCACACATCAGCATGAACTCCGTGTTGATCTCTATCAGGGTTTATCGGAAGCAGTGATGAGGGGCGAAACAGATCCAAGCTCTACTGGCAAGCGTGTCATTTTACCATCGTCCTTTACTGGAGGGGCGCGGTACATGTTACAGAACTACCAAGATGCTATGGCGATTTGTCGATGGGCTGGATATCCAGATATTTTCCTCACATTCACATGCAATCCGTCTTGGCCCGAAATTACTCGCCATGTCAAATTGATACAGACAAAACCATCTTCTCGACCAGAAATTTTGTCAAGGGTGTTTAGGATTAAGTTATTCACTTTGATGAGAACATTAAAAGAAAAAAAGGTTTTCGGTAAAGTCAAAGCAGGTAAGTTCAAGTTTATTCCATCTTTGTTGAGTAGTGCATAATTTAGATTTTGTTATAAATTGTTGTTTTTTTATGACATATTCACTGAACCTTATAATTTATTTTTTTATGTAGAAGTTTACACAATTGAATTTCAAAAGCGTGGACTTCCTCATGCACATATTCTTCTTTTTTTAGAACCAGCCGATAAGATAAATACTCCAGAACAGATAGATAAGTATATCAATGCTGAGCTGCCTGATGAAAAATTGCAGCCGAGATTATTTGGTTTAGTAAAAAAGCATATGACACATGGTCCCTGTGGTACAGCCAATGCAAATGCCCCTTGTATGTTGGATGGCGGCTGCAGCAAGTTTTTTCCCAAGAAATTTGCGGCACAAACCTCCGTAGATGAGGAAGGCTACCCGACATATATGCGGAGGGATGATGGTCGATTTGTGGAGGCAACCAACACTAATTTGGACAACAGGTTCGTTGTGCCTTACAACCCATATCTTTTGCAAATGTTTGAAGCACATATCAATATTGAAAAGTGCAACCAATCGACATCTATAAAATACCTTTTCAAGTATATTAGCAAAGGCAATGATCGTGTCGTTGCGGGTATTTATGGGCAGAACAATGGTGGAGGTACCAAAGAATTAGTTGATGAGGTAAAACAATATTACAATTGTAGGTACATCTCCTCTTGTGAGGCAGCTTGGCGTATTTTTGGTTTCGAAATTCATCATAGATATCCTCACGTTGAAAGGTTAAGCTTCCACCTTCCAAATCAACAAGTTGTCTTCTATCCAAGTAACATTGATGTGTCCGACCTATTGGAGCAACCACGTGTTTGTGAGTCACAGTTCCTTTCGTGGATGCAAATGAATAAAATCAGTGAGTACGCTCGGAAATTTACTTATCAAGAATTCCCACAACATTTTGTCTATCAAAGAGCTAAGAGGGAATGGAAACCAAGGGAAAGAGGAATGGCAATTGGTCGATTAAGTCATGCTACACCAAGTTCTGGGGAACTCTATTATCTACGGATTTTGTTGACAAAAATCAAGGGACCAACATCATATGAAGACATCCGGACTGTACGTGGGAAAGTTTATGATACTTTTAGGGAGGCGTGTTATGGGATGGGTTTGCTTGATGATGATACTGAGTTTGTTGATGCAATAAAAGAGGGAGCCAGATGGGCATCTGGTAATACACTACGTAGGTTGTTTGTGAGTATGTTGCTTTGTTGTTGCTTGCAAAGGTCGGAACATGTTTGGAAGGCATGTATGAAGGAATTATCAGAAGACCAGTTGTACATTCCAAAAAGAAACCATTCATTCACAGGTAGGTTGTCACTGAATTCTTTGTTAAACAATGTTTTAGTAATATTTTTTAATGCTTTCTGATCAGATGATTGGCTATTATGGGTTGCTATTGTTTTCAGGTATTGTAGTTGATGAAATAGAAAGGGTACAGGCTGCTTTGCGCCAGATCAATATCATACTTAATGAAAATGGGAAAAGTTTAAGTGATTTTCCATCGCTTCCACAACTTGAAGATCTTGAACTCCCAGATGTGCAAAATAGTTCAATAATGCAGGAGCTACGGTATGACAAGCAAATACTAGCAATGGAAGCCGACAAGCTTATTACTTCTTTGAATTCAGATCAAATGAGCATATATCAACAGGTCAAGGGCGCAGTTGACCGTGAATGTGGTGGCTTTTTCTTTGTGCACGGATATGGTGGTACTGGAAAAACATTCCTATGGAATGCTCTAGCTTCAACCTTTAGAGCTCAAGGAGATATTGTTATTACTGTGGCATCAAGTGGGATTGCCGCTACATTGTTACCTTCTGGAAGGACAGCCCATTCCCGTTTTGCAATTCCTATAGATGTCAACGAATTTTCAACTTGTGCAATAGGACAAGCTTCTCCTTTGGCTGCTCTGCTTAGAATTACTAAACTAATCATTTGGGATGAGGCTCCAATGGTTCAACGATTGTGTATTGAAGCTCTTGATCGATCACTCCGTGATATTATGCATTCTAATGAGCCTTTTGGTGGTAAGTGTGTAGTTCTTGGTGGCGATTTCCGCCAAATTCTTCCCGTTGTCAGAAAAGGTAGGCGACCTTCAATCATTGACTCTTGTATTAACTCATCTCATCTCTGGCGGCATTGCAAGGTCCTCCATCTCACAAAGAACATGAGGTTAACTGTTAGTTCATCGAAGAATGATTTGGAAAAATTACGCTGGTTCTCTAACTGGTTATTGGAAGTTGGAGATGGTAAATGTGGGAATGGTGCCGATGGACAGTTACAAGTAACTGTACCAAGTTCATTACTTGTCCCAACTGCTCCAAATCCTATTGATTCCTTAGTCAATGTAATCTATGCTGATTTGTTGCAGAATTTGAGGTCAAATTCCTATTTTAATGACAGAGCGATATTGGCACCAACTATTGAAGTGGTCAACATGTTGAATGAGCATGTTTTATCATTATTGCCAGGTGAAGGGATGACATATTATAGTAGTGACTCCATATGTAAGTCAACAGAGGATGTTGATTGTGCTGCAGATCTATACACGACGGAATTCCTCAACACAATTAATTCTTCTGGAATGCCTCCACATAAACTTTCGTTGAAGGTTGGGGCGCCTATTATGTTGATTAGAAACATCGACCAATCTGCTGGTTTATGTAATGGAACAAGACTTAGAGTGACCAATCTAGGCCAATCTGTTGTGGAAGCCATGACATTGAATGGATCACATCGAAATGTTAAGGTTTTATTACATAGGATGGATATGAATCCATCTGAATCTAAATGGCCATTTAGGATGCAGCGCCGACAATTCCCAGTAATATTGTCTTTTGCAATGACAATTAATAAGAGTCAAGGTCAATCTCTTAGCCAAGTTGGCATTCATTTATCAAGGCCTGTGTTCACTCATGGTCAACTATATGTAGCATTGTCTAGGGTGAGGAGCATGAATGGATTGAAGATTTACATTCCTGGTAATGCAAAGGGCAAGGACAACTGTACAATGAATGTTGTATATAAGGAAGTATTCCGCAACATCTATGATGGCAATGCTGAGCAGGTACATTTCCTATTCTATTGTAATATATGGTCAGCATTGATCATTTTTAAAAATATGCAGCCATAGCTTCTCTGTACACTTCAGTTAGTAGTTGTGTTTCGGTTGTTCATTCAAGTTATTCATTGTGGTGTACATTATTATACTGAAACAGATTTAGAGCTTCAACAAGTAGTTGTGCAAGATGATTTTTGAGGTGACTGATGCATGCAGTACCATTCAGCACGCATTTTTTGGATCTGTTAAGTTATTGGCATTGTTGCATTTGCCTAAGATTATGTATGTAGCGTTCGTTCTGACTGACATATAGCTGAATTATGCTGTATACGGAAGTAATCAGCCGCATCTATGATGGCAATGTTGAGCAGGTACATTTCCTAATCTATTGTAACATATGGACAACATTTATCATTTATAACAATATGCAGACATAGGTACTCTGTACGTTTCATTTAGTAGTTGTGTTTTTGTTGTTCATTCAAGTTATTCATTTTGGTGCACAATTTTATAATGAAACAGATTTATTGCTTCAACAAGGTTTTTTGGAGGATGAGTTTTGAGTTGATGCAAGCATGAAGTTCCAAGCAGCACGCTATTTTTGGGTCTGTTAAGCTATTGACCTTCTGGCATTTCCCTAAGATGATGGAAGATGTATTTTTTTGACTGATATATAACTGGATTGTGCTGTGTTGATCAATAAATGTAATGTATCAAATATTGTTGTGAAAACTCTTTAGAGGAGGTTTGTTGCCGCGCAATGCGCGGCGGGAGGTTCCCTAGTTTTATTAAATGCTTATTATCAATTACTCTCTCCATGGGCCACCAATTTAACATCACATTCACTTTTTCAGAGAAATTAAAGATATAAAAGTAATCATATACATTAATTCTTATTTTTTTATTCAAAACTAATTTATTATGCTTACAAACTAAGCTATAGTTTAGTTACAAGTGACATTTTGTTATAATTAGGTAGTCTAAATGAATTTTTAACTTCAAAAAAGTTGAAAAGGATCTTATTTTTAAAATTGACCGGAGTATTTTAATAATTTAAAATGTAACTAAATTTTTGAACAATCATTCATATGTAACAGTACTGATTTATAAAATATCTAACTTCTTTACTTGATAGTTCCAGAACTATGCATAATAGTCTACAAATGTAATTTCTAATCCTTAACATACATAATACGGTTTTGAAATTTAACTTCAATAGAAAAACAATGATGAAGATCGCAGCTTGCTGCCCCACCTCAACAAATAAATATAAAAAGTCGTAAAACACCACACATTCTTTTCTTTTCCCACGAAAGAGATATCATATTAAAAATCAATGTCAATAATATGATTTATTTTTTTCTTGAAACAGGCGAGAGATTCTTCTTATACAAGACTAGGATCAGCACGAGAGAGCAAGGAGTGGACACCAAGGCATCACTATAGACCCTCAGGATACAGAGGAGGACACTTCCCATCTGACCATTTTGAGCAGGGTGTTGGGCAACAGTTCCAGGCTGGGTCATCCATGGAACCACCCCGCCCAACCACTGACTCTATAAATGAACCTTCTGTCAGTAATGCCGGTGACATGGAGGCAGAATGGATTGAGGAAGATGAGCCTGGCGTCTACATCACTATCCGACAATTAGCTGATGGTACCAGGGAGCTCCGACGTGTCAGATTCAGGTATCAAAAACTATGTCTTATCTTTTTAATGTTGTTATCCCCCTTCAACCTTAACATATTATCTTAGTGCATTCTTTCATATTAATATCTTTAGTGGTCATCACATTTTTTTTTTCATTTTACATGAATTTTTCCACCTATCGCTTGATTCAGGTATCCTCAGAAATGTGTTCAATACTTATTAGACTTGATTGATATTGTTTTCCACAAATATGTAAAAATTATAGAAACTAAAGACACATAAAATACAAGGAACCACTTATGGTGCTCATCAAAATGATAAGTAAAAGGCGCTCGACATGAAGTGCACTGATTCATTAAAGTAGATTACATCGTGACCATCCAACCGAAATTTGTTTTCCACCCTTCTTCAAATCTCTATATATAATTTGCTGATATTTTTTTTAAAAAAGTCATAAACAAGGGTGGAGATCAATTTCAATAGGATGACTAGGATGTAATCTGATTCAATGAAACTGTGCACTTTATGTAAGAGTGCCTTCTACCTATCATTTTTTATGAGCACCATAAGAGGTTTCGAAAATACAAAGATAAATAAGAAAAATGAATTGGTTAGGCCATTTTTTAGTTGAATGAATTGGGCTTGATAATTGACTATGTTCACTTGTGGGCAGTCGGGAAAGATTTGGAGAAGTAAATGCAAAGACATGGTGGGAGGAGAACAGGGAGAGAATACAAGAACAATACCTTTGATTGAAGAAGTCTTACTTCATCAAATGCCGTAAAAGAGATTACACAGTTGGAACTATTCCCAATTTTGTTTGCTTCTCAATCCTAATGGCTAATGATATAACTCCAGACTTTGGAGTGGGCACAGGACTGCTTCCCCACTATTTGCATCACCAAAAATGTCTTAATGCAAAAGCAGAAGACCATCCAATGGCCTTCTTATTTTTGTTCTTTTTGTTCTTGTTTGGTGCATGATGCGGCATCATTTATAAAATGGTCAAGCTCATATGCAGAGTTTTGATCATTTTTTGTGGTATTCATCTTTTGTGGGTAATGGGCAGCTCTGATATTTTATTATACTCCTTTCTCGTTTTTTATCATTTGGTCACTATAGTTTCTTTCTTTTTTTTTTGCTTCATTGATTGTCACGATTGATTAATTTTATTTTTTCCTCTCAAGCCGAATGTGTCTTGGTAGCTACAGCACACCCTGTATTCACTTGTGTTACACATGGTAACACTATTATAGATGACATGCTACTTTCTATGCTCTTTGCTAGCTTGCTATGTTCGATCAATTCCTTTTCACACATGATTATATTAAATAAAAAAATTATATACAAGATTTTTCCTCACTTTCTTGTGGTTACAAAAGAGGATGTAATTATTTTGCGCTATGAGCACAACAATAGATTAGTAGACCATGTTAAATTAGAGTGGAGGAAAGATACAACATGGTAAACAAATCCAACTATAGAATGAATATAACTCCGTGGATGGTTGGGTAGTTTATTTTTTCTAAAAAAAATTAAATTATTCCCATGCATTGTAGAAGGTATATTGGTTGAAACTAACGATGATTTTAGTGGTAATAAATATTAGTCTAGTAATTGAGAGATTATTACTTTGATATTGGAATGATGCCTTAATGTCGATATGAAAATAAATTGTAAAGAACGTTGAATAAGTATATGTGAATTATTATTTTATTATATTTGATTATATTTATGAGAATTTAAATTATGTTTGAAATTTTTTTATTTCTCGCTGATTTGACTCATGGATTGATTCTAAATTGCCCATTTATTCATCACCACCACCGATTCAGTTTTCAGTCGAGAGTTTCATTACCTTGGATATGACTAATTTGATTGTTTTTGGTTCACTAATTTAACACTTATACTTCTTACGTCCATTGCACAAAAACTCAGGAGTTATACTCTTTTTGAACACATTTTATAAAATATGAAGGAAAATTTAAAAGTGTGATTGGAAAAACGTTTAAGAATTTGGAATGCACAAATTTCTTATCCTAAAGCAAAAAAAAAAGTAGCTGACAAAGTAAATCATAAACCAAAAGAGTAGCTAACAAAGTAAATCATAAACCAGAGTAGCTTGACAGAAATCATAAATCATAACCGAAATTGTATGTTTTCCGTCAACTTCCTAGCAAGCTTAGCATCATTCATCATATACCCGAAAGCCAAAAGGGAACAAAATCAAGTGCAAAAATACATAAATACTCGTTCAATACATAAAAATAATAAAGAGATCTCAGATTGTCCCACGACATAGGACCAAATTATTGTTTTGATTTTGGTATATTCTCATATTTTATGTTTCTCCTAGATGAAGATCGTCCAGAAGAAATCTCTTGAGCAGGTCTAGATATAGGACCCCATTTCACTGGAGGAGGTCTAGCTTGTCCCATAGATTGTTCTCGGATTCCAACACTCAAATTAGCTAACATGTCAGTTGTTTCTGAAACCCCACGTGCAGTTGTTCTTGCATTGTTAATTGATGCTGCAAAGCCCCCAATATTGACTTACATATTAGTACTAAACTAATAACAAGTACTAACCATTTGGGAAAAAAAGCAATGATTAGTTGCAGATTATTGACATATTGACTTACTTGGGCTGCTCTTTCCAGGAGGCCTGTATTCTGGTTGTGTAACAGTATTCTTCATGGTTTTCTTAGATTTAGTTTCATCCTTCTGTGCAATGAAGAAAATTTTATTAAGCATTACAGACAAGAATATAATAAGATAAGAACCAGTGAAATTAATTTGTTCTGGGATTTAACAGAAGACACCGAAAATTCCCAAGGTGGTAACAGAGAATTAATAGCTCAAGCTCATAATAACATCATAACTCACCTTATTTGTTAACTCCGAATTCCGTTGCACAACTGTAAGAACATTTAGCCATTAAATGAGAACTTCCACGAATAAGATAAAATTTCCTAGTAAATATAACGTAGGAAAAAACTAATATATAGTTGTCACCTTCAGCATAAGTAGGTTTTGGCTTTGTGGAAGAATAATTATAAGTTGGATTTGTGGAAGAATAATTATTGGTTGGCTTTGAATTTGTCAAAGCATCCAAATATGTCTTAACCTGAAGCTGATCCGCTGATCCCCTCACCCTAGCTGAGGTAACCAAGCAATTAGTATTCCATAAAATTTCAATATCAAGGAATGCTTAACTACCAATAAGATTACAAATACAAAGATACAAACCTGATGAAGGAGTTTCGGCTATTGCTTTCACTTGAAGCGAAGGAGGAATATAGAAACAACTCTACAAGAAATACAGAGAGCTTGAGATTTATCAACAAAAACGAAAAAAACATTCGGAAAAGATAAGGATAAAACAATATGATTAGTTGAAAGAACTACCTGGAAGAATGGGTGTTGAAGGGCCTCAACAGCTGTTGGCCTTTTGCTAGGATCCCATGACAAAAGTGCCTATATAGAATATAATATTGTATTTACTATTTAGAGCAAGAGGAAAAATACATAATATTCCATCATATGGCAGATGGGAATATTTATTTGAAATGTATTTTCCATAGAAGTAAGTTACTTACAGTTATAAGGCCAATAGCATCAACACTTGCGGAGGGCATTAGATCAGAGAGATGAATACCAGCAAGCTGTAATGGTTTGTGAAGAAGGCGGGCAGTAATAATAATTAGTGGAAGACACTTATCAGTATAAAACATCTAAAGTTATGACTATAGAAATTACTTAAGTCTATTATCAAAAAAAAAAAAAGAAATTACTTAAGTCACCAAAAGTTTGTTAACAATGATTGCAAGGCCCAAATTAAATCGAACCTGTGGAAACTGATAGTTGAGATCTCTTGCAACTTTAAGTCCATCAGCCCATGTCTCCATAGTGGGACTGCCAATCACATCACATATTTTGTAGATCTCATCTGCTACACTGCAACCATAGCCATCACGACATACGTTTAGTTACAATAGAAATGAGACACTCAATATACATATTGTTGCACCAAAAATCCCCACATAAAATATGTGTCACCCTTGTATGAAGATCAAAGGAATGCCTTACTTCACACAATATGGAAATATTTTGAAATCTCCATGTAACAATGTAGGGGGCTTAGTACCTTGCACCAGGAAAAAGAGGCCGGAGAATGAAGAGTTCCGCCATTATAGCACCCATTGCCCACATATCTAGGAGGGAAAATAAGAAATTTACAAAGGTAAGTGATATATGTCAAAGTCAACAAGAAAATAGCTAATGCAAATCATATACTTACCAACTTTAGGACCATAGAGATAAGACTGAAGAAGCAGTTCAGGAGCTCGGTACCTAGTTAGCGATCATGATAGAAGTCATCAAAACCTTTATGAACAATAGTTGTAAAATAAAAACTAAGACTTACTAAATAAAGATGCCTACCACCGTGTACAAACATATTCAGTATATGGCGGTTGTGAACTAATCTCTCGTGCCATACCAAAATCGGCAACTTTAATAACATTATTAGTGACCAGCACATTTTCTGCAAAGAACAATGTCAACTCTATAAAACATTGTAGTAGCAAAATAGACAAAAAGACTGCAAGTCTGTAACCACGAAAATTACCTGGTTTCATGTCACGGTGAAAATATCCATTCTGGTGCATGTAAGAAAGACCTTGTAAAATTTGAAAACACCAAATTCTGACTTGATCTTCAGAAAACGGCGTCACCCCGGCTTTTATGAGTTGGTGAAGATTGTGTTCCTACAATCCAAAAGTGGTATATTTGTTAATTAGTATTATAATTTACATCAGCTAGCCGTCTCGCAATGACAAATTTCCACCTACCATGTACTCAAATACAAAGAATAAAGTTTCACATTCTTGAATAACTTCCTTTAGCTTCACAATATTAGGGTGTTTCAGTTTACACAACAACTGCAACAATATGAAAAGGTTTAAGCCATATACAGGAAAGAAACCAACAGAGAAAAATTATTAGTGTATAATAATGTAAAACAACTAAAAGTTATATAGGATGAATATGTAATCACCTTAACCTCACTAAGATTCATACACTCCTCCCAAGTGTAATATTTTTTCTTCAATTTCTTGATTGCAACCTGTAATTCAAAATAATCTGTCAAGAACTAGAGTTTGACTTAGCATATGACGATTTAAGACATGATGACACACTTACAATTTCACCACTTAGCTTATCGATAGCTCTCCAGACACTCCCATATGTTCCATGACCAACTTCATTCATTAACATGTACCTGTGATAACCCCCAAGGAAAACTTGAGAATGAATCAACATAAAGCAAGCAAATAATAAACAATTTCCATAACAGATTATTACCTCGCCATTATTTCTTTGAAATGTAAAGCACCTCTCTCTTTAATCAGAAGAATCGCAGGTGCAATTAACAAATTGGAACCAAGAGAAAATCTATAAGGACAAATTAAATACAAGTCAGTCATGCATTCCTTGGAAGGAAAGCAATCGATACTTGCAGCAATTTGGCCAAAAAGTAGAATGCCTCCATGTCTTGAATGACAAAAACAGACCTTTAAAATTCAAATCAAAAGGCACCCTGAAAAAAAAGGAAAAGGTGAAAAGGTCAGTGGAGAACAAAAACTTATAATGTGAATGTCTTTTGCATGTTGCATGTTGCCAAAATTTCAACCTAAGTATGGCCTATAAATTTAGCAATTTATTGCAATAATATAAGCTTAGCTGGTCAGAAAATTCATGTTATAGGCATATTAAGGTATGCCATCCAATATAGATTTGGAAAGTCAGATAATTGAACACATCCATCAGGTTTTTTAACACATTTGTTCATGAATGCCAAAGTTTATTACCATGATTTTACTGGTTTATGTTTCTTAGCTAAGATGTCTGCATTATTAAAAAAAGTGGCAATCAAGAATGAAAGCATGTGTGAACAATGTACACTACTAGAAATAAAGCTGCTAGTCATGCAAGAGTTGTCACGCAAATTTCAAGGGTGACATTTTTTTTGTTTTTTTGAATTTTAGACATTATGTCTCGCAGAAAATGATCACTTGTCAAGCCATGTGGTACTACAAATATTAATATTTAAATATAATTATAATGTCACACCAACATAGCACGACACGTTGGCGCGACAAGAAAATTATTATTTAATACGAATTGCTGTCGCGTATTAGTGCGCGACAGGAATTTTCCTTTTCAATATATATAATACTATCACGCAATGCAAAGTGTGACAAAAAATATATTTTGTAAGAGAAGATGTCGCGCCTTCGGAGGAGTTTGTCGCGCCTAGTGGCTCGACAAGTACTAGCATAATTAAATTCAAATTTTACCCTCCCTCTTCACTTTCTCCTTATTTTGCGAGGAGCTTTTGGACCCAAATAAGCTGGTTTGTATTGAATAAGTTGTTTTAAGCTTTTCTTCTATGTTTAGGTCTTACTTATTTTTCACTTGACTTTTGGGCCAAATCAGCTTATCATAAGTAGGGTTGTGCAAAAATTTCTCGTCCTGTCCCATCCCGGCTGTCTCGTCCCGTCCCGGGGCCTTTCGGGACGAGAAATTCATGTCCTGAATTTTTTCGGGACGGGACAAAAAATGTCTTCGGGACGGGATGGGACGGGTAGTCCCGTGCCTGTCCCGTCCCGAATATACATATAACTATATAAAAAAAATCGTTGAGCCCAACCCACTCACACTCACACGCTGAAACACAAAACTCCTCCGACCTCATTCCTCTTTTGGCCCACTCACACCACCCACACCTAAACCTTAACACACACGGCGGCAGAGGCAAGGAAAATGAGGGCAAAATCTCTCGCATCAGATCTTGTCAATATTGGTGTAGATGGTTCGCTAAGTAATTCTAATTTGGTTCAAAGGGAAGTTTAAAGGGTTTATGGAATTTTGGGTTTCTCTATTGAATCTGCATTGGAGATGGTATAGCTGTATAAGAGTATTTGAGAGAGGAGAATGGTTTTAAGTCTGTGAAATCTTCTTCTGATGATGATTCTTTTGGGTTCTTGTTTTATATTTCTTTGGGTTGATGGTGTTGATTTGAAGATGGTGAAGATGGTATTTTCTAGGTTCTGATGATGGTTTGTGTTTTTGTTTATTACTGTATGTGTGAAAAAAAGTGTGACTCACACAGTGTAAGAAATAGAGGAGGTTAAAAAAATCGGGAATATCTCATCCCGTCCTGATCGGGGTGGGACAAGAATCAGGACGGGACGGACACGAGACAAGATTTCCGTCCCGAGCCATTTTCGGGAAGGGACGGGACACGGGACAGGGGTGTCCCGATCCTATCCCGTCCCGTGAACACCCATTTGGAGCTTATTGCGTTCATGACTAGCTTTTGAAACTGTTGGTGCATTTAATAACAATATTAAACTATATCTCTCATCTCACTTCTCTCATCTCACCCACCAGAGTCCATAATCACATCTCACCTCCTTTACACAACAACCATTCAACTCGCATCTCATCCCCTTCCTCCCACAGTGCATCGTGGCCAATAATGAAACAAGATCTGTTCTAAAAAGGAGGGTCGTTTACATCTTTTGACCTGCAGCTTATGGAGGAAGATTTCTAAAGCTTCCTCCGCAAGTTGTAGGAATATTTTTTATTCCACTGCAGAGGATGTCGCGCAACATGGCGCGACATTCATTTTTTAATATTAAATTTTTGTCGGCGTGACATGTGTTTTGCTACATCTCTAGTAATCACGCATGCAATAAATGCTACAAAACCCTTTGTCACTTTTTTTTGCGCGACATACTTCACAATTTTCCAAATTTCCATGCGTGACTAGAGGCCAATTTTTTTGTAGTGGTATTTCCTCTAATATATAAGCAGTGTTTTGAATTATATACTCAACAAATATTTCACACCCTACTTGTTTTAAAACTTTGAGGGGTTCTTGCCTAAAACATATGTGAGATGTTATGGATAGTATTAGAACGAGGCTCACCAAGGGTGTATTGTGAAATCACAAAAACCCAATTGAGAAGGATGGTACATATAGAAGTGTTTTAAATCAGTTTAGTAATGATTGAAAGAAACAATGATAGGCTAAATATTAGAGATATACAAGTCCCACATTGAAAGAACTGAATTTATATTGGAGGTATATAATGATAATGGTAAGATAAGGAGTCATATTATAGTCTTTATTTTGTTCTTATTTATATATAATGATAATGGTAAGATAAGGAGTCATATTATAGTCTTTATTTTGTTCTTATTTATATATCATGCATATTAGGAAAGAAGAAACATAACGAAAAAAGAAAAGCCTAGTGAGAAAACAAAGAAGTAAAGTTCATCCCTATCACCTTAGGACAGAAAATATAGAGCAGAAAAAGAAACACAAGCCTATTGAGAAAACAAAGAAGATGCACCACAAAGTTGTGTTAATCTTGTATAGAAAAGTCATTTACAGATATCATATAAGTTCTTTTCTGAATGAATATAGAAAGGTGTATATTAGATATGGAAAAACTTATGTTAAGTTAAAGTTCCTCCAGTTTCCAAATAATTTTGTGACACATGTAATCTTCCATTAAAATAAATGGATGAATGTTTTATTCATTTATTTAAAACTTTTATTCATTTGTTTAACTAATAACTAATCCTAGAAAAATGCAACAATATTCCCTTTTCATTCCCTTCCTTCGATGATCAATAATTCTTCCAATGATTTTATTTATTTATTTACAAACTTTTATTCATTTATTTAAACAAGTGAAAAGCAAAGATATAATTTATTTAAAATTAAATGCAAAAATAAATGAATAAAATTTTTTATTCACTTATTTAACAAACTTAAAAAAGTATTCATTTATTTGAACAACTAAACGCACAAAGATGTAATTTAATTAAAAAATAAATGCAAAAATAAATGAATAAAATTTTTATTCATTTATTTAAAAAATTCTATTCATTTGTTTAACCATTAAGTAACTAATCCCATCCTAGAAAAACCCAATGATATTCTCTTCTTCATTGTTGTCTCCTTTTTTCATTTATCCAGTTTTAAGTTTTATTCAGGGCACTGAGATTAAATATTTGGAAGAGAGGGGGATTAATTAATGGGAGCAGAGAGAGCAATGAAGAAGAGAATATCATTACAACAAATTAGTTACTTTTGAAGATAAATTTTAATGCGGCCAAGTAAACCCGTCGTAAAAGCCACCAGGAAGTTATTAGTTTTAAGAAAAAAGACCTCATATATAAGTTCTAGATATCCCTCCACATGTTCTATTAAAAAAAAAAGATACCCCTCCACATGTTTTAAAATTTGTACTGTGCAATATAAGTTACATTGCATTGTACAAATTTAAAACCTAAGAGCAACAAGTGTCGTATAACCAGATTAAAAATAATGAACTCCTTCATACAAAATCAAACAATCTGCTAGAACTGAACACAAAATTTTCATGAAAATCAATAAAGAAATTTCAAAGTTTTGCAGTATTAGCACACACAACAAAGATCTAAATAAGAAAGCCCAACCATGAGTCAATTAAATTATTTTGTTTTGTTATACACATGTATAAATCAGATGCATTATAGCAAGGTTTATTTACCATTGTTATACTATAAATACATTGTAACAAACTCATAGAAATAAAAGCTGAGAATATTACACAATCATTTGCTATTTGAATTCTGTTATGGAATCAGAGCTTTACAGATTGTACCCAATGCAATCCCCATATACCTTTTTCTAACACATACAACTCCCAAAACACCATCATCATCAACAACTATGACTGCATCGTCATCCTCAACTTCCCTTGCGTTTCCATCTAATACTTCTTATTTTCTTACTGTGAAATTAACACCAGATAATTATTTAATATGGAGTACACACATGCTCCCTTATTTGTATGGCCAACTTCTCTTCTGCTTCATAGATAGGTCAAATCGAGATATTAGACACCACCCAGAGCACTGTTGGCAGTCCCAACCCATCATTTATTAGATGGTTTGAGCAAGATCAACAAGTAATTGCTATTCTCATCTCATCAATCTCTGAAAACTTATCTCTCAAGTGATGAAACATAAAAAATCTAGATTCGTTTGACTTAAATATTGAGGGTGTTGCAGACCTCTGAGACTCAAAAAGGAGTACAAGTCATGCAGATTGGCCTCTGAGACTCGGAAAAGAGTACAAGCCGCAGAGAATATTTGTTGGTTTCACAGTGTTGTGTGAAACATTTTTTGAGTAAAAGAAATCGTTTTTCTTTGCTCTTTTTTGGTGTATGAGCATTTATTTGCTCTTTTTTTGTTGGAGTGAGTACGACTCCTTTTGGTGATAGAGCAAACATCTTAAAACCTCATTCTCCCAGCTTTTATCTCTTTGAGGTTGTTACAATATATTTATAGTACTTGGTAAATAACCCTAGCTCTAATGCATCTGATGTATACACGTGCATAACAATGCAAAATAATCTAATGGAGTTGATATATATACAAATATGGGCTCATGGTTGGGCTTTCTTATTTGGATCTTTGTTGTGTGTACTGATATGCAAGTGATTAAGTGAAGAATCATAAGATTTAAAATCAAAACGATCAATTAAACAAAAAACAACTACACACCTGACACAAGAGTAAAGAGTAGTATAGGAAGCTCGAAAATCTGAAAGGCAAGCAGTATTTTTCTTCGGCTACTTTCTCTCACCATGAAATAGAATCGATAATTTGTACAAAGATGTTTCTCAGTCCCGCTTTATATATATATATATATATATAAAGCTCGTGGAGTTTTATATTCGAAATTCGAGGAAGAAATTTTGGGATATATAAGCTAGATAAAATAGTGACTATTTGATTAAATAATTTGTGTTTGTTTATAATTATTTTCGAAATTTTGGGGAGAAGAATATATAAATGTTGCATGAAATTTGAAATGGCAGTATAATCGAATTTTTGAGAAATATAAAATATTTTTTTTTTGCCGAAGGAGAAATATAAAATATTATTTGTGACTTCTGTGTTAAATTCACAAATCACAAAAACTTCATATGCAACAAAGTCTCGAGAAAAATAATTTTTTTTTTATTACAACGAGAAAAATAATTATTTTTATTACAACGAGAAAAATAATTTTTTAGTTCCACTAGTATACTATTTTTTTGCTGCTAATAATAATAATAATATTATTATTATTATTATTATTATTATTATTCCTTTTAATTTGTTGATTACTTCTATTAATTTTTATTCGAAATATTTTGTACTCGTTCTATATATCCCTGATTTTTTCTAACAAAGTTCAATCCCTAATTCAAATTCCCTTTATATTATATCACATTAACATATATATTTAATAATCAACAAATTAAATGAGTTAAATTATAATTTAAACTCTTTTGAAATAAGATATAATAATTATGACTACGTCTTTTTTTTACCAGCATTATGACAAGTCTTTTTTTTTACCAGATTTATGACTAAGTCTTGGTTGCATAACATATGTGGTTTAATTTGAATGAAATATCATTTCGTAGCAATCAACCAGCCTATTTTATATATTTTTTAACAAAATCACTTTCTATTTTTCATTAGAACTCCTCTTTCTTTTTAAAAAGGGTTAAAGATCACATTTGCCCCGGAAGTTTTAGGCTAGGATCATATTTGCCCCTGAAGTATTTTTAGGATCACATTTGCCCCTAAAGTATACAAAATGGATCAAATCTACCCCTACATCCTACATGTAATGCCACATAGTCCTCCATGTCACAAATTATGCCACCTCATCATCATCATCCCTCTCCTCTCTCCACCACCTCCTCCCCTCCCTCCCTCCCTCCCACCACCACTTCTCTCCCTCCTTGCCTCCCGCCCCCTCTCCTATATTTAGTCTCCAAATTAAATCTCAAAGCCATTATTTGTCTCCTTTCACCGCTTCCCATAGAAAAGTCCATTATTTTCTGTCTCTGAGCAGAAAAAGTACCACTCTTTCCCCCATTTTGGCCCTACCTGCATCCATCCATCGATCCACACAATAACAAATAAAAATGTCAGCATCTATGTATGAGTTATATATGAAAGAGAAATAAGGAGTGATGAAACATAAATAAATATATTCAAGGAAAAAATTAAGGCTTGGAGATGTTGAAATCGGCATTGGCAATGGCGGGGGAGAGAAGGATGGATGGACGAGCTTAGGGGAGAGGTAGTGGGCGATGAGTTCTTCATGGGTGGGATCGAATCAGAAGCCGAGAGGGAGATGATGAGGAAGAGGGAAAAGAGACTGAATATGGAATTAAGGAGAAGGGGGCGGGAGGCAAGGAAGGAGAGAAGAGGTGGGGGAGGGAGAGAAGAGGTGGGGGAGGTGGTGGAGAGAGGAGAGGGATGAAGATGATGATGAGGTGGCATAATTTGTGACATGGAGGACTATGTGGCATTACATGTAGGATGTAGGGTAGATTTGATCCATTTTGTATACTTTAGGGGCAAATGTGATCCTAAAAATACTTCAGGGGCAAATATGATCCTAGCCTAAAACTTCCGGGGCAAATGTGATCTTTAACCCTTTTAAAAAATGTCAATTTTGATGTCTCCTTAAGTTTTTTCCGTCAAATTTTGTTTTTCCAAAATAATTTTCTTATCATAATTTTTTATTTTTTGTTTTTCCAAAATAATTTCCTTATCATAATTTTTTATTTTTATTAACTTCATTTATATTCTTCCTATTTTTCTTTTTTTGATCAGCATATTCTTCCTACTTTTCTTCTTCATCTTTTCTGCCATAACTTTTGTTGATTTGCTATAGGTATTTTGATTATATTATTTATTTTTAATCGTAAAAAAAAACAACTAACCCCATTCATGTTCTCTACACATCCCTTACCCTCTAAACGATTTTCTAAAATTTGGATTGCTTATTGTAACTAGTACACCTGCGCGCGGGTACACTTATTGAATATTTGACATATATGCTAATATTCTTATGCTCCCTTGGTTATATTTTTTTATAACATGTCTTTCCAAATAAATGGTTGGATGGTGTGCTTGATTTTTTTTTAACTTATATGCTTTATCTCCTACGTTTTTCCTGCAGCTTTTGTTTTTATAGAATTTTCACTTATAATATATTTGTTTTCATAAAAGGGGGTTATTGATAGATTAACTGCAAACTTGCCACATGCCCATTTTCATAGCTTTCTGATAAAAAAAATTTCCATTTTCATAGCCTAAGCTCATGGCATCTGACCCTTTTTTCCCTCTTCTCTCCCCTCGTTTTCAACTTCCTAACTTATGTTCCCTTCTTTCTTCAATTCAATTTTGTTTTCAACCACTTGGCCTATGTTTCCCACTCTCTTTTTGTGAATTGAAGAATTAATAAATGATTTTTCATGTTTTAAATATGGAAGTCCAGAATTGCACTTAAGTTTTGTTTTTTGCTACATTTTTACAATTGGGGCAGAATTGTAATTAATTGAGAAAGGGACAGAATTGTAATATGACAATTCAAGAAGTCCAAGGCTGTGTCTTCAGGACTCGTGGCTTTCTGGCGTGGGGTGCTCTACTCTCTCCATGAATGTCGCGAGTTCTAATAGGCATAGGAACGGAGGGAGTATAATTATTGTTATTATTATTATTATTCCAAAATCATGAGGTATTTCAAAATACCTCTCATTTAAAAAAAGAAGTCCAAGGCTGTAATTTTAACAAAAGAAACATAAAAGAAATAGAAAGAAGCAGTGAAAAACGAAGAAGGAAGGAAGCAATGAAACGAAGCAGAAAACGAAGTGGGGCGGGCCGCAGGAGAAAGCAAAGTTTGTTAGGAGTTGGGTATTCAGTTACAAGGGAAGTGAAAACAAAAAAATATAAAACAAAATGAGATTTTCACACCGGGCCAATCTTTTTCAGAGGTTTAAAAATCAAAATTCGGCCCTTCTCTTAAACTAGCAGACCCGACAACGGATTCAGCCCAAAATCTCGACTCAAATAAAAATATATGGTTTCTTAAATTAGGGAAAAAATACATGTGATGATCACATGAAGCAGACATGTTAAGGAGAAAACCGTGGTTTCACAATGACTGCAAAAGGAAAACAATAAGGTTTTTTGTATGCTTCTAGGATTAGGCTATATGTGCATAACGTTAGACTATTCAATAGTTTGCGGCGAAATACGAATAAGATGAATTGAGTTCACCTTGTTGGCCATTGGAACATTTAAGATTTAGGCGTGCTATAATTTCAATTTCCTTTTCTTTTATCAGTTAGTATATTGATTAGTTCCAAAATTTTTAGAGAGAAATTCTTATACGATCTGTCCTATTTAAAACATCAAATCACATTATATACTCAAGTCTAAAAACTTCTTTTTGCCAGTATTTCACAACTTAGGTGACTAAAAAAGTCTTGAACAGACAATACATTACTTCGTATTCCTGATTTGTGTAAGAATTTTCTTTCTATAAATTATTTTTAAATTGGTTATGACTTCTGCTTAAGGGGACAAATTGTGGATAATTTAAATAGTTGTGTTGCTGGTATCATTATACCGGATTTTTATTTTGTTTATAACGATTTATTGAGATTAAAAGATAGAAAAAACATATTGCTTGGGAATGAAAGGTGGTGAGGATGCTTGAACAGAGGAAGCTATTGAAGGAGGACATTGAAGATAAGTTGACCTCTTCGAGAGCCAGCTATGCAACATCTCTGAATTATCTCGTATCCTTTGATGGAATCACAATTCTCATGATTGACCAATGCCTCAATTGTTTATACAAGGTCACACCTTATTCTTCTGTAATATGGAACGACATGACAAAATATTGAATGAAAGTTTTCATGTGAGCAACATATATTACGGCCAATCTTCTACGAAGTAATAACTTCTCGGATTGTTCTTTTTTACTTAAAAGCCAGCCCAGATATCTGAACACAACGTGTGCTCCATATTTACGTGATCCTCACTACCCTATACAATCATAGTTCCATCAAATGCCACATGACATGCCATAAATTCTTACCCAAAAAATTGAAGTAATCACAAGCTAGCTTTACCATGTTCACAGTGACCAGTTGACCACATTTCAGATTCTAGTGATAACCAACAGGAGCCGGCGCTTCCCTCAGCTGTCGCCCTTGATAATGTATGTCCTGCAATTCATCACCCACAAACACAATCACTTTTATGATATCAAATCACAATGCATACCAATATATTTATTCAAACCAGTAAATGTTAAAAAATACTCAACACATGGGCCAGTTCCTTATTACTCACTCTGTTACTAAATATAAAATCACTTCCACATTTCAATTTGTTCCTAAATATAAGATTACTTTCTATTTTTTCTCAACTTTCTTCCTAAATTAACCTCAGTAATGCTTATATATGATAACAAGAGAAGAGAGTAAAGATAAATGTTTATGGTTAGGATAAATTGGTAATATCATGTATAAATAACTAACTTAACTAACATCCTTAATCTAATCAAATTCAGGAAAGTGATCTTATATTTAGGAACAGAGGGAGTATTGATTAACCGGTCATGAGGCGCATTGTCAATGATCACAAACTAACAATATAAACAATTCAGAAAGGAAAAACTTACTGAAGCAAAGTGGTTGACATCCCGATGATGGGCTTCATCAGCTCTAACAACCATGACAACATCTCTCAAAGTGGCATCACGAGGAAGCTGCCAATAGTCTATGGCAATAGCTGGCGCAGGAACATTCTCTATTTTGCCATCATCCACATCCTTGAGGAACTCAGTGTAGGAGTGAATGGCTTCCTCCTCAAGGTATCCCACCATGCGGTGTGCAAACTTAGGGGACATCAAATAGCCCAAGAAGTAAGCATTGAAGAACACAACTTGCACGGCTATGACCAAGGCTCGCTCGTACCACTTGGGATTTGCCAACTCCATGAATGTCATTAAGTGCATGCGCTCATTTTCTGCTTCTTCTAGCAGAGCCTTGATCCATCCCCCACTGTACTCAAACCGTCTAAGTGACTTTAAGTGCAGCAGCATCCCTCCCACCATGCCTGGCACAGCCGCTACTGTCTCCAGCATCATAGCCCGGCATCCATAGCGTCTCTGTCACATTTTTGTGCACACCATGTAAGAACTTTCAAATGGCAAGTGGAGAATGCATATAAAATTACACGGGTAAGAGCACTTTTTTACCCCAGAAAGTAACCACTCTGTAACATTGAGCACCTTGAACTAATAAGTGGTACATTTCCAAATTTCACTGGACGAACCTGCCCACATGTCAGCATTATATTCACCAAAGGGTGAAATTGGCCCACTTTGATTACTTTCAAGATGGAAATATACCAGTTATTAGTTCAGGATACTCAATGATCCAAGGTGGTTACTTTAGGCGCAAATAAGAGCCCTTGCCCAAAATTAAACTCCCAAATTTCATTGGATAGATATTCCAAAGGATTTAGATCTGATAAGAATAATAATAATATAATAACCAATATATACTGGATCACGAGTGTTCCTCTTTTGTGACAGTTTTTTATAAAGAACGAGCATCACATGGTTACAGAGTGGCCACATTATTTCCTGTCCCAACTCAGCAATGTATTTTATTTTTCATTTTTTTTGGGTATTCTCAGTTTAATAAATAAAAGACAGCTCAAGACGTCTAGGTAGTACTCCCAGCCTCCTAAGTAGTCATTTTTTCTTGATGAATTTTGTATTCCAAGACTCAGAACAAAAATCACTCGGTTGACTTTTTTTTACATATGAATCATCAATAATTAATTTTCGTGATTGAGAAACCTTCAATAAACTTACAAGTTCATGTGCAACATTAGTTCATCCTGGGGAGACATTATGATATAGTAGTACATTCTACCACAACTAGCAAATCAAACCGAATACGCAAAGACCATGAATCTAGACATAATTAACTTGAACAAGCCAATTTTTATAAGAGAGAAACAGAGCTAGTTTATAGAGAGCATAATAATACCTTGAAGAAAATATCAGTAGGCCATCTAAGAGACTTGACAGTCCAATAAGCAATCTTGTCCATAAATGTGCCCGGCACATGGTGCTTGGTCAGATCAATGGACAAGTCCGCTTTATAAGTCTCCCACGGCTACAAATCAAAAAAAGAAAAGAAAGAAAGAAATTAAGCCAGAGAGATTAGATTAAATTAAATAAAACACAAATGAAATGATACGTACCCTGAAACAATTCCACTTCCATTCAGTACCATCGTTCTTGGTGATCTTGGAGTGTTGAATGCCCCAATAACTCACCATTTCCTTCGTGTCAGACTCTTTATTCTGCTTCTCTTTCTCTTGCACAGATGAACTGCTGGAATACCGTACAGTTCCAATAGTGTTGGCCACATAGCTCAAACTTACTTCAGTGGAGGCTGTTTTTGTTGTGGTGAGGGAGAATCTGCGGGTGAGAGTGAAAGCACGGATCATTGTTTTCCTTGGGAGGAGTCCAAGAATGTGAGATGATAGATGAAGATGATTCAAGAAAGTTCAGGGAGCTTATTAGAGAAATTGTTGGTCTGTCGGTTGGTTGGTTCAGAGACAATAATAATATTGGAATATTTTTTTTTAAAAAAAAATATTCCTTGGATTAGTGAATACTCCCTCTAGTCCTTATTATAAGTCACCAACCGTCTCTAAATTTTGGTCATTAATATAAGTCACCAACTAACATTAACTAACTCATTTATTGAAGTTTTCTCAATATGCCCTTATCATTAGAAAATGAACATTGGAAGATGAGAAGAGAGAAAAGATGAAAAAGTCACATGTAAACTCATAAAGATGAAAGAGGTAGTGGGTCATAGTAATAAAGGTGAGAGGGGCAAAAATGAAAAAGACAACAAAATAAGACCAATTTAATGATGCAACTTCCATATAATCTCCATTCCTTGCTATGTACAATTTGGGCGGTTGACGACTTATAAATAGGACCAGAGGGAGTATATATGAGTTCAGATTTCAATTTGTTTCGTGAATAAAAGTAATTTTTTCATTTTTCTTAATTTTTTCAAATAAACTTTAATAATGTCTACCTATATTAAACAATCGAGAGTGAGAGAGTGAGAATAAAGATACATAGTTACGATATATTAATAATATTATGTGTTAATAATTGACTTAACTAACATCATTAATCTAATTAAATTAGGGAAAATGATCTTTTATTTAGAAAGTGAGGGAGTAAGAAATAAGTTATATTTTTAAGACAAAGTTCAACTCTATAAATAGATGATCTTACATTTGAAATGGGTGAGTCTTTAGTTTCATCTCAATTTAACTAAGAGTCACCTCAAGCTTAATTAAATATTGGCTGTAATTTTATCAGTTAGGCTTGTCTCCACTAATTTCTTTCACAGTTTCTTCTTCATTTAGTATCCCCGCCATTAGATTTACTTACAAAGAAAATTTAGTGGCCCTATAATGATGGTTCTTTGCCATATACTTAGTGTATGTTATAAACCTCATACTTAATATAAGACTATAAGATTTAGTTGGAGTTGAATTTGTTTATAGATAATCCATTTTATCTCCTTAATTCATAATATGTCCCAAAGTAATCCGTGTTGGTCATACATTTAAAGAGTTTCCATACGAGATTAATCAGGATAAAATATAATATTGAGGAAACTCACATCATAATTGTTAGAAATAACTAATTAGTTTTATATTTATCTATTCGAGATTGTTGTCTGGTATATCAGAGTTAGGATTAAAAAGATTATCTCAAAAAATTCATTTACAAAATTAATTATCCACTCAAATTTTATTTATAAAAAGATGCGCAAATATGTTTTTTGTCCTAAGTATGAGAATGACTTCGGACACACTTTTACTTGAGGCGGCGAGAAAAACCTGTCCTCCAACAATTAAGAAATTGGAAAGTCTTGTCTTCTAAGAGTAAAGGCTAATAGCAATACACGTCTACTTAATGTTGATACAAATACATCCATCATCTACCTTTGTGTAGAAAGATTGACTTGTTGGCTTCAGTAGAATCATTCTATTCTCAACTCCAAAGGGATATCAACACACTTGCATCATCACATTTTTTTGCCCAACACTTGCATAATCACAATTACTGGCTCTCCAAATGCTAAAATTTTTAAATTCACTGTTCCGCATACATTAGGAATGGGAGTGCCTACGACTTATAAAATCCAAATTAAATAAACAATAAAAAGAATAGTATATACAGTATATCACAATTCACAACAGAAAACTTCATAAATATGCTTCACATCTCAGTTTTCGTACAGTACAATCCAAAATGTGAACGATAGTTAACATGATGGATGCACACTATTTACAATACAGTTGTCACTCTATCCTTATTTGTTTTATCATAATACAACCATTTCAACAGGCAACAGTATTTATTGATACCAAAAACAAAACAACTTCACAACTAAATACCAACTATTTTTTTGCCCCATGCCCAAATTATCAAGTTTTAGTGGTAATCAATAGGAGCTGCAGCTTCCCTTAGTTCTCGCCCTTCATAATGTATGTCCTGCAAGTCATAACAGGGAAACACCATCACTATATGTCATCCCATCACATAAAAGTGCAAAACCAAAATTCAAATTGATTCCTTTGGTAATCAAACCCCATGATTTTCCAATCAGCTACCTGCCCATCATTCAAAGGTAAAAACTACCCATTCCAAGGCTAAAAATTTCCCAACAAAATTGACCTAGCTACCTGATATTTAAAACTGTAACAATGCAAAAACACCACACAACATAACAACATTTTGGCCGGTTCCATAAGACTGATTTGCTCAGTGGCATTCTTGCATGTCTTAGAATCATGAATAAAATCCCCAAAAAAGGTAAATATCTTAACATGAACCAATCACAAACATGTTTAGAAATTAATAGAGGCAAAACTTACTGATGCAAAGTGGTTGACATCCCTGTGGTGAGCTTCATCAGCTCTAACCACCACCACAACATCTCTCAAGGTGGCATTCGCCGGAAGCCGCCAATAGTCGATGGCAATGGCCGGGGCCGGAACATTCTCAATGTTGCCATTGTCCAATTCCTTGAGGAACTCAGTGTAGGAGTGAATTGCTTCCTCCTCAAGGTACCCCACCATGCGGTGGGCAAATTTAGGGGACATCAAATAGCCCAAGAAGTAAGCATTGAAGAAGACCCCTTGGACAGTTATGACAAGAGCTCTCTCATACCACTTGGGGTTTGAAACCTCCATGAATGTCATCAAGTGCATGCGCTCATTCTCTGCTTCTTCTAACAGTGCCTTGATCCAGCCACCACTGTGCTCAAATCGTCTTAGGGATTTTAAGTGAAGTATCATTCCGGCCACCATTCCTGGTACCGCCGCCACGGTCTCCAACATCATTGCACGGCATCCGTACCGTTTCTGTTACATTAATATGTGCACGATGCATAAGACGGACCACTTTCAAACGTTCATGGTAGGCATATAAATAAAATTTCTGAATTGTACAGGATATATTGTAGAAACTAGTACTCTGTAGCTTAGAGCATGAATCTTAGCTTTGCTTTGTAACACTAACATAAGAAAATAATATGTATAGATTGAATCGGAAACTTGTTATGAAGCAGATCGTGGAGGAATAATACCATCACATTATAAATTGTAGTATTATACTATGACGAAGCCATTTACATCATACTTGAAGTACAATTCCAACCATTAGCCACTCATGGAGGATATATATAACTCTTTAGTTATGAACTAAGCTTATTTTTTTACAATTTATTTAAGTCTTTTTTTCTATTATTTTTTGCTGATAATTTCAACCACAGATTACAATTTCTATTTTAGGGGACCCCATGGATTATTTCACGCAGTATTTTGTGGACTGAAAACAATAAAATAGTAAGTCTCGAGCAAAGTCAAGTTAATCCAATTCTAGTCAACGAACCCAATCTACTCCCTCAGTTTTCTAATTAAAAGCCTACTTTGACTTTTTTTTTGTGAAAGTTAAGGAAATAAATTAGACCACTAAATTAATATATATATATATATATATATATATATATATATATATCAAATGTAATTACAATATATGTCAATTTATAACTAGAATAAACTAGTTTTGAGGTAAAAGATAATTTTAAACAATTTAAAATGGTTAAGTTTGTAACTTTAACGGCCCGTTTGTTAGGAGGGAACTGAAGCCCTGGAAGTAGAAGAGGAAATGAAACTGAAAATAAGACTGTTTGTTACACTGGATCTCACTTCCATAGAATTATCAATTCTCCAAAATCAGTGGAACTCAGTTCCCTAATTAAAACTGAGAACTCATTGAGTTCTCAGGAAGTGAAACTTCTTAGACAATTTTACCCCAAATAATTATTTTAATCTACATTTTTACCCTTCCCCAAATCTATATAATAAAACATGTCAATAATAAAAACAAATGAACATCTCCCTTCTGTCAAAAAAAAAAAGAAACAATCATCTTTTTCTCCTTTTTACGGAAAACCAAATTTCTCAAGAACAAGAACAAGAGAAAGATTAGATTGATTTTCCGAAGATCAAACTTCCTATTTTTCTCTTCTTCGATCAAAACCCAATTTCAAAGGTTATCTTAAAGGTTCGATTTGATCTTGGGGATTTAGGTTTATAAATCGTTCAAAGGTTATCTTAAAAGTCCGATATGATATTGAATATATATTAAAAAATAATCTAGAAAATCTAGGATATAATATTTTTATTTAATGTTTTTAATTAGGGTCAAAACAGTCTTTTTGATACATCTTCTATTTATTTTATTTATATTTCATAATATTTATATTAATAAGTTCCATGTTTATCTCCATCCTAACAAACAAACTTTAAAAATCAATTCCACTCTCACTTCCACTTCCACTTCCACTTCCACTTCCATTTCTATTGAAATCAGTTCCCTTCTAACAAACGGGCCATAACTTTTTCAAAAAAGTCAAAGTTGACTTATAATTAAAAACAGAGGGAATACAAAGAATGAAAAAAAAAAGAACAAATACATTATTTTTATCTATTCTTGGTTTTGACGTAAAATTTTCAATCTCATTTAGCACCCTTAGAAAATTAATTAGAAAGTTAAAAATGTAAACCTCATGTTTCCAATTTTTTTATTTTTATAAGTTGGGAAAATAGTTTTATTGGTTAGTTAATTTATTAGGGTGTCAAGTTAACTTGAAAATTTTCACATAAAATCTTATATGTTCACTTGTATGAGTTGCCACAACTACATATCATGAAGATGTACTTTTGTCCAAAAAAAACTCGTTTCTTGTTTCTTTTGAGTTCTTGAACCTACTCGCTCACGTGCTATTTAAAAGAACCCTTTAATTTTTTTTTGAAAAAATTAAAAAAAAACAAATTAGACCATTAAATTATAGGGCAAAAGCCCAAAAATGATACGCATAAGTATGGACAAAGAAACAAAAATAGTACATAATTATTTCAAGGTACAAAAATGATAACAACTTTTAACATGTGATCAAAAATGATATTTTCGCTAATATGACAATAATATTGGACATGAAAAGCCTAAAATGTCCTTATTTATTAATCGTTGCACGGTAAAGTTTAATTAATTATAAGGGTATTTTGGACATTTCATGTCTAATATTATTTGTCATATAAGTGAAAATATTATTTTTATCACATGATAAAAGTTGATATTATTTTTGTACCTTAGAATAATTATATATATACTATTATTGTTCCTTGAACAATAATAATAATTATGTATCATTTCGCCCTAAATTATATAACACTTACGATGTGTAATTGAAATTGATAGATCATAGATAGATAGGAGTATAAATTAACCTGGAAAAATATATCAGTGGGCCATCGGAGAATCTTAACAGTCCAATAAGCAATCCTGTCCAAATTGGTCGCCGGCGCATGGTGCTTCTTCAGATCAATCGACACATTCGCTTGATAAGTTTCCCACGGCTTCAATTCCATCAAAACAACAAATAAAATCATCAAATTCAATCAATCCCATCCAAATCCATCAATTCATGAAAATCCACTAACATTCCAAATAATTAATTACTCCCTACATCACATTTCGATCCAGAAAAATTTGAATGTTTTTTATCTAAATTATAAAAGTTCATGTTACATTTTTTCCCTCATTTCATACTTTTTATCTAGATACTTCTCTTTCATATGTATTTTATAGGAAACATCATTAACCTTTTTTTTTTTTACCAAAAAACATCATTAACTATATACATGGAACTACATGGAACTAAGTATATACATATTTTCTTTTTTTAAGATTAAGACATGTTTTAGCTGCTCACCTCTTATACTACTCCCTCCGGTCCTAAATATAGGACTTAGATAGAGACTTCATTTTGGTCCTAAATATAAGACCTAGATACATTTTTGGTCACTTTTTTCCTAAATTACCCTTCTTCTTCTTAACAACTCCTTAACCACAACCTTCCTCTCACCAACACCTTAAGAAATTAAACTAACTAAGGAGGAGTATTATTGGAAAGACATCTAAAATAAAATTAAGTCTTCCTTAATCTCCCAAAAAAAGTTATCTAGGTCCACCGGAGGGAATATTATGGAATACATTACATGATACATACCCTGAAACAATTCCATTTCCAGTCCGTACCATCCGATTTCATAATCTTAGCAGCTTCAATCCCCCAATAACTCATCGCCGCCTTCTCATTTTCTTCAACACTTCCCTCCTTCAAATCAGTCGCCGCCGGCGAGCTCTCCTTCTCTTTCTGCTCCACCGATACGGAGCTCGAATACCGTACACTCCCGCCGTTAATTAACGGAACTCTAACCCAATAACCAACATTCCCTCCATTTCCTCCAAATTGATTGCCCAAACCGCTGGACACGTTTCTCAGCACCGCCTCGCCGGAAGGCGTACGGACGGTGGAGCCGAAGAAACGTGAGGCTGCCGTGACTGCGAACTTTCCGGCGATGACAGTACGGTGATTCATTATAGGAGAGTTTTTTTTTTTTTTTGGTTTAGTACAGTTGTGGCGGGAAACCGTTATGGAGATGGGTTTTATATATATAGTGTGAGAGATTCTTCTTCTAGATGATTTGCCAGCTAGATGTACACCTCAGCAAATTATTATAACCTCTCTTACTTTTCCTTTTTTTGGATGGGAATAATTAAGCAGCTAAAGTCATGTTATAATTTTCACACTAAAAATTATCTGGAAATAAAATTATCTTTTGAGGTTACTAAAATTAAAATCACAAGTGATTTGACTAATCATATTTATCCTCCCTCCCTTGAGTCCCTTCTTTTTATTGAACATTCCAACTAATTTGAATTAAAAGGATAAGAGTATTGTCTATGTATAGGTCATGATTGTGCGCTCCTCCCTTCTAAAAGATAGAATTTAGTTGGCTTTCAGAAAAATATTAAAAATGTTAGATAAGGTAGTGGTCAATTGACTTGCCTTAATTTTTTAATGAAACTAATATTTTATTATACAATCATTATATTAGTTCATTTGATTTATAAACTAACATACTCCCTTCAGTCCTAAATATAAATATAAGACCCAGTTGACTTTTTTAGAAATGTTAAGGTTACAAATATGTTATTAAATTATGACATATTTGATATATTTTTATATTAGTCATTAGTTTATAGATTAAATAAATTAAAGAAAAAAATTAGGTAAATCAATTTACAATTGACTTATTTAACTTTTTTAGAATTTTACAAAAAAGTTAATTAAGTCTTATATTTAGGACTGTAGGGAGTATAATGGAATAATATATTTTATGATTGCATGCCTGATTTAGTTTTCTAAATTTTCCTAGAAAATGAAATTTACGTAAATTTTATTATATCTCTTCAAAATTAAACTTATTGAGGAATACTTATTCATAGGGCAATTGATTTAACAAAGTCCTTTTAATCATGAAAATATCTTTGATCATCCTAGAACCAACTTTTTTCCTTCAAGTGGTGTTAATCACATAATTTATACAGCATACCAATTTTGACTATTAATTGTGTTATTTTTTTAAAAAAAATTAATATGATGGTTTAGGCCTTAATCACATTGTAACGTCTGTCCCAAATGAGAAATACATCCAGGTATATCATTTATGTATGCACCACCGACTTCATTTTGATTCTCATCTCTACTTGTAAAGATGCGGTTCCTGAAATTGGACTTCGTAATGTTTGACCTTTTTAATTAAAATTAATGTGCTAAAGGTAAAATATCGTATGTTTGTCTAAATGAATAATTAAAATTTTAAAGATATTGCCAATTGAAATACTCGTAGTTTTATTACGATTGAGAGATAATTATAGAGATATAAATATTACACATCTATTCAAAGCATGATTGAGATTTGAGAAAATTATCATAATCTTAAACCCCTATTAATGGGATAGAGGCATTTTGCCATAATTATTAGCTGTAAGAATGGCTAGTTACTTGTTTTACTTCATTAGGACATTCATAACAAAATAGCAATTGTGTAACCAAATTAATATGTTAAGTTATTGATATGTTAAAAGTTATTGATAATTAATAAATAGGTTGGGATTAATGTAGGGGTGGCCATTTCTTGGGGAGCAAGGAGGCCAGGTAACTGTGTAGGGCACGTAAACGTCCGAGAATTTACAGCCATCCAAAATTCCAAATCCGGTGGGCGCGTGGAATGTTCAATGAATGGTTTCCACCTTGGAATAAAATATTATTATGAAGATTGATTTTTGTTGTAATTGTAATATTGTAATAATAAGAATATATAATTTAACTGTTTTAGATTATTCATAATGTCATCACTTACGTTCGCAAATGTAAAATTATAAAAATATTAGTTTTACAAATTATTTACACCAACTAAGTTTTGTTTATTTGTTTGATCACTTTACAAAGTATAGTATGATCAATTTGCCTAAATATAGTAAATGAGTAATACTAAGGCAAATTGAGGCAGGTTATTATATTGCTGATAAAAAAAGGCAGGTTATTTGAACTTTGAAGCGAGAACAAAATTACAAATTTATACCTCGTTTGATTTGCATGGCAGGAAGATATTGGTCCAAATTAATAGTTCTATGACCAACGATTTCATCCATGATTACAAAGGATCAGATCGTACTTTTGCCTTTGAAACCATTTAAGAGTATTGACTATTATTGAGTCTTTATATTTTTTTAAGGACAACTTTGCCCCTTAAAGTTTCAAGGGTTAAATTTTTGATACTCGAGTGATTTTTGTTTTTGCCAGCAACATTCATAGTGATATAAATTACTCCCTCCGGTCTCTAATGTAAGAGCCCAAAATTTAAATGGTTTTGGTCCCTAATGTAAGAGCTCACCCCATATTCTCTCCTCATTTAATGCATTTTTTCCTACTTTATTAATGCTTATATATTTCTCTCTCTTAAAAGTACCATAATAAATATGGGCAATTTTGGAAAAGAAGCATTAACTTCAGACACCAAACTAACATTCACATGTTTTCTTAAGAAGCGTTTTTTTGACGGCTAGCTCCTACATTAGGGACCGGAGGGAGTACTTTGATGTAAAATTGCAACTTATCCCAAAACAAAATAGTAGTACAAGTTTTTTTTTTTTTTTACATTTTTCCGCTGACATTTTGGAAAAGTGGAAGTTTGATTGAGCTTGAATAATTTGCGAAGGAACATTGTGAAAATGGGGATTGGTCTGATTAGAAGCATGGAATACAGGGTTCTTTAACACTGAGAAACAAATTTTTGTTAATCTTCTGCACAACAATAACTTCCTAGGATTACTGGCACACAAAAAAACAACTTCAGGATTGTTTTTTCCTTGTTAGCCAATCCAAATATTGATACCATAACGTGTACTCCATATTTACATGATCCTTGCCACTAATTCATACAATCACAGTAGCATCAAAAGCAACATGAAACAACATTTATTCATTAATAAAAGAACAAAAATAATATCCAGCTAGCTTTTCCAATGCTCGAAGTCATAGAAACCACATTTGAAGTTCTAATGATAACCAATAGGAGCAGGCGCTTCCCTCAGCTCTCGCCCTTGATAATGCAAGTCCTGCAATTCATCAACCAAAAAACACCATCACTAAAATTATAAATACATAACCAATATCTATACTTCTGCTAATTTGGTACCCTTATACACTTAAAACATAAACCAGACACATAGGGACACAAATACTTACCGATGCAAAGTGGTTGACATCACGGTGATGGGCTTCGTCGGCTCTAACGACCATGACGACATCTCTGAGGGTGGCGTTAGGCGGAAGCTGCCAATAGTCAATGGCAATGGCAGGGGCAGGGACATTGTCAATGTTGCCATTGTCCAATTCCTTGAGGAACTCAGTGTAGGAGTGAATTGCTTCCTCCTCAAGGTACCCCACCATGCGGTGGGCAAATTTAGGGGACATCAAATAGCCCAAGAAGTAAGCATTGAAGAAGACCCCTTGGACAGTTATGACAAGAGCTCTCTCATACCACTTGGGGTTTGAAACCTCCATGAATGTCATCAAGTGCATACGCTCGTTCTCTGCTTCTTCTAACAGTGCCTTGATCCATCCCCCACTGTGCTCAAACCGTCTTAGTGACTTCAAGTGCAACAGCATCCCTGCTACCATGCCTGGTACTGCCGCCACCGTCTCGAGCATCATTGCTCGGCATCCATACCTTCTCTGTTACATTTTGTGTACGAACCAAGTCAAGTTTTAAAATGTAAAAAGAATGCAAATTAAGCTCAAATATTTCACAGGGAAAGAGTCATTTTTCCCTTGGAAATAACCACCCTAGACTATTGACCACCTGAACTAATAACTAGTATATTTCCGCTCTGAAAGTAACTTAAGTGGGCCAATTTTTCCCTAACTAGATGGACCCACCAATAAACGTCTTCCACGTGTTAGCATTACATTCAGATAAAATTGACCCACTTAAATTATTATCAGGGCGAAAATATACCAATTGTTAGTTCAATGTGCTCAATGGTAAGGTGGTTATTTTACGGACAAATAAGGTCCCTTACACTATTTTATTAAATATAGTAATATACAGTTAAAGACTTTAAATTGAAATAAAAAAACTTTGGGCCGTCAAATTCTAGTATAATTTGTCAACTTTTCTCGATGAGTATTGTATTTCAGGGGTTTGGGCCTTTAGATAATTGATGGGCTATTGTACAATGTTTGGCCCAACCACAAATAATTGTACCCTATATAACAGAAGAGAACCAACAGATTTCCAAATCAAACCAATTCAATTCCTATACATCGACCTCATCAAAATCATCAAATCCTACTCAACATACAATACAAAGATAACATAGGTTTCTATATACCCATTGTTCAATATAAGATCTAGGCTGTTTTTTCAAAGTACTATAAAAAGTCAATAAACTACTTATAAATTGCTTCCTAAATTTTTTTTATCAAACTAATATATTTCACATAGAAACTAACTTATAATATAATCACACAAAACACTCACACACACACAGACATATTATGGTTAAATGGATTATTCAATCTCTTATCAGAAAAAATTAGTCAATTAATTAAGTTTTCCATTTAGTAAGGAAATGATTAAATAATTTGATAAACATAATTTTTTAATGAACAAAAACCATTTTGAGGCTGAAAACTTTCCCAATGTCCCTTGATATCAATGTTCCTTTTTTTTTTGAACTGAATATCAATGTTCCTTGAAAAAAGTTTATTCTAGGGGTTTAGAAATCAGCTTGAGAAATGTATCAAAAAAAAAAGAAATCAGCTTGAGAAACCTTCAATCTGCTATGAAAAAATCACACTGGCTTTTTGTTTTAAAACAAATCAGAGAATATTCTTCAACAGCTTGCTAAACTCGATCGTTTCAGCTCAATTACAATTGTGTAGCTGAACAAATTTTTTGATCATCCATCTAAAACCTCTACAGATTGAAGTACAATGTTAAGGTCATACTGGACTATATACATCCCGCCATAAACCAGGAAATCCAAATCGAACACACAAGATCCCAATTCCATGACTCCAGACAAATAAAAAAAAATTCACACAAACAGAGTATATCTTAAAACCCATCCGCTACCTAAAACGACAAAAGCAGAAACTAATGAAGAGAAGCAGTAATATACTGGTAGTTAGTTAGCAAACCTGAAAGAAAATATCAGTGGGCCATCTGAGAGTCTTAACAGTCCAATACGCCATCTTATCCATAAACGTCTCAGGAGCATGGTGCTTGGTGAGATCAATCGACAAGTCCGCTTTATATGTCTCCCATGGCTTTACAAAAATGAACCAAATAAAAAACCATAGAAATCAAATAAATAAAACAAAACACAAACATTGTAAGTACATAGTACATACCTTAAAACAGTTCCACTTCCATTCCGTACCATCAGGCTTGGTAATCCTCGTAGGAGCAATACCCCAATAACTCATCTCTCCCTTATCATCACCTTTATTCCCGCCAAAAGTGCTCCCACTAGAAGAACCATTAATCTCCTTCGTGTCCTGCTTCTCTTTCTCTTCCAAAGACAGAGTACTTGAATACCGTACACCTCCACCGTAAATCAATGGGACCCTCACAAAATAACCTCCTTTCCCAACATTATTCAACGCCGGTTCACCGGCAAAAGCAGCACGGCCGGTTGAACCGGTGATGGTGGAGAAGAAGCGTGAGCTGGCGGCGGCGGCTCGCCGGGAAATAATAACACTACTGTGGCTCATCGTTTTTGGAGAGATCCAAAAATGTGGGATTTTTGTGAACTATTGCTTGGTTGCCAAGACAATTGAGGATGATAATGTGATTGTGGTTTTTTTGTTGTGTTCAGAGTTGTGTGGAGAAGGTTTTGTGAGGGGTTGGGTTTTTATATTGTAATAAAGACAGAGGCGGTTTGGAATTAGATATTGATATTGATATTGATATTGATATTAATTTTAATTTTTTTAATGTTTGGGGTTTATGAGAGGTTTGGGACAATTGAAACGTGACTTGGGGGAAATATCGTTGATATTTCGTTTTTGTCTCCATTTTTTTTTCTGTGGCTGCTTTCTGCTTAATTAATTAGTACAGTACTACACTAAATTTGGTCCCAATGTTTGGGCGAAAAGAATATTGTTGCCTTGGTCAACATGACTATGGGGGCTTTGACCGTCTCTGTCATCAAAGACTGCGATAGATTACTGTGAATTTTTAATTCATTTACCTCCTTTTTTTAAAATGTTCCATTTACTGCCTTCGTTATTGGGAATTTATTCTTGTCTTAAACATAAAATTTTATATGGTTGATTAAAATTTAAATTCTCAAAGAGACAAACAATGTTAGATTACTTTTTTTTTCCAGAATTACAATTACATTACAAGTACCTATAAGAGCATATTGGGAGAAAAGGCCTTGGGGTTGGGGAGTCAAGACTTATATGGTCTTCTTGTGAGAAAACATCCCCAATGTGAAACTTGTGACAATACACTCTCTAAAGAGAGTTAACAGCCAAATGACTCCACTCTACGACAATGCTTCACTCGACTTCTTTTTCGGTCAGTCCATCGATTAGAATTTCCATTCGTAGGTAGTCAGTCTTCTTTGGTCTTTCAGCCGAGAAAGCGTCTCGAAGGTTTCACCCTACGACGCTTCACTTAACTTTCTATTGGTCAACTTCTCCAGTCAAAAACCTATGTAAGTAGGTCTTTTTGTTTGCGCATCTCTCAATGAAAACATTATTGTAACGAGCACACTCTCAATGAAAACATTATTGTAACAAGCACAAGTCACTATTGTAATGAGTACAAGTCATTGGTAGAATATCACCCCAAAAGTTAGCTATTAGGTTAGGGAGTCAATGACTAATATGACATCTTTTGCAAGGAAATCTCTCCAATACGAGACTTGTGATAGTACCATAATAAGTCTATAAAATAGAATTAGATAGGAGGACCACTATAGCTAATAGATGATCATATCTTTATTAACTCTACATATCACACGTGTCTTAAAAAATAAAAATAATTAAAGATACTCCGTCCTTCTCACAGAAAGAGGGAAGTTTCAAGTGTCCACCTTAATATAGAACAAATTGGTCATATGATCATATGAATTAAAGCTGATGGTGTTAAAGGTAAAA
Source organism: Mimosa pudica (assembly GCA_029929735.1). Classification (NCBI taxonomy): domain Eukaryota; kingdom Viridiplantae; phylum Streptophyta; class Magnoliopsida; order Fabales; family Fabaceae; genus Mimosa; species Mimosa pudica. The sequence goes on along the minus strand of JAKELP010000017.1, from coordinate 8,290,204 downwards.
TAATAGAAAGCGATAAAAAATAGAATAAATAATTAATTAATGATAATAAGGTGGCAGGTGTTTCGGGGAAGTAAATGAAAACGGCATTTCTTGGAGGCCAAGAAGCTCTTCATAATCATGTGGCTGGCTCACGCATGACGTGACACACCGACTTTGTCTGGCGACGCAGCCACCCAACTTGCTTGGACGCGCTCGAATATTCTGTTTTTTTGTTAATATAAATCATCTTTCTTTTATTTAATTCAATCTAATCACCACTTCTTACGCAAACAATTGCTATCTAATAAAGACTTTCTTTTTTGGGACGTATGCTCCCAACTTCACATGGTATCGTCACCCCCCAAGAAAAATGTGACTAAATACTGTATCACGTTTAAACATTATTCTACATTCTTCTATATAACATTATGACTTTTCAAATTATTTTTATCGAATTGTACTTCTTTTAATAAGTCTGGTCATTTCCGGAGAATTTGTCATCAGGTGCAACGCATTATAATCAATCAAATTGAGTCAAGTCAGGTCAATATGCACACACAAGAATAAAGTGCATGCTTTGTTTTTTTAAAAAAAAACCGCAAAATCATTTAGTTATTATAATAAATAATTTAATTGAGATGAGTGATAAGATGTCGAAATTAGGAAGCTGTCTTTCTTTTTCTTTCCTCATTATTTTCGACCACAGTCCACAGGCATGATCTCTCCTTAAATATGAAAAAAAAATACACAATAAAATGAACATTATATGACCAACGAAGTTGACACGAGCATTAACAAAATTACAAAAGCAAAACAATGTTTCATTTTAAGTCATCTTCTTTAATATTTTTTTCGGCTGAGTCATTTGCTTTGATTTGTACTGTTGTAAGTCATATGTTTTGATTCCTTCCAAAGGTGGTTGTTTTTTTTCCACGTCAATGAGCATATCATACAATAAATATCACCTCCCACATAACAAAATTTAGTGTGGTTGCTCATTGATATTTATATGCATAAGTTGTATTGAGTGGTAGACCTGGACTTTTTGGATGCCCCAGACTTCTTTGGAGAGATGCTTGGGCGTGGTTTATCATTTATGTGCCTCAAACATTATTACTTCTAATAATACTTATACTTCTAATAATACTTATGCATACTGGAAAATTGATTTTTAAGGTGCACCACCCAAGATAAGATAACACAATTTGAATCATGTGATGGTAATAGTAACATTTTTAATCAGTGTCCAATCCGCTCAAATTCAAACTTATTGAAATTATAGGATGGCTAAATGGAACAAGGTTGGAAAAAATTACAATGACCAAAAATAAGAACTGTTTTTGTCTTCTAGAATTTGGAAAAAGTAAGGCATGAAAACATGAAACAGCCCAACATGACGATGAATATGATGTCACCAGTCCAAATGGCTACTCTATGAGTTGGACTCTTCTGTGTAATAAGATGGGCTCTCACATATTATGGACTCAAGCCCAAGTGGCAGGACGCAGAGATGAAGTGTCCTCTAAATCCAAGCCCATTATTAGTGCAGAACAAAATTTTGAATGGGAAAACACCCAAGTAATATATAGAAGAAAACACGCCACAAAGTGGGAATCAGTGTTAAAAATGATTATGTGTCTATTTTTGAAATATAATTTACATTAAATAAATTTAATACACAAACTTATGTGATTAAAGGATTTGATGATGGATATAAATAACTCAGCATAACATTGATAATTACTCCTAGAAAGGTTAAACCGTGAAAGTATGCATGATGTGTCATATCTTGACTTGTGTCTTTTGTTTGCATCATGACTCCAATCTCCATAGTGGAGAATCTCATTAATTAGTCAATCCCTCCCGCGTGTCAGGACTTTCTTTACCCCAATAATCATTCCTTCACACTCTATTTTTCAAAATTCAAATACAACTCTCAAAACAAAGTTAGGGAACTGCATTCGATAATTTTTAGATCACCGAGAATAAATCCAAAAGCTTAAAAATTATGACAAACCCAATTGGTCAATTATACATGGGAGCAAAGCCTCGTCATTTCATTTAGATCAAATAGTATCCATTTACCCTCTACTTAAATCCAACATTCATAAAAAAATATGAACAATATCTTTATTTAAAACAAACGATGAATAATTTATACATTCATAAAAACTGATCCAAGAGACAGCACTATCTATGATATTTTTCAAAATTATCAGGTATTTCTTGGATTGGTTCATTTAATTGTATATAACCAGCTTAGGTATGATGCACTTTTATTTTGTACAAATGTATAAATCAGTTAAAAATACAAACAATTTAAGACACAAAGTAGACCTTTTTTTTTCATAAATCAAATGAGACCGTTTAATTTAAATAGAAGTTACAAGTCACATTATCAGGGGGAAACTGCCTAATTTAATGGCTGAACACCGTGTGCTTTTATAGAACCTATAAGCACCTAATGCTCATAGGATATTCTACACCTGACCTAAAATTTATAAACTTCTCTTGTCATGTAGCTGGAGATTCTTTGTAATAACAGCCCTATTTGATAGATTAGTTATATAACACGAGATTCTCCGCCAATCAAGCTGGAAATTCTTTGTAATAATCTTATTAGAACGTCTTAAGTGGACATTAAATCTAGATCAATAATTCCCGAATAAAAAATAGAATGTATAAACTGACCACTAAAGAAACTACATGTATAAAAAATCATAATGTATTAAAAAAAATCATAATCTCACAAAATATCCCAATCATTACAAATTATCGGCCTTCTCAAAAACACGGGCACGTCCCGGTTTGAAGTCAATTTGATTTTGGAATAAATTGATGAGCAACATAACAATTAAGACATGACCAAACCTGACCACCGGGAAGGACAAGACTAGGGCATAAGCTACAGAACCAGTAACTTAGGGCCAAAATATTATTATTATTTTTCAAAATAATTTCTTTTTCTAATTTTAAAAGAGAACATATACTCCCTCCGGTCCTAATTATAAGTCGCCTTTGACTTTTTTTGGAGATGTTAAGGTTACAAAATACGTTATTAAATTATAATATATTTGATAAATTTTTATATTAGTCATTAGTTTATAGGTTAAACAAACTAGTTTAAGAGAAAAAATTAGTTAAATCAATTTATGATTGACTTATTTTGCTTTTTTAGGATTTTCCAAAAAAGTCAAAGGCGACTTATAATTAGGACCTGAGGGAGTAGTTATTAATATTAAATACAACATATTAAGTATTTTATTAATATTTTCCTAATTTCTTTTACTTTATAATTTATTGCTTTATTTTTCAATTATTTTTTCTTGGAATCTAGAGGTTTTATTAGGGCTGCACAAAAGCCTGGTGGCCTGACTGGCCCATGATGACCCGATCCATCGGGTAGGACAGGACTAGGGCATATGCTCCATGACCAACAGGACGCCCTGACTCGGCTATTATAATATTTTTAGTAAAAATATTTTAATTAATTAAATCAATTATCACACAATTTCATAATTAATTAATTATTTATTTAGTTTAAAAATAGTTTATTACACTTTTTTATTTTCACACATAATTCATTAATTTATTTAATGGTTGAAAAGTGGAATTATTTTTATTTTATAGTACAAAAAATTTTTTTGGGACCAACCTGGTCCATCTTGTAGCCCTGTGGTCATGTCCGGTCCGATCTTGATGTCGGGTCAAACAGGACATGACCGGGTCTCGGATAAAAAATTTTAGCCCGACAACTATTTAGGACAGGACTAGAGTGTATAGTTGGCTCAGTCCTGTCAGTCATTTATGCACCATAGTTTTATGACCAATAAGATATGTCATATGCCTTGAAGGACATATCATACCCGGCCTTGGTCCCGAGCAACATATATAGAACCAGGTTGCAAGCCAAAAAAAAATCAGCTCAAAATTTTTAGGACAAGATTTAGGATATATATGTTCTCTGGTCCTACTTGGCTTTTGTTCACCCCTTACAAATTACAATGCTTGATCAGCTGCTCAGTATTCATCAGTGATCATCACAAGCTACCAACTTGGAAATTATTGGTCTTCTATACAATACATTATCAATCCAGCGCCGTTATATTAACCTTTTTTTATCTGATAAACCCCATATTAATTACAGTACTATATTTTTTTGTTCAATTTTACTTTATTATAAAACTGAGGTTCTAAATTGAAAAAACCAGTCCGAACATTTTTTGGCATGTGAAAATTGGTTGTTGATAAAGAGGAAAGTCACAGGGGAAAGGGAAAGCAATAATTTTATATTAGCTTCCTTCACATGACATAAAATATCAACGTCCAAACTCCAAAAAAATTCAACACTTGCGACTTATAAAATATACATGCATGATTGCTTGAACTTTGAATCTGCACCAAAGATTCCTCCGCCCACAATAGATACTTTTCTTACGTTTGACTTATCAAACCCTTTGTACTAACCAAGAACAAAGCCATTAATACATCACTCTACTTTGTAAACCACATAAATGAAAGCTTAGAAGATTCAGTTGCAATTTCTTAAGACAAAACAGTACAGTACCATCTTGTTTCCTCCACCTTCTTCCTTCATGTCTTCTTCTTCTCTAACGCAGTGTCCTCCCTTTGAATTCTCTGCAAAATATTACCATGTTTCTGATAATGGAGGTGGCTGTGTGAGACAGAACAGTTTCTTTGAAGGCAAACCCGTGCTTAACCAGGGAGTTGGATATTCAGTTATTCTTGGTTTTGGTGCTTTCTTTGCTATCTTCACCTCTTTCTTGGTGAGTAAACACTAGACACTTACAAAGTTTCACTTATTTATTGTAATTACCATGTTTTCTAATAAGTATGAAAGATTTTAACTTCCAAGCTAAGGCATGAGAATCAAGTTACTGATTTTGTTATATATGGAACAGGTGTGGTTGGAAAAGAGATATGTTGGGTCCCGCCACACTTCTGAATGGTTCAATACTGCAGGAAGAAGTGTTAAGACTGGACTGATTGCTAGTGTCATTGTGTCTCAGGTAATATACTCACTCATAGACTCCTTTCACTGTTAAATAACTAAAAATCATGAATATAGGTATAAAAAGGGGCACAGGAGAGACAATTAAACTTTTTAAAGTAATTTAAAGTGCTGCCTCATGTTTAAATGTATTGGTACTTCATTTTGAAATTGCTGATTTTTCATTTTTTTAATAAAAATTCACTATGGTTTTCTATAGTGGACATGGGCTGCAACAATCCTGCAAAGTTCTAATGTTGCTTGGGAGTATGGAATTAGTGGGCCTTTCTGGTATGCTAGTGGAGCTACTATACAGGTATGAAGTTCATTTATCTTCATTAAACAAAACCCATATAGTCTTTAATATGACTAGATAGTGAAATTTGGATGATATTACAGGTATTATTGTTTGGAATCATGGCCATAGAGATTAAAAGAAAGGCTCCTCATGCCCATACTGTTTGTGAAATTGTCAAAGCCCGGTAAGTTAACTTTCGGTTCAATCAAAGACAAGATTTCTGTTAGTTTAAGTATATAACATTTTATTTCTTTTCAGATGGGGCACAGCTGCACACATTGTATTCCTCATATTCTGCTTCTTGACAAACATTATTGTGACAGCCATGTTGCTTCTTGGAGGTTCTGCAGTTGTAAATGCATTAACTGGTGTGAACATTTATGCTGCAAGCTTCCTTATACCACTTGGAGTAATAGTCTATACTTTAGCAGGAGGCCTCAAAGCCACTTTCTTGGCAAGCTATATACATTCTGTCATAGGTTGTTCACTTCATGTTTATTCCTTTCCCAACAATACATTTTTTTATTTTAGAAGTCTCCTTACTTAATTGGGTTTATAATATTTGTTTGCTTTCTCAGTGCACATTGTTTTGGTCATTTTTGTGTACCTTGTTTATACGGCGAGCAGCGAGCTTGGTAGCCCTGGTGTCGTCTACAATCGATTGCTAGAGGTTGCTAGCAGATCAAGAGTATGCCAGAAACCTATGTCACACCATGGCCAATCATGTGGTCCTGTTAATGGGAATTACAAAGGATCTTATCTGACAATGCTGAGTTCAGGTGGTTTGGTTTTTGGGATCATAAATATTGTTGGAAACTTTGGCACTGTCTTTGTGGATAATGTAAGCATATAACCAAAACATGTTTTGTTCTGAATAGATTTATGAACTATGTTTAATTAGATACTGTTACTCATTTTAGGGATATTGGGTGAGTGCAATAGCTGCTAGACCTTCATCAACTCACAAGGGCTATTTGCTGGGAGGATTGGTTTGGTTTGCTGTGCCATTTTCTTTGGCTACTTCATTGGGTCTGGGAGCATTAGCCCTTGATTTGCCTATTAATGAAAGTGAGGCAGGTCATGGACTTGTTCCTCCTGCTACTGCAGTGGCTTTAATGGGAAAAGGAGGGTCGATTCTGCTTCTTACAATGCTTTTCATGTAAGTTACAGTTTGCTTATTTTAAACATAGTGGGATACCAACTTGGAAGATTTGTCTAATGGAAAAGAGAAGGGAAAACTACTTTTTTTGCCATTATTGTTTTGACTCAGCTGCAACATAGTCCCTAAACTTTAACTCACTTTAACTATAGTTTTGACTTAACTGAAAGTAAGCCTAATCTTGACTCATAGTCCCTAAACTTAACTCACTTTAACTATAGTTTGACTTAGTTGAAAGTAAGCCCTTAAATCTTGACATAATGTAATTTAGTCCTTATTGTTTAACAATTTATAATATTAGTCCTCGTATTTTAGTATTATATATCCATGAATCTTAGGACTTAAGTTGAATGATTACAATTATAGGTACAGAGTTGCAATTAGTTAAAGTTCAAGGGTCGATCTTCAATTGAGTCAAAATTACAGGCATTATGTTGCTTTGGGATAAAGTTTAGAGACTAAGTTACAATTAATCAAAATTATTAGAACTAAAATATTACTTTTCCCTAAAGATTAGCATGTGATGTGTGATTAGACCAAATGAGTTATCCCTAGTTTAAACACTTCCATAGAAGATTGTTTAACTTGTGGTCATTTTAATATATATACATAATATTGATCAGGGCAGTGACTTCAGCTGGTTCATCAGAACTAATAGCAGTGTCCTCTTTATGCACATATGATATCTACCGTACTTACATAAATCCCAATGCAAGTGGGAAGAAAATACTCAAAGTGTCAAGAGTTGTAATCCTAGGATTTGGTTGTTTCATGGGATTGTTAGCAGTCATCCTAAACAAAGCTGGTGTTTCTCTTGGTTGGATGTACCTTGCAATGGGAGTTTTGATCGGTTCAGCTGTTCTTCCCATTGCATTCATGCTTCTATGGAGAAAAGCAAACGCAAGTGGGGCCATCCTTGGAACAATCATTGGCTGTATCCTAGGAATTATCACATGGTTGTCTGTCACTAAGATTGAATATGGCTCAATAAACCTTGATACAACTGGTAGGAATGCACCTATGCTAGCAGGAAATCTTGTCTCAATTCTAACAGGAGGAGCAATTCATGGTATTAGCAGTATGTTATGGCCTCAGAACTATGATTGGAGTACCACTAGACAAATTACAACAGTTGAAAAGGAAAAAACTGATCTTTCTGTAGAAGAGTTCAGAGAAGAGAAGCTGTTGAAAGCCAAGGCATGGATTGTGAAGTGGGGTATTGGCTTCACTGTTTTAATTGCAATATTATGGCCTATTCTTTCCCTCCCAGCAGGTAATTATCTCAGATTCTCACTTGCACTTATCTATCCATAAAAATTCATTATATATATATTTGAAAGCACTACAAATGGTTTTTAATATAAGAGCTATTCAACTAATTATGGTAGATTAAAGAAATGGGATTATTAGTTCATTTTAATAAATGTAACTTGATCTTCTTTAAATAAACTTGTGTGACATTAGATTATTTATATAAGAGTTAGGTATATTGATCTGCGGAAAATGATAAATATAAGAGATTAAATGGATTGATATCTTATTTTTTGGATATTTCACTAAAACTTATGTGATTTGTTGATTTGAACAGGGCAGTTTAGTGAAGGATACTTTTATTTCTGGGCTGTGATTGCAATAGGGTGGGGTACCATTGGTTCTGCAGTGATAATAGCTTTACCACTAATAGAGAGTTGGGAAACCATACACTCAGTGATTATGGGGATGTTTACAAATGACAGACTCATGGAGAAGGTTGAAGAGTTGAATTTCAAATTGCACACAATCATACAGGCAATCCCAGAAGCTGAGAGACTTTATTTGCCTGAGAAGGAGAAAGCAAAGAAAGCTGAAGCATCACAGCAACAAACTTCTTCACTTCCTACTTGATATTTTTTAGGGGTAAAAAGAGATTATGAAGATGTAACTACATTATACATTATTGACATAGTTAAAAAGTTTCCATTTTTTTTATGATTTTTTTTTTATAAAAAGGAAGGAAAATACAAACAAAAAATTAACCTACATCCTTAAATTGGGCAAGACAGATTTCGCCCTATGCATACATCTAATAATGCCTTTGATCTCTGCTATGACTTTATACACACTTGAACATTCATTATTATAGGTCACTTCATTCCTTCTTCTCCAAATCAACCAGCAAGACACACAAAAAACTTCATTCCAGTTATCCATCCCATACCCTCTACGCATCTTCACATTCTTCCTTAACCAATCATGTAAATTATTTTCCCAAAATTCTTTATTTGCAAAAGAGATTCCCAAGTTAAGCCAAACCACTTTAGCATTACCACATTCTCTTATCACATGTACCGTTGATTCCAACTGCGAATGACACGACGCGCAAGAACCATCTGGATGAATTCTCCATTCAAGCAACCTCTCATTAGTAGGAAGTCTATCATGCATAAAAAACCACATCTGCATTTTACATCTCTGAGGGACCTTGAGTCTCCAAATGTTCCTCCAACATTGATCAGCAACTTTCGTATATGCTGATCTGACAGAGAACATCCCACTCCTCTCAAGCTTCCATCTAACTTTATACTCCTCAATATTTTGGTTACTAGTAATCAACTACTCTGATTGATTGACGGGAACGCAGGCCAACAATAGGGAAACTTTGCTATCTCCAAGTAATTATTTATTGTGGATGGATACCTAAAGCTTAAACTAAAGATCACTAGTTAAACTAGAACAACCTCAGCAAATTGATTTGAACACCTTATGATAAAAGTTTTCATTTGTAATACCCAAACCTGCTACTTCAATTTAAATATACCATATTGTGAATGTCTTGCCTCAATTTCTTAATAACGTTTGTGTTCCTTCCTTACATGTCCTTATTCACGTGAACTTTTCACAATGTGTTTCACATGCAATTATCTAGCATATTATTTTTCCTTCAATGCGACTTACTTATTATTCATGAATTGATTTGGTAATTATTTAAAGTTATATGCAAAACAAGTATGTGAGTTTCACTTTTTCAAATGTTTTTCACTTATTAATAATTTAATCTCAAAAGAGATCCAATGCATTCGAATCATCTATGAAGTATTGAAGTGTATATAGATGAAATTTTGAAAATTTCAAACATAACCTTGGCCCCTATATATTTATATTGTAAAAAGTTCCAGAAAATTTCAAATGTTTATATTTTCTTGTGCAAATTATTATTAGGTAGCATTTACTCTTTAAAAAAAGAAAGTAGGTATCAAAGTAGATATCAAAGGTCGTGTAAAAAAACGTATTCTAGTATCAAAAAGCGTATTCAGATGCTACCTTCACCGTTGGGGGAATTTGTGGGTCGAAAACTGCATCAACAAGTGATTTGGGTACCATCGAAAAAAGGAGTGTTGAAAGGGAACACAGACGCCACCTTTACCGTTAGGGGAAATTGTGGAATCAGCTGCATATTCAGAGAACATTTGAGGTTCACAGCTGGACACATTACACGTATTTCTAGTGTACAAGATTCAACTCAGGCAGAGGCATTAGCAATTTGTGAAACAATGGAGCTAGCATATTCCATATGCGAGTATGAAAATTTGGTGGTTGGGTACGCTAATGATAAACGAATTAAAATGTTAGAATTTAAAAGAAGTTCAAAGTCCACACCTTCAAAAAACTTTTATAAGGTCAGTGACTCGAAAGCAGATCCATTCAATCCCTTATACCACATACTCCAATTAGAATAAGACCGATATTTAGGGGACATAGGCTGCAACAATTTCTACTTGTTGCTTGGGAGTATGGAATTAGTGCCTTACTGGTATGTTAGTGGAGCTACTATACAGGTATGAAGTTCATTTATCTTCATTAAACAAAACAAATAATTTTTGATATGACTAGACATTAAAATTTAGCTAATATTATAATGATTAGGTATTTTTGTTTGGAATCATGGCCATAGAGATTAAAAGAAATGCTCCATCATACTGTTTGTGAAATTGTCAAAGCCCAGTAAGTTAGTTTTCGGTTCAATCAAAGACAAGATTTCTGTCAGTTTAAATGCATAACATTTTGTTTATTTCAGATGGGCACAGCTACACACATTGTATTCCTCATATTCTGCTTCTTGACAAACATTGTTTATGACGTTATTATATATGGTTAATGATATATGATACGAGTAACTTAAATAGATTGATGAAGATTTATCATTCAATTATAAGTATTTCTATTATTTATAATTTTTCTCCAAACTAATTTGGTTTACTCATAGATTATATAGTTTATTTATTATAGACATAAAATATTTCATATAGATTATGCAGTATATCATTATATGATATGATTGATAAAATCTTAGCTTACAAATTAGTCAACTTCTCATGGAGTATTAATTATCAAATGTAGTTGTATCATGACGATGTCAAGGATTGAGGCTTTTTTTTCAAAAGCATTTTATTAAGGAGTCATTACTCATTACTATAGTATTTCAATATAAATAATTTCATGACTTAAAATGCATTGAGATGCTAATGTCCTATGACAAGTTATCATTTCTTACACCAGATTTGTTGCTTGCTGCTAACTTATTATTGAGATTTTTTTTTGACCTTTAGCTTACTATTGAGATTCATACTAACTTATTGAGTTTTTAATGATTGAATTACCGGAAGAGGACTATACAGTCACTTTTCAAGCTAAGTAATCAATTTTATAATCTAAATTAAGCTCAGATTTTTATGTAAGCGAATACTGTTCTGAAGATGAACCATAGTGACTTAACAAAGTTGAGGTTTGAAAACAAGGAAGAGCAAAAAAAGAACAAATCATAACAATGATTGTAGAATACAGTGTAGGCAATTGACAAATCGTTCTCAAAATTACATGTGAAACTACATACTACTACCTCCTGTCCTAAATATAGGACCTAATTGACTTTTTTTTAGAGATTAAGGTTGCGAAATAAGTTATCAAATGATGACATATTTAATATATTTTTAGATTATCCATTAGTTTATAGGTAAAAGAAACTAGTTTAAGGGGGGAAAATTAGGTAAATCAATTTATAATTAACTTATTTTGTTTTTTAAGGATTTTCCAGAAAAAGTCAATTAAGTCTTATATTTAGGACCGGAGGGAGTATTAATTACTACCTCCGGTCCTAAATATAGGACCTAGATTATTTTTTTTTGGAGAAGTTAAGGTTGCAAAATAGTCTATTAAATCATGACATATTTGATATCTTTTTAGATTATCCATTAGTTTATAAGTAAAATAAATTAGTTTAAAGGGAAAAATTAGGTAAATCAATTTATAATTAACTTATTTTGCTGTTTTTTAAGATTTTTCAAAAAAGTCAATTAGGTCTTATATTTAGGACCGGAGGGAGTATTTCTTAATTCTTAATTTGTGAAAACGTGACAGACCTGTTACCTGTTTCTCTAACACTCCTGTATAATGAGTAATGACCATAGAATGCCACATACTAAAGTGAAGACATTGGAAAGCAAAAAAGCACGACGAATAACAATAATTTAGACAACGGACAAGAACAAAACTACATGCAAAGTTACTGTTTATTATGGGTATTATTAAATTATTTCAAACAGTAACAGTGGCTCTCGTTTACCTTTTCTTTAGATGGACTTTTTTCTTGCTTTACATGTCATTTACGAAAATAACTGCCATGCATAATACTCCCCCGTTCCCATTTTAAATGTTCTATTATAATTTTTCTGTTGTTAATATTATGGTCAGCTCAAAATTTGTATTTAATAATTAGTTTTCAACACTCTATTTTCAGCATTTTAACTCTAAGTTGATAGCTTTGGTTGAATTAATCTCATTTTATCTTTTCTATAGAACAGTTATAATTTATTGAATATGTTTTTTACCTTCTATAAGAATAAGTTTGATCTTTGTCGAAAAAGTATGTTGATCCCTTCTATAAATTATACACAATTGGAAAATAATAAAAATCTTAAAACACTTCTTTATATTTTATCTTTATTTGATTATACACACACACTCCTTCCTCCCAACGAATATTATAAGCAGTGATTTAACCATTTTACACAAATCAATGAAATATAGTAGAGTCATTTATTATAGGTAAAATTCATGTGATTTTCCAATTTCACTCCTATATGACTATATAACTTATTCTACACTCAAATCCTCTCGCCTTTAAACGTTTAATATATATCCTCTAGCCTTTGCACGTCTAGTATATAAGGGAAAAAAAATCAAACATTCATTACCTTTACCTTTACATTTTATCACTTATTATATGAAAAAAATTGTCATGTTGTTAGAATCTTAAGTTTTGATGGTGACTAAGGTATGATATGGTCTAGTACTTAAGAGAACATAATCAACACTTAGGAAGGATTAGATGACATGGTTAGAATCCTAAGTTAGATCACTTGCGGATGAAAGACTCATCCCAGTCACTTAGTCGGAACTCAGACTTGAGTGTTAGATCCTTGATACTAAGTTAGATTACAACCGGATGAGGATTTACTTCCGGATGGACTAGGACTAGCGCTCGCGGATGAATGTCTTATCCCCCAGCGGCAGCGAGTAACTCACTAGGGAATTAACTTAGTCCATGAGCATTAGGTACACAAAACCGTAAGACTAAGTTATGATTCAACCGGAAGTGAAATTGCTTCCTGATGGATTTAGACTGGCGCTGGCTGATAGAAGAGATATAACCCCAAGCGTCAGTGAATAAGCCTCGTCAAGTGAAATTGCTTCCTGATGGATTTAGACTGGCGCTGGCTGATAGAAGAGATATAACCCCAAGCGTCAGTGAATAAGCCTCGTCAAGTGAAATTGCTTCCTGATGGATTTAGACTGGCGCTGGCTGATAGAAGAGATATAACCCCAAGCGTCAGTGAATAAGCCTCGTCAAGTGAAATTGCTTCGTGATAGATTTAGACTGGCGCAGGCTGATAAAAGAAATGTAACCCCAAGCGTCAGTAAATAAGCAACGTCAAGTGGAATTGCTTCCTGTTGGATTTAGACTGGCGCAGACTGAAAGAATAGATATAACCCTAAGTGTCAGTGAGTTTACCACGTCAAGTGAAAGTGCTTCCGATAGCTTAGTGACTAGCGCCGACTGTGGTATTGAAGGACACTGAGCGAGAGTGAGTAATAGTGAACAAAATCCTTCATCCAGTAGAATTACTTCCGGATGTAGAAGTGCTTCCGGATACAAGGAAAACCTCTTAGACTAAGTACATTCCCACTACATGTGATTTAGTGTTGATTATACCACACATCCCATAGCATAAGTAAATAACACACCAAGTCACTTGGGAAGACTTAAGACTTAGAGTAACATGACGAGACTCACGCTGACTATTGAATTAGACATCCTCTAGCGTCGGTAGACAGTACACTAAGTCAGAACATAGTCTTAGCAAGATCGCTTTCCATAGCAAACAAGTTTCTCACAACATGTATAGTTCTTACTACACTTGATTATATATATATGTACTGTTGGGACTAACAAGTATGTGCAGAACTTAGTTTTACTTCCAGATGCAAATGAGCTTCCGGATGCAAATACTCTTGGCACTGGAATTCAGAGACTAACTCTTGCAGAGCAAGACTGCCGCTTCCGGATGAACAATGAACGATGCACGATGATCATCCGTCAGCAGGATTACAAGAGTCAGAAGTACATATGCTCAGAAGTCAGTATGATGTTGTCAGAGCAGAGTGGTTAGAATTGCTTTTCAGAGATAAAGCAAGTCAACCCTGCTAAGCTTTAATGGAGCGTTTAAGAAGATGTACTTCCCAACGGTAACAAGAGTTTAACAGATATTCAAACAACATTGTTACCTACCAAGCATGAGGAGTATGAGAGATAAGGAGAACATAATCTGAAGATTCATCAAGCAGTCAAAACTCATACTACCCACAAGAGTCAGAGCTCATAAGAGAGCTTCCGATAGCAAGAGAGCATCCAATAGCAAGCGCTCTTATCATTCATGGACCAATGCTTGGAAGACGAAGTTCCTCTATGTGATAGCAAGCAGAATGTTAGAGTCCACGAGCTTCACTTCAGATAGCAAGAGAGCTTCCGATAGTAAGTCTCTTAGCATCCTGAACTTATGCTTGAGGAACGAAGTCCTCATCTGACAACAAGCAAGAGTCAGACCGTACAGTGTACAGATGTCAGAACGACTTTTGCCAGAACAGTGTTGTCAGAACAGTGTTGACAGAGAACAGCTGGTCAGAGCACCTTTTCAGATAAAGCAAGGTCAACCCTGCTGTGCATTAATGAGGACAACGTAAACAAGGCCCCAACGGCTATATTCAAACGGCCTTATTGCCTCTCCAACGGTTGGATAATCAGAGGCTGGTATAAAAGGAGATATTCTTCATTTCTGAAAGAGAAGAGCTTGAAAAAGAAGAGCGAGAGAAGAGAGAGCTTCGAGAGCTTCATGAGTTTGATAAGCAAGAAAAATAGAATGAAGAAGCTCAAGCCTACTATCTGAAATATTCTTCTCATCTTCTACTCTCTGATTATAAAGTTGTAACACTCTTAGAGAAAATTAGTGGAGAGCAATCATTGTACCTAAGTGAGTAACATAATCTGTTCATTGAGTGAACCCACTTAGTAGAGCTTAAGTGTTTATCACAATCAGTTCATAGAGTGAACATATTATCAAATCCTCTAATTGATAGAGGCTGTTCTAAAGCTTGTGCTTGAAGAACAGAAGTGTTATCTTACAAAAGTGAGGGGGAGCATTTAGAGGTTCTCTAAATCTCCATAGGTTGCAAGTTAGCCCGCAAAACTTGTGGTTGAAAGGTTGCAGGTGATCCCGTTGTAAAACCTGTGGTTGTAAAGGTTTGCAGGTGAACCCGTGGTAAAACCTGTGGGTTGTTAGGTGAACCCGTGTTCGTAAAACCTAAAGTGTAAAGGCTTCTCTTGTGCCCGGTTTAAACAAGAATAGTGGATTGGAAATCTCAGGTGTAGCCTGGGGACTGGATGTAGGTCTGGGTGACCGAACCAGGATAAATTTATGTGTGTATATATTTATATTTGATCATTCTATTTTGCATCACATAGCATACTGACTTGTGCATAGCATTATTTATTATCATCATCACTGAGCACAAGCAGTCTTTCGGAAAAGATTTTAAGTTTTTATTCCCTCACCCAATTCACCCCCCCCTCTTGGGTGACAGCCACGCATTTCATTTACATCTTATCTTATAGACGGCAGGGAGTATGGATTAAATATAATAACTAGTTCTCTTTCATTTACCCATGCTGGTACAAATAAAGATATGGTTAAAAAAACTCATGCACATTTATTATCTTTGACTAATTCTTCAATTGTTTAGTTTATATAATTAGGTTATTTGTATAAAAGTGATTGAAGAGAGTAAAAGATTCACATTCGTTTGGTTTGCCATGTAACGATGATATTTATTGCATTACCATATAAAACATGTTTGGTTGGATTTATAGATGGTAATGTTGATTATAATTGTTAAAAAATTGCATTTTTTTTTGTGATTACCATTCATAAAGGACACTTATGTAAACTCATTGCCGCCTTATAATGGTTTGTAAAATGTTAATTTTAAGGCATTAACCTAATCAAAAGACACTCTTCAAACAAACAATCGGCCATAATAAAAAAATTGATCCTCATCAAAGTGCAATGGGCAATTTTCTACCTAAACATATATACCCTCTTAATAAAAAAATATAGACAATGAATATGCTTAAATCTCTCGGTGAGGCTCAAACCTTACTTCAAGGAACAAGTCCATGTTCTATACTTTGACTCTTTGAGGAACTAGCCCCTTCCACTTTATCTTATCAGATATTTTCAGGCTTTAGTTAAAAAAACAGATATTTTCAGGCCCGGCTAATGTAGGGAGTAATTCTTTAGTTTTAAATTTGGTTTTGGCTGTTTTCCTTTTCCTGCATATCGTTTGTAGCTACCTCTATTCTTTAAAAAGAAAAAAAATCCATGTATAGTTTTTTAATTACATGAAATCCTTTTCTAATGCATAATTAAATTTCAATTTTAAACAAATAAAACGTTACCACTCATTCTCTAATCCTAAATATAAGAATCATTTTCCCGATTCAATTATATTAACGATAATAATAAATGAATTAAAATCACACAATATTAGAATCACCATCACACCTACTTTTATTCTCACACATTCTATCTTGCTTCTTAACAAATTACAAAGAGTGAGCCTAAATAGATATAATTCGAGAAATTTAAATACAAACTTTATTTCTCTAAATAAACCATATATTTAGAAAAAAAACAATATTCTAATAATAAAACACACACTCAAACAATTTTAACTTGGGTTAAAGGACATTGTGGCCGCCAAACTATTTCCAAAGTATCAATCTAGCCTACAAAGAATAAAAGGTCTCATTTTCGCCTATGAACAAATAAATGAGTCCATTTTAGCCTATGGACCACTGGAAAATACTAAACTACCCTTTCTAAAATAAAGAAAACATTAATTAAAATCTGAGAGGGGCCCACTCTTTCTCTCATCCTCTCCATCTACTCTCCTCCCTCTCATCCCTTGGCCGGCAACGTCTCTCACTTAGATTTTAATTAATGTTTTCTTTTATTTTAGAACGGGTAGTTTAGTATTTTCCAGTGGTCCATAGGCTAAAATGGACCCATTTATTTGTTCATAGGTGAAAATGAGACCTTTTATTGTTTGTAGGCCAGATTGATACTTTGGAAATAGTTTGGTGGCCACAGTGTCCTTTAACCCTTTTAACTTTCATTCTGAAAAGACTTTGGAAAATTAATTTGTAGTCCCTCACAAGGGACTTAAATAGTAGAAAAGTCTCATAAACTTCACATATTAAAGTACGGTTCTTAGGGACCTTACTTTAATATACTTCAAATAAAAAAAGATCAGATTGCCCCTTCTCCCCTTCCCAAGAACTTGGTATACGTACGCATGACCTTGTCATTTCTGCTTATGACCTCGTCAATGTTTGCCCATTAACTTGTCACAGGGTGGGTCATGACCTTATTAGAGTTACTCATAATTTTGTTATACATGTGCATGACATCGTTATTCTCTATCCATGATCTTATCACAGGGAGGGACAATCCGATCTTTTTGTAATTGAAGTATATTTAAGTAAGGTCCCTAAGGACCCTACTTTAATATGAGGAGTTTATGAGATTTTTCTACTATTAAATCCCTTGTGAGGGACTACAAATTAATTTTAAAAGACCGGACCTTTTTGAGTGACGAGATAATTACCCGCCTTTATAACCCAATCACGACAATGCAAATGGATTAAACTACCGATGATGAATGTGTGTAGTTGAATCCTCTATCCGTAAATAAACAATAAAGACAAGCCCTTTTAGTTTCACTCTCAAGTCTCAACTATCAACATAAAGAGAGTTAGCAAAATGACAAATACCGTTCTCTTCTTCAACACAGAACACTCAGAACACACACAACAACAATAATACTCACTCTCCAGTCCTAAATATAAGACCAAATTGACTTTTTTGAAAAATCCTAAAAATAAGCAAAATAAGTTAATTATAAATTGATTTACCTAATTTTTTCCCTTAAACTAGTTTATTTTACTTATAAACTAATGGATAATCTAAAAATATATCAAATATGTCATCATTTAATAGACTATTTTGTAACCTTAACCTCTCCAAAAAAAAGTTATTTAGGTCCTATATTTAGGACCGGAGGTAGTATAAGATCAATTTGGGGAAGTGAATAAGTTCCTAAATATAAGATCACTTTCTATTTTGTCTCAATTTTGGTCCAAATTACCCCTATACTTCTTAACTCTTTCACTGATCTCTCAAATCCCTATTTGTCTTTTAAATTCAAGTGATTGGTATTTTGGGAAGATCATATAATCCCAATTTATTAAAAAGTCTTCCTTAATCTCTCCAAATTAGCTAAAGTGATCATATATTTAAGAACGGGAGTAATACACTACAACATCATAGCAAGAAAGAAAAAGCCTTCATTTTTGTGTCTCACCTTGAAATACCCTGGCCACATAAAAAGCTTCTCTTTTTCCTCAAATCCCAATTCTCTTTCCAATGTCTGAACACAATGAACACCACAAAAGCCTCTCAATTAGGGGTGGGCAAAACAAACCGAAAACCGAAAACCAAACCGAACCAAATGGTTATCGGTTTTTCGGTTTCGGTTTTTCGGTTATCGGTTTCGGTTTCGGTTTTCATTTAGTTCTCATTTCGGTTATCGGTTCGGTTTCGGTTTCTTTAAAAAAAATATCGGTTAACCGAAAAAACCGAAAAAAATCAATATGTTTAAAAAAAAAACCAATAAATCAATGTCAATAATAATAAAGGGAATTCGGTTAAAACCAAAAAATACCCATATGTTTCAGAAGAGGAATTTGTTGTTTTTCCTGCTCATTCAACGGGTTCCTTTTCCTTTTTCACCCTCTCCATATTTCAATTTTTCCTCTTATTATTTTTTTGCTCATTCAATGTCTAAGATTATACTCTAAGTTTACCTCAATTTCTTTTACTGAGTTAAATAGATAGTTCCATATTAAGAGGAAATTACTAATATTGGATGACTTTTAACATTTTGTAGTTTTCATTTGTTCCATCTAAACTTGTAAAGGATAAAATTTTTGCTTTGGTTGAAGCAAAAAATTACATGTTGACTATGTGCTTTTGGAGGATATTTAGTAAACAATGAATTTGATGTTTATGTTGAGTTTGCTATCCACTATCCAAGATTAGGACAAATTGTGTGGCTCTGTTATTTTTGTTGGTTGTTGTCCTAAAAATGCTTGCTATTTGAATGTAATTTTTGATTTGTTTTATACTTTGAATTTTAGTTGCTCTTATTTTGTGAGAAAAAATTGTATAGATTGTGTTGAAAGTATAACTAGGTGAGGAGGAAACTTTAAATGCATGGTCAATTTTAAAGAAATTTGTTTAGGCCATAAAACAAAAAAGCCTAAAAAAGGACAAAAAATAACCGAAAAATAACCATAACCGAACCGAAATTAATTCGGTTTTTCGGTTATGGTTATTGGTTATTCGGTTTCGGTTTCGGTTTATGATTTTTAAATAATTCGGTTATCGGTTATTTTCGGTTTCGGTTCGGTTTTGAACCGAAAAACCGAATGCCCACCCCTACTCTCAATCTCAACCCCACCAACACAAGTTTCTCACACAATGAACACAATGAACACCACAAAAGCCTCTCAATTTTTTGGCCTAAGTTTCTCTCTTTTCCTTGCATTTCTCCCCTGAAATGCCCTCACCCTTGTGCAGAATCTTCAGTCTCGTTTGAGGGAGCTTTCATTGAAGATTTTTCAGGCTGAGGAGCAGCTTAGATTTTTCAAGGAGGCAGGAAGATTGTAAGGCCAATGCTAGAGTTGTTGAGATATTTGCCAGCCACAGGAACACGTGGCGGGCTGAGGAGAAGCGTTTGCTGCACCAGATTGATGTTGCCACGGAGGAGGTTGCTCATTGAAGGAGTAAAGTTGAGGTATTTGAGAAGTACGAGGTTGAGTCAAAGGCTAGGATTGAGGAAATGGAGAGGGAGGTGAGGGAGAGAGATGAGATGATTAGATTTATGTCTAGGAGAGATGATGATGATGATGATGATGATGATGATGTGTGGAGAGGATGAGGTGGAGGATGATGGGGGGAGTTATTGGGTGGGTGCGAGAGTAGGGGTTATGGTGAGGATGAGAGTAGAGAGTGGTTTCAAAGGGAATCTAAGATTTGTTTGAATAATGGGACTAAATAGTAATGATGTTGAGGAAGTTGATGTTTTTTATGAGCAAAGTCAGAGGTATTTGCAGCTTGAAAATGAGTTTGATTCTGCTGAGTTTCTCGCTTCTGCTTCTAAGCTTTGGGCTGAAAGAGGAACTCTCTAGCAGGTAGTATTAGGTAGCTTTTACTCTTTGAAAAAAAGAAATTATGTATCAAAGTGAGTATCAAATGTCGTGTAGAAAAACGTAATCTAGTATCAAAAAGTGTATTCTTAAGTTATGAGAGTTTAATAAAAGAATACAGATGTCACATTTATCGTTGGAGGAATCTATGGAATCAATTGCATATTCAGAGAACATTATAGCCGGACGCATTACGCGTGTTTCTAATGTATAAGATTCAACTCAGACATAGACATTAACATTTTATGAAACAATGAAACTAGCATCTTGCATATGCGGGTATAAAAATTTGGTGATTGAATCCGATAATGATTATGTAATTAAAATGTTGAATTCAAAAGAACTTATTATACACTCAAATCCTCTCGCCTTTGAACGTTTAATATATATCCTCTAGCCTTTGCACGTTTAGCATATAAGGGAAAAAATCAAACATTCATTACCTTTACCTTTACCTTTACATTTTATCCCTTATTTTATGAAAAAAAAAATTTTCATATTACAACTTATTTTATAGACTGCAGGGAGTATGAATTAAATATAATAACTAGTAGTTCTCTTTCATTTACCCATGCTGGTACAAATAAAGATATGGTTAAAAAACCCATGCACATTTATTATCTTTGACTAATTCTTCAATTGTATAGTCTATATAACCCGGTTATTTGTATAATAGTGATTGAAGAGAGTAAAAGAAAAAAGGCTAAAGTATACTTTTAGTCCCTTATGTTTGCATCAAGTTTCACTTTAGTCCTTTATGTTTGGAAAGTACACTTTTAGTCTATTTTTGTTAACACCGTTAGTTTAATTTAACGGAAAATGCTAACTTAACAATTTTAAATGATTATTTTATAATGAAATTGAAACAAAAATGATAAATTTTGAAAATATAAGAATATTTACACTCAAATATTTTAATCTGAACATTTTTTCAGTATTTAATAACCATTTAAAATTAATAAGTTAGCATTTTCCGTTAAGTTAAACTAACGGTGTTAACAAAAAAAGACTAAAAGTGTACTTTCAAACATAAAGGACTAAATTGAAATTTAATGCAAACATAAGGGACCAAAAGAATACTTTAGCCAAGAAAAAAACATTCGTTTTGTTTGCCATGTCACGATGATATTTATTGCATTGCCATATAAAACATGTTATGGTTGGATTTATAAATGGTAATGTTGATTATAATTGTTAAATAAATTGCATATTTTTTGATAATTACCATTCATAAAGGACACTTATGCAAACTTTTTTTGATCGAAAAAAAAAAGTTTGCATAAGTGTCCTTTATGAATGGTAATTATCAAAAAATAGTAACGCATAAGTGTAAAATGTTAATTAAAAGACACTCGTTACCGCCTTATAATGTTATGTAAAATGTTAATTAGTAACGCATTAACCTAATCAAAAGACACTCGTCAAACAAACGATCGGCCATAATAAAAAAATTGATCCTCATCAAAGTGCCATGGGCAATTTTCTACCTAGACATGTATATCCATGAAAAAAATATAGACAATGAATATGCATGAATCTCTCGGTGAGGCTCAAACCATACTTCGAGGAACAAGTCCATGTTCTATACTTTGACTCTTTGAGGAACTAGTCTCTTCCACTTTATCTTATCAGATATTTTCAAGCCCTGTCGGCTAGTGCAAAGAGTAATTCTTTTTTGATTTTGGTTTTTTCCTTTTTCAGCATGTCGTTTGTAGGTACTCTGTTTTTTGAACAGAAAAATCTATGTAAACCTGACAATTTAGCGTGAATGTTAAAGTACTCTTGTCCCTTAACCAAGTGGTTGGAGACTTGATATAACTTTTGTGAATGGAGGAAATTCACAAGTACACTGCCTACTCTCAATATGAAACTTAAGTATAGTCAGAGATTATTCCCATTTGACACGCGTGTGAGATACCCTTGAGAAAAAAAAATCCATGTAAAGTTATTTAATTGCATGAAATCCATTTCTAATGCACAATTGAATTTCAATTTTAAACAAATAAAAAAGTTACTACTTCCTCTCTAATCCTAAATATAAGAATCATTTACCCAATTCAATTAGATCAACAATGATAATTAAATTAATTAAAATCACATTACATTAGAATCACCAACGCACATATACTTTTATTCCCACACCTCCTCTGTTACTTATTTACAAATTACAATAAATGAGCATAAATAGATATAATTTGGAGAAATTTTAATAGAAACTAAAAAAATATATCTTATATTAAAATTACAAAATTTATTTCTCTAAATAAACCATATGGAGTATTTAGAAAACAATGATCTTTTTGAGCCACGAGATAATTACCCGCCTTTATAACCCAATCATGACAATGCAATAGATTAAACGACCGATGATGAATGTGTGTAGTTGAATCCTCTATCCGTAAATAACCAATAAAGACAAGCCCTTTTAGTCTCACCCTCAACTTTCTACATAAAAAGAGAGTTAGCAAAATGACAAATACTGTTCTGTTCTTCAACACAGAACACTCAGAACACACACAATAATAAGAAGAAAAAGCCTTCATTTTTGTGTCTCACCTTGAAATACCCACACAAAGAAAAAGCTTCTCTTTTTCCTCAAATCCCACTTCTCTTTTCAATGGCTGAACACAATGAACACCAAAAAGGCCTCACAAATCTCAACCCCACCAACACAACAACACAAACAACATCATTCTTAGGCCTAAGTTTCTCTCTTTTCCTTGCATTTCTCCCTAGAAATGCTCTCACCCTTGTGCAGAATCTTCAGTCTCGTTTGAGGGAGCTTTCACTGAAGCTATTTCAGGCTGAGGAGCAGCTTAGATTGATGAGATCAAGGAGGCAGGAGGATTGTAAGGCAAATGCTAGAGTTGTTGAGATTTTTGCCAGCCACAGGAACACGTGGCAGGCTGAGAAGAAGCGTTTGCTGCACCAGATTGATGGTGCCACGGAGGAGGTTGCTCATTGGAGGAGTAAAGTTGAGGAGTTTGAGAAGTACGAGGTTGAGTCAAAGGCTAGGATTGAAGAATTGGAGAGGGAGGTGAGGGAGAGAGATGAGATGATTAGATTCATGTCTAGGAGAGATGATGATGATGATGATGTGTGTGGGGAGGATGATGGGGAGGAGTTATTGGGTGGGTGTGAGAGTAGGGGTTATGGTGAGGATGAGAGTAGAGAGTGGTTTCAAAGGGAGGCTAAGGGTTGTTTGAATAATGGGACTAATAGTAATGATGTTGAGGAAGTTGATGTTTTTTATGAGCAAAGTCAGAGGTATTTGCAGCTTGAAAATGGGTTTGATTCTGCTGAGTTTCTGGCTTCTGCTTCTAAGCTTTGGGCTGAAAGAGGAACTCTCTGGCAGGTAAGTTAATTTGACACTTTACAGTATAATTTGTGGAAATTTAGTTAATTTTTCTGGTCATGATTGAGGAATTATAATTTGTTAATTGTTTGTGATTTGGGATTGTAGTTTGTGGCTGGTTGATGATTGCTTGGTTGGTTACTTTGGAAGTTTAGATTAACTTTGTGTGTTAACTTGGTGAATGGCTGGGTTGTTAAGGGGGAGATAGAATTATATTTGTGGGCTTGGAAAAATATTTTTTATGTTTGTCTCTTTTTGCATCTTTCATGTGGCAACTTGTCCTTTGTCTGTGATGTGTGTATATGTTACTACTATTCATAGATGACCCACTTTCAAATCACCAGGCAACAGGGTGCTAGTCCTTTTCACTGCTCAACATTATTAACTGGAACATCTTTATCTACTGATGGACTGATGGACATTTTTTTTAATTTAGATTTATTGCCTGGGTTTTGGCATTGGCTTGGCCATTGATTTTATAACTGAATTTGTGGGAAAACAAGAAAAGCAAGTCTCTTATCTTCCCTCCTTACACCTGCAAGTTATTTTTAATAGCTGGATTGCAAATAAAACTGGTAGCCCAAGTGAAAAGATTTGGTGCATCCACTTGTTTCTTTCCTATCTTTGCTCTTGGGTGGTTCTTTAGGGTAGCTTTACCAACTAGTTGAAAATTTGCAGCTTCATGTGACTAATTGATGGCTTCTTTATCTCCAGTAATAATATTAATACAACAACAAACTCGTTTAACTTCACATTGCAGATAAGTTACAGCCAGAGATAAAAACCATGCTCTTAAACAGCTACTTCTAATCTTTGAATGATGTCCCTTGCAGGATGTGCAGTATGAATCCCATGAATCAACTTATAATATGAAGCATTTTGTGGCAAGGTAAATTGATAATCTTAATGATGATAGCTTATGAAGCTATTAGTCTTCCAGTAATTGAAGAGTAAATTATCTTCTTTAATACAGAAGGGAGTCCCCTTGGAAGGTAGATGGTGATTCAGCTGGAGTCTCAAACAAACTCAAGTCACTTGAACAGGAATTGTTGAATCTTGAGAACATTGGTAAGGGTGATCTATCAAAAGTACCAACTTTAATGAGGAAGCAGGCAAAGAGATATCAGGCTCTTTCAGAGAAGATTGATGATTTATGCAGAAGAATAGTAAGTTAACTCTGACTTTCCTGGCTAAAAATCTCTTAACTTCATTGGCTTTTGTTCTTACCTTCTTGTCATCTATGAACTCCTAATCATTCTTTCATACTTTGTTTGAAACATTGTACCTTCCAATTATTATGTTGTATTGGTTGGGTTTTTTAACATTTATGTCTTATAATGGGTGTCAAAAACCAAAAAATAAAAATCTTGTCCTTGAGAACTTTGTGCCTTTTGGAGGACAGGACAAGGAAGACAAAGAATCTAAATTGTCTGTTATATCAACCAGCTATTGTTACTGATAAATGGTCCCAGAGTGGTGTTCACTCAAATTAATATCAAACTTAACTGTGGGTCCCATGCATTGCATGTATACTAAATTTTGCTGCACTGTTCAGTTCATAACTTAATATATACTGTGCCTTCCTAATAAAGGCTAATTATATATATGATCTATTCCATATGGGCTCATAATTTAGATAAATCTAAGCAGATATGGGTTGATGTCACATTACCCCAACCACTCATCTGTTTCTTTTACTCATGTGACTCTCAACTGATTCCATCTAAAGGAGGTAAGCTAAGGGTGAAGTTTGCTAATGACCAAGACTTATAACAGAACCAAAACCATGTGCTCCGTGCAAAGACTTTTATAACATGTTGGACCACAAATCAAATGGGCACCAAATTTCTTAAAAAATTTGAAATATCTTTATTTATACCCCACTTGCTCTTTTACTTTATCTTCAAGAAAATTCACTCAAAAAATCATGCTAGGTAGAGTCAACAACCACTTTACCTGTATAATTACACATAATATGTAGCCTCTTTTGTTCAAGTTCATTATTTTAGGTGACAACTCATAACTTACTCTATCTAATAGCAGGCAAGTGATCCGTGTGAACCGACACTGAGTACAGAATTCCGAACACAAAGGCAAACCGAGTTTTTGCTGGAGGCATTTCGGCTTCAGCAGAGGGCATCTGAGACAGGACAGAAGTTGGTTGCATTACAAAGTGAAGTTGGGAAGAGCTATTACAGAGAAGAGTTAGGTGGTACAAGGAGGTCATTAGACTCCATAAGGAACAACTTGAGGGAGATACAGAGGAATCTGGAGATATGGTTGGCCAGAATCATCGGTGAACTCGAAGGAATTTTGGCGAGAGATGGAGCATCTCGCGTAAGAGAGTATTACATCTCTAGATATCCTTTTGTTCAGTAGCAGAAATGATCTGAGTTTGAAAGAAGAAGGGCCTCTTTTTAGTCTTTAACCTAACAAATCTGTTAGTTGGTATTATGTATAATTGTAGAAAGCCATAAAAGTGGTGGTTAAATATGTTGGCCAAATGAAATCTTATATATAGCACTTGTGTTTTTGGTGGTTTGGCCCTCCATGTTAATTAAATGCTCTTCTCTGATAGAATAGTCTTATTTTGTTATTTTATTGTGAAAATATTACTAATGAAGATGATCAATGTAATTCGCTGGGTGAATGACAAGAAATGCCTTTCGTTGTTGTAACTTGTAAGCCATGCAATATGGTTTAATGTTTACATTGTCATGTCTCTAATGATTTTATACCATGCAATACATGGTAGATATTAATTTAATCATCTAATGATTCTATTAAAAATTGTATGTGAACTTGGAAGAAGTCATCCTCGTTGGATGCTCTCGCACGTCCAATCCTATGTACCAGAACTATGAGGCCTTTGTGTTTGTCATATTGTGCTGATTATATATTTATATATATATATAATATGCATACACGTAAGCGGAATTAAGGGTGAGTCAGACGGGGAATCTCGGGGGTTATATACCATCATATTCAAGACATAAATGTACGATGATATTATTAAAAATTTAGTTGAGTTGATAATTATTTATGAGGAAATTAAGTATGTGTTTTTACCAAAGCATAGCGTGTCTAATAATGTAAGACACATAATTTTTGCGTATCGGATACAAGTCTTTAACAAATAAGATTATTTTGAATAAATATATAAAACTGAGTAAAGATACCACTAATTTTAAACATATGTTAATTATAATTACATATTATGTTAATTTATAAGTAAAATAAATTATTGTTAAAGAAAAAAGATAAACAATTAAGAGTAAATTATTTCACATCCCAAGTTTCTCCATAAAAAGTTGAAATGACCTTACAATTAAGACAAAAGGGAAAAGGTTGAAGATTCATAATTGAAACAGTCGGTTTATTAGTTCATTTAAAAAAACGATAATTTAGGGAAGGTCGGCTGATTCACATATAGAATTGCATTTTTATTTTTTATGTTGAATTTGCGTTGATACAATTGTCTTGCCCCTTTTATGGTTTTTTGCCCTTGAACTTGAGTCATGCAATTCCAGGGGAGCTCATAATGTTCATGTGGACATAAAAGTTTGAATGACATCAAAACACTATATGAGAATGTAAGTGACTTTGAGCCTTATCTTATGCATTGGGAATCAAATACAAAAAATTACTAAGGATTGCAATAAGCATGCAATCTCGGATCGTCTCTCACGAAGTTTTTAACTAACTAAATGCATGCAAGAAAACAATAATATCTGGGGTTTATGATTATTTATGTAATCAAAACTAATCTGCTACTCCTCCTGTTGCTAAATATAAGAACATTATCCCTAATTTAATTATTTTTAGTTATGGTTCAAAAATTATTAAAAAGTAGTGAAACTTGCCAAAGTTGATGAAGATGAAATTTGAAGAACAATTAGATCAATTTCCCTATCATTTTTGGCTCGTAAATGCTTGGGGAAGTTGAAGTAAGGTTTATGAGAGAATAGGAAGGAGTATACAACATTAATTTGGGGTTCAAAAATGCGTTTCTATAGTGTTTTGAGGTATCGATTTCGTGTGGCTCGCCGTGTCGAGCTCGAGGCACGTGGAAGGGAACATTCTGTTCGATCATTGTTTGGCTTACCCGGTGCATGGGCGGCCTCTCAACAGAATTTTTTTCCCAGCTTCATTCCTTGATATTTTCTTCTTCTTCTTCGTTTGAATAAAAGACAATTTCATTAATAAATTAGAAAAGATTACAATAATATGGTTTAAATAGTTAATAAATGTCTAGTAAAAAAAATAGTTAATAAATGTAACTTGAAAATTCCTCCATATTTTCTTCGGCTTTTGTCAACCTAATCCTCTTCCTTTGCCCCTAAAAATGACAAATTAGGAGAGAAATGAGGTACCTAAATATCAATATTATCAAATATCATGGCTAATTGTCTATTACGCTCGAATTAAGATGGAAATGCAAGCTTTCAATTTATGAACTCTAAACACAAATACTCCAAATTCCTAACATAATTAATCAAATGACATGTTAATATCTTATGATTAGTGACATAAAACACATTAATATCATGCACAATCAATAAGTTTATAGCCAACCTTTTTTTGTATTTTTATCTTATTAAATACATGAATATTACTGCGTTAATTATCTTTTCTTTTAACTTGCATTGTTAACTCTCCATAAATAAGGAATCATTTTTATAAATGGTTTTTACACATTTACTATGTTCTAATAATATTAAGCAACTTTTAGATATATGGATAACATGGTCGGTGTGTAACGTGTGAGTGGCATGTAAACCCTAATGGTACTCTATTTCCTCTTCCTTAATTTTAACCATTAAAAATATGAGTGATTAGTGGTTTCATGTTTTATAATTTTTTAACTATAAGATTTTATAGATAATTGGGATTAAGAAAGAGTAGATGACATTGATAATAAAGAAGGAGAAATTCTGCAACTAAGTGTGATCAACGTAATGGTTACTTCATTTCGTCGCTTAACCAATATTTTATCATTTAATAGAGACTCTGGTATGGATTTGGATTAGTTTGAGCTTAACACACCCCTTGTTATGTCTTTGATGCCTATTAGTGTATAATGTTTATCCAAATCCAAATAGTAAAATAAGACATCCTTGTTCTTATCTTCTGCTGTGACTATAAGCCATCCATCAATATGTTTTAAAAAACAAAGAGGAAACCAAAGAGACTAAAACGACAACTAACCTTTCACTTTCATTTCATCCTCACTTGGCCGGCTTCCTCTCTTTTATATTCCTCCATTCCTATCTTCCCTTCATCTCTCTTATCATATCATTGTCTTCCATGGCAGAAGACGACAACAACTCCTCTCCCCTCTTCACGGCCAACGTCTCCGTCATACTCATAGCCCTAGGCTCCGCCGCCTTCGTCGTCACAATGTACCACCTCATCGCCCTCTGCCTCTGCCGCCACCACCTCACCAACTCCGACGAACCCCCCATCAACAATAATGAGTTGCACTTACAAGCCTCCTCAAGCTATATGGACGAGAATTCCTTAGCTGAGCTGATTCCATCACACAAGTACACCAAGAAGAAGAGAGATGATGATGGTGACGTGGAAGGTGGGGGTGAGGCCACGTGTGCGGTGTGTTTAGGGGACTTTGAGGAAGGAGAAGAGGTTAGGACGTTGCCTGAATGTTGGCACTCTTTTCATGTGTCGTGTATTGATAAGTGGCTTTTGTCTCATCCCAATTGTCCCGTGTGTCGTGCCGTTGCCACGCCGTCTCCGTCGCCGGTGGTTATGAGCACCGTGTCGGAGGCGGTTGCCTCCGGTGACTTGGCTTTGGTCGCCGTTGACCATAGGGTAGATAATATTGTAGCGCAAAATGCTTTGGTACATAGTTTTATGTTGCGACGGTGAAGTGTATATCTCATTCTCGTGTCAAGTAAGATTAATACTCATATAATTGGAAAATTGTCATAGGCACATATAGATTAGATAGCACCTTTTTTTTTTTTTGAAAAAACATATTTTCTGTACTAAAAAGTATAAATATTATTATGTTACTTAGTGTAGCCGTTCAATTTTTTATACATAATTTAACATCTAATGAGAACTTCAGAAAATGTGAAGTTAGTTTTGTTGTTGATTTTCCTTGTTAGGAAAAAAAAGAATCGTTGGGTTTATTTTTTGGTTGGAGGGAATGGTTTGAAGATCCTATTTGTACACGTAATGTAAGTAGATAAAAGAAGAGATATTTATAACAAGTTTTTCTTAATATTTTTTGTCAAGTTTTCCAATAACATGTGGTATATTGTATATTATTTTGTTAGTATTGTCGATAAAATATAAATCTACTGGAGGGTAAATAGAGTAAATAGCATGAAAGTCCTCAAAAAAATCAAAATCGTTTGAATCTGAACTCTGAAGTGGTCGTTTTTAGTTGAGATGCGGCCAGGTCTCCGAACTGTTTGTGTGGACTTTTCAATCATTAGGTGACAGGCGAATATTCTACAATAATTTCTCTATATTTTATTAAAAGATAGTTAAATTAATTAATCTTGTGTTTGGTATATGGGATTTGAAAGCAAAGGAAACCATGAAGTTGTACTTGCAAAGTTTGGTCGGCAAGAAAATGATCTCCTCTTCTATTTCTATATCCTGATTAATAAATCATGTGTGGACCATTCCTTAACTATAATAGTTAGTCTCTGTATGATGAGAATAATTTTGACGCTTAATGCTTTATTACATCTCTTCATTATTGATCCTATCATATTTTCATTATATTATTGAAAAAATGTGCTTTTACCACGTAAGAAACATATAAAACAGATTGTAGTTCTTTGAAGTGATCAAATACCGAAACATTTCCGCAATTAAATGAATAGCAAAAGGGGGGTGGTGAGGAAATGCAGGAGATATTTTGCATACAATTTATGAATTAGCTTATCAAGTTGGGTGGGCAGGTAGCTAGCAGTGGTTGTGGCAGATTTTAAGATCCGCGAAGTCATGCATGTGCATTTATTTTTTATGGATGTTTATTGAAATCCATGTGTTGGAGGATGATTAACATCAAAACCTTATTATTTCCTTCATTCCTAAAATAAGGCAAATTTATTTAATTTAATTAGATTAAAAATATTAGGTAAGTCAATTATAATCACTTGGTTTTACCAAAATGCTGTAACCGCCATCCTTTATTCATATCCCATCATACTTATTTATTACTCCATTAAGAAGTATAAATGGGATAGATAATTGGGGGAAATGTAAGAAAATTATCAAAAAGCCTTGAATTTAGGAACAAGTTCACATCTTAAATAGGTCCTATAACTTAGAATAGATGGAATAATATCACATTACTAAATCAGCTCTTTAACAACGAAATGCCAATAAAAGATGCCCAACTTAACAAGAAGCCACCCACCTCTAAACTTGATCTAAACTTGATATGCCTATCATGTTGCTTGAGATTCGAATAGTATTTGGCTGAATTGAGGGTAAACTCTCTTAAGGAACAATAAGATTAACATAGATCAGAAATCCAAACATCATGCATAAGTGATGACGCCAGAATTCCAATAAAAAAAATGGCCAACTTAATAATCTAGACACCTCTTAACCTACCTTTTTATATGCCTATCATCTACATTACACTCAGCTATCGTTAGGTCTAAATATGGGTAGATTTTTAAAAAAGACAAACATCTCCATTAACATGAATTGAAACTCCAAACCTCATATTACTTATTTGGCTTATTTCCTTCATGCTGGGACCAAGGCTGGTGCTCACACCTAAAGCTACCAGATTAGGCATATGAAGAGACTTCATTTGGTTGTGTATTATCTCCATGTACGCTATATATTGTACTCCCTCCGTTCCTAAATATAGGACCTAGATGACTTTTTTGAAAAATCCTAAAAAAAGCAAAAAATAAGTTAATTATAAATTGATTTACCTAATTTTTTCTCTTAAACTAGTTTATTTTACCTATAAGCTAATGGATAATCTAAAAAGATATCAAATATGTCATCATTTAATAACCTATTTCGCAACCTTAATCTTTCCAAAAAAAAGTTATCTAGGTCTTATATTTAGGAACGGAGGGAGTAGTAAAAAATACACGTTAAGAATGCTTAACTTGTCTTCCTCTAATTCAAATACATTTTTCCGAGTTCTCTAAAGCATTTGATTTTGATTGTCTATCTAATATTTGGTGGAATTCATAAGAAAGCCGTATTTGAGTTTTGTAGAATTATATAAGCCCATTTTTTGAAAAATGACAGTTACGCATCAGCTTTACATTAGATCCTAGTCTTATGCATGGATCAGGATTTGACAAATGACTTAAATCAATTTTCAATTAATGAATAACCTAACTTTTTAGAATTTATAAAATATATACATGTGTTGCTTTCAGTTTTTCCTAGAGCAATAACAATTTGACAACACCTCATTATTTTATCAACAAAAGGGCAGTTGACGTGTTTAATCCCAACAAGATTATCTCTATCTGACCCATTTTATCTTCCCTGACATTTAAAAACTAAAAACATAGTAGTAATGGATTATTCGACTGGATTGCTAACATTTCATAGAGACCAGATATTAAGCAATCCAGCCATACATAAATATTCTTTTAATCATTTCCATTGCCTTGGCTCATCCACAACCAATTTCCACACTAAAAGCTACAAGCACAGTTAACCCAACAAAGGAACAGTTGATTAATCAAAATGAGAGGAAACATTGGATAGTGTCACTGTCAGACTAAACACTGCATATGCTTATTTTGCAAATACATCGAAATAAATAAATGAAGCAAGGCTCATGAAAGATCTTAACAAACAGGCAGTCCTGCTTCTTCCAGAAGCTGCTTCACCTTGGTGATGTATTCATTCATAGCTTCTTCCTTGGATTTCTCTGTAAGACACAAAAAGTAATTACTCATTGTAAGATCAATTGGTCTATCTAGCAAGCTTTTCAGGTTTAAGTGTATTGAAATAATCCCTCATGTCTTAAATATAAGACCTATTTACCTAATTTGATTAGATTAAAATCCTAGTTAAATTAGTTAAAACAATATGATATTACCCATATACCCTAACCATCTACCTTTACCCCACACTCCCTCTCTTCTTTGCCTATTATTGGGGAGCATTCATAAGGATAATTTGAGGAAATCTTGGTAAGAATTAGGTCATATATTTAGGAACAAATTCATCTCCTCAAATAGATCTTATATTTAGGAATAGAGGGAGTATTTGATATTCTTTTTTCATACCTTCAACAGCCTTTCATGCATCCCATTTGGCTCTGTCCCTCATGTTGAAAATCCCGGGACGACCTGAAAAGCATACACAAGTTCATGAACATTGAACAAAATCCAAGATACCTTCTGGAGTTAAAGTTTCTGAATGTTTGCTTGCTGAAGAAAAGCACTCACTGGTGTTAACAGGTCCAACAGTGGCTTGCTTGTACAATCCATAGAGGATAAGCAGGTTCTCATTTGTTGTACTCTCAGGGAGAGTCTTGGCTTTCACAGCGTACTTCTCAAAATCCTCCTGCATAACAATGTTCAAATGAGTCTGATGCAAAGAGTTCCAACTTCTTACTTTTGTTAGTCTTAAAGTAACCACAAAATGACTTTGTAAGCAAATTTTGCAGCAAAAAAAATTCGCAAAACTAGTTCATAGTGTTGTTTTTCTTTTAAAAAAATAAAGGTGAAATTTTAATGCTATCTAATCTCACTAATGACCAAAACAATCCTTGTTGACCAAAAATAGAGTATGCTTGACTGAATTTTTACTTGCAGTTCTAATGAAACAGATAAAAAGGAACAGGATTATTGACACATTACCACCAACTATGAACTATTAACACCAAGAAATTATACAATCAAAGTCCTAAATTTTGACCCAAATCCCTGGAATTTTTATATCATTTTACTATACCAAAAGTAGAGTATGCTTGACTGAATTTTTACTTGCAGTTCTAACGAAACAGATCAAAAGGAACAAGATTATTTGCACATTATCACCAAATATCAACTACAAACAATAAACTCCATAGTTTTACCAAAAAAATAAAATTATACAATCAAAGCGCTAAAATTGGATAGAAATCCCTCGACTATATAATTTTTTTATCATTTTACTACGCCATCCTATTTTACTCAAAATAACAATCTTCCCAAGATCCACACAATCATTACTTTAAAGCATATACTTAAAATAGCAAACCCCAACAACTAAAAGTCTCATTCCAGAACTCAAGTACAACACAAAAACCATACTTCCAAACAAAAAAGGTACAACTAGAAATCTAAGAGATACACACCAAAAAAAGTAATCTGGGGAAAATCATGCTTTTTCTCAGAAAAGTATAATTTTTTTTATGCCCCAAGAAAAAACAGATCTGAGAAAGTAACAGACAATCGAGAAACTCACAAAATCGAAAATTTACAAATAAAGCGCAGAGATGGATACTAATAATAATAATAATAATAGATAGATGGAAGAGTGGAAATTGAAAACAGGGGAAAACAGGGGAAAACAGAGATTTAGGGAGGAAACCTGAAGAGTCATTTGGAATTTGAGAAATTGAGAAATTGGTGAGTGGTGAGGTTGAATCTGATTCTTATGGCACTTAAAGCGAGAAGATGATGATTTGCGTTACGTTCGAGGACTCTTTATAATGTATTATGTGTTGCAGAGTGGTGAAGCTACTTTGATCTCTCCTCCAATCATGTGCTTCCAAGTGTGCATATTCTTATTATTTCTCTTTTTCAAATTTAAATTCCACAAGTAAAATCAATTCATTCTTTTTCAATAATTATCAAGCATCAATTCCTATTCCTATTGATAAAAAAACAATAAAGCATCAATACCTTGTTCTGTTATGTATGGGTATGGCCGAGAAAATGGTCACAAAATTCTTTTTCTGTGGAAAAACATATTAGTTGATATTTTTTGTATTTATAAATATTAGTGATATGACATTATTTATTTAAAATAATATAAGTGATATGACATTAATATATCATTAATCCACCTTTTTCCCCACATTAATCAACTTACTTCGGTATGGTAAAAAAATCAACTTACTTCAAATTTCAATTTGTTTATAAATGTAAGAACACTTTTTCTCAAATTCCTATAATTTTTTTCCCAAATTAACCCTAATAATGTCTATCTCTAATCTATATATCTATAATCTATAATAAACAAATAAGAAAGGGAGAGTGAGAATAAAAGTATATGGTTATTAGGGTGAATTGGTAATATCATGTGCTAATTACTAACTTAACTAACATTTCTAATCTAATCAAATCAAATCAGAGAAATAGTCTCATTATTTTTTTCTATTTATTCAAAAAATAATATAATTTTGGTAAAAAATCCTTTAATTAAATTAATTCATTGATTCCATCATTTAATACCTCAGGCTCAAACAGAGCAGTAGCCACTAATCATTCCAAACGTGAAGGGTTACAGGACAATCTTGCACATATTTTGAGCCCAAAGGAGCACAATAGTTAAGCCCATTCAATCCTCCCAAAATATACTAATAAAAGCCGCCACCCAAGCCTATATCTTATCTCAATACTGCCAATTATAATCCCCCTCAAACCATAGCCCAATATGGTTAAACATAGACTACTGCATCTCTGAAATAAAAAAAAAAGACTACTGCTTCTGGGGTGATTAGATTAACTTTTGAATAGAATATGTTTTGATAAATAAAAATATTTTGAGTAGAAAAAAAGGTGAACATGTGGTGATCGGATGTTCTTCATGACTTGTAGAAAAATCATGGTTTTCTATGTAAATAATACTCTCAACCAATTTAATTATGGACAACAATTGCATTCAAGTCCCAACTAAGGTTTTTTAGAGAGGTCCAAGAAGCTGTCAATAACAACTATTGACAATTCTAATAGTCATGAGTAGTTTTAGTGCGTGGCAAAACATGCAATCTCTAATTTGTGTTTAACACTTAAACAGTTCACAATGCTACTTTAAACTGGAAAAATAAAACAAAATAAATTCAACTCAGTCTTTCTAAAGATTAGAAGCAATTGTAAGCTATTTCTAAATATAAGACCTAATTGACTTTTTTTAGAGGTTAAGGTTGCGAAATAGGCTATTAAATCATAACATATTTGATATATTTTTAGATTATACATTAGTTTATAGGTAAAATAAACTAATCTAAGAGAAAAAATTTGGTAAATCAATTTATAATTAACTTATTTTGTTTTTTTTATAGGATTTTCTAAAAAAGTCAATTAGGTCTTATATTTAGGACCGGAGGGAGTGTATAGTTTTAATCTATCTCCTGCTTTCCTTCAATTCTCCTGATCATCCCATTTTTGTTTGAACGCTCTAATTCCCAGCTCAAAAGCAGGTTCTTGACTGCTAAAAGCGCCTCATCTTAAACTATACAAAGGTGAGGACCGGCTCCAAGCAACGGTTGAACTGACTCGACCAACTGATCCGGACTTCAAATCATTGATGTGTGTATAATTCAAATTTACTTGGGTATTGTTGCTAATTAATTGCATAGTTACATAAGAATATCACCCACTAATGACTAACAGAAAACACCATTTTCAGAGATATTTTTTGCATGTTTCATATGCTTTCAGCTTCATCCTTCAGCCTGCCAATATTTTCAGAGTTATGCCACGTTCTGCCTTGAGGACTAAGTTACATAGTAAGAGACGTGCAGAGTAAATGAGGGCAAAATTGTTTTCAGCGAGAATCCAGACACACCAAAATAAAATAGCAGAATATAAATTAATGATTGGTCACAAGGTGACATTTAAACTGAATTGCTAAACAAAACCACAGATGTTGAATCTCATACAAAAATAAAAAGGCATGCAATCAATTTATCTATTAAATGGAGTGCAAAATGGGTGTTGAAAGATCATCACTTCTTGTTTTCCTTTTCTGCTTCGGCGGCCCTCTTCTGCCTTGCACCGATATGGCGAGCATTGGTGCGTTCAACACGAAGCTTCTTATAAGCATCAAATGCCTTCATTTCATTTGTGACTTTAACAAGCTCGACAGATGGCTTCTCCTTCACAATCGGCAAGAATTGTCCCTGCACTTGAGTGGCACTGGCAAGCTCCTCGGCTGTCGAATCACCAGCCTGCAATAGTAAAAGGTAGGGCTGTTCAGATGACCCGGCAACCCGGTCAACCCGGTCCGGCCCGGTCCAGTCCTTGCCCGCCCGAAAAGAGGAAATGCAACCCGAGTAGCTATTGGACTGGACCGGGTCCTGACCCGATGTCCGGGTGAGACCGGGTCTCGGGCTACCATATCAGACCAGCAAGTTTGGTCTGACCCGACCATAAAAAATATTATATATATACATATTTTAAATACTATATATTTTGAAGGAAACGCGTGGCTCAATGAGAGCCATATTTTCCTTCCTTACATACACCAACCATGTGATCTCTGAGACTCTATGGGCTATCTGACAAGACAAAAAGAGACTCTATGGGGTATGAGCTAACTCTAAATCTAAAATCTAAAAACTAAAGTAATATGAATATCATATACAAGTACAGTACAACTACTCCCTTGCTGGTTGCTGGCTTGCTCTATGCAAACTCCCTCTCTGTCGAGACTCCCTTCCAAGCAAACTCCCTTGCTCTCTGCCAAGACAACCTGGTAAGTCTTTTAGTAAAAAGATAGAGTATTTCTTCTTCAAGATGAGTTTTTTCTTCAAGATAGGTCTTTTTCTTTAATATATTAGTAAAAAGTTGGCGCCTTTTTCTTCAATTTGTTAGTAAAACTGTAAAAGTTTGAGTCTTTTTTCACTGTGATGTTAGTAAAACAATCTTTGGCCTTTTTTCTTCAAGATGTTAGTAAAAGGTTGAATCTTTATTGTTCAAGATGGTAAGTTTGAATCTTTTTTGTTCAAGATGTTAGTAAATAGCTTGTTGGTTAAAAGTTTGAAACTTTTTGCTTCAAGATGTTAGTAAATAGCTTAAGACATTTTTTTCTTCAAGATGTTACCAAAAAGTTTGAACCTTTTTTGTTCAAGATGTTAGTAAATAAATAGCTTGTTGGTAAAAAAGTTTAAATCTTTTTTATTCAAAATGTTAGTAAATAACTTGAGACATTTTTTTCTTCATGATGTTAGAACCCTAACTTCAAGTCAAAGTTTGCTTCTATTTGATATTATGATGAGTCATTGGTGCTGGGTTTCCGTGACCCTTAAGAAATATGAGTATTTGAACCTAGTTCTTGGAATATATTTAACAAAAACGAGCTCTGTCCTTTCTGGATTAGTTTTGCTTTGTTAGATTCAGTTAGTTCAAGTAATTTGTATTGTAAAGTGTTGCTTTAGAAAGTCATGAAAGAATAATGAACCTGATTTTATTGAAGCATTTCTGTGTTACCTTGTTCTGTTTAATATACATTCTTTTATTTTTTGTTACTTCATGTTACTATATGATTTATACGTTGGTGCCTTTATTTATTGTCTTTTTATGAGTATATGCATATACTTTTTGTTCAACTACAAACATATAACTAGTTATAATATGTTTATGTTTGAATGCAGATTTGTTGTGATTTAAAATGGAAGAACAAGACTCTAAATCAACCACCCCCAACAAAGGGATCTCAACCACTCCTGAATCTTATGTTGATCCTTTGGCAAGTGGGTCTGAACCTTCTAAGACTCCTAGTCCTAGTTCTCCTATTCCACCGCCACTACCTACTACTGCAGCACAATCCTCTCATGTAAATGAGGGTGAGAATCCTAGGAAGAGGAAAGTTCCAGAACGAAAGCCTCCAAAAACATCTAAAGTTTTGGATCATTTTGTGAAGATATCGTTGGAAGAAACAAATGGAGAGATTAGAGCATATTGCAAGTATTGCAACAACACCTATGCTTGTGACCCTAACACTGCCACCGGAGACTCAGTCTTCGCCGTCACACCCATCACTGCCACCGGAGACCTTCGAAGCCATCAGTCAAACATAATCATTTGCCATGTCCTTCACCGGCTTCGAAAAACTTTTCCTTTTCACCACAACCTGTGCACCCACTATGGCTCACCGCCATCTCCTCTGACCGCTGCTCCCTTATACCACACATGCACCAAGGCGCGACCAAAACCCTCATCGAAGGAGGCACTAAGAAGAGGTAAAGATTTAGAGAGAAGTTATAACTTCTCTTTCTAATTAGACATTCTCTTTCTAACTTTCTTCCACGCTTAAAGCCTTTAAAATAAAAAATGCTAGCTAAATGCTTCGTTCTTTTAAATGTTGTTTCAAATTCATTCATTATATTGCAAATCCGAAAGACTTGTCTTTAATTTTTTTTTGTATTTATATTGGAAATAACACACCTTTTGTGTTTTAAAAAGGGGCAATGAAGTTTTTTCATCTTCAAGATTTTATTTCATTTTCTTCCCAAGGCTACATGGATGTTCCAAAAAGTTTTTGGGATTCTATCATACTATATTGCATTTTCGTGCACTAACCAAAATTTTCCCAGTAAAAAAAAAAGTAAAAACTAAAAAGTTACAAAAATTTAATTAAAAAAAAAGATGAAACCTCCGTTCCTTAATATAAGATCACTTTGGGGAAGTGGATAAGTTCCTAAATATAAGATCACTTCCTATTTTATGTTTTGCCCAAACTACCCTTATATTCCATCTTTTCATTGAAAACCCCTCCTCCTTTTTAAGTTAAGTAATTGAGGGGATTTTGGGAAGATCATGTCATTTTATTGTCTTCCTTAATCTCCCCAAATTAGCCAAAATGATCTTATATTTAGGAAGGGGGAGACAGTATTAGATATAACCTCCTTTCACTGAATGATCAAATCAAACTTGGTCTCCAAATCTGAATGTCAAACTATTTTCTTTTACATTCCTCCAATGGTATATATCATCTTTCCCTACAGTCACATGAGCATATCACAATAGCTCTCATCCCTTTTGACGAAGCTCCGATCGCCGGATAAATGTTTCCGGTGGCCGGAAATTCAAAAAGCTCTTAACTTTGATAGGAATTAGACAAAAATGGATGCCACCCAGGAAATCCCACAATCTGAAACCCCCAAAAAGCAAGATTTATCGATTAATACACTTGGGTGTCCTGTGGGTCTTCTTCTCCCAATCTTATTCCTCTTCATATTTCCCTTTGTGGCCGCTTTCACACTTGTGCTCTTCACCAATTTCTCTCTTTCCAACCCTATTTCCCTTCCTTCTCAGTGTAAGATCGTATCAAGTGGTGAGTTATGTTTATGCTTCTTTTGATTTGGTAGTGTATTTCATCTTTTATTGCTGAACCCACCTCAGAAAAGCTAAACTTTAGGATTTGTTTGTGTATTAAGAAAGTAATTCCTAATTGTGGAATAGTATTTCAAAAACTGTATTTTGACTTAGTGGTGGATTGTAGTGCACCTATGTGTACAATTCTAGCTGTTCATGCTTTTCTCAGTACTAATCTACTAGCTTTGGTCCTAAATATATATAAGACCTAGTTGACTTTTTGGGGGAATACTAACAAAGCAAAATGAATCACTTAATCATAATATATTTTGTATGTTAATCGATCATATGTTAGTTTATAAGTAAAATAAACTAGTTTAGAGGGAAAATTTAGGAAATCAATTTTAATTACCTTATTTTGGTTTCTTAGGATTTTCCAAAAAAAAGTAAACTAAGTCTTATATTTAGGACCAGAGAGAGTATATAGGACCGGTTAGTTGGGAAAAGAACCTATATTGGACTAGTGAGATATTTTTAGAGGGAAGTTAAGTCAAAATGCCTGGTTGTGTGGTTCTGTATTTGATTCTACTGCTCATGTTTGCATTTGGAAAAAGAGTTAGGAAGATGCATGTAACTAGCTGAGAGACTTGCAAGAGTTGTTGGAAATGAGATGCTTCTCTTCCCTCGCAACAGGTTTCTTCCTCTAAAGGTTTTCAATATAGAGAATTTGATTTCTGAATCTATCTGGTCATGCCTCAAGATTTCCATGTGGTTACATAATATTTCTTTGAAATATTTCATGGCAATTGAATAATAGAGGGCTGAAGATGTCCATAGACAAGCCAGTGAAAAAATGGGATCTCTATGGAATCTAAACAAAATTTTCACCAGAGAAGTATAGTAAAACCTGCTCCATGCGGTATGACTTGAATGATATGAATTGAAAGTTGAAAGGGTTATGATATTTTTATTTTTAGATGGGTGTAAACGCTGTTTTATGGTTAAGTAAAATTTTGGATGTGTCATAACTGCAAAGTTGGTGATATGATTCACATTAACATCTTCGTGCAGTGAACATGTTTAGATTATAAGGCTTATCATATCCCAACCTTTATAGACTTTTCTAGTTGCGAAACAAGAATGTTGATTATGCATCATTTAAAACTGTTTATTTCTTGTATTAGTTTAAAGATTGATTTGATCTATATTTTTTTTCATAGTGACTTTTATTTGATTGATG
The DNA here is from genome assembly GCA_029929735.1 of Mimosa pudica. Lineage (NCBI taxonomy): Eukaryota > Viridiplantae > Streptophyta > Magnoliopsida > Fabales > Fabaceae > Mimosa > Mimosa pudica. The sequence continues at coordinate 8,249,024 of JAKELP010000017.1, read as the reverse complement.
TTATTCATTTACTTGATAAATTCCAATGCGGTATGATTTGTTTTTTGTAGAACATACTTTTTCTCGTGCTAAATTTTGTTTTTTTACAGGTGTTGATATAAGGTCATCCAAGAGTTGTAATTTTGGTTTATCTAATAATAAAGCAAAGTATATATCCCATCCCTTTCAAAGAAGCAAATTTCGCTGCTATTATGACTATTATTGGGCTTCCATATTCGAGGTATTTAAGCTTATCAGTTTAATTGATTCAAATATTAGCAAGTAACAACCTTTCTGCTTTTTGGTGCCTTTTATATTTGTCCCTTGTTTGACAGAACTATGCACATTTTTGGTTTAGTAGCTCAAATTACGCTTGTTCTCTCTGCAGTTGTTTTTGTATATGGTAATTTATGATTTCTTTGGCTTTTGATAGTATAGTTTTCACCTCCTTTTTCAGGTAGAATATAAAGATGTCCTTTCGGGTCAGACAATGTCTGCATATGCAGAGGCTCCAGATGAAGCCCTTCCTCGTTATTGCAGGCCCAATTTTGGTGCTGCTTGGTTGACCCAATATAAATTCAAGGTAGGGATCACAACTTATGATCTCAATTAATGTATAATTGTAGTCATGGCTTCATTGAATGTCTCAAATTCCATATGGTTTCATGTATAATGATTGTTACTTCTTTAGGCCTTCAGTATTAGTGTTTTTTAATTGAACTTTTCTCTTAATACTTGGTTAGATCAATGAGACTTATAACTGCTGGTACACATCTGGTACCCCCAAAGTGCGATTGGATCAAGATGATCTTTTTAGTTGCCATGCTGATAAGGAATCTACTATAGACACAATTAGACAATGCTTCACTGAGTGAGTACTTATTATCCGTCCATGTACTAATTATTGCACTATTTGTGTTTTAGAGATCACAGAAACCTACTTGAATGGTCTGTAGAATGGCACCTTAGATAACACAGGCTCGCGTTAAACATTAATAATAATAATATTGTAAAATTCCATTAAAATAGTAGGAGGATTAAAATTTGCAGTGCAGTGCAAATGCACATGTCAATGGTTCAAATAAAGCTGGATCAAATTCGTAGGATTAATGATCTTTTTAGAGAAGACAACGTGGATCAAATTCGTAGGATTAATGATCTTTTTAGAGAAGACAATGTATCGGAATTATTTCTGAGCAGAAGGGTGTGTTCATCTCACGAGCTTTTCTCTAATACTTTGGGTTATTGCACTTCTTAATATTGAAATGAAATGGCCTCTAAATTTGTGACTCTGCTCATTTTATGGTGAGGACAAATGGATAGAAAAGTAAGAATTTTCAAATATTGAAAAAAGTTTCTCATCAAACTATAGCGCAAGAACAGTTTTTTTTTTCACCTTTCCCATTATATAGGACTGAAGAGATGGGGTTTGGTTTTTCCTGAGGAGATGTTTGAATATCCTGAGAGTAAGCTAGAGTACAGCATATCTGTATAATTTGTTTTCTCTATTCTAATTATTGTTTGTGGATCATCCATCAGGACCGTAGAGATGGTGAATTCCTTGATTACCGGCAAGGTCAGGTTTAAGATTTTGAAGTGGGAAATGATAGCTGGGGTGTTACTTGGGTGTTCAACTTCTTTGATCTCCATATTCTTTTTCAAGTTCATACAACGGCTGTTTTCTTCATCTCATTGAGCTTCTGCCACATGCTATTTCCTTGACGTGTCGATGGCGTTCTCATCAAACGTTTTGTGTTTTGGTCAGCTACAACATCAGAAGAGCCTAAGTCTCATAGATATATTAAGGTTTCAGGTTTTCATATGTTGTGGCGCTTGTTTTATTTAAGTGCCATGTCCTTTCATTTAATTACCTTGTATAAGCTGTATAATTATAGTTGCCACCCGTGGCCTTATTGTTGTTTTGATAAATTAGTAGTGGCTGATATGTCAACGTTGTGTAGAAAGAAGTTTGTATAGTTCAGTGACAGTCTCAGTGTTGTAAAATCGAATTTATCTCGAGTCAATACTCGTTGTTAATGAAATAAGATCATTGCAGTTTAAATTCTAGTACCTTCGGTCATAAATATAAGACCTAGTTGACTTTTTTTTGGAGAGATTAAGGTTGTGAAATAGGTTATTAAATTATGACATATTTGATATATTTTTAGATTATTCATTAGTTTATGGGTGAAATAAACTAATTCAAGGGAAAATATTAGGTAAATCAATTTATAATTAACTTATTTTGCTTTTTTAGGATTTCCCAAATAAGACAATTAGGTCTTATATTTAGGACTGAGGGAGTATTTGAACAGTGATATATATTTGCTTGTGTGATGTCTTCCACGGACCAGTGTATTTTTAGATGATAAAATAGGGAGATATTGAGCTTGATGATTATCTGTCCAATTCCACTGCTTCATGTGGCTTTTGACACCTCAAATCTCAATGATAATTTGAATGACTATTTTTGTTGAACTTTTAGCTAGGGCTGTTCAGATGACCCGGCAACCCGGTCAACCCGGTCCGGCCCGGTCCAGTCCTTGCCCGCCCGAAAAGAGGAAATGCAACCCGAGTAGCTATTGGACTGGACCGGGTCCTGACCCGATGTCCGGGTGAGACCGGGTCTCGGGCTACCATATCAGACCAGCAAGTTTGGTCTGACCCGACCATAAAAAATATTATATATATACATATTTTAAATACTATATATTTTGAAGGAAACGCGTGGCTCAATGAGAGCCATATTTTCCTTCCTTACATACACCAACCATGTGATCTCTGAGACTCTATGGGCTATCTGACAAGACAAAAAGAGACTCTATGGGGTATGAGCTAACTCTAAATCTAAAATCTAAAAACTAAAGTAATATGAATATCATATACAAGTACAGTACAACTACTCCCTTGCTGGTTGCTGGCTTGCTCTATGCAAACTCCCTCTCTGTCGAGACTCCCTTCCAAGCAAACTCCCTTGCTCTCTGCCAAGACAACCTGGTAAGTCTTTTAGTAAAAAGATAGAGTATTTCTTCTTCAAGATGAGTTTTTTCTTCAAGATAGGTCTTTTTCTTTAATATATTAGTAAAAAGTTGGCGCCTTTTTCTTCAATTTGTTAGTAAAACTGTAAAAGTTTGAGTCTTTTTTCACTGTGATGTTAGTAAAACAATCTTTGGCCTTTTTTCTTCAAGATGTTAGTAAAAGGTTGAATCTTTATTGTTCAAGATGGTAAGTTTGAATCTTTTTTGTTCAAGATGTTAGTAAATAGCTTGTTGGTTAAAAGTTTGAAACTTTTTGCTTCAAGATGTTAGTAAATAGCTTAAGACATTTTTTTCTTCAAGATGTTACCAAAAAGTTTGAACCTTTTTTGTTCAAGATGTTAGTAAATAAATAGCTTGTTGGTAAAAAAGTTTAAATCTTTTTTATTCAAAATGTTAGTAAATAACTTGAGACATTTTTTTCTTCATGATGTTAGAACCCTAACTTCAAGTCAAAGTTTGCTTCTATTTGATATTATGATGAGTCATTGGTGCTGGGTTTCCGTGACCCTTAAGAAATATGAGTATTTGAACCTAGTTCTTGGAATATATTTAACAAAAACGAGCTCTGTCCTTTCTGGATTAGTTTTGCTTTGTTAGATTCAGTTAGTTCAAGTAATTTGTATTGTAAAGTGTTGCTTTAGAAAGTCATGAAAGAATAATGAACCTGATTTTATTGAAGCATTTCTGTGTTACCTTGTTCTGTTTAATATACATTCTTTTATTTTTTGTTACTTCATGTTACTATATGATTTATACGTTGGTGCCTTTATTTATTGTCTTTTTATGAGTATATGCATATACTTTTTGTTCAACTACAAACATATAACTAGTTATAATATGTTTATGTTTGAATGCAGATTTGTTGTGATTTAAAATGGAAGAACAAGACTCTAAATCAACCACCCCCAACAAAGGGATCTCAACCACTCCTGAATCTTATGTTGATCCTTTGGCAAGTGGGTCTGAACCTTCTAAGACTCCTAGTCCTAGTTCTCCTATTCCACCGCCACTACCTACTACTGCAGCACAATCCTCTCATGTAAATGAGGGTGAGAATCCTAGGAAGAGGAAAGTTCCAGAACGAAAGCCTCCAAAAACATCTAAAGTTTTGGATCATTTTGTGAAGATATCGTTGGAAGAAACAAATGGAGAGATTAGAGCATATTGCAAGTATTGCAACAACACCTATGCTTGTGACCCTAACAAGCATGGCACAACTTCATTGAAAAGGCATATGTTAAAGTGTACAAAGAACCCAAACAAGCCTGATTGTAAGAAGCAGCCCATCTTACAGTACTTGTCAAGTGCTTCTCAAGGAAAGGTATTAGTTTCTCATGTATACAATGAGAAGCGCATCCGAAGAGCCTTGGCTGAATTCATAATTTGTGATGAGCTGCCATTTAGGATTGTTGAAAAGCCTGGATTTAAGAAGTTTGTGAAGGAGCTGGAGCCACGATTTCGCATCCCTTCTAGGATCACAATTGGTAGGGATTGTTGGCAATTGTATCTTGGAGAGATTAAGATGTTGAAGAAGATTTTAAGGACATGTGCTACTCGGGTTTGTCTTACTACAGATTGCTGGACTTCCAATCAAAATTTCAATTACCTATGCTTGACTGCCCACTTCATTGATCCTGAATGGAATTTGCACAAGAGAATCATTAATTTCTGCATGGTTGAAGATCACAAAGGGGACACAATTGGGAAGACCATTGAGAGGTGTTTATTGGATTGGGGAATTGACAAAGTCTTCACCATTACAATGGACAATGCATCATCAAATGCCTCAGCTTTGTCTTATTTGAAGAAGCGTTTGAAGAGCTGGAGGGGATTGATATGTAAAGGAGATTATTTACACCTTAGGTGTTGTGCTCACATTCTCAATCTGATTGTTTGTGAAGGGTTGAAGGATTTGAAAGAAAACTTTGATAGCATTAGACATGCTGTCAAATATGTTCGATCATCCCCAGCCCGTTTAGCTAAGTTTAAGAACTTTGCTCAAGCCGAAAAGGTTGATACAAAAAGTGTTGTGTGCTTGGATGTGTCAACACGTTGGAATTCTACATTCTTAATGTTGGAGGCAGCTTTGAAATTTCAGAAAGTATTTGACAGAATGAATGAAGAAGATGATGATTATTGCACATATTTTGCTCCCTTTAGGCCACCTTGTGCAGAAGATTGGAATCGGGCATGCGCCTTCTTGAAGTTCTTGAAAGTTTTTTATGATATCACATTAATGTTCTCCTCTTCCATTAATGTGACATCTAACTCTTGCTTTCATCAAATTGCTCGTGTTCAACAAATGTTGGAAAGGAATGTGTTGAACTCAGATTCTCTCCTAGCTAATATGGCTATTAACATGACTGTGAAGTTTGAGAAATATTGGGGTAAGGCAGAAATTATGAACCCTTTGTTGATAGTAGCTGTCATATTAGATCCTCGTTACAAGTTAGCATATGTTGATGACATATTTGACACTTTATTTCATGATAATGAAGTTTGTTTGGCAATGAAAGATAAGGTAAAAAACTGTTTATATCTTTTGTTTGAAGAGTATTCTGCATTTGTTGGTGTTTCTTCTGAATCAAGTGTTGCTTCTTCATCTACTACACCTCCCTGTGCAACAAGTGTTGAAGCTAGTGAAGAGGATCATGATCCAGGCCTTGAATGGCTTGCAAAAATTAAACAAAAGAGTTCAAATGATTCTCAAACAGAGTTGGAAAAGTATCTTGCTGCTGATTCAAATGATGATGTCCCTTTTTCTGCTGATTTCAATATATTAGCTTGGTGGAAAGCAAATTCTGTGAAATACAAAATACTCTCTCGTATGGCACGTGCTGTTTTGGCCATCCCGGTTTCCACGGTTGCTTCTGAATCTGCTTTTAGCACAGGAGGTCGTGTTGTTGATCAATATCGGAGTTCATTATCTCCTAAAATGACTGAAGCTCTCATTTGCTCTCAAAACTGGCTTCTTCCTGGTCAAACATTGTCAGAACTTGCTGAACAACTCTGCCAATTTGACAATTTTGATGAATCTGGTATTGCTTTTTATTGTGATGAGTTTTTACTTTATAATGTTTGTAAAATTAGTGCTATATTTTGATAAAAAGAGTAGTGCTATAGTATTTTTTTATCCTTTTCAGATGCTTCATGTGTGACTGATGTTGGTGCTGCTGGTGGTGGGACTGATTCTATTGCTGGAGGGGCTCGTGCTGCTGCTGGAAAGGCTAGTGCAGCTGGACGAAATGCTGGTGCTGTTGGAGAGGCTGGTACATCCATGGAGAATATTGACTAAAGTTCTAGCTAACTTGTATTTTGGTGCCAATCTGCCATGATGTGATCATGAATTTGGCATATTACTTTATTATAATTCTGGACTTTTGATTTAACTTTTGGATAATTGGAAGTTTATACTAAAGTTATACTTTAGTTTAACTCTCCAAGACTCCAACTACACAAGTATTACTCTAATTATTGACTTTTGATGTTGTCTCTGGATGTTTGGAGAGTTGGACAAAAGTAACACTTTAGTTCAACTATCATACTTCACAGGTTATGTAAAATATTAATCCCCACTTATGGGAGAAATTATGCATGAATCTTTTATGTGACGGCCAGGTTATTTGAAAAAGGAATGATGTTTAAGTTCATTTGATGAAGTGCTTGGGTGCCCATTGTCTTTAAAATAATGCTCTTTGGGTTTTGTTTAAGTGTTTATTTTATGTTAAGTGTGCAGGTTCTTTCAAAAAATTGTGTCCAAGGTATCCTTCAAATATGGACTGGACTGAATCAACCTAGACCACAAACCCGGTCTAGTCTGGTCCAGTCTGCCCGACCCGAATATGGTCGGTTTCCACGGTTGCTTCTGAATCTGCTTTTAGCACAGGAGGTCGTGTTGTTGATCAATATCGGAGTTCATTATCTCCTAAAATGACTGAAGCTCTCATTTGCTCTCAAAACTGGCTTCTTCCTGGTCAAACATTGTCAGAACTTGCTGAACAACTCTGCCAATTTGACAATTTTGATGAATCTGGTATTGCTTTTTATTGTGATGAGTTTTTACTTTATAATGTTTGTAAAATTAGTGCTATATTTTGATAAAAAGAGTAGTGCTATAGTATTTTTTTATCCTTTTCAGATGCTTCATGTGTGACTGATGTTGGTGCTGCTGGTGGTGGGACTGATTCTATTGCTGGAGGGGCTCGTGCTGCTGCTGGAAAGGCTAGTGCAGCTGGACGAAATGCTGGTGCTGTTGGAGAGGCTGGTACATCCATGGAGAATATTGACTAAAGTTCTAGCTAACTTGTATTTTGGTGCCAATCTGCCATGATGTGATCATGAATTTGGCATATTACTTTATTATAATTCTGGACTTTTGATTTAACTTTTGGATAATTGGAAGTTTATACTAAAGTTATACTTTAGTTTAACTCTCCAAGACTCCAACTACACAAGTATTACTCTAATTATTGACTTTTGATGTTGTCTCTGGATGTTTGGAGAGTTGGACAAAAGTAACACTTTTTCAACTATCATACTTCACAGGTTATGTAAAATATTAATCCCCACTTATGGGAGAAATTATGCATGAATCTTTTATGTGACGGCCAGGTTATTTGAAAAAGGAATGATGTTTAAGTTCATTTGATGAAGTGCTTGGGTGCCCATTGTCTTTAAAATAATGCTCTTTGGGTTTTGTTTAAGTGTTTATTTTATGTTAAGTGTGCAGGTTCTTTCAAAAAATTGTGTCCAAGGTATCCTTCAAATATGGACTGGACTGAATCAACCTAGACCACAAACCCGGTCTAGTCTGGTCCAGTCTGCCCGACCCGATCATGGTCGGGTTTTCATCGGACTGGACCAGACTTCGGGCTACAAAGTCCAGCCCGAGGAGGTTATCGGACCAGACCTCGGGTTGGGTGTAAGCCCGGTCTCCCCCGGTCTTTGTACAGCCCTAGTAAAAGGTCACACATACAGAGATGTTAAACAAACCTGTTTTTCTGCCTTTACCCTTCTTCTCAAGAAGGAAATATGTCCTCATGATAAAAAAGTTTACCAAACATATCAGCCGTCTTATTTTACCTTGAACTTGCGTGCACGCCTTGGGAACACAACCAACTTGGCCTTGTACGTTTTCAGCCTTTGGACATTGTTCTGAAGACTTTCAAGAGAACGATTTCTACGGCGATGATCAACAGAAATGCCAATGGTTGGGGCAAGCTTTTTTGTAATGCCTGCAGCCTGACATGTACATTTGCACAATTAAATATGATGCCATAAAAATTAGATAAGCATATTGTGTATACTAATATACTCGAATTCTGTAATCCCCGTCTAACAAGGGGCTTAACCTACAAAATTTCCCAAGCACTAACAGTAGTAGAAGCAACCAAAACAAGACACTTTAAAAAAAGGGTCAACCCAAATCTAATTCCTAATTGGTGAGGGTGCTAGGGAAGCGAATATACTAGACGACCAAACTTTTGCCTTTTGCAAAGTGACTGATTTGAACCCACGACCTCAGACCACAGCAAGCGAGCTTACCATTGAGCCAAGTCGGCCTTTCAAAAACAAGACACTTAATTTACTCAAAATTAATTTCTACACATTAGTCACATCCTGGCAGCCACAGAATTAAAGGGCAGTTGGCAAGGAGTTTGTTGCACATTCACTACACAAGCACTCGTTTGCTCTCCATGAAATTGTAATATTCTATACTGACCCTTCTAATATAAGCAACCTAATACATAACACAAATTGGTAAACAAGCAATAACAGTACGCTGGTAAATGAAATATTCATAAGACTACAAACTTGCGGGGAATAACAGGCATTCATCATTTCATCCTAGCATAAGTTCTTATTGTTAAACATAAGAACCTAGACACGTGTAACGAATAACATAAAACAATTTACCTTAAGTTCTTCGAGGGAGAATCCTCTGCCAGCTCTGACTTTCATGTTGTACTTCAAAGTCTGCCCGTGAACAACGGGCCTAAGGGGCCCAGCAGTGGGCCTAGGGAAAATTTTGACGGCCTTCTTTTGGCGAGCTAAAATAATAATGAATTTCCCAAGCAAATATAAGAAAAGCAAACAATCAACAAAACACGATTCTAAATTCTTCGTCAGTAAAGTAAACATAAGCATAGTAAGTTACCCAAACGTCTCCTAGTCTTCCTCGCAGGTTGGTTAAACCACGTCTTCACATAATTCTGCCAATGCTTCCGGAAGTGACTACTTGGGATAACATTGTTATGCTTCACCATGCCTTACCTACAACAATAACACTATGTCACTATCAGTGATAAATAATAGGACTATTATATTGTGCGTATAATAGTATAACAGCTTTGTGAATGAAGAGAAGTGGGTCCCTCCGCCTCACCGTCGGAAGAAGAAGAGAGGTCGAAGGAGAGAAAACGCCGGCAGAGAGAGAGAGAGAGAGAGAGAGAGAGAGAGAGAGAGCGTGAGTGAAGAATGGAAGGAGAAAAATAGGGTTTTTGGCGTTTTGGGCTTAAGGTTTGGGCCTTTTGGTTCAACTTTTTTTTAAAAAAACATTTAACAGGCCGGCCTGTTCGCTTAAAAGCTTTTTTTTTGTAGGTCTGAGCTTGGCCTTTTGATGAAAATAGGCCTAAAAAAACCTGAGTGTAAGTCTGACTTGAAATTAACCCGACTGGACCAGGCCTTTCACAGGCTAGGCTGCAGGCGCCTGAGTCATTGCCACTCGTAAATACAACCCACTAAGTTAACTATACTAAATAGTTAAGTGGGCGTGATAAGGGAATTTCACTAAGTAACTAATGACTAAACATTGTAATTGTAAATATACAAAATGAAATGCCAGTGTTAATTTATCCACACTAGAAACCAGAGATTATGATAGAAGATGAAGATTTGGAATGGAAGTCGGTGATGGAATAGAGTTTTGCTCGTATGGACGAGGAGCTTCAGAAATGGAGCCAGGGTAGAGCTCGACTTATTGGTGCGAGCTTCAAACTCCTAATTGCGACGTCGTGGGGTCCACATATGGTGGTGGAGGGCGACAAGGGGTTTCCAGGGAGAGGATGCGATGTTTATGCGGAAGATAGAGAAAGATAATTAGTTGAGATGAAGGGGTATAATAGTAATGTGATTTTAAACATAATTAAAGTCAAGTCCCTTGGATCTCTACTTAAATTTGGAGAATTAGTGGGACTTTATTTAGATTTCGTCCCTACTATGGGACTTGTAATTAATTAACACGTGTAACACGTTATAAATTGGGGGCATTGCATGAATGTTTCGGTAGCACATAATGAAAAACACAAAAAAATCTTTCTCTCTCTTCTTCCTCCATGTGTATCTGTCGTATATTGTAGTCAAATTCTAACCGATGATTTGATTTCGTGGGGGTACCCAGCTAAGTTCATCGACAATCGTGGTATGCCTGAAATCCTACATTTAGAGAAGACACGAGATGAAATTTATCTCTAACTCATCTGAGTTACTGAGATACTTACATTTCATTATATATATGTGATACTCAGTACAATATGACAAACATACTAAAGCCCAAAGTAATTAGGCTTAATAAGCCCAAACTTGTTCCGACCAAAAAAAGCCCAAACCTGTATACAACACTAATATTAAGTTGGCAATGGATTTGAGTGAACGTCGTGTAAAATGAGATAGAGTATTTCATATTTGTGAATTGTGATATACTCACCCCAATTCAGTCGGGGATAAAAGAGATATACTCACCTCAATGCAAAAGCACAAGAATTTAGGGACCGACAGTGTATGAAGAGGTTGTCGGTGGCTTACCATGGGAGGAGGTAAGATAGAACCGACAGTCCTAAGTAAAACTTTTTTCTGTTAACAAAAAAAAAGTATGCTTACGATTATGTTAGCAAAATATAAAAGAAAAAAGATCTCGAGAAGAAGAGTTACTATTATGAGATTGAAATAATATTCTTCGGGTGAAATAATGTTGAAACCATAAATAGATTGTAAGCATAAAATATTCGGGTAAAATAAGAGATCATACTTTCTAGAAAAAATGGTGGGGGAGGTTAAGATTAATTCTGATCTCTAGGTTTATACATTAAACCTTATCCCACTCAAAGTGGGGTCGGCTACATGGATCACACGACGCCATATTGCTATGTCCCTATTCTTTCCTTAAGATAAACCTTTCACTAACATATCTTTTTGAATAATTTCATCAAGAGTTCTCTTTAGTCTCCCTCTATTTCTTATATACATCTCCCTTACCATCTACTCCACTATTATTACTATCACATCTAATTCTCTTCTTTGAACATGTTCATACCACCTTAAACGATAATCTCTCATTTTCTCTGAAATTGATGTTACCCCAACTCTTTCACTAATGTGATCATTACTAATCCTATCTTTTAATATATACCCACTTATCATTCTCAACATTTTCATCTCTCTCACATCCATCTTATGTCTTGTTGTTTTGTTTAACTGCCAATCATTCACAGTTTACATTAACTGTTTCCTCCTCAATTACCATTTTTATCGATAATAATCTGTCACCACTTCTATAAACTTCAACCACATTTTTCTTCCATACTTCATCCACAATTAAACCTACACCATTCATATGACTCACTTTACCAGTGTACCCAAGTTTATAACCATCAATATCCTTATCCTTTTCACCTACCCATTTATTCTCTTGTAAATATAAAATGTTTATCTTTCTATCCTTCATCACACCTATTATCTCCCAAGTTTTACCTTTTAAGGTTCTAATATTTCACGTATTAAATCTAATCCTACACCCGTTCACTTGCTTCTTTATATATCCCTTCTTCTGTAAAATGCTAGACTATGACATATTGCAAAAATGGTTGTGTGTGTCCATGCTTTAAGATTAGACAAATTTTACGTTGGCTGCCGAAGCCTAACACAACCTACTCTTTTTTATCCGGGCTTAGGACCGGCTATATTATAGGCAGAGTATTACATACAATAATAACAAAAAAAAACAAAATAAATAAATAAATAAATAAAAACACTAAACATTAATAATAATTAAACTAGCACAAATAATAACAAATAAATAAAGCGATAAACAATAAAACAATAATCGCAATACAATAAAATAATAACACAATACAATAAAACCATAAATAAATTATGGACATAAATTAAAATATTTAACTATATTAATTTTAGAATTTATTTATTCATCTTTTAGTCTTCAATATCTCAATAAATTAAAAATTATAATTTATCATAATTATCTTTGTTATTCTGTAAAAGTGACCCCTTCGTTTGTGGTGATCTGGACTCATATTAATCATTAATCATTCTTAAAATATCTTTCCCTATTTACAAGAGGACCTGAACATCTGTCATTGCCACGTACTTCTGCAACTGAAGCTTATACAGGTGTATAGACATTTTCTTCACCTGAACAACATAACAAAATGGCAGCCACTGAATCAATATTACTAAGAACCCAAAACAGAAACCATTCAGAAAATTTCCAACTCTTGATTAATAAGTGAGTGTCCTGGGAAATAGTTGTTGGGGAAGTGGACCACGCTTTGCTGTAGTGTGGATCTCTGAACAAAGTATACCCACCACAAAAAATTAATCATTAAGAATAGTAGTCATATCTAAACCTACACCTTCATATTGACAGGCGCAGCAACACTTATGGTAATCCAGTGGATAAGATCATCATGTTCAACCAACACAATCACAGAAAAACACTTCATGGTATTGAATGCATAATTAAATTAGAATAGTTAGTATAATTTTTTAACTGAAATAATAAGTGTCATTTAAAGAAATAATTCAGAATGTTGCTGGATACACTCAAACCTAAATTAAAAGGTCAAATATATTTTTTTGGACTAACTTTAAAATGTCAAATATGTACCATTACCTTTTTAGTGTAATTGATGCATAACATAAACGTGACATATTGATGACCATTATCAATAAAAGTGGCCTACCACCTGAAAATACAGAGAAGTTTATATTATTTATTTCCAATGTATCAAAAAGTTTATATTATTGATCACATAATCCCTTGTACCTCGAGCGTGATCTTTTAAGCTATTAGTTTCCACTTTTGATGGTCAGAAAAGCTTATTGATTCGCTGGACAACATGAAGCAGACGGAGACATGATAGAATTTGGATTTCTTTGACCATGCCCCAAAAGAAAAGCGGCCATTTTGATCGTTAGTTGGTAATTAAAGGACAAAATTCTCACTATTTTTTAACAACAAAATTGTACTTTCACACATTAATTAAATACATCAAGTTGATGTGTGTATAGCATGTATCAATCTTATTCTCACGTTTAAATCGAAGTGAAACAGGTATAATATACCTTTTTAACATTTATAGAGGGGGCAGGATGGGAGAGAATAATACAACAAGAATAATAATAATAGTAATATTGGTTTTGAGTGTTTGACTATATATTCAATTATTGCTATGCTATGGAAGTGTGAACCAAAATAATTCTGTTGAATTCCTCTGTCTAGCTATCTGCTTCTGCTTCAGCAAAGTGCTCCATGGCCACCGAGATGGTTACAAGATCACCGGGACGAGGAGGAACCTTTGCCGGCAACGGCGCCGCCGCCAACCTACCATCTCCAGCGGTGGCCACTGACTGTCAGCCACCACTCCAGGGTGGTTCTGCCAGCCAAGAGGTTAGCTACTTCTACCACCTCCTTCTCTTGTTCAATTTAGAACTGAGTTTTATATCATTTAATCATAACACATGTCTAAGGATCTAAGGACATATCTTTTAGTTTAAAAAAAAGGATATATCTGATATTTCTAGCAACTGATAAGTTTGGATTGCTGGATAACGTAGGCCATAAATCATAATGAAAATATCTTCCTGTTTGAGTTATTATTGTTATTTATTATTTAATTAATAAAAGTGTTAATACATTTTTTGACCCCAACATGTATAGTATCTTTTTATTTAGTCCCTCAAGTTTTAAACTAGAACTATTAGTTCCTATATATATATATTTTTTGGTCAGAAATAGTAGTTCCTATATATGATTTAAAGAAAAATATGGATTATTATGCGCATTGAGGAACCAAAATCCATTATTACATTTGAGATTATCCTTTTGTATATGTACCCTAATTAATTTTTGGATTTGAGTGAGCATAATCACTTGAATCTAGCTAGCAGCATATATAATCAATATCGTGGATAGTTTTCTTTTAAAAAATATTATATAAATATAGATATATAGGCATTTCTTGTATACTATAGCCAAGTATCCACGCAATATCTATTATCTATCATTATCAATGCATCTAAATTTATAACAAAAAAAGAAAGAAAAGATTATTTCTTAAAAATAGCTAAATAAGTATAGCATGCCTGTAAAATTAAATCAATTAGCCTTGGATAGCATATTAAATGTTACAGTAATACCAACAGGGGTATTTCGGTCTTTTGAACATATCACCTTCCATTCAACAACGTGACATTGATTCAACTAACCTCATATACTTCACGAAATCAGATTCTATTTCCATGATTTCGGATATAAGAGATTGATCTTAAATGAGTGTGTGTGTGTTTCAAGCTCTCTCTTATTTAAGTCCCTTATATTCATTTACTTTATAAGCTTTTGATCTTCTATTTATGTTTGAGTTATATTTCTTTCTTGGTACAGAAGCTAAGTACTTCACCAAACACAGTACGCAATAACACAATGAGCCAAAACAATGGGAATTATGATTATGTTGCTGTTGATGGTTTACCTTCCCCAAGGAGAAATCATTTTAAGAAAGTTTCAGCTCTTCCTCTCATATTTATAATTTTCTATGAAGTTTCTGGGGGTCCTTTTGGAATAGAAGATACAGTGGGAGCAGCAGGTCCTCTATTAGCACTAATTGGCTTCTTGGTTTTCCCATTAATATGGAGTGTCCCAGAAGCTTTAATTACTGCAGAAATGGCCACCATGTTCCCTGAGAATAGTGGCTATGTTGTTTGGGTTTCTTCTGCATTGGGTCCTTACTGGGGGTTTCAACAAGGTTGGATGAAATGGTTAAGTGGGGTAATTGATAATGCATTATACCCAGTTCTGTTTCTTGATTATCTCAGATCTGATATACCTGCTTTAGCTAGTGGCTTTCCAAGAATTGGTGCAGCCTGGGGATTAACAATAGTCCTCACATTTTTGAACTATTTGGGTATAACCATTGTGGGATGGGTTGCTATTGTTTTAGGGGTCTTTTCTCTCCTTCCTTTTGTGGTTATGGGGTGTATTGCAATTCCTCATTTGAAACCTTCAAGATGGTTGGTGGCTGATCTGCACAATGTGGACTGGAATTTGTATCTAAATACACTATTTTGGAATCTTAACTACTGGGATTCCATAAGTACTCTTGCTGGAGAAGTAGATAACCCAAAGAAAACTCTTCCAAAGTCTCTATTCTTTGCTCTGATTCTTGTAGTTGTAGGATACTTTTTCCCACTCCTAATAGGTACCGGTGCTGTTCCTCTCAACCGTTCCTTGTGGACCGATGGATACTTCTCTGATTTAGCCAAGATCATTGGAGGAGCATGGCTGGGTCATTGGCTGCAGGCAAGTGCTGCAATGTCAAACATGGGAATGTTTGTTGCAGAGATGAGCAGTGATTCATTTCAACTTTTGGGTATGGCTGAGAGAGGGATGTTGCCTAAGTGTTTTGGCATGAGGTCTAGATTTGGAACACCTCTTATAGGAATACTTTTCTCTGCATCAGGTGTGATTTTACTGTCATGGTTGAGTTTTGATGAGATTGTTGCAGCTGAAAACTTCTTGTATTGTTTTGGAATGATCATGGAGTTCATAGCATTCATATTGTTGAGGATCAAGCGCCCCAATGCGCCTCGGCCTTTCAAGATTCGAGGAGGAACATTAGGAGCAATTCTCTTATGCACACCTCCTACAATTACAGTTGGTTTTGTGTTATATTTTTCATCTGTCAAAATTTTGGTCATAAGCTTAATTGCTGTGTTCATTGGACTTGTATTGTTTCCATGTCTTAAATTAGCAGAGAAGAAGAGATGGTTGAAGTTCTCAATCAATTCTGAGCTGCCAAATTTTGACAATCAAGAGAGAAGTCATTCTTTGATGCAATGAAGTTACAAAGAAATATCTAAACATGTAAAATTAGTGTGTATTTAGAATACCACTGAAAATTGTATCAAAAAAAAAAAAAGAATACCACTGAAAATGAAGACACAGTTTTTTACTCGGTCTATTGTCGTGGAAGGTTCTGTGGATATTTTTGTTTCCATCTTCATAATGCTTCTTTCTCAATTATTAATGGGGTTTCATAAATGATTAACAGATTCAAATTTGGCATTTGAGTGAAATCCTCCATACTTACAGGCTTACGACAAAGTTGGTGATATGGATCTCAAACATTTATGCAGTGAATATATTTAGATTAAAAGGCTTACCATGTCCCAACTTTGAGCTGGGTGTTATGGAACAAGAATGTTGGTATATATGAAGCATCACGCCCTTTGCATCATTTAATAAGATTGTGTTAAATAGTTTAAAATTGAGTATCTATCGCCAAAGTTTAATCCAATTGATAAAGAAGTTTAACTCTTAAGTCTTAACTATGTGGTTGTATAGTGAGTCTTTGATACCCAACTCACCTATTAGGAGAAAGAGAAAAGTGACACATTAAAAGTAAATGATAACTATTAGTTTGCCTAATGACTAAGTGATATTTTTGCTATTTACTTACAAATCTTGTTGTATTTACTTCACGTTGTAATAATTACAATTAATTTATATTGTGTCAATTTAGAATTTTTAAGAAAAAGTAAATGAGAACTATTAGTTTACCTAATGACTAAGTGATGTTTTTGCTATTAATTCCAAATCTTGTTGTGTATATGTTGATAACATTTAATGTAGCAATTGATGACAAGTAATGGCGTGTTAGGTAAAATTCAATTATCTTAAGTTAAATTAATTGAAATTTTTATCAAAAATCAGTTAATTGACAACTATAATTTTCACTACAAAAAACGGGGCCCATATCGGCGTTTCATAGGGCCTCGCATCGGCGGAATTTTCCGGCGGAATAGCGCTACGGCGTTTTGGCAAAACGCCTATAAATTTGCCGTCGAAATGCGGCATCTCGGCGTTTTGGAAAACGCCTATATGAGAAGCAAAACGCCGGTATGCGGAAATAATATTTTTTTATTTATGCACATAGGCGTTTTATAAAACGCCTATGTGCAGTATTAAATAATAATATTTCATACCGGCGTTTTGCAAAACGCCGGTATGTGTTTTCCAAAAAAAAATAAAAAACATTTTTCTTCCTGATTGTTTAAAACCAGGAAGAAAAATGTTCAAAAACATAAGGAATAATATGTTAATCCCAAAGTTACATACACATAAAGAATAATATATATAAACATAAGCAATAACAAGAGTAATTCATAAAACATGATACCCAAATATATAAAATCAAAACAACAAGCAATATGTAAAAGAAAAGCAATAAGATCATATCAACATTATAAAATCAAATATCACCAAAAAACACGAAATAAAAAACATTAGCAAAACTAGCCAAAAAAACAAAGCAACAACAACATTGAATGAGAGACGAAGAGAAGAAAATAGAAGAAAACGAGAAAATGAGCAACTTTACACGGAAGGAGGGAGGTGCTATTTATAGGGAACGGAGGTGCATACCGGAGTTTGGAAAACGCCCATATGCATTTTAATATTAAATAATGCATATAGGCGTTTTGCCAAACGCCTATATGCATTATTTACATTAAAATAATGCATATAGGCGTTTCAGTGAAACGCCTATATGCTTTCTAATGCATATAGGCGTTTCAGGGAAACGCCTATATGCATTATTTTAATGTAAATAATGCATATAGGCGTTTCCTCAAAACGCCTGTATGCGATTAAATGTTATTTTAATCGCATATAGGCGTTTTGAGAAACGCCTATATGCATTTAGTGCATTTAATATGCACTTAATGCGCAGATAGGCGTTTTTCAAAACGCCGATATGTGCATAAAGTGCATATTAAATGCACGTTATGCACATAGGCGTTTCTCAAAACGCCTATGTGCGATTAAAATAATATTTAATCGCAGATAGGCGTTTTGAAGAAACGCCTATATGCGGTTTTCTGAATAAAAAAATTAAAAAAAAACTGTCAGCCCCTCTTTTTTAAATTTAAAAACCATACCGGCGTTTGTTATACCCAAAACGCCGATATGGAAACGCGGGAAAAAAGGCGGGAAGCGCGCGCCAAATTTATTGGCGTTTTTATATAGGCGCTTTGGGTAAAAACGCCGGTATGCGTCTCATATAGGCGTTTTGGACCAAAACGCCGGTAAGGTTGCGCCGGAATGGCCCGTTTTTTTTGTAGTGTTTACTAATGAATATTCATGCTATTATTAACAAGTAGCCATTGACCGCTCTTATTGCTTCATGAACACCTCTAGCTGTATTAAATAAAATCCATTCAAAATAAAAAGGTAATTACCTTTTTATTTGTATCAGGCAATAAAAAGGTAATTACATGTTTTGAATTTGTATCAAGCATATTCTTTGGTATCTATTATTTATAAAAAGGACGACTATGTGGAAATGTCCATATAGTTTAGTCCAAGGTTCACTCAACACTATAAAGTTTTGTTTACCTAAAAGTACCCATTTAGATAGTAAAATGGGTTAAAAGTGCTCATGTCGCCAATATCAATATATGTTAACAATATTAAGCATTTCAACATAAGGGAAAGTTTTGGTCAAAAAATATAAGGGAATGTTAGATGAATAAAATGTGCAAAGTTACTCATAGTTTGGTTCAAAGTGCTTAACAATATGAACTATTTTTTGCTCTAAAAATATAGATAATGAGGATTTGAAGTCTCAGGCAAATGTTTGCAACTCAATCTTTTCTTTGTAATGTCACTCTTCAATCTTCCTTCATATATATATATATATATATATATATATATATATATATATATATATGGCAAAGGTGCAAAAATAGTCATCGTAAATTTAAAAATGTGCAACTATAACTCTGGTAAATTGAAGGGGGCAAAACTGTACACTATAAATCAAAATGGGGCAAAATTGGGCAAATGTGCAAAAATAGCCATCGTAAATTTAAACGTATGTTTTCCAGACGTGGCCCCACCATCAGTAAATGATGTGTCATACATTTAAGGGTGCAATATGTTGATGAGACTTTAATTTTTTCATGAGACTTTATTTTTTCACATGATTACGTAGAAGTAAGGTGAATTTCACATGATTTGGGGTTCTATTTGGTTTCTTATCGAAATGATTTGAGGGTTTAGAGTTCGTTTTTAGTGATTTAGGGTTCAACTGGATGCATTTTAGCTTTCACGTTAGATTTTGGAATTGACATGTCATTTACTAATGGTGGAGCCCACGTCTGGAAAATGTCTGTTTAACTCGGCCTAACAGAGAGGTTACTTTTGCCTCATTTTGGTTTATAATGTATGGTTTTGCCCATTTTAGTTTATAGTGTACAATTTTGCCCTCTTCAATTTACCAGAGTTATAATTGCCCATTTTTAAATTTATGGTGGCTATTTTTGCACCTTTACCATATATATGTGTGTGCGCGCGCCTTTGAGAATGTAAACCAACATTGTAAAAAATTTGACGAGCAAGAATTTGCCTAAGATTTCAATGGTCTGCTTTTTTCCTATCTCTTTTTTAAAACATCTTTTGAACTTGAAGTTTTGAAGAATATTTTATTGAAATACCAAATTCATCCCTCATGTGTATTACTTCTCCTACCTAACGTGTGAAAAATAACAACATATAGGGTCCGTTTGGTTGTGGGAAAGAAAGTGGAGAATTGGAAAGTGAAAGGGTGAAGTTGGAAAGTAGAGGTAAATTAGGTAATGATGAGAAAGTAAAGTTTGTGGGGCTCAGGAAAAATGTGAGATGGAGAGAGAAAACTTGTGGGTCCCAGGATACATGTAAATTACACAAAACCCATTACTTTCCTCACTTTCTAATTCTTTACTACTTTACATTGGCAACCAAACAAGCCAATAGAGTCATAGACACATAGGAAACCATTTTGCTAACTACGTGGATACTTTGTGGGGCGGGGGGGGGGGGGAGTATGTGGTGTTAGACACCTTTTTTAGTTGATAGGTACTAGACGTAGATGCTCTTTGAATCAAATATAACTAGCAAATAAACCCGCGCGTTGCGCGGGAGCATTATTTCCATTAACGTTTTTAAATAGAAGAGCATATAACAATTTCTTATAATTGTTGAACAATATTTTTGCGGAGATGTACAATGGAAATAAAATAGCAAGTACAACTAAAAGGTTTGTGTAGAAAGTCATAATACTGATTTTTTTTTGGGCTAAAAAAATGTTGGGTTTAACAGATAAAATGAAGATGACAATTATAAAGGTTCCCCGCGCTTCGCGCGGTTAAGAGAAGTAAATGAAAGACACATTAATAAATATAGTTATTGCTAAAATAAAGAAAGAAGGAATTTTTATGTGTTTTGTTTCAAAAAAAAAATTGGTTGGGTCACATATGCTTTGAGCATCTACATTAAACAAATGAATGACACATTCATAAGTCAAAGGCATTAGGTCAAGGGAAACATTTTCTCCTTTAATAAATCAACCTCAGGAATATTGGGCACACAAGACATCGCTATGTTTTGTACAAAAGTCTATGTCCTTGATGGAAAAAAGTACTCAAAGTGTAGTCTACAAATGAGCAATAAAAAATAATATCAGTAAGATATTTACGAGATGCAGGCCTACCCAAATAGGTAACTCCGATCAATCCATTGCTTTTATCATGATATATTTTATCGAGATATAGTTCCTGGTACAAATACTTGGTGTTTCAAGACTAAAATATCATAATGATAAAAAAAGGACTAAAATATCAGACAAATGTTGTATTAACTACTAGACACGGGAAATTCCAATCAATCCATTGCCAAAACAACAAATTAGAAAGGCAAAGATTGTTAAACAGAAGTTAAAGTGAAGATTTTGGCAGTCATAATTTGTCTCTTGTTAAAAAGTTCATTGTTGCAGCTGTAGCATAATGAGAAGTTTGGTCTTTTCAGCCATCAAAGTCCCTCTATCCAAAAAGTAAAAGAAGCATAGCCTGCAACAAAGATCTATGATCATGTACAATATGATACTAAAAATTCTTTAGAGTATGCACATGTACCAACTGTGTATTCATGTTATATATGACCGTCTACATCATTCTGAGAGAACATGTATAGTAAGGAATTGAGATAGAGCCTTCAGAAGGAGATAGCAGAATGAGAGAGTAGGTCTGCAATAAAGATATATGATGACATACAAGAAGATACTAAAAATTATAGGCTTTCCATAGGTACCAACTATGTATTCCTTTTTTTTGGTATGGTACATTGGAGAGAGCAACTACAGTAAGATTTTGATAGGAAAGACTTACCACCTAACCAACTACAGAAAGCTTTGAAAGTTATCTTATTTCTATTTGACTTTTACATTTATGATCTGCATCTGGTTTGTTTAAACTTGGCAAGCAACATATGAACAGTGTTAATATGCCCATATTACAAAAAATATCATAGGTATAACAGTGTTAATATTCCCATATTAACAGCTACAAAACATCACACCTAACCCATCCCTGTGAAGTCATAAACATCGCATCAACTTAAATTGCAATATGTCAATCAGTGAATGATGTTAAGCTAAGATAGTATGACTTATAAGCACCATGATGCACCAACAGAACACTTCAAATGAACTATGATATAGGCAACCGACTCACACCTAATATAGATATGGTATAATCTAAATATAAGGGGCATCAATTTTACACCATGATTTGAAGCATTAGGGTATAACAGTATTCAGCACAAAACAATATCAAAATACAAGATTTCTTTTACAACTTCCATTACCATCACCATCCCATCACAATTAAAAACAATGACTAGACAGAACAATATCCATCATATAAAATAATAGGAATGTGCAGCTACAAGGATCTAAAATTAATATTCAACATCACCATTTGGTATTGTTGAGGAGTGAAAACATACAAAGGCATATTCTAAATTCACATAACCATTCAAGTACACATTAACAATTGAGAATAGACAATTAGGTAACAAAGAGATAAAGCATACAGAACCATCAAAATAACATGCCAAGTGTCACAAGAAACTTGATGTTTAGATAAAAAAGGATGATTTTCAAAAGAAACATATTGTGGAATTCACTGAAACATATTCTGAGTATGACTTTTAGATTTTTATTATATCTTTAATCATTTTTAGTCCATTAACTGCTGTGTAGAGACGATGATTTGGGGTAACTGTAAATTCCCTAACCTGTTGCCCAATTGTTTAAATTCCAAGGCCTTTACTATACTTGTTTTTTTAACAGCTTTTTGAGGATGCATACAAATCACCATTGAATATAATTATTCTTGATGAAATTGAGAGGTACAATTTGTAATGTTTTTATTTTGTTTTCTTTGACACAAGTTTTTGCATGTAACATTCTTTAATTGTTTATTATCGATGCAGATTATTGGAGTATGTTGCCATTGTTCCACGGTTTTGAAATTTGATTTCTCAGACACTACTGATCCTGCTAAAACGGTTTCCTCCAAAGGTTTCTATCTGATCTCCTATTTTCTACCACACGTTTCTTTAGTCTCTCCTCTCAAGCTTTTGGTTTCAGTTCATACTTAAAGCATATCTGTTAGGTAAGGTTTTTAAGCAGAAGTACCTGGAATGAGCTCACGGTATCCTGGAGTGTATAGAGACTAAAAATCCATTAACTTCAGCTTGCTCTTCTGATTTCCTTCATAAACATCACATCAACTTGAATTGCAGTATGTCAATCAATGAATGATGTTAAGCTAAGCTAGTATGATCTATACACACCATGATGCACCAACAGAACACATCAAATGAACTCTGATATAGCCTACAAACTCACACCTAAGGAAAATGTAATTGAAAAGTATCAACCAACTAATTTATGGCAAGAAAGCGATAAAGGCAAGAGAGGCTATGGGAAGTGGTTTGTAAGGGAAGGAAAGGCCTTTAAATAGACAAAAAGAACTTGTATGACAGGAGGGAAAATACATCAGTTTTTTAAAATGAGGGGATTATTTTAGAGGGAAATCATACATGAATGAAATGCAATAAAGCTAAAAGGCTAGGTGGTTCTGAAGGACAACTATATCATAGGCCCATATTAGCTGTCTTGTTTCAAGAAAGCAGGAAGCAAGTGATGTGATGAAGCAATAAATGCCAAGAGATGGGCGGAAATCAGTGGGAAGGCAGAAAACATTGCATACCACATTTTTTTAATTTCTAATATAATGAAATGAGTTTGCTTATCATCATAGATTGTCAAGTACCCCCTTTTTTTCTGCAAAACCGTGAGACAACAAAAATAGATAAATCAGGGGCAAAACAATTCACATAAAATGGGAGATAAAAGTAGCTAGCATAATAAAGTCTGAATGTATTCCAGACAAGAAAAAGAATTAAGAGAGGACTGTTCATCCTCGCAACAACCTAACAAATAAAAAAGTATCCTTGAAATCCACAAAACCTAGTCCATCGTACGGAAAACACAAAACATAAAATTGAAGAAGTTAAAGATACCTTGACACCAGAATCAGAGGTTGCGAGGGCTGAATTAAGCCGATGAGTATCCATATTGAGCTTACGCTTGAGAGGATCGGAAGAAGGAAGGCAGGGGAGAAGAGGGCTCTTCAATTTGGCGGCGGGCGAGGGCGGAGGCTTAGAATCGAAGTGCATGACATTGAAGTCGGAAGGAGGCTCATTTTCTTTGGAAGATTAAGGCTTGCGAGAAATATCTCATTAGAGTGGGGATTACTATTAGGGCTTGGTTAAGAAGGAAGCTCTTGCAAAGGAGAATCCCTCAAGATTGTGTTTGTTAGTAACATGAGAAAGGAGGAAGGGAGGGAGGGAGGGAAGGAAGGGAGGTTAGAGTTCATGGAAAGGGAAGACAGTGAAGCAAGGAAGATTGAGAGAGAGAAGTGGGTCTGATGGGGTTTTTTAAATACGAGGAAGAAGGTCCGAAAATAGGGAAGAGGAGGAAGTGAGGTCGATGCCGGAAGTGAAGAAAGCTGCTGCCGCCGCCCGAGCTCGCCGGAGATGCTGCTGGGGAGATGAAGAAGGCGAAGAAGATGAGAAAGATAGGGGAAGGGCATTTATATGATATCTGCAATGAAGGAACAATGAAACCAGAGACACCGCCAGAAAACACGCCAAAAGATAAATCAGATAAATCAGTAGGTAGCCCTATGAAGCCCTCTGAAGCTCTATGGAAGAAGCTAGACAACAGTGATTGGGGAACGACATTTATATGATATATGATAGGTATTTTTGCATATTTTATTATGCCTAACTTTCCCTAACATTAAAAAGGCTATCATTGTTAGCTTGTATTGATTACATGGACACTTTTACTTTTTTCGGCAACTACATGAGCACGTTTAAGCGAAAAAAATTGTGATATTGAGTGCACGTTGGAATAACCTATATGGGCATTTATGCATCTCTATCTAATACATTTTCTTCATGGAGCTTTTTAATGGAGTTTTTTTTTTGCATCCTAGGACCTCAGTGTCATTTTGTCCATTGTTAAATTGTATAAACACCTTCAAAGATATTTTCTAAAAAACCGGAAATATCATAAACTAATATTTAGTCTCTTGTTATAATTAACTTATAATAATATTTGTCCAATAACATACATCATCCTGAACAAAATTTTGATGCATCTAGATTGTCAGAACTTTTTTTTACATTGAACACTGAATATCCTAAATTTGTGATGATTGTTTGTTAATGAGAAACATACTTCAAGAACGAAATTGCACAAAACATTATTTTGGAATATTAGGAACTAGTTAAAAAAATATTTTACCTAGACTTAGTTTAATATAATGTGTTCTATATAAACAAATACTTTGCCAAACATGCACCAATGCTGTATGTCAAATATGCCAAATATAATGAGTAGTTGGGTTAATATACAACAGATACTTTATGCCAAATACGCACCATGCTATGGAATATTACGTTTTTGAAGTAGTTGAGACATAATCACAGCGTGTGACGTGAAAAATATTTTTCATGTCACGTTGTGATTATATGCCATTGATGGTGCTAACTTCCAACTGAAAAAATATGGAGACGTGTATGATCAGTTCCCCAGCATCACTACTGTGACTCTGTCATAATATTTATTCTTTTTTTTATACAACATAATATTTATTCTTTAAACCTTGATAACTTGATTCTATCACTTTGGCCATAAAAAAAAACCTTGATTCTATAATGAAAAATTTTATTACTATCAATTTTTAAATAGAAAATTTATTTGTTTAATTGATTAGATTGAGGATGTGGTTTACATTAGTCAAAATCAGATTACAGCCCGCAAACTCGCTAACCATTTATATCTATCTATTTATTTATTTGGCTAAAGTATTCTTTTGGTCCCTTATGTTTGCATCAAGTTTCAATTTAGTCCTTTATGTTTGGAAAGTACACTTTTAGTCCTTTTTTGTTAACACCGTTAGTTTAATTTAACGGAAAATGCTAACTTAAAAATTTTAGATGATTATTTTATAACGAAATTGGACCGAAAATAATAAATTTTGAAAATATAAGAATATTTACACTCAAATATTTTAATCTGAACATTTTTTTAGTATTTAATAACCATCTAAAATTGTTAAGTTAGCATTTTCCGTTAAGTCAAACTAACGGTGTTAACAAAAAAGGACTAAAAGTGTACTTTTCAAACATAAAGGACTAAATTGAAACTTGATGTAAACATAAGGGACCAAAAGTATACTTTAGCCTATTTATTTTGAATAAAACAGTGAATCATTCCTTAAAATGAACCTTACATATAAAGCCTCTAATTATCTACCCTTCTTCAACTCCCACCCACACACACACACACACAAAGGTAACAACATATATGCATCATGATGAAAGGTGTTGGTTGATCAAAGGTAATAAAACTAACATCTAGATTATGAGAATGCTTAGTTAACGGATCTGCCAAACTAATTATGTATGTTCCCTACATACATGGGCAAAACCCATTGTCTAATCCCTATGGATAAGAAATCTAAAATTATCCACTAATTCCTTGAAAAGGTTAGTCATCTCATAACCTCTTAATACAATGTTTAGACCTCTTTTGACTAGCTCAAGTGCAATCCATAAATGTAACCAAGTGATTTGCAATTTCGGGTGGAATGAAGCTACTCATTCATTTCCATGTTGAGTTAGAATAAGCCCTTCTCAACAGCTCTTTCCATCCTCTAATATCCATCCACAATAAGGCGGACATGATTCACATCCCAATATAATCCTAGATACACTTACATTTATTTCTAACCCCCTCGTACTTATTTATTATAAAAGACCATTAATTGGGAAA
Source organism: Mimosa pudica (assembly GCA_029929735.1). Lineage (NCBI taxonomy): Eukaryota > Viridiplantae > Streptophyta > Magnoliopsida > Fabales > Fabaceae > Mimosa > Mimosa pudica. The sequence goes on along the minus strand of JAKELP010000017.1, from coordinate 8,222,485 downwards.
AAAAGGGAAAAGTTAAGAGAAAATTGAAATATCAAAACTTATTATTGTATTTGGGGACAAACTGAATTATCCAAATGTGTCAAATATTTAACATTGAAGGGAGTAATTAGTTGGACACGAGTCTGGCAAAATCTCGATTATTATACATTGATCAAATATTCGTGAATCTTTGAACATCAAATTGGCTGGGGGATTTTTTAAGAGGAGAGGTAGAAACGGAAAGCCATGTTCGATAAGAAAAATGGACTAGAAGGGAGCTTTTTTTTTTGTCTTTTTAGTGTTAATCTCCCCTCAAGATGACTCTCTCACCCTCCAAATTAAACTGGTCCTTGGAGAGGTGAGAAACTTGTCAACAAACTTTGAAAAAATTATCCATGATTGCTACCCTCCTGAATAAGTAGCTTCTTTATTTTTTTTATTTCTCTCCGCAAGACCCAATCCACAACCATAAAAAGCACTGCAATTGAGTTTTCTCTTGAGTGAAAATGGATTTTATTGATTAAAGGTTAACTGTATTTCGGCCAAAAAAAGGTTAACTGTACAGGAACAAGCTTTCTTATTGAAAATGAGTGATCTGGTCCAAACTGTAACCAACTACGTTGTACATTGAGTTTGAAAGGCCAAAAGGCTATTACTATTTAATAGAGTGGTTGACTATTGTTCCTATTTTTCTGAGCAAATCTTCACAGTGTCTGTAAAAATGTGGTAGTTTCTTGCTTTCCAAGGTTTCCATTTTTAGTTTTCCATTTGCTTCACGCCTTCACCATTTCATCCCTGCTGAGACTTTGTGTGTGTTCTATAAAATATAGATTGCATGATCATACAATGCATAAATTACGAGTGAGGTATGAAAAGTAAACATTATGTGCAGAAAACTTATCATACAATGAGTTTTGCTTCTTCTTTTTTATAAAGTTTATCATATTTTATATAGATTTTTTTAAATATTAAAACTAGTAAGCTAATGCATTAAAATTAATAAAAATCATTCTATAAAATGTATATAATAATCTTTTACCGTGTATAAGTAAGACAAAATGTGTTTGTTAGATTTAAAAATTAGAAAACAATAATTTTGATACAAATATTATAAAAGAACAAGAAAAAAGAAATATAAACAAAATAATAAGAGTATAATTTTCATTCTACAATCAACTCCTCTCAACTGCCTGCCTGTCCCAAACAAGAAATCATACCTCCTTGACCCTCAAACCAAATAAAGCTCACAAACTCCCCTATCCTACACTTACCTCATGAAGCATCCCTCCCTCTACTCATTTGAACAAAACACAACCTAAAGTTCCTAAAGAGGAGGGATGGTGTCAATCATACAAGCACTACAAAAAGTATTATGGGCTTGAGTATAAACTATATAAATGCATTATTGCAAAGCCGTAGAAGTTGGTCGCTTGTTGCCTATTTATTCATTCATTTGATTGTTCTATCTAGCTATATCTCATTCTGGATCAGCAAGGTGCTCCATGGCCATTGAGGAGGTTGCCATATCACTAGAACAAGAAGGAACCAATGCCGCCAACAGCAGGATAGCTGTCACCACTCTGCCTCCTCAGGGGGCGGATAGTCAGCCACCACCACAGGGTGATTCCAGTAGCCAAGAGGTTAAGCTCACCGCCATTCCTATCCCTTATTGTCTATACATTTGTTGCTATTACCATTTACCTTAAGAGAAATAATTACGTGCTTCAAAAGTATTATGTTATAAACAATTTGTACAATTAAATCACATTTCAGCTGGTTTTAACCTTACTTTTCTTTTGGTGATGACTTGTTTAATTTTAACCATACTTTATTGATGATTTGTGGAATAATTTAAAATTTATTCACAAAACAATTTGCTCCTTTTTTATAATTAATAATATTGAGGGGCAGACTTGATTCGACGTTTAGCTCGCATGCCATGAGGTCTAATGTCATGAGTTCAAGTCAATCTCTTTGCAAAAGCAGGGGGTAAAATTACTTAGAATAATCCCTTCCACAGCACCTCACCAGTAGGGACTAGAGCTGAGTTGACCTTTTTCAAATTAATAACATCGTGTATTTGTGTGGCTAATTTTTTGAACCCAGCAGCATAATTTATAAATTTAGCGGGTTATTGTTCTTAAAAAATATTACTACCTCCGGTCCTAAATATAAGACCTAATTGACTTTTTTTTGGAGAGGTTAAGGTTGCAAAATAGGCTATTAAATCATGACATATTTGATATATTTTTAGATTATACATTAGTTTAAAGGGAAAATAAACTAATCTAATAAGAGAAAAAATTAGGTAGATATCAATTTATAATTAACTTATTTTGTTTTTTTATATGATCTTCTAAAAAGTCAATTAGGTCTTATATTTAGAACCGGAGGGAGTATATTGAAATGTGGTTATAGGTACATGTGATTCACTCTGTAACCTACTATCCAAGCAATTAGCCTATGATCATTGTAATAAGCCTCAATGATTGATTCGAGGTCATCTAATTCATTTTCCATGATTATTTGGATTGTTGTAAGCCTCGGATATAGGTGCTTAGTCTTATAGGGGAATGGTTATTTGGAGGTTTCTTGTAGTCCTCATTTTATTTCACTTCATTTTCTCTCCTTTTCCCTCTCTTCTCATTTAATTTGTCTCAAGTCTTAACTATAAAATCATTTTGCCTTTTTTTAGAAAAATCAAGGATGTAAAATTGATCAGTTTCAAATGTCTTAATCATTTTTTCTTCAAAACTAATTCATTTTACTTCTAAACAATCTTAGAATACAATTATATGTAAAATATGTTACAATTAAAGCGGTCCTTTTTAGCTTCCTTAATCAACACAAAAAATCAAAATGGAGTGGAGAAAATATTGATTAAGCTTTTCATCTCTGATCTGATTTATGCTGCCATGATTAGTTATACTTCTATCTTGTTATAGAGATTAAGGACTTCACCAAATAGACGGCAGGCCATTGAGAGTGAATATGCCACAGTTGAAGGATTAGTCTCCACTAGACCTACTAACCTGAAGAAAGTTTCAATCATTCCTCTCATATTCATAATCTTCAATGAGGTTTCTGGGGGTCCTTTTGGGATGGAAGACACAGTGCGAGCTGCAGGTCCTCTATTAGCACTAATTGGCTTCTTGGTTTTTCCGTTAATATGGAGTGTCCCAGAAGCTTTAATTACTGCAGAAATGGCCACCATGTTCCCAGAGAATAGTGGCTATGTGGTTTGGGTTTCTTCTGCATTAGGTCCTTACTGGGGATTCCAACAAGGTTGGATGAAATGGCTAAGTGGGGTCATTGATAATGCCTTATACCCAGTTTTGTTTCTTGATTATCTTAAATCTGATATCCCTTCTTTGGGTAGTGGCTTTCCAAGAATTGGTGCAGCCTGGGGATTAACAATATTTCTCACATATTTGAACTATTTGGGTTTAACAATTGTGGGATGGGTTGCTATTGTTTTAGGTGTTTTCACACTCCTTCCCTTTGTGGCCATGGGGTTTATTGCAATTCCTCATTTGAAACCTTCTAGATGGTTGGTGGTGGATCTAAGAAATGTGGGATGGAGTTTATATCTAAACACACTATTTTGGAATCTTCATTACTGGGATTCCATAAGTACTCTAGTAGGAGAAGTAGATAACCCAAAGAAAACTCTCCCAAAGTCTCTATTCTATGCTATGATCCTTATAGTTTTGTCATACTTTTTCCCACTCCTAATAGGTACAGGTGTCGTTCCTCTCAACCGTTCATTGTGGACTGATGGATACTTCTCTGATGTCACCAAGATCATTGGAGGAGCTTGGTTGAGTTATTGGCTTCAGGCAGGTGCTGCAATGTCAAACATGGGAATGTTTATTGCAGAGATGAGTAGTGACTCATTTCAACTTTTGGGTATGGCTGAGAGGGGAATGTTGCCCCAATGCTTTAGCATGAGGTCTCGACATGGAACACCTATTATAGGAATACTTTTCTCAGCTTCAGGTGTGATTTTATTGTCATGGTTGAGCTTTGATGAGATCATAGCGGTTGAAAACTTTTTATACTGTTTAGGGGTGATTTTGGAGTTCATAGCATTCATATTGTTGAGGATCAGACGCCCCAATGCATCTAGGCCTTATAAGATACCAGGAGGAACAGTAGGAGCAATTCTTTTGTGTATACCTCCTACAATAACAATTGGTTTTCAATTAGGTTTGTCATCAGTAAAAATTGCAGGCATAAGCTTTATTGCTGTGTTCGTTGGCCTTGTACTTCAACCATGCCTAAAATTTGTAGAGAAGAAAGGATGGTTGACGTTCTCAATCAATTCCGAGCTGCCAGATTTTGATAATCTATAAAGAAGTCACTCTTTGATGTGATGCAGTTAAAAAAAGCAACATGTAAATAAGTGTTTAGAATTTCTTTAAAAGAAATTAAATACGTGTTTAGAATATGCTCGAAAATGAAGTTATTACAAGTTTCACTGGGTATGCCTATAACAAAATTGTCATAATTCTATCATAATTTCATTTTCAATGTGGTAGCTTCTGTCCAAATTTGGCTGATTATATCGATACTCCATTTCGGATCATGCAGTGAAGAATATGGGCATTAATTTTAAAGGAATAATTAAAAACACCTCTCCCCACTCCCACTCCCACCCCCACCACCCAAAAAAAAACAAAGAATGGAGGAACACATTTTTATTCATAACTGATCGATCACATGAATTCCTTCATTATTCATAGGGGTAGCAAAACTCAGCCAATAAGAGGCAAAATCGCTTCAATTATATGTAAAGTCAAATCAAAACATGACTTGTCAACTTCAGTATATTGGTTAGAAAAGGTACAGCAATTTTTATCCAAAAATAGAAAAAAAGGAATTGTACTGTATGTAGCTAGCTAAACCTTTAAACAGATAATCTCAAAAGTCGTTAGTTGATGAATATCAAACATTGTCATTGGTTAGATGATAGGTTATTTGTTGTTCAACTTCAGATTGTAAGGGTTGGAAAGAGAGGAAAATTAGAGAGGAAAGGAGATGGCAGAAGAGAAAATGAGTATGACAAAAATGTGGGAAGAAAATGCTATCACTTTCATTTGAGTGAAAAAAATTGAGAGATAATTAAATAAGTAAATATGTGGTGATGACTAAAATTTCTCTACTCTTATATTTTAAACAAAAGCTATATGCAAAATTAAATTAAATTCTAAGGTGATTGATAGAAATGTTATTTTTAAGATAAAATTATATATTAGACATACATCAAGATCATCAAATAATTTTAAAAATCTTTCTTAATTTATAAAATAAAAAAGATTAATAATCTACAAAAATAAAATGATTGAAGTTGTGTCCTTATCTTGAATTGATAGAGGCTATTCCACTTTTTGTTACTGTATGTCTAAAAAAACAAATTTATATTGAGATTTATGCCCAACGTCATAACAATCAATAACATGAATTATAGATAGCAGTGGGTCCTTCTTGTCTGGGACGGGCATCACTTATTTTTTTGTTTCTTGGTTATTTCTGTTGTGTTTATCATTCCTACTGTATCAAAATAAAATAAGAAAGCAACAAAATGTAAACAAACGAGATGGACCATGGATAATGGACAACAATTTTGTTCTCCTTAAATCTCTCCACTTGTTGGGAGGGAATTATCCAAAAGTAACCTAAAATAATTCTTCATTCATCATCAGAAGTAAACTAATGAACAGGAACATCTTCGTGCTCCCGAGAGCTTGAAATAATGAACAATTTACTAATTCATAGAAACCCCGGAAATCATTCAAAGTCACAAAATTAAGGCATAAAACATCTATGACAGATGGTTGTGATTAGGTAAAGTATCGATTTCTTTCATAATGGTTGTGAGGAAGAGTCGAAGACAATTTATGCGTCAATGAGGGAAAGGAATTATGCATGGAATCTACTTCTGGAGGCTCATTGCCTATTTCTTTCATAATCATCCAATCTAATTCTAACATGGGATTTTCACTACAAAAGAAAAGTTCAGATTTTACAATTTAGAACGGTTTTTTAGCGTGTTCATATTTTTAAATAATCAAATTGGTTTTTTTTTTGTTGTGACTAAGGAGAATAAACAAACCACTTAATTATCATGAGAAATGTTAAGAACGAACTTAAAGAAAATTCACTTGAATTGTCTTGGTACAATTTTTTGGGCCAGTATGAAGTTCAAAATTTTAAATGTGTCAAGCTATAATAAAATAAATAAACTCTTATTTATATTGGTTATTTTATTTGAGGCTGATTCTGCCTTTGATAATAGTCCAATATAGTTCATCACTTTTGTATTTTGTCAAACAATATTCTTCATCACTTGATACATCTTTTAACCACATGTGTCTCATCACATACAAGAGGAATTTGTTGAAAGTTTTTTCATCCATTCCGATTTTTGATTATATCATGTCGAAGGATGTAAATTTGTTATTTCAGTCTTTTTTTGCATTTTCCTTTTATATAGAGAACTATATACTGCCTAAACCCATTTCCTTAAAACAAGCTATACTTCTGATCAAAAAATAAAAATAAATCAAGCTATACTAACTCTCTTTGTATAGTCCTTTTCAATTTATTGAATTATTCTTTTTATAAAAAAACCCCTTAACTTTAGCATGTATTATAAACAATTAAATTATATGTCACTTATAAATAAATTTTTAAAATATAAATATTTAAAAAGTTAAACATAAATACCCCTTTGGTCCTAATTATAAGATTACTTTCACTGTTTTTGAAAAATTAAGGAAGTTAGTGTAATTAATTGATCGATATTATTTGATGTTCCAAAAATATTCTTATATATTAAATTAAAAAGACACACAATTCCTTCGGGTCCTAAATATAACACTACTTTCACTTTTATTTATTACATATTGGTATCTTCGGAAAAGATGGAAAAATATATGAAAGATAAAGTGGGTAAGGTCATATAATTGAGACCAAATTAAATTGTCAAAGTTGTGTTATATGTAGGAATGAATGAGTTAATTTAAAGTAATTTATTTCACATATATCTAATCTCTACAAAACGACATGAACTTATTTATTTAATTAGGTAACAGTCCCTTGATAGGCCAACTAATCTGTTTTAATTAGATGTGCTAAGTAATAAATATATTTCAGATAAAATTTCACAAAGTTGTTATATTATTAGTAATAATTTTTGGCTCACAATAATAACTTGTGACCATGGACCTCATTTTTTTAGCAAATCGTGTGACCTCATGATAATAATTACATTTCTTCAACTAAGTATGGTTGGTGTAGTGATTACTTCACTTCACCGCTTAACCAGAGGTCTCGAGTTCGAGCTCTGGGAATGCAACCTGTCATTTATGGGCAGCACTTTACCTTAAGTGGAGGCCCCGGTGCGGATTTGGATTAGTTTGAGCCCGTTGAGTACCCCGTGACATTGGTGTTAACTCAGGATACCAGATTATAAACTAAAAAAAATAATGACATTTCTTCCATGAGACATAATTAATTTTTCATTTCTAATATTTGTTGATAAAATCTTTGGAAAATTAATCTGTCAAACCTCCATTTCGTTAAGTCACTTGTAACTCAAAATAACAATAATAACAAAGTCTTATTCCAACTAGGTGGGGTCGGTTACATGGATCACACGACGTCATTGTGCCAATAATTAGAAATGGAAAGGGTAAGAGATGTAAAGTAGGGGTAATGATAAGAGAGTAAAGTTGGTGGGCCATACAACAAGTGTGAGATGGAGAGAGAAAATTTGTGGGCCCCGAGATATATGTAAATGACCATATTACCCCTTAACTTTTCAATTATTTACACCTCACTTTCTTTACTTTCATACAACCAAACAAGCCCATTCTGAGTTCCTTATTGCTAAATTTATGATGGTTACTGTTCATGAAAAAAATGCTTCACCACGCAAAATTGCCCAAGACAATAGTCACCATTACCTTTTTTGGAAGTACAGGCAACTGTCAAGTATGCACCATTACGTTTTTGGAGTATTTGAAATACTACCTCTTGTCCTAAATATAAGATTTAATTGATTTTTTTTAGAGATTAAGGTTACAAAATAGGTTATTAAATCATGACATATTTGATATCTTTTTAGATTATCCATTAGCTTATAGGTAAAATAAACTAATGTAAGAGAAAAAATTGGGTGAACCAATTTATAATTAACTTATTTTGCTTTTTTTAAGGATTTTTCAAAAAAATCAACTACGTCTTATATTTAGGACCGGAGGGAGTATAATAGCAACGTGACATGAAATGATAAAAAGGAAGTGACAAGTTCCACCTTAAGACATAAGAGATGTGTATAATCACTGTATCTTCAGTTCCCCAGCACCACTACTGTCATTAACTCATTATCCCTCTTATCTTTATTCTTTAAATTATTTTTATTATAATTGGAAAAAGTTAATTGGATAGTCGGACATGAATCAGACGGCAAAACTTGATTATAACACTGAATATCAAACTGATCAGTGTATTGATCTCATTGAATTGTTTTTATAAAGGCTAAATACGAATGACAAGGTCAATGATATACACCACATAAAAATAATACACCTCTATAGTTCTTATTATAAGACAACTTTGACTTTTTAAGAGAAACCAAGGATACAAATTAATCACTTGAAATTGTCTATAATTATTTTTTTCTCTTAAATTTAATTTATTCTACTTATAAATTAACATAAAATTTAATTTCATGTGATATATCTTATAATTTTTGGGTCTAATTTGTTTCACTAGCTTCCAAAAAAAGTTGGTCTTATATATTTAGGACTGGAGGAGTTTCAGTTTGAGTATAAATGCATTATTGTAATGCATTGGAAGTTGGAAGCTAATTGGCTAGTTAGTTCTTTTGAATCCTCTGCCTATCTCCTTCTGGATTTATAAGGAACTCCACAGCCATGGAGGAAGTTGCCAGATCACCACAACAAGAAAGAACCATAGCTGCGAAGGACGGGATAGTTGTCACCAACCGGCCACCTCCTCCAACGGTGGTGACTGATAGTCAGCCGCCACTCCATGGTGATTCTAGTAGTCTAGAGGTTAAGCTTCCACCACCCTTCCTCTCTTTTTAGATATGTTGTTTTCATCATCTACTATCTTAAGAGAAATAGTTACATACTTCAGGAGTGTTATATCATTTAAAATTTGTCCAATGAAATTATAGTCAAACTGGTTTCACCTCTATTTTGAATGACTCGTGAAATAGTTTACCATTCATGTTCACAAAACAAATTTTTCCATTTATTTATAATTAATTAAATTGTGCATTTGTGTTAGATCATCTTTTGAATCCAGCATAATATACAAGTATAGCGGATTATTCTTCTTAAAAATTATTATCTACTACGATTATAGATTTATAGTTGCACATGAATTATTACTGTAACTTGCTATCCAAGCAAATAACCTTGGATCATTATACGCCTCGTCTAAAATTGATTCAAAGATATCTGATTCCTTTCTCATGATGGAGTATATGGGTGCTTGTTCGAACAATTTAGTTATTAAATAGTCTCTTCATACTTTTGGCCCCTATTTCATTTACGGTTAAGATCAATTTAGCTCCACAAGTTTTGGCTCATGACCTTTTGTGGTGAAACATTTTTTTATTTCAAAATTCCGATGGAAGAAGTTCCAAAAAAAAAGTTACGCGGGCCCGATTCATTAGAAAATTCACACTAACTCTTGAAAGGTTCACGTAGATCATCAATATTTAATGGTAAATGGTAAAATTATTCCATTTCAATATTTTCAGGTAAAATTAGATAAAACGATATGTTTGTCTCAAAATTGTTCCAAGTTAAACTTTCATACCAAAATGAACCCTTAACCTTTAATTTACTCTTCTTTCCTTACTACTCTTTGCGACCTTAAACTATATGATTACATTGACTTTTTTTTGAGAAATTAAGTGTCTATTTAGTACAATTGGAGGGAAGAAGAAAAAGTTTTGTGACATAAATTTACAAGAATTTCAGAAGTGAGGTTCAAATTTCAAAATTAATATCTATAATTCTTTTATTTTACATCTTATATTTCTTAAATTATTACAACATCACTTCTTCAATACTTAAAAAATTCATCTTACAAAAATTCTCCTCTCATCTCCTCAAATCCCTCATATCAAGCAAACCCTCAAATTAATCACCTTAAATTGTCAATAGTTATCGTTTTCCCTCAAACCTAATTTATTTTACTCATAAATTAATATCTAATATAATTATATGTTGCATATTTAATAATAAAAGTGTTATAATTTTCTTCTTTAACTTCTTAAGAGTCAAAATGGTTTTATATTTAGTAGCGTATAAAAGAATTACTTAAGCTTTTCACTTATGTTTGTTGTTTCCATCACTAGCTATAAAAGAATCACCTTATGTTTGTTGTTATTATAGATGATAAGGACTTCATCAAGCACACAGCAGGACAATGGGAGTTACAATGTCACTGTCGATGGATTTCCCTACACTAGACCTTCTAACTTGAGGAAAGTCTCAACTATTCCTCTCATATTCATCATCTTCTATGAGGTTTCTGGGGGTCCTTTTGGAATGGAAGATACAGTGCGAGCTGCAGGCCCTCTATTAGGACTTATTGGCTTCTTGGTTTTCCCATTACTATGGAGTGTCCCAGAAGCTTTAATCACTGCAGAATTGGCCACCATGTTCCCTGAGAATAGTGGCTATGTGGTTTGGGTTTCTTCTGCATTAGGTCCTTACTGGGGATTCCAACAAGGTTGGATGAAATGGCTAAGTGGGGTCATTGATAATGCCTTATACCCAGTTCTGTTTCTTGATTATCTCAAATCTGATATCCCTTCTATGGCTAGTGGCTTTCCAAGAATTGGCGCAGCATGGGGATTAACAATATTCCTCACATATTTGAACTATATGGGTTTAACAATTGTGGGATGGGTTGCTATTGTTTTAGGTGTTTTCACACTCCTTCCTTTTGTGGCCATGGGGTTTATTGCAATTCCTCATTTGAAACCTTCAAGATGGTTGGTGGTGGATCTGAAAAATGTGGAATGGAGTTTGTATCTGAACACACTATTTTGGAATCTTCATAACTGGGATTCCATAAGTACTCTAGTAGGAGAAGTAGATAACCCAAAGAAAACTCTACCAAAGTCTCTATTCTATGCTATGATCCTTATAGTTTTGTCATACTTTTTCCCACTCCTAATAGGTACAGGTGCTGTTCCTCTCAACCATTCCTTGTGGACTGATGGATACTTCTCCGATGTTGCGAAGATCATTGGAGGAGCTTGGTTGAGTTATTGGCTTCAGGCAGCTTCTGCAATGTCAAACATGGGCATGTTTGTTGCAGAGATGAGCAGTGATTCATTTCAACTTTTGGGTATGGCTGAGAGGGGAATGTTGCCAGAGTGCTTTAGCACGAGGTCTCGATATGGAACGCCTCTTCTAGGAATACTTTTCTCAGCATCAGGAGTGATTTTACTATCATGGTTGCGCTTTGATGAGATCATAGCAGTTGAAAACTTCTTATACTGTTTAGGGGTGATTTTGAAGTTCATGGCATTTATATTGTTGAGGATCAAACGCCCCAATGCAACTAGGCCTTTCAAGATCCTTGGAGGGACAGTTGGAGCAATTCTGTTATGTATTCCCCCTACAATAACAATTGGTTTTCAGTTAGCTTTGTCATCAGTGAAAATCTCAGTCATAAGCCTCATTGCTGTGTTCATTGGTCTTGTACTTCAACCTTTCCTTAAATTTGTGGAGAAGAAGGGATGGTTGAAGTTCTCAATCAGTGATGAGCTTCCAGATTTTGATAATCAGTAGAGAAGTCATTCTATGATACAACTAGCTAGCTTAAAAAAAGGAACATGTAAATGTGTGTGTATAGCATATCACGTGGGGTATGCGTAGAATAATATTATTGTTATAAATCGACGTCAATTTCATTTTACGTGGGGTAGCTAGCTTCTGTCAAAATTTGGCTGTTTATATTGATTCTCCGTGTTGGTTCATGCAGGTGGAGAATTTGGGCATCAATTTTGAAAGAATAATAATAGTGGAACATCAAACAAACATAAATGAAAGAAAAAAAAAATCGGAATACATTTTTTTTATACATCAAATCGGAATACATTTTCATTTCACAACTGATCAATCGGATGACTTATTTTATTATTCAAAGGCAGTAAAACTCAATTAATAAGAAATTAAAATCTCTTTTTTATTAAAAAATCTCATTAATTATATGTAGTCATATTATAACACGACTTGCAACTTAATTATTGGTAAGAAAAATATTGTAATGTTATCTAATAAAATTTGTCTTGTAATTCTAGCTTAATATTTTAAACACTTAAAAGTCATCAAATGATGAATGTCAAAATGTTTTTTAAGGCAATATAAATATTGTAACTTAAGATATAACTTTGTGAAGTTTGTTTAATTTGTTGATAGGTTATCTGGCCAGATGTTGAAGTCAGATTCCTCTGTGGAATACAATTACGGAGTATCAATCAAGAAATTTAAGAGAAGAGTTAGGTAAAATTGAAGAGCATATATTTTTGAAACAAAGTCACCTCTCCAACAAAGTAGTGTATTTAGTAACGGAAGGAGTAAATTAGTAGGACACGAGTCTATTGAAAATATCGATTACATATTGAATATCAAATTGGTTGGGGGCTTTTAGAAGGAGAGGAGTGGGGGTGAAAAAAACCTCGCTTGGTTATTAGGAAAATTGTCGGGATAGAAGGGGAGTATTTTTGTCATTTTACAACTCACCTCGTCCTCCTCTCCTCTCTTTTATCCTCTAAATTTGGGTTTCTTGGAAGGGGGAGAAAGTTGTCAACAAATTTTGACAAAAATATCAACACCAATTTTGTATATTCCCTTACTACTAGGGGTGGGAATATGTCACACTTATTTATTAAACTAGTAATCTACCTCGTGCGTTAGTTCGACCATTGATTTGAGCGATTCGACCGAATTGAACCGTGACTCGAAGCCTCCTCTGACTCACTTTTCAGTCCGGCTTTTCAACACTGAATATAACATCCATTTCTTGAGTAAATTGCTTTACAAATATAGTCAAACAAGGAGAACGAAATTAATCACATAACTCATTAATTAAGTTTGACGAAGCCAGTGATAAAAAATTGCAAGTACATTACAAACATAAGAGTGTTGATACATCACAGATTACACAAATTCATTTTTCAAGTAGTTATTGGAGATACATGAGTAGTTATTAAGGTAATTACTAATGTATCATAGTTAACTACCCCTGTATCGTTGTTAACTACTCTTCTCAGTAAGTAATCATGTATCGCCGGTAACTACTTGAGAATCACCAGTAACTACTCTTTTGCCACAAAGTCACAAACTTTATTTATGATAAATTGGGGACTATCCCTTATTTCCAAGTTAGAATTGGTGACCCCATTTTGTCCAACTCAAATTCAAGTGTCAATTTTTTGTCATTTTCCCCTTTTATTATGCCCTTGGCGCATGGCAGTAGAAACATTTTTTTCTTATTTATTTGGAACTCAAAAAATTTTTACCCCATCCATCATTAATTACTCCAACTGATTCTCCATCAATTAGTGACTTAATCCTTTCCGTTGCTTGTCAACACTATTAACCACTTAATTCAGACAAAAAACACTTAGCATTTTCTCTCAATCATTTTTTCCCAGCAACTTCTCTAACTATTTGTGGACAAATTGACTTTATTAATTATTTATGGACATTTAAGATTTAACTTTAAACATTTTAAATTGATTCAAATAGATTATCATTCAATAACAATTGAAATTAGATTATCCATGTATATAAAAACTGTAAAGGAAAACTCATGAATTATGTGTAATCAAAATATCACAACTTGACCTATTTAAAAGGATAAGTAAAGGTAATTAAGATTAACAAATATTTACAAAAAATGTGAGCTGAAAATCCTTGGAAGCGCTTTTAAAGGGAGTTGGGACACTGAATTACCTTATAATGTTTAAAAAAATGAAATTAATATAAATTTATAACAATTGTGTTCTAGGCATACTGATTGAAACTTGTAACTTCACTTTCAAGGAATTTTTACACACTTATTTTTATGGAAATTCTAAAAACGTATTTACAAATTCCTTTTTTAAGTGCATTGTACCAAAGAATCACTTCTTTATGGATCATCAAAATCTGGCAACTCAGAATTGATTGAGAACGTCAACCATCCTCTCTTCTCTATTTAAGGCATGGTTGAAGTACAAGGCCAATGAACACAGCAATAAAGCTTATGCCTGCGATTTTTATTGATGACAAACCTAACTGAAAACCAATAGTTATTGTAGGAGGTATACACAAAAGAATTGCTCCTACTGTTCCTCATGGAATCTTGTAAGGTCTAGTTGCATTGGGGCGTCTGATTCTCAACAATATGAATGCTATGAACTCCAAAATCACCCCTAAACAGTACAAGAAATTCTCAACCGCTATGATCTCATCAAAGCGCAACCATGACAATAAAATCACACCTGAAGCTGAGAAAAGTATTCCTATAATAGGTGTTCCATGTCGAGACCTCATGCTAAAGCATTGGGGCAACATTCCCCTCTCAGCCATACCCAAAAGTTGAAATGAGTCACTACTCATCTCTGCAATAAACATACCCATGTTTGACATTGCAGCACCTGCCTGAAGCAAGTAACTCAACCAAGCTCCTCCAATGATCTTGGCGACATCAGAGAAGTAACCGTCAGTCCACAAGGAACGATTGAGAGGAACAGCACCAGTACCTATTAGGAGTGGGAAAAAATATGACAAAACTATAAGGATCATAGCATAGAATAGAGACTTTGGTAGAGTTTTCTTTGGATTATCTACTTCTCCTACAATAGTACTTACAGAATCCCAATAATGCAGATTCCAAAATAGTGTGTTCATATATAAACTCCATTCCACATTTCTTAGATCCACAACCAACCATCTTGAAGGTTTCAAATCAGGTATTGCAATAAACCCCATGGCTATAAAAGGAAGGAGTGTGAAAACCCCCAAAACTATAGCAACCCGTCCCACAATAGTTAAACCCATATAGTTCAAATATGTGAGAACTAATGTTAATCCCCAGGCTGCACCAATTCTTGGAAAGCCACTAGCTAAAGCAGGGATATCAGATTTGAGATAATCAAGAAATAGAACTGGGTATAGTGCATTATCAATTACCCCACTTAACCATTTCATCCAACCTTGTTGAAACCCCCAATAGGGACCTAATGCAGAAGAAACCCAAGCAACATAGCCACTATTCTCAGGGAACATGGTGGCCATTTCTGCAGTGATTAAAGCTTCTGGGACACTCCATACTAATGGAAAAACCAAGAAGCCAATTAGTGCTAACAAAGGACCTGCAGCTCGCACGGTATCTTCCATCCCAAAAGGACCCCCAGAAACCTCATAGTAGATGATGAATATGAGAGGCATGATTGAAACTTTCTTCAGGTTAAAAGGTCTAGTGGAGGCTAATCCTTCAACACTGACATGCTCATTCCCTTTGTCCTGCCCTTTATTTGGTGAAGTCCTTAAGCTCTGTCGTAAGATAGAAACAAAAATCAGAGATGAAAAGCTTCACATATATAAACGAAAAAAAATAGAGTATGCGAAGTGAAATGAAACGAGAAACAAATTTTTTTGTGAAAATAAATTGTAACTTATTCCACAAGTCATCAATCAACTATGGATAAAACAGCTGAATTATTATTTCATTGGACAAATGTTAGATGACAATAAGTAAGAGGAAGGGTGGTGGAAGTTTTACCTCTTGTGTATAGGAATCACCCTGATGAAATGGTGGCTGACTATCAGCCATCTCCTCCTGAGGAGGCGGGTTGGAAGCAATGTTTCCTTCTTGTTCTGATGATATTAGCATATGAATGTTAATATTTTTATAGGAAAATATATAAAAGAGAAATTGCCAAACTCCTTATATATTAAGTTTTCCGTGCACAATATATGTACTTTTCATAACTACTTCGTTATACACACACACTCTCTCCCTTCATAGTTATAATCCAACTTTGACTTTTTCTGTGAAAGTTAAAGAAACAAATTAGACCACTAAACTATAACATATGACATATTTAATTACAATATATGTTGTTTATAATTAGAATAAACTAGTTTTGAGGAAAAAAGATAATTTTAAAAATTTAAAATGGTAAATTTTGTAACTTTAATTTTTTCAAAAAAAATTAAAATTGACTTATAATTAGAAACAGAGGGAATATATTTCACGTAACAAACACGAAGGCCCAGCAAACATGGACTAAAGCTAATGGAAAGGAAAAAAATGGAAACCGCCACATTTTAACTGACACCAAATATACTTGTGAATTATTGCTCAGACAAACAGCAACAAGTCAACCACTCTATCAAATATTAATAGCCTTTCGGCCTTTCATATGATGCCTTTTTGGATTGACAGTGGAGAAGTAATTGTCTTTCAATTTAACTTTACAGAAATATTAGATTATGTGATAGTATGATATATGTTTGTATTTATAATTATAGAAGTGACTTATTTTCAATTAAACTTTTAGAAATATTTTGGATGATTATTTTGAAAGTAAGTTAAGATGGAAAATCACTAACAAAAGACACATTATCTTAAGAGAAATATGATATTGAGATTACAAAAAATAATTTATTACTCTATTTCAAAAATAAAAATAATACTCCTGAAATCCCATATAAAAATTATTTACGAAATGCTCTAAACAGACAAAAAAATTATTAATCTTCAATAACTTTACTTTGAAAATGAACATATATATATAAAACATACGTTAAGTAATCTTATAATTAGAATTTGATAATTAAAATTTGATGGAGTATTATATCACACATATCTTATAATTAATTAACTTATTTTACTTCCTAAATATAATAAAAATAGTCAATCATTATATAATGGAAATATCGACTACTTTATAGGATCAAATATCTAGTTAATGGGTCCATTAACATAGTTTAATTTTTTTGTTTTGAAAACAAAGTGGGATCAGACATTAACCTTTTTTTCCCTCTCCTATGTTTCCTCTCTCTCTAGTATCACTTAGCTTTTTTAAAAAAAAAAAAGCTACAATAAAAACAACTTCATTTCAATAAGCTAACTTGGAAGCAAATCCATCACAAAGTAAGCTAACTCAAACATGGGGAAAAAGCAAAAATAAGCAAAAAAAATGGCTTATCACAGCGGAAAAGCGGCTTATCAAGGTCGAGAAGCGGCTTATCAAGGTGGAAAAGCCATCCCAAATCACTCGTTTTCTATAAGAAAGCTTGTTTCCGTACAGTCTTAAAGTCGATACCTCTTTTGAAGGGAATCATCCGAACGCAACTTAAAATCTCTTTAATTCTTCATCAGAAAAAAATTTAAAGAACAGGAACATCTTTGTGCTCACATGAGTTGGAAATAATGAACAATTTACTAATTCAGTGATAGTTATATAAAAAAAAAATTGTACCTGACGAAGAGTCGGAGACAATTAATGGCTCAAAGAGGGAATGGTAATTATGCATGGAATCTACCTCTCGAGGCTGATTTCCTGTTTCTTTCATAATCCAATCTTCTCCTTCCATGGGATTTCACAACCAAAAGAAAGGTTCAGATTTTACTATTTAGAACGGTGAGAGGAGAAAGAGAGATTGAGAGTTGAGAACTTAGAAATTGTATAGTGACTAGGGAGAATAAGCAAACCACCCAGGAGGATAAGTTCCTTGGTGCGGTTACTTACCACTCAATTCTCACGAGAAAAATGTTAAGGCTAGAAGATGTACGAAGTACGATGTTTTTTTTGGGCCAGTATATTGTCTGTTTTATCTGAAGTAGATCCCTTATTGGATTTGTCCAATATGCTTAATCATTGTCCATTGATACATCTTTGAACCACATGTGTGTCGGCACATGTGTGTCCAATATGCAACCATTGCTAAATGGTCGCCTTGTTCATATGTATGATCCTGTTCAATATAAAATGGTCGCCTTGCTCACTACTTAATCCCATTTCCCTTTGGTTAAAAAAAATCACATTTCCCTGAATCAAGCTATACTGATTCCATCTGTATGATCTTGTTCAATATAAAATTGTTATTTTTATAAAAAAACACTAAATCTCAACATATATATATATATATATATATATATATATATATATAATTAAATTAAATGTTAATTTATAAATAAGGTAAATAATTATGGTTTAAAAATGATAGAGTTAATTATCATATTTACGCCGAAGTTTTACCCAAGGATCACTTTTGACAAAGTTTTTTTGTTGATCAATTTTACTCAAAATTTACAAATCGTATCAATTTTACCTCACCATTAGGTAATGTTAACCGTTAACTCAGTCAAATATTTTACGTGACAAGCTTATATGTCATTCATCTCAGTCTTTTATTCCATGTCATATTCTTTATATGAATTAATTTAAAAAGAAAAATCAAGTTACTCTTCTCTCTCTCTCCTCCCCTCCCTCCTTCAAACTCATCTTTGGCTCACTCTCCTCCCCTTTCTCTCCCCCAAAATGTCCCAACCCGGGAACGGATTCTCTCAGAATTGGTTGCCTCAGAATCCCTCCTCATCCTCTCACATGGGTTCTCATGTGGGCCACTCAGATTCATTTAAGAGCTCATAATTTGCCACTTGTACCATTAAAAATAAAAAACGGTATTATAATATAAAATAAATGAAGAAGTTTTATTTTTGAAAACTTTTTAGCATAAAAATTTCAACTATCTAGACCTATTTCATTTCAATAGAATGATTTATAAGAGATACAAACTTATCCAGTTAACTGTAAAATAATGTAAAATTGTTTTACAGTTAACTGGATAAGTCTGTATTTCTTGTAGATCCTTCTATTGAAATGAAATAGGTCTACATAGTTAAAATTAATAGGTGTAGATAGTTGAAATTTTTTATGCTAAAAAAAGTTCAAAAATAAAAAAATTAAAATTTTTTTCATTTATTTTATATTATAATACAATTTTTTTATTTTTAATGGTACAAGTGGCAAATTATGAGCTCTTAGATGAATCTGACTGACCCCACATGAGAACCCATGTAAGAGGATGAGGAGTGATTCTGAGGCAACGGATTCTGAGAGAATTTGTTCCCGTCCCAACCCTCTTCCCTCACTCGTTCATCGGGTGATTAGATTATTCGTAACTAACTTTTTAATAATGTCAACTTTATTTTTCAATTTAAAAATAGTCACTTGATAAGTCATCTGACCCGTTTTTGTACTCAAATTGTCCCATTTATGACAAGTGCTCAAAGTCACATCCGGAAGCATATTCACATCAGGATGCAAGTTCACATCCGGAAGCAAAGTTACATCCGGAAGCTGAGCTACTTGAGGAAAGAAGACTTACATCCGGAAGTGGATAAAAGTACCTATAACATTTTAAAACAGATGCAAAAGTACTCATTGTTAAGTCAAAAGAGTACTCAATTCTTATCCTATGTACATTACGGATTTCCGATTTTTATCAAATCTTTTATTTATAAGTAATGCTCATTTTTATTACAAAAATAATCAAATAGAATATTATAGAATAGTTGGATAAATAAATCATTATCAAGATTTGGAAAAAATACTCTTCCCCGTTTCTAGTTATTTAGTAGAATGAAAAATATATTAGATAAGAAACAGTTGAATTTCAAAATCATTTTAGCTAGTTGAATAACACGATTAACTAGTGGTTGGTGGAGTAACAATATTTACTACTCAAAATTTCTTTTTTGAGATTTTTAAATTCAACTAATTTATCTTGAATTTCCCCTAACATTATTGTGGTTTTTCTAAAAAGTGAGTTAAAAATTAGTTAAAATCAATATATTTGTGAGAAATACACTCACTTTTTCTAAAAGTGCCCTTACTTGTCAAAGAGTAATAAATATAGCCTTTATTAAAAAAGAGATGAAAGAAATTGTGTGAGAGGAATTAATGCATTGGTAAAATAGGGAAAAGACATTCATTAGTCATTACTAAAAGAAAGTTAAGTATAACCATATAAAAAGGGACAAACCATGTAACCATTTTTCTATCAGAAACCATATAACCATTGAAAATGATCTTACACACTCACAATAGAGTGTTATAATGCCTGTCTGTTTTGTAAATATAAGACATATTTAGAACACGTGATCAACCTAAATATAATACAATTTTCTAATATTTTATAATTATTCTAAACCTTTTCCATAAATTACCCCTCTTAATTAATGTTTCTCCATAATAAAGAGGCCAGAGATGGAGGGGTCTCTGAATTAGCTTCATTCACAAGGGCTAGAGATCAAACCTCCAACCACTTGCTTAAGGGACGAAAGCACTTACCAGTTACCACTCATATCAACATGTTAGGTTAAAACCATGTGATTTTACCAGTCATGTTCTGAAGTCCCATATAGGGGTAGACAGCTGGCCTGTGAGTTAGCTCTATTCGCAAGAGCTAGGATCGAACCCCAACCACTTGCTTAAGGGACGAGAGTAGTTACCACTCATGTCAACCGGTGAGGTTAGCACTTTTTCTTTCTTTACCAAGTAACACTTGTTCAAAGTTCAAACATGGCAAAAATGTGGCCTCCTCACTGTAGTGAACATTTTAGTGTGATTTTCCGAAAGGGAGAATAGTGAGACAGATGGGCAAACCCCACATCCCGAAGAACGCCGGCGACGACCTCCACGCCGCCGCCAGATCCGGCGACCTCGCCGCCGTTCAGGCCATTCTGAGCGCCAACCCTTCGGCCGTCAATTCCAGAGATAAGCACTCTCGTACACCGTATCCTAAAAATCTCCCATTTCTTTTACTCACTCTTCCAAACCCTAAAAATCTCAATTTTATCTTGTCATTCTTGATATTTCTTATTAGTGCATAAATGATACTCCAGTATTGTTGATGGGTAAACCCCACATGTACTTTTATTTTTCTGCACATGATTTTTGGGGTAACTTAATTATGATTATAACGTTTTTACTTGCTGATACTGAAACATGCTAGGGAGTAGTATATGCTTTTTCAAGAAGGCAAACCTGAATGTGTGGTGGCATGAGCTGAAAATGTTAATGTTTTAGGGAGGGCAATAGTGAAAGTGAGATTGTGTCTTGGGTGGTGGGTGCAAGCTAATTACTCTGAAGCTTTAGCTAAGTTTATTGTATAGAAAGTGGTTATTCTAGTATTGAAAAAGAATTGCCTAGCTTACGGTGTAGATTCGATGAACTTAATTTGTTTGGTTCTCAGTTCTTTATTGAAGGGTCGGTTTGGCTTAACGGTAAGTTCACTTGCTTTGCTGTGGGGTCTGAGGTCATGAGGTCGAATAAGTCACTTTGCAAAAAGAAGGGGTTAGGTTGCCTAATAAATCCCCTTTCCCAGTGCCCTTATCAAGTAGGGACTAGAACTGGGTTGACCATTTTTTTAGTTCTTTATTGTTGTGTTTGTGGTATCTTTAGTTTTCTGAAACTAATGTTGAGTCGTGCCAACATTTCAAAATGGTTCTCAATGACCATCTTAGAGGGACAAACGGATATGAATTCTTGCATGCCTAATAGATTGGAAAAGCCATGTTTTTGTTTGTGAGTCTTCAACTTGGAACTTAGACTTCAACATTTGCTGGTTAAAAGAGTGATGTTGGCACGTTGCATATTTTGTGCCTGCAGCAGTCCCATCTCCATTGTGCCATGATATTTTTTGTTAAAATCATCCATTTTTTGGTTTTTGAAAAAATACTGTATTCGCTTTGATCCTATGAAGGTTGCTTGTGAGTGTTTTTCTGCATTCTATTCTTTTATGCTTGACATGAATAAATATAAGCTGGGTAAGATGAGGTTTTCTTGTTTATATATCTTGATGTAGATTTCTTGTGTTACAATTTAGTTTCTTTGACAATTGACTTTGGACCATAGACTACATTTAGCAGCATGGTCTGGGCAAGCAGAGGTAGCTGATTATCTCTGCAAACAAAAGGCTGATGTGGGTGCTGCAGCTATGGACGACATGGCAGCATTGCACTTTGCTGCACAGAAGGGACATTTAGATGTTGTCCGTGCCCTACTTTTAGCCGGGGCCTCTGTTAAAGCTTCCACCCGCAAAGGCATGACTGCACTTCATTATGCTGCCCAAGGGTCCCATCTCGAACTTGTCAAGTACTTGGTGAAGAAAGGGGCAAACCTTGGCTCCAAGACAAAGGCTGGAAAGACCGCTCTGGACCTTGCTGCTAATGCGGAGGTCCAATCATTTTTAGAGGAACGTGAAAGGTTGGGAAAGAATGGAGAATCAAGCAAGAAAGAGAAAGCGGAAGAAGGTGATTTAAAACCATCTACACCAGGATCTGAAGATAAGCCTGGTGCTGAATCTCCTCGTCCAGTTGATGATGAAGATAATGATGGAAATAAGAGGAAGGGTGATAACGACGATGCAAGAGAAGTCTCGCCACAGCCAAAGAAGGCACGGGTTAATCTAAGCCATCTTCAAAGTTCAGATGATGCCCAAGAAGAAGAGCTGTAGGTTTGCAAAAGCTTGCAAGAGTGGAACTTATGCCATGTAATAGCACAAGATTTGGAGTTTTTTTATACTCTGTGATAGGTTTGCAACGTGAATTGTCTATCTCAATTTTATGAGTTTATCTTTCTGATTTGAGATAATTCATGTATATTGCATCTAGTTGATTTTGATATTAGAAATGGTCAGTTATTTGTGAATTATTTGTGATGTCCTGGTGAGATTCCTTGGCGCTATTATTGCACTGGTAAAAGTTAAAAATCTCACAACACGATGGCCTTTGTTGTTTTCACTCCCGTTGCTGGCTTCTAGAAAAATTTACACGATTTTTTCCAAAACCTCCTTCCGCGGTTCCACCTAACATCCTAACATCCGAGAAAAAAATTACTCAAAACCAGGATCGAAACAGCATCCATCATGCCATCTTAGCTAAGGATGATAAGTTCACGATCAAATCAATCTACATGGCTAAAAATTCAATGAACTGGCATGAACCAAGCAAGATTTGGGTGGCTCTGTGTAAACTCTCAACCCTTCATAGAGTTCGTACCTTCTGTTGGCTCTTATCAAAAGGAAGTTTTCTCAAGAATAAGGAAAGACTCGGAAGAAAACTGAGCCTCAACTCCTATTGTCCCATTTGCTCACATGACGCAGAAGACATAGACCATATTTTCAAATTTTGCAAGCTGGCTTCCTCAACATGGGAAAAGATACTGCCACAAGAAAGCCTCAGAGACTTTCTCAGGTCTAATACTACCTCCTGTCCTAAATATACGACCTAATTGACTTTTTTGGAGAGATTAAGATTGCAAAATAGGTTATTAAATGATGCCATATTTGATATATTTTTAGATTATCCATTAGTTTATAGGTAAAATAAACTAGTCTAAGAGAAAAATTAGGTAAATCAATTTATAATTAACTTTTATTTTGCTTTTTTAGGATTTTCCAAAAAAGTTATCTAGGTCCTATATTTAGGACCGGATAGAGTATCACTGAATGGCTTGGTAAATTGTTGGTCAATAACAACGTTCACAAGTCATGGAAGATAGCAGTCTTAATCATGTGTTAGAAGATCTGGCAGGCACGCAACCACCATGTTTTTACCGATACCTCTCACTCCTCTTAAAGCCTACTTCGGCACATACTCACAAATGTTAATTACTCCCTAACTAGTTTCAACTTTATTCAAACCCAAGTGAAGCATAGGTCTAGATAACTTGTTTTGGTTTTATGGCCAAAAAAAGATGAATTGTTTTGATAGCTCTTCTTTTTGTATAATTTTGATAGCATTCTTTAGCTTAACTTTAATAGTAGCTCCCACATGATGTTGACTTGACCAATTGTACCTAATGCTATTGTGCAGACTTACATATGAAAAAAAAAATTCCCATTTTACAAAAAAAAAATCTCTTGCTTCATTTGCTATATTTTTATAAAGTGGTACTTATAAGAGTCAAGGCGAAAATCTTTTTATCTGTCTGCTTCCAAGAGGTAAAGAGCACTTTCATGACTCTCGCATTTAGCAAAATCAAATGTAGTGAGCAAAGTGTTCTACTTTGAGTAGAAAAGCAGTGTGTTTCGCACATACATTATATTGTTTTATAAATTTTTTAAACCTATAAAAGGTTTTCGAATTGTGTAAATATGTAGAATGTGGCGCTTTTTTAGAGAGATCTAGTTTGTAATTGTAAGTGTACTTTTAAAAAAGTTTTAGGATTTAATATGCCTAAGGCTGAAAAAAAAACATACATTCATGAAGGTGAAGCCCAATTTTCATTTCCTCATAACAAAAGTCATAACAAAAGTATGGTCTGATTCATTCTCACCCTGGCAACAATCCATGGACCTAATAGAATTGCCAACAGACCATGGCTATGCCCTGTCTGAAAAACAGATTCAAATTGCTTTAATCCATAATGTGTCCTGAGTTCTGTTTTGATGATTTCATGTCTTCTAGTAATATCCTTTTGCCCAATAGCATCTTTATTTGGTTTTTGTCATGCACCTATCTTTTGTTTATAAGCGTTGCAATATTAGAGATTATCAACTAGTACCATTATCATTACCACCCCTGTAACTTTATAAGTCCTATAACAATAGAACTTCTGACCACGTCACCCAGCTTCCTTCCTACAAGACTTGCAATATGGAGGTTGTTACCATCATCCTGGGTGGTAACATTATTGAACCATAAATCACACAAAGAAAGCAAAATAGTTCAAAGAACAGTATGGAGTAAGATGGCTTTGTGATTAAATTAAATTAAATTAAATGTAAGATGGAATTAGTAGACAACAGCAATGAAAAGCTGTTAATCTGTGGATCCATCTCAGCAGTTGTCTGGCTGCCTGCTGACTCATCAGCTTTCACTCTCTGCACTGAAGCTCAAGGCCTCCCTATCCATTATTAAGAAAGGCCTACGATACAAAGTGCATTCCAAAGCCCCATACATAACTATAACTAACCATAATAACTACCACATAACAAAATTCGACAATTCGATTATGACAAAGTATGGATCATGGGATTAATGTAAATGGGTAAAGTCAATCACTTTGATCAAATGTTTTTAATAATAAGAGATGTGAGATGGAATTAGTAGGCAAGCAGCAGATAGAGGCCACTGACCTGTGGATCCATCACTATTATTAAGCATCAAAAAAATAAAATTTTGATGAATAAATTTCAATGTGTGCACTATGCTCAGGCCAAACTGTCAAATATAAGAGAGAAGGCCCATGACTAATAGTGCAATTCCCACAGCAAAATCAATCTCAATATCAATACTCTTCCAAATGATAAATAAAATTTAAAAAAGAAAAGGGATTTGAACGCAAATAAATTATGCAGATGAGGAAAGCTGACTAGATGATGAAGCTTCAAATTGAGGCGGGGCTGTGGCCTGTGGATGATATATAGAGGCAGTACTACTTCGGAAACCCTAGCTCGAGGCCCATTTTGATTTGGGTTTAGATCAACCCGGATCCGAATTACTTATGTTCTACTCCAGTATCTTCTGTGTTGTGTTTAGGCTTTTCTTAATTATACTTCTATTTACTTTTGATTTTGGTTCTTATATGTATGTTTATCCTAATTAATTGTATGCTTTATTTTTATTTTGTAAACACATTTAGCAATAGAATTAAGTTAGAGGAGCTAATATGGTGGATTGGTGTGAATGGCGAGTAATCTCGTCTTTTAACCAAGTGGTTGGGGCTCAATAGTCTCATAATCTCATTTGACATACGAATGTGTATTCCCTTGGGAAAGGAAAAAAAAATTAGAGGAGGTGATAATAGTAATTAAAAAAGTGATGGCTTAATTATGAGATAAGAAACCATATATTACCAAAATCAAAATTAAATAAAAATACAGGTAAAAATAGTGATGGTTTTCCCTTTTATTTTTCAAAAAAATTAAAGTGGCAGTGATTAACAATGAGGTTACAAAATGGACATTTGATTTGATGTCCTGCCACTATACTATAAGCCATTAAGTCGTTGCCTCGACTTTTGATGGAGAACAAGAGTTTCGTTCATAATTTAAAAAAAAAAAGTTAATTTTTGTGGATTGATAATTCCTTTTTTTTATAAGATTGATAATACCTTATACACCCAAGTAGTAGAAAATTATTGGATGAAGGGTGTTATGCCCATGGAAGAAATCTAAATAGAACAAAATTTTACGAATCTAAAATAAATAAATAACATTTCAGTCTTAATTTAAAAATGTTAATGAATTTGTTTACAGCCTCTGATTATCACCTATTTCTAAAGCATGTAAAATAAGAATTATGAAAAGGACAAATTAACTTTTTTTTGTGATACAAAGGCAAGCTAATAGCTTGGGGGTTAGGACCGAATTATGTAGGTCCTAGGTTCATGAATGTAGCAGCATTTAGCTGATCAACCACCTGGAGATCCGACAGATACATGTTCATACAGCCTCTTGGCACTTCCTGCAAAATAACTATATCAACAGAGGATTGGTGTTGATGTTTCGCAAGAAAATCCGTACATTGGATGACTTCTCGCCTTGCTGATGGATTTGCAAGGGATGACTTGTTGTGCATTCGCGCATGAGTAGGTTCATGACATCTAAGGAGTCTGAATATACAACTATCCTTGAAAATCCATATAGTTTCACCTTATCTTTAGCAAGATCTATATAGTTATGTTTTATAAAGTCCTCATAATTTCACTTGATGATTTATACAAATCTAACTGAAATCAAGAAAAAATTATAGGACTTTCAAATTAATTATTCTCGTATAAACACATGAAGTACTCTTTTTTTCTTTTTTTCTTTTTTTGCTAATGAAGTACTCTTTTCAATTGGAAGTCATTTGGCTATCTTTCTAAGATCCTAGTAAACATGCTTTCTCTCACACTTTCCCTCTTCACAATCCTCTTTCCACATTCCGAACCCAACCTAATGGCGTAAGTGTTAAACTATTACTCCTACTACTTCAGAAGAAAAATGATTCTCTTCTCAGTGGAACTTCATTGTTCAGCAAAGTACATTTGCAAGGCTGAGCAGCACTTACACAAAACACAAGAATAGACAGTCTAAACTCTTTTTATACATCCATCCTACAAACTACATTGACATAGATCCCTTTCTTTTTCTCTCTCTTTATTCGTTAAACAATTGTTTGAAGCAATATTTTTCTCTCTTCATGCCTAGTTTATGCCGATCAAAAGAAAAACAAAAACTCATAACTGGACTGCACTTCCAAAACTGTCTTGATCATGTTTTTCTCCTAAAGAACTACGAAGATAGATTCACCATTTTTACACTAGGGTGTCAAAGAACCGAGCTGAAACTTTCGATAGGATCCGATTCTTCGAGCATGGAAGCTGCCTGGAAGCAGTCAGCAGCATCATTCAGCCGGCCATCCTCTTTGTGAACCAAACCCATATAATACCAAGCCTTGTGGTTAGTAGGCTCTATTCTCAGAGCTTCTGAAAGTAAGCTTCTAGCCACAGGCAAACCCTTTGGACCAAGTTTTAGCATCAAGGAACCCAACAAGATCTTGCTTGGAACATAACTTGGATCAAGCATGAATGCATTAAAGAAAGCACCAAGAGCAGCTTTATCTTCTCCGCTTCCTTCGAAAATTACACCTGTAGGAAGAATTGAACAGAAAAATATCAATGTCTAGCCTACAGTGAGTCCTGTCAAAACTTTGATTCCATAGAACCAAATAATTTTTTCAGCTATTTAGTCATGGCAACCGATGATGAATTTATTCTCTATTTTCACATCATTGGAACTTGGATGCTGCCTTACAATTACAGGTAAATTTATGGTCGATTTAATGTTCTAGGTTCATCATAAGTGAATCCAAGCCGTAGGTGATAGACCTATGGCATAATGTTTCAATTTGATTAAAGATAAACCCAAATGGAGAAAGTCCCAATGCAGGAAAAAAGACTTTGAATATATTAAAGGTTCTGTCTTGCCTTTGGTGTGCATCAATGCTGCAGAATAGGGCTTCAACACTTTAGCCTTTTGCAAACAAATTTCAGCATCCTTCCAATATGAAAGACTAGCATACAAATTTGCCAGACCATGCCAAATCTCCAATTCATTTACTTTACCATCATCAACCTAAAGGACATTAATAAAAGAAAACAATGAATTAACGAGTCCACATTTATGAATGTATAAGTATCACTAAACAATTAGCATTTTAAACCCTTCAGTTTTCTTCCACTTGATATTGAAACTTAGAGAGGAAGCAAATCTTCTGGTTCAATACAAAAATAAAATTAGGATTTTAGAAAGCAGTCAAGCTCTAAGATGATAGAAACCAAAGCAATAGCATCGAACAAGATTTTTGCAGAATTTAATTCAATGAAAATAGCAATTCCCTAAAAACAATCTCAATCTTACGTGATAAGCATTTTAGAACACCACAAAAGTAATTTGTGAAGAAAAAAATTATCTACTGCTTACAACAAATTGAACCAATACTTACAAAAAATAATTGTGTACCAAATTGAAGAAAACAAATGTCTGGCTGTTATTAAAAAGTGAAGTAAAAATTATGCACCAAGCGGAGAATGTAAATGACGGATAAATGTTACCTGCGAACTAGTAAAGCCAAAGGATTTTCTCTGGGCTTGAACCAGTGCAAGGAGGTACCGATATGTTTCAACAGCATTCATGTGCTGTGATTGGGAGATTTTCAACTTTGCTTTCAGCCTAAGAAGTGGCCCTTGTTCCCACTTTGTGGTCTGATCTAAAGCTGCGTCTATTACCACCTCAGCCTCTGAAAATCTTTGTTGAGCAGACAAAACCAGAGCAAGCATTTTCCAACTTTTCAATATAGAACCACCTGTTTCGTCAAAGAATTTCTTTGCATGGCATAGAGCAGCAGTCAAATTCCGTTGCTCAGCGTATTTAACAGCCAACTCAAGAGTCAGATCAGAATTGTTCGGCTCCACTCCAGCTGCCTCCTCCAAAGATTTCAGAGCGTAGGACTGAAGTTGAGACCTCTCAGAATCTGAGGAAGCAACTGTAGCTTGCGTTCCAAGACAAACTCCCAACATTCGGAGACCTACACCTTTAAGATGCTCATCTGGTCCTTGAGCACGTGTGATTGCCCTTTCTGCATAACCTACTCCCTCAGAAGCAAGTTGAGGATCTTCACTGCAGATCCTGGCAGCCAATAGCAATGACAAAACCTCATCTGGTCGATTATGCATGCTCAAAGACCTCCGCAGTAGATTCAAAGCAGTTTTGTTAAGGCCAGCTCCACTATGACATAAAGCTAAATAATTCCAACGATCAATTCGATTATATACTCCAGGCATTAGCTCTTCAAGTGACTTAGCCAAAACAGATGTTTGGTCACACACAGAAAGTGCAAAAGTCAGGTGCTCCATCACAGATGGGTCCCATTTAATCATACCAAGGCAAAACTTTCTGATAAGAATCATTAGAAGCAGAATTGCTTCTTCGAAATTATTTTTAGGTACATAATATCCATCAATCTGCACCGCTAAACTGGGTGGACTAGCCTCTACCCCACTGTACAACAAAAACACAACAAAATTTTTCTGGATTCTTGCACAGCAATCATTATCGAGATTCCAATGACTAAGAAGGGCACGCCTATACGCTGATATTGCTTCCTGATAGCAACCAGCCTGCGTCCAAAGCTCTGGGAGGAGCTCTACAGCATGGCTGACTATCTCTTGCAATCTATTGTCCACTTGAATATCAGGTATGCCCTGATAAAATATTTTCTCAACAGCATCAAGCACACTTTTGCATTCACTTGCAGCTTCTGCAGAATGTTCAAAGCAAATATTTGAATCTCATTCAGTTAGAAAACAGGAACTCAAACGAACACAAGAATGTAATAATTTGATACCCGTTATTCTCCCTAGAGTTTGTAGAGAACGTGCTTTCAAGTAGATGGCTTCAAGCACCAAACAAGCAGCATGCTGAGAGACTGAAGGAGGTGGTTCACTTCGATTGCGTCCCCTCTTGGTAAATGGCTTTTCAGGAAGGGAAGGTTGCAAACGCTGTATGGCAGCTTGGAGATCAATCCCCTCAAACACACGGAGGGCACCTTCCACGTTCCCTCTTTGATACTCCAGCTTCCCTAGAAGTGCTCTTGCTTCCTGTTAAAGTTCAAAAGCAGTCAAGTGAGAAGAAAGCTGATGAGATTGGCTAATCATTTACATATTATAGGAAGCGGAAGAATGGTGTGATGGTTAAGTAAGGAGCCAGGGGTAGTTTTGGTATACTGTCTATAATTCTGTTAGGGTGTATAGCTGGCATGTTAGTGTGTATAGCTGGCATGGGCAAGTTAGTTAGCTGCTCATTGTAACAGAATAGTATAAATAGAAAGCCAGACTGAGAGCAAAGGGGTTATGTGAGAATTGGAGTCTTTTGGGAGGGTGGTGTTCTCTAATACACCATTGGGAGGGTGGTGTTCTCTAATACACCAATTGTAGCTTTTGTTGATACTTTGTTGAAATTCAATAATATTTCAGTGTTGTTTTCATCAAAAGCATAACTAAAGTAAATGATCAGACTTGATTTCCCCAAAAGCAGTCCCAATACGCCATATTTCTATGACCATCATACATCAAATGAATAGTTTGTATAAAATTAGCAGAATGTAGTGACCAATTGTTTAGGTCTAATTGCTATTTTAACTGACAATTCTGGCTTATAAATAAACAGACCTCAAAATTGAGCGATAACCCTTCTCGTAATGAAGATTCCGCCTCTTGAATATCTCCTTCATCAAGCTTTGCTTCAACTTCTGCTGTTCCCATGCAACTCCCATTTGCACAGACTTCTCTAACTGTCATGCTCTCATGCTCACTGAACTCCATGGATCATCACCCCCTCACCTACACACACAGACACACATCCACACCTTTTCTCATTAAGTCTTACTTCCCTTACTTTTCGACACAGTGATGACATAGTACACTAAGTATTTCGAAAATGAAACAGCATAAACACATAAAACCAAATAAGTCCTAGGATGTTTCAGAGTAACAACACATAATACAAAGTTACAAACAGCAAAGATTGAAGACAAGAAAACCCATTTGAAATTTCGACATCATTAAGATTTCACCCCACCAAAATGACACCTTTTCACATGACATTACTCAACAGATCCAAACAAAGCACACACAATTCAACATCCGGTCAATAATTACATAATCCCTTGTCGGTGAAATCCACTGTTCATCCAACGGGCATGAACAAAAAACAAACTTCCACAACAAATCTCAAAATTAAAATTCAAAAAAAAGGAACAATAAATAAAATGAATAAAACAGTTTCAGATCCAAAAACCCAGATGAAAAAGCACGATCTTGACAACTTACCAAGCTCTGGGATGAAGGTGAAAGATTCAATTGTAACAAAAGTTTTGATCTTTCAGACCATAATTTGCAGCAGAGGAATTTCTTCCAAGTATATTGGCTTTCACATTATCATTATCATCATCAGCATTGTCTGAACCCCACGAGTAGTTCAGATTCCGATCCAGAAGATCAGACAATATGGTTTGTCTTTTGTTGTGGGGGAGATAAAAACAAGAGAGGAGTGCAGTGACAGAGAGTTTCATTTCATGGTGGGTTGAGCGAGATATAGGGAAGATGGGTCTTCTTTTTTGTTTTGTTGTGTGGTATGTGAAGCTATAGAAGTGTATGTATGTGTTTTGAAATAATAAGGTTGTGGAGTGTGGACCAATTGAGTTGAATTCTAACCTTATTTTGACTCTCTAGCTTCCTTCTTAGCTGTTTTTTATGTTATGGGTAGCTGTTACTAAACTAAGTTTGACCTTATTTAATTTCGTGTTTACTTGTCTACCAAGTTTTCACTCAATTTTTTTGTCCAACAAGTTTTCGCTCCATTAGTAAAAGGTAGAGGTGTGTCCGTGTGTGTATTATTCATAATAAATTTGGCAAAAAAAGAAGTACATCTATAATCGAACTATAAGGGTCTGTTTGGTTGCATGAAGGAAAGTGGAGAAATGGAAAGTGAAAGGGGTAAAGATGGAAAGTAGGGGTAAATTAAGTAATGATGAAAAATAAAGTGTGTGGGCCCAAAAAAAGTGGGAGATAGAGAGAGAAAACTTATGGGCCCGGGATATATGTATATTACAAAAATACCCCCTACTTTCTACACTTTCCAATTCTTTGTGATTTTTTCATGCAACTAAATAGGCCATAAGGATAAGTTTAGATTGGACAAAATTAATAACCACCTTCTGCAATGCTATAGGCAAGTATAGTTACAATAAAATAAGTGTTATAAATATGATAAGTTGGTTAATTTGCCCTAATGTCCGTCAAATTTTTACAAAGTAAGGGCACGAGTATGTTAGATGGATGTTTGGAAAAATTAATCGATTTGAAGTTTTAGCAACATTTTTATTATATAGTGAATATATTTGCACCTACATACAATTATTATGTTTAGTTCAATTTGCACTATATTTTGTTTCTGGATTTTGTACCTTTACCAATTGATTGATACTCCCTACATGTAATTCATTGAAGGGTTGAAAAGCTAATGACAATTAGACGAAAAAGAATCCTATGAGAAATAGAAATATGAAGAGTTTATGACATTCACTATATAATATCATATTTCATAACAAAAACAAATTATTCATGGTAAGTAATACTGTTCTTTTCAATGACATATTATAAAAGCAACTAACGATACAGATTTTAGTGAGAACGAACAAGTTTTGCAAAATCAGAATACAAGTTCAGTTACCGACTTTTTTTGATGAAAAAGACTTAACAATTTTGCTTGCAAAGGTACAAAATTTATAAAATTTGAATAAAAAGAATTTGAAGAGTATCTCAATTATTTTCAAATAGACAAATTCTATTAAACTTAGAAGACAAAAGCCTTAATTAGTATTATCATCATTTCTTTTCTTTGTATTCCTATATATTTGTCTGAAAAGCCTAGCCATCATTTCTATCACGAGGAATAAATGCCTGCATAAAGGTAGATTCTTGTAATAAAAAAAGGTGGATCCATCAAAGCTGCATCCTGCTGGTTTGCATCAAAATGGAATAATGAACAGCATTTTCACAAGCACAAAACGAAATTATCTTTGTTTTTAAATTTGGATTTTGATTATATTAACTGACAATCAACACTAATTTTGGATGTTACTATTAGGTGTATGAGGTGACAATCAACACTTAGTCTGGATGTTATTATTAGGTATATGAGCAATTGATTACTCTTGATTCAGCTTCTATGGCTTAGCTTCCCTCTTAACACAAGTGTGTATCTCCACTTAGTTTCAGATCTATTCGACTTTTTTAAAGTTAAATAAGAAAATTAGATCACTAAATCATAACTATATATAAAGTTAGATGTAGGTTAGTTTTAAAGGAAAAAATTAATTATAGTCTTTAAAGTGTTTTATTTTTCACCCTTAAATTTAATTTCTTTAAAAAAATGAAAATGATCTTACAATTATCTGGCGTATTATTTAAATTCTGAAAGTTGTGGAGTTGAAACTTATTAGCAAGGAGAAGGTCTCTGGGTTTTACTCGTTTATTGTTGGGCTTTTATCAGATCTGTATCATTTGGAGCCATAGTTTTCAGCCTTTACTAATTTTAATTGTTTCTTTGAAGTTTCTAACTCTTTATAGGAGGATTATTAATCCCAACTTTTCTTGCAGGTTGGAGAGATGCATTGCCTTTTTCAATAAGTTGAGAGAGGAAATTATAGATCAAGTATTGACTGGGAACCCCCGGGAGCCTGCATGCATTATTCAATGAGATGAGCTCACCTATTAACCCTTGTGTTTCAAATTTTTTATTACTTACGTCTCTGCATTAAAGAGAAACTCATCATCATTTTGACATGAAGATTTTTGATCTAGATATCGGATGATATAACAGAGAAGTTATATAAGTACTACAAAATAATTCTATATAGGGGAATGTTTGGAGACATATAAGGTAGTGATTTTAACACTTGATAGTCGCCACATTGACATGGACTTGCATGTAACATACTATTGGATATCTGAATTACTTGACAATTTGATTAATTCTTTAGAAACTCAGATCTACTACTCCTATGGTTACATATAAGATCTATCTACCTAACTTTGAGTAAATTTAAGATGCTAACTAAGTTTTTAAAACACCTCAATCATATAATTTAACTTACACTCTCCTCTCTTACTTGATTATTATCGAGGGGAACTAAAGAGGATAATAATGGAAAAAATGCACACAAATGAGAAATATATCTTATTTTTAGGATCAAATTCATTTACTTAAATATATCTTATATTTAGGACAGGAGAGAGTACCATTTTATTTTTCTTGTCTATTTATTCTGTAGTTGAACAAATGAATATTTGATTTAGTGGAAAATTTTTGTTGTAGTGATGGCAAGTAATTAAATATAAAACTAAGGAAGTATTGAGAAAATTTCTATATCAATAAAATGAAAATGATTATAAGGCTCTTTGAAGAGGGTGAGATACAAATTATAGAAGCCTAACATTTAAATCATCATAGTATAATCAATGAAATTATGAAAGATTCAGGTACTTATGTATTGTTTATCGTGAAAATAGCTTTAGGTTAAACAAATATGAAAGAAACAACATTTATGCAACACCTAAAAATTTCTCTTAAATTTATCAGTATGAATTAGTGCGGGATATGTTAAAGAATTTTTAAAACAATAATATTAGTATGAGAATCACAAAAGTCTTGAAATCTCTTCTAATGCCAAAAGAAATAGTACTAAGTAAATCCTATGTCCTTTTGACTACAATTTTATTGACTCTTCTCTATCTTCACATGATAAATTAAAGACCATAATATTCGAAGCTGTTGATTAGTTTGTTGAATCCTTTGGCGTCTCCAGACCAAGGTTGAAATTAAAGTACAAGCAGACCACAAATATCGTCACCCACGTTTGTTTGTCTACGGATCCGGAGTTGAACATACGCACACAACTTTATGGGACACCACCCTTTAGCAGCACGTAATTAAAGAGTAAATTAATAAGACATGAAGATAAAGAACACGAAGGAGCTACTTGAGAGACAAATACAAATTAAACATGCCTCATGACATAGATGACCTTGTGGCCGATGCAATTATCACTCGATTATTGCTTCACCAAAACTGATGTTGATAGAGATCAATAGGGTCATATAATTTATGTGTAGCCAATCATATTTAGTGGGATGAAACTTTTTAATTAATTTATTGTTGACAATGTAAAATATGCAACTACATTTATTTTCATATGATTATATATATGTAGGGAATCAGCACAATAATATTTGGTTGATTCTTCTTTTTCTTTCCATACTTTTATGGTTATTTTTCTTCACTACTGTATATATGCTATAAGATCAAGATATGCTTCTTCTCATTGAAATGGTGTAATAATATACTCGTATTTAGTCTTGTGAATGATAGATGCTAGATAAACAAAACAGAAGAATGATCATGCTAATTCTACTTCATTCCATTTCTTCTATCACTTCTATTTCATGCATATTTTGTGTTTTTCCCATGCATATGTTTTCCATTATAGAGCTAATTTAATTTTGCCTTTTTTGTTAGTATTTCTTCAGTTGTTACAACGGCCTTTTTTTACACTGTACGGCTTTGTGAGAGCTAGTGTTTAATTTACGCAGATGCACTTGGCATTGCTGCATCAACAACTTATTATTTCTTGCACCATATATAAATGATTCATTATCATCAGCCTCTTGGAGGTGAAAGTTGAGAAGCAATTGGCAAAGAAATTCTTTTCGACTCAAGTATAGTTTTGTGCACTAAATGTACGTACGAGAGTCCTATTCTGACGGGAATTTGAATTTTACTCCATTTCCTTGCGAGGGATCATGATATCATCATTTTTTATGTAATCACTCATCCATCTTACTAATATTGTTATCTTGACTGCCCAGCTTGCCAAAAGTTAAACGAAGGATATGATATGAAAATCTCAATGACATACGACTGTCAATATTTTTTAGATTAGTATATATTGATTTAAGTTTTAGTAGACGAAATTTCCTAAAAAGATGAAAATAAAAGGCCAATATTTGTCCACAAGTACAGTGTTCAATTTCTCACATTGTCAATTTGTGATCAATGAGAGTATGAGACTGCACATTAATTATTTGGAATTCAGAAGCAGACAACAACATGGGGTCAACATGTGATGTTTAAGTGGAGACCACATTTTAACATTTACATAAATATAGGAAATGCAACTATCATAATTAATGAAATGGTAAAAATACAAAATCATGATTAGACAAAGGGTCAATCACTTTGGTTATATCGACTAAGTTTTAAAGACGCTGTGCATAATTTTTTATTCGTTTATTCTTCATCTTCATCATAAAAACAATTATGTACTTTGACCCATATCTAGATTTCAAACAATGCACATGTATCAAAAAAAAAGATTTCAAACAATGCACTGAACCGCAAACACACACATATGTGTTTTTGTTGAGCCTGTTTTAGAGTGCAAGTTGTCAAGGTCAACGCAATGAACACACACAAAGTCAACTTAGTTGTGTCAAAGATCCAATGCTGCCGACCCTACATCAATTCAGTCCAATCTCTCTGATTAGCTATCATTATTTTTTTAAAAAAAGTTCATCCAACTATTTTAGAAAAATCAGTTATTTGAATATTTTAGTAGTTAAAATCACATAATATATTTCTATACATAGAGAGTAAAAATACATTGCATGCAAATATAAAGGCACTCCTTACCAATATATATATATATATATATATATATATATATATATATATATATATATATATATATATATATATATATATATATAACTCGGCCAATCCGCGTCTTAAAAAGTTAAAATTTATGAACATGGATTTTTCAATAAGTTTCCTAGTACGTTTACCATTTTCTATTATTTTAAAACTTGAAATACTTCAAGTAAAAAAAATAAACTTGAGGATATGATTTTCAAAACAAATAAAATGACTTAATTTGTTTAATTTACATTAAGAATATAATCCTCATATGTGTTGGTGTTTCTTATTAATTTAATCACACTTGCTCTCTGTCTTAAATAAAAACATATTCTTGTTTTTTATATTTTTTATCAAATTCTTGTTTTTTATAAAATACACGTCAAAATCACAAAAAGGCATAAAATGTAACTTACCTAAATTTCAAAGCAAAATTTATTTATTCCCATTAGAAAAATAGATGTTGCCGAATGAATAGGACCATTAATCTAGAAAATAATAATATGCCGTTTCAAAGTTTGACTAGAAAATAAAAATATTAAAAGACTTTCACATGCATAAGATTATACCAACAAGAAAATGATCCCTACATTAATCTCCCTAAATTAGATAAATAGATAGATCTTATATTTGGGACAAAATAGATTATAAATCTAGGATTGGAGGGAATATATAAGTTATAGAGGTCTAATACCAATTATTAGAAATTGAAGAACAAAAGAGACGCATGATAAAAAAAAGGGTTAAGGTGCATTTTTAGTACTCTAGAATATAGCAAAGTGCACATAACATAATATACAATATTGTGGTCCATTTGTGATAACCAAGAATTATTTTCGTGGCTTACTTAGTAACGACGTTAGATAAGTTAAGTTTGACCGTTATGTGTCAAATTTTGACCGTTAAATTGTGGGGTAAAGGAACATTTTTAGTACTATAGAATATAGAAGGAGCACCAAACATAATATACAATATTTAAACACCATAAACAACTAAATCACAATATTATTCAAAGTGTTAAATAATTAAACACTACAAAGTTATAAAGATCCATAGAATATCCTAATATCAAGCATGTATAAACTAATAAGTCATTAGTATTTTACATATATCAAAAAAGTAAGTAAAGAATCATAAACTAAACAGGTTGACCTTACTGAGTTAAAAGAGGTTGGTCATACTGGCTCGACCTGAATTAAAACGGGTTGGCCATACTGGCTCTTCCCGAATTAATGGCTCTATGATGTAATAGAAGAAGAGTTAATTCTATCTTATTACATAGTTATAAACTTAAAATAAATGTTCATTAAATTGTCATTTCAACATACATATATTACATCATTATGTCACATCAGATTTTATCTTACAAAAGTGAGTTTTAACTAACGAATTACTAGACAAGAAATGAAAATAATTCTTGGCTATCACAAATGGACCAAAATATTGTATATTATATTTGGTGCTCCTACTATATTCTAGAGTACTGAAAATGCTCCTTTACCCCACAATTTAATGGTCAAAATTTGACACATTACGGTCAAACTTGACTTATCTAACGTCGTTACTAAATAAGTCACGAAAATAATTCTTGGTTATCACAAATGGATCACAATATTGTATATTATGCTAGGTGCACTTTGCTATATTTTAGAGTACTAAAAATGCACCTTTACCCTAAAAAAATTGTGATGAATTTTAACTTTATTATATATTTCTTTTTTTTATTACAACTTTATTATATATTTCTATCAAAGAGAAAATGTGATTAAAATAGTCATCACCTTCTATGGATTTTTTTTATCAACTTTCAAAATCCAATATTAGAAAAGGAATACGTTTTTTTCACGGAATTTGATACTGATTACGCTTCTTTCATGGAATTCGATACTGGATTATGCTTCTTTTCACCGAGGTTTGATACATTCTTAAACATATAGGAATCAATATATATAATCCCGATTCTTTCTTTTTTTAATGAAAACAAAAAAAAAGAAGCAATTATAAAAAAATTACAATCAATCATTATTTTAATAGAAACAAAATCAATATATTATAATTTATTATGAGGATGCAATTCATATTATTTGACAATCACTTTGAGTTTTAAATCCCACCTAGCTATCTCAAACACATATCAAACTAAAACATGCATGTGTGAAACCATATATATTCAAATAAAAGGCTCAAATAATGGTGCATGTAATTGAAAACAACTAATTTGAGTGGAGATTCAATTCAAGCCACCTAGTAGTCTACTCTATGTATCTAATGAAAAGCATATACTCCATTTGATTCTAATCATAAGACCACTTTAACTTTTTTTTTAGAGAAATTAAATATGTAAAATTAATCACTTTAAAATGTATATATTTTTTTACCACAAAACTGATTTGTTCTACTTATAAACCAACATATAATCTAATAACAAGTAGCATATGTTACCATAATTTAGTGAGCTAATCTACTTCCTTAATTTATAAAAAAAAAATCAAAGGAATATTATAGTTAGACGTGGATGAAGCATTGAAATTAGGACTTTATATTCGGGCAAAAAAAAAGAAATTAATAGGACTTTATAAAACAACTTGGGTAGAAGAGATTCAAGCTAGCTAGTGTATACTCCATGTATGCCTGTTAATTGAGGTGCCAGCCAGACCTCTGCTTGCACAATTAGGCAACTTGCTTATAGATCCACGTCATAATTTATAATTGTAAATATTAGCTCATTAAAATTTAATTCTTCTATGAATTATTGTGCAAGCAATGAGTGTAAGCGCAACACATATTCATTAAAATAAAAGCATTAGGTATTATTCAATAATACTTACGTCAAAACCGGCGTGTGTACAATACTTTTAGGTTATGGCATCACATTTATTCGTTTTTTAGTCTTGATATCATATCCTTAACTTCTAACTTATATATCATTTTCAGTTGCAATCATTTGCAAACAACAATATAATTGACAAAACTATTAAAAGTTGTAACTATATGATTAGTCAAAAAGGCTATGAAAGCAACCTCTTCCTCTATTTTGAAAAGAAATTTCCAATTGGTCTGTAAAACAAAAAAGTTCTACTACCTCGAGTCCTAAATGTCGGAGGTAAATTTTGTCCTAAAATTGAGACATCTTTATAATTTCCCAAATATTTTCAAAAATTATCCATGCTACTATTGACTCTCAATAATTAAAGAGAGAGAGAGGGAGGGAGAGAGGTGCATAGTAATATCTTGTGATTTTAACCAATTTAATTAATATCTTAAATATTTTATAATCAAATTAGATAAATAGTTCTTATATTAAAACATGGATTTTATATACTTGTTACAGTGCAATATATGAAAATGCTATATTTGCAATGGCTTGTAAATAATATTTTTCGTTTTTAAATGTAAAAATTAGTAGAGGTTGCTCTTGATCAAAATATGTCTTTGAGGGTTGTTGGAGGTTTCTATGATAAAAAAATGTAAGAATCAGTATAGTAATGGCTTGATTTGTTTTTGAAGATAAGATGTTGTGCACTTTATTAAGAACATTTTCTATTAATGGGTTCATTTCTAATCGATACAAATCATTTAAAAAGTATTTTAAATAAAATAGTATAGTCCATTTAATTTTTTTTCAGAATAATTAAATGATTTTTTTTAAAATTTAATACTATAGGAAGTATGATTTCTTTCCAGTTGTATCAATTGAGAAACGAGTCTCATGACTATATCAATATGACGTCCATTTGGATATATGCACCTCACTACATTAAAATATGAATACAAAATACTATTCACCCTTGATATTAATTAAATATAAAATATATTTATCTAATTCAATTATATTAATGATATTAGTTAAGTTAATTAATATCACGTGATACAAAACACTCTAACTCAATTGATTCCCCTAGAAAGAGTTTGACACCCAAAGGGATCTAGTATATGGGCCTTATATCACTTGACCTATATGTGTTGGTTCACTTTTCCTATATTATTGAGGAGTGTTAAATGTATAATCTAAAAAGATTGAGGACAATTAAAAAGATATATTGTATTTATAACCAAATTCACTTCCATAAATTTTTATATTTATATTTATGTTAGGGGAGTAATTATGTATTTAATTTAAATTGTTAGTTCATAACTAAAGCATGAGAGGAAAAGAATCTGCGTTCATGAGCCGAACGACCCTCGAGGCCTCCATGCTGAGGCAGCAATGAAAGCGCCATCTCAACGGCTATCATTATTTTATTAAAATAAAAAATTTCCATTAAGTTCCTTTCATTCTGTCACCATCCGTTTAATTACCCTATTTAATCTTAGATTTAAATTAAGATCAAGTTGATTTCTTTAGGGAAGATTAAGTAAGTCAAATAAAACACAATTTAATTTCGACATATATTGCATCTACGACTTGAGTTGTCAAAATCGATTCAAGTCGACCGGTTGGAATAACAATTCAACTCTCAACCGCTATCTACATTAGTTACGGTTTATAGTCTAATCGTTAACATTCTTCAGCTGAATTGAGTTGAACCGAGATGAAAATAAGTCGGAACTGGAGCGGTTTTGTAAAAAAAATGGCTCGTCCAAGTTAATACAAAGAAAAGCTAACAAAAAATCAAGCCAAATAAGTTACTCCATGACAATAAAAAGGAACCCAAATCCTTAAATGTAATTTTTTTTTGTAAGAGTTAAGGAAATAAATTGGACAACTAAATTATAACACATGTCATATGTAATTAAAGTATATTATAGTTGACAAGTAGGATAAATTAGTTTTAAAGAAAAAATGATAATGATAAACATTTTAAAGTAATTAATCTTGCATTTTTAATTCCTCCAAAATAAGTCATATTAATCTTATAATTGGGATCAGGATACAACAATAAAGCTTTATCACAACTCATTGGGTCGGCTACATGGCAACATGTATTACATGTAATTAGATTAAATGTTGGTATTTATTAACTAAGACAAATCAATTTTGAGGAAAAATATAAAAAATTTAAAATACCAGT
The DNA here is from genome assembly GCA_029929735.1 of Mimosa pudica. Lineage (NCBI taxonomy): Eukaryota > Viridiplantae > Streptophyta > Magnoliopsida > Fabales > Fabaceae > Mimosa > Mimosa pudica. Next base: position 8,180,625 of record JAKELP010000017.1, on the reverse strand, counting down.
TGTGCTTTCTCAATCTCTCAAATAATCTATGATTTAAATTGATTCTACCACGGGTATACCATTTATTTCTTAATCAATTTTTAATCTTCCAATTAATTAAGGAGAGAACTAGTTCCATTTATTATTATTCTTAATCATCTAATTCTTTTAAAATGGGATCCTTTTACTATGTCGAAAAGTTATACTAACATTTTCTTTTTCCTCAGTTTCACAGACCACGCGGTTTCTAACTATTGAACTCTTCGAATTACCGCCGCAAAAGAGTTTCATTTTCAACGTAAACAAGAGACAAAAAGAAAGCTACACAGAATCTAAAAAAAAAACCTCTCCTTTTTTCTCATAGATGCCACCATTATTCACGTTCATAGCTTTCTCAAATACTATCTCTCTTTTGCAAGCTTGTCACTAACCATAGTCAAACTCAGAACTTTGTCACCTTTCACACCCAGTTTATCCATTGATCAATAAGCTTATATATTCACTTCAAGTACTTCATTTTTTCTATATAAAAAAACAATATATCAAAGTTGAATAATTGAATATGCCAGTTTGACATAATTCATAGATATGCTATGCTGGCTTGTGGCCTTGTGGGGTTGAATATCACACATGATATAGTCATGAAGGTGTGATCTTTGTGTCTAAACCTTGAGTTTTGGGAAAGGGTTTGGTTTAGTGATTGAAGTTTGAGTTTAGGACAGTGTGAAGTTGGTTGAAGAAGAGGAATAAGGTGATGGAGGGAAGGGGGTTTTCTGGGTTATATAAGAACACAAGTGAAGAGTTGTTTCTGAAGGCAGTGATGGAAACTCCTATTGGAATGCCTGCACCAACCATGGAGATGTTAGGCTTCAAGGCTGTTTCTCAGAGTTTTCGTGCAGATAGTGAGGAACTCTTCAAACGTTGGCTAACAAATGGAGAGGCAAGCCAAGCCTATGATTCTATATTATATCATCACAACTTCTTTGCTTTTTTCAAAGTTTTCAGAATTCTTGAGTTTTCTTTTTCTGATTTCTATATATATTTAACTCCACATATGCTAGTTGACTTTCTAGCATTTGATTCTTGGACTAATCCAGTAGTTTTAACTTCTTAGGCTTCTATTCAGAAAATCATCTCTCTAGTTTATAAGATAAACGTTATCCGTAGAGCTCGGGTTTCCTTCAAGTTCATGCTAGTTGACTTTTTAACATTTGATTCTTGGAAATTTTTGTTCAGAATACCATTTCAAGGGGAGATTTTTCTAAGGATTTGAGCTGCAAGAAGTTTTTAATTACCTCTAACAAATCCCTGAACTCAACTGATGCATCTTTGTTTCTTTGATCAGGGTTACAATTCAACAGGCATAGGACATACCAGTCGATTATCACAGAGGTGAGTCTTTCATTGAAGAACACTTTAGAAACGTGTTATTTTGTGTTTCAAAAGTGATTTGAACATTTTTTTTTATTTCATAGTATTGTCTGAAACTTTAAATTTCATCATATGTAGTTGCTTGTTTGTCAATTTCTCTTCATGATTCTGTTGAAACTGCAGGATATCCACTGAGCTAGCCAATTTGTCTAATCCACAACAAATTGGTGCAATTTCAGAGGAAAAAATCAATGAGAAATTATATACACAAAATAACCTTTTAGTCAATGATGCTTCTGGTCATTTTAATGAGCCTCCTATCAGGTAATTATTATATGTAATATTTTCTAGAGTTTTATTCCGATTTATCACTGATTCTCAATTATCTCTTTTGTAACTTGTTTTGGAACACTGCTATGCTTAAAATCATAAAAGTTTTTAATATGGTTTTTCTGTCAATTTTTTCAGAGATGCTGCTGATAGAGATCTGCAAACTAGTAACTTGTTTCTGGCAAAGGTTTGTTTATATCAATAGAACATTGATCTGAGAAGAATAAATAATTTCCTGCTTACTTGATCTTCTAACTGTTATTATGATTTTAGGCTTGGTTTCTTAGTGATCAACGCATGACTAGAAGCCGATCCTCAGAACTGAGGTATCCCTATCATCTTGCATCTGTTAATCAAAATCACTGGCACAAGTAAAATTTTCCTCAAGGAAAGCCTCATAGTCTTAAAGACTAAATTAATTAATCTTCAATATTTTTCGCACAGATACAAAAGTCATATATGATATTATACATACTTTTGAGAAAATCACTTAGGAGCAAGGGAATAACTATAATAATTATAAAGTCTCACAACAAGTGAGCAACATAAACCTATTGTCATTTCTTATAGAAGAAATTGTCATTATGTGCTGCTCACTAGTTTTAGGACTTTTTGGTGATTAGATTCTTTCCTCGGAACCTCAAAGTGATTTTACCTTTATACTTTTGAGTTACAAACTGTCTGTCCCACTATTGAAGTCATTTTTTATAGTTCATGAAAAAAAGTTGTCTTCACTGATATGATATTATTTTCTGCAGGAGAAGGTATGTTGAAATGCAAAATGCTCAAGCAACACAAGGTATAGAGCCCATACACTTGATCCCTCATAATGGTGGTGCTGACACATTGAAGCAAGAAGTTACAAATGTAAATGGTTTTAGTTACCTTTCTCCGTGTGAGCTTCCAAACCACAAGGCTACATTCATGTCTCCATCAAACTCATCTTCATCTACCTTCAATGCACCACAAATAATGGCTGATGCAGATAAAATTTCATCTTGTGTGAGCATGCTAAAAGGTACATTAGAAAGAAAGAGACAAAGCAATAGCAACAATATAGAGAAAGAAGCTGCAGAGGATAGCTCCAATGGTATCTTTGTTGCTCAAGGTGATTTTGCCAAAACTGTTTTCATGGAAGGACAAGAAAACTGGATTTATCAAAAGCCAATAAATTTCCAAGGAACTTCTAATAATGGACAAGTTGAGGACCATAGAGTTCGACAAACACTTGAAGGATCTATGAACCTTGAAATGGATGGTTTTACAAATCAGACAAACCCAATATACATAGGTACAGCTTCACAAGAACCATCTCAAAGTGAATCTTCTGCGGCAGCACCAGTTGTTTCCTCTGGTTTAGATGCAATTGAAGGTCCAAGCATATCAAGTCAAACACCACATGAAAACTCATGGAAACAAGTGGGAGTAAATAAAGGCTCAGAAAATAAAGTCAAAGGTACAAATACAATATGTGACAACATTGCATTAAAATGGGACAATACCTTTGCTTTTCACATTGGAGCCATTTCTTCACATTTATGTACTCCAATTTTAAATTTTCTTCCCCCAACTGTCTTCCCTAGGTTGTATAGGACATGTAAGAAATCAATCACTCTGAATTTCTTCTTTTGCAAGCAAGGCCACTTTCTTGCCATTCTTAATAATCATCATTTATGTCAGGAAATAGCAGATAATAGAATTGTATGTTTCATTAAATTTTCATTATCAAACAAGGTCCATCTAATATTAGACTACAATCATGTTTCTATGGACTTGTAGGTATCAGAGAACAGATAATGGATAACCTGAAAGATGATCGGAAGGTATGACATAAACTTAGACTGATGGAAATCCAGCTCTATAATATGGAGTGATCATGAAAACTGTTGCCTGTTGAAGTTTTTTTTCCTACGATAATTTTGTTTTTCTTAATTATGCAGAAGAGAAGTCTAGAAAGATATGGATCTGTAAATTCAGTTGTATCAGGTAATGATGATCCATCTCTAAATACAGCTCATATTCTCATCACTTGAACAATTCTAATACTTTTGATTTTGCTTTTTAAAACCTTGGATATTGTGTGGTTAGAGATTTAAAGTAGCATCAGAAGATTTTTAACCATAACTTTTGTAATGAAAGTTCTTGTGGACATTGAGAACAGATTTGAGAGAAAAATATATTTCTTACTGATGATAATTCTTCTGTACAAGAGACTATATATAGGCTACAAAAGGAGACAAGATAGTAACAACTAATAACTAGTAATAATGTCTAATATCTCCTAATCAAATCATAATCAAATAAGAGAATATCACTAATTAATTACAAAATATTCCACACTCCCCCTCAAGTTGGATTGTAAATGTCGATCATATCCAACTTGCTTATACAGCCTTCAAACGCAGGTTTAAGTAGTGCCTTTGTAAGAACATCTGCAGCTTGAAGATGTGTCGGTAGAAAAGTCAAGCATATGGTTTTGGTACGGTTTGGGTTACGAGAAGGTCCCCATAAATCACTATGGATGGTAGTGAAAGGCTTTGTTGGAACATATTGAGCTCTAGGGTATGATGATCGATGGTGTTTAGCTAGCTCACAGATATCACAGTGTATATCAAGGTTAGATGTTGGACAAAGGGATGGAAACATACGGGATAAATATTGAAAATTGGGATGACCCATTCTCTTGTGCCACAACATAGTATCCTCCTTTTTAGATATAGATATAGAATTGCATACACTTGTGATCGGCTGTTTACTCACTCTGGCATTGTCAAGGAAGTAGAGTCCCTCACGTTCTTCGGCACGACCAATCACCATCCCCGATGATAGATCCTGAAACACACAATAAGTAGGTAAAAATGTAGCCGAACAATTCAATTGTTTCGTCAATTGACTAACAGATAATAAATTGCATGCTAGTTTTGGCACATGCAGAACGGATTCCAAAGTAATGCACTCTGAAATTCGAACACTCCCTTTTCCGGCAATAGTGGCGAGAGTTCCATCAGCAATTTTTACTTTCAAATTTCCCGCACATGGGACATAAGTGGTGAACATTTGATGACAATCTGTCATGTGATCTGACGCCCCAGAGTCAACTATCCACAACACCTTCTCTCTTGATGTTTTAAGAGCAGATAGAAAGTCTCCTCTTTGTGCCACAAAAGCTAGTACTGGTTCCCCAATATATACCTTGGCTTTAGACTGCAACTTTGTGTTTTTCATGAGTAATCTTTGAAACCAGGAGATTAAAGCATGAGAAAACAGGTTCAAAGCACTAGGGTATATTAAAGATTTTATCAGAGATAAAAATATTATCCAAATACTGAATAATACCAAGAAGAAACCCATAAACACATCATATATGCTTCTGCCCAACAATGAACATGGAGTTCCCAGTGTCGAACACAAGATTGGTGACTGGAATATGGTCGGGAATGTCACGTCGATCTCAACGGTCGGATGAGCTGCCGGAGCTCCGCCGTCACGCGCCGGTACGCGCCGGTCGCCGGAATCTGGAGCCGCGAGCTTCGCCGGCGCGTGAGCATCACACGCGCCGCCGTTGACCTCCGCGTTCTGGGGTTTTGCCGATCGAGACATCCTCTTTCCGATGGGGCCGGCGGTGAGAGCTAATGGAGCTCCGATCATCATGCACAAAACTGCCCCTATTCTTTGAAGAGAAAGATTCACTCGATACATGCTGTCAAACCCTAATTTTTAAATTTTGAGCCTGTTGCTCTGATACCATGTGGACATTGAGAACAGATTTGAGAGAAAAATATATTTCTTACTGATGATAATTCTTCTGTACAAGAGACTATATATAGGCTACAAAAGGAGACAAGATAGTAACAACTAATAACTAGTAATAATGTCTAATATCTCCTAATCAAATCATAATCAAATCAGAGAATATCACTAATTAATTACAAAATATTCCACAGTTCTTCGTGAGGATTATTAGATTTAGATACTCCAAATATCATATTCACTTGTACATGCTTAGATTTAGATACTCCAAATATCATATTCACTTGCTCATGCTTAACATACACTAAAGCAAAAGGATCAAATAATTTGTGCAGAGGACAAGGGGGATGCTACAAAAAAGCGAAGAGTGGAGCGATCAAGGAAGTATGTAAAGCTATATATACAGACTATCTCCCTTGTTACATAATACTGTTTTCCAATCTTTTACATTAATATGAAATGGATTACTTAATTCCAGATGGACCAATCACTATGAGTTTGTTTTGCGTGGTCTTTTCCATTTCAAATTTGACCTTTTCATTTGAAGGAGTTAATCAAGTCCAAAATTATGTTTGGCAGTCTTACAAGTAATTGATTTTTTTCTCAAAAGATTTTTTAAATTACTTCAGAAAGTTCACTTTGCAGCTGCAAGTGTTCTATAAACTCTAAGAAGTGCCCAAAACTCCCAACTCTTGTTAACCAATAACCTTGTCATGCAGAATGGCTGAGGCTAAGGAAAGGAATTCAACTCCACCAGTTCCATCAGATATGCAAGCAGTCTTGAAGCGATGTGAAGCGCTTGAGAAGGAAGTTAGATCCCTTAAGCTTAATCTCTCCTTCATGAACAGGTAATTATATGTAAATCACAGTTATGTGACTAACATAGCAGTTATGTTATAGATTCACATAGAAGCATTTAGTTATCATTCCTTTTCTGGTTTCCCTATAAGTACAGAAAATCATGTAGTAAATGTAATAAGGGACTAAACTTTGGATTTTCAGGAAGGATTCTGAGCAAACAAAGCAGATAGAGGAACTTCAGAAGCAAAATGAAGATTTAGCAGATGAAAAGGAGCGCCTTTTAGAGGAAATTGAAAGGATTGTATCTGAAACTGGCAAGATTTAATCTTTTGGTTTACCATCATCCCATTAGTCTTGTTATCTTCTTCCTCTGAGACAATGTGGTAGCTCAGATCAGAGTTTAAGTGGTCTGATTGCTGGTGAAACCTCCAAGGTATCCGGACAACATTTGAGTATCTCTCTGGCTTCTTGACCATGTAATGGCAAAATACTGAATCTAACAGTTAGTAATGATTGTTATTTTGGAAGCTCAGTCTAGGATATGATTCCAAATAGTTTTATCAAACTCTCAACCTTGACATGATCCTTGTGTATGTAAGAAAAATTATCACTCTTATAAAGACATGACACTTCGACAAATCCTAAAATATTCATGTGTTAAACTTTGAATTTTATGTCATAATCATTGTTGAACACATGTTAGAAGAATCCCAAAAAGTACATGTAATTCCCAAAACAAGAAAGCAACATGGTTTGTTGTTACTTTCTGCCCAAACGTTATTATTCCATATTGCTCATCTGGAACTCTTTGCTGCTTGTATATTTTCCTTGAGACTGCATATTGATGTTCCCTTCGAATTTAATGCAAAAGAAGGATTCTTCAAGTGTTTCTACAAAATATCTGTTTTTCTCTAGGAACACAAAACTTGATGAGAGGTGCTAAAAGTAGGGCTGTACAAAGACCGGGGGAGACCGGGCTTACACCCAACCCGAGGTCTGGTCCGATAACCTCCTCGGGCTGGACTTTGTAGCCCGAAGTCTGGTCCAGTCCGATGAAAACCCGACCATGATCGGGTCGGGCAGACTGGACCAGACTAGACCGGGTTTGTGGTCTAGGTTGATTCAGTCCAGTCCATATTTGAAGGATACCTTGGACACAATTTTTTGAAAGAACCTGCACACTTAACATAAAATAAACACTTAAACAAAACCCAAAGAGCATTATTTTAAAGACAATGGGCACCCAAGCACTTCATCAAATGAACTTAAACATCATTCCTTTTTCAAATAACCTGGCCGTCACATAAAAGATTCATGCATAATTTCTCCCATAAGTGGGGATTAATATTTTACATAACCTGTGAAGTATGATAGTTGAACTAAAGTGTTACTTTTGTCCAACTCTCCAAACATCCAGAGACAACATCAAAAGTCAATAATTAGAGTAATACTTGTGTAGTTGGAGTCTTGGAGAGTTAAACTAAAGTATAACTTTAGTATAAACTTCCAATTATCCAAAAGTTAAATCAAAAGTCCAGAATTATAATAAAGTAATATGCCAAATTCATGATCACATCATGGCAGATTGGCACCAAAATACAAGTTAGCTAGAACTTTAGTCAATATTCTCCATGGATGTACCAGCCTCTCCAACAGCACCAGCATTTCGTCCAGCTGCACTAGCCTTTCCAGCAGCAGCACGAGCCCCTCCAGCAATAGAATCAGTCCCACCACCAGCAGCACCAACATCAGTCACACATGAAGCATCTGAAAAGGATAAAAAAATACTATAGCACTACTCTTTTTATCAAAATATAGCACTAATTTTACAAACATTATAAAGTAAAAACTCATCACAATAAAAAGCAATACCAGATTCATCAAAATTGTCAAATTGGCAGAGTTGTTCAGCAAGTTCTGACAATGTTTGACCAGGAAGAAGCCAGTTTTGAGAGCAAATGAGAGCTTCAGTCATTTTAGGAGATAATGAACTCCGATATTGATCAACAACACGACCTCCTGTGCTAAAAGCAGATTCAGAAGCAACCGTGGAAACCGGGATGGCCAAAACAGCACGTGCCATACGAGAGAGTATTTTGTATTTCACAGAATTTGCTTTCCACCAAGCTAATATATTGAAATCAGCAGAAAAAGGGACATCATCATTTGAATCAGCAGCAAGATACTTTTCCAACTCTGTTTGAGAATCATTTGAACTCTTTTGTTTAATTTTTGCAAGCCATTCAAGGCCTGGATCATGATCCTCTTCACTAGCTTCAACACTTGTTGCACAGGGAGGTGTAGTAGATGAAGAAGCAACACTTGATTCAGAAGAAACACCAACAAATGCAGAATACTCTTCAAACAAAAGATATAAACAGTTTTTTACCTTATCTTTCATTGCCAAACAAACTTCATTATCATGAAATAAAGTGTCAAATATGTCATCAACATATGCTAACTTGTAACGAGGATCTAATATGACAGCTACTATCAACAAAGGGTTCATAATTTCTGCCTTACCCCAATATTTCTCAAACTTCACAGTCATGTTAATAGCCATATTAGCTAGGAGAGAATCTGAGTTCAACACATTCCTTTCCAACATTTGTTGAACACGAGCAATTTGATGAAAGCAAGAGTTAGATGTCACATTAATGGAAGAGGAGAACATTAATGTGATATCATAAAAAACTTTCAAGAACTTCAAGAAGGCGCATGCCCGATTCCAATCTTCTGCACAAGGTGGCCTAAAGGGAGCAAAATATGTGCAATAATCATCATCTTCTTCATTCATTCTGTCAAATACTTTCTGAAATTTCAAAGCTGCCTCCAACATTAAGAATGTAGAATTCCAACGTGTTGACACATCCAAGCACACAACACTTTTTGTATCAACCTTTTCGGCTTGAGCAAAGTTCTTAAACTTAGCTAAACGGGCTGGGGATGATCGAACATATTTGACAGCATGTCTAATGCTATCAAAGTTTTCTTTCAAATCCTTCAACCCTTCACAAACAATCAGATTGAGAATGTGAGCACAACACCTAAGGTGTAAATAATCTCCTTTACATATCAATCCCCTCCAGCTCTTCAAACGCTTCTTCAAATAAGACAAAGCTGAGGCATTTGATGATGCATTGTCCATTGTAATGGTGAAGACTTTGTCAATTCCCCAATCCAATAAACACCTCTCAATGGTCTTCCCAATTGTGTCCCCTTTGTGATCTTCAACCATGCAGAAATTAATGATTCTCTTGTGCAAATTCCATTCAGGATCAATGAAGTGGGCAGTCAAGCATAGGTAATTGAAATTTTGATTGGAAGTCCAGCAATCTGTAGTAAGACAAACCCGAGTAGCACATGTCCTTAAAATCTTCTTCAACATCTTAATCTCTCCAAGATACAATTGCCAACAATCCCTACCAATTGTGATCCTAGAAGGGATGCGAAATCGTGGCTCCAGCTCCTTCACAAACTTCTTAAATCCAGGCTTTTCAACAATCCTAAATGGCAGCTCATCACAAATTATGAATTCAGCCAAGGCTCTTCGGATGCGCTTCTCATTGTATACATGAGAAACTAATACCTTTCCTTGAGAAGCACTTGACAAGTACTGTAAGATGGGCTGCTTCTTACAATCAGGCTTGTTTGGGTTCTTTGTACACTTTAACATATGCCTTTTCAATGAAGTTGTGCCATGCTTGTTAGGGTCACAAGCATAGGTGTTGTTGCAATACTTGCAATATGCTCTAATCTCTCCATTTGTTTCTTCCAACGATATCTTCACAAAATGATCCAAAACTTTAGATGTTTTTGGAGGCTTTCGTTCTGGAACTTTCCTCTTCCTAGGATTCTCACCCTCATTTACATGAGAGGATTGTGCTGCAGTAGTAGGTAGTGGCGGTGGAATAGGAGAACTAGGACTAGGAGTCTTAGAAGGTTCAGACCCACTTGCCAAAGGATCAACATAAGATTCAGGAGTGGTTGAGATCCCTTTGTTGGGGGTGGTTGATTTAGAGTCTTGTTCTTCCATTTTAAATCACAACAAATCTGCATTCAAACATAAACATATTATAACTAGTTATATGTTTGTAGTTGAACAAAAAGTATATGCATATACTCATAAAAAGACAATAAATAAAGGCACCAACGTATAAATCATATAGTAACATGAAGTAACAAAAAATAAAAGAATGTATATTAAACAGAACAAGGTAACACAGAAATGCTTCAATAAAATCAGGTTCATTATTCTTTCATGACTTTCTAAAGCAACACTTTACAATACAAATTACTTGAACTAACTGAATCTAACAAAGCAAAACTAATCCAGAAAGGACAGAGCTCGTTTTTGTTAAATATATTCCAAGAACTAGGTTCAAATACTCATATTTCTTAAGGGTCACGGAAACCCAGCACCAATGACTCATCATAATATCAAATAGAAGCAAACTTTGACTTGAAGTTAGGGTTCTAACATCATGAAGAAAAAAATGTCTCAAGTTATTTACTAACATTTTGAATAAAAAAGATTTAAACTTTTTTACCAACAAGCTATTTATTTACTAACATCTTGAACAAAAAAGGTTCAAACTTTTTGGTAACATCTTGAAGAAAAAAATGTCTTAAGCTATTTACTAACATCTTGAAGCAAAAAGTTTCAAACTTTTAACCAACAAGCTATTTACTAACATCTTGAACAAAAAAGATTCAAACTTACCATCTTGAACAATAAAGATTCAACCTTTTACTAACATCTTGAAGAAAAAAGGCCAAAGATTGTTTTACTAACATCACAGTGAAAAAAGACTCAAACTTTTACAGTTTTACTAACAAATTGAAGAAAAAGGCGCCAACTTTTTACTAATATATTAAAGAAAAAGACCTATCTTGAAGAAAAAACTCATCTTGAAGAAGAAATACTCTATCTTTTTACTAAAAGACTTACCAGGTTGTCTTGGCAGAGAGCAAGGGAGTTTGCTTGGAAGGGAGTCTCGACAGAGAGGGAGTTTGCATAGAGCAAGCCAGCAACCAGCAATGGAGTAGTTGTACTGTACTTGTATATGATATTCATATTACTTTAGTTTTTAGATTTTAGATTTAGAGTTAGCTCATACCCCATAGAGTCTCTTTTTGTCTTGTCAGATAGCCCATAGAGTCTCAGAGATCACATGGTTGGTGTATGTAAGGAAGGAAAATATGGCTCTCATTGAGCCACGCGTTTCCTTCAAAATATATAGTATTTAAAATATGTATATATATAATATTTTTTATGGTCGGGTCAGACCAAACTTGCTGGTCTGATATGGTAGCCCGAGACCCGGTCTCACCCGGACATCGGGTCAGGACCCGGTCCAGTCCAATAGCTACTCGGGTTGCATTTCCTCTTTTCGGGCGGGCAAGGACTGGACCGGGCCGGACCGGGTTGACCGGGTTGCCGGGTCATCTGAACAGCCCTAGCTAAAAGTTCAACAAAAATAGTCATTCAAATTATCATTGAGATTTGAGGTGTCAAAAGCCACATGAAGCAGTGGAATTGGACAGATAATCATCAAGCTCAATATCTCCCTATTTTATCATCTAAAAATACACTGGTCCGTGGAAGACATCACACAAGCAAATATATATCACTGTTCAAATACTCCCTCAGTCCTAAATATAAGACCTAATTGTCTTATTTGGGAAATCCTAAAAAAGCAAAATAAGTTAATTATAAATTGATTTACCTAATATTTTCCCTTGAATTAGTTTATTTCACCCATAAACTAATGAATAATCTAAAAATATATCAAATATGTCATAATTTAATAACCTATTTCACAACCTTAATCTCTCCAAAAAAAAGTCAACTAGGTCTTATATTTATGACCGAAGGTACTAGAATTTAAACTGCAATGATCTTATTTCATTAACAACGAGTATTGACTCGAGATAAATTCGATTTTACAACACTGAGACTGTCACTGAACTATACAAACTTCTTTCTACACAACGTTGACATATCAGCCACTACTAATTTATCAAAACAACAATAAGGCCACGGGTGGCAACTATAATTATACAGCTTATACAAGGTAATTAAATGAAAGGACATGGCACTTAAATAAAACAAGCGCCACAACATATGAAAACCTGAAACCTTAATATATCTATGAGACTTAGGCTCTTCTGATGTTGTAGCTGACCAAAACACAAAACGTTTGATGAGAACGCCATCGACACGTCAAGGAAATAGCATGTGGCAGAAGCTCAATGAGATGAAGAAAACAGCCGTTGTATGAACTTGAAAAAGAATATGGAGATCAAAGAAGTTGAACACCCAAGTAACACCCCAGCTATCATTTCCCACTTCAAAATCTTAAACCTGACCTTGCCGGTAATCAAGGAATTCACCATCTCTACGGTCCTGATGGATGATCCACAAACAATAATTAGAATAGAGAAAACAAATTATACAGATATGCTGTACTCTAGCTTACTCTCAGGATATTCAAACATCTCCTCAGGAAAAACCAAACCCCATCTCTTCAGTCCTATATAATGGGAAAGGTGAAAAAAAAAACTGTTCTTGCGCTATAGTTTGATGAGAAACTTTTTTCAATATTTGAAAATTCTTACTTTTCTATCCATTTGTCCTCACCATAAAATGAGCAGAGTCACAAATTTAGAGGCCATTTCATTTCAATATTAAGAAGTGCAATAACCCAAAGTATTAGAGAAAAGCTCGTGAGATGAACACACCCTTCTGCTCAGAAATAATTCCGATACATTGTCTTCTCTAAAAAGATCATTAATCCTACGAATTTGATCCACGTTGTCTTCTCTAAAAAGATCATTAATCCTACGAATTTGATCCAGCTTTATTTGAACCATTGACATGTGCATTTGCACTGCACTGCAAATTTTAATCCTCCTACTATTTTAATGGAATTTTACAATATTATTATTATTAATGTTTAACGCGAGCCTGTGTTATCTAAGGTGCCATTCTACAGACCATTCAAGTAGGTTTCTGTGATCTCTAAAACACAAATAGTGCAATAATTAGTACATGGACGGATAATAAGTACTCACTCAGTGAAGCATTGTCTAATTGTGTCTATAGTAGATTCCTTATCAGCATGGCAACTAAAAAGATCATCTTGATCCAATCGCACTTTGGGGGTACCAGATGTGTACCAGCAGTTATAAGTCTCATTGATCTAACCAAGTATTAAGAGAAAAGTTCAATTAAAAAACACTAATACTGAAGGCCTAAAGAAGTAACAATCATTATACATGAAACCATATGGAATTTGAGACATTCAATGAAGCCATGACTACAATTATACATTAATTGAGATCATAAGTTGTGATCCCTACCTTGAATTTATATTGGGTCAACCAAGCAGCACCAAAATTGGGCCTGCAATAACGAGGAAGGGCTTCATCTGGAGCCTCTGCATATGCAGACATTGTCTGACCCGAAAGGACATCTTTATATTCTACCTGAAAAAGGAGGTGAAAACTATACTATCAAAAGCCAAAGAAATCATAAATTACCATATACAAAAACAACTGCAGAGAGAACAAGCGTAATTTGAGCTACTAAACCAAAAATGTGCATAGTTCTGTCAAACAAGGGACAAATATAAAAGGCACCAAAAAGCAGAAAGGTTGTTACTTGCTAATATTTGAATCAATTAAACTGATAAGCTTAAATACCTCGAATATGGAAGCCCAATAATAGTCATAATAGCAGCGAAATTTGCTTCTTTGAAAGGGATGGGATATATACTTTGCTTTATTATTAGATAAACCAAAATTACAACTCTTGGATGACCTTATATCAACACCTGTAAAAAAACAAAATTTAGCACGAGAAAAAGTATGTTCTACAAAAAACAAATCATACCGCATTGGAATTTATCAAGTAAATGAATAACATCAATCAAATAAAAGTCACTATGAAAAAAAATATAGATCAAATCAATCTTTAAACTAATACAAGAAATAAACAGTTTTAAATGATGCATAATCAACATTCTTGTTTCGCAACTAGAAAAGTCTATAAAGGTTGGGATATGATAAGCCTTATAATCTAAACATGTTCACTGCACGAAGATGTTAATGTGAATCATATCACCAACTTTGCAGTTATGACACATCCAAAATTTTACTTAACCATAAAACAGCGTTTACACCCATCTAAAAATAAAAATATCATAACCCTTTCAACTTTCAATTCATATCATTCAAGTCATACCGCATGGAGCAGGTTTTACTATACTTCTCTGGTGAAAATTTTGTTTAGATTCCATAGAGATCCCATTTTTTCACTGGCTTGTCTATGGACATCTTCAGCCCTCTATTATTCAATTGCCATGAAATATTTCAAAGAAATATTATGTAACCACATGGAAATCTTGAGGCATGACCAGATAGATTCAGAAATCAAATTCTCTATATTGAAAACCTTTAGAGGAAGAAACCTGTTGCGAGGGAAGAGAAGCATCTCATTTCCAACAACTCTTGCAAGTCTCTCAGCTAGTTACATGCATCTTCCTAACTCTTTTTCCAAATGCAAACATGAGCAGTAGAATCAAATACAGAACCACACAACCAGGCATTTTGACTTAACTTCCCTCTAAAAATATCTCACTAGTCCAATATAGGTTCTTTTCCCAACTAACCGGTCCTATATACTCTCTCTGGTCCTAAATATAAGACTTAGTTTACTTTTTTTTGGAAAATCCTAAGAAACCAAAATAAGGTAATTAAAATTGATTTCCTAAATTTTCCCTCTAAACTAGTTTATTTTACTTATAAACTAACATATGATCGATTAACATACAAAATATATTATGATTAAGTGATTCATTTTGCTTTGTTAGTATTCCCCCAAAAAGTCAACTAGGTCTTATATATATTTAGGACCAAAGCTAGTAGATTAGTACTGAGAAAAGCATGAACAGCTAGAATTGTACACATAGGTGCACTACAATCCACCACTAAGTCAAAATACAGTTTTTGAAATACTATTCCACAATTAGGAATTACTTTCTTAATACACAAACAAATCCTAAAGTTTAGCTTTTCTGAGGTGGGTTCAGCAATAAAAGATGAAATACACTACCAAATCAAAAGAAGCATAAACATAACTCACCACTTGATACGATCTTACACTGAGAAGGAAGGGAAATAGGGTTGGAAAGAGAGAAATTGGTGAAGAGCACAAGTGTGAAAGCGGCCACAAAGGGAAATATGAAGAGGAATAAGATTGGGAGAAGAAGACCCACAGGACACCCAAGTGTATTAATCGATAAATCTTGCTTTTTGGGGGTTTCAGATTGTGGGATTTCCTGGGTGGCATCCATTTTTGTCTAATTCCTATCAAAGTTAAGAGCTTTTTGAATTTCCGGCCACCGGAAACATTTATCCGGCGATCGGAGCTTCGTCAAAAGGGATGAGAGCTATTGTGATATGCTCATGTGACTGTAGGGAAAGATGATATATACCATTGGAGGAATGTAAAAGAAAATAGTTTGACATTCAGATTTGGAGACCAAGTTTGATTTGATCATTCAGTGAAAGGAGGTTATATCTAATACTGTCTCCCCCTTCCTAAATATAAGATCATTTTGGCTAATTTGGGGAGATTAAGGAAGACAATAAAATGACATGATCTTCCCAAAATCCCCTCAATTACTTAACTTAAAAAGGAGGAGGGGTTTTCAATGAAAAGATGGAATATAAGGGTAGTTTGGGCAAAACATAAAATAGGAAGTGATCTTATATTTAGGAACTTATCCACTTCCCCAAAGTGATCTTATATTAAGGAACGGAGGTTTCATCTTTTTTTTTAATTAAATTTTTGTAACTTTTTAGTTTTTACTTTTTTTTTTACTGGGAAAATTTTGGTTAGTGCACGAAAATGCAATATAGTATGATAGAATCCCAAAAACTTTTTGGAACATCCATGTAGCCTTGGGAAGAAAATGAAATAAAATCTTGAAGATGAAAAAACTTCATTGCCCCTTTTTAAAACACAAAAGGTGTGTTATTTCCAATATAAATACAAAAAAAAATTAAAGACAAGTCTTTCGGATTTGCAATATAATGAATGAATTTGAAACAACATTTAAAAGAACGAAGCATTTAGCTAGCATTTTTTATTTTAAAGGCTTTAAGCGTGGAAGAAAGTTAGAAAGAGAATGTCTAATTAGAAAGAGAAGTTATAACTTCTCTCTAAATCTTTACCTCTTCTTAGTGCCTCCTTCGATGAGGGTTTTGGTCGCGCCTTGGTGCATGTGTGGTATAAGGGAGCAGCGGTCAGAGGAGATGGCGGTGAGCCATAGTGGGTGCACAGGTTGTGGTGAAAAGGAAAAGTTTTTCGAAGCCGGTGAAGGACATGGCAAATGATTATGTTTGACTGATGGCTTCGAAGGTCTCCGGTGGCAGTGATGGGTGTGACGGCGAAGACTGAGTTTTCAGATCTGGATGAGAAGGTAGCATTTTCGGATCTGGAGGAGAATGTAGCGTTTTTAATTCTGACTGTGATGAGGTTTTGTGGGGTTCATCCACTTCTCTACGGCGGTCGGTTCACAGCCATCGAGCCTCCATGAGAGCTGAGAGAGGGCTTTTTTGGGCTTGAGGGTCCTATGATAAAGCTTGTGGAGTCCTTGTCACCCTTAGTAGGTGTTAGATTTAGGATATGTGCCTTGGTTTTAAAATTTCTTATATATGTGTCATGTCGTCTATAGTTTTGCCTGAACTTGTAGGTTAATTTTGTTTTTGTTAAATGTTGTTGACTAATTTCTAACATGATTTGTATCATAGTGGAGTTTGGCTACGAATTTCATTGGACTCTTCACCTTCTTGAAGGTGAGAATGAAGCTTCTATTATGCAGCATTTACATCAAAGTCGGTTGGCTCAGGAGAGGAAGTCTGTGGACAATCACCTTCTACTGCATTACTATTTGATCATGATAGAATAGATGTTCAATCCTCTCACTTTCAACTTGCAATGGTTAGGTATCAGCATTAGTAGTTTGAGTCTATTTTGTTATTATTATCTTGATATTTTGATGGTAGCTGGTGTGTTAATTTGTATGTACTTGTAGGGGACAATGGTGGCTTCTGTAGGTGTAGAGTGCCAAGCACCAAGTGTCTGTATTTTATATACTCTGTCTTGAGTCTTAACATCCGTAATCTGAGTCTATATCCTATATATATAAAGAGAATGGTGGAAATATTGTTCATTTAATAGTGTTTCCACATTCCCCTTATATAATAAGATAAAGTTGGAGTATAATATAATAAATTTAAATTTTAAAGTTAATTATTAGTTTTTTTTAAAAAAAAAGATAGTCTTTTTAAAAAAAATATTAAAAAAATTTTAATATGTTTTTTTACCATTTTACCCTTGTTGACTTTACATATTATAATTACTTTTTTGTTCTTTCTCTTCTTTACTACATACTCTATCTTTATTTTGCCTAAAAATTCTATCTTATCAATAGAGATAAAGTCGGAAAAAATTTTGTGATACATTAAATATTTTATCTATTTTTAATCCTTTTAATACAGCAAAGTAGTTTTTTCACCTTATATTTAAGGACAAGAAGAGTATTATTATTATCATTATCATCAAAGAATAGTATTCTTATGTTTCATAATATAAGAGCCAAAATTTAAATAAATCTTTTCCAAAATATAAGAATTAACCCTTACATCCTTTCATCATTTGAAACATTTTTTTTACTTTGCCTCCAACTCACATTCATAGAAAATTTTCACAATCTTAGTATTTACTCTACCATTTTCTATTGTACTTTGGGTCTGTTTGGATTTAGCTTCTGAAGAACAACTTCTCGGAAAATAGTTTTTGAGTAGAATAACTTTTCTAAAAAATAGTTTTTGATTAAATGAGAGTGTTTGAATTAAGCTTTTTTAGAATAGTTTTTAAGAATAACATCTGAGTAGAATATAGCTTTTCTAAAAAATAGTTATGATAAATAACTTTTCATATTTCTTTTATTTGAAATAAGTGTTTTTCCTAAATGAAAGATTAAAACTTTCGGCTGGAAAATGAGAAAAATATAGTTTTTCTCAAAATAGCTTTTGAACATCAAACCTAACTTTTCTTCTTAAAATATTTTATCCAACAAAATTGAGTGTTTAGATATCTTTGTCTGAAACCTAGGTTTAGGAGCCAGAAAAGCTTTTGGAAATGTATCCAAATAGCCCTTTTGTCTTTCTTTTAACATATCAATGTATACGTTGTGTTTTCTTTTCGGTTGCTTAACCATCTGCTTTCCAATTACATGTACATTCCATTACCTTCGAAATTTGTTGTTTCACTATTCTTTTTTACCATACATAAATTAACTATAACCATTACCTCTACTTTTAGATTAAGTACAATTTAACCCTCAAAAGTCAATGCTACCCCGGCAATGCCGGGGTATTAGTATCTAGTTAATATTAATGAAATAAAATTACTCTTTCGATCAAAAAAAAGAAAAGAAAATGAGTATTTATAGAAAAAAAGTAGCATTTACAAAAAGATGTGCAAGACATGTATAAAAAATTTGGTCTCACTCAACTCAACGTATTTTTATGGGTACAACTCACGCAATAGATATAAGATTAGAAATAGTTAGATTGTATGTTGTGATTATGTTTAGATACGCAGTGGGTATAAGTGACATTTTTTCGATCTGACTTTTGAAATTATGTTTAGATAGTTACTTTGAAAAAAATAACATTAAGTTAAAACATATCCAAATATTGTTATAATTTAGAGAAAATGCATGAATTAAAATTAAAAATCTGAAAATGCTAATTAAAAATAGAATGCATAAACACACATAAGCTAGAAAATAAGTCACAAACAAGAAGCACAAATAATCTAGAAATCCTCAGTAGTGTGCTATACAAAACACACTTAGCGTATAAGAGAAGCCGCCGAACGTAGGTGATAGACTATTGGCATAGACCTGCTTCTCACAGTTCCAATTGGATACCTCTGCTTTTTACTGTTTTGATTGGACAACACTGTAACACACGATTATACCATTAATATATTCCATTCCATTATTCCAAAAAAAAAAACTTGATCTCACTAGTAGGGTCGTCTTGACCATATATGGCTTTCCACATGACCTATTGGTTCAGTTAAATACTAATAAATGATATAAATACTAATAAATGATATTTATATATCAATTAAGTTTTAAATTCTTTTTTATCAAATAATTAAGTTTTAAAATTGAGCAAAATGACTTTGTGCATGTTTGGATTAGCTTTTTGAGAATACAACTTCTTTTAAAAGGTTGAAAAAGCTCTTTTTAAAAAATAAATTCGGGATAATAGCTTATGAAAAATATGAAAATAAATATCTTCTCCCAAAACCTATGTTTACTGCTTCAAACCTAAGTTTTCAGATAAAAAAGTTACTATGAAAAAATTGTGAGTGTTTGTTTAACTTAGCTAAAACCTAAGTTTTGACAAAAAAAACTATTCTAAAAAAAACTGTGAGTATTTGTTTATCCTGATTTCAAAACCTAAGTTTGAGCTGAAATTTAGGTTTCAAATTTAGGTTTTAGAGTTTGCCAAACAAACATTAACACTACCAAATCAGATACAACGAAACAATATGTTGTATCCTTACCATGTATCAACAAGTCGACAATTGGTCGGGACAAAACCATTTGATCACATCTGAGGGCATTAACCATTATGCTCAATTTTAAAACTTAATTGGTATACAAGAAACTATTTTACTTGTTACATAGTAGTATTTACACAATATTTCATTGGCCAATTCATAGAA
The DNA here is from genome assembly GCA_029929735.1 of Mimosa pudica. Lineage (NCBI taxonomy): Eukaryota > Viridiplantae > Streptophyta > Magnoliopsida > Fabales > Fabaceae > Mimosa > Mimosa pudica. The sequence goes on along the minus strand of JAKELP010000017.1, from coordinate 8,160,575 downwards.
AAATGTAATGAAATGACTCAAAAATATGACTCAATGAAACATTTTCTCTACTCTTGTTGTGATACAAGCATAATGATTATACACACATTTCTTCCTCCATTCCTATTTATAAAACTCATTTAATAATTTTTTTAAATAGACTAAAGAAGCTAAACCAACCATTTAATGGTAACACACTTAACTAATTATTATAAGTTGAATAAATTAATTTACAGTAAATTCATTTAACTTTCTACTTTTTCTTTTAAATTTCAACTGCATCCTGTATTTCTTTTGTTTATTTACACCACTGGTTCCTTTTTTTATTAACCAGAACTCCCTCGGAGCAATAAGTAATTAGTAACAAGTATTCTGATAAAAAAAAATTAGTAACAAGTACTCCCTCCGTTCCTAAATATAAGACCTAGATAACTTTTTTTTTGGATAGATTAAAGTTGCGAAATAGGTTATTAAATCATGATATATTTGATATATTTTTAGATTATCCATTAGCTTATAGGTAAAATAAACTAGTTTAAGAGAAAAAATTATGTAAATCAATTTATAATTAACTTATTTTTTGCTTTTTTTAGGATTTTTCAAAAAAGTCATCTAATCCTATATTTAGGAACGGAGGGAGTAATAAGTACGTACATTAATGATGATGGTATAAAAAAAAGTAAGTACACTGTACTTAAGCCATAAGAACCGTGACTGATGGCATTTCACATTTATTACTTATTACTATTATTTATTATTTATTATTATTTCTAGAAATCCAAAAACGTGTTCACAATAAATTCAAATCCCCCCAAATTCAGATTTCCCTCTCAAATATCGCGCCTATTTAAGCCTCGCCACCTCACTCTAGGGTTTTCAAATTCCCTCTCTCTCTCCTCCACGACGGTTTAATCCGATCATCTTCTTTTCTTCTCTCCCTCAATCCTTCAATTCGCGATCTTAGGGTTTCAGTTATGGCGGCGAATCTCACGAGCAACGCGATAATGATGATGTGTACGGACAATTTCACGTGCGACGACCTGAAGCCGATTCTTCAGGTGATCGATTTGAAGTTAGTGCAGTCGCAGCAGCACAATAACACCGAGAGGTACAGGCTCGTGCTCTCTGATGGCTCGCATTACGGACAAGGCATGCTCGCTACTCAGAAGAATGAGTTGGTTCATGCTGGGAGGTTGCAAAAGGGATCTCTTGTTAAACTCACTCAGTATATCTGTAATGTTGTTCAGAGTCGCAAGTAAGTTATGGTTTTTAAATGGAGATTAGTGTTTATTGTTGTTTTTGTTGTTGTGAAGGTTTATTTGAAATGATTAGGTTTTTTTATTGGTGTGGTGAAGTTTTTAAATATAAGAGTTACTTGGTTTTTTTGACCTAAAAAAAGATAAATAAGGTGGTTAAAAATTGATTTTTTTTTTCTATCTTTTACTCTAAATTGTTTTATTTGGCTTATAAGAAACATATGATCTTAAATATACATGATATGTTATGATATGTTATGATTAGATGATTCATTTTACTTTCTTGGAATTCTTTAAAAAAGGTTAACTACCTGTTATATTTAGGATCGGGTGTAGTATTTAATTTTATTGGTTGTTTCTGTTGAAAGGGACTAAAGAAATGAGTATATATGTTATGAGCTTATGGATTGTTAATAGAATCAGATGGATTTTTTTAGGCCTGCAAGAGTCTTCACTTTTCACTGTTTAATGTTTCATTGTTGTTGCACTATTTGTACGAAGGTTAGTCATTAGTGGTTTTGGGATTGACTGATAGTTTTGGGAAGAAGCTTAGGTTGGAGTTCGAACAATGAACTAACTTTCAAACTTTTACATTGTTATGATATCCGGGATTAGGATACAGTTCTCTTCAGTTTCTTACTATCTCTCGTAGATGTGATTGTGTTTTTCCATTGTGTTAACTGTGTATGGCTGGTATGAGTTATTGGAAAATTTTTGTGGTCAGAAAAATTATTTTGTACATCGCTGGAATTTTGAAAACTTCGATTAGGTATGCATTTTGACTTAGATTAGAGTATCTTCTATAACTGGAATCTTTCGTGCCTACTATGGGAGTTTATGCTTTCAAGTAAACTTTTGCATCTTGATTGCCCATGTGAGGGGCATTTGATGATTTGGCTTTCTCATTTTTTGTTAACAGGATTATCATCATCATTGAGATGGAGATGGTCCTTGATAGATGTGATCCGATTGGAGAACCGGTTGCTTTGCCAAGATCTGTATCTGCTTCACCTTCCACTGATCAGTCTCGACCTAATGTGGCTAGGCCAACTATGGATCATTCACAAACCAATCTTACAGCCAATGGTGCAAGATATGGTGCTGCAAATGCCCCTCCTCCATTGCCTAAGGTAGAGCCTAGAGCCGCCCCTACTTTACCTGCATCAGAGCCATTCAATGGGTCGTATAGTGGACAAAACATGGGGTTCCGCAATCCTCGACCAGAAACCCCGCAAGATTCCTACATCCGTCCCCCACAGCCTATGCATAGACAGGCTGCTTCAGTTTACAATAACAGGGGGCCAACTGGCAGAAATGAAGCTCTTCCAAGGATAATTCCAATACATGGATTGAGTCCTTACTCAAGCATCTGGACAATTAAGGCTAGAGTTACAGCAAAGTCAACTCTCAAACAGTACACAAATGCCAGAGGTGATGGTAAAGTATTTTCTTTTGATCTTATTGATTCTGACCGTGGAGAAATTCGTGTAACTTGCTTTAATGCGGTGGCTGATCAGTTCTACCATCAAATTGAAATTGGTAGAGTATATCTGATTTCCAAGGGGAGTCTTAAGCCAGCTCAAAAGAATTTTAACCATCTTCCTAATGAGCATGAACTAACCCTTGATATTACATCCAGCATACAGCCATGTGATGATGACAAGTCGATTCCAATGCGTACTTTTAATTTCTGTCCTATTAGTGACATTGAGAGCATGGAAAACTCGAGTGTTATGGATGTGATTGGTGTGGTATTTTATATAAGTCCTACAACTTCAATTATGAAAAAGAATGGTACTGAAACTCAGAAGAGAGCCCTCCAGTTGAAGGACATGTCTGGTTGCAGTGTGGAGTTAACCCTATGGGGAAATTTTTGTCATGAAGAAGGACAACAATTGCAGAATACATGTGACTCAGGTGCATTTCCAGTTGTGGCTGTGAAAGCTGCCAGGGTAGGTGAATTCAACGGGAAGGTTCTTGGAACCATGTTTAACAGTCAGCTATTTATAGAGCCTGATTGTCCAGAGGCTTACAGGTTGAAAGAATGGTTTGACAAGGAAGGGAAGAATGCCCCAACTATTTCTCTTTCCCGAGAATCGTCCAATTTTGGTAAGACTGACATGAGGAAGACTATATCTCAGATTAAAGACGAGAAGTTAGGGACTTCTGAGAAGCCTGATTGGATTAGCGTCTGTGCAAGTGTTGCATTCATTAAGTCCGATTCTTTCTGCTATACAGGCTGTCCCATCATGATAGGGGACAAGAAATGCGCCAAAAAAGTGTCTAATAATGGAGATGGAAAATGGCGGTGTGATAGATGTGACCAGTATGTTGATACATGTGAATATAGGTATTTACTGCAACTCCAATTACAGGACCACACTGGGCTGACGTGGGCCACTGCATTCCAGGAGTGTGCTGAGGAGATAATGGGCTTACCTGCTAAAGATCTTTATTATATGAAATATGAAGAGCAGGATGATGAAAGATTTGCACAAATTATCCGCAAAGTTCTTTTCACTAAATACATGTTCAAGCTAAAAGTTAAGGAAGAGACATATGGTGATGAACAGCGTGTTAAGTCAACAGTGGTGAAAGTGGAGAAGGTGGACCTTGTATCTGAATCAAAATTTGTTTTGGATTTGATCGATAAGCTTAAGGCCGCAATGGCAGAAGGCATCAATCCTAACTCTGTACTTAGTAATGTCGGACCGCAGAATGTTGGGACTGGCCAGGCCGTGGCACCAACTAATAATTCTATACAGAGCTACAGTGCTGCAAATAGAGAATATGGAACACCAGCAAATCAAGTTGGTCAGTATGACAATCAATATAGGACTTCTTTTGCTTCAGCTACGTCTTCTAGTTCATACATGTCTTGTAGCAGTTGTGGAGGCTCTGGCCATAGCTCTATGCATTGCTCTAACATTACAAATGCACCACGCCCTTCCATGGGTGGAGGGACCTTTACAAATAGGGCATCTTCAGGGGCAGGTGGTGTTGGCGGCTCTGGTGAATGCTTTAAATGTCATCAAACTGGTCACTGGGCGAGAGACTGTCCTGGTCTCAATGCAGCAGCCCCTTCAGGTTATGGAAGTAGTGCTGGTCATGGAGGATATGGGTTTGCCCAACGGCAGCAGCTTGGTGGATTCTAAACTTCAATTGAAATTGGGCGTTTCTTTAGTCCGTTCGAGGTTGGTTGATCTGTACAGCTTAGTTTTCAAAATCCATTTTGATGGCGTTAGAAGTCTTGGATTTCACTTCCCACAACTTGCAATTGATCAAAAAAGCAGCTTGCTTTGTTTGAGTTCTTCTGTATAGTAAGTTTTTGAAGTAATGGCTGGCATATTGGAATTTGTTAGCTTGCATGTAACTTCAAGTTTGACTAATGTGCTTAGGGAGAAATTTCTGTGGGCAGGTAACGCTTGTTACAAGCCTCCCTATGACTATTTTGTAATATAACTAGCTGGTTTATGTTGGTTAATTTAAAGGTCGTACAGCAAATTTGCACTGAAGTTTTAATCTGACGATGGGGTTATCTGAATTTCTGTGTTAATATGGGACTCGTTCAACTTGACTTGGGCACTGACTTGCTTTATCCTGATTCGTTGCCTTTGGTGTTTGCTTTTTTTTTTTGGAAAGTTTGGAGTTTAAGATGAGACGGAAATAATAACATATATGAAGTGGCATTATTGTTAATTATTTTTTGTGAGAATTAATTAGAGCTCCCATAGAAGAACCATAATTAAAATGAGGTTGAACGAGTTATGTGAGATTAATAAGTTGTTAATGTTAGCCCTATAAGTTCTCGTGGAACCTCATCTTAATTATCTTTTTAGTAAAAAACAGAAATAATTTAATTGATAAGTTACAAGATTTATTAAGGAGTAAGTTATTCTCTCTTAGGTCAAATAGCCGACTTATTTAAGAAAGTAAGATTGTTTCTAAATGTGAGACTCATTTTTATTTTTATATTTTTTAAAATAAATCATTAATGCTCTTAAATTTTTTTGGGTCGAAATGCTTCTAATAATAAACAAGCATGACAGGCAGGTAGAAATATATGATACGTTTAGGGTGTTTTGGAATGCTTTAAGTTATCTTGATCAATATCTTTAATCTTAAATTATGTAAAAAAATTATATTTTAGCAAAGGTTAAAATATAATTTTTTTTCTTGCATTGGAGTGTAGCGTGATTTTATGCTTAAGTTTTATCAAAATGAGCTATAAATAGATTTGGGTTAAGGGTCAAATCTAGCACTCTACTATTGCCAAAAGTTCACCCAACATAAACAAGTATTCGATGGCTCAAATGTAGCACACATCTTTTCAAAAATGGCTCAAATCTAGCATTTCCGTCAACTTTAACGGGTTTGACCGTTAAGTTTGACTTGACCATGCCACGTCGCCCGCCACGTCAATCAGTTTTGCCATGTGGCCTGCCACGTCATCCAATAATGGATAGTGAGTGGGCCCATTGGGTGACGTGGCATGTCATGTGGCAAAACTGAGTGATGTGGTGGGCGACGTGGCATGGTCAAGTCAAACGTAACGGTCAAACCCGTTAAAGTTGACGGAAATGCTAGATTTGAGTCATTTTTGAAAAGATGTGTGCTACATTTGAGCCATCGAATACTTGTTTATATTGGGTGAACTTTTGGCAATAGTAGAGTGCTAGATTTGACCCTTAACCCAATAGATTTTAATAAAACCAGTAAAATCCTCGTTTATTTTCTAAAATCAATTTTTAATTATTTTAATCTTAAATAATTTGGACCTACAAGAGTCTGCAACAATGAATATAAACATTTTCTGCTTTAATAATTTGGACCTACAAGGTTTTTCCCTACTTTGAGGAAATAAATTTTGGTTTCTTTTCCTTTGAGGAAATAAATTTTGGTTTCTCTTACAAAACTACAGCCATCTCCCGCCAACTCTAAAATGTTTGTTTATAATTGTTTAGACAACAACGAATAACATACTAAAAAATCTTTTATGCGACATATAAAAATAAAATCATATGTTTTTGTCACACCATAATCAAAGTACATCGCCTGGCCTCTAACTTGTGATCAATTGAGACCTATCTCTCTAAGGTCTAGAGTATGTATAACCTTTTCTAGGGGAAACTGATAATATAAACTCATGTTTATCATAAATAATTTGTTTTGGAAAGATGTTTATTACAAATAAGTAAGTTACCAAATTTTGTTGACATTCATAAATAAATTACCTAACTCTTAATTAGGCACGATATTTCCTATTTCCTGATTTCTCTAGACCACAAAAATTGTGTCCGAATTTCAACGATCTGAAAGCACAAAAAACACGTGACAACATTCTGTGTCTTCTCATTTTGTGGCAGCCACACTTCCTTCCTCGTCTTCATCAATCGCCCTAACATATGTATGTATGTATGTCTTCCCTTTCTTTTGTTTTGTTTGTTCAATTCGTTAGTTTTCGATTCCTTGAGGATTCATAGATCATAATTCAGCTTATTAAGGTTCCTTATGGATTCTTCGTAGCTTTTGCATTCATTGTACAATGTTTAAAAATCATTAACGCTTTATAATATGCTCAGTTCCTTAATTTTAAATGCTTTGGTGTGTTATTTTTTCCTTGTGTTTCAATTCATGATGTTAAATTTTTTAATAGCAAAAAAAGTTACATTTTTTGATCCTGTAATCCTAGCTTTATATTAAAGGTTTGGGTTTTGTCTCTTAATTATTACTCCCTCCGGTCCCTAATGTAAGAGCTAGCCGTCAAAAAAACGCTTCTTAAGAAAACATGTGAATGTTAGTTGGGTGTCTGGAGTTAATGCTTCTTTTCCAAAATTGCCCATATTTATTATGGTACTTTTAAGAGAGAGAAATACATAAGCATTAATAAATATGAAAGAGAGTTAGGGATAAAGTAGGAAAAAATGCATTAAGTGAGGAGAGAATATGGGGTGAGCTCTTACATTAGGGACCAAAACCATTCAAATTTTGGGCTCTTACATTAGGGACCGGTGGGAGTATTATAGTCTGACAGGGTTTGTCTAAAATTATGATTTTTTAAGAGATCATTGCTGATTTGATGATTAAGGTTGAGATGTTGGTGTTTGACAAAGCAATTGTCTTTAGGATGAAGAAGGGAAATTATAGTTTATCAGATTAAGGAATTGAATTGACAACTTGTATGAAGCTAATGATACTGTCTCACCATTGACACACTTACTTTTGCTGAAGGCATAGGAGCTGGTTCTACTTCCTTATTTAATTTACTACAACTGGAAACTATTAATATTTTATGGCACAAAGTATGAATGTGAATTGTGATTGACCTTTTGATTTGTGATCAAGAAATCATCATAGGGATAGTTTTATTAGCATTTATACCCTCTCACTAATGTTTAGTTTTTCTTTTGTTTTAGAAGGAGTTGCTTTGATAATAACAAACAATGGACTTCTTAAAGGGAATAAATGGAGATGGGTCTGAGTGCCCCTTTGATGTTAAAGAGATCCAAATGTGCCCCTTTTTGAGAAACATCAATAAACCTACAAACCTCTCGTTTTCTTCTTCAAGGATTAACATTGCTGTAAGTTGTATGCGCACTTTCTATGAAACTTCTCACTGAATGTTGAAATTTAATCTGGGCAAGTTATATATTAGAGTGTGTTTATTCTTAAAATTCAGGTGCCTGGAGTCAAGGGTCCGATATTTGAAGATGGTCCTAACTTTGACATGGCATTTAAGCTCTTCCATGGGAAAGATGGAATTATCCCACTCTCCGAGAAATCAGACTTGCACAATGACAGTAGAGAACTTGAGCCTCAGCCTGTTTTCAACCCTTTAGCTTCAAACTTTGCCACCATAAGCCTTTCATCCTTTGGGCCTGGTGGCATGTTTGGTTTTGGCAATTTCTCTGACAAATGGAAGAAGCAAAAGAAGAACAAAAGAGAATCTTCATCCCAGGTAAATATCATTGTTTGGCACCTTAACATGGGTTTTGTGCTGGTAGGAAGCATTTAATTTAACTATTTTAATCATATGACCTGAAGATTGATGTGATCATGTGATAAGCTAGCTCACTAAATTCAATCAACCATCAAATGCAGGTTATGGATTAATGTGATCATATGAAAAATAGAACATGCACTTTACCGTTTTGGAATATGTTGCATCTTGCAATACTTTTGTCAAAATTAATAATAACTCTGCTATATGGCTGAGGGCTTGAGGCTCCAAGGGCAATGATTTTATAATTTGATGTGCATGATTAATTTAATTAGCTAGCTTATCAAGTTTCAGCAGGTGCAGGAAAATATTTTTTGAGATGTAACTTGTATTGTTTCTCTGTTCTATTGTTGAGCGTTTTATCAGAAAGGAGATTCATCAAAGCATGAGGCACTTGGAAATGAATGGTTGGAAACAGGGAACTGTCCTATTGCCAAATCTTACAGAGCTGTGAGCCATGTCATACCCCTTGTTGCTTCAGCCATTCGGCCACCACCAGGAATCAAACTAAAATGCCCATCTGCAATTGTTGCTGCAAGGGCAGCCCTTGCACGCACGGCATTTGTGAAGAACTTGCGTCCGCAGCCTCTTCCTTCAAAAATGCTTGCAATTGCAGCCTTGGGCATGGCAGTTAATGTTCCTTTGGGTGTATGGAAGGAACACACTAAGAAGTTCTCACTATCATGGTTTGCAGCAGTGCATGCAGCTGTTCCCTTTATTGCCATGCTTCGGAAATCAGTGTTGATGCCTAAATCAGCAATGGCTTTGACAATTGCAGCTTCTATCCTAGGCCAAATTCTTGGCTCTAGAGCTGAGCGGATGCGAATGAAAGCTATATCTGAGAGTGGCAAAGTGGTCACTGAGACAGCCAGTACCATTTCAGGGTATAATCCAATCAAGCTTGGTGACTTCAAGAATGGTCGCTGTGGTGCAGGTGGGATGACTGTGGAATCAGTTCCTTTGAAGGAGGGTCATCCAACTTCAGCAGCCAGTGTCTGTTATTGACCATATTGAGATCCACTTAGTGTGTATGTATATATGTGATTGATGACCGGAGGTCATACTGGGAAATTCTCTGATATAATAATAAAAGCATCATTAATAGCGTGTATGTAATTAGAACAGTTGTTCAGGCCTAATCGGAGCCTGAGTTTGATACTAAGTTCTTATAAGAGATAGCAGCTTTTACTGCATCATTAAGTTTTAAGTGGACTTAGAAGATACAAAATCCTTTTGATTGGAACATGCAGGAACGCTGATAACGCTGGTTGAAGAAGTTGGTGGTAAGATATGAACGAGTGGTGAGCCGGAAAGGGCTTCGGTTCAAGATTCAATACGGTCGAACCACTCAGACTGATGGTTGGACCGGCGGTCGAATGGATAACCGTTGAGCCGAAATGTGAAGAACAATGACCATTGAGCCGAAATGTCAAACGGTCTATAGTTAGACCGGTCCAACCGTCCAGTCCGGTCCGGTTCTTATATGAACTGATCATTCCTTATTTAGAAATTAGTAATTGTGTTTGGTTGCATGCCCATGCTTTGATTCCTTCCTTCATTTTGTTTTGTAATTTTTTATTGGGGTTACAAATTTCATCTTGATTTTACTTGAATTAGGGATAGATGACGCATGTTTCATGAGTCTATTTTAAGTGTTGTATAATTGATCACATTGTCATTTAAAAAGTCTTTTATATTTAAAGCCAAATTCAAAGAATTGATGAGAAAAGCATTAAAGAATTAATTATTTTGCTTTAGTAAGTTGACAAAACCGCGTTGACAGTTGGGTTTTGCGCTAAGCACCGCCCATTTGGCAATGTGCAATGAAGATTCCAAATTCCTGTTTGGACTTTGGAGTAATATTTCCACTCATTTTCATATAGTATACTTTTTATTTTATATTTGTTCCTCCATTTTCAAAAAATGCTCGCCAAGGGATTTGAGCCAAACCCAATTTACATATATATTTTTATCCACGATCTAGAAAAAGAAAACAGTTGCATCATTCAGACGGCAAGCGAAAAGTATAAACAAATCATTAAATCACTCACAAATATCAAATCTGAAATCATTCATTTCCTACTTGCCATGAAATAGGACTGTACCGACTCTTTTGTTTTATATATTCAACCATTTCCTATTTTTTTTATCTTTACAGCTTTTATTGGGGATATTTTAGAGTGAGATGCCACAACAATAAAGAAATGATGCCCACTCGGGGAATTTAAAATCTTTTTTTTTATCCAAGGGAATTTAAAATCTTACTCTTCGCCTCTTCGTAAGTAGCAAGTGCAAATATTGTTATTATAAAAAAAAAAGTGTAAATACTGTTATTTTTATTTTTTTTGGACTGAAACTGGTATTTTTGGTCTGGCTAAACACACTGTAATACTCATAACTCTTTTATGTATGAAATCTTATAGAATATCTATATTTTGCGTACATTAAAACATTTTAACTCCTTACTACCGGCGTACCTTTTAAACATGGACTTTTCACCAATTTTTCTTATTGTGTACATAAATTAAGAAAATGAGTCAAATTAACTACTATTTTTAATATTTCGCATATAACTATTTTAGCTATGTTTTTAATATCATTTGCATCCCAAACTACTGTTATTGATGATCATGGCAACCGGCAGATAAGGTTTTGTAACAGCACGTGTTGTGGTTCCCATTGTGCTTAGTGTATGTCTCATGTTTGATTTATTAAATAATAAAGTTGCTGATAAAAAAAATATTAAATACTAGTAATAAAGTAATATTATCTAAGTGGTTAGGATTGGAGTCTACTATAGATAACATATCACACAAATTTAGCTAATCCATGTTTCGTAGTCCGTACATCATACCTGCTTGTGACATATATATTCAATATTATTTATGATGACTATTTGATTAAATCAAGGTTGAACTTGGACATTGTTGGCTCTTTTGAAAGACCGACTCTAATTAGTTTACATATGTTATTTTGATTGGCCAAATTACAAAAAATCTACTCTTGTGGAGTTGTGGTTGCTAAATACCTAAATGTTCATCTATAATATTTTTATCTTTAAAATGGGATTCAATAGTAATCAGATAGTGACTCTCCTGACCCTTTTGTTTTTCATAGAGCCCGACTACGACAAATTTTCAGCATTAGGCAATAATCCATGTGCTAGGTGGCTCGGCTTCAACTTCACATATAAATATACCATGGCAAAATTCCCTTTAGTCCTATTTATTTTTTCCAGCTATTTTTATTTATTTTATAAAATAGATGTGATTTGCCTTCTTAGCAATTATAATAATAAGGTAGGAGGGAATATATATCATATGGAAGAATAAAATCAATATACACAAACAATAATAATAAAATGAAAATTTGAATCCTACACTCTTCAAATTTTGAATTGCTTTATTTTTCATAGAAAGAAAAATATTTTCTTTAGCATATAAACAGGTCAATATGAATAATTAGCTCCTCAAGAAAGCACATGGGTGACTTCAAGGTCATGATTGCCCGATTTCGGCATAAAGAAAATCGAAAAAAAAGTCACTATGACCCCTAAAACTAGTGGGATCATTGATATGGAAAGAAGGTCCACCAACCAAGGTGAAAGTGTAAGATTAATTATCCGGATGCTAAATAAATGCCAAACAACCTAAATTTTATGGTTAAAAAACATTTGATTACTAGGGGCATTTTACTCACACGCTTTCTGGTTCGCAAGCAAAAAAAAAGGTTGATAGGAGTATCTAAATGCGACCTTTTTTTTGTCAATATCTAAATGCGACTTCTGATCAAAAAAAAAAGTGCGACTTGACTCGACAAGTTATTAAATGCATTCATTCATTCATATCAGTTGCAAACTAGATTTTAATCCCCGGGCGATGCCCGGAAAGCATACATTTGAGCTAGTTGATGGTTTTTTGAGGAATGATTGTACATAACGCATCTAATTAATTTATTAAACAACAATTTATGGTTAAAGTAATATAATGTGTAATAGAATATAAAGTCAAAAGGCTATAAAATACAATGAAGGTATAAACCATGAAATATAGAAAAATAACCACATAATAAGGGTGTAGTTTTTTCCACTCAAGGAGATGTTTCCATAGTCTTTATATTCACATAAGGTCCCTATCACAAAGGGGTCACCAAACTTTCAAAACTGATATAAGTATGGGACCAAGGGTAATCCTATAGGAATGATTTGTCACTCTATAATCATTGGTGTTAGGATAAACAACAAAATTAGCCATAAAATAAAATAAGTTTTCCCTTCATCTGGTTCAAAAACATAACATTCAAACAGAACCTTGTTAAGTATAGAAGCCTGAATCTTGGTCCCTTGCAAAGATGAAACACATTTAATGCATTAGTTATAAACCAAAGCTGAGAGCGACTGAGTTAACACCAAAATAAAGTCCCATTAAATAATACTTACCAATTCATAAAAAAAGTATTGACACTGTAATTACCTCATAGCTCAGATGGAGCTTCCTTCTAGAAACATTCAAAAAACGCCAAATAAAAGGGCCACCATAAATGACAAGAACACCAAAAATGCAAGTTTGACAATTTAAATTGTTGATTCAGTTAAATAAAACAATTTAAATTGTTGCACTATTCTCACCCCAAATAAATTTTTAACAAACCAATTAATACACACCTCTATAATAAAAATCAATAAATACACATTACATAGGACAACTAAATAAAAGGACCAATTTAAATGGCAAAAACACCAAAAACGCAGGATGTTCTAGGCTCAAATAAGTTTTTAATAATCCAATAAATGCACATCTTTATATAAAGCCCAATACATTACATATGACCATTGTTGTCAAACTCGCGAGTTGACTCTTCGATTTTACCGTTTTTATGACACTACCTAAACAAAACGTGTCACGAGTCATCTAAATTTTCTGTCTTTGAAAATTCGGTATGTAGAAACTTACGTATTTACATTGTGAATTCACCGTTTTTACGTTTCTACCTTACAGAAAATTGTGCTAACTTACTGCTAAACTCATTTTAATTATTTTTAATTGACAAAATTCAATGAATTTAAATATAAATTTCATAGAAATTTATCTATTGAGGTTGATATAATATGAATATTGATATATTTAAATCTACTATCTATATTTAAAATAAATTCAAGTCAATTTATTATTAATTTTTGTATTCTTATTTAATTATATAAAAGAAATACATGTTTTTTGATTTACGATTAGAGTCTACCGATCCGAGTTTACTTTATCTCCATAGTTTACTTAAACTCATGAGTTTGATATCCTTGCATATGACAACAAAAAAAGGGCCACCATGAATGACAAAAAACTAACAAAAACTCGCTGCATTTACTGGTGATGAGTGAAAACAATTACATTGCAATTTAATATAAAAGAAATTTCTCATATTCCTCATTAAATGCGACACATGTGATGAGAGAAATGACAAAAAAGAAGCCACCACTGTTCACCCATTAGAGCCGGCTCAATGAACAGTGCCAAAAGAGAGAAGCCAAACACATAATCGGCTCAATGAATAGTGTCTGAGCAATGATTTATAAGATATATAGATATCAGTTGCGAATAGCAATCAATTTGACAAAGGGAATCAAGCGAGGAACCACATACGTGTTTGTGGAATCTCCGAGGTACTCTATCCCTTATTAGTCTAAATTTTAAATGATTTTGGTTCAAAATATAAAAGATCACTTTTATATTCTCTCTTAAACCCCTAACTCTTTCCTATTTTTAATACTTTTGTATTTCTCTCTTTTAATAGTATCATAATAAATGTTTATATTAAAAAAAGAATGAACTCCATATGCCAACTAACTTTCACATGTTTTGTTAACAATTGTGTTTTGACGGCTTACTTACATTACGAACCAAAGGGAGTAGTAGTTAAGTTTAAGCCTCTCTTTTTGGACAAGTTTAAACCTTACTCGTTTGTGTCTTAAACCAATATAATTAATTGTTGCCTTACACTTTTGTAACAGCAGGAAGTGTGGAGTGATTTTTTTATAGCAGTTGTTAGTTTCGAATGAGCAGTATAGGACAGGGCGTTTTTTTTTTATAAAAGAGAGTGAAATAATTAATATAGCATTAAGATTTAGTGTACTTTTTTTATCGAAAGATTTAGTGTAATTAGTAGGGCTAACATTGGAACCTGAATGTTTTAACAAATTTAATGATTTTAATTAGTTTTAAACCACATTTATTTTGTAATTCTATTTTTGTAATTATTTAATGATGTGCTTCGTTCTTGATTCTCAATTCTTTCTTTTAATTTTATAATTAGTTGTTGGTTGCACCAAAATAAATATTAATTACCGGAAACACTAAATTTACTACTTGCTATAACAAAACACATTTAAGTAACAGTTCAAAAAAACATTTATAACTTGATTATAACGACAACCCTATCTTGCTTAGGTTTCCAATTGTTAAAGTTCAATGATATACGAACAAAAATTAGAAAACAACTTGCAGAGATGACACACTTTAATCTCTATTCTAAATACTTTAGTTTAAGTATATTATTTGTCAATATCAACTCTATACGTTGCAAATGTAATCAAGCACAAAATAGAATTGAGACAATGAATAAAGTTTCTACCATTCCTATATATAAGGTGAACAGGAAAGATGTATAAATATTGATATCTTCTAGTATTATGAGCAACAATTTTGGACTGCTTCGCACCTAACTTTTCTTTAAGTTGGAAAAATTTTACCTCTTATAGGAAATAAGATTAGATCAACCAGAAAAGGCACAACCATGTCAAATGTTTTTTTTTTGTAATTTTGTCCACTAAAAATCATTAGTGGGTAAATCAAAGAAATTTAGGACTTGATCCACTCTAAACAGTGCCCATGCGACAAATTCTATTGTCGGTGCTTAAACTAATTTGGTGGGGGTTGCCATTCCAGTGCCTTTTTTGGTCTAAAGCCAACATGCTGCCACTTTATATATATATATATAGACACACACACACACAAGGACTAATATCCAGACGAAAAAGTAGAATAATTTAACATATTAACATTCAAGTAAATATGGAGAGCGATATGGCCATATTTAATAATATAAAAGAGTATATATATATATATAATTATTATAATAATATTCTATTTTTACTTATATTTAGTAAGATTTAGTAGTTACGCGCTCATTCAGTCCACAATAGTCACTTTCTAAGATCTAAGACAACTTGTTAGATCTTAGATCTGTTTTCAAAAAATACGTACAAATAATCTCGTGTGTGTGTTTAAGAGCGCTAATCGCTCTCCATGTAAGGGAATATTCTTAAGGGAAAATTAATTTGACATCCCTCACAAGGGAGTTAATACTAGAAAAGTCCCAAAAGTTGAAAATATTAATGTAGGGTCCCAAGGGACTTACTTTAATATACTTGAAAAGTGAAAAGACAGTTTTGTCCCTCCTCCTTCTTCTTCCACACTCCTCCTCCCCTCCCCGCCGCTGCCGCCACCACCTCCCCCGCCGCCGCGGCCGACGCCACCTCCCCCGCCGCCCCCGCGCCTCCCCTGCCGCCGCCGCCACCACCTCCCCCCGCCGCCGCCCCCACCGCCCCCTCCCCGACCGCCCCCCCCCCCCCCCCCCCCCCCCCCCCCGCGCCGCCGCCGGGTGTGGCCGGAGAAGGCGGTGACATGGATGCGGCGGCGGGGGGGGTACGGCGGGGGGAGGCGGCGACGGGGGAGGGAAGGAGGAGTTGGGAAGAAGAAGGAGGAGGGACATAACTGTCTTTTCACTTTTCAAGTATATTAAAGTGAGGTCCCTTGGGACCCTACATTAATATTTTCAACTTTTGGGACTTTTCTAGTATTAACTCTCTTGTGAGGGATCTCAAATTAATTTTCCCTATTCTTAACACACACACTAATTTTGTTTACCATTTAAATTGTAATGTAATTGAGCGTGAAAAACATAGGCATGCCCATAAGGCCATAATTTAGCTTAGGAGTTAGCACCAAAAAATCAGTGACAACCGACGCTACCCAATAAAAAGTTTCAAACTTTCAACATCAACGTCCCTTTTTTCCTTTTATATTTTGCCTCCCAATTCTCTTTCTTTCATTATTGAACAGATCGCGTTAACAGAAGAAGTATAACCATGAACAGAAGATACGACTGACCACATACAAGTCTCTAGTCTCTACCCTTTTCATTATATATATAATCATTCTCTATCATTAGCCTCTCACCCATCTCTCTCTCATTCACACATCAAAGTTATAACACACCATGTTCTCCTTCTTCTAGTATATCTTGCCTCTTCTCTTCTTTCTCCTATATTTCATTACATAGTGAGAACTGAGAAACAAGAGCTTCTGTCACATAGAACTGTAAGCATTTTCATTATCTGCTTCTCTTGCTTTTGTTATATCTTTCTACTTGTTTTTTTACATACTCAGATCTAAATATGCTTGTCGGTGCTTCCATGTTCTCTCTTTTTGCACTACAGATCTGATTCCTTTTTGTAGCTTCTCTTATTTTTTTTTATTTTTTTTTAAGGTTTGATATGTTTAGCTGCCATGTACTTCTGTGACTGTGGGATACTCATTAGAAGTTGCACTCATAGCTTCCATCTTTTCCATTTCAATATGTAGTAGTACTTATTTTACAATTATATTGAAACAATGATACCCATTATTTTTGGTAAAAACACGTGTTTGTTTATTACTAAATATATCATACAGCAAATGATGGACTATTCATAAGTGTAAAAAGCTGTTCATTGGAAAGAACTGAGTTGTGAGTGACATGATACCTTTCACTCGTATTAGTATATTTCTCTCTTTTTTTGCTTTCTGTATGTTAAGCGGCATAATGGTGTGTGGGGCTGTAAAGATCTGGCCATTCCTTTTGTGACTATTTTTGACTTTTTCGAGGCACTAAACAGTTCGTCTCTTATGGGCTCTATACTAATAGCCAATGCCATGTGACTTCCATAAAGATAAAGTGACAAAGTGTCGGTGACACCATATTTCATATTTGTACAACTTACCCATGTTGTGTTAATGGTCCATGTCTTCAACTTGTACCTAACAGCTGGAACTTATTAATCATCACACACACTCTCTCTCTCTTTCTATCTTCTCTTTTTTCCCACTCTGATTCCCCCCACTGTATCTTGTCTCATTGATCTAATTGGTAACTAACTAAAGTTCTGAGCTTCTTGTGTTTCCCACATTAGCCAACTTAGTTATTCTGTGTATGGTTTATAAGAATAGAGTGTTCTACAAATTGAGTACATACATCCCATTTGTTTGCAGATGAAGTATAAAGATGGGAAACCGATCAACTTGCCAGATAAGAAGTCCAAGGTTATATCTACGGCAGTCTTGGTTTTGCTGTGTGGACTTTGCTTCTACTTAGGTGGATTCTATTGCTCTAATAAAGATAGTATCATTACCAATAGCATTCAGAAGGCTATTACTAATTCTCCCAAAGAGTCCTCAGTTTCTCCTCTCCAAATCACACCCATTAAATTTCCTGAATGCTCCATTGACAACCAAGACTATACTCCATGCACAGATCCAAAGGTATGACTACCTCTATTCGTTAACATGTAGCTACTTAAGTTAGTTGAGTAGATGTTATTGAAAACTATAGATACTATAGAAATTAGTCTGTGGTTATATGCAAGCCCAATCTTTGGGCCCATTTATGATTTTATCATATTTGTAAAATTAAAAGTTACATGGGCATTGAGTATGTAAGACTAATATGAGTGCTATATGTCTTTTAATCTGGTTTGATATATATTGCCATTTATCAAATACAAAAACTGATTTGCATACACTAAGAAATCATATAAATTGATCATTTGAAACAATGTGACATGATCTTTCTATATATCAATTTATAAGTTAGGTAAATAAGTCTCAGAAAAATATTAAATATAGGTGGTAAACGACTGAGATCTTATATTTAGAACAAATTACAGCCCAAATTAGCTCTTAAATTAGTTACTAGGAGCATTATATTATCATCCTTTTTTGTTGTTAATTAAGTAGGATTTACAGAGAAGAAACTGGCCTCATTGATGATGATTGATTAAGTAGGCTTGCTTGGTTTTGCAGAGATGGAGAAAGTATGGTAACTACAGGCTTACCTTATTGGAACGACACTGTCCTCCAAGGAATGAAAGGAAAGAATGCTTAGTTCCTCCTCCTGATGGGTATAAGCCTCCTATCAGATGGCCAAAGAGCAGAGATGAATGTTGGTACAGGTATAAATTGTGTGCTTTATGAGTTAGTTAACTGTATTAGTTATTCAATTTGGAGGAGTTACTTGGGCTGCATTACTGAATTGTGAACATGTGACATGTGGTTAGGTGCACTGTCACATGTTCCATTTCTAAAAGTTTGCAAAAAATTGATGAGTTGAGACAATGGACAAATAATATTTCAGGAACGTGCCATATGATTGGATAAACAAGCAGAAATCGAATCAACATTGGTTACAGAAGGAAGGAGAGAAATTCCTGTTCCCTGGTGGAGGTACCATGTTCCCCAATGGTGTTGGAGAATATGTTGATCTGATGAGAGATCTCATCCCAGAAATGAAAGATGGGACCATCCGAACCGCCATTGACACTGGCTGTGGGGTGAGTGAGTTTCAATTTATCCAACAATGTGGCTTTCAATACTTGATAGAGTTTGATAATATCGTGATGTGATCTATGTAGCTGACCACACCTAATGGTGGGATAAGGCTTATTATTGTTGTTATTATAGTATTTGAACTTTTATTAGAATGGCAAAAACATGGGACTTAATGATGATTGATGTTGTGGAAGGTTGCTAGCTGGGGAGGGGACATGTTAGATAGAGGGGTGCTAACAGTCTCATTGGCGCCAAGAGATAACCATGAAGCACAAGTTCAATTTGCTCTTGAAAGAGGCATCCCTGCAATTCTTGGAGTCCTTTCTACTCAGAGACTTCCTTTTCCTTCAAACTCCTTTGACATGGCTCACTGCTCAAGATGTCTCATTCCTTGGACCGAATTTGGTAACTCTTCTAGCAATTATATAGAGTCTATAATATTCATCTATATGTCATTATTTTGAGAGACTGAACTCATCCTGGAAGCATTTGAGTTAGCTTATTTTAAAAGTGATTTTGCTCTGCATGAGCTAAACATGTTATTTGAGTTATGTCTTTTAAATGTAAAAGTGGTTTTAACGTTTAAGTGTGTTCCTAAACAGCAAACATCCACTTGGTTAGTTAATTGCCTTTGTAGAATGTCTCCTTGGTTAATGCGTTTCAGTGTGTAAGATAGTTGAATTCTTGCCAAAGAGTGAAGTTGACAAAGGTCCTCATTTCATGAGTCATTTAACCCTTGTTTGGATGGTGAGAAAAGTAGGGAGCAAATAATGCTCTCTTAGAAGGCTGGGATAGTTGTTCAGTAAACCTTGATTCTTAGATTAATAAGATTCTTCTGTATCATTTTTGTTTATTAACACTATTGGATTAGAGCTATTGGCCATTTCCAACGTGCTCATTGTATACATGCGTAGCTGTAATTAATTCAACTGCATCTCAAATGTTATCTAATAAAAGTATTGTGTCATATGTTTGCAGGTGGGATTTATCTGTTTGAGATTCATCGAATTCTCCGGCCTGGAGGATTCTGGGTACTCTCTGGTCCACCGGTGAACTACAAGAGAAGATGGAAAGGATGGAACACAACGGTGGAAGAGCAAAGATCAGACTACAACAAGCTTCAAGAACTCCTCACTTCCTTATGCTTCAAGCTCTACAACAAGAAGGAAGACATTGCCGTGTGGCAGAAGTTACCTGATACCAAATGCTACGAAAACATAGGCCCCGAATCTTATCCACCTAAATGCGATGATGGCCTTGAACCGGACTCCGCTTGGTACACTCCTCTCCGTCCCTGCGTGGTGGTTCCCGACGGAAAGCTCAAGAAATCGAGCTTAAACAAAGTTCCTAAGTGGCCTCAACGGTTAAATGTGGCGCCTGAGAGAATAGGTAATGTGCCTAGTGGCTCTGCTAGCATGTTTTCACATGATGATAGTAAGTGGAAGAAGAGGGTTCGTCACTACAAGAAGTTGTTGCCTAAGCTTGGGACTAATCAGATAAGGAATGTCATGGATATGAACACCGTGTTTGGTGGTTTCGCGGCGGCTTTGATCGGAGATCCTGTGTGGGTTATGAATGTGGTTTCTTCTTATGCCACCAATACTCTCCCTGTTGTCTTTGATCGTGGCCTCATTGGAACCTTCCATGACTGGTAATTCTCAAATGCTATGTTACTTACTCCCCCTTTGCTTATGCATTGTAACTACCCTTAGTGAGAACTCTTTATTATGTAGAAAGAAATTTAAAGTAAACCTTTTGTCAAATTTTTATAGTAAGGATTAGAGATGGTAGTTTATTGACTTATTTCTAAAAATTGTAGTCTTGTGTTATTTGTTGTAGGTGTGAGGCATTTTCCACATATCCTAGAACATATGACCTACTTCATCTGGATGGACTCTTCACTGCTGAAAGCCATAGGTGACTTATTTTTTTCATCTCATTTTCTTGTACCATTTAATCACTCCTTGTACATGAAATCAGTAGGTAGAACAAAAATGTATTAGAACACAAGGTTTTGAGAAAAAAAAATATTGAAGATATATAATGTTAAGGAAATCTCTATCAAATTAGTTTAAACTTGTTCTGATATCAAAGCCATTTGGAACATTAAAAGAAAAAAAGAAACATAGGAAAATAATTTAAGATTGTGTATATGACTATGATGACTCTGAAAATGTGTGTGAAATTGATTGCCAGATGTGAGATGAAGTATGTGATGCTGGAGATGGACAGGATCCTGAGACCTACAGGGTATGCTATAATCCGAGAATCAAGCTATTTTGTGGATGCTATTGCAACAATGGCCCGAGGACTAAGATGGCAGTGTCATCAAGAAAACACAGAATATGACATTGAGACTGAGAAGATCTTGATTTGCCAGAAAAAGCTCTGGTACTCTTCTTCTTCCAGTTCCTAAAGATGTGAGAACTAGTTCCAATTAAAACTCCTGCTTCTCACAATACACATGATTCATCCTATAAAAGCACAGAAAAGAATGTGATGTCAACTATAAGTTTATCAGTGGAAATCAAATCTGATTTTGGCAAGTTATAGTAAGATTTATCATTCTAGTATAGAGATATTATTCTTTATAGGCCAACAAATGTATTGCTCATATGGCTCTTGGCATTTTCTGTTGTTGTAATACTATAAAATATGAAGGTTGAATCCTGTTACTGCTCAAGATTCCCTTCAATATTGTTACTGCTAATTCCTCAAGATTATCTCTCTGTAAGAAACAATTATTATTTCAATACAAAATTTTCACCTAAAAGAAGAAATATAAGTGTGAGGAATTGGAAATATAATCTTGGTGGTAAAGTTAGAAAAAACATTATGCAGCAGTGATATACTTTAATACTTTATATGTCAAGCGGAAGTTATTGTTCATATACTTTTATGATTCTCAGTCCAGCGCCTAAATATGTTATGAATATTTTGTTTTAATTCAAACATGAATTACTTTTGGCCAAAAAGCATGAATTACCTTAATATAGAACACATATTTAGCTAGTTAATTACTATTTTGTAATACACGAATAAGGATTTAAGACAACTATTTTTCTCAGGTTTGAGAATTTTAGTGAACAAAAAGTGTAACATAAAAATCTTACAAAAGTCTTGGGTCTACTATTCACATTAACGATAAGGTTGTTATCTAACTAGCTATACCATACCTCATTGGGTAAGACTAGCTAGGGTGAGATTATCCTTAAAACGGATAACTTTTGGTCGCATAGGGCTACACATGGGGTTCGATCCGCAAGGAAGGGACCACACGGACCACTCAAGTAAACATAGACATATACTCACTCCAATCCTTATTATAAGTCACTAGCCGCCTCTAAATTTTAATTCTTAATATAAGTCACCAACTTCTATTAACTAACTCATTTATTAAAATTTTCCCAATATACTCTTATCATTGTAAAACGAACATTGGAAGATGAGAAGCATAAAGATAGAGGATTAATGAAGAGAAAAAAAAGTGTGATAAAGATGAGAGGAGCAAAAATGGAAAAGACAAAAAAAACAAGACCAATTTAATGATGCAATTTTGGTTAACCTCTATTCATTGGTATGTACAATTTAGGCAGTTTGTGACCTATAAATAGGACATGAGGGAGTAGGCATTTCTCCCCATGTATTTATCATCATCATCCTTTGTATTTTATTTTACGTGTCAAAAGAAGTCCCAAGCACGTTGCTCAAGTAGTATTTACAAATTGTTAAAGGACAAATTTAGCAGTGGACCCGCGTGTACAACAATCGAATCAAGGCTGAAATTTGAAGATTTACGCGAGTGGGAGAGGATTTACTCAGAAGCTACTCCCTCAGCGTCTCTCCATATCTTCAATTCTCACAACCCATTTTAATCCAAAAGCCCACAATATTGTACACTACTATACTATGCTGTAAAAAAGTTAAAAAAAATCTGGATTATAATATAAAATGAACGAGAAACTTTTAATTTTTTTAACAAACTTTTAGCTTAAAAAATTTCAATTATCTAGACCTACTTCATTTTAATAGAAGAACTTATAAGAGGTACAGACTTATCCAGTTAATTGTAAAATACAATAGACTCCATTTGAAATGAAGTCTGTTGAAAGGACCTATTTGGAGTCTGTTGTATTTTACAATTAACTGGATAAGTTTGTACCTCTTATAGGTCCTTCTATTGAAATGAAGTAGGTCTAGAATAATTGAAATTTTTATGCTAAATTTTTTTTAAAAAAATAGGTTTTTCACTACAAAATTATTATTTATGGAAACTTAAATCAAAATAGGGATATGTCATTTTGTGGGGAAATAAAGGGTTGTGATATGATGTGAGGAAATGAAGGGTTGTGATATGTGATTATGAGGGATATGGAGAAAGGAGATTCTGAGGGAAACCGAACCCCGCGCGGGTTATATGCATTATTGGTAGGGATAAGTCAAGTCAGTCAGGACAAATTTTTGTTAAATAGACCTAACTATGAAATAATGAAATAAAAATTGGATCTACCGTGAACCTGAATGCAGTTTTTTTTAGTTTAGGTTTGCGCCTTCCAAAAGGCTATCAAGTCATGAAGCCTTTTTAAATGTATACTTACAATATAGGTCTTCAAAATGACTTCAAATTTTGATAGTTTGCTTTAAATGTAACATTTTAATACTCCCTCTGTTCTTAAATATAAGATCACTTTGGTTAATTTGGAGAGATTAAGGAAGACAATAAAATTACATGATCTTCCCAAAATCCCCTCAATTACTTAACTTTAAAAGAAGGAGGGGTTTTCAATAAAAAGAGGGAGTATAAGGGTAGTTTGGGCAAAACTTGAGATAAAATAGGAAGTGATATTATATTTAGGAACTTATCAACTTCCCCAAAGTGATCTTATATTTAGGAAGAAGGTAGTATGTCTCAAAGCCTACATATTTATATTCATATGTTTTTTATAGGCTTAAAGAACTTATCACACAATATAGTATATGTATAATATTTAATAGAATTATTTATAGAATATTTTTTAATACTAAACAGGTCAAAGGCTTGCAGACAAGACTTTCGTGAAACAGTTATCACCTATTTACATAATAAAATATGTGAATAGGCATTAACCTAACTTAATTTAATAAATAGGTCATGTCATGTCAGGCCATAAAATGACCAAACCATAAAATGACCAAATTGTAGGCCACTACTTGTTTAAGGTGCACTTTTGTTTATAGTGTTAAAACTTAATTTTCCAGTTTTATACGCTCATTACTTAGATTTGTAAGAGTCTGTCCATATTAAATGTATGAGGGCTCTCAAACTCATTGAGCGTTTTTTATTCAAAAAGAGGATGGAATGGAAGAGAATGCAATAAAAGATATTTTTCTATATAAGGGTGTTTGGCATGCACAAAATTAAAATGGAAAATGGGTCGACATAAAAAATTGTCTTTATTGAACTAAATCAAAATGGTGGGAAAATCGGTAGGGGAAATTTGTTAAATGACTATTTTACCCTTTATTTCAAAGTTGAGTATATTTAAAAAAGACTTATCACAAACATTGATAAAATAAATTTCCTTACCAATGCTAAACATCCCGCTAAAAGCTAAAAAAATTATCATTTTTTCCTTGGTCCATCACCAACAAAGTTTTCCCAAGTGTTTTTACACACGCGCCCACATTAATATACAGACCATACCATCACAAAATTTGCACACAAAAATATCATAAACTAAAGCATTATACCACTATATAACCTCACGTAACCAGCACAAAAATATAGCTTAACTCAATTACATTTGCTTATTTAATCACATGTATGTTATGGTTAAGTTATAAGAATTTGTAACCATTTCTTAACTGTAGTCAAATAATAAAGGAAAACTTTCAATCTTCAATCACATCTTTGTCGCGGTTAGATAATGAAGAGCCTTCATCTTCTCAGAAATTAAACTTTCCTATTCCAGGCCCAATTTTCTTCGAACCAAATGGGAGAGTTTTTTAGCTTCTCTCTCGATTTCCTTCCAAAGTTTTACTCTGTATTCTTTTAGGTTCAGTTTCACAACTTATAATTGTAGGAAATATATGTTTGTTTAAATTTAGAAAGTGTTTGCATTTCTTGTCGAATGTAACGGAATATTAAGGAATGTGTCATAAAGTGCAACTGACATATAGGCCAAGCTACTCCACTTCTGATATATCCCTTTCACAAATTTTAGCACTATGTTTGTTCTGGTTTTGAAGTATTAACTTATCAAAAGTTTCAATCCTCGAAAATAAAAAAAAGGAAAAGCAAGGGAATGAACATCTGAATTTCACTTCAGTTCAAAAAAAAAACATCTGAATTTCACGATCGAGGGGGAGAAAGAAGGGGATGAGAAGGATGAGAGAAGACAAAAATATGTGCAAGGAATGAAAATAATGGGAAGGGCTCAAAATTGAGAAAGGTGCGTGAGAAGTATGGAGATAGATAGAAACATGCATTGCAAGGAAAATGAGCCACTCATTGTCTCATATAGTGCTCCATCACCTATTTTCGTACTACAACTTGACCACAAACTCTACCCACCTTGAAAATACATCTCAATGTTGAAAATGGAGAAAAATTCACATGCTCACCGTCATAATCATTCGTGTAGATCTGGATGTTCGATATTGTACCACACACATTTTGGACCAAAAAACAGATATTGTACTACACCCATCATTCGAATAATGACTTAAATTCTTCTAAAATATAATCTAATTAGTACATTTAAGTATATACTGAATATGCTCTCTTCTCAAGCACATCAATTGGGGATACGGCGGATCTTATTGACAGATATAATGATAAGAGAGAGATACTTTCTGACCATTTGCATAAATTAGTACGTAGAGTTTAGATTTTTTTTTTAAAAAAAAATATTAGACACAATCTCACATTAGTTCTAAGCAAGATATTTAATTTAACAATTGAAATAACATTCGTTAACAAGTGAAATTGTTGAATAGACCTATTTATAATCAAATATTTACTTGAAACCTAGTTGCAATTGTCTCACATCACTCACTGCAACCAAGAAACTATAAGGTTATATTCATATATAATAAAAATTAAAATGTCTTTTTTTTATCAGATATTTTTTGGGATCTTTCATATCTACTACTTATCAAGAATTAAATAGGAAAAACAGAGAGAGAATAAGATCTGTATTATTTATGTGTGATTACAAAGTGATATATGTACCACTTGCTTATATAATGAGTAAGTGATAGAGAGTGCCTACGCGCGCGTCCCATTCTGTTAGACCTCTAGTCTAATTACAACTGACTACACTTAACTCTAGTTACAAGGCAACTAACTAATCTAACTTTGGTTAGAGAAATGTTAGATATATCCATACTATATACTAATTACCCGTACAGCATATTCCTCTAAGATTCCTTTTTTAATGTGGGTTCCTAAGTTTTCCTTATATTTATCTAAAACAATTTGATTAATAATTCATCCGATTCCCTTTTGCTTGCACCACTATTTTGAAATGATGATTATAAGGGTTTTTAATGTTCTTAATTATTACAACTTTAATGCTTTTTCCGGTTTTAATTTTGAAATGATGATTATAAGGGTTTTTAATGTTCTTAATTATTACAACTTTAATGCTTTTTTCGGTTTTAAGTGTTTTTAATTTTAATGTAATGAGTATTTGATTTATCCCTAATTGTGCTTTCAAAGTGTTTTTAATTTTGATGTCATAATTATTTGATTTTTAATTGATTGCTTTAATGTTTTCTTTGGTTTTATTTGTTTTTATTATCTTTGGTGTTACTCCCTCCGGTCATTATTATAAGTCACCAATTATCAAATTTTCTTGGTCCTTTTCATAAGTCATTTCATGGGTTTCAATATCTTTGGTCGTACTCCCTCTAAACCTTATCATAAGTCATCAACTATCAAATTTTTAAGTGTTTTTTATTTTAACGTAATAATTATTTGATTTATCACCGATTGTCCTTTCAAAATGTTTTTAATTTTAATGTAATAATTATTTGATCTCTTACTGATTGCTTTAATGTTTTCTTTGGTTTTATTTGTTTACATTATCTTTGGTGTTACTCCCTCCGGTCATTATTATAAGTCACCAATTATCAATTTTTCTTGATCTTTTTCATAAGTTATTTCATGGTTTTCAATATCTTTTGTCGTACTCCCTCTGGTCCTTATCATAAGTCACCAACTACCAAATTTTTAAGTGTTTTTTATTTTTAACGTAATAATTATTTGATTTATCCCTGATTGTCCTTTCAAAGTATTTTTAATTTTAATGTAATAATTATTTGATTTTTTACTGATTGCTTTAACGTTTTCTTTGGTTTTATTTGTTTACATTATCTTTGGTGTTACTCCCTCTGGTCTTTATTATAAGTCACCAATTACCATTTTTTCTTGGTCCTTTTAATAAGCCAATTCATGGTTGTTAATGTGCATTAATTATTTTTCCATTTTTTTTATTTAATTATCATTCCCCTTTTCAAAGTGTACGTTTTTATTTTGTTTCATAATTATTTGATTTCTTCCTGTTTTTTATTTTCATGTCATAATTATTTGATTGCTTCCTTTTTTATACCAAATTATTTGATTTTTTCATGATTGTGCTTTCAAAGTATTTTTATTTTAATGTCATAATTATATGAATTTCCCAATGAAAAATAAAAAAAAAACTTCTAGACACAAACATGGGCATTGTAACAAAAAGGACTCCTCTCTCACAAAAAAAACGACTCCCCTTCTCACCTCTCTCACAAAAAAAAGGACTCCTCCTTCATCTCTTTCACTCCTCCTTCATTCCTGTCTTTTGTAGCTGCTGAGTCCTCCTCCGCCAAACGAAGTTCTCGCATTCCTCTGCTGGCGAGACATCCGGCCATCCACCGCCGTAAGGTAATTGGGTTTGGGTTTGTGCCATGTGTCAACATTGTGTATGCTTGAATTTGAAACGTAAACAGTAGTTAATTTGCATTCATTGGTACAACTTATATGTCATTATTACTTAACCGTCTTGATGTTTCGCATGCTGGGTACCTTTACTCATACAAGTTTTGGTATTTTAAAGGTTTAAGCTGTTATTGCTATTTTCAATTCATACGTTTTTAGATGAGTGGTCATCAACTCTCATTCCAGTATTTTAAATTAATTTGAGTTTTCACTTCAACTTTTACTTTTACGCCTTCTCCTATGACAAAAATTTAATTCTATATTGTCGGTTGATATATTCATATTCATTGACACGAATATAAATTGAAGTGTGGTCAAGTTCCTGAATTAACAAATCACTTTTCAATCCCTTCCTTCAAACCGAATCCCTTTGCTTGCAACACTGTTTGGGAATGATTATGGGTTTTTAATGTTCTTCATTATTAGAACTTTAATGTTTTCTTCGGTTACAATGTTTTCAATCTTAACTCTTTCAAGTATTATGGTAATTTCCTTCTTTGTTTCAACTCATTTCCTATTACTTTTTTATTCCCCTTTTAAGTTTATATGTTTCTGATAATAAATTAGGGAATGTATCATGTAGTATATGAATGAATGTAGTGCAAAGTGGCAGCGATCAGCCAAGAATCCATAGGTGAGCCTCTCTCCATTTCTTCTTTTTCTTGGTTCGAATTGAGTTAGTTAGGATTGGGGGAGATTTGCTTTTGATTTTGGGTTTAAAAATCATAAAAGCGAACTGATGCCCATTAAGCGAAAGGACTGAGAAGGGAGTATTATAAAACTAATTGTAGCTATTAAAGATCATATAAAGGTGAATATGCACCTTATTTTCTCTTTGAGATGTCTTACTATAGAAGTTGAAATTCTCACTCAGTCATATTTAATGAATTTGGAACTGTAACCAGAATTAAAATTGAGGATGAAGTGTGTGCTTAATCCATGAATGATTGGATGACTAGATTTATTTTTATTCTTAACATACTCCTATTGTTGTTGATTATAGGGGTTTTATGACTTTGTACAAGAGTTTATGACACAAGTTGATAGAGAGGTATGATTGGTAACCCACCTCATTTTTCTAAATTCAACTAACACTTAGTTTAAAACTTTTTTGTAAGTCAAGACAAACTTCTCATCCACTGTTGATAGGAGTTTTTTTTTTCATTTACATACTGCTTCGTTTGATGTTACATTTACCTTGGGTTCTGAATGTGATGAAAAATTGTAATAGTGTAATGCAGAAGTTGAGCCATTGGGTAGGAAATTTAATCTTTTACATGATTTGGCAAGATCATGTGTTTTTTTAGGGGGGGGGGTTTATGACATATTGACATGTATATAAAGCATTCTACTGTTGTGGTGGGTTCATATGATTTTTGGCATCATTTTCTGAAATTTCCATATTTTTTATGACTCTAACTGATTATTAGCATGATAGAACAATTTGGCATTAACTTACGCGATAAGGCTATATAGTATTGTTCCATCTATTTTCTATTTGTATGAAAACGGTTTCTCCCCTTTATTGGGCTTAGGTGAAACTACTGTTGTTTGATAAATGAAGTTGATGGTTCTGCGGGATAAATGAATTGAAGTTGATGCACGGGAAAATAGAAGTACTGAAAGTATAAATGGTTTAATTAAAATGTACTATGCCAAAGCTACACACTTGAGGAAGACTTGGGAAACGATGGGATCGAAAATGACATGAATATAAATGAGCATTGCAAAAGACCTCCTATTATAAAAGAGACTACAAAAAAATAACAGATGAACAAGGAAATTGATTTGAAAATTGTTTTTCAGTATTAATTTTGTTTCATGTAGCACATTCAAAAATTTATATGTTTTTATTGTATTTCGATTTTTTTGTTTAATAAATAATGGTAACTTATTTATGCCTTTATGGTCAAAGAAATTAATTATGAATAACAAAAAGTTACCTATGAATTAAAGAAACCTAACTATTATTATGGAGAGTAGAGAACTTTTTTCCATTATTAATTCAATTACCTTAATCAAACTTATTCAAAAGTGAAAGTGCTTTTCAATAATTTAAAAGTTTAATTTACTTAGATTTTTCTATATTAATCAGATTAATTTAATATTATGAATTGGATGATAGTTGGCCACTTTTCTATCAGAATCTGTAAGAATACAATAATCTTTCTTCTGACTGGCCACTTTTTTAAGAGAACCTGTAAGAATGTGATAACTTTTCTTCTATTGATGATTCATTTTCCTCAAGCTTAGACAGATACTACGAAGAAAACATGGCAACAATCTTCATAATCAAGAAGGTAGTAAATTTTCACTTTCTTTTTGGAGAAATTAAAATACACCATCTTCTCAATCAAAGCATATCAATGAATCCATAAAAATAGATAGGGTTAAAGTGCAAAATTAACCATGTAATTGTCATGAAGGTGCAATAATGACCCTGGAAAATTATTTGAAGCAACATCGGCTATCAAATTTCAAAATTGGAGCAAAAATGACCATTACAATTACTTTTTATTACTCATAATTAGTTATTTTTGACCATAAACAAGTTTCCATTATTTTATTAAACAATTGAGAGATTTCCAACTTTAAAATAAAAAATTGAAAGATTTATGATTAATATGAAATGAACTACTCAAAGCCAGAACAAAACAAGATAAATCTATCTAAACTACTTTTTCAATATTGACTGACAAATTGTTTTATAGCCGGGCATCCCCGCGCAACGCGCGGGGTCAACCCTAGTTTGTATAATATGATAAGAGTAATGGTGTTTGTTAAACTAGTTCAAATCACATAAAATTACCAAAACATCCCAATGACCTATATATCTTTTTTCTTAATCTCTCTCTTACTAATTTATTATTGAGGAACATTAAAATGGATAATTTATGGAAATTGTGAGAAAAATTAAAGAAGTCTTATATTTATGAACATGCTCACTTATTTAAATGCTCCTTCCGTTTCTAAATATAAGACCACTTTAGCAAATTTGGAGAGATTAAGGAAGACATTTCAATGTCTTAGAGTTACATGAAATTTCCAAACCCCATGACATGTGGAAGAGTCATGTTAAAGAGATGAAAAGAGTAATTTGCTTGTAAAGGGAGTATAGGAGTAATTTGGGGAAAACTTGAGTCAAATTAGAAAGTAATCTTATATTTAGGAACAAACTCTTCTCCCTAAAATGATCTTATATTTAGGAAGGGGAGAGTATGTCTTATATTCAAAGGAGGAAGGGAGTATGAAAACTACTGCGCATTTCCATTCTTTTTTCATCAGAACTGCGCGTTTCCATTCAAAACTCAAAAGAGCCGCGTTGGACACGGACAGTCCTTGCACATGCCACATATGTTCTAATCGATCAGACATTACATAGTTCTAAGTAAACAATTCAATCACTATAAAACATATCTCGAATGAACAGTATGTCACGACTTATTTTCATTCCGGTGCAAAAATGCTGTCATTTTACGGAAGGCAGTATATCTTATTGAGTCGTTCGAGACGTACACTTTCAAACACTGCATATACACACACACCTTTTTATGTAAAGATTTCAACATTAATTCATCAAATTATAACAGAAGGTCTCCTTCTCCTAGACCCCGAGTGGTATATTACATTTTTTTGACTTTTTAATGTGTTATCTTGGATTAGCCTTTATGTTACGGGAAATTCAATGGGTTCAGATTAATCCATATCGATCCACACCAATAACCTCCATATAAAGGCAAAATACTGGCCAAGGGACATGTTACATTCCCTAACTCGAACTTAAGACATTTGGTTAAGCAGCAAAGTGAAGTTACTACTACGCAAAGCAGACTTGGTTAGTGGTATATTGCATTTTGTTAGAACCAAGCATGGTGTATTTGGCTGTGAGATGTGAGTGCGGAATGGAGGGGGCCCAAACATATGCGCACCAAATCCTTCTTTATTTGGGGTGCGAGGTTTTTGTGTTCTTTTTGTACGTTTTCCTGTTGTCTTCTCATACTTTTCCCCTCATTCTTCCCTCCGCCATGATTTGTTTTCCTATTATCTTCTCATCACCACCGGCCTCATAATATCATTCACCCACGTCCCTTTTTAATGTTCTACTCCACCCTACTTTATCTTATACATGTCATCTAATTATACTTGCAAACATTTAAGTATTTTACATGTCTTGCTTTCTTAAAATAAACTATACTAAGGTATTCGATCGGATACCTTAACATGTTATAATGAACACAAGTCGGGATCTACAGACACCCTAAAAGATGCTGCTTTAGGTTGGAGTGCACAAATTGTTTTCATCAAACACTTGCTTGATTGAAGGTAACATTCAAATATAGAAGGATCATTACAAGAAAATAGTTGCTTCAAGTTTGAGAGCTTAATTACCTTCTATGAGGGAAACTTTCTTAATACTACTCTGGTCCCAATTATAAAGGTAAAACCACAACTAGGTGTTTTGTAAGGAAATTTATTGCAAATAAATCCCCAATAAAAACATTAAAGTACATCGAAGTTTAAAGGGACTACTTTTTTTTTTTTTTTGAGTAAGCTTGACAAGATACTATCTTGGGCACTGTCCAGTGCTAGTGTTTACAGAATAAATCTATTCCTAATCCAAAAAGACAGGTGCTAGTCCATCATTAAGTCTGCATCGAGGTGCATATGACAATAGACAGGTGGCTCCAAAAATAATTGCCACACATGGTCCATCTCTTGGGCTTTCTTTGCTAGGATGTCAGCGCAAGTTAGTGCTTCTCTATGGCTGTGATTGATCTCCAATTCTGAACTGCTGAATATTAAACTCCTCCCCTGCTCGATAAGCTCTTGCAACGGGTGTGAGCTTCCACTTCCATGGAATAACAATTGTAAGGCCTCCGATGAATCTGTGAAGAGTTTAATATTCTTCAATCCATTGGTCTTGCAAAGTCTGATCCCACTAATGATTGCCTGAATCTCAGCTTCTACAATGGTCCCGTAGCCTAATCTTTGTTGGAATCCCAGTATCCAGCAGCCCTGGTGGTCTCTAATGCATCCGCCACAAGCTGCATGTCCATCATGTGACCGCGATCCATCAACATCGAAACGGAGGTAGCCCAATGGTGGTGCTGACCATCGCGCGTCCGACCGCTCTGTGATATTGAGGATCTGGTGCTTATATTGGCCATGAGTAGCGTCTTCCATCAACTGGTGTATGCAACTATGTATGATGTTCCTAGGTTGGTCTCCATTGCCATCAAAAGCTTTTTGGCAGCGGTTCTTCCATAGTTTCCAACACACATAGCCGAATACTTTCTGCCATTTCCAATTTGACACCCGCCGAGATCCTGGTTCATGATTCCCATTCCAGCTTAGCCATTCCTGCAAATCAAAAGAGAAGAAAATAGAATAATATAAAGGGTTAAGTAAAGTCATCCAGACAGAATTTGCAGTCTCACAGTCTCTCAGGATATGTAATATGGATTCCTCACTGTTACACTCAAATGGGCACTCATTTGTTTCACTAAAACCTCTCTCATGTCGAAGTGAATTTGTGGGGAGTCTGTCATGGGAGACTTGCCATAAAAAGAATTTGATTCTCTCTTGGACCGGCCACTGCCACACTTGCTGCCATTTTGATGAGGCTTGGTTTGTTTGCTGGCCTTGGATAAAGGCATAGGCTGCTTTCACACTAAACCAGCCATCATTGGAATTCCTCCAAACGTAGGAGTCATCGCCCTCGGACATTGGTGGTGGGAGCTCATTGATTTTGTTAACTACCCAAGTCGGTAGGAAGAGGCTCCATTTTGTTAGGTCCCACGTGCCATCTTGCCTGACAAAATGCTTCACGGCCTCATCCGGTCTGATGAACTCGTAGTTCTTATCAACAAATTGGATGAGAGGTATGTTAAGAGGTGTCCAGAGATCCCACCAGGCACTTGTTGTCAAGCCATTTTTGAGCTTTTTGCCAAGCCCTTTGGTGAACATATCCCAAGTCTTGGCGATGCTGCTCCAAATTGCGGACTGCTTCTGTTTGCTGTTCACTTCTAGTTTCACGCCTTCCCCGCATCTATATTTGGCCTTGAGGCACTGGACCCAAAGGCTGTCAGGTTTTGTTAATAGTTGCCAGCACAATTTCATGATGAAGGCTTGGTTTTGGCAAACCAAGTCCTTAAAACCTAGACCTCCCTCAACTCGCGGCTTCTTGATTGTGTCCCAGGATATCAGGTGGAGTTTCCGTCTTTCTCTGTCATGTTGCCAGAAAAAATCTCTGCTCATCCGGTCAATATCATGAAGGACTCCTTTGGGGATGAGGAGAGTCTGCATCTGGTAGAATGGCATTGCAGAGAGGGTTGATTTGATTAAGACAGATCGTCCTGCCATGCTCAAAGTTTTGCCTTTCCAACCAGCCAGTTTCTCCCTCACCTTCTTGAGTAGAGGTTCAAAGGTTAGGTGGGAGGCTCTCTTGTGAAGAAGGGGGACACCCAGGTATTTACCTAAGTCGGAAGTTAAGCTAATTCCTAGCCGTCGACTTAAACCATAGGCTCTGTTGAAGTGAACATTTGCAGAACTGAACATTTTAGACTTGTGCAAGCTGATCCTGTGCCCCGAAACATCACAAAAAGCTTCCATTGCCTGCTTAATGCCATCAATCTGCTCTTCTGATGCCTCACAGAAAAGGATCAAGTCATCCGCGAAAAAGAGATGTGAGAGGGGGGGACCATTTCGGCTTAGTCTCAGGGCCTTCCAGCTGCCTCTACTAACTTCACGATGGATCAGTTGGCCCAGCCGTTCCATGCATATGATAAAAAGGTAGGGGCTTAGCGGGTCTCCTTGTCGGATACCCCTGGATGGCATGAAAGCTTCGGATGGCTTCCCATTCCACAATATCCTCATTGTCGGAGTTGTCACACACTCCATAATGAGACTGATCAAGTCGGTCTTAAGACCCAAAGATTGAAGGTTAAATTGAATGAAGTCCCAGTCCAATCTATCAAAGGCCTTTTCCATGTCAACCTTGACTGCCACATATCCTTTGGCCCCTTTCTTCGTGCGCATAGAGTGAATGGCTTCTTGAGCAAGAATTATATTATCGTACCCCTGACGTCCGCTTATGAAACTGCATTGATTTGGTTGGATCACTTGGTTCATGGCTCCCCTGAGTCTGTTCGCTAGAGCTTTAGTGATGATTTTAAAACAAACATTACAGAGGGAGATAGGCCGGAAGTCTTTGATAGTAGTCGGGTGATCGACTTTGGGGATGAGTACGATATCAGTTTGATTAATCTCCTTGACTCGGCTTGGTTCCTCAATAACTCTGAAAATCAGATCACACACTCTTGGTCCCACTATATCCCAATGAGATTGAAAGAAGTGGGGTTGGAGACCGTCTGGCCCAGGGGCCTTGAAAGCTTCCATTTCAAAGGCGGCATTTTTTAATTCAATGCTTGTGAAGTCCCTGTGGATATGCCGGAGTGTCGGCTGGTCAAGAGGGGGGAAATCGACGGGCCATGAGTCCGGGCAAGTGACCTCCCTGTCCTTGGACTACTTGAGTTATAACAAATTGTTTAGTATTGTCAACTTAAGCTTAAGGAACTACAATGACAGAATATTTAATATCATTCAAGTTCCTTATGACATCGATGTAATTTGATGATTATTTGAGATTTAGTTATCATTAATTCCCTTATATAAGGAATATGGTTGTGATTTTCCCAATTATAAATTCACTATTATAATTACTTTATCACTCACTCCCTCTATCCATCATTATAAGAGCCACGAGGTGAAATACATATTTGAAAAGTGGTTAAGAGTGATAAATATGTTTTAAATAACTTTATTTTCTCAATTTTACCCTTATTTATGATTGAGTATATAATAGAGAGAAATCTATTTTCCCCGCAATGTCAGCAAAAAAAGTATTTCCCTGTCAAGTCAGCTTTTAACGGTCAAAGTTAGTTAAACTTAACGGTGTTAACTAAATTGAAACGAAATTTATTCTCTTTTTACAATTGAGAACAGAAACATTTTTTCCCTTCTAATTCTAAGCGTAATATAGTTCGTTACCATTTTTGTATCTTTAATTAAGAGACATTAGCCATGTGGCTCAAACACATACAATGAGTGCATGGTACCCCTAATTAATCCCATCTTAATTAGTTGAGAGTCAAAGCAAGAGAGTAGTAAAAAAGAACACGATGTTATAATGCGTTTTCGTCCTTCTGTTTTTTGTTGTGAATTGAGATGATGCTCGAGTCTTCAAATACCCCTGCATGCACTCCACTACCATCTATCTTCCACCATTTGAGTACTAGCTAGCCTCAAACTCACCCTCTCTACACCTCCATTATATTATTTCCCAACACCCTCTCTCTTTCTCCCTGAGCTCCAAATCCATGGATAACAAACCAAAGCCAGATCAGATCGTTCTCTTCATCGACCACCTCAACGCCAGCCCTCCTTCTTCATTGGAAACTCAAGAGCACAACAACAACGACAACAACCCCACCAACATCACCAACAACAAGTCCAACCTTAACAAGCTCACTTCCAGAGTCAAAACCCTCAATCGCCTCAACTTCTCCAAACCAAAATCTCGCATCCAAGAACATAACCACCCACTCATCTACACCAACTTCACCGTCCCTGAAGAAACCCAAGACCCCTCCCGTTACTCTTCCTCCGATGACGAATGGGACCACGATGATGATGAGGACGAAGAAGATGAAGACCCTGAAGGCAGCAACAACAACCACCACCACCACAAGTCCCACAAAAAAACCAAACGTCGCCGCAAGAAAATTCAATGGAAAAGGGTTGTAGAATGGGCCTTATTCTTGATCATACTAGCAAGCCTAATCTCTTGCGTCACAATCCCTTCCATTGATACTAAACACTTATATGGATTAGAGATTTGGAAATGGTGTCTAATGGCCATGGTCACCTTTAGTGGCCGACTAGTCTCTGGCTGGCTCGTTGCGGTTTCAGTCTTCATCATAGAAAGAAACTTCATGCTAAGAGAGAAAGTGTTATACTTTATCTATGGCCTAAGAAAAAGCATAAGAAATTGCATATGGCTTGGCCTTGTTTTAGTCTCATATTGGACCGTTGTCTTTGAAAACATCCAGAAAAAAAACCATAAATTTCTCTACAAAGTGTTTCAAGGCCTCGTGGCGGTCCTCGTGGGAGCGGTAATCTGGCTAGTAAAAATTGTACTAGTGAAAATGCTTGCATCATCTTTTCATGTTACAACATACTTTGATAGAATGAAGGAGAGCGTGTTTCATCATTATATATTGGACGCACTTTCGGGGCCACCATTGGAGGAGCATGAGGAGTTATCACATGGGTTGAAAAGTTCAAAGTCGATGCCTGCGAGTTCGAAGGAGAGGGATTTGTACAAAACCAAGAGGTTTGGGTCGAGGAAGATTGATATGGAGAAGCTTAGGAAACTTAGCTTGGAGAGAACCGCATCGGCTTGGAGTGTTAAGAGGCTTGTAAATTATGTTAGGTCCTCGGGTTTGTCGACGATTTCTAGGACGGTTGATGATTTTGGGACCGGTGAGTCGGAGATTTGCAGTGAGTGGGAAGCTAGGAATTGTGCTCAGAGGATTTTCAAGAATGTTGCTAAACCTGGTGCCAAGTAAGTTTTATATATTAGATTTATCCATATTTAATAGACGTCTGCATGCATGTTTT
This sequence comes from Mimosa pudica, assembly GCA_029929735.1. Lineage (NCBI taxonomy): Eukaryota > Viridiplantae > Streptophyta > Magnoliopsida > Fabales > Fabaceae > Mimosa > Mimosa pudica. Next base: position 8,123,063 of record JAKELP010000017.1, on the reverse strand, counting down.
TTAAATAAAGAGTAGCTGTTCACATGATGATTAGGGCATAATAAGATGAATACATCATTTTTAAAACACTTGTCACAGATTAATTTGCCTAAGCTTTGATAGCTTTTGCATGAAGATGATGACATCAGATGAGAAAAAACCTTTTCATTTAAGGTTTCTTTTGTTTGATTAGATTCATTTTTTTCCCCGCAAAGTCAAATTGAACATTGATTTTCTTTGCACTACTATCTTCTTTTAATACAAACATATCTTAAACAATGATATCTTACACTTAGATATCATTTGATTGTAATTAATATTGATTAATCAATGCTTTGTGTGTGTGTGTGTGTGTGTGTGTTTGTGTGTGTGTTAATATCATTGTTCTAGTTATAGTTTCATAAAGATATAGTCTTGAAGTGTATACAGGCCAAAACTAAATAAATCTAATTAAAAATGTATGTAGAGATGACTAATCGTTAAATTGATACACACACACACATCAAATATTTAACAAATTTCTAGAATCAAATCAAAGTAATATGATGAAACATGCGATTGCACGCACACATGATCATTGAAGATGGTCCAGGAGTACTTGATCCCTATGAATAGTAGTATCTATATGGCCACTGAAAACGTGATAATATTCAGTAGCTTTCACGCATGATGAAGAGCACTAAGAGGCAAAACTTGATGACATATGTAATTATAGTTGATCGATGGTCCTTTTTCGTCATCCTCATCAATATTCACCCATTAGTTTCTGCTTCAGCACCAAATTAAACGACAATTATTTCATAATGCGTATTACTTGGGTGTAAAAGTGAGGTAGCCTGCAGGCAGTCAAGTAGCTATCATCGTTCTGTGTAATTCACTATATATACTGTCTTCTCATCGCACTAGGTCTATTTATCAGCTCTGGTCCCTTACCATTATTATCTTGGCCCCACGCCCCCACCAGGCCGCCACCACCACAATAACACTGTGCCAAGTACATCAAATTTTCTTTCCACTACATATTTGTGTGTCTTTATTTTTTTTTTTTTGATAATGGCAGGATAATGTAGCATGCGTGAAGCAAGTGGGCAAAGTGGATCAATGCTCAAAATATAAATCCTATACAAAAACCCTTCTATCTCTGTTATTCATTATAAATCCATATATTTACTTATTATCACATAACAATAATTATTAGTTAGATCATTAAATATGTTTTAGATTATTAATTGATAAATTTTCTAGCATTAACCTTATTCAAAATTTTCTTCTCCCTATATTTATAATTCATTTTTGCACCTCTCAATTTTCCTTTAACCCAATAAGAATCAAATAAGGTTTAAGTTGAAAACAATCATTAATAACATCTAAGTTGACTGATATTAAATATATCAATACTCTGTGCCTATCATATATATTGATCTAGTTTCAGGTTTGACTGAATTTCTTTGTGGGTGGTCCAATACTAAGTCTCTGTCCGTGATTGCACTACCACTACTTCAACTAGGCAATTCCATGGATTTTATTGGGTCATATCCTGCTATTAAGATTATAACTTTTGATTAAGATTATGATGGCCACTACTCTATTATCGTAAGCCTGGTCTGGATTTATAGCTTTTCAAGGCCCCCCAACTGCCACTAGTAAAAAATAATATATTTGACGCTTTATTAAGAAAATGCATTTTCAATAAACACATAAATAAAAAACGGAGTATAATAGAAATAGCCGTAGTAGAGAATATTCACTCAAGAGTCAATTCGTATGTAGAATCTATTTAATAAAATTGAGAAGGTAATTTGTTACATTAATCAATATGACGTGTTTTATTTTAAATATTCTTATAATTTTCACTAATTCTCACCATCCAATTAGGGGTGGGAATGGCCCAGCCTAATTCCTACAAGAATAAATGGGACAATATTTTTCAATCCAATGCCTGGCCTTGTAGTCATAACAATTCTGGTTGTTGGACAAGAACGGGCTACAGAATTGGGTGGGCATTTCCTTGCCCAAGTAACTATTTTCTACCCATATCATATTAAAAAGTTATCATAATATTTTTTTTTTTTGGGTTTGGTCAAATGTGCACGCAACACCCACGGCTCAATTCTCAACCTTGCTCAATATTTTTAGGGATAAATTATTTTTGGCTGGGCTGGGTTAGGTAATTTTTGTTTGGGTTTGGGTGGGCATATAGAGTGGCTAGATACACAATGCTCACCCTTAGGCTCCATGTTTTACTTGATTATTGTTCATGGGATATCACTAGAGACATAATTTAGGAAAAGCTTACAAAAATTTAAAATAGGTCCAACTTTTTTCTACAAATATGAATTTTTTCATTGATCCAACATTAAGCAAGCAGATACCTACATATATAATGGAACAATTACAGCGTCAATTATACTTTAGAACACACTTACCGTTATTGGTTTCCAAGTATTATTACTCTATTGGAATCCAAATCATATTGTACACACTAATTTAATGAATTTTTATCAACACATATGATTCATGAATTTGATTTTTTTTGTTCAAAATTCATGAATTTGATTGAAGGTACATTGAAGAAGAGGATCTCATGAGATTTTTGAAAAGAGTAGAGGTTCATACTATATTCCCACTCTTCGAAGGTGCCCTAGAAACTGGAAAGATCTCAAGGTCTTCATTTAGAAACTGGGTGGTACGTTTTTTACTTGAAATTCAGTTTAAATCGATATGTATTACTATCTCTATTCGTTCATATAAAACCTAATTATAGTTCGTTAATGAATGAATGTATATATTGTATGTATATATGGATTATCAGATTCGAGCTTATTATGAAAGGAAGGCTCTTGCACAATCACTAAATGACACAAAGACAGCAGTGCAACAGCTTCACAAACTAGCAAGCGCAATAGTAATAGTTGTAATAATAATAGTGTTACTTTTGGTGATGGAGTTGGCTACTATTAAGGTTGTACTTTTCGTCATCACACAAATAGTTCTTCTCGGTGTTGCCTTTCAAAGTACCTGCAAGACTGTGTTGGAGGCCATCATCTTCGTCTTCATCATGCACCCCTTTGACATAGGAGATCGATGTGTCATCGATGATGTTCATGTAAGCATAAAAAGTCCCCACTTTTGTTCTAATATTAAGAAAAGTTATCTTTAAAAGAGGTTCACATAAGAGAAAAAAATTGTGTGTGTGTGTGTGTGTGTGTATATATATATATATATATATATATATATATATATATAATGTGCAGGGAACTCTTATCAAATTGACCACTTTTTTTTTATTATATTGTGGTTGATCAATAGATGATCGTGGAAGAGATGAATATCTTGACAACCGTGTTCCTTCGATACGACAATGAGAAAATCTACTACCCCAATGCAGTTTTGCTCAGCAAGCCAATAAGCAATTTCTATAGGAGCCCAGAGATGTGGGATTCTATTGATTTCGTTGTTGATGTTTCAACGCCAATGGAGACCATTGTTTCAGTCAAGAAAGCAATTCAAACGTAAGAGTTATATGTCTCTCTCTTTATCTTTCTTTTCTTTTCATATGTCCTTGTATATTCTCCCTCTTATCCTTAATTTGTCGAGCATCCGCTAAACTAATTTAAGAAAAATAAGGATATTAATTTAAGCATTTTAAGGGCAAGAACCCTTCTTTTTGCATGGGCCGGGAACTAACTACCTTAGACAATTGACCACACTAAACTAAAAATTGGTACATTTACACCCTAAAACACCCTAAAAGTAACTGAAGTGGGTTAATTTTCCCCTGAATGGATGAACTCACCGATGAGCGTTGTTCACGTGTTAGCACTACGGTGACTAAAAGGTGAAACTGGCCCACTTTAGTTACTTTCAGGGTGGAAATGTATCAATTAGTTCAAGGTGCTCAATAGTCCAGAGTGATTACTTAAAGGACAAATAAGAGTTTTTGTTCTATTTTAAAAATTGTCTTAGTTAACCTAAACTACCATCATAAATCTTTTAGAGTGAAGTACCTTCCTCTTGATGCGGACTCCCTTAACATGTAAATCAATATGGATAGTTTACACAATAAACGATAGATATAGAAGATAAAACAGGATATATATATATATATATATATATATATATATATATATATATATATATATATATTACATATTTAAGGAAAAAACTAAAATCAAACAACTAATTTTTATATTATGGATTGGAATATATATGAACAGGTACATAGAGAGCAAGCCAAAGTATTGGAATCCGAAGCACACGGTGATAGCGAAAGAGATAGAGAATGTGGATAAGCTAAAGCTATGTTTGTGCGTGCAACACACAATAAACCATCAGAACTATGGGGAGAGAAACAATAGGATCACAGAGCTTTTGATGGAGCTGAAGAAGATATTTGAGGTGAATGAAGTAAAGTACAATCTACTCCCTCAGGAAGTCCACATTACCAAGATGAACACTTCCCAAAATGGCAGGCCTGTCTTGTAATCATAATCACATGCATGCTCACAAGTTATGAAGAATCTGGCTCGTCAATCTAAATCTTCAAATTAAGTGTGTGCTTCATTCATTCGGAATAAATTTCAAGAAAAGTTCATAGCAAGCTCATAAGGAAGGGATGTGACCACAAAAAAAGCACATCAAGTGAGTAGAATAATGTATAGAAAGTTTTAGATGTATCTTGCAGGAAATGACATGTCAATGCTACTCACTTATTGTAAGAGACATTTTAGTGATTGCTAGCTTTTCTTTCTTGGGACTACTTTACAATGTATTTTCTTAAGTCTTAATTTTTCTCATGCATTATTTTACTAAATTATGTTCCTTACCAGAACGGTCTTGTTTTGAGATTTGGCAACCGGGCGTGTGGGCCTCGTACCTATGGAAAGCCCACTGTTTTGAGATTGTGTTCTACTTAGGAAGAAAGATACAGGAGATGTTTCTCAATGTTGTCTAATAGGAAAACCGGGTAAACGGATGATTTGGTTTACCTTCATCATTGTCTAAATCTATATATAACGCATGGTTGTCTTCTTCTGACGAAGTTAAATATATAATAATCAGCTTTTCTTAATAATCATTTTAACTTGATGAATTTTCCATGCAAATTAAAACCCCCATAAACTCCATACATTTGCATTTTAATGTTACATAAATAGTAAGAAGACTCCTTAGATATGACTTGACCTTGTGCCACTTTACACAATCCTTGGACAAAATTTGTAAGTTTAACCCAAGCATGACGAAGGTTAAATAAGCGCTACACCACTTGACTTAAACTCCATGTCATAGTGTCCTTCAGCCATCAACCACTTCCTTACTCAAAATGTATTCGTCCTTTGTTTTGAAAGATTAATTAATAAGAAAAAATCGAGTCTTGATTCTTCACGTTCTTGTCCAAAATGTCTTCATCCTTTGCCTCTTCCTTTTCAACCACTCCCTTCAATGCTCATGACAAATCCTTAGATTTGTATGATTTTTATATGCTAAATTTGAGGCAATTAAGATGATCTAGATGCAATTTTTATCCAATTGTGCTTAATTAATATCTATTAGTTTTATGTATGATGACCCCATTTTAATTACATTTGATAGATATTTTGGTTATATTTAGAAAGTCATTGATAGAAGATTAAAGGGATTTGATCTTGAAAATAATATTTATTACTTTTGAAGATAGATGACAAGGAAGTACAAGCAACATGGGCCACACAAGAAGAGTAGTTGGCTTTTGATTAATTAAAGCCCATGATTTGCTTGGGCTGAAGCAAGAAAACAAATGGAGTAAAATAAGAAGAAAAGGAAGTGGCAAAGGAAGAGCAGCCCGTGAGGGAGAAGGAAAGGAACTGAAATTAAAAAGAAAGAAGGGAGGCTGCGTGGCAAGAGGAGCTGCAGAGGGGAAATCAAAAAGAGAGTGAGGAGGCTGCGTGGGCAAGGTGGGGACTGACGCGAAGAAGAAGGGAAATGGAGTGAGAATCAAAACGCCTACAGGGAGCAAGAGGCGAATGACAAGAGGAATAAAGGGAAGACACCAAATTTCCTTCTCACCTCCTCTCTTTCAATCTTCATATGCTCCATTTTCCTCCTATTTCCACCATGGTTTCTCTCCATCCCCTCCTAGTTGGTGCTTCTCATATGAGAGGTAACTAAACCTTTTTGCTTTTGGGAATGATAGGGTTATGACTTGAGCTCTCATGCTTAATAGAGTAGTCTTGTTATTTTCCCTTTCTCTTGTATTTATGACTTTCTTAGGTTTAGGAGTGTCATTTATACTTAGATTTGAACTATATTTATTTGAGTTTAATTGTGGTTTTGACTTGTAATGAGGGATTTGGACTCTACAATATGTATGGTCATACATATGTTCTTTATAATTCATTAGATATCTCTATTTACTCATGGTATTGGTAGATAGTTTGTTGAATTGAATTGTAATATCAATAATCACACTCTAGGGTAGTTAATAATGCCTAATGTAATGGGTTCATGAGATTAGGTATTAGACTTGCCGGTTGGTGAGGTTTGGTATTTTAGGAAACCTAGAGAAAACTCAAAGGTGCTAAAGGGCTTAACAATTTCTAATTAGTTGGGGTTCCACTAATTAGTAATTGGACTCATGGGTTCATGAGGTTTGGCAATTTAGTGAGTTAGCACCATAGTGACTTCCCGAATATATTAATTGAGCTAGGATAGTTATTTTCAATCATTTCCCAAGAGCAATTCCATTTTAATTTATTAAATCTTTACTTTTTCTCAATCCTTATTTTCTCTTTTGCATATCACACGTTTTACTAATTTTCATTATTAATCCATAATAATTTTCCTTATTTCAAACAAGTTTAGCATTTAGTTACTAGGAAATTAATTGCATTTTATAGGCTCCTTTTGAGAACGATACCCGGGGTAACTTCCGCTTACCTTGAGGTCCTAAAATTTCTTGAAGGACAAGACCCAAGGCACACTACACAGACGGTTAATTCGGAGTCCTTCAGCTCACTTTGTTTCAAGGAAATGTTACAAAAACTTGTAGTTTAGAAATGGTTATTGTTGGCATCTAGCAACGTCTTTCATCGCCACTAACAATCTACAGTTGTTTTCATAAACGTTGCTGAATTTAACGTAAACATTTGGCAGCAGGTTTTCTTAACCGTTGTAGAGATGATCAAATGCGCTATATGAGCTGAGATGGTAAAAAGTTGTAATTTACATTTTTTACATTAGAGTTTGATTATTTTAGTAAAAAGATTAGTGGCTATCAAATTAGGATTATTTAGCCTCTATCTTATATTGTTGGTATATTTTCTCATGCAGGTTTTGTGGGACGAATACAACGTCATGCAAATGAACCGGTTACTTATGAAATTCCCTTTATTCTGTTATTCACCTTTTACTGTTCCTGTTGGCATGTAGGGAGGGAATTAGACAAGATCGAAATGGTGATAGTCCTCAGTATAATAGCTTGTCACTAGAAAACCAGAGTTGTTTTCATGGTCCAGGCACATGAGTTGGTGATAATCCCCTGTTACTATTATTATTTGTTTCGTGGGTTAAATATCATTCTGACCAACAAACTAATTTGAAATGGTCAATTTGATCAAAGAACACTAAAATGACTCATTCTGGCCAAAGAACAATAAAAATGGCTCATTTTGGCCAATGAACCACAGGAAAATACTAAAATGCCCTTTTTGAAAATAAAAAAGAACTTCCTTCCTACCTCTCCCATTCTCTTTCCTGATAGCTCTCTCTTTTCTCAAACTCTCTTCTTCGATTGTCCTTCATCCTCTTCATGCTTGCTGTGATTTCTTGCTGGCTCACCAAGGAGCAAAAACACATTGAGCCGTCATGATGAGTAAAAAGGCTGAGAAAAGAGGAGTATTAGACATTTATTTTTTATGTCTGTTTACGTGATTGAATTAGCTTTCCATGATTGGGGTATTTGGGGGTGAGTAATGAGTTTATGGATTTGAGTGCATGTATTGTGCAAAAATGAAAGTTGGGCGTTATGTAACTGGATGGTTGATGATTTCCATCAACTAGCATGATGGAAAGCAGAATCGAAGAAGAGAGAGATATCAGGAAAGAGAATGGAAGAGGTAGAAGGAATATTTTTTTATTTAAAAAGGACATTTTAGTATTTTTCAGTGGTTTATTGGCTAAAATGAGTCATTTTTATTGTTCTTTCGTCAGAATGAGTCATATTATTATTCTTTGACCAAATTGACCCTTCTAAAATATTTTGTTGGCCAGAATAATATTTAACCCTTGTTTCGTTCATTACTGATATTATTTTTAATTAGAATTATTTTCTACTTATTCTATCTCTGTAACATCTTAAAATTCTAATACTAATATTTGAATAATTAATATATAAAAATTAAATATATAGAATATAAACTATAGAAAATTCTGATTCAAGTAGTTAAGATTTAGTAGGAATGTTTTAAATCTTTAAATAGAATATCTATTATACAAAGTTAAATTTTATATATATATATATATATATATATATATATAACAAATAAGATAAGATAGATATTAAATAGGGAAAAATTTAGATTCAGTTTCTTGTATAAGTTCATCCAGTTCTCCTATCAGCAAGAGTCACGTGTCTTTATTTACATCATCATTTAACATCGTTACTCCAACATTAACCTTAGCTTCATTCTCTACTTCAATCATCTTTTTTGCCTCACACTCTCTCTCCCCCACCACGTCTCTGTTCTTCTCTCTCTTCCCTCTCAAATCTTTCCTTTGATTCACGACCTCCACCCCTCCAGACACAACAATAAACCAAAATCTCAAGCAAATATCATGCCAATAAAAAAACCACTCCCTCCCTCATGATCTGACTCTTTCTTTCATGGAACTTTGAATTTTGACGCGGCGGTGGTGGTAGAGGAGGCGGTGGCTGCCTCGCGTTCTTCGACCTCGACGACGGGTGCCTCGTGTTCTTCAACCACGTCTCAATTTTTCAAATCTGTTCTAAGCTTAAGATTTTTTAGATCTGAAGACATGAGAAATCTTTCAATTATTTATACATGGTTTGGGCCGACCACACAGAGTAGTCGCCGTTGGTGGTGGAGCAAGAGGCGTTGAGACTGTAGAAGGGAGGGAGGGCGAGAGGTCTGGGAGGGAAGGGTTCATATTTTCTTGTGAGTAACGACGTTAAGGGACATTAAATGATTATGTAATTAAAGACACGTGGCTCTTGCTGATAGGAGATATGGATGAACTTAATATAAAGAACTGGATCTAAATTTTTTTATAACAAAATTTTGGGAAAGAAGTTGGGCTCACCCACAATTCAAGGGCAGGGAAACTAAGGTATGACCGTCTGGCCCAACCCAGTCCAATATTGTAGGTTTGAACTGAGATATTTTTTTACGGTAAGCAACGTGCGCTATGAATATGTCTCCCCAAGCGCCGCAATAGAGGCACAATTAAGTGTCACTCCCTATGATCAAACTTGCGACTAGGTGGACAACCCGATGTTCATTGTTCAATCTCTTCGTCACTAAACCCACGGGACGATGGGTACTGGATCTAAATTTTTTCCTATTAGAAAAAAAACATATTTTATAAAAAACATATTTTTTAAATTAACACTGTAAATTTTTTTGCGTAAAAATGCAAAAATAGGATCCATATTTTCACAGTTTAGCTTTGTTTCACAAAAACATGTACCTCATTTTTTCAAGTTTTTCGCAAAAAAAATGCTTCATTTACAATCCGCGGTTGTCATGTCACGCGGAAACGGGTTATTTTCACAATTTTTCTGCTAACATCTACACAAATTCAACCACAAAAAAGGTCATGCATTCTTGCAGTGAAGTATGTTGAGTCATGAGTCTATAACAAGTGGAGAATGGAGGAGGGACAAAACCCTTTAAATCACTCAATGAACTCAAAACATAAGCAAAATTATAAAACACTATAAATCCAAAGGTATAAATACCATTGACGAGAACAACCAACTAAAACATAACAATACTAGTACGACTATAATACTGCAAGCACAATTGCAACTACACATGCCGCTACAATCGCCTTCAGTACTCATTGATCATCGTCTTTAGTCTCCTTGCAGCCATTTTTAGCCTTATCTGTCGTGCACCCACTTTCAACAGGATGTTCCAGTTGGATGTCCTCACCGAACAACCGAATTGATTTTCCATGCGGTCTTGTTGAGATTTTGTCGCGTGATTGGTCATCACCTTTAGTCTCCCTACAGTCTTTATTAGCCTTATCTGTTGTGAACCCAATTTCAATAGGTTGTTTCAGTTGGATGTCCTCACCGAACAAACAAATTGATTCTCCAGCCGATTTTGTTGAGTTGTTGTCTTGTGTCCCAAAAACTTTTGTGCCTGGACCATGCAAATCTAGTGACATGCTATTAAATTGACAATTGTCAACATTTGGCTCTGTTGGCATCAAAGTTCTCATCTTGTTTGCCTTGTTCATGGATGTATCGTTGATAGTGCCAGCAGGAAAGATATTGTAATTCAACAATGATGGGTTGGAATACCCCATTTTTGAATTGCCCAAATTTGACATGGGAAAGAAGGGATTTGTAAATACAATAGGTTCAACCTCCCAGGGGCTTAATCGCTCTGCAGGCATTTGAACGTCTTTACATTCATCCCATGAAACCTGCACAAGAAAATACCGTCAATATGTACTAGAGAGGGTAAACTCTACAACATTTTTAGTGGCAATAAGTCCCATATCAGAACATAAATAGTCATATGTATTGTTGTCAGAATTCAAATTGACACTCCGATTTTATTTGATCAAATTCAATGAGTTTATATATAAATTTTATAGAAATTTCTCTATTGAGATTGATGAAGTATGAATTTTGATTTATTTAATATTATCTCTTTATATCTAAAATATATTCAAATCAACTTATTGTAATTTGTGTTTTTTATTTAATTATATACAAGAATCGTATATTATATCTGATTTTACCTTCATTACACGTATTTACTTAAACTTACAAATTTGACAATATTTATCGTATGTTTGATTTGTGAGACCAAATAAGGAAGACATGCCAACCCCTCTGATCTTAGATAAAAACCTACTCTATTAAATAAGGATACTTATCGTGCATGGAAAAACCTATTTTTGATGAGCGGTTAATGGAACTGATCAATTATGAAGGACAATAAATATGCAATATTTACTTAATAGATTATATGTATAATTATTTAATAATATCTAGTTTTAGGGTATTATATATTTTCAACTGCTATATATAAATATATTTATGTATGTGTGTATATAATTTGATATAAATACACAGATCCCTACTTCTTATTAATATTAATACGGAACCCATGCATACTTAATTTTTTTGTCCTTTTTCCCTCGTTTTTCTTATTCTAATGGACATTACCACAAATCTCTTCTTACTATCTCTCAACACATTCATATTTTTAGGTTATAATATTTTCTAACAAATATTAAAACATAATACAAATGTTTTCTATTAACTAGTAACATTTTCTCACAAATCTCACATCTCTAATAATAATATTTTCTTAATATTCTCTATTGTGCAGATTCATCAGTAGAGAAAAAGTAAATGACGGAAACCAAATCTGGATTAAAAAGATTTTTTTAATCAACTAAAACACAGCCACATTAAACAATAACTATGCAGACCTACGTACCTGAAGCATACACCATGGAGAATCAGGCCAAAGTAAATTACCATGAGGATAAACTATAGAAGTGACAGACCCCTCATAGCATATGGTCTTTTTCGCATCCACTGTCTGCCTTTTCATTTTAACTCTCCTTACGTGATTCCATTCCACACTCATAGCTTTGTCCACAATGTCTGCTTTCACCACAATATCCGACCATCCCAACCTAGGATAATACACAACCTCAAATGGCTTGTTTTGCAAAGCCATATCTATAGCCTTAGAAACATCACCAGGTGGTACCTTACCTTTCCCATCTAATGCAAACTCTCCAGCTTTTCTTGCCATTTTGGCTGGCCTCACCTCATCATCAGGCTTATTCTCCTGTGGATCATCCCACATGAAGGAATCAATGCTAATCAAGTCTGGAGTCTTCTTGAAAGCTCTACGAATCCCAAAAAACAACTTCCCCGTGGAATCTTTAATGTTAACCAAGATATCATCAGTAATGACATTCTTGGCATTCACAAACTTTTTCCACCCAGTAGTCAACATGTACTGTTTCTTCGGATTCCCCCTATAAATATAGGTAAATGGCCATTCTTTCCCCAAAACATCTGTCACATTCAAATCTTGAGACGGTGGGTTGTCCCTTGAGTTCAAAGGTGGATAGATGAGGTTAGCACATTCCTTAGGAATGATGAATTTCCCACCATATGAGTCAGAATACGTGAGAACCTTGGCATATGACACAACTGTTTCATTGTCAGGGACTAGCAAAGAATTGTCAAAAGGGTCGGGGCCCTCGTTATGAGGCATAGGAAGAAGCGAAATCTTGACGTAAACCTCATTGGAGAAAGGGTCAGCAAGATACTCCAAAGAAGACACGCGGCATGGGATTTTTGGCTTCTTGAGGATCTGAGGGTTAAGGTATTGGAGAGGTGAGGAAGCATGCTCTATATGGCCTTGAGGGAAGTAATAAACCCTAGAATGAATGGGAGGGATTTGAAAGTTGGAACCAATGATTGCTCGCCAAATCTTAGGGTCTACAGGAACAGGAACAGGTTTAGGCTCAGGCTCAGGGGAGGCAGGTTGAACTTGAGGTTGCCTATGCATGGTTTGGTTTGAGAGAATTATGTATGTGAGATGAGAATTGCAAGAATTAGTTTAGTGGATGATACATGATACAATAGGGTTTTAGACCGAGAATGAGTATATATGAGATTGTGAGAGGATGATGAAAGTTGGAGGACAATTTAAATACTTTTATTCCCTCCCTTCCATGTTGTGAGGTGAAATTTTTTGAATTAGGTGAAATTTTTTGAATTAACTATGTCCCAAAATATAAGGTTGTACTCCTTCTGATCCTTATTATAAGTCACCAACTGCCTCTAATTTTTTATTCTTAATATAAGTCACCAACTATCATTAACTAATTCATTTATTAAATTTTTCTCTCTATACCCTCATGGCCTCATCATCATTTAAAAAAGAAAACATTTTAATTGCATTGACCTTTCCGTTTATTTTTATTTCCAGTATATAAAAGCATCATAAAGATGAAAAAAGAGAGAGAGAGATATGGGAGGGGCAGAAATGGAAAAGTCAAATAAAATATGACTCATTTAATGATGTAACTTCCAATCCTTATATGTGAGATTTGAGCTGTTGGTGACTTAAAATAAGGACCAGAGGGAGTATTTGATTTGGTGGGTAATTTAGAAGATACATAATTTCAAGACAAAATTATATCACATATGTAAATAAGGAACATGCCATGGAAACAAGATTTAGTCATAATAATGCGTAACAATCAACAATTGTCACTATTTTTTTTATTAGAATACAATTAATTAATGATGCGTAACAATCAACAATTGTCACTATTTTCTTATTAGAATACAATCATCACTATGGATATATGTTAAATATGTATCTATTTTTAATACTCCCTCTGTTCCTAAATATAAGATCACTTTAGCAAATTTGGAGAAATTAAGGAAGACATTCTAATGAGTGAAATTTTCAAAATACCCCTCACCTAAGTTTTAAAAATATCACCTTCTTCAAACCACTATTTTTTGGGTAAAGGGAGTATAGGGGTAATTTGGAGAAAACTTGAGTCAAATTAAAGAGTAATCTTATATTTAGGAACATGCCCTCCTCCCTGAAGTGATCTTATATTTAGGAACGGAGGGAGTATGAGATTAAGTATTTTTCGGAAATATAGTTTTCGGAACTAGTAGAGGAAATCAGAAATTTGAATTACTTTTGGATCAAAGAAATTTGAATTACTAATGTTACAAAATATTTCTAATTAAATATAATTTCAATAATTCGATAAAAAAATAATATCAATAACAATAGTTTTTTGATCAGAAATATCAATAATAATATAAAATAGCTAAAATAGTTATTATTTATAATTTGTACAACAACAAGATATAGTCTTGTCCTAACTAAGAGTAGCTTGCTATTATTTATATTTAGTTTATAAAATAAATTAAGCAAGTAAAATAAGAATAGAGGCGTTTCAAGAACTAAATAGCACACCAAATTTGTGTGTCCCACTTATACCTTCCCGATTGGTTTACCCAGCCATCATTTTTGCACCTTCGCCCAAAACAATAGTTGACATCTAAGTGTAGTTATTATGGCCACCTATAGTGACAATTATTAGCAACAACATCCAGAAGGAAAAAATCACCAATCTTCTTAAATTTAAGAAGATTGGTATTTTTTCCTTCTGGATGTTCATAAGAAGCCGATAAAGTGCTAGCGGAGGAAGATTGTTGAACTAAAAAAACTAATAATGATTCATGATACTACATTTAAACATGAAGATCCCAGATTTTCAACTCTATCATCATATTCACTATTTTAAGACCAAAATTCAAATTTGCAATCCACCCTCTTACTTCTCCTTTTTCTCATCATCTACCCCACAAAAAACAAAAAAATAATAAAGGTCATATCTGCTTTAAGATGTTGTTTTGTTGTTCCATCACCACCACCACCACATGTTGACTCTAACACCAAACCCACATTCCCGCCCATGTTCTCATGCATCGTACCCTGAATCACATGTCTGTGCTCCCCCTTGTACGCCACAATCAGCATTATCGGATCATCGGTTGCATGCTCTCTCCACGTTCTTTCCCGCCGGACACCCCCTCACAGTCCTGCACTTGTAATACCCTCTACTCACCCATCATCATCAGGCAACTTGCCACATGTAACAAAATAAATGGCCATTAATCAAGGTCACATGTGCTGACCTTGTGAATGAAGAGTATTTTCTACATGTACTTCCTCCACAAGAACTCAGCCGGCATTATACACTATCTTTGAACTAATCGTAGACGCCCTCACTGTCTTCACCTTATTTTTCCTGTGACTAAAAAAATCTTTACTTATTAAATAGTGGACAAATTGATTGAGATCAATGAAATAGAGTGAGAACCTAATGGTATAAAACAGAGGGAGAACCAATCATTTTCAAAAAAACAGCAATTGTGAGTAACCACCCCATTTTAGAAAATGATCCTCCCAAGCTTAACATGAAAAGAATCAACAGAACCTCCCTCCACGAGATCAGGGAGGGAAACCACATTTTGAGCAGGGAACAAAAACAACTTCTTGCGCTCCCTCCATCAAAGAAAGCAACCAAACAGAAAGAGAGACAACATTGATGCTTGTCCAGAGTAGAACTATAAGGCATTTAAATAGGAAAACCATCTCGGTTCAAAGGTTTTCTACCCCGCGAGAGTTTTTATTAGTCCATTGGATAATGAGGCAAAAGCTGACAACGTCCACATTATAAGAAATGGACAAAAGACACGCAAGAAAGGCGGATTACCCATACTGACTATGACTTATCATCAATAAACAAACATATAAAAAGAATATAGACAAAACTTATTAAGAATGTATACGAAATTGATGATGAGCACTAAATATAAACAGTGTTATCAAAAACCTCTAGCTGGAGTTGTTTTCGCCTGCACCGGTCCAAGCTTCTCAATCTTCACATGCAAGTAGTCAACACACACCTCAATTCCAAGAGATCAGGTATTGAAACATGATTCTGGGACGAGGATGCATGCACCTCCACTCCTCCTTCCTTAGCAAAGCAATTACAGGAAAAAAGGAACCCAAATGTAAAGAGAAGAGAAGAAGAATATTTTGAAAGCAGAGCAACAGTTCTTTGAATATATGGAAACGTTTCCTCTAGTGTGAGTGCACCCAAAGGATTTCGAAATTAACCCCTTTTCAACTTTGTTTGCTGAAGGGAGATGCTTCAAAATGAGCCATTTTCTTGTAGTTAAGCATGGCGAGGGAGAGGCCGCTAAGTATTATCTCAAGTTGCAGATGACCAGCATTGTCGAGAGGATTGTTTGGTATATTCCTCGCTGCTGTTTTCATCTTGTGAGTCTCCCGCAGGTCATTGCAGGTTATGCCGACGGACTGGGAGTGTTTGGTAGGATTTTTTCCATGACGTGCATTTTTGGTGTTTTTTTAATGTAAAGTTGATGCAAGTTAATTATTGCAGATATTTGCGGTTTTTTGGTTGCATGTTATGAGCCTGGTCTTGGTCAAAATCCTGCATCCATGTCCAGGGAAGTGATTATAGTTCTTGAGGATAAGTCGGCAGCGCCAGCTGGGTAACGCACAATATCTACTTTTACGTAATAGATCATTGGTTTTTGGTGTGCCATTGAGTCTGAAAATTTGTTATGCTTGCAGCCAAAACGTGATGCTTTATTGTGTTCTTCACGGTCCTTGTGTTGATGTGGCTCTCCAACTGTACGAGATGCTTCCAAACAAAAATTCTGCTTTTGTTGTGCTTCACTATGTTCACGTGAAAAAGTGCGAGAAAGGTGGCAATCTGTTCTCAGCCTTCATATTCGTCTTTTATAGTTGTGCATGCATTTGCTTAACCCCATATTTTGCATGCAGGTGGTGCTACTATCGTGTCTTATCAGGATGGCACAAAGGTGCATTTCAACCCTGTTCATCCCGAGGCTGTGCATCAGAAGATGCTGTTAGCTGGTCGTTTAACTAAGCCTAACACTGCGGATGTGTTGCCTCTGCTTTAGTTCCAGTTACTGTCGCGGAGGTCTGCTGGTTATTGACCTGAAGTTTGAGTGAAGAGTTGTGCTTTTGGAGTTATGTTCGTGCATGTGTATGTAGCTTGAATGAATGGTTGTGTATTTTGATGCAATGCTTTTGTTAAGCCATGTTGGCGCCTATGTTGGTACTTGTGTCTAGGAATGGTTGTCTGTATCTTGTAGTAATGTTAGTGCATGTGTGTTATGTTCTTTATCGTTCTGCTATGTTTATGTTTTGTAATTTCCTTTATCCTTAAATGAATGAGCACGTTTGTGTCTGATCTATATAGTGTTGTTCATTTTATTTCTTTAGTTTTGTCTTCATTAAAATGCGATGTGGAAAAATGCTCTTGTATGGGAGCGCAATAATACGCGATTGAAAACAACACAAGAAAATTGTCATTGCATGGGAGAACAATAATACACTATTTAAAATGTTTTTCCGTGATGGATAAAATGAGGACGTTTAACAAAACCTGCCATCAAGTTTTTTGTGCATGCAGATAAAATTTTTTAATGTTGAGTTATCATATTGCTGAAAAAATTTCAATTTATAGCAGCGTTATTAGGAGGATCATTTCAATCGTGGGACTAACGTTATGAGCAAAAAAAATTCTATGATCTAATGGATTGACGTGTTGAGTGAGCTGAGATATATAGACAGGGTTATGAGTATTTTCTTGCTTTTCACGTGACTGGAGTTGATTTTCTTGCTATTAATTTGCACTCATACAAGCTAAATGAATCATATAATGTGTGATAGATTTGTGTGCAATAATAGCTTCATTTATTTTAGAGTTGTTGCTTTGAAGAGCTGAAACATACGGTCCGATGCATGTTGTCTGCTGAAAAATACAGTGTCATGCGTTCATTAAAATGATCTTATTATAATAGTATTTTTTAGCAATATTGATAGTCGTTCACTTTTTTGCCCTGGATGCAAGAGAAAGCCTTATGCCCTGGAACCTAAGTAATGTTTTCATGGTTATAGTCATTCATTTCTCCATGTATGACCATACATTTATTAACTGGGTTATACAATATTTTTTTTAGGCTTAAAGTTCACTACTTAGTTAACGATGATACTGGGAGCTGCTCTGTCGTTTTTTGGGATAAGTTAGCTACTGAGTTACTTCACCAATCGGCAGCTGAGCTGAAGCAGATGCTTATCGCTGTAATGAAAATAATTCACTTTTATTTCCTGTATACTTTATCAGTGGAGATGAATGGGTTATTTTGTTTTTCATTACTTAGGAGAAACGTGAATATGATTTCCCGTCCCAATGTGATGCCATTGTTGGAAAAAGGGCCATACTGCAGCTTAAGAGAAATGACTATAATCATAGTCACCCTTCATCAAGCATTAGCGTGCAAAAATTTACTTTCTGTAGGAATCTCTTTGGAAGTGGTGCGACAGAAGGAGACGAGGTTGGGCTTTACTATGTTATGCTTTTGCTGCTTAATTTATACACGTGAGGTTGGGTTTTGCTTACCTGTTATTTATAGTTAATATTCGCTTTACAAATTGTGCAGGCTGGTGTTGATGCTGTAGTGAAAGCCGTGGATGACCATGGTTCAGGAGTCAACACTTCTGGTGCTATTGCAAGTAATGACCAGAAAGAAAATGAAGACACCTTAATGCTTTCGCAGGTACCACGTAATGATCCTCCAGCTGCAACAAAAACGAAGAGGAAAGCTTCTTTGAAGAGAAGCATTGGTGATCAGGGGGAAGTGAATGATAATCACGGTTATTACACGCCTGTTCCACCCAGCAAAATGCTTAAGACCTTTAAGAAGGAGAAGTAAACTATAATGATATGTTTCTCAATGTCTACTATGTCGTTTATTATAGCTTAGTTGTTAAGAGTGGTCCTATGAAGAAACCACTTATTATATGTTAGTTGTTAAGAGTCTTGTCGCTCAATGTTTTGAGCATACTATGTTGTGTCTTATGTGAATCCTATGGACTTGATCACATATAAGTTTTAGTACTCTGCCTATGTGTTATACTCCCTCCGTTCCTAAATATAAGACCTAGATAACTTTTTTTTGGAAAGATTAAGGTTGCGAAATATGTTATTAAATCATGACATATTTGATATCTTTTTAGATTATCCATTAGCTTATAGGTAAAATAAACTAGTTTAAGAGAAAAAATTAGGTAAAGCAATTTATAATTAACTTATTTTTTGCTTTTTTTAGGATTCTTCAAAAAAGTCATCTAGGTCCTATATTTAGGAACGGAGGGAGTATATAGTTAATGGCAGCAATCATGTAGTGGGTTAATGAACCATGTAAGCTGTCTATGTCAGTGTCGTATTTAGATTTGGGTTATTAAACTATGAATGAAATTATATATTAAGTATAAGCATTGCATTTTAAGTTTCTAGCTTTTACTTAGTATCTTTTATTCCTTTACATACAAATATTTGGAATTTCTCCTCAGGAATGACAGATAATAATATTCAAAACGTGGAACATGTTTTCAAACGAAAGAGCCCAAGAATGAAAGGTATTCTTTGCATGAATAATAGCGGGCCTCTCAGTTCCTTTAATATGGAAAGGACAAGAGATCGCCAACCGAAGAGAAAAAGTCGTTGCATGGCCACTAAAATGTCAGCATCGAATATTGTTCAGACTTTCTCCACAGTACCTTCAAGTGTCCCAGGTTTATATCTGTTGCATCTTTCACGTTAGTCCCATTCAGGTGAGATTACTTTTAGTTTTACCCATTAGATGCTGATGGTAAAAGTAATCTCACCTGAATGGGTAAAACACAATTAGCAGCTCTGGTTTACCCCAACATAAACTTTCTTTAAAGATTGGATGTCCAATTATGCTTCTCCGCAACATTGACCAAACTTCAGGTCTCTGCAATGGTACACGGCTACTTGTAACTCAACTTGGAAAAAATGTTATTGAAGGAATCACTTTGAATGGCTCACATCCAAACCAGAAGGTGTTACTTCACAGAATGAATATGAATCCTTCAGAAAGTAGATACCCATTTACTATGCGTCGTCAACAATTCCCAATTACACTTTCTTTTGCAATGACTATAAACAAGAGTCAAGGCCAATCATTGAAGAATGTTGGCATCTACCTTTCGAAGCCAGTGTTTACACATGGACAATTATATGTTGCATTATCAAGGGTTCGAAGCATGGAAGGTTTAAAGATATATATTCCTCCGAATGAGTCTGGTGTGACAGTAAAAGCAAAAAATGTTGTGTACACAGAAGTCTTTCGGATGCTGAATTTAAATGCAAGTTGTAGATTCTCTAACTTAAAAATAAAAAATGTATTCTCTAATAAAAGTTTCCTAACATTTTAATGCCAATTTACATTTTCTTCTTGCAGCATCAATAATGCAAATATGAGAGACCAATGCTGAAGATCACTCTTCCATTTCACTGAAGTGCCTTCGTCAGATTTTCTTATTAGTGTTACTATCAATTTTGTGCTAATTTTAGCTCTTGCACTTCTGCTAGATTTGTCTAAAGAAATGGCATTTCTTCATGTTCATCGGACCGTATGTTTCAGCTCTTCAAAGCAACAACTCTAAAATAAATGAAGCTATTATTGCACACAAATCTATCACACATTATATGATTCATTTAGCTTGTATGAGTGCAAATTAATAGCAAGAAAATCAACTCCAGTCACGTGAAAAGCAAGAAAATACTCATAACCCTGTCTATATATCTCAGCTCACTCAACACGTCAATCCATTAGATCATAGAATTTTTTTGCTCATAACGTTAGTCCCACGATTGAAATGATCCTCCTAGTAACGCTGCTATAAATTGAAATTTTTTCAGCAATATGATAACTCAACATTAAAAAATTTTATCTGCATGCACAAAAAACTTGATGGCAGGTTTTGTTAAACGTCCTCATTTTATCCACCAC
The DNA here is from genome assembly GCA_029929735.1 of Mimosa pudica. Lineage (NCBI taxonomy): Eukaryota > Viridiplantae > Streptophyta > Magnoliopsida > Fabales > Fabaceae > Mimosa > Mimosa pudica. The sequence goes on along the minus strand of JAKELP010000017.1, from coordinate 8,102,407 downwards.
GGAAAAACATTTTAAATAGTGTATTATTGTTCTCCCATGCAATGACAATTTTCTTGTGTTGTTTTCAATCGCGTATTATTGCGCTCCCGTACAAGAGCATTTTTCCACATCGCATTTTAATGAAGACAAAACTAAAGAAATAAAATGAACAACACTATATAGATCAGACACAAACGTGCTCATTCATTTAAGGATAAAGGAAATTACAAAACATAAACATAGCAGAACGATAAAGAACATAACACACATGCACTAACATTACTACAAGATACAGACAACCATTCCTAGACACAAGTACCAACATAGGCGCCAACATGGCTTAACAAAAGCATTGCATCAAAATACACAACCATTCATTCAAGCTACATACACATGCACGAACATAACTCCAAAAGCACAACTCTTCACTCAAACTTCAGGTCAATAACCAGCAGACCTCCGCGACAGTAACTGGAACTAAAGCAGAGGCAACGCATCCGCAGTGTTAGGCTTAGTTAAACGACCAGCTAACAGTTGTATTTGCCAGTGAATTGCTTTTTTGTTGTTACACTGCCACAGATCTTTGCTGGCCATGCTGATGACCTAGGCGTGTTTGGTATTTTTTGTTCACCAATTTGTTCTTGCTGTCTCTCTTTCTTCTTGCTGCTGTTAGTTACTCGTGGCTCTTATTTGTAGATGTGTGCTCTTTATGAGCCTGGGATGTTTCATACACCCAATGTCTTCTGCAGGGAGGTAGTAGTTGTGTTAGAAGACAGGGCAAGCAACGGGTAGGGCACCATGACTTTGTTTCTTTGTGGCAATTTTTTTATGCGTTACCATTTATTATATGGTTTGGACATTCTTACGCAGGCAACACATTCGGATGACTTGCATTCTCCATGGTCCATGTGTTGATGTTGCATTGCAGTGTTATAAGGCTGTGGCTAATGGAACTCCTCCTTTTGTCGTTTTTCAGTACGTGAGGGCTCTGCCGAGGGAGAAAGGTGTGGTATTAAATATATTTTTTCGTTTTGCTTTGCCTTCCTTTTCTATTGTTTAAAATGTGTTCATGCAGGAATTCCCACGCTTGCCTCGTATATGGACGCCACGAGGGTTCAGTTTAACCCATCTTCCTATGAACTGATGCACCAACGTCTCACCAACATTGGCCAGCCTGTGCGCCCTGATGCTGGTGACTTTCTGCCTATGATCTAGCTCCACCGTCTGCTGCGTGGATGGAGCAGAGTAGTTTAGGTTTTTGTTTGGTTGGAGGGTTCCCCTTGATGTGTTAGTTTGTTTAGTTTTTTGGTGCCTTTCTTTAGGAAAGGTCTTGACAGACCGTTATAAGTATTATATTTTGTTGTAACGGTTCAGATGTATTTTGGTTAGTGTTGAGCCTCAATTGTAATGATCTCTGAATGCTAAAGTGCTCCACATGTAGATGTTGGTTTATTGTATCTATTATGTTCTGTTAGTGTATGTAATCCTGAGCTTGTCCTTGTGTTTTGGGCATTGCTTGGCATCCTATATATTTTTGAAGTTTAATGGAATCCCCAATATTTGCAATGGTATACCTGACATTGTTTTTGATGTATGCTCTATTTTTCTGGTTTATTGTTTTTCACGGGTTTGGCTTTAGTATGATTAATCGTATTTGAATGTTGATTGATATTTGATCGGTTTGCCCACTTCTCAGATTTTGGTGTCAAACAAAATGCATGAATCAAATTCATTGATCATAACTCATACAAATGGCTAAATATATTTTTGAAGGTATTTAAAGAAATGATGCAGGAGCAGCTTAACCCCTACTTGCATTACTTACAGGAGCAAAATCAATAACCTTTCTTTACTCATATATCAGCCTTATCCCTTTTTTGTTGGAATTTACAAAGGGATTGTTCTGTTTAAATTAGATTAAAGAAGGAAAACATTTCATTGTTCCTATAAAATAACAATGTAATGTAAGTGTTAATTACTATGGCATGTCTTGCAAACATGAGGTTGAAAGAAGTGCACATAATTATCATTTTATACTTTGCTGTCATGCATTTTTCTTAAAAGATGAATGCTATTTGAATGTTGAAGGTTATTTGTTTGTTAGTTGACTTATCATGTTAAGCATATTGCGACAAAAACTTTTTTATTGGTGTTTCTGATATTAAACAAAAAAGGTCATCACATTCATTTCTGTTGAAGATAAGACAAAACAAACACAATGTTGTGAATTCATTAAAAAAATGTTTTGTCATGTCATGTGTAGTGGTTTTAAATATCTTATTGAACTGGACTAACTATACCTGTATTTTTTAAAATTTTGATCAATGAAGTGTCCCAAATTGTTGTGATTAATCTTATATGATTTAGTAATACCTTTTATTAGTAATTGTAGTTTCTAAATATTGAAGTAGTGACAAGAATTGTTATAGGCTGTTAATTAGTTCCTACTATTTGGCTATCGGAATTACATGTTTTCTCCCTTATATTTATATTTAGTTACCAAATCACACATATACACAGACACACACACACACACACAAACACGTATATATGTATATATTTATAAATTTGGAGATATTTGCATATTTATATTTAGAAATTCCTAAATGTAGTTCTGAATATGCATTAATGTTTGTGTGCCACTTAATTTTGATTGCTGGTATTATTAATTTTTTTATCTCTGGGTAATAAATGAGCAACTATAACAATCTTCCTAAGTATTGATTGCATTCTGTTTTTTTCTTAAATTCTAATCATATAAATTGAATACATGACCTCTTCATTATTACATCTTGCCGTAGGTATCAAGCATTGATGTTCCCATTTAATTTCACTATCATATAAATATTTATTATGTCAATGAACTTCTAAATGTTTCTAATTTCTATTTTGGACATGTTACTAAATATTTTTTCTATTATTTTTCAGGAACTTTAGCTTTGATTCCTAACGATATAGTTGGTTTAGTTGAGTTAGATTTTGTCAGTTCATTTTGTGTTTTCTGTTATGCTTTTGTTCTTGGGTTAATCCAGCATAGTGATTTCCTGCTGTGTTGTCCATTCCTTGCATATGATGATGTGGGCTTAGGTTCTTTTCAGTTTAAAGTTGACAGGGCAGTGGATAGTGTTGGTGATTAGATTTTATTTTTGCTTCTCGGCAATTGTTGGGTCAGACACTGCCCCATACTCTTTTTACTTTGTTGAAGTTTGTGGTTTTATGATCCATGTTGATTTTGGCTTGGCTGTTTGTATAGGTTTGGCTATGTTGACCGCTTTGATCATGCTTATTCATTGATCATATGGATTAGTTTTTTTTAATATGTGTTTATTAAATTTCACTTTATTTCTTACGTGGTTGTCATGTTAATAATAATTATGTTGTTTATATAGATGTTGATATTAAATTTTTCTTTGACATGTCTTAGGTCAGTTAATTGTGTTTAATTTATAAGGTAAGATGTTAGTTATTTCATTTGGGTCGGTTATGTATCACAATGTTGTATATTCAATTCTAATATTTTTTTTTTTTTTTCTGATCAAAAAAAAAAAAATTCTAATATTTTTTCATTGTTTTATCTAATAAACTAATAATATGAATGTATTTATTATCTTATCCATACTCCATTCAGGTTTATGAATCTTATCTCATATTGTTTCTCATCTATTTAGTCTGGTCCGAAAAGGTTGGATGCGCCGCTTGCTGGTCCATGTGTAATTAATTTGACGTGCCGTGTGGATAAGGTATGCTGGTGTAATGATTTCTTTTTGTTTCTGCTTAATTCCTGTTTAGTTGGTAGCCACCGCAAAAGAGTGAAGAAATGACGTGAGCTGTTAGTTGGCAATGTTTTTAGATATGCATTAAATGACATTGAATGCGCCGACCTATATTTTTTTCCTTTCAGTTTTTATCCATTCATTTTTCTCAGTGTGCGTATTTTCAGGAGAATTTGGTAACCTTTTTTGGCTGAGAATGCGGAGATCCTCAGTCCTTACTTCTGCATGTTGGTGCAGATTTTTGTATTTAGTTGTGCATGAACATTGTCGGCCATGTTTTTTTTATAAAATTGTGTTTCTTGAGTTTACATTTTCAATTTCATTTTTTTCACAATTTTATATTCTGGGTTTCTTTCTTTGGTTCACCTCCTATGTTATCTATAAATAGGCGCACTTCCTTTGTTCATTGCATGCTTGAGTTGTTCAATTAGCTTGGTGTTATTTGACTGTAAATGCTCTATCTCAACATGCTTCACACTTCACTCCTTGACATGATTGATGATACCACTGATAGGTGGTCCATTGTTGTTCGTGTTTGGAGGAAATGGGATGTTAATCAGAGAACTATTCCAAATGGCTGTTCCTATTGTTGTTTGATTCTACTGGATCAGGCGGTTTGTTTTGCTTCTATGTTTATTGTGGTTTCATTAACTTAGTTTTTTTATTCCTCTTCCTTAATCTGATTCTTCCAATATTGCAGGGCAATAAGATTCAGGCAACTATTCTTGGAAGATCATTGTATGAGAGGTTAGGAGGAGTCTTCCATGAAGGAAATACCTATTTCATTGCTAACTTTGAGGTTGTTAAGAATACACATGCCTATAGAGCAACCACACACCCGTTCAAGTTAATGTTTACTGCCCGTACCTTCATTAGGAACGAGGTTGCAAACCTCCCTACTGATGCTTATAGCTTTATGCCTCTTTCTGATGTGGTTAATTGTTCTGCTGTCAACTTCCCAGATCATCTCATAGGTTGTTCTGCCTTTGGTTTATGTTCTATTGGTTCATGTTGTTGTAATCATTTTCTTATGCTATTATTCCATTATTCTCTGCAGATGTCCTTGCTGTTTTGAAAAGCTTTGGTCCTCTGGATGAATATCGTCGTGAGAATGAAATAAAGAATAAGCTTAAGATGATCATAACAGACCTTGAGTATTGCTAGATTCCTTAGCTAACACTTTGTTATCACATCTGGTCTTTAAGTTCCAAGTATATTGATATTGTGTTTTGTTTTTTGACAGAGGAAATGATGTGGAATGTGTTCTATACGATGATTGTTCACTTAATGCAGTTAATGGTAAGCCTGATAAGAAGGAGGATCCAATAGTTGTCCTTCTTAGTCTTGCAAGGGTTGGTTTTCTTAAGATGGTAAAAATTTAGCTTTAATTATATGTTTTTTTGTTCTGTCATGTTATTTTATTACTTGATGATATTATATAATATTATGTTGTTAAATTATTTGGGGGATTATACTTTGAGTTTTTTTGGCAGGTGTTCCTTAGGTTTGTAGTTCATTCAATGTCACTCGTGTCTTTTTCAATCCTCCTTATGCTAAAGCTGCTGAGCTGCTGATGATGTGAGTTTTGTTTTTCATTATTTCTTATATCTGAGAATGTTGTTGACTTACTTATTGTTATTTTTTTTGTAAGATATTTTATTGTTTATTTTGTTAGTTGTAAGAATAGTCATTTTTCCTCTTAATTTTGAGCTGACAATTCTTTATACAGTGCCAAGTCAATGGGTGTTCAAGCTGCTGTGGACATCTGCCAGTCCTCCCCTCATTCTTCTTGGCATAGTGTCTCTCCTGCTTTAAATCGTGATCCTGTTTTAACTCCCCTGTCTGAAGTTTCAAAGAAAAAATTGTATGGTGTCCAGTACTATTTAGTGCATTTCCCTCTAATCACACTGATTAAATTTTACTGCCATGGTTATAGTATCAATATGATTGATTGTACAGGGTGAGATTTTCCAAGAGAGTGGCCTGTTGACTAAGCTTGAGACCAGACATGGATGGATTTATGAAGGTTGTGCCAGGTGTGGTACTAAGGCAAGAGTTGATGGTCATGCTGCCTTTTGCGCAACCTGCAAGAAAATCCTTGAGGGGACTGAGCCAAAGTACACATTGACTTTCTTTTTTGGGTTATATTTCCTCTCTATTTTCTTATCAATTTACCTGACTATACTTATAATTGTTAGGCTTAAGATTCACTATACTGTGATTGATGGTACTGGGAGCATTTCTGTTGTCTTCTGGGATCGTTTAGCCACTGATTTGCTCCAACGTTCAGGTGCTGAGTTGAAGCAAACACTGATTAATGTGAGTTTCTTTAAATGTCAATAATATTTTGAGGTGGCCCTTCAAGATTTTATCTGATAAAATTATGGCTTTGTAGGAGGGCCGTGAGTATGATTTTCCTGATGAATGTGATTTGGCTGTTGGGAAGCGCATGATTTTGAAGCTGAAAAGGAATGAATACAATGAAAAACATCCAACATCATGCCTTAGTGTTTTACATTTTAGTGTTTGTCGTGATCTTATGGACAGGTTTGTTGATGTACAGCCAGAAATTGTAAGTCCTTTTTTTTGTGATTGCTGGCTTATTTATTATGTCATTTCTTTTCCAAGTCTATTTGAGACAAGGTCTTTTCTAGAGTCATTATTAAGTATTTCATGATTTCACTATAGGGAAATGAAGGCATTGATCCTGTTGAACTTAATCAGGTATATTTATTATAGTTCTGATATTTAACAAAGATCTCCTGTAAAACTTTGGTTTGCAATTATGAGAGTCTTATTTCTTGTGTGTTATGCCGCAGGTTGTTGACAGTCCTGGACTTATTTCTGACATCACCAACAATGTAAGTTCTCAGATTCATACTATTCCTGATGCTGATTTGGGCGATGATTCTCCCAAGAGAGTTGCAATACCAGATGATTCTCCCCCACCAATGAAACCAAGAAAGAGGTCATCTTCAAGGAGGGTTGTTCTTGACAGTGATGGTGAAGATGAAGCTGCTGGTTCTTCAGCTAAGAGTAGCTATGGAAGGGTTCTGAAATCTGTGAAGAAGGAGATGTAGTGTCCCCTTTTATCTAGCACCAGATTGTTTGCTTATTATCCATGTATCAAGTATATTATATATAAATTATATATGTGGTCATTATAGACCTTATGTTTGTTAAGTTATCTTGTGTTCTACTTCTATTGTAGTGGTACTGGGCTGGCATTATATATAAGCCTCCTCCATTGTTTCTGCTATTATGTTCTTATTATAGTTCCTTGCTTATATTTTGGGCCTATAATGGCTAATTGCTCCCGTGGTGCTATCCCTCGGCGTAGAAGCTACTGTACTGTTTGTGTTAATGTAATGTTGGACCTAATGTATTTGGTGCTATTAATATTAATGAAGTCTTTATTATTATAATTTTTTTGTTAGCATTGTACCTCTTTTTTATTGAACCGTGCTTATTGTCCAAGTTATCAAGAATGCTGGATTGCTCTATCTGTAGATATTGGTTTATTCTTGCTAATATGTTCCTTTAGTGTATATATTTCTGAGCTTCTCCTTGCGTTTCTGCCATTGCTTGGCATCCTATGTACTTTTGCAGCTTAATCGAATCCCTTATATCTGCAATTGTTTAGCTGAGATGGTTCTTGCTGATAGCTCTACTTTTTATTTTAATGGTTATTACTGGTTTGGCTTTAATATGAGGAATCTTATTAGAATGTTTAAGTTTATTTGCCTGGTTGGATAAGTTCTCAGATTTTACTGCTAAATAAAATAAAATGAACCAAAGTCATTGCTCACTACTCACCAAATTCATTGATCATTGCTCTTACAAATAGAAAATTAGCTCAACGGCAAATTCATATCAGTTAAGAATGTGATCTTTTAGGAAATCTGTTTCATGTTTTTTTTGGGGTTTATGTTCAGTGGATTGTACCTTACATTGTTATATGTTGTTGATTTTCCATATTTCGCTGCCTATGTATGTTTATTAAAGGACTACAGAAGGCATTAATTTTTTCAGGTGTGCTTACTGTAAATTTTTATTCTGATATAAAGTAGTTTTCAATCTGAAATTTGCTTAATTTATCTGCAAGAAGTGTATGATCCTAAGTATTATGCTGGTCTACAAAAGCTTGATGGTTGACAATTAAGTGTACTTGATTATTGTACTATGTAACAACATATTTCTTGCTCAAAACAAGCCTAGAGTCTTCAATATGATCATTTCCTATTTTTCTGCTTTAGTGGTACTTGATTAGTGTTCATTTCAAGTCAATTAATTGCAGCTCTGTTGATTAAGGTATCTGTGGCAGAATTTGTAATGCATGTCTGAATTATGTGCAACCCAAAATATGCTCTCACCTTCAAAACACTATTTTAGCCACATCAGAAAGAGGCATAAAGCTATAAGCATAGGGGTCTTATATGTAATCCTAACTCATTGGAAATTATGTGCAACCCAAAATATGCTCTCACCTTCAAAACACTATTTTAAAACTTATGTGAGAGGTATTTTGGAAATTTTATGTAATCCTAACTCATTGAAATGTCTTCCTTAATCTCAACTAATTTTCTAAAGTGGTCTTATATTTAGGAACAGAGGGAGTATATGATAATTCTTTTGGCTAAAACCTCCCTACCTTCATTAAGTTTTAAAAATATGCTCTCACCTTCAAAACACTATTTTTTGGGTGAAGAGAGTATAGGGGTAATTTGGGGAAAACTTAAATAAAATTAGAAAGTGGTCTTATATTTAGGAACAAGTTCTCCTTCTTGAAATGATCTTATATTTAGGAACAGAGGGAGTATATATATATAAAGGGAGTGGGGAGATTAACAGTGTTCTCCCCATCCACTCCCTCTTATATTTATATATTTAATATATATTTTTTAGATTTCAATATATTTAATATATATACATATATTATATAATATATATAGGAAATTTCAAATATAAATTCTAAAATTAATTATAATATTTTTTAGAAAATAGTCTGTTTTAAAAAAAATTATGTTTTTGTATCCATCACAATTTAATATGTTTTTTACAATTTTGCCCTTTATTGAATTTACATATTACAATTAGGTTTTTGTTCTTTATCTTCTTTGCTACAAACTCTATCCTTATTTTGCTTATACATCCTATCTTATCAGTAGAGATAAAGTTGGAAAATAAAATATATTTGAGACACATTAAATAATTTTATTTTTTTAATATTTTTTTTGAATAAAACAAAGTGGTTGTTTTCATATTATATTTAAGGATAAGAAGCTTATTCTTGTTATCGTTATCATCAAAGAAAAATACTCCCTCTGATACGTAATATAAGAGCCTAAAATTTAAATAAATATTTTCGAAATGTAAGAATTCACCCTTACATTCTTTCATCATTTGATGTATTTTTTTTACTTTACCTCAAACTCGCTTTCATAGAAATTTTCGGAATGTTAGCGTTAATTTAATCTACCATTTTCCATTGTACTTTGTCTTTCCTTTAGCATATCAATATATAGATTGTGTTTTCCTTTTGTTTGCTTATTAACCACCTGTCTTCCAATTATATGTGCATTCCTTTAATTACCTTAGAAAATTGCAACTTCACTACTCTTTCTAACCATTCATAAATTAACTATAGCTAATAATGTCTCCCTTTCTAGATTAAGTAGAGTTTACCTCCTAAGAATCAGTGCTACCCGGACATCGCCCGGGGGTATACCATCTAGTTAGGGAACAGAGGGAGTAGCGCATGACTATTTCAAGGCATAATAATGATACCTAACTTTTACCATGAGATCAACAATAAAATGTTTCTTTATATGCCAATAAAATTAAACATGAAAATTTCAAAATTGCCATGAAATAGTTGTGTGCTATTAAATCATGACATATTTGATAATGAATAATCTAAAAATATATCAAATATGTCATGATTTAATAGACTATTTTGCAACCTTGACCTCTCCAAAAAAAAGTTATCTAGGTCCTATATTTAGGACCGGAGGTAGTATTTGATTTCAAAATCAAATCTTCTATTAGATCAAAAAAATTATTAAGAGGGAGTATATCCATGCATATTATTTTTTTAATGTCCTTTCTTTAGAATCAAAGGGTATTCTCAAGTCACTTTACACCTAAGATCAATCATCTTTGTCTCATTAAAGTATTGAGCGTTTTTGTCTCTCATACTAGATATGTTTTCTGGCATTTTATTTGTATTTTTCCTCGTTTCTTCTTAATCAGGTTCAAGAGAGTTTGAGAAGGAAGGCAAGGTAAAAAATGCAAGGGTGTTATGTAAACATACGGGCAAAGGTGCAAAAATAGCCACCATAAATTTAAAACACCTGAGACTCTAGTAAATTTGAGGGGGCAAAACCGTACACTGTAAAAAAATGGGGCAAATGTAATATCTCGGTTAAGCATAGTTAAATGGACATTTTTCATATGTGAGTCTCATCATCAGTAAATGACGTGCCAATTCTAAAATCCGCTGTGGAAGCTAAAATGCATACAGTTAAACCTTAAATCATCTTAAACGAACCCTTACACTCAAAATCATTTCGACTAGAACTCATATCTTCCCCAAATCATATGAAATCTACCTCAAATCATCTGAACCCTAAACCCAGAAATCATTTAGGTGAGGGTTCTAAGGTTATGGTTTGATATGGGGCTGATTTGATCTCTGAAAGGGTTCGATGTGTTGGGTGTTGTGTGTTGTGTTGGCTTAGTTTTAAGTCTCAATACACCCCATTAGCCTATGTCACGTCAAAAAAATTGACACTTAATACCACATGTTATTGTGTTTAGCGTTCCATTTTAGTCCATGCCACTATAAATTTTATGGAGCATTTAATTAATTTGAAGGTAATATGAATGTTAAATCTTCTTGGAATTAGCCTTACTATAAAAATAAGGGTAAATAATGTTGTCTAGTACATTCTCTTCTCCAACACTCTTATTTAGTGGGAATTCGAATAGGGCTGACGTTTTTACAATATTTTGTATGTTTTTTATTCTAAAATGTTTCATTGTACTATTAGGCCGGTTTATGATTCCGAAGAGTTAGTTTTAAAAAAAAACATGAAAAATTATTAGAGAAGCAAGGTGCCGTATATTAGTATGGTAACTTATATATCTATCTTTTACGTGTTTTTATTAAGATCAATTTTCAAAGATTTGGGTGGTTTGTCTGTAACATAAAAACTTGTTACTACATGAGAGATAGCCAAGTTATTATTCAAAAGGGGTGATGATGGGGTTTTCGATAATATTCAATACGGAAGAATGAGCATATAAATTGTTTCATCTATAAAAATTGAAGCACGGAGATTTTTAAGTGCAATAAGAAAAAATTAGAAATACTACTCTATATTCTTTAATACTAGAAGTAAGTTCTTAATTTAGATAGATTAAAGAAAGCAGAATAAATCACTTAAGTATAATACTGCAATTGATTCTCCCTTTAAGTATTTAGGGAAAATGACAAATAAAACTCTCTAAATATGTAAAATGATAATGAAGATCACAAAATTTCCAAAAGTACAATCAAGATCACAAGCACTAAGGTACCGTTTGGTGCAAAGAAAGAAAATAAGGAAAGTGAAAGTGTTTGGGTTTTTGGTAATTTACATATATCATTGAGTCACAAATTTTCTCTCTTCATCTCACACTTTTCTCGAAACACAGAAACTTTACTTTCCCATCATTACCTCTATTTACCATCTTCACACTTTCACTTTTTATTTCTCCAGTTTCCTTTCTCAACACCAAATAAATTACAAACTATAGCATTCTCATTAACCACATGCATATTAAAGAACTGCATTATCTACAATTAATAATTAGAGCGTAGCATTTAACAACAGTAGCATTTTCATTAACTATAGTAACATCCCCATTCACATTAACAATTAGAGCAATTGTTAATTTAATACTTGTGATCTTGTTTGTTTTTTTGGAAATTTAATGACTTTGATTGTCCTTTTATATATTCGAAAGACTTTATTTGCCTTTTTCTCAAGTATTTGTGTAGAGCGTAAACTATCTTCTGATTTAGAAGTTAGATCAATTGGTTTAGAAGGAGATGATAAATTGGTCCTTGTTTAACCCATAAATAATTTAACTAAAATAAATTTGATATATATACCTCAATTACAGATGTAAAATAGTATATATCTCTTGATTTGTAAGTTAGATATATTAATTTTAAAAAATGAAAAAAAAAATTATATAAAATGGATTAGGTGCCATTTTTTGAGTTAAATTGATTTCCTAGCTAGTAACTCTTGTATGATTATCAAGCTAGATAAAAAGATTAATTCCTACCCCACATGGGTTTCTTTCAATTATTGCAAGGGCTAACTCAGTTTTGATCCCCACTTGGTGGGGATGATGAGGAAGGGAATATGTTAGGTTGCTTTCTCACTACCTTTTGCAGTAAAAATTGATTTGAACTTATGACCTCAGACCCACAGTAAGTGATCTTAACATTGAACTAAGTTGACTCTTCTTTCCTTCAATTATTGAAAATAAAATAAATCAAGAACTTATCCATATGATCCACATGTGTTTTGCTTAGGAATATGATCCACATGTAATCAATATATCATAAGAATCTCTTCCACCAAACACTGTTCCTTATGAACAGTGTTTGGTGGAATATTATATTATTTTTTTAAAAAAAAAACTTTTTTAAAAAAAAAATTTATTTTTTTTAAAAAATTCAGTTATTATATGATTTTTTTCACCCGATATTTTAGTTAAAAAATTTGTTCATGAGCAAATTTTTAGTGCAGTGATTGACATTCTCTATTACTATTGTATGTGATTGTTTTCTTGTGCGAATTTATTTTGACAATGTATTCTTTACTTTCTTGGGCTAATTTATTTGGGTCACATTTTTTTTGTCTGAATTTGCCTTAAAGATTTATATCTTTAGTGTTGCTATTATGATGATCTTTTTGGCCTAATATATATCTGCAAATGTTTTATTTTGTCTTTTTTTACCTAATAAACCTTGAAACTTTAGCAAGACACAACTCAAATGAATAGGAAATCCAGAATGTTTAAAGGAGAAAGCCAATAGCTTTCTTTGGCAAAAGGTCACATATTTTTTTGTGTAAATTTACCTTATAGATTTATATCTTTAGTGTCACCATTATGATGATCTTTTTTATCTAATATATATCTGCAAATGTTTTATTGTGTCTTTTTATTTGCCTATCTTTCCTTCATGAACAACGATTTGATGGAATATAATATATTTTTTAAAAAAAATTGCTTTTTTTTTGTTTAAAAAAAATTATTATATGATTTTTTCACCCGATATTTTAGTTAAAAAAATTTGTCATATTTTTTTAGTGCAAATTTGTTAAAAAAAAGTTAAAAAATTTGTTCATGAGCAAATTTTTAGTGCAGTGATTGACATTCTCTATTACTATTGTATGTGATTGCTTTCTTGTGCGAATTTATTTGGGCTATGTATTATTTACTTTCTTGGGCTGATTTATTTGGCTCACATATTTTTTTTGTCTAAATTTGGGTTAGAGATTTATATCTTTAGTGTCGCCATTATGATGATCTTTTTGGCCTAATATATATTTGCAAATGTTTTATTGTGTCTCTTTATATATAATTGATTCTTTAATGTTTATGGTTCTTTAGATGAGCTCACTCACTCACTCACTTAACCAAAGGTAATTATTTGAATGTCTTAAGAAATTTAATTTTTTTTTAGAAAGAAAAACTTAGTTATTATATGATTTTTTTCACCCGATATTTTAGTTAAAAAAATTTGTCATATGATTTTTTAGTGCAAATTTGTTAAAAAAATTAAAAAAAGGTTAAAAAATTTATTTATGAGCATGGGAGACGTATTTTAATAGATTATAGACTAAACTTTTAGAATATTAGAGAAGAGGGAATTGTAGTGACAATTGAAGAAGCACAAAATATAATATATAATAAAACATTAGTGAGATGTATTATTTGGGATTTGGTGGAATTTTTTATTATTAATTTTTTATAATTTAATATATATTTATATTTATTTATTATATTATATTTATTATTTATTATATTATTATATTATATTTATTTATTATATTATCATATTATTATTATATTTATATTTATTTATTATATTATTATATTATATTTATTATTTATTATTAGATCAAATATAATAATTATTTAATAATAATAAAATAATAATAATTATTATGATAATTAAATTAATTAATTAATTATTAATATTAATTATTTGCCACGTATTCTTTACTTTCTTGGGCGAATTTATTTGGGTCACATATCTTTAAATCGCGCGAAGCGCGGGAAACCCAAATAATACATCTCACTAATGTTTTATCATATATTATCTTTGGTGCTTCTTCAATTGTCACTACAATTCCCTCTTCTCTAATATTCTAAAAGTTTAGTCTATAATCTATTGAAATAACTCTCCCATGCACCGCACGGGAGTTAACAAAACAAAAAATGTTGTTTACAAGGCGATGTTTTCAAATATCTAGCCAATTATGTACAACAAATATTATTTTTGTGAAGCTAACATCTATTCAAATATGTGAAGATATTTTTGTGATCATTCAAATATGTAAATTTTTAGTGCAGTGATTAACATTCTCTATTACTATTGTATGTCATTGATTTCTTGTGAGGATTTATTTGGGCTATGTATTCTTTACTTTCTTGGGCTAATTTATTTGGGTCACATATTTTTTGTCATATATTTTTTAGTGCAAATTTGTTGAAACAGAAGGTAAAAAAAAGTTAAAAGAAAATTTGTCATATGTTTTTTAGTGCAGATTTGTAAAAATAAAAAGTTAAAAAAAAATTTATTCATGAGTAAATTATTTAATATTTATATTTATTATTATATTGATTATTTATTATTATTATTTATATTTATTATTTGGCAAGTTTTTTAATTATTTAATTGTTAATTATTTAATATATTTATTATATTATTATATTTATTACTTATATTTTTTATTTGTGTCTTTTTATTTGCCTATCTTTCCTTGCAAACTAAAAGTTGTTCTATGTAGATATAGAACACAAAAAGAAGAGTTGTTTCTTCACATAGGGAAGATGTGTTCAATTAGATTTAATTTCGATTTTCATTACGACTTACAGAAAAATGGTCATTTGGTAATGTAAACTAGAAGTTGTCATTCAAATTTTCTTCCGTCTAAGGTTAAGGTTAGATAATAGTTTTTTTAGTTAATGCTAATTTTTAAACAAAACCGCGCGGAGCGCGGGAAACCCCTTGCAACGCACGGGAGATATTTTTTTACCTTTTTTTTTTTTCCTTTTTTACCTTTTTTTTTAAAAAAATCAGTTATTATATGATTTCTTTAGCACGATATTTTAGTTAAAAAAATTTGTCATATATTTTTTAGTGCAAATTTGTTAAAAAAAATGTTCATGACCAGTGATTTGGTGGAATATAATATATTATTTTTTTTTTAACTTTTTTTTTAAATAAAAAAATTGGTTATTATATGATTTTTTTCACCCGATATTTTAGTTAAAAAAATTTGGCATATATTTTTTTACTGCAAATTTGTTAAAAAAAAAAATTTTCCCCGTGCAAAGCACGGGAGATACCGCTAGTTACTTACAAAAGGGAGAATTATAGTAAGGTTCAAAGGGAGAATTAATAACAATCAAGTTCCAAGAGGCCAATAAATTACATTGAAGTTTACAAAAACCCGGATGATTTCAAATGACATTTATTCAAGAATTTCATGACCCAAATCGAACATTTTTTTCATAAGATGCGAATTGAGAGGCAAAACATAGTGTCATTCATTTTGGAAATGCCGCAAGCTCGTCAATCAGAGAATTTAAGTCAGTATAAGAAGATCCTCCTTCCTCCACAGCCGCCTTTGCCATGCTAGCAAGTTTCTTAGCTCTCTTTCTCATATCTTCCGCCTCTTCTCCATCCATTATCGCCGTAACAGCTTTCACAATCGCCTCTTTCTCAACATAATCCCCCACCACTGGAACCCATTTCTTCACTCCCACTGGAACTCCAATTCTCAGCACTTCTGTGACCAACTTCTCAATGTGAAATTGTTCTGCAAATACAGGCCACGTCACCATTGGCACTCCTGCACTCACCCCTTCCAATGTTGAGTTCCACCCACAATGTGTCACAATCCCGCCTGTTGACTCATGATCCAAAATCAGCACTTGTGGGGCCCACCCTCTTATGATCAGTCCCTTCCCTTCCATTCTCTCCTCAAATCCTTCAGGCAGCCAGCCATGCACTTGATCTTCATCTTTGCTTTTCCTAACAACCCAGATGAAATTATGTCCAGAAGCTTCTAGACCCATTGCTATTTCTTTGAGCTGAGGCCCGGTGAAGTCTGAGGTGCTTCCAAAACTTACGTAAATGACAGAGTTGAGTTCCTTCGAGTCAAGCCACCGCAAGCATTCTTGTGCATCCACAGAAGCTTTATTTCCTCTGGATGACTTCTCTTTCATGTCTCTGTTACAAAGAGAAACAGGGCCGATATGCCATGATTTTCTCCCAAGTACTGTCTTATAATGATCTGCATATATCCCTTCCAATTCATAGAAGCTATTCACAACCACCCCAAAGCATGTGGTCTCTGATTGCCATGTGTCTTTAAACATTCTGCTCGAGAAAGTATCTTCATTTTTCTTCATGATGGAAGGTAAAGCCATCCTTGTCATTCGAATTTCGTTTCCGGGCAAACCAGGAATCACAAATGTGTCTGAATCAGACACAACATCCTTGTGTGGTTGGTGGTATCTAATATGTATTTCCGCACATAATGGGAAAAACCCACACGCATGAAACAGAATCCTAGGGATCCCAAATTTGGCTGCGGAAGCAGTGGCCCAGGGGAAGAACAAACCAGCAATGAGACAATCTGGTTGGTGTTCTTGCAAGAGTTTCTCAAGAGGCTCTTGAAGCATCGTGGTTGCTTTTAGGAAGGCAGGAAACTGAGATTGGGATGTCATAGATTCTTCATTTTCACTGCCTTCTGGTAAGTCAGCTTCTTTGGAAGGGAATTCGATGGGAATGATGTTGATGGGAAGGTCAAGTGCATTGGATTCTTGTAATGGTGTGGAAATGAGAGGAATGTTGAGAGGGGTTGTGATGATAGTGGCTTTGACTCCTCTGCTAGCAAAAAGCTTAGCCATATCAACGATGGGGATGATGTGGCCATGACCAAGGAATGGGAGGAAGAATATGTGGAGTTTGTGTTTCTGGATTTCACTAGCCATTTGCTGTTTTCTGGGTTAACAATGTTTTGATTTTATAGAATTTACGATTTAGGATTCTAGGTACTTTTGAACAAAATGGTGGTGAGAAGGAATCGTGCAAGTGGAGAGGAAGGAAATTGCATGCAACATATATGGCGAAGTAGAGGGTGGTCAGATGAGTACTGCAAGGGTCATTGATTTTGTGAGTTGGGACCCACTCATTCGGGCAATTGATTCAGCTTCTTTTTGTGGAATTAGCTAATTATCTTGCTCATAAATAATAGCTGAAAGAGTTAGTATATGTATAGGTAGTGTATAGTATTTCATTTTTTTTTTGTTAATCCCCGTCTGGTTTTAATTCGGACTCGAGGGGGAGGAATGTTACCCACATAGATTATAATATTTCATTTAGATTGTCTAGTTTAGATTTTATTAAAAAATTAAATATTCTATTTGATACTCTACTTATTGTAAAATTAAATTTAGATCGTATATAGATAATTAGATAATTTATATATTTTTAGTTCGGGTAAAAGTGCTAATATAATAATTAACTATTTCAATTTGGGCACAAATAATAAATGACGATTTTGTAGTGCATAAATAATAGCTAACTTTGTGACTCGATGCAAAAATGATGAAACCGGTACTTAAATGTTAATTTGTAGTTTTCTGGAACCTTATTGATATTATTTTCTAAAGTAAAAATAAATGTTTACCCACTCACAATTAAAACTTAATTTTTCTTCCTTCTCTTCTTCCTCTTCTCATGCTAATTAATATCAGCAAGGTTTTAATCGGGAGGGGTAAAAAGGTAGTTTCACTTCGAAAATAATATCAGAAAGGCTACACATAACAACAAATTAACATCCAACACCAGTTTTATCTTTTTTGCATCGGGTCACTAATTTGGATATTATTTATGCACCGCGAAATAGTCATTTATTATTTTTGTCCAAACTTAAATAGTTAATTACCGAATCAGCACTTTCGCCCTTTTAGTTCTCGGTACTCATTTTTTATGAGTATGGAAATTGTTCCGCTATATATTTGAGATTCAAGTTTTGACATTTAGTAAAGAATACTAAATGATATTTATCTATAAATCTCTTTTCATATTTAAACACTTGTTATTATTTTGGTATAACTTATTCTTTTGTATAGCCACTTAATAGTGTGGTTCTTGTCCATTTTAACGCTTTGATCATAGAATTGGGCACGCTATATGATTGTTTCTTGAATTTGATTCAAGGTTATTAACTTTGTTTTACCATCAAGCTATTCACCTTTGAAATCATACTTTATATTATATGTATCTGAATAAAAGTAATTAATATTGTTCGTTTTGTGCACAAAACATACCCCTGCCTCTAAATTTGTACAGTTACCTAAAAGAAAAAGAATGAAGTGATTAGAACTATTTCCTCATCAACAATTCTAAAGCGAAATACAAAACTCAGCTACACCATTGATGGCAATTATCAGAACATTATTTTTTTCACTGTATGTTGACCTCTAATGTAACATTCTAAAATTTAATTGGGAAGATTAAGTCAATTTAATTGAATATTAATTTGAGTAAATGAAGGATTTAGAATGACGTAAATTTAATTGTTGATGGATTTATCAAAGTTGATAAATGGAATTTGTTTTCTTTATAAGAAAAAGAAATGTATACACACCCCATTCCGCGTGTTGCATGGCTTATGTGTGTGTGTATTATTGTACTCATGCCTGCATAGCACATGGGAGAATAAAATAATCCCGCACCAACCTCGTTGCTTCATTAGCCATCAATATTCAATATTCAATATTCAATATATAAATATAAAACTCTTCCACAAGACATCCTTATGCCTCTACTTTCAATGTTCATAGATTTTATCAACTACAATGCCACTGTGTGTGTATAGCTATATACAGTTATATATAGAAATGTTTTTTTTTATATATAAGGAAGTAAAGATACAAACTTAAAAGTAAACTAAAACAAATTTTTTTACTATATACAGCTTCTCAAACCCTCTAACAACTCTCTGGCCCTTAACATGCAACGAACTATGCCTCTTATCTCAGCCACACCTTCATCAAAACAAGGACAAGAATTATTGTGAATGACTTCATTCCTCCGCCTCCAAATCAACCAACAAGCCACACAAAACAAAGACTTCCAATTCTCTATCTCATTTCTGTTAGATAGCTTAATGTTGCCAACTAGCCATTGCCTTTCATCACTTGACCAGAAATCAATATCAGATTCATTAACCCCCAGCTTAAGCCATATTTGACGAGATCTCGTACAATCTCGTAACACATGAATACATGATTCTCGCTGATCTGAACAAGTCCCACATAACCCATCTGGATGCATATGACGATCATACAAAGCTGCATTTGTAATCAATCTATTATGAAGAATCACCCACATCTGTAACTTACACCTCTGAGGTATATTAATTTTCCAAATATTTTGCCAACATCTACTATCCTGTGGAACAATATCCATAAGAGAATTATAAGCTGATTTCACTTAAAATTGTCCACTTCTATCTAACCTCCATTTGCCTTTACTTTCTCCATTCATTTGAACAATTTCAATCTCATTCTTCACATTCTCCCAAACATTCTTAATACCACTCCAAACTCTAGATCCAATTTTCCCCAATCTGATATTCGGCATTAAATCCTCGCCGCACTTATACTTACTACGAATAACACGAGCCCATAATGCATCTTTATTAGCTACCAATCCCCACCCTAATTTCATCATAAAAGCTTTATTCTGTAATGAAGCATGTCTTAATCCTAAACCTCCGCACTCCTTAAGAGTACATACTTCATCCCAAGCAAGCAAATGCATTTTCCTCTTCACACTAGTAGACCCCCATAAGAAGTCCCTAGCACTCTTCTCGATCTCATCACAACATGACACATGAATCAAGGAAGTTTGCATTACATGATTCGGAATAGCCATAACCACCGAATTAATAAGAGTATTCCTTCCTGCGAAAGATAAGGAATTGCATTTCCAATTAGCCAATCTTTTTCTCACCTTATCCACTATAAACTGATACAACCCCTTAGTAACTCTCTCATGATGAAGAGGAACCCCCAAGTATCTCCCAAGATTAGTTGACATATCAAATCCCAAACTTTGACTCAACTGGGACTTAATATTATGATTAATATTATGAGAGAAGAACACCCTTGTTTTTGAAGTATTAACTTTCTGTCCTGAAGCAGCACAAAAATTACTAACGCATTCATTTATTACCTGGACTTGATCTAGTCGAGCTTCAGCAAAAATAATCAAATCATCGGCAAAAAATAGATGAGACAAAGGCGGCCCCCTTTATTCAGGCGTATAGGTCTCCAACTACCATTCAAAATATGAGACTGAATCAAATGAGCCAATTTCTCCATACAAATCACAAATAAATATGGAGATAAAGGGTCCCCTTGCCGAATACCCCGAGAAGGAATAAACACATCTGATTTGCTCCCATTCCATAAAAGCTGCATAGAAGGGGATGAAATACACTCCTAAATCAAAGAAATCAAACTCTCTGGTATCTTCAATTCCCTCAAACAATTCATAACAAAACCCCAGTTTAATCTATCATAAGCTTTCTCCAAATCAATTTTAATAGCCATGAAACCTTTTTTCCCCTTCATAGTTTTCATAGAATGAATAACTTCCTGAGCAACAATAATATTATCTGAACTATGACGACCAGGGACAAAACTACATTGATTAGGAGAAATAATAGTAGGCATATGTGTTTTAATCCGATTCACAATAATCTTCGTCACCAATTTATAAATGACGTTACAAAGACTAATCGGCCGAAAATCTCTTATATCTTCAGGTTGGGGGCCCTTAGGAATTAAAACTAGGAAAGTTTGATTAACTTCCCTAATTAAAGAAGGAAACTGAAACACCCTCTGAACAAAATTCACCACATTCACACTAACCTGGTTCCATTGAGACTGAAAAACAAAGGATTAAGCCCATCAGGACCCGGAGCTTTTAAAGGACCCATACTCTTGAGAGCATCTTCTACTTCCACCCTGCTCACTTCCCTACCAATATTATTAATCACGTCCACAGGCAACAAGGGATATGAGACGCTTATAACTAACTCTTCTCTGAATACTTGACTTTCAGCAAAAAGAATTTTATAAAAATTAACAACCACATTCTTAATCTCTTCTGCCTCAAAAAGCCATTTCCCATTCTCATCCTTCAAAGCTTCAATACTATTCACTTTCCTCCTAGCATTTGCCCTTCGGTGAAAATACTTAGAATTCTTATCACCCAAATTAAACCACTCACATCCAGCCTTTTGAGCCCACATAAGATCCTCTTGTAAGATTATATTCTCAAGCTCTTGCCACAACTCCTTTTGAAGCTGAGATAATGAAGACCAAGGCCCATCACAATTAAGACTTCTATTTATCCCTTCAAGCCTATTTAAAATTTGTCTCTTTCTTCCACTCACATGACCATAAACCTCTTTTTTCCAATTCAAAACTTGCGAAGAAAATTCGTGCACATTCTGGATCCATGATGCTTCCCTAACCCACACCTTACTCATAAATTCAGAAAAATTTTCGTGCAATAACCAAGAAGCAACAAATCTAAAAGGTTGTTCGAATCTAGGCCTTATTTGAACAATCACTGTACTCAGCCACAACGCCTTATGATCAGATTTGAAATTATAAAGAACAGTAACCTTAGCTTCAGGAAATTTATCCATAAAAACATCTTTGACCAACACACGATCAATCTTACTTTCACATTCCTCTCTAGACCAAGTATAAAACGGCCCTACAGTATGAAGATGAGATAATCCCGAATCTGAATACCAATTAAAGAAATCTTTGTCCACCATAGAGTGATCCCTTCGACTTGAACGATGCTCATTTTCAAACAAAATGGCGTTGAAATCTCCACCCACACACCAAGCACCATCCACTTTATCCCCAAACGCAGACAACTCCCTCCATAACAATCTCCTTCTCATATAATTGGGACTCGCATACACACCAGTAACAAAAAGTTTCTCACCGTTATTATCTATAAGAATATGAATACACTGATCAGATGCATCAACAACACTAACAGATCCAAGCCCATCACGCCACAACACCCATAAACCTCCACTATATCCCTGTGCATCCACAATAAAGGAGTCATGAAACCCCATTTTAGACACAATCTTCCTTGCTTTTATCCCACTACAACGTGTTTCAAATAATAATAAGACATCAAACTTATATTTCTCATACAACTCTCTAATAAGCCCGGGAAATGATCGAGCTCCCACTCCTCTACAATTCCAAAAAAGAGCACTCATTGAGAAACTATATGAGAATTAATGTGGTCTTTAAGACCACCAACAACTTGCAACATCACCTCATTTGCAGTTGTGGCCATTAACACACCACTATGCGATTCCTCCTCACCATGTAAAGCAACACGTGAAGTCTCCATTTGATTTGACTTTAAAAGTTGAAGCCCCACATTCTCATTCTCCACACAATCTTCCAAATTCATTAAAGTCTCAAAAGAATTATAAGAACATGCAGAAGGCCTTTCCCTCCCTTTCATCACAATTGGGCTCACAAACGGCTTCAGATTATTCATCTCAACATTCAACCTCCTCCGACAATTATTATTGAAAGCAGAACCTTCTAACTCCTTACGTGAATCTTCTACAATAGGAACCCACTGCTTGTTCAAATTACTATTAAAAGAATTGCCTTCATTTTCAAGATTGACAATTGAAAGCTTCTTATTTAAAGAATATACTGATCCAACAGAGATCTTTGATTTTGCCCCACCACTATCAATTTTAAACGGAAGCTTATGTTTTCTTTCAACTTGATTGGAATTTAAACCACTAATTATTTTCAAATTGATTTCATTTTCCTTCTTTTTCGCCGAAATTCCTACCTTCCTTGTTGGCTTTCTCACCAAATTCCAATCCCCAAATTGCTTTGGTCGATGAATCTTACTGCTTTCCAGCCCACCTTCTTCCAAGATTTGATCAAGATGTGAATTATGCATATCACAACCCAGCTGAGTCTTCTTGCCGCCTACATCGTCCCTCTCCCCCTTATCCTCCTTAACAATATCATGTCCTTGTTCTACACTAGACCTCACCATCAAACTTTGTTCCGGGCATGCTTCTTTACAATGACCATACCTTCCACAATGGAAGCAAATTCGATGCAAACCTTCATACTCAACAATACGCTCCTTGCCAAAAATACGAATAGCCGGCCATAACCTCTTACTCAGATCTAATTCCACACATATCCTAGCAAATTTCCCCTTCTCAGAGAGGTATGTTCTAGAGTCAACCTTTAACGTTCTTCCAACAAGATTACCGATCATAGGAAGACTCTCAGCATTAAAAAACTCTAACGGTAACACAGGAATACGAACCCAAGCTGCGACCTTACGATTATAAATATCAGTCCAGGGGTCAAAATTCGGCAGCCACCGCTGAACTAAAAGATAATGATCCGCTAACATCCAAGGACCCTCCATATAAACATAATCAAGATCTTCATCACAAGAAAAGGACACTACAAAACACCCATTACCGATATCCCTCATAGTGAACTTCTCTTTCGTCTTCCATAACTTCAAAAGTCTCGCTTGCATATTCCACAAAGTCATAGATTTTCCTAAAAGATGAACAATCAAAGATTTCCTCCATGGAGCACACCATCTTGAATATTGTTCTCTAGAAAAACTCAACGTTGGAAGAAAACCATCAACCTCCTCCTCATTCTCTCCTCTTTCAGCATCCCCACCAACTCCATTCTCCCCCACAAAGAACCCCTTCAAGCTGTCTATATGTTCTTGCCAAGCAACATCATACACGCTACTTCCACGAGAATCGATAGAGACGCTAGGAACCTCAGCACCTATCAACTTTTCCTTAGAAGAAACCATAACATCCTTCTTATCATTTTCACCTCCTGAAATATCTCTTGAGCCATCTCCGATATAGCTTTCCTCACTCGAGATCTTACCCATCCTTCTTCACTTCTTCTTGTAGAAGAGAAAGAAAAGAAAGATTCATGTAACGCGTCAAGAAAGAATCTTGAAGCCTCTTCCTTTCCCTCTTATGTTATAGAAATGTTTTTGCTATTATATAAAAATAAAATAATAATTGATTACTAATAAAAAAAGGTAGTAATAATTAAATGTGGGGTTGTTTGCGTGTACGACAAGATAAAAGACTTCTTCCGGATAGCTTGGTGTTTTTCAGCTTTTGCACTCTATCTAGGGGATAACTTGCAAACCTTTTGGTTACAACCGACACTGAGTAGTTGGTGATAAATAAATACCCCATTCCCATGTTCTGAAACTACATATCCCTCATCTTCCTTATTTTCTTGTGTTTCCCTTTCTTGCCTAATATGTCGTGCGATGGAGGGCAGTCTTGAGGTGCATTTCCTTCGCAAAACATTGTCTCGATTCCTGATATATTGGAGGGGTATGTATTGACTACTTGCATACATGTGAAGATTGAAAAAAATGTCTGAAGAACTAATGCATCATTAAATTATAAAAGCACTCGAGCTTGTTTGATTTTCTGGTTATTCTCAACCATAAACCATTTCAAGAATTAGTTAAACAGTAATCAAAATCTCAAGCCAGCACAAGTTTGCAAGAATCAAAGAATCAATTAACCTACCCATGAGACCAAAATTTCTTATCCAGGTGGCCTTTTCGCTTCAATCAGCTTCCAACCAATTATGAGCTCTAATAACATCACTGCAAAAGCATTGTATTCTGTTACTTAAGTGTTACCCGCTTTGTAAGCTTGGAAGGAAGCTGAAGAGAGAGGTATAAAGTAGTCTCATAAATAGTCGGTGGTCAATAAATATGACAAGGACATCGCATTAAATGGTGGTGCGGCAATCATGCTATATATGGGAAGACTTCCTGTAACATTCTGTTACTAATTACTTAATTAACCAATAATATCCATTTTAGATCTAATAACCTCTTTACTAACTATGATAGAAAAAGGATTTCCATAATATCAATGTCCTATCATAGTTAGAAAAGGAATTTCCTAATGATCAAATATTATCCATGATAGAAAAGAATAAACTAATACAACACCGCTGCTATCATGGATAATTTATTGCTAACCATGTTAGAAAGGATTTGTCTAACATGGTTAATAAACAAAACTAATTGATATTAAACAATAAATAGATATATATACATGCGGAAACGAATGCAGGCCTATACAAATTGGTAATATACAATTCCAAATAAACTATATAACTTCTACTACCTAATTCCCTTTCCTGATGCTCGCGCCTGTGCATGAATACCTGCAAAAATGTGAGTAATCGTGGAATGAGACAATTTGTCCCAGTAATCACCGCTTAACTCACTATAACAGTGAGATGTGCGGTAGCGAGGGCGTCTAAAGGGTACCACATTTTAAAAACCAGTAATATGTATATAACCAAATCTTCTTTCATTCATCACTCAAGCCCTTCATTCACATTCAAATCAAAGTCAACATCGTCATCCCTATTACCATATTTCACTCAAAATCCTTCAATCGATTCCATTCCAACAAAACCTCATGTCTCCATCTCCAAACTGAGTACTTTCACTATAAATCTCACACTCACCTATAGATGCATTGTGTCATCAAGGGGGCATCCCAGTATCTAATCTTCACTATATGAATTTGACACTGTGTCCTTCTCCATAATGAGGAGACAATTTCCCTCTCTGGCAATCCCCAGAGAGGGAACCCCAATTCTGTTTCCATTGCAGAACGGGAACGGTTGGGCTCTCCAGTGCCAAACAACCGTAGGTCACTTTCTCTCAATAAGTTGACCTATGATCCCCGGTCTAATCAATCCGAAAAGGATCATTAGTACAAATAACTGTCGATTGGCCTATCAATAGTTATCATCGCACGATGGTACATAAGTAACAGTGTCATGCAATGCTCACCATATCTATCAACCTCAACCTTATTCAAGACCTCAATGTCCATATCAGTGCAATGCACTCTTACAATTCCCTGTCAATATATCATCCACCACATTTAATGTTTTCCCTAATAATTCTTTCCACAATCTCCAATTCAACATCTCATTCCTATCCTCATAATCTATAATACATCCAATTCATGATACCTCTCAATATCTCTGTCAAAGTATCAAATCCCAATGTATATACACTCACACATACATAGTCCAGCAATACCACCAGCCAGGATACTATATATAGTAAGTCAAATTCTTTATATGAAAGTAATCGTGTTTGAAAGACACCCGATAGCCTATTTTGTAGAAAAATAGTTTTTCAAAGATAATATATATATAATGAGGGTGAGAAAGGATTTTCAAAATCCCCAACTAACGTCACCCTCAATGTTATAGTAAGGTAAGTGTAATTACCTGTCACCCATAACACTTTGATGTTCTTCCTTACTAGATTCACCTATTATTACATCAAAGTAATAATAAAGGTAAACATCCATGCCTATATTTATAATCAATAAAATGTCTCTCTCGGTCCTACGATGCTACCCAGTCCCCTTACATTTTCTTTTCTCAGAAATTATTTATACTCAATCAATACTAGTCACTCCCATTAAAAGAAATCATGTCAACAATAACTTACATCATTCTCATCTTTCCAATTATTAGTCATTAAATATAGCACACAGCCACATACCATGCAACCAAACCAAAGAATCAGTGTTTTCCTCCACAATATCAATCACACCATGTGAAAAACTAAGAACAAGGTCCAGAATTTAACCAACAACCATCAAGCATGAATTATCCTCCTTCCCATGTCATAAACTAATTAGAATCAAATTCCACGGTCATAACACCAAACAAATTAACTATTGTGGACATATGAAATAAAACTTTTATCTGTTAAATTTCATAGATAGTCTCAACCACTTAGGGTATAAAGACAAGAATCAGTAATAACTGTCAATATTCTTTCACATATAGGGCGAGACGGGGAAAAGAAATTCAAAGAAAAGCATAGCTTTTATTCAAGATTTCTCGTACACGGATTAAAAATACCAAACCAGTTTCATTATTGCATATATTTCACATATCAAGCACTACATTTCATATAGGTGTTGAAACAAAGAAGGGAAACAAAGTGTCAAACATAATTCAAAGTCACACACACAATTCACATGTTTATTCCCTAATACATATCACATACAACACCAAAATCAATGAATAAGGCTCAATTGAATCATTGTAGAACAAATAAGCTTAATGAAGCATGTTAACAATTATACATTCAAATAACAACCAAGATTTCCTTCTACTTCCATATTATTGAATAATTCGGCCCAATCAGAGGAAAGAGGAACCAACTCATCTCTATATGTTTCAAACTTATTTTCACAGCATGCAAGGATTTTGAATTTCATGAAAATAAGGGAGAACTTATTGCAAAGTTTCCCACCTAACCAATATCAAGAAGATTCAATTAGTTTTCATGCATATAAAACACCAAAATCACCACAACACAATTTCCCAACTTGCAAAATCGTTTCTTAACTTTGTTCTACTCATGTCCAACTTCATACATTAACCAATAACCACCTCAGCTAGAAAAATCAAGCAAAAATCAAAGACAAACATAAGGAATTTCGAAAATCCCCAAACACTTGAGCATATAAATAAATTTTTCTAGCTCTATTTTACCTAAATCCATGCTTAACCAAACTGTTCACAAATTTTCAGTCTCAAATAGAGATAACACCTAAATCCTTTTGACAATACCAAAAATTGAAGTTTAATCTTCATTTCAAACAAATTCCTAACTTAAAATCCCAAACCCTAGATTTGAAATCCCTCTCATCTCGCATAAAAATCAAAGAACAGAGTATAAATCACATGAAAGAGCTCACCAAGGTTCGCTCTACATTTCTGCCGGTCCAATTTGGGCTCGCCGTCGCCGGAAATGCTCGCCGGAAATCGGCCATCTAGGGCTGGCCGACCCAAAACAGTAAAAACGAAAGGGAAAATAAGGGAAATGAAGTTGGAAACAAGAAAATAGCATGAAGAACAACAAAACACAAGCCTCACCGTCCACTACGGTCGTCCGCCGCCTAGACCGCCGGAGAAACAAAGGGAAACAAGGTGGAAGAGTGAGGAACAGTGAAGAAACAATAAAACAATGAGGGATCGACGAGCTCACATGATTTTTGTAGGTTTGGGAGTGAGAAAACGTAATGGGTGTATGTGAAGGAGGAGAAAAATGAATGGGATTGCTTGGGGAGGAGGAGGCCGTCGGTTGAAGAAGGAAGGAGGGAGGTCTCTGAGTCAAACCACGGCGGTCGACGCCGCCGTGTGCTGCCGGAAGCTCGCCTGAACGACGAGCACGCGGTGGAGGAGGAAGGGGAGTCGGGGTTTGAAAGAGGGAGGGAGGAGGTGGATCAGATTGTTGATGATGATGATGAAGGTAATGAGGGGTGGCTAGGGTAAGGAGAAATGGAGGGATGAGTAATTATATATATATATAGGGGAAAATTACCATTAAGTACCCTATTGTCTATACTTAATTATATTCTTAGCCCAAAAATTTGTATATATTATTGTTCTCATTTCTTTCCTTCATAATATTATCTACATTTTCTAAAATACTTGTTCTTAAAAGTTTCTAACTCCAAATAATTCCTTCAACTATATTTCTTAATTTCTAAAATAATAAGATTGAATATCAATAAATCATCAAAAATTCCTCCTTAAACTTTAAATTTCATTAATAACACCTCATTAATCTCGTATTATTTATAATTTAAAAATTGGGATGTTACACTTCCTTTCCAACAAAGGCAATACATGACACATAAAATAAGGACACTGAAAAAAAAACTAAAAAATAGGCACATTTAATGCTTAGAACACGTACAAAGTAAACCAAATGAAATAGAAATTTTTTTATATAGTGCTTAATTCTAGCTTCTCAAGGGTGTGAATTTTATTCTCTCTTCCAACTACAATGCCTCTGCAGGTTCAAACTTTTTTTATTACCTAAAAACATTTCTATTTTTTATCCTTGAATTACTCAGCGGTTATGGTGAAAAATCTAATATAAATTCTAAAGAAATTATTTAAAAAAAATACATGTAGGCAATAGATCATTAATCTAATAGTTTGAGATTTAAAAAAATATATAATCATCCGTGGTTCATCGCCTATTATTAGTTTTCCTATAAATTTTTTAATGAACACTTGGTTTGACATGGACTTAACATGTGGGAGAGCTTTGGTCACAGATAAAATTCCCCTACTTTAGGATTAGAGTTATTCAACAAAGCCCAATATATTTACTACCTTATACCATTACTACCTTTGATTTACTATAGTGATACTTTTACTTTGAGCATGAAGGGGGAGGATCAATATTACTTTAAAAGAATTAAATAATTCAAACAGAGATATGCAATTTAGAACATTGTCATCACTTGCTTGGTAAATCACTTGCCATTAATGTTAGAAATAACCAAACTATGATATTAAATTCACAACTACAATCCAATTTGATATCATATGTTGTTTGCAATTAATACTAATCCAAATAATTTAGAGCTATACATGTTTGATAAACCACTTGCCATTAGTCTTGCAATATTTTTTTGAAGTACCACTCAATTTAATTTGGGGTGAGGCAGTGTGAATATTGTTCCCTCTCCCAATTACAATTCTTCTCTCGACACATACTTTTTTTATTAACTCAAACCATTACTATCCTAGATTTACTGTATGGTTAAAGTAAAAAATTGGAAATAAATTCTAAACAATTTAGATAATCAAAAAACATGCATGCAATAGACCATTGATCAAAAAAATTCAGCTCTTAAAAATATAACCATTCCTGGTTAATTGCCTATTATTAGTCACGGTCCACATTTTTTAATCGACACTTGGTTTGACATGGACTTAACATGTGGAAGTGTTGTGGTCACAAACAAAATTCCCTGTTGTTGGATTGGATTAGAGTTATTTGAAAGAGCCCAATATCTTTTACTGCCCGACTACGAACCTTAGAATTTTTTATTTATAGGAATGTCCACATGGATGTATAGGGAATGTCCACATCGATGTAATGGAATCAAAACCATTTACTGGTTTTATTTTAAGTAAGACGTGAGAGGAAGCGTACTAGGGGCTGCATGCATCGATGTACTGAGAATGTTCACATCAATGTTCTTTGTAAATTTTCATAGAAATCAATAAATTTCCATTTCACTCAAAAAAAAAACCTTTACTGCCTCATACCATTACTAAGTATGATCCCACTATAGTGACACTTTTACTTTGAGTATCAAGTTGGAAGTTTAATATCACTTTTAAATAGTTCAAAAAAGCAAACAGGTATATACAATTTAGAACATTATTATCCCTTGCTTAGGTAAATCACTTGCCACTAGTCTTAGAAATAACCAAACCATAATATTAAATTCACAACTACAACCCATTTTGATATCATATGTTGGTTACAATTAACACAATTCCAAATAACTAAAAAAGAATTTAGAGCTTTTCATGATTGTTAAATCATTTGCCATTAGTCTTGCAATATTTTTTTGAAGTACCACTCAATTTAATTTGGGGTGAAGGAGTGTGAATATTAATCCCTCTCCCAATTACAATTACAATAACCCTCAGGGTTCAAATTTTTTAATTACCTCAAACCATTACTACCATCTTCAAAAATTAGAACAATTATCATTACTAATTGAAGGCATGTGTTTTTAAATCTTCAAAAACAATTGTCACACGTGTATGAAATAGAACATTGATAAAGAGATCTCAATTTCAAATCTTCAAAAACAATTACCACTTCCTGAAGTTGCTATACCTGTTTTAATTATCATTAACCTCGAACTAAACTCAAGGCACGTGTTTTTAATAAACCTTGACAAAGCCATCTTTTTCACACATGTCTGCAAACTTAACACAGTCAAGTTGGTTTATCAAAAATTTTTTATTAACTCAAACCATTTCTATCCTTGATTTACTTTATTTGAATTAAACTTTTTAGTGGGATCACAGTTTTTAATATTACCAAAAACTAAAACAAAAATAATAGAGTATAATCCTCGTAACCTCCCTTTTTTTGTTGCCCCCAAAAAACATCCTCATTTCTAGAGTGCATACATTTTAAATGCCTTTTCAAAGATATTAAAACTAATTAGGTCGCACCCAAACCATGAGTAGTCTAAATGATATTCTCCCAAAGCATTTTACTTCTAAAATAAATAGAGCACTTATTGCACACAAATCTATCACACATTTTATGATTCATTTAGTGTTTCACTAATTTACTTTATCACATTTCTAATCAGCTTGTATGAGTGCAAATCCATTCACATTGTTTCAAAACCACCAAAATCATCATAACTCTGTCAATATGCATCTCAGTTCACTCAACACGTTAATATTTTGCATTGCAGGATTTTTTTTTGTCAGAACTAAAAAAAATCTACCCAGAAAAATAAGTACACATAAGAATTAAAACCATAAACAAACAAAACGGAAGTAATATATGTCTTCGCAATATATTATAATAGATTAGAAAAAAAGAGACATGCTTTTAGAAAATAAACAACAATATTATCACAAAAGAAAAACAGAGACAGCAGAAACAGAGACACCATACTCATGACAGTACAGAATAATTATTGGAAATCTCTAAAAAATGAAACAGCAGCAACATCGACCACGCAAGATACTTAAAAAATGATGTGCACGCAATGATAGCTTTCTACTCCGTCGCATTTAAATCACACTGAACCACAAAGTAACAGTTCATAACACTGAATAAGAGATACACAACCTCAACGTCTGAAAAATGTCACGCTCGTCTGAGAAAGTTACTGTTCACCTAAAGACAGAAACTAATCGTTTGAATACAAGCCATATAATAAGGACCTTGTCATCATTACACGCTGGATACATGCAATACACCCACAACAACAAAAGCTTTCCACAAACCTATACCCGCACTATAAATTTTTTTAATAACAATCATCGCCCTCAAAACTGGAAAACAGTACAATTCGGCTACATCTAAACGGCGGCAACATGCGACAATCCTCCAAGACGAAACGCAAGACCAGAAAGATTGACCTGACCTCAGCAAAGATTTCCTACAAACCTTCTAAATCTTCCACGGCCAAAAAACGCGACATGTCACGCCAAACCTCGAGTGCAATACCAAACACGAAATGTGATTACATAAGGACACTATTTCAAAAACTATGAGGCTCCAAAACCTTATACAATACCAAGATACTATAATAAGATGAACGACTATCAATATTGCTAAAAAATACTATTATAATAAGATCATTTTAATGAACGCATGACACTGTATTTTTCAGCAGACAACATGCATCGGACCGTATGTTTCAGCTCTTCAAAGCAACAACTCTAAAATAAATGAAGCTATTATTGCACACAAATCTATCACACATTATATGATTCATTTAGCTTGTATGAGTGCAAATTAATAGCAAGAAAATCAACTCCAGTCACGTGAAAAGCAAGAAAATACTCATAACCCTGTCTATATATCTCAGCTCACTCAACACGTCAATCCATTAGATCATAGAAATTTTTTTGCTCATAACGTTAGTCCCACGATTGAAATGATCCTCCTAATAACGCTGCTATAAATTGAAATTTTTTCAGCAATATGATAACTCAACATTAAAAAATTTTATCTGCATGCACAAAAAACTTGATGGCAGGTTTTGTTAAACGTCCTCATTTTATCCATCACGGAAAAACATTTTAAATAGTGTATTATTGTTCTCCCATGCAATGACAATTTTCTTGTGTTGTTTTCAATCGCGTATTATTGCGCTCCCATACAAGAGCATTTTTCCACATCGCATTTTAATGAAGACAAAACTAAAGAAATAAAATGAACAACACTATATAGATCAGACACAAACGTGCTCATTCATTTAAGGATAAAGGAAATTACAAAACATAAACATAGCAGAACGATAAAGAACATAACACACATGCACTAACATTACTACAAGATACAGACAACCATTCCTAGACACAAGTACCAACATAGGCGCCAACATGGCTTAACAAAAGCATTGCATCAAAATACACAACCATTCATTCAAGCTACATACACATGCACGAACATAACTCCAAAAGCACAACTCTTCACTCAAACTTCAGGTCAATAACCAGCAGACCTCCGCGACAGTAACTGGAACTAAAGCAGAGGCAACGCATCCGCAGTGTTAGGCTTAGTTAAACGACCAGCTAACAGCATCTTCTGATGCACAGCCTCGGGATGAACAGGGTTGAAATGCACCTTCGTGCCATCCTGATAAGACACGATAGTAGCACCACCTGCATGCAAAATATGGGGTTAAGCAAATGCATGCACAACTATAAAAGACGAATATGAAGGCTGAGAACAGATTGCCACCTTTCTCGCACTTTTTCACGTGAACATACTGAAGCACAACAAAAGCAGAATTTTTGTTTGGAAGCATCTCGTACAGTTGGAGAGCCACATCAACACAAGGACCGTGAAGAACACAATAAAGCATCACGTTTTGGCTGCAAGCATAACAAATTTTCAGACTCAATAGCACACCAAAAACCAATGATCTATTACGTAAAAGTAGATATTGTGCGTTACCCAGCTGCCGACTTATCCTCAAGAACTATAATCACTTCCTTGGACACGGATGCAGGATTTTGACCAAGACCAGGCTCATAACATGCAACCAAAAAACCGCAAATATATGCAATAATTAACTTGCATCAACTTTACATTAAAAAAAACACCAAAAATGCACGTCATGGAAAAAATCCTACCAAACACTCCCAGTCCGTCGGCATAACCTGCAATGACCTGCGGGAGACTCACAAGAAGAAAACAGTAGCGAGGAATATACGAATCAATCCTCTCGACAATGTTGGTCATCTGCAACTTGAGATATATAATATTTAGCGGCCTCTCCCTCGCCATGCTTAACTACAAGAAAATGGCTCATTTTGAAGCATCTCCCTTCAGCAAACAAAGTTGAAAACCGGGCCAAAACACGTTCATCATCAACCACCAAGAAACGCCTTTTATACTGCACAGATAACACACATAAGATAAGAAATGGTTGTTAAATAAAGCACACCAAGCCCAGCTTACCGAACTAACACTAATCCAAAATAGTATATTTGGCTTCAGTTAAAATTGCATTTTGACTACATCAAAGAGTGTGTAGTAGAATTAGGTGTAGCGGAAAATAAACTATTATGGCTTCAGTCATAATGGACATGAAGCCGTAATTAAATATATTTTTGCTTCGGTTGTCAAAGAACTAAAGCGGTAAAAAATATATTACGGCATCATATGAAGTACAACTGATGCGATATTTGTTTATTATGGTGAAACGATATTTAAATTTATATTTATATATAATTTTAAAATTTAAAAGAATGGATAATCTTTTGAGAATAAAAAATCATGTATCCAATGTACAACCATGAAAAGTAACATAAATTCATCAAATATTCAAAACAACTAATTATGTTCAACCAAAATAAAAGGTTAAACAAGTACATATGTCTAGTGTCCAAAGAAAAGTAAATATGTCTAATACATTTTGACTAGTTACAAAGCATAATCATTAAATACATTTCTTCTACTCTAATTTTGTTAAATCTAAAAAGTATTATGACCAAAGGTTGTGTATCTATCATCTCTACCTCTGAATATGGCTTCAAACTCTGATAATGTTGCAAATTAAATTAAAAAAATTAACAGGTAATAAGCAATATTCTAAAAAAATTGTATAAAACAAGTAATAAGCGTGTATCTTAAGAAGTAATAAGCAATATTCTAACAGGTAATAAGTGTGTATCTTTTGATATTGCAATCCCATTGGGCACAATATCTTTTTTGCTTCATAGTTTGGATGCGGAATTTCATTACCTTTGGGAAGTACATCTTTAAAGAGTCAAAAACTCAGTGAAACCCTTATCACTCAACCCATATTTTGATTTCAAGATGACAAACTTCAACACTACTGTTAATCAGGTATGTTTTTTGCACCCTTCATACAAAGGCTTTTCAGCATCTGCAGACAGAGTATCATAATTTATTTGTTCAAAGACCTCAGCACCAATATCATGTCTGGAAAAAAAACACCA
Organism: Mimosa pudica; assembly: GCA_029929735.1. NCBI lineage: Eukaryota > Viridiplantae > Streptophyta > Magnoliopsida > Fabales > Fabaceae > Mimosa > Mimosa pudica. Next base: position 8,067,149 of record JAKELP010000017.1, on the reverse strand, counting down.
ATATCATGGATCATATCTTCAATTCGACCTATATCTTTATCCATATCCATATCATTTTCTTCAATTTGATATATACTACGTTTTTAGATTCACCATGCAGTACCCAAATTGTATATGCTTTGTAGAATCCACCAAAACAAATTAGGTGATCTTTTATTTCTCTAGTACCAAACCGTAGGCTATTCAAACACTTAACACAAGGACAATATAATAGTTCATTATTCTTAGGAACATTTTTTGTTGCATAATCTAAAAACTCATCCACCCCATGCTCATATATTCATCACTTGTTCTTGGATCCATAACTACCTAAATAAAAAAGTCTAAGAGATCTTATAATTTAATAGCCTAATTCGCTTCCTTAACTTCTACAAAAGAAAATCAAAGAGATCTTATATCTAGGAACAGAAAAACAATTTCCAAACATTTCTTGTAATAGCTAGTATTTAACTCACATACCTAAAACGAAAATTGTAGACCATCTACTTGACATGCCACCAAGAATTCCATGTAATGCTTCTTCATAATTTACGGAGAGGATTTGATATTATATTGTATAATATGAAGGCATATATTACCGTTTTCATGCTGCCTAGAAGTATTAGATTAGAGGTGTGTGTACAGTTATATATAAGGTAGTAAGTGATCTCTTTAATTTGTTCATTGAAATTGAAAATATACACAATAGCACGTTGAAAGGAAAGCAGACCTGAATTCTTAAAGTAACACCCTAAAGTAAATAAAATCATAAAGAATGATCAAAGCATACCTGAATTGTTAAAACATCAACCTAAGTTTTGTTTACGTGTAGAAATCAAGAATGAGGAAATCATAAGAGCCTCCACTACCACTAGAAGCGGATCACGAGTTCCAAAAAGTCTATGTATTTATAACTGATAGAAACAAAAATCAAAAGCAAGAGAACGAGGGGCAAGATGAAAATGGAGATATTGTGGGAGTGAGAGCGCGCAGTAAGATACGTGGGAGGTTAATTATATTTTTTATTTTATTAATTATTGTGTTATGGAGGTTAGTTATTGTAATATTGCTAATAATACATTTTTTACACCAAATTTTTAAATGAAATCATTATATATATATATATATATATATATATATATATATATATATATATTGAAATTTTTTGAACTGAATATACCTTTTTGGAACTGAAACCATTATATACTCACTTTTAAAGAAATGGTATTTTTTTAATTAAAAAGTGTATTTTTGTTATTGATAATGGTCATTAACATTGGTGCGTGCCTATTGTTGTGGGATTTTTATTTTACGAGAATGTTGTTGTGGGATGAAAATATATAATTTCTGTAGTAAAAAAATAAGGACCTTACTTAGGTCAAGTTCCTCCATCCAGGTTCTCCATTTCTCCAATTACTGGCCTTAGATTGAATAGATGATTGTTATAAAAGGACACATGTCACTCATATATTAAAAGAACTTGAGAACCTGGAGAAATGAACTTGATGTAAATTTTTCCCAAAAAATAAAACATTATCAATATCTTTTTAATAATAATGTTATAATTATTTTGGGCGAATAACTTTTGTGATTCTTTTATATTTTAACTCCTATATATTGTGTATTTCAGTTAAAAAAAACCTCTTATGTATTGTGTTACTCAATTAATCAATTTGACATATTTTAATGGATAAACTCTTACTAAAATTATTCAAAGAGATCTAGTTGATTAATCATTTATCGCCAAATATGACTACTAATAGAGTATAATGGCGTCGTCTGTTTCATGTAATAACCGCCTAGATGGGTAAGCCTTTGTTGTTGTTGTATAAAATTTTCCTATTTTATAGCTTTTTTTCAAATATTTTGTGTTACAAAATATTATAAACTTAATTATTGCTTCAGTTGTCTAATTAAGTGATGCAATAATATACATTATGACCTCAGTTCCTTGTACAACAGAAGTGAAAATATGTTAACTTAATTACTGCTTCAATTGCCTATTTAAGTGATGTCGTAATATATATTATGGCTTCAGTTCCTTGTTTAACAGAAGTGAAAATATGTTATACTACCTCCGGTCCCTAATGTAAGAGTCAGCCGCCAAAAAAACGCTTCTTAAGAAAACATGTGAATGTTAGTTGGATGTCTGGAGTTAATGCTTCTTTTCCAAAATTGCCCATATTTATTATGGTACTTTTAAGAGAGAGAAATACATAACCATTAATAAATATGAAAGAGAGTTAGGGGTAAAGTAGGAAAAAATGCATTAAATGAGGAGAGAATGTGGGGTGAGCTCTTACATTAGGGACCAAAACCATTCAAATTTTGGGCTCTTACATTAGGGACCGGAGGGAGTATCTATTATTACTTCAGTTCTTTAAGGAACTAATGCGAAATCATGTAGTGAAATTAATGTTTTCCACTAGTGTAAGGTAATACACAAGTGTTAAGCTCGAAAACTTACCGAATTGTCAAACACGGCCATGCATACGTGTTCAAGCTGCTGCAACGGACCCATAGGTCCCAGCGGGTAACGCACAATAACCTTCAGAACAATAATCCTTTCAATCTTCACATGGACGACATCCACACAAACGCCTTCGGCAAGGGAAGGAAGCAACACAACTGAGTCGGAGGTAGCCATGAGAGAGAAAATATCAAAGAGCAAAGAGAGGAAAGAGCAAGTAGCAAAGCTTTGAATTTCTGTAATCAGTGAAGTTGAAAGGCAGGGTATATATAGAGAAAACCAAGGACACGCTGAAATAATGCGCCAGCTCTCAGAAATTAAGGTTTATTAAATTAAAAAAAGCGCCAGATTTAAATGAGGGTCAATGGACAACAAAACCTGACCAAATATTACAAAAGCCCAAGTACCCAAAAAAATCCACAAAAGCCCAAAGATCCACAAAAATTTAAATGAGGGCGAAAGGGCAGAAGAAACAAAAAAAAAACTGAGACACACAATATCATGAAACTAAATCACAAAGGGCAGAGATTCAGTTGGCGCAAAAAGAAGAACATGAGTGCGTCACAGCAAATCGCAAGCCCAACTCGAACAGTAACCCTCAACTGAACAGTGGAATTTCGGTGGATGAACTTTATATGTTTTATTGATGCCCCAACCTACTAACAAACTTCGCTTTTTCACTGCTTCATTGCTTCATTTTATTTTCTATTATTTCCCTTTTGTGAAAATTACAGCATTGCATTTCTTTGTCCGTTTCTCAATTAATTAAAATTCTGCCCCAATTATAAAAAGGACCTTACTTAGGTCAAGTTCCTTCATCCAGGTTCTCCATTTCTTCAATTACTGGCCGTTAGATTGAATTGATGGTTGTTATGAAAGGACACATGTCACTCCTATATTAAAAGAACTTGAGAACCTGGAGAAATGAACTTGATGTAAGTTTTTCCCTTATAAAAATATAGCAAAAACGCAAAACTAAAGTGCAATTTTGGACTTCCATATTTTTTTGTTCAAATGGACTTCCATATTTAAAATATGAAAAATCATTTTTTAATTCTCCAATTCACAAAACAAGTATACATTCAAATCAATTACACTATAATGTTGATTTCATACTATTAGCCCTAAAAGTTGAAATTTAAAACTCGTGGGATCTCATCTTAATTATGTTTCTTTTTTAAGGAATGCTTACTATTTTACAAATTTCATCCTCTTCCACGATTATTGAAACAGTTTTCTTAGTATCTATTATATATTATATTATATTATATATACTAAATGATGACAACATTCATATTAGACCACTTGCTAAAATATGATTGGATCACGAGTTTACCTAATTATTTTAATTTAAAAAACAATTCAAATAGAACTCGGTTCCATTTTCAAAGCGAATTAAAAACTATCTATTACAAATGTAAAAGCTCATGGCGACATTCTGATTGGACTACTTAGCACAATATGATTCGACCACATGGATACATATTTATTTAAAGTTAAAAAGGATAATCCAATCCGACAAAAAAAAGGATAATCCAAAAAGAGATATTTTCCTCTTGATCTGAATTCCTTTATTATTAATTTTATTTTGAAATTCCAAAATTCTTGAACAATATCTTTTAATTCGCTATAAAATAAATGAATCATGATTATCATAAATGTGAAGTTTCTAGTTTGCAAGTATTTTTTTGATCAAACAAGTATTCAAGTTTAAAAACTCTAGATACAGGAAAGGTATAAACTAAGAATTCCATGCAAACAACGATTAGAATTTATGCTATATAATAATAAGATTACACTTAAAAATTCCAAAATACCTTTTTAAATAAAATAAAATAGCATATTTTCTTCCTGCTTCCTAGCTAATTCTTTTCTCTTTTTCATTTCATTCATTTCCCCATTTTTTATTTCATATTTTTTCGTTGATTTTTTTTTGGAGAAATGAGATTAACAGATATGCAGTTACTTTAATTTATTGTTGATGGAGGAAGAAGGAGGAGGAGGAAGAATGAGGAAAATATGTTTTGTTTTGATTATAAGAATATTTTGGACTTTTCACATGTAATTTTATTGTCATATTAGTGAAATATCATTTTTGATTCAATGTCCAATAGTTTAGAATCATTTGTGAACTTTTAAATAGTTATGTACTAATAGTTATGTATTAAATTTGGGCCTTCACCTTAAAAAGTAAATAATAGTTAAGCTAAGGCATGAATAGAGCAATCCTATTATTTGGGGATAATAATAACAAAAAGGCACTTAAGATGGGATTGTTAGTAACTAACACACACACATATATTATATATTAATTACCCTTTTTTGCTTAAAATTTACTTATTACGAGATTATGCTGGATAATATAATAAGTCAATAAAACCATTAGAATATATATATATATATATATATATATATATATATATATATATATATATATATATATATATATATATATATATATATATATGTATGTATGTATGTATGTATGTATGTATGTATGTATGTATGTATGTATGTATGCGTAAAACGTGGTCAGAATAGTTAACGGAAATTCGCAATGATACGTTCATGAATAAAATATAAATTTATATATTTTTGAATTTTTTTATATGGATGAATTTATTTTTATATTTGAAAGCAATTAATTGAAACAAGTCACTTTTCAGGCATTCCCTCGTGGTTTTGCATATTGATTATTTTAAACTCTTAATTAATTACGCACTATTTTATCTATTTTATATATCCCTAAATATTCTCCTCAAAATATATATATATATATATATATATATATATATATATATATGTGTGTGTGTGTGTGTGTGTGTGTGTGTGTATAATGCGAGACGACTGAGAAATATCTATACACAAATTTTGAATTCTACTTCTTGGTGAGAGAGGGTGAGAAAAAAAGTAGCCGAAGAAGATACTCTTCCAGTCTCTCTCTCCTATGGTAATTTGCTTGCCTTTTAATTCCAATCTAATATATTTTCTTATGTGTTTTTTTTTTGGTCTGAATTTTCTTATGTGTTTAAAGCTTCTGACACTCCTATTGTATAAGATGTGTAACTTTTTTTATTGGTTTTGATCAAATCTTATGATTCTTCACCTCCATAAATTTTTTTATTGTTTTTCGTGAAAATTTTGCATTCAGTTTGAGCGGATTGTTTGATTTTGTATGAAGAATTTCATTATTTTTAATCCGGTTATAATGGCACTTGTTGCTCTTAGGTTTTAAATTTGTACGATGCAATTAAGAACTTATATTGCATAGTACAAATTCTAAAACATGTGGAGGGATATCTAGAACTTATATATGAGGCATTTTTTCTTAAATTTATGGCCTCGTTTGGTACGCAGTACTGTGAGGCATGAGGGATTGGTACATTTATTGTTTATTTTGTAATGCTTGGTACTGACAATACCTAGGGATTGACAGTACATCGTAGGAGGGATAGTTGCAAACCCACCTTCACCTAGGTACTACAAAAATTGTACAAAGATTGAAAAGGTGTTATGACAAAATTATCACTTGTCAATATTTCATTTCCCTTTGTTTTCTCCTTATTCCTTTCTTGTATTTTTGCCATTATTTATTTGTTGCTATAAAAAAATAAAAAATCTGCGTGTATTTCTTAGAGTAGTTACATTTCAGCCTATAAAAAAATCAGCGTGTGTGTATGGCAAAAATGAAGTTATAATTTGTTTATATCGGAAATAAACAAGGTAAATACTGTTTAATAAATAATTATTTTCCTATAACATTAATAATTATCAAATATTCTTCTAATGATTAGAGTTATATATACAATTGTTAGGGATATTATAGTCTTTCAATGATTTAAGACTAATTATAAAATGAAATATATTTAAATTGTCCCTCCAAGTAATACTTCATACTTTTGATAAAAAAAAGTAATACTTTATACAAAACACAATTTTTTTAGTCTCAGTCCCAATCTCAATCCTAATACCATTCCCTGTCCCTATCTCAATAAATTCAGTGTAGCGTACCAAATGAGGCCTAAGAACTTCTCAGCCTCTACTTTACCTTTTTTTTTATCTGGAAGCATATATAATTTTATTAAATTAGAGAATTACAAAATAGGTCTGAAAAAAAAAACCAAATGACAATACATAGAAAACCTCAAAAGGTAAACATGGATAGGAGTGAGCCGCCATCGTCGCAAAAACCCTACCATCTTCTTCATGAGAATTTGTGGGTAGAAAAGAACCGTCACCGGTAGAAAAGCCATTGAGTAGTGGTTGTTCAAAGAACCATCCCAAAGGATCCACACCTCTTATCGGCAATAAACCAATCAAATTGGTTTTCAAAGAAGTTTCATGAGTAGATCTCACAGAAACAAAAGTACCCACATGACTAATACATAAAATGAAGATGTGGTAGAAGAAATTCCTCTTGTCGTCGAAACTTCTAAACCAATTTATTCGAAAATGAAAGAAACATAAAAACAGACCAATGAAAGTGACAGAAGTCTCCTTCCCCGGCATGAACCGGGGAAGGAGACGCCGATGAAAAAACCCGTACAACGACGAGAGAAGATATCTCACCACCACCCAAAAAGTTTGAGAGGAGGGGGAGAGAGGATAAAGCCAACTCAGAGAGCCAGCCCTAATTGTGATAGTCTCTACTTTACCTGGCCACATTAAAATTTGTCTTCAAAAGTAACTCAGTTGTTGCATTGATTTCCTTTATTCATTGCTCTCTCTTTTCCCATTAACTGCTCCCTCTCTCTTCCAAATATTTAATCTCAGTGCCCTGAAAGAAACTTAAAATTGGATAAATGGAAAAAGGAGAAAACAACGAAGAAGAATATTGTTGGTTTTTCTAGGATAGGATTAGTTACTTAATGGTTAAACCAATGAATAGAATTTTTAAAATAAATGAATAAAAATTCTATTCAATTATTTTTGCATTTAATTTTTAAATAAATTATATTTTTGCGTGTTTTTTTTCAAATAAATGAATTAAATTTTTTAAATAAGTGAATTAAAATTTTATTGTTTTATTTTTCCATTAACTTTTAAATAAATTATATTTTTTTTACTTGTTTAAATAAATGAAGAAAAGTTTTTAAATAAATAAATAAATAAAATCATTGGAAAAATTATTTATCATATCGAAGGAAGGGAATGAAAAGGAAATATTGTTGCATTTTCTAGGATTAGTTACTGGTTAAACAAATGAATAAAAGTTTTTAAAATAAATGAAGAAAAAAATTCATTCATTTATTTTAATGGAATATTACATGTGTCACAAAATTATTGAGAAGCTGGAGGAACTTTAAAGTAACATAAGTTTTTTCCATATCTAATATACTCCTTTATATATTCATTTAGAGAAGAACTTATATGATATCTGTAAATGACTTTTCTATACATGACTAGCACAACTTTGTGGTGCTTCTTCTTTGTTTTCCCAATAGGCTTGTGTTGCTTTTTCTGCTCTCTGTATTTTCTTTCCTAACGTGATAGGGATGAACTTTACTTCTTCTTTGTTGTCTCACTAGGCTTTTTTTTTTGTTATGTTTCTTCTTTCCTAATATGCATGATATATAAATAAGAAAAAAATAAAAACTAATGACTCCCTATCTTATCTAAAATATTGTTTTTTTTTATTTTTTTCAAGGTATGTCTATACTCTTTTATTGTCACTTGTACTGTTTTTTAATTTAGTCTCAAAAGTCTACAAATATCTCTCTTCTTTTTTTCGTTTTCCCCATCACACCATATTATGCTAATGTGATGGAAAAGAACGTATCATTATATACCTCCAATATAAATCCAGTTCTTTCAATGTGGGACTTGTATATGTCTAATATTCAGCCTCTCATTGTTTTTTTCAATCCTTACTAAATTGTTTTAAAACACTTATATACATACCCTTTTCGTTATACTTCTCAATTGGGTTTTTGTGATTTCACAATACACCCTTAGTGAGCCTCGTTCTAATACTATCCATAACATCTCAAAGATTTTTTAGGAAAGAACCCCTCACAGTTTTAAAACAAGTAGGATGTGAAGTATTTGTTGAGTATATAATTCAAAACATTGCTTATATATTTGAGGAAATACATTGTTCACACGTGCTTTCGTTCTTGATTGTCACATATTTTAATGCAGACATCTTATCTAAGAAACATAAACCAGTAATATCGTGTTAATATATTTTGGTGTTCATGAACAAATGTTTTGAGAAACTTGATGGATGTCTTCAATTATTTGACTTTCCAAATCTTTTTTGGGTGGCATATATACCTTAAATTTTTATGCCTATAACATGCATTTCTTGGCCAGCTAAGCTTCTATTTTTGCAATAAATTGCTAAATTTATAGGTCATACGTAGGTTGAAAATTTGGCAACATGCAACATGCAGAAGACATTCAAATTATAAGTTTTTGTTCACCACTGATCTTTTCACTTTTTCCTTTTTTTTCAGGGTGCCTTTGATTTGAATTTTGAAGGTCTATTTTTCTCATTCTAGACAAGGAGGCATTCTATATTGGGTCAAATTGATGCAAGTATCGGTTGCTTTCTTTCCAAGAAATGCATGACTAACTTGTATTTGTCCTTGTAGATTTTCTATTGGTTCCAGTTTGTTAATTGAACCTACGATTCTTCTGATTAAAGAGAGAGGTGCTTTGCATCATCATTATCATCATCATCATCATCATCATTATATTATTATTATTATTATTATTATTATTATTATTATTATTATAACCTATAAAAGTGTTCCACCAAACACTGTTCCTTATGAACAGTGTTTGGTGGAATTTATTATTATTATATATTATTATTATTATTATATTATATTTATTATTTATTATATTATTATATTATTATTATATTTATATTTATTATATTATATTTATTATTTATTATTAAATTAGATATAATAAATATTTAATAATAATAAAATAATAATAATAATTATAATAATTAAATTATTTAATTAATTATTAATATTAATTATTTGCCACGTATTTATGTGATTACTTTCTTGTGCGAATTTATTTGGGCCACGTCTTCTTTACTTTCTTGGGCGAATTTATTTAGGCCACGTATTCTTTACTTTCTTGCCCGAATTTATATCTTTAGTGTCACCATTATGATGATCTTTTTGACCTAATATATATCTGCAAATGTTTTATTGTGTCTTTTTATTTGCCTATTTATTTGGGCTACGTATTCTTTACTTTCTTGGACTAATTTATTTGGGTCACATATTTTTTTGTGTGAATTTGCCTTAAATATTTATATCTTTAGTGTCACCATTATGATGATCTTTTTGACCTAATATATATCTGCAAATGTTTTATTGTGTCTTTTTATTTGTCTATCTTTCCTGTGCAAACTAGAGGTTGTTCCATGGAGCGCGGGAAATCCCGTGCAACGCACGGGAGTAGTGGAATATAATGTATTATTATTTTTTTAAAAAAAAAATTAGTTATTATATGATTTTTTCACACAATATTTTAGTTACAAAAATTTGTCATATATTTTTTTAGTGCAGATTTGTTAAAAACAAGTTAAAAAATTTGTTCATGAGCAAATTTTTAGTGCAGTGATTGATATTCTCTATTACTATTGTATGTGATTGCATTCTTGTGCGAATTTATTTGGGCTACGTATTCTTTACTTTCTTGGGTTAATTTATTTGGGTCACATATTTTTTTTTGTCTGAATTTGCCTTAAAGATTTATATCTTTAGTGTTGCCATTATGATGATCTTTTTGACCTAATATATATCTGCAAATGTTTTATTGTGTCTTTTTATTTCCCTATTTATTTGGACTACGTATTCTTTACTTTTTTGGGCTAATTTATTTGGGTCACATATTTTTTTTGTGAATTTGCCTTAAAAATAATATAGTATATTTTTTTTCTTTTTTTTAATAAATTAGTTATTATATGATTTTTTCACCCGATATTTTAGTTAAAAAAATTTGTCATATATTTTTTAGTGCAAATTTGTTAAAAAAAAGTTAAAAAAAGAAGAGTTGTTTTTGACTGAATATATATCTGCAAATGTTTTATTGTATCTTTTTATTTGTCTATCTCTCCCGTGCAAACTAGAAGTTGTTCCATGTAGATATAGAACAAAAAAAGAAGAGTTGTTTCTTCACATAGGGAATATGTGTTCAATTAGATTTAATTTCGATTTTCTTTAGAACTTACAGAAAAATGGTCATTTGATAATGTAAACTAGATGTTGTCATTGAAATTTTCTTCCTTCTAAGGTTAAGGTTAGATAATAGTTTTTTTGGTTAATGCTAATTTTTATACAAAACCGCAATGAGTAAGTTATTTAATATTTATGTTTATTATTATATTTAATATTTATTATTATTATTTATATTTATTATTTGGCAATTTTTTAATTATTAAATTGTTAATTATTTAATATATTTATTATATTATTATATTTATTATTTATTTTTTAATTAAATTTAATTATTTAATTATTTATTATTTATATTTATTATTATATTTATTATTTATTATTATTATTTATTATTTATTATTTATTATTATTTATTATATTTATTATGAACAGTGCTTTGAACAGTGATTAAATATTTTTTTAAAAATTTTTTTTATAAAAAAAATACTTTTTTTTTACCTTTTTTTTCCTTTTTCAATTTTTCTTTTTACATTTTTTTTCATTTTTTACCTTTTAAAATTATATCTTTAGTGTCACCATTATGATTATCTTTTTGACCTAATATATATTTGCAAATGTTTTATTGTGTCTTTTTTTTGCCTATTTATTTGGGCTACGTATTCTTTACTTTCGTAGGCGAATTTATTTGTGTCACATATTTTTTTTGTATGAATTTGCCTTAAAGATTTATATCTTTAGTGTCACCTTTATGATGATCTTTTTGACCTAATATATATCTGCAAATGTTTTGTTGTGTATTTTTATTTGCCTATCTTTCCCGTGCAAACTAGAAGTTGTTCCATGTAGATATATAACACAAAAAGAAAAGTTTTTTCTTCACATAGGGAAGATGTGTTCAGTTAGATTTAATTTCGATTTTCATTGCGACTTACAAAAAAATGTTCATTTGGTAATGTAAACTAGAAGTTGTCATTGAAATTTTCCTCCTTCTAAGGTTAAAGTTAGATGATAGTTTTTTTTTTAATGCTAATTTTTAAGCAAAACCGCGCGGAGCGCGGGAAACCCCTGTGCAACGCACGGGAGATATTTTTTTACCTTTTTTTTCTTTTTTACCTTCTTTTAAAAAAAATTCAGTTATTATATGATTTCTTTTGCATGATATTTTAGTTAAAAAATTGTCATATATTTTTTTAGTGCAAATTTGTTAAAAAAGGGTTAAAAAATTTGTTCCCCGTGCAAAGCACGGGAGATACCGCTAGTTTCTAAGAAATAATGGAGAGGTAATAATCTGTTATGGAGGTTGTTTATTTTTTCTCCTTGCTCTATGTTGACTCATTCTCAATTTTTCCTTGGGGGTTATCACAGGTACATGTTAATGAATGAAGTTGGTCATGGAACATATGGGAGTGTCTGGAGAGCTATCAATAAGCTAACTGGCAAAGTTGTAAGTGTGTAATCATGTCTTAAATCGCCATATGCTAAGTTAGACTCTATACTTGACAGCTTATTTTGAATTACAGGTTGCAATTAAGAAATTGAAGCAAAACTATTACTCTTGGGAGGAGTGTATGAATCTTAGAGAGGTCAAGGTGATTACATGTTATCTTGTCTAACTTATAGTTGTTTTACATTATTATATGCTAATAATTTTTCTCTATAGATTTTACTCCTCTATATATCTTAAACCTTTTCATATTGTTGCAGTTGTTGAATAAATTGAAACACCCTAATATTGTGAACCTGAAGGAAGTCATTCAAGAATGTGGAATTTTATACTTTGTGTTTGAGTACATGGTAAGTGGAAATTTGTCGTGGCATGATGGCTAGCTGGTGTAAATTTCAGTACTAACCAATGTACCACTTTTGGATTGTAGGAATGCAATCTTCACCAACTCATAAAAGCCAGGGCAATGCCGTTTTCTGAAGATCAAATTAGAATTTGGTGTTTTCAGATTTTACAAGGTCTTGCATACATGCACCACAATGGATATTGTAACATGCCTTTTTTTATGCTTAGAAATTTTGGTGGCATTAAATTTTTTTATGTTCAAGTATTAGGAAATTATAAAAATTAAAATAAGTAATCAATCGGTTTTCAAAACTTAAAAAAATGATACTGATTGGTAGTTTTTTTGGACGATACTTGTATTAGGAGAGCAACTGAAAAAAAAAATATAAATGGTAAGAAGTTATATAAAAATATGAAATATGTATAGTTGAAAAAGGGAGGCCCAATTCTAGGAAGCCCAATAGTAGAAACCCTAAACAGTTCTCTTTATATTCCTCTTTTATTCTCACCCTCACTTTTTCCCTCAACCCTAGCCGTGTCTCCTCTTCTTTTTCAGGTGTTATTTTTGTTTCTCCTCTTTGTTTTTTTTTTTCATATTGTTACTGTGGGGGAAGTCACTTTAGTGGGTTTTATTATTTTTCTTTATCTCTTCCTTTTCTTCACATTACTGACATGTAGTCTAAACTTTTTAACTTTCCCACTTCTTCAATTTTTTTTTATCAGAACTCATTTCTTCAATCACTATTAGTTTTTAGTGTCAACAATTTCATTGTTTCTTTATTTTACTCCATGAAATCTATGACTAACGGGTTTTGCTGTGCCTTTTCCCACATTCTTTTGCCCTTTTAAAATTATTTATTTTTCCTAATTTTCTCAAGCTTTGAATCCATTTTTCTCTCCTCTGTATCTGTTGATGTAAGTATAATAATGATCATAGCTTTATTATTATTAATACTAATAATACTAATATTTTCATAAACTTATTATCTCCTTCTTTTCACACGTTAATTCTCATTTTCAAACTATTGACCTACTAACTAATATGTGCTGATTTTCATGGGCTTTTATTCATTTATAATTGTGATATTCATTAATTTTTAAAATATATATATTTTATAAAAAAACACACACACGCACATGTCATCCTTATATTGGCTATTAAAGTGTGATATTTTCATGAGAATTATTTGATTATATTTATTTATTTATTTTATTACAAGATTTATTTATTTATTTCTTAAACCATCCCCAATTTCTTATTTTCGTTACTGCCCAAGTTGATTTTTTTTTATCATGACAAAGGATGTGCTTTATACTTAACTCCTATACTCCATTAATATAAGAAGTGGCCTAGGATAAGTATGTATTATAACAGTTGTTCACACTCCTCGCCAACAGTAATCCAATTCAATTCATCCTAAACCATTTTATACACATATGCCTTCTGTTCAAACCGCTTATCGGTGATATTAAGTTTCATTTATATACACTCACCACAAATATAATGTCATCGTGTGTAGTGGGTATGTATATATATTATAATAGAAGTTTTGTCCGAAATAAAAATTAAACTAATAAAATATACGATTTAAAAATATTTTATCAAGGAATAAAAATGCAAGTATAATTACGGGTAGCTTAAGGTGCAGTGGAGAGAATATCTCTAGGATCCATATATTAATAGATATATATTTGTGATGTTGTAGACTCTTGTTAAGGACTTTGGAGTGACTTTGTTTGATTACCGTGCACTAAGGAGCAACAGGTAACTCTGAATGATTCTTTCGTATGCTTGTAAGTTATGTATAATTATAATCTGACTGATTACTGATTACCTCCTAATTTAAAAATGTGCGCTGTTATGATTAGTTTGTTCCTTTTCAAGCATGTTTGTTGTTAAATTAGTTTGTTCCTTTTCAAGCATGTTTATTGTTAAATTAGTTTGTTTCTTTTCAAGCATGTTTGTTGTTAACTGTTTTGATATGTAATATGTGAATGATAAGTACTTGAATTCTTTTTAAGCATGCTTACTTATATGATGATCTTATATTGTGTTAGAGAGTGTACTGTGATATTGTTAATTCAAAAAATATTTAATTGTTAGTGGATGTATATATCAGTCATTGCATGAGCATCTGTGATGGGATAGGAATTAGAGGAGGAGGAGGAGGAGAAATTGTATGGTGAATTTTATTACCACGTGGTATGCCACCACTCGGTGCACAGTGGTGGTAGTGGTACTTGTCAGGGTCCTTTCTTCTATGTCTTCCCTTGCCAGGATTGCATGGAAGTTATGGGACATGTGACACCTCCTTCTATTTGTTCTTTAAGGAGGGGAGCCATAGTCCATACTTGAGCTCTATACCTCGGTAGGGTATATCTCATGTACTGGTGAGCTTGGGATTATCTATTTGATTAGATTTATTTCTGTTTGGACTATATGTTAGCCTATGGCTCCTGTCAGCGGTATAAGGGTGGAGGTGATATAAGGGAGGCATACTGCATTTATGCATGAGTGAAATCTTAATGTAGAGGAACCGTTTTTGAATTAAGAGGTCAATCGATATGGATAAAGAGTTGATTTGTACGAACGATTATGTGAATGACCTTTGTATTGTAATTATATGTAATTTGCTTGTGTATGTTAGGAGATTTCGGTAGTTACTGAGATGTCGATCTCACTCCATTATTAACATTTTTAGGTGAAAGATCTAATAATAAGCAAGGGAAGACACTTGAGAAGTAAACACTTTTATTTTATATTCATTTTGTCATTGACCTCAACCTTTAATGTTTTACTTTGTTTTTGTTTTAAAAATAGAGTGTAAATATAATTTTAATTATAAATTGTATATGATTTTTGTTGGGTGTTACAATTATGGATATATTTTAAGGGTGTTACAGATATTTTCACCGTGACATGAAACCAGGTAATTTTTGTGGTTGCAGTCTTGGCAAAATTATTGTCTATTTTGCCACTACAATTTTGCCAGTTTTATAGAGTGGACATTGTTCTTTGCAGAGAACGTGCTGGTCACTAATAATGTTATTAAAGTTGCTGATTTTGGTATGGCACGAGAGATCAGTTCACAGCCGCCCTATACTGAATATATTTGCACACGATGGTAAGCATCTTTATTAATTCTTAGTTTTTATTTTACAACTATCAATTCATAAGGGTTTTGATGACTTCTATCATGATCGCTAACTAGGTACCGAGCTCCTGAACTACTTCTTCAATCTTATCTCTATGGTCCTGAAGTTGGTAAGTATATGATGTGCATTAGTTATGTTCTTGTTGACTTTGACATATATCACTTACCTTTGTACATTTTTTATTTTCCCTCCTAGATATGTGGGCAATGGGTGCTATAATGACCGAATTCTTCACTCGTCGCCCTCTTTTTCCTGGTGCAAGGTACTAGGGCTCCCCCTCCCTCCACATTGTTACTTGAAGATTTCAAAATATTTCCATATTGTGGGAAGTAAGGCATTCCTTTGATCTTCATACAAGGGTGCCGCATATTTTATGTGGGGATTTCTGAGTGAAACTAAATACTACTATACTGAGTGTCTCATTTCTGTTGCAACTAAAAATATTTCTTAATGGCTATGGTTGCAGTGTAGCGGATGAGATCTACAAAATATGTGATGTGATCGGCAGTCCCACTATGGAGACATGGGCTGATGGGCTTAAACTTGCAACTCAACTATCAGTTTCCACAGGTTTGATTTAATTTGGGTCTTGCAATCATTGTGAACAAACTTTTCGTGACTTAACTAATAATTTCTATAGTCATAGCTTTATGTATTTTATGGTGATAAGTGTCTTCCACTAATTATTATTACCGCATGCCTTCTTCACAAACCATTACAGTTTCCTGGTATTGATCTTTCTTATCTAATGCCCTCCGCAATTGCTGATGCTATGGACCTTATAACGGTAAGTAGCTTACTTCTATGGAAAAAGCATTTCAAATATGTATCTTTGTATTTCTAATCTTATTGGTAGTTAAGCCTTCCTTGATGTGGAAATTATATAAAATACTAAGTGCTTGGTTTCATCATTTGGGGTGCGGGGATCAGCAGATAAGCTTCAGGTTAAGACATATTTGGATGCTTTGTCAAATTCAAAGCCAACCAATAATTATTCTTCGACAAAGCTAACCTATAATTATTCTTCCACAAAGCCAAAACCTACTTATGCTGAAGGTGACAACTATATATTAGTTTTTCCCTACGTTATGCTTACTAGGAATTTTTATCTTATTTGTGCAAGTCTCATTTAATGGCTAGATGTTCTTACAGTTGTGCAACGGAATTCGGAGTTAACAAATGAGGTGAGTTATGATGTTATTATGAGCTTGAGCTATTAATTCTCTGTTACCACCTTGGGAATTTTTGTTGTCTTCTGTTAAATCCCAAAACAAATTAATTTCACTATTTCTTATCATATATTCTTGTCTGTAATGCTAAATAAAATTTTCTTCATTGCACAGAAGGATGAAACTAAATCTAAGGAGACCATGAAGAATACTGTTACACAACCAGAATACAGACCTCCCGGAAAGAATAACCCAAGTAAGCCAATACATCAATAATCTGCAACTAACCATTGCTTTTTTTTCAAATGGTTAGTGCTTGTTATTAGTCTAGTAATATGGAAGTTAATATTGTGGGATTTGCAGCACCAATTAACAAGGCAAGAACAACTGCATGTGGGGTTTCAGAAACTACTGACATGTTAGCTAGTTTGAGTGTTGGAATCTGAGAACAATCTATGGGACAAGCTAGACCTCCTCCAGGGAAATCTGATGTCCAACGGGGCCCTGAATCTAGAAACTTGCAGCACAGGCCTGCTCAAGAGATTTCTTCTAGACGATCTTTACCTAGGAGAAACATAAAATATGAGAAGATACCAAAATCAAAACAATAATTTGGTCTTATGCTTGCTGGGAAGTTTATTGAAAACATACAATTTTGGTTTATGATTTACGATTTCTGATCTGTCAAGCTACTCTTTGGTTTATGACTTTGTCAACTAATCTTTTGGTTTATGATTTACTTTGTCAGCTACTCTATTTTGCTTTAGAATAAGAAATTTGTGCATTCCAAATTCTTTGGCATTTTTCCAATCATGCTTTTAAATTTTCCTTCATATTTTATAAAATGTCTTTGAAAAGAGTACAACTACTGAGTTTTTGTGCAATGGACGTAAGAAGCATAAGTGTTAAATTCGTGAACCAAAAACAATCAAATTAGTCATATCCAAGGTAATAAAACTCTCGACTGAAAATTGAATCGGTGGTGGTGATGAATAAATGGGCAATTTAAAATCAATCCATGAGTCAAACCGGGGAGGAATAAAAAATTTTCAAACATAATTTTGATTCTCATAAATATCATCAAATATAGAGTAATAAAATAACAATTCACATATACTTATTCAACGTTCTTTACAATTTATTTTCATATTGACATTATGACATCAATCCAATATCAAAGTAATAATCTCTTAATTACTAGGCTAATATTTATTACCACTAAAATCATCATTAGTTTCAACCAATATACCTTCTACAATGCATGGAAATAATTTATTTTTTTTTAGAAAAAATGAGCTACCCAGCCATACACTGAGTTATATTCATTCTATAATTGGATTCGATTACCATGTTGTATCCTTCCTCCACTCTAATTTAACATGGTCTACTAATCTATTGTTGTGCTCACAGCGCAAAATAATTACATTCTCTATTTGTAACCTCAAGAAAGTGAGGAAAAATCTTGTACATAATTTTTTTTTTATTTAATCATGTGTGAAAAGGAATTGATCGAACATAATAGCAAGCTAGCAAAGAGCATAGAAAGTAGTATGTCAACTATAATATAGTGTTACCATGTGTAACTCAAGTAAATACAAGGGGTGTTGCAGCTGCCAAGACACATCCCGCTTGAGAGGAAAAAATAAAATTAATCAATTGTAACAAGCAAATGAGCGATGAAGCAAAAATAGAAAAAAGAAAAACAAAGAAACTATCGTGACCAAATGATCAAAAACGAGAAAGGAGTGTAATAAAATATATCAGAGCTGCACATTCCCCACAAAAGGTGAATACCACAAAAATGATCAGAACTCTGCATATGAGCTTGACCAATTTAATAAATGATGCTGCATCATGCACCAAACAACAACAAAAAGAACAAAACTGAGAAGGCCAGTGGATGGTCTTCTACTTCCGCATTAAGACATTTTTGGTGATGCAAATAGTGGGGAGGCAGTCCTGTATGTGTCCACTCCAGAGTCTGGAGTAATGCCATTAGCCGTTAGGATTGAATAGCAAAAAAAATTGGGAATAGTTCCAACTATGTAATCTCTTTATAACGGTTGTTGATGGTAAGACTTCTTTGATCAAAGGTACTGTTCTTGTATTCTCTCCCTGTTCTGCTCCCACCATGTCTTTGCATTTACTTCTCCAAATCTTTCCCGACTGCCCACAAGTGAACATAGTCAATCATCATTCATCAAGCCCAATTCATTCAACTATAAAAATGCCTAACTAATTCATTTTTCTTATTTATCTTTGTATTTTCGAAACCTCTTATGGTGCTCATTAAAAATGATAGGTAGAAGGCACTCGACATAAAGTGCACATTTCATTGAATCGGATGTAAATCCTACTGAAATTGATCTCCACCCTTGTTTGACTTTTTTTAAAAAAAATATCAGCAAATTTTATAGGGATTTGAAGAAGAGTAGAAAACAAATTTCGGGTCAGTTAAGATGTAATATACTTTAATGAATCAGTGCACTTCATGTCGAGCGCCTTTTACTTATCATTTTGATGAGTACCATAGGTGATTCCTTGTATTTTCTGTGTCTTTAGTTTCTATGATTTTTACATATTTGTGGAAAACAATATCAATCAAGTCTAAAAAGTATTGAACACATTTCTGAAGATACCTGAATCAAGCGATAGGTAGAAAAATTCATGTAAAACGAAAAAATAAAAAAAATGTGATGACCACTAAAGATATTAATATGAAAGAATGCACTAAGATCATTATGCTAAGGTTGAAGGGGGTCATAACAACATTAATAGGACAAGACATAGTTTTTGATACCTGAATCTGACACGTCGGAGCTCCCTGGTACCATCAGCTAATTGTCGGATAGTGATGTAGACGCCAGGCTCATCTTCCTCAATCCATTCTGCCTCCATGTCACCGGCATTACTGACAGAAGGTTCATTTATAGAGTCAGTGGTTGGGCGGGGTGGTTCCATGGATGACCCAGCCTGGAACTGTTGCCCAACACCCTGCTCAAAATGGTCAGATGGGAAGTGTCCTCCTCTGTATCCTGAGGGTCTATAGTGATGCCTTGGTGTCCACTCCTTGCTCTCTCGTGCAGATCCTAGTCTTGTATAAGAAGAATCTCTCGCCTGTTTCAAGAAAAAAATAAATCATATTATTGACATTGATTTTTAATATAAATTGTATGCTACCTCTCTTGCTTGATATTAGAAATAAACATTATTAGAGTTAATTTGGGAAACATTTGGGGAAATAAAAAATGATCTTATATTTAGGAATAAATTAAAATTTAAAAGTGATTTTATATTTAGGAATTTCTTTTTCCTATCTTGAAATTTCTTTTGTGGAAAAAGAATGTGTGGTGTTTTACTATATTTTATAATATTTGTTGAGGCTGGGGAGCAAACTGCGATCTTTATCATTGTGTTTTTTAGTCAAAGTTAAATTTTACATTTACAGACTCTGCTTAGTTCTGGAACCATCAAGTAAAGAAGTTAAATATTTTATAAATCAAAATTTTTTTACATGAAAGATTGTTACGTTCAAGAACTTAGTTACATTTAAACTATTAAAAATACTCCCTTCGGTTCTAGGGTATAAATATAAGATAATTTTAACTTTTTTTAAGATTAAAAAAATAAGTTAGACTGCTTAATTATAACATGGGCCGCTTGTAACTAAACTATATGTTAATTTGAAAGTAAAATGAATTAGTTTTAAGGAAAAAAGACAACTAGAACTAATATAAATTGATTAATTTTATATCTTTGATTTCGAAAAAAAAAGTCAATGCCATGTTAAATTGGTGGCGGATGGAGATGGTCGTTGATAATAAGCAGTTAATAAAATTTAACAACATTGTATAGGAATAAAGTATTTTTTCTTCACTAAATATGCAACATGATGATGTAAGAAGGAAATAATTTACCTCATCATCAGCCCTGGAGGGAGTTTGAAAAGCTTGCCGATTGAATCTTTGGACGTTGTAGAGTTCCATGATCCGATCGTAATTCTCACCCCACCATCTCTGAGCTTGCCATTTATTGAACATCTCTCGGCTTCAAATTCAAAGGCTAAGTATTGTCAGTCTGAGCTCCTACGCCATAATTATGTCTCAACAACTAAAAAAATTGTAGGGATTAAGAGGCTTTGAATGCTTCCAATTCTTAGTTCGTCATAGCTTAGTGCTTAGTAAACTTTTTGTGTCAGCATATTCTCTTTTACTGGTAGTATTTGAGAATATTCTTTGAGCTCACTATCAAGGATTCTATCTAGGGCCAACCCAGCTCTAGCTACCACTTAATGAGAGTGCTGTGAAAGAGAATATATAAGGCAACCTTATCTATGTTTTATGCAGAGAGGGTGATTCAAACTCACGACCTCAGACTTTACAGCAAGTAAGCTTACCAGTGAGCCAAGTTGGTTCAACAAAAGACATTATAGCCTAATAATATTGAAACTTACCAAATTAAAACCTTTAGAGGGTTTCATTTAATTACAAGGACTAACAAAATTTGATTTATTTTAGCATCCAGTATCAATCACATGACTTTTTTTTATTGCCATTGCTTGATGTTAAGTAACATGCGCAACTGAAAGCTAAAGGCCTAGGCTATGAACAAACCTGAAGCGAATTCTTTTGAGATCGTTCCCTCCATTAGGAAGAGACACAAATGTGATGTGAACACCAGGCTCCACCTGTGCCATCCACTCCTTGGGTTCATCCTCCTCCTCTAAAACAACATCACAAGATTGTACTGATACTGTTGAGTCACGTGCAGCCCCACTAAATCTAGGGTCTGGTCTACCACCTGGGTAACGGGAGCTTGAAAAGTCCCATGCTGGGGTTGAACTTGAACTAGCCCCTCCCCCAATGTAAGGATATGGTACCCCCTCAGATATAGTGTCAAAGTCTGGAAAAGGTCTCTGCCCTTTCTTGTAGCTAGGGGACCCTGTGCAGGGTTTGCATTGCTTAATGAAAATATCTTTTAACTGTACACACAAAATAAAAAAGAACACATCAACATCTATGTATTCTGAGCATTGTCATGAGGGTATAACAAAACGTTTAGTTCATTAGCAAATAATGTGTGTGTGGAGTGCATTCCAGTATAAATGGGATATTGGTTCAATTTGTAGCGCCTTTCATTGTATAATGTCTATTTAAAATATTGGTAATCACATACTATAAAATCATTATTAGTCAGTTATCATTCAATATGAAAACAATGCCAATGCTTTGTAGAGGTGTTTATTTACACGATGCTTAACTGCTTAACTCCCGTTAGCATGCAAAGATATTAGGTAAAATCACAATGACCCCTTCTAAGACAATTAATCACTTTTAAATGGTTTATCATTGAGTTGTCATTAAATTCTCAATATTAGCCGACAATTTCAAGAGCTACATTGACAACTCAAAGAGCTGGTATTGACAACTCAACAAGTCATTTAATATCACCTAAGTCTCTTAGGACTTCAATATAATTTTATGACTCTTTGGGACTTAAATAAGATTAATTGTCTTATAAGGACAATATGAGTGCCTAATATATGAACTTAATTTGTTTATATCAAGTTCTTTTTATAATAAGCCCAATATCAAGTTTTTAAAATGAAGAGAACAAGCCACATTTAAGTTTAAGTATACTAGTGTGTGGGGTAATTGTTTTGATGGCCCGATAAAAATGGGAAAGGAGGGTAATGGGTATTCCAATTTGAACAGTGTCACGAGTAAAACATGAAGCATTCATTGATTGGACTATAAAAGCTCCTGTCCAAGAAAACTTCCATCCAAAGACAATGTCCAAGTACCTAAACATTTAAAATACCAAAAGTTGTCTCAAATCAAAGGGCATCCGTAAATTTTACCGCAGCCTTAGTAAGTAACCACATCATATATCCACTTTCTACAGTTCGTCCAGCTTTAACTATTACTATTTAACATGATAGAATTTTATTTTAGTGGGGACCAATCAACTTTTATCTTCCTATCACATTGATATTTCTCCGAGGCTTTCCAAACACCTGAGTGAACGTCCTCTCCCCATCTTTTTAACAGTATAGATTCGCCTATAAATATTCTTTTCTATCTTATCTGGAAAGTCGAAAATGGTTCTCTCAATCAAAGCTATGTGGATCAAGGCAAAAAGTATAGAGAGTAGAGAATTAATTTTTTCTTTTAATTTTCCAGAAAAGGAAATACTAATCATGCAATCAAACCATAGAATCTTGTAGTAAGCATGTTGCTGATCAGAATTAGACCGAAAGAAAGAATAAAGAGCTGAGACAAGATACACATGAAAGGGGTGGGAAAACTGCCTTGGAAGTTCTGAAAGATAAAAGTGTATTTGAATAAAAATACTAAATAGATGGACATATGAGTCTAATGTTTCAGGCTAACTGGCTCACACTATTTTCAAAGCATCACGCGACACCTTTACAGCTAGAGTATGTACTTGTCTAGATGCTACAAATGGATGACATCATACCACATTGTGATGTCCATTAAAGGAGCCACATTTGAGTCTTCAACACCATGTACTCACTAATTTTCAAGGTAAGGTAAGGTAAGCATTTTACAATTGTTGGACCTTTTTTTTTTTTTTGGTAACAACAATTGTTGGACCTTTAGTTCTCACCATTTTATAGCAAATTGTTGGTTGTCAAATTGGCCAAAAAAAAAAATAATTGTTAGTTGTCAAACTAAGTGTCATAATCCTCACATGCTTCCACACCAAGTCTCTACTTTGACCTTTTCAAGATGACTAACCAACAGTGACATGACACAATCACATGATTACGTAGCAATATCTAAAATAAAGAGATAATAGTTTTTATGCAAACGAGAAAAACTGTAGTTTTTATTTAGCACCGTTACCTATATACCAAGATATTTTGTGTACTATAACTACACAAGGCTGGATTTCGCTAATACAATATTTATTTTCTATTAACACGAGGTATTCGATCACTATCTTTTTAAAACAGAGGGTCGACAAGAATTCAAGGATGGGCCACACCAGGATTACGCATCTGACAGATTCTTCTATGCATCGCATTTTTTTCACTACAATTCAATCACTGAACATGAAACATGTTCCCACTACTATTCTTCTCCTCTAATGTAAGAAAATTTGACCAAAAATCGAAATTTCTTTTGATATGCATCCATAGAGCTGAGAATTGATGGGTGAAGAAGAAAAAGCTACGATCAAGGTAAATTTAATTACTTCAGCTTTATTAGCCTATTGTAAACGTGTGGTTGTTAGGGAAAATATATATGACACAATTTATTTAGTATAGTTTACTTTACTACACATTTCATTAGAGGTAATCGCCATGATTTTTACTCAATTAAAGAATAATCCTCTGACAAACTTCATTGGCCATTATAATCATGATTCATGACGGATCTAATGGCGCCACATAATCTTGAACTTAACGAATGACTAAACCAATATAAGGAAAGTGGACCATCCCTTAACAACAATTGGGCCAAACATTATTACGTCATCTCACAAACTGAAGCAATTTACTCCCCGTCCAAAAATCCCTGGGTATTGTTAAAATTGGAAAAATTAATAAGTATGGTAAATTTTATTTGTATTATTAATATTATTAATATTATAATATAATATAATATAATGTAAAAATACCAAAAGAATGACTTCCTCAATATTTTATTCAAAAGAATATTGATTTATTTCTTTCAGATAGATTATATAGGTATGCGTGAATACTGAATGAATATTAAAGATTCCACGGTGGTCCCCACCATACCAGGGTCCTAACGGGGTTATATGGTTTTGTTTGTTTTCAGAAAAAGAAGTTCCGAAACCAAAAGCAAACATTGTGTCTATATATATATATATATATATATATAATAGATAGAGAGAGAGAGACAGAGATATATATATAGAGAGAGATAGAGAGTAACCTGCGCCGTCAGGCCTTTGACGGCCTCTTTCGTACTGGGCGTGCCACTGTCACGTCCACCTTCTTCTTCTTCATCCTTGTCATCCGTCTTCGTACATGCTATGCACGTAAACATCTTTACTCTCTAAGTCTCTAGTCTACTACTTCTTTTTTGTTTCTGCCCAAAAAAATATATTCCATCAATAAAAATTGCCAATTGTCTTATTAATTAGAGTATGTTTGGTTTGAAGAAAGAAAGTTAAGAATTAGAATTGGAAAGGGTAAGAGATGGAAAGTAGGGGTAATGATGAGAGAGTAAAGTTTGTGGGCCCCATGATAAGTGTGAGATGAAGAGAGAAAACTTGTGGGCCCCGGGATATATGTAAATGATCATATTACCCTTAACTTTTCAAATTATTTACACTCTTATTTCTTCAAATTCTTTGAACCAAACGTACCCTTATTACTGATCCCCACTCAACTTCTGGTCCAACGTTAAAAAACCACCTTAAAATATTAAAAAAAAAATTAATCGTTGAAGGATTGTTTTTAAAACAAGTTGCGTTGGGAAAGTTTGATGGGCAAACGAAGTCACTTTTTTTTTTGGAATAAAACAGTGACAGGCAATAGCGATAGTTAGGTTGCAAAAGGAAAGCACCGAAATAAAGAAAACCCAGTTAGTAGCTAGAACTAAGTTGGAATTAAAAGAAAAGGACAATTGAGTTATAATATTAAATATAAGGTCAGGGGAAACCAAATAGTGGTAACAAGAGAGGGAAAAGGAAAAGCAAAATTCAAGTAGGGTGGCTCGGGATCAGAGCAGAATGAAAGAAAGCAATCTCAAAAACCCAAAAGAATGAATGGAAAATGAACATGGGTCTACTCAATAATTAAAAGTAGAAAGAAACAAAATGGGACAATGGTTCTTCAAGTCGGTCTGCTTAGGGTGACCACGGATACTATGTGCCCTCTTTAGCCTGCACAAATCAAAATCATGAACCAAAGCGTGTCCAAGCGGACCAAGCCGCAGTTTCTGACACACCATGCACTAACCCAAACCCAAAATAGAACAAAAACAAAACAATAAAATATGCATATATACTAATTTGTTTAAAATACCATCAACCACATCTAATTTAACATCAAAACTAATCTGAATTCGAAGAGTGATTGATACTATAAGACACTAATTTGCACACCCTCAATTATTAATTATCTCAAAGTACCAGGACGAGTCATAAGTTTCGGATACGTTTTCATCACTGGTTAACCAACTGCTAATTGATAATTAGTTACACACTGCACACACTCAATTATTTGGTTCTTTTTTTGCGGGGATCACTAATCCCATCAATCCCCATTCTCCAAGGTATCCAAATGAGAGAGAGACCAGATCTCATTAATTAATACGGACTACTATTATTAAAGATTTGTGATATGACCAATGTTGTGTGCTTTTTGGGGATTGAGAAAAACAAAATGGGTTTAGGAAATCAAAGCATGTCGGAAAACGAAAGCAAAACGGAATCCCAGTTTGGTATGTGTTATCCTAAAGGTAGGATTTAATACTGACTTTTCCTAATAATACAAAAGTCCATGTCTCAGAACAAGTTTTTTAAGAAACATTTGAAAGTGAGTTAAGTTTGGAGATAATGTTTTCTTTTCAATATTATTCATATTTTTATGATATAATTAAGAAAAAATACATAATAAACATAAAAGAGAGATAAGCGTAGACTAGAAAAAATGTATTAAATGAATAGAGAATTTAAGGTGAATTCTTATATTTTAGATAAAAACTATTCAAATTTTGAGCTCTTATGTTATAAGAAAGACGAGTAAAAAATACTAAGAAGTAATAGCAATTGTTATCCAGAATGACTTACGAAGCAACACAAACATATTAAAAAAAAAGGAATGACTTACCAAGCAAACTCACTAAGCTGCTTTTTGGCTCAGAAGCTCGAAACACAACCACAAGGAGACAAATAATAAATCTTTCACATAAGCTCCAGCTTCATCTTCTATGCCGCACCTCCATTTTTCACATTCCTTTTCAAAATCCAAGTACAATAATTCCAGTTATTCAAAATCAAATTAAAAAAGAAAGCATTACCTAGTAAAATGTCAATCTTAGTCACATTACCACATTAAACAATCCGAAATCACTCCATGGAACTTATAACTATAAACCGTTGAGATCTGAAAAACAGCTCACAACTAACAATTTGTCTACTGAAACAGAGTCATAATCTTACCTCCGAACAATCTCTACTTGCAGAAACCAAACACTTCCTTTCAGTAATGAGAACATCAACGGTCAAAATTCTTCAAACTTCACCGATTAAAATGCAATAATAATCTCCTTCATTCGCAAGCAGAATTCCAGGAAATCAACAGAGACAAAAACAGAGAATCAAGAGGTGGATATTTTGATGTGTGAGAAATTGATTTGAGGAATTGAGATTTTGAAGGGTGCGAGAGAGAGCAGAAAAGCTTGGGGAAATTTTTGTAGGAGGGAGAAATAGCTTTTGAGATCGTGGTATTTATATGGAGGGAATGAGGGAGGTTAACGGCGTTTGATTACGCCGTTAAATAACGGAGAATGGGGTTGTGTTCGTCAGTGACAAACTGTTAAGGTGGGAGGGGAGATTTATACAGCTCCCCAAGTGGTCTTAAGCATGTACGACAGTTGGGGTCCACATGTCCTGATCAGGTGGCTACGTGGCGGAGTTTTATTGGATTTTATGTTATTAGGACTTGACTGTGGCTCGTTTTATTGTTAAATTTTTGGTAAACCTGTGTACAAGTGGAATTTTAAAATGAGTTGGCATCGTAAAAATAATACTCCTTCGGGTCACTAATATAAAAGTTCAAAATTTGAATGGTTTTTATCCTAATATAAGAGTTCTTCTAATATTATCTCCTCATTTCATACGTTTTTTCATACTTTGTCTCTAACTCTCTCTCATACTCCCTCCGGTCCTAAATATAGGACCTAGATGACTTTTTTGAAAAATCCTAAAAAAAACAAAATAAGTTAATTATAAATTGATTTACCTAATTTTTTCTCTTACACTAGCTTATTTTACCTATAAACTAATGGATAATCTAAAAAGATATCAAATATATCATGATTTAATAACCTATTTTGCGACCTTAATCTCTCCGAAAAAAAGTCAATTAGGTCTTATATTTAAGACCGGAGGTAGTATTTATTAATGCTTATATATTTCTCTCTATTAAAATATCATAATAAATGGGCAATATTGGAAAAGAAACATTAATTTCAGACATCTAACTAATATTCACATGTTTTCTTAAAAAACGTTTTTTGGCAGTCACTCTTATATTAGGTACCGGGGGGAGTAATTAATAACTATTAAAATGTATTTATTTCAAATGTGAAATATAAAAAATTGAAAACATGAAGTAAAAAATATTTTATGAGTTAGTTGCTATTTTTTTTTTGAAGCCAAACTGAAATTCCAGACATTATGTGTTAACTTGTGATTAATTATATCACAAATGATGTGCAGCCCCTTATTTGTCACGTAAGAATTTCTCCGTTTTATATTCATGCTTGTGCGTACTTATTTTTCTCTTAGATAAATGGTTTCAATAAATTTTAAATTTAAGTTTTTTTATTGTTGTGCGTTGTTGAAGCAACATCATCACGTACTCTTTTTATAGAAGTTATATTCCAGTATTGTTAAATCTAATGGAACTAAGTCGATCTTCTCAAACTCTATATATATATATATATATATATATCACTATGTTAATTAATTACTACATATAATATTTTTAATATTTAAACTGATTGAAAATATGATAATAGAAGTCTTGGGTACGTCATGGGTTAATTATATATAAAGTCTATAACAAAAATGGATGATTTACTTTACTAGAGATTTGGTTTACATTTCAGTTTATATGTAATTAATAGTGAAAAATGTCCATATAACATCCTATATACATCCCCTTCAAGTGAGTCTCCAGAGATTTCATTTCTTTCTGTCACTCTCGTTGGCTGTCGTGTGTGTGTGTAAAGAGTTTTGGGGGGTTTGAAGGCAAGGTGATATTTTTGTGTAATCTAACAAATTTGAAAGTATTTCAATAAGTTCAAAAGTATTTCACACGCATGATTTATACATTATTAACAACTAACTAGACAGGACATTTTTTTTGGCCAAACTAGACAGGACATTGTTAGTAATTAACTTTTCTTTAGAAATAATAGTACAATTGAGATTATTGTAATTGAAAGATGGCGGCATAATGATATTACCAACACTTCTTAATTATCATTTATATAATCTCCGTGGAAATAAGTCTTTTAATTACTTCCTCTTCTGATAAAAAAAGTAACAGTCTTCTACTTCCTCCGATCCTATATATATTGGAACTCTTATTTGAGGAGTTTGATCTTAATATAAGACCATACTTTCTAATTATTCTAATTCTTTTCTCAAATTATTCATACGAATAATACTTGTCATCAACAATAAACAAGTAATGATTGAGGTGTATTTGTAATGTTATGTAATTTTAACCAACTTAATTAACATCCTCAATATAAATATATAATCAAATTGGATAAATATGTCTTATATTTATGATTGGAATAAGTAGTATTTTAGTGGTTGGAGACTTTGTTAGAGGGGTGTTTCAAAATTATTATATAAATAGATGGTACCGAAAAAATAAGGTAATTAAAATTAAGGAAAAAACTTACATCAAGTTCCTTTCTCCAAGTTCTCAAGTTCTTTTAATATAGGAGTGACACGTGTTCTTTTATAACAACAATCCATTCAATCTAATGGTCAACTATCCCTTTTTAATTGGAGAAATGGAGAACCTGGATGGAGGAATTTGACCTAAGTAAGGTCCTAAAATTAATTAGGTTAATGTGCAGTTTTTGTAACAAACAACTGCCATGGGTAGTTCTTAACATGTTTAACTAATGATTATCCCATTTGCAAATGGAAAAAACATTTTTCTATTCAATGCATATAGCGTGATACTTCGTAACCAAATCTGCATTATAACCCAATGAAACATTAACAATATTGCTGAGAATATATATACAAGGTACGTATACTCCTTTAATTTTGAGCCTATTTATAATTAACAGACACATGAGTGATGTTAATTAAATAATTAAAAATCACATAACTATTTATATATGTTGTACGTTGAATTCAAATAATGATCATGCCGACAGTTGATGACAAAAAATTGTTGTCATATGCATGGCACCATTGTTTTCAATTGGTCATTTCATGTCAAGTGAATGTGGAACGGTACGTCTTTAAAGCATGGCAAACAGCAGGACACTTCTTGTTGGGAGTGTTGGGAGAAAGACATAAGTAAATACCTTCAAATTTGCAAATCTCAATTCATCATCCCCAAAAAATTACCTCACCGTTTGTGAAGTTGATGGGATTAGCCTGATATTAAATTTTGTAGAGGAATTAATTAAATAATCTCAATTTAATTCACACTATCTTAACGAGTAATAACAATAACTTTATTAAATTATTAAATAAGAGGAACATAAAGGATAGTGACAACTAATTTTACAAATATGTATTCATAAATATCAATAAAATATAACTATCTAACTACTTAATAAATTTAACTTATTCAATGGTGACAACTAGTTTCTAACTTTGCAAATAATTGATTAGGTTATTTCACACACAAAAACCACTTCTAGTCACAAAAAACTTCATGGAATTAGTTCTTTTGACGATACTTTAGGATTTTCATATTTGGATATATATATATATATATATATATATATATATATATATATATATATATATGTATATGTATATATATATATATATGTATATGTATATATATATATATGTATATAAATATACACACACACACACTTGTCGTTCTCCCTTTAATTACACTCATGAATAAATTGATGGAAACATAAACACATATGAAATCTGCCATGTGAAACAAAAGAGATTTCAAGGGAGAAAAGAGAACTAGACATTGCTTAAATGTTAAGCTTTTTATCACTCTTTTTAGAATTGAGACAAAGTTTGCATGTAGAAGAAGCTATACTCCCCATGCATGCATATGCATGCTTACCTTAACCTATAATTATAGATACCTAGCTAGCTACTACCTACCTACCTATATAGTATAAAATAACAAAGCTTACCTTGACTTGCCTAGCCATGATCGATCTCTCACATTTATTCTAAACCCCTTCACTTACATAAGCTTTTTGGCCATCCTTTTCATATAAACGTTTTCAATTGTCTTCATTGTCATCTTCTACACTTCTCTAATTTCTTTACCATTATTCCTCAACACATGCTTCAACCTTATTCGTCTCTGAAAGCTTACCTTAACTTGCCTAGCCATGATCGATCTCTCACATTTATTCCTCAACACATGCTGAAACCTTATTCGTCTCTGAAAGTGCTTTTAATTTCTATTTCATTCCCGTGCTATGTATGCCTATTCTACTAACGATTATTCCAACTTAGTTCCAAAAAGCTTCCATGCTCCTTTTTTAATTTTTGTTCGATCCCTTACGAGTGAAGTACTATAAGAGGATTTTTTTTTTGTGCATTTCATTGACAGAATATAATGAGACAAGATCTTCCATCTTATGAAAAGAACGTATATTTTCTATACTCATAAATAATCATATAAAATATTTAACGAATTCCGATCCTATGAAACAAAAATAAAAGCCTCACATGAACCCTTTAAAAGGTACCTTAATTCTTAATTATTCATTTTATTCTCTCTGTCCTGGTTACAGTGTTTGTTTACGTTCAATTGCTGCTATTCCCTTGAGAGTGTGAAATCAAATTAAAAATACATAAATGTTAAAAAGTGACAAATCATTTCTTTTCTTGTCGATGTGAAACGTTAGTTGTAAAAGTTGCAGAGTGCTGGTTCCGTTGGATCGTTCCAACTTGATGTGAAAACACTCATTGCGCGCGCGCATGCATGTTATAGTTAATCTGACACCGGTTGCGGTAAAACTTTCATGGAATATATATATGGTTTTGAAAAAGTAAGTTTATATAATAATCAAAGGAAGTTTTGAAAATATTTTTGTTAAATAAAAATTAGTTATGATTGCAGAAAACAACGGTGAATTGGCAAGGTGGGCACGCAAGCGATGCTTTAACTTTAACTTACTGCGATTTTTGTCCATGGCTTTATTCCTGGGGCTAACCTTTCTTTAAGCAAAGAATGCTTGAACAAGAGGGACACCAAATTAAACCCTCCAAATAACATGCATGGTACGCCAATCCTTAATATGAGACTCTCCGGTTGATTTTTCTAAGATTAACTAATGAAACTAACGAGCTAGTTAATCATAATATACATTATTTTATTAGATTATATATTAGCTCATTTGTCAAATAAACTAATTTAAAAAAATCAAATAAATTATTTTATTAGTAACTTATAACGTTTTTACAGAATTAAATCTTAATTATATATATTAAGAATCGGATTGGATCGGAGTTACATATATACATACTACTTCAACAAATATTTCTTTATTTCCTCTTTCTCTCTCACTTGCTTAGACTGAGCAATCTTTATTTAGGGTTTCTCTCTCTATTACTTTGTGATGCAATCTGAAGCCTAGCCTTCCACGTGGCAGCATCTGAACGGTGTGCTTTAGCTAATAAAGAGGTTCTTACTAGATCTTGTTAAGGAAGAAAAGCATATGTAGTCAAGGTCCAAGTTTTGGTTTTTTGAATACATCATCAGTTCAAAATTATCCGACACTTTAATTATATCTCTCTGTCATTTTTTCCACCTCTTTTATTTTTTATCTTCTATCTATGCATGTAAAGAGAAGACACACAACAAAAACAATTAAAGCCTTTAAAAATCACGCAAACCAAATAAAGAGAAAATTGAAACCTCAATTTTTTTTTTAAAAAAAATAAAGTATGTATATGTGTAGTCGACCTCTACTACAGTAATATATATAAATCTAGCTAGTGATCAAACTCGAGTATAGTTCAAATACTATAATGGGAAAACAGTTTATTTAGACTAAATATTTATGTATGTTTTCAACTTTCTAATCACCAAGTGGTTTATATATTAATAACGTAACGGTAATTATTTATATATTGATGTAGCTATATAGGTCAACACACAGAAACATAAATTAAGCAAAAGTTAATTTATTGTATATCATCCTGAAATTGTAGGATGTGCATATGATTAGAACGAAGTGAGATTCAAATGTGGTTTGAAAGCCGAGAGAAAGAGAGAGAAAGAAAGAGGGATAACAAGGAGGCATGGTGGGGGGTTAGACCACTTTTAACGTTAAGAATGTTTCATCGTGAATATTTAACAGGAGGGGGAGGGGAGAGAGAGAGAAAGAGAGATGGAGAGGTATATAATAATAGTATACTTTGGAAAGTGATCATAAAGCTAACTCATTCAGCGATCCTCCTACAAAGTGGAGATCTCAAATAGTGTTTCTTTCCCCATTTCCAAAGCTTAGGGTTTGATTATGTAACTTTGGTTCTATTATATGTATGAGGGGGAGAGAGAGAGGGGGAGGGGGGGAGAGAGTTTAGTAGTCTTGATCTATAAAAATGTGAAAAGAAGAGACCAATGACAACAAGTGGGCTATGTGTAGATCGTATTGTGCAATTACTGTTTGGTGGGAAGCTTTTAAACGAAGCCGTACTTCTGATATGTCTCTCTATGCTTAGGCTGCTATTCTGCTCCTACCTGCATTATATGCTGCTCAGATCAGCTCCTTCTTTCTTTTAGCTGTTGGTTCCTGATCATTAGTTCCATCTTAACGGTGGGAATTCTAAATTCAAATCCAAATCCAAGAATCTCCCCCCTTTTACTCAGTCAAATGCTGTTGATCTTCTAGTATATACGTATAGGCTTTGAAATTTATTCAATGAAATTTAGTTTAGTGGGTAATTATATTATAACAAATAAAATGCATAAACTACCCGTCATTTTTATTACTACCTATATTAATGAAAGAGAACATGAGATCATTTAGAAACAAATACATAAATTTGAAAATAGACAAAATTAATAAAAAATTACACACGCACATATATATAAATAAAAGACATGATCGAGCAACTTCTAGTCTAGTTCTCATATTTACGAATATATGGATATCAAATTAGTGCAGCATTTGATTTATCTCTTTTTTTTATTATTTGAAATTTAAGTTGTTCATATTTATTACTCATCGTCCCCTTTGATCTTTTTTGCATATGCAAGACGCGCTATCCCAGATCATCCACTATATCATGGGAAATCATTCAACGGGTCGAAATCCTTCCCTTTGATCTTCAACATAGGAGTATGGTGTAACTAAGTAATTTATAAATAATAATTAGATTAATTGGTTAATCTACTTATAACAAAGGCGCCTGTTACTTTCTCTAGAAGACCTCATGTAATCATGAGTTCATTACCCTCATCAACAGAAAACCTCTTTTCTATGATTAAAATATAGCTTAGGAAAAGTATTTATTAAAGCGTTAAACATGTGGAAAGGCAAGGCTAACACCAGTTAAATAATAATTCAATTTAATATAGCTTAATTAGTAGTAGTGTGGTAGTAATTAGGATAGATGGCAGATGTTTCTATCTAAAATCATATGCATCTTTTATCTGATATCAAATGTACTGCAGTTTGCTGAATTCAAATAACTTTAAACCCAATTAAAAGTAGTCTCAACGTGATTTTTCTCTTAATCTTATTTTAGGAGAACCGATTCTTCTCTTCCACTCAATTCAACTATTGTTGTTCAAGCTCAACCTTTTTTGATGTAACTGACAAAAAACACCTTTAGATCGATCGAAATAGATATTATTAACAAGTTCCATTTCAGTTAAAACATATCAAATTTGAATTGTAAATTAAACATTTACTATTCTGTTTGAGGCTTGTCTTAATTAAATGCTAATAATTCAACCAGCTGTAGTGAGAATACATAAAATGTTTGCGTTAAAACATCCACGATATTTAATTTATTTACGTCAATTTTCTAATAGTTGTAACATTACAGGATATAGGTTTAGAATTTAGATTCTTTATGATCAGTTTAGAGGAATATCCTCAAAGGAGAATGATTGATAAAAGACAAAAGCATCATAGAAAAAATGAAAGAAAAATAAAGAATCACATATTATCTCCTGTACATGCTCTTTAGAACAAAGAGAAAATCCTTCAATAGTGAACTCTTTCTTTGTTCTTTCCTCTTTTCAGGGAAGCGATTTAAAGCTTAAATATGTCTATTTGCAAAGCTGCCTGAAGAAAAGAAACTGAGTTGATGCAATTTGTAAGTTAAAGTTATTCCATGGATTTGCTAAAGCTATATCTATACTCATATCTCCTTTTAAGTAAAGCTCTCCAAATAGCAATACTCCTCTACCAACAGCTTTTAAATTGAAAAACATCACATTTAAGTTTAAGGTAATTATATATCTTCAATTCATTAGTTTTCTACTCCCTCTTGCC
This sequence comes from Mimosa pudica, assembly GCA_029929735.1. Classification (NCBI taxonomy): domain Eukaryota; kingdom Viridiplantae; phylum Streptophyta; class Magnoliopsida; order Fabales; family Fabaceae; genus Mimosa; species Mimosa pudica. The sequence continues at coordinate 8,032,014 of JAKELP010000017.1, read as the reverse complement.
CTAAATATATAGCTTACTCAACCATTTTGATTAAAGCTAAGTAAGGTGTTAGTTATATGTATTAGAATGATTTTTTTTTCTAAATTAACTAGTCTAGTCTTCCTATATCGTTGATCTCTTTCTCAATTATCGTTGGACGAGCACTACTATAGATAATTCAGGAACATGTTGACAAAACTTAGAATTAGGTTTTATATTTTAAGTCTATGTCAACTTCCTTAGACATGCCTTATATTCAGGATTAAAAGATATACCTTTTTTATATTCGCAACAATGTCTTTTATAACAATAATTTTTATTTCACTAGACAAGACCAACTGCATGGATTTCTCATACATCATAAGAGCCTCTTGTTCATAATTCTGAAAATATTGCATTTATCACTTGATTGATAGCTTGAAAATATTGTAAGAATTAAATTCATTTATCTTCGTTTACTATCATTTTCCATAAGAAACGGCTAATAATATAATCTATTAATGGAGACAGCGTTTTAAGGAACGGAGGGAGTATATAGTATTTACCATGACTCGAAGCCCACACCTCATGGAAGGTTCATAAAGAACTTCCCACAAGACTAGGGCTGAGACAGGTAATGGAGACAGCGTTTTAATTATACGTAATCTGACACTAAATGTAAACACTTCTTCCATAAAATTTCCTCTGGACCTCAATACCAGCAAAGAAGAGAGCCTTCCCTGACGGGCCCCAATAGGAAAATGATACAGTTTGAAACCCCAAACAGATTAAGAAGAAAGCCAACCAACCCTGTTTATTCTACCCAAAAGGATACAGGAGGCCCAAACAATTTGAAGTGCATCTCAGTTTCAGGAGCCACTAATCAAGATTTAGGTCAGATTGGTTCGATATCAATTTTTTCTTTAAACAAGAACCATAAGAGGTAATACGAGCAGAATATAAATAATGGGCTTTTCATTGAACCGGTTTGCATGGTCGACAACTCGACATGGATGTGAAAAAAAAAATATATAAACATGAATCAAACATTGAATCACACTTAAACCCTTCATAAAAATTAAAAAGACAGACATCTTTTCCGTAATTTAATCCTTTTTATTATTATGGTTCTTAAGAGAGAAGCAATTTTTTGTAAACTATTTTTTTGTTATATTATTAGGTGTTTGGAAGGAAGGTCATTTTCTTATAAAAAATGTTCCTGTTTTTTTCCTTGTAAATTTTCACCTAGTCTGTCTTAAGTTTAAACTTAAAACTTTAAAGTCTCCAAACTTTTTAATGGAAAATTATATTAGTGCAGATATTATTTTTCATAACTCCTTTATATGGGCCACCTGGTATAAGTATGATTGTGCGTTTACGTTATATATCATACTATTAGGTAAGCTTAAGTGTTTATTTTTCCAGTTTCAGTTTAAAAATTGTTTCTTGGTCTAAAAGTATCTTTTTAGTGCAATTTTACCTTTGGATAGAAGTATGAAAAATAAGAAGCTTTATCGTATGCCGTTAAAATAATAACAAATTCAAATTTTTAACAGTTAAAGTGAATTTTTTTAATGGGAGATTGTAACACAAACTTCCATAGCAAAGTATATCATTTAACCTTATTATTAGACAAACAAATTAATTTGAATACTATTATAATTTGTAATGTCTCAACAATTTAGATTTGAAGTCAAATCATTCAGATTGTAATTGATCTTGTCCACCGTCAATCAAAATACTGTTAGATAATGAAGATATTTTCTTTATAAGAAACACACACATACACACACACGTTCAAGTTATTAAAATCTTATCTTAAAAAATTAAAATACTCTTGGTTTCAACCGGTCTAATCTAGTGACAATTCTTTATTGGGAGAATGGTAAACAAGTTCCATGGAAAAGAGGTAACTAGGAAGTACATCACCCCATATAAATTATCAAATATAATTCACGAGCTCAGTGATATTAAATTGAAGGTTATATATTAAGGCAATTTGGTGATCAATTGTACTAGGTACCCTCACAATTGTTAAATAACAACTCAATAAATTACATTGAGAACTACTGATACAATTGGATTCAATATCACTATGTCTTCAAAAATTTCAATATTAATTTGATGATTTCAAGAGACTTTGTTGTAACCTTATTATTTTCCATGGAACCTAATTGTAAAATTCTCCAATATTTTTATTGACTGGACCGTTTTTGTCAGCAGTCAAACTAGACCGGGATGACATGATAAGTGATCATTGCCGCCCATCCGCCTCTTCCCTATATCTTACGTGGTTTGTCTTCTCACGTCAAAACAAATCCTACACAGTTACACTCACCATCTCACCATCTCATTCCTTCATCGCTTTCCCATCTTTTAAAGAACACTCATCAATATCAATGGCATCTTCAAGTTTTAGAACTCTTCTTAAGTTAGATCACATTGAAGGCAAAGGAAGAGGTTTGATCGCAGCTCAAAATCTAAAAGCTGGCCAAATCATCCTCACTGAATCTCCCATCATTCTCTATTCCACTTTTCCTCTCTTCTCTGATTCATCTTCCTCATATTGTGACCACTGCTTCAGATCAATCACACAACATCACACTCTTTCATCATTTGCATGTCCTTCTTGTTCTTCCCACCATTTTTGTAGCCAGAAATGTCTCTCCCTTGCTCTCAAATCCTCTCACTCTTCATGGGTATGTCATGCTCTCTCTTGTCTTAAAAACTCTGGATCTGATCTTCTTCTTCAATCTCATGATCTTCAAGTGAAGGCTCGTTTTGTTGTGGCTGTTTATAATCTCTACTTTCTCTCTCCTTCAAGTATTCAGATCTTGCTTTCTCTTATGGGATCCCCAGATGATGACATAGTTAAAGCCTCAAGCTTTCTTCACTCTCTTATTTCTTCTCTGTGCCCACCACCAAATCAGGATCATCATATCTCTGTGGAAATCCTTTCTCAACTTATGGCTAAAGATAGGCTTAATTCTTTTTGTTTAATGGAGCCTTATTCCCCAGATGGTCCTCAGAGATCCATTAAGGGGTATGCTATATACCCAAAGGCCACTTTCTTTAACCATGATTGTCTTCCCAATGCATGCAGATTTGATTATGTAGATGATGGTGTTCCTGGGGATGAACATAATAGAGACATTGTGGTAAGGGTGATTGAGGATGTTGGTGAAGGGAGAGAAGTTTGCATAAGCTATTTTAGAATCAATAGGGATTATGAGATGAGGAAGAGGATTTTGATGGATGATTATGGATTTGTTTGTGGGTGTGATAGGTGTAAGATTGAAGCCAACTGGGCTGTTGATGATGATGGTGATTTTCCTTATCAGTGGTTCTTGAAAAAGTATGTTTGTGATATGAAGAATTGTTCTGGTACACTTGCTCCTCTGCCTCCAAAGGATGATGATGATGAGCTATCTTATGTCTTGGAATGTAATTTCTGTGGCAATTTAAAAAAAGTTTGAGGCTACTGATAGGATATGAAGTCTTTTTACAGTCAAGGATTGTAATAACTCAGATTTTATGTAACTTCATGAAATCTATGCTTCTTTTTGTATGAAACTCGTTTTATTTATTTAATGAATTTGTATTTTGATAAAAAAATGTAGGGAAAATTAAATATAAGTCCTTGGTAAGCAACATAATACTGGAAAAGTCTCAAAAACTTGAATAATTAAGGTAGAGTCTCATATTTTGCAAAATAATTAAAGTAGAGTCCCAAGGGACTCTACTTTAATTATTTTGGAAATGTGGGCCCCACAGTTAATAATACTTCATTTGGTCCTAAATATAAGACCTAATTGACCTTTTTGAAAAATCTTAAAAAAAGCAAAAATAAGTTAATTATAAATTGATTTACCTAATTTTTCCCTTAAACTAATTTATTTTACTTATAAACTAATGGATAATCTAAAAATATATCAAATATGTCATGATTTAATAGACTATTTTGCAACCTTAACTTCTCCAAAAGAAAGTTATCTAGGTCTTATATTTAGGACCGGGGGTAGTATTATATTCCCTCTCTCCTCTCTCGCCTCCCCCTTCTTCCTCTTCGTCTTCTTCTTCATCACAACCACCCACCCCCTCCGGAGGGAGGGGGTGGGTGGTTGTGATGAAGAAGAAGACGAAGAGGAAGAAGGGGGAGGCGAGAGAGGAGAGAGGGAATATAATACTACCCCGGGAGGGGGTGGGTGGTTGTGATGAGGGAGGGGGTGGGTGGTTGTGATGAAGAAGAAGAGGAAGAGGAAGAAGGGGGAGGCGAGAGAGGAGAGAAGGAATATAATATTATTAACTGTGGGGCCCGCATTTCCAAAATAATTAAAGTAGAGTCCCTTGAGACTCTACTTTAATTATTTTGCAAAATGTGGGACTCTACCTTAATTATTCAAGTTTTTGGGACTTTTCCAGTATTATGTCCCTTACGAGGGACTTATATTTAATTTTCCCAAAAATGTAATAAGTAGGTTTTGATGAAGAGCAATTGCTTGTCTTTGTCGGAGATATTAAACACATGGGCAAAAGTGTAAAAATAGTCACCGTAAATTTAAAAATGACCAACTATAACTCTGGTAAATTTAAGGGGGCAAAACCGTACACTGTAAACCAAAATGGGGCAAAACCATACATTGTAAACCAAAATGGGGCAAAAGTAACATCTCTGTTAGGCCGAATTAAACAGGCATTTTCCAGACGTGGGCTCCACCATCAGTTAATGACATGTCAATTCCAAAATACACCGTGAAAGCTAAAATGCATCTAGCTGAACCCTAAATCACTTGAAACGAATTGTAAACCCTAAATTATTTCGATAAGAAGCCAAATAGAACCCCAAATCATGTGAAATTCACCTTACTTTTTCGTAATCATCTGAAAAAATAAAGTCCATCTAAAAAAATAAAGTCTCATCAATATATTGCACCCTTAAATGTATGTCACTTCATTTACTGATGGTGGGGCGCCTCTGAAAAATGTACATTTAACTCTGCCTAACAGAGAGGTTACTTTTGCCCCATTTTGGTTTACAGTGTACAGTTTTGCCCCCTTAAATTTACCAGAATTATAGTTGCCCATTTTTAAATTTACGATGGTTATTTTTGCACATTTGCCCTAAACACATTAATCATCTAAAATTCTGATAGATTAATTAGTTAAGATTTTTTATGAATTATTGGTTAATCTTTAGGGAAGTTAATATGACGTTCCAAAACATGCTACTTGATAATAAAAGTGTAAAAAGAAGCGTTTTCTATTGAGTAAAAAAAGTACACATAATTTGACAAAATTTATAAAGACGTAAACATTTTTTGATACAATGACTGCAATTAATAAATGAATCCAAACATAGCTTAATTGTTTTTATAATTTAAAATTATCCTTGTAGATACTAGACAGCACTGCAATGTGATTCAGGACAAGCTATACCAGAAAACACAGTGCGGATATTCAACTGAAAAGCTCTCCCCAGAAGAACTCGTACACTCCTTCATCACCCACAAATTAATGGATAATTCTGAGGAAATATATCAAGTTTGCTGTCATACACACAGATGATAATCTAAATCAAAGTTAGAGAAATCAGGCGTTGATATCAATGCAAACACTTCCCTTGATTACAAAGCCAAATGAAATAATCATCCCTCCCCTTCACGTAGCTTGCCTCCACCATGCCAAAAAATAACACCGCTTATAGTGAATGATTTAATTAAGACCATCCACATATATACCTACAAAGTTTCCAAATTTTATCTCCTTCCAATGTACTCACTACTCAATGAATACACTTATGTAATACTATATATTTTCCCTTTCCACAAAAAAAAAATTATATATTTTCCCATCCATATATAATGTTTATTTTTAATATCAAATTACTATCATATTCTTATGGAGAGTTTTAATTAATTGGGCATTGTTGTAGGCTTATTAAGAGTCATAGGCATGTTTGATTGTGACTTATTTAGGACCTCTTTAAATATCTATTTGTGGCCTGTTACAATGTTATAACCTATGGCCTATTAGCCTATGACCTATTTAACATATTGGTCTATTAGTCTTAACAAATTGTCATGACTCTTAATAGGCTTAAAGTGAGGACAGATTTATTCACAGGTCATATTTAAGCTTGAAAAATGACTTGTGATAGGCCCACAGGCCAAGTTCAAACCTATTTTCAACAACCTGACTTGCTAATAGTCAAGGAAATAATCCTCAAATGAGACTTTTAATAACAACTTTTAACCCGGTAATTACAACTCTGGGAATATCATGTTTCTTTATGTGCCTGTTTGGATACATTTCCAAAAGCTATTCTGGTTCCCAAACCTAGGTTTCACACTAAGTCACCCAAACACTCAAATTTTCTGGATAAGCTATTTTGAGAAGAAAAGTTAAGGTTGGGTTCCAAAAGCTATTTTGAGAAAAAACTACATATTTCTCCTTTTCCAACTGAAAGCTTTGATCTTTCATTTAGGGAAAACACTTATTTCAAATAAAAGAAACATGAAAAGGTATTTATGAAAATTATTTTTCAAAAAAAAACTATTCTACTCAAAAGTTATTCTTAAAAACTATTCTCAAAAAGCTTCATCCAAACACTTTCATTTCATCAAAAGCTATTTTTCAGAAAAGTTATTCTACTCAAAAGCTATTCTCAAAAAGCTATTTTCCCAGAAGCTATTCTCCAACTGAATCCAAACATGCTCTATGTGTAATTAATTCTCCATTCCTTTTTATCCAAAAGTGCAAAAAAGTTCTTACATAGGGCCCACATGATAGACATGCACCACTATCCAGATCCGAACGAATATGTTGGTGGGTCCATGAGAATAAAAATGCATTTGGGATAAGTTTGACAAGCAGTATTGATTCTAGACCTCTCTGCATCAACCCACATATCCAAACATCTTCGTTACAGATTACTACTCGTTCTTCAGTAATTGAACAAATTGCTCTGAACCCATCAGCTTTGGTTTCATTCCGACCACCATTTTTCATGGTACTAACATATTGGTAAGCTGAAGATATTTAAGATTCTCCCTCCACTTTTATAACTTGTCTTTCTCTTAGTACATCTGACTTCATGTGGGTTATCACTAAAAAAAAAGAACTTTGAAGGAAAGGGGTTTTCTTTTTTTAAATATAGGTTTTGAATTGCCATCAATATTTATGTTTCAATTTCGTTATGTGTGCTTTTGATGTTAGCTTGCATTTTATGATAAGCTATGCTGAGAAAATTTAGGAAAGTGACCATTAAGATATTTTAGAAATCCATTTGTTTAGTTATCCAAATGTGGAAAAACTTTCTGAGCTGCTTAGTCATTACTATAGTGTGCTATTGATTTCTAGATATGATTGCTCATCTTTGATATGGAAATGGGACATCTTTTGTGCTTCTATGAATGTATTTAGAAGAATAATTTGTTACATTGCTGTAAATTTGTAAGCGGCTTTAATTGGATATTGGCTTGAACTGTCCTGTGCTCCACCTTGTCCTTATTAGTACAGGTTAGTTTTTCATTTAGTAGATAGAATTACAGAATGGCATGACGACCTTGGAGCAAAGAAATGGAAAGAATAATGGTAGATTGTTCTTCATTGCTTTTGTTGTTCTGTTATATAATTCTTAGGGGAAATCTCAGATAGGTGACAGTTTAATTTCAAAATCATTTCAACTAGTTAAGTATCATGATTAACTAGTGAAGTATTAACATTTACTACTCAAAATCCCGGGGATTTTGAAATTCAACTTATTTGTGATTTTCCCTAATTCTTCTTATCTTCTTGAATCAGTCACATTGTACGGGTGCATAAGTAAATGCCTTTGGCTTTTAGGCTGAAGCAAGATTTGGCTTGTTGCCCATTTCACTTTAAATGCTTAAAGACATTGTGTGGCCTTGGCTGTGGGATTATCTTTCATTGATGATTTTTGAACTGGTGTCTCTACTTCTTGATTGCTTAGGATTTCTTAAGTTGAATTCATTCAACAGAGTCATATATTTATAGTTCCTGATTTGGTAGATTATTTATCAGCGGCCATCTTTGCCATTTTATGTTAATGTCATGTCATAGATTTCTTACATATCAGTAATTTGGTATAGATGTCTGGTTGTTTTAGTGATGGTTTAGCAGTTGAAAGGTGATTATTTTAGCAATGATTTTATATAGGTTTTCTTATTCAGTTGAAAGAATAGATTCTTGTTTACCTTTGTTTTCAGGTCATAATGATTATAAAAGGATTGTTTGGAAGATATGAAAGGTGGAACCCTGTTCATCCAACTCATGGGGCATTTTGGGGGATGGGTGTGGGCATTGGATGTGGTGTTGGGTGGGGCCCAGGATTTGGCCCTGAAGTGATAGGCTATGTTGGAGCTGGCTGTGGTGTTGGGTTTAGTGTAGGGTTCACCCTGGCTGGCTTTGGTATAGGTCTTCCCATGAACTCCATCTTTCAAGCTCCTCAGCAAGGTAAATTCTCAGAGTTGAAATATCAGTTGCTTTCTTGGGTGTCACTTTATCAGGAGTCATCCTAATTGGACATCTTTCACTTGATGGATACAAAAATCTTGTGCATTTGAATTTTGATATTCTTAATCTCGTGCTCATGGAGATTAGAGTTTTATTTCTCTCTTTTTTACTGAAGCGGTTATGGCAACAAGGGGCTCTACATTGGATTCAGCACATTTCAATGATTTTCTTCCTGGAAAATATATTAGTGGGGATAGCTGGAGTGGAATTGTGCATAGTGTTACTCATCTGCAAAGAGAGGCCATGGAGAAACTATCTAGCTTTAGGCAAAGGCATTTGTCGATCAAGGGTAAGAAAGTTATTGATTTCCCCCTTTTTTATGCATGAAGAACATACTTCCTTTACTTGGGACTTCTGCATGAGAAAATTATGTGCTATAACCGCTGTTTAGCTATCGCGAGGTATCAGTTTTGTGTTAAATAGTCAATAATTTGTAATACTTGAATTTTTGATTTCGTGTTTGCTGTGCAAAATTATTCTGTGTATATGTTTTTCTTTCCTTTTCTGTTTTTGGTTAAGCTTTTGTAGCATTAAGATTGGATGCTCTTCCATTTGTTTCATTTTCATAGTTCGTGATATGCTTCTTAAAAGTTATAAATTTCAATCACTAAATTGTCTCTGCTGTACATATGTTGATTTGATTACTTGGAATCCTTCCTTACAAGTAGTAGAAATAATAAATGTCAACGGAGTTACATATGTTTTAATCATTGGACTACCATATTGATTTATTCGATGTAAACTAAATAAATGGATCCAATGATGAGTGTCGAACAATACACACCAGAAGCTTATGTCTGTATTAACTTGTGTAGTATGACTGGTTTCATGTTGCTTGGTATATATATAACCTCCCAGTAAAAAAAAATTGTATGAGTGGGTCAAGTGACGGATGATCTTCTTATGTTAGTTGCATTTTGAGATGATTAATGTTAAGTGTGAATTATAAATCTTGTGCATGCAATGACATGAAGGGAATTTCAGTCGAGATCAGTTATTTAGCTCGTTTGGTTTTTGGCATGTAAATTTTCCATAGTTTCTGAATGTAGATTAAAATGAAATATTTGCATATTTCTTTGGCAGGAAAAGATTGATAACTCCCAAATTGGCATTAGTTGCTGAAGAGGAAGTAAAATTTGCAAGCTTCAGTCTTTCAGAAACGAGAGTTTTTGTACTGCAAAATGTGTTTTGATCTAGATTTTTAGAGAAGTTTCTTGTCTTTAAATCTTTAATTGGTTAATGTACATATAGTTGACGCAAATCAGTTCAATATTGACCTATTGTATAATGATCATTACGAATGAGTTAGTATTTTTGTACTCAAATAGTGTAACACATATATACTGCCTCCGACACCAAGTATTAGGATATATTTGTAGAGTTGGTCTTGGTCTTGGTCTTAATATAGTTCTTGATTCTAACTTTTGTCAATTTCTTCCTGAAGTAGGGATGATTGGTGTTCAAGAAAAAAAAACAACATAGTACTAAATATCGTAACTACTACAAACTAGTTAAATGGATCCTGTATGACCGGAGGGTGTGATATCAAAACAACACAACAAACCTCCCTTTTACAAACTAAGCTTGTGCATATGTTTGGGGGAATATTTAAAGAGATTATGGTAAAACCCATAGACATCATTATAACAGGTTTCATATTCAAGGAGATTATTCTCTTGGCACAATTCGTGAAACATGGGTTAAGATCTCTAGATAAACAGTCCATAAAACATCTTTCCTTGATAGGCGTTTGTATTAGTTAATTTTAAATGACTTTATGCTGAATATGAAGATTTTCGAGGAGTTTTGTCTCGTAAAGCGTAAAAAGGGTGTTCAGTCATTAGAACAGATACCTTGTTCCTTTTCCAGCTAAGAACCCAGGTGGGTTTTAAAGTCAGAGAAGAAGGACATGATAGTTGACCTTCTATCACTGTGTGTTTGTATGGAAGGAAGCAGGAAACGGATTCAGGGAAAAAACAGTACAAAAGGAATGTGATACAAAGGACTGAATATGTTGTGGATGAGAATGGTTAAAATCCAAAGAGACAAACAATTGGGGCCACATCATGTGCTAAAGAAAGAGGATCATTTTTGTATTCTTTGACAAAAGGTGAAGTTCCAATCAAGTTTGACTTTTCACTGTCTAGAGCCATTGACACTGTCTCTAACAGCCATTCAACGCCAATACTGTTGATGAGTAAATGCTAAATTTACAGATTTAGGAGAATCTGTAATTTTAGTTAATGAGTTTAACTTTTAGCATAAGTTTTCTTACTATGCTTATGACACAAAACAAAGCTTCAATCACATGTAAAGGGACACTATCTTTCGGCTATTTGGAATCTTTTCTTGGATGATAGGTAATAGGCTTTGTTAGTTTCCGCATTGGTTTGACGTCATGTGCCCTTTATAAAAAGGGAGAAAGAAACAAGGAAGAAAGAAACTTTTTTGCATGAGCTTTTGCAGCATTATTATTATACATTACATGTCTTTCAAAATACATGCCACGAAGTCTGACTGCCACTTGATGAAAACTAGGTATATTCGTTTATATGATGATTTATAAATAAAGTTATTTATTACTGTATATAGGTAATATTATACAGGATGCGTTTCTCCTCCCTTATATAGAATAATGAGCCTCATTCTTCATGTATATCATATTCTTTATTTAATGATAATTTTTAGCCTTAGGGCTTGTTTGGTTCATTGAAAGTAAAAAAAGTGGGTTGTGAATAATTGAAAAGTTAAGGGGTAATATGGTCATTTACATATATCCGGGGCCTTACAAGTTTTCTCTCTCCATCTCACACTTATTGTGGGGCCCACAAACTTTACTCTCTCATCATTACCCCTACTTTTCATCTCTTACCCTTTGCATTTCTAATTCTTTACTTTCTTTCACACAACCAAACATACCCTTACTCTGTTCCATTTTATGTCCAAAACACCTTTAGATAAATTGAATTATGTAGAAGACATTAAATGTCACTTATAATAGAGCTACATTGGAAGAGACGATAGATATTGTGTCAACAATATTATTATCAATATAATTTGTAACAAATCATCTTATCTATACATAAGCCTTGAATATTGATAGTTCATTTCAAAATTTCTATTTTTTATCAATGATCAAGAGGTATTCTCGGTCTCGTCCGACAAGTGAGAGACCAATCCTCTATTGATTTGTAGACACCTCAAACAGTGGGACAATTAGCCAAAAAAATTCAATGTTTTGCTATACCCAACGACAACGATTGAATCCTCGACAATTGGTTAAAGGTGAATGAGTCAATCAACACATCAAATTTTCCAAATGAAGCATAAAAGATCTAGTTTTTATCCTTAAAATGTTTAGGCAACTCCAACCAGAATTATTAGTTTTCTAGCAACCGACACATCCTTTATTTTTTATTCCCGAAATGTTTTACATGGTGGAAGTAAAGCTATAAAAAGTACAGTAATAATAATTAGACTTCACTGTTTTTCAAGCTTTAAGATTCAAACATTTCTGAGCTTTAAGACCCACCATTCCAATTCAAACATTCAATTCCCCTTTACTTTCCCATTCTGAACTAGTACTTCGATTCAGTACTACTTAAGGCCAATGCTTAATTAGGCAAGAGGTTTATATAAACAAAAAACCATAACAATTGAAAAGATCTAGTTACAATAAATTAAAAGGGAAACATAAATTCAAGAGCAAAACTAAAAAATCCAGTACAATAAATTAAAAACCCCCAAGTTTGCAACAATAAACAACAGAAATCCTTCAAGTATAAGAAATGAAACCACAAATATTGGAGTTTGGAAAGTAATACTGTGATTCCTCTAATATCATCAGCATATGCTCAGTCTGAAAACTCTTCTTCAATACCTGAGGAATTCTATTATATACTTATTCATTCAAAGCTTTCTTCTATAATGAACTTACAAAGACCCACAGCAATCAACATTCACATCTGGATTGCCATTAGCTGCATCCTTGTTGGGTCTATACTCCATCACAGTCACAGGTGAGCCTAATTCCTTCTTCCATGGCCAAGCATTGATAAAAGTCTGAGGTGGCTGCTGATAGTCCTGTTTCATACAACCACCAGTTGAAGAACCAAACTGGCCACCGAATATGAGTTGCTTGGATGTCACGGCACCAATGTTTGAGCCCGGCTGCTCAGCATCAGCCGTCATTGGTTGCAGTTGATAGCAGTGGTTGCTAGCCATGACAGAGCTGTCACTTGATTCAGAGACAGTATTTGAGATGTGAGACAGTTGAGACCACATGCTGTCTGATGAAGAGTCAAACCCGAGATACCTCGCACTTCCTGTGTCTTTCTGAAAGAAGTCATGCTCATCTATTACTTCAGATTGCAGCCCAAACCTGTAAAAGGTGGTTAGTACATAGGACCACAATATGTTGTTCAATTCCTTATAATCTAATACATCTATATTGAACATATGTAGAATTCATGAGCCACAAATATATATACATGGGCCCCACAATCTTATGAAAAATAAATAGGAGAGAAAGAAGGCTTGTTTAGAATGGTGATCATAGCCTTAAAAAGCATTTTTTCAATCATGATTTGTGGTGTGCAGGGTTAGTATGTGAGAAGAGTGTTGTATTAAATAGCGTGAAAGTTCAAAAAGCCTTAAGATAAGTTCACAACAGTTTAAAGGAAGAGGAAGAAATGAAATAAGCACATCACCAATCAAATTAAAAAAGAGTCAACCCATCAACTTCATTCAACAATCTAAACAGCAATCATATAGGAAGAGTCAATACATTATTGATAATGAATAACATAAAATTCAGTTTCCTTCATATTCATGTCCAAACTCCAATGAACTTTTTACTTTGATAATATCATATATTAACATCACAAGACAAGGATACTTAAGACAATGTCGAGAACTTTGTTTTTCTTGTCCCCAACGCGCATGTATTGATTCTAAATGTAGACATTGAAACCACACTCCTAAAATCGAGAAGATTCCACCTTTGAAACACCACAAAAAGAAAGGTTGTACAGACTACAGAACACAAGACTAGTTTCAAAGCACAAGCTAGTTTACTTTCTTCTTACTCTTCCTCATAGTAATGATCCACACATGTGAGGTAACTTGACATAACAGCTACCTCATACAACAAGTCCATAAGATCATAAGGAAAAACAATAATTTTGTCCCTGCCACCCCAAAAACATCATTCACACATTCAAAAAATATAACTCTTCTCATAGAGCCTATATCTCAGCCACACAACCCGCACTCAATTGATTAACCAGTTACTCAAATAAATGCCACTAGCATTAAAAAAAGGATCCTAAAACATAATATGACACCATAAGTCAAACACCAGAAAGTAAGACAAACAAACATTGCATGCACAAAGCTCAAACAAGAAAAAACCACAAGAAAGTATACCTGTACTCTTTCTTGTTCATCTCACCAGTTCCAAGTTGCTCAATCTGAATATGTTGTGAAGAGCTATTCCCAAGGCTCAATCCCTCACGAGAGCCATTAGTGTGAAGAGGAAGGCTATGAAATGAGTTCCCATTTCCATTACCACTTCCATTTCCATTTCTACTTGCACCACTAGCCTCCAATGAATGAGCAGAAGGAGCTTGTGATGATGATGTTTCCACAGGCTTTCTTGAACGATGACGCCGCCTAATCATATGCCTCTCTCAGTACTTAGAATCTGGATGTGCATCCCTTGAGCACCTCCATTTCTTCCCATCTGTTCTCCTACACCTTCCTGGTTCTGGGTCTATCTTCTTCCCAAAATATGAGCTATAGCTAAAACCCACTGAAACAACAAAAAAAAAAAACACAATCTTTTTGCATAAAGATGGTAACTTTGGTGAAAACATACATGAATAAGGGGGTTTTGGGAAAAATATGAGGAAAATAAATCTGGGTTTTTTTTTTTGGGCTTACTAGCTGAATGAGGAAGTGGCATGAGCTGGAAGCTTGTGTGGATGGGAGCAAGGAGGTCAGGAGGGACTGTTAATCCAGCTTTGAGATACTTGAAGATGAGGGCTTGGTGTTCCAGCTCCGACCACTGCGCCGCCGTGAACGGCGGCGGCTGGAAGCCCGTCCACATCGCCGGCGGCATGCTCATTTCCACAAACTCCTTTTCTTTTCTTTTCTTTTCTTTTCTGTTCTGTTGTTTGTTTGGTTGGTTGGTTGATGCTGCTAGTGTTTCTGCTAGTAGGAGTTGAAGCAGAGAAGAAAAGACTTGATTTTGAGTGACATAGAAGGAGAGAGAAAATAAGGGAGGGATTAGAACTTAGAAGTAGAAGGTGGAGATTTATATGGAGGAAGATAGGGAGAGATGGAGAGAGAAAGAGAAAGAGGCGGTTACCTCGGAGTGGGACAGCAAAAAGAGTTTGGGCATGCTCATGTCCATGGGGTTGGAATGGATTAAGGAAGTCTTTTGTGAAACAGTAACTGAAGAGGTTTGTTCTAATCGGGGCGGACGCTGAACTGCTCAAGTGGTATGTATGTGTGTATGTATGTTCCTCATAAAAACCTCATGTGGGCCCCACCTATGGAGGCTTATAAATACTCCCTCTAGTCCCTGATATAAGAGTCGGCCGCAAAAAAATACGCTTATTAAGAAAACGTGTGAATGTTAGTTGAGTGTTCGGAGTTAAATGTTTCTTTTCCAATATTGTCCATATTTATTATGTTACTTTTAACTGAGAGAAATATATAAGTATTAACAAATATGAAAGATAATCAAGGGTAAAGTAGGAAAAATGCATTAAATGATGAGAGAATGTGAGACAAACTCTTATATTAGAGAGTAAAATCATTTAAATTTTGGGCTCATATATTAGTGACAGGAGGGAATATCAAGCAAGTACCAAAGAATTTTCAATTTGTGGGGTTATCTATGTGATTGTTGTCATTAACAATACAATAAGACTCGTGCGATATTACTTTTTTTCATTTGGAAATGCAATGCAATTGTCCCAAAACATATATACTACTTTGAAATTGACTCTTTTATTTGGGAACTGGATGCAATTATCTCAAATAAAATTGAGATTGAGACTAAAAGCTGGCAAATTTTTATAGGAAATTGGTATAGGCAATTATTGCTTGGTAGTTGGTATCATGGAAATAGAGTTAGTAAGCCCAAATATGAAATCAATGGATGTAAATAGATAGTTGGAAGACCAAAATATTAAGTTGAAAAACGCGGATAGATAGTTGATGAAGCGAAATACTTAAGTTGGCAATGAATTATCAAGACTTTGGGACATTTTCGTAATTTTATATAAAAACTTGGCAAAATCATTATGAAACTTGGAAATTTTAAATATCAAATTGGTAACTTATAGTGTGAACTTGTCATAATAAAGATCTTGGTAGATCTTTATGTTAATTTGATAGTTATAGGAGTTTCAGAAGTTGGAAAAAGGCTGGGACAAGTTGAAGAGTGTGTGTGTATTTTGCATCATATGCGTTGAGAGAGTTGGTAGCCACCAAGCCTCCCGGTCAAAGTAGAGGGGTTGTTCAATTCAAATCCAACATCATTTGCCTTGTTAATTCATCTATTGTTCTCTATCAAAAAGTTTTCTTTCAGCTTTGTTTAACCGTATTTTAATTTAATTGTTTCTTACATTGTGAACAAGTTAACTCTTCATTGATAGCTGTCTTTTATCTAAAAAACCATTGGTTGATTTTTTTTTCGAGTAAATAAGACAAGTTCAAGACTTAGTGACAGATATTATTACATCATACTAGTTAATTACACCAAAATCAAAAAAATTGGACATTCTCAAATGTCAGCCATGTCTGCCAACATTTGATTCGAACACACTATTGGTGGTTTTCCACTAGAACATTTAGCTAGGTATTCGCATGATGAGCTAGCTTAGCCAATATATTTGCACACTTGATTGTATCTTTGTCAGCATAGATAATTTGAATATCTCCTCCTAATGAAACAAGTGTTCTGATCTCCTATATACAATATTGGATGATTTATTTTGCCCGTAAACAAAAGTAATCTCACGTATGATGATTTATTTTTGAAAGGGCATTAATTTGAGTTTATGGAACTCCAATTCCCTTTGAAAAATTTGATATACTTAAGTCTTTTGCATATTTCGATTGACTTCTTTTTACTATTTTTCCTTGAATTTTCTTACTGTATTTTGAAACAAAACACTAATAGAATCTCTTTCAAGAGGTAGGGGTTTCCTGAATTGACCTTGTATCTATAACATATGTAAAGCGTACCAAACGAGGTACGGATTGACTAGATTTTCTTTACGGACACATTAAAATCAACATTAATTGGCACCAAGTTTTGAATTTTGATCCTTTTTTTGACATAGCAGAACTTAAAAAAATATAGAACTAAAAAATAAGTCACGCAGAGTTAAGTGATTCCAACAGCCTACAAACTAGCAATAGCTTTTTCCCATGTGAACAGGAGGAGACCGGGTCCCGAATTCAAAGCATGTTTGGCCAAGTAATCTGCATATACATTCTCATCCCTATTTCTCCACTCTACATGAATTGTTCAATCTCTAGCCAAAAGTGATTTGAATTCCGGTATCAGCTCCATTCTTTCATGAAACTCAAAATATCAACATTTTTCACCTCAATAATATCCATCGAATGAGTCCACAATCAGCAATTTTCAAATTCCAAGTTCCATACTTGTCGACCGCATATACATCCCCACATCTCAGCTTCGAAACTATTCCTAGCCTTAGTACCACATGCGAAAACTTCAACCATACTACTAGCTCGATCCAAAATCACCCCTCCACGCTTTGACAACCCAGCTAAGTTTGAATAAGCTCCATCTACACATACATCATACAACAGATTATTATGAGTACCACTCAAAGATGTATCCATACGATTGCAAAAAGTAAAAGATGACTTCCTGTTAATTAATTGAATAGACTTGGCCATGAAACGAGGTACACCATGAATTTCTGCTAGAAGTAGTCCCTTGATGAGTTTTCTCATTCCTCCTTCTCCATAATAACCAAAATGTAATACAAAACAATACATTCCATTTACCTGTAGCAGTAGACATAGTATTACATATATTCTTCTTCAGCCAATTGTCAAGATCAGTATTCCAAAAGCCTTGAACATAGATAGATACTCCCAACTCAAGCCATATACCACGTGCATAAGGACAATCTCGTGACACGTCCAAAATACTCTCAGTATTTCCATTACAACTATTAGAGTTTCCTGTCACATGCAATATCATGTGTTAACAATTAACTTAACTAACATCTTTAATCTAATCAAATTAGGGAAAATGATCTTATATTTAAGAACGAGACAGTATTACAGAATTGTTATTTATACTTTTACAGTTTACCACTTTATCTAAACCTCTTTAAATTGAAATTTCATATTTGAAGTTGGGTGTTGCAATGTTGCATGTATGTCTCTACAACATTATTCCATATGTTTTCAAATATATGAAATCTTTACTTATTTTATAGATAAAGAATATTAGTTATAATAGTTGAAATTACATGATATTATCAAAACATTATGAATACCTACATTTATTTATACTCATCATCTCTTATTTGTTTATTCTTAAGAAATACTCATATCAATAAGAATAATATGTGTAAATGTTGAGAAAAATCAAAAAGAGACATTATACTTAGAATCATACTTTCCTCCTTAATAGGTCATAAACCATATACTCAATAATAAATAAATAAGAGAAGCACGTACTCAAGTTACGGAGTATTTAACATGAGTAGCACAACTTTTTAATTGACTTCCTTGTCTTTAATAATGTTCATTTTTTACCAATCTTTAATACTCCTACTATACATTTACTATAGGCATTAATAATCCAAGATAATAATGAGGTAGGTCAATTTTTAATTAATGCTTGAGTAACTTGGCTCTGGTTAATTGTTTAAATTTATCCAACTGAATTCGTATTTATTGCATGCTCCGAATTTGACTTGCATTAAATATATTTTCAAACCCAATAAGGAAACACAGATTACCAAAAGCGCTCCAATACACATGGATGTCCTCACCACAAACCTATTTTGACTTTTAAAAACAAAGTGACGTTGCTCAAAAATGTGCGAAAGGAAAATTAAATGCTAGTACAAAGAGTTCTTATAAATTTCGTTTACTATAAATTTCTTAATTGAATGACTACACAAATATTACCTTTCTTTAATGTCAAGGTCCAAAATTTAAATAGTTTTGGTATAAAATATATGAGCTAAGCCTAATTACATTTTTTTCTATTTTGCCTTTAATCCTTTTCCATATTTATTAATGCTTACATATGCTCTCACTTAAAAGTAGCATAATAAATAATGGCGAAATCGAAAAAAAAACATTAATTTTAGACACCGAACTAACTTTACATGCTTTCTTGAGAAAAATATTTTGATGGTTGAATTCTTATATTACAGACCAAAAGGAATATTAGTTTAAATCTCACTAATGTAATGTGATGTCTTTTGTTAGTGACTTTTTTATAACTACTTTAACTTACTGCTTTATCTCTTTCTTGATAAAACAAGAGAATTTTTGAGAAAAGTCTACCATTAAACTTGGGGTAAATGATCATTTTGTCTATAAATTATGGTGTAAGTATCATCAAACATATATATTAATAAATAGTCTTTTATATACTAAAGAAACCTTAGGAAAATGATTGTTTTCTCCTATGATTTATGACATAAGTATCATTTAGTACATATATTATTAAATGATCTCTTATATACCAAACAATATTTAAAAAGTGGACAAAGTTACCTGAAACATTAAATCTCTGGTAACAGGTGTTAACCATCAACACCACCTCAATACCCACGTCACTCAAGTGAAAATATGTAGACTAGTCTGAAATTCATTATTCACCACTACACATTAGATGCAATTTAAAAAACTTAAAATAAAAACAATCATGTGCTAATTTTAACAATTTAGGGTTAATTCACAAGTATCATCTAGATGGGCTCATGTATTTTCACTCAAGTGTCATTACTATTGAGGTGACGCTTTTGTGTCATGGGTTAACAATTATTACCATAGATTTAATAATTTGAGAAAATTTGTCTACTTTTTAAACGGAGACCATTTATTAATATATATGTAATATGTTAAATGATACTTGTGTCATAATTCATATGTGAGAATGATTATCTACTCAAAATTATTTGATATATAAGAGACTATTTATTAATATATGTGTTAAACGATACTTCATATTATATATATAGACGAAAAACCTTTTAATAGTAATAAGAAGGATCTTAATGATATCAGGTATCAATACTCTTTTTTTTATCAATGATCAAGGGTGAAACATCTCAAAGGGTGGGGTGGATTCTAGAGATATAGTACTTCTTCATATCTAACTGTGGGGTGGATTCTAGAGATATAGTACTTCTTCATATCTAACTGTAAGGATCAAACCTTAGACAGTTGACTAAGGGTAAATGAATCTTTATAACTCAACCATACGCCTCAAGTTAAATATCGATATTTTAGGTGAACAAAAATCACATGATAACCATATTAGATCATTCTTAATAATCAAAATTTTAATGGAAGATTTTTTACCCATTTTCCTAAAACAATCATTTCCAAATAAACTAGCTAGGATAGACCTTTAGTAAGAAAAAATAAAATCAATGAAAACAAGAGGTGATACAACAAAGGTTTAATATATTATCCCCTCATTTAACAAAGATATAATTTATTTACATAATCTCATTGTCAAATTCAGAATAGCTAATCGTTTTTAAAAAGAATATTAGTTCTATTTAAGCTCACTATAAACAAAAAAAGGTTTCTGATTTTTTTTTAATTTAACAGATAATTTTTAGCTGGATGCCGCTCATGAACAAAAAGGCTTATCTTGGCCAAAAAAAAAAACAAAAAGGCTTATCTAGTCTAGGCCGGTGCATCTACACGTGGACGCACAACGATTGGGATCCCAATAATTCATATTGTAAAGTAAAAAATGAAACTTATTTATTACTCCAATAAAACACGCACAACATAACCACATAATCAATTATAATATTTTCCGCCACTCAAAAATTTAAATAAATTATTTAATTAGAAAAGGGAAAATATGATGGTACTTATATTCAATTTTAATATTGGCATCTATGTGTTATTTAATTTTCTTAATACTAGTATTTGAGCTTTAATACATAGGTTGAGAATGATTAGAAGTGATAATTAAGCAAAATCAATTATTTAATATTTTTCACCTCAAATCAGTGTTTTAATTGGGAGATTGAGCCATAAAGTATCAAAATCAAAAGTAAATATAATTATAAATACCAATTAATGGGTTTTTCACATCACAAACTTTTTAAAGATATTCCTTTGCAATATTATTTTTTTAATTATCTACCAGCAATAACAGTAACTAATCCATTCAGGTCTTTTACTTGATTTGTGCGTTTCATCCTTGTGCGGGGGCCATGCTTATCCATTCGGGGCTTTCATCTAACTATCTAAGGCTAAAAGGTGTTACCACTTACCACT
Source organism: Mimosa pudica (assembly GCA_029929735.1). Lineage (NCBI taxonomy): Eukaryota > Viridiplantae > Streptophyta > Magnoliopsida > Fabales > Fabaceae > Mimosa > Mimosa pudica. The sequence goes on along the minus strand of JAKELP010000017.1, from coordinate 8,010,978 downwards.
TTAGTTAATTGGCTCGTTTGCAATATTATTTTTTTTACCTTATTTGCAATATTAAATTAATTACATATAAATAAATGTTAAATATATAAGCTATATTATAAGAAAACATATACTCCCTCCGGTCCTAAATATAAAATCTAATTGATTTTTTTTGGAGACGTTAAGAAAGCAAAATATGTTAGTTAACTATGATATATTTGATATTTTTTTTAGATTAACTATTAATTTATATGTTAAATAAAGTAGTTTAAGTGAAAAATTATATGAATCAATTTACAAGTGATCACTTATTTTACTTTTTTAGGTTTTGCCAAAAAAGTCAATTAGGTCTTATATTTAGGACCGTAGGTAGGTAGTACTTTATAATGAATTAATTCCAAATTAAATTTTGAAGAAGCACAATAGTGCTTTTTTTTTGAATTGCTTCCCCCGGTGTCCCACACCCGTCGGGTGCAGACTAATCCGGAGTCGCCAGCCGGAATTCCCGTAAACGGGGTGACTGACTTCCCGGGGGTTCGAACTTGGCACCTTTAGGCTAAATGGTGGGATCCACACCTTGGGGATCCTCTTCAAACCATCAAGCTACGCCCCCCGGGTGCACAATAGTGCTTTTTAATTTGGACAAAACTCTCTCCATCATATCCAAGCGTGGTTGGTGTAGTGATTACCTCACTTCACCGCTTAACCAGAGGTCTCGAGTTCGAGCTCTGGGAATGCAGCCTGCCACTTGGCCAGCACTTTACCCTTAAGTGGAGGCCCCAGTGCGGATCTGGATTAGTCTGAGCCCGTTGAGTTCCCCATGACATTGGGGCTGGCCCAGGACACCGGATTAAATTAAAAACTAAAAAAAAACTCTCTCCATCATCAATTCATCATGGTGTGTTATTTTTTTTTCTTCATCGTGGTGGTTTGGAACCTAATAAAATTGTGCATGTAATAAAAAAGGAATCTAATAAAACTGACATAGTAATAGTAGTGATTAAGAAATTAGTCAAAAAGTTACTATAATAAATCAATAATTTTCCTTAATATCACTTCGGTAATTCCAAAGAGTAAAAAATGGAAACTTTTTCTCTGAATATAATATACTACTTATAATAAAGTAAGAAACTTTTTCCACAGAACAGAACACAGAGAGAAGAAGAAGAAGAAGAAGCACTCTGTAAATATTCTCTCTTTCTCTCCTTCAAGCCATGAGCCTCTTTGGTATAGGCAGGTATATATTTCAAAGATCTTTTATTTTTCTGATTAACAATTCATTTTTATCGATACCCACTTCATGATAATTAAGTTTTTTTCTTTTGCTGTTTCAGTCTTTTGATTTTTGATTGCTTTGAATGGATTTTTATATTCTTAGATGTCATATGATCCGATCTGCTCAAGTGGGTATCTTTTAAAGTTGTTATAATTTGATGATCTTTTAGGTTTTTATGGGTTTAGTTTAATTTTGCAATATAATTGTGTAAATTGGTTATGATGATTGGTAGTTTGTGATTTATTTCCGATGGTAATGATGTGTTTAATAAAGGAGTGGTCAAACTTTATTAGGATGAGTGTCTGATGAGTGTGATGTCTGAGTGATTTGTGGCATTGAGATTTTTCTTATGGATGAGGTTTTGTGCATTGACGGAGTTATATGTTGAGCCTTTGTGCATGATTAAGTAATTGCTATTAGGTTTTTTACATGTAACTTTACATGGGTTTTTTTATTAAGGATTGGAGTTTCCTTTTGTGTTGTTGGTAAATGAAGTATAACTACTGTGTTTGTCTTCCTGTTGCAATATCATGGAATTTTGATCTAGATTTGATTTAGATTAGACCTTACTAGTGTATGAAAGGTACAATTTTGGGAGGTGATTATTGTCAATCTCATCTTGTTAGTTTTTATCAAGATTGGGTTTTGCATTGAAAATCTAACTGTAAATAGGGTAAGAATTTGAGTAATAATGGTTGTCTCTGATCCTCTCACTTGAATTCTACTACTAGCCCAACAAAATTGTCTTTACCTACTCTCTCCAAACATTATATTTTTTGTTGGACAATATCATGTTAGATTAGGTTGACTGATTTTGTTCTATGTCCTCTAGTGCTTTTTTGTTGCCACCTCATCTTGTTGTTTTGACTGAGATTGGATTTTGCTTGGACAATCGAGGTCTAAAAATGATCATAGATCAATTTTGGTATTGATGAACAAATGAGTACTGTCAATTCCATGATGAGTCCTACCAGCCTCCCACAATGGTTTTGTCTTATTTTCTCGGCAGATATGTTAGATCAAGCTGACAAAGCATTTTGAATTTTCAGTTGCAAATTGTCCTTACGGAATCTGATATATTATTACGTTGGAGTCATTTTCATTAATCCATACATCCACACTTCCATAGTAATATTCCTCAAAAGGTCCTCATTTTGATTGGTTGACTACATTTATATCTCAAATGACCTCATTTTGCTTTAGTATTCTCAAAAGGTCCTTAATTCCCATTCCCCCTTGAACTTGTCTTCGTTGAGAACTTGAGATCATGACTAGGTGAAGGATACTCATGTTTATGCCTGAAACAAGCCATTTAAGATGTTATCTTGTGCTGGATGTCCCAAAGCTAAGTATCCATATTATGAAATTTGCGCCTCTGCTTTTATAGCTTGGGTGCAAAATGTTGGGGCATAATGTATTATTACTGTTCAATACACTTGAAACTCTCAGTGTTAGAACTGTGAGGTGATCCAGTTTTTTCAAATACAGACTTCTATTTGAAAGAAATTGCTTATAACCAGTATAATAATTCTAAAGGAAAAGCGTTTTGGAAAATCCTATTGATTGCAGCTGTGAATGATTAGTGAATTTGTCAAAGGTACTATAAATGTTGTCAGTAATTATGTTGATTCTGTTTAGATTGATTCTCCTCCTTCCTTATATTGGCATATTCTACCTGATGAATTATTATGTTACAGAAGCCAGAAGACATTCCGACCAAAAAAGAGTGCACCTTCTGGCAGCAAGGTAGTTCCCTTTATTGAATTATATTTTAGGATTTGCTTATCCAATTTGATGCATTTTGTTCATTGATATTGTTATTGTGTTGCATTGTAGGGAGCACAACTTCGGCAGCACATTGATGCCACATTAGGGAGTGGGAATCTAAGGGAAGCAGTAAAGCTTCCTCCTGGGGAGGATCTAAATGAGTGGCTTGCTGTCAATAGTAAACTTCATTCTCTCACATGCTTTTTGAGAATAGTACATTTAACTCTTGCAGTTTTGTCTTCCCTTTCAGATTATAGTTTTATGTTAATTTATCTCTATATGCATCAGTTGGATGCTGAATTGCATTAATTTTATTATTTCTGGTCCACATTGCAGCTGTGGACTTCTTCAACCAGGTGAATCTGCTTTATGGTACTCTAACAGAGTTCTGCACTCCTGAGAACTGTAGGACAATGTCTGCTGGACCCAAGTATGAAAACGTCAATCAAGCTTTCTTTTATTTTGAAACAATTGTCCAACATGATAGTGATGCCTTCTAAAAGTTATCTCTCATGATTTTTTAAGTATAGGCTTATTGAATTCCAGTTAAATGCTACTGCCAACGATCCAAGTTTTTGGAAGATACACTTCATTAATTCAATTTCCTGAAATGTGTTTTTTCACTTTCCTTACTTGAAGCAACATGCAGCTAATAAAATTAAGGATGATGAATTGTGTTGTCAAGCTTAGATCTTTTAGGTATAAATTGTTAATAGTTCCATGTGAAGAAGACTTAGAATCTCCTATGAACAAAAGTCTTGAATTTCTTGATCTTGCTGTTATGTGGTTATCGTGAACATTTTCTTATGCCATAGTACTTCTGGTTTTATTTAATGATGGGGATCCAGGTGTGTAGAAGGCATGAACCAAAAGTCTCATGGAGTCAAATTTTAAAAGTTATGCATTCTTCCAAGGGCATTATGTCGAAACTTAAAGAAAGCTGTTGTATTTCCTACTTGCGCCGTGAGCCAAATAATCTTTTTATTATAATTTTTAATTTATGTTTTTTAAGAGGGGATGTTTAAGGCAACATTTAACTCAACTCATGACAATTGGAAGTAAGGAATGGTACATCATGATTCTTGCTATATAAAGTCATAATTGGTAGAATTCTTCTGAAACACATTTTCTTCCATGAGTGCTATATACAAGCTCGTGCAAGTGATAGGCTCACAACTTGTAATTTGCATTGTTTAAACACTATGTTTACATGTGCTTTTCTTATCAATATGATTTTGTCAATGTCAATGATGATTCTGGCCGCTCCTAGTTCTTTCCAAAGTCATCTATTCTAATGTAATATATCTTTATGCGGTTCTCATTGTTCTCTTGTATGAAACTTCATAGGTACGAGTATAGATGGGCAGATGGTGTACAAATTAAGAAACCTATTGAAGTTTCTGCCCCAAAATATGTGGAATATCTAATGGACTGGATTGGGGCCCAGCTTGATGATGAATCCATATTCCCTCAGAAGCTTGGTAGATGGAGATTATATTTTTCTTGTTTCCTAATGATTTATATGCACTTGAAAAAAATGATTATCATGAATTATGTATTCTTATATATGGAATAATGCATGTAGGTACACCATTTCCTCCCAACTTCAAGGATGTTGTGAAGACAATATTCAAGCGATTGTTCCGTGTATATGCTCACATATACCATTCCCATTTCCAAAAAATTGTGAGCCTTAAAGAGGAGGCCCACCTAAACACATGCTTCAAGCATTTCATACTCTTCACTTGTGTAAGTTTGCCAATATTTCTCTAGTGATTAATGGATCTGTTTGTTGGGCACTGATAATGTTATTGTCTTCCTTGTGTGAGCTCTGGCAATGCAATATTGATCTCCATTATGTTCAAGAAAATATGATTAACTTGATACTGAATCATTTTATTCATGCAGGAATTTGGGCTTATAGACAAGAAGGAGTTGGCTCCACTTCAGGAGCTTATTGAATCCATAATTGTTCCATATTGAACAAGTAAAAAAGTGGAACATAAGAAGCATAGTTAATAGCCGATGTATTGAATTTGATGAACACTGCATATTAGTGATTGACTTGAGAGATCTTCCATGTATGGGTTGTGTTTTAAGATGTGTTCTGGCATAGGGTCTTGTGACTGTGAGTGGAACTTAATAATTATTCATACAACAAATAGAAGTCATGGGTAACCGTTGATGGCTGCTACATATTTCTGCTTTATATTCCCTACTGAAAGTTTGTTGACAGAATTTAACTCGGAGCTAGGGAACTGATTATGTAGATATCTCTCTCTGTTGCTGATTAAGTGATTATCAATAATATTTTTATGTTTGCCCTTCAAGTTAAACTGTTTATTAGCCTTGTGCAGGATCAGTCCATGGTTCTTGCTTGCAGAAGTATTGACTATAAAATTTCAATGGATTGAATTTAAAAATGGAGAAATAGCCTTATAAAATTTCTAATAAAACGATGTATGATTAAGTTCTAAAAAAAATGAAGTTTTAAATTCTACTCCGTTTTTGTTTTTTAAAAAAAAAAATCAAACGGGCTACAATAGTTCCTCCTTTTATTTCGTACCAAAAAGATCCTTAATGTTTGGGACAAAATGAAATAAAAAAAACTTGTGAATGAGGGGTGGGGTCTCTCTACTGAGATCTCTCTATTTTCTTCATTTAAGTCAAATGGTATATTTTTATGCTCAATTATTATCCAACAGTGTTATAAAAATATATATATATATATATATATATATATATATATATATATTTATATATTTAATATTGTATTATATCTTTCAGGAAAGTTGTTAGATCAAAATGATGGATGGAAAACTATTAGATTAAAATGATGGATGGAAAACTGTTAGATCAAAATGATGGATGATGAATAATAACAGTTATAGATTGAAATGGAGGGAGGCCCTTGCCCTCATGAGATATATCTTTCAGGACTCCACAGAAAAAGTTTAAAAAGAAACTCTTGAAAAAGTTTAAAAAGAAACTCTTATGGCCTGTTTGGTTGCCATGAGAAAGTGAGAACGAAAAGGAAAATGGACAAAGTAAGGGTTATTTTTGTACTTTACATATATCTCGGGCCCACAAGCTTTCCTCTATCTCACTTTTTATGAGCCCCACAAACTTTACTTATCATCATTCCTTAATTTACCTCTACTTTCCATCTTCACCATTTCACTTTCTAAGTTTTCACTTTCCATTCCAACCAAACATACCCTTATTGTCAAGTAATGATTATCATATTTCAATCTGTTTGTAGGTAATCCCTTTTTCCTGCTGTGACAATAAGCCTTCTTTTTCTTTCGGCTTTTTGCTTATTTATTTCCCAGATTTTACTGCATAAGAATTTTGCAATGATAAAATCACTAGTAATATAGGAATTGTGTGATCAAATGAAGCGAGTCCATTCCCATGGAACCTACTAAAAATCTTTCACGAAAGTAACCTGAACCAACAAAAAAATAGATTAAATATGCTAGCTTCATTTATTTGTTCCCTGTTACACCTTTGATCCTTAAAAGCTAAAAGCCATTTATAAAAAAAAAAAGAAAAAAAAACCTCATATCTCAGCTGATTACAATCCTGCCCTTTGTTAACTTCATTAAACAAAGTAACAAACACAAGTTCTAAAAGAAAGTAGGCTCTTATTCCTCACGTGACCAGTCAAAGAATTGGAACATTACAGGACACATCAGAGATGGACCACTAAACTTTCATTCATGGCCTAATCCATCATCCTGAACAGAATGCAAACTCTCCAAGTTAGAATTCCCATATCTTGAAGCTGCAAATCTATATGCCACTATAGTTGCAACAAGAACCCCAAAGACCAAAATAAAGAGCTGAAAGTTGGCAAGCAATTCACCCCTAACCTCACTTTCTTTAGGATGGCAAATGATGTCGTCGCCTTTAAGCGTGCAGCCACGTGGCAACATGGGGCCGTAAAGAACAAAGGCGGTTTGCCAGAAACAAAAGCCTTGGAGAGTTATGGCAATGCCATTGCACAAATCTGCAGGGAAGCTGGTGGGGAAAATGGCACCAGCAATTGCAGACAGAATGCAAAGTCCAATGAGAAGAACAAGGATGGTGTGGAAGTAACCCTCAAGGCCCATGTGGTTTGTTGAGTGAAAATAGAATAGAAGATACTCTGCACAAAATGCTGTGGCAGCAACAAAACAAAGAGAACCTTCCGGCAATTTAAAAAACCTGAACATGTAGAATGAATATGGCTAGTAATGTTGAAATGCAAATACATACTAAAATAGTTACTATATATTATCTTCACTTTACAGATAGGACGGGTACATTCAAATGCTAAAAAAATTAATCGAACAGCAAAGGGAATGGAGTAAGGAAAAATGATTTTGCAAATGAGAAATGTATTTCGTATAAAAAGAGACAGTAACTGCTGATAATATATTAAAATCACTTGAGCTTGAAAATTTATCTTGGAAGTGGTATCTTTTATCCTATAGAGTATATTCTTAGGCCTTTTGACTCTTCTTGTAAAGAAAGGATAGAGTTAAAGCTGTGTTAAGTAAATTTTTGAGAATAATTGTAAGACAAATAACTATCATTTTTTTGGTGATGAACGGGGTCCATAGGCCCAAAACCAGACAAATAAATAATTACATTGAACCAAAGATTGAGAAAACAAGGGGGGAAAGATATAAACTGTCCAGGGAAATAACAAATGACCCTTCTTGAGAAAGTCACTGGAAGTAATGATGCTGTCTTTTTTAAGAATGATCATTTTCATGAATCATGCCAAAATATTAGCCCCCATTATATGATTACAAATCATGCAATCAAACAAAGGTGTGACGCTTAAATCTTCCTACCTACCTAAAAAATCATACGAATGTAAACATATAAAAAACATCAAACCCAAAATCCTAATCTCACAAGTCCTGCTTATATAAACAGCCTAACTAAGAAAATTGCCCTGAACCTCACTTGCACTGATGAACTTCCAGTTCACCTAATTTTAACTACTGATTCACCTCATGAATCCAAAGCCCAAAAGTTCCCCTCACAAGTACAGGAAATTGCCAGAAACATCAGGTAATTGAAATGGGACAAAATAATAGAGGATAGAACTAATAGACTAACCTTGTCTTCTCGGAGAGCAGGGCAACAATACTGAAGATAAAGAACATAAGAAGCATCCCTGAGTGTTCAAAATTGTTCATATGAGATGGATTCAATACCCCATTTACAGTAAACTTGAGATGGGTTGCATACAAGAACTCCACACACAAGTCAATGAAAGAACCAATTATTATGACATACAGCTCCAAATGCTTGAACCTCCCATCAAATCCATTCACAGGATTCCAAACCCGGACCCGAAATGATTTTGGGTTTGACACAAATCTCACCAAAGAACCCCATATATGCCAAACCCCTACTAGAAGAAACAGTGTCCCTGGCAATGCATGACCTTTGAATGATCCCATCTTTCTAATAAATTTTTATAACTCTTTTAATACTTTCTTGTTCTTCAATACTGGCCAATCAATAGATAGATGATCAGATCACCTGTAGCTTTGAATGAAATCAGTTTCAGACGTCAAGTTTGACACTCCAACTAGCAGCCATGGATAGAGTTGATCAAGCAAAATAAAATAAAATAAAAGAGCAAACTTTACAACTTTTGTATCAAATGAAAAAAGTATAACCTTTTTCTTCCATACTTTTTGAAACAGTTCACTAGGGAAATACATTGGGAAGTTTCCTATATGTTCATAGGCTTATAGCATATGATGCCAATTACACCAATCATAACAAATCCTCCAGCAAACAAACAAACAAGGATCTACTAATAACACTAACTAGGAAAAAATTTCAGCTTTTATAGATTTCCTGAACAGCAAGTCAACATGAAATGATCACTATGAAACGAGAAAATGAAAAAAAAAAGATTTTTTTTTTCTAGTGTACATGAAAACATGAAGCCCCTAAAAATGTTTTCACACCAAGATCAAAAAATAGTCAACAGATCGATCAATAAACACGAGGGCAAGAGAAAAGTTTAAATCTTTACAAGTGATATGAGATGAATAATTAGGCACTTTACACAAAATGATTAAAGGGTTATAAAGAAACACAAAAAGGGAATAAAAAAAACAAAATAATAAAAGAATGATAAAAGGGTTTGAAGAACTTACAGTAAGTAATGATTATAATAAGAGAATTAGCAAAGGATGATTGGGTTGGCAGCAGAAAGCAGAACAGAGTTTCTCTTTCTCTCTCTTGAGAAGGCAATGATTTTAGTTCATGTGATGGATGGAAAGAGAGAATAAAAATAGTATGTGTAGGCTTCTTGGGAGTTAGAAATGAGAAGAGACTGAAAATATGAGTTAGGGTCTTGCAGAATTTTATATGTAAAAAAGTCGTGGCGTACTATGTATGTTGGTGCTAAAGACCAAAGACTGGTGATACTATGATGATGACGATGGCTGTGGTGATCGGGTCGTAGAGATCCATATTTCCTTATGTGTTCGGGTCCACGGGTCCACATAACAGGTGGCCCGTGGCCCCACATCATAACTAGAGAGAAATTCTTGTGTAAACCAGCTGTATCATGTTATTTGTTGTCGGACGATTCACAAGTCGACACGAATGGTTTGATGTGGAATTTTTTATTTGATTTGACACCCTAAAAACTCAACTAACTTTAAAAAATATTGTTATTTACATTGTAAAATAGATGTTAGTTAGTTGTCAGGTCAAATTAAAAATTACACATCAAACTATACGTATCGACTTGTGATTGATCATATCATAAATAATGGGTGCACCAGGTTCACACAAAAATTTCTCCTAGCTAGATTAGAGTTGGTAACATGAGCTGAAACCTATGAGCTAAGGCTGGTTAGGCCGAGCCTGGCCTTAGGGTAGAGCTGGGACTTTCAGCCCGGTTTGGCGGGCTCAACCCAGCCCGCACTTAAAAAAAACGAGTCGGGCTGAAAAAAGTGAGCCCGTTTAATTCGGGCTGAAAACGGGCTCTCAGCCCGATTAAACGGGCTATATTCGGGCTAGCCCGATTTGCAAACGGGCTGGCCCGAATATATAAAAAAAAATTGGAAAAAAAAAATAAAATACTTAGTCTAATCCTACTTTTCGCTCATGCGTTCAGCCGTCTTCACTCTTCCTTTTTTTTTTTTGACCATCGTCTTCACTCTTCTTCACTTTTTTCCCCTATGTTTCTGCTGCAAAGAAAAATCAATGAAGTATCTGAACGCCACCAAGCTATCTAGCACTAATCTCCGCCTCCCTCACCGTCACCGCCGCCTCCTTTACTTATAACGCCACACTTGCCTATCAGGCACCCTTATTTCTTCTTCTTTTTTTATTTCTTTATTAGATTTAGTTAACACAAAGTGGGATCTGAGATTTCTGTGCTGTATTGGATTAGCCTTTCTTTCTTGGGTCTTTTTTTTTGGGAAACTAAGTTAACAAGAAACTTTGTTTTGTAGGATGCTTTGGATAGGGTGGCCCAAAAGAAATCTTCGTTTGGTAATGAATACACGCCTAAGTTTGATGGTTTGCAATCCATTGAGATGTTAATCATTACCAACAGATGAATCTACATGAATCTACAGCTTTTGGATTTTTTTTACCTTGTTTTTTTCATTTTTTTGGCAAAGAGTTCACTTTTTGAGTTTTCCCCCATTTTTTTCAGAATTTTCTCCTCATTAGATTACTAGGAATTCGGGCTGGCGGGCTGGCCCGAATTAACCCAAATTCGGGTTGGGTTGAAAAATCTCAGCCCGAATTGTAGCGGGCTGGAAGCGGGCTCAGCCCGCTTCAATTCGGGTCGGGCTGGGCCAGCCCGTTTAAAGCGGGCTGGCCCGAAATCCCAGCTATACCTTAGGGCACATATTAAAATGAGGTGTTTTGGGTCCGAACATGTTATGACAGAACATGCAAGCGTGTGGGCTAATTGTCAAACATGTATGCTAACATGAACTCGTTTTCCGCCTTTTTTAGTCTTTTTTTTTAAAAAAATAAATCCTACTTTTTTTAATAGTAATAATAATATAATAATATTGTAAATAAAGGGATAACTTTATCGAAAAGGAAAAAATTAATTAAAAAGACGGGTTTAATTTGGATTGACACAAATCACAAACAATATGGTTTGAGATTTCTAAGCCTAGCCAGTTTTTCATAGGTTTTTGGGGTGCGGCCAAAACCCCTTGAGCCTGCCCGTATTATCATCTCTAATTACCCCCTATTTTTAATGCAATTTTTATTTGGATTAAGTGTTTATTTTACATTTTGTTCTCTCAATTTCTGTTATTGGAGTTTTGTTCCCTCAAATATTAAATAATAGGTTTTAATGTTTCAGTTCGTCATGTTTCATTGTTCTAAATTGGCACAAACCGTGATTTAAAAATGATATACTAAAGCTAATGAGAATAAAATTGAAGTAATAAAGAATATATTAACTTGCAAGTTGTTTGCATGAAGCTATGAACTATTGTTTTTTTCAAAAAAAGCTATGAACTTAAAAATTGGAAACTTGGAGTAATATAATTGGTTTTGATTGACTCTTCAAATTTTTAATAATAGGTTTTGATGATTTGGTTCCTCATATTTCATTCCTTTGATCTCATTGATCCATGTAATACAATAAAAAAAGGAACAATTTTGTTCTAAGGTGACAAAAACAGTGGGTTTTTTGGCCCGTCTCCCCATGAAACCCATGATATAAAGGTAATTTTTTTTGATAAATATAAACGTAATTAAAATGATGTCCCACAAAATGTAATCACCAGCTCAAAAGTTGTTATTATAGGCCAAAAAATTGTAATTTACAACTCGTGAAACTACATGTTAATTATCTTTCTTTCATGGATCTCAAATTAATTCTCGGAAAGAAAAATGTTAGAAGATTAATTCACTATCCAGTAAGTATAGCAAGGCTAAATTCGTATTTAGAAAAAAAAAGCATATAGAGAGTTTGGCCAGATAGATTACATACTCCATATAATATACTACTACCTCTGGTCCTAAATATAAGATTTAATTGATTTTTTGGAGACGTTAAGGTTGCGAAATAGACTATTAAATCATGACATATTTGATATATTTTTAGATTATACATTAGTTTATAGGTAAAATATACTAATCTAAGAGAAAAATTAGGTAAATCAATTTATAATTAACTTATTTTGCTTATTTACAGGATTTTCTAAAAAAATCAATTAGATCTTATATTTAGGACCAGAGGGAGTATAATATAACATGTATAGTTATATTATTATATTATTTTTTTAACTGTTGGCGTGGAAAATATTTTATTATTATGCATTGAAAAGAAAATTGGGGCCATGAAGATATAAAAGTGGGCTCGGTGTCGAAATCCAATTAACAGAGAACATGCCCTTTTTGTAGATCCGAAAGTCATTTTGCAATTATGGTCAAAAAAAAAAAGAAAGTCATTTTGCAATTAGGTCCCACTTTTTAGTGGGGCCCTGCCGACGGTGAGAGAGGCATAGAGCTATAGTTTGACTTATTGATAACTAAACATTTGTGTTTTTTCTTACATAAACATTTGTGTTTTTTCTCCTTAAAAAAGAGAAATATATACTAATATTATATTCATCTATGATTTATTATCTTTATTTATAGAGATTATTTTTTCTTGAACATACTTATAAATCACATTATTACCTTTTACCTTTTATTTATGATATGTTGGACTGACCATCTTATTTCCATGGGTATAACAATACAAATACTCAATCACATAGGAATATAGACAAAAAAATTACATAGGAATAAACTTAGAAGTTTTTAAATTTTGAAGTCAAATTTATGAAATTTAAAGTTATTATTTGAATGCATGAAATGCTAAAAATAGCTCATAAGTATGATGAGAGAAGTTTAAGTCTCCCATAAATCAAAACTTCACGCTTCAACTTTTTTGTTTTGGTGGCCACAACTTCGTTAAACGTTAGTCATTCATAAGGCATAACTATGTCCAACATCTAATTTGGACCTTTAACAATGTTTTTTTTTATTTTTACAGTTTGTATCTTAAAAAAAACAGTACTAGTTTAATTGCACATGTGCCAGCTACACTGAACAGAATCACACCTTTGTTTTTCTCCCAAGCTATCTCTTCGGCGTCACGCATAGATAGAATCTGGTCTCTTGTGGAGGTAAATTTTAATCATCTTATTTTCTCTTGTTCTTAATTTAAAATGATACCGGGTCAAAAATATAGTGAGTTAAATTATAGAATTTAATGAGATAAATTAACCAAAATTATTGCAGGCCTGATCTTGGTCATCATTGTGGTTCTTATCGGCCTTTTCACACTGGTAGTCCAGTAGTATTTCGGTTCATTTTTAATGTGAACCTTGGGCTTTGTCATAATCCTAAAAGGTGTTTAGTTTGGTTTTGTTGACACTCTTGAAATTGCGTGCGTTATTGTGTTATTACTATCATCCAAGAGCTTAATAAGTAATTAATTTTGACAAAGAAATAGAGCTTAATAACTACTAATAAGTAACAGGTTGTTATGTTATGCCTGACAAAAGTATTCCTATTGTTTTCAACAAAAAAAAACCCCACTCCTATTTCAATAATTGGCAAAATGAATATATTTAAGGAAAATTGTTAAAAAATTTCGTTATTAAATTAAATTCATTACCTAAATATACATAATTAAGTACTTGAACGGTTCAATTCTTCTTTACTTTTGTGCAATATACCTTTAGTTATGTACAAATGTCTTCTATTTTATATAGGGTAAGGGACCTAATCTGCCCCCGAAGTAACCACCAAGGAGCGCTGAGCACCCTGAACTAACAACAGGCCCGTATTTGCACTCCAAGTAACCAAGGTGTTTAAAAACTACCCCGGTTTGACGGTCAACAACGTTTGACCGTTAGTATGCATATGTGGACGCCACGTGGAGACCTGTTTTGCCACCCGGCGCCTTGTCATCGCCACGTAGGATAAGTTAATGTGGGTCCCACATTAAATAAAAAAAAAATTCTCCCTCCCTCTTCACCTCCCACCCGCCGCCCCACCCCCCCCTCACCTCCCTTCCCAGCCCCCCCACCACCAGCCCCACCCCCCCCTTTACCTCCCTCCCTCACTTCACCACCCGCCCCACCTCCCCCCCACCACCAGCCCCACCCCCCCCTCACTACATCTTATTTTCCGGCCTCTTCCTTGATGGTTTCTCTTCCTTCTCCCGTTGTGGCAAGTTCAAAAAGTTTGGAGAGCTTGTCTCTCTCACCACCATAGTTTTTCCAAAGCCGTTCGCTGTCCACGTCTCCGACCACCGCCGACTACTTCCACTACCTCCGTGTTTCAGATCTCCTCCTCCTTTCTTTTTTTGTGTGATCGCCGCTGTCTCAGTTTTCTCCTCAACTCTGCCCAAAGACCCTTGTCACCACCGCCGACCTCAGCCGTTGCCGCCGCCGTGACCTCTCACCGTCGCCATTCCTTTCCTCCACCGCGTGACCGAATCCTCCTCACTACCTTTTTCCTCCGCCGCCGTTGATCTCTCATCCACCTCAGCCGTTCGCCGCCGTTCTCTTCCTCCGCCGCAGCTATTTCAGCGCAGATCTCGACCCACCACAGAGTTTCTCTCATTTCTTTGTTTTTTGATTCTTGATTATTTGGTTGTGTTAGTATTTTCGAGTTGCAATCTTGTAAAAATGCCTGGAGTGCAATGCATAAACTTGAACGATAGAGATGGTGGTGGGGGGGGTGGGGCTGGTGGTGGGGGGGCTGGGAAGGGAGGTGAGGGGGGGGGGGGGGTGGGGCGGCGGGTGGGAGGTGAAGAGGGAGGGAGAATTTTTTTTTTATTTAATGTGGGACCCACATTAACTTATCCTACGTGGCGATGACAAGGCGCCGGGTGGCAAAACAGGTCTCCACGTGGCGTCCACATATGCATACTAACGGTCAAACGTTGTTGACCGTCAAACCGGGGTAGTTTTTAAACACCTTGGTTACTTGGAGTGCAAATACGGGCCTGTTGTTAGTTCAGGGTGCTCAGCGCTCCTTGGTGGTTACTTCGGGGGCAGATTAGGTCCCTTACCCTTTTATATATGATTCAAGATATATTGCACATGATTATATAGAGTATGCATCTATTAAAAGTAGGTTTCTATTTGGGTAGTACTACTTCCGTTCCTAAATACTCCCTCCGTTCCTAAATATAAGATCACTTTGATTAGATAACTTTCCTAATTTGATTAGATTAATGATGTAATTAAGATAGTTATTTACACATGATATTACCAATTTATTCTGACTATAGACCTTTATCCTCAATGTATAAATCTGAATTCTTCAAAGTTGAAGATATAGAGGAGTGGAGAAACTATACTCCTACATTGTAGTATTAAGTTAAATAACTACAAATAATAGCTGAAAAAACTAATTTTCTTATATAAAAAGGAAACTGCAAGATACTAAAAATAAAAAAAGTTAAGTAATGCCTCTCCCGTGCCGGAATCCCAGATCCATGTGGAGCTGCCTTCACTAGTGGCTCCACCTCATCATTTCGGTCTCTGTCTCATTGAAAAAGCTGATTCGGAACTAATAAAGTTTGAATTCAATTCACCTTCCAAATTGGACCTTTGAAATCTCAAATATGAATTTGGCTATTTCAGTCCAAAAAAATTTGGCTATTCTGCCCTAGTCTTCGTTATATTCCCTCGTATAAATTACTACAATTAGTTCATAATGATCAAGAAATATTGTTAAGCAGTATGTCTGCCTTCAATTTGATTTTTTTGCTATGTCATTATTAAACTGTTTTATAATGAAAGAAAAATGCTTATAATAATAATATGTTTTATAATGAAAGAAAAATGCTTATAATAATAATAAGTTAATAAACAGTTATACAATTAGTCGGTTGTCAATAGGTGTAAGATTACCCGTGTTTTAAAGAAAATTGCAAACTTAAATCAATTCTCAGGCATTATAGTTGGTCGATCTTCAGCTTAATCAACTTAATAATTCATGATTATGAGGGAAACTTAAATGCATAAAATTTGCCCCACCATCGTTGAGTTGAGACGTTGACACTTGCATGGTGGTGGTATACACCATTTATGAAGTTTTTCTGCCAGACATCATTAATACCGCTAACAAAGAAATTATCACAAAATATAATGTCATTACTACACAAGGATGCATTAAATTGTAAGCATTGTCATTTTGTCTATTATATGAAGCCTTCAAGTATTTTTAATCATTGCACAAAACATTTAGATAATTTCAAGTAATAAGAACATTTTGTATGTATAAGCCTATATTTTGCCAATCACACACACAGAGATAAAGTTAAAAGATAGAGTATTTATTGAGTATTAATTAATTTTTAAATATATAACATACTTGGGGTTGAGTTTGTCAATAAATATGTCAACATGTCATGTTTTTTTTCAAAGTTCTTACTCTTAAATTATCCCTATTGTTGCTTTTTCAATAAGAAACAAGCAACAAGTGATGGTGGTGTGAAATAAATTTGATTAGAGTGTTTTGGTAATATCATGTTCTTTTTAAATAACTTAACTAACCTTTTTAGGGAGTATTTGCCAACAAAGGTTGGTCTGCTACTTGTTAAAGGAGTTTGACTCATAACTATTTGATTGTGAGTTCAAATTCCGCTGATGTGAAGACCTTGTTGGTGGACGATTTGTAAGTACCTCTGTAAGCGCTCTTTGAGCTCGGAGGCCTATCCTGACCCTGATGAACCCCAATAAACCCAACTCACCTAAACCTTTTGTCATAAAAAAGGGAGTATTTAGGAATAGAGTACCAATATTTCATTTTCAAATAGAATTATCAAACAACCTCGATTCTTCGTTTAAAAGGCAGGTGTTAACTTGAGCAAACAGTTATATTACATATCAGTATAAAAAAAAAGTCATACTCCGCATTACATAGACACAAACTTAATTATTATGTTCGATAAAAAAACTTTCATGGGCATTATTCTTACTATAAAAGGCCTAATTTTGTACCTAAAAAATATTTCACATTTAAAAATGGCCATCCTAGTCAAATGCCTAGCCGAAATCTATATTTAAGTACTTCATAATAAAATTATATATATGATAATATAACTATAATATTTTACAACGCAAATCGTATAAATCATGTTTAAAAATAATGTAGCATACATAACAATAATACATGATCCACACACTTTTTTTGACTTTCAACTCAGTTTTTGGTACACATTTTTTCAATATTGGCGGAGAAATTTCCCAAAATAATGAAATATATAAATTTTGGGAATATTCAGGAATTGAGACAAGACTTAATTATTAGGGGGCCTGAATGGTTACACCTCCCAACCTACCGAATGAATTACACACATCCACGTGTAAACCTCTTTCGAATGGCACATCTTTTCTCCTGACGTGGGATCTCCCACCCTCCAGATGTTCTTTTTTCTATTATATCCGTGTCCCTTTTTTTTTTTATATTACTCCCTCATGTCCTAAATATAGTACTTAGATAAAGACTTCATTTTGGTCCTAAATATAAGACCTAATTACATTTTTAGTTACCTTTTTCCTAAATTACCCTTCTTCTTCTTAACAACTCCTCAACCACAATCTTCCTCTCATCAACACCTTAAGGAATTAAACTAATTAAGGAGGGGTATTATTGGAAAGACATCTAAAATTAAGCCTTCCTTAATCTCCCCAAAAAAAGTTATTTAGGTTTTATATTTAGGAGCGGAGGGAGTATTATATTATATCCATGTCCTAAGTTCTAACCCACTTCAATTAAGTATTTTTAAACCTTAATTCACTTGGGGATATAACATGATACCGACCAATGCCCCAAGACAAATATCCTAGCAATAAGGTTTTTTCTATAAACCTGCAAAATTTATAAAAATGGGGTTTGACTCACTCAGGATCTAAAGGTAGGATTTGTAACTTATGATCCACTAAGTCTGTCCTTATGAACTTTATAGCATGACAGTAGTTTTGTTTAACTTTACTTAGATGTGGATATGTCTCCTCAAACACATCGAATGGAACCACAACTAAGTGGTAATCACCAAGAATAAAACATTTGCTAAGATAATCTAATGTACACCCTTTATGTTAGCTCAACGAACAATGAGTAACTACTTTTTAATTTTTAGTTGAACTATACTTATCATGTCATTTGTTATCGCCTCAATATCTTTAATTTTATGTGAAAAAAGGCGTAACATATATAAAAATAATCTTATAATTTGTTGAATTTTTTGTAAGTTGATTTTCATCTACTAACCACTGTTTCTTAGATCTTTTTTCTTAGATTGTCTAATAAGTAATAATCGGATCAAATTTTACAATCATCACACCTAACCTAACAATGTTTTGACATGTTTATTTGCAATCACTCCGGCCATAAATGATGGAAGGACAAAAATATTCAATATTAAATGGTTCCACCTTCCATCACATTGAAAATTTATACTCCTACATGCCAACCCTAATGTATTTATTTGCAATTAATCACATCACATGACATCCAATTAACTAACTAAATCCTTGCTCAATAAAATCCTCCCTAATCCCTATACGTCGTCGTTTCGAAGTCCTAAGTCTTCTACTTCCAGAAGCAAAGCCTACTTCAATTCTAATTCTCCCTCCTACTTAAATTCACTTTTTGTGTGTGTGTGTGTGTGTGTGTGTGTGTGTGTGTGTGATTCTTCAATTCACTTTCACTTTGGTGTTGAAGTTGGTAGTGAGTGTTTCGATGTCGTCCAAGGTTGTTTATGAAGGTTGGATGGTACGCTATGGTCGCAGGAAAATAGGTCGATCCTTTATTCACATGAGATATTTCGTGCTTGAGCCTCGCCTTCTAGCTTATTACAAAAAGAAGCCTCAAGATAATCAAGTAATCAACTTACTTTCTTTCTTAAATCATAATTCTGTTATTTTAGACTGTTGGATTATTATGTAATTTACACCAAGCAGGGATATTCATATTTTTTTGTTACCTGAGTTTTTTTGTTTTTGTGTGTGTGTGTTTTTTTAAGCAGATGGACAAGGGTTGTACTTATTTTTGTTTGTTTATGAAAAGATAACAGTGAATATGTAAGACTGGATTAAGACTTTTTTTTTTCCTTACAAACTGTGATTTGTGATTTATTTTTTTTTTTTTTTTATATATATATATATATATATATATATATATATATATATATATATATATATATATCTACACACACACACACACTAACTTTGTTGCTAAATATGAGATAACTTTTCCTGATTTGATTAGATTATGGATGTTAGTTAAGTTAGTTAGTAACACATGATATTGCTAATTTATTTTAACTATATACTTTTATCCCAACTCTTCCACTCTTATTTGTTATTATAGATAAGTGTTATTGGGATTAATTTGGGAAAAATGTTAGAAAAAAATAGAAAATGATGTTATATTCAGGAACAAATTGAAATTTGAAAGTGATGTTATATTAAGGATAAGAGGGAGTATATCTTTTGTTGTAATGGGACCCCCCCGGTGGGAGGGGGTCAGTTAACTAGAATGTCAATTTGAAGTGTTTGTTCATGTTCATTAGGTTCCTATTAAAACGATGTTAATTGATGGGAACTGTAGAGTGGAGGATAGAGGCTTGAAGACCCACCATGGACATGTGAGTTCTGGAAGTTTTTTGATTATTGCCTTTTATCTTGAGTTTATTTTTTAATATAGAAATGGATAAATTACCATCTGAATTCATTGCTTGTGAAATGATTAATTGACAATTAAGTAGAGTTATTATATGCCAATGCAATTCCAAAAGGAATTATTGGGTTTGCTATACCACCTCTCTGCTACAGTGAAGTGTTGTGTTTAATGCTGCTTGGGAACTGGAACATTTTAAATGGCAACTAGTGCTTTACAGGAATGAGAGGCAGTGTTGTTAACTGATATGTGTTGCATGCTGCATGAAAGGACATTCCATCCAACATCGAATGTCATGCAGTTTGGCAAAAATTAAGAACACTGGCTTTGAACAGTATAAAGTTCTGGGATAAAAAGTTTCTTTGACATGGTTACTTCCCTGAACTTTTTCTACTAGAATTGTGATTGTTTTGATTTTGGTCTAAATAAGCATTATTAGTTGAGTACTTAAGCTGCACAAGTGGAATCACTGCACTTTTACATTTTTTTATTTCCTTGTCAGGGTTTAGTTCTGTTGCACCCAGCTGCAGTAAATTTTTTACTACAAATCTTGTACATGCAACATGCAAACTCATACTGATCACTTATATCAAAACCCACCGACTGTTCCGTTGCATCTATTGATGTATGCAATTTCCAGTGACTATATAAATGCCCTCTCTTTGTTTAAGAAAAAAAATAAATTTCTAGAATTTAATATTTTTTGTTCTGTTCTTGTTAAGTTGAATAATAATTTGACCGCATGCTGTTTTGTGAGTGGCATATTCTGTGTTTTGTTGGTCCTCTTTGCTCTTTCGTCATTGAAGCTAATTCAAGACTTTGAGTTGTATATTGTCCAAAATGTTTTTTTCCTATCCTTTCACCTTTATTTTCTTCTCCGCAGATGGTTTATGTTTTGTCTGTTTACAACATGAAAGAAAAACAGCATCGAATTACGGTGAGTGGATTTATTTCTTATACATTTTACCAGCACATAAGTATACTCACATTTAATCTTTGTGTCAATAAGCCTGTCTATCTTGGTGTATTTTAAAATGTTTAGTTTCTGTGAAATTATAGTGATTAGTGCTATGTGCATAATTTAAGTTGGGTACTTGTTGCAGATGGCAGCATTCAACATACAAGAGGCCTTAATGTGGAAGGAAAAAATTGAATATGTGATTGATCAGGTATGTCATATCCATTTGCATCATTCAAGTATGCATGAACTTTATTTGTATTGCTGAATTCTGATTAGACTTCATTCTGATATATTTGATTGAAAAGTTAGGAAAGCCATTTTCTTCATACATTGCTAAAAGTCAGCCCAATATGCTATTTTGTAAATTCATCTTACTAGGTTTTGTTTTCCTATTGCGTTTGATTGATGTTATTGAACTCTCAAATTCTGCAGCATCAGAGTGCACAGTCTTCAAATGGTAACAAATATATTTCTTTTGAGTACAAATCCGGGATGGATAATGGGAAAACAGCTTCATCCTCTGACCATGAAAGCCAGTAAATACTTTTGGCATTGCTTTCTCCATTTTCATGTTCAAGATGGCAGTTCTCAAATGTTGTTCGATAGTTTTTACATTTGTTTGTTTCCCTGTGTGGTGATCATTCAAATATGTCCATCTTACAGCTTGTATTGTTTCATTCAGTAGTACATTCATTGGGGATCCATCTGCTATAATTCGTTGAAGTATAATTGAAACAGGATTTAGTTGTCTTTATGAAGCTACTTAGGGATGATAGTTGCTATAGTAGAATGAGTTTTTGGTTGCATTGCCAGGAATAATTGCTCTGCTTTAATTTCAGTGTGATGCCAATAAAATCCTGCATTTATTCTTGTGCATTTGTAATAATAATTTTTTCCTCCTCTCTACAGCCTCAGTACTCCAGAAGATGAAGAGTATACTCCTCGAAATTTGCTAAGGAGGACGACAATCGGAAGAGGTTACTTTATTTTCCTTAGGCTTTAGGCTAACAATTACCTTGCTGTCTTTGCTTTTAAATATCCTTTTTTTTTTGTGGAGCTGCAGGTCCCCCTGAAGCTGTTTTGGACTGGACAAGAGAGGTAGACTCAGATTTGTCAGATCAGAATAATAACCAAGCATTTTCAAGAAAACATTGGCGTCTTTTGCAATGCCAGAATGGTAAGGTTGTCAGGACTGAGTCATCCCACTCACTTAATTCGGTGCTTCATTGATTGGCTATGCTGTGATGATTTTTTTGAACTAAAGCTATGTTGTGATGATAGATACTGATAATTGGTTTCCTTTCTGAAATCGGCAGGACTTCGCATTTTTGAAGAGCTTCTTGAAGTTGATTACCTTGTAAGAAACTTTTCAGTCTTGCTTTGTTAAAATGTTGTGGTTTTTTGATTAAAGGATTTTTGTGAAACATAAATGATTTATTTATGCAGCCAAGGAGTTGTAGTAGGGCAATGAAGGCCGTAGGTGTTGTAGAAGCAACATGTGAAGAAGTTTTTGAGCTGGTGATGAGCATGGATGGAACACGGTTTGAGTAGGTGTTTCACATTGCAATTATGTTTATGTTGGGTACTGTTGATTTGTGATAACTTGGTGCTTTTTTTAAAGTGATTTTGAGAAAATGACTGGATCCTTGACACAATTGTTTATAAGATTGTGTTCTTGTATCAGTTCATTTTAGTATTTTTTAGCATAAAATAATTTTATGCTAGTAAAATTAAAATTATACCGTTTCGATTATGGAGCATCTGAAGCCATTTATTGGTGAAAGTATTTGACCCTTCTCTTGTTGATGAAATTTGCTTTGTTTTTTTTCAAGAAAAAATGACACGGTTACATGCATACTGCCTACATTTTGATACTATATTCTTATCAAAATCAGGTTTATAAAAAGCAATTAAAACTGGGTTGGTGTTATTTTGTTATTGATTGAATTACTCTATTTGTCTATAGCTAGGCTTATAGTATGTAATATATGGTTAGCCATTTGTGAAGTGTTTCCTCTTTTAAAAATAAAAATAAATATGCATTTTCATAATATAAAAAAAAACAAACTAAAAATAATATATTTTTTTTTCTTCTTAAATTTAAACAAATGTTTTTCTTAAAAAACACAAACCAAGTGACACAAATTTCTACCCCCGAACTACGTGGGCTTTGATCCCTTAAGGGTGTACGTAGGCCCTAGGCCAAATCCTAGGTCAAGTCCAAAAATGTAAAAATTATTTTTTCCCCTCTTTTTGTTTTATTTTTATTTTTATTTGTATATATTAATTTCTCTTGATAATTTAAAATAAAATTAAAATTAAGGTCATATTTATTTTTAAACAATTAACTTAGGGTAACCGTTTTCTTGAACGGGTGCAGTGGGGTGCCTAACACCTTCCCCACGCACAATCGACTCGCGAACCCTATTTTATTATTTTTTTTTATTATTTTAAAAGGTTTTCCAAAATATCCTTTTTAAAAATTTTGGTGGCGGCTCCATTTTTCCACTTAATTTAACCTAATTTTTCGGGCGCTACAAGTGTCATTTTATTTTTTTTATAAAATTATTTTTTTCAATGATGTGCACCAAAGAAAATAGGCTTCTCAACATGAGAAATACTATTTCAACTTTAATCTTAAGATTCTAATAAAATTAAAATTGAAGTACAATTATTAGAGTATACTTTGTTAAAATAAAATCCCCTTGTCAGCATGGTTGCTAGAGTTATAAAATGTTGGTGGCCTTAACGTCTTCATTGGCATTGGGGCCAAGACCGGTGATCGCCAATGTTGTGTTAAAGGGAGAAGAATGCTACTTCCTTCCAGTCCTAAATATAAGACCTAGTTGACTTTTTTTGAAAATCTTAAAAAAGCAAAATAAGTTTATCATAAATTGATTTACCTAATCTTTTCTCTTAGATTAGTTTATAGGTACTATAAACTAATGGATAATATAAAAATATATCAAATGTATCATGATTTAATAGCCTATTTTGCAACCTTAAACTCTCCAAAAAAAGTCAACTAGCTAGGTCTTATATTTAGGACCGGAGGAGGAGGTAGTATTACACCTTGAAATTGAACCCATGATTGACTTTAACTGTGGTAGGTTGACTGTTCTTCAATTCATTTTTCCTTTCAAAACTCTATAAAGTCAAAGATCTTACCAGCACTTGCAGCTAAAGAAAAAACATTACAAAATAAACATATGAGAAACGATCCTTTTTTTTGTTGGAGAATTAAATTTGGTGCAATTCGATGAAAATAAAATAAACACGGAGGAAGGAAGCAATCATGCAAAAGTGTTCCATATAGTACCACAACTTTGAAGTCCATGTAGAACAACTTTGAACGGCGGCAACTGTAAAACATATTTCAAGTGTGATATGTCAAAAGAACTTAATTAGAACAGTAGAAAAAAATTTATGCTGGCTAAAATTATTACAAACACTTCTTTGCATTGCATTTGCAACAGCCAGGAATAAAAGAAAGATACACATTGTTGCTTATTTGCACAACCTTTATTGACCTCAAACCATTCTGTTCTATGGAAAGACAGAATTGGTGGAACTTAAATAAAAAAGCAAAACCTTCTATGCATAGCGTTTCATATATTGTTCAACTGTAGTATAGTTTATTTCAGGGTAAAGTTGGCATGCATCAACTCCATCTCCTATCTCAAAGTTTGTAAGACATCCTTCAAAGCAAACATGGTAGTAATGTATCAGTCCCACCTGTCCTGCGTATGGTTGCCCTGCAAACGACACAAAATAAACACATTTAGAATATACATATATATGATTTCTCCTCTTGTATTACTTTTCACTACCAAAACAAATCACTACAAAGTTTCTATTTGAAAATTTTAATGAAAAGAAGGACATGATAATTGATAAGTTATTATACATTAAAAGCATCGGCAATATTTCATACACAGCAAGTACCAGTATGTAAATTTTATGTCCTTGTCAACAACAAAATTTAAACCATAACTTTTCACCAATTTTCCCAACAATCTTTTTTCTTTCTGCATATACTAGCTATGCTGCTATTTTTCAGTTAAGTGATACTTATCTCACCTTCTAAGGAAGCCAGAAACTGTTGTTCAGAAATTGAAGACTTCTTCAGCTCTTTCCCAATGAGTTTCTCCCAGATTTGGACGACTTCTCTTTGGGACAAGATATTCTTGGGTGGTCTTATGTAAATATTCTTGTTTAGAGTCCTGGGGTCATTTATGGTTTTTATAGTGTACCTGGCTATATCATCCTCATCCACATAAATTGCTGCCAAATTGGAATGAACATGGTTACAAACAAGTCCGTACGTGTTTGTTGATCTAGTGAATCATTAAAATAACAAATAGATATAATAGAAATATTATTGTTTACCCTTTGTGTTACCATCTCCAAACAAGACCACAGATTCCTTGGAGGGTAGGATGAAACCAGGTTGACACAGACCACCAAGAAAATAACCAGCAAAACAGTTAGCAGAAATATAGGTGAAGGGTATGTTGGCCTCTTCAATGGCTTTCCTCACTACCATTTTGTCATCAAATGTCACTCTTCCAGGCTCCAATGCATGTGCCATTCTTGCAGGATCAGTCCCAAACTCAGATGGCAAAAACCTCTGCCCAAACCAGTTATAACGTCATACTTTAAAAAACTTAGTCTGGATTAGTCGGTTGTTAATAGGCACCAGATTACCGGGCAGTGTTAAAAAAAAAAATTGAGTGCATGGCAATTTTATGAATTACATGTATATGTCGCCAGATGTTTCGTTTTGACGAAAACTAAGAGCTATCTGAAAGGTCCAGGCTAATTTATTTAATGAAAGCTCATGTTACTTGAGACCTAAGGGACCAATATTTAAAACATGAACAAAGATCTTGGTATTATTATAGTGATTACTAATTTATACCTTGACATTTCCAGCTTCTTTAATGGCATCAATGAGTTTGAGTTGAAGAAGTATGTGGTGACTTCGAATATGGACACCGGAGACGGCGCAAATGACGACATCAACAAGCTTTACAGCATCCACAAGGCTCTGATGGTCATTGAAGGAGCCAGTAATGAGGTGAGCCCCTTGCTCCTTGAATGAAAGAAGAAGCTGAACCTTCTCAATGTCCACTCCAATCTCTGGTCTATGAAGAACATATGTTTCATGTCCTTCTGCTAAACTTGCCTTCACCAACCTCTTCCCCAAGTATCCAGTTCCCCCAAGAATTAGCACTTTGCTCTTGTCCATCTCTATGCGTGAGTGTGCTACGCTATTTTTGTGTTATTGTGTTATTCTGGACCTATATATACACAGAAAATGTGAGCTTGATCTTGGTGTCTTGGAGTGTACGCATAGGTTGGGAAAACATTATAATTTAAATCATATACATTTCTCATGTTTTGGTCTAGCTTGGCAGATAGTACAATGGTATGTACGTTGTCTTTAGGTAAAGTCGTGTGTTTTGATAGTAAAGCTCAATCTAGAAGAACTTGTCAATTTACATCAGCTGAATGCCCGAAAGTCATAGTACCATTTAGAGGAAATAAAAGATTCTTAGTGCTCCATTACAGTTAAGTGCTCATTTCACCCGGTTGAACTCAACTATGATGCTGAAGGGAAAGTTCCCACATGTCAAAAACTTTTTTTATCCATGATCAAGGTATCCCTTCACTCGACAAGTGAGAGACTAATACCCCGCTGATTTGTAGACACATGTCAGAAACTTTACCATCAGCGGTTTAACAGAATTTTAGTTGCCTATGAGAAAGTGATGAAGGATCTTGTAGTTAATGCTAAGCTATGACCTATTAATTTTTTTTAATTAGTTCTTTTGCTTCTTGATGTTTGTGACTAAAAGAATGTGCACGAGAATTAATTCATAACTGATTTGGTTGTCTAGCTTAATTTAATGCATTAGAGATGAAACGAACCATCATAGTAGTCACAAAAGTCCAATATATAACATGTATATTGGACTTTTTGAGACAATTATAGATCCTGGGAGGCAATTCTAATTGGTCATTTTTTTTGATGAATGTAACTCTTTTATGTACTCCTTTTGATCTGTACTCCTTTTAATCTGAAATATAAGCGCCAAAAATTTGAATGATTTTTTTTTGCCAATGAAAAATTTGAATGATTTTGATCTAAAGTATAAGAGTTCATATTATATTCCCTCTTTCTTTAATGCATTTTTTTTCTACTTTGCCCTCAACTCTCTTTAATATTTATTAATGCTTATTTATTTCTCTCTCTTAATAGTATCATGATAAATATGGGTAATATTGAAAAGAAAATATTACCTCCAAACACTAAATTATTAACTTTCATATGTTTTCTTAAGAAGCGTATTTCGACGGTTGACCTCTTATATTACGGATCGAGGAGAGTATATTATAAGAGGTAGTTAACCATTTTAGACAAACCAATAAAACATAATGAAATCATTTATTGTGGGCAAAATTGACTCCAATTCTATCCTTATAATCACTTATTTAATATATACTCCCTCTCTCCCTTCTTTGCCTTTTCTATCTCGACATTTTCACATTATCTTGTAGGATGTTGACAAAATTTTTTCTTATATATATGTGTGTTACCCCTTACAATGTGGATTTGAGGTAGGAGCGTTGTCTACATACGCAAGTCCCAATGAATAATGATGACGTTTCTCGGAATTCGAACATACATTTTCATCCTTATGGAGTTGAAGTACACTTATCAGCTCATCCAACTAGTCATATGTAACTAATGATTAATTTATTTGCATGATTTGAGTGATTACCTCTTCTAATGATATATGGACAGGAATTCTCCCATGCAATGTTAGATGATATATGATGGGTAAAACATGATTAAACTAGGAAACACTTAGAGTCCGTTTGGTGTGATTGAAAGATGAAATGGAAATGAAGTTAGGAAATGGAAATGGTAATTTCCATATATAATGGGGCCCACAAGTTTTCTCTCTTAATCTCTCACTTTTCCTGGGTCCCACAAACTTTTACATCTCATCATTACCTAATTTACCTCTATTTTCCATCTTTACCCCCTTATACTCAATTTCATTTCCATTTTCATTACACACTTTCCGTCCAACCAAACGGGCCCTTAGGGTAGGTTTAGATGGAGGGAAAGTGAAAGAAGGAAAGTGATAGTGTTGGAAATTCAAGGTTTTTTGGTAATTTAAATATCCCATGGGGCCCACAAGCTTTCTCTTTCTTTCTCACACTTTTCCTAAGACACACAAACTTTTACATCTCATCATTACCTAATTTACATTTACTTTCCATCTTTACCCCTTACACTTAATTTCATTTCCATTTCCATTACACACTTTCCGTCCAACCAAACGAGCCCTTAGAGATGACAAGTTGCGTTAAACACGAATTGCACGAAAGGTACGAGGCTTGGCTTGAAGAGGCATGTAAAAGGAAAGGTACCTACTAGATGGGGCCTAGTATGGCCAAGATGAATTGCATAATTGTAAAAATGGATTAAATTCAAAAGCGTAATTGAATTAAAGGGCACGTCAAAGGACTATAATCTTGGTTTGGTCAATGGTGGCTTCGATAACAATAATAGAAGTAATACTTAGTGGTGTCAATGTTGACTCACCTGCCCGGGTTCCCAGCCCTGCCCAGACTAAAAATGTTTGCCCCAACGAAGAATTGACGACATGTTTGCGAGCGAGCCTGCCATCAGTTGAGTATGCCGCCTTGCTCATTTGGCCCTGCACACAAAATAAATAGTATATTTATATTTTTTTAATGATATTGTATATTTATATTACATGTTAATATGCTATTATGATTATAATATTTTTGTGTGTGTATTCTTTATAATCTTATTTTATAGGTTAGTGCATAACAACATTCTCTCATTTTTCAATATTGATCTACCAATTTTAGAATTATGAATATTTGTTAAGGCATGTGATATTTTTAAAATTTTAGGACTTAAATGTTAGACTTATTTTGCAACATTTTAAGGTGTATAATTATAATCTGAAATGTATTTGAATTTCATAAAATGTATTTATCAAGTATAATTTTACGAAGCATATGATCACATGAGCATGATGCCAGCCCTACCTACTCTTGCCCAGCCCTAGACGGTACGAGCATATAATGGGTAGGGCGGGCAGTGGGATGCAAAACACATCTCATTCATGTTTTGAGCACGCCATTAGACAAGGGTCTCGCTCTACCAATGTTGCATGCACGCTACTTCATAGTAGTAGTAATATAATAATAATTACTCCCTCTGTTCTTAAATATAAGATCACTTTCCTAATTTGAGTATATTAAGGAAGTTAGTTAAATTAGTTATTAACACATGATATTATCAATTTATCCCAACTATATATTTTTACCCTCACTCTCCCTCTTTTGCTTGATATTATAAATAAGCATTGTAAGGTTAATTTGGGAAAGTTAAAAAGTGATCATATAATTAAAACAAGTTGAATTTCAAAAGTGATCTTATATTAGGAACAAAGGGAGTATTAAAATACAAGCCGCTTATCTAGCTCCTGTATAATGATGCCTTCAAGCATTAACAAATTGCCGTCAAACAACAGCTACTGTATTGTACTCCCTCCGTTCCTAAATATAGGACCTAGATGACTTTTTGGAAAAATCCTAAAAATAGCAAAAAATAAGTTAATTATAACTTGATTTACCTAATTTTTTCTCTTAAACTAGTTTATTTTACCTATAAGCTAATGGATAATCTAAAAAGATATCAAATATGTCATCATTTAATAACCTATTTCGCAACCTTAATCTTTCCAAAAAAAGTTATCTAGGTCTTATATTTAGGAACGGAGGGAGTATTATAATAATAACAACAAAAATAATTGACAAGCTTCAATAGTAACCTTTTACAATGTCATTTCTTTAATACAGTATGACAAGTTTGATTAGTTGATATCAAATAGTCTTAATGGTGACATCAAAGTCTTGGACTCTCATATGATAGTTGGACAAGAAGGATATTTAAATAATTTTATATCCTAAATATAAGACTTACTTAAATTTTATAAAAAAAATAAGAAAGTCAAATAAATATTTATAAACTAATTTTGCTTAACTTTTCTCTAAATAAAGAAGACAAAATATTATTTCAGCGTGTTTCATGTGGCAAAGCAGATACCATAGATATCGAGGCATAATTTTTTCTCAGGAGATCAGAAAAGTAATACTTCTTCATTACAAAGATTCGCCTTGACTATTCTAGCCAAAAAATTTCTTTAGCAAACAAGGTTATGGGTATATATAGAAAGTCAAGTATCTTTACGCACATAAGTGCGTGGGAAAATATCACAGTTTAATGTTGAAAAACAACTCATTTCGATGAAATAAATGAGGCAGGAAGGGAGAAAGCGAAAATCTGCTACCTTATAGCATCACAATTTTTAAGCTCATGTAATGTTCAGAGCTCCAGTTTGATCCAATCTAGAGCCTTTTTTTTTCAAGTAAGGGACTAAATCCCAATTTCTTATTCTTCTTTTCGTTTTTATTATGTGCAATATTAATAGATTATATATCAATTTATAAATCAAACAAATTATTTTGGAGGAAAACTTGATAAACATGAGAGAGAGAGAGAGAGAGAGAGAGAGAGAGAGTATTTAACCGTTCGTGATTCAATAAATTATTTTTAGATGATAAAAATGACTTACATGAAAGAGTAATTTTAAAATTTCGATCAAAAAAAAAAAAGAAAGACTAATTTTAAATCCAAAACATGTTCTATATGGATCCATAATACTCATGTAAAAAGTAACCGCCCAAATCACTCCCCAAAGTCATTGTACAAATAACTCCCCAATTTCAAGGGTGGCCCATGAAATGATATTTTTTTCTGCGACGTTGCGTGTAAAAGTACAAAATGATATTAATATTAACCTTTAATCTCGAATAATGACAGAATAACATCAATTATGAAGGAAAAGCACAAAAAAATTTGTAGATGTTCAAATATGTTTTAAGTGTGACACGTTAAGAAAGAATAGAACAATAAAATAAATTATGAAGGAAAAAGTTATTGCAAAGACTTCTTTGCCTTGCATTTCTTACAGCCAGGCATGAAAATATATAATAGAACCTTAGCTTTGTTGCTCATTTGCACAACCTTTATTGATACAACAGCTAAAACAAAAAAAAAAACCTTCTATACATAACGCTTCATATATTGTTCAACCGTAGTGTAGCTAATTTCAGGGTAAAGCTGACATGCTTCAACTTCTTCTCCTATATCAAAATTTGCAAGACATCCTTCAAAGCAAACATGGTAATAATGTACCAGTCCCACCTGTTCTGCGTATGCTTGTCCTATGGCCATCAGAAAATGAATAAAAAAACCCATTAAGAATATAACTTTGTTTTCCCCTCTTGTACTATCTTCCACTGCAAAAACCTTTTTTCTAAGTTGTAAAACAAAATTACGAAAATCGGTGATAAGTCCCTATTTAAAAAGGGAAAATCCCAAATAAGCCCCTCCGAATATCTAAAAGGACAATTAAGGAACTTAAACTTCCAAAAGGACCATGAAGGAACCAGTACCTATCAGTCATTTTAAAATTTTGCGAAAAGACAAAATTGCCCCCATCCTAAAACATAAATTTCTATCCCATCCTAAACCCACCCTAACACCAACCCTCTTCTCGCAATTTGTGTTTTAGGATGAGGGCAATTTTGTCTTTTCGCAAAATTTTAAAATGACAGATAGGTACTGGTTCCTTCATGGTCCTTTTGGAAGTTTAGGTTCCTTAATTGTCCTTTTGGGTATTCGGAGGGACCTATTTGAGATTTTCCCGTTTAAAAATGTTATTGGATGGAAGGAACTCATATGTTTTTATATACTCCCTCTGGTCAGTCATATAAGAGCCTAAAATTTGAATAGTTTTATTTCAAAATATGGGAGTTTATCTCACATTCTTTCCTCATTTAAATGCATTTTTTCTATTTTACCCCTAAATCTTTCATATTTACTACCTCTGGTCCTAAATATAAGACCTAGATAACTTTTTTTTTGGAAAGATTAAGGTTGCGAAATAGGTTATTAAATCATGACATATTTGATAGCTTTTTAGATTATCCATTAGCTTATAGGTAAAATAAACTAGTTTAAGAGAAAAAATTAGGTAAATCAATTTATAATTAACTTATTTTTTGCTTTTTTTAGGATTTTCCAAAAAAAATCATCTAGGTCCTATATTTAGGACCGGAGAGAGTATTAATTTTTATGTATTTCTCTCTCATAAAAGTATCATAATAAATAAGGGAAATATTGGGAAAACCAATTAAATTCAAATTCCCAACTAATTTTTACATGTTTTTTTAATAAGAGATACTGATCGGAGGCTGAGCTCTTATATTACGGACAAAGGGGAGTATAGTAGAAAGTAGTGGTACTCAGTAGGATTTTTGGCTTAGAGATGCTAACTTGCTCTATTTGTAAGTGAACAGATACTAATCTCACCTTTTAAGGAAGCCAGAAATTGTTGTTCAGAAATCGAAGACTTCTTCAACTCTTTCCCAATCAGCTTCTCCCATATTTGGACAACTTCTCTTTGGGACAAGATGTTCTTGGGTGGTCTTATGTAAACTGTCTTGTTTAGAGTCCTGGGGTCATCTATGGTTTTCATAGTGTACCTGGCTATATCATCCTCATCCACATAAATTGCTGCCAAATTGGAATGAACACAGTTAGTTACATACAAGTTTAGTAAAGTAAACAAAAAATGGTTACAAACAAGATCATGCTTGTTGATCAAGTGAATCATTAAGAGAACCAAAAGTATATTAAAAATTATTGTATTATACCCTTTGTGTTGCCATCTCCAAACAAGACCACAGATTCCTTGGAGGGTAGGATGAAACCAGGCTGACACAGACCACCAAGAAAATAACCAGCAAAACAGTTAGCAGAAATATAGGTGAAGGGTATGTTGGCCTCTTCAATGGCTTTCCTCACTACCATTTTGTCATCAAATGTCACTCTTCCAGGCTCCAATGCATGTGCCATTCTCGCAGGATCCGTCCCAAATTCAGATGGCAAAAACCTCTGCATAAATCAATTTGTTCATATGTAGTTGATCATTTTTGTAGAACTTCATACTATGAAAAGCTACATGACAATTTTATGAACATTACATGTTTATGTAGCCGACTTCAGCTTCTAACTGTCTGAGTTGACTCATTGCAACTAAGACTAAGAACTCTCAAAAAGGATACAGCTAGTTAATAAGTTACATGGATAGATACATATAAGGATAGCCTTTGTAGGGAAATATCGGGTCCATACTTAGTGGACTAGAGACCAAACTCGAGCCCCAATAAGAATTACGGTCATTATGTAAATATGGAAAGATATGGATTGAAAGGATTAATTTTTCCCCAATAAATTTAAAGTTAAAACTGCGTGTCTTTTCACAAGAGCATATGACTTTTCTATACTACCTTCATTATAAATCTAAGGAGTCTGATGGAAAAGTTAAGGGTTTTTGAACAGAGAAAACATTCTTTTCTCCAGTCTTTTATCTTTTTCCTCCCTCATGTGCTTCTAACGTATAACGTAGTCGAATTTCAATCGGTAATTCGATTTCATATAGGTACCAATCAAATTCATCGACAATCCAGTTACGTCCGAAAACCTTCAACTTTATACACAAGGCTTCCACTAGGTGAAGCCTAAGGAGGATAGCTGTAGATAGCCTAACTAACTCCCTCAAAGTAAAGAGACTGTTTCAAAGATTTGAATATGTGGCTCCAAGTCACACGGCATAAATGTTATCTCTCGACATAGATACATACATGACACATAATATTGGTATTACTTTAGTAATGGTTACCTTTATATTTCCAGCTTCTTTAATGGCATCAATGAGCTTGAGTTGAAGAAGGATATGGTGACTGCGAATATGGACACCGGAGATGGCGCAAATGACAACATCAACAAGCCTTACAGCATCCACAAGGCTCTTATGGTCATTGAAGGAGCCAGTAATGAGGTGGGCCCCTTGCTCTTTGAATGAAAGAAGAAGCTGAACCTTCTCAATGTCCACTCCTATCTCTGATCTATGAAGAACATATGTTTCATGTCCTTCTGCTAAACTTGCCTTCACCAATCTCTTACCCAAGTAACCACTTCCCCCAACAATCAACACTTTGCTCTTTTCCATCTCTCTCTATCTGTTATGTATTGTGGTGATGGTGTACGTGTTCTTCTTGACCTTTTTATATATTTATGCACACACTGAAAATGTGATATTGGTCTTGATGTCTTGGAGTGTACTAATAGGTTGCAAAAACTTTGAAAATTTTAACCTTACACGTTTCTCATGTCATGGTTTAGCTTGGGAGATACAATGGTGAGTTGCTTTGTGTTAAGGTTAAGGCTTGGGTTTTAATAATGCCACTAGTTTATCATATTTGACAAGAGGTATTGTCTAAGGGTATGTGTTATAATCAAATATTTTATGGAAAGACTTTGGCTGTATTTTACCTTGAGGCCAATACACATAATGGCATTTTACATTATTGCTTTAGATTTTTCCTTTATTAAATAGGTTGCGGTTGGATTTGGATGAATCATCATCTTTTTTGTTATTATTTTCTGGTTCAGCATACAGCCAGTCATATGATCCTCGGAATCTCTCTTCATCAAATTCCTTTTGATTTAGGGAAATTTCATTTAATCTCATCTATTGCTATTAAATGTCAAAGATTCCCTAAGAAATTCTGAAACATTATTGCAAATAGGGGCAAAATTAAATAAATTTTTGAGGATAAAAGATTTTATTTCTCTCGCATTTTATTTTATACATATTTCGTTTGCAAAATAAGTATGAGAATTTTTAAGGCAAGTATGCTGATTTCAAATTTAAATGAGCAAATTTTCAAGATAAGAAACGGTCAAAAAAGAAGTGAATCATCAACGACACTTGGAATAATAAAGTAACTTATACAAGAAAATATTTAAATTTCTGAAACAAGTGTGTTCATTGTTTTCTAACACAAATAAACTTATTTTCAAGACAAACATATATGTTTTGCAAGATATATTATGAGAACTTTCAATAAAAGTATACCAATTTCCAACACAAATGAAAGACATTACAAGATAATAAGTGAATAAACAACAACACTCTAGTCAAAAAGAGTATTCATTATAAATTAATACTGCTATATTAGTACTATGGAAGGGTTAGATGACATTTTCGCTTTAATTCAAGTCTATTACTTAAATTAAATTAATGGGCGTGTTGAGAAGGGAGTTAAGTCTTCGTTTTTCAACTGTGACATTACATGGACTCATCATTACGTGTTGAGAAGGGAGTTAAGTCTTAGTTTCAACACATGCATACATATTGTTTAATCTTGATCTTGATGTTATCAGACCATAATTGCACATGAACAGAACATGACCTGATTCCATGATAATTGGCACCCACATGGATATCCAGGTCTAAGTAGGCCATTTTCAATTTTTACAAGCCCTATTTGATTTTTTTAAAACAAGTCCTACTTGATTTGAATTGCTTATTATTTCACAGTAATGGCCCATTTCTGGTAAAATTCAGTTTTTCCTTATCCTCATTTCCGGGTATTTTTTTTCATTCAATGCAACCATGTTCAATATTTTAGGGTTCATATGATTTGTTTTATTTATAGTTTGAAGAAATTTTAGTTGACTTAACTTTATTAAACACAGGTAAGTATAGTCACTCATAATTTTGACTATGGCCTCTAAACTTTTAGTAAGTTTTCGTTTTTGGCCTCTAATGTTTCTTTAATTTTGTCAATATAATTAACTTCGTTAACTTCTGATCAAGTCCTAATGAAATTATAATGACTAAATATACAATGATTTAAAATTATATTAAATTGTAAGGACTTATTAACCATATTTAAATTTTCTGAAATTGAATCGGAATTTTCTGATGGATGTATTTCAAGGGATGTCGTGGGCAGGAATGGGCTGCAATGGCCCGTCCTGATCCAATATCATTATTTTCTTTAGAAATTGGGCCTCGTCTAAATTAACCAAACCATACTGGGCCTACTTGGAGACCCCCTCTGTATTTCTATTTAGAATGAAGTATGTTTTAAATTAAGGCCCAGCATTGTTTAACAAAACAAGAAAGAAAAATGTGAGATTAGATGGAGGCACGTGTTCCATTGCTTAGGTCTATCACATCAAATTAAATGTCACCTGACAAATCAAAGGTTAGTCTTTGTTTGATTATTAGGGTCCGTTTGGTTGCAAGAAGGAAAGTAGAGAAATGAAAAGTGAAAGGGGTAAAAATGGAAATTAGAGGTAAATTAAGTAATGATGAAAATAAAGTGTGTGGGACTCAGAAAAAGTGGGAGATAGAGAGAGAAAACTTTTGAGCCCGAGATAAATGTATATTACAAAACACTCTCAACTTTCTCTACTTTCCAATTCTTTCCTAATTTTTCATGCAACCAAACAAGCTCTTAATGATGGAAGATATTCTAATGACTTATAAGCAAAATTTTGACTGGTTGAGATAAATGTCTGGTTGTGTGTGGCTGGCTGCTTTTGATTTGCAAATCCCCTGAATCACTTCCCTTAATCATATGCTTATCTAACTCGCTATATTATAAATAAAAAGACCCGAAGTCACTTATTATAAAAAGGTACATAAAAGAGTTGCTAGTCCAAACATCTCATTTCATGAATAAAGCATAAGATATAAATATATGATAATTAAATTGTTCAATTCTTCAAATCAAATGGATGTATTTCGCTCAAGAAAGTTATATTTGCACCACCCTTTAATTTTCGTCAACTTTGGCTTGCTTAGATCACTAGAAGCTCTTCACAGCTACCAGGATTCATCAAACTTCACTTCAAATAGTCAACATACACAAATTTCAGTCCAAATTCGTCATCACTCATCACCACTTTCCCCACCTAGCTACTTGCCTCCACCTACCCTTTCAACTTTAATCCTCTTTTTATTTTAATCTCTACACAAAAAATATGGACTCCAAATAGTAAATACACATCACCCCACTAATTCCTTCTTCCTAGTTAGTTCATCTTTTGCAAACTCTATACCCAACAAGAAGACAATATATCTTGAAGAATTGAAGAAGCAGAACACAGAGATTAATAAAAGAAATGGTGAAAAGCAAGGTTTTGATTGTGGGAGGGACTGGATATATTGGGAGGAGAATAGTGAAGGCATGTTTGGGTCATGGGCATGAGACTTATGTTGTCCAAAGACCTGAGTTAGGCCTTCAAATAGAGAAGCTTCAGATGTTGCTCTCCTTCAAGAAGCAAGGTGCTCATCTTGTTGAGGCTTCCCTCTCTGACCACACCAGCCTTGTCAACGCCGTTAAGCAGGTTGACATTGTTATCTGCGCCGTCTCCGGTGTTCATTTCCGGAGTCATAGTATTCTGTTGCAGCTCAAGCTTGTTGAGGCCATCAAAGAAGCAGGAAATATTAAGGTATTACCTCACCTACTTTATAAGGCTTATTTCATTAATTCCAAGAGATTATTGAGGTTAAATAAAGTTTCAAGTAATGTGATATTTTTTAAGAAAATTAATTTCAGGTCTCACCCAAGACACATAATATTGGAAATGTTCCACCAATTGATCATATTAAAGTAGAGTCACAAGGACTTTACTTTAATTATGTTACAACACAAAAAGACTCTTATATCTTATTTGACTTTGTTTTTTTTTAATTTAACAAAGAGAACATAAGAATCTTTTTGTATTGTAACATAATTAAAGTAAGATCTCATAGTATACTAGTTTAATTTGGCTAATTGGAGATACGTTTCCGATATTAAATGTCTTGGGTGAGATATGAAATTAATTTGGCATACTTCTCAAGATATCTTTTTAAGGGCACGTGCTAATTTTATTTATATATCAGTTTATAAGTTTATAAGTCGGATGAAAAAAAGGGTAGACAGAAAAAATATAATTAAAAATGTGTTGTGCTTTAAACTAAAAGTTAAAAATGTTTTTTTACATAAAAGAAAAGGTCAAGGTGAATTAACTTTTGTATCTAGAAGTGGATGTAGTACTATGATCAATTGATAAAGATTCAAGAATATAATGAGAAACAGGGCATGATATGAATATCCCCAGCTATAAGAATGTGAATTTTGTTGATTGACCACCACAGTTTACTTCAAATTTTCCTAATTTGACTTAATTCTTAGTGCTCTTTTGTTCATCAGAACACATCTAGAATTTTCGATAGCACAAGCATTCAATTTTATCGTAGTACTTGATGCATGTAGAATAGGAAAAGTAAAGGGAAACGTATTTCATTCACTAATAATAATCTACTTATACCATTAGTGTCCTTTAACTAATAACTAACAATCATCATAACAAACTAAGTATAATAACCATGTACCAGTAGAACTAAAAAAATATAGTTTTTCTTGTAGCGTTTTTTGCCTTCAGAATTTGGACTGGACCCAGCTCGTATGGGACATGCTCTAGAACCAGGAAGAGTGACATTTGATGACAAAATGACAGTGAGAAAAGCAATAGAGGAAGCTAACATCCCTTACACTTACATCTCTGCCAACCTATTCGCCGGATACTTCGCCGGCAGCCTCTCTCAGATGGGCTCCTTTGTCCCTCCTAGAGACAAGGTCCATCTTTTTGGTGATGGCAACCTCAAAGGTAACACACAATAGTTTTTTGCTCCAATCAGAGGAGTAAGCTAAGTATTTAAAGTTTAGTTAATATCACATTTTATTTAAAACACTCTCTAATCATTTACCTTGATTCCCTTTCTACTTTCTTTTTCTTGATTATTGTTGAGAGAGCATAAAAAACGAAACTTTTTAAGGATTGGAAGGAGTGACATGCATTGGAGATATATAATGTTAAGGAAGTACTAAAATGAAATTGGTTTAAGCTATTTTGTTAGAAAAGCAAACATAATATATACTTATATATTAAAATCTAATGATCATTTTAAACTATATATGTATGGTTGTGCAGCTGTGTTTATGGATGAGGATGATGTTGCAACATATACCATAAAAGCAATAGATGACGCTCGAACTCTGAACAAAACATTGTATTTAAGGCCACAAGAGAACATTCTTTCTCAGAGAGAGCTTATCGGAATTTGGGAGAAACTCATTGGAAAGGAACTAGACAAGACATACATATCTGCACAAGACTTCCTAACCACATTGAAAGGTATTAAAAAAAAGATTCTGTTTTCACATTTATCAACCATTCTCCTTATTTTTTTTCCTCTTATAAGAATGAGTTTTGATTTCGTTTCTGCAGGCATGGATTATAAACTCCAAGTTGGGATTGGACACTTTTACCATATTTTCTATGAGGGATGTTTGACAGATTTTGAAATAGGTGAGGATGGAGAAGAAGCCTCAAAGCTTTATCCTGATGTTAATTACACAAGCATGGAGGAGTACTTAAGGATCTATTTGTAAAATATATTGTAATGAGCCATGATTATCAGTTAAAATAAACTGAGGTGAGTATGAAAGAAAAAGGACTTTATTTTCATACTTGAGGTTCAACTAGTGGTGTTTTCGTAAAAGTATATCAGTGATCTAGGGTGCTTTATAAATCATGACCCTTTTTCTTTAATTAGTATCCTCTACCTTCCAAAATTACACTGAGCATAGTTGAAATCTGTGAATTGGGCTCCTGATGCTTCTGAATTCTATCCAATTAAATTTCCATAATGAATAAATGTATGACATAATTGTTTTAAAGAGAGTGAGTAAATTATTACAGGAAAATTATGTGATTTGGAAATTATAAATTCCTTAAGCTGCTCTTCATCTTTTTTTTTTTTTTGCCAGAAGCTCTTCATCTCTTCATCTCTTTGAATTGGGATTTTCATGTAGTTTGGATTTTGGTAACACTGCATCCAAGTCTCAGACTTTAAAACACATGGACAATGGAGTATATCAAAATTCAGCATTTTTGCACATGCAGATTTTTACAACAATATTAGCTACTATGAACCACACAAATTCTAATTCATTAATGAATCACAGTTTCACTCTAGAGAACACTAACTCGAACAGGATTTTCCATTGAAGTGTATATATACTTAGGCCTAAAAGAATATCACAGTTTCATTATAAGGCTGTGCAAACCCATATAATTGATAATTCAGGAAAACAACATGGAGAATCTGTTAAAAAAAGGAAAAACAAAACAAAAAAGTAAGATAATATTTGGGTCTCCTATGAACAACAATTTCTTATGCATGTGTCTTGACTTGCGATGTTGAGGGTGTTACAAAATATCCATGTGGCTTGGCTTGACTCCGCAGTTTTTCCCTCTTCTGTGTTCATTTTGACCTTACTGAAAATTAAATTTGAGCACGGATATTAATGTGGATTTAGGTGTAAATTTGCCATGAAATTTTTTTGCTGAGGAGCTATTTTGTTGTGGAAATTTTTTTATAAAAATTGTCGTAAAGCAATTTTGTCATATACCATCAAAATATTATCAGTCAACGTTAACTTTTTAATGGTCATGTTTGATATTTAACCATAAAAATTTCAAAATTATTATTGTGTTTTAGAGGTAATTTGGAATTTAAAAAAAAAACTGTAGTTAGGACAAAATACCCCATCAATAATAATTTCAGGAACTCCGACCAAAAAAAAAATTTCCGGAACAAATTTACACATTAATGCAAGTTATTTCATCCAAATTTACACATTAATGCAAGTTATTTCATCTGGCCGCGTTCATTTAACTTCGCATGGTTGGTTAGCTAGGGATGAGATGCAGGTACAATAAATGATGTTTGTAATCCAAACATATTAGTATATTACTATTGATTTAAACATTTTACTATAATGTATTTATGATATTGATAACAGTACACTTTAATATATAAATATTTCTTGTACTTTTTTTTCAAAAAAAAATATTTCTTGTACTTCATGTTGATTTAATAATTTGACAATATACAACAAAACCAAACAAAACATTGTTTAAAATTAGTTTCAACTCAGAAAAGGCCAAATATGGGCTTAGTAGATTCTAACATCTAACGAAATGTGTCCATAACATATTTGGAAAGATTATTGATACCATGTAGTAACATGCATGATCTTCTCAACATGAACTGGCAAGGCGAAAACTCCTAAAATCATAATTAGTGATCTTTGTGAATTGAGAGAGACTGCCAAAACACACAATATCTATGTATATATACTATTTAATTATTCATATTCTTTAGTTATTCACTAACTCAGAGATTGCCTTGTGAGGAAGGCATGAGCATATAATTCATGAGTTATGTCCAGCTTTTAACTATTGGGATTTTGGTTAGTGGCTAGAAACCAAAAATCAAACCGGTTGACTGATTGGTTCAAAAATTTTTGATTTAAAATAAGCATCAATTAAGGATCAGAATGATCACGATAAAATAGCATGTTTAACTGAATCACAAAAAAAATTCCGTGTCTAACTTTGAAAAGAAGCAAAATTTAAATACAGAAAATACCGTTCTACAAATAAATATATTATTAACATATAAATTATAAAGAATCCAACCAAACATAGTGACTAAAGCATATATTTTTATCATTGTCATCTTTTCTTCTTTTTGAACTCAATTACATTTCAAAGTTTAGGCTTAGTTAAGCAGAAAATTAATTTAATTGGATCAATCTTCGTAAAATTCTAGAATGGACCAAACTATTGAACCGGTTGCCCGGTTAAAGCGAACCGGATCTTGAAGAAGAGAGGTGCATGTCATGGGACAATATTAGCTGTCAAGTCGAGAAGTTCAAAGTAGTACTGTACTATTCATTACTCACCTGAGAATGTAGACAGAGTGAACAGTAGACTTCCAATTCCATGGCTGACTATCCAATGTCTCCCTCAAATATATATATATATATATATATATATATATATATATATATATATATATATATATAGACACAAACACATATATCATACATT
The DNA here is from genome assembly GCA_029929735.1 of Mimosa pudica. Lineage (NCBI taxonomy): Eukaryota > Viridiplantae > Streptophyta > Magnoliopsida > Fabales > Fabaceae > Mimosa > Mimosa pudica. Next base: position 7,969,308 of record JAKELP010000017.1, on the reverse strand, counting down.
TTTAATTATGTTTCTTTTCCTATTCATTATCACAAATTTATAGACATGAACGGGTGTGTCTGAGAGAGGGTGACTAAGTTTAATAATGAAAATAAAAAATTCTCCTTTTGGTGTAACCCAAAGATGCATTCTCGTCGGGCTACACCAAAAGACGATTTTTTCAGTTTTTATACATAAAATTTAAATCATACCATATTGACAACCTTAACTCATAATAAAGTGTGAATTTAGTAAAAAAGAATCAATAAAGCGTGAATTTAATTTGATCTCATTAAAAAACGGAATCACATATATAGTAGATGAAATTGCAGCATCACTAATTTTGTCAATAAAAAATGAACTTTTATAATAAAAAAAACTTTTATTGCAAGAATATTTGCATCTAAATTTGCTTCACAATCACATACACAATTCTAACTTCCTAACTATTCTTTAGCAAGTGTTGTATCGAGACTAGAAATGGTATAATTCTAGATAGTCATTTGGGATAGGTTGTTTAAAGTTTAATAGTAATAGTATTGATCAACTCGCAAAAGTCAGTCTCAAAGAATTAAAGAACTCCCATATGTTTCAAAAGAAAAATTCGATAATCCATTATTTGCTCTGAACATCAAACCTTTATTGAAGACCTTAGCTTGCCAGTATGATTTTGCATTATACTACCACAAGCGCATACAACAGTAGTTGTGTGGAGCTCCATCGAAATTAGATTTAGGGTGGAAGTCCATTATTTATGATACAATATTATTGCACTAGGATCAACAATAGGGGTTACTTTAGGCAAAACTTGGCACAAAATAGAAAGTGTTCTTATAATTAGGAACTTATCCACTTCTCTAAAGTGATCTTATATTTAGGAATAGAGGGAGTACATAACTATTTCAAGATTCAACAATGATAGAAAACTTTTACCATAACGTTTCAACAATGAGATTTTCTTTAATACTCCATCCGTTCCTAAATATAAGAGCAAGTTGACTTTTTTGGAGAATCCTAAGAAAACTAAATAGGGTAATTAAAATTGATTTTCCCAAATTTTTCACTAAACTATTTTATTTGACTTATGAACTTACATATGATCTAATAATATTTAAAATATGTTATGATTAAATTGTTCATTTTGCTTTCTTAGGATTCTCTAAAAAATTAAAGTCAAAGTGCTATTATATTTAGGAACGGAGGGAGTATTACAATAAGATTAAACGTCAAAAAATCCAAAATGTCCTAGTATATAAAATTTAAATTTATAGAAACCAAGTGGTGGGGGGATTCTAAGTAGATCATGATAAATTTCAATCTTTACCATGCAAGGTCAAGTTAACCTGATTCAAGAGCACGCCGTGAAAGATTTGTTGATTTCAAATTAGCTATATATTCCTGGCCTACAAATAAACTGCAAACCGCAAACTACAAACTCCACATGTGATCCTCCATTAAATTAATAATCTATTTAGAAATTCCATTTTTCCCAATAAAAACATAATAACTATAAGTGCCAAAAAAAATTTCTGATCCCACCATCCAGAGAAAGTACAGCCTTCCATGACTCTTTTTGGGGTGTTTCGGAAACACAATAGTACAATGTGTGTGCATTATTGTGGTTTTCTGAATAACATTAAAAAAAACTAGTAAAGGCGTTAACTTAAAATGAAAAATGAGATCAGAGGTACATATTCTGATGTGTATTAAACGGATGAGAAGATTTGGGATTACACACACACACACATGAGGGTGGATGAGTAAGAAAAAGATGAACAGCAGGTAATTATTTTGTAGCATGGGTCATACGGAAAGAGTCTAGTGATCAGCACCAAAACCCATTAGATGTCTACCGTGCAAGAGATAAGTCATGAGTCACTGCTTTTGGATGGATACCCTAAACTTACCTAAAAATTATATGTAGTAAAACATGCATTCAATGTGACAAAAATAACATGAAAATTAATTCTTTGAGTGTGAGAAATATCACGCCTATGAAGATTTGTAATCAAGCTTAATTATACATTTTTTATCACAAAATATATATTGAAAAAAAAATTTAAAAATCTGGCCGAAATTGCAAACATTGTCTTATAATAATCATACCCAATAAATAAGAAAAAAAAATCATCGAAAAATCACTTATTGCAAGTTGGACAGGATAGAGAAGGAAGAATAACAGTTAAATGTTACAAATAGAAAAAAGAATAACAGCCTAATGAATTAAAGATAATCAAACCCAACAGTGGTTTCTCAAAAAATAACAAGTTATAAATCTTAATTCAAGTAACAATGGTACGACCTAGTTTTACCATGATCCTGCCAACAAATAATAGCAGATACAATAAAACAAAACAAAGCCAGCTGATGAAATATATAATAAACAACTACTAATAATATATAGTATCACCAAACAAGGGCGTTTCCATATAGCCTCGAAACTTTCATTAAAATTCAGTTTCACTCTGTGCTTTGTGCTGAAACCTGAAAACTGACCAAACTCAATCCACACCCCTAGTCTCTCTCCCTCTTCTTCCCCTCTTCCACACATACCACCATGAAGGAGGTGACAATAGAAGCCGGAAATGGAGGCACGGCGGAACACGGTAGGCGCGTGGGGTCCACCGGGGGCTCAGGTGGCAGCGGAGGTGGGAGGAGTAGAGAGGAATACGGTGCATATCAAGTGGTGCAGGACAAGCCTGCAAGGCTTGAAGTGATAGGGTCATATCTATATGAATTTTGCTCATATTTCATACAAACGCTGCTAATTCCTGTGGTTTTTCCTCTCATTATAAGTCAGTTGCAACATCTATCTTCTGATACGGCCCCTGCTTTTGCTTCCTGGCGTTCCAACCACCCTCAGTTAACTTGCTCCGACAAAGAAATTGGCCTGTATGTTGTTTCTTTCTTTTGATTTAATTTCTCTTCATTTTCACTTAGTATACTAGATATTCTTTAGTATACTAGATTTTAGTTTCATATCAACAAATATGTTGACATATTTGATATGAATATATTTCAACAAATTAATTAGAGAAGTTAGAGAACAAGCAAAAATAGCTCTAAAATAAAGTGTTTGATCTCAGTTGAACAAAGTAGCTCTAAAAATTCACTTAAACTATTTTGATTTTTGATTACAAAAATAACTATAATGTTTATTTATGTGTATAACTCTCTTGATGTGTGCAAGAGTTTATAGTATATATGTGATCTGTGCATATGGTTTTGAAACATGAAAAGCTGTGTGGTTTTTTTTGGGAGTGATTCCTTTTCAAACTTTCATGCATCTTCTTTGCTCATATTTTTTTTTTTAATTTTTTTGGATTAAAAGTTCATTTTATGAGTAGCTGATATACACACACCCCATGGCTCCGCAATTTTTGTGGTTGGTTATTGTGTGTTGAAACTTTACTTGGATTAATTACTCAGAGTAGTTAAATTTTCCAGACAAGATACAGTGAAGGTGGAAAGGTACGCCTATGTACCTTTCGTTCCATCAAACTCATCATAATGATATTTAATCGTTAACAACAATGTTGTATACATGTATGTATGCGTTATATCCCATGTCTTGCGCTTCATGTTGAAAATTCAAACAGTTATAGCTATAGTATGGTCCCTGGGAATTGTAAAATTCTTTGTCGGATTATTACCTAAAAGTCATCACCTTTCTCATTAAGATATTCTTCACCTCTATTGCTAAACAAAAACCTTCACACACATGGCGATCAATTATTTAGCAATCACCACTACTATATATAGAAAATCTGCAGACCCCATTTTGAATGTTGACCGAAATTATCATCAACTTTCACACCTGGTATATGTTTTACACTCCTGAATTATTGTGATGTTTCATTATGTGTATATAATATTGGTAAATGCCGGTGTCTCCACTTCCCCTTCCCATCCCACCGAATTTTAACCTTAACCCTTATGAAATCCTTTCTTATGTGCTTAGCATAAGAGCTCGAATTTTGAAGTGGTTCAATTTGAATTATAAGAGCATGACTTGATTGTGTCTTCGTTTAATAAAGTTTTTCATGTTTTAAAGCTAATTTAATTCCCATACATACTAGTATTTTTTGCCCTTTCTTAATAGTCTCTATCATACAAATAACTGAATAAGGGTAATACAAGTAGTAAGAAAAAGGTTTGTATTAGACATATTCATGATTTTTAACAAACTTTAAAATCTTTTTTTACCAAGCACAGAATGTTAGGCTCTAATAATAAGGACTAGAATGAGTATTAATCTAAGTTTTTATTACTCCCCCGATATACAGGGAGGTAAAGTTGTTCTTTAATTGATCTTTATATTTTTCTCACATTTACAATAAATCATCTCTATTAATGTCCCTTAACAATAAATGAACAAGATGAAGAGTGTGAGATAAAGGTAATCAGGTAGGTGGTTCTAGTGTTTTATTATTATACTCCCTCCGGTCCCTAATGTAAGAGTTAGCCGTCAAAAAAACGCTTCTTAAGAAAACATGTGAATGTTAGTTGGGTGTCTGGAGTTAATGCTTCTTTTCTAAAATTGCTCATATATATTATGGTACTTTTAAGAGAGAGAAATATATAAGTATTAATAAATATGAAAGAGAGTTAGGGGTAAAGTAGGAAAAAAATGCATTAAATGAGGAGAGAATATGGGGTGAGCTCTTACATTAGAGACCAAAACCATTCAAATTTTGGGCTCTTACATTAAGGACCGGAGGGAGTATTACTTAATTTTAACTAATTTAATTAACATTTTTATTTAATAAAATTTTCAGCTAATCATATTTATTGGACTATATTTTTTTAAAGTACTTACATGGTTAAACTCAAAATGTGTAACTTGAATTTACTAGTATTTTACTATTTCTAGAAAAGAAAAAAAAAACAATGCCCTTAAAGTTTTTTGTCTTCTTGGATTTGTCTTCTTGGGAGAAACGATAACGTTGTTTTCTCATGCAACGAATTCGGTTACAACCGAACTGAGAGCTGAGATTCTGATTTGAAAAGAGGAAAGAGAGGTTTTCATGGCCTTAACTCCGGCGAACGTGGTAATTGGAGCGGGAAGTAATTCTGCTGAGGAAGATGGTCTGCTGTATAGAAGTAGGAAAAAAGTGAGGGTTGGGGAAACTAAGATGTTGAATGATAATACTGTTATTCCAAGAAAGGAAGACTGGATGTTTGAGGAAGATAAATTCAGTTCAGATGATTCTCCTAAGGTTGTTCCTAAAAAATCCTATAGGAGTGTGTGTGTCAATGATGAACCGAGTTTGCATGAAGAAGAGGAGGATGAGGAGGGTTGGTGGTTGGATGACGGATGGAAGTCAAGAATTCGTATTGAGGAGACGGAGAAGGGACCGAATATCATTATCCTCCCGGAGTTCTGTCAGAAGTTAGCCAAAAAATGGGGAACCTCTCTGATTGTTAGACTTCTTGGTCGTACAATTCGGGAGGATTACCTTAGCATGAGACTTCAAAAAATGTGGGGATATAGGGGAGATGTAGACACAATGGAGATTGGTTCAGGCTTTTTCATAGTTAGATTACATAGCAAGGAGGATTATGACTTTGCCTTGACAGAGGGTCCTTGGATGATCATGGAGCATTATCTTGCTGTTCAACCATGGAAGTCTGACTTTAACCCGGATGCTAATGAAGTTTCAAAAATTGCGGCATGGATCCGTATTCCGAAGTTTCCGGTGGATTACTATGAGGAGGGTATCTTATATATGGTGGGAAGTCAAATAGGTAGGGTTTTAAAGATTGATTCCAATACGTTACGCCAATCGAAAGGGAGGTTTGCAAGATTATGTGTCGAGATTGATTTGAGTCGTCCTTTGTTACCAGCTATTCTGATTAATGGAATAGAGAAGAAGGTGGTTTATGAAGGACTTCATTCAATTTGTTTTTCTTGTGGTCGCTATGGTCATGACATGAGGAGTTGTTCTTTCAAGAAGAATGATACGACAGAGGTAAGGAAGGATATGGGTGTGTCGTCGAATTATAATGTAGATGAAGAGGAGTCAGAGTTTGTAGCTAATCCTCATGAAAATAAGTCCAATGAATTTGGAGAGTGGATGGTAGTTCCTCCTCGTCGTCGGCAGCAAAGAACGATGGTCACGTCGACGACACAAAAAGAGAATCGTACGAGGTTTGAACCAGTCATTAACAGTAAGCATGGAAGTAGGGTGATTGCCAAGAATGTAGGAGCTGTTGAGGGATCTCGTTTTGTTGCCTTGAATGTAGAAGATTCAGTTGAACAAATTATGGAGAAGCAAGATATTGTTGTCTATGATACACATCGTCGAGTCTCTAAAAATCCCCAATCACGTGAGATAAAACGTGATGTGTCACTGGGGAAAAAGAAAATAGGCAAGCAAGCTGAAGCATCTTTGAAGAGTGGAGGGAGCCAACTTTCATGCCCAATAAATATAAATAATATGATAAAAAGAAAGGTCCAGGGGAGTCAAATGTTGATAGGGTCATCTTCATCTTCTTGTTCCTTTCCTAGTGTGCTGAATGATGTAATTGTGTCTAAGGATGTTCTGGACAAGAGTAGGCGCCCTACTTGTATTACTCAAAAGAATAATTTTGATTTAATGGATCCTGGGGCTATTGATAAAGCACTAGTGCATACAACAAAGCCTTTGAAAGATATTGTGCTTGGGTTAAGTAATGGGGTCCTTGGAGTTGTTGATGATGTCGAGATACTTGTGGGAGATGATAATATGCATGATGTTGTCATGTCTTCTTGAAGTCGTATATTGTACCATTCTTTGTATATATATCTTTTTTATGATTTTTATGTCATGGAATTCTAGGGGAGCGGGAGGTGCTCCTTTTCACCGTTTTCTTGGAGAATTGTGCAGGAATAAATGTGTTAATTTGTTGGCTTTGTTGGAACCTCGGCAACCTGGGTCAAGAGCTAGAAACGTAGCGCGTAAGTTGGGATGGCCTAATATGCATATTGTGGAAGCTAGGGGATTCAGTGGTGGGATTTGGTTGTTTTGGGATGATGAAACAAAATTCTCAGTGTTGACCACGGGGGATCAATTTATTCATGGTGTGATTGATGTTGGTACTGGGAATGAGTTTTTTGTTACATTGGTGTATGGTCATCCGAACATGATTTTGAGGAGATCTTTATGGTCTAGTCTTAATTCCATATGCAACCCGGAGGAAGATAGATGGATGATAATGGGGGATTTTAATGCAGTTACTTGTCCTGAAGATCGAAATAATTCCTCTCAGAGCAGTGGAGGAGTTGATGTGTCTTTTCGAAATTGGGTTTTGTCTAATGATTTGGTTGATATTGGATTTTCGGGTCCAAGGTTTACATGGGGAAGAGGATCAAGTCAAAGTAGAATTGATCGAGTGTTTGTTACATCAAAATGGTATGAATTTTTCTCTGATGCTCATATTGTTCATTTGCCGAAATATAAATCAGATCATTCTCCGATTATACTGGATACGAGTATTTTGAAAAATTATGAGAAAGTTTACAAACCATTTAGATTTTTTGCTCCTTGGGTTTTGCATGAGGATTTTCCAAATTTTGTACAGAATAATTGGAAGATTAATGATAGTTGGAATTCTTCTGTTTCTTTATTCACCAAGAAGTTATCCGCTTGGAATAGAAAGACCTTTGGGCATATTCAAAGGTCTAAAGAAAGAATTTTGAGGCAGCTGGATGTTTTAAATGATACTATTTCTCGCATGGGTTGCTCTTCATCTCTAGAGTTGACGCAAAGAGAACTATGGAGTGAGTTTGAGAAGATTTTAATTAGAGAGGAAGTTATGTGGATGCAGTATTCTAGAACGAAGTGGTATAATGAGGGAGATCGTAACTCAAAGTATTTTCATGTGATAGCTAATGGGAGACGTCGCAGAAATAAAATTTTATCTTTGAAGTTGGAGTCAGGAGAGTGGTCTTATGATCCTGATGAAATTATGGAGATGGGTAGGAGATTCTTTGAGAACTTATACACTTCATCAGAGGTATATAATGGTTCATTAGTTTATGGGTGTACATATCCTAGGATTGATGAGAACTCTCTTTCAATGTTGGGAAGAGGGGTAAATGAAGTGGAGGTCAAAAAAGCTCTTTTTGATATGGGTCCTTTGAAAGCCCGGGTCCTGACGGTTTGAATCCTTTATTTTACCAGAGCCAATGGGAGACAGTGGGTGGTTCTGTTGTGAAGTTGGTTTTATCCATGTTTGAGAAGCCAGATTTAATAGAGCATATTAATGGGACGCAAATAGTATTGATTCCAAAGGTTGCTATCCCTCAAACTATTCAAGATCTTCGACCCATTAGTCTTTGTAACGTGATTTATAAGATTGTTACAAAGATAATATCAAATAGATTGAAACCAATTATTTCACGTGTTGTAGCTCCAAATCAGTGTAGTTTCATAAAAGGGAGGCAGAGTTCTGATAACATTATCCTGGTTCAGGAAATTATTCATTCTATGCGAAATATGAGGAAGAAGAATGGTTTTATGGCAATTAAAATTGACTTGGAGAAAGCTTATGATCGTATCCAATGGAATTTTATTTTTGATTGTCTGAGGGAGCTTGAGATTCCGGAGAATATTCAGAAAGTTATTCAGAAATGTGTGTCCACACCATTAATGAACATCTTGTGGAATGGTGCTGATGCTGGCTCTTTTAAACCCACACACGGGGTCAGACAAGGGGATCCACTATCTCCTTATCTTTTTGTCCTTGCTATGGAGAAACTTGGCCATTTGATTCAAACAGCTGTGAATGATAAAGATTGGCAACCATTTCAGATATCTAAAAAGGGTATAGCAATCTCTCATTTGTTTTTTGCTGATGATCTTATTTTATTTGCTAAGGCAGATATGGAGCAAGCAGGAGTAGTAAAAGCTATTCTTGATGATTTTTGTGAAGTGTCGGGACAAAGAGTTAATGCTTCCAAATCGAGGATTTTCTTTTCAAAGAATGTAAATCATATTAGATCTAAAGAGATATGTGACTTTCTGGAGTTTACTCCCACGTCAAATTTGGGAAAGTATCTTGGTATGCCTATTATCCATGACAAAGTTAGTAGTTCAACGTATAATTTTGTTTTGGAGAAGATGGAGACTAGGTTATCTAACTGGAAGGTGAACATGTTATCGTTTGCTGCTCGTCAAACACTTGTATCTTCGGTATTATCAGCTATGCCATCTTATGCGATGCAAACAGTCCCATTACCGTCAGGTATGTGTGATCGAATTGATAAATGTTGTCGTAATTTTCTATGGGGAAACTCGTCATCTGGAAGAAAGATTCATGCTATCTCATGGGAGAGAGTTTGCTCTGGGAAGGAATTTGGTGGCCTTGGCATCCGGAAGGCTAAATACCAGAATAAGGCATATATGTCCAAACTTGGTTGGGCTCTGATTAGTCGAAGGGATTCTTTGTGGGTTCAATTCTTGAGGGAGAAGTATAAGGGAGGGGCAGACTTGATTCCAGAAGTAAAGAAACGAAGGGTAGAATCATCAACATGGAAGGGTATTAGATGCAATTGGAATACAGTGAAGGAAGGTATTGTTTGGCGTGTGGTGAATGGAAGAGAGATTTCTTTTTGGGAGGACTCGTGGGTTCCCCATTTGGGGAAATTAAGTGCACTTACAGTTCTGGCAATTCCTGAGGATATAAAAAATTGGAAAGTTGCTGATGTTCTATCTCCTTCAGGTACCTGGGATTGGCAGAAATTTAGAAACTATTTTGTTCAGGATGTGTTAAAGGCTATTGAGAGGGTCTCATTGAGGTCAAGTGAGTGTCAAGACTTCCCGGTTTGGAGGTGGACTTCAGATGGTGTTTTCACAATTAAGTCGGTGTATGAGCAACTAAAGAAACCCAGTAATGCTACGATATCTAGAGATTGGAAGGTTGCTTGGAGTTTAAAGGTGCCTCAAAGATATAGAACTTTCTTATGGCTATGTCTTCATGATAGAGTTTTGACTAATGAGTTGAGGTTGGAGAGGAAAATTTCTGCTACGAGTGCTTGTGATATCTGTAAGGATTCAGAGGAAACTCTTATTCATGCTTTAAGAGATTGTTGTGGCTCTGATCAGGTTTGGAGGAAAGTGCTCCCTCAGTTTATTGCAGTTCAATTTTTTAACTTCACTAATGTATATGAATGGTTAAATTGGAGTATGAGGCAAAGAATCTTAATTCAAGGTTTTGAATTTAGGTTATGGTTTGCTATTATTTGTAGAAATCTTTGGCTAAGGAGAAATGAGTTTGTTTTTAACAATAATTTGTGGGGTAAATATAATGTAATTGCTCGAAGTTATGCTTGTTTGGGATGGGGCAGACCTGTTTTGAATCAAGAGTTGAAGGAAAATAATTTGGATAGATGGGAATGTCCTGCTTATGGGTATTTGAAATTCAATATTGATGGAGCAAGAAATTTGAGTTCAGGATATTGTACGTGTGGGGGAGTGCTGAGAGATCATAATGGGGATTTCATACAGGCTTTTCAATATCGTATTGGTATTGGGTCTTCTTTGTCTGCTGAAGCTTGGGGCTTTTTATGGGCTCTCAAGTTATCATGGGAGAAGAAAGTTCAAAGTTTGATTGTTGAGAGTGATTGCCATGAATTAGTTAATATTTTGCAAAAGACGATTCCAGTTTGTCATCCAGATTTCGAGGTTTTGCAGGAAATTAAAAGTTTTTTGAGAAAGAAATGGACAGTGATCCTTAAGATATGCCCAAGAGATGCCAACTGTGTTGCTGATATGCTTGCCGGAGTAGCTCAAGATATGAAAGTTGATTTTTGGTCTATGTTGACCCTCCAGATCTGATTCATAGCCTATTGGTTTTTGATTTGAGTTTGTTGTCTTACTGTAGAAACTCAGTAATCGTTGCTGAGTAATTGTTTTATATTGTAGTTCTTTTATCAAAAAAAAAAAAAAGTGTTTTACTATTTCTTTGCCGTATAATGTCTGAATGTGACAAAGTGAGGTAAACATACATCACTGACTTTGATAATGAATTACTTCAACTTACTACTTCATTACACTGAAAGTTTTTTTTGATAAAATCATTACACTGAAAGTTGTTGACACCATAACTGCAGGATCCTGAAACTCACACAAAGAACAATCAATGTAAGTGGCTCAACTTTCTCCTCCTTAGAATGGACCGCCCTAGCATGGGCCACCAGCCTCGCCATCGCCGCCCCCATCCTCGGCTACCTCTCCTACCACCTCGACGCCGCCCACCTCCACCCCCTCATCGCCGGCGCCCTCTTCTGCCTTCCGGCCGGATTCTTCAAGATCACCAAAATCTTCATCCCCTACATCGCCGGCATCATCGCCGCCGCCACCGTCGCCGGCGCCGCCCACACCCACCACCTCTCCCTCATGATGAACGCCTTCTCTCCCCCATTCCTCACCAAACCCCACTACCCCCTCCGCCAATCCATCTCCCACCGCCTCTCCCTCTACTCCGCCGCCGGCGGCTCCGCCGGCGCCGCCGTCATAGCCGCCTTCACCTACCACATGCTCCGGGAACCAAATGGCCGCGAATTTATCAGCCTTTGGGTCGTCTCCATCTTCAGCGGCCTCTTATGGCTTGTGGGTATCTTCCATATCTACACATCTTCACACAGATCATCTCCTTCCATAACCCCACCTTCAAAGTTCCATCCTTTATCCATTTTCCGATACCCTCATGCCATCGGAGGCCTCGCCGGAGTTTTCCTCTCTTCATTCACAACCATGTGTATCTTCATAGGTGGCATTGTCTTCATTGTCCGTGAACGTTGCATAAAGCCTGTCCATTTATTATTCCTCTGGCTCACTTATTTCCTCTTCCCTTTATTTTCCCTCCCATTGATACAACCTCTTCAACATCTTATCAAAACTGATGCAGTTAGAATGCAAATTCTGGGGTTTCTTTTCTCTATCTTCTCGTCTGGTTTTGGGTTTTTCTATGATCAAACTTCATGGAAATGGGGTTATATTTTGATATTTGGTGCAATTCAAGGGACTTCAGCTGGTGTGGTTCATGCATCAGGGAGGATTTTGGTGATGGAATGTGCACCGGCGGGGAAAGAAGGTGGATTTGCTATATGGTTTTCTTGGGTGAGGGCTGTTGGGTTGTGTGCCGGGTTTGCGGCCGGGTCCGTGGTGCCGGGTCGGGTTAGGACATCGTTTGGGTTGGCCTTTTGTGGGGCGCTTTTGGGGATTTTGGGTTTGATTTTTGGGAATGTGAGTGATGTGGGAGGAGCTGTGGCTGCTGGACATGTTGTGGAAGAGAGTGAGAGGGAATCGCAGGTGGTGGTGTCTAGTTTGGAGAAGAAGAAGGAAAAGGAGGCTTCGAGAGTTTGAAGGTGAAGAAGAGACTTTGATTGTGATGCAAGCAAGAGATTATTGATGAAATATTTCCATGGATTGTCTTCTTCATGGATTTTATGGATTTATGTTGGTGATTTTTTGGGGTTAATAACTGTTTTGGCCTGTAATGGGAGTTTGTTTAATTTTTATTTATTGTTCTGTAATTGCACAAATTTACTAATTATTGCATGTTTATATTTTTGTATAAATAATACTCCCTCCGCTGGTTTTACATATAAGATCGATTTGATGAGGAGATAAAATTAGTTATATATATACATAGAGAGAGAGAGAGAGAGAGAAAGAGGGAGGTATTTTATGATTTTAAGATGTCTTATACTCCCTCCGGTCCTAAATATAAGACCTAGTTGACTTTTTTTGAAAATTCTAAAAGAAAAAAGCAAAATAAGTTAATTATAAATTGATTTACCTAATTTTTCTCTTACATTAGTTTATTTTACCTATAAGCTAATGGATAATCTAAAAAGATATCAAATATGTCATGATTTAATAACCTATTTTGCAACCTTAATCTCTCCAAAAAAAAGTCAATTAGATGTTATATTTAGGACCAGAGGTAGTATATTTAAGATTGGAGTGAGGAATATTTGGTGTTTGAATTTATGCTGCATGTATACTTTTTCCCTCATTTGTTTGAAATATGAGTTAGGCCACATGATTGGTAATATTTCAATTGGGGTATTTGCAGTTTAGTCCCTGATAAGGGAAATTAATACTGGAAGGTCCCAATACATTCCAAAATAATTATAAAGTCCCAAGAGCCCTTTCCTGCAATTGTTTGCTTATCTTCAATGACCATTTTGCCCTCATTAAAGATGGTTGTCATCTCACTGGTCCCTACAGGGGGACTATGCTTTCAACTTATGAGGGCAAAATGGTCATTGAAGATAAGCAAACAATTGCAGGAAAGGGCTCCTGGGACTTTATAATTATTTTGGAATGTATTGGGACCTTCCAGTATTAATTTCCCTTACCAGGGACTAAACTGCAAATCCCCCTATTTCGATTTGTGCAAAACTGTTATGGCTTTTAACATGCTTGGTACTCATTTCTGATCAAGGTCTTAATGAATTATGAGATTATTGAATTCCTAATTATTATTCCCAAGATATGGTGAAATTAAACTGCATTGAACATGGTTTTGATAATCTTACATGCATGGAATAATAATTAATAGTTCTATTGATTTATAAAAATGTTGTCATCTTACACTTTACGGGTTAGAGGGAGTGTACATTACAAAGATTTGAGTTTACATGTAAACAAGGTTCAGATGTGATTTTAATGTGTGATTTGAGTTTAGAGTAGTTTAAATTTCTTCATTGATATCATAAAACACTCAGCAATGAAAATGAATGAGGTAAAGAGATTAGAATCTTTTGCAATGGGATGCATGTATTGTGGGCTTCTAGAAGGCAACCGAAAAAAACGGCACTCGTTGCTTTACTTTGGGGATTTTTTTTTCATACCTACCATATACCCCAAATCCCCAACCCGCTCAGTTCAGTTGATGCGTCCGCCCATTTGGAAATCAAGGCAAATCGATCTAACTTTGGTTTCATCTTTTGAGGTTAGATTTTTTTGGTTTGGAAAGTTGTGAAAATAGGGTATGACTTTTAATTGAGCTTAACATTTCAGAGCATTCGACTTGTTAATTTGTTTTTGATGAAATAATAATACATCTATTCAATCCAAAGCAATCGATATGGCTACAATCATCACAGGTTGCTTTACCGTCTGTTAGTGGGTTGAGCATCAGGAAGACGAGAACCATCTTAGAAAATGAGGGATGAGCCAAAAACTACATGATCAAAAGGAGGTCATTTTAGCAAACATGCATATGAAATATGTAAAACCAACTGACGTGTCTCAATTTATTATATCATTGTGGTCTAATTATGGATAGACCAAATCATGTGATTACATGGGATGCAAAGAGCATCCGAACCCCTGATAACAAGACTAGCTCCATTTACTATTTTATTTTGACCATTCTGCATATTGTATTTTTATTGCTTATTGTCAATATGGCTTTTTCTTGACATTGACATAGACTATTTTTTTTCCAACTTTTATGTTTAATTCTTTATCACTAATTATCGTACGCATGAATATATTATTTTATATTGGCACCATTATCATCATTATTACTTCCTCTAAACTTAAATGTAAGACTCATTTAGGGGTTGATAGATCTTGATCCTAAACATAAAATCCAAATATAAGACTGAAACATATAGTTGATTTAGTGGAATTAAATCTCGAGATCTTGAGTTTTCCTCCCTAAAGTAGATACTTGTGTTAGGAGGGGAAGTTAGTAAGTAACTAGTTATTTTACTTTAGACACTTTGCTATACGACCTAAAAAAGGTGCGGATAACTTGTTGATTAATTCTAAATTTTGTAAAATTTTTTTAAATTGTGGACTGTAACATCCTGAAAAATTTAATTTAGGATTAGAGAGTGTTTTGGGAAATTTTGGAATTTTTGGTGATTTTTGGGATATTTTGGAAATTTTGAGTATTGAGTATGCAAATAATTAGCTAAGCAATTTAAGAATTTGAAATATGAGGGAATGGTGAAACCTAAAATATTTTGAAGTTTAAGGAGATTGGAGGCTGGTTTAAATGGTTTTAAAATTAAAAGAGTACACTATGACAAATTTGGGCTTCAAATCATCAGAGAACCCCCTTATTTCACCAAACCAAACACGCCCCTCTCCCTTTTCTTCCTTAAAACTTCGGACCCTCCCCTTCCTCATTCGAACACTCTCTCTCTCTCTCTCTGCCTCTCCTCCCTCACTCCCATTCGTCCTCCCTCCTCCCTCCCCTGCGTGCTCGCCGGCCAAGCGAGCTTCCGGCGGCGTATGGCGGCGTCGGCCGCCAACGGTGTGGTTTTTCTTTTCTTTAAACTCTTCCCTCCCCTCTCCAATGGCGTCGTTCTTTTACTCCTCACTGCTGTCTTCGTTCTCCTTTTTCCGGCGAGCTGTTTGACCGACGGCGAAGCGACGTACGGCGGCGGAAGAAGGTAAGGTTCAATCCTTTTCATTTCTTGAGTTATCTTCCTATCCACCGTCACTTTCTCATTTTGTTTCCCTTTATTCTTGTCATTTTTCACTCCTCACCGTCGGCCTCCTTGTTTTCCGGCGAGTTCTCAGCGGCGGAGATGGCCGCCGTCCGGACTGTCAAGCTTGGGTTCAACATTGAGTGAGTTTTCTTCTCTGATTTCTAAGATTTTCTAGGTTTTGGAGTGAGTTGTGAGAAAATCCGAATTGGGGTATGGATTTGAGGTTTTAGACTCCATAAAATCCCTAAAGTAAAGGTCCTACTTTAATTTGAAGTTTTGTGAAGTTGGGCAAAATCCTAGGTTTTGATAATTTGTGGAGTTATTGAATTCCTCATATATGTTTCTTTGTTTCTGCCATCTCCACTGGTTGTGAGGTTCTTTTCTGATTAAATGGTGAATTTCAAAGTGCTATGCTTATTTTTCTTTATGGCTGGACTGAAGAGGATTATTACTGGTCACAACATGTTCAGTTTACGCTTGAAATTGAGAATATGATTTTTCTTTTCTACGTTCCATGTTGCTGCCCAGTTGAACTTTGCATGGGTGTTAATATATGGTAATTAAAAGCCTTAGGTTGAAGGGTGATTATATAAGTTGCATGATGATTAATAAAGATTTTTGGCATTGTTTGAAGGGGTATGGTTGCTGTCCAAGGTGCAAGTTTGTGATTTGAAGTAGGTGTATGAAGCTGGAACTGATTATTTGTTTTGGTGTATCTAAATGACTTGTATGATACTTCGGAGGATCTAAGGAACATGATAATTATTTTCATTTATTGTTGCTGACTGGTGGATGAATAAATAATTGGGTGTTTGATGTTACTTTGAATAAGTTGGGAGTCCCTTCCTAATTCTGTTTGATTTGTGGTATATATATATTCATAGTTGCAATTGTGTCAATATGCTTAATGGCTAGTTTTATACTTATGAACATTTTGAAGTTTAGTTCAATTTGCATATGCCTTTGGACCATATTTTCAAATTAGCTATGTGTTTTGAAATGAAGTTTGCAGATTTTGTTTTCAATATGTTGGCTTTTGTTCTATTCCAATTTCATGGGATGAATATGCATAGGAATGGAATTTCGAAAAGCTTTGTAATATGGTGTGTGAATAATATGGGACACAAAAGGTTTTATTGGAATATTTGATAATCTCAATGTTACATGATTGACTGCTTTAAGTATTCTTGGATTTACAATTTCCCCAATTGTGATTGAACTTTGATTGAGATTGAAATGGATTCCTAGCAGAGCAAATGTCAACAAGGGGTTTAGGGTAGTAACATAGGAATGAGCGAGATGCTATTTAATCTATATTTGAATGGTTATTGATTTTGTACATGTTTATTTCCAAGTTGCTTGTCAATTTGAGAGTTGTTGAAATTGGTTCTTGAAGGTATAAATCATGATTAGATGTTGGAATTTAATGATTGCTAAGTGCTAAAGAAGGGTAGGATTTAGCTTGGGATCAAATGATTAGTTAGAATGATTATGAAAGTTATATGCTTTCTGTATGTGTGCTAGTTATGTGTGAATATTTTTGGGTTTCTCTTTTCTTTTTTTTGTCTTGGCCGACGGGTCCTAAGGGAAATTTGAGCTCCAATGGTTTGATTTCAGGGTGTAGGAGTGGTTCTTATATTGTGGAGATTGAAAAGAAATCTTGATATTTTAAGGTGTGAAGGAATGGAATTTTTAGGAATTCAAATGACGTAGTCATTCTTTATTGTCAATATAATTATGAGTAACAAGTTTGAGTCTCAAATGGTAGTGTAAAAGTACATTATGCTATATATATGTTAAACAACATTCTGGTGTGCCTTTAAGGTTTGAAATCAGAATTTAAATCTGACTTTAATATCTTATTTCATGAATTCCAAGTGCAAACAAGCTTTATTGCTTTCTTGTAATCAATGAGACATGTTGGTTCAAGTTATTAAAGAATTCTTGAAGTGTAGACGTGTTTGCTATACATGTATGTGTTGAAAGTCTATAATTTCCTTTACAAAATGTTCTAGATATATGTGTGTGTGTGTGTGTATGAAATATGATTTGGAAGGATGTTTAAATTAAAGGCTAAAAAGGGGATTGGGATGATTTGTGGTGCATTGTGACTGAATATGTGTTTAAAATTTTTAAAATGTTGTTTAATGAAATTATTTAGGGAGTACATGAATAAAATCCGAATGTCTATTTGAAGTTTTGATTCTACCTAATAAGGTATTGATTTGGTGAACTTGTGATTGATTATGGTTGTATTTGGGTGAATTTATTTGTATTGATTTGTATAGTGTTTTAAATGGGAATGTATGCTTGTTGTTCCTTGGCTTTTTGTTCATGAATGTGACTTTGGTTATTGGCTTTGGTTCTGATTGGTTGAAGATGCTTACCTTTGAATAAAACATATAAGAAAAGAAATTGGGTAGTAATGTGAAGAGAGAGACGTGCTATTTATTAATACAGATTTGAGTATAGTTATTTACCTTTATTATTACTTTTATGTAATAATAGGTGAATCTACTAAGGAAGGGTAAGGAAGAGCAGTTGAGTGCTAAAGGGCGACAGGTAATCACACTTAACCTTGCTATAACATTGAGGGTGATGTTAGTTGGGGATTTTATAAAATCCTTTCTCACCCTCTAGATATATATATTATCTTTGAAAGGTATTTTTATACAAAACAGGCTATCGGGTGCCTTTCAAACACGATTATTTTCATATAAAAGATTTTTACACATTATATATGTAGTATCCTGTCTGGTGGTGCTGAATATATTGAAATGGTATGAAATAATTGCAGGTGTAGTGTGATAGTAGTTATTTGAGAGGTTGTGAGTATAGAAAAGGAATTAGATGTAAGTTGAGATTCTGGAGAATTATGTTGAGGGGAGATATTGTGGATAATAGATTGGAAGGTGATGTGAGAGGATATGATGTTAATACTGATGTTGATGTTGATTATTGTGGATGAGATATTAATAGAGATATGGTGAGTATTGCATGACACTGGAATTTTATGTACCATCGCGCGATGATAACTGTCGATAGGCCAATCGACAGTTATTTGTACTGATGATCCTTTTCGAATTGATTGGATCGGGGTTCATAGGTCGACTTACTGAGAGAAGTGACCTACGGTTGTTTGGCATTGAAGAGCCCAACCGCCCCTACGGTTGTTTGGCAGTGGAGAGCCCAACCGTTCCCGTTCTGTAATGGAAAACAGAATTGGGGTTCCCTCTCTGGAGATTGCCAGAGAGGGAAATTGTTCCCTCATTATGGAGAGGAACACAGTGTCAAATCATATAGTGAAGATTAGATGCTTGAATGCCCCGGGATGACACAATGCATCTATAGGTGAGTGTGTGAGAGTTGTGGTGGTAGTAACATTAGAATGGAGACTGAGGAGGTGATATTTGATTATGTGGAATTTACTGAGGAATTTGAGTGACATGTGAAATGTAGAGATGATGAATTTGAATTGATTTGGATGGAGGGAACTTGATCGATAAATGAAAGACTTGACGTGTATATATATATTATTGATTTTTAAACTGTGGTACCCTTTAGACGCCCTTACTACCGCACATCTCACTGTTATAGTGAGTTAAGCGGTGATTACTGGGACAAATTGTCTCATCCCACGATTACTGACATTTTTGCAGGTATTCATGCACAGGCGCAAGCATCAGGAAAGGGAATTAGGTAGTAGAGGTTATATAATTTATTTAGAGTTGTATATTGCCAATTTGTATAGGCCTGCATCTGCTTCCGCATGTATATATATATTTATTGTTAAATATCAACTAGTTTTGTTTATTAACCATGTTAGTCAAATCCTTTCTAACATGGTTAGCTTTTAATTATCCATGATAGTATTTATGTTGTATCAGGAAATCTCTTTCTATCATGGATAATGTCTCATTCATTAGGATATTCTTTTTCTAACTATGATAGGTATATTGATGTATTGGAAAATCCTTTTCCTATCATAGTTAGTAAATAGATTATAGAATTAAAATGGATATCTTAGTTTAATTAGGGGATTAGTAACACAATGTTACATAGACATTAAACTTCAACAATAATTATTAAGTTAGAGATGATAGAGGGAACAATGCACGATCACTATGTTGCTTTTGTAATCAACTAAATAATACTCCCTCCGGTCCCTGATGTAAGAGCCCAAAATTTGAATAGTTTTGGTCCTTAATGTAAGAGCTCACCCCATATTCTCTCCTCATTTAATACATTTTTCCTACTTTACCCCTAACTCTCTTTCATATTTATTAATGCTTATATATTTCTCTCTCTCAAAAGTACCATAATAAATATGGACAATTTTGGAAAATAAGCATTAACTCCAGACACCCAACTAACATTCACATATTTTCTTAAGAAGCGTTTTTTTGACGGTTAGCTCTTACATTAGGGACCGGAGGGAGTAATATTCTAACTAACCTAATACATTGTAACTTTTTTAAAGTATTCATAGTTCAACATTAGGTTAAAGTGCAAATTTAGCAATGGAGTATTACCATAAGTGCACCCAACACAATTGACTAGTAAAATGTGCATATTTATCAACAGACTATTACCAAAAATTCACCCTAAACAATTGACTAATAAAATAATATTTACTAACAGACTATTACCAAAAGTGCACCCCAACACAATTGACTAAAAAGGTGCGCATCTAACAATGAACATTTATGTAAGAATAGATTTATCAATATCATCTATTTTACTCCTATTAATTGTTACATTTTTAAATGACATGGAAAGTTGACCCATTTATTAATGTCTATATGCATATTAATAATAAATAAAAGTAACAATAACAATTTTTTTTAAAAAAAATAACAGATAATTAAAAGTCTCAAAATCATAAAGGCAGATGGACCTTGAAGCTCTAATTTTTGAATCATAGTGCATGATGGTTCATCATGAAACTGATAAACCCTAAGCTAAACTTAACACCAAATACGAAATTAAGGACGATGGTTCATACAAATCCTCACGTGTGTGAGGATTGAGATAAAGTGTGGTGTGTTGGGTGTGAGATCCTAATGTCTACTACCTCAAAATAGATGGTACTAGTAAACCTACATTTGCATAAATGTTGCTTAGTAGATCTACACATTTTTTTAGTCAATTACGTTGGTTGCATTCTTGTTAATAGTCTGTTGATAAATATGCACATTTTATTAGTAAACTGTGGTAGATACACTTCTAGTAATAGTCTATTAGTAAATACTCTCTCCGGTCCTAAATATAAGACCTATTAACCTAATTTCATTAGATTAAGAAAGGTAGTTAAGTTAGTTAAAATGACATGATATTATCAGTATACCCTAAATATCCACCTTCACCCCAACCCCGCTCTCTCTTCTTGTCTACCAGTAGGGAGCATTGACTCCACCCTCCCTCTCGCCTTGTCTACCATTTAGGGAACATTGACTCCACCATCCCTCTCCTTTTATGTACCATTAGGGAGCATCGATTC
The DNA here is from genome assembly GCA_029929735.1 of Mimosa pudica. NCBI lineage: Eukaryota > Viridiplantae > Streptophyta > Magnoliopsida > Fabales > Fabaceae > Mimosa > Mimosa pudica. Next base: position 7,948,387 of record JAKELP010000017.1, on the reverse strand, counting down.
CACCCTCCCTCTCTTTTTGTCTAACATTAGGGAAATCGATTCTATCCTCCCTCTCTTTTTGTCTATTATTAGGGGCATTGATAAGGATATTTTGGGAAAAAGTTGGTAAAAGTAAAAAATAAGTCTTATATTTACGAACAAACTCACCCCTCAAATAGGTGTTATATTTATTTAGGATAGGAAAGAGTATATACTCCTACATTTTATTAGTGAATTGTAGTTAGTTAATTGTGTTGAATTCAGTGTTCTTAATAGTCTCTTGCTAATTTGCATCTTAACCCTTCAAGAGTGTCTTCCAAACCAAATCTGAAATAGTGAAATCCAAAACTCAGCAACGAACGAAGCCTAAACCTCTTCTTCTTCCTCTTCTCATCTCTCGCCGTAGCCGCCATTGACGGCGGCAACCCACGATGATAAAGCTCCGATATTGCTTTAGCCTTCTTCTCTCTCGCCATCCCCTCTCTTCACTTTCTCCTTCTCTTTCTCCCCATCGTCTTCTTCACCATCAATCCTCACTTCCTCTTCTCTTCTCTTCCTTCACTCGCCTTTCATCCCACTTCAATGCCCCCTCTTCATTATCTTCCCCTCCCACATTTCCTCTCCACTCCTTTCTCTCTCCTCCTTTACCTCCCTCTGTAAGCTCTCTCTCCATTTCATTCTCCTATTCTTTCTTTCTTTCGTTTTCTTTTTTTGATAGAAGCTCTTGTATTCTTTACCCGCTTTGTTTTCTGAGGCTTTTTGTCAGAAAGACTCTGCCTTTGATCTGGGGTTTCTTCAATTCATGTGTTTTTTCTTTATGACCACTTGTCGATTTACATTCAATGCTGACTTTCATTAGCGTTTTGTTGCTGACTATTACTATTGCTGTTATTGTTGACTGTAGTCGCTTCAAGTTCGGTGTGTTTCTTCACGAGAGAAGAAGAAGAGAAGAAAGCCTATGACTCCTGTTACTTCCAAGATCAAGAAATTCAAGTTGAAATTTTACTCGTGCGTTTTACCTTTCACCGCTCATCCTTCTTTGTCTTCTTTCTTTCTTTCTTTTTTTTTTTATTTTCTATAGCTCTTTTTTTTTGGTTTATGGAACAGGTCTTATAAGTCCAGGTTTAGAGCATTGAATGATGGCACAATTAGGCGCTGGAAGGAGGGTAAACGCCATAATGCTCATTTGAAGGTATGCCCTTTTTTCCTTATCCTTTGATAAGTTAAGCTCTTGAAATGTTTTATAGTTTATTTGATATTTAAAAGTGAGTTCCTGGATAGGGTTTTGGAATTCTTGTTATTGTGTTGATTTCTTGATGCACTAAATTAATCAGATTGCACCTATGTTTGCTTGACATCTTGATTTGAGGTGTTGTTCAATTGGCAACACCTACCTTGACTAAACTTCAAGCTTTTAACTATTATGTGTCCCTGAAAATCTGGTGTTCTAAGAATGTCTACGCTTGAATGTAGAATGTGTTGCATTTTTCTTTGAGGTTTCAACGTAGGGTCCTTTGAAAGGACACAAAGTTGTAACTTTCATCTCGGTTTATGAACTTGTAAGACTTAAAGTCGGAGACTATAGTTCTTGATAACCCTGATTCACTTGTCATTGTATGGTAAAAAATTGAGAAGATCACCAATGACCTTTGGCACTACTGGCTTCTCATTTAGTTGTTAACAGTGGAAGACTAACTTGATGCCTGTAATTTAATTCTCTCAGCCCAACTTCATGCTCACAATGATTGACCTTCCTAAGTATCTTGTGTTGCTCTTCTTTGTGAGAAAATGAGTGGGAGGACGTGATGGGAGGAATGGAAATTGATATTGTTTCCTGAAGACGGGCTTAGTAATTGTTGTGCATGCTATTCTCCAACTACTTGTAATAAACAAATCAAATTATGTGCAAAAGATATTGACTAGATGCTATTTTGTGACTCACTACAACTTATGGCCACATATAAATCGGTTTATACCAGTCATGGGTTATATATGAATTTGAATCTTCTTAGGATGGTCCTTTGTTAACTTCACGGGCACATTAATATGTATAGGTCATTAAGAAAAACTTAAGTGCTAGTTTGCTCTATTAAGGCCTTGTTTTGGTGTTTGCATTTGTGATGGCATGAACTTATTTTATATTTTTTTACTAAGAAATGGATAATCTATAATGCAAATTAGCTGTATTTGTTTCCTTTGTGGCATGACTGTTTTGACATAGATGTTTTGGGCCGCATTATGCATACCCATTTCATTCTGGCAAAGTAGTTTGCTTTGGTTGTAACTACATGAGGCCTTTCTTATGATGTCTGACATTACACATGCACATAGTTTTGGATTGTGAAAAGATGGTTTGTCATGTGTTTAGGCCCTCTTATAACATCTGTTGCAAAAGTAGGACAGCTCAAGAAACTTAAGATTGTAATTCACTGTCTCCTCTAAATGTCAGTTGCTTAGATGATTCAAGGGAATTTCCCCGGGCTTGGTATTTGCTCCAGGGACTCTAGTCTTTTATTGACTGATTGTAAGGGCATCATAGACTTGTAATTCAAAAGGATGGTATATTTGGATTGTTATGACATAATTGTTGAAATAATTGATATTTGCTAGAGCGTACCTGAAATTTGAGTGTGAAATCCATAATAATTTCTCAAAAGTAATGATGGAGAAGAAGATGATAGAATGCTACAGCCCTTATCACCCAAAAGAGATAGAGTGTTTAAGGACCACGTATAAAGGGGCCAAGAGTGGAAAACTACGAAAATGCCTTAAAATAGCTCGATTTACCCCAAAAATTTGTATGAGTTAGAGTGTCTTCCACTATGCATAATCAAGTATCCCAACCTATTATGATTAATTCAGTTAGACCCAATCCATTTTCATGAAGTGCTAAACACATATACTTATTGCTTAATATTTAGTAATATTGTTCAGTAGACAAATTTGATGATTATTTAATGCTAATCCACATATCATAATAACAAAAGTTTTCAGTAATATGACATACTCTTATTTTCATTTCCCTCATTCTTTGTTGCTGGACTTGGCAATGATATCCATTTTTGTTCATGCTGAATATTCCTCATGATAGTCCACAAACTATACTTAAAAGTGATAATTTTCTGGTGTCAACTGCAGTCAAAGAAATCAAAACGGAGACTAAGAAAACCTGCTATTGTCCCTCCAGCATATGCCAAAGTGATGAAGAAGCTCAATTTTTTCGCTTAGACCTGCACAAGTTTCTGCTACATACTGCATGGTAGAGAAAATGGTTACTATTAACATTGCCTTTGTGGTTTTTCCTGTACATTTTCTCATTTCATACACCCTAGAATGAGCAATTCGAAGAATGCAGAGCAATGTGTTCCTCAGGTGCATCATAGTGGCAATTTAGTAAACATGTGAAATAGTGACCGATTTATCGTTGTGGACGTGCCATACTTCTAATTGTTTGTAGGTAATAAAATTCATTTGAGGAGTCCTTAGACTGGAGAATTGTCTCTGAGAATATGAAATCTGAATTAGTTTTGAAGGATATATGTGCTGTGTCAATGAATATTGCTTTCAAATTAATTGAAGCTGAGAATTCTGGGTTGCATTCCATGGATGGAAATATAAATGCTATGTAGGGATATATGTGTTGTGTATGTGTATGTCTATATTTGGCATATTAGTATTCCTGTATTCATATTCTTTTCTTGCACTCAAATAAGAAATAGACACATACAAGGAAGCAAATCAGTGCTTTCTTTTGTGATCACGCAAATTACTTGAGAGATTGTTGGTGTATAACCGTTGATGCATCATGTAACTACTAAGCTAAATTTGGTAAGTTGTGTTGATCATGAGTAACTTAATCGATCCATTTTCTCTTACCCTGTTCTTCTCTGCCACTATTTACTCACGTCTGCCAAAGTCATATTTTAAGTGTAATTTCATTTTTTAAGCATGATTTTATTGTTGCACTACTTCAGGTAGAAATAGATTTATTAATTATTATCCAGTTTCATCTGGTGATTATTGAGAATGATGACTTTTAAGATATATTTGGTTTATCTTGAAAATTTGTTTTACGCATTCGCAATATGGAACATGAAATAGTTGTATAATGAAATCTTTGCAATACTTGTATACAAATTAAATCTGGCGAAGTAAACAAATTGAGGCAACTAAAATAGGAGGCGGTTCAGTGTAAGTTGAATTGTTTATATGTGCCTTAAATAAACCACAAACAGTTTAATACTTTTATTATTGAAGTAACTTAAGGAAAAAATAACGAAGTCATCATTAATTTCTATACGTTCAATAAATGTTTAAATATAAGCAAAAAACACATGAGATTTTGACATTCATTGGGGACAAGATCCTCTCTTCTACTCTTCCCCTCCTTTTCAACCAATTGTCCACATTGAATGGTTTATAAAAATAAATTTGATTATAATACAGGTTGTTCTTCCTCTTGGTCCTCTTCCATTCATCAGAGATTTTACAGGTTGTTGTTCCTCTTGGCCCTGAAAATATAAAAAATATAAATATCAGAAAATATGCATTTAATTGCACATTGTAAGGACAATAGGACATGCATAAGGATGAATCATACGCTCAAACGACAATAATGAAAGGTCAGTAGAAATACTTTAGTCCTAAATATAGGATCTATTCGATGAAGTGATCCCTAAATATATGACTCTATCCTAATTTTTCTCAAATTCTTTCCATATCATTCCTAAAGATGCTCCTCAATAGTAAAAAAGTAGGAGAGGGAAAATGGGATGAAGATACATGGTTAAGGTATATGGTAATATCATATGCTTTTAACATCATGAATATAATAAAATTAGGCAAATGTGTTTTATATTTATGATTGAAGGGAGTATTACCTATTTGCCAAAACAAACAAGGGCGTCTATAATGTTATTCCCCTCTTAAGAGTGTCTCAATCTATTAAGTATTGTCCAATTACTATGAACATATACCTCTATCTTCCATTCAAAGTAGATATGGACATGTTGTTGGGGGTGGAACGGGATTCAAAGTTACTCCTTTCACCATCAATATTAGTGATACGATCCAAATTTGTGAATGCAGGTTTCTTCACTACAGGCAAAAGGGTGCTTTCATTTGTGATCATAGAAATAACTTCTGAAGTAGTTGGTCTATCTGCTGAACATTCTTCCACACATAAAAGACCTATATGAACAAATCTAAGAAATTGCTCAATAGAACATGAGTCACATAGTAGTATTGGATCCATTAGCTCGAAGCCAACTCCATTTTGCCATAAATCCCAAACCTGCAATAATAATTTTCTACTAATTACATAGACCATATTAAGGTTTATTATAGATGTAATCAATGTCCAATTTTAGTTAAACACATGTTTAAGGGGAAAAACATGTATAAAAACTAAAAAAATACTGACATATTTTATAAGATTCAAGGCTCTATCAAGATCATGGAAGTTGTTGTTCCTCTTGCCACTTAAAATTTCAAGGATTATAACTCCGAGGCTGAAAATATCTGATTTCATAGAGAATATTCCATCCATAGCATATTCAGGAGACATATACCCACTAAATGAGAAAACATGGAGAGCCATTGGGTTAGAAATGGAACAGAATGTTATTTGTTCGGAACATAAACTTCTACATATATAATCTCATTCATTGAACTTACTATGTTCCAACAATCTTATTTGTCTTGGCAAGAAGCTCATCTTGCTTGAAAATTCTTGCCATTCCAAAATCAGAAATTTTAGGATTCATATCTTCGTCGAGTAATATATTACTGGGCTTAAGATCTCTGTGTATTATTCTTAATCTTGAATAATGATGAAGGTAAAGAAGTCCTTGTGAAATTCCTTCAATAATCTTCACCCTAATTCTCCAATTCAACGCACCTCTCTTCCTTGCATCTTGAAATTTTCAATCACAAAAAAGTTTTAGTGTGAGATTGCAAGAAACTACCATCAAACTAGTAATTTAAAGGAACAGAGTTTATACTTAAATAATGCAAATAACTTCATCCAAGTTTGTTGTGCATGATTACTAACCAAAGAGAAACAAATCCAAACTTCCATTGGGCATGTATTCATAAACCAACATTTTCTCCTCAGATTGTACGCAACATCCAAGTAGACGAACTAGATTCATGTGCTGCAATTTTGCTATGACGATTAATTCATTCTTAAACTCTACCAATCCTTGTCCTGAACTCCTTGATAATCTTTTCACCGCAATTTTTGTCCCTTCAGTTAGTTTTCCCTGACCATTTTGCCAACTTGTAGCTCAATAAAACCATATAGTAATAATACCAGCTAAACAAATATGCTTATTTACTATTTTTTGGTTGAGTTCAATCTTAAGTGTAACTTCAATTCGTTAGTGTCTATCTATATAATTAATTTGAAGAAGATATGCTTACCTTATAAACCGGGCCAAAACCACCTTCTCCAAGTTTGTTTTGAAGAGAAAAGTTATCAGTAGCTTCATCGATAGATATAAAGCTAAACATTTTCAAATCTTGGGAGAAATCATCATCAAATCTAAGATCATTTTGACTGTGTAAATGGTCCTTATTACTCCCTGCATTGTTTGTCATTTTGTCAACAGAAATCATTATAAGTAATTTCAAATTCAAAATTTAGTACATGGCGTTTGAAGCAATGATCAAATGAAGATAAGGATTTTTCATATCATCACCTTTTGTTTTCCATCTCCAATAGAAGATACTAATAACAACCACGGATATTAACAACAACGTGATTGGAACTGAGATTTTAACCTTTATCGTCTTGACCTTACTTTCTGCAACAGTGTGAGTGATGAATATATATCAAAAAAATATGAAAAAACATTATTATTTTTTAATTACATCAACATGATCCCTTTATTTCTGTTATTAATAACTATGATCTTTAATTGTTACTAATAATTTTATGGATCTGTAAATAGTATTTTTCCTTTTCCATATTCCCAAACCTTTCTGTTAATTGAGGGTAAGTTGGTACACTTCCTTTTAAAGTAAATGTCAATAAAGTTTTATTATCATCACTATAAGAGTCATCTTCATAATTTTACTGTAACCATCTTCATTAATTCCCTTTTCGCTATGGCTTGTGTTGAATGATATGCCTTTAAAAAAAAAGCTCTTAGTCACTTTCAATTATCGGGTCTACAAATACTTGATCCACAACTTTAATGCATTGATATGATTTTGGCTAGGTTGAAATTGAATCCCTACATTTTGATTTATTGCATGTTAGTCAGTTTAAAATTTTAGTTCTTACATTTTTAAGAAAATATAACTCTAATAACTAAAGTTTTCTTTTGAAGAATACTTACCAACCAATGTTTTGAATCAAAGTTGCATTGAGAGTCATCATCAAAATTTAATTGAATAAAAATTATATGAACTGATTTATATTGAGTCACAATTTATAAATGAATTATAACTGAATCGAAATTATTATAAACAATTAATCATTCATTTCTTCAGCGTACTCTCCCCTCCCTCTTTTTATTTTACTCTCCTGCATCCTCATTTCCTTTCTCCATAGTCTACCTACAAATATATATATCAAAAATAGTATACATGACTATTTCAAGGTTTAACAATGATCATACCCAACTTCTACCATGAGATCAACAACAAGATTTTCATTAATATGACAATAATATTAAGAGTGAAAAGTCCAAAATGCCCTTATAAATAAAACAGAAAGAGGAAGAAAATGTGTATTTATATTTTATTTACAAGGGCATTTTGAACTTTCACATTTAATCTTATTGTCATATTAGGGAAAATCTCATTGTTGATCTCGTGGTAAAAGTAGGTGGTATCATTGTTAAACCTTGAAATAGTTATGTACTATTGTTGATCCTATGACAATAATTATGTATCATAGATGGACCTTGGCCCAAAATATAAATATAACTGAAGAGTTGCATATATAATGTCAAAAACTTACTGTATTGATTCATAAAAAAGACTTACCGTTTTGTAATTGTTGGATAACATAAAATTGTGGCGAACTGGAAGTAGGATCTAGTTTGAATTCAAAATGTTGATCATATGTCATACAATCCATTGACATGGTTTTCACGTATGCTTGACAATCACAGTCATTCCAACAACTCTGTCTACAATCAGCAGGACTTAAATTTTGACTTTGACCATCAACAAGGTTCCCACTGCTCTTGTTCACAAAATTCCCAGACAACAACTGGAACCTCATATTATGATTTCTACACTTTGGTTGTTCCCATTCTGCACATCCAATATCATTCTTGTACCCATAACAATAATCCTTTAACACCACTTTCTCACTCTGAAACAAAAAAGAACCTTCATAATCTATGATCCAATCTATGCTTCTATCAACTTTACCATCCCAATAATAAGTGAAGAACTCTTCCTCTGATGTTTTAGTGTACATCATCCTGTAAGATTGTACTTCTTGGGATACTATTAGTGCTTTGTCTCCAAATAATTTCCTGATTCCATCACCATCACTAGTTAAATTTTTCAATGCCCCACTAGTCCAGTAAATAACCCCTCTAAATTTAAGAACTAACTCTAGGCCATGTGGGTCCCATTCTAGTGTAAAAGCTCCTGGAGATGGTACACCATAAGCTAGCCATGAAGTTAGAGACCAATTTCTTCCTGTTCTATGATTGATCCCAAGTTTCATACCTGGCAAAAGATGGTCAGTGGGACAATCAAAACTTTGCCACAAAATTTTACCCTCAGATCCATCAGAGTTCACTTCTATGAGTATGAGGTTTCCATTGTCCAACAGAACAGCCTTTGTGTTGTTGGAAGTGGTTTCTAGGCCAGGGCTGCATAGTTGAATTGGATCTCCATGAGTTTGATTGATGATAAGTTTTCCTGTTTTGTGGATGAAGAGAGTTGCAGAAGAATTATCAGTGATTGGGGTGTTTCTGTTGGCTAGCAAGACTGGGTTATAGGGGGTGCCATGGGAATTCCAGATGGTTAAGTAAATGTCGTTGCTAAAGGAAATAGGTTTGACAAATCCTAAGTTGAAGTTCTTGTTGTTGGAAACTAAGGTACCTGTCATATTGAGTGTGTCTGATTGATACAATGTGTTGGTTCCTGCACAACACAGCATATATGGAGAGATGATGATTACTTGGATCAGAAATTGGAGATACATCAATGAGTATTTTCGGCTGATGACCATATTTCTATGTATCCATGAATCCATAGTTTCATAGTAAGCACGTCCAAATATGTTCACCCATGTTTCCTTAATATAATTTCCATTTTTTCTTTAATTTTTCTTCTTTTGAAGTGGGTTTTAGTTTAAGAGTCGGATGGAATGAGTCAACTTATTGACAAACTATTTGGCCAAAGATTCATAAAGTAATAAGAAATGTCATCTTCATGCGTTTGTAATGGTAGGATTAAAATAAATGGTGAGGTCTCTTCTTTGAATCTGCACAATTTTAATACCACATTATAATGTTACCTTGCGAAGTTCAAAGTCAAAATGCTTTCGCCAACACGCTTTTCTCAATGCTAACCCAAAGTAACATGTTCTGACTCCTAAATATATATGATGTGTCGTTTTTTCCCTTTAAAATAACAATAATTTGTAGACAAATCTTTCTCATTCACTAGCTTGTCATTTTTAACTCCAGTTATTCTACACAAGCTTATTTTAAAAGTTCAATTTATTGCATATTAGGTATACTACCTTTGATTGAATATAAAATATAGTTGAAGCTTAATTTTAGTCATAAGTTTTTATCTATGATATTTATCATTTTCTTCATATTAATTTGTTATATATATATATATATATATATATATAATTTAATGTTATGCATATTTTGTTTTTATAAATATTCCTACCATGTAATTTGTGCTTTATGTTAAATAGTATATCTAACTTCATTTTTTGACCTTATATCTAACTCATTGATGATCTATCTAAATTACTCAATTTAAGGGAAGAGTATAATTTATTTATTTATTTGCTTTGCTTGTGCCCTGATTAATTTCTGTAGACTTAAAAGAAGCTCAAACCCTTTAATAGCAATGCATGATCATCTTGGTTTCAAAAAGATTATCTATACTCAATCATGCAAGAAATATAATAGACACAAAACTTTCTGGCTGCACTTACTTGGTTTCCACACTTTGAGAATTTATCACACTACTTGGAGGATTTATAGATGGTACAATTGGAATCTTATATTGGGATGATCCACGTGGAAAAGTTGTATTTGGTTCATCTTGAAGAATTTGTACGCTCGATCAAATGATATGGAGAATTTATAAATTTACTAGTGGATCCATTGCAACAGTTATAGACTTCAATTTAAATGTGAAGCAAATAGATTTGAGGCCATTAGAACACGAGGCGATTCAATATATCTGGAAGAGATAAGAAGATTATTTGTGCCTAAAATACACCAGAAACAGTTTTATTATTGGAGAAACTTAGGAAAAAAACAATGAAGTCACTAATGATAAGACGTCCATTAAATGTTTAAAAATAACTGAAAATTCTTGAGATTGAGTCTATGAGGGAGATTCTATATCATGCATGTTCCTCTTGGCCCTGAAAATTACAAATAAAATAGGGAAAATTAATTTGAGGTCCCCCACAAGGGACTTAATACTAGAAAAGTCTCAAAAGTTGAAAAAATTATTGTAGGGTCCCAAGGGACCTCACTTTAATATATTTGAAAAGTGAAAAGACAGTTTTGCCCCTAACCTATTAACACTTGTCACATGTACCCAGTAACTTGTCAATGTGTAACAACTTACTGGACACACTTGACAACTCTTTGGGCAAACCTTGACAAGTTACTGGGCACATGTGACAACTAGTTGGATATGAGTAACAACTTAATGACCAATACTCTTTAAGTTAATGGGTAGGGCAAAATGACAAGTTACTGGGCACGCTTGACAACTCTTTGGGCAAACCTTGATAAGTTACTGGGCACATGTGACAACTAGTTGGACATGTGTAACAAGTGAATGGCCAATACTCTTTAAGTTAATGGGCAGGGCAAAATGACAAGTTACTGGGAACGCTTGACAACTCTTTGGGCAAACTTTGACAAGTTACTGGGCACATGTGACAAGTGTTAATAGGTTAGGGGCAAAACTGTCTTTTCACTTTTCAAGTATATTAAAGTGAGGTCCCTTGGGACCCTACATTAATTTTTTCAACTTTTAGGACTTTTCTAGTATTAAGTCCCTTGTAGGGGACCTCAAATTAATTTTCCCTAAATAAAATTTTTGAGAATTTGCGTTTCATTGCACACTGAGGACGGAAAGGCATGAAGAATGAAGCATGTGCTCAAACAAAAATAACGAGAAGTTATTTGTTAAAAAAGACATTACTTATTTGCCGATATTTAAAAAAATTCAATCAAGTAATTTTCTTCAATTTTATATTTGATTAATGAAGTCTTAGCTATTTAGATTTCAGAATACATACCCTATCTTCCATTCACCTTGGATATGTACATATTGTTTTGGGAGGAATGAGATTCAAAGTCATCACTCCTTTCACCATGCATCTACATTGGTGAGACGATCAAAATTAAATTTGTGAATGCAGGTTTTCTATTGTAGGCAAAATGTCACTTTCATTTGTGAGCATAAAAATGAATTCTGAATTTGTTGGTCTATCTGCTGGATATTCTTCCACACATAAAAGATTTATATGAACAAATCTAAGAAATTGTTGATTGGAACATGAATTAAATAATATTGGATCCATTAACGCTGAGCCAACTCCATTTTGCCTTAGGTAATATTTGTAGAAAATCACAAATCTGCAATGATAATTTTCTACTAGTTATATATATAGAACATATTCAGGTTTGTTATTAATGTAATCATTTTAGTTAAAGCACGCTTAAGAAAAAAGAAACAAAATGTGAGGAACAGCACTCATATTTTATTAGATTTAAGGGTCTTTAGAATTGAAGTTGTTTTTCTTCTTGCTGCTTAAAATTTCAAGAATTATGACTCCAAGATTGAAAGTATCTGATTTCATGGGGAGATCCATATGAAATTCAGATGGCTAAGTAAATGTTGTTGCTAAAGGAAATTGGTTTGAAAAATCCGAAGTTATTGTTATTGAAAACCAAGGTTCCTGTTATATTGAGTGTGTCTGATTGATTTAGAGTGTTGGTTTCTGCATTACACAACATCAATGGAGAGATGATGATTACTAGGATGAGAAAGTAAAAAAGACCCATCAGTGTGTTTTCCCATCTAACCATAATTGCTTATTTTTCTATGAATCCATAGCAATCACCAGATCATTCTTAATATGTATTTTAGCAAACTCATGAATTTGTTTGAAACTTTCTGTTGAATTTTTTTTTGATCGAAAGGATTTTTGAATGTTGGTCCATAAGACTATTTGATTGAGAAATAAACAGCTTGCTAATTAAATAAATGAATTAAGGAACTTGTGCCCTTGAATTAAAAAGTTGATTAGCAATTACTCCCTCTAGCGCTGCATATAAGGTCACTTTGATCTGTTTTGTTTTTGGATATTAAGTAGGTCAAACAGACCACTTAATTTTAACATCTTACATATAATTGTACTATATAATAGTTTTAACTTTTAAGTAGCGTAAAATAGTTTTGAGGGGAAAAGTAATTATAGATATTTTAAAGTGATTAACTTTGCATCCTTAATCTCAACAATTTTTTTAAGTAAATTTATAATTACGTTGGGAGAAAATACTTTTCTCAATGTTACTTAGAGGACAAGTAAGGAGAGATCACACTTTCCTAATTACTTATATTTTGTCTATATCTATTTCGTTTATGTGGTGCTCTGCTGTGTCACTCACGTTTAGGCTCTAGTAATCTAAATTTTGCGTGAGCATTAACCAGTCCAACTCAGGGCCAGTTTGGTTGGTAGGAAAGTGTATAATGAAATTGGAAATGGAATTGAGTGTAAGGGGGTAAAGATGGAAAGTAGAGGTAAATTAGGTAATGATGAAATGTAAAAGTTTGTGGGGCCCATGAAGAGTGTGAGATGGAGAGAGAGAACTTGTGGGCCCCAGGACATATAGAAATTACCAAAAAGCCTTTACTTTACTTTCACTTTCCCTCCCTCACTTTCTTGACATCCAAATTCAGTTTTCAAAGGTTTGACTCTGATCCGAACGTGGGTCACATACATTATGTTCTTTCCCTTAATCTTCCTACACTTTAAATTATTTTTTTTAAAAAAAAAGTCATCTTCAGGCAAATTGCTGTGGGGGTTTACTGTTAAGAGTTGAACTTTGACGAACCAAAATAATTAATGGAGTTTCTTCTTTGAATTTGCGTAATTCTGCATCTAGTTATTTTTGGACAGTCCAAAGTCAACATGCAAATCCTAATGCCACTGCAAAATTAACTAGTTGAACTTTAAAATACATATATAGATGATGTGCCGTTTTTATTAAAAAAGAGAAAAAGAAATTATCAGTAACTTGTAGAGAAGTCTGTCTCATTCTCAGCTTGCCTTTTAACTTATGATTATTTAATATTTATGAGTATTATTTTACAGAAAGTTATCTCAAACCGCATTCATTCAGACTCCTCTCTAAATATGGAGTAGTATACAAGTCACTTAGTGACTTCTTTAAAATCCAATTGACCTTTTCATATCATTTTATTTTTTCTTTCCTTCCAACCAAACAAAGGGTAAAATAAGTTATTTCAATTAAGAAGCAGCTAAAGGAGTATTGAATAAGAATATCACGCAAGGATATACTCTTCACAAACTGTTCATAATTGAAGTTATTGATGTGGAATATCTGATAGAGAATGTTAAGGTTAAATATACTTTTTTGTTGGTTCGGCATGTTTTTTTTTTTTTTTTTTTGATTAACTTGGTTCGGCATGTTAAATACACCAAATCAGACATATTTCTTATTTGGTGTATGAAAAATAAGAATATCTGATGAGAATATCTGAATTTGCATACAATGATACTCTGTTTCATTAGAGACATAGAAACAAGTGCAAAAATATGATACAATTTATTAGAACACTTTATAAAATGGATTATAAGGAGTATTAAAAAAACATTTGTTTTTATTGTTGTATTCAGTCGAAGGTCTGATGCATTCTAAGGTGAAGTTTTTGTTGTTGATTAATAAGATGAGGAAGTAAAGAAAGAGCAATGATTTTGCAGGGCCTCCATTTTTGTTTTCTGTAAGATCTCGAGGGGGATTATAAATAGTTCTTAACTTTGGTCGTACTTTATTTCATTGAAATCATCATATGTATATGAAACAATGATAAATTTTTACAATATTTTTTTTTTACCACATTTATCAGACCAAACATAAATTTTTACGCTCTACGGATACGGAACATTGATAAATTTAGTAATGAATCCATTGAAACAGCTATATACAATTTAAATTCAGTGAAGCAAATGGATTGAGGGAATTAAAATAAGATTCAATATTTAGAGGAAGTTCCAGAGTATAGTTGTGCCCAAAATGCACCACAAACCAAATTATTTATAAGAGTACCACAGGTGAAAAGACAATGAAGTCATTACTTATAAGACGTTCAGTAAATGTTTTAAAACTTAAGTGAAAAATTCGTGAGATTATGAGGTTGACCGTTGGTTCTACAGTTTGTTGTTCCTCTTGATCACCCTGAAAATTTCAATAATCAAGGAATTAGAGAATTTGTGTTTTATTGCACACTGAGAACAAAAAGGGGTGAAGGATAAATCATGTGCTCAAGCAAACATAATGAGAAGTTAACTGTGATAAAAAAGCCTTTACCTATTTGCCAATAATCAATCAAGTCTTTACTGTCCTTATGATAAAAAGCCTTAATATTCTCAATCAATCAAGTCTTTACTGTCCTAATATTAAGAACTCACCTTTATCTCCCATTCAGCGTAGTTATGGACACATTGTTCTGGGAGGAATGAGATTCAAAGTCACTCCTTTCACCATCTATACTGGTGAAATGGTCTAAATTTGTAAATGCTGGTTTCTTTACTATAGGCAAAATGGTGCTTTCATTTCTGATCATAGAAATGACTTCTGCTGAAGTCGGTCTGTCTGCTGGAGATTCTTCCACACACAAAAGACCTATTTGAACAAATCTAAGGAATTCTTGATTGGAACATGAATCACGGAGTATGGGATCCATCAACTCAAATCCATCTCCATTTTGCCATAAATCCCAAACCTGTAATAATAATTGTCTACTACTTATAAGGACCATATTTAGGCTTATTATTGATGTAATTAATGTCCATTTTTAATCAAATGGATGGTTAAGAAAAAAAAACATAGATGTGAATAAAATTACTCACATAATTTATCAAATTCAAGGGCCTATCGAAACCAAAGAAGTTGCTATTTCTCTTGCCACTTAAAATTTCAAGGATTATGACTCCAAGACTAAAAATATCCGATTTCACTGAGAATATTCCATCCATTGCATATTCAGGAGACTTATATCCACTGATTGAAAAAAACATGAAGAATTGCTTGGTTAGAAATGGAACTATATGCTATTTTCTCATAAGAAAAACTAATTTGCATATGCAATCTCATTTATTGAACTTACTATGTCCCTACAATTCTTTTTGTGTTGGCAATAAGTTCATCCCGCTTAAAGATTCTTGCCATTCCAAAATCAGAAATTTTAGGATTCATGTCCTCATCGAGTAATATATTACTAGGTTTAAGATCTCGGTGTATAATTCTTAATCTTGAATGATGATGAAGGTAAAGAAGCCCTTGTGAAATTCCTTCAATAATCATCACCCTAATTCTCCAATTCAACACACCCCTCTTCCCTGAATCTTGAAATTCAAAATCATATAAAAGTTTTAGTGCATGAGAGTACAAGAAGCTATCATCACACTAGTAATTCAAAAACAAGTTTCATATCAGAATATGATCGTTCTTAAATAAAATCAAAAGGGTTTTTGTGAGTGATTACTGACCAAAGAGAAAGGAATCCAAACTTTTATTTGGCATGTATTCATAAACCAACATCTTCTCCTCAGACTGTATACAGCATCCAAGCAAACGAACTAAATTCATGTGTTGTAATTTTGCTATGAATTTTACTTCATTCTTAAACTCTGTCAATCCTTGTCCTGAACTCCTTGAAAGTCTTTTCACTGCAATTTCTACACCTTCAGGTAGTTTACCCTGACCATTTTTGCCATCAGTTTAGTAACTCAATAACAGTGGAAAAGTGCAAATTAAAAAGATAATGCCAATAGCTTTGTGGTCTAATGACATGCAAACTTCTAAGTAAGTGGAAGGTTGTGAGCTTGATCCCATCTATGAAGTCGTTAGTGCATGTTTTTTCCAAGTCAAATATGTGCTCACCTTATAAACTGGACCAAAACCTCCTTCTCCAAGCTTATTTTGAAGAGAAAAGTTTTCTGTAGCTTCAATGATAGACATAAAGCTAAACATTCTCAAATGATCATAAGAAAAATCACTATCATATTGAAGCTCATTTGGATTGTGAAAGTTAGTTGTTGTTGCTGTTCCCATTTGATGCTGATGGTCCTCGTTTCTCCCTATATTGTTTGTTACATGTGTCAAGAAAAATTATTGGTAATTTTAAATTTAAATTTTAAAACATGGCTAGTGAAACAATGAGGAAATGTGGATGAAGATATTCATATCACCTTTTTGTTTCCATCTCCAAGAGAAGATAACAACAATGACAAGCACTGAGAACAATGTGATTGGAGCTGAAATTGCAATCTTCTTCTTAATGTTCCTTTCTGCAGTGGTATATTGACAAAGATTTTAAAGTAGGGACAACTAAAAATAAGAGATAAAGTGAAATCAAGTATGTTAAAAGCATTGTTTTTAATAAAAGCAATGGTTTTATGTTGGCTACTCAATAAGACACCTAATTGAATGGAATAAAGTCTTCAGACTGTTCTTACATTTCCTGTTTTAATCATATAATCCTATAATTTATTCTTAAAGCTATACATATCTCATTTGAAATTTAAAGTGAAGGCATTTCAATCTTAATTTATTGGTCAGAAATTCGGATATCATTTCATACATGAAAAGAATCAGTGTTATGTGAGATGTATTACACAAGAAGTATCCATACTCCAATTCAGGTTCTTCCAACAAATAAAATTTTGAAATTGGTTTTCTCTGTTTCTTTTTTTTAAAAGAAAACTATAATCCTGTATTTGGAAGAGAGGGAAAAAAGGAAAAGAAATTGGGGTGAAAATAGTAGTAATAAAGAGAGTTAAAGATTGTTGAATATCATTAGTTTATAAACTTACTGTTTTGAGATTGTTGTTGGATGACATAATATTGTGGTGCACTGGGAGATGAATCTGGTTGGAACACCACATCTTGAGAATATTTGGCACAACCTAATTTCGTGCTTTTCAAATAACCTTGACAATCACAATCATTCCAACAACTTAGTCTACAATCAGCAGGACTAAGAGTTTGAGTAATGGCATAAATAAAGTTGCCATTACTCTTATTCACAAAATTTCCTGAAAGCAACTGAAACCTTTTGTTATAACTCCTACACCAAGGTTGTTCCCATTCTGCACACCCCATATCATCCTTGTATCCATAATAATAGTCCTGTAATGCCACTTTCTCACCGTCAAACCACAGAACCTTCTACATCTATGATCCAGTCTATGCTTGTATGAGCTGCCACATCTTCATCCACAGAATATGTAAAGTACTCTTCATCTGAAGTTTTAATATACATCATCTTATAAGATTGTATCTTTTTGCTTATTAGTTCTTTGTTTCCAAAAGTCAATCCACCATCACTACGATTTCTCAATGTCCCGCTAGTCCAAAACACAACTCCTCTAAGTTTAAGAACAATCTCTAAGCCATGAGGGTCCCATTCTAGTGTAAAAGCTCCTGGAGAAGGATCACTATAATCCAGCCATGAGGTGAGAGACCAGTTCCTACCTGTTCTATGGTTAATCCCAAGTTTCATACCTGGTATAAGATGATTAGTGGGACAATCAAAGCTTTGCCACAAGATCCTACCAATAAGTCCATCAGGGTTCACTTCTGTGAGTATGAGGTTTCCATTCTCCAACAAAACAGCCTTTGTGTTGTTGGTAGTGGTTTCTTGTCCAGGGCATAGTTGGATTGGATTGCCTTGAGTTTGATTGATGATGAGTTTTCCTGTGTTGTGGATGAAGAGAGTTGGAGAATCATCAGTGATTGGGGTGTTTCTGTTGGCTAGCCAAACTGCGCTTGAGGGAGGTGCATAGGAATTCCATATGGATAAGTAAGTATTGTTGCTAAAGGAATCAGGCTTGACAAATCCTAATATGAATCTCTTGTTATTGGAAACTAAGTTGCCTGTTATGTTGAGTGTGTCTGATTGATTCAGAGTGTTGGTTTCTGCACAACAAAGCAACAAGAGTGGAGTGATGATGATTGGTGGGATGAGAAAGTGAGGAATACCCATCATTGATGTTTTTCCCATCTAACCATCATTACTATGTATCAATGAAACCATACAAATCACCACTTAACAAGGTAGTAAGAAAACTCGTGAATTTTCTAAGACTTTCTTTTGGACTTTGGGTGTTGGTCTACTCAAACAATTTGATTGAGAAACAAAAAAATTAATAAATTAAATAAAGAGATTTAAGGAACCAGTTCCCTCGTATTAAGGAACTAGTACCTTCATGTTACTTAGAGAACAAGGAAGGAGAGATTACACTTTTAATGGTCATCCTGGTCCTATAAATAAGAAGGGTTTCATTAATTCTATTTTCCCTTAGCCATTGAGGTACTCCCTTCGGTCCTTATTATAAGTCACCAACTACCTCTAATTTTTGGTCCTTAATATAAGTCACTGACTGCGGCATTAAATGTTTTTTTCCAATTTTACCCATATCATTAATGAAGATTCAAAATTGAAAATGTTGAAACATATCATTTAATGAAGGGTGAAATTGGAAAAACTGGAAAAGTAAACATGAATTTTAAGACCCAACTACCATTCCTTGGTATGTGAGAAATGGATAGTTGGTGACTTATAATTAGGACTGGAGGGAGTACCTTGTTCTCTAATTTTCTATATTTCTTTCGTTCATGTGGTAATCAGTGCCACTCAGGTTTGGGCTCTAATAGTCTAAACCTTGCATGAGGGTGTTAGTACTTCGTAATTAGTTAGTCTGACTTAGTTTTTAGAGGTTTGGCATTCTACCCTCTCCCTTGATATCCTTCACTTTCATTAATTAAGAAATGAAAATGTCATCTTCAGGCCTCCGTAATGGTTGGATTAAAAAAGGTTATTACGGGCTTAACGCTGAGGGTTGATCTTTGAATGACCAAAATAGTTAAGATTTATTTCTTTGAATCTGCACAATTTTTCATCACATTATTTTTGATCAGTTCAAAGTCAACACGCAACTCCTAAAACCATAGAAAATTAAAATAAACTTGTTAAACTTTTAAATATGTAATGATGATGTGTCGTTTTTATTAAAAAAGAAATTAACAAAAATATATATAGTCAATTTTTAAGAGGTCTCTCTCATTCATCAGCTTGTCATGTTTTAACTCATGGTTTAGTAGTGTTTCACACAAAATTATTTTTAACTGTATTCAGACTGCTTTGTAAATATGGAGTAGACAAGCCATTTAATAAGTTTTTAAAAATTGAATTGACCTTTTAGACATACCTTTTATTATTTTCTTTTCTTCCATCTAAACGGATTAGATTATGTTATTTCAATGAGAAAGCAGCTAAAGGAGGTTGATGCAACTTATTGAAGAAGATTCGGACGCAAAGGGCATTTTCTTCATAAACTGTTCTTAATTTATGGTTAAGTATGCATTTATATTGGTTGATCATGTTATGGTTAAGTATGCATTTATATCCGTTCCTCAAGTTAAAAACATGAAAAAACATATTTCTTTCTTATGGTAGCTGAAAAATAAGAATATCTGATGGGAGTAACTGCATTTGCGTACAATGATATTCTTTTAGAGTTTTATTTGAGACATACAAGTGTAAAATATGCAAGCGATTCCACTTTCTTATGGTAATGTTAGACCAGCCACGTGTTGTGATCCAACCATTTAACGACAAGTGGCACTGATCTATGTTTTTCTGCTTATTTTATTATTTTCAATCCCTCATCTGGTTCTCCATTCTCGTTGAATAACAGTAGCGGGAGCTTTCTTCTTCTTCTTTTATATGGTTGATCGTGAGCTTTCTTTTTTCTTATAATTAAATAAACGATTGGCATTTCAATAATTAGACAAAAAAATTAATTTTCAGTTATAGTACTTGATCTTACAAAGAAATTTCATATTCAATTTAATTTTCTTATTAAAAATTGATTTTACGAGAGACTTCGGTTTTCCTACATCTTTTTCAAGTAAGAGTCTATGGCATTAGGTTTTATACTGATACACTTGAAACCAGAGCAATTATTTTCATCCCTGAGCATACACTGAATATGACAATAGAAAACAGGTCAGTAATGAATAATAATCAATGCTGCAAAATTAGTTTGCCCTTAAAAAATAAACAAATGTTAAATAACATCTACAGATTAAATAGCGACCGACATTAAAATATCATTAATTACAAATGTTGGCTGATTTAGATTGTTATATGGGTTAACATAACTTTTAGTCCCTAGAGTTTCCATTCATTTGGTTTTTGGTCCCTATAGTTTAAAAGTTGTGGTTTTGGTCCCTGAAGTTTACTTCTGTTTATAGAGTTAGTCCTTATGAACTTGACGGTGTTAAATACGATGACATGGCACTAACACCGTCAAGTAGGCTTATGTGTCTTAAGATAGATGTGCTAACTGGCCATCTTATTTGTGGCTGATGTGGCAAACTTATAATTATTTTTTTTTAAAAAAAAACAAAAGTCTCACTATCTCCATTCGTTCTTCCCCTTCCCCACCCTATTCTCAGTCGCCGATGGCCGTCTGACGTCCTCAACATGCCGTTTGAAACACAACAAGACAACATCACTGTGACTCATCAAGGATCTCGTATGTTTTCCAAGTTTTGGGGATGCATCAGGACTGTGGGTTTTAGTGTGACCCATTTATGAGATTAATGGGAAAATACAAAACGAAGAAGGATTTAAAGAAAAAGAAGACGAAATTGAGAGAGTAAACTGAAAAATGGTGGGTTAAGAAGGAGGGATATATGATTGGGCAAAAACGTAGAGAAAGGAGAGATCTTGGGGTGAATGGGAAAAAGGAACAGGACAAGGAAAATAAATATTAGGTATTATAGTTTAAAGTTAATGAAACAGATATTGAGAGCTCCAATATTTCTTACCTTCTCTATTGTTTTGCCGCCAAAGTTGGAGGAAGTCAGACAGTCACCGGCGCCTGAGAAGATGGTGGGGAAGGGGAAGAAAAAAAGAATGGAGATGGTGAGACTTTTGTTCTTTTTTTTTAAAAAAAATTAATTATAAGTTTGCCACATCGGCCACAAATAAGATGCCTAGTCAGCAGTCAGCACATCTATCTTAAGACACATAAGCCTACTTGACGGTGTTAGTGTCATGTCATCGTATTTAACACCGTCAAGTTCATAAGGACTAACTCTATAAACAGAAGTAAACTTCAGGGATTAAAACCACAACTTTTAAACTATAGGGACCAAAACCCAAATGAATGGAAACTCTAGGGACTAAAAGTTATGTTAACCCTTGTTATATATATATATATGCGTAAGCAGACAGAACATGCATGTCATTGTATAGTCAATCATAAACCTGACCGGCGCCTAAGTTGGAGCATTCCAAATGTTAAAGATAACTTTAATCGCAGACCATTGATGCCCCGGAAAATATGAAACGTCAATCAATTTTGAAGGCTATATTCTCATTCTCAATATAAAAAATATCATTTTAGATTGAATTAATTGAAAATTATTGTGGGTTCTATGGATCTATGGATGGAAAACGTGGAGTTGCAGTAACGCAGTGCGATCACGAAGACATGCTAAGAAAAACATTACATATAAAAAATTCTACTTATCAGTTGCATATACTTGGGGAGATTTGTGTTCAAGAAGGAGTTTGCAATGAAAATTAAAAATATGGCCATTTTGATAAAACTATTACATTAGATATTTTCATAAACAAGTCATTTAACAAACTTTTTATTCTTTTTTTTTTATACAACAAACTTTGTATTCTACATTACAGTTTAGTTATTTAGCTCCAACGTTTAAGATAACAGAGTATATATATATTTTGGGTTAAAGATCATATTTGCCCCGGAAGTTTTAGCCTAAGATTAACTTTACCCCTAAACTTATTTTAGATCAAATTTGCCCCTGAAGTATACAAAAGGATCACATTTACCCCCCAATATCCTACATGTCATGCCACCTCATCCTCCATGTCAAAATTTGCACCACCTCATCATCTTCTCCATCTCCCCCTCTCTCCACCACCACCTCTCCTCTCCCTCTCCCTCCACCACCACTTCTCTCCCTTCCTACCCACGCCACCCTCTCTTTAATTCCAAACTTAGTTTACTGTTTTCTTTGCAGCTCACCCCTGTTCTTCATGTTTCCTTTCATCACTCCCATATTTGAATCCAAACCAATTCACATGTCATCCCATTTAATTGGTTTACCCATCCGTCAGTAACAAATTATTAAACAACAAATAACAAACTAAAATCCCTCCCCAATCACATACAGTGGCGAGGAAATCCCAATGCTATTTCAACAAGATTCACCTCCTCACCACCATAAAGATCACCAATCCTCCCCCTCCTCCGCCGCTCCGCCGACAATAGCCCTACCTATAGTGGCGAGGTCATCGTCAAGATCGACAACAGAACGCCGACTCCAAAACTCTCCGGCAACAAAAGCCGGAAAATCCTCCGTCCAAGCTTATCGGCAACGGGCAGAAACTCTCCGGCAGCAGACTAAGTTTGGAATTAAAAAGAGGGTGGGGGAGAGGTGGTGGTGGAGAGAGAGAGAGGGAGGGATGGAGAAGATGATAAGGTGGCAAAAATTTTGACATGGAGGATGAGGTGGCATGACATGCAGGATATGAGGGTAAATGTGATCCTTTTGTATACTTCAGGGGCAAATTTGATTCTAAAAAAAGTTAAGGGGCTAATTTGATATTAAGCTAAAATTTTCGGGGCAAATATGATCTTTAACCCTATATACTTTTCATCCCAACCGCCTCCCACTCTCTTCCGCTATTCATCATCTTTCTCCATCGCTTACCAATTTTTTCAGCTTTAATTAACAACCAATGAATGGTCCCACCATAATAAGCTGAAATGTGGAAGAAATTAATTTGATTGAACAGGGGAAGAGAGAAGGGAGGAGGTGGATGGGCTGAGGGGGAGAGAGAATACCGATCGGAAGTAAATCAATGTTACTCTATTTTTGATTTTGGCCATAAATAATACTCCCTACGGTCTTATTTATAAATCGCCAACCGCCTAAATTGTACATACTAAGGAATGGAGGTTAATGTAAGTTACATCATTAAATTGGTCTTATTATTTTTGTCTTTTTCATGTTTGCCCCTTCCACCTTTATCTGACCCACTACTTTTTCTCTCTCTTCATTAATCCTCTACCTATAAAAGTGTCTTTTTCATCTTCTATCTCTTCTCATCTTCCATTGTTCATTTTCCAATGGAAGGGTATATTAGGAAAATTTTAATAAATGAGTTAGTTAGTGGTAGTTGGTGACTTAAGGACCAAAATTTAGAGGTGGTTGGCGACTTATAAATAGGACCGGAGGGAGTAGGATAAAAAGATTACACACACATAATTAGACGAGATGAGAGTATGCTTTCATAGAAGGAGTTTACCCATAAATACTAAGTATTTATTGCTCCTCTAAAAATAGTTTGAGTGCCTGCATGGCTGCATGCACCTTTCTGGATTATGTTAATGCAAACAAAGACATAGCAACATGAATTATACTAGTATATATACAAGTATTATGAGGATACTTTTACTTTTTTTAATCAGTAAAAGACATTTTTTTTACTTAATGCTGGAAATCATATTTATTTATTCATCTTCACATCCTAGTATTTTTGGACTCATCTTATGCTTCATACAGTGCATTTTTTTGTAATAATTTTTCATCTCGGACTCCATAAATTCCTAAACGATAGTTTTCTCCACAAGTGGCAAAAGAATATTTCATTTTAAATTAAGAGTAGTCTGTGAGATCTAACCGATAATCTAACATACCCAGAAAAGATGAGCATTAATGCTCCGTGCTAGGCTACGCTATCACCAACAAACAATGGATATTACTTTAATTTGTGATCATAGACATGATTTTTTGAGTATTTTAGAGAATAAATATTGAAATACACAATATCGGATTTTAAAAATTGTGATTCTAATCATAAGATTATGATTGAAGTAAACCATATCATTATAATATGTTTATATATAAATGATTCAGCACAACAACTTGAGTATTAATTTCCTCAATCAGTCAAGTCTTTACTATCCTTATATTAAGAACTCACCTTTATCTCCCATTCAGCGTAGTTATGGACATATTGTTCTGGGAGGAATGAGATTCAAAGTCAATCCTTTCACCATCTATACTGGTGAAATGGTTTAAATTTGTAAATGCTGGTTTCTTTACTGCAGGCAAAATGGTGCTTTCATTTCTAATCATAGAACTAACTTCTGATGTAGTCGGTCTGTCTGCTGGAGATTCTTCCACACACAAAAGACCTATTTGAACAAATTTAAGGAATTCTTGATTGGAACATGAATCACGGAGAATGGGATCCATCATCTCAAAACCATCTCCATTTTGCCATAAATCCCAAACCTGCAATAATAATTGTCTACTACTTATAAAATCCATATTTAGGCTTATTATTAATGTAATTAATGTCCACTTTTAGTTAAATGGATGCTTAAGAAAAAAAAACATGGATGTGAATAAAATTACTCACATAATTTATTAAATTCAAGGGCTTATCGAAACCAAAGAAGTTGCTATTCCTCTTGCCACTTAAAATTTCAAGGATTATGACTCCAAGACTAAAAATATCTGATTTCAGTGAGAATATTCCATCCATTGCATATTCAGGAGACATATATCCGCTGATTAAAAAACAAAACATGAAGAGTCACTTGGTTAGAAATGGAACTATATGCTATTTTCTCTTAAGGAAAACTAATTTGCATATGCAATCTCATTTATTGAACTTACTATGTCCCTACAATTCTTTTTGTGTTGGCAATAAGTTCATCCCGCTTGAAGATTCTTGCCATTCCAAAATCGGAAATTTTTGGATTCATGTCTTCATCGAGTAATATATTGCTAGGTTTAAGATCTCGATGTATAATTCTTAATCTTGAATGATGATGAAGGTAAAGAAGCCCTTGTGAAATTCCTTCAATAATCATCGTCCTAATTCTCCAATTCAACACACCCCTCTTCCCTGCATCTTGAAATTCAAAATCATATAAATGTTTTAGTGCGTGAGATTACAAGAAACTTTCATCACACTAGTAATTCAAAAACAAGTTTCATTTCAGAATATGAATCGTTCTCGAATAGAATCAATAGGGTTTTCGTTAGTGATTACTGACCAAAGAGAAAGGAATCCAAACTTTTATTTGGCATGTATTCATAAACCAACATCTTCTCGTCAGACTGTATGCAACATCCAAGCAAACGAACTAAATTCATGTGTTGTAATTTTGCTATGAATTTTAATTCATTCTTAAACTTTGTCAGTCCTTGTCCAGAACTCCTTGATAGTCTTTTCACTGCAATTTCTACACCTTCAGGTAGTTTACCCTGACCATTTTTTCCATCAATTTAGTAACTCAATAACAGTGGGAAAATGCCAATTAAAAAGATGATGCCATTAGCTTTGCGGTCTAATGACATGCAAACTTCTATGTAAGTGGAAGGTTGTGAGCTTGATCCCATCTATGAAGTCGTTAGTGCATGTGTTTTTCTAGTCAAATATGTGCTCACCTTATAAACTGGACCAAAACCTCCTTCTCCAAGCTTATTTTGAAGAGAAAAGTTTTCTGTAGCTTCAATGATCGACATAAAGCTAAACATTCTCAAATGATCATAAGAAAAATCACTATCATATTGAATCTCATTTGGAATGCGAAAGTTAGTTGTTGTTGCTGTTCCCATTTGATGCTGATGGTCCTCGTTTCTCCCTATATTATTTGTTTCATGTGTCAAGAAAAATTATTGGTAATTTCAATCTTAAATGTTAAAACATGGCTATTGAGAAAATGAGGAAATGTGGATGAAGATACTCATATCACCTTTTGGTTTCCATCTCCAACAGAAGATAACAACAATGACAAGCACTGAGAACAATGTGATTGGAACTGAAATTGCAATCCTCTTCTTAATGTTCCTTTCTGCAATGGTATATTGAGAAAGATTTTAAAATAGGGACAATTAAAAATAAGAGATAAAGTGAAATTAAGTATGTTAAAAACATTGTTTTTGATAAAAGCAAGGGGTTCATGTTGGCTCTCGGATGGCCTGCAGCCAACGTAAAATAAATCCTATTAAATATTATAGACATTGATCAATGATAATGGAATTGTACATGTAACTGACCCCACCTAATAGGATAAAACTTTGTTGGTGTTGTCTACTCAATAAGACACCTAATTTGTATGGAATAAAATAGTCTTCAGACTATTCTTACATTTCCTATTTTGATCATATAATCCTATAATTTATTCTTTAAGCTATACATATCTCATTTGAAATTTTAAGTGAAGGCATTTTAGTCTTAATTTATTGGTCAGAAATTGGATATCATTTCATACATGAAAAGAATCAGTGTTATGTGAGAATTGTTACACAAGAAGTATCCATACTCAAATTCAGGTTCTTCCAACAAATAAAATTTTAAAATTGGTTTTCTCTGTTTCTTTTTTTAAAAGAAAACTATAATCCTGTATTTGGTAGAGAGAGAAAAAAGGAAAAGAAATTGTGGGGAAAATAGGAGTAATAAAGAGAGTTAAAGATTGTTGGATATCTAATACATAAACTTACTGTTTTGAGATTGTTGTTGGATAACATAATATTGTGGTGCACTGGGAGATGGATCTGGTTGGAACACCACATCTTGAGGAAATTTGGCACAAAGTGCTATCGTGCTTTTCATGTATCCTTGACAATCACAATCATTCCAACAACTTAGTCTACAATCAGATGGACTAAGATTTTGAGTCTTGCCATAAATAAAGTTTCCATTACTCTTATTCACAAAATTTCCTGAAAACAACTGAAACCTTTTGTTATTACTCCTACACCAAGGTTGTTCCCATTCTGCACACCCCATATCATCCTTGTATCCATAACAATAGTCCTGTAATGCCACTTTCTCACCGTTAAACAAGAAAGAATCTTCCACATCTATGATCCATTCTATGCTTGTATGAGCTGCTGCATCTTCATCCACAGAATATGTAAAGTATTCTTCATCTGAAGTTTTAGTATACATCATCTTATAAGATTGTATCTTTTCGCTTATTGGTTTTTTGTTTCTAAAAGTCAATCCACCATCACTGCGGTTTCTCAATGTCCCACTAGTCCAAAACAAAACCCCTCTACGTTTAAGAACAATCTCTAAGCCATGAGAGTCCCATTCTAGTGTAAAAGCTCCTGGAGATGGATCAGTGTAATCCAGCCATGAGGTGAGAGACCAGTTCCTACCTGTTCTATGATTAATCCCAAGTTTCATACCTGGTATAAGTTGATTGGTGGGACAATCAAAGCTTTGCCACAAGATCCTACCAATAAGTCCATCAGGGTTCACTTCTGTGAGTATGAGGTTTCCATTCTCCAACAAAACAGCTTTTGTGTTGGTTGTAGTGGTTTCTTCTCCTGGGCATAGTTGAATTGGATTGCTATGAGTTTGATTGATGATGAATTTTCCTGTGTGGTGGATGAAGAGAGTAGGAGAATCATCAGTGATTGGGGTGTTTCTGTTGGCTACCCAAACTGGGCTTGAGGGAGGTGCATAGGAGTTCCATATGACTAAGTAAGTATTGTTGCTATAGGAATTAGGCTTGACAAATCCTAATATGAATTTCTTGTTATTGGAAACTAAGGTGCCTGTTATGTTGAGTGTGTCTGATTGATTCAGAGTGTTGGTTTCTGCACAACAAAGCAACAAGAGTGGAGTGATGATGATTGGTGGGATGAGAAAGTGAAGAATACCCATCATTGATTTTTTTTCCCATCTAACCATCATTACTATGTATCAATGAAACCATAGAAATCACCACTTAACAAGTTAGCAAGAAAACTCATGAATTTGTCTAAAACTTTCTTTTGGACTTTGGGTATTGGTCTAGTCAAACAATTTGATTTAGAAACAAAAAAAATAATTAATTAAATAAAGAGATTTAAGGAACCAGTTCCCTCGTATTAAGGAACTAGTACCTTCATGTTACTTAGAGAACAAGCAAGGAGAGATTACTTTTTTAATGGTCATCCTGATCCTATAAATAAGAAGGGTCTCATTAATTGTATTTTACCTAAGCCATTGAAGTACCTTGTTCTCTAATTTTCTATATTTATTTCGTTCATGTGGTAATCTGTGCCACTCAGGTTTGAGCTCTAATAGTGTAAACAAACGCAGGTCATACACATTCTACTCTCTCCCTTAATATCCTTCACTTTCATTAAGAAATGAAAATGTCATCTTCACGCCTCCATAATGGCTGGATTAAAAAAAGGTTATTACGGGGTTAATGCTGAGGGTTGATCTTTGAATGACCAAAATAGTTAAGATTTGTTTCTTTGAATCTGCACAATTCTTCATCACATTATTTTTTATCAGTTCAAAGTCAACACGCAACTCCTAAAACCATAAAGAATAAACTTGTTAAACTTTTAAATATGTAATGATGATGTGTTGTTTTTTTAAAAAAGAAATTAACAATATAGTCAATTTTTGAGAGGTCTCTCTCATTCATCAGCTTGTCATATTTTAACTTATGGTTTAGTAGTGTTTTACACAAAATTATCTTTAACTGTATTCAGATTGATTTGTAAATATGGAGTATACAAGTCATTTAGTCAGTTTTTAAAAATTGAATTGACCTTTTAGACATATCCTTTTATTATTTTCTTCCCATCTAAAAGGATTAGATTATGTTATTTCAATGAGAAAGAAGCTAAAAGAGGTTGATGCAACTTATTGAAGAAGATTGGGACGCAATGGACATTTTCTCAGCAAACTGTTCTTAATTGAAACAATTTATGGGGAAAATTAATTAGAGGTCTCATGGAAGGAAGATAATTAAGATGAGGTCATATGATTTGTAAATTAGAACTTTTACAGCTTACAAAAAAACAACTTATGGGCCTCACGCAAACCTCATCTTAATTATGTTTATTCTATGGTACCTCTAATATTAATTAATTCTCCCATATCTTATACAGAATATCATGATTAAGTATGTTTTTATATTGGTTCCTCATTTTAAAAACGGGTAAAGTGCAAAAATGGGTCAAACTATTACGCCGGGAGCACATAGGGATAACAAGTATTTTCGGGTTCAATTGTGGGACTGAAGAATAAATATTGGTGCAATATAGGGTCGTCGTTTATGTTGACCGATGTTGACCATTAAACGCTGACGTGGCGGGGGAAATAAGATTTTTTTGCTGACATGGCATGCTTGTGGCAATATTTTTCTGAGTGTGTGGGCCCACGTTATTTAAATTAATAAAAAAAATATAAAAAACACTTTCTAATATTGTTATTATTTAATTAATGTGTAAATATTATTTTGATAATATGTTAATCATAGTTATTTGTGCATTAACTAGAGTTATTAGAATTAGGCAGGTGTACATATAAAGACCTTTTTAATCTCTGTATTGGAATAGGAAATACAATATTTATTTTTCCCAATTTCCTTTTATTCGGTTTCATCACTTTCATGGCATCATAGCGTTCTCATGGCTTCTTTGAGTTGATTTTCTGGCAGTGATTCTTCAAGCTTCATTTTGGTTCTCAAATCTTCACTCTTTGATTTGAGTTTCCTTTCAATTTTCTTTTTCTTACAAGAGTTCTTGTTCATGTTCTTGTTCGATTTCAAGTTCTTGTTCGATTTCATGGCATCTCAATTTGTTTCTCAAGGATTATTTTGGTGGTGGTTCCAAATCTAATAACAATATTATTCTAATTTTGACAAACACTTGAAAACAGATTAATTACTTTCAGCCCTGAGTATACGTGCAGGTAATGTAATGAATAATCAATTACTGTCGCAAAATTTGTTTGCGATTAAAAAATAAAAAAAAATGTTAAATAACATATACAAATAAAACAAGCGGAATTTAAAAAATTTTTAATTACAAATGTTGGCTCATATATATTGTTATATACTACTCCCTCCGGTTCTAAATATAGGACCTAGATAGAGACTTCATTTTAGTCCTAAATATAAGACCTAGATACATTTTTGGTCACTTTTTTCCTAAATTACCCTTCTTCTTCTTAACAACTCCTTTGGTAGGGGAGAAAGGGCTACTAAGTAACTAAACTAATTAAGGAGGGGTATTATTGGAAAGACATCTAAAATTAAGTCTTCCTTAATCTCCCCAAAAAAAGTTATCTAGGTCCTATATTTAGGACCGAAGGGAGTATATGCGTAAGCAAATAGAACATGCATGTTATTGTATAGTGAATCATAAACCCGACCGACGTCTAAGTTGGAGCATTCCAAATGTTAAAGTTAGCTTTGATCGCATGCCATTAGAATGCCCCGGAAAATATGAAACCTCAATCAATTTTGGAGGCTATATTCTCAATATACAAAATATCATTTTAGCCTGAATTAATTGAAAATTATTGTGGGTTCTATGGATGGAAAACGTGGAGTTGCAGTAACGCATGCGCAGTGCGAACACACAGACATGTATGAATATATACTCCCCTGGTGTTAAATGGAATTGTAGGAAGGTTTATTATTTGGTTTAAATGTAAGCAGGTTTGAATTCACTTTACATGCATGCTAAGAAAAACATTACATATAAAAAATTCTACTTATCAGTTGCATATATTAGGAGTGATTTGTATTCAAGAAGGAGTTTGCGATGCAAATTAAAAATATGGCCATTTTGATAAAACTATTATACTATTAGATATTTTCATAAACAAGTAATTTAACAAATTTTTTATTCTACACAGTTTAGTTATTAGCTCCAACGTTTAAGATAATAGAGTATATATATACTCCCTCCGTTCCTAAATATAAGATCACTTTGATTAATTTGGGGAGATTAAGGAAGACAATAAAATTACATGATCTTCCTAAAATACCTCTCAATACTTAACTTTAAAAGGAGGAGGAGTTTTCAATTAAAAGAGGGAGTATAAGGGTAGTTTGGGTAAAACTTGAGATAAAATAGAAAGTGATCTTATATTTAGGAACTTATCCACTTCTCCAAAGTGATCTTATATTTATGAACGGAGGCAGTACTTCTCAACACAACCGCCTCCTTCCCTCTCTCTTCCGCTATTCATCATCTTTCTCCATCACTTCCCAAATTTTTCAGCTTTAATTAACAACCAATGAATGGTCCCACCATAATAAGCTGAAATGTGGAAGAAACTAATTTGATTGAACAGTGAAAGAGAGAAGGGAGGTGGTGGATGGGCTGAGGAGGAGAGAGAATACGGATAGGAAGTAAGTCAAAGTTACTCTATTTTTGATTTTATCCATAAATAATAGTACTGTCTATTTTGAATAAAAGACAATTTCATTAATAACGAGGAAAAAAAGATTACATCCATAGACGAGATGAGAGTATGCTTTCATAGAAGGAGTTCACCCAAAAATACCAAGTATTTATTGCTCCTCTAAAAATAGTTTGAGTGTCTGCATGGCTGCATGCACCTTTCTGGATTATGTTGATGCAAAACATAGAAGTAGCAACATGAATTATAGTATATATACAACTATATTGATGATACTTTTACTTTTTTTAATCAGAAAAAGACATTTTTACTTTATGCTGGAAATCATATTTATTTATTCATCTTCACATCCTAGTATTTTTGGACTCATCATATGCTAATAAAGTGCATTTTTTGTAATAATTTTCATCTCGGACTCCGTAAATTCCTAAACGATAGTTTCCTCTACAAGTGGCAAATGGATATTTCATTTTAAATTAAGAGTAGTCTGTGAGATCTAACCGATAATCTAATATACCCAGAAAAGATGAGCAATAATGTTCCGTGCTAGGCTACGCTATCACCAACAAACAATGGATATTGCTTTAATTTGTGATCATAGACATGATATTTGAGTATTTTAGAGAATAAATATTGAATTACACAATATCAGATTTAAAAAAAAAAAGTGATTCTGATCATCAGGTTATGATTGAAGTAAACCATATCACTATATATGTTTATATATAAATGATTCAGCATAACAACTTGAGTATTAATTTTTTTGGACAGAGTATTAAACAACTTATTAGAAACACAAACAACCAATCTGAAATGTCACAATCTGTTGACAGTCTTCAATACACAACCTCTTACATGCTAAAGTAAGTTTGTTGAGGGAATACATATATCAACAATTTTTTCATATATCTATGTACTAAATATCTTAAATATACCTCTCTATCTTCCATTCATAGTTGATATTGAAACATGGTTAATGGAATTGTTTCCCAAGTCATTTCTCATAAGATTTGCATATATCTCATTCTCTAAATTTGTAAATGCAGGCCTTTTTACTGTGGGTAAAATGGTACTTTCATTTGTGATCATGGAAATGATTGATGAAATAGTTGGTCTATCCGTTGGAGATTCTTCCACGCACAAAAGAGCTATTTGAATAAACCTAAGAAATTGGCCTGTGGAACATGAATTATTCAGAGTCGAATCCATTAATTCAAAACCAATTCCTTTTTCCCACAAATCCCAAGCCTGCAATAATAATTTTCACCTTATTAGGAAAATAGGAGCACACAGACTTTTTACACAAACACATAAGCTTTTCAAAAAACTGAAGTAAGAATGGGATAGAAAGCAAAAATGGAGAATTTTATTAGCAGAGACATATTTAAGAAAACGGTAAATTAAAACACTGTTTTTGACTGGTAAATTAAAGCACTTACATGTCCTATTATATTCATAGGCCTCTCACTATCATAAAAGCTATTATTCTGTCTGCCACTTAAAATTTCAAGGATTATGACTCCAAGACTGAAAACATCTGATTTTATAGAGAATATTCCATCCATTGCGTACTCGGGAGACATATATCCACTGATAAGAAAAATCAACATGAAGATCATAGCTATTAGGTAAGAAATGAAAACATATATATATTGAACTTACTATGTCCCGACAATCCTTCTTGTGTTGACAATGACATCATTTTGCTTGAAAATTCTTGCCAAGCCAAAGTCAGAAATTTTAGGATTCATGTTTTCATCAAGCAATATGTTACTGACTTTTAGATCCCTATGTATGATTTTTAATCTTGAATGTTGATGAAGATAAAGAAGTCCTTGTGCTATCCCTTCAATTATCATCACTCTTATTCTCCAATCTAGCACACCTCTCTTGGATGGGTCTACAATATTACAACCAAGAAAATATCAACAAATCGTTAGATCTGATAATAATATGCTAAGCACACACATGCATTGTGAAATTAGGTGGATTATCCATAACAAACATGATTAATACTAACCAAAGAGAAAGGAGTCCAAGCTTTTGTTAGGCATGTATTCATAAATTAATAACTTTTCCTCATTATGTATGCAACATCCGAGCAAACGAACTAGATTCGTGTGCTGTAGTTTTGCTATGAGTATGAGCTCATTCTTAAACTCTACCGATCCTTGTCCTGAATATCTTGACAACCTCTTCACTGCGATTTCTTTTCCTTCAGCTAGTTTTCCCTAATGGTTAATTCGCCATCATCATATATCATTTATCAAATCAAAGAAACAATACATTTTTTATAAAGAGGCACACAAATATATTATCGCACCTTATAAACTGGACCAAAGCCACCTTGTCCAAGCTTGTTTTGTGCAGAGAAATTATTTGTAGCTTCAACAATAGATACGAAGCTGAAGATTTTCAAACTTTGAGCAAAGTCATTGTCATTTTCAAGTTCATCCGCGTTGTGTATAGTATCAATTGCTGCCATAAGTTGAAGTAGATGCTTCTCTCTTTTTAGCACTGATTTTTTTTATATATGGAGAAAAATTAAGGGTAAATTCCGTCTCAAAGTTTACATTGACATAGGCGTGTGAACTTGTATATGGAGATATATATTTTGCAAGTTATTACCTGTTTTTCTCCATCTCCTACAGAAAACAATGATAATAACAAAAACTAACAGCACACTCATCGAAACTGAGATTGCAATCAATTCCTTCTTGGTGTTTCCTGTAACAATACGTTAAACCTCCAATTTAGTTCAATTGTTAAAACTATAAACAACATACCAAGCAAAATTTACTAAAAATTGAAAAATCAAATGGCAAGTATTAGTGGTAGGTGGTAGTAGTAGTGATTTTAATGATTAACCACAAGTATAAACGCACATTTTTAATATAAGATTCACTTATGTGAATAGGTGTGTACCAAATTATATAAGGTAAATTTTTTGTTTGTTTCTGAATTTAATGTGTTTTTCCATTTTTACCTTTGGTTGACTATATATCTTGCAAATAATTATATGTTTTCTCTCCTTTTTACTACATATACACTCATCTTTTCCCCATACACTCTCATCTAACTTATGATCTCCTTTAACAATAATAGGGGCAGAGTTGGAATATGTAATATATATTTCATACATATTAATTGTATTTAACTATTGTTAACATTGTTTCTCACTACAACAAAGCATATTTTGAATATCATTCATACATGAGGATAATATTAGAAAAAACCATTGAATTAACTATACTTCCTCTGATTCGTAATATAAGAGCCCAAAATTTGAATGATTTTAGTTCAAAATATAATAAGAGTTCATCTTACATTCTCTCCTCATTTAATGCATTTTTTTCCTACGTTGCCCCTAATTCTCTTTCATATTTATTAATGTTTATGTATTTCTTTCTTAAAAGTATCATAATAAATTATGGGCAATATTAGAAAAAAAAAACTCCAAACATCCAACTAACTTTCACATGTTTTCTCAAGAAGTATTTTTTGGCGGCTGAACTCTTATATTACGGATGAGAGGAATACTTTAATATACGGTAATTAGGTAAAATGAACTAAATGGTATAGGAGGATTGGCACACTAACCTCTCTGTGGCGATTGGATAACATAAAATTGAGGCGATTCCCCAGATGGATCAGGTTGGAACACTGCATCTTGGTGATAGTGAACACAATCTACAGAGCTGGTTTTCTGATAACCCTGACAAGTACAATCATTCCAGCAAGCAATTCTACAATCAGTAGGACCAATCCTTTTACTATAACCATCTAAATAGCTCCCATTACTTTTACTAACAAAGTTCCCAGACAGCAACTGAAACGTGGTATTATAAATCCTGCAATGAGGTTGTCCCCATTCAGCACATCCCACATTCTCCTTTGTCTTGTACCCATAACATAATTCCTCTAATTGCTCCAACCAAAACATGCCATTATAAAACAGTTTCCATAATTCAATGCTTCCGTAGATCAGAGAATATTTATCAGCGTCACGTGTCAACACATACCTGAAGAACTCTTCATCTGAAGTGCTAGCATAAGTCATATTATAAAATTGTGAATCATATGCCATGTTCCCAAAACTCAATCCACGACCACCATCAGTAGTGACATTATTTTTCAACCCCACACTTGTCCAGAAAAGAACCCCTCTTCGTTTAACAACTAACTCTAGCCCATGTGGGTCCCATTCTAGTGTGTAAGGTCCTGGAGAAGGATCATCAGAAGCTAGCCATGATGTAAGAGACCACTTCCTTCCTGTCCTGTGGTTCATCCCAAGTTTCATGCCTGGTAAAAGTGTGTCAGTGGGACAATCAAAACTCTGCCACAAGATCTCACCCACAGATCCATCTGAATTAGTTTCTATGAGTACGAGGTTCCCATTGTCCTGCAAAACAGCCTTCACTTTGTTGTTGATTGTGCTTGCTTCTTCACCGGGGCATAGTCGAATCGGATCTCCTTGAGTTCGATTTATGACCAACTTTCCTGTGTTGTCTATGAAGAGAGTAAGAGAAGAGTCATTAGTGATTGGGGTGTTTCTGTTTGCTAGCCAAACAGTGGATCCAGGAGTGTCATACTTGGAATAATATATGGCTAAGTATGTTTTATTGTTGCTGTCTTCATCACTGGTGACGTTGATGAATTGTAAGATGAAGCTGTTGTTGTGGGAAACAAGTTGTTGGGTGGAGTTGAGTGTGTCTGACTGATACAGAATGTTGGTTTCTGCAATAATCGATCCAACATTGGAACAAGAGATGATGATGAGTAGGATGAGGATGAGAAGATACATTGATGAGCTTTCTCTGCCACCCATTAGTTTCTTTGAACTTCATCAACTAACAATCAGGGCACGAATAAATATATATAAATATACGTTCATCTGGGATCTGGCTTTATTGAAACTCATCATCATTAGCATTACAGATGAAATCTCTCCCGTTCGATTTGATTGTACATCATGCCACCTCGGTTGAATTTTGTTGACCTTCACCATTCAACGGATCTGAATACATGAAATTGAACCTACTATGATCTGTGTTAGCCTTTTAAGTTTTATTTACCAATCAAGGGATCTCAATCTTATTAAGCAATCAGGATAGCATATATATAGAGTGAAAAACAAATATTTAATTCAAACATGCTACCTAATTTTAAGGGCATATGTAACAAATAAATATTATTAAACCCTATTTAAATCTCAATCTTGTAAAAAGTAAGCACTAAAATATTGTATGCACAGCGGGCTGTCTCAGAAAATGGAAAAAAAGACAAAGAAGTTTCATATGGAGTGTATTGTAGGATAATTACTTAGAGGTGGTGAAGTCCTCCCACTACAGATTTACATTCTCAAAAACTAAATTTTTCGTTTGCTAGTATCGAACAATTGAGGTGTTATGATAGTATATGCCTTGGTGCCTTGGCCTCCAATTATTATGAGCACATCCATTCATCCAAGTCCAACGACCTCGTGCAGTGGTTGAATCATTAAAGTTATTTGAAAAATATATGCATTTTAAGTTAATCATTATTTTAAGTTATAAATTATAATGTCTAAATGTATGAAAAAAAATACCCGCTATCGATTGTGATATCGGTTATGCCAATGGATTATTGGCTGGGTTATCATGAAGACTAGAAGGAGTAAATCAAATTTTAAACAGTGACAACCTTTTATAAAAGTGTAATTAATACGTGATTTAGTCACTTGTAATACATATCTATAAATTCTTTCAAAATGTCTTATAAGGTGGAAATAATAGTTGCTACCACCCCCCGATTTTAGTGTCTTTTTTTTGCCAAATCCATGGGATTTCAGTATGAGAGCAACACAAATAATTGGGTCAAAATGCAAAAATAGTCGTTCAAATTTGCTAGATGTGTAGTTTTTTTTTTAATCAGGATTTGCTAGATGTGTATTCACTATATAAAAATTGTGGGGGTGTAACCCACACAATCAAAAGATTGAACAAAAAAGCCTACATATATATTAAATGTGTAAACGCTCAATGTTAACGGCTAATAATAATTTGAATAGAGATGCTATGTTGAAACACCAATAGATCAAGGAATTTAATTAAGGCGAGACCCTATGAAATCCCCTAATCAAACCAGCTATCCATTTCTTGCAAAAAAGTTGTTTAATTCGGTCAAGCAAAAAGATATCAGTGATCAAGGGTTTCAAAAATTATGAATGATACTCATGATATTGTTATTGTATTATTATAAAGGTTAAAAAAGCATTACTGTTGACCAAATGTTATTTACAAAGAATTCATATAACTATTGTGAATGGTTCTCATATTATTGTAAAGGCCTATAAAGTTGTCACTATCGATCGAGTGAAACATGTTAGTGACTAAGAATTTAAACTATTCTATAAAAAGTTTAATTTAATAAGGTGATTCGTTGTACCTTATTCTAATTAAGTTCCATGAAACCTATAATTAATCTTCCCAAAAAAATTAAGTTTTTATCAACTTCATGTAAGCACTAATTAACTCTCTACTACCAACTTCAATTTTATGTTAGTCAACTCTCTTTATATTAATTTTTTGTTTGTGCTTGCCAACTCTACAGGGGCAGTACGAACTATATATTTATTGGTTAATATTTTGATATTTTCATTGAAACTGTGAGAATGACATATTGGTCCATGTCACATATTTGTCATTTCAAAAATTTAGTCACCAAAGTGTATTTTATACATGGGTTTTTTCTTATTTTTCCAAAAACGAATAAAGGGTCAAGTTACATGTTGGCATGTTGCCAATACAAGATCCATTTCGCGGCCTGGTCATTAGGGGTGGAAATAGTCTAGGTTAGCCTAGGCCACCACCTTAATAGGTCAGGCCTGTAATGCAGAAAACAGGTCTGAGCCTGGCCTATGGCCTATCATAGGCCACTTTTTTAGGCCTGAGTCTGGCCTATTAAAAAGCCTGGTCTGTCTATAAGCCTATTAAGAGGCCTGATAATATATTCAAGCTAATAGGTCATAGGCTAATAGACCTAATAGGCCACAAATTTTAAGCTCTAAATTAGCCACAATCAAACAGAGGCATATGACTTTGATCAATCATATAATAATAAGGTAAAATTAATTAAAAACTTAAACTCGTCTAAATTACATATGTTTTGTGGAAATATTGAGACAACTACAACCTTCAAGTCATTAAGAATAAAGAAAAAATAGTCTAACAACTACTATTGAGGCATTGCATTAGGTTTGAAACAAATGGGGGGAGAATTCAGCTCAATGACAATAGCCCAATGAATATTAGCCCTATATTTATATTTAATAGGCCGGCCTGCTAGGCTTTATAGGCTTTATTTTTAAACTTAGGCCTGGCCTATTAAACAAAATAGGCCAAAAAAAAAGCCTATGACTAAGTCTGGCCTATTAGAATACCAAATAGCCTAGGCTTTTAGTAGGCTAGGCCATAGGCCTTAATAGGCCAGTCTAGGCTACTTCCACCCCTACTGGTCATATGATGGATGAAAATGAAAGTTCTGAGAAAGCATTATAGGTATTGGGCAATGCTTTTACTATTGGGTAACCCTTTAACTATTGGGGGAAAACTCTTCATTAATAAGTTGCGAAACCAAGAATTCCTTTTTTTGGTAAGCAACCAAGAATTCCTTTTTACTAACCTGGGGTGTGTGGTTGAGTGGCAAGGACTCATTCACCCTTAACCAATTGTCTGGGGTTCGATCCCTGGCGTTGGGTATGGAGAAGCATTAAATCTCCCAGGCCAGCTGTCCCACCCTTTGAGGTGCCTACAAATCAGCGGGGGATTAGTCTCTCACTTGTCGAGTGAGGGGATACCTTGATCATGGATAAAAAAAAAAAGAATTCCTTTTTACTCGTTATGGGGTATTGGGTAACCCTTTCACAATTAGTTAATGAAGAGCTACTCCATTATAGGGTCATTGTTTTTGTTAGGTAGCTCAATTGAGCTAAAAAAGAAAAGTTGGCTCAATGTCACAATGAGGTCCAGAAAACCAAGGCCTCAAACGAATTTAAATATTGCTGGCGTGGGAGCTCAAACAGTGATGACACTTGTGGAAGATTACTTTTGATAAATGGAGTACTGCAAATCACATTTCAGTAATAATTAAACATAAGAGATATTAATACGTGTTTGGCCTACTTAAATCCGAGATATTATATTACTCCCTCTAGTCCTTAATATAAATTACCAACTACTAAGTTTTCTTGGTCTTTTTTTATAGCCACTTATTGGTTTCCAATGTGCATTAATTATTTTTTTCCATATATACTCATATTTAATAGGGATATTAGGAGAGAATAATAGTTAATAGTTTTGGAAATAAGTGCAATTATACTTGACTTTTAGGAAAAATTAAATGCATTTAACCAATTTTATTGGTATGTGAAAAAATTATTTGGTGGCTTATAATAAGGACTGGAAGAAGTAGCACAATTGAACTTAGATAACTACTCCTATATATTTGTGAAAAATCCCATAAAAAGACTCTTAAAAACAGAAAAGGACAAATTATCCCTTAATTTTGAGAAATCCTAAATCATACCTTAGAGAGGAATCTAACAATTTTTATACATTACTAAAAACCACAAATACCGTTGAGGTGTCTATAAAATCAAGGGACAATTAGTCTCTCACCAGTCGAGCAAAGGAATACCTTGATCATTGATAAAAAAACACAAATATATTCAACAATTAGAGTTGTGAATTGTTAACAAAAATTTGAAAGTTTTTATGATTAGTTTGAAAATTCTTATATATATCAAATTTGTGAAGGATTTCTTCATAGAAAATGTTGGAATTGTAAATTGTTAATATGCTCGAAAGTTACTATTTTCAAACTAAAATTTAGTACTTATTACGTTAAAGTTGTGAATAATTATACTATCTCTTGTCAATTACTCGATAAAAAGAGTTGCAGTTGAGCATTCTTAACATTAAAATTGAAATATGTATGATCAAGTTGAAATTCGGTGTGTTGAATTTGTTAATATTCATGATTCGAGATTTATTAAATTTTAGGGGCTGATTTGTCCTTTTCTTATAAGGTATTTATGTGAGACTTTCGCTAAGTAACTTACTTAACGTTATCACTTATATTGTAAGTTTAAGAAGTTTGTGTGAATTTCTTACGTGACTAGTAGTAAACATATTTTGAAAGAGAAATTGAGAGGCAAAATAAATTTACATATTATATTTATAATAAAAATAAGCTCTCCAATTAACCTTTAAACCGGGCGTGAATATTGCTTATCAAGTTATCATTATTTTTATTTTGTTCATGAGTATACAGTTTAAGTATATTAAAGAAGAATAAAATTATAGGTTCGTCACTCTTAAATATATTCACATTTCGCACACACACAACTTAAATTTCAGTGCTTATATCTCACAATTCAACAACTTCTGACTAAACAATGGTAACTTTCTCGCTATAATAAGGGTTCATACTTCATAATATAATTAGGCGATATTGTATTTCCACAATTTAATTTGAAGATTTCTTATGAACTCATCTCAATTAAATTTTTTACTGGGATCGGTAATAATTAATTTCCACTAAAAGGGGAAATTATGAGTTACATTTTTTTATGAAATAAAATATATGAGAGTTGGTCTTAGGGGTTCACCAGACCAGGGTAGGCCTTCGAGATCAAAGAATACTTATAGAAATACTTACAAATCATTCACCACAAGTCCTCACAACGGTGAGATTTGAACCCATAGTGAGTCAACTCATTTATCAACTGAATAAACCTTTATTCGTTATTATGAGTCATATTTTAAAACTAACTAGTTATACCAAAGAAATTGAGAAATTATTATTAATTACATTTTAAACAACTTATATGAATAAAAAATCTTCAAAAAAAAACAAGCCAATAGTAAAATAAAGTAGGGTCCAACTTATGACGAAGATGGTTCACATGCATCATGCATGTATTTCTTTTTTTCACCCAACGCACATCCTAAGGCAATTGAGGAGTATAAGCATATCCAACCACCTCAAGTGGTAATGGATACAAAGGGGGAATTAATTTGATGGTTAAATAGCAAATCCAGTTTTAGATAGGAGCAAATCAACCCAGTTCTAAACATTTATGCTGAAAGAATCGTGAAGAAATTAACAAAACACAGGAATTACAGAAGCATGCTAAACGGGGTTGCGGTTGCGTGCAAGCTCCTGAAGCTGCAAGCAATAAGATTTTAAATGTAGGAAGGTACTGCTTTTGAATGCTTCACCTTTTTCAGATTCTTCGAAGCCAAACCCCTCAATCATTTTGCTAATGTCTTCCATTGGAAGCACTGTTAACGGATTATATATAAGATATCAAAGGAGATTTGTTAAGTGGAAAATGAAATCTTTTTGAGTTGGAGGTTAACTATTGGAATAACAGGGAAAATGTTTCACGTTTAATTTATTCCCTGGTGGTTCCAGAAACGATTTGAAGCATGATTCAAAAATAACCTTTAGCAGATAAAAATAAGCTTTTTATTTTTCTTCTAAAAAATAAAAAGAGGCATTCAAGAGATTGCCCACAGTTGTTTGGGCAATCTCAATAAACCCAACTCATCATCTCAATTTCTGGGGAAGGGGAGTGAGGTTGGTGGAGGAGAGAGAAAAAGAGGGGTCGAGATGAGATGAGAAAAATAGTTCATGTCAACGTAAATGTTTAGAATTGAATTGATTTGTTCATAAAAAACTTCCAGGGGGCATGTTCTCTGGAAAAACTTCCAGGGGGCATGTTCTCTGGAAAAACTTCCAGGGGATTTGCTATTTAACCCTTAATTTGAAATTCATTATTCAAAGGCCTTGTTGTTTCTTAAAGTTGTTTCCTTCTTCATTCCCTCAATCCCTATTAAGAATCAATGTCATGTTTGAGTCATGCTACCAAAGTAGAAGCCCTTAACATCGTCAGAAGAATGGAGAGTAAATATTGACTTTTCATAAATGTTCTCCCTGGTTTGCTATCTGATGTAAAGGATGCCATAACATTGAATCATATTATTTTGTCTCGTGCAAGATATTCCTTTGATTTTATTTACAAATCAGAGAGAAAATGTCTTATTTGATCATATTTATAAGCTACATATCAATAAATTCTTTTCATATGAATAACGATTTTATTTTTCTTTAATTACATATTTGACTCTGTTATTTTATTGTGTTGGATTATGTGGTTAGGTTTTCCCTCAATGGGATGAATCACTTGTAGGACTATTTGTCCAAGTCTACCCTTAACGGGTCGACTGATAAAAAAAACCAATATTATTACCAATTGACAACATTTGTAAGAGCCAATCTAATGTTAGTTTCCTCTATTTTAGTGTTCGTCCTCAGCACTATAAATCATATATGAGCTACCTCTTCCAATAGCTAGATTTCTCTAGCTTTCTCTTTCTCTTACCTTGTTTGGGCGATAAGATGTGTGATTATCATCAGACTCTAGTAACTATTGCGTGAGTTTTTGAAAGACTTGAAATTTCAAGATTGAGTTGATGAGTTTTAAGGTCTCATTAGTCAGTAAAAAGTATGTTAATAGTACTTTATGAATGGGATTAAAGGAATACTACTTGTTAGTGCTTACGAAGTTAACTTCAATTTCAAGGTATCTAACATCATGTGAGTTTTGAACTCTTTTTTTAAGTGCAAGAATTTTTTTTGGCCTCCACACATGATGAGATTGAAAATGAAACTTAGGAGAAAGCGTTCTAACTACTAACAACTCGAAATTTTTTCGGATAACTAACAACAACTTTTTTAAACTTATGGATAAGGTGTTATTATTACTTAATTAAGATTTATTATAACATGATTCACAAATATAATATTTTACCCTGGTTAATAAAGCTTAATTAAGTAGTCCAAGACAATGGTAGCTCAATGACAAATTATTTTGGGATAAAGGGGTCCACGATCCAGGCCTCAATAACAAAATTTAAATATTGATGGCGGGTGAGCTCCGATAGTTCTGACAGCTGTGTGAGTTTTTTGTTTTGAAAAAATAAATGAATAAATCAATGACATAACAGTATCGCATATTCATGGTGTAAGGTTTGCATTATATCTAAGATCATTAACCCGGACCCATAACTAGATCGGTCCAATTGGCCAAAAAAAAAAAACTAGATCGGTCCAGGTAGTGGGTTGAAGAGTTAGTGAGTTAGTCATGAATAAATATTGAGGTCAGGCCGGTATTAATTAAATAATAGATTAAGTAATGCAATTACACACACACATATATATTGACCCTTATGCTTAATTTTTACAGATCATATTGTCATATATTATGCATTCATCTAGATATGATCAGACTATTTAGTCCAAATGTGCTAGGGGCTATTTCTCTTGACTTCCAGGTAGGATTTAGTTACTCATAGTCTTGGGAAGCTCTAATCTTGTCTTATTTCAACTAACCAATATTTTAGGAATTCTATACTAGATTTAATCATTCTAAACTTGTTTCATCTTTAGACTCAAGTTATGTATAGTTATCATCAAAGCATATCTAACAGAGCGATTTCAAATGAAATAATGAGAAAAATGTTATTAATTACAAATGTCTGATCATCCAGATTGTTCTGTGGATACGTAAGGAAACAAGGCATGTTCATGTATAGTCATGTATGAACTAGACCAACGCCTATGTTGCAGCATTCAGAATGTTAAAAATAGCCTTGGCAGGAGACCATAGAAATGCCCCTGAAAATGTAAAATCTTGATCAATTTTCAAGGATATGTTCTCTATGCTGACTATGACACATTAAAATTAATTGAAAATTATTTTGGTTTCTATGGAGGGAAAACGAAGAGTTGCATTTGAGTTAAATCTCAAATTCACCTTGAAAGTTTTTTGTCTGAATT
Source organism: Mimosa pudica (assembly GCA_029929735.1). Classification (NCBI taxonomy): domain Eukaryota; kingdom Viridiplantae; phylum Streptophyta; class Magnoliopsida; order Fabales; family Fabaceae; genus Mimosa; species Mimosa pudica. The sequence continues at coordinate 7,903,798 of JAKELP010000017.1, read as the reverse complement.
TTTCACACCTAAGTTCTAAAAAGAAGAAAAATAATTGTCTTGGTTCATTAACACCGTTAATTTCCTATGTGGCAGTTGATATATAGTCAAACAGTCAAAATTAACGATTAACATATTGGGGTAACATTGCTCCATTTTCAAATTTTCAGGGTGAAACTATGACAAAAAAACTTTGGAGGTGGATTTGGTATTTCACAAATTTTTTTTATCTTGATTGCACATGTTAAGAGATGCTTGGATTAAGGAAGAAGTTTGCAATCCAACAAATTGATATGGATTTTTATTGATTCTATTACTCAAATTCTTCAAACAACTAATTTAACTAAGTTTTAAAATATTCAAAATTTCAGTACGTTAAAGATAATAGAGAATAATCCATTATATAGATATATTTATCAAACTACCATTTCATCACCATTTGAAATATATGTGTGTGTGTTTTTGGATAGATGAAAACTCACTTATTGATAAATCTTCAACATCCTTGATTTTCGGATCCATATTCTCATTTTTCTTAAAATTTATTGTGACAATTTTATTATGTGCGCTCACAAGACCATAAGGGCTACTTTTAGTCTTTTACTAATGATTGTTATACCAACTTATTTAAGAGCACATACCTCTCTATCTTCCCGTCATGGTAGATATCGACATAATGTTGATAGAATTGTTTTCCACGTCGGGATCTGTTTCAGGATCTGCATAGGTGTGCTTCTCTAAATTTGTAAATGCAGGCTTTTTCACAACAGGTAAAATGATATTTTCATTTGTGATCATGAAGATGACTTCTGATATAGTTGGTCTATTTGATGGAGAGTCTTCCACACATAAAAGACCAATTTGAAGAAATCTAAGAAATTGTTGATTAGAACATGAATCACTTAGTGTTGGATCCATCAGGTCTAAACCGACTCCTTTTGCCCATAATTCCCAAGCCTGCGATTACAATTTTTATGAGTAGGGATATTTTAATATCTTAGTAGGCAGAATAAGAGGAAAGTAGTTATGTAGATTCTAGTCATTATATATGTCTAAGAAAATTGTAAATTAGAGAAAGCACTTACATATCCTATGAGATTCAAAGGCTTATTATTAGCATGTTGATAAAAGCTATTATTCCTCCTACCACTTAAAATTTCAAGAACTATTACTCCAAAACTGAAAATATCTGATTTTACAGAAAATATCTCGTCCATTGCATACTCAGGAGACATATATCCACTAATGAAAAAACACAAATAACAACAATGTTAGAAGTAGAAACAAAATATCTTTACAAATAACACATGCCAATTATAATGTGTTTTTATTATTTTCTTTAACTTACTATGTCCCAACAGGATTGACGGTGTTGGCTATGAGCTCATTTCGTTTAAAAATTCTTGCCATTCCAAAATCAGAAATTTTAGGATTCATGTCTTCATCAAGTAAAATATTACTAACTTTCAAATCCCTGTGTATAATTCTCAATCTGGAAAGCTGATAAAGGTAAAGAAGTCCTTGTGAAATCCCTTCAATAATCATCACTCTCGTCGTCCAATTTAATGCAGCTTTCTTCAATGCATCTTCAAATTCACCACCATAAGAAATTTAATTCTAGTGTGTTAGATACAAATGACAAACGAGTAAATTAGAAATTAAATACTCATCTGGCACTAAATCAATCTCTAAACTAGGTATACTTTTTTTCACTAGCAAACTAGGTATCTATTATGAAATTGAAATACACTCTTATATTCCTAAATATAAGACCATTTTATAATTATTCCCAACTTTTTCCTAAATTAATCCTACTAATTATTATCAATAATAAACAAATAAGAGAGGGGAAGTGAAGATAAAAGTATATGGTTAGAATAAATTAGTAATATAATATGATTATATTTAACTAAATTAATGTCATCAAATTAGGAAAAGTCACCTTATATTTAAAAATGGAGGGAGTAGTATATAGTTACAACTACATATAAAAAGGAAATATTTCTCTATGTGCATGAAAAATTTTACAACATCATATATAAACAAAAAAAAAACATTATTCATGGTCAACTTTCGGAGGTTCATAAGCATCATCATTACTCACCAAAGAGAAAGGAGTCCAAGCTTTTGTTAGGCATATATTCAAAAATTAACAACTTCTCTTCATTATGTATGCAACATCCAATCAAGCGGACTAGATTCATGTGTTGTAGTTTTGCTATGAGTATTAGCTCATTCTTAAACTCCACTAATCCTTGTCTTGAACTTCTTGATAGCCTCTTCACAGCAATTTTTTTTCCCTCTGATAATTTTCCCTAATGATTATTAATTTGCCATTATCAATCATTTAGTAACTCAGTGAAACAATACACGCACATATATGTATATATAAAATAAAAAAGGGTAAAGGAGCAAATCTGGCCCCCAAGTAACCACCAAGGAGCGCTGAGGACCCTAAACTAACCACAGGCCCGGATCTGTACCCCAAGTAACCAAGATGTTAAAAAAATACCCCTGTTGGACGGTCAACTACGTTTGACCGTTACCTTTCTTATTTGGATGCCACGCGAGCTCCTGCTGTGCCACCTCTGCATGCCACGTGGCATGTTAGTTTAGGGTACTCAGCGCTCCTTGGTGGTTACTTGGGGGCCAGATTTGCTCCTTTACCCAAATTTTAAATTTGTATCCATCAAATTCTTTTGATAAGATTCAATTAAATACTTAAATATTTAGGAAAGGTAATTAGAATTAGTTAACTTATGATTAAGTTTGGCATTAGATAAAAGATGTTAATTAACACTATAAATGTTATATTATGTTACAACATTCAAATTTCATTTGTACATGCTTTCAGTAGGGAAAAAAATTTGAGCGAGAAATGACAAAAGAAAACTTGTTAAATTATTCTTAAAAATAGTTTTATTGCTATAAAACAAGAATTTCCACTTAGTATATCCAATCTATAGCCACTTAATATCAAACCTCATTCGAGTAATTTGAGTAATTACCTACGTTTCTCAACTAGTTATTTGAGATATATGAGTAGTTAATGGGGTTTTGAAATGTCTCAAAGTAATGGAAAATTCTAGTAATTAAAAGCGATACTCAAGTAGTTACCTATGTTACTAAACTAGTTATATGCGATACATGAGTAGTGAATGGATTTTTTTCATTTCACAAATAAGATATATCTTATTTTTTTCATTTTTCCTAAAATACCCTTGAGACCTATTTAATATAATTTCTGAAGATGTGGGTCGGTCTCAAGGGTATTTTAGTATTTTTCAGTAGAGTGGTGGCCAAAATGAACCTTTTATATTGTTTATAGGCCATATTGAGACCGAAAATTTTTTATAGGCCAAATTGATACATTGGAAATTGTTTGGTGGCCAAAATGATCTTTAACCCTATAATTTAAGTATGTCCATTATTTTTTTAGATGCAACATATGCATAACCAAATTGAGAAAAGTACTTACGTCGAGTTCTTCCATCATAAATCACCATTTGTGATACACACACATACATATATTCATGTGGGTTTGTAGTTGGATTTGGGTGCATCAAACACCTCAGTCTAGTTAATTTTATAACTTTACCGAAATGTAACAACTTCAGTCTCATGTTTGCACATCTTAACCCTGTCTATCTCTTATTGGGTCAATCATTTACCAAAAAACTCCTCCACAAACGAATGCATTTCAACATTTGACAACAAAAATTAATTTTCAATTATGGTCCATGATCTTACAAAGTAATGTAATATCCTAACTTAACTTTTTTTATTAATAAATTGTTGTTACGAGACTTTAGCGGTCCTATTTCTTTTTCAAGAGTCAGTGAGATAATGACAATAGGGTCTATATTTTTTTTTATAAAAAATTAGGTTCTATATCTGAGACACTCGAATCAGAATACCCATTTCCAAACCGTGGCATGCACTGAATATGACAATATAAAACAGGGCATGCACTGAGTAATCATATCACAAAATTAGTTTGCCTTTAGAAAATCTCAAAATATTGAATAACGAATACAAATAAAATAATGGGGAAAATGTTATTAATTACAAATGTGGGCTCATCTAGATAATTCTGTGGATGCGTAAGCAAAGGGGGGCATGTTTTTGTATAGTCAATTATGAACTAAACCCACCATGGGCATTGTAACTCGGTGGCATTGATAAATGATGAAAATTACCTAAGATAAAAAAACAAAACAAAAGTTTCATAGATGTAATCAAAGACATAAATGAACAATTTAGATCACTAATCACTAATCACTAATCACTTAATCACTCTTTATTCCAATTGAATTAATTATTCTTTAACTCAATCAATTAATCTAAGAGTCTAAGTGTATATACATGGATGTCAAATGTAAATTAGATTAAAATTTAATTCCACATTAATTGAATTCTATTTCTATGATCTATATAAAAATTTAAAATTCCCTTCATCAAATGTAAATTTTATATTTTGCAATTTTTAATTCATGTTGTTTTTAAGACGGTAATTACTCTTCTACATCAAAATATAGGAGAGCAATGCTTATTAAATTATAATTTGAAACGTAAACATAAATAATTTATAATAGATGAACTATTATGTAATATATAAAAATATTAATTTGTACAACATAGAAAAAGAAAATGAATAATTGGTTTGGATTTTTTGAAAAATGCCCTTATCATATCTTATCATATTGTAGTGTAAAAATATGTGACAAGCTTGCCACGGTTAACCGTAACAAGCTTCTCACGGTTTTTAACAAAACTGTGACAAGATGCTAGTGATGTTCACTAGATTTTATAGTACTTTTTACCTATAAACCGTTACAACGGGTTTTAATTGTAATGGTTTTGTAGTGCGTGTCATGGTTTTATTTTATGAACCGTGACAAAGCAGTATATATCACGGGCTGGTTTGTCATAGTTCTAAAAATCATGACAAACAACATTTGTCAAAGGTCATATTTTAACCGTAACAAATATACTATTTTTCGTAGATGACCCATGGAAGAAAGAGTCTCATCAATGAAGTTGATTTCAACTTTCCATACAATTTTAGACATGCATGGTATGGTAATATTAAGGTATAATGGAGAAAACTAATCAAATATATATAGACCATGCACACACATCTGATGTAGATAGTTCAAATTTGATTACTATCAAAATGATGGTTTTTTGAATTTTTTTTATTAAAATGATCTTCTATTCATTTGAAATTTTATACACATGAATCTAAATTTTTTTTTAAAAAAAAATTACTCTTTTTTTCTCATCATCGGAAGTCCATGTATATTGGGAAACAATATTTTTATCAAATTCTGGTTGTTAAGATATTAAAATAAAACTTAACACATACACGAAAGGTATATAAGATATAAACTTGTATATTGGATAAAAATCAAACCTTCAATTAACTCTAAATGTCAGAAACCACATATAGTACATTATTACAATTTGCAATTTTGCATGCACCGATTCCGCAAGACCAGTAAGGTTGGGGAAGCATTGCTTCAATTGTAGCCTTGTTCATCACGACATGCTTCTTCATTCTTGTTCCCCGTAAGCCACTGCATAGTTGTGATGAAAACTTCTTGACAAGGTTCATACATTCCTATGATATAGATATTTAAGACCACATACCTCTTTATCTTCCATTCATAGTAGACGACATTGACACATTATTGATGGAATTGTTTTCCAGATCATCTATAAAATGATTCCTATTTATATCACTGTCTAAATTTGTAAATGCAGGTTTTTTTACTGTAGGTATGATAGTACTTTCATTTGTAATCATAGAAATGACTTCTGAAATAGTTGGTCTATCCATTGGAGATTCTTCTGTGCACAAAAGACCTATTTGAATAAATCTAAGAAATTGTTTACTAGAACAAGAATCACTTAATGTTGGATCAATTAGCTCTATACTTGCTCCTTTCACCCACAAATCCCAAGCCTGCAATAATAATTTATTGAACTCACATGAGTTTTCGAGCTTAAGTAGAAGAGATCGATTGGAGGAAACTAATTGATGTAGATTTTTTATATTCATTAGAGGCTTATGAAAATGGTAAAACAAAGCACTTACATATCCAATTAGATTAAGAGGCTTGTTAACATCATGAAAGCTGTTATTTCTCCTGCCGCTTAAAATTTCAAGAATTATAACTCCAAAACTGAAAATATCCGACTTGATAGAGAATATTCCGTCCATTGCATATTCAGGAGACATGTATCCACTGGTAAAAAAGTCACTCGATTAGAATTATAAAAAAATACTTAGAAGACAACTCAATAGTGCCTCTATGAATCATTTTTCAAACTTACTATGTTCCAACAGGATTGTTAGTGTTGGCAATGAGCTCATTCCTTTTGAAAATTCTTGCCATTCCAAAGTCTGAAATTTTAGGATTCATTTCTGCATCGAGTAATATATTACTGACTTTTAAATCCCTATGGATGATTCTCAATCTTGAATGCTGATGAAGATATAAAAGTCCTTGTGAAATCCCTTCAATAATCATCACCCTCATTCTCCAATTTAAAGTATCTCTCCTTGATGCATCTTCAAAATCACAAACAATGAAAAATTTCAACAATTTGTTAGAGTATAACAAAGCATTATACTGTAAATTAAACTTAATCACAAGTTTAACTAACAATTAAAGACAATTTTTACTTGTATCAAAATTGTGTTTCATGGTTACTAACCAAATAGAAAGAAGTCCAAGCTTTTGTTAGGCATGTACTCATAAATTAACAATTTCTCTTCATTATGTATGCAGCATCCAATCAAACGAACTAAATTCATGTGCTGTAATTTTGCTATGAGTATGAGCTCATTCTTAAACTCAACTAATCCTTGTCCCGAACTTTTTGATAGCCTCTTCACGGCAATTTCTTTCCCTTCTCGTAGTTTTCCCTAACAATAATTTGTGGCCATCAATCATTTAGTAACTTAAACAAATTAAACAATTCATGTATAAGTATAATTTATAAAGTATACATGTTATATATGCACCTTGTAAACCGGGCCAAAACCACCTTGTCCAAGCTTGTTTTCCGCTGAGAAATTATTTGTAGCCTCAATAATAGACATAAAGCTAAAGATGTTCACATTTTGAGCAAAATCACGATCATTTTCGATCTCATTCCCGTTGTGCATGGTATCAGTTGCCGTCATCACTTGAAATAAATGCTTTTGTTTTCTTACTGTTGGTTGTTTTGTGTGAAGAAAATAAAATTGTGTCATTCAAATTCTATATAAACTGGCCTTAAGAGGTAATGGGGATATGGATTTTGCAAAGTGATTACCTTCTCTTGTTCTCCACCTCCAATAGAAGAGAATAGCAATAATAGCAGAAACTAACAACAAACTCATGGAAACTGAAATCGCTATCCATTTTTTGGTCTTCCTTTCTGCGACAATATTCAAACCTCCAATTTATAATTTTGCATTATGTGGAAAGACTAAACTATGAACAGAATAAAAACAAAAGTCATAAATGAGTAGTGGGAAAATTAGTAAAACCCCTCTATTCAAAAACTTAATTTGACCACAGATTTGAATATTCAAAGAGGAATAAATGATTATATTTAAACATTACATATAATTTTAATAACATATGCTGTCTATTCTATACGTTTTTCGAGTAATTATCTTTACCTAATCGTAAAATTCTCTAATCGAGTAACTAAGGCCTTCTAACTGATTGTTATCCATTTGGAGGGAATCCAAGGAACCTGATGATAGTAAATAATTAAACTTATAGACACAATATGCAGTTTTACATAACGAATACCGACTTTGTCTGGGAACTTAGCTTTAATGAAACAATATTGTTCTTGCGTCAGAAGTATGTAATGTGTAGTAATGTCATTTTGAATTTATTGAGGGTTCATTGAACATTAGACACGAAAAATTCAAGATTATGTCATGGTTCATATAGGGATAGAGTCACTTATTTTTGCCCTAAAAGTTTTCCTCAATCAACGATTCTGTCATGAAATATATTCAGCATTTAATGTGACGTTAAAAGTTTAAAATTTAGAGAAATGTTGCACCATATTAGCAGTATCAACAGTGAACTGTTAATTGACCTATTGTTTTGACGTGGCATAATGTCACTCATTACTACATGGATTTTTTTTTTGATCGAGAATTACTACATGGATTAAAACTAACAAAACAAAAACCTTCTCTTTCTTATCAACTTATACTTGATTTTTCTTCAACCTCTTATTTTTCATAACTTCAACGTAAAATCTCCTTCAATACTAAAAGTTGATGATCACACCCTTGTGATTTAAGCGCACCTCCAAGTTACCCATGTGCTCCCATTAGTACACGGGTCAACTTTTGGTTTTAAAGAATTTTTAACATTAAAGATCTGAAAATTTAAAAAGATCTGAAAATTTTGGTTTTTAATTTTACTAGGTGCAACCCATGTAGCAATGGGTTGGCATGCCACCTCAGCACAATGGGTCAATACTATCTCTATTTTTTTGGATTGAATTTTTTTTGGACTGAAGGTCCACTATCTCTATTGAAACTTTAGCTAGGTTTTTAATTTAGGGGCAACATTGCTCTAGATCTTAAACTTTTGAAGTGACATTACACCTCACAAAACTTCCAGAGCAAATTCATTCACATTAAGGAAAACATCAAGAGCAAAATTGGTTCATATTTACTTTAATGTGGACCATGACATGACATTACTACATGTCCAACACCTCTTATACTTTTCATATTAATAGGAAGACATAAATAAAAAAAAAACTTATGAGACAAGATTTCTACACAATAAACATGCAAAGAAAAATGAAAAGAAATTCAAAAGCCAAGAAATTGGATACATAGTTACGTACCTATTAGTGGCCGTTGGATAACATAATATTTAAGCCCCTGTCCAGATGGATCGGCTATGAACTCATTATCTTGACCAATTGTAAAACAACCAACAGTATCAGTTCTCAAATAAGCCTCACAATTACAATTATTCCAACAACTAACTCTACAATCAGCTGGCCCAACATTTCCTTTATTATCATTATTACCAACAGAATTACCCTTATTCCTAAATGACCCAGACAACAATTGAAACGTTGTATTCTCGTCCCTCCTACATTCTGGTTGCTCCCATTTTGCACATACCTTCTCTGTATTATACCCATAACACAAATCCTCTAATTGAATAATCGGCCCACTCTGACCAAAGTAAAAGTCACCTATGTAATCTATCATCCATTTTGTGCTTTCATAAGTGAAAGAAGCATCCATAGGATCATGTTCCAATAAAGAATAACCAAAGACCTCTTCATCCGAAGATTTGTTAGACATCATCCCATAATACCTAAAAGTGTGAAATGATAATTAAGTTGGGTTATGAAATGATAAATTTTGAAAATATGAGAAAACTTTCACTAAAATATTTTATTTTAAACATTTTTTTCAACATTTAATCCTAATTTAACCATTTAAAATTGCTAAGTTAGTATTTTCTATTAAGTAAAACTAACTGTGTTAACAAAAAAGTACTAAAAGTGTACTTTGCAAACATAATGCAAACACGACTAAACCGAATAAACCAACTTGTTATAAATACAAAATCCTCCTCACTCCATAGAAGGCGGTTCTTAGCATTTCGAAGTGTATTGTCACCATTGCCACAACAACAAACTCGAATCAGAGAGAATAACAAACTCTTCCCATTTCTCCTTTCATTAATGTCAACGAATCTAACCAATCCCTTACATTGTAAGCAACCAAAATCCACAATAATGTCTCATTCTTGGTATTCATCACAAACAGGAATTTACACTAGCATTAACCCACACGTGGACCTTCCTACAGACCCATTTCTTGATCTTGTTTCCCACATTTTCTCATACCATCATGATGGGGTTTCAGCTCTCATTGATTCCTCATCTGGGTTTTCAATTCCCTACTCAAAGTTGTTTCCTTTGGTTCAATCCATGGCCTCTGGCCTTCATAAAATGGGTGTTTCTAAGGATGCTGTTGTTCTTCTTATGATTCCTAATTCCATTTATTACCCCATTGTTTTCTTGAGTGTTTTGTATATTGGAGCTGTTGTTACACCCATGAGTCCTCTAAGTCATGTCTCAGAAATTCGTAAGAGAATTGATGAATGTGGTGTGCGTTTGGCTTTTACTTCACATGAAATTGTTGGAAAGTTTCATGGTTTGGGTGTTTCAGTCGTTTCAGTTCCTGAAAAATTTGATGAAGTGAATTCTTCTGATTACTCTGTTTACTCTGTTTTCTCTGTTTTTTATGGCCTTGTTAATGGTGAACCGTGTGTGTTTCCTAGGCCGGTTATTAAACAAGAAGACAAGGCTGCTATTTTGTATTCTTCTGGGACCACTGGTGTGAGTAAAGGAGTGGTTTTGACACATAGGAATTTTATTTCTATGGTTGAGCTTTTTGTGAGATTTGAAGCTTCTCAATATGAATATCCAAGCTCAAAGAATGTGTACCTTGCTATTCTGCCAATGTTTCATATATATGGTTTATCACTATTTGGAGCAGGATTACTGTCTTTGGGATCTACAATTGTTGTAATGAGAACGTTTAACATCAATGAAGTGATTAAGGTGATTGGTAAATATAGAGTTACTCACTTCCCTTGTGTTCCACCAGTATTGACAGCATTGACAAAAAGTGTAAATAGTGTAAATAGGAGTTGTCTGCAAAGTTTGATACAGGTCTCTTCTGGGGCAGCACCTTTGAGCATGAAAAATATAGATGACTTTATTCACACTCTACGTAACGTTGACTTTATACAGGTAATTAACTTTTCACTGAGAAGCTTAATCAGGATAATGTGCATATCACTCTTAAAATTGATGGAGTTACTTCTTACTATTTCTTTCATCCATTTTTTTCTGTTATTCAACTGCATTTTTATCATACCTTATAATGAGTTTAAGAAATGAAAGAGGGCTGTAAGATATAGTACTGTATATTTTTACTAACATTCTCATGAAGTTATACATATAGTATGCCATTGGTAGCTCTATCTTGTGGAATGATTGGATCACCATTGTGGAACTTTGGCTGTTTACTTGGTATTGTTAATGTTGTTGATTTTTAAGTATATACAGCAATAATATTGTTTTATTATAGGGTTATGGAATGACTGAATCGACTGCGGTAGGAACACGTGGCTTCAATACTGAAAAGTTTAAAAAGTATTCTTCTATAGGGTTGTTGGCTCCCAACATTGAAGCAAAAGTGGTTGACTTGAAAACTGGTGCTTTTTTACCTCCAAGAAGTAGTGGTGAGCTTTGGTTGAGAGGGCCTTCAAACATGAAAGGTGAAAGTATAGTTTCTTCCCTGACTACATATAAAATGAGAAGAACTCACTCAATCTATTTATTAAATTGTGTATTTTAGTCTTGTTTATTGGGAGCATTTTATGTTATTTTGAGTATCTTGATGTTATGAGATGAATACCTAAGATGTTTCTTTGTTCTGCAGAATGTTATGGCTGACTTCTCTGACAGTGTTCCTAGCTCTACATACATGATTGCTTTGTTTCGCTTTGTTTTGACTATTATTGTCACTCCTATTGAAACCTACAAGCTACTTTCCACATTTTTAGTTATATGCGACATTAAATTTCTACTTAGCACGAGGAAAATTGCAAGTAAAATTTAACTTCTAGGGAGATATTAGATCTTGTTGTAATGACGTTGTTGCAGTTATTTGTTGTAAGAGACTACCTGTTTAGAATTCGTAAGGAATTAAGCAATTGTGGTTGTTTATAAATTTACCTATATTTTTTGGTATTCTGACTTAAATTATTTTCTGCACGAACTATTTAGGATACTTGAATAATGAAGAAGCAACGATGTCAACAATTGATAAAGATGGTTGGCTGCACACTGGTGACATTGTTTGGTTTGATGAAGATGGATATTTACATATATCTGAGCGCTTGAAAGATATGATCAAATACAAGGGCTATCAGGTATCTAAATTTGGAGTGCAAGTGAATAACAGTTATCTTTGCTAGATCTTGTGAACGTGTGAATTTAACTAGAAGAGAAAATTATAGAACAAAAATTTAAGGATGTGTGCATAAATCTGTTATATGCTACTTACTGTTTTTGGATATCAATGGACTATCCATTCTCGTGTGAGTATATGCAGAATGAACAGAAGGTTGAGGTTATTGTTTCTTTACTGCAGTGTTAAATATTTTTTGTTCCTTTTAGACATCCACATGAACGCAAAATTGCTTGCTTAGTTAGGTAACAATATGATTTTTATAGATATTATCTCAATTGTTAAAGGATTACTTTCCATGATGCAGGGTATCATTTTTCCTGTAACATGTTTATCCTATAGTTTGATCTTCAATCACAGATATTCTATTATGTCATTGTAATTAATATTATATTTTTTATATGTAAATTCTTGTATTGAATACCAATATTTGCAACAGATACCTCCTGCTGATTTAGAAGCTATACTAATTTTGCATCCCGAGATAGTTGATGCAGCAGTTACAGGGTAAGTTCAGACACTTCATTTTTGCTGATGGAAATTTTCGTTTAATCAATTCAAAAGAACTCATTCCTTTTGGACCTATTTGTTTCAATTAAGGAAAAAAAGCATCCTATTATTGTAGCATCAGACTTTATCCATGTTAATGCCAATTTTCAGACCTTATTGTAGCATCAGACCTTGATGAGATTGAACCAATTTTCAAATTCCTTACCTGATTATCACAATCACTACAATTCAGCTTGATTTTTTTGTTTTTGCCAGCGAATTTAGCTTAGCTTTTAGCTAAAGGTTATTTGTCTTATAAGCAGCAATAAAGTTTGTATTTAAGTGTACATTCATGTCATCAATACTTTATAAAGTTCCCATTAATCCTTGGAATTATGTTGTAATATGAATAATTGCTTCATCATCTTTTTTAGTATCAATGATGAAGAAGCCGGGGAGATACCAGTGGCATTTGTGGTCAGGAAGGTTGGAAGTACCCTCTCTCAAAAAGCTATTCTGGATTATGTTTCTCAGCAGGTTCTTCCCATATCACTAGCCTACCATCAATTTCCATTCATCTTTACAACTTGAACCAATTCTTTGGTGTGTTTGCAAGTACTTATCACCATCTCTAAATTTTTTCTCTATTTTTTTGGGCAAGGTTGCTCCATATAAGAAGGTGAGGAAAGTGGTGTTCATAGACTCAGTCCCAAGGTCACCTGCTGGGAAGATTCTCAAAAGGCAACTGAAGAGGGATTTCTTGACTTCTAAACTCTGAGATGTCTTTCTTGGATTCCCGCCATTCTAAAAAACTATCCTACGACCATTAACAGAACATCATCAAGGCACATACCACATTTTTCTTAGGGTTAAAGGTTTAGGGTATAGAGTTTCCGGGTCCCGGATGTGTCATGTATTTGTTCATCTTGATCAAATGAATTTATCCATTTTACTTGTTTGTTTGCTTTTCTAGTGAAGAATAATACTATAGATATACCACATTTTTCAATTAAGAGCTAGAAAAAGGATTTATTTTATACCTAAATATAAAACATCTTTCTACTTTGTCATTTTAACTCGAAAGAAAAAATATACGTTGTCATGTAAATATAGATTTTTTTTCAAAATACCCCAACTAATTGCACATCTGGTTAGAAGGTTTCCACTTTCCTCAAAAGATTGTTAGTAATAAACTTGATGAAAAATGCGCAATTTGAGAAGTCAACGGATTTTCTCAGTATCCAAATTTTATGGGTTTTCTTAATGACATAAAACATTATTATGACAAATAAATATCTCCGAATGTTCAATAGGATAAGTAAGAAACTCAAACTTCCAAAAGTACAAGTAAAGAACTTAAATAAAAATTAACATTTGGAACATAACGATTATCAACTGAAACATAACAATTAACAATTGACTTATTCCTTAATTGTCCTTTTGAAATTCAGAGTTCCTTACTTGTCCTTTTGTGCAATCAGAGGTATTTATTTGTCATTTTCCCTTATTATTAAAAATCCATCATACATCAAACACACACAAAGAAACAACATTCATTCATTTCAACCTAGTGCCTCCTTCTTTTGCCAATATTATTGCTTCATGTCAACCCAACCCAGAAAAAGAGTCAAATAGTCAATGCTTCAATGAAGTACTCCCTCCGGTCCTATTTATAAGTCGCCAACCGCCACTAAATTTTGGTCCTTAATATAAGTCACCAACTAACATTAACTAACTCATTTATTATAACATTACTAATATACCCTTAACATTGGAAAATGAACATTGGAAGATGAGAAGAGAGAGAAGATGAAAAAGTCACATGTATGCTTATAAAGATGAAAGAGATAGTGGGTCATAGTAATAAAGGTGAGAGGGGCAAAAATGGAAAAGACAAAAAAACAAGACCAATTTAATGACTCAACTTCTATTAACCTCCATTCCTTGGTATGTGCAATTTGGGCGGTTGACGACTTATAAATAGGACCGGAGGGAGTATAGTAATTAGTAACCGATATTTAAAATTCCCGTTATGTCGTACAGTTCACTTTTCAACTGCCAAAACATTCGAACCCCAATCTCATCCTATTCATTTCACATCTTTTTTCGTCCATTCAAAACCCACTTAGGGACCCACCTAACTCCTAGTGTGAACATGTTTTGTCTTCTCAAGAATCCACTGTTGATTCACCTCTCTAGCCAATTCCATGGCCACCTCTTTGATCATATCCCACAATTTATCTCTCTCTTCTCTCAATCCTCATCACCCCAAATTCTCCACCAAGTCACCAAAAGTCTCTCTCAATGGCTTTCAAAGCTCACAAAAGCTTTTATCTTTGGAAAACTCAATCATACCCATCAAAGTTTCTGGACTAAATTCCAGGTTCATGAGAATAGAATCACCAGAGAATTCAAAAAGTAGAAAACTTTTGGCCAAATCAGCTGAAACTGATGGTGGGAAGACTTCCTCAATTGGTCAAAATGTGAGACTTTAGTGCAATGTCTAATTGGGTTTTTTAATTGAGGTTAAAGATGTGTTTTTTTTTATTGTTTTTGTTTTGAAATGTGTTACAGGTGTTTGGGATATTGCATTTGCTTGTCTCCTTGGGGCTTATTCTTGCAATGGACAATTATCTTAAGAAGGCCTTTGTGGCTGCTGCTATTAAATTTCCTAGTGCACTGTTTGGCATGTTTTGTATATTTTCTGTTTTGGTTGTTCTTGATGTCACTATTCCAGCTGCAGCCTCAGCTTTGATGGACTTTTTTGAACCGGCTCTTTTGTTCATTCAGAGATGGCTTCCATTGTTCTATGTTCCATCTTTGGTTACCTTGCCCCTTTCTGTTAAAGACATTCCAGCTGCTTCAGGCATCAAGATTAGCCTTATTATAGGTAGGTGCATATTCTATAAGTTGTCTGATGGGGACTTTGTATGGGCGAAGTCCCACATTGAGTAGAATGGGATGCTTGGTGTGGTATTTAAGCCCTTGGCTCTCCCTCCCTAACAGCTAGCTTTTGGGGATGGGCTCTCCAAGGGCTTGGGTCCCATCAATGGTATCAGAGCCGGTTGTCGACCTATCGGAAAGGGCTACCTACGGAGGGTTCTGACCGGAGGGGCTGACCGGCAAAGAGGCCGAGTGAAGCGCCGAGTGAAGTGCCGTAGAGTGGAGCCGCCGAGACGTCGGCTTTCCGGGGAGGGTGTATTGATGGGGACTTTGTATGGGCGAAGTCCCACATTGAGTAGAATGGGATGCTTGGTGTGGTATTTAAGCCCTTGGCTCTCCCTCCCTAACAGCTAGCTTTTGGGGATGGGCTCTCCAAGGGCTTGGGTCCCATCATTGTCCAACTAGTTTCTTTTATTATCTGTGGAATTTTTTCGTTTTCCCCCCTTTACTATACTCTCCCATGTTTTAATTATAATACCATGTAACTTTTCTTTTTGAAAAATTAAGGATGCAAAATTAATCACTTTATAATTTTTTTCCTCAAAACTAATTTATTCTACTTATAAATTAACCTTTATATTAATCAGGTATGACAGATGTTATAATTTAGTGGTCTAATATGCTTACTTAACTTCTAAAAAAAATCAAATGGATTTTATATTTAGGATCGAAGAGAGTATGTAGGTGGAATTTGTTGTTTGAATTGATTGATCTGAAAATGGTTGGATTCTTAGTTTAGTTTTCCTTTTTTCTTCCGTTTTCAATGTTTGAAGAATCAACTGATCTTTTGGTCCTCCAAAAGTTACACAAATATACTCTGTCTCAATCTGGTCCCTAAAAAATCAAGTATCTCATTCTAGTCTTCCAAAGATTGCTACTATATTAAAATAATCTCCATGTTTAGCTAATTAGAGTACAATTAACGTGACAGTGAGGTTATTTGATCAAGACTTCATATTCAACTCTCTAATTTTATACTCCCTACGTTCCTAAATATAAGAGCACTTTGACTTTTTTGGAGAATCCTAAGAAAGCAAATTGAACAACTTAATCATAACATATTTTAAATATTATTAGATCATATGTAAGTTCATAAGTCAAATAAACTAGTTTAGTGAAAAAATTTGGGAAAATCAATTTTTAATTACCCTATATAGTTTTCTTAGGATTCTCCAAAAAAGTCAAAGTGCTCTTATATTTAGGAACGGATGGAGTATAATACATCATTTTGATGGCCGCATTAACATTTTTATGGGTTTAGCGGGGGGAACTTCTTTGAAAGACTTGAATTTGACTTTATATGTTTGTTGCACTAAATTGAGAAAATGTTGATCTTTGAAAGGACTATAATATCAGTTCACTCCTTACTTTGTCAGGTGTGCCTTAGTTGTGTTATGTCATTACAATTTGATTCAAATGTCATGCTGATATTTGTCTGTGTTATGCAGTTGGAGGTTGGTTAGCTACATTATTGGTTGCTGGTTTCACAGCTATATCTGTAAGAAAAGCTGTAAAGACAGAAATGACAGATGCTGAGCCTATGGCAAAACCTTCTCCATTTTCTGCCCTTGAAGTGTGGGCTTGGACTGGAATTCTCATTGCATCATTTGTGTCTGCATTGTATTATCCAACTGCACTGGGGACAAGTGTCAGAACCTGTCTTCCTTTCTTACTTGCTTCCACAGTGTTAGGTTACATGGTTGGTTCTGGGTAAACATTTGCATTCACTTTTGTTCCTTTAAGGGATTATTTTGATATTAAATTGTAGTTTGGAAGTTAAGCTTCTTACATGAAATCATGCTTTCTTCATTTTTCTTAAAAAAATTCCAGGTTGCCAGCAGATCTGAAGAAAGTATTCCATCCAATCATTTGCTGTGCGCTCTCAGCAGATCTGACAGCTTATGCCTTTGGATATGTTTCAAAGTTGGGGTTTGAGCCTGTTCTAGGTAGTTAAAGTTAATTTCTTGACTCACTGTATTATTAAATAATATTTAAACTATGGAATACATGTTTTATATTATTTATTTTTGTGACTTTTTCTGCATACAGGATATTACCTCACAAAGGTATCCTCTAACCCTGGAGCTGGTGATATTTTAATGGGATTTTTGGGATCTGTCATTCTCTCTTTTGCCTTCTCTATGTTCAAACAAAGAAAGGTACCTATCTAGTTTTCCAATGAAATGATGTTTAAAAAAAACATTTCTCTCCTTAATATGTCCAAGCCTTCCTGTTGATTGGTATATACTATTTCCAGCTTGTAAAAAGGCATGCAGCTGAGATTTTCACCTCTGTCATAGTCTCAACAGTATTCTCTTTGTACTCAACTGCTCTTGCGGGACGTCTACTGGGATTAGAGCAATCTTTAACTGTTTCCATTCTACCCAGATGTATAACTGTTGCATTGGCCCTTAGCATTGTGTCTTTATTTGAAGGTACATATTCTATCTGCCCTGAAACCTTATCTAGATCATCATTGTGCTTTGAGGTTTTATACTTACAATTTACTCCTATTGTTTGTAGGTACCAATTCATCTCTCACAGCTGCTGTGGTTGTAGTAACCGGTCTAGTTGGAGCAAATTTTGTGCAAGCAACACTCGATAAATTTCGTTTCCGCGATCCAATCGCTCGAGGAATTGCAACTGCATCAAGGTATATAATACATAGTCACACATACTCTTATAAACTGTGGCAGTCAACAATTCTCCTTCCTGAATCATAATCTTTGATTCCAAGGCTGCCATTTTAATCTTGGCTGATCAGTGGTTGCACATATAGAAATATGGCAAGAGAACTATATGGTTTACTAATAGGCATTGATCTTAATGGGAGGGGTTTTGACCATTTAAGTATGGGGTCTAGAGTGTGAGTCTGTGTGAATACTGAAAACGTTTTTAGGAGAGCTATCTTTAATTGGGTTCAACAATGATTGAATTTGACATACACACATGCATGCATGCTTCCATACATACAAAGAAAACTGAGGTTTTTCACTATTTCATGCTGAAGAGAAATGAGTTATAAAAGAGAAACTAACTAATCATGACCTTGTTGAAGTTTAATTGAAAATTTACAAAGACAATGTCTGAATGATTTGCAACAGTGCTCATGGACTTGGAACAGCAGCTCTATCTGCAAAGGAACCAGAGGCTCTACCATTTTGTGCCATTGCTTATGGTCTGAATGGTATATTTGGATCTATTCTGTGCTCTATTCCTGTTATCAGACAGAGCTTGCTTGCTGTTGTTGGCTGAATCTGAGGGCTCCTTCTTCATCTTCATACTTGGAAAGCCAACCTGGTAGGCATTGTCAGAAGAGAGAACTGCAGAGCCATCCTTTTCTGAGAACCTTATGCATTTTAATGTAACAAGTCATCCATCCATTCATTTGTGTAATAAACTGTGCAAACAGTTTCTTATTTTGATGTTATTTTTATCTTCATTGAATAAGAATTATGATGAATGAATATGTTAACTTTCAATCAAGATATACATTAGCCAGCTACAATTTTATAAATTGATTAAATTAATAATATAAAACATAAATTCAGTTCTTGCAATATCTTTTATTGTATTTGTGTACCAATCCAACCAGATTTTTCTAAAGATTTATGAATTACTTTATTGAAAGTTAGAAAATTAGTAAGTAGTTATGTGTCAAATTTTTTTTATAAATTTATAAAATCATTTTAAAATCAAATTAAGATAAAATATATAGAATAGTTAAATAATGAGTAAATGTCATGTTTTATAAGAAGTTATAAATTTTTATAGAATTAATTTTAATTTACTTTGCCGTAAAATCCAATAACATTTTAACCTTACACGTATTTAGCTTATGTTATAGGGAAAATCAATACCCTAAAAAATGAAAAATAACAAATCAGTTCTTAAAAATTGCGAAATCATCATACGTCAATGACAAATATGAGATTTTCATATATTACCAAAAAGACACAAATGTCATCAATATTTGGGGTTGTGAATTGTTAACATCATCTTATCATTACTATCACGTTGAAAATTCCTTATGTTAAAGTTGTGAAAGATTTCCCAACATATGATTTGTCTATTCTTCATGAAAAAGTTGGATCACACTGAGAAATCTTAAGTTGAAGTAATGAATCCTAATACTCCCTCTGGTCCCTAATGTAAGAGCCCAAAATTTAAATGGTTTTGGTCCCTAATGTAAGAGCTCACCCCACATTCTCTCCTCATTTAATACATTTTTTCCTACTTTACCCCTAATTCTCTTTCATATTTATTAATGTTTATGTATTTCTCTATCTTAAAAGTACCATAATAAATATGAGCAATTTTGGAAAAGAAGCATTAACTCTAGACATCCAACTAACATTCACATGTTTTCTTAAGAAACGTCTTTTGGCGGCTAGCTCTTACATTAGGGACCGGAGGGAGTATTATGCATTGTTAAATTTCTAGTGAAAAATCTCGAGTTTTAAATTGTTAACAAAAATTATAGTATGTGTATATACTCCATCCGGTATCTAGTTGACTTTTTTTTAGAGATTAAGGAAGCGAAATAGGCAACCTAATCATAACATATTTAATATATTGTTAAATTATATATTAGTTTATAAGCTAAATAAGATGCTTAAGGAAAAAATTTAGGTGAATTAATTTATAAGTAATTAACTTATTTTGTTTTCTTAGAATTTTGGAAAAAATTCAATTAGGCCATATATTTAGAACTAGAGGAAGTATTAATTATAGGAGTATTTATGTCTTTTTCTTTTTTGCAAGACATAGAAATCTCAAATTCCTTCTTGCATCTGATTTGGGATTTCTAAATCAAAAGGACCATTTTTTTTCATTTTCAAGCTACTTTGGTGGGACTTTATTTCCTATTAGCATATATAGAATCAAAGAAATACAATCTTATTTTTTTGGTTGAATGTAATTAAATGTACGTATGTCCCATGCAGGAGACATGCACGTGAATGGTGGTGATAAATGTTAATTATAGTGTAGAAGGCATCATATTACTATAATATTACTATGAACGTGAATGAAGAAGAAGGTACAAGAATAACGACCCAACACGTGTAGGATCCCCCCATTCATTGTCGTTGTACAAATGCATGTCAACAACAAACCCTTTCCCGCTTCGTTGTTCTTTCCTTCTTCGTCATCACCGGAGGGAGAAGTTCCCATACTTCTCCTCTCCCTTTCTGCACCCTTCTCCTTAATTAATTCTCACCAATCCAATCTAAGGTCCTTTTTTTCTTCTTCCCTTTACTTCATAACAAATAACAATAACACACACATACACACACATATATATATATATACTTGGTATTATTATTATTATTATTATTATTATTATTGATATTATTGGATATGCGTTGTGAATGGTGTTATGTTTGTGATGTTGAATTCTTGTTCACAAAAGCTTCATTGTTTCACAAATATCTTCAACTTTTTCTTCTTATATTGCATTGAACCAAATGATATCATGTTGAATATAAATCAATTGTCTATATAAATATAAAATGTCACAAAAGCTTAAGCCAGTATGAGTCTGACTTTCCTTAACATTTGATGCCCTTGATTCATCATTCAATTATTTGATGTGGAACTCATCTTAATACATAAAATATAGACTATGGCTATCTTATGCATAATGAAACTTTGTTTTGAACATTAATATTTGTTGAATTGCACGCATTTGTGCTTGTTGAATATAAAAGCAATTTTTTTTTTGTTGGTGAGTAATTTATTCTTTCCGTTGAATCTCTATGCTTGTTGTTGATATTTTTCTTGGGTTTCATGCATTTTTTTCAGGAGAGATTCAAGGTGCTAAGTTGAAATGGATGGTTTGAAAAGTGTTGCAGAGATGACTGCTGGACAAGGAGTGGAAACAAATATTCCTCCAAAGCCTTCTGATCTTAAAGAGAAGAGACGCGTTTTTGAGGTAGCATCTTCTTTTGGTTCTGTTAAAGATGTTGTTTCCAGATTTGGAGGAACAACAGACTGGAAAGCCAACCGTACCCGCAGTATGGAGGTATGTCTGACTTAAGGGGATTCATTGCTTTCACATATGTTTATCCTTTCTTAAGAAGTTGAGTTCCATTTTTTCCTTAGAAGTTTCAATTTAATACTACCTCCGGTCCTAAATAAAGGACCTAATTGACTTTTTTTGGAAAGATTAAGGTTGCGAAATAGGTTATTAAATGAGGACATATTTGATATATTTTTAAATTATCCATTAGTTTATAGGTAAAATAAACTAGTTTAAGGGAAAAAGTTAGGCAAATCAATTTATATTAACTTATTTTGTTTCTTTAGGATTTTCCAGAAAAAGTCAATTAGGTCTTATAATTAGGGCCGGAGGGAGTATTAATTTAGTACGGAAGTATTTTTTGTCCAATTTTATCTTTAAAGAATTAAACTTGATCAATTTTGCCCTTTATCTGTCAACGTCAATTTTTTAACGGTCAACATAAGATTTCAATGGAATAGGATAATATTGCTAGGTTTTGAAACTTCGAGGGCAATTTTGAATTCAAAAGAACTTCCTGAGCAAAGCGGATATTGAGTGAAAACCTTTGAGACAAAATTGACTCCTAAACCTTTAAAAAATTGTATTTTGTCTTTTTGGCATAGTAATTACATCCTCAAAGGTTTGGCATATATTTGTAGTTTTCAATGGATGCACACAATTTTGGTTCAGATTACTTTGAGGTTGAGTATTAACAATCACTATTTATTCCCTGGTTGTACAGAGGATCAATTTTGCAGAAAAATCAGAGGAAAACCAGTTACAAAATGAGGAATTGGAAAATACTATGAAACTTATAGATGAAATGAAACTTGGCCTTGAGAAGGCACAACAAGAGGAAGATCAGGCAAAGCAAGATGCAGAACTTATGATGCTCAAAGTTCAAGAGATGGAGCAAAATATCCAAAATGAAGCTTGTATTGCTGCTAAAGCTCAACTTGAGGCTGAAAAAACCAAGCTTGCATCTGCAGTTTCAGATTTGAAAGCCATAGAAGAGGAACTGAAATCTGTGAACAAGGATCATGCTTCTATGGTAACTGAAAGTAAGAAAGCTATTAAAGAAGCTGAAGAGGCTGTTGCTGAATCTAAAAAGGCTGAGAAGGCAGTGGAAGATCTGTCTCTTGAGCTCAATGCTACTAAGGAGGCATTGGAGTCTGCAAAAACCAAAAAATTGGAAATTGAGAAAGCTAGAGCAAGAGCAGCCATAGTTGGAGATCTCAAATCAAAACTGTTTGCATCTTATTCTTTACTGCTTGATTTGAAAGCCAAATCAGAAGAGACAACAACATTGAAGAAGCAGTGTGATGAAGAACAAAAGAATGAACTTGAGCAACTAAAATTCAAAATAGAAAAAGCAACTGCTGAGGTTAACTCCTTGAAGGGAACTTTCCAATCATTAAAATCAGAACTTGAAGAAGAGAAATCTGTTAATTCCATGATTGAGCAAAGGGAGAAAATGGCATCTGATACAGTTGCATCTCTCAAAGATGAACTTGAAACAACACAATCTATGGTTCAGCAGAAGGAAAAAGAAGCCAAAGAGAAGATGATTGAGCTGTCCCAGAAACTGGAAGAAGCAGCCAAAGAGGCTGATCAAGCCAAGGTGCTTGCTCAGGAAGCTCAATCTAGGCTGCATGAAGCAAAGGAAGAGGCTGAACAAGCAAAGGTCAAAGCAGATGAGATAGCAAGTAGACTACTTGCAGAACAAAATGTGCTAGAGGCTGTCAAGGCTTCTGAAAAGTCAGCAATGGCATCATGTAAAGCATTGCAAGAGAATGAATCGGCTAGAAGCAATGGTAGTGTAGAATCTCCCTCTGAGGTGACACTTTCAGAGGAGCAATATGATAGGCTCTGCAAGCTTGCCCATGAAGCAAATGAGCAAGCCAATAAGAGGATATCAGCTGCTAATTCTCAGATTGATGTGGCTAAGGATTCTGAAGTAAAAACCTTGATGAGGCTGGATGAATTAAATGATGAGCTGACTGAAAGAAGGAAATTGCTGACGGAAGCGAATGAGATATATGCGAAGGCCGAGGAAGGAAAATCAGGTGTTGAACAAGAGTTGAGGGATCAGAAGGCTCTCCTAGAGAAACAAAGAAATGCTAGTGGAGAAACCCGGGGAATGGTAATTCAGAATAAAAATTCCAAGTCTGGTGCTGAGAGACTGAGAGAATTCATTGTAAAATTGCGCACACTTCCAAGCAAAAAGGCTACTGGAGTCTCCTCAGAAACCAAGCCCAAGAAGAAGTCATTGAAGTCATTGTATTTAAAGATTTCCTTATTATTTGCTAGAAAAAAGACCCATCCAACTAAGTCAACTTAATCTTTTAATGTAGTCCTACCACCCATCTTTCACAATGATCCTTCACAGTGAGGTACAATTGTTTGATTTGACCAATACTGCAAACATGTATCTGTTTGATATAATTGTAGGCATAGTTGATAGGACTTGATTCTCACTGGGTGGAATTCTGAAATCTGTATATGCATTTTGGCTTAGCTATTCAATGATTCATTGTTTTACATCGTTTTCATACTCAGTCTGTTTCATTTCTTGAATCGTAGTTGAGTCTTTGTTTTGAATATCATTTGTGAATGGATCTTCATTGAAGCATCATACACGTTGTCTTTTTTCTTACTCCAGAAAATTGCTCCTTCTACTATGATTTGTGTCATCATTCTGCTATCAATTTGAGGCTTGAAATTATACAAAATTTCATAAACTTTTCATGCTCTGAGCAAACAGTACTGATTAAGTTTTTGTTCATGGTAGTGATTACTGGGTTTTTTAAGTTATCTGTGTCTTTTCTTATTTAAATAACTCTCTGGTAAACAGAATTCAATACCAAATATAAAAATATATAATACTTGGAAATAACTAAATTAAATGAAATGATAAGCGGGTTTCACTCTTCTATGGACTTACAAACTGAAAATCCATCTCTACTTTTCCTTCTCTATGTCATGAGTTACAACAGACCAAATAAGTACATGCAGAACGTTCTCATTAACAAGAGGAACAGCCTGAGACCAGAAAAAACAACATATATAGGAGACACAGGAGGAGGAAGTACAAAACATAAAAAGGCACTCATTTTAAGGATTAAATGCTTAATGCTTGCCTTCCTTCTTCCAACATGTTTACAGAAGGTAGGATTTTTCAAGCTTTGGCTGATTTTACTGGTGTCTGAGCCCTGCTTGCTACAATCTGCTCAAACAGATCTCTGATCTTAAGACCAACTATGGTTTGGAAGAGACCTGTGCCATTGTTGCTGCCGGGGAATTCAGCGTGCTTCA
Organism: Mimosa pudica; assembly: GCA_029929735.1. NCBI lineage: Eukaryota > Viridiplantae > Streptophyta > Magnoliopsida > Fabales > Fabaceae > Mimosa > Mimosa pudica. Next base: position 7,879,028 of record JAKELP010000017.1, on the reverse strand, counting down.
ACATTTGTTGTGTAACTTCTCCATAGAACTTGGTTGATAGGTTGCTTAGATGGCTCTCAACGTATATGAGCTCATCTAATCTGTCAAATTGTCCATCCATCTCCACAACTGATACCTGTTGCATTCACATCACAATACAAAGCCAAAAAGGCCTTCAAGTTATTGTAAGAAGTGAGTTGGAAAAAACAATACTTGTATATGTGAATACCTCAATCTGCATAAATATCAACTCTTTCTGTTTGGAAGTTTGATACTGAGAATTATTTAAGACATAAGAGTCCAGAATATGATTATATAGCGGATTTTACATGAACTTGTTACATTTTCCTTGAGTACCTTGCTTTTCATACTCCACTCAATGAAGATAGCCTAGATATTGGGAGGTGTAAAAAGAGAAAAACTTGGATATGAGAGAGAGAGAGAGAGAGAGAGAGAGAGCATCAAAAGGATTGAATAATGATTGAGTAATCTTATTTAAATTGCTCTAATTGAATACTACCTTTTTAAGGAAGAAATATTTATAAGTGAATTGGACTGTTGGATGTCATTTAAGTTTGACTTCTTTCAAACAAGATATGGTTAGATAACATCTTTCACCTCTTTAGGGGCCATAAATGGACAATTTATCTGCCTAAAAATAATATTCTTAAGGAATAATGACTAGCATCATAACACCCGGAGGAGAAACGAATGACTTTCCAATAACAATTGGATTTCATCAAGGTTTGGTTTGAGTGCATATTTGTTCAATATAATTTTGGATGTTCTAACTGCAAATATCCAAGAAGAAATTCCTAAATGAATTCTTTTTGCTTATGATATAGTCCTTTTTGGTAACTCAAAAGAAGAAATTAATCAAAAACTAAGGTAAAGGAGAAGGACTCTCGGGTTACAAAGTGTTCGACTTAGTAGGGTAAGATAGAATATATGCACTGTAATTTTGATAATAGACAAACTCATAATGATATTGAAGTTTAATTGGGAGGCTAGGCTTTACACAAGTGAACAAGTTTAAATATTTGAGATCGATTATACAAAATGATTGTAAAATAGATGGATATGTTAATAATAGAGTTCAACTTAGATGTGATAAAAACTAGTGGTGTTTAGTATGATCGTAAAGTACAAGATAAAATAAAGGGGGAATTTTATTATACAGTCACTATTAAACTAGCAATGTTATATGGTAGTGAATGTTGGGGGCACTTAAGAGACAACATGATCATAGGATGGGGTTCGCAGTGATGAGAATGTTGAGATGGATACTTGGTCATAGAATAAAAGATAGAATCCACATTGATCATATTTGAAAAAGAGTTGGGGTAGTATCAGTTGAGAAAAAATGGCAGAAATTCGTTTGAGGTAGACAATTAGATGCACCAATAAGGATAGTTAATCAAATGGCGTGAAATGAGAGGAAAACTGAAGAGAATTCTTAATAAAATTATCCAATGAGCTCTTTTGGTCAATTATATATCGTCAAACATGACTATTAGTTGAGCACAATGGTGTTGTGTGATCTATGCGGCCGACCTTACCTAGTTGAGATAAAACTTTCTTGTGTCATTAGTTTTTCAAATTTGATATACTTAGCATTTCTCTAAGTAATTTCTCTAGAGGAGTTGGCAAAAATATATATACCTCGTTTCCATAGTAAGTTTCAGGACCATAAAAGAATTTGATGCCAGGGTAAGAGCAAGTGAGCTTCCTTCCACAAGGAATCCATGAAATGGTAGAGCCTTCATCAAACAAGTAAACTGGGCTAAAATTTTTAACCCCTTCTTTCTGTATCAATCTTACTCTCAATATCTTTCCTTCATTATCATCTGGTATTAATTGTGTTGGCAACACTTCTATCACTGCATCTGCATATTGCTTCTGAGGATCTGAATCCACAAAAAACACACCCAAGTTAACATTTCACTTGCATTTAGTACTTTCCTAATTGGATGTCTTAATTTTTCCCTGTGCTTGAAAGTCTACACGTAAAGTTTTGAACTTCTGACAAATATATACATATGTAACTTTTTATTTGTTTACCAATATAAGCTTCAAAATCTGGTTTTCTTGCCTCAATACTAGCTTTGATGCTTTCAAGGCTGTGTCCACGTTCTGCCATGTCTCTCTGCAATAATTGTGAGATTAAAATATGCAAAGATTTTGAAAGTTTAAGTTTTTTTGTTTGTTATTTGAGATGATGAACAATTTATAATGAGCTATAACCTGAATTTTCCAGGCGAATTTCACTTCATTGCTAATGTCCAAGTAGATGCTGAAGTCCAATAGTTCTCTGACCCGAGCATCAAACCTATTAACCAACAAAAATTTTCTCGTCAAAAGTAGTTAAACCATATTTATTTTGCAAAACCACATCACAAAATGAATGCATGTTGATTACATTTTACTATATATTGAGTATTGACCCATATCGAAGATGACATAATTTTAATTTAAATTTAAGACAAAAAGAAAATATCAACTTTGATTTTCTTATAGTTTTCAACAAATTCTTAAAGTGTTAGAACAAAAATTATTTGAGTTAGAAACTTACTACTCGTTAAAAAAGGCAAGAGTAAGTGGACGTCAAACCAAATGATAATGATAAACCTAGGTCGTAATTATAAATGTATATACAATTTTTTGTCTTACAATTATTCTATTATGTTTCCGACCAAAAAAGTTATTCTATTATGTTCATGTGAAACTCAAACTGTTAGTATATTCTACTTTAAAGAACTTGAAAATATGAGGTGTGAAAAATTGCACTTCTTCTTATTCTAAATATAAGAATCAGTTAATTTTTTTAGATATCCTAAAAAAGCTAAATAATTAACTTATAAATTAATTTACTTGATTTTTTCTCCAAACCTATTTATTTAACTTATAAATTAATACATAATCTAATAATATATCAAATATGTTACTCCCTCCGGTCCTAAATATAAGACCTAGATGATTTTTTTTGGAAAATCCTAAAAAAACAAAAAATAAGTTAATTATACATTGATTTACCTAGTTTTTTCCCTTAAACTAGTTTATTTTACCTATAAACTAATGAATTATCTAAAAATATATTAAATATGTCATCATTTAATAACATATTTCGCAACCTTAAATTCTCCAAGAAAAAGTCCTATATTTAGGATCGGAGCTAGTATAATATTTTACTTCCTTAATCTCTTAACAAAAAGTCAGTCATATCTTATTAGTCCGGGAGCAAGTATAGTTCATGACCAAGACTTAATATGGTCATCATTGTGTCAAAATAGATAGATACTTGTATATCCATATAAGGATGGCAATGATCCCACGTACACATATGGTGGCCCACCATGATAAGGTTGTAAAGTTGCTAGCAATTCCTTGTCCATACAAAACCATCGTATAAGGCATCTTCTCCTTCGACCAACTGTATCTCTCACACTCTCACTACTATATCTTTTAATTAATTCTTCAGTCACATACAGTAAACTGATCAACCATTCTCACCACAACCACCTAGTTCTCAAACCTTTTCCTAACATCATCGTACATTAAAGCACTCAAAAAGATGAAAAAGGGAAAAAACACACAAGTTTATTGAGAGATCATCAGACTAAGAATGTTGGAGATACTTACATTGGGTGCAAGCCTTCAATGACCAAGATCTTGGGTGGCTTGATGAGTTCAGGTGGGTCCAAGAGACCAGTGACATGGTTATAAATTGGTTTCTGGACAGCAATTCCATCCTTGATGGCCTTAACTTGTTCATACATGAGATCAAAATCATTGGCTCTTGGGTCAAGTGCTGTGACTCCTTTTTCCTTCCTTCCTGTTCTGTCAAGTGAGTGATAATCATCCAAACATATGACTGTGGTTGTGTCACTTATGAGTGTGTTGGAATCAGGATTCCCTCCCTTTGGTGGTTCTGCTGTGCCTCCAAACACACTTGTTAGTCTCCTCATGAAGGTACTCTTCCCACATCCTGAGTCTGCAGCTAGACCAATCACAATTGTCTGTGAGTCACCTGCAGCACATGTTATTAGCCATGGTTTGTTGCTGTTGGTATTGCTTCTGCTGGTGGCTTTGCTGCTTCTGTAGAAAAGAACCTGTTTTTGGTGGAAACCCAAGTGGGACTTTGATGGTGTTATGAAGGAGGAATTGGTGTTGAGAGATTGTGTTGTGTACACTGTGCAAGTTGCCATTTGTTTCTCTTTCTCCCTCTCTCTATGTGTCTCTCTTTTGGGGAGGAAGAATTTGAGAGGAATGAGAGAGAGGGAGTGAGTTTAAGTTGGTTGTTGTTTTGAGGATTAGTATGTAAAGGATAACATTCCAAGGAGGAGGAGTATGGAACACAAATAAAATTAGAGGTCAAGGCTACTTGGCAAAAGAAAATATGAATTGTAATCACTACCCTTTTGTTTTTTGGACTCATTTTGGAGGCCATTCTAAGGCTAAAAAAGGATAGAGAAGTCTTTTCATCTTGATTTTAACTTTGAGGAAAAAGGAATAGGAAATTGGTGGGGGAGATATTTCTCATCAATTGTCATTAATTTCCAAAATATTGAAAATAAATTTCTTGAGGTCATGGCTTATATGACAAAAAACAGGAAAGGAGATGATGGAGAGGTTATCAGAAGCAATTTGGATATCATGAGTGCCACATGGCATGAAGATGGTGGCTGATTGAGGATGAGATGTTTAGGGTGAGGAGTGAAGCAGATATAGAAGCCATCCAAATAGAGATTGGACACTAGTACTCCCACTCTATGTACCTGCTTATGGTCTATAATTTCCTTTCTTCATTCACTGTTAATTGTTAGCTGTAGTTGTAGTAGTAAGTAAGCATGTGGAACTGTTTCTTGATCAAGGACCACACAAAACCTCAAACAGTGAACAAAAAAAGGGAATGATGAAATCACAAATCAAAGGCATTTTGGTAGAGTTAAAGTATATATACAAGCATATGCTTTTTTTAAACTGAATATAAGCATATATGGTTCATAACCCCCAAATGTGATATCACATCAAAATTTGATCATCTTCCTTTAATTTATTTCACCATACCTATGCTATGTATAATCCCTTACGTAATGATAGTTGTAACATCCCCAAATTTTCCCCTAATTTTTCACAAATTTTTTTTTACTTATGCTAACTATGTTAGAGAAAGAGATTAACCTGATTAAATATCTAACATAGTTAGAAAAAGAACTTATCTTAATTCACTAATATAATTATGATACTAACTATGTTAGAAAAAGAAATTAACTTGATTAAATGTCTAACATAGTTAGAAAAAGAATTTAACTTAATTCACTAAAATAATCATACTGCTAACTATGTTAGAAAAAGAAATTAACTTGATTAAAGGCCTAACATAGTTAGAAAAAGAATTTAACTTAATTCACTAAAATAATCATACTGCTAACTATGTTAGAAAAAGAAATTAACTTGATTAAAGGCCTAACATAGTTAGAAAAAGAATTTAACTTAATTCACTAAAATAATTATGGTACTAACTATGTAAGAAAAAAAGACTAAATTAAATACCTAATATAGTTAGAAAAAGAACTTAACTTAATTCACTAAAATAATCATACTGCTAACTATGTTAGAAAAAGAAATTATCTTGTTTAAACAGCTAACATAGTTAGAAAGGATAATACTTATTTCCTGAATTGCTATTTACCACCTAACCATGATAGAAAAATTTAAGTATCTAAATTATGTAAACTACCCCTATCATGGTTAGAAAAGATTAAACTAAATTCTAAAACACTCACTCTCGGTAATCAAGAAAAACATAGTCCATACTTAGAAGTTCAATTATTCAAATAATCCGGCACAACTCTGCCTGCTAAACATAAATGAATTCTCAAGGAAATAATGAAAATACTAATAACAATAATTCGTCGAATTAAAGAAATATAGAAATCCTAATAAATGCAAACATGAATATATGAAATCTTAATGTGGCCCCTAGCGACTCACATTAGTGAGAAGTCCCTGGATCCCTCCCTTGATCATCTACTACGCTGCTCGAACCTGAAAAATGATAAAAACTGGGGTAGACCCAATTGTGACTATAACTACTTGCCTACGTGCATGTGTGTGCTAATAAGGTGTTCAGTAGAGCATTATATAATATAGATTCAAAACATGTGACATGTAACAATTAGATGCATAATGACAATCCATATATAAACTATTAAATCTTTTGAAATCTCAAAATCAAACTTTGCAATCACAAGCAAAACACACAAATACCGGTTATGGTCCAATAGGGACTAACAACCCTCGCTTGGTACCGGGGGGTGTTCTCCCCCAATTCGTCTTTCTATATTTCCATTTACCGGGGGCGTTCTCCCCAATTCGTCTTTCTATATTTCCTTCTATATCAATTAGTCCCTATAGATCTTGCAGGGTACCTCATTCATGAATGACATATATTCAATATCCCGGTGTCACACACTCAAACCACATCAATAACGTATGCAACACCCAAAATCATATGACACAAAACCATCAAACTTTCATAAAACGAATATGAAACAAATCATTAATGCATAATAATTTTAAAACATGAAATACACACCTTCATGCCAATCAAAATACATACTCCACCAAACAATTTTAAAATAAATATAATTCAAAGATGTGTGCGTAGATAATTTTTCAAAATATAATTTTGAAAAACTTGCTAACCCACACACGCAAACAAATAATTATAGTTACCTGATAATTCGCACCAATCTCACAACAATGTAGTTTTCCCCTTACTAATGTCTCTTTGAATACTCCTACCCTATTGCTTAAAACCTTGATCCATCCGGTCAAAACGACGAACTTGGTCTGTAGAACAACCTGACCAATTTTCGCAATGATCCAACGGTGGGAAAGGTAGAAACATGAAATCTAATAACTAGGTTTCTGTTTCCTGCGAATTGGAAAACGCTCCTCTTCTACGGCTTATTGAGGCCACACCAAAGCTCCAATCACCAATCCAACCGTTCACATTTTTGGAGCCGATGTGCACCGCATCACCATGTAACATTTTGGAGCAAAAGTAATTATAACATTTCAAAACAGAGGCAAAAGTGCCCTTTTGAATTGACAATGATGAGTACTTTTGCCATTGTTTTGAAATTTTATATAAGTACTTTTCCCTCTGTTATGAAATATTATGGTTATTTTTACTTCAAAAAAATCACATGGATATTTTTACACATTAGTGCTTTATTAATTTACTCTATATGTATCTGGTGTAAATATCAATCGACTAATTTTTTTGGTGTGAATATCAAATATATAAGAATATATGTAATGCTGAAGGAATAGTGTTATCTCCATGAAATTATCATGAGAAGGCTCAAATACAGACTAAGCTATGATGACTCAGAACTAGCTAAAAGATACATTTTGATTATAAATTTAGCATCTCAATCCTTTTATCTTTCACATTTATCATTATTTTTTTTCAAATTACCTAGATTTCACATACTAATACATGCAATCAAAAGGAGTTGTCGACATAAATAAGAATTTTAAGAAAGCATAATATATTCTTATTACAAACATAACTAAATTAATTTTTTATTTATATAAGTCAAATTTCTACGTTTAGGACTACATTTCTATCCCCGGGGCAATGCTTTAGAATGAGAAGAATTTGTTTGTAATATCATAAGCATGGTACTTATAACAAATGTCAGAATTATGGAAAGTCATATGTTAGAAAGAGGGATAGTTGATATGGAATTTAAGGGTGATAGGGTGTGCCTTAACCCGTGACATGTAAACTTCCATATTCTGAGCATCAATGTCCTCAACCTATAAAGGAATAACTGAAAGGTTTTGTTTAGAGTTAACTCTATGCTCTACAGATAATTTTTTATTTGAATGATATTTATATGCTTTTATTATGAGAAGTTTATTTTGTATTGGAGCACAAAATACTTCTGAAAAGAGTGGGAGAGAGAAGTGTTCGAGCAAATTGCAGTATGGCTCAAATTGCAGTATGACTCCTCGTGCATGCTAGAAGCTTAGGTTATAACCATAAGGCCCAAGTGAACAGTAATTTCCAAAAGAATGAATATAGAATCCAGAGAAAATTAATGTTCTTGTCTTTGTAGTTTTCACTCTATTATAATTTAGTGTCTTGCTCCTATAAAATACTTTTGATATGGTGTGTAACGCAGTCCATATAGTTGTATTTTAGCCCTTGGAATTCAACCTACTGAATATTTGCCTTTAAAGTTTTGCTCGTTTTATAATTTAGATATTGACCTTTATTCTAAAACTAAGGATCAAATTCTAAAATGGTCAGGGATCGAGTCACATTGGATCACAATTCATGGATTAAGTTACAATTAAGTTAAGCCTATGGGGATTTGAATTGCATTGAATCATAGTATAAAGGTTGAGTTATAACTTTGTTAAAACTATTGAAAAGGGGGAAGGAAATTTTAATAAAATCAATTTTCAAAGAATATGTTGAGTGAAATTTTTTAAATTAATTTTCCTCAATCATCTCTACAACCTTTAATTAAAAAATTTAATTCCACAGCTTGTCCGTTTCTTTTTAAGATATATATAGCTAATTAAAACCTCTTTTCCTTAATTAATAGGTAGCGCTTCCAATGAAAGAGACTTACAAACTTGAACACAAGACTTCAAATTTGACAATTGTGGAACTGAACCGATCTTTTCATTTCTTTCAAATAAAATACAAGATCCATACACGCCACACGGAGTGTAAATTCAGTTTAAAGCTAAACAAAAATGTGTAAAATACGTGGTGGTGACTTATCACTGAAATTGAACATTCTAATGATTTTTTTAAATTAAAAAATAATGTTATGAACCTGGATAAGCAATATACATGCGGGAGTATCCATTATACACGATTGCAATCAATTTTGAATTTTATCCACTCTATTGTGTTGTAGCTAAGGGATATTTATATTCATCAGATTGTTATATAGATGAAGAATTTGTTAACTTATTTTCTTTTTTTAAAAAAAAAAAGCTTAAGTCTTTATATCAACATTAGTAGGTTGCGATCTGATGATTAATATTCATCAATTAAGGCTCAATTCCAGATTCAAATCCATATATTTTCAGTAAGAGGTAGAGTGGCTTAATTTTCTCGTCTTTTTTTGGGTAATGGGAAGACAAAGTTACAAACAAAACTGTCAACTATTTCATTACACACTATTCTCTAATGTAGTTAGTACAATACACACAAACAATGAGTAAATTAGGTAAGGAGGGTACACATGCATGAATAAAGACAGATCATAGAAAAGGGATGTAAAAATTAAATATTTTTAGCCATCTTGGAAAATGATTGACGTTAGAGAAGCCATTGGATCAAAAGACAAAAGTAACTCCTCACTTGTTCCCCCTGAAATACATGTAAATTTTCTGCAGGCAAGAAAATAAGTTAATTGTCTTGCAACGTCATTAGAAACATTCCACACAAGATTATAGGCAGGCCCATATTCTCAAGTAAATATTGCACACAAGGTTCTCAGCTTGGTTTAATACTTTTGCCGCTAATATGATAGCTAGTTACTCATAAGCAATAGACAATCTCACGCTATATCCAATTGCCAATTGGTAGTTATCCTTTAGAAAAAATAGAAAAACATGATTGTCTACACAAATTTCGGTCAGTCACCAAAGTAGTTTTGTCAAGTTGGATTTTGTTCTAAAGTAAGACATCAATCCACTTTGTCCTACATATTTATCAATCTAATGGTGGTGGTGGGATGATGAGGGATGAGCAGAAAAAATGATGAGGAGAGATTCCTCTTCCGTAATAAACATTGTCACTCACCTGAAGCACCCACAAGCTTAGAAGAGTCTCCAAGCAGAACAGGGCAAATCCAACCAGATAGAAAATCTGCAAAAATACCAAAAATCTAGGATAAGAATGGGCAAGAGGTGACATTAGTCTTTTTGATGCAAAAGTTAGAAAAAATTATCTAACAAATGCAATTTGAAAAATCCCCCCCTCCCCCACTTCAACAAGTTTCATCATGTTTCTTCCAGCATCTTCATTAATAACTAGTATTTTTAAGGGCATCAAATTATTCTCGACCAATAAAATTTTATTGCATCACCAATCTGACATTAATAGAATAAGGCATCAGGGGCATCACTTAAACTAGCACTACAAATATCCATTCTTCACATGTGTACTAAACCTCACCGCATTAACATCAACTATCCTTGACACTCATCATCATTTGTTCATGTATCAGATCCCTTCTTCCACTGGGAAAATGGAAAAACAGCCCTGACAAGACTTTTAGCCTTCACGGCTCAGTCCATCTAAAACACTAAAATTCTAAACATATGATAGGTGGGCCTGGGAGATATTTCCACAAGTAAATATGTGAATGCATTTAATTTGTCACTACAAAATAGATCAGTGATGAACTAGAAATACCTTTTGTCCAAGTGTTGGATGCTATCATAAGTCATGAATATGAAATAGCGATAACTGACAAGCCTTGTACATTTATTGTAGATAACTATGCCTAAGAGAAGAAATGCTAGCATGCACATATCTGAAACAACTCACCCCAACAAACACATGGTCAGAGAGGACATCAATTGCTGCAAGAATGCCCCTGAACTCATACGATTAGGATGATTAGCTCACATCAACAGAAAAGAAATATATACTCAGGCATTATAAGTTATTGTTTTTTGAAACAAGTAAAAGGATGGCAACAAGTAATCAGCAATAACAAAAACACAGATTCGTACAACAGGAAATACAGGCGAGTTGCATTTTTACATCAAACTAATACACTCTATAACCGCAGCAGTCTCTAACCAAATAGTTTAAATAAATCAAGAAATAAAACTGTCGCTATACAATTTTGATACATTTTCATTCTTACACTATGTAGTGATGCTACTGACAGAAAATATTCTCCTCTATTCCACTCTCATGTTCCTTAGCGCGGTATAAATGAACTTATAATGTTAGATTAGTTTATTCAAGACAGTTTTTGGTTATAAATATCAATGGTCATGATAAATACCTACATCAATTGGCAGTCATGAACCAGCGATTGACAGTCATGGCAGTTTCAAAACATGATATAATTATACTCAACACAAGAGACAGGCAATGATTAACAACTTAGAAGGTGGTTGTACTCTTCTGGTCCTATTAATAGGGAAGACACAGAAGGTTTTATTTGGTCCTATATATAAGTCACTTTATTAAATATTTATAGGTTTACCCTTCATTTATTACATGCTAACTTTGTTTCCATGTCATATACATTGGATATTAAAAATGGGTAGAATAAGAAATTTGTTGTATTTTAGTGGAAAATTCATGAGTTTAAAGGTTTTACTTGATGTATGTCAAATATGCTACAAGTAACTTATAAATAGAACAAGATGAGTATTCATCACTTACGTGAATGACTTTCCATGGAAGACAATTGGTGGTGCAATCGCGGCAATGACACAAAAGCCAATATGCAGCTGCATCATCCCAAAGACATTAACGGAAGGAATAGTAAATTATTTATACGGAAAATACTAGCACTATCTGTCCTGCATATTGGAAACAAACATCCATAAATAACAATAATTGTGCACAATACAATGCTTGCTAAGCACTTCCATAGTTACATTTACTAAATTGACAAGAACTTATGCATAAGCTCTTTTCATGCTTGTTTACTTTTCATCTTTTCACCCATTTAACCCTTTTTATTTCAGGGATATAACATACAGTGACAGTACATTCTAACTGCAACCTTTATCTTCATTATTGCTAAAGAAGGGACAATAATCATACACATTGTAAAACTACTCGATTATATTGTCTCTAATTAGGATAACAATAATGTCAGTAAAGAAGAGGTGGCTAAACTCTAGTTTACCTCATAGCACGGGGAAGGGGCCTGTACCAAAGCACATATGAAAGGGGGACTCCAAGTAGAGCATAAATTACAGCAAGGAAAAAAATTTGAACACCTGCAAATTTATACTTCAACCATTAGGTCCACATTACATCACAAACCAGAGACTTGGCGGCATCCAATTATAAAATATTGCTGTAGATTTAATTTAAGCTTACCACCGCCTCTAATCCAGCAAATCATCACAGCAAGTACATGCTACATTATAATTTCTCTTCCTCGCTGAAACAACGACCAAAACAGGGCAAGAAAGAAGAAATTCAAGTTTCAAAACCAAAGTACTCGTACTTATTAAACATGCATTTACAGATATAAGCTCTACTGTATCATTTATATTCCATCACATACCCCAACAAACAGAGAATGGAAATTGATTGTCGTCGGCGTTGTGAAGGAGGAGATGAATCGGACAAAGCACGGGCTCTGCACTTTATTTCATTTAGGGACGACAACCTCCTTCTCCTTCACTTAACCAGGGGCGTTTTAGTCTTTTGAAACAAAGGTTTTATTTCACTTTAAGAACTTGGCCTGCAGAGAATTTTCATAATGTTCTGGTCTTTTACTGAAATTGATTGTCAAATTTGGTACAAACATGAAATTCTCCCTATTTTAATTAGCTAACTCCTTTAATTTACCCAAATTAGATTATAAATCTACTGAATTTACTAAATTTTTTAAGTGATGTCATGTGTTGTACTTTTTGACCATACTAAATACTAAATTAGGTAGGTTCTTAATATTTACTAAATTTTGGAAGTGATGTCATGTGTTGTACTTTTTGACTATACTAAATACTAAATTAGGTAGGTTCTTAATCTGTGACTATAAAAATTTTAATGTTTCCTTATTATTTTTCTAGAGGAACTCATTTAACTCCTCAAAACGTTCAATAAATGTAATGTCAACCTTCTCTATCCAAGATTTTTTTGTTTGAATGGTAAACACACATATTAGCATTTCTATAAATGTGTTATATCTTTACACTTAGATACTCATTTATCAATTTAAAAATATTTTCGATTTTATTAATGTGTTTCACGTCTGTATTCTGATACTCATTCGTTAATTTAAAAATATCAATTCTATAAATGCGTTTCTCGTTTACACTCTGATACTCATTCGTCAATTTAACAATATTTTCGATTCCCAAATTGAACTTTAATTTCTTGATACTTTCTCACCTTTAAAAAAGAAATATATGTCATCATTATCTACTTGCATTGCAATTTTATATTTTTAAAATCCATTGTCAATCCTATGCTTTGCTAACAGATAGTATTTCGTCATGAGATGAATCATCAACTTGAGGAAGATAGCTGCATAATCTATGTTCAAAATTAATCTCACAGTTGTGGAAAATGCTCACAATCAGCCTCATAATTGTTGGTTTTAGTTCTAACTTTCACTCAAAATAATTTTTATCTCCCATTTTAAAAATAAAAATTTATTTTCTTCAACTATGTCATTTATAACCATTCTCTAATCTTTGTTTAAAATTTGGAAAGTAATCATCATCACTAATTTCTTTAAAAAGTCATCATTGATATTCATCAATTAAGGCTAAATTCCAGATTCAAATCCATATATTTTCAGTAAGAGGGTGAGTAGCTACATTTTCTCGTCTCTTTTTGGGTAATGGGAACTTGGGAAGACAAAAAAACTGTCAACTATTTCATTACACACTATTCTTTAATGTAGTTAGTACAATACACACAAACAATGAATAAATTAGATAAGGAGGGTACACATGCTTGAATGAAGACAGATCATAGAGAAGGGGTGTAAAAATTAAATATTTTCAGCCATCTTGGAAAATAATAGTAGTTGTAGAAGCCATTGGATCAAAACCCGGAAGTAAATCCTCACTTGTTCCCCCTGAAATACATGTAAATTTTCTGCACGCAAGAAAATTAGTTAATTGTCTTGCAACGTCATTAGAAACATTCCACACAACATTATAGGCAGGGCTTATATCCTCGAGTAAATAATGCACACAAGATTCTCAGCTTGGTTTCATACTTTTGCCCATAGGCTAATATAATAGCTAGCTACTCATAAGCAATAGACAATCTCACGTTATATCAAATCGGTAGTTACCCTTTAGAAAAAAATAGAGAAAACATGATTGTCTATACAATTTTCAGTCAGTCTCCAAAGCACTTTTGTCAGAGTTGAATTTTGTTCTCAAGTAAGACATCAATCCACTCTGTCCTACACTCTTGCATATTTATCAATCAAATGGTGGTGATGGCATGATGAGGGATGAGCAGAAAAAATGATGAGGAGAGAATCCTCTTCCGTAAATCTTATACTCCCTCTGTTCCTAAATATAAGATCACTTTAGGGAGGAGAGCTTGTTCCTAAATATAAGATCACTTTCTAATTTGACTCAAGTTTTCCCCTAATTACCCCTATACTCCCTTCACTAAAAAAATAGTGGTTTGAAGGTGAGAGGATACTTTTAAAACTTAGGTGAGCTAGGGGTATTTTGGAATTTCATGTAATCCTAACTCATTGAATGTCTTCCTTAATCTCTCCAAATTTATTAAAGTGATCTTATATTTAGGAACGGATGGAGTATATAAGATTAGGTATATCATTTATCGCATTGCAGACTGCGAAGCAAAACAAGACCAAACCTAAAAATTTAAATGCAAACATTGTCACTCACCTGAAGCACCCATAAGCTTAGAAGAGTCTCCAAGCAAAATAGGGCAAATCCAACAAGATAGAAAATCTGTACAAATACCAAGAATCTAGGATAAGAATAAGCAAGAGGTGACTGCACATTAGTCTTTTTGATGCAAAAGTTAGAAATGATGGTCTAACAAATGTAATTTGAAAAATTTTCCCCCAGCAACTTCAACTAGTTCCATCATGTTTTCATTAATGTCTTGTAATTTTTAAGGCCGTCCAAATTATTCTTGAGCAATAAAGTATTGCATCACCAAACTGACACTTCATAAAATAAGGCACCAGAGGCATCACTCAACCTAGCACTACACATGTCCATTCTCCACATGTGTGCTAAACCTTACCGCATCAACATCAACTATCCTTGACACTCATCGACATCGTCATTTGTTCATGTATCAGATCCATTCTTCCACTTGAAAAATGGAAAGACAAATCTGACAAGGCTGTTACCCTTCACGGCTCAGTCCATCTAAAACACTAAAATTCTAAATATATGATAGGTGGGCTTGGGAGATATTTCCACAAGTAAATTTGTAAATGCATTTAATTTGTCACTATAAAATAGATCAGTGATGAACTAGAAATACCTTCTGTCCAAGTGTTGGGTGCTAATCATAAGTCATGAATATGAATAGCAATTACTGACAAGCCTTGTACATTCCTTGTAGATAACTATGCCTAAGAGAATATATGCTAGCATGTGCATATCTGAAACAACTTACCCCAACAATCACATGGTCTGAGAATACATCAATTGCTGCAAGAATGCCCCTGAAATCATACGATTAGGATGATTAGCCCATAACATTAACAAAAAAGAAATATATACTCAGGCATTATAAGTTACTATTTTTTGTGAAACAAGTCAAAGGATGGCAACAAGTAATCAGCAATAACCAGAACACAGATTCTTACAATAGGAAGTACAGGAGAGTTGCATTTTACATTAAACTAATACACTCTATAACCGCAGGAGTCTCTGACCAAATAGTATAAATAAATCAATAAATAAAACTATCACTATACAATTTTGATCATTTTTCATTCCTACACTATGTAGTGATGCTACCGATGTAAAATATTCTCCTTTATTCCACTCATGATCCTTAGCGCGGTATAAATGAACTTATAATGTTAGATTAGTTTATTCAAGACAATTTTTGGTTATAAATATCAACAGTCATGATAAATACATCAATTGGCAGTCATGAACCAGCAATTGACAGTCATGGCAATTTCAAAACATGATATAATTATACTCAACACGAGACTCTGGCAATGATCAACAACTTGAAAGGTGGTTGTACTCCTCTGGTCCTATTTATTGGGCAGATAGTGAAGGTTTTATATGGTCCTATATATAAGTCAATTTATTAAATATGTATAGGTTTACCCTTCATTTATTACATGCTAACTTTGTTTTCATGTAATATATTGAATATTAAAAAGGGGTAGAATAAGCAATTTGTTGTATTTTAGAGGAAAGTTAATGAGTTTTAAGGTGTTACTTGGTCTGTGTGAAATATGCTACAAGTAACTTATAAATAGAACCAGATGAGTATTTATCAAACTTACGTGAATGACTTTCCATGGAAGACAATTGGTGGTGCAATCGCGGCAATGACACAAAAGCCAATATGCAGCTGCATCATCCCAAAGCCATTAACGGAAGGAATAGTAAATTATTTATACGGGAAAATACCAGCATTATGTGAAAGATTAACCTACCAAGTAAAACAGGAAAAACCAACCGAACTTGAGTGCACTATCTGTCCTGCATATTGGAAACAAACAACCATAAACAACAATAATTTTGCGCAATCCAATGCTTGCTAAGCACTTCCATATTAAAATTTACTAAATTGACAAGAACTTATGCATAAGCTCTTTTCATGCTTGTTTACTTTTCTTTCTTTTCACCCATTTAACCCGTTTTATTTCAGGGATAGAACATACAGTGACAGTACGTTCTAACGAAGGGACAATAATAGGATAACAGTAATGCTAGAAAAGAAGATGAAACATACCTCCTACTAATATGATATTAATCTTAACCTAACACATTGCTAATCAAACAATCCAAACAATGGAATTTAACTATGTTAGGAAAAGATTCACCTAACATAGTTAGCAAAAGAAATTCTCTATTAATAAGAGATTACACATCTAACTATGTTAGAAAAGAGAATTTCCTAACATAGTTAGCAAAAGAACCATCATCATCCTAATAAATATTACATACAGTACAATAACCTAAATCTAACCATGTTAGAAAAGAATCACCTAACATGGTTAGAAAAAGAACTAACCAAACTACATAAAAATAAACCATATTAGAGCGGGGCCCATCTAACATGGTTATATCAGAAAAATAACCTCCATTAACTTACAAACATTCAACATTCACATAATATAATCAAGTTAGGAAAAGAGAATTTCCTTAACTTGATCATAACCATTCACCTGTAAAACTAATAATATTATCCCGTACAATGGTGACTTAATCACCTAACACAGCATGTGTCAACAACACCAGTAACTAGCTTCATTAAAACAACACATCAGAAGTACACAATTCTCTGACTTAACATGTCAGCATCACAAAGCGAAATCAAACGTCGCTAACGCTCAATCAGTATAAGAGATTGCCTTTCCATTAGCAGGCAATCCTTCTGTAGCAATTTATCACATACAGTATATAATCAATCATCACACTAACAAAATGTGTGATACAACCAAACTGTCACATTATGACAATATCAGTAACTAAAGAGCAATTAACAGAATCAATTAAACAGACAATTAGCAATACATTTCACCCAAAATACACAACAGATGCGGAAGCAGATGCAGCCTACTTTATGGCAATATATATATCCCTACGGTATACCTCCGGCCTACTCACTGACTCAGTGCAGCTGGCCGGCCCCTTTTTCCCTTCCTCTCAGACTACCTCTGGGCATGATCACCTGCAAAAATAAAGGGAATGGGGTGAGACAAAACAATGTCTCAGTAATCACTACTTAACTCACTGTGAGACTCAGAAGTGGGGTAGCGGAGTGTCTACAGGGTACCACAGTTCAAAAACCTGCATACAGCATATAACATTTGCAAATATACACAAATATATATATATACAGAACAAATGCATCCATCTCTCAATATACAAAAATAAACGTGTGTGACACTGTGCCCGGTCTACAATCCGAAAAGCATAAAAGGGACCACTCTAATCAATGTGAAAATCCCTGGTTCCTTTACAATCCGAGGAACCCGTACAATTAACCTATCGATTTGCGCAAATCGATAGGTTACATCGGCCGACGGTACTAACAACCAGTGTCATGCAACATACAAAAGATTATATATAAATATGAATTTATATAAAGTACAGTTCAATTGAAAGGTACCCTATAGCCCACGTTTAAGTATAACATAATTTGAATTCATTTTATTTATATATATGAATAAGTAGAAGAGGATATTAGAAAATCCTCAACTACCATCACCCTCAGTATCACAGTCAGTTAAGCGTGATTACCTGTTCAAGCTCAATAACCATAAATCCTAGCAGCAATTGTTTTCCGTGTGCTCCACCCGAGTCACCGTCGTCTACAATCACGCAGTGAGCTGCTGATGGTCAAGACACAATATCAGTGACTTTGACCACCCATTCAAACTAATTCTAAAACCATTCTGGAAGTAATAAACTACTTCTAACATCCACAATTTTCTATATTCTTCTAAGCCATCACAATTCCCTTAACCATTTTATTTATAACCCTTAACGTATTAACTTAACCATTTCTCATACTTCTGTCAAAATTTACCAATCATGTAAAACCCATCAAAACCATCTCATCAATATTAATTTAACAACAAAATGTGGTCTTCCCCAACTCCCAAACATTTCACCACATTCTAACATACCTTCACGTAACAAAATTCCCCTTATTAATACTTTAACTTTCAAACTTCCTTTCAAACACCATTCCAACCAAAACCAATATTCCTACATCCTAAAATAACCTTAACAAGCATTTATAAACCACCAATTTATTCAAACACTTCTTTACCTAACCAATAATCGCTTTTAACCAACACTTTAGCTAACAAAATTTCTTACAAACACCAATCCATCTAAAACTAACATTCCAACATCCCTAAATAACTTCGTCTAGCATTTCTTAACCACCAATTCAGTCCAACACTCCTTTATGAACAAATCCTAATTCCAAAGAGTCATAAAATGTTCCATAAATTCACAAAATAATTCCAAATTTCAATAAACTCAATTACTTTCCAAAAATCTTCAGTTAACCACTTCAATGTTCACAAAATTTTGTTTTAAAGATCCAAATGTTTAATTATGGCCAAACCCTCACTTTAAAGAATCATAATCCTTACTAAAAGTTCCCAAATGCTCAGTCCCCTTCACAAAATCCCATTGCTCTCAAGAATACTCAACTCCAATGCCTCAATTTCAATATTAAAGTGTCAACATTCTAAAAATTTCAATATAATCAAAACCTTAATTCCAAAGAATACCTAAATATTCTCCCAAAAATTCTAAAGTAGTTTTCCAACTTCAAGAGACATCAAATATCCTCACAAAGCTTCAATTAATCACTTAACAATCTTTATGGTATCTTGACAAATCCTAAAGTTTCAATTTTTCACAACGCCCTACTCAAAAGAGGAAGCTTTATGCGACAATCAACTACACAAGAGGCTAGAGGCTTACAAAGTGCAAGAATGGAGGAAGAGAAATTTTCCCCCACCGTCGGCCGCCGGAAAATCTCGCCGGAAAATGCCCCCTTGGTGGTTGGCCGAACTGAAAGGCAAGGAAAGCTAAGGAATTTGTGTTGTGGAGTTGAAGTAAGGAAAACAACATGAGGAACTACAAGAAAAATCCAACCTTTAATTCACCCGCCGGAAGCCGCCGCCGGAAAAGTCAAAACCGCCGCCGGAAAAGCCGCCGGAGTCGCAGATCAAGCACAAGCTTCAAGGATTCAAGAAAAATCACGAAAAGAACCTAAGAACCATCTCCTACCTCCAACACACTCCCTTCGCCGGAAAAGTCGCCGGAAATCGCCGGCCGGACAGAAATGGAAGGAAAAGCTTAGAAAAAATGTTATGGAGTTGAAAAAGGAAGGACATCCAGAAAATCCAAGTCTTTTACCTCAACTCCGAGCTCGCCGGAAAAAGGCCTCCGCCGCCGGAAAATTGAAAGTGTGCGACGGACACACACACCCACACGGATCGGACCCAATCTTCACGCCTCTATAAAGCAAAGGGAGAGGTGAACTGAAATGAGGAAGCTTTTTGGTAGGTGAGGCCGATTTGTGAGGTGTGAGGAAGAAGAAGAAGAAAGAAAGAAGGAAAAAAAAATGGTGAAGGGAGGGGGGGTCCGCGCGTGTCTTTCCGTGAAAATGGAGGAGGAGGGAGTTCGAATGTTGTTAAGGGAAGGGAGGAGGGGCATGTTTGGTTGAGGGGAAATAAGGTGGTTTTTGATGATTTGTAGCCCAAACTTGCCATAGTGTACACTTTTTAACTTAAAACCTCTCAAACCAGTCTCCAATCTTCTGAATCTTCAAAATATTTTTAACTCTACCATTCCCTCATATTTCAAACTCTTCATTTCTTAATTAATTATATGCACTTTAATTATTTTAATGTTTCTAAAATATTCTCAAAAATCTCCAAAAATTCCCAAAAATTCCCAAAATTCCCAAAATTCCTAATTTCTCCATTTATCATTTCCAAAACACCCTTTAATCCTGTATTAAATTTTCAGGATGTTACAATTCTCCCCACCTTTTAGGAATTTTGCCCTCAAAATTCGCTATATCTAACCTCTTTAAGAAAGATACTAAGCATCATCCACTCAATACATTGCTAAAAACTTGTATTAGGGAATAAAAGTTTCAAATTCTAGTCAACCTGATCGAAGTCCTTTCTCTCTTCTAAATCTTCATGTCATAATTCCAAGCTTACTACACCTTAATGGTCTAATCTCCTTAACTTATAAGACTATGAGAGTCATTCTTACTTCCTTTATCAAATATTTCACACCAATTAATTACATCGTCAAATCCTTGGACCAAGTTCTATGGTAAGACTTCTAATTTAAAGACAATTCCACCTTGAAATTCATTATCTTCTAACCCACAAATGGTTCACGAATCAATGTCAACACCTAAACTTTCTTAATTCGATCCTACACACAATAATACTTCCGATCATTTTTATCTGCTTTGGAATCTTGAGGTTGCTACTTAAAACGATTTCCACTATTTCATATTCCTATTTATGATATCGATGTAATTCTTCTACTTGTATGAGGGACTTAACTTTATATCCAATAATTTCACTAAGTTTAATCCTATGCTCTCACCTCTAAATTGCCAAACAAAAATCCCGAAAAATTCATTCTTTACTTGCCTCATAACTGTAACTTAACATATGTCCTAACATATCCAGTCCATCAAAATCCCTCACTTGCATTTTATTCCAATGAATCATTTAAGAGTTCGCTAAACTTCAACCTAACATTTTAACCCTAGTTTCATTATTAAGAGAGATTGTATACTCCTTAATCCACGATAAAACTTCATATCAACAAGTTATCCCACTTAATCTCCGATTCATACTCTAAATATTACTTAAAATTACCAATCGCAGTGTAGTCTCAAGCAGTCCCCTCAGTCATCATTAATCATAAACCTAACTTTCTCTCTTTTTAAAAAAAATCTTCGAGTCAACCATTCACTCCTAATCATTATAATTTGTTATTACACCCAATTATCGACCCATATTCATTTATCAATCCATAATCATTATTGTATCCTCCAATCATCAAAATCATAACTCCTCTTTAATTACATCTAACTTAATCACTACTAGCTAAATAATCATAAACTTAATCTCATTATTTGCCCTATTTTAACTGCAACAATCTGTACCAATTAAATTCTTCATTAATAGTAATATCTACATGCCGTATAAACCAAGGAAAACCTCACAATCCCCTTTAAACCTCATGTTATATCCATATTTATCATTTACAATCTCTGACGTATCAGCAATATCTTCTAAATTAACATCAACAATCCCCTTATACTGATGTCACTTTAATCTATAACCTAGATCTCCACCATAATCCCTATAGTACACTACTTTCTACAATTTCTCAACTTTGTCCAAATGCATCTAAATTAATACATTCTAGTTATATCCTCACTACCATATTCCTTCATTAATCAACTTTAATCCAAAACTTAATTTATATATATATAAGCAAAAATTCGCTAAGCAACCTTCCATCCATAATCAATTATGTTCCCCCAATTATCAAGATTGCTAACTCCTGTTGAATACCTTAATTCAATACAAGTCAGACCATTTTTAAACTTTAATCCCGTAGTTTCACCTATATCAATCCCAACAATTCAAATTGAAAGAATTTTTTTTTTTTTTTACCAATAGGCCTAGTAATCTAGAAAAACCTATAAACTCCCTAAATTTTCAAGTCATACGCATATTCATAGCATTACAACCTTCAACTTATCCTCAATACCTTCTAAATCAACATCGACACTTTTCCCTTACTACTGTCACTTCTATTTGTTCTAACTTAAAATCCTTGAGTTACTAGGAAACATTCCTTCAGCTTCTAATATCCAACCAAAATTTAACTATTTGTCTCATTTATTCCACAGATGTTAGCATCCTTTTCTAAATATCACCTCGAACTAAGGGAGCTTTTTCAACTTCTACAAGTCACCTTGTCGCCTATGGGTTTAAATCACTACTATTCATGTTTATAATTTCATTACATCCTAATCATCACTTTGCAAAACTTCCTATTTCGAATTTCTAAATTTAATTATAATGATCCTTGAATATTTTTATCCATCATTCCCTATCACTACTATTGGCTTCTTCTCCCTAGCAGGACCCTCTCTTATAATTCTTATCTCACAAGGTCATCAACCATATCTTGCTCAAAAACTAACCACTTGATTAAACCCAAACCACCGCACATAACTTTCAATACACTCATAATCAACAAAAATGTTCAAGAAACCATTTATTCTTCGCTTGTCTTGAAACTTTCTATCAAACTAGTTAAAACCAAAGTTTATCAATAAACCACCCTTATCACAACCCAACAATTGTACTTCTATTATTCGATTGATTCTTACTCTTACTTAGTAATGGTTCTAACATTCTACCTTCTCTAAAAATACCTTTCACTTCAAAATCAAATCATAATCCAATCCCAACCTATTTATTTCGATCAAAATTATTATTGGATTTGAATCGCTCTCATAATTTTGCATCCATAAACACAACTACCTTTCCTCTTAATTGATGTATTAATATCAAGTCGTTTCAACCTTTTCCTCTATATTTAAAGATCCAAATTAATAATTTCCCAACATCCAACCTAAATCAAAGTCTCAATCAATCTATATTCACTTACTTATAATCTTAACTAAAAGTGTAACTCCTAACAATAGAAAATCTCACTTTTCAATATAAAACTATATCCACACGACAATCACCTATACTAAATAAATCAACTAATTCTACAACAATCATAATACTTTAAACCTTGAAATAGAGTTATTGAAACACTCCTTCCCAATATCAACTCAATTGTTATAACATGCTTTACATT
The DNA here is from genome assembly GCA_029929735.1 of Mimosa pudica. Lineage (NCBI taxonomy): Eukaryota > Viridiplantae > Streptophyta > Magnoliopsida > Fabales > Fabaceae > Mimosa > Mimosa pudica. The sequence goes on along the minus strand of JAKELP010000017.1, from coordinate 7,855,706 downwards.
CGAATGCTACCTATTCCATATATTCATTCTTTAAATTACACTTCTATAAGGAACCCTTCATTCCTTACTGAAACCTCAAATATAACCTAGATTAAAATTTCAAATCACTCAAAGTATAGTCCAATTGCGACTCAAATCAATCCTCCTACAAGTTTTATTTATATACCTTCTAGACATATTAGACATCCCCTATACTTTCATAAGGGTCCATGAATTAGGAGCATTTAACTAACTCGCAAACATCTCAACAAACATTTCTCCTCCTCGTAGCTCATAAGAAAAGTGAAACCTTATGCACCATAACTAAAACTATTATTTTCCCTCACTTTCACTATGCTTTAAACGGTAAAAGTTAAGAAAGATTTGATAGTCACCTATACAAGCAATCGAACAACTTCAGCAGGTGTCAAACCCGAGTAAGTACGAAGAAAACGAAATCCATCACCAATTGCACTTCACTCATTTATGCATCTAAACACAAATTTTCTTTACAATCCTACCCAAAAGTACATTTTCTTACCTCATTCTAATCATTCCAATTTAAATATCTTAGTACGGAATGACCACTCTCCCCACCATAGGAATTTTGTCCGCAAAATTCACTGCATATATCCTCAAAAGAAAGGTTAGTGATCATGCACAACAGGAAGGGAAAAGGAATATATATTGCCATTCTATATGCAATGCAACAGGCAGGGTATCGTTTACCATAAAACTGATACCAAGTTGAAACATACCTCCTACTAATATGATATTAATCTTAACCTAACACATTGCTAATCAAACAATCCAAACAATGGAATTTAACTATGTTAGGAAAAGATTCACCTAACATAGTTAGCAAAAGAAATTCTCTATTAATAAGAGATTACACATCTAACTATGTTAGAAAAGAGAATTTCCTAACATAGTTAGCAAAAGAACCATCATCATCCTAATAAATATTACATACAGTACAATAACCTAAATCTAACCATGTTAGAAAAGAATCACCTAACATGGTTAGAAAAAGAACTAACCAAACTACATAAAAATAAACCATATTAGAGCGGGGCCCATCTAACATGGTTATATCAGAAAAATAACCTCCATTAACTTACAAACATTCAACATTCACATAATATAATCAAGTTAGGAAAAGAGAATTTCCTTAACTTGATCATAACCATTCACCTGTAAAACTAATAATATTATCCCGTACAATGGTGACTTAATCACCTAACACAGCATGTGTCAACAACACCAGTAACTACCTTCATTAAAACAACACATCAGAAGTACACAATTCTCTGACTTAACATGTCAGCATCACAAAGCGAAATCAAACGTCGCTAACGCTCAATCAGTATAAGAGATTGCCTTTCCATTAGCAGGCAATCCTTCTGTAGCAATTTATCACATACAGTATATAATCAATCATCACACTAACAAAATGTGTGATACAACCAAACTGTCACATTATGACAATATCAGTAACTAAAGAGCAATTAACAGAATCAATTAAACAGACAATTAGCAATACATTTCACCCAAAATACACAACAGATGCGGAAGCAGATGCAGCCTACTTTATGGCAATATATATATCCCTACGGTATACCTCCGGCCTACTCACTGACTCAGTGCAGCTGGCCGGCCCCTTTTTCCCTTCCTCTCAGACTACCTCTGGGCATGATCACCTGCAAAAATAAAGGGAATGGGGTGAGACAAAACAATGTCTCAGTAATCACTACTTAACTCACTGTGAGACTCAGAAGTGGGGTAGCGGAGTGTCTACAGGGTACCACAGTTCAAAAACCTGCATACAGCATATAACATTTGCAAATATACACAAATATATATATATATACAGAACAAATGCATCCATCTCTCAATATACAAAAATAAACGTGTGTGACACTGTGCCCGGTCTACAATCCGAAAAGCATAAAAGGGACCACTCTAATCAATGTGAAAATCCCTGGTTCCTTTACAATCCGAGGAACCCGTACAATTAACCTATCGATTTGCGCAAATCGATAGGTTACATCGGCCGACGGTACTAACAACCAGTGTCATGCAACATACAAAAGATTATATATAAATATGAATTTATATAAAGTACAGTTCAATTGAAAGGTACCCTATAGCCCACGTTTAAGTATAACATAATTTGAATTCATTTTATTTATATATATGAATAAGTAGAAGAGGATATTAGAAAATCCTCAACTACCATCACCCTCAGTATCACAGTCAGTTAAGCGTGATTACCTGTTCAAGCTCAATAACCATAAATCCTAGCAGCAATTGTTTTCCGTGTGCTCCACCCGAGTCACCGTCGTCTACAATCACGCAGTGAGCTGCTGATGGTCAAGACACAATATCAGTGACTTTGACCACCCATTCAAACTAATTCTAAAACCATTCTGGAAGTAATAAACTACTTCTAACATCCACAATTTTCTATATTCTTCTAAGCCATCACAATTCCCTTAACCATTTTATTTATAACCCTTAACGTATTAACTTAACCATTTCTCATACTTCTGTCAAAATTTACCAATCATGTAAAACCCATCAAAACCATCTCATCAATATTAATTTAACAACAAAATGTGGTCTTCCCCAACTCCCAAACATTTCACCACATTCTAACATACCTTCACGTAACAAAATTCCCCTTATTAATACTTTAACTTTCAAACTTCCTTTCAAACACCATTCCAACCAAAACCAATATTCCTACATCCTAAAATAACCTTAACAAGCATTTATAAACCACCAATTTATTCAAACACTTCTTTACCTAACCAATAATCGCTTTTAACCAACACTTTAGCTAACAAAATTTCTTACAAACACCAATCCATCTAAAACTAACATTCCAACATCCCTAAATAACTTCGTCTAGCATTTCTTAACCACCAATTCAGTCCAACACTCCTTTATGAACAAATCCTAATTCCAAAGAGTCATAAAATGTTCCATAAATTCACAAAATAATTCCAAATTTCAATAAACTCAATTACTTTCCAAAAATCTTCAGTTAACCACTTCAATGTTCACAAAATTTTGTTTTAAAGATCCAAATGTTTAATTATGGCCAAACCCTCACTTTAAAGAATCATAATCCTTACTAAAAGTTCCCAAATGCTCAGTCCCCTTCACAAAATCCCATTGCTCTCAAGAATACTCAACTCCAATGCCTCAATTTCAATATTAAAGTGTCAACATTCTAAAAATTTCAATATAATCAAAACCTTAATTCCAAAGAATACCTAAATATTCTCCCAAAAATTCTAAAGTAGTTTTCCAACTTCAAGAGACATCAAATATCCTCACAAAGCTTCAATTAATCACTTAACAATCTTTATGGTATCTTGACAAATCCTAAAGTTTCAATTTTTCACAACGCCCTACTCAAAAGAGGAAGCTTTATGCGACAATCAACTACACAAGAGGCTAGAGGCTTACAAAGTGCAAGAATGGAGGAAGAGAAATTTTCCCCCACCGTCGGCCGCCGGAAAATCTCGCCGGAAAATGCCCCCTTGGTGGTTGGCCGAACTGAAAGGCAAGGAAAGCTAAGGAATTTGTGTTGTGGAGTTGAAGTAAGGAAAACAACATGAGGAACTACAAGAAAAATCCAACCTTTAATTCACCCGCCGGAAGCCGCCGCCGGAAAAGTCAAAACCGCCGCCGGAAAAGCCGCCGGAGTCGCAGATCAAGCACAAGCTTCAAGGATTCAAGAAAAATCACGAAAAGAACCTAAGAACCATCTCCTACCTCCAACACACTCCCTTCGCCGGAAAAGTCGCCGGAAATCGCCGGCCGGACAGAAATGGAAGGAAAAGCTTAGAAAAAATGTTATGGAGTTGAAAAAGGAAGGACATCCAGAAAATCCAAGTCTTTTACCTCAACTCCGAGCTCGCCGGAAAAAGGCCTCCGCCGCCGGAAAATTGAAAGTGTGCGACGGACACACACACCCACACGGATCGGACCCAATCTTCACGCCTCTATAAAGCAAAGGGAGAGGTGAACTGAAATGAGGAAGCTTTTTGGTAGGTGAGGCCGATTTGTGAGGTGTGAGGAAGAAGAAGAAGAAAGAAAGAAGGAAAAAAAAATGGTGAAGGGAGGGGGGGTCCGCGCGTGTCTTTCCGTGAAAATGGAGGAGGAGGGAGTTCGAATGTTGTTAAGGGAAGGGAGGAGGGGCATGTTTGGTTGAGGGGAAATAAGGTGGTTTTTGATGATTTGTAGCCCAAACTTGCCATAGTGTACACTTTTTAACTTAAAACCTCTCAAACCAGTCTCCAATCTTCTGAATCTTCAAAATATTTTTAACTCTACCATTCCCTCATATTTCAAACTCTTCATTTCTTAATTAATTATATGCACTTTAATTATTTTAATGTTTCTAAAATATTCTCAAAAATCTCCAAAAATTCCCAAAAATTCCCAAAATTCCCAAAATTCCTAATTTCTCCATTTATCATTTCCAAAACACCCTTTAATCCTGTATTAAATTTTCAGGATGTTACAGAAGAGGTGGCTTAACTCTAGTTTACCTCATAGCACGGTAAAGGGGCCTGTACCAAAGCACATATGAAAGGGGGACTCCAAGTAGAGCATAAATTACAGCAAGGAAAAAAATTTTAACACCTGCAAATTCATACTTCAACCATTAGGTCCACATTACATAACAAACCAGAGACTTGGCAGCATCCAAATATAAAATATTACTGTAGATTTAATTTAAGCTTACCACCGCCTCTAATCCAACAAATCATCACTGCAAGTACATTAAAAACCAGACAGAGAACAATTCCTGCAAATGTTAAAAAAAAATAGAAATCAGAAGTACATTCTCAAAGAAAAATTGTAAGCATATGTTATAATAACTTAAGTAAGTACAAAAAACAGCAGTCATGACTAATGAGGGGAGAAGTAAGAAAAAGTTCTTTAAGGGTGACTGACAGAACCCAAACAAACACTACAAAATATAACAAATACTACAATTTTATCGAATTTGAACTTTAATCGAAAAAACAGAAACAATCCACCAGATGTTGGAAGAACTCAATTTATAGATATAACAAAAAAATATGCAGAAGCATGCTGCAACCATGTTAACAAAGTTCAGGGGGAGACCAATAAGAAACAACAAGCAAATAAACTGATGAATAGTTTCAACTTCTCATACCTAACCAACTTGCAAATGCCAAATATTGCAGCCTCTGGGCATGAACAGGTATCTCGTTGGCTATGTCATGGTGAATGATTGGAAAAAATGGAGGCCAATTCTTATCTTCAATAACAACCCCAGCTGATGAGCACAAAAAAAACTTGCGTTATTGACTCAGCATAAATCTAGGTGTGACAAAACAGTCTACCAAAAGGATTGCATGTCATAAACTCAAGCCTCAGTATTTACATCTGGCAACCGCATCTTCTCTTCTTTTGATTTCCTGCATGTACATTTTGAAAATCATATTACACTTAAAAGCAATGATCCAGCGCATTTATGTAGGCCATAAGATAAGCAAAAACTTAATGATTAGGCAATTAAGCTTATGGCATCACATGTTACATTAATGATGGAAATAAAATACTGAAACAGGTAATATAAAATTTTGTGACTTCAAAACAGTGAGACGCTAACCTGCTCTCTCTTCTTTAGATCTGCTTCCCATTTTGCAAGCTCTTTTTCCCTTTTCTTAGAGACATAAGCAACACCACAGGAAAAAAAAAATTAGCCCCAAGAAAAGCCTAAACTAGAAGAGCAACTCTACATTTGCAATATAATTACATTTGGATTCTCTAATGGAATATCCACTGTAGCATCAGATGCTGCTGGAGGAACACGTAACTTTGATCCAGGGGCACCATTCTGCAAGATTTTGCCCAACAAAAAATTTTCATAAGCATCAAGCCAGGGCTTAAATGAAATGGAACAAAACATTCAATACAGAATAGGATATAATCTCTAAGTACTCGGCAAGCTGTCTAGTCAAATTTTGGCTCATTGGAAAATTAATCACCAAAAAACTCATTTCATTGAAAACATACTATGCCACTGTCTCGATTGTTAATATTTTCCACATATTTTTTTGGGATTCAAATGAAGTTTTTTTCCCCCTGAATTAATTAATAAGGCAAAAGTAAAACCTTCTTAGTGTTCAAAAAGATTGAACAAAATTTTTTTCATATTGAAAACTAAAATTGCAACATGTTTCTGTTTATAGTAACAGAACCCTCACTTCCATACAATTAATATCAAATCCAACATTTATGTCTCTTACATTTTCAGGGGACACAATCAAAAATGTAAATCTCAAACATAACCACCATTATATCTCCCGTGCAATGCTAAGCTGCATGATCTAAAGCTGACATAACGGTGGGATCACTTCAACCATTATGCATAACATGCTTAACCATTTTTTAATATTCCAAATGACAAAATTAAAAATGAGTAATAACAAAAAAATACTTTCTGCAATTTAAAATCTCAAATAAGAATTCCAACCACTTTAGTGTATGCAATTCAAAAGATACTACTTTTATGTGACTTTCCCTAAAAAAAATCCTTAATTATTTTTTTATGAGATTTCAAAAAAAAATATTCAGAAGTTAAAGGGAAAAAACTAACCCTTAAAAAAAGGCAACCACAATAACTTTTTTCTAATATTACAAATAAGAAATTATTACAATATCTATCAGACATATTCTCGTATTTTCCGACAACCGAAAAAGGTGGGGTATCAATAATTACTCATTAATAACGCCATCATCTTATTCCACTAAGTGCATTCACTGAGATCATAAGCCACATTTTTCTCTAATGAATTTCAGTCAGCTTAGAGTCCAAGTCTTAAACTTTTGTGAATTATAACCAAACCCAGATGGGAAAACGCGAAAATAACACTCCAACTTCACCATGAGCTTCATCTCAAAGTAAAGAAACAATTTTTAAATCTGGGTTCTAGCGAAGATGAAGCAACCACAAACGAAGAGTTTAAAAAAATGGAATTGAAATGAGTGGATCTGGAAAATTGAATAGAGAAGAAGGATTACCGAGAAGGGATTCACTTGCTCTTCTTCGTCAAATGGATTCGGATCGTGGGATGGCATACTTCTGGATGAAGAAGATCAATGCAGCCCAATTGATAAAGTTTATATGTATATCAGTTTAAAGTATTGCTTATAGTAATACTACATACTCACTTCCCGTAATAAATATAGGACCTAGATAACTTTTTTTTGGGGAGATTAAGGAAGACTTAATTTTAGATGTCTTTCCAATAATACCCCTCCTTAATTAATTTAGTTACTTAGTAGCCCTTTCTCCCCTATCAAAGGAGTTGTTAAGAAGAAGAAGGGTAATTTAGGAAAAAGGTGACCAAAAATGTATCTAGGTCTTATATTTAGGACCAAAATGAAGTCTCTATCTAAGTCCTATATTTAGGACCGGAGGGAGTATATTAAGTTCTCAGAAGGGGATATATATAAAATTTAGGGCACTAGAAAAGGTTGGAGTACTTATATATGGCCTAGCTAGAACTATTAAAGGTCTTGATATCTACACCAAGATTCAAATAGTCCCTCCGGTCCTAAATATAAGACCTAATTTACTTTCTCTGGAAAATCCTTAAAAAAGCAAAATAGGTTAATTATAAATTGATTTACCTAAATTTTTCCCTTAATTTTACCTATAAACTAATAGACAATATAAAAATATATCAAATATGTCATCATTTAATATCCTATTTCGCAACTTTAATTTTTCCAAAAAAAAAATTCAATTAGGTCATATATTTAGGAACGGAGGTAGTATATAACTAAATAACTATGAGTTAAATTCTCTTTTACCAACCTTAGTTTTTTTTATTAGAGCACTAACCTTTGTTATACTCCCTCTGGTCCCTAATGTAAGAGCTAGCCGTCAAAAAATGCTTCTTAAGAAAACATGTAAATGTTAGTTGGGTGTCTGGAGTTAATGCTTCTTTTCCAAAATTGCCCATATTTATTATGGTACTTTTAAGAGAGAGAAATACATAAGCATTAATAAATATGAAAGAGAGTTAGAGGTAAAGTAGGAAAAAATGCATTAAATGATGAGAGAATATGGGGTGAGCTCTTACATTAGGGACCAAAATCATTCAACTTTTGGGCTCTTAAATTAGCGACCGAAGGGAGTACTTAATTTAAAATGAGGTAAACACTCGGTTTGTCACGAGCTAAATATTGTTTGATTTTAAATATAAAACACATTTGATATTGTGGAAATTAGATTATTTAATTATAGTATATGTTACATGTAATTGAATTATAGGTTAATTTATTAGTGTAATAAATTGACTTTGAGTGAAAAAAGATGATTAAAAAGTTTTAAATTAGAGACAAAATATTAAGTAAAAGAATATGGGTCAAAAGTCAAAACCACAAAGTTTGAGGATTGCAACTACAATTGAAGAGACACTCAATTATCAACAGTAATGTTCCCTCCATTTTGAAACATAACACGTATTTGAGAGGCTAAAGTATTCATTTAGTCCCTTATGTTTGCATCAAGTTTTCATTTAGTCTTTTATGTTTGGAAAGTACATTTTTAGTCCTTTTTTGTTAACACCGTTAGTTTAACTTAACGGAAAATGTTAAATTAACAATTTTAAATGATTATTAAATACTGAAAAAATGTTCAGATTAAAATATTTGAGTGTAAATATTCTTATATTTTCAAAATTTATCATTTTTGATCTAATTTCATTATAAAATAATCATTTAAAATTATTAAGTTAGCATATTCCGTTAAGTCAAACTAACGGTGTTAACAAATTAAAAAAGGACTAAAAGTATATTTTCCAAACATAAAGGACTAAATTGAAACTTGATGCAAACATAAGGGACCAAATGAATACTTTAGCCTATTTGAGAAGATAGACTTATTTCAAATTATGTAACCATTTTCAAATTTTTCTTAATATTTCTCAAAATTTTTCCCATTAATACTCCTTTATTCTCAATAATAAATCAACAGAAAAAGAGGATATGAATACAATCATGTGGTCAGGATGATTTGATAATTGGAAATGATTATAATTGATTTAATTAATATCTTTCAACCAATCAAATTAGGTAAATATTTCTCTTCCTACTAATTATAAAATAAATTTGACTTTTTTAAAGAAATTATTGATGACCATTACTTTCCAAATTTTAAAAAAAAAATTCGAGAATGTTTATAAATGACTTAGTTGAAGAAAAGAAATTTTATTTTTAAAATATGAGATTAAAATTATTTTGACTAAAAGTTAGAACTTAAACCAACGAGACTTATTGTGAGCGTTTTCCGCAACTATAAGGCTTTTTTTAAGTATGGATTATGTAGGTAGTTTTCTCAACTTGATGATCTATTTCCTGACGAAATACTATCTGTAAGCGATGTATTACAAACAATATTTATATTGAATTTTAAAAATATAAACTTGTAAAACAGTCATGACGACGTATATTTTTTAATAGGTGAGAAAGTTGCAAGAAAACATAATTTAGGAATCGAAATTATTTTTAAATTGACGAATGAGTATCAGAGTGTAGATGAGAAACGTATTTATAGAATCGATATTTTTAAATTGACGAATGAATATCATAGTGCAAACATGAAACGCATTTATAGAATGAAAAATATTTTTAAATTGATAGATGAGTATCAAAACATTTTTAAATGGCGGGTTGGCGTGAGTGATAAGTACTCTCATCTCTTAAACAAGTGGTAGGGCAACAAAAAAAAACTAAATTACAACATATATCATATTAGGTTAGTGGATAAATTAGTTGTGTAAAAAAATAACAATAAACAATTTAAGTAATTAATATTGAATGTTTATTTTTTAAAAAACAGTTATTATAATTAGGAACGTGAGAGAATATCCTATATTAAAGTAAGAATTGCACATTGTTTATCTACAACATATATCACCACATTTATATTCTCAAACCTTTAATTTAGAGAGTTCCATTTTCATTTTCATGTAACACTCTTCTATTTTCCTTTCTCATTACTAAACGCATGCATTTTATTATTAGCCTGTCAAACTAACAGCCTCTGCCATTTCAAATGAGATTTCATGAGTTTGACTAAAGATCTCCCCTTGTCTTATATATATAGCTTGTTTCTTTTCTCTTTAAGAAAAAAAAAAGTAACATCTTTATCTCGAGTGCCTATCTAAAAGCCCAAAGAAGAGGAACATATTTCTCTAGGCTGTAAAAGAAAGGCAAGCCCATATTTTCATGTCGTTGATGAAACACACTTCTCACCTTGTTCCACCATGGGCAACTGAAGAAGCCATGAATGCTGACCTCTCTTGAGTTCAAACTTATTTAAATAATGATAATGATTATATTAATAAGGATACACATGCACAGAAAATTTTTGTTAAATATAATATAGCATACACATATAAGATATAATTTTTATTTATTACAAAGATTTAATTTTTTAAAAAAAATGATTAATTGACTCTTCCCAACACTATATGTCATTTATGCAAATCTTAATAAAAACTAAAAAGACATATAGATACTCCATCTCAAAGGAAGACGACAATTGACAGACATGGACTTTATTTCATCTTCAAACTTCAAACTGCGCGTCTCTTCCTTTGGTATTTGAGGGGTGATAATGTCTTCATCTTCAATAACATGCCCCCTGTAGGCGAAGGTAAAGCAGGAAGCTTTCTATTTATTTGTAATTGCACATTTGAATTATTACTATCATGGATAATTTTGGAGGACATCAATGCCAATTGCTCAAAAAGTAATAACAAAAGAAAGTCGTAATCCAACATTTTGAAGGAAACAGATTTGAGATTATTCACAATAAGGATCGGATATAAGGTGGACACAACATGCTATATTCTTCATATTTAAAATTATCTCTGATTATATACTTCCCATGAGAGTTGGAATAACTATTGTCGCAGTAAGGCCACCAAGCCGCAAAGATTGGCATCAATATAAGGAGAGTTAAATTATTGCTACCATAGATTTCAAGCTCCTCAATGGACCCCGTGAACCTCTACTAACAAGTCAATTTTTCAAAAATTCATGCTAGTGATGAGGAACAAAAGCAAATGATTGATGAATGAAATTAATTATTTAGCTCTTGTATAAAAGCGACGGAATGTGAAGTTTAATTTATAATTAAAGATAAGTTTGTAATGTCATAAATAATTCATATTACTGATTTATATTTTTATATTATAAAATAGTACAATTTGATTTTAAGAAAATTAAATTGGCCATGTGCCTATACACTTATACGTTAGACATTAGGAGAAAATCAAACCTTGCCCTGTTTATTTAAATAGGCTTGAAAATTATAAGCATGATTTATAGTTAGGTTAGGCTTTAGGTAGGTTAAGCCGTTGAATGATGCAAACTTTCAATAGGTAACATGTAAAATATTCACAAAGTAAAGAAAAAACATATGAAACATTATAGGAGCAATAAATGGTAAAATTATTCATTTAGAATTTTATAATCGTAAATTTACATATAAATTTATAATCTTCAAAATTCGGTAGTTTAGACATCATATTTTCTGGTGGAGATTGAGACATGCTCATTTAGACGATGCGAATGTATAAATTTATTTCCTGTTGGACTAAATTGATGAATTCATTTTCACGCACACGCTTAAATTATTTGAATCATAACTTGGTGTGGTGGGTTCACGATAATCAAATCACACAAATTAAGACATTAATAAATGCTCGTTGATGGTCTTACATTAATGGATTTAATCATATTTCCCTTTCTGGAATTAGATACCCAAACCTCTCAACAATTGGATAAATTGAACTTTAAATCTATATTCCAAGGCAACTTATGCCTCAGCTCAGAGATAGATAGGGAACAAACCAGATACCCGACAATATTTCGTTAGAAGGGTAAATTGCGGCACTAACTAATCTAACATATATACATCCATTGCACACAAACCCTATAATGGGGAAAAGATTAACATGTGCAGAATAAGAAATTGATACACATTAATTATCAATCTCACCCTTCCATATTAATTTCTCTTAATTTTATCAGTTGACTCCGTGAATTAATATAATTCTTGCCTCAAGCGAGCAAACTTGTAATAATCCAAAATAAATCAAAAGTTTTTTTTTAATAAAAAAAATAAATCAAAATGTTTAGAATTGCGAATGAAAAAAAAGGCAGATATTAACGCAACATAAAACATGATATATATCTCGTACAAAAAGAATCACAGTGCATTATACAAAAAGTGATGGAACATGCAGTATTATTATTGTAAAGGGACATGCATGCATGCATGCATGAGAATATAACCTAATTTAAATCCGTCAAGCATACGTGTCTGTTTCCATATGGTATGCATCAATATATTTTTTACTCTTGATTGATCCCTTTCAACAAATGATGATCCAAAGCAAACATCCAAAGCAACCTATCTAAAATAAAATTCCCTCTCACTTGATCTCCACCTCACTTCTCAAGAAACAAAATCTAATTAAATAATACTCCATCCGGTCCTAAATATAAAACCTAATTGACTTTTTTGGAAAATCTTAAAAAAGCAAAATAAGTTAATTATAAATTGATGATTTACCTAATTTTCCCTTAGATTAGTATATTTTACATTTTTACCTATAAACTAATGGATAATCTAAAAATATATCAAATATGTCATAATTTAATAAAATATTTAGCAACCTTAATCTCTCCAAAAAAAAGTCATCTAGGTCTTATATTTAGGACCAGAGGTATTATATTGTAGTTTAACGATTTCTAACAGAATTCCCGATTTAATGAAAAAATCTTATATGAAAACCACCAAGAAGTTCATAAGTATACTTTCTTTTGTTACTTCAGCATTGAGCCATATATCTTTTCAACCTAGCTAATAGCTACCATACACACATCAATATTTGGAAGATGTGAATTGAAAAGATGGAGAGCGTGGCAGCAACAAAGGCGTCAAAGAGACCCGTAGTGATCTTCAGCAAGAGCTCATGTTGCATATGTCACACAATAAGGACACTCTTCTCAGAGTCTCGTGTGAACCCTACGGTTCATGAGTTGGACCAGATATCAAGAGGTGGGGAAGCTGAGCAAGCACTTTCCAGGTTGGGCTGCAGTCCTGTTGTGCCGCCCGTGTTCATCAGCGGCGAGCTCGTGGGCGGAGCCAATGCGGTCATGACTCATGAGCCTTCACCTTAACCGATCATTGATCCCAATGCTTAGGCGAGCTGGTGCTACTTGGGTTTGATACATGTGTGTGTTTGTGTAACATGCAAGAATCTATATCTATATAGCACTTGTCTTAGTAGTAGTAATAACAGTAATTAATGCTAACTTGGTTTGTGAGCCTTTTTTGTTTTTATTGTGATTGTGATATAAGATACAGTAGTGTACGTGTTCAAATATTTTGACATATAAAGTTAAACATGGGATGCGTGTACGTGTGTTTGTTTTTTTATCTATATATATAGTTAATGTTGGCCCTAATGTAAGCCTTGACCAGCCTTACCTACGTGAACCAGAACACTGAAAAGCAAGCAAAATTGACAACATTGATAAATAATGCACCATCCAAAATCAAAAACCATTAAGATATAAGGTCTCTATCCTTTCCATGTGAATATTCGATTAAGAGTTAGCTTGTGTTTTAGAAGTTTCAAAAAATAGAAATATTGCCCTATTTTGGGTAAAAAAATGTTTGGAAAATAAAAACTTGATATTGACCATTAAAATCTTAAAGGGCAATGACACTATTTTACCCTTCAAGAAACTACCATGGACCACTGAACACCCTAAACTAATAGTGGGCACAATTTTACCCTTTAAGTAACCAAAGTGGTCCAATTTCACCCTCTGGCCAATATAATGTTGACATGTGTCGTCCACATGTCAACATTACATTCCAAATGTCAACATTACATTGGTCAAAGGGTAAAATTAGACCACTTTAGTTACTTCAAGGGTAAAATTGTTCGCGGTATTAGTTTAGGGTGTCCAGCGGTCCAGGATGGTTACTTGAAGGGTAAAATAGGGCTATTGCCCAATCTTTAATGGTAAAGGGGAAAATATTGCTGGAAAATTGGATATTGTTCTTGCCCAATACATTCCGGTGAAAATAAACACCCAAGCTTAAAAATATCCCTTCAACATGTCATTTTATTTCCTTTTCAAGAGTAAGTTCTATCTAATGTTGACAGTAGACACAACAAAATAGTTTCAATATTTTAGATGGATGCTGACACAATAAATAGTAAAATAATGATTTATTTTAAAATTGAACATAGAAAGTGGAATTAAAACAACATCTCAAGGCTCGTCGCTTTATCTAAAGTTTAAGTTCATGTGATTGTAGTGAATTCTACGGAACCATCTCCTTTAACGCATCTATAACAAAAGTGTATTGAAATGATTTTTTTTCAAGTCTGACTGTGGAGTCATTTGTGATATGAAATCACTTGTAAAGAAGGTAAAGGTTGCAGATGCTATTGTCTGCAATGGGAGATAGATATCTTCCTCCCTCCCTATCAAGGTCTAGTTCCAATAGAAATTCGCAATGGTCATTGATGTGTAGGCAAGCTATAAAACTATCAGCGATTCCAACTTTATGCATCAAATTGAAAAGAAAATATGATATAGACAAATAATAACGTACGGTATGAGAGCAACATTATGGAGTCAAGAATAGCATGTAAACAATCAAACAAAAACCACCCGTTTCAAGTCATTGAAAATAAGAGTCACACAAGAGGGGTTGAACTATAACTAAAACTAATCACATACCTTATGGTTTCCCACTTGATAATCATAATTGAATTGCATCAGATGATGAAGTTGTAGAACATGTGGAATTGAGATAGTTTTTCACTACTATGAGAACGAATTTGAGCATAGATTTTGCACGTATTTTCCTCAAGTTTATGATTCATCCCATGTCAAAATACTATTGTAAGACAAGTCGTACGATTAATATTGATAATGGATTTTAAAAATATAAACTTGCAAATAGATAATAACGACATATATTTCTTGTTGTAAAGTGAAAAAAGTAATAAGAAAATTCTATTTAGAAATTGAAAATATTTTTAATTTGTTAAATGAGAATGAGTGAGACAAGAAACACATTTTAAAATTGAAAATATTTTTAAATTGACGAATGGATATCAGAGTGAGAGGTGGAATGCATTTATAGAATCAAAATATTTTTAAATTGACGATTGAGTATCAGAATGAGAGGTGAAGCGCAAGTTAAATGAGCTCCTCGAGAAGGACAATGAAAAATTAAAATTTTTATATATAAAATATCACATGAGGTTTAGTTTTTTACTTTGAAAAATGTATATGTACTCCCTCTGATCCCTAATATAAGAGTCAAAATTGGATTGGTTTTGGTCCCTAATATAAGAGCTCATCTCACATTCTCTCCTCACTTAATGTGGTTTTTCCCACTTTACCCACAACTCTCTTTCATATTTATTGATGCTTGTGTATTTCTTTCTCATAAAAATATCATAATAAATATAGATTAGTTGAATTTTCTGTCAGAAGGTTTTATACAATCATGTTTTAAAAAAGAAAACTGTTTTTACAATAATCTCTCGATTGCCTTAACTTATCTGCTGGAGTATAGTGATTTTAAATAATAATCAAAATATGGTAATTGGTGAATGATTTTTTCTATAGCACTTATTGAAATCCTCCAACTAATCAAAATAGGTAAATATTTTTCCTGTTCCTAATAATAAAATCACTTTAACTTTTTAGAGAAATTAGTGATGATCATTTGTCCTTGAATTTCCAAAAAAAATATTTAGAGAATGGTTATAAATGACATAGTTGAAGAAAAAAACTATCATTTTAAAAATGGGGGAATAGAGTTTGATTGAGTGGAGGTTAGAACTTAAACAAGTGATAATAAAGTTCAAAGGCGGAAATCAAAATCAAGCAAAATTAAAGTTAATGAGCCAAAACTTATGTAAACCCTAAAAAAGGGTACAACTATAAATTTTTACTTCTTGGATTAATTTTAGTCATTAATTTTCTAATTAATTTTTATAATTAACAAAATTAATTCTCAGATGACGTGTATAAAAGTAATTCTCTTATAATATAAGTAGGCGGGGTGATTATCACCACTTGCACCTTGTTATTGAAGTGACACTTTAATCATAAGCATCAAGTATTTAAAACGGAAAATGACAAATAAATACCTTTGAATATCTAAAAGGATAAGTAAGGAATTCAAACTTACAAAACGACAAGTAAAAAACTTCGAATTCCAACAACACAATTAAGGAATCAGACAATTATTAATTGCTATGTTCCAAATATTAATAATTATGTTTCAATTCATTTTCCCTATTTAAAACTTCATAGTATTTCGTTAAAAAATGTGATCGTATAGTAAATATGAAATTTCATATTTGACTAAATAGTAAATAGGTTTCAATGAGTTAGCCAACGTTCTTCGATGGCACCATAAAATTGGATTTTAACTATATTTATTACTACCTTTTGTCTTTGATATAGATTACTTTGATTAATTTTATGAGTTAAATAGATAAATAAGATAACTAAATTACAACATATATCACATTAGGTTACTTAATAAGTAAAATAAATTAGTTTTGTGTAAAAAAAGATATACATATACAATTTAAAGTACTATCTCCGGTCCTAAATATAGAACCTAATTGGCTTTTTTTGGAGAGATTAAGATTGTGAAATAGGTTATTAAATGATGACATATTTGATATATTTTTAGATTATCCATTAGTTTATAGGTAAAATAAACTAGTTTGAGGGGAAAAATTAGGTAAACCAATTTATAATTAACTTATTTTGCTTTTTGAAGGATTTTTCAGAAAAAGTCAATTAAGTCTTATATTTAGGACCGGAGGGAGTAATTAATATTTAATGTTTAATTTTTTTCAAAGAAAAAGTTAAATTATAATTAGGAGCGTGGGAGAATATCCTATATCTTAAATTAAGGATTGTCTCATGACATTGTTTATCTACAACATATATCACCACATTTATATTCTTGAACCTTTAATTTGGAGAGTTCCATTTTCGTTTTGAAGCAACAGTACTCATCTATTTTCCTTTCTCATTACTAAGCGCATGCATTTTATATTAGCCTGACAAACTAACGGCCTCTGCGATTTCGAATGAGATTTTATGAGTTTGACTAAAGATCTCCCCTAGTCTTATGTATAGCTTGTTTCGTTATCTCGAGTGCCTATCTAAGAGCCCAAAGAAAAGGAACATATTTAATTTCTCTTGGCTGTAAAATAAAAGCATGCCCATATTTTCATGTCATTGATGAAACACACTTCTCTTGGCTGTAAAATAAAAGCAAGCCCATATTTAATTTCTCATTACTAAGCGCATGCATTTTTAGTCTCATGTATAGCTTGTTTCTTTATCTCGAGTGCCTATCTAAGAGCACAAAGAAAAGGAACATATTTCTCTAGGCTGTATAGGAAAAGCAAGCCCATATTTTCATGTCATTGATGAAACACACTTCTCTCTTGGGTTCAAACTTATTTAAATAATTATCGATTATAATAATAAGGATACACATGCACAGAAAATTTTTGTTAAATATAATATAGCACACACATATAAGATATAATTTTTTTAAAAAATGATTAATTGACTCTTCCCAACACATCATTTATGCAAATCTTAATAAAAATTAAAAAGACATCTAGATACTCCATCTCAAAGGAAGATGAAAATTAACAGACATGGACTTTATTTTATCTTCAACTTCAAACTGCGAGTCTCTTTCTTTGGTATTTGAAGGGTGATAATGTCTTCATCTTCAATAACATGTTCCCTGTAGGCGAAGGTAAAGCAGGAAGCTTTCCATTTATTTGTAATTGCACATTTGATTTATTACTATCTTGGATAATTTTGGAGGACATCAATGCCAATTGCTCAAAAAGTAATAACAAAAGAAAGTCGTAATCCAACATTTTGAAGGAAACAGATTTGAGATTATTCACAATAAGGATATAAGGTGGACACAACATGCTATATTATTTATATATAAAATTAACTCTGATTATATGCTTCCCATAAGAGTTGGGATAACTATTGTCGCAGTAAGGCCACCAAGCCGCGAAGATTTGCATCAAGGAGAGCTAAATTATTGCTATCATAGATTTGCATTAATGAACCTCTAATAATAAGTCAATTTTTCAAAACTTCATGCCATGTAGGTGCACACATCAACGAGTTTTTATCAAATTTTAACCTGGTCTAAATGGTAGGGAGATTTTAGCACCCTTTTTAGTGTTTGGGTGGCATTTTTGCACCTACAACAATTGTTTGAGGTGCTTGTTGATCTTTTTCCATACGGTCAATGGCATACACGATCTTTCGCTCTTAAATAAATGAGTCATATAGAGTGATGGGAAAAATAAAGTAAAATATTGAAATCACAACCTGCAATAATTAAAATTACATGAGAATACTAATTAGCTTGAAGGAGGATTGAGCATCTGCCAAACCATCAGCTGCGTTTTAGCCATAAAAATACTTCCGTACATATCTTTTCCAACATCGAGGAGCTTTGGAAGGTAAGCTTCAAAGCATATTGGAGGAACTGGAGGTAAATCTGAGGGAGGCCCAGACATTACCATTGCAACAGTGGCTGTTGCAGCTTCAGTACCTTGTTCATTTGTTTCCATGAATGCCTTTTGAAATATGCTAGAAACATGTAACATTTTTTCATTAGGAGAACTTAACATCCATTTCAACTCTCCTTGCGAGAATGGCAATTTCACCCCTAGTTGCCTCAATACATGACACGCTTCCATCTGAGAAGAAATATGGAACTTTGGGGTCATGCGACCACCTACATCCATTTGGGCTTCCTTCACCTGGGATTTCCACCCATGTTCTGTTGATATTTTGGGATAAATGAAGCGGTGGACAATGGAGCGCTTATCTTCACTAGGCCTTTTGAATGGCTGATAAATATCTTCATGATCCCATCTCCCAAACTCTTTCCTCTTGGCAACCATGAAAGAAGCCTTCACGAAGTTTTTGTTCCAATAATCCTGGTGCAACATGGAGGGCGTACATTTCTTCCCTACCCATGATCCTTTGAAGTAGAGGGCATTTATGAAAACAAGCTTGACCGAGTTGTCAAAAGACTCTCCATGAATAAGGTCTTTAACAAGGCCACTAGTCTCATTTTCCGCCCATGAATTAATTTGTTGCCTCCCATTAGGAGTCTGCACCAATAAAACAAAGTGTTGTCTCTAACCGTATTACATGAATAATAATAAGAGAAGAAACATATACAACCCCGGCAGAGGAAGAGGCAAGCAACATGGGCTTTTAAGAATAACATGTCACATAAACCAATCACAAAGGCTGACTGATTATATTGATAAAGTGCAAACATAAATGTTTTAATTATTGATCGATGACTTTTTAAGATATCCTAAAACAACAAAATATAACTTATTTATGCATTGATTTGTTTGAATTTTTCTCTGAACTAATTTTTTTAACTTTTAAGTTAGGGTCATACTTACCTCCAGTGCAGTACATCAAGTACAACCAGTGCACCACTGATTAAATGACACTTGTGCAAACTCTCCTACACCCACCACACCATATCTCTCCCTTTAACTTTTCTCTCTTTCCTCCCTCTCTTTCTCTCTCCTCCTACTTTTTCTCCATTCCCGTCTCTTTTCTTTCTCTCTCTTCTCACTTCCCCTCCATTCACTAATTCACGCCTTCTCCATCTCTCTCTCCTCTTACTATTTCTCCTCTTCCACTCACATTCTAAAATATCGGCTCGAAAAATCAAAGCTTTCTCATAGGCATAGATCATCTGAAAAATCGAAAGCTTTCTTATGGGTTCAAATCTAAATCCAGATCCAAGCACTCCATTATTTTCGTTTTCTCCATTATTTTCGTTTTGATAGACGCAATTGATGATAAAGGGGCATACTAATAACAAAATAAAAAATCAAATTAAAAGGGCAAGAGAGATATTGGTCATCTGTGATTAAATCAGAAAAATTGTGTGGATGGAAAGGAAATCTACTCAAAAGTGAAAGCTTGCACGATGGATATGATTTGTTTGTTACGTTTTTGGGTTGCAGTTTGGTGCTGAGTAAATGGGGAGAGAGATGTGCGTGAATGGAGGAGAATGAAAAGGAGAGAAAGAGAAGGGAGGGAGAGTGATATGGTGTGGTGGGTGTATGAAAGATTTTGACACGTGTCATTTAATTAGTGGTGCACTGGTTGTACTTGATGTACTGCACTTGAGGTAAGTTTTTTCCTTTAAGTTAATATACAAGCTAAATAATTCACAAAAACTTTATAATTTAGTAACTCATTTAGTTTCTTTCATATCTACTTAAAAAAAGGTAACTATAACTTATAGCAAAAGAAATATAAGTTTTTAAATTACGGTTCAAAACTTTTAAGTGCACTTTGGTTTTTTACTTTTAAAGTGCAATTTGATTAATTATGTTAACCCTAGATGAATTCGCATACGCTTTCTTGACTTGTTGATGACAATGACATACATGAGAACGAAAGTGAGGAGAAAATTAACTCAACTGCCCCACTTGGTTAAGAAATTAAAGAAGAAAATAGCGAATGGTGGTGTCGTGTGGCAAGCAAATTCCATTTAAATGGGATATAACTATTAAATACTGATTATTATCGTAATATAGCGTACTTTGTAAAGCTTAAAACCAATTCTGTCCAAGAAAAAACATATAAAATAAATTATTAAAAGCTAATTAAACTATGTTAAGGTGTAGAACGAGCACGTGGTTATTTTTTTATGGACTAGGCTTGATATTATTAATGACTAGATATATATGTGTATAAAATCATATGCATGCTCTACACTTTGTGTGTTTTTATATATATTTAGGGGGGGAATTGTGGCAAAAAAAAAAGTAGGAGGAAAAATGTAAACTTTCAAAATGTACTGTAAACGTCTCTTGATGGGAAAATTCAATTATCGTTAACTAACCCTTATTATGATCAAATCACGCGCTTTCCTTGATGATAAGCAAATGCATAAGGTTGACTATTATTATATGCGTTTTGTGTATGTGTTTTGTTTCTCAGCTTTTGGTGATTGAATCATCTCTTGAGATGATTATGAACAAGGACCGAAAATAATTGAAATTAATTATTCACAAGACCGAACTCTTTATTCAATTATATATAAAAAAAAGGAACTCTTTATTCAATTTGTACTATTATTATTAATGCATGCTCTCATCAATAAAAAGTAAGAGGTAAGGAAATGGATAAGTAGTTTGGGAGTTTTGATATTATAATGTGATTTTAACTAATTAATAACATTTTTAATTCAATTAAATTAATTAAATAAACCTTATGTTTAGTATGACTCAGAAGAAGAAATACATACTACCTCCGGTCCTAAATATAAGACCTAGTTGACTTTTTTTTTTGAAGAGATTAAGGTTGCGAAATAGGTTATTAAATTACGACATACTTGATATATTTTTAGATTATTCATAAGTTTATATGTAAAATAAACTAGTCTAAGTGAAAAAAAATTAGGTGAATCAATTTATAATTAACTTATTTTTCTTTTTTAGGATTTCCCAAAAAAGTCAAATAGGTCTTATATTTAGAACCGGAGGGAGTATAACATATAAAACAAAATCTTAAATTTAGGACACAAATTTACCTAAAACCAAAATCTTACACTTAAGGCTAGGGAAGTGAAAAAATATGCAATCTTTTTTTACGTGAAATCATGTTCATCCATCATTAAGTGCAATAAAAAATATATTTGAGGAGCCAACTACCACCTCACTAGCCACGATCGTTGGAGCTCCGTTGGCCACCCATAGAAGCTCCACCGTCGGCCCCAACTTCGTCAACCATAGGAGTTCCAATAATGTTTCTAATTCATTAAAACATGTTGATAATCCTTAATACAAATTTGGTAAAGGGAAAAACTTACATCAAGTTACTTTCTCCAGGTTCTCAAGTTCTTTTAATATAGGAGTGACACATGTCCTTTTATAACAAATTGGTTGTTATAAAAGGACACGTGTCACTCCTATATTAAAAGAACTTGAGAACCTGGAGAAAGTAACTTGACCTAAGTAAGGTCCTTTGGTAAACTATTACCATAATTTGGTAATATTTTACACAATTCTAGGAATAAATAAAACAAATCGGTAATTAGGCAAAACATGTTGGTAATGCATTACCTGAACTTGGTAATTCATTCATTAGCTCATTTTGGTACCTTTACACAATTTCAGAACAAATATAAGAAGTAATTCATTTATAGGTTAATAGCTCTTATATTTATGACCACAGAAAGTATTTCTATATTCAAACAGATGTTTTCTTTTTTACTTAAATAAAGTTTTCAAGACATTGAAACAGGTTTTAGACAAGACAGCAGCATACAGCATAGAGTTCCGTCCTAAACTCTCTTTTCTGGATGCATCCTATCCTTGTGCATCGCCATGGCCCAGGTAACTTCTTTAATCTCGAGCATAACAGTAACCTCATTTAACATATAATTCTCGAAGCGCAAAAATAATCACTTCCTTCCATGTTAAAAATAAGAATTTGATAATATCTTTTTAGAAAATTATAAGAAATCTAAATAACTCATTTATAAGGTAATTTATCTGAACATTTTCCTAAATAGATTGTTTCACTTATATACTAATACATAATCTAATAATGGAGTAAACCTCATTCACTAATGTTGTATTTAGTAATCTTCTCTATCCGAGATTTACTTGTTAAGTGGTCAGCGCAAATGTTCGCATTTCTGTATATGCGTTTCACACTTACATTCAACTCACCCATCAATTGCAAAATTTTGCCAATTTCCGAGGAGAACTTGCTTGCTTTGTCACCGCTCAACAAATAATACAATTCTTTATTATCCACTTGTAATTCTATATTTTTAAAACCCAATTTTAATGCTAATATTAAGCCTTCACTTACTGCTAGCAGTTCACCGTGAAATGGATCATAGAGTTGAGAAAAATACCTATAATATCCATATTCAAAGAAAGTCCTATAGTTGCGGAAAACTCCTGCAATCCCATCAAAATAGTGTCCTGCTTGTCCCTCGACTCTCGACTCAACACTCGCATCAGTATTGAGTGTAATAGGCTTCTTCACACTAGGAATCCATATAACTCGCAACTTTAAATTCAGAATAGCAGCATCCTTAATCTTTGGCAATCTCTTGTTGTCTTCTGGCTTAGGCATTTTCCACTCCCGCATATAGAAATTTTTCTGAAACATCTGAACATCCAAAGAATTTAATCCTTTAAGTTTAGAATATTTTATTATTCCAATTACCCTCTTAATAGATTGAAAATCTTTGTTTTCCACGTGTTGGTCTATCAAATCCATAGACATGGAGAACACATCTCTATGTTTCGCAACTGATTTCGTCACATCGCTGAAAGCATACTTAAAATAATCATTACTCCTTCGGGCAGCAGTCAACAATTTGTTATACAATAATATCTTGCCCATTAGTACCTAATAAAAAAACCACAGTAATCCAATCCAAATACAAATGATTAAAAACAAGCTTTCACAATAACAAATTAAAAGTAGGCTGAGCAAATGACTAATGTGCTAATATACGAATTGAAATCGTGTTTGATACCATTTGAAATTTTTCGCTTAACAGTTTGCATTTCATTTAAAACGTTCGATATCATTTATAACGTTTGATATCAGAGTGTGTGCAAATTTAAATTTCATTTAGATCAAGTTACATTTTTTACCCACCTTCTAGCTATTATTCTGTTTCTCATTTTAATGAGATAATTTATTTATTTTATTTTTTATATTATAATTTATATTTATTTAAATGGTTCAGACTTTAGTTTACTTAACTATAACGTTTTTAATAATTTTTTATTTTATTGTAAACAAAATCAAAATTAAGTTTAATTTGATAAATATAAATTTTTTTAAAAAATAAATTTTCCATTAAAAAAATTAGTGAATTCAAAATTATTTGTTATGAAATTTGAAATATCTCAAAATGGAAAATATTGTCTATCATAAATATAAAATACTCCTACTTGAAATTTGAATAGTTTAAGCATTTCTTTCATAAATATTTATATATAATTTGTCTCCCTCTCTTATTTGTCTCATAAAAGGTGGAAAATATGGTCATATATGAGGGTAAATTGAGACATAATTAATGAGAAATAATTGACACTTATCTTTCAAGGTATTTTATTTAAAATGTTACATATTAAGTTATTGTTTTTGATAAATTAAAAAGATAATGAAAATAGAAAAATCAAATTATCGACAATCCCCTTTCACTCTAAGTATTTTGATAAAATTATTTGAGAACTGAGGATATTTTAAAAGATAATAAAGAGAATTTAAACTATAAATATTTAAAGTACTATTGTTACTACCAATGAATTTTTTTAAAAATATAAATTTAGATTACTTTTAATATTTTCAACTTAACCGAGAATTAAATTTACTTATGTATAAAAATAAAAGAAGAGTCAAAATCCGCCTAGAACCTCCCCATCCAAAGTTCAAACCCCCACAAAAAAAAACCAAGTTTCCCTTAAAAATCTCCTCCATACGAAATTTCGTGGGTAGTTTTACTCCAAAAGTGATATGCATTTTGCCCCACTTTTGAAATTTCGTGGGTAGTTTTACTCCAAAAGTGATATGCATTTTGCCCCACTTTTGAAATTTCCTGGGTAGTTTTACTCCAAAAATTTTATATAGACTTTTTTGCACTTTAGTCCATAATTAAATTACTTTATCAAGGACCAATTAAACAACTTTTCAAAATAGGCTTAGATACTTATAAAAAGGGCCATTCTACTTCTATAGAAAAGACTAAACAACTATGTGGAAACTATTGTGAGTTACATGTATGAAAATGTATTACTCATAACACAAACCAGATTCGATTTCATTATCCTATCAAAATAAATAGTAAGAGAAACATATTTCTAACTACTTACAACGCATAATATCAATTTATATAAGAAAAGAAACCAGCCCCCATTTAATATTCATGGATGTGACTACAAAAATTTTGATTTTTCCTTGTCTTTTTTCAGATGTTCGAACATTTCAGCGTGTTTAATAACGCACATATTGGCGGTTTAAACCGCTGATGTGGCGCTACAGCGCGCACAGCGACCGCTGTAATTCAGTGCGTTATAAACACCATATTAGCGGTCAAAAGGGACCGCTGTAGCGTTGGTCAAACCGCCGTTTTGGGAGAACACGGGCATATCAGCGGTCCGTCCAACCGCTGATGTGGCACATGAACATTTTCAAAATTTTCCTGGCAGGATGATTCAAAATTCAAAATTTTTAACAAATTCACGTGAGCGCGCTTTTCAAACTTTTTAACAAATTCTCCCACTTCAGCGGTCTTTTCTTAAAATAATCACCACATCAGCGGTTTCAACCGCTGATGTGCTAAAAAAAACAAAAAAAAACCATTACAAACCCAGTTTGACTAAACTGGGTTTGGCAGTATAATATTTGAAGTGAGAGCAAGTAGTATAATACCTGAAGAAGAACTATGAGTTTGACTGGATGAAACAATAATAACAACAACTATTAGTTGAATGAAACAATAATAATTTACATAATACTTGAAGAATGAAACAATAATTTCCAATCATAAAAACAATGAAACAATAATAACAACAACTATTAGATTAATGTACATAATGCTTGAAGAAGAACTATATGAGCTTGACTGGAAATGCTTGAAGAAGAACTATGAGCTTGACTGGAAATTTAGAAAGAAAACGCCTGGATGTAGAGATGAGAGGAGGGAATCAGAGAGGAGGGAAGGAAAATGAGCAAGATTGCAAATGAATGGGTTGGGTGGTGCTCTATTTATAGGCAGACCGTACACACCAGCGGTTACCAGCGCTGATGTGTGTATGACGGTTCATTTCAGCTCTTACCAGCGCTGCGATGAAAATGACGGTGCATTTCAGCGGTTCCAACCGCTGAAATGAACCGCTGGAGTGAAGGTGAAAACGGTCAAAAAATTATTTAACTTTTTTTTGTTTGAAAATAATGAAGTCACACGTGCACTTCAGCGGTTGGAACCGCGCATGTGCCCTGTTTTGTTTGAAAAAAAAAGAATGTTGACCGCCATTTTCGTTTCAGCGGTCAACCAAACAACCGCTGAAACGGGTGCCCATTTCAGCGGTTTGTGCCCAACCGCTGAAGTGCAAGCGTCCACTTTACCCTTTTTTTTTTGTAGTTTCATTCAACTTCTCAAAAGAAGAAACATTTATAATTAATTTTGTCGTTTCATAAATTATGACATCAACATGGTTAATTCGAGTTTTCTTTGTTAACGGGTCAACACAACCATTAACATTTTTAAAAATGTGATCTATCTATACATTTTCATACTGAGTCATTAATTCAAAAATGTTTTCAACTTACAAATAAAATTAAATTTTCTCGCTACCTTCTTACATATTAAAAAAGAAATACAATTCCTCATTATCCACTTGCTAAATTATATTTTTCCATTAATATCAATCCTTAATGTAATCTTTCACTTACATATAGTGTTTTGGCATGAATTGAACCATCAGCCTCTAAAATATATATAAAATCCATATTTAAATATGCACAACATTAAAATTCTATATGTTCAACTTACGGGACTTTCATGAGAAACTAATGCATGTATATCGTGCGTGTTATAAACATTAAAGGTAATATAGAAGCTTGAGATTGTATATGAAGGAGAAGAAAAGAAGATGATGATGAACAAGTAAGACAAGAGAGAAAGTGGAGGATATCTTATTCAACTGTGTCTCCTAATACTTTGTATATAATCTCTATTTATTAAGTCTCCAAACACCTCAAGAGTTACAAGTACATACAGAAGAGAATTAAGTAATACTCCCTCCGGTCCTAAATATAGGACCTAGATAGAGACTTCATTTTGGTCCTAAATATAAGACCTAGATACATTTTTGGTCACCTTTTTCCTAAATTACCCTTCTTCTTCTTAACAATTTCTTTGATATGGGAGAAAGGGCTACTAAGTAACTAAACAAATTAAGGAGGGGTATTATTGGAAAGACATCTAAAATTAAGCCTTCCTTAATCTCCCAAAAAAGAGTTATCTAGGTCCTATATTTAGGACCGGAGGGAGTATAACGGTACAATTGGAGGCTATAGAACAATGCACTTAAAATCCTTCAATATGAGAGTTATATAGCATAGTGTATTCATGAGAGGGAATCCTAAAAGTCTTTTTGATCATGTCTATTCATAACAATATCTTAGTATTCTTTAATTCTCTCCATTATCAAATACACCCACATCCAAACATCTCAAAAGTTCTCATGTATATTTGCCTTGTTGACCATCGTGGCCATGGCAATAACAATCATAATTCTGCTCTCGAGAAGCTCTTTTTTAACTTAGGTGCAATTCGATTAAATATGTTAACCCTTGTGATCAATTCGCGTACGCTTTCTTGACTTGTTGATGACATACATGAGAACGAAAGTGAGGTGAAATTTTGTGTTGAAGTTGAAGTTAGTGGAGGAGATAATTAACTCAACTGCCCCACTTGGTTAAGAAATTAAAGAAAATATATAGCGAATGGTGGTGCAGTGTGGCAAGCAAATACCATTCAAATGGGATATAAATATTAAATACTGACTATTATCGTAATAGAACGTACTTTGTGAAGCTTAAAATCAATTTAGTCCAATAAAAAGCTTAAAATAAATTATTAAAATCTAATCAAACTATGTCAAGGTGTAGAATGAGCACGTGGTTACTTTTTTTAATGACTAGGCTTGATATTATTAATGGCTAGATATATGTGGATAACATATGCATGCTCTACACTTTGTAGGTTTTTATATATATACTTTTATGGGGGAAATTGTGGCAAAAAAAGTAGGAGGAAAAATGTAAACTTTCAAAGTGTGCTGTAAACGTCTCTTGGGAAAATTCAAATATCGTTAAGTCGTTAACCCTTATATTATGATCAAGTCACGCGCTTTCCTTGATGATAAGCAAATGCCTAAGGTTGACTATTATATGCGTTGTGTGTACGTATTTGTCTTTCAGCTTTTGGTGATGGAATCATCTCTTGAGATGATTATGAACAAGGACCAAAAATAATTGAAATTAATTATTCACAAGAACTCTTTATTCAATTATATATAAAAAAGAAACTCTTTATTCAATTTGTACTATTTGTTTGCCATTTATTCAATTTGTTATATTATTATTAATGCATGCTCTCATCAATAAAAAGTAAGATGGGTAAGGAAATAGATAAGTAGTTTGGGAGTGTTGATATTATAATGTGATTTTAATTAATTAATAACATTCTTAATTCAATTAAATTAATTAAATAAACCTTGAAGAAATACGCATAAGATATAAAAAAATCTTAAATTTAGGACAAAATTTAACCTAAAACCAAAATCTTACACTTAAGGTTGGGGGAGTGAAAAAAATATGCAATCTTTTTTTATGTGAAATCCTGTTCATCCATCATTAAGTGCAATAAAAAATATATTGGAGGAGCCATCCACCACCCACTGGCCACGATCGTTGGAGCTCCTTCGGCCACTGTTCGCACCGCAAGTGCACGGGTCGCACAAAGTAATAAAGTGATAAATAAAGCATCGTTCCCACGAGGATTTGGTTCCAAAACCCGGTCAAGTAATGATTATTGCACTCTCGCTCAATTTGAGTGATTCAAAGGTTAAAATGTGAAGAGTAACTATAAAAATGAATAAGAAAAACTATAAACAAGTGATTCTTCAACTCTAGGATAAAATGGGTCCTAAGATTAATTTTCCCCCTTGTACTTCATAAACTTAAAGAGCCTCCTCTCTCAATTGCTTTTAATAGCTATATATTTGCTAACCTAGGGTTCTAGAATACTTGTAAACGCTCCGTCGAGTCAAGAACAAGTGTTTAATTTTATTAATCACGCAATCTCTCTTGTCACAATCAATAAAACCACTTTCTAAGTTTCAACCCTAATGTGGCTATGTGAGGTCAATAAGTATATATCTATCTTATCAACAAAACCATCCATTTGTCATGCAAACTTCAAGTTCTCACACTATTTTACCCAAGTTCTACACTCAACCTAGCCCTCTCAAGCATCAATCAAGTGAACACAACATCTAAATGGTGATCAAGCACTTAGAAGCATTAGGTAAAGAGTAAAATAAACACACATATAACATTAATCACAAAATAAGAGGAGGAATTAAGAGTTAATCCATACAAGGGTTCCAAATAATCCTAGAATCAAAGCTTTAGCTCCAAATGTTCATGAGATCCAAAAGAATATATACATATATCAGCACAATCATAGAACAAAAGAGAGGGAAAGGAAAATGAAGAAGAAAAACCAAGATTTGAAGTCAAAATCTCTTATAAACTTCAATCCATTGACACCCACTCCTCCAAATGCCAAACCCTAGCTCCCAATATGCCCAAGAAGTGAAGAATGGGGTTTTTCTTTCGACCTCCCACTTTTATACCTCAGAAATTTCGTGTTTTGCGAGTCTAAAACGCAGAGTTTTAATTTTCGTTTGTTGTGTGTTCGTTGCGCGACGAACACACAACGAACAGATTGGAGGCAGAGAGGTAGCATCATTCGTCGTGTCTTAGTTGTGCAACGAACCCTCAACGAACATCAGGGAGAAATTTTCTTTTTCCTCTTGTGTCCCTTGCTTCCTTCTTGAGTTTGTCCTATGGTTTTCTTGATAACTCCATGTTTTCCTTAGCCTTTTGCACTTGTCCACCTCTTCCTACAAAAGAGAAAGAGGGTTGATGAGCTTCAAAAATAACTTACAAACACATATTACTCCAAATCTTACACAAATGCATATTTTTCAATTTGTACTTTTTCCTTATATGTATTTGTATCATTTTCAATCATTTGTCACCAAAAATCATGTACATTCAAGGGAAATTGAGATGAAATATGTGAAATTATAGAGTTTATCAGCCACCCATAGAAGCTCCACCGTCGGCCCCAACTTCGTCAACCATCGGAGTTTCAATGTTGCTAATCCATTAAAACATGTTGATAATCCTTAATACAAAGTTGGTAAACCGTTACCATAATTTGGTAATCTTTTACACAATTCTAGGGACAAATAAAATAAATTGGTAATCAGGCAAAACATGTTGGTAATGCATTACTTAAACTTGGTAATTCATTCATTAGCACATTTTGGTACCTTTACACAATTTCAGAACAAATATAAGAAGTAATTCTTTTATAGGTTAATTTATAACCATAGAAAGTATTTCTCTATTCAAACAGATGTTTTCTTTTACTTAGATAATGTTTTCAAGACATTGAAACATGTTTTAGACAATACAGCAGCACACAGCATAGAATTCCGTCTTAGACTCTCTTTTCTGGATGCATCCTGTCCTTGTGCAGTGCCATGGCCCAGGTAACTTCTTTAATATAAAGAAGTTACCACAGCATAGAAACATGTTTGTATAAAGGGAGTATATAGGGAGATATTATGACTTCTTCCATTTCAGAAAAGTCAACAGAGTTCTTGTACAGTCCTCGTACTTTCCCGGAAAATCATTGGAAGCATCAAGTTTGAGACCAAGTACGTTGTTTTCATCATTTCATGTTAAGATGTCCCACCCGCCAAGTAAACGACTTTTGTAACCAATATGTATATATGTATATAAATATGAGCAAAGGCAAACACATTTCATCAACAAAGACTCACAAAATAATCATACAATCCATCTAGGGGATTAAAAAAAATCTCTTAGTATTCATTAATTTTTTTACATTATCAAATCATACAGCCGCATTCAAAATCTGAAGCTGAAAAGAAATGGCAGAAAGTCCAGTATTATTCTTGCTGGACAAGTTAACTTCTCTACTGCAAGAAGAAGTTCAGCTTTTGAAGGGTGTAAGGACAGAGATTCAGTTCATTAAGGATGAGCTTGAACGGCTTAAGGCAATCTTAAGAATGGCTGATGCATTGGAGGACAAAGATCCAGAGGTCAAAGTTTGGGTCAAACAAGTCAGAGATGTGGCTCATGACATGGAAGATGCCATTGATGAGTTCACTATTGGACTTGTTGACCATCGTGGCCATGGCCACAATCATAATTCTGCTCTCAAGAAGCTCTTTCTAGCCATTAAAGGTCTCAAAGCTCAGCATAGGATTGCTTCTGATGTTCAAGAGATCAAAGGCAGGGTGGAAAATATTTCCAAGATTCGTCGCAGCATAACGGATCCTGGGTATGTACTACTCCCTCTCTGTTCCTAATATAAGATCACTTTAGGGAAGAGAACTTGTTCCTAAATATAAGACCACTTTCTAAATTAACTCAAGTTTTCCCCAAATTACCCTATACTCCCTTCACTCAAAAAATAGTGGTTTGAGGGTGAGAGGATACTTTAAAACTTAGGTGAGGGGTATTTTGAAAATTTCATGTAATCCTAACTCATTGAAATGTCTTTCTTAATCTCTCCAAATTTACTAAAGTGATCTTATATTTAGGAACAGAGGGAGTATTTTCTATAGCTCTATCTGCTCTCTTTTATTTGTGTGTGTGAGATCTTTGCTGATTTTTCTGGGATGAAGTAGAATTTAGAAAAAAACCATTTACTGGTCTCTCATGTTTAATTAAGATAAGTTTCCATGATATCACATAATTGATCTTACGTCCCACGAAGTTGTTATTGTCTAGCCAAAAAGTTCTTTTTGTCAAAAGTTGTTAGACCTTGACAACTATTTGGCTTGACTTACAATCATTACTTATTAACAGTGGTCTCATATTGGTTATGTAATTTTGTGGGGCATCATCTTAGTTAACAACCTTACATGGGACCTATAATTAATTTTCTCAATAATTAAATGTCATTTAATCCAATAGTTGAGTTTTGTGATTTTGGGATGATTTGAATTTTGTTTTATCCTACTAGATTGTTATTAGAGCACTTGAGCATTGTATCCATTCTTGGAGGTAATGGAACCGTATTACATTTTGATTCATTTGCACTCCTTCACATTTTAACAGCGCCTAGTGCACAATATTTCTACTAGGCGTGATTTAGAGAGAAATAGATGTATGTAGTTCTTATCAACAACAGGGAAGTTTTTTTAATAGAATTTCAGATCTCCACAAGTTACAATCATACCATTAGTCTAAGTCCTTTCTGAATTGCTTTGTCTATAGTTTTTTGCTTTTATTGCTTGTTTTGTAGTATCCTGAGTATGATCTAATTTTTGTTTTGCTTTTCTTTCAGGTCAAGCTCGAATCATTCCTTTACATCGAGGATTGATAGTCAAGGAGATGCACTGCTGCTTGAGGAAGCTGATCTTGTGGGGATTGAGAAGCCAAAGAGGCAGATAATTGATTTGCTTTTCCAGGAGGAACAAGGAAAGGTGGTGATTCCAATCTATGGAATGGGAGGGTTGGGGAAAACCACAGTGGCAAAGCAAGTATTTGATGATCCAAAAGTGAAGAAACGTTTCAAGATGCATGCTTGGGTCACAGTTTCTCAATCCTTCAACCTCAAAGAGCTTCTAAGAGACCTGGTTCAACAGCTTCACAAAGTCATTGGAAAACCTGCTCCTGCAGAAATTGGCACCATGAAAATTGAAAGTCTCAAGGAAGTGGTCAAGAGTCTGCTACAACAAAGCAGGTATCTCATCGTCCTGGACGATATATGGCGTGTAAACTCATGGGATTCTATCAAACTTGCTTTGCCTAATAACAACTATGGCAGTAGAATAATGGTGACCACAAGAAACAAAGATGTGGCACGTTCTTGCTGCACTGAGTTGCAAGGTAAAATCTATGACATGGAATTCTTACCTCCGAATGAAGCATGGTCTCTTTTCTGCAAGAAAACATTTCAAGGGAATTCTTCTTGTCCACCTCATTTGGAGGAGACTTGTGAGAGTATATTGAAAAGATGTGGAGGATTGCCTCTGGCAATTGTAGCAATTAGTGGTGCTTTGGCTACAAAAGACAGGACCAACATAGAAGAATGGTCAGTTTTTAGCAAGAGTATTGCAAGTGAGATTGAAAGCAATGACAAAATGGAGGACATGAACAAAGTTCTTTCACTGAGTTTCAATGACTTGCCTTACTATCTCAAATCCTGCTTGTTGTACCTGGTCATCTTCCCGGAGTTTTACGCTATCGAGCATATGAGGCTGATTCGCTTGTGGATAGCTGAAGGGTTTGTCAATGCTGAAGAAGGAAGGACACTAGAAGAAGTTGCAGAGAGTTACCTGAAGGAGCTGTTGAACAGAAGTCTGATTCAAGTGGTGGAGAAAGGAACTGATGGCAGGATGAAGACTTGCCGTGTTCATGACTTTCTACGAGACATCATCAATTTGAAGTCAAAAGATCAGAACTTTGCAACAATTACTAGAGAGCAGGATATGATCTGGCCAGAAAGAGTTCGCCGCTTATCAGTAACGAATAGTTTGCATAACATACAGCAAAATAGGACATTATTCCAATTGCGTTCTCTGCTATTTTTTTCTTTAGCAGATGATCATATATCCATGTCTGCATTGATTCCACATGGTTGTAGGCTGCTCAAGGTGCTGGATCTGCAAGATGCACCTTTGGAATCGTTTCCTGCTGAAATTGTCAACCTTTACCACCTGAAGTATCTAAGCCTGAAGAACACCAAAGTGAAAAGCATTCCAGGCTCCATTAAGAAGCTTCAAAACCTGGAGACATTAGATCTCAAACACTCTCATGTCACTGAATTGCCGGTTGAAATCTTGGAGTTGCATCGGCTTCGCCATCTCCTGGTGTATTATTACGAGATTGAATCCTATGCTCATTTCCACTCAAGACATGGTTTCAAGCTTCATGGTCCAATAGGATGCATGCAATCTCTGCAGAAGCTTTGCTTCATAGAGGTAGACCAAGGAAGTCAGGAATTAATGGTTGAGCTAGGAAAGTTGACTCAACTTAGAAGGCTTGGAATAAGAAAGCTAAAGAAAGAAGATGGACCTGCTTTGTGCACATCCATTCAAAAAATGACCAATCTCAGGTCCTTGTCCATAACTGCAATAGAGGAAGATGAGATTATTGACATTCAAAACATTTCCAAGCCTCCTCCATACCTGAGGCAACTGTACTTATGTGGACGTCTAGAGAAGCTACCCGAATGGATACCGTCTCTTCAGAATCTAGTCAGAGTGTACTTGAAATGGAGCAGGTTGAAGGAGGATCCTCTGGTGTATCTTCAAGATTTGCCAAATCTAATTCATCTAGAGTTTTTAAAGGTTTATGTTGGTGAGACACTTCATTTCATGGCAGATAAATTTCGAAGTCTGAAGCTTTTAGGCCTTGATGATTTGGATGGGTTGAAATCCATAATAGTGGAGGAAGGATCAATGCCTAATCTAAAAAGATTGATTATCCAGAGATGTGGATTGCTGAAGAAGGTACCCTCAGGTATAGAACATTTGAGTAAGCTAAAAGCAATTGACTTCTTTGATATGTCTGATGAATTAATCAATTGTTTGAGTCCAACTGGAGGTGAAGATCGTTGGAGAGTAGAACATGTGCCGGCGGTTTATTCTACCTACTGGAAATCTGGAACTAATACATGGGATGTCTACTCATTGGATACTTTTGAAGAGAGGGACAGTTCTTCAAGTAGTAATGCTGCAATGAAAAGTCACGAGCTTCGTCCACTTTGGAAGGTTTAACTTATTTGCAAGTTTTCTTTTATAGAAATGACTACAAATTTCATTTTTTTCAGAGCAAATAAACCAAGAAACATAGAGCATGGTTCTTGAACTAGCAGCTTTCTTTTTCTTGACTCCTTTTGGGTCTTTCAAGTATGATGTATTAAAATGTTCAGTATTTGTTCTCTGGAAGAGTCTTATTTCATTTTTTCATAGCAAATAAACCAAGAAACATAGAGTATGGTTCTAAAACTAGCAGCTTTCTTTTTCTTGTCTTCTTTTGGTCTTTCAAGTATGATGTATGAAAATGTTCAGTATTTGTTCTCGGGAACCAGAGCTCACTGAATTTTGACCTCCAATGTGGTGGCTATATTACCAGAGTAGAAATGAAGAAAGAAACATAATTGAATGCTTTTTATAAATAGTCATAAGCCATGGTAGTATTAGTTTAGGAAGGCATTTATCAGTTGAGGAAGCATCAAATTAAATTGAGCAATTTAGATTTAACTAATACAACTTCACCAAATTCACACTAGCTGAATTTCTGTGGAACTATCTGAATATCAGGTGCCTCACAAGAGAATGGAAAATCTTGGACAGAAATTTCATTGCTTATCCACTCTTCAATTGATTAAAATTCAGTTATTGCTTAACTATGAAATAACAGAAAAAACAACCATGTAATTTCATTCCATGAAAATCTGAAGTTGAAAAGAAATGGAAGAAAGTCTAGTGTTGTTCATTCTGGAAAAAATGACATGTTTATTTTTTGCTTAAAAAAATGACTTCACTATTGCAAGAAGAATTGAATTTGCTGAATGGTGCTCAAACAAAGACAGACCCATAACTCAAAGGTTTTGGTGATTCTTATGCATTGTTTGGTACAATGGAATTGAGATTGGAGAAGTAGAATCCTATTAATGGGTTGTTTGGTATATTGGTACAATGGTAGTGGGCTCATTGGATAAACCCAAGGAACTGAGATGGGATCCATGGAAGTGGGAAAATTTGGACAATTTTATGAAATTTGTTGACAACTTTTCCCCAGCTTCAAATAAAAAATCCCTATCTGCAATTCACTTTAGCTGCTCTGCAGAATCTCACCAACTTAATTGATGCAAGTATAGCTAAGTCCTTGGAAATATTTTTTGAATTTGACTATTCTTCAAGTTTCTTGATATTATGTTAAATAACTCAAATACATGGCATAAGGTGTTTCATGCCGGTATTACAATGCATTTGATAATTGAAATGCAATCTGGTATCTATGTGTTGGATAGGAAACTCATATAAATTAACCTGTATAGCTTTATAAATTGACTGCTGTATAGAAAATTATTTTATGGGTAGTGGCTAATACTTTGATAAATTTTGTATGGAAGGAAATGAACTTGCTTGTTTAAAATTGGACCAAATACGGTATAAGTTCATAATTTCTCTTATATGTGTGTTAAGAATGAAAAATTGAGCAAACACAAATGGCAAGAACATATTTTGATTTGTGCAAATTGAGCCAATGAGCCATTAAATTCTCAGAACCGATAAGGTGAAAAAAGGGAGGGAGGAAGCGAGGGGAAGGAAGAAAAATAGGGATTAAAAAGTATTCTCCTTAATTTCTTTTAATATAAGTATACTTTATTTGATTCTGCCTATGTTTATGGTTAGTCCCAAGCCTGAGAAAAGGTTCCAGTTGTGTTAAGCATCGACAACCAATGTAAAACCTTTTTGAATCTCATGAATATGATCAACAATAATGACATCATATGATTTTTGTAGTCGGCCCCACCTAGTGGGATACAACTTTATTATAGTTGTTGTTGAATATATTCTTTATTTATTCAACCTCATTAAACTATTTCGGTTCATTTCATCTGCAATTCATGAAATTTCAATATTTTTTTAAGGGGTGCTTGAACTTCAAATACCAAAATGCACTACTATATTAACTACTCCTAACTGTATCAATTAAGATATACTATGTGCAGAAAAAGTGAGATGCAATGAATTCTTAATAGCATAAATTTTGTAAGCCTTATATAAAAGAAAGAGCGTGATGGGCCTTGACTAAAACATATGGAAGACTTTTCAACATCTACATAATTTCAAAAAGGTTAAGAGAGAAAAACGTATTCATTCATTGTACTTCACAAAATTTCCAACAACTTTCCTGCCAAAAGAAATAACCATCTTGTTGATTTCTCTGTATTCTTGGCCAACTCTTGCGTCTTTGCCCATCTGAAATCTTTGTCGTATTAAATAAATGGAGAAGTTTCAAATTTTTCTGTTGAAAATATATGCTTTATAATGGAAGTTTACATGTGGAAGGAAACATTACATTCATTAGTGACTCACTCAATGACTTGACAGTTCAAGTATTAATCCAGATTTCTATATAATATAAGTATATAACAACTTATTGCAAATTTTAACTTCTAATGACTAGACTTGGTAATCTAAATATAAACATTTAATCTGATCCTTGTCATGACTTAGGCACCAATTTTAACTTGTTATATCTGTCATTTTTTCAAATTCTGCACAATAGGTTGCATGGTTTTATACTTCAGCATATCCAGTTAGTTCCATTCCCCAAAAGTATTGAATAAAAGTATACTCTATTCCGGACTAACTCATGTTGATTCTTAAGCATAATTCTCCCATTTAGTATTATAGTCATACATAAAACTTTTGCAATTTCTTTTGAGTCAGACATGATTTTTTTTATAGAGAGTCATGGAATAGATAGAAATTAATTTATCAGCCCTTTCCAACTAGAGATGCTACATGCTTGTTGAAATCTCATTTTTGGCTCTCTTCACACGTTTCGTACTCATCAAGCTAAAAGGCAGTCACCATCAGCAGCCCTTAAGAATTCAGTTATTATATAATTTCTAATTCTAATTCTAATTCCAAAAACGTTCCAAGTCAAGTTTTTTGCTGATGCATTCACATACTTTTGGTGTAAAGTATGTTTTTTTATCATGTTTGCCAGTCTCTTGTCCCCCCTGTGATGCAATGCAATATAGTTTTTTAATCAAGGGAAGATGGAAAGTAGTTTATCTTAATCCTCTATGCTATACTTTAAAATGATATAAATCATTAATTAAATTATGGCTTACCAATCAGAGTATGCTAATCATCAAGTTTCACAAAAGACCCCGTTACAATGTCACTCTCAGGAAAATTAAAAAGAAATAGGTTTCCTTTAACTTGGTATGTGCTCTCACCTTAGTGAATAATCTAATTATACTCTATTAGCACAATCAGCTAGCAAGAAATCTGAGTAAACAGTGCTAAAAGTGTAGAATTAAAAGATTTAATAAGAAAAATACATGCAAGTACCGAATTAAATATTGAAGGAAACTCGGGTATCTTAGGAAAGTTTTTCAAACAACCAGGAGATATCAAGACTTTATATAAAGACAGGCAGCCTGAGTTTCACTAAGCAATAAGCAATCTCTCTCTCTCTCTCTCTCTCTCTCTCTCTCTCTCTGTCTCTCTGTCTGCTAGTCTGTTTTAGACTTGCAGGAGAAAAATGTCAGTACTCTAGAAAAGTGAGATAGAATGGCAGAAAGAGCAGTGAATTACCTTCTTCAAATGCTTGAGCCTTTTTTAGAAGACAAGCTGAATTTGTTCAGTTGGATGAAAAAAAATGGCAAGGAGCATCAGAAAGATAAATTGGAGCTTATCAGAGCCTTATTAAGGGATCCAGATGAATTGGAAGAGAGTGATGAGGAATTCAAAATTTGGGTTAGGCAAGTGAGAGGTGTTGTACATGAGACTGAAGATCTTCTAGATGAATTAGATATTCTCAAGACTCATAGCCACTCAGATGGATTCTCAGTTTCACTTAGACAGATTTCTTGCTGCATAAGAAACATGAAAGCTCAATATCGAATTGCTTCTGAGTTGAAAGGCATGGATTGCAAAATGAGAAATATTCTGTCAGAGCATAAGAGATTCCTCAGTAGATATGAAGCTGCTGCTCAATCTTCAAAGTCTATTTCTACAGGTACCATGCTATTTCCAATATGTTCCATCTATATTTATGGTGATAAATTTTTAGAAAGTTGCATCCTAGCCCATGCTTATGCTTATTCAATTAAAGCTAGACTAGATTTAACCCACTTTTGTTTTTCAAGATTACCTTGTCTATTATAAAGGGAAAGGGGAGTAAATATGGTGTTAAGAGATGAAACCTTCAGTGTTCAAATCACCTCTAGTATTTTCTTTTCCCCAACAATTTTGGAGCTAATTGATTGGTTCGCAGAAGCTTCATCAACTAGTTGTAGGTTCTGAATGCTACTATGCTAACAAGAGAGGCATGTTTGTTGATATTAAACTTTGTTAGATTCGCAGTTTAGAAATTGAATCTAGAAAGGAGGGAAGAATGGAGAAAAGAGGGTAGGAAATCTTGAACCAGGATCATAAAACAGGAAAGAGGAAACTATATTGATGTAAAACGAGCTTAAGAATGTTGATATATGCTTAGATTAGTGGCTGGACAGATTTGGATATATGAGGGAAGTAAGAGAAAAGAACTTGGAGGGGGAAATAGAATTAGAGAAGTGGAGGGGGAAGGCAGAAAATTGACCAAACATATAACATTTCATTCATTCAGGAAGCATACCATACAATAAGCAAAAGGGTCCTATTTATAGACCAAAGCCAAGGGCACTTTGGTCTTACAAAGAAGCATCTAGAATAGCCAAGACACTAAGACTCTTACACTTAGGAAACATCTAGATAATGACACTAAGACACTAACTTGAAAGACAACTAAACAATTTAATATCACATCATTTTCTCTTCTTATATTTCTTCCCATACATCTTATCAATTCCCCCCTGCTTTGAAGAACTCTCCTCTGGAGAGATAGAGGCTTTGTAGGCTTCTAGCAAGGCAGGGTCCAAACGTTGAAACTCATCCTCTGGGATCCATGTAGCATCCAAATCTGATTTCCCTTTCCAACGAACTAAGTAGCGATGAATTGGGCCAGTAGGAGTGAAGACAATCTGATCATCCATAATGGTCTCAATCTCTTCAAGCGATGTGGGATTGGAGGGCAGTGATGGAATCGGCACATGAATTGGTTGTGTACCTGCAGAATCATCAAGAAGAAAAGGGGGCGGCTCAAAAGTTCCCCGGTAAGGCATAAGATCCTCAACATTAAAAATTGGGCTGATAGTCATATCAGGAGGTAATTCTAACATATAAGCATTAGGCCCTAATTTCTTAGATATGCGAAAAGGTCCAGAAGCTCGAGCATGTAACTTTTTAAAAGCATGTTTGGGATAACGTTCTGGACGTATACGTGCCATAACGTAATCACCAACATTAAAGTTTTGAAAACGGCGATGTGCATCAGCAGATAATTTATATTGTTCATTGCTTAGTGCTAACTTACGCCTGATTTCAGCATGTACCTCATGAAGGTGTTGGGCTAAAGATTCTGCGGATTCGGAGGTACGAAATGTCAA
The DNA here is from genome assembly GCA_029929735.1 of Mimosa pudica. Lineage (NCBI taxonomy): Eukaryota > Viridiplantae > Streptophyta > Magnoliopsida > Fabales > Fabaceae > Mimosa > Mimosa pudica. Next base: position 7,815,445 of record JAKELP010000017.1, on the reverse strand, counting down.
AGGAATTGGCGCAAGGTCAATAGGTTGTCGGGGGTTAAAACCTTGAACAATTTGAAAGGGACTCATTCCTGTGGACCGATTGACTGAGTTATTATAAGCAAATTCAGCAATTGGTAAAATCAAATCCCAATTTTTAGGTTTATCTCCAACTAGGCATCTTAATAAATTTCCTAAACTACGATTTGTGACCTCAGTTTGCCCATCAGTTTGAGGGTGAAATGCAGAAGAAAACTTTAATTGCCTGCCAAATTGTTTCCAAAGGGTTTTCCAAAAGTAACTAACAAATTTAACATCCCTATCAGAAACTATCGTAGTAGGTAACCCATGTAAACGCACAATTTCTTTAAAGAATATCTTTGCAAGATGAGAAGCATCGGTAGTTTTGCTACATGGTATAAAATGAGCCATTTTGGAGAACCTATCAACCACAACAAGAACAGAATCATGTCCCCTAACTGTTCTAGGTAATCCTAAAATAAAGTCCATGCTTAAATCTCTCCAAGGTGCATCCGGGATAGGAAGAGGGCTATACAACCCAGTGTTTTGTCGCTTGGCCTTGGACATTTGACAAGTGCGACATTGGGAAACTATCCTAGTCACATCTCTCTTAAGGGAGGGCCAGTAAAATCTATCTTCTACAAGAGCAATAGTTTTGTTTACCCCAAAATGACCAGCAAGTCCTCCAGCATGTAGTTCCCAGATCAGAAAATCTCGCATAGATGTGCGAGGAATACATAACTTTGTCCCACGAAAGAGATACCCATCATTAATGAGGAATTCAGCATGCTCTTGTCGATTCTCACTACCAACTTTTTGGTATATAATTCCAAAATCAGGACAAGAAGCATACTCATCCTTTATCCTCTCAAATCCAACAACACTAATACTTATGGTATTTAGGAGATGGATTCGACGGCTTAAAGCGTCAGCTACTTTGTTCTCGATTCCTGAGCGATGTTTGACAACGAAAGTGAATCCTTGAATAAACTCAACCCATTTGGCGTGTCTGGCATTTAAATGCCTTTGAGAATTTATAAACCTAAGGGCTTGATTATCAGAATATAGCACAAATTGTTGAGGGAGGAGGTAGTATTTCCAATGTTCAAGGGACCTTATGATAGCATAGAACTCTTTGTCATAAGTTGAGTACTTCTGCTTGGCATCATTTAATTTTTCACTAAAGAAAGCCACTGGGTGTCCTTCCTGACTAAGAACGCCTCCGATTCCTATTCCTGAAGCATCACAAGTAACTTCAAAGCACTTTGAAAAATCTGGTAAGGATAAAACTGGTGCCTCAGACAATTTACGCTTTATATCCTGAAAGGCAAGTGATGCTGCAACAGTCCATTGAAATTTGTCACTTTTTAAACAATTGGTGATAGGGGCCATGATAACACTGAAGTTTCGAATAAAGCGTCTATAAAAAGAAGCTAGACCATGGAAACTTCGAACTTCAGGAATAGATGTAGGTTCTGGCCATTCCTGAATGGCCTGAACCTTCTGTGGATCAGCTTCTAACCCCTTTTCAGAGATTATGAACCCAAGAAAAACAACTTGATTTTGAAGAAAAGAACATTTGGGTAAATTCACATAAAACTGCTCCCGGCGTAAAGTGAGAAAAACTTGTTTGAGGTGATCCAAATGTTCTTCTTTGGTCTTGCTGTAAATTAAGATGTCATCAAAATAGACTACTAGAAATTTTCCCAAATACGTTCGAAAAATGTGAGTCATGACTCTCATGAACGTGCTTGGGGCATTTGATAGACCAAATGGCATAACAAGCCATTCGTACAACCCATCTTGAGTTTTGAATGCGGTCTTCCATTCGTCGCCTGGTTTGATCCTGATTTGATGATATCCGCTACGAAGATCGATTTTGGAAAACCAACTAGATCCAGATATCAAATCAAGCATATCTTCTAGCCTAGGGATGGGAAACCTATACTTGATGGTGATTTTATTGATGGCCCTACTATCCACACACATTCTCCAAGATCCATCTTTCTTTGGTGTTAAGAGAGCTGGTACTGCGCATGGGCTAAGGCTGTGTTGAATGTAACCCTTTTCTAATAGCCCATTAACCTGTCGGTTGAGTTCTTCCCTATCTTTTGGATTCATTCTATAATGTGGTAGATTAGGGAGTTGTGAGCCAGGGATGAAGTCAATGGCATGCTGAATATCTCTCATTGGTGGAAGTTCAGATGGAAGTTCTTCAGGGGATATGTCCTTGAATTCTTGTAGTAGTTGCCTTATCTCCTTAGGAACCTCTATGGTTGTAGCAGTAGTAAGCCAATTTGAAAGCTTTGTGACCACAGCTAGTATAACGGCATTTTCTTGGCTCTCTTGCAAGAATTGTTTTTCTGTTAATAGGTGCAAATTTTGATTGGGAAGCTTGGAAACTTTTGACTTGTTTAAAGGTTGACATTCAATGTTGGGTTTAGCTGGGCGTAACAAAATGGTCTTTCCGTTGTGTTTAAAGGAATAAGTATTTTCTCGACCAAAATTAGTGACATTGTTGTCATAAAGCCATGGGCGACCCAACAGGATGTGAGCAACATCCATAGGAATGACATCACAAAGAATCTCTTCTTTGTAGTCGCCAAACTGAAGAGGGACACGACATTGTTGGGTAACAGGTAAAGAAGTTTTATCCACCCATGCTACTCGGAAAGGTTTAGGATGAGGTTCCATTTTGAGTCCTAGTCGGGCTACTCCTTGATAAGATATTACATTACTTGAACTTCCTCCATCAATAACTAACTTACATGACTTGTCTCCTACTTTTATATAGGTGTGAAAGATGCTTTTCCTTTTCCAAGTATCATCTGATAACGGCACAGATAGGATGCATCTCATTACTCCAACATGTCGAGTTTCATTGCCTTGTTCATCAATGATAATTTCCTCATCGACGTCTGATGGACTACTAATGGGTTCAATTACCAAGTCAGCATCAGCTTCTTCGACATTTTCAGGATATGTTTCAAGAGCTAAGGCACGATGAGGACACCGTGATGCAATATGACCCTTTGCATGGCAACGGAAACATTCAACAAGAGGGTTACTAGGGTGAGGAGTTGACACTATGGGCTCAGTAGGCTTAGAGGTACTACCTTTAAAACTAGTTGTTTGGTTAAGTTGAAATGGAGGGTTAATCCTAAGTGGGGAGGCTCCAGATGAACGTTCACTAGGGTTAAAACTTCGGTTTTGACGAAATGGGGCACTTTGTGTTTCGAAGCGTCTAACAGAAGGATTTGGTAATAAGGACTCTATTTCTAAAGCCTTATGATAAGCTTCTTCAAGAGATTCAGGGAAATTAAGCCTAAGCTCCTTTTGGATGTGTGGTTTGAGCCCATTGACAAACTTAGTAAGTATACGCCACTCTTCATCGTTTACATCACACCGAATTAAGAGTTCGTTGAACTGAGATATATAGTCGGGTACATTTGAGGTTTGCCTAAGGTTAAGAAATTTGTCATACAATTGATTTCTATAATGGACTGAGACATATTTCTCTTTCAACTTGGCCTTCATCTCATCCCATAACTCAATCGGGGGTTGACCTAGTCGTTCAATGCCCCTTTGAACATTTTGCCAATACTTCCTAGCAGATCCTACAAGTTTCATTTTCGCAAATCGGACTCGTTGGGCATCATTCATATTATACCACTCAAAGTAATCTTCCATGCTCTCAAGCCAATCTAGGAATTTACTAGGATTCAGGCTTCCATCAAATTCTGGGGCTTCTACCTTAACCTTTTTGGTGATATCATCTGTAGATATTCTTCTAAAATTTTCCCTATTATCCCTATGTGATCTATAGTCATGCTCATGATAACCTTGGGTGTCACCAAAATATTCAAATTGAGTTTGGTTAGCAAAATCCTGAGGGGGTGGTCTTCTAGGTTGTTCATTGAAACGTTGACCAATCCTAAGAGGGGTGTTTCTAGGAAAAATGGGTTGCTCATTTCTAGAACTAGATCCTGTCTTATCATTAGGATTTTCTAACACTCCTTCATGTACCTTTCCTGTTTGTTGCCTTCTTATTAACTCTACGGCACTCATAACTTCCTCAAACTTGCTTATTAGCTTATGACCTAACTCATCAATACGTTGGTCCACATAATCTCTTTGAGTCCTAGCAAATTCTTCAAGGTAATTTTGGGTGTTTGTGGTATTTTCAGCCATGACAACTTTGAAGGAAGAAAATTCTTCTTCTATTATGTCTAACCTTTCAGAAAGTTTTCGATGGGTCATATAAATGGCAAAGATAAACAAGAGTAGATATCAGGCAGTTAGTAATAAGCACAACAATATAATTATCTCAAAGATGCAATGATTTTTTTTTTTTTTTTTTCAAGTTGATGTGAAAATAAAATTTGGAAAACCAAACAGAATTTAAAAGGGCCAAACAAATATATTGAACAACCTCCGATCAATGAGCAATCAGCAACAATTTAAATGAGAGGGTCATCGGCCTTACCAACGAGCTTGAAAGCCAAAGTTTCAAACTTTTACCCCAAATAAGACTGTTGCTTGATGAATTATGCGTCTGGAAGTGGTGGAAATGGAATAAACACCTCAAACAGGTCTGAAAAACGCGGAAAACTGATTCTGGAAGTTTCCGGGCGGCGGCGCGTGGGACAGGAGTGGCGGCGCGTGGCGGCGCGTGGCTCTCACGCGCAGGGGACGCGGTGGCGCGTGGGGGCGCGTGTGACGTCGGACGGCGGCGAGGGTTGGTGGGTCGGCCGGAATGTGTGAGGCGAAGGTGGTGGCGGTGTTGGTTTGGTGTTTGGAGGTCGGGAAGTGGGTGGTTTTGAAGGGGCAGACGCAAAACAGAGGAGAGAGGGTTGAGATTGGTGTTTTCCGGCGAACTGAACAGGGCAGGGGCGTAGTAACCAAAGCTCTGATACCAAACTGATGTAAAACGAGCTTAAGAATGTTGATATATGCTTAGATTAGTGGCTGGACAGATTTGGATATATGAGGGAAGTAAGAGAAAAGAACTTGGAGGGGGAAATAGAATTAGAGAAGTGGAGGGGGAAGGCAGAAAATTGACCAAACATATAACATTTTATTCATTCAGGAAGCATACCATACAATAAGCAAAAGGGTCCTATTTATAGACCAAAGCCAAGGGCACTTTGGTCTTACAAAGAAGCATCTAGAATAGCCAAGACACTAAGACTCTTACACTTAGGAAACATCTAGATAATGACACTAAGACACTAACTTGAAAGACAACTAAACAATTTAATATCACATCATTTTCTCTTCTTATATTTCTTCCCATACATCTTATCATATATACTTCTATCATATCATTGACAAAATAAATATGATATTTATAGCTTTCACAGCATAAGAAAATAACTCTGAATCCCTAAAAGCACCTAAAACTTGGTATAAGCTTGAAAATAACTCAAAATAAACTCATAAGCAACCCCTTATTCATTATTTTCCTCCTGGACTGCACCAAAAATTGCCTTTGGACTCTATCCTCTCACTTGTAAGAATAGTATGCTAACACAATGGTGTGGTAGGATTTATTTAGCAGCCCCCACCTAGTGAAATAAGCCTTGTTGTTGTTGTACTTGTAAGAATAAAAAAGGGTCAACTCAATTTTAGTCCCCACTTGATGAGGGTGCTGGGGAAGAGAACATACTAGGTAACCTTACCAATGTTTTATACATAGAGGCTAATTCGAACCCACGATCTCAAACCTCATGGCAAGCGAGCTTGCCGTTGAGCCAAGCTGGCCCTTCACTTGTAAGAAAGGTATCCTAAAATATTCTATTAAGCAGGTAACACATGGCATGACCAGCGAGGGGATGCTCTTCTCCTGGACAATAACGACCTAGTTGGCATAGACAGACGTAAAAGTAAACTCATCAAGTGGTTAGTTACAGGTTGTTGCACCCGCACAGTCATTTCTGTAGCAGGAATGGGGGGACTGGGGAAGACAACCCTGGTGAAGAAAGTATATGATGACCCAGAAGTCAAAAGGCATTTCAAAACCTGTGTTTGGATTACAGTTTCTCAATCTTCTAGTGCTGAGGAACTTCTCAAAGACACAGTTGAACAACTTTTTTATGAAACAAGGCAGCCAATTCCAGAAGGCATAGAAAGCATGAGCAGCATTCGATTGAAAGGAATTATCAAGAAGTTTCTACAAAGAAGGAAGTACTTGGTGGTGTTTGATGATATGTGGCACATGTACGAATGGGAAGCTCTCAAGTATGCATTGCCTAACAACAATTGTGGCAGCAGAGTTATGATCACCACACGAAAAACTGATTTGGCTTCTTTCTCCATCATTGAATCCCACAAAGGCAAGGTGTATAATATGCATTGCTTGCTAGAAGAGGAAGCTTGGGAGCTATTTTGCAGAAAAACTTTTCCTGATCATTCTTGCCCCTCATATTTGATGAACACATGCAAGAGTATCTTAAGAAAATGTGAGGGTCTGCCCCTTGCAATTGTGGCAATCAGTGGCATTTTGGCTACAAAAGATCGGCGGGCCATAGATGAGTGGGACATGATTCACTGCAGCCTTGGAGCTGAAATTAGAGGCAATGACAAGCTTGATAATTTGAAGAAAGTGCTAGGCCTCAGTTTCAGTGATTTGCCATACCATTTGAAGCAGTGTATCATGTACTTGAGCATATTTCCTGAGGCATATCTGATTAAGCGGATGAGATTGATTCGGTTATGGATAGCTGAAGGATTCATTGAAACCAAAGAAGGAAGAACACTTGAAGAAGTTGCAGAGGATTATCTCAAAGAGCTATTGAACAGAAATTTGATACAAGTAGCAAAGACAACATCAGATGGAAGAGTCAAAACTCTTCGAATCCATGCCCTTCTGAGAGAGATACTGATTTTGAAATCCAATGATCAAAACTTTGCTGCCAATGTCAAAGAGAAAAGTGCACCATGGCCAGAAAAGACTCGACGCCTTTCGGTGTATAGTACGTTGCCTAAAGGACAGCATCAAAGGTCTGTTTCCCAACTTCGCTCCCTTTTCATGTTTGGGGTTACAGAGAAATTATCCCTTCACAAATTGTTTCCAGGTGGTTTTAGATTGCTTAATGTCTTAGACTTTGAAAAAGCACCTTTGAAGAAGTTTCCAGTACAAATCACTGATCTATATAATTTGAAGTATCTGAGTTTAAGAAAAACAAAGGTGAAAGTCATTCCAAGTTATATAGGGAAGTTACAGAACCTAGAAACACTGGATGTCAAATACAGTTCTGTCACAGAATTGCCTGCAAATATATCAAAGCTCCACAAACTTCGCCATCTCCTGGTATATGGTTTTCGCTCGAAAGTAAGAAGCTATGCAAAGTTCCACTCTAAACGTGGTTTTAAGGCCTTCCATGAAATAGGAAATCTACTATCTCTACAGAAACTTTGTTTCATAGAGGTAGACCAATGCTGCAACAGTACATTGAAGCAGTTAGGAGGACTAACTCAACTAAGAAGGCTTGGAATCATGAAGCTTAGAGAGGAAGATGGTAAGGCTTTCTGTTCATCCATTGAGAAGTTAACAAATCTACGTGCACTCTCAGTTACCTCAGAGGGTGAGAATAAGGCCATTGATCTAAGGTTCCTATGTTCACCTCATCCATTTCTTCAACGCCTGTATCTGACAGGACGCCTTCATGAGCTACCAGAATGCATATCTTCACTTCACAGCCTGGTCAAGCTATTTCTGAAATGGAGCAATTTGAAACATGACTGTTTGGCATATATTCAGGATTTACCCAACCTTGCTCATCTTGAACTACTTCAGGCTTTTGATGGTGGCACTTTGTGTTTCAAATCTGGAAAGTTTAAAAAGCTTAAGGTTCTTGGTCTGGACAAGTTTGATGAACTCAAATTGGTGCATATAGAGGAGGGTGCAATGCCTTACCTGGAAAAGCTTATCATCCATAGATGTAAACTGCTAAAGAATGTGCCATTAGGCATACAGTTCTTGGCTGAGTTGAAAGTCTTGGAGTTTTTTGATATGCCTGATGAGCTGATCATGACATTATATCCAGATGGTAGAGGGGAAGATTACTGGAAGGTTGCACACATACCTGAAGTCTATTTTACCTACTGGAGAGAAGGTGCTTGGGATGTTTATGCACTAGAGAGCTTCAATGAGAGTTCTCCTCGTTCAGGTATTGTCATGAGAAGCCATGAACATCGTAATCTATGGAAAGTATGACTTCAGATTGTATCATGTACAATTTGCCAAGTCTCACATCTGTAAATTACATTGTATAGAAGCCAATGATCAAATAAAGGTGTATATTTTAGTTCACCTCTTCACCTATGATGTATCAAAAGACCTGTTTGTAAATCAATGTGAAGAAAAGTTTATGTCTATTAGTATCTCTGGTCCTTGATATAAAATTTAGTCTGTAATACAGAAATCTTGTATTAAGGGTCAGATGTAGTCTAACAATTCTGTATTAAGTGTAAAGTACATGTGAATTCAATTGTTGAATAAATCCTATACTTCTTAATTTATTGCTCTGACTCTGGATAAACTGTACTATAAGCTGGAGGACAATGCAATGATGCATCCATTTATTTTTCTGCACTTTATTTTGCTCCATTTCTAACTGAAGCAGAATCTGAATTATTATTTTGCATGAATGAAATTATGTATTAGATTTATTATTGATCAGGTGTAATAAATGATCAGGACTCCAAGTAACACAATAAAGACGTGTCAGGATCTATACCTTACAAGTGAGGAGGTTAATATTTAATTTTGGAAGCTTATTTAGATAAGAATGGATAACAAAAATAAAGAATCTCTTTACATATTTTAAGTGATTTTATATTGTAAAAAATCATGTGTGAGAATAGTTTTATTTAAATAAGTGTTCACAAAGTGAGTGTAAGTATCTTCTTCCTCATCAATAAAAACTTGAAAAATGATTCCAATGTTCTTTACTTTTACAGATGGTTTCATCTTTTGTTCTCTTTACTGACTTTGTATGGTCAACTGTGGGTGGCATTTAAATCCCTACGTCTGATTGTTTCAATTGTTTTTTTTCTCCTAAAATATTCTACACAAGATGACAAACTAAATTCAGGATAGTCAAAAGACTAGATGCGACAAATTTATCACAGGAAACAACTCAGAAACTGAGGTAGTTATCTTTAATTCTTTACTCAATACAAAGCTCACAAGAAATCTTCCATGAACCAATTAACTAAGTAGATTTTTATTCAGATGAGTACTACGATTTTCCTTGAAGAATTTGAGTGATCTAATTAAGATTTCTATTCAAAGTATAATAAAACTTTTATTTTACGACCTCATTTATTCAAAATTGCATTTTTGGGCTTGGAGCTGGACGTTATTGTCATTTGTCACCAAAAGAAAGTAAAATACTATTTTCTTGGGTTAACTGTGCACATCAATTACGCACTCCTTTGAGTCTGTCTTCAATTTCATTTCATGTTGTTTGGACTAAAATATTTACAAAGTTAAAGTATACATTCATCTTTTTTTTATTTCATATACATTTATCTTTTTATGTCACTAGCAAGTATCATTTTGATCCCTTTATTTTAAAATTATACTTTTAATCTTTTTTACTAATGATGTTAATGCCAACTCAACAAACTTAAATGATTATTCTATCATTAAATATTGATAAAATATGCTTAAATTTTACCTATTGTATAACAATTTTTATATTTAAAAATTAGCTATTTTTATCCACATTTAATAATCAACCATTAGATTTGCTGAATTACCATTTTACTATTAAAGGAAACTACCAATGTTAGTAAAAAAAAGACAAGTGTACTTTTCAAATCTAAAGAATCAAAATGAAACTTGATACAAACATAAAACATAAAGGACAAAATGCATACTTAAGCATATTTAGAAACATACACTTTCTCAAGACAAATAAAGATAAAATCATAAAACATCAACAAATGAAGATTCCCCTAACTCCCTAAGTCATTCATAGTCCACCATATTCATTCCAAGAAGCCACAGACTATACTAATCCTGCGAGTATATGATCAAATTATATTCGGACGAATTTTCTAAACCGGAAACAGTGTTCTAGATACTAAAATTTGCAAGTAAGCTCAGACAAGGTTCTTCCACTTTTAATAAAGATACCAATGTGGACGACCAAATTATGAGCAGTGGCTAATCAAAATTTTCTGCGGGGCACATTGCAGATTGCAGCTAAGTGTAATCTGCCAAACCACCAAAAATTGTAGTGCCCCTTCTGCCAACCCGCTCTACACTATTCGTTTTGCAACTTTGCAAGTCCATATAATATATACAAAAAAAATTCAAGGGACAGAACACTATCTGAAATCATCTCCTAAATATGTGAATACCCTTTTCTTGAAGACGCGGCCTAAATCAACGATTTCGGTTACTCTGGTATGATTTAACATGCTTCCATTTCCATTCACTGTGTTACATTTCCTGGATAACCTGTAAGCAACATCAATTGTCATACTTGCCATATCTCTGGTGCTTGTTAAAACTCGTAGGACTGTGGCAGAGTATGAAGAACTGGACACCAGCCTGTTGAGCAATATTAATATCTCCCGCATCAGAAATGTCCTGGGAACAATTGCTCAACTATGAATAGAAGGAAACTGGGAAGTAAATGCAAAAAATGTAAATCTAATGAAAATGAAAGCAGGTATTTTATCGATATCTTAAGATAAATTTCTCCAAAAGAGTAAGAAGAATCAATAGCAATTTATTAATTTTAAACAAATTTATCAATACTTGACATTGAAGGTAAACCAAGAAACTAAAAAGGAGATTATTAATGCCTAAGAGGGAGGAGAAACAGTTTTCAAGTTTGTATCAAGTTTACCATACTATTACCTCTCCCTGAAAATCGCTGGTGGCTCCTCACCAGCTTTGGCTTCTTCATCAATCTGTGATACCAGTACTTGCAAAATCAGGAACAGATAGTTTGCTCCTCTGGAGAGCCTATGACCGATGAAAATGTCAAAGCCAGCTTTTCCAGACGATGCAAGGAATGCCAGCACAAGAATAGCACTTCGGCATAGTTTCAACTCCTAAAATTACAAGAAAATAAATTTAAACAAACAATAATTGGTATTTGATAAGATCTAACCTTCACCCTACTCAATCTTATAAGGGCTTGGAAGATTTTGGTCAAAGGTCCTATCACTATTACAATTCGTCTTAATGTATTTCTTTTCCCAAATGAAACGAGTGGCTGCATTTAATTAATGATAAACATGGTAAATCAGTTAATCATCATTACAAATGTGTGGGCTGCAACAGCAGTTTCAATCACACCGACATGCATGCCCCTACAATTCTTTGCATAATTTCCCAATAAATCTTATTTGATTGATGTATTAACCCCTCTGAATTCTCATTTCCTGCACTCTTCTCTACTAAATAGTATTGATTAATGAACTACACTGATTGTGTGCTAGGAGTATTACAACAGTAAGTGATTGATGACTGCATCACTGAAGTATTTATAATTTTTCTGATTCCAATATAAATATGATATATCAAAATAATCCATGGACAAAATGGGGTTCTCAAACAGGTTACCTGCAATTCAGATCCATGGGATGCAACACAATCTGCCAAACCTTGAAGAATGATATTGAATTGCGGGGGACCTGAGGTAGATGCATTGTCACCCATAGTACACTCTTCCTCTTTGCAACCACAACAGAAAGTATCCAATAGTTTTGGACCTTAAACACAAAATGAATTATTTAAAAATCATAAGACCAGGTGTGTGGGCATTAAGCAGGTAAAATTAGACAATGGCTTGAGATAAATCCAGAGAGAGCTAAAGTTAAATGGAAGAAACCCAGAAATAGCTAAGGTTGTATTCAAGACTTAGGTTCATGTAATAAGTCATCAGATAATAGCAATTCAGTTTTGAAATAATTTGGTTAGATGAATTGAAACGGTATAGACTATAGAAATCAAAAAACTTTAATAAGATCCAACTACGCATAACAAGCCATGACTTGAAATAATCTCCCCCAAGGTAATTGGTGAGCAGATAATGACTGTGGGTTTCAACCAATCAGAAAAGTAAATGTCTAAATGGAAGCTTCTCAATAAATCATTTTCATTATAATAGAGAACCAATCACACAAACAAAACTAACTACAATGAACCAAAAAAAAGGAAACCAGCAGCAACCTATGTCTATATCCATAATAACAGGTGCAAAACTTACAATTTAGAAGTAGGTACAAGAGTCTCAGAGCATGTTGTTTCACATGTAGCCCAACATCCCTTTTAAGCAAATGTGAAATGGTATCAAATGCCATTTTCTGTCCAAACCTGCATTACCACAAACTTCACTTCTCATTGACATTTTTAATATAATTTTATAAAAACTCTGGATGATAGTACAACTTCAAACGCTTACCACTCTCTATCAGTGTAAGCATTACTTCTTAGAAGAATCACATTCATGATGGATACAGCTTCCACTCTCACACTGTCCTCTGTCATCTCCATAGCAATATGATGCATTGCTTCAAAAAGACAGACCCAATTTACTTGAGGTTGCAAGGAATTCTGATGGTTCCAACGCCTTCTTTTGCTTAGAGTTTCTACATCAAACAATTCTGACTGAACAAGATCACCTCCCGCATGAGATGTCTCGTTGGTGTGCATATAAGAGAGTATTCCATCTCTCACGCCTTCAAGTTCATAAGATTGAACAATATTGTTCTCCAATGAAACTCCCTCGACCAGCACATTGTCCCTGAGTAAAGTGCACTGGAAAGATCAAATCAAAAGTTCATAAGAACAAGAATTAAACAAAAAAAGAAAGGGAAAAAATGAGTGACTTCACATGACATAAAGCCATGCACCAGCTTCTAAGCAACCCTAGACTCCCTTTCCCCAGTTTACTTTCTTTTGGAGGGAGAGAAGACAGAAAAAAGGCAAGCAGCATAGTCAAAACTAAAAAGATCTTTAACAAATTAATCTGACTAAATATGAATGTGTTTAGTCCAGAATTTGAGATGAGTGATACTTTATAGCTTATGAATAGTACATGTTCCTATAAATTCAATATTATGCATAGAATACATAAATACGTATATTCCCCCAGCAATTGTAAAAGTTTCTAAATACTGGTCTTGGAAATTTCTGTAAACATCAAGTACAATAAATTATAATTATCATGATACGGAGATAGAAAAAATGATAAGCAATAAAGATGTGGTATTAATGAAGGCAACAGAACAAGCAAACCAAAATGAGGCATACCTTCTTCCAGAAACCTTTTCCATTTCCAACAGGAAATTCAGATAAATATGCAGTATGCATAGAGAGGAATGGACTACAACAACCTGTGGTGAAAGCAATAAATTTGTCAAAGGCCACAAATGAGGAGGTTATAAGAGGAAGATAACACCTATTAAAACAGTTGACCTTAGAAACTAACATAGAAATGTATTCAAGCATAACTAAAGGACTTGTCCATTCTGAATTTGTAAACAAGATGAAATTTTCACATTTATTCACATCAGTCTAGAAGTACTTACATTTTTTACGCTACAAAGTTCAAGTAATGGTTCAAACAGAGTTTCCAACACAGCCGTCCCTTCAGTTATCTGCAATACAAATCAACAAGCAGATGATACAAATACAAAATCCATATTTGATGCCATGTCAATAACAAGGATAAACATGTTTGATGTGAGCAAAGCCATGACATGCATAAACAACTCAGTGGTTGAACTCTTAAAACATACAAGCATGTTGAAAACAAATCAATGATCTAGAATAAAAATGAAATTCTAGATAGTGGGAAACCCAAACCATTTTACAAATTCAAGCAATTGATAATACACAAGGTTTCATGCAAAAAGTAGTGCATCCAAACGTAATAAACAGAACATGAAGGGTATCTTTGTACACTATAAAACAATCAGTTCTAAAAGAAACTTCGTTGAAACATGAATTATAATATTCGCATAAATGGCAATAAAATAGTTAAAACAATCAGTTCTAAATGTGAGTGCCATTTCTCAATAGCTTAAGGCACTCACATTTATAGGGGTTCACTTGAAATATATCTTCAATCATGCATGCATGCATGCATGCATGCATGTATGTATGAGTTGAATTCAGCAACAACGAAATCAATTATCAATGCATAAACATCCTCTCCTTCACTCTAAACTATCACAATAATAATAACACAATTCAAAACTCACAATTTGGAGATCAAACCATAATAATAAGTACTGATGCACCTCATTTTTCAATCAAACTACTACAAAATGAAAATCCTCCATTTTAATGAATATATGTAAGGGGAAGAATAACACTCCTTTAGAGAAATGCACAAATACAAAGTTGACCAACTACCTTTGTCAAAGTAAGGTAGAGTTGTGATACTTTTGTTGCTTCTGGAGTGTGAAAATACTCCGTGATAAATTTCAAAGGTACTCCAGAAGAACTTCTATCTGTAAGAAATTCGGTTGTTATTTTAGAGGGTAGATTTATGGGCATCAACCCAAAAAGAATATGAAAATCTCTTTGACAGCCCACAAGCAATTTGGATATCACATTGCTTCCTAGCTTTTGTTCACCCGATGAGCCCCAAATTGCCAACAACTTCTCAGAAAGTTCAAGACAAGCAGGCACCTCATCATTCAGAACATTTTGAGCTTCTTTCTGAGTGTCAATGTCTGTTTGAACTCCCGCAGCTTTATAACTTGACTCAGCTACGACCAAAAACAACATAACAAGGCATGTCAGAAATGACTAAAATGTCAATTGAAAGGGAAGGAGGAACTCATCTGATGCCTCACCAGCCTGCACTTTTGAATATTCTCTTTTTTGAGTTTTTTGAGAGATTCCACGATGATCTGGAGCAAGATTTCTCCGTTCCCTGCAATCATGCTCATTAGAATTTGTACAGATGCTAGAATACATAATAACACAAAAATACTAATAACTACAGGTCATACTTAGACATATTACTAATCTTCTTGAGGGCAATATCCAGTCTGAAATAATAAAGAGTTAACTCATCCAAACAGTTCAAACTATAAAGTCATCTCTTACTTTAATAAAGAGAATGCACTAAAATATAACTTATGATGCCTATCGACAAGTTCTATGCATTTTCACGTAAGATGATTAATATATAAATAAAACCTACACATAAATTACCCCCTCCCCCCAACAGCCACAGAAAAATTGCAAAGTATGTCATAACCCAACTCGCTATTTTAAGCTTCAATTAAGGAACTACTGATTCGTAAACCCTGAGCCTCTTCAAACCCAGGTTTTTCCTATTTAGTAGCCAGAAGTACAGGATACAGATATTGGTAAATAAAAAGTAGAAAGGAAATTAAAAGTCTGACTTACATGTTTATACTCTTTGAATGGTTAGCACGTCCATTTTCTTCTTCATTCCTTAAAGCTACAAATTTGAGCTGCTCATCTTTCTTGTCTCTTTCTTTCTTTAATTCAAGACACTGCTTTTCCTGAAGCGTACAAATATTTTTGTAATTCAAACATCTTACTGAGTTAGAGATCCTTAAACCAACTGTACATGTATAGCGGAATAAAGAAGAAAAGAATGTCGCATCAGCAAATAAAAACAGTGTTTACGTGTGCATACCAGGAGAGCAAGTTGCTTTGATGCTTGTCCAAGCTCCCTCTGATTTTGCCATCAACCAATGAGCACAAATATAAGCCAGTGGAAGTAATTGGTTTCGGTGCAAGGAAAGTTTAAGTGAAAATATTAACTAACGAAAGTAATTGGCCTAATCCGCCAGTGTATGTAGAATGGGTATTTCTTTTTCCTTGCTTTGTCATTAGCAATTGCAACAATAAAACTACAACATACATAAAAAAGGATTATAAATAGAATCTCTTTCTTAGTCAACTATTCATGCAACGTTCATTCAACTGTTTTTCCTTTTGGAAAAATTCAAATTCAAGTGTTGCTTTCTACTGGAGACTGCAGCCTACAAAAGTATAATCCAACATCTACAATCAACAACAAATTACCATCCATGCACACATTTTTAACCTTGTCCACACGATACAACAATTAATTCAAAGCCAAGGTATCAATTTGATTAATGATTACAACCCAACAACAAAGTAAACCTCACCTTCAACAACTCGATTTCATTATCCTTTTCTTGATCAGGTCGTATTGAAACCGGAGCAGCAGCAAGAGAAGGGCATTTTGCAGGGCCATTAGGGGAGTGTTGAAGAGACTCAAAATCATTGCTCCTTTGAGATAGCTCTCGCGGGGGCGAATAGCTAACACCAATATTGGGGGAAGACGCCGTGACAGAATACTGTGGTTGTTGTCGATGGTGGGGCTGAGATTGAGGGACGAGTGAAGCGGTCGGAGGAAGAAGAGCATGCTGCTTCGATGCTTGTCCCAGCTCCCTCTGATTCTGACACCAACCAATAACCACATATTATTCAGTGCAAGGAAAGCTTGAGTGAAAAATTAACTAATCAAAGTACTTGACCCAATCTAAAGGTGTATGTATCATGGATGTCTCCTTTTCCTTCCTTTGTCTTTAGCAAATTGCCATAAACTAAAAACTAAGGGCCAAAGGGTCAACCCAGTTCTAGTCCCCACTTGCTGGTCTAACCCCTATTTTTGCAAAGTGGCTATTCAAACACACGACCTCAGACCACACGGCAAAACAAGCTTACCGTTGAGCCAAGCCGGCCCTTCAAAAACTAAAAACTAAGACATGTAAAAAAAAGTGTTATAAGCATAAGCTCTTCTAAGCCAAATATTCGTGCAATGCACATGCAAATATTGTTTTCAAGTGGAAACTACAGCCTACAAAAGCAGAACCCAACAACACATTACCATCCATTCACAAGTTCATAATCATTCAAAGACACAAGACATGAATTTGATAACAACCCAACAACAATTCATGCAATGTTCATCCAAACATAGTCAGCATTCAAGTGGAAACTGCAGTAAAACCAAACAAAGGCAAGACATGAACTTGAAATCAACCCAGAAACAAATGAAACCTCACCTTCAACCCCTTAATGTCACCATCCTTGTCTTCAAGGGGTCGTCTAGAAACAGGAGCAAAAGGAAGAGAATGAGTTGGAGGAGGGAATTTGGAAGGGGCATTGTCAAAAGGAGTGGTTCTCTGAGATAACTCTCGTGGGGGTGAGTAGGTAACATCAATGCGTGAGGAAGGAGGTTGGAAATGGTGGGGCCCACATTGAGGAAGAAGAATGGGTGTTGATTTGGAAATAGAGGAGAGAGCGTGCTCTTCAACTTGGATTAGTTGGTCTAAGAAGGCGTCCTCCCAGTCTTCGAATACGTCTTCACTGTCGTCGTCCATTGTCTGAGATTTTTTTGGAGCAGTGAGGGTTTATGTATAGTGATGATGGTGATGTTTGGGTTTCTGTAATGTAATGTAATGTTGTCTCTTTCTTTGTTTCTCTTTTTTAGTTTTTTATTAGGGTAAGATGAAAAAAATGATAATATTCAACTTTATCCAAAATTGCATTTCTAATATTAAAGTTTCTCGAGGAGCATAAATAGTACCAACCTGCGTCCAGGTGCAAAAATAGTATTTTCACTTCAAGGAAAAAAATTTGGATATGAAAAGACTCTTATGCCCCTCATTAAATTTTATTTAATGGGGAGGAATGGGGTATAATTCTTTTCATATCTAAATTTTATTTCCCTCAAGTAAAAATGTTATATTTGCACATGAACCCAAGTTGAATACTATTTTTGCACTTGCAAAACTTTAGTATTAGAAATGCAATTTTGAGTAAAATTTAGTATCATTTTTGCACATTCGCCCTTCTTTTTATAACATTTCTTAAGGGCCTGTTTGATTGCTTGCTTGGCAGATGGATTTGTTTTTTCTCTTTTGAATTTCTTTTGTTTTTTTAATATTTCTTTAGGGTATGTTTGCTTGGCGGATTTGAGAGGCTAGAGAGGGGAGATGGAGAGATTGTGTCTTAATAAGTAGAGGTGTGTGCATGGGCAGGTTTGAGCACAACCGAGCGGAAAAGTCTTATTAAACTTGTGAGTCAACTCGTTGAGTTTAACGAGTTTGCATGTATGTATTTAGCTCATAGAATTGAGTTTGTCATTCTTCATCTCATCTTCTTATCAATATTCTCATTCTTATAATTTTTCCCTCCTCAATCTTCTAATTCTTATAATTTTTCTCATTCTCAAAATTTTTCGTGGAATTTTCATTAAGTTCATCACAATCATTTTTATGCAAGCACGGTTTACACCATCAACAACAATCTCTGGTTTGATTAATTATTATTGATATTGAACATTATTGTTGTTGTGTTTGTTATAGTATTTATTATTAATTTATTGTTTTATTTCATTGCTGAAATATATATTCATCTTCAATCTCTCATTTTTACAACTTTCCTCATCATCTTTTGGTGAAATCCATTAAGTAAAGTATCATAGCAATTTTACTATTGTAACAGTTTATATATCAGAAATTCCTGGTTTGAAGTTTGATTTTCTTTAAATTATTTCATTGAAATTTCATATTCTTCTAAAATCTTTTGTTTTATATAGTCTTCTTGAAGTTTGATTATAATTTTTTGTTTTATTATAGATATCTTAATCTTTGAATATTATTTGTTGTTGAGCATTAGTTGTTATTTGGTTTTTTAGAGAATATTTATTAATTTATTGTTTTATTTTATTGTTGAGTATTGTGGTTTTATTATATATTGTTATTTCATTTATTTATTTATTTATATATTATTTATTTATTTCAGTATTGTGGTTTTATTATATTGTTATTTATATTATATTGTTTTACTATTTTATTATATTGTGATTTGTTTTATCTCTTTATTTATTGTTATTATTTGTTCTAGATTCATTCTTATTAGTGTTAGATTTATTTGTATTAGTTTTAATATTTATGCTATTTTATGTGTTATTATAATTATTGTGAGCAATCCTCTGCCTATTTATTTAGCCGGTCCTAAGCCCGGATAAAAAGAGTAGGTTGTGTTAGGCTTCGGCAGCCAACGTAAAAATTTGTCTAATCTTAAAGCATGGACACACACAACCATTTTAGCAATATGTCATCGATGGACAGTGGACAGAAGAAGGAATATATAAAGAAGAAAGTGAATGAGTGTAGGATGAGATTTAGTACGTGGAATATTGGAAACTTGAGAGGCAAAGCTTGGGAGGTAATAGGAGTGATGAGGGATAGAAAGATAAATATTTTATGTCTACAAGAGACTAAATGGGTAGGTGAACAGTCTAAGGATATTGATGGTTATAAACTTTGGTATACTGGTAAAGTGAATCATAGGAATGGTGTAGGTATAATTGCGGATGAAGTGTGGAAGAAGAAGGTGGTTGAAGTTTATAGAAGTGGAGATAGAATATTATTGATAAAAATGGTAGTTGAGGATGATACAATTAATATAATCAGTGCATATGCCCCTCAGATAGGGGAAGAACTGGTCATAAAGGAACAATTTTGGGATGAATTGGAGAAGAGGATTAAAAGAATTCCTAACACTGAAAAGATTTTTATTGGTGGCGATCTTAATGGACATGTTGGTAAAGATGCAGGACAGTACACACAAGTTCATGGTGGTTTTGGTTTTGGCACAATGAATAATGAAGGACATTCTATTATTGAATTTTGTATGGCTAATAATCTTAAAATTGTTAACACTTGTTTTGAGAAACAGGAAGAACATTTAATTACATATAAGAGTGGAGGCAATAGATCACAGATTGATTTCTTTTTAGTAAGAAATTCGGATAGAAAAATGTGTATAAACTGTAAGGTGATTACAGGTGATGGTGTGACTACACAACATAGGCCTTTAGTTTTAGATGTTCGTGTGAAATTTAATAGAAAGAAGAAGAGAGAAATGTTTCAACCAACAATTAGATGGTGACAATTGAGAGGGGAAAAAATCAAAATTTTTAAGAATAGGTTAATGAATGAATGTATTTGGGACAAACAAGGATGTGCTAATGATTTATGGATAGATTTAAGTATGATGATGAGAAAAATAGCAAAAGAAGTTTTAGGTGAATCAAAGGGCTATATTAGGCGTCAAAAGGAGACCTGGTGGTGGAATAATAATGTTCAAGAGAAAATTAAATTTAAAAAACAATGTTTTAAGGATTTGCAAATATGTGATAGTGAGGAAAATTGGGTAAAATATAGATTAGCAAAGAAAGAGGCGAAAAGAGTAGTTAGTATAACTAGAGCTAATTTCTTTGAGGAGTTTTATAAAGAATTAGGGACAAAAAATGTATAGAATAGCAAAGATAAAAGAGCAGAAATCAAGAGATTTAGATCAAATAATGTGTGTTAAGGATGAAGAAGGTAATGTATTAGTTAAAGATGAGAGTATTAGGGATAGATGGAAGAACTATTTTTATAATTTGTTTAATGATAGAGTGGAAACTTTGAATTATACTATAGATGATTTAGGGAATATTGATAGGAATAGCAGTTTTACAGATAATATTAAGATTAGTATTAGTGAAGTTGAGGATGCTCTTAAGAGAATGGCTAATGGAAAAGCTGTTGGTCCAGATGGTATTCCTATTGAAGTATGGAAATGTTTAGGAGAAGGTGGTGTGTGGTGGCTTACTAAATTATTTAATGAAATTTTAAGGTCTAAGAAAATGTCAGATGATTGGAGAAAGAGTACATTAGTACCTATTTATAAAGATAAACGAGATATTCAAAATTGGGTAAATTATAGAGGAATAAAACTTATGAGTCATACAATGAAGTTGTGGGAAAAAGTAATTGAGCGTAGGTTATGTAATGAGACTAGAATATCGAAAAATCAATTTGGTTTTATACCAGGAAGGTCAACCACAGAAGCAATATATCTAATTAGAGGCTTAATGGAAAGATATAGAAGTATTAGAAAAGACTTAAATATAATTTTTATTGATTTGGAAAAAGCATATGATAGGGTGCCAAGAGATTTACTTTGGAAAATTTTAGAAAAGAAAGAGGTACAAGTTGAGTATATTAGAGCTATTCAAGATATGTAATGAAGGTGTAATGACTAGAGTTAGAACACCGGTAGGTGATACAATTGATTTCCCAATAAAAATTGGTTTACATCAAGGTTCGGCGTTGAGTCCGTATTTGTTTAATCTTGTTATGGATGTTGTGACTGAAATTATACAAGAAGAAATTCCTAAGTGCATGCTTTTTGCGGATGATATAGTAATTTTAGGGGATTCGAAAGATGAAATTAATTGGAAATTAGAGTTATGGAGGATGACTTTAGAGTCGAAAGGCTTTAGAATAAGTAGGAGTAAAACGGAATATATGTGATGTAGTTTTGGCAATAGACAAACTCATGAGGACATAGAAACTGTATTAGGAGAGGATGTTATACGTCAAGTGGATAAGTTTAAATATTTGGGATCAGTTATACAAGAGGATTGTGAGGTAGATGGAGATATCAATAATAGAATTCAAGCTGGTTGGTGCAAATGGAGAAAAACTTCTGGGATTATTTGTGATCGAATGGTTCAAACTAAAGTAAAGGGAGAATTCTATCGAACAGCTATTAGACCAGTATTGTCATATGGTAGTGAATGCTGGACAATTATAAAACAGCAAGAATATAAGATGGATGTGTCAGAGATGAAAATGTTGAGATGGTCTAGTGGGTATACACTAAAAGATAGGATTCGTAATGATCACATTCGTGAGAGAGTTGGGGTAGCACCAATTTCAGAGAAAATGAGAGAATATCGTTTAAGGTGGTATGAGCATGTTCAAAGAAGAGAATTGGATGAGTCAGTATGAATAGTGGAACAGATGGAAAGGGAGCTGTATATAAGAAATAAAGGAAGACCAAAAAGAACTCTTGATGAAGTTATTCAAAGAGATATTGTTGTGAAAAATTTATCTGTAGGAATGACTAGGGATAGAGCTAAATGGCGTCGTGTGATTCATGTAGCCGACCCCATTTGAATGGGATAAGGTTTATGTTGATGATGATGATGAATTGAGTGAACTTGTCGTAAAATCGTTTGTCACATAAATTCAGCTCAAACTCGCCTCACTTGCTGATATGAAACCGAGTCAATCGAGTTACTCCCTATTAGGCCACGAAAACTTAAAAGCCAAGTAGTAAAAAGGCTTGCAAATAAAAATAAAGGAAAAATAATTTTTAGAAATGTTACACTAGTTCGAAGAAGTCGTTCACTTGTTTGTGTCAGCAAAATTTTTCTCATGCTCCTACCTTTTTCTTTGTTTCTCCACTATTGCTTGATTTGCTTCTCTGCATTTTATTTGGAGATGTAGAGCAGATACACGGAGAAGAAGAGAGCAAGAAGAAAGAAGAAGGTGAGAGAGATGCTAAGATGATCTTAGATGTGAAAGTATTGTATTATATCCCGTCACAAGTTTGTTTGAACTCACGAATTTGACAACTATGGGGCGAAAACTTGCCCAATGTCATGAGTGAAACGTGAGTTGAGTGCCTATTAGAAGGGGTGCCAATCATTTCGATGGTGCAAAATGACATTTAACCCTTCATTTTTATACATGTGGATAAAATTAAACAAAAATATTGTAATATACTTATGAAACAAGATTAATGTGATTAACTAGTACTAGTATTAGTTGGTTCACCTTGTAAGTGGGTTCACCCTAAGAATAAGAGTATGTCTTCTCATTAGGAGGGCATGCATTAGGAGGGCATGCAAGACAATACTTTTACCCTTTAATCTAAAATTAAATTAGTCTGTTGCCAATAAGCTCTAGATTACGTAATAGTACATCCATAAAAAAAAATTTTCATTTAAAAAACAAAAACAAAATTGACATGAAAGCAGTTAAGGACTTAAGGCGATGATGTGTTGTTTGAGGAGCAGCTGGACAGTAACAGTACAGACAGTGGAATTAAATGGCTTTAAATATTATTCCCTTCCTTACTTTACTTTGAATTACTTTGAATTTTCTATTCCACTTTCTATGCTTATAGTCATAGGTCTTAGGATTACCCCCTCTCTCCTCCCTATTGGCCTCCCCAGTAAAAAAGCCTACAACTTATGGATTCTCCCACAGTCCTCCTTTCATGTCTTGTAAATCACAGCTTTTTGGCACTCATTCCCAACCATCATTATCATTATTACTATTACCACTTCCATCATTTATGTAGCATCCCATTCAGGCATTCACCAAACCCACCTCACCAAGTAAACAACTTGTGTTAGCTACAGTTCTATACTTTCTCTTTATTCCTCTTTCTTTCTCATTACTATACTTTCTCCCTTGTCATACAAAAAGCCCCCCAGATCAGGTGTCTGAATATCCATAGCCAGATCATAGAATAAGATTGGTAGAGAATACCCTTTTGCTTATTTCTTGTAAAGATCGGATTTTTAGTTGAGGAAACTATGGTGGGTCTGTTTTCAAGATTTACCGTTGGCAGGAATGCCCACCGACGTACTCAAAGCGCCCTTGTATGTTTCTTCTCTCTCTTTTTGAAGATTTGTTGTTGTTTTTTTTTTTGGATTGTTGGTAGGTGTTTGAATTTGTGTTATGATCGGGCTTTGGACTTGGATTGACTTGTGAAATATTATGACTTTTGAATTTGATCCCATGTTTTTGTTTCACTTTTGTTTGATATATTTAAGAGGGAATGATCATTGATCTGTTGCACTTGTTTGAGCCTCTTGTATTGTACTTCCTCCGTTCCTAAATATATGATCACTTTTGAAATTCAATTTGTTCCTAATTATAAGATCACTTTCTAACTTTTTCCCATATTAACCCAGTTCGGTTAAATTGGTAATATCACCTGTAAATAACTAACTTAACTAACTTCCTTAATCTACTCAAATTAAGGAAAGTGATCTTTTATTTGGGAACGGAGGGAGTACTTTTGAATGAAAAGTCATTCTCTTTCTATTTTGAGGTTGTATTGTATTGCCCTGCAGATTTCATATTATTGAGATTTCTAAATGGGAGATAGAGGTTTAGATTATCTTATGCTTTTGGATTTGGTGATTTACTTGTCTGAAAGGCTTAGATGCTGACGTGATTTAATTCTGTAGGATGAGAGGGAATCATTGCCTCCAAATTCTGAAGGTGTAGTTCCCCAAAGTGCTGTCACTACTTCCACTTCTCATGGAATTGAAGTGGCTGTAGAGTTTAAGCCTGTTGAACATCCAACTGAGCCTCTTGACAATGATAGACCAATCCAGTGCCCGTTACCAGAACCTTCAATTATCAATGTAAGATAAATGTTCAATCTTTTTTTCTTTTTGTGAGAGCTTTGTTTACTTCAGTTAATATAATCTTTATGATTCTAGAGCCAGTTAGGTTATCTAGACTGCAAATTTCATGATTGAGTTGATAAAAGGAACAAGCAGTTTTAATGTTGGATATAGTAAATGAAAGGAGTTACATTTATTGCCCTGCACTTATTTTGTTGTTTCATGCGTGTATTGGATGCATGATGTTCCTGAGTGCTTTGAGAGTTTGAGTTATTGACCTTTGGTGATATTATCTGATAACAGATAGCTGCTACTTTTTAATTCACATGTGTTCAAATTTATGTCTTGATTTTGTGGGTTCATATCATGTGGGAGGGAATTTAGGGATTAAAACAAAAATATGTGGTACTCTTTGTTGTTATCCCCATTAATGGATTGAACCATGTAAGTCAAAGGCATTAAGTAAACTACAGTGCATGGTTGAAAAACTATGGATCTGGCACCTCATGTATGCTTTAGGGGATTATTTTCTTTTCTCTTTTCTCTTTTCTCTTTCTTGGGAACAAAACTTTGGTTTAAGGATTTTGAAATCTAGTTCTTCTTCATCAATCTCAGGATGGAAGAATATGGAAAGAAAGAGCATCTGCAACAATGCATAGAACATCTGATGTGAACATGGTGAATGATGGAGGGGCCCTTGAAACCAATGGTGCTGGGTCAAAGCCACGTACAATTAAGTCTAATAGAACGATTATGCCATCTATCAGTGCACCAGAACATAATATCTTAAACCTTCTTGAAGAATGTAACACATCAGGGGTTTAACCTGGTACTGCTTTTGATATGGAATTCTGTTATCAAAACTTTCATATACTGAATTGTGTTCCTTCTGTAAACGTTTGTTCATAATGCCTTATTCATTTTACCTGGGGCAGTGAAGAGAGAGTTATTGATTGATTTAAGCCATCATATTCATTTTTGTCACAGTTTTCAAAGCCCCCTGTAATAAACACACACTACTACTTCCCATTTCAGAAATATAGCATAAAGCTATTCATAATTTCATATGGTCCAATATCGTCTCTCTTATTTTTATTATCTTTAAATCCAGCTTTCATGAGTTCTATGATCAGTGAAATCATCACTTGAATTGAGTGAAACAATGATTGTCAATGCAGGATTGATGATCGATTATGGAAGAATCAGAAGTTATGTATTTGAATACAGTCTGAATTTTCTAATTGTCATCATATTTCAACCGACTGTCAGCTGTGATGTAACAATTTCTTTTCTTCAAATAACAGTTGTCATTGTAAAAGAGGAGCATCTTTTGTAATGGCATGGATTTCATTATTTGAGCAATAAATTTCATTATGTACATCTTTATGCAATTTTAAATAATCAGAATCGATTCTCATCAAATATTGCTGCATTATCATATGCTTGAGAATCTAGAAAATTGCAATTGGCTTTATTATGTGCGTGTATGCAACTTTTCTTTGATTTGAAAATTAATTTTTTTAAATTGGGACAACTAATGCATTCATCATCAATGGACATGATTCGCTTGAAAAGAAAAATGAAAAGAAACATTCTGGTTGGTAAGCAAGTTTATCAAGTAGGAAACTATTTTTTTGTAAAAATGATGGTATTCTTAAACGATAATCATGATCATCAACGTGAACAGCACAATTTCAAACGCTCATGTTTCATTTCAGATTTTATAACGAATACAATCAATAAATTTAAATTGTATTAATGCAACTTCTAGTATCTTGTCATTCTAATAATGATTATTGAAATGTGTTGATGGCATTTCGCCAGCACGTTTGTAATCAATCATGATTCATGAAAATATCAGCTTGTGTTACTAACATTTTAAGCAAAGGCTTCTCAAGATGTTATTCCTTGGTTGTTAAAAGTAAGAGTTAATTCCTAAACCATAGACACCTGAATCAATTTTGCCTCCTAAATTCACTTCTCTCTCTCTCTCTCTCTCTCTCTCATAAGGACACCTATAAAGGAAATTTTCATTCCAGGGGTAATCCTGATACAGATGATTAAAATGGTGTTTTTTAACACACAAACTTTATAAACAACCAGCTTAACTTATAAAGTACTCCCTCATTCCTAAATATAAAATCACTTTTGAAATTCAACTTGTTCCTAATTATAAGATCACTTTTTAACCTTTCTCAATTTTTTTCCAAATTAACCTTACAATAATTATAGTTGGGATAAATTGGTAAAAACATGTGTAAATAACTACTTTAACTAACTTCTTTAATCTACTCAAATTAGGTAAAGTGATGTTATATTTAGGAACAGAGTGAGTAGTTATTTAGCTCCAACATTCACAGTGTGTTAGCTAGCTATAACATGTCCTTAGAATCTGAATTGTCCTAACTCAAGAACATGAGTAATAACTGTGAATTCTCATGTAATAATTGCACTATGAGAACCAAAAAAGAGTTTATGGATGCCATGATATACAAAGTTCATTACAGCCTTGTTAATATAACTGATATAACAGTAAGGCCGGGGAAGTTGGTTTATTGAAAAAGAAAACAAATGCTATCAAGACACTGATATAGTATAAAACTCAGCAATTCTGTAAATAAAGATAGAAACATTATTCTTTATAATCCCAGAGAAGAAACAGACACTTTGACAGAAGAAATCTCTATACAGGTAATTCACGAGCCTGAAATGGATCCTCTAGAGTTGGATTCACAAGTTGTTTCTTAGGACCACGTGAGCTTCCATGGTTCATCCATGTCTTCCTTTTCCAGGCATGACTTCTTCGAGTTCCACTTCCCACTGCTGATACTGAAGATGAAGATGATGCTAAGAGGAAAAGAATTATGAGACATGTGAGTGATGAGACTCTCACTTGCTGAACCATTTTTGCTTTGCACTGTTAAGTTGTTGCCTTTCTTTTTCTTTGTCTTGTGATGTGGTTTGTTGTTGTGGATGGAGAAAATGGACTAATATAATGTTATTTGAAGGGTGGACTACTTTGCTTTGTTTTGAAGTCACAGGTTAAATCATTTGATGCACTTGGTGTATTAATGCTTCCCTGAAACTATTGTGGATTTATTTGGTTTTCCCCACTTGATGGGTTCACTGATTACCACTCATTGTGATGCTCAAAGTCAGACTCAGAGTGGATCTTTACAAGAAAACATACTACTCCCTCCGGTCCTAAATATAAGTCACGGTTGACTTTTTTGGAGATGTTAAGATTACAAATATGTTATTAAATTATGACATATTTGATAAATTTTTAGATTAGTCATTAGTTTATAGGTTGAAAAAACTAGTTTAAGAGAAAAAATAAGTTAAATCATTTATAATTAACTTGTTTTTCTTTTTTAGGATTTTCCAAAAAAGTCAACCGTGACTTATAAGGACCGGAGGGAGTACTTTATTTTGTCATCATCACAAATATTATCACATTACCTAGTTCTGATAATATATTTTATTATTGATTTTAATTTGTTCATCAGTGAATTTTTAAGATGACTACAAGTGTACTGCCTCCATCCTCTAATACTCCTCCTTCCATTCTTTGATATATGAACTTGTTAACCTTTTTCGGATATTTATTAAGAAACCTAAATAAACCATTTAATTATAACACATTATCATATTATATTTTAAGTTTAATAAATTAATTTGTAGAGAAAAGTCGGGCTAATCAATTTATACATAGCATCATTAGTTTTCTTATAATTTTCAAAAAAGTCAATTATGTATTATACTGAAGAACCGAACGGAGTATAACAGAGTTAAAAGTTATTGTATATGCAACATAACATGGATATTCTAGAAAAATCATGATGTTTTTATTTGAAGTTATTTGGCCAAAGTTTTTATTTGAATTAACTAATCCATTTTACTTCATTGATGAACACAACTTAAGTAGTTATCATACATGGGAGCAAATAGAATAGAGTAATCTATTATATAAACACTTTAATTTAATTCAATGTTTCCTTTAGTTATTAATATCAGACTTAGTTAAGAGTTGGACTTAATGATAACTATAAGACATTGATATACTTTTGTCTCTCAAATTCATTATTGTAGAAGTATCATTTACAATAAGGAGCTTTTATCTTATGGTAGCCATGATGAAAGATGATTACAAAAAAATCAACCTATTTTTTTTTTAAAAAGTTATATTACCAATTTCTTTAATCAAATTAATCAACCACCTCTTCTATATAGCCTGAGGCAAGAAAAGAATTTCCCGGATGTAATGGTGGGCAAGAAAGGAATCATGTGAGAAATAAATGTATGATGTTTGTCCTGTAATTTCACATGCAAGCTTGACAACCACATTGCCTCAAATTGTGGTAAAGGGTAAAAAAAAGAAAAGATGAAGTGGGGAAAAAAAGTCAAGGCAAAAAGGAACGTAACAAACACCTGCTATAGATTCACCTGTGGATGTTTTTTTTTTTTGAGTGAACGTGAGCCAGACCTAATAATGTACATATTGGTTGGAGATTGAATCATTTGGAATTTGGAATCAAATAATGATAAAGTCGTGTGAACAGTGAAGCATTTATAATTGCTGGATATTTGGATGAATTTGATTGAAAATTTATTGGAAAAAGGAATTTAATTGAATTTTTATTCCTCATTATGATCCATTCTTTTTTTATACATAATTATGATCCATTCTACATTGGTTGATTTTGTTATTAAATTCGTCTTCCACTACAATATGTTGAAATTTCAATTGAAATTTGAAAGTCACCACTTATTTATTTATTTAGGGAATTCTTATCTTAGGCAAAAAATATTAAATTCACAATAATGTAGTATTAAGTTAGCAGTTATTTCTTATTGTTATAAATATAAGGTCTATTTATCTAATTTGATGAGATTATGGAAGTTACTTAAATAAGTTAAAATTATGTGATATTTCAAAAACATTATAGTCATTTATCTTTATTCCCAACCTCATCCTCTTACTTGTTTTATTATTGAGGAGTATCTATAAAAATAATCTAGATAAATGTTAATAAAATTTAAAGTGGTCTTATATTAAGAAACAAACATACCTCCTCAAATAAGTCATATATTTAGGAAGTGGGGAAGTACTATTTTATCTTTATATGAATAATTTAAAAAAAAAATGGAATGGATGTGTAAAATTTAAAATGGAATGTTTGTCAATAAAAATAATGAAAAATTTAAGTACTGTATTAACTAAATCCATAATTTTGATTAAAAAAAACTATATTGAATATTGATGCATAAAAACTAAAATTATATTAAAAATAATAACTCACAATTGTATAAGAATGTAAAGTGTGGCCTTATTTCGATCAAAAAAAAGTGTGGCCTTATGAATTCTCACATCGGTTTTACTCAAAATAATTTAAACTACTAATGATTGAGGAAAAAAGCCATTTCATTTATAATTTTAAAATAACTATATTTCGGTTGGGTTTGAAAATATTTAAATATGAATTGTTGGCAACCTTTAGAAGCGTTGGTACAAATATTTATGTATCTATGTGTATACATGGGTCAAGTTTTCCCCAAAAACCAATTTTGTTGCGGAAATGTTTTTTGGATCAATTTTTTCCTACAAATTTATAAAAGGGATCAATTTTGTCCCATTGTTAGGTAATGTTAAGTTCATTTTAAATTTATTGAATTAAAAAATCTGACATAGAAGAAAGGTTAGGATGGATGCCACATAAGAATGCTATATAGAATATTTGACTGAGTTAACATTCAAAGTTAACATCCCATAATGGTGGGGCTAACTTGATCTCTTTTATAAACTTTTAGGGTAAAATTATCCCAAAAACTTCATGAGCAAATTTATGCTTACATAATTTTTCTATAAAATCTTAGTTTAAAAGTTTAACTCTTAATATAGTTTTCCTAAATATTTATAAGAAGTTAATGAGATTGTGCTATGTGATGGTGAAACAAATTTAGATATAGGTTTTCACAACACAAACTCATTTTTATCAATAGAGTCAATGGTTCCACATCTTCATGATAATCAACGAGTGGATGCTTTGTAAGAGTCACCATAGTTGGCAATTGGCATGGTGTGATACAATTTTTACTTATTTAATCCCTAATTCGCTGTTTTTTCAAAATACCTAAGAAAACTACATAAGTTACTCATAAATAGATTTTACTATTTTTTTATAAAGTACTTCCTCCGTTTCAAAATATAAGATCACTTTCCCTAATTTGAATAGATTAAGGAAGTTAGTTAAGTTATTACACAAGATATTACCAATTTATCCCAACTTTATACTATTATCCTCACTCTCCCCCTCTTGTTATTTTAGATAAACATGATAGATAGGGTTAATTTGGAAAAAAGCTTAGAAAAGTTTAAAAGTGATCTTATAATTAAGAACAAACTGAATTTCAAAAGTGATATTATATTTAGGAACAGAGAGAGTATTTTATTTGACTTATGAAATCACATACATAGACATAGTATAATTACACACAAAGTCCCAACAACATTATAAATAAGTTTCTGATTGTAATTTTTTATCTATCCAAAAAATGTCAATTTAATTGAGAAAATTACTTTGTAATCCCTCACAAGGGACTTAATAGAAGAAAAATCCCATAAATTCCACATATTAAAGTAGGGTCCCTAGGGGCCTTACTTTAGTATACTTCAAATACAAAAAGACCAGATTGCCCCTTCTTCCCTGTCCATGAACTGTTATATGTGCGCATGAACTTGTTATTTCTGTCTCAATGCTTGCCCATTAACTTGTCACAGGGTGGACCATGACCTTGTTATACATGCACATGATTTCGTCATTCTCTACCCATGACCTTGTCACAGGGAGTGACAATCTGATCTTTTTATTTTTGAAGTATGGGTCTTACTTTAATATGTGGAGTTTATGAGACTTTTCTACTACTAAGTCCTTGTTAGAGACTACAAATTAATTTTCCCAATTAAATTTAGATCAAAAAAGTAGGAGGTAAAATCTAGGAAAGAGGGTAAAAAAGGAATGAAATATGGTGTGTGGGCTTGATGGGCCTGAAAAGCCCATAATAAGAATATAAAACCCATCTTCTTCCACCTCGTCTCCTTCTACACATACATACAAATACAATTCATCTCCATCTGTGTGTGTGTATTCGCAGAAATCAACCTCTTTCTCTTCCTCTCTCTTTGAATCGCCATGGCTGCTCTGCAATACCTAGAATCCCTTCGCAACGAGCACCCAGAGCTCTCCGATTGGTACAATTCGCTGGCAGATCTGTACCAGAAGAAGCTTTGGCACCAGCTCACTCTTAAGCTCGAGCAGTTCGTCGCTCTCGCCATTTTCCAGGTCCCCTTTCCTTAATTTGAAAAAAAATCTCCTACGTTTTACTACTATTACTTCCAATTCGTGAATTAGGGTTTTTAAAAACTAGGGTTTTTTAATTTTCGACTCCTAATTCGCTTTACATCTTACGTTGTGCTGTGTTTAGTTAGGGCTTTGGATTTGGATTCTGTCAATTACTGCATTTGTTGATAGTTTGAATTGCGTGATTGGAGGTTGGGTGTGAAGTAGGGTAATTTGGGAATATAGGGTTTTGTTGCAACTTGGAAACTCTGGACTTTTTTATATCAACTTTTGCTTCACTTATTTGACCGATTTGGATCATTAAAAAGCGGATAGAGGCTACTATACTATTTTGAATGTGAAGGGTCGATTTAGTTCCACGGTAAGCTCGGCCTACCATATTCCCTTCCGCAACATCTTCACCAAGTGTGACTAGAACTCGAACTGGGTTGACCTTTTCTTTATATTGGGGAAAGATAGGATTTTTTTAATATACAGATTTCAAAATTCAACTATACTCGGCCATAATTGTCACTTCTGTTGTCTGCATGAACGCTTGAGTCTTATATCTGGATTTGGGGTTTGATTGCTGTTCATTTTTGACAGAAATTCAAGAAAGGAGATTGATATTTGTGTTTGTGAATTAATGAAAGTTACATTATTAAAAACATATTTTCGACATATATTGAGGTTAGCTATAAAGGATATGGGAATAGGAAGCTTCTTATTGCCCTGCACATCTAACTTGAAATATGCTTCACTTAAGCTTTTATGATGTAGCTGTTGGGATTTGTTTCTTTGCGATTTTATGGTTGTGATATGATAACGTTTGGGTTGTATGATTAATTCACCTAATAAATATTCAAATAAGAATGCAGTATGATATTTAAGAGACCGGGGTTCTTGTTAAAGAAACAGAGGTGTTACATGACTACACTTTGAATATACTTTTGATTGTGGTTATATGTTCTTCGACTGAATGCATTTTTATGAAAATGGAGAGCTGATGTTAGAGATTTCTATCAATGCCTTATGTACATTGTTGAATTTTTATTTTTATACATATTTAAACCACAAATACAACGTCAGATATATATATTTTCCCTTTCTTGGATGGTTTGTTTTGACCAGGGTATGTTCATTGCAAATTGTTTCCTGTTCACACCCTTTTACCCATTATTGACCAATCATTGATTTTAAGTCAGTAAGTTTTACCTATGCATAGAGCTGCTAGACATGATTGAATGGCGGTAGTTTATTCAATTTCACTTATTCTTTTACTGAAGTCATTGTTTAGATCATGTTCCTGTGTTAGAGGGCAGAGTAACTTCCAGTTCTTTTTTTTTATCTGAAGTAACTTCCAGTTCTGACTCCTCAAGTTTCATATATTTTTTCTTTTAAATTTGTTGAGGCTTATTGACTGTTGTGCACATTATTCTAGAGTTCTGATTGATTTTTTGACTAATTACTCTCTGTATCTCTCTGAAATTTCAGGCTGGCGATGCTCTTATTCAGTTATACCACAATTTCATAACAGACTTTGAGACTAAAATCAATTTTCTCAAGCTTGCACATTTTGCTGTGATTGTATCTCGGCAGTATTCTGAAAAAGAAGCTGCTATTGGTTATCTTGAAGGGATCATTGAAAAGCTTCAAGCAACTAAAGAACAACGCATAGAAGAACCAATTTGTTACATCAAGTTGCAAATTGCCTTATTTAAGCTTGAACAAGGTGACCAAAAGGAATGCCAGAAACTTTTAGATGACGAAAAGAGCACGCTCAACATGACAGATATTGATCCTTCTGTACATGCTAGTTATTTCTGGGTATCATCTCAGTATCATAAGTTTAACCAGGAATTTGCTGAGTTCTATAGAAGTGCTCTTCTCTATCTGGGATATACATCGGTGGAGTCTCTCTCAGACTCATTCAAGCTGGTAAGCCTTCAGAAATATCATTTCACTGCTTTTCCTTTTTTACAATAGTTGCATGCATATTTCTATTTTGGCTAAAGTACGTTTTTGGTCCTTTAACTTTGAAGAAAATCATGTTTTGGTCCTTTAACTTTGAAAAGTGTGTTTTTGGTCCCTTAACTTTGGAGAAAGTGTATTTTTTGGTCCCTTAACTTTAAAAAGTGTGTTTTTAGTCCTTTTAAATTCGGTTAAAGTATGTTTTTAATCCCCTAACTTTGCACAAAGTCATGTTTTAGTCCCTTAACTTTGAAAATGAGGGACCAAAAAATAGTCTATCCTGTTTTGAAAAGACTAAAACCATCATTTTGTCCAAAGTTAAGGGAATAAAAACACACTTTTTAAAGTTAAGGACAAAACAAACATTTTCTCCAAAGTTAAGGGACCAAAAACACACTTTTCAAAGTTAAAGGACCAAAACATGACTTTCTCCAAAGTTAAGGGACCAAAAACATACTTTAGCCTTCTATTTTTGTTGCTTCTCTTAAAAAGGGGATAAGAAGAACTCATGAAAGTTGTTTCCTGATATTGTGAATGGGCAGTATTGAAGTGAAAAATTACCGATTTGTTAATTAGGGTTGAGACAAACATGGATTCTGTTGCTTTTAGACAACTGTTAGCTGAAAAGTCAATCAGTATTTTCCTTAATTAATTGGTTCTTGTTGCAATAAGCTCACTTAGAAATGTGGAGAAAGGTTCGTACTAGTTCATTTCATCCATGGTATTTTAGTTGATTTATCTTGTTTTATTGACTGCTTTTTGGTGATTTGTCAGGATTTGGCATTTGATTTGTCCCTTTCTGCTCTATTAGGAGATAACATATACAACTTCGGAGAACTTCTTGCTCATCCTATTGTAAGTATAAATTACCCAAATTTTCTGAGTGACCTATACTTTAAAATTATTCACTTTACTGATTCATTACATGTTTATTCTGTTGCACGTTTTACAGATAAAGAGTCTTCTAGGGACAAAGGTGGAATGGCTCTACTATATTCTTCAGGCGTTTAATTCTGGGGATTTAGTTCGCTATCAAGAATTATGCCGGGTCCATAATGCTGCATTAAGGGCTCAACCGGCACTAGTGCAGAATGAGAAAAGGTTGTTGGAAAAAATCAACATACTATGCTTGATGGAGATTATATTCAGGTACATATGCATGCACTAATTGGATTGTCATATATGAAATTCATGACTGTTTATTACATATTGATTGGGCTAATTGTAACAACTTGCAGTCGACCATCTGACGCCCGAACCATTCCATTGAGAGTTATTGCTGATCGAACTAAACTTTCTATTGAGGATGTGGAGGATCTCCTCGTGAAAAGCATTTCTGTATGTCCTACTCAGATTTCTATTTCTATTTCTAGTACAAAAAAAGCAATGCATCTAGGTTTAAGATCTACTACAGTAATTACATCTTAGATTATATGTTTTCAACCATAATATGTGAATATATGTATGCAAATTTCAGTTTTATATGTAAGATTGTTGGCTAAATCCTCATTAAGTGGAGACTAGAACTAAGTTGACCCTTTTGTCTTGTTCAATCTTATGAGCTGATGAAAGGGTTAGCAAGCTCGCTTGTCGTGGGGTTCGAGGTTGTGGGTTCAAATGAGTCTCTCTGCATAAAGTAGAGGTAAGACTGCCTAGATATTCCCTTCCCCAGTATCCTCACCAAGTGGGGATTAGAACTGAGTTTACCCTTTTAATCCTGTGAGCTAACGGTAGGAGCATTATATTGCAGGTTCGTCTGATTAAGGGTATAATTAATCAAGGGGAAGGCACAGTTCAAATTACTTGGGTGGAGCCAAGAGTTCTAGGGATTTCACAAATCAAATCCTTACGGGATCAACTGGACAACTGGATCGGTAAAGTGCAGACCGCATTGTTATCCATCGAGGCAGAAACACCTGATCTAATTGGCTCATAATTGATTTGTTTGAATTTTGCTTTCTGTCCTTTGTACCAATTTAAGTAGAAGGGAACACATCCTAGGGCGGCAAAAAAATGTGGAAAACTCGGATCAAATGGACAATTGAGCCAACTTTATTTGGCTTTTGTTTGGTGCTGCCTGCTTCTTGTGGAACACGCACTTCCTTGAAGCAGCAGCCTTATGTACTTCATTTATTTGAAATAGGGTTCTTTTTTTCCATAGCTTCAGAGTGGTTATATTATAGAACTATGTATCCGGAATTTTCCTTCGATATAGCCAGATTTGTCCACCTTTTGAACTTCATTTTACTTGTTCAAGCAATCATCGCTGCTGTCACTTAAATGAGTTTGAGACATTGTCTTTTCTTGAAATTTTCTGTGCTTATCTATTTGATTAGATAAATTATTTTGTGGAACTTATTTATTCCGGTTGATTATATTAATGACATTAGTTCATATAAGGAGTGTTTAATAAATAATTGTCTCCTGCACATGTTTTCTTCTTTTTGTTATTGTTGAGGGAATATTCGGCTGAGGATATGATTCCAATTTACATATTACGATTTTGTGTCTAAAAGATTAGGGTGATTAGTTTGAGGTCTCAACCAAAGACATAATATAGAAAAAGTTTCATGAAAAGTAGAGTCTCTATGAGATTTTACTTTAATTATTTTTAAAGTCAAGAAAACACGTTTGTTCTTGTTATTAAGAGCCCAGATGTTGTGATTGATGTTCAATAACTTGTGATACTTGGTTAGAATGTTTTTATTCACAACACAAACGCTTATTATTGATTAAAATGTAAGCCCATGTGACTAATGCCCAATAACTTATTATACGTTACTAAAACATTGTTATTCATCGTTCAATCACTTGATAACTTGTGAATGATAAAATCCCAAAAATCCCTCCGAATATCCAAAAGGATAAGTGGGGAACCTAAATTTTCAAAAGGACCATGAAGGAACCGGCACCTATCTGTCATTTTAAAATTTTGTGAAAAGACAAAATTGCCCTCATCCTAAAACACAAATTGCAAGAAGAGGGTGAGTGTTAAGGTGAATTTAGGGTGGGGTAGGAATTTGTGTTTTAAGATGGGGGCAAATTTGTCTTTTCGCAAAATTTTAAAATGACAGATAGATGCTGGTTCTTTCATGTCCTTTTGGATATTCGGAGGAACTTATTTGGGATTTTCCCTTAAATTTTCATGACCTATCCCATGAGAATTTCATGATATGTTAGATAATATGGACTATTAAATAATCACCATCTTGGTATCTCTGGGCTTATGAGCAAAACCGATTGGTTTTGCACACACTGCATGCCTTTCAAATAAAAATTTTCCTAAATATGATGTTACTAGATTCGTATCATGTCTAAAATCCACATGTTCTAGTTGCACTAAGATGGATTTCTGTAACATCTATAAGCTAAACTCTAAACTTAGTCACTGGTAATATGTCATTCAAGAAATTGCCACTACTTTATCCCTGGCTACATCCATTCTCTCATTAAATAATATGACTTCACGTTTTTAACTTTAAACCCGTTAATGACAAGCTAAGGGGAAAAAAGTTAAATAATGTGGCATTGAGTACCTTGTACTTGAGACAAAAATTCTTTTAAGAGGTGCCTTATAATAAGAAGTAAAGGAAGGATGATGTGTTGTCTCTGCTTATTTCCTTCTTCCTTTGAAAAGTCTTTGCTTATTGCCATCAAAGCATCACACTACTGAAGCATTTCCAAGCTTTGAACTTCCCACAAAGCAAAAACACCTCACACTATATTTGATCATGCGGTTTGAGACAATGGCAGAGGCTATGATTGAGGTTGCCTTAAGGAGACTTTGAGCTCACTCCTTCAAAATCAGCCCATTTCCTTTCTGGGTGTCAATGGAGAGATGGGTTGGCTTTCAAGCTTACTCACTACATTTAAGGCAGTTCAAAAGCTATAATAGAGATGACTTCAAGAGGTCCTTGGAAAAGAAAAGATATATTTGCATGTCTTAGATGACGTATGGATTAATAATAAGGACAAATGGGACACGTTGAAAAATGTTATGGCTTGTGGATCAATGGGTGCTTCAATTCTAGTAACTACACATTTTACAAAGGTTGCATGCATTAACCTGAGAGATTGGCGTGAATGGTAAGTACTCTCATCCCTTAAGCAAGTGGTTGGGGGTTCGATCCTCAGCCCTTGTGAATGGAGCAAATTCACAAAATAGTTGTCTACCCCCTATATGAAACTTCAGAAAAGCGAGGGATTAGTCCAACTTGTCACGCGAGTGGAGATACTCTTGGGAAACCAAAAAAAAAAGTTTGCATGCATTCCAATTCAGCATTCACTCTTATGAGAAGATGATTGTTGGGAGTTGCTTACACAACATGCTTTTGGATTGGATGAGGAGGAATGTGTAGAGCTTGTGGAATTAGGGAAGGAGACAGTAAAAAAGTGTAAAGGAGTGCCTATTGTAGATAAAATTCTAAGAAGACTTTTGTGTTTTCATAGTGATGATAAAAGACTGGCTTTATGTGAAAGAAAGTAGTATTTGTAATTTACCACAAGAAGAATATTCAATCTTGCCTGTCTTGAGATTGAGCTACTTGAATTTACTTACAAAATTAAGACAATGTTTTGCCATCTTGGTAATATTAACAACTCATCCAATGAAAGTGGATGATGATGGGGATAGAGTGTGGAATGAATTATTTTAATTTCATTTTTTGAGGTTGTTGATATTGCCAGTGTGCTATGTTAGAAAAAATGATAAGAACGTGTTTTCACTCTTATGTTATAGTGTGTTGTGTTTAGTTAGGGTTTTGGAGTTGTTGATAGGTTGAATTGCGTGATTGGTGGTTTTGTGTAGAGTAGCGTAATTTGGGAATATAGGGTTTTGTTGCAAACTCTGTACTTTCTGATATGAACTCTTGTTTTAGTTATTTAATCCATTTGGGTCATTAATAGAGGTTAGAGGCAACTATATTTTATTGTGAAGGGGTTTGACTCAACGGTAAGGTGGGTTGTCTGTTTGCATAAAGTAGTTGTAAGACTGCGTAGTGGGAACTAGAACTATTGGGTTGGCCCTGTTATGTAAAGTCCCAGAGATTAGTTAGTTAGTTAGTTAGTTAGTTAGTTAGTTAGGAAGTTGTTGAATATTTCTGTTACTGTTGCTGTTTGTTATTTTTGTGTTATGCACTTGTATTTTGTTCTCTGTTTTGTTACTTAAGGGTATTGGCCGATTAAGGGTAGTGGGGGATCAAAACCTATAAATATCTCCTAGACTCATTTGTAAAGCGTGTTTTGTATTGTTGAATAAAGTTCAGAATCTCTGTTCTCTCTCTCCTTCCTTCTCTTCCTCTCTTTCTTCTATAGTTTTCGTCACTCTTTGTCTATCTACATACCAAATGGTATTAGTTAGTATTTTTTCCTCAAGTGATCCTTGAGGGTAAGGATCTCAATGGGAGGGGATTATTGTTATGTAAACTCCTTAAGTAGTACTACCTCCGGTCCTAAATATAGGACATAAATGACTTTTTTTTGGAGTGATTAAAGTTGCGAAATAAGTTATTAAATGATGAGATATTTGATATATATTTAGATTATCCATTAGTTTATAAGTAAAATAAACTAGTTTAAGGGAAAAAATTAGGTAAATCAATTTATAATTAACTTATTTTGCTTTTTAAGGATTTTCCAGAAAAAGTCAATTAGGTCTTATATTTAGGACCAGAGGGAGTATTAGTTAGTTAGTGTTGTGCCCCCAAAAAAAGTGTTAGTTAGTTAGTTGAGTTAGTTAGGCATGAGGTTATTTCTGTTGCTACTGTTATATTTATGTTGTTAATTCTGTTAAGATTCTGTTTCAGTTGTAACTGTGGTTGGGGTATAATTTTTTGTTTGGGTTATAACCGAATGAGTATTTGAATGGGACTTAAGGGGACCTATATAATTGTCAAAGTGTATATGTACATATTATTTTAAACTCGGTTGCCTGCATGAAAACTTGAGTCTTATATCGGGATTTGGAGTTCATTACTGTTCATTGTTGTTAGAAATTCAAGAAATGAGATAGATTTGTATACAACAGTCAATAATGGAGGAAGAGGTGATGTAATATTTAATGGTTGTGATGTGATACTGGTCTTCTGTCTTGAATGATTATTTTTTTTATACATCGGAAATAATCGGCAGCTTTGGGGAATCCTCATTCCGCATGGTTTTAAAACGCGTCAAGATGGGGAGCCTGACTCTGATACCATCTGTAACATCCCAGAACTTCGCTCTCGAAATTGTCCGCTTTGAGGAATCCTCACCCCTCACGACTTTAAAACGCGTCGAAAGGGGAGATATCTAGGCTTTTTATATAGCACCTTTCGTTCTCCTCCATAGCCGATGTGAGACTTTACATTACCTATTATTGGGTGATCATTAATTTTAGTGCCTGTTTGGATACATTTTTAAAAGCTATTCTACCTCCCAAACCTAGGTTTCACCCAAAGACATCCAAACACTCAATTTTTTTGGATAAGCTATTTCGACAAGAAAAGTTAGGTTTGAGGCTCCAAAAGCTAATTTGAGAAAAACCACATTTCCAACTGAAAGTTTCGATCTCTCATTTAAGAAAAACACTTATTTCAAATAAAAGAAACATGAAAAGCTATTTATCATAACTATTTTTCAGAAAAACTATATTCTACTCAAAATTTTTTCTTAAAAGCTATTCTCAAAAAGCTTAATCCAAACACTCTCATTTCATTAAAAGCTATTTTTCAGAAAAGCTATTCTACTCAAAAGGTATTTTCAAAAAGCTATTTTCCCAAAAGCTATTCTCCAGAAGCTGAATCCAAACAGGCCCTTAATTCAGTAAGTTTTCCATAAGCATAGAGCTGCTAGACATGATAGAATGGCTGTAATTTATTCAATTTCTCTTATTCTTTTACTGAAGCCATTGCTAAGATCATGCTCCTGTGTTAGAGGATACAGTAACTTCCAGTTATTTATTTATTTTTTAACTAAAGTAACTTCCAGTATTGACTCTTCAAGTTTCATATATTTTTTCCTTTTAAATTTGTTGAGGATTGACTGTTGTGCACAATATTCTAGAGTTCTGATTAATTTTTTTGACTAATTACTCTCTCTATCTCTCTGAAAATTCAGGCTCAGGATGCTCTTATTCAGTTATTATTTACAGACTTTGAGCCTCAAATGAATAATCTTATCAAGCTTGCACATTATGCTACGTTTGTATCTAGTACGTATTCTGAAAAACAAGATGCTATTGGTTATCTTGAAGGGATCATTGAAAAGCTTGAAGCCACTACAGAACAACGCATAGAAGAACCAATTTGTTACATCAAGTTGCAAATTGCCTTATTTAAGCTTCAGCAAGGTGACCAAAATGAATGCAAGAAACTTTTAGATGATGAAAAGAGCACGCTCAGCATGACAGATATTGATGCTTCTGTACATGCTAGCTATTACTGGGTATCATCTCAGTATCATAAATTTCGCCAGGAATTTTCTGAGTTCTATAAGAGTGTTCCTATAACTCGTAATACTAACGTATGAAACGAATTCATTAATGTTTAATAATGTCAAGGCTGCCAAATTTTGCTTGCTAAGGCTGTAAATAATAAGTACAGAAGTCAAGGTTCAAGAAATAAGTTTCTGTGCAAGAAAAAAAGGTTCAAGAAATAACTTGAGTAAAAGTGTACTCCTCCTCCTTCTAAATATTTTATGCCTTAGTGTAAATAATCTTTCATAGTTCTGTTCACCCTGTTTTTACATGAAGAGTTTGTTTAATCCTGGGGAGCACCACAACTTCTTTTTGCCGATAGTCGCAGAATAGCTCTTAAGGACAGTGTTCTTAAGGACGCAACTCGATTGTGAATGCAGCTGAAGATGTTCTAGAATGTGCACTAATATATTTAAGAAAATTATTTGTGGAACTCAATCGTGCACTAATATATTTGAGAAAAATGGAACTTAAGGATTGTAAAAATTGTGTCCCAATTCAATATCTAGAAAAGCTTTCATCTTTGACTAGTCTTAGTTTATCCAACATGAGTCTCTTGCAATGCGCAGGCAACGCATCTTACAATAGGGAGATTGCATGAGGTTTCACCACTCTAGAATTTTTCTTGTTAAATAAGCTACCTAACCTGGAGAAGCTGTCAAGGGTAAATGGAGACAACATGTTCCCATGTCTCTCAAAACTGAAAATATCTTTTTATCCAAAACTGATCTTGCCTTGCATTCCATCTGTCACTAATTTAACAATAATGAAGGAATCTAACCAAGCATTATTGGATTCAATTCAATATCTGTGCAGTCTTGAATACCTGTGGTTCATGGGAGATAAAGATCTGATGTCCTTTCTAAATGGAATGCTACGAGGCCTTGCATGTCTCAAGGAGCTCCACATTTACTGTCTTGACAAACTTGAAGCACTGCCAACTAAGCTCAGCAACTTAAATGCTCTTGGAGAATTGCATATTACAGGTGTTTCGTGGTTTGGACTTTCTCAAAAGATTGATAATCTGTAACTATGTCAAGTTCAAATCATCAGCAAGCTTTCAAGACCTCACTTCCCTTGAAGATATTGCTATTGAAGGCTACCCAGAAGTGGAAGATGTTATTGATGCTTTACAGCATACTATGGCCCTTCAATCTTTATGTTTATATGATCTTCCCAATCTAGCATCATTGCCTGATGTTGCTGAAGTCATTGGAAATATCTAATTGCCCCTAGTTCATGTCTATTCCAATGAGAATACAGTGCCTTGCTAGTTTGAAATATTTGAAAATTTACGGCTGCCCGAAATTAGTGAAGAGATGCAAGGATGCAACAGGGGAGGATTGGCCCAAGATTGCACATGTTTTGTATACTCATGTGGAAGAAAATGAAAATTCAATTGTATCATTCAAAGGAAACATTTATTCAATTTTTTTTTTTTTGGATTATAGAGGTATGTTTTTGATCTGACTACATTATGAAGAGCATGGTTGCTGTTCATATTGTCCTTTAGATGAGCAAGAGTATTTTTGCCAAGCTGACTTCCTAACTATTATGAACTTCAGGGTACACACATGATTGGTTCCTTGTGCATTATGACTTGGGAGAGTGCCTTTGATGAAGTCTGCGGGAAGTTGAAGAAGTGTCTTTGTCATTTTCTTATTAGAGAAAAAATAAGCTTAGAAGAGCATGGCCCATAGGGTTCTTCTAAATATAATCAAGGAAAAATAGCTTTTTCTTTTATCAAAAAGGAAAAATTCCTGCTCATTGCAAAAACCATCAAACAACTCCGATCCAATCCACCCTCTTTATTCTTAGCCTCATTGACAACAGCCATAGACCACAGCAAGAAAAAAAGAAATGTGTATATAGAAAATGAAATGTGAATTGTTTGAGACTTGAGAAAACTAGCTGCATTCTACACAACATATCAAAACTCTTTTAAATTGGACTTTCTTTGTACAAGGATTGGCAAGTCAACTTCTATTTTTTAACAGTTCCACTTTCCAAGTGTTGTGAAATGCTCCCATGATCCCATCTATGGTGCACCTAAGACAATAATAAGAAATAAAATGCCTCTCAAACAGAGAAGGGAATAATTTTTTTCCTACTTTATGTATGTTTGATGATTGGTAATGACTTATAACTGCTCATTAGGTTGGGAACAAAAAAATTAAGAATAACATCAATAAAGGTGTCGTGGTATAGTTGGTTATCACGTCAGTCGCCACTCGTTTCTCTAATTTTTATTTTGTTCCCTCTAATTTGTTGAGGTAACTCTTCTGATTTAAGTACTATTTGTTTCCAGCTATCAAAAGTCAAAGTTTGTACCCAAGTTTTTCCACCACTGTTTAACTGAACGAAAAACACAGCAAATACCAGTTTCTTTAATTTGTATTGATGGTTGATTGCTTTTCATCTTCCATATTTATCTTTTCTTTGTTGTAATTTAAGTGATAGGTCAGTAGTCAAATTTTTAAATCCACTAAGGTAGCCCATCTGGTTGAGATACTGTACACTTTATTGCCAATTTGCCATTGAGGAACCATGTACTTATGGTATTAGTATGAGGTTATAATCCATGATCTTCTATTACATAAGAGTGTTTTTTTAAATAATAACTGAAATTCATTTCCTCAAAAGAGAAAAAGAACAAAGTCTCGTTCAAAGTCTAATCCTTCATAAAAATCCATCTCTTGAACAGAAGGAGAAGGTTGATCAAGGAAACAAAAATTACCTATTAACTTGTGAGCATAATTTGCTACCCTACTACAAAAATTCCCTAAGACATGAGTAATTATTAGTTTAAGTCCAATCTCTATGATCAAATTATATTCTTAAAAGGGTCAAAAGAGTTTTCATGCTGTCTCACTACAAAATCATTTACATGTTCTGTTGTAATAAAATTAATACTTCCCATTAGCTATAAGATAAATTTAATTCCTTTCCTTAGGGAGGGTGTGAATGTTTTCTTATGGTTCAAATTCATATGCTTTTGTACGAAAAAGACAGTAAATACTTCTGCAGTGAAATAAATCTAAAGCCACCAGACTTTTTGTTCTAAGCAGAGAGCACTGACTATGTAGTACGTACAAGGCAACAACCATATCAAATCCCTTTTTACACCCTTTAGTTGGACGAGAGTTCTGGATGAAACACAATAATTAAAAGCCTTTATCTTTATGATCCTGACTTCTTATTTTACTCCATTCAGCATGATACCTTTATTAAAGCTTTAATCCTTTTTAGAACATTGAGAGACACTATACCTCCTCATGCGGAATAGTAAAAAGTGAGGCTAATAAGTGCTCATGAAGCTTCAAAGACCTCTTCC
Source organism: Mimosa pudica (assembly GCA_029929735.1). Lineage (NCBI taxonomy): Eukaryota > Viridiplantae > Streptophyta > Magnoliopsida > Fabales > Fabaceae > Mimosa > Mimosa pudica. Next base: position 7,771,087 of record JAKELP010000017.1, on the reverse strand, counting down.
AAAATCATTAAATACTTTCATTTCAAAAGATACCAATAAAAGAATACACAGAACAAAAGCTCGCCAGCATGTATTACACTAATTTCCCCCCTTCACCTTAATAATGGGCAAACAACAAAACTCATGAACATTACTCTTGTCTGATGTAAGGAGAGGAGCTAATATCTGTAGTACTATAAAATGAATCTTCAGGTGGACCATAGTAGTTCTCATCTTTTTCCTCATCCCACTTAAGAACTTCCCTTATGTACTTGAAAGCCTCATCAACAGTCACACGGTCCCTCGCCCGGCCTTGCCACACGAAAAGTTTTTGGCCGGTGAGGGAAGCATAGAGTTCTTTGAATTTCATGGCGATGTAGAAGTAAGCTTGATGTGCAAGTGACTGGCTATTGCTTTGAGCATTCACAGGACAAAAGTCATTAAACCACTCACAGGAAGAAAGAGGCACTCTATTTACCTTTTCCTCAAAGATATCATATTTGTTTAGAATCAATACAAAAGGACTGTCTTTGAAGCAAGGGTGCCTCACCATTGTCTCAAATAGCTCCTTGCTCTGCAGCATCTTGTTTTGCAGAAGGCTTCCACTGCCACTGCTGTCCGGGGCGGCAAGCCACAACTGGTCATAGTCACTCAGTGAGACGCAGAAGACCACAGCTCGAACATCTTCAAACATTTCAACCCACTTACAACCTTCACTCATCCCCTTGGCATTTACTCTTATTAGTTGGTACCTAAAACAAAGAAATTACCCAAATATTTAGATGCAAATACTGGTTTTTTGAGGTGTTTTAATCCTCTCCCAAACAGAACGGAAGGAAAAAAGAGATTACACTGAACCAAATGGAAGTTATTAAACTATATACTCCCTCCAGTGCTAAATACAAGATCCCTTTGACTTTTTTGTGCAAGTTAAGGAAACAAATTAAACCGCTAAATTACAACGCATGCCACATGTAATTAAATTATAGGTTAGTTTATGAGTAGAATAAGTTACTTTGAGGGGAAAAAAATAATTATAAAAATTTTAAAGTGAATAATTTTGAATCATTAAAAAAGTGTAAGTGATCTTAATTTGGACCAAAGGGAGTACATATAGTATTAGAATACATGTTCCACATCAACTAAACGAAAGATGAATTAAAGTTCCATAACCCTCAAGCAAGCCTATAAAATTGGTTGGGTTAAAATATTTTGATAGAATGACAAGCCAATATATATAAGTAGTTCACTAAAATCTGACACTGAGCTGTGACACAACTTACTTGGTCAGAGGTGGTAGTTGAGCTTCCATATTTTCTGTGTAAACTTCTGACATTGGGCTACGGTCATCTAGTGAGAATTCTATGCAAGCTAAACCATTCCCCTGAGTAACCCCTTCTGCATATATGATGTCTCTTTCAGATGGTTCATATTCGTTGCTGGATATCTCAATAGCCTGAAAGAACAAAAACAAGTGATAGAATCAATATCAGCGTTGTATGAATTTAAATACATCCCATATTATCACTACACAATATTATACCTTTCAACTTCTTTCCTACCATACAAAACCTAGCTATACACATAAATGTTCTATCTTCCATTTTCCATCCCAGCCAATCTAACATAATTGCATGCATATTAGAGCTATAAATGTAATGTGATGCTGATTTATCAGCCTACTTTCCCCAATATGATAATCCATGCATAATTTATCAAGCTGAGAAAAAATTGAATATTGAACTGAAAAAAAAAGGTAAATGTCTACCCAGAAAAGCGTAGAGAATTATTAAAAAAAGGAAGGAGTAAAAGTCGATGACCCAAGAAATTTTTTGGTTAGCAGAGACATTAGGATTTAATATTATGTAACAGAATCAAATGAGATAGTTTAAAAAATGTGCAATTACCCGGCTCAAGAAATATTCTGCAACATCTGGAAGAAAGTGAAGCTCTTCTTTTCTTTTGTAGCTTTCTTGTATTGCTGGATCCTTCCACACTTCTTCAACTAATGGTGCATACTCACGTGTAGCTGCTGGGAAGAATGCATCTAAATCCCCCGTAGCTATAATATCTAGGAGCCAATCAGAGAAATGCTTCAACCTCGGGTTGAGCGAATAGATGCATTGACTAGCTTCATTTGATTCACTGTTCCCTACTGAAAAAGACCAAAATTAGAAGATTCTATTGAAGTGGTTTCATGCCATCAGCACTAAATCACTTCAAATCTTGATCATGGTCTTTCTAGACATTAACACAGTTTGCAAGTACCAAACAAACACTAGGGAAAAAACATGGGCTAAAAGCCCTACATTGCACATGAAATTTGCAGCATATTTAATGAACCAAGCCATAAATAACATAATCAGTCAAATTCCACTGAGTTACATGTTTTGTGTCGGGTAGCTTAAGAATCAAAGACATTATTAACTAATACAAGAACTAAGGAAAATAATCTACGTGATGTTAAATAATACAAGTATATAACATTTTCATACAAGGCTTCAGGTTAGGAAGACAATGAACCGGTGATGTGAGCACTTCAAGAGAAAACATATCACTGCATAAACAAAAATTACCTTGTCCCATCGTTTGACTAGAGGAACTTTGTGCATCCATTTCAGAAAGAGTCTCCTCCTCAAAGCGCTCACGTCCATCAAGCAAAATGCTAAGATATTTGTACATGTTACTCTGGATCATTGATTTAATATCCTGAAGCTCTTCTTCGGTAAATCTGCTCCCATACAAGAATTTGGCCTACTCAGAAACTCCAAAAATGAGTGTCATGGAATAAGAAAAAGGATATGAAAAAAAAAAAGTTAAATTAAGAAGACTGTTTAGTTTTCCCCTATTTAATGCTGTTCTCATATTCATCATGCTTCTCCAAAACCCCTAAAAAATATTGTTAGACCATTTGCTTAAACTAAGATAGGAAGACCACTTTAATACAATTGGTATGGATGAAGTGTAATTTCATAGGTGACAATGATTTCTAGTAAGTTGAACGCCAACTCCAGCCCCCAAGCCTCCCAATGGTGATGGGATAAATGAAAGAAACAAAGGAAAGGACAAATATAAACTAAGATCTCATTCATCTGCATCAGTTACTCTTGATAATCATTCAAATGGTTCAAATGCTTACACAAGTGATGACTTCAATATTAGCCATCTGAAACATTTTAAGCCATACCTGCTTAAAGATAGTGCTAGTTCCTGATCCTTGAAGTCCGAGAAGGAGAAGCTTCTGAACCTTTTTCTGTTCCAAATATTTTGGAGCAGTAGGATAACTACTAACGTCAGCTCTTGGTGCATGAGGTACTCCATGGGGAAAGGGTAAAGAGAACAGGGTACACACAAGTCTTGTTGAAGCCTGTATAGGAAAAAGGCCAAAAAGATAATTCTTTAGTGTTCCAGAACCTCATGATTTCAATGTTCCTGGCCGGAGTTGTAAGTAAATACCTTATTCCAAATGTTTCCTCTGATATTATTCTGACCTTCTTCCTCATAACGACCATCCTCATAAACCCAAAAGTGAGTATCACGCGGACACTGTACATTTGCCAGCTGAAAGTTCAAATAATAATGTTATTCAGTTGATTGGGCCAATTTTAATTAGTAAAGGATAAATTAAAAAAATTGACCAACCCAGTACTGGTTCCCACTAGGTGAGGGTGCTGGGGAAGGGAATATACTAGGCAGACTTACCCTTGCTTTATGCAAAGAGACTAATTCGAACCCATACCCCATGACAAGAGTGCTTACCGTTGAGTCAAATCGGCCTTTCAATGTTATTCAGATGATTACTTAACTAAATCTCCTAAAGCTGACTTCCCATCAAAAGGGCCAATTATCATCAGCCAAGCAGTGGCTGGAGAACTGACGTAAAACGATATCATATTCCATCAAGAACTTTTTGAAAAATTCTTTGGATAACCCAAAATTAGAGATGTCTTTGGACTTTAAAAAACAGATTCAATGTGGAATATTTTGGTCTTCTTGGTTGTTTTTTCTCAAGGGAAAACGGATGAAAGTTGAGAGAGTATTTTTCATACTCTCCCCTTTCACCTCAACTCCTAACAAGCATACCATAAGTTGGCAGCATAATCCAACTAATTACAGCTGATTAAGTAAACATAAAATTTATTCAAAAGAAAGGGAGCAACTTACCTTTAGTATCCTCAATTCTAGCTTTGTAATCTCTCGACCATTTATGTACACTCTTGTATTACCATTACTAGCATCAGCACAAAGCTTCCCGGTGAAGTTCAAATTTGAACTTATGATTTTGTCTGGTTTTTCACCATCCTGTTAATTAAATATAAGCAGCTATTAAAATCACTATCCTTTGTTACAAACGCAATTATATTATGTAATATGCAGAAAGTGTCAATAGAAAATTGTTGGTTTTAAAGCACAAATTGAACTATCAGTAGTTCAATACCTTCCCCCAGAGTCCGGATTCTTTGTCATACCAATATCTACCAGGCTTCAGCTTCCGTGGAGGTACGGGGCACCCAAGTAATTCTGCCATCTCTTCAGGCTTCAATAGGAATCCATTCACCATCAGCTGCTCAGGCCGTAGCTGATTCGCGGAGCATTCCTTTTCTGCCTTCATAATTTGCTTAACTTCTAGAGGAATGAGTAATCGAGATAATACTCTCGAATGTTTGCCTAATTTCATGCGCTTTGATTCATCTATGGGCTGACCAATGCAAGTTACACATTTGCGTCCTTCAGGCATTGATCCCATGGCCCTAAGCACACAATTGCTACAGTATTTGGCATCACAAACTAGGCAAGTTTCCTTAGTTTCCCACTTTGCTTTTCCACATCTATAACAAACTCTAAATTTCTTTTTCTTCCTTTCCTTTGAAACCCCAACATACTCAGGAAAAACAGGTCTCATAACTTCAGCTTCCTTCCTTTGAGATCTATCAACAGTATTAAAAGTGACCACATGTGCCCTCCTTGGTTCATTAGCCTCTTGCCTAGGTGGATTATGAGCTGAACCAGGTGAGGCTGAATTCGAAGCAGAAGAAAAGTCTGGATTTTGCAAGACAGACACTACAGATTCTGAACTTCCTGACATCCTAGGACTTTGATTAGGAGAAGAACCTGTCACACCAGCAATACGAGATAGTGGCAAAGGAATTGGTTCAATCACTGGAGGCCTAACATGAGCAACAGATTGTTGTGATTCCGAACGTCGATTTCCTCCTCGAGATTTCAAATTAAGAGGATCAGCTCTTGGTACTTCAAATGAGACTGGTGGACCCTCATATTCTATAGCTATGGAGTAGTCAGGATCAGAAACTTCATCAGGCAAAGAAGCTCCAGGAGGAAGCATCTGCTTCATCATTTTCCTCCAGCTCTCTCCCCCATTTCGATCCATTTCAACACACAAAATAATAAGTACCCCTCAAACTTCAGATCCTTTATATCAATTCACACAAAAACATCACACTCCTATGATGTTTTCCAACGATGTTATTATAGCCTATTGTAAGTTTCAACTTGATATAGGAGCAGAAAATATTACAGATGAACTCAAACTTCAAAGGACATAAATGAGAATGCCAAACATGTAGATAAAGTCAAAGTTGCCAACCAGCCGCAATCAAACGCAGAATGTTTCACCGTTGAATTGCTTCATTACACACAGAGAACAATTGTAAGAAAACCAAAAATTAAATTAAAATAAATCAAATTATGGTTTTGAAGTATGACTTTCAAACAAAAACTAAATAAGTATGTTATGATATAGTCAAACCAAAAAACCAAACACTATGTACACTAAATTAATTAAACCATGCGGGAAGTGAAACTCATTTGCATTGACCATGAGTGGAAAATATCCAAAGTCAAACAAGTTGCAACAAAAATAAAAGAATAAGCATGAAATAAACTAAGTTGCACACACAACTCAAAAGATAGAAACTTCAGGTGAAATAACTTTTCTGAAAAATACCCTTTTGAAGAAACGTCCAAAAGTGAGAGAAACTGAAACTGGAAAGTTGAAGGGAAATGAAACCAATGTGTAGCTGAGGAAAGGGACAGTAGAGAAAGCAGTGAGAGCAGTAAAATGTACAAACTTTGCAGATTATTCACCTTTAAAAGCAGCAAAAGCTAAAAGCTAAAAGCTTGGTGAAGGGTGCAGAAAAAGAAAGAGGTGAAGTCAGATCAGAAAGTGAAAAGAAGAAGCTGAAAGGCAAGAAGAAGGAAAAGGAGAGACTTATAGAAGAGGGGTTTAGTTGAAATGGACTGGTTAGTTGAAATGGACTGGTTTTATGTAGTTTGATTAGTTCTTCAAAGAATGGTTAAGTCTGTTGAGGTGTTTGGTGTGAATTATATTATATAGTACAAAACTAAAGTATGGTCGTGGGGATGACGAAGACAGAGGAGAGCCCACACATGACACCAACCACATGCACGCGCTTGTTCCTGTCAATGTGGCATCATCATTGAGTCAAAATGCCAAAAATCTGGTCTTATCAGGTAAAAGATAATGCATGATGATGCTCATTAGATAAGTAAGTGTTACTCCCTCCCACCACAACAGTTGACTTTTTTTAAGTGATTAAGGAAATAAAATAGGTTAATTTATTTTTATTATATTTATTATTTTTTGATGATCAATTAGTTTATAGGTCAAATAAATTAGTTTAAAGAAATAATGGGTAAATTAATTTATAAGTGACTTATTTTGCTTTCTAAAAAAGTCAACTGGACCTTATATATTTAGGAGGAGAGTACTAATCTATTATTTATAAAATGACTAATTATATTATAGTATAAAAATGGAACATTGATTGAACTAGTTAGTACTTGGTACAATTGAATAATTAATATAATACCAACAGGTAGTTAGTCAATTCCTTTTGGCTTCAACTAAATCTTAGGGGTTGAGTTGGAGTCATAGGAGTCATAGAAGAGAGAGTAGTCATGAGTTGGTCGATTGTTTAAATGTCCAATAACGTAATCCACGGCATAGATCACTAAATAAAAAGTATAGTTGATATGATAGAAAATTGAGGGAGTGCTACATGAATTTGATATGGGAATCACTGAAAATGAATATAGGGGTTAGAAGAACATGTCTTGGTTTTATTGGATCAAACTATCGTTTGTTGATTAATAAGGATGAGAGTGAATGGTGATTTAAAATTTTGTTTCGGTGTAATCTTTCTTTCAACGTAGAGTAGTATTTATTTTAATAAATATTAAACTATAAATTGAACTTTTACATATATTAAGAGAAGATTATCCTTTAAACAAAGACTACTCTCTTTGGAAGATGACTGAATAAGTAGATCTTACCTCTCTTAATGAAATTTTTCATAGAAATTTTTCCAACGATTTCATAGAAGATGTTGATAAGATATAAGAATTGATAATACAAAAATTATATTCAGTTTTTTCTATAAATTTGTGATTGTTAAATAAATTTAAATTATAGGAGTGAGTGACTTTCATGTAAATTCAAATTGATGAGTTATTACGATGGGTTGAGTGGTGTCAATTAAAACTGTTCTTTTTTTTAACACATTTTTCGGACCAAACATAAAGCTGTTCCTTTTCAGTGACTTACAAACGTTGAGACCAATTTTAAATTCTTAACCTTATCCATGGACATATACGTTTATAAAATCAATCACCATCGACATTTAAGCTGGCCTTTTTTGTTGACCATATCGAGTATGTTATTTTCTATCATTTTTCTGTTCAAATGTTCTTTTATATCATTTACAATAAAAGATACTAGAAGATTCTTTGCCATATTTATAATCAATAGTTTTTTTATTTATCTCACATAAGTGTATAATTTTATCATTAATTTCCGGAAAAATGTATCATGTATTAATTATTTTGATAGACTTTATACACTTAATGTGTAATTAAAAAAGAGTAAAATTGTAAAAGTTAAAAATTTAAAATAGATTTGATGAGATTTAATTTTATTTTGCTGGTATATGACTTGTAATTAAGACAAAAGTAGAATCTTTCAAGTAATACTTGTGCACATATTTGCAATTAAGCTAAATGATATATTAATGATAAAACATATTATAATTACTTTCGCCATGGGAAAATCCCGAATAAAATATTCTAAGGACAATTGTGTGAAGGGGGGGAAGAAGCAGAGAATGGCGATGTTTGTGATAAGGGGTATATATGTCATTAATCATCATTTTGTATTCTCAAGTCAGTCCCTAGCACTTGACTTGTCCTACCTTCAATGTTCTTTTATATATTAAGAGTACTTTACCTGTGATTTTCTCTACCGCAATTAGCTAATACTACCTCCGGTCCTAAATATAAAACCTAGTTGACTTTTTTTTGGAGAGGTTAAGGTTGCGAAATATAGGTTATTAAATCATGTCACATTTGATATTTTTTTAGATTATCTACTAGTTTATAGGTAAAATAAACTAATCTAAGGGAAAAATTAGATAAATCAATTTATAATTAACTTATTTTGCTTTTTTAGGATTTGCCAAAAAAATCAACTAGGTCTTATATTTAGGACCGGAGGGAGTATATTATTATAATGTTATATCAGCACTTGAGTGTTTCAAATGACCAACAAATTTATGTTAGAGTCAAATGTAATCAACAATTAAAAATTTATAACTAATGAGATTCATCAGGAACAAAAATTTTAAAGTCAACGTATAAGTTTCAAGAAACTTCAAACATAAAGTAGAAGAATTGGTCTCCCAAAGGCGCAATTTTGTAGCGTGGATTATAGACGCTCTTTTCTTTTTTGGCTCTATACAATAATTTTGATTTTTGGTCTGAATTTAATCTTTAATGTTTATCCATCAAATCTCAGTCCATGAAATTTGGTTGTACTGAAATATTGTTACCTAAAAGTTAATGAATACAAACTATATGTTAGGAGGGACTAAAAACAAAATTAATATAGCCAACAAATGTTAGTCCAATTGATAAAAGGGTTTGACCTTATAACTATGTGATTATGGGTTCAAATCCTGCTAATGTAAGGACATTATTAGTGGACGATCTGTAAATATCTTTGTAAAAAAACTCAAAATTAATATATACTCCCTCCGTTCCTAAATATAAGAACACTTTGAATTTTTTGGAGAATCCTAAGAAAGCAAAATGAACAATTTAATCATAACATATTTTAAATATTATAAGATCATATGTAAGTTCATAAGTCAAATAAACTAGTTTAGTGAAAAAATTTGGGAAAATCAATTTTTAATTACCATATTTTGCTTTCTTAGGATTCTCCAAAAAAGTCAAAGTGCTCTTATATTTAGGAACGGAGGGAGTACTAATTAACAAAAACTAAAGTAGTCAATTTTTATTTGGAAAAAAGGGAGATAAATGCGTTCTGAATTTTAAAATCTTACAGAAGAGTTTTTTAACCAGTTTTTTTTTTACCATAAGATTTTTAGCCGATTGAGTTATTGAATTCCGTAGTTAAATTACATTATTAACTTGAATTTACATTATAATATTACTCATTCAAGTTAAAGATATTTTCAGAGACTAAAAGATACATTAAATTGATTTTTTAACAAATGAGTGCTAATTTCTTAAGTAAACCACCTGATAATTGTATTAGAAATTTCGCCTCAATAGAAGACTTTTTTAGTGCATATATAATTTATAGAAATATTTTAAAGAAACGACAAAGAGGAATTATGTTTAGGAATAAATATTTAACCAAAACAAATTTAAATCAAAAAAACTGTCATATTTGTTTTTAAATTTATTTTTGCAATTTCCTTTATTTCATTCTGTATTTAATAAATAATGTAATAATTTGTATATGAACCATATTATAAGTCTTCTTGAAAAAACTGTATCTCTGATATAAGTTAATTTAGAGCTTATTGATGACAATGTCTAATTTCACCAATATTTAATTCTTAATGTTAACATTAGTTAAACTTGATTTATAATAAGCACTAAAAGTTGCCGCGGCATAAACGATTAATTCTTGGGAAAATGTCATTTAAATCCCTCCGAATATACAAAAGGACAATTCAGGAACTCAAACTTCCAAAAGGACCATGAAGGAACTCGGACCTAGTTGACATTTCAAATTTGTGTGAAAGGACAAAATTACCCCATCATTAAACAAATTTGTGTAAATGTTTTGTTTAATGATGAGGGTAATTTTGTCCTTTCACACAAATTTGAAATGTCAACTAGGTCCGAGTTCCTTCATGGTCCTTTTAAAAGTTTGAGTTCCTGAATTGTCCTTTTGTATATTCAGAGGGATTTAAATGACATTTTCCCTTAATTCTTTACACCCTTTTTACATTCACAACAATACAATTTCGATTGGCAAAACTAAAGCTAGCGGTCATCTTCTTTTTTATTCTTAAAACAATTATTATCAGGAAATACAAGTTTATTACAATGAACGTTATAAGAAAAATCTGTAAGTTGATGAGAAACAAGCTAAAGAGAGTAGCTTTTACTGTTAGATGATTAAATTGGCACTTTCTACTTCATTATTAGTAATGATCAAAGAGGACATCCATAATGGAAAGGCACATCGTTGACTAGACATCAAAAGAACAAAATTGTAATGGTCTTAATAAAACAAAAAGAATTCAAGGTCAAAAAAAAAAAGAATGAGCCAAGTTACTCTTTTCTCTTCTTCAAATGATTAGCATGTGTCACAAACTCACAATGTTATTAAGCATGCATTATAAGATGCCCTGGAAATAATTTTTTTTAAAATAAATTTAATTAAATATAATATACAAGGTCGCTCATATATTTTGGTAATACGATTTAGAAAAAATGTTAAATACTAAGTGCTCCAAAGTATTTCCACATTTTTTTACAGTTTTTTAATTAAAATATTTTTGGTTTTTGAAATATTGTTTTTTGGTGTATACAGAAATAAAATATCGGCTGCGATGGTTTGGGTCATCGCAAATTTTTTGTTAGCAGCAATTGAGATTGGCCCATAACATAAACCAAACAGAAGACAGCCGAAAGTTTTAGGTAGATAAACCTACATCAAGTCATCATCTATCTCCCTCCCTCTCTCCCTCTCTAACACAGACACACAAGTCAAGTCAAAGTAAACGCAAGAACCCAAAAAAACTAACTAATAAAAGTCAAAACGGCATTCTATATATTAAAAAAAGGTGAGGTGTCAATAACAAACCATTAACAACAAGCATAAAGTAAAAAATTTGATTAAATTCCTTGATGGAAATGGTTTTTTCTAGGCTGATGACCATTTTTTTTCTCTCCATCATATTTTTGTTTTTAAAATATTTATTCTTATATTTATAAATTTATAACTTCTATTTACCTCAATGCTTTTCTCCTTTTCTTAATATAAACTAAATATAAGTAACTTTTACCTTTTTATAGAAGTTAAGGAAGCAAATTAGACTAGTAAATTACTCCCTCCGTTCCTAAATATAAGATCACATTGTGGAAGTGGATAAGTTCCTAAATATAAGATTACTTTCTATTTTGTCTCAATTTTGGTCCAAATTACCCCTATACTTCTTAGCTCCCTCACTTCTCTCTCAAATCCCTATTTGTCTTTTAAATTTAAGTGAGGGGTATTTTGGGAAGATCACGTAATCCTAATTCCTTGGAAAGTCTTTTTCTTAATCTCTCCAAATTAGCCAAAGTGATCTTATATTTAGGAACGGAGGTAGTATAACATACTCATAGTCCTATATGATATATAATTAGAATTTATTTTAGTTTATTAATTAGGCAATTCAACAACTTTGCACCACTAAACATTGAGTCTAACTAGTAAGGGTTGTACTCTCTTAGTCAAAATTCTCGAGTTTTAGCTAAGGAGGTAGGTACAAGATAACGGATGTTCCACAAAAAAAAGTTTTAACTTTATAATCTTAAATTTTTCCAAAAACTTATAATTAAGACCAAAGGGAGTATATTATTCAAAATGTCAAAACTATTTTAATATGGTAGCAATATTAAAGATCTAACATAATATTATTAAGAGCCAAATCATAGAGATTAATGAAAAAGTTATAAATAATTGATAACACAATTTGAAGTTATAAATCTATCTATATAATAGCAAAACTCATAACATGTTCTTGATGTATTCTTAATTGTGGGAGGAGTCATCAAATTAGGGACGACTCTAGACTCATATCACTATTCATAAGTCAAATTCCACACCTATGACTATGTGCCCATTTCTCTCTAAAAAAATATTCCTCTTGACTTTTTCAAAAATTGTATTTAAATTGTGCAATAAATTGTTAAAATGTTTTGGAGTGATAGATTAAGAGGCGTGCATCTCATGAACATTATTTCTATTGTCTGATACAAGGAGATGAGTTTACTTCTTTAGTACCATTGAATGAGTCCTCAAGAGGACAATAGTAGTTCTCCCTTTTTTCCTCCTCCCATCTGAGGATCTCCCTTATGTACTTGAATGCCTCATCAACTTTCACACTGTCCCTTGCTAGGCCTTTCCATACAAAAAGTTTCCGGCCAGTGAGGGAAGCATAAAGATCTTTGAATTTCATGGCAATGTAGAAGTAAGCCTGATGAGGTAGTGACTTGCTCTTGTGGTGAACACTCACAGGACAAAAGTCATTGAACCACTCACATGAAGATAGTGGCACACTATATACCTTTTCCACAAAGATGTCATATTTGTTTAGAATCAATACAAATGGACTGTCTTTGAAGCAAGTGTGCTTCACCATTGTTTCAAATAAGTCCTTGCTCTGTATGATCTTGTTTTGCAGAAGGCCATCAGTGCCACTTCTGTCTGAGGCAGAAAACTGATCATAGTCACTCAATGCGACACAGAAGATCACAGCTTGAACATCTTGAATTATTTCAACCCACTTGTAATCTTCATTGATCTCCATGGCATTTACTCTTATTAGTGGGAACCTAAGACAAAGAAGTTACCCAAACTTTAGATGCAAATACCTTAGTTTATTTTATCTTTTGCACTGATGGGCTTTTGAATTATCAAACTATCCCCCTGTTCCTCTCCCAATAGAGCCATATTGGAAGAGGTAGAGGGAGACCAAAATGAATAATCAATGAGGTTATAGAGTGAGATACTTTGGTTAATAATATATCCAAAGATTTTGTTACTGATAGAACAAGCTGTTATCATGCGATCCATATGGCCGACACCACATAATGAGATAACTTCTGTTCTTGTTTTATTAGAATACAAGTTTCTTAAGTAAGTCCTGCCAAATTGGCTTATGTTGTTTTGACTTTTGATAAAAAGACAAGACTAATACATGTTCAATTCACTAAAATTCAATACAGAACAATGACAAAACTTACTTGGTCAGAGGAGGCTGAGCTTCCATATTTTCCGTGTAAACCTCAGACAAAGGACTATGGTCATCGAGTGAGAATTCCATGCAGGCTGAACCATTCCCCTGGATAAACCCTTCTGCATGTATGATGTCACTTTCAGATGGCTCGTATTCATCACTGGAAATCTCAATAGCCTGTAAAGAATGAGAGAGCAAGTGATCTAACCAATATCAACTATGAATAAATCTGAATACATTCCACATTTTCCCTCCACCAAATTATACCTGCCATTTTCCTTCATTACCATGCACAACCAAATTATTCAAATAAATGTTTTATCCTCCATTTTCCAATCCAGCCAATCAAACATAATTGCACGTTTATAACATGCAGATGTATGCACTTTCACGTGCATGATGCTGATACTTATGAAAAAAACAAATATTTTTATCAACCTACATTCTCAAATATGATTCATCTAAAAAGGTGATTATTGAACTACAGATTAAGTAGAAGTCTCTTCCGAAGAACTTAGAGAATTATCAAAAAAGAGGAAAGAATGCAAACTGATGGCCCATGGGACTTTTTGGTAACCAGAAATATTACGACTTGATATATAACAGAATCAAATAAGATAGTTTTATGGACAAGAAATTACCCGGTTTAAGAAATATTCTGCCACATCTGGAAGAAAGTGAAGTTCCTCTTTTCTTTTATAGGTGTTTTGTATTGCTGGATCGTTCCACACTTCTTCAACTAATTGTGCATACTTATGTGAGGCTGCTGGGAAGAAAGCATCTATATCTCCAGTGGCTATAATATCCAGGAACCAATCAGAGAAATGCTTCGTCCTTGGGTTGAGTGAATAGACGCATACACTAGTTTCATTTGATTCACTGTTCCCTACTGAAAGACTGAAATCAGAAGATACTATGGAAACCGTTTATCATAATTTTTCATCATGGTTTTGATTTACATCAACACAGTTTACAAGAACCAAATTAATACTCAGAAAAGAAAACACGGGGTCAAAAGCCTTATAAGACACATGGAATTTGCAGCAGAGTCATTATGTCTTTGACAAAATTGTATAGTTTCTGTTTTGCAAAAATAATAGTCAAATATTGCAAACATGAATAACAAGAAATTATTAAGTCATATGTCCTTTGTTGAGAAGTTAGAGAAGCACAGACACTAATTAATAACTCTTACAAAGACACCAATTATCATTTCTCACAATCTAAAGAAAAGTAGTTGGATTATGAAATTTAGGCTAAATTACCCACTTTTTTCCAATTTCACCTCTCATTTAATGGTATGATTTCACATTTTCAACTTGGAACCTCCATTAATGATGATGGTAAAGGGGAAAAAATTAATGTGACAGTTGGTGTCTTATACTAATTGGGATCAAAATTATTGTTAGTCGGTGGCTTATAATAAAGACCAAAGGGAGTAAGTCTATAGCATCTCTTCATGCAAGACTTCATGTTATCTAAGGCAATGAGGTACTTGAGGGAAAATACTGCATGAAATAATACCTTGTCCCATGGTCTGACAAGAACTTGGTGCATCCATTTTAGAACGAGCCTCCTTCTCAAAGCGCTCTCTTCCATTAAGAAGAATGCCGAGATATTTGTACATGTTACTCTGGATCATCAGTTTGAAATCCTGTATCTCTTCTTCATTAAAGCTGCTCCCATACAAGAATTTGGCCTGCCCAGAACTCCAAATTGTCATTGAAGAAGAAAAGATATCTGAAAATAAAGTTAATAAAAAAAATGTAGCCACTATGTCATGCTGTTCTCGTATTCATCATGCTTTTGCAAACAAGGAACTAAAAATGAATAGCTAAATCATTTGTTTAAATTAAGACCAGATAGGAAGACCAATTTATTACAATTGGTAAATGAAATGTGACTTATTAGGTGACCATGATTTCTAGTCAGTTGAATGTCAACTCCAATCCTCAAACCTGTCAATGGTGAAAAAAGGAAATGAAATAATCAAAGGAAAGGTCAAATATAAATTAAGCTCTCATCATCTGCATCAGTTAAACTTTAGATTCATTCAAAAAGCTCAAGTGCTTACATAAGTGATGACCTCAATACTAGTCATCTCAAACATTTTAAGCCATACCTGCTTAAACATAGTGCTAGTTCCTGATCCTTGAATTCCTAGAAGAAGAAGCTTCTTAACCTTTTTCTGCTCCAGATATTTCCTAACAGGAGAATAATTACTAATTTCTTCTCTTGGTGCATGAGGTTTTCCATGGGGAAAGGGTAAATAGAATAGGGTGCAAGCAAATCTTGTTGAAACCCGTGTAAGAAAAAGCCAAAATATATGATAACTAACTAGTGTTGCAGAATCTCATGATTTTAAAGTTCCTGGCTGGAGATACAAGTAAATACCTTATTCCAAATGTTTCCTCTGATAATATTCTGTCCTTCATCTGCATAGTCACCATTCTCATAAACCCATAAGTGAGTATCATGTGGACACCGTACATTTGCCAGCTGAAAGTTCAAATTACAGTGTTAATTTTATGATTACTAAACTAAATCCAATTAAGTGATATTTTCATCATGAGTGTCCATCATGCAGAAGTCATTGTCTGGTTGGAGAAGTTTATGAAAATGCAAGGATGGCTAAAAAATAGGGATGCCATTGGGCTTTAGAAAAGACCTTCAACTGGAAGTTTGCATTATGGCCTATTTACTCCTATTTTTGAAATTTCTTGTTTTGAAAGGAAAATAGTTGAAAGTTGAAACAGAATTTGAATAGGTTAATTTTTCATCCCTTTCAACTCTACTCCTAACAAGCATACCATAAGTCGGACAGCATAATATCACCAAATACAGCTGATTTAGCAAACATACAATTTATTTGAACAATTACCTTTAGTATCCTCAGTTCAAGCTTTCTAATCTCTCTATTGTTGATGTAAACTTTTGTGTTTCCATTACTAGCATCCGCACAAAGTTTCCCAGTGAAGTTCAAGTTTGAACTTATGATTTCTTCAGGCTTTTCCCCTTCCTGTTAAGTAACTATAAGCAGGCATTGAACTCACCATTATATGATAACAAATGGAATTATATTCATATAAAGCAAGTTTCAATAACAAATTGTCAATTTAAAAGCTATCGTCAGTTCATCACCTTTCCCCAAAGACCAGATTGTTTGTCATACCAATATCTACCAGCCATCAGCTTCCTTGGAGGTAAGGGGCACCCAAGTAATTCTGCCATCTCTTTAAGCTTCAAAGGGAATCCATTAACAATTAGTTGCTCTAGTTTAAGCTGATTAGTAGAACATTCTTTCTCAGCTCTCATAATTTTCTCAACTTCTTGAGCACTAAGAAATCGAGATATTACTTTTGAATGTTTGCCTAATTTCATGCGTTTAGATTCATTTATAGGTTGACCAATGCAAGTCATACATTTGCGTCCTTCAGGCATTGGTCCCATGGCCTTAAGTAGGCAATTGCTACAATATTTGGCATCACAAACTATGCAAGATTCCTTAGTTTTCCACTTCCCCTTTTTACATTTATAACAAACTATAAGTTTCTTTTTTAAGACCCCAACATATTCTAGATAAGCTTGCTTCATTACTTCAGCTCCCTTCCTTTGAGAACCACCATCAATATTAATAGTCACAAGAGATGCTGTCTTTGGATTATTAACCTCTTGACTAGAAACATTATGAGCTGAAATAGGTGAGGCTGGAGCTGAAGCTAAACCAGAAGAAAAGTCAGAATATTTACAAGACTGACACTGCAGATTTAGAAATATCCATGTCATCAACAAAAGAATGAGCTTGGAATAAATTACTCCCTCTAATTCTCATTATATGATCACTCTTTGGAGAAATTAATGATGCAAAATTAATTGCTTTAAATTGTTAATAATTATTTTTTTCATCAAAACTCATTTATTCTACTTAAAACTAACCTATAATCTAACTACATATGACACATGTTATAATTTTCTAGTCTAATTTACTTCCTTAACATCAAAAAATAAAAGTCAAAGTGATCTTATATTAGGACCAAATGGAGTAAATGTCAAAATACCCTTTTGAACAAGTGTGAAATTTCAGAGAGAGAGAGAGAGAGAGATGCTAATGTGTACCCGAGGAAAGAGAGGATATAGAATCCATGAAGAGCTTTAAAATATAACAGCTTTCAAGTTTCCTTGCCTTTATAGTTTCAAAAGCTAAAAGCTCTTTGTAAAGAGGGTGTTAATGTTACTGAATCAAATCTGCTGAATAGAGATCATAAAGTAAAAGAGGAAGGTGAAAGAAAGAGGGCGTTAATCTCACTGATTCGATTAATACTATGCATGCTCAATTAATATATTGAGGCCTTTAGCTCTGCATTGCTAAGTGTTAACACTTAGCATAAGTTAAAAATTGGTGGTGATAACCAAGATGTGAGAGTGTGAAAGAGCCTAAATCAGTATCATTAAGGGCGCCAACCTCCATGCATCACAAGATGTTGACGTGTGCATGAAGCTACCTCTCCTCTTCATCCTTTTTCTGGGCTTGAGTTTAGGGGCTCAATCTCATATTCTCATAACATATATCTAGATAGATTGTTTTTTTATAAAAAGGCATCATTTTAATTGGTACATAACCTCAAATAAATATAATCTTTTACTTACATTTTTTTTGAAAGATGGCTTTTTGAAAATTTTGTGAACTTGAAGATTGTAAATGTAGACCATCTACATTTTTAATTTAGTAATTTTAGGCACTCATCAAGAGGGTTATATTTTTATTATTTTTAATAAAATCCACCCTTTGCTATCATCACATCATTATTTAAGTAACTTGATTTCACAGTCAACAATATATTGACTCAAGAGATTAAATAAATTAATAAGGTTTTTTTTTTTTAAAAAAAAAAGATATGGATTGTATTCTTTAAATTAACAATGTTTATAAGATATGATCGGGATTTATATTAGTTATTTTTGGATTTAACACAATCATTATCCTCTACTAGGGAAATAAATAGATGTAGTTATTTTCCTTAAACTGACCAACCTTTTTAATTAATCGCATAGAAAATTATCATTTTAATAAAACAATAATTTTACGATGTCCTATCAATATGTAAAGTTTAGGGGGAACTCAAATCAAGGTTTTACATTTGGAGAGAAAAAATTAATCCCTACTCTTGCCCTTAAGAAAGACCAATTCTCTAGACCTTTTGACAAGTGTACTATAGCTGTATCTAAATTGTGCCATCAATTCTTGAAATGTTTTAGAGTGATGATTGAGAGGCGTTATGCCTTTCATTATGCATTTAGTTCCTATCCACAAAATGCATGTTTGTATGATTTCCAATCTTTGTTTTGCCCGTAGTTATCTTCTGATATTGTAGGCTCTTTATACATGCTGTATCATGAAATATAATCATTTATATTGATCATCCAAAGGACATGTAAAAAATGTTTATTAATCATCCAAATTTGCTAACTACATTCACCTAGTCCACAACAGAGATTCCACCTAAATTGTGGTGATTGACACAATGTTTACTTGATGGAAACAAACTTACTGAGCATGAATTGAAGATACAGTTGATGTTATTGCATTGGTTCGTGGGTCAGAAGATTCTAAGCAAACTCCATTAGGATCTTCTCTGACTAGCATGGCAAGAACATTAAGTGAACTCCATACTTTTGTCACATCTTTGCTTGATTCTCCCAATGTGACAGCAAAGACTGCATCAAATCCTCCTGCTCCTGGAACTCCAGCCAAAAGAACTCCTTCCAACTTCATAGTGGCATCTAGAAGCTGTATCTGTGATTCTGGTTCAATCTGTATATTTTTCAGACAATGAGATAAGAAAACTCATTTTCCAAAGTGAAGACTTCAAAATGGTAAACCAAAAAATGTAGTGAGTCGTTTTTTGTGCTTTAATGATTACTATGTTCCATTACATCCTGGAACTCTTCTTTTCATCTGATCTAAAATAGAATTTCCCATGACAAAAGGATTAATCATGAAGCCATAATCTAGCACTTTGTTATGATGACAATACATGCTATTTCTTATGCAAAAAGTAAGCAACATTCGACTTCCAATATTTTTAATGATATGGTATCACTACTATCTCAGAGATAAAACATGAAGATTATATGGGTAACTTTTATGAGGAAAACTTTGTAAAAACAAGAGCACAACCAGTTATGAGCACTCATTGTAATGAGCTTTACCGGAACACCTACGGCCTCTCCCATCCTGCGTAGAAGAGATCTGATCAGAAGCATAGCATCTTTTGCTCCAAGCAACGCATCAACAACTGCCTTTTTGTGGGGTTCATAAGTCTGTTCTATCCACTGATTGTGGAGTTTGAATTTCAAACATCAACATGAAAGGAGAAAAGGCAAAAATGATTTATAATACAGCATGGAAAAGTAATGAGATTTCTTGTCATACAAGATGACTCTAAAGTAAGACAGATCATGCATTTTGTTATCAAGTTCACCTACAGTATATAATCGAAGACCACCATGTTGATTGTAGCATTTTCTCAGATGCATGATTCTAGTTAATAATCACTCAGACATTATTATATAATAGTATGTAGACTTGATATTGTATATTAATTTCACTGACAGTTAGCTAACATAAGAACGTGATTAACAATAGTTTTACTTGTGAGGACTACATTAAAAAATGTCCCATCTGGATGGAATCAAATTGTAAAACCAATTAATTAACTTATTAACCTATGAGGAATCGTTTCTGTATCAAGTGAAGATATTTTGTTCTTTAAACATTCCCTTAAACATTAAAAAATGAGCTCAAGAAAAACCTTATCTGATGTCATCCTGCTGCAGTTGTTTATAACACATCTATATGCATCCCATTGTTCCTTTGCTAATTCCTTCAACAAGTTCAATTTCCCTTCCAAAGCTGAATTTGCATCTGCTAATCTTCTCCACGTGTCCAGGGATTTATGAGGGTCAGACTTTTGCCATTTCTTAACAGCACCTACCATTGATGGAGTGGATGATCCCCCTATTCCTGGTTCGCCTAGTAACTAGAAGAGATGGTTTACCAACATGAGAAACAAGATTTTTCACTTACTCCAACAATAAAGTCAAGAAATTCATATTCAAGGAGTTAACCCTGAAAATCCCAAGTAAAGTCACTATCTAATAAGGGAATATTCTAATAAAATATAAGAACTGAAACATCATGTGACATGTTTTGTTATTAAAAGGCCAAATCATGGATGGGCGAGAAGGAAAATCTTACGAGGAACAGAAAACTAGAAAAAGATCATAACTAACATTGGAAAAGAAATTCAATTCTGACAGGAGAAAGAATACTACCATCTACTTTTCCTTACTAGTAAAGGACCTTAAACTACCAAGTGAAGTTTGTAATTAGATATGATACCATTTTAAATGGACATAGAAAGCCTTAAAACAACCAAATTGGTTTAAAATTCAAACATATGTGAAATTTAAATTTCTTACAAGATTCATCAAGGGTGGTAAAGAGAACTCAGTTTTCTCATGGTCCCATTTTCCATTTAAAATGCCAGTGATTACTTCTGTTAAAGGCACTGGTCTCTCTGCAGCCTGTAATGTCAACAGCATTGAAAAATAGTTACCGATGCTTTCATATCAAAATATTGCAAGATTAGAAAATATCATTAAGTCAATATGTAGAGGATAAACATTTTATAGGGCCAGTTACAAGTACTTGAAATCTGACAGGGTTCATATGGGATGGGTTTTACTCAAGTGCAAGCATATAAAAGGAATAACTTAACTCACCAAAGTAGAAAAAATATTAATTGCAATAGGACCATTTATCATGAAAGCATACCTGCCAGAGTGTTTCAAGATTGCGCAGAAGAGAACGATCACTAAACTCAAAAGGAACCCAAATTGTGGTTCAGACAAATCATCATCAATATATAAACATGTATAAATCTTTATTGAATTTTCTCTAAAAAGGTGCTTGGGTAGCTACTGGCTAGATTATTTGAATTATAGAATTGGTCCTCAATACACAACACAACTTGCTGTGTACACATGATAAGAAATTCACATTAACACAGTAAAAATACCTGGGCAGAAGAAATCAAGTCTGGTGAAAACCGCACATAGCGTTGGCTGCCATAAACTGCTGAACAGACATCAAACCCACTGCCTACTTTCCCTTGTGCAACACAGTGAGCAGTTTGGGCTATCTTGTGCACAAAATCAAGATCTTCTGTATCCTTCCTTTCTTGATGATCTTTAGACGAGCAAAGCTTTACTGCTCCAAGATAATGAAGTAGAGAAGCAACTACAGCAGTTGTCATGGCTGCAGATGAGCCCAAACCAGTTTTAGCTACTTCAGGCTTACAATTTCCTCCATTGGCATCCCCAACATTGAAGGTTATGGAGGTAAAAGGCGGAAAGTTGGCCAATGATTCTGGGGTCAAAGGGAGATCAAGCTCTTCAATCTGCACAAGAATTTAAAAGAAAATTAAATCTTGGGTTAAGATTTTGAATATTAAGTGTAGTACAAGCCCTCAAAAAGTTGAGGAGGATGAAAGAATGAAGAGAAAGATAAAGCAAACCGAAACTTCTTTAATAGAAATATGTTTTGTCAGTGCAAATTAATTGTTCTTGCTAGCAATGAAGGTAAAGGAAATTTCAACATGGTCAATGCAAACTACTTCAACCAAAGGCAACATATTCGTCTTGTAGATAATGAGGAAAGACAAAAGAAAAGTAAACTACCTGGTTCCTGTATGAATAAAAATCATTACAACCCAAAATTGTGATGTCAAGACCTGCAGGACAAACCTGGTTCAGAAATTTGATTGCTAAAGCTCTTCTTTCTATGATAAAGGAAAGAGAAACAAAAATCACACAGTACCTTTTAGAAGTACATTGTGCAACAAGTTCCTCTTATTCTTATCAAATGATGCCTGAGCAGCAGCTACAGAATATTGCACTGCATATTCCACAAAAGGATTTCTGGTCTCACTGGAATTTTGAAACAAATAATTTAAGCCTCACTTCAAATATGTAATTTAACCTTGCACTCAATCTATTTCTAATGAAAAGGTCTGGAGAATGTAAACTTCTCCAGTCATACACAATTTTGATCCTAAAGTAAATTGACGTCAATGATAGATTGTGAAGTTTGAATTCATTTCTACTCTACAATTGAAAATTGTCACAACAACAACAAAGCCTTATCCCACTAGTTATGGTCGGCTACATGGATCCTATGACGCCGTTGTCGCCGATCCATGTTCATGAGAGTTGAAGAATCTTACGTTGGCTGTCGCAGCGTAAATGAACTAAATTATTTTTAAAAAGTTAAATAAAGAGCTTTGTAAGATAAATAGAGCATGAGAAGAACCAGGGAATTGAAAACTTGCCTCGAAGAAACACATTGGATTGTAAGATTCTCCAATTCTAGTTTGTACATGCCTTCTCTGGAGAGCTGAGGTGAGGTCAATTTAACATCTGCCCATGCCTGAGGATGAAGCAAGTAACAAACACTAAAATGGATACAATTCAAAAGAGGGGGATAGTTCAGGCCATTAAAATACCAAACAAATGTTTTTATAAAAAAATTACTTATAAATATATAGTACTGCAGATATCATCAATCACTCAAGCTATTCAATAGACACCAACTCTTAATAAACTACATTGGCAAGAAGAATACTTTAGCCATGCATGATCTAATGCAAGCATCAGGATATACTTGAACAGCCCCTTTTGTTTCAGAAAACAAAAAAACAACTTGATATATAAAAAAGTCATCAATTTCCAACCTGGTTTGCCAGTCAAATGCAGGTGCATCAAACAATAAAAGACAAGCACACAAAAAGAACTCACCCCTGCACAGCCATCTGATTTTGCTTCTTCATACACTGGTTTCACAATTGCATAGAACCGAGCATTGGTACTGAGTACAAGTCCTGCATTTGGCCTCTCCAATATAAGGTAACCTCCTGTCATCAATACCTTCCCTGGAGCAGAAGCTACCCTGAGCACAGAGCAAAGATTTATGTTATTGCTCCTCATAATAGAATCTGGTTTACCAATTTACTCCCTCTTGTCCTAACTATAAGACAACTTTGACTTTTTTGGAGAAATTAAGGACACAACATGAATTAACTTAATTGTCTATAGGTATCATTTTTCCTCAAAACTAATTAATTCTACTTATAAACTAGCCAGAGGAGCATTGTGTTTGATTGATCAATATTAGTAAATTTGCTACCCAATCATTCAAAAATTCCGCTTTTACATAGGATAGATCAAATTGTTAGTGTTAAAGATGAGAATAAACTTACACTGTCGTCATTGTGACTTCACCTATGAAAATGAAGAATGAAGGGTTGAGATATAATTTGGCGGGAACAAAGAAGAAGGGTTCAACTGAAAATGAAATAAGAAAATGCAAAATGATTGAGCTGAATTACTAATGGCTACTTGAAAGAAAGGAGTGAAATGAAAATTAAAAAAGTTAATAAGCATTGCACCTTTAGAATTGTGGGGTGGTGAGACGTGATTATTCAAATGTGAAGAAGAAATAGATTCGTTATATACGATGTTAGGACATTGACGAAGAGAAGGGGAGTACAATGATTGCATTAATTTAAGAAGGTGTAAGTGTCTCGCGTTACACGTGGCTGGACCCCGCTTCGTCAATGTTTTCTTATTTTGGTTACGTTACGTACGTACATCACATGCATTCACATATACCTCGCCTGATATATAAATGATAAATCCGTCCCGGGGACACAGGGGACACATACATGTACATAGTACTACCTCTCATCCTAAATATAAGAACTAATTGACTTTTTTTTGGAGAGATTAAGGTTGCAAAATAGGTTATTAAATCATGACATATTTGATATCTTTTTAGATTATCCATTAACTTAAAGGTAAAATAAACTAGTGTAAGAGTAGAAAATTAAGTAAACCAATTTATAATTAACTTATTTTGCTTTTCTTATGATTTTTCAAAAAAGTCATCTAGGTCATATATTTAGAAACGGAAGGAGTATATTGTTTTTAGAAAATTATATAAAAACACAATCATATATATTTGGGAAGGGATCGAGATGACCCCGTCCCGTATCCTATTCCGTCATGTGTGAATTTTTCCAATCCTAAAAAGCCACGGGAAATGAGGAGATCGATGGTATGGGCAAGGTGGGAAAAAATTGGAAACCCTTATATATGAAACTAGTGTTAAGGGCCCTTCACCCTTGCCCTCCTTTTTAAAAGAATAGATGGATCCATTATGTTTATACAAAGTTTTGTTTAGATGCTTGAACTTTGAAAATCTTCCTTTTTTTAATGTTAGTTGTATCTTAGCATGATTAACAAAATGATGATGATATTGGAATTTTAAATATGAAAAAAAATTAAATTGTCAATATATTAAGTTTAATTTTTAAAGTAGCAAATTATTTATAAAAATGTTATTGGAAGATGAATATTAGGATTAGGAATAGGATTCATGTGACAAATAGTTTGTCCATTTTTTCTTAGAATTTAGGTATATGACATCTTTTCAGTACTGCCTAATCTTAAAAGTTTTGTCCGTCAAATCGAACTCAAGACCTCAAAGCCCAAGAGGTGCCTCTTGTGGTATGACATGATATCACTTTTCTTATTGTATCACCTCCCAAACAAATGGTTACTCTTTCTAACCATCTGACCACTAATCCATGTCAAATAGTTGGTCCCTTTTAGATGTTTATTTAATGTCTCAACTCCATGTCATAGAAGAAAGATTTGAGTTAAAACTCAGAACGAAAGATACAAAGCTCGAAACTAACTCGACTATTCAATTACTTAAAAACTTATAATTATGATTAAAGAAAAATATTTATTTAATCTCCATACATACATGCAAATCACACACTCTCTCGGTAAGTGTGTGGAGGGTTCGGCCTTTTTGGATATGTAGGTGGATTTAGCTTGATTTGGTAAGAAGCTTGGTTATGGTATGGTGAGGCATATTGTTGTTGTGTTTGGTATTTGTTTGAGGTATTGACTTGTCCTCCTCCCCCACTTAAAGTTTGGATGGTCTCTCCATCCTGGATTGTATGTTTGGGAGTAGGGATCATACTTTTGGTATTGAGGCCTTTGGTTAAAGTACATGGCCAAAACATCCTTATAGTTGAAGAGGCAATCACAGTGTTACAATAAAAAAACTTGTGGTACAAAGGATGCATATGAATGTGTGAACTTACGTATAGACCTATCATTCTCATTTAAATTCCTTTTGACTTTTCCTAAAAGGTTACTCTTTTTTTTCTCAACAAAATTTGTACTTGCATTGTTTTTTAGCTATACAGATCCTCTCTCTAATCACTTTGACTATTATTTATGGGAAAGAGGTGGAAATGACGAGGAAAATTACTGAATACTACCTAGGTAGTATCATTATGATTGTAGACCCCTTCGTATTACTATCAGTTGAGGTGTTGCAGTATGATTGTAGACCCCCTTCGTATTACTATAGATCCTTGTGCAACAATGTGAATTTTGAAGAAAAGTAATTTGATCTGTAAGAGTCATAATGCGATCTTGTAGGGAGGAAATAACTCCCATACTTCCTTCAACAGGATCAGTTTGTCTGTATGCAGCCTCCTCAATAAATGATTGAAGGGCTCTTACCCTGTCTTCACGTTGTTTATTGTATATTTTTTGTGGACACCTAGGAATTCCCTAAGCATTTACTTAGTATGATTTAAACTCCTACCTCTACCATGGTTATTTTATACTATACTCTATACTTTTTTACAAGTAATTTTAACACTATCATTAGTGTTCTCATCTTTATTTCTTATGAATGTATTCTTTTTGTCATTCACTAATATCAAACCTTTCACGATGTGCGAAATATTATATTTTACATGGTTTTAATAACATACACAACATAGCTCTGATAACAATAAAATATTATTAATATTTGTTAAAAATTAAAATTCAGTAAAATGTAGCTTTTAACTTTTTTATATTTGTTAAAATTTTATAACTCTAGTACAATTTTATAAGATTAAACTTCAAAAAAACACTGTTAAATCTCTCATACCAAACAACCCTTGAGATCGAAGATTGGTGATTAAAACGACAATGATATGATAGTTACGTAGTACAAATCTATTACTTTAAAATCAAAGTTTATAAATTTAATTAAGTAACATCACTTAAATTCCTTATTTTTTCTTTTACCCTTGTTTCCCCTTTTTCTACTACTATTTATAATATAATAATATAATACAGTACTATGTAGTAATATTTAGATCATTATTTTATAGTTACCCAGCTCTTATTATCCCTCTTCACTTTTGAGATGTCATTAATTAATTTGATTAACTGCATTAAATTTAATTTTGTTTTGAAAATCATTCCTTGACAAATTTTCTCTCCTTTTTTCAAGCTATTATTAAAAATATTTTTTTATTTACCAAACAAACTAGTATTCATATTATTCACTTTTCCATACATTAATGATACCCTTAGCCCATTTTAATCTAAATTTCTTATAAAAAATAATGACTATTAATTTTTATTTGAACGAAAAAAGTACCTATAATTTTGCACTTTTATTCTTTTAACTGATATATTATTATTATTCATCAGAAAATGTAGGGAAAATTAATTTGAGGTCCCTCACAAGGGACTTTTTTTTATAATATTAATCTAAAGTCCCAAGGGACCTCACCTTAATATACTTGAAAATTGAAAAGACTCTTTTGCCCATGCCTCTTATTACACACTCACTTTCTTGCTTCACCCCTCATCTGCTCTTCTCTCTCGCTCTCTCTTCTCTAAGCTCAGTCGTCTCTCTCGCTCTCCCTTCTCTTGCAATCAGAAACCCTTGCCACCCTCAACCTCCTTCCGCTCATTCACAAAGCCATGACATTGGACACATTCTGGTATTACCCTAATGTAACCTAGCTACCTCCATTCCTTAATCCCTTCGTTCACCTCAACACATAGACATAGTCGCTGACGACCAAAAACTTGAGCCATGGTTTGGTTTCAATGCGAGGATTGTGGCGACAATTCGAAGAAACTCAAGTTTCCCAATTACTTCCGAACTTGTTCTGCCTCCAAGGTCCTTTTCTACCACACTTTCATATATTCTCTGTTTCTCCAAAACAAAAAACATTTGATTTTACTGTATTTAATGTGTATTGCAGTTGTCTTGCATTGATTGTGGCCAAATATTTGGCCAACACATGCAATGTATCACAGAATTGGTATGTATGATCCTCATTCTCATAATCTTCTTATTATCTTGTTTGTATTTTGACTATGTTGTATTTCTGGTTTACCCTTGTCTTCTGAAATGTCCATTCTAGTTTTTTTTTAGATATAAAAAATGCTCATGATTTTCCTGTTCTTTGATGAGACTCAGGCTTCCTTGTTCATATTCTCTACTTGAATTGGCTTACTGCTTTGAATTTATTGCACTTTTGGGTTTATGGTATCGTCATTGATTTAATTCAAATTCTTATGTGATGTAAGCAGCGATGATGTAGAAATGGACAGAACATGGTGTTAGTGAGTTAAAGGCATTTAGTGATGTGCCTTTAGTTACTTTACAGATGGCATAAAGTCCATGTAAAACCATATATTGGTGCCTATGTTATGAACAAATGCTTTGTACAAGG
The DNA here is from genome assembly GCA_029929735.1 of Mimosa pudica. Lineage (NCBI taxonomy): Eukaryota > Viridiplantae > Streptophyta > Magnoliopsida > Fabales > Fabaceae > Mimosa > Mimosa pudica. Next base: position 7,743,138 of record JAKELP010000017.1, on the reverse strand, counting down.
CATAAAGTCCATTGTGACATTTATTTCTAGCTATGTGCTGTGTAGAGCTATGTCAAGACAATAAATTAGGGTGGTTCAGAGTAAGATATATCCTGTTTGTTTTAACAGTATGACTTATAGTGTTGGATTGGCTGTGTTGGGACATGTTGCAAGTCTAATAACCTTTTAGCCTCACTTTCCAATCTAACCTTGACTTGCTTTGCTATATTATCAAGGGCATTGAATATATAATTCATTATTTTTCCACAGAGGAACTTTTTCTTCATCCATGGGTACAATCAGAATATCCAACATGATGCCAAAATCTGTTCTTATTTTTTTCACCTAGCATGATCAAATGTTCTTATTTAAGACTGGTTCCAAATCTGTTTTTTCTAGGCTACATGTTCTTGTTATGATGATAACTAAATTTGAATCATTATTAACTGTATATTGATGTTCTAAATCTTAAGGTAAAAAAGGAGTTTCAATGTAAGGGAACCTGATTTAATCATAATCTGAATCTGAATTATTATAATTATACTGATGTGTTTATGATTATAATTTTCTGCTATAGAGGAACTGAAATTTGCACTGCTTTAGAACTGATGTATGGCCATAACTGATGTGCGCTGATGTGTTTGATGAAACTAATTTTGTGCGCCTTATTTTCTCAGGAATAACTGATGCACAACTATTTTACTGTTTCTCTAACTAAGATTAATGATGTTATACTGTAATGGAATTCAACATTGACTTATTCAATTGTTTCTTTCTTCATAATTGATAGGGAGGATATGTGTTCTTATGATGGGAGGATGAAGTGATCAATCAGACTGAGTGAGTGGAGAACAAAGGAGGTGTCTTACAAGAAAGAAAGGATGTCGACTGTGACAACGCTGAGATTTGTAAGGGATGAAGAAGATACAAAGTAGTATAAGGACCATGTGATACACATTGGCCATGAATTGGTTAATGTTGTTTGCTTTTATTGATGTATCTAGGGGTAGATAGTTGATGTATATGGTAGTGATCAGTGCGGTACTTGAATTTGACAGTGGTGGTTGTAACTTTTATTGATGTATCTAGGGGTAGATAGTGTGATTATTGTTTATACAAGTGCTCAGAACCTTGTTATTAACATTTGGCCATAAATTTATGAGTTCGCGTAACAAGTATATGGGCAATAGATAACTATTCTTTCAATCATCTTATGTTGGACGAACTTTGTTCATTAAAGACACGCTTATATAAAATACACAATCTTTTTTAGTTGTAGTATGTAGCATTATATTTCGGAAAACTTGTTCATGAATTAATTGTACTAGGTGCTGAAAGATATGGAAGTGGTCCTATGGATCCTATTCTGCAATCTTTCTTCGACATTCTATCCTCTAGCTTTGACAACACTGTCTGCCTGCTTTTGTTGTTATGGGGAGTAATCAGCCACCGAAGACATTCAACTCTTATGATTAGCATGTCTGATGTGTTGTACTTCGGCATAGTATAGCCTTCATCATACTCTTAGGCACGCTTGACAACTCTTTGAGCAAAACTTGACAAGTTAATGAGCAGGTGTGACAACTAGTTGGGCAGGTGTAACAAGTTAATGACCAATAGTCTTAGTTAATGGGCAGGGCAAAGTGACAACTTAATGGGCACTCGTGACAACTCTTTGGGCAAAACTTGACAAGTTAATGGGCAGGCGTGACAACTCTTTGGGCAAAACTTGACAAGTTAATGGGCAGGCGTGACAACTCTTTGGGCAAAACTTGACAAGTTAATGGGCAGGCGTGACAACTCTTTGGGCAAAACTTGACAAGTTAATGGGCAGGCGTGACAACTCTTTGGGCAAAACTTGACAAGTTAATGAGCAGGCGTGACAACTCTTTGGGCAAAACTTCACAAGATAATGAGTAGGCGTGACAACCCTTTGGGCAAAACTTGACAAGTTAATGGGCAGGCGTGACAACTCTTTGGGCAAAACTTAACAAGATAATGCGCAGACGTGACAACTCTTTGGATAAAACTTGACAAGTTAATGGGCAGGCGTGACATCTCTTTGGGCAAAACTTAACAAGATAATGCGCAGGCGTGACAACTCTTTGGGTAAAACTTGACAAGTTAATGGGTAGGCGTGACAACTCTTTGGGCAAAACTTGAAAAGTTAATGGACAGACGTGACAACTATTCGGGGAAAAACTGACAAGTTAATGGGCACGCGTGACAACTAGTTGGGCAGGTGTAACAAGTTAATGACCAATACTCTAATTTAATGGGTAGGGCAAAATGACAAGTTAATGGGCACGCTTGACAACTCTTTGGGCACTACTTGACAAGTTAATGAGCAAGAAGAATAAACACCAATCCGAACTCAATGCAAGTCAAAGACGGTAACAACTATACAGCTATATCTAACATATGACTAGCATTTACAAGTTCAAAAACGGTTAAAATGAGGCAAATGGGAATAAAGGTACAAGAAAATGATACAATCATAATAATAACTTTAGACTAAACAATTACAATGTTTTGAGCAACATATAACAACTTTGTGGGCATCATTCACAAGTGTTATGAATGGTTGGTTACTAACAACTAAAGTACAGAAATCTTCAACTCCTTCGCTTTTTGTCCTGGACTTAATCTGGTATATTAAGATAGCAGCTAAAGGAGGCTGTGATTCAATAATCATATCATATCCCAACCTATTTGATGCTAAGGCAGCCAAGCAGTATAGTGGTCAGAAGCTTCCAATCCCATTCATGAGGAATTAAGGAAAAGGAAACATACTTCATTCTCTCAAAGAAAGCTTGATATAACTCCTTGCAATCTTGTTCAGTGATAATAGAATGATGGTTCCATTCCAGAGCTAGATTTAGGGCCTGAGAAAGAGCCATTAATTTTGAAAGAAAACCTGGATCAACATTGATATTTTCAGCCCAACCTTTTAGGAAAAGACTAGAAAAATCACTGCATAACATAAAGAGAGCTCCAGTTAATCTTGATTGATTTAGCTTGTGGTTTCCTCCATTTGATAGGAAAATATAAACAAATTTTCAAACAATCAGCACTAACAAGGAAAGTAAATAGTGCTAACACAAGCAATGCAAGCTCAGTCACAAAAGACAGAAAAGACAAACAAAATAATGACTTCACTAGTTCATATAGTTCAAAAAAATTATTTTTGCAGAGTCATTGTACTGTAAAATATGATCAACAATAGGATTATATAGTTCAGAAAATTGAGTTCATATACTAGAGAAATGAAATAGTAAGACATACTATAGTTTTAAAGGCACACATTAAAAATTACAACATAAGGGGAATCAATGGCAAGAATGAAATATGCCAGAGCACACTCAAGAAAATGTATTCCTAAATCTGTTGTAAATGGTTCACTAGTCTTCACTAGTTCCGATGATTTAGTCAAGTCATATTTAGAAGCAGTGTGAGAAATTCACAGCAAGAATGAAATATACCAGAGCACACTCAATCATTTGAAATACTTAAGTAAAACACCACTCTCACAATTGAAATTGGGAAGGTAGCCGGAGAATAGTGAAGAAAGTTCAAACCAATGAAAAGACTATGTGGATGAGCATAAAATCAAAAAGGGTACAACTGCAAAGTTTGACAATGACAGTTATTGCATAAATATCCTTCCAAACAAGTTCTAAATACAACAATAAATTATAGGGCACACACCAGAAGTAATGCACAATCTTTGAACCAATTTGCACAATAGTAAAACATCTCAAACAATGGTACAAAGACGCCAAATCTCCAGAATTGGAACAAAAGTAAAATTGCATCAACTAATACACATCACACTTGAATGAGGTTACAACTAGATCCCTTATTAAGAAATGTTTTAAATCAAATTTAATTTATCCAAAGAGTCACAGTGGGAATGACTAGCAAGTGGAAAGATAATTTTTGAAAATTAAATACTAAATCAAATCAAGAGGCAATCAGTCTAGTTTTGATGAATACCATTATAGAAAAGTAATCAACTGAGACAGAGTATAGAAGAGTGAGTTCAAAGAAGTCTTCGTTTTGTCTAAACAAATGGGAAACAACTAGAATTTCCCCCTCCTTTGCCACAAAAAGGAAAAATCCACAGACATGTCGAAAATATGCTTATAGGCAGATTCATAATCAACTTATACCAATAATTTAGTTAGTATATAGAAATCCAAAATCATTGATGATATCGTAATAGACCTTTTCCTCGATAAGAAACTTCATTGGACTGATTATAAATTCCAGATGGAAGCAGCACGGGAAAGAGGGAAGAATCCCAAGTCACTTATAAAAGACATAAAATATAATCTTAATAAACTACCACCAAACGCCCTACAATTGCTTAGACCTTTCATATTAGAAAATAGGGAAGACCTTGAAAATACCTTTGAAAGCTTTAGACTTTAAGGAATCCGTCAATGTCTATTTAGGGATTTTGAGAGAGAACACGAGGGTGGCCAGGAAATTCATGAGAGAACGCCGGGGAAGAACGCAAGACGAAGAGATTGAGGGTGGTGGCAATGAGTTTTTTATTCTTCTTGTTTTGGTTCTTGTTGTTTTGGGGAAGAACACGAGAGTTTTTTGGTTTTTGGTTCTTGAATGTTTCTGCACGAGAGAGAAGAGGCGATGAGAGCAAGGAAGAGAGTGTGAGTGTGTAATAAGAGGCAGGGGCAAAATAGTCTTTTCAATTTTCAAGTATATTAAGGTGAGATCCCTTGGGACCCTAGATTAATATTTTCAACTTTTGGGACTTTTCCAGTATTAATTCCCTTGTGGGGGACCTCAAATTAATTTTCCCGAAATTGTATATCATAATGGGAATATTACTTTCTCCATTTGCCTTAAATTTTTTTGTCTGAAAACATTTGCCTTAAATTAAATAGTACTCCCAAATTTTTTTGTCTGAAAACATTTGCCTTAAATTAAATAGTACTCCCTCCCTTCCTAAAATATAAGAACACTTTATAGAAGTGGATAAGTTCCTAAATGTAAGATCACTTTCTATTTTGTCTCAAGTTTTGCCTAAATTACCCCTATACACAAAAGGATAGTACTTTTCTCTCTTTCCCTTCAATCTTTCTCTTTAGGGTCTGTTTGGTATGGGGGGAGGGGAGGGAAGGGGAAGGGATTTGGGTGATTTTACTCCCCTCCCCCTGTTTGGCTGGGATAATCTTGTTGGAGGGGAGGGATTTTTTTAAAAAATTTCCCCTCCCCTTCCCTCAAAACCCTACCTTCCAAAAGTGGGGGGATTTGTGTGGAGCATGTTCCTATTTTTATTGTGTTGACTATTATGCCCCTAACATTTTCAAATATTTACATTTTCACCCAATCAATCACCAAAACCCTAGTCCTCAATTTTCTGGCTGATCTTCTTCGTTCAAGCTTCATCTCCATCAGTCAATTTCTTCTTCATCCCCATCCTCATTTTTTCTCGTCGATCTTCGTTCAAGTTTCATCTCCATCGATCAATTTCTTCTTCATCTGCATCAATCTTCGTTCAGATCTTCTTTAATCTTGTCTCCTCACTTCACAGGTAGTTTAATCGATCTCTATGTCATCTATTTTTCATATTATTCCATATATAATGAAGTATGATAGTACAATAAAGTTTAATCGTTCAGATTATATGTGTTTTTAAGCTTGCATGTGGATTTGGGATTTCTGTTTTTAGTTCCTACACTGGCCGAACTGAATTAGGATTTAGGGTATTGATATTTTAAGTTCTGTTTATGTTTATAATCCTAATTGTTTTCTGTTTTGGGCTGAATGAAATGAATGGAGAAAAGGGACTGTTCATTTTGTTGTTGTTCTTGTTAGATAGCATGTTAATGTTAGGAGTAGCATATTTGGTTTATGAAGAATGGTTGAGAGTTTTATATATCTTTAAAATTACTTGATTATTTTCTGTTCTTTGATGATTATGATTCTGTTCAGGTTGGTTATAAATGGTATAGGATAAACAAATATACAGTTGCTTTAATGTTAAACTTATGATGATATATATAGCAAGCACATATGTCAATCAAAATTTCTGAAGTTTCAAGAGCTAGAATTGTTTCTTTGTTATTTGTTCTTACTTGATTGGTGTGTCAAACGAACAGTGCAGCTGTATGGTCTTTGTAGGATGAAACTTGGAAGTATGTTTCAGTGGATTAGAGTTAGAAAGGGACTTTCATATTGCTTAAATGATAATAAAGTTAATAAGAATATATGTATATGGTTCTGCATATTCAAATTGTGTTTCAGTATGGTTTTATGTTGATGATTTATAAAAGTTGGTTGCTGCTTTATGTGAATTTCCGTGGGTGCAGCAAGGAGAAAGAGGAAAGTAGTAATAAAAGATTCTTAATTCAATAAGATATGAAGTAATGAAGTATCAAGTGATTAAATGAGTCTAAGTTCTTGCTTGGTTTATTTTTCATATTGATTCTTCTTTCTATTCTTCATTGATTACAAATTGAAAATGAGTCGGGTTTGTTTGTTTGTTTCAAATCTGCTTGTGATTGGACATGTTATTAGTTAATGAACCTTGTTTCCTTTTCAAAATTGTTGTTTTGATATTGAGGTTATTAATTGTGATCTGAGCAGAAGATTTTTTTCATGAATTATTTGTCTTTTTCCCCTTTTGACTGCTCAATGCTGATCTTTTTCTTGCTTAGTTTGATAATTTGAACATCCTTTAAAGGATAATAATGGACTTTTATTACCACAAGCTTCTAGACATTGTTCGCTTTGTTAGGTTTCTTTATGAGTTATCTTGCTTCTAATGATTTCCTTTAGCTTATCCTTTGTTTAATGGAATTGTAAACTACTGGTGCCGTGTGGATTTTTGTTTGTACTACTACACAAAATAGTAGGAAAGGATATGTTCAGGGTAAAACGTTTTACTACATGACAAGTTCTCTGGATGGTAGGTTTTGTTGTCAGGTCTTTTCAATTGATTGAATGTGCTTTAATGAAAGTAAATAAGAAAATGTGTTCAGAAACAATATTTGCATGTTGCAACTGGAACTAAGCATGTTGTGGCTGAACTTGTGGAGCTTGTCATACTTGAAACGTGGTTATACATGAGAACTTGCCCAAATACTTCCTCATATGAAAATGATGACAGCCAACATTTGACTTTGGATATATTAAGGATCATATTTATTTATTTTTTCTAAAGGTGGTATGTTTTCAATAAATCTTTGGGATGAATGTTTAAATTATTGTGATTTATTTCAAGCGCCTCTTATTTTTTTTAAAGTTTTTTTCTTTTTGCGTCTGAATGATTTGAAAGAGTTTGAAGACAAGATGTATTTTGTGTGATCTTTGAATATTTATTTTTCATATCAAGTGATATTTTGGCTTTTGCTTGTCATAGAAAGGCTAGAAAAATCACATCTTCACCAAATCTGGTATATAGTAGATAATGAAATTCACTTTTGTAACATTTGGTCCTAAAAAACACTTTCTTGCATGCCAAACTTTTCCTTGGTTTCTACAGCTTTCCTACACTTTCGAAAAATATAGAACAATGGTGTGTTTGTGTAAATGTTGTTATCAACTTAATGCATTTGGCTGTTTTGATAGAGTGTCCATAAGAATGAAGGAATTAGATGATTAACATGTTATTTGTGTGCTGTAATATGTGTTTGGATTGAATCATGTTCGAATCCTGATTTTCTGATTCTGTTTTCACTTCAATTCAGTCTGAATAAATTGAGTTGGCTTTGAGTTTCCATTTTTCCTCCTCAATCTCTATTTCTTTCAGATTTATTGTTCATGCTGATTTCACTTCAATTTGGTCTGAATAAATTGAGTTGGTTTTGGGTTTCCATTATTCAAGTAACGTTTCTTGGGAGTGATATAGATTGAGGAATCTAAGCTATTGCTTTGTCAGGATTCTGAATACGTATCTATGTGATAGTGACATCTTCATTGGATGTCTTTTGAATTGATATTTGGGAGGTGTCACTTGTTAGTTATAACTGTATTAAACGATGACATGAAATTCGTTTTTGTATGATAAACAATTCACACGCGGTGAGGCTCGTACTATATATATATCATGTTTGAATATAGGTGTCAAAAAATTTCGAAATCAAGGGCATGCCTCATTTACTCTTTTTGATCATATTGATTATTGAGATGGAATCCAACAAAGAAAACTGATCCTGAAATTAAGCGTATTGTCGGTTAGGCTTACTAGTCATCCATGATTCGGACGAAAATAAATAATACACGAACTAAAACATTGAAGTTAGAAAGTTTTTTAAAAAAAAGAACAAAAAGGAGAGAGATTATTGTTAGTTTCTCCCCTTCTGAATTTCACAAGACTGTTGAGGTAAAAAAAACATAACAAGATTGTACCTGGTATCGTTAGCATTGACTTCGAAAGTCAAAGCTAAAATAAAAGGGTATCATATGGTCCAGAAATTGAAGCTACAATCCGAAAATTGTATGGTTAAATTTTGGTTTAGGCGTTCAGGTGAGACAGTTAGTCGTCATTTACATAATGTGTTGTGGGCTATCATTGAATTAGAAAATAAATTCCTTGTACAACCGGATGGCTCTGAAGTTCCTTGTGAAATTAAGGGCAATAAGAAGTTCTACCCATATTTTAAGAAATGTGTTGGAGCCATAGATGGTACACATATACGTGCAAAAGTATCTATGGTAGATGCTCCTCGTTATCGTGGTAGGAAGGAATTTCCAACACAAAATGTATTAGCAGCTTGCACATTTGATTTAAAATTCACTTATGTGCTTGTTGGATGGGAGGGCACCGCATCAGACTCAAGAATCATAAAGGATGCATTAAGGCGAGAAGATAATCTCAACATTCCTAATGGTAATAGTGTGTTTAGCATTTAATAATGTGGAAGTGAAATATAGTAAATCATGTTCATAAAACTAATAATGTGTTTGTTTTTACTTGATGCAGATAAGTACTATTTGGTCGATGCCGGGTTTATGTTAACAGGAGGTCTCATTACTCTATATAGAGGAGTTCGCTATCATTTGAAAGAGTACTCTAAGAGAAATCCACCCCAAGACCATAAAGAACTGTTCAATCTTCGACATGCATCATTGCGTAACGCAATTGAGCGGACTTTTGGGGTGTTGAAAAAAAAGATTTGGCATTATATCAAGTGCCGCTGAGCCTTTCTATAACATCAAAGTTCAAAAGAGGATCATTGTTGCATGTTGTATTCTGCATAACTTCTTGATGAATGCGGACCCACCAACTAAGGAGCTTATGCGTGAGGTAGATGATGAAATTGCGGCTCAAGATGAAAGTAATGATGAGAATCGTTTTCCAAGAGTTGACAGAAATGAGACAGCTCAGGGTGAGCGAATAAGGGATAAAATAGCTCATGATATGTGGACTGATTATGAAAAAAATAATAGAAATGTCTAGAAATTATGTATCATAATTGTGTTTTTTATGGTAGAATTTTGTTCAGATGAGACAATTGGATTCTATTTGCTACACCAATTGCTATTTTACTCTTAGCTAGGTGGTTGTCTTCTATGGATACTTCAGATTGGTTCTTCTTTGGCTCTTCACAAAGGACGACTCATTATTATCCTTCTGAGGGAAGCTCTCCATGGGGTGTGGCTGCTCTTATTGTTGTCTTGCTCATTATAATTCAGTACCAATATTCCTTTCTTGAAAGCTGGTTCTTTTAAGATGATTTGAAACTTGAAAGTTGTTATGTTGGTTTGGTTGTTTGTTTTTTTTTAAGAGGTTTGATTTTCTAGTTCTGGGTAGTTTGGAGAATTTGGTGATAGATGTTTAGTTAAAGATACTTTATTTTACTTTGTTTTGTGAGAGAGTATAAATCTTCGTATCTATGTAATAGATCTTGTGATTATTGTAAATATATGATAGAACATGGTGTAACAGTGTATGGTGGTGTGTGTGAATTTGGTTTAAGATATGGAATCGAATTTACTGGAAATGAAGCTCTGATTTCTTCAGTTTTGGAGCTTAGGGAAGCAATTATTGTTTAGTATTTTTCATTTTTATTTATATTTAAATCTGTAATTAAATAGTAAGGTGGAGAAATTTTTAAAAATGTGTTAAATGAGACAAGGGTAAAATTGGCAAAAATAATTGTTTTCCATCCCCTCATTACTATAATTTTATGCTAGGTTGTTCAAACAATAATAATAATTTTTTTTAAATTTTATAGAATTATGAGTACATTTTATTTAATATTTTAAATGCTTCAAAAAAACTCTAATGAGATTAGGGTTAAAAATGACCAAACAAAAATATTTTCCCTCCCCTCCCCTCTCATACCAAACAAGGTGAGGTGGAAATCCCTCTCATTCCCTTCCCTCCTAACAATCCAAACAAGGAAAGATCAAATCCCTCCCATCCCATCCCATTCCCTTCCTCTCATTAAAATCCCTTCCCTCCCATTCCCTCCCCGCGTACCAAACAGACCCTTAGGGACGAGTATTTTTGGAAGATCATGTAATTCCAACTAATTGGATTGTCTTCCTTAATCTCCTCAAATTAGGCAAAGTGATCTTATATGTAGGAACAGAGAGATTACATGTGAAAGAGGAAAAAGACTAGTGGTTGTGTTGTGTGCGTTTTGAGCAGAGTGCAGAAAGAGGATTGTTGAGGAGAGAGTCTCTATTCTTCTCATTCTCGTTTCTTGCTTTTCACACGCACACGCACACGCACACGCACACGCACGATCTCATCTCGTCTCATCTGAGGAAGCAAGAGCAGATTTCTTTGGTAAGACATGTGATTTTACATATATAAGATTCTGAAATATGTATGTAAGACATGTGATTGATTCATTGATTGATTCATCGTTTATCCATTGTCAGAGTACGTACTTGAGATATGCAGAAAGTGGGCGAATTCAAGCTACCCCACTTCTTCAATTATCCACCTTACTTCACGTAATCTCTTTCCTTTTTAACATTTTCATGCCTAATTCTTGTCTTCTTGTTTACACATTTACTAACAACACTTGCATTAGCTATTCTTCTGCTCTGTAGAACCTGCTTTGAGAATTTTCTTCTAACTCCAAGGGGTACTGGTAGTTTGTAAAAGTATGAACCAAATCAAACAAATCTAAGGCTCATTAGATTTATTACTATCAAGATATCTATATGTGGACAAGCTGGAAGTGATTTAGTTTAACCAATGAGTTTTACTGTTTAAGAGTCTTGTGTTTGAAATCATAAGATTTAGCGCACCCCTAGCAGCATTGCCAATTAATTCTGATTTTGTAGTAGTATGAACTTTCAGTGAGGTGAACTGTTAAGCCAACTTTTGGGCTTTCTTGCTGCCAAATTTAATTTTCATGCCTATGTACATCTTTTGATATTGGAATTTTGAAAACTCCTTACCACAGTGATTATGCATATAAAAACAAGACAACTCATTTACTCTTATAAAAGTTGCAAGGAGGACCGAAATTTAGAAATTTTATATCAAATAGTTGGAGTTCCATCAGCTGAGATGCTGTCAATGATAGTATCAAGAGCTCGGAAAATCATAATCCAATAAACAGTATATATACTTTCCATGTTGCATATGAATGTTGTTTCCCAATGGATTTTTTTTTTTTAGTAAAATGTGTAGTCCATGCGGTCCTGAATGTTCCACTCTAATAACAATATTGAATGCTTTTGAGAAATTAAAAGGAAGAAAAAGAAGCTTATAGTTTGATTAAGCTTGTGCTGTTGGGTGTGGTTGTTCTTTCAGTTTGCAGCCAGTGAGAGACACGAGAGAGAAGCAAATACAGTTATGGAAAGATCTTATTCTAGATTACTGCAAATCACAGAAGATATTTGTAGTTGCTCTTGAAGAAGATTTCCCTTTATTTTCAAATCCTGCAATTGAAAGTAAGATCACCTCTCTTGCCAGCTTATTTTCAATTACAGTTATGTTGCTTATTTCCATTTTTTCCACGTGGATTGTTTTTTGATTTGTTTATAGTGCAGGGTCTCTCAGTCATGAAGCCAGAGAAGCCTTCCTCTCTGCAATAGTTTCAGAAGGTATGTTGTCACAAATTGCGTTTACTTTTCTTGAGTTTTGTTGAGGGAAAGGATATAAACTTCAATTCTGATTTGCCAGGTCGAGCTGAATGGATGGATAAAGGATTTAAAAAATGTCTTATTTTGTGGCATAGAATTCAAGATTGGGCTGACATTGTTGTACAATTTGTAAGATACTATTGGCATTTTCATAATCCCATTGTTTGAGCAGTTGTTTAATTGCATTCAACTGAATTTGCCCCCATATTGACTAGGCAAGAGATAATGGATTGGAAGACGGTGTTGTGACTATAGAGGAATTGTGCTCAGGGGCTGAATCTCAAGGAACAGGTAATTTGCTTACCATGAACCCTGCTTGTTGCTATTGAATTGTGGTTGTGAAAAAATATTGTCTTTTGACTATATCACTGCCTTTCTGGAACTGTCTGGAATGCTGCAGAGCTTCATGGGATAGACCGCACCATCTTGACTCGTGCTTTGAAGCTGTTGGAACAGAGGGGGAAGCTTGTCATTTTCAAGGGAACTTCAGCTGATGATGAGGGTGTCAAGTTTTCTTTATAGTTAATAATTTTTTTGGGTATGTATTAAGAGGATGCCTATAACTGCCTGCCTAATTTGGCTGCATTGTTGTTTGTTAAGATCAAGCTAAGGCCCTTGTGCTGACTGTCATTTTATGTTGACTTTATCTCTATGCTGGGGGCCTGATCTTTGGGTAACTGTTGTAATTCATGCGAGATAGATGCTTATTATGGAGTATGAGTCCTAATTACTGTAAATAAATGCATTTTTAAACTTTCTTCACAAGGAATCTTTTCCCCGAAAATTTTGAAAGTAACCATGAAGATCACGAGTTCTGTTATAATAGCACCCAAATTGACAATTGTGGAATGGTAAGAGTTGAGGATTTCAAAATGAACTACCGTACTCGTCAGGGTTTTGGCCATATATTAGTATGCTTTTTTTTTGAATGGAAGGGTATATGTATTAACAAAATAGAGTTACATCAGTGGTGGCAGTCAACCCTTTACAAAAAACGTAGGGTACTACCAGTGGTTAATGAATGATCAGCAATGACATTGACAAAATTTACAATAGCATCAGCAGTGAGTTCCCTATCCTGGAAAATACGTTTGTTCCTATTGTCCCATAGTTTCCAGCATAGCAGACCGAATTTGGTGCGCCAGACCTGACTATTGTTCAGAGGGTGAATGTTCTGGTATAACCACTCAACAAAAGAGGTCTGGCCGCATATATTAGTATGCTTTTTATTGAGAGGCTAGCATATATAATTGAAGAAGCTTGCTTCTGGCTTCAATAATTACACGGTTGCGTCAATGCATTATTCTAGCCCTACGTCAAAATTACATGTCTTCTCAGGAAGATACGACCTTACCAAGTTCTAAGATTTTATTAGGATAGAAAAAAAAACATTAAAATTGAACTCAGTGGAGAATTTGATCCTTGTGAAACTCAAACATAGGCAAGTGATGGCTTCAATGCAAGGCACTCACTGATAAAACATCATTGCTAAGTCTTCCGTCCAAAATACTTGACACAAGGCCATTTTCACCGGTCATAGCTCACCAATCTAAGGGCAATGCACATAGGTCAATAGCAAGATGCCCCAATGGCCATCATTGCATGAGATCTCAAGCTCCAACAAGGTAAAACTAAAAAAAAGTGCAATAGGCAGAGGTACAACTTGACATAGTTCCTACCATATAAATACAGCTGGCTTTATTTTTTGTTCCAAGATTCAGTTTACAGTACCAAAAAAATGTTTTAACAAAACCAAGAAAAGAAACAACACAAAACCAAGAAACGAAACACGTGAACATATTTCTCTTCCTCTCGAGCTCATAGAAAATCATATGAAACTAGCATGACTGAGACTTTTTTCACTATCCTATTCCTATTCGTAACTCAAACATGTATAGTAGACAAAATTTGCATGACCAATCAGGTTGCAATCATACAATGAATACAATATCTACCAACTGATAACACTGATCAGGTCCACGCAATAAGGTGCCTTGGCATTGGGGATGATGAGCACCTTCATTCAAAAGATGGAGCTAAACATTCATCAACCATGTCCAGCAGGTTTGGATTTTCCAGCGCGGCAGCCACCCTTTCTTTATCATTTAATTGTTTATTAACTGCATTAAACAAAAATAAAGGTCCCGTCATATAAAAAAGGATTATAAGGAAAAATTCAAGGCTCAATCAAAGACACAACACAGGAAATTGTCAAATTACAGCATATATTTGATAATTTAATGATGGAAATTCAGTGTTGTAAGAACCGGACTGGACGGTTGGACCGGTCCAACCGTCGACCGCTTCGCATTCCGTCTCAACGGTTATCCGGTTCAACCATCGGTTTGAACGGTTAAACCGTATTAAACCATGATCCGAAGCCTTTTCCGGTCCGGCTTTTACAACATTGGATGGAATATTAGAATGCTATTTTTTTGAGTTTTTAATCCGGTGTCCTGGGCCAGCCCCAATGTCACGGGGAACTCAACGGGCTCAGACTAATCCAGATCCGCACCGGGGCCTCCACTTAAGGGTAAAGTGCTGGCCAAGGGGCAGGCTGCATTCCCAGAGCTCGAACTCGAGACCTCTGGTTAAGCGGTGAAGTGAGGTAACCACTACACCAACCACGCTTGGTTATTAGAATGCTATTTTGAATACATATATATATATGTTTTTACTTTAGCAAGTTATGTCATCATCATATGTATTAGTGTGCTACAAGTGGGCTAGTTGCTTACTTTTACTAGTTGTTAGGCAAGTGGGCAAGTTGATTTTTTCTTCATGAAACCTCAACTATATATGTGTTCGTAATCCCCTTTTTGTGAGAGATTTGATGAATGAAATATTGTTAGCCATATGAGCTCTCTAGTCTCTCCCCCTTCATCTCACATCCCCCTGGTTCTGTTTCTCTCCCCCCACAGTTTCTATTCAGTTCCCCCTCCTTTCTGGATCTGTTATTCCCCCTCATATTTCTGTTGTTATCTCCCTCAAGTCAGTTTCTCTTCTCACTCTGTTTCTATTTCTCCCTTCCCCAATATCTCTATTTTCTCTTATTTCCCTCTGAATCAAATCTGCCCAGCCTTACATCTGAGTATATAAGGGTGTTCTAAACTTGTTTTACATCACTTAAACTCCATACATGACATTGTAAAAGAAAAAGTTGCTCATTTAGAGCTTCAAGAGTTGTTGTAACCATCAATTAGCCAGGTATTGAATTTGAATCCAAATATATTGGGAGAAACATATTTGATTCCCAGAAAAAGTGACATTTAAAAATCTTCTGTAAAACAAAATCACTTATACATCACTACACTGAAGACACAAAAAAGCAACAATCAAATCAGCATTATGACTTCTCTTTTAAAAGTGTTGTTTTCAAATTCACCAACAAAATAAAATTACTGAGTGAATAAAGAGAAGAAGAGAGAAGAGAACCTGCAGCCTCAGTTGCATGAGATCCAGGTGCTACTCTGATATCCACCTAACAATGATTTAAATAAAGATAAGAAATAGATATAGTTGAGAATATAACCTTTAACAGCAAGGAATTCTAAAAAACACTAGAATTTGATTTAAACTCAATGAATGATATTCATTATACTTTAACATCAATAACGATAACAAAGCTTTATCCCACTACGTAGGATAGGCTACATGGATCATATTCAGTCATTGTGCTTTATCAATGACCAACTCTTTGGGTACATTATTCACCAATAGGTCACATTCTATAAGTTTCCTAGTATTCTAATCTTAATCAATACTCCATCATACATATCTTGTATTGTTTTAATATATGCAACACCTACTCATTTCATTTCCAATGCTCTCCCAAGTATTCTAACCCGATCATTTTCTTTTTCCAAGTCAATGAAGACCATACGTAAGTCTCTTCTTTTGCTTTGATACTTTAAAGGTACAAAAAATGGATTACAATAGGAATTTGATATAATTTATGTATTAATATTGATCAACAATAAAACCATGTTGTAGTTCATAATAGAAATTAACATGGTGCATGGGTTATGGTTAGAAGTGAGCACACTAGGTAGGACATCACACAACAGGATAGGACATTGGTTTTTCATCATTATATATCCTTTGTTATGCAAACAACACCCTAAAATAATCAAGAAAAGTCTACTGGTAAAAGCAAGCACCACTAAGAAGTTGAATCGAATGAAATGTCATTGCATGGACCCACATGTCCATCTGTATTGTTTCCAAGCATCAATTGTAAAATGATTTACATTTCTGACGCCCAATGACAAGCCACGATATACCAAGAATTTTGATGCATGACCCAAATGTCCAGAGTCAAAACCCAATTTTACAGAAAAAAATTCATCAATACATTAAGTTAACCTAACTAAAATACCAAAATGCAAACTGATATCGGTACCTTGTAGCGTGAAGGAAGGCTCCTCATGAGTTTTACCCGTAAGCATAGACCTATGATAGTTGCCATGCTACAATGTTCAACTGTAGGAGTAAACGTGACCCTGAAGCAAAGTATCAGAACCCAATATAACAAGGACATTTTAACATACACAATAGAAAGCACCCTCTTCCTCTAAAACAATACCCAAAACAGAGAGGGGAAAAACAGAAAAATTGTTCCCTACCTGACATAACTATGCTGATCGTCAACTTCAATGGCATCTTCAGTTATTACTTTGAGCTCCTCCAAGGAGTATGGATGTTCTGGGTCTTTGATATCCCTTATATGATTTAAGAATGTTAAGCAAACTAATCTGAACATTAACTGACTTGATGCCACAAATCAAAATACTACATATAAACAGAAACACACAAAACATATAAAAATCGATGCTCCAAAAGGATATCAAAAATCTCCAGTTGGTCAATCGGTTCTGCAGCATCATCATCGGTGAAGGTGGGGGTAATGCGAGCTCGTCGCTCTTTCTTTTCATAGACGGTAGGATTAGCATTTATTAAGCCAGACACCATTTTGGTGGCCAATGTAGAGCTCACAAATTAGGGCAACAAATGAGAGGAAAAGATTTTTGTGGCCAAGCAACAGAAGAATCCAAGTAGCTGCAGACAGTGAAGCCCGATTAGATTGATGAGAAAATCACAAAAGGACCAAATAGCCCCTTGAAAGAGCCATATTAAGAAACCCAAATCAATGATTCACAAATTAATGGATGATTACAAATAAGGACAATATTATATCCATTGGCACTACAAAGCCTTCATCAAAATCCATAATCAGACCAATAAGTTATACTCCCTCCGGTCCTAAATATAAGACCTAATTGACTTTTCTGAAAAATCCTAAAAAAGCAAAATAAGTCAATTAAAAATTGATTTACCTAATTTTTTCCCTTAAATTAAACTAGTTTATTTTACCTATAAACTAATGGATAATCTAAAAATATATCAAATATGTCATAATTTAATAACCTATTTCGCAACCTTAATCTCTCCAAAAAAAAGTCAATTAGGTCCTATATTTAGGACCGGAGGTAATAAA
The DNA here is from genome assembly GCA_029929735.1 of Mimosa pudica. NCBI lineage: Eukaryota > Viridiplantae > Streptophyta > Magnoliopsida > Fabales > Fabaceae > Mimosa > Mimosa pudica. Next base: position 7,725,581 of record JAKELP010000017.1, on the reverse strand, counting down.
ACACAGGAAATTAACATAAAAAGAAACTCAATTGCCAATATCTTAATCACCTTGCACCCAAATTAACAAGGTTCATGAACTTGAGGCAAAAATCCTATTTATCATAATTTCTTTACAGTGCTTTCTACATTGCCGAATGAAAAGAAGGCAGGAAGAAAAATAAAAAGAACTTCAATTGCAATTTCCAATTATAAGCCCAACAAAGCATTGAAAATAGCATACATAGAGTTTATATTTGGAAAAAGCAAGGGTAGGGCAATCTCACCTGAACGTTCAGCAGCGACGGCCGAGTGAAGCAGACGAGAGACGCTAACGACCCACGAAATAGATTTAAGGAAGAAGAGAGGAATCGATTTTCAGCTTTTTTTTTTTTTTGTTTCAAAACAAAAATTATCTATCTTTGTTTTTGGACTGAATTAAAATTAAAATTAAAATTAAAATATCTCTTGCGCCATCCTCCTCCATTCTTAAATATGAGACCTTAATCTCCCTAAATTAGGTAAATCCCCTTTAGTTATTAATATAAGCCACTAAGTACTATCAATTTTCTTGGTCTTTTTGTAAGTCACTTCATGTTTTTCAATGTGCGTTAATTTATTATTTTTCCTAATAGGGTCAGTATGAGAGGGTAATAATTAATAGTTTTGAAAATTAGTGTAATTATTGGGGTAATATTGGAAATTACTTGAATTTTAGGACATGCATTTAACCAATTTTATTGTTATGTGAGAAAAATTAGTTGGTAACTTATAATAAGGGTCAGATGAAGTAAGTCATATATTTAGAATAAGACGAAGAAAATACATCAATTGAGGGTTTCTTGAAATCATGATTAAAGTGTTTGAAAATTGAATTTTTAAGCTTGATTTACTGTGCAGGAGAGGTCCAGTCCAAAGAAGTTTTATGTAGGATATAAATAAATATAGGAGTTTAATTTAGGCTTTAGGTCACCTTGGATTTTTTTTGGTAAAAGAAAAGTTTTAGAGAATTAGATTTCTGGGTTTACTAGGGTTTGCATCTAGACTCAAAAAACACTTATAGAATTACTTATAAATCGTTCATCAACAAAGTGTTTATATCGGCGAGTTCAAACCACTAATCAATAAATGTTCATTAGTTATAAATCGCTCTAAACATTTATTTACAAGTTTGATCATTATTTTAGAGTATACATGGTAAAAAATGAGTTGGGAATTTAATTTATATATACGATAAAATTCAATTTTACTTTGCTATTATACTTCTCTAATCCTAATTATAGAAGTCAGTTGACTTTTTGACAAAAATTATGGATACAAATCACACCACTTAAAATTATTTTATGTATCAATTTGTCTTTCTTCCTCACAACTAAATTATTGTACTTATTCTCCGTGCTTAAATATAATATTATTTTATTTAATTGATTAGATTAAGAATATTAATTAAATTAATAATTATTTTCAAATGGTATTGCTAATTATAATTCATCTAACCATCTACCTTTTAGCATTTTTAATTTAGGGTTAATTTGGGGGGAAATTAAGAATAATTAGAAAGTGATTTTATATTTAAGAATAAATTGAAATTTGAAAGTGGTTTTATATTTAAGAATAGAGGGAGTATTATATAATCTAATTATATGTTGCTTACATTAAGATTTAGGGGTGTAATGCTTCTTTGATGATGATCTCCCACAAAAAAAGTTAACGGCCTTTTTTAATTAAGTATAGAGGTATAGTATTAAAGACGAGCAGTAGCACTCCAAAGTTGATTTAGCTTTCGCACCGTATTATTAATTTTTTTATAGTTTATACTTAATATTAATCAGAATTTTCTAGGACTAGGAAGTGTAAAAATAATTGTCGACTAGAGTTAACTTAGTGATTTGCTTTGTTATCATCCTTAATTGAGTGATTTACCTCGAAGTATGCACAAAGAGTTATATTTACCCCTAAAATATGCAAGTAGGATTATATTTAACCATTAATATTTTAACTATAAAGCAGAATATGATACTTCATGCGTAATTCAGGTGTATACATGAGCTAAAAAATACTTAAGTACTCCCTCCGGTCCCTAATATAAGAGCTAGCCGCCAAAAAAAACGCTTCTTAAGAAAACATGTGAATGTTAGTTGAGTGTTTGGAGTTAATGCTTCTTTTCCAATATTACCCATATTTATTATGATAATTTTAAGAGAGAGAAATACATAATAATCAATAAATATGAAAAAGAGTTAGGGGCAAAGTAGGAAAAAATGTATTAAATGAAGAGTGAATGTGAGATGAGCTCTTATATTAGGGACCAAAATCATTCAAATTTTGGGCTCTTACATTAGGAACCTGAGGGAGTAATAGATATGCTCTTTCATGCATATTTAAGGGATAGATATGACCCTTATCCCTACAATAATGCCACCAACTAAAACACACCACACCAATGGCCTTATGAAGTAAAAGTATTTACAAGTATATATCAACCCAACCACCCTCACCTAATATGACCATAAAATTTTATAATACACACATATATTGATGATATTAAGTTGTACATTCTCGATTAGGTGCATGTATATATACCCAAATATGATTACGTGAGAGCCTGAGATTTTAATTCTATTAATCAACTATAGTGGTCAATTTAATGTCAGCAAAACTATAACAACAACAACAAAAAAACTAGCGGTTCATCAACGGTTGTTTTTCTGAACATTCCAACGGTACTGCGCGTCAGATGTGGAAGTTGAAGGTACCACAGCGGTAAAGATGGTTGAAAAAATGGCAGCCACCTCATGTACATGTGCAGGTTTGCTTCAGGAGATCAAGAATTTAATTAATAGAAAATGGGATGCTCGTGTGGAGGAAGTTGAGGGAGGAAAATAATAATGCAGATCTATTGGCTAAACGAGCTCTGAATAGTCCTAGCGGCATTGTTTATTTTGTCTCTTGTCCTGATTTTCTTTGTAATTTGATTACTGCTTATTGAGGTAGTAAGTTGAGCTTTGTTTTTCAATTAAAAAACTCGTTTAATAATTCATGAAATATCCAAATTGACATGCGAATGATGGGCACATTTTGATATGGCGCCAAATCAATGGAATAAAACTATATAGAATACAGGCTAGTCAAATCAAATTTTTATACATAAATTGAATAGGCCAGGTTTAACCATTGAACAATGATTCTTTTTTTTAATGTAATTGGACAGCAAAACCTTCACGTGTTTATTTAGTACAAACCAAGATATGCAAATACAGAATTACATGCTAACTACATAAACTAATAAACACAAGCCACGGATTATTTATTATTCTTCCAAAATAATCATGTACTCTCTTATAAGAAAAATAAATCTAGAAGGCTGGCTTCATTGTGTTGGCAATGTCAATCACAAAACGATACTTGACATCCGCTTTAAGAAGACGTTCCATTGCAGTATTCACATAATCTATTGGAATCACTTCTATGTCAGGTCTCACACCATGCTTTGCTGCAAAATCTACCATTTCTTGTGTCTCCTTCATCCCTCCAATCCCACTTCCTGCTACTATCTTCCTCCCTACCAATACACATATGTCTTATATGTTAAAGAACAAATCATAACCTTCACATACATCTCAATTTAACTTTAAATCAGTAATAATATTCATTGGTTTATTTAAGTAGTTTTCAATTCCTTTTTACTCACCAAAAAGCATAGGAATTACTGGCAGTTCCAGAGGCTTCTCAGGGGCACCAACTAACACAAGTCTCCCGCTTGGCTTCAACAGACTAATTAAAGGCAAGAGAGCATGCGCTGCAGAAACTGTGTCTATTATACCGTCAAAGCTCCCCATCGCAGCCTACACACATAGATATATACAAACACAAGTACAGGACATTAGTTATTTATAAGATGAATTAATTGGGTCTGATATACTTATATATATTTATATATTTCTTTTAACAATATACTCCCTCTCTACCTTAATATAATAACAAACTAATACCAAACTGATATATTTTTTAGAGATTAATGTGACTTGCTTAATCATAACACATTTTGTGTATCATTATATATTTATCAGGTCCTTCAATATAAGACTTAATTATTTTAATTCTTATACATTTTTTCATACAATAACCCTTTTTATACTCCATTAAAAAAAATAAAAGAGAAGATGAGAATTAATAAAGAAAATGTATAAGGTCTTTTAGGAGGAAAGAATATTGTATTTAATAACATAATTAACATAATTAGTGTAATTAAATTATTTAAAAATGTCATATAATTACTTGAGATTGAGTATGTTAATTTATAACTCAAACAAAGGTATTTAATTAAAAAAATGAAACAAATCGTACACCTTATAAGTAACTTACTTGTTAATGTTCTGTCTATTTTAAAATTTTCATAAAAATTCTACTATATATAAATAAAAGTATATATCACAATATATGTGTATATATATTCACCTCCATCTGCTCTTGATCGCGGCTGATAATAAAGGCATCGGCTCCAAGATGTTCAATGGCCTCCTTCTTCTTATTAGGAGAAGTGCTAATGACAGTAACCTTAGCACCAAAGGCTTTAGCAAACTTGACAGCCATATGGCCAAGTCCACCAAGGCCAACCACACCCACATGAAGGCCTGCCTTGTCCAACCCAAAATATCTCAAAGGACTATACACTGTGATGCCAGCACACAACAAAGGAGCTGCAGCATCAAGAGGCAAAGCGTCTGGAATGCGAACCACAAAGTGCTCATCCGCAACCATAAAGTCAGAGTAGCCTCCATATGTGACACTGCCATCAACGTACTTGTTACTATATGTGAGAATTTGCTTTGAGCAGTAATTCTCAAGGTTGTCCGAACAGCTTTCACATGATCGGCACGAGCCAACTAAGCATCCCACACCAACTCTGTCTCCAACTTTGAACTTCTTAACCTTGCTTCCAACTTCTGTCACCACCCCAGCAATTTCGTGCCTATACATGTAGAACCAAACGCAGTCTCGTTAGAATAAAGTTAATTAGGTTCCATGCATTCTCAAACTTCACATACATTACTTCATAACTTCATTGGAATATATTATTGCTCTGTTTCTAATGTTATACGAGTGGACTCTATTTTTTTTTAGTTAAACACCACCTTGTAATCAGGCGCCTATTGACAACTGACTAATATCGGACTCGATGAGTAGGAGTATTGCTCATATAGGTAAGGTTGTCATATCTTCCAATAAGATTGTGTCCCGATATTTGAACATGCACATTCTCATCTTCGGGGCTGTAACACACTTATTAGTTCAATCAACTATTTATTGGTCGAGTTGACTCTATTTCTTTTGGAGAAATTAAGGAAGTAAAATGACCTAATTAATTATAACATATTTTGTATTTATTATATTATACGAGTTTATTAGTCACATTAACTAATTTAGTGAAAATTTCAGTAAAAAAATTTATAGTAAGTAACTTATTTAGATTTTTAAGATTCTTAAAAAAAAAACTAGATTCTATATTTAGGAATATGTACAACTAATAAAGATTAAGTATATAGATTTAGTTTTTTAATTTAATCTTCTTAAATTAGTAAAATGAGTTTTACACTAAAGATCATGAGAGGCGAGGTCGTAATATATACTTACCCAGGAACAAGTGGATAAAGGGAGAAGCCCCATTCGTTCTTCAACATATGGAGATCAGAGTGACATATTCCACTGTAAAGAACTTTGAATGCCACATCTTTGTCGCCAGTTTCCCTGAAGAGAACGAAATATAATGCATATATGTATGTTAACGATAATGATAAAATGAAGCAGGGATAATAATTCTGTATAATCATGCAGAGATTGAATATATTAATACTGAAGAAATTAAATAAAAGTTTTTAAGCATTTTAATGTATATGCCTTCGAGAGAAGTTGAAAGGAGATAGAATGCCAGAAGAATCCCTAGCAGCCCATCCAAAAGCTTTCCTTGGATGCTCAAACTCAGGTTGTGTTACAGCCATTTAACACTTAAACTTGATTACACAGAAAATGTGTGTATGTGTGTGTGTAGAGCAGATCTAAGAGTTGCGATTAAGAGTGAGTAGAAGAGTGGAATGAATAAAGGTGGTGGAAGTGATGGTTATTTATATATGGAGAAGGAAGATTTTGGTCGACGAAAAGGATGACGCAAACTACAGCCTCATGTGACGTCTATGATGACGAGGTTCATTATATTATTTGGACTTTCCTATATCTTATCCCATAGTAAAAAGTACCATTATATGTGAGCTAGTCAGATCAATAATAGAATGGGTGGCCTCGTGGGGTTAATTGTACTATTGGTCATTTAGCAGAATACTTTAGACCATTAATGCTTTGTTTTGTTTTCTCGTTTGTTTTAAATTTCAACATGTGATTAAATAATGTTACAATTAAAGTTAATCACCACTTTGTACCACATTCAACGATTGCTTTTTTACCCTGTCACATGATTATACTTCAAGCAAAGAAAAGTCTGCAATTTGTTTTCGATTAAATATGTTTGCTAAGGGAGAATGGTCAAGGCAGCCCATGTTTTTTTGTTAAAAAGAAAAAAAAAACCTATCTGGTTCTTTTTTTCATATCCAGTTTTTATTGGTAATACACATTCCTTTTGACAAATTTAATACTCCCTCAGGTCCTAAATATAATAATACCTAGTTGACTTTTTTGGAAAATCCTAAAAAAGTAAAATAAGTCAATTATAAATTGATTTACCTAATTTTTCCCCTTAAACTAGTTTATTAACCTATAAACTAATGACTAATCTAAATATATATCAAATATGTCATAATTTAATAACATATTTTGTAACCTTAACATCTCCAAAAAAATCAACTAGGTCTTATATTTTGGACCGGAGGGAGTAATTTTTTTTTAATTTCTATATTTTTCATCACTTCTCTATCCAATGATGAATTATGTTATTAGTTTAAGACAAAAAAAAATCATTCTATTAGCACCTAAACTAATAGAAAATGTGTTTTCTCTAATCTAGATTAATCCTATATACCTAATAGCAATGGGAAATTACTGTTCAAAAAATTGTTCAATATTTTGTCTTTTAGTCAGCGTCCTTTATTACTTTCGTTTATGTTTAGCATCCTTTATATACATATCATCATTCATCATTTTCTTTATTTAATATTTATTCATCCATTCATTATTAATGATTTTTTCCAATATTGTCTATATATTATGATGCTTTTAAGAGAGAAAAATCAATAAATATATATGAAAAAGAGTTAGGGACAAATTAGAAAAAATGCATTAAATAAGGAGAAAAAGTGAGATGAGCATTTATATTTTAGACCAAAATCATTCAAAATTTGAGCTCTTATATTACAGACCGGAGGGAGTAACATGATATTACCAATATATTCTACTAATTTACTTGGAGTAAAAAGGTGGGTGTATAGATCGAAGAGAAAAAAATTAGGAGGTAAGATATGTAATTCAGGTTAGTTTTTGCTTGCTCAGTGAGTGTATTAAACTATCTCCTGTTTTGCTTCAAGGTATGCACGACAAATTCAAACATCAAATAATACAGATTAGCGTGATTAATATTACAAAATTATATAAAATTTCAGAGTTCTTTTCTATATTTAATGAACAATGTTATGATGTTTGATTTAATTGTATGTCCTATTGTTAATTATTTTTTCATGTTACATCTTATTTTTATAACTTATCTTAACATAGTTACATTTTCAACTTATTAAGTGACTCAATTTGATATGTTCTGGTATACTGCTCCCCGGGAAATGCCCGGGTATAGTTGTTGGTTTTATTAATTTGAGACAAAAAAAGCATTCTATTATGAATTATATGTATAAGGGTTAATGTACCCGTACGTACTCGCGGTTTTAAAGAAAATTCGCCAGCATTAATGGTGAAGGCAGCATATGTTTTGTTTTGTTAAAAAGAAAAAAGAAAACCTATCTGATACTTTTTTATATCAAGTTTTATTACTTGTGCACGTTTCTTTTGACAAATTTAACAAACTCCTCCACACGTTTAATTTCTATATTTTTATCCAATTAAAAATCATTCTATTAGTTTAAGGCCAAAAATATTATTCTATTAGCACCTAAACTATTTTATGTTTGTAAAGAAAATATGAATTGTTCTGTTAGTTTATTTGAAGAAACTTTTTGGTAATAATCAAGTTTAGCTCAATTGTCTTGATAAGCACCTACACACACACACATGTATGCGAGGGTTAATGTATCCGCACTCGTTTTTGAAGAAACTTCGTCAGCATTCATTTCCTTTTAGAAGTGTATATGACATTCAAAAGTTTTAACAATCCAAATCATATGACTATTTCAACATTTAGTCCGGCAATCATCCATAAAATAAGGAAAAGGCATACCCCCTGTTTTCTACTTAATTAATTCCAAACACAATTCTAACCTTACTTGTGATCGAAATAGAAATGGTCACAGAAGGACAGAGAGATAGGTGAGAAACATATCACAATTTTCACGACACCCTCCTCCAATATAGCAATTGTTCCTAGCTAAGGTGTTGCCTCCAATTCTTGTTTCTCAGCTTTGGGCTTCTTCTGGGCTTTGTCTTGGATCCTATTCTAGGCCCAACATATATGAGTATGTTACATACAGTACCCCAGCGGTACAGATCATTCAAGTGGTTATATGTGAAAGGGACGTTATTGAGGAATGATTTGAGTGGGATGCAAGATATATATATTCTGGATGTGGAGTGTTCACACGTGGGGAGTTAGACATGTGTTAACTAGATGGGCGAATTTGGCAGTTGACATAGGGAGGAGTCATCAGGTAGGGAGGGTGAAAAGATGGTAGCCACCTCATGTGCAGGTTTCCTTCAGGAGATCAAGAATTTAACTAATAGAAAATGGGATGCTCGTGTGGAGGAAGTTCACAGGGAGGAAAATAACAATGCAGATTCTATTGATTAAACGAGCTTTGAATAATAATAGTCCTAGTGGCGTTTTTTAGTCTTATCCTGATTTTCTTTGTTATTTGATTACTGCTGATATGAGGAAGTATGTTGAGCTTTGTTTTTCAATAAAAAACTCGTTTAATAATTTAAATATCCAAATTGACATGCAAATGATTCGAAGATTTTGATATGACGCCAAATCAATGAAATAAATATATAGAATACAGGCTAGTCAAATCAAATTGTCATACATACATAAATTAAATAGGTCAGGTTTAATCATTAAACAATGATTCTTTTTTTAGTGTAATTGCAGTAAAACCATCATTTGTTTATTTAGTACAAAACCAAGATATGCAAATACAAAATCACATGCTAACTGAATAAACTAATAAACACAAGCCACAAATTATTTATTATTCTTCCAAAATAAGCATGTACTCTCTTATTATCGGAAAAATAAATCTATGAGCTTGGCTTCATTGTGTTGGCAATATCAATCACAAAACGATACTTGACATCCGCTTTAAGAAGACGTTCCATTGCAGTATTCACATAATCTATTGGAATCACTTCTATGTCTGGTCTCACACCATGCTTTGCTGCAAAATCTACCATTTCTTGTGTCTCCTTCCTCCCTCCAATCCCACTTCCTGCCACTATCTTCCTCCCTACCAATACGTACACACATGTCTTATGTTAGAGAACAGATCATAGCCTTCACATCTCAATTTATATTAAGTAGTTTTCAATTTCTTATTTACTCACCCATAAGCATAGGGATTGCTGGTAGTTCCAGAGGCTTCTCAGGGGCACCGACTAACACAAGTCTCCCCCTTGGCTTCAACAGACTAATTAAAGGCAAGAGAGCATGCACTGCAGAAACTGTGTCTATTATACCGTCAAAGCTCCCCATCGCACCCTACACGCATAGATATATACAAACATGAGTACATGACATTAATTAGCTATAAGATCAATTAATAGGGCCTGATGCTTATATATATTTATATTTCTTTATGCAATACACTCCCTCGCTCTCTACCTTAATATAATAACAAACTAATACTAAAATGATATATTTTAGAGATTAATGTGATCACAACATATTTTGTGTAATAATATAATATACTTCCCTCATCCAATATTTGATATGAGACTTATTTTTAATACTTATCTATGTTTTCATACATTAACCCTTTTTATACTCCATTACAAAAAGGTAAGAAATGATGTGAGAATTAATAAAGAAGATTTTTAAGGTCTTTTAGGAAGAAAGAATATTATATTAACTAACTTAATTAACATATATAATTAGTGTAATTATTGAATCAAGTTAAATGTCATATCATTAGGACTTGAGATAGAGTATATTAATTTATAACTCAAACTAAAGTCATTTTAAAAAATGAACAAATCATGCAACTTATAAGTAACTTGCTAATGTATGTTCGTCTATGTCTATTTTCAAAATTTTCATGAAAATTCGACTATATAAATAAAAGTATATATCAAAATATGTGTGTGTGAGTGTGTGTATTCACCTCCATCTGCTCTTGATCGCGGCTGATAATAAAGGCATCGGCTCCAAGATGTTCGATGGCCTCCTTCTTCTTATTAGGAGAAGTGCTAATGACAGTAACCTTAGCACCAAAGGCTTTAGCAAACTTGACAGCCATATGGCCAAGTCCACCAAGGCCAACCACACCCACATGGAGGCCTGCCTTGTCCAACCCAAAATATCTCAAAGGACTATACACTGTGATGCCAGCACACAACAAAGGAGCTGCAGCATCAAGAGGCAAAGCGTCTGGAATGCGAACCACAAAGTGCTCATCCGCAACCATAAAGTCAGAGTAGCCTCCATATGTGACACTGCCATCAACGTACTTGTTACTATATGTGAGAATTTGCTTTGAGCAGTAATTCTCAAGGTTGTCTGAACAGCTTTCACATGATCGGCACGAGCCAACTAAGCATCCCACACCAACTCTGTCTCCAACTTTGAACTTCTTAACCTTGCTTCCAACTTCTGTCACCACCCCAGCAATTTCGTGCCTAATATAACCAAACACAGTTTCGTTAGAATGAAGTTGATTAGGTTTCATGCATTCTCAAATTTCTCATACATTACTTTGTTGGAATATATTATTGCTCCATTTCTAAACAAATATTAGATGAGTTAACTCTTTTTTTCTTTGAAAATTTAAGGAAATTAAATAACCCACTTAATTATAACATATTTTATATATAATTAAGTTTATAAGTCAAATAAACTAATTTACAGAGAAATTTCATCAAATAAATTTATCATTGACTTACTTAAATTTCTTAATATTCTAAAAAAAATCAAACGGATCTTATATTTAGGAATATATACATCTCTTATTAAGACATAGGGTTATCTTTTTTTGATCAACGATCAAGGTATCCTCTCACCCTACAGATATATATGAGACTAATCATCCACTAATTTGTAAGCACCTCAAAGGATGAGACAGCTAGCGACATAGAGTTATCTTGGATGAAGGAGGAAAGAAAGTGGGAGGAAAGAAAACAGGGAGGAAGGAAAACTGAGAAGAAAATAAAATCCCCTATGTTGCTTGGATGAAGGAGGGAAAACACGGAGGAAAGAAAACGGGTAAATATCTGAATGACAAAAATACTCTTTTTGTAAACACTTTTACATGAAAATTATATGTTTTAATAAAGACAATTATTTTTCTTTATACAGCAAACTTGTTTCAGGACATTTTTTTGCTTGTGTATATCTTTCATATAAACTAGATCTGACGTGTGGCTTTTTAAATTTCAACTTCTAAAAAAAAAAACATTATACTGCACTTAACAAATGGAATTATCCCAAAATGCACAAGTTAAAATATCCTTGTCCATCTTCCTTCAAAGGAATCACCGAATGTGTACACACACATATGCGAAGAAAATAGAAGCATCACCGATAAATTGGCATGGAAGAAAATTCTCTGTGGCTTCATATTTTTCAGTCAAAAAGCAGCGTACACACAGTCATGAAGCCACCGAACGTGTACACGCACAAATTCTAGCATAAGGTAAAAGAGAGACATTGGGGTTCAAAAATCAAACTTGATAGTCCAGAAAGAAAAAAGAGAGATGGAATGGAGTGCGTAGACGGAATGGAGAAACAAGAAGCTAGTGATGTCTATGGAGAGGAGGGAGGAGAAGAAAATGGAGCGTTTTGAGAGAGAGAGAGAATGAGCCAGGGACAACAGTGACCAGCGAGAATGAGTGAAGGGTAGAGAGTGGAAAAATAGATTTGTCCCAAAATCCCCCCATTTTGGGAGGAAAAGTTAGGGGGAAAATGGGGCATGGGGCCCACACTATTTTCCTTCCCCATTTTCTTTCCTCTCCCATTTTCTCTCCTAACAAGCAGGGGAAAATGTTTTCCCTTGCCCCATTTTCCCTCCCCATTTTCTTTCCTCTCCCATTTTCCTCTCAAACAAGCAGGCCCTTAGTTTGAATAAAGGTGATGAAGGTTTTTTTATTCTCTCATATTATTTAGCATTTTTCTCCAACGTAGTTTATTTTATTTATAAACTAAGTATATAATCTTATGATACGAGCAAGTTTTTCATAAATAATAGCATATAACATGTATCATGATTAAGTATATAAATTTAGTTTTTTTTTTTAATTTAATCTTCTTAAATTAGTAAAATGAGTTTTACACTAAAGATGAGAGGTGAGGTGGTAATATCTTACCCAGGCACAAGTGGATAAAGGGAGAAGCCCCATTCGTTCTTCATCATATGGAGATCAGAGTGACATATTCCACAGTAAAGAACTTTGAATGCCACATCTTTGTCGCCAGTCTGCCTGAACAGAACGAAATATAATGCATATATGTATGTCAACAATAATGATAAAATGAAGCAGGGATAATAATTCTGTATAAGCATGCAGAGATTGAATATATTAATAATGAAGAAATTAAATAAAAGTTTTTAAGCATTTTAATGTATATGCCTTCGAGAGAAGTTGAAAGGAGATAGAATGCCAGAAGAATCCCTAGCAGCCCATCCAAAAGCTTTCCTTGGATGCTCAAACTCATGTTGTGTTCCAGCCATTTTAACACTTAAATTTGATTACACAGAAAATGTTTGTGTGTGTGTAGAGAAGATCTAAGAGTTGAGATTAAGAGTGAGATCAGTAGAAGAATGGAATGAATAAAGGTGGTGGGAGGTGGGGGTTATTTATATTGGAGAAGGAAGATTTTGGTCGACGAATAGGATGACGCAAACTACAGCCTCATGTGACGTCTGTGATGACGAGGTTCATTATATTATTTGGACTTTCCTATGATCTTATCCCATGGAAAAACGTACCATTACATGTGATTCTTCAGATCAATAAAAATGGGTGATCTCGTGTGGTTAGTTATAATAATGGTCATTTTTTGGCAGACGACTTTAGACCATTTATGTTTTGTTTTGTTTTTTCGTTTGTTTTAAATTTCGACATGTGATTGAATAATGTTACAATTAAAGTTAATCACCACTTTGTACCACATCCAACATGGTTGCTTGTTTTACCCTGTAACATGATTATACTTCTTCAAACAAAGAAAAACTACAATTTTATTTTTGTTTAAATGCTTGCTAAGGGAGAATGGTCAAGGCAGCACATGTTTTTTTGTTAAAAAGAAAAAAAAACTATCTGATACTTTTTTCTTATCATGTATTTATTGCTTAGCTTATACACGTTCACGTTTCTTTTGACAAATCCAATGAATATTTTATTAGTTTAAGACAAAAAATTCATTCTATAATCACCTCTATTTTTTGTGAAAATCAAGTTTAGCTTAATTGTCATGATAAGGACCTATATATGTAAGGGTTAATGTATCCGTACGTACTCGGTTTTAAAGAAATTTCGTCAGCATTAATGGTAATTAAAAGCAGCATATGTTTTGTTTTGTTAAAAAGAAAAAAGAAAACATATATGGTACTTTTTTATATCAAGTTTTTATTACTTGTATGTGCACATTTCTTTTGACGAACTCTTCCACACGTTTAAGTTCTATATAATTTTCATTACTTATGAATGTATATATTTATCCGATTATGAATCATTCCATTAGCTTAAGACCAAAAAAATCATTCTATCAGCACCTTAACTATTTTATCTTTTTAAATAAAATATGAATTATTCTATTAGTTTAAAGAAACTCTTTAGTAATAATCAAGTTTTGCTCAATTGTCTTGATAAGGACCTACACTACACACACACACACACACACACGTGAGGGTTAATGTATCCGCACTCGTTTTTAAAGAAAATTCGTCAGCATTTATTTCCTTTATTAGAAGTATGACATTCAAAAGTTTCAACAATTCAATTCATGACTATTTCAACATTTAGTCCAGCCCTTATCTAGAAAATAACTCAACAAAGCATGCATTGTAAGGCTGATGAGCAGTTACTTGTGATCGAAATAACTCAACAAGAGCTGATGAGCCATTTAAAAAATAGTTATGCTACGGTTATGAGTGGGCGTGCATTATGGGCTAAGTAAAATTAGGCTAGACTGGGTGGGTACTTTTATGCCCAAAGTTGTGATTTTCTACCATATTACTCCCTCAATTCCTAAATATAGGATCACTTTTAAATTTTAATTTGTTTCTAAATATAAGATCATTTACTATTTTTCCCAAAATTAACCATAATAATGTATCTATAATAACAATAAAGAGAGGGAGAATAGAGATAAAGATATATAGTTATGATAAATTGGTAATATCATGTGTTAATAACTAACTAAACTTATATCTTTAATCTTATCAAATTAAGGAAAGTGATCTTATATTTAGGAATGAAGGCAGTATATTAGAAAATGTATATTTTACAACAGTATTCATGTAGAATTTAGGATATATTGGATCAAATATATTAATATTTATTTGTGTATTTAAATAAAATAATATATCTTAACTAGTAATAAGTAATTAATTTTGTGTAAATAATAAATCATGAATATTATACAATTCAAATTAAATTTTTAGGTATGGGCAGGATGCTTGCTAGCCCTGCCCTGTTTTGTCTAAACTTTTGGGCCATTGTTTCGTGCGGGTATGTTAGTTTTTGCCTGGGTTTTGGTGGACATATATTGGGTAGCTGAGCACCATGCTCATACCTAAAGCTAGATAGATGCAGTTTTATGGTTTATTTTCTCCTAGATTTAATTAGTGTTAAGGGTTTTCTTCTAGAATTTGGTCTCGGTCTTTTTCGTAGAACTAATATAGGTTTCTATTTCTTCTTCTAGACCATCTTCTTTGTGCCATCTATTCAACTTGCAATTAGTGATGATTATGAGGGTGTCCGAACCTAGTTATTTTACAGGTTAGGCACCAAAAGATCTTGGACTTCTCTGAAATTAGTCTTTGAATCACCGCTTTCTATTGCCTCTTCTTTTGTCATTGCACTGAAAATTGGTCATGGCTCTATTTCAATCCATAGGGTTTAGGTTCAGTTTGTTTTGATTTGTTTGTGTCTCTTTGGATAAATCTTTGTTTAGGTAGTTTGTTTAATCTTTAGACCTTTTTGTTAGGTCTTGATACTTTGTTTTCTGCATTATTCTTCACATTATAATGAAAACTTATTATCCAGTAAAAAAACAATAGCTGATGAGCCATGTGTGTTTTTTAAACATGAATTATGTATGAAATATAATGATGATGAAATAAGATGAAATTGAGATGCATGAATACGTACATACACAAACAGTAAATGAAGTGCAGTAATTTGCTACGCACACGTTTCAATACATCTAGTAATAATATAGTTGCATTCACTGCAAAATATATATATACGCTAAAAAATTAGCTCACTCAAAACATAGTGCTTATTTTTCAATTACAATGGAGTATCATAATTCCTAGGGCCGGCTCTCTTGAGTTGGCTCTGTCCTCTCTCCCCCTCCTCTCAAACGTTTTGGGTGTGGTGAGATCTCTCTTCTCTCGTCGTTGTACGAGTTTTTTTTATCCGCGTCTCCTTCCCTTGTTTATGCTAGGGAAGGAGACGTCTGTCACTTTCATTGGTTTGCTGTTTATTTCATTTTCAAATAAATTGGTTTAGGAATTTCGAAGACAAGAGGAATTTCTTCTACCCAATCTTCATCTTACATATTAGTTTTGTGTGTATGTTTGTTTCTGTGAGATCTACTCATAGAGTTTCCTAGAAAACCAATTTTATTGGATTATTGCCGATAAGAGGTGTGGATCCTTTGGGATGGTTCTTTGAACAACCACTACTCAATGACTTTTCTATCAGTGACGGTTCTTTTCTACCCACAAATTTTCATGAAGGAAAAATGAAGAAGATGGTAGGGTTTTTGCGACGGCGGCGGCTCACTCCTATCCATGTTTATCTTTTGAGGTTTTCTATGTATTATCATTTGATTTTTTTTGCAGATCTATTTTGTATTCTAATTTTTTAGTTTAATAAAATTATTTATGCTTCATGATAAAAAAAAACATAGTGCTTAATTGTTTCAATTAACATGTGATTTTGCTTTATACTGGGTGATTTTTTTAGGGAGATTAACTCAAAAGATGGTCACTAGTGTGCTTGAATGGATTGAAGGCCACATTTTGTGCAGAAAGGTTTTAGATAGGAATTCTAAGGTATTTGTTATTTGCAGTATAACCATTCACAAACAAATATTTTAGGTCAGCCTTTATAAGACTTTTGTTTAATTTCATCTCTTATATTTTTCTTTTTCCTCTTCACTAATTCATTTTACATATAAAAAATATATCATTTGATAATATATATATATATATATATATATATATATATATATATATATATATTACTTTTCAGAACTATATGATTTAGTAATTTATTTAACTTCCTTAATTTATCTCTACAAATTAGTCTAGTAAAGTATATTATGTTAAGCACGTGAAATAGAAGTAGTAGTGTAGTAGTAATACGATGATGAGAATCCGGTATATAACAATATAACATCGATAGTAAATTAGTTAATGATAACGTCCATTATTATTCGTAATACTTGAACAAAATCAATTTGCGGTACAGCCTGGGCACATACGCTCTCAACTAATATTTTGGCCCATATTGAATAGTTAGAATGCATAGGACCTGATTCAATTCTATTACCAGAGAATTGAAATCGAATTTTAAAAAAAAAATCTTGAACTTTTTATTAAATTATCAAATACAAATAAATGTTCACCTCACAGAATTAATGTCATTTTAGCACATTTTCGCTCAGTTCTCACATGTTTTGAGTAGATTCAAACATATTTTGATGTATACATGATAGGAATGTGTTAGATGGATATTGGTTGAAGATATCAAATTCTTGATTAAAATGTTAATGTTGCACTCTTTTTTGTCAACTTTGCCTTTGTTAGATGACCTTGCTTTGTAGTTTGTTGAAATTGGTTGAATGAGTCATCATTAAGTTGCATTTGAAGGAAAGAAGGTTGAGTGGCATCAAGAAAGCTGAGGCATTGAAAATAAAAGCTACACATGCAAACTTCTATAACATACTAACGCCCGATGACTGGAAAAAGGAAAAGCTTTCGCACAGTTTTCATCTATTAGGCGCAGTCATTAGAGTATTCAAGCTGTGACAATAACCAATTCAAGTGCACACATTCTATATTATTTTAGCTTTAAGAAAGCACAGACACTACATGACACATTATATTACAATGTAGTGATTTCAGATTTTCCAATATCATTGCCCATTCAGTGTTGTGCCCCATATCCAGCTAGTGTCCAAGCATTCTAAGTTTTATTGCATTAACATAATTAGACAATACCAAGGAAGACACTACTTAACACATTATACTACATGTAAAAACTTCAGATTTTCCCATGTCATTGTCCATTCAAAGAGACAAACGCAAATACTAGAATCAATTCATAATTTGGCATTACATTTCAGATGCTTAAGACTTAAAAAGGACTTCATTTACGACCCCTCAAACTCACAGAGGCAGGTATATAGGAAAGTTGCGATATCTAAGACAAAAGCAGTCTTCTCGCTTAAGCTATATAAAGGACCAACCCAGTTTGATCCTACTTGGTAAGAGTGCAAGGGAAGGAAATATATTAGGCAGCATTACCTCTGCTTTTATGCAAAGAGGCTGATTCAACATTTTTCATATTCAAACATTCTTTCCTGTAATCATATTCAAACTTCCTTTAGATCTTTTTGATCGGCAATTTTTCATTCACCTCAGATGCCTTACCGTCAGCTTCCATGCTGCCAGGAGTATTGCCCTGCATGTAAACTCAGTTTTTCCTTGCTTGGATAGTTAAATAAAGACGGGGTCCAATGCAGGAGAACAAGGACAGATGAAGAAAAAGTCAGAAAGAGCAAAAAAAGGGAAGAAAGGGTGAAAACCTAACCGAAGGCTCAGCAATTCCATTTGGAGAAGGCATGGCAAAAGGACTAAAAGGATAAGATCCCTGTGAAAAATCATGGCAATTTGCAAATAACGGCTTATACTTAAGAGATTATGATGATTTAGTAACTATATGACAACTTCAAGAAAGGAAATTTTACAAAAGAATACCAAAGGCATAGATGGATGAGCATATATACCACCATGAGGATACATTGCAACATACGGATGTGGTGGGGTACCATAAGGAGGCATAATGTGCTGCAAGTAACAAACCACTAAAATCATGACGAAAATAATAAGCCATATATTATTGCACAGTATCACAAGATAGATGTACATACTAGTCACTGCACTGCAAGCACAAGATAGAATGCTATAATAACAGATGATCATTCAACAATGGAACATGATAAAAGAAAATCTACATTCATCGTTCCAGCAACAGGACTATCATACCACAAGATATTTTCCTCCAATCCTTCATAACTCATAAGCAAAGAGGGACCACCTTTGACATGAAAATTTCTTATTTACTACACACAAACACAGATCATGCCCTACAGTAATCTCTCCATCTAACGAACCATGGCAGTCTGGCACAAACACACAACAGGTATGTTAGGCACGTCCTGGCCTGTGCAGTATCACTAGACATCAACATACTAAATGCAACGATATTCTCCATATAGTTGATAGTTCAAAGGGAATTGGACATGCTTCTGCCCTGTTTAAATTGTGCTAACTTATCTGAAGCATAAAAAAGTGAAGTTCATTCGGTGAAAAGGCTCGATAATTTTCTTCGCTATTAACTGGGTGATGAACATACTGATTTTCACAAGTGATCCTTGGGAAGTTATCAGGGCCCAATGCTAAGAAAACAATTGCAAGCACAATTCAAGCACACAAGATACCATTTTCTTGTTTTATATCCACCCAACAATAGGAACATGGGTAAATGCAGGTCACTATGGTTAAACAAAATACCCAGCATTCAGAATTCGTTTTGCAATCATAATAGTAAATTAACTTGTAATTGAACCGCATGTAGTCCTTTTTTATACTAAACTCTTTTCAGTCAGTCCATAATACTCCCTCCGGTCCTAAATATAAGACCTAGTTAATTTTTTTGAAAAATCCTAAAAAAACAAAATAAGTCAATTATAAATTGGTTTACTTAATTTTTTTCTTTAACTAGTTTATTTAATCTATAAACTAATGACTAATAAAAGAATACATCAAATATGTCATAATTTAATAACATATTTTGTAACTTTAACATCTCAAAAAAAAGTCAACTAGGTCTTATATTTAGGACCAAAAGGAGTATAAGATATAATTAACATTCTTTCTAAAAGATCAAGGAAGTAAATAAGTTAGTCTGACTGAAATATGAAGTAATTTTCACTATCTCAATAAATAAGTCTTTTTAAGCCCCTTTTTTAAACCAAGTCTTTTTAAGCTTTCAACACTTGATGTTGATATCAGATTGAAGTGGGCGGAGAAAAAGATGTGCTCTGAAGAATAGGCCCATTGTTTATCAGGAGAAGAGGCCCATTGATTGAAATGTTGAATACCTATGCTTAAATTGCAATGCAGGGCTAAATTTAGAATGAATGAAGCAAATTGAATGAGCTCTCCACTATAGATTCGCTCCTTCATCTTGGAAACATGTGGAGTACTTACTTTAAATTTAGATCATTCTTCCCCAGGCTAAAGTAAACTATTGGAATGTGTTTGGCTAAAAAGCCTAACATCTTTCATACAATGCTATATGTTTAATGCTTATGCCTAATATTCCATGTTAGGTACATGTAACATGTATGAAAGATGTACCTAATTTGTGACACAAAATAGTTATCTTTCAGTACATCATTCACTCCATATTTAAAATATAGTTAGCAATAAATTTAATACTCCATTCATTCATAAATATAAGATCGCTTTTGAATTTTAATTTGTTTTTAAATATAAGATTATTTTATAATTTTTCCCAAATTAACTTCATAATACCTATAAATGATAAACAAACAAGAGTGGTAGGGTGAGGATAAGGATATATGACTGGTTATTGTGAATTTGTAATATCATGTGTTAATAACTAATTTAATTTGACATCATGAATCTAATTAAATTAGGCGAAATGGTCTTATAATTGGAGACCAAGGGAGTATAAGCATAAGATTATAATTTTTCAAACAACAGGTTATGTTCTTACAATATTCATTTTTCTTAATTAAAAACATAGTCCATACGTTAATAAAAATTGGGACCATGTCGCCCTTTCAATAACGAGAATCTCTTGTCTAAAATTTGAAGAACCAAAAAGAATGCGAAATCCTTGTAAACTTAAAAGAATGCGAAATAGAGGAATTATAATAAAAATAATTAAATATTACTATTAAACAAATTTCTTTTATGCGTGAATTATGGAGTCTTGTACGATAATTAAAGTATAACGGCGGAATTATGTGGGGAAAAATGCCAGAAAAAAGAGCATATGACGCTGCCGCGTGTTTCGGACGTGGGCTCTTAAGTCATAACGTAGAAAATCATGTTTTTTCCCTTATACCCCTCAATTCCACCAAAATTACACAAACACTCCACTCTCATTTCCCTTCTTCCGGACAATTATGCCCCATCTCCTCCTCCCACGTGTTTTGTTTTTTTGCGCGCACATACATATAAATATAATTATCTTCATTTTTTATTATTTGTTTATTTTAGGCTGGCTTGGCTTATTTGCATTGCAATTAAAGGTGCCATTTTTTTATATAATACCCTTATCTTTATCTTGATTAATATTGGGGGAGGAATCTTTCGGTGAAGATGGATGGATACATAAATGTTTTTTTTTTTTGTTTTTGGGATTTTCTTGGTTAAATAATTTCATGAAAAATAGTTTAAATTATACTCCTACAATGTAGTACTATTTACGTTTTTGAACCAATTAAACCCACACATTTGTAAGTTCTCACATCCCTCTTAGTGTCAACCCGTGTATAAGAAGACTGCTTTGATTTTTTAGGGCGGGCTTTTTGCCTCTCAAGTTTGGTATCTAAATTTTTAATCTGAAAGTTTGGTATCTAATTAAGACGTCCCACATACGCCATTTTTTTTGTGAAGGAAAATTGATAATTTTTTTTCGTTTAGAAAAATTGATAATTCTATATCTGGTCAGAAGGAAAATTGGTAATTCAAACAGCGTCTTGTTGAGCATATTGTTTGTTATCTATAATTGATAACATTGTATGAATGTTAAAAATGAGTTCGTGATATAATTTATTGTATACTTTTCTAAGTTAAACGTAGGAATTAGTTGATACGTGAGAGATTTTATTTAATCATAATTAATGTATAATCTCAGTTTAGCAATTTTTTTTTTTTTGATAAAAGGCAAAATGATATTAATTAGCAAATAAGTTATAAGATTCTAATAATGTCTCTAAAAGGAAAGTTGAAAACATCACATTGATCAGTAGAGAGTAAATTGACATAAATGAAGGAGAAAGACTTCAATAGCATTGCGGTGTCGCTGACTATTGCGTTCTTCGCAGAGGGAGCCCAACAAGAGAAATCAATAGACCGTTTACCCACGTTCCAAATGGAGAGACTTTGCTTTGGAAAATCTGAATGATGAATCCAATTCAAAGCTAAACGGAAGCATCTCAAAGCGAACAAATGTCCAGGAGTATAGGTGCGCTGTCATGTAAAGACTTGAGCGAGGGACCGATTCAAACATATCAATATCCTACAGTATGATTGACTGTGCAATTTCCATCTTTTTACCAACACATGCCATTGGGAAGAGAAGTTCACTTCCAGACGACAAGGAGGAGGAAGTGTTGAGGAAGATATTTCCTTAGTCCTTAGAGCCAAATGGGAGAAAGACAGAGTAGAATTACAGTCTCTAATGATATCTTGGGGACTAGGAATTTTCCCTCCATGCGCAGAACAGTTACGTTTCCTCCAGATCTCATTCAGAAAAATAATGACATATATACCTTTCAAGAGATTCTCATTATCCTTAAATGAGAGAAGGGTGGATTTTAACCAGCTAAGCATCTCAGTTTAGCAGTTAACGTTGTCTTTTAAATCTATATTTTTCCTCAAATTGTTTCTTATGACATGTAAAAGAAGTTTTTCATTACGTATGTGGTCATGTAGTGCATTTTCAGAAGTTTAACACCCATTGGTTTTATCCAAATAAATTAACAAGCTATTTTTTTATATGGATAGATTGGTTATCTAAATTGTACGTATAGCTATTTACACTTCAAAAGTACTTCCTCCAGTTGTTACAAAGAAAAGTTACTTGGGGGAAACTTGTTATTAATTAGTTATAAGATTTTAATTAGTACTAAATATTTATCATCTTCAAACAATAATTTACCTAATTAATGAATTGAAGTATAAATATAACAATTTATTTTAGAGATATCAATTAAAATTTCTTATAATTAAACTTCTTACTATTTTATTTAAAAATAAAATTAATAAACTGATTACTATAGTAAGGGTGAATAGTATGAATGTTAACAATTTATGTGTAATCCAAGCTAAGCTAGCTCATTGTTTTTTTTTTAAATTGCTTTTCATCATAATTATTTGGATGAGTCTTATTTGGTTGAGGATTGACTATATAGGAATACCTCTAGAAACAACTAATTGCTTTTCATCATAATTAGCTTGAAAAGTAAGCATATAGTTCAAATTTCATAGATTTAATGAGAAGCCTAATCTTCTTTATTAAAACGAGATAAGGAGGCTTTGCTACTTTGAACACTACGCGTGGAGAGTAGTCTTTGTCAATTCACCCTCCATTTACTATTTTCTCCTCCGATCCAAATCTTCTTCTTTCTCCTTTAGAGTCACTTTTATAGTTTTATTACATTGTGTGTGGATGTACTTACTATACTTCAAATATATTAGTAATTAAATGCAATTCTGTATAAAGTATAAACAAGCAACGGTCACTTTTGAGCTGTAACTAAAAACTTCCGCATATATATTAGCGCAACAGTTTCTGTCCAAATATATATTTAGTGTAACAGTAATATAGACCACTGATTATTCAAAATTCCCGTGCTATGATCCCGTGCTATATGAGTTGGTCATATATAGTAAAAGAATTATAATCATTTGAATATGAGATTTAGTCCAAAAAAATTGAATATGAGATTTCAAATTGAGTGCAAAATATTACTCTTATTTAATCTTACTCAACAAATAACACACGAGTCAAACTTAACAAAATCAAATACTAACAAACATATAAAGTTAATGTTACTGAAACAAATAACGTTAATGAATATTGTTGTTTTGTGACGACTTTCTAAACATTTATTACTTGCTTCTGAAATCTATTTTAATTTGATTGCATATAATTGAATGATGACATTCATGTCATACTCATACCATGATTGAAGTTTGAATTTAAACACAACATGATTGAATAACAAAATTCATCATGAGGGGTTAAGCATTTGCGCAAAAAACAAATAGGAATAAATTAATCCAATCCCAATTGTCATTTTTTAAAATCATAAAAAAGCATATATTCTCTCTTTTTTAATATAATTTTTTTCAGAATTATGCATCAAAGCTATAAGCAACTAACTAACTGATTCACTTTGTAAGATTATAGACACACTTCAGCTCGTCAACCGCGTTAGTTGGTTTTGCTGTTGTGTTTGGTCCGAAAAATGTGTTAAAAAAAAGATTATAGACACATGATGAGGAAATGCCCGCAGATTTTGAATGCAATATATAAGCTTGTTGATTCAAGATGAAACAAACAAAATCAATTAATCTAAGTGTTTGATACTAACACAACTAAATATTTGCAAGGTTAAATAATCTGTTTGACCCGAGAATTTTTTAAAATAAAATTCAAAATCACCTTGGAAATTTCAAGCCATACCAATACTGCTATGTTTATACTTTATATTAAAAAATCAGGCTGACGGCCGCTACATATTTGTATTGACCATTTACATTTTAATGGTAATGGACAGAACTGCGCAATTTAAATACTTTTACCGTGACAAAACTTTAAAATTAAAATATATATCCTTCCACACTATTTGCAATATAATCACCATGGAGTGGTGTCTATGAGAATTTAGAGTATCAATATCTTTTTTCTTGGATCACCGCCCAATTTAATCCTAAACTCGAGGGTTAGGAGTGTTGTCCATTGTAGATCACTTACCAGCTCAACCAACAACTCATTGAGGGTACCACCAAACATCACTTATTTAACTAGCTGCTCCCTCCATTTCGTAACATAAGAGCCCAAATTTGAATATTTTTGGCTAAAATTATAAGAGTACATCCTCACATTTCCTCTTCATTTAATGTGTTTTTCGTACTTTACCCCTAATTCTTTCATATTTATTAATTCTTACGTATTTCTTTCTTTTAATAGCATCATAATAAAATATAAGCAAAATAATTAACTTCAAACACCAACTAAGTATTACATGTATTCTTAAGAAGTGTCTTTTTTTTTTTTGCTAAAGTCTTATATTATTACCTACAAGTTGATCTCACCACCCTTTGCCAATGACAATAATACCCGATGCTCCATGTAAAAACCCAAAAAAAAGAATACTCCTTAAAAAGGTGTGAAGGGCATTATGGTCAAAAAAGGGGTTTATTGGGTAAGGTGAAAAGTCGTCTAAAATATGAGAATTTGAACGTAAGTTGAATGTGTCATCATCATATGACATATATATTCAATTAAACCCCCCAAAACCTCCTTCCAAGTTCCACCTCCTCCCTCTTCCCCTTCTTCTTCTTCATTTCTCATTCTTTTCTTTCATTCTTTTGAATCTCTCCCTCACACACACATATAATCTATCGTACACACATACATACATACATACATACATACATACATAGCTATATACATATATAATAATTAAATGGATTGGTTACACAGTAGTAATAGTAGTAGTAATAGTAGTAGTCATGGATTTGTCTTCTTCTGCTTGGTGTTGTCCGTGGTGGTGGCCTTATTCGGAAAGGCGGCGGCGTTTAACCTGAAGGCCACTCCGTTCGACGAAGCCTACTCGCCTCTGTTCGGCCACTCCAACGTGGTTCGCTCTCCCGACGGCAACGCCGTTCGCCTCCTCCTCGATCGCTTCACCGGTAATTCATTCATTCATCCATTTGGTGTGTATATATATATATATATATATATATATATATATATATATATATATATATATATATATGCTTCTTTGGATGATTATTCTGACTTTTCTTAGCTTCTTCGATGAATGAAATTAGGCTCCGGCTTCATCTCATCCAGTATGTATCACTACGGCTTCTTCAGCGCCAATATCAAATTGCCTTCCGATTACACAGCTGGCGTTTGCGTCGCCTTTTACGTATGCCTATTCCTATACCTATCAATATCATATGCTATGCTTCTCCTCATAAATAATATTTATTATTATTATTATTATTATTATTATTATTATTATTTTAAGAGAGAAAAATATATCAACATTTAATAAATACTACCTCCAGTCCTAAATTTAGAACCTAATTGACTTTTTTTTTGAGAGATTAAGGTTGCGAAATATGTTTTTAAATTATGACATATTTGATATATTTTTAGATTATCCATTAGTTTATAGGTAAAATAAATTAGTTTAAGGAAAAAAAATTAGGTAAATCAATTTATAATTAACTTATTTTGTTTTCTTAAGAATTTTTTAGGAAAAGTCAATTAGGTCTTATATTTAGGACAGGAAGGAGTATGAAATTGAGTTAGAAAATAACTTAGTTAGTTGACTTTTTTGAGAAGTTAAGAAAGCCAAATGAACCACTCAATCATAGTATATTTTGTATGTTATTCGATGATATGTTAGTTTATAAGTCAAACAAATTAGTTTAGAAATTTTTTTAGGCCAATCAATTTTAAATCACCTTAGGATTCTCCTAAAAAAAGTCATCAACTAAAATCATTCAAATTTTGGTTTCTTATAAGCGAGTAATTAACTAGAGTTAATTTTTTAATTAATGTGTGTTGTATTTGAATTTGAATTTTGGTGGTGTTAATGCAGACATCAAATGGTGATGTGTTCCAAAAGAGTCATGATGAGCTGGATTTTGAGTTCTTAGGAAATATTGGAGGAAAACCATGGAGGTTTCAGACTAATTTGTATGGTAACGGAAGCACGAGTCGTGGTCGTGAAGAACGATACCGTCTTTGGTTCGATCCTACCAAAGAGTTTCACAGATACAGCATTCTCTGGACTTCAACCAATATCATGTGAGTTTAATCATAATCTATTTTATATGTTATTATTAAATCTCATCGAACTTATATGTCAAATAAGTTAGGCCCTGTTTGGTGCACAAGATTAATTTAAATGGAAGTATAGGTGAGAGTGAAATCATGGAATTCATTAGCATAAACATTCTAAGACATGAATAAAATAAATAGATGTATAAAAAGATTTTTTTTACCCTATTTAAAAGCAATATATAAAAACATAAAGAGAAATTGTAGACCCTTGGTTTAGAGAAATAATTCAGTCAACATGACTGAATTATAAATTTGAATTGTTGAATTGAATTGGTGAATGTGGTGTGTGCGCGTGTTATGTCAAGTGAAAACTGTGCTGTGGTAGTACGAGTACATGGGTAAAGTGAAGGGGAGGGTGGGATTTTGGTGTTAGAGAAGCTTTGGGGTGATTGATTGATCACAGGTTTGGTTTGACATTATGTGAGAGCGTATGGAATTGCGTGTGGGATACTTCGACGACTTGTGAACTTTCATCAAATTGATGGCCAATAGTAGTTTTCAACTTTTCTTTGCCTAGAAAGGTGGCTTTAACTTTATTGATGCTTCATACAATTCATTCATGCTTTTGCCTTATTTTTAGTTTTCTGTGTGTGTGTGATGTATAGCCCGTGTTTAGTTTTTGTAGTTTATACACTTTTTGAAACTATTGTTTTTTCCATTATGAGCGCATGACGATAAATTAGATTATACAAGTTGTATTTATCACATAAATTTTGGACTTATCCTTCTCATGAATAGAATACATGTGACTCAGGAGGACTCTTCCTTTTTCCTTTTGGTTTTCGAGTGTATATATTTTTAGTTATATAGTAGTAGTATTTATAAAATCATAAATAAAGTAATAAACCCATTCACACATACTTCCATGCATCACGGCCTTGGTAATGACAGAATTTTCAAAGCTTTGAATTGGTATTGTGACGTGAAAGGTTGAAAACATTGTGGGGGTGGCGGACAAAATAATGATTCTTAATTTTGCTAGACGCCTTATACAAAGTGGATTGGCCTCTTTTGTGGTTCTAGAATATGGCTGAAAGTTCTTCAATTTCTTCCTTACAATTTAATATCTCTGCACTTGTATTTGAAATTTGAGAGAAGATTGAAAAGGGTATTTGATCAGTTGGTGGACCAACGCTCTCATGTAGGAAAATTTTAAATAATGCTGAATTATTTTCGTGCACTATGAGGATGCATGTGAACTTGATTCTTTAGTGCCTTTAATACATGGCGCAGCAAAGTTTGGTAGATTACCAGACTAAGCTAGCTCATAGATTCCTGTATTGTTTGGAAAACTTTGTCCCCACATTATTATTTCCTCTCATTTAAATTCATAACTGGTTGGCCCAATAATATTCTTCACATTGGAATATATGCGTATATCCATTTAATGCTACCAACTTTGAACTATGCTTCATTAATTCATATTTTTCTTTTCTAAACGAAGCAATTAGATTAGCTGTAAATTAGGTGTCCTCTACCAAGTATGAGGGATCAAATTTATGATATCATTCCTTATACGCTTATACAGTTTCTAAATCCAGTTAAACCTAATGATTTTAGTGTGGCAGATTTTGCCTAACAAAGTTGACCCCAATCATATTAAAGAGAAATGTACTTCCTCTTGCATATGATTGGAAAAGCTGATTAAGATCTCTTTAGCCAACTTGTGCATATATAATGTATAGGCTGAATCCTTCCTTTCATGCCTTATCCATTCATTAAGGTGGAAAAATAGAAGTAAAATATAAACAAGTGTCTTGTGGAATTCGAAATCCGTGAAATTGGCGTGCCTTATTTTATCCTTTATTAAAATTTGTATATAACAAACTATGCGCTTGATCAACTATTCAACTTCACAAATGTTAGAAGTGTTTACTTTATTTCAAGTATCTCTCTCTTCACTAATTTTTTCTACAATTGACCTCTAAACATGGTGAATTTGCAGATTTTACATAGATGAAGTACCAATAAGAGAGGTAACAAGAAGTGAGGAAATGGGTGGTGATTACCCATCAAAGCCAATGTCACTATACACAACCATATGGGATGCTTCAAATTGGGCCACTAAAGGTGGTAAATACAAAGTGAACTACAAATATGCTCCTTTTGTATCCGAGTTCAAGGACCTTGTCATTGATGGCTGCCCCGTTGACCCCATCCAACAAGTCCCTGCCGGCGCTTGTTCCGACCACCACGGCCACCTCCAAGCCCAAGACTACGCCATTATCACTCCGGCACGCCGCCGTGCCATGCGCAAGTTCAGGGAACGTTACATGTATTACTCATATTGCTATGATACATTGAGGTACCCTGTGGCACCACCTGAGTGTGTCATTATACCCTCGGAGAAGCAAAGGTTTCAGGAAACCGGAAGGTTGAAGTTCGGCGGCAGCCACCACTCACGGCGGTCCCGACGGGGAAGCCGTGGCTCAATGCCGGTGGATGAGAGTGAACAGGCTAATATGAGATGATTGAATTTTGAGATGTAAGTACAGGGTCAATTAAAAATTTCATTTGTTAATCAAAAGAAATAAATAAATGAGTTCATTTAATCTCTAGTCATATTTTGACATTTACACATTATATGCATATTGTCTTGTGAATAGTTTGTGCATAGCAGGGTATATTGTATTGTATGGATAAATGTTACTATCAAACATTATTTAATATCTGGAGACTGAAGTTAATAATATAGTTGGACATTTTCATGACCTGTATGTGTGTGTGCATATCAAATGTAACAATTGAATTTCAGTTGGTGTGAAACAAATTAAAATAAAAGCCAATAAAAAACATGGCATATCTTGTGTTGTACTTGGAGTCTTGCATAAGTTGGCCCTTGAAAGAGGAACATTCATGAGTTATGTGTTGGAGGCATGTGCTCTGCCTCTAAGTAAGCAATATATATTGCCAACAATCCCATGTGCTTTTTCATACAAACTCACTCACAATATTCTGAATGACTTTCAATAAAACATGAATGTGGACGAAGAATATTTGCTTGAACGTTTGGGTCCCTCCAAAAGAGGCCCATGTCGCCATTCAGATTCATGATTTCATCAACTTCAAGCTTCACATCAAATGTATCATCAACTAGTAAACAAAATATGGTTTAGTTTACTTGATTAAGGGGTTTGCTTCGTAACCGTAAGCCTTGTGAATTCAAATCACGCAATGTTAAGAGAATATCTTATTAGTTGGGCAATTGGATTGGTAAATATCTTTACAAGCGCTTTTATAAGTTCACCTAAATTTAATTTGTTATCAACTATGCAATATATATTTTTATTTATAAAAACTTCATTCATTTTTCTACAAAGGGAAAAGATATGTCGCTCATATCTTATGACATGAGTTTGAATTCTCAGTCAGAAGAACCTGATTGATGGTTAATTTGTATGAATTCTTATAACTACACCATGCATCCCAAAATTATAGATATTTCTGAACTTTGATATGGATTTTGACATCAAGTTATTTAATTTTGTAAGAAAGGATATAACAAAAGTTTCTTATAATAAATAATTATAAATCTAAACGAAATAAAAGGAAATAAAAAAATTCTCTCACTTTAACCGAAAACAAGCAGAACATCAAGTTCAATGGGTAAAACAATCAAAACCCATGCTGGCAGGTTCTTCACGAGACTCATCCTTGCAACTCATATTAACTTGGTAATGATAAGGACCATACTTAAATGTTTTTTTAACTCAATAACTTAATTATTTTAGATAAAATAATTAGGACGATGGCTTGAATGACTTTAGTTTGGCGTCAAATACAAGCAGATATTCATAATCATAGTCAACATGGATATGGAAACCAATAATGCACATGCACCTAGTATTTTTCTTTTGCCAGCTCCCTTTAGGACAAATTGCACACAGTCTTTTCACGAGAAAGAGGAGGCAACAAAAGAATGATAGAACAAGGCCTGCTTAAAGGCCAACTTTATAGGTACAGAATATAGATTCTTCCCCTAGCTCTATTAATTTTTCATAGCCTATAAAGAGGGGTCACAATCCAATTTAAGTACAAATTACTTTTAATACTCAACCATCTGTTTAAGACTTTGGATTTTGATGAATTTAAGAACAGTTCAAAACATAAATTTTGCTTCTTATTTATTGATTGACTTTGTTGAAATTACTGTTTGAACTCAAGTAGGAGTTTGTCCATCAAATATAACTCGAGCTGATTTCTCCCGAAAGACAATTCAAGAATGTGTCCCACCCATGTCGACATTAAAGTACATGAAATGACTTGGCATGCTCCAAAATTAGTCCTTTCATGGGCTGTTTTTATTTCAACACCATTGCTTTGGGCCGTATTTGAATTAATATTTAACTGAAAGTAACTTGGAATAGGAGTAGAAGTTAATGAGTACTCACGGTTTGTTGGGGTAAGTATTTACAAATAGTTGAAGTTAAACATAGGCAATGTGATTTATGTTCAGGTCAACATTCATAAAAAAATCAAGTTGACATAAACTTGTTCATATGATGTAATCAAAATAGTCCAGAAGCATTAAATTATAAAAATTATGTCAAACACTCTTGAATCAAAATTATCTTTTTCCATAAAAAAAGGCTATTCAAGTCACCTTATTGAGACCATAAACATGCTTTTATGATGGAAGACGGGTATGTTTGGTTGTGGGAAGGAAAGTGAAGAATTGGAAAGTGAAAGGGGTAAAGATGGAAAGTAGGGATAAATTAAGTAATGATGAAAAATAAAGTGTGTGGGGCCCAGAAAAAGTGTGAGATGGAGAGAGAAAACTTGTGGGCCCCAGGATATATGTAAATTACACAAAAACCTAAACTTTCTAAACTTTCTAATTCTTTAACATTTTCCCTACCAACCAAACAAGCCCTTAATATAATCCATTTTCCTCAGCTTCCAACATAAATGAAAAGGTGAAGGATATTGATCCTGCAACACCTTATTTATAAATGTTTCAAAATGGAATACATGATGCTATTCATCATCATCATCATCTGCCAAGGCAATTTAGTGAAAAACTTCAAAATCAAACTTCAATAACTTGAGGGCTTTGGATCAAACTTCACAATAACTTGAGGGATCTTACAAGATCCCACCACTTCCTCTGGTTCTCTACTAAGTTCACTGCACAAAATTTCAATGGCTGCTTTGTTATCTGTATATACACATGCTTGTCATCACCATCATTAAGCATCCTGTGATGTTTCTATACCTCCACTGTGTCTTCTTATATTATTGCCAGCAAAAACACTCAATGCAGCAGCAACGCGTCGAACAGTTCATAGAGCAACTCGGTCTTGAGCATTTTGTAAAGCAGCAGCAAGAAGGTTTCAGACATTCGACACATTTTGGTAACGAGCAACAACTGGTAAAATTAGGCCTCCAACATTTGAAAGTCCAGGAACATTTTGTGCAGCTGCATTTTAAGCAATCAGGAAACTTTGGTCTCCAACATTTCAGTCCACAGAATCTGCAGGTGGATATGGTGTTTGACTTTGATTGTGATATCATACTTTGCCGAATCTTTCTAAGACGTTTTTGGGTAGTTGTGTTCTCCATCTCTAGGACAAATCTGCAGAGATGGCGTATGTAGTCGGGGTAGAGTTCCAAGTTGCAGTGCCTGCCTCCTTTAATCCACAACGGCTCATATGGTTCTCTCGCCATTTTCCAGAGTCCATTACCGTGAAATAAATTGACAACATCATCTTCTGTACCCTGTATTAATAATGTAACCAACTCCTCTCAGTTTCCAGTCCATATAGCAATAGACAGTGTATGGAAGTTCATGCATGGCATAATACTAAAAAAATGAAAGTCATGGATGTGATGTAACATGTACTGCCCCATGAGGTGTAACAAGAACTATCCCTCAACCTTGATAAAAGAGTTACTTAAACTAATTATGCTAGATTAGGAATATGAAATAGATTGGTCAATCTTCCTAGCAGCTTGATCCTGGGGGTAATTATGTTACTATGTTTTGAGATCTTCACACGGTGTTTTTCTTTTTGTTGAATTTACTATAATACTTGATGTTCCAATCATTTATGGCTTGTTTGAGAAAAAAAATATCAGTTATGGCTTGCATATCCTATAATCTTAAGTTTTTGATTGGTTATCTTGAATGAAGCAATACTTAAGAAGCAGAAAGATAAAATACATATGACGACTATTCATATAACAAACTACTTCCGATTTTTCATTGTGTAGTTCCATAAAAGCAAGAACATTTTAACTACTAACATAGAAAGCCATGCACTCTGAAAAACATGTTGAAGCAAATGCAAAGAGGCGAAGCAATCTGATTATAGTACATCTTACTCACATGTATCACAAGTACAGGGCTCTTCACCTTCTTGATTTTGTTGATGTTCTGCAAAGGTTAGAGAACCATTACACCCTAAATCATAGAACATACATAAACAGGAATACTCCCTGTTTCTTTTAATATGCTACTTTTAAGTAAAAATTGGTTTATGTTCACATGCCACTTAGCAATTCCAAGGCAAAGTTAATTACTTTATCCAAACATATCCTTATATTAGTATTCTCAACTATTCTACATCATACTAGTTACTATTTATAAAGGGGTTAAAATAAAATAAGAGAAATTTTAACACAATAATTGCACTTCTTTATCTCCATTCAAAAACCTTAAACTTTGTATAGAAAAGAGATGGAAGGAGTATGATGTGAACTTTAATAACCTTCAATCAAATGCATATCATCTTCCTCAAAGATCTACCAATCATATCTCGTCATGATTTTTTTGTACTAATTCTAATTCTAATTTCATTTCTTAAAATTCTGGAGCATGTGAGACAGATTAGACTACTATCATGCATGCTTAAGCTTATAATACCAGATAACATAAGTTTAACCTCATGATACACTTTAAGTTACAGCCTTACCTTGTAAATGTCAAAGCAAAGAGTGTACTTGACATGGCAGAGCACTCGAAGACCAGAAAGAATGCCACTATGGAGAACAACGCCTCTCAACCTCGGCAATTTAGCCGCCAAGTGCAGCGTTGGCCCACTTCCGACCGATTGACCATAGAGGATCAAGTCTTCTTGGCTGACTCCATATCGAGTCTCAAGGCATTCATATATTGCCTCTATATCAGCATATGTGTTGGATTCACTGGGCTGTATTTTTTTGCAGCAGTAACACAATCATATCATTACAAGTTGATAGCATGATATTCACAGAACAGTTGAAAGAGACCGGCATTGAAAAAGTATAACATATTTCATATGCAATCAGCAGCTATAATATAAGTTCAGACATTGAGATGAAAGCATTATCAACCTGGTCAAAGAATCTAGCATCATGTGATTATTTTAAAATTCTTAAATTTCAGACACCTTCATTTACTAGTTCACCATTTCAACTTTACTGTTGGACTCTACTTTCACAGAATAGGATGATCTACATTGAGAAAAAAATTAATGCATAATAATGCATTTAGTATGAAATAAATAGAGGAGAGGTTATGATTGGAAAGATAAGATTTAGGTCCCACAGATAGTCATATTCTTTTGTGTCACCTTCTCTCTCTTTATTTCTATCTCTAAAAACACGAATATAAGAGATTCAATTTGAGAATTCAATTTCAAAAATTCAAACTTCAAGATTTAGATTTTAACCATGAAAAGTAGAGTGCATGCCTATATGTGTTCCCATATTCATAATGCATACATTCCTGCGGATCTAAACTTGTACATGTCAATTAACTTCTTGATGCCTCACTTCTTGCTTATACTTTGTTATAATATGTTAGGCAAACTATTTTGAATTCATCACTTATCATCATATAATAGATTTTGCTTTTATTATGGCAAACATGTGCTTCAAAAGTCTACCTTGCCAGTAGAGGCCCCATATCCAGAGTAGTCATATCTGTAACAGAAAATTTTGCAGAACAATAATATCAATTCAATCATTTGAAAATGGGCAGGATAGCTATGAAACTCTTGAAACGTATGGAATTCAAACTGTGTCCAATAAATGAATTAAGGATATTTAAAGTCAAATATGAACGTTGAGTCAAACTTGCTTGAAACGTTCACTCCTTGGAAAGAGAGAAAACAAACAACGATGCACCATCAATTCATTATCACCATATTGCTAAAACATTCACAAAATGCACATGGAACTTTGAAGAGACGGTAAAAACAAAAAAAAAAAAAACTTGAAAAGTGAAGCTCATAATATTTACCACCCCATGTCTTCTCAATTCTCATCAATCAATGCAATGGTAGAAAAACAACAAAAACACTCATTACTAAACTTTATGCAATGGTAGAAAGTAAATCTAATTAACGACAAAGAAATGTCTGAAAAAGACTGCTTCAAGTTAACTAATAGGAACCAAAAATACAATCACCTTTTTTCACTTCCATCTTTTTACTTTAACCCACATACACCAAAATCCACACTTTTTTTCCTTTCCCTTTGATTGTAAAGTAATAAGAAACACCCACCAGATCTAATTCCAGATTCAAGATCCAACCTTTGCAAAAAAAAAAAATAAAACACACACACACACACACAAACACAAAAAAACACATTCTAGACAACACAAAAATATTCCAAAAAAAAAAAGACAATACAACAAGCATAAGATGTACTAAACTCAAACATATTTCTAAATACTCCATCAGTTCCTAAATATAAGATCATTATCTCTAATTTGATTAGATCAATGATGCTAATTAAGTTAGTTATTAACACATGATATTACTAATCTTCTCTAACCATATACCTTTATTTTCACTCTCCCTCGTACTTGTTTATTTTTATTATAGAAAAGTATTATTACGGTTTATTTGGGAAAAAAATTGAGAAAAATTAGAAAGTTACTTATACAAATTGAAATTGGAATCTGCAAGTGATCTTATATTTAAGAACGGAGTGAGTATATTGTATGCAAAAAGTGATGAAAGAAATGAAATTTTACTAACCCCATGAGATTAACTCTGAGATTAACCTTAAGCTGAAGAAAGAGATCATAAAGTTGACCCAAGTCAGCAGCATTGCCATGAGAGTAAAGAAGAGTGAGGCGAGCATAAGGATTTCTAAGGTAAAACGCAACAATCTTATTCCCAAACTTAGTGTCCACCAAAACAATATCCAAACAAGGGTCATCCGCGTGAGGCATCGGCATCACCATGGCCGCCGGCGGCGGAGACGGCGGCGCCGCCACCGTCAGCTTGCCGTCCGGCCGCTTCTTCAGCTGATATGTCGCCGGAGATGGCGGAAAGAAGGCAAGCTTTGCTGCTAAGTGAGAAACCACACAACCCATTTCAGAAATGAAGAAATAATATGATGAAATGAAGTCATTTGACCGTTACATGAACAGAGTAGTTCATTTCTGATTTGATTAGTTTAAGTGTAGAGAAGTGAGGTTTATGTAGAAGTGGTTTGTGAGTTGGTTTTGTTTTTGATGAGTGGTGGAGAATATTGAAGTGGTGTGTTTAAGAGAAGGAAGATGGTACAGTGAGAGAGAGAGAGAGAGAGAGAGAGAGAGAGAGGACAGGGGCATTTATGTCAAAATCAGTTTTTTAAATTATGTGAGTTTTTTTCTTTCTTTGTTTCTTCATTGTTGTCAGCTCTACAGAAGGAAGAAATGCAGGTGTTGCAGCGGTAGAGACAAATTTTGTATAATAATGTTATCAGTTGGAAATAGAAAAAGAAAAAGAAAAGAAAAGAGGAAATTATTTCGACATGAATTATCCGTTGGAAAATTTTAACTAGTGGATCAATTATTTTTTCTTGGGCAAGGTATAAAAATGATACTCCCTCTTATCCTAAATATAAGATATAATTGACTTTTTAGGAAAATCCTATAAAAAAGCAAAATAAGTTAATTTTAAATTTATTTTGTCTAATTTTTTTACGTTAGACTAATTTATTTTACCTATAAACTAATAGATAATCTAAAAATATTTCAAATATTTCATAATTTAATAACATATTTTGCAATCTTAATCTCTCCAAAAAAAAGTCAATTAAGTCTTATATTTAGGAACGGGGGTAGTACTAAACTTTGCCCCAAAAAGCGTTTCTAATACTTAAGTTTCGTGAGATGTAAAAAGAATATCCAACATGTGGTTCAGGTGCAATTATATGATTTTCACTTAAGGGAAATAAAATTCGAATATGAAAAGACTCTTATGCCCCTCACTTAAGATTGTGTTGTGTAGCAGAGAATAATTTAATGAGGGGCATAAGAGTCTTTTCATATTCGAATTTTATTTACCTTAAGTGAAAATCCTATAATTACACCTGAATCACAAGTAGGTACTATTTTTGCACCTCGCGATACTTTAGTAAACGCTCCTTAAAGCAAAGTTTAGTACTCCCTCCGGTCCTAAATATAAGACCTAATTGACTTTTTTAGAAAATATTATAAAAAAGCAAATTAAGTTAATTATAAATTGATTTATCAAATTTTTTCCTTTAGACTAGTTTATTTTACCTATAAACTAATGTATAATCTAAAAATATATCAAATATGTCATCATTTAATAGCCTATTTCGCAACCTTAACCTATCCAAAAAAAAATCAATTAGATATTATATTTAGGACCGGAGGTAGTATCATTTTTACACATTTGCCGTTATTTCTTTGATGCCTGATGCAACTCTTTTTTTCGTAAAATAAAATTTTGAGGATAAATGTTGGGGTCACTCACAATCTAAATGCAATACTCTTAACTTGTGATACGAGGGAGTCTTATTGTGTTCTCAGTGCCTTGCATGATGTGAGGTCTAACCAATGATATATAGGTACAAGAAGTCTAACGTGCATTTTTCAATCTTATTTAATTTGGCTCTCTAAAAAATTAACAAGCAAAGGGGAGATTTAACCTTTGCTTTCAAATTTTTATTTTTTAACTTGCAAAAAACTTATATTTATCATTTTATTGATTTTAGGGTGTTAAATCAGGTCAAAAATTCCGTATTAATATAAGATTTTAGGGTCATTCCATGTCTCTTTATTATAAAATTACATTCCGTATTAATATAAGATTTTAAGGTGTCAAACATATTCCATGTCAAACCTATTGGTTCATAAAATAGATGACGCGCCGAGTTATGTAAAAGTTCTCTTTATAATCAATTGGCTCCGTTTGGATGTGATTTAGAAAAGTCTATTGAACACATTTTTTTGTATGTCCACTTGCCCAGGCAATTTGGTGGGGAGCCCTCTCTATCAGAGCATATTGGAGTAGTTTTAAATCCTTTAAAAAATTGTTCATTCTTCTATCCTCTCTCTTTGGAAGGATCAACATTTAGATGTTATCACCAAGATGATTATTCTCTTGAATCAACTTTGAATGTTGAGAAACAACATAGTTCACAATGAGTCTCCTATCAACTTTGGATGTTATTCTTTTGTTGTTTCTTCTCTCTAGTCAACTTATGCTATCTCAATTCAGTCTGCAACCTGATGTTGTAGGGAGAGCAATCTGTTACATACTAATCGATCTTCTTTCTTTTTTATGAGGAAGCATCTTACTTTGCATGCTCCTCTTTCTTTTTCCATTTAAACTTGTAATGTAATATGTTTTTATATCATTTTAATAGATATTCATTTATACGAAAAAAAATTATGGTTCATCCCCTCCTAAAGTATTTCCTCCATTGTGTAATATAAGAATTGAAGTGTCAAAACATGCTTCTTAAGAAAAATGTGTAAAAGTTAATTGAGCATCTAAAGTTAATTATTGTGTTCCTATATTGCCCATATTTATTATAATACTATAAGAGAAAGAAATATTACATCTGGTCTTAAATATAATAAGACCTTATTGACTTTGTTTAGAAATGTTAATGTTACAAAATATGTTATTAAATTATGACATTTGATATATTTTTAGATTAGTCATTAGTTTATAGGTTAAATAAACTAGTTTAAGGAGAAAATTAAGTAAAATTAATTTATAATTGACTTATTTTTTTCTTTTTTAGGATTTTCCAAAAAAGTCAACTAGGTCTTATATTTAGGACCGGAGGAAGTACATAAGTATTAATAAATATGAAAGATACGGTTAATGGCAAAGTATGAAACGACATATTAAATAAAGAGAGGATGAAAGGTGAGATATACCAAAATTATTCAAATTTTGGGCTATTATATTATGGACAACAAAAACGGAGTATAATCAAGATTAAGTGGTATTCCGAGTAATCCAACACTCATAAAGATGATAACATTCAATTCCTTCACCAACTGAAGATGATGAGTAGATGGTGCAACTCTTTTTTTTTATACAGACGGTGCAACTCTTTTTAATGAGTGTGTTATGTGTTTAAGAAGAGGATAATTGTTTCAGAAAAATGTTGTAAAAAAATGCACTCTAAAACATATCAGAAGACACTTTTTTAACTAATCAAAAGACACTTGGATGCATTGCATTTTAGGAGCGATAGTTCGAAGAAATGGATTGACATATCCTTATATAAATTTGAAAGAAACGAATGGTATTCAATGAGTTTAAAAATTTAATAATTTCCTACTTAGGGTTTATCGATTTTATTTAACATTTATCAGCTCTCTATATGAACTGAATTTTATTGGTTTTATACTTGGGTTTTTTTATCAGGTTTTATACTTGGGTTGACAAACTCTTTATACAAGTTTACCGATGTTACATTTGCAATTGCCAACTACACAAGATCGCTTACCAATTTTCTCCCATTTAACTAAGTATCAACTTCACATTTACGTTTATTAGTTCTAATGTGAATTTACGAATTTTCCATTCCTGTTTACCTTCTCCACAG
The DNA here is from genome assembly GCA_029929735.1 of Mimosa pudica. NCBI lineage: Eukaryota > Viridiplantae > Streptophyta > Magnoliopsida > Fabales > Fabaceae > Mimosa > Mimosa pudica. The sequence goes on along the minus strand of JAKELP010000017.1, from coordinate 7,686,120 downwards.
GGACACTTCCTAACACTCTATTATTAAAGTGAGTTTTGGTCTTTTACTTAAACTACACAAATGACAAATCAATTCATGTCCACCACCTATCAATACTTTCAAAAATTTAGCGTGCTCTAGACATCTTTTATATATTTTGAGCTTCTTTTTGTGATAATTTCTTTGATGTTTTGAAAATATCTATTGAAGCTAGCATTTATTCCCCCAAAACATCCGAAAAGTTAAAACTCAAGGTGGCTATTACTCTTTCAGTTAAAAAAACGATGGGTATAACTAAGGTGGAAATGAGTCAGACTGAGCCGGACTTTGCTTAAATAGGTCTAGACTTACATTACAATAAAAGAAAACATAGGTCTAGGCCTGGACATAACTGAAAAAAAGCCTACAAAATGAGAGAGAAAAAAGCCTACAAAGGCCTGGACCAGTCTCAAATAAGAAATTATCATTTGAGACTTTTAATGTTAAAATTAGAAGGCTACAAAATATATATATATATATATATATATATATATATATATATATATATATATATATATATATATATATATTTGAAAAAGCACTATATAAAATTACGGGACTAAGTTTAAATATTATACGAAATTAAATCACGAAACATATAATTTTATAATGTATTAAAGAAAAAGATAAAAATAAAATAAAATAGATTTTGGGAATAAAAATATTCAAGTGTCTTTTTCAAATAATCCTAACTAGACTTTTAAATTACATTCGATAAATAACAAGCGGATAACGTAGAGCTTAATGAAAAATGAGAGAAACTAACCACAGCCTCATAAGTCAAGTCTCTCAATAATTCGGTATTACCAGGAATAATACATTGAATTATTTTAATTAACGTGAACAAAAAAAAACAAATAAGATAAAATCAAAACTTAATAATCTTGATAAAGAAAAACAGAAAACACCAAGAAACTCGAATAGAAAACAAAATAATGACTTTGGTTTTTCGCTTGGTCACATCAAAATTATATTATTGGCTGTAACTAGCGCTTCGTTCTTTGAATGCCGGCATACATTACAACTGAAATACTCCCTCCCTTCCTAAATATATCACTTTGACTAATTTGGGGAGATTAAGAAAGACAATAAAATTACATAATCATCCCAAAATCCCCCCAATTACTTAACTTTAAGAGGAGGAGTGGTTTCAATGAAAAGAGGGAGTATAAGGGTAGCTTTAGCAAAATTTGAGATAAAATAGAAAGTGGTCTTATATTTAAGAACTTATCCATTTCTCAAAGTAATCTTATATTTAGGAACGGGGAGTATATGGTAAAAATGATATGTAACCAAAATTGCGAAGTGGCTTAATTACTTAAGAATAGCCTGTGTGTGTAATAGAGACTTCCATCCAATTTTCCTATAAATCCTTTGACCAAAAACAATTCATGTAAATCTGTTCTCGTGACAAAACACAGATATTCTTCATTGCTTATCGAAGTTCATATTCATTTATCAAAAAAAAAAAAAGGTTCATATTCATAAGTCTAATCTGCAAAGCAATTCTTCTGATTAAATTATATTTCGACATTCATAAACTCAAAATCTGACAGGAGACATGTCGAGTATTCTGCCACTCAATCCAATCGCTATTATTGTTTTTCAACGTAACTTGTGGTGTTAAAAATACTAGCTGTAATATAAGAATTTCGCAATTTATTTAATGATTTTTTTAATTGTAATCATGACAATACATTAGGAACATTTTGATTTAGAACCAACATTTGGACATGAACAATAAAGGATCATGCATGTTGGGTGGTGCAGAGTTCTTGGGGAACACAATTTTTTTTTCTAATTGTGTGATCGCATCACTTCAATTGATTTCTATGTTTTGAGTCTTGAGCCTTTCCGAAGGTAGTTTTGATTGGATTGTTCATTTAATAGAATTTGGGGCTATTTGTGGATGTGGTTTTCAACTAAAACAGAACTCCTTCTGGTCCGTTTTATAAGAGTTCAATCGTCAAAACATGCTTCTTAAAAAAACATGTGAAAGTTGTTGAACGTCTAAAGTAAATGTTTTTCTCTAATATTGCTTATATTTATTATACTACTATTACGAAAGAGAAATACATAAGTATAAATAAATATGAAAGAGAGTTAGACAAAGTAGAAAAAAAAACACAGTAAGTAAAAAGAAAATGTGAGTTGAACTCTTGTATTTTGGACCAAAATAATTTAATTTTTGAACTTTTATATTACGGACACAAGAGAGTATTATATTATATGCCCATTCATTTTGGATAAGGAGGGCCCATTATTCATGCCTTTTATTCATGTACCTACAATATGTGGCTCTCTTTGTTTTCATTCTCATAAACATCAATAAAGGAAAAATATATTTAGGAATGAGAGCAAGATATTGATTGCTGATTAGGGAGGGACAAGAGAGAAGGAACAAGGCATACAATTGAATAAAATTTGGTGAGCAACTTAGTATTGCTTGGTTAGTTATTTCAGTTCATATGTCAAGTGATAAGGACGAGATATATGTTTTTATGTTTAGACTTGAGCTAGAAGCATGTTCGAAACCACCTGGTGCGAGTAGAATAGTATTTGATTTTTTTTTTTTTTGAAAAAGAAGAACTGTAACTTCAGTACTATCAACATCAACATTCTCAAGATATTAATAACATAAAAAAATGTTATGTAACTTCATATATTATAATATTTCTTCCCATTTTTAATATCATACTCTCTTTCTGTATTGAAGTGTCCGCTTGACTTAAAGCTTGTTTACCATGAGGGACTCAGTCTCTCTGCATAAAAAATAGGAGTATCTGAGAAAGTAAGTCTATCTAATATATTATCTCATGAAGCCTGTTTGGTTGTAAGAAAGGAAAGCGGAGAAATAGAAAGTGAAAGGGTAAAGATGGAAAGTAAAGGAGATGATGAAAGTAAAGTTTGTAGAGTTCAGACAAAGAGATAGAGAAAGAAAGCTTGTGGACCCCAAGATATATGAAAATTACAAAAAAAAAAAAACCTCTACTTCCTCACTTTCCCTTTCCTTCCAACTTTCTTTGGGCAACCAAACATGTGCTTAAGTGGAGAATGAAGCTAACCCTTCACTCTCTTTCATTTTTATAAGCAACAACTACTCATATTTTGTAGCCTTAGTTTATACTTTATATGAATTGTCAGCAAAAATATATTAAATATGCAATTTTTTAAATATATCTTTATTCATAAGGGTGATGACTGATGAGTATGAGAGATAATAAGTAAGAAAAGTAATGCGAGGGTAAGACTAGAGAGGTCAAAAAGAATTTTTGGCAAACAGAAAGAGGTCACATTATGTTATTAGTTATGGTTAAAATTTTAGGCATCACTAAATTGTTCATTGCGCAAGAACACTGCTTATAAACAAGATCAATACATTTTCGATGCTTCCTCCATCTATATCTATATTTGTAAAAAAAAAACTTAATTTAGGTAAAAAACGTTGCTTAAACTTGATAGAAAAAAGCCACTTAAAAGCAATGAAAAAGGAAGTTGTTATGCTCCTTCTATTCCTAAATATAAGAAAATTTTACCTAATTTGACTAAATTAACAATGTTAGTAAAATTAGTTATTATCACATAACATTACTAATTCACTCTAACCATATACATTTATTCCCACCATATCTCTCTCGTTAGTTTATTATTAAGAAACATGATCAAGGTTAAGTTGGGAAAAGTAAAGAACAATTAGAAAATGTTCTAATCTTTAGGAATAAATTAAAATTTGAAAGTAATCTTATATTTAGGAGCGGGGAGAATAATAAAGTTACCATAGAAGAGTACTCCCTCCGTTCCTAAATATAAGATCACTTTAGTTAATTTGGGGAGATTAAGGAAGACAATAAAATTACATGATCTTCCTAAAATCCCCTCAATTACATACCTTTAAAAGGAGGAAGGGTTTTCAATGAAAAGAGGAAGTATAAGGGTAGTTTGGGCAAAACTTGAGATAAAATAGGAAATGATCTTATATTTAGGAACTTATCCACTTCCCCAAAGTGGTCTTATATTTAGGAATCGAGGGAGTATTATGGAAGATAGAATAAAAAAAGGCATTCATAAGAGATGGTTGAGTGAAAGTCAAGAAGTTAACCATTAGAGAAAATAAGTTCATAAATTGCCATAATAATAATAATAATAATAATAATAATAATAATAATAATAAAAATAATAATAATAATAATAATACTACTACTACAGACAGTATGAAGTATGAACAACTAACAAAAAGAATTGAAACAACTAAAATGGTTCTTATAAAAAGGACAAGCAGTTAGTACATCCCAAATGAGGAAAGGCTGTGACAATATCCGTGGTTACTATCGAAAATAACGATGATAATAGCGTATCGTATTTTTCACCTGTGGACGTGAATATAATCTCACATATTCATGATATATTTCAATTGATTCTTGCACTTCACGTATCTACTGTTAAATACTACCTCCGGTCCTAAATATAGGATCTAATTGACTTTTTTTGGAGAGATTAAGGTTGCGAAATATGTTATTAAATGATGACATAATTGATGTATTTTTAAATTATCCATTAGTTTATAGGTAAAATAAACTAGTTTAAGGGAAAAATTAGGTAAATCAATTTATAATTAACTTATTTTGTTTTTTTAAGGATTTTTCAGAAAAAGTCAATTAAGTCTTATATTTAGGACCGGAGGGAGTAATACTTTGAAATTACATTTGCAAAATAATGAACTATGAACTAAGTATATGAGAGCCTACTATCTGATCAAAAGAATAAAAATCATTACATTAAAATTTGTGTATGCTAAAGGCCAAGATTTGACTCGAAGCCCAAGAGGGACCTATACAGAAAGCAGCTTAAACTCAACCTAGCTCATGAAAAAGATTTCTATCGATTCTGCAATGCGTGCGAGCAAAGAACCTTTTTTATTGAATAGCAATTCCATCAAACCCATCCAAAGGACGTGGAAAAAGTGTTGAATCGCAAAACCGATGTTTTGTCCCTTGCATCTGAAGGCAAAAGCAAGAGGTATAAATATAAAGCCTTCAATCGTGTAATTGAACCATATAAAAGAACTCTCACTTTCAAGTAAACTAATATAAGGGACCATAAATATGGATGAGTTTAAAGAACATCCTGGCTCCTGCAGTGAAATTTTATATTACCCTTCCTCCCTAATAGTAGAACTACTTATAGGTGGAATTTGATCCAAAATATAACATCGCATTAAATTTATCATTTCCCCCTAAACTAATTTGCTTAACTCAAAAATTAATTAACCATATATGTTATTTATTAATATTTTAGGTATATTTAATCACACTTATTATGATAGACTTATAGGAAAAAGAGTCAACTAAGTTCTAGTACCCACCTAGTGAGAGTACTGGAGAAAGAAATATACTAGGCAGTCTTAACTATGTTTTAAGCAGAGAGACTGATTCGAACCTACAACCCAAAATCCCACGGTAAGCGAGCTTACCATTGAGCCAAGTCGACTCTTCTATTATAAACTACTCTAAAGCAGTGTTATAAACTTATAATCAACATATATATTTAAGTTCCATAATCTAATCTAATTAGAGAGTAGCTCTTGTATTAAGAATTAAAAGCCGCAGGAAGTAACATAATCGTTCAATAAACAATTGCTGGTAAAACAAATTAAAGAGCAATTTATCTCTATAGAACTCCACCGCTAAAAATCCATTTTCAAGTTAGTAATTATATCTTCTGATGAAACTTTTCCCTCAATAGCAGCACCGTCATTAAAAAAGATGCTGATTCTGACCCTAGGCTTTAAGCTGCATAAATATTGCAGAATTCCATAGGGATTTGTAAAATCTGAAAATTGGAAATGTGCTTGATTACGGATCAAAGTAGAGGGGAGAAACAAAAACAAACAAAAAATGTACCTGATCACCAAAACAAAGGAGATTGGATAAGATGGATTAGATCCATGGCTGTGACAGAGAGACATTTGGAATTGATGCCACTAATCCTTGTAGGCCATGTATGGCAGATTTTAGCACAGTATATTGTTCTGTTACAGAATCATGAAGCGACTGTGCATATGCATCCTTACTCTGATCCATAAACAAATGCAAAGATCATAAAAACAAATAAGTATGAGGAAAAAGGAGGTTTAAAACGGGATTTGAAAAGTAATGAAAATTGAGAAAAATTTTGAATATCGTGTGGGAGAGGAAAAGGTTCTGACTTCTTGAGTGCTCGAGCATTTAAAGATGAGAGGGTGGATATGATTTTTTCCTTTACATTATAGTACATTATGGCAAAATCTTCGTACTTTGAGTTATATTGAGCAGAGTTTCATCAATGGAAGTTTATACTTCCACAGCCATTTTCAATACTTAAGCTTATAAACAGGGTGGAATAAAAACTGCCGCATGCAATGAAGCAGCTTAAAGGAAGAATCGCCAGATGGAAAATGGAGATGCAAGAGAAATGGCAGAGACACAGAAGAGACGAGTGACATGAGGGAAAAATTATGAAGGGACTTCTCCACTGAAAATATGTCAAGTCCATGGGAGGGAAAGAAAACCATGCAAGTAACACGTGAATAGAAAACCATGTAGTCAAATTTATACCTTTTCCGGACTTTCACAAGCAACAGTGGCTTCGGAAAAGCTTACTGCCGGAGCCACTGACAATCCAACTCCATGAAAGGAGATAATTCTTTTCTCTCCTATTTCTTTTTCCACCTGCAAAACTTCTTGGTCACATTAAAACAAGGAAAAAAATTATATATCTAATAAGGTGGATTCTCAAGGACAGAGATCAACATACCTGTTGAGGTGGCGGCATGATATCATGGCACAATATTGCCAAAGGATAAATATGACCTGGTCGACCAGAATGTTCAGCAAGCCTTCTTATATTGTCTACTGAAGAAGCATCAAATGGTGCCTAAATGTCTTTCATCAGTATAACAAGATTATAGAATTGGTAAAATCACATACTAGCCCTGCTATGCATGAAAATACATAGATTGTAACAAGACGCTAGTCCCAATATTCATCATTTCATAATAGTTAGCCTAATGCAGCAAGCCAACCAGCAAACCAAAAGTTGTCCATGCAATTTTGTTTTTTATCGAAAGTTGTCCATGCAATTAATTACACACACACAAACACATATGGATGCGTGTGTATACATATCACGGACCTGCTTCAAGAACTTTCAAATTTTTTTTGTGGGCCTTTGGCCAAACTGCAAACCTACAATCCAGACTTAAGGTGAAAAATGTAATGCTTTTTTATGTTTTACTTTAGGTGAAAACATAAAAATTCTCAAGGTCTAAAATTGGATAAGCATCCTACAATCCAAAATATAATGCTTTTTTATGTTTTACTTTAGGTGAAAAATGTGCTTACTGGTAGCCATTCTCCTGTCAGGGGATCTGGTCTATCCCTACCACCACTTGGAGCAAACCAGACTATTTGTGACCCACCCCTGCACAAAAAGGCTGCATCGGTCACATGGACTGCCAGCATGGTGAACGTTTGACCAGTGGAAAGTCATAACCAATAAAATATATCATCTAAACTCAAAAGGGAAACAAACCCAACACAATCATTAGATCATTTGTTTATATCTGCATGCTAATTCATAAATTTTCATATTTCAAGAAAATTATGGACTCAAATTGATGTATGAAACCATATTACTTGCCAGGGTATACTGCCTTACTATCAAGCATTAATGCACTACAGTCAGTCCTAACGGGTGAAAATATAAAAGTTCCAACGTTTCTTTATAAACTAAAAGATGTACCTTAAAAGCATAGCCATTTCCTTCAGGCTTCTTGTATTTGCTTTTCTTTTCATCTCTACAAGTTCAGGAACATCAAACATGTGCTTTTTTGAGTAAACGCAGATGAGATTCCTGTGAACATGAAATTGAAAGGCAACAATTAGCACACTGAACCTGATTTCTCCAAGGTAACATGATTATAACTTTAAATCAGGTATAAAGAAGTATGAACAAAACCTGCCAATACTAAAGGGTTTGCACAAAGGATCTGTTATAACTCTATCTCCTGCAACATAGGTCTGCAAAGAGTAAAAATTTGATCACCCTAGCATTTATCAACGTGCAATTTAATTTAATAATCCGTTTCATATTTTACCACGCTTTCAGCAATATATGGGCATGCTGTTTCAAGGAGCAGTGCAATAACAGCCGGATCTGCTTCAGTTTGGTGATTTGATACTAAAATGATATTGTGTCCCTGCAGTAAATTTTTCATTCTTTCATAAATAACAACTACATTAAGAATTTTAAGATGGCTGGAGAAAATAAACTTGAAAATCTATTAGTCAAAATCAGGCTTGAAATCCCATTAGAGATTGTGGGTATTCTTTTTGGTCTGATGTCTATTTCACAAGAGAATGAAGGAAGTAGCGCTAACTGGGATATTATCAAAATAAATCAATACAATCAGGGCAAGAGAATCACCATAATATAAAGAGATGAAACATAATTGAGACGGGAAGCATCTTAAACCGACTGATTAAGGACAACTAGAAAATTGCAAAGCAAAATCAGCTTCATGGGTTGGGCTCGACAGACATGAAGACCACACACTATGCATGAATTAATAATCATGCATATGTCCCCAAACTAAAAGGACAGTCTACTGCAGAAGCCAGGAGGACATAAAGACCTCACTCTAAGCACATATGCTCAGGTATCAGCCTTTTAAATTTGCCGAAGAAAGCAGGTGCAACAAAAGAGGAAACTTGGACCTTTTGTACCATGCTCAGATCTCACATCGATTTCTATCCCACTTGGTGACAAAAAGTCAATTACATGTTTTACCAATAATATATAGCAAGGAAAAAAATCTAGAATAAAAATTTAGCTTGCTTGGAGTTGGCACCTGCTTTAGTTTCTCTTCTATTTCATAGAATAAGGAAATGTTGCCAAGATAAGAATTCCTGCAACAAAAGGATCACATTCATCCTCGTTAAAAAAAATAAATGCACAGCCAGATATAAGATATAAACTACTTAAATGGGGCCACAAACCTGAGAATAGGAATATAAAATACTACAAGCTATAATTATAGGGTAAAGGGGCAAAAATAGCCACCGTAATTGCCAAAATGGACAACTTTGGCACCCGTAATTTCGAGGGTGCAAAACCGTACACCATAAACCAAAATGGGGCAAATTTAGTCATCTTAAAAATTGGAGTTAAGTTTGACCGTTAAGTCAATTGGAATGCTGATATGGCAAATGACGTGGCACTGTGAGACATGACGTGGCACCCCAATGCTGATTTGTCTATGACATGGAAAAATGCCCCCCACCCCCACCCCTCCTCCCTCCTCCCCCCTCCACCCTCGGCCCTCCCACCCCCTCCCTCCTCCCTCCTCGGCCCCCACCCCCACACCCTCTACCCCACCCCTCCTCCCTCCTCGGCCCCCACCCCCACCCCCACCCCCACCCCACCTCGGCCCCCACCCTCAGCCTTCGTCCTCGGCCCCCACCCCCACCCCCACCCCACCTCGGCCCCCCACCCTCAGCCTTCGTCCTCGGCCCCCACCCCCACCCCCACCCCTCCTCGGCCCCCCACCCTCAGCCTCCCTCACCACGGGTGGGGGCAGAGGAGGGAGGGGGAGGGGGTGGGGGCCGAGGGGGGAGGAGGGGTGGGGTGGGGGTGGGGGGCCGAGGGGGGAGGCTGAGGGTGGGGGCCGAGGTGGGGTGGGGGTGGGGGTGGGGGCCGAGGAGGGAGGAGGGGTGGGGTAGAGGGTGTGGGGGTGGGGGGCCGAGGGGGGAGGGGGGAGGGGGTGGGGGGCCGAGGGTGGAGGGGGGAGGGTGGGGGCCGAGGAGGGAGGAGGGGGTGGGGTTGGGGGGCCGAGGAGGGAGGAGGGGTGGGGGTGGGGGTGGGGGGCCGAGGGGGGAGGGGGGGTGGGGGGCCGAGGGTGGAGGGAGGGGGTGGGGGGCCGAGGGTGGAGGGGGGGAGGGTGGGGGCCGAGGAGGGAGGAGGGGTGGGGGTGGGGGGCATTTTTCCATGTCATAGACAAATCAGCATTGGGGTGCCACGTCATGTCTCACAGTGCCACGTCATTTGCCATATCAGCATTCCAATTGACTTAACGGTCAAACTTAACTCCAATTTTTAAGATGGCTAAATTTGCCCCATTTTGGTTTATGGTGTACGGTTTTGCACCCTCGAAATTACGGGTGCCAAAGTTGTCCATTTTGGCAATTACGGTGGCTATTTTTGCCCCTTTACCCATAATTATACTCCTGAAAGTACAACACATAAGTTTGCTGAAATAATGGTTCCAAAACCTTGAATTAAGCATATGCATAAACACATGCAACATGAACTCCCTTTGAATATCATATGCATGCATCATCCATGATTTCCCAACACAGGACCTTGTTGCAGGTCAAAAGAACTCTTAGCTTATAATAATTAAAATAAATAACTACGTTCAGGGTATATAGGGTAATGCATAATTTCTTTACCAAACATTTATATAGATGATCAAAAAAGCTGAACAAGTAAACTGAACTGATCTATGCCAGTTAAACCAGGAGGCAAAAGAGATTTCAAATGGCAAACTTACCTAAAATCAATTAAAGGACGGATATAATTTTGACCAAACATGTAGTAGTCAAAAGGATCTCGCTTTGCCTTGTGGTGTGGTTCAAAGACAAAAGGATCCTACAGAAATGTTTGAAGCATGTATGGTGAAAACATCAGCAAACTAAATCTGCATATACCTCAAGATGTTACAGAAACAATTTTCTAATATAACTCATGCAGATAAATGGATAATAATACTACAGATAAATCTTACCTCTACATCCAAAAATATGCGATCCAATACAATAGACATATTTGACAATACAATCTCGTCTGCCTTAGGGTGGCCACTTTTTATAATCTGAAATGTGATAGCATGCAAATTTTTGTGTTAACCTCATTGAAGTCATTCAAAATTTCAAATGCAGATAGATAAATGGATAAACCTGACATAAAACTGCAGTTTAATTACATAGTATCAAAACTGTTCGTGGCCTCACAAAGTATATCCATTTATATATGCCAATTAGCCAAGGGTGACACGGATTTTCACATCCAGAAAAGTTTAGATGAAAAATCACCAATGAAATGCAAAACTTTGAAAGCTACAAATCAACCCATTTCTTCAGACTGCTATTTACTAGAACTGATGTATCCAAGTTCTGAGCAATTAAAGAGAGAAAACAGCAACGCAAAAGCTAGAAGCATGATTTGATGTAGAAACAAGTCTGCCTTTTACTATTCAAGGCAAACATATCAAAGACCACACAGCAACATAAAGAAAGCCAACATTAACACAATACCTACACCAATATGTCAATCATGAGGTAATGCTTGAAGTTACAGACATGAATAGATAAACAAATAACGCAGACAAAAGAAATAATCAATACTTGAAACCTACAGTTTTGGAAGTTCAGTATGAAATTCTGAGTACTAGCATGATCTCATTATGATGCCAGGAATGACTTGGTCAGATAAATATTTGTCCATTATTTCGTGTACATATGATTTATTGAAAAATCAAGTAACTCCAAACGAAATGAATGCATTTTTTTAGAACTTGATAAGATGAAAAGTTCACATGAATTTAAAAAGAAGGTATCAAGAATGAATTAAAAAATTGAACAAAGACATACTGCGCTTTTATAATTCTGGTACAATTCCTCCATTCCAGCAGCAACATTAGAAGGCAGAGATCCTGCTTCTGCTTCTTTCCTAATTATTAACAGAAGTTCTGCCAATATAAAATAAACATTAAGCAGAAATACCTCCATTCTATGATTTGATAATAGTATGGGAATAAGAGTACAGTAGAGTAAATTTTACATACACCATGCCTCTAAATGAATTCCCTAAGCAGATAAAGATTATATATAATATAATAAATTCTGCACTTCCTTATTTTCTACTAAAAACAGTAACTAAAACATAGCAAGCACCTATCAATAGTCTCCCTCACTAAGCCATAATTTACTTGATGATTTTACTAGACCTCTCTGCCCAGATATATACTCCTTCCGGTCTGTAATATAAAAGCACAAAATTTGAATTGTTTTGGTCCAAAATATAAGAGCTCACCCTTACAATCTCTCCTTATTTATGCATTTTTTCCTACTTTGCCTCGAACTTTCTTTCATATTTATTAATACTTACACATTTCGCTCTTTTAAAAATATCATAATAAATAGAGGCAAAATAAGAAAAGGAATTAATTTCATATACTCAACTAACTTTTACATGTTTTCTTAAGAAGCGTGTTTTGGCGGCTGAACTCTTATATTAAGGACCGGAGGGAGTACATCATAGGCCCCATTCTCTCTCTCACTCACTCTCTCACTCACAAACATCATACACTCCACACTTAGGCTCAGCCAATTAGATGCGGGCGCATTAGCTACAGGTTCATCTATCTAAAGCTTATTTGTTGCCATACTCAGCTTAATGCTCTCTTGTTACAGCCTATCCCTGTTTCCTGCTCAAGATTTGGCTTGCGATTATCCCAACAGTACGTAAGAAATGAATTTAAATGTTTCCAAAATCATTAAGAGCATTAGCAAACCCGAAAGGCATGGAAAATATTGCAAAAATAATAAAATCCTTCAAAACCAAATGGAAGTATTAGCAATAACTCAATGAGCAGATAAAATGTGGGAACAAAGATAACTAAATACTCCAATAAATATTTCATTGATATAATATCATATTTATAATATGAAAGCTTAGTAAAAGATACTTTCTCCAGTCCTAAATATAAGACTTAATTAACGTGAAATAACTAAGAAAGCTAAAGAAGTCACTTATATTACTAATTTGTTTCTCCAAACTAATTTATTTGCTTACAAATTACTACCTCTGTTCCTAAATATAAGATCATTTTCCCTAATTTGATTAGATTAAGATGTTACTTGTTAGAATTATGTTTTTATTTTAGTAGAATCTAAGTCATAATTATAGAATAACGATATGATATTATTTGATTAGGAGAATAAATTAGGGTAGAATCTTTTTATTTTCTGCATCATGTAAATCCCTATAATCAAGGGATAAATTGGGGGTCTCATGTACTATATAATGGAGCTAATACTAAGAGAAATGTATCAGACTTTTCCCATTCTCCTTTGTTCTAACATGGCATCAGAGCTAGGTGTTTAGTTTTAGTCTGACCCCTAGGCACAAGTGGCCTTTGTAGAAGAACCTTTGTAGAAGAAAAAAAAAATCCTGTCTTCCCTACCTGTTCGTGTTTCACAAAACTGTGTCACCACCATTAGTAGTCCAAGAGTTCGACCCTGTCCATCTGAGTTTCAGATCTCAGCCGTCGTCATCGTCCGATTTAAACCGCTATCGCCGTCCGATTCGAGCCTCCGCCACCGCCGCTGTCCGATTCCAGCCTCCGTCGTCGCCGCCGCCGTCCGACACAAGCCTCCGCCGTCCGATTCAGTTGCTGTGTAAGAAACCCCAGAAGTCCGTGTTCGATTGTCGTCGCTGGGTGTTGATCGTTAGGTTGTTTGTGGTCGCGAGGAGTTGTTCATTTGCCACTTTGTGCGTTGTTCTTGTTTGTATTTGTGGTTGCTAGTTGTATTTTGTTATTGTGTTCTTGTTAGTTTCTGTATTTGTAAACATAAAAAAAAAAATAATAATAATAATAAAATTAGGGAGTCTAAAATTGGTGCTATTATTGATGGCACTATTGTCTCTGAAAAACTCACTCCTCATAATTATCGAGATTGAGCACAAGCCATGTTACTCGCAATTGGTGGGCGTGGAAAACTTGAAATTCTCACCGGTGAAACTAAGCAACCAAGTGATTCTAAAGTTGATGAGTTAAAACAATGGAAAATTGATAATGCCATGGTTTCATCTTGGCTTATAAATGCGATGACTCCTCAACTAAAAAAAAGTTTTATGTATCTTCCGTCGGCATATGAAATTTGGGTCGCGGTTCATGATTCTTATGTTGACTCAAAGGATTTGTCCCATATTTTTGATATTCAACGTCAAATTTGGAAGTCTTCTCAAGGCTCTAGAGGAGTTACTGAGTATTGGCTAGAGCTAAATGGGCTTTGGCAAGAATTAGATCTCCTTAATCATGAGGAGTGGAAGTGTTCGACGGATGCAGCAAACAGAAAGAGAAGTCTTGAAGTAGAACGTATTCTTCTATTTCTAGCAGGTCTCGAACCGGAGTTTAAAGATGTTCGGAGTAGAATTCTGGGCCAGACAAAGTTGCCCTCAATTCGAGAAGTATATGCTGAAATCCGTCGTGAGGAATCTTGTAATCACGTTATGTCAAAGGAACAATCATCATCTGTTCCTGAAATCTCGGCTTTGGCTACTAAACCTGAAAGGCCATTTTGTGATCACTGTAAGAAGGATGGAGATACCCGCAACCGTTGTTGGGATATTCATGGGAAACCTGCAGATTGGAAGCCTCGTCAAGGCAATTATAGAGCAAAACAAGTGCTCCCAGAGAATGGTTCAGCGGCATCCTCACAGTCAGCTACATCAGTTAGTAATGAGCAATTAGCTCAAATCATTGATATGTTGAAAGGCATGCAGGTCCAGCAGATTGCCTCTACCTCTTTTGTTCAAACTGAACCGGTCCTTCGTGAAGATGATTGGCAGTTTTGATTGTTGTGAAGCATAGTATGATGGGATGGTCATTCCCCACATACATGCATGTGTGAATTGCGATGGGATGGTCATTCCCCACGCACAAAGTGTTTTTGTTGTTAGTGAGATGGTCATTCCTCACATGTTATTTACGATGGGACGGTCATTCCCGACGTAATAAAAAAAATAAAAAAATAAAAAATGAAGAATAAAGTTTTTGTAACCAAGTTGGACCATAGTCCAACCTGAGGGGGAGTGTTAGAATTATGTTTTTATTTTAGTAGAATCTAAGTCATAATTATAGAATAAGGATATGATATTATTTGATTAGGAGAATAAATTAGGGTAGAATC
The DNA here is from genome assembly GCA_029929735.1 of Mimosa pudica. NCBI lineage: Eukaryota > Viridiplantae > Streptophyta > Magnoliopsida > Fabales > Fabaceae > Mimosa > Mimosa pudica. Next base: position 7,671,091 of record JAKELP010000017.1, on the reverse strand, counting down.
TTTTAATTTTCTGCATCATGTAAATCCCTATAATCAAGGGATAAATTGGGGTCTCATGTATGGAGCTAATACTAAGAGAAATGTATCAGACTTTTCCCATTCTCCTTTGTTCTAACATTACTTAAGTTAGTTATTAACACATGATATTACCAATTTATCTTTACCATATACCTTAAACCATCACTCTCTATCTCTTGCTTATTATTGACAGGTATTATGAGGTTAGTTTTGGAAAAAGTTGGGGAAAATTAGAAAGTGATCTTATATTTAGAAACGGAGGGAGTAATACATAATCTAACAATATATCAAATATGTTATGATTAACTAACCTATTTTGCTTCCTTAATCTCGCAAAAAAGTCAACTAGGTCTTATATTTAAGACCGGATGGAGTAATAAACTTCTCCTACAAGTTTAACCTAATATGATTGCTAGTAACTTAATTTCCTAATCCTACAATTAATCATTATGAATTCTACTAATGCAAAATAGGAAATATTAATATTGATTCTATAATTCTAACATAAAATACACGTAACAAGTAACATCAGTAAGTACTCAAATCATAAGCTCCTCTCTCATCGATCACACAATTAAATCCGAATTTCTAAACTAAACTACCAAAGCCTCAAGAAGAAACTCCTACAGAGAAAGCAATTCGCTAAAATAGAAAACGTCGAAAGAAAATCAGAATATGAAGAAACGAAATCAAACCTTCCTCAGAGCGAGCATGAAGAAATACTCTAGAAGAAACAGAAGCGGACGTATTATAGGGAGAATCGTTGGCAGAAAACACGTCGTCCTCCTCCTTAGCTATGAATTTCAAGGAGTTAACAGAACAAGAACAAACAAGCCTGAGTTGAGCGGATCGCAGAGAGATAGAGCGAAGCTTGGAGTGAGAGTGATAGGATGAAGGATAAACCCTAGAAAAGCTAGCGGCGGAGAATGCGGAAGAAGTAGAAGAAGAAGAAGACGGAATGACAGGCATGGCCTTGTTGAGAGAGGAGGGCTGAGGAATTGAGAGAGGACGAAGCATAGTGGGAGTAGTGAGAATAGTGAAAGCAATGGCACGTGGGTTTTATGGAGGAGAGGGTGGGGGCCACAATTATCTTTATAATATGGATATTATCTTTCTAATAGTCTAATCTAATGTAATACTCCCTTCTCGGTTCCTAAATATAAGATCACTTTGGGGAAGTGAATAAGTTCATAAATATAAGATCACTTCCTATTTTATCTCAAGTTTTCCCCAAACTACCCTTATACTCCCTCTTTTCATTGAAAACTCCTCCTCCTTTTAAAGTTAAGTACTTGAGGGGATTTTGGGAAGATCATGTAATTTTTCCTAATCTCCCCAAATTTACCAAAGTGATCTTATATTTAGGAACAGAGGGAGTATGAAATTATAAATTATAAATAAGAAAAGTTAGGGTTAAATTTTTTGGTTAATCATTGTCCGGTAATCTGACGTCTATTGATAACCGACTAATTCGGATTCAAGGGGCAGAAGTGTTAAACACATAGGCAAGGTTGCCCAATGAGAGAGGTTCTCGGGGTTATAGTCCACTTATCAGCTCAGCTAATTACTTATTTTACAGGCTATTGTATTTAAAATTGTTAAGTTAGCATTTTTCGTTAAGTTAAACTAACGGTGTTAACTGTTAACAAAAAAGAACTAAAAGTGTACTTTCCAAATATAAAGGATTAAATTAAAACTTGATGCAAACATAAGGAACCAAAATATACTTTAGCCTTTTCTAGAAGTAATGTGGAACCAACATGAGTTTATTAATATTTTTAGGGTGTTTTCCTAAATCACTTCTATTGCTACCTACTCAACAATAATCAAGTAACAATAGGAATAGGAATAGGAATAGGAATTAAAGAAAATCATTGTGATTTTTTAAAAAGATAATCTCCCTTGCCCCTGATATATAATAAATTTTCTTAATCTGATTGTTATTATGAGTATGATAGTAGTTGTCATTTTTGTTGCCCCCCTTGCCATTCTTTTTCTCAATGTAAATCCATCCGTGTAAAACACTAAAATGGATTTGTTCATCTAAGAAAATAAAAATGGAAAAAGAGAGGGAGAGAAGATATTCAATTGAATATCATAAAAGACAAAATTATTCTATTGAAAACCAGAGAAACAGATTTATGGTCTCAGGAGCCCAACCAACAAACCATCTTGCCAACTTCTGCCCACATTAATATTAATGGGCCCAAAAACCCTGAAGGCAAGTGTGGCAAAAAAAAAAATTATAGACAATAAAGGTCATAACTCATAAGTCACAACGCATATAAAATCTTAATAAATCGGTAGTAAATATATTGGGGTTCAATTAGTGTCCAAAATGAGTTATTAAATAACTATTTTTTTATGTAGTCTCAAAGGGTAAAATATCAATAAACCCCTTTAGTAGAAAAAACTTCAAACTTCGATCAAAAAGAAAAAACTTGAAATAGTCCATTTACAAACATGAAGCCTCCTTAAATCCTTGAAGGACAATGTGAAATTAAATTGATTAAGTTAAAAGATCAAAATGACCTTAATGAAAATTGCAAGCAGGATATAAGAAGATACATGTGGGGGAATTTCCAAATTATAAATACACACACAATTAACAAAATCAGAGTATTTCCAAATACTCCACTGAAAATAATGGAAATTCCACTTGTTATGTGTTGACTGCTGGTCTACTTCTCATGCTTATCCTGAAAATTCATTGATTATGTGTTAAATTCCAAGTTCCAACTATCTTTGAGACTTGAATATGCTCTCATTTTGAGACTTGAATATACTCTCATTTTTGTTGGAGACTAGCTCACATGTCTTCAAATTTGTATTTGTCTCATCTTATTACTATGCTTGCAATCTTCATTAAAATCATTTATTTAACTTATAAATTAACCCTATAGCTTAAATTATGTTTTTCATTTATATATCCTTTTTTAAATATTTTTTCTACTTTAATATTTTTCCTTAATATTAATTGGGAGTCTAATATTAAACCTTTTAAGTTTATGAGTATTAATTTGATACTGTTTAGTTAATTGTTTTTTTTATGTTACAAAGTTAATTTTTTGATTAGGGCGAAAGCCCAAAAATGATACAGTACATAACTATTAATCAAGGAACAAAAATAATACAAAATTATTTCAATGTACAAAAATGATACTCAACTTAACCATATGATCAAAAATGATATTTTCACTAATATGACAATAATATCAAACATGAATTGTCTAAAATGCCTTATAAATTAATTGACACCCGGAAAAAGTTTATTTAATTATAAGGGCATTTTGGACATTTCATATCTAATATTATTGTCCTATTAATAAAAATATCATTTTTTATCGCATGTTAAAAGTTGAGTATCATTTTTTACTTTAAAATAATTATACTATATTTATCAATTCATTTTTGGGCATTCTCCCTTTTGATTGCATAGAATTGTAGAGGTTAGAGCGGGTATGCCGGTCTGCTACCTTGATGGTTCGGTTGTCACCATCACGGAAATAGCACACAAGTTCATCATGTGCTACAACCTAAAGGTCAAAAGTATTCATCATGATCAGTCAGTGGAATAAATAATATTCCAGCGACTAATATGAGAAAGAAGGATCCATGAAACTTGAAAGCCATAAAAAAGCTACTAGAAGCTCAGTGTAATGTAAGGGACTAAGGACAAAATATCAACAATTAAAATTAAAATCTTAAAAAAATACTCTCTTAATTCATAAATATAATATCAGTTTTGAAATTCAATTTATTTCCAATTATAATATCACTATCTAATTTTTCTCAACTTTTTCTCAAATTAACCCTAATAATGCTTATCATCTATAATAACAAAAGAGGGAGAGTGGGGATAAAGGTATATAGTTGGGATAAATTGATAATACTCCCTCTGATCCTTAATATAAGAGCTAAAATTTGAATGATTTTTGTCCTTAATATAAGAGCTCATCTCACATTTAACGTGTTTTTTCCTATTTTATCTCTAACTCTCTTTCATATTTATTAATGTTTATGTATTTCTCCCTCTTAAAAGTATCATAATAAATATGGGCAATATTGGAAAAAAAGCATTAACTCCAAGCACCCAACTAATTAACTTTCACATATTTTCTTAAGAAACATTTCTTTTGCGGTTGACTCTTATATAAGGGAACAGAGAGACTATCATGTATAATGATTAATTTAACTGTTTTCTTTAATCTAATTAAAATTAAAAATATTAGAGAAAGTGATCTTATATTTATATTTACAGTACTCCTATGATAGTAGTTGATGGGGGACATCAGAGGAGCCCAGGCCAGCGACAGTGAGCTGAAGTACGGTCCAATAAGAAAGAGGCTGTGAGAAAAGAGAAGGCTGGGGCAGGTAAGAATATCATTACCCTCCTTGAACAAAAAGTTTCGTCATGTGTGAATGTGATGATGATTGGTGGCGAATTTTGCATAGCTTTTTGTCCAAGCAAACAACGACTCGTACAAAATACAAATACTTCAAAATTTTCAGCTTGACTTCGCCGACTCCAACTTCAAAGTCTGCCTTCTTCTTTTCTTCTAATTTTGCCTCCAAATTTTCCTTCTAACTTTAAACCTACTAGTTTTTATAATCCTTTAAATAACGAAAAAAAAACAAAAAACAAAAAACAAGGAAGGAAGGAAGCATCTGCTAAATCGATTCGAATTTTTGTTGTTATGTGATGTTGAATATACAGGTAATTTCTTTAACATTTGTTCTGATTTTTTTGATTAATTATGTTTTTTATCTTTATTTTGTGTTTTCCTTCTGTTTTTAGGATAATTAAGCTTTGAAAAGTTTTGTCGTCTTTTGACTCTTCATTTAGGGCTTGAATGTTGTGGATCGGGTTTGATTTTTGATTGTATAGGGTTTTGGATTGTACTTTGAGGTTTTCGTGCTATTTTCCATGTGATTTGGTGACAATTCAAATGTATATGAGTAACGGCTTTTCTTTGTTGAATTTTTAGCTTTATGATATGATTTTTTCTGTTAAAATTGTTGGTACAATCTGTTTTGTTGTTGTTAAAGTTAGGAAATCGAGTTCTTCAGTATTTATTTCTTTTGGTTGTGTAATTTAAAAGTTTTTGGGTTTTGGTTTGTTAATATTGAGGAAGACATATTTTTGTTGTTTTCTCTTCTTATATTTGATGAGATAAGGTTTGTATGCTATTACTAAAATATTCATTATCTGGAGCAGAGCTATGTTCGCCTGTAGAGTGAATAGAGAATTAGCATATCTTCTTCGATTGTTTTGAGGTTATAGAGAAGAAATCATGTACAGTACGAACACTAACTGCAGTACTAGGTATGCTTTGTTTTTTTATTCATCGTTCGTCACTTTCCATTTTGTGGTCATTATATGCATATAATGATTTTTTGTTATATGATAAATACTTGAATTAGTTTGGTTGTTATGATCCCAGTTAACTGCTGGCTTGGGTGTTTTCCGATTTACTCCTTGGGTTTGTTGAGGACTGCATTGATCTGTGTTATGGTCTTGATCTATGTTATGGTCTTTGATAGAAAGAAAGGGAAAATAGGAGTAGAAATAGAGATCTAACAGAGAAGGAATCAAGAAGGAGAAAAGGAGAGAAGAGAAGATGAGAGAAAACAATCTTATTCAAGTCACAAATGAGTCAAAATCTGTCCTTGCAAATACAAGCGAGGTTATTTATAATACCTCTTCCCCTATCAGTGACTAACAGCCACTTAACAGCTCATTTAATGAATCATGTGGCTGCACGTGCCTTTTACACACACAGCTAATAGAACAAACTAACTTGACAATTATTAAGTTGTTAGTAGCTAACTCCTACTAAATGTTATAACAATCTGTGAGATTGGGTACTTTAAAGGCTGAACTATTTTTGAACATACTGAGCAGCCTTGAAAATGGATTTTTGTGTAGATCTTTAGTCATGGCCTTTGGGAAGTATGCAATGCTCCCATCCCTCCAATGAGAGGGACCATTGTTTGTCTATGTTTAGATGGTGAAATTTTTTTTGGGGGAAATCACAATCATTTCCTGAGTTGTCAATGCAGTTTTTCAATGGGGGCTCCTTGAGCTGTCACAGGACTTGATTGTGATTAATTCACTTACCAGGAAAGTCCCTCCATTGAGAAGAAGCTTGATTTTTTTGAACTGAAATAGAAAGAAGAAGCTTGATAGATGTAGGGAAACAGCAATGTGAAATACAATGAAATTCTAAATTTTATAATCCTAATGAGTTTGGGAGTAAAGGAAGTGTTGGTTATAGGGGTTTGACTTTGGTTGGGAGCTAATATTTAGAAAGGGAAGCTATTTGCTTGCAACCAATTACTTATATGGATTGCTTTGGTGGGAATGTATAAGAAGCACTTTGTAACAGCAGTATCTTTCTAACAGTTGAGAAGATATTGTCTCTTATGGTTGTCTATTCTGGATCCATTGACAAATCAGACTTCCTTATATTGTTAAATACTTTGTTCTGCTCCTTATTGTTATGGTGAGCTTGCATGTATGCCTGGAAAGTGCTCTCTTTTTGGAGCATTTCTCAAAGGAGCACATTATTATGTATATCTTGCGCCTTTGTTGAGGTCCTTACTTGTGTTGTCTGCGTGCCGTCTTAATTGTTTCTGTCAATATTTGATGGGTTAATAATTTTACATATGCATTCAATTTTCTCACTAGTTTTGAATATCCAGGAAATGCAAATTATTCTTGATATCATGATTCGCCATTGCTGCACCAGTCTCTTTCACGGTTTAGGCTTTATCTAAGTTCTGTGTTTGAGCTTTTGGATTTCAGCTTGTATATAGTTATTGCTGAAGTAGATTCTCATGGAAACAAATATTGCAAAGGCATTGGATAGAATGTTGCTTAAACGAAAGTGGGCTTCTCAATACGCTTCAAAACTAAATGAGTCTTCCCCCACTGTGGGGCCTCTTCGGTCATCCTTAACATTGCCATCAGACTGTTACGTCAAACGGAGGAGATTGGGTGAATGCACAAGCAAGGATAACAATTATGGGTCTCATTTCAGACAATCTCTACTTAGATGTTATTTGAACTTCAAAAAAAGCGGGAGGCCAGAACAGTTAATGTTCTATCAGAATGGTGAATGGATAAACTTCCCCAAGGATGTTGTCAACTTGGTTAGGAAAGAATTTGAGGTAAAGAAGGCTTCTGTGGAAGTTGAATTCAATGGCTATCATCTTGTGCTTGATTTTCTTCACATGTATCAGATGGACTTAGAAACTGGTTCACAGCAACCTATTGCATGGATTGATGAGAAAGGGCACTGCTTTTTTCCCGAAGTTTGTGCCGCAATGGATGAAAGAGTTCATGAACAACTGTGTGAGGACCCTGTTGAACCTAATGATATTAAATTGCATTTGGAAATTGAAATAAATGGATTCAATGAATCCAATTTGAGGGAATGTAGTGGCGAGTCAGATGCGGTGGCAAAGCACCCGTGCAATCAGTATGATGTAGAAGTTGAAAATGATAGTAAAGAACTGGATATTGGAAATTTTGGCGAAGCTATTGAACGTAATCTAGATATAGGTTTAGTTGCACATACTGAATCTGTAAATGGAAAATTGAATTTGGATACTGTACATAATATGTTTCTTAAGGGAATGAATAGTCACGGCACTACTAACATAGTGGAGATATACCGCTGCTCAAGTACTTTGATGCAATCACGGTTGGAGCTATTCCAGAAGCAGGCAGAAATTACTAAGAAGTGTCGTGCAGATGCTAATATTCGATATGCTTGGCTTGCTTGTTCAAAAGGAGAACTGTCAACGATCATTAAGTATGGACTCGGCCATTGTGCTCTACCTGCAACTAAATTCACGTTTGGTGCTGGTGTTCATCTGGCAGCTGTTGACTGTCCTAACATGAGGTTGAATTTTCTTTTGATCTTAATATATCATCTGAGTTTAAATGTGTCTAAGATCAACTGAACTATTTGAATTTCCATGCAAAGCTGCATGCCTGTTTGGTAGGTCAATATTGTTGGGTTTTGATAAATTTTCCATTCTAACAAACATTGGCATTTTCTTGGATTTCTTTTACTATGCTGATGAATTATAGATAATGTGATCATATTTTCTTTTTTCTTTTTTCATTACATTATTCCGATTTTTGAAGACTACTCAACTTTTTTTTGTTGAAAGCAGATGGTTTTTCCTTTGAAGTTACTAGCTCTCTTTTATATTCTTTGTCCCGATAGATCCCTTGCCACATTAAACTTTGACTATTATTTGCAGTCTACACAATTCATATACTCAATTGATTATTCTTGAACTATCAGAAGACTAATATGCAATCTCAATCTCTTTTAGGTGTTCAGAGTTTACTTTTATTTTTGTGACATCTGTATACTTTATACTTTAATGGTTTCATGACCAGGACCATTACTCATGGCTCATAGTGGAAGCTCTCTTTTGTTTGGCTCTACTGTTCCCCTTTCAACAGCAAAATTGGAATATATTTATATAATTGTTTTTTTTAAACGATATTTTTTTCATTCCAGGGGCCATTTTATATTGCGTTTGAGATAATATTATTTTTTGAAAAAATTTGTTTCTCCATACAATTATTTTTAATAGAGATTTCCCTATAGTTCTCTTTATTGACTCCATTAACTTGTTGATATTAATTATCTGTCTTTAAGATTATCTTGTTTAAATTTCTTAGAGGAGGATTCCATTTTTTGCTTGTGTACAGTGCAATTAATTGTGATGTTGATGAAAACGGGATACGTCACATGGTGTTTTGTCGTGTAATTATGGGGAACATGGAGCTTCTCCGTCCGGGCACTAGGCAATTTCATCCCAGTAGTAATGACTATGATAGTGGGATAGATGACATACAAAGCCCGAGATACTATATAGTATGGAATATGAATTTGAACACCCACGTCTATCCAGAATTCATTGTTAGTTTCAAGGTTTCTACAGATGCTGAAGGTGATGTGTTATTTTTTGAATTTTTTTGGTGTGTTTATTTTTTTTCTCTGATACAAATAAGAACTTATAATTTTTTTTGTATTATATATTTGTAGCAATTGGTTAATCAGGGCTATGTCCATAGATTGTTGGTATCTACTTGTTGGGCACTCTGACATTCAAGAGATGTTTCATCATTCAACTCTTGTTCAATGACATTGCCAGGCATTCTGCTGCCAAGCTTTATGGTCTAATTTAGAAATTTCTTTTCCTTTTATTCACCAATACTTCGTTTTCCTACAGGGAATCAATTTGTCAATGAGAATAAACATAATGTAGGCGGATTTATTACACCCTGTGAAGGTTCAGGCCTGTTACAATCTGAGTCTTCTACCATAGACATGGCAAGTGATTTGTTATCAGGCTCTAATTTATGTTTTTATCAAATTTGCCTGTGTATGTTTCATATTAATAAAGTAGTATCATGTTTGGAATTCCTTGGTTCATCAGCCTAATTGTGTATAAATTGCCCCTAGAAAATTTTTCATGATTAGCTCTCTCCGTGATGTTCTTCATCCATTAGTAATTAGATTTAAAATTGTTACTTTCTTTTTTATAATTAAAGTTTAAGGATAAACTTAATCAATATTTCATCATTTCATGTGCAAATTTTAGGAATTCAGCATTTGAAGTTTTCTTTCTAATTTTTTGTTCTATTGTCTATCAGAAGAGCATTAGCCAGCCAACTTTAGGCCGTGGGATTCCTCAAGGGAAAGCTTCTAGTATGAACTCTAGCTCTTCAAGAGGTCCGAAATCCCCTTGGATGCCTTTGCCTATGCTTTTTGCTGCTATATCAGACAAGGTTTCTCCCATGGACATGGAGCTTATCAACACTCATTATGAACAATTCAGGGTATGTAAAATAGCTAAGTTCTGTTCTTTGGTCTTGGCTGGTATCATGCTGATTTCTTTTTTGTCAATCACCAGGTGAAGAAGATAGCCCGTGATGATTTTGTAAAGAAGTTGAGAATGATAGTTGGAGATACTCTTTTGAGAACTACAATAACAAAGCTTCAGTGCAAGGTGCACTTTCTTCTCCATGTATTGCGCTATTTGAGATTTTGCTTGGGTTTTTGCTGTGTTGTTACCACCTCTTGGTAATTTGTCGAACTTTTTGAGCTGTTGAAAAACACTGATATTTTGAATTCCCATGTCTCTAAGTTGGATATAAGACATGTTTATTAGGTTTTGATGTTTAGTTTGACTAGTGAACATCAAGAAACGGCATAACTGGTCTTTTATGGAATTTCCGTAAAGTTGAATGCTATGATTTCCTGCAAATGTGCATTCCATGCCTTGAAGCATCTTTATATACCCACTTTTTAGTCATATTTTACAGGACATTATGTGTTTGCCTAAAATATTGTTTTTCAGTCATTAGTAAGAATATTAAGTAATTCTCTCTGGCTTGGTTGAAGGCTGACCTATGTAAATATTAGAAATTTCCAATCTTGGGCATTGCTGATACCTTTTGGTTTGAAGGTTGGCCTTTGATGCTGTTTTTAGTAGTTCAGAGCAACTTGTGTTAAGTGGTTGAGTGTTTGTGTGACAGTCATTGGAAGCGTTTCTGTTATGCAGCAGCAGTATTAGTATTTCTAATATCAATTAGAGAAGGCTTAGTTAGTTAATTAGGCTAGTATAGCCGTTAGATAAGAACTAAAGGCTATAACTAGATGTAAACCTACTTGTAATCGATTAGTGATATGTGATGGAATGATACTCTCTCTCTTTCCCTCTTCCCCTTATAAACATAATTATGATTCTGTAACAATTTCTCGGATATTGCAATGGGAATTATGCATGTTAAAATTATGTAAGCAAGGTTTTTTTTGAGCGCCAATTTGATTACTAGCCTTTTTTCTATCTCATACAATCCGTGGTTAAGTTTAAGTTTATGTTGACTGTTTGCAGATCCCATCTGAATCGGTGTGTGGACTGGGCAAAGTTCAAACAACTACAGAAAGGCTGAGGCTGCCTTGATTGCATGGAGGTAGAGATCTCTGATCTTCTGCTTTTGGACGAGTGTAATATCAATTTGTTAAGTGTTAAAAATGCGTCGACAGGTATCTGTGAGTACCAATTGGTTAATAAAGTATTGTAGCATCTTGGCTTGAGTTTGTGATCTACTCCCCCCACTAGACTTTGAAGCTGGACCATAGTTGCTGCTGGTAGTTCACTAGTGCTTTGAATTAGATGTGATGGTTGCATTTTGTAGCCCAATCTCTACTTTTGATTGCCCTTTTCTGATTAGGAACTTTCCTGGGTGATTGGATATCGTCCTAACTTGTCTCTTTTCTGCTGGAATTTGAATTCGCCACTTTCATAATGTATTGGTAGGATTAAGTTGTGGCTGTTTTATGTTTACAAAACTATCATTATGTGATTTTTCTTACCAACTTTCTTGTCATTTTGACAGCCAGCCTTTTTTATGGGTAAGATGAATGTCAGGAACTTCCATAAAACCATGTTATAGTTAACATGTGACAGAGAATCAACGCAATGGTTTGCTTTTTTTTTTTGTTTGGGGCTTGCAAAATTTGTGAGAATTATAGTTATAAATCAAATTAACAAAACTGCACATTTAGCAGTCGAATTGAAGGAATATTCGTCATTTATGTGACTTTTCTGCTGAAAAAAATATTTGCTGTTACTTACTACTTAGAACAACATGAATTTACAAGCCAAACATTTAAGTGATTTACCATGAATGATATCTTGGGAAACAATCGTGGATTGATCTGACATGGTTTTCCCTTTACCCTAAATCTTCTTATCTGATAATGCGCTGTTTTACTAGGCTTGAGTATTTCTTTAAAAGATTTAGTTTAATTGAGGTCCAAAATATGAATTGTTATGGTTCATTTTTTGAAGCGGTGCTTGGAGAGTGGTGAGCATAACCTGACGGGTCTATCAGAATGTGATTTTCGGGTGAAGAATAATTAGGGGATTTGGTTTTGGTGCAGTAAAGAGTTGGGTTCTTTAAAGCTCGCATCAACTATTTTAGGAAGGGGTTTAGGCTCAACCCAATTCAAGGGCAGGGCACTTAACTCATGATACACTGGGGCCTGTCCCTGTGGGCTCTGGAGCATGACCAGCAAGCCCTTTATGTCTGTCCACACAGGTAGGTTACTCCCAGTTTCACTTAGCTACGAAGATGTCTCCTCAAGCGCCGCGATGGAGACACAACAAAGTGTCACTCCCCAGGATCGAACTTGCGCCGTGGTGGACAACCCGACGCTCATTGTTCAATCCCTTCGCCATTGAACCCACGGACGATGGGTACATCTAATGACTTCTAATCTAAACAAAACTTTAAAAAAGGCACATAAAAGAAATTGTCTCTTGGAAAGAGTAAACTCTATTTTGGGTTGTTTGTGTAGAGAAAACCTTAAATGGGATTTTCTCAATAAGAAAATATCTATGTTTATTGAAAAAAATAATTATCCTCGAACCATAAACTTTGGTGGTGAATAATAAAAAGGATCTCAACTTTTTTTTTTAAGTTGTCATTAAAAAATGGGTTTGCGTTATAACTAATAATTTTACTATGCTTTAGTCATTTAGCCATTGAAATTTTAGGTTATCAAAGTAAGTATAATTAAGCTTGAATTTGTTTTTCATCACATGTTTATCAATCATCTTTGCTATTAAAGCAACTTTATGGTATATAGTTTTTTCTATTGCCTTTTTCATATGGCGGTAGAATGAGGTCTTACTACTATATGATACATTTTGGTTTGTTCTTAAATATAGTTACATTTGTTAGTTGACTCAATGAAACTTACATTATATTACCAAAATGTCACAGCCACCAACTTCTATCCACACTCCCTCTCTTGTTTGTTTATTACTAATAAGCACAAATAAGTATAATTAAAGAAAAATGTGAGGAAAAAATAATAAAAGGTCTTATATTTAGGAACAAGTCTAACTCTATAAATAAGCCTATATTTAAAAATGAAAGAGAATATATAAAAACCCCGTGGGGTAAAATTAGTGTATTAGGATTTTTTTAGTTAAAGCTATAAGATCAATCTAATGTGACGTGGATAAGATTTTGAACATCATTTTCATACAAATATATTCATTATGGATATGTAAAATTCTCTTAATATACAAAATGCTAAGGAAAATGAGTTTTAATGCTTATGACTTGAGTTGTAATTCATTAGCTTTTTCAAAAATAATTATTTGTTACAATGAGACTTAGGGCCTGTTTGCTTAGGGCCTGTTTGGATAACCCTTCAAAATAGTTTTTAGAAACTAAACCAAGGTTTCACAAAGTTTTTGCCAAACACTAAAAAAAATTGGAAAAACTATTTTATCTCCAAAACCTCATTTTGGATCCAAAACCTCATTTTGGGGAAAATCTATCATTTCTTACTTTTCAATGGGTAGGCAAGGGAGTCACATTTTCTCATCCCAAAAGTACCCTTACTTTTCAATGAATTTTTGGGCAAAATTGTCCTTTTTGGTAATTTGACAGTCAAAAGCTATTCTACTGACACTTTATCCAAACACTCTCATTTTATCAAAACCTGTTTTCCAGAAAATCTATTATACTCAAAAGTTATTCTCAAAAAGCTATTTTCACAGAAGCTATTCTCCAGAAACTAAATCCAAACATGTCCTTAATATGGATAGAATTTTTTTAGTTAAAAATATATTCCTATCGGAGGTAATATTGTTTGAGATATTGTCATGCACTAAATATGATCACATCTTTCTGTACGATATAAACCTTTGTTTTGCTTTCCAAATTGTTCATAACTAGCTCCTTCCATTACTCATTAGTCCCCATTAGTCAATGGTGCAACAGAACTTTGTTTGTAGGCCTAGCAGGGAGATATTATAAAGACGTCGGAATCCATAACATGTATTATTGTGGATGTAATTCCACGGTTATAAAAAAATGGGCCCTCCTTTTATAAGCATCTCATGTGTTGAGGAATATGGACCAGTTTTGGGCCTAGCAGGTTTGTCAACCTGGCCCACAACTTCATATTTTGCAGAAACGGATAGCAACTGAAGTGAAACATTATTGACAAATACACACATACACACAAAAAGGGATTTGAAATAACCTATGAAAGCGTTCTTCCTAAGCCTCTTTCTGATTCTGTTAAACATGTGTAACCAACTTTGCTAAAACCGTCTTTACGAAAAAAGCATAAAGGGAAACCTTGTAATTGAAGTTTTTTTGGTAACTACCGAGGAAAACATACACCCTCGGTAGCTTTAATTTAGTCTAAATATAATATTTCCTTAATCCATTTTATCTTTCAAAATCATAAACTTTCTCAAAATATATGGTATGAACATAAGTTTAGAAGATAACCATATGCATGGCCTAGTATAATCGATAGCTCCTAACCGTTTTTGTTTTGTAAACTAAAGTGGATCCTCACCCCAACGTACAGTGAGTGATTAATTTCTCAATGTAGCTCCTTAATTATTAATCACTTCACACTTGTGAGGACGCTATACTTATTATTTGCATATATAAAATGGAGTTTCGATCAAGAGGAGCAGTAATTAATAAAGTCGTGTTTTAAAAAAACAATACACATTTTTATAAATAATTAATTAACTCAACTAATTTTCTCCCTCCAGTCCTTAAATTAATTAATAAAGGAACTTCAAGGGGATGGCGTTGGTTTGGGTTATAAATATTGAATATATTTCTATTTTTTCAAGTTTTTCTCCATCTTGTCCCTGGATATGTTTCATCAACAATAAATAAGTAAAATAGGAGGGTGAAAGTTTAAAAAATAGGTAGGAAATTTTAGAAAACATGATATTATATATTAAATAATTTAACTAATGTTATTAATCCTCTCAAATTATAACTATACTTATGTTTAGAATCCGAAGGGATAAGTGATACAAATATGTTCCTGAATTATATGACCTATTTGAAGTGGTGAATTTGTTCATAAATATTGGACATCTTTCTAATTTCCTCAAATTTTTCCTAAATCATCGTTATTGATGTTCCCAAATATAAACACGAGAGAGAAAGAGTGGAAATAAAGGTATATTTGAGTATATATGTTATAATAGCATCGTATGATTTTAATTAAACTATTTAACTTCATTTGATTAATATATATATATGTGTGTGTGTGTGTGTGTGTGTGTCTTTAAATTAAGAATGAAGGGAGTGTCTTTATATTAATTATATCCAAGATATTTTAGAATTAGGATAATATTAATTACGAAAAGAGGTTGTATTGTTAAGATGATAATAAAGGCGTGTGGGATATATCTCAGAGAGTAAGAAAATAAGACAAGAATGTGACAAAGTCGAAGAAAATGAATGCACCGAGAAATTAGAAGAAAATGAGTTAAATCCTAACTATTAGGGCAACATATTGTTAGTGTTAGCTAAACTAAATCGATATTTTGTAAAAGAAAAGAGGACAACAATGAGGTGTTGGAGATAATTGATGTGGGGGAGTTGTGATGGAAATGGGAAACGAGGTGAATCCGAAATAACCATGCATTGAGGAGTGAGACTTATTAGAGGCAATCAGTGGTCCACATGTTTTCATTTTCAGGCAAGAGAGATGGCAGACGTCACATCCTGACATTGCTCAAAAGCATTAAAAAGTAAGTCATTATGAATGAATGATTCAGTCTCACACCCTTTCTGATAAAGTTAAAGTTACTCCTGTCCATCTCTCCCTCTCTCTAATATACTAGTATATATATATCTCTCATCACCTTACTTTGTTTATTATTTATTATATTATCATGTGACAAGTAATTTGTACACTCTCGTCTGTCTTTGTCTTTGTATGGCTATGCATGAATACGCAATAATTAGTATGGGTAGAGCGATTGAATTTGCAACAGTGGATAGAATATAATAGTAGTAAGAAAAAAGTCAAGTATTTTATCAAAAAGCAAATAATTGATGAGAAAAGAGGGATAGCCCGGAATGAATGCTGAGCAATGGAAGTAAATAGTGAGATGAAAGACAAAAGAAGAAGAGCGAAGAAGAAGGTATGGGTATGAATAGTAAATATCACTCTCTGTTGAGTTGCCCCCAACAGGACAAGAGAAGAAGACAAGAGATCTTCTCTCTCTATCTCTCTCTGTTTTTTTTTTTTTTGCGATATAGTACTATAGCATGGTATAGTATATTGACTATTGATAATATAATAATGTGGTAGCTAGGTTAAAATAATGAAACTAGCTAGGGCAACATGAGTGAATATGTATGAAAAAGAGAGGTTAAATATAATGGAGGACATTATATTGGACATATTCTCTACACTCCGTATCTTATGCTCTTTGTCCTCTTTGCTTTGTGTTCCCCAATTCTCTCCTTCCCGCGACAATTTCGCCTCGTTATCTCGTCCCTTTCTTCTCTATCTATCCCCACACCCTCCTCTCTCACATATATTTATTCCACACAATTATCCTATATATAGACAAAATATTAAAAACTCTAATACATATGTAAATAAGCTTCATCCCAAAAATTTACAGTAAACCTCCATGAAGTTTCACTCTTATACAGATAAATTTCATGTTTTCAGTATTGTTCATCATTTATTAATTTATATCTTCAAATGACTCAGTTTGAAAGCGGTATATACATGTGCAGTAATAAATTTTAGAGGGGATTGATGGTTTGGAGTTATTTGTAACATTTTAATTTTTAGCGGGTTTTGTTATTAAAATTTAATGTGTAAAATCAATTGGTACAGTATACTAATTAGTTCGAAAAAATTAAATTTACTGAAATCACTATGCATGTCTTGTCTTGTTGATATTATTGAATGTTTGATTATTCACTCTCAATATCAGCAATTTTAATGCTCTATCAGTTAACAATTTATGGAGTGGAGATGTTGACTTGAAAAATCTGTCACAACTCACCTAACTTTAAATAATCTAACCAAACACATAATGTGCGAATTAAATAAGGAAGGAGTAATTTCAATTTTAAACTTGTCCTATGATATTTGTTATGTATACAGCCTAGCTATATGTACACAGGAAAAGAACAAGCTACTAACAATAATGCCAAAATGGTGATCAGTCTCACGTCACATTTAGATGTTACATAACACAAAGGCAAGTCCTTTTTTCATTCATATCACCACACAAACTTGCTCAAATATATCAAGACCTCAACACCCTTTTCACCATACTCACTTTTTCCCTTATATTTGCTAACTTCCACCACACTTGTACTTCGCATCTTCTTGCTTAATAAGACCACTCAATGAGCCACCCCCACAAAAGGCCTCACAGTGTATTTCTGGTCATTCCATACCTCAAAAACATAAAAAGATAGAGAGAGAAGAAAAAAGACTTTGAATTTTTGCAGAGACTGAGTTAAATTTCTGACAGTACTGAACATTAAGAAATAAATAAATAAATTGCCTGAAAATTATATTCCATGCAATCCCCACTGTCAAAAGCTTCTCCATCTAGCTACTGTATTCCAAAATCGACCCTAACACTTAGCCACTTTTTTCATGCCAAAACTTCTCGAGCTACTCATCAAAGATAAGAAGAATAAAGAGCCATTGAAGAAATTGAAAGCAAGTTTCACAGAAAAAATGTACAACACGACTCTTACTCACCACTTGATCCAGACGACGCATGAACGGATGAAAACGCAGCCACGTCATCATCAAAACGATCGTCGTCGTCGTTTTATCTCTCTTATCGAGAAGTTCAGAGCATGCATGCAACATATCTGACAATGCTGCTTACTGGATGAGACAAGATTATGACACGTGGAAGAAGATATCTTGGACCGAGGATGAATGTTAAATAATCATAGTGTAATGATGATAATATAATTGGGGTGTCGTTTTTTTATTATTAATATAAAATACTATATTTTGTTATGTTATGTGTTGCAGAATAGTCAGATATAGACTGTGCTGTGTTTACTATTTAGGTTCTGAGGAACAAGTACGGTTTCTTCGCTTCCATATAAGAGGGTTGAGTTCGGCGTAGGCTCAATCCTCTAAAGCTTTTCCTGCTACATACTGTACCAACTTGTTATAATCTGCCTTCTGCTATATATTTATGTGTGTATATTTTTCTACGTACGTAATGTTTCTTTTTATTAATTGTTTTAACTTTTAATCAAGATATGCTTGCTCAGAGTCCATTGTCGACACACAACTTGATTTGAGGATTTTCAAAGGTTTTTGACTATATGCTATGTCATAGGTCTACTGAGATATTAAAGTATATATAGGGCTGCCCATGAATTGACTTTTGTTTACTATCACATTGTGGTCGACCCCATGAGAAGTTTCTTTATGGTGAGCTTTAAAATGAACGGTTGTAAATTCAATCTTGTTTGTAATTTTGTGTGTATGAGTGTTTTGTATATAAAAAAATAATTATACAATAATTAACTTGATTTTGGGAGTGGGGTAGTATACTTAAAATTTTCGTGTCATTTTATATCATAATAAATAGTACAGTTGAAAAATAGGGTATCTAATTAATTAACGTACTCCAACTTCATCTAGTGTTCCAATGTTATCGCAAATTGGAACACCGAAAATCATTATATTTTTTTAAAACAATATTATCTCTTTATTAGATTTTGTTGAACAGTACGCTAGGTCATAAAGTATCAGCCTGTAGCTATACACACCTCATGAAAAATTTAATATGCACTTGCATGCAAAATACTTTAAAATGAGCGTGCATAAATATATAGTACTTTAAAGTGAAATTGTGCCCGAAGGAAATTAATGAGTTGGGCTAATCAAATCCAGATATTTTTTAAAAAAAATATGTACATATATCGATAGTATAAAATATTTGATTAATTTTTTAAGTGGGTTCATAGTTAAATCTGTGACCCTTTTAATGCATATTATGAATATTTCTTAAGAAATGAGCTGTATTTTTAACAAGTCACTGTTAAGTGAGGCCTTAATCATATTTTTCAGGATTGGTTATATTAACAGGGTTACTTGGTGATTTTATAATTCATCTATTTTTAATTATAAAATCTAGTTGCTTTTTTTATTGGAAAAATCTAAGAAAGTTAATAAATTATTTATAAATTAATTTTCTTAAATTTTTTCTCTAAACTAACAAATAATCCAATAAAACATTATATATGTTGTGATTAAATGGTTAATTTACATCTTTTAAAGTCAACTATATCTTAAATTTAGGAGTAGAGCAAAGAAATACATTATATTACTTATATGCCCTTTATAATTTGCTAATAAATTTAAAATGTTAGAAAACAACGTTAATTTATAAAATTAAATCGTCTTATATTTTGAAAAAAAAAATGTCTTGTTTAAAATCCGGCTGGAATTTTCCCAAATTTATTTTCTGGGGAGGGGAGGCACAAGGCAAAAATAATGGGTTATTAAACCTGGGGTGTGTGATTGAGTAGCAAGGACTCATTCACCCTTAACCAATTGTCTGGGGTTCGATCCCTGGCGTTGGGTATGGAGAAGCATTAAATCTCCCAGGTTAGCTGTCTCACCCTTTGAGGTGCCTACAAATCAGTCGGGGATTAGTCTCTCACTTGTCGAGTGAGGGGATACCTTGATCATGGATAAAAAAAATAATAGGTTATTAAGAAAGAGGTGGAGCAATAATTACCGTCATTATGGGATACACTCGGATCTAAAGATGTTATTATCCGTTGGATTGGATCGTGGAAAGCACGCGGATAAGGAGGGAGTAAGAATTGATGGGATAAGGTAAATGGGGTGGGGCCCAGAGTCAAATTAGTTATTAGTCACAAGAGAGAGTTGACCAAAGGCAAAAGCATTGGACCTCATTTGATTTGCCATTACAAGGCTTAAGGTTGGTTTGGTACAATATTACAATATGTCTTTATCGTTTTCCCTGTGTCTTGGGGATTGAGCTTCCTTTGTTAGGGCATTGCAGCTTTGCTCTATTTTTGCTTATTGTCCTACTCCCTCCTGTCCTAAATATAAGACCTAATTGACTTTTTGAAAAATCCTTAAAAAAAGTAAAATAAGTTAATTATAAATTGATTTACCTAATTTTTCCCTTAAACTAGTTTATTTTACTTATAAACTAATGTATAATCTAAAAATTTATCAAATATGTCACGATTTAATAGACTATTTTGTAACCTTAATCTCTCAAAAAAAAAGTCATCTAGGTCGTATATTTAGGACCGGAGGTAGTACTATTTTTCTTCTCTCTTTGATTAAAAAAGTATTTTGGATGTTTTTATATGTTGAAGTTCTCTATATTATTTAGACAGAAGCATAAAATGTGGCTTTTATTAGTTAGTATTCACCTAGTGATTTGAGTTCGGTCAGCTGAAATATAAGGTTTGTGTTTAAATTTTTATGAATGCACAAAATATATTTTAGATGAGTTATCGACCCTACTTAAATTTAGATTAGTTAAAATGTATCTCTCCTACTCCAAAATATATATAAGACCTAGTTGACTTTCTTGGAAAATCCTAAAAAAAACTAAATAAATTAATTATAAATCGATTTACCTAATTATTTCCTTTAAACTAGTTTATTTAATTTGACCTAGAAAATAATAGATGATATAAAAATATATCAAATATGTTATAATATAATAACTTATTTCACAACTTTAATCTCTCCATAAAATGTAAACTAGTTCTTATATTTAGGAATAGAACGAGTAATAAATTTCACTTAGTCATTATTATACCCGCCATTGAATTTCCTTTCAATGCATGCAATTGATAGGAATAATAAGGTAACTTGAGAAAAGATTATAAGTTGTGTATAAAAAAGAAGAGATTATAAAATGGAGGGCAAAGTAGATTATATGTTAAGATCTTGATTTCACTATAAAATTATCTTTCAAATAATATTTATACTTAAAATTAGAAGAAATAATGGATCAGATGTGGCTTTTTCATTATCTGGTTCTAATTGTATTCTATAATGCCACAAATGAGTAGTAAAAAGAGAATAGTTATCCCACGTGTTCGAGTTACTGCATAGTATTAATAGTATTAAACATAAAGGTCTTTTTCAAAAAATGCACCGTGTTCAATAAATGTGTATCATTGGTACACCTCTTAATATTTGAGTATTAAAAACGCTCATTGAATCATAGTTTGGTATCAAAATTGCACCTTTTTCCTTTGAAAAAATAGAAGGGTGGTTTGGTCTTTTTCACATTTAGATCTTATTACCCTCAAGTGCCAATTTAACGGAACTCATCTAAATTTAACGAAAATATAAAAAAATGTATCATGTCCAATAGATAAGTATTATTGGTAGCTGCATCTCACGATAGTTGAGTATTAGGAATGCTCATTAGATTATAGTTTAGTATCAAAATTGCACATTTACTCATTTTGAAATGATCACTTTTAATTTTTTTATGTTAACATGACTACCTTTACTTAACTAAAAATGGTGACTAAGCAAATATTAAGGGTAGTCAAATAATTAAATGTAAATGTAAATGTAAATAGCTAATTTGGAAAGTATATGATTTTTCTCCCACTTTCTCCTCCATGGTAGATCGAAATATTTATTTAAGTTGCCAATAAATATTCAATAATTAAGATACTCAGTTCTACCTAAACAAGTAGTTAGTGAAATGATGCACCAGAAATTATTTTATGATGCTGACTGAAAAGCATTTTACGGTATAATTTATTAAAAATTATTTTAGGATATTAAGTGCCTCCAAAAAAATACTTCAGAATGGATCGCTAGTAATTTTTTAAAATGATTGCATTCAATTTACAATCACACTTTGAAAAAATTACAGACTTTGTTTTGGCGGAAATACGATTATTAATGAGATTAAGTTGAGTAATTGGTACGAATGAGATCTCTTTTTGTTTTTTAATACTGTAAGAGAAGAAAAGAAAAATAATTATTGTCCCCCTGATGTGTTATCTGAGCATTGAGAGGATTCCATTTCCATGCATTCGTGCAAAACCAAAAAGCAAAGCAAACAAAGTTGAAAAAGAAAAACCAAAAGCTAAAGCACTTCATTCCTTTCCTTTTCTTTTCCTTTTATTTCTTTTGTTTTTTATACAATACTTGTTTATCTTTTTCGTAGTCCTCAATTTCATCACCAACCATTTCCCTTTTTTCTTTTTTGATCAATGCCTCTTTTTTATGCCCACATGCATCCTCTAATAAAGCCTCCTCAATATCCCCATACTTTAATTAAAACCCTATAACCCCTTTCTCTCTTCTTTACAATCTTACTTTTATTTTTAACCTTTTAAGAACAATTCTCAGCTCAAATTTCTTTTCAGGCGATTACTAAACTGTTAAAATAAGTCGAAGTATAGATTTTAGAATTTTCGATATCACATCAAATATAGGGACCATGATGAATTCATTCCCCTGCATTATATTATTACAAGCTGATTTGATAATATCTGTACAGAAATAAGTTTGCATGCATTGCTTTACTTTCACAATACTCATTAGTTTTAGTTTTAAAGCGCCTAATCATTTCTTTTGATCAACAATCACATTGGGACAATATTTTAAAAAATAATAATAAAAAAATTGTTCCATGCATATTTCTTTATCTCAAACTAATTTCCAAAATCCGTGAGACTCAATCTAACTAGACAGGTAGGGAACATAAACTAGTATAAGTTAATTTGAAAGGTAGACTATGGTAATAATAACATGTGTTTCTATGTCTCTCATTATTGTTTTCTACTCTCAAATTATATGCACCCTACATGACATATATAACATTATGATTTTTTTATTATTTAATTTCCTATAAATTAAAGCGGAAAATATTTGGAATGTGGCTCAAGTATATATGCACTGGACTCAATCATTTTCTAATTCAGATATTTTACATCCACGTATATAAGTTCGTTTCTCATTTATTATTAGTTTATTACTATGAATATGATCATTCTTGTTTAATTTATCGGGTAAAAAAATCATTCTTGTTTCTTATTTACCGTAACAGTAGGGCCTTATAACTGTGAAGCTTGGAGGGTTTAATGATATTTGCTGTGAAGTAGTAAGATAGTACAGACTGCACACAGATTAGCACCAACACACAACAACCTCACATTTGTTTTAATTATTTCATTTTTTTGGACAATTAATTATTTCAGTTTGCTTCGACAGTTCCACTCAAATGTTATATTTTGTCTCATTTTTTATCAAAATTTGGCATTCTCTGCGAACTTTATTAAAATGAAAGGAACTGTATTGATTTGCTTGCTACTTGCCTCCAGATTTATTTTGAATAATATACGTTGTCTTACTAAAGGCGGAAGCACATCTTTTGGGCGAAGTTATTAAAATAATAAACAAGTGTTTTTATTTGTGTAAACGACAATAATTAGAGAGAATAATATGGGAAAAAGAATTTTGCAGAAAATAAAAAATATTTGCACCAAATACTAGAAGGTGCAAAAATAGAGGCATTACCTTGCCTTCTTCCTCCACCCCAAAAGAAATGCTCAGTGCATTTTCTAAAAGGAAAAAAATGATCCTACTCCATAGTTTACTTACCAACTATTTGCTTAGTGCGAAAGAATAATGCTGTAGTTTTATGTCGGAATGATGAGTATAAAACAAACGCCCAAAAGTAATCCAAATCCTAAGACGTTTTACTATATAAAGCTCGGGAACGCGAGGCAAATTGATCATCGTATCATAAAATTAAAAATCTCGACATAAAAATAAAATCAAAGAGCAGGAAAAAATCAATTATTTCCGTAGCCACACTTCATTTAATCAATTTCTTTTTTTTCTCTCGCCCCATTTATTTTTCAAATACTCGGATGGCTATTTTAATTTTATTAGTTGTATTTGATTTGAACTTATTATAATGTCATAACCACATCAAGTCTATCATATACAACACGTGTATTCTTATGAGGCAATCTATGCCTTTCTTTTTCATAAAAAGTTGGATATTCTTATTAGTATTTCTAAAGAGAGAATGTTGCAAAGACATTTGTGTAAGAACTTCGCTTCTTATGTTTGTTTTCTTTCTTTTGTATATGCCTAAATATATACCACTATTTATATACTTATTCTAAGTATGAATTATTTTGTAAATAAAAGACAAAATAATATTATTAATAGTAAATTATTACAATAGTTTTATAACATTTAAAATGGGAAAAGTAACAAACAATAGTATTCTACTATGCATTTCCAATTAATCATATGCTACACGAAAAACTTTGATAAGTTCTGCAATATATTTGGCTATCATGTAGCGCACTGTCAGAGTCCATTCCGAAAAATCAATCAATCACCTTTGAACGTTTCAAATTGTAAGGTGCTCCTAAACAATAATTCCAATTTAAAATTATCTAGAAACGAGTGAAATTGAAGAGAAAGGAATAGAATGTCGTTGCCAAGTGAAAGTCTAAGCGAACTCCCACCATAACAAATCAAGATGTGGCAATGTTAAGAAGGATTATATATATATATATATATATATATATATATATATATATATATGAATTATATATGAACACCAGATGGTATGCTACCTTAGGGAATTTTCTTATGTAAATAAAAACGTCATCGATTTGGACAAAGCATTTAAACCATCCTTTTTCAAAAGCTTATGATACTTCAAAACTTTATCAGATCAGTAACAAGTGAATATAGATCAATGACCTAAAGGTAAATATCTACAGCAATAGCTGAGTCATAACTCATAAATTTCGAGGATATATCCTCAAAATTTAAGGTTTCTTAATTAGATAATAACTCAGTAGTTAGTAAGTGATAATATATATTGGGAAAACAAGGAGAAAAAATGAACATGGAAGGATTTCTACACAAATTTCTTGAATGCTTTTCTAATTTTCCTCCAACAAGAAATTGCATGAGAAGATCATATATAATAATTACAGACTTTTTCATAGTCATTACAACCTAGCTACTTTATCATATCATCTTTCTTTTTGTAAATTGACCGCCAGGGTCCCTTTTCTTTTTGTCACTTTATTCTAAGTTTTCAGTCTCTTCCTCAAGTCCACAGACATGCACACTCACACACACACACACACTCACACACACACACTCACACACATTCCCAATTCTTTCTTTTTCTCAAAGTGTGTATTAAAAAGCATATGTGAGAAGATGCCCGGAACGAATTGATTATTGGAACCGAACCAAGTAATAATCCTTTGGTTATAGAGAAACAAGATTGAAAATATATTCGTTATAAATCGTAAAGTGGTCCTTTACATTGCCAAGGATCACTTCATATTTCTTTAAGGTAGCCAAATAAAGCTTTCTTGCTCTCTATTTCTCCTCTCCTGTCTCTTTCGAACCACTCCCCCCCCCCCTCCCCCCCCAACCCCTCACATTGCAAAAACATAAAAATCAGTTAGATATATATAAATTTTAAGATATATTTACCATGAAATACATATATAATATATATATTGAGATATTGATTTGAACTAGCAGTTCAGCTCCCGCGCAAAAGCGCGGGGAGATTTCTATACGCTAGGTTAGGTCCTACTGTACTTTCAAGACAGAGAATACAAAATAGGTCCCACAAAATGCTTTCCATTGAAAAACACTACCGGACAACACCAAAACTTTGGAATTGGTGGGTCGCAAGATGAAAAAGAGAGCATTGAGTGGGCCTTATTACAAACGTAACACAAAAAATCCAAAAAAACCCGTACAATGTAGTGTCTTACTGAGGAAAATTCCTTTGACCCAGAACAAAGATATGACCCCACATTGCACGTACAGTTTTAAACATATAAGGCCCACTCTTTTATATATCTAGGGACATATGTGGGTCATCCCACTCATATTTCTTGGGTCGACTGTAAGGCCCACTCTTTTGCACATAACTTTCAGACTTGCTATAGTTAGACACAGAAGAAGACAAAAGGCATGCAACATAACAAACGTTATAAAGCAAATGACCTTACTTGGTTAGCTTTTTCTGAAAATATCACCTCCTAAACACGCAACACAGGTGGGCCATTGAAGCGAAATTATTAAAATATCTTTGCCATACTGAATGGATACGTTATTCACAGAGTAGCTTTTTTTCCTGGGATGACCCATAGACTGATGTTCTCACATAGATAAGTGACATATTGCCTCGCCATATTCTGTCCCAGTTACGACGCACAATGAATCAAAATGCTCTTTCCCTTAAATGACACATAAACCGACAAATAATACCAAGAGTATGTCACGCAAAAGGAAAAAAAGGCAAAATATTAAAAGTTATCGTAAGAATTATATAGATTGTAAATGTGCAATCAGGGAAACTAACTACATAAAGATAAATTTTTCAAAATACACTAACTTCTTTAATAGACCCAATAATAATCATCAAATAAGAAATGCCTTGTTGCAAGTGCATGAAACGTCTTGTCTCAGTTAGCCTTTACAGACGAAGGAAATGTAGTCGCATGCATGCAATATATGAAGGAGAGTCAATGAACCAAATACTTGGTCAAGTCATCTGTGGATGACGTGATTTTAAAAAATATGTAATGTTGATTAATCTATCATAAATGTAAGATGACATACAGCTGCGAAATTTTACACCAATGGATGAAAACACTGTTCATAATACATAAATGGGACCCACCCAGCATGCATGATAGAAGAAACTGATTCAACGCTATTCTTTTTTTTTTGATACAGCGATTCAACGCTATTCTACAGACATGGAAAATAGATAGCACAAAGCCGAACGGAGACCTCAGGGTAGTACCCCTTCGTTTGAGCTATATATTAAAAATAAACGTTAACCAGAGCTTGGGGCTTTTTAGAGATTGACTTATATATTTTTACTTCAAAACCCACAAAACGACAAAGGATCTCATCAAGCTGTGAACATAGCGCCATTAGAAGATCATAAAGGAAGGCATCGACGCAGGAGATGAAACAGAGGTTGACATAGATGGAAAGCCACTTGAGAATGGATGGCTAATACGTAATATCTACATCAACTAAGAACAACACACCATTTGTTCCCCCTCTTCATTATATATGCCAACAAACGCTAACAACATTCTACCCACAACTACCATAATATACTATTCCATTCCATCAGTTTAAATAATGGCGCAACAACCCCCTATTATGATGAACATGGAAACTTATGAGCCTTTCGTGGAGCACAAGCTGACTGCTCTTCTTCAGCAACGGAGCCTTGCAAACATAGGTCCTGTAGTGGTTACATGTGGACCACTATATGTCATAGCAAACCTTGATGTCATGAACTCCATTGAATATCTCTCAACGGTGGAGGGTATGCCAGTTCAACCAGGGTCATTTATTTGGTTTGATCGCCGTCACTTTTTATTCCGCTGTCTCTGCGCATTTATTAGGAGGAGAGGTATATATTCACCAACTTTCAAGAAATCAATAAAATCATATCATGGTGTTATTCTAAAACATGATATGGTGTTATTCTACGCATTTTAGTTTTGAAATAAAATCATATCATTGCCCAGGCTTGTGTGAAATCTAAATGTTATTTTAGCAGTTGCATGATTTAGCTAGTGATTTCTATACGCTAAAAAACACTTTTACGGCATCATGTGCGTTGGCTATACATTTCATTTCATCAAAGTATGTCTTTACATTAAATAGCGGTCTAATTAATTAAAAAGCTTAGCTAACAAAAAAGCCATAGAAGGAGAAATGAGGTAGTCATACATTCGAATCATGGGTCGCCTGAAGCATCTAGTAAATCATGTAACTAAAATACTATCAACAAAACCATTTAAAAAAACTGGTCCGATGAAGATCATTGAGATGATCATTGATACAGACATTAATAAAAAAGCTTAACTAACAAAAAGACCATATAAGGAGAAATGAAGTAGTCATACATTCGAATCATGGGTCGCCTGAAAGATCTAGGAAAACATGTAACTAAAATACTATCAACAAAACTATTTAAAAAAACTGGTCCGATGAAGATCATTGAGATAATCATTGATACAGAGATGAGGAGGCCTGTTTCTGAATAATCCCAAGCAGGAAAGCCTTTAGCAACATATGCCCAAAGTGTGAAATCCTTGTACTAAACATTGCATCAAAAGCAGACCCGTTATGGTCCATTAATCATCAGTCGATGGACCTCGGAAAAAAAGCAGTGAGAAAAACGCTTAAAGAATGGGGTTTATATAGAAAATGAAAACAACATCAACATGAGAAGCCCAAAACGTTTGTGGTGGGGCCACTCCCGTGTAGGCCACAATGGCCCATGGACTAGACAATTTTAAGCAGAGTTTTGCAAAGCAGCGTTCATTTCCCTGGTGTGAACAGTGTTTTAAGACACAATGACGTGAATTTGGTGGAGCAGATTTATATTGTTAAGTTGATGGATCTCATCACAAGAACTTGATAGGAAGGACAAAGCTTCCCCCCACCTCCTTCGCCTTTTGCTGCTTTCTGTCTTTCTTGTCTCCTTGTCTTTCTTTTACTCCTTTTACTTTTCTTTTTTCCTCTCTCACTCTTGTGTATTCTTTTTGCTTTCTCTTTCTCTCTGATTTTTTCCTCAACAAGTACCGATTCTCTCATTCCAGCCCCTAGTTGATGATTAAATCTTCCTCCATGATTTATAACATCATCATCATCTCAAAGTGGCTGCCCTAAGCTAAACTCCAAATCCAAATTTGGTTTCTTCGGGCTTGTCCCTGAAACATCTGATGATGCGCTTCCATCTGATACTCTCTCGTAACTTAGGCATTTTGGATCTATTTCCATCTGAGGAAACAAAAATAAAAATCAATCTAAAAATTAAATAACAAACAATATACTTTATAAGTACTAATTGGAACTGAATCTGGTGACAAACATCTCATGATAAAAATAGCATAATATGTGAAAATGTTTTGAACACACACACATAATCAAAGGCCAATTTAACTGAGAGAAAAAACATTTTATGACATTTATATAAGCTGGGCTGTGCATCTAAAATCCTGTTCTAGGATTTGCATGATTTTTTTTTCTGTAGCTTTAATATATGTTTTTTATTTGACCCATGAATCTGGATTGAGTCAATTGAAATAGGCTTAGCTAGGATGTTACATCTATATATGTGTTGGCGATCAAAGAGTATCTACATGTGTATAGCTAGTTATAGTATATAGTAGTAATAATTAAGTAGCTACGTATACTAATTCATATTATTAGAGGCACCTTTTTTACAGCTCTTTTTTTTCTTTTTAACTTTTTACCCTTGAAATGGTGAAAATGACAGGTCGAAACCCATTTGAATTTGGGAAGGACAAAGCAGCTTTTGAAAAGCTCTTTCCTTTTCTCGTTTCTATATAATGAATGTGCATGGCTACATGAAAAAGATCAAACGTAGTTCTCTTTTCCTCTCATATCTCCCTTTCATATGCATTGCTAAACACACTTAAATGATGCTTCATACTTGGTTATAATTATAATACATACATATAAATATGAAAACTTTGGCATCGATTAATTAAAAGCCTCCATATATATAGCTCCTTGGGAAAAAAAATGCCAGTCAAATTAAAGTATTTACTTAATTAAATAAGCAATTAATTTACCTCAAAAGAACTCAAATTCCCTGCACAATAACCTAGCTTTGGCTTCCCATGCAACCAAGCTTCCCTGTCAAAAAACAAATCAAAACATTACTCTGAGATCTAAAGGATATCTTGCCATTACCAACTAGAAGCCATAATACAGAAGTTAAAGCATACTGAGAAAAAAGAAAGCTTTTATTTTCTTAAATAATGTATGTTTGTGTGTTGTGTGTACTGCAATAATATTCTCCTTTTTAATTTATTCAGTTGATTGAAGTAAAGCTGAAGTCATCCTATGAAGTATATATATATTGCCCGTGACTTATTAACAACAATATGAGACGATTTTGAAGGAAGTTTCAAAGGGCATATAACTTTTATCATCATCTAGCTAAGCTTTAACTTTAACAATAAGTATTCTCTCATACAACAGCGGATGGGGGTCCCATTTAAATAGTTTCATTGTCTGATGAGCCCCACAAAATCCTAAAGAAAGAGAGATATCAATGAAACTCCAAATCTTTGGACTATATTTATATAGCAGAGAACTAGTAGAGATTATTATTACCCCATCATATGAATTTCTTTGATGGAAGCGTGTGGTTCTGGACAGACAGAACAAAGCAATCTGAAATGATTTATTCCTCTTGGTAAATTCTCTCTTTTTTTGTGGGTTTGTGTGAGACTTAAGATGAGAGAGAAAAGAGGGAGAACAAAATATGGACAAGGAGAAATGCTTTATGTGTATATATATGACATGACAGGCGGAAGCACATGTATATTATGAAACAAAAATCTGTGTTACTGTTATATGTGAACATACACATATTATAATATGACATTCTGAAAAAAAATTAAAATGTTTAAAACTTAAACAAGAAAGAAACATACCAACTACTTAATCACGAAGCCAGAAGTCTTAGCAACCAAGAAAAATGGTCATATTTACGATAACTTATGAAACAAAAAATGAATCTCTGGCTATACACATATAACTTAGTAGAATGCTAATAATTAAAGAGCTTCAATAGTGCATTTAATTAGAGCTAAGGGGATTATTATTACCTGGAAGAGTTGCTCCAAAGCCCTTGATGGTCTTTATCACGATCATTAGCACCATCTTTTGCTTTCTTGGTAGATAGATCAGACCTTCTTGAATTGTTCATGTCAAACATGAATTCTTCGGAATTATCTCCGGATGATCCATTATCATATACATCAGATTGCCCTTCATTTTCAAGGAAAAGATAGAATAAAAGTTAATAAAAAATAAATTAACGTAGGTCAATTTAACAATATTATGTAATTGCATTTTTGGTTTGCTTCAATAACAATCCCTCTTCCCTTTTAACATTATATTATTCCACATTTCAATTATTTTTATGTATGTGCACTAACCTGAGGAAGCAGCTGCTTTGTCTGTGGTTTTCACCGTACGGTACATCTGCATATGCAAGCATTAAGTACTAATTAGATGAGATTCTCTACGTGCATGCACTACCAAAGATGAAAAAGAAAATTACTTGGAAATCAAGTAAAATGATGGTTAGAGAAAAAATATGATTATGCATCATACAAAGAGACAAATGTAATTAGAAACCCAAGAAGTTGCAGAAAAAGAAAAGGTAAAGGGCAAAACCCCTTGAATAAACCTTGCCATAGAACCTGTGAGACATAAATTGCGTCTCAGAATCACAGTGTCGTACATAACCCCTAATACAGAAAAATTAATGGTTATGTGAATGCAAGTGTAAGTGTTGTATGCACATGAATGGAAGCTTGTGACTAACTCTGGTTAAATAGTAGGTCTAGTTAAGAAACCCCTCTGGATTGTTATATCATTGAGAAATGATGGTGTTCTGTACTTTCTCACCATTTTCCTTTTCTTTTTATATCTATATATATACACATACACATAAATTTGCTCCCCCCTCCCAAAAAGAAAAAAGATAAAATCGAGAACTTATATTTTTTTATTTATTTTAATAGAGGGATGGAACTCATGGAAGTGAAATGTGTGTAGTATATAAGAATATCAGCAATTGTCTTGGCTTGGCAGCGACTAAATTTGAATTCGTGGGGCTTTAATTGTTGTCTTACTCGTTTTCAGAAATCGATGAGCACATTTTTCTCTCTTTCTCTCTCTCTCTCTAGGTAATTTCTTTCTTTCTTGTTTGTTTTTTTGGTTTCTTTGGTGGCAAGTGTTGAACTTGACTGGGTTCAATCTTCAAAGCAAAAAGCTGTATGTTAGGTTGCAGAAGCAGAGGTAACAGATCTAATAGAAAAAGAAGCGCTGAGGATTTGAAGGACTCTCTCTATCTGCAAGGAAGCCCGGCCATTGGAATTTGAAATAAAAATAATAATATACTATTATATTACACAAAAATGAATTTACAGCTTACTGCAATGTGGGGAGGCTGTAAAAAAGTGTAAATAAGTCAAAACACACAAAAGTACGTCTCTGGGAAACCAGCATTAGAAAATCCTATCACAATCCTTACCTTATTGCATCCGTACTATAAGAAGCGATATGAAGAAATACTATATTCTTATAAAAAGGATGGGGCTAAAGAATACTATATGGTACTAATTTTTTAATTTCTTTAAACACCAATTCATTAGGATTTTTCTTCATATCTTTAAAATACTATATGATACTAATTTTTTTAATCTATGAAAATAGAAATCTCGAATATCATACACAAAACAAGTTAGGAAGATAAATGAGGGAATTAAGAAGGGGAGATTAAAAACAACAAAGTAAAAAAAAACTACCTGAAGATGAGATTTAACATGAGCTAAAGTGAGATCCTTGACATCCATGAGCTCAAGAACCGATTTTGGGGTTGCCCCTTTAAGAAAAAAACCCATAAATTCAAAAATCAGGCTCATAATGAAATTAATTAAAAGGGATTGAATTTCGATAAGAGAAGTTTTAAGAGAAGGATAAATAAGATAATATAATTTACTTTCATGGCCGCCTAGGAGCTCAACGGCGTGGACAAAGCGAGCATGGAGAGTGGTAGTCCAACGCATGCGAGGGGCTCTCATGCTTCTCTTGGCAGGGAAACGAGACAACAACCTCGACCTCATCAAATTTTGATGTTGATGATGAAAAGGGTGATGATGTGTGGAAGTATTGGTGGAAGAAGGGGTCAGGGTCATAATAACATGGTTATTGTTGTTGTTAGATAGTATTTGAGGATGAGTAAGAGCAGGAAGAGTGGGATAATTATTATTAGTATGAGAATCAACAAGAGGAGTCAAAGGAGGGTTTTGGTAGAGAGGGATTCCTCTAATGGGTCTGAGGAATTGAAAGGAAGGCGTTGTTGAGGAGGGATTGGCATTATGATGGAGCAAATGATGGAAGGTATTGTTGTTGAGTGAAGAAGGAGGAGGGGGAGGGGTTGTTTGAGAAGTAAAAAGATGATGATTATGATTATGATGATGATTAGTAGAAGTATGATGATGAAGAGAGGAGAGAGAGAGGTCATATGAGGAGGAGGAAGGAGGGTTGGATTTGGAGTCCAAGGCTGTCTTCCAGAAACCCAAATGGTGAAGCTGGTGCTCACTTCCTCCATTATTATCAGAGGCATGGTTGTTATTATCTCTGCTGCTGCTCCAATTGGAAGAAGAGGAAGTGATGGATTTGGGGTTTGGAGGGCTGATTTGCAAAGACAAATCTGGCTGTGCTGGGAATAGCTCCATATATCCAACCACTCACACTCACTTGCTTCCCTTGTTACACCTATTTAATTGATTAATTCCCTTTCTATGTATGCCTTTTGGCTAGCTTCTTCCTCTTGTATTTGAGTAGTGGCTACTCTAAGGGTGGAATATAATTGAGAGGGAGATGAGGGGGGGTTGGTTGTTGGTTTTGAAAGTGAAAGAGATGGAAGCTAAGGGAGAGAGTGGGTTGCAAAGGGGGCAGATTTGAAATTGATGATATGAAGAGGAGGAGGAGGAGGAGGAAGGAGACGGCAAGTTAAGAGATAGAAAGAGAGGGGGGAATGAAATGACAAGGTGTGAAGTGAATAGTTGTTTCTTTGTGTGTGTGTGTGTGTGTGTGAAGGGGAAGTATATGAGAGATAATGACACTTGAGGGCACTACAGGATGGGAATGGTGAGAGAGAGAAGGAAGGGGCTGTTTTTGTGGACGTGGGCTTTAGGGTTGTACTAGTCTACTCTCCTAGGGATGAGAATGGTAGAAAACATCCAACAGAGAGAGTGAGAGAGAGACATAATAATACCAATCAAATTCTTTTTACAAGTCAATTCTCAAGTACTAGAGAAAAATAGAAAGCTAACTTATATAACTTAAATTAATAAGTTTTTCAAATCATAAACTCAATCATGAATTGGTGCTTAAAGAGTAGCAAGGGTGAGATTTTAACACCTTCATTAATAATTCCCAAAATGGAATTATAAGAACGACCAAAATTTTATTCGCAAAATAGACTTATAAAAAGGATGAGAGTGGTACGACAATAATATTAATAATATAGGGTGACAAAAAATGATTTACTACTCCTTCTGTATCGTTAGAAAAATTATACGAATATTATGTTAGAAGACTTCAACTCAATTGCTGTTATTGTGTTTGTGGAACTTTGTTATGTATGGAAATGTAATAAGATGGTTTTGAGTTTTGACTGCTCAAATTTTAAAAGAGATTTTTTTACCAATGTTTTCTTAAAAAACGAGTGTTACTCCTCTACGTCCGATAAGGGAGGTGGGAAAAGGAGAGAGAAAGGTAAATGGGTTTGCAACTTTTATTCCTTTTTCTATGTACTCTCCTTTTTCTCCCTTTTGGTTTATTTAACAAAAGAATGAAAAATTTACTTTTGCGATCTTTAACGTATGCAGCGTCCATCTCATCTGCAACACTCTTTAGTCTTTACTGAACTGAAACCTAGGGCAATCTATTCTAATCCCCCTTTTCAATTTTTATTCTAATCCCCCTTTTCAATTTTCACCTCCCACCATTATATTCCTCACTCTAACCAATATTCTCTAATTTTCCGCTCACCTTTATGCTAACCTTTTTTTTCCCCATATCATACGAATTATACTCCCACAGTCCTTATAATCATAAAGTGGCTTATAAAAAGAATTAGATGTTTATCAGTTATATTAGGAGAGGAATTGCTAATTTTTCCCCTCAAAATGTGTTCCCATAAATTTCATTGATCAAGCTAGCTACTTTTATATGATTTCTTGGATGTAGTTAATAATAATGATATACGGGTAATATAATTTTTTTATTTTAATACGGAAATTGATTAAAACTATGGGTTACTACCACTTGTGGCTCTTGAATTTACATTTCATTTCATCTTGAACATTTCATTTTGATTTTAGCATTTTAGAATAACCAGTTTTAGTTCTTCTTTATTTGATTTTACTAGTTTTGATTATTTCTGAACTCTGTATTACTTATAGCTGTTAGCATTTCATTTTCTAAGTCTTTTTAAAGTATTGACACTAATAATCATAGAAGACACAATAGTGAAAGATTGAAACCATTTATTTGAAAGTTTAGAGACCAAACTATTTTTTTTTATCAGAAATTAAATCCACAGATTTTGAAGTTTAGAAATAGAAACTAAAATTGAGTAAAATCTTTAGGACTATAAGCAATATGAAATCATAAGTATATGTTTTAAAATTATATACTTGCGATATGAGGATATAATTATCACTACTTTTTTAAATGAAATAGTTTAGAATATTGGTAATATGAGTATATAATCAAATATATCAAGTTCAAGTTCTTGTATCCAATCAAGTTTTCAAACAAGTATACTCTTAAACTTTTTTCAAAGTTAAAAACTTTACTGTCTCTCATTAAGTTTGATTAGGTAGTTAGATTTGCTTTGTAGTAAAAATGAGGGCGGTACAAAACACAATGACGCCTACTTTATAAATTTTGGGCAAGAAAATGAAATTCAGTAATGTATCTTAAAATTTAACTTACTACTAATAGTCTCACTAAATTTAGTACATATTTCTAGAATTGGACTTACGTACAAATGGTGCTATCAACAAATAAAAGTTAAAATTTTATTGGTAAACTTTACTTCCTCTTAATCCATTCATACTTAAAAATGTCTACAATTTTAACCAACTTTGTTTTAACTTTTGCCTCGTTAACACCACATGCTATGTAATTGTATTACTATTAAATTATCTCTCTCACACACTTTTTTCATAATCATCAATCACTCGTTCCCATAAATAAGGATTTTTCTTAAAAATAGAATACAATTTTACATATTCGACACACCTAACCAGTTTTTAATACACTCACATAATTCAAATATTTCGATGGAATTAGAATGATTTACAAATTTCACTTTGTAGATGAAAAGTAACTTCACTTATAGATATGAAACTTTCACTTTTAAATACCATTCCCTCCAAAACTAAATTGAAGGGGTTAATGGTAAAAAAACTTACATGTTAGTACTTTATTCCTAGGATCAATTGTAAAACACGTGTATTTTTTATCTCAAAAAAATATTTGGTGTTGGGTGACCCTCAGAGTAAAACACATATGTATTTTTTACCTTCAAATCCTAAATTAAATATAAGACTTGTTTTCCTTATTTGATCAAATTAAGGATTTTAGTTAAATTAGTTATATTCACATGATATTACTAATGTAACATAATCGTCTACTTTAATCCTCACCCTCCTTCTCTTTTTACTCATCATTAAGGAGTATTAATTAGTAGGGATAGTTTGGGTAAATACTATGAACAATTAAAAATAGGTATTATATTAAGAAACAAACTCACCTCCCCAAATAAATTTTACATTAAGGATTGACTGAAGTATTATATTATATTCTTAACTAATATGAAAGTTTCATTTATTAATCATATTTATAATGTTGAAATGAAACGAACATTCATGCATATTTTTTTATTAATGAGACAAGCATCAACGACTTGAGATCACACGTGTAATCAAACCCAAAATATATCACTTAAAATGGAGATGTCATACAATTGAATTACAACCCATTGATAACACTCGTGCATATTATTATTGTTCTTTTAGATCTAGACTTTATAGTATGGGCCCAAACGTAATGTTGGTGTCATACTGTCATCTTCTGTTGTCTAATTAGCCCTTGCAAATTAAGGTATATTTGTGGGTAGTTATTATATAGATACCCTTCTCCTAACGCAGTACAAATAAAGGTGAATTCTCTAATTTACCCTCCCAACCAACATTGGTTAGAGCTGCATCCACAACGTTACATTTGTCTTCTAAAAGTCTTCAATGAGACACCAAACAGTTATCTCTGCTACGTATATTCCTTTCATGCACACTACTCTCATTCTCTCAACTCTCAAGTCTCGGGCATGTTTATTTTTCCACTCAAACGAAAGTTCGTATATTGAGACACAGTGATTTGTAATAATAATGATGATGGAAAATACCATAAAAATACCACTAAAATTAAAAAGAATACACTACAAGAAATTGTAAGGGTAGTCACGCATGAAAAGGGGTCTAGTCACGTTTTTTTAGTGACAAATAGGGTTTGTCGCGTTTTAGGCATACGCGAAAAAACGAACGTAGTAAAAGGCTTTGTCGCGTTTTAAAAAAAAAACAAAACGCGACAAAAAGATGTCGCGCCAAAAGATGTCGCGCATCTCGCTCCAGATGCGCGACATAATTTGGAAACTGAAAAAAAATGGGCCAACAGCTTGTCGAAGAAGATTTGTGAATCTTCCTTGACAAGCTGTTGGCCAAAGGGAATAAACTAACTATATAGTAATTAGGAAGAAAGTGAGGGAGTATTTTTTTAAAAAAAAGAGGGAGTGTTTGAATTAGGAGAAGTAAAGAGAAAAATAATGAAAACTAGTATTATAATGGAATAAAAAAAATTGAATTATAACAAATGAGGGGAATTTTTTTTTGCTAAATGGAAAAAAAACAAAGTATTAAAGAATGATAAGGTGTATACCTTAAATTGTAGAGGATATTAAACAATGAACCTGCAAAAAAAAATATATTTAGTTAAAAGAGAAATATAAAGAATGAAAGTGAAGAGTAAGAAAATAAGAGTAGTGAAGGAGGAGAAAAGAAAGTGGGGAGAGAGTAGGAAAAAATAGAGTAGGAGGAGGAAGAAATATAAGAGGAGTGAAGTTTATATAGGGAGAAAGTGGGGAAGAGAGGGAAAAATTTGAATTTAGATTCTGCGCAGGTATGTCGCGCACGTGGCGCGACAAATAGACCCTTGCGCGACATAAACGTGTGTGTGTGTATATGTATATATATATATATATATATATATATATATATATATATATATATATATATATATATGTTTTGTCACGCATGGCATACACGCACATGCGCGACGTGTATCTTTGTCGCGATTGTTGCGTGCTGTTGCGCGACACAGGACCATTTGTGGCGCGACATAATTTCTAAAATAAAAAATAAGTGTCACACTTGTTTTGTGCGCGACTTTTCATGCGTGAAAAACGGCCAAAATTCTTGTAGTGATACATCAATTTCTTGAATTTGAAAAATTGCAATTCAAACCCACGAAGGAATTGAAGGGATATGAGATTTTTATACATTACCGAAAGACACAAGTACCCTTAACGGCTGAATTTGCTTATTGTCAACGTGAATTTAAAAGTCATCATAATCACAATTGAAAAAATCCATATGCTGATGAACATATGTGAAGGATTTCAAAAGATATGTCTTATCAATTTCTAATGAAAAAGTTAAGATTGTGATGAATTATTAACATAATTTAATTTGAAAATCGTTATAATCACATTGAATATGCATTGTCAATTTCTAATAGACATTGTAGTTCTGATGAGTTCTTAACATAAACAACAAAATCATATATTAAAATCATGTTGAAAATCTTGACGCACCACTTGTGAATGTTTATTATGATGTATTTGATAATTATAATGGCATTTTTGTCTTTTCATAAGTTATAAAAATAACATCAAATTTTCTTCCTTACAATCTGACTAGGGATTTCTCGAATTTAGACGAATGATTTGTCCTTTTCCACATTTAAAGGTATTTTAACAGCATTTGCCTAATAATAATAATAATAATAATAATAATAATAATAATAATAATAATAATAATAATAATAATAATTGGTACTTAAATGTTTTAGCCTCTGTTTTTTAATAGGAGGAATAATTTAAGTATTGAGCTCAAAATGTGAGAATACATACACGTACATATATTGATACGACATGATATTTTAAAACAACTGACATATTTTTAGTTCATTTAGTTAATATGGATGAGGGCATAATTAGAAAAAGCAAATTGACATGTTTTTACCCGTATGTCATCTCAAATTAGGTAAAGCAAGGAATATTACGTCTGAATTGGCATTGAACTTATAGTGTGGGAAAATAAGGATATAATTGGAAAAAACAGAATTTCGTCTAATCTTAAACATAAGCCTTATTTAATTTAATTTCATATTAAAGATGTTAAGTTAATATGATATGTTTCTTTCAAATTTACTTTAACCATCTTTAGTAATTCCCTCTCCCCGTTTATTGTTACTGAAAAATCCTCAAATATATATGTTGTATATTAAGGGCCAGACAACAGAGGTGTACAAATTAATAGTCTTGAGAATTTAAAATTCGACAAGGAGATAGAAATAAATATGTTCCTCAAAAGTGACAATTAACAAAGAACCCAGTATAAAAATAAAAACAGATCGATATGAAATAGGATAAATGGGAAGACACAAAATGACCTTTGTAGTATGAAAAATACAAAAAAGGGCAATAAATTTGCATTAATTATTTGAGGTGCTATAGATTCAGTTGTCATCTTAAATGTTTCAAGTTTGATGAAAATTACCTTAATACCTTTCAATCAATTTTTTTTAATTACCACCCCTCACCAGTCGCCAGTGATAAAGACCCATTGATGTCGAAACTCTGGTGCTGGTAGATCTTATTTTCCCAAAATGAATTAGAGGCGAATTAGTGGGACATGATATAAAAATACCAAGTTTTTCTATATGCCAAGTTCAGATATTGAATCACCAATTTGATTATTAAATTACGAAGTACTTTTATAACAATTACAGATCAGAGTTGAGAGTTTACTTATATTTTATTTTTATGTTCGTTACATATGGCAAACCAAATGAGGTGGTAACATGTTTCACCCGGCCCCATCACTTTGCCATTAATTTTGGCTAGCTGAAAAAACAAGATCCCACCAATGCTAGAGCATTGTCAACTGGTTGCTAAGAGCTGGAGCTCCGGAGCAAGTAAGTCTAGCTAGCAGCCTAAATTGTTGGTATTATAACAAAAAATTTGGATTGAAGGGCCATTAGATATAGGCATATATAGTTGAGTTCATAGCATCTCATAGGAATAACATAATTTCAATGGACCATTTTGTTATTTACATATTTCATCAAGGGACTTTTATGTTATTTTCCTTAAAATAAATTAGATAATTGATCTATTCATTATATTTTTTCATGCAAAAAATTTAGGAAAAGGGATTAGCTCACACACAATCCAAAGACAAGTTTTCTAACACATGATCCATTGAGACCTATTCCTATGGAATCTAGAGCATATATAGAAAGGGAACCCTTTTTCCATTATATTATATGACATGTTTCATATTTTCTGTCATTTTCATCGAGTGGAAGTGTACCTACCACTCCTAAGTGTATTCGTCGCTACGAAGGCGAACTTGTATGTTGCCCAACTCAACTAACTAATTATTCATTGGTAGAAAAGTTTTTCTCGTTAGTGTGAAGTTTGTTGGGATATGATTTAGTAATCGGTTGTATACAAGTAGAGTCAAATTATTTCGAGTTCATTTAAGAAATAAATAGATAGGGGCCAAATTTATGAATATGGGAAGAGAAGAAGCTAGTGTCTTTGATATAAATAGAAAAAGTTCAGTGAAAGGGGAGGGGGAGAAAAGACAATGGTGGGTCGTCAAAGTCTTGATAATGAAAATTAAAAAATATTGGTTAAGAGTTTTAATTTGATGTGAAATGGATGGTCGTAATGCTCCCAACTTAATTAACAGATCCTCCTTAGTGAGATAGACCACTGTCTCTCAATCAATGTGATAATATTGTCTACTTCATACGCTCTTTATGTTCAACACACCCACATAAATATAATTCTGTATTAATGCCTTAATTAATCATCTAACCTTATATATAGGAGTATAAATTAATATGTTGTTCGGCAATAACAGTGTTGTTCGATGTATATTTTAAAACTGAAATTTAGCTGTTTCTTAGTCACGTACAAAGTTCATTAATACCCATTTCGTGCGTGTCTGCCCTTTCAATTTACATCTCTTTTTCTGGAAATCCAATTTACAAATCCAATTTAACTTGATCGAATCGTTAATAATGCTATTTGTAATTTCTATTAACGATGAATATCGATCGGTAATAGAAAATAGGAAAAGTTTCCAACTAACATACATAGCTAGTTTACTCAAGAGAGTTATTTTTTCAAAAAAGGATAAAGGCCAAAAATACCTTGGAAGTTTCCACCCAGGAGCACTGAGTATATGGAAGTTTTCTAAGGGGCAAATATACCCTGGAAGCAATAAAAATGGGGCAAATTTGTCCTTCCGTCAAATAAACTAACAGTCAACCGGTTTAGTTGACCAAAAATGTTAAGGGAAAATTTGCGATTGACTGTTTATGTTTTTGACGGAATGACAAATTTGCCCAATTTTTATTGCTTCCACGGTATATTTTCCCCTTAAAAAACTTCCATATACTCAGTGTTCCTTGGTGGAAACATCCGGGGTATTTTTGGCCTTTATCCCTTTCAAAAACAAAACCACTAAATTATATGGATGCCTGCAGGTAAAATAATTTTTTAGTTGCCTCCTGCTAATGACGCTGATCGATTCCATGAATGACCAAATATAAAGTGGTTACCAAAACAGGCCAAAGGTAAAATTCACTTTTTTGACCCTTAACTTCAAACATGTTTGGAATAGAATTAATTCGAACACATGTATGTAATTCGTTCTTTGTGTTGCAAATCTCACTTTCGCTTGAGTAAGAAAATCTTAAATTTTGGTAGACACTAGACAGTACAAAAAGCGAGATTCAAGTTCGACCAATCCATTCATAGCAAATCAAGCTATTGATATGGGATTGAATGTAATATAGGAGTATTAATAATTATATATAAAACACAGCTTTATTTGGGAATAAAACAAAGTGTGATTACCAAAAACAAATATTTTTAATTAAGGAAAGAGCAAGGATAAATAGAATGGAATATATTTGGATCGAGTATTATTTCACTCACGCATCACAATCTCCCAACACTTATTTTGTCTAAAATACCACTTAAGTCAACATTCTTACAAAATTGAACAAAAATTACCAATATATAATTCTATTTATATGCGTGTTTATATAATAGAATATATGCAACATATGCGTGTTTACATACATACATACATACATACATATATATATAAAGGTTACAAAAAATTGCGTTTTATAACTTGGGTGAAAATAATTTTTGTTTTGGTTTCCTTAATTTTGTTATGTCTCATCTTTTGTGTAAAATCTAGTTTGTAGTGCAAATACATTACAGATGAGATCATATTTAAGAACTGCAAGTACTTACTATCAGGTTTCACTTTAATATCTTTATATCATAAAATATCTTTTTAGTATCTAATGCTTGTTAATGATAGTTTATTAGCAGAAAGCCAGAAGTGTTCAATACATATCACAATTTAAATGCTGACGAAATATTCTCAAATATTAGCTTACACATTAATTTTAGTTTTAAAATAAAATATAATTGGATAAAACTATCATCATTTGAAAATTATTATTGGCATGTTCATGGGTCATGAAAGAATAAATGAAAAAATAATTTCAAGTCCCACCAAAGACACATAATATTGGAAATGTCCCACCAATTGGTAGAATTAAAATAGGGTCCCAAAGAACCTTACTTATATTTCCAATATTATATGTCTCGGGTGGGATTTGAAATTAATTTTCACAAAAATAAATCGTCTATATACACATACAAGGATGATGCCTATTTCTTTTTTCGGTAATGGATGTGGCTTCATTCTACACTATATTTTATATTACTTCCGTTCTAAATTTAAGAACTAATTGACTTTAAAAATACTAAAAAAGGTAAATATATTACTTATTAATTACTAATAAAAAATACTTATTAATTGGTTTACTTGAATTTTCTCTAAACTAGTTTATAATAATTTAATACTACATGGAAATACGTTATAATTGAAAGTTCATTTACATTATTTAATATTAAAAAAAGTAAACAATGTCTTATAAATCATTATATTAAGCTCTCGACATTAAGTTTGTTCAAACTTTTTGGAATTTATCAACAATGGGTGGGTCGAAAATGAACGTGGAAAGAAGCTAATTCCATTTCCTTTTAATGAATAAAACCCTCAATTTCATCCACATGGGTTGAAATTAAAATAAATTTCAATCACAATGTACAAGGTAATGGTAAAAAAATACTGGGAGATTGGAGATTAAATCGTAAAAGATTAAACAATTTTAAAAGCTTTTTTATGCTCCAACGCAAAGTAGCTATCTATTCTTAAGAGTTTATCCTAAAAACCAAAAGAGTAAAGAAGTGTTTAAAACGGACGATCATAAATTTATTTAGTTTCATATTTAGCTTATGAAGAACAAACGAACATAATCTTATCAACAATAATAGCTAGCTAGAAAGAACGTAACATTGGGAAGTCATTTTTCAATTATTCATATATTATAATTTTTTCAGTTAAAAAATTATATATTATAATTTCGGCTCTATGAATTAAAAAAGTAGAATCACTTAATACGTTGGGGCATATGAAAAGCTTAAACATTAACACTTTAAGACATGCATATATAAGGGATAACGTTGTTAAGGGTTACCCTTTGATTTTGGGTGTCCCTTCCTTCCTTTAAGTCATCAATTATCCATAGATTTGGTTTTCCCATTTTATTAAAAGCTATGTGCCCCTCCTTCCCCTTTCTTC
This sequence comes from Mimosa pudica, assembly GCA_029929735.1. NCBI lineage: Eukaryota > Viridiplantae > Streptophyta > Magnoliopsida > Fabales > Fabaceae > Mimosa > Mimosa pudica. Next base: position 7,627,479 of record JAKELP010000017.1, on the reverse strand, counting down.
CCTTTCCCTTTGATTTTAATTTAATTTCTTAAAAAAGAAATTTAATAATTTATTATATATGAATATATAACAAAAATGCTTTCTCAAATTGTTGGCCTTATAAAATCCTTCACAAGTAGTTAAACTATATATATTATGTACGTGCATGTATGTGTTCATAGGCTATTAAAAATACTCATATGATCTGTTCTAAATATACTATCTATTTACTTAATTGGATTAGATTAAAGATGTTTTAGTTAAATTAGTTAAAATCACATGATATTTCCATATCACCTTCATATCCACCTCCCACTCCCACTAGTTATTATTGATTAATTAGTAAAGAGCATTCATAGGAATAATTTAAAGAAAAGTTGGGAGTATTTGAGAATAATTAAAAAGATATCTCTTGCGTAATAAAAAAAAGATGTCTTATATTTAGGACCAAACTCACCACCAAGCAGTATAGCTTATTTAATTTTTACTTTTTAATTTTAGGCTCCATGTAAAACATACAATAATCCATGTTAGCTTTCTATTAAATACTCCCCTCAATCCTTATTATAAGAACCCAAAATTTAAATTGATTTATTCCAGAATATAAGAGCCCGCCTTCCACTCTTTTCATTATTTGATGCATTTTTTCTACATTACCCATAACTCTTTTTCATATTGATTAATGATTATATACTTCTCTCTCTTATTAAACTCATTATTATAAATAAGAGTGATATCGGAAAACGTATATATTTCAGATACATTATTTGTATATTTACTTTTACATGTTTTCTCAAGAAGTTTGATTTGACGACTAAACTCATATAAATAGGATTGGACAGAGTATATGGATAACTTTTTTATCTTTAAAAATTAACTAGGAACTTTTTAGAAATCTTTAGCTTAGGGAAAAGATCTTTGCCACTATAGTGATAACTCTTTATATTGGATGGTTTGATAAGGGACTCAATAAATGAGAATGTGTGTTTGAATTCTAGGAAGCGCTCTCATTGGAAGAGAGAACAATCATGCCTTTAAGGGCAATACTGCTAGTTACCTGTCGAAATCAAATTAGTCGGTTGTTAATAAGTGCAGCTTACAAGGCGGTATTTAACCGAAGTATAATTTAATTAAAATATGGAGTGATCATCTCCATGATATTTAAGAGAAAAAGATCCAAAAGATGAAGGAATCGAACCAATGTCATTTTATTTGAAAGTTTACATCATGTTTTAGATTGAAAGAAAAGAGTTTGGCTTTATATTTTCACTCATCAAACAAAGGAAGTTGTAGGCAGAAAAAGTGAAATTCTGTTGTAGCTTGATCATTTTTGGGTGCAATGTGAGTATATTGTAAAACACAGTAGTTTTTTCAAAGCTATCTGATTGAGTCAGAAAACAATAGTAATGCATGGAGTCAATTGGATTTAATTAGCTCAACAGAAAATTTTTTACCTTCACAAAAATTCAAATGCAAGTCATCATCGTATATTTGTGTCCTTAACTAAAAGTCTATTATACTAGACCCAATGTGTGTTGGCAAACACATACACAGCAGTATCATTATATTGAAAACAAATTGCATTGAAGTGGATAGATCGGGACTTTGAAAGCGAAACGCAAAATATAAACGAGTTAAGCAACTTTGAATTATATATTTAGCCGACGACAAAAATATTATTATTCATAATATTGAAGAGGATATAGGTGACAGCAAGGAGCTAAAAGAAGATTGTGGATTGTGTGGGATGTGCATAACCGTGATTGATCAAAAGGAAATTTGCCCAATCTCTCTGTTTGATTTCTTGTACTTATTTATCTTTTATGGTTTCTGGTTTCAATTTGCATTTTGCTGGTTGGTTTGGAATTGGAATGATGAGTTGTTCAACTTCTTAAGCCTATGAAGCTTTGCGATTTCAACTTATTTGATATACTATATTTTTTAAATTGAATATTTGATATATTTTTTTAAAAGGGTAATGGGCCTAATCTGCCCCCAAGTAACCACCGAGGAACGCTGAGCACCCTGAACTAACAACAGGCCCGTATCTGCACTCCAAGTAACCAAGGTGTTTAAAAACTACCCCGATTGGACGGTCAACAACGTTTGACCGTTAGTATGCATATGTGGCCGCCACGTGGTTAAACTTTTGCCACCTGTCGCCACGCAGGATATGTTTATGTGGGGCCCACATATAATAAAAAACAATTCCCTCCCTCCTCTTCCACACATCCAAACACGCCCCAACCTCCCCCCCCCTCCCCCCGCCACACCCACAGCCCCGCCACCCCCTTCACCTCCACAGCCCCACCTTCAGCGCCGCCCCTTCTCCTCCACACCCTTGCCCTTGCCCCCAACCACTTCATAGCCCCCTCCCATGGTCCATGGGCGGCCTCAGCATCAAGGGCCTCCGCCTCCAAGGCAAGATCGAAGGCAACTTCAAAAACTCCGACGCCAAGAAACATGGGGGTATATGTGGTTGATGACATAAACATGGGGTAGCAAAATGAGGCATCCAAGAAATTGATTAAAGTTTGAAACTTTAGCTCAAAAATGTATTAGGGAGTTAAGAAATTGATTAAAGTTTGAAACTTTAGCTGCTAAATGAATTGGGGAGATAAGGAATTGAAGGGAGGAGTGTTGAAAAGAGAAAAGGCAGACCCGACGCCGTCGGGGCGGCCGGTGCCGCCGAGAGGGATGTCGACGCCGGCGAGGAAGGAGAGCTGGCGAGGGTGTGGACTTGGCCTTGCTCTTCACGCTGAAATCAACCACATTCATACCTCATATGCATAAAGGAAGGATCTTGATGATGATGACCCATATAATTAACATCATGATGCAAAGGAGAGGAATGACCAGAATGATGAAGAGAACCCAATTCATCATCCTCCTCATCAGAATGATGGCGGGAAGGTCGTCAAGCTTGGAGCTTGGAGATTGAGGTATGAATGTGATGGGGTTTGGTACTGGCTGAAATGGAAGCAAGTGAAGTTGGTGGCGGCGGTGGTGGCTTAGGCAAGCTTTGGATGTGAGGGAGGAGGGCGGCGGAGGTGGAGGTTGCAGGGAGGGAGAGTGGGGACGGAGGGATTGGAGAGAAGGAGAAGGGGAAGGAGAGTGAAGGTGAGGTGGGGTATATTTTTTTATTATATGTGGGCCCCACATAAACATATCCTACGTGGCGATAAGTGGCAAAAAAATTTAACCGCGTGGCTGCCACATAAGCATACTAACGGTCAAACTTCATTGACCGTCCAACCGGGGTATTTTTTAAACACCTTGGTTACTTGGAGTGCAGATCCGGGCCTGTTGTTAGTTCAGGGTGCTCAGTGCTCCTTGGTGGTTACTTCGGGGCAGATTAGGTCCATTACCCTTTTTAAAAACATGATTTGTTTATGCAGTGTGTATGAATAATACACACACATATAATTTGAAGAGAGAGATAGGAATATTGGGGGTTTGTTATAAAAAAAAAGGAACATTGGGGGTTATTATTTTTGAAACACTAATTGGTTAGTATGGAAAATGGGAAAAGAATAAATCATTAACAAACAGAATACTTTTACAGTGACTTATTTCTCAAAGTCAAATATAAGGCATCATTTCAATGCTTAATACTCCCTTTGTTACATATTATAAGAGTTCAATAGTCAAAACACGCTTCTTAAGAAAACATGTAATTAATGTGTCAAAGACATACATATTTTTTAATATTACGGTTATTTATGATGAATCTAATAAGAGAAAGAAAAATATTATACGAGCATTCATTAGTCAATATAAAATAAAGTTAGAATAAAATAAGAAAAAATACATGAAATTATAAGAAATTGTGGAATAGGTTCTTATATTTTATCTTAAATTAATTTAAATTTTAGGTTGTTACATATAATTGACGGGAGGGAGTACTGAAATACGATACACAGAAATTCAAGTTGAGATTGGAGCACAGCTGTTTGATTTGACAATGGGTAAAACACAAACATGTACTCACACACGTGTTCGTGTTTTTGGTCAGTGCACATTAATTACCATATGAAATGCCGAGTTAATAGGTATGGTAGAATAAAACTAGTCTTCCTGATAAAATAAAAGGCTAAATTATACTTTTATACTTTTATACCTTATGTTTGCATCAAGTTTCAATTTAATCCTTTATATTTGGAAAGTGCACTTTTAGTCCTTTTTGTTAACACCGTTAGTTTCGCTTAACGGAAAATGTTAACTTAACAATTTTAAATGGTTATTAAATACTGAAAAAATGTTCAGATTAAAATATTTGAGTGTAATTATTCTTAAATTTTCAAAATTTATCATTTTTTGTCCCAATTTAATTATAAAATAATCATTTAAAATTGTTAAGTTAGCATTTTCCGTTAAGTTAAACTAACGGTGTTAACAAAAAAGGACTAAAAGTGTACTTTCTAAACATAAAGGACTAAATTGAAACTTGATATAAACATAAGGGACCAAAAATATACTTTAACAAAAAAAAATAAAACTAGTCTCATAACTATGTCGTTTTGTGTTTTTTTATGTTATTGATTTCTCGCTCACGCAAAAAAAAAACAATAAATCTTTATCTATTTTAAAATGGGCTAAATTAAATAATATGGGTTATGCGAGTATCCAATTCTTGAAAATCTCAAAGCCGAGCAAAATGAGTCCAAAATCGTTCACTATCCGAGAGCACTGAATAAAGTTGAAGGGTAATGGGATCCGTATATTATTTCATGATTAACACACACAGACACACACCATCTTTGTTCCTCAGAAAATTTTATATGTTAATTTAAAAAACAAATTGGAGCTTATTATATCGATTATGAATAATTAGGAATCTGAATTTGGAAAAAAAAATATTTTATATGATGCAACATTTTAATTAACAAAGAAATAACTGAATATGATGTCTTAACATCCTAAAATATGTAGCTATACTAAAATATCAGATGCAACTTGCACGCATGTGTTCAGGTTGAAAACTAAAGAATCTTGTTCAAACGCGAAGAAGGTGGGGAGAATAAATAAAAATAAATGACACTTTGTTTTCAGATCGAAGTCATTAACACTTCACTGATTCAATTTATGGGGTAATGATTTATTATTTTAATCGTTCTAGTATAGTATCGGTACATCACTAATCCAATCACTAAGATCCATAGTCATCGGGAACAAAACATTAGAGTTTCAAACATAAATGTGTTGCGGAATATATGATTCATTATTATTATTTGAGATTTGTGCCTTAGTTAGAAGCATCTAAACTCTGTCTGATCAAACATTTCTTATTATAATTACTCATATAAGAGTAAAGTAAACCTTTGTCGTCTCAGTTTTTCCAATGCTCAAGGAAGAATCTTATTTGAGTATAACGTTATTAACGTATATGTTTTCAGGACAAATTAAATACATTTAATCAATTTTATTGGTTTGTGAGAAAAGTTAGTTGGTAACTTATAATAAGAATCGGAGGGAGAGAGTACTTTACAATTTTATTACAATCATCAGCGCTACACATGTTGAGAAAGAGGAGAGATTTAGGGCAAATTTCGATAGGGGCATAGTTGAATTGTTTTTTTATATTCAATGTAAATTTAAGAATTAACCGATTTATTTTATTCCAGAAAAATAATAATATTCCCTCAATCACTATATCTAAAAGTCCAACCAGCCAAATCACACAAATTAAAAACACAATTAACGAATTATTAAATATGTATAAAATAATTTTGTTTTTTCAAGTTTGCCCTTATTTATTATTTAATCACTAATTCACTACAAGAAAAAGAGGCTCTAGCCGCGGGTCAAATACGTTATATATTAATAATAAATAATAACCGCTACATAAAGAACATATATGTCACGGTTGATAAAAGAAAATCAGGACGACAAAGCCCCAACTAAATTTTGTTGCTTAAATGCACCTTATATCGCACCTAAGATGCTTAAGCGCGCGCGCACACACACATATATATGAGATGCGACATATGAGGTGCTTAACTAATTTCATAAGAGCGACATATATAAGACAATGGGCTAATAATATTTTCTATATAAACCAAGTGTGGTTGGTGTAGTGGTTACCTCACTTCACCGCTTAACCAGAGGTCTCGAGTTCGAGCTCTGGGAATGCAGTCTGCCCCTTGGCTAGCACTTTACCCTTAAGAGGAGGCCCCGGTGCGGATCTGGATTAGTCTGGGCCCGTTGAGTTCCCCGTGACATTGGGGCTGGCCCAGGATACCGAATTATAAACTCAAAAAAAATATTTTCTATATATGTCGTGGTTCACTGGTGCAACATGACTTAAAAATATAAAAAAACATGTGATGTTGTGCCACTAAGGTGTGACTTAAGGAAAACATATCTAAGAAATCATGTCACAGAACTGCGGTGTGATAATAAGTTATATAAGGAAAAAATATTTTGAAAAACATGTTGCACCTGCTACAAACTATTTAAAAACATGTCACACCCCTACATTGTTACATGAGGAAAACTATTTAAAAAACATGTTGAACCACTAAGGAGCGACAAGAAAAACTATTTGAATTCTACAAAAAACGGGGCCCATATCGGCGTTTTATAGGGCCTCGCATCGGCGGAATTTTCCGGCGAAATAGCGCTACGGCGTTTTGGCAAAACGCCTATAAATTTGCCGTCGAAATGCGGCATCTCGGCGTTTTGGAAAAAGCCTAGACGAGGGGCAAAACGCCGGTATACGGAAATAATATTTTTTTATTTATGCACATAGGCGTTTTATAAAACGCCTATGTGCGGTATTAAATAATAATATTTCATACCGGCGTTTTGCAAAACGCCGGTATGTGTTTTCCAAAAAAAAATAAAAAACATTTTTCTTCCTGATTGTTTAGAACCAGGAAGAAAAATGTTCAAAAACATAAGGAATAATATGTTAATCCCAAAGTTACATACACATAAAGAATAATATATATAAACATAAGCAATAACAAGAGTAATTCATAAAACATGATACCCAAATATATAAAATCAAAACAACAAGCAATATGTAAAAGAAAAGCAATAAGATCATATCAACATTATAAAATCAAATACCACCAAAAAACACGAAATAAAAAACATCAGCAAAACTAGCAAAAAAAATAAAGCAACAGCAACATTGAATGAGAGACGAAGAGAAGAAAAATAGAAGAAAACGAGAAAATGAGCAACTTTGCGGAAGGAGGGAGATGCTATTTATAGGGAACGGAGGTGCGTACCGGCGTTTGGCAAACGCCCATATGCATTTTAATATTAAATAATGCATATAGGCGTTTTGCCAAACGCCTATATGCATTATTTTAATGTAAATAATGCATATAGGCGTTTCCTCAAAAAGCCTGTATGCGATTAAATGTTATTTTAATCGCATATAGGCGTTTTGAGAAACGCCTATATGCATTTAGTGCATTTAATATGCACTTAATGCGCAGATAGGCGTTTTTCAAAACGCCGATATGTGCATAAAGTGCATATTAAATGCACGTTATGCACATAGGCGTTTCTCAAAACGCCTATGTGCGATTAAAATAATATTTAATCGCATACAGGCGGTTTGAAGAAACGCCTATATGCGGTTTTCTGAATAAAAAAATAAAAAAAAATGTCAGCCCCTCTTTTTTAAATTTAAAAACCATACCGGCGTTTGTTATACCCAAAACGCCGATATGGAAACGCGGGAAAAAAGGCGGGAAGCGCTCGCCAAATTTATTGGCGTTTTCATATAGGCGCTTTGGGTAAAAACGCCGGTATGCGTCTCATATAGGCGTTTTGGACCAAAACGCCGGTAAGGTTGCGCCGGAATGACCCGTTTTTTTTGTAGTCGAAGAACATGTCACACAACTGAGGTGTACATAAGGAAAAACTATATAAAAAAACATGTAGCACTACTCCGGTTCAATATTAGGGAAAAAAATAAAAACATACATTGTCACACCACTAAGGTGCGACATGAATCTTATAATAATCCATATAAACTTCACATTTCTTCCCATGATTCCATGATTCTTTTTCAATTTATTTCTCCACCATCTCTCCTTTCATTTTACTCGCTATATACAACTCATTTTGCTTAAGTTGATATAAGTAAGGAATGTTGCTTAAACATTACTATGGTGTATACTTTAATTGGTTTGTTCATTTTCTCCCCACATACAGTTGTTCCTTCATTATTATTATACTTAAGTAATTGTCTTTTATTATTTTTACAGGTTTTTTGTTTAAAACTATAATTTATGTCCTCAACTATTTTATCTTTTACTACCAAGTGTTCCTCTACTCTTTCTCCAACATGTTCAATAACCACCAAATATTTATGAAGTGATAATTATGAAACAATGTTTATCAGATATTTATGTATGATATATTTGATAATCCTCTACTTTTTCTCCATTGTAACCATTATGTTTGTTCAACTCGTAATAACATTTTCTATGTTTTTTTTAAATTGAGAATTTTGTATCTCAAATAGCTAATGCGACATAAGTTGAAAATTTTTTAAATTTTGAAAAGTGCATGTCACGGTTTTGTTGTGCAACATAAACTGGGTTTTTTTAATCTCACATAAACTAGGTTTTTTATTGGGAAAAGCTTATGTCGCGGTTATGAGTCATATATCACAAATAAAGCCGCAACTACAGCCCTCCTTTCTTGTAGTGTGGTGGTTTGTAGAACTCTATTAAATATCATTAACATGGATTTTAGACGGCACTGTTATTTTATCTTGTAGACAGCTCCATGCAGTGGAATAAAAATTTGTAGTTGCGCTCAAATCCTACCCGTCACTTCCGAATTTCATTTTGCTCCAACAGCTCCCCAAAATTAATAAAATGAATAATTCCCACATGACGATGGCCAGCCGGCAGTAGCGAACAGGTTGGGCTTTTTATAAAAAATAATTAATTTTATTTAGGGACATTATTATGGTAAATTACATTAAATTTGCAAAAGGATAGGAATATCCATGCATGGAATGTAACTATCCCTTGGAAAAAACTTACCTCAAGTACTTGACCTAAATTACATCCATTAAGCCAATAAGAATTTGACACATGTCCAACTAACTCACACCACTTTCTCCTCCTTTTCTCTCTCCTCCATGTGTCAGTTGTGTATGGGGTTAGTTGGACATTTGTCAAATTCTTATTGGGTAATGGATGTAATTTAGGTCAAGTACTTGAGGTAAGTTTTTTCCCTATCCCTTTTTAAAATTATTCGCAGCATTATGCACTTCTTTACTTCTAGAGGTATTTTCTCAAAGATAAATGAAATCAAAGATGAAACTAACAGACTATCTATGAAGATGATTTTATATTAACTGTTGCAAAAATAAAACCCAAAAAAGGAGGGTGTGATATATGCGTGCGATGGTTGCGGTTGGGTGGCTTAGATCTCATCATTCTGACCGACAAGATGCGTCATAAATTGAAGAGTCGTAAAAATGTTTGATTTCTTTAAGAGATAAATGTAAAATAAGCCAAACCAATTAATGTCTCTCACTCATCAAACAAACCCAGTCAAATCCATTACGTTGCATCCTTTGAACCACACACATTCACCTCTCTCAGCCATGCCTTCTGCCATCAATCAATCACCCTTCATCACTTGGGACCATTTTCACACACACATTTAATTTCCTCCTCCTTGCAAGTTACACATTTAAGATATGCTTTGCTAAGTTTATGGAAAAATTACTTATTTTTAAGTTGACTTACTTTTAAGTCAATTTAAAAATAAGTCTCATTATGTAATGAAATTTATGTTTTGATTAGCTGTGAAAAAAAGTGACCTATTTTTCATAAGTCAGATTGTGTATGTTTGAACTTTGGATTAGTTGTGATTGTATAGGTAAAATAAGTTATAATTTGTGGGGTCCACCGTTCACAACATAAATTACTTATAAGTTGAAAATAAACTACTTATTTCTTCTTTTTTTGTATGAGAATAAACTACTTCTTTCTAATTATGAAATAAGCTACTTATTTTTAATAAGTCATTTCAAAAAATAAGTTCAACCAAACATCACAGAAATACAATCTCCTTAAAATAAACTCATCACAACAAAGCCTTATCCCACATAGGTGGGGTCGGCTACATGGATCACATGACGTCATTGTGCTCGATCAATAGTCATGCTTGGAGATAAACCCTTCATTGAAAGATCTCGTTGAGTAACTTCGTTAAAAGTTCTCTTCGGTCTCCCTCTCCTTTTAAATGTGCGTGTTCATGCTCAATAGATTCGACATACTTTTACGTTAGCTACCGAAGCCTAACACAACCCTACTCCTTTATCCGGGCTTGGGACCGGCTATAAATATAGGTGGAGTATTATCCCTTACAAAAAATCAAATAATAGTAGTAATGAAAATGACAAGAATCATCATCATCATTGAAAGATCTTGTCGACTAACTTCATTAAAAGTTCTCTCCGTTCTCCCTCTCCTTGAAATAAACTATTTTTTCAAAATAAGTAATTTATTTGAACAAAATTAAGTCCAACCAAACACACACTCAACCACCCTTCATCAGTACAAGATATAAAATTGTATTATTGAATTTTATAATAATTAACCATGCTTAAAGTAATTATAGAAGTAAACGACAATATATTGAAATATGAATTTGAAATTACATATAATTATGTATGAAATCAATGAGAAGGTCGTAGCGGTTTGTGTTTAAATTATTGATTGAGTCGACATGATTGTAACAATTTTGATTCTAATTTTGGTTGATAATTATGGAACATGTGATGGATTTGGAATCACTGGTTGAAAAATTGTCTGATTGGTCTCGCGCTCTATACTCAGCTCTCCTTAGTTAATTATACTACTTTGCCTTTTTCTTTTTTGTACTTTTCATTCCATCACTAATTGAAAAGCCTACTTCAAAGATGACCGCTCCTTTTATTTGCTTATATAATTTCCCCCCTAATTTATCTATTAATATTATCACGATAACTCTGAGGTGGAAGGAGAATTTAGAATGTTAATTGATTGATTGGGAATTATCAAAAGGAAAAAAAGGTGTGCATGCAGATGATAATAATAAGAGCAGTATGGCAATACTAGGGCAATCCTTTTGAGACACTTGGGACAATATCTGAATCATATATAGCTTTCTTCATATATATATTAATCAAAAGTATATAACCATTGGAGGATGATCACTTTCAATAATATTCTCGAAATCATTTCAGGTGTGATTTTTTTTTTCCTTTGCACTCCTTAAGTGAAAATGAAAATTCGCGTTTGAAAATAGACCGCAAATTAATTAAGAAGAATATGTGTTGTGTGATTGAAGTTAGCCCCCACAGAATTGAAGTCCTAAAAGTAGCAAAAGCCACTTTTTCTATTTGAGTCCATAGCTATAACCAAATAGGCATATAGGATTTATACTTTTCCTTTGCTAATAGCAAAGAATGGGGGAAGAATACAATTTAAAAAACACAAAGATGAGACATATTGAATATTTTCAAAGGGAGAGGAGCAATAGATGAGGAGGTGTCCCCACAGATCTAGGGAGGGTCTTGACTGAATAATATGCAAGATTTTGACAAGAACCCATTAACATAATTTTTGGCTTTGTTCCCTTTCTTGTTACAATTTATCTCGCCTCACTTTGTACAAAATCCACTCATTTATTCTCCTTTAAGAATAAGATAGACATATTTTGTGAGAGGGAGAGAAAAGGGTGGGCCTACAAAGAAATGTCTGTCTTAGACTCTTAGGCGCTCAATCAAACAGGAAAGGAATGGGCTTTGTCCACAACAAGGTTTCTAATCATATTTCCAATTGTGACGATAAATACATAATGCTACGCTAGAACCCACAGGGGAAGTTATGATGCCCAAAAGTCTAAAACTGAACTGTGAATCTAGTACACCCTATCAAGTAAAAAATGCGATAAGTGTCTTAGGGGTGTTTTGGACTTGATTGTGACTGAAAACCGACCCAAATTATATTACAATATGAACTTTATAAATTATGTGTCTATTTGGTGGGACATTTTTGCCCTTGCAGCCAGCATCGTCATAGTTCAGTTCAGACCATAAACCCAAAATTTTAATTTCTTGCATAAAAAACTATGCTGTTGAGAGATCTTGTCAGTTAAGTAATAAACAAGATGCAACTTGTATGGCACACAAACTTGGGTATAGGTAGGCCTATTGAAGTCAGTTAAAAAAAAAACAATCCTAGGAGCAACATCTAAAAAGAGAGAGCAAGAAGCCCAAAACGAACGAATTTTTAAGAAAAAAGTGTAGCCCAATAATGATTCAAGGTCAAAAGGCTAATCATATACGTCTAGGGAAATATTAGTTGCTTTGACCGAACAAAAATGAGAGCAAGAAGCTGAAGTCCAGCTAATCTCGATGATTTACAATAGAGTCATTTAATGTGTAGGGTAGAGTGCGCAATATGTGAGAACAAAAATCGAAATGCAAGCTTAAGAGGCAAGTAATTGAGATAAAGTGGAATTTCTTGGTACTGTAATGTAATCAAGTAGTTATAGGTACAGGATACCTATTGCTACAAAAAGAATGGATGAACATCAGGTAGGGGAAGCAGCAGAAAGCACTAAAATCAGATATCAATAGGGAGATCCTACCAATGAGACCTAAATAAGTAACCAAAAGAGAACTAATTTACATGGATTTTCACTAAACTGGCTGACTTTCATTTTTGTTTTTTTTTTGGGGGTGGGGGGTGGTTTCATTTCTAGCTTGCAGGATTTGCTGCGGGAGTTAGAAAAACACCTTGGACGACCAGAGAGAAGCCAAGGGATGAGCACCCACGCAGATTTGCCCGAATCTTAGGCCCTGCAAAAAGAATGTGAGATCTTTGAACCTAAATGGTTAATATCTTTGCCGCTGCTTCCGGAATCAAATCATATAGAATTTTTTCGTGTGGTTGGTTAGAAAAGCCCATTAGCTGATTCATGTTAGCGAAGTCAGACTCTTCCCAGCTAAGCCAGTGGTTGTGTCACCATTTAGAGGCAAAACCAGGAGGACCGTCTAAGCTCAAGTATGAAGGGGCTCGAACTTTAATGCGCTTGGGCCCCATATCAAAGGGAGGAAGAGTTCTGTCCTTAACTGTCTGCTGGAACCTGTATTTCCTGTGCTGATCTTGCTGCTCCCTACTAACTGCATCATTGCCCAGCCTCTTGTACCTCACAGATATGGGAATGATATTTCCGCCAGCAAATTTGTCCTTCGCCAATCTTTCAATCTCCACTTTCCGTTTCATTGGGTCACTCATTTTGTTACTTGAATCATTGCTTCGGATGCAATCCATTGGCTGTGCCAGGCTACTTCCTCCATTATCTTTCTTCAATCGTTTAAGCCCCTGCTCATAAGTGCCCACTCAGTCATTATATTATAATCCAAAAAATTACATAAAAATGAGATGGTAAATTTGAAGACCAGCACTAGACAACTCAAATACGCACAAGTCTAGCGCAGCTTTACATGATGGAAGGATGGAGGATTTAAAAATACCTGTGGGTCCGAATGCTTGGAAGACATGGAATTCAAATTTCTCTTCTCTGCCCTCAGAGAAGAGGGTCGCTTTACCCTAAATATCTCTGAATCTGAATCGTCATCCTCATTATCCACAATGGACGTCATCTCTAATTCATCTAGGTTGCGCTGGGGTTTACTTGAGATTTCGAGATGGTGTGTTGGGGGTAGTGAAGATTGGTGCACACCATTCGATACTCCTTCGCAACATTCTTCAGAATCAACAGAGCCTGAAGTGAAATAAGCATGCCCATCGTCCTGCTTTCAGAATGGAAATCAGAAAGGTATTCTTAGATCATAATTTAACTTCAAATCCAGACAGAGAGGCAATGGCAGCACAATGATAGTGAAAAAGTGCATGCATATATGACTTACATTTTTTAGAGCAGAAGACCTTTCAATAGGTTCTGAAAGAGAACACAAGGTGGATGAAACCGAATAAAAAGAAGCCTTGCAGGCTTCTGGATTAACATCTGGGCAGTGCCTCAAAACAAGTTGACTTTGTAAATCAGGCTCTGGATTATTTGTTGCCTGATCTGGTATTGAATAATGTTCAATAACAGGATCAAATTCTATGTGGCAATAAGGAGCATACCCCTTTGCTTCAGCTCTCTGGAACATATCTGACAAAGGATATGAATACATGTTATTATCACCCTTGGTTTGCTTAAGAATTTCATCCACGATTCCATCTTCCTGCTCAAACCTCTTGGCTGCAGCTTCCAGATCACTAATATCCTCCCTAACATAAAGAGTGTGTTCGCTCCCACACGTGAAGCCAAGAGCTTCAATATCTGCATTAATGATTTTATCAAAATAAGAAAATCTCAATATCTAATCCATCGAATAAGCACATACCATGCAATCAATCAAAGCTTCATTAAAGGGTTCACAAAATATTGAGTAATAAATTGGTGAATAGTAACTCATAACATACCGTGGCGAAGGCACACTGCATGCATGTGACACAGGCAGTCTACATATGCAACATAACAATCACGTTTGCATAGGCTACAGAGAATTGTGCTGTGGGAATGTGTAAAAACACTCGAACAAACTCTCGATTTCATTAACAGCCAACGAGCACAATGCTGAAAGCGCATTAGATTCACAAATGAAATCTTTATGCAATTATGAGCCATAAGATCTGCAGATGGAGAGTCTGAATCTTCAAGTTCTAAGTTTGAATGAAGAAGCATTGCTTCTTTGCACAGAAGTTCTTCATGAGGCAGCAGAGGCATCCTGTTAAGAAGTGCATATCGCTGGCTAGCAATAGCCCCTAAAGGAAACCAATCACCAATTGCAAAGTTCACTGCTTCTCCACAGTTGAAACCTGAAATTTGAGGTAAAATATGAATAGATTTATCTGCATTTTGGACACTATTATATGTCCCAAGTCAAACTTTCCCTGTCTGTAACAAAACAAGTATTTTATGTGCAACTCTTACCATGACTAAATCCAGCATGATATGCTCTAGGAAAAGTAATGACAAACTCCCCTGGCTTTTGGACAGCCTTATAGACAGGGACTTCATTATCCAACAAAATACTTGGAGGGAACAGAGTAGTTTTCCCCAGAAGAACATCAAAAGCTCCATCCTCCCCATCACTAGAAAGAATATCATTTGAGTACACATGCTCTCTCACCACCCTTTCAAAATCCAATGCTGCGTGACCTGGGATACCATACCAAGTTTTTGCTGCCCCACAGTGATGATAATTTATGCTGCCATCAGAAAAATGTAAAAAATTAATATAATTATTTCAGCATAATAAAGCAGCTAATTAGCTTGCACTAATATTATGTTTTAATTATCATGAAAGCATTGAAATTTACCTGTACAAATAATGATCTTCCACATGCCAAGCAAACATACTGAAGAGCATTCCAATGTACAGCATAGGTTCTGTTACTCCCTGAAATAAACTCAAAAGGTGAGACAGGGAGAAGTATGAAGAAAAATGGATATTAAGGTGTACGATAACTAACATACCGGAATTGATGTTTCCAGGAGGCGCAAAATGGACTTGGGCAGCCGTGAAACTTTCTGAGACAAAACAAAAATGTGGTTTTAGTTAATGAAAATCAGATCAATCAAGTCATAAGAAATACTTCTTTTTACTGAGCCAACAAAGATTAGCAAAAACATGAAATAGGAAAATGTTGCAAAAACATATAGAATGAAGAAAACCATAGTAGATCATAATGGAACTGTAAAGGGTCATATTGCACACGCAAATGATACAATAATAGCCACCTAAAGTCAACTCTTCCACACAGACCCTTTCAATACCATTATTTTAGGTAATGATCCTATGGCTATATATGTGAATGAAGAACCAGAAACGCCAACAGAAAATATTTCCCAAGATGTCCTTTAACGGTGTACCAAAATTTTACAAGGAAAGATATGACAGAATACTTTTTAGGGGAAAAGGCTGACAATCATGCGAACAGAGCATTTCATACTCAAACAGCCAGGTATAAAACAAATATAACCATAAGCAAAAATCATATTTCAACCTGATTATCTTTGTGTAAATATAGAAGACAACATAAAAGAATACAATAAGAATGAAAGAGTAACTAGTAGAATTAACACCTTTAAATTCCATTTGCTGTTCCCAAGCTGATCAGTAGGAGAAGAGGAAAAAGCACTACCATCAACATCACATGCATATTCAACAGTTTCCATCTGTCCACAAGCAATTTCATGCCAAAACTCTTTTTCCAAAAATGTGGCAGGAAGACATCCAGCACTAGAATATCTATGTGCAAAAACTCTATTTGCAATTTTCTCAAAATCACGGAATGTATAATTGCTGAAAGAATTACACTTGTATTAAAAGCCGAAAGAAAAAAGCCCATTGAAGGTTCAAACAAATGAATTCACAAAACATACCTTCCACTCATGAAAAAGGTGACTTTATCTTCAGTGTCCCACTCTGCAAGCCTAAGAGGCTGTACTCTAGTTGTAAACTTGAACCCTGCTCTCTCTTTCATTAAAACAACTCCAGCAGGAACAGAAGCGCTCAGGGGTGAAATAATCTTGCATATGCCTGGAATTCAAAAACAAAATCAAATAATAAGGTCACAATTTTATCAATTTACGCATTCATCTCCCAAATATTTAGTGAATATACATAACGAAAAACTAGAAGAATTAAAATATCGCAAAAGTCAAAACAAAGATGTTTGTCTTAGTTGAAAGAAATATAAGTTCATTATAAACCATTATTAGATCAGAACATTTTTTAATGCCATAACATCATCTACATCTGGCAGTTTTCAGAGTGCTCTATCCTCATCATATGTGATAACTTTACTAAAAAAAACATTCAGCATTGATAGTTCCCACCAGTAAAAAATTGTGTTTGAAAAATGTCATGGGTAATGAAATGACTTTCTCTGACCATCTTAAGTACTAGATTAATACCATCAATTCAAAATCAAGGAAAAATTCAATAGATCATACCATATTTTGAAGCTTCCGGAGCTATCTTTTGCAAGTAAACCAGAGGATCCTCAAATTCCTCCTTCGTTGGAGAATACACCGGACATTCTGGAATTGTTTCAGTCCATTCAAGATCACTTGTCTCAAACTTATCTACCTTCCGCTTGGAGAACACATCTGCATTGCCATGCAATCTGACACCACATGAAGATGAAGCTCTCAAAGCATCTCCTCCACTCCTTGCCATTGTGCTAGCAACAGTTGTTTCAGGGGCAGTATTGAGTTTTGCCCGCTGAAGCCGCTTACGCTTCAAAAGTTCTAGCCCATGTCTAGCTTCCTTAGATAAAGAAAGTCTTCTTTCCACCTAGGAGAAGACCCATCATTCAACACTCAGAATAGTATGTACATAAATGAAAGAACTATAACAATAGATACACGCACATAATGAATAAAATCATCTGAAAAACTTGAGAGTCAACAAGTGCATTACAAATAAATAGCTTCATCATCGTGAGAGAGAGGTACATGCATCATGAGAAGAGCTAAATATAAATTACATGGTCCAACAAGTAAAAGAAAGAATTGGGAAGCAACTAGCCAAAGGTGCATGGAATTTTAGCCACGTGACAAGAAATGATTGTATTTGTATCCCTTTCCTCAAACCCTCCTCAAAGAAAAGGACTATAGTAATTGAGCCAAATTACAGCTTCAAATCATTCTCTTGTAAGAACAAAGAAGCAATTGACATTGAGAAAGAAACAGTAACTCCTATAAGGCCACAAGGGCTTGATATTTTCTAAAACGGTGTGTCCTGTCTGACACATGTTGGGCAAGGATGGATATCCATCGTTTACTTAAATTCTCCAGCTCCATGCATCAATATCCAATAAGTGTAACCACAGCTGGGATAGGGACTAGAGAAATGGAGAAATGCATTTTGAACTCAAATAAACATCACAAAACAACCCCCCCAACCCCACATAGAAAAGGATGGAATATTACCTATTTACCCTGGAGGATTCAATAACTAGACTAAATGACCACGGCTTTTAGCTATCACACAATACAAGTCACACACCGATACTTGCCTCACAACTCATAAATAATATCCTTAGCCAAATGGAAATCACCTCCTTCAGCAAATCAAATCGCTAAGAACAAAATTTGACCCACCGACTGGATGATTAGACCTTAACCGACTCAAGTTTTTTCGACGAAAAAGATTTCGCCTTTGGTCAAACGAAACTAGTCTCAAAGAAACATTCAACAAATGCATGCGCTGAAAAATTGACCAGTTCCCTTTCCCTAAATCATTGTTGGCTTCTTGCCTACCCTATCATAAGCCAAACGAACAATAACTGACATTAAAGATTAAACATATCTTTATGAATGGTCAAAAATCAGAGAAATATTTTGCAATAACACAATTAAACGCAAAAATAATAAAAATTACTAAACATTAAGAAACACAAATCTCTGAATCCTCCCTGCGGAAAGAAAAGAAAAACAAAAAAAGTAATTAAAATAGGCAAACAAATAACCCCTAATTTTCCTAATTTGCAGATAAGGTCTCCTGTTCACACAAACATAATGTACCTTAGGCATAAATATAAAACCAAAAACCTTTGAGCTATTAAAAAATCAAATTACATATTCTAACAGGAAAATTATCACTAAGAGTAAAGAAACACGAAAATCATATCCAAACAAAAATCATTAGAACAATGTCTGAGATCTGGACGAAGAACCAGAAGAAAATGCAGTTTCAAGAGAATATAAAATTAAGACAAAAAGAAAATTAAGAAAAACCGTACACATACCATTTCATTACGGAGTCTCTCCTTGTAGGTCTCCGTCTTTAACAACTTGAACGAGAAATCGAGAAAACAATCACAAATGATAACCAAATCCAAGAAACAAACCCTAGATCACGATCCTTGACCTCACAGATTAAAATAGAGTCTCCAAGCACTACCAGAGTCGCCACATTCTTGTGTAATGAAGAGAACAACGAGAAAAACAGCTCAAAAGAGAGATCCAAACGCTTCAACGACCAAACGGAAGGGTGAAAACGGAAATAAAAATGTTCCGATCGGAAAGTGTGGCTCGGGAGAGAGAAACACGGCCGCCGGAGATGGAGGAGATTTCCCGGCCGGTGGAGGAGATTTTCCGGCGAGGTATGGAACAGAGAGAAACAGTGGATGAGGAGGAGAGAGAAGACAGAGAATGCTTAGAAAATCGAAAAAGAATAAGGAAGAGATAATTTATAGTTTTATACTCCAAAATATGAACGCTTTTATTATTTTTCAAAAACAAAAGGAAACAAATTACAAATGGGAAGTTGATTTTAATTTTAATTTAATTTATTTCCTTTTATACAGAGAAGAAATATAAGAAGGCAAAAGTGGTGGTTGGTTGGTGGTTAAACCAAAAACTTGCCGTCCAAAACGCGTTTCTCACCTCTTTCGCGTTTTCAGGGAAAACGAAACGGAAATGACACTTCCGTTACGACGGAATTATCGGTTATTAAATTTGTGGGATGGGCAATTTATTTGGCGGGTAGAAGAGAAAATAAACGGTATTACACCCTGTAACTTGAGGGGTATTTTGGTGATTTCACCAAGACGGCGTTATCGATAAGGTCTGGTTTCTGTGTAGGTCAGAGAACAGAAAGTGGCAGGAAATATGGAATTATCACGTGTGGCGAGACGGGGTTCAGTTCTGTACAGTAGGGGTGGATCTGACCGTCCATTTGGCTATCGTTTACTTTGAAAGAGTCAACGAACGCAAATTCTGTGGAATCTGAAGTACGTAGCTGGGTGTGTACTTTTTCTGCTCAACTGCCGACCTGTACAGGATAATTCCTACCTACCTTCCACTTAGTTAGTTCTAAAGGTTGGAAAGACGATTTTGTCCTGGTTTGGTTACGTTTAGTTAAGGGTAAGGTAGGAGGGCGTTTTCGACCTCACAGAAGTGTCACATGTGGGAGCGGCCAAGTCAGTTGTGTCATGTAAATTTGTAAAGTGAAAAAAAGCAAAGAGAGAGTTGGAGTCGATACGTGGCATTATCTGTGAGAGGAAGGAGTACGTGGCGAGAGGATAAGGCAGAGGTTTCGGGGGATTTTGGTGTTACTAGGGGTGGTGGTGGCCAGAATGGAAATAGCTGGCAGTTACAATGGGTGTTTAGGGTGGGGCCCAGGCGCTGAAGGTCACGAGAAAATCCCCTAGGCAAGACATGAATGCCTAATCTTTGATTCTTGAATTAATTAATCAACTCATGGGAAGGCCGAAGGCCTCTAATAATTTGGAGTATAGACAACTATGTCTATTTAATACTACCTCTAGTCCTAAATATAGGATATAGATAACTTTTTTTGAAGAGATTAAGGTTGCAAAATAGTCTATTATATCATGACATATTTGATATATTTTTAGATTATCCGTTAATTTATAAGTAAAATAAACTAGTTTAAGGGAAAAATTAGGTAAATCAATTTATAATTAACTTATTTTGTTTTTTTTTCACAAAAGACCGGAAGGAGTAGTGTTCTTACTCCCCATGTCTAAGTTAGTTGGTTCAGGTAAAAAAAATGAGTTCAGATTAATTAGTTACATATATATGTGCCAAATTACCCAATAGTGTGATTATTCCACCTTAATCAGTCCAATATGTAGGGTGATTTCTGATAAAAAAAAAATATGAAGGGTGATAATTTCCTCCCTTCTTGTCTGATGCCTTTATAAGCTCTAAATAATTCCCTTTTTTCTTTATTTTCAGCTATCAAATTTTATGGATGATTATAATTAGAAAAAAAAGGAAGAAAATATGTGTCAAAAAGAGGAGAGATTCCACAACGAGTCCCATGAACTAAAATACTACCTTTGTTTCTAAATATAAGATCATTTTTAAACTTAAGTTTGCTCTTAAATTTAATATCACTTTCTATTTTCCCAAATTTTCTCCAAATTAATTATAATAATATTATCAATAATCAATAATAAACAAAGAAGAGGCTTAGAATAAGGATTATCTGATTGAGTTGAATTAGTAAAATCGCGTCCTAATAGTTAAAACTAACTCAATGACATAATAAATTAGTCTTATTTAGAGGGTGTGGATAACTTTTTTTAAAAAAAAAGGAATGGATTTCTACATGTGAATGCCGGTTTCGGCTGAAGTGTTTCGGCTGAAGTTTCTCTCTGCTAATGTGATTGGTGGGTTAGGCATTGGTGGGTTAGACTTTTTTAAGAATTGTGTTTTGACGGTTAAGTTATTACGGAACGGAGTGAGTACTATTTAATACTCCCTCCAATCCCTAATATAATAGTCCTTAATATAAGAGCTCATCTAATATTCTCTCCTCATTTAATGCGTTTTTTCCTACTTTGTCCCTATCTCTCTTTCATATTTATTAATGCTTGTGTATTTCTCTCTCTTAAAAGTATCATAATAAATATGAGCAATATTGGAAAAGAATCATTAACTCCAAACACTCAACTAACATTCACATGTTTTCTTAAGAAGCATTTTTTTGGCGGGTAGCTCTTATATTAGGGACTGGAGGAAGTATTAAATACTTCCTCCGGTCCCTAATATAAGAGCTACCCGCCAAAAAAATGCTTCTTAAGAAAACATGTGACTGTTAGTTGAGTGTTTAAACATTCAAAATTTGAATGTTTTGAACTCTAATATAAGAGTTCATCTAATATTCTCTCATCATTTAATGTGTTTTTCTTATTTTGCCCCTAACTCTCTTTCGTATTTATTAATGCTTATATATATCTCTCTCTTAAAAGTATCATAATAAATATGTGCAATATTGGAACATTCACATGTTTTATCAAGAAACATTTTTTCGACTGCTGACTCTTATATTGAAGACCGGTAGTAGCATTCAATACTCCCTCTACCTCATATATTATAAAGTTTATGATTTTGAATGATCTTATTATCCTAAAATATTGAGTAAAGTGTAACACCCTAAAAAATGATAAATAGGTATAGTAATTAATATAAATACATATTTATATTTCTATAGTTAGTGTATATATATGTAATCGAATAATTCCTATGATAACATCTTAGAAGTAGTAGCAATAATAGTTATAGTAAATATGTGTGTGTGAATAAGTTGTATTTATATCCATGAAAAACTCTTTATAGTTAGAAAGGAAATAGAATGAGTGAGGTAATTTATACATCATCACTCTAGAAGGAAGGGAGAAGTAACTAGTAGAGAGGAGATGTCAGGAAAATTTTAGAAGTAAAAAAATTGGAGATAGGATACATGTCATAGAGACATTTCTAGAGTTAGAAAGGGGAGGTTAACTAGTGTAATTCATGAAGGAGAAAAAGAAAGGAGGGATGAATTGTTAGAGATAATGAATAAGGGAGATTAACTTAGTTGACTTGAAGAAGAAGATAGAAAAGGGAGATGAATGACTTAAATTAGAAAATTCTAGAAAAGAAAAAGGGGGATGATCTAGTTGTCTTGAGGAAGAACATAGTAGAAGGGGATGAACTAATTAACTTTAGAAAACTCTAGAACATTAAAGGGGGATTAACCTAGTTGTCTTGCAGAAAAAGAAATAATGGTACATGGAATGGGCTTAAAGAGACTTTAATAAGAGTAAATAGTAACAAAGAATCTAGCCTCTAGAAATTACTATAAATAGGCCTATGGTGAAAAGGAAAAATCACCACAACCAAAAAGAGAAATAGAGAACTTAGAAAGAAAGAAAATCTTCCAAAATTTTGCAAAGTAAGAATATTTTTCTTACTGAGTATAGCCACTTTTTACCCTTACTGTACTCTTCTCAATTTCGTCACTATTATACGTTTTCTTATTTTCCTCTCTCTTCTTACTCTCGCACATGGAGAAGCAATTGCTAAGGATATGAGTTTGCTTTTGCTAAGGATATGAGTTTGCTTTCCTCTCTCTTACATCATCATGCATAAATCTCTTTCCTTCTTTATGGTCTTACCTTCATGAAAAGGCGATGAGTAATTTTAGTTGTGTTTTCTTTCTTCTCTTACCTCACCTTAGCCATGCTTTTTAATTGATTTAATACATTGTTTGATACATTCATTGGGTATTGCAAGTGCTGCACATGAGTAAAGTGAGGTGTATGAGTATTATATTCTTTAATTATCTGATAAGAAGTTTCATTTGTCTACATGTACGCATCGCGGCTATGGTTTTCTCTTAATGTATATATATAGTTATGAAGTATTTCTTTCACAAGTCATTTAGACATATTAGTACATGAATATTATTATACAAAATGATTTGTTTATTGATGATGATGAAAAGTAAAGGGTAAGAATTTTGTTAATAATTTATTTCAACATTTAATTTACTACATGAGAATTGCCGAGCCGTATGGCTATGTGACTGCTGCGTGCAGATTTGGAGTGAATATTATGTGACTGCTGTGTGCAGACTTGATGTGTATTATGATGTTATGAATCCACACTAGGGGACGCCCTAGTCATCATGTGATAAAGAGTGATGTGATAAAGAGTGATGTGAATGATGTTGTGGTGCAAATTCTCATATAATAATTATTTGTTAAAGTAAAAACTTATGTTTTCCGTTTGATAGTAACTGGAACATTATTTGTTTAAAATTATGGTATACTCACTTTTCGTAATGTTCCAGATGCCTATCACCAAAGTCAAGGTAGTAATTGAATGGATATGGTTTGGAAATATGCAAGTAATTCAGAACATCCAGATGATCTCTAGCTACCCAGAACCACCACCACCTCCACCACCACTATCTCAAATACCACCACCGAGCCCACTTGTTCTATATAATAATTATGTTCAGAACTTCTTTGCACCAGACCAAGACCTCCTTAGTGCTTTCCCTTCCGAAGGAATAGTCATCGAAGCCCCTGAAGTTACCCCTCCAGAAGTCATCAAACTTGAGGAACCCTAGAAGCAATAAAAAGTGAAGTGTGTTTTTTATAAAGAATAAAAAGTGTATCGTGTGTTTTTTATTTATGAAGTGTGTTTTTATAAGTTGTGTATTGTACTACAAAGACTTATGTAACGAATCAAGATTATTGATATTTTATTCTCTTCCAATTATTTATATTTTTATACATTTTATCTATTTTCTTCAAATTTATATATAAGAAAAATCATAAATAGGAAGGGATTTTACATTTAGTATATGAGTTTGTGTCCAACAAAAAAAGTGTTTGAGTTGTTGAGGATAATAAATACATTTTTCTTCAATGTTATCCTGATAAATGAAATCATTCCATATATTTTCTTTCCATATACCTTTAACAAATTTTAACCGATTTTTAAAGCCCATGAATCCCTGAATTTGAATAAAAACACCTATAGGATGGGGAGTATTAAATTAACTTTGATTTCTTATAAAAAAATTCAGGAAAATCGATTTAGAAGTAGTTTATCTAACATTCTTAGAATTTTTCAAGAACAAAGTCAATTAAACTCATATTTTGAAACAAAGGAAATAAGATGCTTTTACAATATATTTTTCCTATCTTTTTTCATACGGCATCTTTGTAGCTTATATAAGTAGTAAAAAGTAGTATTGAAATTTATGCTATTTCAGACAAATAAAAGAATTACTGCAATCAAAGTTGAAGAGAAATATTGATTACGGAACATCGTACAGATTCTTATTTATACCGGAAAAATATTAATCAGTGGCTTCCCCTGAAATTTAATATAATCAAGTATAATATAATTATCTAAAATTTATATTCCTAAATTAAATACATGATAGAATATCCAAAATCAAATGTGCTTAAATAAAAGCAATTCAAATATTGGATAAAGCAATATTGAGCATTGTTTACAAATAATATCTTGGATTTTGAGCATTTTATTTCTTTCAAAGCCTTGTATCTAGGTTATTCTTATTTAGCTGATTGTTAAATTTTGTTTCCCATCATGCTTTTAACAAAGTCGTTATTCACCGTGCAACTCCTTCAAATCTGGTTAAAGCCTTATATCAACATCGTTTAATTCAATCAATTTATCCCTCACCATCCTTAGAAGAAATTGTAGAATTACCAGAGCAGTTAAAAAGAGTTGTAAAGACTTATTTTGAAAATGTAATTCAACATGTAGTCTTTATTAGATGTTATTCCACAATTGTAGAAATTACTCTCGATAAATTTTATCATCCTATAAATTTAAAAAGGTTGGGAACCACAAAGAAGCCTTTTGAGCATCAAGTGAAATACAGAGGAAGGTATTGAAGATGATGAAGAAATTATGCATATTGTATTAAGAATAAGAGCACAAAATCATCATATATTTTTTCAAGAAATGAATAGAATATTAGCCACTTAAGATGAAGTTGCATGAGTCTATTTCCCAGGCCAACAATTTTAATCTACCCACCAAGAATGAATTCAAAGAATCTCAATCACTTAAATGAAAGAGAACAAAAATCCTTCCTAAATCTGGATCATCATCAATTAGACAGTCACCCCGTCGGATCGGATTTTCTTTTGAGATGCTTTTACAAGATAATTTTTTTATCCCTTTTCCATAAGACATCGTTTTAGCTTATATAAGTTGTAAAAAATATGGTTGCACAAAAACACGGATGCCAGAGAGTCCGACACAGACCTGGGTTGACCCGATGGAATTTGATCATGGCGAAAATTGGCCTAAAACCATAACAATTAGAACAAGATCAAACACGACCATCGGGCAAGACAAGATAAGGACATAGGCTTCAGGACCACTAGAGCGGCCCGACCTAGAAATATAATAATTTTTTTATAAATAAATAATTCCTTTCTTAATTAAAAAATACATTATTTAATAATTAATATTTAATATGCCACCATACAAAAATATTTCATTTAATTCTTTTCCCAATTTCATTTATTTTTCAATTTATTTTATTATTTATTGTTTTAATATTTAAATGTTTCAAGATCAACTGGACATGACAAGTGGCATGAAGGATATGTTTTACCCGATCTTAGTCATGGACCACATAGGACCAGACCGGGTATAGTGACGAAAATGTTGACCCAAAATTTTTTTGGACAGGAACTGGGGCATATATAAGGTCTAGTCCTATCCGTCATGTTTGTAGCCCTAAGTGAAATAATATATGAGATTGATATTCACGTGTCCTAAGTGAAATATAGGATATAATATATATGTATGTAATATCAAATCAAATATCTCAAGAACTGTAATCAATAACAGCAGTATTGTAAATCATCTGAATTTTATTGCAAATTTAATATTCTTATTACAGGTACGCATGAATGAGTCAAAAACATCTTGTAAAAGGGTTGTTGTGCTTTAAACTGGTAAAGTATCTTCCATATATGTATCTAGTATCTTCCACATTTAGACTAAATGTGCTTTATGGAGTACCCCCAACATTATGCTGCAGTGTAGCACTGGCTTGGTCCTTATATATTAGAACCAAAATTTAAATGATTTTGCCTTTTTTTCTAAGAGATGACATAAATTTGGTAAAACATTTAATGAGTTTTTTTCCTTAATCTCTTATGCTCATTTATATCATTATTTTCATATTTTTCTCTTTTATATAAGTACCATGGTAAATTTAAGAAAAAAAAATTGTTTCAATTTATTTTTAAACATGTCTATAATTTTCATCAACTACTTTCTTAATATTCTTGATTTGGCGATTAGAACTTTTATATATAGGGACGATGGAGTATTTTTTATATGTATCTGGAACTTTAAAATGTTTTTTTGGTACATAGAACATCAAATTATAAAAAAAATAGGACTTTCATCTATCGTTGATCTTGTATAGGGGTAATTTGAGGAAAATTGAGACAAATTTAAAAATAATTTTATATTAAGGAATAAATCTACTTTTTCAAAGTGATTTTATGTTTAGAAACAAAAGGAGTATATATCATATATTGTTAGTGGAGGTCAAAGACAAATGAAGCATTTTGACTTAATATCTGTCAATGATTCAACAATCTATCAAATATATTTTTTTTATCAAACAATTTATCAAATATATAGAATATTATAGATAAACAATAATATTGAAAGGCGAAGTCGCGTTTACTAATATGGTTCAGTTACATAATAAAAAGTCGTTGGCAAATAAAAATAGTATTAAATAAAAAGTCAAAGGTGTATTTCATCGTTATTTATTATATGTAATCCCAATCGGAATCAGCAAAAGTTATCGGAATATTTGAAATAAAGTAGTACTCCCTCCGGTCCCTAATATAAGAGCTAGCCGCCAAAAAAAACGCTTCTTAAGAAAACATGTGAATGTTAGTTGGATGTATGGAGTTAATGCTTCTTTTCCAAAATTGCCCATATTTATTATGGTACTTTTAAGAGAGAGAAATACATAACCATTAATAAATATGAAAGAGAGTTAGGGGTAAAGTAGGAAAAAATGCATTAAATGAAGAGAGAATGTGGGGTGAGCTCTTACATTAGGGACCAAAATCATTCAAATTTTGGGCTCTTACATTAGGGACCGGAGGTAGTATATCATACGAAAATCAAGGGCTATCCACATTTATAATAAAGTATTGCCGTATAGGGGTTGCAAGATATGGAGCACATAAAATTTTTTTTGCTCAGTGGAGCACATAAATTTTAAAAAACTTACATATGGATAAATTACATTGATTATTGGGGCAACAAAATTACATTGATTATATATGCTCCTGTTTTATATGAAATTTAAAGTTTTTCGCCTCAAATGTACGGTATGGACTGAATTGAAGTGAAGAAGAAAATATGGAGACATAATTGATTTCTTTCTTCCAATTGCGATAAGGATTGTAATAGACTTGATAATACCTTAATGAGGAAGAAGATAAAAAGGCATTAATTAAGGAAATGCTAATGAATTTCCCACATATGGTACCGTAAAGATGTACTTTGAATGATAGAAATCTCGTGATTTTTAAAATGTAATTGAATTGGATAATCATTATCATTTTCCTTAAAATGGAGCATACAACAAAGGGCAAATCTTGGGGTAAAAGATTCGAACAAACTTATTTTAAGAAACAAATTATGGGGAAAGCTCCTTTATATGAGTAGTGTCACATTCTGAGTGGGTGATTCCTTAAGCTATCATTATCTGGCAAAAAGAATGAATAAGTAAAGTAAACAAATACTAAAATAGAATGAACCAATCCGACTTTATTAAACAAACCCACGCACATAAATTATAATAATATTACTATTACTAAGTAGTACTAACTAATGTCATTACCCATTTCCATCCACTATTCCATCCACTATTCCATCCGTCCTTATGGACTATAAGTCACCAACTACCTCTAATTTTTTTACTTAATATAAGTCGCCACATTAAATGTTTTTCCTACTTTACCCTGTTATTAATAGAGATTTAAAATTGAAAATTTAAAACACTTAATTTTTTTTTGATCCATGATCAAGGTATCCCTCACTCGACAAGTGAGAGACTAATCCCCCGCTGATTTGTAGGCATCTCAAAGGGTGGGACAGCTGGCCTGAGAGATTTAATGTTTCTCCATACCCAACGCCAGGGATCAAACCCCAGACAATTGGTTAAGGGTGAATGAGTCCTTACCACTCAACCACACACCACACACCCCAGGTTGAAACACTTAATTTAATAAAGGGTGAAGTTGGAAAAAGTGAAAAAGTAAACATGAATTTGAAGACTCTACTATCATTTCTTGGTATGTGAGAAATAAGTAATTGATGACTTATAATGAGGATTAGAGGGAGTACTCAATAACTCAGTCTCTTTACCTACTTAGCCCACGTCAGCCCTCTATTTAACCTACAATTCCCTCCCACTCCCCAGCATGCTCATACATTAAAAAATAAAGAAATAAAGTTATTCTTCCATTTATTAACTATTTCACCATTGACCACTCAATTGAACCACTCAAAATCATGTTGCAATGTAGTAGTTGGCAGTAATGTGTATATGCACCATTATTTTATACTAAAACTGATTTTCTATTTGTTAGGTAAATGGTAAGTAATAGATAACCTGCCGCCTACTATTTTTAGGGAGAAAGCACTTTTCCCTTCAGAACTTGTAAAATACCAAAAAGAACTCATTAGAATTATACTCCCTTCCCATTTATTTTACAATTATTATGCCTATCACTTAAATTGATTAAAATGAAGAGTTTGGTTAAATCAATTAATTAAATTTGAGTGATATTATCAAAACATTCTAAACATCTACCTTGTGCCCTACTCACTTGCTTGTTTGTTTCTCCCTCTTATCCTTAATCCTTAATATAAGAGTATGATAACTAAATCACTGTTCATAAGAAAACGGTTGAAAACAATTAAAAATTATTAATATACCTAAAATAAATTTTTCTCCGTATAAGTGAGTTATATATATATATAAAAGGAAGGAAACTACTGGCAAAAAAAAATTAGAAGGAAACCGTATTAAAAGTGGGATGATACATATAAACACCAACCCCTATTTATTCAATGCAATATTTCAAATTAAATAGGGACCAAACAGAAAAAGATTAAGTGATGAGACACCCAACTACATGTTTTTTTTTATAAATTAGATCAAACTAATTCAAAATTTATGTTCTTATAAAAAGGGCGAGTTGATGGGCGATGTGAGGACCTTGTTGGTAGGCGATACGTGAGCACCTCTGTAAGCGCCCTTTGAACCTAGAGTTCTGCCCTGACCCTGGTGAGCCCCCAGGACCCAACTCAACTAAACTTTATGTTATATAAAAAAAGGGCGAGTTGGATTGTTGATGAACAACAATATGAATATTCCGATAGAAAAATGAGAGAAAACAGAGATATCATATACATAGGAACAAGACCACATACTTAATTAAGTTCAATATACTTAATTAAGGGGGAAATGTTTATTAGCAATATATTTTGGCATTTTAAAGTTTAGTTGGAATGGGTCTAAAAGGCTTGACTCTTACAAATATAATTACTGATCACCTGCACATATGGTCCTCATATTAGCGTGATTTCGAACTCAAGACCTTTATGATTATTGGTTAACATCTTTACCAATAAAATAGAATGAAAATGCCGACTCAACAGAAAAATTAAAAAGACTTTGAAATCGATTGACCACAATAACTTCAAGAGGAAAAACCTAATATGGCCTGCTCTTATTCAGTTATTTTTTATGGGCAGAAATGCATGGTTTTGATGAAAAGCATTTTTATAGAGGGAGAAAACAGGGGGAGACCAAAATTAATGTGGGCGTACACCCATAGAAAAGGAGGAAATGTTTATTAAATTAATGATAAAAAATTAAGAGAGGATAGACAAATGGTTTGAGGAGGAGGAAGAGCCCGAAGAGGAATAGGTGAGATGGCCAAGAGGATCGGGTGTAGGAATAAACAAAGTCATAATCAGAGATACGCCTATACGTTTCATGTCTGGGCGTGGTAGGTACTTTAGTTGGACAATAACGTATTGGAAGCATGAGGTGGCACGTGCTATTATGCTCTTCCTTCCTCATTGACTCCCTCAATTTTAAATAAAGCAACATTCCGCTCTTCTTTTTTATTAATAAGTTTTTTTTGCTTAGAGCCTCCGGTGTCCCACACCCTTTGAGTGCAGACTAATCCGGAGTCGCCCCTTTGTTTGAGACTTCTCAGGGTTTCAAATGGCGGGTACACAGCGTCTTGCTCTCCCCTTTCAACCAGCGCGCCAAGCCCCTGGACTTTATTAATAAGTTTTTCTTTCTTGAAGTTGCATTTTTTGAATAGGCATGATTTTTTTATAACTTGTATTGATGTCTATTACAATTTTAGTAATGAGGAATAAGGAATTCTTGTAAGGATCATGTTTGAAAATTTGTCATATACCTAGAGGTATAATTAATCATAAGTAGACATGTTAGGAATATTGCAATCTGATTTTGGAAATTTAAATATATTATAACACTATGGAACTTTGATTTTTTCTCACAAAAGGGAAAAATTAAATAGGGTTTTATTTTTTTCCTTTAACAAGCATGAATTTCCTGAAGACCTAAAGAAATTAGAGTATCTCTTGTGGATTTATTAAAAATAACTTATTTTTGTCCATATTTATTAAAAATGACATAAAAAGGTCAATATGATAAGTAAATAATTTCCATTATAATCTTAGATATCAAATGCAAAAAAAACATTGAAAGGGAAAAATATAATAAATTATATAAGGATAAAATAAAAAAATCATATAATTTTACTCATAATTAATCACTTAATCTATTTGTTTTAGTTTATCTACTTTGATTGTGCTCAGTGTAGGACAGGAGAGAGAGTATCTAGGTGAGACTGAGAGGAGAGGGAGTAATAAATACTCCCTCCGGTCCCTAATATAAGAGCTCACCCCATATTCTCTCCCCATTTAATGCATTTTTTCCTACTTTACCCCTAACTTTCTTTAATACTCCCTCCGGTCCCTAATGTAAGAGATAGCCGTCAAAAAAACGCTTCTTAAGAAAACATGTGAATGTTAGTTGGGTGTCTGGAGTTAATGCTTCTTTTCCAAAATTGCCCATATTTATTATGGTACTTTTGAGAAAGAGAAATACATAAGCATTAATAAATATGAAAGAGAATTGGGTAAAGTAGGAAAAAATGCATTAAATGAGGAGAGAATATGGGGTGAGCTCTTACATTAGGGACCAAAACCATTCAAATTTTGGGCTCTTACATTAGGGACCGGAGGGAGTATTTATTAATGCTTATGTATTTCTCTCCCTTAAAAGTACCATAATAAATATGGGCAATTTTGGAAAAGAAGCATTAACTCTAGACACCCAACTAACATTCACATGTTTTCTTAAGAAGCGTTTTTTTTACGGCTAGCTCTTACATTAGGGACCGGAGGGAGTAAAATACAGATTGATGGGATTTGATGGGGATGGGGTAGTTGATAAATGGCTGAGAGAAGGGATGGTATTGAAGTTATGTGATGAAATGAATTGACATGGTGGCATGAGGATACAGAGGACAAGATGGCGGATTTTGAGGAAAATGGTTTTGTGCATTGTGATGGCACAGACATTACACACCAAACAAGGCCGTTTTGTTCCCTCCTCTCTACTCCTTCCTTTATTCCCCTCTTCTTCATTTCTTAATTAATATTCCCCTCCTTTACCACTAACCTTTTCATGTTTTCTTTTATAATAAAAAGTTTTGATGAGTTGGGTCGTTTATGAGGGCAGGTCTTTGAGTTCAAAAAACACTTATAGTCTTACAGAGATACTTATAGATTATTCAACAATAAAGTGGTAGTAAAGTCCTCACATCAGCGAGATTTAAACTAACAAATAGTCAGAATTCACTATTGTTTTTGTTGACGCCTTTTAATGTTTATTATCACTTAAAGATTTCAGAATTTCGTATTCCATAGACAAGAGCGTTGTTGGTTGTAATATTTTTTTTTAAAAAAATTAATGAGTTCTGAAACATCTTTGATCCTTTGGACTTTGTTTAAATTGCACTCTGAATTTCTCTGTTTCCTAGACCTTCTACAAACTTTCAATTCAGCATAGGATGTCACAATAATATTAAAAAAAAGTATAGGATGTCACAATTAGGTAATTTAATTTTATTCATGCATCACTATAGTAAATGGATCTGTATGAAGAATTTCAACCCACAAAAAATTGCATCAAAAAAACTTGTATGTTTATCTAATATAGTATTTAATATTACATGGTCAAGTTCTAGCATCACCTATCCTCATTAAAGATAATTTGGTTAAAACCAATAGGGTAGAATAGAGTAGAATGGGCTTGTCCAATAAACATGTTAAAAGAAAGTTTTAATCATCGTTATGGCTACATTAACTCTGTACCAATGTCTCGAATTGCATCTAATAAGAGGCTAAGAGCATACCTATTGTCCAGCAAAAACAGAGAGAATATCTATGTTCAGGAAAAACGATAAAAGGGTCATACCTTCTTGATCAATATATGTTTTTTCATTCATATAATTTAATACCTGAATGAGCTATTTTTCCACCCAATTCAAGTATCTTAAGTGGTAGTGTGGGTTCCGACCAAAAAAGAGTGCTAGTGTGGGTATATTGACCAAGACAGGAATGTGGGGAGTAAATTGGCGTAATAATATATATTTATTGTATTGTTATCAAAATAAAAAATAAATTTAAAATTTATTAGCTACATTTAGCCCATGCATATACACTTTTAAATAAATATTAATATTTAATCTTGAGTTAAATGTGTGACAAAAAATCTGAAGTTAAATGTTGAAAAGAGGGGCTGTTGCTTAACCAGAGACACCAATAAGGATGCTTCCAAGGGAGAGGGCACTGAGGATTGAATGCTGCAGATAATATAGTATATATGCATTTATAAATTTTTCTTTATAAAGAGTTATATAAAGTATATGCATGGATAATATATTTAAGTTATGAATTGATGACTTCTAATCTGTCATGTACATTTTTATACGACAATGTATTTCAAAATCATATAAAGTTACTATTGCCAGACTCAATACCCATCATTAGGTCAAAAGCAGATCATGCAAAACAATATTTTTTTTAAAAAGGTCTCATACAAAATCTCACCAAATAGCGCACACAAATTAACACAAATGATATATTGTGTATATGTAATCACAAGCTTAATAATTAATCAACCGACCATATAATCAAATATTCATTTTCTACTACCTATCTCCACTCATAAAATTTCATATGAACGATTCAAATTATAAATTATGATTAAGTACTACAATTCTCCTACTGAATTGATTGATGCTTATTCACGAATCACATAAATCGATAGCACAGTTTTGTATCAATCAATGATAATTTATTTACTTGCATATCTTCTATTTATACTTGAAATATAATTTGTAATTTACCCTCTATGATTTGAATTAAGTCATAATTCAGTAGGATTATGATATTTGTTTTGGTTAGTAGTTTTTTTTAGTCAAAGACAAAATAATATTATAGATAATATTAAATATTACATAACTTTTAAAGATGCAGACATTGAAAATAAATTGGCTATAACAGCATACTTCCAACAATAGCAGTTGCAAAGCATACATTAAAAAATACTAAAGAAGATTTTGAACGTCCTATAAAACCACATTGAAACTAGGTAAGTTTATGGATGATGAGTTGATAAAATTTTTGCTGATATTCCACATTATTAGAGAAGTCTTATTTCCAATAAATGAGATCACTTTAATGGAGAACAAAAACAAGACATTACAAACAATGTTGTGTTTTGATTAGTACTAATGTAGAATAGCACAAACTTATACCTTAACAGACTATTTAGTTTCTATTCGCTTGCTTTTGCCAAAGTGCTTCATAAAGATCAAATGAAACTTTAGGCGGTGAAAGTAATAAAAAAATAAGGGATGATATTCAAAAACTTTGAATTAAAAAAAATACCATATCAAGTAACTACTCTTGATAAGTACCCGCTTCGTTCATAAATCTAGGATCTCTTTTACTTTTTTATGGAAGTAAATTAGATAACTAAATCATAACATATGTCAGATGTAAATGATGAATTAGTTTATATTAAAAGTAGAATAAATTAGTTTTGAAGAAAAAATCAACTATAAAAAATTTTAAGTGATGAATTCTAAATCCTTAATTTATATAAAAAGGTGAAAGATGTGTTATAATTAGGGAGGGTTGTAGAGAGTAATTACCAATCCATGCTATGTTGAGAAAATATCTCATTTAAAGGCTTATAGTTTTCAATTTTTTTTAGTATTCGCCCAGCTAATAAAAACGATTAGATTTTTTTATATCCTTCATGTTTTTTGTGGTGATTTAACAATCTATGTGGGCGATGAAAATGAAATGAGCACAGAGAAAAGGAGCATTCAGTAAAGTTATGCCAAAGAGAGAATATAATTTTCTTGTTGCGAGGAAGAGACAGATCATCGGAAGAAAATAAAGTCAACAATTCGATGTAGGCGTATTCCTCGGCAATCTCTATTGGCGAATATGCCACAGATAATTATAACAACAATAAAATCAGATCATATCACGAGCTTAGTGAAATGAACTAAAAGTTTCCATGTCACAATTTCTAATTCTCGTCATCCTAACACGCTTACTTATGAAGTGTATACACCAAGGCCACAAACCCATAAAATCGCTTACCATTATCAAGACACAAACCCAAGTCCGCATGGTTCAGCCCAGTATGGAAACCCAACTATCATATTCTCAAAACCTTTGGATGCACTTGTTGGCCCAACCTTCGGCCTTATGCTCCTCATAAACTAGCTCCAAGATCCTCCCCTTGTCTTTTTCTTGGATATAGCCCAAATCACTTGGGCTATCTTTGTCTTCATTTGCCTTCCAAAAGAGTCTATGTCTCTCGTGATGTCATATTTGATGAACACTCCTTTCCATTTGCACACCCAAGTCCGCATCGGCCCAATTCTCCAAATCTCTCCTCTCTCCCTTTACTAAACACCGAGCCCAATACTTCCCCAGCCCAATATTCCCCTCCCCTTTTTCCTAATCCTACACCTCATACACCTCCTGCTCACAACTCACCTTCCTCTCCCACACCGTACATCAGTCCCCATCTTCCATCTGTGCCCTCTGACAATGACCGCTCCTCCCCTCACCAACCCATCTCTCCTCCTCATCGCATGGCCACCCGAGCCACACATAACATCACAAGGCCTAAGATCCTTACAGATGGCACCATCCCCTGGCCCCACCCAAAACCGTACGCTGGTCTCTCTCTCCTCACTGTCCCCTCCACTGTTTCCCAAGCTCTTCGTGACCCCAAATGGTGCGATGCTATGCACACCGAATTTCAAGCTCTCCTTCAAACACAAACCTGGTCCCTTGTTCCTCCACACCCTTCTCAAAATGTTGTTGGTTGCAAATGGATTTTTCGTGTCAAACACAACTCCGATGGCTCCCTAGATCGGCTCAAAGCTCGGCTTGTGGCCAAGGGGTTTCATCAACAAGAAGGTATTGATTTTTCAGACACCTTTTCTCCTGTTGTTAAACCTATAACTGTTCGCATCATTCTTTCCTTAGCTGTTTCTCATGGCTGGTCTTTGCGTCAAATTGATATCCAAAATGCCTTTTTACATGGTGTCCTTAACGAAGATGTCTACATGTCTCAACCCCCTGGTTTTGTCAACTCCAAATTCCCTCACTATGTCTGTAAACTTCACAAATCCCTCTATGGTCTAAAACAAGCTCCTAGAGCTTGGTTTGCTCGTCTCAGTTCTACTCTTCTTTCTCTCGGTTTCCGTGCTTCTCTATCCGATCCATCCCTCTTCACATACAATTCCCCTACCTGTCTTCTTTATGTTCTTGTCTATGTAGATGACATCATTGTCACTGGTTCCTCCAACGTTGCCATATCTGAGCTTCTCACCACTCTTGCTGCATCATACCCTGTCAAAGATTTAGGTCCTCTTCACTACTTTCTCGGTGTTGAAGTTGTCTCTCATCCAAATGGTCTTTTTCTATCCCAACAAAAATATATTTCTCCTTGAAATGATTGAGTTGGTTACATGAGTATATATAGGCTACAATGGAAGGATAAACCCTAATGTAATACAATCTGATGAAGACACGTGTTATATCTATTTGTGATTACAATTCAATGGTTTTGATGTATCACTTGCAGTGTTGGGCTTTCATACTGGGCTGAACCATGCGGACTTGGGTTTGTGTCTTGATAGGCCCCCTCGAGTCCAAGTGTGAAGAATGAACATTGAGACTCGAACGTAACCACCGGAATCGAGCTGTGATAAGTGGTTTGGTAAAGATATCAGCAATTTGATCTTTGGATGGAATGAAGGAGATGTGAAGGGATTTGGCAGCAACACGTTCTCGAACAAAGTGATAATCTAGTGCAATATGTTTGGCACGAGAGTGAAAAACAGGGTTGGCAGCAAGGTAAGTGGCCCCCAGGTTGTCACAGTAGAGTGTGGGAGCGGAGGGTAGGTGGATACCAAGTTCACCAAGGAGATTTTGGATCCAAATGAGTTCACAAGTGGCAACAGCTAAACTGCGATATTCAGATTCAGTGCTAGAGCGGGAGACAGTAGGTTGCTTTTTGGAGCTCCAAGAGATAGCATTTGGTCCAAGATAGGTTACAAAACCACTGGTGGAGCGAGAATCAGGTAAATTACCCCCCCAATCAGCATCAGAATAGGCTGTGAGAGAGGTTGAGGAGGTAGAGAGGTGGAGATTTGGTGATGGACGAATGAGTAGGCCAAAATGAGGGGTACCTTTGAGATAGCGAAGGATTCGCTTGACTGCAGTCCAGTGGAAGTCAGTGGGGGCATGCATAAATTGGCAAACTCGATTAACAGCAAATGACAAATCAGGGCGAGTGAAAGAGAGATATTGAAGACTACCTACAATACTGCGGAAAAGACTGGGATCATGAAAAGGTTGACCAGAATTAGTGAGAGCAGTGTTGACAGCCATAGGAGTGTGAACAGGATGTGCATTGGACATTTTTGAACGGACAAGGAGGTCAGAAATATATTTTTGTTGGGATAGAAAAAGACCATTTGGATGAGAGACAACTTCAACACCGAGAAAGTAGTGAAGAGGACCTAAATCTTTGACAGGGTATGATGCAGCAAGAGTGGTGAGAAGCTCTGATACCATAACAGAAAAACAAGAGTATATGATTGAAATGATAATATTCTCCTTGAAATGATTGAGTTGGTTACATGAGTATATATAGGCTACAATGGAAGGATAAACCCTAATGTAATACAATCTGATGAAGACACGTGTTATATCTATTTGTGATTACAATTCAATGGTTTTGATGTATCACTTGCAGTGTTGGGCTTTCATACTGGGCTGAACCATGCGGACTTGGGTTTGTGTCTTGATAACCATAAATATCGAATAATTCTTCCCCATGATATATATGTGCTGTCAATATATTTCTAGAATCTCTGAAAAAAATATATTTACAGAATCACACGCATTAAGCATGAGCTCATTATTATTCTTTGCATGAGCTAATCACCACTGTGGGTATACTTAAAGAAGTTCATTCATAAGATTGTGATATCATAAGCATGCAATTATACATTTTGCTATAAAAATGTCGGCTAATTTGTCTATACTGCTTATTAATTATTGTTATTATTATTCGGATTTTTTGTGTGTTACATCTTTTCGTTGGTAGTAATTATCTGCAAGTTTTGAGACGGGGTACGGTAAACAGGAAGTCTTAGTAGTTGCTAAATTGGGATCTGCTAGAAAGAAGGATTGACACATGAAAAAGGGGTAATAAAGGAGATTATTTTCAAATCATGAGGTGGGACAAAGCTTTCGTTTTCAGGAGGGATTGTCTACAAGATATACAGAGCTATATATGGGTGTTAAATATGGTCCAAGTACAAGGTTTTGGAAAAATCTCGAGAGGGATTTGACTGAGTATAGCTATACAAGAGATTGGTAGAAGGATTTAGATAGATTTATTCAAACTTGGGAAGAAAAGTAATATATTGAAGTACTTACAAAATGAGACACGTATAGTGAAAAAAGCCAAATAAAAATCAGCCAGATCGATGTGAACCCAAAACCACGTCATTATTCTTCACTGTTAATATATGCCTTGTTTGACCCAAACGCACGCCACTCTCATTGATTCACACTTAGACTTAAATAAAGAAAAATCTATTTTTTTAACTTTGATTTAGACACATGGAAAAGCCTTTTCCGATGGAAAAGAGACTCCATGACAAATTCCTTTTTCAGCCACCACCTCTCAAGAATTAAAAAGAGCCCACTTCCTGACCAAACCAGCTTTGAATTTCATACCAACTTTCATTTTTTATTAACATTATCTTTTCCCCTTTTGGATTATATCACGTTTCTTATCTCCTCTATTATTATTTTATACATGATGAATGTGTTTATCCTTTCTTGCCTCTTCCAATCTTCTAGAATACACTATTTATATATGGGATTCTCCTTTCCTTTCCCTCTGGACTAATACAAGATTCCCTCAAGATGGAAGTTGTTCACACAATTGAACAAGCATGGAATTAATTTTTGTGTGCCTGGTGTCTCTGTGGTGAGATCATGCAAGAAAAGGCAAAAACATGAGGTCAAAATTCTGAGCTTTATTTGTGGGCTGTGTAGAATCTGGCCTATAGTTGCCTGCCATGTGGCACAAAAAGTTAGTACTTTGGCTGCGTGGTCATTGTTACGCTGTGCACCTGTACTTATTATTATTATTATTCCCATTTTTATTTTTTTTTTACTTTTTTCAAAATAATTGTATTCCTTTGAGGGGTCAATTATTATTTGAGTACAGTGATTCTGGGATTCCAAGTTTCAACCCCACAAAGTGCATATGGTTTTGGTGATTTGGGCTTTTAGGCCCACATTTTGAGGTCCAATTGTTGCAGCTTTTTACCTTTCTTTCCCTCTTCCTCTGCTTGCCCATGGCCACGTAGGATTTCCACTCTCGTTTTGTTAGTTGGAGAGTGCGGTTTTTGTTTTTTTTTTTTTTGCTTTATTCAGAAATCACCTGGTTCATAATTTTATTCCTCATTCTCGAATCTCGATTCATCCATTTATGCAAAATTCCTTCTACGTGCCAACCATTTATGCTCCTTGTACTTCTTTCACTCCTTCTATTATTCCTCCCTTTCAAAGAAACAAAAATAAAAATAAAAATGGCACTATCTAAAATAAACTGAATTGAATATTCCTGAAGTTAATGTTGATTTAGCTGGCACAATCGGATGGGAGTCCATGAATGGCATGGATGGAGACTACCAATGCTATCAACATATGTTTTGTCGTAATTAAGAAAAATCTCAGATTTAATTTAACAATTAGAATTTTATAACTTCTAAATTTATCCCACTTAACATTATTTTAGATAATAAAAAATGGAAGGATAAAAGTACATGTTTTTATAAAAAATTTAGTTATGTAAGTCAAAAAATGATTTTAAAAAGCATAACTTAAAACACGTGGCTTTAGAATCAGAGGAGTATATATTTATATAATGAGCAATGAGCAATAGCCATTAATAAGTAGTAAAAGAAGATTATCATTGAGAGACTTTATTTATTAATCATATTTATTAAAAAGAAATAATCCTCTCCCCTGTGAGTGTGACTGTGAATAAACGTACTTTTTTTTGGCCGGAAGAATAAACGTAGTACTCTACTTAGTAGCATTGAGTTTAGGAAATAAAATAAAATGAAGTTGAACAAGTCGGAAGTCAAAGCACAATCATACATGGTCAAAGAGATTGTGACCCACGGGAGACTGGGGCGATAAATTTATAAAATTAGTATAATCAATAATAAGGATCTTGAAAGCCACGTGTTTCTATTACTCTGAACAAATGAAAAATTTGAAAACTTGCTCTGACTTTATATAATTAATGAACAAAGAACAAGTCTTGTAACTTTATTACACGGCGACCCAAATTGCTGAAATATGCTAAGTCTCAAAGAGACATATGACCTGTATTTTTTTAGAAAATGAAGACAGTGATTTTGGTGTTACTATGAGTCTATGATATGTGGGTGTGGTAGGCAAAGACTGACCTGGAAGTTTGAACATAATCTTTTTCTTTTAGATTTATGGTTGAACAGGTCAAAATCAAAACGACATGCCTTCTGGCTCCTTAAATTATGCATAGTTGCTGGACCATGTATTCCCAAAACGACACTTCACATTGCCATTTGCCTCCTCTATTATTTATTTGCCTCCCCTTTGTTCCTTTGGTCAAATTTTTATGCCTTCCCTTTTGTCCCCTGTTTATTTTTCCTGTCTCTTCAAGTTCACCTCATTTATATTGCCAACCAAAAAAATAAAATGAAAATATTGAGAAAAGAATTTATAATTCAGAAAATAGAATGTTGGCGGGTTAGTCAGCTCTTTTTCTAACAACTGACGGAAATTCTCTGGGTCCACATATCATGTATTCTCTGGTTTTTTAAGGCAAAATATAATTGGAGGCAGATTTGGTTCAATATAGTGTAGTGTTTTGGGTTTATATTTAATTTAGAGTTTATATTTAATTTATAATTGGCTTGGGTCTCAGATATTTACATGATACTCAAAGGGACAGCCAGATTAATTCATGACAGGACGTTTGCTTATTTCTTATGGTTTTGAAATTCTATGTTTCTTCCTTTTTATGTATGTAGGTATGACTTTTTTTTTAAAAAAAAAGTTAGGCAATGATATATCAATGGTGGACCTTGGTTTTCTTGAAGATTTTTTATATTATTTGAATTATATTCGTCAAGATTTTTTGAAATTATTGTTTTTGTGTACGCAACATTGTTTCACAGCTTTGCGTAGCCCATTAAAATAAATTGACCCATTTATAGAGATTGCGACGAGGTGGCAACAACAATAGACCCCCTGAAACACTCGGCCCATTATCAAGAATCCTGCCCATTAAAATTTGTATAAGGTGTTTTAATTATTTTTTCTTGTCTTCATTCTTTAACTTTTAGTTTACATTCAGTTTCCTCTCTTTAAATTAACTATATATGTAATGAATATTGACAATCTTAATTATGGAGTTAACTTTTAATTTTGTAATATTCATAGGGAAAAGGGGAATGCCTTGACCTTAGTCAATAGGGACACTTAGCACTTTTAAACAATTATTGGGTACAAAAATATCCCTTAACATCTTAAGAGGGAGCAAAACAATCTTTGAATATTTGAAGGATAAAAAATACCTCTTACCGTTAAATATAACTACCACTGTTAAAAGGGATCAAAGCTTTATTTAATCTGGTCCAAGGCAATTTGACACGGCATGATATTAAAAATTTGACCACATTGTCGGTTCTGACTGGGATAATCAAATCAGGATTTTTGTTCTCGATTATTGGTTCAAATCCAAGTTCAAATCGGGATGCTCTGGTTTGAAATTATCTTTACATATTTACCCCTTAAAAATTGTCCATTGACAAATTTGCTCCTCAATTTTTTGTGTGTGTTGGTGCATATTAAGAAATTTTTTATTGATATATTTGCAACTTAACCCATATTGATTTATGCAAATGTGAAAAAATTGGTTTATTATATCATTTCGATTCCATGATTATATTTTGACTTCTGGCGTATGAAAAAAATATGCTTCATTTTTCCATCATATCTCATAATACTACATTTATCAAGAATTATACTATAATATAATAGCACAAAATATGAATGAAGTATGGTTTACAACAATAAGATTTTTGTTCTCGGCAGATGGTTTTTATATTTGTTGGTAGTCGCATACATTAGATTGCAACACATTATTCTTCATCATCAAGTGGAAATAATATAAATTTTGGTTTCAACAATTAGTTCCTTTTTCTTTATGTTTATATTCACAATTTTGCAGTTGTTCAAATTTAAATAAATCGTTTGTACTCCTGACTTAAATCTCTAACCCTTCAAAAATTATAAAAGAATATAATTAATTTAAATTATATTTCACATTGGATATATATATATATATATATATATATATATATAAACAAATTAAATTTAAAATGCTTAAAATATCACAATTTATTAAACCACTGAATTATTTAAATTTGAATTTAAGAATTATTTTATTTTATATTTGAAGAGGATGTAGATTTAATTGAATTGTTTTCACTTTTCAGCAATTTGAATTAGAAGTATTTTGGTTTCGGCCAACCATAAATCTAGAAGTTTTGAACTTAGAGAATAAGTCCACACCACCCAACAATTTGGCGTTGCACCATTGTAATCCGTATGACTTAAGTACCTGAACTGAAAATGATGAATGCCAAATAGAAGAGGAAACATAAAATTAGTAACCATGTAGAATTGATAGCAAGTCGAATCTAACCTAACTAATCCAAGTTTATATTTAATTTAGGGTTGCTTTTTCCGGTCTTAAATATAAGATTATTTAAAGGAGAGAGTAGTTTGAAGACTCATAAATTGTCTTGGACACAATTACCATATAAATTATAAATAGTAAAACTCATCAGGTTCAAATCATTTAATACATTTTACCAACATTTCAGAGCCAAATTTCAAATATGTTGATAAA
This sequence comes from Mimosa pudica, assembly GCA_029929735.1. Lineage (NCBI taxonomy): Eukaryota > Viridiplantae > Streptophyta > Magnoliopsida > Fabales > Fabaceae > Mimosa > Mimosa pudica. The sequence goes on along the minus strand of JAKELP010000017.1, from coordinate 7,584,458 downwards.
AATATGAAATGTTATGGCAACCAGGTAGATAAAAGGCAACAATAAATTAAAATAGAGACTTAAACTAATATTCGACCAAATTAATTATAAGAACAAACAATTATGTTCACCCAAAATTTTTATCAGTCTAACAATATTCAGTGTATCATGGCGTGTGGCTCTATTTTGCTTTGATATTTTTGAAAGAAAATTAACGTGGATGGATCATAAATGACTGATTATGATAGAGGACGTACAGAATGGGTTTTTTTTTTTTATCTTAAAGGCCTAAAAGAGAGGCCAGGCAATGTTTACTCACATGGCAAGGTGAAAAGAATTCAGATGATGCAGTATGACAGGTACAGAAAGGGTTTATTGATCACTGAAGAAGGGGTATGAATAACTTTTGGATTCTCTCTTTCTCTCACTCTGATATGAGGCAACTTCTCTATGCTTCTACTCTGTCAATTCTGATACCTGTTCTGCAACTTCCTTTCCATTTGTGTGCTAATGTCTAAACTCTTTCTATATGCTATTTCAAAGTTGTAGCCGTTGAGATTAGCAATAATCTATATATTTCATTCAATCATCATTCTGGTACATTTTGTTTGAGCATAACAGACTATTAAATTACAGATTGTGTCATACTCTATCACAATCCCAATTTTTCTTACACGCGCAGACAATTTAATTAAGGTAAAAGTAGTTGGCCAAAAAAAAAATTAAGGTAAAAGTAAATGTATAATCATGCGTGCAACATTTTATCAAGTTGACTTTATCTAATTCTCACATTTTCATTTAAATATTGTCATACTCTATCCTTTTGTTACACATTTATGTAAGAGTATTTAAAAAAAAATCTCTACATTATATGGTGTGTTGCATCTTTTGTCTCCCTCTACATTTATGAATAGGGGCAAATTATAACACTGATTAATTAATAACTAATTACTAGTAAGCTAAAAGTTATGATTGGAACCAATTTATTTTTCCCAAACTTAACTTTTACAACACTACAGTTGTGGCGTGTGTTGTGTGTGTATTAGAAAATATGAAAGATTGGTAGGAAATATATAATGGGACAAAGCTAGATAGAGATAATATATAAGAGAAAACACTAGTGCTTGAACAGTTGAAATACCCACTACAAAATGACTAGAATTAGAGTGCTTTTATGCATGGTAACACCAAGTCCACTTATAAAACAGTAAAAATAACGAGAGAAATTAAACAGGAACAAAGTGATGATGAGACCACCAAAATGAATGAGAAAACATGGAGACCTCGATGACGTCATAGAGAGGCTGAGACATAGAAGCAGAAGTCAATACCCGAACCACCACCCTCACTCTCTGGTCTAATAATAATAACAATCAATAAGACCACAAAAAAGGCCTCATTAATTAATTATAATCATATTAAACCAGAAAGCCAAGGGAACTATACTAATCTATATATCTGGTGCGCTCTTGACTCCCTCTGTCCCTCTCTAATATACTTAACCTTAGCTTCCACACACACATACACAAATCCATCCACACCATAATTTCCCTAATTACACCCTACTTCACGTACACACTAAATCTTTAAATAAAACTCAGACGATTCGGTCCATATAACACTTGCTAGGGTACGTCATTTTCCGTTATTGCATTAGACCGTACCGGGCTTAGCTTGTCCATGATCATATAGTAAGGTTCATAATTATTAGTTACTGCCTAGGGGTAGAAGAAGTGGTTGTGGTGGTGGGGTCAGGGACATAATTAGTAGGGGCATCATTGTCATTGCAAAGAGCAGCTTCAATTTGGTGGAGAGTGTTGCATAGATGGTTGTTGATGGCTGTTACACTGGAGAGGTTGAGTTTAGCGGAAGGGATTGTACTAGCCAAAACTTGGAGACCCACCGTTAGAAGACAAGAATTTGGCGGTGGCGGCGGTGGTGCCCCGCCTGCCCCGGCGGATTCAGTTGAAGTGGAGGTGGTTGTTGTTGTTGTTGGAATGATGAAGAAGCCTTGAGGAAGAAGGGATATGGAGGAAGGGTCCTCCCCGGACATGGCCAGCTGGATGGACTCCACGTCAATGGTTGCGTACACCACAAGGCTCCCTGACTGATCGGTGCAGCTCTCTTGCACTACTAGCTCTACGTTTTGTGATGAGTTGCTGGCAACCTGTTTCACGCATACAATAAGAATCAAGGTACATGTATAATTTCAAGCAATACAGCTGCAAACAATCATCAAATTATTTTGAAGTTCAAAGGAACTTATATTTTACTATTGACAACTCAATAATTCCAAGGGTAAAGGAGCAAATCTGATGCTCACATGGGTAAAGGAGCAACTCAATATTTAGCAATGGTGATAAGCTATTGGTGCTCATTATTGACATGAGCACTTAAACGGGTTCATAATGGAAAGAGCAGCTTTTAAGCATATAAAAGTGATGATCTTACGTTAATGCGCAAAAGGGAGATGCAATTTCCTGGATGTGAGCCATTTGCAATGTGAGCCACCTCATGCAAAGAGTTCCCGTTGGAGAGAAAATCCAACTGCTAACAAAATAATAATAGTGTACATAGTTTAGAATTTACTAACATTTGGCAAGGGAACATTACTATATATCAGGTAACAACAAAGAAATAACGTAATAATTATTCATAGAAAAGTCTCACAACAAGTTAGGAAATGACAAGATTATGTTGCTCACCTGAGATCTGCGACGCTCATCCTTGAGGAGATCAAAGACCTTGCAGTGAGAATAAGGAAGCCAAGTGGTGGAGACTGCACTGAGTATGACTCCAGTAGGTTGTCCTGGGTTTGTAATCTTCCTTGTCGTAATCCTAACAGTGTCTTCAGCAGAATCAGATAAGGCCGTCCATGATTGGCCACTGGAGGTGCTCATGTTCAGGCTAAACGTTCTAATCATTCTCTGTGCCAGTTTCATTAAGTTCTTTCTTGCTTCTGGTGACGGTATCACTACAATAAGGCAATTTCATACACACCACACAAACATGTCATAATACACAAATATGTGCATGACTATCATACTCCCTCCTGTCCTTAATACTAGTTAATCTCATGTTACATGCTATTAAATTATATATTATTAGCTTATAAGCTGTAAAACTAATTAGTTTCTTAGAAAAACATTGCAAATATAAGTATTTTAAAATGATTCATGTGTGTGTGTGTGTGTGTGTATTGCAGGAAGGATATTACAAGAGTTAGTGAAGAAGAAGAACCTCCAAGGTCTGAGATATTCCTGGCCATGAGGCTGGCGACTCTCTCACATTGTCTCTGCAAAACCCCTAACCAACGCTGTGCTCCAAAAGCCATTCCACTGTACACATAGTTACTGAATATCTGATGCAATGGTTTCTCTTCCACCTCCGCATGTTCCACCCACGTTACCTATACATGTACAATATTAACAATACATAAATATTTTTGAGTTAAAAGTGGACAGCAACAATAACGACCTCCCAGTTATCAGACACTAGACATGAGATTCTTAGGCTTAGTTATTAAGGGAAAAGAGAAGCATATATATGTGTGTACATTAATATTTTGGCAAGTTCAATCAAAGAGCTTCTCACCCTTGAGTAGCCATTTGGCATGTCTTGAATAATACAGCCAGAAGGTCGCCTGCAGTATCTAGGATAAGAATGGTGAAAACTTTCTTGGAAGCTATCAATAGGAAAATCAACAATGGCCCATGTTCCCTCCTCGGCATTATGTTGGCAGTAACGAAGAAAATGAGTCTCACGAGTTGGCACTAACGGAGATATCACTTGTAACTCCGCGTACATCTACAAAAAAACCAACCAAATTCCAAACAAATTAAACATTTACCAGGATTATTACTAGAACTTTTTTTGAAATATGAGTGTGATGTGTATTATTTTATCATTACCAGCTGAAGAGACCCACTCGCATGACCAGCAACACCTGACGATATAACCTGTACAGTTTTTGCTCTAGAAACAATGGTAGGGAACAATTCCATCCACTTCATCTGAAATCCCAAGATTAAGGGCCAACAATTAATTATCAGAAACATATATATAGATGTGTGTGTGTGTGTGTAACGAGCATTAGTTTAAAAGTACACCCTATCCTAAAAGACTAGCTAGCATGTTGAGTACCTCTCGAACATGAGCGTTACTTTTTTTGTGAAACTCCTCAATATTATTAAACTTATAACAGGGTAGTGCTCGAAGGACAACCTTATTCATCATATAAAAGAGGGACACAAATACAACATAATAGAAATCACTTACAGCATCAAGGAACGCATCAACAAGAGTGACACTATTCATTATAACCACAGCAGTATCACGGCTAGCTTCTCTCCTAAGTTCAGTAGAATGGCTCTTAAGGTTGAGAGGCCAATGAAATAGCCGAGCATGCTCCTCAAAGTTCAGAATGTCCCTCTCATTCTCATTATTTCTAATCCAAAGCGGCTCATTAGCCTGACAAAGTTTAATGAGTTCATCCATGGACGACACGGCGAGCTCCAAAGCAAGAGACTTGTCTTCTTCCATCAATAAGAGGCCACTAGTACCATCTGGGAATGGTGAAGTATGATCTGAAGGAGGCAACATTGGAATAGGAATCATCTCCGAAGTATGATCAGCAGTGAAGTGCCTCGAGTATATATTCATGTCCAAATCCAAAGAAGGAGCTAATAGAGAAGGAGCTGGCGGTGGTGAAGCCATTGCTTGCAATGCACGGCCTCCGGTGTATCTTGATGTGAGACAACACACTCGTTCTAGCTGCAAAATATTAATATACATTATGAAATTAATTTTTGAATTTTTAATTGGGAAATGATATGATTAATTGGAGATCTTAAGAAAGCAGGCTTCTCTCCAAGTAATATAATTTGGTACTCTTTAAAGTGGGATGAGAGTGGGAAATGTAGATAGGATTCTAAACGAAGGAAATAAAAAGATGGTTAAAAATAAATTCATTTGATCAAATAGATCTGTTTTTGGTCTCTATTAATAGAAGTCCAAACTTTTAGTAAGATAATGGTTTTTTAATTTCTTCCTTTTTCCTCATAATACAAAGAAATAAATTTATTTATTTGGTATTAATCCTTAGACATAAATTTATTTGGTATCAATCCAGATATTTAAATCAAATTTAGGTAAGATGCAATATTGCAAGTCAAATTAATTTGTTTATTTGGTATTAATCCTTAGACATAAATTTATTTGGTATCAATCCAGATATTTAAATCAAATTTAGGTAAGATGCAATATTGCAAGTCAAATTAAATAAGTGTCTTCACTTGAGAGGTGAGGCTTTTTTTTTATTTTTAAATCTTTTTATATTGGGGTATATAAAGTAAAATAGGAGATTCAAAGTCCAAATGAACCTTCACATTACAAGTTTAAAAAAGAATATAGAGGAGTTAGAAATGAGTCAACTTTAATTGGGAATAAGAATAAGGAACCTCTTCTCTGAGACGAGCATTTTCAAGGCGAAGTTGATGGTCATCCATGCCCAGATCAGCACCCATCATAGCTGGACCCCCACAATTAGGACACATCACATTACGCAATGCAGCTTGCAGACGAAAATTCTCATTCTTCAAGTTCTCATTTTCTGCTCTCAGTATCACATTATCTGCTCTATCTTGTTGAGCCTATAATTAATAAACCACATTAATATGTATATGCATGTATAACCACCATTTACCAAAATCTAAGTAACGTTTTTTCCTTTAGCGTTATATGTTTCACCAAGTTAAGTGATTGTGGACATTCACTCTCGTTGACTAGCTATAGAAGATAATGGGAAAACGAAATTTTTTATTATTTTATTCATTTTATATATTTTAATATTGTAACCCTAAAATGGTAATGATATAAGGGCAATAAATGGGAGGGGGGAGGGGGGAAATGTGACAGGTAGGGTTTAAATGAGGGCATTAATGACACAGACTGTATAGTGAAGAGACGACGATGGATAGATGGAGAAGGGAGAGAAGAAGAGGCCACAAAAGATAAAAAGCAAAATGACACAGCCATGAACTTAATGATGAGACACTTGTTTCTTCCTTCTCTTCATCTTCTTCAATTCCCTCTATCATATACTCTCTCTTCTGTGTATGGTCCTTTAGGGCTTAGCAATGAGATTTTAATGCAAAATCCTAAAAGCAACTAACGCGGTTTCAACATCGGGAAATGTGCCCCTGTGACTTCCCTGTTAAATGAAGCTGCTTCTATATAGTACAGCATATTAGGGTTTAATTTTACTACATGTTATTAATATTACCATTTATCATTTATTGATATTTTTTGTTCTAATAAATAATTATTAAGTTGATGGTCAGTAGCTAGTGTAGTAAATGATTGTACCTTCATCTGAGTTCGACGATTTTGAAACCAGAACTTCACTTGGCTTGGCTTTAACCCCAGGTCTTGACTCAGCTTCATCCTTTGTTTGTCATCAGGGTGTGGACATTCCTTGAACAAACTGAAGAAAACAAATCAAATAAATAATCACACATTTTTGTAAAAAATGGATTTTTTGTTTATTTTTTTTGCATGTATTAAGACAAAGATAAATAAAATGATGTAGAGTTAATTATTACGCTTCCATCTCTTGGATCTGGCGAGCAGTATGCCTATGGTAACGTTTCTTCTTGTTGGCTGATGGCTGTTCACTTTCTTCTTGCTCATTCCCAGATTTTTCTTGGTCAGCTTGCTCACTTCCTGACCCACTTTCCATCATCATCATCTCTTCCTTCGCTCTCATCATCATACTCCCCTCTTCTTTCTGCGTTGTTTGCAACAAACAAAACAAACTCATCATGCGCGCGCGCCCACACACACACACTAAGTTATGAAGAGAAAAAGATTAAATGAAAGTGAGAAGAGAGTGTGTGTGTGTGTACCAAAAGAAAAGAAGAAGAAAGAGATAAACACTAACCAAAGGAGGAGGTTGGAAAGGTTGATGAAAAGGCATGGTGGGTATGAAGTTGAAGTTGGAGTTTTGGATTGAGGAAGAGAAGAGCGTTTCTGAGTTCACCACTACGTTACCTCCCATACTTGACATCACTTGACAATCCCCATACATTATTCTTCTCACTTTCTTTCTCCGTTTTGTTATGATACTTATATCCTACCAAACACAAAGCCAAAAAAACATTACTTCTTCCATGTCCATTTCCACAACAGAAAAAAGAGATCTAGACAAAATATATATGAAGATAACACGAAAGCTAAGAGTCCTCAAAGTTAATAGGAAAAGAAAGGAAGAGAGATAATAATCACCAACCTTACTATTCCACAGTAACGAGCATGAGGAGAAAGAAGCCCACAAGCTAAATAGAAAGGCTTTTGATGAGAAAAATTAAAGGAAGAATTATCTTTCTTGCTTCTTCTTCTCTCTCTTTGTCAATTCTCTTAATCTTCCACATTCTATGAATCTCACTAGTGCTCTCACTCTCTTGTAATAAATGGGGTTTAATTTTAATTTAATTTAATTCACTGGAATAGTAAGTACTAGTAAATACTCCTATCTTACGTTGGTCGTTTCATGACACGTGTCAATATTTCATTGGTCTTTCGTGCGTTTCCCTTTGGGCAAAGTCAAACCTTCTCGTTTCCCCACCACCACGTGACATCTTCCTCCGTGTCCACGCGCCTCCTGGATTCCGGCCCCCTTCATAAATAGAGGAGTGAGCGTGTACTTCACGTGTCATTCGGTGGGAGTGGGGGTTCCACTTTTCTACTCATTCGCGAAAGTGAGGGAAAATTATTTTGACTTGCCACATGCCAGCGTTGAAGCTTGAAAAAATGACGAAACTAGTCAAAATGATCTGGGCCGTTGGATCCCACCTTGTAACAAAGGTTGTGGGACAAGATTAGTGATTGTAGCAATTGTTAGTTGGTTGAGCTACTAAGTGGGTTACAACACTCGTAACTAGTAAGGATAAAAACATGTGTATAAATCCCGTGAAGCGCTCTAATTGGGAGAAGGAACAACATTTCCTATGTGGTCAACACTCTTATACCCCTCTAGTCTAGTTTAGTCGGTTGCTAATAGGTGTCGGATTTTCAGGCGGTGTTTAACAAAAAAAAATTAATGATTGTTTAGCTCACAACAAATTTGGATAACACCATTTTAGAGAGTGTTCAATTTCTAAGGAATATTCCCTCTGTTCCTAAATATAAGATCACTTTGATTAATTTGGGGAGATTAAGGAAGACAATAAAATTACATGATCTTCCTAAAATCCCCTCAATTACTTAACTTTAAAAGGAGGAGGGGTTTTCAATGAAAAGAGAGAGTATAAGGGTAGTTTAGGCAAAACTTGAGATAAAATAGGAATTGATCTTATATTTAGGAACTTATCTACTTCTCCAAAGTGATCTTATATTTAGGAACGGAGGGAGTACCACTTAACTGTATTTTTTCAGTTGTGGTGCTTGGAAAGATATAATCTCACGGCTACTTATGTGGATTAGATAAGCGTTTGCTTATCTTTTTTTTTCTTTTAGTGGATCTTGAATTAGGAGCAATACTCTTGAGGAACTCAATATAAAAAAAAACTATGAGTGAGCCAAATCCACAACTGAAAATTGTTTTTTAAAAAAAGAGGAAGCTTTAGGGGTCGTTTGGTTCGATGGAAGAGGTTTTGATGGAAGTGGAAGTGGAAGTGGAGGTTGATGTAGGAGTGGAAGTGGAGGTGGAAGTGAGGTTTTAATGTGTCTTTGGTGTGTAGTAAGTGTAGATGGAAGTTAGGTATTTTTTTAATATTTATATATGTAAATAAAATAGGAAACTCCTAAAATGCCCCTATACTACCCTTAGCAATTAAAAAAAGAAAAAAGTTAAAAAGAAAAAATGTTCTTCTTCTTCCTTCACCAAACCCACAACCACCACACACCATCATCACTGACCCTCCTTGCCGCCGCCGCCACGTCCACCGCCACCACCACACCCACCACCATCGAACCAACCGCCGCCACCGCCACACCCACTTCAAGCTTCATCATCAATGATGGAGAATGAAGGCAAGAGAGCATCCATCACCATTGCAATGAGAAGGTGACATCAGTGCGTTGCCGGTGAGCTTCAGTTGAAGAAAAAGATGAAGAGTTCACAGAGCTAGATGAATCACCTCATCGATGTGGTTTTGCTGCCGGTGCGTCGCCGCCGGTGTGGAGCCTAAAACCGTCGTCGTTGCCGTGGTGGAGCATCGGAGCAGTCGCCGTCGCGGTGGTGGAGCGCCGTAGCCGATGTCGGCGTGGTGGTGAAGAAGGTTGGTGAAGAGAAGAGAATGGTGTGTGCCTTTGAGATTGAAAGTGAGGAAGGAAGGAAGGGGATGAAGAATCATCAATGAGATCGGAACTGCGTCACCGTCGTGGTGAAGCGGTGGGTCGGCGGTGGGGCGGTGGCGGCGACGGTGGCTGTGTGTGTCGGCGGCCATGGGTGAGGGAAGGACGAGAGAGAGAAAGGAAGGAAGGAAGGAGATGAAGTGTGTAGGTGAGGGAAGGAGGAGAGAGAAAGAAGAGTGTGTGGGATGATAAAGTGAGGACAGAGTTGGAAATATGCAAAATTCTTGAGGATATATTTGTAAAAAAAATGGGTTCCTATGCAAGTGAACCACTTCCATAGGTTTTGGGGTGGAACTCATTTTGGGGTTTTTGATGGAAGTGGAAGTGGAAGTGGAAGCCACCTTCCACCACACCAAAGACACCAAATGGTGATTTCCACTTCCACTTCTGTTTCCCTACACCCAGTTCCAGCGAACCAAACGACCCTTAATGTTTTACAGGGTCAGACGACGGGGTGGTGCTTTAGTGTGGTAAGATTTCTCTATGTAATAATTGCATTTCTTTACCGTTCGATTGGAACAAATTTATTCATACCATCTAGTCTTACTTCCTCTCATTCCAAATATAAGCTGCATTCTAAAAAAAAATCATTGGTCCATAAACTAGGTCATCTTAAGAGTTATAAGATCATTAGCCATTTTTAAATTAACCCGTTTGTTTAATATTAAGATGGAATAATTGAATATTGCAAAAAAAAAAAAAGATGAGTGGGACATAAAGTTGATTTTTATTTTCAGTTTCTTTGAGAAATTTCTCTGATCCTATATAGATAAGACATGTCTAACATCTTTTACAAAAATAACAGTGAATCTTAAAACTCATTAACTCTACATTGGCATTAGCAACTTTTCTATTTCACACATTTTCTAATTACGTGAATCGAATTTAGTCAATTGTTAATAGTACTACCAGGTACCGATAAATAAAAAATATCAATTTCATTATTTCAGAAAAAAATTCAACATATAATAAATTAAACATAAAATTGTACTCCCTTTGGCAACACTCAGGATTTTTAATTTGACGCACATTATAAGAGGTCACATGTAAGAATCAGGATAATATAGTGTTTGATTTACATTTAATTTGTGTCCTTACATATTAGTAATTGTAAAGAGATAGAGGGGAGAGAGTGTGTGCATAATAAATGATGGTAAAATTGAAAAATCAAATTAATTTTACTATAATAAAATGACTCCAAGTATGTGTTTCTTGGTTTGTGTAAAATAGCTGATCACCTCTTATAATTATTAGGATTGGAGGGTGTACATTCATATAAAAAATTTAATGAAATGACTTGTAAATTTAACCAAATAATAAACATTATATAAATATGACCAAAGGAGTATCCAAAAAGTCTAATACTTTTACTTGATACTATTGAGATATAGTTGAAAATGACTTGCCTTCTTTAATCAGTATTGTTTATTCGGTATATGATATACCACTTTTTGTTCCTTGTTTTAACCGTGTTTTTATTGTAAGCCCATGTTAAAACTAACTAATAAAAAAAGCTTCAAGTTTACTTCTACTGAAATTTTCTTTCAATCTATCCCACATTACCATATTAATTATTCCCATTTTTCTATTTTCTTTTTACAACTAAGGATAACATACAAAATGCATCCCAGAAAAAACCTGGTAAAAATAATTGAAGTTTGTATGGCCATTGATTTATTGATTTGTTCGGGGGCATTTTATTTTCCATACTTGACAGATTAAGAAGGGAAGTTTCACTATTCGATGACTTATGGAACAGCTGAATATCACTTTGTTTATTGTTTGGTTGAATGAGGCATCGCTTGTGTCACTTTCAAAGATTTGTTATTACGTACTAATTTTGTGATTATAGATTGGGCTTGTTCATTCTCGGAAACGTACCTTAAATACAAGCAACAGTATCCATTATCCAAGTTTATATTTTCCCTTTTAATTCGTGTAATATTCAAATCATAAGTCGTTTGTGAGAGTTAGCGAATCTTCGGGATTAAATTAAGGAATGTAAATTAAAATCAGGCCAAAATTGAATGAGAATACAACGTAGTATAGTAATGACAACTGAGAGAAATAACATAAACTGAGTAAGTAATGTATTGAAGGTGGTCCTGCAAGGAAGATGATTGACCTCTTTTAAGAAAGGACCCACACACTTGCATAATAAATCTGTGAATTGAATTATGTCGAGCTGTGTTCTCTCTATATGATTGGATATGTTTCAGAGGGAAAAAATGTTACCGCGTCAACAATGTGATTGTTGATACAGGTATAATAATAATACATGTAAATTAAAAATATAGTTGGTCTTTGAATGGGTTTGTTTTTTCTTCACCACCTAAACGCATTTTTTGGTTAAAGTTGGTGGCGATGATGAGGATGTAATGGGAGAGAAATACTATAATTAATGATCTATCTTCAGTGTTTGGGCAGAAAAAGGAAGGGAAAATTAATTTGAGGTCTCCCACAAGGGACTTAATACTAGAAAAGTCCCAAAAGTTGAAATAATTAATGTAGGGTCCCAAGGGACCTCACTTTAATATACTTGAAAATTGAAAAGACACTATTGCCCAACAAGTTGTCACATTTGCCCATTCAGTTGTCAAGTTATGCCCATCGTGTTGTCACGGCTGCCCATTAAGTTGTCAGGTTTTTCCTATTAATTTAAGAGTTTGGGCAATTAACTTAAAGCACATGCCCAACACGTTGTCACATTTGCCCATTCAGTTGTCAAGTTATGCACATCGAGTTGTCACGACAGCCCATTCAGTTGTCAGGTTTTTCCCATTAACTTAAGAGTTTGAGCAATTAACTTAAAGCACATGCCCAACAAGTTGTCACATTTGCCCATTCAGTTGTCAAGTTATGCCCATCGAGTTGTCACGGCTGCCCATTAAGTTGTCAGGGGCAAAAGTGTCTTTTCAATTTTCAAATATATTAAAGTGAGGTCCCTTGGGACCATACATTAATTATTTCAACTTTTGGGACTTTTCTAGTATTAAGTCCCTTGTGGGGGACCTCAAATTAATTTTCCCAAAAAGGAAAGCTTCACTCTCTACATAATATATGAGTATTGCTCCCATTCTTGAAGCCACCTTTATTAAAATAATATACCTAAGCTTAAAGATGGCTTAGATTAGGGGGTTTGATTTGTTCAAAATAAAGAGGGCGAAAGTACAAATCTAATATTAAACTCTACCTCAACCCAAAGGACATTTATAATACCAAAGTTTCACAAGTTGCACCAAAAGTTTCCAACTTATAAATTAGGTACAATTTTAGACTTTACACTTAAAGGAAAGAAAATCTAAACATATTAATACTATATCTATTTCAGCTGTCTCATTTTATTTTTTTTGGTCTCATTTTATTTTTTTCGTCTTGCAATTATCACAACATATTAAATATGAGATATATGTATTATTCAATAAGATTTATGTCCTTTCACTTAAAATTGTTTTTCAAATAATTGCTCAAATGCATTTTTGTTTGAATAGAACTCACTTCTTCTTCCCCAATTTAAACATAAATCACATTACAATATATGACTTTTATTCTGATTCCCATTTGCAAAAAGGTCAAATGAAATAAAAATCAGTGTTTGACATTACTAAACATGCATTGATTAAATTAAACTTCCATCCTTATTATATATTAACTTAGTGTTATATATATTTTTACAATGAAATAGCAATTAAATATTAAAACCTTTGTACTAATTACTCTTTAACTGTTATACATGTATGTGTGAAGTAATGGAGGGAAGTCTCTTGGCGCTAGTGAATATTAGAAGTGAAGTTTTTTTTGTTTCCCAAGAGTATCACCACTCGCTTGTCAAGTGAGACTAATCTCTCACTATTCTGAAGTCTTGTAAATGATGTATACAGTTGACTTGTGAATTCGCTTCATTCACAAAGGCTAGGGATTGAACCTCAACCACTTGTTTAAGGGACGAGAGTACTTACCACTCACGCAAACCCGTCAGGTTTGAAGTTATTTTTAGAAGTGCATATAGAACATGTTGGCGTAGCACGCACAACGAATAATTGATTTGAGTCAATTTTTTTGTGGGACCTTGTCTTTTAGAGGCATTACGCGACCATTGGCAAGATAAGATGCGGCTTTCCACAGGATTAAACAGATCATTCCTACAAAATTAGCGAGACAAAAGAACACCGAAAGAAAATATAGTAACTCAGAGAGAATAATTTCATAGGATGAAAGGAATAGCTCAAAAACTTAGAACTGGAGTGCATTAAAGGCGGTGATCAGCCTAGGTGAACATTGGACACAATTAATGACACATTAATCCGTTTTAATCCGTGGTTACAAAAGGGGGGAAATCGTCAGTTTTCTACTATGTTTGCCTCATGGTGGCCAAACCTTGTGCACACAACACCTATTCCTCTTTTGATCATTTTACTTGAGTTAGGACATAATTAAAGTGTATTTTATACCCTTGTATTATCTCATCTAAATCAACGTGAGACTTCTTTATTTGACACCTCACATGTTTTCATTGAAAAATCCAACAGAATATATAAAATTGACTCAACATTAACGAGAGAAAGAAAAACCTTGCCAAAATTATGGTGACACAAAAAGTATCCATCAAAGTGACGACATTTACATTGACTTTATAAAGCAAAAGACACAACAACAAAATAAAATAAAAGGTATGAAACATTTAAAGTGGCAATGTGACATTGATATGCAAGTACTAATTATACATATCCTATATCTCGTATGCTATTTAAGAGAAGTATTAGAAATAATTTCAACGGGGTAACAATAATGCTGGGGAAAAGAAAAAAGCCCGATCAGACTTTGAATTGCATCAAACGCGTCATAATTATAATGCAAGGATTTTCTATAGTTTCTTTTACATTTTTTTATCATACTTTAGTTTCTTTTACATGGCCCAAACAAAAAATAGTTAAGGTCATAGTTGTCATGGTATAGCAAATTAATTAATATCATTATTGAGATCTCAGATCTGTGTTGCTTGCATGAGAAATAACTGGTCTCTCTCTGCAACTCCCACATGAAGTGTTGCAGATGTAAGCATGCAACACATACACCCGACGAAACTGAAAATCTTGTATATCGTTTTTAAAATACTACCTCTGGTCCTAAATATAGGACCTAGATAACTTTTTTTTGGAGAGATTAAGGTTGCGAAATATGTTATTAAATGATGACATATTTAATATATTTTTAGATAATCCATTAGTTTAGAGGTAAAATAAACTAGTTTAAGGGAAAAAATTAGGTAAATCAATTTATAATTAACTTATTTTTTGTTTTTTTAGGATTTTCCAAAAAAGTCATCTAGGTCTTATATTTAGGACCGGAGGGAGTATAATATAATTAAGTTCATCAATGATTTTTCTGGCAAAAATAGGAGTAGCAATAATAAAGACATAAGTTCAATGATTCAGTGTGTAGCTGGAAAACACAATCTTTTGTGACTTTTTGATTTGGTTTTCGTACGTTGGGCATGAAAGAGCTGCGCACAATAAATGATACCGCCTCCTTTCCTAATTATTAAAACTCAACAATTTCATCAAATGGTTTAAAAACATTTGAAATTTCAGTTAAAAACATTTAAAATTAGTTAAAATTAACAAGCATTGATATAAAAAAATGTTAAACTATGTGCTCATTAATAAAGGGGCAAATAAGAGAGAAAATATAATAATAATAATAAAGACTATGAAATAGAGTATAGTGTCGAAAAGATGAAGAGATAAAATGTAATTAATTAGGAATAAAAATAAGAAAAATACATTAAGTTTTATATGAGGGAGAAAGATAATTCAAATCTGGAAATCTCATAATAATATTGTAATTTGTACTAGAGGAAGTAGGTATAATTACTATTACTAGTATGAGAGAGGTGTAAATGGGGTCAATGATAGTATCTTGATTCTAGAATTTAATTTTATCTCACCGTCTGATATAATAAATTAAAACGAACATGTAAGAATATTTAATTTGCTAGGCCATGATCGCGTGTGCCCGATTTTCCATTTACTCCATTTTATATGATTTTTGGGGCCACCCAAGCTATATGCTCCACCCCAAGCTTAATTCTAAGATTTTATCTACTCCCATATGGTCAGGTAATCTCAGTAGTAGTAACTAACTAATTATACTGCTAAGGCAGGCTTTACCATTTGTAGGTGGAATTCTAATCAAAATGAAGATAATTCGTTTTAGAAATTCTTATGGTCCATCAATCTGCCTCCAAAACTTCTATTGTTTAATTTGTATGGAAATTACTTGATAAAGCACTTCCAACTGGAGATGTTCTAAATCAACATCATGTGCGTGCCAGTATCAATTTTATGCTCTAATGATCATGATGAGTTTGAATCTCTAGCTAGATCATGTTTTTTTAGTGCCATAAAGCACGAGCTATATGGTGGTGTTTACTTAATATATATCAGACCTGACTGACGTGACTTTGCTTCTTTTAGTGCATGGTTTTGTTCAAATTTTGTAGGCTCTGAATGCTGACAACTTCATTATTGATGTTCTTGATAGAATCATATATATCTACTACATCAATTTTGGTTTAGTAGGAACGCCCTAGTGCATCAAGGGACTTCACTCTCACCTGAAGCCGAAATAAAAAATATCCAAAAATTAACATCAATTACATGTGATAACCTCAGTGTTGAGTAAGAATGAGAGTAATGGGAACTTGACTATACATGCCAACAATGAAGCTAGTTCCTCTGACCCTGGTGCTGAATTCTGTGAAGACTGGTTTATTATCATATTTGACAAGCGGAAAAATTCATAAGTCACGTCTTGTACAGTTGCATTGTTCCATAATAACCAAGAGCTCCATAGATTGTGTTTCAAAAGGACTAAGGCATGACTTCAATTTTCATCCATCGTTGTCTTTGGTCAGCATGATCATGGGAGGTTTCATATCATTTCTTCTATGAAGGGCAAAGTTATTGATTATATCTGAGAAGCCTAACAGTTTTCTACAAGTTTATACGAACTCAATTGGCACATTAATGAAAGATATTCAGAGACTACTTTACAAATTTCAGCATTTTAACTTAGGAAATATACAAGCAGCTCTAGCACTTTGAACTCGCTCCAAAATTTTATCTGATCAATCTACCCGCTCCGATCCATACTTCTTAATATAGGTTTTTTTCTCGTTCTTTATTATCTTTTATTAATACAAATTATCTCTATGTCAAAATAAAATATGATTTTTGGGCCTGTCTTCTCTTTCCTTTATAAGTTTGGTCTTTAGAATTTGTTGGGATAATACATGAAGCTGATAAATTTCTTGTTTGTTTAGAAAAAGCTAATAAATTGCTTGACAACATCTATGATATATTCTTCATTAAATTGGAACATACTCATCACTTCCAACCGGATAAATATTTGAATTAAAAATTAAACATGTTTCAAATTAATGATGGACACTTCCAATGGGGAATGTTGTGAGAGCAAGAGCTTTTGATGTTTATCTCCTTTTAATCGTTTTATTTTAGGTTAATATAACTTCTACTCTTTCAATTTTCATTTCATCTTGGTTTTGATATTTGAATTTAAAAATTGGTAATTTTAATCTTTTAAATCTTAAATTTCAATCAATATTGGTTTTTCTTTCCTAAAATAAAATCGGTGTTTTGGGTCTTTTAACTTTATGTCTATATAATAATTAGCTTCTGGTCGATCGTTCAAGCTTCTTTCAAAATTCTAGGACCAATTGTTATAAATTGTTCAAAGTCACAGGGCCAGAATCATTGATTTTGAATTTCATTACAAAAACAAAAATTGGACATTTTTTTTGATAAATAACAAAAATTGGACATTAGTTTGAGGACTAAAACCATTACCATAAAAAACAAACACTATCCTTTACAAAAAAAAAACAAACATGTTTACAAATTTGCAACCGCAAGAGCACGAGTCAAGTTTAAATAGTATAGTGAAAAAGTAAGAGTGTCGTTCCAACAGAGACTAGGTTTAAGCAAGTTCTTTGAGTAAATTATGATCAAAATTAGCTTTGAGTAAAAAGTGATATAATTGCTATTAAAATAAGAGACTATATTTCTAAAGTTAAAAACAAACACAATGAAAAAGATTTAGGTTTATTTATCTACTTTGTATTCATGATGCTCTATTAATCCTCCTCTAATGTCAATTAATGAATATTAAGTTGATGCTTGAAGTCTCAAGTATTTGAATAACTCTTCTGAGCTTACTCAAACCTTAGCTAACATTAACATGCATATTTCCATACTACATATTATGCCAACTAGCTTTATAATCAACCCACTTCAATTTTACAAAACCTGGTTAGATCATATCTCTATCTCACTAATAAACTCTCCATTCCTCCTTGAAATTTCAAGACAAGCTTGAATCTAACTTAGTTCTTTGTTTAGCTATGCTCTTCCAAGCCACAACTAAACAAACAAGGTAAGTGTTGCGCACCACTTAGTAAAAATAAAGCTCAAGCTAAATTCACAACTATAATAAACATTAATCAACAAGAGAGTAAGATGTTCAAGTATCAATCCATACAAAACTTCAAAATAAACCTAGAACAATAAATTAGCTACACATAATAATAAGAGGAGTCTCAAGAAATTCAGATCCAAGCACGCTCAAAGCAACAAAACTAAAGAGAAAAGGAAGTAGAAAAGAGGTTACTAAAAGAAGACTCGTAAAGAATCTTTTCGAGAATCATCAAAATCCCCAAATCCCACCCAACTTCCCCTTTCAGCTCTCCTTCACACTCTCCCTCACAATGATATTTCGCTCAAAGCTCTAAAGGGAGAGGGTGAAGGAGCTGAATCAGCTGCTTATTATGCCTTCAAGCTTTTCGTTTTGCAGCTGGACAAAGGGAATGCTTTTTCGAAGATGAACAGTGCCACCCCCTCTACTGCTTAACGTGTAAACCCTTCTTTTTAATGCCTTTTGTTTCAGCTTTCTTTTCCTTTCTCCAAAACGCAGCGTTGGTTGTAACTGGAGTTACTGCACACTCATGAGTATTTCCTTTTGTCCATTCTTTGTATTTTCACTTGCTGCTTGTCTTTTTACTGGTCAATTGGTCAAATCAAAGCCCATATCAATTCCAAATGGCACTACACACATTTCACAAAAATGATTAATGATATGAGCATTAAAAACTCCATGGGCTTGTATTTTCTTCTTCTTTTATCTTATCTTTTTTTATGAAACAATATTTGTTTACTTGCTATTTCAGCTAAGCTTGAATATTGCTCTTACAATTTAGAATCCTGTGTTTAAAATCAAATCTTCAAATTATGTACCAAGTTAGAATCTTCTCAAAATCACACATAAATTCCTTCAATTTTGTAACAATGACTCCCAAAATGTTCCATAAAATATATAAAATCTATATAAAAATGAGGAGTCATCAAAACACTATGCAAAAAATGCCTTTAGAAGCGCTTGATTTGAGTCATTTGCACGCGCTTAATATAGGTGATGATATAACCGGCTCTAGCAAAGACTTGACATGTGCTCACAAAGTGCAAGTACAGGGTAGCCTTTGCAAATGCTTAAAGCGCTTGTAAAGGGTCCTTTAGAGCGCTTTAACCACTTGCAAAGGAGATCGAGTCTAGTATTACAGTTGTTAATGGTTGTACAACTCTATAAAACTTCTATGAAATTAATATTTTTAATTGGGACTAATGTACAATTCTCTCGGCATATATAATAGCATGAATTCTTATCAATTCAAATGTAAACATCGTTATGCCCTTTAGTATTGGATATATACTCCTATACTAGAGTAACGTGCAAAATCATATCAAAAATCAAATGTTGATATCATGACTTTTTAAACTTTGAAAGTAAGATGCACCCATAACAATTATTTCACGATTAGGTTATTTTTATATATAACATTTCGATTATGATCATGTAGCTATATCTTATTCTTCGCACACGTTTACTTTTTTTGGTAAAAAAATATTAATATTTGACAGTGATATAACATTACTGTTTTCATGAAAAACATGGAAACCAAGCAAAATATTGGTCACAAGAGAATGCACAGAATATACGGTAATGATTGAATCAACGTGTCTGATCACATAGCTATCTTAAAAAGCCCAGGCAGATTGGATATTTTTAACGTGGCATGGGGAAATTAGGACATCCACCAATTTTATTTTAGAGATACTTTTTCCTGAGTTCATGATTTTACTAATTATTATGCCACAAAAATTGTTAGTATTTCATTAATATAAGAAAAACAAAACACTCTTAAGTGTCAGCCTCTTGATGAGTTAATCTCGAAAATTAATAATATTGTATTTTTTTCCATGTCGGAGAAAAGCTTATTATATAAGACAACATTTCCTGTATATAATGTTCGAAAACACAATAAGCATAAATAAAAAATCAGCCTATTCCTAGACTATATGCATCAGAAATACATATCCTCAAAACCATTTTTCTTAATCATCTAAATCATGGCTGATAAAAAAAATAATCATCTAAATCATGAAGATATTCTTGATAATTTTCCTTTTCAGACATTATACATTCAACAAAAATATCTCCGGTCACATGGCATACCATTTTTATTGGTGAAAGATTCAAATTCCTCGCTATAAGAATCAAATATCCCTTTTTATTTTATTATTAAGAGCACGCCGATCTACTTTCTCCATAAAAACAAAAAAATCCTTAGCATTTCTTTGGATAGTTCGATTGAATTTTTATTTTTTGTAGATGCTATATATATATATATATTAAATCATACACTTAGGAGTAAATGAAGAAAAATGAGTCTATATACTCTTATTCACAAATTGTCGATGAAGTTGTAATTTATATTACGTTATTCAAGTTTATTATGAGTGTTTTTGTAGATGCTATATTAGACCAGACACTTTGATACATTGTCATAATTTGTGCATCTATTATAATTTTAGAGAGGGGTTATAAATCATGACACCATGCTCAAAAAAACCTGACGAAGTGTTTAAACTTTAAATTCGTCTGGTATATATAATTTGTAAAAAAAAACCAATTTTCATAAATATAAAGGGCGTCTGACTTCATACCTGTATTATACATATTGGATATTAGAATTGATGGATGATAGGCGATGAACTGATAAATAATTATTTAATTGTTAAATAATGCTCAATAATTATAAACATAAAATAAAGCTAAAGTATACTTTTGGTCCCTTATGTTTGCATCAAGTTTCAATTTAGTCCTTTATGTTTGGAATACACTTTTAGTAATTTTTTGTTAACACCGTTAGTTTAACTTAACTGAAAATGTTAACTTAAAAATTTTAAATGATTATTTTATAATTAAATTGGAACAAAAATGATAAATTTTGAAAATATTAGAATATTTAAACTCAAATATTTTAATCTGAACATTTTTTTCCAGTATTTAATAACCATTCAAAATTGTTAAGTTAACATTTTTCGTTAAGTTTAACTAACGGTGTTAACAAAAAAGGATTAAAAGTATATTTTCTAAACATAAAGGATTAAATTGAAACTCGATGCAAACATAAAGGACCAAAAGTATACTTTAGCCTAAAATAAAATTAATACCATTTCTTGGTCTTAAACTTTAATCTCAACTTCGAGCTCAATCGTGTTCTAAGGGGCGGGTGATGGTCCAACCGGTCAGACCGTCTAACTCAGTCCAGTTTCTGACAACACTGGTTTAAAGTAGGGCTGCACAAAAGCCCGACAGCCCTATTGACCAGTCATGACCCGATCCAATCCTACGCAAAAATGGTACGCTACAATGTGGCCTAGGATCGGCCCAATTAAGACGTGACTGACTCGAACATCGGGCAGGACATGACCAGTACATATAGTTGATCCCTTTCTGTCTGTCATTTGTGCTCTTATTTATGTGCACCTGGTTTAAAGTGTAGTTTATGGGGTTGACAAATTGTGTGATGAAGTGATTATAGCAAGGTTTTAAAACCCGAGCCGGACGTTGAACCGGAAAACTGAGCGGGTCATGGTTGAAACGGTTGAAACGGTTGGCCCGTTCGGTCGAACAGGTGACGTAATAATTTAATGAAAATTAAATATATAAATATTGTTAATACTTAATAACTTAATATAATTAGGATGAAGATATTTTTTTAATCAAGTTCATTTTTTTTCTGTTGATATATATTTTTTTTGCAGTCTTCAATTTCTGAACGGGCCGGCTCGTTCCGGTTCACGGCTCAACTCCGGCTCCCGGGTCAACAACGACTTAAAAGCGGCCTAAAGCGGGCTTACCAGTGAAACGGCCCAACAGAGTCAAACGAACCGTTTTTTCCACCGGCGACCGTCCGGCTCGGGTCGGGTTTCAAAACCTTCATTATAGTTATACACTTGTACTATTCACAAAAATAAATGAAGAAAAAAAAAGAATCTATATACTCTTATTCACAAATTGTCGATGAAGTTGTAATTTATATTACGTTATTCAAGTTTATTATGAGTGTTTTTGTAGATGCTATATTAGACCCTTTTTTTTGTTGACCATATGCTATATTAGACCAGACACTTAGATACATTGCATGATTTGTGCATCTATCTATTATAATTTTTCAGAGGGGTTCAAGTTCCTAAATCATGCTCAAAAAAACCCTGACGAAGCGTTTAAACTCTAAATTCGTCTGGTATATATAATTTGTAAAAAAAAAACTAATTTTCATAAGGGGAAAAACTTACATTAAATTCATTTGTCCAGGTTCTCAATTTCTTTCAATATAGGAGTGACACGTGTTCTTTTATAACCACCATTCATACAAGTGTCACTCCTATATTAAAAGAAATTGAGAACATGAACAAAGGAACTTGACCTAAGTAAGGTCCTTTCATAAATATGGAGGGCGTCTCACTTCATACCTGTATTATACATATTGGATATTAGAATTGATGGATAATAGGCGATGAACTGATAAATAATTATTTAATTGTTGAATAATGCTCAATTATAGACATAAAATAAAAATTATTACCATTTCTTGGTCTTAAACCTTAATCTCAATCGTGTTGAGTGACGGTCCAACCGGTCGGACCGTCTGGCTCAATCAAGTTCTGACAACACGGGTTTTAAGTAGGGCCGTACAAAAGCCCGGCGGCTCGATTGGCCCGTCATGACCCAATCCGGTCCTATGCTAAAAATGGTCCGTCACAATATAATCCAAGATCGGCTCGATTAAGACATGACGACCCGACCATCGGGTAGGACAAGATTCAGACATATAGTTGGTCCAGTTCTGTCCGTTATTTGTGGACTTGGTATAAAGTCTAGTTTATTGGGTTTGACAAATTGTGTGATGAAGTGATTATAGTTCAACACTTGTACTATTCACACACACACACACACAAATACACAACCAAGTGAGTGACCTCCTCTTGAATTGACAAAACTAAGAAAAGAAGAAAATCTGTGACTCACTTCACTCAAAGTCACACACACACTCACCATTTCTCATGGCTCTCCTTCCCTTAACCTCTCGCATCATTCCTTCTTCTTCCCTCTCTCAAAACCCTAAATTACTCAATTGCCCCTCTATCTTCTCCCTCACCTCCTCCAGGCTCCACCGCTTCAGCTCCAGATCCTCCGACTCCGGCGGCCGCCGCTTCCGCCGCCGCCCCAAAAACTCCCCCGACAACCCCCCAAAGATCACCGACGAGTGGGGCGAAGAGGCCGACCCCGAAACCACGCCCTCCAACCTTCCAGATTCCGACCCTCCCAAATACGAAGACGAGTGGGAAGAAGAATACGCCGGCGGCGGAGCTATTGACGAAGGAAATGGAACTCCGGCGCCGGCGCCGGCGCCGGAGAGTGCCGGAGTTGATGGTGAGAGGCTTTTAGGGCTGAAGCGGGCTTTGGTGGACAGTGTATATGGGAGTGATTTTGGATTCAGAGCGGGATTGGAAGTTAGGGCTGAGGTTTCGGAGTTGGTGAATCAGTTGGAGGCGGTGAATCCTACGCCGGCGCCGGTGGAGGAGCCAAGGCTTCTTAATGGAACTTGGTTGTTGTTGTAAGATCATTGCTCTCTAAAGTCTTAACACTTTTTATGTTTTTTTTTTTTTTGGAAAATTGGTTTTGAATTTAGTACTGGTGATTTTAGTTGTGCATGTGGAATTTTGTGTAGTAGAGTTGAGCTTTTTGAATGTGTCTTCTTTATTATGTAAGAGTTAGTTGATTTTTTTTTTTTTTGAAAATTAATGAAGCTTAATGAACCACTTAATAATCATAAAACATATTCAGTTCAAAAAAATTAATAATCATATAACATATTCTGTATATTATTAGATCATATGTTAGCTTATAGATACAAAATACTAATTTAGAGAAAAAATTTAGGAAAATCAATTTTTAAGTGGTCTATTTAGATTTCCTAGGATTCTCAAAAAAAGTCAACTTTATATTTAGGAATGGAGGGGTATCTATCAAGTGATTTGAACATTGCATAATTTGGGGATGTTTTGTTCGGTTTTTCATAAATATAAAATCTTTTTATAATTTTTCTCAATTTCCTCCCTAAATCATGCTTTATTTAGGCTCCTTAGTATGAACATGCAAGAGAGGGGTGGGAATAGAGGCTGATGATTATGGTGTTTGGGTGATATTATGTTATTTTAACTAGCTTAACTAAAATCATTAATTTAATCGAACTATTTAGCAATGGAGGGAGTATTATTTACTAGCTGCATGGTAATGTTATTGGATGAATAGACCAACATATTTCAGCATCTTTGCATGGCAGTGGATTGCACCAATAAATGCAAAGATCTCCAACCCAATCGGTTCCCTTTTTCCGATGACTTTCATTTATGGATTTAGAAGACATCTAGAAGATACAATTATCAGAGTGGTACCGTATATCCTTGCTATTTTGTTGCTGAATTTCTGCAGTGAGGTTTTAATGTCAAAGGAACTAATGATTTTGGTTCCTACAAGACTTAATGATTGTTAGAAAGGGGTAAAGATTAAAATAGATCATTGAATTTCCATGTTTTAAAAGAGTGAGATAATCTACTTCAGGGATTTTTTCGGGATTCATTTTTGAGAAGCTGGTTAGGTAGAGACTTACTCTTTGCATATAACTTGTTCTAATTTCTCAGTTATTAGTGTAGTATATGTTTAGTACAACATGTTTGGTTGATATGGAATTATTGCTTTTGGATGATAACAATGTTTACAGCTGTGATTATGGCAATGAAAAAGTGAACCTTAAAACGTTAAGCTTAGTGGATATTAAGGCATTTGTGCTCATCCAAGGTATAGCTAATATGCTGGAAACTCTTTATGAGCATTGGTTAAACAAAATTGCAAGTTGCAATGTGTCTTATTTTATAAAATGTTTTCCTCCTCTCTTGTGCTTATGTTACTTGTCAAATTGGTTTCAGGTATACTGCATCTTCTGAGTTGCTGCCTCTTCTGGCAGTAGGGACAACGCCACTATTGAAGGTAGATAAAATATTACAAACCATTGACACTGAGAGCGCCACAATTGTAAACTCAACCACATTATCTAGTCCTTTCAACTACTTGTCTTTCAGTGCATCTGCCTCGTTTGAAGTACGGAGTCCAACAAGAGTACAGGTATAGTTATGAGAACTTTAATGATATTTGACTATAGAAACTTCTTATCCAATATAGAAGCAAAGTTTTGGCCAAGAGGAAAATAAAAGGAATAGAATAAAAGACTTTTGTTCATGATGATGGATTGCTGAGTGCAATAGATTTACAAATATTGCAGTTCTTTTAACTGAGCCTTTTCTTCGTTAGGATTTTCCATGATGAAAAATGATTTTTAATGTCTTGTTGCTTTAGGGTATTGAAAAGCACTGTGAAAGAAAGAGGTCTAAGCTTGCCATTATGCATGTCATAGTATTGTACTGGCGCTTCAATAGTAGAAAGATACTTCTTTCTGTAATTGTGATTTTACGCCACCCTGTGCAATGAGCTACTTTTATCATCAAGTACCTAGTACATATTTGAAAACAAGAAAATCACTTGGTATTTATCTGACATCTGCAAAGCAGGTCACATTTAAAGAAGGTACCATACAACCCCCTGAAATAAAGTCAAGAATTGATCTACCGGAGAACATAGAGTTATTTGGCCAGAAGCTTAGCCTATCACCTTTGCAACAAACTCTCAGTCCTCTGCAGGATTTGGCTTTGAACATCTCACGCACTATTTCTGGTCTGCCACCCCTTAAGATCCCCATTCCGGGCGAGAGGACAAGTTCCTGGCTTATCACTACTTACCTTGATGACGATCTAAGAATCTCAAGAGGGGATGGTGGCCTTTTCATCCTAGCCAGAGAAGGGAGTCCTCTTCTAAATTATTAGGAAAGTAACCATACCCCTATCTACTCTGGTCATCTTACTCTCCTAGGTACATACAAATAATATGTTGGTTCTCCTGGATTAATGGAGGGATATATGGTGCCCCGTGGTAATTTATGTTGATGGATTTTTCACCGAAAGTTCCTCTGATATATTGAGAAGGAAGAAATGATATGAATGAATTTAGTTTAGTTCCGCACATCACAATAATTCTTGTTTGTGCGCGTGAGAGGCTTATGCACTTCATGAACAGCATTTTATTACTACTACATTCTACATAGAAATGACAGTTTTATTCATACTCCATGAATCTTTTCCTCAATCACCCCATCTCAGTTTCACTCTGTATTGTCTTTCCCTAGGAAATTGACAAGCTGTGGGAAGGTAGTATTCTGGCACTCCATACATTTATCCATCAACAACTTTTTACATTCTGGTCATCTGGTGTCATACATTTTAAAAAGAAAATCTTCCTATTTGTGTCCACTGCCTCCCCTATTTTTGGTATCAATATCAATTAACAATCTGATAATCACTTGTGCTCATGCCATTTTTATCACAGTGCATCCTTATTCGAACAAGAGGCTCTCTTTGAATCACATCTCCATATCTGTTTCTGTAGTTTAATAATCCACAACTAATTTTATATGCGTTTCGTTTCTTTTTTGTAGAAGAAATTGGCTGCTCCATGTTCTATCTTTTCACAAGAAATAATTTGTTTGTGCATGTAATTTAAAAAGAAACCATTAATCAAACATGAAATAAAACGAAAACACTGGTGCTGATTGTTGTGTAACACTAAATCTTGCATCATCCCCTTTTAAGACACTTGTTCCATAATTCTTAATAACATGTTATCTCGGCATAGCCAGAAGACTTGTCTAGCTAACTTAAAAGAACTTTTAACATCTGTTTAGCTAACTTAAAAGAACTATTAATGTCCATTTCATTCTTAAACATGATATCAAATCAACTAATTTGAGTATATTAAGGATGTTAATTAAATTAATTAAAATCACATAATATTTTGAAAGCAACTTTATCTTCGACATTTATTATTGAGGAGTATTAATATTAATAGAGATAATTTGTGAAAAATCCAAAAAACTTCTCACATTTAGAAACAAACTCATCTACGTGTGAAAGTTTTATATTTAGGCAGAGATACTAGTAGGGAGTTCCCATTCAAAATCACGGAGGTAGTAGGGAGTTTCCATTAAAAATCACTTATTCCACTTCTTTTTCTATTATATTCCTTTTGATTGTTTGTGAAATATGCATAAGATATTGATAAAAAAAAATATGCATAAGATAAACACAGTCCTTGAAAACGTACCGAAACAAAACAGTATCCGAACAACGTGTCAACGTGCAATCATTTTGCACAGTAAGGTGACCAGGCAAAAAATTGCCTAGAACCACATCAACATACACATCACAGAAAATAAGAATCAAACAAAGCCCCATTATTCACAAGAATGATACACTTAATTCTTCAAATTCCATATGATAAACAGGAAAAGAGTCTAGCGCTATCAAAGAAAATCAAAAGAAAGGCAGAAAACTAGTGGTAATTAAAAAATGTTCACCTAGTTCTTTTGGCCAAACCACGTGGACAAAAGGGAAACTGACAATTCCCCAAAGATGGGCCGACGAACTGTACAACTCTTGGAAACGAACAAGAAAAATGGCTAATGCAAAGAGTTTTCACCTTGATCCAGCAACAAGGTACAATTCAGATTCAACCAGCAACACCAATTCCTGGCCACATATACCACATTGCACAGAATATTATTTACCCTATCCATCTATAAAACTATTGTCACACGTCAAGAAGAGATCATGTGTGTTAGTTTCTCTGCATCCATTGCATGATGTCCTTTCTAATAACAGGGTCCGACCATTTTACTCTGTGGATAGATGGCAGAAATTCAGATGAAGACATGCTTAGGCGCCTATATTGGATTGAAGTTCCAGCAGCATTCGGTGGTCGCATCATCATTGCAATGGTTGGGAAGGGCTTTGGCCATATATAAGTTGATGGGGTAAAGAAATGTCGATCAGAGTCCCTTTTGAAAAATCTGGAATACCTCTTAGATTTCTCATTGGAGGTGGAATTTAGCTTTGTCATATTTACACTTGAGTTACCACCTTTAGTGGGTGTTCCATGAGGATGACCACGAATCTCAGCTGATGGTTTCAGACGATCTAAAAACCTCAGGATAAAATTCCCAACACTACGACCCACTTCTATATCTCTTTCTTGAATGCTCCGGTGAACTCTTAGTGCTACGTCAAATGCAGCACGTGTTCGCCTGTAAATAACAAAATCAGTAAAACAAAATTGATAATGTTCACTACACATGATAAAATGATAATGTTCACTACACATGGATGAAAGAAATCTAATAGGCTTTCAACAAAGCATAGAAGCTGAACCTAAAGTCATGAACATAATAGTCAAGACTCTAGAACATCCAACAAAACTAATGGCCTGTTCAGTATCTGCAGCGAAAATTAGGAACATGGATAATGAAAGGAATTGAGGAACATGAAAGAAGTTCTATAATTCATATACACAGCAAGAAGGCAAGAAGAAAAGAACCAATGGAAATTCAACATAAAAGGCAAGAAGAAAACAATCCAAAACAATATATAACACCAGCAAAGACTTGAATTTCACATAAAAGGCAATAAGGAAATCATCAATGGAAATTCCACCATTCGGTCATAATGATATTGATTATTATCAGAACTCCTAAAATAAGTACAATGAAGCTCATTTTCCCAGCCAATTTTTCATGGTCAGTCTCTTCTACAAGAGAATATGAACAAACAGAGTGACATAAATCAGCTAAAAGTTTCCAATCAGGTTGTCATACAGTCAACTTCTTATTTCATAGGAATGAAGTCATATATGCAAACCACATCCATAGATAATCCTCAGTTCTAGGCTCCTCAAAACACAATCATCACATCTATCATGAAATCCTACTTCCATTTTCAGCCATATAACTATCCATTTCTTACAATGCATTACCAGGACATGATCAGTAATACAAAAATCATAGCGTTAACACTCCAATTGTCAATAAACTACAAGCTTACACCAATTACAAGACCAGAATCACAATAATCCAAATCTTAATTAACTCAATCACACAATAATCATCAAAAACTTCAAAAGACTAAAAAGCAACATGCATAAAACCAATAAATCAGTAGGCAAGATTCATTGCATGCTCATACATAACATATCTAACAAGATTTACCAGCTAATAAATAAATTAAAAGAAAAAAAGAAAAAGAAAGAAACCTGTGAGCGAATTGACGAATCTTAGGATGCTTAACAGTGATGATCCTTCGTTGAAGCTTCAAAGCAAGCCTGTAAGTCCGTTTAAGGCCTAAGAAATAGGCAGTGGCGACGGTAATTTCCCAAAGAACCATGCTTATGAGTTATGAGTATGGTGATCTGAAAGAAAGAGAAGAAGGGTTTTGGGTTTTAATATTAAGAGTATTAATATTTATATTTATAGGTGACGATTGAAACGCACCGTTTCTTTTTCAACAAGTTTATTCATTTCTTTCTTTCTTTCTTTCTTTCTTTCTTACATTCTTTGCTTTTCTTCTTCTCTTTCTTCTGTAAGAGGCCGCCAGAAATTTCGAATGCAATGACGTGTCTTTTTTCTACGCTGACATCATGGCCCTTGGTTAACTTATGGATTGATGTGTTGAATTAAAATATAAAAGGAGAAATTTCTTGATTTTATTGATGTTATGAAATTATTCAATTAGGCAGTGAGTATGGTTTGTGATGGTTGACATTTATGTTTTAAAAATGATTTGTGTCTTTTGCTTCTAGAAATTGTGAGTGTTTTTTTTTTAAAGGCAAAATGACATTAATAACATTTAACTATTACAAGAGTTTACTAATATCCAAAATATACAAAATATATGTAAAATGAAACCATAAACTGACAATTAAGACATATAGTAGAAAGACAACTCCAAACTCTTCTCGTGCACCCGCATGCAGAATGCCATATAGAATCAGTGAAGCAGTTCCGTCAGCCAGTGTCCTTCCAAAAGTAACTGGTGGTTGGAACCAGAGAGATACGCCACTACGAGAGCTAAGAGAAACCCAAAGCCTCACGACGTCTATACCACAATGGGTATTAAAATATTTTGGGGTGTTACAATGCACCAAAGATGCCACCCACAAAGAACTAGAAGATCCTACATAACATATTGAAGCTTGTGCAGATAGAGGAAATTGTCCAAACCATATACCAAAGTAGCAAAATAAAAGCATATATAATTTAAAGCTGAAACAAACCAAACAAACCATTGAATCACATGAAGAAACAAAAGTGAGCAGCACTGCAGAGTGGACCTCCAAGCGGCTGCTGGTGAGCTTAGAGGTCCTCATTGAAATCATTCACTCACGCGGAGCTTTTTGGCACAAGCTCCGCTAGAACCCAGACTATGAGCATGAATGTCATCATCCCATGGACGCTTTCTTGAAACACAGAGGTATACCATGTTGAACTGAACATGAGAATCATCACCTAAAGGCTTCCTAGACGAGATTGGATTTGTAGAAGGAAGAAGGATCTTCATTTTCTTGTTAACAACAACAAAGGTGAGAGAACATGCGAGGGAACTCATATCACTAGCCAATGCCTGCTTATTAGGATGAAGATGGTAGCTTTGGATAACTCTCTTTCCCTCTGAATTAATGTTTTCTTGCTTACTAGAGGTTATGTTTAACTCTTGAATCACGAACCTCTTCTTAAATGGAGGAGGAGAAACAACTATTTCTCCCCAAAGCCTCTTTCGTTTCCCTAGAAATTGTGAGTGTGGGTTGTCTATTTTGATTAAACTTTACATAGCTCGTCATATTTTGGCCAAAAAAGGCTCATCATATACGCTTGGCAATCTTATCAATAATTTTTTTGTATCAGTCAATGAAAACTAAGAGGGGTTAATTATCTATTTTTTTACGAAAGTTTTAATTTGAAAACAATTTTGACTCTAAAGTATTTTTTGATGCAGTATTATCGAATAAATGAAAGGGGAGCAAATTTACCTTTTATCCTAAAAAATTTAATGGTCAATGGCAATCAATGTGATTTTTTTTGGATAAATGTTGCTATAATTTGTGACTTATGTTATGAAGCAATTTTGAATTTGAACATACTTCCAAATAAAATAGCTCATAAACAAAACTTCATGAAGAAAATATACCTTGCCAGCTTAACTCGTTTGAAAAAGAAAAAGAAATCAGCCAGCAATGTATGTCTGATTAATTTTCGCTCTCCCTTTTTTATATATAATGAATGATTTTTTCTCCTTGTTAATGAAACTTGATGGTTTTCTAATAGAAAGAGAATACCCTATCTTTTTTAAACATCTTCTCCCATCTACCTCAAAAAATATCTATTGTTTTTAGTCGAACATGAACATAGAAATCGTTTCAAGATTTCAATTCTGTTTCAGTCAGCAAACGGTATATTAAATTATTTTTATGGTTTAGTGGGGGCAGAAGAAGCGTTTTGATAGCAATGGGAATATCCATGAGAATGTTATTGATGCACCGGGAATATTCAATGAGAAAAATAGGATAAATTGTGACATTTTTATGGGCTGTGGTGACTCAAAGTCTTCCTTCTCTAAGGACACTAACTTGTCGGGATTATCTGATTATCTAATTTTGGAAGCTTAATAAGTTAGTAAGCTTAATACAGAACATGTGATGAAGGGAGGGTCTTATAGCCCCAATGACACGACGCTTCCCATTTTTTAAGCATGACGTTATACATTCAAAAAATCTTGATAAAATAATTTTGTAAAAAAAGAACAAGAAAAGAGGATGGAATCTCAACATTCTTTTTTTTCATTTTAAGAAAAGTTTAGTGAGTCAGGTATCAAGGTTATGACATATTCCTAAGAATTTATCTTAGATGATCACTGCTCTGTATGGATCAAACATCGTAGTAGCATCTATAACTCAAAGACCATTGACATATTGAACAAAAATATAGACACATTTAACAAATTGCAAATGGTGAACAAATACCTAAGTGATAAAACAAAAGGAATATGGATTAAACCAAGTTCACAACATGCTCATTAGTCCATTAAAGTTATCTTATAATCTAAAAGTGAACGGATTGATGTGAGAAAAAAAAATCAAGACATCTATAACTATTTTTTCACTCTTTTCAAAGAAACAATAGGATATAATTTTTCCGTTTAACTCAAGTCATTATTAATGTATTCATTATTATTATTATTATTATTATTATTATTATTTTGAGGATGTTACAACTCCCCACCTTTTAAGAATTTTGTCCCCAAAATTCACCTAAATTTGCTAAACAAGCAAATACATGCACTAAAACTACTACGAACAATTAGTATGCACTAAAACTAATTAATGACTCAACTTCAAATCGTTTGGAATATTCACGCCTCATGCACTCCTCCGTCTCCCATGTGGCATCTCTATGAGTCATACCTCTCTAAAATAGTTTAACTAACTTGATCGACTTATTTCTCAATTGTTCATCCTTGACGTCCAAAATCTTCTCCGGCTCTTCATTATAGATCAAAATTTCCTGTAACTCGACATCCTCAGGCTCAATCACATGTGATGGATCTGGATGATACTTCTTCAACTGAGAAACATGAAAGACATCATGAAGATTTGAAAGCTGTGGAGACAACACGATCCTATACGCCGATGTTCGGATCTTCTCAATAATGTCGAATGGACAATAAACCGAGGAGTGAGCTTCTTAACTCTGATGGATCTGCCAATACCGGTCATCGGTGACACCCGAAGAAAACATGATCACCTTCACTGAATTCTAACAGTCTCCATTGCTTATCTGCATAACTCTTCTGCTAACTATGAGCTATCAAGAATCGCTGACGAATTAATTGGATTTTCTTTGATGTCTGATCTACAATATTTGTACCTATAATAGTCCTCGAACTAAGCTCTGTCCAACAAACCAGCGATCAACACTTTCGAGTTTCGTCCATACAACAAACTGGGATCTTCTCATAATGTTTTTTTCATGACACCTCTAATTAATTCTCTCAAAACTTTATTTTCAGAGAATAGTATTTCGAAATGAGTACTATCTACTATGAGAATTATATGTGAAAACTAGTGCAACCATGCGGACTAAATTTGCAGGCTGCATACAAGGGCAAACACATTCGTACGTTTGTCTCCATTTACTGTAAATGAGAGACTACATAAGAGGGATTGTATATTGAGAAAATCCCAAATAAGTCCCTCCGAATACCCAAAAGACAAGTGAGGAACCTAAACTTCAAAAAGGACCATGAAGGAACCAACACTTATCTGTCATTTTAAAATTTTGCGAAAAGACAAAATTGCCCCATCCTAAAACACAAATTGCGAGAAGAGGGTGGGTATGTCAATAGAAATATTGTCACCACTTTTACTAAAAGTGGTGACAATATTTCTATTGCTATAATATAATTGGACTACATGGTTACTTAATTATTTTAAGATAAAAAACAATTCAAATAGATTCAGTTTCCATTTTCCGAATTTTTTTTATTATTAATTTTTATTTTGTTTGGATTCAGTTTTAAAATTACGAAACTCTTGTATCAATATTTTTTATTTCGCTCAAAAATAAATAAATCCAGATTATTATTAATGTAATAATTTTCTAAAACTAGAAAAAATTCATTAAGGGAGAAAAATTTCCTTTCACGGTTGCAAAATTTCATGGTCACTGATGCTTGTGAGGTTGAAGACTTTTTTCCATCGTCGTTATCTAGTGAAATTTTTTCATCTTTCCCATGTCAATTGTTTTCTGTGTAAAAGTTTTAAAATTATTTCTATTATTATTTTGAGTTTTTGTAATGAACACTACACGTATATTTTTAGCCAATCTCAAGCCCAGATAAAAGAGTACTCTTGAGTTAGGTCTCGGCCGCTAATGTAAAAGTATGTCGTGTGATTCATCTTGTTGACCCCACCTAGTTGTTTTTTATCAAATATCCCACCTAGTGGAATAAGACTTTTTTGTTGTTGTAATAATTTTTTATAAGTGACTATTAAATTAGTAAACATTCAACAATTAATTTCAAATAATCTTTTTTTAATAATTACTTTTGGGTGAATTGTTAAAGTAAATACACTCCAATATGTCAACAATTTTTTAATAAAAAAATGCCAATAAAATATTTTCTGATAAAAAAATTTGCCAATAAATATTTCAAAAGAATAATCGAACTTCACCATAAATCCATCATCTTCTTTTTGATCAAAAAAAAAATCATCTTCTTTGCTTCTATAACAAATATCCATCATCTTCAAAATCACACCAAATATAAAACAAAACCTGACTTCTCTCAACAGCTCAACGGTAACATTCTTCTTCTCTTCTCTCAATCTTGATCATGCAGAGACTTTCTCTTCCCTCTCCTTCTTCCCTCAGGGAACATCACATCGACACCAACAATGCCGAAGAACTCAAACTCCGACACTCTCTCTCCTCCGCCTCTTCTCTCGCCGCCGACGACGACACCGCCGGAAAAACTCGCCGCTCTTCGTTATCGCCGCCCTCAAGAAGTGACACCTTCCTCATCCATCTCCTCCCTCTCCTCATCTTCCTCTGCTTCTTCATTCTCTACCTCTTCTCTCACCCTCCTTCAGATTCCGACATGGCCCACTTTCACACTTCCAATCGCTTCTCCCGCCAATTTCAACAATCACATCTAGGTACCCCCAAATTCTTTAATTACATTTTAGTCCTTAGCACCTGAATGATATTAAATGAGTAGGTCCATGCCATGTAATTCATTTAATACTATTGTTTTGTAATTTTGGGACTTTATTGGTATCAATTAGATTTTGGGACCTGGTTGTCATTTTGATTTTGTTTTTGTGGTTTGTTGAATTGTTTGGTTTTTTTTTTATGTAGATTCAGGGGAGGATTTGAACAACACTGGGAGAGTTCAGGATGATCATGTATTTCCGATTCGTGCAGTGAAAAACATGCGAGAGAAACGTACACATAGGAAATTCGCCAATTTTTGAAAATGTAGGGTGTTACTATCTGATTTTATTTTCTTTTATTAGAATAGAATATCTTTCTTTCTTTCTTTTATTTTCTTTTGTTTCATTTCTTGGGTGGTGGTGAGTGAAAATTGAAACCAAGAATAAGAGATTCTTTTACTGTATAGGCATTTAAGACTCCAAAATTCAATGTCTCACCAATTGATGATTGAAAGATTAAATAAAAATCGAATGCTTCTATTTCAATTTATTTATTTATTTTTTTTGGTTTTTGGTCTTTGGAGCTGTGTTTGGTATATGATAACTTATGTATGCCTG
This sequence comes from Mimosa pudica, assembly GCA_029929735.1. NCBI lineage: Eukaryota > Viridiplantae > Streptophyta > Magnoliopsida > Fabales > Fabaceae > Mimosa > Mimosa pudica. Next base: position 7,549,379 of record JAKELP010000017.1, on the reverse strand, counting down.
AACTTGTGAAAATTGGATAAGGACATAAGGTTACTCCTGGGTTAAGTAAATGCTTGATTATTCATGCTTGTTTAATAGTAGTATTTAAGTTTTTTAGTTTCAAATGGGTAAAGATGATTTGTATTTGTATTCAGACTGAACATAGTAAATGAGTGAAGAGATAAACAAGTTGATAGAATTCGCCTAATTTATGAGAAAATAAGACTGCCATCTGTTGTTGCAGAAATATTGTTTTTCTACCTAATAGCTCTTGTATGGTTGAGTTCTTTTGGAAAAGTTCGTAATGAATGGTTTAGTCATTGAGGAGTAAGTTTCTGTTTACCTAATTAAGACTTTGTTTAAATTGATAATCAATGAATGGAATGTTCTGTGTTTTTGCATAATTTATGTATATACTTGTCAAGTCATTCTGATAATTCAATCTACACCATTGTTCATTGGTTTGCTTTGGACCAAACTAATTTGGCATTAGTCTAAATTTATTCTCTTCAAGACGACGTTGGTCTGTAGTACTCCCTCTGGACTTAAATGTAAGAGCTAGTTGACATTTTTAGAGAATCTTTATAAAGTTAAACATGTTACCTAAAAATGGATGTAAATGGTTTTTTTTTTGAAAAACTAATTTACTTGACTAATAAGTTAACATATATAAAATGTATTAAGATTTTTTTTTGATCAAAAAATGTATTAAGATTTGACTAATGAGTAATTTAAAAACTACTCATTACTTGACTAATGAGTGGTTCATTTCGTTTTATCTAGTTCTCCACAAAAATTCAACTAATTTTCATATTTATGAACATAGACAGTAGTTTTGTGTTTTGTTTAATGGAGATTTCTTCCCATTAATGATATTGTTATTACCAACTGCGAAGATTTCATGTCAATCATTTGTAAAGAATTTTTTTTCTTGAACTGACATTTGTAAAGAAATTTGTCTTAAATATAAGACATATTTACCTAATTTGATTAGATTAAAGTTGTTGGTTAAATTAATTGAAATAACATGATATTACCAATATACCCTAACCATCTACCTTTACCCCCACTCTTTCTCTCATTATCTAATATTGGAGAGCCTTAAGAGGGATAATGTGGGGAAAGTTTAGTAAAAATTAGAAATAAATCTTATATTTAGGACCAATTAATTCTCCCCAATAGGTCTTATATTTAGGATCGGAGGGAGTACTATTAATTATATCTTTAGAGCATATGGTCCCGTTGGTCAAATAAAAAGTTAGAGCATATAGTCCCACATTGTTGGCCCCAATAGTGACGGATAATTAATTAATTGACAGTTCACTCCTCTCTCAAACACACATGAGTGCTGCATATATCTTCAAAATTTCTTTTATAAAATTTATGAAAAACAAATATTTTTATAAAAAATTACTCTATGTTGATGAAAAGTACTCCAAGTGTATAAAAAAATAAACTAGATAAAAGTTCATTCGGTTAGCAAATATTTGATCTCAGAAGCGTACACCATCACCATGATAAAATCCTGAAACAACTCTCTAAACTTTTAACTGGAAAGAATATGAAAATAAAGGAATAAAAAGGCACAGACTTATTACATGCACTTATTAAGAATGCATCTCAAATTTACAAAAAATTGCAGTAGAATCAAAAAATGTAAAAAAATAGATTAGTTTTATATATTTATCAACTCCTTCTCTATTTTCTCTTCCACCTGTTTTCCTAAATTGTGTGTCTAACGTTTAATGGCACTAAGTATACGAGCAAGTAGTATCACCGTACTCTATAGCTGCTCGTGAGTAGATATTGCTTGTATGCATAGTCACTCGACTCCTTACTCCTTTTCACAAGTCTCCCTCTTTTGGGAGCTGCTTTTTAATGTCACTATTGTTTAAAAACCAAAAGTATTTCAAACTCAATGGCGAGAGATTAATTTCTCGTGATGTTGTCAGACTTTAAGCAAGAACCCTTCTTAGCGACGTTTTTTTCATACACTGTCCCAAGAAGCAAATTCTCGAGTTCATGTTTAAAAGGTAGAAGTCTCTTCCATTTGGAGGAACAACTTGTTGGTTTCCTTTAATACATTTTATTGTTTGATTTTTGTAAAATTCTATGTTGAAGAGAAGGCCAACACAAGCTTACAACGAAGTGGATCATGTCTTTGGTGAACTAAGTTAGAGCTTTTAATAAAACACCTTTTTTGTTTAAATTAACAACACTCTTCTACAAAACCTTGTTTAAATATTGTTATATTGATGAGAACAATATTTGAAGAAAAATATAAAGAAGAGAGATCATTCTTCCCTTGGAAGAGGAAAAATCATACACAGAAAACTCTCTTACAGAGAGAACAGAGAAAAATATCTACGTTAGAAAACCAATGTTGATTAGAGAGATAAGGGAAAGGAAACATACTGTAGGTCCATAAAATTTATATTTTGTTAGATAGAATTAAAATTAAAATATAATAAATAATTCTACCACAATGCTGGTACCATTGACAATAAATTCGACATGTATGAACATGATATGGGTTGATGTTGTCTACAATATGTTTTATTTTTCATGTATATTCTTTAAAATATAAGTATTTCACTATTTTGTGCTTTTATGAGAGATTAAGAAAATTAAACCAGCCATTTAATCATAACTTATTCTAGTATTTTAAATTATATATTATCTTACAAGTTAAATAAATTATTTCAGAGAAACTATCAAACAAATCAATTCAATTGTATAAATAAGGATTTTCTGACAGTAGGATCACAATTCACAAACCGATTTCAGAGAAGTTCATAAACAGTTAAACGCTTAACTTAATTGTTTAATCAGCAACTATAAATCAGTTCTGATAGAAAACCTGATCGGACTTTCACATGTACAAGGTGCATATTACCGCAAAACAAGTAAAGAAAGCATCACAAAGTCAAAAAACAAAGTAAAAAAAAGCAACACAAATCAATAAAAAAATCATCAAACACCTACTTATTACATATTTCAGCACATCTTTCTTACATGATACAAACTTAACTGCAAATTTGTCCGGGTAACTAATGAAATGTTTTTTTTTATATATTTTCAAGTAGAAACGAACAAAGGCATGTATGTGGAGAAAAGTTGGCAGGAGAATCCATACACAAGAAGAAATTAAAGGATCAAACCCTTAGGAGAAGAAGGCTTAGCTGGGTTCTGTTCACCTGTTGAAGGTGCCTCAGAAGGGAACTGGCCATGTTGATCCTTTTGCTTCCGTTCCTCTTCTGTAACCTTCTCCTTTGTTTTCTGTCCAACATCTTCTGCTGCCTTAACAACTTTACTGAAAGCACCAGTCACCCATGAAGTCCCAGTGAGTATGTAGCGGTTTTTCATAATAGCAGAACCTGCTTCACTGACTTTCTGTTCAGCGGCCGCAAATGCCGTTTTGGTTTTTTCAGAAACCTGAAACTTCTGATCCACATCTCGAACTCGACCACCCACAGCTGAAGCTCCGGCAGTTATCTTCTCGCTGAAACCGATTTTCTGATCAAGAGATGCAACTTTTGCTGAGGCAGTTGATGAAAACTGAAGCTTCTCATCAAATGTCTTTGCTTTGTTCACGGCATCTTTCCCCAAGACAAAGCCCTTTGCCAGCATGCCGGTGACCACATCCTCTGCCTTCCGTAAAGCAGATTCAGCACCACCAGGAGTCTTACTTTCGGTTACCTGTAAAGCCACAAAATTGTTATCCCAAAAAAAGCTTAATTAGACTTAATCCAATTATAGACTGTCATGCAAAGCTTACAGGTGATATCACAGCAGCTGGTGGAGCTCGGTATTCTGGATCCAAAGTTATTGTAACAGGCGAATCAACTATCGTTGCTCCCTGATGATTGTCAAACCAGGATGAAAATTGGTTACATGTTGTAATTGAAAGATATATGAACTGATATACAAAAGAAAGATAGACGTGATTGTGGTTTGTGAACAATAATCATCAATATAATTGCAGTATCATAACTACATGCATCCAAAATAGAGGCAATATATCATCTAGGTAATAGCTGCTATCAATTCATATATATAACAACTCAACCAAGAACAGAGCCAGTGACAAATAAAGATTGCAAGACAAGCTTGTACTAGTATCAAAAAGTTCTCACCCAAGCACTTCAGAATCCCCTCTCTATTCATACGATATTTTTCCCCAGCGCTTTTTGTTTACATTAAATCTGTTATTGATAGATCTTAGTTCCCAAAGGATACTTCAATCTAAAATCATGGGAGAATTTTCCATATCAGGACTTCGAAGAATTTGTAAGATCATAAAAACTCTAAGTCAATATATTGCAGGGCCAGCTCTGATTGTCAAGCTCCAAATTATTAAATTCCAAACCTCCTTATTTTCTGTTAAGGAAAAGGAAATCTAAGATTGAGGGTCAACATTTTTTCACAAATGGGAGAGGTAGTTTTTCATTGGAGATCTTTATGGTCAAAATCACTAATATAAACATCAATGTCAGCAGCAGAAACACCTTTCCCTCACAACTTAGCTTAAAGCTAGAAATGAACAACAATTGTCCAGCTCCTACTTCCTCAAATAACGTATCTACATATATGCATGCTCCAACAACTGACAAAGGGCAGCACAAAGAACCAGAAAAATTGGGATACTTTAAGCCTCTATTTCCTAACAAAATATGAAACAAAATTATTCATCATGATAGAAGTTAACATGAGAAGCGGCCTCATTTTAAACAAGTTCTGCAAAAAAAAAAGCCTCAATAAAGGGAGGTTTGAAAGCCTATCTGAACCCAAAAAGATGCACATGTCAACAAACCACAGGACCTCTCAAAAACTGGCAAGGAAATGTGTGACCTTTTAGTTCTAAATCTTGAACTCTAAATAAAGAGTACATATAATATGTGATGGCTTTTACAAGATAAGCAGACTTAAAATTTGACTGTATTTTAATATTCAAGTTCAATAGGCAGATTACCGATAGAACTGCAGCAGTTTCAGCTCCTTGTGAGTCCTTGAATGTGACGTAAGCAATTTGAGATCGTTCATCATGACTACATCAAATAAGAGCTAATGGTTATTGCTTGAAAAAGTTCAAATTGAAAGCACAATGAAATAAGAGATTGTATGAGCTGAATATAGAAACTGCCAACTTACCTCCTCAGTTCAACATATTCAATATCACCAGAAAAAGAAAAAAACTCCTTGATGTCTTGTTCAGTTGCACCAAGGGAAAGATTACTGACTTTAACAGATTTTATTTGCTGCATGAGCAAAGTAAGGTTTTAGATACATCACACTCAAAACGCAAAGGGTAAAGCATATTACTCATTCACAAAAAACAGACAATCAATAGAGAAAGACTAAACCCAAAAGCTGGATGCATGGAAAAAAAAAAAACTTTTAAACACAGTTGTGGTCACCTTAAATCAGCTACACTAAAGAGTCCTCCACATTTACTTTCTAATTTCTCCCTTGGATAAGATTAGTTGGATTACCCTTTCAATTATTTCTCATCTACTAGCAGCCAATATACAGCTACGAAATGGGGGCTGGTAAATGAAGCATTTATTTTTCAAACTCTTGCTACTCCATGTTGTTTCCATTCACAAACAAAAACAGTTTCCTCATACTCCAACATTTATTTATTGCCACAGCACCTTAATCTACCTTATTTAGTTGTGCAAATCACTCAATTTCAAATTCTATTCCTGTTCAGAGATTTTATGTGCTGTTTGTCACTAAATTTGAAGATCATTTCATGCTTACATCATGTGATTCTGGATAAATTTTATTTTCTTGATGAAATTGTTATTACGAGTAAAACTTAGGTTGTTTAACCTTAAGTGTGGATGATGATTTTAGTGCTATAAAATCTATCACTAAGATTACATTTCCTAAATAAATCTCACTAAGATTAACTTAAATATTTCATCATTACCTTATACTCCCTCCGGTCCCAAATATAAGACCTAATTGACTTTTTCTGGAAAATCTCTAAAAAAGCAAAGTAAGTTAATTATAAATTGATTTATCTAATTTTTTCCCTTAAACTAGTTTATTTTACCTATAAACTAATGGATAATCTAAAAACATATCAAATATGTCATCATTTAATAACCTATTTCGCAACCTTAATCTCTTAAAAAAAAAGCCAATTAGGTCCTATATTTAGGACCGGAGGTAGTATAACCGAGGTTCTAACTTCTGAATAGTTAGTTAGCAGAGTCAAACAATTGTATATTACCTAAAAATAGTGCTGCCTAAATTTGCAGTTTGCTCATTCTCTCTTACCTTTTTTTACTAAAGATAAATTCAAGCCAGCATCTTTAAACAAAAATAAAGAAACAGGTAAGAATTAGAGTATCTTTTGAAAACATGTTTTAGTCCTCAATTACCAGGCAAACAAATAGAACGAGACCTATTGGTGAACGTAGTGGATACACGATTTGAATTAATTACTATTAGAAAACTCACATGTAACTAATCCACGACCCAAAAACTGAATCCAACACAGTATTAAATAGAAATTGGCTGAAGCTATAAGAGAAGCACGTTCTAAAGGCAACGAATATGAAACAAAATAATAAAAACGGCCGGCAAGCTATACGACGGAGTAGAAATCAGTAACAGATTAGATGAATATTCCAAAGCATAATATGTTGAACAGAAATTAATATCGAAAAGTTAAAGGCAACAAAGAATTTAAACATTTCAATCCAGTCGGTTGATAAGTGAACAAAGCTGAGGCTCATAAGAAAACTCACCGACATGACGAAAGGATTGAAAATAGGAATCTGCGGTGAACGGAAATAAGCTAATCGGAGGTGTAATCTATGTATTTATCTATCTCTGTGTGGAACAATGCGTTTGAGAAGAAGAAGATGAAGAAGAATTATTTGCAGGCGGTTGATTTTTATTTATTTATTTTTATTTAGTTAACACGGTTTCTTTTTTCTTTTTTGTTTTGGAAACGCGTGCTTGACTTAAGTTTGCACGTGCCACACGTGCGACTACCTTAGAGGCAAAGCAAATGCTTCCGTGTTCCTGTCACTCATATAAGTGTTTGTTTGGTAGGTAGAAAGAAAGTAAAGAATTAGAATTGGAAAGGGTAAGAGATGGAAAGTAGGGGTAATGATGAGAGGGTAAAGTTTGTGGGCCCCACAATAAGTGTGAGATGGAGAGAGAAAATTTGTGGGCCCCAGGATATATGTAAATGACCATATTACCCCTAAACTTTTCAATTATTTACTACCCACTTTCTTTCAATTCTTGGAACCAAACAAACCCTAAGGGTCGCCAAAAAATACTTCTTAAGAAAACATGGGAGTGTCTGAAGTTAATGCTTCTTTTCCAATATTGTCTATATTCATTATAATACTTTTAAGAAAGAGAAATATATATTCAGTTCAAAAAAAGAAAGAGAAATATATAAACATTAATAAATATGAAAGAGAGTTGAGGGTAAAGTAAGACAAAACGAATAAAATGAGGAAAGAATGTGTGATGAACTCTTATATTTTGGTTCAAAATCATTCAGATTTTGGCTCTTATATTAGGAAGCGGAGGGAGTATTACCTCTTGTCTTAAATATAATACAAGATCTAGTTGACTTTTTGGAGAATCTTAAGAAAGTAGAATGAACGATTTAATCATAACATATTTTGTATATTAATAGATCATATGTTAGTTTATAAGTCAAATAAACTATTTTAGAGGAAAAATTCAATAAAATCAATTTTAATTACCTTATTTAATTACCCTAAACGAGTACTCCCTCCGGTCTCTAATGTAAGAGCTAGCCGTAAAAAAAACGCTTCTTAAGAAAACATGTGAATGTTAGTTGGGTGTCTGGAGTTAATGCTTCTTTTCCAAAATTGCCCATATTTATTATGGTACTTTTAAGAGAGAGAAATACATAAGCATTAATAAATATGAAAGAGAGTTAGGGGTAAAGTAGGAAAAAATGCATTAAATGAGGAGAGAATATGAGGTGAACTCTTACATTAGGGACAAAAATCATTCAAATTTTGGACTCTTACATTAGGGACCGGAGGGAGTACCATCTAAGCTGGCGGCGACTTCCTTTGCCTCTTCACTCACACCTCCCCTCTCTCCGACAATCATATCCTGGAAACAATGTCCGTTTGGTGTTGGGAAGGAAAATGAAGAATTAGAAAGTGAAAGGGGTAAAGATGGAAAGTAGGGGTAAATTAAGTAATGATGAAAAATAAAGTGTGTGGGGCCCAGAAAAAGTGTGAGATAGAGAGAGAAAACTTGTGGGCCCCAGGATATATGTAAATTACACAAAAACCTAAACTTTCTAATTCTTTAACATTTTCCCTACAACAAGCCATAATACTTCAAATTTTCATTCCTACGAATGACAATACAATGTGCCTCCTATGTCTATTAGACACCCAACCATACAACTAAGGGTGACAATACAATACAGTAGTAACCAAGTACACTGCAATTGGAAATGGGGATGATGTCGGCACGGTACTAGGCGATTTTGAGGAAGATGGGCATTGCAAGGTTGAATTTGGGGTGAGGGGGGTTGCACCAGCCGCCATTGTCGCCGGGGAGGGTGAAATTTGAGGGGCAGAAGTTGGTGGCTATCACAATAATGGATGGTTTTCTAGGGTTACACCACTTGGTATCCTGCCCAGTGCCCACACTTTATCATGAAGCAAGCTTCGCAGCTTAGCCCATTGTTGAACAGTGTCGTGCTAAGTGTCACTGTGTTCACCCACTGCAAAAAATTGTCTGTATAGTAATGGTTGCATTCCAACAGGTTGGAATATACCGTGGGAAAAAAGCATGAGTCAATGAGGAAAAGTTTAGCTTCATATATAAACGGGGCTAAATTTGGTGCAAGCTTCCCGCTAGCCTAGCAACGATTAAGACAATTGTTGGAATATTTTTTTAATTAAAGCCATTGCAACGATTTCCCAAACTGTTGCAATGACTTTAATTAGAAAATACTCCCTCCCGTCTTAAATATAAGATCTAATTTACTTTTTTCAAAAATCTTAAAAAAACAAAATATAAGTCAATTATAAATTGATTTACTTAATTTTTCCCCTTAAACTAGTTTATTTAACCTATAAACTAATGACTAATCTAAAAATATATCAAATATGTCATAATTTAATAACATATTTTATAACCTTAACATCTCCAAAAAAAAGTCATCTAGGTCTTATATTTAGGACCGGAGGGAGTATTACATTCCAACGGTCACTTGACTGGTGAAATGTAATAATTCTTTTTTTTTAAAAAAATAAAATATACACTTGAGTATACATCAATTAGGTTGGACTGATTCTTATGATTGTGTAGGAAAAAAATAGAAAAATATCATGCGTTGTGTTGGACGGTGCATCTTATGTTTGTGTAGGAAAAAAATTCAGGTTATTAGCGAGAGAGAATTTCAGCGAAGTTCACGAGTTTAGCTAGAAATCTTGATTGGTGTATATAGAGAAACAAACTACGTCTATGATCTAATGTGTAGAGTCTATTATGTCCATTTTCTAAGCACTAAGTGAGTTATTTCTCTTAAATTTTATGTTGACATAATCTTGAAACTGAATAGAAGAGAATGAAAGTTAAAGAATCGAAGAACATCACTTTCATGTGTTAGAACTAAAATGTCTGGGGAACAAGACTTGAAACCACTTATCTATTTGTTTTATTCTGTATAGTTGATGTTTCTAGATGCAGATTTATAAGACTGGTTGCAATATAAGTATTGGAAAAAATGTTTGAATTATAAGTCCAGAAAAACAAATTAGGAACAAAAGATTGATTTAAAATTTGATTTTAAATAAGGTTTTAACTTTTCAAAACATAAAGACAAACAATTTGTCTGACTCATAGAATTTTTTAAAATATTAAGGGCGAAAGCCCAAAAATGATACTCCATCCGGTCCTAAATATAAGATCTATTTAGAGACTCAATCTTAGTCCTAAATATAAGACCTAATTAAATTTTTTGTCGTTTTTTTCCAAAATTGCCCTTATAATCAATTTAGGAATTTTTTTGCAGATTCGTGATTACGGCTTCCTTTTTCCAGTTTCACATCGCATTCACATTCACATTCGTTACAGTTTCATTCGCTCTTGCTTCAATCTATACAGTTCATCGTTCCAAAACAAACTTCATATCAATTTCTCTTGTAGAAATCAACCATGGGCGATGTGTTATCTCTGTTTATTGTCTTCCTTCTCTGATCCTTCACTTCGCTGCGATGAATGTTTGCGCGAATCATCAACCAGGTTTTTACCAGAGTACATACCCTGAGGTAGAATCGATCTCAAAATGTTATGAAAAAAGCCCTAATTCCTGAGCTGCGAAGCTTTAGCTTTAGTTATGAGATTCTAATTTGATCCATAAATGTGAGATTTCGTAAATTCAATTTTAATGAAATTTAGATTAAATATTATGTGAAATCCTTGATTTGTAATGGCTGTGCGTCAATTTTTGAATCTCTTTTGGCAATGGAGAGTTTACAGTGAAGATGAAGATGGGTCGGGGGAGTAAGCTTTATGGAAGAAACTAGAAGCAAAACCAATATTTTTGAAATAGGGGCATTATTGGAAAAAAGCCTAAAATTAACTAACTTAACTGTCTTTCTTAATCTCCCCAAAAAAAGTAATCTAGGTCCTAATTTAGGATCGGAGGGAGTATATAACTATTGGTCAAGGAACAAAAATGATACATAACTATTTCAAGGTACACCAATGATACCCAACTTTACCATGAGATCAAGAATGATATTTTCACTAATATGACAATAAAATTAGATGCCCTTATACATAAACTCTTCTTCCTTCTTCCTTCTTCCTTCTTCATACACTCATCAATCCCATGATTTACAGAGCAGGCCTCTCAATGACCAGAGAAGGAAACAATTCAATTACACTCATTGCATAAGAACGAGAACCCCATGATTTACAAATCCATGTTCCTTGATCCAAGCTTGCGCATAAAAGGTTTGAGGCATCGTAACGCCGTCAGACTTGGCGACACTTACGGCAGAGGTAGTGTGGCTGTGGGTTTCGAAAATGGTGGTGGAGGATGAGATTTAGGGGGAAGAAGATACGTCGGATCCGACGGTGGTACTGGGGTGGAGGTGGTGTGTCTGTGGTGGAGTGGTTGGTGGTGCTTACAGAGGACGAGAAGGTGGCCAGCAGAGGGTGTTTGTTGAGGTCGGTGAGGTGGTCGAAAATCGATGATTTGGGGAAGAAGACGAAGGGAAGAGAGGGAGAGAGGTTGGCCAGAGGAAGTGACGATGGTGCTTCAAGCAACTCATTGAAAATTCGTGCATGTTCAGGGCCACCGACTTAGCGGAGTGAAGCGGCGGAGGAAATTGCCGTCAACGGTGGCTCCTATTGCATTTGAAGATGTCAATGGTCGCCTCCGCCGCCGGACATTAATTGCTCTATTGCATGTGCTCGTGAAGAAGGAAAGAGATGTGCTGTTGTGAGTTGTAATGTGCTTGTGAAGAATGGTATAAACAGACAGCTGAACTTTGGAGAGAAGAAGAAAATAAAGAGTGGATTAGGATTGAAGACTCAGCATAGAGAGAGAGAGATGATGGTGGAAGAAGGAAGAAGAGGGTGAAGAAGAAGAAAATAAAATTCATTTAAAATATAATGGCATTTTGGACTTTTCAAGTCTAATTTTATTGTCATATTAGTGAAAATATCATTCTTGTTCTCATGGTAAAGTTGTGTATCATTGGTTTACCTTGAAATAGTTATGTATAATTTTTATTCCTTGGCCAATAGTTATATATCATTTTTGGGCCTTCGCCCAAATATTAATGTTGACATAACTTTTTACAACAATCATATATAACATTAATTCTAATGATCTAAATGTAACAAGGAGTTTGGGGTCAGAGAAATATAAATCTCACTGGTGTCGTTTGGAAATTGGAATGACCCTCGCCTCTTGAACACCAAGAGGTGATACCAAGTTATCTTCTATCATTTGTGTTTATTTCAGGTTCATTACTTATCTTGCTCGGTAGATTTGAATCCGGAAAAATTGTAATTGATTTTAATATTAATTTAAGCTTTGTTCTATCATAGAATGTTTTGTTCAAATCAATTTTCAAATATATCAATACTAAGTCAATTCTACAATATGATGCATGAAAGAGTACTTCATTGTTAATGGTTAAGGTTACATTTGTTATGAAATTCTCTTGTAAATCCGGTGCACCACGTCATTTTTTGTCTGTCCAATAACAACTAAACATGTAAGGACTTTTTTAGAAAATTTTAAAAATACAAAATAAATCACTTATAAATTGATTTACTTGATTTTTCACTAAAATATTTTATTTGACCTATAAACTAATAAGTAATCTAAGAAAATCTCAAATATATAGAACTCAATTTGTTAGAATCTTAAGTTTTGATGGTGACTAAGGTATGATATGGTCTAGTACTTAAGAGAACATAATCAACACTTAGGAGGGATTAGATGACATGGTTAGAATCCTGAGTTAGATCACTTGAGAATGCAAGATCACTTCCGGATAGATTAGGACTTGCGCATGCGGATGAATGTTTTCATCCCCCAGCGTCAGCAAGTAAATCACTAGGGATTTAACTTAGTCCATGAGAATTAGGTACACAAAAACCCTAAGACTAAGCTATGGTTCAATCGGAAGCGAAGTTGCTTCCTGTTAGACTTAGACTGGCGCAGAGCGATAGAATAGATATTACTCCAAGCGACAGTGAGTCTACTTCCCCAAGTGAAAGCGCTTCCTGTTAGAATTAGACTGGCGCAGAGCGACAAAATAGATATTACCCCAAGCGTCAGTAAGTCTACTTCGCCAAGTGAAAGCACTTCCTATTAGATTTAGACTGGCGCAGGTTGATAGACTAGATATAACCCCGAGCGTCAGCAGAAATGCAACATCAAGTGAAGTTGCTTCCTATTAGATCTTGACTGGCGCAGACTGATAGAATAGATTTCACCCTAAGCGTCAGTGAGTTCACTACGTCAAGTAAAAGTGCTTCCGATAGCTTAGTGACTAGCGCTGAGTGTTGGGATGAAATACACTAAGTGTGAGTGAGTCATAGTGAACCAAGATCCTTCATCTAGTAGTTTTACTTCCGGATGTAAAAATGCTTCCAGATACATCATAGACCAAATCAGAACACAGTCTAAGTAAACTACTCCCCATAGCAAACAAACTTCCCACAGCATGTATAATTCTTATATATATATTGCTATGTTGGACTAACCAGTATGTGCAGAACATGGTCACGCTTCCGGATGCAAATGAGCTTCCGGATGGAAAGACTCTTGACATTGGGACTCAGAGCTTAACACTTGCAGAGCAAGATTACCACTTGCGGATGAAAGATGATCATCCGTCAGCAAGAGTGCAAGAGTAAAAATCACATACTCAGAAGTCAGAATGCTTATATCAGAGCAGAGGTGTCAGGACTACTTTTCAGAGATAAAGCAAGTCAACCCTGCTGAAGCATTTAAGAAGATGTTCCTTGCAACGGTAACAAGAGGATAACAGACATATTCAAACAACATTGTTACCTACCAAGCATAAGGAGTATGAGAACATAATCTGAAGATTCACTCAAGGTGTCAAAGCTCATACTGCCCACAAAAGTCAGAGTCCATAAGAGAGCTTCTGATAGCAAGAGAGGATCCAATAGCAAAGCACTCTTATCATTCATGGACAGGTGCTTGGAAGACAAAGTTCCTCTATGTGATAGCAAGGAAAATGTTAGAGTCCACGAGCTTCAGATAGCAAGAGAGCTTCCGATAGTGAGTCTCTTAACATCCTGGACTTATGCTTGAGGAACGAAGTCCTCTCTGACAGCAAGCAAGAGTCGGACCGTACAAAATGTTCAGATGTCAGAACGACTTTTGTCAGAATAGTATTGCCAGAACAGTGTTGACAGAACAGCTTGGTCAGAGCACCTTTTTAGATAAAGCAAAGTCAACCCTGCTGTGCACTAATGAGGACAACGTAAACAAGGCCCCAACGTCTATAATCAAACGGTCTTATTGCCTCTCCAACGGTTAGATATTCAGAGGCTGGTATAAAAGGAATGTTCTTCATTTCTGAAGAAGTGGGCTTGAAAAAGAGAGAGAGAACAAGGCTATTATCTGAAAAAAACACTATTCTACATTCCTCTCATCTTCTACTCTCGGACTTTGATATGTAATATTCTTAGAGAGTGATTTATTTGTACTTAAGTGAGTAACATCATCCACTCTTTGAGAGAGTTAGTTTTGAGCTTAAGTGTTTAACAAAATCAGTTCATAGAGTGAACATATTGTAATCTTACATTTTGTAAGGGGGAGCATTTAGAAGGTTTTCTAAATCTCCATAGGTTGCAAGTTAGCCCGTAAAACTTGCGTTTGTAAGGTTGCAAGTGATCCCGTAAAACTTGCGGTAAGGTTTGCAGGTGAACCCGTTGTAAAACCTGTGGGTTGTTAGGTGAACCCGTGCTCGTAAAACCTAAAGTGTAAAGGCTTCTCTTGTGCCCGGTTTAAACAAGAATAGTGGATTGGAAATCTCAGGTGTAGCCTGGGGACTGGATGTAGGTCTGGGTGACCGAACCAGGATAAATTTATGTGTGCATATATTTATACTTGATCATTCTATTTTGCATCACATAGCATACTGACTTGTGCATAGCATTATTTATTATCTTCATCACCGAGCACAAGCAGTCTTCCGAAAAGAGTTTAAGTTTTATTCCCTCACCCAATTCACCCCCCCCCTCTTGGGTGACAGCCACGTTTATCATTTGGTATCAGAGCAGGTCACTTGTTTAAAGGATCAAACGATCTCAAGTGCAAAGACCTTGGCTGATTTGGGTTAAAATGTTTTCCAAAGGCTTTGATCATACCATTCCACCTGTGTTAGAAAATATTGATTTTTGTTGGTGGAAAGCAAGAATGGAAAGTTTTATAAAATCCACTAGTTTGAAAATGTGGGATATTTTTGAAAATGATTTTGATTTCAAACCAAGAGGAAACTGGACTGAAAAGGAGAAAAATTTGTTTTCCTTAAACATTCGAGCAATGCAAATTTTATACAAAGGCTTAACTGAAAATGATTTCCAGAAAATCAAACATTGCTCTAGTGCTAGAGATATTTGGAATACTCTTGATATGATATATGCTTCTAACCCATCTCTTGAAAGCACAGCTGTCCAAAGCTCAACTCGTGCTCTTTGTGGATCATCTACTGATGAGCTTCTGGAAGCTGATATTGAGGAAGCAGGCTTCAGTGAAGAGAGTATTCATTTCTGCCTAGAAGATTCAGAAAGTGAGGTATCTGAATCTGAACTTGAACTCTCTAAATTGCAAGATGCATACAATGAGTTATATACCGAATATTGTAAACTTGCAAAAGAACTTCTAGGCTTAAAAGAAAAAGATAGGAAACTTGAAAAACTAATTTCTTCTTCTACATCTAAAGTTTCCGAGGATTCTTTTAAAGAACTAGTGGTTCCGATAGCTAGCCCACTATCGGTAGGGAAAACTTCAACATGTCTTGAAAAATGTTTTGATTGTAAACACGTGTTGAAGGAAAAAGAAAAGTTTTCAAAAGAAACTGAAATTTCAAAGGAACAAAAAGCTTTCCTAAAGAAAACTAATCATGATAATGATAGGAAGCCTCATTTTGATTATCATTCCATTATCTGTCATTATTGTGGTAGATTAGGACATATTTCTCACACATGCAGTCTTAGAAGAAATTCAAATGTGAGAAATAAGTTTGTATGGATTCCTAAAGGACAAGTAAGGTCCAGTGCTAACCATGTAGGACCCAAGTACAAATGGGTACCAAAACATCCTCCTAGTGCCTTACTTGTGCAGGATAGATCAAGAGTTCCTCTTATCCCAAAGAAGAGAACTCGTGGTGATGCAACTGCTGAAACCCACTGGTACAATCATAAGAAGCTGTCGGCCACCACAAGGGACAATGGTTCTGTCTCAAGGATGAGCTATCACAAAGATCCATTCAACTATCCTGAGAAGAACAAGGGAGAGTGGATTCCTCGATCATCATTGGAAAGGCTCTTGAATCCTACCTCTCAGAAGAAAGTGCTTCGAACCAAGGATAAGTATAGAAGATCTCCTTGGGTAAACAAGGGATCACTTAGCAACGAAGCATTTGATAGTAAAATCTCCTATGCTAATATTAGATGGACTTATTGAGATTTTACATTAAGCATCCTAAGATGTGAACATTATATTCATCATTGAAGAAAGCTTAAAGAAATAAGTAATGTTCATAATCTACATGAGATCCATGACTATCTTGATCAAAAACCTTGTATATCCTTGTGCATATAGTCATGATAGATTCACCATGCCATACACATAGCAAGTAATCTCTAAGTGCATGTGAATTACATATAGCCTACAAACTGACCTTCAGATCCAGACTTGGATACAAAAGGAAGGAACTATCTGATATTTTGTAGGAAAGGCAATCCGGAGGTTCAGCAAGACAAGGGTGAAGATGAGTTATGGGCTAAAATGAACAAGGAACATGAACAAAATCAGAGAAAGATAGGCTAAGATAGCCACCCCTCGGACTTGACCAGGATGTCACTGCTGCCCTCAGAAGGGAAATTGAAATGAAGCGGATTGCCCAAGCAGGAAGGCTCGCCCTTGGGGAAGCCATCTGATTCATGTGCCCCCAACAGTCTGCTGGCACAGAGGCAAACTTGAGATAGCACTAAGTGATCAACCTGCGGAGATACCCTCTGCTGAACCTGTGTCTCTCTCTGCGCCAGCACCTAATCTGAGTGAAGAGCTGTGTATGAAGTATGGGTTCAAGAGGCCAGAGTTGCGAGTAGTAGTGATCACCAAGTGAATTCATCCCTCTGCACCAGCTCCAATTCATCCTATTAGCCTCAACAGGACTCAGGACTGTACCTCATCTGAATAATTAGTCAAGTCTTGATAAGCATTCGTCACGCATAGATTTTGGTGCTGCTCTGAAAATAGAATCCTTGCATTGTCAACCAAAATCAAGCGAGCTACTGCTTGATGCGAATGGAGCTATGGTGATATCATTCTTACCCTCCTCTTTACTTGAATAATCTTTTGGGTAGTAAATGCATGATGAGCTTAACAGATTTTATTTCTCTGATATAATGCATACTGATTTTACAGATTCAAGAAGTCTGACACTTTGAAACTGAACCTTCTTCAAAACCTACTAAATTTGTGCATGCTGAATCATTGTGTTCTAAGATTTCTGACATTGTTAAGATGATTCGGAACTAGTTTCAGAATTTTGACACTAAAACTAAAAATCTTCCTCAGAGTTTTTCATATGGTGTCTAAATCATTTTACTCATATATGCTTAGTGAATTCTTTTAAGGGCACCTCTCATGGAAGAAAATGGTTTATGCATTCACCTTGATTTTTGAAAGATCCTTTTGAAATACAAACTTTCAAAACAGATTCTACATGACAACCGTACCTCATGATAGCACTCAAAAGCTATTTCTGATTTTCCATTTCATGTGGTATCTCTTGCATCAACTTTTTCAATGCATAAGCAGCTATGGTTTCGAGAACAATACATCCCTCTTAATTACATCTTTAAGTTCTCAATCTACTAATGATCTCAGTTCAAGTTTGTGGTTTAAGAATGTTGACACAGATTATTGAAGCTTGAACAATGAATATAACCAAGAGAGAATGACAACGAAAATGTCTCTTATCAAGATGTGTGGAATGGCTATACCAAACCTGAGAAACTTTCGCCAATACACATGAGCATTTCTATCCCTTACATATTCTGTTGTGAAATTAAATGGATAGTCTCTCTCTTGTCTGACATGCATTAGAAATCTTAGGAAATGCCTTGAATTAAACTCTGCTAGATCTGTAAAACATGGCATAGTATCACAAGCATGCTATAATCTGTATTAATTTCAAGCTTGTTGATGTCCTAAGAACAATGAGATCACACTGAGCATATCTAGAAGAACTTGGGCTAAAATTTGGAAATTATTCTCGTAATCATATGCTGAAATTTGGTTGTTTTTGTAAAACGAATTCAATCCTAATCAAATTATTTTGTGAGGATGAAGATTCTCTTTTTCAAAATCTCATTATGTTATTAATTCACATGTCTTCATAATCTAACATGAACATCCTTGAGGCATATGTATTGAACTATACTTGCTTATGAAACTCTGAAAATATGCCACCTGTTTAATATTCTCTGTACTATCACATTGATATTTATCCATGAGAGTATAAATAGAGTTCATGTCTTGATAGTGAAACTATGTGAATGTATAGATAATTTCAAAATTAGTTTTCACATAATCATTGCTCATATCTTCTTAAACCAATTAGCAAGCATGATTTCTTAAAATTATTAGCTTGTGCTGATTAACACAGATTGACTTGAATGTCCTGAGGATGGTCTTCAATGTTAAATCTTAAGTACTTTCACTGACCATCAGAAAGCATTTGTTTCCTCAAGCATATGCAGGACCAATCATCAAGTTTGAGCAAGGTTGCTTTCACAACAATCAGCGCCTTCGATAGCAGGCCAACTATTGAACCATGGGAAGAGTAGAGTGACTGCCCAGTCATGTCTACTTGTGGTTGTAGCTCAGCTTGCCGAAGCGAATCATCAAAGCACTTGCGCTAGGGGTTTCCACTTGAGATAGCACACCTCTTGAAGATGTCAGGAAGCATGCTTATCTGCGTATGATTCAGATTCCTGAGTCTAATAGAGCATGAGTACCCCTCATCTGTGGTAACATCTACACCTTACCATCTCTTACATATGATGCATACATGGCATTGGTAAGGGTGTCAACTTAGGATGTTTCTCTCAATCTGCATTGACTTCAAAATCATTCACTGTCTTAGAAAATCATCCTAGCTCACACATCTGTATCCTCTAAATGACATGCTGGAAAGTAATTGATAACATATCTCTCTTATATGCTTCCTTTCTTGATTTAATGATGATTAATCTTAATATAGAAGAGAAGTAAGTGGACATTACCTGTTAATGATCCCTTGAAAATAGAGAGTCACATGCTGTCATCGATAATAAACTCTTAAGATGCTGTGATGCAATTTGTTTGGAAATTATTTTTGGCACTTTTAAAAACACAAATTTCATTTGATTTCATTTCATATGGTATCACAAATTTCGTTTGGCATTCAATCATTTCCTTCGATACCACAAGTTCAAACTCACAGATCTCATTTGATTTCGTTAGGTATCAGATTTCATCTCATTTGAATTTAAAATCACATATTTCATTTGATATCATAATCATCATTTTTAAACACATCAAAATTATTTTTGATATCATGTTAATCAATTCGAGAGGATCAAAATTACATTTGGAAAGAATTTTCACCTTCAAAAAGAAAACTGTTTTGTATGTCTTGATCTTAATTTAATTATGATTAGATTTGATGTATCAATATCTCCGTTGAAAAACATGTTTAACTATCCTACATAGTGTTTAGGGAGAATACAATCATTTAGGATCATGAGCCATCATTGCTATTCCTTGTTAATTCTCGTACATTGTATTGAATAGTCTAGAACAAATCTTTATTAGCGATACATAGGGAGAAAAGTAATGTTAGGTAGAAAGCCCATTCCTAGGAGAACGATAAAAGTATCCCCATCCCTAAGGCTAGCTTGCACCTGTTGGATTTTGATGAAGCCAAAAGGGGGAGAGAGATGAGATGTCTAGAGATATAAGATGTCTAGCGAGAGATGAGACATGAGATGTCTAGAGCTGAGAGATAGATAAGATGCCTAGATTTTTGGGGAGAGAACTGGGGAAAGGAATATAGCTCTAGGATGAGTGATCTAAGTTTAATTATGTTCTCTAGTCATCTATGGGTTTGTCATCATCAAAAAGGGGGAGAATGTTAGAATCTTAAGTTTTGATGGTGACTAAGGTATGATATGGTCTAGTACTTAAGAGAACATAATCAACACTTAGGAGGGATTAGATGACATGGTTAGAATCCTGAGTTAGATCACTTGAGAATGCAAGATCACTTCCGGATAGATTAGGACTTGCGCATGCGGATGAATGTTTTCATCCCCCAGCGTCAGCAAGTAAATCACTAGGGATTTAACTTAGTCCATGAGAATTAGGTACACAAAAACCCTAAGACTAAGCTATGGTTCAATCGGAAGCGAAGTTGCTTCCTGTTAGACTTAGACTGGCGCAGAGCGATAGAATAGATATTACTCCAAGCGACAGTGAGTCTACTTCCCCAAGTGAAAGCGCTTCCTGTTAGAATTAGACTGGCGCAGAGCGACAGAATAGATATTACCCCAAGCGTCAGTAAGTCTACTTCGCCAAGTGAAAGCACTTCCTATTAGATTTAGACTGGCGCAGGTTGATAGACTAGATATAACCCCGAGCGTCAGCAGAAATGCAACATCAAGTGAAGTTGCTTCCTATTAGATCTTGACTGGCGCAGACTGATAGAATAGATTTCACCCTAAGCGTCAGTGAGTTCACTACGTCAAGTAAAAGTGCTTCCGATAGCTTAGTGACTAGCGCTGAGTGTTGGGATGAAATACACTAAGTGTGAGTGAGTCATAGTGAACCAAGATCCTTCATCTAGTAGTTTTACTTCCGGATGTAAAAATGCTTCCAGATACATCATAGACCAAATCAGAACACAGTCTAAGTAAACTACTCCCCATAGCAAACAAACTTCCCACAGCATGTATAATTCTTATATATATATTGCTATGTTGGACTAACCAGTATGTGCAGAACATGGTCACACTTCCGGATGCAAATGAGCTTCCGGATGGAAAGACTCTTGACATTGGGACTCAGAGCTTAACACTTGCAGAGCAAGATTACCACTTGCGGATGAAAGATGATCATCCGTCAGCAAGAGTGCAAGAGTAAAAATCACATACTCAGAAGTCAGAATGCTTATATCAGAGCAGAGGTGTCAGGACTACTTTTCAGAGATAAAGCAAGTCAACCCTGCTGAAGCATTTAAGAAGATGTTCCTTGCAACGGTAACAAGAGGATAACAGACATATTCAAACAACATTGTTACCTACCAAGCATAAGGAGTATGAGAACATAATCTGAAGATTCACTCAAGGTGTCAAAGCTCATACTGCCCACAAAAGTCAGAGTCCATAAGAGAGCTTCTGATAGCAAGAGAGGATCCAATAGCAAAGCACTCTTATCATTCATGGACAGGTGCTTGGAAGACAAAGTTCCTCTATGTGATAGCAAGGAAAATGTTAGAGTCCACGAGCTTCAGATAGCAAGAGAGCTTCCGATAGTGAGTCTCTTAACATCCTGGACTTATGCTTGAGGAACGAAGTCCTCTCTGACAGCAAGCAAGAGTCGGACCGTACAAAATGTTCAGATGTCAGAACGACTTTTGTCAGAATAGTATTGCCAGAACAGTGTTGACAGAACAGCTTGGTCAGAGCACCTTTTTAGATAAAGCAAAGTCAACCCTGCTGTGCACTAATGAGGACAACGTAAACAAGGCCCCAACGTCTATAATCAAACGGTCTTATTGCCTCTCCAACGGTTAGATATTCAGAGGCTGGTATAAAAGGAATGTTCTTCATTTCTGAAGAAGTGGGCTTGAAAAAGAGAGAGAGAACAAGGCTATTATCTGAAAAAAACACTATTCTACATTCCTCTCATCTTCTACTCTCGGACTTTGATATGTAATATTCTTAGAGAGTGATTTATTTGTACTTAAGTGAGTAACATCATCCACTCTTTGAGAGAGTTAGTTTTGAGCTTAAGTGTTTAACAAAATCAGTTCATAGAGTGAACATATTGTAATCTTACATTTTGTAAGGGGGAGCATTTAGAAGGTTTTCTAAATCTCCATAGGTTGCAAGTTAGCCCGTAAAACTTGCGTTTGTAAGGTTGCAAGTGATCCCGTAAAACTTGCGGTAAGGTTTGCAGGTGAACCCGTTGTAAAACCTGTGGGTTGTTAGGTGAACCCGTGCTCGTAAAACCTAAAGTGTAAAGGCTTCTCTTGTGCCCGGTTTAAACAAGAATAGTGGATTGGAAATCTCAGGTGTAGCCTGGGGACTGGATGTAGGTCTGGGTGACCGAACCAGGATAAATTTATGTGTGCATATATTTATACTTGATCATTCTATTTTGCATCACATAGCATACTGACTTGTGCATAGCATTATTTATTATCTTCATCACCGAGCACAAGCAGTCTTCCGAAAAGAGTTTAAGTTTTATTCCCTCACCCAATTCACCCCCCCCCTCTTGGGTGACAGCCACGTTTATCACAATTAACATACTTTGTTTATTTTACCTAAATTATTTTAGGTTTAATAAATCGAATTATGAGATAAATAGTTAAAAGTGATTAATTATCAATTTTATTTTTATTATATCATAATAGAAGATGTTTTTGTTCTAGCAAAATAATAGGAGATAATTAGTATATATAACAACAAAATATTGCTATAAAAGATATATAATGAATTATACATCTTTCTTTTTTCTTTTGCCCGAGAATAATCATATACACGCATATTTTCCGGCCACTGGTTCTCATAAAAAAAGATACACCGCCTCTGCTCTCATCGTAATCCTATATCTCTCTTTTTTTCTGCCGGAGAACACGCATATTTTCCGGCCTCTGCACTCATCGGAATCATCATCAGAAATTCGGACAGAAAGTAGAAACAAATCTCGTTCGTTCGTTCGTTTATCTAGCAAGCTCTTTCACTTGCCTTCTCTCCTTTTGATTCTCTCATTCCATACCATCCACAAGCCATGGCCACTGCTTCAGGTATGTACTTGTACTTATTAGGGTTTCCAATTAACCGTCATTTCCATCTTTTAACTTTAATTTATTTCTGAACGAACGAACCAACCAACGATGTTTAATTTAATTTAATTTAATTTGCATTGCAGTTGCATTTAAATCTCGGGAGGATCATCGGAAACAGATAGAATTGGAGGAAGCGCGTAAGGCTGGGCTTGCGCCGGCAGAGGTTGACGAAGATGGCAAAGAAATCAACCCTCACATTCCTCAATACATGTCTTCAGCCCCTTGGTATCTCAATGCTGAGAGACCTGTAAGGCTTACTTTCTTCTTTTTTCTATTCACATGTGTTATGTGTGTGTGTGTGTGTATGGATGTGATGACTGGCTTTTCTTTTGCAGAGTTTGAAACATCAAAGGAAGTGGAAATCAGATCCCAATTACACTAAATCTTGGTATGATAGGGGTGCCAAGACTTTTCAGGCTGACAAGTTTAGGAAGGGTGCATGTGAGAAGTAAGTGTCTTCTCTTCTCTCATCTTTGTGTCTATTGTGTCATGAATAATCTCTTGGAATGCAAAATACTACCTCTGTTCCCAAATATAAGACCACTTACCCTGATTTGATTAGATTAAGGATGCTAATTAAGTTAGTTATTAGCATATGATATTACTAATCTACCCTAACCATATACCTTTATCCTCACTCTACCTCTCTTGCTTGTTTATTATAGATAAGCATCATTAGGGTTTATTTGAAAAAAGTTGGGAAAAATTAGAAAGTTGCTTATATTTAGGAACAAATTGAAATCTGAAAGTGATTTTATATTGAGGCAGTAAGTCTCAGGTTTTTCT
This sequence comes from Mimosa pudica, assembly GCA_029929735.1. Lineage (NCBI taxonomy): Eukaryota > Viridiplantae > Streptophyta > Magnoliopsida > Fabales > Fabaceae > Mimosa > Mimosa pudica. The sequence goes on along the minus strand of JAKELP010000017.1, from coordinate 7,525,734 downwards.
TTCATGTACAAGTTTGTCCCTTTATGCTTCTTTTGAGAGGGAAATGATTTTTATTTGGGAGAGACTATGAATGTATTTGATTCCTCTTTATTTTATGGGATGTTTCTTGTTCATATATTCTTAATGTTTATATTTTTTTATTATAACCAACACGCTTATACAATTACATACCTTTATGTATCTGCTTGTTTCAGCTGTGGGGCTATGACTCATACTGCTAAGACTTGCATGGAAAGACCGCGTAGAATAGGTGCAAAGTGGACAAACACACACATTGCCCCTGATGAGAAAATTGAAACTTTTGAGCTTGACTATGATGGGAAACGAGACAGGTGGAATGGGTATGATGCATCGACTTATGCTCGAGTGATTGAGAGGTATGAAGCTAGAGATGAAGCTCGAAAGAAATACTTAAAAGAGCAACAGCTGAAGAAATTGGAGAAAAGCAACAAAGAAGGCGAGGATGCTGTCGGTGATGAAGAGGAAGAGGAAGAGGAAGAGGAAGATGATCTTAGGGTGGATGAGGCTAAGGTGGATGAGAGCAAACAGATGGACTTTGCCAAGGTTGAGAAACGTGTGCGTACAACAGGTGGTGGAAGTACTGGAACTGTGAGGTATTAATGCTATTTAAGTCCTCTTTTTGCTCAGGGGCCTTTGGATTTGTTCTGTATGCTAGATGCCCGTTATTTTCCCAACTTCATCATTTATCATGAATTAATTGGAAATAAATATTATTTTCAAAAAAAAAAGAAGAAAAGAAAACAAAGAAGAGGAACTGAGCATGTTTTCCTTTCAGGAACCTGCGTATTCGTGAGGATACTGCAAAATATCTTCTTAATCTTGATGTCAATTCTGCCCACTACGATCCCAAAACACGGTCCATGCGTGAGGATCCCCTTCCAGATGCAGACCCGAATGAGAAGTTTTATTTGGTAATTTTTCCTTGAGAATTAAATTTTTACAGGATCTCCTGTATCACAGCTATATTGATATATATATTTTTTGTACTTGTATGTAAACTACATGTGCTGGCTTGTTGCAGGGTGATAACCAATATAGAAATAGTGGACAAGCTTTGGAATTCAAGGAATTAAACATTCATGCTTGGGAAGCATTTGATAAGGGACAGGATGTTCATATGCAAGCAGCCCCATCCCAAGCTGAGCTACTTTACAAGAATTTCAAGGTAATGAAAGATAAATTGAAGTCTCACACGAAAGACACCGTTTTGGAGAAGTATGGCAGTGCAGCTGACGGGGATAAGCTTCCAAGAGAACTTCTTTTGGGTCAAAGTGAGAGGCAGGTTGAGTATGACCGTGCCGGTAGAATTATAAAGGGACAGGTGAGATTTTCATTTGAAGTTGCTTCTTACTGGTTTTAATTGCTTTTTTGCACTTTTAACTTTTGTAATTGTAATTTTAGTTGACTTAAAGCTTGTCTGTGGCTTAAATTTGACCATATACCTTAGTCTGTTAACTGGGATTTTTTATAGTAGCCTTAAATTTAGCGAGGACATTGTTTGTTTTGTGCTTTTATGTCCTTGATTGTATTTATAAAATGATGGATTAAGTTGTTCATCTGATGCTTCTAACAGGAGTTAGCACTTCCCAAGAGCAAGTATGAGGAAGATGTTTACATTAACAATCACACTACTGTTTGGGGCTCGTGGTGGAAGGATCACCAATGGGGCTATAAGTGCTGTAAACAGACAATACGGAATAGCTATTGCACGGGAGCTGCTGGTATTGAGGCTGCTGAGGCTTCAAGTGAACTCATGAAAGCTAATATTGCTCGTAAAGAGGCTGCTGAAGGTATGCTGTGTGACTTTCAACACACTGATCTCTAATGGATCTCTTCCCCTTCCCTTTGTCTCTGCTGGTTTTAACTTTTCATAGCCCTGCTGTATAATGTGTTGCTCCTTTCTAATAATCAACTTCTTCTGTGAACCTTGCTCAGAGGATCATAAGCCCTTAGAGGAGAAGAAGCTTGCAACATGGGGAACTGATGTTCCTGATGACCTTGTTCTGGATGAGAAATTGCTTGCTGAAGCACTCAAAAAGGTCAAAATTAATTTCTCTCTATATATCACTTTTGCATTTATGTGTTTGTTATATTCTATTTTCTCTTCTTCGGTTGAATAATTATTAGTTTTTTCAGTTGAAAAAATTATAGTTAATCATTTTGTTTGTGATTATTTTTGCTTTTATTGAGGTTAGAAAAGGAGTTTGAGATAAGCAATGAATACAATTTCTGAAACTATTTTCTAGATTATAGATTATGCCTGCACTTGCATAATAATTTTTATTCATGGCACAACTAATATTTAAGGTAATCTCAATGCATATTGTGTTTGAGTTCATTGTGCTAATTGGAGTTATCCCATTGGTTTAATTCAGGAGGAGCAGAGAAAGAGAGTAGAGAAGGACGAGAGGAAGCGTAAATATAATGTTAAGTGGAATGATGAGGTATGAATTATGACGTCGCTGATTGATTAACCATTTTGGCTGCACACAGATTTTGCTAACCATTCATATTCACTACAGGTCACTGCTGAAGATATGGAGGCATATAGGATGAAGAAAGTCCATCACGATGATCCAATGAAAAACTTTCTGCACTAAACTGACAATCATATATCTGTTGTGTGTGTTGTTTTTTTTTTGGGCTGTGGCTCTGTAATGCAGCTTATTAGATCAAATGCATGACAACCTTAGCCATTAACGATGAATTAATCGTGTAATACTCCCTCCGTTCCTAAATATAAGATCACTTTGATTAATTTGGGGAGATTAAGGAAGACGATAAAATTACTTGATCTTCCCAAAATCCCCTCAATTACTTAACTTTAAAAGGAGGAGTTTTCAATGAAAAGAGGGAGTATAAGGGTAGTTTGGGCAAAACTTGAGATAAAATAGAAAGTGATCTTATATTTAGGAACTTATCCACTTCCCCAAAGTGATCTTATATTTAGGAACGGAGGGAGTATATTGTAGAATTAATTTAGTATTGATATATTGGAAAGTCGATTTGAACAAAAATTTGCTTGTGATGTCACAAGCTCAAATTGATGTGAAAATCAACTACAATCTTTTCCAGATCAAAATCTACTGAGCAAGATTAATAACGACCCTATCACCTCTTGGTACTATCACCTCTTGGTGTTCAAGAGGGGAGGGTCAAACGACATAAAATTTAGTGACATACGTGTAAATTAAACAAACAAAATACTTCCCAATGGTCCGTATTATAAGAGCCTAAAATTTGGATTTGGTTCAAAATATAAGAGCTCATGTTACATTTCTTATCATTTAACACGTTTTTTCTACTTCACATCTAACACTCTTTCATATCACTTACGGATTTTTTCTCTTAAAAATATCATAATAAATAAGCATGTTTTGATGTTTAAACTCTTATATTACTAATTAGAGGGAGTACTTGGAATTGAAAATGGTCCATTGGAATTGAAAATGGTCCAAGTCGGATTGAATTTTAAATGAAGGTAAATTAAGGGTTCAATTAATGCATTGACTAAATTAAATATGTAGTTCATAATTCATCCAGGTGCTTACCTCTTCAAAGGAAACTTTCATTGTTGAGATAATTGAATAGGGACAACTATCAAAGAATAATGCACTTGTTCAGTCTTATTCATAGTTTAATTTAACGGCCTAGGCGTTCCTTATGTGACATGCGATCATTGTTTTTGTGAAATTTTATTAATTCAAATAAGTATCATAATCATAAATCATAAATAAGATAATAACAAAGTATTACTCCCTCCATTCCTAAAAATGTGGCCAATTTTTTTTTGCAAAATTCTAAAAAAAACTAAATAAATTACATAAAAATTAATTTACCTAAATTTTCTAAACTAGTTTATTAAACTTACAAATTAACATATAATCTAATAATATATAAATAAATTACCTTATAATTGAAAGGTTTGCTCTGAATTTTTAACATCTTAAAAAACAATCAATCAGGTCCAATATAACATATAATTTAATAATCTACAAAGTACATTATAATTAAAAGCCACACATAAAGAGTTTTAGAGCTAAGGAGCAGTCCATTCACTAGAGAGAATATGAATTGATATAATAATGCTCATCTAATGAAACCACCTCTTTACAAGCATGCGCAAGTCGCAACAAAGGAAACTGACTGTACAGAATTTAGATGGCTTTTTTTTTTGACCTGAACAGAATTTAGATGGCTGAAGTACTTAATCTAAATACTAAAATTAGGTGACTAAATTGAGAATATTAAAAATTTACTGTAATTATTTATTAAATAAAAAGACGGTACACGTTTGCCACCATCTAATATCAACAATCCATAAAATTTGGAGTATTTATGAATAAATTATAAATTTAGGAGATAAAATAAATTGAAATAATGTTATGTTTAAAATACAGTACAAATAAATTTCGTTAACTGTTGTTTGGTATTAAACCAGTTTTTTTTTTTTTGCCATGGTATCTATTTATCGGAGACATTGATAATTGATCATTGATCATTCCGTAACACCGAAAACTTTTCAAAAAGGCTGATATTGGCCCCTCAATTATCGAATAATTATGGATTGAACTTCCCTCCAACTTAGGTGATCAAAATAATTCCCTGATCAAATAAAAAAAGGTCATCATCAACGTAAACCTTATCCCATTCAAATGGGGTCGCCTACATGGATCACACGACGCCATTTAGCTCTGTCCCTAGTCATTCCTACAGATAAATTTTTCACAATCATATCTCTTTGAATAACTTCATCAAGAGTTCTTTTTGGTCTTCCTCTATTTCTTATATACGGCTCTCTTTCTGTCTGTTCCACTATTCTTACTGGCTCATCCAATTCTCTTCTTTGAACATGCCCATACCACCTTAAGCGATATTCTCTCATTTTCTCTGAAATTGGTGCCACCCCAACCCTTTCACGAATATGATCATTACGAATCCTATCTTTTAGTGTATACCCACTAGACCATCTCAAACATTTTCATCTCTGACACATCCATCTTATATTCTTGCTGTTTTTAATTGCCCAGCATTCACTACCATATGATAATACTGGTCTAATAGATGTTCGATATAATTCTCCTTTTACTTTAGTTTGAACCCTTCGATCACAGATAATCCCAGAAACTTTTCTCCATTTGCACCAACCAGCTTGAATTCTATTATTGATATCTCCATCTACCTCACAATCCTCTTGTATAACTGATCCCAAATATTTAAACTTATCCACTTGACGTATAACATCTTCTCCTAATACAGTTTCTATGTCCTCATGAGTTTGCCTATTGCCAAAACTACAGCACATATATTCCGTTTTACTCCTACTTATTCTAAAGCCTTTCGACTCTAAAGTCGTCCTCCATAACTCTAATTTCCAATTAATTTCATCTTTCGAATCCCCTAAAATTACTATATCATCCGCAAAAAGCATGCACTTAGGAATTTCTTCTTGTATACTTTCAGTCACAACATCCATAACAAGATTAAACAAATACGGACTTAACGCCGAACCTTGATGTAAACCAATTTTTATTGGGAAATCAATTGTATCACCTACCGATGTTCTAACTCTAGTCATTACACCTTCATACATATCTTGAATAGCTCTAATATACTCAACTTGTACCTCTTTCTTTTCTAAAATTTTCCAAAGTAAATCTCTTGGCACCCTATCATATGCTTTTTCCAAATCAATAAAAATTATATGTAAGTCTTTTCTAATACTTCTATATCTTTCCATTAAGCCTCTAATTAGATATATTGCTTCTGTGGTTGACCTTCCTGGCATAAAACCAAATTGATTTTTCGATATTCTAGTCTCATTACGTAACCTACGCTCAATTACTTTTTCCCACAACTTCATTGTATGACTCATAAGTTTTATTCCTCTATAATTTACACAATTTTGAATATCTCCTTTATCTTTATAAATAGGTACTAATGTACTCTTTCTCCAATCATCTGGCATTTTCTTAGACCTTAAAATTTCATTAAATAATTTAGTAAGCCACCACACACCATCTTCTCCTAAACATTTCCATACTTCAATAGGAATACCATCTGGACCAACAGCTTTTCCCTTAGCCATTCTCTTAAGAGCATCCTCAACTTCACTAATACTAATCTTAATATTATCTGTAAAACTGCTATTCCTATCATCAATATTCCCTAAATCATCTATAGTATAATTCAAAGTTTCCACTCTATCATTAAACAAATTATAAAAATAGTTCTTCCATCTATCCCTAATACTCTCCTCTTTAACTAATACATTACCTTCTTCATCCTTAACACACATTACTTGATCTAAATCTCTTGATTTCTGCTCTTTTATCTTTACTATTCTATACATTTTTTGTATCCCCTCTTTTGTCCCTAATTCTTTATAAAACTCCTCAAAGAAATTAGCTCGAGTTATACTAACTACTCTTTTCGCCTCTTTCTTTGCTAATCTATATTTTACCCAATTTTCCTCACTATCACATATTTGCAAATCCTTAAAACATTGTTTTTTAAATTTAATTTTCTCTTGAACATTATTATTCCACCACCATGTCTTCTTTTGACGCCTAATATAGCCCTTTGATTCACCTAAAACTTCTTTTGCTATTTTTCTCATCATCATACTTAAATCTATCCATAAATCATTAGCACATCCTTGTTTGTCCCAAATACATTCATTCATCAACCTATTCTTAAAAATTTTGATTTTTTCCCCTCTCAATTGCCACCATCTAATTATTGGTTGAAGCATTTCTCTCTTCTTCTTTCTATTAAACTTCACACGAACATCTAAAACTAAAGGCCTATGTTGTGTAGTCACACCATCACCTGGAATCACCTTACAGTTTATACACATTCTTCTATCCGAATTCCTTACTAAAAAGAAATCAATCTGTGATCTATTGTCTCCACTCTTATATGTAATTAAATGTTCTTCCTGTTTCTCAAAACAAGTGTTAACAATTTTAAGATTATTAGCCATACAAAATTCAATAATAGAATGTCCTTCATTATTCATTGTGCCAAAACCAAAACCACCATGAACTTGTGTGTACTGTCCTGCATCTTTACCAACATGTCCATTAAGATCGCCACCAATAAAAATCTTTTCAGTGTTAGGAATTCTTTTAATCATCTTCTCCAATTCATCCCAAAATTGTTCCTTTATGACCAATTCTTCCCCTATCTGAGGGGCATATGCACTGATTATATTAATTGTATCATCCTCAACTACCATTTTTATCAATAATATTCTATCTCCACTTCTATAAACTTCAACCACCTTCTTCTTCCACACTTCATCCGCAATTATACCTACACCATTCCTATGATTCACTTTACCAGTATACCAAAGCTTATAACCATCAATATCCTTAGACTTTTCACCTACCCATTTAGTCTCTTGTAGACATAGAATATTTATCTTTCTATCCCTCATCACTCCTATTACCTCCCAAGCTTTGCCCCTCAAGGTTCCAATATTCCACGTACTAAATCTCATCCTACACTCATTCACTTTCTTCTTTATATATTCCTTCTTCTGTCCACTGTCCATCAATGACATATTGCTAAAATGGTTGTGTGTGTCCATGCTTTAAGATTAGACAAATTTTTACGTTGGCTGCCGAAGCCTAACACAACCTACTCTTTTTATCCGGGCTTAGGACCGGCTAAATAAATAGGCAGAGGATTGTTCACAACAATTATAATAACACATAAAATAACATAAATATTAAACTAATACAAATAAATCTAACACTAATAAGAATGAATCTAGAACAAATAATAACAATAAATAAAGAGATAAAACAAATCACAATATACTAAAATAGTAAAACAATATACTATAAATAACAATATAATAAAACCACAATACTGAAATAAATAAATAAATAAATAAATAAATAAATAAATAAATGAAATAACAATATATAATAAAACCACAATACTGAACAATAGAATAAAACAATAAATTAATAAATATTCTCTAAAAACAAAACTAATGCTCAACACAATATTCAAAGATTAAAATATCTATAATAAAACAAAAGATTATAATCAAATTTCAAGAAGACTATGTATGTAAAACAAAAGATTTTAAAAGAATATGAAATTTCAAAGAAATGATTTAAAGAAAATCAAACTTCAAACCAGAAATTTCTGATATGTAAACTTTTACAATAGTAAAACTGCTATGTTACTTAACGCAGTGGATTTCACCAAAAGATGATGAGGAAAGTTGTAAAAATGAAAGATTGAAGATGAATATATATTTCAACAATGAAATAAAACAATAAATTAATAATAAATACTATAACAAACACAACAACAATAATGTTCAATATCAATAATAATTAATCAAACCAGAGATTGTTGTTGATGGTGTAAACCGTGTTTGCATAAAAATGATTGTGATGAACTTAATGAACATTCCACGAAAAATTTTGAGAATGAGAAAGATTATAAAAATTAGAATAATAATTAATAACTATACTATAAAAATAAAATAACAACAATACTCAACAACAATATTCAAAGGTTAAAATATGTATGAAAAACAAAAGATTTTAGAAGACTATGAAATTTCAAATGAAATAACTTAAAGAAAATCAAACTTCAAACCAGATATTTCTGATGATGTAAACTGTGATGGTAGGTAAACGGATATGATGCTTGACGTAATGAATTTCTCCAAAAGATTGAAGATGAAGAAGATTGTGAGAATGAGAGATTGAGGAGGAATAATATTAAAAGAATGAGAGGAAACCAGAGCTTTTTAGTGAATTAATGTGGTTGTATAAATGTTGATGATAATAGATAAATGTAATCTCAAAATTATCCCTGGGAATAATGAAATTCTTAGAAAAATTATAATAACTTAGGAGAAAAAGAGAAGAGGACAATAGCAATAATCAACAATAAATTAAAACAATAATTAATAATAATTACTATGATTTAAAAAAAATGATCAAATGTTAAGATATGTATGCGAGAAACAAAAGATTTTTAAAAAAAAAAACTATATAATTTTAATTAAAAAAAAATGATGTGAACTGTGATTGTGGGAAAATAATGATGATGGACTTAGATGAAGAAGATTGTAAGAATGAGAAGATTGAGGAGGATGAAGAAGGAAGATTATAAGAATGAGAGAAAGAATAGAAAAGAGCAGATTGTATAAAGGTTACTATGTATATGATAAAGCAAAAATATTTAAGAAAACTAAGTAATTTTAGTGAAAATGACTTAAAAGAAAATCAAAATTCAAACCAGAGATTCTTTGATGATATGAGTTGTGATTACCGGAAAATGGATACGTTGATGGACTTAATGAAATTCTCCAAAAAATTGATAATGAGGAGGAGTGTAAGAATTAGAAGATTGAGGAGGAGAAATAATATAAGAATCGGAAGAAGAATAGAGAAGAGCAGGATTGTATAAAAGAATACAGATATTTTTATGATATATAAACGCAAAACAATAACGGTCAAAAACGTAATAACGGTCATAAATATCAATTTTCGCAGGCTAAAGAGCTGAAAATTTAATTTTTTTTTTTAAAAAAAAATCGCAGATGTTAAACGGCCATTTCGCAGATGTTAACAGGAATAAATTATAATTTTCGAAAAAAAAATCGCAGATGTTAACGGGAATAAATTATAATTTTCGAAAAAAAAAAATTTGCATTACCCTTGAATTTCTCTGACTATGCTCACATGATCAGCACTAACATTAAAAATACAACGGAAATTAAACTTTAATTTCTCTGATTATTTAATATTATCTTCTTCATTGCATTACCCTTGAATTTCTCTGACTATGCCCACATGATCAGCACTAACATTAAAAATGCAACGGAAATTAAACTTTAATTTCTCTGATTATTTAATATTCAAAAAAAAAAAAAAATTCATTGCATTACCCTTGAATTTCTCTGACTATGCTCACATGATCAGCACTAACATTAAAAATGCAACGGAAATTAAACTTTAATTTCTCTGATTATTTAATATTATCTTCTTCATTGCATTACCCTTGAATTTCTCTGACTATGCCCACATGATCAGCACTAACATTAAAAATGCAACGGAAATTAAACTTTAATTTCTCTGATTATTTAATATTCAAAAAAAAAATTGAGAGATCTTTTTAAAATAAAATAAGAATGAATGTAGTAAAAGTAATCTCAAAATGCAACGGAAGTCAAAAGATGCTTGCTTATTCAACGTGAAAATAGTGGGAGTACATAACACACATGATATATCCATCGTGTAGAAAAAAACATGGAAAAGGTTTAAATAATAAAACAGTCAAAAAGAAAATGCCAACAAAATGAATAAGTCAAATAACAAAATCCTAAATAAGTGCCTTAGGAAATCTACCCGAATAACCACCAACGAATTTTCTAAATTATTGAACAATTAATTAATCAAACAATAATTAAAAATTAATGCATCTTGAATTATTCTTCAACATGATGAATGTCCATCAAAACAAACACAAAAGAAAGAAATAAGAAGAAGAAAAAGGAAGATTCACTTACACAAAGTAAACTTTAATAGCCATATTGTTTTGTGTTGATTGAAGAAAACATTCGACTTTTATGAACCAGTAATAACACATAAAACAAATTCCACATCAATAAAGATGTAAACTTTGGATCATATCACAGTCCATAAAGGAGTGAAGAGCTATCATGGATGGGAAAGTTATCATTAGAGGGTTTTTCCTTAACGGGTGAGAAAAATGAACACAATTTCAACTTCACAATTTAATCACAAACTAAACATAAAAGCATAGAAACATCATTAACTCCTCAACTCAAGTGAGGAAGAAGGCAGAAAACTCATGCATCAATCACGCACTTAGTTAACATAAATTAATCGAAGAATGTTTTAAGAATTGTGATGATATGACACCATAAACTTGAAAATAACACACACAATAAATAATAAATAAACAAACAAAGGAGGTATGTAAGTAGGAAATAGTACCTTAATAATCATGAACTATACATTTGAGTAAATGATAATACTGAACTGACCTGAGAAATTTTGTGATGGTTTGACTTACCAGGGATTGAGATGTATATGTTACCGGGGAAAAATTTTCCAATGATGCAAAGGATCTTGCGGCCCTGTTTGTCTTTGCCTCTGAAGGAGTTGAAGGAACAGTTGATCATGAATGATATTATTATGTTGTTGTTGTTACTATTATTACTATTATAATGCGGATACGTTGTTGTTGATCCGAACGGTCCGTCTTGCGTTATGGTGATGTTGTTGTTCTCTGAGCCGTTGCACGCCATTGTCATGGAGGATGGATTGAAAATTGAGAGAGAGAGACAAAAATATCTGCTCACAAACACAAAGGAACCCAACAAAAGAAAAAACATCGGATAATCGCATATTGTTCCTCCCTCATACATACACTACAATACAAAATAAAAAAAGGTGATTAAAATAATTCAGCTAAGGGACAAGTGTGTTTGTCCTCGTAGTTAAACGAACCGCATAACTGGCTTAGCAGGCTAGACCGCTAGTTCATGCTTGAAAACTATTCTGTTCCGAATCTCTTGCATATATACGGTGTATGTGTATATGTGGTCTATATTTTAAAGAAATTTTTAAATTTAAATTTCCGTGTCTCTTTTATTCTCACGTCATGATGCTTGATGCAGTTGTAAAAGAGAATTTGGGTTCATTTACGTACTTCATAAGTTAGAATATATATTTAAACTATGCAAATTTGTAATAGATAACGTTATAGCCAGATATATCTAATATAGCGATGGTTACATGAGATCATCTTCTTTTAGGTTGAATACTGAATAGTACTACTCGACACTTGGCAAATGCATAGCGATGGTTACATGAGATCATCTTCTTTTAGGTTGAATACTGAATAGTACTACTCGACATTTGGCAAATGCAACTGCAATGTTCATACTCAGCTCATTTCATTGTCAGAAATTATGTTTATTCGATCATGCATAAAAAGTCAATGTAATTGATTTTTCATATAAATCTACAATTTAATTTAATGTACACTTCATCATTTATGTGTTCACTTTAATAAATGCCACTCCCCACATACCTTTATATAAGATTTTTATTTTTTTGGATAATTGCACATTAGTCCAAAGTAAGAAATTTAATTTCATAGAGGTCCCAATAAGTTGTTAATGACCTCTATTAAAAACTGAAAAAAACTGAAATAGTTTTTGTTAACAAGTGAATGAGTTGCTATTGGACCTCTCTGATATTAAATCTATTATTCTGGATCTAAATGCAATTGACCCTTGATTTTTATAAGAATCTTAGTACATTTAAATAACATATCTAAAAATTGATTTGCCTATATTTTCTCTAAATTAATTTATATGTCAAATAAATCAAATGTACCATGTGGATATACTTTTGGGTAAAGAGTAAAAGATGCACATTAATTTTTACAAAAAGATTACCCAACACCAAATATTCTTTTTTTGAACCAAAAAAACAATTACGTTTTCATATTTGCTTTCAAAATCTACATTATGAAACCAATGTGAAAATGTTGTCTTTTTGGCCAAATGTAAAAACTTATGTGTATTTTGATTCTAAGAAAGATTTAATGGTGGTGATCTTTTGAGAGAAAAACGTGTGTATTATTTACGCTTGAATGCTTTTGGCTAGAAAAATATAATAAGATCTGTTTTCACCCAAATAGTTAGAGTCTTGTTCATTAAGATTAAATTATAAGATATGAAACTTACATAATGATGTTTTAATTCTTATGACATGAAATGTCAAAATGATTTGACAAAGTTTAGCGTTAACATATACACAACCCTCTCTGTTAGAGCCTAACCCTGGTTTAATTAAATCAATGATTCTTGAATAAAAATATCTTTGACAGATTGGTTTAACGTCATTACACCAAGTTTTATTTTTACAAACTTTGAGATTCTGCCACGCTATGTGCACATGTCTCTACCAACATAATTATTGATAAGAACATTTCATAATTTAAGATGGGCAAAAGTAACTTTCTAATATCATTGATTGAGTTCATCTAGAAACAAAAGTTTTTAAACTTTATTACTAAAGTTCAATGAAATTAAATACTCCCACAATGCGGTATAAATAGTCTCAACAGTCATTAAGAGCTAACTCAATTGAAATAAAAGCCATAAATGGGGTAGGGACATGAATCAAACCTTCTAATATATACTCCCTTAAATCTTAAAATATTAGACACTTTTAACTACTCATTCCGTGTAAGTTAAGAAAACAAATTAAACATTAAGTTATAACATATGTCATATGTTTAGTTAAAAAAAAATCAGTTCAAAAAAATAACATATGTCAAATGTAATTAAATATAGATTAGTTTATAAATAAAATAAATTAATTTTGAATAAACTGGTAACTTGGATAATTGAAAATGATTAATTTTATGACTTTAATTTCTATAAATAAGTCAAACTAATCTCATAATTAGGACCAAAGAAAGTAATTAACAAAAGTGTGTTGACAAAGAAAAATAAAAGAACTTTTAATTTATGAATGTTTAAGCATCAATTTGGTTTCAAGTAAATGCTGGTTTCATAGCCCAACCTCTATAATTATTAACTACCATAAAAAGTTGTAAATACATAGTCACAAAATTATAGGAAACTTCTATAGAATGCGTTTTGGTTGTTAGTGAACTCTAAAGATAGAAGTAATAGGTTGAGTTGTACCAAATGAATATTCAAAAATTATATATGTAATTGAGAAAAATAACAAACAAAAAGTTACATTGTAAAGAAGATGTTAGCCATTCAAGTTAAATTTTATAAACTCCCTTCAATCCTTATTATAAGTCGCTAACCACCTCTGAATTTTGGTCCTTAATATAAGTCATCAACTACCATTAACTAACTCATTTATTAAAATATTCTCAATATACCCTTATCTTTGGAAAATGAGCATTGGAAGATGAGAAAAGAGAGAAAAGATAAAAAATGCACATGTATACTCATAAAGATAGAGGATTAATGAAGAGAGAGAAAATGTAGTGGGTCATAGTGATAAAGGTGAGAGGGGCAAAAATGGAAAAGACAAAAAAATAAGACCAATTTAATGATGAGACTTCCACTAACCTCCATTCCTTAGTTTGTACAATTTGGGTGGTTGATGACTTATAAATAGGACCAGAGCGAGTATTATAACTATTATATTTTTCTTTTACCAAAAAGTCAAACTTGAACAAAACATCAAACTATTTTTTAAACATCAAACTGAAATTTCACTACAACCCCACACTTGGTCCCAAACAACCCATACACATTAAAAAGAAGAGGAAATCATGAACCACAAAACCGTCCGACAATAATTTAAACTTTAGCGTTGGAATTAACAATAAGGAATAATCATTAACTCACAAGGCACAAGATGCCATGCCACCCAACAATAAAATAAGTCCCTCCACTCCAAATTTAAATGATTTCACTCGAAAATAGAAAATACTCATTTCGGTTCTAAATATAACACTTAATTGACTTTTTCTAAAAAAATCCTAAAAAAACAAAATAAGTTAATTATAAATTGATTTATCTAATTTTTTCCCTTAAACTAGTTTATTTTATCTATAAACTAATGGATAATATAAAAATATATCAAATATGTCATCATTTAATAACCTATTTCACAACCTTAATCTCTCCAAAAAAGTTAATTAGGTCCTATATTTAGGACCGGAGGTAGTATCATATAACATTCTCTCCTCATTTAATGCATTTTTCCCATTTTACCTCAACTCTCTTTCATATTTATCAATACTCATATATTTATCCTTTTAAAATTATTAGAATAAATAATTATAAGAAATATTGCAAAACAAATTAAATTCAGACAACTAACCAATTTTCACATGTTTCCTTAAAAAATGTGGGTTTATCTCCAAGCATGACTATTGTTCGAGATTGTTCGAGCACAATGAGACCATGTGATCCATGTAGCCGATGGGGTCACGTAACACATGTTTACCCCTATACTCCCTTACTTAAGAAATGTGTTTTGTTTTGTCAGCTGGACTCTTATACAGTTATACTATTAACCTATAGAATACGCCACGTGTTATGGTGGGGTCCACGTCAACGTGCCGGCAAGGAAATTACAGCGAAGAATCCAAATCATCCACCAGAAAGAAAGAAACTTCTTCACCGAATCGTCCATTCCATTTCTCTCTCTAAAAGCACCATCATCAGTTTCTCTCTCCTCAATCCTCGCCGTGTCCATAGCATCTGTTATAATCTAACCAACCGAATTTCAATTCCACAACCACGGTCTCTTTCTTTCTCCAGAATTTCTCGAGAAAGTTAGGGTTCTCGTCGGTCACATATATATAATCTCAGCATGAGCTTTCAGGACATCGAAGCGGGACGGCCTTTCGCTCCGAGGAAAAACCTATTAAATGGAAAGCAAAACCCTACGCAGGCGGTGGCCTCCGGCGTTTTTCAGATCAACACCGCCGTCTCCACCTTCCACAGACTCGTCAACACCCTCGGTACTCCCAAGGATACGCCCGACCTTCGCGAGAAGCTGTGAGTATAAATCCGATTATGTAATTTCATTATTTATTATTTATAATTATAATTATAATTATAATTCGTTCTGGATTTGATTGTTATTGTGTTGATGGAATGATTTTATATATAGGCCTTAGTTTTTGTATGTATGTGTGTGTATGTGGATGTATGTATGGAGAGCGTGATTTGAATATTGGATTTGTTAGGATGATTTGTGGAAACGTCAAGCTGCATAAGGCTTTCAGATCCTCTAGCTACAGCTCTGTATTGTAGTATGTCATCTCCTTGTTTATTATCTCACAATGAATGCGAATATGCCTCCATTTTGTTATGGATACTTCTATTTTGGCCTTGGCTATGTTGTGTTATGTGGCCATGACAATGTTTATGTGGTTGAATCAATCGTTTTTGCCTTTGAATTTCTGGCTAGTTTTATGAGCTGAGAGTAGTTGAGGTGATGGACATTGTCAAAATTATTGATAAACTGAATGTTATAAATTTTAGTCCAATTCTTTTGATCCGAAGGGCTGACTTGGCTTAATGGTAAGCTCACCAAGTGGGAACTAGAATTGTGACCTTTTTTTAATGTCTTGTGATCATTATTTGTAATAGAAATCCTTTGAGATCCTTTTCTTGTGCTGTTTCTGATTTCTCTAAAATTTCAGGCACAAGACAAGACTGCATATTGGGCAATTGGTGAAGGATACATCAGCTAAACTTAAACAAGCTAGTGATATAGATCACAATGGAGAAGTCAATGTAAGTTTATGCCTTCTTTGTGAATTGGCTTCATATTCATATTTTAAAGAACTTGATGGCATGTAACAAATGAGTATGAGGACTGAGGATCATAGACATGCTATAGTCATATTCTAAATGTATAAATATCTGTTAAAAGAATGCAAATTTGTACTAATTGAAATTCTCTCTGAAACTCCTGCATCAAGCAATTTAAGTTAAAAAATAGAGCTCTATTTATATTTTTTATCAACATCACAGACGTTTCCTGTAGATTATTTTTAGGGTGAGTTGGACTTAAGTGCCTTTGTCATCATTGCAGGCCAGCAAGAAGATAGCAGATGCCAAACTTGCAAAAGACTTTCAAGCAGTTTTGAAAGAGTTCCAGAAGGCCCAACGTCTTGCGGCTGAGAGGGAAACAGCTTACACTCCTTTCGTTCCACAAGCAGTTCTTCCCTCAAGGTGATTTACTATGATGCAACTTATATTAATTCATTCGGAGAGACATACTAGTTTTAGAGAGTTATAGCTTTAGTCTGTACTTTTCTATTTCTGAACCTTTTTTTTTGTGTGACAGAAAATCTTGTTCTTTTATTCTTTGATCCTTAAGGCCTCCTGCATGCAATGCTAATGAACTTTTAAATTGCAGCTATACAGAGAGTGAGATAGATGTCTCTGGTAAGAGTCCAGAACAGCGTGCTCTTCTTGCTGAGTCTAGAAGGTGACTTCTCATGCCTTGATGATTTTGACTTAGCTACCTGTTACTTTATGTACTGGTTTATTTTCATGGAACTATGGTACTTTTTCAACTTTTCTAGTAAGAACTAGTGAAGTATTCATTTATTTATGTAGCAGTACAACATATGCGGCAAACAATTTTAAAATATAGATGAAATGTTACTTATATTCATGCTTTTAAAGGATGAAGAATTATACCTAGATCCGCAGGATTATGGCTGATCTCTCCATGAATTTTTTAATTTTGATAAAAATCAAAGCATTTATCACGTATTGGTATTGTTGATTGGCCATTTTTCAACTTCATTCTGTGGCATATCTTCATTTGTATAGCACCTTAACTCTCATATTTTCATGCTGTAGGCAGGAAGTCTTGATGTTGGATAATGAGATAGTGTTTAATGAGGCTATCATTGAGGAAAGAGAGCAAGGCATTCAAGAAATCCAGCAGCAAATCGGTGAAGTAAATGAGATTTTCAAAGATCTCGCTGTGCTTGTTCATGAGCAAGGAACTATGATTGGTAACTCAAATTGTTCTTGATATTATTTGTTGATTTACATGCATGTTTCATTCATTTTTTTTATTGTGGGAGTGATGCACATATTCTTTAAAAAATTGTGTTTAGAGTGGTTCATGTCATATGATACTGATTTCTGTTTTGTAGACGATATTGGCACCAACATTGAGAACTCGCATGCAGCAACAGCACAAGCAAAATCTCAATTAGTGAAAGCTGCGAAGATCCAAAGATCAAATTCATCCCTGGTAATTTATTTACATCTGTCTTCATCTGTTAATCTTTTTATGAATCATCAAATCCTCTATCCTTCAACCAATCATATGTTGTCACACATTGTCTGGGCGTATGCAAATTTATACCAAGATAGGCAACCTTCGTGGCATGTATTACTTTTGTCTGGTTCATGATTTACAATTATTGCCTTTTGCTTTGGGATTTGGGAGAAAATTGTTGGCATGCATGGCAATTACTTACAGTCCACTTCTGTTTACTCTATAAATTGTAGATTGTCTAGCATTTTGATATTTTACTGCTCATTTTTATCCATATAGTCAGCTTTTGGCATTTTTCTTCTTTTAGGCTCACTTCCTTTTGTTTTACTGTAGACTTGCTTACTCTTGGTGATCTTTGGAATTGTACTTCTCATTGTGGTCATAATCCTAGCGGCCTAGTTAAAGATTGTCTATATAATGTATCAAAGTCAACACTTACGGGGCAGCAGATGACATCTCCCTTGCTGATTTTACCGAGTAATGTTTCATCAGATCTCACAGTTAGCTAGAGTTTGTGGCATGTGTTGTCAGTACATGACGTGGGATTCACACCAGTGAAAAAAATGATTTTGTGTGTGGTGCTTGTTCTCTTCTTCAAGTTGGTGTTTGAGTTTTAACGATGTGTCATATAGCCCGATTGTTATCTAACGATTTACTTATTTTATTATAATAAAATAATTGCATTCTTTGGATGTACTTAGGCACATCTATGCATAGCTATGCTGACTCTTCCAAACCTTTTTTAGGGACAATCCTTTTCTGGTGTTCTTGACTGAGCCTATGGTTGTGCACCAAACTTTCTCTGGTACCAAACAATCATCTATGGCTCGCTCCAATACTTCTTTTTTTATCAGAAGCTCGCTCCAATATACAACAAAGATGCTACTTTTCACATAATTTTTAATATAGCCGAAGCCATGATGTTTCTTTTTAGAGAAAAAATCAAAACTGTCGTCTCCAATCTCCAAATTCCGTATTTCACTCGACCCATCCACTTATGAAGATAAAATACTATAAATAATTCTAGGAAAGATGCTTTGGTGGTACAAATAGACAAAGGAATTCCAGGAAAAATGCTTTGGTGGTACAAATAAGACAAATGAATTTTTTAAAAAAATAGAAAAAGGATCCTGAATTCCTGAAAAAAGAGCTGTATCACTCAGTCAAAATCTCCTATATAACCATTAAGGATTTGAGTGGTATTTATCTAGAATTTTCCGAAGATATATACATATGCCACACAATAATGCCATCCCTAAACTTCCACTAGTCCACTGCTTATATCCAACATAAAGGAAAAAGAAATGAAAAACCAACCAGACTTCGATTAGATTAGGGCCTCGTATACAAACTAAATACATGATCTGCTAAAGAAAAGCATCAGCTTTCAAGGTGGACCAGTGGAAATATAATTATATCATACACGTGATAAATATAATGTTTGTAAGAGGATATACTAACCAGCACGAAAGATTAATCTACATTCATAATACAGACAATCAACCTGCTCTTGGATCAGAAGAAAGAAGACCCATCTGCTCTGTAAGTTTGCTCATACGTTCAGTTTTGTCCCACCCCTCTTCCATTGGCTGCACCTCATTCGACATTGCTTCAGCAGGATTAGTCTCAACATCCTCAGGCAATGGACTTTGCAGAAGAAAATCATCCCAAAAGGAAGGATTGCTAAACACATCATCAATGTCAGCATTAGGTGAAAAACTGCCAACATCAGTGGGCAATGACCCATTCATTCCCAATGAAGTAGGATCCATGTTGTCCATAGCAGGTCTCATATAATTTTCTTCAGGAACATCAGGAATACTTTGGTTTACCATCTCTTGTATGGGCAAAATCTCAGGCATCATGATGTCTGCTGGAGCAGAAACAGCAGGTGCAGTTTTTGGGGATGGGATTTTGGATTTGTCAGCTGAGGGCCCAGAAGTTCCAGGCACAGCTGGAATGTAAGAAGACTGCACTGAAGTTGGAGGCACCTCTTGAAGTGTAACTCCAGAATTCCAGCTTGAAGAGCTACTACTATCCATCACACTAGTGGATGGCGAACCATCCCGAATCATGTAGTTATCTTGGTTGTTATTAAGAGATTCCAGCCTTGAAGTATCCGAATTCATTATCTTCCTTAGCATAGCTTGTGCCGCTTCATTCATCAGAGGTTGATACTTTACAATCTGTCCATCAGAAGCAGAAGTACATTCTGTTTCAGCAATTCCTTCCTGTTTAAGCCGCCGTTTCTTGTTGGTTTCAGTTATGCGTCTATTGCTCTCATTCTGCTGTTGTACAAATTGAGCAAAGAAGCCAGGGCTTTGGACAGCTTTGGCAAGGAATGACATCATTTGCTGTTGACGTTGTTCCATTCCCTGAAGGCGCTGCACCATTGTCTGCAGCTGGTTATCAGTGGTCTGTTGCTGCTGCCTCAACCTCACAAGCTCCTGCATGAGTACATTCTTATCTCTCTTAAGCCTCTCAACCTCTTCTTCAAGTCCAAACTTCCCAACTTCTACACATGCTGCTACTGATGAATTCTGTCCATGTGAGTTCTGTGCTGGTTGATTACTATGGCCATGAGCAGGCTTTCGTCGAGTGATACTCTTAAGCAAATGCTTTTGACCCCTTAAAAAGCCCTCATTTGCGAATTCCCATCTATCTGGATCCACCTTCCGAAAACCCTGTTTAAGATAGCGATGTTCAGAAGGGAAAAGAAATAGGAAGGGTTTCATGCATCCTCAAGTAAATGAATAAAGATGCAGAGAGAAACTTAAACGGGCAATATAAGGGAAAAATGAACAAACATGGCCCTGGCACGACAATAATATGACGCAGGAAGATCTACAGCTCATTAATCAAAACAATCATTGGTACAGCTCAAAACGTGGTCCTATAGCCCTGCTCTAAAGGAGAAACTCCTCCAATCAATTATAAAAGGTAACTTATAAGGTCTGATATTGATCAAGCTAAAAACATCTATACTGACACACAAATATCAATATGCCAGGCATTTTCAACTACTTTTGCAAGAAGATAAATCTACATGGGTGGATTTCCAAGCCAGAAAATCACCCATCTAGTTAGTTTGTATTGTAAGAAAGTTTCTAGACTAAGTGGATGCTGCAAAAACAGGAATTACCCGCAGGAAAAAGGCAAGCAAACTAATAAACAAAACTGGAATTGCTACTCTATAGAGAATTAACCAACTCTACGAACAAAAAACGCTTCCAGCAACCAGTTATTGATACACATATAAGACAACTTAATGCAACCCGAGAGACTCAGGCAGCCACTCAGGCAGCCATTGTATTCACCAGAATGAGTAATCTTAGATAGTAATGCAAATTGTCATAAACCGGCCAACCCAGTTCTAGTACCGACTTGGTAAGAGTGACGTGGAAGGGAATATAGGCTGATTCAAACACACAACATTAGACCGACCCCACGTGAGCTTACTTACAGTTGAGCCAAGTTGGCCCTCAGTAAGGTAAACTGTAACCACTTTCACCATGGAATGACCATTATAGCCTGACCATATATATATCTAACTAAACCTAAGCCTTTAGAACAAGTGAACAATCTATCATTAAAAAGTAAGACCCACATAAAAGAACAGCACAAATAATAAAAAAGCATGATCTTTTATGATAAGAAAGGCATAATAATACACACATAGGTGTTCAACTGGCGGACAAAGCTGGAGAAATTGTTGTGCTTGAAGAACTTAGGCAAGATATCTCTTGCAAACTCAGGAGGGTTCCAAACCACAAAGCTATTATTCGTCGGACTCCACGAAACCACGGCGTCACACGAAGGGTCATCCACCATCTCATACGTCTTACTCAGAAACGGCGGCGGCCCGTTCGAATTTGAAATCGGCGCCGGCGCCGGAGATGGCGCCACGTGGCCATCGCCGCCATCTCCACTAGCCTTATTGTTCTCTGTCGTCATATGAAGGATTGGATTATGGGGTTGAATGGACGGAAGGCATTGTTGAAAAACCCTAGGTGGAGGAAAGTGAAGGGGGTTGAGGAGAGAGAAAGGAGAGTTTTGGGTTTTAGAGAGAGAAAGAAAGAAGAGAGTGTGTTTGTACGGAAGAGACAGTGAAGATGGGAAGATCCTCATCCCCATTTTCCCTTATTAATCACTAATGAGTGACACAATAGTGATGCACACTATGTATCATGATTAAATATTTCACTTAGTCTCTAATATAAGAGCTAGCTGTTAAAGAATCACTTCTTAAGTAAACATATCAATGTTAGTTAAGTGTTTGAAGTTAATGCTTCTTTTCTAATATTGCACATATTTACTATGATAGTTTGAAGAGAGAGAAATACATACACGTAACACATTAATAAATATGAAACAGAGTTACGGGCAAAGTAGAAAAAACACATTAAATGAGGAGAGAATGTGAGATGAGCTCTTATATTAGGAACCAAAACCATTCAAACTTTTGGCTCTTATATGAGGGACCAGAGGGAGTATAATAGTGACACAACATGTTCCATGATTAAATATCTTGTTTAGCTTCTATATTGTCTAGCCAAAAAAAATATGAATAGAAGTGTTTGATTGAAACAAGTGACGAAATGAAAATTACTTTTTGAAAGGATTAAATAAAAAAAGTTTATAGATACTACATAAGTGAGGAAATTCGTTTTGAAAATGTATGAAACATTATGTTAAATTATTTCGTAAGTTGTTTCTTTTAAAAAAGTTTCTTTTGAGAAAATCTATATTTGTTGTTTGAATTTATAATATTGATCAATATGTAAGAAAATTATATTATTAAGAACCTTTTGAACAGGTAAAAGAAAATAACCTTTTATAAACAATCTAAATGAGGTACATGAATGCTTATGTTGCATATAAAAAAGGAAGGGAAAATTGCACCTATGTGGTAAAATCTGAAACTCACTCGGTTTCCAAATTTTTTAAACAAGGGTTATAGGATTTCGGCCAAAAAAAAAAAAACAATGGTTTTAGTCTTTTAGATACGAAAGTGAGGAGGAATATGCGAGCATAATCCCTTGATAAGCAAAAAAATAAAAATAAAATAAAATAACAGAGATAAATGTCTTGTGTGAATCAAACAATCATGACCTACCTGCATTATTAATAGTTTAATACTCCCTCCTAGTCTTAAATATAAGGTGTAAAGAAGAACCATACCAGCTGGAGAGAAAAACCTCCCCTCTCGACATGTTTTAAAGTCGTGAGAGGTGAGGATTCCCTAAAGCGGACAATTACAATTTAAAAATGTTTTGTCAACAATTAATTATGGAATCACCATTTAAATTATCTAAATTAACATTTTCCGTTAATTGAATCATACAATGTTATAAAGTAGAGTTTTAAGTGTGATTTTCAAACTTAGGATAAAAATGAAACTTAATGCAAATATAAAAAATAAGTGTACACTTTTAATCTTACTTTTAATCTTTTAGGTTTGGTCCCTTGAATTTCAAGATAAGAGTTTTGATCTCTTAAGGAACAAAATGACCCTAGTTTTTATGAAATCTCACATTAAGTGAGGTCATTTTTATGAATCACTCGACATTATGGTGCGTTGTCAAAAATCACCCTGCTTTTTATCAAATTATAAGGACCTATATTTCAATTAGAATGAATGAAACTTATATGGTGTAAAACTTGAAACTCAAAACCAAAATTAGAAGACCAAATATTAAGTTGACCCAAAAATAAAATGCTAGAAGTTACTCAAACCTTTTCACAAGTAGTTTATAGAATATCTGCATAAATAAATTTGACTTTCAGAATCAATCACTTAAAGGCGCCTATTATGCGTATATTGGTATATTTGGGTGCTATTACATCCATGGTCCAACTTAGGATTCAAGGCAATAAAAAGCTCAAAAGCTATACATAATATTTGTAATACATATATGTAAATTCACTCGAGTTGGTCAAGCTATACGAGCATAATCGATGCAACACCTTGTAATCTTTGTGTGTGATCAACCAGCTACTACAATGAGGACTTAGATTAACCGTAAAAGTTGCTATACAAGGCTGATTCAGTGTACAGTATGGTAAGTACATAGGACAAGTTTTGTCCTGAGATGTGTGAATGTGCTTTTCAACTACAAATTCAACTCTGTTTGCAATTAAATGACATCAAAATATGCATGCATATTGGCTTGTGGGTTCCAAGTAGCATCTGCTTCACACCTGGGGTGGTAGAGAAGCAAGAATACTGTTAGTATTAGCAGAGTTCACGTAAACCAAAAAAAAACAAAACTCTTTAGTTGAAATTATTGCTTCTTTTCTCAAGTTTCCATCAAGTATTTGAAGCCTATTACCACATAAATTCCAACACAGCCATGTAGGCCCAGAAAATTTTCAGAGAGGAAAAAAACCAAGTGATTCAGAAATATAGCGGTAATTAAAGATGTATCCAACCATGCTGATATTGTGAAATACTGATCTCAATTTATTATTTTTGAATTAACAGCAGCTTATAGTAACAAATGGACATTCATATTAAATAGCTCGCTAGAGTAAATGGACAGTGATGAAGCAAAACAGCTTCTCACTGGATGATAATATAAATTAGGGTTAATGTGCAAATTTGTCTCGGGAGTTTTTGTCCAACAACTATTTTGACCCAGAAGTTTTTTCGGGTTCTAAAATTGCGTCGGAAGTTCCAAAATCTAGCAATTTCACCCTTTACCATTAAAATATTAACAATTATTGATAATTTTTGGGGAAATGACAAAAAAAAAACCGAGTAACCTCTGACAGCTATTTGATCCTCCTTCTGCATGGTCTGATCAAACTTTAGCCAATTCAAGATTTCTAGTATAAACTTGAACAAATTATTTCTAAGAATATATTCAAGACCATGAATTAGTGTGTGTGTGTGTGATCAGACTGTAAGGCTTCCAAAGCTATGCGGGAGCATGGTAGACTCTTAATATGTTGGGTGGGAGCAAGTATGATGAGATTGAGTTCCAATAAGGAGGGGGGTGAACAGAAAATTATATGAGCACATTTTGAATTACCATATGCTTAAAACCTAACGGGCTAGCCAAAGCTATGTTGGTGAGAATGGACCTGGAAAAAAGTTAAGGGGAAGACATAACTGAAGCTGTGAAAAAGGAAAAGGCGATGCCAGATAATATAATTAAACAAATGACATTTGGTTGAATACATTAGCAATTTTTCCTTCATCTTTATCCAATTCTTGGATATTAGTTACTATCAGACGGCACGTTGTACATTTCCAGTTACAAACCCAATATGCGAATCTATAAATTTTGTTTTAAAAAACCAACCACTGATAATAAAATCAAATATACAAGTACAGAAAAGTATTTCCCTAAACAAAGTAAATAACATGTACCGGAGTAATCATTATCAAGCTAAATTCAGGGGAAGTAGGAAGGGCTGGCAAAGAGTTCCAATGGCATCTCAGAACGGCAAACAGTAAATCCCAAGCTTTGCTTACAGTGAACTTTGCCCGCACTACTGTTGAGTCATCTCACCTGAAAAATCTTGCCAATATCAAATTCAAACAGGCAAGAAACAGACCAATTGGTCCCTCTCTTCATATTGGATCCAAATATTAACATCACACAGAGCAAAGCAGGACTATATTGTAGTTGTAGCTCCCTGCATAATGTAAAGGCAACCAAAAGTTAAATACCAACTGGTGTGATCCAAGTTCATAGTGGTCCAGGCTGCAGATAAGACCCCCGAATTGCAAGATGTAGCTTGCTTTGCTGAAGAAGAATGACATCTGGGTAAGTAAAGATTTAACTTCAAATGCTGATCATTTTCTCCCTCAGGAATAAGTCCTTGACATCAAGGAAAACTTACCACTTCAGCACCAGGAACAAGACATGGATCCAAATTCTGTTAATGGCTGCAATCATGCAGGTGCGAAACAGTCGTGACTACTTCATTAGAAAAACAACTATGGTTAGTTATTATTATTTCAATTATTTGAAACTATTAAATAATTCAACCTTCTTAGTTTGCACTCACATTAAAATTTTGTGCTTCAAAAATATCAGAAACTTGGACATTTGCGCATATTTCTAGAACAATGCCTCCAATTAGCATCAAAACCAATCTTTTACCCAACGACATATGCATGATGAGTTAGCTCAGCATTTTCCTTATGAATGAAATTTTCCTTCAACTGCATTATAAACATAATATCAACCAATGTCACAATGGAATGTTAAACCTGCAAAGTATAAAACTATAAATACATGGAAAATACGATTTCATTTTTTAAAACAGAAAAAAATTCTTCA
This sequence comes from Mimosa pudica, assembly GCA_029929735.1. Classification (NCBI taxonomy): domain Eukaryota; kingdom Viridiplantae; phylum Streptophyta; class Magnoliopsida; order Fabales; family Fabaceae; genus Mimosa; species Mimosa pudica. The sequence goes on along the minus strand of JAKELP010000017.1, from coordinate 7,499,591 downwards.
AACTAATTCAGAAATTATGATGCATGAAATATGATTCTTTTATTAATTATGAGTAGCGAATATTGAAAAGGACTTCATGTTTAATGATCTTATGATTTCCAAATGGACCACCAATTACATAGAATTTCAGTAAACTAGATTAAATAATGAGATATGGGAAGAAAATGTGAGTCACATACCACCAAAATATCATGAGACCTTGGCCTCTGCTCTGCTTCCTTTCAAAAGAACCTTATGAATTGTATCATCCGGTGAAATACCCTTTGTTGTCATTTCACTATATAACCTATGTGCGTAATCTGCATATCCATGTTTACAGTACCAAGCAATGAGAACCGTGTAAGTGACAACACTAGGAGTAACTTCATTTCTGTTCATTTCATCAAACAGAAACGAGGCTTCATCTATCCGGTTTAACTTGCAAAATCCATCTATCAAACATGTGTAGGTAAACACATCAGGCAAATATTCTTCCCTCAACATTTCTTCGAATACCACCCGGGCCCTTTTCATATCTCCAGTTCTACAAAAACCTCCTATTAAAGATGTATATGAAATCTGATCTGGATTCAAACCATCTTTTTCCATTTTCTTGTAAAACTCAAATGCTTTACGCATTATGCCCAAACGGCAATAGATGTTAATGAGGACTGTATAAGTGATGGTGTTGGGAGTAACTCCAACTTTCAGCATTCTTTTGTGTAGCCATAACGCCCTCTCTATATCAGATTGTTTGGCAAAAGCATCTATGAGAGTTGTATAATTTACAACTCCTGGAAGTACATTCCTTTTCATCATTCTTGGAAGGATCTCCCAAGCCCTATCTATATGCCCTCCCTTGCAAAGACTGTAGATGACAGTGTTATATGAATGAGAGTTTAGGTCAATTCCTTGGTCTTGGAACTCTTCCAGTAGAGTCAAGGCTTCTATAAAACGGCCTTCTCTACTGAGTCCATCTATAATAAAATTGCAAGTTACAGTATTTGGCATGATACCACTTTGTAGCATGAAATTTAGAACTTCCAAGGCCTTGTCAAAGAGACCTAATTTGTGGAATCCCCCAATTATACTCTGGAAACCAAAAAAAGTAGGAGTTAGATCATTTGTAATCATCTCCTCGAAAAGCTTTATGGCAGAATCTATATCACCTTGACGGAAAAATCCATTGATCGTAGTTTCATAAGCAGGCTGGTCATATTTGTATCCAGAATCACCAATATTGTGAAACACAGACATTGAGAATTCCATCAGCTTACTCTTACATAGACCATAGATAAGGGAGGTGTAAGTAACTATGGATGGTTTTATATTATAGAGTTCCATTTTCTCAATCAAGTCAAAACCTCTCTTTATATCCCCCTTTTTACAAAAAGCATGGATTAAAATACTGTAGCTACAAACATCAGGCAACACTCCTGAGCTTTGCATTTCTTGCAAGACTTGCCAAGCTTTATGAATTTCACCTCTTCGACAAAATTCATAAATCACGGAATTGTAACAATAGCTATTGAGCGGCTGGTTTCTATGCCTGCATTTTCGAATGAGTTGAAGAGCAGCATCAACAGAACCAAGATTACAAAGTCCACGAATATAAACACTAAATGTGACAACAGTTGGGTTTTCACCACTCCCCAGTATTTCTTCGAAAATCCCTGTAGCTTGGTTGATATCTACATCCTGCCCACAATCTCCTCTGCAGTAGAAGTTCATCATAATTGTATGGGTGTAGATATTTGGAGATGGGCCTGAAATTTTTAGTTCTTTATATAATTTCCCAACCAACTCCACCCTATTTCTTTCTACCAAGCATTTCAACAAGAAATTACACGACAATATGTCAGGTTCAAAACCGAGAAGCTTAACTCCCATAAACACATCAAATGCATCATCAAGCATGGAATATGATGCAAGTACTTTTATCAATACATCATACACAACAATTGACTGTTCCACATGCTGAGGCGAATCTAACAAAGTTGGGAACAATTTGCACGTGTCAAACTTAGCCTTCCTATAGAATCCAACAATATCTTTAAGCAAAGCGAATATTTCCTTACGCATTCCTTCCAACGCATATACATGAACAATAATCCTAAAGCAAGTGATTGAATGAGAAAATCCACACCTCCTCACAGCTCTCCAGAACATCCTATTCCTAGCAAGCTCACTCTCCCAATATGAGGTCTTTATCGCCCATACCACTAAAGGAAATAAACTACCCTTTCTTTTAATACTCGGAGCTCTCAAACTAAGTCCTCCAAAACTAACCATTTCATTGGCATACTCTAATCTAGGACTTTCATCAAACACATGGTCTTCCAACATCACTGCAGAAGAAGCAGCATAGTACAATCTAAACAACAACCTTTGTTTATTATTATAGGAGAGCACTTTGCTATGAAGCAAAGATAACTCAACCCCACATCTTATCGACATGAATACCTACCCATTAATATATAGCACCAACAAAAACCTCTACAAAGCTTAGACAAATCACATAGTCACTACAGTTACAAAGCTGTAAAGAGGAAACCAGCAAAAGGGGTCATAGATATTTTCCCAAGGAGCCTAGTTTAAGTCCAAAGTTTCAATCTTTGAAGCTTCAACAATAGTTTGACCCAAAAACTGGCCTTCATGCACATATGTTTGTTTGTTAGAGAGAGCAAAAGTATGGTTAGAAAGGAGAGAGATGAAGATGGATGATTATATTGGTAGTACAACAGTGAAGTGAAGAATGTTTTTATTGATTGGCACTAAGGAAAGTGAAGTATAATGGGCGGCTTCGGGTTCAGCCTTCAGGTCTTATATGATGTTGCCGGAGCATAGCATTTGCAACTCAATGTTCTTCAGGTTTTGGAGATTTTTAATTTTTATATTTTCATTTTATTCATTGAATTAAATTTTGGGGAAAATAAATATAGGCCCCTGGTAAGGCACATAATATGGAAAAAGTCTTAAAAATTGAAAACATTAAAGTAGAGTCCCAACTTTTCAAAATAATCAAAGTAGAGTCCCAAGGGACTATACTTTAATAAATTCTGAAAATGTGGTACCCACATTTAATAATAAAAAACTCACCCCACCTACCCCTTCTCTCTCCTCTTCCCCTCCACCTTCTTCTTCATCTTCACGGCCACAACCCCCACCACCCCCCAAGAAAAACCACCCGCCGGCCTCCACCATCGTCACCGGTCCCGCCACTGCCACCACCGCTGCCGATCCGCAAAAACACCGAGGTGGAGGCAGTGGCGCAGTGGCGGGACCGGTGACGATGGTGGAGGTCGGCAGGTGGTTTTTTTGGGGGGGGGGTGGGGGTTGTGGCCGTGAAGATGAAGAAGAAGGTGGAGGGGAAGGAGAGAGAAGGGGTAGGTGGGGTGAGTTTTTTATTATTAAATGTGGGTCCCACATTTTCAGAATTTATTATGTCCCTTACCAGGGACCTATATTTAATTTTCCCTTGAATTTTTATTGGGGAAAGTCACAATATCACAACAATCAGGTCCCATAACTATTATCACATGAAAATATCAAGAGGTTTTAGGTTATATTAAATGCAATGAAAACACTTTTACTTGTGAATTTTTTTAGTGGACTTTTACTTATGAATTGATAACTCAAGGAAGTACACTTTTGAGTTGTTAATAGACTTGGAAATAAGGTTCAGCTTGCCCCTTAAAAGTAAAACTCATTTAGACCTGACATGCAAAAAACTAGAGCTGCACAACAAACCTGGAGGCCAGGTTGTCATGGACTCTGTTCGACCCGATGAAATTTGGTCATGAGACGAATTGGCCTGAAACCATAACAATTAAGATAGGAGCAAACTCGATTATCAATAATAATGTGAGTGTGACTTAGCTAATTAATGATAAATTTGATTTGTTATTAATTCAAACTTTCATTATTTTGCTTAAAAAGTGGATGACTCATTCAAACTTATCAAACAAGATTTAAATAAATAAATAATTGTGGGGGTTGAGATGTTTATATTATAATCAAAAAATGGATAACTCATACAAATTTATTAGACTAGAATTCGTTATTAAGCAAGCCCAAGCTCGGTCTGTCCTTAAGGGCCAAGCTCGTTTAGGCCCGATACTTGTTTTTGGCTCTAAAATCGAAGTCCGGCCCTCCTCGGGCCTGGGCTAACAAGGACCGACCCAAATTCCGAACTCTAGTTGTTAACGGCATATTGTTTAATATAACACTATATTTAGGACTTCAATATAATTAGAAGATCGTTTGGTACCTAACTGTTATTGATTAACTTGTGAGGGATATCATTGTAATTTTCTCTTTTAACAAAAATACTCTAAACGTTTTTTTTACAAGATAACTCAACTTTCCCCCCACATTCTTATATGGGAAAAAACAAGAATAATTATTTGTTCATACATGACCATATTTTATAAGGATGGTGGAAAAGAGTAATAATTTCTTGTGGAATTATTTTATGTTTTATGATAGGGATCAATTAGTTTAATTATTGAAACATGCCTTGCAATAGTTTTGACTGCATGACCACTTGATGAGGTAGGACTAGAAGCCATTTGTTCCAAACCTTTAGACATGTTTTGAAATTTAGGAAAATCTAACGTCAGCCATTAGCATACGAAAAGAAGAGTGAAGAACATAAAGAAAATAATAATGCCAAGAGAGAACCTTAAAAGATTAAAAATCAAAATATAGATTTAAAAATTCTAAAGTGTTTTTTAATAGATATTTTAGTGTTTGGTCCAATTCAATAATTAGCACATGATATTACCAATTAACTCTAACTATATACTTTTAACCTCACTCTTCCTCTCGTATTTGTTTATTATAGATAAACATTATTAGAGTTAATTTGTGAAAAAATTGAGAAAAATTAGAAAGTGATCTTAAATTTAAATTTAGGAATAGAGGGAATATTTGATTAAACTTTTTTTATATGAAGATACCTTAATAGTTTTGCCATGCAAAAAATGTGTACACATGAATTCATTAGTAAATTCACATTTTTTTTTATCAGAATTAAATTCACATTTATCACAACTAAACTAGCACAACTTCATTAAATCAAATTTTTATTTCAACCAAACCATTGATGAGAAAATTTATTTGTAGATGACACATACATCCACAGCATATTACTGTACAACAATTTCAAGACTCTGGCTGCCAGATTGAAAGACTGTGAGACTCTTTCAACAATTGCTCTCCTAACTAATCATCAGAGTGCTGTTTGCAACCTTTAGGTCCATAATGCTGCGCACTACGCCTAACAATCTGCTTGCAAGAATAGCAAAAATGGCTTTGGCATGCCCAGCAAAAAATGTGGTTATTGTTTCCAACCTGTTCAATACCCCAAAAATGAGAAAAGGAGGGAAAGATATCAGTAATGTGAAAGATAGTGGGATAGATGTATTTCAACTGAAATTGGGATAAATTCAGCAGCTTGAAATAGTTTCCCCTATAATGTCTAAATTTGACCATTAACTTATATGATGCTCTTCCTTGGATTAAGTCAGCACATTGTGATTACCATCAAGTGATATGATGCTCATCCTTCCATGCTCCCACAGAAAGTGAGCAGGACTGAAGCACTAGCAGACGTGTTTTACACTAAAATCCAATGTAATAGATCATAACACAGAATATTCTGTTATGGTATTTTTGGTATGAAGGATTTGGACGGGAGGGAAGGGGATGGGAAGGAAAATTTTTGTAAGATAAATTCTTAAATGTTAAAGAAGTGTGGTTATAATATTTTAAGTAAGTTAACAGGATAAATAAAAGAGTAATAAATATTAATTTAGAATTTTCAACCTCACTTCTCAAATTCTAGTAAAGTTCATGGCACAAAAATTTTCTTTCACCCATTTTCTCTCCTCTCCCCTCATACCAAATAGGCCCTTAGGGCGTGTTTGGTTTGAGAAGAGGGTAAGGGAGAAGATGTGGGTATTTTCGGAATATCAAAATATTGAAGAGGATAAAATAATTTTTGAGGGAATTAATTCAAAATTTTCACAGGGAGTGAAGGGATAATTTAGAGGGCCCACCTCCCCTTTCTAAAAATACCCCTTCCCCTCGCCTCCCCTCACCTCAAGCCAAACACATAGAAGCATAGTGCAAGGTAATAATAACACATTTTTTGTACATTAAGATAGTCTCCAGGGTTTAGAAAACGAATGAGAGACCACCTGATGTTTCTCCTATAACGTAAACATTGGTAACAATAGGTTATTTTGGAATCCAGAACTATCTCCTCTTCTCCTGTTCTGTAGTTCAGTAGGCCAGTCCAAAGAAATAATGATTTTTGTTTAAAAAAGATTAAGCTCATCATTGACTTCTTAAATTGATTACTCAGTTACCTCGTCTATTCTATGAATCAAGCAACACAATGATCGAGAAATCTTCCAATGATCTGATTTCTCGTTATGGTTTGATAAATGACAACTAGAAAGCTGTACACACCTTTGCATTAAATTGACGACAATTAGGACATTGTTTGCCACGTTCAAAAAGGAGTTCTGCTTGTATCTGACCCACCACTTGACGGTGGTTCAAGCGTTCTTCCCAAGCTGCCACCATTTCTTGTGGGAACAGTTCACAGGACTCATCCCTTAATTGAAAAAAATAATCAATATGAACCTTGATCATCAGAGTTTTGTGCTTGCAAAATGAATCTTTAGTTATTATAAGAATTAATACCTGAAATGCCCATAAGGATCAGATTCATCAAGTTCTTTGTTGCAGCGGTAACAGAAATATTGGCCACAATTACTACACACCATTTTATTACAACCTCCAGTTCGGAATATAGCCATTTTACACGAAGGGCACAGCTTAGAATCACGATGAATTTCTTTGACGCTGAGCATTTCATTTATCTTATCACGTTCCTTCAGCCTCTGAGCTTCCTTTAACTGAGATGAAGTCTGGCGCTCCTGTAACAAAGGAACCGGTCAGGAAACAAGGGACATTAAACTAATCATCTTATGGAAGGGTGATAATAGTGCAAGACATTCCTAAATAGTTCAGAGACAAAAACGAATCAGTAAAAAAAATCAAAAACTTTTGGTCAAAAAAAAATCAGGAACTAGCAGGCATTGGATTGTTTTGTATCTGGGAAACTCTATATCGGCAAAAATTCCCAAAAGTAAAGGCATTAGATCATCCAAAAGAACTTACAAGCTAGTGGACACCTAATAGTTGCATGGAAATCCACTGTTGCATTAGAAAGGCAATTTTTATGAGAAGACAAGAATTGTTGGAAAATTTCTAGCAACTTTTGTAATGACTGAGCAATGATTGGGTGACTAGGGGAACTGCCTTGTAATGACAAGAATTCTTGGAAGATTTCTAGACATGTATACGAGATAACTATAACTCACTCAAAGAAGATCCTACTTCTACATCCTTCTCTATTCATTTCTTTTTCCTTTTCTTGGGGCATTTTTTTTTTGGGGGGGGGGGGGTGGGGTTGTGACTGTCAGACTAAAGAACCAGATAAGAACCCATAATACATACTTGCAATAGTTGAAGCTTCATGTCCGTGGTCATGCATGCTAGGCCAACATGGCGTCGCTCCCTGCAAAGGGTACAAAAACTAAAGAAGCATTTAGAGCATTGAGCATGCTGTTCGTCATCTTCTATACAAGGTGTTTCGCATCTTGGGCAATAAGCAACATCGGACATTGACGCAAGTGTTTTCTCCAACATCAAGGATTCCCAGCGCTCATAATCTTTATCGTCAAGCAAGCGTTTCAATAAATAAGGCGGGATCATAACAGTACATTTTGAATTGGGACATTGAAGATTATTGAGGGTTCCTTCCTTTACATGAATCTGAGAAAAGGTCTGCAAGCATTTTGAGCAAAAAAACTGCTGACAGAGTAACTGAGAAAATTCTGTACCTATTTGACAAAAAAAGGGTATTTAGTCCAAAATCTTTGATAGAAATGAGAAATAAGTGGGTTGCACTCATACATGCAAGGAAAATTAACTTATAAAATGGCAAGAAAACTTCTTTTTCAAGCAAACAACACAAAGGGCACAGAGATGTGGAAAGAGGTGCAATGCTTAGTTCAGGCAGCATAGCACCTCCCATTTAAAACAAGTTAAAAGTGATAAGAGAAAAGATAGAACACACAGTGAGTACAAGTTAAATTCAGCAACCAGATACAAGGTGTTAAGGGGCTGAAAAATTCTGAAATATGAGCCATCAAAAGCCATAGAAAGTTTATAATAACACCTTGATAGAAAACACCTAATAAATGTTTATTTCATGGTTTAAAGGGAAATTCTGCCCTGGAAGTTTTCGTGTAGGGGCGTTCAACACTTGGAAGTTTTTTATGAGCCAGATATGCCCTGGAAGTTAAGGGGGCAATTCAACCCCTCCGTTAAATAATGTTAACGGTCAATGTTATTGACCAAAACATGCTAAATTGGCTTTGCAAGTAACGATTCAGTACCCCCCCCCCTCTCAAGAAAACAAACGAACAAACAAAAATGGTTTATTTGCCAGCAAGTGGTTCAAACTTTAAAATATGTGTCCCATGACTATTTGAAAAACTTATGAGCCAAAGGTTCTTGTTAATGAACAGAAAATTCAGTCAGGCTAAAATAAAGAAATTACCTGCATATGTATTGAAGCAAATGCAACACTCATGCATTTCTTTGAGGAAGTTCTCATGATGTCTTTCATTATTGTAACTTCGTAATGAAGGAATATCAAAATCTAAGGACCCGGCTCCAGAGACTGCACGCTCATCTCCAACATGTTTCATGCCATAAGGACCAAGAGTAATCTCTTCATCAAATCCCAGATGAGAAAGAGAAAAACCATGTAACCATTCTACCCACTGGTATATAACTTCCTGCCCTTGCTGCTCACTCCATATTGAATCTAACATAGAGCATAGACTAGAAATTCTTGTGGAATCCAACCACTTTACAGATATTATAAAATGTGGGGGTTGATGGCTTGGGTATGACTTTGGCAACAAACATGTCAAAATAATAGGCGGAAGATATTGAACTTTGAAAGAGTATGAGAAGTCATCTGTTTTGTTGGTTGCAGTGTTATGTTCATTAGAAGAATTCAGCTTAGCTGTGATACCAATTCCATCTGAAACTTCAATGTGTACATGTATCTGTGAGAGAGAATGAAAATTAATACACAGTCCATGATTAGATGTCATGTCATACAATCTTCTACCTTAAAAAGGAAGAAAAGTATAATTGTCTAACTGATTTATTCTGTTACAGCAATACCTACCTGAAAACAACGGAGACCTTTCCATCTCTCAAGGTTGAAGACATTCTCTCCATAAATTGACTCCAAAGCAAGTAACTGAAAAACAAAAACCCCAGTAAGACAGCAAGAAAATTAACAAAATACTCGCTCCGTTCCTAAATATAAGATCACTTTCAAATTTCAATTTGTTCCTAAATATAAGCAACTTTCTAATTTTTCCAACTTTTTCCCAAATCAACCATAATAATACTTATTAACAATAAACAAGTAAGAGGGGGGAATGGAAATAATGGTGCATGGTTATGGTTAGTGTTTATTGGCATGTGCTAACAACTAACTTAACTAACATCATTAATCTAATCAAAATAACTAAAGTGATCTTATATAAGGAACAAAGAGAGTAATCACATTAAAAAAAGTTGACTTTCTAAGTCAAAATAACCATTTCAAAAACTCAGCAAAACCAAAAAAACAAAAACTTTTTTTTGACTTACAATGCAATCTCAAAATCACATTTTTATGATAAAATGCAATCCCCAAATCCCATAATAATAATAAAAAAGAAAGTCTAGAGTAGACTTTACTAAAATGAAAATGACAAAATTGCCCATGATCATGATCAGTGACTACCTCATCTTGTTGCAATTGATCATTAACACTAATCTGTTCCTCAGACAATTCAATCTCTTCTTTCTCTCTCCTCAGCCTATCCAATCTCCTACGAACCTCCTCGTGGATGCTTAATTGTTGAAATGAAGAATTGAAGTGGGAATCAGAAGAAAGTGATTGGGATTTGGGAACGAAGCGAAGCTTGGGGTTGCCACCTTGATTTCTGCGCCTGGCATGAGAAGCGCGAGGCTTATTGGTGTTGAAGTTGGAGTTGGAGGGAGGTTCAGCTGCCATTGAAATTGAAATTGAAATTGAAATTGAAAGTTATGAAACAAATGACACACAAAAAGCCGCCTACCACCATAACCAAACCAAGAAGGTCCAACAGTATAAATAAGGAAAGAATTAATGATATGCGCAGTCAAAAAAGAAGAGTCAGGGATATATTCTTTTTTCTTTTTTTAATCAAAGGATATATTTTTTTGGTATTAACAAAACAAAGTTTAATGATATTAAGCCATGGGGTTGTATTTAATCAAAGGATATATGCGATGAAAGGGAAAAACTTACATCATGTTCCTTTCTCCAGGTTCTCAAGTTCTTTTAATATAGGCCATTAGATTGAATGAATGATTGTTATAAAAGGACACATGTCACTCCCATATTAAAAGAACTTGAGAACCTGGAGAAAAGAACATGATGTAAGTAAGGTCCGCGATGAAATATCTTAATCAAACCAAGGTTCCTAGCTGTTTAAATTTTTTTTCACTATTCCACATTTGTCGAGCCATGACGACTTGGTCAAAATTAGAGATCTCAAAATAGTTAGATTATTTTTGGGACCTTGGTTTAACTTAGGGATTTTGTGAATCTCATCTTAATTAAATGGGCAATGACTCTATTTTGCGCTTCGAGTAACCGCTCTGTACCATAGGCACCCCAAACTAACATCGGGTATAATTTTATCCTTGAAGTAATCAAAGTGGTCCAATTTTACCGTATGACGAATGTAATGTTGACACGTGGACGACACAAGTCAACATTAAATTCGTCAGATGGTAAAATTGGACCACTTTTGTTACTTCAAGGGTAAAATTATACCCGATGTTAGTTTAGCGTGTTCAATGGTCCAGGGTAGTTACTTCAAGGGTTTACCCTTCAAGTAGAAGTAGAAATAGGGTCATTACCTTTTTTATTGTTACAAAATTTTAGGAAGCGGTTTGAGTTCAACCTAATCCAAGGGCACTGTTGGACAACTGTTAAGTCTTATTGGGCTTGGACCTTGGCAGCTGCCCAAGTAGAGAGTTAGACGCATATGAGAACCCAAAATCCACGTCTCCAACAGTTATAATTGTGATAGCGAGTAAAGAACCAGTCACCCATCTATTTCGGACCAGTCGCCTACCTTTTTCGGAGAACGAGCCTCGCCCACTATCCTCAACTGACGCCTACAATTTCTCAACTGCCTCCTGGACGTCAGGACTATAAAAGGAGCACCAACTCTGAAGAACGCAGGAGCAATCCACTACATCCAACCTCTCTTTCTCTTTCTCTCTGAGTTCTCTGATCATTGTATCCCTGAGATTTATATTTGTAATCAAGGCATTGACGCCTAGCTTGTAACCACCGTTGCCGGTGACCCCTATTATTGTACTCAAGTTCATTATCAATAAGAAGTCTTTATTATTCTCTTATATTATAAGGTTCCCCTAAACCGTGCATCAACAGGCAGGGTACCTAACTCATGATCCACTGGGTCTGTCCCTGTGGGCTTTGGGGCATGACCAGCAAGCCCATTCTGACTGTCCACACATGTATGTTACTCCCAGCTTCACTAAGCTACGGAGATGCCTCCCCAAGTACCGCGATGGAGACACAACTAATATCACTCCCCAGGATCAAACTCACTTCGTAATAATCAACCCAACGCTCATTGTTCGATCTATTCGCCGCTAAACCCATGGACCATGGGTTGCCCTTTTATTAATTAGTGAGGCTTACAAAGTGGCGTGCTTTGTGAAGGAAGGAACAGCTCTCAAAAAGAAACAGGCAGTAGAAGTAGAAGAGGCCCACGGTTTGTGGCCCAAAAGAATATTCTCATTTCCCATACAACAAAAAAAAAAAACACCGTCGTCTCGTTCATCATCGCCGATCGATCGTCGTCGTTCGCCGTCGTCGGGAATCTCGTCCCTCTATATAGGTAAAACATCTCTTTTCTATTTTCATTACCTCATCTCTTCATCCACGCGATAACACCAATCTCGCCTTTTTTTTAATTTTCCTTATAATTACCTTGGTGTATCGTTTTTTTGAAAATGCTGAATATTCTAATTGGCCTGTTTTTCCTGTCATTGTGATTGCTCTACCATTCCAGTGCTCGTGTAGTTACATATATATTCATTATTGGATTTGTTGACATTGAAAATTTTACAGATTGTGTTTATATACTAGCTCCGGTCCTAAATATAAGACCTAATTGACTTTTTTTTGGAGAGATTGAGGTTGCGAAATACTCCTAGGTTATTAAATTATGACATATTTGATACCACCTCTGGTGACCTAATTGACTTTTTTTTGGAGAGATTAAGGTTGTGAAATAGGTTATTAAATGATGACATATTTGATATATTTTTAGATTATCCATTAGTTTATAGGTAAAATAAACTAGTTAAAGAGAAAAAATTAGGTAAATCAATTTATAATTAACTTATTTTGCTTTTCTAGGATTTTCCAAAAAAGTTAACTAGGTCTTATATTTAGGACCAGAGGGAGTATATGCATGTTAAGTGTAGATTTTTCATAAATCTCAAATTAATATGATATCATGATACTAATTGTTTTAATTCCCTAGGGAAGGTGTCATTGTAATTAATTGGACACTCGAAGCTGCTTATGATGGAAAAGGGCCATGGCTGCAGCTTCTCTGGAATGGTTTCCACCAGTAGTACCTTTTCATGTATCATTGTTGTTGTTACTTTGATCTTGGTTCGCATTCTCTATGTTATATTATGGGGCAGTAGACCGTTAAGGCGAAGGGGTACAAAGCCTCTTAGCACTCTTATTGTCTTAGGATCAGGTTTGAGCCCATGCAGCTGTGCCTTTTGTGTCATGTTGTTCCAATCATAGTACAGAAATGTACAGTGATTCTATCGGTTTAGTTATAGTTTTATGCAACTGTAGGTGGGCATACCGCTGAGATGCTTAATCTCCTAATGGTGCTGCAGAAAGATAGGTTTACTCCAAGATTCTATATTGCTGCTGCTACAGATAATATGAGTCTTCAGAAAGCTAAGTTGCTGGAGAACAACCCATCAGCAGAGGTACTGTTTTTGCTTGTTTAATAAGTCTCTTGAATCTAATGAACGTGTTGCATCTATTCTGTTTATATTTATCTTGAACAGATTTTTTTTGTTGAGTTGGGGGATTAGGGTTATATCCCTAAAACGGGCATCAATCCCATCAACCTGTCCTGGAGGGTGCCTGATGTTCATCGGCATTGTTAATTATGATGGATCGTTCATGCAGTTTTTCTTTTTTCCCATATGTGTGTCAATTTATTTATCTCTTTTTTAACAAACTCTGTATGCCTTCAATTTAAGGTACTGTGTGGCTTTAGGAGAATGAAAGATCAAATGCCATAATTTACTGTTTTTCTTGTTTGGTGAGATTTTCATGACATTGGATGAGAACGTTTTAGTTCCATCTACTTTTTGTGTTGGATTAGTACACACTCGACCTATGATTATAACTATGATTACTGAGAGGACATCTTGCTGATGCTTGATAAAGAGTTGTTGTACTGTCCTATGCAGCGTTTTTATCTGTGTATTTACTAGCTACTTGTTACATGTATTATCAATCTTGATGGAAACTATTACCACATAAAACATGATGTTGAATGTATTCTTGGGGAATAGGTCTTAGCATATGTGGCCCTTTTCACTAAAAATTTTTTGAAATTGGCATGTTCTGTATTCTTTTTGCTGTTTATTCTATATAATTCCTTTATATTGACATAGGTGTGAATCCAATGTGTATCCTGTTGAGAGGCCGATGAATGTTTGTTTGATATCACCGGTTTATGGATTTTGATTAAAAGTTCGTTTCACGACAGAATGGAACCAGGGATCCCAATAGTGCTCAGTTCTTGCAAATATATCGTAGCCGGGAAGTTGGTCAATCATATATAACCTCAATTTGGACAACTTTGATCGCCATGATACATGCATTATGGCTAATGATTAAAATTAGGCCTCAAGTGGTACTATGTTTTATGCTTGATTCCTTTTACTAGTGCAGTCATCCTACTAATTTGGAAAAGTTTTAGTAAATCTCTGCTAATATATCCAGATTCTTTGCAATGGACCTGGAACTTGCATTCCCATCTGTGCAATTGCCTTCTTATTCAAGGTTCTTACTCCTTTCCTTGTTTAAATTTTCCTATTATTTCTTTCTTTAATTTTTTATTTTAGGCAAAGATATGTTTTTGTATGACTTAATTGATAAATAAAGTTGCCATTGATGCACGGATAACCTTCTGCGTAGGTATTGGGGATCCGGTGGTCATCAATTTTCTATGTGGAGAGTATTGCAAGAGTTAGAAGATTATCCTTAAGTGGCCTGCTCCTGTATAAGTTCCGGATGTCCGATCAGCTTTTTGTTCAATGGCCTCAGTTGCAAAGAAAATATCCACGAGCTACCTATGTTGGTCGTCTGATGTAGATTATTAGTTCCTGATGCCACTAAACCAGCATTTTTGTTTTGTTTCTTCCAATTACATTGTAAGTATGGGCCAAATGAAATTACATTCCAATTACAATGATTGTAATATTTGACAACTTGTGCATGTTGTTCCTGCTAGAGCTGATCAGCTGAAAGTTACATGATGAAAATACTAACGGAAAGATGTGGTAGTAATGACAATAAGCAATGGAAAGCTAAAGACATGTCAGATTTTGGTTGAGTATTGAGCTGGCACAAGGCTGTTACAGAGAGCATCTTTCTTCAGGGAGGCACAGGCATATCTGATGAATTTGGTGTAAAACACAAGTCATTTACTCAAAGAAGGAAACTAAATTGGTAACTGGGTCTCAATCCCCCCCCCCCAAAAAAAACCCTGTGTTTGCCATGTATCATCTTTGAAAGAAATCAATACAGTTCATATATACTTCATAGGTCCCTTATTTGTCTGTTTCTTGGATTTGATTAGATAAATAATTGCAGTGGAGATAATGAGTCTCAGATCAGTCTCTGGACAATACAGATAGAACCCGAGTTCAGAGGTTTGATAATGAGTATCAAATAATTTCTCCTATATTAAATCCCATGTCTAGCCCAGGTGAATGAGGAGGGTTGTATTAGCCCTTAACAATCAACGTAAAAATTTTGTCAAAACACATTATCATAGACATATAGATATATAGTGATAATGCTAGATTGTTACCCATAAGTAAGGCGCTATATGACTCGAGAACAATGAGAAGAGAGTAGGAGCCGCTACATCCTAGCCTGAATGCAATGTTAAGAGTGCAAGGGCAAAAGAGTAGGTTGTTGTCTAGTTATAACGTGTTGTATGGCTCGAGTGCTGTGATAAGAGATCAAGAGCTGTTGTATCCTCGCCTGAATATAGTGTTAAATAGGCAAGGGTTGCCGCATTCTAATGAATGGGAGCAACTAAAGAAGCTAGTTCATAAAAGCAAGGTTAAATTTCATTCTTAGAACGTTGAGACACTAAATGGGAAGAACTATGAGGCACTAAATGGGAAGACTTATGAGGTGACACAAGTAATGAATAAGCGCAAGATCAATATCTTGAGTTTGCAGGAAACAAGATGAGCTTAAGAGAGAAGTAGAGAAATCAAAGTTAATGGGCTAAACTTCGGTACACAGGAAAAGTAAATGGTAGGAACGATGTTGGCATTTTTGCTTATAAAGAATGGGGAATGAATATTGTGGGAGTTAAGAGGATTGTAGATGTGAAAGTCAATGTGGAAATGGATAAAATGAACATTATTAGTGCATATGCACCTCAAGTAGGGGCGAAATCACATCTGATGGACAAGTTTTGAGAAGATATAGAGAGTTTGATTTGGTATACTTCAATCAGAGAGGGACCTAAATGGACATGTTGGTGAAGAGGCAAGATAACATGCAAGGACTCATATGGTGGTTTTGAGTCTGAGGAGTTGAACGATGAAGGACAAACTATTATAAATTTTTCTTTAGCATACAACCTTAAAATTTTAAATACTTGTTTTAGGAAGAAAGAAGAACATTTGATTACCAACAAGAGTGAAACTCACAACTCTCAGATTGACTTCTTTTTTGCAAGAAATCAAGATAGAAGATTGTGTAGTAACTGTAAAGTGATTCTTGGGCATGGAACAAATATACTATTAGTTCTTGATGTGAGAATGAAAGGTATAAATCCAAAACGTTAATCAATCTTCGACCCAAAGATCAAGTGGATGCAATAAAGGGGGAGAAGCAAAAGAATTTTAAGAGAAAATTATTATTGGAAGAATGGGTGTGAGAATTGCAATAAAATACTAACATAATGTGGAAAAATATGATTAAAAGTGGAAATAGTTGCTACAGCAATTTTGACAGAGGAAAAAAGATTAGGACCTCGAGATAAGGAGACTTGGTGGCGGGATGACGATGTACAAGAAAATATGCGAAATAAGAAAAATTGTTTCAAAGTCTTACACTTGGGGATATGAAGAAACACATTAAAGTCGAAGGTTTCAGTCTAAATAGGTTTAAAACAAAATATATGCATTACAATTTCATACAAAAGACAACTAAGAGGCGATTTTGATGTTAAAATGGGAGATCAAATAATCCCTCAAGTGACAAAGTTTAAATACTTTGGGTCAATTATTCGACAAAATGGTGAGATTGATGACAATGTTAATCATAGAATTTAAGTTGTGTGGTATAAGTGGAAAAAAGCTACTGAGGTTCTTTATGATAAGTATAACATAAGGTAAAAGAGAAGTTTTACCGCACTATATAAGACTTGCAGTATTATATGGTAGTGAATGTTGGATTATGAGAGGACATGAACATAAAATGAGGGTAGATGAAATGAAGATGTTAAGATGTATGTGTGGTAATAAGATACTCCCTCTGGTCCCTAATGTAAGAGCCCAAAATTTGAATGTTTTAGTCCCTAATGTAAGAGCTCACCTCATATTCTCTCCTCATTTAATGCATTTTTTCCTACTTTACCCCTAACTCTCTTTCATATTTATTAATGCTTATATATTTCTCTCTCTTAAAAGTACCATAATAAATATGGGCAGTTTTGGAAAACAAGCATTAACTCCAGACACCCAACTAACATTCACATGTTTTCTTAAGAAGCGTTTTTTGACGGCTAGCTCTTACATTAGGGACCGGAGGGAGTAAATGATAAGATTTGGAATGACTATATACGAAAATGGGTTGGAGTGACTACCATTATTGAGATATTTGTGGAAAATCGTTTGAGGCGGTTTGATCATGTCTAAAGAAGGCCAATAGATGCACCAACGAGGAGGGTGGACCAACAACTTAAAGTCCAATTAAAAGAGGGAGGGAGAGATCAAGACAAACACTCAATGAACTTATGAAACGAGATTGATTGATGAATGATATTTCCTAAGAGTTAGTTACTAATAAAATACAGTAACACAATATGATTCATGGAGTCGATCTTATGTAGGTGACATAGTACTTTATTGTTATATATAAGGTATCAGATAAAGATGGGATAGATGTATGATCTTATCATCCGTGGGAGCTGCAAGGTTTGATTTGAACCATCAAATATGCCTTTTGTGTCGGCAATGAATGGAAGATCTCTCTGCCTCGTGTTTAAAGTTCAAAACAAGGGACTTGACCACGAAGCCTTGGAAGATATCTATCCCGTTCAGAAATGACAACAAATTGGAAGATATCTATCCCGTTCAGAAATTATACTTTTGTCTGTGGTTGTTTAAACAAGATTGCACTGCTGTGACATAATTATCCTATTATTGTCTATCATTTCATAAAATGTATTGACTGATTTACATGTTTAATTAAAAAAATTCATTTCAAAACAATAAATATGTCATAATATTCAAATAAGTTTCAATATTGCTTTCGTGATATTTTTTGGACACTTTCATGATTTTTATCATAGTCCAACATCATATTTATTCTTACCTTTTTAACCCCTTAATAAACATGGGGAAATATATAAAACAATATTTAGTTCTAAAACTTTCAAAACTTTTAAAACTGTATTCTAAAAGGTGTCTTTTAGAATAATTGATACAAAATATTTAAACTTCGTCACTTAAAGGATTATTTGATTTCTCAGTTTAACATCAAAATCGCCTCTTAGTTGTCTTTTTATGAAATTGTAATGCATATATTTTGTTTTAAACTTTTAAGTTAACTACTCCTTAATACTCCCTTGGGTAATAAATATAAGATCACTTTGACTTTTTTGTGGAGATTAAATAAGCTAAATAAACCATTTAATTTTAACGTATTTTACACGTAATTGTGTTATAAGATAATTTATAGTCATGATAAATTAGTGTTAAGGAATGAATATAACTTTAAAAAGTTAAATTGATCTTATAATTAAAACTTAGCTTCAATCGTTTCATTGAAGTGGAAGTGATCAAATGGCACAACTCATGGTCAAGGAACAACAACCTTTTGAATCCACTATGAGACGGTTCTTTTAAGTTGTATTCCCTCATATCCTAAATATAAGACCTATCTGGAAAGATGAATTTGTTCCTAAATATAAGACCTATTCTAATCTTACCAAATTTTACCCAAATTATCTTTCTCAATGCTCTCCAATATTAGACAATAAGAAAAAAATGTTGAGGAAAAGGTAAATGGTTAGAGTATATTGGTAATATCATGTTATTTTAACTAATTTAACATTCTTTAATCTAATTAAATTTGGTAAATACTCCCTCCGGTCCCTAATGTAAGAGCTAACCGTTAAAAAAACGCTTCTTAAGAAAACATGTGAATGTTAGTTGGGTGTCTAGAGTTAATGCTTTTTTTCCAAAATTGCCCATATTTATTATGGTACTTTTAAGAGAGAGAAATACATAAGCATTAATAAATATGAAAGAGAGTTAGGGGTAAAGTAGGAAAAAATGCATTAAATGAGGAGAGAATATGGGGTGAGCTCTTACATTAGGGACCAAAACCATTCAAATTTTGGGCTCTTACATTAGGGACCGGAGGGAGTATATCTTATATTTAAGAGAGGGACTAATTAGTTATACGTACATGTGTATCAATACATGTTTTTTTTGCCATGGACACTACAGTTATTACCTTGCAATACTGTTTAAGCGATCAATCGCTTTCAGTCACTAGCTTAGTCGTACATCAAATTTTGGGATGGAAAGGACAGTATTAATATCTGTCTTCATCTTTCTCAATTCTCACTCTTAACATCAACTTATTGGAACTGATCACACCTGAAACTTCATTTATGAGCTTCTCTTAATATAGCCCCACATTATTTCAAGAAAAATGATACTCCTTCCTTTCAAAGATCATATCTGATCTCTTGGGGGGTTGATTGTAGTCCTAAATAAAATATTTACTATAAATTATTGTCAATCTTTACCAAAACTATCCCTATTGATGTTTCATCACAATAATCAAGAAATGGAACTTCTTTCAGAAAGATAGCTAGGGTTTATTAAAAAATGGATGTCATTTTATCTAATTCAATTGGTATCCAAACTCTAATAAAAAATTGGAAAATAAATTATATATTGGATAGGAAGGAGTATTTTATGAAATGTCTTTACTATGTGTTATAACATATTTATCATAACCTAACTTGACATAGGAAGGAGTATTTTATTTTCACTATGTCAGGTTTTAATCCAGTTGAGATAATTTAAGTAGAGATCAAAATTTTGCCATATATGAGGTGAATAATTGAATGATGAAATTATGCATTTCAATTCTCATACCGGTCTTCAATTAATAATGATAGCTATGTTTCTTTAACAAGGACCAATTTGAGTGGACATGGATGAGAGGGATTTATGTCGATAGATGTAGTTAATGCTGAGAGGTTAACTTCAGCTGTAGGACCGATTTGTTTCTTCAAATAGCTAGGGAGGGCAGGAAATATTTATGCTGGTTATTGTTTATAATATAATCATGTCTTTAAGAGATTACATAGAAAGCTTTCTGTTAGGAGTTCAGTACTTAAGTTATTCTTTGCCACCAATATACTATATAGAAAGCTTTCTGTTAATAGTTCATTTATTCTTTTCCACCTATATATAATTATTTTTTCTATAGTAACTTTTTTGAGCCAAAAAATCTGAATATTAAAAAAAATTTAAGCCATTCAAATTAATTTTGGATTGTCCAAATTTCAAATTTCAAGTGAATCCTTGATAATATCTTAAAATTTCAAGTTTTGTATCCCAAAAAAATCAAGTGATTACTTCTAATTTATACTTCCATCATACCAGAGATTTGAGTAGGAAACAAGTTGAAAAAAAATTTAGCTACACATAATGATTGTTTTCAATAACTTTTGACAGTTTTCTTGATTAGAGTGATTTACACAATATTAGTTTATATTCTGAAAGGAAGAGAGTATATGTATAATTGAATCTGATGCAATTACCACCTCCCTTTGGTGGTAATTGTTAAGCAGGTTCATTTAAATAAGCTTTCTTGGAAGAAAGGAGATATATAACCTGACCTTGATGAAATTTCTAAGGCATCCTTGATGTGGTAATTGTAAAATTCGTTTTAAGCAGGTTCATTCGTTTTTTGGCCAACATTAAGCAGATTCATTCTGACTTTGAATCTTACTGACCAAAAATTTGGATGAAAGCTTTCTTGGAGGTGCCATCCTTGATCCAAACTACTTATATCATATAACCTGACCTTATATGATAATTGAATCTTACCATTATACATCTTCGGTGTTTAGTGCCAAACCATGCCTTAGAAATTTCATTTAAATAGAATCGGAGTAGGGAGTACGTTGCCTAAGAAAGAAAATTCATGATGGATTTCCCAAAATCATTCAATCATAGCATACTTTTCTTGGTCGTCTTTACTTTTCTTGGTCGTCTTTTCCAGCTGCATTCAATTCTTTCCAACTACTGCCCACTGGTCACTAGATCTGCTAATATCTTCAATTCAAATATAGTTTAAATTTGGGGTAAAAACAATTATATTCATCCAATAAAAAGGTTTCTATGGCATATTTTGGGGGTGTTTGAGGTTCAGCGAACTAGAACTGCCACCCTTATCCGCTAAGAAAATGGTCTGGCCTGAATATGGATGGTATGCTATAATTTAATTTATATATTTCTCTCTCTTAATAGTATCATAATAAATGAGGTTACAATTAAAAATAAATAAATTTAGACACACAACTAATTTTTATATGTTTTCTTAAGAAGTGCATTTTGATGGCCAAACATAAATCTTATATGACAGAATGGCGGGAGTAATAGGAACTAGAGGAAGTTCGTTTTAAGAGGGAGACTTTCACTTTAAGCTTAATTAATGCCTGGGGTGATGTTAGTATTTAATATGTTTGGACTTTTATTTTATTTGAATTTTCATGATACCATAATAATGATGGACTTCTCAAAGTGTTAGGATAGCAATAGAGCCGGTAATATGGGTCTGGCCTGTCGGGCCGGCCCGTTTTCATGCAAACCTGAGGAGGGCCGGGGCTTGCTAGTTTGGAGGAAAAAGTGGGGACTGGGCCTATAAGGGCCGGCCCTTTAGGGCCGCGGGCCTGTGCGGGCCGTCCCATATTTATAAGTCCGCTTCCCAATTTTATTTATAAAAAAAAAATTATTGAAATTGCATTTACTTCTCATTTTCTCCTTCATTGACTATGCGGGCTTGTGTGGGCCGGCCCGTATTTATAGGCCTGTTTCCCAATGTTATCGCTTATCAGACTATGTTATGGCTTATGACTATGTTTATTGTGGATTTGTGATGTTATTAGATGATTTTGTTTTGCTAAAACCGTAAAATGTATAGGGAGAACAATGTGGAATAAGGAAAAAATGGATTTAGTAAAAGGGTTAGTTTTTTCAAAAAAAAAATTGAAAGTGGGCCAGGGGGCCGGGCTTAAAAAATAGGAGACTAAAAGGGGGACCGGGTCTAAGTGGGCCTAGCCCGTTTAGGCGCGGCCCGATTCGGGCCGGCCCGTATTCCTAGCTCTAGATAGCAATCAGCAAATGTATTTAGTGGCTGATCATAATAAACAATCAAACACATCTAGTGGAATATAATGACAAATAAAAAAAATCTGAACGTAGTCAAATGACACCTACAATTTTTAACAATAAATTTCATTTCACCATCTCACTATTAAGTACATTATACTATTCAATATTCTTTAAAATTGATTTGGCAAATTGATGTCATATCATATTGTCATTAAATAATTACCACATTAAATAAATATTTTGGATTACTAACAAAAGAATAATATATTTATTCAAAAACTTTTACAATTTCTTTGACATATCGGCTTTAAATAACAATATAAAATCCAGTCATTTAGTAGGTAAGCATTATATATTCTACAGAAAAATATTAGAATAGATAAATGATAACAAATATTCATATTTACAGTCATTTAGTCATTAAACTAATTGTTATTAACACAAAAGTTATATTAAGTTTAATCAACATTGTTTCCAATTTTTCATACCTAAATCAAAATTTATAAGGGTTTTAAAAAAGAACTAAACTAGGTCAACCCAACAACCTACCAGGTTGAGCCCAAGTTACACTGAGTTACCCCAAGTCATTGCTTGGACCGCTTATGTAGCCTAGTCATCTCAGGTTTCGAGTGACCTGTCTAGGTCACCCCAGATTATATTACTATGCTTGCAAGTTGTAATAACCTCTTTTTCTTATATAGTCCCTCTGTCCTAAAATAACTTTGGTTAAAATTTGTCCCAAAATATAAAATCTATTTTAGGTTTGCCTAAATATTAGTTGTATTTTTCGAATTTTACCCATTGTTTACCTGTTCTGCATGCATTCTCTTTCTTGTTTAATTATCATATTTTTTTTATTTTTCCAAGGATATTCCTACCCACATGTCAAATGGGATATAATTGAAAAAATTTCATATTTCTAACTTAAATATTTCTTTGGACCAATTATAATAATTTTCTTGAAAACGTAAATTAATTATTTAAAGCTTATATTTTGGAATGAGCGAATAAATTTTTGAAAATAGCCCTAAGCTATTTTATGTTTGGACTTTTATTTTAGGGTTAAGGGTCAAATCTAGCACTTTACTATTGCCAAAAGTTCATCCAACATAAACAAGTATTCGATGGCTCAAATGTAGCACACATCTTTTTAAAAATGGCTCAAATCTAGCATTTTCGTCAACTTTAACGGGTTTGATCGTTAAGTTTGACTTGACCATGCCACATCACCCAATAATGGATAGTGAGTGGGCCCATTGCCACATGGCAAAACTGAGTGACGTGGCGGGTGACGTGACATGGTCAAGTCAAACTTAACGGTCAAACCCGTTAAAGTTGACGGAAATGCTAGATTTGAGCCATTTTTGAAAAGATGTGTGCTACATTTGAACCATCGAATACTTGTTTATGTTGGGTGAACTTTTGACAATAGTAAAGTGCTAGATTTGACCCTTAACCTTTTATTTTATTTGAATTTTCATGATACAGTAATAATGATGGACTTCTCAAAGTGTTAGGACTTAGGACAACAATCAGCAAATGTATTTAGTGGCTGATAATAAACAATCAAGCGCATCTAGTGGAATATAATGACAAATAAAAAAAAATTCTGAACGTCAAATGACACCTACAATTTTTAACAATAAATTTAATTTCACCATCTCGCTATTAAGTATATTATACTATTCAATATTCTTTACAATTGATTTGACAAATTGATGTCATATCATATTGTCACTAAATAATTACCACATTAAATCAATATTTTGGATTACTAACAAAGAATAATATATTTATTCAAATTTTTTTTACAATTTCTTTGATATATTGGCATTAAGTAACGGTATAAAATCCAGTACATACATCATAATCACTCCATTCTATTCTAATTATAAGAACGTTTTGACTTTTCCCAAAAAAAAAATTAAGCTAAGCATGCAAACTTTAAATTGTTTATATTTGTTCTTTTTATTTAGAACTAAGTTATTTTATTCATAAACTATCATATAATTAGATTTACTTACTTAATCTCCTTAAAAAGGTCGACTGACTCCTAGAATTATGACAAGAGCTAGTACTTAGTGACAACAAAATTCCTCTATTGTGGACATATATTCTCGTGAACTCAATTATACTTCCCGCAAATCGAATTAATAAATTGTTAATAATGTCAATTACAGGTGTATAAATAAATTAAAAAACATGTCCTGAAACATGTTACCTAGTTATTCAATAACATTTTAGTTAATTAAATTAGGAATATAGCGATATATTTTAATGAAGACAACTAATAAATGTGATTGAGGAAAGTATCCCTCAAGTTATATATACAAACTAAATGGTTAGATGTGTTTATCTCGGTTTTTAATTAAAAAATAACACGTAATAATGTGAAAATTTTAAATTGGTCTTGTGACAATAATGTTAACGCTATATCCAATTCAGAGATTATAAGAGGTAATATGCAATTTGTTTTCAACATTATTAATGGTAATGTGAGAAATGTGAGAAAGTCAAGATAATATATTATTAATCGCCATTTTTACCTTTAGAGAATTTTAAATGAAAATATAGAAAGGGGTGAATACTTCATCTAATAAATTATACTATAAAGTTAAAGTCGAGAAAATTATCACAGATTTTACATGTAAAAATGATTTAAGTAATACTCTCTTTATCATTAAATATAACAATTAGTTGACTTTTTAAGATAATCTTAGGAAAACTAAATAGATTATTTAAAAATTGATTTTTTGAATTTTTTCCATAAACTAGTTTATTTAACTTATACACTAACATAACATCTAATAATATACAAAATATATAGATGAAGTGGTTTATTTTATTTCAATAGTTTATAAAAAAAGTCAACTAATAAGACCGACTACTTAGTTTGTGTGATTTAGTCTACCACCTTTTATAAAATGTACGGAAGGAGTTTCCCACTCCAATGCGTTTATCACATGCACCTGTGATAATAAATATTCCATCTTCTTTTTCAAACTCAGTTGTGACACGTCCACTTCACACTCACACACTAAGTAATTAACTTCCTTCACAACAATATATATCCTCATTTCATCAATATCCCTTCTACGTGTTCCATCTTGCTACAACAAAGTTTCTTCCTATTTTTATTATTCCAATCCAATCCAATATTCTTAGGCAATGTCAGACCGGAATACATTATCAGGCGAGGTCTCACCGGAGGAAAAAAAGAAGAATGAGAGAAAAGTTCCTCTGTTGAAGTTGTTCTCTTTCGCTGACTCCTATGATTATGTTTTAATGACCATTGGATTTGTGGGTGCATGTGTTCATGGAGCTTCTGTGCCTGTTTTTTTCGTATTCTTTGGAAAGATGATCAATATCATAGGTCTTGCTTACCTCTTTCCCCAACAAGCTTCTCACCAAGTTGCCAAGGTATTTAAATTATTCGAAAACATCATTGCTTTTATGTATTTTTTCTTCTCACTCTAGCTGCTTTTACTATTTTTTAAAATAAAAAAATAGAGCAAAGGTCAATTTTTCATACACAACTATTGTTATAGTCATAGGATCAACTACATAACTATTTCAAGGTTTAACAATAATACTCAACTTTTATCATGAGATCAACTATGAGATTTTCTTTAACACAACAATAAGATTAAACGTCAAAAGTCCAAAATGTCATCTAATACTCCTTGACAATAAGATTTTATTTTATTTATAAGGCATTTTGGATTTTTCACGTTTAATTTTATTGTAATATTAAGGAAAATCTATCTCATGGTAAAAGTTGGGTATCATTGTTAAAATTTGAAATAATTATGTACTACTGTTGATCATAAGACAATAAGACAATAGTTATATATCATAAATGGATTCTCTTCCTTAAAAATAATGTTCTGATGTGAGATGCTTCGAGTAATATTGTTATGCCCAATTTTAATAGTCTAGAGTGTTTTCTGACATTTTGAGTGATCGCAATTTTTGCAGTATGCATTGGATTTTGTGTATCTGAGTATAATAATCTTGTTCTCGTCTTGGACAGGTAAAGAAACTTGATATTGATGTTAAATTAATGAACCCGTTTTGAGAATGAGTCTTGATTAGTAATGATAATCCTGATCGATGATGTTTTTGTTTAACTTGGGTTATATTTATATAGAAGTGGCATGTTGGATGCATACTGGGGAAAGACAAACAGGGAAGATGAGAATGGCTTATTTAAGATCAATGTTAAATCAAGACATAAGTTTGTTTGATACAGAAGCTTCAACTGGGGAGGTCATTTCTGCAATTTCTAGTGAGATTCTAGTTGTTCAAGATGCACTTTCTGAGAAGGTACCACTAGTTATATTAATTAATGCCTTCATCTTCCTCTGCCTGATGCATTATTACAACAGGCAAAAGGTGGAAAAAATCTTTTGACACTAATGAGCAAACACTTTCTTCCTTGTGTCCTCACAATCGACCTCATTTTTTTAATGAAAGTTGCGTTTTCAATGAGTAGTACTGTAGGATTTATGGTTGTGTTGTGAGTTTCATGATAAGAAGAGTTTCTGACACAAATATTTATGTGTAATGTGTAAATGGGGCAGTGAAAATTTAATGCGATACTCTCAATATGGTTGATGTTGGTTGGTTTAAGGTTTAGCTTTTTAAAGCAGCTGCGTTGTATGGCCATTGACTTTGAGGCTCTCATACTTAATTTTGATGTAAAAGTCTTCTCTAATCCTTACTCCGTGACTGATCGTAATATAATACCCCATTAAATATAATCCCTCCTATCCGTAATATAAGATCACAAAATTTGAATGATTTTAATTCAAAATATAAAAGCCCATCTCACATTCCCCTCCAATGTGTTTTTCCTACTTTTCCTCTAATTATCTTTCATATTTACTATGCTTATATATTTTTCTCTCTTAAAAAAGTATCATAATGAATGTGGGCAATATTGGAAAAAATACATTAAGTCCATACACCAACTAACTTTCTCATATTTTCTTAAAAAACGTGTTTTGGCGGCTGATCTTTTATATTACGGACCGGAGGGAGTACTTCTTAAGAAAACATGTAAAAGTTAATTGGGTGTCTTAAGTTAATTTCTGTTTTCCAATTTCGCCCTTATTTATTATAATACCATTAAGAAATAGAAATGTGGAAGCATTAATAAACATGAAAAAGAGTTAAGTGCAAAGTAGGAAAATACGCATTGAATGAAGAGAGAATGCAAGGATGAACTCTTTATTTTAAAACAAAATCATTTAAATTTTGGGCTTTTGTATTATAGGAGAGAGTCTTTTGTATTTTGTAAGGTGTTTAGTGATATTTATCTTAAATCCTTATTTAATTCTTGTTATAAAGATATGTAAGAGGTGAGAATAAATTGTAAACTATGAGGAATAAAACTTTAAGCAGGTTAATTTAAAAAATTATCAATTTGACTTGAAGGTTTATTATAAACTTATTCTCAGTGTAAATAAATTTCCTTCTTAAAACATTACAAATTAAATACAAAAAATGTAAAATATTCCTCAAAGATCCCCTTAAAAATGGAAAAGGATAAATCATTCAATGAAATTTAAGAAATCAACGTCAGATCACAAGGTTGAGTATGTGGATTTTATAGATTATCAAAAGACACAAACCCTCAATAGTTAGAGGTGTGAACTATTAATATGAACATGAAAACTGTCAAGATGAAGTTGAAATCATGCATATGTTGAACCCGTAAACACTAGTATAATGAGATTCCCCACCCTATGCCTTGTCAATCCCTAATTAAAGAAAAAGTTAGAGTTTTGAATTGTTTTCATAAACTTGAAAATTGCCACTAATAATACGAAGGGCACAGTGAGATTGAAAATTACTATATTAAACTTGTGAACACTAGCGTAAGGGTATCTCAACATATGCTTTGTTAATTCCTACTGGCAAAAGTTAAAGTAGCGATCAATTGTTAATATGAACTTGACAATTACCACAACAATGTTGAAAATCCCTATATTGAATTTGTGGGATCGGTTTCTTTTTGTAAGATATAGAAATATCATATTCTTCCTTGGGTCTAATTTATGATTTCTTAAAATTGAAGGGATCAGTTCCATCTTTAACGTACTCCTACTTTTATACGATTCTTAAAAAAAAAATTTAAAAAGTTGAATTATTAAACTTTTTAAGTTATGGTGCAATGGCAGTAACTTAATCACTAGTAGCCTCACACTCTTGTGGTTTAATTTCTCTCTTGGTTGCTAATAACGGCCATGTGAATAAATGGCGGGTAAAAAACCTCAGTGTTGCATGGTTTTGCATGGCAGGCAGGGAATTTCTTGCACTTCATAAGCCGGTTCATCGTGGGATTTGCCATTGGGTTTTCAAGAATATGGCAGATCAGTCTTGTCACACTTGCCATTGTTCCCTTCATTGCCATCGCTGGAGGTCTTTATGCTTATGTATCCTTCGGCCTTATTGCCCAAGTCCAAAAAGCCTACGTTAGAGCTGGTGAAATAGCCCAAGAGGTATTTTCTCAAAACCCCTCCTCAAAATTTCTCATCTTGCTGATTTTTAATGCTCAAATCCTACTTGTAACTGGAGGTTACATGTTTGATCCTACTTGTAACTTCAAGCCGTTATTGTACCATTTTAATTATAAAAAAGCAAGTATAGGGAAATAAAATAAAAAGTATAAGCTCATACAAAGAAAACATACATATGAGGGGGATATTAAGATAAGTTATAGGCTTATAGCTTGAAAATTTGAAAGATTGATTAATTGCATATAATATTGAGATAAGTCCAATCACATTGGTTTAACTTCCTTACTTAATTTGTCAAACGAAAATGTCAACTGCTTCTTTATAGACTATATAGTAAAGAACACATTTAGAAGGGTCGACTTGACTTAATGGTAAGCTCGCTTGTCTTAGGTTCGAATAAACTACTTTGCAAAAAGCAGAGGTTAAACTGTCTAACATATTTACTTCCCCAGCATCCTCACCAAGTGAGGACTAGAAATGAGTTGAACTTTTTTTATAGTAACAGACACATTTAATCATTTTTGAACCTTTGCTTTCCTTTGTTTGGGTTGCAGGTGATTGGGAATGTGAGAACGGTTCAGGCATTTGCTGGAGAAGAGAGAGCAGTGGGATCATACAAAATGGCTCTTGTGAATACTTATAAGAATGGTAGGAAAGCAGGCTTAGCAAAGGGCCTTGGACTAGGCTCCATGCATTGTGTCCTGTTTCTATCATGGGCTTTACTTGTTTGGTTCACTAGTGTCATTGTTCATAAGAAAATCGCCAATGGAGGCGACTCTTTTACTACCATGCTCAATGTTGTTATCTCTGGCCTGTAAGCATTTTTTGTTGTCTTCTATTTTATGCAGACTCAATCATCTCATTCTCTTCTAATGTGCATAAGAATGGATTCGATAATAGTTCTTAGTTTCCTTTTTGATTTAATTTCACCTAGTACATATTCCCTCTAATCCTTAATATAAGATCATATTGATGTTTTGTGTGGAAGTTAAGGAAACAAATTAAATTAGGCTATCAAATTATAATATATGTCACATGTAATTAGATTATATGTTAGTTTATAGGTAGAATACCTTAGTTTTGAGAAAAAAATATAACTTCACACAATTTCACCAAGTAACATTCTTTGTTGACACACAACTAACATGAGTGGAGCTAGCTACCTTGTAGAATGGAAATTTGGAATCTACTCATTTTTATTCATATATCAGCTCCCCAAATCATTTTAGTTTCTTCTTAAATATCGTTAACCAATTCAATTTTCTCTTATGTACAATTCTGGTCTAGCTCCCCCTGCCAGGATTTTTGAAATTGTTTATGCCATTCAATAGAGCAGTATTAGTTATCATGCACGCATGCAGCAATAACTTTCATTATGGTGTTGGCCTTGAAAGAAAAAACTTGTATTTGCAACCAAGGTTCGTTGCAGTTGAGTTTAGGTAGTCCAAAATTTACAACCAAAATGTAACAGATAAGTAGTCTTGAATTGATTCAAATATATCGTCCCACTTATTAAACTTCCAATGCTATCATAATCCTTCCATTAGTAGTTAATGCAGGAGCTCCTGCTTTACTGCATTACACATCATTTGCTTATTAAGAAATATAACTCTATTTTCTTTCATTAATATGTTGCTTTTAATTATCCTGCAAATACTAATTTTCCTGGCTTATATTGACATTATTTGTGGGTTAGTTATAATGAGAGCTTCAGACAGTTCATTGTATAATCTTTGGTGTAGCTTCAGTATGTTATTTAGCTGTCAAATTAGCTTGAGTTCTTGTTTATAGATTATTATCATAAGATTTCTGAAGGCCATGGCTTTGCTTCTCAGGTCACTTGGGCAGGCAGCACCAGATATATCTGCATTTATCCGAGCTAAGGCAGCGGCCTATCCTATTTTCGAGATGATCGAAAGGGAAACAGTGAGCAAAGTTAGCTCAAAATCTAGTCACAGATTAAGTAAATTGGATGGTCACATCCAATTTAAAGATGTTTGTTTCAGTTATCCATCGCGTCCTGATATAGCTATTTTCAACAAACTCTGTCTTGACATTCCACCTGCCAAAGTTGTAGCCATAGTAGGAGGAAGTGGATCAGGAAAGAGCACTATTATATCCCTGATTGAGCTCTTCTATGAACCCCTTTCTGGTCAAATATTAGTAGATGGGAATGATATCCGGGAACTTGATCTTAAATGGCTAAGAAGTCAAATTGGGCTGGTTAATCAAGAACCTGCCCTTTTTACAGCAAGCATAAGAGAAAATATTCTGTATGGAAAAAATGATGCCACAGTTGAAGAACTTGAACATGCTGTAAAGCTTTCAGATGCTGAGTCTTTCATTAACAATCTTCCTGAGAGATTGGAAACTCAGGTAATGTTGACTATATAGCCTATCAATCCTTCTTTTGATATTAAATAACATCCAAAGATTTGACCCTTTTATTAAAGACATAATGTCATGACCCCTGGCATAGTTCTTGGTGCCTATCTATCCTTAGCATTTCTTCTTTTGAAAAATAAGGCCTGGAAGGAAGAGGGAACCGAAGAAAATAAATATTGAAATTTGAAAATCATGCTGGTCTTTAATGGGACTTAGGATTCTGTTTAATGTCTATAGCACCTATTTGAAGATATTTATACCTATTAATAGTTGAGATCTGTGAAATAAATTGCAGGGTGCAGACTGAAAAATGCAAATGAACTTAAAAAGTATACCTATTTTTGTGATGGTCAAAATTATACTTTGATGTGTAACAAGTGGGTATAATGCTTAAATTGTGAAACAAGGTCAAGAATGGTTTTGTGATACTAAAATTGTAAAACTTGAAGGATGTGTTACTTCAAGAGGTAAGAGTAAGTGCATTTGGCAGGTTGGTGAGAGAGGCATACAACTTTCAGGTGGACAAAAACAAAGGATTGCAATATCTCGAGCCATTTTAAAGAACCCATCAATCCTTTTATTGGATGAAGCTACCAGTGCTCTGGATGCAGAATCTGAGAAGAGTGTGCAAGAAGCTCTTGATCGTGTCATGGTTGGTAGAACAACTGTCATAGTGGCACACAGACTTTCTACAATTAGGAATGCAGATCTGATTGCTGTTATTCAGGGAGGGAAAATTGTAGAAATTAATAACCATGAGGAGCTCATTTCTAACCCAAATAGTGCATATGCATCTCTTGTTCAACTCCAGGAGAAAGCTTCTCCTCAAGGCCACCAGCCAGAGGGCCCTGCTCCTAGTGTGTCACAAAGGTAATTTATTCCCATTGAGGCACCTAAAAAGCATGCATCTACCATAACCACAATTCACATATTTGATCTTTTTTTTTTTAGTTTTTAATCCGGTATCCTTGGTCAGCCCCTATGTCACGGGGAACTCAACAAGCTCAGACTAATCTAGATCCACATCAGGGATCTCTACTTAAGGGCAAAGTAATGGCCAAGGGGCATGCTGCATTCCCAAGGCTTGAACTCGAGACCCTTGGTTAAGCAGCTAAGTGTAGTTGTCAATACACCAACCGCGCTTGGTTATATTTGATGCATTTTCATCTTATTAACATGATTCAACGTATGAACTTTGATGTATTATCTTCCTTCTGTTATGAGGTTATTGGCTTAATGTTATGCTTATTAGTGACAATAGTTGATTGATCCCAAATGCTTAAGATCTTGGAATTCATAGACTATTCTGCTATCAATTTGTACACAATCTATTACAGATGTAAGTCCTCTAGTATTCAAGTTATTATATAAACTCCTGTTCCTTGTTGCATAAGGTACTCAAGAGAATTTTCCTGTGCAACAAGCCTTGGTGGCAGCTTTCGGTCAGATAAAGAATCTTTAGGCCGCGTTTGTACAGATGAAGTGGAAACTGGAGCAAAGTCAAGTTATGTTTCTGTGAAAAGAATGTATTCAATGATTGCACCTGACTGGTTTTATGGGGTATCTGGCACCTTTTGTGCATTTATTACTGGAGCTCAAATGCCACTTTTTGCTCTTGGAATCTCTCATGCTCTTGTATCATACTATATGGACTGGGATACAACGCGTCATGAGGTTAAAAGAATAGCTTTTTTATTCTGTGGGGCAGCAATAGTGACTGTTATTGTCCATGCCATTGAGCATCTTTCATTTGGAATCATGGGGGAAAGACTTACTCTTCGTGTGCGAGAAATGATGTTTTCTGGTAATGTGATTGCCTCATGATTATTTGTCTCATTGATTGTCAAATTGTTTCCTTTTACCTTCCTTATTATTTCATAAAGCAATAAAGCATTATTTTCAAATACAAATTATATACCTTGAGGTTAGCTTGGACAAGTGTTCATGAACAAACTCTTTGATGAATTCGTTTTTCCTTTATTTTTAATTCCAAGTCATGAACTCCTCACTGTCGTGGATTCAAATTTAGCAATGTCACCTTACTTAATCCATTTCTCTGCCTGCAGCTATTTTGAAAAATGAAATTAGCTGGTTTGATGAGACAAACAACACAAGTTCAATGCTATCATCACGCCTAGAGATGAATGCAACTTTACTCCGAACTATAGTTGTCGATCGGTCCACGATTCTCTTACAGAATGTTGGCCTGGTTGTTGCTTCTTTTATTATTGCTTTCATGTTGAACTGGAGGATAACACTTGTTGTCTTGGCTACATACCCTTTGCTCATCAGTGGTCACATTGGCGAGGTCTTCTCTTGTGTCCAGATTTCAAAGTTGTCAGAAGAAACTTGCATGTGTTTGGAGTCTAAATAATTTCCTCTCATTATTTCAGAAAATTTTCATGAAAGGCTTTGGTGGCAACTTGAGCACAGCATATCTAAAAGCCAACATGCTAGCTGGAGAAGCTGTTAGTAACATACGTACTATCGCTGCATTTTGCTCTGAAGAAAAGGTCCTAAAACTCTATGCTAATGAGCTTGTCGAGCCTTCTAAGCTTTCATTTAAGCGGGGACAAATTTCTGGCATATTCTATGGCATTTCACAGTTCTTCATTTTCTCTTCTTATGGGCTTGCCTTGTGGTATATACTTTAGCACTCTTTCTTCACTATTCTTTGTGATGATCTGCTTAATGTTGCTTATTTTTGTTCTGAGACTGACTTATATATTCACTAGGTATGGTTCTGTTTTGATGGGTAAGGAGCTGGCTAGCTTTAAATCTGTCATGAAGTCATTTATGGTTCTAATAATAACTGCATTGGGCATGGGGGATGCGTTGGCATTGGCACCAGACCTTTTGAAAGGGAACCAAATGGTTGCTTCAGTCTTTGAAGTGATGGACAGGAAGTCAGGAATGATGGCAGATTCTGGAGAAGAGCTTAAGATTGTAAAGGGAACAATCGAGCTAAAAAGCATCAATTTCAGTTACCCTTCAAGGCCTGATGTAATGATTTTTAAAGATTTTAATCTGAAAGTGCCTTCAGGCAAGAGTGTTGCCTTAGTGGGACAAAGTGGTTCTGGTAAAAGCTCTGTCATCTCCCTTATACTCAGATTTTATGATCCATCGTCTGGGAGAGTATTGATTGATGGTAAGATCATTAACTCACATTTAAACATATATTAATAACCACAACATGCATCAAGTTTTGTAGTGTTATCTCATTACAAATTTGTTCATCTATATATTAATTTGTAATAAAGTTGACTATCAAATTCTGCAGAAAAAGACATTAGGAAACTGCATTTGAAGTCTCTGAGGAAGCACATTGGTCTTGTGCAACAAGAGCCAGCCCTTTTTGCAACATCAATCCATGAAAACATTCTGTATGGAAAGGAAGGAGCATCTGAATCAGAGGTAATTGAAGCAGCTAAGCTTGCCAATGCTCACAGTTTCATCAGCTCACTTCCGGATGGCTACAATACGAATGTAGGCGAACGAGGCGTGCAACTCTCTGGTGGCCAAAAACAAAGGGTAGCCATAGCAAGAGCTGTTCTAAAAGACCCCAAAATATTACTACTTGATGAAGCCACTAGTGCACTTGATGTGGAATCTGAGCGTGTAGTGCAGCAAGCTTTGGACAGATTAATGCAGAATAGAACAACTGTTATGGTGGCACACAGGCTATCCACTATAAGAAATGCAGATCAAATTTCAGTTCTTCAGAATGGTAAGATTGTAGAGCAAGGTACTCATTCAAGTCTTGTAGAGAACAAAAATGGAGCATATTTTAAATTAGTCAATCTTCAACAAAACCACCGAGTGTAACATAATATTGACACTTGAAAGACAACCGAATGGCTTACTAAAGCTGTACTGTAATTTTGTCGCTGTATGTTGGTAATAACTACTAAGTGTTATAGAATTTTTTTTGAGCAAAAGTGTTGTAGAAATATAAAATGGATTCTGTCCCTTCTATTTACTAACTCTGGTTATAGTTCACGAGGGATTTATTTGAAGACGGCTTGATTCACTCTTTCTAGGTTATACTGTGTTATTGGAAGTAAAAATTGTCTAGGCAAGCATGCAATATATCGTTAGATGTTACTAACTTGAACTTTATGTATGCTTTTCTTTTTTCAAAAAAAAAAATTATAGAGCTAGATCTTTTTATAGATAAGGATGACTAATGTTATGGGGCTAGTCAAGTAAACAATGAGGTTCATCAAGCTGATAATGCAATATCAAATTATATGAGAGTGTTTAGATAACCATAAATCCAATTGGGTCAATTGAAATGATGAAATGTATTGTCAATATACTTTATAAAATTATATTACCATTATTGTGATGTGTTCTCATGTTTATCGTGAATTTCTTTTCTTAAGTTTTGTCAAAAAAAAAAAATAGTGAACATGCTATAATCTTGCGAGATAGTACTCAAATTTTTATCCCATACATTCAAAACCATTCATCCAAATAGGTTCCTGCATGAGTGGATCAGGCAAGTTGAAGAGACTGAAAAACTACAAGAATATACAGTTCACCCTTAAACCTCAACTAAATTTTTGACAAAGTATCAAAAACTTTAAATTTGAGGCGTAGATTCAGTGAAGTATGTGATAAGTTATTTTAATCTTATTGGTTGAACATCTTCAAATATTTAAATTTTTTGTCGTTGAAATGACAATACAATATAGCTGATTATAGCCTATTGACATTTTTTTGGATAATTATTATAAGGCTTTTCAAATATATTTTATAGTACAGTCAAGTCAACTGCAGAATCCGGAGGCACCAAAACAATAATATTGTCTGGCGGCTATTTTCATGTTTGAACATGATATAATAATTAAAACTTACATTCGAATTATATTTTCTTTCATCTCCTCCGAACAATGAATTTTCCCTTGAATCTGTCACAACAAACATATACATGTCCGCCAGAAACCCCACAAAGATTCTAGGGAAATTTGCACAATAGTCCCTGATAAGACAAATTACTACTACAAGGTCCCAAAAGATTCCAAAATTATCATCAAGTCCCAAGGGACTTTCTTGCAAATGTTTTCATTTGTTTACTGACCATATTGCCCCTTTTTTTAAAGGAGATTAGTTGCCTTTACCACTCACCACTAATACTCTTCATCTTCACAGCCACAAACTACTTCACCGCACCACCAAAACGCTCCATCTTCTTCATTCATCGTCACCTTTGTCTTCATCATAGTCGCTCCACATCATCTTCATTCACCAGCACCATCATCAAGTCCATAGTCATTACTATTCTTCTTTCTTCCCTTTCTCTCGATTTCCCTCCTTCCTCACTTCCCTCTGAGCTTCCTCTCTTCCATGAAGATGCCGACCCACAGTGGAGCAACGTTCAGACATTGCACACAAAGCTATATTCAAGCTTGGGTAACTTCTCTCTTATCGTTTCTAACCTCAATTTTCCATGATTCGAGTTATTTTGAGTGGAATCTGATTTGGGTGTGGAGGATTTAAAAAGATTATAAGCTGGTTAAGGCAAGTTTGGACTTCGATTTATAGCTTTCTTGATGAAATTTTGTTAAGGCAATTTTCCATGATTATAGCTTTCTTCCATCACATGGATCACTTGTTGTCCAAAATACTGCACTAATCAACATTTACTTGTTGCAATGGAAAAACCCGCCACTTTCTCCTTGTCCACCACCTTACCATCTGATGTAGTACTCAAGGACATCCACTTGCTTCTCAACAGATATGCCTCCTCTCATATTATGGGCATACAATATGCCTCTTCACTCTGGACCACTTTACAATTTTCAGCAGCATGTCAAATACTCCATTATTATAAGTCAAGCAGTAGAATTTAAATTGTGTTTTGGTTTTGTTTTACTTCATTTTATTATATTGTAACAATCTTTTTATTAATGATCAATGCCTTTACTTCAAAAAAACAGATACATCACATAATTGACCTAAATGCCTATATCCTACTTCATTTTTTGATGTTTCCCTCCTTGATAAAACTTGATTTAAATGAACATTGTGGGGATGGTTAACAATAAGCACCTCTTCTTTAATTCCTGAAGGTCTTCCAATGAGTACTTTGGCATAGTATAACCCTCCTTACCTTGCTCATTTCCATCCCACATTTGGAGCCAAAACAACAAACACAAAAAATCCCAAGAGACCAATAGTTAATATAATTTTAACATGAAAGGTACAACTATAAAACATAATCAGACCATTTCTTCCTAAATAGTATGATGAGGTATGGCCAGCAACCAAATCATTTCATCACTCAAATTCCTAAGCCTAAGCTTTCGGATATTAGCTGAACATAGATTTACAAAATATATGCTTACTGCTTACAAATTTACAAGGCATCAAAGCACCATAAAACCTGATCTATCTGTAACAAAACTGATTTCAAATATGTCACAGCTTAAATCTTCACAAAGTGTACGAAAAGGGCAAGTGACAAAGTTACAAATTTTCCAAAACAAGACATAAAAATATCTAAACCAAATCACAGTAATCACATCAAAACAGTGAGAAACAATGCACAAAAATCAAATTGGTCAGAGGTGAAACAAATCACATATCCACAAGAACAAATCACAGCAGCAACAATAAGGAAAACTCCATAGAAACAGTTACACATGCATAATTACAGCACTTATATCAACAGAATTTCAGCAATAATTAAGCTAAGAAAAACCGGCAAAGCACAATCATAACAAAGCCAAAAACTGGCAACAGTTTGGGAATAATGAGGATTCCAATAAGAAATTCGAGCTCCACATCACATTCAAAAAAGAAATTTGACATATAGTGACAAAAGGCTTTCTACCATTTTCTTAATCACTTCTAAATACCATTCAGCCTTTAGGATTGCAAAATATCAAGGGAAAATTCGATGAACAGTAACAATAAGAAGAAAAACGGAATATTTGCCCAACCCACCCATTAAGTTCCAAATTTCCCAAACTTGGAACAATTAAAGCAACAGAGACAGAAAGGGAGTGTTTCCATCCCGCCTTGAGATTCGCACGACAGAGATAGATTGAATGAGGTAGGTGGGTTGGAAGAAGAGAAGATTATGAGATATAGGGTTTGGGGAAGAAAATCATGATGATAATGGAGGAAACGGAGGAAAGAAGAATACCGATGATGGTGCTTGTGTAGATGGAGGCGCTGCTGAATGGAGATGGAGAGAGTGGTGTGAAGCTTTCCCTTTCAATCAGTATGTTGAAGGGGCAAATGTGTCTTTGAGCAAATGGAAAGTTTTGCACCAAAGTCCCTTGGGACTTGATGATTATTTTGCAATGTCTTGGGACCTTCCAATAGTAAAATGGCTTATCAGGGACTATAGTGCAAATTTCCCAAGATTCTATTTGATAACATACAAATTAATGTATTCCATCAGTCCATTAATTAGATTGTAATTTCTCTAATTTGGACGTAAATATCTTTTTTTTATCAATGAATTTTAGGATATATAGGGTTTGACTCAATCCATGGGCATGACTCTTAACTCATATTTTATTGGAGGTTATTCCTTGGGTTCTAGAGCATGATAAGTAAGCTCTTTATTCTGTTCACATCTATAGGTTTTATCCAGCTTCACTTAGATATGTAGATGTCTCCCTAAACACTACAATTGGAACCACAACTAAGTGGCACTCCACAAAATCGAACACTTTTCAAGATGTTTAAATGTTCAACCCTTCATCAATTGAACCAACAACAACGATGGATGGACCCATATTTTCTTAGCCATCATTTATTTGGTGGATTATACATAGTGTTTTGTCTCACAATTTTTTCTCAAACATCGAAATAACTGCTGATCGTTTGAAATAATTGGCCATTGAATCGATCTCATAAAAACAACTTCTAATCATTGTCTTTAGGGTCAAAGGAGGAGGCAAGATATAAAAATGAAATTTCTATCCAAGTCAAAACCTAATTACGGAGACTAAAATGAAGGTATCAGTGTACAAGTTTAAAGTTGCAAAGTCTATCATAATTAAAATAAAGCTATTGCACTAAATCATAAAACGATCGAACTAATGAAGACAATAGCGAGATCTATTTACCAAGAGTATTTCATATCATTTCCTGAATCCCCCTTCCATTCCATTCTTGAATGAAAAAGCCAAAATATGTACTTGCTTAGCATAATTCATTTCTACATTTCAACACCAACAAAAGAATACTTTTTAGGGAAAATTAATTTGAGATCCCCCACAAGGGACTTAATACTAGAAAAGTCCCAAAAGTTGGAAAAATTAATGTAGGGTCCCAAGGGACCTCACTTTAATATACTTGAAGAGTGAAAAGACAGTTTTGCCCCTAGCCTATTTACACTTGTCACATGTGCCCAGTAACTTGTCAAGGTTTGCCCAAAGAGTTGTCAAGCGTGCCCAATAACTTGTCATTTTAAAATTAAACCATAAATTGAGAATTAAAATAGATAGAGAAGAGACAACACCATTCCCCTGAGCATCAGTATGTAAGTCTCACTCTAATTTAAGTATAATTATAGTCTCTCTTTGATCGTAGGACTTGTCATCTCCTCAAAAATAATTCTTTGGGACAATATACATGTTTGAAGTAATTTTTATATTTTTTGTTCTCAACTATGCTTTTCTAAAGGAATCATCCAAACTTTTTTCCTTCCCAAAATTTGCTCATAACAATTCCTTACAATATTTTAGAAAAAAAAAGTAAAAACAAAATCAAACAAATGTTAACTTTCTTGGAAAAATCCCCTTATCTATGTTGGAACGTGTAGCAAATCTTCTATAATTGACAACCCATCAACACTGATTTCTGATTCAACCAGTTTGAATTGCCCACACATATTTTGTTTGATTGATCGGTAACATTAATCTTGACCTATATCTCAGTTGAAGTCATCAATGATAATTTCTTTTGGTTCAAATGAACGCAATATCTTGCTTTTCATTACGCTACAAAAGAAATAGCGAATTAATTACGCCAAAACACAAAATTCTGTCGTCAAGTGAGAAACTTTAATTTGTTACTAATACTAATTATTTACTAACGCCTTGCTTTAAGATAAACCGCAATGCTAATTTACTGTTTTTTTATATTGATATATATGGATCAATAAACATGAGCAAAATGCTTGACTTTCCAATGTACTTCTAGAAAACTATATTTCCCGCGATGTTTAAACAAAGATAAAAGAAAAGAGAGACTATATATCAAGTTTGGAAGTCCAGCCCTATTTGAATCATACCCCTCGATCTATAGCTTTGGTTTGGTATGAAGAATATTGTGAATTAAAGGTATACGTACAAGTTTTTTTTTTGGTTATTATTTCCGTGCATTTAAGGTATACGTACAAGTTAGTTGCAGCCAAAATAACATATTCTTTATCTATCTTTTTTTCGAGAAATAATAAAATCTCAAGGGAACGGAACTGCGGCCTCAATATTTTTATGATACGTTTATGGTGGTGAATTTTTGTTTCTAATTTAGTATAACTTTTTGTTAGGTGTGTGTTAATTTATGTCTTGTCTTTGTGTATATTATCTCACCCTTTTCGTTGGGAGCCTTCCACATATAAATATTGCAAAATATATAAGAAAATAATTTATTGGCCAAGATCTCCGGGAAACCAACTACGACACACACACACACACACACACACATCAATCAGATAATCGATTATTTTCAACGATTACAATACATTATCGTTTTCACAGCATTTTTTAAAACAGTTAATGTTTCATTTATATTTTTAAAACTTTTCTTAAATAGTAAACTTAAAATTAAACTAGACCCATATGGCATATACAGATATACTATTGCTTATTGATGGTAAAATATTATTAAAATCAACGCTGCAATCTATGTAAGGCAATTAGTCTAATTAATAAAACAAAATAAAAATTTTGGACAAAGCACAAAATAATCTAGGATTGAAAAAATTTACGAAGAAGTCATTGAACTAAATTTCTTATAAATTAATGTATGTTCATTCCTCTAACATCCTAAAATATATTTCAAAGTGAACTTATAGATGACCTTCAAACTCCCGAGCTGCGATGAGGCCGTCAGCTTCAATTACAACGTGACACTCGTGGTGACTATGGAGGAAGGGAGGGAGGACATAAAAAGAGGAAGACATTATCTTGCAGGGCCCTCCATTACAAAACAAAAGAAAATATCTTGCGGGGCCCTCCATTACAAAACAAAAGAAAGAAAAATGAGAATCAAGGTACAATTACAGCTTTAATTTAATCCAAAACCTGCCTTGTAATTCCATGAATAACCATTATCTTGCCCTTGCTATAAATAAATCCCATTTTAAAGTAGTTCTTATTACCATAATTTATTTGATAGTATAAAGGAAAGAATGGAACATTACAGTCAAATCAGCTAGTAGGAAAATGAACCAACTGATTGTAATTCACATTCAACGTTGAATTACAGCGATGAACCCTATTGGTTACCAATAGGACAGCCCCAACAAATCTCAAACATCTATCATTCTCTAAAAAAACAGCTATGACAGTGGAATTAGGGAAAGGAAAACTAAGGAAATCACCAATCCTTCTATCCAAAGAAAATCAACATCAGTCTACCCTTCCTTTCAACTTGTATAACCAAACACTTGAACATGCATGAAGTTTTATAATAATTATTCACTCATTTCAGCTGCACATATATATAAAAAAATAGATAAACAAAACGAAAATTAATACATTATTCCTTAAATCACCAAATCATTCTTCCATTCTTCACTCATTCATGAAGATTAAAATATACATCCTGGTTTTGAGTAACTATAGAACAAAACCCAGAAATCCCGATTCGGTCAGTGGAGTTAAAAAGAAAAGAAAATTTGTAAATCAACGTAACATGCAATTACCCAAAATTTAACATGCATGCATGGAAGTCAATCAACTTTATTACACTCTTTCATATATCGATTAGAAAGTTTGATCCCCAAACCCCTCAAACCCAACTCGGAATCTCTCACAAAACTGTGGCAACCAAAGAAAACAAAGTGGGAAGATGAGAAAAGAGCCTCACCGGAGTTCATCTCCGGTCTTGCATGCACCATCAACGTCGAGAGGCGTCCAACAGCACATAGAGAACGAAAGAGAGTGAAGAGAAAGAGGTGAATTAGAGAAAAGAGATGTGTGTATCTGATGGTGATGACTGATGAGGACAGAAATGAAGGGGAGAGAAAAAGAATTGATTTATATAAAAGGGCTTACGGGATAATAACAATTTTGACCCTCTTTATATATATATATATATATATATATATATATATATATATATATATAAAGAAACAATTTGATGTTAAATTGAAAGATCAAATAATCCTTCAAGTGATGATGAATTTTGAATATTTTGTATCAATTATTCGACAAGATGGTGAAATTGATGACGATGTCAATCATAGAATTCAAAATGGATGGTAGAAGTGGAGGAAAACTACTAAGGTTCTTTGTAATAAGAAAGTACAACATAAGGTAAAGTTTTATTGTACTGTTATATGACCAACAATATTATATGATAACGAGATATTTTTGTAAATAATTAATATTCCTAAAGAGTTGATTATTGATAGAGTACAATGAAACTGTGTAATCCACTTAGCTAACCCCACTAAATGAGATAATATTGTGTTGTTGTTGTTATTTTATTTAAGGTATCAAATAAAGATGGGATAGATGTAAGATCTTATCATCATCATAAGACAGAGGGAGCTACAACATTTGATTTGAACCATCAAATACGCCTTTGGTGTCGGCAATGAATTGAGGAAGATCTTTGTGCCTCTTGTTCAAAGCTTACTACAAGAGACCTGATCACGAAAACTTTGGAAGATATCTATCCCTTTCAGCAATTATACCTTTGTCTGCAGTTGTTTAATTAAAATGTTTTGTTTGATTCACATGTTTAATAAGGACATTTCATTGCAAAACAATAAATATGTCATAATATTCAAATAATTTTCAATATATGGCTTTCATGATTTTTTTTGATACTTTCATGATTGTTAATTTGTTATCATACTCGAACATCATATTTATTCTTACTCTTTACCCCCCTTAATAAACATGAGGAAATATGTACAGCAATATTTGGCGCTGAAACTTTCAAATCTTTTAAAATGGATCGAAATAAAAATATATTCTCAAAGACCTCTTATAAAATAGATTCTATAAAAGAGTACTAATTTAACTATTACATAATACTCAATCGATAATTAAATATAAGATCATTTTGATTTCTTTGGTGGTGAATAAGTAAGCTAAATAAATCGCTTGATTTTAATGTGTTTTACATGTAATTGTGTTATAATATTGTTTGTAATAATGATAAATTAGTTTAAAATTTTAAGGAAAAAGGATAACTATAAATAAAGTGCCTAATTTTGTATCTTAATTTTTTTGGTGAGAATTTTTGTATAGTAAATTTTTTCACAAAGTCAAATTGATTTTATAATTAGGAGTTGATTGTAATTCTAAATAAAGTATTTATCATAAATTATTGTCAATCTTTACCAAAACTATCCTTACTGGTGTTTCATCAACAATAATCGTGAAATGGAATATATTTCAGAAAGATGGTTAGGGTTTAATAAACAATGGATATAATTTTAACTAATTTAACTGACATCTTAAATCTAATAAAAGGGTTAAATATCATTATGACAAATAAATTATTTTCAAAGTATCAATTTGGCTAACGAACAATAAAAGTTATCACTTTGGTCGATGAACAAAAATGGTCAATTTTGACCGACGAACAATAAAAGGATTGAATACC
The DNA here is from genome assembly GCA_029929735.1 of Mimosa pudica. NCBI lineage: Eukaryota > Viridiplantae > Streptophyta > Magnoliopsida > Fabales > Fabaceae > Mimosa > Mimosa pudica. Next base: position 7,455,783 of record JAKELP010000017.1, on the reverse strand, counting down.
TATATATGAACAATAAAGTCTTTATGAATATGTAAAAGGACAATTAAGGTTGTTAAATTTCCAAAAGGATAAATAAGTTCTCAGACACTAAATTCACATTACCAAATGAGGATAAACTCAAATGCCCTTAACCTATTAGAAGCTAAAAAAACAACTGAATTTCTTATTCTTTTGTAAATAAGAGCTTTTTTAAACTAATTTTGACTAATTTTAACACCCTTTTATGAAATCATGTTGAATTGGTAGGACACAAATTACTTTTACCTAAGATTGTTTCCTTAGATATCCACAGTTTTATTTCCATTTCTTAATATATGACCAATTCAAGAATGTGATTTGGTTCTTAAATATACAATCATTATCATATGTTTTCTTAAATATAATATCGTTATCACTTTTTTCACATTTTTCTTTAAAGTGTCCATATTGACTCTCATAAATGATGAATAATTAAAGTAAGGAAGGTGAGAATAAAAGAGGACGGTCATGTGATTTTAAGTAATTTAATTAATATATCTAATCGAATAAGGTAATTGGGTCTTTAAAGGATGAAGTATATAAATATTGGAAGTGTGTATTTAAATTGTGATTTTACGAGTTGGGATAACATATATATAACATCATAACAACGATCTAAAACTACAAGTGATATCTAATATGTGATCTTCTACTCGTAAAAATAGCTTTTACACTGCAATCATGAAGTGTGATCGTTAGTAGTAGTTTACTATAGCGGTTCTGGCGGGAAAAAAGTTAATTATTGGGTTTATTCTTGTTCTTCTAGTGTGATTGTTAGTACTATTATTTTTAATTTTAATTCCGCTTTATTTAATTTTTATGTGCATTGAATATATACTTTTTTTGACAAATCTTTCAAATTTACCCTCTTTTAAAAATTGGTATTAAATTATATTAATTGTTTCTTTATTTCCTTTTTACATTTAAAAGGAGTAAAATAGCTATACTCATGTTAATTGATCACTTACTCTGACTTTTATTAAAACGACTCCCTCAAGACAACATTAAAAGATACAACAATAAAACATTTTTGGTAAAAAAAGGTAATATAAACTCATCAAGATAATGTATGTTCGCTCTTCAATCTCTAGCTATTTTTATATTTGAAAAGTCTTAAATGTGTGATGTGAGAGAGGGTGTATAGAATCAATTTAATAAACAACTTAATTATATAAGCTGGTTAGTTTGATTTAGTTGACTACTTCTGTAAATGTGTAAACGAGGGACTAAAACATTTTTTTCTTCTTTCCAACAAATATGGTGTGTGTTTCTAATGCATCATCCCGACGCATTCATCATAATTATTTATACTCTATTAATCCTTCTTTTATTTTGACTTTTGAAATGATTTTGTCTTATACATGAAACCTAATTCAGGATTATTTTATTTTTAACATTGAATGCATTTTCATCAATTTTATCATAATAAATTAAATTCTCACCCAAATCATTTTCCTATAGATTTTGTTTCACCATTTTTCTCACCACTATTATTTCTCTCTTACTTATCATGTTTGAAAAGAGTTTACTTATCGTACATCTATTATTTGAAGAAAGTTTTCAGTAATTTTAACACCACACATATTCAGTCACAGTGATTTTAGAAAAGGAAAGACATGTTCAAAATTATTTAAATATCTCATAAAATTAAGTAAAAACACTATTAGTCCTTTATTTAATAAGACATATTTAGGGAGTTGATCTTTGTCTTTAATGTAGGATAATTTCAATTATGTCTATGTTATTTTAAATTACCCTATTGATACTCCTTCTAAAATAATTGATAGGGAAAATTAAGAAAGATTGGTGTGTCGTTTTTATATATAAAAAAAACATGTCATGACCACTAAGGGCTTAATCAGGCCAACTGGTTATGACTAGTTTTAATAATGGTCTCTGGTTCAAACCCAAACAATTAATATTCATCATAATTACTTCATTCGATCAAATTATAAGAACCGTTTGAATTTTATAAAAAAAATTAAGTTAAGCATGCAAACTTTAAATTGTTTATACTTGTCCTTTTTATCTAGAACTGAGTTATTTTAATCATAACTTTCATATGATTTAATTACGTACATAACTAATATATTAAGATTTACGGGGTGAAATTTGCTTACTTAATCTCTTCCAAAAAGGTCAGTTGATCTCCTTCTATATATATAAGTTGTTAATAATGCCAATCACCAGTGGATAAATAAATTAAAAAACATGTCCTGAAACATGTTAGCTAGTTACTCAATAACATTTTGATTAATTAAATTAAATAGATATTTACTAAGTCTAGGACTATAGAGAGATGTTTTATAGATCTATAAATGAGATTGAGGAAAGTATCCCTCAAGTTATAAATACAAACTAAATGGTTAGATGTGTTTGCTGGGTTTTAAATTAAAAAATAACACGTAATGATTAGCAAAATTTAAATTAGTCTTGTGACAATGCTAATGCTTTATTCAATTAAGATTATAAGAGGTAATATGCAATTTGCTTTCAACATTATTATTAAAGGTTATGTGAGAAAGTCAAGATAATATATTGTTAATTTTCATTTTACCTTTAGAGAATTTTAAATGCAAATTTAGAAAGGAGTGAGTACTCCATCTAATAAATGATACAATAAAGTTAAAGTCGAAAAATTATCACAAATTTTACCTATTAAAATGATTTATGTAATACTCTCTTCTTTGTCACTAAATATAATAGTCAGTTGATTTTTTTTTGGATAATCTTAAAAAATTCTAAATAGGTTACTTAAAAATTCGGAATTTTTTTATAAACTAGTTTATTTAACATATTAGATTAATTGGTTCGTTTTGTTTCATTAGTTTATATAAAAAAAAGTAAAGTAATAATAAGACCGAGTACTTAGTTTGTGTGATTTAGTCCACCACCTTTTATAGGAGGAGTTTCACACTCCGACGCGTACATTATCACATGCACCCTCTGCGATAATAAATATTCCATCTTCTTTTTCAAATTCAGTTGTGACACGTCCACTTCGATCACACTCACACACTAAGTAATTAATTTCCTTCACAACTTTATATAATTAACCTCATTTCATCTGGCTAATCAATATGCCTTCAGTGTTCCATCCTGCACCAAAGTTTCTTCCTATTTTTCTATTCCAATATTCTTAGGCAATGTCAGACCGGAGTACATTATCCTGCGAGATGTCACCGGAGGAAAAAAAGAAGAATGAGAGAAAAGTTCCTCTGTTGAAGTTATTCTCTTTCGCTGACTCCTATGATTATGCTTTAATGGCCATTGGATTTGTGGGTGCATGTGTTCATGGAGCTTCTGTGCCTGTTTTCTTAGTATTCTATGGAAAGATAATCAATATCATAGGTCTTGCATACCTCTTTCCCCAACAAGCTTCTCACCAAGTTGCCAAGGTGTTTAAATTATTTGCAAAACATCATTGTTTTTCTGTATTTTCTCTTCTCGTATTTTAGCTGCTTTTAATTTTTTATTTCTTAATAAAATAATGTTCTGACGTGAGAAGTTTCGAGTTTGTTAAGCCCAATTTTGATAGTCTAAAAGTGTTTTCTGACATTTTGAGTGTTTTGCAATTTTTGCAGTATGCATTAGATTTTGTGTATCTGAGTATAGTGATCTTGTTCTCGTCTTGGACAGGTAAAGGGACTTGATATTTGATGTTAAATTAATGAACCCATTTTGAGAATGAGTACAGTGTTGTATAGTAATACTCCCTCCTGTCCGTAATATAAGAGTCCAACCGCCAAAAAACGCTTCTTAAGAAAACATGTAAAAATTAGTTTAGTGTCTTGAGTTAATGCTTGTTTTCAAATATTTCCCATATTTATTACGATACTTTTGAAAGAAATATATAAACATTAATAAATAAGAAAGAAAGTTAAAGGCAAAATAAGGAAAAATGTATTAAATGAGAAGAATGTGGGATGAACTGTACTCCTATATTTTGGACCAAAATCATTCATGTTTTGGACTCTTATACCACGAACCACCAGAGGGAGTAATAATCTTGATGATGTGTTTGTTTAACTTGGATATAATTCTATAGAAGTGGCATGTTGGATGCATACTGGGGAAAGACAAACAGCGAAGATGAGAATGGCTTATTTAAGATCGATGTTAAATCAAGACATAAGTTTATTTGATACAGAAGCTTCAACTGGGGAGGTCATTTCTGCAATTTCTAGTGAGATTCTAGTTGTTCAAGATGCACTTTCTGAGAAGGTACCACTAGTTGTATTAATTTATGCTTTCCTCTTCCTGATGTATTATTACAACAGGGAAAAGGTGAAAAAAAATTTTAACACTAATGAGCAAACACTTTCTTTCTTGTCCTTAACAATTGACCTCATCTTTTTATTGAAAGTTACGTTTTCAATGATTAGTACTCTAGGATTGATGATTGTGTTGTGAGTTTCATAATAAGAAGAAGAGTTTCTGACACAAATTTTTATGTGTACCGTGCAAATGGGGAAGTGAAAATTTAATGCGATACCGTCAATATGGGTGATGTTGGTTGGTTTTAAGGTTCAACTTTTCAAAGTAGCTGCATTATATGGCCGTTTTCTTTGTGTCTCGCATACTTAATTTTGATGTAAACATCTTCTCTAATCCTTACTATAAGATTTCATTAAAAAACTTCTTAAAAAAGCATGTAAAAATTAATTGAGTGTCTGTAACATCCCAATTTTAGATTAAGGATAACAAGGAATTAATTACGGTTTTAGTGATGTCATTAGTGAACCAAAAATCATTGTTAATAAATAAATGAGAATAAATATATTTTTAAGGAATCAATATGTCTTTTTCATATAGAAATTAAAGAAAATAGTTAGAGATTAAATTATTGATTGAAATTTTTATGAAAAATACTCTAAGGTCTAAACATTATTTGAATGCAAGAAAATATATGAAATCTTGAAAGGGTCAAATAAATTCTATTGTTCATCTTTAGTCAAGTAGAAAATAAGGAAGTGAATAAAAGATAAGGATGGGCAAAATGGTCAAATGCAGTAGGTAAACCAATTAACATACTTCATTTCTCTTTTATTCCAGAAGCATCTGCTTCCTTCTTCCTTAAAAATAATAATAATAAAAAAAAAACAACAACAACAACATGACACACACGCATAAAAAAAAAAGAGAAGAGGACATACTCCCTCCTCCCCATGATTCCAGATTCTTCCAACTCCTCTCAACCTCCCCTCCTCTTTCAGCGCTGCCTCATGCCTCCACGGAGCAGCCACCGTCAATGGTGGTGAGAGAAGTCGTTGTGGCTTCCTCCATCTCTTGTTTTCTTTCCTCCTCCCTTGTATGTGCGTTGTGAAAGAAGAAAGAAAAGTAGAGCACGAGTGGTCAGCGATTTGGAGTATATTTTAGGCGACTTTGGGATCTATTGAAGCCTCAAACCTAGGTGAACTTTTATCATCCTCTCCTATGTATTTTTTTTATATTGTTTCAAAGTTGATTTTTGCTTAGAAATTAGGGTTCTTGGAGAATCCGAACCATAGGCTAAATGGGTTCGATTCTATGATTTTAAAACCAAGTTAAGGTGATTTTTAAATGGTCTATGGGTTAGGATTGGTTAAATCTTGGGTGTTGAAAGAAAGGAGAAAGTTGCATGTAAGTTGTGAAACTTGCACTTAAAGTGTTTGTTAAAATGTTTAGAAGGAAATTTTGGTTGATATATTTATCTTTTAAAAAGAATGAAGAAAAGGATTTTGACAGTTTGGGGAATTGTGTCTAGTGTTCTGTTTAGGAGTTTTAGAACATAAATCAAAGTGATTTAAGGCAAGAAAGGGTGCTTTAGGATGCTGAAATAATGAAGACATGATGAAATTGTTGGTGTTGAGCGTGTGATTTGTGTTGGTGTGCTCAGTCTTGGGTTAATTTCATTTTATATGGTTGCCCTTAACTATGAGATTTATGAAGAAGAATATAGGGTAATTGAAATTGTTGAGATGGCAATAAAATAGTCATTTTCATGAGGAGGTTTTGTTTTATAGTTACATTATGTTGTGCAAAAGATTTTAAGATGGAGTTGGTTGATTTGTACTGAACATGGAATCATATTATTTTTCCTCCTATTGTTATGTTCTTTGTAACATGAAATGTTAATAGGATAAGAATATAATTATGATCTTATTGTACATATTGAAGTTTATTGGGAATCAGTGAATAGGACTTATTTAAAAGATTGTTGATGTTTTGTACTTGCATACGTACTTAGGAATTTTCTTAAATTTTGTATTGTGATAGCCAAAGAGATTTAGGAAGGAAAAGTGCTTAAAAGTTTTTGCTACAAGGTGAAGTGATAGCTAGGAGATTGGGAAGGAGCAATAAATTTCTGGATTAGTGATTCTAATTAATTATATTGTGTCTCAAAGTATCTAGATAGACATTAGGAATTGTTTTAGATAGTATGAAGTATTAAGTGTTTGATTTCAAGAAAATGTTTGATGGAGAAACTTCATTATTCATGGTATTGAAGCAGTAAGTTTTAGTGATCACTAAGAGAGCCCAAACTTTATGTTATGGTAAGGGAGAATTTGGAGTTTAGAGTTTAATTCTTATTCTCTTTTATGTTTCAAGACTGAAAAATAATTAGGTGATGAATAAAGAAGTGAGAGTGGTGGTTTATAGTGTAATAGTATCTAGTAGAGTTGTTTGATTGTAGTTAAGTCACCAATGGAAAGTTGATTATTGAAATATGTGTTAATGGCTCAAGGATTGATTTAAATGTCAAGGAATGCAAGAGGCTGATTGGTTATATATGTGAACGTCAAATTTTATATACAAGACCATAAGTTTTGAGAAATTGATGGAATTCTACTTGGAGGTTTAAAGTTTTATTTGATTGCATTTTTTGATTACTTTCATGATAACCTTGAGGATTTTGTTTTGGCCAACTGAAATTTAGGAAGAATGAAGAATTTTCTTTGCATTGGAGTTTTAATTGGTTGATGAACTTGTTGGATGAGTTGTTAAATGTGTTATGTATGTGTTTGCTTTCTATGTAATGCTTATTTATTTCTCTTGGTTCTCTTTAACGTTGTTTTCTTGGCATGGGTGGTGGGATATGGGTTGCCAATTAATTTATATTTTCGTGTTCTCTAGATCTTAACTTGTTTTACAAAGGGAACAATGTGATTATTGAATTCATTTTGGATATGAACGATTGAGGTTTTATTTGGGACGGATTGCAGATTTGAAAGTTTTGGTCTTTGCCTATATAAAGAGATTTTGAATCTATTTATTGGTATTTTGAATATTAATAAGTGTATACTATTAGAGGTTGAGTTGATGATTTAAAAATATGAAAATGTTCTTGAACAAATACATTGACTGGACTTAGAGTTGAATTGAGAAAAAATTTTGTTCTGTTTCTCTCTAAAGGAGTTATTATCATTCAAATTGATTTATCTATTACGATATAAACATATACTTATTTTTGAGGAACTAGACACAAAGCGCTTGTTTCGTGGTTTCGCCACGCTTGTTTCGTGACTTCGTGTCACGCTTGTTTCGTGGTTTTGCCACGCTTGAACTGTTTTCGTAGACTCGAGTTACGCTTGAACTATTTTCGTAGTCTTGAGCTACGCTTGATGTGTTTTCGTAGTCTCAAGCTACGCTTGAACCGTTTTCGTAGTCTCCAACTACGCTTGAACTGTTTTCGTAGTTTGGAGCTACGCTCAACTTGTTTTCGTAATCTCGAGCTACGCTTGTTTCGTGACTTTGTGTCACGCTTGATTCGTGGTTTTGCCACGCTTGGTTATTTACCCTCGTGGACTGTGTGTCCACGCTTGTTTTCGTAGTCTCGGAATACGCTGGTTTTCGTGGCCTTCGGGCTGCGCTTGACTTGTAGATTTCGAGCTGCGCTTGTTTCGTGGCCTCTGTGCTGCGCTTGTTATTCGCTGCGTGTCAGTTCCTCTATAGAAAACAAGTTTTTCATAAGAATGATTAAATGTTATGTTTTCGCAATTACTTTATATTATTTGGATTAAGTTGTTTTATTATGACATGTTAATGGTAAAGATGAGAATTATATTTTCTATATTATGAAATTATTTCAAGAAAACTACTTTTTTATTTTTGATATTGCAAGCATTTTATTCATTCGAAAATGATTATGAACTCTTGATAAATGTGATGGGTGATCTAATACTATTTGTTTGAGTTTAGATTATTTCTATCAATATATCACATAGCTGTAATGATAACATATCTTTCTCCTTTTCTTTAAGCAGATGAGGAGGTGAGGATCACCTGGTTGTTAGGTTTTCTATTTATATAGTAACATTATTTCTTTTTGCGATGTATAATTGAAGTTCATTACAAATTTGTATACTTGATGTTTATTCTCTTTTAAGTGTCTACTTGTGTGTGTTGGTTTATATAATTAGTCGAGTAGTCTGAAAGAATGAAGATTTGATAGGAAAAATAATTGATTTGAAGGGCTTATGAGGTTTAGATGTCTTAAACTTCGTGCTGGTCACGCTGTAGAATTTTAGGGCGTGACATTTTGGTATCAGAGCTTAGGTTTCCAGTAGTGAAGTGTGGCCAGGACTTTGGAGTGAAGTCTTGATTATCATTATGAGCTTAGACATAACTATAGTCGATACATAATGGATGTCCTTATGGGTAGTCCAACCTTGTTTGCCTAGTGTTGGTTTTAGTTTGATCATTATAAGTCCTATATATATATTTATGAGTTAAATTGAATGTGATTTTCTTATATTTTGAGATTTGCGGATGCAAGTGCTTTTGTTTGATTGTATAATTTACGTTTGAGGATATGATGTGCATGTGAAGTATTGTGATGATTTCATTTGAGTAATCATAATTGATTGTTGGGAATTGGGTTTGCTAAGTTGTGGATTGTGATTGAACTATTTATTGGACACTTTTTGCATTGATGTGATAATGATTGATTTGCATTGATGTGATAATAATAGCTTGATTTTATAATTTCTAATTTCTCTTAATTTCGAGGACGAAATTATTTAAGGGGGAGAGAATATGTAACATCCCAATTTTAGATTAAGGATAACAAGGAATTAATTACGGTTTTAGTGATGTCATTAGTGAACCAAAAATCATTGTTAATAAATAAATGAGAATAAATATATTTTTAAGGAATCAATATGTCTTTTTCATATAGAAATTAAAGAAAATAGTTAGAGATTAAATTATTGATTGAAATTTTTATGAAAAATACTCTAAGGTCTAAACATTATTTGAATGCAAGAAAATATATGAAATCTTGAAAGGGTCAAATAAATTCTATTGTTCATCTTTAGTCAAGTAGAAAATAAGGAAGTGAATAAAAGATAAGGATGGGCAAAATGGTCAAATGCAGTAGGTAAACCAATTAACATACTTCATTTCTCTTTTATTCCAGAAGCATCTGCTTCCTTCTTCCTTAAAAATAATAATAATAAAAAAAAAAACAACAACAACAACATGACACACACGCATAAAAAAAAAGAGAAGAGGACATACTCCCTCCTCCCCATGATTCCAGATTCTTCCAACTCCTCTCAACCTCCCCTCCTCTTTCAGCGCTGCCTCATGCCTCCACGGAGCAGCCACCGTCAATGGTGGTGAGAGAAGTCGTTGTGGCTTCCTCCATCTCTTGTTTTCTTTCCTCCTCCCTTGTATGTGCGTTGTGAAAGAAGAAAGAAAAGTAGAGCACGAGTGGTCAGCGATTTGGAGTATATTTTAGGCGACTTTGGGATCTATTGAAGCCTCAAACCTAGGTGAACTTTTATCATCCTCTCCTATGTATTTTTTTTTATATTGTTTCAAAGTTGATTTTTGCTTAGAAATTAGGGTTCTTGGAGAATCCGAACCATAGGCTAAATGGGTTCGATTCTATGATTTTAAAACCAAGTTAAGGTGATTTTTAAATGGTCTATGGGTTAGGATTGGTTAAATCTTGGGTGTTGAAAGAAAGGAGAAAGTTGCATGTAAGTTGTGAAACTTGCACTTAAAGTGTTTGTTAAAATGTTTAGAAGGAAATTTTGGTTGATATATTTATCTTTTAAAAAGAATGAAGAAAAGGATTTTGACAGTTTGGGGAATTGTGTCTAGTGTTCTGTTTAGGAGTTTTAGAACATAAATCAAAGTGATTTAAGGCAAGAAAGGGTGCTTTAGGATGCTGAAATAATGAAGACATGATGAAATTGTTGGTGTTGAGCGTGTGATTTGTGTTGGTGTGCTCAGTCTTGGGTTAATTTCATTTTATATGGTTGCCCTTAACTATGAGATTTATGAAGAAGAATATAGGGTAATTGAAATTGTTGAGATGGCAATAAAATAGTCATTTTCATGAGGAGGTTTTGTTTTATAGTTACATTATGTTGTGCAAAAGATTTTAAGATGGAGTTGGTTGATTTGTACTGAACATGGAATCATATTATTTTTCCTCCTATTGTTATGTTCTTTGTAACATGAAATGTTAATAGGATAAGAATATAATTATGATCTTATTGTACATATTGAAGTTTATTGGGAATCAGTGAATAGGACTTATTTAAAAGATTGTTGATGTTTTGTACTTGCATACGTACTTAGGAATTTTCTTAAATTTTGTATTGTGATAGCCAAAGAGATTTAGGAAGGAAAAGTGCTTAAAAGTTTTTGCTACAAGGTGAAGTGATAGCTAGGAGATTGGGAAGGAGCAATAAATTTCTGGATTAGTGATTCTAATTAATTATATTGTGTCTCAAAGTATCTAGATAGACATTAGGAATTGTTTTAGATAGTATGAAGTATTAAGTGTTTGATTTCAAGAAAATGTTTGATGGAGAAACTTCGTTATTCATGGTATTGAAGCAGTAAGTTTTAGTGATCACTAAGAGAGCCCAAACTTTATGTTATGGTAAGGGAGAATTTGGAGTTTAGAGTTTAATTCTTATTCTCTTTTATGTTTCAAGACTGAAAAATAATTAGGTGATGAATAAAGAAGTGAGAGTGGTGGTTTATAGTGTAATAGTATCTAGTAGAGTTGTTTGATTGTAGTTAAGTCACCAATGGAAAGTTGATTATTGAAATATGTGTTAATGGCTCAAGGATTGATTTAAATGTCAAGGAATGCAAGAGGCTGATTGGTTATATATGTGAACGTCAAATTTTATATACAAGACCATAAGTTTTGAGAAATTGATGGAATTCTACTTGGAGGTTTAAAGTTTTATTTGATTGCATTTTTTGATTACTTTCATGATAACCTTGAGGATTTTGTTTTGGCCAACTGAAATTTAGGAAGAATGAAGAATTTTCTTTGCATTGGAGTTTTAATTGGTTGATGAACTTGTTGGATGAGTTGTTAAATGTGTTATGTATGTGTTTGCTTTCTATGTAATGCTTATTTATTTCTCTTGGTTCTCTTTAACGTTGTTTTCTTGGCATGGGTGGTGGGATATGGGTTGCCAATTAATTTATATTTTCGTGTTCTCTAGATCTTAACTTGTTTTACAAAGGGAACAATGTGATTATTGAATTCATTTTGGATATGAACGATTGAGGTTTTATTTGGGACGGATTGCAGATTTGAAAGTTTTGGTCTTTGCCTATATAAAGAGATTTTGAATCTATTTATTGGTATTTTGAATATTAATAAGTGTATACTATTAGAGGTTGAGTTGATGATTTAAAAATATGAAAATGTTCTTGAACAAATACATTGACTGGACTTAGAGTTGAATTGAGAAAAAATTTTGTTCTGTTTCTCTCTAAAGGAGTTATTATCATTCAAATTGATTTATCTATTACGATATAAACATATACTTATTTTTGAGGAACTAGACACAAAGCGTTTGTTTCGTGGTTTCGCCACGCTTGTTTCGTGACTTCGTGTCACGCTTGTTTCGTGGTTTTGCCACGCTTGAACTGTTTTCGTAGACTCGAGTTACGCTTGAACTATTTTCGTAGTCTTGAGCTACGCTTGATGTGTTTTCGTAATCTCAAGCTACGCTTGAACCGTTTTCGTAGTCTCCAACTACGCTTGAACTGTTTTCGTAGTTTGGAGCTACGCTCGACTTGTTTTCGTAATCTCGAGCTACGCTTGTTTCGTGACTTTGTGTCACGCTTGATTCGTGGTTTTGCCACGCTTGGTTATTTACCCTCGTGGACTGTGTGTCCACGCTTGTTTTCGTAGTCTCGGAATACGCTGGTTTTCGTGGCCTTCGGGCTGCGCTTGACTTGTAGATTTCGAGCTGCGCTTGTTTCGTGGCCTCTGTGCTGCGCTTGTTATTCGCTGCGTGTCAGTTCCTCTATAGAAAACAAGTTTTTCATAAGAATGATTAAATGTTATGTTTTCGCAATTACTTTATATTATTTGGATTAAGTTGTTTTATTATGACATGTTAATGGTAAAGATGAGAATTATATTTTCTATATTATGAAATTATTTCAAGAAAACTACTTTTTTATTTTTGATATTGCAAGCATTTTATTCATTCGAAAATGATTATGAACTCTTGATAAATGTGATGGGTGATCTAATACTATTTGTTTGATTTTAGATTATTTCTATCAATATATCACATAGCTGTAATGATAACATATCTTTCTCCTTTTCTTTAAGCAGATGAGGAGGTGAGGATCACCTGGTTGTTAGGTTTTCTATTTATATAGTAACATTATTTCTTTTTGCGATGTATAATTGAAGTTCATTACAAATTTGTATACTTGATGTTTATTCTCTTTTAAGTGTCTACTTGTGTGTGTTGGTTTATATAATTAGTCGAGTAGTCTGAAAGAATGAAGATTTGATAGGAAAAATAATTGATTTGAAGGGCTTATGAGGTTTAGATGTCTTAAACTTCGTGCTGGTCACGCTGTAGAATTTTAGGGCGTGACAGTGTCTAAAATTAATTCATTTTTTTTTCAATTTCGCTCTTATTTATTATGATAATAACATAAAGAGAGAGAAATGTGGAAGTATATATTAATAAATATGAAAGAGATCAAGGGGCAAAGTAGGGAAATACACATTAAATATGGAGGGAATACAAGGATGAAATCTTATACTCCCTCTGGCCCTTATTAAAGTCACCAAATAATTTTTCTCACATACTAATAAAATTAGTTAAATGTATTTAATTTGTCCTAAAATTCAAGTAATTTCCAATATTATCCTCAATAATTACACTTATTTTCAAAACTTTTAACTATACTATCTCCTACTACCCCTATTAAATATGAGTATATATGGGAAAAATAATTAATGCACATTGGAAACTATGAAGTGACTTATAAAAAGGATCAAGAAAAATTGGTAGTTGGTAATTTATAATAGACCGGAGGGATCAAGTATTTTAGAGCAAAACCATTTAAATTTTGGGCTATTAAATTATAGACTGGAAAAAGTATTTTGTAAAGTGTTTAGTGATATTTATAGGCAATTAATTATGAAATTGAAAATTACTATATTAAACTTATGAACGTAGCGTAAGGGACTTGGGGTATCCAACATATGCTTTGTCAATTCCTACTGGCAAAAGTTAAAGTGGTGAATTGTTAATATGAACTTGACAATTGCCACAACAATGTTGAAAATCCCTATATTGAATTTGTGGGATCAGTTTCTTTTTGTACGATATAGCTAGAAATATCATATCATATTCCTCATTAGATCTAATTTATGATTTCTTAAAATAGAAGGGATCAGTTCCATCTTTAAGGTAACTCTACATAGAATTCTAAAAAAAAAGGTAAAAAGTTGAATTATTAACCTTTTTAAGTTATGGTGCAATATTAATAACTTAATAAGTAGCCTCACACTCTTGTGGTTTGGTTTCTCTCTTGGTTGCTAATAACGGCCATATAAATAAATGGCGGGTAGCTCAGAGTTTTGCATGGTTTTGATATGGCAGGCAGGGAATTTCTTGCACTTCATAAGCCGATTCATCGTGGGATTTGCCATTGGGTTTTCAAGAATATGGCAGATCAGTCTTGTCACACTTGCCATTGTTCCCTTCATTGCCATAGCCGGAGGTCTTTATGCTTATGTCTCCTTCGGCCTTATTGCCCAAGTCCAAAAAGCCTACGTCAGAGCTGGTGAAATAGCCCAAGAGGTATTTTCTCAAAACCCCTCCTCAATGTTTCGCATGTTGCAGATTTTTCATGCCCAAATCCTTAAGTTGAATTGTGTGAAATGATTGGTAAGGGGCACATAGGAGCGGAATCGGCTTAATTTGCTAATATACACATCCAACCATTATTTCAATATGGACATCATGGTATCAGATTGGGGTTGGGAAAAATATTAGCAAACATAAGGCACCTGGGACTAAAACAAAAGTATAAGCAGTAGGACATTGGTAGGCATCCGGATAGTTGGGGTTACATGTTTGATCCTACTTGTAATTTCAAGATGTTAATGTACCATTTTAATTCAAAAAAAAAGTATAAGCTCATATAAAGAAAAAAAAATAAGGGGGATATTATTAAGATAAGTCTTAGCTTGAAAATTTGAAAGATATATTAATTGCATATGGCATTGAGATAAGTCCAATCACTTTTGTTTACAGTTATGTGATAAAATATATGTTATATCCATCCATTATTAAATATAGGACCTAATTAACTTTTCTTAGAAAATCATCAAAAAGCTAAATATATTACTTACAAATTGATTTGTTTGACTATTGTTTTCATAAATTAGTTTATTTGACCTATAAGTTATTATATAATATGATACTCCCTCCGTTCCTAAATATAAGATCACTTTGGTTAATTTGGGGAGATTAAGGAAAGCAATAAAATTACATGATTTTCCCAAAATCCCCTCAATTACTTAACTTTAAAAGGAGGAGGGGTTTCCAATGAAAAGAGGGAGTATAAGGGTAGTTTAGGCAAAACTTGAGATAAAATAACAAGTGATCTTATATTTAAGACTTATTCACTTCCCCAAAGTGATCTTATATTTAGGAACGGATGGAATAGTACACAAAATGAGTAATAATTAAGGAATGTTTCCGTTCCTAAATATAAGGTCACTTTTGAAATTCAACTTGTTCCTAATTATAAGATCATTTTCTAACTTTCCCAACTTTTTCCCAAATTAACTTTACAATGATTATCTATAATATAACAAGCAAAAGAGGGAGAGAGAGGATAAATGTATATAGTTGGGATAAATTGGTAATATCATGTGTAAATAACTAACTTAACTAACTTCCTTAATATACTTAAAGGGTAAAGGTGCAAAAATGAGTTCAAACTATTACGCTAGGAGCACATAGGGGTAACAAGTATTTTCGGGCTCAATTCTGGGACTGAAGAATAAATATTAGTGCAATATAGAGAACGCTGTTTATGTTGACCGTTAAAAGTTGACGTGGCGGGGGAAATGATTTTATTGCTGATGTGGCACGCAACATAAGCTCGCCACGTCAGCAAAAATTGCCACATAAGCGCGCCATGTCAGCGAAAAAAGTACCACATAAGAAAGCCGCGTCAGCAAAATTTGTCACATATGTGTGCCACGTCAGCAAAAAAATCCTTTCCATCGCCATGCCAGCTTTTAGCGGTCAACGTCGGTCAACAAAAACGATGTTTCCTATATTGCACCAATATTTATTCTTCACTCCCACAATTGAGCCCGAAAATACTTGTTACCTTATGTGCTCCTGGCGTAATAGTTTGAACCCATTTTTGCACCTTTACCTTATACTCAAATTACGAAAAATGATCTTATATTTAGGAATGGAGGGAGTAGCTCGTTTAACTTTAACTTCCTTGATTAGTCAAACGAAAAAATGTCAACTGGGTCTTTTATAGAGTAGGAGTATATAGTAACGGACACATTTAATCATTTTTGAACCTTTGCATGCTTTCTTTTGTTTGGGTTGTAGGTGATTGGGAATGTGAGAACGGTTCAGGCATTTGCTGGAGAAGAGAGAGCAGTGGGATCATACAAAATGGCTCTTGTGAATACTTATAAGAATGGTAGGAAAGCAGGCTTAGCAAAGGGCCTTGGATTAGGCTCCATGCATTGTGTCCTGTTTCTATCATGGGCTTTACTTGTTTGGTTCACTAGTGTCATTGTTCATAAGAAAATCGCCAATTGAGGAGACTCTTTTACTACCATGCTCAATGTTGTTATCTCTGGCGTGTAAGCATTTTTTGCTGTCTTCTATTTTATGCAGACCCAATCTTCTCATTCTCTTCTAATGTGCATAAGAATAAGAATGGATTGGATAATAATAGTCCTTCTTGCTCCACTTAGCTGAATATGTTGGGTATTACTATTATTTTAATTATTATCATTCTTGTATTTCTTTTGTTATTTATAGCCGGTCCCAAGCCCGGATAAAAGAGTAGAGTTGTGTTAGACTTCGGCAGCCAACGTAAAAGTATGTCGAATCATATTGATGAACAAAAATCAAGGTAATCTTTATTCAATCAAAGTTTCTTCTCTAACAAGAGAGTTACAGAGACAAAGATGAGGGCCTAATGTGCTTTCAAGAGGCACACACTCTCCTAACCACACTTAACAAATGACAACCTGTCCTCTCTAACTAATCCCCAGTACTTATATCTAACCAACTCGCTAATTCACAACTAACTATCCCCCTTCACTTGTCAGCTCAGCAATTACAAAACCGTCCCCCCATTTACTGACTTACTTCCTATACACTTCTTATTTAGTATATTCTCGGCCCATTAAACTTCTCAGCCCACTAGTCACTTATTTCTCCTTTTATACACGGCCCAAGTTGGACCAGACCCAACAATAGCCCCCCCAACAAGTGCCACCTTGTCCTCAAGGTGAAGGAAACTGAGCTTTAATCACTTCAGCTGATTCCCATGTGTTGTCATCTTCGCTAAGATCAGACCATTTGACCAAGACTTCCAAAGAACCATCAGTCAACCTACGCCATTGCTTAATGTCTTAGGGAACAACCAGTAACTCTAAATCCGCTGTCAACATTGGTGGTAATTCTGGAGCTGAGACTGGTGCTGCTATGGACTTTTTGAGCTGGGATACATGAAATACCGGATGTATCCTGGCTGTCTCAGGTAGCTTCAAACGATATGCAACAGTTCCCACCTTATCCTCTATCTCAAATGGTCCATAGAAGCGAGGACTCAGCTTCTCATTAGGCCGCTTTGCTAATGATTTACTACGATAAGGCTGCAACCTCAAATATACTGCTTCTCCTTTCTGAAAATGAACTTCCCTTCTCTTCCTATCTGCCTGCTCCTTCATACTCTGCTGTGCCCTCTCCAAATTCCTCTTCAGTTCATCGAGAATCGCATTTCTAGCTTCCATTTGACTAACTACAGCATCCACGGCTGATAAGGGCTCCTGGAAACGATACAAATTGGGTGGATCTCGACCATACAAAGCCTTAAAAGGACACATCCCTGCTGATCTGTTATAGTTGGTATTGAACCAATATTCCGCCCAACATAGCCACTTACTCCACACCGAGGGCTTATCCATACAAAAACATCGCAAATACACTTCCAATCCCCTATTTACCACTTCAGTTTGCCCATCACTTTGGGGATGATAACTAGTGCTATAGCAAAGATGTGTTCCCGCCATTCTAAACAATTCCTTCCAAAACAAACTCACAAATGATGGGTCCCTATCCGACACAACTGATCGAGGAAAACCATGCAATCGCACCACTTCGCGTATAAACAATTCAGCCACACTCGCTGCTGTATAGGGATGTTTTAATGGTAGAAAATGAGCATACTTGGTAAACCTATCCACGATGACAAAAATAGTATCAAACGAACCTGATTTGGGTAACCCAATAATAAAGTCCATGGAAATATCTGACCAAACGCTGTCAGGAATTGGTAAAGGCTGTAGCAAGCCTGCTGGACTTAAGGCTAGAGTTTTGTTCCGCTGGCAAATGTCACACCCAGCTATAAATCTCTGAATTTCACTTCGCATTCCCTTCCAATAAAACAGCCCTGCTATCCTCTTATAAGTCCTCAAGTATCCCGAGTGACCACCAATTGGAGAGGAATGAAATTCCCTCAAAAGTAGTGGTATATATGAAGATGACTTTGGTAAAACCAAACTGCCTTTATACATCAGGTGTCCCCCTTTAACTGTATATCCAGGATACTTATCAGTCCCAAGTAGTGTTTCTTGTAGAACAGTAGCTAGATACTCATCTTTACATATTTCTTCATCTAGTACTGTTGAATTTCCTACCCCAACCACTGAAATTCCTTTTAACTCCATGGATTCACCCTTGCGAGATAAAGCATCGGCTGCCGAATTAGTTGTTCCTGGTTTATATTGAATTTGAAAAGTATATCCCAAGAGTTTTGAAACTCATCCTTGCTGACTTTCATCCAAAATTCTTTGTTCTGCTAAGAATTTCAATGCCTTTTGATCTGTCCTAATTATAAAAGGATGTCCCAACAGATAATACCGCCACATCCTTACTGCAAAAACAATGGCCATCAATTCCCTTTCATAGACTGAGCACACCCGCTTCCTACTGCTTAATGACTGACTAAAGTAAGCTATAGGCTGGCCTTCCTGCATCAGCACCGCGCCTAAACCAGATCCTGAAGCAACAGTTTCCACTATAAAAGTCTTAGAGAAATCAGGTAGAGCCAATACCGGAGCTGTGGTCATTGCTCTCTTAAGAATATCAAAAGCTTCTTGAGCACTCTCACTCCATTTGAACGCATCTTTCCTCAATAAGGCTGTCAAGGGAGCTGCAATCAATCCATAGTGGCGTATGAATCTTCTATAATACCCTGTCAAACCCAAAAATCCTCTCAAACTCTTAACAGAAGTGGGTGTCGGCCAAGACACCATGTCTTTAATTTTCTGAGGATCAGCATGAACTCCTTGCTTTGAAATTACATGCCCCAAATATTCCAACTGGTCTCGGGCAAAGACACACTTCTTAACATTCAATACTAGCTTATGCTGCTGTAATATACCGAAAGCCACCTCTAAATGCTGCATATGCGATGCACAATCCATACTATAAACTAAAATGTCATCAAAGAAGACTAACACAAACTTACGTAGGTATAACCGAAAGATATCATTCATCAACGACTGAAAGGTGGATGGGGCATTCTTCAACCCAAACGGCATTACCAAGAACTCATAATGTCCATCGTGAGTCCGAAAGGCAGTCTTGTGTTCTTCCCCTTGCTTCATTCTGATTTGATGGTACCCCGACTTCAAATCAAGCTTAGAGAAAACTTGTGCAGCCCCCAATTCATCTAATAATTCCTCTATTGCTGGAATAGGGAATTTATCTTGCACAGTGATATTATTTAAGGCCCGGTAGTCCACACAAAAGCGCCAACTTCCATCTTTCTTCTTAACTAACAATACCGGACTTGAAAAGGGACTTTTGCTTGGCTGAACTATCCCAGCCGCTAGCATCTCTTTCACCATCTTCTCAATCTCATTCTTTTGGTAGTATGTATACCTATAGGGTCTCACATTTGGCGGTACTGCCCCCGGGTGTAAGTCTATTACATGGTCAATGTCCCTAGGTGGAGGTATGCCCACCGTTGCTCGTTGTACTTCAGGGAATTTCATCAAGAGTTGCTGTACTTCACTATTCACCTTATTCTCCTTACACTCCATCATCTTTATCTCTGAAAATTCTATGAAGTAAACCTCATCCCCACACTTTGATGAGCGGCATATGGCATCTAATGTCATCGGTGTCCGCTCTAAGGATTGGTTTCCTTGCAAACAGAACCATTCCTTTCCCATATCAATTTTCAGAGTTGACTTCTTCCAATTAACAAGCACTTCTCCAAGGGATTCCAACCAATCAGCCCCAAGTATTACATCTGACCCTCCCAAATTAAAAGGATACAGGGAGTGTGTTACCTTTAAACCTTGTAACAATAGAGAAACATCCCTACAAACTCCGCGGCCCTGAACATTCCTCGCATCCCCAACTTGCACAGTGAAATTCACCCCATTATCCACCTGTAATTTCAACAAGGGTACTAGTTTATGTTGGATAAAGCTGTGAGTTGCCCCACAATCTATCAACACTACCACTTCATGTCCTCCAATTTCCCCAATCAATTTAATAGTTCTTCCACCAGTGAATCTAGCTAGAGCATTTAGTGACAGGGCAAACAATTGTCCCTCCTCCAACCTGTCAGTACTCCCCTCCATTTCTTCCTTGTCATCAGGCTCTAATTCTGTATCATTCTCCTCTGATAAAATCAACACCTGCAGCTGTTTTTTCTTGCATCGATGTCCTGGTCTATATTTCTCATCACATTTGAAACATAGGCCTTGCTCTCTTCTCCTTTCAATCTCCGCGTCTGTGAACCTTCTTGGTACTGGTCTACTAGTGTAATTCATGGGCATAGTCACTCCTTTATCTTCTTCGTTCTTCTTATTCACCGACGAAGAATTGGTTGTGACAATTGAATTAGAGTTGTTTTGTTGTCCAGAAACTGAAATACGAGACCCATATCCATCAATCCCACTGTAGCTTCTTGTTGCATTTGTATATGCAAACCCACGCTGACCCACTCCATTCTGCTCGGCCCAATAACGCCCAGGCCCATTTCCCCTACTATTAGAAAACTGGGCTTTGATCTCATCCCTCTCCTCTATTCGCAAAGCCATCTCCATCAACTCAGCAAGGCGGGGAAACTTAAGCAACCTCAATTCCGCCTTGATGTTCACCTTCAACCCATTCATGAACGCCGCCTTCAACATCTCTTCATCGCAATTTCCCAGAGCCGCAGACATTAACTCAAATTTCTCAATATACTCAGAGATACTTGCGTTTTGTCTAAGAGCCATTAACATCTCGTATGCGCTCCCACTTTGCGATGGCTGGAAACGATTCAACAATTCTTGCTTAAACTCCACCCATTCCTCAATCGGTGCTCTTACTTCTCGCCATTGGAACCAGTTTAAGGCTTTGCCCTCAAGCCCTAGCACTGCGATGTCCAGCTTCCCCTGTTCCTCCACCTTATTCATCTTGAAATACCTCTCCATACGGAAAATCTATCCCAGCGGGTCATCTCCGTCAAAGATTGGTAAATCAATTTTTCGGAAACAGGAATTTTCTTCTGATTCTGGTATCATCTCCTTCTTACCTTCTTCTTTCTCTCTCTCATGCTCATGATCTTCTTCGCCATTTCCAGAATTCTGTGATTCATCTCGTTTCTTTCCTCCTTGCGAATCCTTCATGAAATCCGCAAGCATCTTCCTCAAAGAAGACATCTCTTCTTTGATAATCTCCACATCTGAACCCAATCGCTCTAAATTTTGCTCTGTTTTCTCAGTTCGTGAATCCAGTCCTTCAATCCGTGTTTCCATCTTCTTGTTATTAGTCATTTCCCTAATCGAACTGCTCTGATACCTTTGATGAACAAAAATCAAGTAATCTTTATTCAATCAAAGTTTCTTCTCTAACAAGAGAGTTACAGAGACAAAGATGTGTTAGAATCTTAAGTTTTGATGAAGACTAAAATATGAAAGAACTTAGAAAGTAATAGGAAAACCTAGAACCCTAAGTTGAAGTGCAACCGGATGAGATCTTACTTCCGGATAGACTAGGACTGGCGCTCGCTGACAAATAGTTCATCCCCCAGCGAGAGCAAGTGATTCACTAAGGAATTAACTTAGTCCATGAGCAATAGATAAACAAAGCCTTTAGACTAAGCTAAGAGTCAACAGAAAGTGAATTTGCTTCCTGATAGATTTGTGCTGACGCAGGCTGATAAAATAGGATAACCCCAAGCGTCAGTGAAAATGCAACATCAAGTGAATTTGCTTCGTGATAGATTTGTGCTGACGCAGGCTGATAAAATAGGATAACCCCAAGCGTCAGTGAAAATGCAACATCAAGTGAAATAGCTTCCTGATAAACTTTGACTGGCGCAGACCGATAGAATAGATATAACACTAAGCGTCAGTGAATAAGCCTCATCAAGTAGAATCACTTCCGGATAAACTTTCACTAGCGCAGACTGATAGAACACGATAACACTAAGCGTCAGTGAATGTAAGCAACGTCTAGCAGAAGTGCTTCCGATAGCTTAGTGACTAGCGCTAGCTGTTGAAGTGACTTAACACTGAGAGAGAGTAAGTAATCCTTCATCCAGTGAATTTGCTTCCGGATGTAAATGTACTTCCTGATATAAGGAACTTACCACTTAGGCAAAGAACACTCCCACTGCATGTGACTATATGTTCATATTGATAAACTAACACTCAGTGCAGCACACTCAGTAGAATTGCTTCAGGATGAGAATCTGCTTCCGCAAGCAAGAGTCAGACCGTACAAAGTGCTCAGATGTCAGAACGACTTTTGTCAGAATAGTACTGTCAGAACAGTGTTGACAGAACAGCATGGTCAGAGCACCTTTTCAGATAAAGCAAAGTCCACCCTGCTGTGCATTAATGAGGACAACGTAAACAAGGCCCCAACGTCTATAATCAAACGGTCTTGTTGCCTCTCCAACGGCTAGATATTCAGAGGCTGGTATAAAAGGGATGTTCTTCATTTCTGAAGAAGAGAGCTTGAATGGAAGAAAAAGAGAGAACAGAGCATAGTATCTGAAATATCATATTCTTCGTTCTACACATCTTCTACTACTCTCCAATCCAGATTTGTGATAATCTTCAGAGAGTGATTCAGTTGTACTTAAGTGAGTAACATCACCCACTCTTAGAGAGAGTTAGTTTTGAGCCTAAGTGTTTAGCACAATCAGTTCATAGAGTGAACATAATTGTAATCTTACATTTGTAAGGGGGAGCATTTAGAAGTTTTTCTAAATCTCCATAGGTTGCAAGTTAGCCCGTAAAACTTGCGTTTGTAAGGTTTGCAGGTGAACCCGTTGTAAAACCTGTGGGTTGTTAGGTGAACCCGTGCTCGTAAAACCTAAAGTGTAAAGGCTTCTCTTGTGCCCGGTTTAAACAAGAATAGTGGATTGGAAATCTCAGGTGTAGCCTGGGGACTGGATGTAGGTCTGGGTGACCGAACCAGGATAAATTTATGTGTGCATATATTTATATTTGATCATTCTATTTTGCATCACATAGCATACTGACTTGTGCATAGCATTATTTATTATCATCATCACCGAGCACAAGCAGTCTTTCCAAAAAGGAGATTAAGTTTTTATTCCCTCACCCAATTCACCCCCCCCCCTCTTGGGTGACAGCCACGCATTTCATTTGGTATCAGAGCAAGGTCACTTGTTTAAAGGATCCAACGATCTCAAGTGCAAAGACCTAGGCTGACTTGGGTTACAAAATGTGTTTTGAAGGTTTTGACCATACTATCCCACCTGTGTTAGAAAATACTGATTTTTACTTATGGAAGGGAAGAATGAAAAGTTTTATACTGTCCACGGATTTCAAAATATGGGATGTCTTTGAAAAGGACTCTGATTTCAAACCAAAAGTAAATTGGACAGAAGAGGAGAAAAGTTTATTTTACTTAAATCTTAGAGCAATGCAAATTTTGCATAAAAGTTTATCTGACAATGATTACCAAAAAATTAAACATTGCTCTAGAGCTATAGATATTTGGAACACTCTTGATACTATGTATGCTTCTAATCAATTTCTTGAAGTTAAGGCTGTCCAAAGCTCATTATGTGCTCCATGTGAATCCATCTTTGATGAGCTACTGGATGGTGATGTAGAGGAAGCTGGCATCAGTGAAGAGAGTGTCAATCCATGCCTAGAAGATTCAGAAACTGAAGAAAATGAGGTACCTGAACCTGAATCTTCTAAATTGCAAGACATTTATAATCAGTTACATATTGAATTCTGTAAACTTGCAAAAGAAGTTCTAGACTTGAGAAATAGGAATAGGGAACTTGAGGAACGTTTTCTTTCTACAACCAAGGAGTCCAAAGTTCCATTCTTAAAAGAAGAATTTTCAAAAGACTCTGAGATTTCAAAAGTTAACAAACATAATGTCTTTGAAAAGAAAACTGACCAACACAATAATGACAAGAAATCCTATTCTGAACATCATCCCATTGTTTGTTATTATTGTGGTAAAACAGGTCATATTTCTCACACATGCAATCTTAAAAGAAATTTAAATGTGAGAAACAATTATGTATGGATCCCCAAAGGACAAGTAAGGTCCAGAGCTAACCATATAGGACCCAAGTACAAATGGGTACCAAAACCCCCTTCTAGTGCCTTACTTGTGCAGGAAAGATCAAGAGTTCCTCTTGCCCCAAAGAAGGAAGCTCGTTGTGATGTCACTGCTGCAACCACCTGGTACAATCATAAGAAGCAGTGCGCCATCATTAGGAACAAAGGTTCTATCTCAAGGATAAGCTATCACAGAGTCCCATTCAACTATCCTGAGAAGAACAAGAGAGAGAGGATGTCCCAACCAACATGGAGAAAACATATGAATCCTGTCTCTCCTAAGAAAGTGCTTCAGACCAAAGATAGGTATAAAAGATTCCCTTGGGTAAGCAAGGGATCACTTAAGGTTGAAGCATGCAATAGTAAAATCTCCTATACAAATGTTAGATGGACTTACTGAGATTTTACATCAAGCATCATGTATATGAACATTATATGCCTTATAAGAGTTTATCACAATGTTCATAATCTACATGCTATCTATGACTATCATTATCAGTGTATAACCATGTGCATATAGTCATAGTTGATTCGCAATGCCATAGTCATAGTGAATAATCGTTAGGTGCATGTGAATCACATATTTCCTACAAACTGACAAGTCAGATCCAAGTCTGGATACTGAAAAAGAGAAAAAGAGGGTCATTTGAAATGTTGTAGGAAAGAAGACTGAAAGCAACAAGGAGGAAGAGAAAGAATTAACATTCATCACAAAACAAATGATAAATCAATCAATGGAAGATTTCTCTCTTGAGACTCTTTTTGATCTCCAACGACAAGGATGATGATGGAGAAGAAAAAGAACTCTCAACATTGTTGCTTCTTCTCCTGACACTAATGCTGAAGCTGTGAGGAAGTACAAAAAGGCAAAACAAATTTAATAGGCTGAAAGCAGATGTGTGGCATGGAGTTGATACAACTCAAATGAAGTTTAAACATCTTTACTTAATTGTTTTCAAAATACTTCAAACAATACTAACTTAGGCATCGGAGTGCCAATCTTTTTTTAGCAGGTCTCTCAATGTTAAATCTTAAGTGCAACCGGAAGCAAAACCACTCCCGGATGGTCATCCACTGACGCTGGATGATTGCTCAAGGCAACCAAGAGCACTTGTCTAACAGCGAGCAAAACTACTTCCGGATGCCCTTTTACTGGCGCTGAGTGTTAAATCAAGGTGAGCGTGAGCGCCAGTGCCGGAACCAAAGGACACGTCACTTCAGAAACGTTTCAACTTTCCAAGGAAACGTTTTGCCTTCTCTGCCATCGTGAAGCGACACGTGTCATCAGGTGTGTCGTTCCAACTTAAAATATTACGTTACCCAATGTGTGAAAAGTTGAACAGACATGCCCATTTTACCCTCCGTAGTTTTGCCTATAAATAGATGTCATTTTTCACTTTCACTTTTTACATGCATCACTTTTACTCTCACCATTCTCTCTGAAACATTCTTATTCTTCATCCTTGTTCTTCATCCCTTCAAAAATATTCTTCGCATTTCATCACATTCATTTCAACCCCTCACAAAAATGGCCGGATCCCATGAAAATATTCCTGTTACAAACAAACACAAGTCAAAACATTCTTCATCTAAGAAACACAAGTCCAAATCTGGGAAAAGGCATCATGAACATTCTCGAAGATCTGGGCAAAGTAATGAACGCCATGAAGAACGTCGAGAAATTTCTGGGGAAACACCAGGACAACATGAGAACATTCAGGGTCAGCCTGAAACCTCTGGGAGAGTGGCAGAACAGGTTGTGGCTTCTGAACAAGAAAGGGAAGCTCAGAGAACAGGCAAGAAGAAGAAGGTTCAATTTGCTGAGGAACCTTCTTCCAAGCGACAGAGGGTTGAGGAAGATGATCCCTCAGTGTATAGAGAAGGGCCATTAGAGCCAGTGGCCGGCAAATTTGAGACTTCCACCCCTGTATTCAACCATGGGCTGTACCTGGATCTAGACAGAATTGATGATCTAGGGTTCCCACACTTGCGCCCCTTCCTCGAGCGATATATGCCATGGCTGAGCATCAACCAGAACTATAATGTCAACGTCCTGCGAGTGTTCTGTCAAACTCTCACGGGCAGGGCAAAATTCAGGAAGGTTGATGGTAAAGAACAGATCCACAAGCTTTCATTCACCGCCACAGTAAGGGGGAGATCCATCAGGTTCACATGGCAGACGCTGAATGAAATAATGGGGATAACTGATGAGAGCATGAACGAGTGGATGTATCCAGAGGCACACAAGTACAGCAAAGAAGATCTTGAGAAGCTATATGGCACCAATGGGAAGAAGGTGTCCAAAATGTCTGACTCCAACAGACTGCTGTACTACGTATACTCTCGGATGATGACTCATAAGGGGGGAAACTTCAATGAGTTTGCAAATGTGGACAACCCCTGGTTCCCAAGACTCCTCAAACAGCTGCCTATTAATCCTGGCCAGTTGATCTGCCTCGAGCTTCAGAGGTGGCTGATCAATGACAAGTCTGGCCATCTGCCCTACCCCACCATCATTGCTTTCCTCCTTGAGAAGCATCTGATCAAGGCCACATCTGCTGTGGAGGAAGAGAATGTACAGTGTATCCCCTTTGGTGCAACCAATATTGCAAGGATGGGCATCAAGTATGTGAAGCCTGCCAAACCCACTCGCTCAGGCTCACGTGCCAGCAGTGCTTCTGAATCTGGGACTTCTGTTCCCTCTGTATCTGGAGCAGGGGATCAGGAAGTCGATTCTCGAGCTGGGCCAAGCCGGTCTGTAAGAGTGCCTGCCTCAGTCAAAGCCTTTGCTGAGGAAGTAAAGGAAGAACTCCTCTTCAAGCTTCCTGAATCATTGGTAGGCCCTCTCCGAGATGAATGTGCAACCGGTTTCCGCCAGCAAGGGGAGCGCATTCAGAGGCTAGAAGACAGAGTTGCCAGGTAGAATCCTATCTCGCTGGAGTAAATGCCAAGCTTGATCTCATCCTCCAGCATCTCCAAATACCCCAACCAGTTCAAGGTAACTTACCACCACCTCCTCCTCCTCCCCAAAATCCACCTCCTCCTCCCTCTGGCCATCCTCAACTACCTCCTCCTCCACCTAACACTCAACAACCACAGCCACCGCCACAAAACGACCAACAACCCCCACCATCACCAACCACAGACCATCAATCCCAATCTTCCCCAACCCATGATAGCCAATCTCAACCTTCACCGACCCATGACCAACAAAACCAAGAATCTCCTCAACACTCACCTCGCCAATCCCCTAGCAACTCCTCATCTACATCATCTTCACCTTTTCTCCATCGCCCTAGCGCCCCTACTCGCTCTCCACTTCACTACTCTGATAGCCCTTCCCCACACTCCACCCCTACCCATGCACATACTCAACCTAGATCCAACCCACTCGCTGAACAACTAGGCTTTAATCAGCCCGATCACCCTCTCAGCGAACAGTATAGCCGAGACTACCCCTCCACCTCTCCAACCCCCATAGCATTTACCTCTAGAGATAACCCTGACGAAGTCTATTACCTCCAACCCCAGTCTCCTATCCGCTGGACCACACGACAACCTGACAACTACTACTCCACCTACCCATATGAGGGCCTATTTACCCACCCTACCTTTTTCGAACGAAACCAAGGTCTCTTTCCCAATCCACCTCAGACTCCAACACACCAACCTTCACCCACATCCTCTACCTCTACCCTCTCACCCTCCACTCCTAAACGCTATGGCCCTGCACCTCCACCACCCTCATCTCCTACTCCATCCCTGGCACTCACCCTCTTTGATGATGACAAAAGGGGGAGAGATACTCTGTCCGCTCTTCGCCTGGCTATGAACTCAAGGGATACTCTCAGTCAGCCATCACTTTGGATCGATGAGGACATCGCGGCTGCCCTTCGTCGTGCCATGGAATCCCAAAGGCTGGGTGGTGCTGAGAGCTTTATAAGGGAAGAAGCTATCCAGTTCATGCAGCGGCAAAGAATGGCTGAGCAAAGATCACAGTTGGAAATGGTTGTGGTTAAGCAGAATGAACATCCGTCACAGCCAGAGTCTTCATCCTCAGAACCTCCTCCCACTGAGCCAAGCAAGAATATATTAGAGGAGATAATGATGAAGTATGGGCTGAAGAGGACCATTCATCCCCCGATTGTGATCGCCAAGCCAATTCCCTCTACTTTTGGAACAACTTCTGCTCCTCCTCCTCGAGCTGAGCCAACATCTGCCACTCCTCCCTCATCTGAGCCAACAGTCCAGTTCAGTGATTCTAGGAAAAAGGCCGTCGCTAGGAAACGGGCCAAGCACATTATTGCCACCACTGAATCTGAGAGTGAGGAAGAAGAGACTCCCTCTGGCCAGCCCATGCAAGAGTCTTCGTCTGTGTGTGTTGAACAAGAGGTTCCAGTGGTACAGACTGCTCCAATTCTGAAGGAAGTCAAATTAGAAATAGAAGATATGACTCCTGAGGAATTCGAGAGATATGGGTACACGGACAGACTCACCTTCGATGAGATGGCCTGCCTCGATGCTGAGAGAGCTAGTGCAAAACCCACTCCCTCAATAAGCAAGAGCAAGAAAAAGAGTAAAGGGAAAGGGAAAAGGAAAGCCCAGGAAGTTGAGGAGGATCCCAACTTCCAAGTTTGGAATGTAAAAATCAGGGCTGCCCACTATCCTGATGGTGTAGTCATCCCCTTCGATGATGCCACAGGGTTCCCTGGGTATGAAGAGGTGGAGAACATGAAGAGGGTGTTTGATGAATCCATTGAGTCTGAGAGACTCAGAAGAGAGAGGGAGGAAGAAGAGCTTCAGCGACTAATTGCCCAGATTGACCAGAATGTTCATGAAGCTGAGTTAGCTAAGCTCCAGAGAGAGAGTGAAGAGAGACAGAAGAAGAGGGAAAAGAAAAGGAAACACACACCCTGAACCCACCAATCCAAACATTTTCCTTTTAACTTAGAAATTTTTATGCATGCTTTCGTACTTGCTTAGTGTAATTTACCTGCATATGTTCTTTACTTGTACATTTTGCTTGAGTATATACTTCTGACTTACAACTACTGTTTATCAATGATACTTGTTCTTATTTATCGCTCTTATTCTTTCGTTAATCTTTCATATGAACTAAATCAATGAATATAAGTTTGTCATCATCAAAAAGGGGGAGAATGTTAGAATCTTAAGTTTTGATGAAGACTAAAATATGAAAGAACTTAGAAAGTAATAGGAAAACCTAGAACCCTAAGTTGAAGTGCAACCGGATGAGATCTTACTTCCGGATAGACTAGGACTGGCGCTCGCTGACAAATAGTTCATCCCCCAGCGAGAGCAAGTGATTCACTAAGGAATTAACTTAGTCCATGAGCAATAGATAAACAAAGCCTTTAGACTAAGCTAAGAGTCAACAGAAAGTGAATTTGCTTCCTGATAGATTTGTGCTGACGCAGGCTGATAAAATAGGATAACCCCAAGCGTCAGTGAAAATGCAACATCAAGTGAATTTGCTTCGTGATAGATTTGTGCTGACGCAGGCTGATAAAATAGGATAACCCCAAGCGTCAGTGAAAATGCAACATCAAGTGAAATAGCTTCCTGATAAACTTTGACTGGCGCAGACCGATAGAATAGATATAACACTAAGCGTCAGTGAATAAGCCTCATCAAGTAGAATCACTTCCGGATAAACTTTCACTAGCGCAGACTGATAGAACACGATAACACTAAGCGTCAGTGAATGTAAGCAACGTCTAGCAGAAGTGCTTCCGATAGCTTAGTGACTAGCGCTAGCTGTTGAAGTGACTTAACACTGAGAGAGAGTAAGTAATCCTTCATCCAGTGAATTTGCTTCCGGATGTAAATGTACTTCCTGATATAAGGAACTTACCACTTAGGCAAAGAACACTCCCACTGCATGTGACTATATGTTCATATTGATAAACTAACACTCAGTGCAGCACACTCAGTAGAATTGCTTCAGGATGAGAATCTGCTTCCGCAAGCAAGAGTCAGACCGTACAAAGTGCTCAGATGTCAGAACGACTTTTGTCAGAATAGTACTGTCAGAACAGTGTTGACAGAACAGCATGGTCAGAGCACCTTTTCAGATAAAGCAAAGTCCACCCTGCTGTGCATTAATGAGGACAACGTAAACAAGGCCCCAACGTCTATAATCAAACGGTCTTGTTGCCTCTCCAACGGCTAGATATTCAGAGGCTGGTATAAAAGGGATGTTCTTCATTTCTGAAGAAGAGAGCTTGAATGGAAGAAAAAGAGAGAACAGAGCATAGTATCTGAAATATCATATTCTTCGTTCTACACATCTTCTACTACTCTCCAATCCAGATTTGTGATAATCTTCAGAGAGTGATTCAGTTGTACTTAAGTGAGTAACATCACCCACTCTTAGAGAGAGTTAGTTTTGAGCCTAAGTGTTTAGCACAATCAGTTCATAGAGTGAACATAATTGTAATCTTACATTTGTAAGGGGGAGCATTTAGAAGTTTTTCTAAATCTCCATAGGTTGCAAGTTAGCCCGTAAAACTTGCGTTTGTAAGGTTTGCAGGTGAACCCGTTGTAAAACCTGTGGGTTGTTAGGTGAACCCGTGCTCGTAAAACCTAAAGTGTAAAGGCTTCTCTTGTGCCCGGTTTAAACAAGAATAGTGGATTGGAAATCTCAGGTGTAGCCTGGGGACTGGATGTAGGTCTGGGTGACCGAACCAGGATAAATTTATGTGTGCATATATTTATATTTGATCATTCTATTTTGCATCACATAGCATACTGACTTGTGCATAGCATTATTTATTATCATCATCACCGAGCACAAGCAGTCTTTCCAAAAAGGAGATTAAGTTTTTATTCCCTCACCCAATTCACCCCCCCCCTCTTGGGTGACAGCCACGCATTTCAAGATGAGGGCCTAATGTGCTTTCAAGAGGCACACACTCTCCTAACCACACTTAACAAATGACAACCTGTCCTCTCTAACTAATCCCCAGTACTTATATCTAACCAACTCGCTAATTCACAACTAACTATCCCCCTTCACTTGCCAGCTCAGCAATTACAAAACCGTCCCCCCATTTACTGACTTACTTCCTATACACTTCATATTTAGTATATTCTCGGCCCATTAAACTTCTCAGACCACTAGTCACTTATTTCTCCTTTTATACACGGCCCAAGTTGGACCAGACCCAACACATATGAACATGGACAATGGTATCGTATGATCCATGTAACCGACCCTACCTAGTTGTGATACGGCTTTGTTGTTGTTGTTGTTGTTCTTGTACTATTTAATTTCACCAAGTACATACTACCTCTAGTCCTAAATAAAAGATCACTTTGATTTTTTTTTTTTAAAAGGAAAAACTTACAAAAAAAAATTAGGAAGCAAATAAATTAGGCTACCAAATTATAACATATACCACATGTAATTAGATTATATGTTAGTTTATAGATAGAATAAATTAGTTTTGAGGAAAAAAGGCAATTACACACAATTTAAAATGATTAATTTTGCATTATTAATCCTTAATTTCTAAGATCGCCGAAGTGATCTTAAAATTAAGACCTGACAGAGTAACATTCTTTGTTGACACACAACTAACATGAGTGGAGCTAGCTACTAGTAACATTCAATAGAGCAGTAATAGTTATCATGTACTCATGCAGCAATAACTTTCGTTATGGTTTTGGCCTTGGAAGAAAAAACTTGTATTTGCAACCAAAATGTAACCGATGAGTAGTCTTGAAGTGATTCAACTATATCATCCCGCTTATTAAACTTCCAATGTTGTCATAATCCTTCCATTAGTTCGATAAAAAAAATAATCCTTCCATTAGTAGTTAATTCAGGACCTCCTGCTTTACTACAATACACATCATTTTCTTATTAAGAAATATAACTCTATTGTCTTTCATTGATGTGTTGCTTTTAATTATCCTGCAAATACTAATTTT
The DNA here is from genome assembly GCA_029929735.1 of Mimosa pudica. NCBI lineage: Eukaryota > Viridiplantae > Streptophyta > Magnoliopsida > Fabales > Fabaceae > Mimosa > Mimosa pudica. Next base: position 7,423,694 of record JAKELP010000017.1, on the reverse strand, counting down.
CCCAGCTTATAATTGACATTATTTCTGAGTTAGTTATAATGAGAGGTTCAGACAGTTCCTATCATTGTATAATCTTTGGTGTAGCTTCAGTATGTTATGTAGCTGTCAAATTAGCTTGAATTATTGTTTATAGATCATTATCATTAGAATTGTGAGGGCCATGGCTTTGCTTCTCAGGTCACTTGGGCAGGCAGCACCAAATGTATCTACATTTATCCGAGCTAAGGCAGCAGCCTATCCCATTTTCGAGATGATCGAAAGGGAAACAGTGAACAAAGTTAGCTCAAAATCTAGTCACAGATTAAGTCAACTGGAAGGTCACATCCAATTTAAAGATGTTTTTTTCAGTTATCCATCTCGTCCTGATATAGCCATTTTCAACAAACTCTGTCTTGACATTCCACCTGCCAAAGTTGTAGCCTTAGTAGGAGGAAGTGGATCAGGAAAGAGCACTATTATATCCCTTATTGAGCGTTTCTATGAACCCCTTTCTGGTCAAATACTAGTAGATGGGAATGATATCCGGGAACTTGATCTTAAATGGCTAAGAAGTCAAATTGGGCTGGTTAATCAAGAACCTGCCCTTTTTACAGCAAGCATAAGAGAAAATATATTGTATGGAAAAAATGATGCCACAGTTGAAGAACTTGAACATGCTGTAAAGCTTTCAGATGCTGAGTCTTTCATTAACAACCTTCCTGAGAGATTGGAAACTCAGGTAAGGTTAGCCTATGAATCCTTCACATTTTGATATTAAATAACATCAAAGATTTGAGTATTTTATTAAAGATTTAATGTCATGATCCCTTAGCATTTCTTCTTTTGAAAAATGTGGCCTTGAAGGAAGAGGGAACCGAAGGAAATTTTATTGAAATTTGAAAATCATACTGGTCTTTTATAGAACTTAGGATTCTGTTTGATGTCTATAGCACCTATGTGAAGATATTTAAATCTATTAATATTTCAGCTCTATGAAAGAAATTGCAGGGTGCAGACTGAAAAATGCAAGTGAACTTCAAAATATTATACCTTTTTTTGTGATGATCAAAATTATACTTTGATGTGTAACAAGTGGGTGTAATGCTTAAATTGTTAAACAAGGTTCAAGAATGGTTTTGTGATACTAAAATTGTATAACTTGAAAGATGTGTTACTTCAAGAGGTAAGAGTAAATGCATGTGGCAGGTTGGTGAGAGAGGGATACAACTTTCAGGTGGACAAAAACAAAGGATTGCAATATCTCGAGCCATTTTGAAGAACCCATCAATCCTTTTATTGGATGAAGCTACCAGTGCTCTGGATGCAGAATCTGAGAAGAGTGTGCAAGAAGCTCTTGATCGTGTCATGGTTGGTAGAACAACTGTCATAGTGGCACACAGACTTTCTACAATTAGGAATGCAGATTTGATTGCTGTTGTTCAGGGAGGGAGAATTGTAGAAATTAATACCCATGAGGAACTCATTTCTAACCCAAACAGTGCATATGAATCTCTTGTTCAACTCCAGGAGAAAGCTTCTTCGCAAGGCCACCAGCCAGATGGCCCTGCTCCTTGTGTGGCACCAAGGTATTTATTCCCATTGAAGCACATAAAATGCATGCATCTACCATAACCGCAATTCACATATTTGATGTATTTTTGTTCTTATTAACATGATTCAACGTATGAACTTTGATGTATTGTCATCCTTCTGTTATAAGGTTATTGGCTTAATCTTATTCTTATTAGTGACAGTAGTTAATTGATCCCAAATGCTTAAGCTCTTAGGAATTCATAGACTATTTCTGCTATCAATTTCTATACAATCTATTACAGTTGCAAGTCTTTTAGTATCCAAGTTATTATATAAACTCCTGTTCCTTGTTGCATAAGGTACTCAAGAGAATTTTCCTGTGCAACAAGCCTTGGTGGCAGTTTTCGGTCAGATAAAGAATCTCTAGGCCGCGTTTGTACAGATGAAGTGGAAAGTGTAGCAAAGTCGAGTTATGTTTCTGTGAAAAGAATGTATTCATTGATTGCACCTGACTGGTTTTATGGGCTTATCGGCACCATTTGTGCATTTATTACTGGAGCTCAAATGCCACTTTTTGCTCTTGGAATCTCTCATGCTCTTGTATCATACTATATGGATTGGGATACAACGCGTCATGAGGTTAAAAGAATAACTTTTTTATTCTGTGGAGCAGCAATAGTGACTGTTATTGTTCATGCCGTTGAGCATCTTTCATTTGGAATCATGGGCGAAAGACTTACTCTTCGTGTGCGAGAAATGTTGTTTTCTGGTAATGTGATTGCCTCATGATTATTTGTCTCATTAGTTGTCAATATGTCTTAACTCAAAATGTTTCCTTTCACCTTCCTTATTATTTTAGAAAGCATTATTTTCAAAAAAAATTATATACTTTGAGGTTAGCTTGGACAAGTGTTCATGAACAAACTCATTGATGAATTCGTTTTTCCTTTATTTTTAAGTCTTGAACTCCTTTCTGTCGTGGATTCAAATTTAGCAATATCTATATGTCACCTTGCTTCATCCATTTATCTGGCTGCAGCTATTTTGAAAAATGAAATTAGCTGGTTTGATGAGACAAACAACACAAGTTCAATGCTATCGTCACACTTAGAGATGGATGCAACTTTACTCCGAACTATAGTTGTCGATCGGTCCACAATTCTCTTACAGAATTTTGGCCTGGTTGTTGGTTCATTTATTATTGCTTTCCTGTTGAACTGGAGGATGACACTTGTTGTCTTGGCCACATACCCTTTGCTCATCAGTGGTCATATCGGCGAGGTCTTCTCTTGTGTCCAGTTTTCAAAGTTGTCAGAAGAAACTAGCATGCGTTTTGAGTCTAAATAAGTTTCATTATTTCAGAAAATTTTCATGAAAGGCTTTGGTGGCAACTTGAGCACTGCATATCTGAAAGCCAACATGCTAGCTGGAGAAGCTGTTAGTAACATACGTACTATTGCTGCATTTTGCTCTGAAGAAAAGGTCCTACAACTCTATGCTAATGAGCTTGTCAAGCCTTCTGAGCTTTCATTTAAGCGGGGACAAATTTCTGGCATATTCTTTGGCATTTCACAGTTCTTCATTTTCTCTTCTTATGGGCTTGCCTTGTGGTATATATACACACTTTAACTTCACTCTTTCTTCACTATTCTGTGTGATGATCTACTTAATGTTGCTTACTTTTGTGCTGAGACTGACTCATATTTTCATCAGGTATGGTTCTGTTTTGATGGGTAAGGAGCTGGCTAGCTTTAAATCTCTCATGAAATCATTTATTGTTCTAGTAATAGCTGCATTTGGCATGGGGGAGACGTTGGCTCTGGCCCCAGACCTTTTGAAAGGGAACCAAATGGTTGCTTCAGTTTTTGAAGTGATGGACAGGAAGTCAGGAATGGTGGCAGATGCTGGAGAAGAGTTTAAGATTGTAAAGGGAACAATCGAGCTAAAAAGCATCAATTTCAGTTACCCTTCAAGGCCTGATGTAATGATTTTTAAGGATTTTAATCTGAAAGTGCCTTCAGGCAAGAGTGTTGCCTTAGTTGGACAAAGTGGTTCTGGTAAAAGCTCTGTCATCTCCCTTATACTCAGATTTTATGACTCATCGTCCGGGAGAGTGATGATTGATGGTAAGATCTTTAGGCTATGATGATTCTTAAATTTATTTCTTGTAGCATTTGCATGCATAATTATTTTCTAAAATTAAGGGCCAGCTTGGCTCAACGATGAGCTCCCTTGCCGTGGGGTCTAAGATCATCGGTTTGAATCAGTCACTTTGCGAAAAGCAGAGGTTAGACTGCCCAATATATTCCCTTCCCCAGCAACTTCACCAAGTGTGACTAGAACTGAGTTGACCCTTTTTATATTGCTTTCTCTGAGAATCTTTGGTAGATTATGGGCTTACTAAAAAATTAGTAAACTAAATTGATTATCATTAACTCACACAATTGAACATATAATAATAACCACAACATGCATTATGTTTTGTAGTGTTATCTCGTTACAAATTTGTTCATCTATTAGTTTGTAATAAAGTTGGCTAATCAAAATCTGCAGGAAAAGACATTAGGAAACTGCATTTGAAGTCTCTGAGGAAGCACATTGGTCTTGTGCAACAAGAGCCAGCCCTTTTTGCAACATCAATCCATGAAAACATTCTGTATGGAAAGGAAGGAGCTTCTGAATCAGAGGTAATTGAAGCAGCAAAGCTTGCCAATGCTCACAGTTTCATCAGTTCTCTTCCGGATGGCTACAATACGAATGTAGGCGAACGAGGCGTACAACTTTCTGGTGGCCAAAAACAAAGGGTAGCCATAGCAAGAGCTGTTCTAAAAGACCCAAAAATATTGCTACTAGATGAAGCCACTAGTGCACTTGATGTGGAATCTGAGCGTGTAGTGCAGCAAGCTTTGGACAGATTAATGCAGAATAGGACAACTGTTATGGTGGCACACAGGCTATCCACTATAAGAAATGCAGATCAAATTTCAGTTCTACAGAATGGTAAGATTGTAGAGCAAGGTACTCATTCAAGTCTTATAGAGAACAAAAATGGAGCATATTTTAAATTAGTCAATCTTCAACAAAACCAGCGGTTGTAAAATAATATTGACACTTGAAAGACATAACCAAATGGCTTACTAAAGCTTTACTGTAATTTTGTATTATTTCTTGTCCTCCCTTGGGTTCATAAAGATTGGATTCTGTCGCTGCATGTTGGTAATAACTAATAAGTGTTGTAGAAATATTATTTTTTTTTGAGCAAAGTGTTATAGAAATATAAAAGGGTTATTCATGTAAACTTCTCCACTCCTTGATCCCTTCATCTATTTATTACCTATGGTTATAGTTCACGAGCGATTTAATTGAAGAGGACTTGATTCACTCTTTCTAGCTTAAATTGTGTTATTGGAAGCAAAAACTGTCTAGGCAAGCATGCATTATATAGTTAGATGTTACTTGGATTTTATGTATGCTTTTCTTTTTTCGAAAAAAAAAATTATAGAGCTAGGTCTTTTTTTAGATGTCTTGCTATATAGATAAGGATGACTAATGTTATGGGGCTAGTCAAGTAAACAATTTGAGGTTCATTAAGCTTATAATGCAATATCAAATTATATGATAGTGTATAGATAACCTTATTGGTGAGAACCCACTTGGGATAAACCCGGACCCACAACCAATCTGAGATATACTTAACCCCAAGAAAGCTAAACAAAGGTTTGAACGATCCACTTGAACCCTTGAGCACGAAAGAACAAGGACCCGGCGTGTTGGAAGACAACATAAAGTTGATCAAATCTTGATAAGTCTGTTAGCTCAATTAAGAACCTTAGAGAAAACACTCTCAACAAGTGCAAAAAAGCACCTTCTAAATTGTCAAATTCAAGTCTGCCTTCAAAAGTAGCTTACAAAGTATTTAAAAAACAAGTAAAGTTTAATATAAATTTCGCACAAAAACAATAGGTCAACAATAACAAGAGTTTAAAGCCCAAAATAACATAATTTAAGCCTAAATAAACTTTTTCATGTGCAACTCTTGGTCTAAGCCCTTTAATTTTATGTCTTTGAGCCCAAAATATGTTCAACATCTCCATGTTCAGCCGAAATAATATTTGTGACGTTTTCAGCATCTTTATTCTCAATTGTTGAACCTATTGCCATTTGGTTTGCCCATTCTTCTTGCACCGGGTCCATTCAACGCCTCCTTAATACTCCTGGATCTTACTCTTGTGATTGGTCCACTTGGAATCTTGAGAGATTATTTGAAGTTGAAGAGTCATCTTACTGGATCACATCATCACTTATAGATCCAACTAGGTCAATTTTAATGATGAAATGTCTTGTCAATATATATACTTTATAAATTATATCATCACTATCGTGATGTGCTCTTATGTTTATCGTGAATTTCTTTTCTTAAGTTATGCCAAAACAATAATGATCATGCTATAATCTTGCGAGATAATACTCAAATTTTTATCCCATACATTCAAAACCATTCATCCATATAGGTTCATGAATGAATGGATTAGCCAAGTTCAAGAGACCGAAAAACTACTAGAATAATGTTCTTTATAGTTTCGAGTATACTGTTTACCCTCCTTAAACTTCATCACCTAAATTTTTGACAGTAACTATAAAAAGCTTTGAATTTGAAACCTAGATTCAGTGAAGCAGGTGATAAGTTACGTTATTTTAATCTTATTGGTTGAACATCTTCAAATATTTAATGTTTTAGCCGTTGAAAATGACAATAGAATATAGCTGATTATAGGCTATATGTTGAGATTTTTTTTGGATAATTATTATAAGGCTTTTCAAATATATTTTATAGTACACTCAAGTCAACTGCATAATCCGCATGCACCAAAACATTATAGTGTCTGGCGGCTATTTTCATGGTTGAACATGATATAGTAATTAAAAATTACATTCGAATAATATTTTCTTTCATCTCCGTACATGGGTAGAATTGATCCATTAGTTACATGGTGAAATTGATCCATTATTTAATGGGTAGAATTGTATCCAAAAATACTTTAGTGATGCAAATAAAAAATATTTCAAGTGTTAAGTGCACCTTATTTATCTTTTTGTTAATACATAATACCGATCCATCAATTATCTAACTTCTACAATGAAATGGGAGGAGTATATTATTTATAATTGAAGTCATCAGTATCTAAGTGGCTTTCATGTTTTCAAATTCTTGTTATTTTCGGTTGAGATATATATATTTAAGTGCGCAAAATCATTTTCAACAATATATATAGAGTATATATGCAACTAATCATGGGTTCTTTCAGAATTTTAGTGCATGAATATCTTAAAGCATTTGATAGACCTCATACTCTTCGCTTCTTCTTCATCATCGTTTTTCCAATCCTAGCGACTATATCTTCTTCTTTGTTCTTTGTTGATTATATTATTATTCATGGTTGGTAATCCAAATAAGCGTAAAGTGGAACAAAAGATGAGGTAAGACTTTTTGAAAACTGCTAGCAAATCTCACCGTCGTTCCAGGAACCAATCGCATGCTATGATGTCACACTCGCTTAGAAAGAGCCTAAATATAATACAACCTCGACCTGTAAGTTTTTACCCATTGATTATGTGTGTGTTTGTGTGTGAGTGTCAAAACCAAACCCTAATCCTAGGAATGTCAAACCTTTGATATATTTTCTGTGAAAACCTTAATTAACGTGTCCATATGCCCTTTCTTGAATCTTATAATAGTGTCACTTGTCTGCCTTTTTCTGAATAATTTATTCTTTTTAGCAGATAATAATGCACATGTGTTCATATTTTATTCTAGCTTAGATACGTGCTGCGTTCATTTGAATGATGATATATTGTTTCAACTTGACTCGTGTTAATTCCGAAGTTTTCCACTCGCATGCGTCATCGTGCCAGAAGTTTCTGAATGATATGTTCAATTTTACTTTTACTATATCGAGTTTGGTAGGTGTTTGGTTATATCAACATGAACTAGACAATTTTGAAAAGAAATAACGAAGTAAAAGTAGGTACCTAATAATGTGTATATACAAGTAGACTTAATTATATTTGTTTTATATGTATAACTACTATATAACTACACACACACACACACACACACACACACCTTAGCTTCTTAATAAAACCACGTATTGCACACTTTTTGTTTTGGACCTTTAGTTTAGCATTTGTGCTTTATACGTACACATTATTGACCTGGCTTGTAGCTGACAGAAAATTCAATATCGGCCAGTTCCAATATCGGCCAGTTCGTCAGTGAAGTGGTGATATTTTGTTTACTTATAGAGGGTTAGATGTAACATATTAATACATGGATTGAGATTGCATGTATTGAATTGAATTGTTTTATATATAGGACGTGTGTGTAAGATGATCACCACACATGTCTGTATACAAATGTTAATGAATCTTGATCGAGAACCTAATTATATTTTTTATATTTAAAGAAATGAATCTTAATCTAGGGATCGAGAAGGTCAAATAAATCAAGGAAATTAAATTGTAATCTAATCCATACCTTAGAAAGCAATATCTATACAGTGTGATCCATGTATGATATATAAATCAGTGTTTATACCTAGTAAAAAATTTATCATAGAAATTATTATAGCATAAGTATTATAAACACGGGGACTAATATTAAATGTCAGAGTAAGTAAATATGAGTGTGTTTGTTTTAATTGATGCTAATGCATTCCATCTCCCAGGTTATAGATTTTCTTAAAATTGGCCTCGTTAATTGTGGATATTCAGAGATTTTAAAGGTGGAGTAATTTTTAATAAAAAATAATATAACTTGAATTTAAAGGTGGAAATTAAATTTTATATTAATAACTAATACTCCTCTGGTCCTAAATATATGACCTAATTGACTTTTTTTTTTAGAGATTAAGGTTGTGAAATAGGTTATTAAATGATGATATATTTGATATATTTTTATATTATCCATTAGTTTATAGGTAAAATAAACTAGTTTAAGGGAAAAAATTAGGTAAATCAATTTATAATTAACTTATTTTGCTTTTTTAAGGATTTCTAGAAAAAGTCAATTAGGTCTTATATTTAGGACCGGAGGTAATATAACTTATTCTTTTAATATACACAAGTTAGTTACCTCTAATTGATTTACAAGAAGCTAAGGCAAATAAATTTAAATACTCAAAATATTAGTCGATCAATTAGAGCGAGGAAGAATGTCGATGTGTTATGTGGTTTGTAAATATACACATGCGTGTAAATATATACACAATATATTTTTATAGTTTAACTTGAATTTAACATTGGCCAAATTTTTTAGAAAACCCAAGAATAAATTGGTCAAATTTTCGTGGTTTTTAATTACTTCTGCGGAAGCATCTAAAAGATAAAACTCGGAGACCGACGAAGCCTTAAAAGTCTAAAATGTGAATGACTTTCGTGTTACTCCATCCATAGATCTTGTGTCATGGTCAACACACACACACACACACAACATTATCAGTGATATACATCGCTTGCCACATGTTGATCAACTTGCATTGCAATACCCGTATTTGGTGCTAAGTATATTAGTGTTTGACCCTTTAAGCATATTTAATTTAATAATTAACCATGAATTTATAGGAAACAATGTTTTGACTTCTGCCGTTCCAGAGAAATGAATATAAAAAGGGGCCAAACGGAATTCGATCCACTTAGTAATAATTAACCATGAATTTTTATAGGAAACAATGTTTTGACTTTTGCCGTTCCAGAGAAATGAATATAAAAAGGGGCCAAACGGAATTCCACTTATCGACAAAATTTACAAACGGAATTCTGTCAGTAATTTGATTTCTGACAAATTTTAGATGATTAATAATAAACTAATAAATTGTTGATGGAATTTTCGTCAGTAAAGTTTCCGACAAATATTTTGCCCGTGATTGATTAATATTTTATTATTTAAAATAAATTAATATGTTAGAGATGAAAATTCTGTCTATAACTTTAACAACAGAAATTACTGACGGAATTCCGTTGTAAAACTTACAGAAGGAAATTCTGTCAGAACATTGTCGATACATAACCGGCATTGAATTTTATCAACGGAATTTCCATCAAAAATCCGTATTAGTCATAACCTTATAAATAGATGTATTATAGTTGAGTCATAACCTTGAATCTCACAACAAGTAAGCTTATAGTTGAGTCATAAATCAGCTCTTCAAATATATATTATAAATAGATGTATTTAGGTAAAAAGGCGATCCAACTATAGAATGTGGACACTGAGGAGTAGTTGTAGACTTGAATAATGTGGGTGTGTGTATAGAAATAGCAATGTATTTTAGTCTACCATATAACAAGAAAATGACAAAGTTGATGACAACTGATGAGATTATCCAAATGTACATCGGAGAACTCTAATCGTTGCCGAGATCCTATGTTAATTCACAGCAACAAATTAACTATATTTTTTCATTATGTATTATAGCGTATTAATTATGCTTTTTATATTGAATTATTAACTTTCATCAGTATATTCATGAATGATAAATTTGTCCTCAAATTCGATGACCGAAGTTTTTTTCAACCTGAATGTTATGACAGGTTTGCAGAACCTAACAAGGAAAATAACCGTGTTTAAGTAAGCATTTGCTTGTTTTAAGGCTAATTTGCCCGTGATAGGCAATTCATCAAGACATGTTGGTGAAAATCGAAATAAGTGAACAATGGTATGTAACTCAAAACACCGAGACCAAATAGAATTAGCCAAGATATCTCGATTCACTTGGAGTTGGGCATAGTTAATACTAACAATAATAACTGAATTTTGAGTTTAACATTATTTATCAAACCATATTATTGTATTGTATATAAAATAATTGGGGCATTTTAATTTTAGTACTTACTTTGGTTCTAATTACAATATCAATTTTTTTTTGAGAAATTAACCATGCAAAACACACCACTTAAAATTGTCTATATTTCTATTTTTCCTCCAAATCAATCTATATAAACTAAAATATAATCTAATTACATGTAATATATATTAAAATTAATGGTCTATTTTTCTCCCTAATAAATCTCCACAAAATTAAAAGAAGTCAATTTGGTCATATAATTAGGACATGCATTATCTATAAAACATATATCCATAATGAAAAACTGTATTTTTATTTGTTTGAACCAAATTCATTTTTTGATAACCAAAACGAAACTGAAAACGCAAATTCTTACAAAAATGCTAAATTCCAACCGAAACCTAATTAACCAAACGGAAAAGGCCGAATTGAGCCAGGTTTGATTTTCAACTTTGGTTCAAATTTGTTCACCCTAATAATATAATCATGTCCCTATAGTGCTTCTAATTAATATTTTGTCTTATTACCCGCTAGCATCTTATTAGGAAAAATAAAATATTATTCATACAGAATTTCAATTTTCAATAATTGTCATGCTGTGGCAAAATGAGGTTAAAGTATATAAGGTAAAGGCCCAATTTTGATACATAACTATTGGCTAAGGAACAAAAATAGTACATAACTATTGAAAAGGTCACAAATGATCCTCAACTCTTGGGCATGAGTAGATCAAAAATGATATTTCACTAATATGACAATAAGATTACCCATGAAATATCCAAAATGCCCTTATAAAAAATAAAACTAAACACAACTACAGTTGTGTATGGCCAAAATCCCCTTATAAGGAGTTTCCCTTATAAAGAGTTGCCTGCATACAAGGGTGGCCACCACCACACATCATTAGGTCCTCTTCGAATTCCCCCTCCTCAGCCACACATCATCAGAGTTTGGTCTTTTCATGTGTAATCTTATTGTCATATTAGTGAATTATCATTTTTGATCCTATGCCCAAGAGTTGATCGAGGAACATTTTTGACCTTTTCAATAGTTATGTACTAATTTTATTCTTTAGCCAATAATTATGTATCAAAATTGGGTCTTCACACAAGTATATATATGTTTAATTAACATAAAGTTTCATTTATAATTTGTTGAAGTTTAGAAAGTAAATTTGATTTAGTCATATAACGTTAACATAGTTAATATCATCTAACACAGTAATGACCATAAAATTAAATGGCAACAAAACATTCGTAGAGATAGAGTTGTTTGCATTTGACTTTCTTTTATAATTTACTACTTGAGTTGAAATGAAGAATAATATTATTTTGAAAATTAACATCAAGCTAAGCATATTTTTCAGTGTTTAATTATATCATCATAACTTAAATTTGCGGATCAATATTTTCCATTTAAGATGTTTGTAGTTGAAGGACTAAAAATAAATTTTACGTACAAACTGAAGGGTCTTAAAAAAATTGGATACAGACATGATAGGCCAAAGTACAAACATATACTTTAACCACTAGTAGAAAATAATACATATTTTAACCTTTAACCTAGAATGTATTCAATACTCATTTACATTGAAAGCTGTTTCTCTCCATAGAATATAGGTGCAATAGTAAGAGATAAATTGAAAAATAAATTATAAGCTAGATATAAAGTGGATTGAAATTACCTATAAAAGAAACAAAAGTATACTTCCAATGAAGTAACTCCTATACTTAGGAGGATTGAGAGTACACATATTAGATATCTCTACTTTTCTTATTAGTTTATTATATATCCTCGTCATCATGAAAATTCCAATTATGTATTCCTTCTTGTCTTAATTATAAAATCAGTTTGACTTTTTTGGAGAAATTAAGGACCAAACTAATTTCTTTAAAATGCCCATAACTATGGTTTTCCCTTGAAACTAATTAATTTATTCTACTTATAATCTAATCTAAAATCTAATTACATAGTGACATGTGTTATAATTTAGTAGTCTAAATTGTTTCATTAACTTTTATAAAAAAATAAAATAAATCTTATATTTAAGACTAGATGAAATATAAGACTTGGACAAGAGTAACCATATATAGAAAACTCACTCCAACTTTCTATTTCATGCGAAGTAGTTGTTTTACAAGTAGAAAATAAAGCGTATATTGCTTCTTATATTCTTCAATATAAGATTTCATTTATTTTTACTTTTGAAAATCTTAAGAAATATAAATAAATTGTTTATGAATTAGTTTGCCTTAGAAGGTGACTTTTTGAAATTTTGAACTTCTGCTATCATAGACTGATTCCAATATATACTTGAGGACCAATACACATACATACTTGAGGACCAAGTTGTAAATATACCAACTCTAGCAAGCTAGCTACAATATAATCATGGCCATGCTATAATTGTCTCTCTCGATTGTATCGAAAATCTAAAATGGTTGAACCAATGGGGTCAAATTAAGCCACGTTCATAATCTTACTGAAACTAATAAACTCGTCATGTATAAATGCATGAACGTTAAGAAAGTTCCACGCAACTCACCTTCTACTTTAACGACACTCCCACTACCTAATCTCCCCCCTTTTCATATTAACCATCATTATTTTATAAATTAATTAATGATCTCTCTCCATAATAATTCATCCCTTGACTAATTTAATTAGTAATCCTTCTAAACGTAACTTTGCTTGTTTCACTTTGCCTACTCTCTCTTATTCTCTCTCCCTCCATCTCTTTCTGATCTGTTCTGTCTCATTCCACCGTGCAGCTATAAAAACCAGCATCTCCTATCTATATCAGTTGAAGCCTTTTCTAATAACTTGAATTTTCTACTTAGAGAAATAATATATCTATCTGCAAAACACACACACACACACACACACACACTTCAATCTCAGTGTTATCTAGCCTTGGAATTATATAATTGTAAGAGTAATATGGGTAGGGCTCCATGTTGTGACGAGGGGAGAAGTGGGATGATAAAGAAAGGGCCATGGACACCAGAAGAAGATGAGAAACTTAAGGAGTATATAAGAAAGAATGGGCATGGAAGTTGGAGGACACTTCCAAAGCATGCTGGTCTTAATAGGTGTGGAAAGAGCTGTAGGCTGAGATGGACTAATTATCTGAGGCCTGATATAAAGAGAGGTCAATTCTCTGAAGTTGAAGAACGAATGATCATCAGCCTTCATTCTGTTCTGGGAAACAAGTAAGTATATATCCTTGCTTCTGCTGCATGTGTTAGTAAGTGTGTGTTTTGAATAAATTAAGGATACAAAATATTAGAGATCAAGTTAGGCGATTAAATTTACAGAATTAACAACTTTAAGAAACCTTTCCAAGTTATCTTTTATCTTTTCAAGTACTTCTAATCTTAATAATTACCGTGAAGAAATGTTTAATTATATATCTATACAAAGTAAAGATGCTTGTTACATTTGATCTGAGTTGTCTGTGCCCCTACCCAAAATTTCCCTTCTTCCCAAATGATTTATATTAGTCACTAGATTTTACATAAAAAGAGTAACATGAAATATATAGACAAAAATATGGTGTATTTTTAAAATTTTAAAGATTTTTCAAAGAATCGGGTACATACTCTACAGTCTAAACTGCGCCAAAGAGTTTTTCTCCTTGAAAAAGCATGGAAAAAAATTACTCCATAACTGTGCAGGCATCCCTTCTTTTTAAAGATTTTAAAATGTGACGTATTATGTAAATTCCAATAATAAAAAAGAAACACATAATGACATTTGGGAAATATGAAAATTATTTCAAAGGGCGGGGGCAGCAGACACCCTAAATTCACCACATGGATATCTATATAAAACTTAAAATTTCCTACTAAATATGAAGTCATAGAGTTTAGTTAGCTTACAAGAATGTAGAATTCATAGAGCTAATAACAGTTATTAAGGAATCGAGTTTTATTTAGTTATATGGCACATTTTATTTATGTTGTTGTAGGTGGTCAAAGATTGCAGGCCATCTTCCTGGAAGAACAGATAATGAAATAAAGAATTATTGGAACACACACATAAGGAAGAAGCTGCTTCAGATGGGTATTGACCCTGAAACTCACAAACCCAGAACTGATTTCAATCACCTCCTCGCTAATCTCTCTCACTTGCTTGGTATCTCATCATCATCATCAAACAACAACAACATTCCTCTCATGGCTTCATCACAACTAGATCTCACTTCTCATCTAACCAAAATCCAGCTTCTCCAAAACCTATTACACCTTGTAAATACATCAAACCCTTTCCACTTGAGCAACAATATTCATAATCATACCCTCCTAAACCTGCCACTTCATCAACTTCAATCCTTTATGAATATGAACAATGGAGTTCAAGAACATGTAAACCCACATGGTCTATTATTCCCTCAAGCACAAGGAGGATCTGGTTTAGAAGCCTTTGGTTTAAATAATGGAAGCAACATGTATGATATGATTATTCCACACCAGAGCCACCAGTCAGAAATGAATATACCTGCACTAGTCTCGGCATCTCCGACGATCAGCTCAGCCATGAAGCAAGCTGATGATAGCTGCAATAATACAGCTCATGAAGTTTCCACTACTGATCAGTCACCTCATAATTCATCTACAATGTTTGAGAGTTGGGAGAAGTTCTTGGATGATGAAATGATGGGTTCTGACTGGAAGGAGATCCTTGAGTATGTTCTCTTCTAATTAATCTCTTTCTAGTTTCCTTTTGTTTAAATGAGAGCGAGTCTAAGAACAATAATAGACGTCGATGTCATGTAATTTAATTTAAAGGTTAAAATTCTAGAAACAATCTTTTCATGCGGGGCAAAGTTGTATATAGGTGACGCTCTCCGATCCAGATAGATACCGGCCACCAAAGAGAAACTTAGTGCACCCGACCACGTTACCATATAATTTGAATAACTATAACATGATGAGGGAAAACAAAGGATAAAGTGAACATTGGATTGTTAAGTACTCCCTCCGTTCCTAAATATAGGACCTAGATGACTTTTTTGAAAAATCCTAAAAAAAACAAAAAATAAGTTAATTATAAATTGATTTACCTAATTTTTTCTCTTAGACTAGTTTATTTTACTTATAAGCTAATGGATAATCTAAAAAGATATCAAATATGTCATGATTTAATAACCTATTTCGCAACCTTAATCTTTCCAAAAAAAAGTTATCTAGGTCTTATATTTAGGAACGGAGGTAGTATATATACTAGGTTATAATATCTAAATGATAAATGATAAAATGAACAATGGATTGTTAAGTTTATTATACTAGGTTATAATATCTATATTAGTTAGTGAAGTGACATATGTTCTCATTCTTAATTCTTAAAGGATATAAGACTAACGCATAGTTGTTTTGGAGTTTGTTTATTAATTAAACATATATATGATACTAGGTGTCATTATTTTGTCACCTTTAATTTGTATGTTTTAATCTTGCGGGGGGGAATGACAAGTGCGATATTAATATTTTTCCTGCAAGAGAAATCATGTATAAATTATGTTTATAATTTAATTTTAAATAATATTCGAAATTGTATCAAGTGGGTGACATGTGACTTGTGTATTTCGTTACATTGTAATTTGTCATTTTCTTCTGCTTTATTATTTTCTAAATCAATGGTGTCATTGCATACAACTTGATTAGTTACCTTGTACTTTTCAGACTATCATCAACTTTGGCGTCTCCAGTCTCATGGTAGAGATGTTGAATAAATGCCTTTACTGGGGATCAAATAAACCACGGAACACACCCAAGATCTACGCATACAATTGTTCATTCAAGCTTTTTTTACCTATTGTTTTGTTTTTTCATTAATGATCTAGGTATCCTCCCACTCGACAGGTGAGAGAATAATCCTCCGCTGATTTATTCGTAAAGGATTTTTGTTTTTTTTATTGTTTAGATGTTTAGATTCGATACAGAGGGGTAGAATTCGTGTATTAAATTTGTATCTTAATTTCTGTAAACAGAAGATATACACATGCATGTGCGCTCATATGATACCGACCATTTCATATTTTCTTTGATTTGATTATGTTGTTTCAAGGAGACAAGATTGATTCTAGTACAGGTTTGGTTTTGTTTGTTTTTTTTATCTTTTGTAATAAATGCAGAAGTATAATAATTCCTAATTTTTCTCTTTATTCTCTCTTATATGCCATTTCTTTTTCTTTATGAAAATATAAGCCATTTCTCTTTATACTCTCTTATATACAAGCTATTTCTGGTACAACATAAACATAAACTATTTAGATATATACAAATTAAAGAGAATAGTGTTACTGTCAAATCTGAATTTTAGTAAAAATAGAATGATCGTGTGTGCTTGTTTAGTTAAGAAAATTTTACCCAAAAATAAACATATCACTTAATATGTCAAAGGATGACGGTTAGACCGGTTCTTATAACACTCCTTTGTAGTTAAAGTGGGGATAAAATGGAAAGTTCACATAAAACTTCAACAATCTACCAATCCTATCTTTTATTAAAGAATAGAGCATAAAAAAGATTCTTATCTTATATACCAAACACAGAGTAATGTGTGTTTGGTTTGAGGGTAGGGTGGGTGAAGGGGGTATTTCTTTAGTTTTGAAGTGAGACCCTCTAAATTTTCCCTCAACTCACTATCAAAATTTTGAATTCATTCCGTTCAAAATTATCTTATCCTCTTAAATATTTTGAAATTCTAAAAATATAACATACTCCTTCCAGTCCTAAATATAAGACCTAGATGACTTCTTTTTGGAGATGTTAAGGTTACAAAATATGTTATTAAATTATGACATATTTGATATATTTTTAGATTAGTCATTAGTTTATAGGTTAAATAAACTAGTTTAAGAAAAAAAATTAGGTAAATCAATTTATAATTGACTTATATTTTGTCTTTTTAGGATTTTCCAAAAAAGTCAATTAGGTCTTATATTTAGGACCGGAGGTAGTATCACTTATGTCCTTCATGATACCCAAGATTTGTCACTTCCTGATTATTTTGGTGGGTTAGTTTTGCTTTTTCAAATTATAGTTGTTCTTTTTCACGGTTTTCATAGCTTCTCTCATTAGCTTCTAGTAGAGAGTGTAAGCTCTAACATGAATAATTGTACATTCAGTTACACCTATTTGAAACAATACCATGCTACTTTGTATGCATGTATAACCAGTTTTGGTATAATTTGCTGCCCTTTTTTTGTTGTCAGATATAATTTACATTTATGTATGTGCGTTGTTGTTATTCATTGAACCCGCGTATTGTTTATTTACCAAGAGTAGTTTGATGCAATACTTATAATATTCCTTGACTGGATCATAATTGATTTGTAATTTTTGTTATATATTGCAATATTGCAGCTGATTTTTTCTACAAAATGCATTATATACTTTCATATACAAATATCATCAAATAGTGAACTTCAGAGAGTTAGGTGAATCTTTTCGGTGCATCATACAAAACCTTATACTCGTTCTAAAAATAATGATCTGTGATAGATGCATCTTCTAAACACGGAGTTATATGGTCGGACATAATGTGATACAAAATAGACATTTCAAGAGCTCAAGTACAAATAAAATAATGCATACAACTCAAACTAAGCCTTAATTATCAAATCTGGTTATTATTTATAGACCATTGACTTCGTTTAAAAAAAAACATTCCCAGCCCTCTTTATAAAGCAATTATTACCATATATCCATATTTCCACTTAAAAAATTAAAGTTTGTTGGAGGAAAAAAAGTAAAACAAAAAACTTGATCAATTTTTCATGTTGGTCAGGTAATTATTTGTACAAACGTTCCATTGTCTACTGGTATTGGACTCGATCCAGCAACCTAAGTTCAATTATCTGTGGAACCTCAAATATTATACACTCAAGTAGTCCTTTTACCAAATGGTAAGAACATGATAATCACATGACAAATGATGCCATTCTTATCCAACATGAAGCTATTTTAATTTCTTTGAACAAAATTGCTCAACTTTTTAATTCAATTGCATCAGGGACTCAGGGTTCATGGATTCCAAAAGTAAAGTTGAGCAAGAATGATACCAAGCCAGACACAACGCTCATTTCAAGATTGTGGGGGAGAAAAATCCCTAATTTTTCAGTTTTTCCTCCTAAACCACCCCCCTCCAAGAAAAACAATTCTCTCCATCCAAAATAGGGAAGCAGGCTAATGATCCAACTAACTTGGAGTTGTTGAACCATGGATTTCCAATGCGGAACCTGCAAAATCCAATCAAAGTCCAACACTTGTGGAGACTTTTGCCCAAATAACCATAAGACCAGTCTACCAAGATGTTTCTTTTAAATTTAGTACATTCAGAACATCATAATATAGAAATATTAAATCAACATATGAAGGAACAGTACACCAAGTTTCTAGTTAAAATCAGATGCAACTATATCAAAGGAACTCATATAATTCAATAATATGACTCTGCAATTGACAGAAAATCACAATAGCCAAGTACAGTAGCACTTTTTGTAAAGTTCTAGAGCTCTCACTAAGTGAATAGAACAGCTGGCATATTAATAAAGTAACATACTCTTGAGGAACTAAGCACAGAGCAAATATAGCAGATAAGTTTATTATTTGCCTTTATCCTCTTCCTTCATCTTCTTCTCCCACCTGCGTTTCTTATAATCCCGCAACATATCTGGCATCTTCTCCATCAATCTTGCAGTTTTTTCCCTTTTCTCAGCAGCTATCCTGTCACATTTATGTCCTTTCCTTCTGGTTTTCATCTCCTTCCTTTCTGGATCATATGGCCAATCTTGACCAGCAAGAAGCACTTCCTTGCGAAGCCTAGCTCTATGTCGAGCACTAATACCAAGAGGCTTCCAAGCTCCAAGATCCCAATATCCCCAAACACCCTTGGCAAGTTCATCCTTATACTTAACCAACTTCTCACGCCATGGATACTGATATTCTCCTACCGCCTTCACCACTGAACTAGCAGCTTTGCCTGCCATAACTCTTCTATTCTTTCTTCTATCCTCTCTGGTTAAACTACCATATGCTTGCTTCTTTGTAACATGCAAGACATGAAAATACATAATTTATTAGCAAATAGACAATAGGCTCTAAACTATTAGACAAGCTTTCTCCAACTGTTTTTGACTCCTATGTCTGTGTTCTCTGTAAGCATACCAATCACATCATACACACCAACTCTAAATAGTAAACAAATACTCAAAATTTGTTTCAATTCAGAATAAGTGAAAACACAAAATTAAATTAAGGACTAAATTGTAGTGCAAGTGATGGTAGGAAAAATGAAGGGCAGCACAGCATAAAGCTACAAAATGTGGTTTTTAGATGCACAACAACCCAATCAAGGAGTAAAAGCCAAGGTTGTGAATAATGAAAGTATTTTTCTTTTACAAATGCCCCAAGAAATAAAAGGGCACCCATACAACTGAGAAGGTCATGACTAAAGGATACTCATGATTGAGTAACTATTTTTCTCATGAAGGAGCCTAATTTCGACATAACAAGCTGAAATCACGGAAAATAGCCAAGAAACCTAACTTGCACCAAAAAAGAAAACACAAGGTCATATCTTATCAGTAAAGCAGACAAAATAAAAGGAACATAACTTGAATTTCATGATGGCCTTAGTCAGTCACTATATCACAGTCAGCTCTCAAGAGTAACAAAGCAAGATATAGATATTACTCCTTCCGGTCCTAAATATAAGACCTAATTCACTTTCTTTGGAAAATCCTTAAAAAAGCAAAATAAGTTAATTATAAATTGATTTACCTAATTTTTTCCCTTAAACTAGTCTATTTTACCTATAAACTAATGGATAATCTAAAAATATATCAAATATATCATCATTTAATAAACCTATTTCGCAACCTTAATCTCTAAAAAGAAAAAGTCAATTAGGCCCTATATTTAGGACCGGAGGTAGTATTACAGTACGATGTCCAGTATCCAGTAATTAGAAATAAGTCGAGAGTAAGAAAAGTAGGGTTCAAATGAAATGAACGGAAAAGAATAGGAAATGAATGATAGCGAAGAAGAAATGAAGAAGATGATATGACAAAGGAAATAGCTACCATTACCTAACAAATCTGCGTGTGAAGACAAAGGAGAATGAGAAGAACAGAGCGCCGCCTCTGCCTCTGCCTCTGCCTCAGCTCCTCCTTATTTCTTCCACAATCCTCTCTCCCATCAACCTCTCTCTCTCTTCTCTTCCTCACAAACCCCAAAACGCATCATTCAATATTTAATTTCACACATATTTAATACTACTCCGCTCCTAGATATAGGATTTATTTCACTTTTTTTTTTGAAAAATTCTATAAAATCAACCTCATAATACTTATACTTATCAATCATAATCAAATAAGAGATAAATAGTGTGAATAAAGGTACATAGTTGTGGTGAATTGGTAATATCATGTAATAATAAATAACTTAATTAATAATTTAACTAATATCTTTAATTATAGCTTGAAAAAAGGGGAATTTATAAATGAACGATTTTCAAAATTAAATTGAATTTATTTTAGTTAATCAAATTAATTAATGGCAAATTAAAGTGGGAAGGGATAATAAGACTAACCATGAAATAAAGGTGTTGGCCAAAAAAAAAACTATGAAATAAAGGTAATCTAAATAATTTAAAAAGAGGAGTCTTACTAAAGAAGGTTTGTAAGGAAAGAATTGCAATTTGCGGGAGGAAAGAGCTATGAAAGATTGAACGAAATGAACTTTTGTGACGGATCAGGCAAATGGATAATGGGCTAATATTCCAACCCATGTATTTTTTCTTTGTTTTTAAGGTAAAGTATATTTTTTAGTCCCTTATGTTTGCATCAAATTTCAATTTAGTCTTTTATGTTTGGAAAGTACATTTTTAGTCCTTTTTTATTAACACGGTTAGTTTAACTTAACGGAAAATGTTAATTTAACAATTTTAAATGATTATTAAATACTGGAAAATGTTCAGATTAAAATATTTGAGTGTAAATATTCTTATATTTTCAAAATTTATCATTTTCGGTCCAATTTCAATATAAAATAATCATTTAAAATTGTTAAGTTAGCATTTTCCGTTAAGTGAAACTAACGGTGTTAACAAAAAAAGACTAAAAGTGTACTTTCCAAACATAAAGGACTAAATTGAAACTTGATGCAAATATAAGGGAACAAAAGTATACTTTAGCCTTTAATTAATTAATTTCTTCGTAGTACTTAAGTGGGTTTTAACTTTTAACATAAGTTATTATATAGAGTCCTTACTTAACTCGGATGTTAATTTGTGAAAATGCAAAATGCTTATCTTATTCTTAAAATGTAAAATGCATCAACTATTTATTTAATTTGATTGTTTGAACTATTTGCATATAATTCAATTATATTTAAAAATGTTAGTGAAATTTAGTTATGATAACTTCATAATTTAAAGAAACACTATAATTATCTTCATTTGCCCCCTTATTTATTAGAGGCTGAAATTCTAGTTGAGTCATTTTGAGCCCAAGCTCAAGGAGGTTCAGACTTTAATTGCAGTGCATGGACATTATGAAAATAATGTATTTACTTGTAGTTTGTGAACAATAAGCTACTAAACTATTTAACTATTTATGATTCGGTTTTGTATGTGTGTTAATTTTTTTTTGCCAACTATGTGTGTTAAATACTACCTCCAGTCCTAAATATAGGACCTAATTGACTTTTTTTTTGTAGAGATTAAGGTTGCGAAATAGGTTATTAAATGATAACATATTTGATAGATTTTTAGATTATCCATTAGTTTATAGGTAAAATAAACTAGTTTAAGGGGAAAAATTAGGTAAATCAATTTATAATTAACTTATTTTGCTTTTTTAAGGATTTTACAGAAAAAGTCAATTAGGTCTTATATTTAGGACCGGAGGGAGTATTAAATTGTTGAGTTAATAATACTTGGTATTTAAACATAATTTGGATTAAATTTATGTTTCCTAATTTTATATTTTTTTGTTTGCAACCAAGTATACTTGAAAAAGAAATAAAAGAAACCCATGGGTTGGCCCGAAGCACAACCTCTTAAAGGTTGAGGTTTGCAAAATAGTACAACATTTTTTGGGCGATGGGCTTTTGACGGTTTGACCCGAATTCATGGCTCCAATATCTATTTTTTTTTCAAACTATTAACTAATTATTGTTGAGGCAAATTTAAGTAGGGTTGCTTAAAAAATTAGACATAAATCCAATATTTATAGGAGAGATTTTTGTGTGAACCCAGTGCACCACGTCATTTGTGGTCCGACCAATAATAACTAAACATGTAACCTCTTGCGTGTAATTTTTATTCTGATGTGGTATTGTAAAAATATTAACTAATTAATAATAATTTTTTTTCATTATGTAAAATAAAAAACATTGAAAATATGTCATTTAAAATTTTTTAAGGTGTTAGTTAAATTTTGTAGGATACCAAGTCAAATTGGATATTCCACATAAGATCATACGTGTTTAGTTGTTATTGGTCGGACCACAAGTGACATGGTGCACCAGGTTCACAGAAGAATTTCTCTCTATTTATAGCTAATATTCACTCTCATATAGGATGAAGTATGTTATATAATATACCTTGAGTCATGACAAAGAAGGGAGAAGGAAAAAAGGGCAAAACACCAGTTATAGGTACGATAAATTAGTTTTGAAAAAAAAATGATTATAAGCAAATTAAAGTAATTAATTTAACAACTTTAATTTCTCAAGAATAAATGTTAAAATGTTCTTATAATTAGGATGAAGGGAGTATGCTCTTAAAGTTAAAAAGAAAATTATACTCTCAAGTGTCGAGTGATTTATTTGGAAGGGAGGAAAGATTAGTAATGCTATTTCAAGGAGAACTTGTTAAAATTACCATAATTGGAAAGGGAACTTAGTTGAAAAATTAATTGCAACTAATCACAGTCGCAAACATAAAATAATCTGCGTCATATATAGCTTGTTCTGCAACAACGAAGTTATGAGTCTTCTACTGCGGGTCCAAACAAAAACTCATGTCTCAACTGCCACTTATCGTTGGATCGTACACTCGCACTCAAAATATGAAGTACCATTGTCCACAAAACTAACAAGCCTAGACCGTTCTTAGTTGCAACTTGCAACAATCAATCTGATAAGGCTAAAACCGTGGTAAAAGTCTTATCCAAAAGAATCTAAATAAACATTAAGCAGAGAAAATAAACGATCATTCATGGTCACCAATAAAGACAGAAAATGTTTTGAAAAGTCATTTTAAGCGGATTCAGAATTGGATGTAGATTAGTAGTTGCAAACATCAGCAAGTAAAAAATGTATCCACCCTCCTTAACACTAGTTTCTCTTTGATCTTACTCAATAGTTATACGATAAAAAGATGGTGACAAAAATGCTTATCTTACAAAGAGCATTCTTCACCTTATAGTATGTCAGCAGACATGGGCAGTAGGACCCTGCTGAACACATTAAGAGAAATAACTACTAGCCAGCTAGAAGCAGAAGATTAATCCTTTTGTGATAAGTTCAGACTCAAGTAGTTACATGTCGATACCATGCATGCATTTACAAGCACATTTCAACATCATAGGCCATTTCATTTAAGAAGAAAACAAGGAAACTGATACATAAAATCAGGGAAAATATAATGCATCAGAGGGAAAAATCATAGTTAATAAATGATCAGAAGTATGGTAAGATCATTGATGAAAATTTCACATCGGAAAATCACATGTACAGTGTCATGTTATCAACTGTCTCTAGCCAGAGAAAACCATGAAGAAAAGATATGTTTAGTTATTTGTTAAGAGAGAAAATATATGACGAGTGATTCTCGATTCAAAAGAAAAATGAGCATATGCAGCAGTACATTGTGGTGCTCAATACCTAGGAGCTTGCAGTTTTCAAACTGAACATTGTAGTGCTCAAAACAAAAAACAAAAGACAGCAAACTCATGAAAGCCTTAAGCTATTTTATGCAACAGCATACCAGCTCTCTCATTCAGCCACGTTCTCCATATTCTCTGCTTCTTACTCTTCTCCCTCTCATCTCTTTCATCTACCTTGTTATAAGCTCTTCTCAGATTTTTATGATTTCTATCTAATATGACTCTGCTTCATTTTTATAAACTGGTTAGTCAGAAGCATCACCTAGTTTATATTCAGTCACAAACAACGCACCGAATGCCAAGTGCTGGGGGGGATTAAGGAATTATGGGTTTATACATAAGGGTAACACATGCAGGGTATCTACACCCAAAAGGAATAATATACATATTTGGCATGTCACAATAATGTTTTTGTCGAATTTTGATAGGCACAGAAAGATTACTCATAGATATGTCACAATAATGTCACATGTCATATCGCCACATTATACTTCCATAAATGTCTCAAAAATGGTTAGTCATAGATATGCAAATATTAGGGGCTAAACACATGCAGCATATCTGCAGGCCAATCTGAAATCATTAAGATAGCTTACAATTAACAGTATAACACTCCCACAAAACATCCCCAAATGTCAAAATCTATATTTTACATGTCATAAGCAAGTTGTCTTTGATTGCATTTTTGAACTCTGCTTTCAATGAGAATTTATTCTATTAGTTGGAATAATCTATTGAGCCACTGAAAGATTATTTTTAAAACTTTAAATACTGTGATCTGTGGCTTAGGAAAATGAACCATACACTATCCCAAAAATAATGCGCATGAACTCACTGATGCTTAAAAATCTAATCAAAGAAGAATATTCTTGATCCTCTTTCAATTATGTTCCTTAACTTGCTTTTATAAATCAGAATTATTTTCATCATTCATGGATGGAATCGCAGTCAAATTTACTCAGTAAACAAAAGTTATATCATAACATTGGTATATAGTATATCTTTTTTTGATCAAAGGTATATAGTATATCAATTGTCCATTATTTCCACTCTTTTTGGCCTGACATCTAACAGCTCTCATATTGTCCCACATCTGAACGAATTGTTGCCCATGATTCAAATGGTTTTTGTGGGGCGCAGAATAGAATATTCTAGTCCTTCACGCAGGTATTAGTTAAATCACTGTAAATAATTATAGACACAGATTAAATTCAAACAAAGCAAGGAATCTAAAATGAAAAAAGAATCAACTGGTAAAAAAATAAAATCTATTAAGTTTATTAGCAAAGGAACTAATGGGTACAGCTTCTAACAAGAATTTGGGCCTCAACAGTAAACTTTTCTAAACCTTCAGAGGTTTCTGAGAAGTACATATCCCAAGCAATGACAGATGGAATATACATGTTAAGAGGCTAATCTAGATACAAACAAGCTACTCATTTCACCACTGTACCTATTGCTAATTGAACTATAATATTGACTCATGTCTATCAACCAATTAGTGCATGGGTCCATCATGCCAATTCAGTTTACCCAAAATCACCAACTGATCACTATTTATCAGACTTGAAGAGAACTCTCCTTCTCCTCCCTGGTAAGAGCAGAAACCTGAAGGCTGCCATCATCCACATCACCACAAGTATTGCTCAACATCTTTCTCATCATCACCTGACAACTATCCACACCAGCAATCACAGAGCTGTCAATCTCATCCTCAACAATCCCCACCTCATCCTTCTTTTTCATATACATTATATCACAGAAAAAATCAGTCAGCACAGTCTCATAACAAGGCATCTTAGCATAGCCAGGAAAGTAATTAATATCCACAATGAGATACCTATTCTCATTCCCAGAATCACGAATCACATCAAAGTTAAAAAGGTTCAACTTCAAAGCCTCCCTCAACCTCCTAGCAACCTCAGTAATAAAACTCACCGGCGGCATCGCGGTGTTATCCAATCTCATCATCTTATAATACATATCAATCCTCTCACTATTAGCCAAATTAGAGATTTGTGAGAAAGCCAACAAATTTTCCCCTGAAACACCCAACTTATCCTCAGAAACATCAGGCAAAGACTTCCTTTTCACACACTTCACATACTCCCCCACCACATACACCTTAAATATCACCCCACCATGATTCACAAACTCCTGCAAAACAATAGGAGGCTTCAATTTATTCAAACTCTCATGATTATACACAAGTGCCATTCTATGTGACTTTGCACTACCATCAGCCACAACAGGCTTAGCAATCAAAGGAAATTTCAAACCTTTCAAACCCTCCAAACCCTCATTATCAAACAGCATCTCATAGTCATAAATCACAATCTGCTTAGGAATACCAAAAGTCTCACTCACAAACTCATTATTCTTATCATCAAAATCATCAATTTTTTTTAACTCAGACACCACCTGAAGCATTGAGATTCTGTTATGCAATCTCTCAATGGCTTCAGGCGAGTCAATGATCATGGCATTAGGGTTTTTTTCCTGGAACTCACGTAACTGCTTCTTCCAATCGTCACCGTACAATTTGTGGAGCACGCAATCGAACGGTCCTTGATCGACGAGAGAAAGACGAGTGTCGATTCGTACGAGGTCGATTCCGCGAGATTTCGCGAGCGTAACGAATGAGTCTTTGATGAAGCTGTTTTGCTTCTTCATTGCGAGCGCGTAGCCCACGCGTAATCTCGTTTCCGCCATTGATTATTATTGAGGTTTGGTTTCAGAGAGAAGAGAATTAGGTTTGAGAAGTGAATGGAAATTTGAGCAATGTGAGAAGGATGATGTACAGAGGAGTGAAGAAATGATAAATGACGATTTTTTTTGTTGAAAGCAGAGAGATTTGTTGGGAGAAGAGGGAAGTTTTTTGCAGGAGAGAGTGACAGAGAGAGAGAGAGGAGAGAGAGGAAAGGGATAGAGGGGAGGGGTATTTATAGCTTAGACTAGGGTCGAGGGTAGAGTGACGTGGCATTGGAGTGAAGGAGGGGACACGTGGCAAGTAGTTATAGTCGGGATGGAATGGATGGGATGAGATGAGATGGACGAGAAATTCTTAGATGAACTTGACTAACTTGATCATCTGATGATGATGATGATGATGTGTTATTTATCGTTTGATCGATCACTAGTACATATTGAAGTTGTCAATGTAGAAGTGTGTCATTTTTTAGATTTTACTATCTTTTGGCCAATGTTCTCGAAATAAAATGATTAACGTGCATAGTCTTTTAAATAAAATGACGAAATTTCATCCAAATTAAGGGAAATGGATCCGAATCGAAATGAAGCAGAGAGTGACGTGGGATGAGATGGGATGGGATGAGATGAGATGGACGAGAAATTCTTAGATTAACCTGACTAATTTGATCTGATGATGATGATGTGTTATTTATCGTTTGATCGATCACCAGTAAATATTGAAGACTTACTTGTGGCTGTGGGAGAGAAAAGTTTGTTGAGAACTTCTCTTTTGAAGTTGTCAATGAAGAAGTGTGTCGTTTTTTAGTTTTTACTATGTTCTGGCTAATGTTCTCGAAATAAAATGATTAAAATGCATGGTCTTTTAAATAAAATGACGTAATTTCATCTAAATAAATTAGGAAATGGATCCGATTCCAAATGAAGAGGTTTCTGATAAGGAGAATGTGATTTTTCCCCTTAATTTTACGAGACGAAAAAGAAATAATCTTCTAGCTCATTTGGTAGGATTTATATTGAAATTCCGATATTACAAACAACATGTTTGTTTGTGAGTGCGAGCATAAATAAATAAAGTGTGGAATACGGTTGATTTTATGGTAAAAAAAGCATAAGGTTGGTTTAAGAATTTAATAAAAATGGAGGGAGGATTGGAGGAGTTAGGGGTAGGTAAGTGGGAAAGGAGGAGTGTCAAATGGGAGTTATAAAAAACGTGGGAGGGATTTGGGGAGGGATGGAGGATTTAGGGAGAAAGATGGGACCTTACCAATAAAAAAACAAGATGGGACCTTTTATTGACTCAGGTCCTTTGTACTTTTTCAGTAAAGTGCGCAAACCTTTTCAGTTTTCACCTTATCAAACACCAATATGGATATCCTCACGCATATTTCACATGATCCTTTTTCTCTGCTGGATTTTTTGTTTTCTTTCATCTTGCTATTATTTTTAACGCCATTCACTTATAATTGGGGAAAACCCCTCTAATAAATTTCTTTGTAATCACATGGATTTAGACTCAAAACCTTGTAATTACACACTATAATTTCATTTTACTAAGACTAACACTTGTCGCTGTTGCTTCCTTCGATGCTGATGAAGTAGAGTGCAAGCAACCAAGGTAAAGGTCGTAAAACAATTAATGGCTAATGATTTTCCTTAGATAAAAATGTGAGTTTAAGCTTTGTGTGTATTTTATAAAAATTGTATTCATATATTACTTGTTCATAATTGCTTATCATAAACACGTACATCCATGCAATTTGCGACAAAATCTTCTCATGTTTACCTTACCTTGTAGTATAACATAAATCAGGGATTAAAAATGTCGCATTAAAATGTTAAGTTATGATTTCAAAAAAAATTAAAAGTTGATTTGATTAAATAATTATTTGATGGCCAACGAATTGATAAGAATGTAATGTAATAGTCTTATAAAATAGAAATGTAATACTCCTACGTTGAATCCCACTTGTCGTAAATTTAAAAATACTAGTGTATGTCCGTTCTTTTAAATTAGAAAATGATTGGCATTATTTTAAAAAAGAAAAAAACATATTAAAATTTGATTTATATATATAATTCATAGATACAACACCATTTGATAAATATACCACATAAATAATATGATGATTTTTTACTATACGTGTGTACGCTCGCGCAATGGATCGGATATGCTTAAATTTATAACTCAGGATATCTTTAATTACTTATGTTTCCTGTAATGCAATATGGATGTACAGACATATTGGTAGGATTTGCAGCAAAAAAAGGTAGTGCAATCCAAATGATATTAATTATTGTTAATTAATGTCTTGTAAATTTTGTTATTGTTCACTGTATATTCTCTCTCAGCTTGGATCTTCACAAATCATTCACTGACTAAATAAAGGAAGTCAAAAGAAAACCAAATATGGTTACTACTTACTATATACTCTACACCTTAGCCAATAATGTTAATGAAATTACCATCTTCATAATTGAATAATAATGTTACTTTTTTTTGGCGGAAGAATAATAATGTTATATATTACTACTATACTCTGCACATAGAATGAAATTCTTTTCTATCCATCATATATGAGATATCCATCCATCATCGCAATCTATAATGACTCATTCCATACGTGTTCGTAATTGAATCACTCTGTGTAATGCGTGTAGTTATAAATAGAATTCATCATAAACAATACTAACCGTGTTGATGGAACTTACTCGCATAATTAATTAAGTCCGAGAGTAGGGGATCGGGAAAGAGACATAAATAAGCTAAGAAAAATCATTCTTCCTCAACGGGTCATGCCCATCAATAGAAAATATCGGTGACATAGATATGGCGCATATAATGTGCTATAAATTTTATTCAATGCATTCAGATAATAACTAAGTAACTAACACATATATATTATGTATATATATAATATTTAGCTTCAGCGCATAAGATATTTTATATTGGTGAATTTAACTCATAAAATCTATAACAAATCCCACTATTTATATTACAACTTATAATCAGTATGTATAACACATGGGAAAAATGCATGAAGTCTTTGATTAAAACATGCACACACGTGATCTATTACCTTTTTTAAAAAAATTCTGAATTATGTACAAATAATTACCTTACAATTTAAACTTGATAATGATGTATCTTAAACTTTTAAGTTTGTAAAGATTATTTTATACTTTAAGTTTGTAAAGATAATTAGTATGTACCTCCAATGTAACCATCGATTACATATAGATATACTTCCCTTAATTATACAGTATTTTTTTACCAAACCTTAATTACATACTTTGAACTACATGCGCGCGCACACACATGCATATAACTCTCAAAACTTTGATTAAGTTAGGTGCCAATAAGTAATAACTAAAATAAATAATATTATCACTTATCTCCCATATATGTAATAATAGTCGGGAAAATGTCTTCTAGACATATCAAAAAGTGCCTCTTATTCAGGATTAACGTGGTCTGATATAGAATCAATTGATTCAGAAAAAAACTATCACTTTCTAGAAGTTTTATAAAAATGTCACCGGTCACGTTTTTCAAATCGTCCTCACAATGGAAGCATTTACCTTGGGAACGCCGTCTTTAAGTTGTACACTCAACATTACTGTTACGCATTATTATAATGATGATGAGAGTACGTATAAATAATTAAAGGGAGGTGGTGGGAGGCAAAGCAATCGAAGTAAGGGAGATTGTTTCACAAAGTATGAAACTTGAAACTAAGAAACTGATATTATAGGAGTTATGGAGTTATGTGCAGAGAAGGAACCGGTGGAAGAAAACTTAAGAGAACAAAAACTGATGTAGTCAATGGTGGAAAACTGGGAAAAAGGAAACATAAAAGAGGGTATTTAAAAATGATGAAGGGACATACTAAAGAGGTACTCCCTCCAGTCCCTAATATAAGAGTTAGCCGCCAAAAAAACGCTTCTTAAGAAAACGTGTGAATGTTAGTTGAGTGTCTGAAGTTAATGTTTCTTTTCCAATATTGCTATATTTATTATGATACTTTTAAGAGAGAGAAATACATAAACATTAATAAATATGAAACGGAGACAAAGTAGGAAAAAACGCATTAAATGATGAGAGAATGTGAGATGAACTCTTATATTAAGAACCAAAATCATTCAAATTTCGGACTCTTAGAGTCCATTTGGTTGTAGGAAAGAAAGTGAAGAAATGGAAAGTGAAAGAGTGAAAATGGAAAGTAGAGGTAAATTAGGTAATAACGAGAAAATAAAGTTTGTGGGACTCAGAAAAAGTATGAGATGGAGAGAGAAAAATTGTGGGGCCCGGGATACATGTAAATTACACAAAAACCATTACTTTCTACACTTTCTAATTCTTTGCCACTTTACCTAGGCAACCAAACAGACCCTTATATTAAGGACCGGAGGGAGTACTATTTTATGTATGTGTCTTTGTGCCAATGTAAAATATATGGAGCATATATACCAAATTTATTCTGGTTTTTTTCTCTGAATCCATTTATTATAATTTGTGAAGCCATTTGAAAGGAGGTATTTAATTTATGTAAATGGAGACTATGGAGCATGTATTCTAGTTTTTTTTCTTTGATAAGTTATTCACAGGGAGTTACTTATGTAATTTCATCTAACCTTTATTATAAGACATCAACTATTGTAAGAATTTGATTCTTATTATAAAAACACTAACCATCGCATTAATTGCATTTTTGCTACTTATAATTAATGGATGTTCTAAGTTGATGAAGTTAAGTCATATCATTCAATAAAGCAATACTAATGCAATTAAAAGAGTAACTGGTGAATGAATCTCCAATAATGTAAAGTTGTCATCTCCAGATAAGGAAGTTGAGTGAGTCACATAATTATACAATATTTCCAGTAGTTTAGATCATATGGTAGTTTATAAATATATAGACAGATGAATCTTATATTTAAGAATGGAGATCATTCTAATCAAATTAGATAAATATATCATACTATACATTTAGGATCAAATAATATATTGTATGATAATTTGGGCAGCTAGATAAATAAGTTTGAGAAAACGACAATTATATTATATAAATGGTTTTAAATAATTTATTTAACTTCTCTTCTATATCCTTATATTAGCAAACTTCTTTTTATATTACACATTATTAAGGATAGAAGGTAGCATTTTATTAGTATGTAGAAATATATGGATTACATGTATAATCTTGAGAGCAGCCCCGAGTTTTAAAACAAAAATTATTAGAGTTAATTGTATGAGTGAACGGAGGGAAAATCTAGTTAGTGTCATGAGAGTTTTTTTTATCAGAATAGTGTCATGAGAGTTACTCCAAGAATAAGTTAAAATATAATGTTACGTGTCTAGCTCATTAATTGAAATTTAATTACAAGGCACATAACTAATAGAAACTCGGGACAACTATTAAGTATTAACTAGGTTCGTTGATGAGATTTTTTTTTTTGCTGGACCAAATAATGTTGCATAGCTAACACAAGCCAAGATAAATCTTTATATATGTCTCAGTATCAAGACGAATTTGACAATTGATTAATTGTTAATCTATATGTTGTCAGACACTTTGCGTTGAAGCATAAGTAGCTTGCAATGCAAACGTACATATGACACCTTAATTAATACGATGTCACATGTTTTGATGAAAACAAAAAACAACTGTTTGAATTGTTGGGTTTTAGAATATACTTGTATTCCCTATCACGTACGTATATTCGATCTTCCATGAATATCTCACGGTTAATAATATTGTTACTCCTTCAATTTCTAAATATAGAATCTTGTTAACTTTGTAGAAGATTCTTAAAAAACTAAATATGTTACTATAAATCAATTTACTTAAATTTTCTCTAAATTTTATCTAACTTATAAGATAACATGTATTCTAATAATACACAAAATGCGTTATAATTAAGTAACTCATTTATTTTACTCGAGATCTTTAAAAAAATTATAATAAGTCTTATATTTAAAATGGACGTATTTAACTCAAAGTCAATGTTGGAGTCAATAGTAAATAATAATCTCTACTCTCTCTTGTCTTAAATATAATACCCATTTAACTTTTTCAGAAGTTAAGAAAGGAAATAAATCACTAAATTATAACATTTGTCGCATGTAATTAAATGATAAATTAGTTTAAGTGGAGTAAATTGGTTTTGGAGGATAATAGTTATAACTTAACTATAATGAATTTGAAGTGGTTAGTTTTGCATCATTAATTAATTTCTCTAAAAATGTCAAACGATTCTTACAATTAGGATAGGATGGAGTATTTATCAATAAATAGCAATGCAATGGTTTCAATGTTTAAGAGTATTATTCCACCTTGTATTTACCCAACACCATTTTCCGTGTACATATGAGTACTCTTCCAATCCTAAATATAGGATCTTTTTACCTTTTTTTGTGTAAGTTAATGAAGTAAATTAGATTATTAAATCATCTTATATACCACATGTAATGTAGCTAGTTTATAATTAATTTATAAGCATAATATCCTTAATTTCTCCAAACAAATCAAAGTAATCTTATAATTATTAGGACCGGAAAGAGTACAAGTGTGAGCGCGCTGGACCGTCAAAACTCAAAACTAATTTTCATCCACATCTTTTTAAGCGTCTCACGTTATTGAAAAGCCTATTTGCCTGTAAAGAATGGTCCTAGTATGAATGTTGGGCGATTTGCCGTATACTAGGGAAAAGGTGAAGAAAAATATGTGTACAGATTTAAAATGGTTAGATTAAAGTTATGAATTTGATGAGAGATGACTGGGTGATAGTGATTTCTCAAGAACAAATGGTAGCCTAATTCAAGGAGTGGAGATCTCCTTGGTCACCAAAATGTAGTGTTATTGGAGGGTATTTTGGAGGGCCCACTTTCCTTTTCTATTTGGGATTCTAGTCTTTTGACAAGTGACATCATAAAACTTCTTCCTTCTTCTTCAGTTCTTTTTTTTTTTTTTGCATTTCTATTATATGTAGGGTTAACATCTGATTTTACAATTGGAAGTTTTCATGTCTATATTTATTTAGAAGTTCCTTTCAACTTTCAATATCCTCCCGAATGTGCTTAGAAAATAGGAAAGTTATTATAACCATTGAAAAAATGATATTAAATGTTAACATTTTAAATTATTAGGGGTGACATTTCTCAATTTTTAATACTTTTACGAAATGATATTGATAGGAAAATGATTAATCATGGATCATATACGAAAAAGTTCAAGACAAAATTATATCTAAATAATCATTTTTTCTGTTCTCATGTTAATTGTGTGGCCTGAGCCCTTATGCAGTTATGGATATGATTGTTGGCCCAAAAAAACATACCGCATTATCTGTAGCCTCGGTAGGCAAAATGTAAAAAAGAGTACTAATAATTGATCAAAAGCCCAATTTTCCGTGTGCGTTTGGCTGCATTTGTCTAATGGGTCCTTATCATGATGACGTGGATTACAGTTGGTATGGTGACGTGGAGTGATGAGCACGGGTCAGAGATGACTAATTATGGACGGAGGGATATTTTTGGGTCTATATTGTTTTTAATATATGCTTAAATAGGTCACATCACATATATGTACGATATGACTTTTGAAAGGGATAATAACATTGCTTGTACGAATGGCAAGTCACAACCCATCACAACCCAACACGTACACAATTCCATTCACAATTATCCCACGTTAAGAAAAGGGTGTATAATTCATGATTTAAATTCTTTGTTATAATAATCAAATGTTTTTCTGAAAAAGTTGTCAACAGCTTAGCATTCCTTCAATCAAATTTTTAAACATAAATCCTTTAGAAAATAATATTAAATGTGGTCATTTTAATAAGATGATGCTATGTACTTTCTCATCAAATTTACTACATGAAAATTCTTTTTGAAAATAAATCGTAGATTGATGGTTAATTTTTATATTTAAGAGTAAAAAAGCATAAGCTCTTAGGGTCAAATTCTTTCAATATAAGTGAATTTTGTAGGTGGAACACCTCCATAAATGTGTTTCAAACTCAAAAACATGTTCTCATGTTGGTGAGTCTGACAATCAACTTATCTAGATTTTATTAGAAATTAAAGAACAATAAGTAACTATTGTCTGATTTACTATGTAATAGAATAAATATATCCTCCAACTCAGGTATGTGATTAAATGACAATGACCCATTCACCCTTAATAACTAACTTTCAAAAGTTCAATCTTTAGCTTTTGTATATATGGAGAAATATTAAATCTTCAAGGCAACTGTATGTTTGTCTCACCTTATGAGGTGTCTACAAAACAAACACCATTAGTACCTTGATCATTGTTAAGAAAGGAATAAATATATATTCCATATAATCCTAATTATAAGGATGCAAAGTTAATCATTCTAAAATATCTATTATAATTTCTTAAAACTAGTTTATTCTATTAAAAAATAACAATATAATCTAATTACATTTGTCATAGGTTATAAGTTAGTGGTCTAATTTGTACAACAATAGAGAAAGTATAGAAAAAAACAATAGCAAAAGAAAGGGCAATATGAAAGAAAATGTTTTTGCTAATTTTACTCCTCAAATAAAATGCCTTGGGTTTAGGCATGGAACTTCAACTAACTCTAATTATACATGAGGGGCGCATAACCAATGCAATGAGTTCAGTAAAGGAAGGGCCTGTTTGGATTTAACTTTTGGAGAATAGCTTATGAGAAAATAGTTAATGAGAAAATGACTTTTTGAAAATAGCTTTTGAGCAGAATCACTTTTCTGAAAAATAGCTTTTGATAAAATCAGAGTGTTTGGATAAAGTGTCAGTAGAATAACTTTTGGAATGTCAAATTAACAAAAAGGACAATGTTGTCCAAAAATTTATTCCAAAAATTTAAATGATTGAATTTATCATTGTTAGTAAAAATATTAAAAATACTACAAAAATACAATAAAACATAAACAAATACAATCAACGCAACAAATAATTTTTAATTGTTTTAACAAATTGGAGCTTAAATAAATAAAGGCTTTATAATCATTTAAATGCTAAAATTGTATTTGATTGCTAAAAATAATAAACTTACGCATGGAAATGAATAAAAGAACAGTAATTGCTAAAATTGCTCTGGAAGCGGAAAAAGATGCGAGTGTTGATCGGAGAGACGATTCTGGTTTCGGATGGGAGGAGGAACGACGAGAGAGGAACTAGTCACCATCGAAGAGAGGAAAAACGACTTTTGTTTTCTGAAAAGGAGAAAATCACAGATTTTCCTCAAACCTAGGTTTTGGACTTAAAAATAGTTTTTTCAAATTTTGGTGGTGTTTGGCGAATTTTGGGTGAAACCTAGGTTTTGTTTCCAGAATAGCTTTTCTGAAACTATCCAAACTGGCCCGAAATCTTGTCTGAAACTTTCTTCTGTATCATGGCTGATTCCAAACTACTGTTGAAGTGTCGACTATATTAAGAAGATCCCATGACCAACCTTCACTAGATCTGGAGACAATACAGACCTTGCAACAGACACCACTACAACAAGGATGGGTGTTCCTCATACAAAAATCAAGATCCCAAGGAAGGAAAGCAACCCAAATATGGATCTGTATTGACAGTGTCTCTGTAATTAAATTTGTTTTTTTTTTAAGAAAGCTGTGCCATATCACCTCTTCCTTTACAAATGCATTAGATCAGCTCTTATGTGGACAATGGCAAGCCCTTTCTTTCAGAAAAACCAGCAGAGGATCTCTATCAACTTCTTTAAGAAAAGAACAAAGTTTTATATGGGACTGCTGCAAGAGAGCTCGGATTGTGTTGGTCCGGACATTTGTTACCAACTTTCATATTTCTCTTGATTCACTGTTTTTTTTTACTTACCACATGTATTAGATAGCATGGTTGTATGTTAATATATGTTTTGCTGTTAAGACTCATTTGTAATAGCTTGTTAAATTAATGTCATTTTGCCTTTTACTAAAAAAAACTAACTCTATTGGCTAATGTAATTTAGGGTAGAATAATGATCGATGATTATGTGAAGCAAAAATATAAAATTGTTCATTGATTAATTTTAGATGAGATAATGTGGGACATATAAAATGCTATATATGTAAGAATGATGACCTTTTTTCTAGTAAACGACAATTTCATTAATAACCATAAAATTAAACACAAAAATAATAAGAAAAAGATTATATAATTACATAATAATAATTGCTGAAAGAATCTATAGAAAGCTTGTAATTAAACCGAGTCATCTCATGCAGAGGTCAAATCTCCCAAATATAAGGTCTTGAAATACAACGATAACAACCTATAAACATCCCGATAAAGCATGTTCTTTGTTTTCTTTTAGGGTTAAATAAGTTTTGATGCATGAACTACTTTAATTCCATTTCGGTTTTGGTCTATGATTTGAAAATCAATGATTTTTGTCTTTAAATTTTTAGTCAATTTTAATTTGATATTTTTCCTCAACTTTAACGAATCGATCTTTTGCTGGTGAGCTTTCAATCAATTTCGATCTTAATCAATGAATTCCAGTCAATTTTGATCTTGTTTATAAAAATTTAGAGGAAAAAAATGGAGGACCAGTGATCATAAATGACAAAAAATGGGAGGACCAAACTAAAATCATTAATATAAATCTTAGAAATTAAGATGAAATTGAATCATGGCTTAAAAGTTATATTAACCTTTTCTTTCATACTTTCCTTACATTTATTTTTTAAAAAATTACCAATCATTGAAGTACTTATCTAGCCTTCTAATAATTAGTGATACCGACCTTAATAATAATCCCGGACATGAACCCACAGAAAATATGACTATCTTAATTCATCTTCACTGGACAAAAGTGCCCTTGACCAAAATTACATCGACAAATCTATATCTCACGAAAATGACAACTAGACTTTCACGTTTATATCAAGAAAATAATGGCAATATAATATATGAACACACCTATATATTTTTACCGCCCCAATATATTATACCACTAACTTATATATGCAGTGGTATATGGTCAAAAACATATAAGTTATTATATTTTTAATTTCCAACAACACGCCAATATTAATAAATAATAATGCAAAAAACAAGAAAAAAGTAGTCATAATACTCCTATATATAGATTTCATCAGTATATTACTATCTAGTATCTAATCATGCCTAGTTAAGAATTTGTCAATTGTGTAAACCTGAATGTCATTTTGTTTTTTCATCAGTCAAATTTAATTAACTTTTTTCTTTTATTTAAGGTTTTAAAGTTAAACTTGTTGATAACACACTCTAACTTTAAATTGGAACTAAAAGAACTATGTAAATTTGAACATTTAATTGGTTAACATTACTGTCTAAATTTAACTTATAAATGCAAAAATTTTGACATATAAATATTAAAATTTCAACAAATATTATAAAATTAAATACAATTAGTGTGATCTATCTATATATATTTCATTTGAAGCGGCCTATGGAAACTTTTATGAAAAAAGATAACGTGGTCCTTATCTTAAAAAGTTTTTTTTTTCATTTTATTTTAACGTCACTCTTTTTTTCTCACATTGTTGTGATACAATGGAAATAATTTTTTTCTCAACTTGTGTAACTCAAGTCAAATATTTGTTTGATGATAAACAAGGTGATGTTGACTGATCAACGAGTTAATTTTAATCGAAGGAAAGATAGCAGGGTGACCCATCGGTAGCAAAACTGCAGCAACTGTATTAGTTGTTAGTATTAGTCACAACAGATTAAACAGAATTTACATTTTAACCTCTTTAAGTAAGTGAAAAACAAATGAAAAATCACAAAAAAACTAGAATAGAATCTGATATTTCAAGAGATACCTGTCCAATAATAATTGTATTGAAAATAAACAGAAATTTTACCTATAAAAATAAATAAGAATTCAACTTAACCTTTACCATATTTTTTAAAAAATTAATGTGTGGATAAAAGAAAATGTTTTCTTGTCAAATTCCAAAGTTTAACCTTGATGGATCATGTGTTAAGAGTTCTTTCCCTTAATTGTAGTTGAGTCCAATCCCACTCCAAATTTTTTTATTTAAAAATTAGTTGATCAACACATTTAGTTTAATGATTTTATGGTGCTTCAAGCATTTTAGTATTTTACGGATCATGAGAAATGAATCATATTATTTTTGTTATGTTTGCTACAAATTTTATATGGTATACCGTCATTGATTTCTTAAATGTTGAAAAATTTTAATGATTGTTAAACATGTATGAATTATGATGTCAAATATGGCAATGATAATTAATAAGATTAATGTTGAAGGTAGTATATGCCAAACCAGTGGTCACTTCACAGTATGAACTAAAGTGCATACCATGTTCCACCTGCCACTTCCATTTCACGTGTTAATATTTTTAAAAAAATTTCATCCATAAAAGAAAATTCGACTTCAGATCGATGGAGTTTATGTCAATTTATATATATTAAAATAAATTTTATGCCAACTTAAAGTACAAATTTAAAATGAAAAAGAAGCTAAGGAAAAGAACATTGCAATGCCCGCCTGAGTGTAGCAAACTCAGGCGCGAGCGCGCACATTACTTTTATAGCAGAACACACACACATATGGGTATAGTACTTAATTAGTTAGTGTTTTTACATATTGAATTATTAATAATGATTTGGATAAAAAAAACAAAGGAATATATATTTACGGCAACATAAACAACGATATTATTAATCATGTTTATATCGATAGTTATTTTCAAAATAAAATAATGGTTAGAAGAATAGAATAATAACAAATTTAAAATTCAAATTTGAAAATGTAATCAAATTAAAGTAATTGGGGAAATAATACTATCCCACGACAAAATGATGGTAATTCCAAACAAATTTTAATTCATCCCAAATTTGCAGTAATAAATTACACACATAAAATCAAAATCGTATAGGATTTGAATCAATTGGCTTTGACTTGTTTAACCGGATTACTAGTAAGTTAATATGATTTGAATTGAAGATAATAGGAATATCTATTGTGGATTCTAAACGAACAAGTTATTAGTAAATTACCAATTACCAATCCGCGAGTAAGTTCAGTATATACACGCGCGCGCGCGCGCGTGTGTGTATATATATATAATGTATATATAAGATTCATTTCGTAGTTCTTGATTTGGGTGTTTTTCAATTTTCAGGAATAAGAGCAGTGTTTTGCTTTAGTGCTGTTGCAAATGGCTCAAAAAAGTCTCATACTTTGATTTGGTTGATCTCTGTGTAACTGACTGGTTGCAGCTCCATGTTTTATTTATTTCACAGTTAGATAGATGTTGTGTTAGTGTTCTTAGACTAGAGCCTCCAATTGGGCCATAACCCAAGGAGTTATTAGTGGTGACTTTATTTGTATCATTTTATTATTATTATTATAACATTGAATATATTAAAAAAATAAACTTCAACCTCATGTCTTTATAATCGTTTATTATTTATTAATTATAACATTAATAGAGTTACAAAACAGGGACCTTAAACTTGTTTAATATAATCAAGAAAGGTATGAGTGGACGTATATAGCATATACGATTGGAACATTATGTGTTGAACAAATTTTGGAAAATTAATTTGTCGTCCCTCACAAGGGACTTAACAGTAAAAAAGTCTCATAAACTCAACATATTAAAATAGGTCCCTAGAGAGATACTTAGGGACCTACTTCAATATACTTCAAATACAAAAAGAACAAATTATCCCTTCTTCCCTACCCATGAACTTGTTATATGTGTGTATGACCTTGTCATTCCTTCCTATGACTTAGTCAATGTTTGCCCATTAACTTGTCACATGGTGGGTCATGACCTTGTTAGAGTTGTCCATGATCTTGTTATAAGTGCGCATGACCTCGTCATTCCCTACCCATGACCTTGTCACAGGGAGGGACAATATAGTCTTTTTGTATTTGAAGTATGTTAAAGTAGGGTCCTTAATATGTGAAGTTTATGATATTTTTCTACTATTAAGTCCCTTCTGATGAACTATAAATTAATTTCCCCAAAAAAAATTCACACCAAATTAAAATTAAAAATAAAATAAAATGCGGAAAAGATAAATAAAGTCTTCCCAATTGGTTAGAGGACAGCTGAGGTTGCTAAATTATAAAAAGGAAAAATTGAGTCATATGTAGTTATGTACCTAATTCACATTAATAATTTGTGAGAAAAGACTCAAATGCCCTTGAAAAATTTGAGGTTGGAGAGAGTGGGATGAGAATCGAATGATGTGTTTTGTGAGGGTGAGATAAGTGTGTGTTTTTAAGGGCACTTTGAATCATTTACCCAATTTTATTAATGTGTATTAGGTGCTTATGACTCAACTTGTCCTTTTTTACAATTTAACAACCTCAAATGTCCTTCTACAACGAGGAAGACTTTATTTGTCTTTTTCCATGATAAAATATGCAAAAATGTTATGGTAACAACAACTAAGTCCACTTTATGTTCCACTTGTATTGTAGTATATAGCTGTTAACGTTTGGATCTTGCAACTGCAAGCTCCGAATATCCCTTTCTCTCTCCCCCCCTCTCTCTCTCCCCCCCTCTCTCTCTCATCTCCGAAGATAAAGGGGGGAGGAAAGGCAGGAGATAAACCACAAAGAACAAGGAAGAAGTAAAACTTCATTATTCCCTTTTTGCCCTTCTCTTTCTTTCTTTCTGGTTTTGCAGATTACAGAGAGAGCTGATTGTGAATATGGAAGAGAAGGAGGGCACAAGCAATGTGAGGATTATTCCTTAATGTATAATATAAATTTGATGATATGATGTGCATGTGAAGTTTTGATGATTTGATTTGGGTAATCATAAGTGATTGTTGAGAATTGAGTTTGTTGAGCTGTGAATTGTGATTGAACTAGACAAATTTTGAAGTGATTGGATAATAATTGTCTTGAATGAGTGAAAAATGATAGTTTAATTTTGTAATCTTTAATTTCTATTAATTTCGAGGACGAAATTATTTAACGGGGGGAGAATTGTAACATCCCAAAAATCTTAAGGACTAATATAACTAAGTAGATAAGAAAAAGGAAATTTAATTACTAGAAAAAAAAAAACCATTATGAAAGAATTTAAGGGGAATTTAAATAGATTATACTAATAATAAATTAATCTTGTTGAGAGAAGATATGACAAGATATGGGATTTTACAAAGGTGCAAAAGGGAATTTTATATGCTTAGTCAAGGATAAAAAAAAAATTATTATTCAATTAAAAAGGGTATTTGACTATAATACCCCCTCTTCATAAATACATATACACACATACACATTTGCAGAGAACTCTCTAGAAAATTCCACATCTCCTCCTTACTTTCTATTCTCTCGTTTCTTCACTGCCTCCCTTCAGTCCAGCGTCATTTTTCAAAAAAAAAATCTTGGTAGATTATGATCCAATGTCACATGTAGGTGCTGTGTGAGCTTCAGGTAAAGATTCCTTATTTTCCCATATGATTTCTTCAATTTTGGCGATGAAAGAATGTTAAAAATCTTCACAATTTGCTTGTCTTTAAATCATTTACGGTGCTCAAATCCTTCCTTCCTTCTTGTGTCCTGCGTTTTGTAAGTTGAAGACTTTAGGTGAGTTTTGTTTCCTTCCCTACCTCATATTTATTTGGGAATGATTACAGAATCAGCATTAAACTCCTATATATGGATGTTCTATTTGGGTTTTCGTATGGAATTTTATTTCAAATACCTTATATATAAGATGAGTTTAGTGATTGAAAGAGATGACAGTAATTGCAATACCAAATGGTGCATGCTTTTAAAGGTGAAAGCTGAATGTAAGAAGAGATATTTTCATTCTAATCAATTAGGATTTAAACTGTAGTATACCTTAACAGATTGGGCTGAAACTTTGAGTATTGGTAAAGTTAGTGGCAGTGGGAGGGATTAATAATATCATTTGATTGTGGAATGCACTTAAGGTGTTTGATAAAATGTTTAAGAGAAGAAATTGTCTGAAAATTATGGTTTTTGCTAGGAGACTTAAGGTGTTGTAAATGTATTTGGGATATAAATGGTTTTGGACTAATTTAATTGAAATTGACTTGACTCTTCTTACAATTAATGGTGAAGTAAAAGTATTGTTGATTTTATGGTTGGTCATTGGCTTTACCTTGTTCCTCTTTGATGAATGGAGAATCGGGCATTGAATTGTTAAGGTTAAATCTGACTTTTTGGTTGTCATTAGGATTAGAAGTCTGTTTTTTTTTATATATACAAATATTTAGTTCATGTTCAGATCTTTATGAAGGTTACGTTGATTTTTGTTTCCTTTGCTCCATGACCAAAAGGACTTGAAAAGAGAATTACTTGAACTGTAATCATGGCATATGACGATGATCTAACCAATGGATGTATAATGTGTGCTCATTCAAGGATTTGACTGATTGAGTGATGTTTAAAGGTTAAATGTGATAATTATGAGGTGATTATAAGTTAGGTTGTTAAAAGGGGGCTTTTCTTTCTAAATGGGTTATTCGAATTCATAGAAGTCAAGTGTAAAAGAAATGACAGATGGTTTGCCAAATTGGTTTCAAGAGCGTGTTGAGCTTTAGTTATTTTCACAAATTTCAGATTATGTTGCATAAAGGTTTCGATTTGGACTGGTTTTTTTTATTGGGTTTTCATGTTTGGTAAATGATAGTAGAAAA
The DNA here is from genome assembly GCA_029929735.1 of Mimosa pudica. NCBI lineage: Eukaryota > Viridiplantae > Streptophyta > Magnoliopsida > Fabales > Fabaceae > Mimosa > Mimosa pudica. Next base: position 7,380,059 of record JAKELP010000017.1, on the reverse strand, counting down.
GTTATAGAAGGTTATGCATATGAGTTTTTGAAGGTATGTTTACTTTGAAATGTCGTATGTGTTATGTTTGATGATGTTCACTTGCTAGGCAAATGTGGTGTAGGAATTGAGTTCTCTGTAGAAAAATTTTTAGTTATAAGATTTGTATAAAGTAAAAGGATTGGCTAATGGAACTTGGTTATCTACTTAAATTCCTATTGATGCTAGAGGTTTATTGGCAACTAGAAGTTGAGGATGGATTTAGTTTTGGTTTTTTTTTTTTGGAAAATTAAATCATGAAATTGAAGTTTGGTATTTGAGAAGGGATGTTTTCTATTACTTATCAAATGTGATCATCAGGATTAGGATATCAAATGTGATCATCACGATTAGGATATGAATGATATATGGCAGTATGTGGATGTGGAAGTAATAGGAGTTTCTCAAATTAGTTTATGGGAGTTTATCTTTGCTTACACGTGTTTGAAGTAAATTTAGTTGCTAGGATTACATGCATGTGAGTTATGAAATTCTGTTTGTTGCTGTGATGACTGATAAATTCTGGATGTGGGTTATTTAAGAATCATGACATGTAATTGGTACATAAAGCCTAACTAAGTTGTTGCCTTGGCATCATTGTCAATGATAGGTTCCATAGGTTTGTATGTAACATGAAAGACTGGAAGTTGATTGAGTGTTGGTTAAATTGTGATGGTAAAGGACACTTTAGCTGGTCAAGGATTGAAACGATTTACTAATCGTTAGTTTCCACTAGTTTGTTTCCTCTTGGCATGGGTGGTGGGATATGGGTTGCCAACCAATTTATATTTTCTTTGTTCTATGGTTAAAGATATTGATGTGGAATTTCATACTGAGGTATTTTATTATAAACTATTTGATAAAGAATTATCGTTTTCCCAGAATATTTGTTATTGTTATTGGTATATTGGCATCAAGCATGCTTCAAAACATTTTGACGTCATACGGACGATGAGATTTGATATCTGATTTTAAATTGATTTATTTATTACTATATAAACGTTTATTTTTGAGGAACTAGACACAAAGCGCTTGTTTCGTGACTTCGTGTCACGCTTGTTTCGTGGTTTTACCACGCTTGGTTATTTACCCTCGTGTGACTGTGTGTCCACGCTTGCTTCGTGACTTCGTGTCACGCTTGTTTCGTGGTTTTACCACGCTTGGTTATTTACCCTCGTGTGACTGTGTGTCCACGCTTGTTTCGTAGTCTCGAGCTACGCTGTTTTTTCGTGGCCTTCGGGCTGCGTTTGACTTGTAGATTTCGAGCTGCGCTTGTTTCGTGGCCTCTGTGCTGCGCTTGTTATTCGCTGCGTGTCAGTTCCGCTATAGAAAACAAGATTTTGATAAATATGAGCTTTCATATTTACTTTGTTAACCTTGAGAAGATCACTTTTATGATGCTGATTTTGCCCTTTTGGGTTTTATTCTCAAATACAAGTATGGTTATAAACTATTGAGACTTCTATATTTCAAATCTTTATTTATTAATCTATTTTTGGGAATTTTTAATATGAAGTCAGTGTAACGAAATTGCAAAATATTTATATAATATTTTGTATTTCAGATTGAAGAATGTGGAACAACTCTTGGTGCTTTAAGACAAAGGAAGGTATAATTAGCTTTATAAAGAAAACGGTTTCTTATTATTATTGTAAATAATAATACTTATCTATACATTCAATTACTTTGTGTATTTATCTTTGTATGCATTAATATGAAAATGATATAATTAAATGTGTGAAATGATGAATGTTTAGAAGCATTGGTTAATGGAGATGGCTTACGAAGTTTAGATACCTTAAACTTCGTGCCGGTCACGCTATAAAATTTTAGGGCGTGACAACTTAACAGTAAAAAAGTCTCATAAACTCAACATATTAAAATAGGTCCCTAGAGAGATACTTAGGGACCTACTTCAATATACTTCAAATACAAAAAGAACAAATTATCCCTTCTTCCCTACCCATGAACTTGTTATATGTGTGTATGACCTTGTCATTCCTTCCTATGACTTAGTCAATGTTTGCCCATTAACTTGTCACATGGTGGGTCATGACCTTGTTAGAGTTGTCCATGATCTTGTTATAAGTGCGCATGACCTCGTCATTCCCTACCCATGACCTTGTCACAGGGAGGGACAATATAGTCTTTTTGTATTTGAAGTATGTTAAAGTAGGGTCCTTAATATGTGAAGTTTATGATATTTTTCTACTATTAAGTCCCTTCTGATGAACTATAAATTAATTTCCCCAAAAAAAATTCACACCAAATTAAAATTAAAAATAAAATAAAATGCGGAAAAGATAAATAAAGTCTTCCCAATTGGTTAGAGGACAGCTGAGGTTGCTAAATTATAAAAAGGAAAAATTGAGTCATATGTAGTTATGTACCTAATTCACATTAATAATTTGTGAGAAAAGACTCAAATGCCCTTGAAAAATTTGAGGTTGGAGAGAGTGGGATGAGAATCGAATGATGTGTTTTGTGAGGGTGAGATAAGTGTGTGTTTTTAAGGGCACTTTGAATCATTTACCCAATTTTATTAATGTGTATTAGGTGCTTATGACTCAACTTGTCCTTTTTTACAATTTAACAACCTCAAATGTCCTTCTACAACGAGGAAGACTTTATTTGTCTTTTTCCATGATAAAATATGCAAAAATGTTATGGTAACAACAACTAAGTCCACTTTATGTTCCACTTGTATTGTAGTATATAGCTGTTAACGTTTGGATCTTGCAACTGCAAGCTCCGAATATCCCTTTCTCTCTCCCCCCCTCTCTCTCTCCCCCCCTCTCTCTCTCATCTCCGAAGATAAAGGGGGGAGGAAAGGCAGGAGATAAACCACAAAGAACAAGGAAGAAGTAAAACTTCATTATTCCCTTTTTGCCCTTCTCTTTCTTTCTTTCTGGTTTTGCAGATTACAGAGAGAGCTGATTGTGAATATGGAAGAGAAGGAGGGCACAAGCAATGTGAGGACGAGGGTGAAGCCTTCGGAGCCGTCGAAGGTTGTTGTTGGGCTGAGATTTTGGGAGGCCGTCACGGCTTCCACGTTGGTTTTGGGCTTCTTGTTGGGCCTTCTCTCCGTTTATCTCACCATCCCTGATTCTGATTACAGCTTCCTCAAGCTCCCTCGTAATCTCCAAGATCTTCAGGTCCTTAGGTAATCTCAAAATCCTTCCTTTTTCCCTTTTCTCTGCTTTTTCTGTTTTCATGTTCTTGGATCAGCTGTTTCATTTTCTGGGGTATGTTTTTTTGACTGCTTTTTTGTTCAAGTTTTGTTTTTTTATTGATTTTCAATGATAATGATGGTTTGAAATTATTAGGGTGAATTTTAGGATTTGTATACTTGATTTGACCTTCTGTTGGTTAGAACCAATGTGGGTACAGAATTAAGCTTGTTAGTTTTAGAGAATTTATCTTTACTTATACCTACATGCCTGCTCTATTGTTTTTGTTAGTTCTTGGAGAAAAGTAGATCTGAGAATGGTTTTTGAGATGGATCTGAAAGCTTGGGAGAAGGAGTAATTACTTGAAAATTGAAATTATTCATAGGGGTTTTGGTAGTGGTTTGTGAGTTGTCATTTTATGATGGAGACTGATATGTAGAGATTATTGGTGGGAATATCTAATATGATATGCTGCTTTGAGTTGATTTAAGAGCGTCTCTATCTGTAAATTACTTGAGAAACATATTGGTGCTGCTAGTTACTATCTGGGTCTTTGATATAGAAAAATTTTCGAGCCATCAGTGAGTGAGTTGAAGTGGAACGTATTCTGATGTTTCCATGCTGCTAGCCTTGAATCATGTTTTATGATACTCTACATAATGAAATAGGTTTTTAAGTGAAGATTCTAAGGCAATTTTACTCTTTCATAGAACCTTCATAGGTGGGTATGTTTTATGATTGCATTAAAGTAAATTTTACATGATTGAAGTCCCTCTGCAAAAAGCAGAGGTTAGGCTGCCTAGTATATTCCCTTCTTCAGCACTCTCACCAAGTGGGGACTAGAATTGGGTTGACCCTTTACATGATTGAAGTCGGCCTAAATTTTTCGTTATTGTATTAATGACTGTCAGTCCTGTTGGGTACTTTCTGGGGAGAGGGTGTCTTTCTTCGTGTATTTCCACATTATGTTTGTCCTCCAATTGTCATCTTAGATTTGAGAATACATTTGTTTGTAGTTGATGTGAAGCATATTTGTTTTCTTTTATGGTATGCATAGTGGATGCTGAATTTTGTAAGGGAAGTTGATGAAGGATAATTTGCAATGGTTTATCTAATTTGTGTTTTCTTTTCTTGTATTGGTTTTTGTAGAGGCCACCTTGAGAACTACACAAGTGATTACACTGCACAGGTCTTGGTGGGTTACTGTGTGGTATATATTTTCATGCAAACATTCATGATTCCTGGGACTGTGTTTATGTCGTTGCTCGCTGGAGCACTCTTCGGTGTATTCCGAGGTGTTGCTTTGGTTGTGTTTAATGCCACAGCTGGAGCTTCATCTTGCTATTTCCTGTCAAAACTGATCGGTCGACCCCTTGTCTTCTCTCTTTGGCCAGACAAGCTCAAGTTCTTTCAGGATCAGGTTAGTTTCAACTTCTCCGTATTTATTATGGAATATGGATATAATCCATTCTACATGATTTTAAGTAATGCTTTTGACTTGCAGGTTGCTAAAAGAAGAAAGAGTTTGTTGAACTACATGCTTTTTCTGAGATTGACTCCAACCTTGCCTAACACATTTATCAATGTTGCCTCACCAATAGTGGATGTGCCTTATCACACTTTCTTTCTAGGCACTGTTATTGGACTCATACCTGCTGCTTATGTCACTGTCAAGGTAAGCTATTTTACTTGAGCAAATTGTGCATTGTTGATCGAATATTGAAAAATGAAAACACAAGAACATTTTATGGATTTTGAAATACCACCTCCTGTTTTAATTATAGGATCTAGGCATGTGTATCATGGCCTAAATAGTAAATACAAAAGCTCAATTCATTTTCCCTTCCAATTTTATATTCATGCCCCTGAGTATCTCTACTGAATGCACATATTAAGGGGTCTTTCCAAGTGATAATTTCAATGCGCATGATTGCAGAGGGTAGTTTTGGGAAGCCAACATAAATTTATCAAAAACAGCTTAACTAATTCTTTTAATATCTGCAAATTAGTTATTTAACTCTTATATTAAAAACCAGAGGTAGCACAACATTAAAGTGAAGGCCTCATCAATCGAAAATTGAAGTTGGATGTTGGCTAATTAATCATTCTCCCATCCCTTTTTTTCCTATTAGTACTTTGTTTTGCCTCCCAGAGTTCTTTAATTTTCTTATATGTGCAGGCTGGACTGGCACTTGGAGAGTTGCAAACGATGAGTGATCTTTATGATTTCAACTCAATGGCTACATTATTTCTCATAGGAGTTGTTTCAGTTACACCAACACTGATTACCAAGTTGTAGTGTTTCTGGCTCTGAAGCTTCTCGGGCATGAAGCTCTTATTTTCCTGACAGTGAAGTGGTTTCTCTAATTCAGGAATGTACAGATTTTCTAGGAAAAAACTATCACAATGTGGCTCACTGCTTATTGATGATTATGTTGCCAAAGGCTGCTGTAATTCAAGATGATCATGGAGGGGAAAATGTTATGACTTTGGTTTAATTGAAATGATTGGCTATTTGGGGGGGTTTAACAATTCCAAATTCACCTTCGATTGTGTATAGTCACTTAAATTGCTTGTATGGTGGAATTTGTAAAGTATTCGCGTATGGATTAGTGCATGTATATACCAATGGTTGCATTGTGCTTTTGTTTAGTCAGTGTGGTTTCATATGATCCAAGTGCAGGAACATCAGGTATACAGTAAATACTCTATATGTTGTGTTCTCATTTGGAAATTCTCTAACTAAGTAAATGAAACTGCCATTGTTCCTTTCGTAAAAAAAACTGCCATTGTTCCTTGGAATATGTCACTCTTAGCTAGTTGTAGTTCACCCTTTTCTGAACTACTTTTACATTTTTCCAGTATATCCAGGGCAGGTTCGCAATGATTGTTAGTTGTTACGGCAAGAATGTAGGATATTTAGTACATTTTAAGGGTTGAAATTTATTGTTATATATTTTTATGCCTGTACTTCTATAATTTATTTCTATATTTGACAATCTAATTTAATGGTCAACTTTAGAAATGGTAATTAAAATTCAATTTTTAACCACCTTTAGCTTATGCTTATGGGCATACCCGTGTAAGGTACGTTGGCAATTCCAACCCTTTTAATAGTGAATTATACTAATTTCTACTGTGCTAATAGTCAGTTATTAAAGATGTTATTTAACCCAAAGCAATTTTCAATGATAAAATATGGTAATTCCGGGTGCAACCTTAAAATATAAAAAAGCCAAGGCATAATGTGAGCTGAAATTTTCAACTATTAAATAAGAGACTATCATTGGCATTCCTATCATTAGATGATTTAATATTGGATTCATGTTTTTCCCACGTAGTTTTGTTTATTATCAAAATAAAACTCAAGTAATTAAAATTAATTTCTCTATTATGTGAACTACAGTAGAAATCTCAATACCATATGGGAATAAAGTAAGCTGATAAATTCATTTTTTCCAGTGTACATGCAGATTCTCCTGAAGCATTAGAATGCCTCTATACTGTCACATAACATTTCTACCTCTTCTTAAATTTCTTCTTTCTTAGAGAGGTATCTGGAGTTCGACTATCAAGCTTGCGTTTCTTTCCTGCTTGTTTTGATGATCCATCTTCCTTAGGCGAATTTCCTTTTACTTTAGCCTTTCTGGCAGCAACTGATGGTCGTTTTGTCTTGCGCACTTTTGGTTGCTCACTGTCTCCGCGTGTTGTTGTTGATTTCTTGTGGACAACAGTTTTGTTTGCCTTCAAACCTTGGTAAGACATATTGGCCTTTTTATTTGTCTTATTATTGCTGATGCTTGAAGGAGTCCTTGAAGCCATGGCTGCCTTCTTTGCAGGTGTACCAGAAACTTGTGGTGATGGGTTTGGCCTTTTGGATGGCGTGGCATCCGCTTTTGCATGAGAGAGTCTCAGTTCTCGGTCCCGGAGCTTCAAGTTGTTCCGCTTCCTAACAACGAAATTAGCAGCTTCCTGCATTCATAAGATATAATTGTATTCAGTGATATTGACAAATTAGGCTGTAGTAATATAGCCGACCCACCAAGTGGGATAAGACTATGTTGTTGTTGTTGTGATATCGACAAATCAGGTTTAAGGTAATAAGCAAAGGAGACAAAGTCCATATATAATTCTTTCTTAAGCAGAACTGATGAGATTTTCGACAGTAATTCAACCCCAACAACATTTTCTCAAACGATCTGAGCCTATGATCCAATGAAGGGCAAATATTAATATTCCTTCTTTCATTCAAATCAAGGAGCAATTAGTTGCACAAATTAACCAAAATCAACATAATGTCAAAATATATAAAATTACATCTTGATTAGCTATTATCACACTTTTGTCAAGAACACGTCATATTCTCATAGTAAACCAAGAACTCTGCGCTCTATGAGCTTGCGTTCATCTAAATAACCATAATAGGCGAGATGACGTATACGTAAGCAGCCAGTGAATTACAAAACAAAATGAATCCAGGAAACAATATGCCTTTCAATTCCTAATTTACAGCTTCTGTAAAATATCCTCTAAGTGATAGATTACAAATAACCCTAAAAATAATCGAGCCCTAAAGAATTTATCAACCACACTAGCTAGGTGAAAAGCAGATGATGAGAATGACTTTGACAACTTTCAAGCTTAAAGTGTCGCAGAAAAAAAGCTAAATCAAAATGCCCTCAATGATCTAGTTTGGGGGAAAGAATATACCTTTGTTTTAAACAGCACATAGGCAATACCCTTCCCAATATTCAAATGAGGATCTCTAATGACTCTAACTGCTTCAATGCTGGATTCCAGGTTGGAAATACCACAAAACAGTTTATATAGTTCTTCATCCTGCATATAAGAATAACATTTAATATTCAATAGTTATTAAAAGGAACAGCAAAGAAAGCCGATGATCTCACTAAACAACCATTGAAGGAAACACACCTTCACATCAAACGGGAGGTTGCCAACAAAAACAGTTCTCTTGTTATCATAGAGTGGAGTATGATCTCCTTTAAGTTTCTTGCGAGGTGGGCATGCTCTATCAACACGAATGTGATTTCCTCCAATCTACATGCACAATGAAAAACCAAAGCAAACATTTATACACAGTTGTGCAACCCCAAAATAATACACAAGCCAATTTTTTTTATCAGTGAACCCTGATGAAAAAAAACCATACCATGGCCATGTTATGGGACAGAGAATCCTGAGCTGACTGCTCCGTCTTAAAAACAATGTATGCATGAACACTGCAAAATATAGTAACTGTCAGTTAGAAATGTCTAATGATACACTACACTGAGAATAAAAGAAATCGGAAAAGCATTCTACTAACTTTCTGCAAGAGACTTTGACTGGACTAGTATAAATATTTTTTTATGGGGTCAACTATGAGTTTCACCACTTAAAATACAGGCTAATAGAAGATATGGCATATTCCACAGTATAGGTCAAGCCATCTCCCAATAAGATAAAAAGAAGCAAGTACTTGGGTAACACATAATTGCCTGTCCAAACAATCAACCTAAAGAAAGAATCACAGCAGATGTCCAGTAAGGCAGTAACTAGATTTGCACAAACTTAGGATGACTTCAGAATAACATCACATTAATGGAGCAAGGTACACTAGGTTCAAAGTCATTACACTCTAACACTAAGTGCATTTCTCCCAAGTTCCAATAACTTAAACATATCAATAGGCAAAATTTCACATATTCCCACAACAAATTTTCCATCAATAAGATGAGATGATTTCACTTCATCAGATTTTGAGGGAATGATTTTTCCAAACCTAAATAAACAGGCTTCAACTAGGTAGAGAATACACCAAACCAAATAATGCTAGACATCATTCATACAAAGCAACCGCAATCGCAACCGCATTTTCATTGAAGAAGTATCTAACAACTTTCTTAAGATGATGTAAGTAGTTCAATAAGCATTACCTATCACCAGCATCATTGATTTTCTTCGAAAGGATAGCTCCCTTTCTAGGTTTCTTAGTCTGAACAATCATAAACGAAACAAGCATACATAAATTTAGAATCCAAATCAACAAAAACAAACACATTTAACGTAAAAAAAAAATTTACAAAAGCAACACCTACATCTAATATTGGAACAGAACGAATCCTAACAGATTCAACCTCCCCAAACTTCTTAAACTCACTCAACAAACTCTTCTTCTTCACCTTAAGCGGCAAATTCCCCACAAACACAGTCCTCAACAGCTTCATCTCATCATCGAAACCCTCACTACTCACCATCATATCAGCAGGATCATCCATCATCTTCCTCTTACTCCCAACAACAACAACATTATTAATCTTTTCCTCCACTTCACCATACCTCTTAAATTCCCACTCTCTCTCTAACTCATCCCTCTTCCTCTTATTATTCTTCATCCTCTTCCTCTCATCATCTAACCCACTTTCCCTTGTCAAAATCTCATCTTTCTTCACAAAATCATTCCTTTCCTCACCCAAATCAAACCCGTTTGCCCCTTCTTCATCTTGTGGTGAACTATTTGCTTTAGCCTTCTTCCCTGAAGAAGCTTCATTGACATTATCTGAATCAAAAGACAATTTTTTCTCTTTACGTTTCTTCCCTTTCTTTGATAACTCAGAATCTGGGGTATTAGATTGAAGGGTGGTTTTTCGAAAGGGGTTGGTGTCTGAGAAGAGAGAAGTGGTGGTGGTGGTGGCTTGGTCTGACACGTGGCCAAATAGGGTGGTGAAGAGGTCGGAAGAGACGTTGGATTGAGGGGTTTGCTGGGGATCCTTGGGCTTCTTCTTACCCATGTTTTTGATTTTGAGAGGAAAGGGTGAGAAAGGTTTGATTTTTGAGTATGAAGGTTTGTTCAGAGAAAACCCTAGATGGTCCGTTGAGGAAGACAATACAATACAAGGGCTGTTGTTAAGAAAGCAATTAACAAGATGGTCGAATTTGTAATTAATAATTAATAATATTAAGTACTTATTTATACTAGCCCTTAAGTTTTAATATTATTACAACTTACAAGATTGACGAGTAAAAAAAAAGGATTACGAGATTTTTTTTCAGTAAAGGAATTGTATTGAATACAAAAAATTGCATGTATAACTGTGTGGCATAGAGCAAAATAAAGGACCTAGACTAAGTAAAGAGCTAGTTGAAGCTAAGAAAACTTAAGCTAGATCTTTGAGTCTAATCTTTACAAAAAAGTTTCCAAAATAGAAAAGACATTTGTGGTGTGGTGGGCCGAAGCTCTAATATGTTGGAATAAACAATCATTTGTGGTGACAATGTCATTGAAGATGAGATTGTTTCTAGCTAACCATAGTTTCCAACAGGTAATAAAGATCCATGATTTCCAAGTGCTGGGAAGAGGACCCAATAAGCTTAACTTAAGTCAAGAGATTATATCCAATGAAGGAAGAGAAGGAGTTCCTCATGTTAATTGGCAGAAGTCTCCCCCATATAGAAGCGACAAGGTTGCAGGATTTGAAGAGGTGGTTAAAGTCCTTCACTCTTCCATTCCACGATTGACACGCTGGGTCAACAATCATATCTCTCTGTAGGCGTTCAAAATTTGTCAAACAGGCACCCTTTCAAAAGTAGTCATCCAAAAGTTTTGACACATTGGGCCATGGGTAACTTCCATAGTACAACCCAAAAAGATTAGGAGATTGAGTCAGTCCAAAAAAAGAAATTAAACAAGATTGAGAAGCTATTTTATAAAATTAAAGCACTAGATTAATAATAATCTTCTAATGAGAATTAAAAGGACAATTTTAGTTTTGAAGATTTTGGTTGAAGCTAAATTATAACTCATATTGTTCTTAAGATTGTTTTAGGAGATTAAAAAAGTGAAATAAATTACTTTTTTTCCTTTTCTTTGTCATAATAGGTTACATGATTATATATTAAATTTATAATCAGAATAGATTGGTTTTGATGATAAATATGAATAATTTAATTTACCTGGTTTTATTTTGTATTATGAATTATTACTCTATACAAAAAAAAAATATCAATTTGTTGTTATATTTATAATTCGAGTATCAATGATTTTTTACATGAGATTTAATGGAAGTGAACAAATGCTTGTGGAATCTGCTCAATATTACTTGTAAAAAACTAAAAATATAGGAATGCAAAATAGTCATACAAACGCAAAAAAATGGCTAAAATATACTTATAGTCCCTTATATGCATCAAGTTTCAGTTTAGTCTTTTATGTTTAAAAAATACATTTTTAGTCTTTAAGTTTGTATTAAGTTTCAATTTAATCTTTTATGTTTGGAAAGTACACTTTTAGTAACACCGTTACTTTCACTTAACGGAAAATATTAACTTAACAATTTTAAATGGTTATTACATATTGAAAAAAATGCTTAGATTACATTATTTTAGTGTAATTTGTCTTATAATTTCAAAATTTATCATTTTTGGCCCCAATATAATTATGAAATAATAATTTAAATTTAAGTGAAACTAACGATGTTAATAAAAAAGGAAAAATGTGTATTTTTCAAACATAAAAGACTAAATTGAGACTTAATGCAAACATAAGGACTAAAAGTGTACTTTTCAAACATAAAAGACTAAATTGAAACTTGATGCAAACATAAAGGACCAAAAGTATATTTTAGCCTAAAAAATATAGCACTTTATGTTTGTAGCAAATAAATAAATTAGTTCAATATTACTTGTACAATATATCTTATACAACATAATAATGTAAACTCACTCATACATGATATATTTTTAATCTAAAAATATAGCACTTTTTATTAAGATCGTATTTTTCTTAAACAAAATGATAAATTTAATCCCATATCGAAAAATTTTCGTGACCAGAATTTCCCGTCTCACAAAGTCACTGGACGAGATGCGATTGCATAGACGAATTGAGACGGGAAAATTTTGCACACCCTTGTGTAAGACCTACAAAGTCTGATAGTGGCATTTTGAAAAATGGGGTCCACACCAGTATTTTGATATTTGCTGAATTCAACCCTCATCTTGTTGGTCTATCTTGTCTGCTACACTAAAAGAAATCAAAGCACCAATCATTCAGTCAATAAGAGAGACATTCTGCGACCTCTATAAAGCACACTCTCACAGTCAGAGAGCTGCAATTTTATCAACCATATAGAAACCTTGAGAAACAACTCATGGAAGAGAGGACTAGCCAAGTTGTGCTTTTAGGAGCTTGGTCAAGCGGTGCATGCACAAGGGTTGCACTTGCCCTCAAACTTAAGGCCATACCTTACAAATACATGGAGGAAGATTTGACCAATAAAAGTGAGCTATTGCTAAAGAGCAATCCTATCCACAAAAAGGTTCCAGTCCTTTTGCATAATGAGAAGGCAATAGCTGAGTCACTTGTCATCTTGGAGTACATCGATGAGACTTAGAATAATCACACTCCAAAACTCTTGCCTAGTGATCCTTATCAAAGAGCCAAAGTTCGCTTCTGGGTCAATTATTTTGATCAAAAGGTGAGTACCACTCTTCCTTACCTTCAAAACTTTTCTGTGTTATAAAATCTCATGTACGGTTCATATTATACGACCCAAATGTCTAATTAAGAACGACTAAGAAAGCTAAAAAATTACATAAATATAACATATATGATCTTTATGAAATATTTGTGTATTATTAGATCACACACACACACACACACACTACTTCATAATTCAGATGATTATTATTGAAAAAACAATAAATATATGAATTCTTTTAAGTGATTTACTTAGCTTTCATTGTTCTTCTCAAGTTAGTTACAAATTAGTTCATACATTAGGCCAGAAGATTGGTTGTTTAGAGATTCTAATGAATTAAATTGACTTGTTCCTTAGATTCCTCCCGCTATCCACTCAATCTTATTGACAAAAGGAGAAGAAAGAAAGAAGGCAATTGAAAATCTGAATGAAATGATTAGAGATTTTTATGAAGGTGTGAAGAGAGATTTTGCTGAGAAATTTCCCTACAATAGTAGTGGTGAATCCTTGGGACTACTAGACATTGTGGTGTTAGCGCGTGCGGGCAATTACAAGGTCATCAATGATGCTTTGGGAATGGAAGTGATTCAACCTCACATGAACTCAGAGTTCTTGTCTTGGATGGATGCCCTGGTGGAACATCCTCTGATAAAGGAGACACTGCCACCTCATGATAAGTTTGTGGCCAAATTAAAAGAGAAATTTGGTCTTATAAACTAAAATCGATTTTTACTTTAATTACTGTATAATCTACATAATCCTATATCGTGTTTTATTTTGTGTCTTTTTAGAATTGATGGTTTGTTGTAAAATAAAAACATTTTCTCATCGAAAAAAATAAAAGCATTTGTAACTAATTATTATAAGATGTGACAGTTGCTAGATCCTTGCAGTGAAAAAATATGGTTTGTTCATAGGATGAGATGTGTACTGTTATGTTGGATGTTTAATTCGATAGTTTGCCTCCATTTATGAAAGAAGAGATGGATTACAAGTATTATCAAATCAATATTTATGAAAGAAGAGAATGAATCAATTATGCTCTTGTATGTGATGAGTCATGTCAACATTCAATTTCATGAGAACTTTATCTAGTGCAAATGTTTTATAGTAATACAACAAACAAGCACCAAACCTCAATGTGTAATACTGTAATACAAGTCAACCATCAATTTCCTACCAGATTAAGCATTGAGACCAATGTCAATAAGAATCAAACCTCAGTCCTTAATATGCTTAATAGTAAAACAAACAAGCGCCAAACCTCAGTGTCACTAAACCTCAAAAATTTGTTTTAAATGTTAGTTCTGTAGCTGTAGTGGCATATTAAGCATTGGTCCAGCTGCCAAAATGAGCAATATAGCATGATTCCGATTTCAAATTGCCTATCAAGGAATGGTAAGCATTTATTTAATTACCAGTAAGGGTTCTTAGAAATAAAAAAACGTATCAATTTGATTCTTAGACATGATTCTCCCGTTTTATATTTGCAGCACGAGTCAAATGATGTCATGATGCATATTATAAAATTTTACTACTATATAACAATTCGTTCAGTTTAAAAACTATTATCATTTCTCTCAACGTTAAATAATGCAAGCTTAAAGAACATCCCAATACACAAGCTCTAGCTTCTGTTGCTGATTTTCCTTTTATTGCCAAATCTATGGATGAGTTCATACCAACAAATTCTAAAACAAACAAATAAAAGAATCCAGAATCTCATACTGTGGGAATTCCCTGTGGCTCGTTCTGGGGATTGAAGCATTACCTACAGACTAGAAAAGAGCCCAAGTGTAACAGATAAATTACAGTTTGCTCTATATATAACTGACATATACTCAAAATTTTTATGGACTAACATATATAGTTCTCTGCTACCATATTTTATCAGGTCAATTTGTCATCAATATACATAAAAAAAGAAGCAACCAAATCTTGTCAAGTTTATTGGTTCTTCTTTAACTCGGAAGTGCCAACAGATGACTTAAGTCCTTGATTGGAACTTCTTTTGTTTATATTTGCAGTGGACCTTCTCATTTTATTTTTATCTGCATTGGAACTTCGAATAATGAAAAGAAATGTCTCAACAAGCATGCCACCCACCAACCCTAAAACTCCCCCAGCAGCATTCTGAAACAAAAACAAGAGACGATAAAGGAAAAAGGGAAATGAAGACCAGACCTCACTACTGAAACTGCTTATAAATAATACTAATTGCTTTAATTTACTTAAAAAGATATTAATGGTTTTAAAATAGTACCAAAGCAGGATTGTGGTTAAACAGAGCTCTGAATGCAGCATATCCAAACAGATAGCCAGTAAACATAGTAAGTGCAACGTGCATACCTGAAAAAAGGATCAATAAGAACGCAAAACAGAGCTACATCAGAGTTATGCAGACATGTAAACGACAGGATCAGGTGAATCACAGCACTACGACCAGCCCTACCAGATTATAGATTAACCTATACTTGATTACCAATTTCCCATTGTTTGGAACATCAGTAGAATTATTGGTACTAATTTTACCAGCATACACTCAAGCACCAAGAAAAGACTGGAAGATAGATAAAATTGCATAATTCCTACACCTGATAACAAACTTGAGTATTATGTATTTAACCCAAACATTAGAAAAATTCATGTTCACAATGAGGAAAATACAGCAACTAAACGTGGAACTTGTAAACAGAAACTTTAAGTTATTATGAAGATCCATATTGGTCCAAAACTCTATCTATAGATAATTTTTCAACTATTAAAACTTCACCGGTTATGAATTAAAAATCTCCATTAATCTATTATCCAATAAAGCTGGACATAAAGCAATAAAGCATCAGTATCACTGTATCAGCAAATACCCTAGCACAAGACTAAAGCTGAAATATTTGTAAAACAGAAAATAGAAAGTTCTCATATATCAAATATCACGGTGACATCTATCTTCATATGATTTAAAATTTCGTAAACCTATATCTGCAGCAGCAGTAGCAACAGCAACAACAACAACAAAGTTTTATCCCACTATATGGGGTCAGCTACATGGATCATATATCAGTAAATAAAATATCAGTGCAACATAGCAAATAATCACAGCAAACGGCAGACCATGAATGATGAGGCTTCAGCCTAGCTCTAGTTAGTAAAAGACAAATGCGTTACAGCACCAACCTTCAGATTTTATAATTAAAGAAATGGATTGTCTAGAGGGAGAACTGGGAGTGAAAACTCACAAAAATAGTAAAATCAATACTGTTTTGGGAGTTTTCCTTCCTAATATTATCTTCCCCCTATTTTCCTCCCCATGTTCCCCTCCATCAAACATAAGTGTAATTGATTAAATGAGTTAGGGCTGACAACAGCCATGCTTGGGTCCAAGTATCAAAGCATGACGAGGAAGGATGATTCACTGAATCGGCCTCCATCCCCCCACCGGATATGTATTTTAATTTACTGAGAAGTTCCCTTCTGACTTTGAGTTCAACTGACCACAGAACAAACAGAAATCTACACAAGGATGCATGTGAACAATAAAAGAAATCAAGCAGTTCACTATAGTTATAAACATATTGTTGATGTTACATCACTTGACTAATTCAAGACAGATGTAACATCATTTGATTAATCCACATCATTCCTGAACAAGAACATGTGGCAATGTATAGTTTGTTCACCACCGAAATGATGTAACCAAAGTCAAAGTTGAAATTGAAAAGAAACAAGCTACTGCTACTCTACACAGAAATGGTTGTTTAATCTCAACTAAAGAACTTCACAAACAACCTTCTGACAGCTTCAAAACAACTGCTCAAATTGGTCTGACATACTTAAAGTGACAAGGAAATCATGAGTGGTTACTAAAAAGCACTAGTATATCGAATTCTACCCAAAATTTAAATTACCAAACAAAAAGGAGCCACCAGCCACAGAACTTGAAATCTTATATTCCATCAAGAATAATATATAAAAGTGAACAAGACTGTACCAAATCCTAATTGATCCTTGTAAGAAGAGAATGGCTCCTCAACATCCTTCTTTGGTGCGATATCCTTCACAAGTTCTTGATATGCTTTCTTCTCTGCTAATTCTTCAAGTGTTCTCAATCTTGCCTTCAATTCTTCACTCTTCACATCAAAAGCAGGTCATAGAAATAAGTTAACACAGAAATGAGGTTATAGAACTTTCACTAAGCTCAGTTCAGAACATATACAAACAAGCCTCACAGTACAAAAACTTCTGATCATGAATCAACAGAAGTTCCCTGCATAATACTTCCTCCTTCCCTAAATATAATAGCTAATTGACTTTTTTTTGACAATCCTAATAAAGCAAAATAAGTTACTTTAAAAATTGATTTTAATATATTTTTCTCTAAACTAGTTTATTTGACTTACTCCTTGCGTTCTTAAATATAAGAGCTAGTTGACTTTTTTGGAAAAATCCTAAGAAAGCTAAATAAAGCAATTAAAAATTGATTTTCCTAAACTTTTCTCTAAACTAGTTTATTTGAATTATAAGCTAACATATGATTTAATAATATACAAAATATGTTATAATTAAGTGGCTTGTTTCCCTTAGGACTCTCCAAAAAAAAAAGTCTAACTTGTTCTTACATTTAGGAACAAAGAGAGTATAATCTAACATATGATCTAATAATACACAAAACATGTTATAATTGAGGGTACATTTAGGAACACAATTTAGAGAGAGTTAGATTTGAAAAGCGTGAAACTTAAAAGTACCTTCTCCCTGGGCTTGGGACTAGAGAAAATGAAGTGGGTCCCATTGAAAAGCTGCATCAAATGAGGTCTGGTCAATGGATGAGAAGCCATCCATATGTGACGAAGAGGCATGTAGGCTACATTGGATTGGCTTGACAAATGTAAAGCACTTTGTTGAAGCTCCTCAGAAAGAGAAGGATCCCTGGAAGCAATGGAGAGAAAGGAGACAATGGATTCGGTGGCGCAAATCACAAGCCCACCAGGGCTAGGGCTAGGGCTAGGGCTAGGGCTAGGGTTTGCCTTCTCCATAGTCATGAAATCATCATTGATGTATTTTTAATAACTGACCTAATAATCCCCTGCACAACGTAAAGTAACAAAAATGCACCGCCACATAAGCAGATTCAATTATACTACTCAATTCTAATGTAACCTTATTTGTTCGTTCAGCACTAAACAAACAAAGAAAGAAAGAAAGAAACACCAAAACAAGCACCAATTTCACTTACCGTACGGAAATGAGACGATTGCGCGGGCGGAATGAAAAATGGGCCAAACCTTATGAAAATCCTAAAGATCGAAATAAGCAACAGTTAAAAGCAAATGACACAATAGATTGAATGTAAATAGGAATTGAAGAGGGCCTCTGAGGGAAGAGAGTATGAATGGCGAAAGAGCCCTACGCGAGGGATTCCGTTAAACGCGAGGGATTCCGTTAGAGGCTCCGTTAGGGATTCCGCAATTAAAAATACTTGCCAATTAAATACTGATTTCATGCCACTAATTGGCTACTATTAGGGCTGGAAATTATTGGCTACTGTTGATGCACAATATAGGGGAACTATAGAATATGAATGAATAATCGAAACTCTTTATTGATAATATGATTGAGTATAAATAACGGGGTCACCGGCAACGGTGGTTACAGACTGGGGCGTAAATGCCTTGATCACAAAGATTAAAGTCAGAGTACAATGATAATCACAGAGAAGAATACAGAAAAAGAGATAGGGAGAATGATTGCAGAGAGTTCCTTGTGCCCTTCTGAATGAGTTCGTGACCTTCTTATAGTTGAAGCTCAGTCCTGGTGGTTGCGAAATCATAGGCGGCCGTTATGGGTAAGAGACGTTGCACGTGCTCCGAAAAAGGTGGGCGACTACTCCGACAAAGGTGGGCGACCAAGTCAATCTACTTTACTGCCGTTGGTAACATTGTCCTTGACGCCTTTGTGTCGTCTATCTCGTTATTGGTCCTTTGTTATCGTGGTCCTCGACGCCTTTGGGGCGTCTATCTCGTTATCAGTCCTTTGCTGTCATGAGAGATGTGATCTTCGACGCCTTTGGGACGTCTATCTCCTTATTGGGCCTCTGATAAGGCTCAGGCCCATTAAGGTATAACGGTGTATAACAGCTACTACGCAATTAAATACTGATCCAGCCCTAATAGTAGCCAATTAGTGGCATGAAATCAGTATTTAATTGGCAAGTACTCCCTCCGGTCCCTATCTACCCTAATGTAAGAGCCCAAAATTTGAATGGTTTTGGTCCCTAATGTAAGAGTTAACCCCATATTCTCTCCTCATTTAATGCATTTTTTCCTACTTTACCCCTAACTCTCTTTCATATTTATTAATGCTTATGTATTTCTCTTTCTTAAAAGTATCATAATAAATATGGGCAATTTTGGAAAAGAAGCATTAACTCCAGACACCCAACTAACATTCACATGTTTTCTTAAGAAGCGTTTTTTTGACGGCTAACTCTTACTGGGAGTATTTTTAATTTAATGTTATGTCACATCAGCACGAGCATTTATAATCGTTTCGTGCCGGTTTGTTAGGGAAACGCTGTAGTAGAGTAAACATATCCCGGCGTTTAACGCGCATGGGTACGGTTTTCCCAATCCTGCCAAAAACGCCTCTAACTCCCTTACAAGCGCCTCTAAAGTAAATCTTTTCGTGTCGGTTGGTTAGACAAACGCTATAGTAGAGTAACAATATCCAGGCATGTCAAGCGCATGGGTATGGTTTTCCAAATCTGGTCAAAAACGCCTCTAAATCCCAGTCAAGCGCCTCTATTTGTAAACTTTTCGTGTCGGTTGTTAGCTGTTGTAATCTGTATACTATGTCATCTGCCATCATCTTCCATGTCTGGGTCCAAAAAAAGTTTTTTTAAAAAAAAAAAACAACTAACTTGTTAAAAACAAGTTAGTTTGTAGTAACATGAGGCTCAAGAAGCCTTTTGAATTTAAAATTGATCATATTTAATAGCAGTTTGATGCCCATCTTTCCTACCTAACAGATGACAACATTTTAGTGAAGTATAATAACAAAACTATGTTAAGTCTGTTCAATTCTTTGAACTCATCATCAGCTATGCTACTTACCTTGATGGAAAGAAACAATTTCTATGTTACAAAACTACTTACCTTAGTTAGTGAAGTATAATAACAAAACTATGTTACAAGTCTGTTAAAGATTAATACAAAACTAACTCAGAAGCACTACATTTCTCTCAATTTCTATGTCAAATTTGTGTCAAATCAAATATAACATGAGAAATAAATTATGCTATATAAAGTAAAAGGATTTTGTTTGAATCAACATATATTACCGTGAGAGACATCGTCATTGACCAAAAGAACTACATTTACACCAGGACATAGACATTAAAGTTCAAATTCATTTTTATCACCCAAAAAAAAAGAGTACAAATGAATTTTGAACTATTTTTCTAGGTTCATTGTCATTTTCAGCAAAAGTTCTCACAGCTAAGAAAATGAAAAATAAACAAAAAAAGTTTTATGAAACAACTTTCTATAATTTATATGT
The DNA here is from genome assembly GCA_029929735.1 of Mimosa pudica. Taxonomy (NCBI): domain Eukaryota; kingdom Viridiplantae; phylum Streptophyta; class Magnoliopsida; order Fabales; family Fabaceae; genus Mimosa; species Mimosa pudica. The sequence goes on along the minus strand of JAKELP010000017.1, from coordinate 7,359,835 downwards.
AAGAGGCATTTCTTACTGCTATCGATAAGTGAGACCATGTATGGTTCACATCAATCTGCCTATAACAACTTGAAAAGCAAGAGAAAAAATAGTAGTACCTGCCAGATTTTCTTGTAGCCATTTTGAGTTCTCTAGACTTGTAAGTTTGTCCCACCATCACAAATAACTATAAATGGCTGCCTAGGATTTGATTGCCATTGTTCTAGTTAATAACACAAATGCTAGAAGTGGCAAGGGTGTATTAGACCATTAAAGGTACCCCAAAAAATCAGTATTGGATCAATCAAAAGGTACTCTAAAAAATTAAAGACTTGTTAATGAACTTATAGGATTAATACATCAATACATCAATCATTAAAGAAGCTTCAGAATAAATTAAAAATTAAACTTCTTAATCCAAGACATCAATCATTAAAGAAGCTTCAGAAGTTTATAGGAATTAGTTCTCATCTCTATTACAGAGAATGAGATAACAACCCAAAAAAAGAATCTGAATTCAGACCTTTATGAGAACAAATCCATACCCTCAAGTTTTGACAAAGTTACTGCAATGTTAAGACAACAATCCTGTGACTCAACCACTGCCCAATCATCAAACCTATTTTTAGTGCCATGCTATATAATTGATGTGAGATGCAGTACACTATCCCAAAGAGTAAGAGATCAGGTGTCAATGAACTTCAGCATAATAGAAAACAAAGTAGCGAGATTAACACAACAAAAAAACGAAGCACAGTTAGACAATCAAATTTTATATATGAGAAAATATACTCTTTCCTAGTATAAAGTGATAACATTTACAATATGTCTATAATAAGTTCAACCTGTAAAAAAATTAATGATACTTGAAAAAGCACAGGCTAGTAACATTTATTTACAAGTACTTAAGTGCAAGAAACACAATTTCTAGAATTGGCTATTGCCACATGTACTAAGAGGGATAAATCTAATACTTACTACAAGTGAAATTGAAACGATACAAATACTAGTGGTAGATTTGGTTTTAATATGAGTTGACTACTATTAGGCACATGTCCACAAAAGATAAGACCAACATTTTATATAATTTCAAAAGAAATCATCTTGTGGCACTTCCACAAAATCTAATGTTACATGACTAGAAAATCTTTCATTAGAGTAGGGTAAAAAATTCAAATTCAAAATATTTGTTAGTGACATTTATTCATAGTTTTGTATTGTTTTAATAAACATAAAGTATTGTTACATACATCACTATTTACTAAAAGAACTATGTCCATAAAAAATATGTAATTATCCAGTTAGTTAGCAGCTTTAAACTCAATATGAATTTTCTTTATTCTATAAGCATTTAAAGACTCACATGGTTCACATCAACGTCTGAAGATAAAAACTTAAGTTGCAACATGAGGATAGAAGCAGTACCTGTTAGATTTCATTGAAGCCATTTTGAGTTCTTTGAACTTTACATGATTGTCCCACAACCACAAACACTTTCTTTTAACATCTGTTAGGGGATTTGCTACAATGGTTGTTGTAGATTGTAACACCAACTCATTTTCTTTCATTGAAATTTACTTCAAAGATGAGAAAAACCAAGTCTCTATTGCTACTTAATGGTAATAGACCCAAAAAAAAAGCCAAAATAGAGTGACTGATTAAGATTATTTAAAAGGTCACCCAAAAAAACAGAGACTTTTTCACTTACATTTAAAACAAATATACAAATTATATAAAAGTAGTAGCAATCACCTTATCAAACCCACCTCATCAAGTGACACTCCATAAAATTAGAACTAAGAACAGTACAAGATTCAATAACCAAAGAGGAGGAGATGCAAAAAAGCTGGTTCCAACAAAAGCAAGAGATAAACCAGTAATTAACACGAGAAAATGAAAGCTTATTCATACCTAAATTATTAATGCTTATCAGCAATAAACCCTCATAAACATAATTGAAAATAATCCATTGAGAAGTGATTATGTAAGAACACATTAGAAAGAGAAATTCAAAGAACAAATCTTAGGTCTATGAATTAAGTTCACTAAAGAAGATTGATTCGATCACCAAATCAAGCATCACAATCATGGGAATTCAATGAAATTGAACACAGTCGATTGTAAAAAGCATAAGTATTACATAGTCTCAACTCTAGTTCTTTTAGTGTTCAAGCTCTCAAAAGGATATCTTCATAGTTAGCTGCAAACTTCACAAGTTCACGTATCTCAACTTTTGTTTACTACAAAGATGATATTGCTACTCTATCAATGAGTTTAATTCCTGGAATTACACAAGCAACTTTGTCCTAAATCTTTTTTGAAGCTCAATTCTAATCCAATAGACTAAAATTTCTGCAACTATCTTTTTTAACCTTCTTCGTTGTTATGTTTATGAGTAACTCTACCTTCACAAGAGAGAAAGTCTACAAATTTTGAGAAAATTGCAACTTGAATGGAAGCCAAACAAGAACAACAGGAAATAGGAAATTGTACACTTCTTAGCAGGCTACAACAATACTCCCTCCGTTCCTAAATATAAGATCACTTTTGAAATTCAACTTGTTCCTAATTATAACACCACTTTCTAACTTTTCCCAACTTTTTCCCAAATTAACCCTACAATGCTTATCTATTGTGACAAGCAAAAAATGGAGAGTGAGGATAAAAGTATATAGTTGGGATAAATTGGTAATATCATAAGTGAATAACTAAATTAACTAAGTTCCTTAATCTATTCAAATTAGAAATAAGTGATCTTATATTTTTTTTTTTTGATCAAAAGTGATCTTATATTTAGGAACACATGGAGTAGTAAATATAGTGTAAATAGTAGTACCAGTATATTTAAGCCAAATAACTTGGAAGGCAACACAATCACAAAATTACTAAAACATGAAAATTCAACAAAAGTGAAGAACCCCATGTAATAGATGATGTTAAAGCATGGGTTTTCCTAAGCTATACAAGTAAAGGTTAGCTGAGAAAACTAACATTGAAGGATATGTTAAGTGCCAGGCGTTAATCACTAACAAACATGAAAAGAAAATATGGGTAAAATCTGGAAAGGTAAAGAACAGAGAAATCAATTACCTCCACCCAGAGAGATTGATAAAGAACACATCTTTTTGAGATGTGGAGAAGTAAGTAGCGTGAAATGGAAGAAGCAGAGAAATCGTTCAACAAAACTGTGGTTGAAATATTTGAAAGGTAGAAAATGAAAAGTCACTTCTTTTTTTGTGATTTGAAAATAAAGCCGTTGGAATTAGAGTGTGATGCCAGAATGAAGGGGAAGGCAAAAGTCGAGGACTAACATTTTTTTTTTTGGCCGGGAGGACTAACATTTACATTAAGGTTTAAAACTACTAATAATATGAGTATATAATGTATTTGGGTAACTAATTATAGGTGGGTTGTAAGGAACATAATTAAATTAAAATAAAGTTCTACAAAATTATGCAATTAATATTAGTCTTATGAAGCTATTACTGAATACTCATTAAGTTGTGTATAAACTCATCCTTAATGACAACTGTAAGTCAAGTTATATCTACTGTTTAGCCTTCCGATAGTAAATTAATAAGCATGTGATAACAACTTTATAGTAAGAACCTCAATTGATTACCCTTAATCTATATCACTTCACCTTAAATATAGAACATATATTCAGATAGGCAAGGTGATTATGAATATTAAACATCTTTCCACATTTTCTCTCAATTATCCATGTTTAAGTTTTCCAATAGTAAAAAATTAACTTTTAATCATTGCTCTTATTATTGGACTTCCTATGCCTATTTATTGGATCTCTTGAATTGTTTCGCACTAGGACTCTCAGCTCCATGCCTTCCTCCTCCTTTAAATTAAAGCCATTTTCACCTTAATCTCCATCAACATTGCTCATAGTCATTTAGTTCAAGGCAGTGAAACCCAATAGCTCCATCTCTTTAATAGAATGCAAAACTAAATACAAAAAGTGCATGGTGATTATATAATTTATAGATGCATCCTCAGACTTCATTGGCTATATCGCTTTTGAAATATTTTACAAATTCACTTACTCAAATTATCAATATCATAAATCAATGTAAACAATATTCGCATATAAACATAAGTATAACCAATTCAGGAATTGAAAGAGATAAGTGTATATATTTATAAATAAGATGGTCTTCAAAACCTAGGTTTGAGCTGAAATCTAGGTTTCAAACTTAAGTTTCAGAGTTTGCCAAACAAACTTTCAGTGATGGGAAAAAGTACTTAATTTGAAATTTTGGTATTCAGCAAAATAAAAAAATACTCTTTCCGTTCCTAAATATAAGATCACTTTTCAAATTCAATTTGTTCCTAAATATAAGATCATTTTCTAACTTTTCCCAAATTAGCTCTATAATGCTTATTTAAAATCACAAGCAAGAGAGAGAGAGTGAGGATAAAAGTATATAGTTAGATTAAATTGGTAATATCATGTGTAAATAACTAACTTAACTAACTTTCTTAATCTACTCAAATTAGGGAAAATGATCTTATATTTAGGAATGAAGGGAATAGTAAAAAAAATAAAATTGTCGGTAATGTTACGTTATAAAAATTAAAAAAATATAATATTGATTTTACTAATCCTATTAATTTTTTAAAAAAAGAAATGTATTACAGAAAATTTACAAAATTGCATACAAAACTGCCATCAATATTTTATTAACAACAGTATACATAAAATATATCGCCCTTATCTAATTTATTTTACCTTATCAACAAATACCCTCTTATTTATTTTTAAAGATATTACTCACACCATTTGTTTCTTTAAATATAACAAATATTACAGCAAAAGCATAAGTAAAATGTTAAGGTAAAAACATAACATTTCTAAAATAAGGTAAAATAAAATACTAATACAGTATATGAAATTAAATATTAAAACATGAAATATTAAATATTTTGTAAAAAAAATAAGAAAAAGAAAATCATAGAGAACAAAACGAACGAATGAAATGGAACGAGGAAGAGAAATAGAATGGAGAAGAGTAGATAGAATGAAAGAAAGTTTTGAAGAGGGTATTTATAAGAATGGTGTGTTGAGAAATCCTTGAATTTGTATGTATTTAATGTGTTAAATTGAAGTTATTAACATTTGAAAGATGCAATATTGAATTAAAATGCATTGATTATAATTGAATTGAATTAAAAATGATTATGTGTGAAAAGGGGTCAAATAAGGGCATAATTGTCACAAGTAATTGTTTATCTTAAGTGATTAATTTTTGGGATGAAAGGTATTATATTGTTGTAAATTTTCCCTTGCAGAAAATGAGGAAAAATGGGCTGAAATGGAGATTCTGGACATTTTCAGAAATTGCAGAAATGGCCCAGAATCCTGAAAATGCTTCAGAACAGTACTGGGAAAATTACAGAAGCGACCCAAAACTTTAAGAATTTGCAGAAAGGTCCCTGTCGTGAACTGATATGGTGCAGCTCGGTTTTCACTTATTTTTTAACTATTTTGTCACTAATTTGGACCCAAATTGAAGCCCAATCATTAACCCAACTTCCATTTGATATTAATTAGGCTTAAACTTAAGTTTTAGGGATTGGGTGCTCCCCAAAACCCTAGCTCTCTCCATCTCTTCCTCCATCCCACTCTATTTTCCTCACATTTTCCTTCCACCTTCCACCTTCCTTCCTCCTTCCATGCATCAATAAAGTTACTCCTTACTCTTGGAGTTGATGGGAAGTGGCTTGAGCTTTTTGGTTCTATAAAGGGGAGTCCCAATTCCTTTCCTTTCTCTTTATATTTTTGATTGCCTAGGTTTAGGTTTTCCATTTATGTTTTGAGATTGGACTGGACTTGGTTGTTATTGTAGGTATTTGTGATTTTGGTTTTTAATGAGAGACTTGTACTCATCAATATACATGGTCATGTATATGTTCTTTATGGTTCATTTTATATCTTTCTATTTATTCATGGTATTGGTAGATAGTTTCATTGAATTGAATTATAATTGAACCTAATGCATTACAAATCACTAATCACACTCTAGGGTAATTAATAATGCCTATTTGAATGGGTTCATGAGACTAGACATTAGACTTACCGGTTGGTGAGGTTTGGTACTTTAGGAAACCTAGAGAAAACTCAAAGGTACTAAAGGGCTTAACAATTCCTAGTTAGTTGGGGTTCCACTAATTAGGTAATTGGACTCATGGGTTCATGCGGTTTGGTAAATTAGGAAATTAGTGCATTAAACTCCCCAAAAATCCTTAGAAAGCTATGATAGTCATTGTAATTCATTTCCAAGAGCAATTCACTTCCATTCCACCCTTTTATCCAAAAATACCAAAAATATTTATTTGTTTTGCATCATTCATTCCCTCTTTAAAAAATCAACAAAATATATTTTCTTTACCCAAATTCATCTTGCATTGCATTAAATTTATTAGGGTAGTTTAATTAAACAAGACTCCTCTGAGAACGATACCCGGGGTAACTTTCGCTCACCTTGAGGTCCTAAAATTTCTTGAAGGATTAAGCCCAAGGCACACTACACCGACTGTCAAATCGGTGTCCTTCATGTGTATATACTTTGAAGAGGGTATATATAACTTATAGACGTGGATCATTACATATATATTGGTAGTGCAGAAATTGTCTTGATTAGCTTTATGAACTAGCCCATCGGGATGGGTATATTTGCTTCTCTACATATGTCAATATATAATAATAATCAATTTGCGCAAAATAAAATCCCCATTACTCCCTAATAATGTACTACCTCCTTGGGCCATAACAATATGCACATTGTGAATGAGAGAGACTGCTCTTAACTGAGTTGTCGATGATGTTAACTTGAGTGAGTTTTTTCTCCCAACAAACAAGAAATGTCTTCTTGAATACATACCTTCGAATTTCATCAATAATGCTTAGGTGAATTCCAAGATATTTAGTGAAGGCTTTTGACCAATTTTCACTTGCATTCATCATGTATGAATTATGAGGCGTTGTCCATTTGAAGTGGGTATCCCTATCCTTTGTTCACATATATATGCTCGTCCTATCCTTTAACTTTGAGTCATAAATTGTATGTATACTGTTTTTTTGAGATGAAAACAATGTTTGTCTGTGTAGTGGAGTCATCTGAATCGAGAGATACATGTATCTAGCTTGTCATAAATGCAAAGAGTTCCTAACAAGATAGTACTATCCACAATCTTGAACATAAGGTCTAATTGGCTTTGACTTTTAGTCTTAAATATACTTTTTTTTTATTTTTTGTCTTATATTTATCATTTTTTGTCCAAATTTTTTGCCTGATTTAAAATGATCAATCTAACGGTATACACATAAAGTTTTTCAGAAGTGTCATATAAATGTCATAAATTAAAAATCCAATTAAAAAATAAAGTTATTTTTAAAAAATAAGGGTTAATACAACTTTTGATGTTTGAACTTTTACTTTATTTTGGTTTTGACCCTTTAACTTTAAAATTGGTCGTTTTGGTCTTTGAACTTTCAGTCAATTTTGTGGTCTTGATCCCTGAACTTTGAAATCAATGGTTTTAGTTTCTAAATTTTGTCAATTTTAGTTCTAGTCTCCGAGCTTTAAAAAGGATTAAAAAAAGTCGAGCAATCAACCAAAATTAACTAAAAATTCAAGGTCCATGACCAATATTGAACTAAAATTCAGGAACCGTATCAATTTAAAGCTCAGGGACTAAGACCGAAATTGACAAAAGTTTAAGAATCAAAATCATCGATTTTAAAGTTTATGAACTAGAACCAAAACTGACTAAAAGTTATAGGGCAAAAGTTGTATTAATTAACCAAAACAAGATAATCGATTAAGCAAATTAAAACTTTTTTTATTCTGACCATAAGGAGGGAAGTACAATGGTGTTTCACTAAATTTTCCCACTCTCAATTCTAAAATTGTAGTGGCGACAATTCAATTGTTGATAACAGGATTTTCCATATACTCCTCTGATCTTTTCATTTTGCATCCTGCTTAATTTCCTTGGTTAATGCGTGAGGTCTCGGATCAATAGTACATGTAAACATATGGCCAATTGAAAGCTTGATGGGGAGAAACGGAATGAGTCTCGTAGAACAAAAGATAAGGTGTGTTTTGAAGAAAACGTATATATTGGTATCATTTTCTTAACAGGGTGCACTTCGTACATACGTGTGTCTATTGAAGATTGCAGCAAGTGAGATCATCTTACACGAAAACGAACATAGTTGTTTTTGTCCTCTCCGCACAAATTTAACACCTGGCTTGGTCCTTCCCCCCACCCACAATCTTGTTACTTCCCATTTCTTAAATACAATGTTCTTTGGTTTACAGAAAAGGTCAAAAGTTCCTAATTTAGAAATTAAATTGACCCATGTTCTTTGAATCTTGATAGGCCTCAAGTCATTTATAAAAAATAAAGGTGTTCAATAGAGAAAGATAAAATTGTCCTTATGTGCAACACATACATATGAAACATATCTTCATCAGGTGCAATCGGTCAACAGCTATATGCAACCAACCTATATTTTAATCTGAGGTGTAAGGAAATGAGCTGAGGGTACTTGGAGTACAATGCAATTTACTATAAGAAATACCCACTAAATCGATCACAATTGAACAAGGTTATTTATGAGTACATAACAAGTACTCCCTCCGATCCGTAATATAAGAGTTCAACGTCAAAACATGTTTCTTAAAAAAAATATGTAAAAGTTAGTTGAGTTTCTAGAATTAATGTTTTTTCCAATAATGCTCATATTATTATGATATCATGAGAGAGAAATATATAAATATCATTTAAGTATGAAAGAGAGTTACAAGTATAGTAAGAAAAATATATTAAATAAAAAGAGAATGTGAGATGAACTCTTATAATTTAAACCAAAACCATTTAAATTTTGAGATTTTATATATATTACAGTCTAGAGGGAGTACACCACTTGAAGAGAAGAGAGAATGAATTGAAATGAAAAGCAAACTTTCCTAATAAAGAGTACCGAAAACACTTACACACTTTTTTATTTTTTTTTTATGTTGAAAGGCTCTTGTATTTATATATACACAATGACTGAACTCAAGTTTCAATTGGCAACTCGTAATGCATTGAATGGAAACTTATGTTGCATTGGTAAGATGAGTTATATGGGCATTCAGAAAATTGACCCATCATTACATTAATTTGTTTCTCTATTATTGATTCACTCTAGAAGAAACAAACATAATTTTTAAATCAAGCAGTTTCAAGTTTCAACAAAGTGAGGTTATAACAAATCGCAGACCTATTTTATATTATTTCCATCGGCACCCTAATGGTTAATGACTAGGGTTAATTCACCCAGGACGGATCACTCATGAATCCAACACAAAGGTTTTCAATGGTACCCAAATTACATGTTGCATATATACATGATTCATTCAGTAGTGCAACAACCTTTTCAATATGTGAAAATTACTTTAATGTGTGTAATTAAAATTTCTTTAAAGCTTTGACTAAGTGGGAGGGTGATGAGAGAAAATTTTGACGAGATTAGTTTAACAAATTGAAGTTCAGTTTCCTATATAAATTGTACTCATCAAAATAATTTTTCCTCAGCCCTCCTACATTTCCCAAGTATCAAACAGAGGTAAAGGAAAATTCAAACTCCTTCCCCCGCACCCTAATTATCTAACCAGAGTAAAATAAGCACTAATTGCTTGTTCACGGTTATCATATGTTTTTGACCATTGATAATTAAAATTAGCATTTGATTTAGGCAATAATAATGGAAATGAGGTACATTTCCTGTAGGTCCAAATTTAGAAAGTTAATTGTAATTCAATGTTAATTTTAGTATATCAGGCAATCAAAGAGAAAAATTAAAATCTAATGATGTTCGCCGCGGACTCACCACAAAGAACCAGATGACGAATGAGAGATGAGTCCTTTGCAAGGTTAAGGTGAACATCGTGATTCTATTTTATTTTGGAAAGTCTAAAATGATTTAGAATGTGACAAATTAAATATTGAGTCTTCTTTCATTATTTCCTAATTAAACTTTGAATTCGAATTCCCCAAATTATTTTGAGCTATTTTGGAAGGTTTTTGGGTTAACTATTTTGTTATATTTTCTCCTACCCGAATTTCCTTTATCATCAACATAACCTTATATATTTTGGATCACCCAACTACCGATTTCTCTCACTCACTATTGCCTTTGCACAAAAATCACGCATCCCATATTTCCATCTCCACCAAAATTTATTATACCTTAACCAATTCCATGACTTCCAACTCCAAATATCAATCCATCGTGTTTGAGAGAATGAGCAGCTAAACACTTTGTTGATCTTGCAAGATCATATATCAATTGATGGAGGAATGTAACCGGAACATCAATGTTCTTCAATGTGGAGTATTGGTTTCTCGTCTATTTTCATACAGTCACGTATGTTTTGCAATTTCATGTGTGCTATATGTATGTGATCTTAGCTTTGAACAAGTTTACTACTTTGTTTGATGGTCATGCATGTATTCAAGCAAAGTGTTGTTTTCACGATATTATGCACGCAATTGATGAATTTATTTATATCACCTTTATATTTCTAGAATATGTATATGTTGAATGTTTGTGCGATTATATGTACTGTTCAGATAGTAAGTCCAACGTTAATTAGATTGTTTGATTTACTTCTAATGAGAGCTTCTTTTCATGCTTATCATAATTCATTGCTACCGAGTTGGAAATTAACGATTGCTTGATTAATTAATTGAATGAGCTATTAGTTAATTGAATAAGTGGACTAAGCGAGATTGTCCTAGGTTTTGTCTTTAGAATTACTCAGATTAACACTCCGATGTCATCGTAGAAACTAATTAGGAAGATTGCCAATTCATCACGAGACCCGTGTTCGTTCTATAAATATCACAACCATGTTTACTGAATATGCAGAGAATTTGTAACTTTTTTCTTTTTAAAAAAATATATATTACTATATGTTAATGGTTATAGCTTAATTTATTATGTAGGAATAAATTAAAAATTATACATGAAGTGTGTGTGTATGTGTGTGTTACTAGAATAAGGACAACAACAACAGTAGTCATATATAGATGGTCATATATATATTATTAGTCATTCCCCTGGATAATGTTATTTGCACTGTATATACCTTAATGTGCAAGTATATATATCAAGTGAGCAGTTTGAAATTGATGTAGTCATGAGAATTCTTGAAGTCAATCCCAAAAAAAAAACAGAGAGAGAGATTTCTTGAAGAAATAATATTAAACGTTGTCAAATGTATGTTGAACAATTCAAGTCGGCCGACCTAAATAATATTGCTCAACGAGAATTTGAACGAAGACTCACTATAATAATCTTTGGAAAACTACTACAAGCGAATTACATTACTATTTTTTAGAAAATACATAAAGAAACACACTTTGTGCACATATTTTGCAGAATGTTACGTTAAAAAAAGTTGTGATTACATATACGCAAGAAATATAGATGATATCATCATTATCGTTGGTCATCGCAATTAGTATATATTAATATTTGAATACAAATCATGTTCCTTAGTGGAAAATGTTATGGGCAAGAAAAGTCCCGAACGCACTACCATATTATACATGATGGATTCACGTTTTCTGTAATTATACTGCTAATTAAGTCAACTATTTAACCAAAAAATATCTAGGTCAACTTGTATGACTATATATATATATATATATATATATATATATATATATATATATATATATATTGCACCGAAATGCGCTTGATGGCTAGCAAAAGCCCGAACCATTGATTAATGAGCCTCGCCTAATAATGCATTCACCCTTTCTTGATTGATGGCTGTAATGAAAATGTAATTTTGTTAATACTTTTTCTCGTCCCAAAATATAAGTTCTTTTTAAATAGATAAGTGTAATCATAAATATATGACCTCTTTTTAATTATTCTCAAATTTTCTCAAAATTATCATTACCAATGTTCTTCAATATAATAAAAACAAACAATTAAGAAATTATGAGGATATAAAAAGGTAAATGGTAAAGTTATTTTGATAATATCATGTGATTTTAGCTGATTTAACTAACAACCTTTATCTAATTAAATGAGGTAAATATGTTTTATATAGGACCAGATGGAGTACATAAATAAGTATTTACTTGTCATGCATTAAATTCTCATGCTACAACAACCGACGGGTTTTATCACACTATAAATATAAATTAAGTCAGTTATCTGAATCGCATGGCCACTACGTCATTATAAAGCATAAAATGACCAAAAAGCTTTTGAATTTCAAATCCTAAATATATTAGATAAGGTATTTCAAACTCGAGTCAATGGGATCCGAAACGGGTCTGGAGGAAAGTTTGATTGCATTGATATTAGATTTTAACTATTGGGCACCTTAAACTAACATTGGATACAATTTTACACTTAAAGTAATCAAAGTGGTCCAATTTTACCCTCCAGCGAATGTAATGTTGGTACGTGTCGTCCACGTGTCAACATTAGATTCGTCTGAGGGTAAAATTGGACCACTTTGGTTACTTCAAGGGTAAAATTGTACCAGTTATTAGTTTAAGCTGCTCAATGGTTCATGGTGGTTACTTGAAGGGCAAAATTGAGTCATTGTCCAAAGAAAATTTATAGTGACAATAAATGAAAATTTTGAAACAAACAATCCGGTTCTAATTCAAATAATTTCGACTCTAAAAAGGCCATATCATAAAAACATTTAGGTCCAATTCAACCGATTTCGACAGTAAAAGACCGTATCATGAAAACATCTTTCAAACTAAGAGCTAATTTGGGTTATAAGTTATAACTTTTGCGTTAACAATAGATTTATTACTTACTCTCTACTTTTGTTTAAGCTTAAATATTCTGAATCTTACTGCTCTATACTCTATATCATAGAGATTATTTGAAATGATTATTATTGCCTTGGAAAGTAGATTTTCAGTAGTGATTTAGTGTATGAAGTGAGCCTGAAAATAGGAATTAATTTTGTCTTGACTTAAACGAACATGCTAAGCAATCATGATTCTAAAATAACACCAAACAAGTTTGTTATAAACCAATTTTTTAAAAATAAAATTTTTATATATCCAGTCATAAATTATTATAAATTAATTGAATTTTTCCCTCCTTTTCTATAACTTAAAAATTGATACTCCCTAGTTTAATATAAGACCTATTTGAATATGTGAGATTATTCTTCAATATAAGATCTCTTTATAATTTTTCCTATTGATTCTCCTTAACAATAAACAAGTAAGAGAAGGCGATAGGGATAAAATGAGGTGTTTATGGTGTTGTAGTACTATCATATTATTTCGATTAACTTAATGAGCTAATTCTTCAATATGATCAAATTAGTGAATCAATAGACCGGAGCGCGATATTTAAATTAGTTTGATCCAAAATATAAAATCTTATACTACCTCCAGTCCTAAATATATGACCTAATTGACTTTTTTTGGAGAGATTAAGGTTGCAAAATAGGTTATTAAATGATGACATATTTGATATATTTTTAGATTATCCATTAGTTTATAGGTAAAATAAACTAGTTTAAGAGAAAAAATTAGGTAAATCAATTTATAATTAACTTACTTTGCTTTTTTAAGGATTTTCTAGAAAAAGTCAATTAGGTCTTATATTTAGGACTGAAGGGAGTATTAAATTATCTCATCATTCAATGTATTTATCTCTTATTTTGTTCATGACCCTCTTTGACATTCATTAACACACACACACACACACTCATATAGTTCTCTTTCTTAGTTTACAATTATCATAAATAATGGTAATATTAGAGTATAATTGGTATATTATAGAACCATTTAATTACTTTCACATATTTTATTAAAAAGTGCAATTTGGCCGCCAACTCTTATATTTAGCATATTTAGTGTATGAAGTAAGCATGAGAACAAAACTTCTGTCTTTACTTAAATGAACATGCTAAGCAATCATGATTATAAACTAACACCAAACAAGTTGGTTTTAAACCAATTTTTTAAAAATAAAATTCTTGTATATCCAGCCATAAATTACTATGACTCAATTGACTTTTACCCCAACTTTTTTAAAACTCAACAAACAATATTCAGAGTCCGATATAAGACCAATTTGAATATGAGAAATTGCTGTTAAATATAAGATCAATATCTTTATATTTTAACCACATTCTTTTTTATTTTTCCTTTTGATACTCTTTAACAATAAATAAACAAGAGAGGGGTGACAAGAATAAAATGAGGTGTTTATGATGTTTTAGTACCATCATATTATTTCAATTAACTTAATGAGTTGATTTCTTAATATGATCAAATTAGTTCAATTAATAAGAACACGAAATTTAAATTGGTTTATTTGGTACAAAATATAAGAGTTCATCTTGCATTCACATCATTTATATGTTTTTTCTTTTTTGTTTATGACTCTCTTATTAATTAATGTTCATTCATTTCTCTTTCTTAATAAACTTATAATAAATAAGGGTAATATAGAAAAATGCGTACTATTCATTTAATTACTCTTACATGTTTTATTGAGGAACATGTGATCTTATATTTAGTGAATGAAGTAAGCATGAAACAAGAATTTTTCTTGATTTAAATGAACATGCTGAGCAATCATTACAAGTTTGTTTCAAAAATATTTTTTAAAAGATTTTTTTTATATTTCTAGTCATAAAGTACTACTCCCTCTGATCCTTAATATAAGAGATCAACATTTGAATGATTTTGATCTAAAATATAATAGCTCATTTTGAGTTTTCTCTTCATTTAATACATTTTTCTTACTTTACCCCTAATAACTCTCTCCACACACACACACTTCTTTTCTCTTAATATTATCATAATAAATATAGACAATATTGAAGAAAGAGAATTAACTTTAAACATCACTTAACTAACTTTTACATGTTTTCTTAAGAAGTCTATTTTGGTGACTGGGCTTTTATATATATTATGGACTAGAGGGAGTATAAATTAATCGACTTTCACCCCGATTTTTTCAAAACTCAAATAAATAATACTTTCTATTCTCATATATAAGATTTACTTGAGGATACAAGTGAGATTGTTCTCAAATATAAGATATCTTTCTATTTTTTATCACGTTTTCTCTAATTTTCTCTATCGTTATTTAACAATAAACAAGTAAGAGAGGGGGTGATAGAAACATGTGTACAAAATAGGAAAATTCCTCAATCAAATTAGTTTAATCAATAAGTGCCTGAAATTTAAATTGATTTAGTCCAAAATGTTAGAGTTCACATTGCATTTTTTCATCATTTAATTTAATGTGAGAATAACCCGTCTCAAGGATTCTCAATAACACTTACTAAACAATGAAAAATATTCGTTTCTATTCCCTGACCACCCTTGTAGTATTTAAGAATAACAATGGAAGAAGTACTAGTTTTAAAAAACGCTAATCTTCTGAAGTGCACAAACCTCATCCATTTGGGTAATTTTTCCAAACAATAATTAAATGTAACTATTTATATGTAACATCATGATCCAACATTATTTATGAGTCATAGATAGTATAACTACTTTTAAATTTTCTGCTTCCAAACCTAACAAGCAAATGTAAGTGCAGAAAAAGTGGGAATTTTCTATAGCAATCAAACATTCAAAATGGGATATGTGAAATGTATTAGGACACATCTATATATCCAACGCACACCAGTACTTACTTTTTCCCCCTTTTCAGCCCAAAAGCACACCAGTGCTTAGCCATACCAATCTAATAAATCAAATCATCTATTCAAGCAGACAAGTTATCATTATCCAATATATATATATATATATATATATATATATATATATATATATATATATATATATATATATATATATATATATATATATATTACCATAAACGATCATTTGTCCTTTTTGTTTTCTATAATTTTTATCTTTTGACCATTTAAGACTTAAAAATTACAAGTTCTGTCACGTTTACCTGTCCATGTAACAAACTCAATAAGTCAATAGTCCACACAACACTCAAACCTCAAAACCATTCGGTCCAAAAAAAAAATCTCAAAACCATGTGCTCTTATGAGACTCATTCTCAGTTGCGCTTTCAATTTTTTACGAGTCAGCGTCATATTTTTTATTCATCGCTTTTCACAATCTGTGAGTGAATCTATTACTCTGCAGTCTGTATCGATATTTTTTATCTTTCCCAATTGCCATAAGACAAAATAATGTACGAAACCTTTCATGCACTTATACTTGAATTGCCCAAATCTTTTACCTTTATGAAATAACTTCCTTTTTTCCAAATGATAAAAAATTAATTAAAGCACGTACTTTTTCCCAAAAAATTACTTTATGACTTAAATAATGCAGGAAGCATCAGATGTATAATCACATCAATAAATTTTTGAGTATTTATTCCATTCTACGGCATGGTCGAAAACAGCATATGTTCGGCTGAAAAAATGTTTTTAAATTGAAAGTAAATTATCTGTGATTGCTGATTAAAAACAAATCATATTAAAATATATTTATAAAATAAAATTGAGGTACTATCTTTAACAGAAAAAAGAATTATGAAATCTGCATATCTACTGTGAGCTTCAGTTATTCAATATAGGGCGAAGGCCCAAAAATGATACATAACTATTGACTAAGGACCAAAAATAGTACATAATTATTCCAAGGTACAAAAATGATACCCAACTTTTACCATGTGATCAAAAATGATATTTTCACTAATATGATAATAATATTAGACATGAAAAGTTCAAAACGCCCTTATAAATTAATCGCCGCCAAGTAACAGTTTATTTAATTATAAGGTCATTTTGGACATTTCATCTCCAATAATATTGTCATATTAGTAAAAGTATTATTTTTTATCACATGGTAAAAGTTGTGTATCATTTTTGTAACTTGAAATAGTTATGTACTGTTTTTGTTCCTTGGCCAATAGATATGTATCATTTTTGGGCCTTCGCCCTTCAATATAATATTCGTTTGCCAGATAATAATACACTAGAAACATGTGAGATTTACACATGAATTACGTTTGCGTAAACTTCTATATCTTTTTGGAGTTAAAAAACCGCAGGATTAATCACGGTTAGTTGACCCAAATGTTGTTAAGTTAATATGATACCATGGTAAAAATAAATCAATTTTGATAGCAAAAAAAAAAGTTTCATAAAGTAAAATATATTTAAAATTAAATTTAATTAAGTTCAAAGTGTTATTTTTGTATTAGTAATTTTAAATGAGCCCACTACTCCGTGAAAGGATTATTTTGGTTTTTAAGGAAAAATTATATTTTATCACCACAAAAAGAAGAAATTCATCAATAGAGCATCCGTTCTCAAGTATTGTTTGAATTTCAGGATTTTCTTAGGTGATGGAGTTTAATGAATCGGGTCAAAGACTATGTGTGTGTGAGTGATTTAGGACATATCTTTGTGCTAAAAATGACTTATAGAGGCATTTTAATAATATATTCTGATCTACTAGTAAGGTCTTTAATTTGGTGGAAATCGAACTCACAACCTTATAATTATGAATAACTGCATATCCATCAACTAAACTAACTTTTTGCTTGCGTAATTATTTGAATTTGAAGTGACAACTTACAACTATCATCTTATATTCAATATAGTATTTAGCACATGAAATTTGTATTTATTTTGGCTTTGATTTATCGATTTTTAAACAAGAAGTTTTGGTTCTTCCATAGGCAAAATGATACAAGTATTTTTAATTTGTAGGGTCTAATATTTTTAACACAATGAAAATTAAGAGGCCGAAACAAAAGTGACGACCAAACTTGAAGGATCAAATATACCCAAAAAACATTGGAAAAAATTTTAATACTACCCCTATTAATTGCTATCTCCTACTACTCCTATTAAAAATGAGTATATATGGAAAAATAATTAATGTATATTGAAAACTTTGAATTAACTTATAAAAAAGATCAAGAAAAATTGGTGGTTGATAACTTATATTTAGATCAAAAGGAGAGATAGTAAATATATTTAACAATTAACTATGTCATAAAATTTAACAATTATCTTTCAATTTTATTCATATTTATTGTCCATTACGGCATTACCCCTCATGAGGGAAATATAAAGAGGGGAGAGATAGTTGTTGTATAAAGAAAAACTTAAACCGCATTAACTTAAGTACTTAACTATGCCATAAAATTTAACAATTTTTTAATTTTATTCATATTTATTGTCCACTACATCTCATGAGGAAAAAGTCAACATATAATAAATTAAGTATATAAATTATATATTCATGTGAAGAATGAAACGAGATAACTTATGAATAAAAAATGAAATATTCTCTCTTCATTTTATAAATAGCACCAGATGAGTAAACAATATAGTGGTAAAATTTGAAAATGACATTAATTTTACCATTTCCCTTTTGTTGGTTTGTGTGAAATGGTGAAATATCTCTCATACTAATTAATATTATGGACATAAACACAGTGAGTTTTCCTAGATGATAAATACTTTTACTTTTAAATGATCTATATCCCTTGTAAATGAGACTTCAAAACAATGAGTTAGTGATTATTAGTGACTTAAAAAAACACAACATTCACTCATAAATATAGGACCACTTTCAAATTTTAATATATTGCTAAATATAAGATCACTGTCAAATTGTTTATGACCTTTTTTCAAATTAACTTAATCTATCTAATACTCCCTCCGGTCCCTAATGTAAGAGCCCAAAATTTGAATGGTTTTGGTCCCTAATGTAAGAGCTCACCCCATATTCTCTCCTCATTTAATGCATTTTTTCCTACTTTACCCCTAACTCTCTTTTATATTTATTAATGCTTATGTATTTCTTTCTCTTAAAAGTACCATAATAAATATGGACAATTTTGGAAAAGAAGCATTAACTCCAGACACCCAACTAACATTCACATGTTTTCTTAAGAAGCGTTTTTTTGACGGCTAGCTCTTACATTAGGGACCGGAGGGAGTAATGTTTATCTATAATAAACAAATAAGAGAGTGAGAGTGGGTATAAATATATGTGGTTATTATGGAGAATTGGTAATATCATGTGCTAATAACCAACTTAACTAATTAACATCCTTAATTTAATCAAATTATGAAAAGTGATCTTATATTTAATAACTGGGGAGGGAGTATAATATGGACATAGAGCAAATTTACATTAAAATAATAAGGAAAAAGAGCATAAATAAAAATAGGTAAAAGAAAACAAAAGAGGGAACCCTGAGGAATATTATATTAGCTGATTGAGATTGTTTTATCTTAACCTCGGGTTTTGAGTTTGAAACGTGGGAATGCAATATTTTATGGGTTAGAGATGTCAATCTTAACGGTTCATATCATGTTTGAATTAGTCTGGAGTTATTGATGTGCATAAATAAATGATAGTATGCCAATAATGCAAGGAAAGATAAATAAAAAAGAAAAGAAAAGAGGAGTTAGCTGAGACGAATTGGAAGCACATTCCCACCAAACTCATTAATCATCTTGGCTACAAATCTCCAAACCTTCTTCCTCTCTCTCTAAAAACTGCAACTACCTCCCACCTATCTACCCTCACATCGCACACTCTTTCAATGCCCTCTCACCCCCACTCTCCTTTATTTATATCCCCCCTTCCTCCTCTCCCTCCCTCATTTCCAAACTCCCTTCCCTCTCTCTCTTCCGTACGTTTTCTCTCAACACTAAACCTTAAAAACAAAGTAAACAACTCCTTAGCTTACATACATTATTTTCTCTCCACATAACATGGCTCCTTCTTTCTATGACCCATCTGCCAGCTCCGTTTGCGTCATGGACGCTTCTGGTCTTCTCGGCTTCAACTTAGTCAAACGCCTCCTTCAACGCGGCTACACCGTACATGCCTCCGTTCCAGATCACGGTTCGTTAATTAATTAAGTACTTAATTAATTTCTTTGCTCTCTTCACTTAATTAGGACATGTTTTGTATGTTATTATTAGATTATATGTTAGTGTCAAGTAACTAAATTAGTTTAGAGATATACAACAACAACAAAGTCAATCCTAGTTAAGTGGGGTCGGTTACATGGATCACACTCAGTTTAAAGATATAATTGAGGAAAATTGATATATGTGTAGTTTATCAAAGTTAATTAGGTGAGTGAGTGATTGATTAGATTTTGTTGTTGTTTGATTGATTAGGAGAGGAGCAATTTCGTCGGCTATCTGTGGAATCCGATAAGCTGAAGATTTTCCGACGATCGGAACCGTTTGATTATCATAGTATTATTGATGCTCTTAAAGGATGTTCTGGCTTGTTTTACAACTTTGAGCCTCCTAAGGATCAGCCTGACTATGATGTAAGTAATAAGCTTCGTTAATCTTGAGATTGAATTAAATTGTTTGAGTTCTTTTTTGGATTATTTTGTGTTTCTCGAAAGAATTATTGGCTCTATTGAAGAAAACAGTATTTAATGCATGCGCTTTACATGGTTGATAGTGGTTGGTTGGTTGGAGATGGAGACTAGTAGTAGAGTTTGTTCACGTTCGTCAATTCAGTGATTAACTTGTTTCATCAATTTAGGAAGTTTTAATTTCTTTAGTTTTATAAATTAGTGTTCTAAACCTTTTTCACTAAAAAAGAAACTGAAATTATTAATACGGTTCACTTTCACACTCCTTGACACATACTTATTCGTTTTTTAAATACTTGAGTTAGTAGATGATTTTTTTTAAAAGATTGAGAATATAAGCCATTTAATTATGATGAATTTAGTGTATCAATAGATTATATGTTTATTTATCATACTAAAATTTGGTCAAATAAAACGACACCCAATAAATGAACGTAAGGTTTTCTTACAATTTTGTAAAAAATAAATTATATGTTCTTATATTTGAAATAGATGTTCTACTTTAAAATCTGTCAATATCAATTCTAGAAACAAATTAGGAAACTCTTATCTTATCAAATCGACGTTTTTTATTGGAAATATTTTCAAAATTAATTGGCCGGTTACCCACTTTAATTAGTTGGGAAGGTATTAGATGCTCTGTTTAATCGAGTTTAAAAACTCCCAACCTCCAATGTGTTCATGCACATCTGCGAAAATAATGGAAATAAATTAAAGCCTCTGATAGAGTATTAGTTTAAGTTGGTTAATCCTCCCTTGCCCAAATAATTGGGTATTATTTATATGTCATTATCACCAATAAATACCTCCAAGTTCAGTGGCCAGCCTTCCTTCCACGAGTACTTGCTTGATCTCCCAATCTGATTAATAGGTAGGTACTTTATTTAGTACCTCCCTCCCAAAAAGAAAATAACAAGTAAAACTCACGCAAAAGCTTGTTCCACACAAGACCAGAGTTTGGCCAAAACCAAATTCCATATGAGGCGAATTGTTTTGTTTAGTATTATTTTTATATTTTTAACAAAAAAAGTTTGACCAAGTTGATTGACCAAAGACGGCTGGACTCCAATTCCCACCAAACAAAAAGGGAAAAAGAGTGCTAGACTACTTAATTATAGAGATTATAATTCATAGGTTGACTTATATAGGAGCGCGCGCGCACTCCCTTCCATCCCATAATATGATGTGAAATTAACTTAATAATGGGTTCCCAAAAATTAGTTAAAGTTAATTAAAAAGCAATGCTTATGGGAATAAATGATATGATAGAGAAGAGTCATGTTAGAAGAAAAGGTGGTATACATGCATTAATTGATGTGAGAAAAAGGGCAATATTGGAAAAAATACATTATTTATTATGTTAATCTATTCAAATTTCATCTTACATTTTGGGACAAAATTATTCAAAAAGTCAGTGTACTATAAAATATGGTGGTGTATTCTGCAAGATTGATATGTGGGTGTTGTGTATATATATAAAATATAGGAATTCATGGCGGACGTGGAGGTGAGAGCTGCACACAACGTGTTAGAAGCATGTGCTCAAACAGAGACAATAGATAAAGTGGTGTTTACATCCTCAGCCACCGCAGCTATATGGAGGGAAGATCGCAAATCCCTTGAATTAGATTTGGATGAAAGGCATTGGAGTGATGTCAACTTATGTAGAAAATTCAAGGTAACCAATTTTTTCAACTTAAAAATTTTCACGCAATTGCTTATCGTTGGTTAATGGTTAATTAATTGAACTATTTATGCTTATGGACTAGCTCAGCTCTTTATTTATTACAATCATCATTTTAATCTCAAGTAATTAATTGGTCTATCATGGAGACCCGTTCATGGACGTGTGATTTAAGGTTTTGCTAATTTTCTTGGAACTGTTTAGTCGTAAAAAAAATACTATATCCTAATTATGCGTACAAGAAAAGCATGTTGAAAACTTGAAATAGAATAAATTAAATCATCAAAAAAAGAAACATCAGAATAAATTAAACTTTCAAAGACAGAAGGCACATGATACTTTCTAGCTTGCATCTTCCAGCTATATACGTGTGGCTCACTGAAAAAATGATAGCATCTCAATTATTTCATTCATTGGCTAATTATATAGTGACTTGAACAAAAATATAGCATATTTTTTTGGACACAAAAATATAGCATATTATATTATCCTAACTTAAACAGCCATTGCATTTATTTTTATTCAAGATATAATATTTTAATAATGATCTCTAAAATACTCTTATTGATAGCACATAATTAATAAAGTGTTTCCATCAAAGATAGTTATAACTCATAATACACCTGATTTGACATTACATTACAAAAAGTCAGCATACATGTGTCATGGATTATCCAAAAATTGGAAGTGGGGTGAATTGACAAATTTGAATGATGAAATGGATTATCAAAAAAATTGAATGTTGAATTGAAAAATTGGGTGTGTAGTTATGGCATGGGATGTCAAAAACGATGGCGGAGAAGACAGCATGGGCGTTGGCTATGGACAGAGGAGTGAACATGGTGTCCATAAATGGTGGCCTTTTGATGGACGATCCAGATCTCTCCATCAAGACTCCATACTTGAGAGGAGCCGCAGAGATGTACGAAGATGGAGTGTTTGTGACCGTTGATCTTGACTTCTTGGTGGACGCCCACATGTGTGTCTTCGAAGACATCTCATCCTACGGTCGCTATTTGTGCTTCAATCGCGTCATTAATACTCATCATGATGCCCTCACTCTTGCTCGCAAATTGACTCCTTCTGCCCCTTCCATGCCCCAAAGGTTTGTTCATTTCAAACATT
Source organism: Mimosa pudica (assembly GCA_029929735.1). NCBI lineage: Eukaryota > Viridiplantae > Streptophyta > Magnoliopsida > Fabales > Fabaceae > Mimosa > Mimosa pudica. Next base: position 7,336,628 of record JAKELP010000017.1, on the reverse strand, counting down.
AATGAATCAAACTACTTCTTCATCATGTTTTTAATTTGATTTTTTCAAAGATTGCAGAAACCAAAGAAACTAGGAGTACTTAATCATAATTCTTTAGTTCTTAATGTAAAATTAATTTAATTTTGGTAGATTAAATAAGACAAAAAAATTATACATAATTAAAATATGAATCATGTTGTTAAATTATATGTCAACTTATGAGCTATGAAAGTTTGTTTGGACAATAATTAATATATTTAATCTTTTTTTAAATCTCTCCAAGTCAACATGATTTTGCATAAAAAACTAGAGGTGATAATATAAATATATAGAGAGTATAACATGATATTATATTATATTAATTGCTTATCATTAGTTTGGAAAAACTGTACATATTCAGAAGTAGTTTAATTAGCCTTATGAATCGAAAAAATCATGTATATATCGGTTTATATATTTTTTTTTTTAAAAAAAGTGCTTCTTGTGAGTTGTGATCTAGCTACTTGTGAGGTTTTTTTTTAATTAGCCTTAATTGGATTGAAATATATTATGCAGTGAGGAGGGCAAACGGTTTATTGAGCAGAGAATAAGCAACAAGAAGTTAAACAAGTTGATGGTGGATTTCCAGACTTGAATTGATTCTCTCCGCTATATATGGGGAGGAGGCGATTAAAGAAGTAGTCACACGTTGAAGAAATGGTGAGGACTACAATTGAATTGGGGGGAGGGGGCTCATTAATTAATACAGAGCTGTATGTAGGTGGGTTTTGTGTAACAGGTGTGATCATTTTAAGTTAGATAAGCGAAGGCAAGTTTGCTTGTCTTAGTGATAAAAAACGACGTCCAAATTTTTTAATTCTTTTCTGAATGCAAATGCCATTTTCCACAATCGTGTGGGCACACCCGCTTCACCATAATGTAATAACAAGCACCATAAAATCTTATCTTAAATAGTAGTATATGAGAAGCAAAATGCCGAATTCATACTGAGACGAACGAAAACAGGAAAAGGAATTAGTATTTGCCAAAAATACAAAAGGATCATGATAAAAGAAACGACAAAAGGATAAGATGGGAGCTGGAAGACGATTACTTGGATCGTGGCTAAGGAGAGGTTAGTCGTTTAGACCAGGATGGGCTTGTCGTTTACCAATCAAAAAGAGTGGTGGAGGAAAATGGCAACACGCAAGGGAATGAACTTGAAACGAGACCTTAAATCTAACTTCTTTGTTTTCTCATCATTTTTAGCTACAAATACACTTGTTCCTACTTCCTAGAGTAATGTATACTATATCTCAATAATTAAACTCATATCTAAAAGTTTAGAACTCTGATAATAGAGATGATTGAGAAAAGCTACTCTAACCAGTAACCACACTAGATAGGAAACATGGAAAAAGATACATTGCACACTAGTCTCAACTCCGAAGTAAGAGATTTAATTTCAAAGAAGTTTCAATAAGTTGTTAATGACTACTATTAACAAGTACAATAACATTCACTAACAAATGAAGTTGTCAATGGATCTATCTGAAATTAAATATCTTATTTGGAATTAAGCACAATTGTCCCAAAAACTCTTGGAATTGAACAAATTAAAAAGGACTTACAATTGTCTCATGCAAGAAGGCAGCTCTTATGATGACAATCCACCTCAGCTACACATAAAACATGTATGTACATATTCTCATCCATATGTTTTTATAATTTTTTTTACCTATATAAAACTTTTCATTATATGAAATCAATTATTACAGACTCGAAGGAAACATGACCGATAAACATAGATTGATATAGGATACACATGAACATTACTAAAAGCAATAGACATCAACATCAGTAAAATTAACAAGCTAAGACAATACTAAAAATAATGGACATCCCTTAACTAACTAGGCAAATGAAAGGCATAATTAAGGTTGATAATGAGAAGACCAACTTATGATTCGTCATGATTAAAGGAGAAAGCAGTAGATGATGGTAGTCCAAAGATATTCTCTCCTAAGCTTACCCCTTTGATGCTTATGCTGCACAAACATGAGCAACTTCTAATACACCTTCTTAATCCGAAGGGAGAAAAAACCAATGACATTTGTGAAACAAACCCAAGGAGTAAATGCATTATGTCATAAGCTGAGTTGCAATTAAACTGGGTTTTACTTATTTAGAAACAAGACTCACTATACTTCTTAAAGGCATTTTGTGTTTCATATTTTCCTATATTTTGCGCAAAATTTAAAATGAACATCAACACATGTAATATACAATCTTTAATTCTTTTTATAAACTTCAACTAATTACATTGAGAAAATTATAAAAATTACTTCAAATTAGCTATTTTTCGTATAAAATCTGAAAATGTCCTCCATAAAAAGTATTTATTAGAAGAGCTATCTGCTATTTGATTAGTTAGGAATTTTTATATACTACTTAATTAGGACAATATAGTAAATAATTTTTAACAACATATATTATTACCATTTGTCATTAATTAATATAAGAGTCAATTAACTTTATTTGAATGTATGAATAAAACTAAATAAATTATTTACAACAACAAACAACAAGAAAACCTTATCCTCCGATCCTATTTAAAAATAATCAATTTAGTTTGGATTATACAAAAATTTATAAGATAATTAATTTTAAAAACAATCAATTTAAATACTCGTTAATTATTTGATAATTAAATTTCATTATAACGAGAAGAATACAAATAACAAAGGGGAAAATCCCAAATAAATCTCTTCCAATACCCAAAAGGACAAGTGAGGAATCTAAACTTCCAAAAGGACTATGAAGTAACCAGCACCTACTTGTCATTTTAAAATTTTGCAAAAAGATAAAATTATACCCAGATCCTAAAACACAAATTACTACCCCACCCTAAACTCACTCTAACACCCACACTCTTCTCGCAATTTGTGTTTTAGAATAAGGGCAATTTTGACTTTTTGCAAAATTTTAAAATGACAGGTAGGTGTTGGTTCCTCCATAGTCCTTTTGGAAGTTTAGGTTCCTTACATGTCCTTTTGGGTATTGGGAGGGATTTATTTGGGATTTTCCCATAACAAAATTTGGTGACACAACTAAAATGCCTCAATATTCAACAAACTGTCACGACTAACATTTGCATAAAAAGCATAAACAAAAGAAAAAACAAACTGAACCTAAAGTCCCAAATTAAAAATTATTGAAATAAAGCAATGACTAATTTAATTCATAGAAAGTAAAGAATCCTTGGCGTTGGGTATGGAGAAACATTGAATCTCCCAGGCCAGCTATGTTGGAATAGATATGATGAAGCTCAATACTAAGAAGAGTCTCAAGCCCAAAACTCAAGTCCATTATGTAAACTAGGGTTACATGTATTTTACACCATATATATATCAACTATGTACGCAGACAATGATGCAACAATGAATTCAGCATTTCACAATTTCATCTTTTACTTCCTATTGCATTGTTCATTGCCGTGTAATTCATCAAGCTATCTCACCCTTTGAGGTGCTTACAAATCAGCGGGGAATTATTAGTCTCTCACTTGTCGAGTGAGGGGATACCTTGATCATGGATAAAAAAAAGAAGAGCTAATAGAAAGTGGTAGTTCAAAGGCTAACTTGAGAGAAGCACATAAACATCCTTATAATCATGAGGAGAGGGGAACAACTGAAATTTGACAAATACTTCTTATGTAAAACAAATCATTGCATATATAAACCAGTCACCACTAAAGTAACCATAGAGGTAAAGTGATTTCTAAAACAAAATAATATACACGCCAAACATCTTGTAAATTAAAGGCAAAATCTAAAATCAAACAGGGGCAAATAAGATAACTATAAGTTTATAACCGAGACCTCGATCCCGACAACTCCAAAAAAATAGACTCATGGTTCAATAATAGTGGCTATAACCAAGCCGCCAAGATTCTTTATAGAAGCCTTCAAATGGGCCTTAGATTGGGTGACGAAATTGGAAGAAATGACATTTATATAGTTTCCATAATTCGCAACCAAATCTCAACAAATAAAGCCCTAAAAGGATTTTCAGTTGCATAAGGATGTCACCAATTTTTAGTGTCAGAGTCAAAGTCTCTTTGTAGCCCCCAATCACCATTTGTATTCATGCAATGCAACTCACCACTCGCTAGACCTGTTGGATAATATGTTCTGCACTTAATGGGCCAGATCGTTTGAAAACCTATCTCAAAAGGCCAAGAGAAAACAAAATTTACATTTAAAAATGAGTACATGCTTAGTGTTTACCTTTAAAATACACTTCAAAATACACTTCAAAATGCCATCAATTTAAACTATTTAAAGTAATTTGATAGACCATTTAGTCTCCTTATAATATATAGCTGACTCATTAAAAGTTTAGAATAGAGAACTTTATATATACTTTCATTTTTAAATATAAGACATATTTATTAAATTTGATTAGATTAATAATATTAATTAGGTTAGTTAAAATTCTACGACATTATCAAAACACCCTAATTACATACCTATATTCCTACCATCACTCTCTTATCTGTTTACCATTAAGGAGCATAAATAAGGACAACATATGAAGAATGTGAGAAACAAAAAAGAAATACTAATAGGTCTTAAAATATGGATCAAACTCACTTCCTCATCAAATAAGTCGTATATTTAGAAATGAAATGAGTATACATATATCTATGTAAATATAGTATGTGTATGTATATGTGTACACACACACTCATATATTAAAAGTGTATTCCATACATGTATGTTGTGAACTATAGGGTAAAGACAAAAATACACTCCAATTTCAATCCCAATAACTATTTGAGAAAATTAATTTGTAGTCCCTTACAAGAGACTTAACAATAGAAAAGTCTCATAAACTTCACATATTAAAGTAAGATCTCTAGGGACCTTACTTTAATATACTTCAAATACAAAAAAACTAGATTGTCTTCCCTGTGACAAAGTCATGGGCATGGAATGACGAGGTCATGCATGCGCACGTATAACAAGATTATGGACAATTATAATAAAGTCATGACACACCCTGTGACAAGTTAATGGGCAAACATTGACGAGGTCATTGACAGGAATGACAAGATCATACACACATATAACAAGTTCTTGAGCAAGGAATAATGGACAATCTGGTCTTTTTTTTTATTTGAAGTATATTAAAGTAATAAAGTCCCTAAGACCCTACTTTTATATGTGGAGTTTATGCGATTTTTCTACTATTAAGTCCATTGTGAGAGATTATAAATTAATTTTCCCTAACTATTTTGTATATATCAACAAATTCAATATATGCATTAATAACCATTAACAATTTAAAAATGATCAATTTGATATTTTGAAGGTAGTCATTATCCTATATGTGACAAGTAGCTTCGAATTTTACATAAAAGTAATACACTTAACCAAATGATAACAAGTATGGTAAGCTGATAAAAAAACAAGTATGGTAAAAAAAACTAAATGATAACAAACACAATGCAATAATACATTTTTGTATTTTTTATGTATGAGAAACTATTTTAAATATGGTAAAAAAAAGAAACTATTTTAAATGAACAAAAGGACCAGGATTTAAAAAAAAACCTATAAACCAGTTACTAGTAGGGAAAATTAATTAGAGGTCCCCCACAAGGGAGTTAATACTAGAAAAGTCCCAAAAGTTGAAAATATTAATGTAGGGTCCCAAGGGATCTCACATTAATATATTTGAAAAGTGAAAAGACAGTTTTGCCACTAGTTTTAATAAAAAATTACCCCACATCCTCCTCCCTCACCCACCACCCACCCCCTCCTCCTCCCCCCACCTCCTCCCTCCTCCCTCACCCGCCTCCCCCTCCAGCCACGAGGGAGGCGGTGGGGGGAGGGGCGCTGGAGGGGGAGGGGCGCTGGAAGGGGAGGGTGGGGCTGACGGGGGAGGGTGGCTGGAGGGGGGCGGGTGAGGGAGGAGGGTGGGGGTGAGGGGAGGACTGGAGGAGGTGGGGGTGGGTGGTGGGTGAGGGAGGAGGATGTGGGGTAATTTTTTATTAAAGCTAGGGGCAAAACTGTCTTTTCACTTTTCAAATATATTAATGTGAGGTCCCTTGGGACCCTACATTAATATTTTCAACTTTTAGGACTTTTCCAGTATTAACTCCATTGTGGGGACCTCTAATTATTTTTCCCTTACTAGTACCACATTCTACAAAAATAAATTGTCTTTTAGCGAGACCGAAACACCATTCCGATTTCCGACAGGAAATCTCATAAACTGATGTTGTAATTATGTTTTTTAAGGAAGAACCCCATCAAAAATCCTTCTTTCTTCAACGTCCTTCGTTTTTTCACCACATATTCTCTGCTTCCCCTCTTTTCTTAATTACATCAAATCTTTCCTCTCATCCAACCATAAATTCATCTCATCATCTTTTTTCCCAAAACACTTCTTCCCTTTCTTTTTTCAGCAACCCCAAATGAACACATTCCTTTTTCATTATGCCTCAGATCTAGTCACCTCCACACCTCTTCCTCTCAAAGTTTCCATCTTGTCTTCTCTATCTTAATCCTTCTCACTTTCTTTCTCACACCCACTTACCAAAATTCCTTTTTTTTCTTTCTTCAATTCTCAAAGTTTCCATCTTTTCAACACTATGTTAATCCTTCTCACTTTCTTTCACATACCCACTTAGCAAAATTCCTTTTTTTCTTTCTTCAATTCTCAAAGTTTCCATCTTTTCAACACTATGTTAATCCTTCTCACTTCTTCTCACATACCCACTTAGCAAAATTCCTTTTTTTTCTTAGGGTTATCTTTTTTTCTTCAATTATATTACTATGGATTATGGTAGAGATGGAAACGTTGTTCAAATAATCACTGGTGGAAACGAAATCTGGTCAAATGATCAAGCAGTTTGGGCAACAGAGGAAGATTATAGATTCTTCAACAATGATAATAGCAACAACACAGACACACCCTCAGATTCAAACTATGATCAGAGGCAGAATTCACAGTCAAGATCTGGAAGTGAGCCACCAAACAAGAAGGCTAGGAATTCACAGGATGTAACATTAACATCCTCCAATAATAATAATAATAACAATAGGTCAAAGGCCATAGGGAAGATGTTCTTCAAGACAAAACTGTGTTGTAAATTTAGAGCAGGCACGTGTCCTTACATAACTAACTGTAACTTTGCACATAGTGTTGAGGAGCTTCGTAGGCCTCCCCCTAATTGGCAAGAGATTGTGGCTGCACATGAAGAGGAAAAGTCTTGTTCTGTTGTGATGGAGCCTAGGGAGGAGTTTCAGATTCCTTGTGTGGTGTCATCTGGCTTTTCTGGGGAGAATCAGAGGGCTTATAAGGGGAGACATTGTAAGAAGTTTTATACTGAGGAGGGGTGTCCTTATGGTGAGAATTGTACTTTTTTGCATGATGAGCAGTCTAGGAATCGTGAGAGTGTGGCTATTAGTTTAGGGCCTGGTGGGTATGGTGGTGGTGGTGGTGGTGGTGGTGGTAGTGGTGGTGGTGCTGGTGGTGCTGGTGGTGGTGGTGCTAATAATTCAAAGCCTTCTAATTGGAAAACTAGGATTTGTAATAAATGGGAGATGACTGGGTATTGCCCTTTTGGAAATAAATGTCATTTTGCTCATGGTGCTGCAGGTATGCTTTGTTTAACTTGACTTGTTTTAATAGCTTATGTTTTAGTTAGGGAAAAATAAGAACTTTTTATGCTGTCATCTTTATTTTTTGTTTCTTTATTTTGCTGTGATATCTTGGAACTTACATATATTAGAAATATTTGTAGAAGGAATTAGTTTTATCTTTTAGTCCAGTGATGACTTGGGATAGCTGTTGCTTGATGCTTTGATCATAAGATATGTATGTTGGAACTTATAGAATTATGTAGAAATTTTGTTAAAGGAATTGGTTTTGTCTTTTAGTCCAGTGGTGACTTGGGGTAGCAGTTTCTTTATGCCTTGATCATAAGATGTGCATTGGACATATTAAGCTGCTGGAATTAAAAATTAGTTTGTGACTGTCACTGAGGTAGTGGGATACAAATTATTTTGTGACTGAGATTATTGTTTCTGAGTTGGTTGCTTTTGCTCACTTGACATAAAATATTTGTTTCCTATGGTCATTACAGTCATTGTTCTGGATGAAACATAATTTCGTATGGTTTTACAATACAATAACATGTCTGTGGTGGCGGATACTAACTACTGAAAGTCGTAATTACATGATAAGTTTTACAATACAAAATTTTTAGTAATGAGGGACACGTACATTTAATTAGAGAATTTGAGTTTTTATTCATGGCACAGTGAGAAGTCTGACAAACAACTTAATTATAGCAACAGCAGAATTGTTGACAATAGCCAGGGATTTTTTTCCAATTGCTTTCAAACTATTATGCTTTTATCTAAGACCTTGTCAAAGGAAGTATAGGAAAAAGAAACTCATGATAATTGTATTCATTTATACGATGTTCCTGTAATTGGGAATTTATTTATGACTTTTTTCGTTTTCCACTTGAAATCATATATAACTTCAGATTTTTTTATCGAATATATAGCTTAGGATTTTAGAACTCTGTTTTTCTGAGTCTTGGCTTTTGGGCTTATCTTATTTTTAATGGAGTATTAGTGGTAGTTATGTTCTCTTGAGCCTTAATTTGGGTTTTTTTATCCAAGTTAAATTAGAAATGTTTAAATTGCCTGTAAAGGCATATACCTATCTTGTGGGCTGCAACTTTGTCATTCAGTTTGTAAAAATATGTATGAATTCTGATATTGTTCGTCAGTTTCCCATTTTGTTTCTACATAACTAGATGGTTGGTCCCATGTGTTGCATAGGATTTCAAGTGAGTCTTATCTCTTGACTTATGAATAGTGCTGTGTCTTCCTAGAAATTTTATATCCACATATACATTGTGTTATGTAGTACTAGTAATAATAAATAGAAGGGGTTAGTTAGTAAGATAGGCTAATATAGCCGTTAGATAAGAACTAAAGCCTATAAATAGATGTAAACCCACTTGTAATCCTAGACAATTATGATGGATTAGTAATGTGATGTGATTTTGTTTCTCTCTCTCTCATCTTCTCTGTTTCTATCTTCTCAATTCCTCTCTTTCTCTCTTCTCTCCTCTCTTTCCTATATTCTTCTACACACTCTTATCACATTGTAATGATGATGATTCTCATACTTGACTCCTATGCTTTGTGTGCTTCAATATATAAGCTTGCTTTGTCTGATATAAGGCAGCTCATTGTGAAATCTTGTAAAAGAGAGTAAAAGAGAAGTTGGGCTATGTTATGATAAAAAACTAGGTCTTAAATCATCAGGGCAGAGATACTCTTAAGATGGCATGAGATTAGACATGCTTACACTGGTGCAGTTTTAGGCAACTTCTGATGTTATAGGAGAGTCCAAATTGAATGATGCTCATGACAAGGTGGAAATGTTAATAATATATTGTTGATGAATGAAGTGACCCAGCTGAGAAAAAGCTAAATACACTTGTTTAATCATAGGGTCGTCTCTGGATAAACAATGGCATCTTAAGATATATATTATTTTTATATGGAGAAATGTCAAAATGGAGGAAATCAATTTTTTGTAGTAAATTATGTACTTGTATATGGAATAGGTAAATGTGATTAATATAGTATACCCCACAACCCCTGGAAAGGAGAGAAAAAGGTGGGAAATAAAGTTAGAAGGGATGTTGTTTGACATTGTACGTCCTCCTTTCCTAAATATAAGACATATTTGCCTTATTTGATTATATTAAAGATTTTAGTTAAATTAGTTAAAATCACATAATATTTTTTTTTTGATAAAAAAAATCACATAATATTACCAAAGGAGTTTAAAACGTCTACCTACATTCTCATTATTCCTATCTTTCTTCTTCACTATTGAGTGGGATCAATAAGGGTAATTTGGAGAAATATTGAGATCTATTTGGAAGATGTTTTATACTTAGGATCAATCTCACCTTTCAAAATAGGCCATATATTTAAGACTATAGGGAGTATTGGAACAAGAACACTTTTTACAAGATAGAAAAATTTGCTTTTAAAATTAGCACTTATTTCCCTAGAATAAGTCAATCCAAACCCACATGATATTTGGTTGCATCCTCTTTTTATATTAATAAGAACTGGTGTGGTGATCAATCTAAAAAAGGATGATTGCATTTAAAATAGCAAGCGTATGTGTAAATAGAAAATTCTGCCCAAATAATTTTGGCATGTCATTATCTCATCCTCTGAGAGAATGAGACTGAGCTGTGGATTTTGTGTCTAAAGTTGGATGTGAGTGTTGTGCATTCATGGTTTCGTGCTTTCTAGGTTAAACTAATTAAAATAAGATAGACGTTTTCTTGTATTATAGGTTAAACTAATTAAAATAAGATAGACATTTTCTTGTATTCAGATTACATCCTTTACCCTTTAACTTTAATGGAACTGTGTATTTGCCATATAGCGTGAAACAAGAGCTGGAGGATAAATGTTTTATTTGATGTTATGCTGTTTCTAGTACTCTACACTCATCATGAACTTTGTATCATTTGAGACAGATGTTTGTCATCGTTAATTTAATGCTAATGATCTAGTCAGTGTACATGCTGCTTATTGTTCCTTCTGAATGCTATCTGCACCAGGAAATGAGTCCAGTGCTCTTTAACACTCTCAGCTAATAATTACTTGTCCTTGTCTGTAATATTTGAAGACATTTTTTGACATTAACCTGAGCAAATACTCAGTAACGTATGGACTTGATCTGTTATCTCTAGAACTATATTTAATCAGCCATGTCACAGTCTGAGTTTTCATTCTATATTTCCACCTCAGAGTTGCACCGATATGGAGGGGGGCCCATGGAGGGAGAAAATAGAGACACCGCGTCTGCTATTGCTCCCGACACGAAGCAGGGTGGGGTGCCTTCAAAATCGTCGGCTGATAATGTGGTTGCATCAATAACACCTGTGGCTCATGCTGATGTCTATCACATTGGAGTTCCTTCACAGAGGTCGTCCATTGTGATTCAAAGGCCAGGTCAGAGAGCTCATCAGAAGTGGAAGGGTCCTGATAAAATCAGTAGAATATATGGTGATTGGATTGATGACTTGGAATGAAATTCAGGAGTGTCATTTTTGCTATTTAAGAAAACAGCTGATAAGGATCATCAGTTATCACCACGACATGTATCACTTTATAAACTGGTTATGTAGTTTCCTTAGGTTTGATATGATTATATGATGACCGTGTATCTTTGTTTTTCTTGAGAGGAAAGCAAAAGAGGGGAAGAGATGGATTGTTTTATGACTTCCATTTTCACCTTCTCCATGTATCACTTGATAACCTATGAGATGAGCTTTTCATCTTACAAGAACATTGTTTAAATTCACTAATATATGTTCCATTTCTAAACTTGATCCATAGCACCATTATATCTGCATGTGATTCTGTATCCATTATTGTTCTTTTGTTCTCTTCTTATCAAACACATTTGCCTTGGGCTTGACTGTCTAAAAAAGTGAGCGAGAGCCACTGCATAATTATATTAATCCATAAAAATTCTCAAGGGCATGACCTGTCTATATAATTATGCTTTGAATAACAAATCTATTTAGCCAACAGGAATTTAACCCACTGGTAAGGAAGATTGGGTTTTACAGAAGGAATTGCTTTCTCTCAATGTGGCTGTGAACAAAAGTTTTGAACTCTCCGTTGAAGAGGGGATTTTGATTCGGTGTTCATGCATATTATTTATCATCTTCTCATCACTACAAATACACACAAATACATATACACACAAATACATAACCACTATCATATAGTGGCCCCTAATATGTGCTTATGTAGTTGTGTGTACTTGTGGTGATGAGTAATATGGTTGATCAGCTCGGAATCATAACTCGTTGAAGAGTTGACCATGCTGATAAATAATCAAGTATTAAACCGAAAATGTTGGTAAAATTTTAGTATTGTGTTATTTCCCTTTATAAAAGTGTGTAATTTTTTTCTGTTAAATCCAATGAACTTAAGTATAGTTAAGATTATTAGGAAACAAAAATAATATCTAACAATCATAGTAGAAGACTTACCTAGTCGGAGGTCCGATGTCTTCTGAACTCACGCACATACTACTAAAGCCAAACAGTGATTTCATAGCTGATCAACAGAACAAGGAGAGAGAGTCAAAAATTTTTGGCACAATGTCCCTTTTAGTAAGTCTGATGATTAACTACATTTCCTATGGTACACATGATATGATAGATAAGGTTGGATTGTGGACCGCCAAGAAGTGACAAGGCGATAATCATTATATCTAATGAATAGGACATTGTACAAAAATACAAAATAGGAGAATTCATTAGAGGTCCTATGGAAGAAACATAATATAGATGAGGTCCCATGAGTTATAAATTACAATTTCTAAGGCTAATAATAACAAGTTATTGGCCTCACATACCTCATTTTAATTATGTTCATTCCATACCACCCGTAAAAAAATATAGCTATATGCAACGTTTGGTAGGGGATTTGCATCTTCACCTATGCAACAAAGATATAAAGAATATTACCAATGATTGAACTAGTAAGTGGGTTATAACCCCATAAAGATGAGAACACATGTTTAAATCCGGGACTCATTGGGAGAGGAGACAACCTTCAGAACATTCCTACCACTCGAACTCGAGTCCGTATTAAACCGTGATTAAAAAAAACATAAGGACTGAAAGACAAGAAGAAAGCAAGAGGTACATTGACAAGAAAGAGGGAACAACTTGGTTGTTATGCCACATGGAGAAGATCGCTTCTAAATTGTAATGCTCCTTAGACCTTAGACCTTAGCTTAGCTACCCACTTCGCACTTTAAGCTTTACACTCAGAAGAAGAAGAAGAAGATCGTCGCGCCTATTTCTGTTCAGACCTGATTACTACATTTGTTGCGAACCTTTTCACCTCTTTCCATGGCTTCTCTTAAGCTTCAGAAACAAAAGTAATTCTACTTTCTTCCCCATCATTTACTTTTATTCATATCCTCTTTCATTGTATATTCATTTTTTGTCTTCATCATTTAAACAGCTTCGTCAGCAATTTGAGCGGATCCTCTATGCTTGAATTAGCTGTTCTTACAATAGCCATCCCTGTCAGTCTTCTTAAACTAACTTGATTCAATTATATTATTAATCTTTATATTATACTAACTGTGATATGATATGATATGATATGATATGATATGATATGATATGATGCATTTCTTATTTATCTTTCAGTCTTTGGCTGTTTTGCGTCACGCCACTACCTCCAATTTCATAACTGGTCAGTCATAATACTCCACCCCTTTTTGTTACTTTTGTTTTTTTATTATCTAGATTGATGAATTTGACATTTACAAATATAAAGATTGTGGCTTTTTCTTCCGGGGTTTTAGTTTGCTGTGTTGTTAGTTTAGTGACACTCGGGATTTTATTTTTCACCTTTCCAATAGCAATTTGTCATTTAAATTTAGGCAATGACCCTATTTTGCCCTTCAACTAACCACACTGGACCACTGGGCACTCTAAACTAACACCAAGTACAATTACCAAAGTGGTCCAATTTTAACTTCTAGCGAATGTAATGTTGACACGTGGAATGTAGTGTTGACATGTGGACGACACGTGTCAACATTACATTCGTTAGAAGGTAAAATTGGACCACTTTGGTTACATCAGGGGTAAAATTATACCCGGTGTTAGTTTATGGTGTCCAGTGGTCCAGGGTAGTTACTTGAAGGGCAAACATCAGCCTTATTAATCTTACATGCTAGTAATTGGTCCACTTTTCTGGTGTGTACCATAATGCAATGTGCAGATAAGTGTGTTGTTTTATTTCTTTGTTGTGTTTTTTTTATAGTTTGTTTATTCGCCATAGGTGGCTCGCTGAAGAAAACCGATGATGCAGTTGCTGAGTCTAGAAATCTGAAAACATACTTTACAACCCTGTTTTGGGATCATCTTGTCATTGTTATTCCTGTTGCCTCCTTTGGCACTGTAAGTGTTCATCAGTTCAACCAAATATCAAATATTTGTCCCTATATATAGAAAATGCCTGTATCAAGGTTGCTTGTTCTAACTCAACATTAATTGATATCAAGGCTTTGGATGTTGAAAAGTACACTAGCTTAAAGTAGCCTTCAGTTTATTATTTTTTCTTTCACTTAAAGCAGACTTCTGTTTTTAAAGGAACTGTTTTAATGAATAAAATACTACATTTTTGAGATGGTGCTTGTCACATTCTTTTGCTCTATATATATCCCTTCCTCTGTTCAGGGATTTGTTTCTGAGATAGCAAAATTCTGAAATGCCTATTTAGTTAAAAACATGTACTTTTTAGTCATTTTTTTGTTTCCCTTTTAGTTTTATTTTGGGTACTAAACATGCTTTACAGGTACTGGCAGATAGGACCTATATTGGATCATTTGCGATTATACTCTTCACATTAATTTCTGTTGCTGCCAAAAGGTATTCATGTGCATTTATTTTCCAAACCTTCTCAAGGGACAGATTTATACTGTCAATCACTCTTTGATTTTGAAAATTTCCCATAATCTTGATTCTGAAGCATATGATTTTTTCACTGTGTTCTTAGATACAAATTTGGTGGTCCTTCTCTTTCTTTTCTAGGAGATTCCAGTTCTGTCCGTGCATACATTTCGTCATACAGATTTATTGTGGTATGTAACATTGTTATTGAACACTCTGGCTTTCCATATTCCCAATTATGTTTTTTCCCATTTTGATGAAATTTAACTTTTGCAGATGATTATAACATGTGGATGTATTTTGGCTGTTGACTTCAGAATATTTCCCAGAAGATTTGCAAAGACTGAAACGTATGGAACTAGTTTGGTGAGATTTTTTAGAAATTTGTAACTGCTTGTTATGGTTATACTAATAATTAGTCAAGAATTGATTGTAATTTTTTGGCACTTGAACCACCGTTGTTTCTTTACTTTGTGAGCCATGAACTATATTCAAGTAGTTTTTGTCATTGTGCCATTGTTGTTTGAATTTTGAAACACAGGTCTTAACAGAGAAAAAGGATTCTTCATCATCAGTTTCCTTCCTCTTAGCCTCATCGTTTCTTGAGGAAGTTTTTTTTTAAGTTGTAATTCATTAGAAAGCTCTTATGGGCTATTGCGCATTGAACTTTCATTTGCTTCTTTCTGCCTTTTGTCAACTGAGCATACTTCAATTGACTCTGAATCTATCAAAATACTTTCTAGTTTCTTCAGTTATATATATTTGCATATGATTGTTCAATTAGTTGAGATTACTTGTTCATGCCAGATGGATCTTGGAGTTGGATCGTTTGTGGTTCTAAATTCTCTTGTTTCTCGGCAAGCTCGAAATATCGCATCTACGTGAGTAATCACACTTGTCTCTATGAATGACCTCAAGACTTTGCATTAACTTGCAAAGTGAACTCATAACATATTAATGCTTGTAAGCTTCTATGGAACAAAAATTTATCTATGCATATATGTATATATGTATATATATTGGTGTTTTCAAAATATTTGCACTTGTTTTAGAAATTAATATATATGCTGTCTGTAGTGTTCATAATATACTGCATTTTGCATTCATCTGATTATATCAATTTTCCCATGGCAGTAGCTGGAAGACTGCAGTTCCACTGATTATCTTAGGATTTATCCGTATTGTTACAACGACTGGTATCGATTATCAGGTAGGATTTATTTTCCAGGTTTCCTCATAAATGTTCTTATGGTATGCTGATGCTGTTCCATGGATCTTATTGAACTGATTAGCTTTCAATAACTTCAAGAGATAACAATCTTTTGGGGATAATTTTAGTTTTTACTGTCTTTTTTACCCCATTTGTTTTAGTGTAGTAATTCTGTGGCTAAAAGGAGTAGTAATTCTAGTTTAGGGCATTCTTATGGAGATATATGCTCATTTTTTTCTTACAGGTCCATGTGAGTGAGTATGGCGTGCATTGGAATTTTTTCTTCACACTTGCTGGTATTTCAATCCTTAGTTCCATGGTTAATATTCCCCCACAGTATTCTGGAATTCTTGGTTCTCTTGTCTTAATAGGTAAATTATCATTTCAGGCCTCTTTCCAGATCTTATCTCTTTTGTAACAAGATTTTTTCTCTCTCTAAAGTTTATTTTATGTTTTAAGGGTACCAGCTCTGCTTGCTGTGTGGGTTAAATGACTACCTTCTTTCTAATGAAAGAGGAACCAATATTATCAGCCAAAACAAAGAGGGGCTATTTAGCTTACTTGGTGAGAATTATGCCCTTCATGTTTTAATCTTGGTGTTGGGGATGAGATATGGTCATTTCTTCCAATAATTTTGCTTCATATAAAGATGCTTTGGTCAAATTATGTTATTTTGTCACCAGGATACTGGGGCATGTACCTCATTGGTGTTCATTTGGGAAATTATCTTTTCTATGGAAGATCCTCCTCTGTGTCTAAAAGCAGCAAATGGGTTAGAACGAGAGTATGGATTCTCTGTCTATTATTCTGGTAATACTTTATCCAGCACTTGCTTGACTTTTATCAATGAAGTTCACTATTACAAATGCATTCTTCTGTTACATTCCCATGTCAGGTTATTAACCGTGCTACTAGACAGATATGTTGAAAGAGTATCACGGAGAATGGTAGGATATCTTACCATTTAAATATATTTGAACTAATCTCGCATTAATTTAAATAGGCAAAGATGCTTTTCAGTCCCTTAAATTTGTGGTGGCTTTCAGTTTTGTACCTTATTTTTTTAAGCCAGGCCCTATAATTTGCTAAATGTTGCAATATATTTAGAAGAACTGAAAAAGAAATATAGCAGCACACGAGAAAACATGGTTTTGGCTAACTACCTCTTATAATTGTTATTTTGATTGCAAACGGTCAACCAACAAAATAAAGCAAGAACGGACTACAAATGCCTCAAACAGTAGGCACCAGATTTGTCTTCCTTTACCAACTGGAGACAACAGGTTGGTATAGAATCAAACAACAAATAATCACTAGTGTTAATGATTATGTGCGACTCTTGCAAGCTCCTTTGCACACCTATTAACTTCCCTAAACATGAAATGAAAGTTAATCTTTCTGTCCATACTTGTCGGAATCTGGGCTTGAGAAATAAAAAGAAATTCTAGTGAAGGAAAAACTGCTAGAATATGAATACGCTTCCTGCTTACTAAAAATACCAAGGAGAGTCTCCAAATACAAGTTCAAATACATCACAAGTCTGAATCATAATGCATCCCAGTGCTATTGCTTATGAGTTTCACGTGTAATACTACTGCTGATTACTGCTTCAAGTTACAGCATAATGATTTATAGATTAACATAATAACTACTGGAAGCTGCCAATAGTGGCGTTGTTACTGGTATAGAGATGCTGCTCCCATTCTTATACCTCCTGCCAACTCCCTGCTTGAGTTAGAATAATTACAGATGTTACACTTTAATAATAATGATAATGAGTTAGAATAATGGTAATTCATAACTTTAATAATAATTATAATGAGTTAGAATAATTACAGATATTACACTTCCCTTTCTGATGTTGGCTTGGAGACATTTGCTTTTTGTCTTTTCTAAGTTGCAGAAGAAATGGAAGATTAAGGAAATATTGGAATGGCGGGGTGGAGGGATTACACAGATTTGGATGTAAAGGTAGTCGATCGTTAGGCTGAGAGCAAGATAAGTCGCAAAATCTGATTGATAATTAGGCCAGTAAATTTTTATTTGAATTGTGGAATCCTTATGAGTAACAGGACGTGAATTTAATGAGACAATCAGAGTCTAGCTGCTGATTTTTTACAAATAGTCCATGTAAGACGCTTCCATCAATGGGTCAAATAATTTGATTAAATACTTCACCGTTCTACTTAGCTGAAAGATGCCACTGATCATGGGAGTGGGGGTGGAGTTGGCTACATGGATTCATTGATCAATGTTCATGAGATTTGATAGGGTTTTACATTAGCTGATGGGGCATAATACAACCCTGCTCCTTTAAAATGTTTAAAGGGGACAAAATGGAAACACCTCAAATCTAAGGGACTAAAGTTCACTTGTGCGCCTATGAAATCAGTGGATGAAATCTAATTTTTGACATTCTGTGCAGTGCAACCTTCCATATGTTGTCATGGTATTTGCTAACAACCTACAGGTAATCCTTACTTCCTTTTATCTATGAATTTTATGTTTAGGTAGTTTGGTGGGGATTGTTGACTATAAACTTGTTTTAAGGCTGCCTATATGTTAGGGTTCTTATCTTGAATTTGTCTCTATCTGTATTTATTAGCATTTATCAGCCTATTTTGATGGTACATTGGTGAATCTGCTGAAGGGCCGGTTTAGCTCAACGGTAAGCTCGCTTGCCGTGTGGGTATGAGGTCGTGGGTTCGAATCAGCCATTATGCAAAAAACATAGGTTAGGCTGCCTAGTATATTCCCTTCCCCAGCACCCTCACCAAGTGGGGACTAGAACTGGGTTAACCCTTTATTGGTGAATCTGCTATAACAATGATATTGGACATCAGATTACAATACTTTCATTATCCTTATTTTCCCAGTAGAACATTGGTTTTCGATCAAAAAAAAAAAGTAGAACATTGGTGAATCTGTTATAACAATGTGACTGTTATTTCACTTATTTGGGCATCTGATTACAGATTCTGTTTTTGAATCTCTGATCATTATCTAAACCTCTTTTTTTTCAGATTTTTTCGATTTTGATGCTGGACGATCTTGTCCCTGGAAGTAAAATTTCAATACTTGAAGAAGCATATAGTCGGAACTTATTGCCTACATTTCTTCTGGTGAACAGAGTGTTCCTTAGATAAATTTACTTGATTTCTTTCTCTAGCCTTCCTTCATAACCAATCACAATTATTTCTTTGCAGGCAAATCTCCTCACAGGACTCATAAACATGTCTATTAATACCCTCAATGCGTCACATTTTACAGCCACCTGTATCTTGATTGTCTATTCCTTTGTTTTAACATTTACGGCTGGAATTGCTGATTTTTATGGCATCAAGCTGAAACTCGGCTGATGTAGCCCATTGGCAACACTCTTGCCTCTTCTCTTATTCTTAGTTATTGAAGTGATAAAAAAGATTTTGTAAATCATCTAGAGAAACTGCAAGCTTGAGATTTATACAAATTGCGCTTGCCTTTCTTCCTGCAAATGATATTTGAAGGTAGGTTCTGATTTTATATTGTATACTTCTCAAAGTTAGGGTATGGTAAAATGTGTGAGTGTGAATATTTACATATACATTATTTTATGATAAAGTATGGTGAACCATGTTGATTTTTTTTTTTTGACCCTAATCATGTTGATTTTTTATGTGCACTGATGTTCACATCCCACAACCCTGTAACGAATAATTTATCAATATCATCAACCAATGCAAAGTGAAACTCTTGTAAGAGTACATGAAAATTTTTTTAACCCTAAACTTCGGTTAGTTCAAGTCAAATACTCCATCACATTTTCATGTGATTAAAAAAGCGCATCGCAATTTCATGTGATTAAAAAAACATGATTTTTTATTCCATCACATTTTCACGCACATTTTAGCAATATTTTAGTACTAGAAAAATGTGTGCAATTGTTAAAAAAGTTTAACTTATCATAAATAATAGTCTTCAGTTCAAAAAAAGAAACAATCATAAATAATATTCAATCATATCAAATTCCTAACATGAAAAGGTATATAAATCTTCATGATTGTATGCCACAAGGATGATGGAGCTCACAAGGTGACCATGAAATCTACAAGGTTGATGGCATCAATATATTAATATAAAATATATAGTAATTCATAATATGTCACATCATCTACAAATTATAAATCATATCACTCACTAGCTGTCAAATTTTCAGCCATGTGAAAGAAGGGAACATGCCAATTTCGCCAAAGCATGAGAGAAATGTCATGAAGAACTGAACCCACTCTCATGATTAGTATATTGACAAATTGAAATAAAGCCATCTCAGGGGTCTACTCTACTATATCAGAAAATATTTGAAAATAATTTTACTCACATCTAATCTTTATTGGCATAACTGACATACACTCATGGGAAAATCTTAGATAAGAAACATTTGAATTTCATATTCATTTTAGCTAGTGGAATATCAGGATTTTAACTAGTTGAGTAGCAACATTTACTACTCAAAATCCCCCTTTTGAGATTTTAAAATTCAACTGTTATTTATCTTGGATTTCTATACAAATAGCCCTTGACTCTGATTTTCTTCGAAACTCAAATATTTTAGTGATATCTTCCGAAATGAAGAAAAAAGAGAGATATCCACAAACATACACACACACATTGAAAATTGCAACATCTCATGCAATTATTAGAAGAGATTGAGAATCAAACTAGTTCAAAAGATTATAAGCCAAGGTAGAAGAGAGAGTCCCTAGAGAAATCATCATAGACAAAGTAAATTATTAAAAGTGGGAATCTGGGGTACGTGAAGCAGTCATATGCTGCAAAATCCAACACAGATTTGAATGCGAGAAGTAGCTATTACACAGCTTGTTTCCCTTGTTTTTATGCATCTTCCTATATAGATTTTGGGCCCACACCCATCAGTCCATCACCCTTCCAGTTTTTTTGACAGCAAAATCATCTGTGAATTTTTAGAAAACTACAGCCATATTTTTGTGTCACTGTAAGCTTCCCCTCCTTTTCCTTTGCTGAAAAAAGCATCTCACCTTTTTCTGCCCCTTCTCACGTGCTTCCAATCCTCTTCTCCTCCATTATCAATCAACACTATGCATGTTACTCCCGTGTCTTATTCATATGATTAAATTAACTTTTTTAAACTAAATATGCAAAATAAATCATTTTAACTCAATTAATGTTATCTGATTTATTTTAATTATCAACTAATGTATAATCTAATTATACTAACATATGTTAAAATTTTGGTGGTCTACTCACTTATTCTCAACAAAAACAAAGTCAAGTTGATCTTTAACTACTCCTTTCATACTAATTACAAGGAAATTAGTTTAATTAGTTAATACTCCCTCCGTTCCTAACTATAAGATCACTTTGGTTAATTTGGGGAGATTAAGGAAGACAATAAATTTACATGATCTTCCAAAAATCCCCTCAATTACTTAACTCTAAAAGGAGGAGGGGTTTTCAATGAAAAAAGGGAGTATAAGGGTAGTTTGAGCAAAACTTGAGATAAAATAGGAAGTGATCTTATATTTAGGAACTTATCCACTTCTCCAAAGTGATCTTATATTTAGGAACGGAGGGAGTACTATCTAATGTTTCCAAAATACCCTAAACATTAAATTGAAAAGACACACAATACTCTCTCTAATTATAATTATTTAATACTCCTCCATGTCCTAAATATAAGACCTAGTTGACTCTTTTGAAAAATCCTAAAAAAGCAAAATAAGTTAATTATAAATTGATTTACTTAATTTTCCCCTTAGACTAGTTTATTTTACCCATAAACTAATGGATAATCTAAAAATATATCAAATATGTGATCATTTAATAACATATTTCGCAACTTAAAAAGAGTCAACTAGATCTTATTTAGGACAAGAGGTAATATAAGTTGTTTGTGAAAAAGTATCACTACAAAACACTTGCCGCTTACCGGCGTTTATTTTTGCCTCTTTCCGGCGTTTTTTCCGGCGAAACAACTCTACGGCGTTTTTGCAAATTGCCGAAAAAAAACGTGGAAAAGTAGCACATCGGCGTTTTTACAAACGCCGTAGGGTACCCACAAACGCCGAAACGCGGGATGCAGAAAATAATATAATATTCAGACATACCGGCGTTTCCCGAAACGCCGGTATGTCCATTATTTTAATAATTGACATACCAGCGTTTTGATGAAACGCCGGTATGCTATTATTTAATATAAACTTTTTCGGCGTTTGCAGAAACGCCGAAAAGTGTTTAAAAATTATTAAAAAAAATAATTTTCGTCCTAATTTAACATTAAATTGGGACGAAAATTTAGTATTATAGATATAAATAAAAAATATTAATAAATAATAATGACTAAAAAATCATATTACACACATTAAAAGAAAATAATACCTATAAGAGCAACTAAAGTATATCAAATATAAAAATTAACAATTACATAAAAATAAACAAAAATGAAGCAAATATAAATAAAAAGAGATATGAAAATAAGCAACCACCAAATGTGCAATGAGGGGAGAGCACCGCTATTTATAATGATCACTGAGAAACAAATAGAAAGAAGTAGGAAGGAGCAAGAAACAAATGAGCAAGGGAAAATGAGGGGGGAGCATCGCTATTTATAGGGAAGGTGGAGCATACCGGCGTTTATGATGGGAACGCCGGAAAGTGATATTGTATTATTATTTTACCGGCGATTTCGCAAACGCCGATATGCATGGTTTTTTTAAAAAATATTATTTAATACTTACCGGCGTTTTTCTTACACTTATCGGCATTTCCAGGAAACGCCGGTATGCATGTTTTTTTTTTTAAAAAATAATATTTACTACTTACCGGCGTTTTTCATACGCTTATCGGCGTTTTCAGGAAACGCCGGTATGCATGTTTTTAAAAAAATAATATTTAATACTTACCGGCGTTTTTCTGACGCTTATCGGCATTTCCAGGAAACGCCGGTATGTATGTTTTTTTAAAAAAATATTATTTAATACTTACCGGCGTTTTTCTTATGCTTATCGGCATTTCCAGGAAACGCCGGTATGCATGGTTTTTTTTTAAAAATATTATTTAATACTCACCGGCGTTTTTAAGAATGAAAAACGCCGATATGTGTTATTTTTTTCAAAAAAAAAGAAAAAGAAAAGCAAATAACAAATTTTTTGATTAAAATATACATACCGGCGTTTTTGTGTCCACAAACGCCGGTATGTGTGCGCGAGAAAGAAGGCGGGAAGCGCGCGCCAAATTTTGCGGCGTTTCTTTTAGGCGTTTTTTAGAAAACGCCGGAAGGCATGTCATTTCCGGCGTTTTTGATGAAAACGCCGGAAGGTGTACGCCGGAAAGCGCCGTTTTTTTTTGTAGTGTATATATGCGTATATTTGGAGAAAAAAGATGAACACATATATGAGAGATAAGGGTTTTAAAATTAAGAACAAATTGAATGTTGAAAGGATCTTATATTTTTATTTTTATTTAGGATAGTAGGGATATTAATCCATTGGGACTTTTGCTGGCTATATAATGTTTTGCATGTTGCATTAGTCCTCTATGGGATAATCATATCAGAATGGCTCTTCTTGAGACTCTTTCTTCTAATGAGCTTTACAACTTCATAATCCATGAAACTATCTCTGCAACCCCATTTAGCAGCCATTGTGATTCCATTTCCTCCTCTGAAGTTAACAACAATAACAACAATGTCTTGCTGGAAAACAGGCTGATGAATAGTCCACTAGAACATGACCTTGCTTCTGCTTCATCTTTTGGCAATCTTCTCTCTTCTTGCTCAAGAAAACGCCATTCTGATGAGCTTCATGATCATACTCAGATTCCTGTTTCTGTTCAAGGAAGGAAGAAGAGAAGAAGAAAGCCAAGAGTTTGTAAGAACAAAGAAGAAGCAGAAACTCAAAGAATGACTCACATTGCTGTTGAAAGAAATCGCCGCAAACAAATGAATGAACATCTTGCAGTCCTTCGTTCTCTCATGCCTGAATCTTATGTCCAAAGGGTGAATTTTCCTTTTTAATCTAATATTTTTTTCTTGGGATTTTTTTTAAGTATAGGCACAAGATAAAAAAGTTTCAAACTATTTTATCATGCACAAATTTTGAACATATTGATAAAAGTTGAAATTTTGTGTTTTATGTTTGTTACAGGGTGACCAGGCCTCTATTGTGGGGGGTGCTATTGAATATGTGAAGGAGCTTGAGTATTTGTTGCAATCACTTGAAACTAAGAAGTTGCAGATTCTGCAACAAGAAGTATCACAAAATAATGAAGATGAATGTTCTTCATCTTCTACTTCTCCTTCTTCTTCTTCTTCTTCTTCTGCTTCTTCCATTTTCAAGCTTATGATGAATCCTCCTTTTTCACAATTCTTTGCTTATCCTCAGTACACATGGTCTCAGGCTCCAACTAAGTATCCTTCCAAGACAAAAGCAGCCATTGCTGATATTGAGGTTACTCTTATAGAGACACATGCCAACCTTAGAATTTTATCAAGGAGAAGTCCAAGGCAATTGTCAAAACTTGTCTCTGCTTTTCACACTCTTTACCTTACCATCCTTCATCTTAATGTCACCACCATTAACCCTTTAGCCCTTTACTCTATCAGTGCTAAGGTATGTCCAAATTTTTTATGCTTACGAAATTGACTTGGCTGTGGTTAATTGAGCTTGTGGCAATGTGACTTATCATCCTTCTATTATTTTATTGATAACTAACCTTTGGAACAACCAACATCTTGTCAATGTTTTTCTGGATGCTATTATTAAATATCCGAACAAATGAAGATTCAGATTAAGGTCATGGCTTTCACTATAGGCATTTTAACAATGTGGGATTTACTCTCATTGTATGATATAGCTAGTTGACAACTAGACCAAGTACACTTTGGTTATTGTTCTTCTGTTAATTAAGAAGGTTGTAAAGTAATTACTGTCTTTCTTAGTAAATGTAGGACCTCTATATCTAATATGATTAGATTGTTCCCACGTAGGCTTTGCTGTTGTTTGATATTAATTACATTAGTAGTTTACATAATATTTTTTTTAAAAAAAACCTACATTAATCATGTTCCTGAATCCACTCCACTCCCTCCATCTCCAAATGGATTTATACATTAAGTATGGAGGGGTATAGAGGTAATTTGAAAAAAAAACTTAGACAAAAATTAGAAATACCATTTATTTAGTATCAAGATCAATTCTCCAAATGGATTTATACATTAAGTATGGAGGGGGTATTTAATATTTTAATTATTGCTGAGTTATTTTTGCCATAATCAGCTAATAAAAGAAGAACAGTGTGGTTGATTATACCTATATATATGTAAGATGAAAGAAGAGAAGATAGAATTATTGTGTGGTTGAGATGAGAAGTTGGTTTTGTGTGTGTAGGTTGAAGAAGGGTGCCACCTTGGTTCAGCGGAGGATATAGCGACCGCGGTTCATCACTTGCTCAAAAGAATTGAGGAAGAAGCATCCCTTTGTTGTTGATAAGTGAGATATATATATATATTATGGTGAAATGACCAAACTAGCTCTTTCTTCTTTGGAAAAGGAGAATTTGGGAGAATCTTCCTTAGTTAATTTATTTTTGTTTTATTTCTTGGGTGTGTGTGTGCATGTAGAGATGATGTGTCAAATGCTAATGAAAAACTGAGAAGTAAGTGATTATTAATTTTTTTTAATTTGACTCTTTAGAAACTCATATGTAAGGTTAGGAGACTTAACAGGAGAGTGCAGATGGAATCTTGTTTGGAGTCGAGCTGTGTTATCCTCCTCCCTGGCCCATTGTGGGGATAATATATGCATATATGTGTAACTTTGTCTTACTCTTTTTTCCATAAAATAAAAAAGTGAAAATTGTCTTGTTTTGTTCATTGCTTTTTCTAAATGGATTGTTCCTAATGATTGAAATCTCTTACTAAGTCCGGTTTTACTTATAATCCCATGTCTTTGTGTTATCCCTTTTAATAATAACAAATTTCATCCCACTAGCTAGGTTAAGTTAATTACATATAGATTGTGACCACCATGCATAACTAAACCTTTTGAATAGTTTGTTAACACTCAGCTCAAGAACTTTATTAAGCATTTTTTACTGTCCTCTATACTAGTTTCCATAAGACTTCATGCCAACAGAACATTCCTTATTATATTATTGCTCCAAAGCACACCATTTTTCCAAGAGAAAAAGAAAATAGTTTGATATGTGTGTGTGTGTGTGTGTGTAAAAGGAGAATGAAATTCGCTCACCAAAAATTTAAAAAATATGAAGGAAGAAGAAAAGTAGAAGGAAGGATCGGAGATGAGCCCGTGATGCTGATTCTGGCCATGCATGAGAGGTCAGAAAGTTGTGCTTCGAAGTTTGAAATTAAACAGTCACGGACTTGTGAGTTGATACACTCTGAGTTCTGACTCGGGAAAGAAAAGACCTCTCTTGTATATAGTAACACATTCATATAAATAAGTATCTCACACACACACACAAACACACACACAAATCTAAAGCCGAGAAAGAGACTACTCACTCCTTCACCAAAAGGCCCCCCCCTATATCATCTCAATCTCAACACGCACATGTTACCAAACGTTGCCGGAGAAAATGAAAAATAACATATAATTCAATAACCGTGAAATCTTTTTAACCAAATTAATTCTTTAATCACTGTACCTATATTAAGCACCCAAAAAATGAAAAAAGAAGAAAAACTGGAGCAGAAAACAGCACTGGCCCATATTGGTTGTATAGCAACAGACGAGAAAACTTGTCTTCTTGTGGGAATGGAGTGGCCAGGATTTGTCCAACAAGATATGGTTCCGGGCCCAAAGTGCTAACCAATATATATATATATATATATATATATATATATATATATATATATATATATATATATATATATATAAGTCCAATTTAGCCTTAAAAGTAACCCTTTGGTCACCCACAATCTAGTATCTTAAACTAACAAATGGATCATATTTACATCGAAAGTAGCATATGTCTAACTATTACCACCAGACAAAGCCACTAATAGGCATCGTCCATGTGACAACGATACACTTTTTTTTTATCACAAACAATGATACACTTATACTAGAGGGTGAAATGACTACATATGTACTATATATATATATATATATATATATATATATATATATATATATATGTATACACTTTCTTTGTTAGCTAGGTTAAGGCATTAGATCGATATTCTTAGGGTTTACTTTGAGGGCAAAAATGGACTTTGGTCCTAAATATATACACCCTATATAGCCTCTCAAACACTATGATTTGGATGTGTGTGTCTATATATATGATTCTGCTTTCCACATAAATTATGTATTGAGACATGCATGCATTGATCACCACACATGTTTTCTGGCTTCTTGGTTTGCAAATGAATCACAGAAAACGAAATATATAATAGAAACGGTTACGTTATTGGTACTTAATTTTACAGCAGGAACCCTAATCTATGCTCTTTCCTCATTATCAAGGGAATTGCATGAATTCTGATGTGAGAGCTAGAGAGAGAAAGAGGGAAAGAACTAAGCGCATTGCATGTGATCTGTGGATATATATTGGGATGTGTGATCTAGTTTTGTAAGTTTTTGGATCAAATAATATATATAAAATATAATTTTGCTGGAATGGTAGGAGATATACAAAAATGAAAGCTTGTTTGGATTTGATTCTGAGATTTCAGTTTTGTAAGTTTGTGATGTGTTAGATTGTTATCCTCATTAAAGAGTTTTGTGTCATTTAGTGTGAAGCTGAAGAAGAAACAGACATGCACTCCTCATCTCTCATCTGCTGTGTACTTTGATCGATACCTGACAAAACCAATCCAACCTCATAAATTATTTGCTTCTATATTGATCATTACTTGATTAATTATATTTTTATCAGAGGGTGATCAAGCATTTGATTTAAGGCTGCTTATATGAATAAGAGCTCAAATCTTGAAAACATTCTATTCACTTGTGTAGGATAAAACTATATTATGCACATCAATCTGACCTTCTTTAGACGATTACTTGATATGAGTTTTACATTTGCCTAATTATTCCTCATTCATTTACACTAATTCTTAGAGAAACTTCTTTTACACTTAAAAAACCTTTCCCCGTTCATTTAGTACTCGATCTGCTCTTATATAAAAGATCTAATTTAATTATTAGGTTAACAAAAATTATAAAAAAAATTCATAATTATAATAAATAAAAAATCCCCAAATATATCCCCATATTAAGGATTGGAGCTAGGGAGTACTTTGTCAATTCATCTTCAAGATTTGCTAAATCCAGTTGACAAGAAGACAAACTCAAGTTTCTGCGACTAATAAAAAACGACATCTTGCAAGTTACATCAATAGTATTAACATTCTATTACCCTATTTCATAAGTCAATGTATATCAAATCTTATCCTTAATTTGAAGCAAAAGACAACCTTAAGTTTTTGAGATGTGCCAAATTCTAAAATTATATTATGACCAAGATTTTCTGTGGGTATTTTCTTCATATTATAAGTTACAGTATATATACCAATGAGTAGTTTATTAAACCGGTAAGTGAGTTTCAACCTCAATAAAGATGAGAATGCATGTTTGAATATCGAAAAGCGATCTCATTGAGAGAAGAGACAACTTTGCCTATGTTGGAAATACTTCTACCCTTCGAGTCCGGATTAGTCGGTTGCCAATAGGCGCCAGATTACCACGGGAGATGATTAACCAAAAAGAAGTTGTTACTATACATATACATTCAACAACTTATTGTCTTACTTAAAGTTCATGCTCGTGAAAGAAAGCCATCAAACATTTTAATTCACAGAAGACCATTGAGCCTTTGAATTTGTGAAACATATACCCGAAAAGGATGAAAATGTTGCGAAGATTTGAAGAGGGGAAAAATAAAAGATGCATGTGTACGTCATTTTAATTTCCACTTTAGCGATATTCTATTAATACTGTGTAAATGAGCTTGTAATATATGTATTAAAAGTTCTTCAATATAATTGTGATAAGGTAGGAGAATAATTATTTGGAATTGATAATTATGTGTTAAAGTAAAATCACACCTGTGCTATCATACTATTACTAAAAAACACACACAGTTAAATTATATATGCTTTGATTGATTTAAGATTGTGTTAACCTTCTACATGCTTCAATGAAATTGACTTTTTTAGTTATCGAACCAAACAACAAGAAATTACAAATATTTTAATGACACACAGTACGAATATTGTCAAACAAGAATCAGAGGCGAGTTGACTTGACATAATTGGGATGATATACTTGTGGGAGTTTTATAAACTAAATGGATAAACCTTATCGTGCCAAAGATCCTCTTTGTTAGATTAGAATCACACAAGAAGACTAAGAATCACCATGTTGCATTAATAATAATGCATGTGCCATTTAATGCTCCCTCTGAAATTCCCCGCCCTACCCTTTTACTTACTTTTTCTTCTTCTTTTATTATTGGTTCAACTGTGTAACTATTTTTGTTTCTTTCTCTTCGATCACAAAGTGCCCACATCTATCAAACCAATTTAACTCCATTTCTTTCCATGTGATGACACACACACACACACACACACAGTCTCGAAGCATCAAAACCAGATCTTTCCTTCAACTTCAGGGAAGCTTCATTGTTATTAGTTCGGCGTAAAAAGCGACTATGAAAAAGACCCAAAAATACCCTCAAAATATTCAAACTACAATTCAAGATGTCAAAATGACTATAATATTCCTTGAGATCAGACTCATACCTGAAATCAAAAAATGTAGCTTACCATGGCTTAATTTTTTTACTCGCAACGAAACAATCCTATTCTTAAATAAATCAAATCACTTGTTCAGATTCTGATAACAACACACAACAAATAACATGTTAGAATAGTAGAGAAAAACATCCATAAGAGAAGACTCAGAGTGATATATTTGATGTGACATCACGTATATGCTCCCACACCTCATATCTTAGTTTTTTTCATTTGATAAAATTGTTCACATATATACACCATGATATATCAAATAAGAAAGGGGGATGTACAAATTTTACTTTCAATTATTTTCTTATTCTTATTTGCTACCCTAACTAAATGTGCTTAGGCAACCAAGGGTAAGTGTACTCAGCATAAACCAACAAAATAGAAATGACGATCACGATATCAAATAACGGCAATTAAGGCAATGACAACTAATTTCATACTTGTTGAATATCAACAATAATAGTACTACTTATATCAATTGACCTCAACACATAAAATTATAATTTTATGTGGGCAATAATGTCATTTTATAAAACAATTAATTACAAATAGTTTCTACAAATTTCTAACAGGAATTATATTATTTTGAGAGATCATTTTGGATGTCCATTTCTGGGTAATCCCTATATGTCTCTCTTGCAATTGTAAAGGACGTTGTTGGAGCCATTTTGTAATATAAGACGTAAGTACGTTATGAAAGCTTTAAAAGATCAATAATGGCAGAGCTTTTTATAGGGAAGATGCAAGGAAGGACGCAGTACGTAACGTTGAAGCATATACAACGTCTTCTCTGCATCTAAAGGAATTTTTTTAGTCTGATGCAACAGACCATTCATTATTTCTTAAAATATTCAGCTCAGTCTCTGCTCCACACTGCAAAAATTCGTTGGCTCCTTATAATAATTGCTTGCTTTCAAGGGAACTTGGGCCCTACCCCCCGAAAAAGTGATTTGTTTTTTAAAACTGTTGAGCTAAACTGATAAGTGAAATTCAAATTTGGTTTTATTTTTTTTAACTAGGCCTAAATTTGATTCCTCATGAAACCCCATGTACATTGTAGTAGCGTGATGTTGATCACTAAAATTAAATCTCTCTTTCATAGGCTACGTGCCACTCTATTTTCTTTGTATCCGATCCCTGCATTGTATTGTATATATAATTAACAACGCTATCTCCCATTTTTAATATAAAATTAATTTGATTTGCTTTTAAATATAAAATCTCAATTCATGTTGTCCCTTATAATATGTACCATTTTCTGGCAAACTATCATCATTGATTACATTGACTGAGAAACTTTGCATCACGTGGTAGTGTCATTGCAGATAGTTTATGAAGATATTTTAAAAATCCAACACAAATTCCGAACAAATAATTAATTCAACTATTTTTCTTAATATACACTTAGTAATTTAGTACGTATTATACTAATGACTAAATGTAATACTATAAAATAGGAAAAACTTGAAAAAGACATTTCTATTTGAAGATTAAAATTTCACAAATATAAAATCAACAAGATTAGTCAAATGCGAATATGAAGTTTAAATATTAGGTATATATGGTACTTTATCAATCATTTGCCATTTTTAAAATGAAGTGATCTTCATGAAGAGGTTTTTGAGGATGAGGGCAACATATTCAGATTTATCATGGCTGACAAGTGTATTTTTTTTGTGCGCATGTGTGTGATATGAGAGGGGAATCTGAATATTATTGATGCTCAGATAATTTTAATTCAATAATTTTAAGGAGACAAGATAATGAAGGGCACCCTGTCCCTGTTTAAGTCTAAGGAGAAAGGGACCATATATATATTGAAAGGGGTTCACTCTACACCATACCCCATTTACCCTGACATTTCTATCATCCCCACTCATTTCATCCCCATCATAGATATCTAATGTCTCATTAACCATATTTATATTTTGTCTTAAAAAAATTCATTATTATATTATTTTCATTCTAAAATTATATTTTTTCATGAATCTTAAATATATTGGGTCAATGGTCTACTTTGCCTCAAAAATATTTTGGAATTAAGATGACTATGAAAAGTCTTAAAACTTAACAATGTTATCATATTTCGTTAAGAAATTCATGTTGACAGTTAGAAAGTTAATGTAAAAAGATAAAGTATCTCTCCTTTAATATTTTAAAGGGTCAAACTGATAAAAAAAAGTACTCCTAAAACAAAATATATATCCTTCACCGAAATATCAAATGGTAGAAAGAGCTGCATCATTCTTTTTTTGTTTGTAAGATTTGGGCCCAAAGGATGAAGCCCACTATAAAGATCAAACCATTTGGTAACTTTGCAACACGGGTTTTCACAAAAAAAAAAAAAACTTTGCAACACGGGTTAGGTTTGGTAAAGGCATTTTGTTAGTTCATCACATCTAGGCAGTTCAAGATTCAAATCCATAAGAGAGGTATCCACATTTACCATATATCTAATGATGTTTTGAATGGGGTTTTCTGTCGTAAGGGACTAGTTATACCTAGAGAACAGTTCTTGATGAGTAAGAAAAAAAACATTATGACGTGAATGCGACTAATTAATTACCTTATGAGAAACTTCATCGTGATTATCTAAAAAACACATACACACACAATCCTTTACCAGGATTTTCTCAATTTTTATATTTGCTTGACTCTAAGCTGAGGTTTTCAAATGAAAATTCCACATCCTCTACTCAGATAGATTTTCAGTTCCCCTCTTTAGTTTAGCTTCATTCAAATACATGAATTTACTGCTCTAATAGCAATCTTTTCAACAAAGATAGTCAATTGATAAAATCACTGTGAATTTATTAGCTCCTTTTCTGTCTACATTTTTTGTGGATTTAGTTCTCCTAATGTGATATAATCACGAACATTTTAGCCATTGGTTAGTGATAGCGTTACCTAATTGTTCTCTCTCAAACAATTGCAGTATGTGACATAAATGATAAACCTTATGATAAGCTATACTATCCCTGAGTCATAAATAGTATAGTTCACCTTAAATTTCATGTAAAATAGAGGCCGCCATTCGGGTCTTCCATGACTGATCAAAATTTATACGGAAAATTTTCTTTCAAGTCCAAAAAATTCAAACAAATCTCATATATTAACAAGTGAAAATGTCATTAATAAATTATTGAAAATTGTTCGATATTATCTTTTTTGGACTTAAATACAATTATATTCTTCCAAATTTATATACTCTCCATGATCAATAATATAAGATAAAGTTAACTAGTTGGAGAAATCTCAAATAGGTGACAGTCGAATTTCAAAATCATTTTAATTAGTTAAGTATCAGAAGTAACTAGTATTGATATTTACTACTTAAAATTCCCTTCTGAGATTTTGAAATTCAACTGCTAATTTCAAAATCATTTTAATTAGTTAAGTATCAGAAGTAACTAGTATTGATATTTACTACTTAAAATCCCCTTTCTGAGATTTTGAAATTCAACTGTTATTTATTTGGAATTTCCTCTGACTAATTTGTGGTTTAAACCTAAAAGTTTGAATAATTGTTAGATAGTACAACCTTGACTTTTTTTTCAACTAGACATCTCTCCCCCACGCGTTGCGTGGGTAGCATAACTAAGTGGCTTATACACGAGAGACTGTAACCAGAACAAATTAACATCCCTGTACATCGATGCTAATGACTTATTTTCAATTAACACACAAACCGAAGGAATATAGTAATGCTGCTATAAGTGGCCACTACTACTTGTAGACATTTATAATTTTAGCACACGTAACTGAGTTCAAACTTCTAATAACCCATTAACGTAAAATTAAAATCATGATCACTAAATGATAATGTTGACTGGAAATACAAAATTAGCAAAGTGCAGAATAGATGTAAATCAAAGAGCACCACATATCAGCAACAGCTTCTAGCTCTTACAGTCTACAAGCAACTTCAAAATATGTGCAACCTTCCTTCCAAAACGACTTCTGTTACATCAGCAGATGGAACTCGTTACACCACTGACAATGGTTATAAAAATCACATATAATCACAGAACCATCAATAAAATTAGATTTGCTTACCTATGACATGTCATCTAACAGGACGTTCCTAAAAACCTTTCGGTAGACAACATTTTTAGTCCAGTTTGATCTCAAATCCAGCTTTGATTTATGCAAAAGGAGACCATTAAAAATAAGACCCTCAACGCTGCCTTTATACAGGAGGTCCAATGGCGAGAATATATTAGGGTGGTAACATCATCTTTTCTCTGTCAACAGGCCTCATCCTCAATATTTAAGATAAACTTCGTGGAAATACAAATCACTTAATGATAAAAACAAAGATCAATGCATGCCAATGAAAGCTGGATTATAGCCACTTATCAATATATCGAAATTAACTTAACAGTGGTCATCCTAAATACTGCTTCTAATCATACCTAACCATTTTGTGAAACTTCCATTTACAGCCTAATATAGTGTGGCTTTAACCTATGAAAGACCAGCAGTATCAGGAGTAAGGAAATCTTCGATCTACACAAAAGGAGACTGATGAAAATAAGAGGCTCAAAGCTACCTTTATACAGCAGGTCAAATGGCAATATTATATTAGGATAGTAAAATCACCTCTTCCCTGTCAACAGCCAACATAACAACCTATAGGGTAAACTTGGTGGAAACAAAAAGCACATCATTATAAAAAGAAACGACAATGCATGCACATGAAAGCTGGATCACAGATAAGAGCAAGTCAAACATCATACAAATAAAATAAACTTCAAATAGGTTTAAAGCCTAAGCTACACTGGAAATCAGTATACCGAAATTAACATTACAGGGGTCATCTTAAAGGCTGCTTCGAAGCAGACCTAACCATTTTGTGAAACTTCCATCTACAGCCTAATATAAAGTGGCTTTTATCTATGAGAGACCAGGCGTATCAGTTGTAAGGAAATCTTCGAGGTAGGCAAAAGGAGACCAGCCCAAAGAGCAAACCTTTATACAGCAGGTCAAATGGCAATAATATAATAGGTTGGTAAAATCAACTTTTTTCTGGCAACAACCAACATATCAACCTTTAAAGTAAACTTCGGGGAAACAAAAAACACTTCATGATAAAAACAAAGATCAATGCATGCTCATTACAGGTGGATTACAACTAAGCTACACTGGAAAAAACCGTGGCTAAGTTGAATTGACCATATAAGACAAGAGTATGGTACATCACCAACAGAAGTACATGGGCATAAGAGCTCTTCCTCAAGATGTTTGATTCGCCTCAGGCCTACTGAGGTATGCAGATATCAGATTCCATAATGGTTAGGCTCAACGAAAAAGATAGTTCATCCTAGATAGAAGTAATAAATCAGATTGCGTACAACAACTCAAAAAGTTTGAACAATAGTCACTTCCAACGCTGCCTTTATACATCAGGTCAAATGGAAGGAATATATTAGAATAGGTGAAACCATTTTTTCTCTGTCAATAGAAAACATATGAACCTTTATGGTAAACTTCGGGGAAACAAAAAGCACTTCTGGGAAAAAAAACAAATAGGTTGATATGACATGCTCTTCATCAAGAGGTATGTTTATATTTAATAGAGTCAGTACTAATATAACATATCAGAGTAAATAGGCTACAAGAAAATGACAATTCATCATAGATAAAAGTAACAAATCAGAATGAAAACAACAATTCAATAACAGTGCCAGATTTATACAGGCGAGATCATCTTAAAAATATTGTAGGATAGAAAAATCATCTCTTCACTGACAAAAGCCAAAATATCATCCTTTAAGGTAAACTTCGTGGGAATATAAAGCACTTCATGCTAGGAACAAATCTCACTGCATGCACCTCAAAGCTGGGCTACAGCTAAGATAAATTCAAACTTCATACAAATAACACAAACTTCAAATAGATTACAAGCCTAAGCTACACTGGCCAAAAACACTAGCTAAGGTGAATTGACCACCTTACACAAGAGTATGGTACATCACAATGACAAAGACATGGAAACATATAGCATAATGTTAAGTAAGTAGCTTGTAAAACGTCCATTTATCATGTGTATACATTTAATCAATTGACTACAATTAATACAATCAATACTTTCAGCTCTTTACAGCATCCAGAAAAAGCATATACTTTCAGCTCTTTAGACCATCCAGACCAACGACTAAATGTTTATGGTAAACCTCGTCACAACCAAAAGCAAGTCATGAGAAAAACAGGGCTTCATTGATGGACAAAAGAGCATGTGTACAGCTAAAAGCATTTATGATTTCAGACCAATAAAACAAAATTAAATTAGCTCTCGAACCGAGGCTACATCAGCATAAACCCTGCATAAGATGATTTGACCTTAGAGAACAAAGGTATGGTACATCCCAATGACAACAAAAAGAGGATAGCATATTACGTGAATTCCTCTTTTGTCAAGTAGCATGGAAAATTTCCAATGCATGGAAACAACCAAATGAAATCAGACAAGGAATTCACGTCAGACCATTAGTCATAGAGAGGTCTGTTTGCAAATGAGGCCTAGTGAGGTAGGCAGATTTCATATGAAGAATAGAGCATCATGGAAAATATCCATTAACAACAAATTGAATGTAATGGAAGAAAATAATGGTGAGTATTTGTAACCAAACACACTGAATATAAATTAGTTTAAAAATAACTTATCGTAAACTATTAACAAAATAATGTATGAACTGGATAAATAGGTCTCTTTGGTCACACACAATAGGATCCATGTTTCCAGATTACTTTTTGAAAAAGCACAACAATCAAACTACTTTCCGGGCGGGTCTTTTGATAGTCCAAAAAGGGCTTATACACAATCATGTATATGTTTCAATTAGCTATTTGCTATCAAACAAAGACACATCAACGTTTATGGCAATCCTCGTTAAAACAAAAAGCACATAATGACAAAAGCAGAGGTACTTTCATCAGCATGAAAGCTGGTCAACATGTATTAGTATTTTAACCATCAGACAAATAGCAACAATGTGAATCAGGTTTGTAGTAACGAAAGCTAAAAAAACATAAAAAGATCATGCAACAA
This sequence comes from Mimosa pudica, assembly GCA_029929735.1. Lineage (NCBI taxonomy): Eukaryota > Viridiplantae > Streptophyta > Magnoliopsida > Fabales > Fabaceae > Mimosa > Mimosa pudica. The sequence goes on along the minus strand of JAKELP010000017.1, from coordinate 7,300,063 downwards.
ATGCATCATACAAAACACAACACTGGACAGCTGGGGCCATAATATAACACTCTCCAAACATCTGCTACATATTAAGAGTGCCTCCACTAAAATAATAAGCCTCAAAGACGTGGCTCCAAAGAATCCCTCAAGACAATAACATCCTTATGCAGCTGCTTGAACACAACTCTAGTAAGTTCACCAATACTTTTGAGAAGAGGAACCCCTGAATCATGTGGCAAAACACATAGCAAGTTCTTAACCAAAATGAAGGGTTTGCCTTCAACTTTCTTCCTCATCTTCAATATTTTCTCACACCAAAACTCCACGGCAGCTCAACCCAGGCAAACCTTCACCAGATGTGTTTCATCGCTACAATATGATATTAAATCTCACGTTAGCAATTCCGTTAAAATGATTGGAACATGTTAGATCACAACACCATGTAGACAAAATCTCACCTAGCTTCACCACAAAAACATGATTCAATCATAAGGATCATATGGCGGTCAAAAAATCCCCGAGTACTGTTGAGATCAACACATGGCTCATTGGAAACGAATCCACAGATATCTGAGTAGAACAACAACCACAAAACTTTAGTTAGCATGCACCTACAAACTCAAAATGTAGTGCATGTGCAGTAAGTAAAAAAACTTACCAACCAGAGTAGCGCTGGAGAAATTACCACCAGGAACATCAGAGGGACATCTAAGGTTAAAAACACGATCTACGAAGGGAATGGACAGCTGACGCACACCAGTAAACTCATCAAGGACAATATGGAAGCGTGGGTTAACACAAAAGCCGCCTTCATTAACGATAAAGCGGCTGATAGAGTAGGAACAAGCTTCCTTCAGCAAGGTTGGTAGAGAAGCCACACCATTGTGAGAGCGAACGGTAGCAAGCTTACGAGTACCCTGCATACATACCATGGAACTTCATAAAACAATAACAAATCTAAAAAAAAGAAAGTGTAATAACAGCTTCATATACTACCTGAGCATCCCATATCATGAAGTCAACGGCAGCCAACTCTTGGAAGAATGGAGGGGTAAGTCAGATATATGCAACCACTGACGGATAGCCACACGACCTACCGTCACATTAACAGGCTTGTTAGAAAAACCAGGTTCAAGGCAGTAAAGGGGTGTAAAATCCTCGGCGTCGTCCATCGGTTGTTAAAATCAGATATTAAGCCAAAATATAGTGAGCAGGGGAAATTGGTGAAAAACGAAATGGAAAGCCTTATATGGCAGGTAACCTTATATAGGCAAGAGAGGCAATGTATTTGAGGGTTGAAAGAATAGGTGAGTGGCGGGAAAAGATGTGGGCTGATATTTGAACAGTAACCATGGCACAATGCGAAGGCCCATATTCAAATGGAAGGAGTGAAAACGACCAATCAGCTATGTGGGGACCACTAATTAACTCACATTGTGCCTAATACACTCTTGTGAACAGTGTTTTGAGTCTACTTTTCAAAAAGGTAGTGGAACTCTCATTAGAGGATAAGTAGATAGTTTAACATCTCTTCAATGTTACTAATGAGTGAGATTTTTTTGAACTGAACTATAAAGTGAGATTAATACAATAAAATGGTTAACTCCTTTAAAACATTCATCCTTGATTACACGAGTAATAATAATTAAAGGAGTCAACAAATGTTGGTCCAGTTGATAAAAAAGTTTGATTCATAACCAAAAGGTTGTATGCTTGAATCTTGCCTATACGAGTAACTTATTGGTAGATGATACTACATAAGTAACTCTATGTAATATATTTTTAAGTTTAAAGGCATACCATGACCCAGTCCAACTCACCTAAAATTTTTACTACTAAAAATATAACAATTAAAGTAAGGATTTTACTAAAAAAATATAAACACACTATGAATTGTCCAATATTTTCATTTAAGTAAGCCTTTTATAAACTAGTATGTTGTATTTTTTTAAAATGATAAACTATGTTATATTAATTATTGAAAGGAGAATTGTTTAACATGAGAAAAAACATATAGAATAAATCTTTAATTAGTAATAACCATAATAGTTTCAATTGATTCGAATCACGTTGATTTTTTTGGTTTAGACTCACTTTTTGCAACAAAATCTTTAGCACTATATAAGGCTAAATCACAAGCCGAAGGCATACAAAACTAGCCAATCACATATGACCCAACGTCAGAACTTAACTTGTTAGATTCAGAGTGGTTTACTTAATGGTAAGAATCTTAAGCACTGTATTAGGCTAAATCACAAGCTAAATGCATAAAAACACTAGCTAAATCACATGACCCGACGTCAGAACTTAAATTGTGAGCTTTAAAATGTTTACCTGATTTTGAATATACCTCTCTAAATATTGTGACATTCTCATGAATTGAAACACTTCTTAGTGAGAGTATCCAATCTTTAGAGGTTAAGCTATGTAGGGACTAGGGAGTGTGGATTTAAATTTATCAAATTCACCCCTTTCTTAATTAGTTTAGGTTGCTTCAACTTGGAATTGAGAAAAATCCAAATCAATCTGCTCTTTCCCATCTTGGAATTGAGAAAAGGAGTTTTATGCATCTATGTGTAGATTTTAAATTTCTCAAATTGAACATTTAGATTTGGATTCTAGGCCCATCTTGATCTCTAGGTTCTTGTCTAGTAAGATTTTTTTTTGGCACTCTATTATATCGAGCATGATTCACAAAAAAAAGACACAAACACCTGCACATCCAAGCACTTGATTTATAATTATTTTTCTCCCTCTCTTTTTCATCCAAAGTAAACATGTAATTTAGGATACATTTCAACAAAATAAGCTAAAAACAGAAAATCCCCAAATTAATTTGGTTTACTAAGTCTCATCAGTTATATTACAATTGCTGAGTAAAACAACTCTTTTTATGTATAGAGGAAATTGCTATATTTTTCAAAATTGAATCTAGAATTTTATGGTGGAAGCGTATCTAATAATTGGACATAAGAGAGGAATGGCCTCATAATTGGATGTCAGAGAGATCAGAAAAATGAAAAGTCTACAAGCTTATTTTCATCTTTAAGTAATGTGATGATGATAGCATACCAATCAAATCATAAGAATGGAGTGACTAGAACATAAGTGAACTGCCATAAAATCATCATCCACATATGGCAGGTACATAGAGACATTTATTGTGATATTGACCAAAACCTAAACTCTTTCATTATGGAAAAAATGTCCACCACACAATAATGGTACACACAAACACATGTTTCTCCCACACATTTCTCTTGCTCTCACACTCACTAATTAGTTTTGTACTAATCACTCTCCACACATGTTAATCATAATTAACATCATAACCATCAGACAGGGATTATCCCTTGTCTTCCTCTGCCATTTCTGCGAAATGAGAATCTTCCACTGGAAAATGATCTCTTCATTGTGATTGGACTCAACACACAATGCAGAATCATTCTTCTTCTGCTACTACTAGACTTACTACTACTTTCTCCTTGTGATGATCTCTTTAAAGAAGGACCTGCTTCATTTGATCCTACTCCTTCAATTAGTAGAGCATGATGATCCATTGACACTGACCTTCTTATAGCTTCATCTTCTTCATCCACTTCATCTCTTATCATCTCAATCATTCTATGCCTTCCTCTCAGGAATCCAAGATCACTAAAAGCTCTCAAAGCAGGCTTTGGACCTTCTTCTATAACCCCAACTCTTTCATTGTTTCTTCTTCCAACCCCTCCTCTTCCATTTTCTTCACTACTCACATTCTGAACTTGCCTTGAAGAAGAAGTTTCATTATTTCCTGAGGGAGATTCTGATTCTTGTATCTCAACTGGGACAACAACTTGAGGGGTGGAAGCATTGAAGGTGAAGATAAGAGAACGACAAAGAGGACAATTAGAGTGAGATTTAAGCCATTGATCAATACAAGGGAGGTGAAAAGCATGGCTACATTTAGGCAAAAGTCTCACACTTTCATCATCTTTGAACTCACTGAGACAAACTGAGCAATCTGAGACACCAACCAATCCATCTCCTCTTTTGTACTTACACACTGTGATGGATTTTATGAGAGCTTCATCTAATCCATTGGTTTGCACATGCCATGGCTCGTGAATTGATGGGTTGTGTGTGTCTTCAATCTCATCATTTTGGTGAAGATTATTCTCTATGTTTGAAGAGCCAACTCTTCTGTTTCCACAGTATTTGGATATGAAAGTGTAGTAACTTACCAGAAGGAAAGCACTGGCTAAGATCCCAATTATGGCTATAACCAAAGGAGAAAAATTTGGTGAAGATTCTTCATCTTGAGGGAAATCTAAGATAGGTGGTGGAGGAGGAGGAAGAACTATGTAACACCACTGTGGACAGTAAACACTGCAAAAACCTTGAGAGCAATCTCTGATGTTCACATAGGGAATCCAAGTTTTTGGGTTGCCAAGAGCAGCCATGGAAAGAGTTTTGTAGTTATTGGGTTACCATCTTATTGCTAAGCAAGAACATGGACAAAATTGGTGATCTTATAGCCCAATGATTAGAATGAGAGAGAGAAAAGAGGGTTTGGAGAAGATGAGTTTGTGAGAAAGTAAAAGATGGCGTGGAAAAGGAACCAAAGGAAATGAAGGCAAAGAAGAGAAAAATGAGAGGATTGATTGGCATGCTTTAACTTTTCTTTCTCCTTTTTCTTTGTTATAGTACAAGTGCAACTTAAAAATGGTCTCTTGACTAAACAGTAGTTCATGTTTGTTGAGAATTTATTGAAGTAATCAATGCTTTTTTTTTATGTTTAATTTTTCTTTCCTGTCTTCCTCTCTCCCCCCTTCTCCCCACATTTTCCTCTTGATTTCAACAAAGTAAAAGATAGTGAATCATTTTATTAATTACTTTCCATCCTCTTTACTTACCGTATCTTTTATTTTTAAAACATTTGGTTAACTTGAACTGGATGGTGACTTGGAGATTTAAATACTTCATTTTTCTGATAAATCAGAATAGTTATGATTAAAAACTCAATGTGATTCCAAGCATAGCTGTTATTAATGTGTGGAGCCACTTGAGCCGTCAAGTTAGTTGTACCAGGCACAGTTGGTATGTAGTTAGGACTTAAGTATTTATGAGTGAATTTATGAATATATCCTGTCACAATTTGTTTTCTGAACAAGATCAGCTCAATATTTCAAACATGAATTCAGAAAAATATAATATTCTACTCATGGTTTTGACATATCAGTTAATCTATTGATTGATTTATAATATGAAACATAATGCACCATGGCCCATGCTAGTGTTTATGACAACCATTTCTGAGATACAAGGAAGAAAAAACATATCATAGCATTTGATCCAATAGGTAGGTTAAACCACACTCATGATCTCAAATATATAACCAAACATAAGTTTTTCTGTTCTGATTTCAAAGTCAACATGAAACATGTGCCACGTGGCAGGGTGAATATATAGTCAAGAGCAAACGGATAAATATAATGTGTAGAGAAAACAAAGAATGGTTAGGAAGGAATCTTAGAGTTGAGAATACTAGAATTATTTTCAATTCAACAAAGGGATTATGCTCTCTTAATTTGTCTCTTCTCTTCTCTGTATGCCATATCCTTTTTTTTAGTGGACCTTAATTAAGTAAACGGCCACCCTATTCTACTTTGCATATATTCTTCATTTTCAGGAATTTATTTATCTCAAGGATAAGGTGCAAATCTTGTACCCAACAATTAGTTAGAGTGCACAAAAAATAGTTAACGATCGTGAGGGGCAAATGTAGTATTCTCTGGTCAAACTATATAAACAAACTATGTATCATTGACGGAATTACTAGATATGCACCACTTCGCAATAAATTCATACTACATTTACTCCTTAAAATTGTCAACTATTTTCGGTGCACTTTGACTAATTGTTGGGTATTAGATTTGCACCTTAACCCTTTATCTAAGCACCTATCTAAGCCTTTACTTGCACGTAATCCCCGCCACTTGAACCACAAGATAGCTTAATTTATAATGATAATACTCAGCTACACAGTAACAATGAGCTTTGACTCTTTAGGGGAATAAAGTTAGAGCTAAAAACGAGTGGTTTTTAATTTTAAAGTAGTTTACTGTCAATTCAATCCATTTTTTCACTAACTCATACCAACCATATACATTAATTATGAGTTTGACAAAGATAATTAATTCAAAGTATAATCCAAATTGTTTAGTCTACATCAGTAAAGAAGCACTACTGTTATCTAATTGAGAATGTTAAGACTTTCATGGCTGTTGGCCGAGACTGTGTTCATATAAACTTTAGAATTATCAAAGAACTTCTTTTTCTTTCTCGTCCTTTGATGCACTTTCTCTTTCCAGGCTTTGCCGACAAATTGTTACACTTTAAGTGGTGGCCTATGTGGATTGTTTTATATGTCTACATAAAGAAGCATATATTCCCAATCTACATAAAAAAGAAGAGAATATTTTCATATGATAAAATAGAAACCATATCTGTCAAATTCATGAGTTTGACCTGCCTCCACAGATCTTCCGCCAACCATGATATCAGAGAAATTCATAATAATATTTAGGCTTAGATAAGGATCATTTGTTTGTGCTACGCTACCAATATGCTTTACATCCAAAAGGACTTAGCTCATCCATGTCCCGTGCCTCTTTTTTAATCTCTTAGTACTGACTTAAATTTTTTTTACTATTTTATTTCAAAGTTTGGCCTGTGTATGTGCAACTAAATTTATATAATTAGTCTCAAACTCTCTGTAAGAGAATTTTAAGTTAGGTAGATATGCTGGCAAAAAAATTTGGGTAAACATCAGTCTTATAATAGATTCAGCACTGGTTATATTGCAAACGTAAGCACAAGGAACAAAAGTTTCTCAGTGCTATGATCTATTGTGTCAGTCAGTATACATGGATTCCATCTCTAAAAACAAACGATTCTAGTGAAAATGGTAAGAATGAATGTATTACTAAATTATAGTACTCATGTATACAAGTGTTTAGGATTGATGTCAAAGATCAGATAATGAAATGAAAGAAACCTATGATTCTGCCGGTTCATCTTCAGAACCTTGCTCTTCTCCTCCTTCATCCCCAGGTTCTTTAACAGTTCTTTCACTGAATTTTAGGCGAAGTGGTCGCCCCATTAATTCCTGCAAGGCATAGATCAAGGGAGACTCATTTTCTTTCAACATGAGAACTATAAGACAAGCCTTAGAACTCAAATCTATCTCTAAAATGACATCTAGAGAAATTACAATATGATGACTAATTAATTACCTTCCCATCGAGACTAGAAATGGCGGCCTCTGCGTCATCCCTTGTAGCAAAAGAAACAAATCCATAGCCAGCAGATCTTCCATTAGGGCTGTCGAAGACAACCCTGGCCGAAACCGGCAATTTGAAATTCTCTGTGATGAATTCTCTGAGATGGCTAGATCTTGCCTTCCACGCAAGATTCGACACGTAAATTATATGGCTTGTTTCGCCAGCAGGGGGAGTATTAGGAGGGCGTGGAGGAGAAGGTTTCTTAAATCTCTTTGCAAGCTCTACCCTTATTATCCTGCCAGACAATTCCTATATTACAAGATTCTAAGTCAACAATTTCTTTTTGCCAGAAATCAATAAAATTGTTGCCAAAATATTTTTGATCAGATATTCAATGTAATTTTTTCAATCAGTCAGTTTTGACATTATCAAATATATATATGTCAAAGCACCAAACCATAACACTTTTATGTTGGGCTCAAGTTTAACACCTTTTAAGATCTCCATATCAGAAAAAACTCAACTTCCATTGTTACTGAAAAAACATATAATTTAAAGTTGTTCTAAGATAATGCATGTGAAACTGGTCTGACTACATGCACCTTATAAATAAATGCACTTCATCATTTCATAATGAAACAAGCCACCTAAGTTTGTAAACTGTCTTTTTTTCACTAGAAGTGTGTCTTCTTTCATGTCAATAGAAACAAATTTAAGTGATGATACAAACTCCAGCCCATTGATACTGTTTTGCAAAACTCAAAATCAGCAAATGACAAGATTTTGCATACATATTCCCGCTAAATCTTAATTCTTAAGTATCAGGGCATGCACTGCGCATACGAGGAAAACACTGTACTCAAGTTAAATGCTCCTCAAACTGAAGATGAAATTAAGTCAAGCTGCGTACGCTTTGCTTCGTTGGGGAGAACAAGTGATTGAAATCAAACTATATGCTACATATTGCAGCTGAAACACCTTTCCTACTGCGTTTAATCTAAAGTGAGTTTGAACAAACCAAAATGTGATGTAGTTCTGCCAACTAAGTGGCATTCCCGTAGCAATTGGGGTTATGTATTTTCAGTTTATGGGAGGTAGTATGGGATCAGTGCTAAGTAAAAATCACCCGTTTCCTAATTCCTACTAGATGAGATTTTACTTTCTTCATAGCTAAAGGGGCAGATTTAGTACTCTACAATTCTGCAAAGTGCACCCAAAATGAATAACAATTTCGAGTTGTATAAACAGTTTTCATCAATTATTTTTATAGCATAACTAGTAACGCCATTAACCTTACTTAACTTCTGTTGGAAATAGGTGATGTATTGCCCACAAACTGCACACGTAGCACCTATTTCCAACTGTGTTGCCCACAAACAGTTTGTATGCAACACATCACCTATTTCCAACAGAAGTTAACTAAGGTTAACAGCGTTACTAGATATGCTATAATTAATTGATGAAGACCATTTATGCAACTCAAAATTGTTCGTTGTTGTTGGTGCACTTTATATAATTGTGAAGTACAAAAAATGCACCTATACCCTTTTTCATTGCTGACTATAGGCCGCTGGGCAAATAATTCCATGATGGCAAATCACGAATAGAGTAATCTAATCCAGCCATTGATCTTTAACTTAACAGTGATACACGCCACTAGTGCTAAGGTTTTCATATCCTGATCATTATATATCCCGGGGTTTCTACATAGACATAAAATAGAATAAAGTGAATAACCATCAGAACTAGCAACTTATCTCCAGCTTTTCAAAGAAAGGAGAATTGAACAGTACTGCAAAGAACACATTAACTAGACCCCATTCAGCAAACACTAGTCAGACAATTGTATCCTAACACAAACAACTTTTAGAAAATGAAAACACGTAACAGCACATTAGATATAAATAACAAATAAAAAAAGGGTGATGACCCTACTTTGCCCTTCATACAACCACCACTCTAGACCACTAGGCACCCTAAATTAACACTAGTCACAATTTCACTACCAAAATGGTCCAATTTTCCCGTACTACAGACCCACCAATAGGTGTTGTCCACACGTGTCAGCACATTCGCCAAAAGGTAAAATTGAACCTCGTTACTCCAAGGGTGAAATTGTACCAGGAGTTAATTTAGGTGCCCAGTGATCAGGGCTTGAAGGGCAAAATAGGGTTATTGCTCAAAAATAAATAACAAAACTTATATAGCACAACCACCAGCATGAAAAATGCTTTGACATATCAGTGCGATAAATAAGGCATAGAAATCTCATTAATAAAATCAACCATAAGCAACTCACATGAGAGTCAAATTTATGAATAGCAGCTTGAGCCTCTTCCCCAGCAGCCATAGTGACAAAGGCAAATCCTCTGCTCTTCCCATCTTTACTTTTAATAATCTACTTCAATTCAATTCAAAAAAAACAAAAAACAAACCTCAACCCACAAAAACCACTAAAAAAACAAACTTGGATCTCAAGATGAGAACTTAAAATAAAAAACCTCAACATCAGTTACAGTTCCACATTGACCAAAGAGGCTCTTAATGTCCACCACAGAGAGAGACCATGGGAGATTAACTACATAGAGCTTTCTTTTGATGTTGGGTTCCTGGGTTTGCTCTGTTTTTTCCTCTGTTTTTTGCTCTGTTTCTTGCTCTGTTTTTTGCTCTGTTTCAGCTTCTTGCAAAGCAGAGCATAGTTGAAAGCAGAGGCTTGTGGGGGAATGTGTGGAAGAAGAAAATGAGGGGGTGATGAGATTGTGTGAAATGGGAAGGAGAGAAGGGGAAAGATTGAAGTTTATGGAGTGAAATGGTTTGGAGAATGAAGGGTGGTTTTTAGAGTAGCGGAAGGATGCTAATACTGAGAGTCCAGATTCTAAAGTGGCCATGGAATGGAATATGGATTGAGAGTGAGGACTAAGGAGGACGAAGACAGTGGATAACGTTTGTGCTGGCAATTTGTGTTTGAGATAAGGGTATATGGGTCATTTACCATTATTTTAATTTTCATAATCTCAAATCAGTCCCTAGTACCTTACTTGTCTTTATACAAATTTGAGTACTTTCATTGTCATTTTACATGTTCAGAGTTCTTTATTTGAGATTTTCCCATAATATTACCTCCTATACTCATATGTCATATCCCTAATATAAAACCCAAAATTTTATATTTATTTATTTTCATAAATCAAATTTTAAATTATCCTTATAAGACTTAGACAGTGCAGATATGTTTCTTTTGATCCATCTTTTTATGGGCACAAAAAATCTTTTATGTGACATTAAATCTCCTTGTAAGTGGACATTAGCTATTTAATGTAGGGGCCTAAGGGTAAAAAAAAATAAGTGTTTAACTCAAAGGTCACTCAGTATAAAATATTTTTTGAGGTAAAAAATACACATAAGATTTTTATATTGGATTCAAAAATACACATTGATGATATGTATTTTTGACCCTAATATGAAAAATTATTTGTATTTTTGATTCAACGAAAATACATGTGTATTTTTAATCTTTTGAGTAAATCACATGTGTATTTTTACCTTCACTATATCATACATTGAAGATATGTAAATGTACTTATAATACTCCCTCCGTTCCTAAATATAGGACCTAGATGATTTTTTTGAAAAATCCTAGAAAAAGCAAAAAATAAGTTAATTATAAATTGATTTACCTAATTTTTTCTCTTAAACTAGTTTATTTTACCTATAAGCTAATGGATAATCTAAAAAGATATCAAATATGTCATCATTTAATAACCTATTTCGCAACCTTAATCTTTCCAAAAAAAAGTTATCTAGGTCTTATATTTAGGAACGGAGGGAGTATTTCTTATCAATTAAAAGTTCACGTGAAAACATTTGAAATTTGTAGGCGTAAATTAAAAGTGATCAAAAACACTAGAAAATAGAGTAAAAATGTCTACAACTTTGAATGTAATCATTGATTATTAGGTTGATCATATATAGATGTTAACATGAACACTGGTATAGCATGAGAATGTAGACGTTCAGGCCAAAAAATAGCATGAGAATGTAGACGTTGCATAATTAAAATGTGAAAATTCTCATGTAATTTTTTTTAATGAAATGGAATATTATTAATAAACTGTGTGGTATTTCACACACCCATGTATAACTTGTGTGTTTTCAGAGCAATTACATTAGATCAGAGACAAGTGAAGAGCTAAGAAGTGAGTGGTTAACTATAGTTATAATCTGAAAGGCTAGTGATTGAACAGTACAAAAGGTGGCAGTGAAAATTCTTCCATTTCAAGCTTCCCAGAGCTTCCAGCAAGTGATGCAGAAGCCTATTCTCCACGAGACATGGCAATCAGTGTGTAGCAAGCAAGCTGTGATCCATCTATGAATATCATTTAATTTTTAAATGTGCACGGGACAATGTATGCATTTTTTGGTACAAAAATTCTAAATTGGTAGGTAATATTTTCATGTCACATCAACATTTATGTCAGCATTATCTTTATCAACTTAACAATAGCTGTTATCTTTTTTTATCGAGAACAATACTCCCTCCGGTCTCTAATGTAAGAGCCCAAAATTTGAATGATTTTGGTCCCTAATGTAAGAGCTCACCCCACATTCTCTCCTCATTTAATGCATTTTTTCCTACTTTACCCCTAACTCTCTTTTATATTTATTAATGTTTATGCATTTCTCTCTCTTAAAAGTCCCATAATAAATATGGGCAATTTTGGAAAAGAAGCATTAACTTCAGACATCCAACTAACATTCACAAGTTTTCTTAAGAAGCGTTTTTTTGGTGGCTAGCTCTTACATTAGGGACCGGAGGGAGTAGCTGTTATCACATCTAAGCATTTAAGCATTTTTTACCTCATTTAAGCATTTAAGCATTATCATCTTTATCAACTTAAGAAGCTTTTTACCTCATATTTTTAAACGGTGTACCCTTTAAAATATGTTAGAAACAACTTTTGCCCTTTAATTACTCCACATGTCTAAGATAGTCTGAGAAGTCCGTGAAACTAAGTCAAGCACGACTCTGCAAAAGCATAAGAAACTCATCAATGCCACTAATATACTCCCTACGGTCCTATTTATAAGTCGCTAGCTAACCGCCAATATTATACAAACCAAGGAATGACGGTTAGTGGTGGTTACATCATTAAATTGGTTTCGTTTTATTTTTCATTTCCATCTTTGCCCCTCCTCACAACTATTAAATGAGTCATAATGAGACAAGCAAAAGTAAATGTAGAGATCTCTTTTTTCAATGACAGTGACATATTTGGAAAACTTTAATTAATGAGTTTGTTAGTGGTAGTTGGCGACTTATATTAAGGACCAAAATTTAGTGGCGGTTGACGACTTATAAATAGGACTAGAGGGAGTATGTCTCTATCTTATAATTTTTGTACATGGCAACCCCATCCAACCCATCAAACATCCATCCAAACCTCATTTTCCCTCCATTCTCTTCCCGCGCAGAATATATAGTTTTTCAATCTAGGCTTCTTTTTTTTTTTGAAAAAGAAGTCAAGCTCAGTGTGACTATGCCCCAAAAATCAAAACCCCCCACATAAATTAACATTATCTCTCTCCCATACAGGGTGACCCAAAAAATAACTTTAATCAGCAGTACCAATCAGTAGGAATCCAAAGGAAAGGAAAACAACCATTTGTGGGGCCACTCTTGTCTTGAATATATTTAACAAAATAACAAAACACCAGCTTTATACTTGAAGAAAGTAAAGAAGAAACCCTCACTTCCAAAGATGGCACTGAGCAACCAAGCCATAGGAGCCATAAACTTCATAGCCATACTCCTCTCAATCCCAATAATCGGCACAGGAATATGGGTCATGAACGAGCCAGCAAACACATGTGTGAAGACTCTCCAATGGCCTGTAATAATACTAGGAGTTCTAATCCTAGTGGTGGCACTAGCAGGATTCATAGGAGGGTTTTGGAGAATACAATGGCTTCTCATTGTCTACATGGTGGCCATGCTTGTTCTTATAATACTTTTGGTTTGCTTGGCTGTGTTCATATATATGGTCACTCTTAGAGGTCATGGTGACATTGAACCTAATAGGGCTTACTTGGAATATCATCTTGATGACTTTTCTGGCTTTTTGCGCCGCCGTGTGAGGAGTTCGTTTAAATGGGATAGTATTAGAAGTTGCCTGAGTTCGTCTAATATGTGCAATGAGCTTAATCAGAGTTATCGCATGGCTCAAGACTTCTTCAATGCTCACCTAACACCCATGCAGGTACACTTTTCTCCTTAATGCCATCCCTGCTGCTACCCCTTTATTATTATCCTTTGTATGTATGATTAGATTGATGTTTTAATGTTTTGTTAAGAACAGGCGTGGTTTTAAATTTTCTAATATATTTTAATATCTAATACATTGCATTAAAGAAGTATATAATTTTTTATGTAGAATCTTTGAAAAATTATAAAATTAAGACAGGAGCTAGTAAGGGTTGGATATTGATTCTAGATGTACGATTTTTTTAAAAAATATCTTTTGTATTTATCTTTTTTGTTCAAACTAATTTTCTTTACAATAGTGATCTATATTCTTTAATTAATTGGCTTATTTAGTTTCATTAATTTTCCTAAATTAGTCAATTAATGAAGGCAATACAAAAATAAAATTACATAATCTCTTGCATTATAAGATATCAAAATGTGACTACTAATAGGTAGTTGGTTGAACTTGTAAGTGAGTTTCAACCCGATGAGAATGTATGTTTGAATCTGGAAGCCCGCTCATTGGGAGAGAGGATCCTGCCTATATGAGCAACAATTTTATCCCCAAGTCCAGATTAGTCGGTTGTTAATGATGTTTAACAAAAAAAATCAAAATGTGACGCATTTTATTGAAAAGAAAATATAATGACCCATGTAAATAACTAAGAAAATAAAAGTATTTGGCAAGATGGGAAAAGTGAGGGACACTGGAGAGGTCATTAGGGAAGAGGCAACACACAATCCCTATTTTTACCATTACATTATATACCTTTAATATATTTATTTGTATTTGTTGTAATAGTCAGGATGTTGTAAGCCACCAACACTATGCGGGTACACGTTTGTGAATCCGACCTACTGGATAAGTCCCATCAATATGGCAGCTGATATGGATTGTCTTCAATGGAGCAACGATCAGACTCAAGTTTGCTATAACTGCGATTCATGCAAAGCTGGGTTGTTGGCAAATCTTAGGAAGGAATGGAGGAGGGCTAATGTGGTTTTGATTATCACTGCCATTGTCTTAATCTTAACTTATCTCATAGGCTGTTGTGCCTTCAGGAATGCCAAAACAGATGAGATGTTTAACAAATACAGGCAAGGCTACACTTGAAACATTATGGGTGACAACTTATAGTTTATGTACTAGTAGTGAACAGCTATTAATAGTGGGGTTTGTTGTATGAATATGTATGGCTATTGTGGATGATCTGAAAAGATGTTTGGACCTTTTTATGAATAGAGTTTGAAATTTTTCTTGGGTAGAGGGGTCCGCGTGATTTGCGTTATAGAGGCCACCGAAAGCTGACTTCTCGATTTACTAAATTTATTAACCCTATCACTGTCCAACAAAGGCGCAAAGGTAAGGCGTAAAGGTTTTGTTACTTCTTTTTTGCACTGAAAATATTTTGTTACTTTCGTGGAGGGTTTTCTGGGTATTTTGTCACAGTTTGCTTTGTTTATTGTTTAATGCCCATTCATATTCAGAATCAATTGCCTCGTTGAAGTTATAATACTGCCGAAGAAAGTGATTTAGATTATAATAAAACAATATGTATATGCTTGGATTCTCTTGAGAGATGATTAAGAGTCCGTTTGGTTGGATGGAATTGGGAAATGAAATTGGAGGTGGGAATTGAGGGTAAGGGGGTAAAGATGGAAAGTAGAGGTAAATTAAGTAATGATGAGATGTAAAAGTTTGTGGGACCCAGGAAAAGTGTGAGTTAGAGAGAGAAAGTTTGTGGACCCCAGATATATCGAAAATACATTTTGCAATTCCCATATGCAATTCCCTTTCCACTTTTCAGTCTCCCAAACAGGCCCTAAGACTAATATATGGGGAGATGTGAAAACTGGACGTTTTTTTTACATATGATTAAGACTAATTTGAAATTGAAAAGGCACTATGTTTTTCCTCTCTAAGTAGCATGTATTAAAATTGAATTAGGTCAGGCAAAAAAAATTGAATTAGGACTGGGAAAAAAACAAAGTTATACGAAGCATCAAATCAATGAATAGTAGTACAATGGTAGTGTAAAATTTAAACTTGAAATATATAATTATCAGATTATGAATTTAAAAATGAAGAAGATTATCATCATCATTTCATTCCCACATGTGAAAATGTATATGATTGTCGAGAACAGGACCTGAGTTTTTCTGGTCCACCATGTTATAGTACTCTTTTTCACCCTAGGCTTTGTTCTCAGTCATTGTTCATTGGGAAAATGACATTTAAATCCCTCTGAATATATAAAAGGACAATTCAGGAACTTAAACTTCCAAAAGGACCATGAAGGAACTACGACCTAGTTGACATTTTAAAATTGTGTGAAAAGACAAAATTGTCCTAATCATAAAACAGAAATTACTAACCACTCTTACACCCACCATTTTCAATAGGGTGATTAGTAATTTCTGTTTTATGATTAGGACAATTTTGTCTTTTCACACAATTTTAAAATGTCAACTAGGTCCTAGTTTCTTCATAGTCCTTTTGGAAGTTTGAGTTTCTGAATTGTCCTTTTGTATATTCGGAGGGATTTAAATGGCATTTCCCCTTGTTCATTTGTACCTAATGTAATGGCCAATGGTTTGACTAAATAAATTCATGGTCCCAACTGCCAAGGGAAAGAATGATCCAGCTATGTGACGAATTTAAGTAAGAGAAAAGTCCAATGAGAGGCCATCTTAAAGTTAGCCCAAACATTGAACTTACTTGAAGCCCTTAGCCCATAAAAGGACAAGAGGCTATCCTTTTTTTTTTTGTTAAAATGCTTCTTATAATTCGAACACGTGTTTTCATCCTTATGGATGTTGTTGTCCACTTACCAATTCAATCAACTACGCATTGGTCAAGAAGACTCTCTTTACATATGTATGAAATTTACCATATCTAATCCATCATAAAAAAAATTGCTCATCTCAATTCTCAGTGTATTTTTTTCCTCAAGTTTATTCTATAAATTTACAACATACTCCCACCGGTCCTAAATATAAGGCCTAATTGACTTTTTTGAAAAATCCTAAAAAAAGCAAAATAAGTTAATTATAAATTGATTTACCTAATTTTTTCTCTTACACTAGTTTATTTTATCTATAAGCTAATGGATAATCTAAAAAGATATCAAATATGTCATGATTTAATAACCTATTTTGCAAACTTAATCTCTCCAAAAAAAGTCAATTAGGTCTTATATTTAGGACTGAAGGTAGTATTAATTATAGTAAAAATGAAATGGTACAACCAGGTTCATTCATATTACATATTTTAAGCATCTAACCTAAAAAAATATTGCTTATGTATCAAAAGTGGGCTGAGAGCTGATGCTTAACAAAAAAAACAAAAAAAAATAGAAGGTCTTCATTAATGGGCTGAAATACAATTGATTACCATTTGAGGATCCATAGATTCCCATCTTCACCATCAAAGTGAAGCATAATTGAACAACGAACTCATACTCTTTGCATCAACGGATCAGCTGCCAGTCGGTGAGGCCCATTAAAGGCTTATGAGCATTCAAACCATACAGAGAAACCAGAACTACCAAGTCTAACGAAGACGTTCACACGTTTGAAATGAGAATCTTTTTATGGTGTAATGATCCTTTCTTCTTTCTTTAGAGGCAAGGCTACCTCACGCATTGAACAACATTTCTGCAATGAACTAGTCTCCCCATGATTGATTACATCAGAGTTACACAAGTATATGAAGCATTTGGAATGAGGGTAGTCATTAGTGATTGAGCCCTAAAGGCCATGAATAGTGTGATACGGGGAGCATTTCATAATGGAGATATGTACGTTTTGTACCTTGGCATGTCTCATCTCTTCACGCCCGACAATGTTGCAGATCCCATAATTTCATATTGGACGCCCTAAGGTCTAATGCACCACTAGCTCCATCCTGATCATACTCCTTCCGCCCATGCACTCTCTTGATATATAAAAAATAAAAATATGTTGCTTTTAAATTGATTCATCTAAATTTTTTAAACTAATTCATTTGACTTATGATCTACTATATAATTTAATAAAATATAAAGTATATTGCCATTAAGTGACTTAATTAGTTTTTTTTATCGAAATTTAATTAGTTTATTTGATTTCTCTGAAAAGTTAGAAACTAAATCTTATATTAAATAATAGATAAATTAAAGTATATGAATTAGTTTGGGTTAATTTTTAATATAAAATACTACTAGCTCCGATCTTAAGTTTTAGTTATCTAACTTGATTAGATTAGAAATATTAGTTGAGTTAATTAAAATTACTTGTTATTATCAAAGACACTTACTATTCATCTTTATCCCCACCTCCTATATATTATCTAAATTAATGCTATATAGGAAGCAACCTTCTTATAAATGTGAAAAAATTTCAATTTCATGTTGATACGTACTACTTATCAGGGGCTTTCCACGAAACTGCGTTCATGGGCATCATAAATATGAAATGACATTGACTTTGAAATTAAGAATATAATTGCAATGTGTTTAAGACGGGGAACGGATTCTCTCAGAATCCGTTCTCTCAGTATCTCTCCTCATCCTCTCACATGGGTCCTCATGTGGGGCTATCCAGATTCATCTAAGAGCTCATAATTTGTCACATGTACCATTAAAAATAAAAAACTGTATTATAATATAAAATAAATGATAAACTTTTAATTTTTTTATTTTTGAAATTTTTTTAGGATAAAACTATCTACACCTATTAATTTTAACTATGTAGACCTATTTCATTTCAATAGAAGGATCTATAAGAGATACAGACTTATCCAGTTAACTGTAAAATACTTTTACAGTTAACTAGATAAATCTGTATCTCTTATAGATCCTTTTATTGAAATAAAATAGGCCTAGATAGTTGAAATTTTTATGCTAAAAAGTTTTTAAAAATAAGAATTCTTCATTTAATTTATATTATAATACTGTTTTTTTATTTTTAACGGAACAAGTGACAAATTATGAGCTCTTAAATGAATCTGAGTGGCCCACATGAGGACCAATGTGAGAGGATGAGGAGGGATATTGAGAGAAAGGATTCTGAGATAACCGTTCCCGTTTAAGACGCGGAGAAGTGTCAGAAATTTGTGGGGCATGTAGGTCTGTAGATGAGGACAGAATAACCCACTGAAAGCAGGGTTAAGGACACCGTCCTAGCCTAGATGACGTCATTAATGAGTAGCGTTACATTACATTACAACCGCTCCAGTTGATAAGATTCCACGTACTTTTACTTTTATTTTGGCCATTGACACTTAAGACAACTCTACTCTTTTATATAAGTTTAGAACCGGTTATAAATACACACATATATATAGTATTCTTCGTTACATTACATTGCAATACTAATAAATAAGAAGGTTGCTTCTACCATATATATATATATATATATATATATATATATATATATATCACCAAACTTTACGCCCAAACACGCATTTCAAAAGGTAAATATCTTTCATTGACCCACCTTATAAAAGTTTGGTCTCTGTCAGTATATACTGTGTCCTCATTTGGAACAGGTCAACAGTATCTGACACTTGAATGCTTCATAATGTTGACTCCTGAGGTTGGGTAGATTTCATTCACTCTTACTCTGTTTTGTTCAGCACATTGGTTGCTCTTTGGTCAGATTTTTTATTTCCAATGCCATAGTAATTTTCATTGATGTGAAAATATATTACATAATCCACACTATTTTTTTATAAAAGGACAATTTCATTAAAATTAAAATGATTACAAGCTAAAACTCACTTATATAGCTATATAAGAGAGTCTGTTATTAAAGTACATCCAGGAAAATAGAGAGTAGTAGACTGAAACACAAAAAGAAAAAAAAGTTAGAAAACCAAGAATCTACTAAACAGAGAACAATATTACATAACAAGAATCTACTAAAACAGAGCATGGCATTACAGTACCAAACTTAACACAATCAACAACATCAAAAAACTAGCCCACTAGATCAAATGCCATACACTTAAACGAACTGGCTACACCTAGCCACTGTAAGCTGATATGGTAAAGAGACTGAACCTCCAATTTGTCATGATCAAATGGTTAGATACTATAGTAAATTTCATCACGATGTTAGTTAATTAATATTCTTACGCCTCTCTACTTTAGACACTCATTCATGCCTTATCACATGTTTGTAAAGGTATAATCTGCCATATAATCTCATTTTTCTTTCGTTTCATTCGTGCCATCCTGAATATCTGTTTACCTCTTATGCTCTTTCCCTTGTTTGTTTTGTCATATAATAGGAGTTGGAGGGTGGAGTGGCCGAGATGAAAATTGAGTGAAATAAGGGTGAGGCGAAATTAGGAGTTAAGGTTCAGAAATTTTAATTGTTTATGCACTTAAATGTATAATTAAAAAAACAGGTTAACTCACCGCAACATAAGATATGAATAGGTGCTATCCGCGCATTTTTAAGGGTGAACAAAACCATTTTACGGGTCCAACCGGTAGTTTTCCGGTTTTCTATCAAATATATGGACGGAAATAATAACCATTCATTACATGACATTGTGTGTGTCATTCTCTTTAATTAAAAATGCAAAACTGAACAAAATATGGGCCTTTCTAATTTTAATCAACTTTTTTCTAACATACCCTTAATGATGCTTACTCAAAAATATTCGAGTAATATACAGTGGAGGAAACTATAGGAGGTAATTAGGATGTCTTGGTGAAAATCTTATATCAATCAATTTAATTAACATTCTTAATCTAATAAAATTAATTAGATAAATATATTATATAATGTTTGTGAGCGGAGAGAACAGTAAAAAGAGGTTCGTGATGCTAACCGGATCCGGATGGCCTGGCCTCCATATTAACTTTCAAGTTGTTGCCACGTCAAGTGAACATAATTGTGGGATGACTTTCTGCCATTTTTATTTTTATTTTTATTTTTATTTTTATTAATGGTGGAAACATTCTATTGCTCAGCATGCCATTTTCAATGTCGATCTCTGCTCCTTTGTTTTTGCTATACGTACATAGACAAACGTTGATTTCCATCTCCACCACTCCACAAGATAATCGTGTTTCTTTTGACTTCATTGACAAAGATCGATGTCTTTTGTTTTGATTCAAGTGGATCTCAAGATCAGCCTAGCTTAGTGGTGTTTGTTTTTTTTTTCTAACTTGTATTATCCATCCAATCACTAATGAATACTCCCTCGGGTGTACGTTAATTAAATATAAGACATATGTACTTAATTTAATTAAATTAGGATGTTTATTAACTAATATTAGAGATAATATACAAGTCTCATATTGAAAAAATTGGATTTAGATTAAAAGTATATAATTATGGGTTGTCTCATCACATTTGTTTAAACTTTTATGATGGATTTACTCTTCTTACATTATATGTCATTGATCTAAACTCTAATATGTTATTAGGGTCATTTGATCTATGAGATGAAAAGAAAAGGAAAAAGAAAAAATAGAAAAAGAAAATAGAAAAGAAAGAAAAAGAAAATTATATTTGTAGACCTAAATAAACCCAGGCAAACCTAGGACCTTTGAGACTAAAAAAGGAGTAACAAAACAATAATAGAGTGAATATTAGAGATAGTATATAATGAATCATATACATATTGAAAGAATTGAATTTGGATTAAAGGTATATAATGAAAGGTTGAGTCTCATCACATTGACTTAAGTTTTTGTGATTGATAGACTCTTCAACATTATATACCATTGATCTTTTTTCTGGTCAGATATGTCACATTGATCTAAACTCTAATAAACTTAGTAAAATAATATAAATTACTAAAACAACATTATAATAATCCACACTTATTCCCTCATTCTATCTCTTACATATTCACTTAACAACATTAATATGGATAATTTAGGGGAAATTGAGAAAAATAACAAAGATATTATATTCATGACTAACTTTATGTCATCAAATATGTCCTATATTTAAGATGGATGAGATAAAATATTTGTTTATAAGTAACGGTGTACTTATTCAATAGAAGGTACAATGAAGAAATGAATTGAACTTGGACGCAAATCAACTTGTCCCATAGCAAGTTATGGATGCAATGTCAAGTTATGGATCGATGCAATGTGTCAGTCTTATTTTGTTCCTCTCTTATTGGTGCAGTGTTTGAGTGAGAAGATGGTTCTGTAATTATCTGCTCATACACAGTAATAACTTTTTTCAAAAAAGGATTGCTTTTTTCGATTAAATTCATATGGTAAAACAAAAAATACGACTTTATTAAAAATGCATGCATCTGATTCGTGGGATGAACCAAATGCATGTATCTTCGAAATATGCAGAGAACCATGGCAGGGAATAACTCAAGTTGGGAAATGAGGGGGGGATAATAAAATTTGGAAAATAAAATTTAACACTCCGAATTAATGCCTAAATAATAACAGTAATAATTCCTTAGTGGGCCTTTTTTCACTGAGATATTTTCATGTCAAAGTATGAATGAGGTAGGAAAACGTTCCCTTCCAAATTGCCTCACAAAATATGACTATTATATCTCAGATATTCTTGGCAATAAATAAATTAATGATGTGAATTTAATTATCAATTTGGGGCCTGCGTTAGCTAGCTGAACTCTCTTATCCTTTATCGTAAATGGGCCCACCAAACAGTTGCTGGCCCCTCCAAGTTGCCGGTCGCCATTCTTGATTCTTATCTGCCAGGAGCTTCATCCTGGACGTAAAGGGGTAACGCCGTAACGATAATGATAAATAAATAATGAAATATTATATTTTCTATCCTAATTATATGATCCATTTACATATTAATTGAGGTATTTTTTTTTCAAATTTCATGGAGTAGAACTCGAGAATAAATTTTGTTTATGCATGGAATTTGAAATAAATGTACAATGGAATTTGAAATAAATGTACAGTGATGTGAAGTCTGATCTTATATAAGACTTGAGCAAAGGGATGAAATCGTAGAGAATGTAGCGTAATTTGCTTGACTATTATTTTAACAAATAATTTTAAAGGTTGGAAGATGCATTAAGCATATAAGGGAAAAAAGGGGTAATATAGCTATTTGTGGAGGTTGATGGTATAGGATCGACGGATGTGTACGTAGTTAAATTAATAATAGGATGAGGGGCATGGAAAAGACTGGCCAAGGGATTTATGGATACATTGATACACCCAAGTGATGTGATGTAGCCAAATACATCAGCCTCTTTTGTCTTTGAAAAATCATATAAATTTGCAATTGAAGTTATTATATTGAAATTCAAAGCATAAGAGTTAAATGGGGTTAATTTTTAGTCTTGAATTCAATGCATTTTTCCATTTGGTCTAACACATTTATCTAATATACAAATATACAAATTTATCTAATTTATGAGCTTGTATATGTATCATGCAACACATTTTATAACGAAGTAGTTTTTTTTATTTTCTTCTTTAAACTTCCCAAAATAATCAATTATGCCTTATTTTAAGACCGAAAATCAGTAATAATTATAATAATATGGGTCATCTTTTTTTTTCAAATATATATGTATTATAAAATAAAATGAGGCAGAAGTAGAGTTAGATTGAAAGGTGATTCCAGAATTGAGAGCTCAAAAGGAATTCTTTGTTCATATTTCTTGTTTTAGGAACGAGATTGGTTAGGAAGATCGAGGAGGAAGTTTTGGGAAGCCAAAATTAGAAAGAATGGGAATAATGTAGGTGGGCACATATGTAAAAATATATAAGATCAAAGAGATAAGAAGAACAAGTGAAGAATTCAATATGAGGTTTGCGTTTGCTTTCTCTTTCCTTTTTGTTTTTGGTTGAATGCTCTCTCTTTTTATTACAATGAATATGAACACTGAATTTGCTTTTAGTAACATGAATGACATCATCAGGGCCTAACCGAGTTGATTAAGCCATGGCCTACTCCAAGTCTCCAACATAATAAAGCAGCATTTAATAATTCTTTTTTTAGTAAGTTTAATAATTCTTTTTTAATTGAAAGCTGCGTTGCAATGGGTGACCCCTTCATCATTCTCAATTGCCCCTCTTTTAGTGAGTACTAGTATTATTGTATTAGAGTATTTGTACTCTGAAAAGTATGTTAGGGGCAGAATTTGTTTGGTGCAATGCTTATCATATATTATATTCAAAAAGAAGAAGAAAGAAGTGAGATATAAAGTTGAGAAAAAGGAGATCATATAATGAAGGGTGGGTAGGCAAAGGATGGTGGAGAGTGAAAGGCGCAGTATATTCACTGCCCACTTTTAAATCACTTTGATTATTGAAATACTAATTATAAATAGCTAATAAGCAAAATGCTCAATGTATCCATCAAAAGGCATTGATTTTAATGGAATATATTTTATTAATTTGAATAGGAGGTAATTTAATTTATGTATGCATAGCATGTTTTAGAAGAGAAGGGTAACCCCTATATATTGACCTCGACAATAACAAAAGAGGCCAATGAATAATTTATGTATGTATAACTACAATTACAATTAAAATTCACAAAAGAGCGTGGGCGTGATGGTGGTGGGGAATGTTGAAGCCAATATTTTATGAAAGGGATAAATGTGCATAAGGTTTAAAAGAGGAGTATTTTTTAAAAAAGAAAGAAAGCTTAGCCCTTTGTTTTCTTAATTTTGCTTTCCCAATTAAGTCTTACCTATTGAATGACAATTAGGACTAGTAAATTTTTTCTTTATGTATACAATATCATTACCAACACATAGTTGATCTAGTGGTGTAAGCCCATATTAGAACCATTGAAGATTCGAGTTTGATTCTTAGAGGAAATACTTGTGTCAGAAGAAGTTATAAGTCCGATCCCTAAAACTATGCTCCCTCCGTTCCTAAATATAAGAGCACTTTGACTTTTTTGGAGAATCCTAAGAAAACAAAATATGGTAATTAAAAATTGATTTTCCCAATTTTTTCACTAAACTAGTTTATTTGACTTATGAACTTACATATGTTCTAATAATATTTAAAATATGTTATGATTAAATTGTTCATTTTACTTTCTTAGGATTCTCCAAAAAAAAGTCAAAGTGCTCTTATATTTAGGAACGGAGGGAGTAGTAATCAGCTGTATAAAAAATTATTTTCTTTATTTATAATATTAAATGGTATTTTAAGAATTAATAATTACTAATTATGAATAACAATTAATTGAATAGTTAAAAGAAGAGGGGAGGGGATAACCTGAGGTGTGTGTTTGATTGACAATGACTCATTCACTCTTAACCAATTGTTTGGGGTTTGATTCTTGGCATTGGGTAAGGAGAAACATTTAATCTCCCAGGCTAGCTATCTCACCCTTTGAGGTGCCTACAAATTAGCGGGGGATTAGTCTTTCACTTATCGAGTGAGAGATACCTTGATCATGAATAAAAAAAAAGAGGGGAGGGGACACGTGTGGCAAGGTGAGCTCACCCTCACCACAATCTGAATCCAATTCACACATGTGGAAACCCCCAATTTCAATTCATCTATCTATTTATCTGAGTTTCTTGATTTTTTTTTCTTTAAAAAAAACTTACATAAAACGATTTAAAACTTTATTCACATATTATTGTATTATGAACCATGACAATCACGTGTTCTTTTTTATCGCATTCTTCAAGTTACTTGCCTGTATTTTTCCACCCCCATCTCGTGTTTAAACTCATGACACTAGTGATCACATATTAGAATAATTACTTCATTTACAACACATTCCTCTTCAAATTTTTATTCAACATAACAACCCCTTATATACTCTTTCCAATCCTATATAAAATCTTATTATATGTATGGCTTTGACCTTAATAAATGATATTTTTTGTTTAACACTTTCTTCAAATTATCCCTTCAATGCCCCTTCCAGATATACAAAAAAGGGAAATGAAAGTGTGTAAATGTAGTTAGATTTTTAGATTGATTTGAGAATATCATATGATTTTAACTAATTTAACTGACATAATCAATTCAATAAAATTATATTGATATTCCTTGCATTTAGAATTAGAAGAAATGTGTCTATATATACATTGATGCATTTTTTTTTCAAATATAAATTATGATGTAATATAAAAAATACCAATAATTTTTTAATTAATAATATTATCTGCTTGTCTTTAATTATAAACGTACTTTTGATAAAAAAAATTATAAACGTACACTTTATGATTCATATTTGCACTAAATTATTCAACCATTTAATTCAGTATTCATACACCTTTTTTTAATATCTTCCCTTTCAATCAGGAAAGTAAGATGTAGTTGTAATAAAAAAAGGAAAGTAAGATGTAGCATTATTGCCAGCTTAATTACTCTCGGACTTATATAATTTGTTTGAGCATTATTGTTACAACTAACAATTTTATTTCGATTGTGCATACATAAAATATACAATCTCACTAGGAGTATTTTATCAAAATGCCTATGATAAAATGAAGAGATAGAAAATATAGTTTCATAGTTTTTTAAGTATTTTGAAATTATTTAAATGTTTAAGTTTTAAGAAGGTTTTTATAAAAAAATAAAAAGCTTTTAGGCCTTGTTAGACTTTTTGAAAGTTTAGTCTCATGTCTAAACATTTCTTTCGTAAACCCATGCCTATTTTTCTAGTATATTTCCTCCCCAATTTATGATGATTTGTGAATAGGTAACTGAAAGTAAACCTGTTATGCAATAGTCCATATTCTGCCAGCTCATCACACAGAAAGAAGGCAAGCCCAGCTAAAGTTGACTTAGTCCAAGCAATTAAACCATCAGTTACCAATTGTTCCCAACGTCTAGTAACCGCTAAATCAATGGCAATCAATGTATTAAATGTGGTTAATGTACAGAATCACAGTTTGAATGGAGAGGGATTCGGAATTAGTATATATACTCTGTAAATGGAAAGGAGAAGGATCATCCAATATTCTCTAAGTCTTATATTGTAAAAGTCCACTCCTCCTCTAGTCGACCAAGTCATAAGCGACCGATTTCTTGTATTGTTATTGTTGTTCATTCACTCATTCTGAATAGCATAGTTCAACATTCATTTGATATAATTGTGTATCAACATTTTGGCGCCGACCGTGGGGACGATAAGTTCTCATCCAGCCTTTTGTTATTTCTTCTAAAAATCACTAGTTCATTCTAAATGGCACATTCAGATCAAATGGCACAAATCCTAGCCGCATTGACAGAACAATCAGAACGTATGAGCCGCCAAGAGCAATTCGCGACTCAACAAAATGCTGCGATAATTGCTCAAACTGAGGCGTTACAGCGTTTACAGCAAGAAAATCAAGAGTTACAACAAAAGCTTGATGCGATTGTTACTAAAAACCCAGAGAATGGTGAAACACACGCAGATGATATACCTCAAGAATCCGATGTTCCTGAAGGAGGTAAGGGGAAAATAATGTTGATGCTGAAAATAATAGTTTCAATCATACTGCAGGAGTCGAGACGGAAGAATCAACTAAAATTTCAACTTATACTGGTGATACGCATCAAACTGAGACAGAGCATTTGAAGAAAAAAGTTCAAACTTTGGAGCAAACTATATTGCAAATCCCAGGAGTTCGAAAACCATTTGAATCTGCTCGGCTAGGGAGTTATTCTGATAGTCCTTTTGTAGATCAAATTGCTTTAGTTGATTTACCTGATCGATTTGTGTTTCCTGTTCTGCCCAAGTACAGCGGGAAAACAGATCCAGATGAACACATGGCACAATATAGGCAGATCATGATGGCTGCTGTTATCCCAGCTGAGAAACGTCAGGCCGCAATGTGTCGCGGTTTTGGCATTAGTTTGATTGGCCCTGCGTTATCTTGGTGGACAAATTTAATGCCAGGGAGTATTAATTCATTTAGTCAACTAACTGAAATGTTTGTTCAACAGTTTGCTAGTAGTCGTAATTTAGTAAAAACGTCTGATGATTTATACCGTATTTTACAACGACCAAATGAAACGACTAGAGAAATATTGACTAGGTTTACTCAAGAAATGGTAAGTATACCAAATTGTGATGAATTTATTGCTGTACAAGCTTTTCGTAGGTGTTTGCTTCCAGGTTCACAGCTTTACAAAGAACTCACCATGCATCAAGTAAAAACGTGGGTGGAAGTGCAAGCTTATGCTTGGGCACAAATTCGGTGGGAGGAAGATGACGCCAAATTCAGGTTGGAATTGGCTGAACGACAAAAGAGTACGCAACAAGGTGCTTATGTTGATAGGCGATCACAGCAGCCGCGAGGTAAAGCTTGGCGATCTGAACCTTATTCTACGGGTAATAGAGGCAATGGCCGAGGCTCGCCTGCAGATGACTCTAAAAAAACACCCTTGCCGAAGATAAGTGAGCACAACTTTTCAATAAGTCCGGCAGAGTTAGTCCACACCCTGCATAAGTTAGGTGATTCTGTGAAGTGGCCGAATAAGCTAAAGCGAGAACCAGAGAAGCGCAATCCAGATAAATGGTGTCACTTCCATGATGACCATGGTCATCGAACAGAAGATTGTATACAACTGCGCAAAGAAGTGGTAGAATTACTCAAAAAAGGTATGCTGAAAGATATTATAAAAAATAACAAAAGTGTGTCTAGTGCAGGGGAAGGATCAAAACAAACTAATTCAACACTACCTCCACCAAATGCTCGTACAATTCATATGATTATAGGTGGGTCAGAGGTAAGTGGTAGTTCCTATTCTGCTGCTAAACGACATACTCGATCCATACTACGCGACGGTAAGTCGCCTAGCATCCTAGGGGACCACGTGTTAAGTAATGCAACAGTTACCCACAATACAAATCAAAGTAAATCTAATGAACAGATAACATTTAGTAATAATGATATTCAAATGTATTCATATCATGATGATGCTTTAGTAATAACCTTGATGATAGCTAATTGTATTGTGAAACGTGTTTTAATAGACGCAGGAAGTTCAGTAAATATCATATATTTGCAAACAGTAAAAGAGTTGAATTTAGAATCTCAAATAGTGAACGCCCCTACGATTTTGATATTTGGAAACGGATCACCAGATAAGACAGTTGGTGAGATTTCTTTGGTTACTCAAGCAGTAGGTATTAATCAATTGATCAAGTTTCAGGTTATGGATTGTCCCTCGGCATACAATGTATTATTAGGGCGACCATGGATTCATCAAATGAAGTCCGTTCCATCTACATTACATCAATCTATCAAATTTCAAACTCCATGGGGGGTAAGGGAAGTCAAAGGTGAACAGCGGATTGCAAGGGAGTGTTATCAGGCAGCTCTGAAGGGAGTTTCATTACATAATAATTCAGTATAGCAATTACAGAATCTGTTTCCAAAGGATAAGGGGGACTTAGGGGAGGGATTAGAGAAAATTTCTTTAATCCCAGAAGAACCTGAGAAAACGTTATCCATTGGACCAGATTTAGATAAGGAAATTAGGAAAGAATTAATTTCTTTTTTGTCTAACAATTTGGATTGTTTTGCTTGGTCTCATGAAGATATGACAGGAATTAGTCCAGAAATAGTAGTTCATCAGTTAAATGTGGATACATCTTTTAAAGCAGTACGACAGAAGAGAAGGAGGTTTGCTCCTGAAAGAAATAAGATCATTAATGATGAAATTGACAAGTTATTAAAGATAGGATCAGTGAGGGAGATTTAAATAAAGCATGTCCAAAAGACTCTTTTCCATTACCTCATATAGATACATTGGTGGATGCAACTTCAGGTCATGATTTGTTAAGTTTTATGGATGCTTTTTCCGGGTATAATCAAATTTTAATGCATAGTAGTGATCAGGAAAAAACATCTTTCATAACTGAGAGGGGGACTTATTGTTATAAAGTTATGCCTTTTGGTTTGAAAAATGCAGGAGCTACTTATCAACGTTTAGTAAATAAAATGTTTTACCAACATTTGGGAAAAACTATGGAAGTTTATATAGATGACATGTTAGTTAAATCAATAAAAGCAACGGATCATGTTTGTCACCTAAAACAAGCTTTTGATTTGCTAAGAGAATATAACATGAAGTTAAATCCTGAAAAATGTTCTTTTGGAGTAAGATCTGGGAAGTTTTTAGGGTATTTAGTTTCTAAAAGAGGGATTGAGGCGAACCCTGCACAAATTAAGGCTATAATGGAAATTCCATCCCCCCAAAGTGTTAAGGATGTACAAAAACTAACAGGTCGACTAGCTGCTTTGACTCGATTTATTTCCAGGTCATCTGAAAAATGTCAACCATTTTTTGACGCCCTGAAAAAGTACAAAGACTTTCAATGGGATGATAAAGCGGAAGGAGCTTTGCAAGATTTAAAAAAATATTTGAGTAGTCCACCGTTATTAATGAAACCTGAGACAGGTGAGGTATTGTATTTGTATTTAGCTGTGGCGGATAGTGCTGTAAGCGCGGTGTTGATAAAGGAGATTGGAAAGAGACAAAATCCGGTCTACTACGTAAGTAAAGCATTGCTCGACACGGAGACCAGGTATTCTTTAATGGAGAAATTAGCTTTAGCTCTAGTATCAGCTTCAAAGAAGTTGAGACCATATTTTCAATGTCATCCCATAGTAGTAATCACCAATTACCCTTTAAAAAATGTTTTGCATAAACCTGATTTATCTGGTCGACTAGTAAAATGGGCGATAGAGCTCAGTGAATTTGATATTTCTTATTTACCTAGAACTGCAATTAAATCTCAAGCGTTAGCCGATTTTGTGGCAGAGTTTAGCCCTAATTTGCAACAAGAGGTGAGTAAAAACATGTTAAGTGATAGTCGACAAATTAATAAACAGGCTCCATGGGAGCTGCATGTCGATGGTTCCACTCATTCTAAAGGAACGGGGGTAGGAATCGTTTTACAAAATATACATGGAGACAAAATAGAGCAAGCTATTAAGTGCGGGTTTAAGGCAACCAATAATGAGGTAGAATATGAGGCTTTAATTGCGGGTCTGAAATTAGCCCTAAATTTAGGAGTGGCGTCTTTAATAGTTTGTAGTGATTCGCAGTTGGTCTCAAAGCAGGTAGGAAAGAGCTATCAAACAAAGGATGATAGAATGAAAAAATACTTAGGAATTGTGGAAACTTTAGTCGACCAATTCGAGAGTTTTGAAATAAGGCAGATTAGTCGAGAAGATAATCAACAAGCTGATGCTTTAGCTAACTTAGGTTCCACCTTAGAAGCTACTCAAGAAAAGCATATTCCCTTATATTTTCTGACAACCTCAGCATTAGAAAAATCTGATAAATTAATAAATAGTAATAATTTGACTTGGGATTGGAGAACACCCTTAGTCGCCTACTTAAAAGATGGACAATTGCCAAGTGATAGGAATGAAGCACATAGAATTATTATCAGGGCAGCAAGATTTACTATATTAGGCGATGAGTTATATAAGAGATCATATGCAGGAGGTCCTTTATTAAAATGTGTATCCCCATCAGAGTCAAGTTATGTCCTTAGGGAAATCCACGAAGGAGATTGCGGGGACCATAGTGGGGGTAGAAGCCTTATTAGGAAGGTACGTCTAGCTGGTTATTTTTGGCCTACATTGCAGAGTGACGCAACAGCGTTGGTAAAGAAGTGTGATAGGTGTCAAAAATATTCGAATATAGATAGGTTACCACCAGAAAAATTACACACCATTGCACCAATATAGCCATTTATGAGATGGGGGATGGATATAGTTGGAAAGTTACCAGCAGCTCCTGGGAATGTGGTGTTTTTGTTAGTAGTCACTGATTATTTTACTAAATGGATAGAAGCAGCAGCATTTGCTCAGATTAGGGAAATAGAAGTTATTAATTTTGTTTGGAAAAACGTAGTTTGCAGATTCGGTTTACCAAAAGATATTGTATGTGATAATGGATCACAATTTATTGGAAAAAGTTTTAGAAAGTTTTGTCAAAAATGGCATATTCACTTAAAATTTTCGACACCTAGAAACCCTCAGTCTAATGGACAAGCTGAATCGAGTAATAAAACCATAATCAACTCATTAAAGAAAAGATTGGATAAAGCTAAAGGCCGATGGGCCGAGGAATTACCTGCCGTATTATGGGCATATAGAACGACGTCAAGAACGTCGACTGGTGAAACACCATTTTCATTGGTGTATGGGACGGAGGCGATGATCCCTGTAGAGGCAGGGGTACCTTCATTGCGATATAAATGGTCACGAGAAGAAACTAATAATGAGGGGTTACAATTAAATTTAGATTTATTGGAAGAAAAAAGAGAACAAGCATTGATTAGAATAGCTGCTTATCAAAATAGAGCAACTAAGTTTTGGAATAAACATATTCGGGAAAGACAGTTTAAGGTAGGTGACTGGGTACTTAGGAAAGTATTTCAGAATACCAATGAAAGTAGAGATGGAAAATTTAGTCAGACTTATGAAGGTCCATATAAGGTAGTTGAAATCACGGGGCCTGGGGCTTATAGACTAGTTGATCAAAATGGGAAAGAACTTTTGAGAAGTTGGAACGCGATACATTTAAAGAAATATTATTTTTAGCATTGCTTTTTGATTAAAAGTTTATATGGTTTTTAGTGTTGTTTTTTGATTTTTGATATTGTATGTTAATAAAGTCGGCAAGAACCTTGGAAAATGATGAGAAAGAATACTAGCAAAATCATGATATATCATGATATAAGAATGGCGGTATTCGAGTTCTGATCCATAGGTTGGAGCACAAATGGTTTGTTTATGTTCATGACAGGTTATAAAAAGATTAAATTCAAAAAAAAGGAAGCTTAGCGACTAGATGTCGAGAAAAGCTATAGTCGACTAAAATCCAAGTAAGATTGGTCGACCAAGCACACTCAAAGGAGGATAGTTGACCAAGGACATGAACTAGTCGACTGATTCAAAAAAGAGTAGTGCCTATTTCCCAAAAGAGAGTTAACAATCAAGTATCGAAGCGTACTAATTAGTTGACTCAAAAGCGGGTAAAGTAAATTGTTATGCAATGATTCATAACAAGGCAACGAAAGTCTGCAAAATAGTTAACATGCTAGAGTTTACTTGCAGGAATATTCATGGAAATGATAAAAATACTGAAAGAAGCAAAGTTCACAGAATGGGAAAAAGAAACAGGAAAGCAGGATGCAATCAGGCTTGAGGGGGATCGGCAGCGTCATTCCCAATAGCATTACCCGTCATGGCATTGTCCTCTTCAGTAGGAGAGGGCGTTGTTTCATGCGCCAAAGGAGACGAGGGATCAGGAAAAGTAGCATTATATTCTTTGATTATAGCATCAGGATCCCAATTCACGTGTTTCCCATTTTTGTACTCAATCATGAGTTCCATTTGAGCTCTCATTTCTACTTCAGCAATACTGAACTCAAGAAGTTCCTTTGCATCTTCCAAAGTTTTCTTTTCTGCAGACAGGTTAGTGATCTCCTGGTTGAGGTCAACTATCACTTGATTCAGGTCAGCAATCTTTTGTTTTTCTTCGTCTATCAGATGGTTAAGATCTGCAATTACTCCCGATTTGCGAGTTGATTCAATTTTGTTGGAAGCGATAATATCCTCCTTCTCTTTAAGTTCCAATTGGAAAGCTTCCTCTTTCTTGGATAGTTGAGATTGAAGAGATGCAACTTTCTCTTGCAGATCAGATAAGGTTTTTTCTGTCTCAGTTTCGAACTTGGTAAATTCTTCTTTTGTGATCATGCTATCCAATTCACCTCGGTAGTAGGATAAAAATTCAAGAGCCTACACAAAGAAAGTAAATATTAGTATACAACAAGGAAATTAAATGTTTGAGAATAATCAAACTTTAAATTAGACTTACTGTGAAAATATGCCTCATTGTACTCTCGAAGTTGTCTTTAACAGGCAGGGATTGGAAAGTAGCCCTATCAATGGGGGTGGGCAGTTTGCACAATTCTGGCAAAATAATAGACCAAGCTTGTTTTTTAAGTGCAGATGCTTCAGCAGGAAGTGAGAAAGAAACTCCTCCATGTTCAGCAGCAGTTGCTAGATCATGATTCAGAGGGAAGCTTTTGAAACTAAAACTTTTGTCGGAAGAAGTTTTCAATCGCTTAGAAGATGGAGATTGAGGGCTAGTAGACAATTCTTGAATGGAAGAACCACGCTTCTTATTCTTGGCAGTAGGAGACTTAGAAGGGACAGCAGGAGGAGCTACTTCTTTGCCTTTATCCATGGGAGAATTGGAAAGGGCAGGAGTCTCAGAGGGAAGATCAGAGGAATGTTTCTTCTTATTCCTAGCTTCAGAAGCCTGGGCTTCCTTAGCCTTGGTCCTCATTCGGACTCTATCAGCTACGGATAGCTTGGGAAAAGGAGCTCTCTCTAACAAAGGTAACATTTAACTAGTTAGTTAAAGTGCTAAAGGAAATTAAAATAAATGCAGAATACATTACTTGACATAATGGTGTGAAAACGCCTAGCTTCTTTAGGAAGGGCTAGAATCCTTTTTACTTTCTGAGCAGATGACTCCCCTATAGGATAAAGATGATCCACTTGCTTTTTACCTATTTAACGCAACAGGGTAAGGTTATAGAACAAGAAAATAATTCCAAATAGTAGAATAAAAGATAGACGCCTTACTTATGCAACGCCACACTTTCCTGAAAGTCACGCCTTGGGGTTCTAGACAGGCCATAGGAACAATAATAAATCTCTCTTCCCATAAACGGTCATTAGGGCCTTTTTCAGAAGTCCATGTTTCCAACCCTTTACGGTTACGAATCAAGGTATATGTACCTGTCCGTATCTCACAAATAGAGTAGGAGGCAAATACATCGAACAGGTCAAGTGTAATCCCTAGTTGTTGCCCTAAAATTTCGGCTACAGCAGCGACCCTCCAAACATGCGGCATAAGTTGTGAAGGCGATATATCAAAATGTAAACAGAGTTGTTCGATAATTAGGGGGACTGGGAAACAACTAGCATACCTAAAAGCTTCTATACTTAGGGCGACTGTGTCAGCGGAGTATGAATCTAACCTTTCGTTCTTCTCAGGAAACCTAAAAGGAACTAGGGGATTGAAACAAAAAAGGTGTGGTAGTTTTTTAGTTTCAGTAGCCTTTAGTTTAGCAGGTCTTAAGTCTTTTGATAGAAGAGCTCTTACAGTTTTTGCATGCACAATGGAATCAGAAACAATGGATACTTGAGGTCTAAGGGGTAAGTCCCCAGAGCTAGTTCCTATTGGAGGAACATTGATATTACTAATTTGCTTTGAGGTTCTACTTGAACTTGAAGATGAAATAGCAGGTGAATCATCACTCGGATAATCCACATGTGAAGGGTTTGAATCAGATTTTGACATTGAAAAGCAGAAAGAGATAGCTTTACCTGGAAAGCGGCGATGGAATGTTGACCTAAGGCGGAGAACGAAGAAGGTACGCTTGGACAAAGAGAAACCCCAAGAAAAAGAAAATAAAAGCGCCATATTTGCAGAAAATAGCGCCAAATTCGCAAAGATTTAATCACAGCCGTCGGACGCGGAAAGTGGAACGTCAGGTTGATCTATGCCGTCTATTTCAAAACCACTACTTCCCAATAATATTTGTCGATATCAATGGGAAGTAGGGGGACTTAATGTTATGCAATAGTCCATATTCTGCCAGCTCATCACATAGAAAGAAGGCAAGCCCAGCTAAAGTTGACTTAGTCCAAGCAATTAAACCATCAGTTACCAATTGTTCCCAACGTCTAGTAACCGCTAAATCAATGGCAATCAATGTATTAAATGTGGTTAATGTACAGAATCACAGTTTGAATGGAGAGGGATTCGGAATTAGTATATATACTCTGTAAATGGAAAGGAGAAGGATCATCCAATATTCTCTAAGTCTTATATTGTAAAAGTCCACTCCTCCTCTAGTCGACCAAGTCATAAGCGACCGATTTCTTGTATTGTTATTGTTGTTCATTCACTCATTCTGAATAGCATAGTTCAACATTCATTTGATATAATTGTGTATCAACAAAACCTATGAAAAAATTCTATTATATGTTAGGAGTCAAGCTTAGACCAATTAATCAACTACAAAACATGCCCTCTCTTCTTTCACTTTATCTCGATCCCTTTAAAATTGTTATTCACACTATTCAATTGTTTCACGTGCTCATTCCATTTCCGTCATTCTTTTTCTTCCTTTTATTATTGCCCCAACCTTTTAAATTCATAGAACTACTTTTACATTCCTAGCTCACACTCTCCATTTTCTTCTCCCTGGTTTAGTAGTCTTCCGTTCTTTCATTCAAACTAAATTGCCCTCATCACTTTAATTTATCTATTTTGTGTGAAGGCATGGGCCGCTAATTAATTTCATATCTTTTTTTTGCCATTAATTAATTTCATATCTGATAATTGCTTTCCCAGCACAAATTGATGCAGAGAGTTCATATTTACCTTAGTTGGCAATTTGACATGTCCATCTGTTTCATTCATTGCTAGCTAAGAGTGGGAAAAGATATCTTTAATCAGATTCTTCTCATGAGAAAAAATTTCTATAAAGCCAAATTTCACTCTATCTTTTTACCCTCAGAAAATAGGAGCACGAGAATATTGGAGTGATTTACATAGTAATTTAAATTAAGTAACAACATTTCATTATCGGAAATTGGAAAAGGAAAAGCAAATAACCGTGTACATGGCAGCTTGCACAATTCATTTTCTGGTCAAAAGCTATCAAAACTCTTTAATTTAATACCATGATGACTTCAACTTTAAGCAACAAAAAGGCCATTTCAGTTTCCCCCGAATCTCCTAAAATTTTTCTTAAAAATCCCAATCAACTAATAACTCTTCACAACCCGTTTCCCATTTTATCATTCGAGTTTGAATTATGTTTTCGATGAGAGAAAAATTTTCATCAGTTTCAATATTCTCAAACATTCAAAATATCTTGATCGTTGACACACATGCAATCACAGCCGTTGATCAAAAAAGGTGCATGAAATATGAACACCCAAGATGTACGGAACTGTTCCCCTATAAAATTAATAATTTTAAATAATAATTTTGCGTCCATATTGGGCGGCTGACCTAATCTCCGTTTTCACGAACCAATATGTCCTCGTTTTCAGGCCCAGCCAATCACAACCCAACACGTGTACTTGCTGACGACCCGACCCTTGACCGGCCCGCTACTTGCCTCACACCCCGGGCCCCACCCTAAAATTCCCCTACTTTACCTTAATTTCTATTTTTACTGCGCCCCATATATTACTATAATACTATCCCACTCATGCTTCTCCAAATGTTTCTATTTCTAATATTTCAAACCCCAAACACATTATACTATTATAGATATAGATCTCATATAAAATAGAGTATCTAAATTTTAACTTAGATCTTCAAATCTTGATACTTTCTCTATTCCATAATATGATAATTCAAAGTTTGAATGATTTTGGTCCAAAATATAAAAAGTAAGAGTTCATCTCACATTTTCTCCTTATTTAATTTGTTTTTTTCATACTAATTACTCTTAACTCTATTTCATATTTACTAATGCTATGAATTTCCACTATTAAAAGTATTATAATAAATGTGAGCAATATTAGAAAAAAACATTAACTTCAAACACTCAACTAACGTGTTTTGACAGTTGAGTTCTTATATTATGACCATGTGGGAGTATAAATAACTCCTAATATTCATCTTTTCGAAGAATAAAGGAAGCGGTTCATATTTAAAAATTAAAATCATTCATAAAAACATAGTAGTAATAAAAGTTATAAAACTTAATACTTAAGATACGCAAAGGAAATAATTAACACGTTTAAAACTGCCAAGGGAAACTACGAGATCAAGCCATAAAACTTCTTATTGCACCATTCCATATGTAGAATATAGACATTGAACTTTGAACATTCAATATTTACATTCCAACCCCAACAATTTACCATATTTCGACCTAAATACCCAACTTATATCCGCTTCCTTCCCTTTTTTCACTGCTTCACCAAACTATTTCACAGGTTTGTTTGTCTACTGTTCTTTACCATCAACCTATATTGGATATTGGTATATACAGAGAACTAGAAAGTAGAAAAAACCAAACCAAAAGACCAAAGGGGTATACATACAATGTACTGTAACAATATCACGAGTCCCCAATTCTACCTGGAGCACATTCATGATATATATAAAACCCAGGGGCATTACTGCAAATAAAGCAAAATACTAACAAGAGTATCATTTTTCAGTATTCTACCATAAATCCTCCTAATGGTGCCCTGTGTGGAATACCCTTTCTCCTCTTCGCCGTCCTGTAATTGACCGAAGTCGGCGGCGGCGTCGACGGCGAAAAGCTCCGAACTTTACTATTCTTGTGGTGTCTGCCGCCATTGCTACTGTATGAATCCTCTGATTCCGAAGCAAATGATTTTTTCTTCCTATATCCATCATTCTTTGAAGTGCCCACAATCTGAAAAAAAAAATTAATTAAATTATGTACCACATTCATCATAAGAAAGTGAAGAAGAAGTTGAATGATTCAAAGTCAACCCATTCATTCATTCATTCAATTAACTCATTAATTAGTTATTTAATTAATGTAATGAGGTTGATGAATTTTATTTTAGTACCTTGCAACCGAGAGAACAGAATCGAAAGGAATCAAGGAGGCTACGTTCACAGACTTCACAAGTGTTTGTGACACCTTTGCCAGGCCTAGGCTGAGGCCTCTCATTCAAGAACACTACTCTTGCACTGTTTATAATATAGGTTTGAACACCAGATATGTCCAATACTTTCTGAATCTCATTCACTCTAATAACATCGTGGTACGATGACCTCCTAATCTGTTCAATCATAAAAAATACAATGAGATTACCTCAAAATAACAAGGGATTTAATCAAAAGATTTGATTTTGGAAATAAATAAAAATGTGGGTTACAAAAAGATGTGATTTTTAATGTACCTGAATAACACGGTGTTCTTTGTGAGAAGAAAGACAGAGAGAACATAGAGCACCGTTCATACAATCCAAGCAATACATGTTACATTCACTCTTGTGAGAATCAGCATGCACCTTGCAATGAACAAAGAAGGTTTCTTTTAAAAGGGGTTTCAGCCATGGTGGCCACCTATTGTCTTCTTCATCAGGACCTCCAGCACCCTATAAAAAACCCAATAAAACTCAGATAAATAGATAATCTCATACAAAGAAAACAGGACAACAATGTAAGCTAGAGACAGAGGAAACAGAGGAAGGAAGGAAAATAAAAAGAAGTAAAAAATTAAAGGGATTGTTTTGTTACCATGATTCTTCTTTTTTTGAGCTTGATTTCCAGGACATGGGAGTCGTGAGATTCAAATGCCATAAGAGAGGAAAAGAGAGAATGTTAATTAAAGGAAGGGGAGAAGGGTGTTAAAGAAAGAGAGGAAAGAGTTCAGAGAGAAAGAGAGAGTGAAGAGAGATATACAGAGAAGAGAAGGAAGGGAGGAAAGAGTCGTTCTTATCCTCACAAAGTCCACTACCAAGGCTAGCTCCGAACCCAAACCTGTGCTTTGATTTCACATACGTTTCCTCCAAGTAACTCTATTTCTTTCCTATTTCTTTTTTTCTTAATTGAAACAATTCTTTCCTGTTTCCTATTTTTGATGCTTTTATTATGGTTTGATCAGATTTATTTTTTGTACAGAATTTTTAAATGTGCGTTTTTCATCACGTTTTCATGTTACTGTTGCTTGTGCGTGCTGATAAAAAAAAAAGTTAACGTTGCTTGTGTGTGATTTAACGGCGAAATTTGACTTAACAAATTTTAAATGGTGAATCTGCTAAATAGATGGGATTTTTTTTTATCAAAATTATTAAATGGGAGAAAATAACTAAATTTTGAAATATAAAATGGTTGTACTAAAAATTTAAAATAACAGTATTTGGTAGATTTTATTATTTTAATGTAATGATAAAAACTGATTAAACTTTTTTTTTGGTGGGAAAAACCTTTTGAACTTGTTGAGTGAATATATGCACTTTTTATCAGAAAAAAAAGAATATATGAACTTTTTAAACTTAAATGATTAAAATAAAATTTGTTGTAAGTATTAAATAATATGGAATTACTTGAGTTATGTTTTAACTTCAAAATATTATTTGTTTTTATTTCACCCCTTCACTCACTTGGGTCTCAGTACCGTTTGAAAAAATAAAATAAAATTTCTGTGATTATTAAATTTAAAATCGCTCCCGATAGTCACTCATCTCATCACTCCTCAACGCATTTTCCCCTGATTATCACGTTAGGCACGCCTATTTCATCAGTTATTAATCGTTTTTTTAATTATATCCTAATTGCATATTCACGCTGCTTTTTATTTTATTACGATAAGTTAGACTAGCTCCATTCATTGTTATTATTTTTTTAATGTATGATTATATTATATGATATACCTTAATTATTCATCATTGTTTTTAAATTCAGGCTGCTTTCTACTTATCTCTTTTAAATGATGCAACTTGCTCTGTTTTTTAATATATATTTTTTTGAACTGAATCTGTTTTTTAATATATAATATTTGTATGTTTCAATGAATGTGTCAAGTGAGATAGGAATCTTGTGGGTTGTTTTACTATAAGCACACAAAGAGGAAGCCTTTGGCTGATCTTTAATTTGTCTATTTCAATCCGCAATTTCTGATAAAAATAATCCGCAATTATTGATTCGTCAGAGAGAACAATAACATAAATTAGTCAATTCAGCTCATAAATTGCGTCTCCAAAATGGGAATATAATGTATGAACGAAATTGCCCGCAGGGATGAAATCGAGCTGAAACCCCATCAGGTAATTATTAATTTAATTAGTTATATATAATTAATCAAAACGGTGCTCACGTTGAAATTATAATTTGCCACCAATTTTTTTAAAAAAAATAGTGGGAGAAGAATATGCATTATGTTGGCCCTAATAATGGTGGGTTAGGTCTCGGTTGGCCATCGCAAGTGGGATAAAACAACGGAATCAATCATATGAATGGGAATATAAATATAGATTTAAATTTCAGAGAATTTATAGTACAAAACTGTAGTTGCAACTAACATCAGAAATTTTGGGTAAGAAAGACTAACAAAAAAACAAAGGAATGTGGATTTTGAATAATAATAATAATAATAATAATAATAATAACAAAAAAGAAGTAAGAATACGAACAATTATCTGAGGTTCGATTCTTAGCGTTGGTGTATAGTAACTACATTTAATAGTGACTATTAGATTTTTTATGAGAATCGTTACTATTAGATTAACTTGACTGAGAACGTGGGTGTATGATTGAGTGGTAAGTACTCATTCACCCTTAACCAATTATGTTAGGTTTGATTCTTAGCGTTGGGTATGGAGAAACATTAAATCTCCCAGACCAGCTGTCTCACCCTTTGAGTTACCTACAAATCAACGGAAGATTAGTCTCTCACTTGTCGGGTGGGGATACATTGATCGTCGATAAAAAAAGTTAACTTCACTGAATTGAAGAAATTAAGACAATAACATTAATTACTTTAGAATATTTATATTTAACAGTTTTGGAACTACTTATTGCTATTATTTATTAAGTTTTGTATATAAACTAATAAATTATAAATATATTATAATTAAATAATTAATTTAGATGCCTTGATTAATCTCTATAATAAAATCAATTTGAACCAAAATTAAGAATTGTTGGAGGGATAATCGTATAAGCGTCATACTGTCATTTCTGAGAAAAAAATCGTATAAGTGTCATCAATGAGCCTTATTTTAGATACTCCCTCATTTCCTAAATATAATATCTTTTTCTTAATTTAATTATATTAAGGATCTTAGTTAAGTTGGTTATTAATACATAATATTTATAATCTATCATAATCATATACTTTTATTTTCACTCTCTCACTCTTACTTGTTTATCATAGATAGACATTATTAGAGTTTATTTGGGGAAAATTTTAGAAAAATTAGAAAGTTATTTATATTTACTATCAAATTAAAATATAAAAGTGATCTTATTATATTTAGGAACCGAGAGAGTATTAAAGAATTTATCTCTTAGCTTATTAGAAATTACAGAAAATTACAAAGCTGAAACACTTTGCAGTGTATCTAATTATAATATACACTCAGGAGTAGTACTAGAGGATCTAACTTCTCTCTTTTTCTCTCTACTCTGCTCCTGTGCTTTAAAGCGTTAAATCTTTGAAAAATCAAAGAAAATTGAAAGCATAACTAGTTTCCCCCATAAGATATCAAAATGTTACTGATTTAACGTAGAATCTTGTGGTATGAACATACATGACAAATTTAACCCCAAATAAATTTTTTTCACGGCAAAGAACATGAAACGAACCGAAACAGAAAAGAAGAGAAGTCAAGTCCTACTAAAGAAAACCATGGCCGCTACCAAAAACGCTTCTTTTGCTTGCAACCACATTATTATATTTATTAATCACACCGGTATGTTTTCCAAAACTCACCCGTATGTTTTCCAAAACTAATATATATGTCTTATTTGTAATCCTATCTATAATGTAAATTAATTTGTATTTGTATATGATAAATAGATTATTAAATTTCATTAATATATGTCAGTTAATTATTCAAGTTACCCTTGCATTGAAGATTTGTGGTGGTATTATTTTGATTGGATGGCGAGAGAGTGGTGAGGATGTGATCTATGAATTGAATAATGACATTAGAACCAAATATCTGCAATTATTGGTTACAGTGTTTGTCGTTCATGAAATATCCAACATATCATGCGCAAGTCAAGTCCTGGAAGAAACCTTGTTTCCATCAGACATTGAGATATATATCCAATTCATGATGAGATTTAGAAAAATAAGGAAAAGCAAATAAAAATTCGAATGTAGTCATATATTAGAAAATAAAGAGGATAACACACATTTTTAAAGGGGAATCCACTAAGGCATAAGCAAGCCATAATTATTGTGAACAGTCAGCAAAAATAAAGTGATCAAGTGGGTTAATATAATGACTTTTTAAGGGAGAGGCAAGTTAAACGATATGATTAATGAAGCAGCCAATTTTGAATTGATTAGCATGTGCATATTTAGAAAGATTTTCTATTAATTAAAGAAAGGCATATAAATATAAATGAGACAAGACCCTAGCAGTTACTCGTTAGCAAGTAGTTGCAACTGTTGTTTGCTTCCCTAAATCTCAGTTTAAACATGTGCCGCACGTGAATTCTTTTTCTTCTTTCTCTTCTATTTATTTTTCACTGTTCTTGCCGACTACTACTTCAAATTGGCCTTTAAGTTTGTGCGTGGGAAGATTTTAATTTTCTTGTTCCCTTTTTGTTCCTGTTCACCTTGTTATTCTGATGATTGCAATATCCTACTAACATTCATACATTTCAACTTATATTGACCTCAAAGGTGTATAGAGAATAATCATCAGAATCCCATCCATTATCATCTCAGAAGTGATGAAATGTACAGTCAAGTCGGACCACTAGGAATAGCATAATTAGGAAGGTAAGTAAGAATTTTTCGCAAATAAATATTTCTCTAAATTAAAAGATGATTATTAATTATTTAGAGTATAATTACAAAACAGTACGTATACGGTAGCTAGGCAAATATCAGTTGGTGTGCTGTTTTGGAAACCAAAAAAAAGTTTGATGTAAAAGAGCATTTTGTCATAAACCAAGACAAAACAAAATTCTTCTTATATACCTTAAATATCTCAAGATTACTTCTAAAAAACTAAAACAAACACCGATAAATCACTTTTCAAGCCAATGAAATATTAAATAATTTTTTTAGCTTGCATCAATCATCAATAAATACAAATGGCCGGACCCATGTCACGATCATTTGTGTATTAGAAGACTCTGATCCATACTCCCTCACGTCCGTAATG
This sequence comes from Mimosa pudica, assembly GCA_029929735.1. Classification (NCBI taxonomy): domain Eukaryota; kingdom Viridiplantae; phylum Streptophyta; class Magnoliopsida; order Fabales; family Fabaceae; genus Mimosa; species Mimosa pudica. The sequence goes on along the minus strand of JAKELP010000017.1, from coordinate 7,256,748 downwards.
TAAGAGTTCATTTTCCAAAACACATTTTTTATGAAAACATGTAAAAGTTAGTTTGTAGTTTGTACTTAATTATTTTTTTCCCAATTTTTCCTTATTTATGACACTATTAAGAGAAAGAAATATATAAGTATTAATAAATATATAAGTACCATGGAAGAGTGTTAGGGGTAAAGTAGGAAAAAATGCATTAAACGATGATGAGAATATGTAAGGGTGAACTTTTATATTTTGGACCAAAACCATTTAAATTTTAAACTTATACTTAAGGAGTGGAGAGATTAAAACAAAACTCCAATTAATGGTTCAATTCATCCCAACGCCTTATAATTAATATGGACATATATATGGTTCTCAAGAAGTGAATCTGTATAATTGGCAAAAAAAAAAAGAATTAGTATATCTCATACTCCCTCCGGTCCTATTTATAAATCATCAACCGCCTCTAAATTTTGGTCCTAAATATAAGTCACCAACTACCATTATAACTAACTCATTTATTAAAGTTTTCTCAATATACTCTTATCATTGGAAAATGAGAAGAGAGAGAAGACGAAAAAGACACATGTATACTCATAAAGATAGAGGATTAATGAAGAGAGAAAAAAAGTAGAGGGTCATAGTGATAAAGGTGGGAAGGGCAAAAATGGAAAAGACAAAAGAAATAAGACAAAGTTAATGATGTAACTTCCATTAACCTTTTTCAAAGTTAATGGAGTACAATTTTGGAGGTTGGTGACTTATAAATAGGACTGGAGGGAGTATAATACTTTTCAACATGCATGAATTGAATGACAAAATTTAATCAAAGAGTCAACAAATGTAACACGTCGGTCTAACCCTTGTGCCTTTAATAATTTTGTTCACTTCGCTAACTTCCATTCTCTCTCCATATAACTACAAAGCCATATCCATCCAGGTAGCTTGAAGTTCTCTATCATCATTAATCCATTTTATCTCTTTCACTCCCCAAATTAAACTATTTTACCATTTTGCAACACACATTACACATATATCAACATAATCCCCAGCTACAATAATCTTTATATATGATTGTTTTTTTGGGTCAGCTGCTATAAGTTAAGGTCCCAAAGAAATTAAAGAATTTATAAAATTATCAATTAAGGAGTTTCAACTATTCATTGATGAATTTCAGTGCAGGAAATAATCGACACCTCTGCACTGAAATTGTTCAATGCATACTCTCCTTAATTGATAATCGAACTTTAAGTTTAGGTGATTTTATCCTTCTTGTGACCTTCTATTTCAATTAAAAAAAGACCTTATATTAATCAATTCCCCATTTATTCTTTCCTCATAATAACCTTGAATCTTTGTTCGAATTCCCACCGGTAGTATAAATACAAGAGCTCAGTCGACAAAACAAGTTTGTTAAGAAAACATGTAAAAAGTAGTTAATTAGGTGTTTAAAGTTTATTTTTCAATTTCCCTAATTTATTATGATACTGTAAAGAGAAAAAAATATTTAAGCATAAATATGAAACAGAGTTAGAGATAAAGTAAGAAAAAACACATTAAATGAAGACAGAGTGTAAGAGTGACCTCTTATATATATTTTGAACTAAAATATTCAAACTTTTGGGCTTTTATATTACGGAGTGAAGGGAGTATCTAGCAAATTTTATTATTTATCGTTTTAATCATGCTCATCAGATTGGGTGTGTGTGTGTTTGATGGGACTCTAACCATATTTATCTTTTGCATCCCCTTTTGATCTTTATTGTAGTGGAGAGCAACAACCATTATCTATAGCCACATTGATATCAATGGATAAGCACTGAGACTCTCCTTTTAGTTTTTACTGTATGAATTCTTTATGCAGAGAGCTTAATCAGTTGTGATTATATGTTCCTTTATATATATTTGGGATGGGAATAAAAGTGAGCGAGGTGTTGTGTTAGAAGAAGTTACAAGTAGTGGGAGGTGGTCCATTACCAATTACTAGTGGACAATGGTTTGTGTGTTGAGTTCAAGGTTACATCAGAAAAGGCAACGATGGACTGTAAGTTTGAACACTATTGCTATATACACACATACACATGAATGTAGTCTTGAGAAGAGAATATAATACTAGAAGTGTATAAATAGGGAAACACCACATTATTTATGCGCTTTGGAGATACGCTTAAAAAATGACACCATGTTGCCTCGTTCTGCTAAATGTGCAAAGTAGATATGGGGATTGGGTAGGTAGGGGGATAGAGTTCAAAGTTGTAATATAAACTTCATCTAGGGCTATGGTCCATGTTAAATTAAAGTATAATATTTAACTACCTTAATTTAATACTCACTTGAGTAATATAAGAGTCAGTCGCAAAAAAAAAACGATTCTTAAGAAAACATGTGAATGTTAGTTGAGTGTTTGAAGTTAATGTTTCTTTTCCAATACTGTCCATATTTATTATGATACTTTTAAGAGAGAGAAATACATAAACATTAATAAATATGAAAGAGAAGAGTTGAGGGTAAAGTAGAAAAAAATGCATTAAATGAGAAGAGAATATGATATGAGCTTTTATTTTGCACCAAAACCATTAAAATTTTGGGCTCTTATTACGGACAAGAGGGAGTATGTTTAAAGTAGATTGGAATGATGCTTAAAAAAAGGTAGATTGGAAATTCTAACTTTACCTCTAATGAGGTTTTGAATGATATAAAAAAACGTGAAAGATTTTATTAATTATGAAAAAATTAAATAATAATTATATTAATAAGGTACTTCCAACATATTTTAATCACATAAATGAAGAAAAATCCTAAAACCCATTAATTATGATTTCAAATTGGATAACTTGATAATTTTACTCTTATTCAATATCGAAAAGTACACTTGAATATAAAGTTATACATAATAAATTAAATGAAAGGCACAACTGCACATTCACATACAACATTCAAAAAGATGAGGTCTTCGATAAATCTCTGTCTGTTTCAATAAATAGGACTTAATCAATAAGCATTAAAATTTTCCATGTAACTTAAAAGAATACTATGGACTAACAAATTGTCTAGAATGTGCTTTATGATAGGTACTCTAGGATAATTAATTTCATTTTCATAGGATCTTTAACCATGTTACCATAATTAATTTCATGTAGAGTTGAGTAGTCCAGAGTTTGACCAAATAAAAAAGAGTTGAGTCCAGAGAAATTGTAACGATTAGAGGGAACGGAATGGGCGAATTAAGGACATGTTTGTAATTATTCCCAAAGGCCAGAGGTAGCCACAATTTGGCAAATTGGAGAGACAGTGCACATTGATTTTGGTGCAGAGGCAGATACCAAACAAAAAAAAAGTTCCCGTTTGGCGGCTTCCATTTAACATTATATTGAAACATTTAGCCATTTTCATAGTACACCAGTCACTCTTATATCAATGCTCATATTATAGTAATAATCAAGGTTCTAAAAACCGGATCGGACCGGGTGGTCCAACCGGTCGAACCTGCAATCGGACCCAAATCCGGTCCGATCTACACATACAACCGGCTGCCCCTTTAGCCCGGCGACAAACCGGGTTGACTCGCCCAAACCGTCGTAACCCGCGCAGAACCGCTCGAAATCCGGGCGACCCGGTCAGAAGCAAGGTAGAGAACTAGAGATGAGGAGGGAGAGGGAAGAAGATTGGAGGATGATGATTGAAAGATGAAATAAGAGAAACATAGGAGGAAGGGGATGTTCACTATGAAAGAAGGAAGAAGAGGCCGACGGCTACGTGTCTTGAAGAAGAAGATGAGGGGCTGCGTGTCTTGAAGAAGAAGATGAGAGGCTAGTTGTTTACTAATCAGTAAGGGGAATAAGTAATTAGGTTTTCTCATTGTATTTGGGCTTTGGGCCTTTCTATCATGAGCACTATGACAAATGATTTAAAAACACATTCATTATTATTAGCACCATGCTATATTATGGACTTAAAAAACTTATTTTGAGAATAAGAAAAGTTATAGATGGGCAACTTTAATAGTAAAAAATTATTTAGAACTTAGTCTTTGACTATTTTGGCATTAGATTATTATCACTATATAGCACTTTCTTGTTTATTTACATATTTTGTTACATTGGACAATTAAATATTATTATTTTATTATTTCGGGGTTGACCCCGGTTCAACCACGGTTGAACCAATAACCCTTGAATCAGTAGTTTGACCGGTTGGACGCCCGATCCGGTTTTTCGAACCTTGGTAATAATGCCTTACTAACAATAGCTCTCTCTTTGAATTACAGCGTCCCTGACAATGATAATTTTTTTTCAGTCAAAAGAAAAACCAATGATAATTTTGGAAATGTTTTGGGGGAAAAGCTAAGGTTGTTGAAGTTTCATCTCCTCACATAATTCATGAATCATGTGAGAATGTAGGAGGGTTTTGTTTGCTATAGGTACTGATCAGTAGTTGTAAAGTAGTTATAAATATATTAAACTGAGAATGCAGGAGGGTTTTGTTTGCTGGGACAATGGAACTGATTTCACTGGGTATGGAGTATGAACTATGAAATATGCATATAAGTTATTTTCTTCCACTACAAGTCTGGGTTCTAGCAGAGCTTATGCCAAAAACCTCCGCATGAGTGGATGATCTCAATGAGGACCTCTAAGCTCACCAGCAGCCGCTTAGAGGTCCATCTTGCAGTGCTGCTCACTTCTGTCTTTTTGTGTGATTTTATGGCTTTGGGTTATTTCAGCTTTAAACTACGTATGCTTTTATTCTGCTATGTTGGGTACTATTTTGAGCAATATCCTCTATCTGCACAAGTTTCAGAGTGTCATGTTGAATCTTCTTGTTCTTTGTGGGTGGCATCTTTGGTGCATTTTAACACCCCAAACCATTTCAATGCCCATTGTGGTATAGACGTCGTGAGGCTTTGGGTTTCTCTTAGCTCTCGTAGTGGCGTGTTTCTCTGGTTCCAACCTCCCGTCATTTTCAGAGGATACCTGGTGGTTGTCGGGACTACTTCACTGGTTCTTCATGGCTACTTACATGCTGGTGCTCAGACAGAGATTGACGTTGCCTCTCTACTATTAGTTTTATTTCTTAGTTTATGGTTTAATTTTGAATATGTTTTATATGATTTGGATATTAGTAAACCTCTGTAATAGTTAGATCTTAATTAATGTCATTTTGCCTTTTATCAAAAAAAAAAAAAACTATGAAATATGCATATAGCCATATACTGTAGTTGTTGTTGCCTAAAGACCGGAAAGAAGTGTAAGCCACAAAGGACATCGCAATAATGACTATATATGACCGTTCAATTATTGAAGTTTTTTTTTAATCGAAGTAAAGTTTTCATTAACTAAAATCAACTTCATACTTACAAACTCAGATCTAACAATGAAAAGCACAAACTGATAAACTGATATCATAGACTCTTACAAATGAAAACTACATACTAATAACACAAACTACTACTACATTGAAAACAATAAAGCAAGACACTAGTAACTAGCTAAATGAGAATCATCCTCATGCAAGTTAATAATGAGAAAGCAAGCTAATGGTTCTCCATAATCAAATTAAATGACAAGACTATAAAGTGTGGTTGCCTAAGGGCATGCTCTCTTGAGTCCACCTTCGTTAATGTCAACACTCTAATAAACAAAACATTTCCAAACTCACTTCACTAGAAATATGAAAGGCAACTTGAATTTAATGTCATTATGCTTGATAATTTCTAAATTAAATGTTGTCTTGTATCAACCCCATATGACCATATTACATTCAACTACACAATCATATTGCTAACATTATATTACTTCATAAGTCCAACTATAAAAAAAAGGGGTATTTGCAGTTTAGTCCCTAGTAAGGGAAATTAATACTGGAAGGTCCCAATACATTCCAAAATAATTATAAAGTCCCAGGGGTCCTTTCCTGCAATTGTTTGCTTAACTTCAATGACCATTTTGCCCTCATTAAAAATGGTTTTCATCTCACTGGTCCCTACAGGGGGACTATGCTTTCATCTTATGAGGGCAAAATGGTCATTGAAGATAAGCAAACAATTGCAGGAAAGGGCTTCTGGGACTTTATAATTATTTTGGAATGTATTGGGACCTTCCAGTATTAATTTCCCTTACCAGGGACTAAACTGCAAATCCCCCTAAAAAAATTGTGTTCGTAAAATATAAATATGTATAAAAAATATAAATATACTTTGAGGTTATTAATAAATAATTTCCAGCTTCAACATTATTTAATTCTTCTTGGGAAGAGAGAAGAGGCGAGATAGACGTGAAAATAATTTATAAATATATAGAGGTAATTTTTGAAGAAAGGTGGTGCTAAATTTTTTTAATCAATTTAAGACATATTTAATTATTTTTTTTATCATAAACATATAAAATTATCTATTTAACTGTTTTTGGCATATGAAAATTAGTTAAAATAAACTTATTGTAATAAGGAAATTACAATAAGGAATCGAGTATTAATTTTTATATTGTTAATGTATTGCTTTCGCTCTTATGATAAAGTCAATTTATATATTTTTTCACATTAAATAAATGTTAAGACATTATATATGCTTAAATTGATTAAAAAGATACATTTACACCTTATTAAAACTTTTCTCTACACATATACACACACACATTTACAAGTCGTTTTCAATCTCTTTTCTTTTAATCTAATTTCAACAAGAAGTAGGGTAGAATAAAAAAACTATTAATAATCCTCTAAGTGAACTAATATATATATATATATATATATATATATATATATATATGACAAAAATTTTCCCTACAAGTAGACTGATCATAATAAGAACCATATAGAAATATTTGTTAAAAGTTGATCTTCAATAATGTTGGGGACTTGGGGTCCTATATAAAGAAGATGATGCATCATTTGAGACAATGAAGTGAATGAAATCTCCTCCTTACTCTACTCTCTCCTCCAATTTTTTAGCTCCCATCTTCGTCTCCCTCGTCTCAAGCTTCTGTATTTCGTTCCTGATAACATCAAACTTATTATTCATAACAAATGTACATTTTAGTCAATATTCTTTAAAATATTCTCTTTAATCTCAGCCCATTCACAAAAAACTCATCTAACATACACAATTAATAAATATGGTTAAAAACAAGATTGCGAATGTGTGAAGCAAAATGAAATGAAATCTAGTGGTATTATTTCAAATGAAAATAAACCCACCAATAACTATCACATACTACAACTAAAATGGTTTACCTAATGATTATAGGTACTGATAGGCAAAATTACATACAAAACGTAACTAATACATATATCTCAAATGAACTTTGTCGTGCCATCCTTTAAAAAGGAAAAACAACCCTAAAACACCAAATTAACCAATAATATGAAGTATGGCTAATTAACTGTTAAAGGAATCACATGAATGAGTAATGTAATGAAAATAAAAAGAAAAAAGGGGGAAATCACAAGAAAGAAAGGGAAGGTATGCAGTGAAGTCAAAAAAGGAGGGGTCCAAAGAAAAGGCCTCAGCACCACACAAACGCAGTCATATATAAGTCATAACAACACACTTCTTGTTTGTGCCGTCCAAGGCACACCAACATTGACCTCTTTTCCCCCACACGTGTGACCTTTTCTCACGTAATTCCCGTGGGCCCCACATTTCCCGTGTGCCCCGTCTCTCATACTTGGCCCCTCGCTCCTATCCTTCTCCGCTGCCCCTTCTCCGCTGCCCATCCTTAGCTTCCTCCTGTATTAAACTATTAATATCACCAAAATGGCAAAATCATATATGAAACTCTATTACTTCGTTTAAGAGATTTAGAAGGTTAAATCGCCTTAGTAATTGTAATATATTTTCTGTGTTATTAAACAATATGTTAGTTCATCGATTAAATAAACTAGCTTAGAGAAAAAGAATAAGATAAATCAATTTATAAGTAATCACCATTAATTATCTTTTATATGGCCCAACCAATTTAATAATTGAATGCCTCCTTCCAATTTATGGATTCGTCAGAAGATGAACCGTGCAAGAATGCACTAAGTTTTCTTCAAAAATTCTTTTCATTATTATTATAAGTAGAAGTATAATTTAAAATTGATCAAATAATCATTAAAATAGAAGAGAGTGGAAGAAGATACGGGAAAACGAAAGCATTCATCTCCCAAAGAGTTAATTAGGGGTATTAATTATTTTAAGGCAGAATATTTATCTAGTATTGAATATAGTACATTACCAAGCTACAAATGCATAAATATTAATTATTGTTGCTTGGCCTGTAAATAATATTTTAATTACATTGGAGAAACACATTTGAATAAGAGTAACACGTCATATATATTTCCAACTAGATTGGGTGATGGCTGGTATTGTTTTTCATGTCTTGTTTCCAGTTTATTTCTTTAGGCGCTGAACTTCTGTACTTGGATGTACGCGTTTGCTGGTTATAACTTGTTTAATTTATAATTTACGTATCCTTCTGATAAAAGCACATTATATTTGTGTTATTGGCTGACAAGTTCTTAAGTGTTTAATATTGTTAAGTGTTTGAATTATTAGAACTTTTGAACCATTTGTTACTAATACACAACTAATTATTCAATTTTAAGATAAGGTAAATTAATTTTAAATCTTTTACGTCTGATAAAATTTGGATGTAAATTATAAATAGAATGAATAAATTGAGTATCTTAAATCCTTCTATTAATGCAACACATCCAACATTTATTATTTTTTATAACAAATTCCTACAACTTGTTTTTTTATATACTTACTCCGTTTCTAAATATAAGACCATTTTCACGTTTCAATTTGTTTTTAAATATATCACTTTCTAATTTTTATCAAATTAACCTCATAATATATAGTACTTATCAATAATAACTAAAGAAGAGATGAAGAGTGGAGATAAAAGTATAGTTTGGGCGAATTTTTTTTGACCAATAGTTTGGGCGAATTGATAATATTATATAATAATAATTAACTTAATTATTCATTTATCCTTATATCAAAGAATGGACTGAATCAAATTCAAAAAAATTTGTGAATACGACATTAGCTACAACATCAGGATTCAGCCACACTGACATTCAATGAAAATTTTGTTTATTTATAAGTAAATTATCCTCTATGAATCAAATTGTATCCAAGTTATAGATAATTTGACGGTCCTGGTCCTGTTAATGTGATTTTCGGATATTTAGTTGAGTGAAGAATATTAAGATGGTGGTCAAGTTACCAACAAAACTTATTGGGTGTGTTTGGTTCGACTTGTGAAAATGTGAGCTATTTTTAACGTGGCTTATTTTTAAGTCAGTTGGAAAATATACTCTAGGCTGACTTATTTTTATATTTGAATGAACTTTGAAAAAAGTGGCTTATTTTTCCATTTGACTTATAAACGTGTTTGGATGACTTTTTGTTTAAAATGGGCTTATTTTTAAGCTAGCTTATTTTTAAGTCATGTAGAAAAATAAGCTGGCTTATTTTCAGAAATAAGTTATCTTGTGTGACTTATACATAAGCTGGCTTATTTCAAATAAGTTGGGTGAAAAATAAGTCGAACCAAACATAAAAAAAAACCACACACCCAAAATAAGTCAGCTTAATTTGAAAAATAAGTCCAACCAAACACACTCATTATTCCTCGGTTATTTATTAGCTATGGTCTTCCGTATATTCTTATAAGGAAACTTGTACTTGTTGATGCATGATTGGTACCGTGAATTGATATGCATGCAACTAATTTACCTAATTCAAACCATTGTTAAACTAACTATTGGAGGGATATATATAAGTAATGTGTAAATTAGTTGTATTTTATGGTAATTGATTGCGTTTGCATCCCAAATCCTTATAAAAGTAATTAAAAGTCTGCATTAGAGAAAGATGACAATGTCTCTGCTTCATGCCGAAAAAGAAGAATAAATGGCAAATCGACATCCACATGAATACTAATATATATGGATTATACATGATGTCACTCTTGAAGTTTACACATAATTTTTTAACCAAGAAATAATAATTAATTGATATTTGGAAGGTTAAAGAATGAACTAGCTAGGGGTGCAATAATTGATACAAAGTCAATGGATGCTTTATTTTTTTGATCAGAATGGATGCTTTATTAGTTAACATGAATTGGGGGAATGGAGTTAAAAATTATAAGACGCATGTTGGCGAGTAATAAGGATTAGGAGGAGACCTATAGCATTATAGGAGTTTAGTGAATTACGAAAAAAAATTATTAATGTGTTTCCCGTTAAATTACGGCAATTATTTTATCATAACTGAAAAAACATTGTGAAATTTTTCACATCTCTTTCCTTTCAAAAAAGAATTACTCCATTGATATCAAACAAAAAAGATTAAAGTTCAAACAACACTACCAATTTAAATTCATAAACCCTTACCATAAATTGAAGTTAGAGAGACACGTGTCACTGTTATTGTCCTTGGGAGAAAAACTAAAGAAACACTTAGAGTATGTTTGGTTGTGTGAAAAGAAAGTAAAAAATTAGAAATGGAAAGGATAAGAGATGGAAAGTGGGGGTAATGATGAGAGAGTAAAGTTTGTGGGCCCCATGATAAGTGTGAGATGGAGAAAGAAAACTTGTGGGCCCGGGATATATGTAAATGACCATATTACCCTTAACTTTTCAAATTATTTACACTCTCATTTCTTTACTTTCTTTGAACCAAACGTACCCTTATGTGTTTATAAAAACTAAGGGGGGTGAATAAAAGAATCTCATCCTTTTGATCTTCTTTCTGCTACCATTAAGTAAATCATTTTTAGGTAATTGATATCATATGATTGTGCTTAAATTATCAATAAGTAAATTATTTCATCCCTCGAAAGAACAAACTGAAGAGTGCATATGGATGGAAGAAACTACAACTTTGACACGCCATTTTAAGAAATCATTAGCTCTTCACTTGTTAAAGCCTTAAAGGAATTCAGAAGAAAACAAGGATTTGTAAACTTAATTTTTAACAAAAGGAAGGTAGTGGTTGATATGGATCACATTGGATAACTGCAAATCACTATAAACATAATAAAAGAACGCATACATAAAAAAAGTGAGAGAATGCAAACAAACATGGACAAAAATAAAGGAAAAGGGGAAGCACAAGTGAGAAATAAAAGAAAATGAGATGGGGAGAGATTTGTATGAAAGGGAAGAGAAAGTTAAGGTCATGATGCCCAGTTTTGGGATTTAATTGAATGAATGTAGGCCATGTTTTATTTGTCTTCTTCTATTTATTAATTTTTTTGGACAATAGAAAGTGAAAGATACTAAGAGGAAGAGGGGGAATGGGAAGAAGACATGGGTGCATCATTTAATGTCCCAAAAGGCTTTCATTTTCAGAACGGGGTGTGACCATTCTTTGTTATTTATGATGAGCTTTTTCAATGGGTTTGGCCTCTTTCTCCATCAAACCCTTCCCATTCCTTCACGTATTCTTCTACTATACTCACTTCAACTCTTTGATTATTGTGTCCAATTATGTGTTTACCATTTGTGTAAAAAGCATGACATTCTTTTAAAATGTAGTAAAACATATATATCTTGATGTAACAAGACATTCTTTTTACTTGTTTTTATTAATTGGAAGGTTAAGTGAATGATTTGTTAAATTAGAGATTCTTCAATTCACAATTATAACCAAAATGCACATATTTGATTAAGAATTGGAATATTTGATTATATTTGTTTTACATATATAAAACTACCCTTCCTTATCATCCTTTATATGCTGCAGGGCGCTATCATGGTGTGAATAGTTTGTCAATTGTATATTCAATGCTGCATGTCAAAAAGGGTATTTTAGACATTGAACATGTTTTTAAAATTATTCATCATCCCATCATATCTAGGCAATAAAAATTAGAGGTCTTATTTGTAGTTATTACTCCGCCCTGCATGACCTATTTTTTTTTCATTCTTGTATGTGTGTAATGTTGAGATCTAAAGATGAAAAAGTTATGACCTACAAGATGAGGAGCTACAAGAAGGAAAGCAAACCAGCAGAGAAGTTGATGTTGGTAATGGGAAATGAAGATGATGAGTGGTTCATGTTTTAAAGGAACCTCAAACTGTGCTACCACCTTACTTCCCTCTCTTTCTTTTCCATATTTCGCTTTCTCTCTGTCTTTCATACACACACACATACATATATAGAGATATGTGTGTGTGTAAACATATGTGTGTGTGTATCCTCCTATATTTCATGTCCGTAAGACTAAGACTACAGTAATGTTGTTCAAACGCAACTGAGATTTCACTTCATTGTAATTTCAATTCTCTGGTCACCCTATTTCTTGCATTGGTTTTTAGGTACAAGTATCCCTCCTACTAAATGCAATAATTATCATGTCTTTCCCAACAAGTAATCAATATCAAACATTAATTGTAATGTCTCTCCCACCAAGTAATCAAACCTTAATCATCATGTTGTGAAGGATCAGCTCCATCTGTTAGGCCTAAACTTCATTGGTTATTTGTTACCTGATTACTTATAGACCTAAGTAACCTTGTATTGTAATTTGTAGTCAATCTCGTTTGAGACACTGTAAGGCAATGAATGAGAGCACCTTTTACGGAAAGAATTCAAATATTAATTTTGCCATATTATGAGAGATTAGTCATATCCGGTAGTTAGGTAGATGCTTCTGTCACTCATTGGCTACTTAGTCATTTGTTAGTTTATGGTCAAAAAAGTTATTATTTTTTTATACAAATAAGGAGCCCAAAACTTACTAACTATCAGTCTAGATCCAAAGATTCCAAGGTAGCTCGGTCATCTTGCACTAGCAAGACCAGTTTTCCAACTGATGTGTTAAACTATAGATATCCTGATATAGACTGAAGTGAGTATTTTGCCAAAAAGTCTACACATGAGTTAGTTTATCTTGCAATTTGCTGAATTGAAACTTCTCAATCTCTAGTCAGCATGAACTTTATCACTCTGAGTAAATTGGGATGCATTTCAACACATTGGATATTAGGCTGTTAGGCTGTTCAAAATCTTGGGCTATTATTTGTTGGTTGTTACATTGGCTATTAGGCTGTTCAAAATCTTGGGCTTAACCCAATATCAAAATACTCATTATGAACCCATGGGCTGATACACCATGCAATTGCTTGTGTTGGATGAGTTTATTCCCAGGTTCAATTCATAATTGAGGTCCACGTAATCGACTCCTCCAAAAGAAACTTAAACCCATTTATTCACATATGCATACATGTCCATGAACCAAGAAAAAAAATATTTTGACTTTTTCTAAACTCCAAATTTCGATCGATATTATTGTTCTCTAATTGATTTATGCACGGCCTCTCTTATTCCATGCAATCGGTTGTTTTGGATAAGTTATTCCGAGGCCCAAATGACAATTGATGTCTACATAATTGCCTCCTCCAAAAGGAACTTAAACCCATTCATTCACAAAAGCATGTGCATGTACAAAGAAAAAACCATAGTGTCTAAACTCCAAATTTTGATCCATATTATTGCTCTCTAATTGCTCTATTCAGGGCCTTTTTTACATTCTCACTTTCTTTTCTTCTCTCCGTTTCAACACTTCTCCCCCAAAACAAAACTTCAATATTTGAAATTACCAAAAAAAAACTTCAATATTTGATCTGAAGTATGTATATTCATAATGCACATATCTCCAACCAAATCAAATAAACTTGAATGTATTTTAAAATTTTAAAATGTGTTAACATTATAGCGAAAAATTAAGCTATTGGATAGGTAATTGGTAAGACAAATTGCAAAAAACAAAAGTGAGACATTTTTTGCCATCGAATAGAATAGGAGTTACGTACATTTATACAGTATATGAATTATCTCCATTCATATTTTTCTATATTCGAAGAGAAAGTGACAAAAAACTTCAAATATAAGGGACCCACAATATATAAAATCTCTTTTAATAAATTAACTTGATGATTTGTAAACAGCACCATAATGAACTAATTAAGAAAAGTCCCGACAACATTTTCCTAATTAAACGGATGTCCCTTGAAATTACCAAATTAAATAGAGATTCCAAGTCTTGGCCAAAAAATTGTTATCCTCTTATTAAAAGATGTTAGTGACCAATAATTTCTAAAAGTTGTAACTGATACACATAGTAGTGTTGTTACAAATACTTAAATAGTTGTCACGGTCTAGTCATATAGTGTTGATTACAAGTGCTCATAATAACAATTGTGAACATGCTCTCTGACCCCCCTTGTGGGTGTTAGATTAAGTATGTTAGGGCTGATAATATAGATTCAACCCCGGCAAACCTACATGTTAGAAATGAGGGTTGGTGTTTTGCCATTCCGTCATTGTGCGAATTGCACCAACCCAACCCAACATACTTATATTTTTAAAAAAATCCCTTCACTAATAATATACAAAACAAGTATTTTACCCCGTGCGTTGCACGGGAGGTAAAATTTTTTAATTGAGAAGTACATATAATTATTCTATAAAAATGATTAAATATACAAATACTATTTAAATTATTAGATATTGGTCATGTAAATCTATTGAGTAGTTAAACATGCAAGTGCTAAGTAATAAAATTCAGATGGTGATAAATAAAGTCATGTTCCATAGTCTGCTAAATTGAAAGCTACACATAAACAATTGCACTATCATGTTTTTCACAAAATTAAACTGAACATAGACAAAAAAATATGTATTGGCTTCATGTTCCCAAAAAGTATCATTATCTTGAGATCTCAATAGGAGTTTTGCCGGACATTTTGAAATGTCTCTATGTATACAACGTTTGTTGTTACATTAGTTGCTTCCTTGTCCTTGTTAAGAATGAGAACCTTCAATCCATCTATTGATTTAACTCTAGACATAGCAACGTAGAGTTGTCCATGAGAGAACACTGGGTTGGGCAAATATAAACCGACATTTGACATTGATTGTCCCTGGCTCTTGTTGATTGTCATTGCAAATGATATAATGACCGGAAACTGTCGTCTATTCATCTTGAAGGGAAGTCTTGTATCTGAAGGATTCATATCCATGCGGTGTATCAACACTTCCTCACCTACACTGTTTCCATTCAAAGCAATAGCTTTGATGAAATGTTTTCCCAACACTGTTACACGCAGCCTCGTGCCGTTGCATAGACCAGCAGCTTGGTCTATATTTCTAATTAGCATTATAGGAACTCCTACCTTTAGCACAAGTTTGTGTTGTGGCAGTCCAGAGCATTTAATGGTGTTGAGGAACTCCGTGTCGTAAAGATCTTCAATTGCCTGTTCTCCTGAATCAGTCTTGCAAACTGAATCTGAGCTGTAATACTCAACTGGCTCTCCAGGTATGATAGACAACATGTAGTCATTTATCTGATCCACAACTTCCATTGTAGGAGATAGAATTGCCCTGTTTGTTAGGTATTCTGAGTCAAAAAGCTTCTCAGTAAGATCGGGATACGTTGACATTACAATAGAATGCAATGGAGTTACAGAATCCCTAATGATTATGCTTTCTGGGATTTCAATATCAGCAACACCATCACGAGATACTCCTATCTTTCCCTCCCCAACCTGTAAAAGCCAGTTCGAGAATTCCTCTATTTTCTTTTGTTCCACAGCGTCATTACTTGACCTTAGCCTCATGTTTTTGGTCAGCACAAAAACCTTGCAGCTGCTCCATAGGTATGATGAATTAATAGTAGCATCAACTATATCTGCCCTGCGACCCTTTGGAATAACTGGTAGTATTTATCTGAAATCACCTCCAAAAACAATACACTTACCTCCGAAAGGCAAATCACATCTCATAATATCTCTCATGGTGCGGTCAAATGCCTCGATGCACAATCTTTGTATCATGGGGGCTTCATCCCATATAATTAACTTTGCACACTGCAGTAGTTTTGCAAGGGGAGAGTTGTTGTAGATATTACAGGTAGAATCTTCATTAATATCAATTGGGATTGCAAACCTCGAATGAGCTGTCCTGCCAGATGGTAAGAGAGTTGCTGCTATCCCACTCGATGCAACATTCAAAACAATTTCACCAGTTGCTCTCAAGGATGAAGTTAGGACATTCCACAGAAATGTTTTTCCAGTTCCCCCAAAACCGTAAACGAAGAAGAAGCCTCCTCGTTTAGAGTTCACCGCAGACATAACTTCATTGTAGATTTTCCTCTGTTCTTCTGTCAATAACTGCATCATAGGCAGTGCTTGTGAAGCACACTCTTCCCTGTTGAAATTTAATTCATGGAGGATCAAATGATTTCCAACATCTATTGAATCCTCGCCACTTGGTGTAGGCATTGATGAGAAGTCAGAAAGTGATTTTCCGTTCTTTAAGAGAAGTTTCTCTATTTCCTGCAAGCATGCATTCTCCCTTGTACTATCTTCAATAGTAATCTCTGTAAATTTATAAATATATTTTAAAAGTTAGAAATAAATATTTTATTTGTAATGGTAGTAGATTAAAATGTTATTTAAAATCATGAACATTTTAAACTAATGAAAAGATGCATAATAGAATTTTGAATAAGTTTTTGCTGACAATAAAGGTAAAAAGAATATCAGTGAAATATATGAACCTGAAAATCTTTGGTCGCCTCGAGGAATATATAGAAGATCTTCACTTAGCAACTGTCTTGTTTGATCCCAAACAGTGTGTGGTTGTGACAAACAATTACTCAGGAGCATACTGACAAAGAATTTTCTCAAGTACTTTCTGGTTGCCCAGGTTGAAGCTTCCTTGATTGCATCGATGAATTCCTTATCATCATCCAATAATCCTAGTGCATAGCAAGCTTCCCTAAACGTTGGGTGAACAACACCGTCAACGGTTCTTATGTCCTCATAACTTGTTGGACCGGTAACTTTAGTTAAAAGGACTCTCAAAAAATATAACTCTCCCTGAGATGGAGATGCTTGTGTCAATCTGCCCACACAGAAACCCCTCTTTCTCAATTTCCATTCTCTTTCTTTTCTGTCATAAGTGTAATGAAGTGGGAATTCAGAGTACTTGAGTTTCTTTGCGTCTTCATCCTTTGTGCTTTTCATCATCCAGGCAATGAACATTGACTCTTTTATCCTTGGCTTGTTAAATAAAGTCGACATACTTTCTTCCGTGGAGTAAACAACAGAATGTTGATCTGGTAAATGGTAGCATAATCTCACAACGGGGGGGGGGGACCTATGATGTATAGGGAAAGTGAATATACGCCATGCCCCTTCACACGGAGAAATATACCTGCAATTAAGATACTGATCTATCTCATCATTTTGTCTGTTTCCGTCTGACCCTTCATTGTTCCTGCTTATAGCTGTTATAACACGATCATTGCCTTTGTTCACGTACTTGAAGAGGTACTTAATTGCATTAGACTGATTGGTCTTCTCAACATTCAAATGACCTTGAAATAGTTTTAGTAACTTTGGATTGTGAGGCACAACATACCTATTATCCAAAGGTACATCTTTCTTCACATATGTTCTTCCGTCATCTCTTCTCATGTAGGTCGGGTAACCTTGCTCATCCACGACAGTTTGCTGGAAAATTTTTTTTGGAAAGTATTTGGAACACTTACCATCTATCATGCACGGTGCATCTTTATCACAGGCTCCACATGGTCCGTGCATCATATATTTACCAACCAATTCATATAGGACCGGATCAGCCATCTTATCTGGTATCTCTGCAGATATTATCTTGTCAACTTCTTCAGCAATCTTTATCTTGGAGTTCTCATCCAAGAATAGTATGATATGAACATGAGGAAGTCCTCTCTTCTGAAATTCAATTGTATAGACCTCTGTAAATGAAAATTAAGGATTAAAATTAAGTAAGAGTACAAAATGAAATAATTACATTGTGTGCTTTCAACTATGTAATAAAATGAACATTTATCTGCATTAGTGTATATGTTTAAAAAATTGACATACCTGCCTTGATTGATCCAAATATCTTGTCATCTTTCAAGACCTTCATTAAAGCTCCTAACTTCAAGTTGAATATCCTAGCAAGTATGTCAGGACGATCAGATGGATCAAGACCCATATGAGCACAAAATTGTCTTATCTCTGGCCATGCTGGATTACACGTAAATGTTATGAATATATCGGGAAATCCAGCCCATGTACATATAGCCATAGCATCCTTGTAGTTTTCTGCCATATATCTAGATCCACCTGTGAATGAGGAAGGTAGTACTATTCGCTTTCCCAATGTTGATGTATCAGTCTCTCCTCTTGCATATGCATCCGTCAGTCCACGATACAAATCTACTCTCATCTCCTTCTGATGTTTCCTATAATATTCAAGTCTGTCACTTTCAACCATGCAATATGCGTCCACTATGAACTGTTGGAGTAATTTCTTTGCGTGCAATAGCACCGACTCCTCAAATCTTCTGTCCATCAACCTGAATGCAATGTATTCACGAATTGTAAGTCGCGTCCTTGCTGCAGTACCAGTAAGTGATGGTTGCCTATGTTTTGACTCAAATGCATATCCATTGTCTCCATAATGGAAGATAAGTGGATACTGCAGCGGTAGGTATGCACTATACAATTCATGAACCCTCTTGAGGCCCCCCCTTTTTTCAACGATTATATCCCTCTTGAAATATGACCGGTCAAAATCACCCACTATAAGAGCAGCAACCTCAGAAGATGTCGGCAAGTCATATGGCCTTGCATTAGATTGAGTGTTCCTAATCAAACGAATTCTGAGATCAACATGCTTGTTATGTTTCAACATAGTAGAAGCCATCCGGTACTTCTTTACCAGCGAATTGAATTCATCAAGGCAATTCTTTATCCTCCTAACAATATCCTCATCAGTATTTGATTCGCTTGAGTTTCTGCCTCTGCAATGAATTTAATAACAAATTAATACCACTTTGGTTCAATATACGGATGTCCCTTGAAATTACCAAATTAAATAGAGATTCCAAGTCTTGGCCAAAAAATTGTTATCCTCTTATTAAAAGATGTTAGTGACCAATAATTTCTAAAAGTTGTAACTGATACACATAGTAGTGTTGTTACAAATACTTAAATAGTTGTCACGGTCTAGTCATATAGTGTTGATTACAAGTGCTCATAATAACAATTGTGAACATGCTCTCTGACCCCCCTTGTGGGTGTTAGATTAAGTATGTTAGGGCTGATAATATAGATTCAACCCCGGCAAACCTACATGTTAGAAATGAGGGTTGGTGTTTTACCATTCCGTCATTGTGCGAATTGCACCAACCCAACCCAACATACTTATATTTTTAAAAAAATCCCTTCACTAATAATATACAAAATTGACACCCTTCTCTAAAACAAAAGTGGTTGATATAATAAATAGTGGTGATACTAAATTCTTTATTTTTAATGATATTATAAGTAAAATAAAATTGGGAAAATGTTTAAGCAAAAAATATGTAATTGTAGAGTCCATAATTTTATGGTTTATGCGATTTAAACCTTTATTAATTGATGCAATAATGTATTTTTGTTAATATGAAATTACGTATATGTTGTTTAACATTCTTCAAAAACAATAAAAAAAAGTAAAAAAAAATTAATAAAAGTGGCGAGTTGGCTCACCAACACGCTACAAATTACAGAGTTAAGAATTAGAGATTTGCACCCGCCAAAAGTGCGGCTGCACCTGCCTAAATGGTTTTAAAATACTATCACTCTCGTTGAGAGCCTTGTGCGCCTAGTCAACGGTAAACACTATTCCCTCCGTACCTAAATATAAGATCAATTTTGAAATTCAACTTGTTCCTAATTATAAGATCACTTCTTAACTTTTCCTAACTTTTTTCCCAAATTAACCCTACAATACTTACATATAATAACAAACAAAAGAAGGAGAGTGAGGATAAATGTATATAGTTGGGATAAATTGGTAATATCATGTGTAAATAACTAACTTCCTTAATCTACTCAAATTAGGGAAAACGATATTATATTTAGGAACGGAGTACTTTTTGATATTTTACAATGATTAATTAAATAGTTGATATTCAACACTTCTGCATTTATGTTTTTAGAGTGCTATCTAACTGGTCGAATAATTCAGACAATAATGGTTTCAATTGAGAATAACTCTCTTGAGGTCATTTCTGCATTCATGTAGTCTTGAACTTGGCTTGTGTTATACAGTTAAAACTCATTCTATTAGAGATAGTTCTTGTTAGTTCCATCGCACTTTTTTTTAATTATTTATATGTAGTTTATTAATGCACTCACTACAAGAATATTTGAGTTTGCTCGCGGTTACTTTTGTAAAGATTGTGGCGTAAAAAACTGCGAAAACAACACATTCTGTCGGTTTTGATAAACGGGAAAAAATGCTGTGTGAAAATATGTTTTTAACTATTTTTCGCGGGTTCCGAGGGAATATGCATGTGTGTTCTCGCGCCTTGGTGCGAGAACATGTTCTCGCACCATGACGCGAGAACATGCTGCCAAGCACCATGTTCTCTCACCATGGCGCGAGAACACGTTCTCGCACCATGGCGCGAGAACTTGCTGCCGAAGCACATTCTCGCACCATGGTGCGAGAACCTGTTCTCTCACCATGGTGAGAGAACTTGTTCTCTCACCATGAGAACTTGTTCTCCCACCATGGTGCGAGAACGTGACTTGTTCTGGCAGTATTATGCCAGAAAATGACTACTTATATGTCTAAACAAATCAGGCTATTTGTGAGGCAGGTCACAATTAGCCTGCAATTTCTATTAAAATGACTACTTCTACCAAAGTGAAGTTGAAGAAAAATAAGATAAAATCAAATTCAAACCAACCTCTTTCTAGCTCATTAGAACTAACAAAGAAGGGATTCAATGACAAAGAGTTGAGGCGTTCAAATTATGGATCATCATATTTCAAAACAAAGTTATAAATTGGACAAATTAATTAACTAAAGATAAACTATACCAAAATTAAATTCATAAGAAGAATTTCACTGCATTTTTAGTGAACACAATATGTACAAATGAGTGGAAATGAAAGAAAGACAAAAAATAGAAGAATGTATTACCGAGTGAGGTGAATGAGAACTTCACTTCATTTGTTTTATAAGTCACAATCAAGTTGACATCTTGAGATACTTTTTCTGCAAAGATAGAGAAACAATTAGTACATAAACAAGCATCAACTCTTAAAGTTGTCCTTAAATAATATTATAATAAGACACATTGAGTTCAATACTTCAAAAGTAAGATAAAAAACAAGAGTAAGTAAGGTTGAAATAATAAAATATATTAGGAAAATGATCACAAGAGTGATGACAATACAAAATGGAGAGAGAGAGAGGAAGTGATAATAAAAAATAGAGGAAGAGAAAATAGAAGATAAAAAATAGAAGAATGTGTTACAGTGAGAGTGAGATGAATGAGAACTTCACTTCATTTGTTTTATAAGTCACAATCAAGTTGACATCTTGAGATACTTTTTCTGCAAATATAGAGAAACAATTAGTACATAAACAAGCATCAACTTTTAAAGTTGTCCTTAAACACATTAAATTCAATACTTCAAAAGTAAGTACGATATATAAAAAAACAAGAGTAAGTAAGGTTGAAATAATAAAAAAATATTAGGAAAATGATTACAAGAGTGATGACAATACAAAATGGAGAGAGAGAGAGAGAGGAAGTGATAATAAAAAATAGAGGAAGAGAAAATAGAAGATAAAAAATAGAAGAATGTGTTACAGTGAGAGAGTGAGATGAATGAGAACTTCACTTCATTTGTTTTATAAGTGACAATCAAGTTGACATCTTGAGATACTTTTTCTGCAAATATAGAGAAACAATTAGTACATAAACAAGCATCAACTCTTAAAGTTGTCCTTAAACACATTGAATTCAATACTTCAAAAGTAAGTAAGATATATAAAAAAAAGAGTAAGTAAGGTTGAAATAATAAAAAATATTAGGAAAATGATTACAAGAGTGATGACAATTCAAAATGGAGAGAGAGAGAGAGGAAGTGATGACAATACAAAATGGAGAGAGAGGAAGAGAAAATATTTGAGCGGGAGACAAATTGGAGGGAAGGAAGATATTTGTAGGAAAAAAATGTGATATGACATATTTTGGCACCATGGTGCGAAAACATGCATTCTACATGTTTTAGCACCATGACGTGAAAACATGCATTCTACATGTTTTCGCACCATGGTGCGAAAAGTTGTCACTACCCTCACAAATGTAATTTTGCAACAATGCATGGCGCTGATTGCTGACAAGCTGAGAGACGTCACGTCCCTCATGGTTTCCGCGGAAACAGCGGAAAGCTTCAGCTTTCGCGGTTTCCGCGAAAACATGCATCACAGGTTTCCGCGCCAACCGCGGAAACCTGTGATGTATTTTTTTTAAAAAAAAAAAAATTAATTTTGTGTTTAATAGGTTTTTTAAAAAAGACAAAATATTGCATATTTTGGCGCTTTTAATATGCGCAAAAAGTTGACCGCGAGAATGACACACTCTTCTTGTAGTGACTAGATGGGTCCTTTTTAGAACTTCTTTACTAAAAGCCTTGTATTCAGCTGTTTGAGGAGGTATCATGTCTTTTGGAGTGAAGCTTTTGACTCTAAATCATCGACATTCGACAATAGTGCTTTACGGTTCAATAGTCAATACTAGTACTATTTAAGACCCCATCTTTGGCAGTGCTCATGAAGTGGTGTAACCTGGATTTGAATAGTGGCAAGCGACTTCATTACAAAGGTTTTTACTTCCACCGTGTAATCCCTCAATTTATGTATCAGGGAGGCGAATTCACATCATCGGGGATCGCACTGGTGGTGAATCAATCTACGGTGTCAATTTCGATGACGAGAACTTCTTCAAAAAGCACATTGGCTGTAAAATACTTTCCATGACTAATACTAGCCTCAATTGGAAAGACGCTATGATAAAATTGTAAATTCATGTTTCTTCTATTGCATATTTAAAGGAATTTCTAGGTAATTTACCTAAACATTGGAAAACACACATATGATTTGGGATCCATGTCAATTATTTTTCAATTTCTAAAATGCAAGTAAATTAATATTCATTACTGGAATTTGAAGTGCAGGAAGAAGAACATAAGGTCAACTAATGTTTGACCATTTAGACAATTAACTTAGGGATGAATTTGCACTAATATTTTATTTTCGGGGTAAAACTGTACCTAAAATACTTTAGGATTAGATCTGCATCTTTTTGGAAACTTTCAGAGTGTATTTGCACCTTTATCTGGTCCATGTGTTGCTTCTTGGCAGACCCACAGTCCAACATTATTTACCACATAGATTGGAGGAGACGATGTTTATCATCTGATTTAATGGAGGGGCAACATTGCTATAATATTTTATTATTGCCGAGGTAAAATTGCACCCAAAAATACTTTAGGGAGAGAAATACAACTTTTAGTAAACTTCGGTGGATTTACACCTTTACCCCAATATATAATACTCCCTCCGGTCCTAAATATGACCTAGATGACTTTTTTTGGAGATGTTAAGGTTACAAAATATGTTATTAAATTATGACATATTTGATATATTTTTAGATTAGTCATTAGTTTATAGGTTAAATAAACTAGTTTAAGAAGAAAAATTAGGTAAATCAATTTATAATTGACTTATATTTTGCTTTTTTAGAATTTTTCAAAAAAATAAATTAGGTCTTATATTTATGACCGGAGGGAGTATATATCCTATAAATAATAAAAGTCATAATCACCCATTCACCCTTTATCCCATATTACCCCATAAATAATCTATATATATAATTTCTTCGTTATCTTTAAATTGAATTGACTTTTATTCACCTCTACTTTCTATCTACATCTTGAGAGTTGAGATTGAAATTTAAACAATTTAGATTTAAAGATATGTAAAATTACTAATAAAATAGTAAATAAACAAAAAAGTAGAAGTCACAAAATTCTAGTTATGGTAGTTTAAAACATCAACAGAAAAATATTCACTCAAATATTAGTATCACAACTTTTAATAGACCGCTCATATCCTTTAATCAAATAGTAGAAAATAGAGTAGAGAGGTAGAGAGAAGGAAAAACACCTCCACGACTCCACTCAAACTGATCAAATGATCTTTTATATTAGTGAGATCAGATTTGGTAATAATTCTTACAGTAAATTAACAACAGGTCAGTAAAGTTTCTACCTTCTAGGGGATTATTTTTTATAATATAACCTGACGGGTTTGAGTGATTGGTAAGTAATCTCGTCCCTTAAGCAAATAGTAGGGGTTCGATCCCTAGCCCTTGTGAATGAAACAAATTCACAGGCCAGCTGTCTACCCCAATATGGGACTTCAAAACAGCTAGAGATTAGTCTCACTTGACACGTTGGTGGGGACCCTTTGGTAAAAAAAAAACAAACGAATCCAACATGTTGGATTCTGGGAGATGATCACGCACTCATCTGGCAGTGGGGTCATTTTAATTCATTTTATGCTTACTTACTATAACTTGGATGAACTAATAATACGAAAAACGTCAAAACTTATTATCATGTCTTTTGTATTTAAAAAATGTGTCTCACAAGTATACCTGCCCCAAGACCTTTATAAGTAATGCAGGTGCGTGTATATTATTAATATTTGTGTCTATATCATATTTTTTTATAATTATATGACATATATTCCTAATCTAATTCCATTAGGATTTACATGGAACTTATTAAGTTAGTCAACAGAACATGCTTTTTTTTTTCAGAAACAGAACATGTTTTACTAACACATCCTTATTATCTTCTTTATTTGTATAGTTTACTATTGTTGTTGATTTTTTTTACGGTTATGGAAAGGGGTAATTTGAAAAAAACAACAGTGAAAAGTAAAAAATATGTTCTATATTTTATATATATCAAGAATAACTCTTCAATTAGCTTTAACATTAAGAGTTGGAAGGAGTCCTTAGCATAAAATACATACAATTGATTTTTTTAAAAAAATTAAGAAAGTTAAACTAATTATACTTATAAATTGATACTTGAAGTTTTTTTCTCTTGAAACTAGTTCATTGAACTCACAAGGTAATGTATGTAGGATTCAAAAACTTATTTAACTTTATTACATTGAGAAAAAAGTCTCAATTTTTTTTTTGGTTTTAAGAGGTCATCTATGGTTCACAGATTCAATAATTTTTATTAAACTGATCTTATATGAGTTTATTAGAATTTGTTTTTCGGGTCTGCCTACTAGTAATTGAAAATGTAATCTATTGATCAATTTTTTTTATCAGGAATCTATTGATCAATTTAGAAGTCAACATTTTAGCATTAACGCCAAGCCAATGATAACTTGTTGAAAGCCATTGTTTTTTATGAGATGCAACTAATTCTAAAATTACTAGGTTTTGTTATCTATTAGTTTTATTTTGATAGTTGATTGATAATTAATAGTCCACTTAATTTAAAACAAACTGAACTCAAAATTACATTCACTACTAGAAAAAAGAGAATTTACATCCCCATTTCACGTCTGATTTCTAAATATTAGACGTAAAAACAAAATATGGTAGCTTCCACGTCTCTTATTTAGAAATTAGATGTGAATAATGAATGAAAATACTTTCCACATCTCATTTATTTTATTAGATGTAGATAATGATGGAGAAATATTTTCCACATCTCATATTAATAAAAGAGACGTGAATAATTGAAAATTAAAAATACGCATATACATCAAAATACACATATACGGAGTACAATTTATTATAAAAAAAATACACATATACAATTATCAAAAAAAAATACACATATACAAAAAACTTTCTTCTTGCTTCCTCACACCCAAACCCTAGTCGCCCCTCTCTCATCCAAACCCCAGTCGTCCCTCTCTCACCCTTCACTTTCGTTTTCTCTCTTCCCACAACACCTCCATCTTCCCTTCGATCTCCGCCGCGTCCTCCATCCTTCTTCGTCGCCGACGCGAGGCTGGAGGCGAATTTAGGTGGCGTGAAACCCTCTTCCTTCGTGTTCGGCGTTTTTCCGGCGACCACAGCGGCGGACGGTAACGAGTGAGTTAAGCCTTGCCATTTCTTTCACTCCTCAAGTTGTTTCTCCCTTTCAAAGTCGTTTACATCACTTCCTTTCCTCTCTTGGTCTCTGTTTCGCCCACACCTACAGTCGAAACTCTGGCGAGATTTACAGCGGCATCTGCTCAAAGCTAGCATGCAAAGGCCGATTTGAACTTAGGTGAGTGTCCTCTACCCATTTCTTTTGGTTTGAGCGAGTTCTATGAGAGAAATCGATTAGGGTTTTGGATTTGGGAAAATCACTAATTAAATTAGAGTTAGATTTTGTGTTTACCTAAAGCAATGTTTTCATTTGGGTTACAAATTTTGTTTTATTTATTTATTTTTATATTATTTCTTCCTGAATTGAGTTCATGTTTCTATGCGATTTTCTATGGTGTTTTAGGTTTAAATTTGGATGTTTTGATTTAATGTGGTTAGATTAAAATGGAGTTGATTTATTGAATTGCATGTTCAGTTTTTAGACCGCTAAGGGCATTGAAATTCTGTTTTGTTTCCTCTGGTTTGATTTTCAGGATTGAGTGTCTAAAACACGTTGTGGCTAGGATTTAGTTGTTGCATGAGTAGTTATAATTTTACTGCAATTAATACTGTTTGGCTGAAGGGATTTTGGTGAGCAGTGGAAGTCTTTCTTTCCTTTGGGTATGATTCTACATGGCCTATGATTTTGGTGAGCAGTGGAAGTTGAAATTGGTTTTTATATGGTTGCTAGATCATTATATGCTGAAATATAGAGTAACAAATGGAGATAATAATTGTACAGGTATACATGTTAACATGCTGAATCCAAATGACAGTAGTATTGTTGTTATGACTTTCATGGTCCTCTTTGTGAATTTCTACTATGCTTTGACTGAAAGAATGGTGTTACTCTTTTGCAATGGTGTTCTCTTTGCTTGGAGTGTTACTATGCTTTTGTAGGATTTTCTAGCAATTTAAATTCAGTTTTGTAACCTAACTTTTAATGCTGATTTTGTGGATTTTGATATGGGGATTTGTGCTGCTGGTATGTAGAAATTTTGCAGGCTTGAGGGATGGTAAATTGAATCTGATTTTTTTTAAAAAAAACCGAGTCTTTTTATTTTGACAAAACTTGTGTGTGGTTTTATTCAAGGGATTTTTCTGCAAAAAAAGTAAACTTTAAGCTTTTCTGATGGTTCATTACTTGAGGACTTTTTGAGTTGATTGGACTGATGCTTTGTTGAGCTTGAATGATTGAGTTTGATTTTAGAATTTGTGGATCTTCTCTAGTTTTTTGGTTCTTGAGTTATCCAAAAATAATTGTATTAATATCTGAAGTTGTGTGGTTCAGCTAGATATTTAGTTAGAGTCTCTTGAAGTGATGATGTTGATAAAAAAATGCTATACTCCATAATTTGAAACTCATTTAAGTTTGCTCGATAAGTTTTGAGGTTCTAAGGTGTTTACATCCTAACTTATGACCTTGATTATTAAGATATTAGTTTAAGTATGACATTATAAGAGAAACTTTTTAGAACCTTGTGTTTTAAATTTTGAACTATGTATGGATCTATTATAAAGATGTGAGTTTGTTTCTTCTCCTTCGCTATTTTATACAAGTAAAATAGTTATTATCAATTATATTGACTAATCGGTTGATTTTGTGTGCCTTGTTCTATGAAGTTTATGTGAATGACATGTTTGGCCACCCTTTTATAAAAGGGTTTTCATTAAAGTAAGTGTGCAAATATTTTGAGTTACTAAATTATTTTATTGTAATTTTATGTCACCCTTATAATTTTACTGTTTGCTTCCCTTATTAAGTACTCCCTCCTTTCCAAATATAAGATCACTTTGGTTAATTTGGGGAGATTAAGGAAGACAATAAAATTGCATGATCTTCCCAAAATCCCCTCAATTACTTAACTTTAAAAGGAGGAGGGGTTTTCAATGAAAAGAGGAAGTATAAGGGTAGTTTGGGCAAAACTTGAGATAAAATAGAAAGTGATCTTATATTTAGGAACTTATTCACTTCCCCAAAGTGATCTTATATTTAGGAACGGAGGGAGTACCATTAATTAATTGATGATGTTATATCACTACTCACATACTTGTATATATGATGCAGATTATTTATGAAGAAGAATAGTCTTTTGATCAAGATGCTATTGATGACACTCACGATAAGTTAGCTGCTTAGCTGCTGTTAGCTGCTTGGTTAATTCAACATGGGTTGAGTTAGATATTAGATAGAATTTAGTTGTTTTGACTAGCTATCATATGAATGAGAATGCTTCTTAATGGCTTTTTGTTTTTGGAGAATTGAATGTAATGTCGATGACAACATTTTTTTTGGTGTAACTGTACTCAAATTGTTTGTAATTTACAAGATTAGACTTGATAACTAATATATCAGATTGATTGAAATTAATTGATTGTTGGCTAATTTGATTGTAGATATTATAAAATATAATAAACATTTTTCACATCTCCTTTTGACAAAAGATGTGGAAAGTAAGGTAGTTTTCACGTCTCACTTTTATATGAGATGTGAAAGCTTAATACTTTTCACGTCTCATATTTCATGAGACGTTAAAACTTATTACTTTCCACGTCTCCTTGAAAAGAGATATAAAAAGTCTCAAATATTAGACGTGAAAAGTGTTTTTTCTAGTAGTGATTATAATATACAAAACAAAATGTTAAAATAAACTCAGCACCTCTTCTGATAACTTTCCTAGCATTCTTCGAATCCTCATCACGATCAAGGATACCACTGCCTCCTCTATCGTCTTCACTCTTATTTTCCATTTTATGTAATCAACGATTTTTAGAATTTAGGTAGTCTCGTCACCACTTTACACACACAAACCATGGATCCTTTCACTGCAAAAAAAGAATAATAAAATAAAATAAATAGTGTTGAGTGCACCTTGGTCACAATTATGGGTATTTTTACACTTTTGTCCTTTATTAAATGAAAAATATTAATTTACACACAACATTCTAATGTTTAAAATTTGAAATTAGTTTTAAGGTTTAAATTTGAAAATATGTATTTTTAACAACCTTAAGTTCAATATGCTTATGAATAAATTTATTAAAAATAATTTTAAATTTAACAAAAAGTAATAATTTAATCATTGTTATGAAATATGAAAATTTTAAAAATTTTCAGAATTTTGAAGTGCAATAACAAGTTCATCATATTAGTTTTATGAAAACATAAGAAGGATATAAAAAATTTATACTTGGTATACTGCATAGTATTTTGGCAATATAAGTAAGATATAATGGAGAACTTCAAATTTAGTAAACCATCATACATTAGTATAAACCTAAAAATTTTATATTATAGAACTAGATGTAACCAATGTTATATGCAAAATAGCAAATATAATATAAATTTTAAAATTCAGACTTTATTTTATAGTGAAGAACTAATTTTAATCATAAAGTTGTTATATAATATCTTTATGAACTAATAAAACATATATTTTTTTTGAGATAATTCAAGTGTGTCCTTGTGCATTATGTTTTATTGAATGTTCTTTTTGATAATTGAGGTTAGTATATTTATTAAAAGTAATCTTTATACCTATTGAGTGAACTCTTGTTGAAGTTTAATTTCTTGTTCATATGGATTTTGCAACAATTTATCAGAGGATGACTTGAATGTTCTCTACTAATTCAGGTTACAATGCTTCTATATATTTATTAGTAACAACTCTAATGATCATTATAAAATGGGTGAAGGCCTAAAAATGATACATAACTATTGGTCAAGGAACAAAAATAACACACAACTATTCTAAGGTACAAAAATGATACCTAACTTTTACCATGTGATCAAAAATGATATTTTCAATAATATGACAATAATATAAGATATGAAAAGTCCAAACTATCCTTATAAATTAATCGCCGCCCGGTAAAAGTTTAATTGATTATAAGGGCATTTTGGACATTTCATGTATAATATTATTATCATATTAATGAAAATATCATTTTTGATCACATGGTAAAAGTTGAGTATCATTTTTGTACTTTGGAAAAGTTATGTACTCCCTCCGTTCCTAAATATAAGATCACTTTGGAGAAGTGGATAAGTTCTTAAATATAAGATCACTTCCTATTTTATCTCAGGTTTTGCCCAAACTACCCTTATACTCCTTTTTTTCATTGAAAACCCCTCCTCCTTTTAAAGTTAAGTAATTGAGGGGATTTTTGGAAGAAAATGTAATTTTATTGTCTTCCTTAATCTCCTCAAATTAACTAAAGTGATCTTATATTTAGGAACGGAGGGAGTACTATTTTTTTTCTTTGGCCAATAGTTATGTATCATTTTTGGGCCTTCACCCTTATAAAATTGTAAGGAAGGAAAGTAAATAAACATCAATAGGTGAGCATCACACAATATAATACTCCCTCCGTTTATAAATATAAGACTTTTTAAGAGGTAAGTTTAGTCCTAAATATAAGATCTCTTTTAATTTCTTTCAATTTTTCTTCAAATTATCCATATCTATGTTAACTTAATAATAAACAAATAAGAGAGGGGTGTTGGAATAAAGGTATAGAAAGTGAGAGCAATGGTTGATAATATCGTATGATTTAAACTAACTTGACTTACAATCTTAATATAATTAAATTAATTAGGAAGTTATTTTTATATTTAGGATATGAGTGAGTAAGTTCTAGTGAAAAAAAATATCATAATTGACTCCAATGAAAAATGATTTTCCCCAAGCAAAAGACAGCCACCACTGTCCAACCTCCGACGTGGGGGCTCTAATGGCAACGGATAGAGCTTCATCACCAGCCGCTGCCATAAGTTTATTCATTCTTTGCCAACCTTTGCACGTGGCATCTGTTCACCACTTCTAAGTTCAAAGTTCAAACACACACACATACACACACTCTTCGGATTCATTCCCTTGGACCAGTTCACTTTAAAGAAACTTATCCCTCCCCGCCTTTTGAGTAGTTGTTTCAAGATATTTGATCTTTTCCCCCAAGAAACTCATGAAGATCCAAATTTAATAATGTAATGTATGTACGTCAAACCACTGGGGAAACAACCACATATATAAAACGGAAAATGCTTACTTTTTAGAACTTATATACTTATATATTGTGATGAAATTATCGTTATCATGGATTCTTGCTTAATCTTTCTACCCTGTGGGACCCTTTTCACTTAGGTCCTTGCCTTTCGACCCGTCCCATCCCACCCCTTCAATATATTTTGACGTGCTTCCATTACCCTCCAAACACACAAGTCTTCTAAATTTTATTCATTACCCTATCATGTCAGTTTTTACAAGGGAAATAAAATTTGAGTTCATTTGTATGTCAATTATATGAGACTTTAGATTAGTGAGAGATCAATCTCATTTGACATGAGAGTGGGAATAACATTGGAATAATCAAAAAAAGAAAAATAAAAGAGTTCACTTAAAGTTGTTTGAGTATTTATTAATATATTTTTACTATTTTTCATCTAATTAATTTATATTATCTCCTGTCTTTTTCATTATTCCTACCTAAATTCTTAGCTTGTGGGTATTTTTTCATATTATTATTATTATTCTATTTTTCTCTTATTTAACTTTTTTTATTTAACCTTTAAAAGTTAGCAGATGCTTAGGGAAAAAATTATCTCTTATATATTTATTATTTTAAATTAATTTTAATTATTTTCTTAAACCATATAATTCAAGCTCTCATCATACAAAGGCATGAGGGAGAACATTCTAACATACTCCATGATCCTTATCTATGTCGTTTTTTATACAACTTATTATATATGTCGTTTTAACACCTTAATAGAGAAGTTAAAATCACAATTAGTTAAAAAGTACTGAATGCATTGGAAATATTTTTTTCTTAAAAGTACGAGTATTATTTATTAATGAGTAAGAGAGAATAACTATGAAAAAATGTATGGTAGAGATAAATGAAAGGATATGCATGGAAAATATATTTATTGCTGCTCATCAAATCAGATCAAATAAAACATTGTAAAAGTAGACAAAATAATTAAAAAGAAGACAAAATTAAAAAAACAAGTAAGGAAGCATACAACATTGTATTGTAGTTATTATAATATCATGAATCTATAGTTGTACACTTGTACATGTAATTCATACATGTGTTTGAATAGTATCATGAGGTACGACTATATACGATTAAAAGACATGTATGAATTATGAACAACATATATTGATGCTTCATCTATACACATGTATCTTATTCAAAGCATGCGATTTGATCAATAATAAATCCTACTATTCACCATGGCTTTGAAACTCCTATTATTTTCAAGTACGTTGGACTCATTCTTTTGAGATGTTATTCTTTGAATACTAGCATTATGGAAATTGGCTATATTCGCCATTAAAATACTGATGCCCACAAACATTCCATGTTTTCTGCTAACGCAATGGCTTTCCCGTTAATGTTACAAAAGTGGAGAGCAAAAAAATTTTTTTATTAGAAGAGAGCAAATAAATAAAGGGAAAATTAATTTGTAGTCCCTCACAAGGGACTTAATAGTAGAAAAGTCTCATAACCTCCACATATTAAAATATGATCCCTAGAGACTTTACTTTAATAAACTTCAAATAAAAAAAGACCATATTGCCCCTCCCTGTAACAAGGTCATAGACAGGGAATGACGAAGTCATGCGCACGTATAACAAGATCATTAGCAAATTTAACAAGGTCATGACTCACCCTATGACAAGCTAATGAGCAAGCATTGATGAGGTAAGGGGCAGGAATGACAAAGTTATATGCACATATAACAAGTTCATGGGAAGGAAAGAATGAGCAATCTGGTCTTTTTTTTATTTAAAGTATATTTAAGTAAAGTCCCTAGGGATCGACCCTACTTTAATATGTGAAGTTTATGATACTTTTCTACTATTAAGTCCCTTGTGAGGGACTACAAATTAATTTTCCAATAAATAAATACTCTCACCTTATCTAACCAAAAAAAGAATAAATAAATACTCTCACCTTTGGGCAACTCCACAAAACGCGGCGTTTGCAATTCAAAGTGGCGCATCACCTAACCAGAGTTAACAAACGCCTCCCCCAACCTAACCATAGTTAACTTGTCTCCTTCCTTCAATCAAATCACTTCTTTTTATAAACTCATAGCCACAGATCCAAAAAAAAAAAAAAAGAACCCATACACCAAAAAAAAAAAACTCCCACACTCACCGGAGAAAAAAAATGGCGGCGTTATTTGTCGACGAAGACGAAGCCTATAAGTGTTCAAAGCATCCTTCAAAACGACGACGTACTGGAATTTGCCCTACGTGTCTTCGCGAGCGACTTCTCGCTTTGTGTCCTGAATGTGGAAATCTCCGTCCATGTTTTTGCTGCGCAACGAGCTCCTCTTCTTCTTCGTCTTCTTCCTCTTCGTTATCTCGCTCCGCCGTAGGAATCGCCGGCGAGCCTTCGCTGAATCGATCTCGCTCCATGGCGATTCCGTTTCTCCGATCTAGGTCGAGATTCTCCGCCGGCGATTGTACGGACGAGTCGCCGGCGTTGCATCGGAGTAGCTCGACGAGGTCGTTTTGGTCGATGTTTAAGGCGAGTGGGAGGAGTAGAGGAGGAGATGACGTGGCGGCGGCGCCGGCGAAGTCGAAGGGGAAGGGATGGTTCTTTCCGAGTCCGATTAAGGTTTTCCGGCAAGCGAAGGCGGCGAAGGTTAATCAGGAGAGGTCTCCGTTGTATAGAGGTTAATTAATTTTGAAGGATTATTAATTTTAATTTTGGTTTTTGTAGATAGTGGTGGTGAATTATAGAGGTGGATTATGTTTTGAGATTAAGAAGTAGTAGTAATTAACTTCAGGTGAAAACCTTACTTGTTACTATTATTGTTATTCATGAGGAATTGGCCTCCCACGTTGAATGAGGAATTGATTAATTAATTATTAATCATGAAATGAAATGCTTCAATTCTTTGCTTTTGATTTTGTGTAATGCAGAGTACGACGGTTTGATGATTTCTAACTTTCCATTATTGTCCGAGTTATTGATTATTATGACTTATGAGGCAGTTTCTGGATGATCCTGACTTCTGAGTGATGAGTGTAATGAGTGGTGAGTAATAAACTTTTGGAGAATATGTTAATTTTATTTTCTCCAACTGTAAAACAATATGGGGAATTTCTTTTTTATTTTTATTCACCAATATGGGGAATTTCTTTTCTAAGAAGAAGGGTGCATTTTATAAACAAATTTTTGGATACAATTTCTATTTCATTGATTTTGGGGGAAATGCTAGGTAAATGAGATTTTGAGTAATTAATGTTGTTACTCCAATAGTTAATCTAATCTTGTTATTCGACGAGTTAAAATGTGTCCCTTACCAAAAATTTTCCTTTGACTTTTTTAGCTTATGTGAATGTTTAATGTCGGTTTTTTAATTCGAGAAATTCGAGCTGAAAAAGCAAAGTATCTTCCTTTAAGTTTGATAACGAAGGGAATTATGTAATTTGCTTTCGTGGAGTGGAGTATCGTGTGGAATTTAAACTAATCAGAAATATAACAAGTTTATTTTTAGTTGCAAACTTGCAATTGAATGGTGATGACTCATTTTAAACATTTCACACTTTTTTTAAAGACCGTTTGGCTGGAATTTGTAAATGATGATATGTTATTTTTTAAATACAAAATAAATTGCAAATTGCTTAAGATGGGACATAATGAACTATAGTTGAACTTAAAAAAAAAAGTTAACTTGTCACATTGTGGTTGATTAGAGGTTTTGGAGTGTTGGTTCCGTGAGCATGCAAGTGATTTTTTGAGAATTGTGGGGAAAGTACGCTTCTACCCACTTCGGTTTTAAACACTCTCTTATCTCCATATATATATATTCTAAAAGATAGTTAACCATCTTTTTCAAAAATCAAGAAACTGGAGTCGTAAAGTTAATTCGATTTTCTAATTTTATTCTTAGATAGTCCATTATACATCACGCACTTTCTCTCCTTTTTCTATAATATGCAAGGGTGAAATTTGAAATCAAAGATGGATTTTTTTCTTGATCTTTACAACTCTTACAATGTAGACAAAAAAAATCGCCTTATCACTTCTTATATTGTGGAATGAGGAAGCACTTGCGTGCTAAAACTAATCTTTTACAAGTTAACTGTTCTAAAAGTTTTGGGTTTCTCTACCGATGCACTAATTTTGAATGTTGACACTTGATAAAAAAGAGTTTCTTGTTTTGGAAAAACTAGTACATCAGAAGTTGCATTTATCTAACTAACAGCGAGTGGGCTAATGATTGAGGGAAATAAATCAGTGGGATACATTAAACAAAAATCTCCTTTAAATCTTTTCAAAAATAAATTGTTTACCCTTTCAAAGTGAAAATAAGAAGACGATGCATTTTTTTATTATAAAAAATTAAATGAAATTTGTTTAGCGATCCATAAATTAGTGGATGAAATTTTCTTCTTCAACCAAATGTAATCTATATTTAGTTATGTGCACGAATATATCGAACATAAAGTTTCACTCGATTAAAAATTTGTGACTTTATAGATAATTTTGATAATATATAGATTTTTTTTATTTGGTATATATGTTGATTGTCAACTAGCGCTAGAAGCACTCATTACAATACTGACGTAAAGATAAGTAATTGAGTCGGTACATATGAGTTGGAAGAGTGTTTATGAAGGATTGGAAGACGAAGATATGAAATTTGATCATAGTATTTGGAATTTTGTGAGGAAGAGATTGATGATTTATTTATGTGTTGATTACGCGTATATATGTATGTGCGCCAAATAACATATCAATCAAGCTATGCAAATAATCTCATCACCAGACATGTTTGGTCCTGGTCCTATCACATTACCAATCACTTGTATCCTTTCTTGTCACGCATACATTTTTTTTCAAAAGAAAATGCAATCATACTCATTAATTTTTAACAAATTTATATTTAATATCTATTCTCCGCAAGATCTTTACTAGTTATTTATTTTTTTTTATATGGAACATGCTTTCATGCATTCGAAGCCAAAGATATTATCGGCTAATTATGTCCCATGTGTAGTTTAGTTAGATGTGTGGTCAATTTTCAACTTGGAATCCATGGATATAGTTCGAGGCTTCGAGTGCATCTACAAGTCTATAGCTAGCAAGCTGTACGCGCGCGCGCGCACTTCATGTTCATAGGTGCTTGATTGTTTCAATAATGTCGTGTGTGTGAGAGTCTATGTATATAGCATGAAATTACTCCATCATGATAACAATAACAAAAATAATAATTAATAATAATAACTATTATTATTATAATTATTGTTATCAATATTAAAATGTGATATACTAGCATAATTAAATGTAGAAGTTTAACAATAATTTATTTTGTCTTCAAATATAGGATCTCAAATTACCATCTTAAATTTTTCTGGCAAAAAAATTTAATCTCTTTAAAATTGAATTCTCTTCCCCAAATATTGATATTAATGTCACTTGACAATGGGTCTTTCATGAAAGGATAATCATACACAATGAACATATTTGAAAAGAGTCTGGAGATGAAAAAATCAACACTCAACATAAAACAATAAACGGTATTTGTATCAAGAGAGGGTCTCTCTATTTCCCTCAAAATAATTATTTTGGGGGTTAGATATTTTTTTTTATTTTACCATTAGATTTTACATGATATGGGTCAAATTTTGATATCTTATCCACAAAAATGGTTTTATTTTCAATTTTATATGATTTTTCAAAGATTTATCACTTAAAGTTTTTTATTTATTTTAAAGTTAATTAAATCACTGAATCTTAGAAAAATCATATAAAATTGAAAATGGAACCATTTTTCCCATAAGATATCAAAATATCACTAATTTTATATAGAATGTAATGGTAAGATCAAATAAATAAATGACCCCAAAAATAATGTTTAGAGGGACATGGAGAGCAATGCAAAGGCCCCTCCGCCGCTTGTACCACTTCTTCTTATCCTAAAAAGTAATTTTGGTAATAAATTTAAGATATTTTTTTTCTCTTAGATTCAAATATTTTCAGACTACTAATTTGCATAAACTTTAAATTGATATATTATATATTACGGTTGGTATAAGTATTTTAAGATTGATGGTTCCCAGGGAATAGAAAATCATCAAAATTATTATTGAGATGATGATAAATATATTGAAAAAACAAATGATGGTTTGTTTAATCAGGTGATAGCTTGGGTGGCTAAATGTGTGCTTAAAAGAGATGGATGTCGCTTACCTTTTATTTAAGGGACAGATTCCTTCCAATGGATTAGATTTTTTAAATCCACAAAAGAAATTAAATCATATACTAGTCCGTCTATTTTGTAATTAATCAACAACTGATTTTGAGATAGATATATACCCAACGCATCCACATGCCCTAACCGTAATGCTCTTGCTTTCGGCTACTAAAATAGGACACAATATATTAAATACAAGCGTACATACATACATTAAATTAAAAAAAAAAGGCACATCCAATTATTGGTGTGCCATAATTAATTCTCTCTCGATACCCTTATATATATAAGGGGCCATATAATACTTTATAATTAGACATATTCAAATGGTTGTTTCAATGTATATGATAAGTTTTTGTAACATCAAATGCAAATTATTAGAGAATAATTATATTTTAGGAAAATAGCACCCATTTTTTAGTAAAGGAAATTAATTTTCTCAAAATCCACAAATTAATTATTTGACTCCGACCTTGTATAAATGGATTAAATTTAATTAAATTTTGCACAATGCACGCAGGGGACCGCATCAAAGCATGTCTAATTATGTATTACAAAATAATTAGAAGGGCGACACAGATAGGAAAATGCCATCACGTGCGACATTGGTGAAACAACATCGGAGACAGAAGTACCTATAATATGTCTAATTAAACAATGCAACATTCCGATAGTTCACATTGTGAAACCCAACTGTTTTTACCCAACTCTCACATGGATGCTTGTACTTTTTCAATTGGATACACAGAATCTTCATGCTGATTCGAATCTTAGGTGTTACTCTTCAGCCTGCTGCGACAAAATGATTTTATATTAATCAGCTTAGTTGGATGCCCTCCACATGACTTTCTCTGTTGTTTATTACCAATAAGCTATTTTTTAAAAATTACATAAGTATAAGTATCTTCATCATCACACAACTATGAGTAACTAAGGAGCTTCTTTATAGAATATCTCAACAAGATATATATTATACTCATACATTATTGATATTGGCTTAATAATATTCTAGCTGAATAATAATTGAGGGTAAATATGTGTGCGTGTGTGTATTGATGTAGAACATGAAGGGGAAAGAATAGAAGGGAAGAGAAAGGAGACAATATGAGAGGAAAGACAAGTGAAATATAGGAGAGATCGAGAAGATATAATTTTTTTTTGACCAAAAAAAGAAAATATAATTTTTTTCTAATATTAAGTGATAGATCGAATACAAGTGAGGAGTCGAACCTTATTTAATTTATAGCTCCAAAAGTAAAACTTGAATTCAAATCTAAATTGGCGTAATCTTAATAAAATTCTAATCCTAATATAATGAAAATAATTAATTATTATAGAATAACACACACATTATAGAACTACACACACATCTATATTTCCTGTATCATATTGAGATATTTCCAATAGGGATAATGACAAGAGAATAACTTTAAAATTTTAAAATATCAAATTGTTCATTTTAAGTTGTTAATGATTTTTACCATACTAAAGTTGTTAATACCTACACAAAAATAATTATTGAGATTTTGAGATTAGAATGTACTATGTGTTTTGTCTTTTTTTTTTCTTTTTTTAATCTAAAAAAGATTAGCGAAAAACTAAATTATAATTAATAAATATCCATATTTTATAATCCTAGCGACAACCCTAAATATCTGGCCTGAAGTAAACCCTAATAATTGTCTATAATCCCATATATCCTATCATATATATTAAATCATATATATTAAATGGCATTAATTTGAATGAATATATGAGATCTCTCTATCGGTACACGTCCATGCTCAAGTAATAGTGCTTTAAAGTACGCAGGCTCTCTCTCTCTCTCTCTCCACACACACACACACACACATTATAAATTATTGATTTATATATTTTTTTAGAAGTCTATTTATGAATTTGAAAGGCTGGGATAATTTGACTTATGAATATTATTATGTGGACAATAGGAACTGTTTAAGAAAGCAGAGGCAAGAAAGCAACTGCTGGAAAAGGAAATTCATCTTCATTTTCGGTGCAAAAATTAAAGAAGCTAAATTTCCACTTCAATTATAATTCCGACCATAGGAATAATAAACACATTATTAATAAGGGTAAAGGGAGCCACATGAGCTATGTTACGTTATAGCCATCCTCCTTTGTTTCCTCAACCTTGTTTAATAGGTGAAAATCAATGAATGATAGCTAGCTAGGGGATCAAAAAGCATGAAACCCTGAATAAAGCCATCACTTTTTGAATCGGGGTTTCCTCAAATCGCTCCATGGGAACATAAAATAAGTAAAATGTCACTTTATATAGATGAATTATGTGGAGATCAGAGAATCAATAGGGTACATGCCTACATGGTAGCAGAAGGCGAATGATGTATACACTATACACATACCCGGACCACGCTATAAAGGGAATATGAAAATTTTTTATCCACGTTGTAATTGTAAAAGGTAAAATGAAAATGTGAATATAAATAAGGATTTTATTTTAATTTACCATATCGGACAGTAATTAATGAGATAGAGAGTGATGGAGAGAGGGAGAGAGAAGGAGAACTTACGAAGTTAAGATGCAAATTGAAGTAAGAGGGAAGATAGATGGTGGATATAATAATTAATACTAAATGATACTCCTTACTCCCCCTCTGTCCCATAATATAATTCGATGTATTGGAAAAAAAACTCTCACAAATGCTTAAAAACAATCAATTTGTTAAGAACACATTTTTACAACTTTTTTTTTATTACAAACATTTTTATGAAGAGAATAAGTGATTTCACTTATTGAAAAAAAAACTCTTACATGTGATTGGATGATATAAAAATGTGTAGGTAAGAGAGAATGTGCATGCATGGCAAAGATGAGAAAGAGTATTGCCTACAAATGGTAAAAGTAAAAAAATATACAATAAATGTTAAGATAAAAAGCAACTTATGTTTATATCATGAGACAAATTCTCACCGCAAAACTTATATTTGTGGGACGGAGGGAATCTAAAAATAAATTGAAAAATTACATTTTTAGTTTTACCCATGATATATGATTTGATTATATATTTTTTTTTAATTTGTGTGATTTTATTAACTGGCCATTGTAATCTTGTAATCTGAATGGAAGAGTGTACAGTATATAGGTGTACATAGCGTGGCTGGACAGAATCTTGGGGTTCTGACATGTGTTGACCTCACACAAAATAAAACGTCAATTTGAATAGCTCATAATTCAAACAATAAGTCCCTACACAGTGTGACATTGGAGCCTCTATATGAATATTGCACACGGAACAAACTATATCTTATATACCCGATTTTATAATTCATCTTTCCTTTACTTGAATATATAGAAGTTAGAGGGGCCATTGGCTAGATTCTTTAACTTCTATATTTCTATTTAGGTCACTTTCTTTGTCATTGTTTTGAATTTAAATTTATATATATTATACACAAACCATATGACGCGTGGTCCACACACATGTATGAGGCTTTTGATACTTATGTGCAGCTTGCATATAGCTTAGAGATTGACTATTATGACTCAAGAGTTGATATATATTTGACACAGACACAATATGGACAAATAAATATAAATGCGACTCAATGAACAGATCATTTATTATAAGATAGAGTACAAGGAAAACGTGGAGGGGGACAAAAGGATGGACATGTGAGAAAATTTGAGTATCTTTCAATTTTCATCGCCTCTTCTTTTCCAAAACAAGACTTTCTCAACACTTAAGAGATATAGAAGAATATGTTTGTCGGTTTATTTAATTTCTCTCTTTAATTTATGCTTCCGAAAAGAGTTTTCGGTTAATTAAGAAAATACATAAGTACACGTAAAGCATGCACATTTACATATGATCTTTATAGGGCATCAAACTGAAGGTAAAAAAATAGGGCATCAAACTAACTTCTCTTGGCTTTATTCAAGTTTGATGTTTTTAGTAGATTTGACATTTCATGTGTGTGTGTGTAGATAATTGAATTAAGTGCATGTTAGCACATATGCTTCTTCTTCAACTATTCAACTTTATTTAACAAGCACTACTCACACAGTCACACATATCTTTGGAATTAGTATATCTGCTTCTAAAATACACAACAAACAAAACACACATTGTTCCTTAAGAGTCTGAAAAACCAGCTAACAACTATGAACATTGTCTTGCTTTGTTTCTTAGCAACATTTCATACGTGTATGTGCACAGACGTTTCGAGAGGCAGTTGACTTTTGCAAAAATTAAGCCAAATATTTGAGGGAAATGCACTCGATTACATGCACCAGTTGAATTCATTATTGAATTATGTATTCATATATAGTCAAACATCATACAGTGATGGTTTTATTATAACTCCGAAGTTCCAAGTCCCAATAAAATCATTTTCGTTCCAAGCAAAAAAGATAACGAAAGAGATCATTCATAATGGCTTTTGGTTTCTTTTCTTACAATGCGTTCTACTTGGCTATTTCCAAGACAATCATGGATCTCACATAAAGGAAAAAAATGAGAAAAAGTCACTTCCATACATTTGATATGTTGTGCATAAAGTTATTATATGTTTCCTTAGCTTAGCTAAGTGAACAATATAATCAAACACAAGACTAAGTTGGATGAACCCTACCATGTCATTTGGAAGTTTGCCATCACAATATAAAGCTTTAAAAGCAAACAAACTCAATCTTCCTACGTAGGGGACCAATCCACATATACATACGATATAGCTGTTTCAAAATTTGATGATGTGATAATTATTTCATGAGCACAAGTCAATCAAGGAACAGGAAAAATCTAATAAAACGGACACGGAAGATTCGGATTGTGGGATATTATTGTGTGGAGGTGTGGATGAGAGCGTAAATGTGCAATGAACCCACCCAAAAAGGAAAAGATGGTACACATTTTCATTAGAGTCTACACACCTTTTGGTGAACCATCCGATCGATGAAACCTGCCACTACTACTGTACCACTATGAGTTGTTACTTTCTTAGCCAAAGAGCCCTACACGATGAACAACCACAAATAAAAATGCCCTTTGAATATTGAGGTACTCTCTTTACAATCAACCCCTTCACTTTTCTTCCCAACATTTCATGTGCTTCAAGTCCTCTCCTACACGTGATCATGTCCATTCTCCATCTACCTTCTTTTACCTTGTTACTATTTCCCAATATTATTTCCGGAACTTGACTAATTTTCCAACCCAACTCAATTGGTACACATCCTTAATTAGAGGAGATAGGGGTCTCCCCTTGAGATTGAGAGTTAACATCTACTACTACTGCTCTCTTCCAAACCAGAGTTGTACTAGAATCGAGTTGGTTAATTTTCCGATTGTCCGACTATTGAACTATTGATTTGCTTGACTAATAGAGACAAAACACGGCGCGAGTAACGAATGAGTAGTAAATAGTTTACTAGAACTACCTATGAAAATGGAAAATTGATTTATCTCTTCTCTCTTACATGAGTATGACTTAATAATTAGACCTCCCGACCGATACAAATAATATGCCCTCCTTTTTTAAATTAATGAGTCGAAAATGAGTTTCAAACATCATGGCTTTCTCTATGTGGATAATGAGCCTAAAAGCCAACAATTTTTACCATGCTCAAGTGTGTGTGTGTCTATATATATATATATATATATATATATTGTTTTAAGAGTGTTAAGTGAGTTTTGTGGTACAAGTGGAATTGTGTCCAACGTATTCGACAGACATACCCACACGTATGTCTTGGCTTGTTATTATACTATCTTCATAGACTGAAAGGTCCTCTTCCTCAGAGCATTCTCTCCGGTATGCGTCATGGAGGCCTACTCACGTGATCTCACATGATCCAATGAGTTTTACTTTAATTCCAACGGATACCCAGGCAAGGATCGTGGAATAAATATTTCAAAGTGCATTTTTTCTTATTTAAAGTAGCACGAAGTTAAAATAATGATGAGAGAATCAAGTCTTGATATAATATAGATGTAGAGCTAGATGCTAAAAACCACAAATATGTATGTTTGTGGGGTGACTCTCATCCTCTAGTTTCGTGTAGTAGAGAATTTAAAGAGGCGTAACGAAAAGGCCCCTTATGTCTGTTGAATAGTCTCATCTCATGTCATCCTATGCCACGTCATTGTCTTTCCCCACATAAGCTTCATCTTTGATTAGACCATTCATGTCATTCCCATTTACCTTCTACATTGTTTACCAGCATTATCAGTGTCATCTACCTCCCAATCATACGCCCCACTTTCATACATGGCAATTCCTCTTTTTTTTGTTGGATAATTTGGCCACTTTGTTTGATAATTCAACTCATCAATATAATAGTACTTGAATTGGCTCAATCATCTTTATTTGATAAACATTTGTAAGAGTGTCTTTTAATTTGATTTACTTTTTTTGTTTCCCAAGGGCATCCGCACTTGCGTGTCTGAATGAGATTAATATTTTGATGTTCTAAAGTTTTGATTTAATTTACTTTGGTAAAAGGAGGTTAGAATGAAAATTTAATTAGCGGAATGATGTGATTTTTATTTGGTTTAAATTTTATAAAAAAAATTAGATTGACATCAGTTTATATCTAGATATAGTAAAAAGTCAGTGTCATATTGTTATCAAAAATAAAAGTCAGTCTCATAAAGTTTAAGCCTGAAAAAGGAAAAATATAGAAGCAGGGAAAAGTTATTTCAATTTTGGAGTGTTTTTTTACTCAATATTGATATTAGGGCTAAAGTGAAAAAATGTCCACGTAATTGTCATAAAGGTGCAAAAATACCCATATAAAATTTTTTGGAGCAAAACTGTCCATCAAATTTCAAACCTGGGGCGAAAAGAACCATCACAGTTAATTTTTTGACTTTTTTCACTCATCGTCCTTTGTTGCATCATCATCTCACAAAGACAAATAAAACATAAGTCTATCACATGTTTTAGTGAGAGATGAATCTGCAGAAGATTATGCGACAAAAAATTAATTGTGCTGGACATTTTTGCCCCAATTTTGAAATTCGATGGGCAGCTTTGCTCCAAAAAAATTTACATGGGTATTTTTGCACATTCATGACAATTACATGGGCATTTTTGCACTTTAGCCCTTGATATTATTAGTTTTTTTAT
This sequence comes from Mimosa pudica, assembly GCA_029929735.1. Taxonomy (NCBI): domain Eukaryota; kingdom Viridiplantae; phylum Streptophyta; class Magnoliopsida; order Fabales; family Fabaceae; genus Mimosa; species Mimosa pudica. The sequence goes on along the minus strand of JAKELP010000017.1, from coordinate 7,212,384 downwards.
ACAGATTGATATTATTAGTTTTTTTACATGACCACTACTGCCACATTCGTCTTGTATAAACAATTAAGAATCTCAAAAAACAGAGGCGTTCGTGTTGTGCGGCGGAGGAGACGGCGGAGAGGTTGGGGTGTCGGTGGAGGCAGTTGTCGGAATGTGGTGGAGGAATGGTTATGGAGTTTCAATGAGGTGTTGAAGGCGAAGATGGGCTGAGGGAGATGACTAATGAGGATGAACTTTTTTTAATTATTAGTTATAATTATTTTTTCCATGTAAGCTTACTCATCTAACACATCATCAGCTGACATGTCAACTTATTTAACACCATCATGTCCTTATCAAACTATAGGGACCATTTGTTTGAAGAAAATGAAACTTCAAGTTCAAGGACCAAAACCCCTTCTTTGAAAGTATAGGGACTAAAACCAAAATTGATATAAACTATAAGGACCAAAACCCACGCTTTTAAACTTCAGGGACTAAAACCCAAATCACACCAAACTATAGGGACCAAAAGTTGGTTTAACCCATTTTTTTCCAATCAAACTAATTTTTCATTATACCAACTATAGTTTGAGCCTTCTCATTATATTATATCAAACATGCACGTCAATAGCTGGATCGAACACATTGGCAAACTATCTTATACACGATAGGATTTTTATAGATCTCATTATAATAGAAGCCAATCATTTTGTTGATTTGTTGACTTGTCAAGATGACGAATAGGTGTTGAATCTATCATCATTAATATTTGTTACAATTATTGTCGTATTAGTGAAATATAATTTTTATCCAATGTCCAAAAGTTGAGAATCATTTGTGACCTTTTAAATAGTTATATACTATTTTTGATCCTAAGCAATAGTTATGTATCAAAATTGGGTCTTCACCTTTTAAATATGAGTATAATTTGTTATTTATTCTACATATCAGACATTGACATTGGAATTTTAATTTTGACCCTCATAACCAAGTTTCAGATCCAAGTCCTATCATCATAATATCTTCACTACAACCCAATGATTAGAGCTCTCGCTAGCAATATTATAAAAAAAAAACAGAGAGCTCTTGCTAGCTAGCAGCCCCAATCCTCTTGAAGCTTTGTTCATTTCAGTATAAGTAGAATAAATTAGTTTTGAAGAAAAAATAGTGCAATAGACAATTTAAAGTGACTAATTTTGCATATTTAATCTATCCAGAAAATCAAAATGATCTTATAATTAGGATAGGAGGGAGTAGTTTTCTTTTCTTTAAGGAAAAGGCTTTTCTTGAAAACTTTCTTCTAAACAAAGCTGAAAACAATCACAAATCCTTCTTGGGTTCATCCTATAAAGCACACTGACCCATCATGGGCCTCAAAAGCCCAATCCTAAAAACAACCAAAAAACAAAGCTCAGTCCAGCCCATATAACTGAAATGAACAATATAAGAATCTCATGCATCTTATCTTCTGGAATTTATATAGACTATAGTCTATAGTTAACCAATCAGGAGAGCTCCTTTTCAAGTTCCAATACAGACAACAATGTCAGAGCCTAAGAGTGACAAACATGACACCGAAAAACATCACCTCATATGTACATACGGCACATTAAAGAAAAGTTTTCCAAACCACTATCTTCTACAAGACTTAATCCTCAAAAACGATGCACTTTTCATGGGAACATGCATGACAGTAGATAAGTACCCCCTAGTGTTGGGCCTGTACGGAGTGGCATACATGATCCACATGCCTGGGTCAGGCCACCGGGTCAAGGGAGAGCTGTACGGAGTGTCGGCCCGAGGCCTGGCCCGGCTAGATGAGCTGGAAGGACTGAGTGTGAAGCATTATGAGAGGCAGCGTGTTAGGGTGGTGGTGGGGCCCGAGGAGGATGACGTGGCGGCGGAGGCGTACTTTGCGCATGGTGGTTATGGGGAAGCGTTGTGGAGGAGGAGAGGGGAAGTGGGGATGGAGGAGTATGTGGTGGAGAAAGGGTTGGAATATGTGAAGGTGGTGGATAGGGCTAAGGATAAGAGTATTGTTGAAGAGTTGTTTGAGTTTGTTGGTATGGATCATGATTGAATTATGTGCACATGTGTGTGTGTGTGTGTGTGAGAGAGAGAGATTGTTGACTTTGATGATGGAATTATGTAAGAATTTAGAATTCACCTATGTTGGCAAAAGGGTTTGAAGAAAGTTGTTACTATTTTTTTTCTTGTATTGATGTTGTTAGCTTAGCTGGTAGTGGTTGTATGATTTTGAGTGCCCCTTTCAGGATTTCATGGACGAGGTTAGTGTGTATATGTGGAATCAGTCTCTCTTAAGTAAAATTAGTTTATAACTTCCTTACTTGTTAACGAAGAACTTTTGCATATTTAATCAACCTCTACCTTTTTCTTAAGAGATGAAGAATGCTAAAAAAAATATGAAACTAGATATTTTTATCTGTGTGCAATCGTATATTTAGAATATGAATTGTGTTGTTCTACGGAATTATTATTTTTTTGAAATTAAATTAGGCCGAAAAATGAGATATTCTAGGTGGGCTATTTACTGGTAAAACACGGTGGGTTTTTTTTTTTAATAACCGCCCGGTTTAATCCAGACTCGAGAGGTAGGAGTGGTGCCCACATAGGCAAGGTCGTCTCCTCTCCCAATGAGAGAGCTTCCCGGGATTCAAACACACATTCTCATCCTTATAAGGGTTGTGACCCACTTACCAGTTCAATCAACTAATAATGAGTTGTTTTTCAAAAATAAAAATCAATTTGGTATGTTGGCTGTGTTGGTTTTCACTTTTTGATCTAGCTCTGTTGGTTTACAAATTACAAAGGCACTGGGTCACAAGTTGTCATTTCTAATGACTACACACATGAACCGTAGATCCCCTGCAAATGTCATTTATTCTTTTGGATCTTAAGAACCTTGTTTTATATCACTGATATTAGGGAAGCGTATGATCTATGACAAGAGGACCGTGGGATTGCAACATAGTTTGCAAAAGATATTATTATTTGTTGTGCTGGTTACTTGATTTGCTTGTGGAAATCATACTGGTTCGCTCCTCTGAGGAGATGCACTGCCACAATACTGCATGATGTGGCTATTGAGTACTCCTATTTGGGAATGTGGCTTTGGAAACAAGGGTCTCTATAAGTTGAGTTTGTGTTAACCAGGCATGATGCCTAGTTTCTGATGATTAAAGCTATATGTTTGGCTTTGGATAAGAAAAAATCCATATTTTAACCATTACTGGATTGTGTATGGATGGTGGCAACATCTTGATGGAAACTCATGCCAAAGAGTCATACACACATCAGAAATAAATTTTTATTACTAGTTAAAGCTTTTGAGAAAACAATAAATATAAAAAAAATAGTGAATTAGAAATATATAAGTGCAATGACTCTATTTTCCTCTTCAAGTAACCACTCTGAGCTACTGAGCACCAAAATTAACATCGGGTACAAATTCACCCTTAAAGTAACCAATGTGGTTCAATTTTCCCCTGACTGGAAATACTTATCAATGGGCGTCGTCCACATGTCAGCATTACATTCGCTAGAGGGTAAAATTAAACCACTTTGATTACTTCGAGGGTGAAATTGTGTCCAGTGCTAATTTAGGATGCCCAGTGGTCTAAAGTTGTTATTTGAAGGCCAAAATAAGGTCATTGCCAAATATATAAAAATGCAAAACTTCATGAATGCATTTGGCCAGGGAAGGAAGGAAAAAATAGAGAAGAAATAAAAAAGGTGAACATTATTAGATGAAGAGCAGGTAATACAAACAGTCAGATTATGCAGATCGAGCATTCATATTGATTATACACAATCCTTTCAATTATTTGCTGCAACATAAAGATCATCACACACACTCAACATTATGTGTATATGAAGAGTGAGTAAATTCAGTTGGCTTGAACACAAGAGGTGGTACATGTGGTAGCAGAGCATTCAGGCTTTTTGGAAATGACACAGCTCCAACCTTCACCACATTTGCAGCATGCTGTATCACCACCCTCCTTTATCTCCTCTTTGCTCACTTTTCCCCCCTCTCTACACACAATACAAGGGGGGAAATCAATATATATGCATAGTGTTTATTAATCCAGAAATACTACAATTCAGTAATAAATAATGCTGATAAAGTATTGACAACCACATACATGGTAAGCGTGCAATTTTCATCACATTGGATGGATTTGCCAGCATCAGGACCTGATGTCTTGGTTACCACGCATATCCAGCCCTCTCCACATTTGGCGCTCACATCCACTTTGTTGCCTTCAGGTGTTACTTCCCTGCAATTAAACACAAGTCAAGCCAATGTGACTTACATGCATACACAGTTGAAATAAATTCTCATCATTTGCTTAAGTTTTGAGAAAACTTGTGATATTTGTTTAACAATAGTGTTAGCACGTTCTGGGGAAAACAAGAGACTTCCCAATTAATTAAATTGGATTTTGTATCGTTCCTTGGTCAGTCCTTAATTATTTGTTTAACCTATTCAGACGTTCTAACTAAACAAATCAAATAAGGAATCCCTTGATGCAGCTTTTTGCCAATTAATTAGTCCTTTTGGTTGAGTCAAGATATGGGAGATCAAATAAGAAGGACCTAGAGTCAAAAGGTTTTCCGAGTAAGAGAAAGACAGAGTATAGGTATTGTATTTTCTACTAGACACATGTTAGAGTTGATAACTTGACATAGAGGTGAAATTAGGAGATCAAATTATCTCTCAAGTGAAAAGGTTATGATTGATGTTTGTGATCAAATATAAAAAGAGATTGTTAAATTGATGATCATATAATTTGAGTATGGTGATTTACACGGAGATAGTTGACGTTGCTATTTGTAATTGAAAGCATTGAATCAGACAAAAGAAAGGAACTTTAGAGCACAAGTTTAAGAATAAAAAACAACAATGCTATTTATAAATAGTAAATGATGAGACTGGAAAGGACAACATGAGCCTTAATAGAGATAAGTATAGATGTATAGTTATACAAGAAAATATATGATCTGTAATTATCTTATATGTGGAAGAGTAGGAATGTTTTTGATTTATTAGTTCAGAAGTCCTTCAAAAAAGAGTCCTTCATAATGAGCGAGGACACTTAATGATGGTATTGATAGAACACAATAGCATTAGCATTGTGTGATGTAGCCAACCCACATCAAGTGGAATGAGGATTTATTGCTACTGATGCAAAACTTTGGATCAAACACCACAACACAGTAGGAAACAACTAATCTCCACCACTATGAATCAGATGTGAGATACACAGCACTGAAGTGTGTTGAGATTTGTTGTTCTAATACATATATATCCTATATTCTAAGATCGATATCGGATATAAAAGTTGTTAACATGTGCTTTGCCTATATAAAAGCTCATCTATAACTCAGTTATTTAAATCCTCTTTTCAACAAAATGTATAAGAAGAGTTTGAATAGGTAAAGGTCAGTGACAGAAGAAAAGTAAGATGGAGTTAGGGGAGCAATTACTTGAGAAGGGAGGGGCTCTGTGATTGAGTCTCCATGTTATTCTTCTTCTTCTTTTTCTTCTTCTTCAATATTGGGTTGGCTTTGAAGGTGGCCTATACTGCTTATATATATACTGATTGTTGCATTGTATTTGCTGGACTGGAGTATCTATCTCTCTTTGTAAAATGGACTTGTCTATTCTCATTTGGCATAGGCTTCTATGTTTTTTCACTTCTAAACTAAGACACACTCTTCTGTTCTTTCCTGTTGGATTATTTGTGTGGAATACAAATTATTTCCACTCTGGTATGCAAAAATGAAATACTATATGACAAATAACAATCATTGTTATTGAAATGTTCACCCTCAATAATTGAGTGCGCTAGGAAGAAACTTTAAAATAATCCTATCCATATATTAGGTAACAACGTAACATCATCTCAATTAGTGCGCCCTTTCCTTGTTGCCTAGGGCTCTATTTTAGTCCACTTATTTTATAATTTAATAAAACTGCAGTGAATGAAATCTCTTACAATTTAATAAAGTTGTGGTGTTATTTGCAGAGATGATAAAGTTCTTTTTCTTTTCAATGGGTTTTCATTGATAAAATTAAATAGCTCTCTACCTTTATGATTGAAGCTTTGGAACTAAAAATAGCCTTTCTAATTGCTATTGGATCTGAGTTATGACAATGTTGTATTTGAAACTGATTTCCAACTATTGCAGCGATGTGTAGCAATGAAAAATTTTGAACTATATGAGTGACAGAGCAGAGGAATTGTTCAGGACATCCTTAATCTCCTAGCATCACAAGTTGGGTTCTCTTTACAATTTTCTCCAAGGAAATGTAATGTACATTGTTGCTTTGCTTTCTTAGTTCCTTTTCCTAGTTGGTTTTTCTTGTTTCTTATTCTCAGTTTATTATAAATAGAAGGCGTCTTATTCAGTTCAAAGAAAATTGCAATAGTGCCATTATCAAAAAACAAATCCAATAATGCCAGGAATCAAAAATTAAGTGTGTAACTAGAGTTGCAATTAGTTTGAGTTGGGAACTAAAAATTAAATGTGTGTAGCTTGAGTTTGGGAATTCAAGTTGTGTTTAGTAATAACCAGAGTAGGCGCTCAGAGTTGAAACAAGAAGAATTGAAGATAATTCTCTATTTGGACAGATCAAGTGTCTCACTTTCACTCTACAATCAGCTAGTTAGGAGAATCTTCACAAGTTTTTTCACTTTGAAAAATTCAATGATTCATTCCACGGGGCCAGCGGCCTTTAAAATTTAAATAATGAAAATTACAGTGCCTTTTTGTTTTATTATGGAAAAATAAACTAATAACTGACTAAACATGATTAAATGTGACTCAACATGACACACAACTTACTCAACATAACTCTCAGCACAATCGAATGTGACGCTCCTCGATTGCTCCTACTTGACTCGGCAAAAGTCATTTATTTTTCTGACAGAAATTTAATAAAAGAAACAATCAATAATGGAACAATATTTTGTAATGTTTAGGTAACAATATTTTGAAAAACCTTCATAATAAATATACTTATGATTAGCAACTCTACACAAATATTTTTATTTCAAGAAATTATTTACGCTTATTTTAACAAATTACGTTAAATTGGTACTTTATTTGTTACAAAATGTAATTAAATTAAAGTTATGATAAATTATCATTGTATTTATTGCTTATATAATATATGTGTGCGTGCAAAAAGTTTAATCATAACTTATTTTAATAGGAGTATATATGTAACGACCAAAACAACAGCAGCCATCAAAACAAAATTAGTTCATGGTTCTCCGGCCCTAACTATTAGATATATTTGGGAACATGAACTTGGTTTTAAACATAACATCTTTTCTCTAATTATTCACTAATTTTTCTCATATTATTCCAATCAATTCTTCTCAAGCATTAGTTTTCGGTTTAATTTGCTCACCATTACTAATGGCCTATTTGCAGAGAAGAAAATGTACCAATTAAGTACAATTGTTGACATCTTCACCACTCACCATACATGGATTTGGATTGTGAGACGTCATTGTCATTGATCCATCATCCATGTAAATGAGATTAGATAGATGTTTATGTTAGTTGTTATATTAGGGTCTAACACAACTTTATTCTTTTGCCTAAACTTGAAACCAATTATAAACATAGATGGAGTTACAATATTAAGATAGAAACATGAAAAAAACAATAAATTTGATGTGTAAACTCATAGTTTTAACCAAGTTTACAAATCCTATGAATTCAAGTGACTTATAACACATTTAGTTAGGTAGAACTGCAGAATTGTGAATATTAAAGAGTAAATTTGTAGGTTTGACAACAATTAGACATGACCTTAAGAGAACGTCATCATTTTTATTTGACTATATTTTTTAAGACACAAATATATGAACAGATCTTTAAATAATTATGCATTTAGTGGGAATAATCAACAGTTCTGCAGAATGTTGGACCTTATTTTTTCACCAGCTTATCTTCGCTCAAATAAGATTACTTGATTACTAGATTCTGATCATTGCCTGCATTAATAGTAGTATCCTCCCATCCATTAGGGGCAAAGTTGGGATTTCATTCTTTAGCGGGAGGTTTTTATTTTTTTGGGTAATTAGCAGTGTCGTCGTTTCTTCACTGTCAATAATGGGCTTTGTGCTGCACTCGTGAAGCTGGATTGGGTTACTTCTACACTACAATTGACACCACAACATTTATATATGGGCCCCATTTTATGGGCTTCATTGTACTATACTACTATGCCTTATTTATACATGATTAGTACCGAAAGAAATTTGATCGTTGATGTAAGTCATTTCTTTTTTTAAAAAAAAAAACTATATGGGATTCAACATTTTTTGAAGTTCTCCATTAATATAAATCTCTTTCCGTCTATTTTATACTTTTTCCTGCTTATCACAAAAAGAAAACTTAAGAAATAGTTTGAGATTTTGTTCTAAGGACGGAATGAGCATTAGATATTCCCACGCTCAAAATCAACCCAAGGAATGCTCATGAAGATTCATGCATAATAAACTCCACGCTAATTACTGGCCAGGATTAATTATAATAAGATTTTAGTTCCAATCATCAAAAAATTCTGAAAATTATATAATCAAATGCGTGCTACTAAATTTATATTCCCTTACGTAATGTGTGTTGAAAAATGAGAAGAGTGGTTCGTTTCACATCTGATACTCTTATACATAACATCAGAAAAACGTATGCAGTGGGGATAGGGATGGTGTTATCAAGTACAGGCGTGGCCATGGAAGCAAAAAAGTGTAATTTCCACTAATTATACATATGACGACCACAGAAGCAGTATGAGATTGATGGGTCCCACGCTTTTCTATTTGCATGTGATCATCAATTCTATATGCTGATCATAAATTTTCCTTTTCTAGTGGGTTGTAAATGGGAGCTCATATGCAAGCATGTCAATGCCAATTTGAGCTTAATTGAGAACTTCATCCATGGTGGGTAGGTGGCTGCTAGCTATGGGGCAAGTAACTTTGACTAGCTTGCCCTACTGCTAAAAATACATAGTTAAAGATAGAAAATAATTATTCTTATCATAAAAGATAGATTAGCCTTTCTCTAATGGAAAATCCATTTAACTTATGAAGCACACTTCATTTTTCAATGTAGGACTCATATAATACTAAGCTTCCCTCTCACGCTATTGAAGCCTTTTGCTCTTGCACATTTATGCATCTCTTCTCAAATCCAGAATGAAACTGCATTATTATTAGGTATAAATTAAGTGCTTAGTCAATCAGTTGAACTTTATAAACTATCCATACATGGAATTCTCAACTAAGCTCTGTTTTACCAAACATATATAACACCATGGACAAAAAGTCAATGCAATTTTTTATCAGTGGAGAAGAGTTTAAATGCTTATTGGCTGGAAACCACTTATTGCCGAATCTGCCATTGGCCGCATAAGGAAAACGAAAGGACATTAATAACAAGAGAGAAGAATTAAGGGGACAATAACTGGGAGTATAATTCTTCCTCCACTTCTTATTGTAAAACATAAAATTATATATATATATATATATATATATATATATATATATATATATATATATATATAACTTTTTATTTGATTTTTTAAAAATTATACTTGTTGATACTTAAACAAACTGAGAAAGAAAGGGAGGGAAGTATAGGATATAATTGGTGTATTTTAAAGATATTATAACAAACTAACTAATTTGATTGATATATTTAATCTCATTAAATCAGTAGAGAGTATTTGCATAATCCATACATATAGGAGTATTTGACGATCAAGCAACAAATAGAAATAATTAAATAATAATGGGAGAGTGGTGATTTGAAGATATGTTATCATCATCAACAGGTATCCTTTTAAGTTATTACTTCTTCAAATGAATCTCTATTTATCTGCTCGTTCCTGGTAAGTGAGGAAATTTTGATCTTGTAAACAAATAAGACTCTTTTGACTTCATGTAGTACTTCAATTTATCATGATGCTAACGTTTACCTAAGCGTGTGAATGTGACCTCATCTCGTAACCATACATAGTGTAAGAAACATATATATTGTCAAATCCAGCTAAAAAATGTCTCAGAGTGAATACAGTGAAATGACATTATTGACCAAATCAATGTACAAAATGCCAGTTTCAATTAAATGGATATTAACATGCAAGGACGTGTCAGTGTGAAGAGCCAATACATTCAAAATTTTACTATGAGGAAAGCTACTTGGAATCATTGTTATTGTCCTGTCTTTGGCTTCATTTGTAATGATAATGAATTCAAACGCCAGTGGAGACTGCAAAATACATAGCACTCAATAGTGTAAGTGATGTAGAAACTATACTTGTATATATGGGACCCCTATGCATGTAGATGCGACATGCGACCTAATAACTTTAATTTCATAATAATTAATACAAATGCCGCAATAAGTGTTTTAAGGCTCCTATGTATCCTTCTAGTGTATCTATATATATCTACAATCACTTTAAACCTAACTAGAACCAACACTTATTATTGGGTTCAGACATTGAAATGGATAATAGTACTAATTATAATAAGCAGACTGGTTTTCGTGTTGTTTGTTTTCTTGGGTTTAATTAGCTACATGCTCAGCAGCTCGAACACTTCACAACGCCGAGATGTCAACTTTGGTCAATTGATGGTATTGTTGCCAGAGGTTCCTTATGGTGGTGCAAAGAAGAACGATATATGTAGGTGATGGTAGTGGATATGTAGCTGTTGGGAAAGTGGAAATGGAAGGGGAAGTAATATCAATGGAGAAGGAGTAAATGATACGGACGGTGGATATAGAGGAGGTGAAGGCTATGGCACAAAAGGTGCAGTGTTATGGGAGGTGGTGGTAGTGGTAGCGGAGAAGGAGCACAAGGGAATGGGTATTGAAGTGGAGGTGGTGGAGGAGGCGGAGGTGAAGGTGGATATTATGTTGGAGGAGCTGAAGGAGTTGGAGAGGGATATGGTGGTGGCGGGTGTTCGTCGCGCAACGAACAGATTGGAGGTAGAGAGGAAGCACCATTCGTCGTGTCTTAGTTGTGCAACTAAAGCTCAACGAACATCAGGAAGAGTTTTTCTTTTTCCTCTTTTGTCCTTTGCTTCACTCTTTAGCTTGTCCCATGTTTTTCTTGTAAACTCCATGTTTTCCTTAGCCTTTTGCACTTGTCCACCTCTTCCTACAAAAGAGAAAGAGGGTTGATGAGCTTCAAAAATAACTTACAAACACATATTACTCCAAATTTCACACAAATGCATATTTTTCAATTTGTACTTTTTCCTATATGTATTTGTATCATTCACACATATTAGTCGTTGTAGTATAGTGGTGAGTATTCCCGCCTGTCACGCGGGTTACCCGGGTTCGATCCCCGGCAACGGCGCAAAAAACTTGTTCGCACCGCAAGTGCACGGGTCGCGTCAAGTAATAAAGTGATAAGTAAAGTATCGTTCCCACGAGGATTTGGTTCTAAAACCCGGTCAAGTAATGATTATCGCACTCTTGCTCAATTTGGGTGATTCAAAGGTTAAGATGTGAAGGGTAACTATAAAAATAAATAAGAAAAACTATAAACAAGTGATTCTTCAACTCTAGGATAAAATGGGTCCTAAGATTATTTTTCCCCATTGTACTTCAGAAACTTAAAGAGCCTCATCTCACAATTGCTTTTAATAGCTATATATTTGCTAACCTAGGGTTCTAGAATACTTGTAAACTCTCCGTCGAGTCAAGAACAAGTGTTTAATTTTATTAATCATGCAATCTCTTGTCACAATCAATGAAACTCACTTTCTAAGTTTCAACCCTAATGTGGCTATGCGAGGTCAATAAGTATATGTCTATCTTATCAACAAAACCATCCATGTGTCATGCAAACTTCAAGTTCTCACACTATTTTACCCAAGTTCTACACTCAACCTAACCCTCTCAAGCATCAATCAAGTGAACACAACATCTAAATGGTGATCAAGCACTTAGAAGCATTAGGTAAAGAGTAAAATAAACACACATATAACATTAATCACAAAATAAGAGGAGGAATTAAGAGTTAATCCATACAAGGGTTCCAAATAATCCTAGAATCAAAGCTTTAGCTCCACATGTTCATGAGATCCAAAAGAATATACACATATATAAGCACAATCATAGAACAAGAGAGAGGGAAAGGAAAATGGAGAAGAAAAACCAAGATTTGAAGTCAAAAGCTCTTCTAGACTTCAATCCATTGACACCCACTCCTCCAAATGTCAAGCCCTAGCTCCCAAAATGCCCAAGAAGTCAAGAATCAGGATTTTCTGTCGAGCTCTCGCTTTTATACCTCAGAAATTTCGTGTTTTTCGAGTCTGAAACTCAGAGTTTTACTTTCCATTCGTCGTGCGTTCGTTGCGCGACGAACACTCAACGAACAGATTGGAGGCAGAGAGGAAGCACCATTCGCCGTGTCTTAGTTGTGCAACCAAAGCTCAACGAACATCAGGAAGAATTTTTCTTTTTCCTCTTTTGTCCTTTGCTTCACTCTTTAGCTTGTCCCATGTTTTTCTTGTAAACTCCATGTTTTCCTTAGCCTTTTGCACTTGTCCACCTCTTCCTACAAAAGAGAAAGAGGGTTGATGAGCTTCAAAAATAACTTACAAACACATATTACTCCAAATTTCACACAAATGCATAGTTTTCAATTTGTACTTTTTCCTATATGTATTTGTATCATTCTCAATCATTTGTCACCAAAAATCATGTACGTTCAAGAGAAATTGAGATGAAATATGTGAAATTATGGAGTTTATCAGCGGGTCTATTGACGGTGATAGTGGCGGTGGAGGTGGCGGTGGTGGCAAGCCAAGTTGAACATTAACTTAATATGCCCCCTCATGACACACATATTGGTCATCTATAATAAGGAGGGGTATTGATGGGCACTAGTATATTTAAACAATTCATTTATATTGTATGTGTTACTTCATGAATATTGTCCACTCTTGTTGAGATGGTTGATCTCAATTCAATGATACATATCAAACCCCGCAGTTTAATTCACAAAATGTATTTTAGTTATCAAACATGTATACGTGTGTGTGTGTGTTATTATTCTATTCCAGATCAAAATCTCAAGATTAAACCTATTTGTGTTATTCTATTCCAGATCAAAATTTCAAGACTGTACCTATTTGTGTTATAACATAACAAATAAACAGAGCATGTAAGGATCAGTTATTCCACATATTTTTTTCTGAATTCCTGAAAATGAAAGTTGTATGTGAAGCTCCCGACCTGTAACCTGGTCTTTGATATTATATGTTATCACCGTCTTAAACGATTTTTTTAACCCTTGAAAATATTCATCATTTCGATAGATATCTAATCATAGATTCTCTCCTTTTTTATACACTTGAACTTAGCCAAAAGGCCCAGAAAGGTAATTCTCTCACAAAAATGAGATTAGTTTTTTATAATTGTAATCTCATCAATATTTAAACACAAAAATGAGATTACAATGATAAAAAACTCTTTTCACATGTTTTATTATGCTTGGTATGTAAATAAGTCCTTCAGAATGAAAAAGGGAAGGTTAAATTTACAGTATGTGTTAAGAATGCCATGAAATTATTGACACGTCTTTTAACTACACACACATACACACACATTATTCGAGAGTTCGGAGAAACGTTACATTGTCTTGTTTATTTTGTTTTAATTTTTTGCTTGTTTATCTTTTTACTAATAGTTGCTGACCTTATTGAGAAATGTGCACTATGTTTATTACTGTGAAATTCTTGTAATTTAATATGCTTAGCGATGGTATTAGAAGTTAAACTTGAAGATACTACCAAATTTTGAACCATTTTATACAATAGTATTACCGTTTCCCGTTATTAATAAACCCACTTTAAAAAAATTCACATACTAGCTAACAAATAAAAGGCATTTAATGTTTTAAGTCAATTGAGTTTTTTTAAAATCCTTATTTAATATTCAATACTTACTTTATTCTAAAATATATGACACAGTGGACTTTTTTTGGAGAAGAGGATCTAAATAAATCACTTGATCATAATAAATTTTGTACATTATTGTTCAATTATATTTTAGCCTGAGTCATATAAACTGATTTTGATAAAAAAATCAAGAAGATTAATTTATTGGTACTTATTTATTTGGTATTTTCAGGATTTCCCAAAAACAATTGACTATCCCCTATATATATAAGAATGGGAGTAATGTTTCTTTAGGTTAGTTTTTATGCATAAGTGTGTTTTAATTTCCTATGTAAGTATGTTAGTGTAACGTTTTTTAATATTTAATATATTTGACCCTTTTTCAAAAAAAAAAAGAATGGGAGTAATATTAATGACTTTTTAAAAAATTTGTTTGTTGTACAATTTTAATCACCTACTCAATGGTGTAAAGTTGAAAACCATGGGTGAGGATTTTGTGGGATTAATTATATTTAGCACCAAATTTTTTTAATACGAATTTTACTTTTTCATAATAAGGACCGAAGAGGTCATAGTTAAAAGTGATGTACATTATGACAGCTAAATGAATGTATGTGTGTGTATGCATATACACACGATTTGCTTGATATTTACAAGTTAATAAGGGCAAGTAGTAGTAATTCGTCGATTCTTTTTTTTATTTCTCAAGGGTATCCCACCCGCGTGTCAAGTGGGACTAATTCTTCGCTGTTCTGAAGTCCCATGTAGGGGGTAGACAGCTGGCCTGTGAATTTGCTCCATTCGCAAGGGCTGGGGATCGAACCCCCAACTACTTGTTTAAGGGACGAGAGTACTTATCATTCACGCCAACCCGCCAGGTTAGTAATCCGTCCATTCTATTTAACGAAGTTGTGTAATTATTTTTGAATGATTGGCCCAACCAAATTAAATAGGACGCAACAAGCATATGCATGTTGAACTGTTGAGTAACTGTTTCCACTTCATGGTGCAGTACAGAAGTGGTAGCTTTTAATATACAACATGCACATATCTATCTCAACATCACAAAGTGCGCTTTTCTTTTGTGCAAAGAGTATTTGTTTAAATAACCAATCAAAACAAGAAAGAAAAGAAAAACAAAGAAGGCTCAATGTATTTGTTGCGCATCAATGTTTGCAAAAGTCGTTGCTGACGCCGATAATGACCTCATAAATATTTAACTCAAATATTACTCAAATGATAAATAAGCTTCTGAGTTTTAAAATCTCGCATAGAAGATTTTTCAAAACTAATTATTTAAGCTATTCACTAGATGAATGGCCATACTCGAAGTTACTTATCTGTAGTTTTGAAATTTACAAGGTAATCCTCTGTTAATTTCTCTATTATTAAAGGTTTAAGTCTCAATGCTGAAAGCTTTCTTATCGGGAGGTCTGAAGTTGTAGTTTTGAATCAGCTTCTCTACATAAAGCATGCATAGGTAAGACTGTCTAGTATATTCCTTTCTCAACACCCTCACCAAGTGATAACTAGAACTTGGTTGATATCTTATTATAAAAAAATAGGACTCAATATAACACTTCTGAAATATATAGTAGGGTTTACTTGCAAGATTTTTTTCATACATATATAGGTTATGATTTAATATCAATAATGGATAGCTAATGGTGTTTTCGGTACTTAGAGTACAATACTAAAGTTAGAGTACAATTTATACAGTTCAATTATGAGAAATCTCAGACTTTTGTAAAAGAAAACTGCGAATTTTTGTTGAGCCTGCAGTTTCCGGTTTTATACATTTTGATCAATTGGAGGACAAATGTGAAATCTATAATGTTTTAGATCGAAAGTACTCCCTCCGTTCCTAAATATAGGACCTAGATGACTTTTTTGAAAAATCCCAATAAAAGCAAAAAATAAGTTAATTATAAATTGATTTACCTAATTTTTTCTCTTAAACTAGTTTATTTTACCTATAAGCTAATGGATAATCTAAAAAGATATCAAATATGTCATCATTTAATAACCTATTTCGCAACCTTAATCTTTCCAAAAAAAAGTTATTTAGGTCTTATATTTAGGAACGGAGGGAGTAATAAATATTTTGACAAATTCTTCATATTTGCATGGAAATTCTTGGGCAGTAAGCTAAAAAGAGGTATGAAACGTTTATGGCATAGGTAACTCCACACGTATCATTAGATGGATTATTATATAATTAATATATTAACTTAAAGGCATACAATAAAACATGTTCCAGTGTCTTAGATGATCACTAGGTTATTATAAATAGGATGAAACACACTACTTTTCATCTATAAGAAAATTTTCATATGACACTATGCTATAAAATCTTTGACATATACACATATACATATTCTGTGTGCATTAATTCCTACCCACATTGACAAATTGGTCAAGTTTGTCTTCAAGGAACTTTCTAATTCATGCATGTAAATAATTTATTGACACACACACACACACACACAGAACACTAAAGAAGTAATCACAATTCGGTCTAATGAAGAATATATAATCCCCTACACTCTAGATCTCACTCTCTAGATCTCTCTCTCTCTCTCTCTCTCTCTCTCTCTCTCTCTCTCTCTACACACGTACAACTGCTACAAGGAGTAATTGCAGCAGAAAGTAGTAGTCGGCAGTAGTTGTGGCAGCTATATAGACATATTGGCTAGGCAGAGAGGAGGATTAGTGGAGAAAGTAAGGTTTAGATTTGTCTCTCTGAAGCTTAAAAATAATAAAAAAACTTAGACCCTCCATGATTTGTGTGTGGCTTTTCTCCATCTCTTTATTCTACTCGTGTATATATAGTACTTACTTAAACGTTAGCTGGGCCTCATCGTGTGAATATGTAAGGCTGATCAATGATAATAATAAATATTACAATATAAATATCTCGATATCAAAAATTTGAAACCGAGAAATCATATATATAAAGTGATATGTGGAAGACAGCAGAAGCACACAAGGGAAGTAAGTGCGTATATTTGTATGTATCTTTGTATCATTATATGTTTGTAAAATGGGCCACATTGTGGGACATCTATATTGTCCAAGCATGTGCCATTCAACCACTTATGCCTTTATACGCGGCTTCATTCCCTATAAATACCATCCTACACTCCTTCCTTCTTCACTCAACCAAGCTTCTGGGATTTTCTTCTTTTAGAGCAAATCCCATATGGCTTCTCATCACAGAATTATTCCCACTCTTGCCTTGTTCTTTCTGTTGGCTCTTGGCTTATGTTCAGCAAGAAGATCCCTCCTCACTTTTGATTATAACAATGCCGGTGGTTATGGCGGAGGAGGTGGCTCTGGCGGTGGAGGAGGCTATGGAGCTGCCACAGGCCACGGAGTTGTTGGCTATGGAGGTGGAAGTGGCGGTGGAGAAGGTGGTGGTGGTGGAGGGATAGGATATGGTGGTGCAGGTGGAGGTGGTGGTGGACATGGTGGAGGAGGAGGTGCTGGATATGGAGGCGGAGGTGAACATGGTGGTGGATATGGCGGTGGTCAAGGAGGTGGAGAAGGAGGAGGCTATGGTGGTGGTGGGGACCATGGTAGTGGATATGGAGGAGGCGGTGGTGCAGGTGGAGGATATGGTGGAGGAGAAGGAGGTAGTGGTGGTATAGGTGGAGGGCATGGTGGTGGAGGTGGTGGCGGGTCGGGTTATGGAGCCGGAGGGGCTCATGGTGGTGGTGAAGGTGGTGGAGCAGGAGGTGGAGGATATGGTGAGCATGGTGGTGGATATGGAGGAGGAGAAGGTGGAGGAAGTGGGGGAGGATATGGTGAGGGAGGAGAGCATGGGATAGGGTATGGTGGAGGAGGAGGAAGTGGTGGTGGTAGTGGTAGTGGTGGTGGTGGAAGTGTTGGATATGGTGAAGGAGGGGTGCATGGAGGAGGATATGGAAGTGGTGGAGGAGCTGGTGGTGGAGGTGGTGGAAGCAATGCCGGATATGGTGGAGGGGCTGGAGGTGGCTCCGGTGGGGGAGGAGGGTACGGGTTGGGTGGTGCACATGGCGGCGGTTACGGAGGAGGTGGTGGTTATGGTGGTGGACAAGGTGTTGGTTATGTTCACTATCACCCTTGATGTGAATGGATTTCCTTTGGACTTATTAAGATTCAAGAATATAATAAGTAAAAAAAATATTGATATATTGATACTATGATCATATTAATTACTATTTATATGTATTGAAGATATGTCTCCGATAGATTATTGCAATAATAATGATTATTTATATTATAAATCTTATTTATATATGTTGTTTTCTCTTGGTTGTTTTAGATATTTTAATATATATTGTAATTGTAATGTTATTATTATTCTGTGAAATTAAAATATCCTGGCTCGTTAGACAGGTAAAGCCAGTCAAATTAAGGTTACACTTGATAACATCATAATTTTAATGGAAGATAACCATGTGTACAACAGACTAAGTTAGAGTAATACAGTAAAATGTTTTCTTGCAGTTTCTGAACTAATTAGTTAACTATAACTCATCATCATTATATCGGACTACGCTTAGAAGAAACAAGTTATGATTCCAGATCTCAAGCTTAATAATAGTTGCGACTCTGAATTAGTGCAAGATATCACATAAATATACATAAGCCATTATTTATGTAAGATTGATCTCACATGTTGGTGTCGTACGGAGTATTTTGCATGATCATAGTGCCTGCTGCTTTGTACGTTCAAGATCGATTTCTTTCAAACTTAATTACCAACTAATAGATGGAATTTATACGGCGCTCTCAATTAATCTGATGTTTGGAGAAAGCTAAATAAATTTTACAGTGTGTGAGAGATGGCAACTAACTTTCACGTTATGATGTGCGAATTTTGTTGGTACATGGAAATTATAATTAGATGTCATTAAAAAAAGGAAATTATAATTAGATGTAGGGGTGGAAATAGGTCATACCTTAAATTGGTGGCCTTTGGTCTGTTTAAGGTTTGACTCTGGCCTGACCTATTTATTAAATAAGTTAAGTCAAGACCTATTTACAAGTCTTGTTGTATAAATAGGTTAGACTTATTTCATGAAAGTCTGGCCTACAAATCTTTAGGTCTTGCCTTTTTAGTATTAAAAAAACATTAGATAAATAATTTTATTCGATAATATGCACATATTACATTGTTTGATAAGTTTTCTAAGTCTATAAAAAGTCTGAGTGTAAATATGAATAATTTGAGGCCTATTAGAACTTGCATTTAAAACAAACTATTAAAATGTGAAGTCTTTTTAAAGGCCTATATTGTAAGTAAACATTTAAAAAGACTTTAAGCTTTAATAGGTCTTTTTAAAGGCTCACATTAGTCCAACCCGAATTTTATTTCCTTATCTCAGGCTAGCCAAATTCAGCAAAAGGTTGATCCTACCCGTATTTAATTAGATGTAATGCATTAGTGTATTTAGAATTTTCTGTTGTGCTGTTATTTTTAAAAAGAAAAATGAGTGAAGATAAAGTTAAACTACAGAAAAGATGAGTAGTAGTCGTTGAGCTAGTATGCTAGCGGTTTTCTCTTCAAAGATCTATTGAAACAAGATTATTGTAAATATCTTTTTTTTTGGTAATGTTGTAAATATCTTTTTTTTTTTTGTAAATTGATTTTATGGTAATCTTTCTCAAGACACTAAATTTGTGCACTTCGGTACAATTTTTTATTTACTTTTTATTGATAACATACCAGTTCATTTGGGATATAGATGGGCTTGTACTGATTAGGAAAATGTAGGCTTCAAAGGCCCAAATCCACCTAAATGTGAAAAGATATTGTGGAAACAGAAGATTGGGAAAAAGTCTGATACATTTCTCTTAGTATTAGCTCCATTATATAGTACATGAGACCCCCAATTTATCCTTTGATTATAGGGATTTACATGATGCATAAAATAAAAAGATTCTATACTAATTTATTCTCCTAATCAAATAATATCATATCCTTATTCTATAATTATGACTCAGATTCTACTAAAATAAAAAACATAATTTTAACACTCCCCCTCAAGTTGGACTATGGTCCAACTTGGTTAAAAAACTTTATTCTTCATTTTTTTTCTTTTTTTTTATTACATGGGGAATGACCGTCCCATCGTAAACAACATGTGAGGAATGACCATCTCACTAACAACAAAAACACTTTGTGCGTGGGGAATGACCATCCCATCGCAATTCACACATGCATGTATGTGGGGAATGACCATCCCATCATACTATGCTTCACAACAATCAAAACTGCCAATCATCTACACCAAGGATCGGTTCAGTTTGAGCAAAAGAGGTAGAGGCAATCTGCTGGACCTGCATGCCTTTCAACATATCAATGATTTGAGCTAATTGCTCATTACTAACTGATGTAGCTGACTGTGAGGATGCCGCTAAACCATTCTCTGGGAGCACTTGTTTTGCTCTATAATTGCCTTGACGAGGCTTCCAATCTGCAGGTTTCCCATGAATATCCCAACAACGGTTGCGGGTATGTCCATCCTTCTTACAGTGATCACAAAATGGCCTTTCAGGTTTAGTAACCAAAGCCGAGATTTCAGGAACAGATGATGATTGTTCCTTTGACATAACGTGATTACAAGATTCCTCACGACGGATTTCAGCATATACTTCTCGAATTGAGGGCAACTTTGTCTGGCCCAGAATTCTACTCCGAACATCTTTAAACTCCGGTTCGAGACCTGCTAGAAATAGAAGAATACGTTCTACTTCAAGACTTCTCTTTCTGTTTGCTATCCGTCGAACACTTCCACTCCTCTTGATTAAGGAGATCTAATTCTTGCCAAAGTCCATTTAGCTCTAGCCAATACTCGGTAACTCCTCTAAGGCCTTGAAAAGACTTCCAAATTCGACGTTGAATATCAAAAATATGAGACAAATCCTTTGAGTCAACATAAGAATCATGAACCGCGACCCAAATTTCATATGCCGACGGAAGATACATAAAACTCTTTTTCAGTTGAGAAGTCATCGCATTTATAAGCCATGACACCATGGCATTATCAATTTTTCATTGTTTTAACTCATCAACTTTAGAATCACTTGGTTGCTTAGTTTCACCGGTGAGAATTTCAAGTTTTCCACGCCCACCAACTGCGAGTAACATGGCTTGTGCCCAATCTCGATAATTATGAGGAGTGAGTTTTTCAGAGACAATGGTGCCATCAATAATCGCACCAACTTTAGATTCCATAATTTTTTTTTTATTTTTTTTTATATTTTTTTTTACTTTTTTTTTTCTTTTTGTTTTTTTTTTCTTTTTTTCCTTTTTTACAAGACTTTCCTAGGGACTAGAGTACAGAAACAACAACGAAAGGAAAAAAAATAAAAATAAATAACAATGCAGAACAAAAAACGACAAGCAACAAACATGAGTAACAAGCAAAAAAAACAAAAACGACGAAGATGATGATGACTGAGACTTTGGTCGGCGAACATGAAACTCTGGTCTGGAGGAAAAAGAAATTCGTGCTATGGTTTCGGCTTGTGTCGAATGAAGGCGGCGACGGCGGAAGCTCTCATCGGACGGCAGCGGTGGCGGAGGCTCTAATCGGACGACGGCGACGGCAGAAGCTCTAATCGGACGGCGGCGGTGGTGGAGGCTTGAATCGGACGACGACTGCGGCGGCTCAAATCGGACGACTACGGTGGCTGAGATCTGAAACTCAGATGGACAGGTTCGATCGAACCCTTGGACTACTAATGGTGGTGACACAATTTTGGGAGTGACGTACAGGAAGAGAAGAGCAAGATATAATTTTTATTTTTATTTTTATTTTTTTCTTCTACAAAGGCCACTTGTGCCTAGGGATCAGACTAAAAACTAAACTTCTTTTCTTTTCTTTGACCTAGCTCTGGTACCATGTGGAAACAGAAGATTGGGAAAAAGTCTGATACATTTCTCTTAGTATTAGCTCCATTATATAGTACATGAGACCCCTAATTTATCTCTTGATTATAGGGATTTACATGATGCATAAAATAAAAAGATTCTATACTAATTTATTCTCCTAATCAAATAATATCATATCCTTATTCTATAATTATGACTCAGATTCTACTAAAATAAAAAACATAATTCTAACAGATATTTAGGTATATTAAATGTCCTCATTAGTCAATATTGTGTTTTTTGATCAAAAGATTATGTACCCAGAGTTATGCTACCCCCTAGTTCATATTTTGGATGTAATTACTCAAATCGCAAATGTTTTAGGTCATGTTTTTTTGGCCGAATATTTGGTCTTAATGTTAGAAGTTGCAAAAATATCATGAAATTGTTAAATGATTTATATGGTGAATACTACTCTATTGACCTTCCATTAATTTCATGGGGAAATCCCAAATAAGAAATAATTGAATTTTAAAATCATTTTAATTAGTTAAATAACTTAATAACAAGATTAACTAGTGAAGTAGTGCATTTACACCCAAATCCCCCTTCATGAGATTTTAAAATTCAACTGTCATTTATTTAGAATTATTCATACTTCAATCATGACTTCTCATACTTCTCATGAGAATCTTTCAAAGATAGGCTAGAATATGTGGTGTAAAATTATGTCTCCTTCTCAAGCTCCAGATGAGAATTATGGACCGGTTAGGAATTAGTTCACAGTATTAAGACCCCAATATATACACTGAAACGGTGCTAAAACATTTAACTAAAGGCAAGCGATGGATTGGGATCTATTTAATTACATATTGGAGGCCTTCAAACATACAGAAGAAAGCAAGTAATGTTTTTTTATCCATTATCTGCTTTATAAAGTGAGCCAAACTCATTTATTAACGAAAGCAGAAGAGGGGAAAAGAGATAGCACAAACAGCGCAATCATTTACTCAAAATTACTCTGCTTCAATTTATATCGCAAAACTCTTTGGTGTTCCAGGTTCAAGAATATGAATATGAATTACAATGCCTTAAGCTATACACTTTTGCCTGTATTTATTGACAAGATTTCACAAAGCGAAGGCAACTTTTCACGAGAACTTGGTAAAGCCTCTACTTCCAAAAGACAATACTATTTTTGATCCAAAAAAAAGACACTACTAATTACCTTGAGTTATCTAGAAGCACACATGAGAGAACTTGATTTCTTACGCTCACCAGAAGCAATGGATTTCTTACATTGAGAACCCAATTTCTTCCTCTTTTTGATTAAATGACTGTCATGAGCGGGCCCAGCAGACATGGCACCCATTAGTTGTTTTGATCTCTTCGAGCCACTCTTGCTAAGATATCTCATTGCTTCTTTCCTCTCAGAACTGTCAATGATTTTATTTACTGGTCTCTTACACCTCTCATGATTTTCAATCTTCAAATGCTCCCGTGGAATATTGCCAGTAATATCTAAAAGATCCAACTCAAAATGTTAGATTTAGGCACATTTCCAGAACAAGGATAGAAAAAAGGCAGTAAAAATGTTCATTTAGTTACCTGGAGACTCAGAATCTGAACATGGGGAGCTGAGTGGAGTTAAAAGACGGAAAACATCATCTGGTTTATCAATAGCCTCCCAATGACATTTTTCATCAGGTGACGGCAGGGAACCATTTTGCTCATTGCATGGCACTTGAACATTGGTGGTTTCTTCTTTAGAGCAATTAGAACTAACAGTAGCTTGATCTGACTCAAAGTGAACCTGTCCATCTTCAATATAAGAATCCATACAGTCATTGAGCATTTCATTAAATCCTCCATTAGAATAAATAGGCATCTGCAGGGAAGGTGCTAGGGATTCATTTGCAGTTCCGCTTGTAAGATCTGTCTCACTATGATCAGGGTGATACAAGCCATCAGTATTGTCCAAAACTGAATTTGGAGAAGTTTTAAGAACACTTGGGTCCAAGTATTGGACTGATGGACCCACTACAGTCGATATCCATGGTGTGCCCTTTCGTGCATAAAGTAATATGTATGCTTCCTGAGACAGAACACATTCTGCAGTAACTCTAGTGACCTACAGAAGATTTAACAAAAAACCAAAATTAGTCATAACAGAAAGTCAACTACTAAATAAGCACAACCCATTTGTAGAAGAGATCCCTCAAGCAGAAAACTTTCAACTATTGCATCGAACAATACAACAACAATAACAGAGCCTTATCCCACTTCGTGGGGTCAGCTGCGTGGATTATAGGCATCACTATGTTATACAACAACAATAACAGAGCCTTATCCCACTTCGTGGGGTCAGCTGCGTGGATTATAGGCATCACTATGTTCTATCAGTAACCAACTATTACATCAAACATTTATTTGTGCACATAAGGAAGGGGGAACCCTACCAAATCGATAGCATATGCAGATATCCCAAAGGAAATTAATGAATCTCAACTATACATAAAGCCTGAACTGTGAAGGGTTCCTGAATGCCCCAAATATAAGGAACAGAATAAAGACAGGGCAACATGCCAAAATATAGATAATCTCCGTTCATATCAGAATTAGATTGTGTTGAGGTAACCAAGGGAGAGTCTAATTTTAAACAATTATAGATAAAAGATATTATTACCGTGTAGTCATCCAAATTATACCACATGTCAGGTGCAGTGCGAACAAAGCAAAAGTAATGGCCAGAAGTAGGAGAAGTTCCAATATGCACAACGAGAGCATACAGGTCATACTTCAGCGCTTCCTGTTATCACAATAAAGATTCAGGAAACGGTAAAACAAGAAATGAAAACAAAGGCTCACCAAAATAATAACAACTCACATTGTTGCTCTCGCCACAATTGGTATAAGGCTGTAAGTCCAATTCTAGAGGAAAAGCCACATGATTATCAATCTTTTCAACACATGTCCCATCTGTCTTAAATCTCTTTAAATGAAATGCTGCAACTGAAGGTGTCTGATCCAAAATAAGCCTCTTCTCCATGGATACTTCCTCCTTACAGCTATCACATGTAAGCTTATCATCTATCTGCTCTACCTTAGTGAAAGACGCTAATGCACTTGGAAGGTTATCCATGTTATCTATCTCTAAGCTAAAATCAATGAGAGGCTCATATGTGTCTGAACAGTGTCCACAATTACAACATTGAAGCTGAAATGCAAAGGTCAAACATGCAAGAATTAAAAAGTCACATTCTAAACCATAAAGGATATAACAATTTGCATAACACTAATTTGTTTAAAAGGAAAAAAACAGCTTAAAAGAACAGAGGCATTTTTTTGTCATACTTTGCTGATGAGGCGACCTCCAAATATTTTCTCCACCATATTATCAACATAACCACGAATCTTGCCATTTCTCCTCAAATCAAGATAGCATCTTTCGAGTTTATCTAAGAAGCACTGCAGGAATTCATGGGCATCTTCCTGCTGGTGTCTAGTAAAAAAGGAAGAAAAATCTGATAGCTGGTCAAGAAAAACAATATCTTGAGCTATAAAGTTCTCATCCATTGAAGCTGCTCTAGCATAAAATTAGTTCATTACTCATTTACCCACATTACCCATTGGTGTAACCTGAAAGCCTGTACACTCAACTACTTGGTTCCATACTCATCAAAAAGATGAGTAGATAACTGAACGCTCTATATTTTAATATATAGCCCATGCAAAATCAAATTTAATCCATCCATATGAAATCTAAACAATTTAGATACAATTAGCTCTCATTACTTATCTATTTGATTTGCAGACAAACTGATTCCACACGCTCAACTAGACAAACACACAGATGCTAAAAAATTCATATTTTTTTGGAAAATAAAGGATACGGTTCAAATTGTCGACAAGTTTGAAAGGCGAGATAGTTTTTCCAGGAGACTTCAACGAAAGCAGAAAGTGATCACGAAAAGCACAGAGCACACAGAATCCATCAACACCACCTGAAACCACAAAATCCACAAATAAAAAAAACAAAACCTCACAAAACAAACACAACACACAAAATCAAGAAAACAACAAAAAAAAACCCTCACTTTCACAAGCTCCATGATGATTAACATTCCATAAACCATCAATCAAAGGCGCAGTATGCGTAAGACATTGCAAGATAACATTAAAGAAACACGTGTTTCCAAGATTCTGAAGCCCAGCGCCCTATAATAATAAAAAATCATCCAAGAACCACAAAGATTAGCATTAATTAAATCAAATTAAATCAAACACACATAATAAGTAAAATAATAGTATAGTAAAAAGAAAGTGAGATACCACAGTGAAGTGTATAATTCTGAAAGCATTAACCCCATCGTTAAGAACAGTGGCGTTACTACGATCAGAAGGCTCCGCCACGTCATCAGTCAACGGGAGATAATAATTACTGTGAGGAGCCGGTGCCACGTCATCAGCAGCACCTAGGGTAAGAGGGTGGTTGCGCGATTGGATTGAAAGCGACGATAGATCGCACATTGGAGGATTGGGAATGTAGGGAGGCGAAGGACGGTGATAGAGAATTGGTGAAGCTGAATTGGGAAGGGTATTCTGGGAAATTGTGGGGGATCCGGCGAGGAGGGGATCGGAGAAGGTGGGGTGGTGGATTTTCATGGGGGAAATTAGGGTTTTGGGATTTGGGAATTAGGGTTTTGAAATTTGAAGCGAGGAAGGGATGATAAAGTTATGATTTGGGGGGGAGGGGAGGGAAATGAAGGGAAGGGAAGGGAAGGGAAGGGAAGGGAAAGGAGGGAAAATTTGAGGGAAGGGAAAGAGGGAGTGGGAATTTGAAAAGAGAGGGAAAAGAATGAGAGCTTCAATTGAATTTGGTGCCAAAATTTTGAGGAAAGTGACAAGAGCACTTGGACTCTCATTCTCTCTCTCTCTCTCTCTCTCTCTCTCTCTCTCTCTTTCACGATTTATCTCCCAACTACAACTGAACACAGACATGGAAGGGCCCGCCCTATTAAATAATTAATTAATAATTAAATAATGAAACTCTAATCATTCTTTTTTTTTTTTGCCAACATTACTCTAAGTCTCTAGTCATTCAGTGATTCAGATTTTCGAGAATATCGGGTATAAATATAGTACTATTATTATCTATCGAAATTGTAGGCTTTCTCTAACAATAATAATAATAATGTACGGATCAATTAATATATTTCTTTTCCACTTACTATTGATATTGATTGGGTGTGGAATTTGACTAGATTTTTTTTTACAAAAAGTTTGACAACAATTGAAATACAAATAAAATAAATAGAAGATGTAAGAAAAAGACTTTATTTATGCTAATTAAAAATAGTGAATAAAAATATAAAGAGAATTTGGAATAAATTGTACCATAAAATTTTTATCAAGAACAGATTCACGTATAAAAATTGAAGGGTGTTAGGCTCTAGAAGATTTTTAGGGGGCAATTATGCCCTAGAAGTTTTAAAAATTGGGCAATTTTGTTCTTGCTGTTAAAGATGTTAATCTTAACTACTAGTATTATTTTTTACTTAACTTGTATTTAATTGGCATAAACTGATAGACTTTAACTGTCATATTTACATATAAGTAAAAAATAACCGCCAAAAGTACAATATTCTTGAGATGCCTAGAGGACTTCTATGAAAACTTTCGGAGCATTTTTGCCCCATAAAAAATTTCTGAGTGCTTAACGCCCTTTCATGAAAACTTCCGGGGCATTTTTGCCATTTAACTCTAAAAAAATTGCTAGAAATCATCATATTTTTAGATTGTAAAATAAAAAACATTGAAAACATGATATGTTTAGATTTTTTTCATTAGATGATTCCTATTTTTAGGGTGTCAAAGTCTGTAAGTATTTACTTGTGATTGGTCAAACTACAAATGATGTAGTGCACAGGTTCACCCAAGAATTTCCCATCAAAAGAAATAAAATGAAACTTCATGCAAATATTAAATACTAAAAATATGTTTTAACCTTGTAGTTATAATTTTTTTTAATTCTTTATTTTTTTACCGATTTTTAATTCTTTGATCGATACATTATAAGTGTGTTGTGTATGCTTAAACAGCTAACAATGAAATTGCACACTTAAAGAGGTAGATGGAGGAGAAAAAAACACAATTTGACGTGTCAACCTAAAAACCTCAACTAACTTTTAAAAACATTTTATTTATAATGTAAAATCAAAAACATTGAATGCATCATGATATTTAATTTTTTTCATCAGGTAGCTCCTATCAAAAATTTTTCGGGGTGTCACGTCAAATTGAAAGTTTCACGTCTGACATAAGTGTCTACTTATGATTAGTCAGACCACAAATGATATGATACACCAAGTTCACACAAGAATTTCTCCTAGAAGGACTAAAATGAAACTTAATGCAAATATTAAATACCTAACGCATATTAGTTGTATATTGTAATTTTTTTTGAATTTTTTGATTGAAACATTATAGTTGCGCTATGTATGCTTATTAAGAATAAAAGATACACACTTGTTCTACTCTTATGGATAACTTGTCATGTTTTTAATTGACAACTTCAATACTAAATATCAAGAATAAAGAGGTAGAGATAAATGCAGAAGAAAGGAATATAAGGACACGAAAAAAGATATGAGAAGGTGGAGAAGAAAAGAACACAAAAACACGAAAGAAAATATGAGAAGATGGAGAAGAAAAGAACACAAAAACTATACAGAGTTACAAGGGAATTAATTATGGTTTTGAGTGTAGAGATATTAAAATTGTAGATTTGCCTATCTAATATCTCTTCTAATTTTGGTTCAAAATGGGAATGGGTGTGAAAAGTAATGGATGGTAGTGTTCCATCAAATACTTAATCCTGATGGTAAAAAAAAATCATATACTTAATCCTCATTGGTGTAGAAGGTATAGATTTAATATTCTAAAACCTACAATTTTTAAATCATCAATGTTGATTCAAGAAGTCATTGCTCAATTCTGTGTGATTTTCAATTTCATTAACCTATAAGTTTTGTAATTTAGATGAATGATTCACATAGTGGCATATTAGAGACCATTTATGTTGATAAATTAACTCGAAGTATTCTAAATTTTGGTAAATAAATTGTGTTATTTGGATAGATTCCTTCCACTTAGTTGGTAATTGAAATTCTGCCATTAACATAACTCATGAGTCTAAGAAATTTAATTTTGTTATTGTGTTTGAAGGAATAAGGAAGATTCAATTAATACCTTGGAGAGATATTTATCTTACTCTTACCACTCCATTTCACCATCTCACCATTTCACTCTTGTCCATCCATATTATTTATTATAAGAACAAATGTTAAGAATCAATAGCTATACGCTTCAAGTAAAATTATGATCCTGATTAGTGCCATCAAACCTGCCACTCATAATCGATGAATTTAACATTCGAATTCTGAGAAAAAGTAAACTTCTAATTGAAGAAGAGGACATCTGTATATATCCATTACAACTTACAAATTTGCATGCCACTGATTAAAACAAAATACCTGAGCATATTAGGAGACTCGAGTCTAAAACAATATCTGTGCTACAAATATATTTATATGTATATATGAAAAAAAAGAAACACCACTCTGAGACAAGCCTCAATAAAATAATATCTTATTTTTATGTCTGAAGGCAAAAAAATTTGTATGTTGAACTCTTCTAGCAGACAGAACATTACAGGATTCTGTCCTGAAAATCTGTTATCAAAGTGGATGCCAAAGAACTCAGTTTCTTCCCGGTCTCTCCAGCAATGTTTTTTATGGAAGATATATCCTGCTGTGCCTGTAAAACAAGAAATTCGATTACCGCCACGACTTAGAGCCCGATTAATGGCAAACAAGTAAAGTTTCAAAACATTAAATATGAAAAGCATACTTGGAAAGATAGTCGATTGATGAGGTCACTTGCAGTGATATCAATGGAGGGATCAGATGAGTTACCAAAAAGATCTGCACTAGAGATGGCAGTTGAACCCTAAAGAAAACAGTAAGGTAGATATAGTCAAGACTCTATAGCTTCAACATCAATGCTTCCTCCTGCTTTTAGAATACTAAAACCAAATACTGATCAACGGAAAGTTTTTAAATTGTGAAAGATCCTTATTTTTGGGATCTTAGATTTTGGCATGTATAAGGTGTTCAGATATTTTTCAAGGAAAAGATTGTAAGAGGAATCCAAACAAGGTCTAAATAATTGATCAAGCTTAGCACCGAGTAAACTCTTCAAGAGAATAAATAGAAGTTTCTTCCCTGAGTCATGAATGAATCTTCACCCTTTCTAGTAATAACAAAGATTGTTATCATTTTTTCCCATAATCCAACTAGCTAACCTCACTTAGTGGGATAAGCAGATAAGGCTTCATTATAGTTTTTGTTGAGCTTCCCGATTTTTATCAATTTCACCATATAATCAAGGGTTTACTCGGCGGTGTCAACAATGAAGTAACAAGTGAAATTTGCACATGGAACTGCGCAAAGCAATTGCATGGTGTAATTTTATCACATTCACTAATGCATTCATGCAAGAGGACCTTGTGGGTCTTAACAACTACAAAGCTATTTGGGTTTATTAAATATAACTAAATAAGGGTCTATGCATTGAAGTAAAGTTGTGTTTGGGAGACAAGCTGAAACTCATTTCCCAAATCTAACAAACTGTTAAATTAGGGATAGGTTAAAAGTTTTATCCTATAGCTACACATAATGGAAAATCATTCAGTTAGGTATCCAAACATAATGTAAGTTTTGAAAATCAGCAGTAGTATTTACAACTGATGGTCCCTAAACTTCACATTGGCATGAAAGAAAAATGGCCAAGCTAATTCCTGAAAGCATATTTAAGAAAAAGACAGCATTGGTGATGCCAAAATTGGAGATAACTTTTCCCAAATGATGATTAGAAATAACTTCAGGCCTTCATGTTTTAATCATGATAAAATCCAATCCCTGCTACAGCAAAACATAATTTGTTGACCATCTGGTTCCATGTGGGGGGAAGATCAGTTTGAGAACAAAAATTTGTTAATTCCTATATTCTTCTGACACATTTTAATTTAAACTCATGAAAAGTTTCCTAGAGAACTATCACTCTTTTTCTATCATTACATGCGTTTAGGCTTAGAGGAACCAATAAATGAGTAAATAAGAACTAAACCATCAAATGAAAGCTCAATACCCATATTCTCTATGCTAATGTCCTTGATCAGAGAACGTGAAAGCATATTATTAAAATTAATGGCATAAGTAATTACCGAGAACTTTGCCAAAGTAGCTTGACCGTTCATATCTGCAGCTTTGTTCTGATCTCCAAAAAATTGTGCTGAGGATATAGATTTAGCATTTGAAAACTTCTTCCTTGCTTCATCAGATTCCTGGATCTGATAAGATACAGGAATTGAGAGTTTGAAACTAAATATGAAATAAAAATGTACATTTAACGATAAAAACAGTTAAGCACATGTGTGTGTGTGTCATAGATAGTCAGGCCAGAAATAACAGTGTCAGCTGAGATAAACAAATTACGTATGCTTAAGTTCTTACAATGAAAATACAAATATACTAATGCTACTAGAATTCAATGGCCACAAGGTTAACTCTCATTATTTATGAAAATCAACATATTACAGTTTTACTTTCTAGACGTGGTTTTTCTTTTTTATGTTCCCGATACCTCTCAATGATTCCATGGTTTAGAATATTGTGATTTAAAATTTTTCCAAAAAAATCTCCCACTACATTAACCAATAAATACCATGCAAGATTACAAAATCATGCTATCATCTCATCAAGCACAACTTCCAGGCCCTCACTCCAATTTGATTATTTGTGCTGCTCTTCAACAGCAACAGACATGCATATTAGTGTTAAAACATTCAACAAATACTTAGCAAACAGATTTTGTCATAGACCAGACAATACGCATCTTTTTAGTACATGATTCTAGATATGCATGCCACACTCGTCAAACATAACAAGTTTTTTATTCTCATGGGTTTAGTAAAAGAACTTCCAGGAATGTAGGCTGAGGCAATCATATGTGGTCAATACCATTGCAGTTAAAGCATTCAAATCATACATAGCATGCAGCCATGCACATTTTCATACATTCAACATAAAATACGTAAACAACATAGTTGTCCCTAAAATCAACATTCAGAACATTCCAACACATGGATGTGCAGTTAGAATATCCCTATTACATGCAGTACTTACATACAAGGACAAATGCAACAGTCCATACAACTTACTTGCACTTTCGAAGAATTTGACCCAGACCGTTTCGGAAAGCCGCTATCCATCCCAAAATCAGCAAAAAAGCTTGATGACTTTGGTGGAGCCACATGATTACGTACGTGAGAATCTCCTGAGTTTGACTCAGA
The DNA here is from genome assembly GCA_029929735.1 of Mimosa pudica. Classification (NCBI taxonomy): domain Eukaryota; kingdom Viridiplantae; phylum Streptophyta; class Magnoliopsida; order Fabales; family Fabaceae; genus Mimosa; species Mimosa pudica. The sequence goes on along the minus strand of JAKELP010000017.1, from coordinate 7,180,157 downwards.
TGACTGGACATTTTCCACATACTCAAACCGAGACGCCAAGGGTGGCCCAGCTGCAGAAGCAAGGCTTGGTGAGGAAGAAACAGGTGCAGGTGCAGGTGCTTCTTCTGGCTTCTGCTCATATAAAGATTCACTCGGCTGTATTACATCAAAATTTTTGTCATCAGATCACATCTTCAAATCAAGCAGAAAAATTGTTTCACCATTGAGAACTTCTATGATGCCTTTTCTAATATAAAATTTGGAAACAAAGACAACTCTGCATGCATTTTCTAGTATAAAATTGGAAACAAAGACAACTCCGCATACCTTTTTAGTAAGCTTCCGAGCACCAAGGCCCCCAGTCTTGCCACCTTTTTTGGCGACTATGGGTTTCTTGACAGTACTAGAAACTACTGTATGAGAAGGTTTATAGGAAGCCGCAACTTCGGTAATTTCTAGCCTTTCCAAAATGTTTTCTTTGGGCGTTCCATTGGTCTTAACTTCAGGAAGTCCATTAACCACTTGTGCAGACTGAGAAGCAACAGGTGAGGACGGAAATTCTACCTCCTCTGCCATACTTTTAGCTACTTCCTTGGTGAGAAGTTGTCTATACAACTCAGCAGCTCTAGATGTATACTTGGCCTCGATTTTTCCACCATCAGTCCAACCATGTTGCTTAAAGAAAACATGTGCACGATTGTTTCCTCCAAAGCTCATTGTTCTCAGTTGCTCAGGACTCCATGAGTCTAAATTTGTAGATCTACATAAAAAGAGGGTGGAAAATGGGAGAAGAAATAATTAGGATATCTAGAGTTATGCATTAAGGATATTAAATAAGGATATCTATAATTATTCATACAATGTGAAAATAATCTCCACCCATCCCACAATCAGTAGTATCAAAATATAACAAAAGAATACTATATACCGACGTTGTAAAAGTCAAACCGCAAGGCGAGCCAGGGAAGACTCTGGATCACGGTTCAACATGGTCGAATCACTTAGGCCGACAGTTGAACTAATAACCATCGAGTCGACATATGATGCGGTCAACTGTTGGACCGGTTCGACTGTCCGGTTCGGTTCTTACAACACTAAAGTATACATCATTTCCATTTGTTCCAAGTTGATTTCATCTGTTGACAACTAAGAAGCTATTCAATTTTTCATCTATTGATTTCATCTTTGGTCCTCTCACCAGCCACTACTTGCTCTCTCAAATGACATAAAACAAGGCAGGAATTTCAATCAAGACTCCAATATGAAGCAAGCAATCTCAAAACACACACACACACAATCATATACATGCAAATCTCCAAAATTTCAAACTCTAGATAGCAGCAAATGCAAGGAAATAGTAAATGCAGGATCCATATTTATGGCCATTATTAAAAAGAAATTAAGCTACAACAATTCAATATGCAAATCAACTAAAAGTGGCTGGCCTCTCACTAATTCAGATCGATCAACATATTCAACTATTCAACACGAAAAAAAGAATCCTCTTGGCAATGCACCACATTACCCCATAAAGAAAAACAGCTTTACTTAAAAACCAAATCAACAACTTTAAACATTCAAAAAAAAAAAAGAAGCCAAAATAACTCAACCCACCTCACAAAGCTGACGTGCACACCAAGGCTACGATGAACAGCAGAGCAATCAATACAGAGAAAAATCCCATATGTAACAGAAGCCCAAGTTGGATTCTTTGCATTACAATCAAAACACATCTGCAAAAAAACAATCACACAAACTAAGATTTCACGTATACACCAAATAAAGCTCAGATCTGAATCCGATCTCACACAAATCCACAGCAATGAAGCAAAACAAGCTAAAACAATCATACCCACATGGCAAAAAAACATAAATTTCAAAACTTTAACATTCAAAACACAAAAGAAGAAGAAGAATATAAAGTATGAACCTTGTTATCAGACTTGGCTTTGAGTTTTCTGAAGACAACATTTTTGTCGGTGTACAAATCGGAGGCCATCAGGAAGTGTTGGAAAACCGAACACCTCCTGAGAGCAAAAACAAACAAAAAAAAGTACAGAGCTTGAAATTTGTTTGAAAAATAAGCAAAATGAAGCTTTTATATGTGAGAGGAAAGAGATGGAGGTGGAATGACGAAAATGCCCTTGAGGGAGTTTCAACATCAAGATTTAAAAGTGGACAGATCATGATTTATTATGAGTTAATGATATTGAATAGTAGTACCTCTAGTCCTAAATATAAGACATAATTGACTTTTTTTTTAGAGAGGTTAAAGTTGCGAAATAGGCTATTAAATCATGACATATTTAATACTATCTCCGGTCCTAAATATAGGACCTAATTGACTTTTTTCTGGAGAGATTAAGGTTACGAAATAGGTTATTAAATGATGAAATATTTGATATATTTTTAGATTATCCGTTAGTTTATAGGTAAAATAAACTAGTTTAAGGGAAAAAATTAGGTAAATCAATTTATAATTAACTTATTTTGTTTTTTTTAAGGATTTTCTAGAAAAAATGAATTAGGTCTTATATTTAGGACCGGAGGGAGTATATTTTTAGAAGTTTATAAGTAAAATAAACTAGTTTAAGGAAAAAAATTAGGTAAATCAATTTATAATTAACTTATTTTGCTTTTTTATAGGATTTTCTAAAAAAGTCAACTAGGCCTTATATTTAGGACTGAGTATTGATTAATTGGTAGAAATATAAAAGGCATAAACGGTGTTGTGTTTTCTGTTACTTACAAGGTGGCAGGGGCGGGTGGAAGTTGTTACCGTTAACAACGTTAGGCCACCGTTAGACTTTCATGTTCTTCTGACGTTGACTTAATTCCTTCGTGAGACCAGGAGAGATGCAATCTAAGAAATGAAAAATCACGGTGCTTAAGAAATTTTTTATTTATGTGTGATTTGCATTTTTAAAATATGTGTTCACTGTTCAATTAGTTAATATTGCTCAGTATATGATTTTTAAATTTGAAATGTACAGTTCAGTCATTTCCATTGAATCTTGCAGAGATTAGAACAAATATAGCTCAATTAAACTTTTTTTAAAAAATATGCTCAGATTACAAAATATACTGTCTTAAACTTTTTTTTTGTAGATTTTATGTTGATTTTTTGTGAGAATCTCTTTTCCTTATGTGTTTAGTTGAATTCCAACATTGTTTGGCCGAAATCGTGATTACAATGCACTTGCATAGACTTATACTCAAAATCTCAAATTATAGAAACCTTGTAGTAACTTTTTCTCTCATGTACATGTATAATCCAAATCCAAATAAAAGTAAATATAGTTAATACATTCTCAGGCACTAAATGTGAACACAAACATTGCAATCTTAAGTTTCAATGATTTTAAATGATATGGTGAAAGAATGATTTTAAATGAAAAAGATAAATCGTGTATAATATAATGTTGAAATATTTTCTCTATGAATATGTATCCTTTTATTAGAGATATTTCTGTTTGAAGCGCACTAAATAAGAACATATCCTTTGAATTTGAACATTAGTTTGACAAAAAATTCCAACCTTATGCCTATTGATAGCTAGATCATTAAATAAATGCATGCATATTTTATTGATGACACATTTTTCCCTGAGCACCTACATCCTCCTGTTACTGTATTAGAGACATATTTTAGATATAGTCATACATTATATGTGGACATCTCTTCTAAAAATAATAATCGTTACAATATAGAGGATTAGCTTAATCAGCTAGAGTATCAACCCCAGTTGGTATAATAATGAATCATTGATGTTAGTTTCTTGGAGCATTTTTTACTTTCATATAGCAGCCCAACAAATATCAGGTTAGTTCTCGTTTCATCACAATCTGGCAATTTTAAAGTCCATTGGGCTTCCATACATCAATTGGGCATGACCCACTATAATTTAGGGCCCAACAAAATTTTGATTGCTACTTATAAGTTATCATGGTTGTACAGAACAACTTAGTAGCTTTTTCTTCTATTATTTTTGTAGCAATTTAGTAGCTTTTTTCTGATTTTTTATAGTCTCCATTAAAAAGGAAATATTTTTTTCCATTTTTGTTATAATTATCCCAGCTGCTGAAGAAGATAGTTGGCCTGTTATTATTTTGTTAATTTATTGACAATAAATGATCTCGAATCATTTTTCAGTTCAAAAATTCGAATAATTGAATTTGTTTGGAGCCCTGATAATTTTTAGAAGAGTAAATAAATTCATGCATATTTAATAATAATAAAATATTTTTTTTATCAAGAAGCATAAACAATTTTATTAAATTAGAAAATTAAAATACAAAATTGGTCTGCAAAAAAGATTCAAATGAAAATACATAGAAAACCTAAAAAGGTAAAGATAAACATGGATAGGAGTGAGCCGCCGCCGTCGCAAAAACCACACCATCTTCTTCATCTTACTTTCATGAAATTATGTGGGTAGAAAAGAACCGTCACCAGTAGAAAACCTATTGAGTAGTGGTTTTCAGAGAACCATCCCAAAGGATTCACACCTCTTATCGACAATAAACCAATCAAATTGGTTTTCAAAGAAGCTCCATGAGTAGATCTCACGGAAACAAACGTACCCACAAAACTAATACATAAGATGAAGATTGAGTAGAAGAAATTTTTCTCTTGTCGTCGAAACTCCTAAACCAATTCATTTGAAAATGAAAGAAACATAAAAGCAGACCAATGAAAGTGACGACATCTCTTTCCCCGGCATAAATCGGGGAAAGAGACGCCGATGAAAAAACTCGCACGACGACGAGAGAAAATATCTCACCACCACCCAAAAAGTTTGAGTGGAGGGGGAGAGAAGATAGAACCAATAATAATGAAATATTGATCCACAGCTCTTGGACACGGACTATAATAAATGATGGTTGTTCCTTTTCTGGGGCACTCAGGATGGTGGATGGTTCACATCTTTCAGCACTATTGGGCAATTTGAAGTAAGAGTCCATGAGGCTTCCATATTTTGTCATTTGAACTTGCCAACTATAATTTTGGGCCCAACAGAATGTAATAAATAAATATCCGTGAAAGCAGAAGTAATTTGTTGTTTCAGGATGGCAGAGCCCATAATGTCTAAAAACTCAATGTTTGAACCCAAAGCCCAAAGATAAGGATTAATATTTGCGATTTGAACAATCTCAAATTGGAGACACAAATGCCATTTCATGAACATTTCATTTTGTATAACAATACTTTTAGTCATTATATTTGTTAATGTATTATTTTATTCTCTTAAGGTTAAAATATATATCTTAGTCCTTCTATATTAACCGCAGTAATTTCACTTATTACAAATGATGTCTCCTCAACAATTAAAATAGTGATTTTGTAGTTAAATGTTGACAAAATATATCTACACTTTAATTATTTAGTATGATCATTGTTATATTTAAAAAATATATATATGTTTTCTATTCACATTTAATCATACAATCACAATGAAAGTTGAGACAATTATAGAGTAGGGAACATTTTATTCATAGAAAATTAGATAATGTTTTAGCTTTTCTTTGTTTGTCGAGCTCCTGAGCATGTGTGAAATTCTTATACATAAACGACCAATATCAATATGATATTGCCACATGTGAAGATATGATAGATATTCCTTTCCAATTAATAATGAACAAATATATCAGCATCTTTTCTTTACCACAAAATGCCTCCAAGAGATTGGAGCATTGTTTGACTTTTATGAGTTTATCTAACCTCTCTCTCTCTCTCTCTCTTTTAGTTGAACCCGATTGATTGCCCTTTCTTGCCCTTGATTATTAAATATCTGACGGCTATTTGTGCATAGCATAAATATGTGTGGGGCTCCTCCTTCATGACTTGTTTGTTTCGAGTAATTAATTAGATTCTTCATTAAAAATGACTACATACTTGTTTTGCAATACAAGATAGTCTCTCAACTTGTTAGGCCGTGGGTCCTATTGCTCTCATATGATCTCATTTTCTCTGATAGAAGAATTTTAAGAGTTTAAAATACAGCTGTATAAATAATTTGTTTTATTCCAATGTAAATGGTTTGGAATTTAGCAGGTCACATTTACCATTTTAATTTATAAAAAAAATGCTTACCATTAAAAAGAATTATACATGAAAATCAAACTCAGGACCTTTTTGTTGTTGACACAGTACGATCACGTGACTTTAATAATTTTCTCGTTCGAAATTAAATAAATTTTAATATAATTTAAAGGGGTGCGTGCTTGTTTCCAAAAAAAATTACGATCGACAATTTAAAAGTAATGTTATTTCTATGAACAATGCATCGTAAACTTGTTGATAGTAGACAAAATGAAAGTATATTCTTTGAACTATGATGTAAGTTATAGCTTTGGTAAGCCTATAAAATCCAACTCCATCTATAAAAAATTTTTGATTAGTGATTCAATTGTTGAAAGTAGTCATCATAACTTCAAAGTAGTCATCAATTTCTATCAGAAGTTTTGGAGAGCTAATGGATGGCCTTATCCGTACACTGTGAGGGACCAAGCTGCTGAAGTTGGCTATGAGAAGACTAGATGGTCACACCCTCCTGAGCTGTTGATTAAAATCAATGTTGATGCAGCCTACAATCAGAAAAATCGAGAAGCAGCAGTGGCTTTTTTGGCAAGAGATGAAAATGGGATTTTGCTAGATGGAGGCACAAGGATTATCAATGCTCAGTCAATCTTTGAAGCTGAATGTATTGCCATGTTAGATGCTGTCAAATTTGCTGAAGAGAATGATTTATCAGATACAATTTTTGAATCAGACAATAAACATCTAATTTCATGGCTTTAATTTCTTGTAAAGGCATGACACCCGGTTGGAGAGAATCAATTATTATTGACAATATTCTCTCATCGGGCTCACATAGAGGAAACCATAGTTTTAAATAGGTTCCAAGAGAGGTCAATTTTGCAGCTGACTGGGTTGCAAAAGCTTCGATAAACATATCATGCCCATTGAATCAGGTCTTAAGACCTCTTTATCAACTTACAAAAATTTTGGAGACGGATGCTTCAAGGAATACCCATGATGAGGACTGTTGGCGATAGCTTCAAAATCATCAAATAATTCATGCATATCTTCTAGCTCCCCACCAATGGATAAAATGTCTAATCAGCAACTTGCCTGTAAACAATGAAAACACAATAAAAATGATCTGAGTCGTGTCCTTAAGGACACTTTACTTTAGAGGTATTCCGCGACCACCGGCAAGCTTAGGACGCGGCTCTCCCCAACATTAAACAGATCCTTCTTGCTAAGTAGCAAGGATCAACAGAACTACGGAAGATCTTTTACTCAGTAAGGTATAAAATATTCAGGAGGAGGAGGAAGAAGAATGCTCTAACTCAAGAGCAAAGAGTCACACTCTCTCTATATCAAAGCACCACTTTATAGGTATATTTAAACAATACACATTCCTAACCTCTCATGCCTCACGTTGAAATGTATGTTAATATACATAAATGATTTTAATACCATTAAAATCATTTCTTGCAGTTTGTATACGTTGAAGAATAAATGGCATATAATGTCAATTTTAAATGCCTTCCAAAACGTATGAAACATTCAAATGAATACCATTCATTGCTAATCAAATTCTGATTCAAAAAACCAAACGAATAAAGCAACTTTAAATATTTCCAAAACATGTGAATTAAAAAAAATAATTAGCAATGAATGATTTTATAACAACTTTAATTTTCAGATTCTATAAATATAGTAACCTAATAAAAGGTGTTTGGTTCACATTTTAACTCACACAAATGGTTGGGGATCATAGCCGGATTTATCCTCTTGTGACCCATTATTGTATGAGTTAACTTTTCCTCTTCTCCAATATAGTATTTCAAATTGACTCATAATTTGGAAACTCACAATACCAAACAATGTGAGACTTGTTCCTTATGACACACCCACTCAATATTTCCAACAATCCCCCACATGTGTCAAAGGAACTCCTTAACTGAGTAACACATGAGTATAATCATTGTATCTAGTGTTCCTATGGAATTGAACTAGACCTAGACGGGTAATACTTGGTACACAGAGAAGCCAATGTTCCTATGGAATTGAATTGACAACTCTTGCGTATACCAGAGGCATTATGAGTCAGATTATACCCCACATTTCCGATGTTAACGGCGTTTTTGCCCGTTGACGGCCATGAGCGTGACCGGTGCATAACGAATGCTCTAGAGATTTCGCCACGATCTCATAGGAGCGGCCCCACTCCGACATTTGTAGAGGTGATTTCATTAAATGTGCCTGCAATGAGCACATCATCCCGTAGGATTATGATATCATTAAGAGTTTATATTCAGCCTCACAAAAGAAATGCAATCTAGCACTTTCCGGGTCATAAGAATGGACTTGCAATTTATTCATTAAGTGCTAGCAGAACTGACGCACGACTTGTTCTTACCCATTGAAGCTCCTTCATGGGATCACCAATCACAGAGGTTGGGTTGTCATCGCTTGTCAATTTCAAGTTGGCTTTAGTCACATTCCCCTCGACTAATTATAACTTCCTGAGGATTTTGTTAACGGCCGATAGGTCAGTTTTTGACCCCACAAAATTGATTGAGATGACCCACTAGCTCGCTTTTATTACATCTCAAACAATTTTCACTTATATCATTGCTCTTCAAACAATGATTATTACCTTTTTTAAAATCACAACTCATCAACATTAAATGTTGGTTTATCACCAATTTATTTGCCAATTATTTTTTAGCCAATTGGTCTCAAAATTTCAAAGGCAATTTACAATTCATGCCCCCACAGTTCCAAATATCTCATATATTTAGAAATTTGACATATAATACATCAACACTAAATGTTGGATACACATCACAATAATTTATTTGTGATTATTAGTGGATTTTCTCACAAATTCTTGAAATTCATTTAACATCCGTGTGTATATCTCATACAACGGGAATCCACTTATATAATACCAATATTTATGGTATCTCTTCACTATTTTACTCTCCTCAAAAGAGTTTTATATATGCTTCATTTTATATAGCATAAGCTATATCTCATGGATTCATCTAATCCAATAATGCATCAAATTCTCAATAACTTGTGCATAGCCAAATCACTTCAAACAAAGTGTTTTGTAAAGGTAATAAAATTACACATTTTTTTATTAATAATGAAGCATAGGTACTCTATGTAAGGCACCCCCACACTTTGAAATATTTTCACATCATTGTTATTTTAACAATGGTTATTGTCATTTGACAATCACAATTCATTGACAATAAATGTCAGCTTTTCACCCATATATTTGCTAAGAAGTTTATAACAACTTAATCTCTAAAAATATTTCAAAGTACACCCATATTTAGGTATTTCCGCAATATACTAAATAACTCAATCATATTTAGCAGTTACAATTCTAATTAAATTAGAATCTCACAGTGTAATATCATTTATAGTAAAATCACACAACTCCAAACTTTATTTCACAAATAAAGCTATTCAAATTTTATTTCAAAAATAGTAAATATTGCAATAGTGTAACACTACATATAATAAATCATGAGACCTTCATAGTTCTCTATTAACATGGTACAAAATGATTTAATCACAACATGAACAAAATAACACACATAATTTTGCTCATAAATTGATTTTAATAACTGATTATTAAAATTCAACAAGAAAAATAATTGACTATTATAAATCAAAATTCGGTATAATGACAATCACTGTCCTCTTCATCATAATTTATATACTGTTTGCACACAGTAAAATAATGTCTATCAGTTTCTATTCCTATACATATGTGCAGGAAAAGAAATAAAACTTTCAACTAATGATTGATAACCGAAATTCAGTTTAATGACAATAATTATTCTCTTAATTATTGTACAACGTTTTCTCATTATAAATGTCCATTAATAATGGCTATTATTATTTTACTATCAGCTTTAAATAAATTCCTCTTCGTAATTTCAACTTTGTCAACTATTTCATAAACCTCTAATACTCCAGCTCAAATATAAAAGCCTATAAGGGAATACTAAAATTATATTTAGTACCTTTCCAGTAGCATTCTAAATTAAATTAGAATATTACCCATATAATTACCGTCCATTCTAATTAAATTAGTATGTCTCCAATTAAAATGCAATGTCAAATAAGCAGAAGTATGACTTATGTTATTAGCATGCAAATTTTACTATATCCCAGTAATGATAGGTAAATTATTCATTCACCTAATATTGCAAACATGATTACTGCTCATATAATTTCCCTTTTTTTTTTACTTTAAAAGAGCATTAAACTTGTTAATTCCTCCCTCACAAGAGTCATAACAGAAAAATGCACCAATCACGTAAGTTATTACAAACCCACAAAACTTTGGACAACTAATGATAAAATCATTAATTTCTACATTCAATTAGAATATAAAATTCTCATACGAGACTTTTACACGGCTATTATAAAACCCTATCAACACACACAAATTCCATTTCTCTGTTGGAACAAATAAAAGCTTGATAAGAATATAAACAGCCATAGAAATATAGTTATATATAACCTTAAAATTTGGCAAATGTGTGTAGAGGAAATTCACATAATTACTTGTTAACGTCCCTGACATTAACCTCATTATATTAATATAATATAATTAAACCCAAAGTGAATGTCAAATAACCAATTTCTCATGAGTAAGTTACTGACATGTAAACATCAAGATTTTCACCTCTATGTGTTATCTCCTCTCACATGACGTAAATTGTGCATTCCAAACAACTAATGGCATTTGTCACAATTTAATCAAACAAATAAATAAAGTCCAGGGGTTTTACCATACTGATTTTCTGAGCCCTCTTTTCCCCGATCACGGTCAGAAATCAACATTCCTTATTTGTGTATTCGCCCACATTTTTTCAGCATATTGTCATCCCATGAAAATAACATATTATTGTGTCAATTATCTCCATAATTGCACTTCACCCATAACTGGGATTTTGCATCCAAAGATGCAATGTTTATAAAGTCTTAAATAAGTCCAATAAATTCAGCTCTTGATGCTCATTCTCACCATAGCCCTAATGCCACATGCCCAACAACCCAATTATGTTTATATAACAATATGGACTCAATGCTTTCATAAACATTTTCATCGGATTCATGTCTACCACCAAGGTGACTTTTTCCGGATTTCTCTGAGTTAAAACTCAATTCTCATATCATCTCTAGCCCGAAACAATTCCTAGAGGTTTATATATTTCATCTCATTCCCACTGTAGAAATGAGGAAAGGTCAATTTTAGCAAATCACTAATCACTAATTTATACAATCTCAAAATTGTCCCAAGATGGTGACAAATAAATTCTAAGACACAATTCTTAGATCAAACCATCTCTAGTCATAATTGCTAGAGGTTATTCTCTTTCATCTCAAATTGTCATATCTCAAAAATGTCCTGGACAGAATAACAAATAGAGATGTGAGACAATTATATATTTCCTACAAATAGGAAAATACAAAATAACATCACTAAATCCAAAGTTTAGAGATCCCCTTATTTGATGAATATGCCAACGCCAAATCAACTCATGCCGGAATTGCATCCCAGTGTTCGGCTCCATTGGATAAAAACATGAGGAATACCTCTAAAGATTGTTGGCGATAGCTTCGAAATCATCAAATAATCCATGCATATCTTCTAGCTCCCCACCAATGGATAAAATGTCTAATCAGCAACTTGCCTGTAAACAATGAAAACACAATAAAAATGATCTGAGTCGTGTCCTTAAGGACACTTTACTTTAGAGGTATTCCGCGACCACCGGCAAGCTTAAGACGCGGCTCTCCCCAGCATTAAACAGATCCTTCTTGCTAAGTAGCAAGGATCAACAGAACTACGGAAGATCTTTTACTCAGTAAGGTATAAAATATTCAGGAGGAGGAGGAAGAAGAATGCTCTAACTCAAGAGCAAAGAGTCACACTCTCTCTATATCAAAGCACCACTTTATAGGTATATTTAAACAATACACATTCCTAACCTCTCATGCCTCACGTTGAAATGTATGTTAATATACATAAATGATTTTAATACCATTAAAATCATTTCTTGCAGTTTGTATACGTTGAAGAATAAATGACATATAATGTCAATTTTAAATGCCTTCCAAAACGTATGAAACATTCAAATGAATACCATTCATTGCTAATCAAATTCTGATTCAAAAAACCAAACGAATAAAGCAACTTTAAATATTTCCAAAACATGTGAATTAAAGAAAATAATTAGCAATGAATGATTTTATAACAACTTTAATTTCCAGATTCCATAAATATAGTAACCTAATAAAAGGTGCTTGGTTCACATTTTAACTCACACAAATGGTTGGGGATCATAGCCGGATTTATCCTCTTGTGGCCCATTATTGTATGAGTTAATTTTTCCTCTTCTCCAATATAGTATTCCAAATTGACTCATAATTTGGAAACTCACAATCCCAAACAATGTGAGACTTGTTCCTTATGACACACCCACTCAATATTTCCAACAAGGACTATGGATAGTATTAGTAAAAATTACCTTTTTATGTTCTACTTTAGGTTGTTTATTATCTAATGGCTACTACGGTGAACCTTGTTTTGTTTTATTATTACATCAATATAAGCTCTCTGTTTCCATGACAAAATATATATATATATATATATATATATATATACACACACACACACACACATAATTGTCTTGTTGGAGAGATTCATAAATGCGTACATCACATCCCAACACCATAAAATGCCGTTGGTAGCTCTATTGCACAACATTTCACTCAATTTATTGTCAATCAAAACCCTTAAACTATAGACATTACTTCTCGCAGATTCGCAGGTGTCTCCACAAGGCAATATGCATAACACTACTGTACTCACTCACCTATGATAATGCCTATTCCCGTGGTCATGCCATTATTAAAAAGAGGATTAAACTTTATATTACTTTATTAGATGAAGGCCAGGCAACAAACTAAATTAAACCTTATATAATTGAAAGAGGTTAAATATATAGTAGCAATCCAAAGTATGTATTTTTACAATAACATTCTATATAGTACTCCCTCCGGTCTTAAATATAAGACTACTTTAATAATTTTTTTGTGAAAATTAAAGAAGAAAATTATACTACTAAATTATAACATATGACACATTCATTATATTATAAGTTAGTCTATAACCTGAATAAATTAGTTATGAGGAAAAATGTAACTAAAGACAATTTAAAATAATTAATTTTGCATCCTTATATATTTTGAAAAAAGTCAAATTAAGTGACCATATAATTAAAATTAGAGGGAGTACTTAAGTAATATTTTTATTTGCAAGACTCTAACCTTTATTTATAATAATCACTTGATATTCTGAGTTTTAAGTTTTCATTGTTAGTGAGAGGAAAATAATTTATAGATAAAATTTGCACAAAATTTATATAACAATACTTTATGCTAATAAGAAATTACTTTAGAGTGTTGAATAATACACAAAAAGTTGATTTATAATATTGATCAGTGGTAAAATCTTACTCAACTCTATCCTAAATATAAGACCCATTGACCTTTTTATGGAAGTTAAGAAAGCAAATTACACCACTAAATTATAGTATATGCTACATGTAATTAGACTATATGTTAGTTTATAATTAAAATAAATTAGTTTTGTTGAATGATGATGATTAAAAATATTTTTGCATGATAAATTTTGTATCGTTAATTTATATCCAAAAAAGTCAAAGTGGCTTATTATTAGGACCGGAAGGAGTGTATGGGATTGAGTTGTACTTAACTGGTTAAGAGAACATACATTGAGGGGTGGGGTCTGTGGGGATAAAAAATAAACAATTAACAAAATTAGAAATGAGGTTAAATTAATTAAGATGAAAGGAAGGGATAGACTCATCATAGATAAATGTAATATTCAAAAAAAATGTAATACTCATAAAAGATATATATTCTAAATACATTTAATTAGTTTTTCATGTTTTTCCAAGGAGTGCAATAACTTGGCGGCAGAACTCTTATAAATAAAACAAGATAGTTAAATAGAGTAAGAATTAAGTAATGAAAGCGAAAAATATGAATGAATAGGAAGCCATAATAAGAGACCACACTTTCAACGTCTTTTGGCAATTATTAAACACCGCCTGGAAAACGACTATTGACTAATCTAGGCGAGAAGGATAGAGGTGTTGTTCACATAATTAAAGTCATTCTCTCTCCTAATGAGAGCACTTCCTGGAATATAAATACATGTTCTCATCCTTACGGGTTGAAGTCTACTTACTAGCTCAACCAACTACCTATTACTTCCTTAGCTTTTGGCAATTTTTGATTTCATACGTACTTCATTATTGAATAACAGAATAATTAATATACGCACTACATTAATACTTTTAGTTTTGACGCTACGTACTTTGCTTTGCAACAGTTCTAAAAATGTTACCTAATGATGTGTAAAGTAAACAAATAATTTATCATATTTTACAACTGATTCCTACTTTAATTTATAAGCATTCATGCCCACCACATTGCTCTGCAGTCTCCACCCTTTTCGTTCAACTAATTCTACAAAAGTAATGGATTGATCTACGAGGATTAAGCCATTTCAATTATGTGTGTGTACCGCAAGAAGCTGTGCGAATTTGCTTGCAAAATGAAAACAGCTGATTTTCGCCTAAAATGTGGACATGAGGCTATTGGAAGTACCACATTCTACTTAGGTTACATATTGTTAGATTAACACTTCATCCGATGTTTAATATAAGATTAAGTTGACTTATTTATAAATATCAAATGAACTACTTAACAAACTATTTAATTTGTTTACATCTATAACAGTTACTGTGCAATTTGTTTATAACCATTGTTGTTCCCCCTCCGCTACACTTGTTTTCGTGACTTCGTGTCACGTTTGGTTATTTACCCTCATGTGACTGTGTGTCCACGTTTGTTTCGTGACTTCGTGTCATGCTTGGTTATTTACCCTCGTGTGACTGTGTGTCCACGGAATACACCACCTATATTTATAGCCGATCTCAAGCTCATATAAAAGAGTAGGGTTGTGTTAGGCTTCGACAGCCAACGTAAAAATATGTCGAATCTATTGAGCATGGACACACGCATTGTTTATATCAATAAGTCATTGTTTGGTACTTCACAAGGGCTATCACACTATCATGGGAGAAGACATATAAAGAAACAAAGGGTTCAAAGAAGAGAAGTGGATGAGCAGTAAGAATAATTGATCAAATGGTATGGAATCACTATACAAAAGAAGGAGAGGAAGGTCAAAAAGAACTCTTAACGAAATTATTCAATGGGATCTTTTGATGAAAGGTTTACCTCCAAGCATGACTATTGATTGAGTACAATGACGTCGTGTGATCCATTTAGCCGACTCCATTTAGTTGGGATAAGGTTTTGTTGTTGTTGTTGTGTATATCTGTGTGTGTGTGAAATAAACTACTTAAAAAAAGTAATGACTCTTCATGTATTTTCGTGAGCATATGTTTCTTCGTGGTTTTGTTGTTGCGTGAAAATACCATTTTTTTCACACTGCATTTGCCCGCGGTTTTGAAAACCGTGAAAAGATGTTTTTGAGGGTGTTTACGTGAGAATATTACTGATGTACAGACTGAACCGCGAGAGTGGACCTGTATTCTTGTAGTGGTTATGAGCTTTTGAATTATATAAATTAGTTTGGAAAAAATATACCTAAAGGTAATTTATTTCGTTTCCTTAATCATTTGAAAGAAGTCAACTTGATTTTACATTAAGGGTCCGTTTGGTTGCAAGAAGGAAAGTGGAGAAATGGAAAGTGAAAGGGGTAAAGATGGAAAGTAGAGGTAAATTAAGTAATGATGAAAAAGAAAGTTTGTGGGCCCAGAAAAAATGGGAGATAGAGAGAGAAAATTTGTGGGCCCCGGGATATATGTATATTACAAAAATATCCTTAACTTTCTAAACTTTCCAATTCATTGTCATTTTTTCATACTACCAAACAGGCTCTAAAGTGTTGTAAGGTTTTTTCCTTGTATGTATTTCAATGTACATGTTACTCATGCAATTGATTAAAAAACATTATTAAAACAAATGGATGAGAGAGGAAGGGGGAATAATTATATGCCATAATAAAATTTTCTCATGGGATTAGATATATAAATTTTTAGAAAAATAAAGACATAATTGTAAGTGATTCTAGAATGTGAATTCTGTCTTAACTTGTGTGGCTAGAATTTTCTAAACAAACGTATCAATTTTCAAGTTTAATACATTTGCAGGTGGACTAAAAGAAAGAAAAGGCCTAGAAAGCAGGCCACATCAAAAAGTGTTACATATACAATTGACAATCAAATACTAACAAATAAAATCAAGAATTCCAATTGTTTACTTTTTCTTTAATTAGTGATGAATTTATAGTGCTGGCTCCGGGCCGAAATTATATTGCACTACAAATTTAGGACTAGAAGAATGCCAAAAATAACATAATACTAATGCACACTCACTCACTCAATTTGCAGGATTTTAACATAATATCAAATTGATTTTTTTTTCCAAGAGATTAAGGAAGTTAAATGGATCGATTGATATATTAAATGCAATGAGATTATATGTCAATTTACAAGAAAGGTTAATTAGTTGTAAGGAATAGTGATAAATATAAATAATAAAGTGATGATTTATTTAACATCTTCAAATTCAATTCTCAAAAGAAAAATCAATTTAACGATGAAGGATTATATTAAAGAAAACAAAGAGCCATTAATGAAACGAAAGAGCAAGTTATAAGGATAGGAGAAGGCGTGAAACACATGTGCCTTTGTATTTGGGTTGTCGTTTTGTATAGATGCACTGCACTATATTTCTACGCCCAAAACTCATTCACTCTCGTTCACAAGCCTCCCTATCCCTTATAAATTTCCTTTGTCCTTTATTTGTGGTTCTTTTCTCTTCTATCTTCTTGTTTTTTTTTTTCCAAAAAGGCCGTTTGTTGTTTCTTGTTTCATAAATATTTGCTCCATTTTTAAATATAAAATCTATTTAGTGAGGTGAACTTGATTCTTACCATATAAGACTACACCTAATTATTCTCAATATTTTTTAAAATTATCATTGTTGATTCTCCTCAATAATAAACAAATAAAAGGAGGGAGGGAATATGGTTGGTTAATGTACTTTATTTGATATTATTGTGGGATTTTAACTAACTTAAGTAATAATATTCTAATATACTTAAATTAATTAAGTGAATAAGTTTTATATTTATGGCTTGTTTGGTTGGTAGGGAGAATGTTAAAGAATTAGAAAGTTTAGAAAGTTTAGGTTTTTGTGTAATTTACATATATCCTGGGGCCCACAAGTTTTCTCTCTCTATCTCACACTTTTTCTGGGCCCCACACACTTTATTTTTCATCATTACTTAATTTATCCCTACTTTCCATCTTTACCCCTTTCACTTTCCAATTCTTCACTTTCCTTCCTACAACCAAACGGACCCTTAGAATTCACTGAAGAAGTAACAAGTTGCTATTTTGATACTAATAATCCCTCTTCCGTCCATTTACACAATAAACATTGTGAGTATAAGCAGAAACACAATGCCAAATACAACACTCAGCGCATACACACACACCATCAATACAATTGTTTCTCATTAATTGTCACACTGGTTAAGTTGGTAAAACCCACCGCAACATTATCCAACAAGCGTTTGGTGGTAAATATGAGTATCCCTCGCGCTTATGTATCTTCTATTGTCCAGCCCCACCCATATTATCGGTCCAAATCAGCACTCCACAATAAACGTTGACCTCTTCATCATACCTATGATATATGGATATAACACTGTATGTGTTGTCACTCGATCCCCTCTCTATTGTATCTTTTCTTTTTGGCTTCTAAGCGTGGTTTTGAGAGTTATCGATCGTCTTCGCACGAAGCAAATTTAATATACACGTATCTCACGCGTCCAGATAATATACCCACGTGATTCTCAAAAGTGAGAAGGATATTCAAAGCCTTATCTTCTCTTGGATGAGCTTAAATACACATCAACACTATCATCTTAATTAGTTACTCGCACTCACTACAAAAAAAAAGGCTTAAAGTGGACGCTTGCGTTTCAGCGGTTCCCCACAAACCGCTGAAATGGATGACCATTTCAGCGCTTTTTTGGTTGACCGCTGAAACGCAAATGTCAGTCAATTTTTTTTTCAAACAAAACAGCTCATTTTAGCGGTTAGAACTAATTAAGATGATAGTAAAACATATTTCAAATTAAAGAAAATAAAAAAACAAACATTATATATATATATATATATATATATATATATATATACATACATATATATATAGATATATATACATACATATATATAGATACACACATATATATATAATAACAAAAAAATGCATATATATATATATATATATATATATATATGAGCACCAAAACCTAGAAAAATTTTAAATTAACCTGGATATAATGGCACATCATCCTTCATTAGATTGAAAAAGTCTTTGGCAATATCATTTTGCAGAATACACGACTCTGGTCCGATCACATCTTCTTGAACATTCTCATTTGCCTTAATAGCCAACATCTCGTCATCTTGAACATTCTCATTTGCCTAGTATTCTTCAACATTGTTGTTAGTGCCACCAATCTCTCTTCCCACGTGAGAACTTGAACCAATTTCAAGATTCGCAACATAATCATATTCACCGTGCTGCGCCCAAAAAAGGTATTTGCGTGGGAATTACCTTATTATACAGTGTTCATACACAACACTTCTAACTTGTCACTTTTTAAATTTACATTTTTGACATGGACAAGCTATTTCTCCATTCACACTCGACCTCGCAAATGCAAAATCTAAAAACTGATAGAGACCGATCTTGTATTCGGTGGTTGAACGTGGCAATGATATCCATGATTTATCCATATATATATATATATATATATATATATATATATATATATATATATGATATATTTGAGTGAGAATGGAGATAGAGATGAATTTATATTATGCTATGCATGGTTGAAGGAATATGTATGCATTTATATAGGCCAAGAGGAGCGTGGGAACCGTTTGACTGTTGTAATATTTTTTAAATCCCACTCCAGCGGTTCCAACCGCTGAAACGAGCTTTTTTTTTGAAATCAACATTATAATTAATATTACACATGGGGAGATGAAAATATCAAATAATCATACAGCTATACGGCGGTCACAACCGCTGAAATGCAGATAGGCGGTTACCAACGCTGTTTTGGAAATGTCATAAGCACAATAGCGGTCCAAACAGCCGATGTGGTACGGTCTGCCTATAAATAGAGCACCACCCACCCATTCATTTTCGATCTTTCTCATTTTCCTTCCCTGAAGAAGCTGCTATGCCCTTTTCTCTGATCTTCATCCAGGCTTTTCTTTTCAAATTTCCAGTCAAGCCCATAGATCTGCTTCAAGTATTATGTAAACTTGTCTAATAGTTGTTCTTATTATGGTTTGATTCTTACTCATCACTTACTCGTTTTTATATTCATTTGTTTTATTTATTTTTTTATACTACTTGTTCTCACTTCATTTATTCATTCTTCATTTATATAGATTTAATTTGTTCATACTTATATGCTCTCAAACCCAGTTCTCTTCATAGGCAACTGGGTTTGAATGCATATTTTTTTTATTTTATTTTTTACCGCACATCAGCGGTTCTAACCGCTGATGTGATGATAATTTAAGAAAAAAAACAATTGCACCTCCGCTGTCGGTCTGACCGCTGAAGTGTGAATTTTTCAAAAAATCTGAATAGCGCGCTCACGTCTGGATTTGTTAAAAAGTTTGAATTTTGAATTTTCGCGCCAGGAAATTTGAAAAAATTCAATGTTCCACTTCAGCGGTTGGGCTAACCGCTCAGATGCTTTTGCGCCAGGAAATTTCAAAAATTTAATCTGCCACTTCAGCGGTCGGGCTAATCGCGTAGATGCCCGTGCTTTCACAAAACGGCGGTTTGACCAACGCTATAGCGGTCCCATATACCCGCTAATATGTTATTTGTCACGCACTGAATTACAGCGCTTGCTGGGCGCGCTGTAGCACCACTTCAGCGGTTGCAACCGCGTAAACGCTTGTTCTTAAACACGCTGAAAGGGTCCCATTTTTTTGTAGTGACTTTGCATTCATGTTGTCCTTTTTTTTTAATTTCTTCGTCCAATATTTTGGACCTACCCACATTTAACTCAGATGATTTATTGGGGTCGAGACTAATCCAAATCGAGCCAGACAGGACCACATTGCTGGCAAAACTCTAACACCAAGCATTTGACACTACTACATTCTCAGAACTCGGATTCGAAATCTCTGGTTAAGCTGGCACAACCCTTCATGTTGTCATATTCTTTGTGATGTAATATTGCTAGTGTTGTAGTGGTAATGTAATGCAAATTACGAGAAGTTTTCATATATGACATGCTTCATGCTATTTCAATACTTTTAATAGTATGAATTTTTGTGTTTCCTACTTGAATTCATTGATTTAAAATAGAAAATAAGAATTTCTTCTTCGTCTTCAACATTCTAGAGAGTAGTAGTAGTCATTGTCGTTGTAGTACAAACTACAAAGCTATCTCATCACATCAAATGAGTAGTAATAATTGAAACACGTGGCAGTAATGTGACCGTCCAAAAGAAAACTAGCTACTTCTTGTCTCAACGTAGTAATGTAATAATATGCTAGTGTGTGTGATGTGTTACCAATAATATCCATTGTTCTTAACTGTGAAGAGTTCTTAATTAAACATGTTCTTTTCAGTTTCTTTGACCTTTTTTTCTCAAGAAAACCTCCAATGATATATTTATATATAAAGTGAAGGAGTTGAGCTGTGCTAGGTTGGTGGGAGGTGAGTGGGAAGTGGCAGAGTTATATGAGCTTTTGGATAGGAAGCACATGGAGTGTCCTTTTATGGGTTACTACGTAAAATATCCCCAATATTACCCACACACTTCTTTCCCTCCTTCCCTCTCTTACTTTCCCTATTTTTTGTATTGAACTGAATTATCGATCCTTTCTCTATTTTTGGCTCCTCACATAATCATATATACATACATATACAAAAATGTGTGCGCGCGTGTGGGGGCCGGTGGGTAAGGGACGGATTTTATGATACATGGGCACTGACGTAGTTGTTGATTTTAACTTTCAATGAACTCGTAAACTCTTTTTTGAAAAAGCAAGAGTTAATGCCTTAATGCCAATGGGACTGTGACTCAACAATTATGCAAGCACTTTTGTTCAATCATTGTCCTCGAATTGGCCAGCACTGGTAACTCTTTGTAAGGATGTTACTAGCGACGTCCTTACGTCCTTCCATGTTGTTATAAGTCACTTCTTTGTAGAACCTGTCACGCGTTTCATATATACTGAACAGTTAAGTAAAAAGGCCTCAAATAACATGGAGGAAGCCGTGTTTGGTTCGGACAAATAATAATGGTATAGATAATGTAAAATGATCTGAATAAAACTACAAAGATATATTTGTCAACTTATAATTAACTTTTCTCCCCTCCCTTCTGAACCAAACGAGAAACCAAACCTATCCACCCCTCCTCTTCAACCAAACAAAGTTCACAACCTCCCTACCCCTCCGTTGCACCAAAAGCTCAAGGCATGTTTTTTTAAAATACAGTATATCTTTATGCATTAGGTATGAGGGTGGTCCACTCATTAGGATAGAACAGAAGGTATCACTAATACAATCTAGACCAACATGAACACTTTATAATGACTATTACCATGAAAGAGCGAGCCCGAACAAACACGAGACCGTGATGATTCAATTTAATTAGATTATCATTGCGAAAAAAGAAAACCACTCTTATGGTTCTCTAAGTTGCGAAATTTCTCTCCCATTCAGCGTTTAAATTGCTTTCAATAACTATCCTAAGAATTAATTAAAAATGACTAATTCATTAATATCGAATCGATCTCAAATCGAAATAGTTTAGTGACTTTATCCCTTTCTAAATGTACAATCTCTTCTTCTGAATATATAATGTGTGTCACCAATAAATAAGGTTGAAGTTAAAATTTGAAGTAACTAATAACTTCCCCAATAGCTTACTATATTATGGATAAAAAATTCTTTTAAATGTCTTACAATTTTTTGGTTCATTGGTTAGAATGATACATTTTATTATTCATTATGTCAAATCAATACTTTTAAGATAGTTTATTAGTTATAATGATATTAAACCCTCGTAAAATCTATAGTTCTATTAAGGTGGCTAATAAATGAGAGGGTCCTTATCATTTGTATGATGAAGAGCGATGGCGTAGCAATTCTGTATTCAATTTTTTAATTAAAAGAAGTGGGGCAAGGGAGGTGGATATCGGACCCACTACTATTGACGTTTGATTAAGATTTAGAGAGTAAAAATGATACTATTTGTTCGGCTTCGGCTGTATGCGGTGGACTGATCAGTAATATTTCTGGAACTATATAAATAATTTTGCAGAGAAAATAATTATTAAAATAATCATTTATAAAAATACGTGTAAAATGTTTGTGGAATTATTTTAATTATTTAACTTTCAATTTTTCCTTTAATTTACATATAAGCTAAGTCTTTTCAATATGGGGTTAGTCTTAGATAGAGATAAATTTAGATTTTACAAATATATTGAATTTCAGGATTAAAGTGAATTTCTACATATATCTTTTGTAAGTGTTGGACCAATAAAGATAAACAAAAGTAATGTTAATTTGATGAAACACGTGAGATAGATGATTCCGGCCTTAACATGCATGCATCTTTCCATTTTCAATCCTTGTTTGATTTGTTTTATACAAATATGACAAATCCCATAAATTCATTACAGTTTGAACAAAGTCAAATTTTTGACTCCTCAATTTCCCTCTTTTCTACGTCACCCTCCTAATCCGTTAATTTTAATAACCATCCCGTTACTCTCTAGTAGGAATGAGCAATCCAAGGCTGGTGGCTAGCTTGACCGATTACTCATTGTCTGCCCGTTTCATATTAGATGAGTATGACTGTATGAGTTAAAGCCCATTCTTGAGCTTAACCTATTTAAACCTAAATTAAACGGATTTAGGTTAAATGGATAACAGGAAAACACATTAATCCTTTGACATGTTTTTCTACTATTATAAAATTTTAAAATTAGATTTTAAATTCCTGATCAAAGTTAAAAAAATCCAAGCATCACATACACATATTAAAAGTATTAAAAGTGACAACCACAAAATTCACAATCACACACCAATATTTACAAATATAATATATTTTGTTCCATTAAAGAACTTAAATTTAGATAAATATCATAATAGCGACTTTTTAATGTTCAAATTTCAAACTAAAACATTATCAACGCAACTTTTTTACTTTTTACATTAGTTTTTACAATTTTACGGATTACATATATTTTTGTTATTTTAAAAAAAATTAAAATGCATAAATGGGCGTGTGTGGACTGCAACCATAACTCACCCATTTAATTTTTAAATTTGTTGGGTTTCAACCCGCCCATTTTGAGCTTTAAATGGGTGGACTATTAAATGGGTAAATAAAATATGGGTACTGGACAAACCAGTCAGTTTTTGAGTATTTTGATCACCTTTGCTAGCGAGGCAAATTTCACCTTCCTTTAATCTCTTCTGTTTTTCTTTCTTTTCTTAAAAAAATAGAGAAGTAAAAAAGAAGACGACTCTTATCTTCACAATTCTTTTGAATGAAACAAAATTTACAATGAAGTAACTGTATGTTATGGGGATTTAATGCCATTTGCAATGTAAAACCTTAATTGCTTTCACAATATACAGAATATATATGTAAAATCGTTTTGTTTTAGCAATTCAATTAAGTTGAAATATGCTGCGAACTTAATCACAAACACATATGAGTTATGCTCACATAAATTCTTCATTTTTATGATAACAAATCCTTCAAAATCATATAAGATCATGTATTTTATATGTTTTGTAAGAATTTATGGTTACAGAAAAAATATAATCCCACTCTGTGCGCAGGGATCGGATTTAGGTAACAACGAATCAAACATAAGATATATGATTGGAGAATCGTCGAACTTATACAGTAAAAAACTTCACATGTAAAAAGTATCATTCTTACTTATTACGCGCAATGAAATTAGATGCGATTATCGCCCCGTTTTGTGGACTTCGTGGTCTCTTTTGGGTGTCTCCCATCTCTATCATATTTCATTTCATAGCCTCAACCTCCCTACCAGCTTTTTGTCAAGCCCTACAGCCATCTTTCTCGAATCTCTTCGAATTTAATTAATTGTTCACTAGGACTCTTCATGGGCATGCATGGTTACTATATTGTTCAAGCAAAAAACAGGTTATTACTATATCGTTATTATATAATCTTCTACATTCCCTCTCTTTTATAGCTAAATTCTGGGAAAGGGGTTTAGTATACCCAAAATCTAACGACATGTCTCATAACTCAAATCTATTAGGGTATGCCCATTGTAACATCCCAAATTTTTAATTAAGGATAATAAAATTATTGAGGTGTTATTTAGGAAATTCTAAGTCTTAGAGAGTAATTCATGATATCTAGGATAATTATTAATATTAAATCTGATTCACTTTAGAATTTAAAGAAATAGAGAGTTATTTTTGTTATGCCCATTATTTCACTGGATTTGCAGGCCCAATAAGCCCACAAGGAGGCCAGCTCAGTCAAATCAATCCATTAAAGACAGAATCAAGAGCAATAAATCCTTTGACCAGTAACGTCCAATAAATGACTAGTAACTGCCACATGTAAATGTGGAGATTAACTGCACCAACGGAAATGGAAGCCTGAAGACTATATATAGAACATTATACCATGTAGAAAGGGCATCCAATATCTTCTGAATCTTGTACTTTCTATTTCTCTCTTTCGCTAGTCGACCACAGTCTAGGCGACTAATCCCTTGTATTATCATTGTGGTTTGTCCACTTATTCATTCTGAATAAATATACTATTCTTTTCTTTGATATCATATAATTTGTGTATCAACATTTGGCGCCGACCGTGGGGATTCCGACAACTTTCTTAGAAAAGCCACTTGGAATCTCACTTGAAATACAACCATGTCTTCTTCTGCTGAGCTATCTATGCAACAATTGGAGCAAGAAGTCTGAGGACTTCAATTGCAGATCACTGAGCTTGATGTTGGACATCCAGATCATCTTAGAACGATTGAAAATAGCTATCTTCTTACATTTTTCCATGCTATTGATGTCCCTAATCTTATAGGTAACACAGGTAAGCGCGTAATGGAAAATAAAACTAACAATTATGTTGATAATGCAGGGTATAATTCTGGATTTGATGATGAAGAATCAATTCAAACTCCGCAAAAATCGGTCAAGATGTCTATGGATCAAATGGAAGGACCCAAGAATCAAAGATGGATAAATAGCGGAAGGAATTGAAAAAATTGCAGAAAACAATATTACAGATTCTGGGAATTGCATAATCATTTGAATCTTCTCGATTAAGGAATCATTCTGATAATCCGCTGAAATCATTCTGATAGTCCGTTTGTCGCCCATCTTTTGCTATGGTCGACATACCAGAATGTTTTGTTCAACATGATCAAATATTTTTTGACCATCTTTTTTATGTTTTTGCACAGTTTAACTAACATTTTTATCTTGATGGTCAGTGAATTAAAATGTTTGTTCAACAATTTGCTAGTAGTGAGAGTTTGGTCAAGACACCCGACGACTAACACTTGATCTTTCAATGCCTTGATGAAGCTACTAGACAATTTCTTACAAATTCATTCAGAAAACGATAAGTATCCCAAATTGCGAATAATATATTGCTATGCAGACTTTTAGAAGATATCTTCTGCATGAATCTTAAGTTGTATAAGAAGTGAACTATAAGCCAAGTGCAAACTTGGGTTGAAGTTCAAATGTTCGCTTGGACCACGATCAAGGGGGAAGAAGACGATGCAAGATTCAGAATTGAATTTATTAAGCGTCAACAGAAAAATCAACAAAATAGCACGTCGACAACTAGACATGAAAATAACACGTCGACAACCAGACAAGAAAATAGCACGTCGACAACCAGACAAGAAAATAGCACGTCGACAAATAGACGTTCTAAAAAACTCAAAGGTAAAAATTGGAGATTTGAACCTTATTTTGCAGGTGGGCGAAGAAAGTCAAATGGGCAGAATCCAAAAAAGACAAGTCCAACAAGCTTGATGAGAAATGCAGTGTGATATCCTTGACGACCATACCCCAGGTTATTACCTAAAGATGAGTTAAGGAAGTCAAATAATCAAAATGACGCTCAATCATCTAAGGGATTAATTTCATTTAATGATTTTGTTATTCAAGAGTTTCTTTTAATGTTGCAAGTTCAATATTATTTATTTGCAAATAGTCCCAAATCTAAGAGAATTTTATTAGGTGAAAACAAAAGGTGTTAAAAAAATCACAACTATTGCATAGCAATTACAAAATCTGACTCCTATGGACAAGGGGGACTGTGATGATATTATAAGAAAAATTCCTTTCTTTGATTCTAGAAATGTTGTTGTCCATAGAAGCAGATATTGATAGAGAGGTAAGAAAAGATTTAATTTCTTTCTTGTCTACTAATTAATTTGGATTGTTTTGCTTGGTCCCACAGAGACATGACAAATGTTAGTCTAGACGCTATAGTTCGTTAGCTTAATGTGGACATATATTTCAATGATTGGTCGGCTAACGCAATCGTCATTGGTCGACTAACGTAGTCGTCATCCCCAAGAAAAATGGAAAACACAGAGTTTGTATAGACTTTACTTATTTAAATAAAGTTCATCCTAAAGATAGTTTTCCTCTTCAATATATTTTGACAGCTTAGTAGATGCTACATCTGGTCACGAGCAGTTAAGCATGTTGGACGTATTCTCTGGTTACAATCAAATTCTAATGCATTCTGACGACCAAGAGAAAAAGTCGTTCATTCCAAAAACAGGCTTACTCCTATAAGGTAATGTCATTTGGTTTAAAAATATTGAAGTCACATACCAAAGGTTGGTAAATAGAATGTTTTGTCAACATCTTATAAAAACAATGGAGATATATATAGATGACATATTAGTTGAAATCTCTAAAAGCAAAAGATCTTATATGCCATTTACAACATGCATTTGATTTATTGCAAAATATAGTATGAAATTTAATATTTCCTAATAAATGTTCCTTTGGAATTCAATTTGGAAAGCTTGTAGTTTATTTGGTTTTTAAGTGTGGTATTGAGGTAAATCCAGCTCAGACCAAGACGATCATGGAGATTCAATTTCTCGCAATATAAAAGTTGTTAATAAAACGCACAGGCATAGTAGCAGCATTGACTCATTTTATTTAAGGTCGTCAAGAAAATGCCAATCATTTGTTGACGTCCTATGAAAGAATAAGGAATTCCAATGGATGAAAAGGCTAAACAAGCTCTTTAAGAGTCTCTTGTTTTATCTAAGCCAAAATGGGAGTAGAGGGGAAGGGAATTGGCAAGAGGATCCAAATTGGTATTTGGGAACACCCAACAAAATCATTTTTTAAGATATAAAACACTAAAGCTTGTTTCATATGTAATTACTTGGTAAAATACACAATCACTTAAAATAAAGTAATCCAAATGTAAGTATTTACTAAAGGAATTGAACAGTTTCTAAGCTTCATGATGCTCTCACTGCTCTAGCGGAGCTGAGGTATCCAACAATAATCTATTTTAATATCAGCGTGTCTAGAATATGACCAACTTTTAACAAGTTGACTCCTTTGACTAACAAACTCATTACATCTTCTTAAAATGTAGCTCTAACATTTTAACAAGCTTGATTATTTTTTCAGTTATAGTGAACTCTTCTTCGACCAAGGGCCCAATGATACTTGTGTTTTTGTGAAGAAAAAAAAGAAAAATGAGTGAATAAGTTCAAATATAAATATGCGCGTTCGAACTTTGAAGTTTCAACCATGACAACATCGTTGATGGAAAATAATAAATATAAAATTCTCACGAGATATGCCAAATAAAATATTAGAGAGTGGTGGGGGGATTTTCACATGGGAAAGTAGTTCCGACACGTGCTAAACAGAGGAAAAGTAAACTAGGAATTAAATCTTTAAAAAGGTTATCCCCCACGAAAGGGGTGAAGCAAAACGTGATTAATATTTAATTTAAGAAATATAATAATTTAAAAAATAAAATAAGAATATATTAGTTGTCACAGCAAGTGGAGGTTATAGAAGAAGACGAAGAGTAGGACGAAGGCATCAAGGGCCATTTGTGATAATGACGATAACGTGTGCCCTCATCTCCTTTTTGCTTCGTCTCTCATTTTCGTCTTTTAAATTAATTATTTACGCTGTCACTTTTGTAATTGCGTCATTAAAAATATGCAAATCTCGAAATATTTATGTTAAAAAAGAACCCGATTCGGGTCAAAATAGTGTGGCGATTATTTGAAACGCGTTGGGCGATTTTTTTGAGGGAAGTACGATGGATCGGCGTTTTCCTAGAAAGTGAGCTGCGATTACCATTCGTCTGTGAGAAAAGATTGTGGCTAACAGTTCTATTGGATAGTGTTATTGTCGCCGTCCATTTTTCCTCAACCCAAATATTTTTTTGGTGAAGCATCAATCCAAATATCATTGTATATTTATTTTATTTTATTTTCTTTCTTATTTTGGCTTCACATGATAATGTTGCTTGTCGTTTCTGGATGTTGACAAGGAGGAGGAGAAATGCCATTAGTTGAATGCGCGATCTAAGAAAATATCATACTATTCAATGCATTTCTTAATAAAGGGTTATCCTACTTCACCAAAAAATTTTGTGAGCCCCACATTTGCTCATAAAAAATGTGAGGAAGATGAAGACATTTTTTATGAGCAAATGTGAATCCATAAAATTCTTTTTGTTTGTTTTGATGAAGGGTAGAAGAAACTTTTCACAATTGAATTATATTACTCCTAAGTCTCATTAACTAGTGTGATACTTTTTTTTTGTTTATTTGCCAATTTGAGATCATTTTTTGTTCGTTGTCCAAATTGACACTTCAGTAATTGTTTGTTGGCCAGAATGTATATCAACCCTTAAAAATCTGATTAAACACAATAAAGCTTTCAAATAAGATTACTTTTAAAAAATTATTTGGTGAAGAGAAAGGGTAAGAAAGAGAAAAATAACAAATACTCACAGTTAATTAGTAAGGTGTGTGAGTGTAGTAAATAATAAATAAGGATTAAATAAAAAACGTATTAGGAATTTATAATAAGACAATTATAAGTGCGATCCATTCCTCAAAAAATTTCTTGGAATCTTATAAATAAGGCTAAAGGAGGCATTTATCGACAACATATATATCCCATTTTGTTTATACAAGACTGAGTTACTGTTTTATTTTTTTAAAAAAGATAACCACATACTTATATCAGTGAATAGTAATATTAACACACATGCGATAGATGGATGTGAATTGGATTATCATGGTATATGCCATGCTCTAAACGTGCATTATCCATTTCTTAATATAATTTAAATTAAGGGTTAAATATCATTCTGGCCAATAAACAATTTTGAAAATGTCAAATTGACCAAAAAACAATAAAATAGCTCATTTTGGCCAAAGAACAAAAAAATGGTTCATTTTGGCCAATGAGCTATCTGAAAATACCAAAATAACCCTTGAGATCCACATTTTCAAAAATCATTTTAATTATGTCCCAAGGGTTATTTTGGTATTTTCAAGTAGCTCATTGCCAAAATGAACCATTTTTATTTTTCTTTGGCTAAAATGAGTCATTTTATTGTTCTTTGGCCAATTTGACCATTTCAAAATTGTTTATTGGTCAGAATGATATTTAACCCTTAAATTAACAAAAAAGTTACATAAAATTTACATGAAATATTCTAAAATATCTCTATGCAACTTTTGAAATTCTTGAGTAAACATGTTATTTATTTTTAATATATAATTTATTTAATTAATACATCTGTGTTTATGTGAAAGCTACCACATTGCGCCCGTATTTTAAATTTTATATTTTTAAATTAGTTGTATTATCATATTTATTGAAAGTTTTTTGTTTGAAATATATTATGTCGCAGTTCAGTTGCACGACATAACTTTGAGAAATTTCTTTTATTATTAAAACTATATGTTGTCGCAGTTCATGACACAACATAAATTTTCCAAAAATCTTTAAAAGACTTCACATGTCGTGCTTATTTATGCTGATATCGCGTGTATCTTTACCCACGATAATTTGCTTTGTTTCAGAGGGTTATATCACAGTTTGTCAATCCACAATATAATATAGATGTCACGGTTAAACCCGCGACAATGTGCTTATTTCACCCGCGACCGTGCTTATTTTTCGAGTATACTGTAATTATCAAAACAACTTTGACATTTGTTTTTGAGAAATTAAGGATACAAAGTTAATCACTTAGCTTTAAATAGTCTATAATTATTTTTTTTAAAACTAATTAATTCCATGACTATAAACTAATATATTGTCTAATTTCATTGTGCATATATGTTGTAATTTAGTTTTTTAATTTACTTCCTTAACTTCTACAAAATATCAAAAGGGGTTTCATATTTTTAATTGAAGGAAAGAACAATGTCAAATTTCGCATACACATGTTCACTTTGAATCATAGATTCATAGCTTCTTGCATACTCCCTCCAGTCCTTATTATAAGTCACCTAACTAACTTTCTCACATACCAATAAAATTGGTTAAATACATTTAATTTGTCTTACAATTCAAGTACTTTCCAATATTACCCCTAATAATTACACTTATTTCCTAAAATATTAACTATTACTTTCTCCTACTACCCCTATTAAATATGAGTATATGTGGAAAAAAATAATTAATGCACATTGGAAACCATGAAGTGACTTATAAAAAGGACCAAGAAAAATTGGTAGTTGGTGACTTATAATAAGAACCGGAGCGAGTATCTAGCTCGCGTGAAAAAAAGGACTTCCATTAATTATAATTAAAAGCAATTAACTGCACTAGAGCGTGGATTTTAATTTATTGAACCAGTGTTCATTCTAAACTTGATTTGATTGTGTTGGAGACTTAGTTCCGAAACATCACATGGCTTTGGTAAAGAAACTATTTGAGGTCTAATTAATCGTTACATAAAAAATACTACCTCCGGTCTTAAATATAAGATCTAATTGACTTTTTTTTGGAGAGGTTAAGGTTGCAAAATAGGCTATTAAATCATGACATATTTGATATATTTTTAGATTATACATTAGTTTATAGGTAAAATAAACTAGTTTAAGGGAAAAATTAGGAAAATCAATTTATGATTAACTTATTTTGTTCTTTTATAGGATTTTCTAAAAAAGTCAACTAAGTCTTATATTTAGGACCGGAGGGAGTAAAATAGCACAGCTTTAGTTACATATGTTCTAACGAGGTCTCTTTTTGTTAACCACATATTACAAAATTGAATTTGAATAAGTTCAATCTTGAAGTACATTAAATATCTTAGTTAGTTCACAATATATAGTTTTTTTGTCAAAGATAGAAAAATACAATTGCCCTGCAAGTTTAGTGCAATAATGCCTGGTTTAAACAAAATAAAGGAACAGAATATTCCACTGACACCTGCATAATAACGGGGGATATTCTTTTTTATGAGTAATGAAGGTGGATATATATTTTAAAGAGATAATTAATTAGAGGTTCCCCACAAGGGAGTTAATACTGGAAAAGTCCCAAAAGTTGAAAATATTAATATAGGGTCCTAAGGGACCTCACATTAATATATTTGAAAAGTGAAAAGACAGTTTTGCCCCTAGCCTTAAAAAAAATTTACCCCACCCCCACCCCCTCCTCCTCCCCCCCCACCCCCACCCTCCCCCACCCTCCCCTCTCACTCGCCCCCCCCCCCTCCAGCGCCACCCTCCCCCTCCAGCCACCCTCCCCGCCAGCCCCACCCTGAGGGTGGGGGGGCGAGCTGGAGGGGGAGGGAGGCGGTGGGGAGGGGGCGCTGGTGGGGGAGGGTGGGGGTGGGGGGCGCTAGAGGGGGAGGCTGGAGGGGGAGGGTGGGGCTGGCGAGGGAGGGTGGCGCTGGAGGGGGGGCGGGTGAGAGAGGAGGGTGGGGGTGGGGGGGAGGAGGAGGAGGGGGGTAAATTTTTTTTAAGGTTAGGGGCAAAACTGTCTTTTCACTTTTCAAATATATTAATGTGAGGTCCCTTGGGACCCTACATTAATATTTTCAACTTTTGGGACTTTTCCAGTATTAACTCCCTTGTGGGGGACCTCTAATTATTTTTCCCTATTCTAAAATATACCAACAATCAATAGGGAATCAATTATATATTGGTGCATCATGAACAGTTCTCATTTTGATTGTAAATCATTCGTAAGTCATGGCAATTGAGATAAATCGGGCGTTCAGTTAAAAAAAATCAGTTAAAAAAAGAAATAAATCGGGCGCCTTAAGGCTTAACCCCAACAGGGGGAAGTAAATAAATTAACTTACTAGCATTAAATTGGCAGTTAATAATTAACTAACGTTTGAATGAAAAATTGAAAACTACTCAGTACTACCACCGTACAACTAATTAAGTTTTACAAATCAGTCAATCAATTCTTATGAAATCTCAAATTTACTCTTAAGTAGTCTTAACAAAATTAATTAGGTAAAGAATATTCCATGGGATTGATTCTTTTTAGTAGAGATATTAGGTAAAAAGAATCGTTACTTTAAACCGCAACATTCTGATAAAAAAAAAACCGCAACATAATATATTTGGCACATGCCGGATGGTCTTATATTGAGAATTTTGATAAATAACCGTTGACAAACTCACGAACTTAATAAATGTTTGTAAATATGCATGTAAAAATATTTTTATGGGTAAATGGTTACTAGAAATTTAGAAAATATCATTAAAAATATGCGTGTGCGTGTGTGTGTTGATACTTCCAAAGTATTTTTAATGCAATTATAGAAAATTCCGAAAACTAAACTAAAAAGAAGATGTAAACCTAGCAAACTGACAAACGAATGATCCAATAATATTCCTGTAATTAAAATTTTTTTATGAAGTCTATGTATGAATTTAATCAACATGGTAAAGGGCCAAGTCTTTACTTTTTAGCACAAGTTTAACTGTATACTCTAATCCTTTTTATAAGATCATAATTTATTATTTAGCTTGGTCTTTTATGGGATGTATAGCTTGGGGTTTTATGAAAATTGAAAGTATTTTTCTTATCAATATTACCTATAACTAATTATATTATTTCCTATTATTTTTTCTCATACTTTTTCATCATTCATCTCTTCACAATTTCTCTATATCGCTACAAATAAAGGTGTGCTTGATAAAAAATGTTCATTTCTAATTTTTCCCAATCATTTCTATTTTTTATTAATTACTTTTAACTTGTTTTAATCAATGTCTTAAATCACATATTTTGGTTAAAATGATCATACAATAAATGACTGAATGGAGCATATCGAATCAGTAAGTCACTTTTCTGCAGCAACACTTATGTTTTTTTTAATATAAGATTACTTTTAAATCTCAATTTATCTCTAAATATAAAATCACTTTCTATTTTTTTTTATTTTTCCCCAAATTAACTTCATAATAATTATCAATAATAAACAAACAAGAGAGCGAGAGAAGGTATATGGTTAGGTGAATTGGTAATATCATGTACTAATAACTAACTTAACTAACATTTTTAATTCAATCAAATTAGAGAAAATTGTCTTATATTTAGGAACAGAGAGGGTAAAATTTAGCAACACCACAAGATAGTGTAGCATCACAAATTGACATTTCTACATATTAACCTGATATATAATGTACTTAATAACATTTTATATAAAAATCATGAAACATTCTCAATTATTATGGTTAATAATGATTGTTGTTAACAAAGAATTTATATAAGTATAAATTTGACTAACAAATAATTAAAATATCATATGGAGAGTGTCTTCAAATCAGCGAAATAATAATCTCCTACAAGTCAATTGGAGGGATACCTTGATCATCAATTGACAAAATTAAATTGTAAAAGTGGTGCATTATATAATTTTTAATAGGAACAAATAAGTACGACATCGTCCCACAATATAAGCTAGTAATACATTTTTTGAAGAGATTATCCCATGGTATAGACTAATGTTCCTTTTTGTCTGACTATTAAATGTTTTTTTTTTAATTTTACCCTCTACTTATGGCTTTCTCTCATGTTCTCCATACACACACTCACTCCAATTTCTCTAATCCAATCACCATCCCATTAATCTTCTTTATAAATAAAGGCAAAGTTGGAAAAAACATGTTACAACATATTGATTGCTTTCAACAACTTTTGACAATTTTCTCGAATATAGCAATAAGTTGAATATTAACTTAAATTGTGAGAACGATTCAGTATTTTCACTAAATTAAAATAAAGTTGAAGATACTCCATTCAATAAGTAATATAAGACCCAAAATTTGATTTTTGTCCAAAATATATACTCCCTCCGATCCAAAATATAGGACCTAATTGACTTTTCTAGAAAATCCTTAAAAAAAGCAAAATAAGTTAATTATAAATTGATTTCCCTAGCTAATTTTTCCCTTAAACTAGTTTATTTTACCTATAAACTAATGGATAATTTAAAAATATATCAAATATGTCATCATTTAATAACCTATTTCGCAACCTTAATCTCTCCAAAAAAAACTCAATTAGGTCCTATATTTAGGACCGGAGGTAGTATATAAGAGCTTAAACTTACATTCCCTCATCATTTAATGTATTTCTTTCAACTTTACCTCTAACACTCTATCATATTCATTAATATTTACATACTACCCTCGTTCCTATATATAAGACCACTTTGGCTAATTTGGAGAGATTAAGGAAGATTTTCCAATGAATTAGGATCACATAATCTTCCCAAAATACCTCACACTTAAATTTAAAAGACAAATAGGGATTTGAGAGAGAAGTGAGGGAGCTAAGAAGTATAGGATTAATTTGGACCAAAATTGAGATAAAATAGAAAGTGATCTTATATTTAGGAACTTATCCACTTCCTCAAAGTGATCTTATATTTAGGAATAGAGGGAGTATTTCTTTCTCGTAATAGCATCATAATAAATAGGGGCAATGATAGCAAAAAAGAATTAACTCCTAACTTTTCCTTACATATTCACATGTTATTTTAATGTTTAAGAAGTACTTCCTCTCATCTTATTTAAAGTCACCAACAACCCGAATTGTACATACCAATGAATGGAGGTTAATGGAAGTTGCATCATTAAATTGGTCTTATTTTTTCGGTCTTTTCCTTTTTGCTCCTCCCACCTTTACCATTATGGTCAACTACCTTTTTTCTCTCTTCATTAATGCTACAAGTTTATTTTTCATTTTCTCTCTTTTCTCATCTTCCTATGCTCATTTTCCAATGATAAAGATATATTGGAAAAATTTTAATAAATGAGTTAATTAATGAAAATTAGTGACTTATTATATTAAGGAATAAAATTTAGAGATGGTTAGTAACTTGATAAAAACAACAGGAGCAGGTATATGTTTTAACACTTGAACTCGTATATTTACTTCACGAACCCAACGAAGGCAAGTAGCACCTTTCTCTCTCTCTGGTGGGACAGAACCGGAGTTATTCCAATGTTACTACACAGTAACACTCTTATAGTACAGTAGAGTGTTGAGTAGAGTGTACAGTAGAAGTAGGACAACTCCGTGTGTGTTCAAAGAATAAGAATTGCGTGTCTGCCATTTAATCGCCATATCCTTTCCCTTCAACCCACTTTCCTTTCTTCCTCCTCCCTCCCTCCCTCCTTTTTTAACCTACTACCTCCCTCTCTCACTCACTCCCACACACACACACACTCTTCTACTCCTTCATCATCATCATCATCGTCATATCATCATCATATATATGAATGACGGACTATAGGTCCCCCCTGCCGACAATGAACCTGTGGATAGACGACAACTCCTCCGTCATGGACGCCTTCATCTCCTCCGACATCTCCGCCCTCTGGCCCCAATCCTCTACATCCGCCTCCACCCCCGCCCCTACACCCTCCTCCTTCAACCAAGACACCCTCCAGCAGCGCCTCCAGTCCCTCATCGAGGGCCCCACCTCCTCCTCTCCCTGGACCTACGCCATCTTCTGGCAGCCCTCCTTCGACTACAACGGCTCCTCCTTCCTCGGCTGGGGCGACGGCTACTACAAAGGCGAAAATAACCCCTCCCTCAACCCCAACCCCAAAAACAAATCTCCCTCCCCCGCCGAGCAAGAGCACCGCAAAAAGGTCCTCCGGGAGCTCAACTCCCTCATCTCCGGCACCTCCGCCGCCGCCGCCGACGACGCCGTGGACGAGGAGGTTACTGATACGGAGTGGTTCTTTCTTGTCTCCATGACGCAGTCGTTTGCTAATGGAGATGGTCTTCCTGGACAGGCCTTTTATAGCTCATCTCCGGTGTGGATCGCCGGCGCCGACCGGCTCGCCGGCGCCGCCTGCGAGAGAGCTAGACAGGGGCAGATATTTGGTCTCCAGACTATGGTTTGTATTCCGTCTGCTAACGGCGTTGTTGAGCTCGGATCTACTGAGTTGATCTTCCAGAATTCAGATCTCATGAATAAAGTCAAAGTTTGGTTCAATTTTAATAATAGTAGTAGTAATAATAATAATCCCGGTGACTCTATTATTCCTGCTGCTACTTGGAATAATAATGGTAATAATAATAATGGTGATCAGGGTGAGAATGATCCTTCCTCTTTGTGGCTCAACGATCCGTCGTCCGGCGGTATCGAAATTAGAGATTCCACGGTGACGGCGGCGGTTGTTTCGGCTTCGATGCCGACCACGGTGGCGGCGTCGGTTTCGAGTACTTTGACGGAGGCGCCGAGTGTTGTTCATGTGGCGAGTGATGGTCCTCATCATCATCAGTTTGGGAGCAATCAGCGGCAGAATGCGCAGAATCAAGGGTTTTTCTCCAAAGAATTGAACTTTTCGGAGTATGGATTTGAGGGAAATGGAGTGAAGAACGGAAATTTGCATACTTTGAAGCCGGAAAGTGGGGAAATTTTGAACTTTGGAGAGAGTGGTAATACTAATAAGAGGAGTTTGAGTTCTTATGGTGTGAATGGGAATAATGGGAGTAATTTTGTGACTGGACATAGTCAATATGTGGCTGAAGATAATAGCAGGAAGAGGAAATCGCCTACTTCGAAAGGAAGTAATGATGAAGGGATGTTGTCTTTCACATCTGGAGTGATTTTACCGGCTTCAAATATGAAGTCTGGTGGGGGAGATTCGGAGCATTCGGATCTTGAGGCGTCGGTGGTGAAGGAGGCGGAGAGTAGCAGGGCGGTGGAGCTCGAAAAGAAGCCGAGGAAACGAGGGAGGAAGCCGGCGAATGGAAGGGAAGAGCCATTGAATCATGTTGAAGCTGAGAGGCAGAGAAGGGAGAAATTGAATCAGAGATTTTATGCTCTTCGAGCTGTGGTACCGAATGTTTCGAAAATGGACAAAGCTTCACTTCTTGGTGATGCAATATCTTACATCAATGAGCTCAAGTCTAAGCTGCAGGGTCAAGAATTGAGCAATAGTGATTTACAGAAGCAGTTGGATTCAGTGAAAAAGGAGCTTGACCTTGCCATTGCTAGTAAAGATTCTCGTGTAACTCCTCCACCATTAGATAAAGAACAAAAGACATCCTCTAATGGCAGCCAAGCAAATGGGAAGTTAGTAGATTTGGACATTGATGTGAAGATCATAGGTTGGGATGCAATGATTAGGATCCAATGTAGCAAGAGGAATCATCCTGCCGCGAGGTTGATGGCTGCTTTGGAGGAATTGGACTTGGAAGTGAACCATGCTAGTGTGTCTGTTGTGAATGATTTGATGATCCAACAAGCGACCGTGAAGATGGGGAGTCGATTTTACACGCAGGAGCAGCTTCGGTTAGCGCTTACATCCAAGGTCGGAGGAGATGTCCGATAAGTGAAGAAAGAAAGGTCATCATCATCCTTAACACTTGTGGATAGGTTTTGATTAGTGTTCATGTTCATCATGTTTGATGTAGGAGGAATTGAATCTGGGATAATTTTAAGGCTTCCCTGTAGTTAGCAATCCCTGTAAAATACTACTAGTACTGATCCATTGTATGTGGCTGTATTTTTATTGGGGGTGGCTATGCTATTATCTATTTCATTTTGATGTAATCTATCATGGATTATGTGGTGGGTGAAAATGGGTAGATCCCAGGAAGTGGAAGCTGCTGAGTATTTTTGTATCAATATTTGTATGTTTAGATTGTACATAAGCTGTCATAAATTTGAGTCTAATTATGTCTCTGCGTATCATCCCATATTTCAGTATAGCGTTCATATTTCTTGAATTTGTTCAAGGTAAGTTGTGTTGAAGTTCTTTGCTTGTTTAGATTGGAGCTGCTTTTTAACGAGCAAATTTCTTTTCACCTACTTATTGCTGATACAGCTTAAACTATTATGATTAAGAAGTGCCTCATGGGGAAAGAGAGATGGTGTGTTGGTTGGTATAAATATAGTTGATATTGTTATATGATTAGTTGTTTGATGTTTGGTTGGGAACAAATAGGGCATAGTGTAGTTGATGAAGCTGGTGCTTATTCCTTTTCAGCCATGTGAAAAATGCTTGAACCTCTCTCTGGTGCTTACTTTTTTTTTTCTTTATGAATTATGGGTACCCACATCTTGGGGTCTATTTTCGTGTTTGACCCTCTGTCACCCTCTCTCGCACACTGGTTAGCTGTAATTTTTGTTGTCCCTAGTGGACTAAGGTTCCTCTTATGGTAATTGTAAACCAATCCAGTGTTTGACCCCACCTTATTGCACAGCCCATTTCCGTTGGAGACACTGAATTTTCACCGACATGACTAGTAAGAATTTGGAAAGAAAAAGCATTTGATCCTCTTTTGCCCCGATAATTACTTGGGCATCAATTTCTTCTATGTAAGCCCTTAAGGTGATTTTCACTTTCCTTATTTGACTGATAAAAATAATTATTGATTGTTGAAATCACCTCAAGATACGTTCCATTAATGGGATTTAATTTGTTCTCTTAACTTATGTCATAAATTCCATGGATATATATGTCTTGGAGTCTGGGAAATCAATTCTCCTTTTGTGTTATAAGTATCTTCTGCCAATCTCAATTTACTGCACTGATGAATGCCCTCAAAGATCAACTAGAGGTTGGCTTGTCAGAACAATTAATCGTAAGTTTTGGTACAATTGCTTGGGCTGCTGCAGACATGGTTCGGCCCTTGGTCAAAATTGAAAATGTTTCGCTGTCCAGTGCCCACGAACATGTACCCACACATATACTAAATAGGGAAAAATAATTAGAGGTCCCCCCACAAGGGAGTTAATACTGGAAAAATCCCAAAAGTTGAAAATATTAATGTAGGGTCCCAAGGGACCTCACATTAATATATTTGAAAAGTGAAAAGACAGTTTTGCCCCTAGTCTTAAAAAAATTTTTACCCCTCCTCCCCCCCACCCCCACCCCCACCCTCCTCCCTCACCAGCCACCCTCCCCCTCCAGTCCCACCCTCCCCCTCCAGCGCCCCCCCCACCCCCACCCTTCCCTCCATCGCCCCTCCCCCACCCCCACCCTCACCAGCGCCCCCCCCCACCCCCACCCCTCCAGCCCCCACCCTCCCCAGCGCCCCCCTCCCCCACCCGCACCCCTCCAGCCCCCACCCTCCCCAGCGCCCCCCTCCCCCACCCGCACCCCTCCAGCCCCCACCCTCCCCAACGCCCCCCCTCCCTCACCCCCACCCCTCCAGCGCCCCTCCCCTCCAGCGCCCCCCCACCACCCCCACCCTCCCCCTCCGCCTCCCTCCCCCTCCAGTTCGCCGCCCCACCCCCACCCTCCCCCCTCCAGCTCGCCCCCACCCCCACCCTCCTCCCTCCACGCCCCCACCCCCACTCCTCCTCGCGAGGAGGAGTGGGGGGTGGGGGCGTGGAGGGAGGAGGGTAGGGGTGGGGGGCGAGCTGGAGGGGGAGGGAGGCGGAGGGGGAGGGTGGGGGTGGTGGGGGGGCGCTGGAGGGGTGGGGATGGGGGAGGGGTAAATTTTTTTTAAGACTAGGGGCAAAACTGTCTTTTCACTTTTCAAATATATTAATGTGAGATCCCTTGGGACCCTACATTAATATTTTCAACTTTTGGGATTTTTCCAGTATTAACTCCCTTGTGGGGGACCTCTAATTAATTTTCCCTACTAAATATGAAAGAAAGCACAAGAATACCATGAACCATTTGAATTATTTAAATTATCAGGTAAGGAAGGATGTTGCTCCCAGGAGTTTGAGTTTGAGTTTTGGTCTTTAGGATTATTGTCCATTAGGATTCCAAATTTCCCGAACCCCAATTACCAAATTAGCAGAGCTCGTTGAGTTTCTTGTTATATAGAAGTTGGTTTGCGATATAGTGTGTCCATACAAAAAAAAATACACGAATTTTGCTGATTAGATAAATTTTAATGAACTTTAATCTCAACCAAGTGTGTGAGAACTAAGAAGTTTAAGAACACTAAATTAGAATAAAATTATATACATTTATAATAAATTTAACACTTACTCTAACTCACAGAGAAGTACGAATACTATATAACCTTTACCCCTTTTTAATTGGGAAAAAGACAAATAAAACCCTTCGAATATGTAAAAGGACAATTAAGGTCGCTAAATTTTCGAAAGAACATCCAAGGTCATGGACACTAAATTAACCACTGCAGCATTCTATCAATAACATGCATATTTAACCATTGCATCATCCACATTAACAACTAGAGTGTAGCAATTAATCACAGTAGCATTGTTAACTACAACAACATCCCCATTCTCATTAAACACTAAATCGTTGTTAATTTAGTGTATGTAACCTTGGTTGTCCTTTTGGAAATTTAACAACTTTAATTGTCCTTTTACATATTCAAAGGACTTTATTTGTTTTTTTTTTCCTTTTTAAAATTTATCATCCCCTGGCCAACCTGGGATTAATTAGCGGAATAAACATCTTCCCTTCTAATATAAGATAAAAGAAGGAGACTAATTAGTAATTAAACAAGATGATGAGATCAACCTAAATGGCACGTCACGTGCACAGTTCTTGGGCCCCGCTAATTATGCACGCGTACACATCCAATTTATTTCACTCGCCTCATGTCCCATGTGACGTGATGTGAAGCCCTTCCCATGTGATGTGAAGCCCTTTTCATTTTTACACCCTGTAATAAGAAATTGAAAATTAGTAACACTATTGCCTAGTGGAATTTTTATTTTTATTTATATAAAAAAAAAAGCACATCACAGGTGGAGATTCCCAAGTGGTATAAAAACCTGACACAATAGTACAATACTACAAGATATGAATGTGTCAGATATAAATCTACTAGAGATATTAGGAACTTATTTACGAGGGATTCCGTTTTATTTTATTTTTCTTTCCTTTTTATAATTTTTCTCTAAAATGATTGTTTAAGATGGCTATGGTATTTTTTTTGGCCAACAGATGCCTATGGTTTGGTTGATTGATTCCGGCAGGAATAGTATTTTAGGGAAAACAACAGAAACATGCTGCTGTATGGCCATTGGCCAATTTATTTTATATTTGGGTGGCCCGGAATGAACATTTAGTCAAAAATAATAGGTTGCTTAAAGAGAAGTTGAGAATGATTGAGACCCAAATAGAAGAAAAATTGGAGTGAGGAGAGATGCCACCAAAAGTAGCACTTAATTAAATAAATCCCTTTCTTTAGCCATGTTTTAAGTATTATCCACGCTAAACACACTTTTTTACATTAATCACAAATAGCAACATCAAATCATATTCTTACACGCCAGGGGCCCTAAGTCCTCATAGCTACAATTATATAATAATCCCCTCTTCTTTTTGAGTAAATATAATAATCTTTCCATTTGTCCAAAAAAGAAAGAATATAATAATCCCTTCTTACTAACTCTATTTAACCTTTGATATTGACGTTTAAAAAATTAACCTTTTATACAGCATATGCAACAATATTCAAGGAATAATAAAATTTGGGCGCCTTGGAACAGAAATAATGACATTTTCATCCTGTAAGTTGGATACATGTAAAAAATAAATTAAATAAAAAAACAGAATAATTCCCATGTCCCTAAAGTTTATCTCAAATTGGGTTCCTATAATTTATTTTGTTTGAATTTGCCTTTTATTGTTGGATCTCATGATTATAATTTATAGTGTTTAAGAAATTTATAATTTATAGTGTTTA
Organism: Mimosa pudica; assembly: GCA_029929735.1. Classification (NCBI taxonomy): domain Eukaryota; kingdom Viridiplantae; phylum Streptophyta; class Magnoliopsida; order Fabales; family Fabaceae; genus Mimosa; species Mimosa pudica. The sequence goes on along the minus strand of JAKELP010000017.1, from coordinate 7,137,757 downwards.
AGAGAGGGATGAGTGGGTATATATATTAAAAGATAGGATTCGTAATGATCACATTAGTGAAAGAGTTGAGGTAACATCAATTTCAGAGAAAATGAGAGATTGTAGTTTAAGGTGGTATGGACATGTTCAAAGAAGAGAATTAGATGTGCTAGTAAGAATAGTGGAGTAGATGGTAAGGGAGACGTATATAAGAAATAGAGGGAGACCAAAGAGAAATCTTGATGAAGTTATTCAAAAAGATATGTTAGTGAAAGGTTTATCTTCAGGAAAGACTAGAGACATAGCAAAATGGCGTCGTGTGATCCATGTAGCCGACCCCACTTGAGTGGGATAAGGTTTACGTTGTTATTTTTAGTGTTTAAGAAATTTGATTTATAGAAATGAAAGGATGTTAAAATCATGTTAACCGAAAGAATGAGATTTCATAAGGTTCATTAAATTTTATGTATCAAAGTGAAATATTTTTACAGTTAAGGATGAATGTTTATAATAGATCAAAAAACAAAAAGCTACTTTAAACAAAATAGAATATAATGACTTTATTTAAAGCTTACCAATTATTTTTCCTTGAATAAACTACCGATTAAGTTTTAAAATATTATTTGGCTAAAGTATACATTTGATCCCTTATGTTTATATCAAGTTTCAATTTAGTCCTTTATGTTTGGAAAGTGCACTTTTAGTCCTTTTTTGTTAACACCGTTAGTTTGATTTAACGGAAAATGTTAACTTAACAATTTTAAATGATTATTAAATACTGAAAAAATGTTCAAATTAAAATATTTGAGTGAAAATATTCTTATATTTTCAAAATTTATCTTTTTTGGTCCAATTTCATTATAAAATAATCGTTTAAAATTGTTAAGTTAGCATTTTCCGTTAAGTTAAACTAACGGTGTTAACAAAAAAGGACTAAAGTGTACTTTCCAAACATAAAAGACTAAAATGAAACTTAATGCAAACATATAAGGGACAAAAAATATAGTTTAGCCATATTATTTTCAGTTTACTAAAAATAAAAGAAAACCCTTGTTTTTTATCTCCAGAATCCATGTACACAGGCTACTAATACGGGATAAAACTATAAAACTCCTCTCAAATTATACTGTACAACGCAAAATTAATTTTCTACCTACCATTCGGTTTGTCAATATTTACAAGTAGTATTTTTGAAGCCTATCCCTTAACCATGTAGTTATGACTATTTTTTTGAAATATATAATTGACATGAATTGGTTTACAAATACTACTGATATAATCACTACAAAACAAATGCCTGCTAGTCACGTTTGAAAATGGTGAAATTTGTGAAGTATGTGGCGTAGGAAATTTTTTTGTGGCGTATGGATCCATACGCCACAAATCGAGGCGTAACAAACTTATGTCACGTATCATACGCCACATAATTTTAATGCAATAAAATCATGTCGCGCATAACCCATGCGCGACATAAGGTGCAGTGAAAATAAAAAAAAACTGCAGCTTGCCGAGGAAGCTTCTTCCTCGGCAAGCTGCAGGTTTTAAAAAAATAAAAAAATAGGAGATAATAATTAGAAAGAAGGAAAGAGAGTGTTTGAAGTAGAGGGAGTAGAGGGAAAAATAATTAAAAGCTAGTATTATAATGAAATAAAAGAATTTGAATTATAATGAATGAGAAAAAAACAAAGTATTAACGAATGATAAAGTGTATACCTTAGATTGTGGAAGATTTTAAACAATGAGCCTGCAAAAAAATTAAGTATAATTAGTTAAATGAGAAATTAAATATGAAGAATGGAAGTGAAGAGGAGGAAAATAATGGAGTAGAGGAAGAGGAGAAAAGAAAGTGGGGAGAGAGTAGGAAAAAATAGAGAGTGGGGAGGAGAAAATGTGAGAGAAGTGAAGTTTATATAGGGAGAAAGTGGGAAGAGTGGAGGGGAAAAATTTAAATTTTTTACAGAAAGTGGAGGGTATGTGTGGCGCATGAATCCATACGCCACAAACATGTGTGGCGTATGGATCCATACGCCACAAACATGTTTGGGGAAGTTGTGGCGTATGGATCCATACGCCACACATATGACTTCCCAAACATGTTTGTGGCGTATGGATCCATACGCCACAAACATGTTTGGGAAGTCATATGTGTGGCGTATGGATCCATACGCCACAAAGAAAGCCCATGCGCCACAAAAAAATTAAATTTATGTTTGTGTGTCACGTTTGTGTCAAGTTTGTGACGCACAAACATGTCCATGCGCCACAAAGAAAGTCCATTCCAGTTTGTGTCACGTTTGGGGAAGTCATACGTGACAAACAAAGTTGATTTTGTCACTCTTGCCCCATGCGCCACATACCCCACGTGACTAGCCTACTATTTTCTTGTAGTGAATCATTCTCAACAGCTGTTTTGAGATCTAAAAATCATTATCATGTATCATAACATGATCTTTTGGGTTTATGTAAAATGAGATTAAATAATCAATTTACAAGTGATGCTTTGAAATTTACAACTCGCTTAAGGCAATTTCACATTTTCACCTCGTATTAGAAGATGAACTTAGATCTGTTTCGGGTTTATGTTTTGAAAGTAAACACGTATATCTCGTATTAGAAGATGAACTTAGATCTTGTATGCTAAAAAACATATTTAGAACAGTTATTTTGGGATTTATTAATAATTTATTATTACATATTTACAGCTAGCTAGATATTAACAATCAACATTAACAATTCATAAATAGCATATCTAAGAAACTAAACATCGGCTTCTATGTTTACAACTAGATGCATGTTTTTGGTGCATTTACAACTAGATTTCAAAAACCTAACATTCTGTTTGGATACAAGTCAATTCAAACCGGAGACTAAATGCCTAACAATACCTACATGATACAACAAATCCAGATTTACATGCATCGAAGGGTGTTAGATGTCAAGCCAGCGAATTCTAATCCATCTGAAAACTGAAAATTGGAAAACCGTTGACTATTCCAGAATGAATGTAGTTTGACCACAAAAGACAGAAATGAAAAATATCAAAACCAAATATAGACAACATAACATATATTGTGTTCTTACCTTAACAACTATCTTTCAGTTTCATACATTTCTCTTCCCATATTGCACCATCTCCCTTCAATGCTCTCATAATCACAAGACCTTCTTTCAGGCTTCAAGTCCAGAAAGAAGAGGTCAATGTATGTGGTTGCATGAAATGACACATAGCACAATGGCTCTAAGTTGTCTACCATGCAGCCAAATTCTTGAGAAGACAAATTCCTATAGGGAGTATTACTCGGAAAAGCCCGACATTGAGAATAATGCACGATGTACACGGGTGGAGAGAACATGGATAGAAGAAATCATTGATTGGGAAGATGAAGATATAGATCAAAGAGAAAGAGAACAATCTTGGGTGAAATTCAGGAGAGAACATCGTCGTGCTCATAGTATGACATTTAGTGTTCTTCCGGTCATTGGAGAAGAATCTTCTCCGAAGATCAAGAGAGAACATCGCCGTGCTCATAGCATGGCTTTTGCTGCACTTCCGGGCTGCATCGAGCCGCGGCTGGTGAGGAGTCCTGGGATGAGAAGGGATTGGAGTTTGGAGGATTTAGCATGCAAGAAGAACGAGGAGAAGGCCATGTGTTCCTAAGTTGATGGATCACATCTTTTGAAGCATTGAGAATGATTCATACTTTTATAACTTCATCTCTTTTGCTTGGCCATTTCATTTTTCACTTTGTATATGTTCATTCTTAGCATGTAGATTCAAGTGGGCAGGAATTTATTTGTTTTGCCCATTATGAATTGGCGTACAATCGCTTGATACAAATTTATCAACCTGATGTCTTTATGCGCCATTATAATAATTCATATTCCTTACCTTTCTCGAGTATGCAGCCATAGCATCAGCTTTTAAACCAAATGTTTGTATTACATTGACATTTTGTGTGTAAACATTATTCAAGAGAGTTGCGTGATTGAGGAAATATAAATAAATGGACACAACACTAGCAGAGGAACCACGTTATCTCCAAAATGAAACAACAAAAATTGAAAATGTTTAGCTCTTGATCAATTTCAATTTTCTGTTAAAAATACTAAATGTCAGATGGACAATTCATTCTAAACGAGATCAACTTCTTTGTGTTTTTTAACTATATAACAGAAATACTGATTTTGAATGTAGTATTCTGGTAATTACTTTGCCCCAGTGTAACATCTTACCTTTTTTCCCAAATTAGAGGGTTTGAAAGCCACAAATGACATCACCTGTGATTGTTTGGAGTTTAGAGAGCCCGTTAGGGCGTTCTGGTAAGGAAGAAACAGGTGAATGGAAGATACAAGCAACTGGATTCTTTTGTTTCTAACATTCTATTGCCTGTAATGGTTGATGCAACTTCAAACCTTTTTTTGATTAAACAGCACCTGTTAATTTAGCGCATATTGACAACCAATAAATTCAGACTTGAGATGTAGGAGTGTTGCCCACATAGGCAAGACTGCCCCCTCTCCAAATGAGAGTGCTACCCGGGATTCAAATACATGTTTTTATCTTTAAATGGGTTATGCCCACTTCAAAAAATGGCATTCTAATGGCATTCAAATACAATTATCAGCTCAACCAATTACCCATTGATTAAGCAACTTCAAACCGAATCAGTTAATAACAAATGGCGTTCTAATGAACGTTTCATGATATAGTTCGTGCTAAGAAATGACCAATTGACCACGGATTCCGAACTAAGCTAAGCATATCTTCAACTTTCAATGCTCTTCTCCATCTGCAACAGAAAAAGTTGCATAATCACATACAATAACTTCATCTTATGGGCCTCAGTAAAGCTCAAGTAAACACATGTATATATATCAGGTGATTAATGGGACATTATATATCTTAATGCAGCATTCTCTTACATCATACAACGTCTATTATACATAAAGACCACTGAGATGATTCACGAGTGAATATTTTCATAGAAAGTGGAAATCAAATACTAGGTTCTCTTTTTTCTAGCTTCTGCTTTCCAATCTCTTCGACTCAATACAGTTCTAGGGGTTTCGTTGTTGACAACACCAGACGATCCAGACTGGATTTCCCTTTCCTGCGTTAGCTCTGTCTTCCCAGAGGCTGAGCGTGCTGCTTCAGATTCACTGGTTAGTTTTGAAATGTGATCAATAGAACCATTAGGTGTCACTTCTTCACGCATAAGAGCGTGAGCCCGTCTTGCATCTTTTTTCCAATTTCTATTGCAATATACACGTGCCATAAAATTGTGATTGCCATTTGATTCTGGTTCTTGTGGAGGTGTTACGGGTGTGATGTCTCTTACCACAGAAGAATTTTTAGTTTCAGCTTCAAGCCGCTTACGTGCTCTGTATCTACGTTGACGGTCTCTATTCTTTTGGCGTTGAGCCAGGATATCACTTCGGTCACTTCGGCCTTTAATAATATGCAGTCTTTGGTCAATAGGTTTCATCATAGAGTTATCTTGTGTAACAGCAGCACCCCCAGCTTGCTTGTTGTTTTCCATTTTCAGCATAGGGTTAGCATCTGTAGAAATCAAGTTAAATAAGATACCAGTAAACAATCAAACAATTGTTTTACATCTATTTCACTCTTTATGCAGATATGCCATGCTTCCTATTAATAAACTCTTCAGCATCCTAGCTAATCACATAATTTACTGATCAAGATCAAAGGACAAAGTTGCAAATAAATGGAATCACATGTTATTAGAGTGGAAAGAGGTAGTGATAATTAGTAGATTTCTCTGAACCTGACAATTGTCTGAACATGACAATTTTTTTTTTTTTTTTTTTTTGTGTTTGGGGGGGGTGGGGCGGGGGGGATGCAGCGTTTCAGGAAGCTAGCATGACACAAGATGTGAGTAAAATGACTCTAAAATGCCAGTGCTTGAGATTCTGCTTTTCAGAGTAAATATGAAGAATTAAAGGATAAAAAACTGCTGCTAACAGCAAGAGAGATAGGATTAAGTTGAAAACTGCAAATGTTCCAACTTTAGCGCCTAAACATCTTAGTTAGATCTGTGTATCTGGGGAGCAAGGGCAATGATGCAGCAAATATCTGGGTATTCCATAATAACTCCATGGACTCCGTCAATTTCATGCACTTTTAATCAAGATCATTGATAGCTCACTTAACCATACTTGCTGTTTAATCAACGCTCCTCTGCCTCTTCCTCTAATTAATCACTTTTTTTAAAACTCAACTCAATCAATTATTCATGAACTTAATCACCCAAATCATGGATTTTCATCTGCCCATCTTGCAAGGATTGGTCTACAACTCAAAGAGGAAGCAGGGTGAAACATTGAAGCAATCTAGGCCACTAGTGAACCCTCTAAGCAGGACAGTTACCTGAACTATTTCATAACATCAACCTCATTGACATTCCTAGGTTCTTCTACTACAGATAGCTCCCGAAAGTCTTATCTTTAGTAGTATGGCTCTCCATTGTTCTTAATCTGTTAAACACCTCTTGACCTTCTCTTGGTTGCTCTCTACTAAATTCAATAACAAGGGTTCTCAAGCTCTTCAATCCACTGCTCTCCAGTGGCCCATTCAACTCCATCCCACAACTAGTTCAATTACTGTTATCCGTTCAATAGGTACCGTCTAAGGCTCTTGATCTCTAATGTTAAACAACATACTGAATCTTTATGGCATGGATCAAGATGTTCCATTTTGACCCCTAAAACAGTCAAGTATACTAGTAGTAAAGCATGTGGCATTACAAATCACAGAATATGCCCATAACTAATCAACCAGACCCCACAACAAGCGAGCTTACTGTTGAGCCAAGCCGACCCTTCACATACAGAACAAATATTTGTAACTAATCAACCTCCTGGTTCTTTCTCTCCCACAGTGTCCTTATTCACCCAACAATTCAAATAAGTGAAATTCCCCCTATCTATCAATCTTGTGACTGTTTAACCCTATCTAATTAAGGAAACACACCTCACAGAAAAAGATCATAACCCAGCATGCAAACTATTAACAGCAGTCAACACCATAGGTTATGACTTAAACAACAATTAACATAATCAAGATAATTAAGATGAGTATTTGAATTGAAGCCACGCTTATGAAGTAATCCTTAAATACACAAAAAAAGCCTCAAGACAATGGCTTTAAAGAGAAAGCAGCAGTAAATCAGGAAATGCAATAAACCCCAGAAGAAAAAAACGAAACTTTGCAGACAAAAAGCATATTAGGAATAAAACTGAAGAGAAAGAGTTAAAGGTAATAATAAGAAAAGGTAATAACAGAGAATATAAGGTAAGTAGAGATGAATTTAATGGTAAAGAAGAAAGGTGTAGCATTTACCTTATGAGAGCAGATCTATACTTGGTTTTTGAGAATCTCACACACCCACAGTGACAGAGAGAGAAGGTTACTTATTTGGGTTGGTGGGAACAGAGACCATGGGATTGTCAAAGAACACGAACCTATGCAAACGTTTTAAATTATAATACTGGAAAGATGATTGACATCAATTGGGGTGGTGGCGCAGTTGGCTAGCGAGTAGGTCTCATAGCTAAGAGTGATCCTGAGGTCGAGAGTTCGAGCCTCTCTCACCCCATTTCTTTTGTGTTTTTCCGTAGGTTTTTTTTCTCTTCCTATTTGCATTGCATCTCATCACACAAACATGGATATTCATCAACTATATACCTATAAACCATTTTAGCTTGATTTTAATTGCTTAAACCTTGTACTTTGCAATATGTTTTTGTTCAGTGTTTACATCCTTTCATTATTCATTTGTACTTATTTCCCATATATATAGTCTTGATCCCTATTATGAGTCACTCACTACTCATTTCTCACATACCAATGAATGATAGTTGAGTATTAAAATTCACGTTAAATTTGTCACTTTTTTCAACTTCACTATTCATTAAATAATGCGTTTCACATTTTCAATTTTCAATCTCCGTTAATAACAGGGGTAAAGTGGAAACAACAGTTAATGCAGCAATTGATGCCTTATATTAACGACCAAAAATTATAAGTAGTTGGTGACTTATAATAAAGATTGGAGAGAGTATTTTTAAGTAGTTTTGTTCTAACTGCTCCTGACTTTGCACCCTTTATTTTCCCATTTGTTTAACTTTCTCATGATTTTTCCTAAAAAAATAACTAATAATTAGATTGAAGAAAGGAGGGAATATAACATATTTTGTCCAAAATAAAGGGTGCTCCTGACTTTGCACCCATTATTTTCTCATTTGTTTAACTTTCTTATGATTCTTCCTAAAAATGATTTTTGTCCAAACAAATTTATTAGTCTTGGACTTATAGAAAGGAATAGGTTTTTTTTTTTTACGCGTATACTATAACAAATTTTTTTCCATAATATAAAATAATATAACTTCTACATTTATTATTTGTTCCCACTTTACCGTTATTAATAAATATTCCGAATTGAAAATATGAAGCCAAATCATTTAATGAGTGGTGAAGTTTAAAAATATCATCAGTTTATCCTAAATTTTATGACTCAATTAACAGGCTACTTTAGTTTGTAAAAATTAGTAAATGATATTCTATAATAAGAACTATAGGGAAAACCGGAGAACTTCTCCTTTTGGACTTCCACTTCATATTGTCTTGATTTCTTGAACTTTAGAATTGAAATTTTCTCACTTAAATTTATTTTTTTATAAATTTGGTTATTAGTTTTTTTTATATGCTCTTTAAATTTAAGCTAATATGCATTTTATTAAATTTATGTGTCATTATTTTTGTTTTGTATGACATTAATTTTTATAAAGATAGTAACGAAAAAGGAGAAAATTAAAGAATGTATATGTTTAATATGCTTAATTCTAATTAAGCTACATAAATATGATGAGATAGTTTGAGGTTAAATAACACTCCCTCCATCCTGTGGTTAAAAAAAGCAACTAGATCTTATATTTAAAATTAGAGAAAGTAACATTTTTAAGCTCACGCGCGAGGATTAGTGTACAGGGATACATAAAAGTCATTCTTCCCAAGAATGATTTTCAATCATGTAATATGTTGGTAAATATTTTTTATTGTAGCATATTGATAATTTTGTTTTTGCCCTGTAGGATTTCTGTAAAAAAAAAAACCTAAAAGTAGAATCCCAGATTAGTAGTCTTATATTTGTAAGCCCCTATTTGGGGATCTGATATTTTTTCTAAATATGCATTATTTTTAATTTTCGTCATTTTTTCGATAACATCAATATTACAAATCACGCACCTTAATATAATACTACCTCCGGTTCTAAATATAAGACCTAATTGACTTTTTTTGAAGAGGTTAAGGTTGTGAAATATGCTATTAAATCATGACATATTTAATATATTTTTATATTATACATTAGTTTATAGGTAAAATAAACTAATCTAAAGGGAAAAATTAGGTAAATTAATTTATAATTAACTTATTTTGCTTTTTTATAGGATTTTCTAAAAAAATCTATTAGGTCTTATATTTAGGACCGGAGGGAGTAATATCAAAGCTAATAAGGCTAGAAGCCCCGTGAGACGATGACTCGGTCGTTTTTTCTCATATGATCAAGATTTACATGACCATCACCTTAATGATATCTCCTTGTGTAAAGCATTGAGATCCAAGATCCTTCCTCAATTCTGAATCTAAGACTTATTAACTTGATCAAACTAAAGATACTATAATCCAATAATCTCCCCTAATTCCCTCTCTTCCGATTACTTGATTATTGTTGGAGCTATTTTCTTTTTTCTTGTTTTCTTCTTAGAATCTCATATATACCATTTTGATCATGGAATGGATGGTTCAAATTTAATATTTCATAAAAGTGTTATTAAAGCATTTTGTAAATTATAAATTATTTATTTCATCTTCAGTGTAACTATGAACTATATAGAAATAATTTTATGACTTCAAATCTATTTATTTACATTTTTAGTGATATTTTTTTTACAAAATAGCAAATACGAACAATTGATGTTTTATTAAGTCAATGCATCATTCGAGGACTATTTAGTGCTTGCAAGCGGCAACCATCTGAGACAATATTAGGTCTGTTCTCTGCCAAATTATTGAGGATGTCATAAATTTTTGGGAAAATTAATTTGAGGTCCCCCACAAGGGACTTAATACTAGAAAAGTCCTAAAAGTTGAAAATATTAATGTATGGTCCCAAGGGACCTCACTTTAACATATTTGAAAAGTGAAAAGACATTTTTGCCCCATCTTCCTCTTCCTTCTTCATCATCTTCAGAACCCCCCCCCCCCCCCCGCCTCTCCTCCTCCTTCACCTGCCCCCCACCCCAATCATCCACCGCCCCCCCTCTCCTCCTCCTTCAACGCTCCCTCTCCTCCTCCTTCACCTGGCCCCCCACCCCAATCATCTACCGCCCCCCCTCTCCTCCTCCTTCACCTGCCCCCACCCGATTTTGGAGCCGAAGGGGAGTGTGCGGAGGTAGTCGAAGGGGAAGTAGCCGGGGAGGATGTGTTGGCGGAGGAGGTCGGGGAGGGAGCAGGAGGGGCAGGAGGAGCGGAGGGAGAGGTCGGAGGGGGTGAAGACGGTGGAGGGGCCGGACCAGGACGAGGAGGAGAGGGAGGGGGCGGCAGGGGCAAGGTCTTGGAAGCCGAGGTGGGAGAGGATGGGAGGAGGAGGGAGGTGTGGGAGAAGACGGAGGAGTGGTCGTCGGAGGTGAGTGGTTGTTGCGGAGACGGTGGTAGGGATGGATGATTGGGGGGCGGTGAAGGAGGAGAGGGGGGACAGTGAAGGAGGAGGAGAGGGGGGCGGTGAGGAGGAGAGGCCGGGGGGGTTCCTGAAGATGATGAAGAAGGGAGAGGAAGAGGGGGCAAAAATGTCTTTTCACTTTTCAAATATATTAAAGTGAGGTCTCTTGGGACCCTACATTAATATTTTCAACTTTTGGGACTTTTCTAGTATTAAGTCCCTTGTGGGGGATCTCAAATTAATTTTCCCTAAATTTTTTAGATGTAAAGTGGTGTCACAGCAAGGGCATTATGTTAGATGTAAAGTCTAATCTTTCACTTGTATTTGCTCTTTTATATACTTTCACTGATAACTTCTAAACTTTTTCCCACACATATAAAACTCGTGCGTATGAAGTATGATTAGGATTCACTTTTCAGGGCTCAGAACTTAAATTTTTTTCAACCCAACAAGCTAATTTGTGACCCAAACCTCCTCTAAACCTTCAAAGCTGACTTCCTCAAACAAGATGTTTGATCAGGACAAGTAATAGACTAATAGTTATCCAGTATTGATTTGGTTAAAAAATTGAGCATCCTTTCATTTGTATTTTATATTCATTTTTATCTATTAAATATATCTAACTAATATTTATCTTTACAATTTTTTCTGTATAAAACATTAAATCTTGTAATATTTAGAATTTTAATATTTCTTCAAATGTAAATGAATTATATAGAGAATGCAAATATTAATAATAATAATAATAATAATAATAATAATAATAATAAAGAAACTGCATGATATCCTTGAATCAAATCTTCACTATAAAATGAGTTAGTGATTGTTTATCAATTACAGTCAACAACCCGTTAACAATGATGTGTGGCAAAATAAAACCCATATCAAGGATAGGAACCAAATTTGATCTGTGATTTCACTCCAAAATAAAAATTGAATTGTGATTTTGCAGTATCTAATTCTTTTATTCTTCATGAATTATATACATGCGCGCGCGCATTGTCATTTTACAACTAAACTTTTTTTTCTCTTTACTCTAGTTCAGGAGCCTTGTACATGGGATGTATGCACGAGATCAAGAAACCATACTCGGGCTTCTTGGTTCATCTAAATCCCTTATTGATTTTATTTGATGATCCTATAATTATTTACATGGCTTCTGAAACTTATCATATTAAGCACCGTGGTAGTTAATACTACAATTATGTTTAAGTTTGTTTTTGGTATTATCTAATCAGCTGCACATGATTTGTTTAATTGGTGCAGCCTCAAACACTCATTTGAGCGTAGATGTCGTGAAAAAATTCGACAATGTTGACTTTTTGTATATGCGTGACTCTGCAAATCGTTATTTATGAGCTTCTCATCAAGCTTCTTATGTGTTTCTGCACTTTGCAAAACTAAAATCAAAACGTCATACACACATAGCATGTTCCTATTGGATGGCTCTAGGCCCTTGCCTTTGAAGTTAGATTGACAGAACTCATGGATCTATCTATACATACTTCATACATCTTTTCTGCAACTTTCATTGGGCCCATTATTTTTTATAACAATAAGTTTGTGTGACTTGGGTCTTCGGGCTCAACAGGGCCTGGGCAGCCCTCTATGTTAAAAAAAAACTTACAAAGGTACTTATAGATCGCCACCAACAAGGTCCTCACATCGGTGAAATTTGAACACATAATCTTATGGTTAGGAGTGAACTACCAACTGGACCAATATTTATTGGCTCATTGAGCCCATTTTTAGTGCTTCTATTGCTATATCTATGTATTGATGGCTCAATATATTGAGATAATGTAATTCTCATTTTATCTCAATATATTGCATTTGTATAAAAAAAACTTGTTTTTTATTTAGATATCCAAATACGTGATTGAATTGCCTTTTTATATAAAAAATCTATTCCAACACTAATTGCAGTACAATAGATCTTTAGTATGATTTCAGTTGGTAAATGTTAGTTATAAATAAAAAGAAATTTTATGAACTTTAATTCAAACAACTCTAATATCATCAAGATAAAACAAACGTTAGTTTTGCGTTCTTTCTCAAATATATGAAATATATCATCAAAATAACTTACAATGCTCTTATATAATGCAGATCTACTTAAGACTATTGTTATGCATTCATAACAAAAGAGTGAACTTTAATTTGTTTTGGTAAGACTATTGAACATATCTACTTAAGAGCACTTAAGATAAGACTATATACTTCACCAAAAAATAAAATAAGATTATATAAATGTGCACAACAATTAATTTATATTAATATTAAACATAGTATTCTAAATCTTAAATTTAATGTTTATACTGACTATGTAATTAATTTCCAAAAGGTTGATTATCAATTCTGGAATAAATGATTTATTATTGAGCCATAGACTGCTGGGAGCTTGGGACAATAGATTATTAGATGATCATCAATGGGGCATTTTGAAAGTTGAAACTTTGAAACTTAAAGGTGAGGTCTAAGTTTAATAATGCATACGAGTGACATAGGCTAGCTACATGTACAATATTCACAAAATATTTAATTCAAATGTTGTTGGGTTACTTCATCCACTGTATGAAAAAAGACCAACATGTAGACTAAGCTTCCACCTCTATGTTTGGGCTCTGTTTGGTTTGAGGGGAGGGGAGAGGTTATTTTTGTAAAAGTGGAAGTGAGACCCTCAAAATTTTCCCTCCACTCCCTCCAAAATCAATTCACCCTTTAAAATATTTTAATTTTAATATTCCAAAAATAACAACTCCACTCCCCCCCAAGCCAAACAAACAGTATGCCTTGAGATTAACATGCCAAACACACACACACACACACCCCTCAAATTAAACATAAAATAACACAAACCGATATTCGTTTTAAGAAATTTCTTATCTATTTGTCTCATTCAATATTATGAAAGGAAACGATTTTTTAATGAAATTTTATAATTTCAACAACATATTTGTAACTGATATCATTATTATTTAAAATAAAATTTCATTCTTATTTTTAATAGTTTTATGTTATATTGAAATGCCATTGAGTATTTTAAAATGCTTATTTTTTAATTATGCTAAAAACTCAAAACCATTAATTTGCACTTGTAATCTAACCGAACCTCGTCTCATAAAGAACTTTGAATAATAAAGTATAATAATGTTTGAATAAATAATTTTAAAATATTTTAATAGAAATAATAAATTTTAATAAAAATTAAGTATGCATTGTATGGGCTAATTTATTTCTCATTATCATAAATCTCTATTCGACTAAGTTTTTTTTTTATACATAAATTTTAGGAAGGGGTTTGGGCTCAACCCAATCCAAGGGCAGGGCACCTAACTCATGATCCACTGGGGTCTGTCCCTGTGGGCTCTGGAGCATGACAAGCAAGCCCTTTCTTTCTGTCCACACAGGTAGGTTACTCCCAGCTTCACTTAGCTACGGAGATGCCTCCCCAAGCGCCACGATGGAGACATAACAAAGTGTCACTCCCCAGGATCGAACTTGCGACGTGGTGGACAACCCGACGCTCATTGTTCAATCCCTTTGCCACTGAACCCACGGACGATGGGTACTATTCGACTAAGTTTTTGCATGCATGTTTGAAATATTTTTTATGCCAATAAGCTTACATTATTAGCTAAAAATAGGTAAAATATATGCATTATTTTTGTAACATATATAACTTAAATTATTTTCAAACAAATTAATATTTCTGTTCAAGGAGGGGTATTTTGATTCAATTATTATAACTTGATTCCGTGTATTAGAAACTGAGTGGATGCATAAGAAATTTTAAAAGAAAAACAGAGGTTTATACTGTGTAACTATTGAAGACAGAAAAGATCAATATGTTTAAGAAATAGAATATATGCATTTTATAATTAAAGTGAAATGATATAGGAGAGGATAGTATAGTTTATTCTAAAAAATTTAACATATAGCGCCAGTTATTGATTAGTTATGAATACATGATACAAGGGTCACACTACTGAAGAAAAATGTTTTGGATAAATTAAAACCGGAAAGGCAGATTGAGGTCAAGCACTTGCAGATAATTGTGGCCACTAATTTGGAACAAGAGAGCCAATAATAATTAAAATAGCCTCAAGAAGAAAGAGAAGCCTCAATTGGAGCAAATTATTGAAGAATGTTGAAGTAAGCAAAATGCATGAAAGCAAGTAGACCTCGTTGCTTCTATTCCATTCCTCTTACTTTTGTTTTCTTTTTCGATCTGATTGGTGTGTTAGTAATTTTAATTAATAATTAGTCCTTCAAGTTGGCAACTTGACATTATCCCTATCCATCAACCATCTCCAAGAGCCAGTTAAGCATTGCATTGAGGGGTCCAACTAGCGTTCCTCAAACTTTTCTTTCCTTATTGCCCTTCACGTGCTTCTGGCTCTCTTCCATTCTGTGGCCTCCATTTAAAGCTTTTTTCTTTCACGTCAATCAAATCCTCATTTTCCTAACACAAACACACACTCACCCCTGTGTCTATGTATTATAATTATGATTATAATTATTGTAATATGCATATTCCACCACCCACCACTAAAGGCCTCCTTCCACGTCGGATCTTACAGGACTCTTTGTCATCCCAAGCTTCTTTTCCCAGGAATTTCACTGTTCCTTTCGCACCTTTTTTTATGCTTTTATGCTGATCTTCATCTTTAAGAGTGTGTTTGGTTGTGTGAAAGAATGTAAAGAATTAGAAATGGAAAGGGTAAGAGATGGAAAGTAGGGGTAATGATGAGAGAGTAAAGTTTGTGGGTCCCACGATAAGTGTGAGATGGAGAGAGAAAACTTGTGGGCCCCGAGATATATGTAAATGACCATATTACCCCTTAACTTTTCAATTATTTACATATCACTTTCTTTGCATTCTTATAACCAAACAAGCCCTAACTCATCTACTTGCGTTGTCTGAGAAATATTTGTCCAGCGCCCATATCCCTCAAAAGGAGGCTAACAACGATGACTCTTGTGTATGTGTATGTATGTGTGTGTCCCCACTAAATAATTTCAATTTCGTACATACAAATATACAGCATTGGTTTGAAAAAAAATATATACCTAACAAAACCCTTACTAGCTATGTGACATACAATTGATTGATCAATGTGAAAAATGAAAACATTTCTAATTTTATATTTATTGTTTTCTTCTAAACTAATTTTTCTGATATATATTAATTCTCCATTGGATCCTCAATTATGTATGACATAATTAAGAATAATTTAATTAAATATATTATACATTTAGAGAATTAGAATAGGAGTAAGTATATAATATATAGAACAACAAATATAAATATTTTAGGAAGACTATATAAAATATATTTTTTAATATGGTCCCATATATGTGGATCATCTTCTTCGGTGGTTGTCGTAAGCTCTTAGCTTTGTCCAAGACAGAGACTGAATGAATTAGCCGACTCTATTAAATTCTGAGGTTTCTTCTACGATTTAGAGAAAACCTTTTCTAACAAGACACGATTTCTGTGGTTCATGAACTTTGGCCTCTAGATTTGTAGTTTAGCTGCTACTTCAACGGAAGCTGTTTATCCAAGTCAATGAAATCATGTCATAATACTATTATTGGATAAAAACATAAACAAGGTTAAAAACTTAATAGTAGCTAGTTTGACTTCCACACGGTTAAAAACTTGAACAAATTTACTACAAAAGCTTTGAGTCGCTTGTATATAACGTGGTTTTATTAAATTACAGTTTAGGGCAACTCATTAATGGTATCCCAAACAAGCACGTAATTATAAATACGTTTATAATAATTGGATAAGTGCATGGCTTCAATTATAATATAGGATTCGAACATGTTTTTATTTATAAGGCACTTCTAATATGTTTCAAAAATACTAATGAAAACCTTAGACTTCACTGATTGTGCCTTAAAATTTGATAATTTTCTAATGCTGTCACTATTTAACATTACTTTAATTTTCAACATTGAAATAAATCCAACACATAATAAATAAGATGAAATAACTGTGCATTCATTTAATTTTTTAAATTTAAAATAGCATGTTTTGGTCTTCTGAAAAAGTTGAGGTTTTTATTAACATTGAAGTACCAATAATTTCTGGCAAAAGAAACTACCAATATTTGAAGTAAAATGAAATTTGAAGAACCAGTTTAATTTCAAAAGAACTCGTTTCTTTAAAAACTTAAACTAAAATGAGAATAAACATGAGCAACAAAAAATTATGTTACCTGTGTTATTACTTATTATAGAGCAAGTCCAATTCCGTGGACACAAGGTAGCTCCCAGCCTCCCCCACCTTCTTTAGAAGAGTACCATAAACCTGGAATTTCAATATATAATCAAACATGGAGACGTTGACAGTTTCAGGTTCTATGAATATTGATAACTTTGGCTCTGCAAAATAATGCTTTTTCTAGTTCTTAATATAAGATCGGTTAACATTTTTAGGTAAAATAAAAAATCAAATAAATTACTTAATTGCATACTCTCATGTTCTCTTTTGACACTGATTACCAATTCTCACTAATCAAAGAGTGGTAATTAAGTCAATTGACGATATTTTTGACTCCACTTCTCATTATTAGAGGATATGATTTAACCCTTTAAACTTGGAACCTCCATGTCAAGGATAAAGTGGGAAAGCAATTAATTTGACAAATTAAGATGTCTAATATTTTAGACAAAAACAAATTTTTTCTACTTGATACTTTAAGGTTTAAAATAAGGAACATAGAGAGTATCACATATTACAGGGAGTATGTCATGTGTCAATATGCTAAATCAATTCTATAAAAAAATATTGCATATCATTTAATAAACCAAACAAATTAATTTAAAAAATAATAAATACTTTTAAAATAATTAAGTATTTTTTCAGTGATGTTTAAAATAAATCAATTTAATTTTCTATCAAGCACACAATATAAGATACTAGATTGTATCACCATGTACACCCTACACTCATGAGAAGCTCTCCTTTTGACAAATTCACCCTAAAGTTCTGTCGCTTGGAATTGAAACCCTACATAGACTATAAAAGTGTATATTTAATTTGCTTCATCATAATATAACATAGAAAATTTTCTAAGATCCCAAAGAAAATGTAAAAATTAAATAAAAATTATTAATATTTAGGAATTAATAACATGACCTTGTTAATTTCAACTACACTAATTATTCTATCATGCTCACTTATTGTAGAAATATTTTAGTAATTACAATTTTTTATCCAGACTTTGTAGAAACTTTCTATTTATAATTTATATTTATATTATTAATATAAACACTACAACTAGAGGCCGGGGGGGCCCTTATTGTTGTTATGTATGACACAACAAGGACTAGTGACTACACCATGAGGGGCCTATGATTGTGAACGGACGGTGAAGATGCCTGAGTTCTGGTGGTACAGTTTCTGTGTAATGAGGGACCCATTCAGCATACAAGCAAATGGATTTTGGGGTTTTAACCTCAAGCTCCAAATGGAAGCAGGTCACGATATTAAAGTTTCCAAAAAATTCATTCCCTCCTTTTGCATCCTTTTGCATCTTTGATGGGAAAAGGGAGGGATGGGGTTATTTTTGTAAAAGTGGGAATGGGGTCCTCTAAATTTTCCTTCCACTCCCTATTAAAATTTCAAATCCGTTCCCTCCAAAACTATTTTATTCTCTTAAATATTTTAATATTCTAAAAATGTCAACTCGTCTCCCCTCCCCTCAAACTAAACAGATGTAAAAATTCCATTTTACTCTTTTATTTCCTTCCCATACTCTCTCCCTATGATTTTAAATATAATATATATTTACTAAATTTAACTATAGTAAACATATTAATTAAATTAGTTAAAATCACATAATATTACCAAATAATCATAACTACATGTTCACTTACATTTATTTCTATCTATGTTACTTCTCTTACTTGTCATTGAGAAGCATTGATGACAAAGATCACTCGGGGGAAAAATTGTAACAACTAGAAAGATAGATAGGATCTTATAATAAGGAATAAACTTATTTTCAAATAGTCCTTATATTATAATTACCACAGTGAGTGTATATGTGTGTATGTGATCCTTGTTTATTAGAAGAGTACTTAAGGTCTGTCAGTATAGTAAATATATGACATGTGTGGTCTTGTCTTATAAACGTAAAAATGTATTGTGTTTTAAACCAACCTTTCATTTATGTTGAACCAGGTGTACTATCTTTCTCTAGTTGCTTCAAAGTTGCAACCTTAGCTTGAGGGAGATCAGATGCCATGTCACTAAATTGTAAGGTGTCTAATGCAACTTTGTATTTACTGACAAGTTTGTTTACTTTTATTATTGTTTCATTCCTAGATATAATATCTATTTGAGATGACTAATTTGTTCTTACAATTCTTTTCACAAATTTTCATCAAAGTATCCTTATTGATGCTTCTCAATAAGAAACAATCAAGAGAGGAAATATAATTAAAGTAAGTATACAAGTCTTATACTCCCTCTAATTAACTAAATCCTTAATATAATTAAAGTAAGTATACAAGCCTTATACTCCCTCTAATCCTTATTATAGGATTGGTTTAGGCCGAATTATAAGACCTAAGCTTACATTCTCTCATCATTTACTAGATTTTTCTATTTTGACCCTAACTTTTTTTTATATTAATTATTGTTCACACACACACACCATACTAGATTCATCATATACAAAAGTAATATTACTAAAAGATGCATAACCCAGACACATTTTAATTTTATATATTTTCTTATGAAGCATGGTTTTTATGACCGTGCTCTTACAAATAAGATCGGAGGTAGTATTTAAGAACAATGAAGTATTTGTTTTTCGTCTATTGGAACAAGATAAATCCTTAACGGTGTGGGATTCAATATTTGATAGCTGAATCTTCATTAGTCTCAATGGTTTCATTACAAACAAAAAAGTAGTTACTCTCCCCTCATCTTCTATACAAGGTGCATGTGTAATTTTACTATCTGGTTAGTAATCGTCCAATGTCGAGATTAGAAAGATGAATCTGTCATGTTGGTTGAACATGCTATGTGTTTTTTTTTGACATTCTTCCCGTGGAAGAAAAGACAATGAATGGAACATAGTCTGACTTTATAACATTCATGATTCATGCTTATTTTTTGTTTTGTTACCCTATAAATGGTGGTTCCATTTGGTTTTCAATCTAAAGGCAAGATCTGTTTTACCCAATAAAAAATGGCATTATTGCATCATATATAATTCTTAATATTTCCACTTTAATGAAAAGATAAATTTTAGTATAGCATTGATTCCTATGACATTGCAATGCACAATAACCCTAGCTAGCTAGCAAATAGCATGCCTTGGGATAAGAGAGGAAGAAAATGTCCAGATTCGATGCAAGAGACAAAAGGCATTGATTCTTCTGACCACAACTTTGCATGACACTAGCGGAATGAGAGAGATGAAGTAATTATGATTTTGGGTAATTAATTTAAGTTCTCATTTAACACACATAATATAATATACTCCTTTTATTGAAGTAAATAAAAGTCACATAAAATGATGAAATTAAAGTAAAAATTCTAATAGACTTCACTTTAATTATCTTTAAAGTTAATAAAAAATTTTACCCTCTTTTATTATTTACAAGATAACAAGTGTTTGAGCTATGAATAACAATATTTTGACCATGTATAACAAGTTATTGGGTGATACCATGCTAGTCATAAAGGTATACATTTTAACTAATCAATAAAAAGTGTTTAGATTTTGAATTACAAAATTCTGACCACATGTAACAAATTATTTGGTACTAATCACAACATCTGGGCTTTGACTTGAAAGATAATTAAAATAAAATCCCTTTTTACACCGTACTTTAATTCCATTATTTCATTACACCGTACTTTAATTCCATTATTTTATGAGATCTTTTCTATAATATCTGTGTTGGATGAGACATCAAGTTAATTACACCCTATGTGTTCTGTTACTTTGATTTTATACAAGTTTGTGGGGTTTATAATTTTCCAGATTTATTTCCTTTCCTCTTTTCAGACGGCAAATATAAAACTATCTGAATTACTATTTTCCAAAATTTTGAGAAAAACAACACGGGATGGAGAAAAAAGGAAAAAGAGATAAAGATTAAAGACAAATTAGAGATGATATTAATAGAAGAATAAAAGGTTAAACCTTGAAAGTTGGAACACATCAACATTCAGAAGTCAACATTTCCTGTACACATCATTGACCGAAATGCCCTCACTCCGGTGTAAACCACCACTAAAAACACATTCCCACCGTTCCTCCCAATTTTACAACACCAAAATTAAACTCGCCTTTGGCTTAGCTTAATCAATCTCGGGCATAACACTCGTCCCACCCAAAAATTAAAAACATAAAAGAAAAAAAATAAAACAAAAGGAGAGCTTGGTAATTTTCAATTTTCATATTAATTAAAATTCAACTTAACAAAATCCCCCACAGAAAATCCCTCCCCCATTTTCACCATTTTTCTTGAAATGGGGTTTCATAATTCGTGTTATTTCCCCCAAATAAAAAAAAATATTCATGTCCACCCAAAAATCACGACTTACCAACACCATCACCACCCTCACGATTCATAGCTTCAGTGACAGAAGCAAGCTTCTGGAGATTCAACCTCACAACAGTGTCAGCAAAAAGCCTAGCATCCTCCTCAGTGTTCCCCTCAGGCACATCAACAACGTAAGACTCCAAAACAACGGTCCAGATCTCACCACCCTCACCTTCAAAGCCATGAACGGTCGTGACAGAGCGATAGTTCCTAAGCCTATGCTCACCACCAATGATAGTAAACCCAGTGACGTGGCGTTCATCATCGAGAATATCAAGCCTCTCGGTGCTGGTGGCGGCGGGGAGGCCGGAGATGACGTTGACCTCCCGGGTGGACCCCACGGACATGTGGAAGTTGTCGGGGACGTGGCAGCTTTTGATGAAGTGCTTGTAGGTTTGTGGGCGGTCGAAGCGGCGGACGATGGACCAGACGGTGGGGAGAGGGGCGTGGATGCGTTGGGCGAGGAGGGAGGAGCATTGGGAGGGGCCCACAAGGTAGGTGTGGTGGAGGATGATGGAGGGCTTGAGAGAGTTGAACTCTTCTTGGGTGAGGTTGGAGGGGAGGGTGAGGTGGTGTTGTGTTAGGGTTTTGTTGTTGCTGTTGTCTGGTTGTTCTTGATCTGATGAGGAGGAGGAGGGTTCTGTCTTCTTCTCCATTAAGCCTCTCTCGGGGAGAGAGAGAGAGAGAGAGAGAGAGAGAGATCAGAGGAGAGGCTCTCCTAGAAGAAGAAGAATAGTGTTGGTTGTGGTTTTTTGTTTTGAGAGGGGAGATTTTGAGGGATGGGCAGGGGTAGTTTGGGCAATTCAGTTTTACTTCTGTTTGGTACTTTGGTTATCCATTTTTTATCAGGGTTTTTAATTTTTTTATGGTAAATGATGAATGGGAAAATCACAATCATTTCTCTCATAAGGTAGTTAATTACAGAATAATTTCACATTGACAACTCTAAAGAGTATCCATTCAAATTAAAAACTCTAGGGGCCCTTTGAAAATTTATTTGAGACATATCTGGGATTAATTGCTTTTGAGGGACCTAATTGTGATTCACCCTAAATAAAATTGGTGTGATCCAATCAACAAAAACGGTGGGAAAATTCTTGTTCTATAAATTTTATGGTGAGAATGACCTAAATCTTAAGTATTGACATTCACTACACAATAAATCTACCAAGTATTTGATGTATGAGGTATTAAACCTCTAGATTAATATGTGAAAGAAAGGCTGGATTGGACATTTTGACAAGTGTTTAATTTATTGGGAGTATTCCTTAACTGTGATTTTGTCGAAGTATTTAAAGAGTATTTACACAATTAAGTGAAGATGAGTGAAACTTAATTGTGCAGACAAAAAAATTATTATACTATGTAGCTTAAAGGGACAGACTCAATATTTCAACCCATATTAAAAAGTTCATATGAAAATGAGGTACATTATTCATTTTCCCTATATTTCCACGGGTACTTGTGCCATTAATAATCGGCTAATTAATCTAGTTCTCATGAATTAGGCACTAAACCTCTAGAATCTAGATAAAGTTAAATAAAACAAAGTCAATTGATTTCTGAGCTTGCCTTAGGTCCGTTTGATTGGACTGAAAGTGTGTAATGGAAATGGAAATGAAATTGAGTGTAAGGGGGTAAAAATGGAAAGTAGAGATAAAATAGGTAATGATGAGAAAATAAAGTTTGTGGGGTCCAGGAAAAATGTGAGATGGAGAGAGAAAGCTTGTGGGCCCGGAATATATGGAAATTACATTTTTCAATTTCATTCCCTAATTCAACCCATCCAAACTAGCCCTTAGTTGTTGAATGGTCATGGCTCTATTAGTATTCAATAATATCTCTTGTTTTAAATTTTTTTTTTATATATGATCAAGGTATCCCCTCACTCGATAAGTGAGAGACTAATCCCCCGCTGATTTGTAGGCACCTCAAAGGGTAGGACAGCTGGCCTGAGAGATTTAATGCTTCTCCATACCCAACACCAGGGATCGAACCCCAGACAATTGGTTAAGGGTAAATGAGTCCTTGCCACTCAACCACACACCACAAGTTACTTGTCTTAAATTTTAATGTAAGATACATTCACATAATTTGATTAGATTAATTGTATAAATTAAGTTAGTTAGAGTCACACAACATTAAGAATGTAGTACCACCATCTATCTGAATCCCTGCAATCCCCCCTATCTTGTTTATTTTTTATGAATATTGATGATAGTTCGGAGAAACGATGGGAACAATTAAAAATATATCTTATATTCTCTCTATAAAAAAGAAATAAGTCTTACATTTATAATCAAACTCATTCCTCAATTAAGTCATAATTTAGGACCAAGGGAGCATCAATTTATTCATATAAATGAATTTTTGTGGTATATTTGAAACTCTGGTTACGTTTTTCGCAATTCAGATAAATGTGTTTATTAGTGTGAGTTGGGTTATAAGTATCTAACAACATAATGATTAGATGTCTGAAAGTAAGGTTAGCCTAAAATAATTAAAATAATGACAGGTTTTATTTTTTTTAAAAAAAATTCCGCTATATGTAGTAAGTTGACTACACCTAGTCATACCTAATTTAATTTAAAATTATAACATTATAGAAGGTAGAGGATTTCAACTCTATAGCTAGGTAATTATATATCGACGGATCGCTTGGCTTAGCCGATCCGAGCCGTTCTCTTTAGCTTTCAATAATAATTTCAAACTTTCAGTTGTTGTTGCTGTTAAAATTAAAAATGATTATGATAATATTCTGTCCATAAGCCAGCTATTAACAAATCGATATATTTGTTCCCTTTGCATGATGAACAACTACACTATCAGGCAAACGGTCATCAAGTTTCTGCTTCATGATTTTCTTATTGACGAAGAAATAAATTATTAAAGTTGCATTATCAGTTGGTGATGATCTCATTGTCATTTTTTTCTGTACAAAATGAAATCCAATAGAAGCCCATTTTATACTCCAATAAATATAATAATCTTTCTCTCTCGTCAACAGGCAATGAAGTAACCAATATATTTTTCAGCTTGAATATAAAAGGAAGTCGATAAGTACTTTACTAAAACCATAACTCACATTTGACTTTGAATAAAACAAAATTTACCCTTTATCCTTAATTAATACTCAATCCTAAATATAAAATATACTTATCTAATTCAATTAAATTAAATATTTTAGTTAAATTAGTTAAAGTCACATAATATTACGAATATACTATAACCATGTATTTTTGTTTACGTCTTGCATCTTTTACTTGTTTATTGAGAAACATTTATTTGGGAGAAATTTGAAAAAACTTGAAAAACATATTATATTTTGGACCAAACTCTCGTTTTCATGTAAGTCATATATTTAAGATATGACGGACTATATATAATTAATTTGACTAATTTAAAGATGTTGCTAAATCTAAATAAATCATTAAATTGTAATATGCTACATGTCATCACATACATCAATCATAATAGTTTGTAACTTAGATAGATGGATCATAAATTAGTTGAGGTATATTTAATAGATAAAAAATCTTTAAAGTAATACCGCTTCTTTAATCTCTTCTATATATTTTTATTTATTTGTACATGTTATCAAAATAATAAATTAGTACTAATAAGTAAGGAGTCCATAGTAAGCGTAGTAAGTATAACTATTTAGGCAAGTCTATAATAATGGTAGATATGATACCATAGTAGTTGCTACAAATGCATTTAACGCACCATATTCTAATCTCTATGATACGAGGTAATTGTGACAATCCAACCACCTTGTAACATGTGGTTTGAATCTCAGTAACATGTTGTTTGAATCTCAGTTATGATTGACAAACTAGGGCAATCAGTTCCACATCACTAGCATCATGTTAACTTCCTTAGGGCAATCAGTTTTCACTTGGGCATTCCCATATATATTACTCCTCGGAATTTAGTCGCACACGCTTCATTCCTAACAACCCCCCCACAACCTCTTCACTGTTTAGTCGCACATGAAACAAGACATCAACAGGGAATTTTATGCGCCCTTCTTATGGCAGTTTCCAAAATTGTGTCACCTTCTGGCAAGAAGGAGATAAATCTGGCTTACTCCAAAATAGGCGTACTTGAGTTTGTACCAAAAGAATTAGTGGATTTAAATCCAGTGGTATTTCCTCCTTCACTATTTATAAACCATTTTTTTGAACGGTTTTATTCCTTTTTGTAAAGTTCATTTGGAATTTCCTCCTCATCTATTTTCTTCATTTTCCCTCCTCACCTCATCACAACTATCTGATAAATAATATGTAAAATAAATAAATTTAAACTAATAATTAAATTTAATCTAGATAGTTTACTGCACAAGGATGTAAAAATAATAATAATGATTATATTAAAAAAACATTCAATTTCAATAATTGATTTGTCAATCTATTGGTACGGTGGTGATGGGATGAAAAGTGGTTATGAGGAAAATGGATGAGGAGGGAACCCTACTCTCTTTTCGAGTCATATGTGTGTGTGTGTGTGTAATAAACACATTTTAATCCATTACCTCACTAGAGAGGAACCCCTCCTCTTTGATAATTATTAGAATTCATATTTTGGATTTTTAATGAACATCATCATGTCAACAATTTAATGGTTTAGATTTTAATCACTTTATATTGAATATACTTGATTGTATGATCTTTACTATAATATATTGCCATTAATATTAGAATTCATCAACCATATATAATTAATTGTTTTTCTTTTTATAATTTCACAATTTGATCACAAATTGATAAAATGTCAAATCTAGTGACCATTTAATTAAGTGTTGATAAAAAAATATTAAGATGTACTTATTTTCTAATTATTAAAAATGTGATTTTTAAACTGTCATTATTAAGTGTTATATCTTTTTTTTTCTTAAGAGATTTAAATTGAAAATAATATTATCATCACCTTATTGACTTTTTACACATGCTATAAGAGATAACAATCAAATCATATAAATCAAAGAAGCATAATTAAGTCATCTAGTTGTGATTGTATTCGATAAAATTTCTTATTTTATCTTTAATTTATACCATATATTATTTGCATATTCTCTTTCTCTCTGTTTTTTTTTTCATTTACAATGTGCATTAAACATTCAATATCCTTAGTTTTTTTTATTATAGTATCTTATTATTATTTAGACAATTTTTTTTGCATGTTTACTTCAAAAGGCCTGTTTGGTGCGAGGAATTTACAAAAAAAAAACTTGTCTTAAACAATAAATATTCTTATTTTTTTCTTGGAAGGGCAGAGAGATCGGGAAATTTTTGTGAGTTGAATTGACAAAAATATTCTCGCACCACATATTGAAATATTGAAATGTTGGTATGGACTTAATTAATAACTCTAATCCTTTTCAATAATATGATTTGCTTTCCAATTTTCTTCACATTCTTGCGTCTAATCAACTCTCAGTGGCCACTTTCCTCCAATTAAATTGCTTGTTTTCTCTTCATTCCTACTCATTAGGAGTTCCACCTATCTGATCCACTTGGCTCAATCCAAAATTATACGTTCCTATCCATTCATTTTAAGTACGTCCGCTTTCTCGTTGACAATAATATACATAAAAGTCATGTATAATAAATTTAATCGTATGAAAAAGGGTGGCTGCGCTGTTAAAGTTATTTAAAAATTGTTCTACCCTTTCATATTTACTTCTTAAAAATATTTTATCTCTTCTATATTTTTCATAAGGCTTAATCCCATATAGGGGTGGTTGTTAATATGAGGAACCAATCCTTTTTGTCAGAAAATTCAATCAAGCTTTCACACTTTTATCCCTATTAATTATATGACACTACTTATAATTATTTCTCTGCAATAACTCGCGACATATTACCTCTTATATTAATTTTTATAAATAAATTTATAATTGAAGAACTATACATATTTTAAGAGTTCATTGATTTGGGTGGTTGTTTCTTTTATTTTTTTATCCTTTTTATAAAAAGGATAAAAAATGTAAGGATTAAAAGTTGACTACTACTCTGTCACTTATGATAAATTGATTTTAATTAATTCTAGCTCACAAATTAAGAATAATTGTGAATTTCTTTAAAAAAACATTTCGCTGTCTTATAATTCGAACTTTCCAAGTCACATATTCTCATGATTATTTCGTCAGAAGATTTTGCATTTTTGGAGGTTTCCTATTTTATACGCATTATCTGTAACAATAACGATCCAAGTTACTAAATACGGAAGGTAAAAAAGTTACTACTAAATCTGGGAGCAGTATGCCCGTATGTATTAGAGCCGGATTCATTACAGTAAAGTAATACTAACTAAATAATAGCAGCAAAATTTGCTGACCTCAATATAATTAAAATATCCGCCAGAAAAAGTAAAATTTGTGCGCCAGACTTTGTATTATTTATTTATTTATTTTCTTACAAGAATTAAAATTTATCATTTATTAAGTGTAAAAAACAAAGAATTAATTCTATTAATATATTATGATGATAACAAAGCAGCAGCTATCGTTTTATTTCTATACATCTAAATAAAATAAAATTTTAAATAAATTTAGAAAAAATAATTTACAAATAAAAGTACTCATTTTAATAATAAGTCTAAATTTTAAAAATGCAAGAAATTATATGACTTCAGTCGTGCATGATCTTAAGGAGTAAAAGTAATTATAAACATTTTCAAGGGCAATGACTCTATTTTACCCTTCAAGTAACCACTCTGGGCTACTGGGCACCCTAAACTAACACCGGGTACAATTTTACCCTTGAAGTAATTACCAAAGTGGTCAAATTTTACTCTCTGGCCAATGTAATATTGACCCGTGGAATGTAATGTTGACATGTGGACGACACATGTCAACATTACATTGGTCAGAGGGTAAAATTGGACCACTTTGATTATTTAAAGGGCAAAATTGTACTCAGTGTTAGTTTAGTGTACCCAGTGTGGTTAAGGGTGATTACTAAAAGGGTAAAATAGGGCAATTATTGCCCCATTTTCAATATAAGTGTACTCATGTAAGTCAAGTCAACAAACCTCTAATTGTTGATTGGCCTATATTTTTAGCAGATTAGCAAACATCAGCTTTTTATCTATCCAAAAATACTTGGTTGTCTACGTCCATGGATATTCTAGCGTATAGCTTCTCATTGTTTCAACATTGGCATCCTCACCTAAATACTACCTAATTGTGGATCACAATTTTCTTCCCTTTTGCATTGCCCTTCAAAACCATTCATATATTATTTGTTATAAGATTCAAACTAAGTACTACCTAATTTCATATTCAAAGTGTCTCCAAAACAGTGTTTGCTAGCAACTTCTTATAAAAAAAATAAAATTCAGTGTTTCAAACCTCAAATGACCTATATAGCTAGACATATTCATTAATGAAGGAAAACACCGTCACATTTGATTTGATTATTTAAGAAAATAATCAGTGGACACGAAGGGGGCAACATCGATCGCAACTAGCAAAAGCATTGCTTTTTTTTTTAAAAAAAAACATTATTCATTTTGTGAGTTGTTTATTAGTGGGCGACTTTTTTGGTTGATACCATGTAAAGTAATAATAAAAAAGAATAACAGAAATTATTCCAATTATTTAAGGCCGTTAATACGGCATAGTAGCTCCCATATGACAATCAACTTGTCTTTTGCTCTTTTCATTAGTGGGTGTATCTGATTCCAATCACTAATTAATTAATATATTTAATTGATTGATTCAACATTTAAATTTAAAATATTTGGTCTTGTTTGCTCCTTTCCTTATAATCTTATATATACTTGATCAATTGTTCTTCAGGATATTCTAAACTTCTCCGAATTATTATTTAATCTGTTTCCTTGACTAAGTATTTGTTACGTCATTGAATACGCATGTATTATAGCAAAAAAACGAGAGACAACAAATTAAAATGTAATTAAATCCAATGTCATTTTTAGTTTCTTGTTTTTTTAAAAAACAAATTATACCAGAAAAGTTATCTGAAAATATATATTTAATTTATATTAGTTGATACCACCGGATATGATAGTAGCATAATTAAAAGAAGGACACCAAAAAAACTGAGAAACTCTGGAGAGATGCATATGCATTATTCAATGATTTGGCCTAAATAATTTAAGAGGAGATAAGACGTGTTATTGCTGTTCATTGTCTCACATGGAAGTCTGACCTTAAAATGGTGCTGCTGGTTCGTATCCCCATATATTCTAACAACATTTTTTTTCTTATATCTAAGAAAGATAAGTAGACCCAATGTAGTGGGTACAAGACTGTATTGTTATTATTGTATATAAGAAAGATACAGTACAAAACTACAAATGTACAATATACTACTCCCTCCGTTCCCTAATGTAAGAGCTAGCCGTCAAAAAAACGCTTCTTAAGAAAACATGTGAATGTTAGTTGGGTGTCTAGAGTTAATGTTTCTTTTCCAAAATTGCCCATATTTATTATGGTACTTTTAAGAGGGAGAAATACATAAGCATCAATAAATATGAAAGAGAATTAGGGGTAAAGTAGGAAAAAATGCATTAAATGAGGAGAGAATATGAGGTGAGCTCTTACATTAGGGACCAAAACCATTCAAATTTTGGGCTCTTACATTAGGGACCGGAGGTAGTATTAGTGTTCTTAAATATTCTTATATATGATTAGGGGTGAGCAATAGGTGAGGTTCAACTCATTTAAAGTCAAACTAAATGAGTTTTGGGTAAATGAGCGTGTTAAATAGGCAATGAGAAAACCTATTACTAATCCATTGACCTTTTTAGTATTATAATTGCTAAAATATACTTTTGATCCCATATGTTTGGATCAAGTTTCAATTTTAGTCCTTTATATTTGGAAAATACACTTTTACTCCCTTATGTTTGCACCAAGTTTCAATGTAATCTTTTATGTTTAGAAAATACACTTTTAGTCTTTTTTTATTAAAACTGTTAGTTTCACTTAAATTTAAATGATTGTTTCATAATTAAATTGGGCCAAAAATGATAAATTTTGAAACTATAAGAATAATTACACTAAAATAATATAATTTAATCTAAGCATTTTTCAGTATGTAATATCCATTTAAATTATTAAGTTAACATTTTTCGTTAAGTGAAACTAACGGTGTTAACAGAAAATGACTAAAAGTGTACTTTTCAAACATAAATAACTAAATTGAAACTTGATGTAAATATAAGGGACTAAAAGTGTACTTTTTCAAACATAAAATGACTAAATTGAAACTTGACGCAAATATAAGGGACTAAAATTATACTTAAGCTTATTATAAATTTTCAAATGTCTAAATCAAAGTTAAAAATTTAAGCATCGTCAGTTCGTCACATTTACATAATAAAAGTGACAACCGATTTCCACAAGATTTTCAATTCCGCACCAATGTTTACAATATACTCCCTCCGGTCCTAAATATAGGACCTAGTTGAATTTTTTGGAAAATCTTAAAAAAGTAAAATAAGTTAATTATAAATTGATGATTTACCTAATTTTTCCCTTAAACTAGTTTATTTTACCTATAATCTAATGGATACTCTAAAAATATATCAAATGCGTCATGATTTAGTAGTCTATTTCGCAACCTTAACCTCTAAAAAAAGTCAATTAGATCTTATATTTAGGACCGGAGGTAGTATTTTGTTTCATAAAATAACTTAAATCTAGACAAATACCACAATAATAACTTTTTAATGCTCAATTTTCAAACTAAAATGTTACAACCACAAGTTTTTTACTTTAGTTTTTACAATTTTATTGATTACTTGTTTTAATTATTTAGGAAAAATTTAAAAGAATCAATTAGATATATAAACCCAACCCATTTCTGCCTATTATGGTTTTTGAATGTGTAAAATATGTAGGCAGTGAACTGACTTATAGGATTTAGAGTATTCTACTCAATTCTATCTATGATTATGATTTTTACGTAATTTGTATAATATTGTTATATTAGTCTCTTGTTGGCAGCTCATAAGCCGGCCCAGTACAACAGAATTATATAATTGAAGGAGTGTTAAAATGAGATAACCTTTTTTAACTGATTAAAAGGAGAGAACTAGAGAGATGACGACAGTGTTAGTAACCTTGTGGAATACTTTTTTAAGAATCAAAGAGACAATAGAATTTGAGATTGCAAGGCAATTGGTCATGATTTATTTATCTTGAATTATATTAATTAAGATTGGGATCATTTGATTCTTGTTTGCCTTTTTCTTCATTTGTTGGGTTGCAAGACTGAGTTGGAGAAGTTGGGATTGAGCGGAGGAGAGCCTAAACAAAGAAAACAAAAAAAAAAATAGAATGGGATTCTCGCTGTCAACTTGGCACGGTGAGACCGCGACTAATAAATCACAAGATTTGTATGGTTTTTATATGATAGAATTGACACAATTAACATGATTAAGATGCAATATTGGTTTGTAATAACTCTCTAAATTTAATTAAATCTGATATGTATGTGTGTGTATTGGTGTATTTGGGAGTCATTAATACAAAATTAAGGGAATTTCTCATGATTTTCGAGAAGATACATTTTTTGCATGATTTAGGGATTTTATAATAAAGTTCTTGTTTCAAACTCCAAGAAAAAAATAGTTTAGCTTAGGTAAAACATTAAATGAATAAACAATAGAAAAAAGAAAAGAGAAAATATCAATATATCATCATCACCATAATCATCATTATTATTTATAATATATATTCCTTAAGTATTCTTCTCTTTTCCTCATACATGGAACCCGGGCTTTGGGGATTTTATTAAATGATCTTGCAATGCGGGCTTTGGAGATTGAATCATTGGTTTTTTTAACTTGGGCTTTGGTTAATTCATGGTCTTGCTTTAAATGAAAGAATGGGCCCAGGGAAGAGATGTGGCAAAGTTTGGTAAGAATGGAAGTAAGAAGCCTAATATAC
Source organism: Mimosa pudica (assembly GCA_029929735.1). Lineage (NCBI taxonomy): Eukaryota > Viridiplantae > Streptophyta > Magnoliopsida > Fabales > Fabaceae > Mimosa > Mimosa pudica. The sequence goes on along the minus strand of JAKELP010000017.1, from coordinate 7,105,534 downwards.
TTGACGAAAACTAAGCGGGTTAAACCAATTTTTGGTCTTATAATTTAGTGTAATTTGAGTTTTAGTCCCTAAAGTTTTAAAGTGGAGATTTTAGTCCATGGAGTTTACTCAGTTTGAAGTGTTAGTTCCCAAAGTTTCAAAAGGATCTAACAGTGTTAATTTGCGCTAATGTGTCACTAACAGGTTAATTCTGCTGACTTGTCTTGTCTTGATGATTGGACACTTTGACTTGGAAATAATGATGGTTTGAAAAAATATAATTTAAAAAATAAAATAAAATATATTGAATTTTTTTTTAAAAAAACAAATGTCTAGGAACCCAAATCGATCCATGATTGGACACTTTGTTATTATTTTTTTTTTGAATTCGTTGTATCCAATAGTATTTTTCTGGAATTTTCCCATGTAATTATGTGCATATTAATTACAATTTATGGACACAAAATTTCCTAACAAAACATTGAGGGGTGGGTACTTGGTAGGGGACAGGGTATTTTTTGGAATTTTGAGTGGCACCCTCTAAATTTTCCTTCACTCATTATCAATATTTTGTATTCTTTCCTTCCAAAATTATCTCATTCTCTTAGATATTTTGAAATTCTAAAAATACCCATATCCCTCCCCTCAAACCAAACACACTTGACTTGATTCCATTTTGTTTATGTTCACATAACCCGACTCTTTTTTTTTGAACTGAAATATAACCCGACTCTAATAAGTAATCACATAGCAATGCGCACACAAACTCTCTCTCTTTCTCCTTCATTGTTCCTATATATAGACATACTTTAGTAGTTGATCTTGGTCATGAATATAAGATCGATTTAATTTTAATTTTGTTAACTTCTTCCCATATTATCTCTATTGGAGTACTGCCAACAATTAAGAGATGTGAGAGGTTATATGGAAAATGATTTGCTTGTTTTTATAACACATCTTACTAATTAACATAAGTAATATCCTTCATTTAATCACACTAATTAAATATGTTCTATATTCAAGACTAAAATGATATATAATTTGACTGGTCAAAATGATTTTCAAGCAATGTAGATTATGTAGAGATTACATGATGATGAAACAAAAAAGGAATCAATGCGGATTAGATAAATCTGTATGGTGTTTTTTCATTAGACACAATAACCTATTCGTAAATCTCCTCCAATTTCAGTACATCACATACAAAATAATTGAGTGAAAATTGAAATAAAGTGTTTGCAATAAACATTATTCCAGCACAATATTTTTTTATGGATTTCCCACCATCAAAATCTTCATATTAGCGAGATTCGAATCCACAACTACATAATTATGAGTCAAATTTTACCAAATTTTCTATCCCTATCTTGATGGAAAATAGTCTCATTTATTTATTTATTTTTGGCTTCCTTAATTCACACGAAACAATAATAACTTTCCCTCAACCTTACCTTTCCACACCATTTAATTTCAACCACTTTTTCTTTGTACCAAACTTAGTACCGTTATGAGTGTAATGTCCTCAAACATTTCCAAAATTTTCACACATGAAATGTATATAAATTCTTCTTCTTATCTCTCAAGGACCAAAATTAACATAATAATCAGATGGATGAATCACAACGAGAGTTCATAGCACTACCGTAAATTAAAAGTAAAAAAAAAGTCCAAATAACGAGAGAAACATAGAATAGTCATTGCATATTATATCCATTTATAAGGGGACATTCTAATGGTTCCAAATCTTTCATATCTTAAGATCAGGCCTCGTAGCTATTCTTTACTCGCTTGTCTAGTCACTAGTGAAAAAAAATGATTGCTTGAATTAACGTGTCATTTGATAAAGATAAACATCATCAACCCAGGGCTGATCTAGTCATCTCATAAGCCAAGAAGCGAGCTGCATTTGAAGGAACACCTCGAGCTATGGCAGGACCTAAGCCCTTGTAAAGACCTTTAAACCCTTCTGAAGCCAAAATCTTGCTGAAAGCATCAAGGGAACCAGAAAACTTGGGGTTTCTACAATCATCCACTTGAATCACACTCTTAATCACATCAGTTGGGCAAACCACCAACCACACTAAAGCTCCAGTCAAGCCTGCAGATACAATCAATGAGCCTGTGCCTAATCCTGATGTATCTGAACCTCCTGCTAGTATCTGCTTTGTTGCTTCATACACACCAAATATTCCTGCATTTCCTAATACTTCTCGTGTCATCGTCGGAACCATGCCTTTGAATAGACCTCTCACTCCCCCTTCACATCTTAACACTTGCCTAGCCACATCCATAGATCCTCCATACTTGATTGCCATAGCAGCTGATCCAGAACCCACAAGAACACTCTGTGCTTGCAATCTGAAGACATAAGCCTATATTATTAGTATACCAACACACACACACACACACACACTCTTATTGTATGATATAATCTATAGGAAGTCTCATGCATGAGTTAAACATATTGTAGTTCACTTTTTTTTAACCAAAAAAAAAATCTATGCAAAACATAGACCCACTGTGCAGTTCCAAGTCAAGGAGAAAATTTTATTCTTGAGTTTTGTGTTTTTTATTTTGCAAGTTGAAACATTTTTCTATCTACTAGCTAATTCTTTACATCAGATTTAAGTTGTTTCCTTGTAATTGGTTAGACAAAAAATGACGAAAACTAATGACATAATGAACCAGATTCACCTAAGAATTTTTCCAATAAAATATATAAAAAGATAAAACAAAATTTTGAACTTAAAACTAAATATATGTGACTACTTGTAGATCAATCTAACCACGGAAAACAGTCAAACATGTTAGAATATCTTTTCATTAGTCATTAACCTGCATTTGATGAGTTCAGTGGGGCAAGCTACAATGGAAACTACAAGTCCAGCACCAGCACCACAAACAAATTGCTGTTTGATGGTAAGAGGGTCACCAGGATGGGACCTCAACAAGGCCTCCATTTGTGCTCTGGCAGAGAACAGCACAGAATTAAACACCGCCACCGTGGCAAGTGGTGCGGTCATACCTTTGTAGAACCCTCTGGGACCTTCGGCAGCCAAAGTCTTCTTGAAAGCATCAATGGCACCATGATAGTTGGGAGGCTGTCCAGGAAGTGGTGTAGCCTGGCTTTGCAGCTTGACCTTGATGGTGTCAAAAGGGTGTCCACTTACTAATTGTGCCACACCTCCAACTGTGCCAGCAATTAGGTCCTTAGCTACATCCATGCCCCGAATTTTACTCCAACCTTAACCAAACCTCACATTCATTCGGATGATACACATAGCTAGGAAATAATATTTGATGCCATCTTCTTCAATTTAATATATAGTTACAATGTAGGCTTCTAAAGAATTCTTATATCTATGCAGTTCTCTATAAGTTTAAGTAGTGTAGGCCTACATGTTTAATAATTGTAGGATTTAACCATATTTAGGATAAAATATGGGTCGATGGCGTAAAAAGATAATTGTTATAAATAATTATTTTGAAAGGATATAAAACTCATGTGTCCAAAAAATCAAATGGAATGGAATATATTAAAATGCAAAAAAGGCTGTTAAATTTCATAGTCAATATTATTGAAATATGTTGTCTACCAAATAAATATTAAAATAAAGTCAAACGGATTTTAACCGTAAATTATGATCTGATCTTATGAATAGATTGTGGTAATACTGCTTTTTCCTGATTTAATATAAGACATCTTCACCTAATTTAGTCAGATTAATTATATTAGTTGAGTTGTTTAAAATCATATGATATTACCAAAATATCTTAATCATTTATTTTTATTTCCACTTGAGCCTCTCTTGCTTGTTCATTTAGGAGTATTACTAAGGAAACTAGAAAAAAATCGAGAACAATTAAAAGAGGTCTTATATTTATGGTTAAACCAGTCTCCCCACCTCAAATAGATAATATATTTAGAACCGGAAGGAGTATTATTAAACTGTAAGACCCTCATTTTGTTTTTATTTGATTTTTTAGAAAAACATTTTATAATATATATCTCATTATTACCAATTTTTTCACTAAAATATTACAACAAGTGAGAAAAATATAACCTCCCCCTGTTGTCCTTTTCTTCATAAGATCTTGCTTGCATGTTATTAATTAACTTGTTATATATTTCTTTGCGTGGCACTTAGCTTCATATTAATCTTTTGAATCTATATCTTCAGTAAGAGTGTAAGACCCATTGACCTAACGCGGTCCTGGTACACCTTTTTATGCATATTTGTATGTATGAATAAAAAAGAAACGTAAAAATGAGAAAAAATATGCATGTTAATTAATAATAACATGTATTGTTAGAAAAAATTAATAATTACATGAGAAAATATACATATAAAGAAGTGCATATATAAGATCCATTTCCCTGAGGTACAAATCTTAAAGTGCTTCTAATAACATTCAAACAGAAGCAACTTATAAATTTAATATCGAAACATGAGTGAAGATTCAATTATACTCTGAAAATAACTATGTAGGACCATCCAGTGCCTTGCATAGTAAATGGAGCATATTTACCTCTAAAGCATCACATACATATCATTTCATACTCTAGTGAGCATAATACTGCCACACAAATGACACCCATCGCTGACTCTGTCTAGTGAGGGTGAAATGGCCGGTTAGATATATGCTAGCTGCTTCTGAAGCATATGTGCTCCATAATTTGTTATTTCAAATAGTGAAAGATATTAAGGGGTTACTTCCACGCAAAATTAGACTCGTGCCCATCAAACAATTAGTCTCGTGCCCATAAAACAATTAGACTCGTGCCTATCAAACGTCAATGATTCACTTAGCTAGGCAAATTGGTTAGTCAAGGAAAACACCGTCATATTTGATTATTATAAGAAAATTATTAATATGGGCACGAAAGGGGAAACATGAATGGCATGGAAACTGGCAAAAGTACTGTGTCATTTTTTTTTATTTTCATTTTGTGAGTTGTTGACTATTTGGGAGACTTTTTTGTTTGATATCTGTAAAGTAATAATAATATAGAAGAATATAATGTATAATTTATTCCAATTATTTAGGGCAATTAATAAGACTTAGTAGTGGCTCCCATACAACTACCAACTTGTCATCATTTGCTCTTTTAATGATCGAGCGTATCTGATTCGAATCCAGCACTTAATTATTAATATAGTTAGTTGATTGATTCATCGTTGCAATTGAAAATAATATATCTTATTTTCACCTCCCCCAGATATTTATGACAAAGCACAAGAATTTGCATGATTTTATTGTGCTAAATTTAAGTTTCTAACAAATTAAACATGCAATTTCGGTCTACTAAAGCCTACTTTGTTTATGCTATTTTCCCTCATATATGGATGCTTGATATTTATGCACAATAAGTTTGAGTTTTAATGAATTTATGGTTGTATGATTTTATTATTACTCTTCCTGAATATTTGGTGCTAGTTCAAGGTGGCTTGGCTAGTGGGTGGATTGATGATGCTAAGTTGTCTACTTGATTGAAAACAGCATAAGAATTAAGTGGTTATGTTGTGACATTAGGATTTCACTTTTGTTAGCTCTAATTTATTATTTGGATGGACATTAATTAATTGGAGCTTAAGGTGAATTAAGAGCAATTTTGGGTGGCTCAAGTTGTGTATTAAAGTCCCTCACAATCAATTAGTAATTTGAATTTGTTAAATTACATGAGTGGTATTATACTTCAATAATCCAGTTTGTTATATGGGATTCGTATAATGAATTAAAGCCTTGAGTAGCAATTCAAATCATAGTTGTTGGATTAGGATCCCTTACAATTTGTAGATGATTCACCTTAATTTTATGTTTGAAAAACTTAGGTTAATCGAAATAATATTTGGGAGTACTGCATTAGTTTAAATAACTTAAGCTCAGTTTAGATGGATTCCTCTGAGGGTCATTTGGAAAATCAACAACATAAAAGCCCTCCAAACATGTTTTTGAAGTGATGATTCCTTGAACTCCACTTGTCAAGAATATTCCGTCCCATTATTGATCTAAATCTCCTTTTAATCAGATCTTTTTAATTGCTTTTGATCAATACACACTTTTCATATCAATTGTCTTTGGAAATACTAAAACCATGATTTTTACCCGCTTTCAAGTTTACATCTAGTTATTAAGATTTTAATTGTGTTTCGGCCCTTAAGAGAACTATATCTGGGTAACTTCTACTAATTCTGATGTCCATTAATTTCTTGAAGGGGTTGGCCCGAAATATACTGCGCTGATTTGACTTATACCCAAAATTACAGTGTACTTCAATATATTTATTCAATTTTCATCAGGATATTCTTTTTTTTTCATCAGGATATTCTGAACTCCTCCAAATTATACACACACACACTTTATATTCCTGATGGAGTATTTGCCACGTCTTTAATTTGAATACGCATATGTACTGCACCAAAAATAGACAGATAACAAAACATTAACTAAATCCAATAAGGGCATGTTTTTTGTTTCTTGCTTTTAAAACATGTTATGCTAGAGACGATATCGATCTTGACAATATTAAATTTGATATTTCGAGAGAAGCATGCATATGCCTTTCAATTATTTGACACAAATAATTTGACAGGACATAACACGATGTGTCATTGCAGTTCATGGTTTCACGTGGAAGTCTGACGTGCTGCTGGCTCGTATCCCCATATTCTAACAACGCTAGCTATTTTATTTCATCAAAGATATTACAACAAATGTACAATAACATATAAATAGTAATTTTAGTTAATTTCAAACAATTTTGCCACTGTCTGAATTGTCACGTAGATCTGCCAACTTCAATCTAATGATTGCTATGCAACTTTTATTGCGGTAGCACCTTCAGTCTTTGTAAAAGATATTCCATAATCTCTTCGTAAATTAGGAAGAAACGGTAATGTCCATGATTAAACGAACCCCTTCCTGCTTAGAGCAAGGTGACATATATAACAGTAGCTAGAAAGATAAACTGTGTAACTCAGAAAAAGAGAAGAATAGAGTTAAGGAATTAAGCTCAAAGTTGCCAAATATAATCTTGGTTCTCACCATCTCTGGTCTTTAACCTCCCCATTTTCTCTACTTCCAAATGACCTATTCTACTTCTTAACATTGCAAAAATCATGGTCGTTTATGTAAAGTAACGACAATATGCGTTACGGAAATCATTTTAGAAATTACATTGTTATTTTTGTGCAAATTAAAAAAAGTTTTCTATGTTGAATGTACTTTAGACATTTAAACTAACACATCCCCTTTATATGATTTATACTTTATTCATTTACGTAGCAACATCTCTCCAACTTGGTTTTCACTGTGTTTTATTTTTTTCAAATTAATAAAGACAGTATCAATTGATGAACTTGATTACTATATATTCAGGATGATAGCCATGGAAACTTACATTTGATAATACTTAAGATCAATTGTCAGGCATAATCATCAAGTCTTTATATTCTTCTCGCTTCTTGAAGATTAGGTAGCCACAGAAATTTGAAGTGAACTTATGTGAACTATTGAATGCTGAAAATCATCACGGAAAACATCCTTCGTGACCGACGAAAAAGCTACAAAAGGATTATATTTTTTTAAATAAAAAACGCTACTGTCTATTAAAGACATTCAATCTTGTTTTCTATGGAAAACAGTGGGGAAGCATGATTTATTTTTTTTAAAAAAACAATTAAGACCATCTAAACGTAGTACAGATGACATATTTATTTGAATAAATTTCATTTAAACTCCCATAAGAGGGAATTTATTAGGGAAAAAGACAAATAAAGTCTTCTCAATTGGTAAAAGGACAATTTGGGTTGTTAAATTGTAAAAAGGACAAGTTGGATCATAAATACTTAATACACATTAACAAATTTGGGTAAATGACTCAAATAACCTTAAAAACACACGTTTACCCCACCCTCACAAAACACATCATTCGATTCCCACTCCACCCTCTCCAATCTCAAATTGTTAAGGGCATTTGAGTCTTTTCTCACAAATTTGTTAATGTGTATTGTATCGCCCAAAAATGGTGCACATTGATAAAAGAACAATTAAAGTGAAAGATGATATTTTATTAAGTATTTATAAGAATTACAAAGAGGAGTCACCAATATAGATGATTACAAGAGAATGAAAATTACAAAGATATATACAAAATAATGAAATACTAAGGAAATAAGGGATGAATTTCGTTGGATAATATAAGAATGATGAATTGGGAGTCAGAAATCTGTTCATGAGTGTTGATCTGAATATTGAGATGATGAGAGAATGTTCAATATGCATTTGTGGTTGGTTATTCAAGATCATTTTTCTATCGGTCTCTTCTCCTTTTTATTGATCCATTGTGCCTTCCCCATGATGCCTTCCACGTTCTCCTTGCCGTCAACTGCTCATTTTTCCTTTAGACACGTGTCCCATGCAGTTTGAATTTTGAATAGAAGAAGTAACTTCTCTTGAATTGGCGCGTGGCTTCATTCTTTCATTTTAAATCTGATGGATATGGGGCCGAGCAATTAACTGACCCAATTAGTATGCCTTGTTTGAAAAGTCAAAGAGTAAGAATTTGGGGCATACATTTACTCCCCCACTCTACGTGACTAACTCTAGTTGGACATGTAGAGTTATGTCCCGCTCAGATTGGAGCTATGTCTTGTCCTGGTTCTAGACGTCCAATCAAATCTGCACACCTTTACATAAAAAGTTTCATAGTAGAAAGGAAATCGGGATTCGGGTCTATGGACTAGGAATTGTGTATACAACATTTTGACATTTGTGCTCTATATGGTGTTTTTATTTTCTAAATGACATGTGCTCTAAATCTAAACTAATGTGATTAAGAAGTATTAAGTTTGGGAATGTCACTCCTAAGATATAGATGAAGTCGTGGCTTTGTTTATAAGGAATTTTGATGTTTTGCCTTAAGATAGGGGATGGAGCTAACTTGGTAATAATAGGGATTTGTGTCTCTGAGATTTGAAAATCTCTGGTCTAGGTGAGATCCTTATTTATGAGATTTGAGAAGTTCTTTTGTGAATAGGTTCTTAATTTCCAGGTTACAGGAGATTAGTCTTAGAATGAGGAACATGAAGATGGGAGCTAAAAGTTTTCCCAATAGAGGAAATCATGCTTAGAGAAGTTGTGTACTCCCCCTGTGTTGCAATGAGGTTTTGGTTTCGGGAAAAATATTGATGCGTTCAGGAACTATGTATTGGTGGTACATGAATGGTTCTGAGTGTGAGAATCAATTGTAATACTTCATACTTATCCAGTAGTTTTGCATGTAGTTAGTGGCTGTTTTGAACACTGTGGTGTATCCTTCAATATTTTGGGCTTACATGTTCGTATGAGATTGAGACTTTATGTCTTTGAAATTAGATTGGGATATTTGCCTGTGAGTTCGATGATACCTCATATGGGTGAGACATTACTTTGACAATAAGAAGAACAAGATATACCAAACGATATGATATATTTGAGAGTGAGACAAATAAGATTACATGATGAATTGAATAACATGATGGGTCAGATAGCAAAATAATATAGATAACGAGATAAATTTCATAGCCGGATAAATTAGATATCAAGATGAATTAGATAGCAGGATAAATTAGATGTCATAATTAATCAGGAACAGGAAAAATTAAATAGCAGAATAAATTAAACAGCAAGATAAATTACATAGCATGATCAATTAAATAACATGTAGATAGCAAGATAAATTAAATAACATGATAAATTAGATAACACGATAAATTAGATAACAGGATAAATTAATAGAAGACGAGATAAATTAATTTACAGGATAAATTACTTAACGAGATAAATTAGATATTAAGATTAGATTAGATAACTGAATTATATTAGGTAGTAAGATTATTTCAGATAGGTGGATTAGATTAGGTAGCAGGATAAATTAGATAACATGATTAGATCATATAACATGATTAGATCAGATAACGTGATTTGATCAGACAACAGGAGTAGATCAAATAACATGATCAGATCAGATAACAGGATCAGATAGGATGACAGGATCAGATCAGATAACAGGATTAGATTGGATAGCAGGATTAGATCAGATAACAAGATCAGATCAGATAACAGGATCAGATAAGATGACAGGATCAGGTCAGATAACAGGATTAGATTGGATAACAGGATTATATCAGATAACGAGATTAGATTAGATAACATGATTAGATTAGATAGTAAGATTATATCAAATAGCTCGATTAAATTGGATAGCAGGATAAATTAGATAACATGATTAGATTAGATAACATGATTAGAGTAGATAACATGATTAGATCAAATAACAGGATCAGATCAAATAGCAGAATCAGATTAGATAACAGGATCAGATAAGATGACAGGATCATATCAAATAACATGATTAGATTGGATAGCAGTATTAGATCAGATAACATGATCAGATTAGATAATAGGATTAGATTAAATAACATGATAATTTAGATAATGATAAATCATATAACATGATTCTTTAGACAACAGAATAAATTTTATAACAGGATTATTTAGATTACAGGATAAATAAGATAACATGATCAGTTAGATAACAAGATAAATTGTATGACAGGATAAATTAGATAGTAGGATTAGACTAGATAACAGGATTAGATTAGATAGTAAGATCATATCAAATAGCTGGATTGGATTAGATAGCATGATAAGTTAGATAACAAGATAAATTAGATATCATCATGAATTAGATTTCAGAATAAATTAGAAAATAGGATACATTTAGATAGCAGGATCAACTAAATAATAGGATAAATCATATAACATGATAAATTTGGTAACAAAATACATTAAATAACATGGTAAATCAAATGACAGGATAATTTAGATTACATGATTAATTAGATAACATGATGAATTAGATAATAGGATGAATTAGATAACAGGATAAATTAAATAACATGATAAATCATATAACAACACAGATTTGAAAATAATATAAATTAGGTAGCAAGATAAATTCAGTAGCATGATAAATTAGATAGGACAATAAGACTTGAGAACAATGTTAGATTAAATAGTAATATTATATCAGATAGCTGGATTAGATTAGATAGCAGGATTAAATAGATAAAAGGAACATATTAGATAAAAGGATTGATTAGATATCATGATTAAATTAGATTGTAAGATATATTAGATAGCATGATAAATTATATAACATGATAATTTAGATAACATGATAAATTTGATAATATGATAATTAAATTAAACAACATGAGAATTTCGATAACATGATAAATTAGATCGCATGATTAAACTTTATAATAGGATTAGATGAGACAACGGGATTAGATTAGATAACAAGATTATATTGGATAATAGGATTAGTGGCGTAATACCTTATCAGGATGAATAATGTCTTATTCAAGGTTATTTGGTTTGATACGAGTCTATACATAGTGGTAGCAATCGTTTTAGAATGATTATTTGTGGAATTATAACTAACAAGAAAGCAAAAAATTAAGTAATCATAGACTATTTATTTGTTAACTAGTAATAGTAACATGTTATCCTCGTACTAGAAATAAACCATAAACACAGAATGTAATTCAGCAAAAGATACTAACTCAAAAGGGGAATTACATACCTGGGAAATCTTTTGGGTTGTACAACATCATATCTTGGCCTTGGGAAGTTCTTGTTCCAGCAAGAGTGTGATTTCTTGACATGTGTGTTTTTTGTTTAACGAGAATATTCAGTGATATAAGATCATTTTAGGATATGGAATCTTTCTTGAGGTTTAGGATATGTGAATATGACAAATTTAAATTACAAGATTCGTGTTCAGGATGATTACAAGATACTTGATATGTGATCGAGATGATCTCGAGATGGAGGATCCGTAAACAAGATGTATATGAGATGCAACATCCGTGATTGGGATGTTCCTAAGATACAAGATCAATTAACAAGATGATTTTGGGATTCTGGAAATATGATCAGGATGAATCTGAGATGCAAGATTATTAACGAGATGACTCTGAGATGTCAGATTTATTAACAAGATGAATTCAGGATGTCAGATTTATTACCAAGATGAATTTAGGATGTCATATTTATTAACAAGATGAATTTAGGATGCAGGACTTGTTGACGAGATGATTATGTGACATGAGATTAAATTACAACTTTTTGATTTGAAATTTTTCTAGTGTAACATCAAAGAAATTTGAGTTCAAATATAATGAATTAACCATATATATCATGATATAAATGTGAAAAATACTTGGATAAATATAAGTTGTGTGACATTTAAATTATAAGAGTTTGAATTGTGAAACTTGAATCAACAAGTTTGACATTTGCATAAAGAAATGAGACATATTTTCAGTAAGAAGATTCTGACATGCATATAAATTAGTATTTGATGTTCATAAATTATATTTGAAATGTGTAACAGAAATTTATTGTGATGATAATAAGTATGGCAGAATAATAAAAAGAAAATGAATTTGAAAACAAAGATTTGAGTGATTTGTACCTTATTTCCAATTACTAATATGTAGTTTGTCGTTCATTCTTGATTTTTTGTGAGTCTTCTCGCTGGACCAGTCTTGTTTGACTATTAGTCTGACAGGATGAGTCTGTTTTGCCAGGATCAATCTGTTTTAACAGGATCAGTTCTGTTTGACAGGATCTGTCCTGTATGACGAGATCAATCATGTTTGATTGGATCAACCCAGAAATTTGACTTTTTCTTTGAGAAATTTGATTGTTGACTTCAGATTTGTTGATAACATGAGGCGGAAGATTTCTCTCTGGTAAAAGGGAATTTCATGAATGTATAGTGAAGGTAGATTATCTCTCATGATTTCTTAAGTATTGCCGAGAAGAAATTGATTTCTTCCCCACGGTCGGCGCCAAAATGTATCGCCCAAAAATGGTGCACATTGATAAAAGAACAATTAAAGTGAAAGATGATATTTTATTAAGTATTTATGAGAATTACAAAGAGGAGTCACCAATATAGATGATTACAAGAGAATGAAAATTACAAAGATATATACAAAATAATGAAATACTAAGGAAATAAGGGATGAATTTCGTTGGATAATATAAGAATGATGAATTGGGAGTCAGAAATCTGTTCATGAGTGTTGATCTGAATATTGAGATGATGAGAGAATGTTCAATATGCATTTGTGGTTGGTTATTCAGGATCATTTTTCTATCGGTCTCTTCTCCTTTTTATTGATCCATTGTGCCTTCCCCATGATGCCTTCCACGTTCTCCTTGCTGTCAACTGCTCATTTTTCCTTTAGACACGTGTCCCATGCAGTTTGAATTTTGAATAGAAGAAGTAACTTCTCTTGAATTGGCGCGTGGCTTCATTCTTTCATTTTAAATCTGATGGATATGGGGCCGAGCAATTAACTGACCCAATTAGTATGCCTTGTTTGAAAAGTCAAAGAGTAAGAATTTGGGGCATACATGTATTAGGTGTTTATGACCCAACTTGTCCTTTTTACAATTTAGCAACTTCATTTATCCTTTTACCAATTGGGAGGAATTTATTTATCTTTTTCCCAATTTATTACAATCAACCAAAAAAATTTGAAAATCACTACATCACTAACGGCCCATAATTGATAATAGGGAAAATGACAAAAAAATCTCTCACAATACCCAAAAGAACAAGTAAATAACCTAAACTTTTAAAAGGATCATGAAGGAACCAAACACATACCTGACATTTCTAAATGTTGCAAAAAGACTTGATTGCCCTCATCCCAAAACACAAATTACAATCCACTCTGAAGTCAATAATTCCATCATATCGATTAACTATTGCAGCGTACGTATTAACAATTACATCATACCAATTAACAGTTGAAGCATACCGATTAATTAACATTTAACTTTCTTGGTAACAAACACGTACTCCATATTAACATTTGAATTTTAACAATTAGCTATTGCAGCTTACCTATTAACAATTCCATCATACCCATACCTATTAACATTTAACTTTCTTGGTAACAAACGAGTACTTCGTATTAACATTTGTATCCTAGCCATTAACTATTGCAGCATATCTAGCTATTAACAATTTCATTATACCAAATAACAATTGAAGTATACCCATTAACATTTAACTTTCTTAGTGACAAACACATACTCCGTATTAACATTTGAATCCTAGTCATTAACTATTGCAGCGTGCCTATTAACAATTTCATTATACCAATTAACAGTTGAGGCATACCCATTAATTTTTAACTTTCTTGATAACAAATGCGTACTTCGTATTAACATTTGAATCATACCCATTAACTATTGCAGCATACCTATGAACAATTTCATCATAGCGATTAACAGTTGAAGCATACCCATTAACAGTTGAAACATACCCATTTTTCCTCCTTTTGTTTAGTAAAGGGCAATCAAGTCTTTTCGCAACATTTGGAAATGTTAGGTAGGTACCTGATTCCTTCATAGCTCTTTTAGAAGTTTAGGTTCCTTACTTATCTTTTTGGGTATTGAGAGGAATTTTTTTGTCATTTTCCCTTGATAATATTAAGCGTGTCGGTTAAAAAGGCTGAAATGTATTTAACAAAATATAAAAAATAAAAAGACTGAAATGTCTTTATTGAATTTGGTTACTGAAATTAGTTACACGTGGAGAATTTTCAACACGCTTGTGTTTTTTGTTCATAAAAAATGCTTATATTTTCAAATCTTGAAGATCATGGAAGTATCCAACATTTCCCAAGTGAATTTCTATGCCATCTATGAGGAATTTTCACGAGACATGTCGAAAATTTTCAAGACAATATGTGAAATATTTCAAAGTTTGTACTTATTTTCAACAATAATGTGAGTATTTCCAAGTCTAAAAATCATGGAATCTAACTCTAATAATCCCTCAAAATTTTACTTCCAGATAAGCATCAACCAAGAGCTGATCTAGTCATCTCATAAGCCAAGAAGCAAGCTGCATTTGCTGGAAAACTTCTAGCCATTGCAGGACCAAAGCCCTTGTAAAGACCTTTCAAACCTTCTGAAGCTAAAATCTTCCTGAAAGCATCAATGGAACCATAAAACTTTGGATTCCTATGATCATCCACTTGGATCACACTCTTAACCACATCAGTTGGGTAAATCACTGGCCATGCTGAAGCTCCAGCCAAGCCTCCAGAAATAATCAATGAGCCTCTACTTAGCCCTGATGTATCTGCACCTCCTGCTAGAAACTGCTTTGTTGCTTCATATACACCAAATATTATTGCATTTCCTGGTACTTCTCGGGCCATTGTTGGAACCATGCCCTTGAATAGACCTCTCACTCCACCTTCATATCTTAAAACTTGCCTGCCCACATCCATGGGTCCTCCATACTTGATTGCAACATTAGCTGATCCAGAACCTGCAACAACACTTTGTGCTTGCAACCTGAAGTGAGAAACCTAATATTAGTGGATCAAGATATCTATATATCTGTATTGTATTATATGAGTCATGCAAGTCATAGGCCCACAGTTAAAAGTCAAGGAGACTACTTATATGTGTTATTTGGTCAAAACATATAAGATAGAAAAAGGCAATGTATAGTGCATGGTCAGAGGGCAATGGGGTCCAAGGGCATTGAGTTCTATCTCAGAGCTCCCCCGGGGTTCCTATTATTCTGTTTTTGCTTTCTACAAGGGTTTGTTTAATCTTGAGTAGTGTAACCTTTATTACATAGTTTAGCGGAATAACTATTAAGAACGGTGTTTTGGGTGCAACTCAGACCATATATTGTGTTTTTTTGGGTGTTTCCAACAACATACAGAAGAGAATAAAGAATAACTAGAAATTGGAACTAAATGTAGGATATTATTTATAGATCAACAACAATAAAGTCTTATCCCAACTAGATGAGGTCGGGTAAATGAATCATACAATGTCATTTTGCTCTATCAATAGTCATGTTTGGCGATATATGATTGACCAAAAGATCTCGTAGGATAATTTTGTTAAGAGTTCTCTTCAGTCTTCCACTCCCTCTTGTAGGAGGATTCCACACCATTTAATGAACTATCTTTACTGGCTCATCTTATTGTCTTCTTTGAACATGTCCAAACAAACTCAGACGACTTTTTACCATTTTTTCCTCAATTGATGCTACCCTAAGGGCCGACTTGGCTCAACGGTAAGCTCGCTTGCAGTTGGGTCTATAGTAGTGGATTCGAATTAGCCTCTATGCATAAAGAATAGGTAAGACTACTTAGTATATTATCTTCACCAGCACCCTCACCAAGGGGGCTAGAACTGGGTTGACCCTTTTTTTTACGCTACCACAACTACGTTTCGAATATGATAATTGCGGATCTTATCTTTGATTGTATGACTACACATCCATGTTACTTACAGATCATCTAATAAAAAACAAGCAATATGTATGCAAGTTTTATTATGATTAATGTGGTCTAAAAAAGTCATATGGATGAATATCACAAAAAGAACTCGTCTATATAAAATAATATCAGAAGGGTGATGAACATTGACCTGCATTTGATAAGTTCAGTGGGGCAAGCTAGAATGGAAACTACAACTCCAGCACCAGCACCACAAACAGCTTGCTGTTTGACGGTAAGGGGAGCACCAGGGTGGGACCTCAATAAGGCCTCCATTTGTCCTCTAGCTGAGAACAGGACTGCATTAAATGCTGCTACTGTGGCAAGTGGAGCCCCCATACCTTTGTACAACCCTCTGGGACCTTCAGCAGCTAATGTCTTCTTCACAGCATCAATGGAACCAGCATACTTGGCAGGCTGGCCAGGAAGTGGTGCAGGTTGGCTTTGGAGCTTGACCTTGATGGTGTCAAAAGGGTGTCCACATACTAATTGTGCTACACCTCCAACTATGCCGGCAGCAAGGTCCTTAGCTACATCCATCTGCAAAAGTATAACACCAAGCTTGAGGAAAATCTTATATTTGTTTAGAGAATCGTATATAGGTTGAAAAAAATGTTGTCATTTCCTTTTACCAGCTAAGCTGATTCCCTAGGGTTGAGGGAAAAAGTGATGAAGCACCCCCATTTACAAAATTAATGAGATAGATAAAAATAGCTTTGATACAAGCATTAACAGCCAAGAAGTTGAACAAATATATATGTTGACTTTTCATGAGTGTGAGTTTGCTGGTTTCTTGGAGTTTTGAACTTGAATAAAAATGAAATGGAAATTGAAGGTATATATTTCTACCAGGGAACATTTAAACCAAAATAACGCTAAATTTCACATTGTAAAATGCTGGCATTAATAATTTCAGACTGCGTATAGAGTCAATTGATTTTGTCACAACTGATGCTTCCATCCTCATGAAAGGCCGACTTGGCTCAATGATAAATTCGCTTGCCGTGGAGTCTGAGGTCGTGGGTTTGAATCAGCCACTTTGCAAAAAGCAGAGGTTAGACTGCCTAGTATATTCCCTTCCTCAGCACCCTCACCAAGTGGGAACTAGAAGTGGGTTGACCCTTTTTTTATGCTTATATCCTTGTCTTTATCTGACACTATGACAATTGACAAGAAGCAGTGACTTGGATGCACAAGAACATCCCTATCTTTTATTAGATCCTGGAAGTTAAATATTACAATTCCAAAACAGCTCAATAAAGTTAAATAACATAATAAATTCTCTAATTTGTTTTGTATCTCTCATAGGTCCAGAACACATT
Organism: Mimosa pudica; assembly: GCA_029929735.1. NCBI lineage: Eukaryota > Viridiplantae > Streptophyta > Magnoliopsida > Fabales > Fabaceae > Mimosa > Mimosa pudica. Next base: position 7,087,851 of record JAKELP010000017.1, on the reverse strand, counting down.
TCTAGAAGGAAGCAACTTGAAAGGGAAGGTAAAAGAAATCACAAATTATACTTAGCCTCAGAAATCATCCAAATCTTGCAAAGAGTAGGTAATCTGAACTTGTTCTATCTTGTTTTGCATCCACTTCAAGTCTGGACAGGGGTTAGCCTATCCAAAGGGTGTATAGTTTTGGGATGGGGGCATGATAAACACTCCAATCTCTGAAAATCCATAGGGTGTCTTGTCCCATGATTCATGCTTATGCTGAGCTCATATTCTCAAGAAATTTATGAAATAAATGTAAATGGGCCTGCTGTAAGTAGTTGGTAATATTACAAGCCATCCATACATTTCACAATTTTATGAATCCAAACTCCAAGAAAAAGCTAACAATAAAAGAGCAGAAGAGTAGAAAATTTAGAATAGTTATCTCTAAACTGCCACAAGTTCAGATCACCAGCTCCAATTCTCAGAACAAAAAACAAGCAGCTAGCAAGAGGAAGAAAACCAACAGTGAGGTAAGCTATAGCATACAATTCAAGATTGCTTGATACATCCCCAAAATGACACCTAACCAGAGGAAATCCATCCATTACACTTCTAGCAAAGATATATGTGGACTATAAATATTAAGTTTATAATAACATGTACAAATCCATTGTAATGTGCAGCATTAGTTTGGTCTTAAAAAGGATGGCCCAGTGCAACAAAACTCCTACTAGATGAACTCTAGGGAAGAATAAGGCACACAGTATTATTCCTAGAAGAAGAGAGACTATTCCAGAATTTGAACTAGTGAACTAGCAGCAAGCAAATTCCACCCTCTTAGTTATACTTAAACCATATAGAAAAATTGAACCCAAGCCAGTATCAAACAATAAAAAAATGTGGAGGACTGAACTGAAAAGCAAAGTATCTGCTGATTTCTTTTAATGCTTGAGGTCTCAAATTGAGGATGAAGTTCATAATGAATTAATGGGCATGTTCACATAGTCATTAACTATATTCCTACTGACTGAAATAATAATATTTACTGAGGAAAAGTTCACTGATTTCCAATACATGCAATAAAACTTGACAAAATCATACAACAGACTCACAAAACAGAGAAAAAAAGAGCTTTCAATCAAAAGTTTAGAACTTTACCTACCTTTTGGTAGCTGCCAAAGAATTTGATGAAAACAAGGAACCAAATTGAATAATCCAAGGCCTTTGCAAGAGAACAAAGTATTATACTTCCCAAGTTAAATAAAGCAATCACAGTATAACGTTGAAAAAATGTATTTGGTATGATTGAGCAAAAAGCTCACTAAGATTAAGGAATAATTATTATAGGTGAAACTTGGAAATGGGCTTTTGTATGTACAAACAAAACCAACAGAGGAAGTACGTGCAAAAGTGAAGAAGAAACAACTAGTAAATGTTGATGCTGATAATAAGTGATAAGTAAGTTTGATTGAATATGGACCCCACTTAATCAAATTGAACCAATCTGGACATAGTTTGATAGAAATCCCACGTCACTGTCTTTCTTTTTCATTTAAAAAATACAAACCACTAGCACTATGCCAGTCTTTCACGCTTTCTTTATTAGGAAATGAAAAAGAAAAGGAGTATATACATCTTTTTTTTTTTGATAAGAAGTATATGCATCTTTTGATAATGTATCAAGGACCTTAATTTTTTTACACACACAGGAAAAGAAAAGGCAAATGGAGCCTTGATTGTTTTTCGTTGTACAAGTGCTATATAATATTAAAATTCTCTAAATCGAATTATATTATTTTTGAGATGTCTGTTTGTATTTGATCATATTACAAATGGTATGATATATTAAGTTCACATAGGAATGTCTTATAACTAATTTCTACTTCCTTATCCTAAATACATGACTTATTTAAGAAGGTGACCTTGGTGATAAATATAAGATACATTTCAAATTTTTCTCAACTATTAACTGAATTATCTTTGACTCTTTATTTTTTATACAGGAATTATCTCTAACTCTATCGATACTCTTTATTAATAAACAAACAAGAGAGCAAAAGTGTTATAAAGGTATATAATTATTGAGTTTTGGTAATATCATGTTATTTTAATTATCTCACCCAACATCTTTAATCTAATAAACTTATGTAAATGTATTATATTTAGTATGGTGGGAGACCATTTATCTCTATTTTTAATATAAGATGATTTACACGATATGCCATAATAATGCTTAATTGTGTGAAGTTGATTATTATACTCCTATAAACAAAATGCGCCTGATCAAGATTGTAGGCACTAGGGATTGCAACGCCAAATATGCGGTCATTTAGGAGTATGACCGCATAATAATAATAATCTATTAAAAGTTCTTTCTCAAAGAAAGGGAATATTCCATTTATGTGAGAGGAGCCATATTCCTTTCTCCCACAAATTTTGATGGCTCCAACTGAAATTTTAGTGGCTCCAACTGAAATTAGCTGAAAAAGCATTGTTCATAAGCCGATCAGATCAGAGAGCCAAATAATATATTCTTTTCACACTGCTTTTTTTCCTCTTTCATTGTGTTTTTTCTCTCTCTCTCTCTCTCTCTCTCTCTCTATTTCCCGCCCACCACTCCTCCATCTTCCTCGACACTCTTCCCTTTTCCTCTCAGGTTTCTCCTTCTCATCTATGGCCTTAACCGTCTTCTTCGTGCTGGTGCAGAGTGATAGTTCGTCGTTCTTCAGCCTCTTCCGTGAACCCCATAGCTACCTCCGCTATGAACCCTAAATCCACCTCCGTCGTTGCATATTCTTCTTCAAACCCTAAGTCAATTCCCTCTTGTTAGGGTCGGTTGGGTAATTCCTTATGTTTATTTTCCCTCAATACTCTCCAACTTCATAGTCAAATTGTTTAGGGCTTGCTGTGCTTTTTGGGTTCATAGGTCACTCACTCACTCCACTGTTTTAGCGATTTCTTCTCAGTTTTTTCAGCCTACCAATAGTTTCTAACCATGTGTATTCTTCTAGGGTTTCGTGTGGATTGATCGATTTATCCTTGCAAGACTTTGGGGAAGGCTCTAGGGTTTCTAGGTTGGGAGATTATCTACTCTATCAGCTTCAGGTGATAGTCCAGGTCTTTTACCTTCCTATTTTTTGTTTGGTTTCTGGCTTTTATGTTGTTGCTTTGATGTCAGCTTGTAGTCCCTTTGAATTCCAACCCTTCTTCGTTATTGAAAGAAGGTACAACTCTGTTATTGAAAGATATGTGAAAAGAGCGAGGATTAATTATGCCCTCTATTTTCAATATATAAGTTGATTCACAAGAAGTGGAATTCTGCTAAAAAAATTTCAAGCCTCTATACCGTTAGTTCATACCAATAAGTGGATATAGGGCTTGCTATATTCTAATAGAATCTTAGATGTAAATCTGTGACTGCAGATTTTCAGTTCCTTACCTCACTTTAATTTGTTTTAACTATATATGAAACTTTTCTCTTGTATAGATTTGGAATCTGATTTCTTCAACTCCAAAATTTTGGTGTTCACAGTAATTGGTAAGTATGGTTTTAAATATAGACATATTTACAGCTATTGCATATTCTTTCTCACTTGTTCCATCTGCTCAACATATTCTGTAGATGCTTGATGTTGGTAGAATCGGATGATAATCAAATAACCAGAATGAACAACTTCCTTCTAAACCATACTGGCCATCTCTTTCCAATGTAAATAAGTAAGTGGTTGAAGATTCTTCTGAGCAGTGAAAAAACAGCTCTTTACCAATAAATGTTCAAGATTTTTGCTTACACTTTAATGTATATTGATATGTGCAATGTGAATTTCATGTATCTGTGAAATCCTTTCCGTTTTTTTTATTCTTGTCAATCAATAGAAAGATGAGACTAACTTACACTGTGAAGGATGCAAGTGGAACACCATTAGTGACATTTTGGCACAGTATTGTAATTCAATTGATTGGGAAAAGTTTGTTAGAGTTATAGACAAAGCTACCTCAGGTTTCCTCTTATACTGGAGTGTTTCAAAATCACATTTTCTTATATTTGGCTTGGCTGATTTGTTCATTTTTTTTTTATTTTAGTTTCTGCCTAATCAATGATTACAGAGGAAAAGAGAAGGGGGAATTCTAGATGGATTGGAAGGAGATTTATCTTCATGTTGACAATTTATACATATAACAAAGCCATATAGGTTCAAATATATGTGTTTTTGAATTTGCTCTATGTCCAGGTTTTTAGTTTAATAATGTATGTTCTTAGATTGTGTTATTTTTTGTCAGTTCATTTTTTAATTTTGTAAAGGCAATGCCTCTGATTATTTTAGTGAGGAATTAGTCTATGAAGGAGAAAGGTGAGCAACATGCATTTTCCAATCTAATCTGCTCAAAAACAATAATTATGTTTGCATTTTTTTATTACAAAATTATGTGTCTTAAGTGCAACTGAAGATGGAATTGTTGGCACTTGGCACTTTAATAACTGTTAACCTGGTATTTCAACTCAAATACCCAAATCCTCTCATTATGATGTTGTCATGTTGATACTTCTTATGGAAAAGTCCTGTTTGGGTGTTACTTATTCTGAATAATTATGCATCCTAAATCATGTTCACACTTTAGAAATCTAATGTGTCACTCATAAATTGGTTAGCCTTGGAATCTGATTAAACATGACAGAATTGGAATATGTTTTGGGAGAGGTAATACTTAAAGTGACTCATATCAGCACTTGATTTCATATCAGAGTTATTAGAACTGTTAAGAATCTACTTTGAATATCATAATATTCATGACATTGCTTATTCAGTGTTTATTTAATCCATTATTAAACAGTTTCTTTAAGAAAACTGTGTGCGCGTGTGTGCGTGTGTGTTAAGATTTTTTTTTTTTGCACTGTAAATAATAGTGGAGTTTCAACTTTACCAAAATTCCTTGCAGTATGTTTTATTTCCTTTGCCCTTCTGATTAAAGGCTTAACTTAAAAAACTTCAATCTCATAATGAAACCATAAAAGGTACAGACTTTCAAAATCCAATCCTTAAACACCTAGCATAATCATAGGAACCTAATTAATAAAATGAATAAAACATCTATATCTACCTATAAGACTGTGTTTTAGCAACTGAATACATTATAATATCATAGGCCTAGGTGCTAAATCAGTTTAAAGAATAAATTCTTCCAGTAATATTAAGCATTAACACTCTGTTTAGTCATAAATAACTAAACTTAAAAAAGAAATGTGAGAGATAGACACTTCTGTACCTATACTTTAGTTTCATTGTACATGCCTTATTTGCACAACATTTTATTTTATTATTTGCATGACTGTGCCTATTAAGTTCTGAGTGTTGAAAGATCTCCAAAGAATAAACACTACATCCACATAATTCCCTTTTTCATTTTAGCAATCAACAAACTTAAGGCGACTTAAGTCAACATGCTAACTTTCTTATAATGAGTTCCTTGCAGTGTTTATTCCTGTTGTCCTCTTACCAGTTGCCGTCAAATTGTTTTTAACACTTTTATAATGTGTTTTTCTTCAACATACTAACTTTATATTTCATTTTCATTCTCAGATTCACTTGAGCAGATATTATATTACTTGAAAGGTTATTTTGAGCTGTTTTTTTGTTTTTGACCCTTCTTATCCTCCCCTCCTTATTAAAATGATTACTTACCTTTTTTATGCTCTATCATCAATTGTATATGAACTTATCTGTCCACTCTTCTACCACAATGATGAATAACTAAATTGCACTGCGTAGCCAGCACAATATTTTCTCCCTTAATTTAACAATATTCCTTTGCTTAACTTTCGTTCCATGCTACGTATATTTGATCTCAGTTTTAAGATACATTAGTTCACTTTTGGAAAAAAATTGTTCAGTTTGGTTTTATTTTGCTTTTCAATGTATCTTGTGAAGTTTACATGTTGTTGCATTTATGGAGGCATTTTGGCAAATATAGTTATCCATATTTGTATTTCTTTAAGCTATTTACCCATGTAATGTTTTGTTTTTTCTTGCAGCAATGTGTCAATGGAGAATTTTGTGTTTTCTTTTTAAATATTTTGTCGTGGATCAAGATTAGGTTACAGTTATTTTTATTATTTGTGATTTTTAAAGAAACCGGGCACAACGCGGGGAAATTGGTTGAATCAACTCACCAATATTATGCATAATATCAAAAATGTGTCAATTTCTAATTATTTTTTGGCAATTTTGGTTTTGAGTATAGTTGTTTCTTTCTTTGTACTTTCAAAAAGTTGTCTTTTACCTTCTCTACAAGACATACACATGATTTCAGTTAAAAAAATTTGGTTAAAAAAAAGATATACATGAAAAGGTTTTGTCTTGTGTTTGCTTTGTTGTATACTCACAATTTCATGTCTTATTTACAATCTTTAGCTGTCTTTTTATACTTTGATTTACACTTGCCAAATATTTACATCTGTTACCACTTGAATTGTTTGGCCTTAATCTAGCATTGTCATTCTCCCACGTTTTCTGTAGCATTACAACAATACATGCCCTTCCTTTTATTTCAATACATCCAATTTTTTTATTCCATTACCATTTGTCAATTACATCGCGCAACGCTCGAGAAATTCTGCTTGTTTTGGGTAGAGTAAAAGTATGAGTAAAAGAGTGAGCCCAAAATCCAGTGGAGCCCTATAGCATTATTTTGTCGGGACCAAGTCCTGAAGCAGAAAACAAAGCTTGTCGGCTTGAAAATAATTTAACCACACTTAAGATATTATTTTACACTAAAACATAAAAATAAGATTACAACGATAGAAATTAAACTTGTGCTCAGGCTAAAAAGTGCAAATGAGCTCAAAACGAGTTATGGTGATGCGTTTGACAAACTTTTGGTATTTGTTGACCCAAAGTATCACACTTGAAATTCTTGACACTAAGACATAAAAATAAGATCTCATATAGCTTATTTTCAAATCCTATTGTAGTGCACTGAGCATAATTTAGGGTAAACATATATGTTTGACTGTACTCATGGAAGAGTGACTTATTTTCAGGCCGACTTAAAAATAAGTCAATTTAAAAATAAGTCAGATTGTGTAATGAAATTTATGTTTGAATTAACTGTGAAAAGAGTGACTTATTTTCCATTAAACGAATTGTGTGTTGGATTAGTTGTGATTAAATGTGTAAATGAGCAAGAATTTGTAGGTCCACATTATAAGCTAATTATAAGTTGAAAATATGCTACTTTTTTGTACTTATGAAATAAGCTAATTATTTTGAATAAGTCCGTTGGAAAAATAAGTCCAAAATAACATACCAAAAACATAATCTACTTAAAATAAGCTGCATTTTCAAAATAAGTAACTTATTTGAACAAAATAAATCCAGCAAAACACACACGTAAACATTATTTTAAAAAACTAAATTGCAGTTTCAATGCACGAACGAGTATGTAGAAAGTTTTTGCCAAATTATAATGATAAAGAAAGAAACTAGTGCTAGAAAAAGAATTGATGCAAGCTTGGCCAAAAAAAAAAAAAAGAATTGGTGTAAGAGTGTGTAAGTGATAATGAAAAAATAAATAAAACTATGTCCAATTAAAAATTTAAAACTTCTAACTACATCAACCTACTTCTCTTGACATGGAGTAAGTAGGTAAATATTCCTTCTAAAGAAGAAAAAGGATAGGAGGGAATATATAAATATCATGTCATTTTTCATATATATACATTTAAAAAAAAATTAACGCAGGCAGAAAAAAAAATATTAACACAATGGGGCCTTGCCACTCCATCAAACACCAGGCACCTCTGGTTCTCAACTATCAGGGAAAACTTGTTTCAAGAGTAGTCCCTGTTGTAACACCACATTTTCTGCATCCCACAAATTAAACAGATTGACATGAGTAAGAAAGAATAACAACGCACAAGACAGGCTACAAGGTAATCAATTCATGTCAGATAAAATTCACAAGCATAATAGTATATAATTTTTTACTTGTTTTTACTTGTCAAGGATGCATGAGAAATTAATCTTCAGTGGATATCGTCTTCAAGTAATGGCTTCATTTTGTCTCTTCTAGATGTAGCAGCTTGTTCATCATCATCTTCGTTGAATAGATCAACACTTTTCAGAAAAATCCCTGCGGAATAGATATAGGTTTAACTCTTCTATATATAAGAAACAAGTCAAACAACAAACAGTAGCACGAGTCTTCAAGCAACAAGTAACACCAGGAATTCTATTAAAATTGTTACATTGTCCTTCTGGGTATTAACACCATGTTATTACTTATCAGTTCCAAATTATAGTTTCAGACACAATTACATTTAGAGCTGGGATTTTGATCTCTCTCATTCTCTAGAGCTTGTGCCTCTATAAACTAACTAAATGCCGGAGGAATAAAACATGCAGTGCTACATTTCTGGACAAAACAAAAATCTCCATACCCAATTCGGACACTCAATTTCTCCAACTCGGTGAATTACAGTATTGGCATGGTTCCGCATATGCTATATACTAGAATAATGCTTCTTGGCTCTTAAAAAAGTTTCAAGATCTAGTCATTCTACTCAAGTTTCTTTAATAGATTCCCCCTTCTGTCTATCCTAATAATATAAACTATAAAGCTTAATGTTCAATCAATAATACATAAAGTGATGAATTAGTATGGCTAAAATATTTGAAGAAACACCCAATAGAAGTTTGAATTACCATATTCCTCACAGCATGTTCTGAAGATTTAGTTTTACCCTTGAAGATAAAATATGTTACTAAAACTTTGTAGTTAGATGTTTACATTGAAAATGTTAAGAACAAACAACGAAAAAAACACCGTGCTCACCTATAAACCATATCAAAGCAGCAAGAAAGAAAATGGAGGTTAGAATAAGGGATGTCTTCCTCCAATTGTGAATGTGGTCCTGTGAACGGAAAATTCAATATGACCTAATGTCAAAAAACTAAATGATGAATATATATAATATTAATATAAATTATTTCCTAAGCATTAGGAGAATGATAAGCAGGCCAGGAAATCATGACATGACAAACGCAGAATGGAGGCATATCACAATGTTGTAAAGAAACATGCGAGAACGGGTTAAAGTGCAAAAATTTTTACTATCGTTCCAACCAAGAACTCTGAGGAAAATTGACAAGTTATCTACCAAGAAAATAGGACTTATAAATCAAAAGGAGAAGCAAATAGAGATATTTACAAAAAGCATCTATTTCTTTTTTTAAAAACAAAACAAATTAGAATTTAGAATAACCTGTATCTAACCAACTAAATCAAGTTCCATCTTCTGCAGCTTTCACGTTATATACTAGTGTCTTAAAGAAAAGAAAGCTATGTACAAAAATGATACTTTTATATTGGACAAAGGCCCAATTCTGCTCCGGAAATAACTCTCTGGTACCATCCAATGTTCTAACCTAACAAAGGGACCATATTCACCCTAGAAGTGGCACATGCCCTCACCAAACGAAGCCATAAACGAGCGTCATCCATGTGGCAATAACATGCTTACTAAACGATGAAATGACTACACGTGTTACTTTCAGAGTAAATACACTTCCTTTGTTATTTAGGGCACTGAATGGTCCTAAGGAGTTACTTTTCGGGGTGTGGAAACAAAGATGATTGAATAGTCCGATACTCCAATGAATATTTCATTGATGTAATATTATTATATTTATAATACAAAAGCTTCCTAAAAGATAATAAACGTCTCCTACAAGTTTACCTAATATGATTCCTTAATAAATTAATTTCCTAATACTATAATTGATAGTTATGATTAAAATTCTACTAATACAAAATAGGAAATATTAACATTATTTTCATAATTTCTAACAGGGGCAAAAGTGGACTTTCGCCCCTCTTTTATATTCAGTATTAAGTTTACAATTTTTTTTTTTGGGGGGGGGGGGGGGGGCGTAAATCATCAGATATTCCTATCAAACTAAATGACATAAGCATAAAAAATGTGCTCTGTTAAAATCCAAACATGAAAGTAACCAAAAAAGTCAACACATCAAGTAAAACATGAGTAAATACCTGCAAAACCCCAACAAGTGGTGAGGAAGGTACATCTCCAAATACATGGATTGAAACAGTGGAGATTGCCATAGATAGTGGCCTCAAACTTGGTTTTACACAATGTAAGGAAATATAATTCACAGGAGCCTGCAAAAGTAACATTATGTCATCAACCAAATATTTAAGCAATATTCCAAACAAAGCAATACACTAAAACAATACAACTGAAAATAAAAAAATACCCAGCATAAAGCAGTTAATCACCATATAAACTACGTAGGATGTCATTATAAAATAGTTTGAATTTGAATCAATTTCATTTTTATCATGTCTCTTAATGTGTTTTACAGGTTTTTAGGTCCATGTAGAAATTTGAACCATGGAGATAATTCAAAATATAAAAATAAACAAGGGTGAAACAGAACTAGGACAAGTAATTGAACCAAAAGAAAATTTAGAAGACACAACGCATGGACTTCGGTGGATGATAAATGTTGGTGTTTACAACTTATTATTCAAGAAAGCAGCAGTAACATCGAAAATGAACAAAGCAAAATATGAATATTTGAACCATAAATTCATTAAAATATGTTTACAATGACAATCAATCAATTATAACAATTAAATGAAGAAACTGAGCAAATGTTCTTTTTTGCATGAAGTTAAAACAACCTAAAGTATGCTACCAAATAACAAATACCAACTACAAACTACCAAAGAAGACCATCCATACTTCAAATATGCTACCACATATGATGTAGAATTAAAAAAATACTAAAATCATTGTCGGGAACTCTGATTAAAAGGGTTATTTGTGCATATCTAAGGAAGCATAAAAGTGTGACATTACCAACTATCTGATCTCAAGTTGAATCATATAGAATCTCAGAATAATTATTAGGTTTTTTAGTTGAGAGCAATGGTACATTTTTAAATGATACTTCAATAAAACATCGTACATCGGTTTATTTTAAGTTTTAACCAACAGAACAGCATGTCCAAAAGATTTAGCAACCGATGGAGTTTTATTTTAAATTTTAAATGTACAGTAAGAAAGAAGTACTGAGTAAATGGCCTACCGATATCGATCTCCACTTGGAGAGGGTGCTAGCGAAGGGAATATACTAGGCAGTCTTACCTCTACTTTTATGCAGAGAGGCTGATTCAAACCCACGACCTCAAACTCACGGCAAGCGAGCTTACCGTTGAGCCAATCCGGCCCTTCAAAGAGGTACTAAGTAAAATTAAGAAAAAACCTAAAAAGGACACATCTTCAGAGACTAGATTATCAGCTTAAATATAATTATCACGTCCTTGTGTATATATAGCATCTGAAACCATAATCCACTACAAAATCAATATCATACCACTGTTATTCAAGAGAAATAACATGTCAAGCCTAAATAAAATAGCAAATTTTACCTGTGTGGCAAAAATCAGCAGTTCACCTATAGTAAAAAGGACCAAGAATCCATACAAGCTTTTAAAACAAAATGCACCCAAGCAAAATATTGCCCCAAGAAATGTTGCTACAAAAAGAATCTGCAAAAGTAATAAATTTAGCCCAAATTAGTATAATAACAGTTGTAAACAGCCAAGGTTTATTGTGCAAGGACGACTTAGTGCTTGTTCGGGAGCACATTAAATAAGTGCTTTTGTGCTTTACGAGACAAAAATCATCTCACAGATCAACCTTGTAGAGCACGAAATCACTTATAATAAGCTGATCCAGAATAGCACCTAGACATAATTGAAGCTAACTACAGATCCATGAAAAGGACCTCAGAACCAGGTCTCCGACAGCATTGACTAATCAAAGCGAAAGAAGGCTAATATATATTTAGTAGTAGAATGATGACTTTAAAGGTTGTCCAAATAGACAAATCAAAATCCCTCAATTTCATGAAATGTTATCCAAAACTATTGTTGTTATAATGGTTACATGAGCTGTGGAGTGTGGACTACTTCATAACCAAAAAAAGGGGTCAACCCAGTTCTAGTCCCATTTGGTAAGGGTGCCAGGGAATGGAAACCAAACTCTGAGAAAAAAAGGAGACAGTAAATTTACCAGAGAACACAGCTCCGAATTTCAATCAAAATACATGGACATGTTTGTGTGTAAAGCTACCAAATGCTCAAGTAAGAAGGAAAATTTTTAAAACCATTGATAGTAGCTGAAAACCATGAGGTTATGACATTATGTATCAAAAAGCATCAATTGGGAGAGAATAGAGTGTCTCTAACATAAACTATGGTAACTTGACCCTCTATAGCAGTCAAGTTTTAACACCTGGTAAAACGCTAAGGGCAAAACTTGAATTCCTTGTTTCTTGGTTAAGCCATTTACAGATATCAAGGGATTTTCACTACAGTTTTATGTAAGTCAGCCACTCACACTACAGGTAAATAACATTCAGCAATACCTTGAAAGCATTAGAGATTGTTGAAGTGATCCTATCTAGAATCAAGCCTCCAGCTAATGTGCCCAAAATCCCGCAAACAATTGTCACACCTCCAAATAACAAGTCAGCATTACTCTGTCACAAAAAACACTCAGATAAACTAGAACATTGCCATATAGATCGAGGCTTAAAGATAACACCACCTTGCATTGAGGGGGAAGGAAAACACACATAAAGAGTGAACAAAAGCAGAAAACAGAAAAGGAAATGGAATTACATTAAAAGGGATAAAGTAACAGTACCATATGGTAAATATTATATCCTGCTTTTGGTCCCCAATATGAGTAAGCGCCAATGACAAAAGTGTATGATATATACCCTGACAATCAACAACTTCATTTAACAAAAAAATTCATTTAACAGAAGGAAGGAAAATGCAAAAAACAGGAACAAAAATACATCTAAAACAGCAAACAAAGGTACATCAGCTCAAAAGACCAGTTAACAAACAAACAATTATTGTCTCGAAAAAGAATTTAAGTAATCCCAATTTCTCAAAACTAAAAATTCGCTTCAACTTATCAAGCAATAGTGTTGAAATAAAATATTTTAAGAAAGTTCAATTTCCTAGATGGTTAAGAGACAACAACTTTTGGGTAAAAAAAGAAAGACAACAACTTTGACCAAAAAAAACAAAAGATTCAAAAACAACAACAAAACATACAAAAAACAACAACAAAACATTGTGTCACTAAACATTGTGTAAAAAACAAAAACAAAACATTGTGTCACTAAATGGGGTCAGCTACATAAATCATACAACATCACTCTATTAATAACCAAATCTATAGATATATTATTAACCAAAACATCTCGATCCACAACCTCAATAAGTGTTAGTTTCAGTCTTCCTCTAACTCAGACTCCATACTGCTTGATATACCTATTCACCGGGGCATCTAAAAGCCTTCTTTTGACGTGTCGAAACCACTTCAAACGATTTTCTACCATTTTCTCACTACTAAGAGTCACTCCAACTCTTAGACGTATATGACCATCACATATGTTATTTTTTCTTATGAGCACACATCCATTTCAACTTTCTTAACATAGCCACCCCCATTCTATATTCATGGTGTCCCTTTAAAGCCCAATAATATTCAATACCAATGTTGGTCTAATATCAGTGCGATAAAATTCCAATCTTATAATATTGGTTATTTTCTTAATCACAAAGAAGTCTAGTAGCTTTTTCCCTATGGATACCACTTAACTTGGATTTTATGATTGACATGTCCATCACTCACCATATTGTTGTATAATTGATCTTATATTTAAATTTTGTCACATAGGGATGGTTTGATCTCCAAGTTTAACCTTCTAATCGTCTTTAACTTGTCTATTTGCAAAATTACAATACATATATTTTGACTTGTTACTACTTAACAGCAGAGTGCTTATCCATATCTTTATTTTAGAGCTCATCTCGCACTTAATTTGGCCAAAAGACTATATTGTCAGCAAATAGATGCACTTTGGGACTTCTGTGATAGGCTCAGTTAAAACATCTACCATTAGGTTAAACAAATATTGACCCAAAGATGATCCCTGATATAGGCCAATCCTTATAGGTTAATATAAAGCCAGGATTTTAGAATATGAAACAAGGGGAAAACGTTAATTCTCAGAAGGTAGGGAGAAAGAGTGAAGAATAAGTACTTACCTAGAACATTGATAACATACACTTGATCATGCAAAAGAGTTTGCATGTCATTACCAATTCTGGTGACCTGATTCCATAATTTTGAAGTAGACCTGACAATGAGTCACCCAGCATTAGAGGGATATAGGCACATAAATGGATTTACATCATCTTATAATAAAGATAGTTAATATGTCATAGCATCGGGAGAAGCAAACAAGTTATCAGTCAACTCCAATCACATCATCAAGATTTTCTTTTTGTTAAAACGAGAAAAAGAATTTACAGGCACCACTAAAACAAAAAGGCATCAAAACCACTCACTTGGACTCTGTTATAGAAGTTTGATCCCTACCAAGTGTGCCATCATCTACAAAGGGAAATCTCAGATTTTGAGTGCACACATCTAATATCACATGAGAAGGCCAGAATAATGGAAACAAAGATATGAAAACTGGTTTAGAGTATCACTGAGAGAGTTTAGCACCTTCAGTATCTGGAGCAACTGTATCAACAGATATTAGTTCCTCTCTGGATTCCGCCGGAGTAAAGCCTACATGATCAAATAAAGTATCAATAACACGAATTCCGGACATTATGGAACACGGTGCAAATAAAAAAACATGCATACCTCTCAAAGGCAAAGGCTCAATTGTAAAACCCAAAATAGTAAAAGGGAGCATCAAAATTGCTTCGCCCCAAAATGCAAAGCGCCAATTAACAAGGCTTGCTACCTACACAAATATAAAACTTCAAATCTGAGATGTTCAAGTAAATGACAAGTTTGGACATACGACAGTGAATATGATCATCATAACAATACTTTCTGCGCCAAACATTTTCCACCACAAAGCACCATTGCCCATAGTCACAGTATCATACAATTACTTCATAGATGTGCCTGGTTAGGATGAACTGACACAACTGTAAACTAGGCATGATTGAACAGGAGGATAACTTGTAGAATAAGATACTCTTCTATTCAATCCTTTTCAGTTAAGAAAACCACTTTATTAGAAGAGAATAAAAAGAAAATGAGGAGTATTAGGCATTCTGATGAGAAATTAAAATAACAGGAAAGCAAACAGTGGGGGAAAAAAAGTTAAGCATGCAACAGCATTGCTCAGTCCCGCTGCATATACAAAAATGGCTGCTCCCTTTAACAAAAAACTCATGAGGCCAACACTATGAAGAAGGTGCAGACAAGATTCTTGTTTGTATGTTATCAAATCTCAAGTTCTTTCATGTTGATCATAATTGCCAAATTTAAGATATATTGTATATATTGAAGCACTTAGCTAAGCACAAGTAACTATTATTTATAGATCATACCACATTCTTCTGGTAGGTTAATTACATTATGAAATTAATACATCATAGTATATCATTCTCCCTAAATTATTGCTATTTGGTAATACAAGAAAAATTAAATTTTGAGCTAAGTCAATGCCTCTTGAGCAAAGCATAAAACTTGCCCAAGATTATGCAAAGCATAAAAATGTAAACTTACAACTCCACCATAAACATAGCCCAAGGCAGTTCCAGCTGGTATACACATGTAAAACATAGCAAGCCATGATGTTTTCTGCAATCAATAAAGCACTTTGTAAGGAAACAGCTTTGCTACAATGGATAATAAGTTCAGCTAATTCTGAAGGGGAAGAGGAAACCCAGATGAACCTGTGCAACAGGAGCATTATCATCTATAAATGGGGCGGCAAGACTTATGAAGGATGCCTCACCCACACCAACTAGCCTACAAAACCATTGCCATCATTATAACCCAAGAGTATCATAAGAAAATGTTACTCTATTAGTGCCTTGTAAAAACTGAAAACCTCCCTTACATGCGGCATATTGCAATAGACCAAAAATCAAAGGAACTTCCACAACCAGCTATTGCAAATGTCCAAACAGATAGCCCAACTCCAATTAGCCGAAACGGATTATGACTGCAAAATACAATAGTAACGTAGATCACTTATCATAATATTGCATAACAGAAAACATAGAGATTGAAAAAATAAAATTTAAAAGTTCTAATCTCATTCCTTTTGAGATTTGGACACTGAAGTACAACAAAAAGCTAAAACTAGTCTTGCTTTTATCAGGTATCAATCCCCATAGTTGTCTAGATTGTCAGTGTATAAATAAGATGACAAATATCAAATGGTGATTTCCTCTCTATTCCATCAATCACAAATAAGGAATGAGCAGAACAACAGACAGTCACTTATAGACCTTTCATGCCACTAGTCTTTAACTTGATTATACTAACCAAAACTATGAGTGTAGGATATGTCCATTTACAAGGTCTAATAGTTGAACCTTGTCATCAGTGCAAGGTCTTGTTTTGGTGATATACAATTTCTAAGGATCTGGATTTCAAAATACAATCCCAAATGTAGAATTCACTTCATATGATCAACTTAATTACTTTAAATATGGACTCTTACAGAAGTACATGTAAGGATAGGATCTATGTTTGAACTTGTACCTTATACCTCAAATTTTGAGATGAATTTTCAGAATGGAGTGTTGGACATGGCTAATATTAGACCATACACAAATTTTAAATAGCATTTACAAGAAACTACACTCATTCCACATGCTAACATGAAATGGATGCAGTTTCTGCAGAATCCTTACAACTGTTCCATGAGATACATAAACACATGAAAAGCCAGTGTATCCCAAGGTTTGACTTTTGAGAGATGTTAAAAGGAGAGAAGAAAGTTTGAAAGAAGAAATGATTTTTCTTATTGATATCTTGTACAATGGTGGTGAGACATTATATAGGAGAGGAGAGAATATGAAAATGGAAAATACAATCAATCAAACATAAATGCATATCAAAGAGATTATGCATATCAAACAGATTCTTCAAACAATATCAAAGAGATTCTCTAACACTCCCCCTCAAGCTGGAGAGCATATGTCAAGCATTCCCAGCTTGCTTCGGAATCTCTCAAATGTAGGTCGGTCAAGTGGTTTAGTCATCATATCACCAATCTGCTCAGAAGAACGGACATACGTCAATGCCATGATCCCCGCCTCTACTTTCTCCTTAATGTAATGTCTATCAATTTCGACATGTTTAGTTTGATCATGATAAACAGGATTCCTGGTCATTTCAATGCTGGACTTGTTATCACACCATATTTGCAGTGGGCCATCAAAAGGAATTCTCAATTCATGTAGTAATCTGATGATCCAGATTCCTTCGCATACACCAAGACATGCAGCTCTTAACTCAGCTTCACAACTACTTCGTGATACAATGGTCTGCTTCTTGCTTCTCCAAGTAACTAAGTTTCCCCAGAGATATGAGCAATAACCTGTGATAGATCTTCCAGTTTCTAGGTCTCTTGCAAAACTTGCATCAGTATAAATCTCCAAGTTCCTAACTGTTCCTTTCTTAAAGAATATTCCTCTACCTGGATTTCCCTTCAAGTACCCAAGTATTCTCATAACTGCATCCATATGCTCCTTTTGTGGTTGGTGCATGAATTGACTTACCATTCCCACAGCAAAACTGATATCCGGACGTGTATGAGTCAAGTATATCAATTTCCCAACAAGTCTCCGATATCTCTCAGTGTTAGCAGGAACTCCTTTTTCCTTTATTTCTAGTTTGCAGTGGTCATCCATAGGTGTCTCCTCCGGTTTTGTGCCTAGCATCCCGGTCTCATGTAACAAGTCTAGTGTGTACTTGCGCTGGGACACATTAATGTCTTTCCTGCTTCTGGTTATCTCCATGCCAAGGAAGTATCTCATCTGACCAAGATCCTTCACTTGAAATTCACTTGCTAGAGCTTGTTTCAGCTGAGCTATGGAGCTTTCATCGTTTCCTGTAATAACAATGTCATCAACATAAACAATTAAAATTGTCACTTTTTCACCATTATGTTTAGTGAATAAGGTGTGATCTGCTTGCCCCTGAACAAAGGTCATCTTCTTTAGCACTCTAGAGAATCTGTCAAACCAGGCTTTTGGAGACTGTTTCAATCCATACAAAGACTTCTTCAACTTGCACACAGTGTTATTAGGAGCTTTGACACCCTCTGGAACTTCCATGTACACTTCTTCCTCTAAGTCACCATTTAAAAAGGCATTTTTAATGTCTAATTGATGTAATGACCAATCCAGGTTGGCTGAAATAGAAAGAAGTATGTTGATGGTACTAAACTTGGCAACTGGAGCAAACGTCTCCTTGTAATCAATGTCATATGTCTGAGTGTACCCCTTTGCAACTAATCTGGCCTTATACTTGTCGATGCTCCCATCAGGATTAAATTTTGGAGTAAATATCCACCTGCATCCAACTGCCTTCTTCCCTCTCGGAAGATTTGTAATCTCCCATGTTTTATTCTCTTTGAGAGCCCACAACTCCTCTTCTGCAGCTAACTTCCAATTAGGATCAGTCATAGCTTGCTGGAAAGTGTGTGGGATTTTCACTTGAGCAGTGTTGATTACAAAGCTCTGCATCTTTGCAGACAGATTACCATAAGAAACAAATTTCTGAATAGGATGTTGAGTACAAGATCTTACCCCCTTTCACAGAGCAATAGGCCAGCCCATCTCTTCAGGATCTATTCTCGAGTCAGATTCATGGTCATTCCTCGGAGCGGAAGGAACTCTACTATCAGTTGCTTCATTGCCTGATTGTAATTCCTCATCATGTTGATCTTCAGATACCATCTCAGTATTGATTTCAGCATTGTTTTCCACTCTGGGTTGAGAATTGTGTTCACTAAGGTTGTCCTGGGTGATTTCTATTTCTGGGATGGTTATGGCTCTTTCAGAGTCTACTGGGTTGGATGACATTTCAGGGTAAACTAAGATCTCTTGTTCAAGGCTTGACTTAGGTGTGGGATTCACAATTAGCCATTCTGTACCATCACTCTCCCCCTGAATGGGTAATTTGGGATAGTATGCCTCACTCTCGTAAAACACTACATCCTTTGAGACAATGGTTTTCGGGTGATTGGACTGTAGCATTTATAACCCTTTTGACTTGGAGAATACCCAACAAATATACATTTTTCTGCTCTAGGATCAAGTTTGCCCTCAGCCTGTTTGTGAACAAACACGACACACCCAAAAGTTTTTGGAGGTAAGGTATGAATGAGTGGAGAGTTGGGGTAGGTTTCAAGGAGTTTCTGTATAGGAGTGGAGAAGTTGAGAACTTTGGATGGCATACGATTGATAAGGTAGGCAGCGGTAAGGATGGCATCTCCCCAGAATATTTTAGGGACATTTCTTTCTATCATAATGGCTCTAGTTACTTCTATGAGGTGTCTATTCTTCCTTTCAGCCACTCCATTCTGCTGAGGGGTGTACACACAAGAGGTTTGGTGGTGAATACCTTGCTTGGTTAGAAACTCTTTCATAGAACTACTTAAGTATTCCTTAGCATTATCACTCCTTAAAATTTGGATAGAGGTGTGGAATTGGTTTTTTACATAAGAGTAGAAACTTTGGAATATTTGGTTCACTTCAGATTTTTCTTTCATTAGGTAAACCCATGTAGTTCTAGTGTGATCATCAATAAAGGTTACGAACCATCTGGCGTTGGCTTGGGTTTTGGTTTTAGCAGGCCCCCAAATGTCACTATGGATTATTGTGAAGGGTGTGGTCGGCTTATAGGATAGTTGAGGATAGATGGATCGTTTTTGCTTTGCAAGTTGGCAAGTTTCACAAGAAAATGGTACTGAATTTTTATTGAATAGACTTGGAAACAAATGCTTCATATAATCAAAACTTGGATGGCCTAACCTTTGGTGCCACAAAAGAACATCTTCATTATTGGAATGCGAGCTAACAAGTGCCTTATTTGCTTCTCGTTTCCTTCGATTAGAGCCTTCAAGATAATAGAGTCCATCTCATTCCTTAGAATTGCCAATCGTCCTCCTCGAGTTTAAATCCTGAAAAGTACACCCACTTTCATCAAAGATCACTCTACATCTCTTGCCTTTGATTAATTTACTCACAGATATCAGATTACAAGTAAGCGCAGGAACAAAGAGAACATTGTGAACTTCTAAGTGTTTTGTCAACAAAACAGAACCAATTCCTGCAACTTTTGTAACAACTCCATTTGCAACTTTAACTCTAAGATTTTTCGGACATAATCTAAGAGTTTTGAATAAACCTCTGTTTCCACTCATATGATCTGTAGCTCCTGAGTCAACAATCCATGTATCATCAGCAGCATAGTAGTATTAAGGGTTATTATGGAATTACTTGACTGAACAAGGTTTACATTTGATTTGTAATCGATAATCATCACCTGAGGCTCTGACATAAGTTCTGGTGCTTCTTCTGGCTTCAAGGAACCTTTTGAGGAGCTACCTATTAGAGCCTCCAAATTGAAATTTGATTTACCGACTTGAGAAGTGGCATATGAAGTGAACAGAGGTTGTATACGATGAGTAAAAAAGAATCTGGAACGGGAGGACTTTTCCGGCACCGGCGGACGGCGGCGCGTGACTCTCACGCGCCGACACTGTGACGGCGCGTGGAGACCACGCGCGGCCCAGATGAGCGGCGCGTCTCGGAATTTGGCCGATCTTGGCCTCGCCATTACAGTGGTAGCGGCGGTGTCTTGCAACTCGCCGCCGTTTGCTCCAGATCTGATTTTCGGTGGCGGCGCGTGGACCTCACGCGCGGCCCAGATGAGTGTCGCGTCCTGGGGTTTGGCCGATCTTGGCCTTGCGATCACAGTGGCGGCGGCGGTGTCTTGCAACTCGCCGCCGTTTGCTTCAGAACGGTTTTTCCCGTCTACGCTCATTTTTTCTCTCTCTTTCTCTCGGCCTCACTTTCTCTCTCTAGGTTCAAATTTGAACCTGGGCTCTGGTACCATGTTAAAAGGAAAGAAGAAAGTTTGAAAGAAGAAATGATTTTTCTTATTGATATCTTGTACAATGGTGGTGAGACATTATATAGGAGAGGAGAGAATATGAAAATGGAAAATACAATCAATCAAACATAAATGCATATCAAAGAGATTATGCATATCAAACAGATTCTTCAAACAATATCAAAGAGATTCTCTAACAAGAGACACATCTGGTTCACTAAATCTCATCTCATTAGGTTATAGCTTGTTGGCTCAGTTGCAAAAGCCTTAGAAGGCTGGAGATCAAGAATCAAGTTGTTCACCTTTTGGCCAGAGATGCAAATATAGGAGAAGCAACCAGAAGCCCAACCATAAATGCTGATGACAGAACTCCATCTTGAAAATTGCTCAACTTGAAATCCCCCCTGTAATGCAAGAAACAAACCACCTTGAAATGACGCTAAGTTAATTAACAATTAAAAATGAAATATACCCTTAATTTATGAATAACAAAGACACCAACAATTGGAATTGAAAATCAACAGGGAAAAACGAACAAAAGGTGTATTGTATGAGCACATAATTTGGTATCTCAATATGGCCTAACATGAAGAAAGTATGAGCAAATATCAAACCTGTTTTACAAGAATGAATTGTTCAATACAAAAATCTAAAGAATGGTATGAACAAAAGCCTTAAGCCTTAATCTTCTATCAGTTTTACAATTACAGAAAGAAAGTGATTATGTAATTCAGAAATAGTTTTATGATCCCTGTGTCCTTTATAGTCCATGCCAGTAAAGTATTGCACATATTCTCTTTTATGGATACACCACCACAGCTACAAGTTCAAATTTTACAAAGATCAGGCAACTAACATTTTTCACAATAAAGATGTAATCATGCAAATTATGTTTTCAATTTGTTTTGAAATTTGGTAATATTTGACCTAAACATCAGTAAATAAAACCATCACAACTCATCAATGACTAGTAAGATCAATAATGTAGGCCCCAACAAGGTGAATTTAACATGAATGATGAGACTCCAGAACGCATGAATATACCCTTACAAGTTTCACGGTGAAACAAAGCTAACAAATAGAACTTACTGAATTCCGCTTCCTGAAGTACAAATCCCACTGTCAGTACAAGTTTCAAGACTTCCATTAACACCATTACTTGCTATGGCTCCTCGATCCACATAGTTTATCAAATTAATGACACAAAATATAATAAGAAGCCTGAAACAGGAGAAAAGTTTATCAAAATTCAAAAGAGCACATGAATAGTCAGGGTTTGTCTACAGGAATGCATAGCATAAAACTAGAATTTTGCCTTTGTAAATCAAAATATTTGCAGTCTCACACATATAGGCTTCTCAATTTCTAGTTTCCAACCAGGTCAGCATGAATAATTAGGCAAGGCAAATTCCATTTAGCGCCTATCAATATTATACAAGCAGCCCCAATTGACGAAATACAGCATAATATTTTGAGACATTAAAAGTGTCTGGACCGAGTCCAACTCCCAAACATGGCTTACCAACTCACTGATTTTCTGGAAACAGTCTTAATTCCAGTTTAACAATGTACTCCCTCCATTCCTAGATACAAGATCACTTTCCCTAATTTGATTAGATTACAGATGTTAGTTAAGTTAGTTATAAGCACATGATATTACTAATCTACCCTAACCCTATACAATTGTCTCCACTCTCCCTCTCGTGCTTGCTCATTATAGATAAGCATTATTAGGGTTTATTCGGCAAAAAATTTAGAAAAATTAGAAAGTGTCTTATATTCAGGAACAAATTGAAATTTGAAAGTGATCATATATTTAGGAACGGAGGGAGTACTAGTCATAAGGAATCCATACATATAAGTAAAACCACAATATTCACTATTCACATATTTAAAGCCTGAAGGAAGACCTTGACAGCAAACATTACAATCCACCAAATAGAATCAGCTCACAAAACAAATACGAACAAATGCAATAACTAGAGAAAACATTCAATTCAGGTAAAAAACAAAAAAAAAAACTCTTTCTCTTTCTCTTTCTCTTTCCTAATTAAGAATTGAAGACGGCATATAATAAGTAGATAAGATTAACAAAGAAAGCTGAAATAAGAACGCAAAACACAGTATCTAGATGTCATCAGTTCCTAATCTAACAGTTCCTTTCTCAAATTCAAACAGTAAATGAGTGGTTGGCGATGCAAAAATAAAAAGGTGAAAATATGAATAGAGGAAAGGAAAGTTAGGGTTTTTGGCGGTAATTTAGGATGGAGAAGGGAAGAGAAGTAGGAGTACCGTTTAGGAGTGAACCATGAGGGAGAAGAAGGTGAGATTTTGAGAGAATTATCAGCCATTTTGGGATGAACAAAGAAAGTGCAACACATTTATTTGCCTTCAAATTCAAATTAAATTAAATCCAATCCAACTTTGCACGCAGGTCTGCTACTACACGTCTACCACTATTGATCGTTGTCAATCTAATATCTACCTCTAAATCTCCTATTTGAACCACTTTGTGTTTACACATAAAACCTGATTAGAAGTGGTTTGATGTATATAATTTGTGTTTTCCCCTATGTATAATATAATAATCGTGATTAGAATAAGGGTGCATTCACATTTATTATTATTCCAACATACACCTTTCAAGCCTCTGTATCTGTTGCCTCGAGTCCCTCCACCCTCTCCTTTTTTCAAAATATCCACTCTCATTCACCATTTCTTCACCTACCCTCATTAATTCTCTGCTATGTCATCTCCATTTATCTCTCTCTCCTCCCCATTCTCGTCTCTGACGTTTTCCCACCGTCCCTTCCTCTTCCCCCTCAATGAAGGCACTCACGTCTGCCTCATCTATATCATAGGTGGACGGTGGAGCCCGGGCCTCAAACCCCATGAACTCAACCCTCAACCCCTGTTAGAAATATTAAGATCATATTAAATGGGTTGTATCTTGTAAGTGGTTAGTGACTCTATTGCCTATATAAAGGGTTCTAACCTAAACATTTTAGTGTGTGAGATTTATGAGAGTCTACACCAAGAGGGAGAGTTAACTTGGTCTCTCTCCTCATTACCCTAGTGTTAGGGATTTGTTTTGTAAATCCATTTCCTCAATGAGGAGTGGTCATCACCTCTATGAGGGATGTTTTGATCTAGTCCATGAGGATTAGAATATTGTTGTTGTTTTCATATTCTTCTTCATCATCTATCAATATAAAGATTTGTTTAATTCTTCATCTTGTTCTCTTTCCCTACCGATTTGTCAACATGGTATCAGAGCAAATCTGGGTTATTCAATCATCTTCATCATCTTCTTTAGTTGATATTGAGTTTTAATGTTTATCGTCCAAGAAGTCATCAAATCTTCATCAAGAATTCAGGTTTTGCATCATTATTAATCAATATTGAGTCTTTGCTATTTGGGATGGTGGTATGCCGTGAAATCAAAATTTGAGGTGCACATCTCAAGAAACAAATCCAAGTCCAATACATTTATTCAAGATCCTCCTACCCAAATTCATCCACCGCGTTGTGTTTCACTACATAACTCAAATCATCATATCTGACTTTAAAGATTTTCGTATGAAGTATCTTGAAGACAAAGACCCGATTCTTCTTCTTTTTATGCAATTCAACCCTTCCTTCAAATCAAGGTCAATCAACAAAGATTGTTCAAGAAGTGCTCCCAATCCAAAGAATTCATCCTTACTTTGAAGATCTCTCCTACCACTTTCTTTATTTGCTGTTGCAATTCCGATGCAAAGAAACCATTGTTTCACATTCTCTTGAAAGATATGAATGGGATAGATGAGTGTTGTGAAATGTTGAAATTCTTGGTTATATAAAGAATGAAGTGTGCTTAGAGGACGAGTTTGGAGTGCCTATGAACTCATGTGGTGAATCTGTTTATTCAGCAGGTACGTGATGGAAATTGGGATGAAAGTATAACCATATTATATTGCATATTAGTTTAATGGATGAAACAATTATAAGAGTCCAGTGCAAGAAGTTTGATGAGGCAAGTTACCATTATTAGTTTGTGATAGATACAATTGATATTTGCATGGTACAACAATTTGAACGTTGGTTGCTAGAATGCAAGATTGTAAATGAAGCATCGGTCATGTAAACGGTGATGTAAAGATCGATGTCTTGTTAATGCTTGTGTTATGGCTTTGTAAGAAGTGTTTCATGAGTTTTGCTGCGGAATATCATAATATTGAAGACTAAGATGAAGAACAATGTATTGAAGATTAACTTGAAGAAAATGATGGAGAGAAAGATTAAAAGAATGTCTTTTTGAAGACAAAAGGAGGAAATCTTCCATTTTTTTACAAGATCAAAAGAACTCGATCTAATTAATTCACTAAACCCTATTGTTTGTATTGACAAATTGACACTTTCATAAGTTTAAGTAGTGTCAACTTGAGGGGGCGTGTTAGAAATATTAAGATCATATTAAATGGGTTGTATCTTGTAAGTGGTTAGTGACTCTATTGCCTATATAAAGGGTTCTAACCTAAACATTTTAGTGTGTGAGATTTATGAGAGTCTACACCAAGAGGGAGAGTTAACTTGGTCTCTCTCCTCATTACCCTAGTGTTAGGGATTTGTTTTGTAAATCCATTTCCTTAATGAGGAGTGGTCATCACCTCTATGAGGGATGTTTTGATCTAGTCCATGAGGATTAGAATATTGTTGTTGTTTTCATATTCTTCTTCATCATCTATCAATATAAAGATTTGTTTAATTCTTCATCTTGTTCTCTTTCCCTACCGATTTGTCAACAACCCCTTTCCCTCATCTTCCTCACACTTTTTTCTCAACTCAAAATTCATCCCCACTCAGATGCACACTCTCATTCAACCCATCTTTTGAGGTTCTTCTTCTCCATCCCATACCACTTATATTTCGTTTTCCTTATTTCAATCTGTTTTTCTGAGTTTATTACCTTCCTTACTTGAGCTTCCAAGTCTCAGATCCACCATGTATTTGTTTTTTTTTACTTTGTTTTTGCACAAATGAGCTTATTAAGCTGACAAAGGTTTGGTCTGTGCCGATATTTCTGGACGGATTTTTTTAATCGATTGCTTCTATCTGATATGGATTTATGAAAGGTAAGCTTTTGATTATGGACATATCTTATAATCCTTCTTTCACCATCATTTTTTTTGAAATTAGTTACACTCGAAGTTTCTGTTATTGGGTTATCTCAGATCTGCTGCATTTTTGTCAAAGATTACATTTTTAATCTCAAATTAGGGTGAATGAAATTATTTATATTGTTTGAGATAAACATTAATGGAAACCAGTTTATCTATTCTAGAGACGTGATTTTGTTTATTTTCATGGGATAAACATTGCCCTTGATTTTTCTTATATTTTATCACAGATATTTTGGTCATCTTCTAGGGACGGCTGAAGAATTTGTCTCCTTTGTTAACAAGTGCTTTACATAGTGGTTGGATTCAAGAGCAGTGACATAGCTTCTTTTTCATCCATCAAAGTGGAGGTCCAAGCGAATGATTTAGGGTTTGGTTCTCAGTTCTTTGTAAATCCTGACCAGGAATTATGTTGTTTGGCTTATCCTATTTAATGGCTGTAAAAAACTTTCAACAAAGAAAATGGTGGCACAACTTTCATATTTATTTCAATATTGCTATTTTGTCATGCTTTGCCAAATTATGTTTGTGAAAATGAAATCTGTTATTCTACGTTTGAGTTCTTTAATGAAAGTTTCACCACTGTAGTCATATCAGTAGGCACCTTTCTATGGCTGCTATGAAATTCCATATCATTCATTGCTATAACCAGAGTACATATACAAAAGACCATGGTCAACATGTAGATTTGAGTCAAGAATATATACAAAAAATAAATGTATCAACAATAACCAGAAACTTAAAGAGAGGTAGGAAAAAAAGTGTCAACTTACAGGGTATTAAATTACTAGAGAAATGACATTAGTATTCCTAAAAGCAAGACAGCTAATGCCATAGTGTAGGTTAGTTGTGATGCTAATTATTTCAGCTTCTCTTGATGCTCGCTCCTTTCATAAGGATCAATTCTTTGCAATGTTGATACAGCCATTTTGTCAAGTGGACATTAATAGGATCCTCTATCAAAATCATAGCTGCCCATGAAGTTTCTTCTGTAGGATTTCATTGCATTGCTTTTGTATCTCTTATTCTTTTTGATTTTATAGTTGCGAATAAGAGCATTTACAAGCTCATTTCTTTTTTTCCTTCTACTGTATATTTCATTTTCATCCCTTCTGGAATAATCCTATTACTAGCTTGCCTTTGATCGATCTAAAATGATTGGATCATGCAGATATGATCTGTTAAACTCAACATTTTCAGACAGGTGAAGTGCAATCAATTTGGATATCCTCACATTTGGGAAACACATTTCATAGGAGGATTAAAGCCAACCATTGATTTAAGGTTATCTTTCAATTATTAAGGCTGACATTGGTGTAAACACCTAATCCCTCAACTCTTTTTTGATCTGCTTGGGAAGCAACAATCTCTTGGGAGCTGATCATATTCTTCATGATATAAAGTCAGCATCCTTTGAAACTACATATCAATTAGCTTTAAAAGTTCTAATTTACAAGACAGAGAAGCAGATGGTATTGGCAGTGATGTCTGCCAATTTAAAGAAACTTTATCAGAGCGGGTTATTGGGCCTTGAGCCATCAAAACCCCCTGATTTCATTACGTCAAGTTCTTTACGTCAAGAGCTAGCCTTGAACCAAGTTCTACATGCTTAGTATCAGTTTGATAATCAATTCAGGAAGACATCTAAGAGTCATTTTGGAATATTGGTTTTCTAACATGCACCAAGCATGTCAATGATTCAAACTGTTATAGATAATCAAAAGACCTCTCAAACTCATTATAGTTTGATGGTTTATGTGAATGTTGATGGTTCTACTTTTTTAGATTTTTGTTATGTTTGGATTCTGTTGAGTTTTTTTATGTTGGATTTCTTTGTGCGCAGAAAATTAATCAGAATACTTGGAAGCTGAATTTGATTGATCATCTTACTGAAAGTTAATAGGAAAATAATGTGGAGACGAATTTCCAGAAGGTACTTTGTGTTGATGAAGGAAGTTAAAATTTGCTTCCAGACGTATGTGGGGAAATTTGGTTCTCTTTTATTGTTGGAGGTTGTTCTACAAAAAAGGGGTGGTTGAAGATAGTAAATTTATACATTTTGGGTACAATTTTAGGTTAACATGTATTTAGTTGTAAGTACAAATATGACATCAAAACATTTTTTATAAGTCAATGTTATAGGAATTTTTATAAGTTGAATGAATCATTAAATATAGCATACATTGAAAGTAGTTTCAAACAACACCCTTATTTAGAATTTCTACTTTTAATAATTGCATATATATCAAAAACTGTTGGATTGATCACTAGAAGAACTCTTTTTTAGGAAATTCACCAAAACAAGAAAATTACCTGGGTGTAATTTACTTTTGGGGGGCAGATGGGGTTGGGGATGGAGTTTGAATCTTCTTTTGTTTTAATACACAGACGACTTTGATTTTGAACATGAGTTGAAAATAAATCGTGTGATCTAATGAGATTTTTTAGTATTTTATAATGGGTTAGATGGGGTTTATAATACACATGCGATATTGATTTTAATGGGATTTTGAACCTATTATTTAATTTTGTTTTTTTGGGTTAGATGGCGAAAGTTAGAGATGAAGTCTGATTCTTTTTTTTTTATTAACAGTTGAGACCGATTCTTTACCATGTTAAAAATAACTCATGTAATGTAAGTTGAAATTATTTGAAGAGATTAACTACTAGGAAAATTTAGACCAAATGAACTATCAGATGAGGGAGGTGTCGGGAGGTGGGGATTTGGTTTTATTTTTTAGAGGGGGTTTTGGGTCGGTGACGTTGTTGGGTATGAAGTTTGATTTTTCTACTGTTTTTATAAAAGAGCGAGTTTGATTCTCGACTAAGTTATAAAATATTAGATTGAATCTAATCAAAATTTTTAAAAAGTTATTTATTGATAGTAACATAAATATCGCTTTCTTACAAAACATTCCTCGGATATCAAGTTAAATATCATATATAAGACTTTCATTCACTTGGAACATATAAATACTTATAAATTAAAATAGTATGTGATCTTTCATAAAAAAAAGACCATGTGCATCACACAAGTAAAGCATTGTGTTTTTGTATAGCTTAATAAAATGTTATGTAATTATTAAGTTGTTTGTCTTCTTTAATCTTCCCAAATACTCCCTCTGGTCTTTATTATGAGACATCAACTATTCATTTCTCACAAACCAAGTAATGATAGTTGACTTTTAAAATTTATGTTTAACATTTTCAATTTTTAATCTCAATTAAAGTGAGATTCAAGTGGGAAAAGAGCATTTGATGCAGATTTTGATACCTATATTAAGAATCAAATATTCTAGATAGTTGGTGACTTATAATAATAAGGAACATATAAAGTATATTAAGAGTGTTTAGATATCCCTTTTCATGTAATATACAAACTAATTTGTTTATAAAATGAAATGCCCGCGCAATGCGCGGGTCCATTCTAGTTTTAGTTAGTATAACCTCGCCCAATGTGTGCATTATATTTAATTATTTAATTATTAATTATAATTTCATTATTATCTCTTTACTAAAATAATGATTTTCCTAAGATTATTGAGATGTGTTTTCTTATTTTATATATAATTGAATAATTATGGAAAACCAAAAAAAAAAATAATTATGGAAAATCCCAACATCATTTTTCCCATAGTCAATTAGCAATTGATGAGACTTACCCAGCTGTAATATCTACCCTAAATAATCTTAAGGAATTTGTTGGCAAAAACAATAAATAAAATCAATAATGATATAATGAAAGGAATTGATTGGTATAGATTTTAAAAAAATTCCAACATAAATCAACTAACTTTTAAATACTTAGAAATCTCGTTAGTATTTATTATATTTATTGGAAATTTAATCACTTAAGTGTCAAAGAGATTTTTAAGGCATGACAACCAACTCTTTAAATGCAGAGAAATCTTAGTAAGTGTAAAACTGGAAATAAAATAAGATATTGAAGAATAATTCATTGTATTCAACGCAGAGTATATACTGGAGATTGAATCTGGTTTAAACTATTCTTGCATATATAATACATGTATTGGACAGTATATACTTTTAGTGGAAGGACAACAAAATAATAGCACGCATATTACCAATGTAAAAACAAAAGGACACTCAATAACATTAAAAATTAGAAGATTTATTTTTTATTAGAAATTAGAAGATTTATTTCAAGTGAAGGTTTTCTCTATTTTTTATGTACTCCCTCCCTTCCTAAATACTATTCCCTCCGGTCCTAAATATAGGACCTAGATAGAGAATTCATTTTAGTCCTAAATATAAGACCTAGATACATTTTTGGTCACTTTTTTCCTAAATTACCCTTCTTCTTCTCAACAACTCCTTATTTAGGATTAGATAGGGGAGGAAGGGCTACTAAGAAATTAAACTAATTAAGGAGGGGTATTATTGGAAAGAAATCTAAAATTAAGCCTTCCTTAATCTCCCCAAAAAAAGTTATCTAGGTCCTATATTTAGGACCGGAGGGAGTATAAAGTATAAGACTTTGGGGAAGTGGATAAGTTCTTAAATATAAAATCACTTTCTATTTTGTCTCAATTTCGATCCAAATTACCCTTATACTTCTTAGCTCTCTCACTTCTCTCTCAAATCCTTATTTGTTTTTTAAATTTAAGTGAGAGGTATTTTGGGAAGATAATGTAATCTTAATTCATTGGAAAGTCTTCCTTAATCTCTCCAAATTAGCCAAAGTGATCTTACATTTAGGAACGGAGTTAGTATGTTATAATATAATTAGAGGACATCATGATTTAGTAAATTCAATCATAAAATTTTGAAAAAATAACATATACAAAAGAAAGAATTCGTCACCACTTATATGATATATTTTCAAGGGTAGTGACATATTCCAGAAAGTTATTAAAACAATTTTGAAAAGAAGAATAAACAAAAAAGGAAGAACAGTCCAGGGGCTAATACAGGAAGAAGCAAGTGAACAGATATTACTCATATGCCCTTCGTTATACTACTCACTCACAAGTCACAACTCCCCTCCTCTTCTCTTCCTCTCCTAGGCGACGATTGTTCCATATTCCTGGAGGAAGCAAGAGGACACGTGTCAGAAGACACACTCACTACTCTGCTTTTATACATACATATAAGATTACAGGCACAGCATGATGGGAAGCATAGAAGACAAGCCCATCTCTGATATGAGGCACCATATTTTGCGCATATTTAAACATTTCATGGCCGGGTAATCTAATTCCACATTTACCCTTAATTCTTTATTACTTTCCTTATACTCATAGTACTAATAATACCCATAGTTGACTTTTTTGAAAAATCCTAAAAAAAAAAACAAAATAATTTAATTATAAATTGATTTACCTAATTTTTTATAATCTAAAAATATATCAAATATGTTATGATTTAATAGTCTATTTCGCAACCTTAACTTCTCTAAAAAAAAGTCAATTAGGTCTTATATTTAGGACCGGAGGTAGTATATAGCAAGAGAAGGTCTTTTTTTGCTTGTCTTTCTACCCAATCCTCACCACATGAATTACATGCTTGCATTGAAACACCCAAAGTGATTCAAATATGTGGCTTCTTTGTTGTGATTACTGAATTCTTGGGAAACTTTTTTTTTTCTTTTGTTCAATTTTTGTAGCTTTTTTTGGTTTTTTTTACCTTGGTGCAGGATTGCAAAAATTGATGGGTTGGTGACTGCTGGAAGCAGCCTGCTGATTGGCTTTCATGAAGCACTTGGTAGTTTTAGAAGCATAAATGGGTGACCTTATGTATTCCTAGTGCAAAATACTTTATCTGTTCTTAAATATAAGATCACTTCCCCTAATTTGATTAGATTAAGGATGTTATTGACACATGATATTAGTAATCTACTCTGACCATATACTTTTATTCTCACTGTCTCGCTCTTGCTTGTTTATTATAGATAAGGATTATCAGGGTTTATTTGGAATAAAGTTGAGAAAAATTAGAAAGTTGCTTATATTTAGGAACAAATTGAAATGTGAAAGTGATCTTATATTTAAGAACAGAAGGAGTAATATTCTTGTCTCATACACATTGTTGACATGACTTTTCACTTTATCATGCAGAGTACCTTAGGAGACCTCCTATAGATGGAACTTCTGAATTAGTTGACAACATAATTAAAGCAAATGAAACACAGAGAGTGAAAATGTATATTGAAGCTGGATGTAGAAATCCCCCTGATGGTGTCCAGAACATAAACAAGAGTAAGGGCTGCTATTTTTCACCTTCTTAATTGAGTGTCATATAGGTTTTGAAAAGCAAATAAAGTTTTAATATAGTACTCTGCAAGTTCTATTTGTGAGTACTTTTTTAGCTTTTCTGTTTTTGGTTAAGCACCGCTGAGCAATTTGGCGCCTATTGGCGACTGACTAATCCAGACTCGAGGGTAGGAGTGCTGCCCACATAGGCAGATTTGTCCTCCCCAATAAGAGTGTTTCACAGGATTCGAATACACTTTGTCATCCTTACGGTGGTTGAAGCCCACTTAGTAGCTCAACCAACTACCTATGGACCTTAGTATATGACTTATAAAATGCATGAAGCATTCGTGGATTTTTGTTTTTGGATATGTTGTAAGTAGGAATTTTTGACTTAGTGTGCAGAAAGAGAACCCCAAATACCATTCAATGACTCTAATGATGAGTGATTTTCCAATGTTATGATAATTTTTCATAGAATGAAGAAATTTTTAACCACTCTTATTAATGCATATTATTCAAGTATAAATGTCATATATATAAGATTAGAGGGATTATTTTCCAGTTTCATCATTTTATTAATGGTCGCCCCCCCCCCCCAAAAGTACCGCTGTCATCATATCCGAGATTTCCCACTCTGATGCAACTTAGCTAAAATTAGATAGAAGTTCTCATTTAATGATTATATTTGCGTTGCTTTCTTTTTTGAAATGTGATTTAAGTAAAGATCTATATTGAAGGTCGAGTGTGTCTCAATTGTAACTTTTTCCTCTTTTGGTCTCCATTTCATTTGATCAGTTTATTATCTACTGTCTGGTATATGTTGTATGTTGAGTGAAGTCACGTGATAATGCTGTCAATAAATATCAAATGAACTGTGAATCCCTTCAACTTTATTGTTTGTTTCCTGCCTGACAATAATAACTTTTATTGTGGCAAATATTTGCATATGGAAGTGAATTCATGCAAAATTGGGCTTCTTGACCACATATGTAAAGGTTAGCTTTCTTTTTCATGTGATTTGTTACTTCCTTCCATATTCATAACAACATAGGCCGTTCACTGAAAGATATATCTTCTCAAAGGATTTGGAACTGTCATTCATTTATTCATTGATTTGGATTTTATTGTCCTCACTATGGCTTACATTCCATTTCCATGTTAAATAAATAATTAGGTAGCAGTTTCCTGCGATAAATGCAACTATAGATTCTGTAAAATGTTTGCTGACATGGGTTAAAGCAGCTAGCTACATGTGTGGTATCAAAGCATGTTATGGAGAGAAAAAAAATCAAAGCATGTTATGAAATTGGCAATAGACTGATGTGCAGTTAAGATTTAGTTGATGAAAAATGTCTTGAAATACTAGTTTTTTTTAAAAAATAAACAATCAAGTTATATTGATGAAATGATTAAAATAAAAGCCTGCGAATGGTTATTGTATTCTAGGAATATAAGCTTTGTGATGAGATTGGCTAATCATTTACATATTATAGGAAGCGGAAGAATGGTGTGATGGTTAAGTAAGGAGCCAGGGGTAGTTTTGGTATACTTTCTATAATTCTGTTAGGGTGTATAGCTGGCATGTTAGTGTGTATAGCTGGCATGGGCAAGTTAGTTAGCTGCTCATTGTGTCAGAATAGTATAAATAGAAAGCTAGACTGAGAGCAAAGGGTTATGTGAGAATTGGAGTCTTTGGGAGGGTGGTGTTCTCTAATACACCAATTGGGAGGGTGGTGTTCTCTAATACACCGATTGTATCTTCATTTTGGGATCTTCTCTGTAACCTTCCACTGGATTGTTGTCCTTGGAAGTGAGACTTTGTGATAATCAATAAAATACTAGTTTGATTCTCATCAAAGGTATCAGAGCAGTTCGATTAGGGATGTTGAATTCTAAGAAGATGGAGAATAGATTTGAAGCTATTGAATCTATCACAGAGAGGATAAACACGAAGTTAAACCACATGTTAGAGATATTGGAGAAATATGGAGAAGAGAGGAAATTTCTGGATTCAAATCCGAATTCAGAATCAGATATGTCCAGAAAAGACATCGATCTTGAAGCACTTGAGATAGTCGAATTTGAGGATGACGATTCAGTTGGGCCAGAGAAAGTCAGCCATGAAATTGACGTCGAAGAGAGCGAGAACGTGAATGGAGAAGCAGTAATCAAATCGGAAAATGAAGTAAGGGCTGGGATTATGGAAGAACATGCTTGGGAGAAATTTTTTCCGAATGATTTCGCCTCAGATGCAAGCTGTTGTGATCAACCTCTGTTTTTGACGTTCTTGAAGAAGAAAGAAGGCGCAGAAACTTCAAAGAGCAATTGGATCTTGATTAGGGTTCACATGGCCCGCTGGGGAAGAAGCCCTAAATGTGATTGGGAAAACAATTTTTCTGGGCCCAATTTTATTGATCTAGTAGCCCAGAACCAAGCCCAAATCGCACAGCACAATTACCCTAAATTGTGCGAGAAACACACCAACGCAGCTCCTTTCTTTTTTGACGCCTATTTTGCGGCATCTATTACCCAGCGAATAGAAAAATGTTGGCTCATAGGAACGAAGGCTTTCTGCTGGTACCCACTACTCACAGTGTTGGCGGCAAGAGGGGGGAAGGCTGAAGACACTACTGAATTTGAGGTTCTCTGTTTGGAAGTAGGCGCCACTGCATTCATGAAGGGGCGAATTGGAAGGTCTTACTTGGGGGGTATGCTGATTTTAATCATATATGGTCTCATGTTGTTCAAATTCTCATAATGCTTTTTGAATTTTGGTACTGTGTTCATGATGCCTTTGCAATTAAGAAGGGATGGGTTATTGCTGCTGAATTTGTTGATGTTCCTATAGAAGGAATTTTTGAATATGTCCATGTTGTTTATTATCTTTCTCTTGTTGGGATATTTTGTGGTGTTAAAGACACAAATTGTGCAGCAACAAGAACTGTGGCGTGGGGCTTTGTTGTCATTGGATTTTCTACAGGGGAATGGTTTCAAACTGGAAGTATTCACAAAAGATTATCAGCCTCGTATTACAACTTAATTAGGGACATATTGGAATTTTTAGAGGAATTTTTGAGGCTGTTTGAGCACTCAAATTCTATTGGAGCAAAAAGGGAAAAGTGGGAGGTTAGGCTAGGGAATGTTGATCTTGATGACTTGTTATTTCTTGTTGTTCAGGTCCTCAAACTGTTATGCTTCTTTTGTTATATTCAAGAGGTTTTCTATTTCCTAGTGACCAAAGCTGAGAAAGATGGACAGTTGACTATTGAGAACAAAGTAACTGGAAATTTACTGTTATCTGATTTTTTGGAAGCTGGATTGATGGATAGGAAGGGACTAGCTTGGCTTTTACTGGTGCCAATGAACAAGCCATTTAAGTCACGTGTAGAGATTATTCATGGTGCTCATGATTGTGTTCCAGCTACAATGGCAATTAAGAGGTCTACAGTAGTTGAAATGCCACTTATTGCCACTTGCTATCTGTATTGTTGCATGAGATTCTGCCTATTATGTGTGCACATCACTGAACAAAGGTTATTTTTGTTCAAGACAGCAAAATTTGTAATCCCCAACATTTCAGATTCAGCCCAGATGTGTATCCAGAGCTTCTATGTCAAGGAACAGAAACGGACCCTCATTTTTACTTACCACCTTGAGGACAAGGTGGCTATTCATGGCGGGGGTAATGATGAGATTGGCTAATCATTTACATATTATAGGAAGCGGAAGAATGGTGTGATGGTTAAGTAAGGAGCCAGGGGTAGTTTTGGTATACTTTCTATAATTCTGTTAGGGTGTATAGCTGGCATGTTAGTGTGTATAGCTGGCATGGGCAAGTTAGTTAGCTGCTCATTGTAACAGAATAGTATAAATAGAAAGCTAGACTGAGAGCAAAGGGTTATGTGAGAATTGGAGTCTTTGGGAGGGTGGTGTTCTCTAATACACCAATTGGGAGGATGGTGTTCTCTAATACACCGATTGTATCTTCATTTTGGGATCTTCTCTGTAACCTTCCACTGGATTGTTGTCCTTGGAAGTGAGACTTTGTGATAATCAATAAAATACTAGTTTGATTCTCATCACTTTGTCATCTCTCTCTGTCCACACACACACA
Source organism: Mimosa pudica (assembly GCA_029929735.1). Taxonomy (NCBI): domain Eukaryota; kingdom Viridiplantae; phylum Streptophyta; class Magnoliopsida; order Fabales; family Fabaceae; genus Mimosa; species Mimosa pudica. The sequence continues at coordinate 7,051,398 of JAKELP010000017.1, read as the reverse complement.
CACACACACACAACCAGGTTGGAATTTTCTTTTGCAGCTCTAGTGATTTTTTCCTTTTTCACATGACCTGGACTTTAACAATGAAATGGGTACTTTTGTCTTTTAGCCAAAGTAATCATTGAAGAGCTTGAAGGCCTTTTGGGTGATGTTACAAATTCCATACAAAGGACAGATGGAAATATATTGCCCATTTCAGAGAAGGTTTCTGATGATGAATTGAATGATCATGGAATCCATGATGGTGCGGTAAATTTTTTTCTCCTGCTTTCTGAAAGCATTTTCACTTCAGTGGCTATCTTTTAAACTCATGCATGAAAGGTTTTGCTATCTTCCATGCATATTTCAGGGGCAAATATGATTTTTAACTCTGAATTATAAACATATATGTCACATTTACACTTTATATGCTTGTCCTAGTAGAGATGTTATCGTGACAATTTTTATTACTCAAGAATCCTATCTTATCTTTTTTTCAGGAGGAAATGACCTTGTCTAATTCTCAAAATGTTGATGTCATACAATTAGCTGTCCTCATGAGCATCATATACAGTATGGTCAAGCGGGACTTTTTGATGCAGGTGACAATTAGGTCTTCTTAATATTGCTATCAGTCAAACGTGATTCTTAAAAATTCTCCTTTATTGTTGCAGGAAAAGATTGTTTCAGCTTTAAATCTTAAGTCACTGTCAAGTCAGCTTGGAAGCTTCTGCCAATTATGGTCATTGCGACCATTCATAGATGATGACCTCATGCATCAAGCTTGGAGACTAATTTCCTGAGCTCCTAGTGTTTCCAAGTGCAGTCTTGTTTGGCATCCGGTGGTTCTAATGTGAAATTTTATGCAAGCGGCATTTAGAAACAACCTGATATAGGACCTTGAGCCCTTTTGAAACAAGTATCGAAGATCAATTTACTTTGAGCCCTTTTTAGTTAAGCTTTTGCTGTCCATTACAATGATTTTATTCCCATTTGAAATTTCAGTTACTTTTATCATTGTTATGAATAAACTCGGTGTCTCAATGGGATTTTATTGTTATTTTTGGCCACTGTGTTTGCAAGAGACTGCAAAGGGCAATGTGGTTGGTTAATTGTACTTGGCTGTTTTTTTTTTTTTTTTTTTGTGATGGATATAATGGAAGTCTTGGTGTTGACTATGGTTTATTTGTACTGAAGTTAACTACTGTGTTATTTTTAGACAACAAGATCACATGAACAGATGAAGAGTAAATGCATTCTCCATACTTATGGGTCTGCTCTTTCGTTGCAGAAGAACCTGTACAGGCAAATACATTTTAGGTATGATAGTATCCTGTTTTATGAATATTTGGTAGTGTCTATTAAGCAGAAATCAGTTTATCACCATCTACTGTTGTTTTAGTGATGCTGGAGTAAAGGAAGTTCATGGTGTTATGGTGAAATGGGTTGGTGACTTGGATTGTGTCTTCCTACTTTGTTTGTGCTCAAGGACTTTCCATGGCCATAAGTGTTCAGATAGGTAATTATGTGCAGTAACACTTTATATCTTTTAATTTTGAAATGCATTTTGATAAAAAAAAAAAAAAAATCAAAATGCATAAACAACCCGATTAGTATTAATTATTCCCTTATTTTTATCATACCATCTATTTGGCAGGACAATATAGGCAAAACATAAACTCCTCATTCCAATTTTCTGATTTTAATGAACTGTTTAAATTAAAAAAACACACCCTGTCCCTCCCTCTCGTGTGTATCGACAAAATCATGTTGTAGAAAAGTTACACTGGAGCAGGGTTGATTATTGTGATGTCATAAACCCCATTCCCTGTTCTGATGTCTGTATGTTTGAACTTTGAACACTACAAATTCTTTCTAGTTGGATCAAAAAGCAAGTTCGTCGTAATGACAATGTTTGTTTCTACACTCTTCCAATTTAAACTCGTTTCTCCTATTAGTATAAGTGCAAAAACCAGACACAACGCATAAGCCTACTTCGGAGCTGCCTACGTTGAGTCTGAACTGAATAGCTTGAAGTGGACGAGACCATATGGACTGTGTGTTCCTTTGCTTTGTTGCCTGCATGTGCATTTTTGCTTCTAGCCTGAGATCATCAATGATCCTTTTGAGGATCTATGAACGCAATGTATCCTTCAAGTGTTTTTTTTAAGTTAGAGCTTGTTGAATCTAACTACCATGTTAAAAGGACCAGCCCAGTGCATACATAAAAAGCAAGCCTGTCTAGAAAAAGCAAAGGGAAGCAATTTAGTTAGAATGCTTAACTGTACATGTGTTAGTGTTTGAGATATAATGACAGCAACGGAACTATTGTCTTTAAGGTTTAGATATATATCATAATTCTGTTCATCCATTATATGTCTATTCGAAAACATGATACAGGGTGAAGAAGTTTTGATCCAAAAATGACAAAGGGAAAAGGTTAAAATGAATTGGAAAGCTACGAGTTAAGCTCAGCTACACAAGAACTTGATGAGTGCTAGTAATTGCAAAGAACTTACTGAAGCACTCTTTGGACTTTGGATACTTTCTCTTCTGGGCCCTAGCCCATTTATTTTTGAACCAAACAAAATGAATACAAACATTTACAGTTCTTTCTTTATTTCTGTTGGAAGTTGGGGACAACAGGTCTCTCTTAACTTATGCTCGATCGTTTTTTAACGGATCTGATACTCCCTCCGTTCCTAAATATAAGATCACTTCCCCCAATTTGAGTAGATTAAGGAAGTTAGTTAAGTTAGTTATTTACACATGATATTACCAATTTATCCCAACTATATACATTTATCCTCACTCTCCCTTTCTTTCTTGTTATTATAGGTAAGCATTATAAGGTTAATTTGGGAAAAAGTTGGGAGAAGCTAGAAAGTGATCTTATAATAAGAAACAAAATTAATTTTAAAAATGATCTTATATTTAGCAACGGAGAGAGTAATTACTAATATCTATATTACGTTTAACAACTCCAACATGTATTCTTCATAAACCACTATAACATTTTGATAAGAGAGATAGATAAACACTATCAGCTTTGCAATTATAAACTGATTTAAACTCAAAATTTCTCATTATAGAGAAACTTACATACCACTTAGCTAAAAAGCTTTTGACTAACTTGTTACCGTTTGAGTGTATAAATGTTCATGCAAACTTCTTACCCTCAGTTTTCATCCTAAAGGCAAAACCAGAAGAGATAATGGAAAAAACGAGAAAAAAACACTAACCTCCAAATTTGCATAATAGTCATTGGTCCCCTTCGCGTCCTAGTGGTGAAACATTTATGCTTGTTAGTGTAAGCAAAGATTGAACCTTTATTGGGATTTACATGTATAATAATATTAAAAAAATTAATAGAGAAAAGGTTATACTTCATAGAGATGCACAAATGGAAAGTAGCAGAAAAAGGAGACCACTCATGAACAGCACTTAACAGTGCTTTAAAAGTCTTGCGCAATTCAAGGACATCTTCAGGAGTACCCTCCTCTAAAAACCAAAAGTGAAGGACACAACAGACCCCAAAAGATTAATATTATGAGCCTTTTATATGGGACCTCTCTTATTGCTTAAAGTCTCATGTCACTCATTCCCTTTCACGAAGATTTAGGCTTCATATCATCTCTATCTATCCTCTTTCTTGACTCAAAGTCATGAGAGATCCACATTTTTATTGTCTTGTTCTATTCCACTTAGGTGATATTTACTTTAGTTGTCGACCACCCATCTTTAATTGAACTCTTTGGTTTTCAATCGTTTTAGCAGTCTTTTTAAGAGATTTTCATTTGCATTGATTTGATCATTGTTTGTTTCAATGTAGACACTGTTGGTTTACTAGTTTGTTTGTTCAACTAACCGGTTTGATCTAAATTAGTGTTTATTCTAATTGTTTGATGGTGCTTTTTTCTTTTTTTTAATTTTAACTCGGAGTGTTGCCAGTTTATTGAAAGGAAAATTATCAATATCACCACGTTCTTTTAAGTTTGTGCCTAATACATTTTAAAGTTTGGATTGCACTAAAATGTTTTTATCTCTCTCAACAAGTGCAAGTCCTGAAATTCGAATTAAATGAGAATTACTTTAAAATCAATTGTTTGGTTTTCAACGATTTTACACTTTTTGTACCAGTCTAGATTTTGTATAGTTACAGTCATTTTTTATTATGAGTTGTGTGAATGAGTTATATTCAATTATTGTCTTATATGAGTAACATTTTTTTTGTAAAAAAGCATTATTTTTATTCACTGGATTTGCACTCAAGATCTTATATTTAATTATTCAAAATCCCTCCCATTACAACCAGTGGATGATAGTAACGCGGATCAAACATTACTAATTCACCGTATTTTCAATTAAACTGTCTAGTTTAAATAGTTTTTTTTTTCAAAATAAATGTTGGGTTATATTTTGAGTTGGATTTCCTAATTTATGGGATTTCAATTGATGTTATTTGATCTCATTATTAAGGCTTTGCTGTTGATTCCTATCACCACTATAATGGTGTCATCAATCAAGCGGATGAAAGGAATGGCCCTATACACATGGTTCTTATATACCATGAGAAATGGAGAGTTTTTAAATATCTTAAGCAGTAAAAGAGGAGGTAAGTGTTAAGACAAGTGGGGAATTAAGTGGTCTGTGTCAACAGAGGGTAGGCTATAGTTGTTTTTTTTAAGTGGTAAGCGTATAGGATAAGACGAAAGGTGGTAGAGATAAGGATGTGGATTGATGTTGATGAGATTCAAATTAAATTTTTTAGCTTGGAAGTAAAGAAGATCGTGTTTAGATTCATATATTCAAAGATTACGCATAAAGACTATAATCTACTAGTGTGTGTAGCAATAATGATTGTTTGGATATTAAGAATGAGTGGGTCCAATTATAAACCCCATTAGCTTCCCTTTGTCAAATCTTATACCAAATCACATGCTTCCCGTTCTCTTTTTCACGGATCTGCTTCTATCATTTCTTGATGTGTTTCTCCCAATAGACTTATCACCTTGTACCCTGTACCAGCTCTAATCTCAGATATCATCCTTGGTTGTACATTGTTAACTAATCATAGTACATATAAAACTATTTTTCACTTTATTTCGTAGGTCTATCATTTCTTAAATCAATTTGTCTAAGTTTAGTATGTATACTGTATAATGTTATAACTCAATACTCCCTCTATTCCTAAATAGATAATTTTCTCTAATTTAATTAAATTAAAGATGCTAGTTAAGCTAGTAGCACATGATATTATTAATTCACCCTAACCATAAATTTTTATTCTCACTCTCCTATTACTTGTTCATTATATATATAAGCATTATTAGGGTTTATTTAGGAAGAAGTTGAGAAAATTTAGAAGGTTGCTTATATTTAGAAACAAACTGAAATTTGAAAGTGATCTTATATTTAGAAACGGAAGAGTAAGTAGTTTATTAAGATACAGAAGTTGTAACATGTATTCCTTTTTATAACTGTGAGGTAAAGGGTTTAATTTCGTTAATAACTTATAGTACTAAATGTTTGTTGTTCTTACAGAAGAAAATGGATGTGCATTCTAATTCAACATAACCCTGTAAATAGAACCCATCTCGTCTTCTAAAGTAGAAGCTAAATATTTAATTTACAAATATTTAAAAAGTTGATTTAGTAATTCATAAAAAAATTGAGTTGTTTTTTTTAAAAAAAATACTCCCTTTAATAATTTACATTGAAAGAACTTATTTATAAGGGTTATTTTGGAAAAAAAAAATATAAATTTATGGGATGAAAACTCTTATGTTACATCCGGATGGGGTAAGAACTTAAGTAAGAACTAATCACTTTGCCTTTTTTTTATTTATCATTTTCCCCTGAACCACTTTTATTGATTTTATTCATAATCTCATTAACTTTAAGACAATTTCTACACAGATATTTTAGAGACACCGGGTCACATTTATGATAATCAACTTATTTGTTTAATTATAATAAAGTAAACAATTAATTAAGTTTTTCCCTTTTATGTCATTGTGATATATAGTAGCATGACAAGAATGGCACTGAAAGAGAATATTGAAATGGAAAATGACAGAGAACATGCATGCATCTTATCCACAATTACTTGGATTTCATTATTTCAATTCCTGAATGGTCTATCTCTCCCACTCACTCATCATATTGTACTTGCTTGCTAATTGCCAAGACCAGACATTTTGGAGTTATTGTTTGGCACCATGGAAAGCACTCAGCACAAACCCAGATTGAAAAAGAAGAGGAAAAGGAAATAAAGTTTTAAAAAAGTCTTTGGTTTACTGATGCAGTGTCAGAAAATCTCACATGACTTGAATTCACTTGGGAAATCAATTCAGTTCTTCAATCCTCTCGCTCACTTGGCCTTATCCTTTGTCTCTCTCACACACTCAAATCTGTCCTACCTTTTTCCTTCTCAATGGTACAACACAACATACTTACATGTGAAACTTCAACTTTATGAACCATTTAAATAAATAGTAGTAATTTTAATTAGATGAAGACATACTAAAGACTTGATTATCAAAGAATAGGATGGAAGACCATGTGACATCCCACTTACAAGGATACAAAAAAGATTTAATGCCACCGATTAAGATCATTACAAGGTTTCAAAGAATAAACGTAATCACTGGTCTAAAGTAAAAAATAATATAATCACCAGCCTCATAAAAGTACAATATGAACATGTTGACATTTTCTACACACAATCCATCCATACTAATTTGGCAAAAAAAAAAAAAAAAATCCATCCATACTAATAATTGATTTTTAATGGGGAATAATTTTTTATAGTGATATTCCCTATATAATAAATCCGTATTATTCACAATTGCAATGGTCTATTCATTAAATGGAAACAAGTCATATCCAAAATTTTGCACTGCCAGCTACTTTGAATCCATTACAAAAAAAAAAAAAACGTCCCCATATCATTATTCCTTTTATCTTTATTCAATCATTCACTAGTCTCCATACCCCATTCAACCCATATCATTACTTGCTTACAAAAAATAAACAATAATAAAACTTTTGGTATTTTCGAAGATCATGAAACTGGGAAATAGCAAAAGGACAACACTCGCAATAATAAAAATACCAACTTTTGGAGCTCACTCTGCCTTTTAATTTTCTTTGCAGAAAAGGGCCTGGCCGTCCGGTATTGTTTGTCGTATTATGGGCTTCAGTTCTGGGCCATGTTACTTTTGTAGTATAATAGTATCACTATTTTCTGATATTCTTTTTAAAAAAATTATACGAGTATATTTTTTTCTATTCATAATTTTTTTGTCTATTTACTACAAAATTATTTCCAAAAACAAAATTAAGAAGAAAAATTACAAGCTAAAATCTTGCATTCTCAAAGCCATGTAAATCACTGACTCTATTCAACGACTTCCTCATAATGGCCACCTTAGCCAATCTCTCAGCGGCTCGCCAAGCCGAGGTTGGCGTATTTGGCTCAGTCGCCTTCTCCTCGACCCTAGCTACCACATTTCCCCTCTGTCGTTGGCCTCGCTTACAACCATTTAAGCCATCTCCACGCCGTTGCAGCTCAGCTTGCTCGGTTTCAAGCCAGCTCAAAAACTCATCGGCAGCCGACTTAACCCTAGACTGCATCAACAAAGCTCGAGCCGAAGTCAACAAATAATAAGCCCCAGACACATCACCATGCTCAGCTAGCCGCCTAGCCTCAGCCACGCCTCGAGCCGACACGTGGAGATTCCTCAACCGTTCGATCCTCCCATCCGACGATCTAACCGCGTGAGGCTGAGGTACCGCCAGCGCGTGGCCTTTACATGTCACCACCTCTTCGGTACATGGGTCCTTATAAGATGACCGTACAGACATAACATGGTGGGACCCAGCTGACGCGGCAGGCACTCTTAACTCCACCAGTAATTCCCTCTCCTCCTCAGCATACAAATCACCAAGCCGGATCTGACTCGACCCAAGAAAAGTGGGCCGACCCGAAAGAGAATAAACCGCAGCAATCTCCACTGGACCGGGTCGAGAAACAATCCCTAACTGAATCTTCAAATCTTGAGCGACTACACTGAGAAAACCCCCCACGCGCTTCACAAGCAGCTCCTCGGGCGCGTGCACCCACGCGCCGCCGAAATTCACCGCGTGGATCGGAATTTCCAAATGCGAGAACCTCGACGAAGAGATCTGATTGGTTGACTTCGTTGAAACAGCGGTGAATTGTTCTCTGTAGTTGCTTGAGAAGAGGATTATACCAGTGAAAGGGTTTTTCTCGCGACGATCTTCGATAACCTTCGACGCTTTCTTCAAAGCATCATTTGTGACCGAAATCTGAGCCTCCTCTCTGTTCTGATCGATTATAGTCAACGCGTCGACAAGGCGACGCGCCGATCGTTGACCGTTACTGGTCATTCTTCGCAACGGTAAAATTCGCTTCGATCCTGAAGAGAAGGCGATGATAGAGAGACGATCGGTGGGCCCTAGCGAAGAAATCACCAGTCGCATTGAACGTTTCATCATCTTAAGCTTCTCACCGCCCATAGACAAGCCTACATCGAGAACCGTCACCAGGTCGATCGGATTTCTACGCGCCGATGATCTCAACGGCGGAGATTTCACCTTCAAAACGACGACGTATGTCTCGTAGTGCCTATTCGCTGCCACAATTGCCGCCTCTGGTAATAATGACAATTCTAGGGTTTTAAATCTCGGAGATGACGATAATGATAATAATGATGATGATGATGTAAGAGGTTTAGCTGGAGAGACGTTGAATCCTTGGAATTGTGTTGATTCTTGTTCTAGGTCTTCTTCGTTTTCGTCTGATTCAGGAATTGGATTGAATCGTACGACGGAGGTTGGAGACATGAGAGGTTCATCGTCGTTGTAGATTTTCAACGGTCGAGATTTGATGTCACGTGCGAGGCTGTATGCTCTGTTTTGTTCTGTGACATTATCATCTTCTTTGTTTTGCTGTTTCATGTTGTTACAGATGGCTAAAACTGGAAGCTCTTTCCAATTGGAGTTGCACACTGGGCAGATATGGATGTGTTGTTTCTTCACATGAGTTGCTATGCAAGGAAAGTGAAAAGTATGTGAACATTCAGCTGTGAAAATTGCTGTTCCTTGCCCAGTTTTCACACTTTGTGCACAGATTCCACATCTACTCTGCACAATTGTAAAAAAAATGTCAAAAGTTAATAAATTGTGAGTCTTTATAACAGAATTTGACTGTAGAGATTAATGGATTATGGATAAGATTTATATTGTAATGAAGGGACTTACTTTGGATAATCTTAAGGTGGCTTTGAGAAGGGAGAAACTGGAGGGTGATTTTGGTGAGGATGGATTGGAGAGATGGAGAAGGGAGGGACTGTTTTGTTGTTTTTTTGGGGTTTTGGTATTGCTGCATTGGAGTTTTGGGCTGTTGGGGAGGGAGGATATGGTGGTGGTGGTGGCGGCGGCGGTGGATACGGTGGTGCGGCACCGGAGGGTGGGGCTGGTTAGTGGCTGAGAGTGTGAACGTGGGGTGGAGGGATTGGAGAAAAAAGTGAACTTGTTGCTGATTTTGGGACTTTGGTTTGTGATATTGTTGTTGTCACCATTGTTGTCACAATGGTGTTGTTGTTGTTGTTGCTGCTTCTTTTCTGTTTGGGCTTTGGATTCTCTTTCTTTGGGAATGGATGTGCAGAAAGCCCTTCTCCATCCAGCAACCATCTTCAGTCATATAATTGAATCTCAATCTGTGAGGAATTCAATGGTGGTTGTTGAGGTTGATGATGATGATGATGGAATGGAAGTGAATAGAAACTAGGAAGGCAAGAGAAGTATATTAGGATTTAGGATGAGAGGACTTTATAGATGTTTCTCTCTCTATCTAACTCTTCTCTATATTGCATAGTCTCTCATACAGTCATACCATCTATATATCTATTGTTTGAAGTTGGCTTATTTTGTAGAATATCTCTTTTGTGAGCCCCCCAAAAAACCTTCACCCAATGGAAAGCCTTCCTGGTGGTTCTAAATTGAAAATTGGGAGTGGTTCATATATCTCTTCCTTCCTCTTTATGTTACCATCATATCCATGTTATATAACAGAGTCATTGAGAGGTCTTTACATCAAAATGGAAATATATTATTTAATGGGTAAAGTTAAAGTAAGCTGCTTTTGGAAGAAATTTTTATACACTCTCTTGTTGATTTTAGGTGCATTTATTTTTCCTAACTAAAGAACAAAACTGTGTACCTAGCATGGTAACAGACAGGTGGGGATTGCCAATTACAAATTACCAAATAGCTTAATAGCTTAATAAGTCAACGAGGGAGGTTAATTTTTGGAACTGTGCATCACTGTCCCACCACCTCCATCTCTGGTTTTTTGCAGAGGACTTCGTTTTCATTCATAAGTGATCTCGATTCATCCCTTTCACCTTAATCATCATAATTGTTTTTATTTATTTTTTCCTGTGTGATATTTGATTCTCTCTTAATTATTTTTTCCTTTTCAAGTTGCAATTCTCTTATAGGAACTAGCTATATTCTGACTTGCATGGATTACTGAGAGACTAGGGTGAGGGTTTCAATGACCTGTAATTCTGAGTTCTGACCCCAGCATTAAGTAGCTGAACCACCTTTGATCCCTCGGCTCTGATCTGGTTTGTTCGTATGGTGGGGTCCATTTTTGTGTGTGTTGTGAGTTGTGAGTGTTGTGCAATATATAGCTTTGGGAAATTGTGTTGTTCGAGATGGAGACCAGTCCATCTCTACTGTAATTTAAGGGTAAAAATGTATTCAATTCAACTCTGTTGTTCTGTACTGTGTACGTAGCATTAATTACCCTGCTATTATTATCAGTTTTTACTGCTTACTAGTTCTTGAATTGTTTCAATTGTGATATAGAATAACGGCCAATTACTATTTATTTTTTCTTTATTATTATCATTGTACTACATCGATCCCAAAACTAGCTCTTTTTATAAATGTTAATAGACCCCTCCCCTTTTTAATAAATTTCTTTAAAAATAATTGTCCAATCTTTTTGGTGATTCAGATTACACTGTTCACCTTTGAGCAAACAAAAAAAGAATACACTGTTCACCCGGCATTTTTTTTTTTACCTTTTCACTCCACATTGCTTGCTTCGTTTCTCAGCATCTCATCTTTAAATTTGCTAATTGGGGACACGTTTTTATGACGGCCAAAATTTTTTAAGAGAGTTATTACCACCTTACTCCATATTTATATAAATTAAAATCACCTGTGGGAGAGATTTTTATATAAAAAACTTGGAAGGTAGGTCAAAGCTCAAAAGGTGGGGGGAGTCGAACCAAAGACTTGTTAATATACAAGAGTTGCGCATCTAATCCATTAGACTAATTACAGTATCTTCAGCAAGAATTTCTTCACCTACAATACTACTTGTAAAATATTCAATCATTCTTTTCTTACTTCCTCTTTATTCAATTCTAATTGAGAAAACTGATATGGGAGATAAAAGTGACTTCTCATCATAAGGAATAGAATCATACTTTATAATCTCACATAAGCAATATAACCATCAAGAATCAAGAAATTAAAATTTTCAATAAATAAACGTGCAATAACAATATTGTGAAGTGTGAACAAAAGACAATGTATTGCATTCCATTTACCTGTTTGGAGATGTTTAATGATTACAATATTACTCCATAATAATTACTCTCCCTTTAAATCTTAATTGTAGTATTTGGTAAAGAATTGAGGATCAAACCGAACTTATTGTAGTTTGATCTAAAGTGCAAAATAATTTCCAATGTTCCCAAATGGCTTGAAGTAATGAAGCAAACACGTGGGTGAGGAACGTGAATGGGAGGCAACGAACGATTATTTAGACAAGTGTCACTAACAAGGAAAACATTAAAATTAATTAAATGTATTAAGACAATGATTAAAGTGGAAAGCTAGGAAATTCCAAATGGTGCCATCACAAAAATGTTGAAAGTGAGCCAGCATGGTCATGGTGTTCTTGAAGTGTGAGACTCTCAGGTGCTTAATTAACTCATTCCAAGAAATTGCCGACTTGCTTATGCTTGTAAAAAGCCAACCCTATATTACTGTCAATCTCCTCTTTCGTCACTGCCTATTGCCTAAGCACTAAAGTCCTTTTTCTCTGTTTTTTTTACTTAAAATGTACCTAAAGTTGTTCCTCTAGTCTCGTGATAAAGTATCCTTGTTATATATAGTACATATAATATACACACAAATCTATATTTTCCTCTTCTTTACCTTTATCCACTGCAAACAATCTGATGATTTATTAGTAGATGTAACCTATTTGTTCATAATTCCAAGTTATATTCATTATTTATTTTGTATGTGTCGGTGTATATGTAATGAGATTAAAAAATAGCTGCTTATGCACCAACGATTTGACCGATCCATAAGTGTCAAATTGAAGCACATGTGGTTATTTTTTTTAAGCGAACAGCACATGTGGTTATTTTAATTCATTGGTAATGATGTAAATTTCCGGTTAATGTGTGAAAGAAGGAATGAAAAGTGAAAGAAAAAAATTTAGTGGAAATGTTGACATGGGTTTATTATGTGTGAAGAAGTTTCGCTTTAGATGAAAAATTGTTTTTGAATAATAAGTTGTCAACAAATTTGGTGTTTTCATTTCCAAAAAAACAACGTAACTTTGGTGTTTAGGATTAACCATCGAGAGGCTGTGTCCAAACCTATGAAATTAATTTTGAAAGTATTTATTAACAATGTTTTCAAAAACGGGCTGAGCATTGAACATTGAACACTAATTAAATAAGAAACTGATCTATAGTTCAGTGATCAAACCGTTGTCAAACCGGTTTTGATTAAATTAATATAATTAAAAGAGTATAGTGAAAATTAAAAATATTTTAGACAATATAATCCATATCATTATCATACATCCTAGATTTAATTATTGCCATACAGACCACAATATAATATAATCGGATTAAAGCATTCATTTATCTATTAGGGAATTTTTCCAGGGAATAATATTAGGGTTTATCAAAATAATCGAATATTTCAGGTTAATTATCCCACCAAACGAGTACAGGCTTTAAGGATTAATAAAAGTCATTAATACGTTACCAAGTACACACGCCCGCAACACCAAAGAAAATTTAGACAAAATGAGAAACAAAAAAACACATAATACTCCCTTAATTCATAATAATAAAACCATTTTGACTTTTTTACAACAAAAATAATGATTCAAAATGAATTATTTTGAAACGTTTATAGTTAATTTTTCCCTCAAAATTAATTCCAAAAGCATTGTTCAACACTCATTTATATCAACTATGTCAAATTTATATACCGATATGTAAAGTCAGTTAAATGGATCTATTAGCTCATCAACGATGTTAAAAAATGAATAATTCCTTTGAAAGCAACTATTGTTAAAACTTAAGAACTACTACTCGCTTATAGTAGACCAAGATAAAGATGTTTCAAAAACACACATCAAATAATAGCCATTGTCGGCTCGAAGTGTAGTAACAGATGTAACAATAAATAGTATGCAATAAAGCACATAGAAGATGTGGAAAGGTGTAGATCTTTCTGAGCATATATGTACTAAAAATATATGTAGCATATTGTTCCAATTAATTTAAAGGAGGTGTGTGTGTGCCTATGTATGTGTGTCCGTTTATATTTAAGTGAATATGGGCTCTATCATTTTCTCAATCAATGTGTCGTTCATTATTGCAATACACACGTAACGAACAGCTAGCTGTGTCTTGAACCAGAGCATACAAAAAGAGATTATTTTTGGCCCATTAAATTTTATTGCTGCGTGCCTAAACCACAAAAGCAAAAGCTACGAATTTAATAAAAGACGACGGGGATATGAGCAGAACGTTGAGCCAATCAAAATGAATTGAATTAGCTATAAATTAATCAATCAATTAATTACAGAATTTGATCAAAGAGGTTGAGCCCCAAAAGAATAATGAATTGCTTCAAAAATTTGGTGCACCATCATGCGTGTGAGAAGGACTTGAGCGATATTGAAGCAGCATGCAGGGTCGGACCATATTGAGGTGTCTTTCATTAATTAATATATCTCACTAGCTACATTCACTAATTTTTTAATTTTTTAAAGGAGAATAAACTACAACTTGTGTGCATAATTTCATATCACTCCTCCAACTTCAATTCTCATCTCATAACTATTCCCGTATTGCTAACAACTCCAACAACTCGTGTGCGTGTGTACGGGATGATTTGTTCGTCTGTAACACTCAAGAATTCTTGAGACAATATTGACTCTTGCTAGCTACGCACGTTTTGAATTTTAACGCCTTATACGTTGTTTATGTGTACTGTGTGTTGGGGTTGATTGACGAAAATATTGTTTTTTTTTTATGTTTGCTTCATTGAGAAGAATGAGCAGAAGTAGAAAGATGGTATGATTTAGGTGAAAAGAAATTGAAAGAAATAGAATATATATATATATATATATATATATATATATATATATATATATATATAAAAGGGGTCAAACTAATTCTAGTTCTCATTTAATGAGGATGTTGGGGAAGGAAATATACTACTTAGCCTTAGTCCAACTTAGCTTTATACAGAGAAACTGACTTGAATCATAATTTAAACCCTACGAGCTTAACATTAAGTCAAGTTTGCCTTTCAAAAAGAATATATATACTTAAAATATTAATTATTAGATAGGGACACTAAAACAAGGATTAATTGACAAATTATAAAAGAAAAGCCAGAGAAAATAAATCAAGTTGTTTCTTTAAAATGTGTACTGATCCTTTCAGTTAAAGTGGATAATGAGGTTTCTATAAAAAAAAAGATATGAGGTGCATGCTAAGTTGCGTATTCTTTAGCTTATTGAAAATGATTTGAATAAATATTTAAATATTAGAATAATTTTTAATTTTTGGTTGGATTTAGCGGGTATCTGTCCAATGATCTAACTACAATCATTAATATGGGTTGGGTGTGATAAAATAAAGGTATAATAGGTTTAAGCAACTCCATTTTGAGTGTTTTCAATAGATTCAAGCGCAACCATTATTGTTCATCTTGACCAAAGTAAGAGTTGGTAATTTGGCCCGGCTCTTTTAGGTCTTGGCCCTTGAAAGGCCAGGCCCTGATTTTCGAGATCGAATTTTGAAGAGAATCAGGTTTAACGGGCAGACTTTGTAAGCCCTCAGGTTTCAAAGAGCTGACCTTTTAAGCCAGTGACATATATATTTTTTTAAAAAACAAAACAAAATAATTTATTAGAGGTAATATATACAACCTGATAAGCTATCATTTAAGTACATGTTAGATGATTTAGAATGTATATTACATAATAAAAAATCAAGGCATTAGCACCTAACAGTTAAGTATAGGTTATTAGATTTTAACTTTCTTTGAAGTATTAGAATAACGAAAGAACAAGTGTATGGAGATTATTATTAAGCAACATCAATCCTTACTTGTGTCTATTGAAGCAAAATAAGTTGTATGTATTGCGAGTAGAATAAGAGTGGAGGAGGAAAAAATATTTCAGAAAGTGATATAAGAAGGAGTGTAGAGTTTATATAGAGAATTATTGAGACTAATGTCGTGTCTCGGTGTCTTATTTCGCGCAACAGGTGCGACATGATAAAAAATATTAAGATGTCACGCCACATGGCGCAACCAAAATATAATAAAAAACATAATCATTGGCTATATAAAATGCAATTTTATTTAATAAAATAGACATGTTGTGCCACTGGACGAGCCATGCCCTTTTCATTTATAAAAATGACATGGCCCGCCTCAGAGTGCGACATGTTTTTTTTATTTTAAAAAATTTTATGTCACCCATAGAGCACGATATGCTTTTTTTATTTTAAAAACCCGATGTCGCGCTCTGGGCACAACATCGGTTTTTAATTCTAAAACACTCATGTCATGCCACGGGCGCGCGACATTGGGTTTTATTTTAAAAAATTTATATCGCTCGATACAACATATGTTTTTAATTTAAAAAACGGTGCAACATGTTATATTATAAAAAGAACTTTATGTCACGCCTCGTAGGGTGCAACATGAAATTTGATGTAATCAAATAGATATTTTTAATGTTGTCGCACCATGTACGTGACATCATATATTTTGTAATATTTGTGTTAGTGTCGCGCTACAGCGGTGTGACATTATATATGTTTTATATTATTATCAGATGTCACGCCTCTGTCGGACGACACCCAATTTTTTTGGAAAAAAAATTATTTTTATTGTTGTCACACTAGATGGCACAACAACATAGCAGTTATAAACAGTGACATATTGATTTTGTAGACAAAAAAAATAAAAACGATTGAATGTCACGTTTCTATTTTGTGCAAGTAAAAATGAGCCAATACAGGTTAAATTTCTTGTTGAGTTTGGAATGTTTTCATTAATGGAAAGGGCTTAATAGCCAGTAGTTTCGCCTGATCCAGTATGAAACTAAGATTAGAATCAACTAGATTTGATCTAGTGGACTAGTCCTAGAGATGCCTTTAACATATCTATTTGCCTCGGTTTTTTACTGTGGTCTAATGTGACATGGAATTGTCTAAGACACCTTTACTTCTCAATTTGGTCAATGCCTTAATTTGGCCATTGATCTGGCTAAATGGTATGATTATTGACTATATATTCGGGCGGTTATGTTTAGACTTATAAACTTTCATCGATCTAAATTGCATTTGGTATGTGCTGATGTCCTAATTTTTATACAATACCGTTCACTACATGTATCTTATCTATACAATGTACTATTTCCAATTTTTAATAATTTATAACTTCATAATCATAGTAGTAATTAGTTCTTTTATCAAAATTAGTTAGCAAAACTTTCTACCAATTGAATTACCTGTAGATCATTTTAATGATTACGATCGTTTAATGAATTCATTTTAAGTTCTTTTCCATTTTAATTAAATATAAATATAAATATCAATACTTTAAAAGAACTTGGTCTTACAAAAAATAAAATGGTGCTTCTTGATAGTGACCATATATACCAGCAACTTGCACAAAAATGATATGTGCATAGAAACACTCTTAACTTTTTAGTTTTGAAGGAAAGAAGTAGTCAAAATGAATGTTGAATATTGGTCTTGTTGGCCTTTTAACGATGAATCCAAGGAAAAAGTTTCATGGTTCAGCTCATCAGGGTGAATTTGTTTGGACATTGCATATTCTTTCTAAAAATAAAAGGGTTAAAGATCAATTTGACCAACAAACTATTTCTAAAGTATCAATTTGACCAATAAACAATTTGCGGTCTCATTTTGGTCAATGAACAATAAAAATGGTTCATTTTTGAATACACACTCACACACAGAGAGAGAAGAGAGAGAGAGAGAGAGATTTGACTGAAGGGGAAGAAGAAGCATAGGAACTAGGAAGGAATAAAAGGTGAGGCAAAGCTACGTAAAGTACATGCTGTTTCAGTATATCACGGCCATATACCTTTTTATTCTTTTTTTCACGTTTCCATTTGATCACATTCCTTATATTTATTTCAATATCTTTCACTACACTGTACTTATATTTTATTAAAATCCATAATTTTACTACTCTTTGATCAACACTAAAATAAGAAGAAAACATTCATCACGACATTCTGATTAAAACTAATTAGATAAATAAATAATATTCTTTTTAAAACCCCCTCTCTTTTGATCAAAATTAGATTTTTAATTGGTAAGAACCTCTCAATGCCTTTTGTTTTAATTACGTATATATAATTTTTAGCAATACCCTTGCATGTATTATCCCCCTTTTTTCTGTCTTTAAAAAATAAATAAGCTAGGAAGTTTTAGAGTGTGTTGGCTCAAACTTTTTTAGCAAAATAAATTGTTTATTTTGAGGATCTGACTTATTTTTTTTAGGGGATGACTTTCTTCTCTTGTTTGACTGGTCTTATTTTTCACCGAGTTTATTTTAAATAAGTTGCTTATTTCATAAGCCAAGAAAATTGACAATTATCTTATGAAATAAGTAGCTTATTTTTTCCAATTTAAATTGAGCTTATTTTATTTTTGGGTAAAGGAGCAAATCTGGCCCCCAAGTAACCACCCAGGAGCGCTGAGTACCCTAAACTAACCACAGGCCCGGATCTGTACCCCAAGTAACCAAGATGTTAAAAAAATACCCCGGTTGGATGGTCAACTACGTTTGACCGTTATCTTGCTTAGTTGGATGCCACGCGAGCTCCTATTGTGTCACCTCTGCATGCCACGTGTGATACTTATGGTGTGTTTGATGTGTTTTTGCAAAATAAACATGGTTTTTTGTAGGCCGTTGGATGAGGACACGTGTAAACATCTGGGAGTGGGTAGGGTTTGTTGTTAAAGCAGGGACATTCTCCTTCGGCCAACATCAAAGAAGACGCACCATTGGAAGCTTCCATGGATTCAGCTACATCCTCAGCCACGAGCAACAGAAGGGGAACGGGATCGGCAATTAGAGGCGGAGATGGAGGTGATGATGGGCAACCGCGTTGTTACTGTGGTGCACTTGCTCCCCTGCGAACATCATGGACGGACAAAAACCCTGGACGAAGGTTCTTTGGCTGTGCAAATTTCACACAGGTATGTTGTTGGGTTTTGTTCTATGAGATTAGTTTTGCGTGGTCATATGTGTTTTGTTCTATGGGAACATGTTGAATGGCAAGGCATTCTTGCAGGGACAGGGGCGACAATGCGATTTTTTCAAGTGGCATGATGGGTCGCTGGGTTTGAGGGCTACAGAGGTGATTAAGGAGCTTCTTGACACCGTTGAAAGGTTGGAAGGCTCACTGGTTGTAGCAAAGGCATCGCATGACTGTGTGAAGAAGAAGGCCGCAAACATGAGGATTGCACTTGTTGTTGTAGTGTTGGTTTGGGTGTTTAAGTGTTTATATTGAAATTGAAGGTTTTGGGGTTTCAGATTGATGTGTTTAGGGTAGTATTGCACTTAGCTGTATGTTCTGTTTTGGTCAATGGTCAGGTATAAGTTTATGTTGAAGCTATTATGTTTTGGCCACTATGTACTGTTGTTAAGGGTAGTTAATGTAGAATCCTGTGCTTGTAAGGGTACTGTTGAAGCTTTTATGTGTTGGCCACTATGTATTGGAGGTGAAGTTAATGAAGTTCAAACTTATGAAATTGAGTTGGTGTGATATCTTGCCTTCTGTTTTGCTGGAGTTGAAACATATGATGCTGAATCAAGATAACACAATGCAAATTTTGTCAACTACTTTGTGTCAACTACTTGGTTTGTCAACTTTAATGGTGTGTTTTAATGGAAGTGAAGTAAATGAAGTTCAAGCCTATTTGCACTTGCTGGCAAGATAACACAAAGTGGTTAAAATTGTTGTGCAATAAAAATAGCAAGATAACACAATGCAAATTTTGTCAACTACAAAAAAAAGGCATCATGCCTAGAGTTTGCACACATATCAGCAGCCTAAAATAACCATATATAAGGCTTGTTGTCATTACAAAATAGCTACATCCAAGTATGATAATTAATACACACAAGTCTGCACTTGGTGTAAGTCATTACAAAATAAAAGGTATCATGCCTAGAGTATGCCAAATAAAAGGAGCCAATGGTTATACCAAAAAGTGGCAGCTTGTGCAAAGCATTACAACAAGTGGCAGCTCCAAAAGTAGCAGTCTTTACAATAAAAAACAAGCACTACAATACTAAGCAACAAGTGCATGCGCCAAAAAAGTTACAACTTGCTGCACAGCCCACATACAAAAGTTACAACTTGCTTCACTTGCCCCTGCTTGCCCCTCTGCCCCTGGCAGCTCCTCTTCCCCTATATGCTTCTTGGAGTTGGGACAAGGTCACTGCTGGTCTGCCCATCCATGTGGGGCATGGAGGTGAGAAGGGGAGATTTTCTGGTTGAGAAACATCTTGTCCAGCGGCTCTATATTGTATTGTTCTGGTTTCCACGTTAGTAGACATGCTCCGTGTCCTAATTCTCCGCTGATTGGGAATCGGGAACCTTGTCTCCACATCTGAATCAGCATGTTGACTGATGTATTCTTCAGCAGTCCCCTCATCTAGGACAGTTTGAGTATTAGGCTGAGTCTACAACAGCACCAAACAACAGCACAAAACCTTCAATTTAGCAATCTTAAACCCAACAACCCAATGCAATTTTAAACAACAGCATTAGCAATCTTAAACCCAATTTCATCACAGCAGCAATAGCAATCTTAAAACAACAGCATTAGTCCCTCTAGTGTACCAATAACCCCTCACATGCATCACTATCATCTATACATTCATCACAAGAAGCTCTAACTTTTGTGACTAAAGAATTATTATAAGGTGAGTGAAAAAATGGCAGAACACGTACATTGAAAGTCGTCCGTCCTGTTACTCTATCAACCAGTAATCCAAACCCAACGGGTACCTCATGGCCTACCCCAACAGCAGGTGGTCTTCCCCCTCGATAGCCTCTGCCTCCACGATATCCTCGCCCACTACCTCTTTCACCAGAGTAGGTTCTCTCCCACCACGAGTGCCTCTCCCACCACGAGTGCCTCTCCCACCTCGAGTGCCTCTCCCACCGCGATTGCCTCTCCCAATTGACCTTGTGTTTATCACTTGGGATGATGGTTCCAAGTCTGTTTCAATATCAAGACCGAGGGAGGATGGATCTCCATCTGTTTCAAGGTCAGGGCCGAGAGATGGTGGATTGGATACTTCATGTTGCTGTTGTTCTTCATCTAAGGGTTGTCCAAGGGCCTGGTCAGGAATAGTTTCCTGTGAGTACAGAAAGGGTGAGTTATTAGTGTGCATTAAAAGTGACATGTTCTTGCATTAAAAGTGACAAAGTGACTTAATTACATGAGGGGTAAACAAACCTGAGTGCATGTTCTTGCATTATGGCCTTCTTGGTGACATTTTAAGCAGGTCATTTGAGATTTCTTTTTAGATAATCTACTGAGATTTCCAAGTGCCTCGGGTGGGACATCAGCAGCACTTCTAAGTCCGAGTTTCTTAGCTTTCCTATATCTCTCCATGTATGCTGACCTATCTCTCTTTTTCTTGTTTGGTCTTCCAGGCAACGTGATCTCAGGAGGTGGTTCTAAAGGCTTGAATTTGGATTTTTGCCAAAAGGCCTCACCCCTAATAGGTTGGAACTTAGTCCTATAGCCAGCGAGATATGTAGCCTTATGGTAATATCGGTGTACTTGGGTACTAGGATCTATCTTGGCCTGGTGTAATGCACAGATTGCGTGTTGGCAAGGAATCCCAGTCAAGTCCCAAATCCTACATGAACAACTCTTTCTATCTATAAACACAACATGCTTATCACTCCCCTCTGTGACTTCATAACCGTCATCACCATTCCACTCAACCCCACAGTTCATAGCCAAAAACCTATTGTCCTCAAACATTTGCATGCAGGCCGGGGTAAAAGTACCCTTCCATTTACTAGTCCTATTTTCACTCTCAGCCCACTTATGCATTAATTGAGTCCTAATACCCTCTACCATACTAATAATAGGTAAACACCTAAAATCACCAATCCAAGCATTAAAGCTCTCACTAAGGTTGTTATCCGGCATCCAACTTTTGCTCCTACCACTAAAGTATGCCCTTACCCATGTTGCTGGAGGATACGTGAGAACAATTTCAGCTGCCCGTGGATCTTTCTCTCCCAACGAATCAAGATTGTCCTTAAACCTCTCCTCAAAGGTGCTCCATGCGCACTTCCAAAACTTTTCACAGTATACAGCACCAGCGAATTTTTTGCTCCAGTTTGCATATATATGCCTGGCACACCATCTGTGTTCTACCTCTGGAAGCAGCTCACGCACTGCTGCAGTTAGTCCCTGGTCCATCATACAAAACCATGACAATAGATAAATCAGACAAGGTAATAGATAAATGCAACATTTACAAATAAATAGGCACCAACATGAAGTCCCAAGTACATTATACCTTCTGCATATCTGACATGACCGTTAACTCAGAACCGTCCCCCAAATCAAGTGACCTCTTCAACCAACCAATGAACCACCTCCAATTGTAGGTGTTCTCCTTTTGCGTGACAGCAAACGCTAGTGGGTACATGGAGTCATTTGCATCAATCCCAATTGCAGTGAGCATGATACCTCGTGCATACCCCCTCAAGAAGGTGCCATCCACTCCAATAAGGGGCCGGCAGCCAGCTCTCCAGCCCCGCTGATGGCATTTAACCAAAAAAATGCAACATGTTACTAAATGCAAGAACATGGTAAATTACCTACTGTACAAATCAGAGAACATGCATATATAAGCGAAACAAATAGAAGACAATGGTCAAAGTATCACCTTTGCAGCGTTGAAACATATGTACATGCGGCTGAATACCCTTGTTCCATCTTTGTCGAGTGCCTCGTGGCTAACTTGAAGACATACATCTGTGCCTGGATCTGATGTAATGATCTCATTGATGTAAGCTTGAAGCTTGTTGTACTCATCCTTATGACTCCCATGCATCTCTTGCAGAATTTCCCTCTTAGCACGTTTGCACTTGTATCTGCTCACACTCAACTTGAACTCAGCTTTTAAGTCATTCCTCATCTCAGTGGTGGTATATTTTGGACTTCTCTGCACCTTGTCCTTGAAGTGCTTGGCCAACCACCTCTGTTGTGCCCTAGGATTCTTAAAAGCCCTGCCACATGTGTGCTGTAAATTCAAAGTCTTCACTACCAGGCCAGGGTTCTTACCATCCTTTGAAGCATACAACTCAAAAGGGCATTCAGGCTGACATCGCATCCTAACCTTAAAAGGTGCAGTTTTTGCTATTGTGATTCCTACTCCAACCATTATTGCATAGTCATTAATGTCATCCATCAACTCTTGCTTTGTTGCATATTACCCAACTCAAAGAACCCAGTACCTTGAGCCACATTGAGGGGTTGGCGGACCCTAACCTCTTTGGGCCCAATACTGTTGTGTTGGCCCAAAGATTCTGCCTCTTCATCCTCACTAATGGCCACGTCATCATCAGTGTCACTGCCTTCATCAGCATTCACGTCATCTTCTTCTTCCACCTCATCCTCACTACGGACCACATTGTCATTCTCTCCATTATCATGCTCAACTTCAAATTCACTCTCACCATGGTCAACATAAGCTTCCTCCTCAGCCACTTGTTCTCTCCCACCACCCCCAACTACATCCTCCCCCAAGTTCACCCGCCCATGGTCACCAAATTCACCTTCTACATCACCCCCAACTACATCCTCCCCCAAGTTCACCCGCCCATGGTCGCCAAATTCACCTTCTACATCACCCCCAACTACATCTTCCCCCAAATTCACCCGCCTATTTTCTTCCTCACCATGTTCAGCTCGTGAGTCCACATGTAAGTTAACATGCTCACCTTCTACATCACCCCCCTCACCTTCAAAATCATCATCCTCTAAACCCAGCTCGTGTTCATCTTCAACAACCTCTTCATGACCCACATCATCATCTACAACGTGATTATCTTGCCTACCCCAAAACCTTTCATATGTTGCATTCCGTTCACGCGCTTCACGCGCAATATCCTCAAGCATCTCATTTCTGACTTGTTTCCTCAACCTTTGGTACTCAAGCACACCTTTCAGTAAATCATCCATGACCCCACCTAGCCCACAAACTATGGACCACACTCAAGCACAACCTTAATAAACATTTAACAAACGAAATTTCGCAACTTCAGAGGTGAAAAGAGAAAAAAAATAAAAGGGCAATCTGACAAAAAACTAACAAGGCAACAGTGAAGATTCCATACCTGTGATTCAGAGCACATGCATCCCACTCACGAGCTTGAACGAACGGTAGCCATATTTTTTCGATTTTGCCCTAAGATTTCCTTCGCCCTTCGATTCGCCTAACCCTAAATCGCCCCTTCGCCGCGTTTGACAGTGAAGGCTTCGTTGTTTCTTTTTTTTTACCACGAGGCAATTCTTTTCTTTTCTCAGGTCACTTTTTCTTTTTTTGTTTCAAGTTTCTCTTTTTTAAATTTTCTGGCCCACATTTGTTTTAATTTTCAGTTTTCATATATTTTCTACAATGGACAACACACCATAAGTATCACACGTGGCATGCAGAGGTGGCACAATAGGAGCTCGCGTGACATCCAACTAAGCAAGATAACGGTCAAACGTAGTTGACCATCCAACCGGGGTATTTTTTTAACATCTTGGTTACTTGGGGTACAGATCCGGGCCTGTGGTTAGTTTAGGGTACTCAGCGCTCCTGGGTGGTTACTTGGGGGCCAGATTTGCTCCTTTACCCTTTATTTTTTTACTAACCCTTGCCAGATTTACCCTTCTCTCTTACTCAGCCCTTCATGTGTATATTCTCGGGTTCACAAGCTTTAAATCTGCCTATATCTGCTCGGCTTCACACATATCTATATCTTCTTCTCAAGCTTTAGAAATAGAGAAGCTTTTTATTTAATAATTACAAAATTTGATCAATAATATATATGAAATGGGGATTTTGAGGTAAAACTACAATTTCATGGTTTATAAAAAAACTACAATTTATTTTTCCATTCAATCGTTATAGGCATCTTTGGCAAAAAAAAAATGCTTCTTACTTTTTTAGTTTAATAGTGATAATTGTATGCATGGAATTTATAGGCTCACAATGAATTTGTTTCTAAATATAAAAAAATTGATAAAACTCTAATTGAAAATAATTAGCTTTTAAAGAAAAGGATCAACATGAATTCGATTAGACTCTTGCATTCTAGTTTTCTAAATTAATTTTATTTTGTCATTAAAAATCATCAAAATTCATCAAAGGTTTAATTTAGATGTATTATTCAATAAAATTGATGCCCTTTTGTTTTTTTATCTTCAACTTACTTTTCAACATATAATCATTCAAATATATTTTTAAGTCAAATGGAAAAATTAAGTCATTTGTTCACAGCTAATTCAAACATAATTTGACTTAACAATATCTCAACTTGAAAATAGATCACTTTTTCATAAATCAATCCAAATACACCTTGTGAATATCCTCGCATCATATAAGTTTCCCCCTCGAGCATGGTGGGATTATGGTGATTAAAGAAATTAACTGAGACTAAACATAAGATACTTTTTTAAAAAAACAGTACTTAGATCATCAAAGATGGATTAACTACTTTTTATGAATCGTTTTCATACTTATGAGTAGTTTTTCTTTTTTTTTGTAAAAAAACAATTCTGATTAGAGAAACTAAAGCAACTTAGCCTTAACCAAAATATAAAAATATTTTCAAATACTCGACTTTAATTTCCTTTTTCCTTTTGAGATTGTTTTAGAAAAATATACTCTTTCATCCCCGACAAGTATCAACTTTGAATAGAAAGCTAAGATAAAAAAAAAATCTATTTTGAAACAAAAAGCAAGGCATCAAATTGAATAAATCCTCAATCTGGTGCATCCAATCCTTTGCCTTGAATAATGCTCTAATATTTTAATCCACAAGTATCAATTTATAATATAAACACAAACTCCATATGAGTTGTTTTGTTAAAAAAAAGACATATTAACAACATTTTTCTTGGGGAATTCAGATAGACGAAGCAAATTTTCTTGAGTAAACTTAAAGGGATAACACGTATGCCCATTATAAAATATATAAGAAATACATGTATGTGTGCATTCTCGTCAAGCAATACCAATAATAATAATACAACTTCTCACCATACAAGCACAAATGTGAACTAGATTTAAATCGGATCTGCTACGAGAAGAAACCAATTATATATGGCGTGTAAATTCAATCACTAAGATTTGACCATTTTAAAGTTTATAAAATCACTAATTGATTAGAGCGCATCTTTAATTTCCACAAGCATATTGCCTTTGACTACACATTTAATTTGCTCATTTCATTAATTTAAAAACACACATATCTGGTAAAATATCTACACACACATACGCACTTTCGTATTGTATTATTTTATATTGCAACTATCAACGTTACCCCATGTGCCTTTTGACTTAAAATAGCTACTACGGCAAGCATTACATGAGGCCAGGATATATTTAACAATAGGAGTAAACAAATCCAAAGAGATATTCCAATACATCTGATATAGACTTAGATCTTTTAGAGTAGTGCTTTTTCCAATCATATATGACAATGTTGGAGCTAAGAGAACTAGCTAGTGATAATCGAGACCTTCAAGGTGGGCATCACATTTTCAATTTCAAACCCATTTGTCAGATCTATATATATGTATATGTGTATATATCCTCGTCTAATTTTAAAATGTTTTAAAAATGCGCCGTATGATTGATACTCATATCCTATCATTTCAAATATCGAAACTGTATATTAACTTCAAAAGTATATGAAGACCGAGTGCGGGGAGAGAGAGAGAAGAGAGGCTTCTGGATTATTTGTAATTTTACAATAGATTTGAACTTTATTGTTCTTGCATGTATGTTATATATCGCGACACATTCGTTTAATTAACGGATTGAAAACGAACCTATATAAATGTGACTTCAAAAAGAGGGTCGACATGACGAGTGGAGAACTATTTAGCTTGAAATTTACTTGGTTTCAAATGTCATGATTTTATAACAGCACATATAAATAATGTACATATGCGCTGCTTAATAATTCTCACAAGGATAAGGTAAGGTGGAAGGTTATAGAGGGAGAAGGGCCCAGAAGAAATCAATAATGTGCAAAATGAGAGGCTTCCCCTAAAGGTTGGTGATTGTGTGGCCGTCATCATTGGAGGCACATGCAAATATAGTTAGGATCCCCACCACTTAAACAATAATTAATCTCTCTCACACACACATAATTATATAAACGTACATACATATATAATATAATAAACTATTCCTTAAAGATTATTTTTTTTTGGACTGACTTCTCAAAGATTATATATAATTGAATTATACATAGTTTATTTTCCCCTGTATGGACCACTTTAATCTCCTCTAATCATAATCCAGCTTAGCTTCTTCCTCACTTTTAACCTTAGGTAAATTAAACTGAAGCACATGTTTATATTTTTATCGACACGATCTATCTAGCTAGCTAGCAATAGTCCAAATTTATATACACGGCCTTTCTGATGAATCATCTTTGACATGCAATGCGCGTATACACACACACACACTTTAAAACTCAACATACAAAAGATCGCCATCAAGTTGTACCACAATTTCGGGTTTGGAAAATCCAAAGAAACGATGGAGAATCACGAGCCAAAAATGATGTATCAAGGCAGTACAGAAGAATGTTTGTGTCACACTGTTTTCATTGCAGAATGATGAAAATGACAAGAATATTTGTTCATATTAAATTTAAAAGTGACCGTCCCATTACATATATGGGGTGGTTGTAGAAGAAACGCGTGGATTCATCTGCTGAAGAACACGATGGATAGTTGAAGGGCCTTACCTTAATTTACGGTTCCTGTTTTCAGTTCAATATGTGCATTATGTGGCACCTTAGGGCACATACATATGAAAATAGTATCACCTTCTCACATGCTCTCTCATGTCCTTAATTTAAACTCGTACTACAGAATTTGATACTAATGTTGGTCAATTTAATTAGTTGCTGTTGCAAAGTTTTTCCAAAAGACCATAATTATTTTTTTAATTCTCTCTACGTACTGTTACTTGGTTATTATTGAGGAATATGAGAAATATGTCTCACGCACACACACACGTGTGTATGTGTGTGTGTGTGTGTGTGTGTAAAAGAATAAAATCAACCACAAATTAGATCATACATATAAAACACCCGAATGGGGTGTGTACACATGAGTGGTTTCGGTTTTTGATGACCAAACAAGAGACTTGAAGCAGTTGATCAATTTATTGTCATTATCATTGTATTTATATTAACATTATCACCAACTTAAACATGTTCTGAGAACAAAACGAGAAAATGAAATACTTGTTAATTAATCAACCTCAGAGCTTTCTTCTTTTCTATTCCTTTTAATATAATTTTTTTTTGTTATTCTTCTACATGTAACATGATGATGAACAAAAGAATTTGGATTCCTAAAAGGTTACGAAAGAGCTAAGAGAATCGACAAATTAGGTTACTTCGTCTTTTTCTCTGGTAGAACATGATGACTATTATATATTGGATGTGTGTGTATATGCCAAATGGACAATAATAATGGGTCTAAGGCATGAAGGTATTTTAATGGTGACTTGTATGTATTGCCAGTAGATTTACGAAAGTGACTTTAACGGCAAATTATATAGCCATTTCAAACCTCAAAATGTCAAAAGAGGAATTCAAATACTCCCTCTAGTCCTAAATATAATACCTAGTTGACTTTTTTGGAAAATCTTAAAATAGTAAAATAAGTTAATTATAAATTGATTTACCTAATTTTTTTCCCTTAGACTAGTTTATTTTACCTATAAACTAATAGATAATATAAAAATATATCAAATATGTTATGATTTAATAACTTATTTCGCAACCTTAATCTCTTCATAAAAAGTCATCATCTATGTCTTATATTTAGGACTAGGATAGTACTTTTCTTTCAGAAAATGAAAGTCCAAGTCTTCAAACCAATATAATGGATCTTTCTCAAGGAACTGTAAAATGAAGCGCACACTTGGCAAAGATATATAACGGGAATTCAGAAGAAGAAAATATCAGAATGTTTTCAACTGCTTTATTAAGCTATATTCTGGTAGGGATCGCAGCACGGGTCACTCGCCGGGTTCGGACCGGGTTTAAAATCTCATGAGAAAACGGCCGCTTTTAAAACCGTTAAAAAAACATATTGAACCCAAAAAACCAGCCCATATTTATATGGGTTCGAGCTATCCATATTGAGTTCATTATTTTATTAATTCTTTTTTATCTTTGTTTGGATAGAATTTTCTCCCTTTTTTTTATCAAGTCCATTATTGTTTTCATTAATATTAAAGAGAAACATTTATGTTATTTACTTCAAATCACACCGCATAAGATTTCTTCTCTCACATATGACAGTAGTACTTAAAATTCAATTCACCCTATTTTTATTGGTAACGTCGTTATATTCGATGTCGTTAGTGACTTTGAAGTAAGAAAAAACACATTAAATGAGGAGAGAATGTGAGATGAACTCTTATATTAGGGATCAAAACCATTCAAATTTTGGGCTCTTATATTAGAGACTAGATGGAGTAATACATTTATGATTTATTTTCTGATGCATGGTTTATATAAGAATTTTTATGTCAAAAAGATAATAGGCTGTTTTGAGATTCATAGGACCATGTTTAAGGATGATATCTTCCTCAAATTATGGTAACGAACACTGCCTTTTGAGTTGATGAAAAGAAAGATCAAAAGACCAATGCAACCAAATCAAGTGAAAAAAACTGTTATATTTTTAAATACTGTTAAAGAAAATAAACAGTATCAAATATTAGACCCACTCAAATAATGGCTTATCACCTTGTATGGCTCTCCTTAATTTGCTTCTAATGTCAATTTTGTGGGTACCATATATATTTTTATTAATGTACTTTCATGACATAATCTCCCTTTTTTTCAAACTCAACCATCTTAAAATTAATACAGCCAATTATGAAGAGAGAATAATGAAATTCACAACCAACCCCTCCACTGAAATTTTTGTCTTATAGGAACTGAAAGATTATCGGAATATGTAATTGACGAGAAGGCTTAATAATCATAGTTAATTCATATACATATCATGTATCATATTCTCGGGCCAGCCCTTTATGGGGGACTAATTAAGACATAAAAGATAATCACATACATGTTTTCATAAAACGACAAAAATAACACTTTGATATAGACCATAGTTATCATCATTTATGCATTGAAGTGAGGCTCTAATCTAACTAGCTAGGGTTTTAATTAGTACTCCAATTAGCTTAAATAGAGTCGGTGGTTGCTTGCAATTTTCAACAATGGAGGAAGAATCAGATCTTGTGGTCTGGAGCACTATGATGTGCTTAGTATCAAGTAGCTAGGTTTCTTTTTATTTCTTCCTTTTTTCCCTCGTTTTCTGAGTTTATGGTTTGGTTAATTTACTTTTTAATCTTTCTGTTAAAAGGTGAGGCACATAATAATGGTGGTTAATTCATAAAAATCAGGTCTAAAGTTTAAACGTTCATTCACCAGTGTAAATTAAGTGGTGAGGTAACTTTACATACATCCCATCGGATAAGAATATTATGAGTAATTGGTGGTGACCATACAACGTCAAGAATTCATCAATAATTCATTCACATTTAAACTTTGTAAATACAGCTTCCCCCCACTAATTAGGTAATGATTACAAATAATCCTACTACTTGCATCTGAAGATCCTACATTAGAACACCCAGTTATTCAATTTATTCAAGTAACTAGACATGAATCTTGTGAAACTATAACCAATTCAAGTACTTAATCCGATATGAAATAGAGTGAATAATTGTTAGATGCGGTATAGTTTAGTCATCTGATCTAGTCACTTAAAAACATTTGCAAAAATCTAAATAAACGGTATAGTTTAGTCATCTGATCTAGTCACTTAATTCCTCATATTATAACCAGATCTATAGATGCGGTATATTTAGGTTCATGGATGAACAAAAAGCACTTGCTACTTAATTACTTTGTTAATCAATCTCAGAGTTACATTATTTAACATTTTCTTAATGATTATGTTTCCTTTTTTTAATATTTTACAAGAAGATGTATAGCACTAATGTAAAAGAGACATTTTGATGTAAAGTTAATGTGTTACCTTGGGTTGCAACATCATCATATGCCATTTAGCTATACACGATTCAATTCACAGAATCTAGAAAACTGGGGAACCACTAGCTTTGTGCTTTTGTGATAATTATTTTTTTTTCTTATTTTAAGCTGTGGATTTTTAACAATAATTAATCCCTGCATTAACCTCAGAATAATTCTTCAAATCCACCAAGGAACGTGGCTTATCAATGCTTTAAGTAATAATTAGCATTAAAATGGCCGATGTGCCTACAGCTTTAAAGGTCAACTTTACCAATGAAGCCTTAAAAAAAGAAAGCATAATGATCAAGTCCAAACATTGTGTCTTATACAAGATGATGCACGCAAATAACCAAAGCCTACGTGTATAAATGATAAAACTTGGGAATGTTGTTTGATAAAAATGCATTTGTTTTATTGTTTAACAATGTTGATGTTATTACGAATTTGGTATTAGGGGATATAATCAACAGTTGCGTTAAATGAAACTATAAGAATTTAAGCTCGAATATTAACATATTGTATGTTGCAGAAAATCAAATTATAAGGATTTGAACTTGACATTTTGAGCTTAGGGCTTCATGCATAGGTCATACTCTTCTGGTCTTGTTTTATCACGAGGAAATGTTCTTTTTAGTGAAAGAGGAAATATTTATTTTGATATCATTTACAAGTTACATCATTGAAACTACCATATTAATGCACAATTTGACCCTTCATTTATAATTATTTTGACTATTTAAGAGACTAGTAGTATTGTATGTAAAATAGAGGAAAATCAAGAAGCTATTTTTAATCTTATTAACCGAGTTAACAAGAATTAGGTAAAGGTGCTATAAACAATTTCAAAAGAGTAGTATTTATGGATCATGATAGGATGAAGAAACCTTGTATCATTGGGGCAACAACGTTTCAAAACAATTTTTTCCTTTTTTTATTATTTGGTAATAAAAACAGATGTTACTGTTTTTGAACAAACATGGAAATTCATTAAATCTTGCAAGACATTATTTGCAGAAATCATTATAATTCAAGCTATATTATTACAGGATCACATCATTATGAACTATCATTAAGACTCAAAAACATGTAGCACAATCATCATGGCCCAAAGAGAATGTAGACTAAATTTTCCTGGCACTAAACCTAATGATTAAAATGAACTGGATACCAATAACAAATCTATAGTGTTTCCTATTTATGAAAGAGAAAAATTGACGTGTTTTTCCCACAACTCCATTCAAAGTTTCATAATTGACGTTATCTGGCCAATAAGATATCAGAGTTTGGCAGACCAGATAACACATTTTGATTAGAAATTATGGTACAGTGAGAAGACGTATGGGTAAGTGGGCAAGTAAGATGTCAAATAATTTAACAGTAAGCTGGCGACTTTCAATAGTAGTAATAGATATTCAATTCACTCAAACAAACCAGTTCCTAACAATAAAGATTACAAAATAACTAGTAGTAACAAATATCACGTGACAACAACCTAAACACATAGATAAGGCTACAAACGTAAATCCGTATTTCTCCATCAAAACGTTGGCATGTCATTTATATCATATCCTTGGATCTCCACAACACTGAACTTTTGCAAACAAAATGCAATCTTCATCCATCTCTGATCCCACCTAGCTCCTGCTCTTGGATTTTTCCATAGCTCTGGGAGCTGTGGTGAAAAAGAAAAACCATTTAAACCACTATGACATAATCTAAAGCGAATGTGGTGTTAGGCATATTTTTAGCAGGCTTGCTGATATATATGACATGATATATTCCCTTGTATGTAGAGAGGAGGGAGGTAGAGGAGGAATATGAAGTTGTCAATTACAAGCAATATACCAAAGAAACTCATTCTCATTGCCTATAGCCATGTATGCATCCACACAAAGTCATCCAACCACACAGGAAACATGGATTGGTTCCATACAACATAACCCCTTGAAAGTTGAACCTACGATATGCTTTGTTCCCGTAAATCATTAAATTTAATTTATAAAAAAAAACTATTTTACTTTCTACCTTGAGGATATTCCCACAGTCCCTTTGTACCTGAATATGGAACCTATTTGAGGATGTGAGCTTGTAACACATGATCTCTTTCTATTTAATCTCCCATTGCTCCTAACTTTACCCTATTAATGCTCCTCAATAAGAAACAAGCGAGAGAGGGATTATAGAGACTAAGGGATGTGGTTAGGGTGATTTGTTAATAACTTAACTAATATATTTAATCTAACCAAATTAAGTAATAAATTTTATATTTAGGAACGGAGGAAGTATTAAGTAACTGTCCACATATAATATTTACAATTGTGTTTAATGAGGCCCAACTTCAAATCAACAAATATTCTCATTTATAAGGAATAAAAAGGGTAAAAAAAAGCAACAGTTAAAATGAATACCCAAGCCAATGGCATCTGAACCCTTCATAATTTTTAGCCTCTTGCATGTCTCGATGAACATCCTGCCACAACAGCAAATGAGGTTGAAATTAGAATGAAAATGGGCAGATAAAATTACTATAATTTATCCTAATTATTAGACGCAAACAAAAAGTAAAATTGACTGCTACAGTTGACGCCAATCAAATAATAAGAGATTAACACATGCCAAGAGGAATTATTATGGGACAATCTGTAAAATCAAACAGCCAAATCTTTTAACATTATATTATAAACAATTCCAATCGGAAAAATCAGCCACTTAACCCTACGTATTGCAACTTCAAACAGATCAGAAACATTTACATCGACCGATGTAACAAAAATTGGACATTTAAATCCATTTCCGTACACAACAAATTGATAAAAGTCATGTTTAAAAGGCAACTTGAGCACCACCAGACCAAAGAGTACAATTAAAAAAAAATCAAAAAGAGAAGCCCAAAAGAAAATTTATGATAGCAAATCACAAATTAAATTCATAAACTGTTTAAAAGTGAATAGTACTGGTGCTAATATGCTAAATGTGCAGGAGGAATGTAGCAAGATAAGAGAAGATCTAAGGAAAAACTGCACAGATTGTAGATATCCAAAATTCGCTAGCAAAGTGCTATGACATTCACAAATCAAGTATTAAGAAAAAAGGCATCATGCACGTAACAAGAAAGTATTCCTCAGAAAATGACATTCAGATAGGCAACATATAACCATGTTCGCACAATTATGCAACAAAATCTTAATGGTGCCCAAGGTTTGTGTTTGAATGCAAGACCATGCAATAAGACACAGCTAAGTAAAGGAAATTGCAAATATTGGATTTCATGAGTACAGTATTTTAAATCTGTAGAACACAGAGAGGTGAGATCTAAGATCTGCCCTGCTACACATAAAAGGGAATACAGAAGTCTTCTAATTTCCACAGCAATTGAGCATGATTGTAAATTATTTGAACAGGTGAAAAAAGCATACTATA
Source organism: Mimosa pudica (assembly GCA_029929735.1). NCBI lineage: Eukaryota > Viridiplantae > Streptophyta > Magnoliopsida > Fabales > Fabaceae > Mimosa > Mimosa pudica. Next base: position 7,017,239 of record JAKELP010000017.1, on the reverse strand, counting down.
ATACACATCACACAAATAAATGTGGTAAAAGGCAAAGCACAAAGGTTTTACAAGACCTACCCCCATGGTACATCCCCTACAAGCATCCAATCCCCATCTTTATCTTCATAAGTGAGAACGTACTCAGAACCATGCAGAAGATCCCTCAACTTGCTCTCACTTAACATTTCTCTGCCAGGAGCACCATGAGAACCACATTGACCTAAGATCGTAAACATTGTAATAGCTCAGTAAAATCTATCCCAACGGTAACGTGACAGAAATTCATTAAAATATATGTGGAACGAAAATTTCAAAATCAAGTAGAAAAGCAGCTACTCACCTAAGGTAAAACAGCTGAACATCTTCTCGAGGGCAGAAGAGAGTTCTTGATATGTTGTATAATTCCTTAGATCCACTTTTCTTAGATAAGGAGCACCATCCATGCTCACTTTTACAAAGAGGGCAGCAGGACCGGGTTTTCCATCAACTTCATCATTGTTCTTAGAAGTATTGGCCAATGAATTCTTCCTATATGATCTTATAGGAGGCCAACCAACAACTTGTGCCCTGTCAAGGATAATAACATTGGCATACTTAGACTTCCATATAAATTCATCACAAGGTAATTGTTCCACTTCCAATTTCTCCCAAATTAATAGACCACTATTCTAGATTCCACTTACTTAGCAGCTGGCGCACTACCATTAGCTGGAGTACCAGTACGATTCTGACTATGGCCATTGGCCGCAGAAGATCGATCTTGAGAAACTTTAGCAGGCATTTCTTTCATATAAGTTGCCTGAGCTCCAGAAGGTCTAGGTAACATTACATTTATCCCTGAAGTACCAGTAAAATTTCCCTGCACCACAGACTAATGAAAATTAGAGTCACAAAGATAAATAAAATCCCACTACCCTTCAGCATGTTGAACTCCATAGTTCTTTTACCTCCGGGAAACCGTCCATGGTGTCTGAGAAACCTCTCTTGTTTCCTGAAACAACAACCTTTTGGGACGATGAACAGATTCCATCTTTTGTAGGAAGCAATGGGAACAGCGGTTTCTCATCCAGCTTTGTCGAGTTCGATACATAAAGATCGGAGTCCCTTTCAGGAGACAAGGATCCAGGAAGACCAAGCCTCAACTCTGTAGCCTTCAAATTCATGTTGTCCTTTTTCTCCTCTGAAATGCTAGGGACACTAGAGCTGTCAACTGATGATGAACAATCTGACAATCCAAGGTAATTACGTTCTTTCAATGCAGTCCCATTATGAGATATAGAATCCAAGGAAGGTGAAGATGCAACTATTGAAATATTGCTCTTCCCTTCCACCTCAGCAACCAGCAAAGGTGGAGACATCAGACTTCAACAAACAAACAGCTCTAACTGAAACCAGAAACCATTAGTTTGGATCACTTGTTAAGAAGAAGTGCAACATGTAAGAGTAAAAGGCCAAGTACTAGGAAACCATATCATTCTTCCATAAATGAAAATGTCAGCCAAATGCTTTATAAAAAGTAATGAAAATCATCTAAAAGGGGACTAATCAAAGATAGAAAGGGTACCCAATTACTATAATCATGATATTAGCATGCATTAAAACATACATGCATTAATTTCAGCCATCTTGCAGTATAAAGTTTGATGAACAAATAATTATAATAATAATACAGAAGTTCAACCAAAGAAACAAGGGTTTTCTCGCAACCCTATTAAGTGAAATCTAAATAATTACTCTGAGCTTACAAATTAATCCACTGTCAAGAACATAGCTACATAGTACAATTAAATTCAAGAAGCTCAAAAAGATACTACATCTTCATATTCTTTAATTTGCTTATTTATTGCTTCTAAAATTTCTAAAACTTTCTATCTAAGCTCCATAAGCTAATATTACCCAAAAAAATACAAACAAAAAATAAGAAAACCATAACAAAATTAAAGAAGCTATGGCACAACAGATCCAAAGCAACACATAACAAGCAGCAAATGACACGAAGAATATGAAAAAGAATAAAAGTCAAAATTTTAATAATACCCAGATGAACAAAATATGAAATTGAATGCAGAATATGCTTAAAAAGAGGCAAAGCAACTCAAAAACTCAATCAATATGAACTCATATACATGTAAAGCAAAGAACTTTAAACAAAAAAAAACACCCAGAGAACCAAAAATAAAAAAGAATAAAAAAGGAGCAAAGAAAAAGAGAAGAGAAGGGACTAAAATAGAAAGAGAAGAGGAAGATAAAGAAGACTTGGAAGGCTTACCAAATAAGGTATTAACAGATGATAGATCAGAAGAGGAAGAAGAAGAAGAAGAAATATTGATGAGAAAGTTGAATGCAAGAGAGAAGAATAAGGTGAAGTGGGAAAGAGAGGAGAGAGAAAGTTTAGGAGACTTCCATGAAGCACAAAGCAACAAAAGCTTCCACCGTGACAACCTCAATGAATGAATGAGAGAGTGAAGGGTAACAAAAAAGCGGGAAGGGGCAAAACAGACAATTCACTATGATGCGGACGTGAATATTCTGACTAACATTAATTAATCACCACTTTGACTTTTTTTTAAATGTAAGAAGTAAAATTAATCGTTTTTAAATTATTTTACTAAGACTTTAAAATGTTTATAAATATTTCATGATAAGATCCTTCTGACTTTTTTATGAAAAATTAATGATGTAACTTTAATCATTTTAAATTGTGTAATTAAATTTTTTTCTTTAGGGCTAATTTATTGAGATTACATCTATGTTGTCAAGTAAGAGATTTAATATTACTGTAATAAAAAAAAGAGAGATTTAATATTACGTACGGCTATTAACAACTTTGCTTGTTAACAAAGACTATTTTATTTGTTTTCGGTGGTCATTAACAATTTCTTGTTACTTCTATAAAATTAAATTTCTTACTTGGAATTAGTGTGTAATTGTCAATTCTACTTATAAATTAACTTATCAACTAATTACATGTGATATTATAATTTAATGATATAATTTACATACTTAATTTTCACAAAAAAGTCAAATAATCTTATATTTGGAACTAGATTGAATATATTTTTTTCTCAAAACTAATTTATTTAACATTTAAACTAATTTATAATATAAATATATAGTATGACATATAGTATAATTTAATTTCTTCTCAAAAGCTGAGGAGTGGGTAAATTTTTTGGAACGCGAATCTAGGAGGGAGAGGTTCTAATCGGACGGCTGTGATTGATTGAAGTGGAAATATCAAGCTATCAATGTTGTGGAGACAGTGAAATAAATGACTTGTCCCTGTAACAGGTGCAATGAATTATTAGGGATTTTCTAAAAGAAAATAGCATGATGCGTTTTGGGATGAGCACTAGCACAGAACGTGCATGCGATGAAAATGCCAAACCTGCCCTTTGGTTTAGTATTTGGCTGATTACCCATCTGTTGCTATTAAGATTTTTCTTTCCTATAAGCTTTCTTTCTTCAAAATGAATGGAAGTCTTTTTTAAAAAAACATACATGAATGGTTTAGCTGCAAATATAAAATACTCCATTAAAGAACAGTTAAACATGAAATAAAAAAAATGAAATAAAAAAAAAAGAACAGTTAAACGTTTTGACAATTTATTTTTAATTCTAGTTGCATTTGAGAAGACAACACAAAACTAGGTAAAACTAGATGAAACACAAAACTAACTAAAACTAGATGAAACTCATCAGTGTGAATAGAAAAAATCAATTGCTTGTCATACTCCATAACCTACGGAAATTAGGTTCAAGGGAAATTTAATTAGAGGTCCCTCACAAGAGAGTTAATACTGGAAAAATCCCAAAAGTTGAAAATATTAATGTAGGGTCCCAAGGGACCTCACATTAATATATTTGAAAAGTGAAAAGACAGTTTTGCCCCTAGTCTTAAAAAAAATTTACCCCTCCTCCCCCACCCCCCCACCAGCCTCCCCCCCCTCCAGCCCCACCCTCCCCCAGCGCCACCCTCCCCAGCGCCCCCCTCCCCACCCCCACCCCTCCAGCGCCCCTCCCCTCCAGCGCCCCCCACCACACCCACCCTCCCCGTCCGCCTCCCACCCCCCACCCCACCCCCCTCCCCACATCGGGCCCCCACCCCCCACCCCACCCACATCGGCCCCCCCACCCCCACCCCACCCCCTCCCCACACCCCCTCCCCCCTACCAGTTCGGCCCCCCCACCCCCACCCCTCCCCCCTCCCTCTTCGGCCCCCCACCCCCACCCCCTCCCCCTCCCTCCTCGGCCCTCCCTCCTCGCACCATTTCCTCGCACCAGTTTTTGGGAGGGGGGAGGGGGTGGGGGGCCGATGTGGGTGGGGTGGGGGGTGGGGGGCCGATGTGGGTGGGGTGGGGGGTGGGGCCGATGTGGGGAATGGGGAGGGGGTGGGGGCCGATGTGGGTGGGGGTGGGGGGGTGGGGGCCGATGTGGGGAGGGGGTGGGGTGGGGGAGAGGAGGCAGGAGAGAGGAGGGAGGAGGCTGGGGGTGGGGGAGCGGAGGGTGGGGGGGAGAGGAAGGGGTGGGGGTAGGGGAGGAGGGAGAGGTAATTGTTTTTAAGGTTAGGGGGTAAAACTGTCTTTTCACATTTCAAATATATTAATGTGAGGTCCCTTGGGACCCTGCATTAATATTTTCAACTTTTGGGACTTTTCCAGTATTAACTCCCTTGTGGGGGACCTCTAATTAATTACCCCAATTATAAATTATAAGCTCTATCATTAGTTCGCATACTGGGTGAACCTAAAATTTTTTAAAAGATTTTTGTATTAATAAAACAACAAAAAGTCTCATTAAAAGTTTTTAAAAGTGACACAAAATATGGTGACAATTAAGTCAACTAAATGTTATCATTCTAAAATTTAAATGTAAGGTAAGATAATAATGTAGGAGTAACACGTAAATAGTGGTGTAAAAATATCATAACCACATAAAAAAACACTATTTTAATAACTTCGTTTGTATATTTGCATCCTTTTAAAAATTCGTTGACACACTTGTTAATTAAACCATTTTTTTTACTATTTGGAAACCTTTAATACCAAAAAATATTGGCAATGTCTAGTGATTTTTATAGAGAGGTGATCGTGTCCCGTAAAAAACAAAGCTCGGGATAGGGTTTCTGTCCCATGTCTCTCCCAGTCCCGATTGTGATCGAGACTGGACAAGAAAATTTCATAAGGATTTTTCATAAAAAAAAATTATATGTACTCATACATAATATAAACTAGTCAGCACTGGTGTTCTTGGACCATCTACAGACTCTATTTTTTATATGCGTGAGACAGGCGAATATTGGACAGTAGTCATGGGACTTAATCCGCATTAATCCGATCCTTGGTTATTACAAGAAATAATGACGATTTAAACAACAGTTTTGAAGGTTAGAATATTTAATTTATTTTGACATTATGCAAAATAATGACTCCGATAAGCACATATAAATCTTTTAACTGGTGTATCATTTCGAACGACCGCAAGTTCAAATCGTAAGGGTAATCAAAAATCTAAACTCTAAAATATAGGGTTCCTTGAGCCATTTAATTAATTTTACTGTGTGTGTGAGGTCCACTCCTCCTTTAACCTCCTTTAACCCTTTAACTTGAGCAAGAACACAAGTATATACCCTTGTATGTTCTCACTCTCAAGCAATCTGAGACTTCTCTATTTGACACCCACGATGTTTTTATTGGAAAAATCTAACAATACATTCCCTTTTAGTTACTATTATTATTATTGTTCTTTTTTGTAAAACATTTGTTTATACATTCTTGTATATGAAAAAGTATTAAAAAAAAGTAGGCTAAATAGTTATTAAAAGTAATATTGAAAATAGCTAAATCATATGTATCTTCCTAACCCTGCTTGAATAACTAATGCTGATTCTTCCATATAATATTTTAATTCAGATACTTGTCCGTAGAAAAATTATATAGAATTATATTGCATTATATCTTAATAATTTTACATCATGTTCATGTAATTTATAAAGGATCAAATTTTCTAAAATATATTCCATTAAAATAAAAATGAGCGTATATAATTGTTAAAATAATAGAAACATAAATTGAATGGAAAAAATTATACATATTTATAACAGCCTGACCTGGATGGGGTTGGGATTTAAAGAGCTAGATCTAAAAGGTTGCTTATTACCCTTAAATATTATAATCATCTAACTCTTTTTTATGTGAGTCTGAAATTTAAATTATTTTGATATTTTTTATGAGAGTCTTCTTGGGTTCTATTAGATTTAATTAGTTTTTACCATTTTTACCCCTCTAAAATATCTACTTTCTCATATAATCTTATTCGTATTACACATTCTCTTTTATATTTTCTCTCGTCAATACTAGGGTAAAAGCGAAAACATAATACTAAACTTGGCCCCTAATAACGTTTTTAATACCAAAATTTCTTGACGTACATCAATAATACACATCTCTTCAACATGATGCATTTTTATATTTCCGTTTATCACAGCTTTAAGCGCGTGTAAAGCCATAAAGGTACTAGCCTTTAGACATGTTTTGAGCGCTTTCGTAGGCTACACTAGCCTTTGCAAAAGCAATAATTTTAATGCAATCAAACAATTAATTATATCTAAAAACTATAATGTGTAAATTAAGTATTTGTATTAATTTATATATTTATGAATATATTTATATATGAGAAAAGATGCATGAATTTTTTATGAACCAATGAATGAAGTTTACGTATTTGGAAATGGCCATGATAGGCGAAATTAACATTTGAAACAAAAAGAATATTTTTTAATAAATATTAAATGTAATATTTAATAAAATTTATTTTTAAAAATTTAATCACGGTACATGCGCTTTAAGCGCATGTAAAGGCTAAAAATATTCCAAGCGCTTTTATTCCCAAGTAAAGGGAATTCATTAAAAAGTAAATAAATTCATCCTTTATATGCGCTTAAAGCACGAGTATATATTTACCTACACTTTACAGTTGATGAGCGCTTGTGAAAGGGCACTCATAAAGGCATTTTCTGTAGTAGTAGTAGTGGTTTGAGACAGAGAGAGAGAGAGAGATTCAGCTATTAACAAACATTTTACCACGTGCGATGCACGGGAGGTCAATATTTATTTATCATGTAAATACAAACACTATAGGTGTATTAAAGTGAGGCATGAGATGACATGAGTTTTTTTGGAGCAATCGTTCAAGCTGAAAGAATAATTCTTATGGACAACTCTCGCAATTTTTTTAATGGGCAGCTGTTCTTTCAAAATAATTTTATTTTACATTACATGAGTTGTTTTTAACTTGTTTGTAAAAACAAAGAAAAAGAATATAACTTCATCGCCTACCTTTTCCATCCAAACTCCCCTTACTATAAATCAAATGTGATATGTATGACTACTGCCAATGAATTGTTTTAAAAAAATCACATTACATGTAATATTTTTAATTTGTGAGAATCAACTTAGATCATTTATAAAAACAATTGAAGAGTCAAATTTCATCCTTAATGTCGGCATCTGAACCCCCCGCCCCCTCCCCCCCAAAAAAACAAAACAATCTCTCCCATGCAACCCAAAAAAACCAAATTTCCCCATGTACTTCCCTATCAAAAAGTTCAATTGGTCTTTTTTAGCTAATTTTTCCAAATGGTTTCAATATAGATTACATATAATATTTTTAAAATTTTACCAAGAATCAAACTCGCTCATTTATAAAATAAAAAGAAGAATCAAACTTCATCTCAACCTTCTTCATCTAACCCCCTTGAACTAAATCAAATTTCTCTTGTGCACCTCCCCATCTAAAAGTTCACGTGGTCTAATTGTTTTTTGCAGTTGATTTTTTCAAATAATTTCAAATTATATTTACATGTAATATTTTTTTAACTTAGCCAATAATTAGACTCGCCGTTGTGTAAAAACAAAAGAAGAACCAAACTTCATCTCCAACCTCACTCATCCAAACCCTTCCCACAAAATAAACCAAATTTCCCTCGAGCACCTCCTCCATCAAAAGTTCACTTTGTTTAAATTTTTTTGTAGTTGATATTTCCAAATATTTCAATTTAATATATTTTTAACTTGGCCAAAAATCAAACTCGCTCATGTATAAAAATAGAAGAAGAGTCAAATTTCATCCCAACCTTTACTTGGACAAAATATTTTTTGGAAGTTGATTTTTCCAAGTAAATTTAATTTCTAAGATTCTCATATTATATAAATATTCAAAATTTAAGTCTTTTACTCTAATTTTCTTTCTTTTTTTAATTTGGAACTTCTTATTATGAAAACAAATAAATTAAATTAAGAAAAGGCATAAATACATGGAAAGATCAAGGTAAATTAAATTAGTGATGGAAAAATAACTATAAATACTTCAAATTGATTTCAAATTACATTACGTGCGTTATTCTTAAATTGACCAAGAATCTTACTCAATTGTGTAAAAACAAAAGAAGGGTTGGACTCCATCGCCAACCCCCATCCAAACGCCCCCCTCCCCCCAAAAAAAACTAAATTTCCCCGGGCACCTCCCTACACCTCTCTATTTGAAAATTCACTTAGTGTAATTTTTTTGGGTAGGTAATCTTTCAACATGGTTTCAATGTAAATTACATGTAATATTTTAACTTACCCAAAAATCAGACTCACTCATTTATAAAAATAAAAGAAGAGTCAATCTTTATCTCAAAACTTCTCCATATAACTTCTATACACTTCTAAAGACATAAATCTAAGATTGACTAATGTCAAAAATAACTATAAATACTTCAAATTAATTTCAAATTACATTACATGCGTTATTTTTAAATTGAATAGTAATGATTTCACTTAATTGACTAATGTCAAATAAAGTTGTGTTTTAAAATTTCCAACTATTTTTATCTAGTCTCTTATCATCTCTCCTATTTTTTGAGATTTTGTTTTGATTTAGATAAATATACTAAGATTGGGCATCAAAGTTGATATGCGAAATAAAACAGTTTTGTAAGTATATGTGAAATTGTTTACATGATAAATAAACTTATGTCAAACAGTTTCAGTTTGATAATGTAAAATTAAGCATGAGTAATTCTACTTTCCTGTCTTGTAGTCAATTAAGTTGTAACAAAACATGTTCCAAAACAATATCTCTACTCCATGCTAAGTACAAAGTAAAATTATCTTCAGACTTCAAAATCGATTTTCTTAGACATTTTGGAACGCTTCTATGTATACGACTTTTGTTAAATGTTAACAATACAATGAGCAATGTAGTAGGTTAATCTTCTATATTTTTAAGCAAATAAAATTAGTATGAAGGTATTTTGATGAAATTATTTGAGCAAATGAAAAGTCAAAATTCAACCCCAAATTCTGTCTACCAACCCTCACCCCCCTCCCAAAAAAAACAAAAATTCATGGGCACCTCCCCATTTAAAAGTTCGCTCACTTGATAACATCTATTAATCAGATAAGATAGTCTCATAAGTGAATTTGACATGATCCCTATTGATTCAAAATAGTTCAACATCCCAATTAACTTAGACTATATGTAATATATATTTTTAGCTCGGCTAAGAATCAAAATTGCCCATGTATAAAATTAAAAGAAGAGACAAACTCCATTTCAACCCTTCACTTAGATTAATTTTTTAATTGATCTTTCCAAGTAATTTCAATTTTTGACATTCTCATATTGTATAAATGTTCAAATTAAGTCTTTTACTGTAATTTTTGCTATTTTATCTGGAACTTCTTATTATGAAAAAACAAATTAAATTAAGAAAAGACATAAATACTTGGAAAGATCAAGGTAAATTAAATTATTGATGGAAAAATAACTATAAATACTTCAAAATGATTTAAATTTACATCACATGAGTTATTTTTAAGTTGAATAAGAATTTGACTCAATTATGTAAAAACAAAAAGAAGAGTTAAACTTCATTGTCAAACCCCAATCCAACCCCCTTCCCCAAAAAAAAAAAAACAAATTTCCCCTTGGCACCTCCCTATATGAAAGTTCACTTGGTTTAAATTTTTTTGGAAGCTGATCTTTTCAAATAATTTTATCTTAGACCACATGTAATATTATTTTGACTTGACCAAGAATCAAACTTGCCCGTGTATAAAAATAAAAGAGACAAACTTCATCTCAATCCTTAAATTAAATTTTTTGGTTTTCCAAACAATTTTAATTTTTAAGATTATCATATTATATAAATATTCATAATTAAGTATTTTATTCATAACTAATGATTTTTTTTATCAGACATAACTAATGAATTTAATCTTCAGGTCTTTGTGGAACTCTCAGAACTGAACAAAGAGGAGGAAGGCCTGGATATTAATTTTGAATTAAAACAGCTGATGCACTTTATCAATTATTAATGAATGGGCTGGATTGAGAATACTAATGTGCAAGTGCAATAAACTGACTCCTAAGGGCTAACCACAGGAAAGACACTTCATACTTATATATGACCTGAAGGGTATTTATAAATGATACTCCCTCCGCTCCCTAATATAAGAGTCAGCCGCGAAAAAAAAAGCTTCTTAAAAATACATATGAATGTTAGTTGGGTGTCTGGAGTTAATGCTTCTTTTCCAATATTGCCCATATTTATTATGATACTTTTAAGAGAGAGAAATATACAAACATTAATAAATATGAAAGAGAGTTAGGGGTAAAATAGGAAAAATGCATTTAATGAGAAGAGAATGTGAGATGAGCTATTATATTAGGGACCAAAGCCATTCAAATTTTGGCTCTTATATTAGATACCGGAGGGAGTATATCTGATATAATTAATTTTAAATTATTTTCCATTCACCTAATTGAATTGAATGCATTTAAGTGTGGAGGAATTGGGAATAAATTCGTGAGTTCTATACCATTAAGTGAAAAACCAAAAAATGGTAATATCCAAACAAGTTTAAAAAATAAATTTAATCAAGTGGGTAAGACAAATTCCCAAATGTGCATTGGAACTGTTAAAAATTTAAAACTAATTACTGAAAAAGCAAGCTTTGGATTTGGAAATGAGTTATTATGTACATTCAAAAGTCAAAACTCTAGCTGCCCCATTAATGGTATGGTGCATTTACTTTGTGTTTAGTTCAAATATTTGTGTTTGGTTCATTAAAATAATTATATTGGGCTTGCCTAATTAATTTTGTTTTGATTGCTATTGTGGTAGTTTCAAGGTGAGTAATTATTATACTAACCAAATATTGTTTAATATAAGGGGAAAAGAAGAAGCACATAGGAAATGTGGTTATAATGTGAAAAGAAAGAGGTTCAGATAGGAGATTTAGATGTATATATTAGATGATGACATGTGATATTTTTTAAAACAACTAATAAAAACACATAAATATATATTGGGGATGGGAAGCGATCGAGACGACCTCATCCCACGCCCCGTCCCATCTCAAATGTGAATTTTATCCCGTCTCAATTTATCTGTCACCAAAATTTTCGTTTTTAAAAGAAGAAGTGTACACATTGGTCAACTACTTAACCTTTTAGTTTGCCACTTTAAATTTGACCCACTTTCCTTAAAAAAATAGAGATAGAGAAATCACTTACTTGATTCTAATTGTTATATGAGCCCAAAATTATGAATTTTATCAAAAATATAAGATTTTATATTATATTCTCTCATCATTGAATATATTTTTCCTATTTTACCCCTAATTTTCTTTCATATTTATTAGTACTCATGAATTTCTTTCTCTTTATATACTCACCATAAATAAGAGTAATAGTATAAAAAGTTTTATATTTAAAATATATTTAATAATTTTCACATATATATTTTTATAAGAAATTTATTAGGGATTTTTATAAGAAACATGTTAGGGCATATGGTTCTCAGTGGAGGGAGTATTCATTAAGATAAACCATGCTAGTGTAGTAAGAGCTTGTTTGGTTCTAGGAAAGTTTGACAAAGAATTAGAATTGGAAAGTGTAAGATGGAAAGTAGGGGTAATGATGAGAGAGTAAAGTTTATGGGCCCCACGATAAATGTGAGGTGGAGAGAGAAAACTTGTGGGTCCGAGATATATGTAAATGACCATATTACCCCTTAACTTTTCAATTATTCACAATGCACTTTCTTTGTTTGTGGCAACCAAACAAGCCCTTAATGATACTGCAGAGGACAGACTCGACTAATGAGGAAGAATGGATCTCCTCATCTCCGGCTGAAAATTCCACCACACTGCGGAAAACACATGAAAACCTATTTCTCTGGGAGCACTTCCAAAAAACAATTTTCTCATATAACTATACACTATTTAGCATAAAGCGCGATATTAGTTTTTCACCACTTTTCCAAACGATTATAAAACAAACTCTTAAGTTTCATCTTGTTTATCTTGTTGCCGATCGATGATGAGGAGTTAAATGCGTGTGTTCTAGGGAGTTTTAGTAGGGTGAATGTCATTTTTAAATGAATACACGATACCACTTCCTTGTGTAATATTATGTCCTGGCTTTCTTATACAGGACAATAGTATAGCTTTCTTCATGACAAATCAAGGGCGGTATGCATTGTTTTTAGAATATTGTAGAAGTGGCCTTATTGTATGTATACAAAGAGCTGCAAATTATAGATAAAATATATATATCCACTGCATATGACCATTGACATTGACAAGTTTGTTTAGTTATTGCTTCATTTGCATATCCAAAGTCCTAATCTTGCCATTTTTTATTTTCTAGAGAAATAAATCCATTTAAAGAAGGAACTATTTCTTCCCTTTCCATTTTTTTATAGAGCTGACTATTCTGGAGAATATTCAAAAAATGCAAGAGTTATTTATAAATTGATTTATTATGTTGTTTATCTCAATAACTAATGTATTTATCATATAATTTAATATATAATTAATATTTTGATTTTTAAAAATCTTTAAACACAACCTATCCGATGAAAGAAATCACAAACACAATGCTCGTACTCATCAGAAAACTAAAATCGAAAACTAACAGTACGTAATTATCAAATCCTGTGACATGATCGACATGATTGTGAGAGAGGATTGCATGAGAAGAAAAGGGTAAAGCATGCGTGCGAAGATGGAAGGGTAAATTGACTGAAGAGAGAGTGACAGTTGAGTGATGGGAAAGTGATATTTTTGAGGAAGAGGACAGAAGAAGAAGATGAAGAAGAGTGAAAAGGAGTAAAACCAGGAAGCATATTAATGTTATAAGGTCAACTCATTTTGCAGGCTAGCAGGCACACCCTGTTTTATTGTTGTTATTATTATTCACCATCATCATTATCATTCATTAGGATCATTTGATTTTGTCTTGGCGTGTGAAGGGAAGGTGGAATTTGTATCCCAAGCACCAAACACCATCCCTCTTCCTCAGGATTGCTGGACACTTGCCAGTGGTAAGTAATGTAGACTAATAACTTGTTCCCTACTAGCTTTTAAAAGAATATGATAGATCACTCTTGAAAAGAGTAAAAAAATGAAAAACATAACAAACCCACAATCTTATCTCTTGAATATACAATTATACACACAATCTGATCCTATCGTGTATATGCCAGGCCAATGCGCCCGCTTGTAGATTTTTTTTTTGATACAAAGACAAAATGATATTAATTAGCGAGAATATTACATAGTTTTAATAATGTCTATAAAACGAAAATTAAAAACATTACACATATTAGAAGTAAGCCGCCGTGTGGATAAACTTTTATCTCGACATGAGTGCATTTAAAGCTGCTTATTGAAAAAAAATACCTCCATTAAATTCTTTGAATATATAGGAATATGGAATAGAGATGTGAGAACTATTTGTGAATATAGAGATAGTAAAATTAAACTAATAACGAAGAAGATTAGTATGGTCTATTGTTTTTTGTTATATCCAAATAGTTAAGCCATGGCTACATTGTCTGTAGTTTGGACTTTGGAGGTCTACGTACTATATTGCCTTTTACTTAATTATTGAGCTACCTAATATCTGGCACCCATTGAAATTTTTTATACCATGTTATGATAATGATCAATTACAATTTGTTGACACGGGATGATTGATGAGTTGTACTATTATATTCTTCTTGTCTTTCTTATAACATATTTTCACCTAACCATAATTATAAGTCCCATTATATTAATAAAATTAATTATTTTTTTGTAATTTAACCTTTATCTAGTCCCCTTTTAAACAATTTAGATTCCAATCAATAGAGAAAAAGGGAGACAAAGACAAACGTTCGGGGAACTTATAGAAGGAGACCTATTGATAAATAATATACCCAAAGAGTTGATTTCTGATAAAGTGTAATGACATCGTATAATTCATGCAGCCGACTTCACGCGGTGTATTAAGGTTTTGTTATTTTTGTCCTAACCCTTATCTAGTCCGAATTGATTCACTTTCTTTTAGGTTATGCAAGTTCCTTGTAGTATAATTGAAATTCATGTATTAAAAAGCTATGAACTTTCTTTTAACATGTATTATACCTTTATTAAGGGTTCTGTCCTTATGGATCGCCATCTATTATATATGGAAGGGAATATAGGTCAAACGAATTCCATGTCATATAAAAAGTTATTAAGTTTCTTTTGACATGTGGTGCAAACAATTTTGAGAAATATTGATAAAAAAAATACTTATTGAAAATGCAATTGTAAATACTTATTTGTATGAAATGCTCCATAAAATCATCATAACCTTAGAATAACTTTCTCAAATATTGCTTATATTTATTTGAAACAAAATTCTTGGTTCATGGTTGTCTACTTGAGGGCCAATTTCTCTCCTCTATCCTATCTTCCCTTTACCCCTCCCCAACCCCTTTCATCATCTTCGGTTTCACATTTGATAAAAAATGAGAAAGCTTTTAGCAGCAATGCGGTATATTAAGTTATATAACAAACATAGTAGCTTACTCTGTGCGATGCACATGGTATTTTATTTTTTTATTATAGAACATATATTGTTTTTTTATAACTTTCCATTTAGAGACATTATTAGAATTATGTAATACTCTTGTTAATTAATATCATTTTGCTTTTATATCAAAAAAATAATGTACTCAATGAATTTGAACATAACATCGGAATAGGGGTTTACATAACCATTATTTGATAACTCATCAAGTATAACTTAATATATTCATTGATTTTGAACATCAAAAAACTTTAATATTACCACAGTATATCATATTCGTTAAAAATAAAAGCGTCCCGTGCATCGCACGGGTAAAATACTAGTTTTCTTTAAAAATACGCATAAACAAATATAAACCGCAAAAAAAATTATCTGAACAATTAACTATTGTAATAAAACTTAAAAAAACTTCTTTACAATAATAATTTAAGTTTGCGACTGTTAAGCTCAAATTCTAATAGTTTAAATCATGTTTATTTATTTCTCATATAAAATTGTAATAACATTTTTAGAAAATATTATGAAATAACTCATGAACTAATTAAATTTTGACCCAAAAGTGACGAAAGGATAGAGGAGGGTAAAGGGAAGAAAGGATAAAGAGGAGAAGCTTGGTTCTTTGTACATTAGTTGAGCGGTGAAAGTTCATTCTATATGGACTATGATAGCAATGTTTCTTGATCGGCCATTTTTTTAGTTAACAAAAGACCTTTTATTAGTTCATTTAAAAATCTAAATATAATTATTATTTAAGTATTAATGGAGGAAAGAAGAAGAAAAAACGTGGAGGGAAGGAATAGGGAGTTGATTGGAGAAAAGGTCAAGTTGAAGAAAGAGATGTTGGGTTGGGGGGACAAGAAAGCGGCATGAGATGAAAGTTTGCCGGGTGATGAGCCTGACAACCATCCTCACTTTCTTCTTCTCCCTCTTTTTTTAACATCATTACACTATTCTCTCTCATCTTAATTGCTTTTATTTAATCTAATTGAATTAATTAATAAATAATGAAATTGGTCTTCGTCTTCTGTTGCAGCCCTAGACATAGCTGCTACAGCTAATTCAAGGTATGTTCCCTAACCTTCTCATTCATCATCCTTTCATCACCTTTCGTCACTTCTCGTCACTCTCTTAACCTTCATTTTTTTAATTTCATTTTACAATTTTAAATCATTTCTTTAAAAAAGCTACAAGTTGCTTCCTACTCCTGTCATCGGCCATGGCTCCAGCCTCCATGTCTATCACATTTTTTAAAGAATAAAAACTAAAGCGATATATGTATTCATGGTATAAGATTGTATAGGAAAATGGACCAATAATAGTATAAGCTTTCATGTCAATAAGCAAAACCGTCATTACCTAGCAAATTCAATATGGGTTTACAACTATACTAGTGACATGATTGCAAGAAGAAGATTGTGGGGTTATTTATAATCCAATTGGGATTTTCGCGTGAGATAATTATTTGAAATCCCATCTATCACATAACATAAAAAATGTCTCATGAAATTAAATAACCAAATTAAAGTAGACTAATAAAGAACTTTACTTTAATTATCTTCCAAGTAAAAATGCTATTTTTACCCTCCTCATTATTCTACACTCAAATGTTGTGATTAAGGTCTAATTACTTGTTAAGTTAGAACGTTGTTATTCACAGTATAAACACTTATTATTAGTTAAAATGTAAATTCTAGTTATTAGTGCCCAATAACTTGTTACACTTAGCTAAAAATTTATTATTCAATTCAAACACATATTATATTGTAAATAACAAAAGGAGGGCAAAAATATCTTCATACCTTAAAAGATAATTAAAGTAAGGTACTTTGATATTCTATTTTAATTTCATAGTTTCGTAGAACATTTTTTACATTATGCGTATTTGGGCGGGACTTTAAATTAGCTATCTTCTTCTTGTATAGTGTGGGGAGCACTACAACATTCATGCTCTGCCCAATAAAATTTGTCCACTTCAGTAGATTTTATCCCATGAGATGATAGAGATGATAGTCTGTCTGTCTATGTGCCAGCCATTTTCTCTCACTTATTTTAATTTCCTGCACGTATGATCTATCACCGTCATCTCATTCTGCCTCTCTTTCTCATAGTCTGTTCCCTCTAACTTTTGGTTCTTTGCCGAGGGTTCTTAGATTAAATTAATGGCATACATTTACATCTCAAATAAGAGATTTCAATTAAAAAAATTCTAAGGATTTATTAATAACAAGTGTAATAATAACTTTGATTAACAAGTGAAAATAATTATTTAGGATTTCTTTAAAATTAAGTCTCTTATTTAGAATTAATGTAATTGTTCCTCAATTGTACAAGATCATATCTCTACACTTTGAGAGTATCCACCGCCCTCACCAACTTCTCTAATTTCTTCAATCGTTGCGGCGTGGATAAAAAAAACTGTTTTTGACGGAGTATATGAATATCTCAAATTTTTCGGACAGAGGCCATGTGATGGATGAATATGTGAGAGAGTTTAGAAGCAAGCTAACGATGGATATGTTGCATAGTTTGGTGTCAAAGTGATGAATAAATATAATTAATGGCTGAAGTGGTGTAATGTTGGTACCAATGAGGCAGTGAGAAAACGATACTTGTAGAAGATTAGTTTGATGAAAACCTAGAACACTTTCACGGCTATTAATGGTTGAATCAAACCATCATTGGTCTGAACATTTAGCCTCAAGAGTCAACATAGACTTGAGAAAAAATGGGTGCAAAGATACCACTAAGCTAAGACGAGATTCCGCCGTCTTCCCTTTCTTTTTTGTTTCTCAAGGGTATCCCCACTCTCGTGTCAGAGATACCACTAAGCTAAGACGAGATTCTGTTGTCTTCCCCTCTTTTTTTTTGTTTCCCAAGGGTATCCCCACTCGCATGTCAAGTAAGACTAATCCTTCGCTGTTCTGAAATCTCATACAGGGGTAGAAAGCTGGCCTGTGAATTCGCTCCATTCACAAGGGTAAGGGATCAAACCTTCAACCACTTGCTTAAGGGACCAGAGCACTTACCACTTACGCCTACCCGCAAGGTTCTCGTCTTCCCCTCTTTGATTCCCTTGCTTATTGTCACTTTACAACAATTATTTTCCCTGTACAGATATATACATTGTTAGTAAAATTCATAATAAAATTATTTTCCCAAGTTAATTTGAGATCCACCCAACATATTTAACATAGAAAAGATCCCATTAATTGACCAATTTAAGGTACATGATTTATATTGTGTTCCAAAACCAAATGACCATATACCCGTTTAATTAAAAAGAAAATAAAATTCATTGTTGCTGGAAATTTAGGCCAAGCCGCCGCCATTGACTTTGCTCAAAGTATGGTTTGGGTCTTATTTTCTAGATACAGTGTTGAGATTCACTTGATCTTCGAGTGGTCTAGTCTTGTTCAAGTAAATTTTTCGGTGTCTCTTTTTCCCTTCAAATTGCAATGATCATTTTTGGGAAAATGACAAAAAAATGATACTTGAATTTGAGTTGGATAAAATTGGGTCTCCAATTCCAACTTGAACAAATAAGGGATAGTCCCCAATTTGTCTTAAAAAATGAAATTTGTGACTTTGTGTCATAAGAGTAGTAAATGACGATTCTAAAGTAGTTAACAATGATATCTGAGTAGTAAATGGATAACTATTCATGTATCGCAGTTAACTACTCAAGTATCGCTATTAACTACCATTCTCAGTAACTTCTTAAGTATCGCTATTAACTACTTTAGAATTGTCATTCACTACTTCTTTTGCACAAAGTCACAAATTTCATTTAGGACAAATTGAAGACTATCCCTTATTTGTCCAAATTGAAATTGGAAACTCCATTTTGTCTAACTCAAATTCAAGTGTCATTTTTTTGTCATTTCCCCATAGTTTTTGATAATCTTAAATTAGTGACAACTACAAGAAAAATGGTCCGTAGTCGCACAATATTTTTGTATGTTGTCGCGGTTTCAACCACCACAAAGACTATATGTCAAGATTTGCTACGACGCTACATAATTGTGCGAGACAAGCATATGTCTCATAGGCGTGACAAGAATATTTAGTATAATAAAAAATTAATATATTTCACATGAAAATAATAATATATGTTAGTCGTGGACAAATTTTATTTTCTTATAAAAAAATATCCAGGAGCATAGGGATGATTATTTTTTTAAGACACAAATATTATAGGGATTTGAATGAGAAGGAGTAGAGGTTTATTGAAAAAGAAAAAGTATAAGCATAGAATAATGAAATAATATTATTGGAAATATAATATTTAAACAAATAGGTATTATAAATTGTATACGTGATAGGTAAATTAAATAGCGGCAGATAGAAATTAAAGACAATTAGTTAACCTGCAAAAGAAATTAAAGAGAATTAGGTAAATGAGAAATATGAAGAATATATAACTTATTTTCCACAAAACTTATTTTTTTAATCATAAAACAATATATAACTTAATTACATATAATATATATATATATATATATATATATATATATATATATATATATTATGAATTAGAAGTTTGATATCTTAATAGAGTGAGTTGCTTTCTATGTTATAAAAAAAAAGAAGTTTGATATCTTTCCTTAACCAACCGAGAGGAAAAAAGTAAACTTAATAAATAGAATAAGGGGAAAATCATTTTTGGAAACTATTCAATTCATTTTTTTAAAAAAAGAAACAATTTTCAGGGCATATACGTGTCCCCCTACTGTAGTATAATTAATCAATCAATTAATTATAACGAGTAAATGGAATAATTACTATTGGTAAAAAATGGGATAATTTTTATAATTATTATCCTAATATTTCGTTTGAAAAATAAAAAAATTTCAAACCCTAAGCTTTTATAAATTTTCCCCTTACTTAATACTCCCTCCGTGATCACTTTCAAATTTCAATTTGTTCAATAATAAGTAAATATAAGTAAATTTCTAATTTTTCTCAATTTTTTTTCCAAATAAACCCTAATAATATTTATTCATAATAAACAAGTAAGAGAGAGAGAGTGTGAAAATAAGAATATATGGGGTAGATTAATAATATCATGTACTAATAACTAATTTAATTAGCATCCTTAAACTTAATCAAATTGAGGAAAAAGATATATATTTAGTAATTGAACGAACCTTTTCATAAAAAAAAAGTAATTGAACGAACCTGGATATGTAACGAATTACTCCTTGATCCCTAATATAAGAGATAATCGCCAAAAAAACCCTTCTTAAGAAAACATATGAATGTTAGTTGGGTGTATAGAGTTAATGCTTATTTTCTAATATTGCCCATATTTAATATTTATTATGATTAGAGCCGGTAATATGAGTTGACCCGCGGGTTATGGGTTGGTCTGTCCCAACCCAAGGGCCAGATGGGCAGGGTCAGAACGGCTCGTTTAAATGGGCTGAAATTTTACCAACCATAACCCCGCCTGCAGGGTTACAGGGTCAACCCGCCTAACACGTCACTTTTAAAAAAATTCTACACCAAAAATATATGAGCGACCTAGTCACTCACTGCCCATGCGATAGGGCGATGCGATGCATATAAAAAATATGAAAATTCTAAATTCTAATTCTAATAATATTAACACCGACGAAAAATTATAATAAATAAAACAAGTATAGCCAAATTCAATCAAATAATATAAGTCTAGTGCACCAAAAATACAAAATGCAAAGGTCAAATAAAGCAAACTAAAACCCCATCATTAGGCAATCAAAACTTCAATAACTTCCTCCTCCTCAACTCCATTTGTCACAAACAAAAAAAATAAGGGAGAGATTTATAAGGAGAACAAACATTTTAGAGATCGAAGAAATTGAGAATTGATGAAATTGTTTGGAAGCGAAAGGATTGGAGAGGGATTTAGAAGGAGAACAAATGATTTAGAGAAGAAGAACAAAGTGTTAAGGTTTGAGGGAGGAGTAGCCGACAAGTTTGGTGTATAGTAAGGGGTTAGAGTTTGCTTAATATGTAAATAATTATATTTTTTTAAAAAAATAAAAAATAAAAAAGCAAGGTTGGTCTGTCAACCCGCCGGGCTAACCCATGTTAACCCGCGAGTTGAATGGGCTGGGTCAAAACGGCCCATTTTAAATGGACTGAGATTTTACCAACTCTAACCCTGTCCAAACCCGCGGGTTGCCGGGCTCAACCCGTGGGTTCGACCCATATTCCCGGCTCTAATTATGATACTTTTAAGAGAGAAATACATAGACATTAATAAATATGAAAGAGAGTTAGGGGCAAAGTAGGAAAAAACACATTCAATGAGGAGAGAATGTGAGATGAGCTCATATATTAGAGAATAAAACCATTCAAATTTTGGCTCTTATATTAGGGACAGGAGGAAGTAGTTTGGTATATTTACAACATCTCATCCAATTAAAATTTTTCCACATGCAAAATAAAATAATAAATAAAATTAATCTTTTCAATTGCTTGGTATACATTGAAAATAATAATATCCCCAACCCTCTTAAACCCTCTCAGTTGAAAAGAAAAAGCCCTGTTAAACCCTCGTAAACCATCCTCACCTTCACTTCTCTCCGACCGACGATGGCGGCGGCGGCAGAGGCAATGGAATGGAAGGTGGAGGAGCTACTAAGGGAGATACAATTCGACTATTCTTCTCCATTCACTAAGCTCGTCGATGACTCTGTCTCTGCCATTAAATCGTCCATCAATAACATACCTCAAGACATTCAGGTTTTTTTTGTTTTTTTACTCTCTCCCTCTTCTAATTCACTGCCTCCATTAGGTTAACGTTTAAATCATAACAAATAATTTTGCAGGTAACGGCTGATATGGCTCCGAATTTTGTACGAGACATTGGTGCTGATAAAGTTGATTTCAGGTTCAAGAGGCCAACGTTTTTCAAAATTGGCGGCAGTTATGCTTTACAAACTCTTGTTAAGCCTCATGTCAATGTGGACCTTATTATCAGGTTGCCTAAGGTAGGCTTTATAATAAAAATGAATTAAGATATGTCATTAGATGTGTGTTATGTTGCCAATTACTACTGGCTCTGTTCCTAAATATAAGATCACTTTCCCTAATTTGATTAGATTAAAGATGTTAGTTTAGTTAGTTATTCATATATGATATTACCAATTTAACCTAACTATATACCTTTATCACTACTCTGTCTCTCTTGCTTGTTATTATAGATAAACATTATTAGGGTTAATTTGAGAACAAGTTGGGAAAAAAATAGAAAATGATCTTAACACATGTTAGTTAAGTTAGTCATTAACATATTGTATTACCAAATATCACTTTCCCTAATTTGATTAGATTAAAAATGTTAGTTAAGTTAGTTATTGATATATGATATTACCAATTTAACCTAACTGTATACCTTTATCATTAATCTCCCTCTGTTGCTTGTTAATATAGATAATCATTATTAGCTTAGTTATTAACGCATGGTATTATCAATTTATCCTAACTATGTTTCTTTATCACTACTCTCCCTCTCTTGTAATTATAGAGAAGCATTATTGGGGTTAATTTGAGAAAAAGTTGGGAAAGAATAGAAAATGATCTTAACATTAGGAATAAATTGAAATTTGAAATTGATCTTATATTTAGGAACGGTGGGAGTGTTATTCAGCTGTAGAGTTTGCAATGAAAAGTGCATGTTTCAGAAAAACCAATGTAAAAAATATTTAATACGTGTACTGAGATAGGCTTATAAGGATGTGCTGATGTATCCAGAACATAGGTGGGCATAGTGTATAAACTTTGTGTACATGACCATGTGAATATTAACTTCTTTCCTCTTTTTTGATTCAATTGATAGCTATTTGGATTACATGAAATGGAATGAAACAGAATTTGATTTGGAGACCTAAGGTTTTATAGATGTCTGAACTCTGAAGTTTAAGACGTGCTGTAGGATTTATAATTATATACATATCAATAACATAGCTGAAATATATAAAGTTTCAATTTAAACTAATTTAATCTCTGTGAGATAGTGAGAAATAGAATGAGAGATGGATTATACCTTCTAATTGTTTTCCCTATCATCTCAGGAGTGTTTCCACGAGAAAGATTACTTAAATTATCGATACCATGCCAAGAGGTGCCTATACCTGTGCTTTCTAAAGAAGTACTTGGACACTTCTGCATCTTTTGACAAGGTTGAGTGGTCTACACTGCAAAACGAAGCCCGCAAACCTATACTAATTCTTCGTCCAGGTTAATTCTGCATTTGAGCTCTTCATTATTTTTGCCGTTTTTTTTTTCAAACTATTGGCTTCACTGATAAAAAATAGCACTATTTGTCTGTTGTGTGCTATCTTTTCTTTTAATATACAATTATTTTTCTAAGAAAGAAAATGCCATTGCAGCTGCAAAGCTTGCTGAAGCTCCTGGTGTTTGTATAAGAATACTCCCATCAGCAATGTCTTTATTTAATATTTCAAGGTTGAACCCGAATCGTAATAACATCCATAATCGCCAAGGTTTGCCTTAAGCACCATCAATTTTGCTGTTCCTTTGATCTTTCCTTCTGTATTTTGTTAATATATATTACTGTTAATGTCATGAAGGGACAACACTTGAATCTACACCATTGTACAATAGTAGTATTCTGGAGGATTTGCTTTTAGAGAATACTGAATTCATTGATAAAAGTTTTTCTAGATGGAAGGAATTAAGAGAGGCGTCAATGTTGCTCAAGGTTAGATATGTGAAAATCTTTTTTATAAATCATAATATGCTATTTTTACAATATATATAGGTCAAGGGAAATAAATTGCTGGTTTTTGTTGGTCAGGTTTGGGCTCAAAAGAGAAGTTCTATATGTGTTTATGATTGCCTAAGTGGATTTTTGATATCTGCTATTCTGGCATATCTTTTGATAAAGCAGCAAATCAACATGTCAATGAAGGCAATCCAAATATTTCGTGTTACCATGAGCTTTATTGGTATGTATATAGACCCTCTCCTTTAGCAGATGTGAGATAAGTGTTATTATTCATTTGGTGGCCTGTAGCATGAATGCTTTGATTGCAATAAATTATTTGATACATATTCCTTGGTTTTCCTCAAAATGCCATGACAAGCAGTTTTTGAGCACTCTATTTATACTTGATTTGTAATGTAAGCCAGCACTAGCTTTTACTTTTCCTCCTGAAGAAATGGGAAAATCTGTTGCCATATATGTTCTCTGCAATCATGAAGTTGTCGTAGTTGTATCGTTACAATCTGTCATGTTTTATACTGATGATGAAGACAGCATGGATATTGGAGGGTTAAGTCTTCTTTGTTTTTTTTTGTTGGTGAAATTTCAAGATAAATAATTTGGAGTCATTGATTTGAGAACCAAATTGTATATACTTCTACCATGAATAGATATTCATTGTGGCTATTGCATTTGTAGCCAATTCAGAGGTGTGGAGCCGTGGGCTATATTTTCCCCAGGAAAGCCAGAGTAACCTTACAAAAGAGGTGAATATTCCCTTTACGTTTGTGCTTGGATAACGACATTTTGATATTTGTTCAGCTGACCATTTGTTTTTATTTTAATTTGATTTCCTTGAAATGGTGGCTAATGAAATTTAATGGAAGGTTTCATTGCTATACTTTAATCTTGTGCAAAATGTCTTGATCTTGATGGTTTTCTTTATATGTTTAATTTTTTCCCAAGTGTCAACTTTTTTGCTTATGTTCTTGAGCGTCCACTCCACAAAATTTTTAAAATGTTAATCACAAGTAGTTGTGCTTCTAATTACTATGTGTAGGAAAGGATTCAATTCAGAAAGTCGTTTCCAGTTGTGATTTGCAATCCTTATGGAAGATTCAATATGGCTTTCCGGATGTCTAGAATGGGTTTTGCTGAGGTACTTTAGCTCGTGGTTTTACGGATATATAGAGCGGATCCAGCTTGTGTTTTTTAAACATTCTGCAACTTTTAATACCCATCTTATTTCTTAAATTATTGTCTTGTATATTTCAGCTTCAAGATGAGGCTGCTTTGACACTCAAATGCTTTGAGAGGTGTAGAGACGGTGGATTTGAGGAAATTTTTATGACTAAGATTGACTATGCTGCTAAATATGACTACTGCATAAGGTAATATTGTTTTGTTTTGCAATTTTACATTTATCAGGGGAAAGACTTAGCTTCTTAGATGTTGTTATGTTAATGGTATATCATCCCTCTATATTTTGACTTGCAAATTATAGTATGGTTTAATTACTTGGATGTTTCATTAATCATATGTTTTATATGCACTACACGTGCTTTGGTATATATCCCTTTTGCAGTTTTCAAATTTTGTGAAAAAGATTTTAAATGCATTCATTATAAAATAAAAAGGGTAAAAATAGTGTCAGAATACATTTTTAGTTCTACTGTCTTCTGTCAGTTGATATTTGTTTTTTTTTTTGGCCCATTTTCTTGATAAATTACGTGAAGTTATTAAAGCTTATTGATAATATTCTGTGTTTTTTTTAATATAGATTAAATTTAAAGGGAAAGAAGGAGGTAACTGCATTGGGATTTTGTCATGACAATGAATGTTGGAGATTATATGAGGATAAAGTACATGCTATTCTAGCTAAAGGGTTGAATGACAGAGCAAAGTTCATTCGTATTAACTGGAGAAATGCACAGTTACAGTGGAGCGTAAATGATGTACGGAATCAATTATCAGCCCCTAATATTTCATCCATATTAATGCTTCATTGTTTGAGCATAAATTTTAATCTGTTTCACTATTTCATCCAGGGCTTGTCTGCACTTGATAAAGAACCACTATTTATTGGAATTTCAATAAGTAATTTTGAGAAAGCATTTAGGATGGTTGATATTGGCCCAAATGCTGACAATGGCAAAGAGGTATTTGCTGTTTATATTGACACTGATGCCATTTTCTTTGTGGTTTTCAAAATTTTGTTTGATACAGCACACGTTAAACTTATTAAAGTTATTTTCTAAAATAGGCCTTAGAATTTAGAAAGTTTTGGGGAGAAAAAGCAGAGCTTAGGCGAT
The DNA here is from genome assembly GCA_029929735.1 of Mimosa pudica. Taxonomy (NCBI): domain Eukaryota; kingdom Viridiplantae; phylum Streptophyta; class Magnoliopsida; order Fabales; family Fabaceae; genus Mimosa; species Mimosa pudica. Next base: position 6,991,340 of record JAKELP010000017.1, on the reverse strand, counting down.
TTAAAGACGGTAGAATTGCAGAAAGCACAGGTAAATTATTTTCTGGTTTGACAATGTTTTTGTGCATTCAATTTATTTAGCATTGCTTTCTTGCAACATACTAAGTATCTTGGTGATTTACACCATTCCTGGTCGTTTTCCCTCAGTTTGGGAGAGTGAGAAGTGGAGAAGACATCTTATTGTAAAACAAATAGTAGAACATATACTTAGCCAACATCTCTTTCTTTCGAAAGAAAATATTGTAGTTGCCGCGGATCAACTTGATTTCTCCCTGCTACATGGAGCTGGTGGTAAAAATCTTAGTTAAATGATTATTATTGTATTGTACAATTAACTTATTACCTCTTGCCATGTTCTGATCTTAAAAATTTTTCAGATCCTATATCATTTGCTGAGAGTTTGCTTATGGCATTTGATGTCTTATCAAAGCGCCTGCGTCTGGTACCAGACATCCCTTTGAAGGTGTCCAGTGTACAACCTCTAAACTCCGGTATTTTCTTCCCCGGGAAACATATGATTTAGTCAAAGATATACTAATTATTAAAATTTTTTGAACTTTTTTATGAAGACATCTTTGTTTCAATGCTTGGGTTTATGTTGTGGGTAAAAAAGAGACAAAAAATCTACTGATCGAAGAATAAGGCTGTTTATGTCTTTATATGTATATTGGCGTTATTGGGTAATTCCGGTTTGAAATTTTTAGCCACATCAATCTTTGTATTCATTATTTTTTACAGCTTTCAGGTTTACTTCAGTCTTCCCTCCTGAACCTCATCTTTTGGCCAATGAAAAAATTGAGTCTGTTAAACTGAACAAAGCCATCCCTTCATGTATTCAACCTCTGGAAGTTATGATTCAGGTTGGTGAATAATCTTATCACACTTTTGAACTGATTGTTTTGCATAAATTGATGAAGGACTCTTGCTCTTACAGCTTGAAGGTTCTGGTAACTGGCCATTGGATGAAGTTGCAGTGGAGAAGACTAAATTTGCCTTCCTTCTTCAGATTGGAGAGAGGTGGGTCAGGGTTGGATTCTAATTGATTATATGGTTTTGTTGATATTTCATTCATTGATTTTTGTACTTTGTTGGTCCAATTTTAACAGTCTTCAAAAACTATGGGGAATGACATGTATTGCGACTGAGGATAATGTAGATGTATTAGTATCTGGGTATGCATTTCGTCTTAAAATTTTGCATGAGAGGGGCCTCAGTTTGCTCAGCAAGGAAAGTATGGGCTTTAACTTGTAATCTTAATTTCGGTTTTTAAATATTTCAGCTAGTCTGTTTTGCTTATCAAACCACTTTAACTTTCAGGTGAGAATGGTCAAGCAAAGCGTGTTTCTTCAATAGACAAGAAACTTTTAATCTCTAGTCAGCATTCAAACATGATTAATGGATTACAAAGCCGTTTCCCGATATTCGGATCAGTAGCTAGGTAACATTGGAAATCTTTTATTTTGAGCAATTTTCAATTTTTAATCTATAACTTATACAGTGCATTAATATGTGTGAAGACTTGCAAAACGATGGGCTGCTTCACATTTATTTTCAGCTTGCTTGGTAGAGGAAGCAGTTGAGCTTTTGGTTGCATATCTCTTTCTAAATCCTCTGCCATATAATACTCCTTGCTCGAGGGTAACTGGATTTTTAAGGTGAAGTTCCAAATTTTTTCTGTTTCTAATCAGCAATCATGTTTTTATGAGTATATGCGATAATAGCTTGAACTGTACTTAGCTGAATGTTACATATATTTTGAAGATAATTTGTTTTCATGTGTTGGCTATGATCTACTGTGTGTAGGATAGTGGGTTCATTGTCGTTTGGAACTATTTCTTAGTCTTGATACCATGTTATGTTTTGTTGATCAACAGATTCCTGCGGTTACTCTCAGAGTTTGATTGGGCATTCTCTTCATTGGTTGTTGACATAAATAATGACATGAGCGAAAGTGATAAGAAAGAAATAACTGTAAGTTGTGTGTGTATGTGTTTGTTTTTTTAGGTAAAAATGTGTTTCTTTGTTTTATTATAACCAAAGATTTTGTTGGTCTTGTTAATTTTATTCTGTGCTTGATAATAACTATATCAAATTTTTAGGAGAACTTTGCATTAAGCCGAAAGGTTCAAGGAGAGAATGGACTAAGGCCAGCTATGTTTATAGCTACAGTTTATGACAAAGCATCTGAGGCTTGGACCGGATCATCACCAAGTGCATTGGTTCGTTATTTTTAAACTCGATATAATTTCGGAGAACTCAATTAAAAATTGAAATATTATATTGTTCTTCAACTTGCTAGCTGTGTAGGCTTGATCTTGGTTGGTTGCTTTTGCTTAATGAAAATTTTGTTGCTTGTAATGTCTTTCTGCCATCTGTTTTATTTGTGCGCTAAATGTCACTAGCTTTCTACAATTATGGTGGGGCTTAGGAGTAGGGTTGTTGCTAAGTATGGTTACACATGCCATTGTTGTCTTCAATTATTTGGACCTGATTATCATTGCTATGCATGCCATGTATGAAATTCTCCAGATGCTATACCATCTCAAAAGCAATGAATATAAAGAATGTATCAATTTTTTTAAGGCAACCCTGCATTTAACATTCTTTATACATGGCGTCTTCCCTTCTTTAGTGCATGCTTTAATAGGATAATGAGGTGGTGCTAAAGTCTTTAATATGACCCTTGGATTTGTTTCATTCAACAGGAACTTAAAAGGCTGGTGGCTTATGCCCGTAGTAGTGCAAACATGTTGGCGAAGCTTATATCTCAGGATCAGATTGGTCCATACAGATGGGAGGTGAGTGGAACACAATTTTATTTCTGTCGACTTCAACTTTTGATTTTAGCAAAGAGGTTTTTTAGAGATTGATAAGAGTTTTAATTCTTGCGCAGTGCCTTTTTCGAACTCCTTTGAACAATTATGATGCTATAGTTCTTCTTCACAGAGATAAACTCTCTAACCCTCAACGACTTCTTTTCCGGTCAGAAGTTGATCATGGTATAGCTTGTCTTATTTAGTGGTAGTTTGCAACACTGTATGATGGCGGTTTAAGGGTGTGAATATAACTAATTGGGAGTTGTATTTGCAATTGGTCTCTTGACCTCACTTAGAATATTCTCTTTCTTCTACATTATTTGATATATACTTGTGATACTTTCTTTCATTCGTATGCATCCGACTCATGGCTGTCTATCTCATCTTTTCTTATTGATTTAACTGTTATTGGAGTCGGTTGCATTTCAATCTGGTTGATCTATGAACTAACACTAAAATATATTGCTTATTATGCATGTGCATGGAGGTTAAAAAATTTCTTAACATGAAAGTGATTAAAATGTAATTCTTGGTTTGTTTGGGATTAAGATAAATTTGACCATAATATGAACCATATATATAACTACGGTATTAGTTAGCGTGAAACTCGCGTGTTAGTTAATTGGTATTTTTAGTTTAATAATTGTTTGCATTCTTTTTCTGGTAGGAAAACAAGTTGCTAGAGGGAAAGCTAGCAAGATTTTCCAGCCTGTGCTTTTGCCTAGAGATTTGAAGGGGAGGCTAGAGGAAGTTAAAAGCAAGCTGCTTGTTGACTTTGATCCATTGAAGTGCTTCATCAGGGATTTAGAGGCAAGTGCCGTATAACTCATTTAGCACTTTGATCATAGTGCCTTTTGTGTTCATTTACTTCCTGTTAATAATATACCCTCGGATCTCCATGTTCACTCTACTTTTGTTCATCACTTGCAGAATGAGTTTTCGACCTCATTCAAGTTATGGTATGATCTGTTGGGAGGTGATGCTATAGGCCTAACGTGGGTGGAAAGGCAATCTTCAAAGGTAAAATTGTGAACACCTTGTCAGTATTCAACATGAATGAATGTTTTCATCACTGAAATATTACTTTTTCTATTTTCAAGAAACGGAAGCAGGAGGAAGTAGTAGAGGACGAGGATGACCCAAGCAAGTTGCTGAAATCAGTAGGGCATGCTGGGAAAGGGTTTGTGAGGAGTGTACACTTTCTCAAGCCCCCGAGGACATCTTCTATTCAATAGGAATTTGAATCCATGGGCAGGATATAAATTTAACTGGAGATTTTTAGGCAATATTATTATTTTTTTTGGCCAACAAGGCTATATTATTTATGGCTATTATTAAAGTTTAACTTCACTACTACCAGTAGCATACATAAGTTTATGCTATTAACCTGGTAAAGGTGAAAATGTTTAGGATGATTTCAAAAACAAATCAAAGTTCGCGAAACAGATCCCAAATTGGGGAGTAAATGATTAAATGGTCAAATCTTAATGTTAAGAAAAAAATTTGGACAAAAAAATGTTAAAGAAAATTATAATAGTAATGAAACAGCTGCTGATTATACTTTATTTTATTTTACATCTTTATCGTAAATTGAAGGTGGTATTAATTACAATAGCAATTATATAGAAACAGCTTGAACACAACAATTCAGTCAAAAAGCCATATAGATAAGACTTTAAGCCACCATTGACCAAAAACTTAACATGCCTCATCATCTACTTATCATCATTTTTTTTTATCAAAAATCTACCTATCATCATAGAATCATGCTTTTATCCCCTTTTAAGTTCGTTGTAGCTGCAAACAGATAAACTTAAACTCAATTTTAAATAACAAAGAACCAAAGAAACATAGGAATGCCCATCGTTATTATCTACTTAAATGATACTTCCTCAATATAAGACCTAATTGACTTTTTTGGAAAATCCTAAAAAAGCAAAATAAGTTAATTATAAATTGATGATTTACCTAATTTTTCTCTTAGACTAGTATATTTTACCTATAAACAAATGAATAATCTAAAAATATATCAAATATGTCATAATTTAATAATCTATTTCGCAACCTTAATCTCTTTAAAAAAATTCATCTAAGTCTTATATTTAGGACCGATGGTAGTATTTGACAAATTTTTTAGGTTGGCTGTCAAGGCTTAAGTTCTAACACATTGGAGTCCAATTAAAAGAGGAAGAGTGAGACCAAGATAAACGCTTAGGGAACTTATAGAACATGACTTATTGGTGAATAATATAGTCAAATAGTTGGTTATTGATAGAGTATAATGATATTGTGTGATCCATGTAGTTAACCAGTGAGATAAAACTTTGTTGTTGTATTATCTACTTAAATCCATGTCGTTAACCCATGATTTCTTTATTCTCAACCATCATTTAATTATAAAATAATTCAACCAGCACCATCAATTCTTTCTCCTTGGGGTAGAACCGAAACTAATAAAGCAACAAGGTAGAAAAACCATTCAAATCAGAAGACAAAGATTGAACATGCAAGGTGATATTTTTCTTCTTTCAAGTCAAATTTCAGCACAAATGATTTTTCTTCATCATGAATACATACCAAAACAGAACAATAATCATGAGAAAATAAACATGAAGCGTTCCTGTTCATTTTCAAATAAACCTTATCCCAAAATAAACATGAAATTCAAATACATACTTCATTAATTCTTTTACAAAAAACAAAAAAGAGTAAAGCATGGGTCAAAACAGAGCAAAAAAGTTAAAAATATGAAATCAAGCAATTAAAACATGCAATGACATAATTCAACTTTAATGAGCTCCTTAGTTAATTGAAGATTTGAGCCCTTAGAACTCTCTTGGCAAAACCTCATTCAACCCTCAAATGAGTAGAAAAGGCTCACCGGAGTTCAATGTCAGCTTTGCATGTGATGTTGCCATTAACCACCTGCAAAAAAACTAATTTACAAAAAAGGTTTAAACTAATATATTTTTATAGGTGACTTATTTAATTTTCTTAAAATTTTCTACAAAGTTCAACTAATTCTATATTTCGGTGGAATGTGTATTTAATATAAATTGAAAAATAAGAGATTTTTTGAACTTGGCATTGAAATATAAGAAACCACTTATTAATTAAACTCACTTATATATTTTAAATGTCACATGCAAATCCAAATTCCTTAACACTCTTTTATCGTCATACGTATTTTTTAACAGAATTATTAAAGTGAAATTTCAAGTTGTATTTAAAATTTAATTAAATACCTCAAGGCTTTAAAATATAGATTAAAAATTGTTCAATTAAAACAATTACTTACTTTTTTTATTTAGTCTGTAAATATTTATTTATGATCTTACGGATACCATACAGTTGTAAATCGAAATTAAGAGAATTACTCATTCCCTTTTATAGATTTGGATGAAGAATAAAATCTAATATTTAATGTTGTGAATGGATAATTGATGGTAAAACTTTAAATAGTACCAGGGCTTTCATCAATGCAGCCTACAACTAAGGCCCATATTTAGGTTTCATTAAAGAAATGTGCTTCTTGCTAATCGTAGAAATTGCATTGCTAAACTTACTATTGAGCTTTAAAATAGGCTAAAGTATATTTTTAGTCCCTTATGTTTGAATCAAGTTTTAATTTAGTCTGTTTGGAAAGTACACTTTTAGTCATTTTTCGCTAACACCGTTAACTTCACTTAACGGAAAATGTTAACTTCACAATTCTAAATGGTTAATCTAAGATTAAAATATATAAAAAAATTAATCTTAAATATTTTAGTGCGTGTAATCATACTTATATTTTTAAAATGTGCTATTTTATACCCCCAATTTGATTATGAAATAATTTTTTAAATTTAAGTAAAACTAACAGTGTTAACAAAAAAGGACTAAAATTATACTTTCCAAATATAAAAAATTAAATTAAAACTTGATGCAAATATAAGGGACAAAAATATACTCTAGCCTTTAAAATAGTTTGATTATTTTCATCCCTTCATATAAAATATTTCAAATGTCGAGTTTCCGAAAGTATTATTTCAAATGTCGAGTTTCCGAAAGTATTTTTAAAAAAGTAATGTAAAAATGTTTTAATGAATACAAAATATAAAATCAAATGAATAGACTATCCAGATGAGATATAGATGATCAACATATGCTTAACTTCCCGACTCATTTTTTATGAGTATGGAAAACAATTTTGGATAACTAAAGTATTAGAAAATAGAATCTAGGAGTTTATAAATAAAGGTGCACCTTTAGTTATAAAAATAATTTCCCGATTATTTTTTCCATTTTCAACTTATATGACTTGATAGTGACAAGAATAAGGAAAAGCTCATAGACCTGGACGGTGTTGACATGACACCAAGACCAAGTTGGATGAGATATTTGTGTGTGGGGAAGGAAGATTTTGCAGCCAAGATGCGAGACAGAAGGGAAAAGGAGATATATATTGAAGTCGAAAAAGTTGAACATGTACATGAAGTAGTCGGAGGAGTTCACTTTTTCTTTGTTTGTTACTGAGTTCCGTGTCCACTATACATGAATGGTCCCAAAAGCCAACCATGAAACTGAAAACATCATTCATTATTTTGGCACTATTTACCAGAAAACGATGTTACTGTGTTGTGCGGCATCGTGTTGCATTTCCACATAAGAACCCATTATCATACCAACTGGGTTGGATCTAGTGAAAATAGTTAGTATCACACAACATAACATTACATTAATAAGGTCCAAATCGTTATTAGGAGATGCGATTATATTTAGTGTTTGACAATATCTTGGACATAATTATCTGCAATAATAGAAGGATATATATTGTGCCTATAAAAAAACTCACTCTCCTTTCTATATATTTCTCACGTTGCAAATATCATTACATGAGTGAGGGATGGAGAATAGAATGTAGGCTCATTGGCTAATTGCCCATTTGCCCTACTGCCTACTTGCAAGTTGGGAAGCCAGCAAAGCAAAATCCACTTGGTCCCATCCACTATTCTACTTAGAATTTGGATAAGTTTTTTTCAAAAAAAGAAAACTCTTTTTGACTGAGTCCAGTGAATGAAATTCAATAAAATTTGAATAAGATTACAGGTTCAAATTTTGACAAAGGAGAAGATTACACGAGAGAAGTTATATGTGTCCAATTTAATTAGGATCATTTTTTTAAGAAAATGTGTTGGTTTCAATTTGCAAGTAGAATAGTGACCCCTAATATTACTTGCATTGGACACTACTACTCCCATCAATGAAAATATTTTCTTTAATATTGAAAATAATTATTAACGGGATAAATTAAGAAAAAAAATAAAAATTTAGGAGACAAATAATGGATTGAAGCCGTACATTTATGATAAAAAATACTCTTCTATAAGCTTATTTACTTAGTACTAGAGATGATCATATAAGATTATCAAACTACTCTTGCGTGGGTTTGAGAGTGCGATACCTAGTTAAACCTCAGAATTTTTGAGTATACATTTTTCAATAGATTTAAAAACACGAAATGATTGATAATGAAATAAAAATCCTAGAAAACCCACCAAATGAATGAATTTGAAAGGTATAATACATGCATTATGATTCCAGCTAGAGGGGTCACTTTCCCACACATTTATATCATCCCTCTCGCTTGTTGTTTTTTTCTCATCCTAGTCACAAAACAAGGCTCTGCAACTGAAGGGGTCAAATCCAAGCAATTTATCTCCGTCATGTCCTCTTCTGCCTCTCAAAGAGATAATCAATGTAGTTTTTGGTCTTATTATTTAAAAATTTCCCCGCCTCCTATAGCGTTTTTTTTTTTAAAAAAAACAATTACAAAAATAGATTTTTAAGTAAACGGACAAGTGAAGTACGCAAGTTGTATTTGACCAAAAAAAGTACGCAAGTTGTATTTTCCCCTTCACCACTACTCACATTTATATTAGCTCAAATTCCTCACGGCATTGAAACTTGTTAATTAACTTCATGGTCCTAACTTGGAGGCGTTACACTTTGTTTGATTTCCTTTTTTTTCAGGCTTGGCTGATCTTATCTTACGTAACCCTAATTGTCCCACAATATAAGTTAAAACTATTGGTAATGGAATTTTACTGGAAAATTGCAGCCATCTTTAATTACTTTATATATCATATTAATTTGGTCGTGTCATCAATGATGTGATTCCATAAAAAGAGCCAACAATTTTCAGGATAAGTTCAGAGCATCAGTGCATGAATTTCGAAGAAATTAAAGTGCCATTTTTATTAAGGCTGCTGTATAAGTAACAAAATTGGGGCTAAATAAAACAGCATCGAAAAGACAAGCATAATACTACTAATAGTCTATAGCATAACATGTTTCCATGGTTTAATTATGTCGATTATTACTTTTCCAGAAGAATAATTTTCAAGCGATCTTTTATGATGGGATTATTATTGGAGCAAATATGAAGATATTTTGTAGCGGGCAACCTCAATATTATGGAAAATAAAACCCAATAAAACTAATGAAAAAATTTACATCCAATGTAATAGAACCAGTTCAACCAGTACACCCTATTCAATGCAACGTGTCCCCTAAAAACTATACATTTAACGCCAGTTTTTTCATTATTTGACGTCGTTTCACACACTGATTCCATTCTCGCAATATTAAGAAGCCTAGTTAGTTGCTGCAAATTAATTTCTTTAAGTAATAGATTAAGAAAAACCCATGACGATGCAAAATAAAAACAAGAATTCAAAGAAAATCATAATCTACAAAAGATGATGAACAATTATTTATTGCAAAAAATTTAGTTTGCCAGAAGCTAACAGGTCACCGAATTAACACTTTCAATGAATTTTTCTCCATCTCCCTTTCTTTTCTAATTGGAAAATGCATGCACATATCTCACTTCATCACCAGTAGTTAACGGCCAAATCACAGTCCTAGTGGTTGCCCCACCATCAGCATCGTCCCTGGCTCAAAATAGCTTGGTGTTTGCGCTTCCTGTTCAGCAATCACAGTGATTGTTGGAGTGAAGGAGCAACAAGATGTTGATTGGTCAGGGAGAAAAAGGGAGTGGTGTATTAGAGATAATATAACAGTTGATGTATAATGATACTAATTATGATTTTGTTAAGAGTTTTTGTTAGATCTTTTATTAGTGACTAAAGTATATATCTACTTTTGATCATTTAAGTTTATAACAAAAATTTAAATTAGTCCCACAAAATTATAAAGTGTATGTATTATTAATTACATTTATGGCAAAGGATGAGTCAACAAATTCAAATAGTGCTATCATTAGGTTTTAATCATTTAACATAGTACTTTTATATTTTTAAAATAAAATATAAAAATGTTATATTTTTTTTACCAAAACTAAAAATTTGATATTAAAACATTATAATTCAATAATATATCTAGTCAATAATATATGCTACACCCACATTTGAATTTGTTGAGTCACTATTTTTAGTAACAAAATTGACTGTGTTAAGATTAAGCGACTAAAATTACATTACACATTCAAAAGACTAAAAAAGTGAAAACTAAAGTACATTTAAATCAATGACAAAGTGACCTTTACTTATTTATTTATATTTGTTGTGTACATTTGGTGAAGCTATTTATCACCTTATAATTAATGCTATTTTAATGTCGAGTTTCAAATTTATTGACGCATAATATCTATTTCATCATAAACAGATATTTATACTGTGTCCAAATGGAAACCACTCTAAATGAAACTGTATATATTAATATGCCCTAATAATTACCATCTCTGAATTTATTTTTAGTAACAAAATTGACTGTGTTAAGATTAAGCGACTAAAATTACATTACACATTCAAAAGACTAAAAAAGTGAAAACTAAAGTACATTTAAATCAATGACAAAGTGACCTTTACTTATTTATTTATATTTGTTGTGTACATTTGGTGAAGCTATTTATCACCTTATAATTAATGCTATTTTAATGTCGAGTTTCAAATTTATTGACGCATAATATCTATTTCATCATAAACAGATATTTATACTGTGTCCAAATGGAAACCACTCTAAATGAAACTGTATATATTAATATGCCCTAATAATTACCATCTCTGAATTTATTTACCCCCAATTAATTAATACAGCCAAAAAATCAGTTATTAATTTCAACCTACGTACTGACATTTTATCAACTCAAGTTTTTAGCAGGATGCAAGTTATTTTTGAGGCTTCTAATTTTTCTGTGTATAAAGAAAACATGAATTGGAAATAGTTTGCCCTTTTATATTTCACACTATGATAGAGATTATTAGTCATCACCCGGGAAAAGGATACTTCTAAAGTTCTAATCAATAAAAAAAGTCCACCAAAAAATCATTAAATTCAATGCAACAAAGTTACTACTCATCTCTATCAATCCCTCCTCCCTAAGTACTCAACAATCTCTATATCGTTTGCATTAACAGAGAAGATATTAATATCCCTGGCAGGCGTAAAAACTATTTACGCTTTAAAAACGTTAAAAAGGTTTCCATTGATCAAATTAAGAAATATTACTTCCTTAACATAATTTGTAAATGACATATTATAAGTAACAACAAGAAAAATTTCAAAGCAGTCTTATAATTAAGAACACATAAATAAATGAATTTAGGAACATTATTAATCATATGGACTATATATATTTATATTATATACGTAATAAACGATCTAACAAATTATTTTTTGATAAGTAATAAAAAATAATCACTCAAACCTAGTTAAAATGAACAATTTAATTGATATGGAATTGTGTGCTAGCACATAAGAAGAAAGTAAAGGCATCATCTTTAAGGAAGTGGGATATAAGCAAAGTGTAGGGAAGTCAAAACTAGTATAGAAGTTTCAAGAAGAGAAAAAGAAATTAGCTAAGCAAAGCATGGAAGCAAAGAATTTGAATTCTACACGACATGTGGACCTTTTGCAGGATAATGACACTTTCACACCTTATAACACCTACCTAGAAATGGATATATTTGGTCCTAATATCAAAATGGACAAGTTTTAGTGTTAAACACCATTAATTATCACCATTTCCCCCATCAACGTCTAAAATGGTATTGATTAATTAATATTTTGATTTTTATTTACTCAAATGAAAATATGTTAAGTATGCAAAATCTGCAATACATAAAATTTTTCAAATGTCCGATTTCAAAATTACTTTTCATTTAAATTAATTATTAATTGAAAATCTTAAGCCAAACCTATTTAAATTGTATTCAAATGGTGTAGATCTCACTATAATAAGGGGTACTCATAATTGTGGTGATTATCAAAAAAATTTTATACTCCTTACATTTCTAATTATACGTTTTGATTGAATTTTTGATTAATTTTAAGAAAGCTAAATAAATTATAAATAATTTGATTTTTTATATTTTCTATAAACTAATTTATTTGATTAACTTATCAACATTACTCAAAATACATTATAATTAAGCGGTTCATTAGCTTCCTTAATTTCTCTTAAAAGAATCGATTGAAATTTATGGTTAAGAATGGACGAATTAACATTTCTAAAGTGCCTTTTTGGGTCGGTACTTCTCATCATCTTTTTTCAATTTTTTTCTTTAATTTTTATCCCCATCCTGCTTTCTTTACATTTTAGTAAAATTGTAGTCTATAACTTTATAAAGAAAATCAATGCCAAAAAACAAAGGCATTGCCCAGCCACCACAAACTTTCTCCCCTACTCTAAGTCTGTTTGGTGTGTGGGAGGAGGTAAGGAAAATTGATTGCTGTGAAAAAAATTTAGTTAAGTTTAAATAGAAATGGTGTGAAAATTTTTTTTAATTTTTTTATATCTTACATGCAATATTTGTTTACAATTACCAACCACACTCCTTCAAATTTTTCAAATTCAACTCATAAAAATTTTTCCTCCCCTCCAAATCTCTTTAACCAAACAAGAAATTAAAGGACAAGGGAAGCCTTATCCCTACTCCTTTGGGAACTTAGTTTGTGTTTCTCAATCAATGATAGCAGTACTAATTTTTGTGCTAAAAAATAAAAAAGCACTACTTTCCATCTATGAGAAATAAACTATTTAGGGATTATATTTAATTAGTTCAAAATATATCCTCAACCATTGTCTCTTTCAATAATATTGATTTTTTATAATTAATGTATCTTACTTATAAATTGATTTATAGTCTATTATCATACATATAGATTACAGAGTAATGAAAGTCTAATAAGTCCAACCACACATATAGAGAGTATGTTTAGCATTGCGTTTGATATGTCAAAACTGGCCTTTTCAGCTAAAAATGACAATTTAGATGTAAAATTATATTTGGTTTGGATTTTGAGACATTTGAGTTTTTGTTTGAAACTTACTTTGAAAATATAAATCAATTTTTTTTTCTGATTTTTTACTTTTGCGTTTTAATCATATGTGAATACTTTCAAATCCAAATTTGAATATATCAACCAAAAAATTTATGTTAAACTAATTTTATTTATAAAAACTAAATAATTAAAAATCACTTTTGCAGATGATCGCAAAAAATATGTATGTGATACCACTCTCACGGCTACTTTAATTTATACTTACGTAAGCTAAGGAGAGAAATGACAAACAATTAATTAAATACGTCTCAAAAACTGGTATAATTTTCTAAACTTACCCGATTACAATTTAATTAATCCTCTCAACTTTCACAAATTATTTTCACCTATATATCTCGTCTTTCTCAATTTTCACTAGAATAAGAGTGAAATTGTACAAAAGTCATTAATAACCCTTTAATTAGATTTTATATTTGCAACAACAAAATTCAACAAAATGGGTGCAATTAATTTTTTTCTTTTAAAAAGAACATATTTTTCAACAATAAATTAAACTTACAGTAAGGTCGTAGAGCAGAAAATATCTGTGTATACTATATACCCATGTGCTTAAAGCCTATTGCACACTTAAATATTGTGACGCTGGCTTCTTTCATTGAGTGAGTAGCACGTAAGGAAAAAATGTTTATCTGACTAACGTCTAATTAAGTAGCACGTTTATCATTGAACTGATGTATAGTTGCATGGACTTTATCCCTTATTAAACAAATATTCCTGACAGATGTTAAGAGTAGTTATATATATATTTAAATCTCACATCCTCCATCTATTGATTCACATCTTCCAATGACATTGTGATTCCGCCCATGTGTGAGTGTATATGATAATTGGAGGAGTTTTATAGATAAGCAAATATAACAGCTATAGCTCTGGTGTAATAAGTGTCATAAGATAGAGATATGTATAAAGTCAGTTGTAATAAGTGTTAGTAACCGTTGATGTCAATAAAAATGATGATAAGCAACAATCAGGAGCATTTATGATATGAAAGTTTTCATATGAACAATTTTATCCCAAAATTGTTGAGAAAAGGGCACATTTACCCTAATAGTACGTGTTGAATGTTTAAACCTTAATGTCGACCATTCACCTTTTTTCTTTGCTGGTATTCTACTCGCGTGTGCTAAGTAAGACTAATATCTTGCTGAATTGAAGTTTAGGAGCATACAATTAGCATGTGAGTTTGTTCCATTAACAAGAGTTGAGGATCAATCGAACTCCCAATAACTTTCTTAAGGGACGAGAATACTTATTACTCATGTCAACCCGCTAGGACCATTTACTTGGGAAATTTGCAGTTTAGTCCCTGGTAAGGGAAATTAATACTGGAAGGTCCCAATACATTTCAAAATAATTATAAAGTCCCAGGGGCCCTTTCCTGCAATTGTTTGCTTATCTTCAATGACTATTTTGCCCTCATAAGATGAAAACATAGTCCCCTGTAGGGACCAGTGAGATGGCAATCATCTTTAATGAGGGCAAAATGGTCATTGAAGTTAAGCAAACAATTGCAGGAAAGGGCTCCTGGGACTTTATAATTATTTTGAAATGTATTGGGACCTTCCAGTATTAATTTTCCTTACCAGGGACTGAACTGCAATTCCCCCATTTACTTTTGTAACAAGAATTGATAGAATTGTTACGCCTTAATTACTTACTAAAAATGTCAATTTAGTTCTAATCCTCACATGGTATTGGAGAAGAGAATATATTAAGTAGTCTTACCCATTGCTTTATGCAGAGAGACTAATTCGAGCTCACGACCTCAAATCCCAAGGCAATAGAGCTCACTGTAGAGCCAAACTGAACTTGCTTAGGCTTTCATTACTACTCCCTCCGGTCCTATTTATAAGTCGCCAACAGGCACTAAATTAAATTTTGGTCCTTAATATAAGTCGCCAACTACCACTAACTAACTCATTAATTAAAGTTTTCCAAATATGCCCTTGTCATTGAAAAAAGAGATCTTTGCATTTACTTTTGTTTGTCTCATTATGACTCATTTAATAGTTGTGAGGAGAGGCAAAGATGGAAATGAAAAATAAAATAAGACCAATTTAATGATGTAACCACCACTAACCGTCATTCCTTGGTTTGTACAATATGGGTGGTTGGCGACTTATAAATAGGACCGGAGTGAGTATATTAGGAGCAAATTGTTTCTTATATAAAATTTGAAGATATTCAAAACTCATTACATGGTAAGTCTGCATCTTGAACCCTGCTTATATTTTTATATGAAAGTGATTGTTTCATCACTTTCATCAAGCGATGGCTGAAGTTTCAAGAAATGAATCCCTTCTCGGAGAAAAAGGCATAAACTAATAGCAGAAGAGAAGAGTAAAGATGGTGAAACTAATTATTTTGACTTGAAATAATGATGGAACAAAGAAGATGTTATTATAAGAAATGAAAGAACGTAAAAAGTGTAAAACCCACGTGGACAGAAGCACTTAGCAACGTACGCCCTTTCGTGGCAGCCAACGGCCATGTTGCCCCTTTTCACTTTTCAGGCTTGCCGCATTCACCCGACACCCTGATATGCAGTTGTTCTTCCTTTTCTTAATAACCAATCAAATTATATAT
The DNA here is from genome assembly GCA_029929735.1 of Mimosa pudica. Classification (NCBI taxonomy): domain Eukaryota; kingdom Viridiplantae; phylum Streptophyta; class Magnoliopsida; order Fabales; family Fabaceae; genus Mimosa; species Mimosa pudica. The sequence goes on along the minus strand of JAKELP010000017.1, from coordinate 6,975,592 downwards.
CTGCTGCTTCAAACTTCTTTTATGATTATCATTCTTTTCTGTTCTATGGTCGGAAAAAAAATTCTTTTCTGCCCCCAATTTCTTTGTTTTTAAAACATTTTTTGATTTGTTCGTTTGATACTTGTAGTTAGATTAAACAACTGATCAGTTAAGATCAAATTTTACTCTTATCAGGCCATACTTTTCTTATGACAAGTCATTTTAATTTTTGAGTATGTCATCACGTGATCTATCACAGGCTTTTGTTTATCCTGCGAACGTCCGTAAAATATTTTAAAGGATATTTTTAAAAAGAACTTAAAAAATTGTACCCTCCTTAAACATGAGACTTATTTGAAGAAGGTAGATATGTAACAATATACTAGACGAATAGACGTTTCATATTTATTTCTCATCTTTTCTTTATATTAAATTATTCATATTGATGTTTCTCTATAATAAATAAGAAATAATAGGAGGGTAGAAATAATGGTAGTTAGTAGTTAGATAAAGTGTTATAATAGTATTCCCTCAGTTCCTAAATATAAGATCATGCACTTTCCTAATTTGATTAGATTAAGAATGCTAGTATAGTTAGTTATTAGCATATGATATTACTAATCCACCCTAACTATATACTTTTATTTTCACTATCTCTCTTGTTTGTATATTATAGATAAACATTCTTAAACTTTATTTGGGAAAAAGTTTAGAAAAATTAGAAAGTTGCTTATATTTAGAAACAAATTGAAATTTGAAAGTGATCCTATATTTAGAAATAGTGGGAGTATCATATAATTTTGACTAATTTAACTACTATCTTTAATATAATTAAATTAAGTAAAAATGTATTATATTTTAGAATATGAAGTATTATATAAATCAATCCAAAAATTGCATTTCGCAATTCACAACTGGTGTTTTAATTTTACTGAAACAATTGGTGTGTTCAAAACACAATAGTATGATTGCAGCCTAACATATTTATTTTTCATTGAGCATATATAAGTCATACCTATTAAGGAGATCAGATAGGCATGTTTGCTCTTGATATTAAAAAAGAGAAAATAAAATACAAGTTACGCTATAATTTTAACAAGCCGTCATGATCTATTTTCATCCCAAAAATTGACATTTTGTAATCTATGTACCACATAGTCATATGACAATATGTTCCTTCTTCTAGCTAGTCCTTATATCATAAGCTACATTTTAGAAAAAGGTTAATATGGCCTTACTAAATCTAGGATTTCATGTTCAGAACGATCACAATAGAATATCTCTGATATGGCTTGCATATTTTGATGGTCTCTCTGTTTTTCTTGGACGGATTTGATGGTCTCTCTTCAATGCATTTTGGGTACTTTTTTTCGGTATATTTTGATGGTCTGTCTTCAATGCATTTTCAGTATATGATTATATGATACTCACGAAACTCAATAAAGGCCTAATAATTATAACTACCAACTCAAACATGGTATGCCCATCGTTATAAAATTGTAATGGTTCGATTAATGAGATTTAAAGATATGAATATCTAAACACCCAACTCTAATCATCAGAACAAACGCCATAATTGAATTGATAATAAGCACTCATCGACATCATGTTCAGCACAATATCTCACCAAAGGCGCTCACTTTAAAACATGCATATTTACATTTAACAGTTAACATAGTTTAAAATGAAAAATGAAACATGTCAAAGCTTTTTCATTTATTGTGTTTTTCCAATTTTACCCTTTTTAATCATTCTTCTATTTACTCTATTTCATATTTTTTAGCTAAATTCTTTTTCATAATCATCTCCCCTTATTATTTGTGGCATTCTTTTCCATTATATATATCTTCTCTAGTCTGTACACATTCTCTTTCATCTCTTATAACATCCGTATAATTAATAAAAAACCAGTTACGTTTTGGACATACATTTTTTATTTTGTTGATAGAAACAAAGTAGTTATTTGGAGTTTATAATAAAGGATAGATATGAACTCCATCCCTATATATAAAGCCAAAAAATTGAATGGTTTTATCCCTTTTATAAAATTCTGGTTAAATTTGTCGAAGTATTTAATAAGCTTTTAAAATACCACTTTTCTCGTCATTATTATCTCTATGGAGTATATTCACATTTTATCACACAATCATTTATAACATTATCATTACATTTATTTCTCTTATATGCTCAATTATAAATAAATGTAGAAAATAATATCATTTCATACATTTTTATCTCTCTCAAACACTTCTTTAACTCACGCGATTTTACCTTGTTAACTCTTATAATATAAAATTACTCACTTGGACTCTTTTTATAAGAGTCCAAAATTTGAATTTACTTGTTCCGAAATATAAGAATCTATCTCTTTTAGCATTTAACGTGTTTTCCCTTTTACTCCTAATTCTTTTTCATACTCATGAATACTTTTGCATTTCTTCTTGATATACTCCCTCCGTTCCTAAATATAAGACCTAGATAACTTTTTTTTGGAAAGATTAAGGTTGCGAAATAGGTTATTAAATGATGACATATTTGATATCTTTTTAGATTATCCATTAGCTTATAGGTAAAATAAACTAGTTTAAGAGAAAAAATTAGGTAAACCAATTTATAATTAACTTATTTTTTGTTTTTTTTAGGATTTTTCAAAAAAGTCATCTAGGTCCTATATTTAGGAACGGAGGGAGTACTATTTTTTGACTAATATATTTTAAACATGTTTGTTTTTTTTTATAAAAGTATGTTTTACCTAAGATTTTATAAGGAAAGATGAAAAATAAATACCTCCGAAAATTCAAAAAGACAAGTAAGGAACTCAAACTTTCAAAAGGACAAGTAAGGAACTCAAATTTCCAAATAAAAAAAATATTAAGTGGAACATACTGATTAACAATTGTCTGGTTCCTTGATTGTCCTTATGAAATTCGGAGTTCCTTACTTTTACTTTTGTAAGTTTAAGTTTCTTACTTATCTTATTACCTTCAGAGATATTTATTTTTCATTTGCTCATTTTATAATATATAGAGTAATGATAAGTGAACATTTTCTATATAAAAAAAGTTAACAACTATTGGGGGTGGAGCTAGTCAGAGCCAGCACGCCTCACCCCACCAACACTCACAACACACTCCATTTCTCTATAAAAGCCCCTTCCCATCTTCTTCCTATCTATTTCCCTCACGGCAACTTTAATTTCTCCATATATATTCCTCCATTTCCATTCTTTCCTGCCTTATCTCTCTACACTACACATATGAGTGTAGCAGAACCAAGCCTCCCTGATCAGCTCCTTCTATATATATACACCATCCCTCCTCCTCCTCATCATCATCATCATGGAGAGTCAAGATGTTTCACCCTCCCACGTGGACGCCTCCCGCCCCTCCCTCGGCTTCCCCCTCGGCACCGCCCTCCTCCTCCTCATCATCTTCACCCTCAGCGGCATCTTCTCCTGCTGCTACCACTGGGACAAACTCCGCTCTCTCCGCCGCCAATCCTTCCCTCCCATCCATCGCCCTCCCTCCCCGGTAAGCTTCTATCTTATGTTACCCTCGTATTTCCATCACAAAAGCTTAAGTCAATATGTCACCATTAGCCTGCACACATTATTATAGTCATTCTTTCTATGTGGGAGTTTGTTTGCTTTAATGTTATGTTACCGTCACAAAAGCTTAAGTCAACCTGTTACACACATTAAATATTTACTCAATCTTTCACTTTGTCTATTTTATTATCATCCATTACAAAAACAAAAAAATTTAAACATTAAGCCTAATATAATTTTTTATTCATCTATGATTCTTTTGATGTGAGAATTGGTTTATGTTAATATCATATTTTGTGTATTTTTGCTTAATTTTGGTCTTAATTTTTCAGGATATGAAGAAAAACAGGGGAGATAGCTTGCCGGTGTTGATGCCAGGGGATGATGTGCCCAAATTCATAGCCATGCCTTGTCCGTGCGCGCCATCAAGATCGGAGAACATTGTGGTTAGCGTCGAGAAGCCGCCACCTAAGCCGCCGTCCATGGCAGTGGCGGTGCCATATTATTGAAGTGTGGTTTAATTTTGGTAATGCATGCCTAACTGTGAAATCTTAATGAGGAATTGGGTTGATGTACTGTGCAGATGGTTCTTTGTTGAACAAGTTGATGTTGTTTAATTTCTCGTCTTCTTCCTAAAGGGATAGGTGGGAAGTCAATTTTTTGGTTGTATGTGACCAATTTTTCATTTGATTATTATTATTCAATGTTTGTGCTCTGTACTACTGTAATACTATCTTGTAACTATACATAATTTGATCTATATCCATTTTTTCCTTCTGGAAGAAAATATCGATTTGGTTTTGTCCTTTTACTTCCAGTTGTGAGCAGCTACTTCTTTTTCAATTTTGGCTAAAAGAAGAGAGGAGGCTAAGATTTGAGTTTCGCTATCAAATTTATAGTTGTTTTGATGTCTTACTATAATTTGGACGGTTAATTGGAATACGAACGTGTATAATCTGTCATTTTTTTTTTTACCAGAGTATATAATCTGTCACTTATTGCTGATTTTTTCCCCGGCATGATTTTACTCCTGATATTGACAAAAGAACCTGAGACTGAGAGAGAACATGAAGTGACTGGAGGAATTAGAATAAGATTTTTTTTAAAAAAAATTATAACCTTTAATCCTTAAATTTTGTCCCATTTTCGTTTCGTTCCTCAAGATTTGAAATAAGAAGTAATAATTCTTCAATTTCACTTTTTTAATAATATGGATACTTCTATGTTGATAAAAATCTAGACCATTCTGTTTTTAAAAGAACTAATACATTTCTTTATTGAAATTTGAGAGGTCAAAATAAAGAATGAGGACAATAAAGAGACAAGTCCTTTATTTTCTTTATCTCTTTTGGTTAGGTTTATGTTGTTAGCCAGCCTAATGGAGTGAAAATGTAAGCGTTGATTAGGGAGATCTGATTTGTGAGGGAAAATGTGTAAGATGAGGGAAGAGGTTCTCTCAGAATCCGTTCTCTCAGTATCCCTCCTCATCCTCTCACATTGGTCCTCATGTGGGCTACTCAGATTCATTTAAGAGCTCATAATTTGTCACTTGTCCCGTTAAAAATAAAAAAACAGTATTATAATATTAAATAAATGAGGAAGTTTTATTTTTAAAAACTTTTTAGCATAAAAATTTCAACTATCTAAACCTATTTCATTTCAATAAAAGGATCTATAAGAGATACAAATTTATCTAGTTAACTGTAAAATTATTTTACAGTTAACTGGATAAGTCTGTATCTTTTATAGATCCTTCTATTGAAATGAAATAGGTCTACATAGTTAAAATTAATAGGTGTAGATAGTTGAAATTTTTTATCCTAAAAAAATTTCAAAAATAAAAAAATTAAAAGTTTTTCATTTATTTTATATTATAATACAGTTTTTTTATTTTTAATGGTACATGTGGCAAATTATGAGCTCCTAGATGAATCTGAGTGGCCCCACGTGAGGACCCATGTGAGAGGATGAGGAGGGATACTGAGAGAACGGATTCTGAGAGAATCCGTTCCCATAAGATGAAATGCTTTCAGAATACCAATGAAATGTGAACAAGCTACAGTTTATAAGATTTAATTTCAAATAGAATTGTTTGGCGAGATTTTATTTTTTAAAAAATCAAGTTTTAATGATTAAGTCTTGACTATCTGGGGAGCCATATCATATGTCCCCGACCTGCAATGCAAATGCAGACCCACTTTAAAATTTAGTGGAAGAACATAATTTAGCATGTCATAATTGTTATAGTACAAAAACTGAATTCATTACCATACTCAAAAGATCTTTTACTTATCGATAACATATATAACCATATCATAACTTAGATATTCGGACAAAAGAAATATCTTCAGAGATAAACTGGCACTATCACAATCTTAATAAAAAAAATACGATTATTTAGTTTGCCATTCAGAACTCCACTTTGCATCTTTGTCAGGCTTAATTCAAAATAAGTTTATTACATATTATATAGTAACTATTTTTCAAACAATATTTGTTTTACCGTTTCTTTTGCTTTCATTGTGCTATGCTAAGTTTCGGGATGGACCTTCTTATGTTGATGATGCCATCTGTTTGGGGCGCCCACCCCACTCCATCCATCTATAAGAGCTCAACTAAAAAAACATGCTTATTAAGAAACCCTTACTCTATCCGTAATATAAGAATTCAACCAACAAGATATGCTTCTTAAGAAAACATGTGAAAGTTAATTTTGAGTGTTTGAAGTTAATGTTTGTTTACAATATTGCCCATATTTATTATGATAGAGAGAAAAATATATATAAGTATTAATAAATTTGAAAGAGAGTTAGACACAAGGTAGAAAAAATGCGTTAAACGGAAAGAGAATGTAATATTAGCTCTTATATTTTGGGTCAAAATCATTCAAATTTTAGGACCCTTATATTATGTATAGGAGGGAGTAGTACAGAATTAGAGCTTGCCAGTAATAAGTTGTAATGTAAATTGTATAGAATTTGCTTGACCTATATACTATAGTATACTGAGACTCTATAACCTAACTTGGTGGTGGCATGACATCTCCATTTTAAAAAAATAAAATAAAATAAGAACTAGATGACCACTACTTGCCCAGGAAGGAGAGATCTGTGCGTGTGTGAGAGAGAGAAATAGGAATAAATGAGTACCATTCCGTGATTCTTGCGAGTACACATCACTTATACATCACTACGCATATACTCTATTTTTTCATTTTTGATTTTGATGGCTTCATTCATTCATGAGGGCCCCTCCCGACATCTGCGTAGTTGTATACTTTACTCTCTTCCAATTCCCTGCCTTCCCTGCAAATCCCTCTCCATTCTCCTCACCTCTCTTTCATTCGTGGCTTATAATTAATCGTTTATGGCTTATAATTAATCGTTTAGGACTGTACCATACCATGTCAAAACGTACTGTTTACCTCCCCACCAAGCAAAACTAGTATGTACTTCATGATTTCCTTTATAAAATAAATAGGAGTATAAGATCTGGTGTGGTTCAATTTTGGTCCTAACTATAACTTTTTTAATTTAATATATACCTTATATTTTCCCTAAGTAATTTCTTTCATTTATAAATTGAGACATAATCTAATGCATGTTATACTCAAAGAGACCAATGATTCTAACGGACAAGAGTTTATAAATATGCAATAAAAAATTTAAATCTATATGAATACAAAAAATAATGAAAGGATTGTCGCTAATTTGATTCAACAAGACTATAATATAATTAAGTTAGAAAACCATATGCCAAAAGAAAGAAAAATAACATGCATTGTTGTTTTTAAAACTCTTGGAAAAACCTTTCAAAATATGTAAAGGACGGTTGGATGCATTGATTTTATAAAGAACAGTTTGAGGCCATATACATATCTATCCTTTTAAAAATATGAGAGAAATTAAATGACCAAAACACCTCATAAAAAATTATTTCCATTTCTTAAAAATTGACTAGTGGCATTTGGTCATCTCAATAAAAATTGTAAAAGGACAGATAAGTAGATAAGTTCATGGCATCTATTCTCATTTTTATATATGTCCAAAGTCTTTTATGGACTTTCCCATTTTTCTTTTTTTTTTTTCCTTTTTAGAAAATGAGTTTGGTTTCAAAGCTTTAATAAAATTTATTTTAAGTGAACGGTGTGTACGGATTGACGAGGAGGTGGTTGGACCGCCTACTCTGACTATGTGAGTGGGATTGTTATTCATTATTCCCAGTGCTCTCTTACATAAACAATACACTGAGAGCGAGAGGTAACATGCACTTTTGTTTTTTGGCATTATAAGATTCTCTTTTTCTTGTCTTATTGCCACCTCCTTAATTAACTAATGCTCAACTACTATATTATGAGTAGCTATATTATTTTATTCTTCTTTCACCGTTGTCAAATGGTTATCATTTGACGCTCCTTTTACTATAATTTCCAAATAGCGTATGCTCAGTATCTCTTTCCAGATCTTCTTGGATGGACGGCCTCCCTCAAACTTGATGTTTCAAACCCGTACGCTGTACTTCAACTGTTTTTTCCTCCTTGGATTATTAATTAATTAAATATTAAGCACTTCTCTAATGATAAGATTATAATCTACTAATCTTTCGTTGTCACAACCTCATGAAAGTACAGTACCTTCTTGATCACCAAATTAACTATGTGGAACTATGCTTTATATATAAACTATCAGCCCCATAATATCCGCCGAACGAATTGTAAACAGAGAATTCGTCTGGCTCACTAATTAATAATGGAACTACACCTTGTTTGTTTGACACGTTGTTAATTATGATTTAAAGTCACTCTATGAAGAAGAGAAAAAATTATCAACCGATGATTCCATACGGACGCAGAAAAGCTGTTTCTACAGAATAATGTATTTGTATTATTCATCCACATAGGTCGATTGGCGAAACAATTGTTATATATGTTAATTAAAAAAATGATATATTATATCATTAAACAAACGGAAATTTCTATCGCTCTATAGAAATAATTGAGTTTCAGTAGTTATATATATAAACATGTATTGGCATACTTTTTAGTTTTTAGCACTTTCCCATGTGATGCATGCTTCTATATATATATATATATATATATATATATATATATATATATATATATATATATCTTTCTTTTTCGAAAGGCATGCTTATATATCATATAGCGGAAGCGGAAGTCCTTGTAATAAAAAATGGTTTGGGTAACATATATAGGGACCAGAGTAAATTAAATTAAAACATAGTAGTGACTTAGCTTCAATCGAAAATAGGTTAAGCTATAAATCCACCGAAAAAATTGTTTTCTCATGCACATGCATATGATATATTGTATAGAAATAAGTTTATTTAGGTGCAACAATACGGAGTACATAACCATTTAGAATGGAACAAAAATGCCATATTTGATACATATACCTAAAGTATCACATAGTAGTCTACTATTGTTTAGGCATCATAAAGAAATGAAGGTTAGCTAATACCTACACTTAGCTAATGAACATGATAGTTTTGATCCATTTTAGAACATTTGTGCTACTATTGCTAAACAACCTCTATGCTGTTAGATCCCACTCCATGTGTTTATTTAAATTACATCTTAATCACACATCCTTTCAAGCATATATAACAGCTTAATTAATTCTTCTTCGCGTATTTTCCTTTTCTATATAATTAACTCTGTTTCCAATCGTCATTTGCCTCTTCAAAACAAGAAAACAATAAAGGGATCTGAGAAAAGGCAAATCAAAGAAGTAATTATTGACGATGTAATATATATAATCAGTCGATCCCATTAGGATCACCACAACGTGCAGTGCTCTCCAGTTGCATGTGGATATGTTATTTTAATCACAGCTTCTTCATCTTCTGAGATCCTTTAAAGGAAATGGATTGGTTCAACGAAAAGTTCGTTTTTTGGCCCCAGAAATACGCAAGAAAATTAGGTAAACATATCAAAATGTCGTCACTGTGTGGGTCAAATAATATTTTTTTAGTATTATAATTATAATATTATAATGTTATTTGATTACTGAGGTGACTATAAGCGTCACGAACAAGTTGCGCCCAATTTGGATTCTTCTTATCATGGGCTAGATATTATAAATATACTACTCCCTCCAGTCCCTAATGTAAGAGCCCAAAATTTGAATGGTTTTGGTCCTTAATGTAAGAGCTCACCCCATATTCTCTCCTCATTTAATGCATTTTTTTCCTACTTTACCCCTAACTCTCTTTCATATTTATTAATGCTTATGTATTTCTCTCTCTTAAAAGTACCATGATAAATATGGGCAATTTTGGAAAAGAAGCATTAACTCCAGACACCCAACTAACATTCACAAGTTTTCTTAAGAAGCGTTTTTTGACGGCTAGCTCTTACATTAGGGACCGGAGGGAGTACCTTATATGTGTGTGTTTGTGTGTGTGCTTGTGTGTGTGTTTCATTGTCATTAGTTAATTAAATATTACTACTTTTCATAAGAGTCATTTTTACTTTGTGGGGATAAGAACAAATTATGCTTTATATCAATACTATGGATTCCCAATGTTTCATCAGCTCATTGGTTTGATTGAGACTTTTATTTAGGGCAGATATAATGTGAGTTATGCATTATATTAATTATAATACTAACAGAATATTATTATTGATGGCGAGATTTTTAATATTAATATAATACTCCCTGCGGTCCTAAATATAAGACTTATAGTACTTATTAATTTACTTATAGTACTTCATTATTTATGAACTTATTAATCCATTTTTGCAGTATCTTATAGGTTGCTTTTTGTGTACATCACAATTTTTTTTGTTAAACTGGGATGTTGTATTTGTACTCTGTTCGAATCAATCGCTATATGCGTCTGCTCTAGGGGATTATTGTTGATGATTAAAACAGACTTACTTTAACGAAAATTAAAGTTATTCTACCTTCACAGTAATATAGTATAATTACATTGATAATCTCATTATCCTATTCCACATCACCAATTACTGAGTTATTACAATTTTCTCACCCAAATTTATCCTTATTTTTTTCGATCTTTTTCAAGTTTTCAACAAGAGATTATTTTAGTATTTCAAGTTTAATAATTTAAAAAAAAAAATTTATATCTAGATTTTAATAAAAGCCATGATGTACACTTTTTAAGCACCGCTCTTAATCAGGTGTCTATTGGAAACCGACTACATATGTACATGTGTTGATTAACTAGTCTTTCCTAAATTATTGGAAGCCAATGAAATTGATTTTTATATTTATAAGCATCAATTTGGCAAAGTGTCATAGCACCTATAAAATCATAGTTGCATAGTGATGATGGAAAGGTTATATAAGCTACTCAATGAAATACAATTGCAAAGATTTAAAAAAGCCCCTACCAAAATTAGTTTCTGGAAAGCAGAGTACTAGTGGGCAATTTAGTCTTCTATGCAGAGATTTAATCTTACTGTTATAGATAGAGAGTTGTTCCCATCTTCCTTTATTATTGCGTGAAGATTGTTTCTCTTAGGAATATTTTATATAATATCGAAACATGTCATTTATATTATTTGTTGTGGGGCAATAAATTTACAGACATTATTTTGTTTGGTAATTTTGCGGCTTCAACATTTGCCAACAAGATAAAGAATCAAGCAATATATCAAAAAGAAATTATATTTTCCAAGGAAAAGAATAAAGAGGTTATTACAAAAAAATTTATGGAACATGAATGTTTAATAATTATTTTTGAATTCCACTAAGATATAAAATTAATAGGTGTTTCCTTGTATACTCTTTGGTTCTATCATTCTTTACATTAATGTTTAGTTTTTCAAACCAATTTGTTTTATGGTCAAAATTTTGAACAATCAATGCAAAAATACTTGGCACTATACATAAACTATGAATATATATTACAATGAAAATATTAACTTGTAGATTGAGTTAAAAAATAAAATAATCAAAATTATTGACACAAGAGATCAGAGGCTATAGCTACACATTGAAAATTCAAAGAAATTAACTTTAAATAAAAGAACACGTGCATCACAGAAAGATAGTAATCTAGTTTAGTGAATATAATTTTTTTTTTTTGATAAAATGATCAATTATATTAAACATTAGAAATTACATCAAGACATTTAAATAAAAACGAAAAACACAATTCGAGTTCTTAACTACAATTAAGTGTATTAGTTCCTATACGTAGGATGTGAACTTCAAATTTTATTTAAAAATCTGACCTCTTATCAAAAGTTACGAGTTATCTATGTTTTCTATGATATTTTCCTATATGCAAGCCTTGAAATTTTTCATAAGTGTAGGTATTGATCTATAGACATTCATATATGAGGCAATAACGTTATAATTAATATAGGCACATATATTTATGTGGGGACTCAAACATTGGTTCACCAAGTTATGAAATGAGAGTACTAGTTTCTCAAAGTCAGACAAACCTTGTTGGAAAATTGCATTTTTTTTACATTGTAAAAATGTTTCGGTAAGTTAGGCCTAATGTAACATCCTAACTTTTTCCTACTATATTTATAACAATTTAATCAATTTATAACCACTTTATAATGTTAGAAGCCCAAAGATACGAATAAATTACGAATAAATTAAAACTTTTCTCTTTGAAACCTGGATAAAATATATCCTGCGTAAACTTGGGCTTCTACACAACTTTGAAAAATATAATTGTTCCCTGAAATCCGCAGCGGTTTATAAATTCATTAAATAGCTAAAATTACATCTAAACAAAATAATTAACTACAAACCTGTCATATTCAAATCTAACTATTACAATCTGTCTAGATATAATTTTAATTTGACTATCTCAGGTGATAGCTTTTCTCTACATTCATCACAAGCTAAGCGCTTATATAAAATAAAAATAGTACAACCTGAAATTTTATCTCTATTAGATTCATCGGGCCTATCGAGCATCCTTCCTATTCCCAACTATTTTCTCTTTGTTTATCTGTAAATGTTTTGTTTGAAAAACAGTGAGATTCAAAGAATCCCAATAGCAGTTATCATTTATTATCATGCATAACAATTCATGAACTCATAAAAATGAAATTGTGATTTAGATTACCTTAATCCTGCTGCTCACACAACAATGTCAATTTATTTTCCTGATTGTGTGGCATATGAGGCACAACCCCCTGAATAAATAAACTAGAAGTAGCGAACCTCTAGTCATGGAGAACTCCGATACACTGACTGACTCTGATAGGATTAGAGCGACCTTTCGGCCCTGAGGTATGTGTAATTTTAAAATGTTTCATGCAATTCTTATACATCATAATAAACAAAACTACTACCTGTACTCCAGCAATTACAAATCACCTCATTCTTGAACTTCTCGACGCCAAAAGAACATACAAGACATCCACTCCTAAATTTAAATAAATATGAATGACATGTTAAAATCATTTCTAAATCAAGTAATAGTTTGACGTCTCTCACGTGCCTATAAACTACCCAACCCTTTTGATTTATCCTAGTCTCATTTATTAGTTAAGCCTCATTGAATTCTTGGCAACTCAAGAATTCTTCAACAACCACATTTCACATCATTGCACATTCAAACAATATAATAACCACTGAATAACAACCAACTTAATCATCACAACATCAATTTGCCACAAAACAATACCATACTTCCTAACCTGAAACAACAATGCAAGTCCAGAAACTATATGACTTTAATGCAATATTTAACAAGAAGGTTTCAAAGTAATTATCATATATTCCTTTCTCATGCTATATAATCCTTTGGCCAAAACAATATATTGATTCACTAAGTAAGAAGAACATGAAAATCATTTAATCAATACAACTTCCATACCATCATCAAAATCCTAATACTAACAACTTCATACAAATCACCAAGAATAGACTAGCACATTAAATCCAAAAGCTGACAATAGAAAATCAAGTTGGTAAATAGTATTATCAAATCAGAAATTTTTACTGCACAATTGAAATGCTTTACAATTTAAGAGATTCAAAATTTCAGATTCAACATTCTCATTCCTAATTACTTAATTCTCATGTCCAGCCTATTTTCCTTAAAATTTTCATTTGTTAAAGTCCTCATATCTGTTTTGAAATTCTGCAGAAAATAAAGAACATATACACATAATTTTGTAAACAACTACACACAATTATTTGAATAGATTATATGATGACCTCTTATTGAAAATCACACTAGTCAGCCAAACTAAAATAGACATCTTAAAACAGAGTAATATTATTCAACCTTAGAAATCATAAAGCATACACAACATTTCCCACATATATATTAACCTACCACATAGAGAAAGTAAAATACTTAATCAAACACATACACGGTCAATATAATCCCCCTACAGCACCTTGTATTTCCAGATTCAAAAATAGAGTTCTTAAACTTCATAGACACTTATCAACCAAACAAAATCACATACATAAACTCAAATCAACTTCAAACATTGTTAAATCATTTATTACTATCATTTGAACTGAAAAATTGGGGAAGAAAAGAGAGAGAACCCGTGGAGAGCAGCAAAAGAGAGAAGAAAAATCAGAAATAAATTAAGTCATCAAGTTCCCAAAGCATTCTTCAATCAAACCTCAAAAATAACTTCAAACAACTTTCAGTACCATTTATGAACTAATTGATTTCATTTTCAGGTGAAGAATTGTAGAAAACGTTGGTGAAATATGTGAGAACATAAAAGTCAAGCAATCTGACCAAAACATCAAATAAATTAAAGCTCAAATTCTTTTAGAAATTACTCAACTCAAACATGTAGCTTCATTTAGGTTGATTAATACAACTTAAACCCAACCTAGATTAAGACCCTCTCTCTCAAGCTCGCATAAATCAGAGAAAAAGGGATAGGTATAGGTAAAGGAGACTCACTGGAGTCGAAATCTAATCTTGCACATGAAGCTAAGCAAGAAAACACCACGGTTCACCGGAAAATTGTCGAACAGGAGCTTTGCTCCACCAGAACGCCGCCGTGAGCTTCGGAGAGGAAGAAGATGGGGAGGATGAAGGAGGGTTCATCAGATTTTGGTGAGAAAGAGTGATGGTGAGGATGGTCGGTGATGGTGATGATGGTGAGGTAGGAGAGTGAGTGAGTTGGAGAGGTGTGGTGAAGATGATGTGTGTGGACTGTGGAGTGATTGAGAGAGAGTGATAAGGAGGAAGGAGTATATATGAATAATATAAGTTATAAGTGGATGGGATTAATTGGGAAAAATAAAAATTAATTAAAATGAGAAGATATTTACAAAATGAATGGGTGGGGTTAAATGAGGATAGGGACGGTGGGATTGAGATAAATACAAGTTTAGTTTAAATAACATATTTTGAGTCCCAATATAATTTATCTAGATATGTTTTAGTTCCCAAATTTATTTCTAAAAATTTATACATACTAAATAATACATCAACATTCTAAATATTGCCTTATTTATTCTATTTTAAAATTTGGGGTGTTACACCTAAGATACTCACTAAGGTAAATGTACATGTATATATTTCGGCTTACAATTTTACATACATATAATCGACCAACAAATTTGTTGCATTGACAGTTGATAAAAACTCATGATTTCATGGATTATAAGAGTCACCCCTTAACAACATGACCAACTTTTGCTGGCTATTTTGCTAATCAAAGTGATTTTACATTCAATTTAACCGTGGGTCAACTTTTTCTTTTAATTTATACGTACAAATTGCTTGACCCTATACTCTTTCTTTTGTTCAACACCCACAGTTTAGACTCAACCTTAAGCCAATAAATAACATATGTGAGCCTGCTTTGTGATCCCATTGTTCAATCATTTTTGCCGCCATATTTTCTTATATAAACAAATAGCTTTCCCCCTCATTTGAATCCACTCGCTGCTTTATAAACTATCTTTGTCAGTCTCTCTCTACTCTCTAACTAACCAACTAACTAACTAACTAACTAACCAACTAACCAACTAAATTCAGTCACATTTTGATATTCTACTGCAATATGAGAAAACGCTCATATTTTACTTCTTATTCCCTTTTTACCCCCAAAGCTCATAGTTTTTTCTCTCCCATAATCTCTATTCTTGATTCTACGTTTAACCCATATCTTGGTTTCATTTGGGACCATAAAAAATTGAACTTTCTTTATGGCTCTCAATTGTGCATATACTGGCTGGTGTGCAAATAAAACACTTCCATTAGAGACTGCGAATTTCAAGCCCCGAAATTCTGGGCTCATTATGAATTTGAGATATGATATGGGGAAATGTCATGGATGGAAACATTGTTCTTTGCGTGCTTTAGCTGCCATTCCTCCTGAAGACGACAATATGAAGCTTCTAAACCCTCTTCCTAGTGAGTCACATATTTCTCAGAAAGAGACTTTGCATCTCATGTTTTAATTAGAATGTGATCATTAGTTATATTAGTCTCACATTTCTCAGAATTAATAAATGTTTATAGGACTAAAGTTCTAAAATGACCATGTAATTGTTGTCACGGAGTTGCAAAAGTGACCATGTAAAATTTTTTGGAACAAAACTGTCTATTGAATTTCAAAATAGGGCAAAAATGACCAACTAACACAGTTAATTTTTTAACTTTTTAACGCATTATCTTGCCGATTCATCTTTCACTAAAATATGTGACATACTTATGTATGTATTTGTCATTGTGTGATGATGATGCGATAGAGGATGATTAGTGAAAATGTCAAAAAAATAAATGTCATTGTTATTTGTGCCCCAGATTTGAAATTCGATTAACAGTTTTGTTCCAAAAAATTTTACATGGTTATTTTTACATTTTCGTGACAATTACATGGTCATTTTTACACTTTAGCCCATGTTTATATGGGGTGCTTAAAATGTCGGAGGCTTTTTTTCCCCTCAGGCCTAGGCTTTTATAAGAAAGCACACGAGGGAGATGATAACTTGTATTTTTGTAACTAAGGGTGCTTGGTCCCGTGGTGGACCTACCAGATCACAAAGTGAAAAATACTCCATCCGGTCCATAGATGTAGCATGAGAATTTTCATGGTCCACAATGTCTGAGGTGACATTTAAAAGTCAAGATAATAAATGTTTGATTTGCATGTTTGCAGTTGCATATTAAATATTAAGAGGAGAAAGATTGTGAGTGTATAATAAATTTTATAAAGATAAAATTGGAAAACCACATTAAATTTTATCCATAATAAATCGGTTGTAGAGCCGTGATCCAGGTTGGACTGGTTGCTCAGATTATTGTTTATATGAACCAGAAAATCCAGTAATAAAGTGCAAATATTGGATGACTCAAAGGGTTATATAATTTTTTTATTTCTCAGTTGATAGTGTGAGGGTAACTATCGGTGTGATAATGGAAGAAAATCCTCCTCACAAAGGAGACACATTGTGGTTCATGTTCTGAACTTTTACTTATCTCTCATCATTGCCAAATTTTTCCCTCTATCAACTTCCTTCCCCCTACTAAAAAATAAGAACTACTATAATAGAAAAATAAGATCATGATGTGATTAGATCGATTACTCTTGTTTAAAAAGGAAATATGAAGAGAAAACAATGAGACGCTTTTGTACAGATAGCAGCATAATCTACTTGTGTTGGAACATAAAGTCATCTTCATATTTAATCTAGTGATTTTCATGTGGAGTTATTTTGGTAAAGCCAATCACATGGTAAACCCAGGGTGTACCATCTTAACTCTTATCACAGTATGATGCCCTGGATGAAGCAAGGCATGCTCCTAACCTTAGATATCTTAGATTCTGTTGCAGAAACATATAATTAGTAATTGATCCTTGTTCCCATGGATCTCATAAATGGTTACTAAGCTAACTATGACTAATATATAGTATCTTCATGTTATGTTTAATTCTACAGATTTTACTCTAAATGTAATGGATGAAGCATGATTTTCAGTGCAGGTATAATTGATATCATAAAAAAATGATAGTCATGTCTGGCTTTTCATGATTTCAGTAATGAATTGAACACTAATCATCAACAGTAAACTCAAATTGTGCAACTATGCATGTACATGCATGTGTGAGCATGTAGACAAATGGAATGTTCATATCATAATGTAGCCCATGTCTTTCATCCTCCTGATTAAATCTTAGAACCTTTTTGTCTTTTATTTCTTATTATGCCACAATTGTAGAGGCCTCAAGTGCAGCTGACTTGTCACCTTCTCATGGTGATGGGTCGAAGGTGCGGATTGCTTATCAGGTATAAGCATAATACTTGATTCTTCATTTTTTATATAATATTTTGAATCATTATGTTATGGACATTCTTAGCTAATCAGTAGCCTATTACAGGGCCTACCAGGAGCATTTGGTGAGGAAGCTGCTTTAAAAGCTTTCCCAAATTGTGAACCAGTGCCATTTGAAGGGGATGAAGCAGCATTTAAGGTTTCAATACTTGATTCCTTACAATTTCCTTTAGAGTCAACAAGTTTCTGTGATGATGGTGTTGTTTTTTCTCCCTTTGATGCAGGCAGTTAAATCATGCGAAGTTGATAAAGCTATTATATCCATTGAAAATTCTGTTAGAGGAAGCATCTATCGAAATTATGATCTACTTATGCGACATGAACTACACATTGTTGGAGAGATGTGGTTGCGAATTGACCATTTGCCCCTAGGATTGTCTAGTGTGAGAAAGGATTACATCAGCTATGTCACAGTTGATGATCAGGCCAGCCTCTAATTCTTAAATGATCTACATTTCAATTCATCAATTTGCATCATAAGATGATGTGTTATCTTTCCTGTTCAGATCACACAAACAGTGCAAGTCAACCAATATCTTTGAACTGGATCTATGTTGGCTTTCACATATATTGTTTTGATGCACTGGTTCTATCATCTAGCTAAAGATATTTCAATTTTTAAGATGATAATTTTATGTCCAGGCTCTTGCTAAATGTGAAAAGATGCTTGATGATTTGGATGTTACTAAAGTTGATTCACCACATACTTCTGGTGCTACTCAGGTATGTTAAGATTGACTCTGGTTGAGCGAATGAAAGCCAGGAATGTTTATACGGTAGAATGGTACTGTCTAATGTTTGGGAAGTTGTGAACAGAAAATTATATGACCCTTACTTTCTTGGGAAAGAATTCGGGCTCGTTTGGTTGGAGTAGTAAAGAATTTGAAAGTGTAGAAAGTAGGGGGTATTTTTGTAATTTAAATATATTCCGGGCCCACAAACTTTATTTTTCCATCATTACTTCTACCTTCCATTTTTACCGTTTCACTTTCCATTTCTCCACTTTCCTTCTCACAATCAAATGGACCGTCAGACATGACGTTCAATTCTTGCTTTAAAACAATTTCAACACAATGTGTTTTATTCTATGATATTTATCTCACTATGATTTCTGTTTTTTAAATGTAAAGACATATTATTTGAGTTGGGAGTTGATTCCCCCAATCCACACACATCACCCTTTTGATTTTCTTCGTGAGCATTGGATAGGAAAATACTACTTCTGATACTAAATATAAGACCACTTTGACATTTTTTTTAAGATTAAGCAAGCTAAATATATCATCTAATTTAATATTATCTTACATATAATTGTAGTATAAGATAGTTTATAAGATAAATTAGTTATAAACGAAAAAAAAAACTATATATTTTAAAGTGATTAATTTTGCATCCTTAATTTCTTTAAAAAAGTTTTACATGTTGTTGTCAACCTTTTTAAACTAAGATTTTGTCATCAATATTGAATCTGGGAATAAGTTATGGATTATATGAATGCTTTTTCTGATGCTTCATCATAAGACTGCAAAATGAGCCCTTAATCTTGCTTTTGTGGATCAACCACAATCTTGCTTGTCTGAAAAATGATTATTAGACTTGTCTTTGTAAGAAATTTATATGCTTGTGATTTATCTTACAATGTAAGTCCATTATCAAGATACAGATCTAAGATATGCATTTATCTAGATGTTTTCCTACAAAAACCATGTTTATCATTTACCATTTGCTAAATGATATGTTGGGCTTATCAAACTGATCACATCCCATTCTTTGTAGCCTTTTATGAGAATTTACTAAATACTAAATGTTGTTTTTTTTTTTTGCCCGAAAATACTAAATGTTGTTAGTCGCTAGCATATCACATTAGAGTTGTGCTGATCATTCTGTTCTATCTTGTTAGGGAAACTATGAGAATATCACTCGTTTTCTTATTCTTGAAAGGGAGCCGATAATTCCAGAAACTGACTGGCTCTATAAGGTATAGCAAGGTTAATTCTTTGATATATGTGCGTGCACACGTGCACACATAAATGCCTGTTCTGACAAATTCATGACATTTATTCCAGACTAGCATTGTTTTCAGCCTTGAAAAAGGTTTTGTTTTATTTTATGATGCCGTGAAAGTGTTTTCTAACTGGACATTGAATGGGAAAAGGTGAGGAATAATAACGATCTTCATTACAATGGTGAATTAAACTATTTAAGGTACTCATTTATTATCATTTCATATTTTTGTGTGATTTTAGCTAGTGAGTCGTCCACTGAAAGAATGTCCCAAAAATGAGGGTGGTTTAATGTGAGTATTAATTTTTCCTTCATTTGTGTGATCTGAAGTCATATATAACTCTCTAGTTTAGGTGCATAGTAAACTTTAGGGTAAGGGACCTAATCTGCCCCCGAAGTAACCACCGAGGAGCGCTGAGCACCCTGAACTAACAACAGGCCCGTATCTGCACTCCAAGTAACAATAGATTAGGTCCCTTACCCTAAACTTTATGTATGTTTGATTCAGTCAATGGACATGAAGATGAAACGAGTCAAAAAGATAATTCTTGAGATGAACTTGGGAGCTCACTTGAATAAGTTGAAAGAGAAATATAGCTTAAAGTTGCTTCACTTACTAATTCACAGATAAAATGTGCCCTTATCATGGAAAAATTATTTTCACCACTTTCTTTCAAGAGCAGGATTAAATCATTCCGTTCTTCTAAATGGAAATTTGCTCTAAAATTTTGATTATGACCAAAAAGTCCTTGTGGCAGGGAATTTAACTATCTCATCTACATTGACCTTGAAGCTTCTTTAGCAGAGCCTCGTACACAGTATGCTTTGAGAGATTTTCAGGTTAGCCCACCATATTCCATGGACTCCAGTTTGTTCTTTTTGTTTCATTGGTGTCATTGCTGATGTAAATTCAATATTCTTTTGATTACTCAAAGCTCAAATTCCCTTAGCCTAAGCATCCATTGCAGCTTCATAATATATAAATATTATTTAGGGATTTTGCTGCTATATCTGAAATTTTTCCTGATAAATCGGCTCTGCATATGTGGGCAAAATAGCTAGACAAAATGACACTCTCTTTTTCAAGTCAATTGCATATTATATTCATAGAACCATGCGTTTCATGTGATATTCAAGAAATCCCAGTCATATCCTCAATATAGCAGTGCTAAAAATATAATACTGATAGTTTTACCAAAAAAAAATATAATACTGATATTACTTGGAGAACAAGCAAATGCATTATCATCTCACGTGGTGGCTTTGACCATGGTAAGTAAAATGCAATTGTTTTCTTAAAGCGTCAACGCAATCATGATTTGTTTTCAATTTCAGAAACGTACTCGATTTCTTCGTGTTCTCGGTTGTTATCGTATCCAAATAGAGAATTTTGTCTACTGAGATGGGCGTTTGTCAAAAGCCCATATACAAAGAAAGAGAATATAAAGTCGTTAAACATCCTATATGAAAGCATTGTTGGCATCTACCAAGGAGGCATACAAGAATATAATATCAGTTTTGACAGGGTTGTAAATCTAGTTAAAGGATCTAGTTTTAACCTGTAGAAAAAATACGGGGATTTTACTTTTACTTGTAATTGTAATGGGATATGAACAATATGTCAATATGGTTTAATAATAGAAGTTGGTTGTAAACAGCAAAATTTCTAGGTTTTAACTATATAGAGTCTGATATAGGATTTCTAAATTCAAGAGATTTAAATTTGATTTCAAATTTGTCTTTTCCCCGAAATTCTATAAACAAAATAAAGAAATTCTTTAAATGAAAAAAAGCCACCACGTGGTACAAATCATAAAAGAAACTTATATCTTAATCTTTTTAACTTTAACTGTTTAGCAATATCAAAGAAATGGAAGTTTGTCTATAGGTACATTTAGTGAACATGATAGTTTTGATACATTTTAGAACATTTGTGCATACTATGGCTTATGAACTCGATGCTGTTAGATGTCACGTCATGTGCGTATCTACATCCTAGTCACACACACACCATATTGATTTTTTTGCAATTCTAAAATCTTCTTTATCTTTTCTATTAATTGATATATTTTATAATGGAATAATATAATTATGATTCTATGTTTTCCAAGGTTATTCACTTTTTTGCCTTTTTCAAAACAAAAAAGAAAAAATAAAGGGATTTGACAAAAAAATCAATGAGAAATGACAGAAAAACACCTTTTGATTTCGAAATACAAATAACAGATTTTTGTATCTCCCAAGGAAGTGATTGTTGACGTTGTTACATACTCATCATTTGACTCCTAAAAGAAGAACTTATTTGAGGGAGACAAACTTATTCTAAAACATAAGACATATCTATATTTTTCTCACATTTCCTAAATCATACATATTAATAAGGGGTAATTAATTACAAGTCCCCCACAAGGGGAGTTATACTGGAAAAGTCCCAAAAGTTGAAAATATTAATGCAGGGTCCCAAGGGACCTCACATTAATATATTTGAAATGTGAAAAGACAGTTTTGCCCCTAGCCTTAAAAAAATTTACCTTCCTCCTCCCTCACACACCCCCTCCCCCCTCCTCCTCCCTCCCCCCCCTCTCCCCCCTCCCAGCGCCCCCCACCCTCCCTCCCACCCCCACCAGCCTACCCCCCCTCCAGCCCCACCCTCCCCAGCGGCCCCCTCCCCCCACCCCACCCTCCCCAGCGCCCCCCCTCCCCCACCCCACCCTCCCCAGCCCCCCCTCCCCCACCCCACCCTCCCCAGCGCCCCCCCTCCCCCACCCCACCCTCCCCGCGCCCCCTCCCCCACCCCACCCTCCCCAGCCCCCCCTCCCCCCCACCCTCCCCCACCCCACCCTCCCCAGCCCCCCCTCCCCCACCCCACCCTCCCCAGCGCCCCCCTCCCCCACCCACCCTCCCCAGCCCCCCTCCCCCACCCCACCCTCCCCAGCCCCCCCTCCCCCACCCCACCCTCCCCAGCGCCCCCCCTCCCCCACCCCACCCTCCCCAGCCCCCCTCCCCCACCCCACCCTCCCCAGCCCCCCCTCCCCCACCCCACCCTCCCCAGCGCCCCTCCCCCACCCCACCCTCCCCCACCCCCTCTCCCCAGCCCCCCTCCCCCACCCCACCCTCCCCAGCCCCCCTCCCCCACCCCACCCTCCCCAGCCCCCCCTCCCCCACCCCACCCTCCCCAGCGCCCCCCCTCCCCCACCCCACCCTCCCCAGCGCCACCTCCCCCACCCCACCCTCCCCAGCCCCCCCTCCCCCACCCCACCCCTCCCCCCCCACCCCCCCCCCCCCCCCCTCCCCCACCCCACCCTCCCCAGCGCCCCCCCTCCCCACCCCACCCTCCCCAGCCCCCCTCCCCCACCCCACCCTCCCCAGCCCCCCTCCCCCACCCCACCCTCCCCAGCCCCCCCCCCTCCCCCCCCCACCCTCCCCAGCCCCCCCTCCCCCACCCCACCCTCCCCAGCGCCCCCCTCCCCCACCCCACCCCCCCCTCCCCAGCCCCCTCCCCCACCCACCCTCCCCAGCCCCCCTCCCCCACCCCACCCTCCCCAAGCCCCCCCCTCCCCCACCCCACCCTCCCCAGCCCCCTCCCCCCCCCACCCTCCCCAGCCCCCCCTCCCCCACCCCACCCTCCCCAGCGCCCCCCTCCCCCACCCCACCCTCCCCAGCCCCCCTCCCCCACCCCACCCTCCCCACCCCACCCTCCCCAGCGCCCCCCCTCCCCCCCCCACCCTCCCCAGCCCCCCTCCCCCACCCCACCCTCCCCAGCCCCCCCTCCCCCACCCCACCCTCCCCAGCGCCCCTCCCCCACCCCACCCTCCCCCACCCCACTCTCCCCAGCCCCCTCCCCCACCCCACCCTCCCCAGCCCCCCTCCCCACCCACCCTCCCCAGCCCCCCCTCCCCCACCCCACCCTCCCCAGCGCCCCCCCTCCCCCACCCCACCCTCCCCAGCGCCCCCTCCCCCACCCCACCCTCCCCAGCCCCCCCTCCCCCACCCCACCCTCCCCAGCGCCCCCCCCTCCCCCACCCCACCCTCCCCAGCCCCCCTCCCCCACCCCACCCTCCCCAGCCCCCCCTCCCCCACCCCACCCTCCCCAGCGCCCCCCCTCCCCCACCCCACCCTCCCCAGCCCCCCTCCCCCACCCCACCCTCCCCAGCCCCCCCTCCCCCACCCCACCCTCCCCAGCGCCCCTCCCCCACCCCACCCTCCCCCTCCCCACCCTCCCAGCCCCCCTCCCCCACCCCACCCTCCCCAGCCCCCCCTCCCCCACCCCACCCTCCCCAGAGGGTGGGGGGCGCTGGGAGGGGGGAGAGGGTGGGGGAGGAGGAGGAGGGGGGAGGGGGTGGGTGAGGGAGGAGGAGGAGGGTAAATTTTTTTTAAGACTAGGGGCAAAACTATCTTTTCACATTTCAAATATATTAATGTGAGGTCCCTTGGGACCCTGCATTAATATTTTCAACTTTTGGGACTTTTCCAGTATTAACTCCCTTGTGGGGGACCTGTAATTAAATTTCCCTATTAATAATGCTCCTCAATAATTAACAAACATATGAAGGGTGTGAATAAGGGGAAATCTAATATAAGAGACAATTGAATTTCAAAATTATAATTTAATTAGTTGAATAACATGATTAACTAGTGAAGTGGCGACATTTACTATTCAAAATCTCTTTTCTGGGATTTTGAAATCCATCTGTTATTTATCTGGATTTCCCTTATAATAAAGGCATGTGGTTACAAGTAACAGTATTATAGTAATATATTTCATCCGGTCCACATAATAAAAGAGCTCAGCCGAAAAGCCACTTTGGGAAAACATGTAAAATTTTGTTGGATGTTTAGAGTTAACTCTTTTTTCCTATGTCAACATTAATAAATACTCGCTTCGGTCCGTAATTTAAGAGCCAAAATTTGAATGGTTTTGGTCCCAAATATAAGAGCTCATCTCACAATCTCTCCTCATTTGATGTGTTTTTCCTACTTTACCCATAACTCTCTTTCATATTTATTAATGCTTATTTATTTCTCTGTCTTAAAAGTATGATAATAAATATGAGCAATGTTGGAAAAGAAGCATTAATTTCAGACACCCAAATAACATTAATGTTTTCTTAAGAAACGTTTTTTTGCGGCTGACTCTTATATTAGGGACCAGAGGAAGTATGAAAGAGATTTAGGGGTAAAATAAGACACATTAAACAGCGAGAGAATGTAATGGCGAGATCTTATATTTTGGATGAAAATTAAACCGTTTAAATTTAGGAATCTTAACAGACTAGTGTAATCTCAATTCTCAATTAAATTAATGAACATGTTTGGAGTATTTGATTGGGAGAATGAAGTTGGGTTTGGCCCATAAGCAAAGAAAGAAAGAAAGAAAGAAAGAAACATGTGAAGTGAACCATTGTTCCGTTGCTTAGTTTGAAAATCAAAAACACGTGTTTCCCTCCCATTTCTTCTTCTTCTTCTTCACAGAGTTCAACCCTAACAGTGAACAAATCCTGAGATTGCTTCGTTTTTTGTGGATATGCCTAATACTAACAGAAGTCCCTCCACCACTCTCCGTCGATCTCCCCGGCTCCTCCACCAACCGCCGCCACAACAACCTCGGACTCCTCGAAAACCCCAACATTCTTCTTCTTCTTCTGCAACTTCCACTCGCGAATCCGTCTCCTATTCTTCCAATCCCTCTTCTTCTTCTTCGGATACTTTTCAATTCGCCCTATCCTCCCAAACTCATCATCGCAAGGGTTTCCACAACAACAGCTCTGGAAATGTCTATTCTGCCCCTCCCGAATTGAGACGATCTCCTAGATTCAACATCAGCAATTCTCTCAGACGTTCTCCTCGTTTATCTCATCGCACAATCCAATTTCTCCAGCTTTCTGATTCCCGAAAACCTAGTAGTAGTAGTTCGAAGAAATCAACGAAATCTGAGAATGCCTCGTTGGTTAATTCGGAGAAATCGATGAAATTGAAGAGTCCCAGGCGATCTCAGAGGCTATTGAAGAACGAGAAAGGTGTTAGGGTTAGAAATATGGAGTGTGATTCAGATTTTGGTGTTGAAGTAGAAGTAGAAGAGAAGAGAATTGGAGGAAAGAGAAAGAGGGAGGAAATTGAGAATAATAATAATGGGTGGAGTAAGGAACAAGAGGCGGCGTTACAGAGAGCTTATTTGGCTGCAAAGCCTACCCCTCATTTTTGGAAGAAAGTTTCTAGATTGGTATTAATCCCTACTATACTATCATTTTGATATTAATTGATTACATGTTGGATACAAGTAGCTTAGTTAAAATGACATGTAGTTGTTATCGCCTGGTCAAAAGGTGTTATCGTCATTATTAGTTGTTTATAATTATAATTTCGTGTCACTTCAATTTATCAGTTGTTTATAGATTGGTATTAATCCCTACTATACTATCATCATGTTTGATACAAGTAGCTTAATTAAAATGACACGTAGTTGTTATTGTCTGGTTAAAAGTTGTTATTGTGGTTAGTTATTTATAATTTTGTGTTACTTTAATGTATTTAGGTTTCTTCCATTGGCATTGTTTGTGGCTGTTTTCTGTATTCATAGGTCTTTCTTTGTTATTGTGATTATTGCGGTAGGAACTAGTTTTACTTGCTTGTTTTGAAGTTGAGGTTAGCTTGTAGTTTGTTGTTTTGAGAGACATAGCTTCATTGAGTAACACCTGCAGCTGAATAGCATGCGGATTAACATCATCAGAGTCTTAGAATACTTCAAAGTTGAAGTTTTAAAGGAATCAAGGTTCTCTTCGTTTCTGAATTTTATGCATAAGATTGATGGAAGTGGACTGGTTTGATTTCAACTGAGATAATTTTTATGAGGGCAAGGGCCCTTATTTGCCCCTAAAATAGCCACCCTGAGCACCCTACTAACAACTGGTACATTTTCGCCCTGAAAGTAACGGGCCAATTTCACCCTTTTGTGAATATAATGCTGACACGTGGACGATGCTCATTGGTAGGTCCGTCCAGTTAGGGGAAAATTGACCCACTTTAGTTACTTGTAGGAAGGAAATGTATGAGTTGTTAGTCCAAGGTGCTCAATGATCCAGGGTGCTTACTTCCTGGGCAAAAAAGTGCCCTTGCCCTTTTTATGATGTTAACCAATATTCAGTGTAATTTGGAAAAACGTTTGTCTTCTAGATTTATAATACTATAAAGATGGAAACGATGTAACATTTAGGAATTTGAGGAGCACATAATAAGAGACACTATTTTCTTCCTCAGCATTCTCACTAAGTGGAGACTAGAATTGGGTTGGCCCTTTTTTTTGTTTTTTATAATAAGAGACACTATTTCACACAAGCGAGGCTTGTACCATTGAATTGCTTCTTGATAATGTTTTGACGGAGCAATTTGAAAATGCTTTGTCTTGAAGTTCCTAATGGAAGGGATTTCAAGTTGGTTGGTAATTTTCTCTCTATTTTTTAATTCTTGGTTCAAAATTTGTGTTATTAAGTAATGGAATGCAATATTACTATTAAGTAACACAGATCATTCTCGCATTTGGGGCTTTGCTATTCCTGTTAGTTCATTTTTTATCCCATTACAATACAAAATCTATTGCAGGTTCCTGGAAAGTCTGCACAGGATTGCTTTGAAAGAATTCACCAAGACCATTTAACACCACGTCAACATCATCCTCGATCGAGGGCAAAGAAATTGAAGTCTTCACCCCTTGAAGAAGTTTTACTTTCTGCCAGTAAGCTGCTCAAACCCATTGTCAACAAAGCTAGAAGATCAGGTTGTTCCAAATCTAAGAGTTATCTTACTCAAAAGTCTCTCAAAAAGCTGTTACAGTTCAATCGAAAAGTTGATACAGACCATGAAGGGGATTTATTTTCTGTTCTTGAACCCAATGTGGACTTCCCCACTAATGCTTTTCAGCCCAGTTGTGCACTCTCTACTCCTGAGAAGCTAGATGAAAGACAAGGAAGGCTGCAAAGTTGCAATGAAAAATCATCTTTACGCCATGGAAGGCCCCTTTCGAGATTCAATAGCCCATGTGGTCCAGATATTGTTAGTCCTCCTGTACTGAAGCAAGTTAAGAACAGGGTATTGCATGAGAAGTACATTAATCAATTACGCTGCAGAGAAGCGAGGAGAAGAGCAGCATCAGCACAGGTAGAAATATCCAAACATGGAATAGCAGTTAGTAAAGAAAGCAACGTTCAGAAGGGAGGCCCTGTTGAATCTGCAAAGATTGCATTGGTGTCTGAAGCTAGAGATGCCATAGAAAAGTTTCAACATTCGCAAACCAATATCATGGAAGGCTGTATCTCTGATGAAGACAATGGTGATGACACCAAAAGTTTTGATGATGAAGATGAGAGTCAATAGATTTAACTAGAGTCGATTAAGTTGTATCACACCATCTAGCCTTGCTAATTGGTAAATGAAAGACTAGTGTATAGTAGCTGACTTTTAGACAGTGTAGTTTGGTCACTACCTAATGGCCAGCTCTTGTAAAATTTTTCTCTAGTTAATAAAAATGGGAGAACCAATTTTTCCTGGGTCCAAAAAATGACTTGTGATCATGGACGTTTTTCCAAATATGATGCACCAAATTGAGTTACAGATCAACCATTGTTTTTACCTGTCTACTTAAACTTTTCCTTTGTCTTTTTGAGTCTTTGACTGAGCTATATGAACTCTACTTTGAATCTAGCTTTATAACAGAAGTTGGACGCTTGCTGGCATGGATAAACTCTACAATAACATGAGCAACGTTGACACTTTGAGTCCCATCTTCATTTTCAGGTTAGGTCACTGTCTGATATAAATAATCTGTTTACAGTGTTTATTTTTAATTTATTTTTTCCTCGTCCTCCTCTTCATTTTCAGTTTAGGTCACTGTGTGATATAAATAATCTGTCACTGTGTATTTCTATTTTCTGAGTATTGGAGGAGTTGCTTCAATTTAGACCCACCATTATTGATGGACTTGTAACTAAAAACAGGACAAGTACTCTTCCGGTCATCTTGCATGTTAGTAGAATAGTAGTGCAGTTTTGCCCTTTAGAAGGAACTGGTCTGGAACTTTTCCCTTCTGATTCATCATGAATGATAGCATCAGTTTCAAATTTACGTCGGCAGCATCTCAATCTTACATGTAAGTTTCTTAATTTATTTGCAGCCATTGAGAAATTAAAATGCTACAAGACAAGTGTTTATTTTTAAAAGTGGTTCATTATCAATTCAACCATCAACCTTGCTTCTCATAGTGTTTCGATCCTTTTTGAAATCGTAATAACCAGAAGCTGTGGGCAAGTGGTTTTAGTTGCCACGCAAATATAACCAGATGATAGACAATTATTCACTTGAAGTCTGAATGGGGAAATGAAGAAATAATAAAGAAACTCTCAACATGTAATATATTCAGGAATCTATGAGATTAGCAGTTGGATTCCTCTTTTGGGGTCAGCAATAATTCAACCTGATAGAAACTTGCTTATTAAAATAAATGATATTCCTCTGATGAGAACACTGATGCCTTGTACTAAGATACCCATATATATGATAAAATAACGGGTAAAGCTGTATGAAGTACATCATCAATCAATAATTCTAATTTATTCAGAAGAACTTGTAGGTAAAAATTGCTTCTTTTACACCATCTGGAAGTAGTTTTAAGCTTCTTGCATACTTGCACTCATCTTGGTCTTATAGACATCTTCCACTGTAACCGGCATTTCTGAATAGTGCTTGCTTTATCTCTTCGGATGTAATACCCGTTTTCTGCTCGGACACCTAACACCGAGAGAAATCATCATCATTAGCAAGAGATATAAATGATTTCAAGTAAGGAATTAGAGATCAATTCAAATTCCTTAGAAATTAGGTGTACTTATATTTTATACCTTTGAGCATGATGCTTGCATTGAAAAATCATTGAAACTGCTTACAACACACTGTTGAATCTCAAGGCCTAATGCTTCAAGGGTATTCACTGTTGAGAGCAACAATCCAGCCCTTGTGCCACAACAGATACTGACTTTTGTGTCATGGTCTCCTTTCTCTACCTCAAACTGCCAAAAACAATCATAGAAATTGTATTTATTCAAGATCTGGACCACTGATTATCCATCAGTTTTAGGTGTTAAAATCATACCTTGGGTGAATTTCTTACCGTCGCTTCATTTGGCTTCATCTCCTTGGATTTACCCATGAGGTTTATCTGATTTATTCCCTCTTCCGTTCTTTCTCCTTGCAGCTTACCAATCCTTTCTAGAAGCTCTTTCATATAATCTATGGTGTCTCCAAGAATAGAAGTCCTGTCCATCTATCAATGTTGACATAGGTATCAGTGTTTTAAGTGTTAGCCTTCAATTGAACTAAAACAATCTTAACATCTGGGGAATCAAGAATACAAATTTTTACCTTGCTGATCTTAGGAACTATTGACCTTAGCATGGAGAGGCGGTCATTGAGGCGCTTTCTTCTCCTTCTTTCAGCCATTAGATTCTTGGAGGGCTGCCCTTCAAGCTTCTTGGACTTGGGTTTTTTCTCGCCACACAAACCCATGTTAAAGACTGGAACTTCAGTGGCCTGTTCCTCAATTTTGCAGACTGTGTTAATCTCTTCAAGGCTCTGATTTTCACTCCCCAGAAAGCCAAACTCTTCATCCTCCATTGATTGGTTGCTTTCTTGTGCAGGAAACAGTGCAGAGTCTTCATTCCTGGCATATGAAGAGTCAAACTCTGATAATGTGAAGCCATCAACAAATGGGTATGCTTCTGCTGCTCCATTAGTGTATGGACCCTCAAATCTTGGGTCTAGTGGAGTGGAAAATGAAGGTAATGGTGGGTTTAAAGGAGCTAAAGGTGGGTTATCCACAAAAGAATCAAAATTCCAATCATTGTTGGGGAATATATCACCCAACCCAGAGGAAAAAGTGCTCCAAGTGTCTCTTCTTGGAGCTAGTAGTTCCTCCAGAAAACTGAGTTGAGTTAGCTCCATCACTTTCCTTTTACGTCTCTCTTTTCCTTTCCTTCACTTGTATAAATTATAAATGAGAAGGGTGAAAGTGTGAAAGTTTTTGTGTCCCAGACAGAGAGAGAAAGGAATGAATTACAGTGAAAAGGTTGTGTAATAGAGAGTGAAGACGTGTGGGACTGGGAGGGATTTGTTTAAATGATGAAAGAAATGAAAATGGTGTCATTTCTTTATTATCATCAGGAAATCATCATTAGGGAATGAATTACAGTGAAAAGGTTGTGTAATAGCACCTAGAGATGAGGTTTGATGTAAATGGAATCTAATCTCTCTCTCTATCCCCCCTTGATTTCTGGCAAGTCACTCCCAATTTGAATAAATGTTGTTTTCACCGAAATAATAAAAGAGACAGGAAATGTGTGTTTTTTTTAATTCCCATGGTTTGAAGGGTTTGACCCACAAATCTGTCCTTACTGAACAATGGTGGGGTTAGCTTAATGGACTGTCAGGTACTTCTTCCACTTTTTTTATGCAACTCTCCTCTCTCTATATATCCCCTGCTTCTCACTTTTCAGAAAAATTAAAATTTTATGTCTCTTCACCATCCCAATGAAATGACAACGGCGATATGTTTTAAAATGAAACAATTGGTGAATTTTTTTTTTGAAGAAATCATTATTTGACAAAAGATATCATTAAAAGTTAATTTGAGATTTTGCCACTAATCACACAGGAATACTATCTCTCGGAGCATATTTTACTTTAAGGGGGTAATCTTGTTTCGTAAATTTGTTCAGCTATTGGAAAATTCATTTTGACAGCTAACGTTTTTATGGAGAAGGGAAATCTAGCTCTTTGTATGACACATTGTTTAAATTATTCATTTTGATCTTAAATATAAAATTTACCTACCTAATTTGATTAGATGAATGATACTTGTTAAGTTAGTTAAAGTTATGAAATATCATTAAAACACCCTCATCATTTACATTATCTCACTTTTATCTCCTGTTTATTATATCAAGAAGTATTAATAGAGATAGTTTAGGAAGAAATTGGAAAAAATTAGAAAAAAATCTAATATTTAGTGGGACAAAACTTGCTGCCCCAAATAGGGCCTAAATTTATGGTGGAAGTCCTATAAATGTATAAAAAAATATGGACAGAAAAAACTAGGAGTGTTTACATTGTTAGAGTGATAAGGGTTTCGTCTAACCTTAACTGAAGTCAAAGCTTTAATCTCCGCTTAAGTATGGAGTACCTTAGAACTCTTGGTCAGCTTTTCCACCTATCAAGGTGCCTAAAATAAGTGATTCGAATTAGTTTGGGGTTGGTGATGTGTCTTAAAAATGACATGAATGCAGCAAATAAATTAGCTAGATTATGGTCCCTGAGACGATAGATGTTTTATTTATTTCTTCTAAGTTTCAATTGTTACATTATAAGGCTCAATAAATAACCATAACCTCATTACTATTCATATACCAATTCAAAGATCAACAATATCAAAAAAACGATACACTAATTTACTATTCATATATCACTTCAAAGGATCAACTATAACACTTATACCTTTATAAATAAAACTACAAAAATTACCAATTTGTATTTACCAAAATGTACGTCTAACAATTTTTACATCATAACGTAAACAATTTATTAATGTTAACTTATTCATAGGAAAATTAGATAAATGTTAACTTATAATAGTTTTAACTACTTCATTAATCTAAATGTATGAATTGAATTAAATAAAGTGAGATTATAGAAAGAATACGATGAAAAAAAGAAAGTAAAAAGAATCTTGAATTTTAAACAACTATATATCGACATTGTTAGTTATTGTTTGAACTAGTACCACTCATCACCAGTTTCATGATCAATTATTTTGAACTGATGAAACCACCAGTTTCATTATCATGTTGCTATTTCAAAACTATGAAGTCACTCTCATTGAAATAAAAAATATTTAAAATGTCGATCACTGGTTACGTCTTTTCTACCTCCACTAATCTCGACATCAATCAGTGTAAGAGAGCTTTGTTGTAAATTTTTTTTCCACCCGTGTGATTCTAGAAAGCAATAAAAATGAAATAGAAAAATGATTTTATATACATTTTTAAATCACTTGCACCGGTGAATTTATCAAGTTATTAGTTGACAGTTTTACTATATGATTAATTTCCCACTCAATCAGTTGTCCTAATTGTTCATAGTCCCCTAATCATAGAGTGTAATTAACATAAGATCAGAGTATGTGTTAAAGCTTTCTAATAGACATTTTATTATTTTATTAGATGTAGTTAGTACTATGGGGGAGGGATATAACTGATCATGAGCTAACGAGTAGTCATGGTCATCTAAATTTTGAATTATTTTTATTATTATGTTTGCTATATAATTTTCATTTTAAGACTTAGCTTCATGTAAATTTTATGTTATATATACTTTTATGTTGTTTCTATCAACATATATAGTTATTAAGTTCACTTTATCACCTAATGATATTAAATTACACAATTCATTCTTAAATATATTACCCGATAATTGTTTTCTTTAAAAAATCCTAAGAAAATTAAATAATCTACTTAAGAATTGATTTGTCTAAATTTTTTTGTAAAATAGTTTATTTAACTTGTAAGATATCATATAACCTAAAAATACAAAAAAAATCTAATGATTAACTGATTAAGTGATTCATTTCACTTTCTTAATTTCTATAAACAACTTAATCATGTCTTATATCTATAAACAACGGAAGTAATAGACGATTAGGAAGTCATGAATTTGATCTACTTGTAATCTTAGATCATTAGTGTCATCACATGTACAATGAGGTTGTGATGAGAGCATTAGTGTCAACATATATAGACACAATGAGGTGAGATGGGGCCGATGGATTTGTAGTCTATTGACACAAAAAATTCCCCAACAAATTAAATAAGTTGTTACTGCAGCCTGATCTGTAATTTTAGGTCATTGATACACATATAATCTTAAAAAAAGGGCTTGAGATGTAAATATGCTTTTGAAATTTTTGCTCGTGAGCAAAATTGTGTCAAAAGTTCTTTTTTGGAGCTGTTAGTTTGAAACTATTAAAATGGAGCAATTATATACCTTTTATATCATTAGAATATTGACAGCCAACATCCAATCTTTACTAGTTAATGATATTTTTTTCAACAGAGAAAAAATGTGAGATATAGAATTTATTATACTGCTAATTTTGAAAACTTATGCCACAAGTTTGAATCTAAAGATTTTCAAGATAAAATGACTCCTAAACTAAAGCGTCTGGGATAAATTAAATATGCATATGGGACAAAATGTGATCGAGGTGAGAAAGTAATAGGTAATACGGTTTGTAATTTTTAGGTAATTAATCGATTCTATTTAATCTTAAAAGAGATGTGAGCTGAGAATGAAGGTTAGGGGAGAATGGGACAGAGAGAGAGAAGGCGACAATTACAGATACGCATGCATGCACGTCTGTGGACGTTGTGAACTTGTGATATCACATGACACATTTCTCTGTTTTCCCCTCTGTCCTCTTTCACCGTCAAAGGGAACATCCCAATGTGCCTTTCCCTTCGCTCTTCTCCCCCCAAATTTACTTCCATTTCTTAATTATTATTCATTCACGTTAATTCATGTCTCACTCTTCAGTACAATGTACGTATACAAATGTGTATGGTTTAATGGTCATACGGCTATGTTTGTTTGTCATCGAATCAAATTTGTTAGTCTTTTTTAACATTTTTGGGGTCAAATAGTCATTTTGAACATTTTCATTGTAATTGTTTGATAAGGGGTTAATTTAGAACGTATGAACTATATATGAAGAAAGACAAAATATTTAAGTTTGTTGTTAATTGCACGAGTGAAGCGAATGATCTACATTGGGAAAAATATATATAAAACCAAGTTAATGAATGGGAGTAAAATTAAATTTTTCCAAAAAAATGAAGTAAAATGAGTAAAAAAGAGTAATAAATAGTCCACTTGATTATTTTAAAAAGGGGGCAAGATTTACCTCCTCCAGATGTAGGCTGTGCAAATTTCCCCATCCCATCCTACTATTCCGTGGCTTTTTGGGACAGCAATTCCCATCATGAAAATTTTCAGAATGAGACAAAATTCATTTTTGGAATGGCGTCGTCGTCTTGATCTCGTCCCGTCTCAAATATATATGTTTGTGATTTTATATAAATTTTTCAAAAAATATATGTGTCATTTGTATCATTTATGAGTATATGTGACATTATTTTAATGATAAATATGATCTTAATAAATTTTTAGATTATTATGTTGTATAAGATGTATTGTAAAAGTAATATTGAGCTAATTTATTTATATAAATATAAGTGTTATATTTTTTTGCAAGTAGATATTTTAATAAAAAATATTTCAAAAGTTTTTTCGTTATTTTCTTGTCCAGCCCCGTTCCCGATAGGGATGGATGAGACAAAGTTCGGGGCGAGATGTGACATAGGATGGAACCATTGTTCCAAGACTTTTTCGGGACGAGACATAGGACATGAGTGTCCAGATCCTGTCCCGTCCTATGAACACCCCTATCCAGACTGATATAAATTGCCCTAAAATCAATATGTTCATGGGGGGCGGGGGTTAAGGGCATTGCATAGGAGAAAATTAGGGTTTGTCTCACAGGTATGACTACTGTGATATACACTTACACAGAAACTATACAGCTAAAAATGGTGGAATAAATGCCAATATGTCACTGTGTCTTAGGTTGCGGCCAAATGACATTATCACATTATCGTAGGCCAATAATTGCTCTTATTGTTTTTTTTTTTTTGGATTTGAAAGGATGTACTCTCTCTCTTTCTAAATATAAGATTATTTTTCCTAATTTAATTAAATTAAAGATGTTAGTCAAGTAAATTACCAACACATAATATTACCAATTCACTCGATCTAATCATACACTTTTATCTTCACTCTATTCTTTTGTTTGTTTATTATAAATAAACATTATTATGCTTAATTTGAGGAAAAAGTTGAGGAAAATTAGAAAATAATTTTATATTTAGGAATAAAAATGGGTGAAAGGGCAAAACTAGCCACCGTAATTTTCCAAATGGACAACTTTGGCACCCGTAAATTGGATGGTGCGAAACCGGACATTATAAAGCAAAATGGGACAAATTTAGCCACGTCGTTAAATTGAAGTTAGAGGTTAATGAAGGTGGGCCCCACGCCAACACTCACGTCTGTTAGCTTCAACTTAACGGCGTGGCTAAATTTGTCCCATTTTGCTTTATAATGTCCGGTTTTGCACCATCCAATTTACGGGTGCCAAAGTTGTCCATTTGGAAAATTACGGTGGCTAGTTTTGCCCCTTCGCCCAATAAAAATTGAAATGAAAGTGATCTTATATTTAGAAATGGAAGGAGTGGTAAATTAATATAGCAAAACAGATATAATTACTGCTTGCATGAGTTTAGGCCGGCGTCCACATTTCCTCTTATGTTTTTTGGTGACAACCCAATTCCTCATATTATTCACTATTTGAGCCCCCAACCAAATAGTTAACACTCAACAGTGAGTTTTTTTTTTTAACAAACACTCAACAGTGAGTTCAAATGCCTATTCAGCACAGGTACTTTTGAAGCATACATTTGGATCTAAATCTTTGTTTCAAAATCAAGTGGGCAACTTCGCAAAGATTATTATAATACTCGTTTTTAACTCTTTCGTTTTACCAGTTTTAAACTCTTAAAACATTAGTTTTGTTCAACCACCCAAGCAGTTCTAACTTTTCAGAAATTTAAGAGTTGAATTCACACAAAATTAAACTGTAATTTTAGAGGGTACATAATTATTGCCAATTAACCCAATTCTTAAGGTAATTGCTAGTGAAAGGTATTCATAATTGAAAGCAGGGCTAAAGTGCAAAAATAACCATGTAATTGTCAAAAAGGTGTAAAAATGACCATGTAATATTTTTTGGAGCAAAACTGGTCATCGAATTCCAAAACTGAGACAAAAATGGTTATTACAGTTAATTTTTTTACTTTTTCACTCATCATCCTCTGTCACATTATCATGCAAGGACAAATAAATACGTAAGTTTGTCATATATTTTAGTGAGATGAATCGGATGATAAGTGAAAAAGAAAAAATTAACTGTGATGTTCATTTAATTTTTGCTCTAGTTTTGAAATTCGATGTCCAATTTTGCTCAAAAAAATATTACATGGTCATTTTTGCACATTTGTGACAATTACATGGTCATCATTTTTGCACTTTAGCCATTGAAAGCAAATGAAACGAAATTTCATGTTTGCTATGTTATTAACCTCAAATCAGTACATGAAAACATTACAAATATGAGGATTTGTCAACTAACAAATGTCGTCTTCGAAAAAAATATATACAACCTGTCCTGTAGTAGGGACTAAAGGGAGTTTAAGTTAACACTTACGTAGAAAAATAATGAATTGATTACAGAATTTTTGTTGTTGTGATATGAGGTAATATTTACATTTTTACGAGTATCCTATTTAAATCCCCTCAACCTTTTTTCCATGACAATAATTTTGAAAAAAGGAGTTTTGGGATTATCCAGGATCTTAATACACATGGCCATTATGTCCCTAGCTATAGCTAAGCTAGCACTTAAGCACGACAAGAAAACATTTTTTTCATAAATAGGTAATTTTGTTTAGTTTCACTTAATATTGAAAATGCATATCTCCTCAGTGTCACAACGAGAGTCACAAGTAAGTGATATTCTCCAAAAATATAAACTCTTCGATTTGGTCAAATGTGCAAATCTTTCACAAGTTATTCCCACTGACAATGTGTAAATTCTCCTTAACTTTAACTTCCATGTTTTCTCATACATGCATGCAATTCATAATATAGAATAACCTTATAATATTTAGAAGTTTCTTTGAATTCCAAACAAAGTTAGTGGTTTAACCATGGCTCATAAATTTTGATGAGATAATTAAATGGCTCATTACATTAATCAAAAAATCCAAAATAACCTTATCATTGTAAAATCCTTACAGATCAATTCATGATAAAATTTTGTCACGAAATCACCACATTAGTTATATATTACCTTTAATTGAATGATGATACAATTGTTCAATAATCAGTTAATAATTTTACTAGATCAATGATAGCAAAAACTAAGACATTAACTGATTAACAATTAATTTCACAAACTACATTGCTGAATATTTATTGCAGCAACCCATTTACAGGAGAGTCATTTTAACTTGGTAAATGACGGGTTTAAGACAACGACTATTGGAGCTAAAAGTGAAAACTAATGTAGTACTAGTTGAGAGCAATCAGGCCACTTTAAAAATTAAAGCTTAATTCTAAAGTGGTTTCTAAATATGTAACCAAATCAAGCAAATCCTTTTAAAATAATCTTTGGTTTTGAGGGTGACAAATGAGAAAGGACAATGAGGGGATATGAAATCAGGAGGAGGCAAGCGCACACAATATTCCCTAAAATCCGCTTTCCCCAACTTTAACCTTAGCTTTTGGTTTCTTCTTCTTTTGTCCATTTCATCATCTCCCTATACTGAATTCTCCGTATTCGGTTGTACAAATATGACGTTCATTCTTGCATGATTTTTGAGATGATGATGTAAAATGGGTATGGTTACTTCATAGGTATTATGATATATATGCTCATAGGATCAAATTTATTTTTAATGTCAGGGAAATCGAATAAAGGCCAAAAAAAAGGGAAATCGAATAAACCACTAAATTTTACTTTCTCTCAACCTAAATATATGTAAGACATTTTTCCATTTTTTTTCAATTATGCTTATTGATACTTCTTAATAATAAATGAGCAATAGAATGAGGGTTGATAAAAGGTAGATGATTAGAGTGTTTTGACAATATCATGCGATTTTAATTAATTATATTAACATCCTTAATTTAATAAAAGGGTAAATGTGCAAAAATATGACTAAATTTTACCCTAAGTTGCATTTCTATGACTAAAGTTTCGCAAGGAGCAAAAATACCACCAAACTTGGGATCGAGGTGTAAAACTATGATTTCCGTCAACTATGACGGTGTTGACCGTAAGTCTTCCACTTGTAGGATGCTAAGTGTACAATTATGACCATGTGGCATGCTGAATAGACTTTTTATTGGTGTTATGTGGAATAAAGGGTAAATGTATTCAAAGTAAATGTACTTTGAGTGCAAATATGGGTCTGCTGTTAGAATAAAATAATCATATTTTTTGCATTATTTTAAATACATTTACCCCTTATTCCACATAACACCAATAAAGAGTCTATTCAGCATGCCACATGGTCATTATTGCACACTCAGCATCCTACAAGTCGAAAACTAACGGTCAACACCGTCATAGTTGACGGAAATCATAGTTTTGCACCTCGATCCCAAGTTTAGTGGTATTTTTGCTCCTTGCGAAACTTTAGTCATAGAAATGCAACTTAGGGTAAAGTTTAGTCATATTTTTGCACCTTTGCCCTTAATAAAACTAAGTAAATATGTCTTATAATTAGAATTAGATATGAGTGTGTCTATATATATATATATATATATATATATATATATATATATATATATATATTCTAGTTAGTTTATATAAGTGATGCACATTAGTTTTTTTTTTAAAAAAAGTATAACTAATACTTTAAAATGGTTTATTTTATGCTATTTAGTGTTCCATAAAAATTAATTCGTTCTTATATATTTAGGGTTAGAGGGAGAGTATGCTAGCTGTAATTTAATATTAATATTATTTAATTAATAATAATA
This sequence comes from Mimosa pudica, assembly GCA_029929735.1. Lineage (NCBI taxonomy): Eukaryota > Viridiplantae > Streptophyta > Magnoliopsida > Fabales > Fabaceae > Mimosa > Mimosa pudica. The sequence continues at coordinate 6,936,024 of JAKELP010000017.1, read as the reverse complement.
ATATAGAATAATCCTTTCACTAAAAGTCCACATCATCAATACTATCAAACTGTGTAAGTAATGACGTATTCCTCATGAACGATGAATAACTATGATTTATATCACTCAGATTTTTTTTGATCAGAAATATCAGTCAGATTACACTTTTTAATCATAGTTTATTCTATACATATGTTCCATCTTTTTTTTTGGCCAATTATACATATGTTCCATCTAGTGCCTTATGTATAATATGTAGTCATGCATATATAAAATAGAAAAAATGATAAATTAATACCTTCGAATATCCAAAAGGACAAGTAAGGAACTCAAACTTCTAAAATGACAAGTAATGAACTTCGAATTCCAAAAGGACAATTAAGGAACAAGAAAATTGTTAATTGCTATGTTCCAAATGTTAATAACTATGTTTCGATTGTTAATTTTTACTGAATTTCCTTATTCTTTTGGAAGTTTAAATTCCTTACTTGTCCTTTTGGATATTCGGATGTATTTATTTATCATTTCCCCTGTAAAATATATGATACAACGCTGAATAAGTGTTGCAGCGTCTGGGGTGTATAGGTGAAAGGTAGTAAATTTTGTGTCTTCCTACTCTATCCATCATAAAATATAAATAAAAAATGTATTGATGCGCATAAATAATTACAGTTAAAAGTAAATGTCTGGATTTTTCTTTCTTATCTTACTCATCATAATTCCATTTTTTGCACACATTTCATTTTTGTAAATATGTCATTGAGTTTTAGAAAGTTATGCATATGTGTGACTTTATTAAAAGGGCCATTTTAAATGCATAATGATTAGTATCTATGATATTTTAAGAAGTGACAGATAGTCTCTTCAATTAAAAAATATGAATTACTTTCAACAAAATTACAAAAAATAAGAAATTACAAGTAACTCCTACAAATATCTTTAATTGTAAAACATTTTTTACCACATAAAACATTTTAATTCTAATATTTTAATACTATTAAAAACATGGGTTAAATAGAGGAGATATGTGAAACAATATTCAAACATTAATTATATAGATAACATTTATAAATAAATTTTGATTACTCGCAGAATAACTCTTATTCATCAAAACAAAAAAAATGGTAGTTAAATCATTATAAGGTGTATAAAATTGGCAAAGTCTCCCCCAATGATTACATAGATTTATTACTTAGTATTATAACAGAGGGTAAATGTGAATAAAGAATATCATTTATCCTGTCAATTTACATTATGGATATGGAGATATATTTAAAAAAAGGTTTTAATACTCCCTCCGGTCCTAAATATAAGACATAGTTGATTTTTAATTTGTTTTAAAAGATTAAAGTTACAAAATAAATTATTAAATTATGACATATTTGATATATTTTTAGATTATCCATTAGCTTATAGGTCAAATAAACTTTTTGAGGAAAAGATTAGGTAAATCAATTTGTAATTGACTTATTTTGTTTTTTTAGGATTTTCCAAAAAAATCATCTAGTTACTCTTATAATTAGGGTTAGATGCTTAGTTTAGATTAGATCGGCTATTGTTGGAGATAGATTTATGTTGTATATATATAGATTGCATATTAATCTGTTGTGACTTGTGAATCTTGATGATTTCATGATAAAATTTTTCCAATGAGAAGAGAAGTGACAAATGAAAAATGGGAGGGATTGCCACGCGTCAAGTGAAGCCAAACACCGTAATAGTGAATAGAGAACCCCCACAATTCCCTTCTATCAGTTCTATGTCTTATCCCTTTCTCATATGCACAATACATCCGCACTTGCCTCGCCCTCCTCCTTTCATTTTCATGTACGCACTTCAACTTCAGACATGCACATTTATTTATATCATGCGAATCCATTATTTGACCACAAATTTAAAATGAAACTCCATTATTTGGTTCGATTCATTATACCATTTTGATTTATTTGTGTCCATTTCATTATCTACACTAAACGTACATAATTTCTATTCCAACAATTTATGCAATCATAAACTCATCATTTGACTAAAATAACTTCGTTCATTTATACATACCACCCTTGCATTAAGGTTAGGATTATTTGAATGAGCGTTATAAAAAAGGTTTTTATTTAGTATCTTAGTTTTTACTAATTGCGGTGAGAAAAATTAAAATTGGGGTGAAAGGCAATTAGTATAATTTGATTTATATCAATGAATTATTTGTGTTCATTTAGAGAAACAATTGCGTGGATCATTTATTAAAAAAGTCAATTTTAGATGGATAAAAAAGGTCATAATGTAAGACAAAAATATGGATTAACTTTAAGGAGGTGGTTAGGTTTATGGATTATGTTTGTCAAGAAAATTCATTAAACAATTTTAAATATCTAGGAGCTACTTACTTTCAAGACCACGTTTTAATTTATATTATTAATTATTATTGCAGTTCAATTCTTTATTTTAAAAAACTAATTAAGCCATGTATGGATGTATTCTATTGACTAAAACGTTAAATTCCTTTCTCATCACTCAAATTCGAATAAAAGCATTTCACACACTAAACGAGCCTTAACTCATATAATCTAAACAAACTATATAGCTATTTAAATGGCCACATTCGCACGAGTCGGAGCACTTAATCACTCTCCTCCCTTTAATTACTTGGGTTATTTCCTCATATCCTAAAGTTAAGACTTAAGAGTTATAAAACTAATTTGCACGCCAGAAAATTGATTTCGTTAGTTATTTTTAAAAAATGTGTTGCTTTTTTTTAACAATGTCATGTTTACTCACTTGCATTAGAAGTACTTATATATTATTGATGGAAGCCCTCTCTTAATATTCATCATGCATGTGTAACTAATAAATAAGGATAATTTGAAATATATTATATATAAATTGGTAGTCAAAATGAATATAGCTCTTATGTTTAGAATTAAATTTCCTAACTAATTAACTCCTATATTTAGTACAATAGGAATTAAATCAGCATGTGAAATCCACAGTACTGCATCGTTGTCCACTGAACCACACATCATTGTCTAACACAAAGTCGTCAATAAAAATTTTCACATATAGTGGAAAAAGGCAAGGAAAAAAGAAGAAATGGAACTATGATTCTTGATTTCCTGATAATTCATTATTTTTGAGAATAGTCAAGCTTCCAGGCCCTCTGTTTTGTACGGTTATAAGGCTGATGAATTCTGATTACTTAACACGAGAGAGTACTTCACAGCTCTTTAACTATTATACGCGTCAAAAAACTTTTAATTCAACAATGGATCTTCTAGCAGATACTAGTGTGCAAACAAATGAATGGAGACAAGCATGCAAGTGCGTTTGTATATTGTGTGTGTGTGTGTGTGTGTGTGTGTTGGTGTGTGTTAGTTTTATGGGCTTAACTTGGGGAATGCATGGGTCAAGTTTTAGGGATGTTGCTTGGTCTATCTGCAACCAAAACATATCAACTTCATTGGATTGCGGTGATCACACAAGTGGCCAATAAGAAGATACAAGATAGATATGGATGTGTAAAAAACAACAAGATATGGACATCCTCTTGACCCTTCAAATTCATAATTAATTGTCAACTCTATATATCTCTCTAGTTATACAATTTTTTTGGCCAACACTCTCTAGTTATACATATCCTTTGCAATTTCCCTTCGACCGTACATAAATTATCCTTTCACTACCACGTTAATTTATATACTTCATAGGCCCATCTTTTTTCTGACTTAATCCATTTTATTATGATAATTAAAAGCTTTAAGCAATGCGTTTATTCTAAGTCATGATACAGAACAAATTCTAGCCATGTTCACTCCTATAAATGTAGAGAATAACTCCAAAATAAAAAAGAATTTCTATTAGTCAATGTTCTAAGTTTTGTTTTTATTTACTCACACAAGTACGGGACAAATTAACTCTCAGACTAATGGTGTCCATCACATGAAAGAATTAATAAATTATGGCACTCGGTGATTAAATTGCGGTTCAAGCAACTAATATAAGATTTGTGGTTGAAATTCACTCTTGATTTCATTCGTGTGTATGTCTACCACAGATAAATTATTATTATTATTATTAACTACTAACGATAACTTTCTGACGAGGTCTATCGATTCACATATAAACAGCATACAAAAATAAAGACACCAATACAAAACATATATAAGCATTGAAGAAAGGAGGAAACCAACAAATTGAGTAAAAAGGATATATATATCAGAGAGAGATAGATCAGAGTTCAAAACTGGAAGAGGGTTGATCAAACCAATGTTTCGAGTTTTTCCCTTCTAAAGTTACTTGTGCAACGTATTCAAACTATGAGTTGTGATTGAGTGTTATGTATTATTAGTATATAATATTTTAAATAAGGTCTTGAATTTGTTGTATGTAAAGAAATTTTCATTGTCATGTGGGGAAAATTTTAACCCTATTTGATATAGTGATTAATTGAGATTCAATTAGATCTACAGAATTGGTTCGCCTCACAAGAAATGTATAGAATGAAAAGGCTAGACGTAGCTAATTATGAGAATATTCAACTGATACCATCATTATTTGATCAGGTGAAAGCTAAACCAAAAGGGAAAAAGCCAAGTCAAAGAAATGCCTACATATTTACAGGACTATATACTTTTTGCATAAGTCAATGTTGAAGTTAATGATCAATTTTTTCCACCTACGAACACGGAGAGTTCCTTTTATGGGGTGATATCAATTAAACAAACAAACAAAATGACGGTTTAATTAATTTGATTGAAACAAGTGGCCACTGAGCTTGAATAACAGTCGCTTGAAGATGTTTCTAAAAACTTGAGTAATGATAATGTCTTTCTTATGATTACAACATCCAGCTCGCCATGATTGATTAGTTAGGACTTTAATACAAATCCATCCAAAAGGCCTTCTTAATTAAATGACAACACGTTATTATTACTTTGTTTGATTATAAACCCAACTTGGATTTTGTATTTTTGGCATCATTTTTGTTTGTTTCTTCTGCTAAATGGTAATCACACCACTATAAAAAGATATAAGATTAATTAAATCCATAATTGTCACATCATCCATTGATTGACAATGTATATCTCTATATCTTCATCATATAGTTGCAAACTTTATTCTTTTAATTTTTCTGTAGGCATATAAAACCTTCCTTGATGTGGAGGTTAGTAGCTTTGTTATTTCATAGCTAGAGCTCGTCACTTTTATGAAGTTTGATTGAAACTTCCATGTCTTCATATGTCCACTTTCACATGTTCCGCTACCGACTTGTCTAATCATAATTACTAGGACCTTTTTGTCAAAGTCACATGTATTATTTATAGGTATGATTAAGGAAATAATGGGTTTAACTTTTCTTTTATTTCCAGTAATTTCCATTAGCCACCATTGATCATGATTAGATTCCCCTAAGTTAAGTTTCGTTACATCCAATTAAGATCCTACAGTTGAATAAATAAGTCAAATTAAAAGTGGTGCATTTGATCCAAGCTAACGCGCTAAATACTCAAAATTTTGGTTATGACTATTATTTCAACTGTTATTTCTTTACGTGTTGTACAATCGGAAATTAAATATTAAATGCATTCATTTATGTTAACTATAATTTTCTAGCTAGATGCATGTGACACCATATTAAAAATATAGGAAAATTTGAGACTATCGAATATCGACAATGGTCTCTATCTATGTTTTTTGATCTTCAAGGTTTTATTTCATTTCCCTTAGGCCAGGTGTGCAATAATGTTTCAAAAAAAAAATTTATACCTCTTGACATTAATAAATGATTTCTATGCGGTTAATTTTCCCACTTAAGTTTTAAGATTTAATCCATTCATGCATGTAATTATAAACTTTCATGCATATCAATTATTAAACACATGGGAAAACCTATGTCCAATGATATACATTATGTTAACTAAATCGTAAAGTCCATACTTTACATGAATTTTCATTTCTTAATTTTATATAATGTAAACATATACATTCACTCAAACACGTTAACATTATTAAGTTAGAGCTTGAGACTTCATCCAAATGTGGCAAGTGGTGTAGTCACTAGAACTAGTAATACAAGTCATAAAAAACCCATGAAAAAGCAGACTATGCCAAAAAAAAGCCCGAACAGTATTGCTTGGGTCTCGAGCCATTCCATATCAAATCCATTGTGTTATTTAATTTTTCCATGTTTTCAATAGGGTTTCCCCCTTTATTAACAATATAATTATAATTGAATGAAAATAGGGTTTGTTTTTGTTTTTTGTAAAAAAGATTGGGAAATGGGAAAAATAGGTTTGAGTTGGCCCACAGGTTTGACGGGTAAGCCCAATATATCGAGCTTTGACGGGTTTGGTCCAAAAGACCCATTTTAATATGGGCCCTCATTTTCTGACCCATGACCATATTTTTTATGGATTTTGGGCTGGCCCACAGACACCGGCCCATATTTTTTATGGATTTTGGGCTAGCCCACACATATTATTTATACTGCAGATAGATGTTTTTTTTTGCCAAATTACTGCAGATAGATGATGTTTCTTATATTCTCTATTAGAAAAATGAAATGGATATAAAAAGCGATTATGTTGTAGAAGGAAAAAACTCAGTTCAACTGAAATAACAGTCACAAAAGACGAAAACGGGGAACTGACAAAAAAAAATCAAAACCATTGATCCAACTTAAGATATCCATATCGAATGACATACTCCTCCACTCAGTAATATAATATCTCAGCCACTATAAAATGTTTATTAAGAAAACATATAAAAGTTAATTGAGTGTGAAGTTAATATTTGTTTTTCAATAGTGCTCATATTTATTATGATACTTTTAAGAGAGAGAAATACATAAGTATTAACAAATATGATAAAGAGATACGAGCAAAGTAGGGAAAAACACATTAAATAAGGAGAGAAAGTTAGATCTTATTTCGACCAAAATCATTCAAATTTGAGACTTTTTGGGTGTGCTTGGATGGACGGAAAATGAGAGAGGAAAGAAAATGGGAGAGGAAAATGGGGTGAGAGGAAGTATTTTCCCTTGCTTGGATGAGGAGAAAATGGGAGAGGAAAGAAAAGGGGAGAGGAAAAGTGGGTGAGCCACATGCCCATTTTCCTCCCAAGTTTTTCCTCCCAAAATGGAGAGATTATAGGAGAGAGAAAAGTTATTGTCCAATGACCATGCTCCACCTCACCCACCCATTTTCCTTCCTTTATATTTTCTCTTATCCATCCAAGCATGATTAGAGATAACATTTTCTGAGACAACTTTATACTCGGATCTGTAAGAGAGAAGTAAGAGAGGGACGCTCCCTCTTGGGAGTCGTGCACAGTTGCTTTTGCCTGGATCCTCGACCGTTGCCGCTTGTTCTCCGCTGCTTTTGCAGCGGTGGACCCCATGTAGCAATCCGTGAATGTCCACATCCTCGAGAAGCCTGAAAGAAGCCCTTCCCTCGCTGTTGACCGCCTCAGCAAGAAGAGTAAGTCTGACGTTTCCTCTGTTCAGGGGATGGAGCTTGACGCTAGTGGCGCTAAGGCTAACCCCTGGAATAGTATTAATAAGCAGCTGTTTCCAGATACCCCGGTGATCCCTACTAGCACAGAAACACCGAACACACAAGATGTCCCGATGCCGGAGTCCCATCCCAAACCTTCAACCTTCAAAGATAAACTGTTGGGTGGTCCACCACAGGGCACGCAGAGTAGTGCTGACGGTGATGATGATATTCAAATCCTGGCGGACGATGTCCAAGTTTCTCTCGAAGGTGATATCCCGTCCATCACGTTCTCCCAACGCATCCACGACTTCATGGCTGATTGCATGGAATATGCGGTGGTGGTGAAGTTATTGGGTCGGTTCATACGACAGGATATCCTTTACTCCCACCTCATGTCCATGTGGAAGCCCTCTGGGGGCCTGAAACTCACCGAGCTTGATAGTGGTTGCTTCATGGTGAAGTTTTTCGTCGAAGCCGACTACCAACACGCTATGTTGGGTGGACCGTGGGTGGTGCAAGGACACTACTTGACTGTACACCCTTGGAAACCATCCTTCTCCCCCCAGAATCTGGAGATCACCCAAGTGTTTGGGTGGGTTCGGTTGCCGGGCCTACCATACCATTACTAACATAAGAGACTATTGCGAACTATTGGGGAAGTTCTCGGCACCGTCCTGAAGATCGTCTACAACACCATTGGGGTCTCTAAAGCTCGCTTTGCCAGATTGGCCGTCAAGATCGATCTGACAAAACCCCTGGTATCTATGATAAAACTTGATGGAGCTACTCAATTTGTGGAGTATGAAGGGTTTCCTACCATTTGCTATGGGTGTGGCAAGTATGGCCACCTTGAGCCTTCATGTCCAAACCCTCCAAGCCACCCCAGTCATGCCAATGGTCACGCCGTAGTGGCACCACCACCTGCCGTGGTGTAACAACCACTCAAACCAGGGCCCTCCGATGCTGGTCGCGAGCAGGAAGTCAAAGACGGAAAGCTGTTTGGTGCATGGGTGAAGGCTCCGTCACGGCCATGCGTCAAAGTCGGTTGGGTAAAAAGGACGCTGACACACCTACCCATTCTGGGGAAAAAACTACCAACCGGTTTGATGTGTTGGCTGACTCGGGTAGTGAGCCTAGTACCAATGAAGGAACTTTCGTGACAGTGTCTGCGTCTGACAATTCTGTCACAGTGGCAAAACGTTTTAGGAAGCAGAAAAAGCAAGAGTGGGTGCCAAAGTCAAAGGTAACAAAAGGGAAGAATTTTGAGCAAGGCCTGGGCCCTAAGAAAGCTATTCTGACAAAACTTGCCTCGCCAAAAACGTCAAAGGATTCCCTTTTTGAATCGCCTGCTTATCTTGAGGTTAAGAAGGTCACCCTCCTTGATCCCGAGAAGAATACTGTTATCTCTCTATTGGACCCCAACACCCTCAACCAGCCCCACTCGGACAGTCCCTCGAGCCCAGCAATCCTGACATCTTTTGGGCCTCATCCTAATGGGAAAGAAAATATCCGGCCGAAGCCCCTGACCCCAACTCTCTCAAAACGGGCTTCAAACTTCACTCTCCCATTAAGATCCGTAGCATTGGGCCTAAGCCCAAGGACCTAGCTGGCCACCCATCTGAGGCACTATCCAGAAGCCTTGCCGATGCTCTGGAGAGTCCGCCTCAGTCTGATGAAGAACAAGTCTTCTCCAAAGCCACTGAAGTCATCCTTGAGGATGAGCTGACCTCAGGAAGCTCCGACATGGAGCAATAACTCGCCCTGTTTCCATGGATAGCACCTTTCTAGTGTGGAATAGCCAAGGTGCGGCTTCCAGTGCTTTCCGTCGTGCCCTTAACTCCTTCACACAGGGGTATCGGCCTGATTTGGTTGTTTTAGTTGAACCCAAAGTTTCTAGGGACTGCGCCGATAAAGTGATTTAGCTCATGGGATTTGCTAACTCGCATCGGGTGGAAGCGCAAGGTTTTTCTGGGGGTCTGTGGATACTTTGGCGAGATGGTATCGTTGTCACTCCTCTTATCAACCACCGCCAATTCATTCACATGAAGATCTCCCGGCCAGGTCACCAGAATGATTGCTTCTTTACCGGCATCTATGGTAGCCCAAACCCCGTCCTCCGAAACCAGCTTTGGACTCATCTCCATCACATCGCGAGCACTGTGGATCTGCCTTGGCTGCTGGCAGGTGATTTTAACGCCACTCTCCACCCTCACGACCGCAGGGGTGGCGCTCTTTCCTCCAAGCAGGGCTGCAGGAAATTTCAGGACTTCTTACTCTCTACTGGGCTCTCTGATATGGGGTTCATTGGGCCGCGTTTCACTTGGCAGCGAGGAAACACCTTGGTCCTTCTTGATAAAGCTTTGTGTGATACCAAGTGGATTGAAGGTAACCCTGACACTACGGTTATGCATTTGCCAAAAATCCAAAGTGATCTCCGACCCCTCTTGATCCGTGTTGTGCCTCGGTCTCAGTCGAGAGTGCGACCTTTCCGTTATCTTGTGGCCAGGGCTACCCATCCTGGTTTTGAAGGGGTAGTTCGGGAATCGTGGAACAACTCACTTGATTTTCAGTCGAACATTCAAGCCCTCACTCACCTGCTCCAAGACTGGAACTCGAAAGTGTTTGGCAGTATTGAGGCAAATAAAAGGAAGATCAGGAATCAATTGGTTACTGTCCAAAGATCCCTCGAATCCAATTCCCAATCCATGTATCTCTGGGGCATCGAACAGGATCTCCTGCACCAGTATGAGGCCATGTGTTTTAATGAGGAGACCCTCTGGCTTCAAAAGTCTCGTGCTCAGTGGATTCAGGATGGTGACCGCAACACTAAGTTTTACCACACTAAGGCTCTAATCCAACGCCGCCGGAGCAAAGTTCTTATGCTTCGTAACAGCAATAATGAGTGGGAAGGAGACCAGATTGCACTGAAGTACATGGCCACTTCGTATTTTAAAGACTTGTTCACCCCTGATCCGGCTAACTCACCAGTGTTTCCGTATGCAGGTCTCTTTCCTCCAATCCCCTCTTCTGTTATCCACTCCCTTGACTCTGCAGTGTCAAAGGAGGAAGTCCGAAGGGCACTTTTTGACATGCATCCTCTAAAATCTCCCGGCATAGATGGATTCCACGCTGCTTTCTTTCAGACATTCTGGGAAATTACGGGTGACTCTCTATTTGCCACTGTTAACTCCTTCTTTGAAAGTGGCAACTTAAACCCTGCCCTTAATCGGACTCTGATTTCTCTCATCCCCAAAGTTGATTCCCCCTAAAGCCTCAAGTATTTTCGGCCCATAAGTCTGTGCACCACTGTTTACAAAGTCATTACTAAGCTTGTGGCAAACCGTATCAAGCACCTCATGCCCGAGCTTATCCAGCCAACACAGACCAGCTTTATTCATGGGCGAAACATCACAGAAAACGTCATCCTTGCTCAGGAAATCATCCATTCGATGAGGAACAAGAAAGGGAAAACTGGTTGGATGGCGATTAAAGTCGAGCTGGAAAAGGCCTTTGATAGGCTACGGTGGGACTTCATTGAAGCAACTCTCAAGGACGCCGGCTTCCCACCAAAAATCATGAGAGTGCTCATGCAGTGCATATCAACCCCTTCCACCCAGGTGCTTTGGAATGGAGAACCCTCAGATGCATTCCTCCCATGTCGGGGTATCCGGCAGGGCGATCCCATCTCTCCCTACATATTCGTTCTATGTATGGAAAGACTTTCGCAAGCCATAAGTAAGGAGGTTGGTGCTAGGCGATGAAAGCCCCTTATTATGAACCGTGGGGGGCCCCCTCTCTCGCATTTGTTCTTTGTCGATGACTTACTCCTCCTCTGTGCGACTGACCGTGACCAAGTGAATGCTGTCAAACTACTCTTGGACCAATTCTGCAGCTCTTCTGGCCATAGGTGAATGTAGCCAAAACCAAGATTTTTCTTTCCAGGAATGCGCCTACAAGCGAAGGAAGGCACATCGGTCAGTCATTGGGGTATGACATCACTGATAATCTTGGGCGGTATCTTGGGGTACCCCTCCTCCACAAGAGGGTCACCCGTGATACTTATCACTACATAGAGAACCAAGTCCGTCACAAGCTAGCGGGGTGGAAAGCGATCACTCTCTCGCTTGCTGGCCGGATCACTCTTGCTAAGTCCGTCCTCGAAGCAATCCCAGCCTACGCAATGCAGTCCACAAGACTCCTCCAACACACTTGTAGTACCATTGAGTCTATGATTAGGAGTTTTATTTGGGGTACTACTAGCAGCCACAAGGGTGTCCACCTCCTCAATTGGAACTCCCTGAGGAAGCCTAAGGAATGTGGTGGCTGCGGGTTTAAGGATCTACGTCAGCAGAATACGACCTTCCTTCTTAAGCTCGCTTTTGCTGTTAAAACTGAGCCTGCTGCCTTCTGGGTCCAAGTACTTCGGTCTAAGTATGCCTGGGATACGCATAGGCTAGCAGGGAAGCGAACTCGCGCTGATTCCTATCTTTGGAAGCACTTATCTCTGATTTGGGGCGAATTAGAGCAGGGTCTCCACTGGGAAATAGGCAACGGTTTAACAGCTTGCTTTTGGACAGATTACTGGATTGGGGATTTGGGGCCCCTCAAAAACCTTACGTATGCACCTCTTGGAGATCATGACCTTCAAAGGACTATTCAAGACTTCAACGACCATAATGGCAATTGGAGGTGTGGTGAATTTGATCAATTGCTTCCTCCTGACATTGTTCAAACTATCAGCACCACAACAGCCCCACTCATCTTCGCAATACTAGATTCCTGTCGCTGGGCTGACTCTGCAAGTGGCACCTTCACTGTTGCCTCCGCGTACAAGCTTCTCCTTCATGATGATTGGGCGGCCTCTGATGCTAAATGGAACCTAGCTTGGAAATGGCCAGGCATCCAACGAATCCGCTCGTTCCTTTGGTTGGTCCTTCATCAGAAGCTCCTCTCTAAAACTGAAACAGTGATGAGGCATATGTCTACCGACAGCGCTTGTTCGCTCTGCCATAGTGGTGACGAGGACATCAACCATGTCCCACGGCAGTGCCCTCTCGCAGTGGCTTGTTGGGATTTGCTTGTCCCAAGTGCGCAGCGCTCCCGGTTCTTTGGAGTGCCCTTTGATGACTGGTTCAGAGAAAACTTAAAGACCTCACAGGATGATAATTTGCGGTGTATCATATTTGGGGTCACTTGTTGGAAGCTTTGGAATGGGCGAAATAGGCGAGTGTTCTCGGGTGACACACTTGAGGCTCAATCCTTAGTTAATGAGATCCTAGCTTCCTCCCACCATATGCTCCATGCACGACATACTTGTACAAGCCTTAGATTAGTCTAGTTTTCTCTTTGAGAGTCCGCCCAAATATGATGTACAACAAGATACCCTCCTTGTAACTTTTCCATATAAATGAAATATACTTTTCCATTCAAAAAAAAAGAGATAACATTTTCTCTCCTCTCATTTTCTTTCCTCTCTCATTTTCCCTCCATCCAAACAGACCCTTAAAGTACGGAGTGGAGGGAGTAACTCAAGGTTTCAATAATATATTCTGAATTCTTAGTCATCTTTTTTCTTGGACTAATATTCTGAATCTTGGGTTAGTTCTATTATGGGCCCAAGCCTTAGACACACAGAACTTTCAAATCTGAGTTTGTGGCTGTTGATTCTCTTGACTAATGGATTTTGTTCTGGGCTCAAATCAGGCATATTTGATTTCAAACTGAAGCCCAAATCCTTGACTATCTTTTCTGTCGGGATTCAATTATTTAGTTCAGCCAAGCATGCCTATATTTTGGGCACCATAGGTTACCGAACATAGTTATCCTTGTGCCTAGGCAAAAAGAAAAAAACAAGAAGAAGAAAAATCAGAGACCCCAAGCTCTTGACCTAACTTTTCAGAAATTGCATTATTAATTTACCCAGGGGTCTTGGGTTTAACTTGGCTTTCTTTATGATCTAATAACTTGGTCTTACTCAAGGATGCAAGACAACTTTGCCTTTCTTTATGAGCTAACTTGGCTTGAACCAAATATTAGTTTCAACTCCAGTAAAATCCTCCAGTTAAAATGAGGTAGATAGATGATATATATGCCACATAAAAAGGAGATAGAAGTAAAAAAGAAGCATCACAATCAACTTAATAATCTCGGTGACATCACGGAGTGTCCTACATGATTTAACATGTTGAAATTGTAATGGAGTGGTTGGATATTTAGCTGGCAAACGAGATTAATTATTAGTTTTAAGTATTTTTGGTCACACAACCATACAAACACGCTGAGACGGAGTTTTAATTTGGAGAAAGAAAATACTGAGGTGGGTAATATTTGCTTAAAGAAACTAATCCAAATTGATGGAGTAGTTAATAATTGGTACACTTTCGATCAAAAAAAATAATTGGTACACTTGCATCACCCATTTGTTGACAGTTTCTTAAATTATTGAAGCTATTATTCTTCATTATTTGGCTCATATCATGCAACATTATATCGTCTCATTGTCATGTTTATAATTATACGTAACATTCTAAAAATTAATAAAGACACTGTCATTTGGGGTATTGTTGGACATTCAACACTAGCATATCTTCTTATAACAATTTGAGTATGGTTTTCCATTTGTAAGAGTGTCATAAGTCCTAAATCCGACACATTTCCTTAAAGATGAGTCTGAAGGTTTTGGATTCCCTAACTCCAACAATGAGCTATAGCTTAGGAAGTGTGATTATTCTGCAAATTTGTACTTTGTTACAAAAGTGCTATCATTAATAAATACCAACTAAAGCAGGCTATATTTATGAAGGATTCTAATCAGAATGGTTGACTGACACAAAAGATATAAATAGTTTAGTAAATAATCGAATTAAATTCAAAAATTGGAGCTACCACTTGATTGACCAACCAAAGAGGCTACCTACGGTGGGTTAAGCCGACAAGAGATTGATTATAAAGCGTCGAATGAAAAGTGTCATAGTGTGGAGCCATCAGAATGTTGGCTCTTGAAGGGATGCATTGTCATAAGTTTCTACTTCGGGTTTTTACGCCTTATAAAACATTGGGTTCCCCAATTATAATAGCTCATTTTTGTGTCTTTGAAAGAGATTTGTGCTCATTAGCATCTTCTGTTAGATCAACATGAGTTGGTAACTAATGTAAGTACTCCCAATGAGTAAGACCCCAAATTTAAATAAGTCTATCTTTTTTTACAAGAGTTTGACTAAATTTGTCAGAACTTTTAATAAGTTTTCCCTATTTTGTCCGCCATTATTTTCTTTCTTAACATTATGTTCTTTTGATAACCTTGTGGTGTAGCCTTATAATTTTTTTTTTGAAACTCTATATTATAGTGAGCTAACCCAGGTACACACACACATATTATTCCATAAGCACATATAATCATTTTATTAAAGATATATAGTCGCGTTGGAGGCATTGTCATTCACATTTTTCAATGACGATCTGAACATTGTTTCTCCGTGTTTTAAGGGACTATCTAAGATGAACATGCATTATCAATTAATGAAATATATTGAGTGCCTTGATTTTGGACAACAAGGGCTGGGTGTTGATTATATTGGTCGCCATCTCTTTTCTTCTGTACCCTTTTACTTGGCATCCTGTAATTTTCTCTTCTTCATGCATGTGCTCATTCACTTACCCTATGATATGATCTATAATAGGAGTTCGCATGTATATTAGGAAAAGGTAAGGGAAACGGCAATGCTTAGAATTAAGGTCTATAACAGGAAATAATTAATCACTAAGCAAGTGAACAAATCCTCGCAAGTAGAAAACCGAACCAAATATGTAATAAAAAAAAAGAAAAACCAAATAAAGCCTCTCCCCATATAATACAGGAAATAATTAATTAATATGCGCATTATGAGTTAATCTTTATTCTGGAATGACAAGAGTTGTGTCAAAGCGCAGCAGCCTGGAACAACGTATTTTATTTTGAATGTTAAAATGATAGAAGAATTTGTGTTCAAACTAGGTTTGTTGGTCAAATTCCTGGGGATTTCTCCAGAAGCAAACGCAGCCATTATAGTCAACAATATGAACCTTTTGGTCACACCATCCTTTTTCGTTATGATTAATACCTTATACCTTAATCTCTCCATCTTTCCCAAATAATATTATGTGTATTTTTATTGATCATTCATATTATAAGAGTTTGCACTACTAATATTGATTCTAACACATACAAATAATAAGATTAAAGAGAGCTATGAGAATGCAGTCTGCTCTTGGCCAGCACTTTACCTTTAAGTGGAGGCCTAGGTGCGGATCTTGAGTCTGAGCCCGTTGAGTTCTCCGTGATATTGTGGCTAGTAAAAACTAAAAAAAACAATTAAAGAGTAACATTTTATGATGAATAAATTATTAACTCAATTTTTTTCAATATCCGTGAACTAGTGATTTAACTTTTATACTATTTAAAAACCAAGGAACCATTATTATTCTCATAAGGCTGACTAGGCATATGACACTAATACCCAATAATGAATAATAGCAGCCCACTTCAAGATCACATTGAGCTGTCACGTGGCCCGCTTTCTTAATGACATGTCATCATTTCCCTCATTCCTCATACTGCTCTTTCCCTTCCCGTTACGTCCTTTCCGTAATTGGACACGTGTCATTCATGGCCTCCTCCACGTCATCCATGACGTGCCACATGTCTCGTTTCAAGTCCGCCGCCTTTTGTTTCCTTCTCCTTTCAACTTAAGTACGCCGTTAAGTGACGTAGTGGCGTTTTCTCTAAAACAAAAGTGGTAGGGCTCCAATCAAGTTGTTTGATGAATGTGCATAATTAAGTTGTTTGATGAATGTGCATGGGACCCATTTTCCTATTTGTTGCCGCGTATTTTTTTTAAAGGACAATTAAATTAATTCAAAGCACAGTTACATAAAGACATTAATAATACATTTGGGAATAGAAACATGAAACACAAACATAAACTAACCATTCTAAATTTCTAATGCAAGAACATGAACAAGTAGTATAACTAATGGAAAATTCTTGTAAAACAATGTCGCTTGTAAAAAAGGTCATCAACATCAAGTTGATGAGGGTATGCCACTAGCTTCACTCACAAAGGAGGAATAAGGGACATTGGTAAGAAAGAGATTATAGTCCAGCGTAACATTGTGTCAGAAATCCCATAAATACTATAACGACATATGCATAACTAAAAATTCCGAAAATATAAAAATGAATTTTATTTGTATTGGAGTTTAAATGCTAAAAACGATAGGATAAAAAGCTTATACTTTTACCACCATTATAAGGTCAAGTTCTGTTAAGGATAATATTTAAATTAGTTATTATCACATGAAAACTATCAATTTACTTTTATCATCATATACCTTTATTCTCACTCTCACGTCTTGATTGTTGATTATTGATAAGTATTAGTAGGATTAATTTGGGAAAAAGTTAGAAACAATTGATGATCATATATAATTAGGGACAGACCACTAGATCTCATATTTCTACAATGAGTGCTATGAGTGAGCTCTGATTTTTACTTGGGATGTCAAAGTGTACCACACTTGCAGAGAAGCAATTCAGAATGCCGATTATCTAGCTCGACATACCCATCAAGGACCTTGACCTTGTCAGACTACTATTCTGTGGCTTAGCAGTGGTCTGATCTTCTTCAAGCTTCGGGTAATCGGCTTGCCGTTGTATTAAAAAAAGGGTTACCAATGGGTAGTTGGTTGAGTTGGTAAGTGGGCTGCAACCCCCGTAAGGGTGAGAACGCGTGTTCGATTCTCGGGAAGCGCTTTTATTAGGAGAGGGGACAACCTTACCTATGTGGGCAACACTCCTACCCCTCGAGTCCGGATTAAACCGAGCGGTGATTAACAAAAAAAAGGGTTATGATCTGGTAGTCTGCTTACAAGCATATTTCTACTTTACTCATTTCTTGGATTGGTGTGAAAAAACTTCTGTTTTTTTCGAAATTCCACCGTAAATATTAGTTGTGTATCAATTACAAACAAATGCTCCCTCCATCTCTTGAAATATAGTCATTTTTTATATGCAATTTGTCTCTGATTAAAAGACAACTTTCTTATTGTTCTCAACTTTTTCCCAAATCAAACAATTAAGAGAGGGAGAATGAAATAAGGGTATTTGATAAGGGTTCATTGGTTAAATTATGTGATAATAACTAACTTAACTAACATCATTAATTTAATCAAATTAGGTAATGTAGCCATATATTAGGTACAGAGGGAATACCCTAGAAATATTTTACCATGATACTCCTCCAGTATTTGCTGGTTTGACCTTGTTGAAAAGATTAAAGTTACAAAATTGATCATTTTAAATTGTCTATAATTATATTTTCCTCTCAAATTTCTCTTTTTGTTCCTAATTATAAGCGCTAATTGTTTTTTTTTCCGAAAAACTAATGAAGGGATTGATGAACACTTAATCATAACATATTTTTTATTATATTATTAGATTATATATTACTCCCTCCGGTCCTAAATATAAGACCTAATTGAATTTTCTGGAAAATCCCTAAAAAAGCAAAATAAGTTAATTATAAATTGATTTACCTAAGTTTTCCCTTAAACTAGTTTATTTTACGTATAAACTAATGGATAATCTAAAAATATATCAAATATGTCATCATTTAATAACCTATTTCGCAACCTTAATCTCTCCAAAAAAAGTCAATTAGGTCCTATATAAGTAAAATAACCTAGTTTAGAGATAAAATTAGAGAAATTTTTTTAATTAAGTAACCTATTTTTTCTTATGATTATTCAAAAAATTCAACCAGCACTTATATTTAGGAAAATAGTATATTTTAATTTGACATATATTATGATTTAGTTGTCTAATTTATTTCCTTAAATTTCACAAAAATGCTAAAGTCGTCTTATATTTAAGAGTATAGAAAGTATAATATTATGGAGCTTAATTGGTTTTACATAGAAAAGGGAAAACATTAAATGGAGCTTTATTTTTTCCCCTTCTATAAGTGCAATGTCGTATTAAAATTATCAAAATGAAATTAAAGTGTTCCTAAATTATTTGTTTATGATTCGTCATACTATACTATAGATAAGGTGAAAAAATCACATGTAAGTACTGCCTCACCCATCTCATCTTGTTAAAAAATTGTTTACAATCAGCATTAGGCCACGTTCATAAAGAAAATATTCTAAATATTCTTAGCTTCGTAATGATCCAAAACCTTTGACGATTACTAATTATGATTTATTAGTTGATATACTCGATTAAGGAATCCAAATCCAGTCTCTACTTCAATTGATGAAAAATCAGCGAGAGAAGAATTAACTAGATTCTTCTAACTTAAGTAGTGATCTCATCTGGCTATGGAGCCATGCTCAATAATTATTTGGGGTAGTAAAATTCTCATGTCATAGGTTTACTATATTCTTAAAAAACTGAATTAGTCCATTGTTAGTGACACTAAATACCGGTAAAAAAATATTATTTTTTTGGCGGGGAAGAAAGAGAGACGAAATGCTAGAGCCATCATAAATATAGGTGGGAACTAAGGGACATACCAATTGAAAGCGATTTCCCCACCATAATATAAACCCAAACATTCTTTCCTTTTTCTGGTGCCTTCTAAAACCAACATAACACACAAACAAGTGTTTGGGCATTTCCCTGCTCTATTCATTTGGTTGTAGCTTGATTCACACAGAAGTATGAATGATCCCAAGTACGCTTATCCCTACCCTCCTCCTAATCAAGGTACCCTCCCTACCTCTGAATCTTATGTTCTTCATGCACTTAAATTCCCTTTTTCCTCTTCAGAACTCATCACTTATACAGTTTTCACTTCTACCCTTTTTTTTGTTACTGTAACAATTGATGAAACATAAATTTTGTGATAGGATACTATCAAGGTCCTCCAGTTATGGCACCTCCACAGTATGCTGCTGCACCACCACCCAGAAAGCAGGCTGGTTTCCTTGAAGGATGGCAAAACTACAACCTATATACTTATATTCTTATGTTTTCTTTATTTCTTCTTAGAAAAAAAAGGAGTTTTATAGGATCCATTTATGATTTTTATTTTTTTATTGAAGCCTTGCTGCCTTGTGTTGCTGCTGTCTCATAGACGAGTGCTGCTGCGATCCCTCCATCATCTTCTTCAGATGATCATGATCTCACTTTCTCTGTTTTCATGCAACCAATAATAATAATTTAGAGATTATTATTATTCCTCTCATGTAATAAGTCTCTTAACTATATGATATATATAATGATCAAAAAATAACTATTTGATATATATATTGTGTAATTATTAATTGCTCCTGCATATCAAAGCTTTTGTGTAGTTTAAACTTTAAAACAACTTATAAATATTAAGCACTATTCAGTTTAATAAGGTTGAATGTCAGAATGTGAATTTCCAGTGCCTTTTACGTGTCAGAATGGTGTTAGTCTAGGTGCAGGAACTTTGTAGAAGATAAGTTCCAACTAAATGTCCATTTTCACATTCCGCGTTAGAATATATTTTTTATTTTTCAAGAGGTTGTCTTGAAATATACTACTACTAGATTTGTTTTTATGAATATATTTGGTTGAGTCTATTTTATGGAATATCAAT
Organism: Mimosa pudica; assembly: GCA_029929735.1. NCBI lineage: Eukaryota > Viridiplantae > Streptophyta > Magnoliopsida > Fabales > Fabaceae > Mimosa > Mimosa pudica. The sequence goes on along the minus strand of JAKELP010000017.1, from coordinate 6,915,947 downwards.
AATGGACAATTGGTGAATGAATGAAGCTAACTTTAACGGCTGTACACCATATTGTAAATTGGCAACGTCCCTTTTTTTGTAGCATCGGATTCCAAAGGGATTTTTAATTCTTAATATACGGCGTTATGGGTTTAATTGCCAATAACTTTGTAGAATCTCGAAGTTATACAACTTCACTTCTGATAAAAAAAAAAGAAGTTATACAACTTCACATTTCGTGTTCCAATTTTGTTTTTCAAGAAGTACATACATCTCCAGGATAAATATAAGTAATTCTCGTAGAGATTAGGACATTAGCTGATTTTTATATCCAATTCTTAAAGAGGTTAACTTTTACTAAAAAAATTAAGAAACAAAGGTTTTCTTGAGGGTGATTGAGAATAGATTCCCACCAAAATTGACAGGAACCCATTTTCTCTTGCGTGTTTTGAAAATTGGGCACCCAAGTGTATGCTAAACGGCCCCTAAAGTAAGTTAAAAAGAATTAGGGTGTTTAAATTCAATGATTTGAAATATGAATTCTAATCTTTGAACAATTTTTTGTCCTAACTTGGCTAACTAGAGTTGAAATTTCTTATAAAATAAAACAAGATTTTGAACATCTTACACTATCTTACACTCTCCGGAATAGGCTGTAGTAGCATATTTATGGTGAACTGAATCTCGAACTAGTACAACAAAGGTCTCCCTCAAAGTATTAAATTGGATTTAAAGTGACAAGAAACCCACCAACTGACTAAACATACAACTCGTGAAGGACATGTTTCATGCAATAATATCTCTTTCTCAGGCATGTCTCGCTGAACTTGCTGGAAAACTAGAGTCATGCCACCCTGAAAAAAGGAAGGCTTGATTCCTGTGATGAAGAAAGGAATCCGTTTGAGTAAACAATAAGAGTGCTTAATCATAGCCTTGATCTGATTGGAGATCTTCTATTTACATATACAGCTTTTTAATGAGTACAACCCCACCACATGTTTGCCACGCAAAACAAGGAAACATGATACAAGTCCTCCTAAATAGGGGACAAAAATCAATAAATTACTCTAAGGCTTGTCATAATCCTTGTGAGCCCTTTCAATTTAATTGCCCCTAAATATCATTGTAAGAAAACCAAATTATACCTATCAAAATCTCTGAATGATGATAAGTCGAGGACCTAGTAGTAGCCACTAAAAAAGTGTTTGGAATATTTTGCTTGATCATTTCCTTCTTTGACCCTTCTTTACCGGTTACCATTTTGATTTCAAGGCATGAAACAATGGAGCAAGTGGGGCACGGTAACATTTTGAAGGGAAGTACCTTAAAACAGTTCTTCTTCTTCTGATTTAGAGTCTTTTTCTTTATCAGAGTTTTGAGTTATATTTTTTTCCAGATATTCCTCTTCAATAGTTTCCTTGAGGATGATGAGCCTCTGAATAACCACAGGTTCATTTATCTGCTTGGCTTCCCTCAACTCCGTTTCTTCTTTATTCAAATGATATGCATCAAGCATGATCTTAACCCATTTATGCAGCTCCTTCGGTGTACTGCTTAGTTGAGAATTACACAAGTAAATGAGAATTATCACAAAAATCGGTGATATTTTGAAGTAGAGCAAAAGGATGTTCTCTTACGTGTATAATGCATCAGGGTCTTTGGTTTCGTGTTTAGCACCAGGGGAGAAAGCTGTTGCTAATGCAGAGAATCTCTCCTCAGGATCCACAATATTCAACAAATGCTTGAGTAGCTTTATTTCTTTAGGTGCCATGCTCCTTAGACTGCTCTTTGCGGTCTTGTACAATTGATACATTATATCTTTCACCTGCAGAAAATATAAAAATGATGTTTGAGTACACATAATGCAGTGTAAATGTATTTCTTCTCACCGACTACCATGTAGCCCAGTGGTATAACATCTTCCCATTAGGTGGGAGGTTGTGGGTTCGGTCTTGCTTGAAATCTCAAACCATTAGTATTTACCCCTTTAATTTAAAAAAAAAAGCGTATTTCTTCTCAGCTAGAAGCAAGAAAACTAAGCTTCCGCTATGCTGAAAAGATAAATGATTTGGTTCTTCAGCTTATACAAATCAAGAGATTTAACATCAAAACACAGAAATATCAACTTAAACACACCCACACACACAAACTCTCTCCATCCGGTCCTTATAATACATGTTCCATAAGAAAAAAATCATCAATATTATAAGGAACTAAGAAGGATTCCCAAATTAATCCTATTTAAGTTGATACAATTTACCCTTTCCTCATTTAAGATGTAAATCATGTTTTAAACATGGGTAAACTTAAAAATGTATTTTATTTTCAAATAAAATTAATGATTCAACCACCCCTCTTTAGTTTCTATGAGGTGCCATATAATAGGGACTGGAGGGGGTATATTATATTCCCAAGATTTTAATACCAGTGCAGCATATATTTTTACTTTGCTTCTGCTTTTATACTGATTATACACTACTCCCCTCTGTCCAACAATATAAGCTAATGTGGCGGGCGACAGTTTGTCCCATAATATAAGCTAATGAGGGAATGGTCTGAGCATTTATTTTATTTTTTTCACTTTTAACTTTTGTTGACAACACTCTTTCTCATCTTCCCCATACACAGAATCTCATTTGGAAAAAATATGTTCCAGACATAATGATTACTTTCAACAACTTTTAACAGTTTTCTTGAATATAGCGATTTGTAAATGCAACCCATTTATAAACTGTTATCGATTCAACAAAAACGGCAGCAGCAACATAAGTCTGAACAAATCCCAGGAAAATCATGATCTGAAATTGTACCTCATTTTTTAGTGTTGGAGACTCTTTTGCTTTGGCCCAAGCACTATTTATCAAGAGGATTAATGATGAATCAAGTTCCTTAGCCTTTGCAAGGCTTTTGATCTTCTCACAAGCCACACCAATTGATGGCGAGTTCAGAATATCATCAAATTTGGCTTGTGCAGGATCCAACGTCTCCACAATCTCTAGAGTGTTGTCATATGCACTGACAGCCGACAAGCATCTAGTCCCAAGCCTAGCAATTGCTGCACAACAAATGGGGCAATCAATTGAAGCAGATAACTCGAAAAGTAATTCTTAGCTTTCTTTTGGATGCATGATAATGAACAAAGTTCATTTTTAAATAGTATATCAAACATAGAGTTTAACATCCATCTTAGACTGTGGCCATTTGGTCCATCTTATGGAACCATAATTTGGGCTCCAAAGTAGGTTTTGACAAACTATTCTAGCTCCAAACCATGCCCTATGAGTTGTTGACAATTTCATGTTACTTAAAACTACAAGCATTCTTAACTATCACACAGCATCTCTTTCCTTCTAGTGGTTACTACTATATTTAATTTACTATCAATGCTTATTCATAATATTAATCCAGAGACAAAATAATTCCTTTATTCACATACTTACCATCTCGGTCTTCCAAGCTGTCATATGTATCTGCAATAAGAGATAGATAACGAAAGAATTCTCCCGTAAAATCTTTACGCCTCCGTGCAACAATGGCATTTATATCAGTAGGGCTATCTTGCACCTCCTTGAGTAAGTCATTGTGTCTTTCCATTTCATCATCAATCTGCAATGCTTACGCCTGATCAAGAAACAACGCGGAAGAAGCTCTAAAATCAAGCAAATGCCTAGACTCTAGACGTGTGATAGTTATTTGATTCATAGTTTCAACATAAGATTACCACTACAAAAATAAAATGTCTGAGTTGTCAATTTCAAACTAAATTTGTGCAAAGGAAATTCTAAGCTTTTCTAAACTTTCCATCAAGGTCAAAATACCACTTTTCCTATCATCCAAAATTGCAAGGGATGTAAACACAGCAATAAAATTGATAGCATTGCTTTACCTTCTTCATCTTTTTCCACAGGGAAACAAATTTTTGCTTCTTGACTTGGTCATTTTCCATGTCTGCCCTTTTCTGGCATCTTCTATAGAAGCTATCCTTATATTTGTTCCAGTCCTCTCTGAATACCAAATACTTCCTCCATTCCTTTGTTTTGGTCTTCTCATTCATGAATACATCTATCATTTTGTCACAAATTTCAGTCATACTGTATCCCTCCACAATTTCAGCCTCCTTTTGCCCTTCCACTTGAGCAGAGGATACACTGCTAGCTCCTCTACCTAAACACATCCCCTCGTTTTATTATAGTGACCAATGAAAATTGCATTTAAATAAAATAAAATTACAAAATACTCCATCCATTCCTAGATATACTACCTCCGGTCCTAAATATATGACCTAGTTGACTTTTTTTTGGAGAGATTAAGGTTGCGAAATAAGTTATTAAATCATGACATATTTGATATCTTTTTAGATTATCCATTAGCTGATAGGTAAAATAAACTAGTCTAAGAGAAAAATTAGGTAAATCAATTTATAATTAACCTATTTTTTGCTTTTTTAGGATTTTCCAAAATAGTCAACTAAGTCTTATATTTAGGACCGGAGGGAGTACCACCTATTTCAAGATGTGAGCTTATTTCTATATACAAGACTTCTATCTATTTTTTCTCACATTTTCCCTAAATTATCCCTATCGATACTCCACAATAATAAACAAAGACTCCCTCCGTTCCTAAATATAAGATCACTTTCAAAAGTCAACTTATTCCTAAATATAAGATCATTTTCTATTTTTCCCAAATTCATCGTAATAATGTTTATCTGCAATAACAAGCTCGCGATTTCATGTGTTAATAACTAACTTAACTAACATTCTTAATCTACTCAAATTAGAGAAAATGATCTTATACTTAGGAATAAAGAGGGTAACAAAGAGAGGGAGTGTAAGAATAAAGAAAAATCTCGTGAATTTAACTAACTTAACTAACATTCTTATTGTAACCAAATCAGCTAAATATTCCATAGGTCTTAAAAATAGAGTGAGTAATCATGTACACCATAAAAGTAGGGAAATTTCATACAACAACAATTAAAGTAAATTGTTGTTGAAAACGTATTATCATGTCCTGTTTCAAATATTAGAAGCCAAATTATTTTGAGCTAAACCATAAACGAGTCCCCAAAAAGAGGTTTTTTTTTATTAACTGAAAAATTGAAAGTAGAAAGAAATACTCACAGATTGAGAGGTGGGGTTTGAAAGAGGAGGGAGATAATGTGGTCTTGGAGGAGAAAGGGAAGAACTTGGAAGAAGGAATGTGAGGAAGAAAGGTAACGTTGAAGACGAAGGCCGAAATCTCCATAGCAGAGGCGATAGAGAGAGACAGAGGTTTATGCCAAACCTCTGTTCCTTTCCTTTCTTATTATCCCCAAATATTTCCCAGAAATTAGAAAACAAATGGGAAAATTAATTTGAGATCTCTTAGAGTTAATACTAGAAAAGTTTCAAAAGTTGAAAATATTAATATAGAGTCCCAAGGGACCTCACTTTAATATACTTGAAAAGTGAAAAGACAGTTTTGCCCCTCCTCCTTCTTCTTCCCCACTCCTCCTCCCCTCCCCCGCCTCCGCCGCATCCCGGCCACCGCCTTCTCCGGCCACACCCGGCGGGGGCGGGGGAGGTGGCGGCAGGGGGTGCGGCGGCGGCGGCGGGGGAGGGGAGGAGGAGTGGGGAAGAAGAAGGAGGAGGGACAAAACTGTCTTTTCACTTTTCAAGTATATTAAAGTGAGGTCCCTTGGGACCCTACATTAATATTTTCAACTTTTGAGACTTTTCTAGTATTAACTCCCTCGTGAGAGATCTCAAATTAATTTTCCCACAAAAAAATTATGGTTTATATTTTAATGTGTTTTTATATAAAAAGTCTTATTTGATCAAATACTAACGAGTAGAAGTCTAATGTTACTCAAATAATGAACACGATGAGATAGAAATTGTAATGGAGAATATAATGGAGAATGAGTAGGGAAAACTAGTAGAAAAAAAAAATAAAAGAGTGTGAGATGACAATTAATTAATTAAGTAGAAGAATAATAAAAATAAGTGTAATAAAAAAAGAATAATAAAAATAAGCTCTTGATCAAATTCACAAGTCATCTGTCTATTCCATGAGACTTTAGAACAGTTAGGGATTAGTCTCACTTGACATGCAAGTGGGATATTATTGGGTAACCAAGAAAAGAATAATAAAAAAACAATTATATGTACAGATAAATAAAAGAGGAGAAAGAGGAAAAATGAAAGAAGAGATATGAGATAAAAAATAATTTGGTTGTTAATTATTGCTGAATTTGAATTTCAAATATGAAATTTGCTTAAACATCACCCTTGAGCAATGCGTTTAAGTGCAGTGTCTCACCCGGCACTTTCTAAAACAAGCGCCGACACAAGAGTTTAGAGCAGAGGTTACAACTGCGCAAGTCCGGAAAAATAATGGCCATATACTAAAATAATTATTTGGTTATATTCCAGCGCTTTTATTTAAGAAGCGCTGGAGCAATTCCATCTAAGCCTTGGCGTTTCCGAGACAAACGCAGAGGTATAAGTGCTACGCTATGCCTACACCGGCGGAATAACGCCAACAACGCCGGGGTATTATCAACTGTGGCGTTTATGAAATACAACGCCGCCATTAATATGTAATTGCCAGCGCTTATTTGGAAAACCACTACAAAATTCTATATATATCGGGAAAAATCTTAGGAATGTGTATATGCCACCTTGAAAATTGCTTAAATAGAAAAAAAAACTTTTAACGTATTTTAAATTTTTTTTGTTATACTTCATTTTTAAATCTGAAACGCTTGTTTGAAAAAGCTGTACTTCCTTATGTATAAAAAAAAATCGTTTGTTGGATAAAATATAATTATATATTGATCTTTACAAAAAAATTATTTTTCTTGTTTTGATTAACTAAAATGTTCTTTTAACAAACAAATTAAGTATTTTTCACTTCCACTTTGCATGTTGGTTAATTTGTTGTAACACCAGGCTCAAGAAGTCTTTTAAATTTGAAGTCGATCATATTTAACTATATTTCAATGTTCTATTTTTCCAACATGACCTGAAAAATTATTAATGAAGCATATCATTAACAAAATTATGTTACAAGTTTGTTAAATTCTTTGAACTCATCAGCACCCTAGGAAAAAGTTGGATATATAACATTAACGATTAACATTAAGCTAATTCAAAAGCACTATATATATTGCTCTTAATTTCTGTCATGCAATTCACAAAGCATCATTGACCCAAGTTCATGAAGAATCAATTATGCTATATGAACGAAAAAGAATGTGTAATAGCATAGGCCTCTAATGAAGGAATATTGAAAACATCGAAAAATTAATAGAGCTTGCTTTTTTTTTCTATGTTCCTATACTTTCAATCAACTTTAGCTTGTTTTTCTATGTTCCTATTCTTTCAATCAACTTTAGCTGCTACTATAGTTTTTTATTAGGAACATAGAAAAAAAAATGGGAAAATCCCAAATAAATCCCTCCCAATACTCAAAAGGAGAAGTGAGGAACCTAAACTTCCAAAAGGACTATGAAGGAACCAGCACCTACCTGTCATTTTAAAATTTTGCGAAAAGACAAAATTGACCCCATCCTAAAACACAAATTACTATCCCACCCTAACATCCACCCTCTTCTTGCAATTTGTATTCTCAGGACTTTGGGTTCTCTAACTCAATATATGCATGGTACTCCCCCTATTTAAATTTAAGCCTCCCTTGACATTTTTGTAGAAGTTAATGAAGCAAATTAAATTATTAAATTATAATATATGTCACATGTAATTAGATGATATATTAGTTTATGAGTATATAAATAATAGTTATGAAGAAAAATTAACTATAAATAAGGAATTTTTAAGTGATTATTTTACATCTTTAATTTATCCAAAAAAGTCAAAGGCTCTTATAAGTTATGACTAGGATAGAAAGAGTAATTTCATGTCCCTCGAGTCCGGATTAGTCGGTTGCTAATAGATGCCGGATTACCAGCCAGTCAGTATTTAACCAAACAAAAGGATAGAAGGAGTAATTATCTTAATAACTTGGAAATTTGGAAATATGATGCTGATATATATGAAAAAAAATGATTGATTCTTATTATATTAAGGGCCTTCAAAAACCAAGGTATACATCAAACATGACCACAAGATCTAATAAATTTATATTATATACACAAACATTTAGCTGGCTGGCTGGCAATCTTCCTGGCATACACCTGTGAGTCAGTGACCGATTCAGTAAAAGATAAAAACGTAAAATAAAATAACTGCTGACAATGAAGTTAAATATGGCTAAGGACAAGCGAAAGCATATTTCTATATTTATTATATACAATATCTATGATATATCATTGTGTTAAAAATTTGCATGGCCATCACCAATACGTCAAACTAAAAAACACACATCACGATGAAGAAAACAAGAAGCAAACGTCTTATATTCGATGGAAACCACCTTAAACATATGGATTTTACAATAACAATAACTATGATCAAAACCTTGGAAGCATCATCCAAAACCGGCTTCCTTAAGTCCTTTTCTCACTTCCTCCCTTCCTTTTAATCCTTCATCATTCCTTATTTCCTCACTTTTAGGACCCTTCTTTCATATGACCAAAACCCTCTTTCTCTATTATCACATTCATAACCATGCCTCGTAATCATCACCAACACAACAACAACAACAACAATAATAATATTCCTCGTCGTGATCACCACCACCACCACAACCATAACCACCAGCATCATCAAGAAACCGTTATTGATGTCAAAAGGCCGGTAAACTTTACCGGTGGTCTTGAGTTTTCCGGCCTAACATATACAGTAACAAAGAAGAAAACGGTGGATAAAAGAACGGTAAAAGAGAACGTGGACTTGCTTCATAATATTACTGGCTATGCACCAAAGGGTTGTGTCACGGCTGTGATGGGTCCCAGTGGTGCCGGGAAGTCCACTTTCTTGGACGGTCTCGCGGGAAGAATCGCCAGTGGTAGCCTCAAAGGAAGGGTGTGTTTGGATGGCATTGATACTAGCCCTACTTTGATCAAAAGGACTTCTGCTTATATCATGCAAGATGATAGACTCTTCCCAATGCTCACTGTCTATGAAACATTCATGTTCGCTGCAGATTTTCGCCTTGGCCCACTCCCTCTTTCCGAGAAGAAGGAGCGAGTTGATAAGCTCATAGAACAGCTTGGCTTATCGGTAAGTATAACAAGTCTGAGATGGGGTTTCAGTCTCCCCTTGGCTGCCTTTTGAATTTGTGACCGTTCTTGCATGTCTTTTCCGTATTTATTATTATGATTAAAGTTTACATGAAAAGATTTATATGTCTATATTTTATCTAAAAAATGTAAAGTTTTTAATCATATTTCAAAGATTCCATGCTAAAAAATTGTGTTGTCTCTTTTTCATTTGGAGTTCCAATTTTTTTTTTTTTTGAAATATTCTGAAAAAATGGGGAATGATGGAAAAATCGATCACTTAATGAATTTCAAAATTTAAAATAAGAGAGATTTTACCTAGTTGCTTGTGTATAAGTATTGACCAGTGGAATATAGGTATAAATAACTGCAAATCACATATTTGCAATTTTGGAATTCAGGGAGTTATTTTGCAAAATGTAAACCCTCTTTTTTATATATAATATGTTAAACTGTCACTATATACTTCTTCTTGTCCTAAATATAAGAGTTAACATGACAATATTTTGTCAAATATGTGACAGCACTATATAAAAGTCAAAGTAATTAATGTTTGTTTTCCTTTAAACAAGAAAGAGAAAGTGTGTATAATAAATGAATAAGAGTGAAATTTTAAAATTTTATTAAACCTACCCATAATAAATACCTTCAACATGTTTTATTTGTATGCGTATAAAGTTTAAATACCTCTTATAACAGGGACGAGAGGGATTATAACTTAATTGTAGAACACAAATACAAAAACAAACATTTAGAAACATGGCAGCCAAGGGTAACTGAGGATAAGGGGAGTAATTGACACTCCTATTTGTAACAAACCCTCCCAACCTTAGTTAAGTTTTAGTCTAGTCACACAGATGGTATCAAAATCATGTTCAAATAAATATCTTATGATTGAATAAAATAATAAAAAAAATAAATATCTTATGATTTGGACTGCAGTCCACCCGTAACACATACATAGGAGACGAGGGAACAAGAGGAGTGTCCGGAGGGGAGAGACGGCGTGTATCAATCGGGGTGGACATAATCCACGGTCCATCCCTCCTCTTCCTAGACGAACCAACTTCAGGCCTGGACTCTACCAGCGCACACAGTGTGATCGAGAAGGTACACGACATAGCACGCAATGGTAGCACCGTCATCCTAACCATCCATCAACCATCATCAAGAATCCAACTCCTTCTTGACCACATGATCATCCTAGCAAGAGGGCAGCTCATGTTTCAGGGATCACCTAAAGATGTGTCACTCCATTTGGGCAGAATGGGACGTAAAGTGCCCAAGGGAGAGAACCCTATTGAACATCTTATTGATGTCATTCAAGAATATGATGTTTGTGATGATGTTGGTGTAGGGGCTCTTGCTGAGTTTGCCCGCACTGGAGTGAAGCCTCCTCCTTTGCCTGACCAGGATTTTTCTCTCGCCACCGTGCTTCCGTCCATGACGCCTGGCCGGAATAATCATCGCTCCGGTGTGGATGGTTTTGATCATAGTGTGAGGAGTATGATGAGAAGCCCTCGTACTACTCCTCATAGTGGTTTATTTCAGATGTTGACACCTTCTCGCTTTAAGACTGAACATAGACTTCATCAGAACAATCATCATTTAAGGTAAGTTTGTTTATGTAGTCCCTTCTTTTTTTTTTTTATTCAAAGGGACAAACACTAACGGCTTGAGATTACAAGCGGGATCGAACCCGCAACCTCCCACCTAAAGGGAGATATCATACCACTGGGCTACAAGGCCCTTGGTTTATGTAGTCCTTTCTGTTTTCAAAGTTATGTTAGCTCATTTAAATGGATTACTAATTTATAAGTCATTTTGATAAGTTTTTACTTTTTATTTTATATGATTAATTATATTTTCTATTATTTTGTAAATGAGTTGGTAGGCATTTAATTAAGTATACTTTTTACTCAAATTAAAGTAAGAATTGTTTCCTGATTACTTAAAGTTATTAAGTATAAGTCACTAACATGGGGAGTAAAGTCTATATTAATACATGTAATTATTTTTAAGAGATAATATGTAACATGTGTTTTTGAAATTAACTACTCCCACTTTCCGTAAAATAATATTTGTTCGTGAAGTTGTTATTGGCATTGGGATAAAAAAAAGTTGCTATTGGCATTAAATATATGAAGTATTTATCATTTGTGTCTATATTGTTTTTTCAATGTACTCTTATATATTAATTCTCCCTCGGCCATTCGGGTATTATTATGTAAGAGATGTGGGGTGAACTAAAGAATGTGATTTGATATTTCAAAAACCATATATATCATATTAACTAAGTTAAGTTAATTAAGAATTGTTCTTGATTATTTTATCAAATTATGGATAAATACGTTTTATGTAATAATCAAAATCCAATGTCCAGTGATATTTTTAACATGTTTAAAATAACTATTTGAGTTTGAAAATCTCTAACGGGTTTTTTGTTTTCATGTAGTAATGCCACACCAGAGTACTACACATACTCAAGCGAGATCCTACCAGCGACACCAACACCTCACAGCAGTGACTACACAGTAAACGAAAATGACTACCTAACACCACCAGACGCCATAATTCCAAAGCATTTAGGCCCCAAATTTCCAAACTCATTCTTAACTGAGACATGGATCCTCATGCGCCGTAACTTCATCAACATCCGTCGAACCCCAGAACTTTTCCTCTCCAGATTGATGGTCTTAACAGTCATGGGCATCATGATGGCCACCATGTTCAAAAACCCAAAACTTGGTGCACAAGGCATAACCAATCGCATAAGCTTCTTCATCTTCACTGTTTGCCTTTTCTTCTTCTCATCCAATGATGCTGTCCCAGCTTTCATACAAGAACGCTTCATCTTCATTAGAGAGACATCTCATAATGCTTATAGAGCTTCCTCTTATACTATCGCTGGAATTATCACTCACACTCCGTTTCTTGTGTTGCAAGCAACTGTTTATGCTGTGATTGTGTGGTTTGCTTTGAAGCTTGAAGGTCCTTTCTTGTATTTTGTGTTGGTTCTCTTCATGTCGCTTCTTTCAACGAATTCTTTCGTGGTTTTTATCAGCTCGGTTGTCCCGAATTATATCCTTGGTTATGCTGCTGTTATAGCCTTCACTGCTTTGTTCTTCTTGTTCTGTGGTTATTTCTTGAGTAGCCATGAGATCCCTAGTTATTGGCGTTGGATGAACAAGGTTTCAACCATGACATATCCTTATGAGGGGCTTCTCATCAATCAGTATCGGAATTCGGATGTGTTTGGGCTAACCTTGAACAACTCAACTATTACAGGTGTTGATATTTTGAATGGTCTTCATATAAGTACTGATCCTTTTAGGAAGTGGCAGAATGTGATTATAATGATGTTATGGGCTGTCTTCTATAGGATTTTGTTTTATTTGGTTCTTCGTTTTGCTTCCAAAAACCAGAGGTCGTAGAGGTACAATTATATTGAAGGCAGAAGATCAGTGACAATATTAAGATTTAATTTCTATATGCACTTTACACAAATGATAATATATTGCAGAAGCCAGCAGCAACAAAGACGCTGGTTCTTATGTGTTATTCCTTGGTTATTATTACATTTTGTCAGCAAAATTACATTGATTTATGCAAAAAATATCATTGATTTATGCAATATATTGGTTATTATTGATTTATGCAAAAAATATCATTGATTTATGCAAAAAATATCATTGATTTATGCAAAATTACATTGGTTATTTTCCTTGGTTATTATTTCACCTTTTTGTGTATAGATCAGCTTATTCTGAAAAAAAAAAATATCATTGATTTATGCAATATATTCATTGTCTTCCGCAAGAATAATGAATTGTAATGAAGATTTACAACAAATATTATCTCATTATTAATTAGATGGGACTAGTCATGTACATGGATCAAATGATATACTTTCTTTGGTTCTAAATGTAAAATGGTTGACTTTTTAAAAAATTCTAAGAAAGTAAAATAAGTCAGTTTTAAATTGATTTACCTGATTTTTTCTGTTAAACTAGTTTATTTAACCTATAAATTAATAGGTACTTTAAAAATATCAAATATAACGAAATTAACTAACATATTTTGTTTTTAATCTCTCCACAAAAAAAAAGTTGTCTGGGACTTCTCAATTAAATTGTAATAAAAATTAAACGTTATTGTAAAAAAATATTGATCATGATAAGAGGACAACTCAAAAGAGTAGATGATACAAAAATGCATATTACCTCTGATTTTGAATATAGATTAAGTTTTTATTGCAAAATATAACATTGTAAACTAGATTTTTTTATTAACGACTATATATATATATATATATTATTTATGTGAGTAAAGTTCATGAGCGAGTATATTCAAAACTCGGAGAGAGGGAAAAGAAAAGAAAAGCTTAGAACTTTGGCGTAAAAGACAACATTTCAATGTATTACTATGTTTTACTCATCAAGATCACATTCCAGCAGGCTATAGAAGGACACATATTGAAAAATATATCAATACCCATTCAACGCCAAGAAAATTTCCATAAAGATTAAATGCATCAAAATGAGCAGATTCATGGTTCTTTCGCAGACACAAAACATCAAGTATAAGGGACTAAATTTGTGCTATATATCCAATAATGTTTTAATTAGATATATTTGAAATTGGAATAATATTCCTTATATGCATTAAGTCTTGGGATCGCCCAGCTGTTATGTGCCAAGTGCAAGCTTGATTAATTTTTGAGGTTATTAAAATAAAGCATGGTAGCCAAGTTAATTTGGCCTTCTAATATAAGGGTTGAGGTCATGTCTTAATTAACTAAAGAAAAAAATTATTAAAGGGGAATATGCCAAAAAATCTGTTGGAAGTATCGATTTGTCGGGCATAGACCAACCAAGTTGAACCTCAGTTCATGAGTTTAAATAATTCAATTCTTCTTTTTTTTTAAAAAAAAAAAATGGCTATATTGTATACTACTCACAATAGAGACCTCTAGGTATACCTAGAAGGCTAAATGTTTAGATTTTGTTATTCTTCCTTAGCAGAAGATTCCCTATAATACTAGAAGTATATGCCATAATATATAATTTTGGCTTATATACAAGTGTGTGTGTGTGTGAAGCTATAATAAGCTCTGCAATTTGTTTTCCTTGTTATAAGGGAAGTGCGGCCTAGAAGACTTTTAGAAGAATCATTATGATAATGCATAAACATTACAGTAGATATTCAATTATTGATAATATATATACTTAGTCTGTAGAAAGAATCGTTAATAAAAAATTCAGGTGTTAGTTAAGTTGAAAAAATGGATGTCAAATACATAAATTAAGTTCTCAAGTTTTCTTCCTATAAGAAAACTCGATTAAAAATTTAGTATGTGGCCCCCCAAAAATATTATCATACATTGCGGGAACTACATTTAATGCAACTGAAAGTAATAGAAAGTGATATAATGTCACATATTTTAAAAATAAGCCATCAAGCTAATTTTATAGATTATCATATAATAATAACGTGTGTGCATAACAAAACATTCATTCTTGATCATATCTTATAATTATCGACATCTCTGAAGCTCTGATTGTGCCGCCAATAAAATAAGGTGGCAAATATCAAGACCTGGTTAACTCATATATATATATATATATATATATATATATATATATATATATATGTATGTATGTATATATGTATGTATGTATGTATGTATGTATGTATGTATGTATGTATGTATGTATGTATGTATGTATGTATGTATGTATGTATGAAGTCAAAACTTTATTTGGTCATACAAAATTCTAAGTGCATTAACATAAGTCTTGCATCTTTTTTTTTGTAAAAAAATCTATAAAAACAAAAAACGTTTTAAATAAAATTTGAGATCATAAAATTAGAATGTTTGTATTTATTACAACAATGTTTAATCAGGTTTAGTCTTTAATTTACTATTTGTGTCTTAATTACTCAACTGCTTGAAGCATGGTATGGGATTGACCAGTTAAAACGTTACATACCAGGAAATATCAACATCAAACTCTCCCTTCTGTATTTAAAATTAAACATCCACTTTCCAATTACTTCAATTTCTGAACAACTCATCCCAACCGTTTTTACCACTTAAAATTTTGATGAGTGAGGCTAATGGTCCAATAATTTGGATTAGTTGAATAATTAAATTAATCCTCTCCCCCCAAAATACTAAAATAAATAAGGGATAGAACATAATGGAATACCAGGAACCTTCCTACTGACAGGTAAGAACCTGTAAATTAATCTAGCTCAAAATGCTTGTGACTTGTGAGATCAAATCTAATACTTCTAGAGTCGTTATTATTGTAGGACCTATTCAAGGATTTGATCTTTGCTTACAAATGTAAGACATATTTCCCATATTTGTGAATCTTTCTCAGCTCATTTACCTCCATTACGACTATCTCAACAATAATCAAGTAAAACAGGAATGAAAAGAAGACACGCAGGACATTTTTTTTTTCAAAAAAACATATCGTATAAACTATCTCCCTCAAAATCTAACAAAATTAGGTAAATAAGTCTTACATTAAATATTAGATGTATTGTATTTTTTAGTTATAAAAAGTAGCAATATTAATCATGATAGTAATTTGGACTGTCATCGTCTTAACAAGCATGCGCAGTAATTAGTTTTTTATATCAACATTTTCTTTCAACAACCACAATGGTACAAGGAAATTAAACCAACATACATTATAAATAAACAAATTCACAGTAAGAGATTATAAATCCATTTGAAATTAAAATGTGACTTGAAGACTTCAAAGGTTGAATAGGCAGTGACTGTACTGATAGAATTTGTGGATTTCCTGTTCTTTAGAGCTTTCCTTGAGCCACTTACTTTTTATTATTTTTCATGCTCCAAGTTTCAAAGTATTTGTGGATGCATGCACAAAGTATCATATAATTGCAAATCCACAAAAAGAAAAAGAAAAAAGAAAAAAATGGCTCATTTATTTTCTTACTTCTCAATTGTCACTTCGAAATTTCACTCCTTGCTATGGGCTAATAAGATGCATCTGTCTTTGCAAGAGTGCTAAGCAAGGGCTGACATACAATAAAATGAAGTTCTTAGTGGATGTTAATGAGAATTTGAATTTACAAGATTAGAAAAAAATACCTTTTTAATTGTTAAAAGTAAGAAACTATTGTACGTACAAGTACAAGGAAATGTTTCATTTGTTACCACAGAACAATTCCAATGCCCTCTTGTACATGTTTTCATTATTAGTTGGCATCCATTGTTATACAATAGGGTTGAAGGTGGAGGAACATCAAGGATTGTGATTGCTCAATCCAATTATTATAGTCAATACTAGTATTCAATTAACATAATCAAGTAACCACCAACAAAACAAAAGACAACAATAAAATTTAAGGTACATAATAAAATGGCTAAAGTATGTTTTTAGTCCCTTAACTTTGGAGAAAGTCATGTTTTGGTCCCTTAACTTTGAAAAGTGTGCTTTTAGTCCCTTTAAATTTGGAGAATGTGTGTTTTTGGTCCTTAACTTTGAAAAGTGTGATTTTTGTGATTTTTGTCCTTTTAAACTCAGTTAAAATATGTTTTTGGTCCTGTAACTTTGCACAAAATCATGTTTTAGTGCCTTAATTTTGAAAAGTAATGGACGAAAAAATACTTTATCCTGTTCTAGAAGGACTAATAACACCACTTTATCCAAAGTTAAGGGACCAAAAACACACTTTTCAAAGTTAAGGGACCAAAAACACACATTCTCCAAAATTAAAGGGACCAAAAACACACTTTTCAAAGTTAAGGGACCAAAACATGAATTTCTCCAAAGTTAAGGGACCAAAAACATACTTTAGCCTAATAAAATTAAACAAATATAATTATCAAGCAAATTGTTCTAATTCAAGCTATGACTCATATTCCATCTCCTTCCTACCTCCTGCAGCTTCAACCCCAAAAGTCATACTCATATTTTTAAAAACCTCCAGCCCCATGACCTCATCCAAACAAAGGCCATCTCTTTAGAAATGGCTTATTAACATTCTTTCATAGAAAACCACAGAAACTTTTGAGGCCATGTACTATTGATCAGAATTGAAAAAGTTCTAAGTCTGGATAGTAATGACTGACAAAGATTGACATGGATTCAAGTTTGACAATCTCCTGGTGTGACTCTTTCAGAAAAAGATGGAGGAATTAGATAACCAAAGTTTAAGACTTGTTATAGTTTATATCCTTTTTCTTCTTCAGTTTATCAAATCAGCTTATGCAACTGAAGGTTAGCAGTTCAATTAAGTACATTTTTAAGATCATCATCATACATCATGTATTACTTTCTTGATAAACTTTCCTTTGAAATTATCAGCATCATTCTGCATGTTGACTAAGATTAGTTTACGGCTTCTCATCCTTTCTCAGGGATGGAGAAATAAAACTCATAGTTACCCTGCTCTAGTATCAAGATCCAAAAAAAACATAAATCAGTTGACATTCTTTGTTTGAATAGTCTTCCAATAGGTTCAAGATAAATTGAACCTTCCCTTTCCTTTCATTTTCCTCCATTCTCATGAACCTTGGCATACATACCCTTATGAGGAAATTAAGTTGGTACACATGTTTTATCTGATGACATATTATCATCTCTGTGCAGGTTTTGTGAGCATAGCGTGCTGTGCTGATTCAGATTATACAGATCCAAACACTTCATTGAACTACACGTCAGATTTTAGTTTCTACCCAGATAAAACAAGTTGCTCTGACACAACTAGGCCTGTGAAGAACCATGAAGGCGAAGGAAAAGCAAGAGTGTTTGACATAGATAAAGGAAAAAGATGTTACAACTTGCCAACAAATAAGAATCAAGTGTATCTGCTAAGGGGAACATTTCCATCTGAAGAATCTCCAAATTCCTCATTTGATGTAACAATTGGAGTTACTTCATTTGGTGTGGTAGAGAAGCCTTCTCAGGAAGTGGAATCACTTGAAGGGATTTTCATAGCTACAAAGAATTACACAGATTTCTGCTTGGTGAAGAACCAAGGAAATCCTTACATTTCCCTGATTGAACTGAGGCCGTTGGATGAAGGGTACTTACTGGATTCACCTTCTAATGCCCTAAAGGTGATCAAAAGAAATAACCTAGGGACCACAGGAGATGACATAAGGTATGTAAGCTGAAGTTTCCATTCACTGTAAAATCTAGTAAATTTAGCTTGGAAAAACATTTTGATCTCCTAGAGCATCTAGAAGACCT
This sequence comes from Mimosa pudica, assembly GCA_029929735.1. NCBI lineage: Eukaryota > Viridiplantae > Streptophyta > Magnoliopsida > Fabales > Fabaceae > Mimosa > Mimosa pudica. Next base: position 6,897,563 of record JAKELP010000017.1, on the reverse strand, counting down.
AACTTATTGATAATTCCTAATGCATTTTTTTTGGGTAAAAACATAAATAAAAATGAAGATGATAAATACAAAGTCAGTATCTTTTCCCTACAGGAAAAATGCAGATGATCTTTAGGTTATGCCAAAAAACGTTGATTACTATGTTTTGTGCAGATGCACTTTGGTTTATGCCCAAAAACATTTCTTACTGTATGTTGGACCAATTTTCTTTTAGTACAATGGTTCTTTAAGCCATTTTAGGGCCTTTGAAATGCAAGAAACCTCTCATACTAAGAGCAGGACACACTACAGGTATTTAATTCATTGAAGAGCAAGTCGATAATTTTTGGTAAGAAATTAATGATAACTAAGGTCTAAACATGTAAATGATTTGACAGAGACAGGTAGTATGAATGAGATACCAAATCCCACATTAAGTAGAATGAGATCCTCAATGGGAGTATTTAAGTGGGTAGATTATGTACCTCATTTAGCTTTTGGGGTATAGTTCCTCATTCTACTTAAGTGCCAATGATAATTTGAAGTTGGTGTCTTGTTGACACTACACAAAATATGTAAACCATAAACATTATAATCAAAACAAGCACCAGATTTATCTTGTCCACTTTATGTACTGGGTGCATTCAACTTTTATCTTGAAGCTGCAAAATGAAATGCAGAAGTAATAATGATAATAACAAGAAATTCAAAGTGGAAATTTTATATACCTCATTATGGGATCATAATGAGGTACTAAAGGAATTTATTGATTTCAGGTACCCTATTGACCCAAGTGACAGAATCTGGAAAGCTACTTCAAGTCCATTGTCATCTTCACCCATATCATCCTCAAATGCAAATATTCCCAGCAACAAAACTAATTTGACTCCTCCTCTACAAGTTTTACAAACTGCTCTTACCCATTCTGAGAAATTGGAATTCATCCACAATGACCTTGACCCTGGGAATTCCAAATACCATCTAATTCTCCACTTCCTTGAATTGAATAGCAGTGTCGGATTAGGCAAACGGGTATTCGATATCTACATCAATGGTGTCATCAAAGAGCCAAACTTTGACATATTTGCTGGTGGATCAAACTATAGACAAGCTGTTTTAAACTTTTCAGCAAATGGTTTGCTGAATCTAACCTTGAGCAAGGCTTCTGGATCTGAGAATGGACCTCTTTGTAATGCATATGAGATCCAGAAAATTATCACCTGGAAACAAGAGACCAACCAAACAGATTGTGAGTATGATTGAAAATCCAAATTTCTTTATGTTGAGGATTTTACTAGTTCATGCTGTACAATAATATAACTTAAAATGACATGAAGACTGGGAACTTTCCAAGTTCAAACTTTTGTCAATCTTTTGATGCATGCCTATATTGTAGTGGAATGCTCTTGTACCTTCCTTTCTTACACAACCTTATTATATGTCTGCTTTCAGCGGAAGTAATTTTGAAGGTGAAAGAGCAATTGTTAGAGAACAACCAAGGAAATAAAGAGCTGGAAAGTTGGACTGGAGACCCTTGCATTCAGTCTCAATGGCAGCATGTAGGATGTGATAGTTTAAGTGGTCAGCTTGTTATCACTAAACTGTAAGTCTCTATGATAAAATCAGTGAAAAGTATCTGATATAAAATTGTATGGGAAAAAAGGATTTGATATGTTTTCATATACAGAAAACAGTACTGTGAAGAATTGTGATTTTGGGATATTCTATGTTTCAGGGATCTTTCTTTAAGCAATCTCAGAGGACCAATTCCTTCCAGTATCACAGAGCTGCCCAACTTGAAAACACTGTATTTCTCTTGAAACTCTGTCTCTTGTATATCTTGTTACCTTCTTGATTGCATGGACATGGCTGTTTTATGTAGCGCTAATGTGTCTATTTGGTCATTTGCAGGAACCTGAGCTACAATAGCTTTACTGGGAATATCCCCTCATTTCTGCCTTCATCTTTGCTTACCTCAATGTATTATCTCTATCCTAAACTTCCACATTGACTCATGAAGATGCTATACATGCATTAAAAACACTGTCGAAAATCGATGGCATGCAAATAAACAGTTCACAACCTTATTTAATTGTTTCTGAATAATCTCATCAACAGAATCATGACTTAATGATAACACCCAACTTTATGATCCTTTTAGAAGTTTTTGGATACAAAAGTTCCATCATTTGTTCAATGAAAACCATATAGCTTCACATTAATTGGTTTCAAAGACATAATATAGCATACCAATGAGTGTTTTTACCCTTCTTTACATGCTATTGGTCATAGTAACAATTATCACATACTGATGAGTTTACATTTCTGTAACAGAGATCTGAGCCACAATGACCTCACAGGATCGCTTCCATGGACCCTACCCTTACTGCCACAACTAAAATCTTTGTAAGTTTTCTTCTTTTTCATACTATTTCTAAACTAGAAGCCCCCTAGTAGCCGTTAAAGTTTTCTTCCCACACCCCAAAAAAACCAAAAATACAATGATCTTGTATTGTATTTCCTTTCAGGTATTTTGGTTGCAATAAGGGTATGAACAGGGAGATTCCAACTTCTTTGAACAGCTTAGAAAACACTGAGTATGAAGTTTTTCTTAACACACAAAAGCTTTTAGTTAAAAAAAGGCAAAAAAAGTAGACTGATTTACCTTGATGTTTCAGTTATGGAAGTTGCAAATCTGGAGGAGATCCAGGAATTTCACAAAAGCAAATCATCATAGGCACTGTAACATGCGGATCGCTCCTGATAATTTTGGCGGTTGGAATTCTTCTCCGTTGCCATAGAAGAGGAAAATTAGTTTCCTGGAAAACATCTGAAGAAAAGGAATATCCAATAATCACAAGTATATAAGATCTCTTTGAGCTTTCTAAATTTCTGTTTAATCTCTTTACTATATGGAGCTTTCTCACTGATTTGCCTTTTGTCCATCAAAAGGAACAAAATAAATAAATCCCTAAAATAATTCTTAAACTAAAATCAGGAATTTGCTCATGAAGTTGTATAAGAGTACATAATAGGGAACACATTTATACTCTATTGTGTCAGGCAGATGATCATTTTAACAAGTCAAAACATAATATATAACATTTATATTGCAATGCAGATTTGGTTTTCTCTTTATCCAGTAAAGATGACTTCTTTGTGAAGTCAGTATCCATTCAAACATTCACCCTGGAATACATAGAGTCAGCCACCCAAAACTACAAAACCTTGATTGGTGAAGGAGGGTTTGGGTCTGTTTACCGTGGCACTCTAGATGATGGCCAAGATGTGGCTGTCAAGGTCCGTTCAGCAACATCAACACAAGGCACTCGTGAATTCGACAATGAGGTACAACAAGGACTTTTTTCACACAACCATATGTGGGTTTTATGAACTAGACAAAGCTTATTGTACGCCACATTATTCCTTACTTATGATTAATGTGGCTTCTACATCACAAATACATACAGAGATAAATATACTGAATTGATGTGCTGTAAGATTTCACAGCAGCTTCATACAGTGTGATATCTAACTAGTATATGATGCATCTGGCAGGTAGATTTGCTTTCAACTATACGGCATGAGAACTTGGTGCCACTTATTGGTTACTGTTGTGAAAAGGATCAACAAATTCTAGTATATCCTTTTATGTCCAATGGTTCATTACAAGAGCGGCTTTATGGTAAATATCCACTTTTCTCTCACCTGATTTACTTGAAACTTTCAATTCTCAGTATTTTCTAAGACTCTATCTACCAACAGGGGAACTGGCAAAGAGAAAACCATTAGACTGGCCAACCAGATTATCTATTGCTCTGGGTGCAGCTCGAGGCAAGTATATTCAATGTCACAATTTTTACCAAGCGGTTCCAATTTTGGAAGGTCCAGAAATGAATTAGGCATCATATTAGAGAGAAAAATAATCAATCAATTGCAAGCATAAATAATAAAGATTAAGCTAATCTGAAGTAAATCATGAACAAAATGAAGCATATACACTAAACTATGTGGACCAGAGGAGCTGATGTTATTAACTCTAATACTAGCTAACAGACTCTCATCATTTAAGATATCGGGATCACCATAATGATTACATTCTTTTTTCAATTGGCAGGTTTGTCATATCTTCATACATTTTCGGCACGTTCTGTAATACATAGAGATGTCAAATCAAGCAACATACTTCTAGACCACAGCATGTCTGCCAAGGTAGCAGACTTTGGTTTCTCTAAATATGCCCCTCAAGAAGGAGACAGTGGTGCTTCTCTTGAAGTAAGAGGAACCGCAGGATATATGGACCCTGAGTAAGTAGATTTGGTTTAAGAACTTTGTCCTAACAAAATTTTCTCTAATTAATCCATCCCTTTGAATAGACTTGTTACCCAGCTGTGTCAATAACCTATCCTAAGTCTTTCTGGTACTTAAAACCAAAATAGGTTTACATGCACAGTCTCGTCCAATTTCACTTCATCATATAGATTGCGTTCATGTGCTACAACAGAACACAGCTATAAACAAAGTTTCTATGAGAAAGCTGACATATATGCATATGTAGGTACTATACAACCCAGCAATTATCAGCAAAGAGTGACGTGTTTAGCTTTGGCATGGTTCTACTTGAACTTGTGAGTGGCCGAGAACCTCTCAACACAGAAAGACCGCGGAAGGAGTGGAACTTGGTGGAATGGGTATGATAAAAATACAAATATGTTCATAATTTGCTGCACAAGTAGAACATAATTTCACAAAATTGTCCCTACAACTGTATAGCATTAATGTTACATATATGTTATCATGAAAAGCCAGAACAAACCTAGTAGGCACTAAGAAATAACTTTTCTAATGCAGGCTAAACCATACATAAGGGCGTCGAAGATCGATGAAATTGTGGATCCTGCCATCAAGGGAGGATACCATGCAGAGGCCATGTGGAGAGTAGTGGAAACGTCACTGTCATGTATTGAACAATTCTCAGTGAATAGACCAAGTATGGCTGATATAGTCCGTGAATTGGAGGATGCTCTTATTATAGAAAACAATGCATCAGAATACATGAGATCCATAGAAAGCCTTGGAGGATCAAATCGATACTCTATTGTGATGGAGAAGAAGATGGTGGCCCCATCTCCATCTGCAACAGAATCAACAGTCTCTCCCAAAACCATGTCCCACCCACAACCCAGATAGCAAATATGCAACAATACAGTGATTGGCTGATTGGGGTAACACATTGAAAGTACATACCCAAATTTTGGATATGAAAAAAGTGTGCTTCTCTCATTAGCTAAACGTGGCTTAAAATATGGGATGGATAGCAAACATTGTTACTAAAAGCCACTAGTGAAGAATGCCTTTGTCAGATTTTGGCCGAGAGTATTTCATTAATCATCAACTCCATGACAGTTTAGTAATGCTTTCAATGGAACTATGAATGGCATGGAATAGCAGAGATGGATGCAAGTTAATGGTCAATTCTCAGTTTAGCTTAAAAGCTGCAGAGAGCTTTGATCTTAAAATTTCTGTTTTGTTTTGTTTTTGTCTAACAGCAATTTGTGTAACAAGTTTAATATATTGACCCAACGGATCTGGACTCTGTAATATGAAAATACAAAAAAAAAACGAGGGATAGATGACTAGAACTTTGATGCTTTTTCAAAGCTGTTGTGACGGATCATTTCTTCATGAGGCATTCGTCAATGTTGAAACTCAATCTCTTTAACATATTACTAATCAAAAGGAAACTCTGGCAAAAAAATGATAACAGAAAACGCTGTTTGACCACGAGGTTTTGTGGAGAAAAAGCATCAGAAATGGCCAACTCTATTTTCTTCAAGGGATCATTCAAACGTAATTGAGTCCATGATAGTAAAGATTATAGCAGTGTATGATCTTCAAGAAGCAAGCCCAGCATTCACTGTCGTCATCTGGAATCAGAACCTTCCACCCAAGAAACTGAACCACATTAACAACCTACTCAATCCATAAGCTACCCAAAATTCATGCTTAATTCCTTAACATAAGCTTCCTTGCTTCTCACATTATCCAACCACTCATTTGCTGCAGGAACTGTATCTAAAGTTCTACTCCCAGCGAATTATCCACCATCAAAGGATAAAAAAATTCACAAAGTGTATGCAAGGTTTCATCCCTAAAGTAATGCAGTTTTGAGTTATACCAGTTAATCAAGTGACTATTAACCTTGTATAAAGTTCAAATGCCAAAAACAAGTGTAAAAAATAGATTTCACTTGCATACTAACCACATTTGTAAAATTTATCAGCTTTACATTCATGACATATCAGAAGCTTGAGATAGAGCCTAATATTAACAAAGAGTTCAAAGAATTTGCCACCTTTTGAAAGGGCCGGATTGACTCAGCATCACTTGTCGTTGGTTCTGAGGTTGTTTGTTTGAATCAACTTCTCTGCATAAGCAGAGATAAAATTGTCTGATATATTCCCTTCCCCGGCACCCTCACCAAATGAAGATCGAACTAGGTTGACCCTTTAATACAAATGCCACCTTTTATTTACTAAGCACCAGTTGCACTTTGCTCTGAGTATATAACATGTCATGTCAATGAATTCGTATTGCACGGTATTAACTGATGTTTATCAAAATAATGAGCTTGCTTCTCAATATTAGTGAAATGCACCATAAAAGCCACTCTTCTCTTTATTTAGTCCATTCTTCTTCTCTCATGAGCTAATCAATCATAACAGCACTTACCATCATCATATTAAGATAAACGGATTTCACAGAAATCACGCGATTGAGTCCAACATGAAATTAATATTCCACACATAAACCTTTTAGTTAGGCATTTCATCTCATATATTAAGCAGTCTCTGCCCCTTTCTTGTCTGTCCCCTTTATAATCTATAATATACTTTTCGTCATCACTCAATGTAATTGAATATGGTATTTACTTGTTCCATGATTCATAAGCTTCTTCTTGAATAAAAGGGTCTACACTTTAGACATTATTCCGAGGATCTTGAATCATAAAAAAAAAAAAAATGGCAGCAACATATCCGTTTTGATTTACTTCCTCTGTTCCTAAATATAAGATCATTTTCCCTAATTTGATTAGATTAAGGATGTCAGTTAAGTTAGTTATTAGCACATGATATTACTAATCTACCCTAACTATATACTTTTATCTTCATTATCCTACTCTTGCTTATTAGATTTTATTTGGAAAAAAGTTGACAAAAATTAAAAAGTTGCTTATATTTAAGAACAAATTGAAATTTAAAAGTGATGTTAGCAAAAGGGCAGCAATATGAGCCAAAAATAGCAAATCAAAAACTACATTCATGTCATTAAAGTATGACATATTACATAGACACTTCACTATTAGAACAAACTTGTGTTTACAATATAGGATAGAATGCGCTTGCATTAAAAGCTGAATTATTACATCAAGTGGAAAACAGAGAAGGATTCGCCGAAGCATTACTGACTTGAACTTCAAGAAGCTCAAGTCTACGCTCTAAAACATCAAGCTTTTCATTCAAAGAAGCCAACTTGCTCTTTGTGGTAGCCTCTGAACAAAGAAAGGACAAAACTTTAGAGAGTAGAAAGGAAAATAAAGAAAACCCATGAAAGGAAAAGGGAAATAACGAGAGCCCATGAAGTGAAAAAGGGAAAGGAAGAGAGTTTGAGTACCGAATTGGACGAGGAATTCGAAGAGGCGACGGACGTTGAGAGAAATGTGAGAGATGAATTCGCGATTTTCCCAGTCGGCTTGTACGGCTATTCCCACGTTCACGGCGTTTGTTATGCCTCCTGCTCTTGCCATCTTCGTTGGTTGCAGATCTGACTAGTGAACGCAGATTTTGGAGAAGAAGAACACTACCTACCTACCTACCTTCAACACAAGACCAACTAAATTACAACCTATGCTTGTTACTTGTTAGTATTGTTGGTTCATAATGTTTATACAAAAATTAATTAAATTATAGTGCCTCACAAAGTCACTTAATAGTAGAAAAGTCTCATAAACTCAGTAGGGTCCCAAGGGAGTAGCTAGGGACCTTACTTTAATATACTTCAAATATAAAAAGATCAGATTGTCCCTTCTTCCCTGCCCATGAAGTTGTTATACGTGTGCATGACCTTGTCATTCCTGCTCATGACCTTGTCAATGCTTGCCCATTAATTTGTTATAGAGTAGGCCATGACCTTGTCAAAGGGAGGGGCAATTTGGTCTTTTTGTATTTAAGTATATTAAAGTAAGGTCCCTAGGAATCCTACTTTAATATGTGGAGTTTATAGGACTTTTCTACTATTAAGTCCCTTGTGAGGTACAAGGGACTTCAAATTAATTTTCCCTAATTAGTATTGTTGGTTCATAATGTTTAAACAAAAGTAAATTTTTTTTGTTAATCACCGCCCGATTCCGGAGTTCCAGACTTGAGAGGTAAGAGTGTTACCTACTTAGGCAATATTGTCTTATCTCCTAATAAAAGCGCTTCCAGGGATTCGAGCATGTTTTCTCATCCTTACGGGGTTGTAGCCACTTACCAATTCAACCAACTACCCATTGGTTACAAAATAAAAATTTTTATTGATACAAATGGAAGATTTTCTTTTTATTTCATATGTGAAGAGTATTATGAGAAATTGATTCTACTTATCTACCTTCTCACTAGAGGAAATAGGGGGATGTTAATTATGTGAGTGTATCTTGTTGAACACTGAACATTAGTTCACCATGGTCGACCTTCTTTTGATGGAATTTGCTGTTTATCGACAACTGATTAATTAATTTATTATGTTTGTTAATCAATTAACTCTTAGAATACACACCAATATTTCATAAGTAAAACATACATTTAAAACCAGTTGTTGTTTATTGCCTTTTTACTTGGAATTAAGTTTGTTCCTTTTTTTCTTTTGTGTGGAGCATTCAATATCCCAGACCTATCTCCTTTTAACTTGGAGGATATATTGGTGGTTCAAACTAATCCGAATCGAACCAGATAGAACCACAATGACAACAAATGCTCTACTACCAAGTATTTAACACTGTTGTGTTCTTAGAATTTGAACTTGATACCTTAGGTTAATATAGTACAACATCTTACTAGTTGAACCAAGTGTTTGGTGGTAGGTAAGTTTTTTCTTAAAACTTTTTTCCAATTTTTCCATCATTTCTCTATTATCCCTATTAATACTCCACAATAATAAACAAGATAGGGATTATGTAGATAAAGATCGAAAGTTAAGGTGTATTAGTAACATTATGTGATTTTAATTAACTTAATTACATCCTTAATCTAATTAAATTAAGTAAATAAGTTTTATACATAGGAGCATAATATATCATAAAACATGGTTGGTGCCAGAACTACACTGCCAGCAGCTTGACTTGAAGATACGGGAATGTGGAAGTGGTTAGCACGTCCTTTTAATAATGTAAGTGGTTAGCAGCTTGATATAAATCGTTTTTATTGGTGATAACTTTTAACTTGCTTACTAACCTTACCCTTCTAAATTTAAAATAATAGAGCAATGCTCTACCAAATTATCATAATCATTCTATTCATTTTCACATTACCCTTGTTAAAAACAGTCACTAATCATCCTAGATTAATCTTCTGTAGCAAATATAGAAATTCTCATTATTTATTCATCTCAAGAAAAAAAATTAGAAAAAAAAACTTTGTGAAATACTAAGGATGAAGGTGCTCTGTCTGACATCTCATAAATCGCATCACTTTATACTAAACTTTTACCCCCCAACTTTAGATTTTGTAAATAGTTCATAAAAAAAAACAGTCACTTGTACAAATGAATATCTTAAAACGAGCCTTAAATAAACATATGCATCTGATACCCATCAGATACAAGTAGAGACAGCCAATACTACGGCATCAATAGAGAAATTACTTGCATTGACTATTAAGATAAATCCCCAAGCTGAGAGCTCATAATAAAATTTATTCAATCAAGAAGAAAAACGTCTCCTTGCATGATAAAATTACAAAGTGACAGAATCCAACGTTTGCACGATATTCAAACATTCAGCTGATCATCAGCAAAGGTAGGACAGACTGACACAAAAACCTGTAAAACAAGTCTGGCCTTTCCAAACCTCGTATCAACAAGGTTAAGCCATGAAATAACTTTGGAGCTCACAGGCCTATCTCTACCTATAACCTAACATACTGAAGACCAACCATATCAAGCTGCAACTGGTAATAGGCCATTGTGCCTGAGCAACGCGTCTGGTGTTGGTTCTCTGCCCCGGAATTGTACAAATACCTGAATGCATATGTTACAGGCATTAGAGAAAAGCATAAAGATGCTTAAATGACAAAAAGGATAGTCATATTTTTTGTTGTGATGATTCTTAGGAAATCTTTTTACTAACAAACTCTAAAAGAAAACAAGAATAATGATGTGGGGTTCGGATGTCGGATGTACCTCCAATGGAGCCTTGCCACCACCAAGAGCAAGAATGGACTCTCGGAACCTCTTCCCTGTTTCTTTCACGGCCTACGCAAAATGCATAATGATGGTGTCAATGCTTCGAAGTAAACCGGTAATGAGATGTGAAAAGCAGAACATTAAAGCAAGTTTCAAAGTCTCCCAATAGCTAACATCTAAAATCACAAAATGTTTCCCAAGTGTAGTGGAGAGAAAGAAAAGCCTGACTTTGCATGAGACATTGAGAATCAACAATGGAGAAAAAAAGGAGGGGGGACAGTCAGAAAATAAATGTTGATAGGCCATACTAATTATCTTATAATTGCTAAAAACAACTAGGTTATTTTATTACTAAACTCATAAAACAGAATATTTAGAAGATTAAACAAAGACTAGCTTCTGGAACTCAATCCTTCGCGACAAGGTTTTCCAGTGATACCTGGCTGTCATCCAATCCAGCATCCTCAAATGCAGAGAAAGCATCTGCAGACAGCACCTCCGCCCACTGTATAACCGACAAATTCATCGTGAGTTATAATTAAAAGTGGCTCATAATTTCGAAGTGCCTCACAACTTCAGAAACGTGCTTCAACAAATAAAATATTTCAGAGTACCTTGTAGCTGTAGTATCCAGCTGCATAGCCACCTAAGCATAGCAGACCCAAAAACATACACCTAATATTAGATTCCAGGGAAAAACAGTGGAATACAATTAACAAAGCATAGTTTCAAAAACATAAAACCAGAGCGAACCTGCAAATATATGGCTAAAACTGCACAGGAACCTATCTTCTGGGAAATGAGGAAGCACTTGAGTACGCTCTGAAACTCTCCGATCAACATCATAGATAGACTCAGATCCCCCGGGAACATATTTTGTATGGAGCTCCAAATCTAAACTAGCAAATCTTAACTGCATGTCATATTTAACAGGCGATAAATCAGAACTCACGTCATATTTATCGAGATAGAAAAGTAACAATCATCCAATGTATTATAGTGACCTGTCGAAGGCTAAGACTGCCAGCACGGAAAGTCCTAGCAGCAACAAGTTTCAAATATATATCTTCAGGGAGACTCTCTCCAGTTTCATAGTGCTTTGCAATGCCCATCAAAGTCTCTCTGTTAGGGGAGAAAGACATCATAAATGTCTTAGATACATTGTATTTTATACAAAGAAAAAAGGGAACTGCCAATATCAATCTACAACAAAACCACTAGATAGATAAATTATAAATATGGTGGTAAAATGGACCAAAGCACTGGAAAACACCAATACACAGCCCAATGATTTTTCTTCTTTGACAAAATATGAAGAAAGAATTAACTTATGATGTTGGAAAGAGCATATAACACAGTGAAATGTTGGAAGAATTGATTTGTCAGAAGCTATTTACTTCTATCAAAAGAAGGCTAGAGCACAAATTATGTACAACAGGTGTATATCCTGTCTGGTTAAGAAAATCGTCATTTTACAGCAAATTTCCAAATATTTAAATACAATGAAACTGCATTCTCAATTACCTATGGTAACACCAGTTTTCCATGAACTGAGAAGGTAGTTCAACAGCATCCCACTCAATCCCTCGAATACCAGCGACCAGACCCTCATCTTCCCTAGTAAGCATATGTTGAAGTGCATGACCAAATTCATGGAAGACGGTCTCAACCTAATAAAGAGGGAAAGAAAGAATAGAAACTAATCTGTCATCCCATTATAACAAATGACAATTTACTGCTCATTGCATAATTAGAATTTTCAAATGGCAAAGCAACTAAAACCTCATCAGATTGAACACTCTCAGTATCATTTAATGTAGAAACGAACTTAAATGGTGGAATTTTTAGTGAGAGTTTAGCATAAGCTGCATATTATGGTTGTTTTTGCTTTGCTACATTAACTATTGCACCTTCAAAAGATAGATAGGTAAATATATAAGTATAAGCACCCAAAAAACTGAAATCACCTCACGGAATGTCATTAAACTTGGCTTGTTCCCTACAGGTGGTGTCTGATTACACACCATGTGGGCAACAGGCAACCTTGCAGAGGTACCATTACGTGACATTACACGACTGCGAGCAAGAACTTCATCCATCCATGCACCTTGTCTTTTTTCAGAAGGACGGCTATATGGATCAAAATAGAAGTATGCAATAGGACTTCCTGAAGAATCTTTAACACGATAAAATCTGACATCTTTATCCCAGACCTATAGAATATACATGAGTCAGTTTCTAAAATAGACACTACCCAGTACAAGGAATTAAGAACATTTGCATTTTATTACCGGTGCTAGGCCATCAGCTTGCTCAATTTCAATGCCAAAAAGCGTCTTTGCAAGGTTAAAAAGCCCATCCATAACCTTAGGCAGAGAGAAATAAGGTCGCAGTTCTTCCTGCATGACACAGCACCAGATATCTGAGCTATCTTTTGCAGATAAAAAGCTTCTTGATGACTTAAAGGCTAAAATATAATCAAATAGCATCATGAACTCTCCCCAACAAAATGTTGAATAAAATTTCATTTTTTGTAAATTGGGCTGTCATTCTTCCAGTCAATGGTCACTTCATGACTCCAATGTATCCTATTCATGGCAATGTTCTATCTATGCAAAAATGTGAGTGAGACAGAGAGATTGTGTGTGTGTGTGTGTGTGTGTGTGTGTGTGTGTGTGTGTGAGTGAGTGAGTGAGTGAGTGAGTGAGTGAGAGAGAGAGAGAGAGAGAGAGGGAGGGAGGGAGGGAGGGAGAGAGAGCAACCTCATTAATGTCAAACTTTGATTCACGGAGCCTCTCACTCCAAAAGCCCATATCCCAATGTGTCAAATCATCAGCTTCTGGTGCACCCTGACTCTTGGAGAACTTTTTAAGGTCTTCCACATCTGCAATAAAAACACACATCACTTGTATTCTTGTATGATGAAAGGAAAGGCCGAAAGGGTAATAATAACAATAACAATAACTATAATACTACCTCCGGTCCTAAATATAGGACCTAGATAACTTTTTTTTGGAGAGGTTAAGGTTGCAAAATAGTCTATTAAATCATGACATATTTGATATATTTTTAGATTATCCATTAGTTTATAAGTAAAATAAACTAGTTTAAGGGAAAAAATTAGGTAAATCAATTTATAATTAACTTATTTTTGCTTATTTTAGGATTTTTCAAAAAAGTCAATTAGGTCTTATATTTAGGACCGGAGGGAGTAATAAATAATGTGAGTTGCGTTTTGAAAGAGACCATAATTTAGGAGATATATGAAACAGGGAAAATATCAGTATTTGCAATCCTGCTTCCTGCACAATATATGCAGTATAATACACTATTTAGAAAAAATACATTTCCTAACTGCCAACAGGATTATTCGAAACAAAAAAAACCGAGAATTCAGCCCTCAATTTGGAAAAAAAGGGAAAACATAAGGTGCCCACACAAAACTAAGAAGCAGCCAAGAACTAGATGCAATTTGGAGTATGATCATCCAAATATCAAAACAAAATACATTTGAAACTACCTTGCAAAGCAGGATTCCAAGAAGCTTTGCGAAGCTTTTCTAGAAGTTCTTCTGCTTTATCAACAGTGGCCATTTTAGTTGCCATGCTTACCTGTAGGTTATACATTAGCTAACTACAATTGGACTCAACAGTTATTCTTAATATGAAATTATTATACCTCAGCATAGTTATTGTAGTTGAGAAGCTTGGCCTTCTCCAACCTAAGCTTTAAAATCTGATCAATGATTTCTGTATTATCCAGATCTCCACTAGATGCCCGTTTTACATATGCCCGATAAACTTCCTCTCGCAAAGAGCGATTCTTAGCATGTTGCATAACAGCCATAAAACTAGGAGCATCCAATGTGATTATCCAAGGCCCGTTCTCAGCAGTGGCATTTTCATGACCCTGCACTCACAAGTCATTTGTTAATTCAACCAATGTCTACAAATTTAGAAACAAAATAAAGCTCATAAGTGAAAAATACTCCCTCCGGTCCTAAATATAAGACCTATTTGGGGAGATGAATTTGGTCCTAAATATATAAGACCTATTTCTAATTCTTACCATCTTTTCCCCAAACTATCCTTATCAATATTCTCGAGAATAGACACGATAGAGAGGGAGGGTGGGCTAAAGGGAGGTGGTTAGGGTATATTGGTAATATCACATTATTATAACTAACTTAACTAGCATCCTTAATCTAATGAAATTAGGGAAATAGGTCTTATATTTAGGACCAGAGGGAGTAATATATTTCAGCAAGGCATACATACCTTAGACACTGCACTTTGTGCAGCCAATCCAAGAGCAGTAGCAGGTAAACCTTCTATCTCTTTCTTATCTGTGATTAATTTTTCAAACTGCTTTGTAGCATCCAGGACATTCTCCCCGAATTTTTGTGATAACTTTTCCAGCTCCTGCATATCAAATGAAGGTAAGCATAATTTAAACACACAGATAAAACAGAAAGCATCGATAGTTCAAAACACATAGTTAGCTGTAATAAAAAAAAGGGACAAGACAAGAGAGGAAGGCAGAGAGATAGAGGGAATTAGAGAGAGAAAAGAGAGAAATATAAGAGACGAAAGGAATCTGAATCTGAAGGTTCTTGTTACTATCATCAAGAACCATCCAGTAACTCTAGTAGCTACAGCCAGCTTTTAGCATATTTACAAAACAAAAGCCTTATTGAGTGTGATATCTACATGTACAGACAGGGTGGAACAAGTTCCACATGCCACATATAGCAACTTTTCACGCTTTCACTGCTACAAAAGCTCACCTGTTCAATTTTATTAAACTGCTCTCTTTTGTCATCTTCAAGAGCAACACCAGCAAGAACAGCCTCTTTTATTTGGTCTGCAAATACACAAGAAAAATTTCCACTTTATAAAGTGAGATAAAATAAAGTCCCACACAATATGTTTGTTAGACTTGTCATGTATAAGTAGAAAAATCGTGAACATTTGTGTAATTATGCTTTAACATATACCTTATCTAACAACTTGCAAGACAATTCGTGTAGATATTGAATAACACAAGTCAGACACAATAAGTAAAATACATAGTCACAAACTTAAAGCTAAAAAGCCCAGAATTATATAACAGAGGAAATTCACGCCAAAACATATGCTTAATCCAAATTCGAATATCAACCCTCTTTGCAACTAATACATAACAACCAAAAAAATAGCAAATGAATCACATCATTTTTTTTGTTTGGTGGAGGCTAAGGAGCAGCTAGAACTACCTCCTTCTACCCGAAATCTAACTCGCCCAACCAACTGATCTAAGTTTACGAGAAAATTAACATCTGATGAAAATAAAAAAAGCATAAAGAACAACATTTATGGTAAAACTGCAGAATTATTATCCATGTTGTGAATAAGTACACACAAGATGTGAACAGACACTTTTACATAACACAAGAGAGCAGTTCAAGCAACTAGACATGAAAATAATATGCCAACACAGAGTAAGCAATCACAGAACAGTAGCATCAGATGTTAAAATCACTTACTTTCAACTATACGTTTCCGAGCTTCACTTAATGTCTGCCAATCAGGAGATTCTTGAATAGCTTTAAATGCATTATAGATAGGTTTGCTTTGCCCCACTCTAAGAAGAAATTTAACCTTATCCGACTGCAAACCACAGTTAAGCATTTTAAACAACAAAACTAGTGAAACACAATCACATCAACCAAAAAAAGAAGAATACTACTGAAGAACTCAACTGATTATCCAGTAGACAAAGGTTTAAAAACTAGAATTGACATTATGTAATTTAAGAAATGCTTAAAAGTCAATAGTACAGAAAGTGCATCAATAAATCTCCATTAAGTATTGCATGGTAAACCAAAAATTAGATTTTGATATAAAGGTATACTAAGTCTGGCTGACAAAAAAGATAACAAAAACAGAAAAATACCTGAACATCTTCAATAGCAGAACGAATATCAGGATTATCCTTAACAGCCTTGAGATGATTAACCATTCCCCAAACAACATACAACCGATCAACAATCCTCTCCAATGGTTCAACCAACTTAGGCCACGTAGGCTCCACATTACGCTCCAATTCCTCCAAATCCACTTCCTAAAAACACACACACACACACAAATTCATGCATGCAATCAAATTCAAAATCATAAAATTGCAAGAAAAAATCAAACTTTACATAAACCCCAGATAAGAAAATCAAAACTTTGTACCAATACATAAACCCCAGATAAAAAAAAAATCAAACTTTACATAAACCCGGATAAAAAAAATCTAAACTTTGTACAAGTAAACAAACCCCAGATAAAAAATTCAAACTTCACATAAACCCCAGATGAAAAAATCAAAACTTTTTACCAGTTTCTTCAGGAGAACCCGAATCCCAGGTCGCACATGCTTAGCTTCAACAACATCAAAAGGAGGAAAGTCAAAGTCTTGAAGAAGTGGATTTCCCTCAGGGGTCTCATCAACTTGTGGGGCGGCCATGGAAGGTGAAGAAAGTGAAGAAGAAGAAGTACAAGTGATAGAACGAGAGGAGGAAAAACGAGGAGAAGTGGACTTGTGATGGATGACGTCAAGGCAGAAGGAGAAGGAAGAAGAGTAGAGAGGGCAAAGATGGGATTTTGAGAAATATTTTGGGGTTTTTTTGGAGTAAAGAAGAGAGTGATGATATTGATGAGAATGAGGAATGCGTTTTTTAAGGAGAGGTTGGAAAGAACGAGAGAGAGGAATCCGTGTAGCCATGAGGAGGAGGTTTGTTATAAGAAGGGCACTTAGCAGTACACATCTTCTGTTGTTGTCTCTCATACTTTTAGGCTTTTCTGATTTGAGGCACAACAAAAATCTTTGGATATGGGTTATGGGTTTCTAAGGATTATATGTTATGAGATGAATGTATGAGTCTATGAGATGGTGTAACTGTAGTGTAAATTCATTTAACTTTGACCAAAAAAAGGAAAGAAAGGGAGAATGATACAAGTGTAATCCATACAAATCTCAATAATAAATACTCCCTCTTGTAGTAGTACCATATATAAAATTAAGTTAGCGGTGAATGTTAATCTTATATTAAGATGCGGGGTGATAATTAGTTGGTGGTGTGATAATTATATTAATATGTTTTTTGCTTGTTTGTTTTCATTCTCTTATCTAAATGATAACCCTTCATTTAGTTCTTGCTCTAAACATAGCACCTTCTCAAATAATATATTGTTGTTTCATGAGGCGATTCATCAAATTTTGTCATATTAAATGTAATATATATGAAACGAAACTCCTTTTACATGACAATATCGTCCCTACAATTTACAGTGTTTCTCGTGAAGTGCTATTAACTGTATCGATCCATTTGTAAGATGGTCTTCCAAGATACTACATCCGGTCCTAAATGTTAGAATCTTAAGTTTTGATGAAGACTAAAATATGAAAGAACAAGTTAGACACTTAGACAAAATTAGGGTACACTAGAACCACAAGTAAGAGTACAACCGGATGTGGATTTACTTCCGGATGGATTAGGACTAGCGCTCACGGATGAACGTCTCATCCCCCAGCGGCAGCAAGTACTTCACTAAGTCATAACTCAGTCTAGGAACATTAGTTGTATAAAACCCTTGAGACTAAGTTAGGATGCAACCGGTTGTGGATTTGCTTCCGATTGCTTAGTGACTAGCGCTGGCTGTTGGTTTGGAGAACACTGAGCGTCAGTGAGTATAATATGATCATAACCCAACGTCCAGTGGAAGTGCTTCCGGATGTGGAATTGCTTCCGGATGTAAGAGAGCTCCCTTAGACTAAGTGAACTCTCACTGCATGTGAGTATGTGCTATTAATGTTAAGACTAACGTTCAAAGTGCAGCACACTGAGTGATGTTGCTTCCGGATGTGAATTTGCTTCCGCAAGCAATCAGAATGTCAGAACGTTCAGAGCAGTGCAGTGTCAGAGTGCTTTTTGGCAGAGCAGAGTTGTCAGAACTACTTTTCAGAGATAAAGCAAAGTCAACCCTGCTAAGTATTATTGGAGCATTTAATGGGCAAACGGTAACTTGGGATAAACGGCTATATTCAAACGTCTATCCCACCTACCAAGAGTGAGAATACTTGAAGACTATATAAACAAGCTTATCTTCATTTATGAAGACAACTTTGACATCTTGAAGAAAGCTAGAGTGAGAAACTGAGAATATCCTTCAAGCATTTAAAGCTGCCCAGAAAAGCAAGAGAGCATTTAACACATTGAGAGTTCTTTTCATCTACTTATCTTGTACTCTTTGTAGTTAAGTCTCTTCATTTATTAAGAGCATTCATTGTACTTAAGTGTGTAACATTATCCGTTTTTAAAGAGAACTAAGTTTAGAAAATCCTTTATTTGTAAAGGTTGAACCCTTGCAAGTTGTAAGGGGGAGTTAGTCAGCAAGGTTGCAAGTGAACCTGGTGTAAAACTTGTGGTTGTAAGGTTGCAAGTGATCCCGTACTAAAACTTGCGGATTGTAAAGGTTCCAGGTGAACCTGTTTGTAAAACCTGAGGATAGTGGAACTCAACCTGGGTGGTTGAGAACTGGACGTAGGTCAGGTAGACCGAACCAGTATAAAATCTTGTGTTTCATTGTTTTAAGTTTTATTTAGTAGCACAATTCACCCCCCCTCTTGTGCATCCACATCTTTCATTTGGTATCAGAGCGGGTCTTTCTGACTTGATTCCAACGAATCTAGAAAGTAAAGATCCAGTAATGGATGCAGATTATTCTTTGCCAGACGTTTCTATTCAGCCCAACAAGCCTCCTGGCTTTGATGGCTATAACTATCCATTCTGGAAGTTCCGAATGGAGACCTACATCAAGTCCAGTGACATCCGCCTCTGGGATGTGATTGAACATGGGAATAACGTCCCTCTAGATGATGAAGGTTTTGCAAAGCAGCGATCCAGATACACCAATGAGGACTATGCTCTAGTACAGCTAAACTACAGGGCCATGCACTACATTCAATGTGCCCTTAGTCCTAAGGAGTTCCACAGGATCAGCCACCACAAAACAGCGAAGGATATGTGGGAGGCTCTTGAGGCTGCTCATTCTGGAACCAAGGGAGTGAAGGCGAGAAGGGTCGAGATGCTGGTTGAGGAGTTCCACAAATTTGTCATGCTTAGTCCAACTGAGCCAATCAGAGAGCTGAAGCTCAGGTTCACTCACCTTATCAATAACCTGGCCTCCCTGGGTAAAGACATTCCTGAAGAAGAACAAGTCAGCAAGATTTTAAAAGTCTTGAAAGGTGATTGGATCACCAAAGTTACCATCTTGCAGGAAGTCCAAGGAGAGTCAACCAGCTCTATCACTGCCCTGTTTGGTTCTCTGGCTGAATATGAACCAACCCTGCTGGCTCAGAAAGCTCCTCAAGCTACATCTAAAACCAAGAACCTTGCTCTTGTTGCTCCCAGCAAGGAGAAGATTGATGATAATGATGATGATGAGGATGATGAGGAGGACATCGATGATGAGGAGATGGCTATGATGGTAAGAAAGTTCAGAAAGTTCTTCAAGAAGAAAGGAGGCTTTCAGAAAGGTGAATCCAGCCAGAAGAAAGGATATAAGAAGGAAAGGGCCCCAGTGTGCTTTGAGTGTAAGAAGCCTGACCACTTCAAAGCTGAGTGCCCAAGCTTGCAGAGATCAAAAGGGAAGGACAAAAGAAAAGTCTTTGTGTCCTCTATCTGGGTGAATAGTTCTGATGAGGAAGCAAGTGATGAGGAAGAGGTTGTCAACCTCTGTCTCGTTGCCAGAGAAGATGATGAGGAAGCATCCTCAGAATTTGATCCCATCCAGG
The DNA here is from genome assembly GCA_029929735.1 of Mimosa pudica. Taxonomy (NCBI): domain Eukaryota; kingdom Viridiplantae; phylum Streptophyta; class Magnoliopsida; order Fabales; family Fabaceae; genus Mimosa; species Mimosa pudica. The sequence goes on along the minus strand of JAKELP010000017.1, from coordinate 6,877,322 downwards.
AGGACAGTGAGGTAACTTTTCCTGAACTACAAGAAGCATATAATGAGGTCCATGAAGAATTTTTCCGCTTATGTAAAGCATATAAAGTATTGAAAATTAAAAAGGAATCACTTGAGTCCAAGGTGGACTCACTTAGTAAGGAGTTAGCGGAAGCCAAAAAGCTTCCGGTAGTGGATGGCAAGGGTTCTCCCCAAGCAGAACCCAGAGCCTCAACGTTAGAAAGCTGCTCTAACTGCAGCAAGATTTCAGGAGAGAAAGATAGACTGCAAAATGCCCTGCAGAAGTTTACTAATGGATCTGAAATGTTAAACATTATTTTAATGAATCAGAGGGCATATAGGGACAAGACTGGATTAGGCTACAAACCTAAAGGGAAAAAGTGGGTGGAACCAAAAGTGAAGTCTTACTTAAAATTCTTTCATAAAGCCACTGATCACAGCTCCACACCTTTTAGCTTCTGTAATTATTGTAACAGGAAGGGACATTTTACGTCCACCTGTAATGCTAAGAAGCATGGAGCCAACAGCTCTTATAAGTGGGTCCCAATAGGAACCAAGGCGATAAAGGATCCTCCCCCAAGAAAAGAAACCAAGGGAGGACAGGGATCCAGAGCCTGGAAACAATCCTCAAGGAAAGCCCAAGAGCCTAGAGCCAACACTGGGCCAGAGGCACAGATTAATCATAAGTCCAAGGTCAAGACTAACACTAGACCAAGGGCTTTGGGAACTAATGAATGAGGACCCAATAAAGGTTGGATACCTAAGCTTGTCTGATTCTTGCAGGTGTGTCTCAAAGCATCCAAGAATAGAAAATGGTACATTGATAGCGGATGCTCAAGACATATGACTGGAGACCGAGACAAATTCAAATCCTTGGTGATCAAAGATGGAGCCACAGTAACCTTTGGAGGAAATCAGAGTGGAAAGATCACCGAAGTTGGAGAAGTTGGACCAGTTAAAGACGTCTATCTGGTGGATGGTCTCTGTCACAACCTGCTGAGCGTGAGCCAGAGCACTGACAAAGGAAATTGGGTAATCTTTGATTCACATGAGTGCATGATAATAGACAAACATGATCTGAACCTAGATAAGGCCAACCTAAATGTAAATTTAAGGCCAATAGAAATGGAAACTTATACACTCTAGATTTATGTCAACAACTAGATGAAAAATGTTTAATATCTAGTGATGAGAATAGTTGGCTTTGGCATAAAAGGCTAGCACATGTTAACTTTACCCAACTTGACATGCTGATTAAGAAAGAGCTAGCTATAGGGATTCCATCTTTTAAGGTTAAGCATGATTATATTTGTGAATCCTGCCAAAGAGGGAAGCAAACAAAGTCCTCGTTTAAAACCAAGAAGAGAGTCTCCACCAGCAGGCCCTTGGAACTAATTCACATGGATTTGGTTGGGCCAGCAAGAGTAAAGAGCTTGGGTGGAAACCTGTATGCTCTAGTTGTGGTGGATGACTATTCTAGGTTCACTTGGACAATGTTTCTTGCCTCTAAGCAAGATGCTTTTGATGCCTTTGTTGTCCTGGCTAAGAAAGTGCAGAATGAGAGAGATCTCAAGATCGCAGCCATAAGGACAGACCATGGAGGAGAATTTGAGAACCATAGCTTCTCTGAGCTGTGTGAGCAGAATGACATTGATCACAACTTCTCAACTCCCAGAACTCCTCAGCATAACGGTGTGGTCGAGAGGAAGAACGGGGTTCTGACTGAGATGGCCAGAAGCATGCTCAATGAGAAAGAGGTTTCTCAAGTTTTCTGGGCGGACGCTATGAGCACTGCTTGCTACATCTCTAACAGAGCCTATGTTCGCAAGGGTTTGGACAAGACTCCCTATGAGCTGTACAAAGGCAGAAAGCCCAACATCAGCCACCTCAGAATCTTTGGATCAAAATGCTATGTGCATAACAATGGAAAGGTAAATCTGGGTAAGTTTGATCCAAAAGCTGATATAGGTGTATTCATAGGGTATTCCCTTAGAAGTAAGGCTTATAGAGTATACAACATGAGGACTAGAACTGTAGAAGAATCTATGCATGTTGTATTTGATGAAACTCCTACATGGGAACAATCCACAGAAGATGATAGGATACTAAACTTTCCAAAACCACCATCATCTTCACCACCAAAAGAAACACCAGCAAGCAATCCCAAAGAAGAAGATGAACCCAGTGATGAGCCTAGAGTGCAGACGGTGTCTGATGAGGTACAGTTGCCAACGGCTAGGAGACATCACAGGGATCATCCTCTTGATCAAGTTCTTGGTGATGTTTCTTCTGGTGTCAGAACCAGAAGGCAGGTTCAAAATGAGGTTGAGTTTGGAGCCTTCTTATCTCAGATCGAACCAACTTCAGTTGAACAAGCTCTTGAGGACTGCGACTGGATTATTGCCATGCAGGAAGAGCTAAACCAGTTCGAAAGAAGCCAAGTTTGGGAACTAGTCCCAAGGCCGTCTCATCAATCCATAGTTGGGACCAAATGGGTCTTCAAAAACAAACTGGATGAGACAGGTCAAATAACAAGGAACAAAGCCAGATTGGTAGCCAAAGGGTATAACCAAGAAGAAGGCATAGACTATGAAGAAACTTTTGCTCCAGTCGCTAGACTTGAAGCAATAAGGTTTCTTTCCTGCCTTTGCATCCATGAAAGGTTTTAAATTATATCAAATGGATGTAAAGAGTGCATTTCTTAATGGTTACATTAAAGAAGAGGTTTATGTGGAACAACCTCCTGGCTTTGAGGATCACAAGCATCCTAAACATGTGTATATGCTAAAGAAAGCTTTGTATGGATTGAAGCAAGCTCCTCGAGCTTGGTATGAGAGACTCAGCAGCTTTTTGCTGGGGAAGGGCTTCTCAAGAGGCAAACTAGATAATACACTGTTTATTCTGCACAAAGATAGAAACATGCTAATTGTCCAGATTTATGTCGATGATATTATTTTTGGGGTAACTAATGAAAAACTTTGTGAAGAATTTTCTAAGACTATGCAGGGAGAATTTGAGATGTCAATGATGGGAGAACTAACGTTCTTCCTAGGCCTGCAAATTAAGCAAAAGAAGGATGGCATTTTCATCTCCCAAACTAAGTATTGCAGAGAGCTCCTCAAGAAGTTTGAGATGGATGAGTGCAAGGAGTATGACACTCCCATGAGCACCACTGCCGCACTCGATGCTGATGTAAAGGGAAAATCTGTCAGCCTGCCCATGTACAGGGGAATGATAGGTTCCCTGCTGTATTTAACGGCAAGCAGGCCTGACATTCAATTTAGTGTAGGCATGTGTGCTAGATTTCAAGCCAACCCCAAGGAGTCACATCTAACTTGTGTTAAACGTATCTTAAGATACCTAGAGGGAACACAAGAACTTGGTCTTTGGTATCCCAGAGGTAACCAAGAATTCTTGTGGGCTTATTCTGATGCTGATCATGCAGGTTATAAAACTGATAGGAAGAGCACCAGTGGACAATGCGCCTTCCTTGGTGGTTGTCTGGTCTCTTGGGCTAGCAAGAAGCAAACCTGCGTGTCTTTATCATCCACAGAGGCAGAGTACATTGCTGCCGCAAGCTGTTGTGCACAAGTGCTGTGGCTGAAGAACCAACTGAGAGATCTTGGCTTGGAGTTCCCTGAGGCTCCCATCCTCTGTGACAATACAAGCACCATCAGCCTCGCCAAGAATCCAGTTCAGCACACAAGGACAAAGCACATTGATGTCAGACATCACTTCATCAGAGATCATGTTCAGAAGAAGGATGTCAAAGTGCAGTTTGTCCCCACTCAGCATCAGCTTGCTGATATTTTCACCAAGCCTCTGGGGGTTGATCAGTTCACATTCATAAGAGGTGATTTGGGAATGGTAAACCCAAATGAAGTTTAATTCTTCAAAATAAACTTGTGCTTAATTGATTAAAACCTGCAACCATCATACTAACTTAGGCATCGGAGTGCCAATCTTTAGTTTTGCAGGTCCCCAATGTTAAATCTTAAGTAAGTGCAACCGGAAGCAAAACCACTTCCGGATGATCATCTGTTGGCGCTGAGTGTTAAATCAAAGTGAGCCAGAGCGCCAGTGTCTGGGCAAAGGGACACGTCACCTCAGAAAACGTTTCACCTTCTCCCACCAAAAACTGTGCCTCTTCTGACATTATGCAGAGACACGTGTCACAAAGGTGCGACGTTTCAATTTGAATATTTACGTTTTCCCACAAAAGGTGCATATTTTCAATGAAGAGACATTATGAATCATCACATCGCTTATCACTTCGCATATATATATAGGCCATTGTCATTCATTTTTCACTTCTCACACAAATCAAACACCCAAAACTCTCTGAAATCATTCTTCATCTTCATCGCATCCTCTTCTTCTTCTTCTACATTTCTTCTGCATTTCATCACATACATACCATACATTCCACTTAAACCCTAACCTACACAAGAAGGTGAATGGGAAAGAAACCATCCGCAGAGTCAATTTTAAGGCCACAGTGAGAGGAAGGGATATAAGTTTCAATTGGCGAGATATTAACGCCATGCTCGGAGTCACTGAGGAAGATATGTACGAGTGGCTACACCCTGAGAAACTCAGCCAGACAGAGCTTGAGAAAGTCTATGACACCAAGGGGAAGAAGGTGTCTGACATGTCTGACTCCAACCGGGTCCTTCATTATATCTACTCGCGGATGATGACTCACAAAGGGGGAAACTTCAACGAGTTCACTCTTCTTGACAACCCCTGGCTCCCCAGATTCCTCACCCAGCAGCCAATTAACCCAGGGCAATTAATAAGTTTAGAGCTGCACAGGTGGATTGAAAATAAGAAGTCTGGAAATCTTCCCTACCCAACGGTCATCGCCTTCCTCTTGGAGAAATTCCTGATCAAATCCACATCCACTGAGGAAGCTGAAAATGTTAAGTGCTTGCCTGTCAGCGCAATGAATATCAGCAAGATGGGGATCAAGTACATCAAGCCACCAAAGGCTACTCGATCTGGCTCTCAGGCAGGAAGTGCCTCACATACCACGGCCCCCTCTGTATCTGGTGCAGGGGATCAAGAGGTTGATTCTCATCCTGACCCAAGTCGTGCTCCAAGGAAGGGTATAGTGGCTGAGCTCAGAGAAGAGCTCCTGTTCAAACTGCCTGATCCCTTGATGGCCCCTCTGCACGAAGAGTTTAGAGAGCGACTTCAGAGGCTGGAGGATCAGATCGATGAGGTGGATACAAAGCTGGACCTCATCCTTGCCATACTTGTACCTGGCACCTCAAACCCTCCTTCATCTAACTTGAAATGCGTGGCTGTCACCCAAGAGGGGGGGTGAATTGGGTGAGGGAATAAAAACTTAAACTCTTTTTGGAAAGACTGCTTGTGCTTGGTGATGATGATAATGAGTTATGGTATGCACAAGTCAGTATGTTATGTGATGCAAAATAGAATGTTTAAATGTAAGTTTATGCACACATAAATTTATCCTGGTTCGGTCACCCAGACCTACATCCAGTCCCCAGGCTACACCTGAGATTTCCAATCCACTATTCTTGTTTAAACCGGGCACAAGAGAAGCCTTTACACTTTAGGTTTTACGAGCACGGGTTCACCTAACAACCCACAGGTTTTATCACGGGCTAACCTGCAAACCTTACCGCAAGTTTTACGGGATTACTTGCAACCTTTACAACCACAAGTTTTGCGGGCTCACTTGCAACCTATATAGCTCCCCCTCACACCTAGAAGGGTTCAATCTTTACAGACAATGATTTAACAATGATTACAATACTGTTCTTCAAGCGGCAAGCTTTAGAACAGGTGTGATAGGATGTTCACTCTATGAACTGATTGTGCTAAACACTTAAGCTCAACTAAGTGGGTTCACTCAATGAACAGATTATGTTACTCACTTAAGTACAATGATTGCTCTCCACTAATTTTCTCTAAGGGTATTACAACTTCATAATCAGAGAGTAGAAGATGAGAATGATATTTCAAATAGTAGGCTTGAGCTTCTTCATTCTATTTCTCTTGCTTATCAAACTCATGAAGCTCTCTCTCGCTTTTTTTTCAGAAATGAAGAATATCTCCTTTTATACCAGCCTCTGATTATCCAACCGTTGGAGAGGCAATAAGGCCGTTTGAATATAGCCGTTGGGGCCTTGTTTACGTTGTCCTCATTAATGCACAGCAGGGTTGACTTTGCTTTATCTGAAAAGGTGCTTTGACCAGCTGTTCTGTCAACACTGTTCTGACAACACTGTTCTGGCAAAAGTCGTTCTGACATCTATACACTGTACGGTCTGACTCTTGCTTGTTGTCAGATGAGGACTTCGTTCCCCAAGCATAAGTCCAGGATGCTAAGAGACTTACTATCGGAAGCTCTCTTGCTATCTGAAGTGAAGCTCGTGGACTCCAACATTCTTTTTGCTATCACATAGAGGAACTTTGTCTTCCAAGCACTTGTCCATGAATGATAAGAGCGCTTTGCTATTGGATGCTCTCTTGCTATCAGAAGCTCTCTTATGGACTCTGATTCTTGTGGGTAGTATGAGCTTTGACATCTTGAATGAATCTTCAGATTATGTTCTCCTTATCTCTCATACTCCTCATGCTTGGTAGGTAACAATGTTGTTTGAATATCTGTTAACCTCTTGTTACCGTTGGGAAGTACATCTTCTTAACCGCTCCATTAAAGCTTAGCAGGGTTGACTTGCTTTATCTTTGGAAAGAAGTCCAGACACCTCTGCTCTGACAAAAGCAATCTGACTTCTGTGTATGTGACGTTTACTCTTGTACTCTTGCTGACGGATGATCATCGTTCATCCGGAAGTGGCAATCTTGCTCTGCAAGTGTTAATCTCTGAAGTCCAATGCCAAGAGTCTTTGCATCCGGAAGTGTGATTAAGTTCTGCACATACTGGTTAGTCCAACATAGCAATATATATAATCAAATACAGTAAGAACTATACATGTTGTGGGAAGCTTGTTGGCTATGGGGAGTAATCTTACTTAGACTATGTTCTGACTTAGTGTATACTTTGAACGTTAGTCCTCTTAGTCTATGATGTATTCGGAAGCACTTCTACATCAGGAAGTGATTCCACTTGATGAAGGATTTTGCTCACTATCACTCACTCTCGCTCAGTGTCCTTCAATCCAACAGTCAGCGCTAGTTACTAAGCTATCGGAAGCACTTTCACTTGACGTGGTGAACTTACTGACGCTTAGGGTTATATCTCTTCTATCAGCCTGTGCCAGTCTAAATCTAACAGGAAGCAATTTCACTTGACGAGGCTGATTCACTGACGCTTGGGGTTATTCTATTTTATCAGGCTGCGCCAGTCAAAATCCAACAGGAAGCAATTTCACTTCCGGTTGAATCATAACTTAGTCTTAAGGTTTTGTGTACCTAATGCTCATGGACTAAGTTATTTCCCTAGTGAGTTACTCGCTGCCGCTGGGGGATGAATCATTCATCCGCGAGCGCTAGTCCTAGTCCATCCGGAAGTGATTCCGCATCCGGTTGTGATTTCGCTGTGGGATGAGTCTTTCATCCGTGAGCGCTAGTCTTAATGGGTTCTAACTCCGTTTGCGTCCCCTATGGGATGTGTACTCCATCCGCGAGCTCTAGTGCTAATACTTCCGGAAGTGATCTAACTCAGGATTCTAACCATGTCATCTAATCCTTCCTAAGTGTTGATTATGTTCTTTTAAGTACTGGACCATATCATACCTTAGTCACCATCAAAACTTAAGATTCTAACATTCTCCCCCTTTTTGATGATGACAAACCCATAGATGACTAGAGAACATAATTAAACTTAGATCACTCCCAGAGCTATATTTCTTTCCCCAGCTCCCCGGATATCTTATCTTATCTTATCTCTCAGCTCTAGACATCTCATGTCTCATCTCTAGACATCTCATGTCTCATCTCTAGCTAGACATCTTATATCTCATCTCTCTCCCCCTTTTGGCTTCATCAAAATTCAACAAGTGCAAGCTAGCCTTAGGGATGGGGATACTTCTATCGTTCTCCTAGGAATGGGCTTTCTACCTAATATTTCTCCCTATGTACCGTTAATAAAGATTTGTTCTAGACTATTCAAAACAACATACGAGAATTAACAAGGGATAATGATTGTATTCTCCCTAAACATTATGTAGGATAGCTAAACATGATATCAAAATAATTTTGGTGCGTTTAAAATGATGATTATGATATCAATTGAAAATTTGTGATTTTAAATTCGTGATACCAAATGAAATCAAATGAAATATGTGAGTTTGAACTTGTGATATCAAGTGAAATGATTGAATGCCAAGTGAAATTTGTGATACCATATGAAATGAAACCAAATCAAATGAAATTTGTGAGATTAAAATGCCAAAAGTAATTTCCAAACAAATTGCATCACAGCATCTCAAGAGTTTATTATCGATGACAACATGTAACTCTCTATTTTCAAGGGATCATTATCAAGTAATGTCCATCTACTTCTCTTCTATATTAAGATTAATCATCACAAAATCAAGAAAAGAAGCATATACGAGAGGTATGTTATTAATTACTTTCCAGCGTGTCATATAAAGAATACAGATGTGTGAGCTAGGATGATTTTCTAAGACAGTGAATGATTTTGAATTCAATGCAGATTGAGAAAAACATCCTAAATTGACACCCTTACCAATGCCATGTATGCATCATATATAAGAGATGGTAAGGTGTAGATGTTACCACAGATGAGGAATTCTCATACTCTATTAGACTCATGAATCTGAATCATACGCAGATAAGCATGCTTCCTGACATCTTCAAGAGGTGTGCTATCTCAAGTGGAAACCCCTAGCGCAAGTGCTTTGATGATTCGCTTCGGCAAGCTGAGCTACAACCACAAGCAGACATGACTGAGCAGTCACTCTACTCTTCCCATGGTTCAATAGTTGGCCTACTATCGAAGACGCTGATTGTTGCGAAGGCAACCTTGCTCAAACTTGATGATTGGTCCTGCATGTGCTTGAGGAAACAAGTGCTTCCTGATGGTCAGTGAAAGAACTTAAGATTTAACATTGGAGACCATCCTCAGGACATTCAAGTCAATCTGTGTTAATCAGCACAAGTTAATAATTTTAAGAAATCATGCTTGCTAATTGGTTTAAGAAAATATGAGCAATGATTATGTGAAAACTAATTTTGAAATTGTCTATACGTTCACATAGTTTTACTATCAAGACATGAACTTTATTTATACTCTCATAGATAAATATCAATGTGATAGTACAGAGAGTATTAAACAGGTGGCATATTTTAAGAGTTTCATAAGCAAGTATAGTTCAATAAATATGCCTCAAGGATGTTCATGTTAGATCATGAAGACATGTGAATTATTAACATAATGAAATTTTGAAAAATCTTCATCCTCACAAAAATGAAATACTGGAAATCTTCATGCTCACAGAATAGTTTGATTTTAAAACTAAATCCGGTTTACAAAGACAACCAAATTTCAGCATATGATTACGAGAATAATTTCCAAATTTTAGCTCAAGTTCTTCTAGATATGCTCAGTGTGATCTCATTGTTCTTAGGATATCAACAAGCTTGAAATTAATACAGATTATAGCATGCTTGTGATACTATGCCATGTTTTACAGATCTAGCAGAGTTTAATTCAAGGCATTTCCTAAGATTTCTAATGCATGTCAGACAAGAGAGAGAGACTATCCATTAAATTTCACAACAGAATGTGTAAGGGATAGAAATGCTCATGTGTATTGGCGAGAGTTTCTCAGGTTTAGTATAGCCATTCCACACATCTTGATAAGGGGCATTTTCGATGTCATTCTCTCTTGGTTATTCTCATTGTTCAAGCTTCAATAATCTGTGTCAACATTCTTAAACCACAAACTTGAACCAAGATCATTAGTAGATTGAGAACTTAAAGATGTAATTAAGAGGGATGCATTGTTCTCGAAACCATAGCTGCTTATGCATTGAAAAAACTTGATGCAAGAGATACCACATGAAATGGAAAATCAGAAATAACTTTTGAATGCTATCATGAGGTATGGTTGTCATGTAAGTTTAAAGAGGATCGGAATCTGTTTTGAAAGTTTGTATTTCAAAAAGAATCTTTCAAAAATCAAGGTGAATGTATAAACTATTTTCTTCCATGAGAGGTGCCCTTAAAAGGATTCACTAAGCATATATGAGTAAAACGATTTAGACACCATATGAAAACTCTGAAGAAGGTTTTTAGTTTTAGTGTCAAAATTCTGAAACTAGTTCTGAATCTTCTTAACAATGTCAGAAATCTTGGAACATAAAGATTCAGCATGCACAAATTCAGAAGGTCTTGAAGAAGGTTCAGTTTCAAGGTGTCAGACTTCTTGAATTTGTAAAATCAGTATGCATTATATCAGAAAATGAATTTGATATGATAGGATCGTTTTTATAGAAAATAAGGTCATCACAGATAAGGGAAATCAAATCAGTTTCAGAGAAATAGAAGCTGTTAAGCCCATCATGCATTTACTACCCAAGTGATTATTCAAGTAAAGAGGAAGGTAAGAATGATATCACCATAGCTCCATTCGCATCAAGCAGTAGCTCGCTTGATTTTGGTTGGCAATGCAAGGATTCTATTTTCAGAGCAGCACCAAAATCTATGCGTGACGAATGCTTATCAAGACTTGACTAATTGTTCAGATGAGGTACAGTCTTGCTGAGGCTAATAGGATGGATTGGAGCTGGTGCAGAGGGATGAATTTACTTGATGATCACTACCACTGGCATCTCTGGCCTCTTGAGCCCATACTTCATACACAGCTCTTCAATCAGATTGGGTGCTGGCGCAGACGTTAGACACAGGCTCAGCAGAGGGTATCTCCTATTGTGAGAGAGATAAACTTTGAACCTCCGAATTGCCTTTCCCAAGGAGATCTTCTATACTTATCCTTGGTTCGAAGCACTTTCTTCTGAGAGGTAGGATTCAAGAGCCTTTTCAATGTCGATCGAGGAATCCACTCTCTCTTGTTCTTCTCAGGATAATTGAATGGAACTCTGTGATAGCTCATCCTTGAGACAAAAGCTTTGTTCCTTGTGGTAGTGCACTGCTTCTTATGATTGTACCAGGTGGTTGCAGCAGTGACATCACCATGAGCTCTCTTCTTTGGGGCAAGAGGAACTCTTGATCTTTCCTGCGCAAGTAAGGCACTGGGAGGATGTTTTGGTACCCATTTGTACTTGGGTCCTACTTGGTTAGCACTGGACCTTACTTGTCCTTTAGGAATCCATACAAACTTATTTCTCACATTTGAATTTCTTTTAAGACTGCATGTGTGAGAAATATGTCCTAATCTACCACAATAATGACAGATAATGGAATGATAATCAAAATGGGGTTTTCTATCATTATCATGATTAGTTTTCTTTAGAAAAGTTTTTTGTTCCTTTGAAATCTCAGTTTCTTTTGAAAGCTTTTCTTTTTCCTTCAACAAGTGTTTACAATCAAAACATTTTTCAAGACATGTTGAAGTTTTCCCTGCCAATCGTGGGCTAACTATCGGAACCACTAGTTCTTTAAAAGAAACCTCGGAAACTTTGGACGTAGAAGAAGAAATTAGTTTTTCAAGTTTTCTATCTTTTTCTTTTAAGCCTAGAAGTTCTTTTGCAAGTTTACAATATTCGGTATATAACTCATTGTATGCATCTTGCAATTCAGAAGGTTCAAGTTCAAATCCAGATACCTCACTTTCTGAATCTTCTAGGCAGAAATGGATACTCTCTTCACTGAAGCCTGCTTCCTCAATATCAGCTTCCAGAAGCTCATCAGTAGATGATCCACAAAGAGCACGAGTTGAGCTTTGGACAGCTGCGCTTTCAAGAGATGGGTTAGAAGCATATATCACATCAAGAGTATTCCAAATATCTTTAGCACTAGAGCAATGTTTGATTTTCTGGAAATCATTTTCAGTTAAGCCTTTGTATAAAATTTGCATTGCTCTAATGTTTAAGGAAAACAAATTTTTCTCCTTTTCAGTCCAGTTTCCTCTTGGTTTGAAATCAAAATCTTTTTCAAAAATATCCCACATTTTCAAACTAGTGGATTGTATAAAACTTTCCATTCTTGCTTTCCACCAACAAAAATCAATATTTTCTAACACAGGTGGAATGGTATGATCAAAGCCTTTGGAAAACATTTTAACCCAAATCAGCCAAGGTCTTTACACTTGAGATCGTTGGATCCTTTAAACAAGTGACCGGCTCTGATACCAAATGAAATGCGTGGCTGTCACCCAAGAGGGGGGGGTGAATTGGGTGAGGGAATAAAAACTTAAACTCTTTTTGGAAAGACTGCTTGTGCTTGGTGATGATGATAATGAGTTATGGTATGCACAAGTCAGTATGTTATGTGATGCAAAATAGAATGTTTAAATGTAAGTTTATGCACACATAAATTTATCCTGGTTCGGTCACCCAGACCTACATCCAGTCCCCAGGCTACACCTGAGATTTCCAATCTACTATTCTTGTTTAAACCGGGCACAAGAGAAGCCTTTACACTTTAGGTTTTACGAGCACGGGTTCACCTAACAACCCACAGGTTTTATCACGGGCTAACCTGCAAACCTTACCGCAAGTTTTACGGGATTACTTGCAACCTTTACAACCACAAGTTTTGCGGGCTCACTTGCAACCTATATAGCTCCCCCTCACACCTAGAAGGGTTCAGTCTTTACAGACAATGATTTAACAATGATTACAATACTGTTCTTCAAGCGGCAAGCTTTAGAACAGGTGTGATAGGATGTTCACTCTATGAACTGATTGTGCTAAACACTTAAGCTCAATTAAGTGGGTTCACTCAATGAACAGATTATGTTACTCACTTAAGTACAATGATTGCTCTCCACTAATTTTCTCTAAGAGTATTACAACTTCATAATCAGAGAGTAGAAGATGAGAAGGATATTTCAGATAGTAGGCTTGAGCTTCTTCATTCTATTTCTCTTGCTTATCAAACTCATGAAGCTCTCTCTCGCTTTTTTTTCAGAAATGAAGAATATCTCCTTTTATACCAGCCTCTAATTATCCAACCATTGGAGAGGCAATAAGGCCGTTTGAATATAGTCGTTGGGGCCTTGTTTACGTTGTCCTCATTAATGCACAGCAGGGTTGACTTTGCTTTATTTGAAAAGGTGCTTTGACCAGTTGTTCTGTCAACACTGTTCTGACAACACTGTTCTGGCAAAAGTCGTTCTGACATCTATACACTGTACGGTCTGACTCTTGCTTGTTGTCAGATGAGGACTTCGTTCCTCAAGCATAAGTCCAGGATGCTAAGAGACTTACTATCGGAAGCTCTCTTGCTATCTGAAGTGAAGCTCGTGGACTCTAACATTCTGCTTGCTATCACATAGAGGAACTTTGTCTTCCAAGCACTTGTCCATGAATGATAAGAGCGCTTTGCTATTGGATGCTCTCTTGCTATCAGAAGCTCTCTTATGGACTCTGATTCTTGTGGGTAGTATGAGCTTTGACATCTTGAATGAATCTTCAGATTATGTTCTCCTTATCTCTCATACTCCTCATGCTTGGTAGGTAACAATGTTGTTTGAATATCTGTTAACCTCTTGTTACCGTTGGGAAGTACATCTTCTTAACCGCTCCATTAAAGCTTAGCAGGGTTGACTTGCTTTATCTTTGGAAAGAAGTCCAGACACCTCTGCTCTGACAAAAGCAATCTGACTTCTGTGTATGTGACGTTTACTCTTGTACTCTTGCTGACGGATGATCATCGTTCATCCGGAAGTGGCAATCTTGCTCTGCAAGTGTTAATCTCTGAAGTCCAATGCCAAGAGTCTTTGCATCCGGAAGTGTGATTAAGTTCTGCACATACTGGTTAGTCCAACATAGCAATATATATAATCAAATACAGTAAGAACTATACATGCTGTGGGAAGCTTGTTGGCTATGGGGAGTAGTCTTACTTAGACTATGTTCTGACTTAGTGTATACTTTGAACGTTAGTCCTCTTAGTCTATGATGTATTCGGAAGCACTTCTACATCAGGAAGTGATTCCACTTGATGAAGGATTTTGCTCACTATCACTCACTCTCGCTCAGTGTCCTTCAATCCAACAGTCAGCGCTAGTTACTAAGCTATCGGAAGCACTTTCACTTGACGTGGTGAACTTACTGACGCTTAGGGTTATATCTCTTCTATCAGCCTGTGCCAGTCTAAATCTAACAGGAAGCAATTTCACTTGACGAGGCTGATTCACTGACGCTTGGGGTTATTCTATTTTATCAGGCTGCGCCAGTCAAAATCCAACAGGAAGCAATTTCACTTCCGGTTGAATCATAACTTAGTCTTAAGGTTTTGTGTACCTAATGCTCATGGACTAAGTTATTTCCCTAGTGAGTTACTCGCTGCCGCTGGGGGATGAATCATTCATCCGCGAGCGCTAGTCCTAGTCCATCCGGAAGTGATTCCGCATCCGGTTGTGATTTCGCTGTGGGATGAGTCTTTCATCCGTGAGCGCTAGTCTTAATGGGTTCTAACTCCGTTTGCGTCCCCTATGGGATGTGTACTCCATCCGCGAGCTCTAGTGCTAATACTTCCGGAAGTGATCTAACTCAGGATTCTAACCATGTCATCTAATCCTTCCTAAGTGTTGATTATGTTCTTTTAAGTACTGGACCATATCATACCTTAGTCACCATCAAAACTTAAGATTCTAACATAACTTTCCACCAAATGACCCACCTCCACCACCTCCACAAAATGACCAACCTCCACCACCTGGACCAAATGGCCAACCTCAACCTCCTCCTCAGAATAATAAACAACCTCAAACTTCACTCAGAAATGACCATCAACCATCACCTCACAACTCCACTCAGAACTCACCCCAACACTCCCCTCGCCAATCACCCCTTAACTTTACTTCACCAAATAACTATCCATCTCCACATAACTCCCCAAACCATTCACCACCCCCAAACCCCATAAGGCCCTCCAATCCACTTCCTAACACTCGCCCCACCATAGCCCAATCTCTTGGATTTTCCTCTCCTGATCACCCACTTCACACCTTCTACCTCAGAGACCATCCCCCTATTCGGTGGATAGCTAAACAACCCACCTCCTACTCCTCTACCTACCCCTTCGATGGCCTATTCACCAACCCTACCTTCTTCCAAAGAAACCAAGCCCTCTTCCCTAACCCTCCTTCTTCACCCAGCCCCACTTCTTCACCAGAAAACATCACACCCACATCCTCACCTGAAACCTCACCACCCAGAACATTTGGCCCTGAACCTCCACCCTCCTCTTCACCCAATCCATCCTCCCTGGCCGTCGCCCTTATTGATGATGCCAAAAGGGGGAGAGAAATCCTAACTCAACCCTCCTTATGGCTAGATGAGGACATAGCTGCTGCCCTCCGCCGAGCCATGGATCTTCAAAGATTGGGTAGTGCTGAACGTCTTATCCATGGGGAAGTCATCCGATTTATGCAACAGCAGCGTTCAGACGAGCAAAGGTCAAAATGGGCAATGGTTTTTTTTGAGCAACCTGATGAGATCCCACAGCCTGAGCCTGAGCCTGAGCCTTCATCTTCTGAGCCTTCTCCCTCTGTGCCTGGCCGAAACATAATTGAAGAAATTATGATGAAGTATGGGCTGAAGAGGCAAAACCATCCACCTATTGTGATAGCCAAGCCAATCCCTCCTAAGTCAACCTCTGCTCCTTCTCCTCCTCCAGTAGTCCCTCCTCCTGAGCCAACCTCTGCTCATCCTCCTTCAGTAGTCAAGTACAGCGGATCAAGGAAGAAAGCAGTTGCTAGAAAGGGTGCTAACAAGAGTGCTACTACTACTGCGCCTGTTGAAAGTGAGCAAGAGGTTCCATCTGTTCAAGCTGAAGTTGTGCCTGAGACTCAGTCACCCTCTCAAGAGTCATATGCCCCTCTGCCACTAAAAGAAGTAAAGCTGGAAATAGAGGATATGACTGCTGAAGAGTTCGAGAGGTATGGATGGACTGACAAGCTCTCGTTTGGTCAGATGGCTTGCCTAGATGCTGAAAGAGCGTGTGCCAAGCCTACCCAAGTGAAAGGCAAGGGCAAAGGTAAAGGCAAAGGCAAAGGGAAATGGAAAGCCAAGAAAGTTGAGGAGGACCCCAACTTTCCTGTGTGGAATGTGAAGATTAAGGCTGTCCATTATCCCAATGGCGAGGTCACTCCCTTCTCCGATGCAACTGGGTTCCCTGGGTATGCTGAAGTTCAAGATCTGAAGAGAGCCTTTGAGGAATCCGTTGAATCTGAAAGACTCAGAAGGGAGAAGGAAGAGGCAGAGCTTCAGAGTATAATTGCTGAGATTGACCAGAGAGAGAAGGATGCCCCCATAGCCAAACTTCAAAAAGAGAATGAGCGAAGGCAGTTGGAGAAGGAGAGGAAAAAGAGACACCCCCTTTAAACCCCACTCTACCCTAGGCATTTAACTTAGAAATTTTCTTTTCTCATATTTTTTCATGCATAGTTCACTTTGCACAGTTTTGATTACTTGTGAATTTTATCTGTTATTATATTTCTAACTTGTAATCTTTTGTTCATCAATGATAATTATCTTTGAGTTCAGTTGTGCCCTTTATTTGATTATTGCTTTCATATGAACTTAATTAGATAACTTAGTTTGTCATCATCAAAAAGGGGGAGAATGTTAGAATCTTAAGTTTTGATGAAGACTAAAATATGAAAGAACAAGTTAGACACTTAGAAAAAATTAGGGTAAACTAGAACCACAAGTAAGAGTACAACCGGATGTGGATTTACTTCCGGATGGACTAGGACTAACGCTCACGGATGAACGTCTCATCCCCAGCGGCAGCAAGTACTTCACTAAGTCATAACTCAGTCTAGGAACATTAGTTGTATAAAACCCTTGAGACTAAGTTAGGATGCAACCGGTTGTGGATTTGCTTCCGATTGCTTAGTGACTAGCGCTGGCTGTTGGTTTGGAGAACACTGAGCGTCAGTGAGTATAATATGATCATAACCCAACGTCCAGTGGAAGTGCTTCCGGATGTGGAATTGCTTCCGGATGTAAGAGAGCTCCCTTAGACTAAGTGAACTCCCACTGCATGTGAGTATGTGCTATTATTGTTAAGACTAACGTTCAAAGTGCAGCACACTGAGTGATGTTGCTTCCGGATGTGAATTTGCTTCCGCAAGCAATCAGAATGTCAGAACGTTCAGAGCAGTGCAGTGTCAAAGTGCTTTTTGGCAGAGCAGAGTTGTCAGAACTACTTTTCAGAGATAAAGCAAAGTCAACCCTGCTAAGTATTATTGGAGCATTTAATGGGCAAACGGTAACTTGGGATAAACGGCTATATTCAAACGTCTATCCCACCTACCAAGAGTGAGAATACTTGAAGACTATATAAACAAGCTCATCTTCATTTATGAAGACAACTTTGACATCTTGAAGAAAGCTAGAGTGAGAAACTGAGAATATCCTTCAAGCATTCAAAGCTGCCCAGAAAAGCAAGAGAGCATTTAACACATTGAGAGTTCTTTTCATCTACTTATCTTGTACTCTTTGTAGTTAAGTCTCTTCATTTATTAAGAGCATTCATTGTACTTAAGTGTGTAACATTATCCGTTTTTAAAGAGAACTAAGTTTAGAAAATCCTTTATTTGTAAAGGTTGAACCCTTGCAAGTTGTAAGGGGGAGTTAGTCAGCAAGGTTGCAAGTGAACCTGGTGTAAAACTTGTGGTTGTAAGGTTGCAAGTGATCCCGTACTAAAACTTGCGGATTGTAAAGGTTCCAGGTGAACCCGTTTGTAAAACCTGGGGATAGTGGAACTCAACCTGGGTGGTTGAGAACTGGACGTAGGTCAGGTAGACCGAACCAATATAAAATCTTGTGTTTCATTGTTTTAAGTTTTATTTAGTAGCACAATTCACCCCCCCTCTTGTGCATCCACATCTTTCACTAAATATATGACCTAATTGATTTTTTTTGGAGAGATTAAGGTTGCAAAGTAGGTTATTAAATGATGATATATTTGATATATTTTTAGATCATCCATTAGTTTAGATGTAAAATAAACTAGTTTAAGGAAAAAAATTAGGTAAATCAATTTATAATAAACTTATTTTGCTTTTTTTAAGGATTTTCTAGAAAAAGTCAATTAGGTCTTATATTTAGGACCGGTAACAAATATTGAAACCTCACATATTCCTTTGGCAAGCAATGCAAATGGCTTTAAGCTTCAAAATGGATGGATGATTCTTGTGGAAAGAAAAGAAGTACGTTGCAACGGGGTCTTCATAAGTTCATATATGGATCTATTTCCAGAAGCAATCAGTAATTAACTTCTTTATTAGGAGGTTTCATGAAGATGCACTCTTTTTTTTGTATAAATGACATTTCATTAAAATGAGATAAAATGTATATTACAACGATAAAATTTCAAATATAAAAAGAGGAAGGAGCATAAAAAGCTAGGTGCTCCCTCATAAATTCAAAGATAAGATCAACATCTACTTGAAAGTAAGAGTAGATAATAAAAGATTTAAGCATGCAGTAGATATCTTTTCCCACAATGTCAGCTTGCAGACCGAACTGAGATAGGATGAGTTGGCTAAAGAGATCAGAATAAACAGCAAGAGAATGACCATTACAAAAAAGGTCAGAGTCCTGTATCCAATGAATGGCAGCCCTAACACATCGAAAGATGAAATTTGACGATTGATGCTTGAGCTTAGAAGATGCACTCTTTCAACTCAAGTGTATTCAAGCTTCTATATTATGGATAGTTCGACGATGCCCTTCCTTTGTGCTAGATCCCACAATCCCATGATCTGCATCTAGCTCCTTTAGAATTAAATGTTCAAAAGTTCAAACTGCATTTCAGATGGGAACTCAAGAATGGTTATAATAGTCTATAGACAAAGTTAAATGTAATATGAGAGATACTCTGCTTAGATATATTTAGAGCATGAACATTACTATATAGCAGGTTCCTTTATGGAGAAGATAGTTTACTAAATCAATTTTAAGTGTAGAAAAAAAGAAATCTTAGAATTTTTCTAACAAAAAGTATGTAAACCTTGAGATATTCAAAAAAGTTTTCAGTCCTATGATTTAGGTAAAGGAATAAGTATCTTAGTCTAAGCTATAATTTGGAATATATTTTGATTTACATAATATGATAAAGTTTAGTTTTTATGGAAGCCAAAGTTTGATGATACTAGAGTTTCATTGGAAGAGCTTGTAGAAGGAACTGGAACATAACATGAGGTTTGAAGTTGCCATGCAGTTGGTTTTAAAATTTTGCAGTCCCAAAACCTATTAAACTATGGAACTTAGAATAGGTATTTATGAGAACCAAGTAGGGATGTGTTCAAATTGGATGTCAAGTTGTAAATGTAATGTAAAATAATTTTCAAGGATGAAGTAAGAAGTTGGGTTCTCAATAGTTAGAGTTTTAAGATTTGAAGAAGATGATATTGATACTTATATGGTGAGATATGATCACTCCCACTGTCTAGTCTAGTTTAGTGATGAAAAAGATCTTGAAAATGATTTAAATATGTTTAATATGCATGGGTTTCGCATAAATAAGAATGATTTTAGGTTCTTGTATGCATATGAAGTATGCTTGATTTGTAGTAATAAGATGTATGATTGCTTAATTGTTAAATGATGAGAATAGAGGATCATGTCTGTGATGGATGATTGTGTGAAATATTTATTTTAATATGTTGATTAAGGTCTTTTAGGAGAACTAATAGGAGTGTAATTTTGATGATGGACAAAGAGAATTTAAAAACGTTCAAGAAGTTTAGGATTAAGTTATGGATAAATGAAAGATGATTAATTCGAATGAGCAACACTTATGATGGAAATGATGGTTGAGTTGATAAGAATATGGGATTTTCATTATAGTGGTTGTTTGGGAATAAATTGAGGCAAACACAAGGTTATAGATGGTTGTTCAATATAGGTTTTAATGTTGGGTATTTGTTAGTATTATTTGCTTTTAAATAGACCATTTATTTATCTTATTCTAAGACATTTTTTTAATATAATAGAATCAAAAGGGTATGAGAGAGAATCCAAATCTATATGTTTTCATATAAAGTAGGACGAAGGCACAAAAATGATACATAACTATTGATCAAGGAACAAAAATAGTACATAACTATTTCGAGGTACAAAAATGATACCAAACTTTTACCATGTGATCAAAAATGATATTTTCACTAATATGACAATAATATTAGACATGAAATGTCCAAAATGCCCTTATAATTAAATAAACTTTTACCAGGCGGCGATTAATTTATAAGGGCATTTTGGACTTTTCATGTCTAATATTATTGTCATATTAATGAAAATATCATTTTTTATCATATGGTAAAAGTTGGGTATCATTTTTGTACCTCGTAATAGTTATGTACTATTTTTGTTCCTTGACCAATAGTTGTGTATCATTTTTGGGTTTTCGCCCTATAAAGTAACTACACATTTAGGAAAGAGATAAAGGAGTTAACTAAAATATAGATGTCTCAATAGAAAATCTAAAAAGGAATTTAAGGATTTTATTCCCTTTATATTAAAAATAAGTAAGTCCTCATTTTTATTTTTAGAAAATGTATTAATAAAATATGATTTTAGAAATGCTTATTTGGATTATATGGGAAATCGGTTAAAGATTGCTCAATTTGAATTTTAAACATAAAATTTGCTTGTACATTAGGAGATCCTATACCAGCGCTTAAAAAATAATTAAAGCGCCAGAGTTGAAAATTTTCCCACTTCGTCATATTCCTGCGCTTTGTTGCTAAGAAGCGCCGGTAATAGTTTTGCAAGGGTGGCGTTTCTTTTAATAAACGCTGCGGCATGCATGGAGGTTATGCCTTGCCCCAGCATTAATACAACAGAAATGCCGGAGTAGACTATAACATACTCCGCGTTTCGGAGCTAAACGCCACAAAATGTCTCTATACACCAGCGTTTATTTAAATAAACGTCACAGGTTTGTATGTCTATTCCGGCGCTTTCAACGCCGGTAAAAACTCCTGGGAATTGTATATCTCCACTGTTTGGGGAAGAAAAAAGTGAGATAAATAAAATCTAAAACAAATTGCGTTATACTATCAATTTTTTTGCCGAACTCATGCTATCTATTGAAATAATAAGCTTCATTTTAAATTATAAAGACTTATTTCGAAAGAAACCCTTTCATAGATAATGTGTTATATAGACATTGTTCATAATTAATTTTTTAATAAATCAAATTTAAATTTTTTATCAAAAATTAAATTGGTGGGCTGCATCTGAGTTAATTTTTGTAACATGAGCCTATGAAGCCTTTTAAATTTGAAGTTGATCACATTCGAATGTAGATCAATATCCTATTTTTCCTTCCAAACTTGAAAAATGGTTAATTGACTCATGACAACATATTAAAGAAGCACAATAACAAAACTTTGTTCAATTATTTGAACTCATCAACTTTACTACTTACCTTAACGCAAAGAAACTAGGGAAAAAAGTTGAATAAATAACATTAAAGATAAACACAAAGCTAATTCAAAGTCACTACATTTATCTCAATTTCTATGTGTTGCAATTCACAAAACATCAAACCGAAGTTCATGTTATATCAATAACAATAACATGAGCAATAAATTATGCTATATGTAGGGAAAGGATTCGTGCAATAACATAGACCATTAGTAACAATAACATTCAAGTAGAAAACTTGTAAAAGAAAGAAGTTTAGCCTTTAAGATTTCTAATTATATATTGAATTTGCTTCTTCTTTAATTTCCTATCCTTTTAGTCAATTTTTGTTGTTACTATTGTTTTTATTAGGTTGTTTAAAAAGGAAGACAATAGAGTTTTCTTAAGGAGGGAAAACTCCCTCTATAAATAGAGCGAAAATCATTGCATTCTAGCCCGAATACCACAGTGTTAAGAGTGTAAGGGCAAAATAGTAGGTCATTTCCTGGTTGTAACGCGTTGTATAGCTTGAGTACAGTGATAAGTAAGCAAGAGACACTGCATCCTCGTTCGAATGTAGCGTTAAATAGGTAAGGGCTATCGCACTGGAAGAGGGCGACTAGTGAGGAGAATGAACAAACAACTAGGAGTCCAATTAAAAGGACGTCAATTACTAAGAATTTGGTGGAAAATCGTTTAAACTGGTTTGGACATGTACAAAGAAGACCAATAGATGCGCTTGTGAGGGGATGGACCAAACAACTTGGATTCCAATTAAAAGAGAGGGAGACCAAAACAACCACTCAACAAACTTATAGAACGAGATCTATCGGTGAATGATATTCCGAAAGAGCTGGTTACTGATAGAGCACAATGACACCGTATGATTGTTGTATTAATAGCTTAATAACCCACAATAAACAAGCATGTTGCAGAAACTTGGTATTTGAAGCCTCCAAGGCATATGTATCTATACATTTCAGGAAGACATTCAACAAGTTTTACTACATTCGTACATATAAATTGAGGCTCACAACTAATAATATTCATAACATATCATCCTCTTCATCTCTTTTGTCACTGAATAAAACTTATCCCCTTGAAAATGTTTGCCATCAACTCATCACTGTAACCTGCAAACAACACATCATCAGACTCTGGATGAGGAACTTCTGCCACAATGTTAAATGCAGTTCAAGGCCCAACTCAGTGCAAAATAATGGAGTTAAAATCAGAAAGTAACTTGCACTTCACTGAATTGTAAGAGAAAATTACTGTGCATTCCAGTGTAAGAAATTTAATTATTTAAAAGCCCCTTAAGTTGTCAATATGTTGTAACCTGTATTTATATTCTACACTGGATTTTGTCGTTACACGTTACTCAATTGTTATAAGAAATTTTAGTGATTAAATTGCCATGTGAGATTGTGTAGTCCATGTTTAAATCATGATATCATTTAACAGTGCACCAAAATTTGGTGACATAAGGATCTTGTAATTGAAATCAACAAGAGCTAAAACAATTACTGTCGGTTATGCATCTAAGAATACAGAAGGCAGGCTTCACATTACATTTCCAATCTTTTGATATATTTTGTTTCAATGAACATGTCTTTAATCTTCAGAAAAGAATAATACCTGGAGGGAAGTTTTATTAGTTCTTCTCAGTTCTTGTACTTCATGGTCGATTTCTCAAAACCAATTGTTGGAAATTGTTTGGCATACTCCTCCACGTTGTGGCGCAGTTTTGCAACCTCTGATTGGAAGTTAGAGGTCTGTAAAGTGGCCACAAAGTCTTTCAATTTTGTACCTGATTCAAAAATTCAATAGCCCATGTTAACTCTTCCAAATGCCCAGCAAGGATACAACTACATTTTTCTTGTTTGGGACAATGTTGGAACAATCCCTATTTCTATACATGATAAAAACTTTATACTCAAGTTGAATGCACAAAATAATGTTTAGTATGAGTTTGGGGAAAATTGGTTTTAGCCCCAAAGTCAGTTTAAAGTTGAAATAACTTTTTCTGATTTGTGACTTTTTTATATATATTTGAACATTCTAAAATTGACTTTTGAATATCTCAAACTAATAGTTTTTATAAAATTTTATCCAAATATAAATCATATTAAGATGTAAGGCCGACTTGGTTCAACAGTAAGATCGCTTGATGTGGGGTCTAAGGTTGTAGGTTTGAATCAGTCTCTCTACATAAAGTAGGGGTAATGCTGCCTAATATATTCCCTTCCCTATCACTCTCACTAGGTGGGAACCAATTCGTTGACCCCTTTTTTATTAATCATATTAAGCTAATTGACTTCAACTTCAACTTCAATTTTGCAAATCAAATGGAAAAAAAATCACTTTTGCCAATGCCAACCCAAAAAATCCTTATAGACTGTCCAATATAAAATAAGCTCAAACTCAGGAGCATATGTGATATATATACCTTTGGTTTCCCCCTTAATTTTGACAGCCAATTTTACTGCTGCATCAAAATATTCTGCCACCTTAACAAAATCCTCCTCAACAAATCCCCTAGAAGTAAGAGCAGGGGTTCCTGAAATTCACAACAGCTATCTGAGTAATTAGCTAAGGATAACAAATGCAACAAGTGAGCAAGGATGACCATGTACCCATCCTGATGCCACCAGGAACCATAGCAGACACATCTCCTGGGACTGTGTTTTTATTAGCTGCAATATGAACTGATTCCAATACCTTCTCGACTCTGGAGCCATCAATACCCTGCACAAAAAATTAAAACAAAACAATGATATTGCCTTAGAACTAGATTTCAGAATGACAAATTACAGCCTCCTCTTATGGACCTTGCATGCTGTATGTTTGCTCTATGTTTTTCCAAAAAATTCTTGAATTACATTCAGGTGTCAGAAATAATTGACGGGTGACAACTTTATTAAAAAGTAGAACTAATGAAGCATGAAAGGAAGTTCAAAGTATTAGATATACATAAAAGTCCCACATGAAATAATTGAGAAATGAATCAATGATATATAATGTTAGGTCGAGTCTCATCAAATTGGCTTAAAATTTTGTGATGGAAAGACAGAAACCCAACATATATATAAAATTAATCCATATTTCAACACAAAGCATTTGTTATTACCTTGTTCTTGAGATTCACCAGAACCAGGTGGTTCTCAGTTCCACCAGAAACTAGCTCATAGCCCCTTTCAGCAAGAGACTACAAAATTACAAAGTTTTCAGTGTCAAAATACAAGCACCACCAGCCTCCAACTAGGCAATAATGAATCATTATTGAATAGGTTGTGTATATGTGAAGAGGATAATATCCTTTTTACAGGCTTAGTACCTGTGCAAATTTTGAGGAATTGCTTAGAACTTGTTCTTGATATGCTCTATACTCTGGAGTAGTGGCCTGCATCCACAAGAGAAAGAAAAAACAAGTACTGAAAGATGATCAAACACTAAAGCTTGTATCACTTAAACTGTAACACCCTCCAAATCAACCTCATTAGAGAACTATTCGAATAAAGTTTTTGTTTGAAAGAAAAAAGATTAACAGCTTGTTTTTTTCCCTTTATGAAGTTGCAATTCTGAACTGTCATCACAATTGTAAGAGAAAAATGAAGCTTGTGTTTATCTTCTACCCTCTTGTACCTGTTTCAGTGCAACAGCTAAACCAGTAATAGTGTGGTTGTGAGGGCCACCTTGTAAACCAGGGAAGACAGCCTGATTAATTTTGTCTTCAAAGTCATAAAACACCTTCAAAAGAGTTAAAGCTTAGTGTTAGGCTCAGGTTTTTGAAAGTACCAACTGGCTGATCATGAAAAAGAAAAAATTCTATGTATTAAAAGTACACAAATATGTCAAATGAAAAATTTATGGAATTTACTTCTTTTCCTTGTTTGTCAGTTCCTTTCACTCCCTTCCTGTAGAAAATCATGGCTCCACGTGGACCACGAAGTGACTTGTGAGTTGTGGTTGTCACAATATCTGCATAATCAAAGGGTGAAGGGATAACACCAGCAGCAACAAGCCCACTGATGTGTGCCATATCTGCCAACAAAATTGCTTTCTGCTTATCACACACCTGTCACATGCTCAACAAGTTAAGCCTGCCCGTCCCACTTAGTCATTTGATGATGATACTATGAAATATAAAATTATTTGATGTTATATATTATTACCTTGCGCACACGATCATAATCATATAAACGTGCATAAGCACTAGCACCAGCAACTATTAATTTTGGCCTGAAGAGAGTGGCTGATTTCTCCATCTGCACGTCAAAACATTCCATGTCATAAACACCTTTTTGACACAATGGAAAATTGATTCAGAAGAATAAAATATTAACAATATACCTGATCGTAGTCGATGTAACCGGTGCTCTCATTCAATCTGTATGGCATTGTTTCAAAAAATATTGAGACTGCTGATATTTTTTTGGTGTCAGTCTGCATATTGGCAATGGTGGCAACAGCAAAAATGTTATATTCATCTAGATAAGTAGATAAGCAACTAGATGATGGAGAAATGGACAGAATAATAGCATTATAGATTTCAATGTGACAGGAAATGCATTGTGGACGTTTGGAGTACCTGATATCCATGAGAAAGATGCCCCCCATGAGGAAGGTCTAGGGCCATAATTCTTTCATGAGGTTTTAGCAAAGCAGTGTAAACATGGAAATTTGCAGGAGACCCAGATAGAGGCTGGACATTCACTGCAATTTAGAGATCATTTTGACATATTAGTGAATCAATCTCCCAAACACTTCGAAAGAGCTCATGGAATTCTATTTAAATTTTAACATGCAAAAAGTCCATAGGTTACTACAAAGCTGAAATTACAAAAACGTTCATCCATAATTGTATGTTGCCAGAAACAGTAATGACAATTTTTTTTTATACACCGTATGTACTACTACCCACAAATTACAAACAAATAATAGAATGGACAATTATTGACTGTTTATTTGACTGATGTTTTTCTTTTCTAGTGAACTTGCCTCCCCATTTAGCTGGGTCCAACCTAAATGCTTCCAGGGCACGCTTCTGGCATAGTGTTTCAGCCATGTCAATGTACCTTTAAAAAGAAATAATATCCAAAATATTTGAAAATGGATCCAAAAGTGTTATCAATAGAAAATCATGTAAAAGATAAAAGAGTGACATACTCATTTCCACCATAGTATCTGGCACCTGGATACCCTTCACTGTATTTGTTAGTCATGATAGATCCAACAGCTTGCATTACAGAGACCGAAGTGAAATTCTCTGAAGGTATCAGTTCCAAACCCTTCACCATAAGACAATACAATTCAATCTATATCCACTCATGGAAAGATTAAATCATTAAATTCATGTTTTACTGAAAACTACATATTGACTTTGGACTCTTAATCTTAAAAGATAAATTTTAATTCTCATTTCCTCACTGATGTTGAAATATAAATTACTTGTATGTGTATACATATGTTATATTTGTCTTTCTATCACAAAAGCTTATAATAATGTAATATATGACTCACCTCAACATTATACTAACCTTAATTCATCTTTCAATCTTTTGATGTGACACTTATTTTAAGATTCACTTGTAAACTGTTGAACTTGGTCATGTAAACACAGTTTCAAAAGATATAAACTGATATAACTATCAATTATATACCTTCCATTGTCTAGCTTTCTCAAGCTCAATGATATCAGCAATCTCAGGGTCAACTTCAACAAGTGGGGCATTCAATTGCTTAGGCCACTGAAAAAGAATACATCAAACTCAAAAATCAAAGCCAATTAACATTCCCATGATTAAACTTTAAATCCACTAATATTGAGCTAAACTTACCGTTACACCGGATCTCTCCTTATCATACACAGCTTCATCAGGCAAAGACGACTACCAAAAAGAAACCAAACCCACAATTTAAAACCAAAAACCCACATGAAAAAACTAAAAAAGAAATGAATTTGAAGAGAAATGAATCATGGGTGAAGCAACCTTGTAGTAAACAGAGGAGGCAGTGAACAGAGGACGTAAAGGCTTGTCAACAGAAGAAGAAAGTCTGCGAAGAGCCAATGCCATAGCCATAATAATAATACTGAGGTTGTGCTTAGAAGAAGAGGAGAGAAAGAGAGTGAGGAAAATGAAGTGTGTAGTTTTTGAAGGAAGTGTGGTTCTTCTCTTAGTTTGGTGGTTGATAATGCTCTGCTTATCCCACTTCTTCTCTCTGTTCTTTTCGTTTGCGGTTGGTTGGCGCCACCAAATCTACTACTACCTCCGGTCTTAAATATAGGACCTAGATAACTTTTTTTTGGAGAAGTTAAAGTTGCAAAATAGTCTATTAAATCATGACATAATTGATATATTTTTAGATTATCCGTTAGTTTATAAGTAAAATAAACTAGTTTAAAGGAAAAAAATTAGATAAATCAATTTATAATTAACTTATTTTGCTGTTTTTTAGGATTTTTTAAAAATGTCAATTAGGTCTTATATTTAGGACCGGAGGGAGTATTTTTTATTTGATTTTTTTTGTTGTTTTATAATTTTATTTCATGCTTTTATTGTGCACTATATTTTTTGTTTTTTAACCATTAGTTCGTGGTTGGGTCATGGGTGAGGTAATGTAATACACTGCTCCTTCCTTCTATAGATAAATATAAGATTTAGTTATTTTTTTAAATTCTTAAAAAAATAAATAAGTTTTTTATAAATTAATTCGCCTAAATTTTTTTCTATGTTAGTTTGTTCGGCTTATAAAATAACATTTGCTCTAATAAATCCTGAAAATATGCTGTGATTAAGTGACTTGTCTATCTTCCATGATTTCTCTAAAAAAAAGTTGATTGAATCTTATTTAGGGGTAAATAAAAGTTTCCATGTAGTCTTGACTTATAATTCTATTTATTTGTTAAAATGTGGATGGTAAGGAAGATGTTAACTGTTTTTAAAAGATAGGAAAAAGAAGCACAATGTTTCTTTCACTTTTTTTTTTCAAAAAATATGTGAGCCTTTGATGAGTTTTTTTTTTTTTCAAATGATCAATTCAGTACTTTTGTGTTGTTTCAATGTTAATCTTACTACTCTTATTTTTTATGATTATGTAATTGTTGTCAGAATTTAGCTATACTTTTTTGGCCAACACAATTCAGCTTTATCATTAACTCGTGCTAATATGATTTGCAAGAAGTTATGCTTGCTTCATGAGTTGATATTGGAGCACTATTTGTTATATACTACTCCCTCCGTTCCTAAATATAAGAGCACTTTGACTTTTTTGGAGAATCCTAAGAAAACTAAATAGGACAATTAAAAATTGATTTTCCCAAATTTTTTCACTAAACTAGTTTATTTGACTTATGAACTTACTTATGATCTAATAATATTTAAAATATGTTATGATTAAATTGTTCATTTTGCTTTCTTAGGATTCTCCAAAAAAGTCAAAGTGCTCTTATATTTAGGAACGGAGGGAGTATATTATTTCCTACATAGTACATACTAGATTTTTCTATTGCGAAACCGATTTCTATATTTAAATAAGTCAAATCTTAAACATTCACATGATGATATCCAAATGGTTTTATATGTTTAACTCTCCCTACTAATCTTTTTTAACAAGTAGGGAAACAAATTCCTAAAATACTTAAAATTTAATAATCGGTTTACTACTATTAGTGTCACATTTTTTAACTATATTGCATTAGGAAATTAAAACTTAATGGTTATAACAAGTAAGGTTGTATCAAGATAGTTACTTATAACTACTACAAAGATATGGTTTTAAATAAATTATATACAATAAATAACAACAATTTATTTAAAGTATACTTTAAAGGTTAATGATGTTTAAGTGTTGTGCTCCTAAAGGCCTTAAATGTATGAATAACTTGTCTAAATTAATTCTATTGATGATATCAATTAAATTAAATTAATATGATATGATTTGCTTAAAGTGTCATAATCGTTTTCTTTTATTTTTTTCACCTTCTCTAATTTTTTTAACCTCTGTTTTAATTTATCATTGTTTGGGGCATCAATAATGGTAATCTATGCAAAATTTCACAAAATATAGTAATAGATCTTCATTTTAGACCAATATTGACCTCCGATTATAACATAAATTTAGGGCGGGAAACATTTATATTAACTTTTACATCTTTGGTTTTTTCTTCTCCCTTTGGAAAACAAGTTCCTTCACACATTATGTAAACCAAGTTAGCACATCTTTAACTCAATTTTTTTTTTCGCCGACACATCTTTAACACACTTAACTCAATAGAACTCGCAAGATAATTTAATGTACAAATAATAAATATTTAAGACCATCTGACTCAGTTTTTTAAGCTAGAAATATTAAGATAACAAAATTTATTCGTAAAATAATTTAAATTTTTCTATATACTAAAAATATAAACGATAATTTACTACTTCATAGATATTTAAAATATAATTTATTTTAATTTTTTGAAAATTTTTAATAAAATTAAAGAAAATGTTATCAGTCCAACAACTATTTTACTATATATCTAATAAATTATATGCATGCATGCATTACACACACATACATATATGAAGTGAACTGTTTGGTCATATATATATATATGTATGTATATATACACTATTTTGTTGCCAAGGTATATATACATACACAGTCACACACACAGACATTGACTGATGATGGACAAGTTATTAATAGAAAGAAAGGGGCACATGATTGAAGTGCATATATTTTATACATTTATTTAGAAATAAACAAAATGTTGGTGAGATATAAAAAAGATGAGAAATAAAAGGGACCAGGAAAGGCCTATCCATATTAAACCATTCCTTGGCCACAGATTCTCATCCTGGTCTCATGATAGGGTAAGTCTCGCTATCTCTATTCTGCCTCAGACTATGCCACTTGTCACCAAAACCTTTCAGTCATTTTCCACCAACCAAGACCTCAAAAATTACATGCCTCCAAAATAAATATTCAAGATAATGATAATATCAATAATATATCAAATATATATGTCTTTTAGAAAATATAATATAATTGAATTGAGTGGGAAAAAGTCATTTTTCTTAATTATTTACAAAAATATTTCAAATAGGAAAAAGTACATTATTTAAAATTAACTTTTGGTGAACCTACCTCACAATATTTAAAATTAACTTATGAATTCAATAGATTCAGATAATTGTATAAAAGTTAGCAAAAGATAACAAGAATATGATTAAATCGTAATTACTCATTGGGCTTTCTTTTTCGGCCCACTCATTGGGCTTCTGAAAGAGGGAGTTAGGTCCATTAAAATATTAAAGGCCCATAACAGGATGAGCATCACAGTGTCTAAAAGGCCAGTGGGGTCTTGCATTCGAACGATACATAGGATACATGTAGACACTAAGCCATTGATACCAAACAAATGAGACGAAAACAAGACTAAAATGACTTAAAAATAAACATTTCCTGTTTAGACAAACGACTTGGTCCCTTATGATGTAACAAAAATCAAGTTTTGAACATAAAATAAGTTTGTATAAATGCTTTCATTAAGAGAATATTCTTCACACAAACCAACAACTAACAATAATAACCTTTAGTCCAAATGGATATTCTTGTTTATAACATTATAGACCTAACTGACCCTTAAAGTTCGTTTAGATGGATAGAATTGAGATGATGGAAATGAAATTGGAAATGAGTATAGGGGTAAAGTATGGAAAGTAGAGGTAATGATGAAAAGTAAAGTTTGTGGGCCACAGGAAAAGTGTGAGATTGAGAGAGAAAACTTGTGGGTTCAGGGATATATGTAAATTACCAAAATATCTTCACTTTCCATTAGTTTCATTGTCCCTCCCAATTTTCCTTGTCATCCAAACGAACTCTTATTATTTATAGGGGAAATTATTTCTAAGTCTCATATAAGAGACTTTATTAAGAACAATTCCATAAAATGTGACAATTAATTTTTTTTTGGGCCAAAAATGTGACAATTAATTTGAAGTCCTTAAGATCTAGTGATATTATTTTTAAAGAGGTGGGTCCCACATTAATTGATATAAAAATCCATACCCACTCCATTCTCTTCCTCCCCGTGATGCCTCCCCTCACCCCCACACGTGAGATGACCCATTCATCCTGATGCATCAAAACAAGAACTTTCCGAAGAAATCAGCTTTACAATGGCCAAAACAAAGTACATTATCGATGGGGAAAACCAAGTGTTCAGACTTCAGAAGCATCGGGAGAAAGAGTTTCATGAATAAACCTTCATCTGCCTACTTCAATTTTGGAACCAAAATCTGACTTGATGTGTTTCCAATACATAACTTGGTTTAATTCAAAGGTGAATGAACAATTTTAACAACAACATTTCTTTTTAGGAGTATTTGATACCACAAATTTTTTATGAGCAAAAATGCATATAAATTTTATGAAATGGGGCAATTTCAACATAAACTTTAACATCGTCAAACTTCCATTAATTAATTTTAAGGTCTGTGGATCCGGACCCGCATAACTACTTTAAAATCATTATTTCAAAAAATGAAATGTGCAATTAAGTAATACATTAAGAGAGTTGGGCTGCTGATGAAAAAACAGAGAGAGTTGGGCACGATATAGCTTTTTGAGAGCAAAATTGCACTTTTGCTCAACACTTTAAAAAATCATTTAAAATTAACTAATGTATGTGGGTTCCACACATAAAAATAATATGTGTTCAAAAATGTTAAAATTGCTCTACTTTATAAAGTTTATGCGCATATTTGCTTTTAAAAAAAACTTCACGACGTCCCCGACATGAAATTTTGTTGTTAAAATTGCATTTTCACTTTTAATTCAAATATTGAGTGAGCCTACATGTCGTCCTAGACAGGGTTTAATACAACATCTATAAGCTGCCATTTTTCATGGTGATAAAGTCATATATATGTGGCAATGTGACATGCATTATATATCTAAGTGGCACGACATGTCCTCGAGTCATCTAAAGCCAAGTCATCAAAGTGAAGGAATGACTGATAATCCAAGAGTTTTGTATTCAAGCTAGAGAGGCATCATATTAAAGTACAAAACATAAATATACTCTTGGAGGTATCATATTTAGGCCTAAATGGATGCAATGATGTAGCTTGAGAATTCACAAGCGTGAATAACTAATTATAATATCACTTTAATTTTTTTTGGAAAATTAAGGATGCAAATTTAATCACTTTAAAATATTTACAATTATCTTTATTTTTTTCAAAATTAATTTATTTTACTTATAAACTAACTTATAATCTAATTACATGTGACATGTTATAATCTAGTGGTATATAACTTGTTTCCTTAACATCCACAAAAAAGTTAAATGAGTCTTATATTTAAGATCTTGGTGAGCTTAAATAAGGTTTACTTAAAGCTGTAGAGCCATTAGTTGAAAACCAATCCAATGACTCTATTTAGTTTATTCACACCAAATTAAATTGTGTAATGTTGTAACTTTTATTTTTTTAAAAAAACCATGCCAGCAACTTTGTGGCGCAGTGGCCGTATATATATATGGTGGCTTTTCTCATCATAGGTTTGAATCCTTGCAGCAGTTGTATGCCAAACAGAAAATATAAAGTCTTAATAATCAAGCCAAGAGCCTATGATTGATGTTGCAAGCAAGCGTCGTTTACTAATTAATTAATAAAGCATAAGAGGTTATCCTTTGTTGGTTAACCTTGAGGCTTTTATTATACACACACATAAAATGTAGGCCTAAAATTATATCAATTAAAAATTTCATTCTAATTAAATTAGCAAATCTTTCCCTTACGTTAGACATATTAATTTCAAATTGCACTGCTCCTTCTGATGCATCTAAAGCTAACTAACATGATTAAATCCATTCGTTTATGTTATGAGTTAAAAAAGATAATATATATATAATAGCAATATATATGATATTGATTATTGAGCTCTGCATATAAAATTCAAAACTCTCCCATATCCTAATTTGTTGAATCATATCTTCATGGTTGAGACTTGTTGCCTAGGGGTCTGTATGTAAAGAATATAAAATTATAGATAAAAAATAAGAGTAGTGTAGTGTATATATATATGATTCTATGTTGATTAAAGTAAAATGTATACAGTGGATTTTCTGAAGCAACAGTAGGTTAATCAAGCAAAAAATCCAGAAGAGTGGAAACTCAAGATTTTAGCAGGAAGAGTTTGTTGTAACAAAGATGCATGCATGTGGCCCATCATCACCATCATTCTGTGTACATGTGCATTATTAGATTGTTGGCCCCTCCCCTGTCTTACGTTTGTCTACCTTGTTCATGACAACTCCATCTAATTCCAACACAAGTTAACTTATTTAAATTTGAAACATCCTAGGCCAAATAAGATATACATACAATAATAGTACCAAAGCATCGATCTTTTATTACACTAAAAATTAGTAGCATTTGAAGTACTTGGAGTTACTGGGCCTCTTCACTTATGTTAAAAACATTAATTATTAAAAGGAATATTTACAGTGTTGACATATATATATGCTCAGCTCTTTATTAGTGTTTGGATATCATTGTAGCTAATTATGACATAAGCTTGGCTGTATCCGTGTGTACGAGAATAACCTGTTTGATTGAGAAAAATGACGAGTGGGAGGGAATCAAATTATCAAAGAGGGTTTCACAAGAAACTATGTGCCCAAAAGTGTTTTTTTTTTTGTGGAACCCCCCAAGTGTGCTTTTAACAAAAGGGCAATGCATCATCTTGACCCTTTAATTTGCAGAAAGTGAGGGAAACACGATGGTTTATATCGAGTCCCCGTATATTATATGCCTACGCGAGTCCACCACCATGTGTAGTAATTAGTAAAATAATATGCTCCATCTATTAACGTATCACATTTATCAGCTAATTAACGTAACTAACTCAAGGGTGTTAGTAAGTTAAATTAATTAATATCACTTACAGAAAAATATGTCATATTACACTGTTTGTTAGCTATGTTTATTTGATTGGATAGATTGATTATTTTTCAAGTGGCCTTAATAAAAGTATTAATAAATTATTAAATCAGAAGTAGTTTAGATACGTATTACTAAGATTAAGTTAAGGTTTGGGGGGAGAGTAATGACCAGTTTACAGCTATGTCTAAATTTTGGTCCACTTAAAAATTTATTTGAATCCCCAGAGCTAGCGAACCTTATAGATTAAGCCACTACTCTTGGTTATGAGAATGCTTACTTTCGTGTGTAACTACTTTTTCCAGTGATCGTTCTGATGTTACAACCAATTTGTAGGCCAAGGTTAGATCAACACACACATTAATATATTAAATATATATGCTTGTCACAAATTTTTTTGGAAATTTATCTATTAAGGGAAATTTGCATTCTAGTCCCTGGGAAGGGAAATTATTACTTGAAGGTCCCTACACATTCCAAAATAATTATCAAGTCCCTTGGGTCTTTCTTGCAATTATTTGCTTATATGCAATGACCATTTTGCCCTTATGAAAGCATAAAAACTCAAAACATGCACAAGATAAAAGTCAGAGACTTGCTACCGCAGGCTTGGGGACTTGCTACTGAGACGTTAAGTGTCCAACAATCCCTCCCTAGTGTCATTCATATCTGAGGGCCCTTTAATAAAGTCAGTGACCACTTTTTGTTATTCCCCCGATATGTGTCACACCATGTTTTTCAAAAACCATTTTATTCACATGGGATGGGAGGGACTAGGCAGGGATGTAAGTGAAAATCTACATGAATGATTAATTTATATCAAGTGTGAGTATTTGCATTTCATCATTTCTAAAGGGAGATTGGTACTACACATCCGCTGACATGTTACTGCAGACAGGTCTGGACCCAATTACTGCAGGTTTGCTGATCTGTAAACACAGTAACAAGTCCCCATGCTTGCGGTAGCAAGTAGGCACACCCGTTTTAGCAAGTCCCTAACTAATCCCTCCCATCCCATGTGAATAAAATGGTTTTTGAAAAACATGGTGTGACACATATCGGGGGAATAACAAAAAGTGGTCACTGGCTTTATTAAAGGGCCCTCAGATATGAATGACACTTGGGAGGGAATGTTGGTCACTTAACGTCTCAGTAGCAAGTCCCCAAGCCTGCGGTAGCAAGTAGGCACACCCGCGGTAGCAAGTCCCTGAATTTTATCTTGTGCATGTTTTGGGTTTTCATGCTTTCATAAGGGCAAAATGGTCATTGCACATAAACAAATAATTGCAGGAAAGGCCCAAGGGACTTGATAATTATTTTGGAATGTGTAGGGACCTTCAAGTAATAATTTCTCTTCCCAGGGATTAGAATGCAAATTCCCATATTTAAACGAGTGCCATAAAGTTAAAATTATTTGAGGCTTGTTTGGTGCCTGTTTTGGCAGCCTTTAAAAAATACTTTTCTAAACTAAACCTAGCTAGGTTTCAGGGAAAATTAGCCAAGTGCTCTACAAAAATTGGAAAATCACTCTTCTAAAGCACACCTAAATTTTAGGAACTAAAACCTAGGTTCTGAAAAGGTTGAAATTCTATACTTTTATAAGGAGTATGTGGTAGACATTTGTTATTATTACACGTGTCATAATGATGCACCAATAATGTCTTTATCACTCTTTCTTTCTTAATACTCCCTCCGTTCCTAAATATAAGATCACTTTGGGGAAGTGGATAAGTTCCTAAATATAAGATCACTTCCTATTTTATCTCAAGTTTTGCCCAAACTACCCTTGTACTCCCTCTTTTCATTGAAAACCCCTCCTCCTTTTAAAGTTAAGTAATTGAGGGGATTTTGGGAAGATCATGTAATTTCATTGTCTTCCTTAATCTCCTCAAATTAACCAAAGTGATCTTATATTTAGGAACGAAGGGAGTACATTATTTTTATATCCTTTCTAGTAATTCATGCATAAAAAAGTATTATCATAATAATAATCTAAAAACTCTCAATAGGTTCTTCCGTAATTGACTTTTTAATATATTATACACAATTTTGTATCAAATTGATTATCTTTTTATAAAATTCTATTCAAATATACTCTCTCATATTCTAAATATAAGTTTCAGTTGACTTTTTTTTAGAGAATAAAAAAGCAAAATAGGTTGGTATTCATAATAAATTTGATATATTATTTGATTATGTATTGGTTCATAAGGCAAATAAACTAATTTGGAGAAAAAATTTAGTTAAATCAATTTATAAGTTACTTTTTTAGCTTTCTTACTATTTTAAAAAATGTCAACTCACTCTTATATTTAAGATTGGAGAGAGTAAATAATATGTTCACACATAAAAGCTAAGTAAAGAAAAATAAGTTATTTTTTACTAGATAGTATATGCAACAACAAATAAGACCGCAAACAAATGCACAGTGATTTTAGCCATCACCTGGTTAATACATGGGCACTTTTCAAAAATTATGAGCTCTTTTCCGATGTGGTCCAGAAGAAATTAAATGAACAATGACTTCTGCTATTCTTAGTATATATTTTCCTAAACTGTAAATTGCTTTTGTTCATTCATTTTATAAATTGTCATTTTAATCTTATATCTCTCACGAGTTTAATTTCATTAATAAAGATGTCTAAATTAGAAATTCACATTTTTGACTATTAATGACTGACAATAACGTCATAAAATAAAGAAATTAAACCAAAATCTAATACAAAGTTTGAAGGACTAAATATATGCTTTTTTTTTTTACAAATATTGCCAAGAATAGATGTTTATGATCTGGTTATCACTACAAATAATGTGTATTTTTTTATCCAATGTAAAAGCTTGTGTATTTTACTTCCAAAAAAAGCATTTGGTTGATGAGTGATCTTTAGGGAAAAGCACATATATAGGTGTTTTTTACTCTTAAAACTTTTTATAGCTACCGATTTAAGTTCATTAAAATCAACCACAAAATGTTGTATTTTTAGTTCTTTTTATTTCATTGTGTTTTACTTTCCTAAAAAAAAAATTAAAACCCAAACTTATACCATTGGTATCCCACTCCATGTTTCAAGACATTGCCCATCCGTGCAATGCAACACTTGAATTTTATCATTGGATTTATATTTAATTGGCTGAATCTTTTGTCCTCTTTTCATTTAAGAAGTTTTTGGCTCAACAACGTAGTTTATCTTCTACAACTTGTGAGTATTCTAATAACAACTTGCCAGTCTCCACAGGGCAGTGTCTATATGATTTCATAAAAAAAAATAAAAAATGCGGTTTTTTATTTTTTTTAAAGTTTTCTTCCTCTGCCCCTAAATTTAACGATTTATATAATTTTGAGTGATTAAATATTAATTTATTGGCTAAAGTATATTTTTGGTCCCTTAACTTTGGAGAAAATCATGTTTTAGTCTCTTAACTTTAAAAAGTGTGTTTTTACTCCCTTAACTTTGGATAAAGTCATCTTTTAGTCCTTTAACTTTGAAAAGTGTGTTTTTAATCCTTTTAAATTTGGTTAAAGTATGTTTTTGGTCCCTTAACTTTGCACAAAGTCATATTTTAGCCACTTAACTTTAAAAGGAAGGGACAAAAACATATTTTATCTTGTTTTGAAAGGATAAAAACATCACTTTGTCTAAAGTTAAGGGACCAAAAACACACTTTTCAAAATTAAGGGACCAAAAACACACTTTTTAAAGTTAAAGGACCAAAACATGACTTTCACCAAAGTTAAGGGACCAAAACATACTTTAGCCTAATTTATTAATTATAACATATGTGACATGACCCTCTTTGATTCTTTTAAGTAATTAGATTATATGTCTTTTTATAAGTAAGTTAAATTAGTTTTGACAAAAATTAGTAATATAAAAATAAAATAAAAAGATTCATACTTAAAATAAAAATTTTCTTTTGAAACAAGTCTTTATTTAGGCGAGCACTTCATGAAGTAATATATTGAATATTAAATGAATTTGATAATTTAATAATGGGTAAATGAGTGTTAGGACCTAATTATGTTCACGTCATATTGGGCTTAAATTGGATCGAGTTTTAAACTAGTTAATATTTGATAATTCAGAGTTCAAACCCAATAATCCAAATTATACAAATACCTAAGAGTAAAAAACTAAAAGATGTTTAATTATTGGATGAAAATCACGTACCAAGTACCAACAGATACACATCTAGTCATCCGGTCGCATCATCTTTAATCATACATAGACCGCGTGTGTGAATGTGAGGGTTGTCAGTGAACGGTATCTATCTTGGTATCACACACAGTGCAAAGTCACAGACAATGTCACTAAAGAAGTTAAGAAGCACAAAAGGAGAGAGCTCTGATGATATCTGTCCTTAAATACATTTGAACTATTTAAAATCGTTCATTCAAATAAAGTATGGATATTGTGTTTGATTTCAAATTTTATCAAAACGAAATAATAAAAGCTTGCAGCTTACTCTAAGTAGTAGTAATAAAAAAAATGACGTGTGGGGTAATACCCTAAATTAATGCGCTATTTTCACTAGTTATATTAGAGGTCAATAGTTAAATTTCAAAATCTTCAAAAAGAAATTTGAATAGTAAATGTTTCTACTCCATTAATTAATTGTGTTATTCAATTAGTCAAAATAATTTTGAAATTTAACTGTCTCTTATTTGAAATTTCCCTAGATTAAAAGAGTAAGGAGTAAATATAACAACAAAATTTTTTATCAGGAGTATGTGGCACTAAGAAATTTTTTAAAGTCCTTAGAACATGACCTTTAAATTAAAACGTGTGGCGTTTTTGGCACAGTCGTTAATCAAAGACTAAAAAGGTTACTTTATAATATGTGGCACCCACTCGTTTTACACATGTCATTTTCCATTCTTTATTTGACCTTGATTGTGAAAAATCAGCCATTCTACTCTTCCTTTTCTTTTTTTGTTCGAATTCCTCTTCCTCTTCCTCACCACTTCACACACATTTGGCGTCCCTTGTAATTATCTTTTTTTATGATGGTTTTTCTAAATAAAAAATTTAGAGTTTGATTATATCATATCTAGTATATCTACTGAGGCCATGTAAATCAAACATATCATCTTCTCAAGTTTCACCTGCAAAATCCGAACTTCCTTCATATATAGAAAAACGAGTTCTGAGAATTGCCCTCTTCACATGTTTCTCTTGCTACACTTCCTTGCACATGACCACTTAATTCCCTCCATTGACATGGTCAAGTT
This sequence comes from Mimosa pudica, assembly GCA_029929735.1. Lineage (NCBI taxonomy): Eukaryota > Viridiplantae > Streptophyta > Magnoliopsida > Fabales > Fabaceae > Mimosa > Mimosa pudica. The sequence continues at coordinate 6,837,639 of JAKELP010000017.1, read as the reverse complement.
ATTTGCAGACAGAGAAGTTCAAGCCACCATTATACCACTCCTCTCAACGCTCCCATTGGAGTATTTCCAACTCACCTCCATCTTTCCATATGAAAATATGAACTCAATTATTTCTTCCCCTGATTTGATGCTCAAATTCATTGAAACCACTATACTCTGCTTCAAGAGCCTCTGGAGAAATTGTTGCACTTCTCTTCATGATTATTTGGTTGCAGACTTGTCTTTTACATGGGCCACTGATTCTTCAAGATACTCCTTTATACTACGATAATGTTTCATGGCACCGAAGGCTGTGTTATGGTCACATAAGAACGTGAATATGACGTGTACAAAAGTGGATCTCACATGTTATTAAATTGACGGTATTTTCAGTATTTAGTAAACTAATGTAGTGGTTGGTTGAAATGAGAATGTTGAGATTGATCTCACATATATATACAAGAAATGATAAGATTAGATATGAATATGAGAATGAGCTGGAGTGGCTCCTATCATTACTGAGAAAATAATAGAAAAATGATTTGCGGTGGTTTGGACATGTCTAAAGAAAACCAATAAATGGACTGGTGAGGAGGGTGGACCAAAAAACTTGAAGTCCAATAATTAAAAGAGGAAGAGGGAGTCAAGATGAAATAACTTATAGAACATGACTTTTTAGTGAATAATATACTTAAAGAATTGGTTAATGATAAAACATAATAACGTCGTATACGATTTATGTAGCCGACCCCACGCCGTGGGTTACTAAATACTTCTCACAAAACTTTATTGTTAAATTTGTTCCTTGGCCCTTTCTTGAATTCATAGCAATATTTTTAAAATAAAACTAACTAGTTGGCAAAAAAGAACTAAAATGCACTCTCTAAACTTAAACTTATGGGACAAAAAAATGCTTGGCACAAACACAAATGATAAAAGTATAATATAAGCTAATAAAATTTATAAAGCACATATTTTAATACGCGAAAACCCAATTGTTGGTGCCCAATTTTGATTTTATTACTTGTGATTTTTAATCTTTAGAACAAACCAATAATTTCTAGAACAAACCTATTATATACTTGTATACAATTTTGATTTTATTACTTGTGATTTTTAATCTCTAGAACAAACCAATAATTTCGCTCAATTATCCATCTTTGTTCTAATAGAATGACTAGGACTAACCTTTGTATAAAAGTTAATGATGTTAAATTGTTAATCAATGGGTAGTTGTTTGAACTGATATAAATAACAACCCTGTAAGGATGATAATATTTGTTCTAATAACTGGGAGCGCTCTCGTTAGGAGAGAGAAAAACTTAAATCCTCTCTTTCTTAATAAAACTCATTATGATATAATCAAACCTCTTAAGTTTAGATTAGTCAATTGTCAATAGGGGCCAAATTACTGTTTAACAAAAAATTAAAAAGCCAATGATGTTTAAAAATTAAAATTTTGTAAGAAAATTAAAACATATAGTCATAATAAAAATACACTATAGGTACTAAAATCAAAACTAAATTAAAGTATAGGTACCAATAAATGTATTTCCCTTTTAATTAAATAAAAAATGAGGTCTATATGAGTACTCGAAATGAAGTATAGGTTATATAGGTCAGTTTAATTTTGGTTCGACAATAAGGAGGAGATTAATATATTTGACCATAAATAAAATTTAGATTTTGTTTTAGTCTATTTTTTTACCAAATATTTTGTTTTAATCTATCATTCCAATATAATCCCACCGTCTTTTTTTTAATTCATAAACTAATCCCACCATGTTTTTTTAATTCATACACTTTTTTATCAAATTTTTTTAATTCATACACTAATCCCACCGGCCACCACCTTATATGTTTTGAGATTAGCTTTCAAATTTCACTATAACAAACAAAAAATTTAACAAATAGCAACATTACTCAAAGTAGCAACTATCTCGGAAGATAGTGAATAACATTTAGGTGTGTTTGGATGGAGGGAAAATGGGAGAGGAAAGAAAATGAGAGAGGAAAATGGGGGTGGGGGAAGTATTTTCTCTTGCTTGGATGGGGAGAAAATGGGAGAGGAAAGAAAAGGGGAGAGGAAAAGTGGGTGGGCCAGGGCTACATGCCCCATTTTCCTCCCAAATTTTTCCTCCCAAAATGGGGGGATTATAAGAGAGAGAAAAGTTGCACAACATTGTCTAATAACCATGTCCCACCTCACCCACCCATTTTCCTTCCTTTCTATTTTCCCTCATCCATCCAAGCATGATGAGGGATAACATTTTCTCTCCCATTTTCTTTCCTCTCCATTTTCTCTCCTCCCATTTTCTTTCCTCTCCCATTTTCCCTCATCCAAGCAGACCCTTAAAAGTCCACAGTTCACTACTTCACCGTATATGCCTCTATAAATGGGACTAACTAATTAAAAATCCTCAATTTAAATCCTCCTTCCTAATAAGATGAGTTTGATAAATTTATTAAAAAAGGTTTAGGTGAGCTGAGTTTTCAATAACTACTCTAAAGATATGTAAGAAATTAGTTGATGATAAGTTTGATAACGTAATTTTAATTCCTTAATTTTTAATTGAGTACAATAATTTATATTATTTTTTTATTTCAATTTTTAATTGAGTACAATAATTTTTAATGGACTTTACTTAGGTCAAATTCCTTTCTCCAGGTTCTCAAGTTCTTTTAATATAGGAGTGACACATGTCCTTTTATAACAACCATCCATTCAATTTAATAGCCAGGTGTCACTCCTATATTAAAAGAACTTGAGAACCTGGACAAAGGAACTTGATGTAAGTTTTTCCCATTTTTAATTTATATTATTTTATGAGATTTGTTAAATGTAATTCTTCTAGAATAAAATGCACAAAAATGATTTAAAATTTATGTATCCACATAAAAATCCAAGCTTTTTTGTGGAAATAAAAAAGTGGAATGAGGAACGTGGGAGAAGAAGGTTAAAAAAAAGAAAAGCTGGAGTGGAGGGATCAGAGAACAAAACAATGTGGATAGGAGAGCAAAAATCAAAACATTAAAAATAAAAAAGAAAATTGAAAATAATGTAGAGAAAAAAATGAGGGAAACAAATGAATTTCAAAATCATTTTAACTAGTAACAGAATTAAGGAGTAGAGTAGGGCCATTTACTTTTCAAAATCCCCATTTTAAAATTTTACTGTCATTTATTTGAAATTTCTCAAAAAATAAAATTGAACCGTAGAACTAGAAGCTAGGAGGATGATTAAAAAAATGAAAATGAGAAAAAACAAAAGAAAATCGGAGTAAAGAGGGAGAAAAAAATTTCATCAAAAAAAAGAGGGAGAAAAATAACGGTAAAAAAGAGAAAAAAATAAAAGATTAAAAATAAAAAGAAAATTAATAATTCAACTAAGAGAGGAGAGTGGGGAAAGTGGGCTAGGTAGTATGAGGAAAATATGGGATGGGAAGTTGAAAAAAAGTCATGGAGAGAAAAACATGGACGCGTGGCAGCATCCCTCTTTTTATAAAATAGAAGATAATAAAAATTTACACCCAAAATCTATAAAATCACTCTTAACTCTTAACTCATAACTTCATCTTCTCTCATTCTTCATGGAAAACAATCTCACTCTTCATCCTTCTACTTCTTACTTCACCATGACGTCATCATCTCCCTCCTCCTCCGCCTCATGCTTCGCCGTCCACGACGACTTTAACTACTCTCGCATCCACTGCTCCGGCGATCCCCACGGCGCCGCCGCTGCCGGAAACAACCACAACAACTCCAATACTCACAGCAAAAGCGGAGTACGAAGAAAATGGAAAAATATACTCAAAAGATTGATAAAGGAAAGCAAAATCGCTTGCGGATCAAATAATAAACCTGTTTCCTTTAAATACGATCCTGTTAGTTATTCTCAGAATTTCGACGATGATTCTCACCTTCATGAACCGCATCGATTATTCCGGTTAGAATTGATTTTTTTTTCTTTTTTTTTGTTTATTTTTAATGGTAACTCTGTTTTTGAGCTATGTTACTATGTTTTTTTTTTGTTCTGTGCAGTTCTGGTCCTGTGCTAAATCGGTTGGAACCTTTAGAAAAGCCTGAATAGATGTTTGTTTGTTTGTTTGTTTTTTTGATTATGTGAAAATCACATCACATGGAAGTGCAGGTGAGGCCTACATTAACATTATCCTAAGTTTGACAAGAAGAATCTCAAACGAGTGGGATTATTAGCTAGCTAGGGCTTATTATAATTGTTGTTATTTTTGTAGTTATTATAATTAGTTGATTAATTGATTTATGAATCACACACATAGAGTGAAGGAAGGTCTTACTCTTTCAGTCTGAGGACATTGAAGGAGAATAATGGTTGATGATGATGTGTGTGTTGGATGGTTTTTTTCTTCCTGCGCAACAGCGCAAGTGTGAATATTATTTTGAGATTATTTTTTTATGGATGGTTTTCCAAATGGATGAAACATGGTTAGAGACTTAGAGTATTGAAGAGCAGTTGTGGCATTTGGCTGTATTGTGGGGTATCATTAACATGTTTCTGATATAACTAACGTGCTGGTGGATGAGTACTTGATATATTTATGTGCCTTTTATTATTATTCTTCCTCTTTATCATTGTTATCATTACTTTTTTTGACTTGGTTATAGTACACATTTTTTATTAATTATATTTTTAGTGGTGGCTTGTGAAGAGATATTTTGGTGTTTAAGATTCCGCCATAAATTTCTTTTCATTCGGTATCTAGGATTCTAGGTCATATTAACAACTATTTAATTCGATTTGTAGAAATGTATGCTTACAAATAAAGGCAACTTGTTATTTCATATAACTAGGGTTTGAAGTCTAAACTCTAAGATTAAACCATATGTTCAATTATAAATTTCCTCAAACAAGTCGTGTACACTCTGTTTATTATTTTCCTTTTACCAAAGTACACTCTGTTAATTAAATAATTAGATTATTTTGTGCAAATGATTTTTCTTGTTTGCGATTAACTGCGTATGAACCGATAAAGTAACAATCCTTTCACTGAAAGCAAGCAAATGGAGATGGAAATTTCGAACAGTGAAAGCGCACTTTCTAAGACCTCACTCCCTTTTTATTTGAGCAAAAAGGGGTCGATGTTTCATTATTTGAAAAGTTGTCACTCTCCGAACACACATAAACATGAACTGAATACCTAAACAATAAACTTAAAAAATTTATTTTAGGTTCTATAGTTTTTTTTTATTTATGTATGATCAATAAGAATATTTCAAAAAGATAAGAATTAATGGATAAGGCCCTATTTTTAAAATCAAATACATTGTTTGCCTAATTCCTAGAGAGTTAAACTTCAGGGCTTAATGTATAATTTGGATTATTGTTAGGTACATTGTTTTCCTAACTCTTATTCACCACTCTCTCAGTCCTACTCGTCTCTCTCCCTCCGACTACTTCAAATTAAAATAAACAGTCAAACTAATTTAAGGTTAGAAAATGGTGACATTACTCCAGATTTAAACTTCAGAACTTAATTGCTTCTAAAACACTTCCAAGGTGAGAATGCTCTTCTCGAAAAAACTTCTGGGGGTATTTTATGTTTAACCCTTATAAGAATTACTCAATTCAATATAGAATGTGCTTGACGAGAAAGTCTATATTGTCTGTTTCTAATAGTGCAGCTGTGCATGTGGATAAACGCAGAAAAGAATACATTTTCAGATATTTAATTTATCATTTATAGGATTCTATACAAAAATTAGTATAGCGTTCAGAGCGAGGGGTTAAAACTGAAAATCTCGTCATCCCATAATATTCGCCATCCGAGAAACATAAAACAAATATTCCAAACGGTCACAATTCACTACTCACAAGAAATTTGATCCAGTCCAGATTAAACACTTGGTATTTGGTACTTGCCTCAGTGGTAAATAATTTTTCCCAAGAAAAAGGTCGGTGATTAAGTGTTTGTTATTGTGTTTGATTCAGTGATTCTGGACTGGCTTGCTGAGTTTAACAACTCTTTGTTATCGAATAAAAAAAATGTTAGTCTCATAGCAAAAATAGAAGGTAGAATTACAAGCAGGCATGTAGAAGAGAAATAATCATAATTTGGTCCCTTGAAATAATGATATTAAACCGTGGAGAAATGAATGAGATTATTGGTTGCATTCTTTGTTATTGAAACTGCTAGTTGAGTGGTTAATAACAGCTGGTTCCATGAAAATATGTCAATGTACACATCAATGCATTAATAATGATTGCCAACACGTAATTTGTTTAATCTCATTTGAGTTCTTAGAGTTTCAATGTAATTTGATAATTTTAAAATACATGAATGTGTTTTTTTGTGGGACCTTATTGGAATTTTCCAAAAGTTCCAAATTTCAAAGTTCACCCCCATAATTTGATGCAAATCGCGCAAGGAGATTATAATATGGTGAGTATGAAAGGTTTTGAATCCATGTTCAAATAAATGTTGTTAAATATAGAATCATTGAGGTTAAACTATTGAATCTTTGTGGTTAATTTTATTTTAGTCTTGAAGAACTCATTCATACCTTTGGCTGGTGATTTTGCAAATCACTTCATTGATATTTCCTCAATAATAATTAAGAGATGAGCGGAAAAAATTACAGAAAATGATTGATGTTTGGGAAAAAAATAGTATTGATTAAATTAACTAATTAATATTTTGAATCTATTCAAATTGAATAAATATGTCGTAACTTTGGTAGCGAATAGAGCATATCTTTTTTTAATGATTACTTATATCAATACTTAAACCTAGGGTATAATAAAAAAAAAATACTTAAACCTAGGTAAATAATATCGGAATTTTTCCCTTAGCATTAGAGCCATTTCAGAATGTGTTATATAATTTCTTAAGTTCTAGACTATGCACTTCAACTATATGTAACTTGAAGCGATGGTTTTTTCAATTACATTTTGTCATTTTCTAAGAAAATTAAATAATATTGGAAAGATATTCTATTTAAAAGAGGTTAATGTAGGAGTATAAAATAATCCATTTAGAGGCTGGTTTTGAAGTTCATGTGAGCGTGAAGATCTATTCTATATATTAGGCATTAATAAATTTAGTCGTTTGTGGTCAAAGCAGGGCATGAAGGAATATTTGTCAGCACATTGCAATGTATTTAAATGAACATATGTTCCCAACTAACTCAGTTTCTTGATGCAATGCTTGAGTAAGTTTTTCACGTTAACTTCATTCACAAATCTAGTTTGATTCCGTTTTGTTCTTCTTCCCAACTTAAATTTAATTAATTTACACCGTTTAAATATAGTTATAAATTTCTTAATAAGTAATAAATTTTCATTTTTCGTTAGAAAAATACATTATCACAATGATTTTTCTTAACTTTCAATAAATAAAAATTAAAAATACAGTAATGATGGGTAAAGTAGCATATATTAAACTAAAGTTATTTCACAATTGTATCCAGTATCATAATACTATTTATGATAAATTCAACACCTTGATATTATTTTATGGTGTTTGCCGCGGATTTATATAAAATGCATTTAACACCAAAAAAAAAGTTTTGAAAATAAAACATTTAGGGGCGCAGGATACAACAAGGATATAACACTAAGGAGCTATATGCATAATAAATAAGACCAGAGAATGAGATATAGCACGGTAGTCAACCTCGAGAATTAAGTAAATTCATGATATAGATATAAAACTGGATGTGAATTCGAATTTTAAATTTATAAGAATTTATGATTATCAATATATAAGTGTTTAAATTACATAATTAAATTAAATACACAAAATAATAGTAGTTTAACTTAAATATATTCTAAAAATGCATATTATATTATATTATATACCTGTGTGTGTATTAAAATTTATACTTTATCAAAATTAATAAGACTTTTTTAATTTATTTAATAAGATCAAAGATAAAAATAATTAACATGATATTTAGAACAAGTTAACATGTTCTCAAGCCTGAGATCACTCAATCTTGATTTAGGTAGTCTAACATGTTCTCATTTTGTGATGAATACACTATGGACTTCAAACCAGTCCTTGCCTTATCAAACATTTGTTTGACCTTTTATTCAAACATGAGTGCAACTAAGTACGTTATTCCATAATTATAGAGTATTTGAAACGAGAAAAAGGTAATAATTTTTTAAAGTATACTTCAGCCTACTTAAACAATCTTTTCAGTTAGTTCATCCATTTAAAAGGATACGGTAAGTGTTAAATTAAAAACCATAATGACAATAATGAAAAAAGTATTTCATCTTTGAATGGACTTTTTAGGATCTTATCCTGATTTCTTTATTCTTATAATGAAAGAGCTGTCTTCGCTTAGCTTCCGACACATATCGACTATAATTACTAATTTCCATCAACCCTCTATCTCTATGTTTGGTTATACTCCATGCATTGGCACTAATATTAAGTATCAACCATTAATTCCCACGTAGGTATCAAATTATTGAAATTAAGAGATTAAAATTGTCTTAATAACTCTATAAATTTTTTAAAAGATCAAACTAGAGTTTTTCAATCTCAACAAATAATGAGTAAAGTAGGAAAGAATTAATTAAAGAGGTAATTAGTAACTTGTAAGTTATAACTATGACTACTGTTTTTAATTTGTGCATCATAACATGGATAAGAGATAACATCACCTTTATATTTTTTAGGGTCTAGATATTTTTTAGTTTTTTTCCATGTCCTCTCAATTGAAGAATATGGATATTACTGTTCAAGTTGGTATGATTATGAAAGTAATATTCTTCACCTGTTCATCTCTTTATCCCCTGCATCTTCTTCTGATTCCGCCCCTACCTGGCATGTTGCATCAAGTTATGGTGTTTTTGTCAACTTCAAATCAATTTTTTATGCTTTGTAATAGTGTATTAGTTATCCTCCAATAGTGTCAATAAAAATTATTGCACGAGTTATGATGTGATTTTACTCCCATTATTCTTGTTAAAATAAAAAGATGTCTCAAACAAATCCTCAGGCATTTGCGCAAATCCCACGAGCTGAGGGTTTGATCCAAGAAAGTCTTTACATAAAAAGGTAGTATTATTAGCATGTGATCGTTTCAGTAGATATTTTATCTATATTGTTGTTATATGAATTGTTTTTTCCCTATTGACGGGTTGCTGATCCTTTAAACTTTCATTCTTTTAATTATTACATTGTTAATGAACCTGAGAACATTCAGAATCTGTTTCATGTTCTGATGCAATTTCATGTTACTAACCAGTGACTTGGGCTATGAATATGTCATATGCAACAGACGACTTACATTTCTGCCAAGCTATAAATAGTAAGTCAAAAAAGGGTGTGATATAGTAGCAATGGTAAAAATTGTTGTTATGTGGCTTGGTCATAGCTATATAAATAAATATGTTCAGTTGCCAAGTTACATTTCTGCAAAGCTGTGGGTACTAAGTTGAAGAGGGTGAGCTTCTAAGGGATAAAATATAAGGTGATTTGTTAGCATACTTGTTGACTAAATTAATGATTTTTTCCAAGATAAAACTAATGATTTTATTTATTTATTTATTTTTAGTATCCTCATTGTTTGAGTTAGGAGTATGGCTAATGGAAGTTTGGATATGATTTTATAAATAAAGATATCTTTATATTCAATTGGAAATTCTCTTTTTTGGCTATTGAGATTTGTAAAGTGAGATTCTTGCTTTGCTCTCTCTTAATATTAGGCAACAACTTAAAGCACATGCTGTGCTTTAACTGTTACACAGTATGACTTGGCATGGCATGACTAAAAAGATAATAAATAGCACAAGGGAAGTGCAGGTGATGCTTATTAACATCTCAGTGTTCTGTTTTCTTGAAAATTTTCCTCCCAGCCATGCTTCAAAAACAAGTGACTTCACTTGCAAAGTTGAATGCATAAATTTTCCTCTCTCAATTCCCCCCTCTTATATTCAGTGCTAGAAATGCTGTTAATTATAATAACTACAGGATCTGTGGAAAGGTAGTCATGTTCTTGTACTATATATTAAATAATATTTTGAACAGAGAAACAGCACCTTTTAAAAGAAAAAAATTGAAAAACCACATTCTGTTAATTACCTTCAAAAAATAGAAATGGGTAGACAAGTTGAAAGATTTTATGCCCATGCTTTGTTATTCAAAAGTTTTCAATAATTCACTTTACATACATATCAGATATGCGTGCAGTCATTTGCTGATAAGCTTTAAATTTAACTCCTCCCACTTCAAGAATCACAGATGTGCTGCTGCAACTGATTCTTGTTTTGAGTAATCAGATAATATTCATGCAGAAGGACTCATGATCACCACTTATATGCCTTTATATGCTGCAATTATAATATCTAACTGAAGAACTTATGACCATTATTTTGTGGCGCTTCCTGATGTCTCATATGTATCTTGCTCTGGCTGGCTTAGTTGCAGTTGGATCAGTTCTTGTCCATCCTCGCCGGTTTGAAATCCGAACGGATTGAACACATCTCTGCTGGTAGCTGCCATCTCCGATGTGCCATAAACCTGATACATCAAACATCATAGTCAAGCAAGGTGAGATTAATGTTTGTCATATGTTAAAACCTGAGTGAACATTATTAAATTCTCTTGGAATTTTTTATGATGTCCTATCAGTGGATAACTAAGTTGTCTACGTTCTTGTATAGTTGTGTGTTTTCTTGTCGAAGTAGGTTTACCTTCTTATAGAGTTCCAAGTTTTCCTGATGTATAGCACTTCCCTGCAAGGAAAAGAAGAAAAATAAGTCATCAGTTCATTATTACAAATGATTTTTTGAAAGAAACTTTGGTGTAATATTTTTGCTCATGAAGAAGATCGACCTTTTCATTCAGCTCTCGGATTTCTTCTGTTAGAATTTGCTCCTGCAGAGTTTAATTATGTATGTTAATAGCTTTCAAACACATTCATATCAACAGTGGCAAAGTGAAGGAGCATTGGTGTTTTATTTCAATGTTAAAGTTAGTTGACCTTTTTCATGCGGATACATTTGACACTCATTTCCAGCTGGTTCTCGAGATCTTGTAGGTTTTTCACACTTAAACCATATAGCTGTTCTCCCATCATTTGCCTGCACCATCAGAATGTTATTCTCTTTTTTGGCCTCATTCAGAATATTATTCATACATGAAGCTTTTTATACCATATATTTTACTCATTCTGTTTAATTATTGATAGGAGTAGTTTCTTTGGGTGAAGCAATATATGAAACGTTACAAAGGAAAAAAAATGCTTGCATGACCAGTTTGAAGCATGGTGAATATCGGTTTCAAATTCAAATACTTAGGTCTGCATTTGTTGCATGTTGACCACATACACAATTCTCTATCAGACGATGTTTGTTTTTGGGTTGAAGTGCTTATGTCAAACTTGGGTTTATCAAGTTTTGACTAAGCTTCCTGTTACAGTACCACAGTATCTTAATTTGAAATACCATGTTGAACAGTGAAATCTGGTAATTCAGATATGAGTATGCTATATGTGTTACTTAAGTGCCAATATACACATTGAGCAGACATGGCATGAAGTATGAACATGCAGAAAAAAGGTGAGATCTTGACTATTCAATCTGTAAATCTGCCATTGGCATTTCAGGTGGTGATGAATGTGTTTTGGAATTGTAAATCAAACATATGTAGTGAAGACATCTTGACTATGTACTTTTAGCATTAATATAATCTTGGTTATTGAACTTTTATTCAAATTTGTTTTTAGTCCTTAAACTTTAAAATCAGTGGTTTTGGTTTAGGTCTTTGAACTTTTACTCAATTTTGAGTTTAGCTCCTAAACTTTATTTACGTGGTAAAAGTTCAAGGAATAAAACCATCAGTTATCAAGTTCAGTGGCCAAAATGCAAATTAAATGAAAATTCAAGGACAAGAATCTCTGATTTTGAAGTTTATGGGCTGAACTAAATTAAGTCTAAGTTCGAGGACTAAAAATGATATTAACCCTATATTTTTCGTTTTATGTAATAGCCAATATGCAACTGAAGCTAGGAGCAATCATGATGTAAACGACAATATATATTTCTTTCATATCTGACAATGAGATTGATCAAAAAATGTCTGACAATGAGATATAGATTTTCCAAGATCATCTGTATTATTTGCCCAATCAAAATTTCAAATATTTCGGGTGGATAAATAATGGAAAAGGCCTGTACCGATGGTTTTCTTGTAGAGTGTGTAGTTGTTGCCTTAATACTTCTGCTTCCCTTTGCCAAAACTGTCAAGGATAAAGTGAAATCATGCAGCGTCATGAGAACTAGAAGGAATCTCAGTTTTTCTTCTTTTTGTTGGGATCCTTAACATATACTGCAATAAGTCCTACGGTTTTCTCTGAAAATATTGTGATGAACTACAAAGAAATATTGCTAATGAAAATTATCAAAAGCGTGTTTCTGTAAAGAAAGCCATTGTTCTGATTTTATCAGGTGTCTAATGTAGAGTCTCTTCAAATAATAATAAAGAAAACAGACAAAAATAGCCTTAGTAAATGCTTACGTTGTGAAGAAAATGTCTAAAAAGTGCTGTCTAATAAAAAATTCTATGGAGTTTCGTCATTTAAGTCTTAAAGAATGTTTATGCTCTTTTATGAAGACATAAAGGAATAGCTTCCAAATGCATCTTTGCAGGAGCCTATTAGTATTAGTATTAGTATTAGTACTTAATAAATAGCAAAAGTCTTGAGCAGGTCTAAAATGTAGTTGGCTGAGCATACCTTGGCTTCTGAATTTGGATTCATCAGTTGCTGGTGTTCCTCCTTGCTTGTGTTATATCTATCTATCACTGATCTCATGCTGGATAGGTAAATGGAATCACACTTTTTAGTTAGCTATACGAAATCGTTTCCATCAGAAAATGTTCAGCCATCTATGAAGGTCATGCATGATGTGAATCAGAGGAAGAGAAATTTCCATATTATAAGATTCTCTAATGAAAGGGCTCTACTGAAGCATAGATAAATGTTGTTACATTAAATATAGGGCAAATGAATGTGCTCCCAATAGCATGATAATTTCTAAAAGTTACACCTAGCTAATAACATAATAATTTTGAGGGTTCAAATTTGACCACTTAAAAACTTAAAAAGGATAAATTTGTTTTTCCATCAATTGAAGTTAAGTTTGACCATGATGCTAGGTGCACATTTAAGAAATTATCATTTTGCTACCGTGTAGCTAGGGGTGGAAATGAGCCGGGTCGAGCCAAACTTTGCCTAAATAGGCTTGGGCCCATAATGCAATAAGAAAACTTAGGCCTAGGGCTGAGCCTGATTGTAGGCTTTTTTTCAGAAGAAAGCCTAGTCAAAGTTTAAATTTCTTACAATTTACTCATCAAACTAGGCCAAATTTCGGGCTAGCTTATGAATGCAAGAAAATGATAGCTACATGAAGAAAATGATGATAGGAGACGCATTTAATTTTTAGCTGAAAAACTCACTTATCTATGTTTGGTTTCATTATTTTTTTTTTATTCTAAATATGCTCCCAAAAGCAATATTGCAATTAGTTGCATCATCTATATATCAAACTTCCTGTGAGTGAAATTGGCAAGAAAATTATAATCTTGATCATAGAAATGTACATCCTTTTGATATGATTATTTGATTGAGTTAGATTTGAGCATTGTCCAGTTAACTTGAAGGTAGCTATCCTCATATATGTATATGTGTGTGTGTGTGTATATATTATTCAGATGGACTCAAACTCAAAACCTTATACTTAAGTGACCGAAACCTTTTTCTCTAAACACATGTAGTGATGGAAATGTCATCTTTTGTGGGTGAACTACTACATATGTGGTTCCAGAGGAGGCACCCTAAATAGTGAATCATGCCATAGTTGTTCAATTTGGAGGAAGCTCCAAACCAACAGAAATAACATGGGTGTTTATATATATATATATATATATATATATATATATATATATATATATATATATTATATTAATTATTTGAAGCAGATTCACTCCACAAAAGCTTTGTGTAATCATTTGTGGGGAAAATAAACTCACCACCTTTGAAAGGCTTCTGTTGATAGTCAGATAAGCAAGTCCTTCGGCTAGAATATTCAACAAGCAGGCATGACAAATTATAAAAGTCCAATGTTTACTTACTAGACGGCCGTTAGAGATTTCAAGTCTTGTATACTGAGCTCAATATATATATTGAATTCTCTAAATAGTAATATAAGGGAAGATCGAATTTCATATTTCATATTCAATAATAAGTGCATCAACTTTGGACGAAGAGTATGCAATAACTAATAATAAACAGAAAAACAAGGATTAATCACTATAATTTTTTAGGAAAGTAAGTCAATCTAAAATTTCTTACAACATGTGAGTAATATGAATATGTCATTTCTTACATTTAAGCTTGTTTGCATATTGCAAACTAGTTAATTCAGTTCATTAATTTATTTTAGTTAAAAATAAGTCAATCTTAAGCAACACTAAATATAATTAGAGGGGATATGAGTTACCTTATTTTAATAATGTTTTTTGCTATAACTGGTAGGTCATGACATGGAAAAAAAGGAGAAAAATGAGCAGTAATTATAATAAAGATAGTTTTAAGTTGAACTCAGGATATATTAAGGGAAAATAGACAAAAAAAAACTTTGATATTGAAAAGGACATTTCAGTCCCTCCAATTTTTGAAATTAGATCAGACCCTTGGAAGTAATTTGGGATTTCCAAATGCTACTGAAAGACACTTTTGCCCCAAAGTGAAAGACTAAGGCTTTAATAACCTTGAAATAAAGATTTACAACTTTACTATAATGTTTTCAACTTACATATTTTTTTAATAACCATTAAACAAGACCTTTAAGAAAAAAAATCAACGGGACTTTTCAATATCATTCTAAAGAGGAATTTATATCTTTACCACAACTATTTCTAAGTTATGTTAATCGTTACAAGTCACAAATCACAACTAACTACCTTCTAATAATAAGAGTTAGCTACGAATTTCTATGATCAATTTGAAAATTGCTATGTAAAAGTTGTTAAAACTAGCATCAATTGAGTTTCTTCTTAAAATTATTGCTTGTCAAATGGTATTGCAAAAATAAGGTAGTGAGTTGTTAATTGGTAGTTGTAAATTTGTATGTCTAAATTGTAAAGCCCTACCCTTTTCCTTTAATATGCATTTAAGGGTAAAATTGTCTTTTCACAATAGATTGAAATCCGAGATTTCTCCCACTTATTTGATATGAGATTTCAAAATTCAAGGGAGTAAAATGTCCTCTTTTATTTTAGAGGCACTTTTATATTAAACTCAATTATCTCACTATTGCTAATTGATATTTAGTCATTTTTCAAATCAACATCATTAACTATCATTTCATTAAAAAATTCTACATCTAAGAATTATTTTCCCTTAAAAAATATAATCAACAAGGACTAATTAATAGAACTGTGCTAGGAACGAAAAATGGAAGGAAAACGTAAGATTATAGATAAAGACATGAAGTTATAAAAAAAATATAAAGACATGAAATTTAATATCATCATCTCAATTTTTAAAAGTTCACATCAATTATCTCACACCTCTCGACCTTGTATATATATAAAAGATCGTTAGTTCTATATCTCAAATACCCAAAATAGTTGGAAAAAGATGTGTGGGTAGATCTTCTTGCATGTAGGAAGATTAGGGATCACATTGTTGAAAAGAATTGACTTCGTAAAGAATGAGAGATCAAAATTAAATGAACTTTCATCAAGAGGGATCAAACTAATACTATACGTACGGTTGCTATGCATTTTTTTTTGTTTTTCCGTACGGTTGCTATGCATGATCACCTGCTTGTCCTACTATTTCGTCCATGGTTGTTTACACAACTTGCTCTCTTATCCTTCAAAATCTAATCATTCCATTTTAAGGCTTACCAATTGACACTTCCACCCAATAAAAAAATGATTCTATATAAAATGTCACATCTATGTCAAATAGTTGATTGCTTATAACTAAAATTAATATAACAATTTGCAGGATATATCATGACATTACTGCTCAACGAGGAATGACTGAAAAAGCATCTGTCTTTCACTGTCTCACACTTCTTAATTGCTCTCATCATGATATTCGTTCACCAACAATTATTTATCTATCTTCCTTCCTATCTGCGAATATTAAATTCTTCCATTTCTTGTTTTATATATCATATAAACAGGCAGGTGCTGAGGTTAGAAACCTTTTCTTTCTTTTTCTTTATCTTTCTTTGTTTTTTACCCACTTGGAAGCATGTTGCTAAATGGATCCAACGTGTATGGGGCCATACGAGATTAGGATCATCACCAATATTCTCTATAACTTCTAAGTCCATGGCTTTATTTCTGGAAACAGAAGTTATATATGCCTTTTCTTAAGTGGACGTTAACACACACACACACACACGTCAACTCTGCCAAACTAATTCTTGTGTGTGTGTGTTCTATGAATCTTTCTAAGTTATGTAGTGATGAAAGTGAGCCAAAAAAAAAAAAACACGTGACGTGCTCAGCAGTTCACTATAAGAACACTATACTTTTTAGTACAATGCACTATATATAAAGTTATTTTTGACATTAAGTTGCTGGCTATATATTGAGTAAAGAAGCGCGAGTGTAATCTATAATAATATCCAATACAATATTGGATAATTTGAAATCTTATGCCTAGGAAGAGGAATCTAAATTTCTTAGCTAATAGCCTTTATCTACTTTTAGGATTTGAGTTTAGGCTCTGTAATATTAATATATGACAGGAATTTTCTGTGAGCCAAAACTAGCTAGTGGCATCAATACTTATCTATTTATGGTGCATGTGCATTGTGCTTAAACCTTAATATACATTTGATAATAAAAGCAGAAAATACTTAATCTTCTGCTGGTAAAGGCTCTAACTGGTGGTGTGTGTGTGCTACCTAATACTTGACACACATGATATTGTGTTCAGACTGACATCCATCAAGAACGCTTTATGTTTTATTTAATCTAGTTCACTTTCTAAAATGGGCAAGTATACCTTCAAAGACTATGAAAGGAATTTGATCAAAACCTAACCGTGGAATATGTGTGTGTGTGTAGCTATATTGACCTCATTCATGAGAGGAAATTATGGCATTAGTATTCTTCTTTTCTAATGTTTGTTTTGAGAACTATAAATAGGAGTTACCCCTCCATCCGTAGTTTCCCTCACCTCAATCATGAACAATTCTTGGGGTGTTCTCCTTAGATCGACCTTCATAGAGTGTGTTTGGTTGGGGCTTATTTTGAGTGGGTGACTTTTTTTCATGTTTGGTTGGGCTTATTTTTCACCCAGCTTATTTGAAATAAGCCAGCTTATTTATAAGCTACACAAGGTAGCTTATTTCTGAAAATAAGCCAGCTTATTTTTCTATATGACATAAAAATAAGCTAGTTTAAAAATAAGCCCCTTTTAAACAAAAAGTCATTCAAACATGTTTATAAGTCAAATGGGAAAATAAGCCACTTTTTTCAAAGTTCATCCATACATAAAAATAAGCCAACTTAGAGCTTATTTTCTAACTGACTTAAAAATAAGCCACCTTAAAAATAAGTCACTTTTCCATAAGCTGAACCAAACACACCCATAGTCTAGTTGTTGCATGAGATCCAAAAATGATTCTCTAGTATGATAAAGTTTTTGTTGTTTTGTTCGTTTTTCTTTCAGATTTCTCCCTCACTCATGTGCGTGTGAGATAGAATTTCTCTTTATAATGTTTTTCTTTTATATATGGATCACGTCTTTGCTGATGTATAATATGCGAATATATAGCATAATTTAATTTTTTTATCCCAAATGTTCAAGAAAACTAAATAATAAAAGAGCCAAGATCTTTTGAAACGTTTAGCTCTAGCTAGTTTGCATAATTTCCCCCCTCAATATTGTTGCAGATTTATGTATATGATTCGTATGCATGTATATATATATATATTTGGATCTTTGCCTTTTTTGGTTGAACATCAACCTCTCCTGCTTTTCCTATTATATATATAGTTTTCCTATTTGAATATTGAATTCTATTCTTATTTTCCTTTGTGTTTGTATGTGTGTAAATTAAACTTAATTAGATTTTAATTTAAAGGTCAGCAAAGGGTATGATAATAATATTATATATAGTGCCCTTGTATGTACAAATGTGACAAACAATTTAGATTTCGAAATAAAGAGAATTAAATTATGAAAAATAAGTTGGAAAAGGTGGGTTATCCTCTTCAAAAATATCTTTTATATATATTGATCACGAGAAATGCACTACCCAAAAAAAAATTTGCTGAGGGAAAATCCATTTTTGATCGAGAAAAAAATCAACGAAAAATATAGGGTACGCATGCCACATATTTGTGGAATTTGTTATCGTAAAACTCGGTAAAAAACTTTCTGTCACAAGGACATTTTATTGTGTTTTGAAAAATCATTGCATTACCCATTTACCCATTTCATTGAGATCAAACACCATCTTCCTCAATTCAAATGCTTACAGAGTAGAGCGGATCAACTTAATCATGACTCATATATTTTGAGCTTTATCTGGATTGGTCTTCTCTTTTAAGTTTTATTTATATTGAGATCGGGAAGAGAAGAATTGAGACTTTTGAGACTGTATATCATCAAATATATCATCATCATATGTATACTTCCAAATTTCAAAATATTATTGTCACTTGAGAAATTTCTCACACATTGCAAGAATAGACTTATATTTTACTTAGACTGACCAATCTAATGATACTGTAGTTTACTAAAATACCCTTAGTATAATTTATTTTTTAAAATTCCCTATAGAAGGAGCAAAACTGTAAGAAGACTAGTAGTCATAACAGTAAAGTTTTAAGCAATAATTGATTTGAGACAGAAGTGATACTTTTTTTTGGGTGTAGAAAGTGTCATTACTTTAAAACGAAAAGATTATAAAAAACAAGCAAACAAATGCACACACATATTATGCAATTTGACCGCAGCTTTGCAGTTCATTAAAAAATCTGTAGCCATATTTGGCAGTGGATGTAAGATAGATAACTATGGTTTTACCTAATAAGTAGTCATCATATATATAAATAACTTACCAACCAAATGATTACAGTTATAAAACAAAACTCAACAACTTACAAATCCATTTGTTTCTTAATATAAGATCTATTTGAGTAAGTTGATCTTGATAAAAAATATAAGATTTATTTCTTATTTAATTTTTGTCGATTTTTTCTCAAGTGAGAGGGAGAGGGGGAGTATTAAGCTAAGGAAGATGGTTTGAGTGGTTTAAAGAAAACATGTCAGATTAACTAACTTTACTTACATATATACTTAATTCAATTAATTATCTAAATAAGTCTCATATTTAACTTAGGAAATAGTTTAACTGTAAACAAGTGCAGTACTTCAATTTGTCCAAAAAAAGGGCAATACAGCAACACACACACATTGCTACATTGCTACAATCTCACAACATGCTACTATTACTTTTGGGTCGCGCATACTTATATATCTTTTGACATTCACTTAATGGTACATATCTAGCTAATTAAGCATGCTTATATCAAGCACCGGTTAGAGTATCAAGGATTGAGATAGGATTAATTCAGACATAAAACGTCCTCTACCTTAGTATATAGGGGGGACTTGATTTGTATTTTCTGTACACAAGATTATCCCTCAAAATCCACTGTTAGCAGGCTTAAAATTAAAGCTCTTTCTGCTCTAACTGTTTGCAGAAATTCGAGCATCATATTTTCTGAATTTACATTCTAAATCTAAGGCCACACACACACATAGCCAGCAAAAACATATATACTTAGTTAGAAACTTTTTGAATTCTTATCAAATCTCTTTGCACGTTTATATGTAGAATATATATATACCAAAACATGTAACATCAGTTAATTCTGATCTAAGGATGACTTGAAGATATCAAACCTGGTGTTAGCATATTCATAAAGCTTTCCAGTGCTGGAGAATATGATGAGTCCAACTTGTGCATCACACAGGATTGTTAGCTCTTTGGCCTTCTTGATCAATCCCTTTCTTCTCTTTGAGAAAGTCACTTGCCTGCTTGTTGAGTTATCGATCCTTCGGATCTCAATTTTCCCTCTTCCCATATTCCCTCTCTATCTATTACTTTTCACCTAGGGTTTCAGCAAGATCTTCTCTTATATAAACTAAATAATCATATTCACATACAAGGCACGCAGACAAAAAAGTTAATAACTACATACAGAGATAAAAATATTGGGAAAAAACAAGAGATTCTTACTTGTATTGTGTTATGGAGCCAAAACAAGAGGTTGAAGATGGTTGGTATTATGGTGCCTTTCCATTCATTTCCTGTTTCGCAGGGAGAGTGCTTTTCTATAAGAAGTAAAAGGTTGTGATTGGAGAAGGTAGGAGGAGGGAGTGGCCTGATGGAAAAATGGGTAATTACCACGATCTATGTATAACTTTTATACATTAAAATTATAATTAAAAATTAAACTATTATTTTGTGGACTTCAAAATTAAATTAATAATCTGGGGAAAAGAATACCACTTTAAAACTCAACTATTTTAATGGCGCCGTCAGCCGTATGACTCTCTGACACGTTACATAGTAGGCATATATAATTTGTTTTTTGGCCAACAGGGCATACATATAATTTTTATATATTAGAAATATTGTATTTTTAATTACGACTTCTGTTTCAAATGTCTCTCATTATGGAATTTTTCTGCGCTAGTGCCAGGGTATCCTATCAATTTTTTATATCACACACCAAGTATTATAGTTTGAATATTATTATAGTTATTGGACAGAATAATTTATAAAGATCCAATTAATTTTTTCATAATCAAAAGAATACAATGATTATTCTTATATAACTCCTTTTTGAGTAAAATCAAATATCTCTATTTTAATTTATGTATTGTATTGGTAAATTTTTCAAGGGAGTAAAATCAAATTATATAACTCCTTGTTGAGTAAAATCAAATATATCTATTTTAATTTTTGTATCTTATTGGTAAATTTCTTAAGCTGATGACAAAAGTTCAAGGCTTTAAGCTTAGTTAATGTCTCACACACACACACTCCCTCTGAAAAATGAAAAGGATAAACAAAATAATAAATTTTTGTACTTCTTTTAATAAGTTGATGCGTGAGTAGTGCTATCTTTTAGTACTATTACCCAAAATATTTACTGACATGATGTAATTTTTCAAGGGAGACTAGCTAGGTTTTGGGGAAAATATTTAAAGTGAATGTTGGTCTAAAGTTCCCAAAGCTGATGATGGCTCTCAAAGTCATGTTTGATTGTAATACTCCCTCGGCCCCTCCATTCCCTAATATAAGAGCTAAAATTTGAATGGTTTTGATCCAAAATATAAGACTTCATCTCACATTATCTCCTCATTTAATGCGTTCTTTTTCTATTTTGCCCCTAATTCTCTTTCATATTTATTAATGCTTATGTATTTCTCTCTCTTAAAAGTATCATAATAAACATGGGCAATATTAGAAATTTAAGTATTAACTCCAGTCACCCGACTAACATTCACATGTTTCTTAAGAAACATTTTTTTAACTGCTGACTTTTATATTAGGGACCAAGGAAGTATGAATTATCAAGCTAATTAATTAATGTTTCAATTTAAATTTTCTTAATTAGCAAGGTTTGGGAGTCTGCAACAAGAGTTATCTTGGAGCTGTATAGCAGCTAGCAGATGGTCAGAACAACCTCAAAGTATTCAAAGTATCTCCACGTGTCGAACAGGCATTTGTGTATTCGGTTTCCTAAGAGTTTCCAAATCAGGGAAATATAAATATCATCTCCCCACCTGCAGCTCCCAAGTAATTTCCTTTTATGAAATAGTAATAAAAGTGTAGTGCGCGTCCCTGCAAGAACAAAAGTGTAGTACGTCGAGATCCAACCTACTGGCTATTGCATATAAGAATTGAATAAAAAAGATTAATATGAAATAAAGAAAGAGAGTAAGACTTACTGATTGCCGTTGTCTTCTTCTTCCCCCAAATTGTTCTAATTATTCCATGAAGGGTTTAACTAATTATAGTTATCTGCCTAATTTTTCTGTGGATCGTATTCATGTGTCAATTAATTAGTCTAGCCCTACAAAAAGCACTTGCACAAGTGGAAAGTATCAGTTCAGATAAAGAGAGATGTATTTCTTTGATTTGAAAGAAGAGGAATGGGTTTTATGAGGTTTAGTGCAACACACACATATAGTTTGTTATACTATTTATAGGACATTTTTAACACATTTTATCAAAATAAAAAATATTGAATCTCATTAACAGTTTTAAAATCTAATACGTTTTTGTCAATTTCTCTTATTGAAAAACACACACACACACACACACTAGTGAGAAGTTCAAGAAAAGAATACTTTATGGTACAACAAATTAAGTAGGGTAAATAAAATTATACATATACATACAATAAATTTAATGACGGGACTTATATCATGGTAAAAAATACTCATCTATCTATTATATTCTTAAAACATTTTAGCGAATTCCTGATTGGTACTCGTTTAACTATATTTTTTTTTAAAATGCACCATAGTACTAAATTAATGACACGTTAATTTTTCTTTCTTCTCTTTTGTTGGGGGGGGGGGGGAATATAAAAAAGCTACGTTGAATGTATATTGAATGAAAGGGTTGGAATTTAAAAAATAAAGGTTGCATTTATATATGAAAAGTGTTTAAGTTTGAATTGAGGATAAATTGATACTATTATTAATAGTATAAATGATTTGTTTATTTGATATCATCTATTATTATATGAGTTTAAAAAAATAGGCCAAACATGAAAGCATAAGTTCGGCCTTACAAAAAAGGTCATATCTATTTACTCAAATAGGCATTGAAATAAACCTGAATATGAGTCTTGACCTATTAATTAATAGGTTAAACTAGACTTAGAACAGGCTAGCGGTGTATTCCCACCCCCTAAGCACATGCGAAGTGATCCATATATGATATATACATATATGGCTATAAAGTATGACATGAATGAGTGGATTAGTCATAAAGTTTGAGGGTATTGTCTCTACACTGGGATTTCTATTGGCCAAACCCACGTGAACAAGATTGTTTACACCAATAAGATTTGACGAAACTTGGAGTGCTTTTGTTTATAATATTCAATATAAATACTACTAGTGGTTAAACGTGATCATATAGTGTACTTTTTGTGGGGGTTCCATCAAGGAGATAGGCCAGGTGTCAATGATCAGTAAATCATGTGTGTTCAGAAACCAACCGAAGTTTTCAACTTTGCGTACAATTCCATATTAGTTTTACTCTATCCGTTGTGTTTTTATTTATTAGTGCCAACTATGGAAAACGATGCTGCTTTTACGGGCCAGTATGTCAACGAGCATTAACTCCCTTGCGTTGCACGAAGGATTTAAATTTGAAAGTGAAAATGCTTAGATGAATAAGAATAATTATATGATATCATATGCAAATCCAAGAAACAATAGGTCAGAGCAGGCCATAGAAAAGGATGAGTGATAGAATTGCTGGAAACAGATCAATAGGTGTTGATGACAGGAAAAAGGAAATGGTATTAAATTCAACCTGCATAAAAGTAATGAGAACAGAAAATTGCGACCTTGATACTGGTTGCAAAACAATGTGTTCTGTGTATTGAAGGAGATGTTACCTGAGAATTCATGTTGGGCTGCTGATTTAACCGGTTCCTAGTCCCCTTGGGGATTAAATGCAAATTTATTTTAAACCAAGGATTGCAACACAGTGGCACAACCTCGGGTCGTCTCTAAGGAGTCTTTCTACAATACCCTAGTTAACTAAATGCAATCAAAAGCAATAAAAGGGAATGAGAGTTTTTAGAGTATTTTCACTACAACTATGACACGCCCTCAAGTTCTATGGCGCGACCGGCACGAAGTTTATGGTCTCTAAACTTCGTAAGCCATTTTATTAACCAATATTTCTAAATATTTATCATTTCACGCATTTAACTATATCATTTTCGTCTTAATGTCTATAAAGATAATTACATTAACTAATTGAATGTATCGATAAGTATTATTATTTACAATAATAATAAGAATCAATTTTCTTTATACGGTTAATTATACCTTCCTTTGTCTTAAAACACGAACTGTTAATCAACATTCTTCAATCTAAAATACAAAGCAATATGTAAATACATGCAAGCTCACTACATGACCTTTATATTTAAATCCCGTAAAGATGAGTCAGCAAAAAGATAATATGATTTGGCCAACAATACAATAAATAAAGATTAGAATATAGAAACTTTAGTTTATTATCACCATACTTGTAATATAAAAAGTATTGAAACCCCAAAGGGAAAATTTTGCATCATATAAAATATAACCCCTCTCAAGTATTGTAAAATCCATATGAAATCTCATTATTAAGAAAACTGGTTTTCTATAGAGGAACTGACACAAGCGAAATAACAGGCGTGGACACACAGTCCACGAGGGTAAATCACCAGGCGTGACACGAAGTCACGAAAACAGGCGTGGCAAGCCACGAAACAGGCGTGGTAAAACCACGAAACAGGCGTGACACGAAGTCACGAAAACAGGCGTAACTCGAGTCTACGAAAACAAGTAAACAGGCGTAGCTCGAGACTACGAAAACAAGTGAACAGGCGTAGCTCGAGTCTACGAAAACAGGCGATCAGGCGTAGCTCGAGTCTACGAAAACAAGTGAACAGGCGTAGCTCGAGACTACGAAAACAAGTGAACAGGCGTAGCTCGAGACTACGAAAAAACAGGCGCAACCCGAAGGTCACGAAAACAGGCGTGTCTGAAAGACACGAATACAGGCGCAGGTACAAGACCCACGAGAACAGGCGCTATGTGTCTAGTTCCTCTAACAAAAATATATGTATCTAATAATAAATAAATTAATTTGAAATCAGATATCAAATCTCATCATTCGTAAGACTTCAAAATGTTTTGAAGCATGCTTGATGCCAATATACCAATATCAATAAACAAATATTCTGAGAAAAAGATAACTCTTTATCAAATAGTTTATAATAAAATACTTTAGTATGAAATTCCACATCAATACCTTTAAAACTTTTAAATCAGTTTTATCCATAAGTATAAAATATACTTTGAACAAATATAGTAGAGAATAAAAGAACAGAATAAATACTTTAATCATACATCAAAGAAAATATAAATTAATTGGCACCCATAACCCACCACCCATGCCAAGAGTAGTTGTTAAGCATATCTCCTAAATCTTCTTTTTACAACTTTACTATACTTTAAGAAATATCTATATCTGTCACAGTCTTTTCCAATTTCAAAATGCGCTACACATACATTGACAAACAAGTTATTCACCACCTCACATCCACAAACATTAAGCCGTGCTTATCCTTCAAGTTCAATTTCAACATCAGCACCATTTAACATTAACCATTGACACTCTTAATCAATCATCAATCACCAGGATGAATCCAAGTTAAACCAAAGTGAAAGTCACTACCTTCTAGTAAACTTTGAACAATAATTCATATACGTTAACCATAAATACTAAGTTACAATTGTAATTTTCAGTTTCACATTCATACTAACAATTCTTCTTAAAATCCATCACATAAAACCCCAATCATTCCAATTCATGAATTCTTCTATAATATTTCCTTTCTATCACACCGACCCAGGTTTATACATCATTATCTTCATCATAACTGATTTAACCTTTTTGTCGCCTTAAAAGATTAATCAAAACAATTCAATACTCTAATCCACTAGTTGTATAGTAGAGAGTATAGGTCTTTTCCTCAATCTAGGTTATAATCTTGCTGATTCTAGGAAATAAGCCACGCAAATTATCAATGGTTTGAGAATGATTTTTGTGATTAACAACTACTATTAATAACTAAAAATGTGAAATGTAAAGAAAGTATAAGTGTGAAATTAAGAGTAGGAATCTCCTTCTTCAAATCTCAATTTGTGCAATCTCAATTGATAGGCCTCATGTGACAATTTCCTCTTAATTAACTAGCTTAAATTGGCCAAGACTCCTTAAATCTAAGAAGCTTTAGCTAGTTTAAACTAATTAATCAAGAAACCCTAGCTTAACCTTCATGCATTTTCATAGGCAACATAGAACCTAAATCTAGATTCTAATTATATGATTCACTTTAAAAAAAACAATTAAAATGTAAACACATATGATTGTTCTCATAAAGCTACAAAAATTATAAGCCTAATACACATGAAAATCAAGTTTCCTAGAAGTTAGGTTTACAAGTTTGAAGGATAAATGACATTTACATGGAAATCTCCACATAAAAATCTAGAACTAACACATCTAGAATCCTAGACATGAGAGAACTAAGGTGATTACAAACTTGAAAACCTAGAAAATGAAAATTCTCACACAAGGCCGAAATCTTGAAGCTCTTTGCACAAATCTTGACTTGAAGGAAGGAGAGGGATGCTTAGCCAAGCATGGATGTGGAGGAGATGAAGGATTTTCGTGATGAATCCATGGAGGAAGGTGGATTGGCCGTGAGTTTGGTGAAGGAGATGGAAAGAAGAGAGAAAATGGAGAGAAAGAAGATGAAGATGAAGTGGAAGTGAAGGAATGTGACAAATGAATGGGTTTTTGGGTTAAATAGGTGGTTAGTTGGTTGATGAGTTGGCAAATGAGGGTGGTGAGTTGTCAAAAAGATATTTTGATGGGAAATGGAAGGGAGTTAGGCGTGAGGTTGGTGATGAAAGGAAGGGTAAGAAGGGTATTTTAGGGATTAAGTGGAAAGTGTGGATGAATGTGGACTTGAACTTGGCTAGATTCATCCCCAAAGTTTGCTCCTTTTTCTCCTCATGATTGTGCTCCCAAAAATGCCCTTAATGAGGCCTTCAACTTTGAATTTGAAGTTAGAGCCAAATTTGAGATTTGAATTTTGGGCTCCAATCCTCTAGTCCTTGCCTTTCCTCCAAGTCCCTCCTTTGAGGTGCCAACTTGGTTTCATTTTCCCTCCAAAAATGCTCTTCCTTGCATTCCAAGCTTGTCCAAGGGTTGTGGGGTCCACGTGGGACCCCCCTACACATGAAAACGCACAACTAGTCAAAAATGACCAAAATACCCTTGGTTACTTAAAATGCAAGTATTTAAGCTAATATTTTCCAATAATTCACACATAAGCATGCGCAATAAAATATGCCAATAATGATCAAATATAGCAAATAAACCACACTAATTAAGCTCAATTTCACATGCTTAGAGGGATAAATTTTGGTCCAATCAATAACTCAGTTCATATGAATTTCAATTCTGTTCAAACTATAACCACAACTACAAGCCTGAAATTGTCAATCAAAACATCACATACCAACTTAATTTTCTCCATGATGCAACTAAGCCTTATTAGTTCTTCCTTATGATCCAACCAAGAGATCATTTTCAAAAGCATCCTTAAGAGTAACAAAGCAGCTACCTCGTAGAACAACCCCTTAATTAGCCTTTAGTTTGTTTTTTATGTATAACAATGTATGCATCTTAATATCAAATTTGAAGAACTTATGGAAATGTTAAAAATCAGCAAGAGAAAAACTTAAATAGCCAATAATGAAGAAATTAAAAAAAATACAGGACATGCTCAATTGCCTAAAGAAATCAAACAACAATCCATAATCTTCAATTTAAACAATAACTTCTAGCGATTCAAATCATGATAAAGCAGAGTGGTGAACCACAAACACATACATGCAAGACATTACCAATAACACACCTGGAATTCCCTTATTGTCAACTCTTCAATTTTTTTTCTACACTAGAGAGTCTCTTAACTCCTACACTACAAAACAATAATTTCCTAACTCTACTTCATTACCAAATTCTGCACCAACAAAACTGTATAGAGCCTCAAGTTCAATTCACTTTATACCATTGAAAAGAACCAATGAATATAAACTTAAGTAATTGCTATTTCTTTTACTTAAAAACTGAAATAGATACCCACATAAAATAACTTTAGGACTCTTAACTCCTCCCAATCAGAACTCATAAAAATAATAAAAGAAAATACTTCCCTTCATCACTTACTAACCAAAATGAACAGGAAAGGAGAGAAAACAAATTCTCTCATGCTAAGCATAACTTGGACATGCGAATAAATGTACATGATATATTAAACTACTTACTTCCCTTCACAGACCCACAAAACCAGAAATCACATGACAATAAGAAAAATAAAATCCCAATCTTATGTCAAAACAAAGCATCAATTTCCTGTTGTTCCGTTAAGCGGTAATCATCATGCATAACTATATTGAATTAAAATTTAAGCATTTGTATCTTAATGTCAGCAATTCCTTTTCACTGTTTTATAGTTTAACAAATTAACCACACTTTCCATTTAAATCAGATTGATCAACATAGGAATAAGTTAAAAATCGTCAAGCTCAAAATGCAAGCACCCATAATACTTCATTCTAATACACATTATAAACAACACAGCATCCCATTCATGCTTGTCATACAATAACTTCATGCTCTCGTTCTTGCTGATCCCAACAAACCAGAAACCCATTAT
Organism: Mimosa pudica; assembly: GCA_029929735.1. NCBI lineage: Eukaryota > Viridiplantae > Streptophyta > Magnoliopsida > Fabales > Fabaceae > Mimosa > Mimosa pudica. The sequence continues at coordinate 6,809,080 of JAKELP010000017.1, read as the reverse complement.
TCATCATTACCCATTCTTCATGAACCAACAATGCAGAAAAATTAAACAAAACTAAGGAAGAACATATAAACTAAAACCAAACACAAACAACATTTAAAAATTCAGAAATTCAAACCCCATATCGGAATCTGTTTCAAACTCGTCCAAATCGGCAGGAAAAGGCAACAAACGAAATAAATAAGGTTACCTGAACTTGTTTTTGACATTCCATGCCTCGTCGAAATCAACCAAAAAAAACGAAAGAGGAAGAAGAACTGATTCTGTGTATGTGTGTGGATTGGAGAGGAAGAACGAAGTATAGGAAAGAAGAGACGGCGAAGAGGCCGAAGGTAGAGGCCGGTGTTGACGAACAAGCACCCACACTGCCACACACACACACCTCACCGAGAGAGAGGAATGGAGGAAGCTTCTGGATGGGATATTATGAAGGAGGAGAAGAGAAATAAAAGAATTAGGATTTGAGGTGAAATTACGAAATTGCCCCTCCTATTTTTTTTTTACTTTTCCCTTTTAAATCCTTACTTAAACTAAACTGTAAAAATAATCTACACAACATCTATTTTCTCCCACCATTGTGTTGCCTAGGCCTTCAAGTATTTTTCATACAATTTTCAATCTATAATTTAATCTCTAATTATTTTTCTTATATTTTCTAAAGAAAATAAATACTAAAAATTCATACAAAAATATTTATCCTCATAAATTTATTTCTAAGGTTTTTCTTTTCCTAAATGAAACTCTGAAACCTTAAATAATTCCTCATTGTCCCTAATATAAATATTGGGGTGTTACAAACTAATTGGATGCAATAAGATTAAATCATAAGCTACTATTTTTTGGTGTTTTATGTCAAGATAAGTGAAATAAAATGTGAATGTAAGCTTCCTTGATGAATGAATCAACTAGCTATCCTTGTTCCAATATGATTGAGTTTACTTCCTTCCTTTACTAAGTACTTAGGCCTGTGAGAAGAAATATTCTCCAAACAATGCTTCTAGTTACCTAGACTTATCTATTCACCTAGACTAGTCTAGTTCACTAGCTACATTTTAATTGGCACCTAATATGCATTATACTTTGCTTAAGACATTCTCAACTCCTAATGGACAAGGTTAGCAACCTAAAGGCCAATCAAGAGTTTCAAACACATGAGTGATGAAATAAAGCTAACATTAGGCTAACAATAATTCAACCACATCATTAAAGCATAAACATAATACAAATCTCAGTATTTAAGTGTATGTAACCAGAACACAACTCCATAAAATTGCAAATCATAATTCCTAGAAACCTAGGTACCATAATATACAATCATAAAGAGAATAAAACTGAAACTAAGGAAAGAGGAAACTCCCTAGCAGCTCAAGAAACTCCAGCTAGCTTCAACAATCACCAAGGAACCAAGGATTAGTTGCTCATGACAATGGGATTACCTACACCGAAGTAAATCCCACTCTCGGCCATCAACAACAATCTGAGGTGGAGAAGACACTTATTATAGTGGATGAATCTTTGGAAATGAAGAGTGGATGAAGAAGGGAATGGCCGCAGCAGTGGGTGGCGGAGGAGGATGCCGTAGACGATGGTGGATGAAGATGAAGTAGATGGTGAAGGTGTCAAGTGAAGTTGTGCGATGTGTTCTCCCCCTGGTTCTTCGTGCTTTCTGTGTATTAAGGCAATTGGAGAGCTTTAGGGGCTGTTTGGTTGATGAATTAAAGCCCTAAATCTAAGGGTTTAGATGAGATATCCTAGTGAGCTTCCAAACAAGACCCTTATTTTTATAATCTCCATTTAGAAAAATAAGAAAGTAACTCCAAAAATTTCTATCTCCTCTTTGCCATCCAATAAACTCCCAATTTTCCTAATTTGTCCTTGACTAATCCAAAAATCAGTGTTATAGCACCAAGTTGTGATTTTCCAAATTCGAGCACTAAAATGTAATTTCTAAAATTCAGCCCTTGTGTTTGTAAAACCTCCTGAAATGAACAAATTCAAGCACAATTGTAATATCTCAAGCCCATAAGTCTTAAATGCATGAGTTTAATCCTTAAAATGATCAATTTAACACTAAATGCAAATAACTCAATGTATCAAAACTTTAAGTATAAAAGTGCCTAAATTTCCATGTATTATCCTAGGACAAGAGGCACTTTACTATAATTAATGGGTTAAAAATGTCAAATAATCATATACAATCAGCTGCACATTCATTGTGAGCTGCTGTAAATAATATAACTTCGAAATATCGTGGACAGAGTTTTACACACAGAAATTCATTGCCTTTGACATAAGCAGCTAATAGACATTCAAACTAAAATGACAGCATACTCAAAACAGTCCAGATTCCAGCCAAATTAATAAGTTCGGAAAACGCAAATGTACCAACCATTCTAATCTTAATTCAAAACTGTAAAATACTAAAATGCCCTAAGAAATTTTATCCAAGTGAAATTCTAAGAACTCAACCTCGAAGATTAGATCAGTTTGCTTATGCTATTCTAAGTTAACTACAGGTTTTGAGTTCGAGAAGTGGGAAATATCTTAGGGGTTAGGGATGCAAACCTTAATAGTTCTTATCATGCCTGAAAACTGTATTAGTTTAGGCCCGTTGAGTTCCCGAAGATATAAGGGCTGTCATGCATGGGATACCGGGTGCATACGCAAAAAATTCGTTCTAAGAACTCTTCTTTAGTCATATTTATATGCATGTAAATAATTTTAATTTTCATTTATTATTTTTATTTCATTTTCATTAAATACAATGTCTATTAAATAGGGATAGAATTAAAATTATTGAATTTTAAAAACATTAATGAATTTAAATTTTATGTTTATGAGAAACAGTAGTGCTTAAATAAGCTAAGTGGCTTAAAATCTTTTCATGTAGTATAAAATTATCTAAAATTCCTAAATTAAAATATTAAAAATAAATTAAAATTCTAAGCAAAAAAATATTAAAAATAAAATGACGACAACAATTTAACCAATAACAACTACAATTACTATCTAATGTATGTTATTTCACGGAAATTTTGAATTCAAAGTAGTCTTTAATTCAAATTTCTCAGATTTAATTCCGAGTAGAGTATAATTTTGAGAATCTCTTGATTTATTAGTTTTGGTGGTTCTTACTTATATATACATGTCTTTCTCACAAAAAAGTAATGAAAGGGAGGCACATGAGCTCTCTTATATCATGATGACTCCCCCATGGCTTCATCAGCAAAAGAAGGTGTGGCTTTTTCTTGGAAGAAGTATATAAATGTCGCCCCTCCTCTTGTGTGTGCATATATACTATGATTCTCTCACCCGAAATGTGTGCGCGCTTATAAAAAGTTGATTCTCGTACAAGACAAATTAAGTCCTATATCATTATATCATCTACCCCTCTAGATTGCTAGATTTACAAAATATGCTTTTATTATGGCTTCTGGATGCAGATATTCGTGCATATACAGTGATCAGATTCAGCTGACCTTTTTATTTTCACAAATTGTTCAGCTGCTTCAGTAAAGAAAAAGTGGAGATGTAATAGGCATGATGATCACCTCTTCCTATAATCAGTCTTATCTGATCAGTCCCAAGCTATCACTTTTCTTGCTTATTGAACGGGCTCGGGTTGTTCAATATTCTATGAGTGAACATGCATGTTAAAATTATTAATTAGGATGCTAATGATGAATTGGATTGTTGCTCATACAAAAATTGAAAATGGTTCAGTTGGTTTAATGTTATTTTATTCCTATATTTTTTAATACATTTTGCTTTGATATATTTTGAATTTAAAATAAAGATAATTTTTATTTATTCTTTTTTGGTGAAATTATTTCTTCATTTCTTTTTCGAAAAATATATTATTGAGTTATATAAATTTTATTTATTAAATAATTTATAAACTTATAGATAATGTCAAATGTTTTGATTATCACTTATTATTTTTTGTAAAATAATAGTTTGTTTTTATTTTCTTGAATATTTAAAAAATATATATTTTTAGATCACATTTTCTATTATTATTATTTATTACTTTCATCTATTTATTTTAAAAAATACTTGTTTAACTAATGCATATATTTGCAGGAACTTAAAACTCATCTTTTGTTGTATTACAAAGGCAAACAAAGCTACAAAAATTAAACTTTCCTATCCAGCCCCATGTTGTGCACAAAGGCCTGTGGTCTAGCTAGCGCACTTTGTGCGTCAACCCTATAGTGGATCGGATGTGACTCATCGCATCCTGATAGAATTAATTGCAGGCCCTCTAAAGAATCAGTATACATTTTCACCTTGTCATGTTTCAGTCTTTTACATTCTTCCAAGCCTCTTTGAATTGCCAGAATGTTAATCATATTATTAGAGGCTAATCCAATTTTTTGTTGGAAACCCCATTGCCATATTCCTTGACATTCTCTTGCTACCCCCCATAGTTCCTTGATTCTATGTTGAAGTTGAGCCATCTACATCCACACGTAAGACACCCATCTCTGGAGCTTCCCATTTTGTCTTTGCTGGTGACTGAAAGATTTATTATGTGATGCTTGAATAGACCCCATTTTCAGCGCCCTCCATCATGAGAAACGCTCGACGTTGAATGATGCTTCTCACATTTTTCAGCTTGCCCCTTAAATGCTCTCTTGCACCTGTTTTTCCAAAGTAACCAACATATAGTTGGGAAAATATGCTCCAAGGCCATTTATTCCATCTTCTTGCTCCCAAGTTTGCTTTGTCATTCCACTCTAGTCATTCCTGCAAGTTACCACTAAAAAACTTGTACATATAAATTGGGTTAATTAGTGAAAACCACACTCTTTGTGCATGCTCACAATTGTATATGTCTCACTTTGCTACTATGTGTTCGTCGGCGTTTGTCAAAAACGTTGTAGTGTGTCTGGCATGTTTATAAGTGCCAATAAGTGACAAAAATAAACACTATCACACAATGAGTTTTTTGTATGAGGCGTCAGGTAACAGATGAATAAAAATATTTTCTCAGAAAATATTGTCTACGCATCGTCCTCGAAGCTCAATCATCCTAATGTTGGTTTATAAAATGTTAAATGATGGCAAAAAAGAGGGAACCTCATGACAGGACAAGATGATGCCTAATTAAGCTTAATCAAAGTGTATTTTGGCAAAATATTTAAGTCATCATTAATTATATAACCTCATTTACATGATGGAATTTTTAAACGGATGGAATAATGAGTTTAACTGTAAAAATTTCGAGGATCAAATAAAAAGAAAAAAGATTGAGAGGGACTTGCTTCAATACTAAATTAAACTGTAAGGAGTGGGAGGCTAGCTAGTTTTCCCTTTTATTCGAAGTCTAACAAAGCATATGATCGACATGTATGAAGGAATAGACTAAACCAATAATTCCGAATACCTAGTGGCAATATAATTTTTACGGAATTAATATGTTTGTTTGTTTCAATTAAGGAGAAATTATTGCATGAATCTTGTGCATCACGTCATTTATGGTCCGGCCGATAACATCTAAACATGTAAGGTCTTACTTGTAATACCTAATTTGATTTGGTATTCTAAAAATCTAATTAACACATTAAAAATTTTAAATGATGACATGTTTTCAATGTTTTTATTTTACTAATTGAAAAAAAATATTGTTTTAGTTAGTTAATATTTTTATGATGTAACGTCAGATTAAAAATTTGTACGTAAGTACTTACATGTTTGGTTGTTATTGGCCGGATCACAAATGACGTGGTGCATAGTGGATTCATGCAAGAATATCTCTAATTAAGCTAACTTTGTTTTTTTAACAATATTCTTATAATCAATTAATGTTAATTAAAGCAAGTGGACAAGAAAAAGCTGAGTGTCATCATTCGAGCCCACAGCAACTAAAATCCTTGCTAATGTTTGCTGGTTGAAAGAAAGGCTTCCAAATGAAGGGATTCTCATATAAAACATGAAAAAAGCAAGAATAATTTGAGTGCATAATATCACACCTTCACCTATGAATGACAAGATGGAAAGTTCTTCTTTAATTTTCGATCATTTATATATTCGAATCTGCTAGCCTATTATTATTATTATGCAGTCTCGTGATCTCAATTTGTTAAATTGCAAACTTGGGTTAGTGGGTTAGGAACTGCTAATATTGAGTTGTGATGCTATATATGCTTAAAATTAATCAAGGGGAGGAGTGTATATGGAGTTTTTATTTATTTCTTTGTTGACTTAGAGAGACATATATACATTAACCATGGCAGGCTAAGATTAGGATTAAAACAAAAATCTACTTCTATATAAAAATTTATTATATGATATTTTGACCAAATTTTTATTCCTTGATTAGGTTAAATAGATATTGGTGATTTACGATACGACAAGCCTTTTATTTTAGATGAAGTATTACTAATTGACCCTCTTACAAAAGTTGAATCAAAACACACAAGATATGGTCTACATATCTCAATTTGACTCAAAAGTATTAAAACATGAATAATTTATTTTTTCCATCATAATTTATGCTGCAATATTTATGAGTAAATTTTATTTTGTGTGCCTTCTTGCATATTATTTTCAGAGGACTTATTGTTAATAACTCACCTTAAGGTGACTTATAAATTGATACTTTTCTAATCATTAATGCCATATCTGTTGATGTAATTGAGAGATATTAAGAAAGATGTAAATGACATAACCATAATACATGTTATATGAGCTCTATAAAATATTTGTTGTAATATTAGATTATATATCAATTCGTGATTATATGAAATTTAACTTGAAGGAAAAAATTAAAGAGAAAATGAAAAAAATGTCTACTAAAATCAACTCTAAATTATGAAATGCATTTAGGGTGAAAGGAGTGATTAACTTTTTTTATCTATTTAATAATTATATAATTTCTTCCGGAATCAAAGCCACAAGCCCATGTTCGTTGAACCCAACAAAATTTAAGGCCCATTTTTTTCTATGGTTGGTTATAAGCCTATCTATGTCAAACGCGATTAACATTTAGAAGTTCCCTCAAGATGTCATCCTGGCTGCGTCCGTACTTCCTTGACAGTGTTAGGATTCCCTTGATCTTTCCCCCTTGAACGTCCTTAAATATTTATTTTTTTCACAAAACAATTGCTCACACTCTCTACTTAAGTTGTAACCCACCATCAGACCTTTAAAAAACAAACAAACCTGCACTCCCAAGATAAATTGGAATCATGTGTTTGTTGTAAAGATTAGTAGACGAGGTTCCTGCACCCCATATTATCTTGGGAATCATGGTTCCTACCCCTTTAAAAAATATTAACTTGTTTTTGGACAGACTTAAAATGAAACACACAGTTTTCTTCAAAAAATAAATATAATATTAAAGTTATGGGTATACACCAAACGAAGGCAAATTGTTTGATCTATCGTTTTCAAAAAATAAATATAATATTACGTGACTGAGAAATAGATAGATAGATGAAAACAATGGACGGAGTACAAATGAACTAGTATGTACTTGGAGGGAACGTAACAGTCTCTTCCAAATTGACGGGGTTCGGCATATATACATATAAATCCCAACTAACATTACTATTTCATTACCCCTCCATTTCTTTTTAGTGATTGTTTAATGTTTAATTAATACTTGTGTGTGTGCACTATATGCATCGACCAAGAAATTTTGTTAATATGCTTAAATTTCGAAATTCTATGAAGTATTTGTAAATGCACACCTCAAGCTATAAACTAGTTGGGGAAAAAAAGACAAATTAACTTATTGAAATGGAATAAAATGCCACCAATCATAAATTATTTTTATCAAAAAAATAAACAACATTGACGTGGGATATACCGAAAACGTAGATGTTTGTTAATTTAACTTAATATGTTCTTTCATACAAGTAAAGTTTATGATATCAGTTGCTCACATCTTAATTCTAACCATTCTTTTTCTAACTTTTCACACTATTGATGATGACTATGAACATATAGTTTTAGAAGAAAATGATAGAAAAATGTCTTCTGAAAAATGATAGATTTTAAAAAGTTGATGAGTAACTTTGAGTATAGATATTAGCAATTACAAATAATTTAATTATCATGAATTTCAAAATTCAGAATTTATTTTTGTCATTTTCCTTAGCTTAAATTTATTGAGAAGCAATAAAAGCAAATTTTTTAAAGTAATTGTTAACCTTTGAAAATTTCACATTTTACACACTTTTAACATGTTTCAAGCTAATATGTGTTTGATAATGTGGTTATAAGAGAGAACATCATGTGAAAATGTCTGAACTCCTCTCATCAATAAGCTGTGAAGAATTTATAAATTCCCTCAATACTTTGCAATATTTTGTAGGAAAAAACAAAAAGAAGTGGAACTAAACGAAGAACTAAAAGGAAGCAAAATGTAGGACGTTACACTGTGAAGCTCTTCGTGACAAGCAAGCCCACAAATCACATCTACCTTTTCTGTAGATTGCCACAGTGAGCAAGTAAATCAAGGAACCCCTCTTTTGTGCAACTCACCTCAGCGAGCACAAATGTTCATTGCGGTGAGCATGCACTAGTGCAAATGATTCGTTTATGTCTTCTAAAATGCGAAAAGTACGGCGTAAATGCGGGTTTACATTCCCTACTCATCCAATATTTTCTCATCCCTCACTCATCCTCAAATACACACACAAATATGTGTGGCCCAACATACTCTCTCCTCTTTTCTTCTTTTTCCTCCCCACCTCACTTTTTTTTTCTCTCTCTCTCTCTCCAACCTCCCATCCCCACCGGCCATCGCCTCCTCCTCCCACCTCAACCGCCGCCACAGATGTCTCCACCGCCCAACCTCCCCAACCGTCTGTCTCTCTCCTCTCCTCCGACCTCCACGTCATTAACCTCCTGTCCGTCGACGTCACCGCCTTTCCGACCACCTTCCTCACATCCGCCGACATCTCCAACGTCCTCGCGTCCCCCGACGTCTCCTGCAACCAACCTCTCCAGCTCCTCTCTTCGACGCCTCCGCCGGCGTCGAAGAGAGGAGCTGGAGAGGTTGGTTGCAGGAGAGGTGAGAGGAGTGGAGGAGGTGAAGGCGAGAGGCCGACGGTGGTGGCGGTTGTGGAGACGTCAATGGTGGTGGCGGTTGAGATGGGAGGAGGATGTGGTGGCCGGTGGGGTGGGAGGTTGGAGAGAGAGAGAAAAAAGTGAGGTGGGGAAGAAGAAGAAGAGAGGAGAGAGTATGTGGGGGCCACACATATTTGTGTGTGTACTTGAGGATGAGTGAGGGATGAGAAAATGTTGGATGAGCAGGGAATGTAAACCCCATAAATATGCTAGAGTTGGTCAGAAAAACGCAAAGAACACATTGGTTGAATTTTAGAGCTAAAACTATTAGGGGTGTTCATATGGCCTGGCCACTTGGGTCGCGCTCCCCTACCTCGATAAAAAATGCTTAGCCCAACCTGAAAAAAGAGACCCAATGAGAAATGAGTATTTTAGGCCTAAGCGGTAAGGAGAGTATGCTGCTATATCCATTTGGCACCGCCCGTAAAATATACTACAAGATAATATATATGAATATTTTATATTGTAGTATAATACTACCTCCGGTTCTAAATATAAGATCTAGATAACTTTTTTTTGAAAGATTAAGGTTGCGAATAGGTTATCAAATCATGACATATTTGATATCTTTTTAGATTATCCATTAGCTTATAGGTAAAATAAACTAGTTTAAGAGAAAAAAATTAGGTAAATCAATTTATAATTAACTTATTTTTTGCTTTTTTAGGATTTTTCAAAAAAGTCATCTAGGTCCTATATTTAGGACCGGAGGGAGTATTTGAATATTATGGATCGGATATTTGCAAAAGCATGCGATAGTTTTAAAATTTCAGTACTTAAGTGATATAATAAAATTATTTTGGAACAATTTAATGCAAGAAAATCTCAAATATATTTGAATTTCATAAAGTGTATATAATTTTGGGTGAGAACTGAGGAGTGATCACATAGGCATGATTCCCGCCCTAACCTTGCCAACTCAAATTGTATGGGCCACTAATAGGTAGGGAGCCAGTGGATTAGGTATGGATTAATACCTTAACATTATTCTTTTCTGCTAATTACTTAATGTTATGTTTTAGATTTAACTTCTGCCTAACATTTCTAAGTGAATAGCCAACATTTAGAATGATTGTTGAACTAGTGACATGAGAGCATTAATTAAGTAAAGAACCAGGTTAATTTAAGCTTGTATTGCAATTCAATTTGGGAATAAAAGTATGTTGGTGAGATTAAAATATTCACAAACTAATCTTTGTGATGTCGAGGTGGTTTGTTTATAAAGACTAATTGATGACAATATTATATATGCAATAAAAGATTATGCATAGTAATGTCAATTAAAGTTTGAATATGCCTGATAAAATTATTTGAATGCTCAAGGCTTCAAACAACATAATAGGTATGACCATAATAGGGAAGGAACGATTAGGTATCATAAAATTAATACAATTAAAATAAATGACTTATACTTGTCAATTTGTGTTTTCAAAGTGTTTTCTTTTACAATTTCCCGCTTTTAAAATTAAGTTAATTTACACAATTATTTACTCCATATCCAAATATAGTTTTGATTATATGGACACAATGGATTTGCATATTACCTAGTGCTTATTAAATGACAACTTTACATTAAACATATTTATATCTAGGGAAAATTAATTTGAGGTCCCCCACAAGGGACTTAATACTAGAAAAGTCCCAAAAGTTGAAAAAATTAATGTAGGGTCTCAAGGGACCTCACTTTAATATACTTGAAAAGTGAAAAGACATTTTTGCCCCTCCATTCATCTTCTTCCCCACTCCTCCATTCTCTCTTCTCCCTCCTCTTCTTCTTTCCCACTCCTCCTCCCCTCCCCCGCCGCCGCCGCCGCATCTAGCCACCGCCTGCACCGCACCGCCCCTCCTCCGGCGCACCATCCAGCTCCAGCGCCGTCTCCACCACCGCCCCCACCGCCTCCTCCGCCACCATCTCTCCTCTCTCTCTCCTCCTCCTTCCAAGTCATCCTCAAAACCCCCTCCCTCCCCCCTTCTTCCCTCGCCGCCGCGCTGCCGCCTTCACCGCCACCATTGCACACCCAAAACCTCAAACTCAAAGTCGACTTCACCGGCCCCTACCTCCTCCGTCACGCCGTCACTAACGGCGACGTTAACTCCGTGAGGGGCCTCATTAAACGAGACAGGTCCCTTCTTACTAAGTTGCCATGTCATGAGGCTGAGTCTGTTCTCCGAGTGGCCACCCAGTTGGATAGCCCTGAGGGGATGGTGCATGTTCTGTTAGAGGCAGGGCTGAGAGTGGAGGATGGTGGGGTGTTTGGATCTAAGGGCTGGGATGAGTTACACGTGGCGGTGGAGAGGGGGGATGTTGGGTGTGTGAGGGTGTTGCTGGATAGTGGTGCGGGTGTTAATGCTAGGTGTCGTGATGGTGGCGGTGAAGGCGGTGGCGCGGCGGCGAGGGAAGGAGGGTGGAGGGAGGGGCTGGGGTTTGAGGATGACTTGGAAGGAGGAGGGAGAGAGGGGAGAGAGATGGTGGCGGAGGGGGCGGTGGTGGAGACGGCGCTAGAGTTGGATGGTGCGCCGGCGGAGGGGCGGTGCCAGTGAAGGCAGTGGCTGGATGCGGCGGCGGCAGCGGGGGAGGGGAGGAGGAGTGGGGAAGAAGAAGAGGAGGGAGAAGAGAGAATGGAGGAGTGGGGAAGAAGATGAATGGAGGGGCAAAAATGTCTTTTCAATTTTCAAGTATATTAAAGTGAGGTCCCTTGAGACCCTACATTAATTTTTTCAACTTTTGGGACTTTTCTAGTATTAAGTCTCTTGTGGGGGACATCAAATTAATTTTCCCTTATATATCTATATATATAGCTGCTGTGAATCAATGGATATTCCAACTGATTCCTTTGACCATTCTACGTCATGCATTGTCTTTTCTTGACAAGAGACCTCACCCATACTAAGAGTCTAAGACCATGTTTTTTTTTCCCATGAGTTTAAGACCATGCATGGTACTGCAAAAATTACGTTTTCTTGTGATCTGCACCGGGAGAGGGTTTTCTCAGAATCTCAACCCTCCTCATCTCTCAGAATTCCCTCTTTGGGGATTATTTTGCCTGTTGAAATTCATCTAAAAGCTCATAATTTACCACTTGTACCATTAAAAATTAAAAAAAATATATTAACATATAAAATAAATGAAGAACTTTTAATTTTTTTTATTTTATTACACTTTTGGGTATAAAAAATTTCAACTATCTAGACCTATTTTATTTCAATACAAGGATCTATAAGATATATAAACTAGTCCAGTTAACTGTAAAATAATTTTACAGTTCACTGACCAGTTAACTGTAAAATATTTTACAATTAACTGGACAAGTCTGTATTTCTTATAGATTCTTATATTGAAATGAAATAGATTTAAATAGTTGAAATTTTTAATGCTAAATTTTTTTATATTATGATACATTTTAGTTTTATTTTTAATGGTACAAGTGGCAAATTATGAGCTCTTAAATGAATCTCAATGTGCCAAAAAAATACCCCAAAGAGGGGGTTACGAGGGAAAGGGAGAAGGAGGGAACGGATTCTGAGAGAATCCGAACCGATCTCCACCACTGTGCATATATATATAAATCTTCACTCCTCCCTAGACACACAGCATTATCACTCACCAAGCAACATCAAAACTCCACCAGCCATGGCAATCTTAAAAAACACCATAATACTCTTCATCATCACCCTCTTCCTAAACAACAACAACATCCTCATCCAAGTCAAATCTCTCATTCCCCACATTAAACTACCCCACTTCAGAACTAGAACTCGCCGGCGGTGCCGCCTTTTCCAACGGCGAATTACATCTAACAAAGATTGACACCATAGGAAACCCCTTCAAATTCAGCATGGGAATAGTAGCATACTCCCACAAAATCCCACTCTACACTGCCACACCCACCAAAGCCACCACCCCATTTAACTTCACCACCGACTTTGACTTCATCGTCCGACGACCGTCCTCCACCGGGCCCCACGGCGAAGGCATGACATTCTTCATTGCAACCCCTGACTACGCCTTCCCATTGAGAAACTCCACCGATGGCTTCCTCGGCCTCTTTACGCCTCAGACCGCCTTTTCGCCGCCCGGGATGAACAAGATCGTCGCCGTGGAGTTCGACAGCTTTGCCAACGGGTGGGACCCAAACCCTGGGACCCAGTCGCCGCATATAGGGATAGATGTTGGGTCCATAAAGTCGAAGGACACTTTTGCATGGCCTGTTGATGACCAACCTAATGGTGTAATTGCTAGTGCAACTGTTAGCTATGATTCTGAGAGCTTAGAATTTAGAGCTGTTGTACGTTATCCAGATTCTGTGACCACTTTGATTTCAAAGCTTGATTCGACGGAGGTTTTGCCTGAGAATGTTATTGTCGGTTTTTCTGCGGCCACTGGGGACTTGGTGGAATCATACCGACTTAGTTCTTGGAATTACCGTTCAACAAGTTAAGCCAAGCGCTTAAATAAAAATAAATTATGTTGTTTGTAAACAACGTATTTTATTTTTATCTAAGTGGAAGTGGGTGGACAGGAAGTTAAACTGAATGGAGATATTTTAAGCAGACAGAAAATGGCGAACAATAAGTTATGGAATGCAACTTTGTATGTTATTTCAAGTGTTGTGGTTTTGGTTTCCAGTGTTCGAGTCTAATATGAATGTTGAAATAATTGGCAGTTAGTGACGGTGTGATTTTAGATGATGGGAAGTTTTAACCCCAAAACACAATGCTTCGTTCATATAAATAATAAACTCGACTTTTCTTTAATATGTATCTATATTAAATAAATGTTATGATAGCAGCTTTTTTTTCGATTTTCTAACTTTATTTGTCCTCATTGACAATATCTTTAAGAAACATACAGACCTGGCCCTCGTTATATGTCTATGGACAATGACTCAAAGTGAGGGGGCATGGAAGGTGAAAATTAGGGGTGTTAATTAGTTGGGCTGGGCAGGGTATAACCTATGGGCTCATTTGGTTGGAGGGAATGATTTTGAGGGAATGGGAATGAGATTGAGAATGGGAGTGTGAGTGAGTTTGAGATAGGATTCAATTTTTAAAATTAAGTTTGGTATGAGGGAATATTTTGAGGGATTAGCTAAATTAATTTTTAAAAAAAAATTAGTTATAAATTATAAAATGACATTAATGACCCTCACAATAAATAAAAAGATATATCATTATCTATTTAAATTAATCCTTCCATTTCAGTTCAAAAATTAATATAAAGAAACCCGGAAAAAACTAATTGCTAAAATTGTGGGAAATAGAATTTTTTCTACTGTAGATCAAGAATCAGTTACAAAAAAAACTCAAAGAAAAGACTGATTCCATTTATAACTAATCAAGATGTTTCCATTTATACTATGCACTACTTTCTTAACCCTCACCCATTTTCTTATTTTTGAAAATTTAGAAACGAGTTTCATATGTTTCATATGCAAGCGAAAAATAATTTCATGAATGTATCTTATATTTATAAGCTTTACTATTTTTTGAAATACACCTAGTTATAAAAAGAGAAGAATCGTCATCTATATAAACAACGGTCATATAATAGTTTATAACTATGGATATATGAAACCCTAATTTCACAACCGTTAAGTTTCATAATCAAATAAAAATTGAATTTCGATAAAAAATATCAAATAAGAATAAAAGATGGGATTTTGATGTGTGGGTATGAAGAAAGATGAGATTTTTTAATTGAGAAGAATTAGAGAGGAGAGAAAATCATGTGCCTGGAGATTAGGGTTGAGAAGAGAAAGAGATGAGAGACTTGAGATAGAAGAGATTTTTTTCACCGATATGTGAGAAGAGATGAGAATGTAATATATATATATATATATATATATATATAGTTTTAATTTTAATAGATATGGTTAATAGGTGTAATAAAAAATATATAAAAAAGGTATGATTAGGGTTATTTTGGTAATTTAAGTAATCATTCTCACTAATGGATAGCCAATACCAGGGGTGAGGTGGGATTGGGTTATTCCCACTTAAGTGGGATTGGGAATCCCACTTAAGTGGAATACCACCAACCAAACCATGGATTGAGATTGAATCTCAATCCCAATCTCATTCCCTCACCCTCATTCCCACTAACCAAACGGGCCCTATGTTTCACGCCCAACCTGAAGATTGAATGAGATGCATTTTTGCAGCCTCTGCCCATGAAAAGATGTGCTATTTCCGGATGAATTAGGCGGGCAGGGCATGACGGGCTTTCATGGGGTTAACACTCTATTGGCCAAGATACTCTATTATATATGAAAAAATTCAAATAAAAATAATATTTCAACTATCAAATATATTATAAATTTTCAAAATTAAAATATTTACAAAGAATAAATATTAATATTAACATTACACAATTTTAAGGTCATAAAAAAAGACGTAACACTTCTTAATACATTCAAAAGAAAAAAATATCAATTATCCATATATATATAATTTTAAAATATAATTATCTATATTTAATGGGTAGAACAACATTCTATACCCGATGCCTGCCCCTACACATTCATATTGACCATGCTTGGGAAGGCCCATTTTTTCTTTGGGCCGCTTTTTCTATGCATGTAGGGCAAAACATTTTTTTTTACCGGGTTGGGGTGGGCATTGCCGGCCTATGAGTATCACTCCTAATAAAAGGTACTCTCTTATATTTAGGAACTTATCCACTTCCCCAAAGTGATCTTATATTTAGGAACGAAGAGAGTATACTCTTTGAGACCAAATATTCGCTGTCTCTATTCATTCAACGGACGCATGATTTTTTAAGGAAAAAAAAACTTACGTAAATTTGCACTTTCAAAATTTTCGTGACGGAAAAAAGTCATAGGATGGGCGGGATGGGCAGTGCGGATTGGGATGGGACAAATTTGCACACTCCTAATTTTATAGTCCTTTGCAAAATAATTAATTAAGAATTTAAATAATTCAGATTTAGACAAAATATAGGATTCTCGCCTTGATATGTTCATTACCCTTCTAATTTGCCATCTTGGCCTTATATTTATTCCACATCTTGTCTATTTTCTAGCCAAAAACTTCTATTATAAACTCCATTATCCTCGTTACTCTCTTCACTAATCCAATTAGTAACCATGACAACCTTTCCAACCCAAAATCCCACATTTACTCTACTCACAATCTTCATCATCATTGTACATTATTTCTCACACATGATCATCATCACCAACGCACAATCACGCTCAGTTTCCTTCATATACTCCTCCACCACAACTCTCAACCTCCAAGACCTAGTTTTCTCCGGGGACGCCACTTCCTCCGGCGACGCCATTCACCTCATTTCAAGAGACAAACATGGCAACCCCCTCCCCCACAGCGCAGGCCAAGCCATCTATTCCCAACCGGTAAACATATGGGATGCCACCACCAGCATTATCGCTGACTTCACCACCGTCTTCTACTTCTCCGTCAACCGGAGTGGTTCAACGCTTCATGGAGACGGTTTCACATTCTTCATGGCCCCACTTGACTCCACCACCACCCCCATCAACTCCACCGGTGGCCTCCTAGGGCTTTATACCCCAGAAACTACCATAGAATATAACACTAATAATAGTACTAGTAACATTAATAGTAATAGTAATAATGATGATGGTGATAATGGTAATAATAATAATAATTTTTCATCTTCTTTTAGTAAGCTTGAATTTGTGGCTGTGGAGTTTGATAGTTTTGCTAATGAATGGGATCCGAATCCATTTTATGAGTATCCTCATGTGGGGATAAATGTGAATTCTATGAGGTCGGTGAGAACAATGGGGTGGGGAAGTAATTATTTTGAGGGAGATGGAGCGATAGTTAAGGCTAGAGTAAGGTATGATTCTGAAGAGAGAGAATTGATGGTAATGGTGAGTTATCCTGATAGTAATAATGACGATAACGCTGAATGTCTCACGCATATAATTGATCTAAGGAGTGTGTTACCAGAATGGGTGGTGATTGTTTTTTCGGGTTCAACTGGTGATTTAGTTGAAGCCACTGACATTCTTTTTTGGTCGTTTAAATCGTCCTTGCAAATAATTAACAGTACTGATGATTCGAATATGCAGGAGAGCACATTAGATAATGCTGTATCAATTTAAGAGTTTTTCGGTTCTATCCAATTCCTCTGTGTGAAAGAATACAAAAAAGTTGTGTATATATAATGAGTTGCTCAAACCAATATTTAAGAGTTTTTACTGCTTGTAACATGCATTTTGGTAAATACTAAGTTTTGCACGAAGTCTGTTACTAACACTACAAAAAAAACGGGCTATTCCGGCGCAACCTTACCGGCGTTTTGGTCCAAAACGCCTATATGAGACGCATACCGGCGTTTTTACCCAAAGCGCCTATATGAAAACGCCAATAAATTTGGCGCGCGCTTCCCGCCTTTTTTCCCGCGTTTCCATATCGGCGTTTTGGGTATAACAAACGCCGGTATGGTTTTTAAATTTAAAAAGAGGGGCTGACAGTTTTTTTTTATTTTTTTATTCAGAAAACCGCATATAGGCATTTCTTCAAACCGCCTATATGCGATTAAATATTATTTTAATCGCACATAGGCGTTTTGAGAAACGCCTATGTGCATAACGTGTATTTAATATCCACTTTATGCGCATATCGGTGTTTTGAAAAACGCCTATCTGCGCATTAAGTGCATATTAAATGCACTAAATGCATATAGGCGTTTCTCAAAACGCCTATATGCGATTAAAATAACATTTAATCGCATACAGGCGTTTTGAGGAAACGCCTATATGCATTATTTACATTAAAATAATGCATATAGGCGTTTGGCAAAACGCCTATATGCATTATTTAATATTAAAATGCATATGGGCGTTTTCCAAACGCCGGTACGCACCTCCGTTCCCTATAAATAGCACCTCCCTCCTTCCGCAAAGTTGCTCATTTTCTCGTTTTCTTCTATTTTTCTTCTCTTCGTCTCTCATTCAATGTTGCTGTTGCTTTGTTTTTTTTGCTAGTTTTGCTGATGTTTTTTATTTCGTGTTTTTTGGTGGTATTTGATTTTATAATGTTGATATGATCTTATTGCTTTTCTTTTACATATTGCTTGTTGTTTTGATTTTATATATTTGGGTATCATGTTTTATGAATTACTCTTGTTATTGCTTATGTTTATATATATTATTCTTTATGTGTATGTAACTTTGGGATTAACATATTATTCCTTATGTTTTTGAACATTTTTCTTCCTGGTTCTAAACAATCAGGAAGAAAAATGTTTTTTATTTTTTTTTTGAAAACACATACCGGCGTTTTGCAAAACGCCGGTATGAAATATTATTATTTAATACCGCACATAGGCGTTTTATAAAACGCCTATGTGCATAAATAAAAAAATATTATTTCCGCATACCGGCGTTCTGCCCCTCGTCTAGGCGTTTTCCAAAACGCCGAGATGCCGCATTTCGACGGCAAATTTATAGGCGTTTTGCCAAAACGCCGTAGCGCTATTTCGCCGGAAAATTCCGCCGATGCGAGGCCCTATAATTATAATTATGATTATTTGGGGATACAGCTTGTTATTAATTAGCCCATTGGTGGAGATTGTTTATATATTAATTGGAAGGGCAAAAGCGTTTATATGATAATTAACTATTTCAATTTGGGCGAAAATAATAAATGATTATTTCGTGTTGCATAAATAATAACAAATTTTGTGACCCAGTGCAAAAATGATAAAACCGGTACTAAATGTTAATTTTTAGTTTTGTAAAACCTTGGTGATTTATTTTCTAAAGTAAAAATAACTATTTACCCCCTCACAAGTAAAACTCAACATTTCTTCTTTCTCCACTGCTAGACCAAAGAACTATGTTGGTGTTAGTAGAGATTTATTTGTGTGTCTATATATGTCTTTAGCATTGTCATCCATTTAATAAGATGTGATAATAAATATTGTGATGTTTACAATATTTAAGACACGGACTAAGGGAGCACTAGTGTGTCCTAAATCCTAATGTTGAGATTTTTTCCCCCCAAAATTCTTAAGGTTGAGAGATTGAAATAGGGATAAAGTTCGTATTTTATCTACAAATTTTCATGTCTGGTTCGTATGGAACCATAAATTATTTTTAAAAGTGAAATCGTACTCAAACTCATTATTACTCTTTAGATTTGTGTGGCCTCATCATATTAATTAATTTTAAATGAAGAGTTTATCTCCAAGTATGACTATTAATCGAGCACAATGATACCGTGTAATCCATGTAGCCGACCCCACCTAAGTGGGATAAGACTTTGTTGTTGTTGTTGTTGTTGTATTTTTGCCATTGAAAAAATTGATGATGCCAAAAGTTCATGACGGATATTTTTTATAAAATTGCACCTTTTAGTTTTTGAAATAATGACTTAAAATTATTTATCTAGGCCCACAGAACTTGAAAGTAAGGGAAGTTGGATGGAATTTAGGTTTTATTTAAATTTCTTAATTTTATAAATTGTATGTTCATTTTTTCTTACGTTGATAAAAAAACTTTATAGCGCTAGATGCTCTTGACACAAAATTTATGTTAAAATTGCTCAGACACAATTGAAATCAAGGACTAATCGCCCTTAGAATTGATCAAAATATGTGATCTCCATCAACTTGGTAGGCTCATTGGTACTGGCGGGTTGGTCCATAGAACAGGCCCGTCTAGAAAATGGGCTGAGTCTGACCAATCTTACCTGACCTGGGATGTGTGGCTTTATTATATAATGCGTCATTCTCAACTTTTACAATTACTCCCTCCGGTCCTAAATATAAGACCTAATTGATTTTTTTGAAAAATCTTAAAAAACAGCAAAATAAGTTAATTATAAATTGATTTACCTAATTTTTTCCCTTAAACTAGTTTATTTTACTTATAAACTAATGGATAATCTAAAAATATAACAAATATGTCATGATTTAATATACTATTTTGCAACCTTAACCTCTCCAAAAAAAAGTTATCTAGGTCCTATTTTTAGGACCGGAGGGAGTATTATTTATCAAAAAAAAAACTTTTACAATTATTAATTAACTGAAAGATCTATTGTTTTTCCTGATAGATCATAGGCGCGATGAATTAACTTTATCATCATCTTAATTTTTAAAACTTATACGAGTAATTTTTATTTATATTTTATATAAAATTAACAATTATTTTAACCTAATCCAATCTCAATCACCGTTAGTTTCCGTATCCCATTCAGTTGAAAAAATAGTTATACTAACTTTTCTCCCAAATTAATACTCCCTCCGTTCCTAAATATAAGATCACTTTGGTTAATTTGGAGAGATTAAGGAAGACAATAAAATTACATGATATTCCCAAAATCCCCTCAATTACTTAACTTTAAAAGGATGAGGAGTTTTGCAATGGAAAGAGGGAGTATAAGGGTAGTTTGGGCAAAACTTGAGGTAAAATAGGAAGTGATCTTATATTTAGGAACTTATCTTCTTCCCCAAAGTGATCTTATATTTAGGAACATAGGGAGTATTTTTTTAAAATTACCCGATTTAATGATGAAAAATTCTAGTACCAATAAATTATGTGGGTGCATTTAAACATCTCAATCAACATATATATTTAACCATTGGACAGTCCCATGGCTCTATATATGTGGAGCTCCGGCCCAGGGACTATATTTTGACATGTATCGGACAAGCAGCTTCAGAATAATAAGCATTGAACTTATTAGAGCACATGCATTACTAGACAAAAATGAAAGAAACAAACCACTTTGCCGAATGAAGAGTCAGATTTTCATTGTTTTGATCACCCTTACCAATCCCAGACCCCCACCCATTGGATTTTACACGTTGAAACAAATATTCTTATTTAATCATCATGGCATATCTCAATGTATAACTTAAAAACTCCATCTATATATACACATATTCATACCTCACCATTCAACCAAACCTCTTAATTAATCTTAAATCACTCAACAATGGCAATAATCCCTAGCCCCACACTCCTCCTCATCATAATTTCCCTCCTCTTTCTCTCTAACAATGCCAACTCACTTTCCTTCAAATTCCATTCTTTCAACTCTTATGACAAATCCTTAACCTTCCAAGGTGACGCCTTTGCATCTAATGGTCGCCTCTTCCTCACCAAGACCATACACGGCGTCCCTCAACCCTACAGCGCGGGCCAAGCCTCATATTCCACACCGGTCCGAATTTGGGACCCAAAAACCGGCAAGGTTGCGGCCTTCACCACCTCCTTCTCCTTCACCGTGTCACCTTCTTCATCTTCTTATTCCACTCTTTTTGGAGATGGAATCTCCTTCTTCATAGCACCCTTTAACTCTCTCATGCCTTCTAATTCAAGTGGTGGATTCCTTGGACTCTTTAGTGCTGAAACTGGTTTGGACTCCTATGCTAATAACCGACTTGTTGCGGTTGAGTTTGACACTTTTGGGAACCCTTGGGACCCCACAAGTGCTCCTCATGTAGGGATTGATGTGAACTCTATTGAGTCAGTGAAAACATCTTCTTGGGATTTTGATAAAGAGTTCTCAGGAGTTGCAACTATTAACTATGACCCATTGAAGAAAAGGTTAAGTGTTTATGTTTGGTACCGTCAAAGTGAAGGTAAAATAAGTAGCAGTAGCCTCTCAGCTTATGTGATCTGAGGAGTGTTCTTCCTGAATGGGTTAGGGTTGGGTTTTCAGGCGCCACAGGAGAAGTAGTTGAGAATCACAATGTCTTTTCTTGGGATTTCTTCATTTCCGACCTTTATTAATTAATTCTTATACGTATTATTGTCATTGGCTCTCGGCATGAGGAGATAGAGAGTTTAGTAGGGTGCTTATGATAAAATAAATTGAGTCGTGTTTTAAGTGCTTGGGGATTACTTAATTTAAAGTGGATTGTGTTGTTGTATTAGTTTGTGTTTTCTTGTAATGCCTAGTCTAATGCCTATATATGCATTCTGTATAATTATCATTGATTTGAATTATTAATAATATTTCGTTGATCTTGTTTTGTGCGAGTTAGTTTGACCCTTGTTTTGCCCTGCTTTTATGAAGGAAAAAGGGAGATATTCAGTTTCATAGATTTAGATCACACTTCGCAACATAGGTAAATTTGAGTGCAGCAATTGAAATAATATGCTTTTAGGGGGATAAGGTTGAAAAACTGTATTAAGCATTTCATAGGTGAACATCTGATCTTTTTATTCCAAATCGAACTACTGACTTAACAGTCTCACATTGAAATAATATAATTTAGGGCGAAAGTGTAAAAATTACTAAACTTTACCCAAAATTGCGTTTCTAATACTAAAGTTTCGTAAGGTGCAAAAAAAGTACTAAAGTTGGTTCTATATTTAAGAACAATGAGAAAGATGTCTCATATTAAGTAGTAGAAAACTCACATCTCAAATAGGTCCTATATTTGATCGGAGAGAGTACTAAATATAGAGAACATAATAGAAGTCTAATTGTAACAATAACAAAAGACATTAACAATGACTACAATATTTGCGATTTGATTTATTAAATTATGTGCTGGTTGAGAATATATATATATATATATATATATATATATATATATATATATATATATAACTTTTAAAATGTTATCTCAATTTTCAACAACCTATAATTCAATTGTTTATTATTATTTTAAAAATTTTCTTTGTCCTTAAAAATTTTTAATCCACAACATTTTATTGCAGGGTTGGTTGGTGAGATTTTCTTATATCATATCAATGACTAGGAAACATTAACCAATAAATAGGGAGAATGAAATCAAAGAAATCTTCTACAAACAAATCATACATTCTTTTTTAAAAAATAATAACGAATATTGTACACCCAACATATTATTATTTGGTTAAAATATTTTTTGATCTTTTTTGCTTAGTAAGATGTATTATTTTGATTTCTTATCCTCGAAAATTGCACTTTTTATTTTTTATTTTTGTTTATGCTGTTTGTTTTATTACTTAACGAAAATAATGACTACTGGGCAAATATAAATGTAAAGGATTATTGTTTCATAAAAAAAATAATAATGGATCGATGTGCTCTATGTGGATATATAATAAATACAACATGAACCATTCCTTTCTTGGCAAGTAATTTTTCAATTACTCTAAATTGGTCTTGGAAATGTGATATTTTTAACTACATCCTATAGATATGTTAATTCTTTGAATTGAACACTCAACACTAGCCAATTTGAAAATGACTTTTAACCCGATCCTTTTATCTTTAAGTTTGTTATGTAGTTTAATAAGACGCATACATTCAATGAACTCTGCCGCCTATTGACTAAAAGAACGTTTCTGCATGCAAAAACATAATAAAATCAGCGCTTCATTGTTTTGATCACCCTTCCCAAGTTCAACCCTCCTCTGAACTGTACCATTTCCATTTGGCTTCTCTGTATGATATTGAGCTTATTTTATCTTCTTGGCAGGCCTAAACAACTCGATCTACACATATATGTATTTGTTTATTATATAAATGTAAGTATATATGTATATATAGCTTCACTCTTCATCCTCACTTTTCACTCACAAAGTCATGGCGACCTTCAACTCTATGATCTATCACATTTTTCTCGCTTCACTTCTCATTGTGTTTCACAAAGTTAACTCACTCTCCTTCAAGTTCCCCACTTTCGACTCTAATTATACCTACAATGCCATCACCTTTGAAGGCGATGCCTTTGCCTTACAGGGCTTTATCCAGCTCACAAAAACCACCTATGCCGGCATCCCTCAACCCTACAATGCCGGAAGAGCCTCTTATTCAAAACCGGTTCGCCTTTGGGACGCCAAAACCGGCAAGATCGCCGCCTTCACCACCTCCTTCTCCTTCATTATTTCACCTTCATCTTTTGGCCTCTTTGGAGATGGAATCTCCTTCTTCATTACTCCCTTCGATTCTTCTATCCCTTCAAATTCAAGTGGTGGATACCTAGGTCTCTTCAGTGGTCCCACTGCTTTGAATTCATATGCTAATCAAATTGTTGCTATAGAGTTTGACACTTTTAGTAATCCTTGGGATCCAAAATCTGCTCATATAGGTATTGATGTGAATTCTATTGCTTCAGTGAAAACTTCATCTTGGAATGTTGAGAATAGGATAACAGGAATTGCTACTATAAGCTATGACCCAGAAGTGAAAAGTTTAAGTGTTTATGTGAGGTATCCTAGTGGGACAAGCAGTGATAGCCGTCTCTCATATGTGGTTGATCTGAGGAGTGTTCTTCCTGAATGGGTTAGGGTTGGCTTCTCTGGCGCCACCGGGGAGGTTGTTGAGTTTCACAATATTCTTTCTTGGGATTTCGTCAGTTCAGAATTTTATTGATTGAAACTTAAACACGCACAGCAATTGGTGGGAATTTGTGATACTCGTTCGTATGTCGTCGTTGACCGGAGGTCAATAATAATGGTTTTTAAGTGTTTGATTAGTGTGATTGCATTATGTACTCCTATTGATTAGTTTCTGATCGATCTCTTGTTCATTTCAATCTCTATAATCTGCTTATGCTTGTATCGTTCAATATTATACTATCAGTGAAAGTATACTTTTTATTGCTTGTCAACAAAGTTGTGTCTAACTAAGAACAATCATCCTAAACACGATGCATGCATAACTTTAGAAAGTAGGAATTTGACTTCTTGGTCACGCCCATAGTGATTTCACCTTATTTCATATCAATAATAGTTTGGGTCGTCCTTATAAAAGGTCGGCCAAAAATTAATGTGCTTTCACTACGGTTGTTGCAAGACATGTAAAGAACATAATAGTTAGCTAGGAATACAAGATTCTTTACTTGCACCATAATATCCTCAATGATGCCTTTGGGAATCGTAATGGTTCGGTTCACAAATTAGAGAATTACACTTGTGTCCCGAATCGATTTGGTACCCAATGACTCCAAAATAGAGGTAGACATGACATTAATTGTGGTACTAAGATAAAGTAAAGCATTGGAAATTAAATAGTTGTCTTGCCTATGGTAAAAGGAATAGTATAAGAACTTGACAAATCCTTGGATTTGTATGATTTTTATGTGTTTAATTGAAACAATTAACATGATTAAGATGCAATATTGTCCAAAATAATTCCCCATTTTAGTATATATATTATTTTCACTATGCACATTATTTTGCCCCTCTGATTATCAAAACCAGCACCATTTGAGTTATTTAAAACATATGGGTTTTGATTTAATGATGAAGAATGGACCCACAGCCCATTATTTGCAAGGTGAACAAATGGCATTGTGAGGAGGACTCCACGTGGGCTGCTGAATTAATTGAAGAAGAGAGTGGGCTGAAGCAAAGTGGGCAGAAGCAAGTTGAATGAATGGGGATTGAATTAAAAGGAAAGGAGAGGAGTGAGCAGAGAGAGAGCTACTGACGCGAAGCAGAGAAAGAAATAAAAAGACAGAGGGGACTCAGACGCGAACAGAAGAAGGAAAAGAGAGAGAGGCGGCGAACTCTGCTTCTCCAATTCCCTCTCCCACATTTTATTTTCTCTCTTTCCCTCCATACACCCACCATGGTTGCTTATAAATTAGAGTTTGGGGTCTCTAAGCTCTTCTTTATGAGTGACTAAAATACCTCCTTGCTCTTGGGGATGATTTGAAGATAGCTTGAGCTTTGGTTCTTCAAAGGGGAGTCCTAATTCCTTTCCTTTCTTTTTATATTTTTGATTGCCTAGGTTTAGGTTACCATTTATATTTTGAGATTGGATTGGATTTGGTTGTTATTGTGAGTTTGATTTGTGGTTTTGACTTGTAATGAGGAATTTGGACTCAACAATATGTATGGTCATACATATGTTCTTTATAATTCATTAGATATTTCTATTTACTCATGGTACTGGTAGATAGTTTGTTGAATTGAATTGTAATTGAACCTAATGCATTGCATTCAATAATCACACTCTAGGGTAATTAATAATGTCTATTTGAATGGGTTCATGAGACTAGGCATTAGACTTACCGATTGGTGAGGTTTGGTACTTTAGGAAACCTAGAGAAAACTCAAAGGTGCTAAAGGGCTTAACAATTTCTAGTTAGTTGGGGTTCCACTAATTAGGTAATTGGACTCATGGGTTCATGAGGTTTGGTAAATTAGAAAATTAACATCCTAATTAACTCCCAAAAATATTTAGAAAGCTATGATAGCCATTGAAAATCATTTCCAAGAGCAACTCACTTCCACTACACCCTTTTATCCAAAAATACCAAAAATATTTATTTGTTTTACACCATTCATTTTCATATTTAAAAATCAACAAAATATATTTTCTTTACCCAAATTCATCTTGCATTGCATTTAGTTTACTAGGATAGTCTAATTAAACAAGGCTCCCTTGAGAACGATACCCGGGGTAAATTCCGCTTACCTTGAGGTACTAAAATTTCTTGAAGGATTAGACCCAAGACACACTACACCGACCCTCTAAATTGGTGTCCTTCAGAACTCCATTCTTTGCATTTTAAAGGCAATTGGGGTTAAAAATGAGCATTAGACCCAAGTTGGATCCTCTCACTATGCTTGTACTTCCTCTTGTTGGTGCACAAGTCTTTCAAAAACTTTGTCAATTTCGACATTTTCTTTATTAAATCAAGTAAAGGTAAATTGACTTCATCTTTAGAAAACATGTCATATAACTCTTTATCACACTTATCACACTTGTCATATAACTCTTTATCGGATCAAACTTTACACCTCTCTTGAAGTTTGGAGTAGAGGGAGTAGCAAAAAGTAGTATTTTCTCTTGGAGGATTTCACTATGCATCGGAGTAGATGGATGAGAAAGAGAAGATAATAAATCAAAATAATGCATCTCACTAAACATAAAAAATCAAAAGTATATTTGTAACCAATTAATATTTTTTTGGATGTAAAATATTTATTATTATTTTATAATAGGCTAATGACTAAAGTATACATTTGATCTATTATTTTTGCATCAAATTTCAGTTTAGTCATTTAGTTTGGAAAGTACACTTTTAGTTCTCTTTTATTAACACCATTAGTGTCATTTAAATCTAAAGAATTATTTTATAGTTAAATGGGGGTAAAATGACAAATTTTGAAAATATAAGAATAATATTATACACTAATATTTTAGTTTAAGCAGTTTTTCACTATTTAATCCTAGATTAACCATTTAAATTAAATAATTAAGTTCACATTTTCCAGCATCTAACAAATAGAGAAATTCTTGGATCAACCAAGCTTGTACGCCGAATTAAAATAATCTCGTAAAGGAATGAATTATAGTTGGTATATTCTTTGCATGTTCGTTCACCTTGTTGGGGTGATAGTCCCTGTTAAAAGCAGGGGTGATAGAAGCAGCAGTTAATCTATATTTCATTCATTAGCTTTTCGAGAGATACGAAGAGGACAAATGGAAGGAGTTCCACACACGCACAAACATTTGTATTCGATAGTTCATCGTTCATGTGAAAGCAAAAAATTGGTGGTATCTGCACATTGGAATTATCTATGATCTTTGTCAATTTATTTTTGTCACTAGCAACAAACCTTAATAATATCCCTTGGTTTCTCCCCTGTTTTAATCCAACACGAGCTGGCACATACAACTCATTCTGACAATTTACCATAAGTTCCACATTATAATTTACATATAATGCAGGCCAAGAATCCCCTATATATAGCAACATTAATCACTTTCAAGTCAAACCACAGAGACACATTATATCACCAATCAAACATTACTATGTGGATCCGGAACACATTACCTTCCCTTACCATCTTCCTCTTACTCCTCCATAAGATAAACTCAGACTCATTTTCCTTCAAATTTGACATCTTTGAGCCAAATACATTACCTATAGCACTAGTGGGCGATGCAACCTCATACGGTGGTGCTCTTCTCCTCACAAGAAGAGATCAAGTGGGAGAAAATGTCATCATTAAAAAACACAGTGTTGGCCGGGCAGTATACTTCACACCAATTCATCTTTGGGACTCATTCACCGGCAACAACGCGGACTTCAACACTGAGTTCACCTTCGTGGTGGATTCCGGTGGACCGGTCCTTCATGGGGACGGCCTAGCTTTTTTCATAGCCCCGGTAGAAACTTCCCTACACATCCCTCTAAATTCCTCAGGTGGCTATCTTGGACTGTTTAATCCTGAAATTGCCTTAAACCCTACCCAAAACAGAATTGTGGCAGTTGAACTTGACAGTTTTGGGAATGAGTGGGACCCAATACAGGAATCTTTAGCCGCTCATGTTGGTATTGATGTGAACACTCTTAGGTCTGTGAAAACTACGGATTGGTTTGTAAATGGTGTGCCACGAGGTTCTTTTGGAACGGCACGTATTGTGTATGATTCTAAGAGTAAAGAGCTTAGTGTGAGTGTGGGTTATGTTGGTAGTGGAAGTGGTAAGACAAGTTCATTTTCGCAGGTTATTGACTTGAAGAGTGTTTTACCTGAATGGGTTCGGATTGGATTCTCTGCGGCTACTGGTGATTTGGTTGAATCACATGATATTCTTTCTTGGTCTTTCTCTTCATTTCTTTCACAACCAAAAGACAATTGAAGAGGAGGGTTAGGATGAGGATCAAGTTTATCTATATGTTTACCTGAATAAGAGCAAAACACTTAAGCTTGTGTTTTGTATGGCTAGTTATAGATTCTGTTATCTATCTCGTGCCCAAGTTTTCTTGTCTGTGAGCTTGAATGTCTAATCGTAACAAAGCCTTAGTTGTAGTCATATCATAAATTAGAATAACACTTCAACTTTGATAAACCTAATCAAACATTAATATTTTAGTCAAGTTAACACTTGCTATAATGCATTGGGTAATAATGAATTAGTCAAATTGATTAAAATTATATAATATTACTAAAACATCATAATTACCTCATTTTTCCACCCCTCCTCCTCCTCCGTAACTTGTATGTTATTGACGCGTTTCGATAATTTGTGAAAATGTAAAGAAAAATCAGAAAGAAATAATCTTATATTTTTAGGAATGGAGGGAGGACTATTCAATAGGCACAACTCATAATCATTAACTACCATAAACTAACTGAATTAGTGAAACAAGGAATTGAGTAGTTTGGAAGAACTATATATAATGATCTGCTCCAAAGAAATAAATACAGGAGATCAAAAGTAAGATAATGCTAAAATAATTATTTGAACCTTAAAATTATTTTATTAAGGACGAGAGTACTTATCATTCATATCAATCCATCAACTTACACGGCAACCCGCCCTGTATGTGTACCACTTCTTGGTACGCACTATTTTTCTCAACCTTTGGGTACCACTTCTAGGTGGGCGGTGCTTCTCTCCCTTACCAGTTAGGAGGGCTTTGGGAGGTGATGGTTTGACTTTGGGATGAAGAAGATATCAACATGCAAAGGTTTATTTGACAGAGGTTAGAATGATAGGAAGTTGGTCAAACTAGTACTTTGACAGGTGCTATTAGTAACGAAAGTTTATCTAAATTTTTTGTGCGTAAGAGGTTTATTGTTTATTCTCCCTTTTATATAGAATATATCACTAGAAGCACCCTTTATATTCATAACT
Source organism: Mimosa pudica (assembly GCA_029929735.1). Taxonomy (NCBI): domain Eukaryota; kingdom Viridiplantae; phylum Streptophyta; class Magnoliopsida; order Fabales; family Fabaceae; genus Mimosa; species Mimosa pudica. The sequence goes on along the minus strand of JAKELP010000017.1, from coordinate 6,779,440 downwards.
ATATACGTAGTTGGATCATCAATATATCATAACTAACTTTTAACTTCTACTGAAGATAAATAGGCTTTCAATTTAACCATGTTGAAGGACAATATAACTTTTGTTTTCCCACCATGGGAAATTAATGCGAGGCATCAAAAAGAGCTAGTAAAAGGGATCACCTGGTCCGCCTAGGCCTGAATTGAAAAAACACCCATTTTAGAAGCCCGCCCAAGGGCTTTGGGCCATTTTAACAAAAATAAAATATCTTTTTCAACAAATAAAGTTAAAATAATGAAATTCCTAAATTAATACCTGCATCGTATTTGCTTGTATGAACTTGATAGTTTACAAACTTCATTATAATTAATATAGAATTTAATTTTATGTTGTGCAAATCTAGTTATTATTTTGTTATATATTTTCTGATATACTGTTTTTAAATCTCAAAATTTCTAACTCAAATAATTATTTAAAGTTTAAATTTTTCCATTTCTGTATTTTAAAAATTAAATCAATGTCCATTACCAATTTTTTGATACAATTTAATTAAATCAAATTCTAACTATATATAATAACAAATAAATTGTTGTAAAATCATTTATAACGTAAAAACTAGAACATTAGATAGTGTTTGTTAAAAATAATATTAAAAATGGCCTAACGGGCTGGCCCGCTTGCAATTTGGAGACTACATTTTCAAGCTTGTCCCTTGCAATTTATGGGCTAAATGGACCAGCCGATAGACTCAGCGTTCCCGACTCTAGATTCAATCACAAAAAACCTTAAATAACAATTTTGTAATATTGAATAACAAGTTTCGGTGTAACTAATGACAACATACATATGCTCACTTCTTATTGATAGGACTTTGTAGTAATTAAATCTAGCTAGCACACAATAATTGCCCTCATCATTGCTTTGCGTTGTCCTTCAGCATCTTCATGTTGTTAGATCATATTAATTTTATTTCCATGGCCCACCTGAAAAACCCTATACATACACACCTCCTCACAATGATTTTGTCGCTCAACTATCTCCATCACCTAACCAAATGGCAACCCTAAACTCCATCTCTGCTCTCATCACCATCATCATCACCCTCCTGTCCCTATCTCCCAATAATGTTGTAAACTCACTCTTCTTCAAATACCCTAACTTTGAAACCTCAATAAGCAACCCTGCCATTACTTTCCAAGGTGACGCCTCTGCATCTGAAGGCATCATCTACCTCACAAAGACCACCAATGGCGTCCCACTACCTAATAGTGCTGGAAGAGCCTCATATCCTTACGCCATTCAGCTTTGGGATGGAGCCACCAAAAAAGTGGCCGCCTTCACCACCACCTTCACTTTCATTGTCTCCCCTTCTTCTTCTTCTTCTGGTAACTTTGGTGATGGAATCTCCTTCTTCATGGCTCCCTTCTTCTCTGACATCCCTCCCCAATCCACCGGCGGATTGCTCGGTCTCTTTAGCGGTCCCACCGCCCTTAACACCTCCGCTAACCAGATTTTCGCAGTTGAGTTTGACCCTTTTGGGAACACATGGGACCCCACAAGCTCTGCTCACATAGGGGTGAACATAAACTCAATTGCTTCGGTGAAGACAGCTTATTGGGGTATTGTTGTGGAGGAAGGGATGATGGTGATTGCTACTATAAGTTATGATCCTATAGTGGAGGAGTTAAGTGTGTATGTTAGGTATCCTGATCAAAGGAATGTGAAAGGGACAAGCAGTAACCTTAGGGTTTCGGTTGATTTGGGGGCTATTTTGCCAGAGTGGGTTAGAGTTGGGTTTTCTGGATCCACTGGACAGCTTGTTGAGATTCACAAAATTATCTCATGGAGTTTCCTCAGTTCAAACTTTGCATGAAATAAGTAGCTAGCAGTGAGCTAGGCTTGTTAGTGAGTGATATTATCTTAGGATGATGAAGTTTTATTATTGTTGCATGTTGGAGGTTTATTTTATGTTATCGTGTGTTTTTTAATTTGTTTTTAGACTTGTATGGTTGGCTTTATTAGGAATAATATAAACGTATGACTGACGATATTTATCATGAGAAAAAGCATATCATTAAAGCAAAAGTTGTACTTGTTGCTCCAAAAAAAGATTGATAGTAGTAGTTCTTGTAATAGATGTTCTTCTGAAAAATTTAATATCTTGTCAAACTCTAAATGGAATGCATATCGATTGCATTGTGATGATCGCCGCTGAAAATTGAAAAATGATTAAAAGAGATGCAACCTTCTTTATCGTGGAGCGTGCTACTGCTGCGGACGTTATTCTTATGGCACTTCTAATTCAAATTATACAAGGATAATTAAAGGGAATATTACACATACACACATTGACTATGGATGTTGATTGACTATTTATCGTGCACTGGAGCGCAACATAAAAAATAATATTTGTTTATCACGAGGAATTAAAAATAAAAAAAATAACATATGCAAGTCACACCCCATGGTGCAACATAATTTATTTTGTTTTAAAAAATATCACACAACTTATTTCGCATCAACTTTTGCTACATAAGTGTGAAATTTTTTTGTAAAAATGATTATTATTTTTTTAGACACAAATATTATAGGTATTTGAATGAGAGAGAGTAAAGGGTTATTGAACAAGAAAAAGTGGAGAATAAAGAAAAAGAAAGTGGAGAAATATGAAGAATAAAAGATAAAAAATATCACACAACTTATTTCGCATCAACTTTTGCAACATAAGTGTGAAATGTTTTTGTAAAGATGATTATTATTTTTTTAGACATAAATATTATAGGTATTTGAATGAGAAAGAGTAGAGGGTTATTGAACAAGAAAAAGTAGAGAATAAAGAAAAAGAAAGTGAGAAATATGAAGAATAAAAGACGAGAGGTAGAAAAGAAATTATAGGTATTATAAATTGTGTACCTGATAGGCAAATTAAATAGTGGGAGATAGAAATTTTCATAATAATTAACCTGAAAAAAAGATTAAAGACAATTAGTTAAATGAGAAATATGAAGAATAAAAGAGGAGATGTAGAAAAGAAGAAAGTAGAGAGTAGGAAAAAAAAAGTGAGGAGGGTGGAGAAAAAATAAAGTGGGCTGAGGGGAATTTATGAGAAAGAGTTGAATTTATATAGATGATTCTCGTGTCGCAGTCATATATCACTCCCTAATAAATAAAAGTGTTTTCATAATTTTTTATGTATATATTAATTAATATATGTATGTTGCGCCAAAGGACGGAAAGAGGCAATGACCAATGTTGCGTCAAGAGTGAGACACAAGAGTGCGGCACACACAAAATTATATATGTATGTCGCGCTCAAGAGTGCGACGCACTTATATATTAAAATATATATTAATGAAAAAAAAGAGGCGATGACCAATGTTGCGTCCTAGCAGTACAACATGGGGCATCATTTTTTTTTTTAAAAAGAGAGGCCCCATGTCGCGCCCCTACTCGCGACATGGGACACCGGTTATTTAAAAAAAAGAATTGAGGCCCCTTGTCACGCCCCCAGGTGAGACATTAGACCTCTATTTTTTTCCCATGTTGTGTCCCCAGACGCGACACGCTGCTCTAATTTATAAAAAATATATTTTTCATAATTAAATATATATACATCATACATGTCACGGGTATTATGTGTTGTTTAAGCAAAAAAACCTCTTCTAGTGTACTAAAGGAGGCAGAAAAATTCAAGATGACGTATTTGAAGACATGACACTGAGGTCAATACTCATTTGGAGGGTGACATACATGGCATGTGACATGCCTTAGTGGGTAACATAACAAATGACTTGGATGTATGTGTCTAGGAAACCATGTTGAGTGAGACGGTTTCATAGCGTTGATGCGATTGTATGTTGAGTTGCCAATCTGCTGGTCAGCTGAGACATTATTAGAGTTCTTGATGACCTAACACTGAGTTGATTACTAATGACATGTTTGCTAGGCTGTGTATGTTTGTCGTAATTTTAATATTTCATGATTGGTAATTATTTAATATTTATTTTTTATATTTTGTTTTTTACTTAAATTAAAATATTCCTCTTTTGTCTTATTTTGCTTGGTCAATATTGTGAAAAAAAATTCCCCCTGCTAAAACTAACTGTTGTTATAAATTATAATTAAGGACTAATTAGTTTTCATTGGTGGCATAAAGAGTAATGTTATTATGGTTGAAGTGCTATTGATTGACAACACTGTTTTTTTTTTCTTGGTCAACAATTAACTACACTGTTTTATATATATATATATAGATACCATAACGGACAGCCTGCTATCAATACTTAAGAAGATCATCCAGGATTTGACCAGAAATGATCCGGGTTATAGAAGATCAATCCTTGTCCTCTTTCATACAAGGAATAACAAGACTTCTCACAGAGGAAGTCATCAACAGATCTTCTCCCTTCAGATCACCCCAGCACAGTCTTCCTTCGTTTCCTACTGGAGACGTAACTGGATGGTTTTCTTAAGTATTCAAAGCAGTATGTTTTATGAAATCATATTCCCAGGTTAAATAATACTACTACCCTTAATCCTCGATAAGAGTTTAGTTACTCATACCTTAATTGTAGACGATTTCCAAAATTGTTTCTGAACTGTAAATGGAGAAGGAATAGCAAAAAGAAATTTTATTTAATATGAGAGATTACAAGAGAGGTTTGGGATTCGATAGCAGATTTCTTTCTATGCTTTCGATGCCCTTACTTATGCTAGATACATGGTTTATATAGAGAGGCATTCCTCTCAATTTACATCATTCCTTGCGTCATCTTCTATGATTGATCATCTCCTTCTTATCTTCTATGTCTGCCACTTCCTTGTCGTTTTCCTGAGTGCTTCTTATCTTATCTTCCTTCTTTTTATCTTGTCTGCCATTTTTTGTCCGCCAATTCTTTTTCTTTTTCCTTGTCTGCCACTTCTTTTGTCTTCTTCTTTTCAGATTATACTCATGTCCATTATTGGATCTTCAAAATCTCTTCTTTCTGGACTTCTTTCATCGCAATAATTACATTTGTGGGTAGCATATTCAGCTAATAACTGACATATCCTCTTCTTAGTATCTGTGCTATTTTCAAACTTATTATTCTTTATCTTATCATAAAATTGATTAAATTGATTGATATTCCTGGTATGCCTTCCTGATGAGTAAATTAATGTCGTTGGGCCTGAGAAATAGACCCAAGCGGCTTCATCTTCAGTGGCTAAAATCCTATTCATTTCTTGGAAAATTATATGATAATCTTGGGACCTTATTCTGGATACTGTTTCCATGAATTCTTCATCATCATTTATATCTTCCTTTGGCTCAACAGAATGCTCAAAGGGTTTCCTTGTGGTTCCTAACCTAATAAGATTAATGGGATGATAAAATTTATCTGGAGTTATTTCTGCTATTGTGGAGTAACATCTTATAAATACCATGTGTTGAGTTACTATACCAAAATAAGTCTTTACAGCCTTTTTCAGAGGTTCTGGTAACTCTGCTATTTCTTCTAGGCTTGCTGATGGATAAATAGACTGAATTAAACCATGTTGATATAGTGCTTTTACAACATTTGATGGTGTTCCTTGGTGGATAATGGCTTTATTGAAGGCATAATGGGATATATATTTGATTTTTGGAGTTTTAAAGGAAAAATGGTTAAGGTTATAGATAAGTTTCTTAAAATAAGTAAAATATTCTGCAAGCTTAAACACTGGGTTACTAGGTGGTAATTCTGCCGAGGTTTTCTTGGATTTTGCTGGTTGGTTAGAGGTAGATGGTTGGTCAGATACTGGACTTTTATGGGTTTCTTGGATTTCTTTTCCTTTTTGGTTTTCTTGGGTTTTTTCTTGGGCTTGCTCCTTTATAATTTGAAGTAAAGGGGTTATTTTCTGAGTTAACTCTTTCCCAACTGAATTTGGGTCTTCTATTTCCTTCATTCCTGTATTTACATATCTGTTTACTTGTTCTTCCAGTTTTCCCACTTTATCAAAAAGTGTATCCAACTGGTTAAAGATCTTTGCAAAATTTGCATTTATTGGACTGAGTATTAGATTCATATTTAGTTCCACTACTTGGAACCTCATATTAATCTGCTCTATTAAATTTCTCATTTCCTCAGAAGTCTCATTACTTGGAGTTACAGGTCTTCCTGATTCCATCTGCTCAAAAAATCAGCAATTAAATTATTCTGTCCTTTAATATATTCAATTTCATAATCATAATATGCCATATCACTTTGCCATTTAATTAACATTTTATTACTCAATTTATTAGTTTTAATTCCTTTATCTAACCAATGTTTTACTTGGGTATTATCAGTTTTTATAACAAACCTGGTATTTACTACAAATAATTCAAATTTTTCTACTGCTTTAACAATTGCTAAAAATTCTTTCCAATTTGAATGATATTTAGCTTGACAATCATTAAATTTTCCACTTGAGTATTTAGTAATTTTTTCTTTTCCTTCATTATTCTCATGATATAAAGCTGCTCCCCAATAATTATCTGATGCATCTGTATAAATGATCCATTTTACATTATTATCTGTAGGAATAGTTAATTTTGGTAAGTTTTGACATAATTTCTTAATCTGTTCTATAATTTTCTTTGTCTGGTCATTCCATATCCATATACTCTTTTCCCCTGCTAACCTAGATATTTTAGCAGTTAACTTTGATAAATTAGGTATATAATTTCTAGCTTGATTTACTAATCCTAAAAATGATTGTAATTCCTTCTTATTTCTTATTTCTGAGAATTCTAATACTTTCTTGCTAATATGTTCCTGTAATTCTATTCCTTCTGGTGAAATATATTGTCCTAAAAATCCTATTCTACTTTTTCTTAATTCTGCTTTATGTGGTGATATATTTAATCCTTTGTTTTCTATTAGTTCAATAAATTTTTCTAAATGTTCTTCATGTATTTCTTTATTTTCTGAAAATATTAAAATATCATCAATATAAATAACAGCAAAATTTCTTATTGGTAATAATAACTTAGTTACATATTCTTGAAATATACTTGGACTATTATGGAATCCCATAGGTAGTACATTCCATTCATATAGTCCTTCTGATGTACTAAATGCAGTATATTTTTTACTTTCTTCTTCTAACTTTATCTGGAAAAATCCTGATTTACAATCAAACTTACTAAAGATGTTTTTCCCTCTTATTAAATTAAATAGTAATTCTATTTTGGGTATAGGATATCTATTTCTTACAGCTAAATCATTTAGTTTTTTATAATTTATTACCATTCTTGATTTTCCTCTCTTTTCTTCACTATGTTTTATTACAATCATTGCAGGTGAAGAATATTCAGATTTACTTTCTCTAATTAAGTCATATTTTTTCATTTCATTTATATGCATTTCAAATTCTTTTTTATCCTGTTCTGTCCATGGATAGGGCTTACAATTAATTTCTCTACTATAATCTTTTAATTCTATCTTAGCTAATGGTTTTGATTTTTCCCAATGTATTAAAGGATTTTCACTATAATTTTCTATTAATCTTTGTTCTATTCCTTTTTTCATTTGTCCTTCTATTATATTAAGTCTTATAATTTCTTCAGACTCTACTTCCCTTATTACTAATGTTGATAACATATTATTTATTTCGATAGGTTTATTATTTTCTAAAAACTGTACTTCATTTTCATTATATTTCTTTTGAAATTTTTCATCCTTTCTTCTATATGGATTGGTTATTCTTATTCCCCATGCTTCATGTTTACATGGTGTAGTTAATATAATAGCTTTTTCTATTAAATGTAAAGGATAATATTGACTTAAAAAGTCTAATCCTAATATTACATCACAAGAAGGTTCATTATATTGATTTAATTCTTGTATAACTAATTCATATTCTCCTATTTGTATACTAACATTTCTTGATTCTAATTCTATCATATGTATTTCTTTTCCTGCACTTTCCATTCTTAACATTTTTTGTTTTCTTTTCCATAGTTCTGGTGGTAAGACATTATATTTTGCTACTGTTAAATTTGCTCCTGTGTCTACTAGTGCATGATATTTCCTAGATCTATATTTTTGATAGTTGAATTTTACTAATATGAAAAACAATCTTCTATTATTCATTTATGCTCCACTTAACATGTCTAATCTTTCTTTTGTTCTTACTAACATTCTTTGTTTTGCTATATAATTCCACATTACTGGAACTACCATATACCATGTTCTTCCTGCTACATAATTTAATGTTGTTGTTGGTTTTTTCATCTGTTTTCTTATCCATCTTAAGTTACTTTTAGACATCAAATTTATATTATAAGTCTTATTATTTATTCCTACTAACATTTCGGTATGATTAAAGTTTGGTGATTTATATTTATCATTATTCTGTCCTGTTGTATCCTATATGGCTTTACTGCTCTTAAAAAGTCTGATCCTAGCGTAACTTTGTGTTCATTGTCAGTATTTTCTTCTACCCAAATCTTCATACTCATTATGTCTCTTTTATTAAATCTTATATTTATATTTGTTTTAGTTCCTTCTTCATCTATTTCTAAATTATTTTCTGTATATTGTTCTTCAATAAAACTTCTATTAATTTCTTGATCAACTAATGCCTTTACTTCTTCCCATATAGCTTCTTTCTTTATTTCTAATTTTATATAATACTTTTGTTCTGTTAAATTTATTTGCCTACTTCTAGGTCTAATTTGAGCTAAACTAGTCGTTATTGGTATTTCTGCTAACATATTTGCTTCTATATCATCTTCATTACTTTCTGTCCTAACTATATTTCTTCTTCTGGATTCAGGTCTTATTGGGATATCTATGCTTCTTCTTGGCATTTCTAATCTCCTTGGGATTTCTAGACTTCTTCTTGCTGAAGTATTTATATTTATGTTTAAATCTGGTGTATTTATCCTTAGCATTCTTTGTCCTAATGTATTATTGGTTTGTATTCTTCTAGGATTTTCTATTTGGTTTATATTAGCAGTTCTATCTAATTCTATTTGTAATTGTTCAGGGATTGTTATATTTGTTGGGTCTAATGGTATTTCTTGTAATATTGGCATAAAATTTTTATCTATAGTTATTCTTCCTTGTGATCTGTTATATATCTTATGTTCATTTGTAAATACTAATCCTATCATTGCAGTTATACTTATTGTTTTTGCTCCTCTTAACATTTGTATTCCTCCTAGTTTATGGTAAACCATTATTGATTGATCTATATGTTCATCTGCTCTTGATATTGCAAAATTTGTATTTACTGTAAATTTTAATTTTTGGTATATTAGGTTTCCTGTCAATATTCCTAATACACTGTCCTGCACATTACTTATTATCCTTCCATCTGTTATTAACAATTCTATAGGTGAGTTTATTCCTTCTCTAAAATAAGCTTTTACTAATAATTGTACTCCTGCTATATAGATTTCCGTTACTTCATCTTTAAATGATAATCTTGAAATTTCATTTTCAATTAATGCTTTACTTACTAGTGGTATTCTAAGTATTCCTTCTGTTAATGTTGATTCTATAGGATGTTTTTTCTCTAAAACTACACATGCCTTCTTTTCATTCCTATTCTTTTTTATTATTTTACTCACTCTACTTATAAATCCCTTTTCACCATTAAATTCTTCTGGTCTTAAATCTAATTTTATATCTTTTATCTTATTATATTGTTTTTCATTAAATGTAATTCTTCGTTCACATATTCCTTCTTTACTGCTTATCTGCTCATTGTATTCTTCATATTCTATTTCATTATTACTACTCTGTCCTTCTTCACTAACATTCATCATGTATAACATAACATCTTCTTCTTCTTCTGATATTTCAGAAATTTCTGATTCTGATTCTGTTTCTTCTTCTACTTCTTTTAACTTATATATCTCTACATCTGATTGTTCTAATTCACTATAAATTGGTTCATTAATTTCTAAAGGTTCTAATTCCCAATTAAAAGCTTGTTCTAATATATTCATAAATTTCCTTTCTTTAGGTTCTGGACAATTAGTACTTATATGTCCTATCTTTCCGCAATTATAACATTTACACTTTTTAGGTTTCTTACTATAATTAATCTTTCTTTTCCCTTTCTTAAAATATTTTCTTCTTGGTTTGAATTTTTTGTAAAATTTTTCTTTTGGATATTTCTTAAATTCATACTTAGTCTTTTTTCTTCCTTTTTTATATTTTCTTCTCCTTATTCTTTTTTCTTCACATCCCCATTTATGAGGTTTTTCTAATTCTCCACATTTTAATAATAATTTATTAGCTTTATAATATTTTTTATTTCTCCACGCTCTTTTACATGCATCTGATAAATATTCTCTCAAATATTCTTCTCTTCTTCCCATTGTATCTACATATGGTAATAATTCTATATTTCCTATGTGTTTATAATAATCTTCCATTATGGTTTCCGAGATTAATCTAGGCAATTTCCTATAAAATAACTCTAAGTAAAATTTTTGTGTATTATAATCTTCTATTCTAGCCTCATAATAATATTTCTTAAATTCACAAATATATTGTTCTAAATATTTTGGATTTAAAGAACATATTTCTATTTGGTATAATTTTTCTATTGCTCTTGTCTTTATTGTAGTTTCATTTAAAGCTACACTTCTTCCTAAAAATTCATTTCTAATTAAAGTTTCATATTTTCTAATTAATATTGCTATATATTCCTTTCTATCATTATATGTTCCTTGTTCTATGTGTCTTGTATGTTGTCTAAATGTATCTGTTTTACTTTTCCACCAATTATGTACATTTCCTAGAAAACTTGCTTCTATTACAATTGGCACAAATTGTGGATTCAAACTTTTTCCTATTAAAGCTACTAAATGTGATTTACTCCATTCTTCTAATCTTTTTTCGTTATCTAAATTACAATCTAAATCTAACCATATTCCCATACTCGGTATTGCTCTTGTTTCATATTGTTCTAAAGGTGTTGGTGTAAATCTAGATTTATTTGGTGTTTCAAATGTAAACTCAAAACTTTTTTGATTTATTGGTTGTTTATGATATAATATACTATTTTCTTCTTCCTCTTCTCTACGTTGTCTCATTTCTTGATCTGCTTGTTGTTGCGATGTTTGTTCTTCTTTTGGTTCTACTTGTCTTTCCATATTAATCTGAAAATTTTCTTCTTCTTTTATATTAATTTTTGTAGCATATTGAAATTCCTTTCTTATTTGTTCTATCTTTTCTTCTTCTTGTCCCATTATTTCTTCTATTTCATCATCATCTATGTTTTCTAAAACATTCATCATGTTTATACTAATTCCCTTATTTTTCTTGTCTTTCTCTTGCTTTTCTTGTTTCCTTGGATTCATTATTTCCATTAAATAATCTAATTCTGAACCTGTTTGATATAATATTTCTGCTATGTTATTAGATTCTTTTATTTCTAATTCTTCTTCACTTATTTCTTTATTCTTTCCTTTATTTATCATACCATGCTTTTCCTGATATTTTTCTATATCAAATTTTTCTATTTCTTTATATATTTCCCATATGTTTCTATTTATGACTTCTTGTCCTTTCTTTATTTCTTCTGATAGTATCCTAGTTTGTTTTATATTTTCATCCATAGATTGTTTTAATATATTATTCCTACTTACTTCTTTTATCTCTATTTCTTCTAAAGCTTTTAACATTTCTTCCATATTCATCATGTTTATCTGGGGTTTTTCGATTATAGGTTCTAATACTTTTATAGAATTCATTTCAACAATAACAATAAAATACTGAAAGTATGTGATAAAATATGAGAAACAATCAAGGATTAAGGTTTCATATTATTTAAACCATGGGGCTCTGATATTCAGCTAATAACTGACATATCCTCTTCTTAGTATCTGTGCTATTTTCAAACTTATTATTCTTTATCTTATCATAAAATTGATTAAATTGATTGATATTCCTGGTATGCCTTCCTGATGAGTAAATTAATGTCGTTGGGCCTGAGAAATAGACCCAAGCGGCTTCATCTTCAGTGGCTAAAATCCTATTCATTTCTTGGAAAATTATATGATAATCTTGGGACCTACAAAAGAAAAAGAATTGGCGGACAAAAAATGGCAGACAAGATAAAAAGAAGGAAGATAAGATAAGAAGCATTCAGGAAAACGACAAGGAAGTGGCAGACATAGAAGATAAGAAGGAGATGATCAATGCCAATATTACAAGAAATACCATTAGGCCCAACAAATATAACAATCCCTGAACAATTACAAATAGAATTAGATAGAACTGCTGCTAATATGTTCCTGTAATTCTATTCCTTCTGGTGAAATATATTGTCCTAAAAATCCTATTCTACTTTTTCTTAATTCTGCTTTATGTGGTGATATATTTAATCCTTTGTTTTCTATTAGTTCAATAAATTTTTCTAAATGTTCTTCATGTATTTCTTTATTTTCTGAAAATATTAAAATATCATCAATATAAATAACAGCAAAATTTCTTATTGGTAATAATAACTTAGTTACATATTCTTGAAATATACTTGGACTATTATGGAATCCCATAGGTAGTACATTCCATTCATATAGTCCTTCTGATGTACTAAATGCAGTATATTTTTTACTTTCTTCTTCTAACTTTATCTGGAAAAATCCTGATTTACAATCAAACTTACTAAAGATGTTTTTCCCTCTTATTAAATTAAATAGTAATTCTATTTTGGGTATAGGATATCTATTTCTTACAGCTAAATCATTTAGTTTTTTATAATTTATTACCATTCTTGATTTTCCTCTCTTTTCTTCACTATGTTTTATTACAATCATTGCAGGTGAAGAATATTCAGATTTACTTTCTCTAATTAAGTCATATTTTTTCATTTCATTTATATGCATTTCAAATTCTTTTTTATCCTGTTCTGTCCATGGATAGGGCTTACAATTAATTTCTCTACTATAATCTTTTAATTCTATCTTAGCTAATGGTTTTGATTTTTCCCAATGTATTAAAGGATTTTCACTATAATTTTCTATTAATCTTTGTTCTATTCCTTTTTTCATTTGTCCTTCTATTATATTAAGTCTTATAATTTCTTCAGACTCTACTTCCCTTATTACTAATGTTGATAACATATTATTTATTTCGATAGGTTTATTATTTTCTAAAAACTGTACTTCATTTTCATTATATTTCTTTTGAAATTTTTCATCCTTTCTTCTATATGGATTGGTTATTCTTATTCCCCATGCTTCATGTTTACATGGTGTAGTTAATATAATAGCTTTTTCTATTAAATGTAAAGGATAATATTGACTTAAAAAGTCTAATCCTAATATTACATCACAAGAAGGTTCATTATATTGATTTAATTCTTGTATAACTAATTCATATTCTCCTATTTGTATACTAACATTTCTTGATTCTAATTCTATCATATGTATTTCTTTTCCTGCACTTTCCATTCTTAACATTTTTTGTTTTCTTTTCCATAGTTCTGGTGGTAAGACATTATATTTTGCTACTGTTAAATTTGCTCCTGTGTCTACTAGTGCATGATATTTCCTAGATCTATATTTTTGATAGTTGAATTTTACTAATATGAAAAACAATCTTCTATTATTCATTTATGCTCCACTTAACATGTCTAATCTTTCTTTTGTTCTTACTAACATTCTTTGTTTTGCTATATAATTCCACATTACTGGAACTACCATATACCATGTTCTTCCTGCTACATAATTTAATGTTGTTGTTGGTTTTTTCATCTGTTTTCTTATCCATCTTAAGTTACTTTTAGACATCAAATTTATATTATAAGTCTTATTATTTATTCCTACTAACATTTCGGTATGATTAAAGTTTGGTGATTTATATTTATCATTATTCTGTCCTGTTGTATCCTATATGGCTTTACTGCTCTTAAAAAGTCTGATCCTAGCGTAACTTTGTGTTCATTGTCAGTATTTTCTTCTACCCAAATCTTCATACTCATTATGTCTCTTTTATTAAATCTTATATTTATATTTGTTTTAGTTCCTTCTTCATCTATTTCTAAATTATTTTCTGTATATTGTTCTTCAATAAAACTTCTATTAATTTCTTGATCAACTAATGCCTTTACTTCTTCCCATATAGCTTCTTTCTTTATTTCTAATTTTATATAATACTTTTGTTCTGTTAAATTTATTTGCCTACTTCTAGGTCTAATTTGAGCTAAACTAGTCGTTATTGGTATTTCTGCTAACATATTTGCTTCTATATCATCTTCATTACTTTCTGTCCTAACTATATTTCTTCTTCTGGATTCAGGTCTTATTGGGATATCTATGCTTCTTCTTGGCATTTCTAATCTCCTTGGGATTTCTAGACTTCTTCTTGCTGAAGTATTTATATTTATGTTTAAATCTGGTGTATTTATCCTTAGCATTCTTTGTCCTAATGTATTATTGGTTTGTATTCTTCTAGGATTTTCTATTTGGTTTATATTAGCAGTTCTATCTAATTCTATTTGTAATTGTTCAGGGATTGTTATATTTGTTGGGTCTAATGGTATTTCTTGTAATATTGGCATAAAATTTTTATCTATAGTTATTCTTCCTTGTGATCTGTTATATATCTTATGTTCATTTGTAAATACTAATCCTATCATTGCAGTTATACTTATTGTTTTTGCTCCTCTTAACATTTGTATTCCTCCTAGTTTATGGTAAACCATTATTGATTGATCTATATGTTCATCTGCTCTTGATATTGCAAAATTTGTATTTACTGTAAATTTTAATTTTTGGTATATTAGGTTTCCTGTCAATATTCCTAATACACTGTCCTGCACATTACTTATTATCCTTCCATCTGTTATTAACAATTCTATAGGTGAGTTTATTCCTTCTCTAAAATAAGCTTTTACTAATAATTGTACTCCTGCTATATAGATTTCCGTTACTTCATCTTTAAATGATAATCTTGAAATTTCATTTTCAATTAATGCTTTACTTACTAGTGGTATTCTAAGTATTCCTTCTGTTAATGTTGATTCTATAGGATGTTTTTTCTCTAAAACTACACATGCCTTCTTTTCATTCCTATTCTTTTTTATTATTTTACTCACTCTACTTATAAATCCCTTTTCACCATTAAATTCTTCTGGTCTTAAATCTAATTTTATATCTTTTATCTTATTATATTGTTTTTCATTAAATGTAATTCTTCGTTCACATATTCCTTCTTTACTGCTTATCTGCTCATTGTATTCTTCATATTCTATTTCATTATTACTACTCTGTCCTTCTTCACTAACATTCATCATGTATAACATAACATCTTCTTCTTCTTCTGATATTTCAGAAATTTCTGATTCTGATTCTGTTTCTTCTTCTACTTCTTTTAACTTATATATCTCTACATCTGATTGTTCTAATTCACTATAAATTGGTTCATTAATTTCTAAAGGTTCTAATTCCCAATTAAAAGCTTGTTCTAATATATTCATAAATTTCCTTTCTTTAGGTTCTGGACAATTAGTACTTATATGTCCTATCTTTCCGCAATTATAACATTTACACTTTTTAGGTTTCTTACTATAATTAATCTTTCTTTTCCCTTTCTTAAAATATTTTCTTCTTGGTTTGAATTTTTTGTAAAATTTTTCTTTTGGATATTTCTTAAATTCATACTTAGTCTTTTTTCTTCCTTTTTTATATTTTCTTCTCCTTATTCTTTTTTCTTCACATCCCCATTTATGAGGTTTTTCTAATTCTCCACATTTTAATAATAATTTATTAGCTTTATAATATTTTTTATTTCTCCACGCTCTTTTACATGCATCTGATAAATATTCTCTCAAATATTCTTCTCTTCTTCCCATTGTATCTACATATGGTAATAATTCTATATTTCCTATGTGTTTATAATAATCTTCCATTATGGTTTCCGAGATTAATCTAGGCAATTTCCTATAAAATAACTCTAAGTAAAATTTTTGTGTATTATAATCTTCTATTCTAGCCTCATAATAATATTTCTTAAATTCACAAATATATTGTTCTAAATATTTTGGATTTAAAGAACATATTTCTATTTGGTATAATTTTTCTATTGCTCTTGTCTTTATTGTAGTTTCATTTAAAGCTACACTTCTTCCTAAAAATTCATTTCTAATTAAAGTTTCATATTTTCTAATTAATATTGCTATATATTCCTTTCTATCATTATATGTTCCTTGTTCTATGTGTCTTGTATGTTGTCTAAATGTATCTGTTTTACTTTTCCACCAATTATGTACATTTCCTAGAAAACTTGCTTCTATTACAATTGGCACAAATTGTGGATTCAAACTTTTTCCTATTAAAGCTACTAAATGTGATTTACTCCATTCTTCTAATCTTTTTTCGTTATCTAAATTACAATCTAAATCTAACCATATTCCCATACTCGGTATTGCTCTTGTTTCATATTGTTCTAAAGGTGTTGGTGTAAATCTAGATTTATTTGGTGTTTCAAATGTAAACTCAAAACTTTTTTGATTTATTGGTTGTTTATGATATAATATACTATTTTCTTCTTCCTCTTCTCTACGTTGTCTCATTTCTTGATCTGCTTGTTGTTGCGATGTTTGTTCTTCTTTTGGTTCTACTTGTCTTTCCATATTAATCTGAAAATTTTCTTCTTCTTTTATATTAATTTTTGTAGCATATTGAAATTCCTTTCTTATTTGTTCTATCTTTTCTTCTTCTTGTCCCATTATTTCTTCTATTTCATCATCATCTATGTTTTCTAAAACATTCATCATGTTTATACTAATTCCCTTATTTTTCTTGTCTTTCTCTTGCTTTTCTTGTTTCCTTGGATTCATTATTTCCATTAAATAATCTAATTCTGAACCTGTTTGATATAATATTTCTGCTATGTTATTAGATTCTTTTATTTCTAATTCTTCTTCACTTATTTCTTTATTCTTTCCTTTATTTATCATACCATGCTTTTCCTGATATTTTTCTATATCAAATTTTTCTATTTCTTTATATATTTCCCATATGTTTCTATTTATGACTTCTTGTCCTTTCTTTATTTCTTCTGATAGTATCCTAGTTTGTTTTATATTTTCATCCATAGATTGTTTTAATATATTATTCCTACTTACTTCTTTTATCTCTATTTCTTCTAAAGCTTTTAACATTTCTTCCATATTCATCATGTTTATCTGGGGTTTTTCGATTATAGGTTCTAATACTTTTATAGAATTCATTTCAACAATAACAATAAAATACTGAAAGTATGTGATAAAATATGAGAAACAATCAAGGATTAAGGTTTCATATTATTTAAACCATGGGGCTCTGATACCATAACGGACAGCCTGCTATCAATACTTAAGAAGATCATCCAGGATTTGACCAGAAATGATCCGGGTTATAGAAGATCAATCCTTGTCCTCTTTCATACAAGGAATAACAAGACTTCTCACAGAGGAAGTCATCAACAGATCTTCTCCCTTCAGATCACCCCAGCACAGTCTTCCTTCGTTTCCTACTGGAGACGTAACTGGATGGTTTTCTTAAGTATTCAAAGCAGTATGTTTTATGAAATCATATTCCCAGGTTAAATAATACTACTACCCTTAATCCTCGATAAGAGTTTAGTTACTCATACCTTAATTGTAGACGATTTCCAAAATTGTTTCTGAACTGTAAATGGAGAAGGAATAGCAAAAAGAAATTTTATTTAATATGAGAGATTACAAGAGAGGTTTGGGATTCGATAGCAGATTTCTTTCTATGCTTTCGATGCCCTTACTTATACTAGATACATGGTTTATATAGAGAGGCATTCCTCTCAATTTACATCATTCCTTGCGTCATCTTCTATGATTGATCATCTCCTTCTTATCTTCTATGTCTGCCACTTCCTTGTCGTTTTCCTGAGTGCTTCTTATCTTATCTTCCTTCTTTTTATCTTGTCTGCCATTTTTTGTCCGCCAATTCTTTTTCTTTTTCCTTGTCTGCCACTTCTTTTGTCTTCTTCTTTTCAGATTATACTCATGTCCATTATTGGATCTTCAAAATCTCTTCTTTCTGGACTTCTTTCATCGCAATAATTACATTTGTGGGTAGCATATTCAGCTAATAACTGACATATCCTCTTCTTAGTATCTGTGCTATTTTCAAACTTATTATTCTTTATCTTATCATAAAATTGATTAAATTGATTGATATTCCTGGTATGCCTTCCTGATGAGTAAATTAATGTCGTTGGGCCTGAGAAATAGACCCAAGCGGCTTCATCTTCAGTGGCTAAAATCCTATTCATTTCTTGGAAAATTATATGATAATCTTGGGACCTTATTCTGGATACTGTTTCCATGAATTCTTCATCATCATTTATATCTTCCTTTGGCTCAACAGAATGCTCAAAGGGTTTCCTTGTGGTTCCTAACCTAATAAGATTAATGGGATGATAAAATTTATCTGGAGTTATTTCTGCTATTGTGGAGTAACATCTTATAAATACCATGTGTTGAGTTACTATACCAAAATAAGTCTTTACAGCCTTTTTCAGAGGTTCTGGTAACTCTGCTATTTCTTCTAGGCTTGCTGATGGATAAATAGACTGAATTAAACCATGTTGATATAGTGCTTTTACAACATTTGATGGTGTTCCTTGGTGGATAATGGCTTTATTGAAGGCATAATGGGATATATATTTGATTTTTGGAGTTTTAAAGGAAAAATGGTTAAGGTTATAGATAAGTTTCTTAAAATAAGTAAAATATTCTGCAAGCTTAAACACTGGGTTACTAGGTGGTAATTCTGCCGAGGTTTTCTTGGATTTTGCTGGTTGGTTAGAGGTAGATGGTTGGTCAGATACTGGACTTTTATGGGTTTCTTGGATTTCTTTTCCTTTTTGGTTTTCTTGGGTTTTTTCTTGGGCTTGCTCCTTTATAATTTGAAGTAAAGGGGTTATTTTCTGAGTTAACTCTTTCCCAACTGAATTTGGGTCTTCTATTTCCTTCATTCCTGTATTTACATATCTGTTTACTTGTTCTTCCAGTTTTCCCACTTTATCAAAAAGTGTATCCAACTGGTTAAAGATCTTTGCAAAATTTGCATTTATTGGACTGAGTATTAGATTCATATTTAGTTCCACTACTTGGAACCTCATATTAATCTGCTCTATTAAATTTCTCATTTCCTCAGAAGTCTCATTACTTGGAGTTACAGGTCTTCCTGATTCCATCTGCTCAAAAAATCAGCAATTAAATTATTCTGTCCTTTAATATATTCAATTTCATAATCATAATATGCCATATCACTTTGCCATTTAATTAACATTTTATTACTCAATTTATTAGTTTTAATTCCTTTATCTAACCAATGTTTTACTTGGGTATTATCAGTTTTTATAACAAACCTGGTATTTACTACAAATAATTCAAATTTTTCTACTGCTTTAACAATTGCTAAAAATTCTTTCCAATTTGAATGATATTTAGCTTGACAATCATTAAATTTTCCACTTGAGTATTTAGTAATTTTTTCTTTTCCTTCATTATTCTCATGATATAAAGCTGCTCCCCAATAATTATCTGATGCATCTGTATAAATGATCCATTTTACATTATTATCTGTAGGAATAGTTAATTTTGGTAAGTTTTGACATAATTTCTTAATCTGTTCTATAATTTTCTTTGTCTGGTCATTCCATATCCATATACTCTTTTCCCCTGCTAACCTAGATATTTTAGCAGTTAACTTTGATAAATTAGGTATATAATTTCTAGCTTGATTTACTAATCCTAAAAATGATTGTAATTCCTTCTTATTTCTTATTTCTGAGAATTCTAATACTAACAACTTGGTTATCAGTATTTGGTATACGATAACCTAGGACTGTGTTGCATTGCATATAGATTGGCAATATACATTCTTTCTATTCCCTTCCTTATGTGCATGAATATCTGCCTTTGAGAGGAATATCGCTCATCCCGTGGTGGGGAGAGAGTGATAAGTGCAATTGAATAGGTAATGTGGAGAGATTGAGAAGAATATAGAAAGAATAATGAAATAAACAGATACTAATAAGAATTTAGGAAGAATAACGAAATAAGGATGATTCTCTGGGGTCTCGAGCATAGTTATGTGCTAGCCATAACTATAGTCGAGGCATCATGAGATACCTTATTGGGTTAAGGGATTATTGAAAGTTGAGAATAACAATTAATGAAGAATACAATGTGAACTAAGAATTGTGTACTTTGTTTGGTAATTGTTTGGTTATCTGTTGAATTGTTCAGTTAATTGATGAACTAACTTGTTTGTTTGATTGTTTTAATTGAAATTCTCTTAAAAATTGTTATTTTGTTGTTGATTGGGTATGTAAATGTTTAATTTAGTTGTATTATTTGCTTTGATTTGTTGATAGGTGGTGCATTTGTTAATTAATGATTAAATTGTTCTATCTAACGCTTATTACAAATGAACTGTTTATTTTATTATTTTCTATTGGTTGGTTGGAGATCACCATCATTGATAGTAGAGGTTGTTGCCCATTTATATTAAGCGGCTGGAGGCTTCCTCACTATATATATAGTGATTGGAAGCAGCCCCCTTAGTAATAGATGTTGGTAGCCCTCACTACTTCATGGGTGGATGTCTTCGAAAGGTAAGTTTTTGTTCAAAAGTTATTTTTAACTGAATTTTTATGTGGCTAATTGTAGAAAATTGAAAAGTTTTACAATCAATACTGTGTAATTGAAAGGATTTAACTGTTAATACTATATGAATGAGAAGTTTGCAGTTGATAATTGTTGGTGAACTTGTGAATTGTAGTTATAGTTGTAAGTTAATTTCAGTTTGAATGAATTTTTGTAGGTGAGTTCAAAGATATTGATGCATGTTAAAGTATGTTGATAAAAGTTGAATTTTGCTCATATGTTTGTTTCAATAATGAATTAAGCTGGATTATTTTCGGAACTTTCTGCCTATCGTCATATCCTTTAACTTAAATATGAAACAATGTTGGTTAGGGTGTGACACAAAGTTACTTGTAAATTGAAGAGAGCTTGGTATGTTTTCATGAATGTAAAAGTGATGTTGTTGATGGGAATTTGATTGCTTGATCGATCAAGATTTGATTGTGCTGTTAGGTGAAAATGTGAGTGGTAAGTTAATAATGCTTGGTTTGGAAGGGAGGTATATGAGAAGTTCTGTTTCTTTTGTCCTGGTGCAAATCTTTGTTCAAAATATTATTAGGAAGTAAACCACAAGTTTGAAATTGGTTGTACTCAATGTGTCATAAAGTCTACAATTATTAAAGATTGAATTACTTAATTGTCAATGTTCGGTAGGATTTAAGTGAGAGTTTAGTATTAGTGTTATAGTTAGGGCTTATATGTGTATTTAATACAATAAATTGTGGTTGTACACATGTGTGGGTGTATTAATTGATATCTGCTTGAAATAGTTTGATATATTTGTGATTAAAAGGTATTTGGTGTTTAATTACCTAACTATAGCTTTAGTTGATTATTATTTAGACCTTGACATGTGACTGGTAAGTTGTTTGTGAAATGGTGATTTTAAGATGAGGAGTATTTGTTAGAAGTTTAAAATTGTGAATCTTGACTATGTGGATGGTTCGGTATGGAAATTGATATGAAATGTTATGATTGTGTTAAAATTGTATGTTAAATTGCTGGGTGATTCAAAATGAAATGTTTGTTTTTCCTTATGCTTTGAGACTTACTATTGGAAAATGCTTTCGTAAAATGTGAGATTGATATGTGAATTGAGTTTCCTTTACTTGGAAAAAAAAAATGAATTAACTAAATCTCTGCTTCTGTGATATATTGTTTTAGTATAGATACTGTGAAATAAGAATGTGAGTTAGAAAAACTTAGTATTTGTTTATGCATAAACATAATTGCTTTGTTGAAAGTGGATATAGAATAAAGGGAAAGGTGAGAAAATAGAATAAAATTTGTGAATGCTTATATGTGGGATAAATTGAGATAATTAAATGTATATGTGCATGCATGATTTTTATAGGGCCAAACTCTGCTTGTACTGTTTCGTTTAGTGTTAGTTTAAATGGTTCTTCAGTCTTATGCTTTAGTTTTGTTTAAAGGAATGAGAAGTGGAGCCCAAATGCTGTTGGAAATTGTTGAAATTGACATATTGAATGCATGTCGGTTCCTATACGTTAGAGCACACTTACTCTCATTTTCCCATTACTTGACCATAAAATTCAAGAATTTATTGCTGGACTAATTACATTTTAGAGTTGATGTATAGGTAAAATCTAATTGTGTACAAGATTCTTGCATCATTCTTGCGTTGTGCATCAGATTTGCATTAGAAGGGGTCTTGGTATTGCTGATGCTTTATGATTCTTGATAAATTTGTTCAGTACGCGGCAAATAGGACAGAATTAATTAAAATTTTGCGTAGAATTTTATCCTATTCCTAGTTTTCTTAAGTGGTGCTTCTAGACTTGTTAAAAATGTTATATACATTTAAGTCAATCTGACTTGATTTCACCTCTTTTCAATCCCTAAAGGAACCTGGGAATTGGTGTTAGTATCCTTAATCTCACCTTTATCCTAAGATAATATCTCTCATATGTCGAACTTGGCTGCTATTTCTAGGAAATTTCGATCAACAACTTCTAGTAGAATGCTTAAAGTTTTTCTAATTTTCTCGATATCATCTCTATGGTGTCGCATGGATGACACATATGGCAACGAATCCTCAGTGTTAATGACTCCAATATTCCTAAATTATCTCCAAATTTTTCTTTATCTCCCTCAACTAGGATTATCTGTTGAAGGAATCGTCCATTTCTTTGTATCTAACGATAGGTTCTACTAATTTCGAGGACGAAATTATTTAAGAGGGGTAGAATTGTAACATCCCAAAAATTTAATTAAAGATAATTCAAAATTTTTGAGGGTCATTAAGGGAATTAAAAGTCTTAGGGAGGAAGTTTATGAGATTTGGGGTGATTTATTGACAATAAATCTTAATTATTTTAAATTTAAAGGAATATGATTAAAAGAATTAATTGGGGGTGGAAACTTTCATGAAAAGTAAAAATTAGAATTTAGATCATAATAGTAATATATACAAACTTTTGGGTTAGAAATATAATTAAGAATAAACAATAGGGGAGTTAATGGTGATTTTCCCTAAATCATTTTTAAAATATATATAAATGTATATATATATACTCCCTCTTCTGTCCGCCCCCCAATCTTCATCATCATCTTCGTTTTCTTCTTCTTCTTCTTCGTTCGTCTTCTCTGTTTCTCTCCCTCCGTCCACACGTGACGGGCGTTCGACGGCGGCGAAGGCACACGGCGGTGAAGCCGTGGTTGGGTAAGCCTCCAAGCTTTTCCTTCTTTCTCTTCCGTCCAGTTTCACCATCCCTCACTTCTTTCGTTTCTTTTTTTTTTTCAAATCCGTCGAGCCCGACAGTTTCCGGCGATGGTGAATCTCCGAATAGACATGGAAGGTCAAGAACAAGCTTAGGTAAGTCTCTTGTACCTATTCATACCCGTTTTTGGCGAGCTTAAGAGAAGGGCTGAGTTAAGTTTTGGGTTTTTGGGTGTGATGATGAACAATAACGAAGTTTAATCTTCATCTTTTAGTGTTTTGGTGGATAATTTGAGGATTAATTGAAGTTTTATGAAGTTTGTATAAATCCCTAACTTTGGGTTTACATGGCCGACGAGTTTCATGGGGTTTTAGGACTCAAAAATTCCTAATTAACTAGTTTAGGAAACTATTGGAGCTGTTTGTCACAATTTGTATAGGCCTGCATTCGTTTCCGCATATATTTGTATATATTTGATATTATTGAACATTAGGTTGTTTATTTTTCTAACCATGTTAGGTGATTCTTTTCTAACATGGTTAGCTATTAATTATCCATGATAGTATTCAGGTTGTATTAGTTTATTCTTTTCTATCATGGATAATATTCAGTCATCAGGAAATTCCTTTTCTAACTATGATAGACATTGATGTATGGAAATTCTTTTGCTATCATAGTTAGGAAAGAGATAATTGAATTTAAAAAGGATATCGTAGGTTAAATAGGGAATTAGTAACATTGTTATTATGGAAATTAGTAACTATATGTTACAAATAGACCCAAGCGGCTTCATCTTCAGTGGCTAAAATCCTATTCATTTCTTGGAAAATTATATGATAATCTTGGGACCTTATTCTGGATACTGTTTCCATGAATTCTTCATCATCATTTATATCTTCCTTTGGCTCAACAGAATGCTCAAAGGGTTTCCTTGTGGTTCCTAACCTAATAAGATTAATGGGATGATAAAATTTATCTGGAGTTATTTCTGCTATTGTGGAGTAACATCTTATAAATACCATGTGTTGAGTTACTATACCAAAATAAGTCTTTACAGCCTTTTTCAGAGGTTCTGGTAACTCTGCTATTTCTTCTAGGCTTGCTGATGGATAAATAGACTGAATTAAACCATGTTGATATAGTGCTTTTACAACATTTGATGGTGTTCCTTGGTGGATAATGGCTTTATTGAAGGCATAATGGGATATATATTTGATTTTTGGAGTTTTAAAGGAAAAATGGTTAAGGTTATAGATAAGTTTCTTAAAATAAGTAAAATATTCTGCAAGCTTAAACACTGGGTTACTAGGTGGTAATTCTGCCGAGGTTTTCTTGGATTTTGCTGGTTGGTTAGAGGTAGATGGTTGGTCAGATACTGGACTTTTATGGGCTTCTTGGATTTCTTTTCCTTTTTGGTTTTCTTGGGTTTTTTCTTGGGCTTGCTCCTTTATAATTTGAAGTAAAGGGGTTATTTTCTGAGTTAACTCTTTCCCAACTGAATTTGGGTCTTCTATTTCCTTCATTCCTGTATTTACATATCTGTTTACTTGTTCTTCCAGTTTTCCCACTTTATCAAAAAGTGTATCCAACTGGTTAAAGATCTTTGCAAAATTTGCATTTATTGGACTGAGTATTAGATTCATATTTAGTTCCACTACTTGGAACCTCATATTAATCTGCTCTATTAAATTTCTCATTTCCTCAGAAGTCTCATTACTTGGAGTTACAGGTCTTCCTGATTCCATCTGCTCAAAAAATCAGCAATTAAATTATTCTGTCCTTTAATATATTCAATTTCATAATCATAATATGCCATATCACTTTGCCATTTAATTAACATTTTATTACTCAATTTATTAGTTTTAATTCCTTTATCTAACCAATGTTTTACTTGGGTATTATCAGTTTTTATAACAAACCTGGTATTTACTACAAATAATTCAAATTTTTCTACTGCTTTAACAATTGCTAAAAATTCTTTCCAATTTGAATGATATTTAGCTTGACAATCATTAAATTTTCCACTTGAGTATTTAGTAATTTTTTCTTTTCCTTCATTATTCTCATGATATAAAGCTGCTCCCCAATAATTATCTGATGCATCTGTATAAATGATCCATTTTACATTATTATCTGTAGGAATAGTTAATTTTGGTAAGTTTTGACATAATTTCTTAATCTGTTCTATAATTTTCTTTGTCTGGTCATTCCATATCCATATACTCTTTTCCCCTGCTAACCTAGATATTTTAGCAGTTAACTTTGATAAATTAGGTATATAATTTCTAGCTTGATTTACTAATCCTAAAAATGATTGTAATTCCTTCTTATTTCTTATTTCTGAGAATTCTAATACTTTCTTGCTAATATGTTCCTGTAATTCTATTCCTTCTGGTGAAATATATTGTCCTAAAAATCCTATTCTACTTTTTCTTAATTCTGCTTTATGTGGTGATATATTTAATCCTTTGTTTTCTATTAGTTCAATAAATTTTTCTAAATGTTCTTCATGTATTTCTTTATTTTCTGAAAATATTAAAATATCATCAATATAAATAACAGCAAAATTTCTTATTGGTAATAATAACTTAGTTACATATTCTTGAAATATACTTGGACTATTATGGAATCCCATAGGTAGTACATTCCATTCATATAGTCCTTCTGATGTACTAAATGCAGTATATTTTTTACTTTCTTCTTCTAACTTTATCTGGAAAAATCCTGATTTACAATCAAACTTACTAAAGATGTTTTTCCCTCTTATTAAATTAAATAGTAATTCTATTTTGGGTATAGGATATCTATTTCTTACAGCTAAATCATTTAGTTTTTTATAATTTATTACCATTCTTGATTTTCCTCTCTTTTCTTCACTATGTTTTATTACAATCATTGCAGGTGAAGAATATTCAGATTTACTTTCTCTAATTAAGTCATATTTTTTCATTTCATTTATATGCATTTCAAATTCTTTTTTATCCTGTTCTGTCCATGGATAGGGCTTACAATTAATTTCTCTACTATAATCTTTTAATTCTATCTTAGCTAATGGTTTTGATTTTTCCCAATGTATTAAAGGATTTTCACTATAATTTTCTATTAATCTTTGTTCTATTCCTTTTTTCATTTGTCCTTCTATTATATTAAGTCTTATAATTTCTTCAGACTCTACTTCCCTTATTACTAATGTTGATAACATATTATTTATTTCGATAGGTTTATTATTTTCTAAAAACTGTACTTCATTTTCATTATATTTCTTTTGAAATTTTTCATCCTTTCTTCTATATGGATTGGTTATTCTTATTCCCCATGCTTCATGTTTACATGGTGTAGTTAATATAATAGCTTTTTCTATTAAATGTAAAGGATAATATTGACTTAAAAAGTCTAATCCTAATATTACATCACAAGAAGGTTCATTATATTGATTTAATTCTTGTATAACTAATTCATATTCTCCTATTTGTATACTAACATTTCTTGATTCTAATTCTATCATATGTATTTCTTTTCCTGCACTTTCCATTCTTAACATTTTTTGTTTTCTTTTCCATAGTTCTGGTGGTAAGACATTATATTTTGCTACTGTTAAATTTGCTCCTGTGTCTACTAGTGCATGATATTTCCTAGATCTATATTTTTGATAGTTGAATTTTACTAATATGAAAAACAATCTTCTATTATTCATTTATGCTCCACTTAACATGTCTAATCTTTCTTTTGTTCTTACTAACATTCTTTGTTTTGCTATATAATTCCACATTACTGGAACTACCATATACCATGTTCTTCCTGCTACATAATTTAATGTTGTTGTTGGTTTTTTCATCTGTTTTCTTATCCATCTTAAGTTACTTTTAGACATCAAATTTATATTATAAGTCTTATTATTTATTCCTACTAACATTTCGGTATGATTAAAGTTTGGTGATTTATATTTATCATTATTCTGTCCTGTTGTATCCTATATGGCTTTACTGCTCTTAAAAAGTCTGATCCTAGCGTAACTTTGTGTTCATTGTCAGTATTTCCTTCTGTTAATGTTGATTCTATAGGATGTTTTTTCTCTAAAACTACACATGTCTTCTTTTCATTCCTATTCTTTTTTATTATTTTACTCACTCTACTTATAAATCCCTTTTCACCATTAAATTCTTCTGGTCTTAAATCTAATTTTATATCTTTTATCTTATTATATTGTTTTTCATTAAATGTAATTCTTCGTTCACATATTCCTTCTTTACTGCTTATCTGCTCATTGTATTCTTCATATTCTATTTCATTATTACTACTCTGTCCTTCTTCACTAACATTCATCATGTATAACATAACATCTTCTTCTTCTTCTGATATTTCAGAAATTTCTGATTCTGATTCTGTTTCTTCTTCTACTTCTTTTAACTTATATATCTCTACATCTGATTGTTCTAATTCACTATAAATTGGTTCATTAATTTCTAAAGGTTCTAATTCCCAATTAAAAGCTTGTTCTAATATATTCATAAATTTCCTTTCTTTAGGTTCTGGACAATTAGTACTTATATGTCCTATCTTTCCGCAATTATAACATTTACACTTTTTAGGTTTCTTACTATAATTAATCTTTCTTTTCCCTTTCTTAAAATATTTTCTTCTTGGTTTGAATTTTTTGTAAAATTTTTCTTTTGGATATTTCTTAAATTCATACTTAGTCTTTTTTCTTCCTTTTTTATATTTTCTTCTCCTTATTCTTTTTTCTTCACATCCCCATTTATGAGGTTTTTCTAATTCTCCACATTTTAATAATAATTTATTAGCTTTATAATATTTTTTATTTCTCCACGCTCTTTTACATGCATCTGATAAATATTCTCTCAAATATTCTTCTCTTCTTCCCATTGTATCTACATATGGTAATAATTCTATATTTCCTATGTGTTTATAATAATCTTCCATTATGGTTTCCGAGATTAATCTAGGCAATTTCCTATAAAATAACTCTAAGTAAAATTTTTGTGTATTATAATCTTCTATTCTAGCCTCATAATAATATTTCTTAAATTCACAAATATATTGTTCTAAATATTTTGGATTTAAAGAACATATTTCTATTTGGTATAATTTTTCTATTGCTCTTGTCTTTATTGTAGTTTCATTTAAAGCTACACTTCTTCCTAAAAATTCATTTCTAATTAAAGTTTCATATTTTCTAATTAATATTGCTATATATTCCTTTCTATCATTATATGTTCCTTGTTCTATGTGTCTTGTATGTTGTCTAAATGTATCTGTTTTACTTTTCCACCAATTATGTACATTTCCTAGAAAACTTGCTTCTATTACAATTGGCACAAATTGTGGATTCAAACTTTTTCCTATTAAAGCTACTAAATGTGATTTACTCCATTCTTCTAATCTTTTTTCGTTATCTAAATTACAATCTAAATCTAACCATATTCCCATACTCGGTATTGCTCTTGTTTCATATTGTTCTAAAGGTGTTGGTGTAAATCTAGATTTATTTGGTGTTTCAAATGTAAACTCAAAACTTTTTTGATTTATTGGTTGTTTATGATATAATATACTATTTTCTTCTTCCTCTTCTCTACGTTGTCTCATTTCTTGATCTGCTTGTTGTTGCGATGTTTGTTCTTCTTTTGGTTCTACTTGTCTTTCCATATTAATCTGAAAATTTTCTTCTTCTTTTATATTAATTTTTGTAGCATATTGAAATTCCTTCCTTATTTGTTCTATCTTTTCTTCTTCTTGTCCCATTATTTCTTCTATTTCATCATCATCTATGTTTTCTAAAACATTCATCATGTTTATACTAATTCCCTTATTTTTCTTGTCTTTCTCTTGCTTTTCTTGTTTCCTTGGATTCATTATTTCCATTAAATAATCTAATTCTGAACCTGTTTGATATAATATTTCTGCTATGTTATTAGATTCTTTTATTTCTAATTCTTCTTCACTTATTTCTTTATTCTTTCCTTTATTTATCATACCATGCTTTTCCTGATATTTTTCTATATCAAATTTTTCTATTTCTTTATATATTTCCCATATGTTTCTATTTATGACTTCTTGTCCTTTCTTTATTTCTTCTGATAGTATCCTAGTTTGTTTTATATTTTCATCCATAGATTGTTTTAATATATTATTCCTACTTACTTCTTTTATCTCTATTTCTTCTAAAGCTTTTAACATTTCTTCCATATTCATCATGTTTATCTGGGGTTTTTCGATTATAGGTTCAATCCTTTTTTCTATTCCTAAAGCTTTCATTATCTGCCTTATATTTGCTTTTATATATGCTAACTCAGTAGTGTTATTGACTACTTCTTTTCTTAAATCATACAATTTTTGTTCTAATGGTTTGGATAACTCTATTAACCTGTCAACTTTATATTTCTGTTGTTCTTGATCTATTATATTCCTAGTTTCTGCTGGTAATTTTTCTAATAAATCATTTAGATTATAAACTTGTAACAGATCTTCTATGTTTGGATTAACATAACATCCTAATTGTTTCATTATAAACATATTAGTCCAATTTATTTGATTAAAAGTATAATCTCCATCTCCTCCTATTATAAATGGTGTAAAAATACAATCACTTGCTTCTTCCTTATTATCATAATTCATAAAAGAACTTTCTGGTAATTTTTCTGCTTCTATTCCATACATTCTAGGTTCTAATACTTTTATAGAATTCATTTCAACAATAACAATAAAATACTGAAAGTATGTGATAAAATATGAGAAACAATCAAGGATTAAGGTTTCATATTATTTAAACCATGGGGCTCCTTTTTCTTCAGTCAAATCCGAAGCAGCTACGCCGAAGAAATCTTCCCTCGTCCTTTAACCTGGACTCCATTCTTCCTCTAGAAGGATAATGGGATCCAGACTATAATCAAGCTATGATCGTCAAATTTCATATAGAAAGATCAGGTTATTGCTCATCATCTGGTCTATCGCTCCTTTTGAGAGTGACATAAGCCTTTCCCCTGCAGTGAAGTTTCTTCCTTCCCTGACTTGCTTGAAAAAAGGCATTTCTTTTCCTCCGCTCGTAGGGGAAATACTTCACACTGGAATCCGGTCTGTCTATCTTACATCGGTTCTTCCATCTCGTTCATACCCGGCGATGAAAAAGCTTACAAGGAATATTAAGTCTTAATCTTGCTCTAGGGATAGGATGGAATTCAATTGCTTCTTTGCCAACTCTAATATGATAAAGCTTAAAACAATCTATGGATGAAAATATAAAACAAACTAGGATACTATCAGAAGAAATAAAGAAAGGACAAGAAGTCATAAATAGAAACATATGGGAAATATATAAAGAAATAGAAAAATTTGATATAGAAAAATATCAGGAAAAGCATGGTATGATAAATAAAGGAAAGAATAAAGAAATAAGTGAAGACTCCTTTTTTATATTTTCTTCTCCTTATTCTTTTTTCTTCACATCCCCATTTATGAGGTTTTTCTAATTCTCCACATTTTAATAATAATTTATTAGCTTTATAATATTTTTTATTTCTCCACGCTCTTTTACATGCATCTGATAAATATTCTCTCAAATATTCTTCTCTTCTTCCCATTGTATCTACATATGGTAATAATTCTATATTTCCTATGTGTTTATAATAATAAGGTTTCATATTATTTAAACCATGGGGCTCTGATAATTCTCAGAAATAAGAAATAAGAAGGAATTACAATCATTTTTAGGATTAGTAAATCAAGCTAGAAATTATATACCTAATTTATCAAAGTTAACTGCTAAAATATCTAGGTTAGCAGGGGAAAAGAGTATATGGATATGGAATGACCAGACAAAGAAAATTATAGAACAGATTAAGAAATTATGTCAAAACTTACCAAAATTAACTATTCCTACAGATAATAATGTAAAATGGATCATTTATACAGATGCATCAGATAATTATTGGGGAGCAGCTTTATATCATGAGAATAATGAAGGAAAAGAAAAAATTACTAAATACTCAAGTGGAAAATTTAATGATTGTCAAGCTAAATATCATTCAAATTGGAAAGAATTTTTAGCAATTGTTAAAGCAGTAGAAAAATTTGAATTATTTGTAGTAAATACCAGGTTTGTTATAAAAACTGATAATACCCAAGTAAAACATTGGTTAGATAAAGGAATTAAAACTAATAAATTGAGTAATAAAATGTTAATTAAATGGCAAAGTGATATGGCATATTATGATTATGAAATTGAATATATTAAAGGACAGAATAATTTAATTGCTGATTTTTTGAGCAGATGGAATCAGGAAGACCTGTAACTCCAAGTAATGAGACTTCTGAGGAAATGAGAAATTTAATAGAGCAGATTAATATGAGGTTCCAAGTAGTGGAACTAAATATGAATCTAATACTCAGTCCAATAAATGCAAATTTTGCAAAGATCTTTAACCAGTTGGATACACTTTTTGATAAAGTGGGAAAACTGGAAGAACAAGTAAACAGATATGTAAATACAGGAATGAAGGAAATAGAAGACCCAAATTCAGTTGGGAAAGAGTTAACTCAGAAAATAACCCCTTTACTTCAAATTATAAAGGAGCAAGCCCAAGAAAAAACCCAAGAAAACCAAAAAGGAAAAGAAATCCAAGAAGCCCATAAAAGTCCAGTATCTGACCAACCATCTACCTCTAACCAACCAGCAAAATCCAAGAAAACCTCGGCAGAATTACCACCTAGTAACCCAGTGTTTAAGCTTGCAGAATATTTTACTTATTTTAAGAAACTTATCTATAACCTTAACCATTTTTCCTTTAAAACTCCAAAAATCAAATATATATCCCATTATGCCTTCAATAAAGCCATTATCCACCAAGGAACACCATCAAATGTTGTAAAAGCACTATATCAACATGGTTTAATTCAGTCTATTTATCCATCAGCAAGCCTAGAAGAAATAGCAGAGTTACCAGAACCTCTGAAAAAGGCTGTAAAGACTTATTTTGGTATAGTAACTCAACACATGGTATTTATAAGATGTTACTCCACAATAGCAGAAATAACTCCAGATAAATTTTATCATCCCATTAATCTTATTAGGTTAGGAACCACAAGGAAACCCTTTGAGCATTCTGTTGAGCCAAAGGAAGATATAAATGATGATGAAGAATTCATGGAAACAGTATCCAGAATAAGGTCCCAAGATTATCATATAATTTTCCAAGAAATGAATAGGATTTTAGCCACTGAAGATGAAGCCGCTTGGGTCTATTTCTCAGGCCCAACGACATTAATTTACTCATCAGGAAGGCATACCAGGAATATCAATCAATTTAATCAATTTTATGATAAGATAAAGAATAATAAGTTTGAAAATAGCACAGATACTAAGAAGAGGATATGTCAGTTATTAGCTGAATATGCTACCCACAAATGTAATTATTGCGATGAAAGAAGTCCAGAAAGAAGAGATTTTGAAGATCCAATAATGGACATGAGTATAATCTGAAAAGAAGAAGACAAAAGAAGTGGCAGACAAGGAAAAAGAAAAAGAATTGGCGGACAAAAAATGGCAGACAAGATAAAAAGAAGGAAGATAAGATAAGAAGCACTCAGGAAAACGACAAGGAAGTGGCAGACATAGAAGATAAGAAGGAGATGATCAATCATAGAAGATGACGCAAGGAATGATGTAAATTGAGAGGAATGCCTCTCTATATAAACCATGTATCTAGCATAAGTAAGGGCATCGAAAGCATAGAAAGAAATCTGCTATCGAATCCCAAACCTCTCTTGTAATCTCTCATATTAAATAAAATTTCTTTTTGCTATTCCTTCTCCATTTACAGTTCAGAAACAATTTTGGAAATCGTCTACAATTAAGGTATGAGTAACTAAACTCTTATCGAGGATTAAGGGTAGTAGTATTATTTAACCTGGGAATATGATTTCATAAAACATACTGCTTTGAATACTTAAGAAAACCATCCAGTTACGTCTCCAGTAGGAAACGAAGGAAGACTGTGCTGGGGTGATCTGAAGGGAGAAGAT
Organism: Mimosa pudica; assembly: GCA_029929735.1. Classification (NCBI taxonomy): domain Eukaryota; kingdom Viridiplantae; phylum Streptophyta; class Magnoliopsida; order Fabales; family Fabaceae; genus Mimosa; species Mimosa pudica. The sequence goes on along the minus strand of JAKELP010000017.1, from coordinate 6,746,102 downwards.
CTGTTGATGACTTCCTCTGTGAGAAGTCTTGTTATTCCTTGTATGAAAGAGGACAAGGATTGATCTTCTATAACCCGGATCATTTCTGGTCAAATCCTGGATGATCTTCTTAAGTATTGATAGCAGGCTGTCCGTTATGGTATCAGAGATATATATATATATATATATATATATATATATATATATATATATATATAATTGAAATATTCATAAAAATGTGGCAAACATACAACTTATTAGCTTTAAATTTTAAATAGAAAACATGTATAAACACGTCTTATTAAAACCGGTGGAATGCGGGTGATGACACATTAAAAATGTTATGATCTACCTAAGTACTCATATGATTGGGTACTCGAATTGATTGCTTTAACGGCTTCAAAATCTATGTTACTTACTTAATTATACAAGATGTATGACATGCATGTGATACACATGATACTCCCACCATTATTAAATATAATATCACTTTCGAATTTCAATTTGTTTTCAAGTATAAGATCACTTTCTAATTGTTCTAAATTTTTTTTCTAAATTAACCTAATTAATAATTATAAATAATAAACAAAGAAGAGAGATGAGGGATAAAGGTATATGTTTTGAGGGGTTTTGATTTGTTGCTCAACACTCATATTGCTCATCACCTTCTTATCACTACAATTCTACAAATACACACAAAAAAAAACCTCTCTCCTGTTTGGGCCCATCATTTGTTCATGTATTTGTGGTGATTGTTCGCTCCGCAAGTGAACGGGGCCAAGTAATAAAGTGATAAGAAAAGTATCATTCCCACGAGGATTTGGTTCCAAGACCCGGTCAAGTAATGATTATTGCACTCTCGCCCAATTTGAGTGATTCAAATATCAAGATGTGAAGGGTAACCATAAAAATAAATAAGAAAAACTATAAACAAGTGATTCTCCAACTTCAAGGGTAAATGGGGACTTAAGATTATTTATCCCCCTTGTATTTCCTAACCTTAAAATGGTCTCCTCTCACAATTACTTTTAATGACTATATATGTGTTAACCTAGGGTTCACAATGTACTTGTAAATGCTCCGTCGAGTCAAGAACAAGTGTTTAATTCTATTAATCATGCAATCTCTTGTCACAATTAATAAAACCCAATTTTTAAGCTTCAACCCTAATGTGGCTATGCAAGGTCAATAAGTATATCTCTATCTTATCAACAAAACCATTCATTTGTCATGCAAACTTCAAGTTCTTACACTATTTCACTCAAGTTCTACACTTGACCTAGCTCTCTCAAGTCATAAGTCAAATGAACAAATCAACTAAATGGTGATCAAGCACTTAGAAGCATTAGGACTAGAGTGAAATAAACACATATATAATATTAATCACAAAATGAAAGGAAGAGTCAAGAGTTACTCCATACAAGGGTTCAAGATAATCCTAAAGTAAAGTGTTTAGTTACTCATGTTCAAGAAATCCAAAGAAAAATACATAAGACTAATCATAAACATTGAACAAAGAGAAGGAATGAGAATGGAGAAGAAGAACCGAAGTGTGAAGTCAAAATCTCTTTCAAACTTCAAACCCCAACTTGATCTCCACCAAAATCTAAGCCCTAGCACACCACAAAGCTACCCAAGAAGTCCAAGAAGTGAAGAATCCAGCTCCCTCTGTTTTGCCCTCTTTAAACCCTAAATTTCGAGTGGAAACAATGTAAAACACAGAGTTTCATTTCTGTTCGCAGGTTCGCTGTTCATTCGCTGAAGGCTAACGTCCAGTGAACCACTTTTTGGCAGGTTGGCTGTTCGTTCGCGAAATGCGAACCTCCAGCGAAGAAATTGGCAGAATGGGTGCATTTTGGGACAGATTCGCGGTTCGTTCGCTGAGGGCTAACTTCCAGCGAACCTTTTCTTCCTTTTTTCTCTTCTTTTGTTTATTGCTTCCATTCTTTTGATGTACCTATGCTTGTCCATTTGTTCCTACTCACATTAACTAGAAAGGGATGGTGAGCTCCTCAACACATATATATCAAAAATTAAGCAATTTTAACTCATAATCTCATGCACATGTATTTCTTATCATTTTTTCTTTACCATATGAGTATTGCTATATTTCTATCTATTTATTTACCAAAACATGCGATAAATCAGGAAATTCAAATGAAATGTGTGTGCAATTATGGAGTTTATCACTCCCCCAAACTTGAGTCATTGCTTGTCCTCAAGCAATTTAGAAATCTTTATGATTTGACCATATGTTTTCCCTAGTTTGATTTAATTACTTATCCTCACATGTTGCTCTCTTAATTGAGTCTTAGAAAGTATGGGCTATATGTAACGATGTATGCACCTCAATTTTAAAACAAACATTCCAAGATCTTTGAACTTGTGTGTGTGTGTTGGAGTTAAGAGAGATTATCTAGATTCTAATCTAGCCACTTGCAATAATTCAATGCATGTATAAAATTTCATTTTCAAATTTCTCCACTCTTTTCTTCACACATCTCCACTTTCAACTTGTGGCACATAAATTCAGAATCAAGAGGGCTTTTAAAGCTTGTAATGGGGCTAGGGGTTCAATTGCTTAGCTAATTGAAAGAATGGGATAAAGGAATTCAAATATCTTGAGATAAATGGATACATTTCATTAGATTCACTCACACACAGAATTTTCTTCCAAGAAGCTTGAAATTCCCCCAAACTTATCTCATTGATTCTTTGTACTTCTAGTCTTATTGCAACAAACTTTTTTTTTCATACTTATTTTCTTCTTTTCTACTTTTTTCTTTTCTTTTTTTTTCATTCATTCATTCCTCATTCTTTTTTTTTTTGACATAGGAGTACAAACTTTTCGTTCTCAATCCATATTTTCCTTTCAAAATGTTCTTACATTTACACAACTTTGGCAACCCTACAAATCCTCACTACTAATGAAATGTCAATTATCTCAAGATTCAGGTAGTTCTTGGTTTTTCGGGCTGCAAGGGTTAAGTCCAATGTGGGTTTCAAAAAGAAATTTCACATGGTTTTTTCATTATAAGGCTCAAAAGGGGGTGCAAAGGGGATAGAAATTGTCAAGGATGGCTTGAAAGGTTCAATCGCATTTATGAACTGCCTCAATCATTTTTTAAAATTATGTGCCATAAGTTAAAAACGATGAAGTTTTCCAAAAAGAATTTTGAAATTATCAAATGAAAGAGAATACATGCATAGGATTATTACAAGTTTCCTTCACAAAATCCATCAAATAACTCTAACTCCATTAGTGCTTAGGTTGTTCAATAGAAACAGGGAAACATTTGCTTTAACATTGACATATAGATCTACTTTTCATAGGTCACTTAGTCAAGCAACATCTTTCTATCATTGAATTTTCATACATCTTTTCAAGAAAACTCATGGTCAAATTGATTCAAAAAATGCAACAACTCCAGTTTGGGATAAGAGTTCACACATTCACCAATCAAAAACATCAAAAACAATTTCCCGTGCACTTATTATTCACATGTAAAACTTATTCATATTCTCAAAAAGTTTTAAAATGAGCAAAGGAACATCTCCCTCCCCCAAACTTAAATCAAACAGTGTCCTCACTGTTGAATAAGATTAAGAAAGGAACAAACATGGAACAAACATAAAGCACACATGCAGAGAAACATGAAGCAAGGAGTAATCATGGAACAAGGAAGCATGCACAAATATGTTGATAAGTGAGCCATCATACAAAAGATTGAACTTGCACACATGATATTAGATCTCCAAAAGGTGGCTATCAAAAGCCTCACACCACAAACAAATGAACCATCAGTAGTTCATTGTCAAAGAGACCATGAGAAAGGGATGTGTGTTGGTTAAGAGAGGACTTGGAGGAGACAAAGTACTTTAGGAAGGTGATTGCCTGTTGGTGTGTGTAAGGAGGAAGTGTAAAAAGGAAAATTGGGATGATGGCGGAGTTCTAGAAAATATGGATAAGAAACAATGATTGAGAATATGAAGAAAAATGAGAGGGAGGAGGGTTCATGGTTAGAGAAGAAGAAGAGAAAATGCATGGTGAATGGAGAGGACTAAGGTTTAATTATTTAATGTAATAGATTTTTTATATTTTTTTTAACAAATATTGAAGGTTCGCCATCGGTTGGCTGATAGCCAACCAACAGCGAACTGTCCACTGCACAGATTCTGCAGAATCTGCATAAATTCTGCAGAATCTGCACAAGTTCTGCAGAAATTTTGATCCACCACATTAGCAGCAAAATCAATCATTCTCTCACATGTTTACTTCAGTCCCATATCAAAACCACAAAATACCTCATACACACCACCAAATTCAATTGAAACCCAAAATCAAGCTAAAATATATCAAATTCACATATGGGCATTCAAAGGCATCAACATCTTACTCCTCAACAATTAGTAAACATCAACAAAAATTGTCTCAAAGATGTAATCACAATAAGTCATGGTATAGACAATACCACAAGTGCAAGATACACACAAGATTTAATGCACCCTTTCAAGACAACCAATGTAAAAATCCACACAATACTTCTCCAGCAAGAGCAAACCAAGGTAAAAGGAACATAGGCAATTTCATATCACAGACCAAAAATCATTTGCACATTTTGATGGTCACTTCACAAGTAAGAACACAGCCTATGACAATTCAGCTCATGGGATTCAAATTGACCAATAGGCATAATCTAAGCAAAACAGTTCTAAGCAATTAACCACAATAATACTCAAAATTGAATCGAAAATGAGGTTTAAGATGTACTCCCCCTTGTAGACCTCTTCTTGCCTTCCAAAACTGTAAGCTCTAGCACTCCCCATCAGAAGCAATCCAACTATCAGGAGAAACTTTCCTTCCTACAAAATGAAAAAAAAAACAAGTGCAAATCTACCAAACTAAACTAAACAACATGAAAATTAAAAACAAAATAGTAGAGTTAATTAGAACTTGGGTTGCCTCCCAAGAAGCGCTAAATTTATAGTCTTCAGCCAGACTTCTCAACAAACTCACTAATCATAAGTATCAAAAACTAAGATCACCTTATCTTCATTTCTCCTTAAAAGACAAGGTTTCAATGACAATGAGAATTCAATCACGCAAGACCTACATGATCTCTCAATCAAAAGTGATTTTAAGAAACAAGTTTCAATATAGCACATGGTGGGCTCTAATTCAATTGCTTCAAAATTTTCAACACTAGCCCCCAAATATTTTGAAAACCCAATAAAATCAACTTGAGTCTCATCAGTAAGAGTCATGAAATCACTCTGAGAATTTTGAACAAAGATTGTAGGGATTTCTACTTGCTCACAACAATAAGGATTAGGCTCCAAACTTGGAACCTCAATGGCACACTCAATATTGTTCTCTCCCTCTTCAATTTTCAACTCACTATCACCTTCAAAATTTTCACTAGCCCTTGATAACACATCATCACTTCTCATGACCAATTCTCCATTTGAAACCATATTTTCTTCACAAGAGTCATTCAACATATCAATAGACCAACCTTTTTGCATTAAAGACTCAAGTTGAGAAGTTAGTTCACCTACCTTGATTGCTAAATTATCAAGAGCTAATGTTTGTTCACTCAATTTTTCATCATCCCTAGCTCTATACTCATTTTCATTATCAAGATAAAGTTGAAACATATCCTCCATTCTTGACATCCTCTCATGACTAGAACTAGATTCATGTAAACTATTTGATGATATTTGAGATTGTGGTGAATGTGAAGGGAAAGAATAATTTGGATCCCAAGACAATGAATGTTCATGATTCCAACTAAGGTTAAAAGAGTTATCATACAAATTAGCTTGAACCTTAGAAAAATCATCCTCTATAAAATCCATGGTTGAAAAATGGGGGCATTGCTCATTATAGTGATTATCTCCACAGTAATGACAACAAATGTACTCATATTGAGTTTGAAAAGCGTTAGGATCATAATAAGAAGTTGGATAATCATTATCATGTTCAATTTCAGCCCTTGCCCCATTAGTCCACCAAGGATAGTCCATATACAAAGTTCTAAGAAAAGAAAATTAACAAACACAAAGACACACAAAGAAAACAAATATACACATGAACACAAGAAAAACTAAAAATATACCAAGAAACACAAGAACAAATATATACAAACTCAAGCTTAAACTACTAGTGCTATAATCAAGATTGACCAAGGACGGTTTTGGGACACAAATCCCCAGCAACGACGCCAAAAACTTGTTCGCTCCGCAAGTGAACGGGTCGCGCCAAGTAATAAAGTGATAAGAAAAGTATCGTTCCCACGAGGATTTGGTTCCAAGACCCGGTCAAGTAATGATTATTGCACTCTCGCCCAATTTGAGTGATTCAAATATCAAGATGTGAAGGGTAACCATAAAAATAAATAAGAAAAACTATAAACAAGTGATTCTCCAACTTCAAGGGTAAATGGGGACTTAAGATTATTTATCCCCCTTGTATTTCCTAACCTTAAAATGGTCTCCTCTCACAATTGCTTTTAATGACTATATATGTGTTAACCTAGGGTTCACAATGTACTTGTAAATGCTCCGTCGAGTCAAGAACAAGTGTTTAATTCTATTAATCATGCAATCTCTTGTCACAATTAATAAAACCCAATTTTTAAGCTTCAACCCTAATGTGGCTATGCAAGGTCAATAAGTATATCTCTATCTTATCAACAAAACCATTCATTTGTCATGCAAACTTCAAGTTCTTACACTATTTCACTCAAGTTCTATACTTGACCTAGCTCTCTCAAGTCATAAGTCAAATGAACAAATCAACTAAATGGTGATCAAGCACTTAGAAACATTAGGACTAGAGTGAAATAAACACATATATAATATTAATCACAAAATGAAAGGAAGAGTCAAGAGTTACTCCATACAAGGGTTCAAGATAATCCTAAAGCAAAGTGTTTAGCTACTCATGTTCAAGAAATCCAAAGAAAAATACATAAGACTAATCATAAACATTGAACAAAGAGAAGGAATGAGAATAGAGAAGAAGAACCGAAGTGTGAAGTCAAAATCTCTTTCAAACTTCAAACCCCAACTTGATCTCCACCAAAATCCAAGCCCTAGCACACCACAAAGCTACCCAAGAAGTCCAAGAAGTGAAGAATCCAGCTCCCTCTGTTTTGCCCTCTTTAAACCCTAAATTTCGAGTGGAAACAATGTAAAACACAGAGTTTCATTTCTGTTCGCAGGTTCGCTGTTCATTCGCTGAAGGCTAACGTCCAGCGAACCACTTTTTGGCAGGTTGGCTGTTCGTTCGCAAAATGCGAACCTCCAGCGAAGAAATTGGCAGAATGGGTGCATTTTGGGACAGATTCGCGGTTCGTTCGCTGAGGGCTAACTTCCAGCGAACCTTTTCTTCCTTTTTTCTCTTCTTTTGTTTATTGCTTCCATTCTTTTGATGTACCTATGCTTGTCCATTTGTTCCTACTCACATTAACTAGAAAGGGATGGTGAGCTCCTCAACACATATATATCAAAAATTAAGCAATTTTAACTCATAATCTCATGCACATGTATTTCTTATCATTTTTTCTTTACCATATGAGTATTGCTATATTTCTATCTATTTATTTACCAAAACATGCGATAAATCAGGAAATTCAAATGAAATGTGTGTGCAATTATGGAGTTTATCAGTGATGGAAAAGTGATGAGCATTATGAGTGATGAACACTGAATCAAAACCCATATTTTGAGTGAATTGAAAATATCACGTGCTAATAATTAACTTAATTAATATCCTTAATAAAATCAAATTAGAGTATATTGTTTAATATTTAGGAACAAAGGGATTATTAATTTTTTTATCAGGAAGGGAGTATTAAATTAAAGTTTAATGCTGAGTATAATTAATTGATCCCATGCACTGGGTGATCATTTATACATCTTGTAATAGATCTAAAAGTTAAATAAAATTTACTTGAATGTTAATAAATAATATTTCAAACTCAAAAAGAAAAGGAAAAGGACATAAAAGAAACAAAGGTTAAATCAATATTAAATGTATATAAAAAATCAATACTTCCTCTGTACCTAAATATAAGATCACTTTCAAAACGTTCTCATTTTTTCTAAGATTTTCCAAAATAAACCCTAATAATGTTTATCTATAAATAGATGATTAGAGTATATTAGTAATATCATGTGTTAATAATTAACTTAATTATTATCTTAATCTAATTAAATTAGGGAAATTGATTTTATTTTTAGGAACAAAGGAAGTATCAAAATAATTTGGTAACTAATAAAAAATAGGCTAAAGTATGTTTTTGGTCCCTTAACTTTGGAGAAAATCATGTTTTGGTCCCTTAACTTTGAAAAGTGTGTTTTTGGTCCCTTAATTTTGTACAAAGTCATCTTTTTAGTCCTTTAACTTTAAAAAGTGCGTTTTTAATCCTTTTAAATTTGGTTTAAGTATGTTTTCAGTCCCTTAAGTTTGCAAAAAGTCATGTTTTAGTCCCTTAATTTTGAAAAGGAAGGGACTACAAACATTTTTATCCTTTTTTCAAAGGACTAAAAACATTATTTTATCCAAAGTTAAAGGACAAAAAACACACTTTTCAAAGCTAAGGACCAAAAACACACTTTCTCCAAAATTAAAGGACCAAAAACACACTTTTCAAAGTTAAGGGACAAAAACATGACTTTATGCAAACTTAAAGGACCAAAAACATACTTTAGCCTAAAAAATATTAAAATGAAATTTTAAATATTTTAAAATACGCATAAAAATATAAGTGAAAAACAAATGACACATTTAAAAAAATTAAATAGAATAGCTTAAAAAATTTAAAGAATCACTACAATTTTAAAATACATTAAATTTAGACATAAAAAATTTAAATATGGATAATACATAGGTAATCCATGGTAAAAATAGATGAGGAAAGCTAAGTCTATATTAATCCGTAAAAAAAGGAAGTTCTTGAAATATTGACCGGTGTTATCTATTATTATAAGTATTCAAATATTCAAATTCTAACTTATGTAAAAAAAATCACAACAGTTCATTGATTTTATTATTATCTAATAAATCCTCAAGAGTTTTTTTTTTCAGAATTCCTCAAGAGTTTAAACCTTTCAATTTAGAACCCTACAATAATCTCTTTATCATCATGATTCATAATCGTGGCGGTTTGAATTTGAATTAATTAATATATTATTAATTAAAAAAGAAGAAGGGTAAAAATACAAATTATCACTAGTAAATTGTCAAATGTGCATCTGGCACCAAAATAAAATATTGGGCATTTGTGCACCTGAAAGTTTTATTATGGTGCCATATGCACATTTGACAATAATATATTATGGTTTAAACTTTAAAGTATGGTTGACTTTTTTATTTTTTGAAAATATATTAGAGTTTAAAATTAAGCTTTGGTTATCTGATAAAAAAAAATTAAGCTTTGGTTTTTAATGATTGAGATTTAGGGGGGTTTCTATAAAAAAAAGATTTAGGGGGTGGATGAGGAGAAAATAATGGGGGAGAGAGATATTGGGTGAGTGGGATGTTGTGCTGTGTGAGAGGTGTAAGCGATTATTTGGATGGCTAAAATGAAGGGAAGAGAGGGAAATATGAAAAAATAAGGAAGAGAAGAGGTCCTTGTCCACAACTTATCATCATCAGTTTTTGTTTTTTGATCAGAATTATCATCATCAGCTACCATAAACTAAACTAATGAAACAACGAATTGAGTAGTTTGGAATTGTATAATGATCTACTGGAAAAAAAATAAATACAAGAGATCAAAAGCAAGATAATGCTAAAAATATATTTGAAACCTGAAATTATTTTATTAAAATGGAAAATAAGAAACATAGTTCAAATTACAAAAGGACTAATTGTTTTTTTGACCGATACAAAAGGACTAAAGACATTAAGAAAAAAACGAACAATGTGGTTAGACCCCGTTTTTTTCTCCAACCGTTCTCGCACAAACAGAAATCACACCATCTTCGCATGTTTTGGTGGAGGGAAGAAAATAGCATCGGATTTCCTCTTTGAACGGAAAAGTTGTTCCATTTTTGGTTGCACATTAAAACTAGCTTGCAAAATGGCGGGAGATAAAGCCTTCCACACTGAAGAACTTCCAGCCAAATGCGTAAATACAGGGCTGTAACATAAAATGAACCATACCATCATCATCATAAACATCTTAAGACTTTAACAATCATTTGGAACGTGCATAGAAAATTAATAACTAAAAAAAGGAGAAACTTACTTGGGAGTAGTGATGATAGAGAACCAATCCATTCCCGTGGGATCAGCAATCTTTGAAACAACATGAAACCTAGGAACTATAAACAAATTGCCAGCTTTGACGGTTGTCTCCAAAACCCTTTTACCATCAGGACCAACAACCTGAACACGACCACTTCCTCTGACAATATAAGTGACTTGGAGAGCCGAGTCACATGAGAATCCAGGAGAACACATGGCATTTCCATCTAGCCTTACAAGATCAGCTCCAAGCTCAACGTCACCAACCAATGGAAGATTCTTGGTGTTCAAAACAACCACCCTTCCGCCATCCTTAATGTTAACATCTAATGGAGCCTCAAGACAGTTCAAGACCATACCATCACGATGATCAGGTTTTGGTTCAGGAAGCTTGATGCTACTACCATCAAGCTTCATGATTCCGTTACAAGATTGACTTCCAACTATGGTCTTAACATCTTTCTCGTCTAAATCCCAGGCTCTGCCCACAAACTCAGGGGAAAATCCAGTGAAGATTCCATTGGAACCAGTCAAATAGAAGTTGGTGAATTCACCTGACTTGTGGGCTTTAGAAGTGTCACCAAGAAAGAGAACAACCATCTCTGTGTCTTCCTTGTTGTACCACCAAGTCACAACACCAAAAGGAAGTGCCAAAGCATCTCCCTTCTTGATCGGAACGACCTTCTCTTCTGATTCAGGCAGAACAATTCCCGCAATTCCATCGCCTGAATGCATAAAACCACACGTTAATGAGTACATAAAGTACAAAATCCAAAGAATGAAAGATGAATTAATTAAGGGTATATGATATTTTATTAATCTTTGTAGTATTAAGACAAACCTACTATATATATATGTGTGTTCATGATTGATTTGATTAATCTTTTGAAGAATATATAAAAATCATAAGGTTCACGATTGATTTGTAGATCTATATATGTCTAATATACACCAAAAGAGATATGTATCGTATATGATCGATCAGTGATGCTGAGATAAAAATTAACCTATTAATACCTTGAAGAACGTAAGCAACCATGGAGGAATCCGAGTATCTAGGAAGAGCGAAACCATTCTTTTCAAGAGCAAGTTTAGCTGCACCTATGTTTCCATGTTGTAACATGGGAAGGTCAGAGGGAGACCAGGAGTGGTAAGATCCACCATTGCCACCCTGAACTTTCTTGGGCAAGCGAGGAGTGAGATCAACTGATGCCATTTTCCAGGAGTGAGAAAGCGAAGTAGTGAAAAAACTAAGGATTGTAAAATGTGAGGTAAATCGCTTGGAGTGTGATCTATTTATGGTTGATTTTGGAGATTTTTTCGGAACTAAATCTTTACTATATTTGGCATATCTTAATTTTTTAATTTCGATAAATCATAATATCAATTTTAATTGGTTCAGATATGGTCCGAATTTTTCAGTCCAAAAAAAAAAGATATGGTCCGAATTTTTCAGTCCAAAAAAAAGATATGGTCCGAATCTCGGATATTCACAGGTCACAGTATTAGTCGTGATCCATTGTTTATGGATCGGAGATAAATATATCCTTATGTAAAAACATAAAATTAATTATATAAAAAAAACATAAAATTAATTTATGAGATTTCAAATTCTTTTTTTGATAACATGAGTTTTCAAATTCTAAACTTCTCTAAAAAATCGCAACAGCTCATTGATTTTATTAATTATTATCTAATAAATCCTCAAGAGTTTTTTTTACCAAAAATCCACAAGAGTTTAACCCTAAAATAATCTCTCTCAATCATCATGGCGGTTTCAAATTGAATTAATTAATATATTATTAATTAAAAAAGAAGAAGGATAAAAATGCAAAGTTACCACTAGTAAATTACAAAGCAGTGACAAAGTCACAAAACTAAAGATTGTAAAATCTGTGTGAGGTGAATTCTTTGGAGTGAGATTTGTTTATGCTTGGTTTTAGAGATTTTTGCGGAACTGAATCTTATATTTGGCATATCTTAGTTATTTAATTTCGATAAATCATAATATCAATTTTAATTAGTTTAGATATGGTCCCAATTATTCGATAAAAAAAATTTGTGGTCCCAATTTCGCTGATTTGAAGTATTAGTCGTGATCCATTGTTTATGGATATAAATATATCCTTATCTAAAAATACAAAATTAATTTATGATATAAATTAACTAAATATATATTGGATTTTGGGCTAACCCAATTTAAATGAGCCGGCCAACCCAATCCACTTTAAAAGTGGGTTATTTCGCTTTTAACCCTTTTAATTTGGACTAAACTTTTTGCAAGCCAACCCGCCTTTTCCTATACTTTTTCGGGCTAAGAACCCAAATACAAGCTCTACGTGTAAAGTTAGATTTCAGACCAGCGTGACCCAACCCTTTTAATAGCAAAATAGCCCACTTTTCGTCCGTTTTAATTTGAGGCGAACTTTTTGCAATTTAATTTTGGCTAAAGTATGTTTTTAGTCCCTTAACTTTTGAGAAAATCATGTTTTGGTCCCTTAACTTTGGAAAGTGTGTTTTTGGTTCCTTTAAATTTGGAGAATGTGTGTTTTTGGTCCTTAATTTTAAAAAGTGTGATTTTTGTCCTTTTAAACTCGGTTAAAGTATGTTTTGGTCTTGTAACTTTGCACAAAATCATGTTTTAGTGCCTTAATTTTGAAAAGTAATGGACGAAAAAATACTTAATCCTGTTCTAGAAGGACTAATAACATCACTTTATCCAAAGTTAAGGGAAAACACACTTTTCAAAGTTAAGGGACCAAAAACACACATTCTCTAAAATTAAAGGGACAAAAAACACACTTTTCAAAGTTAAGGGACCAAAACATGACTTTCTCCAAAGTTAAAGGACCAAAAACATACTTTAGCCCAGTGGCCAAATTGAACCATTTTTATTGTTCATTGGCCAGAGTGAGACCATTAATTGTTCGTAGGCCAAATTGATACTTTGGAAATAGTTTAGTGGCCAGAATGACCTTTAACGCTATAAAATGAGTCTTTCTTATTTTTCGTTAGCCAAAATGATATCATTCATCAATTGTTGGGCAAACTAATACTTTTTTAATTGTTTATTGTCGAGAATAATGTTTAACTCAATAAAAAAATATTTAACAAAAATGCATCCAACGGATTTTAGAAAAATAAAAAGACAAAAACATATTGCAATGTAATGAGAAAATGGATGAGATACCATTAACGTCCATAGTGTCCGAGGTACGAATCACGGTCTATTATTTTTCAAATAAAAATTAGTTCGGCCTAACAGTAGTGGCCTCTTAATGTCACCTTTGCCTAATTTAAAAAAACAAAGTTGTTGGTGGTTGTACGATCATTACTTTGGTTTTGAATTTCTGTATGGAGACGTGGTGGATTTCAAGATCAAGAGAGGACTGAGAAAATTCACGAATGTGAAGCATTGTGATCAATTCTGTGGGCTGATGAAAATATTATTATTTTGGGTTAAGTATCATTCTGATCAACAAACTATTTTGGAATGGTCAATTTGGCCAAAGAACAATAAAGGGCTCATTCTGACCAATAAACAATAAAAATGGATATTTTGGCCAATGAACTAATGGAAAATACCAAAATAACCTTGGGACTCAATTAATATAATTGTTCAAAGATGTGGTATCACATTTAAAAATAAAAAATCTCCATCCCACCCCTCTCTCTCCGACCCTTCTTCCCACCCACCCTTCTCCCTCCGTGCAAACCACCAACACCCTCCACCCCATAAAATCAAACCACCACCCCATAAAACAAAACCCCCACCTCACATTCATCTTAAAACTAAACCTCTACCTCACATTCACCTCATAAAACCCAACGACTTAGGCCACGACACCCCCACCCTCTCCGTCGTCGCCGGTGACTCCGTCAGCATCATGTCCCTTCTCGGCTTGGTCACCGGCACCGCCAAAGGTGGGTCCCTAGAGTCCACCGCCGACGACACACAATGCACCGACGTTTACGTCATCGACGCCACTGTAATGACGACATTGATGTCATCAACTTCTCGCTTGGGAGGAGGGTTCCGCCGGAGTTCTTTGAGGATGAGTTTTGCATTGGAGCTTTAATTTTCATGCAGTGGTTAAGGTTGTTAGTGTGATGGGTGGTGCTGGGAATGATGGACTCCTTGGATCTTCACTGTTGCTGCTAGCTCCATGATACATTTATTCAATCATGTTGTTCTTGGTGACTAGAGCCAATTACGATGAATTTGAGGTGGGTGTTGCACACTTGCAGGGAGGGAGGGGGTGACGGAGAACTGGAGAAGGAGGTTAATTAGGAGAGAGAGGGGTGGGGTGGGGATTTTTTATTTTTAAATGTGGGACCCGCATCTTCAAAAAATTATATAAATTGGGTCCCAATGTTATTTTGGTATTTTCCATTAGCTCATTGGCAAAAATGACTCATTTTTATTGTTCATTGGCCAGAATTAGCCCTTTTATTGTTCTTTGGCCAAATTGACCATTCCAAAATAGTTTGTTGGCCATAATGATATTTAACCCTATTAATTTTTAACTGTGTCTAGTAGTAACATTATCCAAAAAACAGAGACCAATTCCTCTTGTCACTTCATGTTCGCTCTAAAGGGTTTGTTTGGTACGAGGGGAGGGAAAATAGGTGGAGGGAAAATTTTTGTGACATTAGTTCATAAAATTTGAGAAGTAGGGTTAAAAATTTTAAATTAATATATATAACTCTTATATTTAACATTTTATCTTTATTAAAATATCACAACTCCACTTCTTCAATAATATTTAAAAATTCATCTTACAAAACTTTTCCTTCTCATCCCCTCCAAATCCCTCGTACCAAATAGAAAGGAAGCTGACTCATTTGGGCTGATGGAATAAGGCCAATATATTTTAAAATATGAATACATACATGTGTTTCCCGGAAATTCCCCAACCCCGGTCACCGGAAACAGGATTCTGGTCCCAGTTATGGACACCCCTAATGGTGGGCTGATGGAGTGTATGTGTCCTGAATTTGATAATTGAATATTTTTATCCATTACTCTCTGGCAAGCATATCCGGTAATATTTGATGGATACAATGTAAATATTTAATTTTTATTTACTATATAAGCAATATAGTCTTAAAACATGATAATTTTAAAATTTATAATTTATAATAGAAAATAAAAAGTACACCTTATATTCGTTAAAGAGCATGTGAATAGTGTATCAAAAACAAAAGAGCATGTGAACAGTACGATCTCCAAATAAAACAGAAATTGCTTCTAGTGTATCACATCATCGATGTAAAATAAGGATTCTAGTGAAATAGAAATTACGAAGTTGACAAACGGACTTTCCAAAAATGCAAGCCCAGGAAGGAAAGCTGTTCCTGTCGGACCCCTACTAATAACTCCTCTAGACATTTGTTCTTTTTGACTAATTAACATGCGGCTTTATTTGCAAAAATTATACAACAATTTGAGGATTGAACTTATCTTTTGAATTGATTTTATGTGGATGATTTTTGGGAAAAGTGTGTGAGAGTTTGGTTAAAGAAAGGTTTTGAATCCTCCGACAGCGCAACAGCTGAATTAAGCTTTCCAGAGGAAATTAGATCAGGAAATATATAATTACTGGTTAAATAAGGATTGGTTTAATAAATTTTCGCCAACAAATTACGTAAACTATCAATTTATTATATAACAAACTAATAACAATATCAAATTGACCAACAAACAATAAAAAGTATCTTATTGTTAAACATCATCAATTTTCTTCTTATACCATTAATTGTTGAATGGGGCAAGTTACAAATGGTGTTTACAGGGGAATTGATGTGGTATTAACCAATAAGATAGTTTTTTATTGTTAATTGGTCCGTTTATTATCATTTATAGTTTGTTGTCTAAATTGATGCTTGTGCAAGGTTGGCCAAAATTATTTTTAATCCATAAGGAATTCACATGTGTATATAAAAATTTTGTTTTGCCTATCATCCCATGCAGGCATGTACAATACAAATGTACAAATTTTAGTTTGTCAACCTAGACGGGGCAACTTTAATTTTTCTTGTTAACTCAGCTATACAATAACAAGATTCTCAGTGAGAAGCATAGCTGGCTGTATCAAACTCACATAGAAATCATCAAAAACATTTATTTTCTTTTTGTGAGCAAGAACAATATTTATGGTCATTTAAATCTATAAGCATCATTCCTAATTGTTGTCTTACTTGAGGAACCAGTTTTATTTTCTGCTCATAAAAAGGATGAGTTAAGGTGCTCTTCTACTTTGGACCGTCTCTAATATAAATAGTCAAAATTAATATTTTCATGTTTATGATTTTTAAAAAATATCTTATAGTTACAAAATTTAAAATGAAGATAATTTCTTAACTATTATTTTGTAAAAAAACATATTATTCATTTAAAAGTCACAAACTTAGAAAAATTAAATCAAGACCATTGAGATTCAAATTTAATCGATCTAAATCACTTTTTATGGCATACATTACCTGATTTATATGAAAAACTTATGCCATTCATGTGTATTGTTATATCATACATTAGTTTACCAGTTGATAAAACTATTGTAAAGGAAAAACAATAAATACTCCCTCTGATCCTGAATATAAGATCTATTTACCTAATTTGATTAGATTAAAGGTGTTAATTAAGTTAGTTAAAATGACATGATATTATCAATATATACCCTAACTAGCCACCTTCACCCCCACACTCCCTCTCTTCTTGTCTACCATTAGGGAGCATTGACTCTACTCTCCCCTCCTCTTGTCTACCATTAGAGAGCATTGACTCTACCCTCCCTCTTTTCTTGTCTATTATTAGGGGGCATTGATAAGGATATTTTGGGAAAAAGTTGGTGAAAGTTAGAAATAGGTCTTATATTTATGACCAAACTCATCTCCTCAAATAGGTCTTATATTTATGACCGGAGGCAGTATAATACTTTAAAGTAATCTATCTATTTCCAAAATCCCTCCAAATTAAATTATCCAACTGTGTACGTTTTATATTAAAAAAAACATAAATGAAGCATTTTATTATCTTATAGCATTAAGCCCCCAGACCATTATATATAAGCGTATTGATCTCCTACTCTTGCCCAAGGACAAACCCATAAACAATAATCCAGCATCATGGATGCAAGCTGGAAGCCAAAATCTTTCCATATGATCTTCACCATCTTCCTATTACTACTAATCAACAAAATCAACTCAGAATCACTCTCCTTCCGCTTCAATGCTTTTGAGTCCAAACCGGACTTGTTACCCATTGCCCTAGTAGGTGATGCCACTTCATTTAGCGGAGCAATTCTCCTCACAAGGAGAGATATCATACCATTTCCAGGTACTAACATACCTGTACCCATAATACGTCAACACAGTGTAGGACGTGCAGTTTACTTAACACCAATCCACCTTTGGAACAAGAACACCGGTAAATCCGCCGATTTCAACGTAGAATTCACTTTTGTTATTGCTTCTTCCAATGGCTCTTCCCAGCATGGTGATGGCTTAGCCTTCTTCTTTGCACCTGTCCAAACTGCCCTTCACATCCCTACAAACTCATCTGGTGGTTATTTGGGATTGTTTGAACCTGAAATAGCATTCAGCACATCCCAGAACAAGATCGTGGCCGTTGAACTAGACAGCTTCGGGAACGAGTGGGACCCAATCACTCCATATTCTCAGGATCCTCATGTGGGGATTGATGTTAACTCTATTAAGTCTTTGACAACTACTTTTTGGCCGATTGATTTTGTACCAAGAGGTTCTATAGGGCATGGTCACATATCATATGACTCTACGAGTACCAAACTGGATGTGGTTATTAGTTATCCTGAAGCCGCTCAACCCTTTAGGTCTGTATCGTTGACCCAAATCATTGACTTGAAGACTGTTTTGCCGGAATGGGTTAGGATTGGATTCTCCGCAGCCACTGGCGATCTGGTTGAGACTCATGACATTGTTTCATGGTCTTTCAATACTTTCCTCAATGATGATGACGACTAGTTTGTACGTGAAGATGATATATAATCAAGTGTGTGGATGTTGTCTTCATATGTTTTAAGTTTCCCTAATAAAAGCCTTGCACCAAAGTTCGGTGTATGTATTTGCTCTTAGTTTTTTTTGTTTGGGTTTGAATCAAGGCAGATGAAGCACTCCGGTGTTTGCAGTTTACTTCTATTAATGAAAGAATAATTGTTTCCCCATGTTAGTTTGTTTGTGCCATCTCTCTCTCTCTCTCTCTCTCTCTATATATATATATATATATATATATATATATATATATATATATATATATATGGATTGATTTTTGCGAGTTGCTTTTTACTGAGAATCTTTAGATCACTCTGAAGTTGTGATTTATTTTTTTGATGAGAATAAAAATGCAAAGTGTTTTCTTTACTTTTGAATAAGTATGATTATCAAACAATTGGTTAAATATTATTCTGGCCAATAAACAGTTAACAAAGTCACAATTTGGACAACAAAAAGTAAATGGTTTCAATTTGACAAATGAACAAAATAAAAGTATTACGTACAACCCATCGTCCGTGGGTTCAGTGGCGAAGGGATTGAACAATGAGCGTCGGGTTGTCCACCACGTCGCGAGTTCGATCCTAGGGATTGACACTTTGTTGTGTATCCATCGCGGCGCTTGGGGAGACATCTCCGTAGCTAAGTGAAGCTGTGAGTAACCTACCTGTGTGGACAGAAAGAAAAAGTTTGCTTGTCATGCTCCAGAGCCCACAGGGACAGGCCCCAGTGGATCATAAGTTAAGTGTCCTGCCCTTGGATTGGGTTGAGCCCAAACCCCTTCCTAAAATTTAATTATAAAAAAAAATATTACATTGCCAAGCCAACACCGTCATCTAACCACAGACATCGTTTCTCTGAATCCGCCACGTCAGTGGTAAGTGCACCATGTGGTCTTATGTGTTAGCTGATGCTGATGTGTCATCCTCCCTCTCTCCCTATTATTTTATGGACCAGACTTAGGTTCAGTTCCTTATGTACAGTAGTTTGTCTAGTTTCCCAATAAAATTCAGCCACCTCATCATTTTGTACTCACAAGACTTTAACTTCATCTCTCACACTGTTTGATCCAAAAATACCTGCAAAAAAATTTCAAAACGTACAGAGTGCCCTTATTTCTGGAAACCCAAATCATAGCAACAATGATCAAAACTCTCCATCTCCATCTTTGAGTTGCATGATCTTTACAGCGAAATCAAAGACAACTTGGATCCGGATCCTCTAATTTTATAGCCACATCTTCTTTGTTCTTGTGGTTTGAAGTTGCATAAATTAAAACGGATCGGCATCTGCGAAAGATTTTCATAGTGGAGGAGGAGATGGTGGGTGAGGAGGATTTGGAAGAAGAGAGATCATTGAAAATGATGTGATATAGCAAAAAACTAATTGCAGATTTGGAGGAACATGAAAGTTTTGAGCAGTTGTTTTTTTATCTGTTGGTGTGATTGGGCGTCATGTGTGTCCATGGACGTTTGAGAGAAATCTACTAGTAGTGAGGGTGACAGAGTTAAGTTTTTATGTGTAAAAATTTAATGACATGGTAGAATTTTATTGGGTAACTGGACATAAGTAACTTACTAGACCTAAGTTTTTTCCTTATTTTATTATATTTTGTAAATATAAATTTATGCATCTCTCTGCTCTCTCCTCCCTCATGTGTAAAATCTCACCTTCACCATGCTCAGTGAGATCAACACCCCCCACCAGTGAGCTTCTCACCCTCGACAACAATGATGATCGCTGCAACCAATGATGACCTCATCTTGTAATGTTTCCTCAAAAGTAGCAATAATCTTCTTCCTAAAGAATGGCGATCTTCAATTTAGATCTTTAGTGTAGATGGAGGGCGACATCAGCGGTGTCGAGGTCGACGAGAAGGTGACTCATGAGGTGACTTATATAATATAGTTCTAAGATTCTATCTTAGCTTCTTCCTCCACCATAAATCATCTTTATAGTTCATGATTCCTATTTCATTTCCATTTTATTTGTTTTGTGTACGATTTTTTTGTGGGGCTTTGAGATGATCACTCTCAAGACAACAATATCAGCAAAACAATCTATCTCTATTTATTGATATTAATATGGCAAAATACCAAATACAGAGAGTCCTTGATTGAATTGCAAAGAGACAACAAGAACCAAGGGAAAATCACACTGACTATGCAGTGAATACAGCAGGGAAATAAAGAAATCAGAACAGTACAATAAGAAAGAAATACATCAGAGAAGGAGAGATATATCAGAGAGAAGGTTTCTCAACAATTTCCATGAAAAGCCAAACCTCCCTTCTAGGGCCTTCTTATGCGTTGTGCTCCCTTGCTTTCCATGTGAGTCTCCTCATACGGTTACTCCTACGTGGCATAACAGAATCACTGGTAATGGGCTTCAATTGTCCAATTTGCTCTTCTTGGGCTACATCAATATTCTGCTGGCCCAACTCATTCATAACAATGTTATCCCCATGAACTTGGACCTTATCCTCAAGGTCAAACTCAGGATACAGCTCTTGAAATGAATCTAACAGCTCCCATGTTGGCTGCTCAATTCCCTCCCATTTGACCAGGACCTGAGAAACAAACGAGTCCCGTATTTTCACCCTTCGAACTTCAAGAACCTCTAAAGGGCGTGTCACAGGACCTTCCGAGTTAGTAAACAATGGCAAAGGCTGATATTGTTCCAAAGGATCACCATAACATTTCTTAAGAAATGATACATGAATTATGGGATGTATGCGAGCTTCCGGAGGTAATTGCAGATGATAAGCCACTAATCCTATGCGATCCAGAATCTTGAAAGGGCCAAAATATCGCAAGGAAAATTTGCGAGCTGGATGATCACGCAGAGAATGTTGTCGATAAGGTTGCAACTTAACAAATACATAGTCCCCAACTGCAAATTCCATTTCGGTTCTATGCTGGTCTGCATAATGCTTCATCCTTTTCTGTGCTGCCATTAGATTCTGTAACATTGTGTTACTAATTACCTAATTAACCAATAATATTTATTTCAATTCATTAAGCTCTAATCTAACTATGATAGAAAAAGGAATTTCCATAATATTAATATCTCTATCATAGTTAGAAAAGATTATTCTAAACCTTTTATAATTTATCCATGATAGGAAAGAATAAACTAATACAACCTGAATACTATCATGGATAATTAATAGCTAACCATGTTAGAAAAGAATCACCTAACATGGTTAGAAAAATAAACAACCTAATGTTCAATAATATCGAATACATATAAATATATGCGGAAACGTATGCAGGCCTATACAAATTGGCAATATACAATTCAAAATATTCCATATAACTACTACTACCTAATTCCCTCTCCTGCTGCTTGCATCAGTGCATGAATACCTGCAAAAATGTCAGTAATCGTGGGATGAGACAATTTGTCCCAGTAATCACCGCTTAACTCACTATAACAGTGAGATGTGCGGTAGCGAGGGCGTCTAAAGGGTACCACATTTAAAAGCAATAATATATATATATACTTCAAGTCTTTCATTCATCATGCAAATCCATCCGTCTAACTCAACTCAAATTCACCATCTCTACTTCCCACATATCACTCAAATCCCTCAGTCAATTCCAAGTCCACTCAACAGATGAAAATAAACGTGATTGACACTGTGCCCAGTCTCAAATCTAAAAGCATGAAAAGGGAGCACTTTAAAAAGTGAAAACGTCCCTGGAGAGCACTTTAAAAAGTGAAAACGTCCCTGGGGAGCACTTTAAAAAGTGAAAACGTCCCTGGGGAGCACTTTAAAAGTGAAAACGTCTCTGGGGAGCACTTTAAAAAGTGAAAACGTCCCTGGTTCCTCTACAATCCGAGGAAACTGTACAATTAACCTATCGATTGCGCAGATCGATAGGTTACATCGGCCGACGGTACTATCAGTGTCATGCAATGCTCACTATAATCTATCAATATCCTATCAATATCACTTCCACAATGACATCATTCATATCCATCAACCTCAACCTCAATAATCAACAACAACATCAACATCAACATCACCTTTCAATCTATTATCCACAATATCTTTCCAAAATCTAAACTCACAACTAATTCCTTTTCTATACTCAAAACCTCTCAATATCCAACACCTGCAAATATATCACACAATCCCATAATATCCAGCAATACCACCAGCCAGGATACTACATATAATAAGTCAAATTCTTTATATGAAAGTAATCGTGTTTGAAAGGCACCCGATAGCCTGTTTTTATATAAAAATACCTTTTCAAAAATAATATTTATATAGAGGGTGAAAAGGGATTTTGAAAATCCCAGCTAACGTCACCCTCAATGTTATAGCAAGGGTAAGTGTGATTACCTGTCGCCCTTAGCAATTTACGCGATTTCTCATCCTTTCTTTCTTGATGCCACGAAAGCCATATCGCAATTAATCCTATAATATATTGCAGAATGATAAATTAGTATCATTCTACTTCATGTTTAACATCTCTCTCATGTCATACATTACTACCCAATCTTTCCCATTTATATATTTTATCTTAATGAGCCACATCAAATATATAAACAAACCATTACAATTAAACATTTGTATATGATCTCAAAAGTAATCACAACGATTTCAATTACTTCCTCTTCATCAATATCATTCATCCCATTTACTCAAAAGAAACCAAGATAAGCAATTGAATACCCAACTTGCGACCAGTTCATAAATACAACATATCGTTTCTACATATTCTTAAACATCAATCATTCCATTTCCCCAATTAAGAAACAAACAAAACCAGCCCCAAAAGAGTGCTAGACCTGAACAGTGAAGAAAAATTCAAGAAAATACAAGTTCATCACCAAATCAATATGCATTCTCAACCATAAATCACTTCGGCTCTTGACAACAAATAAACAAACAGCTAAAAATCCACATTTGTTGAACAATTAATCTTCTTTCAAGAATCCTTGACCAAGAAAAGAAAAACAAGACCATTATAAATTCCAATACATAAAATTTCATACGAGTTATACAAATCTCAAGTAACAATTACTTGATTCTTAGCATATTGTTATCTCAGAATTGAATAACATATGGAAAACTAGTAAAATAGCAATTAGAGGAACTTAAAGAGGTTGCTGTCAAAATAGAACTCGCCATTATCAAATGAAAATCAACAAGGATTCAAGAATTCACAACATGAACTTGACATCTTAGCATACCATGTCCCGATTAATTAACTCTTATCTCTCCTCATTCTCCACTTACAATTTAAAACATTTTTATCCCTAAATCAACCCTGGGCTGAGGACAGTTAGCATAAGAATTTGAAACCCAAAATAATCAAGAATCCTTCATTCCTTCCAAAATCAATTTGGTTATAACAAAAACAATAGCAAAAATTTGTAAACATGACTATTTTTACCATTTTACTAAATCTGCACATTAAATAATCGCGCGTTTGCAATCTATCATATTGATACACCCCTTACAGACATTCAGAACAAAGAAATACGAACTTTTCAGTAAAAATGTTCAGCCTTTGCAGAAAATAACTATGATCACTTACATGAAACACATTACAGCAACCAAACAAACACCAAACAGCATTTTAAATACTACTTAGTACTATTTTGTTCTAATCCAAAACCAAAGCAACAGTTATAAACTCATTACTGACAGTGAAACCGGGAAGGACAAGAGAAAATCAACCAATTTGTATATTCACTTGTTTTAAGTTCACATCGATCACCTGAAGTCAAACCTTGATATAAATGTATTCATAACATGCCCAAAACTAGGCCATGAAACAAAGCAAAGTCGCCAAAAATGTGCAAAGTCCCCAAAAATGTAAATCTAATCAATCAAAACCCAAAGCATTATCATATAACATGATTAAACAAGTTAGAATCACTAGTATTTTCGAAATCCCCTTCAAACCCTAACTAATCAACACTTTAATTTTCCCCAAACTTCAATCTAACCCCAAATCAAGCAATCCCAACCCATAGTCTAGTTAGAAACCACTCCAATTTGGCTTTGGAACAACAAATTTCGACTCAAACAGTATAGGTAGTGATTTACATCAAAATCCCAATTTTTCCTAATGAGGAAGGAATGAAAGAGGAATTACCCAATGTTAAAGGGCCCGCTGTAATTTCTAAACTCGCCGGAGAACCTACCAGAAATTGCCTAAATCGCTGGCCATCATGAACACACCCCTTCGTTCTCTCCTTCTCGCCCATACACACACTCACACGCACCGAATGAAAGGGAAAAGGGGGGCGGAGGGTTCTATGCTTGCTGGTGTGACGGCTGCGGCGCCGCCCTCTATCCATATGGACGAAGTCGCCGGATGGGATGAGAGGAGGAAGGAGAGAAAGGAGTGTGTGATGTGTGTGTACAAGTTTTGTTTTATGGGAAGGAGGAGTGAAGTATGGCGGCAGGCTTGCCGCCGCCGCTGCTTCGCCTGCGGGCATAGGAGGCGGAGGTGGGAGGAGCCGAGAGAAAGGAGGGGGTCGGGTGAGAGAAAAGTGAGGAAGAGGAGAAAAATGAAAAATGAAGGGAGGGGTCAGACATTTTTAAGGAAGAAAATGGGGAAAATGCGTGTTTGGTTTGGTGAAATAAGGGGGTTCTCTGATGATTTGTAGCCCAAACTTGCCATAGTGTACTCTTTTAATTCTAAAACCATTTAAACCAGCCTCCAATTTCCTTAAACTTCAAAATATTTTTAGCTTTACCACTCCCTCATATTTCAAACTCTTCATTTCTTAATTAATTATATACACATTAATTACTCAGAATTTCCAAAAATATCCCAAAAATTCCTAAAAATTCCAAAATTTCCCAAAACACTCTCTAATCCTGAATTAAATTTTTCAGGATGTTACAATTTACCCCACCTTTTAGGAATTTTGTCCCCAAAATTCATTATACATACCACCTAACATATAGAAATGCCTAGTTCACTCTTGCATTCCTCCTACAAACTCTAACTATTTATAAAACTCTCACTATTAACCCACAATTCAATGCACTCAACATCATTCATCATCTTGCAATATACAAATCATCCATCAATCCTCATCCTATTTTCCTTAACTATCCTTCACTTACTAGCCATCTAAACTTCAAATCACTTGCATTAAAGTCCATTATAACGGATAACAACATCCTTTTCAACTCCAATGGTCTCCTCAATCATATATATACAACTCTAAGTCATCACCCCACAATGTAATCTCAAGTAATCATCCTAACCTTAATTCAAGCACAATTCCCTAAATCCCACTCTGCAAACCATAATTTCTAGTCACTCATCGGTTCATAGCCAATATATAGTATTTTCATCCTTAAAGTCAAAACTCCTCTCAATTATAGCTATGTCAATTCATTCAAGCGAAACAACTGTAACTTTAACCCGTCATTTCACCTTTCACTATAACCTCAAACAAATGTTCTACGTCCATAAATTCCAGACAAAATTTCAAAATAAGCATTTAACCTGAGTTCATCACATCTCATATATTCAATTGATCCTTATATAACCTATGAGTCCATCCGGCTAAACACTAAAACCAACCTTAGCCTTAACAGTTCAATACTCACTACCACAACTTAACGAATTGTTCATTATCATTACTTAAAGTACTAAACTTATTCCATAAATATTAGTCAAGACCTGAGAAATCAATTATCTATTTCTTCACTCCAGTCATTTAATGTCTCTCAATTTAACCGCCTCATTGGTTTCCTTCATAAAATTCTAAAGCTCACAACCCCTAATTATTCCAAATGGTGTATTACTGAACCATGTTTAAAACTTCAAATTTCAACAAATTATCCTTCCTAGTCTTCAATTTATAAACGAATATAACTCAAGGTCATCAAATCACAACTAAATCCCAAGTATTTCACCTAATTAATATTTAATCCAAAACCCAAATTTCTCCTATCAAACACCAATCCATTGTCATTATGGTGTAGTTCAATAATCAAGATCACAACTCATCTCCTCATGTATATTTGTATATGCAAGAGCAACTCCCCACATCAAACAACATTGTTAATTTACCCTTCATCATAAAGGTATTTATCCAACAAGTCAACTCAAGACTTCACCAATTAGAATCCCTTTACACAAAATCTATCATCTCTTTTAATCCATGTAGTACAAAATATTGCTTCAATTTTCCAAATCAGAAACTATACTTTCTTATTATTCTCTTCTACAGGATTTTACAACTATTTGATCCTCCAATCAATAATATATATTAGCAAGTTTACAATTCACACACATCCTCAACTAAGTAGTACACAGTTAAGTAGTATTCAACATGTCAAACTTCATTTAATCACTAATATTTCAAATCCTTTTACCTCCTCTTTCCTTACTTACATCTAAAATCACATTGACATCACTTTAAGATGATTACAGTGGATCTCTTCAAAACAATAATGAACTAATCCATTTGCCAATACATTCCAACACTTAACACAAAAGAAGTACTGTTACTGCGTTTCTAAGCACTCAACCATCTAAGCATTCAAATCAATCTTCCTTCAACACAATCTAATTGATTAAATCTACTCAAACCCTCTATTACATATGTTTTATCCCTGCTTAAATTTTTCTAAGCTTAACATGTAGAATCAATAACTCCCTTATTCAAAGATCATTACATGCACCAAAACAAAACACATCTACATATTATAGCACCCAACTCTAAGCTTAAAATAGTACACGGAATCAAATTCTTCATTTTAGCCTCATCATCATCACCTTAAGTATTTAAAACGAATTCATAACATAGAATCTTAGTTCCTACGCCAATTTGGAGTTTTCAACTACATACATTCTTAAACATGTCGGGTTCAAAGCACCTAATAATTCAGGTTTGTTTGCGAAGCTCAACCAAACCTTTCTTAAATCACTAAATCTCTCCAAGAAGTTTTCATTTTAAAACATATTCATTTTTTTTTTTTTGATCGGTATGTAACTCTCAAAATTTATTATACTAATAAGGATCAGCATGGACAAAAATTAAATTAGCAACCTTGGAAACAGAATATACCAACTACTAAAGAAACAAGTATCAAGCCCAATGGTCAAACTTAATCAGTAAAGAATCTTCATAACCAAAATAAATTTATGTCACTACATTTAGTGAAATTTGAACCAAACAAATGTAAGGAATTCTGCAGATTGTAACTAAACTACAGATTAAGACCTATATTAGAAGCTGGTATAAAAGCATCAAGTTTGGATTCTTTTCACATCAAACATCCTTTGATTAAAACACACACAATTAGATTATGTACTTACAAATTAACACCCCCATACACATAGTATTTGACTCAAAATATCAAAATTATCCAACATAATACTAATAAATCACACAAATAATAAAAACACGAAGAATTTTAATAAGATTTCATTCAAAAACCATCAAATATGACAAATCAATCCATCAATTAAGCCAACAATTTAACAAATAAACTAAACATTCAAGCATGGTCAACCAAACTTATTTCATATCACATTGTTTGTCAATTGTTATTTTCCAATTTCCTTAATCCCTTAACTCAATAAGGGATCTCATGATGCCTCGACTATGATTATGGCCGGCACATAACTATACTCGAGACCCCAGAGAAGCATCCTTATTTCGCTATTTTTCCTAAATTTTATACATATCAACATTATTTCGTTATTCTTTCTATGTTCATCTCAATCTCTCCACAGTACCTATTCAATTTCTCTTATCACTCTCTCCCCACCACGGGATGAGCGATAATCCTCTCAAAAAGGCCAGATATTCATGCACAGAAGGAAGGGATTACTAAGAATGTATATTGCCAATCTATATGCAATGCAGCACAGTCCAGGGTTATCGTATACCAAATACTGATAACCAAGTTGTAACATTGTGTTACTAATTACCTAATTAACCAATAATATTTATTTCAATTCATTAAGCTCTAATCTAACTATGATAGAAAAAGGAATTTCCATAATATTAATATCTCTATCATAGTTAGAAAAGATTATTCTAAACCTTTTATAATTTATCCATGATAGGAAAGAATAAACTAATACAACCTGAATACTATCATGGATAATTAATAGCTAACCATGTTAGAAAAGAATCACCTAACATGGTTAGAAAAATAAACAACCTAATGTTCAATAATATCGAATACATATAAATATATGCGGAAACGTATGCAGGCCTATACAAATTGGCAATATACAATTCAAAATATTCCATATAACTACTACTACCTAATTCCCTCTCCTGCTGCTTGCATCAGTGCATGAATACCTGCAAAAATGTCAGTAATCGTGGGATGAGACAATTTGTCCCAGTAATCACCGCTTAACTCACTATAACAGTGAGATGTGCGGTAGCGAGGGCGTCTAAAGGGTACCACATTTAAAAGCAATAATATATATATATACTTCAAGTCTTTCATTCATCATGCAAATCCATCCGTCTAACTCAACTCAAATTCACCATCTCTACTTCCCACATATCACTCAAATCCCTCAGTCAATTCCAAGTCCACTCAACAGATGAAAATAAACGTGATTGACACTGTGCCCAGTCTCAAATCTAAAAGCATGAAAAGGGAGCACTTTAAAAAGTGAAAACGTCCCTGGAGAGCACTTTAAAAAGTGAAAACGTCCCTGGGGAGCACTTTAAAAAGTGAAAACGTCCCTGGGGAGCACTTTAAAAGTGAAAACGTCTCTGGGGAGCACTTTAAAAAGTGAAAACGTCCCTGGTTCCTCTACAATCCGAGGAAACTGTACAATTAACCTATCGATTGCGCAGATCGATAGGTTACATCGGCCGACGGTACTATCAGTGTCATGCAATGCTCACTATAATCTATCAATATCCTATCAATATCACTTCCACAATGACATCATTCATATCCATCAACCTCAACCTCAATAATCAACAACAACATCAACATCAACATCACCTTTCAATCTATTATCCACAATATCTTTCCAAAATCTAAACTCACAACTAATTCCTTTTCTATACTCAAAACCTCTCAATATCCAACACCTGCAAATATATCACACAATCCCATAATATCCAGCAATACCACCAGCCAGGATACTACATATAATAAGTCAAATTCTTTATATGAAAGTAATCGTGTTTGAAAGGCACCCGATAGCCTGTTTTTATATAAAAATACCTTTTCAAAAATAATATTTATATAGAGGGTGAAAAGGGATTTTGAAAATCCCAGCTAACGTCACCCTCAATGTTATAGCAAGGGTAAGTGTGATTACCTGTCGCCCTTAGCAATTTACGCGATTTCTCATCCTTTCTTTCTTGATGCCACGAAAGCCATATCGCAATTAATCCTATAATATATTGCAGAATGATAAATTAGTATCATTCTACTTCATGTTTAACATCTCTCTCATGTCATACATTACTACCCAATCTTTCCCATTTATATATTTTATCTTAATGAGCCACATCAAATATATAAACAAACCATTACAATTAAACATTTGTATATGATCTCAAAAGTAATCACAACGATTTCAATTACTTCCTCTTCATCAATATCATTCATCCCATTTACTCAAAAGAAACCAAGATAAGCAATTGAATACCCAACTTGCGACCAGTTCATAAATACAACATATCGTTTCTACATATTCTTAAACATCAATCATTCCATTTCCCCAATTAAGAAACAAACAAAACCAGCCCCAAAAGAGTGCTAGACCTGAACAGTGAAGAAAAATTCAAGAAAATACAAGTTCATCACCAAATCAATATGCATTCTCAACCATAAATCACTTCGGCTCTTGACAACAAATAAACAAACAGCTAAAAATCCACATTTGTTGAACAATTAATCTTCTTTCAAGAATCCTTGACCAAGAAAAGAAAAACAAGACCATTATAAATTCCAATACATAAAATTTCATACGAGTTATACAAATCTCAAGTAACAATTACTTGATTCTTAGCATATTGTTATCTCAGAATTGAATAACATATGGAAAACTAGTAAAATAGCAATTAGAGGAACTTAAAGAGGTTGCTGTCAAAATAGAACTCGCCATTATCAAATGAAAATCAACAAGGATTCAAGAATTCACAACATGAACTTGACATCTTAGCATACCATGTCCCGATTAATTAACTCTTATCTCTCCTCATTCTCCACTTACAATTTAAAACATTTTTATCCCTAAATCAACCCTGGGCTGAGGACAGTTAGCATAAGAATTTGAAACCCAAAATAATCAAGAATCCTTCATTCCTTCCAAAATCAATTTGGTTATAACAAAAACAATAGCAAAAATTTGTAAACATGACTATTTTTACCATTTTACTAAATCTGCACATTAAATAATCGCGCGTTTGCAATCTATCATATTGATACACCCCTTACAGACATTCAGAACAAAGAAATACGAACTTTTCAGTAAAAATGTTCAGCCTTTGCAGAAAATAACTATGATCACTTACATGAAACACATTACAGCAACCAAACAAACACCAAACAGCATTTTAAATACTACTTAGTACTATTTTGTTCTAATCCAAAACCAAAGCAACAGTTATAAACTCATTACTGACAGTGAAACCGGGAAGGACAAGAGAAAATCAACCAATTTGTATATTCACTTGTTTTAAGTTCACATCGATCACCTGAAGTCAAACCTTGATATAAATGTATTCATAACATGCCCAAAACTAGGCCATGAAACAAAGCAAAGTCGCCAAAAATGTGCAAAGTCCCCAAAAATGTAAATCTAATCAATCAAAACCCAAAGCATTATCATATAACATGATTAA
Source organism: Mimosa pudica (assembly GCA_029929735.1). Taxonomy (NCBI): domain Eukaryota; kingdom Viridiplantae; phylum Streptophyta; class Magnoliopsida; order Fabales; family Fabaceae; genus Mimosa; species Mimosa pudica. The sequence continues at coordinate 6,715,006 of JAKELP010000017.1, read as the reverse complement.
ACAAGTTAGAATCACTAGTATTTTCGAAATCCCCTTCAAACCCTAACTAATCAACACTTTAATTTTCCCCAAACTTCAATCTAACCCCAAATCAAGCAATCCCAACCCATAGTCTAGTTAGAAACCACTCCAATTTGGCTTTGGAACAACAAATTTCGACTCAAACAGTATAGGTAGTGATTTACATCAAAATCCCAATTTTTCCTAATGAGGAAGGAATGAAAGAGGAATTACCCAATGTTAAAGGGCCCGCTGTAATTTCTAAACTCGCCGGAGAACCTACCAGAAATTGCCTAAATCGCTGGCCATCATGAACACACCCCTTCGTTCTCTCCTTCTCGCCCATACACACACTCACACGCACCGAATGAAAGGGAAAAGGGGGGCGGAGGGTTCTATGCTTGCTGGTGTGACGGCGGCGGCGCCGCCCTCTATCCATATGGACGAAGTCGCCGGATGGGATGAGAGGAGGAAGGAGAGAAAGGAGTGTGTGATGTGTGTGTACAAGTTTTGTTTTATGGGAAGGAGGAGTGAAGTATGGCGGCAGGCTTGCCGCCGCCGCTGCTTCGCCTGCGGGCATAGGAGGCGGAGGTGGGAGGAGCCGAGAGAAAGGAGGGGGTCGGGTGAGAGAAAAGTGAGGAAGAGGAGAAAAATGAAAAATGAAGGGAGGGGTCAGACATTTTTAAGGAAGAAAATGGGGAAAATGCGTGTTTGGTTTGGTGAAATAAGGGGGTTCTCTGATGATTTGTAGCCCAAACTTGCCATAGTGTACTCTTTTAATTCTAAAACCATTTAAACCAGCCTCCAATTTCCTTAAACTTCAAAATATTTTTAGCTTTACCACTCCCTCATATTTCAAACTCTTCATTTCTTAATTAATTATATACACATTAATTACTCAGAATTTCCAAAAATATCCCAAAAATTCCTAAAAATTCCAAAATTTCCCAAAACACTCTCTAATCCTGAATTAAATTTTTCAGGATGTTACAGATTCAACTTAAGTTGTGCCAGTATCCTGTCACGTGTAGTGAGAGCCTCCATTACCGAAACAGGAGCATTGACAGATTGATCAACTCGTAAGAGCATGGGAGGGTCACGCCCAAAAAGTATCTTATAAGGAGTAACACCAGTAGCAGTGTGATAAGAAGTATTATAGCAATACTGAGCCCATGGTAAAAAAACAGACCATTTACGTGGCTGTTGATGAACATAGCAGCGCAAATACATTTCCAAAGTACGATTTAAAACCTCCGTTTGACCATCACTTTGAGGGTGATAGGCCGAACTCATGCAAAGTTCAGTTCCCTGCAATTGAAATAATTTCCTCCAAAATGTATTGGTGAAAGCACGATCCCTATCAGAGACAATAGATCTAGGAATGCCATGTAATCTCACTATGTGCTGCACAAAAAGATCAGCCACAGATTCAGCAGTATAATTAGCTTTAAGAGGTAGAAAATGGCCAAATTTGGATAACCTATCAACAACCACAAATATTACAGCAAAGCCCCTGGAATTGGGAAGTCCAACAATGAAATCCATGGCGATGTCTTCCCAAACTTGATTAGGAATTGGAAGTGGTTGTAATAAGCCATAAGGAGAAGTCTGAATCGACTTAGCTCGCTGGCAAATATTGCACCTTTGAATAAAGGTCTTGATATCCTTCCGCATGCCTTGCCACCAAAACTCAGCCGTAACTCGAGCATGTGTACGTACTGTCCCTGCATGTCCCCCTATCTTAGAGTCATGAAAATGAGTCAGTATGGTCTGGATAAGAGCAGCGTTCTCTGCTGGTAATACTAGACCCTGTTTAAAGAAAAGTCTGTCATCTTGAATTCGAAACCCCGGATATTCATTAGGCTGAGAGTGCACTTTCTCAAACAATTCCTGTAGAGCCATAGAACTAGAAATAGCAGCTAAAATCTGGGTAAATAAATCATTAGTAACAAAGGTAATAGCCATAAACGACCTTGAAATGGCATCAGCCGCTACATTAGATTTTCCAGATTTATACTCAATTTTGAAGTCATAACCGAGTAGTTTTGGTAGCCACGCCTCTTGCTCAGGGGTTTGAATCACTTGGTCAGCGAGGTGCCTCAAACTCTGCTGATCAGTACGGATTACAAAAGGATGTCCCACCAAATAATGACGGAACTTAGAAACAGCTTCAGTCAAAGCATATAATTCACGAACATAAGCTGATCCATGTTGCATCCGTGGTGATAATTTCTTGGAAAAATAAGCAATTGGGTGTTTGTTTTGACTCAACACAGCCCCAATTCCAGTGCCTGAAGCATCCACTTCCACAATAAAAGGTAATGAGAAATCAGGTAGTGACAATACTGGAGCTGTCACTAAGGCCTGTTTGAGATGAATAAAAGCAGCCTCTGCCTCTTGAGTCCACATAAAAGCGTCTCGCTGCAACAGATTAGTGAGTGGAGTAGCAATAGAAGCATAACTCCTGATAAACCTGCGATAATAGCCTGTTAATCCAAGAAAACCACGCAATTGTGACACCGTGGTTGGTACTGGCCACTTCATGACTGCTGCTACCTTAATCGGGTCCATCTCCACTCCAAACCTGGAAACTATATGACCTAAATACTCAATTCTGTCAGTAGCAAAAGAGCATTTGGACAATTTAGCAAAAAGTTGGTGTTGTGATAAATGCTCCAAAACCAACTTCAAATGCTGTAAATGTAAAGCCCAATCAGTACTATAGATTAAAATATCATCAAAGAAAACAAGCACAAACCGACGCAAGAACGGGCGAAAGACATCATTCATCAAAGCCTGAAAGGTAGCTGGGGCATTAGTAAGCCCAAAAGGCATCACAAGCCATTCATAGAGACCATTGTGCGTACGGAATGCGGTTTTATGTCTATTCTCCGGGTGGACTAAAATTTGGTGATAACCTGAGCGTAAGTCCAGCTTTGAAAAATAAGATGCACCCCGCAGTTCATCAAGTAACTCATCCACTGTGGGTATAGGAAAAGAATCCTTAACGGTAACAACATTAAGGGCACGATAGTCAGTACAAAAGCGCCATGTTCCATCCTTTTTACGAACCAGCAGTACCGGAGCAGAAAATGAACTCGTACTTGGTTGTATGATACCCTGCTGGAGCATGTCATTGACCATCTGCTCAATCAAAGCCTTCTGGCTAAAGGGATAACGGTAAGGATGTACTTTCACTGGCTGAATTCCCGGCTTCAAGGGAATCGAATGGTCATGCGTGCGTGTAGGAGGAAGACCAATAGGTGTATCAAACACCCCAGCAAATTGTTTCAACAATTCTAACAAATCTACTGGTAGGTCCTCAGGAAATTGTAACCCAGAATTCCCTGTCATAGAGAAACAAGTAACGGAAAAAATTTCTTGTGCTGATTGGGTGGCCTGTAATCTCTTAAAATGGTGGTACTGAATCAAAGTAGGCTTCAACCTCTGCTCACCAACCAAGGTGATAAAAGCACCAATGAGATGATCACTCTCAACTCATTCATAACAGGCTTCTCGTTCCCTTCAATCTCAGCTTCTTCTTTGTGGGGTTTATTGTCATAGAAAATTTCATTTTCTGCAGATTGATTGCTATTTTACTCGAGAGTGATTGCTTTTGCTTCTTTATTAGTTTGATTTATTGTTGATGGGTGATGGATTGCTGTGGTTGAATTTCTTGTATGGAAGTCTAGAACATGAAGAAGATGAAGATGGGTGGAGGACGAAAACCTGCCGGAATGAACGTGAGATTTTGTAGATCAGACGATGGAGGAGAGAGATGCACAAATTTATTTAAGAAATATAAAAAATATAGGGACAAAGAAAGAATGACGCATCAACTATCACATAAGACAACATGACGCACTCACCACTGACTTGATGGATCCAGAAACGGTGTTAGTGGTTAGATGATGTCCATGTTGGCCAATGTGATACTTTTATGTCATGACATGCTATGGTTCCATTGCTCTTGGAGATTATGGGAGATTGCATAAGCTAGGGAGCTTCAAAGGGGGTATCTTTCATTTTCTTTCCCTTATATTTTGGATTTCTAGGTTTATTAGGTTTAAATTTATGCTTTCAGACTTGGATTTTGATTTTGATTTGAGTTGTTGTGATTGATTTGGTTTGCAATGAGGAATTTTCACTCTTCAATATATATGGTATAAATATGTTCTTTTTGAAATTTCATGGATTTCTCCTTATTTATGCATGGTTATCATAGATAGTTTGATTGAGATGGATTGTAATTAAACCTAATGCATTATTAATCATTAACCACACTCTAAGGTACTTAAAAACAATTGATTGAATGGATTCATGAGATTAGAAATTCGATTTGCCAGTTGGTGAAATTTGGTATTTTAAGAAATTTAGAGAAACTCAAATAAACATATTGATTGCTTGAGTAACATTGAGGTTCATTGGTAGGGGTTCATTCAAGGATTTAGTCTTAATGAGTTAATTTGATTGTGATTCAAGTTTTAGTAGTAAGATTACAAATTCCTTGCAAACAATTAGTTCTTATCTCTTGAATTTGTCAAATTACATGAGTTGTGTTGGACTCAATCCTTTGGTTTTGGTTCATATTATGTGGGATTTCCAAAAGTGAATTAAAATAATAGGATTAACTATAACTAAGTTGCAACGTGAAATTCCAGTTGTTGGATTAATAATTGATTGGAATTAGCCAACTCAAAGAAACTAAAGCGCTTAACGATGCCTCATCGGATAAGGTTCTAGCAATTAGATATTAGACTCATGAGTTCATAAGATTGGGTAGCTTATTATTGACTTAGTACAATAGACTCTCCAAATATCTTTTGTAAATCATGATAGCCATTGAAAGTTATTTTCAAGAGAAATTCACTTACGTTCCACCTTGTTATATTAAAATACTAAAAAAATGTATTTGCTTTGCATCGTTCATTTCCATATTTGAAAACCAACTAAAAATATCTTTTCTTTACTCAAATCCATATTGCATTACATTTATTTTACCAGCATAGTTAGATTGAACAAGACTCGTTATGAGATGACCAGAAGTTGCACCCTATAGTACAATCATTGGTTTATAAATTCTTGCATTTGACTGTAAGACGCATAGGGAAAGGTCAAAACAAGGCAGAATTTGCTCGTGGTTGTGAGGAAGGCATAAAGCTCAGCCACATTTTCACGCACTTCTCTAGATTCCTTCTCTTGCCCAGACTCGTCCATATTGGTCCTTGCGGCCTCACAAAAGAAAGGAAAGATAGAGGATCACATGGCTCCTAAATCGATCAATAACATTTAACACATAAACTTTGTCAATTAACCCGATTTCTAAGCTAATTTCCATTGAAAGGTCTATGTATTCATATAATGAATTAGGAACCAAAATTGCATCATAAACATGTTAGAAACCTCAATTTAACATAATACAATCATATGCAAATCTTGAAATTTGTCAACAACACATTTGGGTTTTGTTTTCACTCTTCATTTTGGTGCTCATATATATCTAGATTGTATATATTATTATATCTAGACAATTGATATCTAATATTTTAAATTTATAATATTTCAAGGAAATGATATTTTTCAACAAAACGATAATTAAGAGATTATGTTTATATTATATTTTTGTGCCCATTAAAATAATTATTCTGTACAAATTAAATAATTTTTTAAAAAAAATTAAATTTGGATTGTATGTTTAAAGGACTCCAACGGCAAGTTGGGACTTGGAAAGAATGGAAGCAAGATAAGAAAAGGAGAATAACACATTGCATATGGTAAGTAGTCGTCGTTATACTCTCTAAAAAGTCAATATTCTGGAGTTTCATTATTTTAAGAATATAATTAAGAGACTACTATAAATATCATTATCAAAAGACTACTATATATAAATATCACAAATAAGAGCCAGCTTTGTTCTTAAAAAAATAAGAAGCCAGATTTATTTCTTTATTTTTTATTTATAGTTCTTTCTTTCTCTATAATGATATAAGTTTATACTACAGAATTGATGGGATAAAATCATATACATTTAAAAGGCCAATACGTATAAAGTAAAATCTTGATTTAAAAAATCCATTTCGTTTAAAAAAATTTTAAAAGATAAAAAAATACAAAATGAAGACAGCTTTTGGAAATAAAATAAAACACTTCCTCCAGTTCTAATTATAAGATTAGTTTGACATTTTTAAAAAATTGATAAAAAATTAATTACTTTAAATCATCTTCTTTCTTCAAAATTTATTGATCATATTTATAAACTATCTTATAATTTAATTGTGTAAGATACTTTAAAATTAAGAGTTATATTTGGATTCCTTAATCAACAGAAAATTAAAATAATCTTATATTTTTTGGGCAAATAATTAAGAAGAACAAGTAGTGTTATATATTATGCTATGATAACGTATACAACAAATGAGTAGTTGGTTGAGCTGGTAAGTGGACTACAACCTCGAAGGAAACCCTCTCATTGTGAGAGGAACAACCTTGCCTATGTAGGCAATACTCCTACCACTCGAGTCCAAATTAGTCTAATGCCAATAGGGGCAGCTGCACAAGATTAACGGACCTTGATTAACAAAAAAAAAAAATACTCCCTCCGTTCCTAAATATAGGACCTAGATGACTTTTTTGAAAAATCCTAAAAAAAGCAAAAAATAAGTTAATTATAAATTGATTTACCTAATTTTTTCTCTTAAACTAGTTTATTTTACCTATAAGCTAATGGATAATCTAAAAAGATATCAAATATGTCATCATTTAATAACCTATTTCGCAACCTTAATCTTTCCAAAAAAAAGTTATCTAGGTTTTATATTTAGGAACGGAGGGAGTATAACGTATACAAAGTGGGAACCACCGGGATCCATATATAAGAGGTTGACATGGTTTTTTGTGTTTAACTCATTTTCGTAGTCCTATAGAAACAGGTTCGGCGAGCTTTGAAATCTCACATACGCACAACTACGAGTGTTATTATCATCTCCTTCAATTTTTCTCTCTGAAAGGTACTGATCCATCTCCAGCTCATCATTTTTAGTAAATTTTCTCTACCGTTATCTGATCGTAGTGTGATTGTTTTCTTCTTCATTATCATCTATTTCTACTCTATCTTCTATGGTTGGTGTGGCTGCAAATTCTCAAGATATCTAATTTCAAACACGTATTTATCTCGATTAATATAGTGTGAATTTGAAAAATATATCTTGCTTCCTGGTAGGAGACGTACACAACTTATGACCTATGTTGTGCCTTCGAAACATTTTCTTTTAGAACATACATACATACATACATACATACATACATACATACATACATACATACATATATATATATATATATATATATTAGAGAGAGAGAGATTTTATACTCTTATATGGATGCATTACAACTGTTACTTATAAGTTTGTAATAATTAATTAAGATCGTATATAGTGGGATATTAATTATTTTTTTTGGTCGGTGAGTGGGATATTAATTAGCCTCACCGTTTTCTTTGACTAATTTAGTTAGTTTTTTCTGGTAAAAAAAGAAGTTAGTCTCGATCACTTTATAAAAATGTGCCTTTTCACACTTTTCTTCTGGATGAATGGTTTGATTCTTCCAAGTTGAATGAGAGTGATTAGGATGGTATGGGGACGAATAACTAATATAAGTGATAAATCTCGAAATGTATATACTCTCTCCGTTCCTAAATATAATATCACTTTGAGGATGTGTATAAGTTCCTAAATATAAGATCACTTTCTTTTTTTCCCAATTTTTGCCAAAACTACCTTTATACAAGAAAATAACTCCCTTCATCTTTCTCTACCCTCTCCACCACTCTGTACCAAACCACAAGCAAAGCCCATGGAAACGTATCACTGACTCTTGAGGGAGGGAAAATAGGGTTTGACTTTTCTGCTCCTTGATTTAAGCTTGATTTTTCGTACACCAATTTGTCAAGCAAATTTCATACACATCTCTAATGTTGAGATCAGTGCACCGATTATAGCTACTGGTTTGTTGGCGACATCGATTCCTTTCTCTTATGTCAATGTCACAGCGCTAATTAAGAAAGGAGGAGGCAACCTAGCAAAATTGATGTATAATTAATTCATTAGTAGGAGGTAAATCTGCAACATGTTGAGCTCTGAAGGTGATTGAGAAAGGAGGAGGTAATCTGCAACATGTTGAGTTCAGAAGGTAATTGAGAAAGCAGGAGATAACCTTGCGAAGAAGACGAGTCCGCCGTCGTGTGTTGTGTTGTTTGGACCTTTTTTTTTGGTAAATTGTTGATTTTTAATTGTTAGGGGTATTTGGGAATATCATCACACAGTCCTAATTTGTTGAAATGTCTTCCTTAATCTCTCCAAATTACTCAAAGTGATCTTATATTTAGGAACGGGGGAGTATATTAGAGTTCAAATTTTAGATATTCGAATGCTGAATAGATGAGTGATGAGCCATATGAATATAAAATTCTGTAAAAGCTTTAGATCATCATAATAAATATAAACATAATACTCTCTCAGGTCTAAATATAAGACCTAATTGACTTTTTTAAAAAATCCTATAAAAAAACAAATTAAGTCAATTATAGGTTGATTTATCAAATTTTTCTCCTTAGATTAGTTTATTAAACTAATGTATAATCTAAAAATAGATCAAATATGTCATGACTTAATAGCCTATTTTGCAACCTTAAACTCTCAAAAAAAGAAAGTCATCTAGATCCTATATTTAGGACTGGAGGTAGTAAGAATTAACAGAACAATCAGATCAGAGGATGTCAAGGCTGTCAACCACTTGGACTAGAAAGAGGGAGAGAGCTGTCAAGTGTCGATCATATATACTGCCTACATAGAAAAAGTGTATATTTGTGTGTGTGCGCGCAAGTGTAAACACATATGAGCACAATTTTAATAGTAATTATGAAATACAATAATTAATTTATTATTAAAAATCTAAATAATTAAGTGTCTAAATTTTATACCATATCGTTTATAACTGAGATACTGAATTCGCGAATCCAACTAAATATAAAACACACATTTGGAAATTTCCGCTCAAAATTGACTAAACCATTTAATTAAAGATATTAAAAAAGTCATATGAAAGGTGTTAAGTAATGTAAGAAACTCCCCAAAACTGATGATCTTAGCAAATGTAATTTAACTTCAAAAATGCTGACCAATAATGATCCGTTACCTTAAGTACTTCCTGCACCACATCACGCATAAGCATTTAATCAGAATTTTTCATTGCCCTTTACCATGCTCTTGAACAAATTCAAATTGTTTTACTCTTTCTATAATGTCCAATACCTTCAAGTATAATTAACATTGTTGAAAAAGATTGTTTGGTTTGAGGGAAGGGTACAGGAAGGGAGGGGAGAGGAGGTTGGTACTTTTGGAATATTCTGGGTATTTTTAGAATATCAAAATGTTTGAGAGGATAAAGTAGTCAAAATAATTAAGTAGCAAAAGGGCAAATATTTATATTTTTAAACATAGAGAAAAAGCACATATGATATATACAAGGAATTAATTAAACTCTACTTTTAAATTTCGCATTGTGATTTGAATGCATGGTAATCTAAATTGATTTCAGGTAACCTGGACTCAACTTGGTTAACCTTGCTTATAAACCTAGGATGACAGGATGGGTTGCTAGGTTGTTTTTTGAAAAAAAAAAATGTGTGCGTGTGTGTTTTTTCTTATAAATTTTAGAAAACAATATTGGTGCAAATATAATAATTCTGTCATTTTTCGGGCTCAACTTCAAAATTTTTTGAATAGTTGTAACAGTTGGTTGATGGAATTCATATATTTGCACCCTTTTTATCTGATTAATACTAAATCTACACCTCAAAATTGTTATTAATATTTGGTGTGATTTGAGCAATTGTTAGATACTACTCCCTCCGGTCCTAAATATAGAAACTAGATAGAGACTTTATTTTGCTCCTAAATATAAGACCTAGACACATTTTTGGCCACCTTTTCCCTAAATTACCCTTCTTCTTCTTAACAACTCCTTTGATAGGGGAGGAAGGACTACTAAGTAATTAAACTAATTAAATGGGGGTATTATTGGAAAGACATCTAAAATTAAGTCTTCCTTAATCTTCCCAAAAAAAGTTATCTAGGTCCTATATTTAGGACCGGAGGGAGTACCTCTATTTCTAAATATAAAATCACTTTTCTAATTTGATTAAATTAAGGATGTTAATTAATTAAGTTAGTTATTATAACATGATATTATCAATTCGCCTAAACCATATACCTTTATCCTCACTCTACATTTCTTCTTTGTTTATTATTGATAAGTTTCATAAGTTTAATTTGGGAAAAATTGAGAAAAATTAGAAAGTAATCTCATATTTAGGAATAAATTGAAATGTGAAAGTGATCTTATATTCAAGAACGGAGGTAGTATTTAATATCTTCATTTACCCATGAATAAATATATGATTATTTTTTAGCATATGATGATATGGAAAATGTAAATTACTTTTTTAATTTTTTATTCTCCACCAGTTTGGCCCCTAGCTACTTGACTACAACAAGCTGGCCCACTAACTAATCGTCTACATCAATTGAGACGTCATTCTGGATTTCATTTCATTGGTTTATTTGAATTAAAGGCGAAAATGCCAATCTAATAGTTAATTTTATTGATATTATTTTTCAAAATGAAAATACTATTTCACCCTCTCAATTAAAACTCAAACTTTCTCCCGCTTCTATTCTTCTTCCCCTTCTCAAACGAAGATCGAAGACTTGAGTTTTAATTAAGAGGTGTAAAATGGTATTTTCACTTTGAAAAATAATATTAGTAGAGTTCCACATAACTACAAATTAATATTTAGCACTGGTTTTATTATTTTTGCACTAGGCCGAAAAGTTAAATATTATTTCTACACCACGAAATAGTCATTTATTATTAAATTATACTAGAAACACTTTTGTTACGGTCATGTGTAGGGAAGAAAAGAGTGGAGAGAGAGGGAAAAAAGTGCGAAAGGAGAAAAAATTATGAGAATGAGTGAAGTTTATATAGATGATTCTCATGTCGCGCCTTAGTAGTCATATATCACGCCCCTAAGCGGGACAACGTTTCTAATATCATTAAAAACATGCATATATTTTAACATGTCGCACCACCAAACACGACATTTTGGAGTTTTTTTTTATAAAAAAACTCCGGTATATGTATTATATTAAAAAACTAGAATACAGGTTGTACCCCTACATATAAAACTTGTTATTGATATAATATTGTTAAAACATGTAGTATGTCTCGCTTGAAGGCGCGATAAGATGCATAATTTTTTTTTAAAAAAATTTATCTTAGTCACTTTTTTGTTGTGGTTTGGCAAAAAACTGTTATAATATTCTTCATTATGTCGCGTTTCATTATGACGCGACATATGAGGCACATCTACCCACCTTTTATTTTGTAGGGGTATATCGACAAATAGGCAAAGCTTTAAAAATTGATATTCTCGATGAAGGTGAAATTTGTGAGGCCAGTTTAAATTTGTATGGGAGATCATTCCACTAATGAGTTTTCAAAGAGCATTTTTAGTTGGCTTTGTGCCCTTAGGCTGAGATATATCGAAATTCGATTAATCGTACATTTGTCTAATGAGATAGGCAGGTTTGATAATGTAATTTCCACCGTATACCATGCTTAGGTGTCTAATAAATTAGGTATATAATTAATTCTGGAGATGTTATTTTCTAATTTGAATCGCGAAATTAGGTACACACATCATGAATTACATAGACTACAATTTCTTCTAGGAGAGATTTTTTCAAGTCTAATCAGTAATGTCAAGCGTTGTTATAACGGCACAACATATATACTCTTCCCAAATCGTATAATATCTTTATTTTTTTTTATCGAAGTTTGATATCTTTATTTAGACAAAGGAAAATGACTGGGGAAATCAAAATAAAAAATATAGTTGATACCAATTTTAGTACCTGGCGAACTTTGACATTATTTATCAACCTTTTTCTCCGAGAAAACGTATAATTTTATTTATGCGTGTGACGCTCTTAATTACATATCCTGCCCTTGAATGCTTGTTTCTAAGACAGTATATCGTCAAAAAAATGGTAAAAAAAAGACAGAGCAATTATTAATTACATTAATTTAATTTGTTGATCATCTCCAAGTAAATTAAGACCTTAGAAACTGTGGCCTGTGGGGCAATAGTTTGCCCGCACATTTCGCCGAACAATCAATTTAATAGAGTCAAATATTTTTTTTTAGCATAATGTATAGAGTCAAATATAATAATTAAAAAAAGCGTGAAATCAAAGAGAAGCTTTATAAGCTGGTAAAAAAAACCAGAGAAGCTATACAAGAACTGAAGCTATATATGTAACTGTAGAAACTATATATGTTTTTGAAGTGCCTGCATCCAGCGGGTAGTAACAAAGGGAAAGAAACTCATTTACACAAAAGAAACTGGGTGAGTTTAGTCTTCCATGAACTCTATATGATTTTGTTAAGCTGTTCATTATCTTTAACATTATTAGCAAACTATCATAAGGGGTTTAAGAATAGAACTTGGTTTAACTTTCATTTTGGGTCTTAGTTGATTTTGCTTTCCATCTTAAAGTATGATTGCATTATCTTAACACTCTTCCCTTCTTTATGGTTATGCCTACCCCAACCTGCCTGTTGAAATTTTAGAGCACTACATTTTTTGCATGCAGGCTTTATTAGTCCAAGATGAAAAAAAGTAATTCCACATTGTGGTGGTTTGGAATAACTGTGCAGCTTTGCTTCTTGTTTTTCATTTGTTTCTCTCAGGGTTCCTCTTCTATTAGGTATGGAGATTTCATTTATCAAACTTGTGAGACACGCCAAATATAATAATGCATGATGACTTCTTCATTTTCATAAGATCATCTGTCTCAAACATTATTTTGTCAAGATGTCAGTAAAAAACCAACTAGTAATATAATAAGCAATAGAATCTGTCGTGAAATAAACACAATGCTAAAATATTAGTCACGGAATTTTCCATTCAGCCAGGAATTGTATACAATTCTGTGATTAATTTAATTTGTTTTTTTGTGTTTCTTTCGTAATATGTTTTGTCAAGATTTGGGTGATGTCATTTACTAAAAGTGTAGTAAATAGTAATTACATACTCCCTCCGGTCCCTAATGTAAGAGCTAGCCGCCAAAAAAACGCTTCTTAAGAAAACATGTGAATGTTAGTTGGATGTCTAGAGTTAATGCTTCTTTTCCAAAATTGCCCATATTTATTATGGTACTTTTAAGAGAGAGAAATACATAAGCATTAATAAATATGAAAGAGAATAAGGGGTAAAATAGGAAAAAATGTATTAAATGAGGAGAGAATGTGGGGTGAGCTCTTACATTAGGGACTAAAATCATTCAAATGTTGGGCTTTTACATTAGGGACCGGAGGGAGTATTAAACTTATAACTCATAAGACATTTCAAAACTACCCAAAAAAGAGAAAGTGTGTGTGTATTGTATACTCTATTTACAGTGCGATAGATATTTTGACTGAGTCTAAAACGTAAGATCCCTTTAACTTTTTTATGAAAGTTATGATAATGAAGTAAATTAGACCACTAAATTATACATTTATTTGTTACAAGTGATATTAATTTAAATTATTTCCTCCATTCCTGAATATAAGATCACTTTCTCTAATTTGATAAGATTAAATATACTAGTTTAGTTATTAACACATGATATTACTAATCTACCCTAATTATATACCTTTATTCTCACTCTCACACTCTTGTTCATTATAGATATAGATAAGTATTATTTGGATTTATTTAGAAAATATTTGAGAAAAATTAGAAAGTTGCTAATATTTAGGAATAAATTGAAATTTTAAAGTGATCTTATATTTAAGAAAAGAGGGAGTAGTTTATAAATAAGATAAATTAGTTTTATGGGAAAAATATAATTAAAGACAATTTAAGTGATTAATTTTATATCCTTAATTTCTTCAGAAAAGTCAAAGTGATCTTATAATGAGGACCAAAGGGAGTATGTATACTTACATATATGTATATAGTTTTAAAAAAACTAACGAAATTAGTTATTAGTAAAAAATTATGTTAGTTTTCCTAAATTAAAATGCCCTTTCAAGTAATTTGGATTAGACTTACTTTTAGTACGTTGGAACCGTCTAACTTTTTAAGTAATCAAATGAGAACAATATGAAAAAAATTAAACGACATAGTGGACTGAATACATTTTTAAGATCAAAATGAAATTCAACAAACTGTCACCTACGTCATTTTATTTTTTTTCCTTTTTTGTTTATAATCTCCCGTAAAATTATAAAATAAATTTCCTTGCATAAATATAATACTCCTTTTATTTTTAAAAATAAGATACATGAATTTAAATTAAGGATGTTAGTTAAAATCACATGATATTATTGAAAAACATTAACTGTATTTCTTATTTTCTATATAAAAGGTTTAAACATTAATTTATTATTGAGGTAAATATAATATCTCACTTTTTTTATTGTTGAGGTTCTTTACTTGAGATAGTTTAGGTAAAATAATGTAAGGAAAAATAGAAAAAAATTAAAATTATATTTAGGAATAAATTTAACTCCCTCATATACATTTAAACAATGAGAAACTAGTATCTTAAGGCTCTAAAATACGTAACTAAGTCATCAAAAAGATTTTCTATACAGGAGGAATAAGAAACTCAAGTACTTTCCTACACGAGGAGAGATATAATACTGATCCTTTTTACTCGGAAGAGATATGATTCGTTCATTCCTGACTTTTACTAAACTTTATTCTTCATGACTGACGAATAGAAAATTTCATCAAGATGACGACATAATAAACATATTATAAAATCCAATATAATGGCAGAAGAGATTTACTGAAGAATACCCTCACACGAGCGTCATCTTCTCCTGTGGTCAAGCTAAATCAAAATCAAAACCAGGTGTGAAAACAAATTTATTTATGGGGTTAAAAATATGAAAACAAATATTTCGCTTTTGACCCAAAATGATTCCAAAATTTTCAGGTTGTGATAGATAATGGAATTGTTCAAGTCATGTTGTCCATTCCAGAAGGCTTCGTCCTCGCAATATCATATGGTAGAATTGACAATGTACTCGAAGCTCAAAACAAAAATCAAAATAGAGGGTATATGTATATGTACCTACAATTTGTTAATATTACATTACTCTTCTCTTTTTTTTTATTTCCTTCTATTTTCCCATTAAATAATTAACATACAAGTCAATTCGTGATTTAACTAATTTCAATGGACAAACCAACTAAATCAAATTTACTATTTGCAGGTATCTTGACGTTGTTTGGAGTTATCAAGGTGGTGGTAGTTTCCAGAAGTATGATGGTTATTCTTGGAATTCAGAATACTTGTGAAATATCCATGTTTTTTCCAAATTAAACTAATTAATCTGATAAACTGATTTGTATCTGCATGACAGAATCGGGGGGACGAAATTCTCAGTCATAGAAAGTACCGAAGACCAAGTGGAAGTTTCATTTTTAAGAGAATGGACACATTCCATGAACGGATCAGTCCCTATAAAAATAGACTTGAGGTCCTTCAATTCTCAAAACCCTAAGTTTTGCCATTAATTACAATAGTTGAATTTTATTTGCCATTAAATGTATTAAAGTCTATCTCACCTTATTATATGCACATTTAATTCAATGTTTAACTATTCCAAGTGTGATAGACTTTAATACATCGTAGTTACGATAATACTCCTTTTGTTATTAAATACAAGATCACTTTTGAAATTCAATTTGTTCCTAATTATAAGATCATATTCTAATTTTTTCCAACTATTTCCCAAATTAACCCTACAATGCTTATCTATAATAACAATAAAAGAGGGAGAGTGTGTGTGTGTGTATATATATATATATATAGTTAGTTAGTTGGGATAAATCGGTAATATCATGTGTAAATGACTAACTTAAGTAACTTCCTTAATCTACTCAAATTAGAGAAATTGTTCTTATATTTAGGAATAAAGGGACTATTAAATTAAACTATGAAGTGTGGCTATTATAGGTATGTAATGCGAAGAGGTAACTCGGGATATTATTCATACGCTGTATTTGAGCGGCCAGAAGGATTTCCAGCAGTGCGAGTTTTTCAGATTAGGCTAGTTTATAAGCTCCGACAAGACAAGTAATTAATACTTAGATTGCTTATTTGTGGTATTATTTAACCGAATTTAATGTGAGGTTGATTGAAAAATGAAACTTTTGTAATCATCACAGGTTCAACTATATGGCTATATCAAGGAGGAGACAAAGAGTGATGCCAACAGCTGAGGATAGAAAAAGTGGAGAGGAACTAGCTTATCCTGAAGCTGTTCTCTTGACCAATGCCAAGAACCCAAGAATTAGAGGAGAGGTATCTCAGCTTTAATTAATTTAATTTCTCTTCTGATTTTAAATACTAGTTTGTTGATTTAACCAACTTGGTTTGAGCTTTAGTAACATTATTGTTATACAACAAAACTCTGAATTGTTTTCTTTAAGTTTCTCATTGATCAGTAAAATGTTTGTTTGTGCTGGGATTAGGTGGATGATAAATATCAGTACTCCGCAGAAAACAAAGACAATTGTGTTCATGGATGGATTAGCTTTGATACTGAACCCCACACTGGTTTCTGGGTTATAACACCAAGTAATGAGTTTCATATTGCTGGGCCCCACAAGCAGGATCTCACTTCTCATGTCGGCCCCACCTCTCTTGCTGTGAGTCCATCTCTTCTGGTTCTAGTGGTGGCCTTGGCGATATTACTATGGCTTTATTTTGGGGACGATTTTGATCATAAGAAACATAATTCACATCAAAATATTTTATTTTACCAATAAAGTAATTTTTTATTATCTGAAATCAAATACAAACTCGATTGAAATAGAATTGCAATACATAGATTGATAACACGACACCTTTCAATTGAAAAGGCAAACTAACATAGACTCTTATTGAAAAATGAGAGACATTCTTATGTAGGTTAGTAATGAGAAAACAAGCTAATAAATCTCCATGATCAAAAGAGAAGGCGATAAAGGGTGATTTTATAAGAACATGCTCTTACTAGCCCACTCCTTTGAAACTAACCCACAAAAGACTACAAACTTAACCAGCCAGTGAAACCAGACAATAACCAGTGCATAAAACATAAGATTATTAACTAACAGGGGTAATAAAGAATCAAGAGATACTATCGAAGATCCCACCAAATCCCAATAGTACCACCACACTAAAGGAATTATGGTGTGTGGGTGGCTGTGAGCTAGCCACCTAACTTCCCCATCTCCTTCAGATTCTCCCACTTCTAGTCTGCATGAAACAAACCAGAGCCAAATTGCATCCACGTTTAATTGCATTGACCTTTCCTCCTACTCTTGTTTCCAATATGAATGAACATTGGAAAGATGAAGAGAGAGAGAGAGAGAGATGAGAGGGAAGAAATAATGGGGAAAAAATAAAATATAACTCATGTAATGATGTAACTTTCATTCCTTGATATGTGAAATTTGAGCGGATAGTGACATGTAATAAGGGACCGGGGGAGTATATACCCTCCGATCCCTTATTATAAGTCATCAACCACCCTTAATTTTTTATTCTTAATATAAGTCACCAATTGTCATTAACTAACTGATTCATTTATTAAATTTTTCTCAATATACTCTCATCCATGGGAAAAAGAGAACTCTTTAATTGTATTGACCTTTCCTCCTACTCTTGTTTCCAATATGAATGAGCATTGGAAAGATGGAGAGAGAGAGAGAGAGAGAGAGAGAGATGAGAGGGCCGAAATGTAAAAAGCAAATAAATTATGACTCATGTAATGATGTAACTTTTATTCCTTGGTATGTGAGATTTGAGTGGTTAGTAACTTATAATAAAGGACTGAGGGGAGTATAAAAGAGCATTGAAAAGTTGAAAAGAACATTAGAAAGATGAAGAGAGAGAGAGAGAGAGAGAGAGAGAGATGAGAGGGGCAGAATTGTAAAAGACAAATAAAATATGACTATGATGTAACTTTCATTCCTTGATATGTGAAAGGTTAGCGACTTATAATAAGAACAGAAGGTAAGGTAGTAATGAAAAAGTAGGCATTACTCTCTTTCGACCAAAACAAGAGGTTATTATTTGTTAGATGAATGCGAAGCCCCAAAAGCCTGCTACACACACACATAATTGCTGAAATTAATTTGTATAATGAGTAGATGTTTGTGAGCACGCATTATGCTGGGACCAACGCGTCCATTAATTTTGAAGAAGGGGAGACTTACAAGAAGGTATTTGGCCCTGTTTTTGTCTATCTCAACTCTGCTTCTAGCAAGGAGAATATAGATTATCTCTGGTTTGATGCTGTTCAACAGGTACATACTACTACATATTATTATAAAGTATTTAATACCGCACACTTCAACTGCACTACTCTTTAGAGAGTTTATATATATCATTAAAGTTCATTTCTTCTTTGTTTTTTTTCTCCAAACTACTCTATAAATAGTTCAATGAGGAAGTCAGAAGCTGGCCCTATGATTTCCCTCGATCTTCAGATTTCATTCTACCCAATCAACGAGGAACAGTAAATGGACAATTACAAGTCCGAGATTGGTATATATATGCTGACACACACATTTAAATGAAATATTTGCTTTTGTTCTGTTTGATAAGTCCATTCATATATAAAGACGAGCTCAATTTGCTTGCCTTACCAGGTTCAACAAAGGATGGGGAATTATAAATGCTAAGTTTGCATATGTTGGTTTGGCTCTGCCTGGAGAAAATGGATCATGGCAGACAGAGAGCAAGGTATTAAATTCTATTGCCATTTGAAGTTGATCAAGTTACATAAACGGTGCAGCAAGAAATAAGTGAAATTTGTGTTTGTCTATATATAGGGTTATCAATTCTGGACTCAAGCTGATGGGAATGGCTATTTTGAAATCAAATACGTAGTACCAGGGGACTATAATTTGTATGCCTGGGTCCCTGGTTTTATTGGTGATTACAGATACAATGCTACACTCACCATCAAACCGGGTACAAGAAACAAAGATGTTTCTTAGCTCATAGCATGTTAGACGTTGCATTTTAATTTGGTCATGAAAAGTGACTTCTTGAATTAAAAAGCTAGTGAAGGCGTGAAAATGATGATTGGTACTCACTTTGAAGTTGGAAATGAAATTTTTTTTATTCCTTGGGTTTTGAGTTCTCTTAAATTAATTTTTGCCATTTTTGAAACTGAGTATCAATATAGGGCTAAATATCATTTTGGCCAATAAACTATTTCGAAAGTATTAATTTGGCTAACGAACAATAAAATGTCTTATTTTAATCAATAGACAACTGGAAAATACTAAAATATACTACTCACTAATTTATTCCTATTCCATAAACTTCTGCGTGAGAAGGATATTTTAGTATTTTTTAGTAGTCTACAGACCAAAAAGAGTCATTTTTTGTTCATTGGCCAAAATAAAATCTTTTATTGTTCGTTGGCCAAATACATACTTTTGAAATACTAGTTTATTAGCCAGAATGATATTTAACTCCTCAATATTTGAACAAAAAATGTTGTTTTTATAAAATATTTTCAAAAATATAAATTACAATATATAAATTTTCGTTAGCACTACCCTCAGCTGTACAATTAGTTGGGATAAAAGTCAATTTTACCTATGCTAATGTAAACAAATACCCTGGACCTAAAATATGAAAACTACTCATTGATGGAGTTGTTGGTTTCTTGTATGTAGGTGGTGTCATTAAATTGGGGTCAATTGTGTATAGCCCTCCAAGGAATGGTCCTACTATATGGGAAATTGGTGTTCCAGATCGCTCAGCCAGTGAGTTTTACATACCAGACCCTGACCCTACGCTTGTCAACAGATTGTACCAGAATGACTCCAGTGAAAAGTTCGAACACAAGACTTATACAATCTCTGTGTGTGTGTGTGTTTGTGTGTGTGTCATTGCTACTTTATAATTTTATATATATTGCTCTCTCTTTTTTCCTTTTTTATTTCACTTATAATCTTAACTTTTGACAGGTTTAGACAATATGGATTATGGGAACGTTACACTGACTTATATCCAGAAAAAGATCTAGTTTATAAAGTTGGCGTTGATATGCATTATAAGAACTGGTTTTTTGCTCATGTTGCAAGGTTATTATTTTCCTATATACTCTTCTATATGTATATACTTAGTCGAATTTAGCTAGGCGTCCATTATAGTAAGTGCTGGTTGTGATCATAATTTGCTTTGTGAATAGAAGGACTGGAAATCAAACATACCAACCAACAACATGGCAGATTCAATTTGAACTTGACGCAATTTCATCAGGAAACTACACGCTTCAAGTGGCCTTAGCATCAGCAAACGATGCTAAGTTGCAGGTATTTCTTCCTGTAATCCTTAATATTAAAGACAAAACTTAGATAACTGTGATTTGTGAATATTATGGAAATTAGTTATATTTCATATTGTCAATTGGGAAAATATGTATTAATTTTTCTAAAAATATTTTTGACCATGTGCTTCGTAACTGCCTCTTAATAAAAAACCTTCTTATTATATGTAATCATTATAGATGCAAAAGAGACATCTTAATCACAAAGCCTCAATACATACTAGTTTGTTGTTCGAACATTATGTAAAATGATTCAAAAAAAAAAAAAAAGCATCGTCGGTTGAATATCAGGTAGTCCAAAGGGTTATAACAAAAATAAGGACGTTTTAGGGGGATCAATAAATTTGGAAAACAGAGGGTTATGGTTCTATAATGTGAGCTAGTTGTCTGGTTATAGTATATGATTAACATTTATTTAATGAAAAGGATGATTATTGACTATATTACAGGTTTGGTTCAATGATGCGAGGGACGTTAATCCGCACTATGAGACAGAGAGGATGGGAGAAGACAATGCAATAGCGAGGCATGGCATTCATGGATTGTATAGTTTGTTCAGTGTTGAAGTAGCAAGTGATCGATTTAAAAAGGGAAACAATATTATCTATGTGAAGCAGTCCGAAGCATTAGTTCCATTTCAAGGTGTTTTATATGATTATATCCGTTTAGAAAGACCTACAATTATTGGAAGGATGTGATGAATTAATATTATATTGTCTCTTTTGTAGTGGCCATACTGGTTTGGAAATGTGAGCAATTTCTATGCAATGATTATATTTTAGCTAAAAAAGCATGAATTATTTTAAACTAAATGCGTGCAGCATTTTTAATTTCTTACACTAGACCCTTCACGTGAATTCTCAAATCAATGCTCTATCGAAGTGGAAGATTTTTTTTTTTTCATTTTGTTGAGAAAATTTTAGATGAGATGTTCGCTGTTTTAGTTAACTAAAAGTACTTGATACACGTAGTGACGTAGGGGTAGCTATTCTTTAGTGGACATGGTAAGAAGCATCTTATGGCCCAAACAGACGACAAGAAATTTCGGTAGTGACGTTTGGGGCCTAAGCCTACTCATGGGGTTTAAATATACAACTAGACAAGTTTAGGTGAATTTTATGAAAGTAATCATATTGGTTTAGCTGGCAAAAAATCATATTGATTTAGTTACGATGCCAAATAGGTTGCCACATAGGAAATGATATGTCTTCCATTGATATGACACGTAAATTTTTTATTTTTTTGTAAAAAAAGGTGACTATAAGTTAAGTGAAGGAATCCACATCTATAATTAAAAGATATAAATGTCAGGGTTATATAACTACTCAAAAGTTTAAGACATGGTCTACTTAGATGACGTGGCAGGTGAAATGACTTAATTGGGTGACATGGCAGGTGACGTGTCCTAATCGGGTCAGAAGTAACGGTCAAACTCGTCAAAATTGACGGAATTGCTACATTTGAACCATTTTGTAATTGTTTGGTGCTACATTTGAGACCCAAAATTCTTGTTTATGTTGAATGAACTTTTGCCAATAGTAGAGTACTAGATCTGACCTTTAACCCTAACTAAACCTTATTGACATTGTATTCCCTCGTTATACAAACCTCTTATAACATACTCCCTCCGTTCCTAAATATAAGACCTAGATAACTTTTTTTTGGAAAGATTAAGGTTATGAAATAGGTTATTAAATGATGACATATTTGATATCTTTTTAGATTATCCATTAGCTTATAGGTAAAATAAACTAGTTTAAGAGAAAAAATTAGGTAAATCAATTTATAATTAACTTAGTTTTTGCTTTTTTTAGGATTTTTCAAAAAAGTCATCTAGGTCCTATATTTAGGAACGAATGGAGTATTATTTATAAAAAATTAAAACTCATCAGTTCAACCTTAAAATTTAATATTTTGATTTGGGTAAGAAATAGTCATGTAATCATTTATAAGTTTCTTTCCAAATACTCCTTCTGGTCCGTAATATAAAAGCCTAAAATTTGAAGGGTTTTCGTCTAAAATATAAGAGTTCATCTCATAGTCTCTCTTCATTTAATGTATTTTTCCTACTTTACCCTTAACTCTTTTTCTTATTTATTAATGCTTATGTATTTCTCTCTTTTTAAAGTATCATAATAAATATATGGGCAAAAAACATTAAATTCAGACACCCAACTAAATTTTAAATGTTTTCATAAGAAGTGTTTTTTGGTGGCTGAGCTCTTATATTACAAAATAGAGGGAATATTTCATTAGAAACAAGAAAAGCTTTGATTCTCATTAATAACGTCACAAACTTAAATTACTTCTTTACTCTATGCCTATTTAATACTAACTCTATTTTATGAGTACATAACCCAATATTAAGTTCATAATTAATTCTTATATTTATTTATATTGAACAATAATACATATAAACTAGCATGGACCCCGCGCGTTGCGCGGGTCATTCGTCATTTAGTTGTTTTGCATTTCAGATTATACATACATTAGTTTGTGTTGCACTTGGAAAGAGATATCAACACACTCTTTATATATTTGTGAAAATTAAAGAAGACAAACAACTTAATTATTATATCATATTTTGTTATTTTATACTATATCAATTTATAAGATAAGTTAGTTTGTATACAAATAAACTCTAAAATTTGTAGAGTGATATTTAACTTGATCGAAAATCAAAATAGTCATGCATAAAACAGAAGAAAGTAAAATTTTATTCCTAACCTCCCCGTCCAACCCCCTCCCCCCATGAAAACAAAAGAAAGTCAAACTTTATTCTTAACCTCCCCCGTTTAAACACCCCCCCTTGAAAACAAAAAAAAGTCAAATTTTATTCCTAACCTCCCCCGTCTGAACCCCCTTTCCCAAAAAAAATAAACCAAATTTCCCTCCAACACCTCCCGATTCGAAAGTTCATTTGGACTGAAGTTTTTTAGTAGTTGATTATTTTGACCAATTTCAATTTATAAGATCTTCATGCCATATAAATATTCATAATACAATTCTTTATTCTCATTTTCACTATTTTATTTGCAACCATATAAATATTGATAATAAAATTCTTTATTCTCAATACTATAATTTTTCACATGCAACCCATGTTTCACTATTTAATGTTGCTTCCCAACTGAATTATAGTAAAAACTAAAGCTAGAAATCATGAACCCATATGTTGGGAAACTTTCTTGTCCAACATACTAAAATTTTTGACAATGTGAGCACAACTCACCCAAATCTCAATACTAAAAATTTGCACATGTAAAATGCTAATAATTTCAAATTTTTAAATCAGCATTTCAAGTTGTTGGAATCAGCCCTAAACAATGATCTAAGCATTTAAACGCATACGTTCACTATCTTGCTAATAACTTTAGTGTGGATCATTTTTATTGTACTTATTTTATTTGCTAACTCCCCGTAAATATCAAAAAATAATTTGACTTTATATTAAATGTAATACTTTTAACTTGTCTAAAAACCGAACTCATCCGTGTATAAAAACAAAAGAAGAGTCGAACTCCATTGTGAAATCTCCCAACCCGCCTCCCCATAAAAACCACAAAATCCTCTAGGCACCTCATATGAAAGTTCATTTGGACTAAATTTTTTTGGTAGTTGATTTTATAAAAAATTTCAATTTTGAAAATCCTCGGGCTATATAATATTCATCATGTGATTGATCTGAAATTCGTGGCTGTCACCCAAGAGGGGGGGGTGAATTGGGTGAGGGAATAAAACTTAAACTCTTTTCGAAAGACTGCTTGTGCTCGGTGATGATGATAATAAATAATGCTATGCACAAGTCAGTATGCTATGTGATGCAAAAATAGAATGATCAAGTATAAATATATGCACACATGAATTTATCCTGGTTCGGTCACCCAGACCTACATCCAGTCCCCAGGCTACACCTGAGATTTCCAATCCACTATTCTTGTTTAAACCGGGCACAAGAGAAGCCTTTACACTTTAGGTTTTACGAGCACGGGTTCACCTAACAACCCACAGGTTTTACACCGGGTTCACCTGCAAACCTTACAAATGCAAGTTTTACGGGCTAACTTGCAACCTATGGAGATTTAGACAACCTCTAAATGCTCCCCCTTACAAAATGTAAGTTTACAATTAAGTTCACTCTATGAACTGATTTTGTTAAACACTTAAGCTCAAAACTAACTCTCTCAAAGAGTGGATGATGTTACTCACTTAAGTACAAATGAATCACTCTCTAAGAATATTACATATCAAAGTCCGAGAGTAGAAGATGAGAGGAATGTAGAATAGTGTTTCAGACAATAAGCTCTGTTCTCTCTCTCTTTTTCAAGCCCCCTACTTCAGAAATGAAGAACATCCCTTTTATACCAGCCTCTGAATATTTAACCGTTGGAGAGGCAATAAGACCGTTTGATTATAGACGTTGGGGCCTTGTTTACGTTGTCCTCATTAGTGCACAGCAGGGTTGACTTTGCTTTATCTAAAAAGGTGCTCTGACCAAGCTGTTCTGTCAACACTGTTCTGGCAATACTATTCTGACAAAAGTCGTTCTGACATCTGAACATTTTGTACGGTCCGACTCTTGCTTGCTGTCAGAGAGGACTTCGTTCCTCAAGCATAAGTCCAGGATGTTAAGAGACTCATTATCGGAAGCTCTCTTGCTATCTGAAGCTCGTGGACTCTAACATTTTGCTTGCTATCACATAGAGGAACTTTGTCTTCCAAGCACTTGTCCATGAATGATAAGAGTGCTTTGCTATTGGATCCTCTCTTGCTATCAGAAGCTCTCTTATGAACTCTGACTTTTGTGGGCAGTATGAGCTTTGACACCTTGAGTGAATCTTCAGATTATGTTCTCATACTCCTCATGCTTGGTAGGTAACAATGTTGTTTGAATGTGTCTGTTATCCTCTTGTTACCGTTGGAAGGAACATCTTCTTAAATGCTTCAGCAGGGTTGACTTGCTTTATCTCTGAAAAGTAGTCCTGACACCTCTGCTCTGTTAAAAGCATTCTGACACTGCATCTCTTTGAACGTTCAGACATCCTGATTGCTTGCGGAAGCAACTTCTCATCCGGAAGCAACCTTACTGAGTGTGCTGCACTTGAACGTTAGTTTAGCAATATAATCATATAGTCTCATGCAGTGGGTGATCCTAAATCTAAGGTGTATCCGGAAGCACTTCTACATCCGGAAGTAAATTCACTTGATGAGGGATTTAGTTCACCATGACTTGCTCTCGCTTAGTCTATTTCATTCCACCACTCAGCGCTAGTCACTGAGCTATCGGAAGCACTTTTACTTGACGTGGTGAATTCACTGACGCTTAGGGTGAAATCTATTCTATCAGTCTGCGCCAGTCAAGATCTAATAGGAAGCAACTTCACTTGATGTTGCATTTCCGCTGACGCTCGGGGTTATATCTAGTCTATCAACCTGCGCCAGTCTAAATCTAATAGGAAGTGCTTTCACTTGGCGAAGTAGACTTACTGACGCTTGGGGTACTAACTATTCTATTGCTCTGCGCCAGTCTAAGTCTAACAGGAAGCGCTTTCACTTGGGGAAGTAGACTTACTGACGCTTGGGGTAATATCTATTCTGTCGCTCTGCGCCAGTCTAATTCTAACAGGAAGCAAACTCACTTCCGATTGAAACATAGCTTAGTCTTAAGGTTTTGTGTACCTAATTCTCATGGACTAAGTTAAATCCCTAGTGATTTACTTGCTGACGCTGGGGGATGAAAGCATTCATCCGCATGCGCAAGTCCTAATCTAACCGGAAGTGATCTTGCATTCTCAAGTGATCTAACTCAGGATTCTAACCATGTCATCTAATCCCTCCTAAGTGTTGATTATGTTCTCTTAAGTACTAGACCATATCATACCTTAGTCACCATCAAAACTTAAGATTCTAACATTCTCCCCCTTTTTGATGATGACAAACCCAATAGATGACTAGAGAACATAATTAAACTTAGATCACTCATCCTAGAGCTATATTCCTTTCCCCAGTTCTCTCCCCAAAAATCTAGGCATCTTATCTATCTCTCAGCTCTAGACATCTCATGTCTCATCTCTCGCTAGACATCTCATGTCTCATCTCTAGACATCTCATCTCATCTCTAGACATCTCATCTCTCTCCCCCTTTTGGCTTCATCAAAATCCAACAGGTGCAAGCTAGCCTTAGGGATGGGGATACTTTTATCGTTCTCCTAGGAATGAGCTTTCTACCTAACATTACTTTTCTCCCTATGTATCGCTAATAAAGATTTGTTCTAGACTATTCAATACAATGTACGAGAATTAACAAGGAACAGCAATAATGGCTCATGATCCTAAATGATTGTATATTCCCTAAACACTATGTAGGATAGTTAAACATGTTTTTCAAAGGAGATATTGATACATCAAATCTAATCATAATTAAATTAAGATCAAAACATACAAAACAGTTTTCTTTTTGAAGGTGAAAATTCTTTCCAAATGTAATTTTGATCCTCTCGAATTGATTAACATGATATCAAAAGTAATTTTGATGTGTTTAAAAATGATGATTATGATATCAAATGCAATATGTGATTTTAAAATTCAAATGAGATGAAATCTGATACCTAATGAAATCAAATGAGATCTGTGAGTTTGAACTTGTGGTATCAAAGGAAATGATTGAATGCCAAATGAAATTTGTGATACCATATGAAATGAAATCAAATCAAATGAAATTTGTGTTTTTAAAGGTGCCAAAAATAATTTCCAAACAAATTGCATCACAGCATCTTAAGAGTTTATTATCGATGACAACATGTGACTCTCTATTTTCAAGGGATCATTAACAGGTAATGTCCACTTACTTCTCTTCTATATTAAGATTAATCATCATTAAATCAAGAAGGGAAGCATATAAGAGAGGTATGTTATCAATTACTTTCCAGCATGTCATTTAGAGGATACAGATGTGTGAGCTAGGATGATTTTCTAAGACAGTGAATGATTTTGAAGTCAATGCAGATTGAGAGAAACATCCTAAGTTGACACCCTTACCAATGCCATGTATGCATCATATGTAAGAAATGGTAAGGTGTAGATGTTACCACAGATGAGGGGTACTCATACTCTATTAGACTCAGGAATCTGAATCATACGCAGATAAGCATGCTTCCTGACATCTTCAAGAGGTATGCTATCTCAAGTGGAACCCCTAGCGCAAGTGCTTTGATGACTCGCTTCGGCAAGCTGAGCTACAACCACAAGCAGACATGACTGGGCAGTCACTCTACTCTTCCCATGGTTCAATAGTTGGCCTGCTATCGAAGGCGCTGATTGTTGTGAAAGCAACCTTGCTCAAACTTGATGATTGGTCCTGCATATGCTTGAGGAAACAAATGCTTTCTGATGGTCAGTGAAAGAACTTAAGATTTAACATTCAAGACCATCCTCAGGACATTCAAGTCAATCTGTGTTAATCAGCACAAGCTAATAATTTTAAGAAATCATGCTTGCTAATTGGTTTAAGAAAATATGAGCAATGATTATGTTAAAACTAATTTTGAAATTATCTATACATTCACATAGTTTCACTATCAAGACATGAACTCTATTTATACTCTCATGGATAAATATCAATGTGATAGTACAGAGAATATTAAACAGGTGGCATATTTTCAGAGTTTCATAAGCAAGTATAGTTCAATACATATGCCTCAAGGATGTTCATGTTAGATCATGAAGACATGTGAATTAATAATATAATGAGATTTTGAAAAAGAGAATCTTCATCCTCACAAAATAATTTGATTAGGATTGAATTCGTTTTACAAAAACAACCAAATTTCAGCATATGATTACGAGAATAATTTCCAAATATTAGCTCGAGTTCTTCTAGATATGCTCAATGTGATCTCATTGTTCTTAGGATATCAACAAGCTTGAAATTAATACAGATTATAGCATGCTTGTGATACTATGCCATGTTTTACAGATCTAGCAAAGTTTAATTCAAGGCATTTCCTAAGATTTCTAATGCATGTCAGACAAGAGAGAGACTATCCATTTAATTTCACAACAGAATATGTAAGGGATAGAAATGCTCATGTGTATTGGCGAAAGTTTCTCAGGTTTGGTATAGCCATTCCACACATCTTGATAAGAGACATTTTCGTTGTCATTCTCTCTTGGTTATATTCATTGTTCAAGCTTCAATAATCTGTGTCAACATTCTTAAACCACAAACTTGAACTGAGATCATTAGTAGATTGAGAACTTAAAGATGTAATTAAGAGGGATGTATTGTTCTCGAAACCATAGCTGCTTATGCATTGAAAAAGTTGATGCAAGAGATACCACATGAAATGGAAAATCAGAAATAGCTTTTGAGTGCTATCATGAGGTACGGTTGTCATGTAGGTTTAAAGAGGATCAGAATCTGTTTTGAAAGTTTGTATTTCAAAAGGATCTTTCAAAAATCAAGGTGAATGCATAAACCATTTTCTTCCATGAGAGGTGCCCTTAAAAGAATTCACTAAGCATATATGAGTAAAATGATTTAGACACCATATGAAAAACTCTGAGGAAGATTTTTAGTTTTAGTGTCAAAATTCTGAAACTAGTTCCGAATCATCTTAACAATGTCAGAAATCTTAGAACACAATGATTCAACATGCACAAATTCAGAAGGTTTTGAAGAAGGTTCAGTTTCAAGGTGTCGGACTTCTTGAATTTGTAAAATCTGTATGCATTATATCAGAAAATGAATTTGATATGATAGGGTCGTTTTTACAGAAAATAAGTGTTCATCACAGATAAGGGAAATCATATCAGTTTCAGAGAAATAAGAGTTGTTGAGCCCATCATACATTTACTAGCCAAGTGATTATTCAAGTAAAGAGGAAGGTAAGAATGATATCACCATAGCTCCATTCGCATCTAGCAGTAGCTCGCTTGATTTTGGTTGGCAATGTATGGAATCTATATTTAGAGCAGTACCAAAATCTATGCGTGACGAATGCTTATCAAGACTTGACTAATTGTTCAGATGAGGTACAGTCCTGAGTCTTGCTGAGGCTAATAGGATGGATTGGAGCTGGTGCAGAGGGATGAATTTACTTTGTGATCACTACCACTGGCATCTCTGGCCTCTTGAACCCATACTTCATACACAGCTCTTCACTCAGATTGGGTGCTGGCGCAGAGGGAGACACAGGTTCAGCAGAAGGTATCTCCGCAGGTTGATCACTCAGCGCTATCTCAAGTTTGCCTCTGAGCTAGCAGATTGTTGGGGGCACATGAATCAGATGGCTCACTGTGGGGGGAGGAGATCTTCCTTTTAGCAAGGGTCTTCTTCACCCTTGTCTTGCTGAACCTTCGGATTGCCCTTCCTACAAAATACCAGATAGTTCCTTCCTTTTGTATCCAAGTCTGGATCTGAAGGTCAGTTTGTAGGCTATATATAGTTCACATGCATTTAGATTACGTCCTATGTGTATGGCATGGTGAATCTTTCATGACTATATGCACAAGGATATACAAGGTTTTTGATCAAGATAGTCATGGGCAGTATGTAGATTATGAACATTACTTATTTCTTCAAGCTTTCTTCTATGATGAATATAATGTTCACATCTTAGGATGCTTAATGTAAAATCTCAATAAGTCCATCTAACATTAGCATAGGAGATTTTACTATCAAATGCTTCGTTGCTAAGTGATCCCTTGCTTACCCAAGGAGATCTTCTATACTTATCCTTGGTTCGAAGCACTTTCTTCTGAGAGGTAGGATTCAAGAGCCTTTTCAATGATGATCGAGGAATCCACTCTCTCTTGTTCTTCTCAGGATAGTTGAGTGGAACTTTGTGATAACTCATCCTTGAGACAGAACCATTGTCCCTTGTGGTGGCCGACAGCTTCTTATGATTGTACCAGTGGGTTTCAGCAGTTGCATCACCACGAGTTCTCTTCTTTGGGATAAGAGGAACTCTTGATCTATCCTGCACAAGTAAGGCACTAGGAGGATGTTTTGGTACCCATTTGTACTTGGGTCCTACATGGTTAGCACTGGACCTTACTTGTCCTTTAGGAATCCATACAAACTTATTTCTCACATTTGAATTTCTTCTAAGACTGCATGTGTGAGAAATATGTCCTAATCTACCACAATAATGACAGATAATGGAATGATAATCAAAATGAGGCTTCCTATCATTATCATGATTAGTTTTCTTTAGAAAAGCTTTTTGTTCCTTTGAAATTTCAGTTTCTTTTGAAAGCTTTTCTTTTTCCTTCAACACGTGTTTACAATCAAAACATTTTTCAAGACATGTTGAAGTTTTCCCTACCGATAGTGGGCTAGCTATCGGAACCACTAGTTCTTTAAAAGAACCCTCGGAAACTTTAGATGTAGAAGAAGAAATTAGTTTTTCAAGTTTCCTATCTTTTTCTTTTAAGCCTAGAAGTTCTTTTGCAAGTTTACAATATTCGGTATATAACTCATTGTATGCATCTTGCAATTCAGAGAGTTCAAGTTCAGATTCAGATACCTCACTTTCTGAATCTTCTAGGCAGAAATGGATACTCTCTTCACTGAAGCTTGCTTCCTCAATATCAGCTTCCAGAAGCTCATCAGTAGATGATCCACAAAGAGCACGAGTTGAGCTTTGGACAGCTGTGCTTTCAAGAGATGGGTTAGAAGCATATATCATATCAAGAGTATTCCAAATATCTCTAGCACTAGAGCAATGTTTGATTTTCTGGAAATCATTTTCAGTTAAGCCTTTGTATAAAATTTGCATTGCTCGAATGTTTAAGGAAAACAAATTTTTCTCCTTTTCAGTCCAGTTTCCTCTTGGTTTGAAATCAAAATCATTTTCAAAAATATCCCACATTTTCAAACTAGTGGATTTTATAAAACTTTCCATTCTTGCTTTCCACCAACAAAAATCAATATTTTCTAACACAGGTGGAATGGTATGATCAAGGCCTTTGGAAAACATTTTAACCCAAATCAGCCAAGGTCTTTGCACTTGAGATCGTTTGATCCTTTAAACAAGTGACCTGCTCTGATACCAAATGAAATTCGTGGCTGTCACCCAAGAGGGGGGGGTGAATTGGGTGAGGGAATAAAACTTAAACTCTTTTCGAAAGACTGCTTGTGCTCGGTGATGATGATAATAAATAATGCTATGCACAAGTCAGTATGCTATGTGATGCAAAAATAGAATGATCAAGTATAAATATATGCACACATGAATTTATCCTGGTTCGGTCACCCAGACCTACATCCAGTCCCCAGGCTACACCTGAGATTTCCAATCCACTATTCTTGTTTAAACCGGGCACAAGAGAAGCCTTTACACTTTAGGTTTTACGAGCACGGGTTCACCTAACAACCCACAGGTTTTACACCGGGTTCACCTGCAAACCTTACAAATGCAAGTTTTACGGGCTAACTTGCAACCTATGGAGATTTAGACAACCTCTAAATGCTCCCCCTTACAAAATGTAAGTTTACAATTAAGTTCACTCTATGAACTGATTTTGTTAAACACTTAAGCTCAAAACTAACTCTCTCAAAGAGTGGATGATGTTACTCACTTAAGTACAAATGAATCACTCTCTAAGAATATTACATATCAAAGTCCGAGAGTAGAAGATGAGAGGAATGTAGAATAGTGTTTCAGACAATAAGCTCTGTTCTCTCTCTCTTTTTCAAGCCCCCTACTTCAGAAATGAAGAACATCCCTTTTATACCAGCCTCTGAATATTTAACCGTTGGAGAGGCAATAAGACCGTTTGATTATAGACGTTGGGGCCTTGTTTACGTTGTCCTCATTAGTGCACAGCAGGGTTGACTTTGCTTTATCTAAAAAGGTGCTCTGACCAAGCTGTTCTGTCAACACTGTTCTGGCAATACTATTCTGACAAAAGTCGTTCTGACATCTGAACATTTTGTACGGTCCGACTCTTGCTTGCTGTCAGAGAGGACTTCGTTCCTCAAGCATAAGTCCAGGATGTTAAGAGACTCATTATCGGAAGCTCTCTTGCTATCTGAAGCTCGTGGACTCTAACATTTTGCTTGCTATCACATAGAGGAACTTTGTCTTCCAAGCACTTGTCCATGAATGATAAGAGTGCTTTGCTATTGGATCCTCTCTTGCTATCAGAAGCTCTCTTATGAACTCTGACTTTTGTGGGCAGTATGAGCTTTGACACCTTGAGTGAATCTTCAGATTATGTTCTCATACTCCTCATGCTTGGTAGGTAACAATGTTGTTTGAATGTGTCTGTTATCCTCTTGTTACCGTTGGAAGGAACATCTTCTTAAATGCTTCAGCAGGGTTGACTTGCTTTATCTCTGAAAAGTAGTCCTGACACCTCTGCTCTGTTAAAAGCATTCTGACACTGCATCTCTTTGAACGTTCAGACATCCTGATTGCTTGCGGAAGCAACTTCTCATCCGGAAGCAACCTTACTGAGTGTGCTGCACTTGAACGTTAGTTTAGCAATATAATCATATAGTCTCATGCAGTGGGTGATCCTAAATCTAAGGTGTATCCGGAAGCACTTCTACATCCGGAAGTAAATTCACTTGATGAGGGATTTAGTTCACCATGACTTGCTCTCGCTTAGTCTATTTCATTCCACCACTCAGCGCTAGTCACTGAGCTATCGGAAGCACTTTTACTTGACGTGGTGAATTCACTGACGCTTAGGGTGAAATCTATTCTATCAGTCTGCGCCAGTCAAGATCTAATAGGAAGCAACTTCACTTGATGTTGCATTTCCGCTGACGCTCGGGGTTATATCTAGTCTATCAACCTGCGCCAGTCTAAATCTAATAGGAAGTGCTTTCACTTGGCGAAGTAGACTTACTGACGCTTGGGGTACTAACTATTCTATTGCTCTGCGCCAGTCTAAGTCTAACAGGAAGCGCTTTCACTTGGGGAAGTAGACTTACTGACGCTTGGGGTAATATCTATTCTGTCGCTCTGCGCCAGTCTAATTCTAACAGGAAGCAAACTCACTTCCGATTGAAACATAGCTTAGTCTTAAGGTTTTGTGTACCTAATTCTCATGGACTAAGTTAAATCCCTAGTGATTTACTTGCTGACGCTGGGGGATGAAAGCATTCATCCGCATGCGCAAGTCCTAATCTAACCGGAAGTGATCTTGCATTCTCAAGTGATCTAACTCAGGATTCTAACCATGTCATCTAATCCCTCCTAAGTGTTGATTATGTTCTCTTAAGTACTAGACCATATCATACCTTAGTCACCATCAAAACTTAAGATTCTAACATGATCCATGGTTACCTAAATCCCCATTCTAATGCAATGTTCATGACTACTGCTAATGAATTTTTTTTTTTTAAAAAAACACAAATTTAGATTACATGTAATATTTTCAACTTGATATAGAATCAAGTCATTCATCACATAACCCTAAAAAACCAAATTTTCCATTAAGCACCCAAAAATAGATTGATAGGAAGCATATACGTAGTGGACGTTCACTTATTTTAGGGCGTCTAGGAAATATATATTAATATAATATAGGTGGCTTTAAGCAAAAATGTGATTTTATAGAATGACTTGGCAAAAACTCAAAATACTGAAGTACCCATCAATGATGTTAAACCATAACTTCAATTGCAATGATAATTTATGAGTTTAAAACATTTACTAAAATTTGACGCTAGCATATTGAATAAGAAATAAAAGAAATTAAGATTAAATAAAAAAAATAATAAAGATCAAAATGCTAAGTCTTTGCAATTTAAAAGTGTGGATCTGTACATAGTCGTCCAAATCAATGCTTTTGGTTCAATCTCCCCTCACTTTGATGATTAGTAACTAACATCACCTGTCAAAACAGAGCAGAATAGTTTAGATAGTAATACTAATAAAGTCCTGAAACCAAACTCATTATATGATAGAAACTATATCAGTTAAAAAGAAAAAAAAGAAGAAATGAAGAAATAGACCAACTTGCTAATGGCCGAAAAGGGGATTTAAAATTTGTCCAAACTATGAAAGTGAAGAGAACATAAAAAGCAATTAGAGAAAGGAAAGAACATCATCTACACTTGTCCAGTGACCATTTGAGTCTCTAATCATAATAAAAGCAAAATGAGATTCACATGTTGGAAGCAAAATGAGATTCCTGATTAACAACCTTCATCTTGTTCCTCTTTACATTTATCTATGCATTTCTTGCAATTAAGGATGACATGGCATCAATTAATAGCACAAACCCTCCTAATAAACTACACGCATACTGAAACTTATAATTACTCAAGCCAATTTTCATAAATAACTGATCAGGGAATGAAAAGATTGAATAGTGTCATTGTGTATCAATTACCAATAGAAAATATAAAAAGCATCGGGATTCCTATTGTTCATAAACCATATAATGTATGATTTATCTACATGTCTATACAAACACATAAACCCACTCTAGTTACAGCATAAGAGCAGAACTAACAATTACTAAGAACAAACATACATAAACACATTAAGAGGCATCAAATTTACATTAGTCAATCATATCAACACTAAAATAGGCATGAATATGTTGATCCAACCAATCAATAATTTGGTAGTAATTTCTAGCTTAAGCCACTAAAAGAAATATAAAAAATTGTCAATCCCCAATGAATGGTCAAAAACAATAGGTACTGCCACAGAGTTCAAAAGCAGTTTCAAAGGTCAATATGCAAAGAGGAGAAACCAACTAAACAATGACAATGTTGAAGCCTACCAAACAAATTAAAATTACTGATCATACTTTGTTCAATTTGATGCAAGCTCAACCATTTTCTAAAGTGTCTGACATAACAATGTTGAAGAAGCCTACCACACAACATAATGGAATATGGACTACCTACTCAATAATCAGTTTATTGACAACACCAAACCAATTATACTCTTTTCCTGTTTGACATTCAGACTGGTAAAGAGTATAACCTCTAAAGCTGCATTTGCATCTTTGATTGCAGCATTAGGTTTTTTCAATCTTAGCTAATAAGAATTCATTCATAGTTAACAAAAGAAAATCCCAAGAGCAAACACAATTCAAATGAAAATGGGTACAGAATTAAATGAAGCAGAAAGGAAGTTTGAGGAAGTCAATAACCTCATAAAGAAAAATACACTACTCCCTCCACCCGGTCTGTCCCCAAACAAAATGAGAAGTACTGGCATATACAAACTTTATAGAGTAATTTCAATATTTTATTTTACATGAATAATTCTTATATTTCTTGCATTAGCAAGTAAAAAAGAACCTGCACTCAAGAGATACATGTCATCCTCGGTAACTTTTAGCCCAATCACAACAACATAATAATGAGCAGAAGCATGATTTTGATTAGATAGCATCACCAGAAGTAATCTCTTCTTCATGGGTCCCTTGGCGTATACTTTACCAATTGGCGACTCTCTGCTACCACTCCCATTTGAAATTTTCTTTTGTCCAACATGGGGTGTTATGCCCTGATTATGGAAAACAAAATACCTGATTTTTTAGTTGGTGCGCATAAAAAATCGGGTATTTAGTTTTCCATATAGTTCCTGGGCTTCCTTAAAGCCGTTTATAATCTTGTTTCTGCCAAGGGGAAACGATTAATGCAATTATAAGAACACAGCACATATTAGCCAGCAGAACTTGAATATTTCATCCTTACAACTACACAGTATGAAAAAAAGCATGAAGTGAAGCTTGTCAAACTTCAGAGAGACTAAAATAAAGCTCCAATACCTTGAGGTGCCCGTCACCAAAATGTTTAATGGATTCAACTGCAGCATTCATCCACCAATGAAGATCATTAGGGCTTTCATTGAGCTCCACTGGCCAATTAGGATAAAAGTTACCATCTTTGAAAAAGTTTGATATTCCATCATCTGCTCCTTGAAGAATTTTTTCACAGTCTACAATGTTAACATCAACAATGGTTATATATATATATATATATATATATATAAGACCAAATGAAATAAATTGTTCTATGTAGTGAACACTTAAAAGATTTTTCAAGTTTTCAATGTTCAATGTAATGGCTTTGCACTTACAGGAAGGTTTGCAAAAATCTAAGACTTTGTTTATATCAAACTTGAACTATTGTCCGAAAAGGAATTAGCATCATATCAAAGTATCAAATTTAAATGTGGTGTAGTGAATTTGTCACATGTTCACCACACAGTCAAGTATGATATGATGTACCACTTAAAGTTAGCATACCTGCATCAACTCCTTCTTTCTCCCAGCAAAGATCAAATAAAGGGATTATGTACCACAGTAGCAAACACATGAATATTGAGCTTTATTTTTAATTTCCTATTTTTTTTTCATCATGGTTATATATAGGATGACCACTTAGCTGGGATTAAAGCTTTGTTATTGTTGTTGTTGTTGTGTTGTTATATATAGGATGAACCTATTTTTTCATTTCCTTAATCCAATTCTCTAATGAAATGCATTGTTTCAATTCCATTACAACACTATGGTAAAAAAAATTCCATCAAGACACTATAGAAACTTACACACATCTTTTCTTGCCCCATTGCAGTTTGAAAATTCCTCTGCTTCATATTGGACACTGCATTTGCCTGATAAAATGACAATTGACAAAATCAGAAATTCTCCATCGAAATTTTTAAGATCATATCACACACTGCTCTATGAACCTGTCAAATTGAGAAAAATAGAATTATTGGTAATCTCATATCACAAACCCTTTTCATTTAACATGTAAGAGATTAAAACTCATAATTCCTATAAAACTCATAATAAAGTTAAGTAAGTCCAAGGGCAGAGAATCAGAAGAACAAACTCAAGTACCAAAACAATTTCTGAAAAAGCACAAAAATAAATACAAATCCGACATGTAAATACTAATAAACAACAATAAAGAAAGAGCAACACAAATGAAACTGACAGGAAATAGCAATTCTAACAAATATATACCTTAGATGCGTCTCCATGGTGACCCTCTTGCCGCCGCCAGCCACGCCACAGATCAAGCTTTGCATCATAAATCCAAGAAGTAGATAGAAATAGGACACCGCTACATATCTGTGGATGGAGAAGGGAAGGACACGACGCCGCTATAATGGAGATCCATTGTGGAGTCATAAAAGAAGGGGCGGTCCTGATGGGATAGAAGAGGAAAGACATATGATAGAGTGATGAGTGAGGTTGCATTGGAAGATGGATGGAATGCTTGTTATGAAGTGGATTGATTGATTGGAGGAATTAATTGGAGGAGTTGGCAATACCAAGAGGTGAATTGATCAGATAAACCAACACTTACAGCTGTTCAATATGGGAGCAGTTACCGTGTGAACGCAAAAAAAAAGATTCTACACGCGTAATAATATAGAGTTATATTAGATAGATATTAGATAATACCAACAATAAATTTTCTTTCTCCACCATGAAAAAAGGACCACAGCAAATAGGTAATGGGCGCCTGGGCGGTAAGAGATGGGAATGGAGGAAGTGAAAGTGTGACTCAAATTGTATAGTATTAGGTAGATGTCATCCTCAAGAGGAGCTTCTCTCCCTCATTCATTGTGGGAATGGGCAATCCTACTAGGCTAGTTATTTCCCGTCATTCGCAATAAACATTCATGGATCATGGATCTAACTAACCCCAACAAAAGTTTGATATTTCCAAGCTTGACCCTAACCTCACAAAATTGAAGGATCTAACATATTTAGGCCGAAAAAGGGCCGGTGATTAATTATGCACATGAGGTTTAACAGGGAGGGAGAATTACAAACATTTTTGCAATGGAAGAGATTAAATATCAATATCAATTTTATAACAACAGCTAAGTCATATTCTATTATGTGGTTCTCTATATGGATTTATGAAGTTATTATCCTTTATTAGTACAGTCTCACCATGCGACTTCACTATAAGTGTTCTTTCGATTTTAAGCCATTAAAATCTATTTTAGTTGAGGGTAGTGGTGTAATTATCTCATGCCACTATTTTAGCAGAAATAGGTCCCACCAGACAACTTTTTACAAACTAAAATTCACTCAACTTTCTATTTTCATTTTCATTTCCATTCTCAAACTCTCATTTCCCATCCAAACGGGACATTAAGGTGGAGGGATAGATGGAAAGTCTAAACAAGGATAGTATTAAAAAAACAAATCCATGATATATTTAATAATCTAACTAACACTTCTTGACATGTGATCATTAGTTAAACTAAAGTTATAGAATAACAAGCCAACAAGTATTGGATTGGTATGTTAATGATTTTGGTATATCTTCGTTCCCTATCCATATATAGGTTCTTTTTTTTATATATATATAATCCATATAGGTTCTGTGCGGTCCAACAACAAAATCTGGCAATAAAACTTAAAAACCACACATGATGGGAACAAAATTCTAGTTGAACTGCAATAAAGGTTCTTTATTGCGCCATCTGTTCATCTTCATTATCTTCAACCACTACATTTTCAGTCGTTATGATTTGTAAACTATCAATATGAGTGTGCCAGTTCACACTTCCCTTTACTCAGTCCCAACAACACTATAAATTCACAATACCCATCATTGGCCTTCTATTCTCCCCTGTCTCTCTCTTTCTCTTCTTTGCTCTTATTATTCCAACAAGAGTGAAGCTTCCATTAATGGCTACACAACCTGAGGTTGAGCATCCCCGAAAGGCTTTTGGATGGGCTGCCAGAGATAAATCTGGTGTTCTTTCCCCTTTCAAATTCTCCAGAAGGTTCTTCTCCTTCTATTTCTTCTCCTTTTATTTATTCTCTGCTGTTTTTAATGACAAGTTATGGTATTGACTTTAGATCCTTAGTTGCTTCCAAATATTTTGAAGTTAATGACAACATACTAATGCTCATATTGGCATTATTGGCTACTTACTGATCACTTTAGATTAATTTGGTTTATTGTATAGACTTTAGATCCTTTGTTGCTTCCAAATATATATTTTGAAGTTAGTGACATCATGCTGATGCAATGTTGGAATTATTGACAACTAACTGATCACTAAAAGATTATTTTGGTTAATATGAAACTTTGTTTCGCAGAGACACGGGGGAGAAAGATGTGGCATTTAAAGTGTTGTACTGTGGAATATGCCATTCGGACCTCCACATGTTAAAGAATGAATGGGGAGTTTCCACCTATCCTCTTGTTCCTGGGTAAGATATGTCTTCCTCCAATATCATATCATAGGAATTAATTATTTTATTTGATTATATTAAAGATATAAGTTAAATCAGTTAGTATTCTCATTATTTTTTAAAGCACTCGATCCGATGTTAATAAGGGTAATTATGTAAAATTAAGTAAAATAGAAATTCCTCTTCTGTTTAGAATCTAGATCAGCTAAACAAATAAGACCACATAAAAGTAATTATTTTTTTAATCAATTTTAACAATATTTTCGTCCAAATGTGACTGTTGATTAAAAAATTCGAACCAAATTGGCCCGACAGAAAAAGTCCAAGGCGTGTCCATAGAAAAGGATATAAACTCTGTTTCCAGTTTTCTCTTTAAATGGATCATGTTACTAATCTGCTAAACTTTCCTAATATAACCAAGATTCCACATATAATGGAATGAAATACTCTGTCCTTTTCTTGTATCACGAATAATATTTGGGTTAATGTGTAAGTTTACGAATGGGCAATTACTATGAAGGCCTTTGGTAAAAGTGTTTCTTGATGTAAATTTATTAATGAAAGATTAAAATGAGTGCAATTTTGCTAACACTGTCATGTTTTAGGATATTGACAGTTAAAGATCATCATTCTAGGTAAGAAATACTCCCTCCGGTCCTAAATATAAGACCTAATTGACTTTTTCTAGAAAATCCTTAAAAAAGCAAAATAAGTTAATTATAAATTGATTTACCTAATTTTTTCCCTTGAACTAGTTTATTTTACCTATAAACTAATGGACAATCTAAAAATATATCAAATATGTCATCATTTAATAACCTATTTCGCAACCTTAATCTCTAAAAAAAAAAACGTCAATTAGGTCCTATATTTAGGACCGGAGGTAGTATTTATTATTTGACCCATATTCTAACATAAAAAAGTCCAATAAGAGCAATACTTTAAATAATAATTCATAAAAAACACCAACATTGAGATAGGCTAAAACAAAGTTAAGTCAAAATGAGAAACTTTCTAATTATGAATCAGGAATAGAACCAATCGGGGATGCTTGGTTATAATTTAGAATCCATAAGTATGTTTGCTCTCATTTTTGTTGTTTTTAATGTTGAAACAGTAACCAAAATTATAACGGTCAACGTCTAAAAGTTGACGGTATTGAAAAAATTACACCCATTTAAATTGTTCATTGTTAAACTATTACCCACATTGTTTTGTGTCAGACACCCTAAACTAATTGTACATTGATAAATTTAGACATTGGCCCTAATTTTTTGATGTGCCCATTGTTTTTAATGTCAATGATGTGTTTGTGCATGCATCTCATGGAAACGTGGTTAGTAAAGTTCAATTGATTCTAATTGGTGAACCAAACGCAGGCACGAGATTGCTGGGATAGTTACAGAAGTTGGAAGCAAGGTAGAGAAATTCAAAGTTGGAGACAAGGTTGGAGTAGGATGCATGGTTGGGTCCTGCAGATCATGTCAAAGTTGCTCAGACAATCTTGAGAACTATTGCCCAAAAATGATCCTCACATATGGAGCTAAGTATGTGGATGGATCTACCACTTATGGAGGCTATTCTGATTTAATGGTAGCAGAAGAACACTTTGTGATTCGAATCCCAGACTCTTTACCTCTTGATGTTGCTGCTCCTTTACTTTGTGCTGGGATCACAGTGTATAGCCCATTGAGATATTTTGGTTTGGATAAGCCAGACCTTAATGTGGGTGTAGTTGGTCTTGGTGGACTTGGTCATTTAGCTGTTAAATTTGCTAAAGCTTTTGGTGCTAAAGTTACAGTAATTAGTACTTCTCCTAACAAAAAGAAGGAAGCCATTGAACATCTTGGAGCTGACTCCTTTGTGATCAGCACTGAGCCAGTTCAGATAAAGGTGTCATGATCCCTACTCTTAGAAACTTGTTCATTTAGTCATATATGATTGTACTCTATTAGATAGATGATATCATATCTTATCACTTAGTTTTATATGCTCATTTTTTGCATAGGCTGCTCTAGGCACTTTGGATGGAATCATTGATACAATTTCTGCAACACATCCTCTCTTGCCTTTACTTGGTTTGTTGAAGCCTCATGGAAAGCTTATAATGGTCGGTGCAGCAGAGAAGCCTCTGGAATTGGCAGCCTTCTCTTTAATTGCGGGTAACTAATATTTAACACAAGATTTTTGTTTTGATTTACAAAAAAGCCTCATGTAGCGTTACCTGGTGTTGGATAAAGAAACAAGAGGTTTGACCACTTAAACATGAAGCTTTAATTTTGAGTTGTGTAAACTGAAAATCCCTATGAGAGAGATATACTATCAATTGGGCCTAGCAATTCTTGAATATTAACATTAAAATAGAAATTTAAAGTAACTT
This sequence comes from Mimosa pudica, assembly GCA_029929735.1. Lineage (NCBI taxonomy): Eukaryota > Viridiplantae > Streptophyta > Magnoliopsida > Fabales > Fabaceae > Mimosa > Mimosa pudica. Next base: position 6,673,008 of record JAKELP010000017.1, on the reverse strand, counting down.
TTATATATTGATTGAAGATTGGAATGGAATTGTTTTTGAAGCTTGCAAGTTTTTGAATATTTTGACTGCAGGAAGAAAGATGATAGCTGGAAGTGCCATAGGAGGGATTAAGGAGACACAGGAGATGATTGACTTTGCTTCTAAACATAATGTGAAACCTGACATTGAGGTTATTAATATGGAATATGTGAACACTGCAATGGAGCGTCTTCTCAAAGCTGATGTCAAATATCGATTTGTTATTGACATCGGCAACACCTTGAAGCCAAGCCTTTAGTCCTTTATAGTTTCAGATTTCACTGGATGATGTATGATTATGCTGAAGGTTGATTAATTTCTCTATGATTTATATATAATTGTGTCTTGTTGGTTGAGCTTAATAAGTTTGATGATTTAAAGTCCTTCCTGACTGAAGTGTTTAGCAAATGTTTTTCAGGACTATGCATGAGTTGAATATTTTAGCAAATGTAATAGTGGGTTATGAAGGTTATTGGTTTGCCATGATAAATTTTGTATCCGAGGTAAATGAGGAACTCTAGTTGTAGAAGGAGCTTGATGAGTGAAATTAAGGGGAAAAAAATACTTTCAATATTTAGAGTTTATCTCAATTTTTTAATCAGTCCTCATATCTTAAATTTTGTTAGCGAGTATATAAACTAATCAACTGTAAACAACTGGAGTACTTAAACTAATCAATTGTAAGCAAGTGAATCCCTTGAGTGTTGGCATTATCATTTTTATTGGTTAAAACAGCTTAGGATCATTGAATGTTTGGAAGATTTGAAGAATTAGTGTTGCCCCGTACCTATATATAACAAAGGGATCAATTTTGCTTTGACATTAAAAAGGTTACCTTTAATGTCTCATGTTAATCTCATTAACAAAAATCATTGACTAAACAAATTGAAATGTTATTGGTAAAATTAAATAATATCATATGTTGCAGTTTTAGTTTTTTTTTAACATGATATTTTTTATATTTTAAATTAAAAAAAAAACTACTGAAAAACTCTGGTAAAGTTAACAGTGGGACTTGGGAGATGTAGCCTTCTCCTTTTTGATCCAAATCGTTTAATTTGATAGTTGAATTTATCAACTCCATCATTTTTCTTCCATCTCAACCTAATCTTTAGAGATAATTATTGGAAGGGAATTAATGTTCTTGAAATTACCTTATTTTTTAATAACGACCATAGTAGAATGTAAAATTTTTTTTTAACGAAATTCTAAGTTATCTATTTCAATTGATTTCTTTATCATAAATACCCATTACTCCACAGTATTTTAATGCCAAATACAATTTTGCAGAATGAATAAAAGTATGTTATAAAAAGCTAACAAAGTGAGAATAATTACCCAAGTAATGTGAAAGTATGATTTTGTGTTTAAGTTGTACACGAAAATGTTGTTCCAGTTATAAATCAATTTTAACTAATTCTAGAATATTCAGGAGTAACCTTAGAACATTAAATATGTCCTTTTTAACAAATATTTCCAATCTTGTTGATTAAACCTATTAGTCGCCTTTTAGGTCAATCAAAAATTCTAAACTCAAATCCACTAAGTTACTAGTGGTGAGTATTAGGTCTTTTCCACAATTCAAGTTTGTTCTAGCAAATTCTAGGCTACTTTTGTCACGCAAATTAAAAGCAATGAGAGGTTGATTTTATGTTTAACAAACTACAATTTAAAGCTAAAAAGAGTAGTAATGACGAATGAAAGAGTTAAGAAATGAGTTTAGGAACTACCTCTCTCTCCAAGTACATAGTGCCTTTAATGAATTAGGCTTCATAACCTTGTCACACTTAATTAACCTAGTTAAATACTTAAGACTTCTTTAATCAAAGAAGTCTACAAGCATTTAACTAACTTAACTAAGCCTAAAGCTCTTACCTAGCTTAACACATACCTAAAGCAACACTAAGTACTAAATCTAGCACTTAGGAAAAACATTCACTCCAATTTAACATACATAAGCTATCTCGCAACATATGTCTCAAAGGAACTACAAAGATTAGCAAAGGTTTCCATGTGTTAGGCAAAGAAAGAGAGGTTTTCAAGCTACAATCATGTAGAACACCTCAAATCAAGGTGTTCTAACCTATACAAGCCTAGATCTAGGACATACATAGGCAAAAATGTAAAACTAGCTTGAAACCTAAAAGAGAAGATTACGAGATCATGAAGCCAAATGTGTGTACTTCAAGCACTTTTCCTTGGAGAGGAGAGGAGAGGAGAGGAGAGGAGGACTTAGCCGATGATCATGGAGGATGAGAGGAGGTGAAAATGTGAAGTGGAAGCCATGGGAAGGGTGAAATGGTGATGGAGGTCTCGGCCTTAGAGGAGAAAAACCGAAAGTGAGATGAGAGAAATGAGAGAAAATGAGGAGAAGTGAGAGAAATAAAAGTGGAGAATGTGACATAAACTTGGCATTTGGGTTTTTATATGGGTGTTTAACTTTGGGATTATCACCCAAATTAAATGTAAATGAAACCCAAATGTCAAGTTAATGTGGGTTTAGATGAGTAAATGAAGTTGGCTTAGCAAAATGTGATAATATGGGTGTAAGTGAGGGAGAGGCCATGAGGTAGTTTATGGTGAGGGAAGGAAAGGTATTTTGGTATTAGGGTAAAAAGTGGGTGAATGTGGTCATAATGTGGGCTAGGTTCATCTCCAAAAATTCCTCCTTTTTCTCCTCTCCATTGTGCTTCCCTTTTTGCCCTTAATGAAGCTTTCCATTCAAATTTGAAGTTGGAGCCAAAATTGCTCCATTTGGAAAGATGCTTCAAATTTGCCTTTTCCTTCCTTTTTCCAAAAATGGTAAACTTTGCTTTATGTCCTTTTCCTTGCCAACTAGCCTCCTCCTTGCCACATAAGCTCCACCAAAGCTCCACCAAGGGTGTGTGGGACCCACGTGGGACCCCCTACATTAAAATATCATCAAATAGTCAAAATGACCAAAATACCCTTGGTTACTTAAAATGCAAGAAATAAAGCTAATATTCACCAATTAATTCCAATAAGCATGCGCAATAATATATGCCAATAATGATTAAATATATCAACTAAATCACACTAATTAAACTCAATTGCACATGCTTAAAGGTATGAAATTCGGTCTAATCACTTGTCCTCATTTAAAAATGAGTTGGAAAAGTCACGCATAATATATACCAATATTAATTGTTTCTTTATTTCTTTTTTACATTTGATAGGTTGAAAAAAAAATAAGTAACTTACCTTAATTGATTCTCAACTGGACTTCTTTTTTTTGCATGGAATTCTAAACTTGACTTCTAATACAAAATTAGGGGTGTTCAACTATTTCCTGTCCCATCCCGAGGCATTTCGAGACAGGAAATTCCCGTCCCAAACTTATCTCGTCCCAATTATATATGTGTGTATTTATATAATTTTTTTAAAAAATTGCATATATTATTTATACCATACCATGTATGAGTATACAAGACATTTTTTATGAAAATTAAAATATGAACATAATAAAATTTTACCTTATTATATTGTATAAAATGTATTATAAAAGAAATATTGAACTAATTTATTTGTTTTTTACAAACAAAAAGTGTCATATTTTTTTACAAGTAAATATTTTTATTAAAAAAATTTCAAAAAATCTTTTGAGATTTTCATGTCCAGTCCCAATCGGGACTGGATAAAGTTCGGGACGGGGGTGTTCCGGGACACGTTTTAAGCCTTTTTTTGGGCGGGGGTGTTTGGATCATGTCCCGTCCCATCCCGTGAACACCCCTATATAGAATAAGATTTTTGGAAAAGTTTGACTTATAAATATTTTGGTCAAAGTTCAAGAAGGAGTGGTCCTTTGATTATGGCTCCACTTCATCAAACACGTAAAGACATAGACAGCCTTCACATATCAGGCCTCTTTCGTGTCTGCTTTCTCCAGACTGGGATTCTAGAACGATTGATTTGACGATGTTACTTTGTTTCAGTAATTGTTGTGCTAGGCTTGGTTTAAGGATTCAATCACTTTTTTTGGGGCTTTCATACGTAACATGCTTTTAACTACTCCATTTGACTTGGTTGAGTGTGCTATGTTTGAGTAATATTTGTGTGATGTTGGTTTTGAAAATCTGAAGTGTGGTGAGCTGGCCTTGGGAAACTATTTGAGTATTGTAAATCAAATCTCTAAAATCATTATTACTCCTCTATTTCTTTTTCTTATAATGATACTCCCCTACTTCTAAAAATAATATCAGTTTGACTTTTATGGAAATTAAGAAAAAACAAATAAACTAATTTTAATATTTCTTACATGAAATTGTATTATAGATAATTTAGAAGAAGAAAAAGTCATTGATGTGGAATTGTCCAAATAAATAAAAAATTTGTGGTGGACGAATTTCTAATTTTTTAATGAAATAATGGTAGCCCATTTGCCCTACTAAATCATTATAATTTCCTTTAGCATATAAACGTTGATCTATTAGTCAATCATTTCTTAATTAATGTCCACCAATAATTTTAAATTGTTATACGGTAGGGCGAATGTGTAATTATGACAATCAAAGACAATTATATGATAGTTTGGCAAACACAAAAATTAGTTTTGAGGTGCAAAATTATCAATACATAATTTTTTTGTGTGCAAATTTGCCAAAGAACAATATTTTTTGTGTAAATTTGTCAAGGGACAATATATTTTGTACAAATTTGCTAGAACGTTAGTTACTCATTGACGGAAGTTAGCATATGCACACATGGAGTGACACATCATCTCCGATTATTAAATCTTAATAATGTGACACTATCTTTGAAGACTTTGTTGTCTTCAAAAAGAATTATTAATCATGTAAAAACTCAGATGATATATTGAAGAGTGAGGAAGGAAAGGAACTAGGGAGAAATAGTGAGACGCACAAAGATGACTTGACATTTTTTAAAACCAAGTCAATTGTTTGTGTCAGTGTTGACCCACCACACACACACACATATATATATATATATACACACACACACACTAACTTTCATTTGTGAATATCTAATGATTTTGGTAAATTTGCTCCCAAAACAGTGCTTTGGTAAATTAGCATAAAAATTATTATCCCTTAATAAATTTGCACATCAAAATTAATTTTTGTGTCAACCACGCTTTTATTTTATTGTTTTTGACATATTTTCACCTTCCCCACCACCCTACCCACTTCATATTTTTTAAATTAATAAACAAGAAATGGTTGGATAGTATGAACAAAATTCGGATAGTTTAATGCACATTTCAGAATCCGACTGGAATATTCATGTATGTAAAGAGAAATGCAAAAACGCCGCCCTACTACCTGGTGAAATCGTGTGTGTCATCAAATACGTCAAGGCAACCAACCCCTTTGTCTCTTACTCTCTTATAGTAGTTATATATATATACCATCTCCTTCATACCTTCCTCATTCATATCTGCTTTCTCTTGCTTCTTCCTCATATATCACACACCTCATTCTTGAACAATCCTCTTCTTTTTCTCCATTACTTCTCTAACAGCACAAAAGAGACTGAAATGGCAGGAATACAACATGAGGTTGAGCATCCAAGGAAGGCCTTTGGATTGGCAGCTAAGGACTCATCTGGAGTTCTTTCCCCTTTCAACTTCTCTAGAAGGTGTGTGTGCGTGCGTGTGTGTGTCTATATATATTCACACACATACACACATCTACGTCTATTTTTTTTAATGATGTTGATCCTCACTTTCCCATCCTCTGTTCTATCATGTCTGCAGGGAAACCGGAGAGAAAGATGTGAGATTCAAAGTTATGTATTGTGGAATATGCCACACTGACGCCAGCATGCTAAAAAACGATTGGGGCATTTCCGTGTATCCCCTCGTACCTGGGTATGTATGTTGAACTTTATGTTATTAAGTCTTTGTAGAATAATTTCTTTATTTGTATTATTATCGTTTTCTAAAATAATCTATAAGTTTAAATAAGTCAAATCTGTTATATATGTACTCCGATTATATCCCACTTTTTGTTTACCTGTTTGTTATTAAGTTTTTAAATTTTATTCATTATTGTAAATGTCAATGTGATCCCCAAGTCTCTAACCTATATATTGACTAGTGATGATGATTAATAAAATAAGATTAGTTATTGGGCCTCACATATATTTTATCTCATGGCTTGTTTATTTCTCCAACAATGTCAGTGTAAATACATATACACTCCTCTCTGATAAAATTTACAACTGATGGCTAGTGTGATCATTATATGAATGTGAAGGTTGAAAGTGAAATTCATTGATTTTATTTTAATATAGGCATGAGATTGCTGGTGTTGTGACTGAAGTTGGAATCAAGGTAGAAAAGTTCAAAATTGGAGACAAAGTTGGCGTGGGATATTTAGTTGGTTCTTGTAGATCATGTCAAAGCTGTTCAGAGGACCTTGAGAACCAATGCTCGGAACAAATACTCACTTCTGGCTCTAAGTATGTGGATGGCACTATGACACATGGAGGCTATTCTGACTTTATGGTCGTGGACGAACACTTTGTGGTTCACATTCCAGATGCTTTGACTCTTGATTTTGCAGCTCCTCTGCTTTGTGCTGGGATCACAGTGTATAGCTCTTTGAGGCACTATGGTCTTGACAAGCCAGACCTTCATGTGGGTGTGGTTGGTCTTGGTGGTCTTGGCCATATGGCTGTCAAGTTTGCCAAAGCCTTTGGGGCTATGGTCACTGTCATTAGTACATCTCCCAACAAAAAGAAGGAAGCAATTGAACTTCTTGGAGCTGATTCCTTTATTGTCAGCCGTGAACAAGATCAGATGCAAGTATGATAATCAACTCTCACAAATTCTCTTAGAATATACTCCTTTCATCCTATTTAGAAGTTACTTTTAACGTGTTTGTCACTGACCAAAATTTAAAACATTTATCAAATATATCAGTTTCTCAACAAGTCTTCTATATCTCTCTGTATAAACAGGAACTCCATACTTGTTTATTTCTAAGTTGCATACAATTTTTTATTTTTACCTTTGTTTAATATTCATTGCCCTACATAAAAATAAAATCAGCACATAATAAATGAACAATAAAATTGTACATTTATGTAGATAATTTAATAACTAAACACATAAATAGGACCAAAGAAAAATATGATCTCTACGCTATAAATAGAATCAAAGTATCAAAATATGGGAAAAACATGTTGGGGTAATTACTTGGGCAAGACATATTACTGCTGCGTATAAGAAATTAGTTTGAGATGAGTTTTTCTCATCACAAGAAAATTTAGACCTTCTAATTTTGTGTTCATACTTGCCTGTATGTATCTGAGCAGGCTGCAATGGAGACTTTGGATGGGATCATTGACACAGTTTCTGCACAACATCATTTGGGGCCTTTGATTAATTTGTTGAGGTCTAATGGTAAAATTGTTTTTGTGGGTGCACCTGCAAAGACTCTAGAGCTGCCAGTGTTCACTTTACTCAAGGGTAAGTAGTGTAAGAAAATATGTAGTTAATTACCATATTCGTTGTAACACACCTTGGTATCGCATAAACTGAATTGCACTACATAATGATTTGAAGATGTGTGTGTATGTACTGCGAAGCTTACAAATAATGTTCCGACAATATATATTGGCAGGGAGAAAGATAGTAGCTGGGAGTTATGTTGGAGGGTTGAAGGAGACAGAAGAAATGTTGGATTTTGCTGCCAAGCACAATGTGAAACCTGACATAGAAATTATTCCAGTGGATTACGTGAATACTGCAATGGAGCGTCTTCTGAAAGCTGATGTCAAATATCGTTTTGTGATTGATATTGGCAACACATTGAAGTCAACATCCTCCTAGATATTGGCTTTTTGCTAGGGTTATATATGTTTTATATGTCATATTTCGTACAAATAAATGAATGAAATTTAGTGGTGTGAGATTCGTGAAAGATTACTGATCATGGAAATGGAAAAATGACGTTTGATGAAAACCATTTTTCAGTTCAATAAATAATGACAACCATTTTAGTTGTTTTATTTATGGGGTGTTTTGCCATAACTTCTCATTGAATAGTTATTTGAAGTAACATCAGAGAAAGACTGTAGGGATATTGAAAGTTAAATTTTTGTTGGTGTATTCATAGATTTTAAAGACAAAACGATGCTAATCAATATCCAGAGTTCATTATAAAAAAAGTATCCAGATTTTATACATAGTACAATCCGCTCTAACTTTAATATTTCCATTTGCTGCACCACTTTTATGTCCAAATTGATTTCATGCTATCCAAATTCTTGAGTTACATGAAATTGTATTATAAGATAAGTAAAATAAAATAATTGAGATGAAAAATATATGATTAAAAATATTTTACAATGATTGATTGCATGTCTTAAATTTCTCCAAAAAAAATTAAAGTGATAGTGAGTATTTGAAAGAAGAAGTCATTGACGTGGAATTGTCCAAATAAATAAATAAACTAGGGATGACCGAGTTTCTAATTTTTTTTGAAATACGGTATACCATTTGCCCTACTGAATCTTTATCATAGCCTTTAGCATGTAAACCTCGATTTATTAGTCAATCATTTCTTAATTAATGTCCACTAATAATTTTATATTGTTAAACGGTACAATGAAAATGTAATTAGTCAAAGACAATTTCACAAAAGTGCGGCTAAAAAAAATTAATTTTGAAATGCAAATTTACTAATGGATAATATCTTTTATTTTTTTATGCAAATTTGTGAAGGAAAAACAATATTTGATTTTGCAAATTTCTCCTACCGTACGCACAACATGTTATTTTTAAATTAATAAATAAGAAAATAAATAAGAAATGCTTGGATAGCATGAACAAAATTTGGATAGTTTAATGGGAAAAGTAATTACAAGTCCCCTGTAAGAGGGACATAATATAGACAAAGTCCCCCTAACTCAAGAAATTAAAGTAAAGTTCAAAGGGACTACACTTTAATAAATTCTGAAAATGTGAGATCCAAATTTAATAGTAAAAAATCACCCCACGCCACCCTTCTCTCTCCTCTTCCCCTCCCCCTTTTTCATCATCTTCACCAACACAACCTCCCTCCCCCCTAAAAAAAAAATCATCTGCCGGCCTCCACCACCACCACCTCCCAAGAAACAAACAAGCATAAGCATGGAAAACAACTACACGTACCCTTCCTACCCAGATTCCAAATTTGCCCGACAGCAAAAGTCCAAGTCGTGTCCATAGAAAAGGATATAATAAACTCACTTTCCAGTTTTCTCTTTATATGGATTATGTTACTAATCTGCTGAACTTTCCTAATAACCAAGATTCCACATATAATGGAATGAAATTCTCTGTCCTTTTCTTGTATCACGAATAATATTTGGTTTATGTGTAAGTTTACTAATGGACAATTACTATGAAAGCCTTTGGTGAAAGTGTTTGTGTTTCTTGATGTAAATTATTAATGAACGATTAAAATGAGTGGAATTTTGCTAATGCCGTCATTTTTAGGGTATTGACAGTTAAAGTTCATTATTCTAGGTAAAAAATATTTATTATTTGACCCATATCCCAACATAAAATGTCCAATAAGAGTAATACTCGAAAATAATTTATGAAAGCCATCGACATTGAGATATGCTAAAACAAAGTTAAGCCAAAAGGAGAAACTTTTCAGTCCAAAAAAAAAGGAGAAACTTTCTAGTCATGAATCAAAATAGAACCAATAGGATGCTTGGTTACAATTTAGAATCCATTACTATATGTTTGCTCTGATTTTTGTTGTTTTTGATAGAGCCGATAATGTACGGGCTAGCCTGCCCCTTATGGGCCGGCCCACACAAGGTCAGGCCTAAACGGGTCAATCCCTTTTAGGCCCTTTTACAAAATCAACCGCCTTTTATGAAGTCCCACCCTCATGTCATCAGACCAGGCTTAGGCCCTCAGGGCTTCAGCCCTTTTTATTAGGGGTGTTCACGGGGACGGGACAGGACCGAGACACCCCGGCCCGTGTCCCGTCCCGAAAAACACTCGGGACGGAGTTTCCTTCCATTGTCCTGTCCTGATCGGGACAGTACGGGATCGGGACGGGACAGGAAAATTCCTGAAATTTTTTTTGTTAAAATAATCTACTTGTAAAGAAAATACAACACTTTGTGTTTGTAACAAACAAATATATTAGTTCAATATTAATTTTATAATACACCTTATACAATATAATAAGGTAAAATTTTATTATGATCATATTTTTCATAAAAATGTCATGTATGATATATCTGACACATGCATTTTTTTTAAAAAAAATATATATATAAATACACATATATGTATTCGGAACGGGACAGGATCGGGACGACCCCGTCCCGTGTTACATCCCGTCTCGAAAAGGAATTTTGTCCCGTCTCAAAAATTTTCAGGACGGAAATTTCTCATCCCGAAATGCCTCGGGACGGGACGCGACAGCCGGGACCGGACAGGACAGCCAACGGGACAAAGTTGACCACCCCTACTTTTCATAACACATTTTTTCAACAGTATTTTTCTCTCTTTCTTCTCATGTGATGCAGAATGATTGTGAGAATAAAGAGGGTGTATGAGAATTTGAGAAATAAGAGGCAGAATAAGAATAATAAGTAGAGAGAAGCGTGAGAGAAGAGAGAATTTAGAAGGAATAGAGAACAAGAGAAGAGAGCAAGAGGAGAAGACAACACAATATGCTTATTATTCAAATCATCAAAGTCTACATAGCAAATAGTTGAGGGAATATATATAGGCCTCAACCTAAACCCTAAATATTAATAATAGAATACTCTAGAATATAAATCATACTAAATGCTAATTGATAATAATAAATGCAAAATTAAAATAGAACAATTTAGAAATACTAATTGATAATAATCAAATCCTAATATGATAATTTTCAAATCTCTTTGGAAACTTTCTCATTCTTTTGTGATTCCCATCATTCCCCTCTTGCTTAAAAGAACTCGCCTCTGGTGAGGAAGGGGTATAGAAAGAGTCAAGTAAAGTGGAATCGATATAAGGAACCTACTGAGAACCAACATGCAGAGGTCTTCCATTCATCTCCAGGTCGAATCCTAATCTGATGGTACCCACTGCAGAGGTCTATCTTAGAGAACCAACATACTCCTGAGACTAGATCAAGCATATATTCAAGTCTAGATATAGGGAACCTATACTTAATTGTGATCTTATTTATAGCTCTACTATCGATGCACATCCTCCAAGTTCCATCTTTTTTGGGTGTCAATAAAGCGGGTACTGCACATGGGCTAAGACTATGTTGAATATAACCCTTTTCTAATAAACTATTGACTTGTCGATTAAGCTCTTCCATATCCTTAGGATTCGTCCTATAATGCGGCAAATTAGGGAGTTGAGATCATGGAACTAAATCAATGGCATGTTGGATATTCCTCATTGGTGGCAAGTCATGGGGTAACTCATCAGGTACAACATCCTTAAAGTCATCCAACAATTGTGAAACCTCCTTGGGTAAGTTTGAAGCATTAGACGTAGAGGATGTTTTGTGAGTGACCATTTTGGGTATAGATTTAATCTGACTTGGTTGATATGTGGGAATGGTCTTGGACTGTTTCTATATTTTGTGGACTGTGCTTTGTCATGTACTCCCCTTAAAGCAGGTGTATGAATGATTTCTTGCTCCTTTTGCTTGTGGATTGTCAATGCAATGAAATAAAACTGTTGCTTGACTTTTTGATTTTAAGATGTTCTTCTCTAGAATGTATGCTGAAATTGCTGCACAAGTTCCACTGCTTGTAATGGATGAATATGTGCTATCTTGGGCATTTGGACACTTTCCTCTTTTTGAGTAGCCTCACCATTTTTTGTACCTCTCTCATTAAGCAACTTATGCCTTTTGTGGAATGTCTTGCTAATTGAGAGAAGACCCCCAGCCTTTCCCTTGTGACAGTGAGGACACTGTCCAATTTAAGCTTGGGGGTAAGGACATTTTTGAATTGAATAAATGAACATGCTAATTTGTCTTGGAATCCATTGTTAGACCCTTGAAACTTGGACTTATATGTTCAATTTTTTGAAAAAAAAAATATTTTTTTAGATTGAGCAAGTATCTTTTGAAGCTAATGCATGATCCAATGATAGGTGTTGCTTAGACTATATGCTTAATTGGAAATTTTGGGATATTTTTGAATGCTTGAGGAACAATACAAGTCTCGTTTATGGCAATTTACCCTTTTTGCACTTAAGTTGGGATGATAGAAATTCTCTTTTTAGATGACAATTATAACAAATTGGTATGTGTGGGCATTTGTTGATAGATAGACTTTATGACTTTCCTTGGAACCTCTTGAAATTAAGGAATGATTCACACAATTTTGAAAAATGATTAGGGTCATCTTTTAAATGTGTTTGAGCCTTTTGAAGCCGACCCGTGATATCATTTCCATTTGCACCCTCTTTGAGCCTTATAATGAAAAATCATGATAATTTTCTTTTGAATCCCACATTGGACTTAACCCTTTTAGCCTGAAAATCCATGAACTACCTTGATCTTGAGATAATTGACATTTCATTATAGTGAGGATTGGTGTGGTTGTCAAAGGTGAATGTAAATGTAAATACAATGTGGAAAGGGAAATAATGGTTGTGAAAAAGGAAAATATGTACTCCCAAGTTTAAAAAAAAAGAAAAAAATGGTGATGAATGAAATGAACATGTTGTGGAAAAAAAAAGAAAGAAAAAAAAAGTCTTGCAATAAGACTTGAAGTACAAAGAATCAATATGAGATAAGTTTGGGGGAATGTTTGATCTCTTTGAAGAAATTTTTGTACATGAGTGAATATAGTGAAATGTAATTTATCTCAAGGTATTTGAACTCCTTTTCTCCATTCTTTCAAATAGCTAAACACTTAAACCCCTGGCCCCATTATAAGCTTAAAAAGTCCCTTTGATTTTGAAATTGTGTTGTTCTCTAGTGGAGAGAGAGGAAAAGGTTAAGAAGTTAAGTCTTGATATTGAGGATGTTTCACACATATTGAGTTGTTACTTTGGATTCTAACTAGTGCATGGACATCATCTTTAAGCTTCACAAACACACAAAATTGTTGGCAACTTGTTCTTGAATTGTGAACCATGCATTCATCTTTATCCCACTTCTTTCCCTTTAACCATATCTCTTGAGCAACCGGTGAGGATAATGTCTTGCATTTATGTTAAGTAGATAATTGATGAATCTTGCTCCTTTGTATTTTGTTTTACTCAAGGACGAGTAAAAGTCTGAGTTTGGGGGTGTGTTAATGTCTTGAAATTCATACTTTTTAGCATGATTCACTTGCTTTTATATACATTTTTTGAAGATTTCTACATATATTAGAGGCTAAACTATAGGAATGATGGATAATACATTTGGTTGCACATTCATTCCTCATTTATGTCAAAGTTGTTATTTTGCAAGGTATTTTTTTGTACTAGGGAATTGAAGGCAAACATTGGAGAAGTTAAAGATGATTGAGGAGCATGCTTGGAGCATTCTATTTGCTTGGAAAGAGATCAATTTTCATTAAAACAGAACTCAGCCACGGCATGATTCTATGTGTACATTCTGTGCCGCGGCCCAATTTAAATTTCAGCCACCAGAGAAAAACCATGTCGCTGCACAGTTTTCTACCACTGTTTTGTGCCGCGGCACAGTCGCGAACAGAAATGTCAAAACGCACAACACTGAAATTTTAGGGTTTTAAAAAGGCCAAAAACACATTGGTTGATCATTCTTCACTTCTGGGACATATTGGGGAGCTTTGTGGTGTGCTAGGGCATGGATTTTGGTGGAGATCAAGTTGGAGATTGAAGTTTGAAAGAGATTTTGGCTTCACACTTCGATTCTTCTTCTTCATTTTCCTTCCTTCACTCTTGTTCAATGTTTATGATTAGTCTTGTGTATTTTTCTTTGGGATTCTTGAACATGAGTAGCTAAACACTTTGTTTTAGGATTATTTTGAACCCTTGTATGGATTAACTCTTGATTTTCCTCTCCTTTTGGGATTAATGTTATATATGTGTTTATTTTACTCTAGCCCTAATGCTTCTAAATGCTTGATCACCATTTAGTTGATTTGTTCATTTGACCTATGACTTGAGAGAGCTAGGTTAAGTGTAGAACTTGGGTAAAATAGTGTGAGAACTTGAAGTTTGCATGACAAATGAATGGTTTTGTTAATAAGATAGACATATACTTATTAGCCTCACATAGCCACATTAGGGTTGAAACTTAGAAATTGGGTTTTATTAATTATGACAAGAGATTGCATGATTAATGGAATTAAACACTTGTTCTTGACTCGACGGAGCGTTTACAAGTACATTGTGAACCCTAGGTTAGCACATATATAACTATTAAAAGCAATTGTGAGAGGAGACCATTTTAAGGTTAGGAAATACAAGGGGGATAAATAATCTTAAGTCCCAATTTATCCTTGAAGTTGGAGAATCACTTGTTTATAGTTTTTTCTTATTTATTTTTATAGTTACCCTTCACATCTTAACATTTGAATCACTCAAATTGAGCGAGAGTGTGATAATCTCTACTTGACCGGGTTTTGGAACCAAATCCTCGTGGGAACGATACTTTTCTTATCACTTTATTACTTTGCGCGACCCCTGCACTTGCGGTGCGAACAGCCTAGAAGGGAATTCACGCTGATAAAGAAAGGAAGGGAACGAACTCAAGAATATACACGCACGCAGGACGAAGTGGAATTGATTCAAGAGGGAAAGAAGGAAGGAGGCAGCTTTGTCTTTTCTGGGGATCATCAATCATCATCATCATTTATATTACAAACACACACATGAAGTGAAGAAGAAAGAAAGGGGTCGCAATTTCGTCTTTTTCCTTGGAGCATCATTTATCTCATTGGATTTGTTAGTTACCATGCTATTCACTTATAATATTTGTTGGATCTATTTGAGTTATATGTGTGGCTAACTTCCTTTTACAACCTAGAGTACTATGAACTTGTTTGTAACTTAGTATTTTATTTCCCACTATTTAGTCATGGTTAATTTAATTTAGTTTATTTAATCTTGCTATTATTGATTAACTTGTTTAGTGCTAGATCACCATTAGACATGTTTAGGGAATTTAGAATTGGACTCGAAAGAGAGAATTTTAAATAGACCATGGGATTAAATAGTGTAGGATTTGATTTTTAATCTGATTTGCGACTAGGATAGACATATACCTAGAAGCCCTACATAGTCACATTAGAGCGGTACCGGTATTAATTGGCTTAGTAAATTAGTGCAAGACATTGTGTAATTAAGCTAGGCGAGGATATAGGTGGAAACCGAAAGGCATTTATAGACACTAGTACTCTAGATTAGCTAGTTGGATTAATTCATAATTAATTTAGCGGGGAATAAAATCTAAGAAGCAGATAAGGAATTAGTGGCTCTAGGTTGTTCTTTTGCCTCGTGAATTTCGTCTGTGTGAATATTTGTTTTATTTTATTTTCTTAGATCATAGGTAATTAAAATCAATTTTCTTGTATTAACTCAACTTGAACGAAAATAGGAGATCTAATGTCTAGTTATTAATTGTCTGAGTCTCTGTGGGATCGACCTTGATTTACCATTTTATTAACATATGATTCGTACACTTGCGGATATTTTTATCAAAATTTTGGTAGCATCAAGTTTTTGGCGCCGTTGCCGGGGACTAAAGGCAATTAGTAATTAGAATTAGAAATTCTTTAGTAGTTTTAGCTTGAGTTTTTTTGTTTTGGATAAAATAGAAAGATGGACTTTCCGGACCCTAATTATTATAAATGGTGTCGATGGTATCACTGTGGAAATAATCATGTACCAGGAAATTGTCCATTTTTGCCTACCATAAATTGTATAGGAGATGATTTCACTAGGCAACAAACTTATGTTGATAATTTTTCTAGGCATAGTTGGAATTTTGAGCAAGATGAGTGTTGGAACCCACATGTAGATTCTTATTCACATGCAATAGACCCACCCTCCATGTCTTATTCACATGTTCAAGAAAACATTGATTATGAGAACTCTTATTTAGAAGAAAGACTTGATAGATTAGAAAGATTAGCCGATACATGTTTGACAATGCTAGAGGATAGTTTGAAATGGCAAGAGGATAGTTTCAAAAGGTTAGAATCAATGGTGGATAGTTTAAAAAGGATAAAATCAATAATTGAGGATAGAGATGACCATGCAGTTGAAGAAGATTTAGAGGTTGTCATAGAGTCTGAAACTTGTTTAGATGAAACTGATGGGTGTCTAATTGATCTTCAAAGTGTAAATTCAAATGCTTGTGATTCTGATACATATGTTGATGTGAGTGTTCCTGTAACTGCTTTGGATGATTCTCCTATTACTGTTGTGAGTCTTACTGATGAGAGTCAAATTGATTTTATTGGATGCTCATTATTCTTAGAAAGACATATATCTAACTCTTTGTATGAGCATATTCTAATTCCTTTGAAATCAGTGATTGCTTGTTCTTTGAAATTGTCTATGATTGAAAAGGCACAAGTAATTACTTTGGTTGATCACTTATACTGTTTGAAAAGGAATGAAGATGAGGTGATTATGGTTTTTGATACTTATAACTAAGGATTTGTTTGGAAAGTCTGGCTGAAGACTTTAAACTTAGCGCTTCTTGGGAGGCAACCCAAGGTTTTGGTATTTGATGCTTTGTTTTTGAGTTTGTAGGATTTTTTTTCTTCTTCTTTTGACCCCAAAGTGAAAGTGAGGATGCACAAGAGGGGGGGAGGGGTGAATTGTGCTACCAAATAAAACTTAAGAAATAAAGACACACAAGACTTTTATACTGGTTCGGTCCAACTCTTGACCTACGTCCAGTTCTCAATCACCCAGATTGAGTTCCACTAAACCACAGGTTTTACAACGGGTTCACCTGCAATCTTTTACAACCGCAAGTTTTACAACGGGCTCACTTGCAACCCTACAAACAGACTCGTTCCCCCTTACTACCTGCAAGGGTTCAACCTTTTTAAACAAAGGATTTTCTACTTAGTTCTCTCAAAGAACAAATGATGTTACTCACTTAAGTACAATGAATGCTCTCAACAACTAAAGAGACTTGATTACAAAGAGTACAAGATGGATAATAAATAAACTCTCAATGCAATAAGTGCTCTCTTGCTTTCTGGGTAGTATGAGCTTGAATGATTGAATGATTTTGCAGATTATGTTCACGTGCTTCATAAATGATGAAGTGATTTCTTATATATCATCTTCTCATACTCCAATGGTTGGTAGGTAAAAAAGCCGTTTGAATATGTCCGTTTTTTCCTTGTTACCGTTGGATCAATTAATGCTCCATAAATGCTCAGTAGGGTTGACTTGCTTTATCTCTGAAAAGCAACTCTGACAACTCTGCTCTGACAAAAAGCATTCTGACTTCTGGACTGTTGTACGTTCTGACATTCTGTTTGCTACCGGAAGCAAGTCCACATCCGGAAGCAACAACACTCAGTTCTGCACTTAAACGTTAGTCCAACAATAATAACACATAGTCACATGCAGTGGGAGTTCGTTTGTCTATGGGAAGCTCTTTTACTACCGGAAGCAATTTTGCTACCGGATGCACTCCTACTAGAACTATGTTATGACTTAGTGTTATATACACTGACGCTCGGGGTTGTCTAGTTCAATAGACAGCGCTAGTCACTTAATTTTAACTTTAAGACTTTCGGAAGCAATTCTGCATCCGGTTGTGTCCTAACTTAGTCTCAAGGATTTGGTACTCAACACTCTTAGACTGAGTTCTGACTTAGTGACTTACTTGCTTCCGCTGTGGGATGAGTCTTTCATCTGCGAGCGCTAGTCCTGATCCATCCGGGGAAGTAAATCCACATCCGGTTGTACTCTTACTTGGGGTTCTATATTAACCTAATTCTTTCTAAGTGTTTAACTGGTTCTTTCATATTTTAGTCTTCATCAAAACTTAAGATTCTGACATTCTCCCCCTTTTTGATGATGACAAACTAAGTTATCTAATAAGTTCATACTTAATAAATAATCAAATAGCACACAGATGAACTCAAAAATGAACTTCATTAGTAAAATCAATTACAAATATGATAAGAAAAACATAAGTACAGTTAATGACCAGTAAGGCAGATAACTTATGCATGAAAAATATGAAAAAGGAAAAATCTTAAGCTAAATGCATGAGAGGCTGGGGTTCTAGAGCTTGTGTCTCTTGTTCCTCTCTTTCTCTCTTTGGCTCTCTTCAAATTCCTCATTTGCCTTGGCCCACATCTCATTCATTTGCTGTTGGTCGATCTGAGCAAGAATAGCTTGAAACTCCCTCTCCTCATTGGCTTTTCTGAGTCTTTCCGTTTCAAGGGATTCAGCAATGGCTTTCTTCAGATCACTGAGCTCATCCAAACCAAAAGCCCTTCCATGCTCTGAATCTCCGATGGGAATGGTTGCGTGAGAGAGATGGACAACTTTAACCTTGACACTCCAGGCAGGGTAATCAGGGTCTTGAGGTTGGTTTGACTTAACTTTCCCTTTACCCTTCCCTTCCCTTTCCTTTTCTCTTGAAGACCCTTAGCCTGAGTCCTCTCAGCATCCAGAACGAAGAGTTGCTCATATGTGAGTCTATCTGTGTTTCCATAGCGCTCAAACTTTTTTGGTGTCATGTCTTCCACCTCTAGCTTGACCACCACTTTTGGTGGGACTTCATAATCTACAGTCTGAGCTTGCTCTTGGGTGGATGATTGAGGCTCAGAGGCTTCCCCTTGCAGTGGCACCCTTTCAGTCTCAGTATCCTCAAGAGCAACAATGGACTTCTCTTCACTATCTGAGGATGCTCTTGGGGAAGAAGCGACCTTTTCTTTTGGCAAAAACTTAACCCTTGCCTTACTGAAGCTGACTGGAGGAGGGACAGGGGCTGGCACAGAGGGAGGAATTGGCTTGGCTATAACCCTCACTAGCGGCTTTGGCCTCTTAAAACCATACTTCATGTGTAGCTCTTCAAACAGGTTTACAGCAGGCACAAAGGCTGGTACAGGCTCAGTAGTAGGTGACACCTCAGAAGTAGTTGGTGGCACCTCAGATTGATCAGCCAGCACCATCTCAAGGTTGGTCTTCCTGCTGGCAGACTGTCGTTGACCCATGAAGCGAATGGCCTCATCACGGATTAGCCTTTCTGCTTGGCCCATATGCTTCATGTCCATGGCCCTTCGGAGAGCAGCAGCAACTTCCTCATCGAGCCAAAGGGATGGCTGAGTCAGCATTTCTCTCCCCCTTTTGGCATCATCAAAGAGGGCGAGTGCCAGGGAGGAGGATGGAGAGGGAATGAAGGGAGGAGGCTCAGGGCCATATCTAGGTGGTGAGGGTGGAGGTGAGGAGGTGTGGGTGTCAAAATCTAAGGGAGGAGAGTGAGTGGGGGAAGGAGAGGGGCTGGGGGAGTGTGAGTGGCTAGGGGATTGAGAGGGGCTAAAGGATGTAGAAGGGGAGTTGTGAGGTGAGGGTGAGTGGTGAGGGATGATTTGGTGGGTATCAGGGTCATTCTGTGGGGGAGGTGGAGGTGGAGGAGGAGGAGGAGGAGGAGGAGGTGGAGGAGGATGTTGGGGTGGTTCAAGGAAATGGTGAAGGAGAAGGTCTAGCTTGGCTTCCATCCTTGCAAGACGAGTCTCCTAACCATGGATCCTCTCATTCTGAGTGTTGAAGGCTGCTGCACATTCCTCTCTTTTGGGAGTCATCAACGGTTTCGGCAGGCGAAAGAGAATCTCATCTTTCAACTCTTCAGCAAGTGCCTTTTGAGTAGCAGACACTCTTGGAGCTCGAGTGCTGGGGCCAGCCTGAGAGTCAACCTCTTGATCCTCTGCTCCAGATGCAGAGGGAACAGTGTTGTGAGAAGCACTCCCAGCCTGAGAGCCAGACTGAGTGGGCTTCACCGGCTTGATGTATCGGACGCCCATCTTGCCCAAGTTCATCGACCCCATGGGTAGGCACTTCTTGTTATCGGCTTCCTCTGTGGATTTGATGTTGAACTGCTCCAGGAGGAAGACGATGAACTGAGGTAGGGAAGAGAAGCTTTCCCTTTGTCTCTGCCTTCAACCCATCTATTTAACTCCATACTGATCAGTTGCCCAGGGTTGATAGGCTTCTTGGTAAGGAACTTGGCGAGCCATGGGTTATCCAACTGGGTGAACTCATTGAAGTTTCCTCCTTTGTTCGCCATGATCCTTGAGTAGATGTACTGGAGCACCCGCTGTGTGTCAGGCATTCCAGACACCTTCTTTCCCTTAGTGCCTTAGGCCTCTTCTAGCTCTTCCTGGTCCAGCTTCTCAGGGAAGATCCACTTGTTCATTTCCTCATCAGTGACCCCCAGGAAGCGATTTATATCCCTCCAATTGAACTTGATCTTCCTTGCTCTTACTGTGGCCTTGAAATCAACCCGGCCAATGGCAGATGTACTCTCGCTGATGTTCTTGTACTTGGCCTTGGCAGAGAGAGACTCATAGAACACCCTGAGGACTTGGAGGTTTTACTCATTCTGAATCCCCAGCCAAGTCATATATTTCTGGAGATAAGCAGACAAATCAAACCCCAGATCTTCAAGTTTTTCCAGATCCATGAAGATCCCATGGAGAAGATAGGGATTTCTGTTCTCAAACGCCGGCGAAACAGGCTCTAGTGGCCCAGAAAGATACACAGAGAAATCATCTTCAACCCTCTGGCGCTTGGATGAAGGTTCTTCGGCAAACTGAACTTTCTTCTTCCTTTTTCCAGAATCCCCAGATTTCCCAGATTTTCCAGATTTCTCAGAACCCTTTGACTTCTTGGAGGAGGAGGCTTTCTGAAGGTTAGGGTTTGATTCATGTGAACCGGCCATTTTTGTGTGGGTATGAAATGAGAGTGGTATGTATGCACAGAAAATGCACTGAGAATGCACAGATGAAAAAGAAGAGGAAGAAGATGATGAAGATGAAGATGAATGCGGCGGTGAAGATGAGAGAATTTCAGAGAGTTTGTGGTTGATTTGTGTGAGAAGTGATGAATGAGTATTTGTGCCCTATTTATGCAATGAGACATTCGATGTGATGGTTCATAATGACTCCTCATTGAAAATATGCACCTTTTATGGGAAAACGTAAACTTTTAAATTGAAATGGCGCACCTTTATGCCACGTGTCTCTTCAGTTTGTCAGAAAAGGCACAGTTTTTGGTGGGAGAAGATGAAACGTTTTCTGAGGTGACGTGTCCTTTTTCCCAAACACTGGCGCTTCCGGTTGCTTAGGGTCATGCCCAAGCGGCAGCAACTATGCTGAATAGAGTGATGAGCTTTCGGAAGGAGATTTGCTTCCGGAAGTGACACACTTAAGATTTAACATTGGGGGACCTGCAAAACTAAAGATTGGCACTCCGATGCCTAAGTTAGTACAGTTTACAGGTTTTAACATTTAAGCACAGGTTTATTCTAAAGATTAAACTTCATTTGGGTTTACCATTCCCAAATTTCCTCTAATAAAAGTAAATTGATCTACCCCCAGAGGCTTGGTGAAGATATCTGCAAGCTGATGCTGAGTAGGAACAAATTGCACCTTGACATCCTTCTTCTGAACATGATCTCTGATGAAGTAATGTCTGACGTCAATGTGCTTTGTTCTTGTGTGCTGGACTGGATTCTTGGCGAGGATGATGGTGCTGGTGTTGTCACAGAGAATGGGAGCCTCAGGAAACTCCAAGCCAAGATCCCTCAGTTGATTTTTCAGCCACAGCATTTGTGCACAACAGCTTGCAGCAGCAATATACTCTGCCTCTGTGGATGACAGTGACACACAGGTTTGCTTCTTGCTTGCCCAAGACACCAGACACCCTCCTAGGAAGGCACATTGTCCGCTGGTGCTCTTTCTATCAGTCTTATATCCTGCATGGTCAGCATCAGAATAAGCCCATAAGAACTCTTGGTTACCTCTGGTATACCAGAGACCAAGTTCTTGAGTTCCCTCAAGGTATCTTAAAATACGTTTAACACAAGTTAAGTGAGATTCCTTGGGGTTGGCTTGAAATCTAGCACACATCCCTACACTAAATTGAATATCAGGTCTGTTAGCCGTTAAGTATAGCAGGGAACCTATCATTCCCCTATATATTGGCAAGCTGACCGAACTTCCCTTTACATCAGCATCGAGAGCGGCAGTGGTGCTCATAGGAGTATCATACTCCTTGCATTCATCCATCCCAAACTTCTTGAGAAGCTCTCTGCAGTACTTAGTTTGGGAGATGAAGATGCCTTATTTCTTTTGCTTGATTTGCAGGCCTAGGAAGAAGGTTAGCTCTCCCATCATAGACATCTCAAACTCACTCTGCATTGTCTTTGAGAACTCTTCACAGAGTTTCTCGTTAGTTGCTCCAAAAATAATATCATCAACATATATCTGGATAACTAACATATCTCTATCCTTATGCAAGATAAACAGTGTATTATCTAATTTGCCTTTTGAGAAACCTTTTCCTAGCAGAAAGCTGCTAAGTCTCTCATACCAAGCTCGTGGAGCTTGTTTCAGGCCATATAAAGCTTTCTTTAGCCTATACACATGCTTAGGGTGCTTATGATTCTCAAAGCCAGGAGGTTGTTCAACATACACCTCTTCCTTAATATATCCATTAAGAAAAGCACTCTTTACATTCATTTGATATAATTTAAAGTCTTTCATGGATGCAAAGGCTAAAAGAATCCTTATTACTTCAAGTCTCGCAACTGAAGAAAAGGTTTCTTCATAGTCTATGCCTTCTTCTTGGTTATATCCTTTTGCTACTAATCTGGCTTTGTTCCTAGTAATCTGTCCGGTCTCATCCAGTTTGTTTTTAAAGACTCATTTGGTCCCAACTATGGATTGGTGAGACGGTCTAGGGACTAGCTCCCAAACTTGACTTCTCTCGAACTGATTGAGCTCTTCCTACATGGCAATGATCCAATCGCAGTCCTCTAGGGCCTGTTCAACTGAAGTTGGTTCGATTTGAGACAAGAAGGCTCCAAACTCAACTTCATTTTGAACCTGTCTTCTAGTTCTGACACCAGAAGAAACATCACCAAGCACTTTGTCAAGTGGATGATCCCTGTGATGTCTCCTAGCGGTTGGCAACTGTACCTCATCAGGCACCGTCTGCACTCTAGGTTCATCACTGGGTTCATCCACCTTCTTAGGATCACTTGCTGGTGTTTCTTTAGGTGGTGAAGATGATGATGGTTATGAAAAATTTAATATCCCATCATCTTCTGTGGATCCTTCCCATGTAGGATTTTCATCGAATACAACATGCATGGACTCCTCTACTGTTCTAGTTCTCAAGTTGTATACTCTATAAGTCTTACTTCTAAGGGAATATCCTATGAAAATTCCTATATCAGCTTTTGAATCAAACTTACCCAAGTTTATCTTTCCATTGTTGTGTATGTAACATTTTGACCCAAAGATTCTGAGGTGGCTGATGTTCGGCTGTCTGCCTTTGTATAGCTCATAGGGGGTCTTGTCTAAGCCCTTGCGAACATAGACTCTGTTGGAGATGTAGCAAGCAGTGCTCATAGCGTCCGCCCAGAACACTTGAGAAACCTCTTTCTCATTGAGCATGCTTCTGGCCATCTCTGTCAGCACCTTGTTCTTGCTTTCAACTACGCCATTCTGTTGAGGAGTTCTGGGAGCTGAGAAATTGTGATCAATTCCATTCTCTTCACACAGCTTTGAGAAGTTGTGATTCTCGAACTCTCCTCCATGATCTGTCCTTATGGCAGCTATTTTGAGATTTCTCTCATTCTGCATTTTCTTAGCAAGGACAAGAAAAACATCAAAAGCATCATGCTTGGAGGGAAGAAACATAGTCCAAGTGAACCTAAAATAGTCATCCACCACCACTAGAGCATAAAGGTTACCACCTAAGCTCTTCATTCTCGCTGGCCTAACTAAATCCATGTGGATTAGTTCTAAGGGCCTGCTAGTGGAGACTTTCTTCTTGGTCTTGAATGAGGACTTTGTTTGCTTTCCTCGTTGGCAGGATTCACAGATAAAATCATGCTTAACTTTGAAGGATGGAATCCCTATAGCTAGTTCCCTTTTAATAAGCATATCAAGCTGTGTAAAGTTTACATGCGCTAGCCGTTTATGCCAAAGCCAACTATTTTCATCACTAGTGATTAAACATTTTTCAGCTAGTTGTTGACATAAGTCTAGGGTATATAGATTCCATTCCTATTTTCTTTAAGTTTGCATTTCAGATTGTTTTTATCTATGTCCAAATCATGCTTATCTACTATTTTGCATTCATGAGAGTCAAAGATTACCCAATTTCCTTTGTCGGTGCTTTGACTCACACTCAGCAGGTTGTGACAGAGACCATCAACTAAGTAGACATCTTGGATTGGTCCAACTTCTCCAACTCCAGTGATCTTTCCACTCTGATTTCCTCCAAAGTTTACTTTGGCTCCATCTTTGATCACCAGAGATTTGAACTTGTCTCTGTCTCCCATCATGTGTCTCGAGCATCCGCTGTCGATGTACCACTTCGGTTCTTGGATGCTTTGAGACAGACCTGCATAAATTAGACAACCTTAGGTACCTAACCTTTATTAGGTCCTTTATCATTAGTTCCCATAACCTTCGGTCCAGTGTGGACCTTAGGTTTGTGATTGTGTTGTGCCTCTGGCCTTTTGTGGGCTCTAGGCTGATGGACTCCCTTTGGAATATGCTTCCAAGTTCTAGGTCCTTGTGCTTCATTAGTTTCTTTCCTTGGAGGATCCTTAGTCACCCTGGTTCCTTTTGGAACCCACTTATAGGTGCTGTTGGCACCATGCTTCTTTGCATTGCAGGTGGACGTGGAGTGTCCCTTCCTGTTGCAGTAGTTGCAGAAGTTGAAGGGTGTTGAGCTGTGACTAGTGGCTTTGTGGAAAAACTTTAGATACGATTTCACTTTGGGTTCCACCCATCTTTTCTCTTTATGCTTATAACCTAGTCCAGTTTTATCTCTATATGCCCTTTGATTCATCAAAATAACATTCAACATTTCAGAATCATTTGTGAATTTTTGTAGGGCATTATGCAGCCTATCCCTTTTTATAGAGATCTTGCTGCAGTGCATGCAGCTCTCTAACGTTGAGGCATTGGGTTCCGCTTGGGGACCTCCCTTGCCATCCGCTACCAGAAGCTTCTTGGCTTCCGCTAGCTCATCACTCAGTGAGTTCACCGAGAACTCAAGTGATTCGTTCTTTGTTCTTAAAACTTTGTAAGTCTTGCATAAACGAAAGAACTCTCTATGAATATCGTTATAGGCTTCTTGGAGTTCAGTAAGGGTTACCTCATCACCATGGATGGATTCGAAGTCAGAGAGTGCTTCTTCTCCATCTTCCCTAGCAACAAGGCACGGTTGGCAACCTCTTCCTCATCACTGGCTTCTTCATCGGAACTATTTACCCAGATTGAGGACACGAAGGCTTTCCTCTTGTCCTTCCCTTTGGATCTCTGAAGGCTTGGGCACTTAGCCTTGAAGTGACCAGGTTTCTTGCACTCGAAGCAAACCGGGGCCCTTTCCTTCTTATGGCTTGAATCTCCTCTCTGGAAACCACTTTTCTTTCTAAAGAACTTTTTGAACTTTCTCACCATCATAGTCATTTCTTCATCGTCTATATCTTCCTCATCATCCTCATCATCATCATTACCCTTGCTGGGAGTAACAAGAGCAAGGTTCTTGGCTTTAGCAGCAGCTTGGGGAGCTCTTTGGGCCAACATGGTTGGTTCATACTCAGCCAGAGAACCAAATAAGGCAGTGACAGAACTGGTTGACTCTCCCTGAACTTCCTGCAAAATAGTTACCTTGGTAAGCCAGTCACCCTTTAATACATTTAGAATTTTACTCACCTGTTCCTCCTCAGGAATGTTCTTTCCCAGAGAGGCTAGGTTGTTTATGAGATGGGTGAATCTGAGCTCCACATCTCTGATTGGCTCATTTGGAAGCATTGTGAACTTGTGAAATTCTTCCACCAATATCTCAACACGTATGGCCTTCACTCCCTTGGTTCCGGAATGAGCTGCCTCAAGCGCCTCCCACATTTCTTTTGCTGTTTTGTGGTGGCTTATCCTCTGGAACTCCTTCGGGCTCAGGGCGCATTGAATATAGTGGATGGCCTTGTAGTTCAGTTCCACTTGAGCATAATCATCATTGGTGAATCTAGATCGAGGCTTTGCAAGACCTTCATCATCTAGAGGAACATTGTTACCATGCTCTGTAACATCCCAGATCCGAAAGCCACTGGCCTTGATAAAGGTTTCCATCTTGAATTTCCAGAAGGGATAGTTATATCTATCAAAGCCTAGAGGCTTGTTTGGCTGGATAGCTACATCGGGGAGGGAATGATGATCTGCATCCATCACTGGATCTTCTCTTTCTAGATTCGTTGGAATCAAGTCAGAAAGACCTTGCTCTGATACCAAATGAAAGTGAGGATGCACAAGAGGGGGGGGTGAATTGTGCTACCAAATAAAACTTAAGAAATAAAGACACACAAGACTTTTATACTGGTTCAGTCCAACTCTTGACCTACGTCCAGTTCTCAATCACCCAGATTGAGTTCCACTAAACCACAGGTTTTACAACGGGTTCACCTGCAACCTTTTACAACCGCAAGTTTTACAACGGGCTCACTTGCAACCTTACAAACAGACTCGCTCCCCCTTAATACCTATAAGGGTTCAACCTTTTTAAACAAAGGATTTTCTACTTAGTTCTCTCAAAGAACAAATGATGTTACTCACTTAAGTACAATGAATGCTCTCAACAACTAAAGAGACTTGATTACAAAGAGTACAAGATGGATAATAAATAAACTCTCAATGCAATAAGTGCTCTCTTGCTTTCTGGGTAGTATGAGCTTGAATGCTTGAATGATTTTGCAGATTATGTTCAGGTGCTTCAAAAATGATGAAGTGATTCCTTATATATCATCTTCTCATACTCCAATGGTTGGTAGGTAGGAAAGCCGTTTGAATATGTCCGTTTTTTCCTTGTTACCGTTGGATCAATTAATGCTCCATAAATGCTCAGCAGGGTTGACTTGCTTTATCTCTGAAAAGCAACTCTGACAACTCTGCTCTGACAAAAAGCATTCTGACTTCTGGACTGTTGTACGTTCTGACATTCTGTTTGCTACCGGAAGCAAGTCCACATCCGGAAGCAACAACACTCAGTTCTGCACTTAAACATTAGTCCAACAATAATAACACATAGTCACTTGCAGTGGGAGTTCATTTGTCTATGGGAAGCTCTTTCACTACCGGAAGCAATTTTGCTACCGGATGCACTCCTACTAGAACTATGTTATGACTTAGTGTTATATACACTGACGCTCGGGGTTGTCTAGTTCAATAGACAGCGCTAGTCACTTAATTTTAACTTTAAGACTTCCGGAAGCAATTCTGCATCCGGTTGTGTCCTAACTTAGTCTCAAGGATTTGGTACTCTAACACTTTTAGACTGAGTTTTGACTTAGTGACTTACTTGCTTCCGCTGTGGGATGAGTCTTTCATCCGCGAGCGCTAGTCCTAATCCATCCGGAAGTAAATCCACATCCGGTTGTACTCTTACTTGGGGTTCTATATTAACCTAATTCTTTCTAAGGGTTTAACGGGTTCTTTCATATTTTAGTCTTCATCAAAACTTAAGATTCTAACACAAAGGATGCTTCAACTTGATTTGGATGGACTAGCAGTTATGAGTGGAAATCGAGAAGAGGAAGGGGAGTATTCTTCTAACTTGTTCTTGATTTTATTTGACTAAGAATTGTTTTGGTGATGAGTCTTTATGCTGGTTGATATGTGTGTGATGGTTAGATTTGATGGTGTGCCTCTTGAGTACTTTGCTTGGTTAATATGAAAGTTGAAATATTTGTCATCTTTACACTTGTTATGGATATTTTTGTAATTTCACTACTTGTGTTACATGTTCACATTGGGGACAATGTGACATTTAAGTGTGGGGGTATAAGAGTATCATTGTTCTCTAACGATTGTCCTCAAACTTTCATTTTGTCAAATTTTTTTTGATAAAAAAAATCTTTTTGCCAATTTTGGGATTGATTTGGATTTGAAGCAATTGGATTTGATTAGACTTTGATTTCATCTTCTTTGAATGTAAGTGAAAAGACAAGCTCTTTGCTTTAGATAAATTACTCTAATATGTCAAAAAGCCCTGTGAGGAATTTGAGCCTTAATTTTATTTTTTCATGAGTGAGTACATCTATTGTAACTTCCCCTCTAGAACTTGTCTTGAATCTCTTTTGACGCTCAAATCTCTTGCATGCACAAAAATGATTAAGGCCTTTGTTTCATAGCCAGTTTAGCCAAATAGCCATCCTTTTTATATTATTTCCATTGTTTAACCCCTTTGAGTCTGCTTCTCTTTTAAAAAGAAAGATTGCATATTTTAGCCTTTGAATTCTTTTGATGCAATTTTTCATCTCTTATCTATTTCTTCCATTTATACTTTGAAAAGTGTTAAGCTATATTCATATGAAAAAGGGCGAAGGAATTAGAAAAGGAAAAGGGGAAATATAAGTGTTGAAGAAAGGAGAAAAGCAATAGAAGTGAAAAAAAAAAGAATAAAGGTGAAAAAAAAAAGTGAAGGTGAAAAAGGAGAAGAAAAAAATCACACAAAGTGTGAAAAGAAAAAAAAAGAAGAAGAAGATGAAAATAAAAAAAATTTGAAGAATTGTGGAGTTCAAAAGAGTCCACCCCTATATGCTTGTTAAGTTATGTGATCCCTTCATTCCTTACTATAATTAAAATGGTTTAACACTTTTCAAATATACCTCCATCTCATTTTCATTTCATTATCCTACCTTTTTCATTACAACCCTTAAAAGTCCTATTGATTTGTGTGTGCATTGAGATATAAGAGTGGATATCGAGATGATAAACAAGCCTATGGTAGCTGGATTACATAGATGAAATTGAGTGAAACACAACCCCTATATACTTTGAGAGTAGAGTGTAAACACTTGACCGGTGAGGGACATGTTTTTGTGATTTATCTGTATCAAATTGATTGCCTTATTGCTTGCATTTAGGGATGGTGAGAAAGATTTCTACGAGGAATTAATTGTTGAGAGTTTGAATTGATTCCAACTTTGTGATGATAAAAACTTGATTTCATTTTTTGTGCTAATGTGTTAACAATTTGAAATCTTGAGGACAAGATTTAATGCAAGTGTGGGGGTGTACTCAAGAAGTAGATTGCGTTGGGGACACTTGGAAGCAATGTGACCCTTAATGTGACACTTGAAGCATTCAATGCTTGATCCATTAGGTCGTAAGCTAGAGCCTATGGATTCATTAATCGGCTTGGTGCTCAATGTTTGTCCAGATTGAGAAGACTTGGATGATGGTCCTACAACTCTCTCAGTAGGAAGGAAACTACGAGTTTGTCGAAACTCTGTGCATTGTGAAATAGCTCGTCGAAAGTTAGAGTACTTCGACAAAGTTTCTATTTCTTGTGCCTTATGATAGGCATCCTCAAGAGTTTCAAGAAAATTTAACCTAAGATCCCTCTGTATGTCTGGCCGAAGGCCATCAACAAACCTACTTAATAATGACAATGAGTCTTCTTTTAGTCCACACCTTAACCTAAGTTCATCAAAACGGGCTATGTAGTCAGCAACAGTAAAAGTTTGACTTATATTATTGAGCTTACTGAATAACTGACACTTATATCGAGGTGACACATACTTCTCCTTCAACTTCATCTTCATCCTAGCCTATGTAGTCACAGGTGGTTGACCTTGTTCCTCAAGGGTGACTTCGACCGTGTGCCAGTAAATTCGCGCAGCTCCCACAAGTCTCATTTTGGTAAAGCGTATTAGTTGGGTGTCATTCATATCATACCAATCGAAATAGTCCTCCATGTTAGCAAGCCAATCTAGAAAGTATGTGGGGTCTAACCTCTCATCAAATTCAGGGGCCTCTACTTTCACTTTCTTAGTAATATCGTCCTCATAACCATGTATAGGGTTTCCTCTATTATGTCTATGAGGATACAAATTGTCCTCATAGCCACGCCTAGGGTTGCCTCTATTACGTCTAGGGGGAGATATTTCGTCCTCATAGTCACGTCTAGGATTGCCTCTGTTATGTCTAGGGGAAGATCTTTCAAACCTAAAGTTGTGTCCATTATGGAAATTCCAAGGATCATCTTCTTCACCTAAAAATGGTCCATTAGGTCTACGTGCAAATGACTTATCATTGTTGTTACCATTACCTAAGGAAAGATAATGACTATCTATATAGGACTTATGACCTTGGGGAATCTTAGAATTTGATAAGCTTGACCTCTGATCATTGTTAGGGTTCGGGAGTAAACCCTCAAGAACATTTAATGGTGTGATCTCTAGCTTGTCCTTTACTTGTGATGTTGTAAACTTGATGTTTTTCCCATACTAAGTTGCCCTAAGTGACAGATAGCACATAAATTCTTCCAACTTAGTGTCAAGTCTAGAATCAATAGCATCAATCCTACTATTGGTTTCATCAAACCTAGCATGAGTTGAATCGCTTATTGCTCTGTCAATATATTCATAAATAGCTCTTTCACGATTTTCAAGGTCAGACATGGTAGCTTTGATTTCTGTAATATCTTGTTCAAATTGATCTTGATTATCAAGGACACGTCGAAGGGTCATATAAAGGAAATTTCTAATGTGAATGATTTGAGGTGGTCTTACTAAAACCTAAAAAGGCTCCCAAGTTGCCTCCACTAAAAAGTTGAAAACCCTATTTAACAAGTTTAACCTTCGGGGACAAGCCTCAGGGGTGGTTACCCTTGCCAAATAAGTTACAACCTGAGCGAGATCTTCACAGTAGCCTCAGAAGCAAAGCTTTCAAGGAAACCATTAGAAATCTCTTCTAACCTATGGTAGAATAGGACCCGAGTGTAGGGCCAAGTGTGTGAGGATATGTGTCGTCCTAGGGTTGTGAATTAAATGCTGAGCTAAACGGAAAAGAAAACAATAATAATAAATATAAATTAAAAGAGTGCTCAAAAGTGAACTAAAATTATGAAAAAGAAGAGCAGTTTTTTTTTTTTTTGGTCTTTTCTTTTCTTTTCTTTTCTTTTCTTTTGGCTTTTTTTTCTTTCTTTTTTTCTTTTCTTTTTCTTGCCTTTATTTTTTATTTTTTATTTTTTTTACCCTTTTTTGCTAACTCACAAGATAATGATGACCTTGACGAATGGTAGTTAGTTGACGGCGATGAGGGAGTTTGAGCAACGGAAAGGATGTGAAGGCTCTCGTACCAATTGATGCAGAATGATTGTGAGAATAAAGAGGGTGTATGA
Source organism: Mimosa pudica (assembly GCA_029929735.1). Classification (NCBI taxonomy): domain Eukaryota; kingdom Viridiplantae; phylum Streptophyta; class Magnoliopsida; order Fabales; family Fabaceae; genus Mimosa; species Mimosa pudica. The sequence continues at coordinate 6,641,657 of JAKELP010000017.1, read as the reverse complement.
GAATTAGAGAAATAAGAGGTAGAATAAGAATAATAAGTAGGGGAGAAGCGTGAGAGAAGAGAGAATTTAGAAGGAAGAGAGAACAAGAGAAGAGAGCAAGAGGAGAAGACAACACAATATGTTTATTATTCAAATCATCAAAGTCTACATAGCAAATAGTTGAGGGACTATATATAGGCCTCAACCTAAACCCTAAATATTAATGATAGAATACTCTAGAATATAAATCATACTTAATGCTAATTGATAATAATAAATGCAAAATTAAAATAGAACAATTTAAAAATACTAATTGATAATAATCAAATCCTAACATGATAATCTTCAAATCTCTTTAGAAACTTTCTAATTCTCATGTGATTCCCATCATTATGTGAGTTTTAGCTCAACAAAACAATCATGCAATAACATCACAATAACAAGGTGTGCATCACAATTTCAATTTCAAGAGGGGGAAAACGGGCTTAAACCCTTAAAGGCCGACCTTGCCCGGCCCTCACAATCCCTCGTCCTTCTAGGGTCACATCCCTTTTTCATCCAAAATTTCAAGTCCGGCCCTCCTTGGGCTTGAATGAAAATGGGTTGGCCCTACGAGTTCGGCCCTTATTACCAGTTCTAGTTTTTTATGTTGAAATGATAACCAAAATTTTTACGGTCTGCGTCTAAAAATTGACGATATTGGAAAAATTACACCCATTTAACTTGTTCATCATTAAACTATTACCCACATTGTTTTGTGTCAGACACTCTAAGGTAATTGTACATTGATAAATTTAGACATTGGCACTAATTTTTTGATGTACCTATTGTTTTTAATGTCAATGAAGTGTTTGTGCATGCATCTCATAGAAACGTGGTTAGTAAAATTCATCTGATTCTAATCGATGAATCAAACGCAGGCACGAGATTGTTGGGGTAGTAACAGAAGTTGGAAGCAAGGTAGAGAAATTCAAAGTTGGAGACAAGGTTGGAGTAGGATGCATGGTTGGGTCCTGCAGATCATGTCAAAGTTGCTCAGACAATCTTGAGAACTATTGCCCAAAAAAGATCCTCACATATGGCGCTAAGTATGTGGATGGATCTACCACTTATGGAGGCTATTCTGATTTAATGGTTGCAAAAGAACACTTTGTGATTCGAATCCCAGACTCTTTACCTTGCTGCATTAGGCACTTTGGATGGAATCATTGATACAGTTTCTGCAACACATCCTCTCTTGCCTTTACTTGGTTTGTTGAAGTCTCATGGAAAGCTTATAATGGTCGGTGCAGCAGAGAAGCCTCTGGAATTGGCAGCCTTCTCTTTAATCGCGGGTAACTAATATTTAACATACACAAGATTTTGTTTTGATTTACAAAAAAGCCTCATGTAGCGTTAAACAAGAGGTTTGACCACTTAAACATGAAGCTTTAATTTTGAGTTGTGTAAACAGAAAAGCCATATGAGAGAGATATACTATCAATTGGGTCTAACCATTCTTGAATATTACATTAAAATAGCAATTTGAAGTAACATTCATATTTTGATTGAAGATTGGATGAAATTTTTTTTTTGAAGCTTACAAGTTTTTGAATATTTTGAATGCAGGGAGAAAGATGATAGCTGGAAGTGCCATAGGAGGGATTAAGGAGACACAAAAGATGATTGATTTTGCTTCTAAACATAATGTGAAACCTGACATTGAGGTTATTAATATGGATTATGTGAACACTGCAATGGAGCGTCTTCTCAAAGCTAAGGTCAAAAATCGATTTGTTATCGACATCAACAACACCTTAAGCCAAGCCCTTAGTCCTCTATTGTTTCAGATTTCCATATGATTATGCTGATGGTTGATTAATTTCTATATGATTTTTATATAATTGTGTCCTGTTGGTCGAGCTTAATAAGTTTGATGATTTGCAGTCCTTCCTGACTGAAGTGTTTAAGCAAATGTGTTTCAGGACTATGCATGAGTAGTTGAATATTTTAGCAAAGGTAATAGTGGGTTATGAAGGTTATTGGTTTGCCATGATAAATTTTGTATCCGAGGTAAATGAGAAACTCAGTTTGTAGAAGGATCTTTTTTTTGGACAAGAGTTGTAGAAGTGTCTTGATGAGTGAAATTAAGGAAATATTACTCTTTTAATATTTACAGTATCTCAATCAGTCCTCATAGCTGAAATTTTGTTAGGGAGTGTCTAAACTAATCAACTGTAAACAAGTGGAGTATTTAAACTAGGGCAAAAGCGCTGATATGATGATTAACTATTTCAGTTTGGGCAAAACTAATAAATGACTGTTTCGCAGTGCATAAATAATATGTAACTTTGTAACCCGGTGCAAAAATGATAAAATTGGTGCTGGATGTTAATTTGTAGTTATGTGGAACCTTTTTGGATATTATTTTCAAAGTGAAAAATACATTTTTGTCTCTCCCAAATAAAACCTTGCTGATACTAGTTAGCATGGGAAGATGAAGGGCGAAAGGAAGAAGTGTTGAGTTTTAATTGTGAGGGGGTAAAAATGTATTTTTACTTTAGAAAATAATATCAGAAAGGTTCCACAAAACTACAAATTAAGATTTAGTACCGGTTTTATTATTTTTGCACTGGGTCACAAAGTTGGTTATTATTTATGCTCCGCAAAATAGTCATTTATTATTGTTGCCCAAATTAAAATAGTTAATTATCATATCAGCGCTTTTGCCTTTCAAACTATAATCATTTGTAAGCAAGTGAACGCTTGAGTGTTTGCTTTATCATTTTTACTGGTTAAAACAGTTTAGGATCATTGAGTGCTCGAAAGATTTTAAGAATCAGTGTTGCCCTGTAATTATAAAAAAAGGATCAATTTTGCCCCAACATTTACAAGGTTTACCTTTGATTTCTCATGTTAATCTCATTAACGAAAATTATTGACTAAACAAATTTTAATGATAACGGTAAAATTGAATAATATCTAAATATGCATGTTTAAGTCTTAATGTTTTAACATGATATTTTTTATATTTTAAAATTAAAAAAAACTACTGAAAAACTCTGGTAAAGTTAATGGTGGGACTTGGGAGGTGTAGCCTCTCCTTGTTGATCCAAATCGGTGTATTTGATAGTTGAATATATCAACTCCATCATTTTTCTTCCATCTTAACCTAATATTTACAGATAAGTATTGGAAGGGAATTAATGTTCTTGAAATTACCTTATATTTTAATTACGCCCTTAGTTAGAATGTAATGAAATTTTAACGAAATTCTAAGTTATCTATTTTAATTGATTTCTTAATCATAAATACCCATTACTCCACATTATTTTAATGTCAAATACAACTTTGCAGAATGGACAAAAGTATGAATATAAAAAATTAACAAAGTGAGAATAGTTACAGAAGTAATGTGAAAGTATGATTTTATGTTCAAGTTGTACACAAAAATGTTAATCCAGTTATAACTCCACATTAAATATGTCTTTTTAACAAATATTTCCAATCGTGTCCTCATTAAAAAATTTGTTGGAAAAGTCACACATAATATATACCAGGGCAAAAGTACTGATCTAACAATTAACTATTTCAATTTGGGCAAAAATAATAAATGACTGTTTCGCGGTGCATAAATAATAACTAACTTTGTGACCCGGTGCAAAAATAATAAAACCGGTATTGGATGTTAATTTGTAGTTTTGTGGAACCTTTCTGATATTATTTTCAAAGTGAAAAATACATTTTTGCCCCTCCCAATTAAAACTTACTGATACTAATTAACATGGAAAGATGAAGGACAGAAGGAAGAATAGTTTAGTTTTAATTGTGAGGGGGTAAAAAGGTATTTTTACTTTAGAAAATAATATCAGAAAGGTTCTACAAAACTACAAATTAACATTTAGTACCGGTTTTATTATTTTTGCACCGGGTCACAAAGTTGGTTATTATTTATGCATCGCGAAACAGTCATTTATTATTTTTGCCCAAATTGAAATAGTTAATTGTTAGATCAGCGCTTTTGCCCTATATACCAATATTGATTGCTTCTTTCTTTTTATTTTACATTTAATAGGTCACAATAAGTAATTTACGTTAATTGATTCTAAACTGGACTTCTAATATAGAATAGGATTTTTAGAAATGTTTGACTTATAATTTATACATATTATGGTCAAAGTTCATAAAGGAGAGTTCCTTTGACTATGGGCTATGGCTACACTGCATCAAACGTGAAGACAGAGACAGCCATCACATATCGATGTCATGCCTCTTTCGTATCTGCTTTCTCCAAACTCCTTTGATCAGTTTCTCACTTAACACACCCACCGGCTTATTATGCTTTCAAACTAAGATTCTAGAATGCATTGTGTGTGTTTGGGAACTATTTCTGGACCCCTAAAAGCTAGTTTGAGTTACATAAACAGTTTTTTTGTTTTTGGTCATGTTTGGGTCCTGTTTATTTCTGACCAGCTTATTTGGATAAACTGGTTTGAGAAACTGGTTTCTAAGAAACTCCAATTTGGAGCTTCTCCAACCAGCTTATTTCTGAGAAACTGGTTTCTGAAGATGAAAGTTTGATAGATGACGAAGATAATTGTCATCAAAACCAAGGGGCTTTATCATCAAATTTTTCTACATCATCTTCTTCTCGCATGAATCGTATCCGTGACAAGTTTCGAGATCGAATTGTAGAACATCTTTGATACAACTAATTATGGAATTGAATCATCCAAATGTAATGTGATCCATGACCTCTAATTTATATGCATTTTAATGTATTAAATGTTTCTTATTTGCAATTATTGGAAACCTTATGCAATTTAATCTATGAAATTTTTTAATTTTAAATTATTGAAAATATCTGAATATTTTAATTGTGTATTATTCAATAAATATCATGTTCTCATCTAAACTGGTTTCTCAAAATCACCATCCAAACATGTTTGTAAAAGTAGTATGAAAAAAAACACTTTTGCAATCTCGCAAACCAACTTTTACCCAAACCAACTTTTAAAAAACAATATTGAAAAAAAAAAACATTTCTCCACCACTTTTCCCAAACACATCCATTGTTGGCAATGAGTTTTTGTTTGAAACACGTTTACACAATACTCTCATAAACTAAACTGAAATCCTTACCAGCTGATTTCTTGTAATGCCATATTGCCATCCTTAGTTTAGTCCTGGGCCATGGTGATGATTGATTTGACGACGTTACTTTGTTTCAGTAATTGCTGTGCTGGCTTGGTTTTAAGGATTCAATAGCTAATTTTTTTGGACTGTTAAAAAGAAGGGTTATATACTTTTTTAGGCATTCTATAAATTTTCTATTTGGACAGGCGGCGTATATGCTGCACTCAGACGTAACACGCTTTTAACTATTTGATTTGATTGACTATGCTATGTTTGAGTAATATATATATATATATATATATATATATATATATATATATATATATATATATATATATATCTTTCTCAACTGTGAGATGTTGGTTTTGAAACTTTAAATTGTGGCGAGCTGGCCTTGGAAAACTATTTGAGTATTGTAGATCAAACCTCTAAAATCATTATTACTCCCTGATTCTACAAAAAATATTAATTAGACTTTTTATGGAGATTAAGAAATCTAAATAACCTACTTAATTTAATATTTCTTTCATAAAATTGTATTACAAGATATTTTATACATATTTTAAAATGATTACTTTTTGTGTTAAATTTAAATTTCTCCAAAAAAGCTAAAGTAATTTAGTGAGTATTTAAAAGAAGAAGAAGTCATTGATATGAAATTGTCCAAATAAATAAATGAATTGTGGCCGACGAATTTCTAATATTTTAATTCCCTTTTAGCATGTAAACATCGATTTTTAGTCAATCATTTCTTAATTAATGTCCACTAATAATTTTATATTGTTAAACCATAGGGCGAAGGTCTGATTATGTCAAAGACGATTAAGTGCGGGGAAAAATTAATTTTGAGGTTCAAATTTATCAAGAGACATTATTTTTTTGTGTAACTCGCAAAGAACAATACTTTTGGTGCAAATTTGTCAATGTACAATATTTTTTTGCAAATTTGTCATGATATTGTTACTCACAAACGGAAGTTAACATGTGCACATACATGTGGTATGACACGTCATTTTTTATTATTAAATTTTAATGACTTGACACTATCTTTGAAGGCTTTGTTACGTTGATTTCAAAATAAAGTATTAGCAATATAAAAACTCAATGATATCTTGAAAAAGTATTGGAGGAAAGAAACCAAAGCGAATTTGTGAGACCCACAAGGATGATAGGACATTTTTTATGACCAAGTCACTCATCACATATACATATGCTAACTTTCGTCTAGTAATTTAAGTCCTTCACAAGTTTGGACAAAAGTATTGTTCTTAACAAATTTAAACAAAAAAATATGTCTCTCGGTAAATTTACACCTTTAAATTAATTTTTATGTTAATGGCACGTCAGTATAATTGTGTTTTATATTTGCATCTTCGTCCTATATGGTACCGTCCGTACGCACTACGTAATTTAAAATTAATAAACAAGAAATGCTTGGATATAATGAACAAAATTGACATTTCAGAATCCCACCGGAATATTCATGTGTGTAAAGATTAATGTAAAAACGCCGCCCTACTACCTGGTGAAATCGTGTGTGTCATCAAATACGTCAAGGCAACCAACCCCTTTGTCTCTTACTCTCTTATAGTAGTTATATATATATATATATATATATATATATACCATCTCCTTCATACCTTCCTCATTCATATCTGCTTTCTCTTGCTTCTTCCTCATATATCACACACCTCATTCTTGAACAATCCTCTTCTTGTTCTCCATTACTTCTCTAACAGCACAAAAGAGACTGAAATGGCAGGAATACAACATGAGGTTGAGCATCCAAGGAAGGCCTTTGGATTGGCAGCTAAGGACTCATCTGGAGTTCTTTCCCCTTTCAACTTCTCTAGAAGGTGTGTGTGCGTGCGTGTGTGTGTCTATATATATTCACACACATACACACATCTACGTCTATTTTTTTTAATGATGTTGATCCTCACTTTCCCATCCTCTGTTCTATCATGTCTGCAGGGAAACCGGAGAGAAAGATGTGAGATTCAAAGTTATGTATTGTGGAATATGCCACACTGACGCCAGCATGCTAAAAAACGATTGGGGCATTTCCGTGTATCCCCTCGTACCTGGGTATGTATGTTGAACTTTATGTTATTAAGTCTTTGTAGAATAATTTCTTTATTTGTATTATTATCGTTTTCTAAAATAATCTATAAGTTTAAATAAGTCAAATCTGTTATATATGTACTCCGATTATATCCCACTTTTTGTTTACCTGTTTGTTATTAAGTTTTTAAATTTTATTCATTATTGTAAATGTCAATGTGATCCCCAAGTCTCTAACCTATATATTGACTAGTGATGATGATTAATAAAATAAGATTAGTTATTGGGCCTCACATATATTTTATCTCATGGCTTGTTTATTTCTCCAACAATGTCAGTGTAAATACATATACACTCCTCTCTGATAAAATTTACAACTGATGGCTAGTGTGATCATTATATGAATGTGAAGGTTGAAAGTGAAATTCATTGATTTTATTTTAATATAGGCATGAGATTGCTGGTGTTGTGACTGAAGTTGGAATCAAGGTAGAAAAGTTCAAAATTGGAGACAAAGTTGGCGTGGGATATTTAGTTGGTTCTTGTAGATCATGTCAAAGCTGTTCAGAGGACCTTGAGAACCAATGCTCGGAACAAATACTCACTTCTGGCTCTAAGTATGTGGATGGCACTATGACACATGGAGGCTATTCTGACTTTATGGTCGTGGACGAACACTTTGTGGTTCACATTCCAGATGCTTTGACTCTTGATTTTGCAGCTCCTCTGCTTTGTGCTGGGATCACAGTGTATAGCTCTTTGAGGCACTATGGTCTTGACAAGCCAGACCTTCATGTGGGTGTGGTTGGTCTTGGTGGTCTTGGCCATATGGCTGTCAAGTTTGCCAAAGCCTTTGGGGCTATGGTCACTGTCATTAGTACATCTCCCAACAAAAAGAAGGAAGCAATTGAACTTCTTGGGCTATGGTCACTTCATATTTTTTAAATTAATAAACAAGAAATGGTTGGATAGTATGAACAAAATTCGGATAGTTTAATGCACATTTCAGAATCCGACTGGAATATTCATGTATGTAAAGAGAAATGCAAAAACGCCGCCCTACTACCTGGTGAAATCGTGTGTGTCATCAAATACGTCAAGGCAACCAACCCCTTTGTCTCTTACTCTCTTATAGTAGTTATATATATATATATATATACCATCTCCTTCATACCTTCCTCATTCATATCTGCTTTCTCTTGCTTCTTCCTCATATATCACACACCTCATTCTTGAACAATCCTCTTCTTGTTCTCCATTACTTCTCTAACAGCACAAAAGAGACTGAAATGGCAGGAATACAACATGAGGTTGAGCATCCAAGGAAGGCCTTTGGATTGGCAGCTAAGGACTCATCTGGAGTTCTTTCCCCTTTCAACTTCTCTAGAAGGTTATATATAGACACACACACATAATACACACACACACACGCATTAACACACACGCACACATATTCACACACCACACACACAAACATGTGTATCTGCTTTTTTTATGTCGTTGATCCTCATCACTTTCCCATCCTCTGTTCTATCATGTCTGCAGGGAAACCGGAGAGAAAAATGTGAGATTCAAAGTTATGTATTGTGGAATATGCCACACTGACGCCAGCATGCTAAAAAACGATTGGGGCATTTCCGTCTATCCCATCGTACCTGGGTATGTATGTTGAACTTTATGTCATTAAGTCTTGCTAGAATATTATCTTTATTTGTAATTATTGTCGATTTTTTTTAAAAAAAATACCTATAAGTTTAAATAAGTCAAATCGGTTACATATACACAAACACACACACACACACACACATGTAATCCGATTATATCCCACTTTCTATTAATCTGTCAGTTATTAATTTTTAAAATTTTATTCATCATTTTAAATGTCAATGTGATCCCCAAGTCTCTAACCTATATATTGACTATTGATGATGATTAATAAAATAAGATTAGTTATTGGGCCTCACATATATTTTATCTCATGGCTTGTTTATTTCTCCAACAATGTCAGTGTAAATACATATATACACTCCTCTCTGATAACATTTGTAACTAATGGCTAGTTTGATTATATGAATTTGAAGGTTGAAAGGTAAATTCATTGATTTTATTGTAATATAGGCATGAGATTGCTGGTGTGGTCACAGAAGTGGGAAGCAAGGTAGAAAAGTTCAAAGTTGGAGACAGAGTTGGTGTGGGATATTTAGTTGGTTCTTGTAGATCATGTCAAAGCTGTTCAGAGGACCTTGAGAACCAATGCTCAGAACAAATACTCACTTTTGGTTCTAAGCAAGTGGATGGCACTATGACACATGGAGGCTATTCTGACTTTATGGTCGTGGACGAACACTTTGTGGTTCACATTCCAGATGCTTTGACTCTTGATTTTGCTGCTCCTCTTCTTTGTGCTGGCATCACAGTGTATAGCTCTTTGAGGCACTACGGTCTTGACAAGCCAGGCCTTCATGTGGGTGTGGTTGGCCTTGGTGGTCTTGGCCATATTGCTGTCAAATTTGCCAAAGCCTTCGGGGCTAAGGTCACTATCATTAGTACATCTCCCAACAAAAAGAAGGAAGCAATTGAACTTCTTGGAGCTGATTCCTTTATTGTCAGCCGAGAACAAGATCAGATGCAAGTATGATAATCTTCTCTCACAGATTCTCTTAGAATATTCTCCTTTCATCCTATTTAGAAGTTACTTTTAAAATGTTTGTCACTGACCAAAATTTAAACATTTGTCAAGTATATCAATTTCTCAACAAGTGTTCTATATCTCTATGTATAAACATGATCTCCATCCTTCTCTATTTCCAAGTTGCATACAATTTTTTATCTTTACCTCTGTTAAATATTCACTGCCCTACATAAAAATAAAATCAGCACATAATAAATGAACAATAAAATTGTACATTTCTATAAATAATTTAATAACTAAACACTTAAATAGGACCAAAGAAAAATATTATCTCTGCCCAATAAATAGAATCAAAGTATCAAAATATGGGGAAAACATGTTGGGGTAATTACTTGGGACAAGACAAATTTCTGCTGCGTATAAGAAATTAGTTTGAGATGAGTTTTTCTCATCACAATACATATTCACAAGAAAATTTAGACCTTCTAATTTTGTTGTTCATACTTGCCTGCATGTATCTGAGCAGGCTGCAATGGAGACTTTGGATGGGATCATTGACACAGTTTCTGCACAACATCCTCTGGGGCCTTTGACTAATTTGTTGAGGTCTAATGGTAAAATTGTTTTTGTGGGTGCACCTGGAAAGCCTCTAGAACTGCCAGTGTTCACTTTACTTAGGGGTAAGTAGTGTAAGAAAATATGTTGTTCATTTCCATATTCATTGTAACACACCTTGGTATCGCATAAATACTGAATTGCACAACATAATGTTTTGAAGATGTATAAATGTATGTATTGCGAAGCTTACAAATAATGTTCTGACAATATATATTGGCAGGGAGAAAGATAATAGCTGGGAGTTATATTGGAGGGATGAAGGAGACAGAAGAAATGTTAGATTTTGCTGCTAAGCACAATGTGAAACCTGACATAGAAATTATTTCAGTGGATTACGTGAATACTGCAATGGAGCGTCTCCTAAAAGCTGATGTCAAATATCGTTTTGTCATTGATATTGGCAGTACATTGAAGCCAACATCCTCCTAGATATTGGCATTTTGCGAGGGTTATGTTTTAGATATCATATTTTGTTCAAATAAATGAATAAATTTAGTGGTGTGAGATTCATGAAAGATTACTGATCATGGAAATGGGAAAATAATGATGTTTGATGAAATCCAATTTTCAATTCAATAAATAATGACAACCATTTTAGATATTTTATTTATGAGATCTTTTGCCATCTACGTCTCATTGAATAGTTACTTGAATTAACATCAGAGAAAGACTGTAGGGATATTGAAAGTTAAATTTTTTGGTGTATTCGTAGATTCCAAATACAAAACGATGCTAATCAATATCCAGAGTTCATTATAAAAAGGTATCCAGATTTTATACTTGTTACGATCCGCTCTAACTTTAATATTACCATTCGCTCCACCAAGTTTTATGTTGTTTGATCGATTAGGTTCAAGCTTAATTAAACTCCAGTATTCTTGTGACATGTAATGCTTCAACAGTCACACTTTGGTTCAAATATTGCTAAAATAAATCAACATATAACATTGATAGAAAAAAGTTACATAATATTTAAGAGATCGTCAATAATGCTAGTGGAATGAGTTTTGGCGACTAAAGTGGTTATCTTATTTTTTGTTACCAAAAAGGGGTTATAACTTATCCCCTAACAGTAGCTCCATACAATCAGAGGTAAGAGGCGAACAACATTATCAGGTGACCGTCAGGATTGGATTATCTTTTATTTTTAAATACAAATAGACATATGATAAACTCCATAATTTCACATATTTTATCTCAATTTCCCTTGAATGTACATGATTTTTGGTGGTAAATGATTAAGAAAGATATGAATACACATAGAAAAGAGTAAAAATTAAAAGATAGATATTTTGGTGAAATTTAGAGTTATATGTGTGTGAAAGTGATTTTTGAATCTCATCAACCCTCTTTCTCTTTTGTAGGAAGAGGTGGACAAGTGAAAAGTCTAAGGAAAACATGGAGTTATCAAGAAAAGCATAGGACAAACTCAAGAGTGAAGCAAGGGACAAAAGAGGAAAAAGAAAATTCCCCCTGATGTTCGTTGAGCGTTCGTTGCATAATTGAGGCACGACGAAGAGAATTCTGTTCTGACTCTTATTTATTCGTTGAGCATTCGTCGTGCAACGAACGCACGACGAATAGAAATTAAAACTCTGCGTTTCACACTCGAAAAACAGGGGAAATCTGAGATATAAAAGTGATGGCTCGACAGAAAAACCCCATTCTTGACCTCTTGGGCATATTGGGAGCTAGGGCTTGGCATTTGGAGAAGTGGATGTCAATGGATTGAAGTCTAAGAGAGATTTTGGCTTCAAATAATCTTGGTTTTTCTTCTCCATTTTCCTTTCTCTCTCTCTTGTTCTATGATTGTGCTTATATATGTATATATTCTTTTGGATCTCATGAACATGTAGAGCTAAAGCTTTGATTCTAGGATTATTTGGAACCCTTGTATGGATTAACTCTTAATTTCTCTTCTTACTTTGTGATTAATGTTATATATGTGTTTATTTTACTCTTCTCTTAATGCTTCTAAGTGCTTGATCACCAGTTTGATGTTGTGTTCACTTGATTGATGCTTGAGAGGGCTAGGTTGAGTGTAGAACTTGGGTAACATAGTGTGAGAACTTGAAGTTTGCATGACAAATGGATGGTTTTGTTGATAAGATAGACATATACTTATTGACCTCACATAGCCACATTAGGGTTGAAACTTAGAAATTGGGTTTTATTAATTGTGACAAGAGACTGCATGATTAATAGAATTAAACACTTGTTCTTGACTCGACGGAGCGTTTACAAGTATTCTAGAACCCTAGGTTAGCAAATATATAGTTATTGAAAGCAATTGTGAGAGGAGGCTCTTTAAGTTTATGTAATACAAGGGGGAAAAATAATCTTAGGACCCATTTTATCCTTGAAGTTAAGAATCATTTGTTTATAGTTTTTCTTATTTATTTTTATAGTTACCCTTCACATCTTGATATTTGAATCACTCAAATTGAGCGAGAGTGCAATAATAATTACTTGACCGGGTTTTGGAACCAAATCCTCGTGGGAACGATACTCTACTTATCACTTTATTACTTGGCGCGACCCGTGCACTTGCGGTGCGAACAAGTTTTTGGCGCCGTTGCCGGGGATTTGTGTCCCAAAACCATCCTTGGTCAATCTTGATTATAGCACTAGTAGCTTAAGCTTGAGTTTGTATATATTTGTTCTTGTGTTTCTATTTATATTTGTTGTCTTGTGTTCATGTATATATTTGTTCTCTTTGTGTGTCTTTGTGTTTGTTAGATTTGTTTTATTAAACTTGTGTATGGATTATCCTTGGTGGACTAATGGGGTAAATAATGGATTTGAACATGATAATGGTTATTCAACATCTTATTATGACCATAATGCTTTTCAAACTCAATATGAGTACATTTGTTGCAATTATTGTGGAAATAACCATTATAATGAGCAATGCCCCCACTTTTCAACCATGGATTTTGTAGAGGATGAGTTTGCTAAGGTTCAAGCTAATTTAGATGATAATTCCTTCAACCTTAGTTGGAATCATGAACATTCATTGTCTAGGGATCCAAATTATTCTTTCCCTTCATATGCACCACAATGTCAAATATCACCTAATAGTTTAGATGAGTCTAGTTCCAGGCAAGAGAAGATGTCAAGAATAATGGATATTTTTCAACTTTATCTTGATAATGAAAATGAGTATAGAGCTAGGGATGATGAAAAATGGAGGGAACAAACATTAGCTCTTGAAAATTTAGCAATCAAATTGGGTGAACTAACTTCTCAATTTGAGTCTTTAAGGCAAAGAGGTGTTTTCATTGATGCATCAAATGACTCTTGTGTAGAAAATACCTCAAATGGAGAATTGATCGTGGGAAGTGATGATGTGATATCAAAGGTTTGTGACAATTGTGAGGGTGATAGTGACTTAGAAAGTGAAGAGGGAGAGAACAATGTTGAGTGTTCAATTGAGGTTTTAAGATTGGAGCCTAATTCTTGTTGTTGTGAACAAGTAGAAATCCCAACAATTGTTGTTCAAAATCTTCCTAATGAATTTTTGACTCTTACTAATGAGAGTCCAATGGATTTTATTGGGTTTTCAAAATATTTGGGGGCTATTGAGGATAATTTTGAGGTATTTGAATTAGAGCCTACCAAGTATTACATTGAATCATGTTTCTTATATGAATGCCCATTTTTGCTTGAACCTTGTCTTTTGAGGAGAAATGAAGACAAAGTGGTTTTAGTTTTTGATACTTATGATTAGTGACTGGTGTTGGAAAGTCTGGCTGAAGACTATAAATTTAGCGCTTCTTGGGAGGCAACCCAAGTTCCTGCCATTGTCTCTAGTTTTTAATTTTCCTAACTAGTTTAGTGTAGTTTGGTATATTTTTTTCTTTGGTCTCACTTTTTGTAGGAAGAAAGGTTTTCTCCCACACTTGGATGACTAGTTGATGAGGATGGTTGGAGCTTACATCTTTGGAAGGCAAGAAGAGGTCTACGAAGGGGAGTACTATTCCAATCTTCATTTAAATTCAATTTTTCCCTTTCTTCTTCTTCTTCTTCTTCTTCTAGAATGAATGATGATGTTGATGACTGGAAATTCTGTGTTGGATTAGATTTTTGGTGTTGGTGGATGTGGAATTTTGAGTTTGGATTACATTGGCTTGATTAGGACTTGTTTGTACTTGATTGATGTGGATTGATCCTCATGAGATGTTGAAAAATAGTCTTAATCATGTCTTGGAGGTTGAGAGAATTTGAAAAGAAATGCTAATTAGATCTGCTGTTTTGAGTGTTGTTGGCTGCTAATTTGATGGTCAAGTGTATTTGTGGTGTTAGCATGTGGTGAAATTAAGAATTGACCTCAATTGTGAATTTTGACATAGGCTTGCCACTTGTTGATATGAATGATTTATATTGGTCTTTGGTGATGCTTTTGTGTGTCAACATGAAATTTGATGTTACTCAAAAGTGTGAGATGAATTTTTGATGAAATGGGATTTTAAGGGTCTGTTCTGGAGATTTGAATAAAGGATTAAGCTGATTTTTGTAAATCTGCTGAATTATGCAGATAAAATTTAGCAGCAGACCTTCGTTATGGCTTCGTTGCACAACAAAGCCTTGACGAAGGTCCATACATTCACAACTGTTCTTGGGTGCCTTAGGTTGCTGTTTTGAACTGATATCTCAATTTTTGAGAAGGAGGATGAAATTTAAGGATTTTTAGCAGTATCTATATCCCCAACCTAAGATTGTACAGGGCATTAAAGAGTTTAGACAAATTGGAATGGTAGTGAGGACTAGGATTAGGATGAGAATTTGAGGAGGACTTAAAGGTTTAGTTCAATTCAAGTTTGGGGGAGAAACTTTTCATTTAGGATCTTTAAAGAACTTTAGTTTTGGATTTCTCTTAGAATTTTTGTTTTTGGATTCCATTTAGGCTTCCTTAGGATAGTTTCTAGTTTTGTTGGTGTGATATCAAAGCTTTGTCCATGCTTGACTCCATTCTTGTTCCTATATTCCTCTTCTTCTACAGTGAGGACACTGTTTGTTTTAAGTTTGGGGGAGTAAAGAGGTGATGAGATGATGATCATGTGAAACTTTTTGAGAATTGTGAATAAATTTTTTGTTTACTTGTGACTCATAAGTGCACAAGGGAATGTTTTTTACTCTATTGTGATGATGAATGTGTGACATTTTGTCCCAAACTAAAGTTGTTGTTTTTTTAAAAGAAAGCTTGACCATGAGCTATTTTGAAAAGATGTATGAAAGTCCAATGATAGGAATAAGTTGTTTGACTAAAGGGTATATAGAAGGTGAATTTATATGCTTTGCTTGAGTGGACTGTGGTGTTAAGGCTAATCTCTCCTTAATTCTCTTGAACAACTTAAGCACTAATGGAGTTAGAGTAATTGGATGACGGATTTTGTGAAGGAAAATTGTAATAAACTGATGTATGTATTTACTCTCACTTGATAATTTCAAAATTCTTTTTGGAATATTCACATTTTTGACAAGATGCACATAAGTTTGAAAAATGATTGAGGCCATCATTAAATGCAATTGAGCCTTTCAAGCCATCCTTGACAATTCTTTATCCCTTTTGCACCCTCTTTGAGCCTTTTAATGAAAACCAGGATAATTTTCTTTTGCAACCCACATTGGACTTAACCCTTAAAACCCGAAAAACCATGAACTACCTGAATCTTGAGATAATTGACATTTCATTAGTAGTAAGGATTGGTATGGTTGATAAAAGTGCATTACTACAAATTGTCCCTATACCAGCGCACCTTTACATGCGCTCAACAAAAAACGCAGGTATTGATATGCTATACATGCGTTTTATGTAAAAGCGCATGTACAGAGACAACCTATACATGCGCTTTATGAAAGCGCATGTAAAGAAACAACCTATACATGCGCTCTTTGTAAAAGCGCATGTAAAGATAAAACATATACATGCGCTTTATGTGCTTTACATAAAGCGCATGTAAAGAGAAAACCTATACATGCGCTTAAAACGCATGTATAGGATTCTTTTTTGGGCAAAAGCACTGATCTAATAATTAACTATTTTAGTTTGGGCAAAAATAATAAATGACTATTTCGCGGTGCATAAATAATATTTAACTTTGTGACCCGGTGCAAAAATAGTAAAACCGGTGCTATGTGTTAATTTGTATTTATGTGGAAATTTGTTGATATTATTTTCTTAAGTGAAAGTACCATTTTGCCCTCTTAATTAAAAATCAATCCCCTTCTCCATCCCCTCCCTCTTTTCAAAGGTATTCCCGTCTACCAGTACCTGCAAAACCAAAGGCGGCCATAGGGGTAAGAGTGTGCGGGTCCTGCCACATCAACCTCTAAAGTTTCAAATATTTCCCCTCCTCCATTTAACCGATTGTAATTATAATAATCACTCACCTATCTCCCAAATCCTAACCACGGCAACTCACACATGTTCCTCATGCGAACTCTCTTACCACCCACCATCATACGTGCCACCCACCTCCTTCCCCACCTTCCCCTATAAAATAAACTCACTTCATCTCACTCCTTCAAATCACACGTTTCTCTCAAAACTTCTCACTCTCATATTATTCAATATCCCAAAACCATGTCGTCGGATCGTTCCACACAAATCCATGTGCACCCAACAACAGCAACAACAACGCGTCATGACACCATGACACATCATGAGGTTGGTGGTGGTGTCAACCCACAATACGGCCGTTTTGACGGCGGCAGCCTTAGGGGTAGAGTCTTCCCATAGAAAGGTGTGTCGACATTTCAGATAATAGGGATCGATGCCACTGTTCATATTGTTTAGCCTGGCAAAGTTCCGGTGGTGGTGATCGGTCTGACGGTGGCCGAGTTCATGACGACGGGAGCATGCGGTCTGGCGGGGCTGTCGGTGTTCTCTTCGGTGATGAATTATATATTGCAGACACAGGGGACATTGTCGGAACAGCTGGACGCGGTGAAAAGGCGCATGACTGACGTGGCGGGGCAGAAAGTCCAGCATGAATGGCGAAGATCAAAGAGGGAGAAGAGGCTGAGAACGATTCTTAGAGATATGGAGAAGATGAGAGCGATTGAAGAGGGGAGGAGAGGGGAGGGGAGGGGAAGGGGAGGATGAAGAAGAGGATTGATTTTTAATTAAGAGGACAAAATGGTACTTTCACTTAAGAAAATAATATCAACAAAGTTCCACAAAAATACAAATTAACACATAGCACCGGTTTTACTATTTTTGGACCAGGTCACAAAGTTAAATATTATTTATGCACCGCGAAATAGTCATTTATTATTTTTGCCCAAACTAAAATAGTTAATTATTAGATCAGCGCTTTTGCCCTTCTTTTTTAATTAAAAGAATAAGGGTAACCCCAAGCACTTCCCATCCCTTCTTCATTTTGAGCACCCTCCGTTCTCTCACCCGACAACTCCCTTCCCAAAACCCTAACCCTAACTCAAACCCAATCATTCTCTCACCCGACAACTCCTTATAAAATCAATTTCTCTTCCTCATCCTGAGATCATCATCGGCATTTCACTTGAACACCTTGCAAAAACTGAGTTTTCTCTTCTATCTCTCGGTCTCTCCCTCTCCGGCGACAAAAGCGCCGATTTCCGGCGGAGCAAGCGGCCATTCACGATTGTAATGGCGAAATCAAGCTCAGGTGATCTTCCTCTATATTTCTATACCCATTTTTTTTTCAGTTTATGTGATTTTGGGAGAGAGGCCGAGTGGAGTTTCTGTTTTATAGACAATAACCCATTAAAATAAAATTAAGGTTTCAATCTAGAGGAAAAAGGGATGGATTTGGGTAGTATGTTAGTATCTGACTGAAAAACCCCAAGTTTGGGTACAATAATTCGACATGTTTGGGTTTTTCTAAGGTTTTAAAACTTTAAATTTCTGATTTCGTAAGTTCAATGGAGTTACTAAGTGGTCTAGCATGTTTAATTATTAGAGTCTTCTTTGACTAGTTGTGAAATGTGATTTTCTTCCTTATTTTGTGGTCTGAATCGAGTTTGGTGGTTTAAGGTGATTTATTTGTGTGATTTTAAAGTTTTTGCTGCAACTACTGTTATGGCTGATTAGGATGAAATAATAGAGCAAGCTAGAGGCTTTAAGAAAATGGGAAGTTTTGTGTCTATGTTCATTCTTCTTTCATGTTTGGAATTTTGATGCATATAAGGTGTTTGCAAAAATGTGTAAAAGAAGAACTTGGTTGAGTTATGATTTTTGAGGGCTATATTGTGAAAGCTATCATGTTAGAATCTAAATACATAAACTAATACGTACATATATGCATATAAATTGTTTTTGCTGGAAGTGCTTGCTTTACTTGGATATTGTTAAGATCGGATTTAGTTGAAACACGGGATAGTTTTGAGAGTGGAGTTAGAAGTAAAAATTGTTTTTGAGGTGTGGTTCAAATCTGTAGTGCATGGGTTAATTTTCAAATTTGTAGTGCATGGGTTAATTTTCATGGTTAATTTTCACAAATGGATATACAAGGAACCAAATGATGATCAAGAAATCAACTTCATGTCAACGTGGCACAGTTCTGCAGACTTTGTTAGCTGCAAAATCCCGTCTTGTTCATCATTTATCATTAACATTAAGAAATTATGAAGCAGCATCATCGAATTCTTGCTTCTGTTCATAGTGGAAGGTAATTTTCATGGTTTGTTTGTTTGTTTTAGATTGAATTTAGTTATTTAGATTACATGCTCTGCATTTATATGTTGGAAGTGAGAATATTGTAGCTGAAGAATATAATTGAAGGTTGTTTTTTGATTTTTTATTTTTTTTGCTTTTTTTTGTGTGGAATGATGAACAGCATTGAGGAAGCTGAAGCTTCTCATGTTTATAGCTACAAACATAGTTTTAGAGGGTTTGGAGCTAAGCTGACTGATGAGCAAGCGTCTCAGATTTCAAGTAATTCATAGTCATTTTCTTATCTTGTTTTAGTTATATGTATTGTGGTGTGGGCCTCAAGATTTAATTAATTAATTAATGATATGAATGTGTTTCCCAATTCTAAAAGAAGGCTACATACTACTCATTCGTCGGACTTTATGGGTCTTCTGGATGATCAAACTATGGAGGTTCTTGTGTTCTCCCAGAAACCAAGCAAACATAATTGTTGGTTTCATTGACACTGGTGAGCACTTAGCATTCTTACCTTTCACAGGAATTGTTATCATGATTACTTATCTTGCTCCTTTCCAAGTATAATACACACACATTTGTTGTGCATTATTTAGTATCTAAACACTTGGTTGGTTTATTATAATCATTTTTGTCTGTTTAATTTATTTTGGATCAAGGTTACATGTTAAATTTTAGAGTATTGTTTAGAGCCTGGTCAGTTTTTTTTAAAAAAAAAAATTAATGATACAGTACATTGATTTATATATCATTGCACCTGGAAGCATTTTGGTTTTTTTCTTACATTCTCTTTCCATGCTCCTTTTTTTGTTTTTCATGTTTTACTTTTTTCCCATTGTGTTTCTATTGCTTTTGTAGTCTCAGGTTATCTATATAGGTCTTTTGAAACTACCATTCATGTGAAATGACATCTTCAATGATGAAGAAGAGCTTAGTGAAGGAATTAAATCATAGAAAAGTGTTGTGGGCTATTATAGTGGAGGTGACAAGGAAATTGGGTGTGCACAAAAATTCACCTCCATTTTCTATTTGAAAAGTCGGAGTGATGCTTCTAGGTTAGAGGGTTTGTTCCAATATCCTATTTAATTTGGCCAAAAAAAGTCCTCTTTAATTTTATAGGATTACATGCTACCACCTGATTTAACCTAACCATGCATTTGAAAAACTGACATTAGTTTCTACTTCACTTTTTCATTTCTGATTCATGTCAAATTACTTTTTGGTTTTTTGTCAGTTTTGTTTTGCTATCACCAATATGAGGAAGTTTTTTGATTATATACAACTTCCACATCTTAACATTGCCTCATATGCTGCTGCAACGTTCAAGGTTGGTATCATCTTAGTAAATTTGTGAAGATAGATGTTTACTCTTATTTTCAATGAATTCTGTAATACCATTAATTCTCTCATGGTTGAGAAAAGACTAAATAATGGTATAATTTTGTTTATAGGGGTTGGGGCTAACAATGGGGTGTTGATCAAAGGAGGAGATGACCCTGAAACGAGCTCAGATGGTGAAGTACGTTATATTTGATAAAACCGGCACTTTGACTCAGGGAAAAGCTAGCTTTACAACTTAAATTGTGGTTACTATGTGATGAAATTTATTAAGGACATAGTAACACATGACCAATTGGAGGTGCCTGAATTTGTAAGTTTATTATTGCACATGACATATATAGTCTTAACTTACAAAATTGTTGTTGACTTGTTATTTAAAGTGAATTGTCACATAAATATGTTTATTATGTCCATTAACTCAGTATTATGAAGATTGTCGATCATCAAAGTTATCTATGGAGGAGGTGGATGATCTCATTGAAGAGTGGTGCAAGTATGTTTTCCCTATTGCTCATCCTATTATTCAAAATTTACATCCTTCTTAGAGTTTCATACATCTAAGGAGGAAGTGGGAGTATGACACTTTTGATAGATGAACTAGTTGGTTATTTAATCTAAATGTCTTTTGTTGGTACAACTTTGATGTGTATTTTGGCTGGTACAAATTAGATGACTTTTAGTGCTACAAATTAGATGTAAATTCTGATTGAGATATGTGGATGACTTTTATATTACATGTAAAGTAGTTCTTGTTAAAGGATTTTGGTTATTCTGGCTGGTTGGGTATATTATATTGTGCAGGTAGCAATTTAACTGCCAAAAAGCAGGAAAACGAATTATGACAAATGAAAAAAAAAATAACTTATACATGCGCTTATGGCGCAAGCTCATAAGTAATAAATACATATTTACATGCGCTTTTAATACAAAAGCGCGTGTATATATATATATATATATATATATATATATATATATATATATATATATATATATATATATATATATATATATATATATATATATATATATATATTTACATGCGCTTTTATTACAAAAGTGCGTGTATAGATATCTATTTACATGCGCTTTTATTACAAAAGCGTGTGTATATATATATATATTTACATGCGCTTTTCTGACGATAAAACGCATGTATAAGTATAGATATACATGCGCTTTTACAAGCGCATGTAAATCCTTTCCCGGCGAGGCCATTGCCAGCGTTTTTTAAGCGCATGTAAAGGCCAAAATGAGCGCATGTAAAGGGGTTATTCTGTAGTAGTAGTAGTGTGTGCAAATGTAAAAAACATGTGTGGAAAGGGAAATAGTGGCTATGTAAAGGAAAAGTTTGTACTCTTAAGTCGAAAAAGAAAAAAAAAGAAAGAAAGTGAATTGATGAAAACAAAAGAATAGAAAAGAAGAAAAGAAGTATAAAAAAAGAGAGAAAGTTGCAATAAGACTAGGAGTACAAAGAATCAAATTGAGATGAGTTTGGGGGAATCTTATGCTTCTTGAAAGAGAATTTTGTGAAAGAGTGACTATGATGAAATGTTTTCATTTATCTCAAGATATTTGAACTCCTTTATCCCATTCTTTCAAATAACTAAATATTTAAACCTCTAGCCCCATTACAAGCTTTAAAAGCCCTCTTGATTTTAAACTTATGTGCTACAAGTTGAAAGTGGGGAGAGAAGAAAAGAGTAGATAAATTTGAAGAGTGAGAGTCTATACATACATTGGAGTTTTACAAAGGACCGGAGAAAAATCTTGAAAATTGTCTTTAACTCCATCACACACACACTAGTTCAAAGATTACGGAGAGCTTGTTCTTAACATCATGAATCATTTATCTCTGCATGTAGTTCATGTATTCTATATATCAATTAGGAAGAATAACATATGAGGACAAGTAATTCAATTGAATTAGGGATAACATGTGGTCAAAGTATAAAGATTTCTTAATTGCTTGAGGACAAGCAAGGACTCAAGTTTGGGGGAGTAATAAACTCCATAATTTCACATATTTCATCTCAATTTCCCTTGAATGTACATGATTTTTGGTGGTAAATGATTAAGAAAGATATGAATACACATAGAAAAGAGTAAAAATTAAAAGATAGATATTTTGGTGAAATTTGGAGTTATATATGTGTGAAAGTGATTTTTGAATCTCATCAACCCTCTTTCTCTTTTGTAGGAAGAGGTGGACAAGTGAAAAGCCTAAGGAAAACATGGAGTTATCAAGAAAAGCATAGGACAAACTCGAGTGAAGCAAGGGACAAAAGAGGAAAAAGAAAATTTCCCCCTGATGTTCGTTGAGCGTTCGTTGCATAACTAAGGCACGACGAAGAGAATTCTGTTCTGACTCTTATTTGTTCGTTGAGCATTCGTCGTGCAACGAACGCACGACGAACAGAAATTAAAACTCTGCGTTTCACACTCGAAAAACAGGGGAAATCTGAGATATAAAAGTGATGGCTCGACAGAAAAACCCCATTCTTGACCTCTTGGGCATATTGGGAGCTAGGGCTTGGCATTTGGAGAAGTGGGTGTCAATGGATTGAAGTCTAGAAGAGATTTTGGCTTCAAATGATCTTGGTTTTTCTTCTCCATTTTCCTTTCCCTCTCTCTTGTTCTATGATTGTGCGTATATATGTATATATTCTTTTGGATCTCATGAACATGTGGAGCTAAAAGTTTGATTCTAGGATTATTTGGAACCCTTGTATGGATTAACTCTTAATTTCTCTTCTTACTTTGTGATTAATGTTATATATGTGTTTATTTTACTCTACTCTTAATGCTTCTAAGTGCTTGATCACCAGTTAGATGTTGTGTTCACTTGATTGATGCTTGAGAGGGCTAGGTTGAGTGTAGAACTTGGGTAACATAGTGTGAGAACTTGAAGTTTGCATGACCAATGGATGGTTTTGTTGATAAGATAGACTTATACTTATTGACCTCACATAGTCACATTAGGGTTGAAACTTAGAAATTGGGTTTTATTAATTGTGACAAGAGATTGCATGATTAATAGAATTAAACACTTGTTCTTGACTCGACTGAACGTTTACAAGTATTCTAGAACCCTAGGTTAGCAAATACTCCCTCCGTTCCTAAATATAAGATCACTTTGGGGAAGTGGATAAGTTCCTAAATATAAGATCACTTTCTATTTTGTCTCAATTTTGGTCCAAATTACCCTTATACTTCTTAACTCCCTCACTTCTCTCTCAAATCCCTATTTATCTTTTAAATTTAAGTGAGGGGTATTTTGGGAAGATCATGTAGTCCTAGTTCATTGGAAAGTCTTCCTTAATCTCTTCAAATTAGCCAAAGTGATCTTACATTTAGGAACGGAGGGAGTATATAGTTATTGAAAGCAATTGTGAGAGGAGGCTCTTTAAGTTTATGAAATACAAGGGGGAAAAATAATCTTAGGACCCATTTTATCCTTGAAGTTAAGAATCATTTGATTATAGTTTTTCTTATTTATTTTTATAGTTACCCTTCACATCTTGATATTTGAATCACTCAAATTGAGTGAGAGTGCAATAATTATTACTTGACCGAGTTTTGGAACCAAATACTCGTGGGAACGATACTCTACTTATTACTTTATTACTTGGCGCGACCCGTGCACTTGCGGTGCGAACAACATCTCAATACAAAAAATACATCCCCCCACTATAATCGTTTCAATTATTGGAGGGGATGTGGGAGAATATCTGAATATGTTAGAAAATTCCACCCACATGATGGATTTGACCCACTTTTCAATTTTGTTTTTAAAAAAGTAGAGAACATAATGTCAAGTGGGTCAAATGCGCAACCAATTAAAGCATCATTGCTTTTACATATATTAATGGCAATGGTTACTAAAATTCAATTATAACTGTATATCCTTTTCTATTACGTCTAATTTAAATGATTGAAATCATTTTTCACTTTTCTTGTTTTAAAATTTAATTATCCTGGTGTGTAAAATTTAAAAGGAAGATAATTTGTTATTGTTAGTTTACAACACATGATTTATTTAAGTGCTAATATAATTAATAAGCTACTCAATTTTAATATCTCTTACAAGAAATTGTATTATAAGATAACTTATAGGTAAAATAAAATATTGAGAAAAATCTAATTAAATATATTTTACAGTGATTAATTGCCTGTCTTAAATTTCTAAAAAAAAATTAAAGTGATAGTAAGTGTTTAAAAGAAGAAGTCAATGACGTAGAATTGTCCAAATAAATAAATAAACTAGGGATGACTGAGGGCCGGTTTGGTTGGGTTGAATTAGGAAATGAAATTGCAAAATGGAATTGAAAAATGTAATTTCCATATATACCGGGGCCCATAAGTTTTCTCTCGTCCATCTCACATTTTTTCTGGGCCCACAAACTTTACTTTCTCATCATTATCTACTTTATCTCTATTTTTTATCTTTACCCCTTACATTCAATTTCATTTCCATTTACAGTGCACACTTTCAGTCCAACCAAACGGGTCCATTCTAATTTTTTAATGAAATATGGTATACAATACCCCTTAGCATGCAAACCTTGATTTATTAGTCAATCATTTCTTAATTAATGTCCACTAATAATTTCATATTATTAAACTGTAGGATGAAGATGTAATTATGTCAAAGACAACTACAAAAAAGTGCGGCTGAAATATAAATTAATTTTGAAATGTAAATTTACTAATGAATAATATTTTTTTTTGCAAACTTGGAAAGGAACAATATTTGATTTTGCAAATTTCTCCTACCATACGCACTACATATTATTTTAAAATTAATAAATAAGAATTGCTTGGATAGTATGAACAAAATTTGGATAGTTTAATGAACATTTCAGAATCCGACTGGAATATCATGTGTGTAAAGAGAAATGCAAAAACGCGGCCCTAATACCAGGTGAAATCGTGTGTGTCATCAAATACGTACGTCAAGATAACTGACCCCTTTGGCTCACTCTCTTGTACATGCACGTAGAATTTATATCGATAACAAAGTAAATAACCGAAAACTTAAATCATGAAGAATCCATAAATTAAGAAGAATCTATAAATTAAGAAGCCTCCATTTGAAAAACCATGGGACAAAAACAAAAGAAACAGAAAGACATAGTGATGATTTACTTTTTTTAATGTCTTCTCAAGTTAAGGAACCTCCTATTTATACATAAATACATGAATAAATAGACTAAAGTATTTTAGTCTCTTATATTTGCAACAAGTTTCGATTTAGAGTTTGTTTGGATATGCACCAAAAATAGATTTTAGAAACAAAACATTGGTTTCACTAAGATGTTGTCAAACACTAGAAAAATTTGGAAAAACAATTTTATCTCCAAAACCTCATTTTGGATTCAAAACCACATTTTGGGGGAAATCTACCATTTGTTACTTTTCACACCTAAAAATGGGTAGAGTCAAAAGCATCTACTCATCCCAAAACATCTTCCCAAAAGTACCCCTTCTCTTTGATCTCCCATAGGCTTCTCTTTGGGCAAAATTGTCCTTTTTGGTAATTTGACATTCGAAAAGCTATTCTACTGACACTTTATCCAAACACTCTCATTTTATCAAAATCTATTTTCCAGAAAAGCTATTCTACTCAAAAGCTATTTTCAAAAAGCTATTTTCACAAAAGTTATTCTCCAGAATCTAATCCAAACAGGCCCTTAGTCATTTATGTTTGGAAAGTACAATTTTAGTCCTTTTTTTGTTAACACCGTTAGTATATTTAATTAACTGAAAATGTTAACTTAAAAATTTTAAATGGTTATTAAATACTAAAAAAAAATGTTCAGATTAAAATATTTGAGTGTAAATGTTCTTATATTTTCAAAATTTATCATTTTTGGTCCAATTTCATTATAAAATAATCATTTAAAATTGTTAAGTTAGTATTTTCCGTTAAGTTAAACTAACGGTGTTAACAAAAAAGGACTAAATGTGTACTTTCCAAACATAAAAGACTAAATTGAAACTTGATGCAAACATAAGGGACCAAAAGTATACTTTAGACGAATAAATATGTCTTTGCACTTATGAGACATGCCTCTATTATTTAAAAGGCATGACCTTATTAATATAATTTTTCATCAAAATTAATAATAATACCATGGTTATAATTACGCTAAATCAAACCTAATGAATCTCAATATGTGGACCACTCAAGAGATATTTTAATAAAATATCTAACATCTCCATCATACCTTCATCATTCATATCTGCTTTCTCTTGCTTATTCCTCATATATCACACACCTCATTCTTGAACAATCCTCTTCTTTTTCTCCATTACTTCTCTAACAGCACAAAACAGACTGAAATGGCAGGAATACAACATGAGGTTGAGCATCCAAGGAAGGCCTTTGGATTGGCAGCTAAGGACTCATCTGGAGTTCTTTCCCCTTTCAACTTCTCTAGAAGGTTATATATAGACACACACACACAAAATAATATGTATATATATGCAAACATAATACACGCACACACACACACACACACATATTCACACGCACACATCTATGAATATGCAAACATAATACACACACACACACACACACACACATATATTCACACGCACACATCTATGTCTGTTTTTTTTATGATGTTGATCCTCACTTTCCCATCCTCTATTTTATCATTTCTGCAGGAAAACCGGAGAGAAAGATGTGAGAGTCAAAGTTATGTATTGTGGAATATGCCACACTGACGCCAGCATGCTAAAAAACGATTGGGGCATTTCCGTCTATCCCCTCGTACCTGGGTATGTATGTTGAACTTTATGTCATTAAGTGCTACTAGAATTATTTATTTATTTGTAATTATTATCGTTTTTTTAAAAAATCTTTAAGTTTAAATAAGTCAAATCAGTTATATATACCCCCCTATATGTAATCCGATTATATCCCACTTTTTGTTTATATATGTGTTATTAATTTTTTAAATTTTAGTCATTATGTCGAATGTCAATGTGGTCCCCAAGTCTCTCACCTATATATTGACTAATGATGATGGTTAATAAAATAAGATTAGTTATTGTAGCTCACATATTTTATTTCGTGGCTTGGTGTGAGTGTAAATACATATACACTCCTTTATGATTAAATTTGTAACTGATAGCTAGTGAGATTATATGAATGTGAAGGCTGAAAGTGAAATTCAGTGATTTAATTTTATTTTGATATAGGCATGAGATTGCTGGTGTGGTGACAGAAGTGGGAAGCAAGGTTGAAAAGTTCAAAGTTGGAGACAGAGTTGGTGTGGGATATTTAGTTGGTTCTTGTAGATCATGTCAAAGCTGTTCAGAGGACCTTGAGAACCAATGCTCAGAACAAATACTCACTTCTGGCTCTAAGTATGTGGATGGCACTATGACACATGGAGGTTATTCTGACTTTATGGTAGTGGACGAACACTTTGTGGTTCACATTCCAGATGCTTTGACTCTTGATTTTGCAGCTCCTCTGCTTTGTGCTGGCATCACAGTGTATAGCTCTTTGAGGCACTATGGTCTTGACAAGCCAGGTCTTCATGTCGGTGTGGTTGGTCTTGGTGGTCTGGGCCATATGGCTGTCAAGTTTGCCAAAGCGTTTGGTGCTAAGGTCACTGTAATTAGTACATCTCCTAATAAAAAGAAGGAAGCAATTGAACTTCTTGGGGCTGATTCCTTTATTGTCAGCCGTGAGCAAGATCAGATGCAGGTATGATAATCAGCTCTCACAAATGCTCTTAGAATATACTCCTTTTATGGTATTTAGAAGTTACTATTAACAAGTTTCTATTAACATGTTTGGCACTTCACAAAATTTAAAACAGTAGTCAAGTATATCAATTTCTCAACAAGTTTTCTATATCTCTCTGTATTATTTTTTTTGTTACACATATCTCTCTCTATTAACAGAAACTCCATCCTTCTTTATTTCCAAATTGCATACAATTTTTAACTTTACCTCTATTTAATATCCACTGCCCTACATAAAAATAAAATCAACACATAATAAATGAACAGTAAAATTGTACATTTATACATATAAATAATTTAATAACTACACATATAAATAGAACCAAATAAAAATATTATCTCTGCCCTATAAATAGAATCAAAGTATCAAAATATGGGGAAAACATATTGAGGTAATTACTTGGGGCAAGACATATTTCTGCTGCTTATAAGCAATTAGTTTGACCTGAGTTTTTCTCATCACAATAGATATTCACAAGAAAATTTAGACCTTCTAATTTTGAGTTCATACTTGGCTATATGTATCTGAGCAGGCTGCAATGGAGACTTTGGATGGGATCATTGACACAGTTTCTGCACAACATCCTCTGGGGCCTTTGATTATGTTGTTGAGGTCTAATGGTAAAATTGTTTTTGTGGGTGCACCTGAAAAGCCTCTAGAACTGCCAGTGGCCACTTTACTTAGGGGTAAGTAGTGTAAGAAAATATGTAGTTAATTACCATATTCGCTGTAACACACCTTGGTATCGCATAAATACTGAATTGCACTGCACAATGATTTGAAGATGTATGCATGTATTGCGAAGTTTACAAATAATGTTCCAACAATATATATTGGCAGGGAGAAAGATAGTTGCTGGGAGTTATATTGGAGGGTTGAAGGAGACAGAAGAAATGTTGGATTTTGCAGCTAAGCACAATGTGAAACCTGATATAGAAACTATTTCAGTGGATTATGTGAATACTGCAATGGAACGTCTTCTGAAAGCTGATGTCAAATATCGTTTTGTGATTGATATTGGCAACACATTGAAGCCAACATCCTCCTAAATATCGGCTTTTTGCAAGGGGTTATGTTTTTTTTTAATAAAAATGGATACTACTATATTACATGATGAAGCAACAACTAGTACAAAGTTCAAACCCCTTCATCAAGGTCCACCCCAATAAGGGTTATGTTTTAGATGTCCTATTTTGTACAAATAAATGAATGAAGATTAGTAGTGTGAGATTCATGAAAGATTACTGATCATGGAAATGGGAAGATAATGTTTGAAGATAACCTTTTTTCAGTTCAACAAATAATGACAACCATTTTAGATGTTTTATTTTTGGGACCTCATGCCATCTACTTCTCATTCAATAGTTACTTGATATGACATCAGAGAAGGACTGTAGGCATATTAGAAGTTAGAATTTTTCGGGGTATTCATAGATTCTAAAGACAAAACCATGCTAATCAATATCCAGAGTTCATTATAAAAAAAAATTATCCAGATTTTATAGTACGATCCGCTCTACCTTCAATGTTACCATTTGCTCCAACTTTTATGTTTTGTATAGGTGTTGATTAATTAGGTTCAAGCTTAATTAAAATCAGAATTGTTGTGACATGTAATGCTTCAACAGTCACACTTTGGCTCGAATATTGCTAAAATAAATCAACATATAACAGTAATAGATAAAAGTATATATTATATTTAAGAGATCGTCAATATAGTGGAATGAGTTTTGGCAAGTAAAGGGGTTATCTTATTTTTTGTTGCCAAAAAGGGGTTATAACTTATCCTTAATGGTAGCTCCATACAATCAGAGGCAAGAGGCGATCAACATTATTAGCTGAACGTCAGGATTGGATTATCCTTTCTTTTATTAATACAAATAGACATCTCAATACAAAAGATACATCCCTCCACTATAATCGTTTCAATTATTGGAGGGGATGTGGGAGAATATCTGAATATGTTAGAAAATTCCACTCACATGATGGATTTGACCCACTTTTCAGTTTTTGATTTTAAAAAATCTGAGAACAATATGTCAAGTGGATCAAATACGCAACAAAGCATCATTATATTGCTTTTACATATATTAATAGCACTAGTTACTAAAATTCAATTATAACTGCATATCCTTTTCTATTACGTCTAATTTAAATGATTGAAATCATTTTTTCACTTTTCTGGTTTTAAAACTTAATTCTCTTAGTGTGTAAAATTTAAAAGGAAGATAATTTGTTATTGTTTACAACACATGATTTATTTAAGTGTTAATATAATTTTTATCCTTAAACTTTCATTCAATTTGGTATTATTAGTCCTTAAATTTATAGTCAATTTTGATATCAATTCTTAGATGAAAATTCGATGACCAGTGGTATAAGCGGCATAAAGTTGAGGGATCAAAATCATTACTATAAAGTTTAGTAATCAAGAACAAAGTTGATAGACAATTCGAAATGGATCAAAACCCCCGATTTTAAATTAAAGTTTATGAACCAAAATCAAAACTGAGTGAAAATTTAAAACCATTTGTTGTATTAACCATTTATTTTAAAAAAATGAATAACTAACATTCTAAGCATTTTGTTTGATAATGTAATAAAAAGGTGGATGTTTTTTTATTATAAATGACTGGCTCTTAATTATAATTTTGTCATCATATATTTGAAAGAATAATTACTCTGATTTTAGGGTTTGTTGCTTCTTCTTTCAATACATTTGTCTTACACTCAGATTTAATATTGTCCTATATAATGAAGGTTTTCAGGTGCACTTGAAATGTTGATTGACTTGGCTGGGTACTCACACAAATCCATAAGACTCTAAATACTCTCTCTGGTCCTAAATATAATACCTAATTGACTTTTTCTGGAAAATCCTTAAAAAGACAAGATAAGTTAATTATAAATTGATTTACCTAATTTTTTCCCTTAAACAAGTTTATTTTACTTATAAACTAATGGATAATCTAAAAATATATCAAATATGTCATCATTTAATAACCTATTTCGCAACCTTAAACTCTAAAAAAAAAGTCAATGAGGTTTTATATTTAGGACCGGAGGTATTATGTTATACAATAGATACACCATGAGATGAAGAGAAGAGAAGAGAGATATACACATTTTTTGTGTTAAAAACTTCTTTTTATATAAAAAAAACTTTTTTTGTTTTCCCCAAATATTTTCTATTTATAAACAGTATATTAAATGTCACAGCCCTTGTTAAAAGCCACAATTATTACATATAAATTTATTGGGAAAATACTCATTTTAACCTATATTTTTCCACATATACATTTGACCCCAATTCTAATTGAATTTGAGTAACACACCAATGGTGTATTGCATTTTCCTACACATATACTATATAGTTAGACCAATAATATTGTGGGTTAACTATAAATATCTTTTGGTAACAATAAGTGAATGAACAATAGTTTGCAAAGAAAAAACAAAAAGCAAAAGGTTAGTAGTTAAATTTAATTTGTTTTGTTTAACACCATTTAGTAATCCAGTGCCCAGATAGGCAGGCAGGGATCCCTATGTTCGAACATACTCCCTCTGATCCTATTTATAAGTCGTCAACCGCCTAAATTGTACATACCAAGGAAAGGAGGTTAATGGAAGTTGGATCATTAAATTGGTCTTATTTTTTTTGTCTTTTCCATTTTTGCCCCTCTCACCTTTATCACTATGGCCAACTACATTTTCTCTCTCTCCATTAATCATTTATCTATAAAAGTGCTTTTTTCATCTTCTCTCTCTTCTTATCTTCCAATGTTCATTTTTCAATGTAAGGGTATATTAGGAAAATTTTAATAAATGAGTTAGTTAGTGGTAGTTTGTGACTTATATTAAGGACCAAAATTTAGAGACGGTTGGCGACTTATAAATAGGACTAGAGGGAGGTTCGCGCTTGAAATCTTGGTCAACGAAGCCATCCCACCCCAGCACTGAGATCTCATATATATCGCCGACGAAGAAGAAAGGTGAGCGGAGAAGTTAGAATTTAAGTAATAGGTAATAGGTATGATCCTTTCTCCAGCTCTTCCATTATTACGCCGCCGCCTTCCCTCATTGGCTGCTTCAATCTTCTTCCCAACACCTTCCATTCATAGCTCTTTTCCTTCCCGGTCTCCCCCACCACCCCTCCCACGTCTCCTACATGTATGTAATCCTACCTTCTTTCCTCTCTTTATGTGTTTCTTGTTTTAATGCCTCTTCCAACTTTGGTTTACTTATCATGTTACAAATTTTGTATATTTAAGTTACTATGTGATTCTTGTACTGCCTGGAATTGAAGGTGTTTTTGTTTTGCCATATATATCAATCTTTCTATTTTCTAAAGTTCAACTTAGTACTCCTCCCCTTGTTGTACTGTATTAAATTAAACTAAATAAAATTAAAGATCTAGTTGCGATTTTTTAGAAAATACGAGTACTAAACAATTTAAATAATCACCTTATAAACTAATTTACTTGAATTTTCTTACTAGCTACTGATTTTCACTTAAGAACTAGAGTAAATAATAAGCCACAATATTGATTAATTAACATGGGTTAGTTCTTCAAACTCTAGAATAAAGTTTAACTATATATCATATTTAGATGAGTTGATGAATGATAGAGCACAATATAACCTTGTATAATCTATGTAGCCAACTCTATTATGTATAAGGTTGTTGTTGTTATATTTGGATCTACTTACGATTTCCATATTGGCCAAAAAAATAAAAAGATCTACTTACCATTTAATATTAGTTATCTTCCTTCACTTGGTACAAAATCTTCTATATTTTCTAGATCGGATCTAATAGCAGACTGTGTTTTTTAACCTGAGGACATTTTCAGACCAGGCCTTAAGTTAATAATTCAAGTCGTACCTGACGGCTCCATGTGGTCAAGGTTTATGAGCAACACATTCTTTGACTGTGCTCCACGTGTCCGTTATGAATAATTTTTTTCAATTTTTTAAGAAGTCCCCTGAGAAAAGCAAGACCTTCGCCGATCGACCGAGTCCGAGTCAAGACAGAGACATCGTTCTCTAAATTCTTCTTCTTGTTTTTTTTTATCAATTTCTCACTTATACATATCCTTGTCCCTTTTGTTCAGTTCCTTGCGCAACACACTCACACCGAAGAAGCTATTAGTACATTTTCACTTTTGTGCCTTTACTTTATACTACCTCCAGTCCCAAATACAAGATCTAGATGACTTTTTGTTTGGAGAGATTAAGGTTGCGAAATATGTTATTAAATTATGACATATTTGATATTCCCTCCGGTCCTAAATATACGACCTAGATAGAAACTTCATTTTGGTCCTAAATATAAGACCTAATTACATTTTTGGTAACCTTCTTCCTAAACTACACTCTTCTTCTTCTTAACAACTCTTTTTGATAGTGGAAGGACTACTAAGTAATTGAACTAATTAAGGAGGGGTATTATTGGAAATACATAAAAAATTAAGTCTTCCTTAATCTCCCCAAAAAAAGTTATTTAGGTCCTATATTTAGGACCGGAGGGAGTATATTTTTAGATTATCCATTAGTTTATAGGTAAAATATACTAGTCTAAGGGAAAATTAGGTAAATCATCAATTTATAATTAACTTATTTTTCTTTTTTAGGATTTTCCAAAAAAGTCAATTAGGTCTTATATTTAAGACAGGAGGGAGTATATGTCTATGTTCCTATCTCTAAAAATCTAAAGTTACACCTTATAATTATACATGCAATACATAATAATTATAATATTACTCACATGAAAATCAAAGCCGACACAACCGTTGAAGTCATGTGCGTCATTGACACTTCATAATATTTTATCATTTTAATTTAATGTATCATTTCATTTCTTAATTAAAATAATGTGCGTCATGGAATACGTAGAGACCGCACACCTCTACAGTTGTTATTTTCACTGTAGGAGGCGTTGACGGTCCTGAAATGAAATTACTTATAAGTAGCACCTCTTTCATTCCACATCCCTCATTCGTCTCTTCTTTAATTTCTTTCTCATAGCTCTCACGTTTATTCCAAAAATACACCTCGTCCGTACGTGTCCACTTCTTTTTTCTACATACCTTGTTGTACTTTTTTTTTTTTTTTGCCAATACCTTGTTGTACTTATTAGTGTGACTTATAGAAATTAAAACAGCACAAACACATCCAAATGATGGCAGATCAACAACATGAACTTGAGCATCCAAGGAAGGCTTTTGGATGGGCAGCTAGGGACCCATCTGGGATTCTTTCCCCTTTCAACTTCTCTCGAAGGTACATTATATACACACAACATATCCTTGGCTGTTTCATTATATATAATGTTGATCATTGCTTTTATCAATCCTCTGTTCCATTATATTTTTTTTTTTGTTGAAATCAACCATTTCATTTTTGCAGGGAGACTGGAGAGAAAGATGTGAGACTTAAAGTTATGTATTGTGGAATATGCCACGCTGACGCCAACATGGTCAAGAATGATTGGGGCAGTACCGTGTATCCACTTGTACCTGGGTATGCACATGCATATGTACACACACA
Source organism: Mimosa pudica (assembly GCA_029929735.1). Taxonomy (NCBI): domain Eukaryota; kingdom Viridiplantae; phylum Streptophyta; class Magnoliopsida; order Fabales; family Fabaceae; genus Mimosa; species Mimosa pudica. The sequence goes on along the minus strand of JAKELP010000017.1, from coordinate 6,606,944 downwards.
CACACACTCATTCACTCTATCTGATAAATCTTGTCACTGATATCTTGTGTGGTATGACTATATCAAGGTTGAATGTGATTTACTTCGTCTGATCATAAATATAGGATCTATCGGACCTATTTAGGTTCCGGTCCTAAATATAAGATCTAATTGACTTTTTTTTTTGGAGAGATTAAGGTTGCGAAATAGGTTATTAAATGATGAAATATTTGATATATTTTTAGATTATTCATTAGTTTATAGGTAAAATAAACTAGTTTAGGGAAAAAAATTAGGTAAATCAATTTATAATTAACTTATTTTGCTTTTTTAAGGATTTTCTAGAAAAAGTTAATTAGGTCTTATATTTAGGACCGGAGGGAGTATACGATATTCTTAAACTTTTCTTAATTTTTTCTATATTATCGACAAAAAATATGAATGAGTGAGGGTGAAGATAAAGATAGGTGATTAGAATGTTGTATAATATGTACAAAATGCAATAGCAAGTATGATCTACATACTCCTATAATATGTAGTTCAGTTAAAAAAAAAGAATGTTGTATAATATTGTGATTTAATGAATTTAATTAACATAACAAACATCCTTAATGATGCCCAATTAGTTACAATAACTGATTTATTGACTTGGCTGGTGATTTAGGCATGAGATTGCTGGTATAGTGACAGAAGTGGGGAGAAAAGTAGAGAAATTCAAAGTTGGTGACAGGGTTGGTGTGGGCTACTTGATTGGGTCATGTCTCTCATGTGAAAGCTGTTCAGAAGACCGTGAGAACCAATGCTCAAAACAAATTCAAACTTCTGGTTCTAAATATATAGATGGCACTAGGACACAAGGAGGCTACTCAGATTCTTTGGTTGCTGATGAACACTTTGTGGTTCGCATTCCAGATGCTTTGCCACTTGATGCTGCAGCTCCTCTGCATTGTGCTGGAATCACAGTTTATAGCTCTTTGAGACACTATGGTCTTGATAGGCCAGGCCTTCATTTGGGCGTGGTTGGTCTTGGTGGGCTCGGCCATATGGCTGTCAAGTTTGCCAAAGCCTTTGGGGCTAAGGTCACTGTCATTAGTACATCTCCTAACAAGAAGGAGGAAGCTATTAAAAATCTTGGAGCTGACTCCTTTATTGTCAGCCGTGAGCAAGATCAGATGAAGGTATGGTACCTCCTTACAGATAAGCTTTTCATATATTTTATTGTGTCCTAAATATATAAGCTAGTTAGGGAGTTTACTTTGGTTCTAAATACTCCTTCAGTCTCTAAATATAATGTCATTTTAACTTTTTTAAGAGAGTTAAGGAAACAAATTAAATCACGAAATTATAATATATGACACGTGTAATTACAATATATGTTAGTTTATAATGAGAATAAACTAGTTTTGAGGGAAAAAATAACTTTAGACAATTTAAAGTACTCAATTTTGCAACTTTAACATTTTTCAAAGTGGCCTTATATTAGGGACGGAGGGAGTATAACTCAATTTACTTTGTCAAATACTAGTCTACATGGTTTAATTAGGAGATTTTAGGAAATGAAGTTCCAATAATGTAAATAGTGATTTAGAAAGGTATTTTATGAAAATCACCACAGTTTTCACAAATAACTTGTTAATCTCTACAAACAAGCTATGATCAGAGGGAGTGCCAAAATACCAAAAGTATCAAGGAAAATCAGACCTCATAATTTTGTGTTCATACTTGTATGCATATATCTATGCAGGCTACAATGGGGACTTTGGATGGAATCGTTGACACAGTTTCTGCACACCATCCTCTGGGGCCTCTGATTGGTCTGTTGAAGTTTAATGGTAAAATCGTGATGGTGGGTTCACCTGAAAAGCCTCTAGAACTGCCAGTGTCCTCTTTACTTAGGGGTAAGTAGTGTAAGACAATAATTGTTGAAAAAAGAGCTGAATTTCACTGGAGAATGAATTGAAGATTTGAATAACATGTAATGTGAAGCATGCAAATGTTCTAACAATATATATATTTATATTGGCAGGGAGGAAGATGGTAGCAGGTAGTTATGTGGGAGGGTTGAAGGAGACACAAGAAATGTTGAATTTTGCTGCTGAGCACAATGTGAAACCTGACATTGAAGTTATTCCAATAGATTATGTGAATACTGCTATAGAGCGTGTCCTTAAAGCTGATGTCAAATATCGTTTCGTGATTGATATTGGCAACACATTGAAGCCAACTACCTCTTAGATTTGCATGGTTCAAGACTGGTAATGGCTAGAGGATGAGAGCAATATACTTACGGATGAGAGTTCATGAAAGATTGCCTGACATGGATAAGAGAAACTGAAGTTTGATGACTTTCTTTTCAGATTTTTTTTAATATGGGGGTTGTTCCATCAACTTTCTGATTTCGTGTTACTTGAAAGTGTTTTATCATCTGAATAATGTTTAGATACTTGAAACAATGATATCGTCAAAATTATTATCGTGTTGATCCCATTGTGTGATCCACATAATAATTAACTCCATGTAATGAAATAAGATTTGTTGTTGTTGAGGAAATATTAATAATTCATGTTGTGTTGGATGTTTTTACATTAGATTTCGATTTGTGGTTGACATTGACTTCTTAGTTATGCTTAATTCAAGATTTTGGAGAGTATAGCTGTAAATGGTAGAGGTTGAAAGCTGGTTTGGTGTTGCTAGCTATATTCATCGTGTATTGTTCACTTCAAAACAAAGAGTCATGTATTGCATGGATTTAAAATAAAAAAAAAATAGACAACACTAATCAATATTCATACCTTATAATGATTAGTACACATTACTCTAAATTTTATGTCTCTAATAGGCGTTGATTTTTTAATGAACAAAAACTTAATTAAAATCCAAAGTTTTTGTAGAAATTAAGGTTACACTTCAGCGATCATATATGGCTTATCATAATGCTAAACACAAATGCATAAACACATTAACCAGAAGAGAATGATATATTAGGCATACATTATATAGCAGGAGTAGCTAATGCAATATTGGATTCTCCCTTTTTCTTCGGTGAGTATCAGAGGACACGGGAAATGTGAACAGTAATGGGCCTGACTTAATCTAATAGCCCGTACGAAAGTGAATTATTGAAGTCCAACTAACCGAATTGGATAAAAGCCCATTTATATTTTTGAAGATCTGGACCAGAGTGGGCTGGACGCAAAGCGTTATGAAACCACAGGACAATCATAACAATTTTCTATTTCCTAAGTTGACAATCTTGTTTGAGATTTGAGAAGCCATAAAATATCACATGCGGATGCCTCTTCTAAGTTCTAATGAAAATTTAAACATTGGTTTGTCAACCCACATTAATCAACCCACTCTGGACCAGAGTGGGCTGGACGCAAAGCGTTATGAAACCACAGGACAATCATAACAATTTTCTATTTCCTAAGTTGACAATCTTGTTTGAGATTTGAGAAGCCATAAAATATCACATGCGGATGCCTCTTCTAAGTTCTAATGAAAATTTAAACATTGGTTTGTCAACTTGTGTGAATGCAGCCATTTTCTCTAGATCCAACCCACATTAATCAATCACAACAATTGATAAGTGAGGTTGTTCATGGAAGATCTACTATCGTATGGGTTTTACTATTAGGGAATGAGAAAAAAAGGGGGAAATCACAAATAAATCTATTCAAAATAAAATATTGTATTGCAACTTCCGAAGTATTCTAAAGTAATTATCATTTCCCATCTCCTTGTTTTATATGGAACTACATACCATATTTAAAATAAAAATATTGAATCGGTATGTTTTTGTACGAAGTATCAATTGACATTAAAAACAAAACAAAGAATAACAGGAGAAGGACGAGAGGGTATTAAAGTCATGTTATCCTTATTTTAAAATTTCAGTTTAAGTCAGTAACTTAAATAGGGATTTGTTGAATTTTACAAGCCTGATTTAGAATTTTTATTTTTTGTATAACTTGAAATATAGGTGGGTAAGGTAATGGGGGCTAACTAGGATCTAGGCAAGCCTCTAGGGTTAAAAAGCACTTACAAAAAGACGCCTATAAATCGAGATTTGAACTCATAACCATATAGTTATGAGTTAAACCCCTTTAACAACTAAACCAAACTTTGTTGGTAGAATTTTTCCTATATTAAATATTGTTGGTAGAATTTTTCCTATTTTAAATAGTTTTATATAAGATTTTGGGTAAAGGTGCAAATCCATCTAGAAGTTTCGTAAAGTTGTATATCACGCTGAAATATTTTAAGGTGCAATTTTCCCACAGCAACAAAATATAGTAGCAATGTTACCCCTCTGTTACATTAGATAATAAATGTTGACTTTTTCAGTCCACGTGCAGATAAAATTGGGTTATGAGCCCACCCAGAAGTGACACATGGACGGATAAAAGGTACAAATACACCACGAAAGTTTCCCCTGAAGTATTTTTAGATGCAAGTTTATTATAAAAATAAAAAATGGTGCAATTTCAACCCAAAGTTAATTGTCTAAACAATCAAATGTTGTTGACCTTATTATGCTGATATGGGATCCATATAAAATTTTTCTAGTTCTATAGTTGTAGTCAAATTCAAATCCCATAATTAACATGTAAAACACAGAAAATTGTTGAATATTGACCAGCCGAGAAATAACATTTTAAGAAGAATAAATTAGTTTGATAGTAGTGTATAAATTAAAGACCCAACAAGACAAGCAACAAATCTAGAATTTGAGTAAAATTTGAAAAGTATGAAGGATTGATTAAATTGAGAATTTAAGGGGCAGAAGTGGAGGAATAAGAAGATGAACATTTTAATTCTTTTGTTTTTCATTAATGAATTTGACTTCATTTTAAAACTAGAAAAACAATTGACATGGATCTGAAATTAGTATTATAAGGTTAACTGACATTTGATCATTTAAAGTGTACTAATATTTTATTTTTGGGGTAAAATTAAACCTAAAAATACTTCAAAGAAATATTTGCACATTTACTCGGTCCACTTGTCGGTTCTTGACGGGCCTACAATCCAACTTTATCTACCACATATACTGAAGGAGATAGAGCTTATCTTCTGATCTAACCGAGGGGCAATATTACTATGATATTTTATTGATGATTTGCCACTTTTGGTAAACTTCACGTTTATTAAGATATGTGCACGTTTATTAAGATTATTCCATGAAAAATGGAATGAAGCAATGAAAGGAATCGTTAATGTGAAAGCACGTGTAACAGCACTCTTGCTCATTCGTGAATGCATTTTTGAAAGTTCATTTCATGGTTGTCACGGAACTTCAGCTTGCTGCACCAAAAGGGACCGTTCAGAAGTACGGGAACCGTCCATACCTGTGGAAACTGCAAATTTCTAATTCACACATAAGCCGAGTCTCTGAGATTGAGAAAGTCATTTTGTTAACATATAGCATCGTCTCAAATATTTGTTTGTAGTATGAGTAACTTGGTCTTTAGAGTTTAGACCTCAATTCACCCACCTCCGAACACTCAGATTTTGTCTTCTTATCCCACTCTTCACTTGCTTCAGATACTCTATTTTCCAATGATGTGTAAGGGGAACAGGAGCGTACCGGTGGGAATTTTAAAAGTTGGACACATGTCCAAATATCAAGAGGAATTTCTTAAAAGTTAGTAATAGTATAATAGCATAAATTATTGTTGTCAAACTCATGAGTTCACCTCATTCTTTACCGGATTACTTTCTAGTTGACAAAATCATACTCCCTCCGGTCCCTAATGTAAGAGCCCAAAATTTGAATAGTTTTGGTCCCTAATGTAAGAGCTCACCCCATATTCTCTCCTCATTTAATGCATTTTTCCTACTTTACACCTAACTCTCTTTCATATTTATTAATGCTTATGTATTTCTCTCTCTTAAAAGTACCATAATAAATATGAGCAATTTTGGAAAAGAAGCATTAACTCCAGACATCCAACTAACATTCACATGTTTTCTTAAGAAGCGTTTTTTTGACGGCTAGCTCTTATATTAGGGACCGGAGGGAGTATCATATTACAAGTTAGTTAAAAGTGTATTAGTTATAAATTTAATTAAACTTACAAGTTTAATTACCTACCGATTCCATGAATTTACACATTAATTTATGTTTCATCTTATAAAATATTATTGTTAGCTTGATGTAAATCTCAAGTCAGCTTTATAAATTAGATTCAATAATTTTGTATATAAACTCTTTAGAAATTCGTTCACTCTATTGAGTTTAATGAAGTATGACTGTTTTTATATTGAATGTCAATTATTCATATTTAAAACTTATTTAAATCAAATTATTGTTAAACGCAGACTCCCTGCTGACCATAATGCAAGAGCCCAAAATTTGAATGGTTTTGGTCTAAAATATAAAAATTCATTACATTCTCTCTTCATTTAATTGTTTGTTTCTACTTTGCCCTAAATCTCTTTCATTGTTAGTAATGTTCATGTATTTCTTTCTCTTAATAGTATTATAACAAATATGAGTAATACTGGAAAAGAATAATTAACTTCAAACACCAACTAACTTTTACATATTTATTTAGGAAGTGTGTTTTGATGGTTTAACTCTTATATTACGAACCGGATAGAATATTTGTTAAGAAAAGTGAACTTTTACGATTTTAAGATCTGAGCGTACATTATTGGAAAGAGTTTGATTAAACTCACAAATTTAACAATATTTATCAAAAATCATTTAATTTTTCTTAAAAAACATAGATAGTTACTACCTATGATCTTTAAATATAAGATTTAATTGACTAATTTGAAAAAATAAAGAATTTACATAAGTTATTTCACTATGACATCACTTATATAATCATTTGATTCAATATCATTTTATTTGTCAAGGAACTTAGTTCAAAAGTTAATTAGGGATGAAATATTTTATATTGAGTATCGAAATTAGACTTTAAACTAACTTTTATATATATAATTAAGGCTCAAGGTAGTATTTTTCATCAAATCTTCTAACTAAAAAGAATTAGAAGGATATTTAATATAGCATATACCCCATGTATGTTGAAAATAGTTGGGAAAATTAATTAGAGGTCCCCCACAAGGGAGTTAATACTGGAAAAGTCCCAAAAGTTGAAAATATTAATGTAGGGTCCCAAGGGACCTCACATTAATATATTTGAAAAGTGAAAAGACAGTTTTGCCCCTAGCCTTAAAAAAAGGGGGAGGGTGGGGGGCGAGCTGGAGGGGGAGGGTGGGGGTGGGGGGCGGCTGGAGGGGGGAGGGGGTGGGTAAGGGAGGAGGAGGGGGGGGGGGTGGGTGAGGGAGGAGGTACATTTTTTTAAGGCTAGGGGCAAAACTGTCTTTTCACTTTTCAAATATATTAATGTGAGGTCCCTTGGGACCCTACATTAATATTTTCAACTTTTGGGACTTTTCCAGTATTAACTCCCTTGTGGGGGACCTCTAATTAATTTTCCCAAAATAGTTTTTTAAAAAGCAATTAAATATTTAAATTTAAGAAAGTAAAATTGTACTTTTTGGCAAGAAAAGACTGTACTGATACCCAATAAGAGGCACTTATTCGTAAGAGTTCCTTCTGACTCTAGGTCGGCGTGTATTCATTGATGGTCCAGAGTCGTATTGTCAATTGGAGTAATATTTCCAGAATTTTGTTGTCTATAAACATTTATTATTTCTAGAACTTCAATTGGATGTATGCGTATACTTCCACTGTCCTTGTTAAGTGAAATTAATCGAATAATTAATTTCTAAAAATTAGCTAAATTTCATTAAAAAATAATAAATATATATGGACAAAAAATTGTTTCAAAAAATATCCCTATTTAAAAAGGTGAAAGAGAATGTGGGGAAGCAAATATATCAAAGTGAACTGAAGAGTCATTTTTTTACCAACTAGAAGAAGAGTCGTGTTAAGAGAAACGAGGTATGTATGCATTAAATGATTAAATGATGTAAAACAAATTAATAAGAGTAATATTGAAAAAAATACATCATCATGATTTGCCTAAGATTTGCCTATTAGTTGTCATTTTAGCATTTGCGTTTGTTTTCAGTTTGCTACTTCTGAAGTTGATATTATTTGATATTTACTCCTTTGTGAGTGTGGTTGTATTGTTGAAACTTTTTGCCATTTGCTGATAATGATAACAGTTTTTTCGATAAAAAAAATACATCATCATGATTTGAAACAAAATCATTCAAAAAGTTTCCTTTCCCTTGCATTAATTATGGCACGGATGGAGGGGTACCATTTTGGCTTTTTCACACTTACTTGGGAAGAAATCCAAAACAATGAACATCATCAAGGCAAAGCAACGGACACGTGCGTTGTTGGTTTGAGTCGTGTGCGTCATCGAATGCGTCAGCAGAATCCCCACACTTCTCACTTAGCTTATAAATAGCACCACCTTTACAACCTCATACCTCATTCTTAACTTCCTTCACATATTGGCAAAAAAAAAACTTCCTTCACATATTCATTAAAACACTCTCGCTTATACACATATATACCTTCATCTCTCGTTCGCAGATACCGAAATTGCACTAGCAGATTAAAATGGAAGGAACACGTTATGAGTTTGAGCATCCAAGGAAGGCCTTTGGATGGGCCGCTAGGGACTCATCTGGGATTCTATCCCCTCTCAACTTCTCTCGGAGGTACTTTATACATATATATCAAATTGCGTAACTACTGTTACATTATTCAGTGCACGTTTTTTTTATAATCTTCCTTCTCTAATTTACAACTTAGTTGATTTTTGTTTTTATAGAATTTTTTTTATCAGTGTTTTTATAGAATTGATAGTAGATTAAATAAGTCACTTAATTATGAGCCATATTGTGTATATATTATTAGACTATATGTTATTTTATCCATACTATAACATAATTAGTCGTACGGCATATTCCACTGAAATTCCATTTTTAATGTGGATTTTCTAAGTTTTCTTATACTTATATTAAACAATTTGATTAATTGATCCGAACCCCTTTGCTTGCAACAGTGTTTGGGAATGATTATGGGTTTTTAATGTTCTTCACACAATTATGGATTTTCTAAGTTTTCTTATACTTATATTAGCCATATTGTGTATATATTATTAGACTATATGTTATTTTATAATTCAAATAATTAGGCTAACATATATTTAAATAATTTAGCGATTTTCATATTCCTAAGATAATAATATACATTTGAGTTACGTTTGATCATTTTTTGTTGGTGAAACAACAAATTAAACTTTCATTTTTGCAGGGAAACTGGAGAGAAAGATGTGACATTCAAAGTTATGTATTGTGGAATATGTCACTCCGACCTCCACTCGCTAAAGAACGAATGGGGCAATTCCGTCTACCCAATTGTACCTGGGTATGCATGTATAATATACCCGCTATATATCTCTTTATACATATTTTCAATATGATATTTAGATAATAGATTGTGATATGAACGTGAAGGTTGACATTGAAATTTTTTGATTTTGTTCTAATAATATAGGCACGAGGTTGCTGGTGTGGTGACAGAAGTTGGAAACAAGGTAGAAAAGTATAAAGTTGGCGATAGGGTTGGTGTTGGATGTTTGGTTGGGTCATGCCGATCATGTCAAAGCTGTTCCAATGATCTTGAGAATCAATGCTCAAAGTACATTGCCACATATGGGTCCAAGAATGTGGATGGCACTATCACATATGGAGGTTACTCTGACTTTATGGTAGCGGACGAACACTTTGTGGTTCGCATTCCAGATGTTATGCCTCTTGATGTTGCAGCTCCTTTGTTATGTGCTGGGATCACAGTGTATAGCCCTTTGAGATATTATGGTCTGGACAAACCAGGTCTTCATGTGGGTGTGGTTGGTCTTGGTGGGCTCGGCCATATGGCTGTCAAGTTTGCCAAAGCCTTTGGGGCTAAGGTCACTGTCATTAGTACATCTCCTAACAAAAAGAAGGAAGCCATTGAACATCTTGGAGCCGATTGCTTTATTGTCAGCCGTGAGCAAGATCAAATGCAGGTATGTACTACTCCCTCCATGTCCGTAATATAAGAGCTAGCCGTCAAAACACGCTTCTTAAAAAACATGTAAAAGTTAGTTAAGAGTCGGGGTTAATGCATTTTTCTAATATTGCCCACATTTATTATGATACGTTTAAGAGAGAGAAATACATAAATATTAATAAATATGAAAGATAGTTAAGGACAAAATAGGAAAAAATGCATTAAATGAGGAGAAAATGTAGGATGAGCTTTGTCATTCGAATTTTGAACTTTTATATTTTGGGCCAGAGTGAGTATATTATATTACAATTGTGCTTTTAGATTAATTTATACTATGTGGGGATTGGGTGGTAGAAGGGGTTGGTCCCTTACTAACGTGGGTGAACTAAAGTTCAAATTACTCTTGTAATGAATGATGTGTTCAATAATGTCTCGAATAAAATTGCTTGCAATGAGAAAATAAATGTCCGTGATGGACAACTATACCTACAATACATCGTCATATGGAAATTAAGACAAGACACTCTAATTTTATGTTCATTCTTCTGTGTGTAGTCTGCAATGGGGACTTTAGATGGGATCATTGACACAGTTTCGGCTCAACATGCTCTTGTGCCTTTGGTTGGTTTGTTGAAGTCTAATGGAAAACTTATACTGGTGGGTGCACCTGAAAAGCCTCTAAAATTGCCACTATTCCCTTTACTTGCAGGTAATCAAGCATATGAAAAATCTTACAATGCATTATATCATGCTTTCAGTGATGCGTTTAATTTTGTAGAACTATCATAATGAAATGCACTGCAGAATTATTTGAAGCTTTAACTAGAAATGCAAAGCTATGGTTTTAACATTGATATAAATGTATGTTGGCAGGGAGAAAGACGGTAGCGGGAAGTATGATTGGAGGGTTGAAGGAAACACAAGAAATGATGGACTTTGCGGCTAACCACAATGTGAAACCTGACATCGAAGTTATTCCAATGGGTTATGTGAATGTGGCAATGGAGCGTCTCCTTAAAGCTGATGTCAAGTATCGTTTTGTAATTAACATTGGGAACACATTGAAATCAACAGCCTCTTAGATATACATGTTCATGATTTTAGGGAATGGCTGAGGATGTGAGAGTAATTATTAATAGTATTCAAGATGTACTGAGACTTCATTTTTTTCCTACAATGTTACTGATAGTCAATTTGCTGCTACAATAAATACCCCTATTAATATTTATCTAGCCTATTGTGTTGATTTACGATTACTTCTTCCATTTGACTTTTCTTGGGAAATCACCAACTAGTTTTGTTCGATATCCTAGTTTGTATAAACCTATAAATAAATGAAATGAACTGTAATTATCCAAAATAATTGAGAAGGTACTTATCATGAAAATGAGAAAGTGAACGTTGAAGAGGCTGTGACACAATCTCAATAATTACTATGTATAATGAGGTTTATCCAATTAACATATATATGATTAACATATAATTGGTCTAATGATATTTCCATGTTACATCTTACAACTTCGAGTTCAATTACTAAAAAGCATTTTTTTCTTAAAAGAGAAATGTAGGGATTTTGAAATTTGAATTGTCAATTGCTTGAATACCTGATAATAAAATTTCTTGGTAATTGCTTATTCAGATGTGAAAACAAAAAATTAATGATGTTGAACCAAAGGAGTTGGAAGGATCTTAAAAGTGTCTGAACAATATATTGGGGTCTTATTAATTATCTCAGCCTCTATTTGATATATACGTGACTAATTAGAGCTCTATGCAAAGCAAAATATAGATAAGCACTTCTTATGAATTAATTAATCATAATTTTGGTTTTGATAAGTGAATTTGATTCTATAGGGTAATTTAATAATTTACATACAAAATATAGTATCAAATCAATTCATTGATTCTGTGAGAAATTTTAAAGGGAAAATTAATTTCATGTCCCACCTAAGACACATGCATAATATTGAAAAGGTCTCGTCAATTGGTCAAATTAAAGTAGGGTCTCAAGGAACCTTACTTTAATTATGTTACAACACAAAAAGATTCTTACGCCCTCTTTGTTAAATTAAAAGAAGTAATTAAAGTCAAAGGGTGTAAGAGTCTTTTTGTGTTGTAACATAATTAAAATATGTTCCTTTGGACCCTATTTCAATTTGGTCAATTGGTGAGATCTTTCCAATAGTATCTATCTTGGGTGGGACTTGAAATTAATTTTTCCAATTTTAAAATATTTTTGGCCTAATTTAAAATGATGTTCTTTAGTACCTTGCTAACTTTTTTTTGGCCAAAAGTACCTTGCTAAAATTATAATCAGCAAAGATGGTAAGTAAATATTTTTTTTCAACACATACCCATGTTTTAACACGTAACAAACTAGATTTATATAAGAATTTCCCCAATAATTATGAAAACTGAAACAAAAACTTAAAGAATATTTTAAAATTTCTGAATAAGATATTTTAACTAGTTTGTATTAGGGAATAGAGTATAATCAACAACTCTAAATAACCTCGTTGAAATTTTAAAATTTGAAAACTATTTTTCGGTTATTTCCCCACTACAATTACCCTCATTTGAAAAAGGGGAAAATTAATTTCAAGTCTCACCCAAAACATATAATATTGGAAAAGTCCCACCAATTGGTCAAAGTAAGATTACATGAGACCTTGCTTTAATTATATTACAACACAAAAACAGTCTTATGCTCTCTTTGTTAAATTAAAAAAAAATAAAGTCAACGAGAGCATAAAAATATTTTGTATTGTAATATAATTAAAGTAAAGTCTCTTGAAACACTACTTTAATTTTGGTCAATTGTGTAGAACTTGAAATTAATTTTCCCTAAAAAAAGGTGTTGCCTTAGTTGGCCGTCCCCCTTCTTCAGGTCGGAGTTTGGCTAAAAATCGACCCAATGGGTTTGATTCTGTTTCCTGGGTCTACGCGATATTGATATGATTGAGAAGTGGGGCACCGTTTTTGGACAGATGAGATGTAAAAGATCTTGAAGGGGAAACTAATGGCACGACTTTTACACTCTTATCCATGGCCCATAAATTTTGGCAAAAGCCCATAAACTTGTCAGGCCATGCCAATGAGGCCCTTTCCTCTCTATTTTTTCACGCCATGTCAATGTCATAAACATTCAAATTTTGACTCTTATATTATGAATCAGAGGGAGTATTTTATAGTTTCCTGAAATTTTTACCATTAGTTGTTAAAACTTTTGTAAAATATGAATATGTATAATATAATAAAGAATTTCCAGAAAATTCAAGGGAATTAAATTCAAATTGAAGTATTCAAAATCGATTTTGAAAGAATTTTCTTGTGAAATGCAGCTCAAAATCATTTTTGAGAGAAGTTTATGTTATGACATAGCTCTCAAAATTGAGTTTGAGAGAAGTTTTTGTTTTCAAATTACGCTCAAAATCCCATTTTTTCATGGATATGGTATTAATTTTTAACAATTGAAATTATAATTGTTAAAAATATTTATTTATTTATTTTTGGGATACAATCACTTAGTTGAAGCTAGGGTGGGAATAACCCAACCGCCAGCTATTAGAGGCTTATGACTTGGATCATTAAGGCTTTACACCGGCCTCTTTATTTCTAGGTCAGTCCCAAACCCAGACTTTTTCTTTTGGCCTTTTTTGGTTAACGGATCATGTTCAAGTTTAAAAAAGTCTATTAGCTTATTAGTGTAGCCTATTAAGCACTTTTTATAATATTTTTAAATAAAAATTATATTATTATAATTGATTGATGTTATTTGTTACTAATTCTTAATATAAAATTATAATTATATTCTCTATACTAGGTTTTATATTACAGTACCTATAATTTTCTAAACATCTTCATAGAAAAGAAAGTCATCATTCACTACTCTAAACCTCTTATTGTATTATGTTTAATTTATCAGGTCTTTTAATATACTAATAGCCAAACCAGTTCAGGGCTTCAGGCCACAGGCCAGATCTAAACAGTGGCCTCTAATAGGCCACAGGCCAAACTTAGATCTCTTTTCAACAACAAAGGTCACGTCAATTATGGTACATAACTGGACTAAACACTATTCCCACCCCTAGTTGAAGCTACAAAAATCTCTCCATTTAGTTAATAATATATTCATTTTTTTCATTTTTTAATTCAAATATAAATTTATAATATTTAAGAATGACTTTATTTTATTATTTATTGAATTTTTGAATTTGAATATAAAACTTATAATTTCTTCTTTTTTAATCAATATAAATATAATTTATAACATTTAAAAAATATTGTTGAATTTAAATATGAATCTTATTAATAAATAATCATTAAGGCAATATGATTATTTCCACTTTTTTTAATTCCTTTCCACTATTTTCAATCAATCAAACAAAATTTTTTCCACCAAAATCATTTTCCTTTTTGTGTCAACCAAACGCATAAAACCCTTTTCCCATCAAAATGATTTTCCTTTCCACTCTCCAATTTTCATTTCATTCCATTCTATCAGAAAGTTTTTTTTTCCATTCTCCAAGTGTAGTGAAATTCTCCGTGAAAAAATGGAAATTAATTCACTTAGATATGGGAAGGAAACATAAAAGAAGAAAGTGTCAGCTTTTTGCAGACGCCAAGAATCAGAAAATCAAAGAAACAAAAGGGAGAAAAGTGATATGCATTTCGTATGACAATAGAGTGAAGAGACGAGAGGCCGTAGCTACGTAGCCATGGCTTTGTTAATAAATAATATAGAGAGAAGAGAGAGAGTTGCAGCTGTAGGGGACAGAACTTCAGAAACCACGCATCGATCATTCCGTACTCTTTAACACAACTCATTTTCTCATTCAATTCAATGCTGTTCCTATCTATCTGCTTCTGCTTATCTCTTACTTCATAGCAGAGTTTTTTTGTGGAGTGCTTCGTATCCTAATAGCCAACTCCATATGGAATTACAAACCAGAATGATTAGATTGAGGACATGATAAATATATTAGGAACCAATCTTAACCTTACATGTTTTATTTTTAAAGGATCAAAGTTGTAGTATTTAGTTAAGTAGAAATTAAATACTGGTTGATCCAATTATTTACTTGGTTCTATATGTATCTTGAATTTTCTTGCGAAAACTATATTTGTGTTTTAAGTAAAAGAATATAATAATGTAGTACAACTAGATCCAAATAAATCATAAATTATTAAAAGGTCTCAAGGAACTTGACCTATTCTAATTGTAAAAAGAGACACTCTCTTTGTCTACATATAAAAACTAATGGATTTTTTTAAGAAATTCCTACTAGAGTGAAATGAACCACTAAATCATAACATATTTTGCATATTGTCTGATTTTAGAGAATAAACTATTTTAGAGAAAAAATTTACGAAAATCAATTTTCAATTGTCTTATTTTGCTTTCTTATAATTCTTCAAAAAATTCAATTAACTTTTATATTTAGGAGTGAGAAATATTTACCTATACGTTGGTTGTCATTACTCATTAGAGATTCTTATCATTTTTAATAGCGCTTCCTCGCATAGCTTGTCAATACATACTTTTGTCAACCAAAATAAAATTTGCCAATTAACAACTGTATTGGCATGGATGGAATTATTATTGACGATAATAAGAACAGTTAACGAATATTGATAGAGAGCAACAAAAAGTTTTTTCATTGAAAGTAAATCCTTTTTTCATAATTGGAATCTTTTGTCTCGAACCCCTCATAATTAAAAAAAGCCACTGAAGTTAATTCAAAATTTTCCCCACATACATTATGTATATTTATTGAAATTATAATTTGTAGAAATTTTTCATCCATTATTGTATATTGTGTATATACTTAAAACCGTGAAATTGTTTGTGTAATTTAAATTATGTACACCTATAATAAGTTGAAATAAGCTAGATACTCACTTTTTATTAAAATAATGCAATTTAAAATTTTATTATTATTTATTTATTATTGTTATTGTTTAATTATTAAATATAGGACATTTTTCTAAAAACTGATAATGTTTTTAAATTTTAAATAATATATATAAATATATTATTTTAATTTTTAAATATATTATTTTAAAATCATATATTGTGTTAATTATTGCTTTTTAAATATAATTTTAATTTTTATTGACAAATATTCATTACGATCAATATGGTCATTTTTTTAATACAGATCAATATGGTCATTTACACAACCTTCGTTCAAATATAATTTAAACTTAAATATATAATATTTTTAAATTTTCATTTCAATTCCATTTCTTTTATGTGTCAACTAACAAGATATCCTTCTTCCTTTTTATTCCACTTATTTCGTTTCTATTGCAGTCATTTCCTTTCCTTTCTAACAGTTAAACGGACCTCTTTATTGCGCCTTCGCTTCTATGTACTAGTCTCTCATTTGTCCATTCCTCAACTACCAGTAGTGTAGTAGCCTCCAACACCCTCTCTGCACTGTATCATCACTGTGTCAATCTTAACAAAAAGTACACATATTTTAATTTCCCTTGCTCTCGGATCTCATCTCTGATTCCAAATATAGATTCTGCTCTTTTCAGTTCTTTCTCTTTTTCTTTGCCTTTCCATCAGTCAATCTCACATGAAAGCGATTGTTCATTTGACGGACCTTAATTGTTGGACTTATGGCCTAGGAAGCTGTTGTATGATTTTGTCTTTTAACACTTTGATTTTTACAAATACTCGTATATTACAGTAAATAACTGGCGTGGAATAAAAATACCCAAGAGGTCGATCGATCATGAATATGACGGGTGCTTCATCTGCTACTGCTTCCGGCTTGTTTATATTTGTACTATACCTTAATTGTAATAAAGAGAAAAATTTAATGGAAGTGGGGCTTTATTGTCCTTTCCTTCTCTCTGTATTTGGTTTGCTTACAATATTGCCTTATACATACGCCTCATTGCATGCCATTTTTTCTTACTGTCTAAAGCCCTAATAACATGTCAATTCAGCTGCGAGGCATATGTACTCTTTCCTGTCTGTCCTCCCTTTTCCTTTCAACTCAATCAATACGATTCAGAATCAACACGATCAACAGATAAAGAGGGAAAAAGAAAAGAGGGGGAAAAGTGAACTTATTCTTCTATGCGTGGGTCATCTTGTTTTAGGTTCACATATATGCTTAACATTTATGCCATTTATGGCATATCCAAACTATAAAAGCGTTTGTAATAATTGAATATGTGGTGCTAAGTTTTTCAACATATAAACTTATGCATATGATTGTCAAGTAGTCTGCATGTCTAGGGATAAATTTGATTTTAAAAACTTAAAGTTAAAACATTATGCTAGATTTTCTCAAATTAAAAAATGGAAAAAAATATAAACATTATGCTAGATTTTCTCAAATTAAAAAATGGAAAAAAATATAATTTATCAACAGCATAAGCCATCAAAAGATTGATCTAGAGATGTGCCCCCAACATACAATGGTTTGAAGTCAATAAGAGGGACTAATGTTCATTAATTGAGATCACAAGTTGAGGCCTCACTGGATTGGAAAAAAAAATCACACTCAGATAGTTTTGCGTCATTTGGAACTTGAATTGTTTCCTGCAGATTTATTGATTTAAACATATTTCAGATTTTTGTAAGATAAAACTCTAAACGGTCCTATTTTTTTCCCAAAATAGTCTATGTAAGACTCCAAATCTTGAATAAATCATAAATAAAAAAATTGACTAAGTTTATTATTTATCATTATTATATTATTTAACAATAATGTTGTTGTCATATATTTAGCACTGATACTCATGATGAGTATCGTTGCCTCCTATCGCATGGGTAACCCGGTTTTAACAAGAACAACAGCATTATACCAAATTTTACTATGTCTGTTGTCTTCACTACAAGAAAATATACCTCTAGTCACACCTGAAATGTCGCGCAACATGCATGAGTGACAAGTTTAATTTTTTTTTTTTTGAAATTTACCTGTTTTGTCGCGCAAAATATGGACTATGTTGCGCGTTTATATGCGACAATGTGAGTTTTATTATTTTATTAATATAATTTATTAATTTATATTTTTTATACGCGACAAAATATGTTTGTCGCGCATCAAAAAGCGCAACAATTATAAAATGCGTGACAAACGTGGATGATTTTAATAAATATTGTTGTCGCGCTTTGTGCATGCGCGACAAATCTTAAAAAAATTTAAATTTGAATTTCCTTCCAACCTCCCCACTTTTTCCCTATATAAACCCCACTCCTCCTCAATTTTTCTCCCCCACTCCCCACTTTATTTTTCCTCCTCCTTCCCCACTTTCCTTTCTTCTCCATCTACTTTTTCTAATTTTTTTCCTCCTTACTATTATTCTTCTTATTCACATTTAAGTAATTATCTCTCCATTTTTTGTAGTTTAATTCTTCGAAATCCTCTCCAATTTAAGGTAACACTATATTATCCTCTAATACTTGTTTTTCTTCATATATTATAATTTTAACTCTTCTATTTTATCTTCTAATACTATTTTTTCATTATTTTTCCATTTAATCTTCCCAATAAAAAATATTTAAATTCCTTAAGAAGATTGTAAACTTATTTTAACTAGCATATACTAGAAATTGATAAGGGAAATAACTAGCATATTTTTTAACATAAAATATGATTGTCGCGCATGGGATGCCCCATGCGCGACATTTTTTTTAACATAAAATATGATTGTCGCGCATGGGATGTCCCATGCGCCACATTTTTTTAACATAAAATATGATTGTCACGCATGGGATGCCCCATGCGCGACATTTACATGCGCGACACACTTTTGCTACGACACAAAAAATCGCGTATGCATAAAACGTGACATACCCCTTTGTCATGTTTTTAAACGCGACTAAGTCCCAAAATCGCGCGCGACTAGCCTCACATTTTCTTGTAGTGCTTTAATTCCCCCTAAATTATTTCTTTTTTAATAATAGAGAAATGACATAAAAATAGCTCCTGAATTTCCAAATCTCATAAAGGTGATTTGTTGTTGTTCATTACACTCAACTAGTTAACACTGTTTCTCAACTAATTACAAAATTTTATATGAGATTTTAAAAAGCAGAAGATATTATTTTTCATTTTTCCTTCAATAATTTTTTTTATAATCTTCCCTTTAGTAATTTACCTTAGAATATGAATTGAACTTAAAATTTGAGGCTAAGGATCCATCAGTTGACAAAAGATAACATTCAATTCTTTTTGAAGAAAGGACACCTCCGCGCTTTTGGTTTCTTTTTTTTAATCACAAAAAACAAAATCAGTTACTAATTAATTACCCTATATATTCTTCATCGTTTAACGCAATCGGGAAAACTTGAGAACATCTGCAACCGTAATTGAACAGAAAAAAAGAAACAAACTGGCTTCTCATACACATACAATAAATAACTTGGAAAGTTAATAATGAAGTAGAAGATGATAAAAGTGGTTAGAGGAATGGATGAGAGAGAGAATAGATATAGCTAGCTCGTGAGATGTAAGTAAGGTTGGAGGAAACCTTGGTGTTATGTAATGCATGAATGAGGGTGGGGTTAATGTTAGTTTCTCATATGGTTTGGTCTCTCACGGGAATCCACCCACCTCTCTCACGTGTTCCTCCCTCTCTTTGCCTTTCTGTTTTCACCTTCTTATTGCTTGTACCCATGGCCAATATAATTGCCCAATTGGCCATATCCTTTTTTCTTCCTTGTCATCCAGAAAGCTTGCCTTGTCGCCGTAAGTGGTCAAATAAGATGGGTATTGGTGCATCAAATTGGTAAAGTTGTTACCATATAACATGGAAGTATGGAAGTTATATACTTAAATCCGTGAAAATTAAATACTTAGAGACTGTTTGCACGGTAAGACAAATTCATATATATCTCCAAGCCTATTGCTCAAAGGCATATATATGATGAGAGCCACACGAGTTACAATATAAATTTTATGTGCTTCCAAGTCCCAAATTTTATACCTTTTCTAATTCTAAATGTAAGAGCTAATTTAGAAGTGAAT
This sequence comes from Mimosa pudica, assembly GCA_029929735.1. NCBI lineage: Eukaryota > Viridiplantae > Streptophyta > Magnoliopsida > Fabales > Fabaceae > Mimosa > Mimosa pudica. The sequence goes on along the minus strand of JAKELP010000017.1, from coordinate 6,586,973 downwards.
TTCTATCTCAAATTTTAAGTGATTTTCCATTATTTTATCTATTATAATAACTATCGCTTTTTTAAAACTTATTTTTTTATTATAAAAAGTATTTAGGATAGATCTTGTCATATGCCCTATGATTAGCTAGTTTATTTAGTTTCTTCAATTTTTTCAAATAATTAAATAAATACAACTTATATTTAATAAGGACATAAGGGAAGTACTATATATGCTTGTTAATGTCAACCTCCATATAGTTAAGTCCTTGCTCTACGTAAATGGCTGAGCTACAACCCTCTATGGATAGAACATGTATTCAAATCTTAGAAGGTGCTCTCACTGAAAGATAGAATAACATTGCCTATGTGGGAATACTCCTACCCCTCAAGTTTAATTTAAATTAGTCGATTGCAAATAAGTGGCAGATTATCATGCGTTTTAAAAAAAATCCTACCTAGCTCCACCTGTAGTGGTGCATGCCTAGCTACCTTGCCAGCATTTGTTGTCGGGAAAAATATTTGTGTGTGTGTGTAAATTAGTGTATTGAAAAAACTCTTTTTTTCTTGGATGGCTAGGTTCTAAGCGTTCTATACAAGTATATATTATATGGATGATGGATGAAAATTTTTCATCAATGGATGAATAAAGTTTAAAACAATTTACCACTGTCACTGATCAATTTTGGCTAGTTACTCTTTTGGGTATAGGAGGAAATTGAGCAGAGATCTTTCAAGTACTGTTCAAAGCTCTTTTTCTCTCTAATGCATATATATAGCTCGGCAGCTGATCATGCATATATGGTGATCTCACAGTAACTATCTTTTTCTTTTGCACGTTAAACTGCATATCTCCTGCTTCACAGAAGGGTTTTTCTATAATAATAATAATAATATCAACTAAAGCTACAATAAGACAAACAACTCACAGCTTGATCTGGACCGTTAAAGTCCTCTTATGGTTAGGGCATCTTTGCAGTACAAGAGTTATTTCTTTTTCCCCTCCACTTACATATTCGTTCTTTCTCTCTCTTGAGCTATAGCTCGTCTATTACATATGTCTGTCTCATATGTATGTATATGTGTGTGTGTGTGTCTGTATACACACACACACACAAACACACATATAAATGATAATAAGAACAATTAAACTCTTACTTCCCTTCTTATCTTTTAATTTGACCTATGTCTGGTGTAAGATATTCCAAGCTAGACGGACCTGGTCAATGAACCAGTTGAAACAGTGATTTAAGTTCCAGGAGCTTGAATTTAAGGTTAATTATTCGATCATAATTAAAGTAATAATTAAATCACAAGTGTAATAGTCCACAAATAAATAAAGCTTCATTTATAATTAAATTACTAAAGCATTTATAGTAGTATAACGGACTTCTATTTTCACACCTGAAATAATGATGTTTTCTTTTTGAAACAATATAGTGATGCTTCAAACTTAAGAAAAGAAGATGGTAAAATCTACCCAGATCCATTCGTCAAAAACTCTTGATTCAACCAGCTAAAATATCGGTTTACCAATTAACTGGTTTGACTAGTCGATTGAGTTGGATTCTAACGCCATGGTTTGATTGGGGACGGCGAGGAAAAAATGTCTGATCTTTTGTATGATTTGTAGCACATTAATTGAGAACGTCATAACCTGCGTGCTTCTTTGAGTTTAAACTTGAAATGCTTAAGAGATATTAACATTCCATTTTAGCTGAAACATAACCTATGAAAGGACTTGTACTCTACACTCAAACTTTTACTTCAATTAAGGGACGAAGAAGCAAAAGGAAGGTAGTGGGTATGGGCCATACTGTAATGTAGCGGTGGACCAAAGAGAGGCCTCACTACCACCACCCTCCTTCATTGCAATTAACATAAGTAATTAATGATGAGAGATACACATATAATAAACCAAATTGGAGGATATGGGGGGATGCCACACGTGTAATCTTTTATTTTTGGGGTTTACATAGTTAAAAAAAAGTTGGTTTAAGCTTTTTGTTCAAAAGGGACGTTTAAAAAAAGAATAAATACACTGACATAATGGGCTAAAACAAAAGAGAGAAAGAGAGAGGGGAAAAAAATCAAATGATAATAGACAAAGTGTTGGGTGTGACAGACCAGACCACCTAGTAGTGTTGTACACACTGATACCACACAACGCTCTCTGTTGCATGCCCTTCCTATTAATTTGTTCCTTTTGTTCTATTCTTATATATACTAACTTTAACCTTAATATAAATTGGAGTTGGTTAATTAAAGAAGATAAAGAAACTTAAGAATTAATTACTTTAAAGATTTATATTTATTATTTAATTTTCTCTTAATTAATTTAACTAATTATTTATAATCTAATGTTATATATAAATATTTCGAGTTGGGTTCTATTGGTTTTTGAAAACTGTGAAAATGAAGAATCACAACTGTGTTTATATACGTTTTACTTTCCGGTGTTTGTGGCTACTTTCCCGTGTTTACTAAAAGCGTGAAAGTGTGATAAATGCCTCCAATTAATTGCCTCAAATAAATGCAGTTTTCAACATTTATTAAATGTCATAAAAACAATGATTTTTTTTTTTTTTGAACTGAAGTAAAAACAATGATTAATAAACGCCAGAAAACATTATATTTTAAAAAACAATTACCACATAGCGTCTTATAATAAAAGCCGCTATGTGATAATGAGCTTTTCAAAAAGAAAATGGTTATATCAAGAAGTCAGGTCAAATCTCATTAACATAGTGGTATTTATCAAACTCCACTATGTGTTAATAGGGCTACTTTCCGTTGCTTATGTAAACATGGTAAAATGATTTTTTTCTAAGAAAATCGCATTTAACACAACGGTGTTTATCAAAAGCCGTTATGTTTTAATATTTTTTAAAATAATAATATTTATATCAAGAAGTCATATCATTGCTGACGCACTACTTTCTGACGTTTATGTAACTGTCATAAAGTTTTTTTTATGAAAAATTACTATCACATAGTGTGGCGTTTGATAAACCAGATATGTTTAAAAATTTCTTAAAAAAATCAAAGTTGCTTAAGCTTTTCTTAGAGTTATTTCTACTGTAACCGCTGGAAAGTAATCGTGACTAACTTGGCTTGAGTTTCACGCCATTTTCCCCATTTCTACTGTCTCCATCTTTTATCACGTTTAGCATATAACTGCTATTGCTATGTGATATTATAGCGATGTTTGTGAGTACAACACTGGAAAGTTTTTGTGACTAGATTTTGAGGTGACTTATGATCCAATTCATGAATTTTGATAATACTTGAATATGATCCTCTCACCTTAGTTAGATCAAATCAAATAATGAAAGATAATCCACCACAAGACATGCTATCTGTTATACACCGTTACACCTTAATGGGCCTGGGCCTTATCAGAGGCCCAATAACGAGATAGACGCCCCGAAGGCGTCGAGGACAACATCACCCACAACAGCAAAGGACCAATAACGAGGTAGACGCCCCAAAGGCGTCCAAGCCAACAACAATAGAAGACCAATAAAGAAATAGACGCCCCAAAGGCGTCGAGGACAATGTCACCAACGGTAATAGAGCGGATTGACTTGGTCGCCCCCCCTTTTTCGGAGTAGTCGCCCACCTTTTTCGGAGCACGTGCAACGCCTCTTACCCATAACGGCCGCCTATGATTTCGCAACCACCAGGACTAAGCTTCAACTATAAGAAGGCCACGAACTCATTTAGAAGGACACAAGCAATTCTCTGCAATCATTCTCTCTCTCTCTTTCTCTGTATTCTTCTCTCTGATTAACATTGTACTCTGAGTTAAGTCTTTGTGATCAAGGCATTTACGCCCAAATTTGTAACCACCGTTGCCGGTGACCCCGTTTATTGTACTCAATCATATTATTAATAAAGAGCTTCGATTATTCATTCATATTCAATAGTTCCCCTATATTGTGCATCAACACTATCATTACTTCTTCTGGAACTTCTGTAATTAAGTCCTTATTGGTCATCAGTAATTCCAATGAACTCAATGATGCTGGCAGCAATAAATTTTTTTTCGGGAAACATGCGTTTTTCTTCTAACTTAAAAATGTGTGTGACAAAAAAGAAAAGGTCTGAATGTATGACGAAAAAGTTTGTTAAAGTTGTCTGAGCTGAAAAAAGTAAGTTATGTTATAAATTACGTCAGCCAGCAAGCAAAATAAAAATTTTTCAACCCAGCAAGCCAAAATTGTTAGATGTACCTCCGTGGCATCCTACCTGTAAGACTTTTTGACGTAATTTAATTATGGCTAAAGTATGTTTTTGGTCCCTTAACTTTGGAGAAAGTCATGTTTTGGTCCCTTAACTTTGAAAAGTGTGTTTTTGGTCCCTAATTTTGGAGAAAAAGTATGTTTTTGGTCCCTTAACTTTGAAAAGTGTGTTTTTTATCCCTTAACTTTGGACAAAGGGATGTTTTTAGTCCTTTCAAAAAATGATAAAATATGTTTTTAGTCTCTTCTTTCCAAAATTTAGGGACTAAAACAAGACTTTGTGCAAACCTAAGAACCAAAAACATACTTAAACCGAATTTAAAATGACTAAAAACACAAATTTCAAAGTTAAAGGACTAAAAGATGACTTTGTCCAAAATTTAGGGACCAAAAACACACTTTCCAAAGTTAAGGGACCAAAACATGACTTTCTCCAAAGTTAAGGGACCAAAAACATACTTTAGCCTTTAATTATATTGAAAATGTCAGTTAAATTAATTAAAATAATATAATATTACAAATATACCTTAATCATTTACTATTATTATGTTATTTGTCTATTATTTGGAATCATTGATAAGGATACTTTGGGGAGGAGAATTGGAAAAATTTAAAAATAAATTTTATATTTAAGATTAAACCTATCTCTCCGATAGTATATTAGTTCTTATATTTAAGAAAACCACTATAATATTATCTTCTGTCACTTTGCAGGAGATGATGACGATGCTTAATTAAGAATCGTCATCCACCAAACTCCAACACATCTCTCCCATCATTATCAACCACAGTAAAGCAGTTTCAGTCTCTCTAAGAGTAAGTATTTGTTTGTAGAGACTTATAGTTTTAGACTTTTAGTATAGTCCTCATTCTCTCTCTTCTGTCATAACAGTCTTGGATCATTCACTTTTCTTCTCTGTTCTCTCCCTCTTTCCCTCTATTTTTCTAGTGAGATCTACCTCTCCTCTCTCTCCATCTATATATATCAGCATTGTGAACTTGTATATGCCTATCTATCTTTATTCCCCTAGATCTGAAAAAGTTCACTAGTTTTCAATCACCTCCTTTGATGAAGATCACAGGCACTCATCATCAAAAGTATCTCCCCTCTCACTTCTCTCTTCCATCATCATCATCACCATGCATGAACTCATTCAATTGATGATGATCACATAATCAAAGCATATTTGCCTCTGAAAAAGCAAACCCATTACAAAAAATTCAATCTTTTTAACCTCCCCACCTCACAAAGCCTCCATCTTTACTCTTCTCTTTCATCTTCCTCCTCTCTCCTGCCATGTCAGCATCACCGGCGACCACCAAAGACGACGGCCAGAGCTCCGGAGGCCGGAAAACCACCCCGGCGGCGAGGCAGTTAGAGCAAGGGCAAAAGTGTCCAAGATGTGACTCACCCAACACTAAATTCTGTTACTACAATAATTACAGCCTAACTCAGCCAAGGCATTTCTGCAAGACCTGCCGGAGATACTGGACAAAAGGTGGGGCCCTCCGTAACGTCCCCATCGGTGGAGGTTGCAGGAAGAACAAGAAACTGAAGTCATCATCTTCTTCTTCTTCTTCTTTATCATCAAGACTCTCAAATGACATTGGTTTCCCACCTTCTCTTGATTTTCACCTTGGTGGTGGTACTACTAATACCTTCTTACCCTTCCCTAGGCTCAATGACCATCCTCCTCCACCTTTTAACCTTGAAGGAACCTCAAACTCTCCTTTCAACATTGGATTGAATTTCCCTTTTAATGGTGGTGTGATTCAAGGCATGAGTTCATCATCCATGAATGTTCAAAGTAATCTTGCTTCTTCTATTGAGTCTTTGAGCACTATAAACCAAGACTTGCACTGGAAACTGCAGCAACAAAGGCTGGCTATGTTGTTTGGAGGAGGGGATAATAATGTTGTTCATGCTAGTAATGGTTTGAAAGAGAACCGACCAACTATTTCAGCCATTACTCTTGAGAACCAAGGTCATCAAAAATCAGCACAACCACCACAACATCCTATTTGGTTTCAGAATCTTGAGATTTCTTCAAAGCCTAATGAAGAGATCTGCCCTGTGGCCGTCGGGAATTCAAGGAGGGATACCGCCGCCGCCACCGAGTGGTTCTTCGGGAGCACCTATGCTCCGGTGACTCCGACACCAACTAGTACAAGCAGTGGTGGTGGTGGTGGTAATAATAACAATGGGAATGACAATGGAAGCAGTAACTGGAGTCTTCAAGGTTGGGGTGATGTTCAGCAGCAATATAGTTCTTTGCCCTAGATAGATTAAGAAGAAACTGAGGTAGAACTTTGTTTTGTCCCCCCTTTGATTAATCTTGGGAAGAGCTGGGAAAGTTAAATTGATAGTTATCTGAAATCTCGATTAGTATATTCTAAACCTTCTCTAGGTTTATGGTAGTTAATTATTAGTGATAGTTCGAATGTATTTTGTTACTTTATGTTAGCTCTTTGAATTGGTTATATTATATGAATCAAGATAGACATATATGTAGCATATTTATAATAGAAAAAAATATTAAATTTTTTCTGTTTCATGAATCTGGTGTACATGCTCATCGATTTCTGAATCTTATTTTTCTTTATAATGATGACTGTGTGCATTCTGCTCCATTACATGTACTATATATACTTTTTTTCTCAATTGAATGCAGCTGCTACCATTGTATGTAGTGATTACTTATAATTATCCGTTAGTACATACATGAATTGGAAAGTATCGGTGGGTGCTTTTTTATCAGATTCAGCTTGTTGACTAGATATAATTATAGGGGAATTGAAGGATTTCGAGATCTCCAGCCGTTGGATTATGCTTCATGATTCAACTAAATAAAATATAACTTGTAACAAACTAGGAACTGATTCCCAAAGAACGAACTATCATTATGCACAATTGTATATACAGGTTTGGGGAAAAAATCACGCACTAACTTTACATTTTTTTCGTGTTTTTAACTGTTCATGTTTTGATATATTAATAACTAGGGATTTATGTATCATGTATGTTGGTTAATTATTCTTTGTTGTTTAGGTAGTAAGTTTACCCTTCTGTTCAATGCCTTTGGGATCTGGAACGAATTTCTGGATTGCTGCGTCATTTGAAATTAATACTGGGGGTACTTTAACAGCTTATATAACTTCGTTTTGTCATACGTAGTGATGAATTAATTGATATCCACATGAGCCAAAAGATCATAACAGACAACCATATCAGCTAAATAAGTTATCCTTCATACAAAGGTGAGCATCCGAAGAATGACAACAATAAAGGTCTTACACACAACATTAATTATGACTTGTTAGAGTGGTGAGATTGCGGACATATATGTCTCAGATCCCAACTAATGGAAATTAAAGCAAGTTCTAATGAGCCGTCAAGAAAATATCATTGTGAGAAATTAATAGGTGCTGTGAGACCCAAAAGCTGTCTCCAGCTATTGATTTTTTCGCAGCAATGCACAATTAAACACATTGCTAAAATTCACTGCTCCCCTCTAGCTTGTTTGTCCTGCACTAGCAACACTCTCTCTCTCTCTCTCATGTGTATGTATGAGTATTATTGATTAGTTGGGGTTTTGTTGTAATGATAAGGAGCATCGTGATGTGATTTGGGTGGTATCTGAAAAGGTGTTGTGAAAGTGAATTTAATGAAAGACTGTCGATGTTTGAATGTGAGAAAGAGGGGTGAGAGAGAAAAGAAAGAGTATACAGTAACTAATAAGGCAAGTAAAACTTAGGGGTTCATTTTTTAGAGCATGCACCAGAAAAAATGTCACGTGTTAGACTTTTGATACGTTGGAGAGTGAGAGCCTTCTATTATTAATCCATCTCTTGCTACTTAAATCCACTCAGATGAGCATCATTCTCTTTGCAATTATGTTTGGTTTGTATAGGTAAAGAGAGGCAAGCATTGCCTTTTCCTTTCTTGCTATCTTCTTGCACTAATGAACCAATCCACAGTCTTCCACTCATAGGAAAGTGAAATCATTTCATTTTTTTGAGTTAAATATATATAAAACCTCTTGATTTCACACACACACACACAGACTTTTAGGGAATGATTTTAAATTATGTACCCAATAATTATTTTTAATAATTAAGATAAGATCTAGAGTAGAACACATAAGATTCAGACAGTCTAAATAACTCTCTTTATTACTCGTCTTTCCTAGATGTATGGAAACCAAATCCTTATATTCCTAGCTGTCCCGGGTTGTGCCAAGAACACTGGAACCTACAAAAACTGAAATGATTATCAAACCACCTAGAATATGATTATGCTTTATCTTTTTTTCTTTTACCTTTAATTTCATATATATAATTATGATTCCTATATCTAACCAAAACAGATGCATGTGTGCGTGCAAAGAAACTCTACCTAATAATGTAAAATTACGGTTGACATCAATCTCATCATTCATTTCCCACTGCATCATCAGTCAGATCAGATAAAAACACTGCCTAGTCTTCCAGCTAGCTGTGGTATAATTATATTCATCCCCCAAAAGTTATATACTTTTAATTACATAACGTTGTCATAATTAATATTCTGCACATTATTATCATCAGGTTTTATTATTTTTCTTCGTTCCCTTTCTGTTCAGTTCCTTCAAGAATCATGTGTGTGAGTTTTGGGGAGAGATATCTGGAAGAAAGGAGAGAGGAACATGAAGATGCGTGATTAACTAGATAAGATCAGAGTTGGAGCTTTAGTTTCCTAGCTAGAATGTTCACGTGTTTTTAGTGGAACATGGGGTGTGGGTCAAATGGTCAATAATTTAACTGAGGAAAGGTGACTTGTTGAAAGTCTCTCTAATCTAGTCCTCCCTCCATATTAAATATAAGATTGAATGAATTTTTTTCAATGGATTAATAAGGTAATAGACAAATTAACATTTTAAAATATTGATTTTATCATTTGTTTACAATAATATAATTTATTTTATTTATAAACTAACGTATAATCTGATTACATAAATCATATTATAACTAAATGATCTACCTGATTGGCTTCTCTAAATTCCAAAAAAAGGTAACCGAGAGGAATTTTTATATAAGGATAATTGCACCTAGAGTATATGAAAAACAATATATCAATTTTAATCATTGTGTTACGTTAACCATAGTGATAATAAAGCAAAATGTAATAGTGATTGATGTGCAATTTGTTGAATTGTTTTCTTTAACAACCAGATTCGTAATTGAGGAGTTGTGGTTTATTCTTTCAAATTCAATGGACCCAGTTACAATTTTCATATAAAACTTTGTGCCTTCACTTCATTTCCTGCTAACCTTGGTGCCAAACTTTTGGTCCTACTATGCATGAATAAGATCTCGATTCAATGCGAATGATTAAAGGGTTAAACCATCCTACTTAATCCATGTTGACCCATGATTGAAATCCACGGCTCTCATTGTAGTAAGGCCGATAACCATTATGCAGGTATGGTTCTAAGTTTTACTTTCAGCCATTTGCGAGGCACTCCTGAACAATGTTTCCAAATATATTTTTTCTAATTTTCAGAAGGGAAAAAAAATCACAATGAAGCTCATCTTAGATGATTATTTGCGTTGAAGTCTCAAAGCATCCAAATAGGTTCTATACTTCACAGTTCACACCAATGACATAACACAAACATCTTGAATGCAGCATAAGCATTCTCCACTTTAATTTAAAGAATTTGAATATAAATTTTAGTCAAGAACCATATATTACAAATCCCATGAATTATTCATTCCTGGATATAATAAGACATCATCAGTTGATAACGACCCCTCCTCTGTCTAGGAAGATATTGTTGGCCTATATTATTGTGTCCCAGAAAAGAATGGAATGACTGGTAGTGATTGGTGCCAGGTACAATCTAAATTTGATATTTAAAAAACACTCTAGTTTTTCACCTTGTAGAATCCAAGAATATATAGGAGTTTAAATTATTGATATATAGAAGAGTAAATATGCAATTTTACCAACAAAATGTTCTGAAATGAGCATATAGTATTAATATGTTTTGTAGTGTACAATTTTACCAACAAACATCGAAACAAAACATATCCAATGCCATTTATTTTCTCAACAAGTTTATTTATTTCTTGGTCATTTTATGTGCATAATCTGATGGGCTGATGCAGTTTGTGAAATAAAATATGGTTGACCATTTTACTTTGTTGGTAAAAACTAAAAAGTTTACAGTAAAATTTCAGTTTTCAAAACGTATTTTATATCATGCACTCTCAACACAAAATTTCATTACATTAGTAAATATGCATTTTTACCCTCATTCCATATGAATAAAAGAAAGGACACGAGGGAGAAACTTGTTTTTTTGTCTTCCTCCTCTGTTTGGGATAATGGAGTGATAATGGACCCCTCTTCCCTCAATCATTTCATTTCTTCATCTTTTTGTCCCACATGCTTCTCCCCAATCAATCTTTTAGTTTAGCTTTGTCTTTTTCTTCAACTCTCACTTCATTATAATTGACACTCATTTATACTATCAGTTTACACTTCTTGGAGCATGAGAATTCAAAACAAGGAGTTTGACCAACATATAATCATAATCATGTGTGTCTCCATCGTTGAATACAGACAAGTTTGATGATTGGACTTGGATCAAAGAATTTCATGAGTTCTTCCCATGCAAACGTGCGGAGTACTGCTTCTTTAGACAAAAATAGTGAATAAAATAGGGAAAGAAATCTATGGATCTTATAATTCGACTAACACCAAGCATGAGTGATAGAGTTATATTAAAAAAAGAATTAAATATTTCTCCGGCAATAGAAGATGATGGTTAAAAGAATTTTGACTCATGAAACACAGTACAATTAGTTGAGTTTTGAGTTTGAATAAAAAAAATTGAGAGAAGCAACGTGTAAATCTAACAATGCTCAAATTTGACAAAGGCAAACATCCATATATAAAATAATGGGAGAAAACACTTCAACAATAGGCATAAGAGAAATTTATGAACCCTCAAACTTTACTCATGGAACACTTCTATGTAAATGGAGTATTTCTATATTTGAGTAGAGACATTTGTTCCTAAAAATTAATTGGAGATTTGCTCAAATCTCCACAAAAGCTTTAGAAACAAATATAACCATATTTGTTTGTATTAAAACTATTAATACACACAAACACACAAATTAATTGTGGTAAGATAAAAATATGATTGCACCTAGCATGCATTGGGTCATACAATTATATTTTCAGATACAACTACAACACACCAGGAGCAACTAAGCTCTTTCTTGGTGTCTCTATCCTTAACCAGGAGCAAGTAAGCTCCATTTTTAACCATATGGTTAAAGCTATCATGACCAAATTTTCTTCTTGGTTTCCCTCTCCTTAATCCCCTGAGCATGATCTCTATCTCTGGTAATTCTCTTGTGGGTCAATGGGGCTTGAGGAGCAGCCATTACAGGCCTATTTAATGGCCTTGCAAATCTTCCTATCTTGGGAGGATCAGATTTCCTCATTACTTTCCTATCAACAAAGTTGCTGTTTTCTGCTTCAATGGTTCTGTATTCCCTTTTACTTCTCATCTGATTAATGGAGTCATTCCCTTTAAAAGAAGCAGCAGAACCTTGTCTTGCTGTGGATTGATTCATTGAGTTTGAACTCTTTAGAATATGAGGATCATTCTCGCTTGGATAGTCATCTCCTGTGCAGCTTTTGTATTTAACTTCCACAGGAGTTGCCTTCACCACATCAACAGAATTCTGTGCTTGTTGCCACTTCAGTTCTCTCTCTTTGTACCTGTCCTCAACTTCCTTTACCTGCACAGTACAATCTCATGCATTAGGTGTAACTGTAAATAGTCAACTTCCTTTTGACTCTATAAATAAGTAATATATGTATGTATATGTATATAGTAATTTATATCAAACAGCTACCTCTCAATCTATATTTCCTAAGTTAAAGTGACATAAAACAGCATGTTATATTAAATCTATATTTCCTAAGTTTAAGTGACATAAAACAGCATGTTAGATTAAATCTACCATAGAATTATTTTTCTTCTTTAGAGGTACCTTTTGATGAAGCAAGTTCTCTGAATTCTGTTCCTGCTCTTTCAGTTTCCTCTCAAGCTCTTTAACCTGAGTAAGTCGGGAACAAGTAAAAGGTCTTAACACATACACTGACAATTTTTTTTTGGATCAAATACACTGACAATTGACGAAACAAAGATATAGATAACTAATCCAAGTCATTGGCTACCTTGTCTTTCAATATGGCAGATTGAGACTCAGACTCCCGTAACTGCTCTTTCAGTTTGTTTTCTAAATCCCAAATCTGCTTGAACAGAATAATAGTCAATTTAATCTCTCTAATTTTTATTCCACAACAATATGAATATGAAAGAGAGGTTTTCCCAAGGCAACAAACAAATAAACCTTCTGTTGGAGACTTGCTGTCTCAGACTGCGATTTATCTTTCAGCTTTTTCTCTAACTCTTTGACCTATAGGAGAAACAGAATCATGCTTAGCATAAGTAACTAGTTAAGTTACATGGCTGTTGTTAGCATATATAACAGATTCTGTCTCATTGACAGTATATCTCCTGTGGGTCATTTGGGTTTTCCCCAATGATAAGTTATCCAATACCAAAACTACAGTGAATAATCAGCAATAAGCTACTATATAAATTAAAAAAGTTATATTTTTCTTCTATACAAAAAAGCAACCTGATGTTGGAGAGCATAGCATGTTTCATCCTTTCCCTTCAATCTATTTGACAATTCAAGAAGTTGTCTCTCTGACTGTTTTTGCATGGCTATCTTAGAATCAATTTGGCTTTCAAGTTCTTTGATAGTTTCCTGCAGGTTCCTGTGAACATTATCCTTGCCTTTGGCCTTACTTTCCAAATTTTGCAGATTTTCTTCTAGTTTCCGTATTGATTCATCTTTAGTTCTGCACTCATTTCGAATCTTTTCGAGCTACATCAAGTCGTCAGATAAAGTAAGCATTAATACTTTAATAATAAATGGAAAAAATATAACTTGGACATAACATTTCCAGCTATAGCCAGATCCTTACCATTGCTTTAAGCTTTTGAAGTTCACTTGTATCAATTTGCTTCTTGACAGGACCCATTTCAACTCCTCTCACTCGAGTTGCAAAATTTAATGAGCTCAAAGTCTCACTTAAATCCTGGTCTGAAGGACTAATTTGTACAAACATCAAGGCTTTGGAATCACCTCCTGTAATATGTTGCAACATATAGCATTACCAAAGTGAAGATCCTACCAAGAGCAAAAAGGGGAAAAGCCAACAGTAGCTATATCTCTACACCAAAATCACAAAAGAAGGCAAACTATGGAGAACTGATAAGCATACCAAGCGAGTCTTGAAGTAAATGTGTCAATTTAGAGTTCCTGAAATTCCCAGAAATGAGTGTCACCATTACACCCTTACATATCATGAAGAGCAAAGGCTAAAATGGATAAGGATGTAAAGTATACCGATATGGAATATGACTACTCTTGCTTGCTAATGCAGATATCACGTCCCCAAGAGCTGAAAGAGATTTATTGATATTTTGTGCTTCCTTAAGTCGCATGCCTTGCGCATCGGTTTTTGCAAGTCTCTCGCTGCCTGCCAAGTCCACAAGCCAAAGCTTGCTCTTGGTACATTCATCACTTATCAAGTTTTTTGTCTTCACCGTTATACAAAGCATGCTGAGAAAGAAACATACAAATATCAATATCAAATGTAACATTAAAGAAAACAAAAATCACATATACAGGCATCAAAACTGGATAAGTACCAGTGAGATCGACTGCTATGCTCATTCACATTATTATTTCCAACGGCTCTAGCATTGCTTCCAGTTTGCAGTATAGTCCAAGCTTCCTCAACATTATTAGCCTTGGCTTCTACAATACCAGGAACATGATGAGACCCCTCAGAGGCTTGTTTTATCTCCAGCCTAATAAAGAATTCAAAAGAAAAGATCCCAGCTGCATCAAATTTCTGATGAAATCAAGCACTACTTCATAGTCAACCATGCTTGAAAAGGCTTTAGAAGACAGAAATTAAAATAAAATGAAATAAAAAGCAATACTTTTTTGATGATGCTCCTGAAGCCAGTAGATCCCTTATTTGTTCATTGTAAACCTCAAGCACGCTAACATTAATTTCATATGCAAATGTTTCACTCCTTTCCTTGGCAACTTCAAACAAATGTGCAAGAGTCCTATAATTTACTCCTCTGTTCTGTTCTGTTCCCTCCATGGTAAAAGTCTTTCCTGTTCCTGTTTGGCCGTATGCAAAAATGCATACATTGTAGCCATCCAGCACAGAGATTACCATTGCTGAGGCATCAGAGAAAACATCAACTGTTGGAACAAAAAATGATGCCATCAGTAAGAATTGTGTAAATAATATTGAAACTAAAGGTGAGGTGCATTGAATAGAAGAATAAAAACTTCTTTTTCTTAAATATCTTTGTGAACCTTGATCATCTTTTGGAGTATAAACTCGGTCAAATCTGAAGTTCTTTTTGGTGCAGCCACCTGTTAAAATTCCAAGGCTACCATCCTTTGCTGCATCAAAATCTACAACCGTTGTACACCCTGCTGAGGTCTCATCCTTATTCATTGGACGGCAACGACAGAAAACTCTAATGTTCCCTATCATGCAAAACAATCTTTTTTGTTATAGTTCCCATCAAATAATTTGGAGACTAATCAGTAGACATGAGCACAGAACACACCTTTAGCCTCCTGAACTTCATTGAAGAGCTTTTTCCTTTGGGCCATCTCTTCATTGTATTTCATTTTAAAATCTTCACACTGCTTAACTGCAGAAAGATTGCATTTGTCACTTTATATGAAGTAGATAAACTGAAAACCAAAAATGTAAATTGTGAATCAAATCTCGATTAACTAGAATGGAAATTAAGTTTTGCAACTCGAGCATACCTAATTCCTGAACAGCAAAAACCATGTTATTTAGCTCAGGGATTGAATTGACACATTCATGTGCTTCACAGGAAAGTTGAGCATGTTCACTCTTCATCAACTGCAAAATAAATCAAGTGCAGATACTTCTAAGACCTACATATGAGAATAATAAGAGAACAATTATTTGTTTTCGACATCAATCCTTATTGCATTATCATTTACCTCTATTTTTTCTTGTAAACTCCTGATTGCTTCTGTCCATTTCTTCTTATCATGGTCATAACTGCTAGAAATATTCCTTAACGATTCAGCTTGATTCTCCACAGTTTGATCTAAGAAGAAAATTGACAATTTGCACTTAGCTACTTAGTAAGGCTGTAACCTAGGATTAAAAAAATATAAAATGAAATCAAGTTCTCAATTCAAAACTAATATATAGATGCACCAGGCTTTATTAAAATAGTGAAAACATAAAAAATGCTTCAAAATGTCACAATCATATCTTTAAATTCCATCAGTAGGAAGCTCCTTGCTTAAACATACCAAGAGAAAGCGTCTTAAATGTCGCATTGTCAAGCTCCATCCGAACAGTCTCCAATTGCTCATTTGTTGCGGTTAATGACATCCATGCCTCATGGCATTCTTTTGCCTTTAACTGACACTGCATTGTAAGCTCTTCGATCTTCTTTTCATACTTTGCTGTGTATTTTGTTTGCATAGATTTCAGCTGAAACATTCCAATGAAAAGCACAATAAGAAAAATGTTGTGGAGATTCAAACTGCCACAATCAGATAGGTGGAACATTCCAATGAAAAGCACAATAAGAAAAATGTTGTGGAGATTCAAACTGCCACAATCAGATAGGTTTCCTCTAACCTGTGATGAAGGAACTTCAATCTGCCCAGCACAGTTGTTACATTGAATGTAATCACATGTCACTTGCGGAACTATTTGAATATCACAAAGTAG
Source organism: Mimosa pudica (assembly GCA_029929735.1). Lineage (NCBI taxonomy): Eukaryota > Viridiplantae > Streptophyta > Magnoliopsida > Fabales > Fabaceae > Mimosa > Mimosa pudica. Next base: position 6,570,852 of record JAKELP010000017.1, on the reverse strand, counting down.
AACATGGTAAGTGAAAGTGCACAAGAACTTGCTATACCATAGACATGAAATCTTATCATCCAGTTTAGTACACATTTAAAAAAAACACGTACATTATGTATGCGAATCAAACACTGCAGAATATACCTGATTCCTTTGTTGCTCTCCTAATGCAAATCCCACTAACCACAGGGCTTCCATTGACACTTTCAAATCTTAAGAGAATTACACCATCATCTTTCACAGATACCCTTGAGTCGATCAACCGTAGCGGTTTGTTGGCTCCAACAACAGCAAAGATATCTAATTCAGACAGAACCTGACAAATTTTTAAGAAACAATTTTAAGATATAACGTAGATCCTAGAAACATCAGTTTTTCATAAAGGTTGTGTAAAGACTTACCTTTTCTTCATTGATGTATACATTGAACACCCTTAAACCTTTAGGTCCATTTGTGTTAATAATCTCCACAAAATGAAGATCAACAATGTAGTCCCCACTAGGAAGGTTATCAAATCTATAACAAAAATTTCCTAACCGTGCCGATTGATATATAAGAGGACAATCTCCTGCCTCCACTATTTGCTCATTGGTACATAAAACGTTCCCACCTTCAAAGTATGAGTCACCCACCACAGTCAAACCACCATCCCCTTCATCTATAGCCTCCCCTCCAGCATTTACAAACAACACACATTCCTCTCCTTCAAAAAGTCACAGTAATGAAGTCAATACTACTAGAAATATGTTCATGAATATAGGCAATTACGTTTTCAGCAAAACTCATAGAAAGATGAAAAATTTAGCCTTCAATATGTTTTGATGTTCATGAGTGAAGGCATTAATTCTTTTTTCAGCAAAACTCATAGAAAGATGAAAACTTTAGCCTACAATAACCTTTTATAAATGCTTTACAACCAAAAATTGAATAACTATATACCTAATTTCCAATTAATTACTCTCTACTCCATAATTCATAAAAAAATTAGTCATTGAACTACTAAACAGCTTGTTAGATCCACAATTAGTCATTAAAAACTAATGGAAAGTAAGCATTAGTTTTTTCAGCAAAACTCATAGAAAGATGAAAACTTTAGCCTGCAATAACCATTTATAAATGCTTTGCAACCAAAAATTGAATAATTGCATACCCAATTTCCAATTAATTGATAAAAATGTTAGTCATTGAAATACTTAATAGCTTGTTTGATCTACAGTTCCAAAAAAATCTTATATTTTTACTGCAAGAACTCAACTGTATTTTTTGAAGTCTCTAAAGGACAATAATTTTAGTCAAATCAAGCAAGAAACACAAGAAAAATTTACAATTTATATGTTTTGTTACCTGAGATTTCCGATCTTGTGAACCCATTTGGAATTAATCTTGAATTGGGGTCGCAAACCATGAAATAGGAAGAATCTGAAATTAGGGTTTCCATGGCTTGGTGAGACGAGTTCACTGAGATGTGCTCTATGAAATTGGGAATTTCGGGAACAATAAGCGATTGAGATTTGAATGAGAAAGGAATTGATTTGAGTTTGCAAGATGATGATACAAAAGCTTTGAAACCTTTTTTTTTTTTTTTTTTTTGCTGAGGCTAAGAGGAAGAGGGAGATGCTTCAAATTTGAATCTCTTGACCGTTGAAATCAACCGACCGTTGTTTAACCTTTCCCCCCCTTAGTATGTCCGTTTCCTAATTTATGTTACATTAACTAAAGATTTTAGTACGTTAGGGAGAAAAATTATAATTTTTCCTTATACAAATAGTAAAATACCATTCCTGTTCTTAAATATAAGACTTTCTGGAGAGATAAATTTAGTCATAAATACAAGGCTTTTTTTCTTTTTTTTTATTGGAATACAAGGCTTTTTTCTAATTGTTCCCAATTTTTCCAAAATTAGCCATAATAATGCAGATCAACAATAAACAAGTAAGAGAGGTGATGGGTGTGGTTGTGGTAAATTAATAATTTCATGTCATAATAAATAAATTAACTAACATTTTAAACATAATCATTATATGAATAATTCTTATACTTAGAATTAATTCTTATACTTAGAATTGGGGGAATAATTCTTTACATGATAAGTGAGTCCTTATTTGATTGTCACCTTCATCGTGATGATGTTTGAGGGGTGTGTAAAACCAATATTGAGAATTTGAACCATGCATTTCGAAATTGTGTTAAAGCTTGTAAGTTTTAGCTCAAACTGAGGGTTTCTATTATAGTGTCTGAATGTTTTAAATGCTAATGAAGCGTGGTACTTCACTACTTGACAAAAACAAGTACGAAACTAAATATATGATCTATAAAATGATAGAAAATTAAAAGGGCTTGCATCGAATCTTTTAATTCTATGTTGTGTTTTTCTTAGTAAAATGCAAGTTTGTATCATTAAGTAGAAGATAAGCACACAAGGAAGATTACAAAAAAAATAAATTTAAAAGCGATAAATGTTTTGCACTGGTTTTACAAAAGTAAATGAAGTGAGTGTTCACACAATATCTTGAACAAGGACTAGTTTCGATAAATGTTTTGCACTGTTTACCGAGGAACACCAGTCCAGAGTTTGGCGAAATACTAAATGGTTTTGGCCCAATATCACCGCAGCCGAGTGGGAGGGGATTGCTGAGATTCCCGCTCATGAGGAAATCAAAGCCGCCATGTTCAATATTGGTGGTTTGAAAGCACCAGGCAGTGATGGTTTTCCAGCTATATTCTTCCAAAAAAATTGGGACATTGTAGCGGACAGTGTAATCACCTCGGTTAAAGGAATGTGGCAGGACCCCGCTAAGGTTGGAGAGGTTAACCAGACTTTAGTGACGCTTATTCCCAAGGTTGAATGCCCAGAAAAAGTGAGTCAGCTGCGTCCTATTTCACTATGTAATGTTATCTATAAATGTCTCTCTAAGGTGATTGTAACAAGATTGAAGGGCGCTCTCCCCAAGTTAGTCTCACCTTACCAGGCCAGCTTCGTCCCAGGTCGGAACATCCATGATAATATCATTATTGTGAATGAAATGATACATTCCATGCGCAGAAAAAAGAGTCAAAAAGGTTTCATGGCTATAAAAGTTGATCTTGAAAAGGCCTATGACCGCATCAATTGGGAATTTATGCATCGAGTGCTCCAGGAAATAGGCTGTCCCAATAGCCTGGTGGAGTTGATATCCAGCTGCTTTAGCCCAACCAGTACAACCATTTTATGGAACGGTAATAAACTTGAAGATTTTAGTACCACGCGTGGTTTACGGCAAGGAGACCCCATCTCACCATATTTGTTTGTGCTTGGCATGGAGAAACTTACCCACCTCATCCAACAGAGAGTGAGTGACAAAAAATGGAGAGGCATGAGAGCGAGTAGGAAAGGACCATATATCTCCCATATGATGTTTGCGGATGACTTAGTTTTATTTGCAGAGGCTAACACTAACCAAATTGCAGTTATTCTTGATTGTTTGCAGGAATTTGGTGACATTTCGGGACACAAAATCAGCTCCGACAAGACTTACATCTACTTCTCACCGAATGTTCGGAGTAGTCTAAGGAAAACCATTTGTACCACCAGTGGCTTCAAAGAAGTGCATGAACTGGGCAGATACTTGGGAGCTGAAATAGCCTTTCCTAAGAAGAGGCGGGATAAGTACAAGTTTATTGTTGAGAGAGTCAAGAAGCGACTGTCCAGGTGGCAAGCGGATAGACTATCCTTGGCTGGGCGAGTCACACTTGTCAACTCAGTTACAAATACTATGGCCCAATTCCCTATGCAGCACGATAGGATCCCAGTTGGGATTATTGATGAGATTGAGAAATGTCAGAGAGATTTTATTTGGGGCGATACCGACGGCAAGAGGAAGAGGCATAGTGTAGCCTGGCAGCAAATATGCCAACCGAAGCCCCTAGGGGGGCTTGGAGTTAAATCCCTCCGCGGGATGAACGATGCTTTCTTACTTAAGTTGCTCTGGAAAATTAATTCTGAACCGGAGAGCTTGTGGGTTCAGTTGCTAATGGAAAAGTATGCACAGGAAGGAACCGGTATGAAAGAGTTAATTGCTAAGCAAGGTGACTCAAAGTTGTGGAAAGAGATAGTAAAGCAGCAACCTGTGTTTGCTGAACGATGTGTCTCTACCGGATCTGAGGAGGGAAGAGTGCATTTGGGCTGGAAGCCTAACAACTCAAGGGTGTTCTCTGTCGCTTCAGCCTATGCAAGTGTGACCAGCTCACATCAGCAGATTGGCAGGGAAAAATGGAGAGCCTTATGGAGACTCAATGCCCCTGAACGAGTCAGATATTTCATGTGGCTCACATGGCAGCAAAAGCTACCAACCAAGGAGCTGACTAGTCGTTGGGGGAGCAGCGATAGTATGTGTCCTGTCTGCCAGCTAGGCGCAGAAAGCCATCTACATGCATTGAGAGACTGCCCACGTGTGGCCGAGATGTGGAGACAGCTTGTTCCTAGGGACGCTTGGCCCCATTTCTTTTCATTGAATTGGAGGAATTGGACTAGGCGCAACATACTAAGCCATGCCCAAATCTCGGGTACGCCAGAATGGCCAGCAACATTTGGCATTGGTTGTTGGTATGTCTGGAAGTGGCGAAACTATACAGTGCATAATCGAGGGGATTTAATTCCCCAAATGTTGGGAGTAGAGGTATTGCGGTACCTGAATCAGTATAACGTGAGAAAGAAACAAGATACCTCGCATGCTCTGGCTGCACTTACTGAGGGGATATCATGGGAAAAGCCGAAGGAGAACTGGTGTAAGCTCAACACCGATGCAGCCTGGGATACTACTATGAAGGCAGGAGGAGGTGGACTTATTAGAGGAGATGCTGGAGAATGGATCCGAGGGGTAACTGTGCAGCTTTATGCAGCGAGTCCTGTGTGTGCTGAAGCTGCTGCACTCAAGGAAGGGTTACAACTAGCGTGGGAGTTGCAATTAGAAAAGGTTGAAGTGGAGACTGATGCGAAGGAACTGATTGATGCAATTGAAGGCACAACCTTCCTTCCCGAGGCTGATGTTACAGTAAGGGAGATTAGGCAATGGATGAGGAGAGATTGGGAAATATCACTCCGCCATGTCTATCGCGAAGCCAATCGATGTGCGGATAGTCTAGCTAGGCTGGGGAAAATTCAGCGCTGTCAGAAGACAATTTGGATGACCCCACCAGCTCAGTTGGAAGGGATTCTACGTGAGGATTGTGAGGGACGCAAGTTCCTGAGAGGTGTTCACTGAGTACTGAGGCCTAGCCTCCTTGCATATAAAAAAAAAAAAAAAACCTATCAAGAAAGGTTTGTGGACTGTTTGTGAGGAGTATTAGAGCATGATGACTGCAGTGAACTTCAGTAGTGTTCAACTGGGTAAGCAGACCCTTGAACAATGTAAAACACCTAATAAATTTGCTCTATATTACGACTTTGTTAGTTTATAAATTTGCACTATAAAGTGGAGGTAACAAAAAGTTTGAGCTGCAAATATAAACGAGCAATAGCATCAACAAACAGCAGCAGTTCTACAATTTTCTTTTTGGAAATACAAAAGGTTGCAAAAATATCATGAAAAAAAAAGTTAAGTTAGATTAGCTCACAAGTCACAATAAGTCTGTTTTTTTATCGAAAGTCACATTAATTATGTTGCATCTTAGAAGTAGAGTATAAAAGTAATAGGTGGTGGCATAGAAGGTATCACGATTTCCTTATATCACTATGTCTATGAGCAGATATCACAAATATCTTTAATTATTCTATTCTAGGGAAATTTAATTAGAGGTCCCTCACAAGGGAGTTAATACTGGAAAAATCCCAAAAGTTAAAAATATTAATGTAGGGTCCCAAGGGACCTCACATTAATATATTTGAAAAGTGAAAAGACAATTTTACCCCTAGGCTTGAAAAAAATTTAGCTCCTCCCCTCCCCCCTCCTCCTCCCTCACCCACCCCCCTCCAGCCGCCCCCACCCTCCCCTCCAGTCGCCCCCACCCTCCCCCTCCCCTCCAGCCGCCCCCCCACCCCTCCCCTCCAGCCGCCCCCCACCCTCCCCTCCAGTCGCCCCCCACCCTCCCCTCTAGCCGCCCCCCCACCCTCCCCCCTCCCCTCCAGCCGCCCCCCACCCTCCCCCTTCCCCTCCAGCAGCCCCCCCACCCCCACCCTCCCCCCTACAGCCCACCCCCCACCCCTACCCTCCTCACTCCACGCCCCCCACCCCTCACTCCTCCTCGCGAGCTGGAGTGGGGGTGGGGGCGTGGAGGGAGGAGGATAGGGGTGGGGGGGCGGGCTGGAGGGGGGAGGGTGGGAGTGGGGGGGCGGGCTGGAGGGGAGGGGGAGGGGTGGGGGGCGGCTGGAGGGGAGGGGGGAGGGTGGGGGGCGGCTGGAGGGGGGAGGGGGGTGGGTGAGGGAGGAGGAGGGGGTGGGTGAGGGAGGAAGTAAATTTTTTTTAAGACTAGGGGCAAAATTGTCTTTTCATTTTTCAAATATATTAATGTGAGGTCCCTTGGGACCCTACATTAATATTTTCAACTTTTGGGATTTTTCCAGTATTAACTCCCTTGTGAGGGACCTCTAATTAATTATCCCATTATTCTATGATGATGGTATGATCAATTGGGATAGTTCAATAGCGTATAATATGGTTAATGAAACTCGTAATATGGTTAGTAAGATTAAGACCGATAGTTTGAATACTTGCGTTAGAGAGATTCCCTTGATTTAACCACAGTCCACAAGAGGATACTGGCTATACTAGATGATTTTCTTTTTATTAAAAAGAAAAGAAAATGTTTTAGTGACTCTAAACCCAATTTTCGGTTCATCATGTCTAATGGCTCATGAAGTGATCCAGGCCCATTTAGAATGGGTATGTCTATTTGTCTGAGCTCCCATGTTAGTCTTATACTCTTATCCCTCCCGGCTTCAAAATTCTCAATAATACCTTGCTTGGAGATAAAAGCAATGTGTCTTTGTAAATCTGCTATCATCTTTCTATGTCCCATCAAACTTAAGCTAAAAAATGAGTTATATTGCATTCATCCTGTCTTCACTTCACCTAGATTTCCTCTTACACTCCCACTTTTATTTCTATTTCCAATTTCCAATTCTACTTTTACATAAACCTCTTTCATCCAATAAAAAACAATGTGCAAGGGAAGATGAGGACAAATAAATATAAGGGCATCATATTGAAAAGGACAAATATTTCACAAAAATTGAAAAGTATAAATACATTTGTTGGAAATATTGAGTGGGTGTGTCATAGGAACAAGTCTCAAATTGTTTGGGATTATGAAGTCCAAATTATAAGTGAGTTTGGATTACTATATGAGTCAAGAGGAGGAAAGAACTTGCATAAGAAAAGGTCACTAGGTGAAAATCCGGCTAATATTCTCCACTCTTTTTATGCAAGTTAAATGCGGATTGAACACTTTATATATTGTAGCCATTTTGCAAATTTATAAATTGATTGAGCTTATTCAAATATGCAATTTTTTAGTGTACAGTTTTGAAGTTCATAAAAGGCATTCTCATGAGACTTTAATAGCTTTTATCATGGATAAATACTATGGGCATTTAAGTTTATATAAACTGATTCTTTACTACAATTTAATAGGTTTGAAGACTATAATTATTATTGTCTTCAATTGTCTTCAAATGCCCAACGTCATTTCCATTAAACATTTTAATGGTTCTTTATGTTGAATAAAACTGACCATACATGGTGATCTTTGAGACTTTTGAAGTTCAACTTTGTGAGACCTATATAAAGTGTTCATATTATATGGTGCTAGGGTGAAGAAGCATTTTTCCTTCTCCTCTTGAATATTATATGCCTTACCGAGTAAATTATCTTCTGTAATTCTGTTTCCCTGTATATGTTACAGGAAGAGTTCGTTTAATCCTGGGGAGCATCATGACTTCTTTTGTCGGTAGTCGCGGAATAGCTCTTAAGGACAGTATCCTTGAGGACGCGACTCGAACTGTGTTTTTATTGTATGCAGGTAATGTTGTTGATGAGATATATTAGCTTTAGAGATGAGCTAGAAGATATCCAAGGAATTATTTGAAGATTTTGGAGCAAACGCCAACAATCTTAAGAACTATTTCCGGCATAAATTGCTATGGCGTTCTTTAGAGGAAGATTTCACTTAATCAGGAGACTTCTAAACTTTGTTTAAATTTAGTTGTGTTACTATTATATTTTCCTATTGTGTAGGAATTATATAATTGAACTCATATCTTCTAGCTCATCTCCAAAGCTAATAATGAAATTGGAGAAAGAAAAGTATTTCTAATCTCTATGGCAGATTTGAGACGAAGAAGCACAATCCTAAAGAGTTAGAGATAATCTTATCTAAGAATTAAGGCTTAGATTATGTTTGTTTCTCCGGGAACAAATTTAATCCTCATTCCTGTGTGGGGATTGAGATGAAAAGTTATAAACCTCTAGAACTTTTAGTGACTAGATATGATTTGATGTAAGAATTGAGTCTTACATTCGTTTTGTCTCCCTTTAGGGGCAAATTTTGAGATTTGTAGGCTACTCATTCCTATGTGGAATTGAGGAACCATGTGCAAACCTCTAGAAATTGTTGATGCTAGAGACGATATGAGAATTGAGTTTTAACTCAAAGAGTTATCCGGACAAAGTTACCTTGGTGGTAGACATGAATCCGATGACACAGTGTGTTGAGATAATGAGTTCAATGATGCTTGTGAGAAGCTGTGTTGAGGCATATGGTGTGTTATCATGGTTGTAAATCATGAATGACAAATTTGTCTCTTTCATAGAACTCTCTTGAGATCTCAAGGCACATTTATATGTGTAGATGAAAACTTCTAGTAGTAACAATTTACTGGAAAAGCAAGCGCAAGTGTTGACAAGGATGCCATGATAGATGTAAAAATCTTGGGCAAGAAACTTGTTTGGAATATTGCTCTGTCTTCTTAAGGTACGCATACATGCGATTTGCTTGAATAAGTTTGAGTGGTTATGGTATTTTGTTTTAAAAAGAACAATTCCATAATTAGTTTTAAAGGGATACGCAAATATTAAATTTCAATATCATTAAGTCGTGGTGCCATATGATTTGAAGAGAAAAGGTTGTATTATTGGTAATACATCTCCTACTGCAGATTGAAAGTTTTTTTTTTAACTTTTAATGCTAACTATACATAATTATTAGTAATCCCGTACCATTATTTTCATATGGTGAATTTATACCCTATTAGATATGTCAAGGCAGAATATGCTAATATGATGTTTATTTCCAAAAAGATATTTAGGTTCATTGATTTACTTTTGTATATCTTCAGTCATAATTATGGGATGATTGTTGAATAAAAAGAATCATTATTGATTGATTGTTGTGAAAGCATGGGTGGTTCATACAGTATATTGACATACGAATAATTGTGCTTATAAATTCGTTATACCTTTGTTATGAGTATTTTAACTTGAAGAAATTCTAGTTTCTTACAAACGGTAGTGGGAATCATCTGTGAATAAAATTCTATTTCAATTAGAATTTTGTTATTAAGTTACTATATATAAGGTAGTTACTAGTGTATGTCTTTAAGAAATTGGTCTTATAGACTTTATATATCGACTCTCACACCTTAAACGTAATGTATACAGTTATATGTGTGTGACTGAATTATTTGTAATTATTATTATCATGATTTATTATGGTTGACATCATAATAATAATTTCTTAATGAGATATTATGTGGTAATTATGGTGGTCATCAGTTGTTATTGGTGGGATAAACGGGATTTAATATTAATCTGAAATGACTATCATATTGAAAAATATAATAGTGAAATATTATTTACTAAAGTGTTTTAAATGCTGGACATTTTATTATAATGATCATTCCATTGGGTGAATTTAATTCCTCTTGTGAGAGGTTTTATTTTTAAAATCAATTGGTTGATTTTCTTAGAGTGTAGTAGTCACCTAAGAAATTATACACGTGAAGGAGTCATCACATTATCTTGAAATTTTATCTCATGAATAAAAAGCATTGGTTGCTTGTTAGGAAGACAATATAATTATTATTGTTTTCAGTGACTTTGATAGTGTTTACATATAATCTACATATAATCCCTTGGATTAATTGGTTTCCATGTGAAATTATATTTAACACTTATCATGCGTTGAAATTTCCTAATTACTAAATATAGTTGATGTATTTAGTACAATGTATGCCTACATGTTATGTACTTTGAAATATGTTTGAAGCTAAATTGTTACAAACTTCTTAGTAAAAATATTGGAGAATATCCGACATTTGTGTCTGTCAAATGACAATAACCATTGTTAACAATAACAATGATGTGAAAATATTTTTAGATATTTCAAAGTGTGGGGTGCCTTACATTTAGGATACCGTATGCTCAATGATTATTTCCTTTTACTAACACTTTGTTTGAAGTGATTTGGGTGCGCACAAATTATTGAGAATTTGATGCATTATTGGATTAAGATGAATCCATGAGATATAGCTTATGCTATATAAAATTGAGCATATAGAAAATTCTCGTGAGGAGGGTAAAATATTCAAGGGATATCATAAATGATATGGTGTACAGTGGATTTCTGTCGTATATATAGAGAAAATCCACTAGTTTCCAAATAAAGTATTTTGGACTAAATCCAACACATAGTGTTGATGTATTATATGTCAAGTTTCTAAATACTTGAGATATTTGGAACTGTGGGGGCATAAATTATAAATTGCCTTTTTGAGACCAAATTGCTATAAAGAAAACAAATAAATTGGTGATAAACCAACATTTAAAGTTGATGAGTTGTAATTTCTAAAAGGCAATAACCATTATGAAGAAAAATAATGGTGTATGTGAAAATCTTTTGAGATATAATTATAAATAAGCATGCTTGAAAATTGTGGAGATATCTCAATTGATTTTGTGGGGTCAAAAATTGACCTATCGATACCATTAACAAAATCCTCGGGATGTTATAATTAGTCGAGGGGAATGTGACTAAAGCCAACTTGAAATTGACAAGCGATGACAACCCAACCTCTGTGATTGGTGATCCCATGAAGGAGGTTCAATGGGTAAGAACAAGTCGTGTGTCAGTTCTGCTAGCACTTGTTGAATAATTTGCTAGTTCATTCCTATGACCCGGAAAGTGCTAGATTGCATTTTTTTTGTGAGGCTGAGTATAAACTCTTAATGATTTCATAATCCTACGGGATGGTGTGTTCATTGCAGGCACATTTAATGAAATCACCTCTACGAATGTCAGAGTGGGCCGCTCCTATGAGATCGTGGCGAAATCTCTAGAGCATTCGTTATGAACCGGGCACGCTCATGGCCGTTTTAACGGGCAAAAACGCGTTAAAATCGGAAATGTGGGGGTATAATCTGACTCGTAATACCTCTGGTATATGCCAAGAGTTGTGGGTTCATAGTCCATAGGACCACTCACTTCTCTGTGTACCAAGTATTATCGGTCTAGGTCTTGTTTATAGTCCTGAGGACCACTAGATACAATGATTATACTCATGTGTACTTAGTTAAGGCGTTCCTTATGACACATGTGGGGGATTGTTGGAAATATTGAGTGAGTGTGTCATAGGAACAAGTCTCAAATTGTTTGGGATTATGGAGTCCAAATTATAAGTGAGTTTGGATTACTATATGAGTCAAGAGGAGGAAATAACTTGCATAAGAAAAGGCCACTAGGTGAAAATCCGGCTAATATTCTCCACTCTTTTTATGCAAGTTAAATGCGGATTGAACACTTTATATATTGTAGCCATTTTGCAAATTTATAAATTGATTGAGCTTATTCAAATATGCCATTTTTTAGTGTACAGTTTTGAAGTTCATAAAAGGCATTCTCATGAGACTTTAATAGCTTTTATCATGGATAAATACTATGGGCATTTAAGTTTATATAAACTGATTCTTTACTACAATTTAATAGGTTTGAAGGCTATATTATTTTTGTCTTCAATTGTCTTCAAATGCCCAACGTCATTTCCATTAAACATTTTAATGGTTCTTTATGTTGAATAAAACTGACCATACATGGTGATCTTTGAGACTTTTGAAGTTCAGCTTTGTGGGACCTATATAAAGTGTTCATATTATATGGTGCTAGGGTGAAGAAACATTTTTCCTTCTCCTCTTGAATATTATATGTCTTACCGAGTAAATTATCTTCTGTAGTTCTGTTTCCCTGTATATGTTACAGGAAGAGTTCGTTTAATCCTGGGGAGCATCATGACTTCTTTTGTCGGTAGTCGCGGAATAGCTCTTAAGGACAGTGTCCTTGAGGACGCGACTCGAACTGTGTTTTTATTGTATGCAGGTAATGTTGTTGATGAGATATATTAGCTTTGGAGATGAGCTAGAAGATATCCAAGGAATTATTTGAAGATTTTGGAGCAAACGCCAACAACATGTACTATTTTTTTTTCAAGAACTATAATTTGTCGTTGATGGATAATGTTACTTGACCTCAGAGTGCTTTTTTCCTCTCTCAAATTTATTCAATATTTTTTTTAAATTGTTCCATCAATACTCCATCAACAATAATTAACTAAAAGAGATGGATTTAATTAAAAAAGTGAGTTGGGGTGTTTTATAAAAAATAATATAGTATCATATATTTCCTCTGGTCCTAAATATAAGACCCAGTTTTTTTTTTTGAAAAACTCTAAAAAAACAAAATAATATATAAATTGATTTACCTAATTTTTCCCTCTTAAACGAGTTTATTTTACCTATAAACTAATGAATAATATTAGAATATATCAAATATATCATAATTTAATAATCTATTTTGCAACCTTAATCTCTAAAAAAAGTCAACTAATTCTTCTATTTAAGACCAGAGGGTGTAATAACTAATTTAAGTAACACTACCTATCATTCTAATCTAGTAACCCAAAACATAGGACTAAACAAAAGAGTTCTCTACCCATCGTCTGTGGGTTCAGTGGCGAAGGGATTGAACAATGAGCATCGGGTTGACCACCACGAAGCGAGTTCGACCCTGGGGAGTGACACTTTGCTGTGTCTCCATCGCGACACTTGGGGAGGCATCTCCGTAGATAAGTGAAACTAGGAATAACCAAACTGTGTGGACAGACATAAAGGGCTTGCTGGTCATGCTCCAGAGCCCACAGGGATAGACCCAATGGATCATGAGTTAGGTGCCCTGCACTTGGATTGGGTTGAGCCCAAACCACTTCCTAAATTTTTGTCACCCAAAAAAAAGGAGTTCTCTATGACTTCTATCTAAGGTCAACACAAGACTAAAGTCAAGAGATGACAGTCACTTCCTAGATTGCATAGCTCAGGAAAGAGAAGAACAAAAATGCTATGCAGTTATCCTCAGTGGCCTTCCATTGTCTGTCCCCAACCATTCAAAAACTCATCATTTCAACTCAGGTTTTCATCACTAGCTCCTCCACAAACTCACAAAGAACAAACTTCCTATCACAATGACGTGGACACTGGCCACAACTTTGGTTCAGAGGATGACGTTCTTCACTCAATTTCTGAAGCAAAATCAAAGCTTATTACAAGTGCTAAAAACCCATTTGTCAAACACTGTATCAAGCTTCGCAATGACTCTTCTTATCGCCGTTTTCATGCTTCTGTTCTTGTTGTCGGTTCTACACCCATCAGGCTTGTGTTTATATGCTTGTGTGTTCTATTTCCAAATTGGGTTCTTTATATATGTGTTGTTTTTTAAATGGGCAGTGTTATTTAGTTGTGAATGTGAAATCTTTAACTTCAATTTTAGTATCATTTTAATAACAACACAATGGACTTTTATTAGTCTTTTTCTTTAATGAGTATGACATATTGCTGTATTTAATTATTCTTTTAGGCTGCATGGACTTCTTTATTAGATTAAGGATGTAAGTTAAGGTAGTTATTACATAATATTACCAATTTATCCTAACTATATATCTTTATCCTCACACTCGCACTCTTGCTTGTTTATTATAGATAAGTATTATTAGGCTTTATTTGGAAAAAAGTTGACAAAAATTAGAAAGTTGCTTATATTTAGGAACAAATTGAAATCAGAAAGTGATCTTATGTTTAGGATAAGAGTGAGTATTTCCTTGTGTAAGAGTTGATTTCAACTTGGTTCTTTTTGCACATAGTGTATGCCTGTGTTTGTTGTACTATTTTCATGGTAAAGTCAAACACTTTGTTTTTCAAGATACTAGTGGCTGGAGTTAGTGAACTCTGACAGTGAACTTATGAACTGGGTATCACAAGGAAAGCTTAAATAGGTGTAAATTCAGAAGATTTTTATGAAGACATTTTGGATGTCTTAAATACAAATCTATAACATTTCAAATATGCTCTTCCGCCATGTGATTTGTGAATCTGTTTGATTTTCTTTAAAGGTGAAAGTGACTATTTGCAGTGGACAAATTTAATTCAATCCCTAAGTTGGGAGGAAAATTTAATTTTCTCAAATGTAATTAAACTATATTCTGAAATTATTTGATTGACTACCCTAGCATATGTGTTTGTCACATTGCTAAAATCTGTCTATCACATGCTGTTATTAATAGAATTATTTTGAGGATCGAATTTAAGAGAAAACCATGGATGATGATAAATTTGTTATTTGCAGGGAAATATACAGATTTCAAGAGTCATTGCAAGATGATAATATTAAGATGGATTGTTTGATTCTGCCTGATAAAACTGAGGTTCCTGAAGAACTAAATAAATCACCTACATCGATTGTGCGAGTGAGTTCTACAGTTATGAAAAAACTTGCACGGCTGCAGTCAACTGACAGTCTTGATGCAATTGCCTTGATGAACATCCCTACCAGTTTTGTCAGTTTAGATGACAATCAAGACACTGACTGTCGGAAGTGGTTTCCATCTCCCCATCGGATTTTAGTCCTTGAAAGAATTCAGGTGACAATTTTTGTCTCTACTAAATTTAGCCATTTGGCCATGATGTTTGTTTCTTTCTGAATGTGGGAGCATGCAGTTCATCACATTTTTGTTAGTGTTTCCTTCTTTTGATTTAACACAAGTTCTTTTGTCAAGCTACTTTTTTGGGCTGGTGGTAATTGGGGGTGCCTTTTATATTCAATATTTAAAGTCAAGTGGATCATGTAGTCATTCTGAAAAGCTGAAAGAAAAGCTTCTATTTCCTTAGTTGAAACTTAGCAAATGGAGAGGTTATGTTAATGAAACGGAGTATATGTGATTTAATCTTTTTGCTGGAAAAGGCTTGAACTGGACTGATTTTGGGTTGTTTCTTCTGCATACCTTTATATTTGCAACCATTATACTATACCTATGCTGCAACTTTATGAAATATGCATGACGTTTTTAAGAGAGTTGTTCCTTGCAGGATCCCGGTAACCTTGGTACATTACTCAGATCAGCTGTGGCCTTTGGCTGGGTAAGGACTGCACTGTAAACCTCAAATCATTCTCCTCTTCCATCCACCCAGGTCCTTTTTATTTTATTTTATTAAACTTGTAACTTCTGTTTGCTTGTTGTTTTGACACTGTCATCTTGCGTGGCCTCTGATTTTTAAGTATGTAAGAACTCACATTTGATAGACCTGCTTAAGATGCATAATATCTTTTTGTTAGGAAAGACCCAACTGATTTCAATTGTTTTCTGATCGACTTGCATCCATAGCAACATTTTTCGAACAAATTGCAGCCCTGAAATTTAACTGTGTTTTGTTGGAGGAAAGAGGAAAATCTAACAGAAATAGTGCGGCTTCAAATTAAGAGAAGTCCACATCCTTGAATAGGAACATGAGAAATTCAGAATTTAAAATTATTCACCTATTTCCCCCATGGGACAAAACAAACTCCCCATTGTTGCTATTTTGATTTTTTTTAGAAAACAAATTTACCTTCAACTTCACTCACCCAATCATTTCTCCAAGACTTGTTTAATCATTTGACAAACTTATCACATTAAAACTAGAATTATAACTGATTCGAATATCCGAATCTTACAATGTATAAAGTGATGAGTATTTCTATTCTGCATCAAGCTATAGAATGTTACTCTCATTTTTCTTTATCATAAGCAGGCGATTTGGTTTAACAGCCACCCAACTCCCATCTGGCTCCTCTGCAACTTTTCTTTCTCGTGTGCATTTACAGTTCTAGTATATGATAAGAATTCTTGGTTTACAACACTGCCATCAAACAAAAGTGTTTTCTTGCATTATCTGGCCTCAACAGATTTCTCTACTATAATTACATGGCTATTGTTTAACAGGATGGAGTGTTTCTCCTTCCTGGTTGCTGTGATCCATTCAATGATAAAGCTCTTCGAGCTAGCCGTGGTGCCTCCTTTCAGCTGCCCATAGTTTCTGGCAGTTGGGTTCATCTGGACTCCCTTAGAGAGCAATTCCAAATGAAGTTTATTGGTGGCCATCCAGAGGATGAAGGGATAGCCAAACTTTCTCCAAGCTTCTGTGATACTTTATCAGACAAGGCTTTGTGCTTGGTTTTGGGGAGTGAAGGAAGTGGGCTTTCAGAGAAATCCATGCAAGCATGTGAGCTTGTCAGCATTCCAATGGCAGGAGAATTTGAGTCTCTCAATGTTTCAGTTGCTGGTGGGATATTCTTGTATATGCTTCAGCCAAAGTGTAGATGACCACAAGTCATGTTCCATGTTTTAGAGTCTCACTTTATGATTTATGATTTAATTTGGTCTTATGATAGCATGTAAAAGGTCCATCTCAATTCTTGCTCTCATCCAAGAGGCAATTTTGTATAGCAACTTTAGTTTTAGACTTGGAGAAAGAGATCTGGGCGCATAGCAAATTTGATCTTACAACAGCATGTAAAAGTTCAATGTGTAAGTTGGATTTGAGAGTCTTATTAGGATCTGGGTGCACATGAACTTAAGCTTTAGACCTGAAAAAAGAGACTGAGTTGCAATGGTGGATAATATTATTACAAACAAAATGGGCCTGATCTCACTAGTGTTTAAATTTTATTTGCACTGTCGCTAAAATGAGATTTATTAGATTTCTATCCCCTTTCTTTTCTAATGCCCCTTGAGATTTTACTTGTTTTATTCACTAGAGTTTTTGAGGACTACGCTTCTTTCCCTTGTAATTTTCATCCACTCCATCATTTGCCCTTAAATTATTTTAATTTGGGGGGTAAAGTGTTACGTATTTGTTTATACAATTGGATTAATTAATGATATTTTGATATTTTATGGGCAAAAAATAGTTCAATTTTCAATTTTACATATTTTTTACGGATAAAGGTATAAAAATACTCATATAACTGTCACCATGAACTCAGCGCAAAAATGCCAATGTAATTGTTACCAAGTGCACTAAGCAATATGTAAAATTATTTTAAGTAAAACTACTTGTGAAAATTTTAAAATGAGGTAAAAATGTTCATGACGGTTAATTCAAGATAACCACCATTGAATAAGATTATGGGTGTCTACGTGTTATCTGATATGAGTAAATGACTAATGGAAATTTATAGTATAGTGTAAGGAGCACAAGTCTTTGGAAAAACCACACTCTAAAAGCTAGCTGTTGAGGTGGGGGAGCCAAAGACTTTTATAAGACCTTCCTTGTGAGGAAACCTCTCTGATGTGAGACTTGTAACACTGCACCCCTCGAGAGCTGACCTCTCGTCGGCTCCACTCTACAACAATTCACTCGGCACTTCACTCGGTCTCTTTGCCGGCCAGACTCTCCGATCAAAATCCTACGTAGGTAGCCCTTTTCGATCTTTTGGATGAGATAGTGTCTCGATGACTCCACTCTACGGCACCTCACTCGGCGCTTCACTCAACCTTTTGTTGGTCAGCCCCTTCGGTCAGAACCCTCCGTAGGTAGCCTTTTCGTTTGGTCATCCGCAATGAGGGCCAGTTTGGTACATTGGAATTGGAAAGTGGAATTGCATAATGGAATTGATAAAAGTAATTTCCATATATAATTGGGTCCACAAGTTTTCTCTCTCTATTTTCACACTTTTCCTTAACCCCAGAAACTTTTACATCTCATTATCACCTAATTTACCTATATTTTCCATCTTTACCCCATCACACTCAATTTCATTTCCATTGCACACTTTCAGTGCTACCAAACACCCAATAAGGGATTTTAGTCCCAAAAAGAATCTGAAATATTATTTGTAAATCCCAGCTGAAAAAGACTGTTTTGCCCCTGTACTAAACTCGCTCCTCCACCCTACCGTTTGACTGACATGCCCAATTATTATTACTTACTCACTGGCGTCGTCAACTGAAAAAGGTTCCTACTTCATGAATCATGATCAACCATGTTTTCCCCATTCTATGTTTATATTAAATCTAAACACCAACCCTATGCTTTCACGACCTTGCAAGTTAAATGAGGTTAGTAGCATCTCAAATCTTTCTCTCCTATCATACTATCCTTATTATCACTTCCCAACCAACCCCTTTTATTTTTATTTGATTTTTTTGCTGAAAATCTGAACTATAACGTACGTCTCTGTGTGTGTGTGTGTGTGTGTGTGTGTGTGTGTGTGTTTGTAGAAGATGGATATATAGAATGTGTTTGTAGAATATGTGCAGAAGATACTTTTGGGTCCTTTTTCATGATTTGGGTTGCCTTTTTTGTGTTGATTCGAAAATCTGAAATGCATATAGAAGTAATGTGAATTTTGATATGTAATCTGTTCGTTTTTCTGACTTTTTCCCCTAGTATCATTGCTTTATAATGTTGATTTTATTTGGTCCAAGATGGCAAACTATATGTGGTCTCTTTTCCTTTGATTTGCTGTAAATGATTTTCAGTTATTTCCTATTGGTTTGGTTTTACATGACTGTAATTGACATTAAAAATGTGAAATTTTTTCTGGGTCTATGCTGATTTGATGCATTTCTTAACAGATATGGTGATCCTGCCTCCATTGAGGCCTCACTATTGCATTCATGAATGCTTACTTCTCATCTGAATCTTATCACCCGATTTGTGATGATCACAAGATGAAATTTTTGACAGCCATTGTCATCTCCAGTGAGTCCTTCTTGTGTTATCACCTTTGCAGGCATTTATCCTCCATAGCCTCTTTTTCCCATGTAGACACACAGCCTTCGGATCTCTCCTTTCATATTTTTTCGATACTTTCGCGCCCCAATTGGCAAAATCACCCTGCCCTCAAGAATTTACTTCCTTCTGTAACACCTTCTCATGTTTCTTCTATTCTAAGTCTTGATCTAAACCCCCAAACTGCCTTAGCTTTCTTCACTTGGATTGCTCGTAGGCAAGGTTACAAGCACAATGTTCATTCCTATGCTGCCATGCTCAACGTTTTAGTACGTAATAAGTTACTACGGGTTGCTGATAATGTTCGGATTTCCATGATTAAATCTTCTGATTCGGTTGAAGATGTGAGGTTTGTGAGGGACTTATTGCTGAGACTGAATTTAAACAGTGAGGGGGAATGCACATTCAAGCTCACCCTTAAGTGTTATAATATGCTTCTAATGTCCTTGTCAAGGTTTCTTCTTATTGATGAGATGAAGGCTTTGTACCTAGAAATGTTAGACGACATGGTGTCGCCTAACATATATACATTAAACACAATGGTGAATGGTTATTGTAAGTTGGGCAATTTAGTTGAGGCAGATTTATATGTAAGAAAGATACTGGAATCTGGTCTCTCTCCTGATACATTTACTTACACTTCTCTGATTTTGGGTCATTGCCGGAATAAAGATGTAGAGGCTGCTTATAGTATATTTGAGCTTATGCCTCACAAAGGTTGTCGAAGGAATGAGGTTTCATATACCAATCTCATACATGGGTTTTGTGAGGTGGAGAAGATTGATGAGGCTCTGAAGTTGTTTTCACAAATGGGTGAAGATAATTGCTCTCCTACTGTACGTACTTATACAGTTCTTATATGTGCTTTGTGTTGGTTGGATAGGAAAGCCCAAGCTTTTCTACTTTTTAATGAAATGGGTGAAAGAGGTTGTCAGCCTAATGCTCATACATACACTGTGCTTATTGATTCCTCGTGTAAGGAAAGGAATCTTGGTGATGCCAGGAAATTGTTTGATGAAATGCTGAAGAAAGGTTTGGTTCCTGGTGTGGTCACATATAATGCTTTAGTTGATGGTTATTGCAAAGAGGGAATGATTGAAACTGCAATAGAAATGTTAAATCTGATGGAGTCAAAGAAATGTACCCCTAATGCACGGACATACAATGAACTGATCTTTGGATTTTGTAAAGCTAAAGACATACACCGAGCAATGTCATTGTTTGACAGAATGCGTGAGTGCAAACTATCTCCAACGATCATTACATACAACTCACTAATTTATGGGCAGTGCAGAGTAGGTCAACTGGAAAGTGCTTATAGGTTGCTTAATTTGATGGTGGAAAATGGTCTAGTTCCTGATGAGTGGACTTACAGTATCTTCATAGATTCGATGTGCAAAGTAGGGATAGTGGAAGAAGCTCATAAACTTATAATGTCCCTCAAGGATAAAAACATAAAAGCTAATGAAGTGATATTTACTGCTTTGATTAGTGGCTATTGCAAAGTTGGGAAGATTGTTGATGCAATCTCTTTGTTTGTAGGAGTAACTTCCGAGGTGCAAAACCCAATCACTTTCAATGTCTTGATCGATAGCTTGTGCAAGGAGAAAAAAGTTCGTGAAGCCTTGATTTTTGTTAATAAAATGTTAAAGATCAACTTGGAGCCCACAACTGAAACATATACCAGTCTTATTGTGCAAATGTTGAAAGATGGTGACTTCAATTATGCTGCTAGAACTTTTGACACAATGGTATCTTCCGGATGTCAGCCTGATGTATTCACATATACAACGTTTGTGCATGCATATTGTACACAAGGAAGGGTAGAAGAAGCTGAGAATATGATTGCTAAGATGAAGGAAGATGGAATCAGTCCTGATTCTTTGACTTACACATTATTAATTGATGCATATGGGCGCATGCAATTGATTGATAGTGCTTTTGGTGTTCTTAAGAGAATGTTCGATGATGGTTGTGAGCCTTCTCATCATACATATGCCTTTTTATTGAAGCATGTGGCAAAGGAGAAGCAACTGACGAAAGATGATTCCTTTCAACAAAGTGACTTTGCTTCAGGTGCAAACTCAATTGATATAGCTATTATATGGAAGGTAATTGATTTTGATATTGTATCTCTATTGTTTGAGAAAATGGTTGCATATGGTTGTGTACCCATTTTAAACACCTACAGCAAGCTAATTATAGGACTTTGCAAGGTAGGAAAATTGAACCTAGCCATGAGGTTGTTAAATCACTTACAAGAACGTGGAATGTCTCCCTCTGAAGATATTCATAATTCTCTTCTTAGTTGCTGCTGTGAGTTGAAAATGTATGACGATGCTATAAGAATACTAGATGATATGATTCAAACTGGCCATTTGGCACTTTTGGATTCCTGCAAGGTGCTTCTTTGTGGACTGTGTGAAGAAGGAAGAAAAGAGAAGGTTGAATCTATATTCTATTCTTTGCTCCATTGTGAGTATAATCATGATGAAGTGGCATGGAAAGTGCTTATTGATGGATTATTAGATAGGGGCTATTTTGATGAATGTTTAGAACTTCTTAGTCTTTGGGAGAAGAAAGGTTGCCAGATGCATCCTCAGACATACACACTTTTAATAGAGAGACTTGATGGGAACACAGGAGAAGACTGTGGATGATGATAAATTTGTTATTTGCAGTGAAATATGCAGGTTTTAAGAGTCACTGCAAGATGATAATATTAAGATGGATTGTTTGATTCTTCCTAATAAAACTGAGGTTTCTGAGTAATTTAATAATCCCCTGCTAGTGAGTTCTACAGTTATGAAAGTACTTGCACGGCTGCAGTCAACTGATAGTCTTGATGCAATTGCCCTGATGACCATCCGTATCAGTTCTTCAGTTTAGATGACAATCAATACACTGACTATCGGAGATGGTTTCCATCCCCTCTTCGGATTTTAGTCCTTGAAAGGATTCAGGTGACAATTATTACCCCTGCTAAATTTAATTATTAAGCCATGGTGTTTTTTCTTACTGATTCTGGGAGCATGCTGTTGATCACATTTTTGTTAGTGTTTCGCCCTTTTGGTTTAAAAGTGTGCTTCTTCTAGAAAGCTATTTTTTTAGCTGGTTGGGTGCCTTCATAGTCAATAATAAGGAAGCTGCATAGGATAAACTCAAAAGTACCAAGTTATACTGCACCCACCTATTTGGAGTCTAAAGTACATTATCATGGGGTCATTCTGGAGCTGAAATAAAAATTTCTATTTCCTTAGCTGAAACTTTCTTAGCAAAAGAAGTTATGTTTTCCTCATTACATTTCAGATGATGATGAAGTGGAATATGTGTGATTACTCTAGCTTCCAGAAGGGACTTGGACGGGACTAATTTTTGGGCTGTTTCTTCTGCTCACCTTTTTATTTGCAACCACTATAATATACCTCTGTTGCAACTTTATGAAATATGCATGACGATTTTAAGATAGTTGTTCCTTGCAGGATCCTGGTAACCTTGGTACGTTACTCAGATCAGCTGTGGCCTTTGGCTGGGTAAAGACTGCAGTGTAAACCTCTATCATTTTCCTCTTCCACCAACCCAGGTTATTTTTATTTATATTGTTAAACTTGTAATTTCTGTATGCTTGTTTTTTTTTTTTGACCCTGTCATCATGTATGGTCTCTGATTCTTGTGGTTGCTGGCTTAAATATGTAAGAACTTGCTTTTGATTGAACAGCTTAAGTTGCATAGTTTCATTTTGTTAGTGAAGAACCAGCTGATTGTTATTTGTTTGATCAACTTACTTACATGTAACTTTTTTCAGACAAAATGCAGTCCTGAAATTTAAGTGTGTTATGTTGGAGGAAAGATGAAAATCTAAAAAAAAAGTAGAACTGCTTAATATGAAGAGAAGTTTACCTCCGTGGACGCAGACCTGAAAAATTTAGAAGATATAATTCTTCAGTTTTCCCCAAAAGACTGTAACAATTCTTAAATATTGCTATTTAAATTTTTTTCTAAAAACTACCTTAAACTACACTGACCAAAACACTCCTCCTTGACTTGTTTACTCATCTGACGAATTTATCACAGAGAAAATAGAATCATAATGAACTGGAATATCTGAAACTCTTGACAATATGATGAACATTATATTCTGCATCAAGCAATAGAATGCTGCTCTCATTTTCTTCATCATAAACAAGTGATTTGACATTATCGGTTAAAGGAATTTATTTTAGGCCACCCAACTCCTATTTTTCTCTTATCCTCTGCAAGATTTCTTTCTCTTGTGCATGTATTGAACTAGTGTATCATAAGAATTCCTCTTCATAACATATCGGTTAAACAAATTATTTTCTTACATTCTTTGAACTCAACAGAGTTCTTTAATAGAATTTTTAACACTTCCAAGACAACTTGAATCACATGGCTACTTTTCAACAGGATGGAGTTTTCTTCCTGGTTGTTGTGATCCATTCAATGATAAAACTCACTGCCGAGGTGCGCCTTCAGCTACCCATAGTTTCTGGCGGTAGGGTTCATCTGAAGCCTCCCAGAGCAATTTCAAATGAAGTTATGATGGCCATCCAGAGGATGAAGGGATATCCAAACAGGTTAATTGGATTTCTCCATGCTTCTATGATTCTGTATCAGATAAGTCTTTGTGCTTGGTTTTGGAGAGTGAAGGAAGTGGACTTTCAGAGAAATCCTTGCAAGCATGTGAGCTTGTCAGCATTATAATGGCGGGAAAAGTAGATTCTCTCAATGTTTCAGTTGCTAGTGGGATATCCCTGTATATGTATTTGTTTCTGCTATAGTGTAGAGGACCATAATTCGTGTATAAGGTTTATCTTCTTCATTCTTGTCCTCATTGAAGAGATTATTTTGTACAGCAAAATAAAATCCATACAAAATTTCAATTTGTAAGTTGCATTTGAGAGTCTTATCAGGATATGGGCAGCCTAGCAGCTTTAGTTTTTTTTTTTATTTGTTTGGGTCTAAAAATTTTAGGAAATAGGTTGAATCCACCTACGATTTAAGGGATTTTTTTTGTTTGTTTTGCCAGCACGATCCAAGGGATCAAATTCACTCTCTTTGTTTAGAGCATCTGACCCCTTGCCAACTAAATTTGGGGGCAAGGGGTATAGCATTTTTAGTTTGGGCTTACTGAAATAGAGATTTTTTTTTTTTGACTAATACTGAAATAGAGATTGAGAATTGAGATTATATGTTTCGATAATATTTCTAGCATTTGGTAAAAAAAAAAAAATATTTCTAGCAAAATTGGCTTTAATTGTTATGTTTTTATTTGAACCACTTGAACGAGATTCAGATTTCAATACTCTTTACGGGGGTCCACATCCATTGTTCATCAAGGTGATGAGAAATGATTTCTAAAGGTTTTCAACAACACTTTGTATTTCAAAAGGTCTTACTGCTTCCTCTTTAATGGGTTGAATAATCAGAGTGCAGGAGGAGGAAAAAACTGCCATTAATGGAACACTATCTTCAATCTTCTACTTTTTTTAAATCACTCGGGTTTATTTTGATGAAAATAAATCTGTTACAATTGTGTTTTTTAGTGATATTCTTCCATTTGCTTCATTGTGAATCTCTGAAGAGTGGGGCGGTGAGAAATAGACATGGGAGATTGAGGAAGTAAAAACATATTTTTATAGAATTACACAAAGTCCGATTTTTTTTTTTGTTGAAAGGATGATTTTCATTAGTATAAAAACTGCATTACATACACCAAGGCACTAAACTAGCTCACAAGCAAAGAAGATACTAAGAACTAGCACACAATAACAGAACAAGCAAGCCCATACTTGGACACAACCAACACTATCAAAAGATTAGCATGATAGCGCAAAAACCAAATGTAAGAGGGATTGCCACATTTGACCATTGTAGATTGATAGTGAGGAGATCGAGTTTCTCATTAATCATGATTAGAGGATTAAACAGTAAGGGGTGATTTTCCAAGAATATGCTGTTTAGAACTCATCCTCTTTATGCAAATGCTGCAAATTATTATCATCTCCACATTCACCTCCTAGAAGGTGATGAAACCTCTGGAATTTGAGATCAAATTCTAAAGGGATAAAGATTATGAGAAGAGTAAATCAATATCCAACACAAGCAAAATAAACCCATATGGGGATGTTAAACCATAACCAACAAAACACAATCCTAAGAAAATCCATAAACACCAAAAAATCCTAATACAAACTACTAACACACAAACACTACAATAGTTCCCCCGAAAGCCAAGTAGCTTGCAATGGTGAGCTTCATGATGTTTTGGTGGCTGAAGACCAACAACCAAACTTCAGAGGATCCACCGTGAAACCCATCTTGAACAAAGTCAATAGATATACCCCTTTCTTCAGTTATTGGACCCCGTCAACTTTCGAAGGAGAATCACTATGGAGCAACACCTTCTTCCGCTCTCCAAATCCCACATCATCATATCGACCTTCTTGATCACCTTGAAACCGTTTAAATATATGCCGCCGAGACGGTTAGAGAAAACCTTGAACCACGAACCTCACTCTCCCACTTCCTCGAACGCCATCTGGGACATGTTCCCCTACCTTCGTCAATCGCTTGCCATATTCCTCCTACACAAATCAGCCCACGAGCTATGAGGATCCACGGCCACCGCAACTGAAGACAAAACTTCGATACAAACCAAACCATAAGAGACTCCTAGACAAAAAACACTCATAAAGCACGTCTTTCTTCAAGTTTGATTCTACTCAAATAAAGTCAAATATGACATTATATTTTGCAACAAGCTCAACAAAACAAAGGACCTTATATTATTGGATAGATAAACTACTTTAATTTAATTAAGGATCATGTTGTGTTTTTACTAAAACATTCCAATCATCTTTCCTCATTCCCTCCCACATCTCCAAAAACAAGTTGGCAAAAGTTATTAGTATCAGTTCCTATGCTTCATATTAATATTTAAGCCAAGAATTAGTAACATATTTGTAATGCCCTAAAAAAGATTTTCTTAAAGCAATACTAATTAAACAAAGAATAATTCGATCACAAAAGATAATCTGGAAATTACTTCTTAATATTAATCAAATGAGAGAGTTTACAAGATGTACTTCTTGAGCAGAAAATACCACATACTAATCTGAATACAAGATCTCCTATTTAAACTAGATTACATTCAAGATAACTGTCATGCCATGTCTTGGGATCATGCCTCATATTGCTCCACAAGATCCGTCCACGTGTCAAACTGATGCTTTCCACTCCTCACGATCTTATCTCCAGTCACGCGGGAATAACTTCCCACTAAGCTAGTGGTGACTTTTGGCTCTGGTGCGAGTCCGGGTTACACTTTCTGGGCCATATGAGTCGGGTTTGGCTCTGGTATACGCGTTGATGAGGGTGCGGGTGGACAGCTGTACAGGATCAACTAAATAATCTGATTCATTTTAACATTGTCACGTGTCAACACAATTTGAAATTCAAATCAAGAGAGAGAAGGGGAGGAGTGTAACGGGTCACCACATTAACTCCCCCACAGCGACACGTGTCTGGCTCGGGTTGACGCGGGTAGATGTGATTGTTCCCATCCGTTGAGATCCTTCCCAAATAGCCGTTGGATTTGGGGTCCCTTTCTTCAGACATCTCATGAGTTCTATAAATCTGTCTTCTTCACAACCTCTCACACTTTCGTTTTCGATTCGAAATTTCCAAGCATTCTGATTTACTTGAGAGATCTGGTCCACATTCCTGTATTATCGACAACACATTGTACTTTCTGGTAAGCATTAGTTAGTCTGATATATTTGTCTGGTTATGTCTGTTTCATTTTTGCCATTTCATTTCGCTCATTCTGGTATGCTAGTGTATAAGCGATATTAATAGTTTTCTTATCGAGTAGGAAAAGAAATCATGTCAAAGGCTGAAGATGTTGCGTCTTCTGGTACCAAGAGAGTTGTGGTTAGAGGCTTTGATCCTATTCCTGCCGAGTTGATGGAAGAATTGCGAGATGGGAAGTTGATGGAAAAGAAGAATAATGACGAGGCCCCTGTGATTTCGGAGATTGATGTGGCTGCCCTCCCTGACGAGTTGGGCCTTGACCGGTCGTTGTTGATTCGGGCACCTAAGCCTGAGGAACGTCTGGATTGGGGAAGCGACAATTGGACTACTCTGGGGTTTGATTATTTGAAGTTGTTTCCATGCATTCCGCTCCCACCTTTGATACTGGAAATCTGTCGCTTCTATGATTTGGCTCCGTCCCAACTAATGCCGATGGTGTGGTCTGTGGTTCTGAGTTTGGAAATGATCACAAAGGATTGGGAGAAGAAGATCTCTTTGGCAGAGCTGCTTACAAGTTATAGTTTTGGCAGGAAGTCTAGCGGGCTTTTTACTCTTTCCCGGTTGGATGGGAATCCCTTGATCATCACTCCCTGGGATTCTGTTAGGCGTTGGAAGCGTAGGTTTGTGGTGGTGCATAAGAGGTGTTTAGTTCCAGACGGTGGTCCTCTCAGGACAGAGTGGAACAACTTATGTAAGTAGATATTTTTACTTCTGGTTCTGGTATCTGGTGTCTGGTAATGTTATGGGAGTTTTGTGTTCATATGAATCATATACTGATTGATTCTTCATGCAGTTAAGGCTGAGGAGAAGAAAGTTCCTTTGCGTCCGGATTCCGAGGAATTGATAGCAACGATCATGGCTCTTCCGGTTGACAAGCGTACTTACATCAAGATCTTCAAGATAGGTACAGTTGCCTATTTCTTAAGTTGTTCTGTCCGAGATGTTCTGTTGTTACATTTCGTGTAAATTTCTGGTTTCTGGTGTCAGGTGAGTCTGAAGTGCCCAAGTTGAAGTTGAAGGTGGTTGATGCGGGAAAGAAGAAGAAGAGAGGGAGTACAGAGAGCGGGTCAAGTAGTGATGTTGCTTCTGAAACAGTGGCATCTAGGATGAAGAGGACCAAGCGTGCTGCTGCTGCTGTGACCCCGAAGAGGCCTATTAATCTGGATCCTATTGAGGAGGAGGTTGATAAGCCGAAAGAGGCTGGGGCTCTTGCAGCGATCCCGGAGCCCACGATCATGGATTTGGATGCAATCCCCGAAGTAGGTCAAGGGGGAGGCGAGACATCTAGGGCTTTTAGTAACACTGGTGGGCAAGATTTGCTGGTTTCGTTGACCACTAGTTCTCTCAAGGTTTGTGATGTGACTTTTAGTTTGATTTTTGGTTACAAGATGTGATACTGCACATATTGTTCTTGTGAGTTTGTTACCCAGGTTTCTGGTTTTGACAGGTTAACCAGGTGGCTGAGGCTGTGCGTAAGCATTTCTGGGATCTGGAGAGGTCAACTGAAGTGCTCCGTGTAGAGCACGACACCTTGGTGAAGCGTGTGAAGAATTTGGAATGGTTTGATCGGGAAATGAGGAAGAAACAAGGAGAGTTGGAAGCTGCGCATAAGCTATACAGGACCACGGCGGAAGCCAAGTTTCGCCAGCTCGAGCGGGACCTTGAGAATGCTAGAGGTGAAACTATGGATGCTCGGGAGGAAGTGAAGCTTTCTGACATCACCATTGAGGGGCTGAACGCTACAATTGGGGACCTGAGGAAGCAGCTGGTTGACTTAGAGGAGGAGAAGGTCAAGAGCGAGAAGAAGGTCGAGACCTTGGTTGAAAGGGAAAGGCGGGAGGTTTCAAAGTTCATGTTGTTTGAGCGTATCCGCATGGTGAAAGAGTTCCAGGCAGGGGGAAGCGCTAATTGGGATTTGAAGGAGCTGGAACAAGAGTTCCAAGATGAGGGCTACTCCATGCCTTCATCTGGTGATAGTGATGAGGAGTCGGGTGGCGAGGAAGAAGTTAACTCTCTTCCTGAGATGCCTGGTTCAGACAAGAACCAAGCTCCGGATAAGGAGGAAGGAACTGGAGACTCCCATGAGGTGGGCGGAGACAAAGCCAGCGGGAAGGATGCTTAAAGGGAGAACTGTTTTTAGGTGTAATGTTTTATTGTGTTTTATGTCCTGGGCGTATTTTTCTGGTGAATGTTGTTTTTGCTTAGCTACTGTTAGCTAGTTATGTTCTGGTGTTTTCAGAAGTTTATGTTTGACTAGTGTTAACTAGTTATGTTCTTAGAAATTGTAATTGTTCAGAAAACTAATATCGAATATCTATAAAGTGCAAGTTGCGTATACTTACTTGTGTATTTTTCTGGTATTTTTGATTTGATATCTGGTGAGCGATTTGTAGATGCATCTTTCTGGTTGAGCGATCTGGTTAGACAAACACGATCAGGTTATGTCAGGGGAATTAGGATTAAAATAGGCATTGATTAGAGTCTGGGATTCGTGCAAGTCTAATTAGAGTTTGGTATACCTTAGATATTGGAATCAGGTTATTCGGGGATGTGGTGGATCGTCATCCATACATCTTTCTGGGCTCGGGATGGTCTATAAGTTATGTATCGGGTTAGTAGCTACTATGTACTTAGAATTGATAAGAGATTTAAAGCGACAAATGAATAAAAAAATGTGGTAATTTAGGAAGAGTAAGCGTAAGACATAAGTATTATGTACCTTTGGCTCCGGGAAGTTGTACCAAGTGAGGTGCATTCAGTTGGTGGAACTTGTGTTGGAAGTGAACTTTCTGACGCTGGGATTTCATTGTCTGAGCGTTGGCTCCGGGAAATTATATCATCAGAAGTTTAGTTTTGGTGATAGAACTTATGTCTGGAAGTTGCTGGGACATTGGCTCCGGGTAGTTATGTCGTTAGGAAGGTGTTCCTTGTGACAGAACTTAGTTCTGGGCATTGCCTGATGGTTGGCTCCGGGAAGTTATATCATCAGGAAAGTGGTCCTGTTGATAGAACTTAGTTCTGGGTAGTGCCTGATGATTGGCTCCGGGAAGTTATATCATCAGGAAAGTGTTCCTGTTGATATAACTTAGTTCTGGATAGTGCCTGATGATTGGCTCCGGGAAGTTATAGCGCTATAGTACTAGAGGAAAAGAAATTTAGATACTATGGGAAATACCTTTTCAGATGTATTGCGTTCCAACTTCTGGGGAGCAATTTTCCTTTGGAGTCTCGCAATTGGTAAGATCCTGGACCTGTGATGCTTTCAATCTGGTAAGGGCCTTCCCAGTTGGGACTGAGCTTTCCGTCTCTGGATTCTGGTGTATTTGGGAAGACTTTTCGCAAAACCAACTCCCCTACTTGGAAGCGTCGTTCTTTGACATGTTTGTTGTATTGACGGGCTATCTGCTGTTGATAGGATGCCATCCGGATTAGAGCCTGTTCCCGTTTGAGATCTAGTAGATCCAGTTCGTAGTTCAGGTTAATGTTGTTAATCTCTTCGTTTGTCCACTTGTACCTTAGACTTGGTAGCCCGAATTCGACGGGGATCATTGCTTCTGATCCATATGTCAAGGAGAAGGGTGTCTCTCCCGTTGGAGTTCGTGCTGTAGTCCTGTAAGCCCATAGTACTGCTGGGAGTTCATCTGCCCATTTTCCTTTGGCTTTTTCTAGTCGTTTCTTCAAGGAAGATACAATTGTCTTGTTACTGGCTTCTGCTTGGCCGTTGGACTGGGGATTCCGGGGAGTGGAGAATTTCAACTTGATGTTCCATTTGGTGCAGAACTTCCTGAATTTTGATCCAATGAATTGGGACCCATTGTCGCATACTATCTCGTATGGTAGTCCAAACCTGCAAACAACATTCTTCCAGATAAAGTCAATGACTTCTGGTTCTTTGACTTGTTGAAATGCTCCTGCCTCTATCCACTTTGTAAAGTAATCAGTCACCATCAACAAGAACACGCGTTTTCCTGGTGCTGGTGGTAGCTTCCCGACTATGTCCATCCCCCATCTCATGAAAGGCCATACTGGAGTCAGGGAGTGTAGGAATTCTGGGTGTTGCTGGAGTGCGGGTGCAAACCTTTGGCATTTGTCACATTTGGAAACAAGTTTCTGGGCATCTTGTTGCATTTTAGGCCAAAAGTATCCCGCTCTCAGAAGATTCCTAACCAAACTTCTGGAACCAGAATGGTTACCACACTCTCCTTCATGTGTTTCTCTTAATGCATATTCAGAATCGTCTGGACCGAGACATTTCTGGTAGATGCCTGCAAAAGACCATCTGTAGAGTTCGTTCCTGAATATCCTGTATCTGGATGCTCGTTGTTTGATTCTTCTGGCCTCATTTTGATCATCCGGGAGTACACCTATGTCCAGGTATTTGTAGATTGGGGATCTCCAATCGTCTGGTCTATAATTGGCCTGCACATGGTGAACAGGTGTGATAGTCAGTACTGAGTCTTGTAGTCGTATGATCGGGATGGCTCGGGTTCTGGAGCTTGGGATGGTGGATCCCAAGTTTGCTAATGCGTCAGCATGTTTGTTGCTTTCTCTGGGTATTTGCGTCAATTTGAATTCCCTGAATGATTTTGATAATGAAGTGGCCATGGTATAATATTTCTGCATTCTGGAATCCTTTACCTGGTATTCTCCTTGGACTTGTTTAGATACAAGTTGAGAATCACATCGCACTTCCACGTCTTGCGCTCCAAGTTCTACGAGTAGGCGCATTCCGATGATTAGTGCTTCGTATTCTGCTTCATTGTTGGTTGCTCTGAAAGTACACTGGAAGGATTGTTCCATGGTATCTCCGGTTGGTGATTGGATTACTACTCCGAGTCCAGTACCTTTCGAGTGTGTTGAACCGTCGACATACAAGATCCAAGTATCTTGGATTAATTCATTGCTCATGCAAATCAAACTTCTAGCCATATCTATCTGGATGTCAGGTGCAAATTCAGCCGTGAAATCCGCTAATACTTGAGACTTTATTGCAATTCTTGGGACATA
Organism: Mimosa pudica; assembly: GCA_029929735.1. Lineage (NCBI taxonomy): Eukaryota > Viridiplantae > Streptophyta > Magnoliopsida > Fabales > Fabaceae > Mimosa > Mimosa pudica. The sequence goes on along the minus strand of JAKELP010000017.1, from coordinate 6,538,963 downwards.
TGATATATCATGTTGACCAAGTTCAATCGCCCACTTGACTAGTCTGCCAGATAAGTCTGGTTTCTGGAATATGGCTCTGAGCGGGTGAGATGTCACAACCTGGATGGGGTGACTCTGGAAATATGGTCTCAGCTTTCGGGATGCCACGACTAGAGCTAATGCTAGTTTTTCGATAGGCGAGTACCGGGTCTCAGCGTCTAGGAGAGTTTTACTTACATAATACACCGGATATTGTATTCCTGGATCTTCGCGTACGAGTACAGCACTTACAGCATGCCCAGATACAGACAAGTACAACTGAAGTAATTCACAGGGTTTTGGTTTGGAAAGGAGTGGCGGCTTGGACAGGTATTCCTTGAGGCCTTGTAAGGCTGTTTCGCATTCCAGACTCCACTCAAACGTTTTGTTCTTTCTGAGCGTTTTGAAGAAAGGATGGCACTTGTCTGAGGAACGGGAGATGAACCTGTTCAGAGCTGCAATCATCCCTGTTAGCTTTTGCACATCTTTGGCTCGTCTGGGAGAGCAGATGTTCTGGATGGCTGTTATCTGGGTGGGATGAGCTTCAATGCCTCTACTTGAGACCAAATATCCAAGGAACCTCCCGGACTTGACCCCAAAGGAGCATTTTTCTGGATTAAGCTTCATATTGTACTGTTTCAGGATTCTGAATGCCTCTTGTAAGTTTGAGATGTGTTCTTCCTTGGACTGGGATTTAACAAGCATGTCATCCACGTAGACTTCCATGGATTTTCCAATCTGGTTCTCAAACATTTTGTTGACCAACCTTTGATAGGTAGCTCCTGCATTCTTTAGGCCGAAAGGCATTACTTGGTAGCAGTATGTCCCTCTGTCCGTGATAAAAGAGGTCTTTTCTTGATCTGGAGGATGCATCCGGATTTGGTTGTATCCGGAGAAAGCATCCATGAAGCTTAGCATCTGGTGTCCAGAAGTGGCATCCACCATCATGTCAATGTGTGGTAACGGGAAGAAATCCTTTGGGCAGGCCTTATTCAAGTCTGTGAAATCTACACAAACACGATGTTTTCCGTTCTTCTTGGCCACTACTACAACATTGGCTAGCCACTCTGGGTAAGTCACCTCCCTTATTGACTTGACTGCCAATAATTTCTGGACTTCTTCCTGGATAATTTGGTTTCTGTCTGTACCAAATTTCCGGCGCTTTTGTCGGACAGGTTTGTGTTTAGGATCCACATTCAACCTGTGAAGACTGATTTGGGGATCGATTCCGGTCATGTCAGAATAGGACCAAGCGAAACAATCTTGATTTTGGGTCAAGAACGCTATCAGTTGGTTCTTCAAATCTGGATTGAGATCATTTCCGATGAAGAGTTTCTTGTCTGGCTGGTTTGGGTCGACCTGGATGGTTTCGAGTCCGGTGGATGATTCATCCCTGATCCGAGGTTTCAGGGATGATCCCTGTAATTGCTATGCTGGTAGCTTTTCGGACTTCTTCAGGGAAGTCTGGTAGCACTCTCGAGATGTTTTCTGGTCTCCCCTAATCTGGCGTACTCCCCAAGGAGTATAGAATTTAACTCGTTGGTGCAAGGTGGACGGTACAGCCTTCATCTGGTGGAGCCATGGTCGTCCTAGGATGGCGTTGTATGGAGAAGGGCAATCCATAACATGGTAAGTAAATGTTTGATTAATTCCGGCAGCATATGTTGCTAGATTAATCACAGCCATTGACTTATCAGCAGCGCCATTGCCGAATACCAGGGTGGTTGGATAGTATGACATGGCCGACTCCATGTTCATTTCCTTAACCGTATTCAAGTAAATAATATTGACAGAGCTACCTGGATCTATGAGAACTCTTTTGACTTCACAGTTGGCTAAGTAGGTTGAGATGACAAGAGCGTCATCATGATTCTGGTCATTGATCTCGTGGTCAAAGAATGCTAATGGTCCTTCTTGTGCCTCTAGGTCCTCTCCACCTATAGTCAGGGATTCTATTTGGTCAGTCAAGGTCCTGACGTGTCTCTTAGCAGCGGAGTAACTGGTTCCCATGATGCAAGATCCGCCATTGACAAAGTTTATCATCTTGGTTGGAATCGGTGGATGTGCAGGAGTGGGTTGTGTATTACTTGTCGCTTTGCCTATCTGGTTTTGCTTCTTTGATCCCTCGAGCAAATGCTCTAGGTAGCCCCTCTTCAAGAGTTCCGAGACTTGAAAGCGCAGGGATATGCAATCATCGGTCTTGTGTCCGTGGTCTTGGTGGAAGTCACACCATTTAGATTTGTCTCGCTGCTCCGGGGGTACTTTTATTTTTCCCGGCCATCGCACTTGATCCCCCATTTTTCCCAGTTCTTTAACTAGTTCCTTCGCGGATAATTGCAAGCCCTGCTCTTCTATTCGGGGAGCAGGTGGTCTGCTTGGTCTGTTGGACCTCCCGGATCGTTCTGGTGCCTTTTTAGCATTAGAGTAGGATTCTGCTCTGGGAGGTTTTTCCGGTCGCTCCTTTCGTTTCTTGTTTTTGCCTGCGTGACTAGACTCGGATTCAGGTGAGTCATAGTCTCGGTTCATCCGGTCTTCTTCGAGTCTGACTTCAGCCAACACCCTCCTCATGACCTCTGTCCATGTCTTAGGTTGGCATTTAGTCAGTTCTTCGTACAGGGGCATCCAGGTCCACAATCCCTTCCTGAAGGCGTTTATACATGTCATCTCATCCGGGCGATCTATTTCCAACCTTTCTTTGTTGAATCTGGTAACAAAGCTGCGAAGGGTCTCCCCTCGTTTGATGTGAAGCCTGTACAAGTCATCGGCGGTTTTTTCTAACCGCTTGCTACTTGCGAATTGGCTCACAAAGGAATCATGTAGTTCAGCAAATGTGGCAATGGATCCTACCTCAAGGTGCATATACCATTTGAGAGCTGGTCCTGTAAGAGTCATCCCGAATCCCCTGCACATACATGCTTCACGTACTTTCTCTGGAACTGTGATGGCGAACATACGTTGTTTGTAATGTGCCATGTGATGATCCGGGTCTGTCGAACCATCATAAGGAGTAATGGTGGGATAAACCAACCGGGAAGGCAGTTTTGCTCTGGATATGGCCTCAACGAATGGTGAATCCGCATAACTGGAAGGATCATTTTTCTCGAAGGGGATCGGTGCTCCTGGAAGTTGGAACATGGTTGCTTTCAGTTCATCTAACTCCCGTTGCATCCGCTTAATTTCCGGGTAGGTTCTCCGCATTTTTCGCATTCTGGGGGTTGAGTTCCTGGGAACGGTTATTTTGGATGCCAAGTGCCTTCGTGGCTTCTTGGGAGGCTCTGGTTTGTCAAGTGTGTCGTTGGAACTTCCAACTCCTTCTTCATCCTCGTCAGAAAGTTCGACTCTGGGGTTGTAATCCGGGTCTTCATACTCAGTGTTCTGGTATCGATCATCCATTCCGGTATCCTGTGGTTTAGTTTCTGGGTTCTGATGTTTGTTTTTTCTTCTGGTTTGACGGCTTTTGTGTTCTGGATCTCTATGCCTCCCCTCTGGTATTGCGTGTTCGGGAATCCGGTGGTCATCTCGCACTTCTGTGTGTCGAGATCGATGTTCATGTAGGTCTTCGTCAGGCTGGTATTGCTCTGGGTTCTGGTATTCAGGGTCTGTGTTCCGGTGATACATACTTTCGGAAATCACTCTTGGAATAGGTTGTTCCTCTTCCATATTATCTTCTGGTATATGGAGTCGGGCCATCCTTAATTCGGTGATTTCAAGTTTCAGGTTCCTATTTTCGCTTGACAGCTTCTTCAGCATCGCGAAGTGTTCTCGCTGCTGCTCTTGTAACCGTTGCACAGTGAGCAACAGAGGATCATTTTCTGGAACGTTATGGGGGGCTTCCTGAGTGTTCCCTCCAGGGTACCCAGTGGAGGAAATCTCTTGGATATTTGATTGTGCAGGCGCGTCTGGGTTAAGCGGCGACATCGCGTCGTCTTCCATGATCTGGTTGCAGGATAACGAGAAGAAATACAAATTTCTCCCCACGGTCGGCGCCAAATGTAATGCCCTAAAAAAGATTTTCTTAAAGCAATACTAATTAAACAAAGAATAATTCGATCACAAAAGATAATCTGGAAATTACTTCTTAATATTAATCAAATGAGAGAGTTTACAAGATGTACTTCTTGAGCAGAAAATACCACATACTAATCTGAATACAAGATCTCCTATTTAAACTAGATTACATTCAAGATAACTGTCATGCCATGTCTTGGGATCATGCCTCATATTGCTCCACAAGATCCGTCCACGTGTCAAACTGATGCTTTCCACTCCTCACGATCTTATCTCCAGTCACGCGGGAATAACTTCCCACTAAGCTAGTGGTGACTTTTGGCTCTGGTGCGAGTCCGGGTTACACTTTCTGGGCCATATGAGTCGGGTTTGGCTCTGGTATACGCGTTGATGAGGGTGCGGGTGGACAGCTGTACAGGATCAACTAAATAATCTGATTCATTTTAACATTGCCACGTGTCAACACAATTTGAAATTCAAATCAAGAGAGAGAAGGGGAGGAGTGTAACGGGTCACCACAATATTCCAATTGTAATAAATCGAACAATCCTATCTACAACAAAATAGGAAATCAAGACAAGAAAAGAATGGTGAATATAATAAAGTTACACCAACGTGACAATGGCAGAAGCAACAAAATAGGCAAAATCGGAGAAGAAGCCACCAAGACCCCAAACCCAAACAAACCAAACCAAACCAATCTAATCTGAACTCCTCCTTATCACTCCCATCTCAGACAGAGAAATCAAGTCTCGATCAAAAATCTGAAGGAAGGAAGGAAGATTGTGCATTGAAATGCCATGTTGGGGAAGCAATCTCCGCAGCAATCCTCTCTCTTCTCCATCCGTGGCTCACTCCTTCTCCTCGCAATCCTCACCTTACTCTCTTTCACCTTCCTCTCCATCAAATATTCCTCTTCCTCCACCACCCCTCCTCAGGTATTCATTCTCCTCTTCCTCATTTTCTTCACTTTTCTTCTATTCTTCTTTTCAAGATTCCTTTTTTCTTCATACCCATCTTTCTTTTCCCAATTTCAGACCTTCCCTTTTGGTCTTTTCACATTCCTGTTCATTTCTTCATTTCAACATTCCTTTTTTCTTCATACCCATCTTCATTTTATTCACATTTCTTCTATTCTTCATTTCAAGATTTCTTTTTCCTTCATACCCATCTTTTTTTCCCTAATTTTGGAGCTACCCTTTTGGTTTTTCGGTGAAAGATTCATTTTTTCTTGATTTCCCACTTTTTTTTTTCAATTTTTGTGGCATCCCTTTTGGGGTTTTCCACATTCCTGTTGTGTTCTTTGGTTAAAGATTTGTTTTTTTCTTGATTTCCCACTTTTTTTCTTGGTTTCAATTTTGAGGTTTCTGTTGGCAAGCTGGTGGATGCTGAAGTGAAGAACAATGGGGAGGAGTTTTCTGATATATATCACTCACCCAATGTGTTCAAGTTGAATTATGAGGAAATGGAGAGAAAGTTCAAGGTGTATATATACCCTGATGGAGATCCCAACACGTTTTATCAGACTCCAAGGAAACTCACTGGCAAGTATTCTAGTGAAGGTTACTTTTTTCAGAATATAAGGGAGAGTAGATTCCGTACTGATGATCCAGATCAGGCCCATCTCTTTTTCATTCCAATCTCTTGCCACAAGATGAGAGGCAAGGTATATATTATGGAGTTTTTCTTGTATATTGTTACTATTTTTGTATTACATTTGGAAAATTGAAATTTTTTTGCTGTATCCTATATAATAAGACTTCCTCTAGGTATGTGTGCATTTGGGTTTTGTTTTAGTGATCTGATGTGGAAGTAGTAAGCTTTTAGTGAGGGTGGTTGCAAAGATGGTTAATCCTAACGAGTTTATTTGCATTTGTAAGATTGTTGTTCTTTATCTTACTCCATGCACTGAGCCTTCAGTTTTTAGGTTGGAGAATGTCAGCCTTGAGTTTTTCTGTTGTGATGTGTGAAGAAAGTAGAGCATTTGTTAGATTTGTTGCGGGAAAAGGTTGATACTTATGGGAAAATGTATTTTAAATATGGCATTAACTTGGATATGAATTACTATGTAACTTTTCACAACAACAAAGTCTTATCCCACTAGGTGAGGTCTGATTCATGGATTATATGATATCATTGTGTTCTATTAGTAACCAATCTTTAGATTTAGCGTGAACCAAAAGATCTCTCATTATAATTTGACTACATGTTCACTTTGATCTCCCTCTACGTCTTGTTTTAGTGCTTCATACTGCTTGATCTACTCTCCTCACAAGCACATCCAATGATGACCTTTGGATGTGTCCAAACCACCTCAAATGATTTTCTACTATGTAACTTTATAACAAAAATAAAAGACAGGCAGGATCCCATCTATTGAAACAGTTGATTTACTTTCTGACATCCCTTAAATACCAAACAAGTCTTTGTTTGGAGGAATAACAGGTAGTTTGAGATGTGAATGGTATAATATATGGATGGGGAGAGGGGTGAAATTAGTGCTTAAAGTAACGCTCTAAATCTTTTTCTTGTTTGCATAAAATCTCTTATTGTGTGCCCAAATTGTAGTTTATGCTAGTTATCTTTAATTTTTTTCTTTGCCCTTAGTCCTGTTTGAATGTTGTCTCTTTTCTGGGTATACTTTATTGTAATTGCATGCTTCATTTCATTTATCTATACCAGGCTCTCTTTTCATAGTTATTATATCAGATTATGGCAAGTTTTCTTTGCTAAATAAGGAGATACGAAATTGCACAAGAAATACATACAATTTATATCTAAACTGGCTGGAGAAGTGCCTCCTTGTTCATGGGGTATGTTCTTGTGTATCATGCAGGGCACATCTTATGAGAACATGACCATAATTGTGCAAAATTATGTGGAGGGCTTAATGTCCAAATATCCTTATTGGAACAGAACCTTGGGTGCAGATCACTTTTTTGTTACCTGTCATGATGTCGGTGTAAGGGCAACGGAAGGACTTCCGCTCCTGGTAAAGAATTCCATCCGAGCTGTATGCTCCCCTAGCTATGATGTTGGATTTATTCCACACAAAGATGTCGCTCTTCCTCAAGTGCTACAGCCATTTGCTCTTCCAGCTGGGGAAATGATATAGAAAATAGGTAAATTTGTGTGCGTGTTTCACACACAATGATGTTAATTCCTTATTTGAGAGCATATATTCAATTTTGATGATCATTACTTTGTTGTACATATGACTTCTCTTCTGGTTATCATTTGTTAATCTTGTTGTCACTCTTGTTCTTTGAGAATGGTATTAATTATTCACACAATTTCTAGATTTTCATGTCTAAAACTTGGTCACGTTACCATGTTTGTCATGTTTTAAATCCAAAAGGTTGCGCCAGTTACACATATTTGTATAATGTTTACTGTGAAATTAGAGGTATTGGGCTAAGCTCAAGCCAATAGCATCGTGACTGTTGGTGCACTAGTTTAGTCTGGATTCACTGAATTTGATCATGAAATCACTACATATATAATGAGCTGGTGAGTACTGGACCAAACTAAGCTACATACAGTATGAGATGTATGTGAAAGAGGGAGTAGGCTGGATGTGGGGAATAGTGGAATATACAATGGGTAGTCTGTCATGTAAATATGGTAAGAGTCCAATGGTACTGACCACTTGTTTAGCTGCACAATTGTGAAAGATTCCATTTCCCTCAACTATCAATCTGACATGACTTCATAGCTTCTGAAAATTTCATGGTTCCCAACTTTTTCATCTCTTCAGATTTTTGTTCTGCTCTTCCTCAGCATCCTCCTCTGTTAGGTTCTAATGATAATGGCCTCTCTATTTTTGTCTGTTTCGCCTTTATCTCCTCTTTTACTTTCTTACCGTTTGAACAGTATCTTCTTCAATTTGCGCCTCTACTTCATTTTCTTACTTTGTGTTTTTAAGTTTCTTTCATGGCTTTTATTGTCGGGTAAAGTAGCATCCAACACCTTGATGTTATTTCCCGGTTGCATTATCTCATTTATGTTGCATCCAGTACCCTTGTTATTTTTCTGATGCTTACTGCACTTTTATCTTAATTATAGTGCACCCCACACCCTATACGATATATAATATCTGAGTAGGGTGTTTAATGTACCAGAAATAAAATAAGGTGTTGATGTTACTTCACTCTACTGATTCTGTCTCTAGCACATTCCAGTTAATGGAATGAAGTGATCTTTTCAAAACAATGGGCAAGGACTAATCATTTATTTTCTTATTTCTAGATGAAGAGAATAAGTAAAGTGACCTATAACTTTTAGGCTAGGAGGCAAGCTATTAGATGCATGATGCTCATAATATAACATTTCAAACTTATAGGGATAAGGGATTCAATAAAGGAAGTATGAATTAATATTTAGTTTTGTTTATGGAGCTTTATAATCTTAAAGATGTTGGATAATTCTTCCAAGTGCATCATTTTATTTGAAATTTCATTTTTTGCATTTGTGAACATTGCAGGACAAATCTTGGTTTCTGGGCTGGTCATCGAAATTCCAAGATTAGAGTTATTCTTGCACGAGTATGGGAAAATGACACAGAACTTGATATCTCAAACAATCGGATTAGCAGGGCTGTTGGGCCTCTGGTATACCAGAAAAGATTCTACAGGAACAAATTTTGCATTTGCCCTGGAGGTTCACAAGTTAATAGCGCTCGTATAACTGACTCTATTCATTATGGATGCATTCCTGGTAAGCCTTTTCCCTTCTCATTGTGTATTTTACCTTATAGATTCTTATGAAACATTAAACCATACACCTTCCTGACTGTGCAAGTATAACTTTATTATTGATATTTATGGATGAGATGGGGGAGATTTATCTTGTATCCTTCCTTTTATAAAAAAATTGCTGTCAGATAATATTAACTCTTTGAACATATTTATTGTAATGCTTATAATTAATTGAATGTTGTTTTATGTTAAGAAACATATGTAATCTCTTGTAATATCTAGACTGAAGTGTTTTAACTAGCTAACAGTACAGGAATTATGTTTGGTTGTGTGAAACAAGAGGGCATCTGAAAATTAATCATTTGAGAACCAAATAATTTGCACATTGTTCAATATGATATAGATGAAGGGCCGACTTGGCTCATTGGTAAGCTCGCTTGTTATAGGATTTGAGGTCGCGGATTTGAATTAGTCTCTTTGCATAGCAGGGGTAAGGCCTGCGTAGTGGTTTTTGTACCAAATGCTACACAAAAAAAAAAAAAGAAATTACCAATATGCTACATCATACAAAATAAACACCAATATACTATAAACACAGAAATCGTTCTTGGCAAGAATGACTTTCATTCTTCCCAAGAATGACTAGCTTCCCGAGGTGAATTACATCATATACACACATACCTTACTACTTCCTCCGGATCTAAATAAAAGACTTAACTGACTTTTTAGAAAAATTAATGAAGCAAAATAGGTCATTTGACTATGATATATTTGATACTCCCTCCGGTCCTAAATATAAGACCTAGATGACTTTTTTTTGGAGATGTTAAGGCTACAAAATGTTATTAAATTATGACATATTTGATATATTTTTAGATAAGTCATTAGTTTATAGGTTAAATAAACTAGTTTAAGGGATAAAATTAGGTAAATCAATTATAATTGACTTATATTTTGTTTTTTTAGGGATTTTCAAAAAGTAAATTAGGTCTCATATTTAGGACCGGAGGGAGTATATTTTTAATATATCTATTAGTTTATATGTCAAATGAACTAGTTTAAGTGAAAAATTAGGTGAATCGATTTATAAAAAACTTATTTTGCTTTTTTAGGATTTTTTTCAAAAAAGTCAAATGGTGACTTCCACATTGTATCTTTGATTAATAAATCACATGCAAATAATTTGGAACTAGATGTGGTACGAGCGGTCACTATTTATAAAGTACACTAATTTATTTTCTATAAAATTGGTTATTAGTTTTTATTTATATGCTATTTAAATTTAAATTAACATGCACTTTATTAAATTTATGTGTCATTATTTTTTTAAATCACATTAATTAGAATGGAGAAAACTAATGATGATATAGGTTTAATATGCTTAATTCTAATTAGCCTAAATAAATATATGAGATAGTTTGAGATTAAATAATACTACATCGGTTCTAATATAAGACCTATTTGACTTTTTTGAAAAAATCTTGAGAAAGCAAAATAAGTTTTTTATAAATCGATTCACCTAATTTTTCACTTAAACTAGTTCATTTGACATATAAATTAATAGGTATATTAAAAATATATCATAGTTTAATGATCTAATTTGCTTCATTAATTTTTCTAAAAAGTCAGTTAAGTCTTATATTTAGATCTGGAGGAAGTAGTAAGGTATGTGTGTATGATGTAATTCACCTCGAAAAGCGAGTCATTCTTGGGAAGAACGAAGAACGAAAGTCGTTCTTCCCATCTTGGCAAGAAGCCAAGAACGATTTCTATGTTTATAGTATATTGGTGTTTATTTTGTTTGATGTAGTATATTGGTAATTTCTTTTTTTGTGTGTAGCATTTAGGTACAAAAACCCCTGCGTAGTATATCCCCTTCCCCAGCACTCTCATCAAGTTGGGTCTAGAACTAGATTGGTTCAATATGATATAGATTTTATAATGGGATGATGGTATCACCTTTTGCAACTTCTGTGGAAGATTGGAAGGATTGATTGAGGTCCAACATAGAAGCAGCTAGGGCTCAATTCGGTAGGGCCTTCCTCTCAACTCCTAAGCTTTGAATCTTTTAATTATTGCCAGGAAGCTTGCATCTCTAACCCTGCTATGCAGCAAGTGGGTTATTGCTTTTAAGAAATATGATTATGTTAAATTCTAGTTCTATTGTTTATGCCTCACCATTATATTGTAATTGATCTCTTGGATTTTTGTCTTTTGCAGTGATATTGTCAAATTACTACGACCTCCCTTTTAATGATATTCTGGATTGGAGTAAATTCGCGGTCATACTCAAAGAGAGTGATGTTTATCAACTTAAGCAAATCCTGAAGAACATATCATATGATGATTTTGTTACACTTCATAACAACGTCGTAAAGGTGAGAACTTACAGGCCACTTTATTGAAAACTTATATATTCCTATGGTTCTAAATATAAGACTCAATTGACTTTTTTTAGAGATTAAGGAAGTAAAATAGATTATTTAGTTATGACATATTTGATATAGTTTATTACCTATTAGTTTATAGGTCAAATAAATTAATTTAAAGAAAAAATTAGGTAAATCAATTTATAAGTGACTTATTTTGTTTTCTAGGATTTTCTTAAAAAGTCAACTAGGTCTTATATTTAGGACCAGATGGAGTATTGATAATGATTATTTTCAGCACTCTATGGGTAGAAATTAAGAGCTTATGCCTAAAAACTTTTATCTTTAATGGTTTATATGACTTTTGTTGCCCATCGATCTTATGTGTGTGGAATTTAGAAATATGGTTGGGTGACATTTGCTTGCAGGTTCAGAGACATTTCCAATGGAACACGCCTCCCATAAGTTATGATGCATTTCATATGGTAATGTATGACCTTTGGTTGCGGCACCATACTATCAAATATTGATACCCTTTAAATTCATTCATTTTGTATACTTACAAAAGTTGTAGCTCACCCAAATTAAACGTTGTACATAAAACTGTATGTTTCCTAACGTGTTACCAGTGGAGAGATTTTGATTCGTATGTTCTCTTCTATATTTTTTTCTAGCCCGTGATTCATTTATATTTCTTTAAAAATCAGTTTTGTTGTGAAATGTTTTGGTAAGAGTTTCTATTGGGGAGAGCCTGTTGGTTTGTGGAAATTTTCATGGTGGGTGTAGCTCAGCTAATTACTTCTGAGATTAATTCTGTATGAAGTTGACCCCGTTAACTGTAATTGAGAATAGATGCTCCTCCCATCCTAATTGTAGAACAAGTTTATTTATTTTTTTGAAAAATTAAGGATATAAAATAAGTCATATACGTCAGTGTTTATTAGTAATCTAATTTGATATATAATGTAATTACATGTAATATATGTTAAAGTTTAAAAAATTTAATGGTCTAATTTGCTTCTGTAACTTTTACCAAATAAATTAGATTATAAAAGTCAAGTTCATGAAAATAATTTCGCAAGACAAAATTATGATTGGAGGGAGTTGTAAGATGATCAAGTAACTGCCTTAATTGTGCTAGAATAATGACAGACTGAGATTTATCATACCTGATGATATTAATATATTTCAATATTAAGTTGAGTGCTCTCAACAATATGTACAACTGCACAAGTGTCAATAGTTTATATGTCAAGAAACATTAGCTTGAAAGAAATTATAAATTTAAATACCCTTGAGTAATTTATCGTGTGCCTTTAATCTCCTTTCCTCATATTAATATACTCTGTATTTTTTAAGGACCAAAGTTAGTAGTAATCTGTTCCAAAATATAAGTTTTATATTTGTAAATGAGTTTCTAGCTACTAATATAATGCTCCCACCTTTATAACTTAACTATCCACCATATACACATTAGTTACCACAATCCTTGGTACGTGGAGGGAAACATTTGGTTGAGATTGAGACATGAAGGGAGAGTATAAAAGTTTTTTTTTTTTGCTCTAAAAAATATGACATGGATGTAAATGTGCAACTTTCGCTTAATATGCTCAACAAAAAGTTGACCATTATGGCCTATGGGTGTTTCTTTCTTTCTCTCTCTGTTTTTTTTTGCCAAAGACCATTATGGGTGTTAACTAAGGGCAATACCCATGTTTCACTTTGAAGATAACAAATAGTATCCGCTTGAAAACTTCAAGACACCCATAACTACAACTCTAAGATAATTTATGAGGCAAAACCGTTATTTACCCTTAGTTAATTGACTTTTATCATGAAGGAATAATGTTGTCTTCAAAGTTGTTTTTAGAATTATTGTAGCATTGGAAGGTTCCAAAACAAAGCAATTTTGTTTAAACCATTATCTCAGTTTATTTATTTAATACAATCATCTCAGTTTATTTTGAATCTTAGTTATTAACCAAATATGTTGGGCCGGCAGGTCCATGTGTCATCCACATCGTTTTTCTTTTAGATGAATGTGTGAATGCATCCTTAAAGTTTTCATCATGTGAGCACTGAGCAATGTTATTGTTGATGCACAATATAGGGGAACTATTGAATATGAATGAATAATCGAAACACTTTATTGATAATATGATTGAGTACAATAAACGGGGTCACCGGCAACGGTGGTTACAAATTTGGGCGTAAATGCCTTGATCACAAAGTCTTAATTCAGAGTACAATGATAATCAGAGAGAAGAATACAGAGAAAGAGAGAGAGAAAGATTGCAGAGAATTGATTGTGTCCTTCTGAATGAGTTCGTGGCCTTCTTATAGTTGAAGCTCAGTCCTGGTGGTTGCGAAATCATAGGCGGCCGTTATGGGTAAGAGACGTTGCACGTGCTCCGAGAAAGGTGGGCGACTGCTCCGAAAAAGGTGGGCGACCAAGTCAATCTGTTTTGCTGCCGTTGGTGATATCGTCATAGACGTCCATATGACGTCTATCTCGCTATTGGACTTCCACTGTCGCTAGTGATGTTATCTTCGACGCCCTGAAGGCGTCTATCTCTTTATTGGGCCTCTGTTAAGGCCCAAGCCCATTAAGGTATAACGGTGTATAACATTAGTCCCTCCACTTCTCAATGCTGACGTCAGAAAGTATTGGGAAGTAGCGGTTATCCCACGTCCAACGGCCCAGATCTTCGCTTATGTTTTCCCTCTCAAATCAACAACTTAGATGGTTTTACTAAATTAACACCGTAACTTAACGACGTCTGACGGTTTGCATATACTCGATTTCGACTGTTCATTTTCCTATTTCACTTCGCAAACGCTCTTCTTCTCTATTTCTCCAACACTTAGAAAAATTGAAACTTTGTTCGTTTGCTTGCATCAACACGTCACCCTGCTTTCTGCGAAGGTATCTCCTTACAAAAATCTTATCTTTTTACTATCATGAGTAAATTTGTAGTCATGTCGTCGCCTTCTGATTCTGAAAAAACTGCTTCTGATCAAATTTATATTTCCGAAAATTCCCATTCTAGTGCCTCTTCATCTTCTAGGAACCCAGATAATGTAATAGATTTAGAAACGGGAATTTGTGAAGGTAATCGCCTAGACATTATTCCTTTTGTAGATCCCTCCGATGGGAAGAAACCCTTACATAGTAGAAAATCTTCTTTAGCTGGTAAATATTTAAAGATTTATGATAGTCGATTCCAAGAATGGGTTGATGCTGGTTCATCGCCCTCGACTAGTTCTGGGAGGAAATATAATCCCCAAATCAAAAGTGCCCCGTATGCTTGCAAAACTGGGGGCTTACCAACATCTAGGGCCAACATCTTAACGATGTCAAAGAAACTCATCTTAGGGTCTTAGAAATTTCAAAGATGCCATCACTCTACTACTTTGACCCAAGAGTACCCTTTAGGTTGCCTGAAGTCGGGGAAGCTCTTGATTCATGGTCTAGCGATACCATTTCTTTAAGTTTTGAAAGTTTTCGCTATGTCAATCCCTTTCCTTTGCCTAACATAGCCTTAGAATTATGTGTTTTCTATGAAATTTCTCCCTCTCAACTTTCCCCTCACGCCTGGCGTCTCATCGCCATGGCGGAATTAATGTATCATGAGATAGGAGTCGACTTAGATATGTTTGATCTATTCAGCTCCTATAAACTCCAAGAGATTAGGATGGGCGTCTACTCTTTCATCCAAGCCAAGGAAGGGCTCCCAACTTGGACGCATGGGCCACTGCCCAATGATCGTCAATGAGATGCAAGATTTGTAATGGTGCCCTTCCAATCTGTCGCCCAGGAAGATTACGTATCTCCAATGTGGCGTCGTTTAAGTAAGTCGTCGTCTCAATAATGTTTTTCTCATTGCACTTGTTTATCTGATTTATAATGTTTTACGTTTTTTTTGTAGGTGCGTACGAGTTGAGGATCTCGCCACGCTCTAACAGCGACACAAAAAAGAAAATCAAGAAAATCCTCCAAATTCCAGCAAACCAAAGGAATTTCAAAGTCATGATGGAAAGTAAGTCTCTTGATGTTTATATTCTGATTGCCCTTAATTCAATTGTTTTTGCCTTAGTCATCTCACTCTTTCTTCGCTATGTCAATCAGGAAAGAAGATCATTCCCAAGGCGTCTGAGCAGAAAATAAACAAAGAAGCTCTCCTTAAAGCCAAGGCTGAGCGGCTAGAGAAGCTCAAAGCCAAGAGGGGGGAGTATGACGCCGAGGCAAGAAAGGAAGGACACGACCCCCGTGGCGCCCCTCCATCAAATCCTGAATCTACTACAGCTCCCTCTCCTCAATCCAAAAATAAAAAACTTATGGCCCCTGCGAACAAGGAAGTCGTCGCTCAGGGAAAAAGGTCGGCAGAAGCGCCTGCCAAAGAGCCTGCCGCCAAGAAATCAAGGGCCTCTAAGTCGTCGAAATCCGCCAAAGTCAAGGGCGACAAAGAGGACTCTGGCGAGGTCGCCTTATCTTTTCCTCCCAACTCTTCTGTCAGAAATAAGGAAGGGTGGGAAGACGTCTACTCAGAATTAAATAAACTAGAGTTCGAGTACGACAAGGCCGCCTTAGAGTCTCTTGGGAGGAAAGAGGCTTTCAAGAAGGCCGTCCGCCACCAAATGAAGGTATTCTCACTTAATCATTCATTAACTTTGTTCTGTCTTTTTAACATTGGATGTCTCTAACTATTTTCGTTCTTTTTATTCTCAGTCCCTACAAGTCCTCCTCCATTATGCTGAGGAGAACGATGATGATAAGGCGACACTCGTCGCCCAGAGGGACGCCGCTCTAGCCGACAGAGAGCAATTGATGGCCGATTTAAAGTCGGCCCTGGCCTTCAAGAAGCAAGCTCATGAAGATAGAAGGAGGGCTGAAGAAATAATGAAACGCTCTGACGCCAAACAAGAAGAGCTCAAAGCCACCATAGGAAAGTTAAAGGTTGAGCACTTCAAAGACGTTGAAAATCTTAAGGATTATGTCAACATGGCCAGAGCTGAGTCGTCGGCTAAAGATAAGGAAATCGAGGCTCTCAAGTCGGCCAATAATAAGTGGGAAGTCGCCTATCACCAGTTGGAGGAGGATATGAGCCAGATGTCTGAAAATTATGAGACTCATATCTTAGAAGTCGATGCTCGCGCTCGAATGGAGCTCATGAAAGAATACAAGAGTGGCGAGCACGTCAACTGGAAGCCCGATGATGTCATTGACGACTACTTCCAACTTTTTCCTGAAGAAGAGTCCGAGTCCAATCCTTCTCAAGAGGATAATCAAACGATCAACGAGATGAGGGCTCAGGACGTCAATCAGGGCAAGGGTAATCAAGGTGATGGCAACCAGACTGGCAAAGAGCAGGGTGGCAGCGACGTCAATCAAATCAACCAGGAGCAGGGCGGCGGCGACGTCTAAGTCTTTTACTTCTTAAGACAAAACTTTTTATTTTCATTATGTAAAAATTGTACTATTTCACAATGCAAATCTCGTATTTTGTCTTCATACTTAGTACTTCTTCGCATTACTTCATTCATTTCTTGTCATAACATCATTTCTTCCTTTAAACACCCACACTTCCAACGGGTGTGGGTGACGACCTACCAAGATAAAAAGAATCCATCCATTAATAAAGGAATCTCTGAAATTATATTTATCAAATATCAATTCACAACATAGTCACTCGTACCTTAATTATTTGGGATTCTAATTGTAATTCTTTGACAGTTTGCAAATAAATAATATTAACGGAACTACCTGCATCAACTAATATTCTTTTAGTCAAACAATTAGCTATTAGTAAAGATATTACCAGGGCGTCGTCGTGCATCTGGACGTTCTGAATATCAGCGTCGTTGAAGGTTATTGGACCTTCAACCACCTGATCATTACTCACATTACCATTAACCCACTCAAATTCTTTTGGCAAAGACCTGACATGTCGCTTTGCGGCGGAGTAAGACATCCCACTTATCGCCGACCCCCCAATGATTGTGTTAATCGTTCTGACGGCCTGCGGGGGTTGAACTGGGGCGTTCTGCCTTTGATCTCTACCTGCATTGTTAGTAATATTATTCTTAAGGAGATGTTGTAAGTTACCATGCTTAAGTTGGAAGGCTACTTCTTTTCTGAACCTCCAACAATCCTCTGTTCGATGGCCGACGTCTTTGTGGTAGTCACACTATCTAGTGGTGTCTCTCTCATTGACAGGCGTCGTCATAGGTTTAGGTCATTTCACCCTATCCATCTTTTCAAATGCACTTACCATTTCAGCTGGTCCAATGGACATGTTGAACTCTTCATATCTAGGAGGGGGTGGGTCCCTCTTCTGTTTGTCGCCCTGCTCATTATTGTTAGTATAAGGGTGAAAACGAAAATTTCTACCTCGTTGCCGTTTAGAACGGCGGTCTGTGGATCCCAAATTATTTTGTTGTTGATTAGCTGTCTTTTCCGCGTTTGTTGCGATCACTGAATTAGCGGGGAGACTGGTTGTCGCCAGTCCCTGATTTATTTTAAGGGCATGATTTCTACTGGCGTCGTCCTCTTGAAGATTAATATGGGACCACACGTATGATTGGACTTCCGGCCAAGTTGTCACCCGTTTCAAAACCAATTCTTGATAGAGGCCGCAAGTGGGTGGCAATGCTCTCTTAAACGCCTGCACAGCAATGTTAGGATCACAATTTGGGATACTTACCATCTCTGCCGTAAACCTCTTCAGAAGGTCTCTGTATGACTCGTCCGGCCTCATGACAATTCGATACAAGTCGTCTGACGTCTTAACCATGACTCTGCTGCTTGCAAATTGTTCAACAAAAATGTCAGTTAAATGACTAAATGAAGTTATTTTACCTTGAGGGAGATTGGTCCACCACATCAGGGCTGGGCCAATCAAACTTATAACAAATCCACGACACATAGCAGCATGTCGTTTGTCGGCTGGGAGGACTGCTGCTAGCATAATCTGCCTGTACTGGGCCAAGTGTTGGTCTGGATCCGACTTGCCATCATACTTTGGCATAGTAGGAAAAACAAATCTTTCAGGTAGATCAGCAAACGCGATGTCGTCTATGAAGGGCGATTCTGAGTAACTCCCTAGACGGGCTGCATCAAGTGGCTTTTGAACACCTGGAATCGAGTACATCTTTTTCTTTATCTCAGCGACCTCCTTCTCCATTCGAAGGGCAAAAGAGAGAATTTCGTCTTCCCTCTTTTGTCCTCCTTGTGGATGATTTTGAGGGATCCTTGCCTGTCACTTCTGAGCGGACTGCTCACCTTGTTCTCGACTATCATAAGACTGAGAATCCTCATATCCCTCTTCGTCGTCTCGACCTGTTTCATCATTAGGAATATCATTATTGTCAGTATTCTTACCTTTATTACCTTTTTCACCGTTCGGATTGCGCTCATGATCATTTGGGTTTGGCACTTGGCGAATCTCCTTTTCAGGTCCGCTCTGCCTTCTTTTGTTTTTCCTGGACTCTAGGCCTGCTAGGTGCAACTTTAATTCATTGTTTTCTTCCTCCAAACATTTCATCCTCTCAGATTGAATTCCTGCAGATTGTTCGAGACGTTTCATTTGTTCAGACTGAGAGGTCAAGGCTTCTAGGACCTTTTGGAGGTCAGTGGAAGAGCTAGTTGGCTTAGAAACAGTTTTTGGTTGCTGTTCCATCATAAAGTTTTACTCGCTCACTCAGAGAACATGAAGCTTTTAGAAAAATTGTTGCCGGAGTCCCCACGGTCAGCGCCAAAATGTTGATGCACAATATAGGGGAACTATTGAATATGAATGAATAATCGAAACACTTTATTGATAATATGATTGAGTACAATAAACGGGGTCACCGGCAACGGTGGTTACAAATTTGGGCGTAAATGCCTTGATCACAAAGTCTTAATTCAGAGTACAATGATAATCAGAGAGAAGAATACAGAGAAAGAGAGAGAGAAAGATTGCAGAGAATTGATTGTGTCCTTCTGAATGAGTTCGTGGCCTTCTTATAGTTGAAGCTCAGTCCTGGTGGTTGCGAAATCATAGGCGGCCGTTATGGGTAAGAGACGTTGCACGTGCTCCGAGAAAGGTGGGCGACTGCTCCGAAAAAGGTGGGCGACCAAGTCAATCTGTTTTGCTGCCGTTGGTGATATCGTCATAGACATCCATATGGCGTCTATCTCGCTATTGGACTTCCACTGTCGCTAGTGATGTTATCTTCGACGCCCTGAAGGCGTCTATCTCTTTATTGGGCCTCTGTTAAGGCCCAAGCCCATTAAGGTATAACTGTGTATAACAGTTATCTTGACAATTCTTAAGTTGTAGGAATTTCACCACCGTTACTCTCTAAGATTAATATTTTTTGCCGTTCACCAAATATGCAAATATATCAAGTGCGCACTCCATATTTTTTCAAGGCTGATATGTTTGAAGGATTGGAGAAAATGAAAAAGATGAAAACATCTAGAGCAGTAAAAAGAAAACCGAAGTTTCAGTCCAAAAAGAAAAAAAACCGAAGAGGTACGTACTTATCTCATGGCCTTGTTTGGACAAAATTTCTCTTTGTGTGTTATGCATGTACTAATTTAATCTTTTTCTTACTCTTTGGTGGTTCAGATTCTTTCTTATTTTCTTACTAATTGGATCAAAGATTCAACGGTCAAGATACAATATTTCTATATAAATGGACACACACACAGTTACGTTAAAAATATTGGCAACAAAATAGTTCTTAAAAATCTCATACCTAAAACATCAAAGGCATATATTTAAATAATTTTAAAGACAACTTCCTTTTCGACCTCGTTGAGGGTTACAGAGACAGGGATCTACTCCCTTTATTTAATTTAATTCTCTACTTTTAATAAAGGGTTAAATACTTAACCCTTTAATAAACACTCCTAACAAGCATAATTGTCATGGACATCGGTATGAATTCATAAATCGGTTTCAATATAGTAGTAGCTTAGTAATAATGGTAAGATTCTATAATTGGTTTTTTCTTTGCCAACAATATTATATTTTTTTATC
Source organism: Mimosa pudica (assembly GCA_029929735.1). Lineage (NCBI taxonomy): Eukaryota > Viridiplantae > Streptophyta > Magnoliopsida > Fabales > Fabaceae > Mimosa > Mimosa pudica. The sequence goes on along the minus strand of JAKELP010000017.1, from coordinate 6,518,842 downwards.
AAAAACAATATTATATATTTAGACAACCAGATGTTGGAAATTTTTTTGAACAAAAATTCTGTTTTGTGGTGGGCGCAGTTCTCCTCTAAGTTTCTTGTAATATATTTAACAATATGTAAATGTTTTTAGTAATTTGAATATTAGCTACATTATCTAATAGTACTCAAAATATAGCTAAGAAATAGTTTTTGATATTTTTTAAATTTACAAAAACTCATACTTAAAATCATATAATATTATCAATCTCACAACTAAAAGCTTGAAAACTTAAAATGAATTTTATATTAAATATTTGAGGTAGTATTGATTCAAAAAAGTCATAATTTGTTTAATCTTAAACTTACATCTATTGGGAAATGCTGAAATTTATTGGTGATCGATGCATCTCATTTTGGCGGCTTATGTTAAGCACAAAAACAGGGGATGAGAGACTTTGATTCCTTTCCCCAACTTTAAAACAGTATTATTTGTTCACTTTGACTTCTTGTGATAAATATTGTTCAAAACATAATTATTCAATACTTAAGCTTTAGTTGACCCTATCCATTGATTCTTCAAACGGTAAAACCCTAAAGAAAATCAACAATGAAAAATTCACAATGCACAATGAAAAATTCTTTGCTCGAAAATATAAGTTATGAATTTTTGAAGTGATTGACATTTATATTTCAATGTTATTTTTAATTTCAATTGACACCTCGCATTAAAAAATTCATAACTTATATTTAGATTTGCTCGAAAATATAAATTTCAATATAAATCAGTGATCGAAAAATTCTTTGCTCGAAAATGTTTAGCTTTTTCTTAACCTTGTCGAATAAAAATTGTTATTTATAATTTTTGACCTCCTCCCTCTTCCAGTTACCTTAATAAATACAGGTATGGGTACTTCCCCAGAACTTCCTCTCCTGTCTCATCCCCTTCACGTTTTCACATCACACATACACATAATTAAAAGGGTTAAATGTCATTTTGACCAATTAATAATTACTTAAGTATCAATTGACACAATAAACAATAAAATATCTACTATACCACCTAAAAATTCAAAAGTATCATGCATTTTAGTTAACACTGTCAAATTTAGCCTAACTAATATCATATAGATATACTGGTCATATGTGTACAAGTCATTGACCATGTCATTAGCCAATTTCACAACGGTTAGACAAATTCTGACGGTGTAACGATAACCAAAATGATATTTTGAATTGTTAGTTCGTTCGTTGGCACATAATAGATGTTTTTTATTGTTTATTTTGTCAATTGATAGTAAACAATTGTTTATTGGCCAAAATCATCTATACTCCCAATTAAAGTTCTATATATATGTGTGTATGCGCGCGTGTGTATAACATACTTATATATTAAGGTCTTCGATAGGAAGAAAAAAACGTGAGTGCGATGATAAGAAAATCACAATGTAAAACCAAATAAAAAAACAGATAGTTGATTAGGTACATAAACTCATCACCGAAATTTCAATTTCATAAAGAATGTAATCTTAAGGTAATGTTGCTTATGCTAGATATTTGGAGATAAATAATCTTGGACTTAGATCCATTGTTATAATAAAAACAAGTTAGAAAGAAAAATATATACTATAATATTAGTCTATCAAATGTACGTAAAAGCATTTTAAACTTACATTGTATTTTATTGTGTTATATATACATATTATGAGGCTCATGACTTTATTTTATGACATTCACCCAAGCATCCATAAAAAAATTAAACACTTCTTCTTTCATATAAAATTATACAAGTACTTGAATGGTGAGAATAATTAATCAACGTTGTCTTGTAGATGTTAATGTTCAAGTGGATTTCTTTAAATATGAGCCAACAGAGCATCGAAAGTGTACGTTTAATTTGTTCCCTTTGGGATATGGTATAATTAAATATTTGAATTATTTGACTATTTTGCCTTCAACATACTATTTTTTTATTGCTGTTTTCTCCGGGTACATACTGAATGCATTTTGTACCTTACACGCATAAGAAATATACATAAAACACAAAAAGTATAATGAGAAGACATTATAAAATATGTTCGATCAAAAAGACAATATGAATTATGATGAACCACATGACACTAATTTCGTGTGTATCGTCACTCAAAATTGATTGAGAAAATATGAGTTCAATTTCTGGGTTTGTTAGGACTTAATAAGTTTACGGTGTGTACCTATATAGTCAAAGTGCAAATGTTGAATACGAGTATTTGTTTGTGTTTATTTAATTATCAAATTTCCCTTATCACAAAGGGAAATTTGCATTCTAGTCCCTGGGAAGGGAAATTATTACTTGAAGGTCCCTACACATTCCAAAATAATTATCAAGTCCCTTGGGCCTTTCCTGCAATTATTTGCTTATGTGCAATGACCATTTTGCCCTTATGAAAGCATAAAAACCCAAAACATGCACAAGATAAAAGTCAGGGACTTGCTACAGCGGGTGTGCCTACTTGCTACCGCAGGCTTGGGGACTTGCTACTGAGACGTTAAGTGACCAACATTCCCTCCCAGTTACTGCAGGTTTGCTGATCTGTAAACACAGTAACAAGTCCCCATGCCTGCGGTAGCAAGTAGGCACACCCGCGGTAGCAAGTCCCTGACTAGTCCCTCCCATCCCATGTGAATAAAATGGTTTTTGAAAAACATGGTGTGGCACATATCGGGGTAATAACAAAAAGTGGTCACTGGCTTTATTAAAGGGCCCTCAGATATGAATGACACTTGGGAGGGAATGTTGGTCACTTAACGTTTCAGTAGCAAGTCCCCAAGACTGCGGTAGCAAGTAGGCACACCCGCGGTAGCAAGTCCCTGACTTTTATCTTGTGCATGTTTTGGGTTTTCATGCTTTCATAAGGGCAAAATGGTCATTTCACATAAGCAAATAATTGCAGGAAAGGCCCAAGGGACTTGATAATTATTTTGGAGTGTGTAGGGACCTTCAAGTAATAATTTCCCTTCCCAGGGACTAGAATGCAAATTTCCCTTATCACAAACTGATAAATATTTTAGCCAGAAAATTTTGACAAATTATTTGACAGGAATATTTTTTTTTGTAAGTCATAATATTATTTGTCTTATTTTTTTAAGAAACAAAAATCCGAGATTCACTTCTTGGTCAAAGTTTATATTTAAATGCAAGAGATATATATATTGAGTTAAAGGTCACCATTGCCCTGGAAGTTTGTATCAAGGATCATTTTGCCCTCGAAGGTTTTTTAGGTTCATATTTGCCCCGGAAGTATGGAAATGAGGTCACATTTCCCCTTTATAGATGGAAAAGTTAACACCGTTTGACATGTCATTGAAAATGTTCACGTAAGCACTAATTCATTCGACACATCACTCAAGTTGTGCAAGTGTGTCTAATGAATTAGCGGTTACGTATACATTTTCAATGACATGTCAAATGGTGTTAACTTTTCCATATATAAAGGGCAAATGTGACCCCATTTTCATACTTCTGCGGCAAAAATGAATCTAAAAGAACTTCGAGGGTAAATATGATCCTTGCTACAAACTTCCGGGGCAATGGTGACCTTTAACCCAATATATATTAGTAGTGTATAATGTTGACTGAACCTAACACACATACATATAATTAATCCATATTTCAATATATAGTATCAGAACCATTTTGATCAGTGAGATTATAAAAATAATTTGCAGGTATAAGGTTTCTAAGGCTTTAATAAAAAAAAGTACAGACCAAGTAAAAGAAAAATGAAAATAGAAGAGAAAAATTGGTGAATATTAGATAAAAACCAAAAAGGTCCAACATCAAAAGTGTGAGAAATCGATCATTATTATATAATGTTAGTTTCCAACCGAGAGGAAAAAAAGTAGATAATGTTGAATTGATCGTATTTTAGCTTTTGCTTTTGTGATGGAAAGAAAAAACTAACATACATGTTATATACATTTAATTTATAATTCAACATATCACTACAAGAAAAAGCACCTGTAGTTGCACCATATGTTGCTCCAAATGAAATGCGACAAAAAGAAAATGAAACTCCAACAATTTTTATCTTTTTACTTTTAATGGTATGTCGCACAACTGAAACTCGGCAATTGATGAATTGATGACATGACATTTTATTTTTTTTAAAAAATCTTAATAAATAAACAAAATGTGGCGCAACACGATCTTATAACCAATAATATATATGTCTGAAAAAAATTAATTAGTAAAAAAATCTCTTGAGTTTATATCACACAAGCTAATGCAACATAAGCTGCAAGATTTGTTTAAAAAATATATACTCCTGCTACTTTGGTGCAACATAAGTTTATTTTTTTATTCCGTCAAAATGTCACGGTTTTGGGAATAGATGTTGCGGTTTTTTAAACCGGAACATATTAGTTCACTACAAAACACTTGCCGCTTACCGGCGTTTATTTTTGCCTCTTTCCGGCGTTTTTTTCCGGCGAAACAACGCTAGGCGTTTTTGCAAATCGCCGAAAAAAACGTGGAAAAGTAGCACATCGACGTTTTTACAAAAGCCGTAGGGTACCCACAAAAGCCGAAACGCGGGCTGCAGAAAGTAATATAATATTCAGACATACCGCTGTTTCCTGAAACTCCGATATGTCCATTATTTTAATAATTGACATACTCGCGTTTTGGTGAAACGCCAGTATGCTATTATTTAATATTAAATTTTGCTGTGTTTTCAGAAACGGCGAAAAGTGTTAAAAAATTATTAAAAAAAAAATTTCGTCCCAATTTAACATTAAATTGGGATGAAAATGTAGCATTATAGATATAAATAAAAAATATTAATAAATAATAATGACAGAAAAATCATATTGCACACATTAAAAGAAAATAATACCTATAAGAGCAACTAAAGTATATCAAATATGTAAATTAACAATGACATAAAAATAAACAAAAATGAAGCAAATATAAATAAAAAAGATATGACAATAAGCAACCACCAAATGTGTAATGAGGGGGGGCACCGCAATTTATAATGATCACTGAGAAACAAATAGAAAGAAGTAGGAAGGAGCAAGAAAGGAATGAGCAAGGGAAAATTAGGGGGGAGCATCGCTATTTATAGGGAAGGTGGAGCATACCGGCGTTTATGATGGGAACGCTGGAAAGTGATATTGTATTAATATTTTACCGGCGATTTGCAAACTCCGATATGAGTAGTCTTTTTTTTAAAAAATTATATAATGCTTACCGGCGTTTTTCCTACGCTTATCGGCGTTTCCAAGAAACTCTGGTATGCATGTTTTTGTTTTAAATATTATTTAAAACTTACCGGCGTTTTTCTTACGCTTATCGGTGTTTTCAGGAAACACCGGTATGCATGGTTTTTTTAAAAAATATTATTTAATACTTACCGGTGTTTTTAATAAACGCCGATAAGCATTTTTTATTATTTTAAAAAAATTAAAACACATATCGGCGTGTTTGGAAACGCCAATATTGTTATTTTTTCAAAAAAAAAAAGAAAAATAAAAGCAAACAACAATTTTTTTTATTAAAATATACATAGCGGCGTTTTTGTGTCCACAAACGCCGGTATGTGTGCATGGGAAAGAAGGCGGGAAGCGCGTGCCAAATTTTGCGACGTTTCTTTTAGGCGTTTTTTAGAAAACGCCGGAAGGCATGCCGTTTCCGGCGTTTTTGATGAAAACGCCGGAAGGTGTACGCCGAAAAGCGCAGTTTTTTTTGTAGTGGTTCTTCATACATTTATATGACGCAAGGAAAAACTGCGACTAAAACCTTCTATTGCGCCACATGAGGCATGATATCCTTCACATTTCCTTGTGTGACTGAGCAAAAGTTTTGTAGTGTATAGATATAGCTAGCACCTAAGTAACTTTCCTCCACAATTATAGCTTTGTTTACAACAATTTTTATTGCACTACCAAATAATGTCAACATATGATTTTACGTTCAAAAATATGTGCTCTAGAAGAATGAGTTGCGATTAAAATGTTTTGATTCAACACTCTTCTAATTTATATGTATTGCTCGATGATGCTAGTTGGCTGTCTTTAAAGTTTTTTTAACCTATTGGGTTAGCGTGAGTGGTAAGTACTCTCGTCTTTAAGCAAGTGGTTGAGGTTCGATATCTAACCCTTATAAATGGAATAATGCAAATTCACAGGCCAGCTGTCTATCCCGACCCCTATATAGGACTTCAGAACAGTGGGGGATTAGTCTCACTTGACACGCGGGTGGGGTTACCCTTGGGAAAAAAAAGTTTATTTTTGAATACTATATATTATTCTATAAACGTATTGTACTGAGTAAAATTTAAATATATATCACTTCGATAAATTATTACTTCAAATGTGTTTTCTAACTATTGTATGGTTCTGATCTTCTTTTATTTTTTTCCATATATTTCTTCTGATATGTCGATTAAAAAAAGATTAATCACAATGCATGCGAGATGTTGATGAATCGAACTGAAAAGTCTAAACACGTATTTATATTTATATATCATATTTTTCTAGTGGTCTTTTTATAATTTATTTTTTGCAGGAGCTCTCATGGTCACCTAAATTTAACCCGCCAAAAAAAATTATAAATTTGAAGTGGAAACAAAACAAGCATAAACGCCATAAAATATGCCATGAGTCAAGCATATTAGCTTGAAACTTTAATCTCAATATATTATATTAATAATGAAAACAGTTCTGTAATTTGTCTTCCTCCTTAAACCACAAAATATATATATTCCTAGAACTGCCAGGATATCACATGTCCCCGCAAGTTTTGAAAGCTTTTAAATTTTCGTTCTTTGCTTCTGATAGAGATTTGAAGGCACTACAAGAAAAGAGTAGTCTAGTCACGCAAGTTATGTGGCGCATGGGACAAGCGTGACAAAATCACCATATTTTGTCACGCATGAGTTGGTGAAACGTGGCACAAACTGGAAAATATTCTTTTGTAACGTATGACTTGAAAAAACGTCACAAACTTGAAAATATTTTGTCACGCATGAGTTGCCATGTCACGCATGAGTTGGGGAGGGTGGGGAAAATGAATTCTTTGTCACGTAAGAGGTTGCCAAACGTGACATAGGCAATCTGTCAGACATTTTTTCATTTCTTCAAAGGTTTGTAACGTACTAAAAAACGCAGCAAACTAAATTCATGCGTGACACATCCATATAAACACCTTTTTTTAATATAAGTGATGTACAATAATTCATAATTAATATAAGTGTTGTACAATAATGAGACACTTAATTATACATGTCTAATAATAACATTTAATAATCCTTATCAAAGATTGGAAACCGAGCTTTCATGATCATCCACCTTATTTGCTTTTCTTCCTCAGACAAGTGCTCAAATGTAGGCCCATTTAAATAGCCATTATATGGTAACCTGTTCAAGTCAATATCATAATTATCAGAGCGTAGTGACACCTTGCCGCCTGAATGATCCCCAACTTCTTTGATTTTTGGCGTCATCGAAGGTTTTTCGGGCAGCTCGTTCAAGTCAACTGTCAGACATAAGGTCTCTCCCGGTGTTACTTTATTTTGGAGGTCCATCGCTGGCAAAATGTTGGTCTGTGGCAGTTCTTCGTGCTTCTTCCCACTGGAAATTCTTTGTCGCCTAATGACAGAAGATTCTGCTATAGGCTCATACCCTTGATCTTCAGTGTCTTGGACTATCCAATGTGAATAATTGTCAGTATCATCGTTTCCATTGTAGTGATCCATTACGCAAGTGAAGCAATTTTGATGAATCAAGGCCTGCTTTTATAAGTAAAAAGCAGACTGACCCTCCTCGTACCACGAGGAGAGTTATATGACGCATGGCAATAGCCATGCGTCACATATTCCACCTCGAGAGGTGGAATATGTAACGTATGGCTATGGCCATACGTTACATCACACCATGTAACGTATGGCCATGGTTTATGATTTCGTCCCCCGACAAGCGGATCGGGGGAGCTCTTTTTTCTGGTTGACCGTTGAAACGCTTACGTTGCCTCCGAAACTTATGTCCTGCGTCCAAAAAACGTCGGTGACCCATAAAACACCACTTCCTGCTGTGCTTGAGGCGTACCGAATCAGTGTCAAAGTTGCACACAGGGCAAGCATGTCCTGTATATGTATTCCATCCAGACAGCGCTCCTAGTCCAAGGAAGTCACTTATAGTCCACATTAAAGCTGCACGTAAATTGAAAAAACTCTTGTCAACTGCATCGTACGCCTCCATGCCTTCTTCCCACAACTCTATCAGCTCAGCTACAAGTGGTTGTAAATACACATCAATGTCATTTCCCGGTGATTTTTTCCCAGGAATGATCAGTGAGACGATGAAGAAATCTGGCTTCATACACATCCAAGGAGGGAGGTTGTACGGAATCAACACAACCGGCCATATACTATGCTTAGAGTCTTGCTTGCCATAAGGATTGAATCCATCGCTAGCAAGAGCAAGTCGAACATTTCTTGGATCAGCCGCAAAATCAGGGAAGTCACGGTCAAATGTTTTCCACGCATCACCGTCACGTGGATGTCGCAACATGTCATCCTGACTCCTGTGATCAGCATGCCACCTCATGTGCCCCGCTGTTTTGGAAGATTGGAACAAGCGCCGCAACCGAGGCTTTAAGGGAAAATATCTGAGAATTTTCGCTGGCCTTTTTATGTGTGCCTTCAGGTCCGTGCCGACGTCTCCCTCCTCCTCATTGTCTTCCGTAATGTACCTTGACTCATTACACCACTTACACGCCTCCCTATCTGCATCATCTCCGATGTACAACATGCAATCATTTGTACATGCGTCTATCTTTTGATAATCCAATCCAATTTTGCTAATTATCTTCTTTGCTTCATAAAACGATGGTGTTATCTCCGCATATGGAAATGCATCATGCAACAGTTCAAGAATAAGAGAAGTGGCTGTATCACTGACTTTGTGTAAACACTTTATGTGATACATTTTCGTTAAAAATGATAATTTAGAGTAATTTTCGCATCCAGGATATAGGGGCTTATCTGATTCTTCAAGTAGTTCAAAGAAGTCATGTGCTTCGCGCCCAGTGTCACATGTTGCTCCATCAACATCTCCATCATCGGCATCCGCGTGGCCTTGAACACCAAAAGCGTCGCGCAGCGCATCTGCAAAAGGATCGTCCTCTTCTTCATGATCATCACCTGACGGCACTGCTACTCCAGAACTCCCAGCGAACAAATCCGTTGACATTTCTGGTTTCTCCCCATGTAGATACCAAAACTTGTAATCTGTCTTAAACCCCTTTACAATCAAGTGCTCCTTAACCGTTCCTGGCAAATGCCATCTGTTTAGCTTACACTTTCGACACGGACAGATGATTTCTCCGTTGACAGCTCCATGTGTTTGTGCAAATTGTAGGAAAATCTCAACGCCATCTAAGTACACGGTAGTCGTGCGTGGAAATGTGATCCATGACTTATCCATATGAAAAGTGATAGTTCACTCTCTCTCAATATTGTGATCCGCGAATGGAAGTGGCTGGGTTTAAATATATACATATATAGGCGACTAAGTTTCGGAATCATTTTTCATAGGCCTCACTATATGTGGCGTATGGTTCATGCGCCACAAACTAGGTTCATGCGCTACAAACTAGGTTCATGCGCCACAAACTAGGTTCATGCGCTACATATTTCATGCGCCACACATTAATCATGCGCCACACACCCAAATATGTTCATACGTTACATTTCTTCTTGCGTCACATGTCTCATGCGTTACAACTAGTTTCTGCGCCACAACGTTCAATAATCAAATGTATTCATACGCCACATGTCTACGCATCAGAATTAAAGTTTCCCGCGGCCAATTCCCCTATATAAACTCATTTCTAAAATCTCCACATTTACCTCATTTCATTTATTTCCTTTACCATCTCCATCTTTCTTCCTACCCACTATCATTATTTCTTCACTTAAGGTAATGATCAACTTGCATTTACACATTTTCTACAATTAATTTCATCTACTATTCTTTCACTTTCTTTACTCTACTAACTAATGTTCATAGTCTATTATTATATGAATTATGCTAATTTTGTTCTTTCATTTTGTAGGTTGCTTTCAACATTGGATAGCTAAATTTGGGACAAAAGACTTATCTACTATTTAGTAACACAATAAAATTAAAATTTAAATTGGGTAAAAATTTAAAATTAAAATTTAAATTGGGTACAAATTAAAAATTTAAATTCCCGCCAGTGTAAAAAAAAATTGAACTTCTCTAACAAAATAAAATTCAATTTCCCGCCACTGACCTGTATTACTACTTATGTGGCGTATGTATTCTGTGGCGTGCAATGTGTGGAGTATGGGACAAATCAATTATGTGGCGTATGGTTATGTGTTATGTGGCGTATGGGACAAATGTGCAATGTGGCGCATGGAATGTGGAATGTGGCGTATGTCCCAAATTTTAATGTGGCGTATGGTTATGTAGCGTTTGATACAGTCCATACGCTACAAAAACAATTCTCAAGCCTATTAAACTTTGTCGCGTGTAACTGATCTTGTCACGTTTGCTCATCTTGCTACGCCATCATTTGTGGCGTTTGTATTACACGTTACAAACCCATTTTGTCACGAATAAAAACGCCACTACCTCCTTTATTCAGACGCCACTACCCGCTATTTTTCTTGTAGTGAGGATTTGGAAATTTTAAAGAGAGAGAGAGAGAGGAGGGGGTGTTCTTTGAAGAGGAAGAGACAATAGAGAGAGGTAAACAGAGAAGAGAAGCAGTGCATGAGATAGACATAAGAAGGCTATTCTATTTTTGGGGAAGAGGCGGTGTGAGTTCAATATATAAATATATATTGCAGGAGGCAAGATTGAGGTAATTAATCCACCAGAAGCATCAACATTTTCTTCCTTATATACTTATATATATATATATATATATATATATATATATATATATATATATATATATATATATATATATTCTTTGTCACTTTGTTACCTTTTATAACAATCTTTTGTATTTTCTGATCTATAATATTTCTCATATTGAAAATGTTTCAGATAACCTTTTTTATCAATTATCTTCTATATTCTTCAGAGAATTAATTTTTAGTTTTGATATATTTTTAATGAATATTATTTATTTATTAGGGGCAGTAATTACTTCAATAATTTTATGATTGTACTAGGTTTTTTCAATTAATTATGACTTTAGAATATAGCCTGGTTTATTTCTAATATATATATATATATATATATATATATATATATATATATATATATATATTAGATGGGTTGTTTCCATTGATAGATACCTTAGATAAACTGAAATGCTATAAATAAAGGCTAAAGACATTCAGAGGTCATCCAATCCCAATACAAAGAAAAAAGACAAATTATGAATGTTTTGGTTATAAAAAGAAAATAGTATCAAGCCTGTGTACTCACACAAAATTCAGAGTTATCATTTGAGAAATCATGTAAATTAAATATTAAAAAAAATTCTTGGTAAAATTCATGTGGTATCCTTAGCAATATATATAGTAACCACTCTAGGCATGTGATGATTAATTACAGTGATTTTGTCTCTCCCAACAAAACCTTTCCATGCGCACGTCTAAATGAAAATAAATTAATTCAATTTTGTCTATATTTACTAAATAAATAGCTAATTAATATTAAATAAACTGTCAAAAGATGGATGTACTTTTAATATGATGATAAGGCGTAGATTCTAAACAATGGTCATAATTTGTATGTATATCATAATGTGTGTTCTTGAGATAATATAACGAAGGTATATGTGTAATTAATAAAAAATAAAAATGGTTAGAATAATGTGTTTTTTAAGAGTAAAAAAATGGTTAAAATGTTTTTTAATGAAAAACGCCGTATATACAGATCAGCTCAGCACAAGGTGCTTCTTTAGAGACCACGTAGCCTATAGAGATGCATCACTGAATCTTTCTCTTTATACGTTGTAATTTGACTTTTTGTTGTTTGAATGTAAATTAGATGGTATTGATTGATTATATATATGGACTAACTTGGTTGATTAATTTATATTAATAAAACTTAGACCCATTTGCTTATCTAATTGGCCAATTAATTTTTATTATTAAGAAAAGTCTGCATGACAAAATCTAATTGAAAAAATAGACATTACCAAAGTCTTGCCTAAACATAATAATAACATAGTAAAATGTAATATTTATAATAGATACATCTACTTATAAAATATAGCATTTTAATCATTCAAAGTAAATTACATCAGTAATAAATTTCAAAACAATTTTGACATATACCACAAGAGTTTACTCCCTCTGGTTGATATGGAATGAAACTTAAACTAATTTGATTCAAGATATAAGAGCTCATCGACTCAACGTCTTATATTCTCTTATTATTATTTAATGTGTTTTTCCTATTTTGCTTATATTTCTCTATCATATTCATTAATGTTTATATTTCTCACTCATTATAAATAAATAAATTTAATATTGAAACAAGATTTATATTCAAGACAAATTACTTTTACATTTTTCTTGAAATGCATGTTTTTGCGACCATACTCTTATAATAAGACTGAATGGAGTACTATTTTCGATTATAAATATAAGACCTAATTGATTTTTTTGGAGAGATTACGAAAACAAAATATGTTAGTTTATTTTGATACATTTGATATTTTTTTAGTTTATCTATTAGTTTATAGGTCAAACAAACTAGTTTAATTAATAAGGAAAAAATCAGGACAATTAATTTATAAGTAACTTATTATGATTTTTTAGCATTTTACAAGACACAGTTTTTTTTTGGGACTGAATACAAGACAATGTTAATTAAATAATGTTATAAGTGATTGACATGTCCATCAATACGCGTCTAATTGCTACATCGCTGTGAATACAGTACTAAAGATTTGGTTACGGCCTTAGATTTTACTTAAATACACGCCGAATAATTTTCAAAATGGATCGGTCAAAATAAGAAAGGGAAATATTTTACTGTTTAGATTTTAGATTTTATTTTATGACAAGTGACACTACCTCTTAGGCTCTTACCCTATTTATAAAACGAGTATAGTCTATTATGTTGTACTCACTTGGCTCCCTTCGACCTGTAATATATGTCCAAAATTTGAATGATTTTCGTTTGAAATATAATAATTTATCTTCCTTTGTCTTTTTATTTCTCTCTCTTAATAGTGTCATAATAAATTTGGGCAATATTAAAAATTAAATACAAATACCAAACTAACTTTTATATGTTTTTTAAGAAGAGTATTTTGACAGCTGCACTTTTATATTACAGACTGGAGTGAGTATGTTATATCAATAATTAATTACTACTCTCTTTTATCTATTTTTTCTCACTCCTATAATATTAATTTTTTATTAGAATTTTTTTAATTATTCTCTCTCACACTCATCATCTCAACAACTACATGCATATTAAAAATAATACACCTCTTAAGCATTTACTATTTTTAAATAATTATAAATAAAATTTTTTTAATATAATTAGAGTAATAGTCATATATTATAAAAGGGAAACAGTGGAGTAACATTTTTTATCTGGAAAGAGTAGAGATTTTAAATTATCTAAAATTTGGATTTTATAAAAATTTTTCAAATCTTGCCTTCGAGCCTATTTTAATTATCAGTAAACCTTTACATTTAAAAAAAACTATATATGATCACATCTTAATTGAGCATCAATTTGTCACAGAATTTAGTTGTTCACACGCACACACATTCAATTTTCCAACTCAAATAATGTTTTTAGATTTTTGTTTCCTTCAAATATTTTTAGACTAACATCAAATTATTAAATAAAAAATATTTTCTAAATCATGAAAGATGAGATTGAGATTGATCTCATATTGCAGACAAACTAATAAAAAGATTACTCTCTTATTGGTGGGATTTTCTTGCAAGAAAATCCAAATACATTTATTCCCTTTTTCTGCATGGCATTAACTCTTGACCATATTTATTGGATAAGTTATACTTTTGCATGCACTTGCAATGAATGCTATCAAAGTATACTTTGAATCTCTCTTGGAGAGCAGAAATTTGCTACTATAGAAATGAACCTCTCATTATTTTATCATGAACCTTCATCAATAGTTACGATCATGGTTATCAAACTCGCGAGTCAACTCGCCGAGTCTACCGAATTTACGTTTATAGCTTAAGAGATCGTGTTAACTCGCTTACAAACTCGTCCCCCACACAAACTCGGTCAAACTCGATCTTAACTCGGTCAAACTCGTTAGACTCGGGTTAAACTCGCCGTTTCAAAACCGAGTCAACCGAGTCAGAACTTTGAAAACAAAACTCGAACATTATAAGGCTGAAATGCTAAAGAAGTCTAAATAAAACACAAATCCAAGTGTAAAGTTAAAAAACTTGCCCTATACAAAGTTTGTGTAGCTGTTTTTGACAATATTCTTCTGCAACTCGCAAGATTTGCTCCCCCAAGGTCGCCCATGTATTGATTTCTCCGTTCTTCATTAAAACTGGGTAGAGCACATCACATTTTCTGGTTCACCATTGTTTGAGAAGATTGAATAGGACCGAAAGAAGAAGAGGAAGAAGAAAGAAGAAGAAGAAGAAGACGACGACGACTAAACTCATTCTTGAAGAGAGAGAACGAGTAAATTTTTTAACTGTTGAGTGAGAGAGGATGTGGATGCACTCATAGTCAGTCATATGGATATGTGCCTTAGTTTGAAAATACAAAAGTTTTGACAGATTTCATTTATTTTATTTATTTTAGTAAAGTGTATTTGTGTTGGTGTGTACCTAGTAGTAGACATGTGAACCTTCAAGTACTTCACTCTCTAACATTGAGTAAGGGCTGGAAGACTTTTGCCTTGTAGCTTTATTATTTGTTCTTATTTTATTAGTTTTTTTGTGAGAGGACATAGTCACATAGTAACCTGTGTGGGCAGCTGAATATAGACTCTGCATATCGGCTGAATATAAACTCTCATCTTCATGCATTAATCATTCTTGGCTTTAGTTTTTTTATGTTAAGCATGATAATTTTTGATAATTGATGGATTTAATTTCAATTATTTGAATTTTATGGATTTAATTTTAGTTTCAGAATTTAAATATGCTTCAAATAAATTATTATCATTTTTATCAGTTTTAATTTTAAATATTTAAATTAATTATTAGAAAAGATAGACTCTTGCGAGTTTACGATACGATTCTACGTTTCTATTTTTACGTCCCTCTCACGAGTTTACTTAGACTCGCGATTTTGACAACCTTGGTTACGATGAACCATAATAAAAGGGAGAAGCAAAAAAGTTAACTAATTAATGCAAATCTTACACATATATATTAAATGCTATATATATTCATAACAAATAAGACAATATAGTTTGTTTTCTCAAATTATGTGGAATGCTTTGATCTCTAAAACTAATTAATGACCTGTTATTATAAATGTGAAACAATGTATGTTATAAATTTATTATTATGATTAAAACCAATAAAATAGAGAGTGATCATTGAGTTTACTCTCCTTACGTAATTAAGAGTCTAAAATTTGAATGATTTTGGTTCAAAATATAATTAAGAGGTCACTTTACATTCTCTTTTCTATTTAACGTGTTTTTCCAACTTTGCCCAACTCTATTTCATATTTATTAATGCTTATATATTTTTCTCTTTCAATAGTATCATAATAAATATAAATAATATTGAAAAAAATTAAAACAGACATATACTCAATTAAATTTTACATGTTTTCTTGAGAAGTGTGTTTGGTAGATGAACTCTTATATTAATGACATTAGGGAGTACCTCAATTGTCTAATAAACCACGAACCTATTACAGTAAAGAAACAGGCTGGAAAAAAATTACAATTAACATCACAGTAAAGAAAATAAGTAAGAAAAAGAAGGGTACTAAAATAATACCATAAACTTTACTTCTACTACTACTATTATTTTTTGCCAACTCTACTACCACTACTATTATTGTTATACTCAAAAACTATAATACTGAACCCAGTAAAATTATATCTCTAACATTGAATATTTATTCGTCTTAATGTGCTATAATATAAGAGTTGTCATCGCCATATTTGGTAATTTTTTATTTACAACATTGTCAAAGTGTGTTGTATATCAATTAAAATTAATCTCCCGTTCAATAGTTTTAAATCTTTTAAATTATATAATTATATTTCCTAATTTGCTATTTTTGTTTATATAAAAAAAGTCTCATCTCACCCTATATACAAATTTTTGTTCTTCATTACTAACACTGTATTATATTAAATCCTATCTTTAAAATTTTATATTTTTATTTCTACAATATTTACTGTGTTTTGACATAACAAAACAATTTTAGTCAGATGTAAATACACTTTCACTTAGTTTTACATTAAGTCATAAGTTTCAGTCCAAAAAGAAAAAAACCGAAGAGGCACGTACTAATCTCATGGCCTTGTTTGGACAAAATTTCTCTTTGTGTGTCATGCATGGACTAATTTAATCTTTTTCTTACTCTTTGGTGGTTCGGATTCTTTCTTATTTTCTTACTAATTGGATCAAAGATTCAACGGTCAAGATACAATATTTCTATATAAATGGACACACACACACACAGTTAAAAATATTTGGCAACAAAATAGTTCTTAAAAATCTCATACCTAAAACCTCAAAGGCATATAATCAATTTAAAAGACAACTTCCTTTTCGACCTCGTTGAGGGTTACAGAGGATCTACTCCCTTTATTTAATTTAATTCTCTACTTTTAATAAACACTCCTAACAAGCATAATTGTCATGGACATCGGTATGAATTCATAAATCGGTTTCAATATAGTAGTAGCTTAGTAATAATGGTAAGATTCTATTATTGCTTTTTTCTTTGCCAACAATATTATATATTTTTTTGATCAAAAACAATATTATATATTTAGACAACCAGATGTTGGAAATTTTTTTAAACAAAAATATATGTTTTGTGGTGGGCGCAGTTCTCCTCTAAGTTTCTTGTAATATATTTAACAATATGTAAATGTTTTTCGTAATTTGAATATTATCTACATTATCTAATAGTAATCAAAATATAGCTAAGTTCTAAAACAATAAATAGTTTTTGATATTTTTTAAATTTACAAAAACTCAAACTTAAAATCATATAATATTATCGATCTCTTTCTAAATCTCACAACTAAAAGCTTGAAAACTTAAAATGAATTTTATATTAAATATTTGAGGTAGTATTGATTCAAAAAAGTCATAATTTGTTTAATCTTAAACTAACATCTATTGGGAAATGCTGAAATTTATTGGTGATCGATGCATCTCATTTTGGCGGCTAATGTTAAGCACAAAAACAGGGGATGAGATATTATTTGGTCACTTTGACTTCTTGTGATAAATATTGTTGAAAACATAATTATCCAAGACTTAAGCTTTAGTTGACCCTATCCATTGATTCTTCAAACGATAGAACCGTAAAGAAAATCAACAATGAAAAATTCACAATGCACAATGAAAAATTCTTTGCTCGAAAATATAAGTTAAGACTTTTTGAAGTGATTGAAATTTATTTGGTGAGTAACTCTATATTTCTTTTATTTAATACAAATTTAAGTAGCTAAACATTAATGTCTACTTCACCTCGCATTTGCTTCTTCCACATAAACCAAACTTAATGGAAGTTATATTTATTTAACGGAATTACTACAAATACTCCCATATCAATTAAGTGAGTACTGAATCTTCCCCTTAATGAATTAAATGGGTATTAAATTGAATCCTCAAAATTGTTATTTGTTTTCAATGTACTTTGGTTAATTGTTAGGTACTAGATTTGTACCTTAACCCTTGTCAATATATTGAAAGAACTTGTCAACAAAGTTCGATACATAAATGTCATGACAAATAATTAAAGCAAATTCTTGTCAACATAGTAAGTGAAATTATTCACTAATATTTACTCGTCAATGTATTCTAGAGCGAACTTTGTTACCAATGTTCATTGTGTAGAACAAGAATATCAATGGCCTGAACATACATATAATCACAAATCATATTCAGAATATCGGACAAAGAAAATTCATTCACCTTTTGGATTTTGAGAAAATTAGTTATTTGATGATCATTAAACTTTTAACACATTCCCTACTAGATTTCTCGAGAAAATTGATGTCATTGTATTAGCTAAAGTGCATTGTGGTTCACATTAAAAATTTTGTTTTTATTTTTAAAATACATCAATTTGTGTAAAATTGAACGTAAAATAGTATTTATCTATTTTATTTTTTAATTTCAGTTAGTCTTGGCATTCATAAATCACAAAATGAAATTCTTAAATAAAAATCTGATCCATAAATGTTCAAACCTCCTTTCACAAAAACTTAGTGTATTTAGCTTTTTGTTAACCTTGTCGAATGAAAATTTTTATTTTTAATTTTTGATCTCCTCCCTCTTCCTGTTACCTTGCTAAATACAAGAATGGGGAAGTACTTCCCATAAATTCCTTTTCTGTCTCATCCCCTTCATGTTTTCACATCACACACATAATTAAAAGGGTCAAATGTCATAGACCAGTTAATAATTACTTAAGTATCAATTGACACAATAAACAATAAAATATCTACTATACCACCAAAAAATTAAAAAGTATCATGCATTTTAGTTAACACCGTCAAATTTAACCTAACTACTATCATATAGATATACTGACCATAAGTGTACAAGTCATTGACCATGTCATTAGCCAATTTAACAACCGTTAGACAAATTCTGACGGTGTAATGTTAACCAAAATGATACTTTTGAATTGTTAGTTTGTTGGCACATAATAGATGTTTTTTATTGTTTATTGTGTCAATTAATAGTGGACAATTGTTTATTGGCCAAAATAATCTATAATCCCAATTAAAGTTCTACACACACATGTGTATAACATACTTATATATTAAGGTTGATAGGAAGAAAAAACGTGAGTGCGATGATAAGTAAATCACAATATAAAACCAAATAAAAAAAAGATAGTTGAATAGGTACATAAACTCATCTATCACCGAAATTTCAATTTTATAAAGAATATAATGTAAACTTAAGGTAATGTTGCTTATGCTATATCTTTGGAGATAAATAATCTTGGACTCAGATCCATTGTTATAATAAACATAAGTTAAAAAGAAAAATATATACTATAATATTAGTCTATCAAATGTACGTAAAAGCATTTTAAACTTAGATTGTATTTTATTGTGTTATATATACATATTATGGGGCTCATGACTTTATTTTATGACATTCACCCAAGCATCCATAAAAAAATTAAACACTTCTTCTTTAATATAAAATTTTACAACCACGTGAACGGTGAGAATAATTAATCAACGTTGTCTTTAAAATATTGTAGGTGTTAATGTTCAAGTGGATTTCTTTAAATATGAGCCAACAGAGCATCGAAAGTGTACATTTAATTTGTTCCCTTTGGAATATGGTGTAATTAAATATTTGAATTATTTGACTATTTTGCCTTCAACATACTATTTTTTTATTGCTGTTTTCTCCGGGTACATACTGATTGCATTTTGTACCTTACACACATCAGAAATATACATAAAACACAAAAAGTATAATAAAAAGACAAAGACATTATAAAATATGTTCGATTAAAAAGACAATATGAATTATGATGAACCACATTAGACTAATTTCGTGTGTATCGTCACTCAAAACTGATTAAGAAAATATGAGTTCAATTTCTGTGTTTGTTAGGACTGAATAAGTTTACGGTATGTACCTATATAGTCAAAGTGCAAATGTTGAATACGAGTATTTGTTTGTGTTTATTTAACTATTACAAACTGATAAATATTTTAGCCAGGAAATTTTGACAAATTTGACAGCGAATATTTTTTTTTTTGTAAGTCATAATATTATTTGTCTTATTTTTTTAAGAAAAAAAATCCGAGATTCACTTATTGGTCAAAGTTTATATTTAAATGCGAGAGAGATATATATATTGGGTTAAAGATCACCATTAGCCCGGAAGTTTGTATCAAGGATCATTTTGCCCTCGAAGTTTTTTTAGGTTCATATTTGCCTCAGAAGTATGAAAATGGGGTCACATTTGCCCTTTATAGATGGAAAAGTTAACACCGTTTGACATATTATTGAAAATGTACACGTAAGCGCTAATTCATTCGACACATCACTCAAGTTGTCCAAGTGTGTCGAATGAATTAGCGCTTACGTGTACTTTTATAATAACATGTCAAACGATGTTAACTTTTCCATCTATGAAGGGCAAATGTGCCCATTTTCATACTTTTGGGGCAAATATGAACCTAAAAAAACTTTGAGGGTAAATATGATCTTTACTACAAACTTCTGGGGTGATGATGACCTTTAACCCAATATATATTAGTAGTGTATAACGTTGATTGAACCTAACACACATACATATAATTAATCCATATTTCAATATATAGTATCAGAACCATTTTGATCAGTGAGATTAAAAAAAATAATTTGCAGGTCTAAGGTTTCTAAGGCTTTAATAAAAAAAGTACAGACCAAGTAAAAGAAAAATGAGAATAGAAGAGAAAAATTGGTGAATAGTAGATAAAAACCAAAAAGGTCCACATCAAAAGTGTGAGAAATCGATCATTATTATATAATGTTAGTTTCCAACCGAGAGGAAAAAAAGTAGATAATGTTGAATTGATCGTATTTCAGCTTTATTTTGCTTTTGTGATGGAAAGAAAAAACTAACATACATGTTATATACATTTATTTTATATTTCAACATATCATTACAAGAAAAAGCACCTGTAATTGCGCCATATGTTGCTCCAAATGAAATGCAACAAAAAGAAAATGTAACTCCAACGATTTTTATCTTTTTATTTTTAATGGTATGTGGCACAACTGAAACTCTGCAATTGATGAATTGAATGACATGACATTTTATTTTTTAAAAAAAATAAATAAATAAACAAAAAGTGGCTTAACACGATCTTATAACCAATAATATTTATATCTAAACAAATTAATTAGTAAAAATAATCTCTTGAGTTTATATCACACAAGCTAATGCGACATAAGCTCCAAGATTTTTTAAAAAAAATATCTACTCCTGCTACTTTGGTGCAACATAAGTTTATTTCTTTTATTCCTTCAAAATGTCACGGTTTTGGGAATAGATGTTGCGGTTTTAAACCGGTACATATTAGTTCTTCGTACATTTATATGACACAAGGAAAAACTGCGACTAAAACCTTTTATTGCGCCACATGAGGCATGATATCCTTCACATTTCCTTATGTGACTATGAGCAAAAGTTTTTGTAATGTATAGATATAGCTAGCACCTAATTAGTAACTTTCCTCCACAATAACAGTTTTGTTTATTCTTAATTTTTCTTACAACAATTTTTATTGCACTACCAAATAATGTCAACATATGATTTTACGTTTAAAAATATGTGCTCTAGAAGAATGAGTTGCGATTAAAATGTTTTGATTCAACACTCTTCTAATTTATATGTATTGCTCGATGTTGCTAGTTGACCGTCTTTAAAGTTTTTTTTTAACTTGTCGGGTTAGCGTGAGTAGTAAGTACTCTCGTCTTTTAAGCAAGTGGTTGAGGTTCGATCTCTAACCCTTATGAATGGAACAATGCAAATTCACAGGCTAGCTGTCTATCCCGACCCCTATATAGGACTTCAGAACAGCGGGGGATTAGTCCCACTTGACACGCGGGTGGGGTTACCCTTAGGAAAAAAATTTTATTTTCGAATACTATATATTCTATAAACGTATTGTACTGAGTAAAATTTAAATATATATCACTTCGATAAATTATTACTTCAAATGTGTTTTCTAACTATTGTATGGTTCTGGTCTTCTTTTATTTTTTTCCATATATTTCTTCTGATATGTCGATTAAAAAAAGATTAATCACAATGCGGGATGTTGATGAATCGGACTGAAAAGTCTAAACAATGCACGTATTTATATTTATATATCATATTTTTCTAGTGGTCTTTTTTATAATTTACTTTTTGCAGGAGCATCATGGTCACCTAAAATTAACCCGCCAAAAAAAATTATAAATTTGAAGTGGAAACAAAACAAGCATAAACGCCATAAAATATGCCATGAGTCAAGCATATTAGCTTGAAACTTTAATCTGAATATATTATATTAATAATGAAAACAGTTCTGTAATTTGTCTTTCTCCTTAAACCACAAAATATATATATTCCTAGAACTGCCAGGATATTACATGTCCCCGCAAGTTTAATTTTGAAAGCTTTTCAATTTTCGTTCTTTGCTTCTGATGATAGAGATTTGAAGGATTTGGAAATTTTAAAGAGAGAGAGAGAGGAGGGGGTGTTCTTTGAAGAGGAAGAGACAATAGAGAGAGGTAAACAGAGAAGAGAAGCAGTGCATGAGATAGACATAAGAAGGCTATTCTATTTTTGGGGAAGAGGCGGTGTGAGTTCAATATATAAATATATATTGCAGGAGGCAAGATTGAGGTAATTAATCCACCAGAAGCATCAACATTTTCTTCCTTATACTGTATGTATGTATGTATGTATGTATGTATGTATGTATGTATGTATGTATGTATGTATGTATGTATGTAGTTTCTTTGTCACTTTGCTACCTTTTATAACAATCTTTTGTATTTTCTGATCTATAATATTTCTCATATTGAAAATGTTTCAAATAACCTTTTTTATCAATTATCTTCTATATTCTTCAGTGAATTAATTTTTAGTTTTGCTATATTTTTAATGAATATTATTTAATTATTACTGGCACTAATTACTTCAATAATTTTATGATTGTACTAGGTTTTTTCAATTAATTATGACTTTAGAATATGGCCTGGTTTATTTCTAATATATATATATATATATATATATATATATATAAAATATGTAGCTAGATGGGTTGTTTCCATTAATAGATAGATACTTTAGATAAACTGAAATGCTATAAATAAAGGCTAAAGACATTCAAATTGAGGTCATCCAATCCCAATACAAAGAAAAAGACAAATTATGAACGTTTTAGTTATAAAAAGAAAATAGTATCAAGCCTGTGTACTCACACAAAATTCAGAGCCTTTTATCATTTAAGAAATCATGTAAATTAAATTTTTAAAAAAATCTTGGTAAAATTCATGTGGTATCCGTAGCAATATATAGTAACCACTAGATCTAGGCATGTGATGATTAAAGTGATTTAGTCTCTCCCAACAAAACCTTTACATGAGCACGTCTAAATGAAAATAAATTAAATCAATTTTGTCTATATTTACTAAATAAATAGATAATTAATATTAAATAAACTGTCAAAAGATGAATGTACATTTAATATATGATAAGGGTAGATTCTAAACAATGGTCATAATTTGTATATCATAATGTGTGTTTTTGAAATAATATAACGAAGGTGTATGTGTAATTAATAAAAAATAAAAATGATTAGAATAATGTGTTTTCTTAAGAGTGAAAAAATGGTTAAAATGTTTTTTTAATGAAAAACGCAGTATATATATACAGATCAGCTCAGCACAAGGTGCTTCTCTAAAGACCACGTAGCTTACCAAGGGCCTTGTAGCCCAGTGGTATGATATCTCTCGTTTAGATGGGAGGTTGCGGGTTCGATCCCGCTTGTAACCTTAAGCCGTTAGTGCTTGCCCCTTTAAATAAAAAAAAAGAGACCACGTAGCTTATAGAGAGGTGCACACTGAATCTTTCTTGTAATTTGACTTTTTTTGTTTGAATGTAAATCAGATGGTATTGATTGATTATATATATGGACTAACTTGGTTGATTAATAAAACTTAGACCCATTTGCTTATCTGATCTATTTGGCCAATGAATTTTTATTATTAAGAAAAGTCTGCATGACAAAATCAAATTGAAAAAATAGACATTACCAAAGTCTTGCCTAAACATAATAATAACATAGTAAAATGTAATATTTATAATAGTTTCATTAACTCATAAAATATAGCATTTTAATCATTCAAAGCAAATTACATCATTAATAGATTTCAAAACAATTTCGACATATACCACAAGAGTTTACTCCCTCGGGGTTGATATGGCATGATATTTAAACTAATTTGATTCAAAATATAATAGCTCATTGACTCATCGTCTTATATTCTCTTATCATTATTTAATGTGTTTTTCCTATTTTGCTTCTATTTCTCTATCATATTTATTAATGTTTATATTTCTCTCTCATTAATTATAAATATATAAATAAATTAATTAATTAAATATTGAAACAAGATTTATATTCAAGACAAATTACTTTTACATTTTTCTTCAAATGCATGTTTTTGCGACCATACTCTTATAATAAGACTGAATGGGGTACTCTCTTCGATTCTAAATATAAGACCTAATTTCACGGACATCACTCGTACCCAAGTTAATTCTTAGTCTAGTAGAAAAGCTCATGTGAGCCTTGTATCCCGATTGTACTAAAAAAATATAAGACCTAATTGATTTTTTGAAGAGATTATGAAAACAAAATATGTTAGTTAATTTTGATACATTTGATATTTTTTAGTTTATCTATTAGTTTATAGGTCAAACAAACTAGTTTAATTAAGGAAAAAATCAGGACTATTAATTTATAAGTGACTTATTACGTTTTTTTAGCATTTTACAAGACAAAGGTTTTTTTAGTGTGGACTGAATACAAGACAAAGTTAATTAGATGTTATATTTAGGATAAGAGGAAGTGATTGACATGCCCATTAATACGGGCCTAATTGCTACATCGCTGAGAATACAGTACCAAAGAATTAGTTACTGCCTTACATTTTACCTTAATACACGCTGAATAATTTTCAAAATGGATCGGTCAAAATAAGAATGGGAAATATTTTACTGTTTTGGTTTTATTTTATGACAAGTGACACTACCTCTTACCCTATTTATAAAAGAGTATAGTCTATTATGTTGTACTCCCTTCGACCTATAATATAAATGCCAAAAATTTGAATGATTTTCCTTTGAAATATAAGAATTCATCTTACTTTATCTCTTCATTTAATGCATTTTTTCTACTTTACCCCTGAATTTCTTTCATATTTATTGATGTTTATGTATTTCTTTCTCTTAATAGTGTCATAATAAATATGGGCAATATTAAAATTAAATACAAACACCAAACTAACTTTTATATGTTTTAGTGTTTTGGCAACTGAACTTTTATATTACAGACCAGATTGAGTATGTTATATCAATAATTAATTACTACTCTCTTTTATCTATTTTTTCTCACTCAAGTAATATTAATTTTTTATTAGAATTTTTTTAATTATTCTCTCTCTCACTCATATCATCTCAACAACTACATGCATATTAAGAATAATACACCTCTTAAGCATTTACTATTTTTAAATAATTATAACTAACAATTTTTTAAAATAATTAGAGTAATCATATACTCCCTCCGGTCCTAAATATAGGACCTAGATAACTTTTTTTGGGGAGATTAAGGAAGGTTTAATTTTAGATGTCTTTCCAATGATACCCCTCCTTAATTAGTTTCATTCCTTAAGGTGCTGGTGAGAGGAAGATTGTGGTCAAGGAGTTGTTAAGAAGAAGAAGGGTAATTAAGGAAAAAGGTGACCAAAAATGTAATTAGGTCTTATATTTAGGACCAAAATGAAGTCTCTATCTAGGTCCTATATTTAGGACCAGAGGGAGTATTATAAAAGGGAAACAATGGAGTAATGTTTTTTTATCTGAAAAGAGTAGAGATTTTAAATTATCTAAAATTTGGATTTTATAAAATTTTTACAAATGTTGCCTTCGAGCCTATTTTAATTATCAGTAAACCTTTACATTTTAAAAAACTAAAAATGATCACATCTTCATTGAGTATCAATTTGTCACAGAATTTAGTTGTTCACACGCACACACATTCGATTTTCCAACTCAAATAATGCTTTTATATTTTTGTTTCCTTCAAATATTTTTAGACTAACATCAAATTAAATAAAAAAATTTTGTTCCTTCAAATATTTATGGTAAAAAAGAAAGAGATTGAGATTGATATCATATTGCAGACAAATTAATAAAAAGCTCACTCTCTTATTGGTGGGATTTTCTTGCAAGAAAATCCAAATATATTTATTCCCTTTTTTCTGCATGGCATTAACTCTTGACCATATTTATTGGATAAGTTATACTGTTGCATGCACTTGCAATGAATGCTTTCAAAGTATACTTTGAATCTCTCTTGGAGAGCAGAAATTTGCTACTATAGAAATGAACCTCTCATTATTTTATCATGAACCTTCATCAATAGTTACGATGAACCATAATAAAATGGAGAAGCAAAAAAGTTAACTAATTAATGCAAATATTACACATATATATTAAATGCTATATATATATTCATAACAAATAAGACAATATAGTTTGTTTTCTCAAATTATGTGGAATGCTTTGAGCTCTAAAACTAATTAATGACATCTGAGCAAAAAAAAAAACTAATTAATGACCTGTTAAAAATGTGAAACAATGTATGTTATAAATTTATTATGATTAAAACCAATAAACATAAAGTGTGATAAGTGAATATACTCTCCTTACGTAATTTAGAGTCTAAAATTTGAATGATTTTAGTTCAAAATATAAGAGGTCACTTTACATTCTCTTTTCTATTTAACATGTTTTTCTAACTTTGTCCAACTCTATTCCATATTTATTAATGCTTACATATTTTTCTCTTTCAATAGTGTGTTTTCTTGAGAAGTGTGTTTGGCAGATGAACTACATGAGGGAGTACCTCAATTGTCTAATAAACCTTGAACCTATTACAGTAAAGAAACAGGCTGGAAAAAAATTACAATTAACATCACATACACTAAAGAAAATAAGTAAGAAAAAGAAGGGTACTAAAATAATACCATAAACTTTACTTCTACTACTACTATTATTTTTTGCCAACTCTACTACCGCTACTATTATTGTTATACTCAAAAACTATAATACTGAACCCAGTAAAATTATATCTCTAACATTGAATATTTATTCGTCTTAATGTGCTATCTGTTATAAGAGTTGTCATCGCCATCCCAAGTTAGGTTATGATAAATATGTTATAACACATAACAAAGACATTTCATAATTAGAGTTGTCATCACCATATTTGGTAGTTTTTTATTTACAACATTGTCAAAGCGAGTTGTATATTAATTAAAATTAATCTCCCCTACAGTTTTAAATCTTTTAAATTATATAATTATATTTCCTAATTTGCTATTTGTGTTTATATAAAAAACTTTCATTCTCACCCTATATCAAATTTTTGTAATTCATTACTAACACTGTATCATATTAAATCCTATCTTTAAAATTTTATATTTTTATTTCTACAATATTACTGTGTTTTGACATAACAAAACAATTTTAATCAGATGTAAATACACTTTCACTTAGTTTTACATTGAGTCATAAGTTCAAAATCTTATAATTTTACTGCGTAAATTCAAAAAATAAAACAACACACAAAAAACAAAAGCAACTGTCTCTATGCTTTATAGTTCATTGGGCAACATATATACAAGGAGTTATGAACTTACCATCTTTGGAGCTCTCTATCAGCTATAAATAATGAAGAGTAGCCTCTTTCTCCAATGCACTATTTCCAAATCCTCTATTCATTGTAATCTCTGCTGTTTCTCTCTTTCACAGCCACCATGGCTTATTGTGGTTCCTTCCTCAAGCCAAACAATCCAACCCCTCTTAGCCTCAAGACCCCATCTTCAATCCATGGCTGCAAGACTCAGGTTTGCTATTTGAACACCAACTTTGTTTCAGATATTTAACAATGGCTGTTAGCTGTTATTATTAACTCTGTGTATGTGTGTGTGTGTGGCAGTTCTTTGTGAAATGTTCAGCAAATGGCTCCAACGAGAAGGACAGGACCATTATAAGGAAAGATGGTGATGGCGTGTGGAAGATTGATTTCTCAGAACACAAACCAGCAACTCCATTGTTGGATACTGTGAATCACCCTATTCATATGAAGAATCTGTCCAAAGAGGTCAACCATGTTTGTCTAATATATATATATATTCTCTTATATGAAATACTCCGCCTATATTTATAGCCGGTCCCAAGCCGGATAAAGGAGTAGGGTTGTGTTAGGCTTTGACAGCCAATGTAAAATATGTCGAATGTTATGATCATGGATCCACACATTTGTTATAACAATAGGTCATTGCTTGATTCTCCAAGCATGACTATTGATCAATCAGAATGACGTCGTGTGATCCATGTAGCCGACCCCACTTAGCTGGGATTAAGGCTTTGTTGTTGTTGTATATATTCTCTTATTTGTACTATCTTTTTCACATATAAATATGTGTATGGCAGGACCTTGAGCAACTGGCAGCTGAGTTGAGGGCAGATATTGTACATTCTGTATCAAATACTGGAGGGCATCTTAGCTCAAGCTTGGGAGTGGTGGAACTTGCAGTGGCTTTGCATCATGTTTTTGACACCCCTGATGATAAAATTATATGGGATGTTGGGCACCAGGTATGTCTCCTTTGTCTAGAAATTTATGATTATGATTTGATGTTTTATGATATTTTGTGTTGGTTTGTGAGAGAAGCAATGGATTTAATTTGCAGGCGTATCCTCACAAAATCCTCACTGGTAGGAGGCATAGGATGCATACCATGAGGAAAACTTCAGGACTAGCTGGATTTCCCAAGAGGGATGAAAGTGGTCATGATGCTTTTGGGGCAGGACATAGTTCCACAAGCATATCTGCTGGCCTTGGTGAGATTTATTTTTGACAAATTTAATTATTTAATCATTGTAATTTTACTAATTTTTTAATTCAATCCTTATGCGGCGCTGAGCCGCTGACACTACAAAAACTCGCTTACTTGACATTCTTATAAAGGGTCATCAGGAAAGGAAAAAAAATCATTTTCATTTCATTTTTCATTTCCACACTCTTCCATTTGAGAGTACAATAATGGAATAGGAGAGAGAATTAAGGAATTTTTTTTTGTTGATGCTGTTTTGATAGGGATGCCAAATAATTAAGTTTTTGTACTATTATCGTCACATGAATCACCATATATTCAAATGGTTTTATGAAAAGGCAAAAATCTCAAGAATTGTCTTTTATTGAGAAAAATTATAAGAGTTTAGTTGAGACCTCGGTAAAATGACAACGGCCAAATAATTTATTTTCCTAGTATTTTTAAACAGTACAATAAACAATTTTTTGCAGAATGATTAAAAACAAATTAGAACTATCAATTCTTAATGATTTGATATTTTTTTTGGTAGGGATGGCTGTTGGCAGGGATCTTATGGGAAAGAAGAATAATGTGATTTCTGTGATTGGTGATGGAGCTATGACAGCTGGACAAGCTTATGAAGCAATGAACAACGCTGGATTTCTAGACACCAACATCATAATAATTCTTAATGACAACAAGCAAGTCTCATTGCCAACTGCTACCCTTGATGGCCCTGCAAATCCTGTTGGAGCACTTAGTGGTGCTTTGGGCAAGATCCAAGCAAGTAGGAAATTCCGCAAACTCAGAGAAGCTGCAAAAGTAAGTTATTAAACGTCAAATGTTATGATGCAAACTTGGCTTCAATAAAGAATGGTAATTAAAATATTTTAAAACTATACAAAAATATATGTGGGAACTATTCAAATAATGTCCTAACTATTAAATGAAGATTATTATATTCCATATATACTCCCTTTTTCCTTAAAATAAATTTGAATTGATCTGGTTTAAAATGTAGCATTTCACATTGCATTCTCTCGTTTGAATATGTATTTTCTATTATGCCCTTAATTCTATTTCATATTCAGTAATGCTCATGTATTCGTCTCTCTTAATAGCATATAAGAGTAGTAGTGGAAAAAAAATTATATTCCAAACATATTTAATAAATTCCACATGTTTTTTAAAAAACGTGTTATGATCGCCAGACTCTTATAAAGAGGATCGGACTTATAGTCAATTTGCACATAATTTGACTGTAATGTTTGTATGGTATGTATAGAGCATCACAAAGCAAATGGGAGGGACAACACATGAAGTTGCAGCAAAAGTGGATGAGTATGCAAGAGGGATGGTCAACCCTAATGGGTCAACACTTTTTGAAGAGCTGGGATTGTACTATGTTGGGCCGGTGGATGGGCATAAGTTGGAAGATCTAGTGGAGGTTTTGGAGAAAGTGAAAACCATGCCAGCACCAGGTCCAGTTTTGATACATGTTGTCACAGAGAAAGGGAAGGGATATCCTCCAGCAGAAGCAGCACCTGATAAAATGCATGGTGTTGTCAAGTTTGACCCCAAGACTGGCAAACAAATGAAAGCAAAATCTCCTACATTATCCTATACCCAATACTTTGCTGAATCTCTGATTAAGGAAGCTGAACAAGACAAAAAGATAGTGGCTGTTCATGCAGCCATGGGTGGTGGGACAGGTTTGAATTATTTCCAGAAACAATTCCCTGACCGCTGCTTTGATGTTGGTATTGCTGAACAACATGCTGTCACATTTGCTGCTGGGTTGGCCACTGAGGGTCTTAAGCCATTTTGTGCTATCTATTCAACATTCCTTCAACGTGGATATGATCAGGTGAGATAAAGTCTATCCCCATGTGTTTCATCTTTTGTGGCAATGTTCTCATGTGTGGATCCATGTTGACTATTATTGGGCAGGTGATTCATGATGTTGATCTTCAGAAGCTACCGGTTCGATTCGCTTTGGATAGAGCTGGATTGGTGGGTGCAGATGGACCAACTCATTGTGGAGCATTTGATATCACTTACATGGCTTGTCTTCCCAATATGGTGGTGATGGCTCCTTCTGATGAAGCTGAACTGATGCATATGGTTGCAACTGCAGCAGCCATTAACGACCGCCCAAGCTGCTTTCGATTTCCAAGAGGAAATGGTGTTGGAGCTGTTTTGCCTCAAAATAACAAAGGAATCCCATTAGAGGTCAGGCAGTAATATTAGTAAACTTAGACATCATCATAAGTTGTATGTCAAATTATATAATTTTGTTTTTTTCCTTGGTTGTATGCAGATAGGAAAGGGAAGAATATTGATTGAAGGAACTAGAGTTGCAATTCTGGGATATGGAATAATGGTTCAACAATGCCTTCAAGCTGCAGAGTTGCTGAAAACACAAGGTGTTTCTGTCACAGTTGCTGATGCTAGGTTTTGTAAGCCTCTTGATACTGAACTCATTAAGGAACTGGTGAAGGAGCATGAATTTCTAATTACAATTGAAGAGGGCTCTATTGGAGGTTTTGGATCTCATGTTTTACATTACCTGAGCTTGGCTGGCTTTCTAGATGGACCTCTCAAGGTAATTTGTATGATATATATATGGTTATGTGAGTAGAATTTACTTCAGTATTTCTAATCTTTCCTTTTAAATTTTGGTTGCAGTTTAGGGCAATGGTGCTTCCTGACAGGTACATTGATCATGGATCACCCCAAGACCAGATTGAGGAAGCTGGTCTTTCATCAAAACATATTGCTACAAAAATCATGTCTCTTCTTGAGAGGCCAAAAGAAGCTCTTCTTTTCAAGTAAAAGTCACAGACGCATCAATGGTTTATTAAGGAAGATTAAGTCAGGCTGCCATTGATGCACATTAATGACTCAAAAAGCAGCAGTACTGAAAATGGAATATAGTGTTTTGCTCTTCATTAATATCATTTGAACCATTGTAATTAGTAGTAACATGAAAAATAAATGATCGTTCAAAAAGAGGAATAATAAACTGCTCTTTTAGTTAAGCATAATTATGTTCTCCTTCTCTTCTTAGTCTCACAATAACTAGTAAATCTTGTTATCATCGGTGACATTCCATTGATGAAGTTTCTTCATCGACGAAAAAGAACTGAGAGATCTCATAACCCCAATAACATAAAGGAGAAAGCTACCAA
The DNA here is from genome assembly GCA_029929735.1 of Mimosa pudica. Classification (NCBI taxonomy): domain Eukaryota; kingdom Viridiplantae; phylum Streptophyta; class Magnoliopsida; order Fabales; family Fabaceae; genus Mimosa; species Mimosa pudica. The sequence continues at coordinate 6,486,859 of JAKELP010000017.1, read as the reverse complement.
AGATGAAGTTGGTAGTAAAAATCAATAGTAAAGGACATTTTAATCAATAGTAAAAAATCAATGTTATAGAATAACCAGGGTAAGGAGTTACAGAGGAAAAAGCTACCAAATTGGAGTAAGGAAATACAGAGTTTGTAATTCCTAAGTCCATATTCATTATTAAATCAATTATCATTTGCAAACTAAAGTTTGGACCGGTTGGTAGGCTGTTTCTTCAAAACCCATGAAGTTGTGAAATTAAATTTCACTCAATATATAAAAATATAAATCATGTAGGTGGGCTGGTGGGCAATCACTTAATATTTTTGGAAGTTTTCTTCTGGTAAATTGTTTGAGTTAAAACCCAATTCAAATAATTTTTTTCTTAAAAATAGTTTCACTTTGGACCTCAACGCCAGCCATATATTTGGGTCAATTATTACCTAAAATCTAGATTCTTATCAAAAGAAATTCTTAGGTAAATCTAATTTGTCATGTAATCTGTGGTTTGACTAATCACTAACAAACATCTTACAAATATTTTAATGTAGCTAGTTAGAATAAGTTGTTTCTTCAAAACCCTTGAAATTGTGGTACTAAATTTTACTATGAATGTAAGAATCTTGTGGGTGGGTATCATGTATATATTTGATATTTTTGAGTGTTTTGATTACTAGTGAACTATTGTTTGGGCCAAAAAAATTGAAGTCTCACCTTAGGTCCAACAACGGCAACATATTTGGGCCCACTACTGCCCAAATTTTAATTCTAATTAAGAGAAATTTTTGGGTAAATATGAGTTGTCATGATATTCGTGACCCTACCAATCACTAAATATCTTAAAAATAATAATCTAGATAGAATAATCTTAATATATGGCGTGCCACTTGTGAAAAAATAAAAAGCAATGCTTCATTTAATTTATGTTTACCCCGTGCGATAAAAATTTGTACCATTCATATGATATAAAAAAGTTTAAATCTGCCTAGGCGAGTATGGTTTTTTTGTAGATTTTAGATATTAATATACATACCATTTCACTCAAAAAAAAGTTTAAATCTGGTTAATGGTTGATTCGGTTAGGATACTTTTTCTAGTCTTCAAGAATTCAATTGTCACATTAAGTTGCAATTAATACTTTAGCAAAAAAATGTAACCGAAATACCGGATAAAAGTATATATTAAATATGCAATTAACGTTTTGTTCAACGTTTTGTTCAAAACTTTTTGTGAACTCAAACATTTAGTGGGAAATAAGCTACCTAGTGCAAAACATTATAGGAACGTTTTGTTCAAAATTAATATTCAAACAGTTATACTTTAGTGTTCAAAACATTTCAACGTTTTGTTACTATTCACAACGTTTTGTACAGAGTAACTTGCTTTGAATCAAAAACATTTAGCATAATTTGCAATTAACCGAATCAAAGGAATTAAATTTATATGTTTCAAATGTTTTGTTTAAGATTTTACTTTTTTTTTATCAAATGCGTAACAGAATCAAATGCATTAAACAACATGACAAAATCAAAAGGTATTAACCACCAATTTTATTCATTACTATGCACAAATTACCATTTTGAATTAGGTTTCAAAAAATGATTTATTTATAGGCGTAGAATTATTAGGATGTTGTCAAGTGGACCAATAATAACAAAGCAAGTGGACAAATAGGAACATTGTCACCACTTTTAAAGAAAATAATAGATAGATAGATGTAACAAAGCCCCCCCCCCAACAAAAGGAAGGAAGATGCAAATTAAAGACTAGAAACAAACATACAAAATTATGTTCCCTCCGGTCCTAAATATAAAATCTAATTTACTTTTTTGAAAATTCTAAAAAAAGCAAAATAAGTTAATTATAAATTGATTTACCTAATTTTTTCTCTTAAACTAGTTTATTTTACTTATGAACTAATGGATAATCTAAAAATATATCAAATATGTCATGATTTAATAGACTATTTTGCAACTTTAACCTCTCCAAAAAAAAGTCATCTAAATCCTATATTTAGAACCGGAGGTAGTATATCTTATGGTAAATTCCTAATCTTTCTTAATATATATGGAGTTATAGCCACATCTCAGAACCCTCCTTCATCTGTCTATCCACCGGAAACTGAAACAAAAGAAAAAAAAAATCTAGCTAGGAAGAAAGTATGAGTAGTGCAAAAGATAAGCAAGAATCAAAAACTCCTCATGTGCTATTTTTGCCATTACCAGGACAAGGACATGTGAATGCGATGCTCCCAATGGCGGAGCTCCTAGCAATTTCCGACGTCCACGTCACCTTTCTGAACACCCACTACATGCAACAAAGTTTACTTCGTTTTTCTAGCAATATTGAAGCTCTTCATCCTAATCTTGTCTTTGAGACTTTTGGCGATGATATTCTCAGAAATCCTCCGGTATTGTCACGCAAGATGAAGGAAGGAATGGCAGCACTGAAGACTCAAACAATGAAGAAGGTGAGGGAGTTATGTTCAGATCATTCTGGGAAACTTAAGTTTGACTGTATTATAGTTGATGCTTTTCTTGGACATCCTACATCTGACCTTGGAGATGAGCTTGGAATACCTGTTATTCATTTCCGTACGGCCAGTGCCTGCTGTTTTTGGTCTTATTTTAACGTCCCTAGGCTCTTTGAGAGCAACGAACTTCCAATTAGAGGTAATAAACTATATGTTCGGAATTGGACTACTTGTAGCTAGTGACATGATAGCTCACCCGTCAGTGGGAGATCGCAGTTTAATTCTGCCATGCTAACCTCTAATTGCGCGTACCTAACTTTGGCTAAAAAAACAAAATTATATAAAGCACAAATTTTGACAAATTACGATATAAAGAATACGCTTCCAATCCTAAATAAGTGTAAGGCAGGGAATCCATATGACATCTATCTTATATATATTTACCATTTTCACAAACTATTTCCTCCTGTTCTAAGCATAAGGCCAATTTAACAATTTGATTAGATCCAGGATAACATTTAATTAAAATGACATAATGCTTCCAAAACATCCAAACCGTGTATCATAATCGCACTCTACATCTCTTGTTTATTATTGAGAAATATCAATAAAAATAATTTAGGGGCAAAGTAGGACAAACACATTAAATGAGGAGATAATGTGAGATGTACTAATATATTTTAGACTAAAGTCATTCAAAATTTGGGTCTTATATTAGCCACTGGAGGAAGTATATGTTGAATTAGTTTTATGGGCTTGTCATATTTTTTTTTGCATTTGTCTTGTGCTTGTTTGATAACATATTCTAATAATAATAATATAATTCACATAAATTATTGAGACATACGATGTAACATGTTTATGATTAATTAGTTAATTTGTTAACTTCTTTAACTACTCGAAAAACCTTAACAAATATTTAGTATGAACCCACAATATGTTATTTTATCAATGATTATTCCCATTGACTGCAATTTCCAAATGAAGGGAAAGAAGACATGGATCGCATAATAACAAGAATACCAGGCATGGAAAACTTTATCCGATGTCGAGATCTACCAGCTCTTTGTCAAAGAAGCCGTGAGGGAACACTTGATCTAGACAATGTGGTATCTCAAGCCATCCAATCACAACAAGCAAAAGCAATTCTCATTAACACTTTTGATGATTTAGAAGGCCCTGTCCTCTCCCAAATGCAAACTCACTTCCCAACTCTCTTCACACTTGGCCCCCTCCACGTACTACTTGACTCTATCAAATCCTCCAAAGCGGCACCATCTCAGGCGCCAGAAAAAAAAGACATACCATGTTTGAAGTGGTTGGATGCTCAGCCTCCAAAGTCAGTGATATATGTGAGTTTTGGTAGTGCAGCTGTATTTAGCAAGGCTCAACTCATGGAGATATGGCATGGTTTGATGAATAGTAAAGTTCGGTTCTTGTGGGCGGTCCGACCAAACGTGGTGTCTGATCAAGATGGTAGTGAGCTGCCGCCGGAGCTGGCGGAGGGGATGATGGAGAGACAATGTATAGTAGAGTGGTCCCCACAAAGGGAGGTACTTGAACACGTGGCAGTTGGAGGGTTCATGACGCATAGTGGGTGGAACTCCACATTGGAGAGTATAGTGACAGGAGTTCCTATGATATGTTTGCCTCTCGTTGCTGATCAGCCCATAAATAGTAGGTTTGTGAGTGAAGTGTGGACATTAGGGTTAGATATGAAGGACACGTGCGATAGGAACATTGTTGAGAAGATGGTGAATGATCTCATGGTGGATAAGAGGGAGGAGTTTCAGAAATCAGCGAAGACTTTTGCAAATATGGCTAAGAAAAGTACAAGTGAAGGAGGATCCTCTTACAATAACTTCTATGGTTTTCTTGAGTATTTGAAGTCACTATGTTAAGGGAAAATATTTTATTCAATCATGTAATAAGTTGGGGAGAACAATAATGAAGCAAATCCTCTTACAAATTCAGTATGTAATAAAGCACACGCATGGTTTTGCTTATTATAAACATGCAAGTTTGTTTATTTAAAAGATAGATATGATAGGTTAAACACCACCCTTAATCTGATGTCAATTGACAGCTGACTTATTCGGACTCAAGGGGTAGGAAAATTGCCCACATAGATAAAATTGTCTCATCTCTGAATGAGAGCACTTCCCGGTATTCAAACACATGTTCTCATCTTTATGGGGGATGTAGTTAGCCCACTTACGAGCTAAATATAAAAAACAAGATAGAATATCAATACATATAATAAAGTTGTGAGATTCATGAGAGGAGATATGTGCAGTAGGAAATATGGTTTAATATTAACAGCCTTTTAGTTTAGTATTTGTCTCTTCAATTGACAAAATTTTGGTTTAATTACATCCTTTAATTTGTGGTTATTCTAGTACACACGATGAAATAGTTATCTGTTCACAGAATTTAGCGATAGAATTTCACCAATAAAGACAATAATTAGATCCTAAATGAGAGTCTTTAAAGGCTAAATGAGAGTTTATGGGGGGATTCTCTCATAATCCTTACCTCCTCATCCCTCATAATCCCACTTTTGGGGTATTATTTTGGCCAGTGAGATTCATTTAAGAGCTCATAATTTGCCACTTGTAGTATTAAAAATAAAAAAAAAAGTGTATTATAATATAAAATAATTTTTATGGCAAATTATGAGCTCTTAAATGAATCTCACTGGCCAAAATAATACCCCAAAAGAGGGATTATGAGGGACGAGGAGGTAAGGATTCTGAGAGAATCCGAACCCGATCGAGTTTATGTGGCTATTTTTCAACAACCTATTTTGCAATAGATTCTTTGACTAATTCTTTGGTAAGTACTCTCTACGTTCCTAAATATAATAGCACTTTCACATGTCAACAATTTGTTCCTAAATATAAGATCACTTTCTAATTTTTCCTAAATTAACCCTAATAATACTTATATATAGTAAATAGCTAGAGAGTCAAAGTAGGGATAAAAGTTTATGGTTAGGATAAATTGGTAATATCATGTGTTAATAATTAACTTAACTTAAAAAATATATATAGGACCACAGGTTAGCAGAAACTTTCTCGAGTATATCTTTCACTTGGAGAATCCTAATTATGTGACTAATTAACCTAGAAACTAGAAGAAAATTTTCTTTAATGTAAGGAAAGTAATTTTGGATTGGTTGTTGTATTAGATATCCATTGCCGTCGTGGATCTCCTCTCTCTCTGCAACGTCAACTGAGTCTGCGGCAAGTCCTGACTTCCATGGTGGTGCTCATGGTCCTCCTCACCACGGCCACCGGTCTTGTCACTGCCGACGCTCTCCTCCCCCTCCTAACCATGGAGGTGGGGCCCACTGACCTCGGCACTGTGCCCCTCTGTCTCCTCCACACGAGGAGTCTCAACTTCACTGTTCAGAAAATCCTGCATGTTGCAGAAGTCCACATGTCTTAATAATTCGTCCAAAATATCTGAACATTTAGTATGCTTGGAAAGGACCTAAAGGGAAGGGACTTTAGGAAGGGACATAAAGTGGGGCCGCTGGTTTTCAAAATGTGTCAAAATGAGTTTTCGAGGATGTTTATGTACTTCCAAGCATATCGACATTTCACTTACTTTGCGGCGTTTACAAAACGTTGAAATGCACTATAAATGCCAGAACGTAACCGCCCAAAAGTAGCGGCATTTGTTTTGCATACCGGTATGCGGAAAAATATTTAAATAAAATAAAAATGGACCTTACTTAGGTCAAGTTCCTTTCTCCAGGTTCTTAAGTTCTTTTAATATAGGAGTGACACGTGTCCTTTTATAACAACCATCCATTCAATCTAATGGCCAGCTGTCACTCCTATATTAAAAGGACTTGAGAACCTGGAGAAAGGAAGTTGATGTAAGTTTTTCCCAATAAAAATTGTGCATACCGGCGTTCTTATAAATGCCGGTATGCATTTCTTTTTATTTTTTAATTCAGTCCGCATATCGGCATTTCTAAAAACGTCAGAATGGAGGATTTTTTAAATATCTAACAACTATATGATGTAGTTAGAATAAGTTGTTTCTTCAAAGCCCTTGAAATTGTGGTACTAAATATGGATGTGAAAATCTTGTGGGTGGGTAGGCCGTGTATATTTGATATTTTTCAAAGTTTTTTTATTCTAGTGAACTATTGTAAGTTGGAATCCAAAATGAATAAAGTCGTACTTTGGGTCTCAACAACGATCACATATTTGGGTCTACTATTGCCCAAATTTTGATTCTAATTTGAAGAATTTTTTTGATAAATCTGAGTTGTCATGTTATTCAGTAACCCTACCAATCACTAAATATCTTAAAATTAATAATCTAGACAGAATAATCTTAATATCTGGCTTGGCACTTTTGAAAAAGAAAATCAATGCTTCATTTACTTTATCTTTTATCTTTATCCCCGCGTGATAAAAAAAATCAATGCTTAGTAGTATCATATCATATTAATATATGTGAAATGTTTGTTTATAAATAAGCACATTACAAAATACGTGAGAAATCATGTTCATCGTAGATTTCTCTCAAATTTAACTAACAACTGAGTTGGAATGGACCAAAGATGACTTGTTGACTTCTACCAGTTTGAATAGTATCCTCACTGCCTATGGCTTCACGGTTGACATAAAACCTTTAACTGCCGGTGTACACAATCTTGAATCGAACCTCTTCCGATGAGCATTATCTGTGGTATATCATCATATTAGTTATTACTACCTCCGTTCCTAAATATAAGATAACTTTAATAAATTTGGAGAGATTAAGGAGGACATTCCAATGAGTTAGGATTACATGAAATTTCCAAAATACCCCTCACTTAAGTTTTAAATATCCTCTCACCTTCAAATTAAACCACTATTTTTTGGGTGAAGGGATCGGAGTATAGGGGTAATTTGGGAAAAACTTGAGTCAAATTAAAAAGTGATCTTATATTTAGGAACAAACTCTCCTCCCTAAAGTGATCTTATATTTAGGAACGGAGGGAGTATCTTATAATGACAAGCATTTTATATTATGATCCAATCCGCCAAGTCAAAAACAGCAACTTCCGATAATTTCTCATATTTAACTTGAATAGAAATGCTTGGTAAATTCCTTGCTGTTGCAACGTTGAAACTACGAACTATATAGACTTCTCAAGGTCAATCTCCATTCTTGCCCTTCCAAAAGTCCTCTTCTACTTTCATACGATTTGTTAGATCATAGATTAATTGGCTCTTAAATTATCAATTAATAAATAACTACTACGTCCACTCCTTATTATAAGAGTCACATGGGTTGGTTGGTTGGATATAAAATATAAACGTTCAATCCATTTTATCACACAAATCCTTTAATTATTTTTTTTAAAAATATTTATAATAAGGGTGTGCAAAAATGCCCATGTAATTGTTACTTAAGTGCAAAAATAGTCATGTAAAATTTTTTGGAGCAAAACTACTCATCAAATTTCAAAGCTGATGCGAAAATGCCCAGTTTTGATATTTAATGGGCAGTTTTGCTCCATACATGACTACTTTTGTACCTTCGTGACAATTACATGGACATTTTCGCATTTTAACCCTTATATTAATTAACATTGAATTGTTCAATCTAAATGTGGTTATGATTTAATAAAGCCACTTCAAATTAAAAGAAAAAATCAACTATGGTTTTTAGAAATATCTAACTTTGCACATTTAAGGCTTGTTTGGTTGTTTGAAACCAAAGAAAGTGCCTTGAAAATAATTGAAAAGTTAAGGGGTAATATGGTCATTTATATATATCCCGGACCCACAAGTTTTTTCTCTCTATCTCACACTTATCATGGGGCCCACAAACTTTACTCTCTCATCATTACCCCTACTTTCCATCTCTTACCCTTTCCATTTCTAATTCTTTACTTTCTTTCTACCAACTAAACATACTCTTACTTAATCTATCCAAATTAATTAATCAAGTAGTTCTCATATTAATGACAAGAGAACATATTCGAATTTGTCAATTATGATAATATAACGGAAATTTTATGTGATCTTAAGATTGATGTGCAAGAAATGGTTAACATTATTAATTCTGAAACTCACAAATCAAACAGTCAGCATATGATAAAAAAAAAATTCAATAACTAATCATGGAAGCAAATTATTTATATTTCGGAAACTCACCAACATGTCATCATATGATAAAAAATTCCACAACTAATCATGGAAGCAAATTATTTATATATCTGAAACTCAGCAACATGTCATCATATGATAAAAAATTCCACAACTAATCATATGGAAGCAATTTATTTATAGCATGCACAGTACTTTAAAAAATATTCAACATTATTTTGTAATGCCAACTGCCAAGTCCATATCATGGATCCCTGTGAACTTTGAGATAATCTAATAATATATTCACGTACTCATCTTGCTTATCTCTGTTTACAAATAAATCCTTCATCTCTTTTATCCTTTCTCTATACACACTTCCCTGAGGCTTCAACATTACAAGTCTCAACGAGTCAGCCACTGAGTCACTAGTAAACGAACCATCTTGCTCGTCCCTAGTAGGAATTGAGTATCCCATTTTCTTTTCCTCCAAAAGCCTAGCATTCAACCCTTGATCTGCTAAAAATGTTAAAAGAACAAGTGGTTTTTCATTTTGAATTGCCTCGACAACTGAAGACCAACCTGAGTGAGTCAAGAACCCACCAATTGAGTCATGACTTAGTATCTTCATTTGTGGGGCCCATCCGGTGCAAACCAACCCACGATCTTTAGTTCTCTCTTCAAACCCTTCTGGTAACCTCAAAACCTCAGGGTCAGTAGGGCCCCTTTGGGTTCTCAAAACCCAAAAGAATGGAATATTTGACTTTTCTAACCCAAGTGCTATCTCATTTACCTCTTCTTGACTAGGCTTTGCCTCACTCCCAAATGCCACGTATACAACAGTACCTTTCTCTTTTGTGTCCAACCATCCTTTGTTATCCCGCCACGTGTTGTTGTCAACCTCCATGTCGTTTTTCTGGTTGGTGGTGGGAAGTTGACCAACCGGGAAAACCGGTTTCCGGTGGATTTCCCTAAGTACTTGAAGCCATTCAAGTTCAAATTCGGAGCAACTTCTAATAACTATGATATCACAATTTTCAACACTAGCACCAAACCTATACATATCAGAAACACCCGAATCATTATCTGTGATACCATCTGAAATTCTCATTATCTCATAGTAACGCCATGCCACGGTGGTGGGAAATGGGACCCATGAGGGCTTAGTGGTGTAATCTTCGGGCTTTGTCCTGATTGGGTAACGGCCCATTAAAACTGAAACCGGCCCAAGGAAACCAAGCGATGCTGCATTAAATATGCTAAAGTATGCGCTCTTAATACCAATTTTGGACGCTATGCATCCGACCCAATAAGGAACAAAGTCATAAAATATCCAATCGGGTTTGGAGGACTCAAGGAAGGAAGTCAACGGTTGTTTTAAAGCATCTGAGGCTATTTTAAGGTATTGAACTAAGTTGTAGGGGACATCAGTGGTGGCTTCTGCGTTTTTAGGGAGATTAGGGACTTCAGGAAGAGGAAGGTTGAGAAAATTAATATTAGAAGATAAATGTGAGGGCAATTCGGGAAGACGATGGATGTTGTTGGGGGTGGATATGAAGGTGACTAAATGACCCTTTTGAGCTATGAGTTTAGCAAGTTCAAGGTTGGGGATGAGGTGGCCAAAGGCCAGCCATGGGAAGAATACTATTTGAAGCTTCTGGTTATCTCTGGACATGCTATCGAACAAATTCACAAATTGTGAGGCTGAATTGTGTGCTCAATGGGGAAGCCAAATGTGCTCCCTCAATTTATATTAGTTCATGAAAAACAATCGAACATTTTTTTTATCAGTGTTATAATATATTTAATCTAGGTGGGGCGGCACTTGGTGAGTTGTAAGAATCAAATTCCCGTGTATTCAATTATTTGACCATTGGCACAATTGTACTCCTTCCAACACTATATTATACTCCTCCGGTCCTAAATATAAGACCTAATTGACTTTTTTAAAAAATCCTTAAAAAAAGCAAAATAAGGTAATTATAAATTGATTTACCTAATTTTTTCACTTAAACTAGTTTATTTTACTTATAAACTAATGGATAATCTAAAAATATATCAAATATGTCATGATTTAATAGACTATTTTGCAACCTTAACCTCTCCAAAAAAAAGTCATCTAGGTCCTATATTTAGGACCGGAGGTAGTACTATAAAAGTTACAAAGCAAAGGTAAATGGTTAAAAATGACTACGATTTTCTAATCTACATCTTACAAATTAAATTTGTTATGGTCCAAAAGTGCCGAAAAGTTCCTGAGCAAAAAAAAGTGCCGAAATGTTTTAGAAGTTTGGACAAAAATGATATCTCTGTTTAGTCATTAATATTTCTACCATGCATGTCTCACTTTTTACTTTTATATTTTTGTTGAACTGAAAAGCGTTTTTTAAAAAATTATTTTTATTGGGTGAAGACTTTTTTAATTTTTTAAAAATAATTAAATAAATGGGCTCCTTTAAAGGAAATGTTAATGATTTAACGTGGAAGTCCATTTTGAACTAATTTATACAGTTGTTCATGTGTATTTTTACACCACAAAAAGAAAGTCAAATGAACATTGAAGGAAAGTACATAATCATTTTTTACCCTCTACCCAATTATAATATTACATTTTTTATAAATAAAGAGCTAAATAACTGCGATTCATTAAAAACAAATAATTGTCCTAAGGGCTATTCCTTAATGGAATCCCACAGTATGTCCAATCAATAATAAATTGGTTAGAACATCAGCATCTAATTCGATCAACTATCACGAATCCCGGTTTTAGTTTGGCCTCCAGGAGTCAGCTTGTGAGAAAAGATCCATGGGGAAATAATTTTATATGGTAAGAAGATTTTTTTTTATCGAAAATAATGGTGAGAAGATTGATATTTCGAGTTTTCGACAACATGGATCGCGTGAGCATCGCATGGTACTACATTAATGAAGTGGGTGGTCTTTTATTTTATTCTAATAATGAGATAAAGTAAACCCATGACTTGCAGTTGAAAATAAAAACCATCACTATATTTGTGTATGTAATGGATTATATTACTCGCTCCCTTTCTTGTAGCACTACAAAGAAATAGGTGATTATCCGAAGATATTTTTGATAAAATGAATTTCGTCGATACTTTTTTATAGATTTCTGACTGAAAATCCGTTAAAAATATTTTCAACACAACTAGTCAATTACTGACAAAAAGTTTCTGTGATTAATTAATAAAATAATTCAGTCAGTAAATTTTGGATGAAATTTCCACCATAATTCTATCTGTAATTGGTAAGGGAATTTTTCCATGGCTAATTTGTGACGGAAATTCTATTGCCAATTATCGATAGAATTTTTTTTTCTTCCCACATTTTCCCATTGTATTTCTTTATCTTATTATATCTATCTCTAATATTTTTTATGTTAATAATACTTGTAAATATATTTATATAGTTGGATGTATTTTGAAAGATGTCAAAGTCCATTTCCTTCATTAATTAAAGACAAATATTTAGAGGAAGGATTTTAATATTTGAATTTCAAGAAAATAATGTTATGGTTTGATGAAAATTGTTATTGTGAAAAACCAAAAGACCATTATACCCTATAATATTGTTTTTCCTATTTTAAGTCAAAACGGCTCACAAATCCTTGAATTTATATGTATTCTTTGAGCTAATTCGAGACTATTAACTTATAAAGATGAAATATCAGTCCATTTATGCATAATGAAATATATAGACATATCATGGAAATTAGCTTAGAAATTGGATTAATTGGCAAAGTTTTGTTTGTTAAATATTGTCGATGAACTTAGTGTCTTTTGATCATTTTCCTTTTCTTCTTTCATTTGTAGGATCGCAAGGACCGAATTGGAGGTTGGTTCGAATTGTAATGACCGTTCACAGTCTTCATAATTTTTATAAAAAAATTAAAAACAGTCTTCCTGAACCTTGGTCTCTTCTTTCTTCTCCGTTTTCTGAATCTGAATCTGAACCATGGTTTCTAGAGAGAAAGAGAGGAGAGGGGTGGGGGATGAGTTGAAGGGAGATTTGAAGAGGTGTGAGGTCAGTAATGGCGGAGGGGAATATGGCTAAAGGATACGCGTATGGAGATTATTATTTTGGTGTGAAATAATGGAGTGGAGAAGACGGCCGGGAAAGATGATTAGGTGACACCAAGCTTTGACATGGATGATGAGCTAAGTGTCAACACATGTAGGATGTTGGGGCAAAATTGATTCATTTTGCATACTTCAAAGGCAAATTTGATCCAAAAAACTTTAGGGGCAAATTTGATCCTAAGTTAAAACTTTCTAGTCAAATATGATTTTTAACCCTTTATTTTATTATCTCACTTGTCACCCGTCTTTCATTTCTCATTAAATGCCTTCAACTTGTTTTGACCTCTCCCTCCCATAACCTAATTTGATCCAGCACCCGATACTTACTCATCCTCTCATGTCAATTAAAACAGAGAGAGTATGTCATGAAAGAAAAACAGTTGCAGACACAACTTTACCAAAAGGTCTTAAAAATTAGTGTAATAAAATTTTTTTTCAATAAATAATTAGTGGTGGTTTGAAATTATGATTGGACACGTGAAAAACATTAATTTATACAATTTGAAACAAAGCTCCTCTATATATTTAATTCAAACAGTGAAAAAAACAAGAAAAATTCTTGTTTGATAAAAGTAAACCATTTTGAATGCATAATATATACAATTTGAAACAAAACTCTTCTATATAATCACTGCAGCAAGCATTTTGTTAAAGGAAAACAAATTAAAAATTTATTTTTTCACTTAATTGCCATAGAAGATTTACAAAACAGTTTTTTTATTAAATATACAATCGAGATTTATAGGCCTGGCCGAATCCAGGCGCCGATGTGCGCACAATCTAAACTTTGAAAATAGGGTATACTTTAGTGCCAGATAATTTAAATTCTAAACAAGCCAACGCAGTTTAGCCCGAGCTTTCACGACCGGTGTTCACATTAGGCTTGTTTGGTAGTGAGAAAGGAGATCGAGAAAGTAGCATGTAAATAATTGAAAAGTTAAGGGGTAATATAGTCATTTACATATATCATGGGACCCACAAGTTTTCTCTCTCCATCTCACACTTTTGCTGGGACTCACAAATTTTACTTTCTAATCATTACCTCTACTTTCCATCTCTTACCCTTTCCAATTCTAATTCTTTACTACATCTAATTCTTAGCTTCATCTCCTTAAAATATTCAATAATATCTTACGTCGAGAAAGCAAACAATTATGGAAATTTCTTAATTTAATGAGAGTCATGAGCCGGCTTGCCTTGGAAATATACATTTCAAATTTGTTATGCTGTACAGTTTGAAAAATATAAACATATAATTTATAATAGTGATGTAGAGTAGTTTACTCGGGCAAAAAAAAAAAAGAGTAGTTTACTTTTGCATAAAAGACAAACACAGAGTATTAAAATTGAACAAGGAAAGTATTTTATATAACTGACAGGAGAATCCTGCCAAATCATGCTTTAAAATTAAATAAGCTACCTAGTGCAAGAGTAGGTGATGAGAAGATTATCTATATCATTAATTAAATATTAATTGTAGCCCTCAATTAATAAAGTTGAACGAATAAGATAACAAAGCCCACAGCAGGACGGAAGAGGCAAATTAAAGACTAGCAACAAACGTACACAATTATACTCCCTCCAGTCCCTAATATAAAAGTTAGCCGTCAAAAAAACGTTTTTTAAGAAAACATGTGAATGTTTGTTGGGTGTCTGAAGTTAATGCTACTTTTCAAATATTGTCCATATTTATTATGATACTTTTGACAGAGAGAAATACATAAGCATTAATAAATATGAAAGAGAGTTAAGGGCAAAGTAGGAAAAAACTCATTAAATTTTGAGAGAATATTAGATAAGTTCTTATATTAGGGAACAAAATCATTCAAATTTTTGGCTCTTATATTAAGGACCGGAGGGAGTATATGTTATCGTCATTTCCTAATCCTTCTTAATACTCCCACAGCAGGAGTATATATAGTCATAGCCACATCTGAGAAGCCTTCTTCATCTGTCTATCCACAGAAAACCGAAACAAAAGAAAAAAAAAACGATCTAACTAGGAAGAAAGTATGAGTAGTGCAAAAGAGAAGCAAGAATCAAAAACACTTCATGTGTTATTTTTGCCATTACCAGGACAAGGACATGTGAACACAGTGCTTCCAATGGCGGAGCTCCTAGCAATTTCCGGCGTCCACGTCACCTTTCTGAACACCCACTACATGCATAACCGTCTTCTCCGTTTCACTGGTAATATTGAAGCTCTTCATCCTAACCTTGTCTTTGAGACTTTTGGCGATGGTATTCTCAGAAATCCTCCGATATTGTCACGCAAGATGAAGGAAGGAATGGAAGAACTGAAGACTCAGACAATGAAGAAGGTGAGGGAGTTATGTTCAGATCATTCTGGGAAACTGAAGGTTGACTGTATTATAGTTGATGCTTATCTTGGACATCCTACCTCTGACCTTGGAGAAGAACTTGGAATACCTGTTATTCATTTCCGTACGGCCAGTGCGTGCTATCTTTGGTCTTATTTTAACGTCCCTAAGCTCTTTGAGAGCAACGAACTTCCAATTAGAGGTATGTGCTAATTTGATTAGATTAATGATGCATTTGAGCTAATTAAAATCACATTATGTTACTGACACGTTCAAACCATCACTTTCATTTTCACCTTTCATTTCTTGTTTATTATTGAAAAACATCAATAAGAATAATTTACGGAAAAGTTGGGAAAATTGGAAATATTTCTTATATTTAGGATGGTACAATTGTTCTACTACACCTTATATTTTGGACAAGGGAAGTATAGCTTGTTTAACTAACTAAATTGATATACTGCCTTTGCTTAATATATATATATATATATATATATATATATATATATATATATATATATATATATTAAATGGTAGTATTTATTAAATTTGATTGAATTAAATGGTATTTACCTCACTCAACATGTGTCATGACATTTTTCAAAAAACTCGAATCACCTTCCCTAATAATTTTCACCTCACGTAAATGTTGTTTACATAGCATATGATAGGAAAAAATTAACAAAAAGTAGTAGGTTCTATATTGGGTTAATGGTCAAATCTAGCACTTTACTATTGCCAAAAGTTCATCCAACATAAACAAGAATTCGATGGCTCAAATGTAGCACACATCTTTTCAAAAATGGCTCAAATCTAGCATTTCCGTCAACTTTAACGGGTTTGACCGTTAAGTTTGACTTGATCATGCCACGCACGTCACCCGCCACGTCAACCAGTTTTGCCATGTGGCCTGCCACGTCACCCAATAATGGATAGTGAGTGGGCCCATTGGGTGACGTGGCATGCCACGTGGCAAAACTGAGTGACATGGCGGGTAACGTGGCATGGTCAAGTCAAACTTAACGGTCAAACCCGTTAAAGTTGACGGAAATGCTAGATTTGAGCCATTTTTGAAAAGATGTGTGCTACATTTGAGCCATCAAATTCTTGTTTATGTTGGGTGAACTTTTGGCAATAGTAGAGTGCTATATTTGACCGTTAACCATTCTATATTTAAAATCAACTTCAACAACTAACAAAAAATATCAGTAGGTTATATTTTTAAAATAAACCTCAAAAACTAACAAAAACTATCAGTAAGTTCTATATTTAAAAATCAACCTCAATTCCTTAAATATAGGGAAAAAGACAAATAAAGTTTTCTCAATTGATAAAAGGATAATTGAGGTTGCTAAATTGTAAAAATGACAAGTTGGGTCATAAGCACCTAATAAACATTAACAAATTTGGGCAAATGACTCAAATAGGCTTAAAAACACACACCTACCCCACCCTCACAAAACACATCATTCAATTCTCACTTCAACCTCTCCAATCTCAAATTGTTAAGGGTATTTGAGTATTTTCTCACAAATTTGTTAATGTGTATTAGGTGCTAATGACCAAACTTGTCCTTTTTACAATTTAACAACCTCTATTATTGTTTTACCAATTGTAAAGGCTTTATTTTGTTTTTTTCCCTTAAATATATGTGTTATATTCAAAGATCATATCATGAAATGGAGTGTATAAGGTAACAGTGTGCAGGAATAAAAGGAAATCAAACATTAATATTCACTGTATTCCGCTCTGGTGTGCATGCAATGCTACTGGCCTGAATTTATAGAAAGTGTAAATGTGCAGTGTGCCACGATCGATTGACACGCGGCACTAGGTGGCACTAATTCAGAGAATTCGTGGGCTTGACATTTTTTGCTTGCATTTATTTTGTGCTGGTGTAATACTCCTTCCAGTCCCTAATATAAGAGCTAGGCAGCTAGCAGTAAAAAAACACTTCTTAAGAAAATCTATGAATGTTAGTTGGGTGTCTGTAGTTAATACTTTTTTCTAATATTGTCCAAATTTATTATGACACTTTTAAGGGAGAGAAATACATAAGAATTAATAAATATGAAAGAAAGTTGGGGGCAAAGTAGGAAAAAACGCATTAAATGAGGAGAGAATGTGAGATGAGCTCTTATATTAGGGACCAAAATCATTCAAATTTTGGACTCTTATATTAGAGACTGAATATGATATGAAATCTTATATATACTCCCTCCGATCCTAAATATAAGACCTAGTTGACTTTTTAGAAAATCCTATAAAAAACAAAATAAGTTAATTATAAATTGATTTACCTAATTTTTCCCTTAAACTAGTTTATTTTAACTATAAACTAATGTATAATCTAAAAATATATCAAATATGTCATAATTTAATAGTCTATTTCGCAACCTTAACCTCTAAAAAAAATCAATTAGATAGATCTTATATTTAGGATTGGGGGTAGTATTTTGAATATAAACATTCAAAATCTGAGCTCTTATATTACAGAGCGGATGGAGTAACATATTCTAATAAAAATATGATACACAAAAATTAATACTCATATACCTATAGGGTGCACGGGAAATCAAAGCTGAGCAAAAAATTAATATTCATTGTGCTCCCTCCGATCCCTAATGTAAGAGCCCAAAATTTGAATGGTTTTGGTCCCTAATGTAAGAGCTCACCCCATATTTTCTCCTCATTTAATGCATTTTTTCCTACTTTACCCCTAACTCTCTTTCATATTTATTAATGCGTATTTCTCTCTCTTAAAAGTACTATAATAAATATGGGCAATTTTGGAAAAGAAGTATTAACTCCAGACACCCAACTAACATTCACATGTTTTCTTGAGAAACATTTTTTTGACGGCTAACTCTTACATTAGAGACCAAAGGAGTAGTATTTCACTTGTTGAACAATGCACTGTAGCTTGATTAATAGAATGTGTAAATTTGCAGTGTAGCACAATAATCGATTAACACGCAGCCCTAGGTGGCACTAATTCAGACAATTCTAGAGAATGCATGTACAGAAATATTTATAGTAGTCCATGATGATGAGTGAGCTTGACATATTTTTCTTGCATTTATCTTGTCCTTGTTTAATAACATATTCTAATGATATTATAATAAACATAAATTAGTGAGACATACTCACGTAACATGTTTATGATTAATTATTAATTTTTAACTTCTTTAATCTCTTTAAACTACTCAAATAACCCTAACAAATATTTACTGTGAACACGCAATATGCTATTACAGTAGTGATTAATCCCATTTAACTGTAATTTCCAAATGAAGGGGAAGAAGACATGGATCGCATAATAACAAGAATACCAGGCATGGAAAAATTTATCCGATGTCGAGATCTGCCAGCTCTGTGTCGAGGAAGCCGTGAGGGAACACTTGATCTAGACACTGTGGTATCCCAAGCCATCCAATCACAACAAGCAAAAGCAGTTCTCATGAACACTTTTGATGACTTAGAAGGCCCTGTCCTCTCCCAACTACGCCTTCACTTCCCCAATCTCTACACACTTGGTCCCCTCCACGTACTCCTTGACTCGATCAAATCATCCAAAGCGGCACTGTCTCAGGCGCCAGAGAAACAAGACATACCATGTTTGAAGTGGTTGGATGCTCAGCCTCCAAAGTCAGTGATATATGTGAGCTTTGGTAGTGCAGCTGTATTTAGCAAGGCTCAACTCATGGAGATATGGCATGGTTTGATGAATAGTAATGTTCAGTTCTTGTGGGTGGTAAGACCAAACTTGGTGTCTGAACAAGATGGTGGCAATCTTCCGCCGGAGCTGGGGGAGGGGACGACGGAGAGGCATTGTATAGTGGAGTGGTCCCCACAAAGGGAGGTGCTAGAACACGTGGCAGTCGGAGGGTTCATGACTCATAGTGGGTGGAACTCAACGTTGGAAAGTATGGTGGCAGGAGTTCCTATGATTTGTTGGCCTCTCTTTGGTGATCAACCCATAAATAGTAGGTTTGTGAGTGAAGTGTGGAAATTAGGGTTCGATATGAAGGACACATGCGATAGGAAAATTGTTGAGAAGATGGTGAATGATCTCATGGTGGATAGGAGGGACGAGTTTCAGAAATCAGCAAAGGCTTTTGCAGATATGGCTAAGAAAAGTGCAAGTGAAGGAGGATCCTCTTACAAAAATTTCTGTAGCTTTCTTGAGTATTTGAAATCACTATGTTAGGGGAAAATGTATTTTATTTGGTCATGTAATGAGTAAGGGAGAACAATAATGAAGCAAATCCTCTTACGGATCGGTATGTAAAGCACGCTCATGGTTTTCCTTATAATAAACATGTAAATTTGTTTATTTAAAAGCTAGACATAATATTGGGAAAAAAGCTAGATAAAATTTCCAAACATATCATAAAGTTTTGAAGATTCATGAGTAGAGGAATTATTGTTTGATATTTATGGCAATATAGCCAAGTACTATGATATTAATGACATTACAATGCAAATTGGGCCACACATATTGATAATCGAAAGTTTATGGGTTGTTGATGTGTCTATCTAGGTAGCACTTTAATGTCATGGGCATCTCGAAGCAAAATGTCGTGTCTCGCTTCATCAGTTCTGAATTTGAGTATCACTCTCTTGTAGATGGTGCAGCAGAAATTAAATGTTTACTAACACTTATGTTTGAACTTAGCCTTAATCTTGGGCAACCAACAGTGATATGGTGTGATAATATGAGTATCAACGCTTTAGGTGGAAATCCAGTCCATCATCACTTAAAGAAGCACATTGACATTGATATCCATTTTGTTCGAAATATGGTGCACTCTGGCATCATTCGTGCTCAACACACGTTGTCTTCTACTTAGATTGTTGATTTTTTTACTAAAGCTCTCACTTATGGACAATTTTCTTATTTTCAGGACAAACCAAAGCGCTCCCACACCCTCTTGTGTTGAGGGGGTGTTAGGATAAATTAGTAAATTGCAAATAGGGCAATTATGTAATTATATATTACAATTGTACATAGGGCAATTATGTAATTATATATTACACTCACGTGCACTCACGTCCACTCACATACATTGCAGTGACCTTCAACATGGGTTTCAATTCCATGCTCAGCGGGGATAATGAGAAACAGCGGCGGAGTTTAATTAAAGGGAAAATTAAATACAAGTCCCTGGTAAGGGACATAATACTGGAAAAGTCCCAAAAATTGAAAAAATTAAAATAGAGTCCCTTGGGACTTCACTTTAATTATTTCTGAATGTGTGGGTCCACTTTAATTTTATTTTTTATAATGTCTTGCATCTCAACGGTCGGGTTGACCGCTGAGATGCACATATATGGTTAAAAAAACCTGCGAGCTGGCTACATTGCATATAAGAAAATTTAAAAATAAATGTTAGTCAAAATATTAAAATAAAATAAACAAAAATGTTAGGACACATTGTAATTAGTAAAAAAAATGTAACAATAGCTCAAATAATCTAATCAACAAAATAAAAAGGAAAGCATTTATTTAAATGAAGGAAGAACAATTACTAAATAACTACAATACAATTTAAACTATTTAACAAAAAGAAGAAGGGAAAAACTTACATCAAGTTATTTTCTCCAGGTTCTCAAGTTCTTTTAATATAGGAGTGACACGTGTCCTTTTATAACAAATTGGTTGTTATAAAAGGACACGTGTCACTCCTATATTAAAAGAACTTGAGAACCTGGAGAAAGTAACTTGACCTAAGTAAGGTCCAAAGAAGAATAAGGTAAATTTAGGTTGAGAGAATTGTGAGAAAAAACTCATTGTAGGTAAAGGAAGAGAGAAAATTGCAATTGATACAGAGAAAACTGAGGATGGAAGATAGAAAAGAGTTGAAATGAGCGAATAGAATTTAAGGGAGAGTGCGGTATTTATAAGATACAAATGTACACTTCAGCGGTTGAACACCCGCTGAAATATGTTCATATCAACGGTCAATCATTAAAAAAATAAAATAAAATGATTTTAGATTTTTAAATTAATTGTTTTAAAAAAATAAACACATGTCAGCGGTCATTTTAACAGTTGAGGTGTGTTTTTTCTTTTGAATAATACATTTAAAAAATTTTAAAACGAAAATAACCTTTTTAAAAAATAATTTTAAAATTTAAAATCACACCTCAACGGTCAATCGGACCGCTGAGGTGTGATTTTTTTAAAAATAAAAAAAATATCAATTTTAAAAAAATAATTTCATATATATTTAAAAAATAAAAGCACACCTCAACGGTCATCTGAACCGTTGAGGTGTGTTATTTTTAAATAAATACATTTAAAAAAAATTAAAAAACGAAAATAAAATTTTTAAAAAAATAATTTAAAAAATTAAAATCACACCTCAACGGTTTAAGTGACCCTTGAGGTGTGATTTTTTTAAAAATAAAAAATAATAATTTTTTAAAAAATTAATTTCATAAATATTGAAAAAATAAAACCACACCTCAACGGCCAA
The DNA here is from genome assembly GCA_029929735.1 of Mimosa pudica. Classification (NCBI taxonomy): domain Eukaryota; kingdom Viridiplantae; phylum Streptophyta; class Magnoliopsida; order Fabales; family Fabaceae; genus Mimosa; species Mimosa pudica. The sequence continues at coordinate 6,465,409 of JAKELP010000017.1, read as the reverse complement.
TTTAATCGTTGAGGTGTGATTTTCAGAAAATTAAATTTTAAAAAAGTTAATTTAAAAAATAAAATCACACCCCAATGGTCAATATGCCCGTTGAGGTGTGATTTTAAAATAAAAAAAATTGGAATATCACCCCAACGGTCATCTTGACCGTTGAGGTGATTTTATAAATATTTTATATCCACCCCAGCGTGTGCCCACCCATTGAGATGTGTATTTTTTTGGAAAAGCAAAAAAAGTACTTTGACTCACGCTTACATTAAAGCGGGATCGTATTACTCGTTGGGATGTGCCCACATTCCAGCGGGTTTTTGGCGACCGCTGAGATGTTGCCGTTAGAAGTAAGACTCTTTTTTGTAGTGTTGAAGATTTTTGGGATTTCTTTTGACTGTCTTGCTTCATATTTTTTGTATTTTCTGAAAGCCCTTATTGCTATATAAGACATTTTGTCATGGAGATATACTAGGCATCGAAGATTGCAAACTAGATTCATGACTATTTCCATGTGCTGCGACTTTGGTTTAATCGTGTCTTTCTGGGTATGCCCAGGATTTTGAGGGAAAATGTTGCTGCTGCTACAGAACTTGTAGCTTCAGGGATTGATGAAGCAACTTTAGCAGAGGTTGAATCTATCCTAAAACCAGTGAAGAATCAATCATGGCCAAGTGGAATCCAGCAAAGCTAATAATAAAGTTCTCGCTGCTTTGTAATTTGCCTTTACTTCTTCTGTCTTATATTTTCAATGAAGGTGACCCAATGGTTTTCGCATTTGTGTTGTAATTTCTCGGTTATTGTTTAGTTTGAGAATACAGTTTTAATATATGCAAATGTAATGTTTGAATTATTTTTTTTATATATATTTTTGTAATTAGCACAATACTTTTACAGAGTTTTGCAGCTTAATTATCCTCAACCATTTGTTGATTGTGGAAGGGCCTCATATCATTGTCCCTATATAGTCATGCATGCTATCAAGCTATATGCCAAGCACCTAGAACTCTTAAACTGTAATGGTTTGAGTGTACATTTTTTGTGCGCCTACCAAGAGAAACAATTAGATAGTTATGATTTTAAGGTATGTTTTTGTCTTCACTTTTGCCCTTCCTGAAATACTACTACACTACAAAAATTTGATGTATTTTTTTTGGACAAAAAAAATTTGATGTATTAATAAAGGTAAATAACTTAAAGGATAAAATACAACAATGTTCCTTTAGGTTCGTCAAAATTTCACATATGTTCCCTCACTTTTTAGAACGTGGGCTTTATTCAATTTATTTAAACAATTAAAAGTAGAGCTATTACATTATAAAACCAAGGGGAGAGAAATTAAATATGAAAATTTTTATCCTCTTCTCCTCTTTGATTATATCTGATAATATCAGTTGTTCATATCTGTTACTTAATGTCCTTAAATGATTGTTTATATTTTGTCATCATTCAAAAAGGGGGAGAATGTTAGAAATTTAATATCTTAAGTTTTGATGATGACTTGATAAGTAACACACTTGCATTACACTTGCATGATTCACATCATACTCTAACTGTACAATATTTATAAGTGAGTCATTGTGTCTGATGAGCCTTTTTTTCCTATGGTCAACTTCGGGTCGGGATTCTCTCATAATCCCACCCTCAGAATCCCGCATAATCACCTCGATGGGATTCATTCTGTCTGTTAAAATTCATCTAGGCTCATAATTTGTTACTTGTACCATTAAAAATAAAAAAAATTGTATTATAATATAAAATAAATGAAGAAATTTTAACTTTTTTTTATTTTTAAAAAATTTTTAGCATAAAAAATTTCAACTATCTAGACCTATTTCACTTCAACAGAAGGATATATAAGAGATACAAACTTATCCAGTTAACTGTACAATTATTTTACAGTTAACTGGATAAGTTTTATCTCTTATATATCCTTCTGTTGAAGTGAAATAGGTCTAGATAGTTGAAATTTTTTATACTAAAAATTAATTTATATTATAATACAGTTTTTTTTATTTTTAACTATATTATTTTATAAAAATATTAAATCTGAACCATTGGATCTTTCATCCAATGGTGTCAAGAGGGAGATAATGAGGGATTATGAGGGGGAGGGATTATGAGAAAATCCCTTCCCGGTCAACTTCATCTAATTCAGATAACATCTTGTGTTTTAGCTACTCCACTTTGTTGATTGTGCAGATTTTTTGTTGTTTATCGTAAGGCAATGGGAAGTTGTATACATATCGGATACCTGTTTATCAATGTTTTGTTTAATCTTTGTTTATTGCCATGTCTGAAATCAATTTATGATTAGATCAAAGTTTAAAAAAATGTGCTAATAATTAGCCCGCCAACTCGTATTACAATTTCAAAATTCATTCAGTCGCCTATATATATCCTTGCATGACCGCTCGCCCATTCCTTATCCCATTTCCGTTTTCCTTTACGTGCTACTTTTTCATTTATTAATTATTAATATCATATCACCATGTATTCAAAAACGTAGTTCCATAGTCAAGTGAGCCATGGTATATGTAGGGATAGATGAACTTTTCTCTTCAGGTTCTTCATAGCTAGGTGGTGTGGGACCCAAAGTGAAGTGGGTCAGCAACGTCATTCTCAATTTTCTGTTCCCTTAAGTATCATTCTGCTACATATATGTTTAGTCAATTATTTTTCCAAATAGAAGTTACTCAATACTCATGCCTTTTCAGAGCTTTTTAAAATGGGTCCCGAATTATAATATATATATCTGTTTTAATCGTACAAAGGGAGTATTCAGTTGCAGCGTGTGGCCCATGGTTATATTTCTCTGCATGCTTTTAGGCCGTATAGCTCTTTTTCCTTGTCCTTTGTGAGAATTGTCAAATTGTTATATTTATAAAAAAACATTTTAACCTATTATGACTGACATTATTCATTCTTATCACCATTCCATGCCCTGCGTAGAAATTTATTTCATATGAAGCATCAATTTTGTTTCCACATGTTATTAGTTAGCTCATATCCCTTTTTTGTCCCTTAAGGTTTGTATGTGATATGCACCTTCAGTTTTGTCCCTTAAGGTTTATTATAAAAAATTATTTCCAACGTGTAAGGGGACTACATTTTCAATCTTTTTTGTTAATTAAAAGGGCATGGCAAATGTTGCTCCAAAATATGTTTTGTTTTTATTCACTACAGGACAAGAGCTGTGCACTCATATGAATGAAACATCTTTATTCACTACAGAACAAGAGCTGTGCACTCCTATTGTTTAGTAGCCATCGATGGTAGTAGGGCTCAAGGAAATTTAAGCTTATCTTTATTGTGGGACCACTGCTTAGTCATTTTGTGGACTTATTATAAAGGGTGTAAGAAGTGGGCCCACAATTCCATGGAAAGGACCAAGTCAAATTATCTTTATTTTATTGATTGGGGTCCACAATCGTACACATACAATTAAATCTCTTTTGTCGTCATTCAGATGCATTGGTTGCCATGATGAAAACGGGCTTGCCTTTTCGTTATAAATACACGTTATTCCCTTGGTTACTTAACGTTTGTATATGCACCTTCAGTTTTGACAAAGTACAAGTACAGTTTAAAAGCGAAACCATTGTTGGAAGTCAAAACTAAGGCCGGCGTGGATTGGCCTGCAATGCAATTTATTACTCGTCTTAAAACACCGACAACTTAATTAATCTTTTTTCTTTACATTAAAAATCTTTATATGTCATTTTCTACTTTTGAATCACTGTACAAAAACATTTATATAGTAAAACTAAAGATATTGTGTAATCACATTTTTGTTCAAGTTTATTTCTAAAGATAGATAATTAAACAATTATAAAACAAAAGATATAATTGCCTAAGCGAACAAGATTCAACAAAGAAAGAGTGAGATGATAGTATAAAGATAACTACATAAAGACTTTACAGCAAAATGACTGGACATTTTCTTTATCATTAAGAATTTAGTGATGCTCATGATGGCAAGTAGGGACCGTTGCCAGAAAAATGTTTTGTTTAATCTTTGTTTATTGCCATGTCTGAAATCAATTTATAATTAGATCAAAGTTTAAAAAAATGTGCTAATAATTAGCCCGCCAACTCGTATTACAATTTCAAAATTCATTCAGTCGCCTATATATATCCTTAATCCTTGCATGACCGCTCGCCCATTCCCTATCCCAAGACGAAGTAGCATAGCAGAAACGGGCATTGCTGAAAAGTTGTCTGCGAGTTCTCACTCCCAGTTGATCAAACCGATCGATCTGGTTAGCCCATATAAACACCAGAGAGAAAAGAAACGATGGTTGAATCACCTAAATGAACCTGCTTGGATTTCCCCACCTTCTCAGGTTTGCAGGGAAATTGTTGATCCTAACATCCGGTAATATGCCTCAAGTTTAAAAATCCACCTGAAAGACCTACACAGAAAATATTGCTCCACATCCACGACTGTATTGTCTGAGAGAATCCCAACCCGAGAGGTGGCCATGTCTTTTATAATGGAGTGGGGGATTGGCTAAAGTCATATGTATATTTCTATTAGTTTTTTAAGATTAGTTGGCACCATACAATTGGACTTGAATATATTATTTTTATACATGTTAAAGTACTCTCTAGTCCTAATTATAAATCGTCTTTGACTTTTTTTGGAGAGATTAAGGTTGTGAAATAGGTTATTAAATTATGATATATTTGATATATTTTTAGACTATCCATTAGTTTACAGGTAAAGTAAACTAGTATAATAGAAAAAATAGGTAAAACAATTTATGATTGACTTATTTTGCTTTTTTAGGATTTTCTAAAAAAGTTAAAGGCGACTTATAATTAGGACAGGAGGGAGTATATAATATATGTGTTATATTTATTAATATATATTAATATATGCGGTACCATTTGCAGCTCCTATCGACACGTTACTATCGGCAAGTCATTCCAAATTTGCTTCCGTACAATCTGATAATTGTGGGGTCATTTGTTAGAAGAATGTTGATACATAATATTGGGCCCATGGTTTGAAGATGATATTGTTAAGGCTGTGGCCGAATGACTTTTTGAAAGTATTATGTAAGAGCAATGGGTGACAAATCCTTGGATTTGTATTATTTTTATATGCTTAATTGAGGCTCTAAACATATTTAAGATGCAATTTTAGTCTTTTATATACTAAAATAAAATGCATTTTTTTTGAGTGAGAGTTGGCTTGGGAATTGAATCAATTGGTCTTGAAAATTAAGTTTTTGCAATGAAATAAATAGATATTTGGGCCAAGGAGAATGATTTTGGGCTGAAGCAAGAAAGAAATTAGCTGGACTTGGGCTTAACAAATTGAACTGAATTAAAGAAACAGAGAGGAGGAGGGAAATGGAGGAGCTGAACACGCAGCGAAACAAATGGGGGGCTGTAGGCAGGGGGCAGAGAGGAAGTAAAGGGCGGGAGCCACGCAGAGGAAGAAAAAGAAATGAATAAAGGGAGGGGGGCGGCGGCATCAACCCCTTCCCCTTTCCTCTTTATTTTCTTTAAGATCTCATCTCTCATTCCTCTCCCATTCCTCTCAAATTCCTCCATCTTTCTCTCCATGAGCAACCATTAATCCCTAATTCTTGATGGTGGGAGCAAGCAAAGAAGGAGCTTGAATCTTCATTAGGGGAGTTTGTAGTTCTAACCCCTCTTCCTTTCTTACATTTATGCTTTTCTAGGGTTCTAGGAGTATACTTGTGATGTTTGGTTGAATACTTCATATGGTCTATGTTGTACTAGGGATTGAAACTACTTCTATGTTGTTATTGTCATTTTGTTCTTGTTAAATACTTGACTTGGTGCTATTTAACTTTGAGATGAATGAAATTTATGGGTTCATGATTTTGTTTTCTCTTGGTGAATATTTTGGGCTAGTACAAGGTGTCTTGGCTAGTGGAATTGTGAGTCAAGTTATTTGCATTCATGAAATGATAATAGGATTTATTGATTATGTTGTGGCATTGGACATAAACCTTGACTAGCTTCAATTTATTATTTGGGTGGCCATTAATAAATTGAAGCTACAAGGTTAATTTAGAGCAATTGTGGGGTGGCCCAAGTTGTGAATTACAAGTCCTTCATAATTAATTAATCCTTTGGCTTAGAGCTTAATCAACTTAGATTAATTTAACTAATGTTTGGGGTTCCGACATTAATTAAGTTAATCTAAGTCTAGCCTAGAGGGGTCCCTCTAAGGTCTAATTTGGAAGCCAACAACATTAAAACCCCCCGAAAAACATTTTGAAGTGAGGATTTTTTAAGCACCCATCCATCAAGAATAATATTATCCATTTCACTTTCATTCCACCCTTTTATCCAAAAATACCAAAAATATTTATTTGTTTTGCATCCTTCATTCCATCATTAAAAAATCAACAAAACATATTTTCTTTACTCAAATCCATCTTGCATTGCATTTAATTTACTAGGATAGTTTAATTAAACAAAGCTCCTCCGAGAACGATAACCGGGGTAACTTCCGCTTACCTTGAGGTTCTAAAATATTCTTGAAGGACAAGACCCAAGGCACACTACACCGACCACTAAATCGGTGTCCTTCAATGGGGCCACTTTTCTTGCATGAATCTCTCATAATCTTAACTCTCCTATTCCCTCACAATCCCCTCTTTGGGGATTGTTTTGCCCATTGAAATTCATCTAAGAGCTCATAATTTGCTACTTGTACCATTAAAAATAAAAAAATGTATTAACATATAAAATAAATAAAGAACTTTTAATTTTTTTATTTTAGAACACTTTTGGGTGTAAAAAATTTCAACTGTCTAGACCTGTTATATTTCAATATAAGGATCTATAAGATATATAGACTTGTCCAGTTAACTGTAAAATAATTTTACAGTTAACTGATCAGTTAACTGTAAAAAATAGTCTGTATCTTTTAAATCCTTATATTGAAATGAAATAGGTTTCAATAATAGTTGAAATTTTTAAAGTTAATTTTTTTTATATCATGATACATTTTAGTTTTATTTTTAATGGTACAAGTGGCAAATTAGGAGCTCTTAAATGAATCTCAATGAGCAAAATAGTACTCCAAAGAAGGGATTATGAGGGAATAGATGGGTTAGGATTCTGAGAGAATCCGAACCCGTTATTCTAATTGTGCGTGAATTTACTTGCAGGCCACACTGCCATTCCATTTAACCAATGCTTATAAGTTTGCGTGATTATGTTGTTTGGTTCTCATAAATCATCTTTGGCTATTTAACTTTTGTTGTCCAAGGGAATTATAGTACCTTATTTCCTGATAAACATGGAATCTCCTAGAGTTTCCCACCGTGGTGATTTATCCCCGGGGTTATGCACATCGGCAGTAACTATAATGGTTGATCGTGTGGTTAGTAATGAACGTATTTAAACCTTTTGCGAGAGTTCCATTACAATTAAGCATGTCATGTCGCTAGACTTTGTTCTGGGAATGCGTATACTTTTTTATCCATGTGGGGTCAATTAGATTTCCAAACAGGTGTTATTCATACCATCCTCAGCTTTTCTAAAATTTATATCATCCTATCATCTCTAAAATCAGTTGCACATTATTGGTCATTTTACTCCCATATTGGAGTATTTCTTGTACACATCTTTTGTCGAGAAATATTGTCATCTTGCGTCTAGAAGGTAGTGATATAGAAGAAAACGACTGATCATTTCTTAGTGTGTCCAGCTGTCATAATGGAGGTTGGCATGTTCATTTTTGGGTGACACCAATTGCCATGGCCCATGTAAAGCTAGGCCCACGGAACTGATCACATTAGAACCCTATACAGAATGGCAGGTGCAAGCCAGCTAGGTTAAAGTTTTCTTCAGTGCATGGCGTGGGGAACACTGAAAGCGCACAACACTATGTTGGTAGGAAGCCCCATTCAGCATGTACCATATCTCTCACTCTTAAATCATATTTTGTTTGCATAGTGTATTCAATGGAATTTTAGTGTGGCTCATGGAGGGGTTTGATCTCATCGATATAATATAGGTAGTTTGTTGTAATGTTAATTTAGGAAGTTTTTTTTTATATAATTTACCCTTTATACAAGAGCTGTTTATTGTGCCATATCTCTTTATTATTTAATTCTTGCATTGCTTTTTATTAAAAAATAGAATAAACAATTCAAACGGTAGACCATGGAGACCTTAATAAACAATTACATTTAATGTCCTCAAGTGATAAATGTGGCTCCCACTCTTTCTCCCATATGGGCCACATTTTATTTTTTATTAAAAAAATAGAATACAAAATTCAACGGTCTCAAAATCTTTATTGGCCCCTACATGTTTTCTCAGTATATTAGGCCGGTTCATATTTATTTTTAAGTTCAGTGTAGTGTGCCAAAAACATATATTTAAGTCCGTGTTGCACATATCCTCTTTGTTCGAGAAATATTGTGATATTTTGATATTTAAAGTGCACTCTATTTATGTGATATTTTGATTAGTGGAGCATCCATGCTGAAGTTTCAGTAGTGTGTAGTACTAGCCAGTTGTTTTGTGTTACTTTATTGTTATTGTTCCCCCACATGTCATGTGGTGTTTTTTTTTTTTATCATAAATGTCTTGTGGTGTTTTACCACCACAAGTATTTGTTTATTTCTTTACGATTTCATCAAGCAGCTTTCTAAAGTTCAATGAATGATGCCATTTAATTTTTTTAAATTAAAGTTGGCTGCCTATATATTTCTCGAGCATTTTTAAACGTGTTTCCATTACTCAGTCAGCTTTTCATTGTGTCAAATTTTTTGAAACGTGTTTCCATTACACAAATAGCCATTTAGCTAGGTTTGTAGCTGATGACTATGCATATTATATAGTCTCTTGACTTCGTTGCATTTGGTAATGTACTGTAGTTCTTTGAACTCCTACTGAATTCAAATCGACCCTTAATTTTCAGTTAAAAAAATCAACCCTTATTAACTATTATATGCATGTGTTCACTGTACAAGTTGATGTTGTACACTCTCTGTTATAATGAGCATGGATACAAATAAAATTAATTATCCTAAATTTAATTTTCAAATTCCGTGAGGGTTCAGATGTATTGTTTAATTAGTACTCTTCAATTTAAATGTATCCACTATGGTTTTCGAAATATGGAAAATAAATAATTAATAAATGTGACGGAAAACTAAAATAAGATCCCAGGATTAGGATAAATCCTATACTAATTCTTACATCTAGAATGAGGGGAGTATCTAACTATTGATACCAAGTATAATGTGTGGTCAAGATAACATTAATATGGAGTACTTGAAACGTGACACTTGGTTTTAAAAAATTATCACGTAGGCAATACAAAGCGTATACTCATTCTCAATGGCTATAACTCGACGATCAAGTAATTGTCTATCCTCCAGTCAACAGTAATCCATTTTATTGACTTTTCTCCCCCACAAGATGATGCAAGCTGCGGGAGTGTTAGGAAGCTTTACTCTTTACATACTATCAGTGGTCATCCATACTTATCATGCATGACTCAACCGAACTACTATATATATTTGTTTTCAGTGGATTTCAAGTTGCAGAATTTTCATCCAAAAAGCATATCATTTTTCCAAGCTTCAGATTAATGAAGTTGACAAAACTCTACTCAATATGATTAATTTGGGTCACCCCACAATTGCTCTAAATTAACCATATTGTTTTAATTTATTAATGGTCAATCAATTAATAAATCGAAACTAATCAAAGTTTATGTCCAATCCCACTATATATCCAATTAATCATATTTTCATACCATTAATGTAAATAACTCGACAGTTGACACACATTTCCACTAGTCAAGCCGCCATGTGCTAGCCCAAAATTTTCTCGAAAAGAAAAATGAAACTATGAATACATAAATTTTCATGAATATCAAAACTAAAATAGGCACCAAATAAAGCATACAACAAAAACAAAATGACATAATCAACATAAATGTAGTTTCAATTTCTAGTACAATATATAATATACGGAGCATTCAACCAAACATCACAAAAATACTCTTAGAATCCTAGGAAAGCAAAAGTGTAAGAAAGGAAGAGGAATTAGAACTTCAACTCCCCTTAGTGAAGATTCAAACTCCTTCCTTTACTTCCACCATTAAGAATTAGATGTGTTTAGTTCAACGGAGAAGAGGAGAGAGATGAGATTCATTTAAGGGACATGAGGGGAAGGGGAGGGGAGGGGAGGTTGTTTATGACACTGATTTTTTCTCCCCTAAAAAAACCCACTTTTGGGGTGAGGAGGGAGAGAGTGAGGGCCACAAGAAGACAAAAATGTTCCCTCCCCTCCACTTTTTCCAACCAAACAAGATATTTTACCTTTCATCTCTCCCTTCCTCTCACCTCCCCTCAAAAACCTCCCAACCAAACAATCCCAAGTAGTTGCTGCCCATGTCAAAGAAGACAACTACAATGGTTGGGCAAGTGAAAATCATAGTGAAATTTGGTGGAGAAAGTGACAATTATTTTAAGAAATTTAGATGTTAATATGAGTCATTCTGTTCTATTATATATATATATATATATATATATATATATATATATATATATATCGTTTAGGCATATTAGGATTAATACGTCAATATTTCTGAGTCAATGGTTCTTCATTAATTTTTCCTACTTTCGCTTGTCAATTATTCGTTGAGTGCCAATGAAAGAAAGATCATTATTTGAAGCAACCTCGTTTAAAGATAGGTTTTTTACTTATTTGTCGATATGTTCCAATTAATTTAATTTTGAACGTACAAATTAGATTGTCTTAGCAAGGAGATTCTAATCTTCCTCGGTATTATATCATTGGGTATTTTAAGGGTTGGATTAGCCCTTTTAGTATCGAAGAATTTTTACTGGATTTTCCGCAATCTTATATTTAATTGAATTAAATATTTATTGCATCCTCTCTCGCGGAGCTCGCTAATCGGCCAAGTTTGAGTTATTTATGTCGATAGATGCAGTAAAAGGCAAGAAAGTTGAAACTGATAGAGTTAGTACATTCTCACATGCTGTATAAAAAAAAAAGTACATTCTCACATGGCTAAACAACCAACAAGCCTCTCTTCCAAAGGAAAGAAAAATCTGAATTATTTCAGGACAGTGGAGTTGAGTTATACTGTTTTCATTTCACAGACGTCAAAATGTAGTGGGACTGATCTATTGGAGTATCCAAGAATTTCCCAACTCGTATCTAGATTTTTAAATTGGTTAAGGATTATATTCTCCATTTAAATATACATAAAATATCATATATGTCTTTAAAATATTTTTTTAACCCAAATTTGCTCTAAAGAGAGTGTGCAAAAAAAAAATATTAAAGGTCAAATATAATCCACTGTGCATACTTATAGGCAAATATAACCCTTTATGTATACTTCATGGGCAAATATGACCCTTTGACATGATTCTTGAGCAGATATGACTCTTCTTGCACATACAGTTTTGATATATAATATTCGTCATTTACCGTTAAAAATGTTAATATTTGCCTTTATCCATATTTAATACTTAATGGGAAAATATGACCATTCAACATACTTCAGGAGTAGATATGAGTCTTTGTGCATACTTTAAAAACAAATAATCTATCATTCATGCACACTAGCTTTTTGGGAAACTTTGAACTAACAAATATATTCAAAGTTCAGATATAATCTTTTGTGCATACTTTATAGTGAATATAACTTTTACCCATTTTTAGATTTTCATCTAGAGCTTCTCCCTTTTTAAATTTTCATCTACTGCTTCCCCTGTATGTTGACGTTTTCTCTCTTCCTTCACCCATTTAAGTTTCTCAGAAGTATGAAGAGAACATAATAAGGTTAACATACAATGCAAGAACGACCAAAGTGAATTTAAAGATGAATGGCTAGAAGATAATCAGTGTGGAACTCATCAAACCCATGTTTTGATGTTGAGATTACTAGCTCAAGGTCACATAAACTCTATGCTTCAACTTGCTGAGCTTCTTGTTCTTTCCAACATCCATGCTATTTCCGCTTCGAACGGCGACCCCAGAAGTGTAGACAACATAGGAGAAGTGATGAAATATATGAATTGATAAAGATTTGCATGGATGATTTGATTGTGGTTTATGTGAAAATAATTGTTCTTATCTCCTTGTAATTATCTTGTTATCTTAGAAATCAAGCATTTATGTCTAATCTCCCTGACACTAAAGCTTCAATTCCCTCCCTTATTATGGTCCATATTGCTTCCATCAAGTTAGCTTCAACCATAAATATTCCCTCCCCTATTACTCCCCCATGTGTTTGTTGAAGTGGTTATAATAAAACAAATTAGAAAAAAACAAGAGCACATTCAATAATTGAACCTGTCCGTCTTCCCGAGTAGGTTTGTGGGATCACTTCCATGAATTGATAAATACCACACACACACACACACAATTTCAATTCAGGCCATAACTTCAATTCTATTTGTACAGTTTGAAAACTGAGTATTTTAAATGAAAGTCACATTTATCTCAAAAAAAGACTAGCAACAAAGTACATAATTATATTTAGAGAGAGTAATTGGTTAGGAAAAGAGAGGGACCACCTGGACAGCACCATCTACATAGCTTCTAGAAATTGTGAAAAAAAGATCAAATGGGAAAGTTTAGGAAAAGTGATGTAATTGTACACTAATGGGCTTAGCCCTTTCTCTCACCAAAGAAAAAGCATAGCAACAAAGTACACAATTATATATCTTATCTTAAATTCCTAATCCTTCTTTATATATATATATATATATATATATATATATATATATATATATATATATCCACATGACCACATCTCAGAATCTTTCTTCATCTATCTATCCTCCGAGGACCGAAACAAAAGGAAAAAAGGGATCTAGCTAGGAAGAAAGTATGAGTGGTGCAAACGATAAGCAAGAATTAAAAACGCTTCATGTGTTATTTTTGCCATTACCAGGACAAGGACACGTGAACACGATGCTCCCAATGGCGGAGCTCCTAGCAATTTGCGGCGTCCACGTCACCTTTCTGAACACCCACTACATGCACAACCGTCTTCTCCGTTTCTCTGGTAATATTGAAGCTCTTCATCCTGACCTTGTCTTTGAAACTTTTGGCGATGGTGTTCTCAAACAACCTCCGGTATTGTCACGCAAGTTCAAGGAAGGATTTGAAGAACTTAAGTCTCAGACAATGAAGAAGGTGAGGGAGTTATGTTCAGATCATTCTGGAAAACTGAAGGTTGACTGTATTATAGTTGATTCTTTTTTTGGACATCCTACCTCTGACCTCGGAGAAGAGCTTGGAATACCTGTTGTTCATTTCCGTACGGCCAGTGCATGCCATTTTTGGTCTTATTTTAATGTCCCTAGGCTCTTTGAGAGCAACGAACTTCCGATTAGAGGTATGTGCTTATGCTAAATGTTCATTACATCGAAATTAGACTACTTGTAGCTAGTGGCATGATAGATCACTGATAAGTGCTTAGGAGATCTATCGCAGTTTAATTCTTCTAAGCTAACCTCTAATGTTGCGTGGCTGCCTTTGGTTAAAAAAACAAAATAAAAGCGCGAAGTTAGATAAAATAATGATAATATACTAACTCCAACCTTAAATAAATTTAAGGTAGTTTTTTTATTTGATATATTATATTTACCATTTTCTCAAACTCCTCCCTCCTCCAATCTTAAATATAAGATTTTTTAACCAATTTGATTAGATTTATAATGACATTTAACAGAGTTAAAATCACAGTATGTTATTGAGACATCCAAACCGTCACCTTCATTTTCACCTTTCATGAGAAACATCAATAAAGATAATTTAGGAAAAAGTTGAGAAAACTAAAAATATTTCTCATAATAAGGATGACACGACTCTTCTATTACACCTTATATTTTGGACTGGGGAAGTACAACTTGTTTAACTAAACTGGTATACTACCTTTGCTATTATAAATCGTATTTATTGAAGGGTTAATGTGTAAATCCCCCAGAAGTATACAAAAAGTGCAGATCCCCTGATATATTTTTATGTGCAATTTTACCTTGGAAGTAAATTTTTTGTGCAATGTCCCTCCTCTGTTAGGTCTTTTCATTAACGCCACCTCTTATAGTCCATGTGGCATATTTAGTGGATTGTGAGCCCGCCAAGAAGCGAAATGTGGCTAGATAAAGGTGCTAATACTCCCTATAAGTTTCCAAAAGTTGCAAATCCGCCTTAAAGTATTTTTAGTGCAATTTCACCCTAGAAAATAAAATATATACAATGAAAAGAAATGAACTTTTATAATATAGTTTATTTCTTAAGTAATCTAAGTTTATATAAATAATTTTGTATCATGAAAAAATATGAATACAAATAATTTTGAATAAAATATGAATAAAATACATACAGTCTATAATTAAAAATAATTTTGAATGAAATACTTACAATTTCAATGATTAAAAATATTAAATAATATTTTATTCATATTCTTAATGATACAATATTATTAATATAAACTTTTATTACTTAAGAAATAAACTATATTATAAAAACAATTCTTCATATTTTATTTTCGGGGGTGAAATTGCACATAAAAATACTTCCGAGGTGGATTTGCACCTTTACCTAGCCACCTGTCACTTTTTGGCGGCCCACAATCCACGTCATCTGTCACATGGATGATAGGAGACGATGTTAATCATTAGACCAAACGGATGGGGGACAATGCAAAAAAAGTTTACTTCCGAGATAAAATTGCACAAAAAAATATATTATGAAGTATTTGCACTTTTTAGTATACTTTTGGGGATTTGTACATTAACCCTTAATTAAATATGTATGTTACCATATTCAAAGATCATATCATGAAATGGAAAGTATTTTAAAAGGTAACAGGGTGCAGGAAATCAAAGCATATGAAACGTTAATATTCAGTGTATTCCATTCGGGTGTGCATGCCATGCTCCTTGCCTGAATTTATAGATAGTGTAAATGTGCAGTTTAGCACAATCGATTGACACGCAGCCCTAGATGGCACTAATTCACAGAATTCGTGGGCTTGACATTTTTTGCTTGCATCTATCTGGTGCTTGTGTAATAGGAGCTGAGTAACAGTATATTCGAATAATAATATAATACACATAAATTATTGAGACATACTCATTTAACAAGCTTATGATTGATTATTAATTTTTAACTTCTTTAATCTCTCTCTAAATTACTCAAATAACCCTATAAAATATTCAGTGCTATTATACTAGTGATTATTCTCATGTTATATCCAAATGAAGGGGAAGAAGACATGGATCGCATAATAACAAGAATCCCAGCTATGGAAAACTTTATCCGATGCCGAGATTTACCAATTCTTTGTCGAGGAAGCCTTGAGGGAACTCTTGATCTAGAAACTGTGGTATCCCAAGCAATTCAATCACAACAAGCAAAAGCAGTTCTTATAAACACTTTTGATGACTTAGAAGGCCCTGTCCTCTCCCAACTAAGCCATCACTACCCCAATCTCTACACGCTTGGTCCCCTCCATGTACTCCTAGACTACATCAAATCCTACAAAATGGCATTGTCTCAAGCGCCAGAGAAGAAAGACATACCATGTTTGAAGTGGTTGGATGCTCAACCTCCAAAGTCAGTGTTATATATGAGCTTTGGTAGTGCAGCTGTATTTAGCAAGGCTCAACTCATGGAGATATGGTATGGGTTGATGAATAGTAAGGTTCGGTTCTTGTGGGTGGTTCGACCAAACTTGGTGTCTGAACAAGATGGTGGCAATCTGCCGCCGGAGCTGGGGGTAGGGACAACGGAGAGGCATTGTATAGTGGAGTGGTCCCCACAAAGGGAGGTGCTAGAACACGTGGCAGTCGGAGGGTTCATGACTCATAGTGGGTGGAACTCAACATTGGAAAGTATGGTGGCGGGAATTCCTATGATTTGTTGGCCTCTCTTTGGTGATCAACCCATAAATAGTAGGTTTGTGAGTGAAGTGTGGAAATTAGGGTTAGATATGAAGGACACGTGTGATAGGAAGATTGTTGAGAAGATGATTAATGATCTCATGGTGGATAGGAGGGAGGAGTTTGAGAAATCTGCAAAGGCATTTGCAGATATGGCAAAGAAAACTGCAAGTGAAGGAGGATCCTCTTACAATAATTTCTATCGTTTTCTTGAGTATTTAAAGTCACTATGTTAGGGGAATATATTTTATTGGGTCATGTAATAAGTTGGCAAGAATAATAATGAAGCAAATCTTCTTACGAATTCAGTATGTAATAAAGCACGCACATTACATACTGACAAATCCTTGAATTTGTATGTTTTTAGTGTGCTAAATTGAAGTTATTAACATTTGGAAGATGCAATATTGAATTAAAATGAATTGATCATAATTTAATTGAATTAAAAATGGTTTTGTGTGAAAAGGGGTCAAATAAGGGCATAATCGTCACATTTAATTGTTTATCTTAAGTGATTAATTTTTGGGATGAAATGTATTATGTTGTTGTAATTTTTCCCTTGCAGAAAATGACAAAAATGGGCTGAAATGGTGATTCTGGACATTTGGCAGAAATTACAGAAACGGCCCAGAATCCTGAAAACACTGCAGAACAGTCCTGAGAAAATTACAGAATCTGACCCCCCAACTTTCAGACTTTGCAGACAGGTCCCTGCGCGAACAGCACTTACAACTTCGGTTTTTCTCTGATTTTTTGGTCTTTTGAGCACCAATTTGGACCTAAACTCAAACCCAAACATGAAGCCCAAGTCCCCATTGATATATGGTGTAAGATTAGGCTTAGAAACCCAAGTTTTGGGGGTTGGGTGCTCCCCAAAACCATAGTTCCCTCCATTCCCTTCATCATCTTCTCTTCACATCTCATCACATTTTTTCAATCTTCCACCTTCCTTCCTCCATCCATGCCTCAATAAAGTTCCTCCTTGCTCTTGGAGTTGATGGGAAGTGGCTTGAGCTTTGGTTCTACAAAGGGGAGTCCCAATTCCTTTACTTTCTCTTTATATTTTTGATTGCCTAGGTTTAGGTTACCATTTATGTTTTGAGATTGGACTGGATTTGGTTGTTATTGTGAGTTTGATTTGTGGTTTTGACTTGTAATGAGGAATTTGGACTCAACAATATGTATGGTCATACATATGTTCTTTATAATTCATTAAATATTTCTATTTACTCATGGTATTGGTAGATAGTTTGTTGAATTGAATTGTAATTGAACCTAATGCATTGCAATCAATAATCACACTCTAGGGTAATTAATAATGTCTATTTGAATGGGTTCATGAGACTAGACATTAGACTTACCGGTTGGTGAGGTTTGGTATTTTAGGAAACTTAGAGAAACTCAAAGTGAACCTATTAATTGCTTGAGTAACATTGGACTTCAATCCTTAGATTTTATTTTACTATGTGGGGTTCCAATAGTGAATTAAAATCTTAGGATTAATTAAGTGGCGATTCGGGGTCCCGGTCGTAGGATCAATAGTTCCTTGCAAGCAATAGGTCCACAAGCACTAAAGAGCATAACAATGCCTAATTGGATGAGGTCTCAACATTTAGGTATTGGACTCATGGGTCCATGGGGTTTGGGAAATTAGGAAATTAGTGCATTAAACTCCCCAAAAATCCTTAGAGAGCTATGATAGCCATTGAAATTCATTTCCAAGAGCAACTCACTTCAATTCCACCTTTTTATCCAAAAATACCAAAAATATTTATTTGTTTTGCATCCTTCATTCCATCTTTAAAAAAAATCAACAAAACATATTATCTTTACCTAAATTCATCTTGCATTGCATTAAATTTACTAGGTTAGTTTAATTAAACAAGGCTCCCTTGAGAACGATACCCGGGGTAACTTCCGCTTACCTTGAGGTACTAAAATTTTCTTGAAGGACTAGACCCAAGGCACACTACACCGACCGTAAATCCGGTGTCCTTCACATACCATAACTATTGTGAATCTATTTTGATATAATTCCACCCATAAATACAATATATTTAGAGTCTATTGTGAGTTTATCACTATTTTTTTTATTAACAGCCTATTTTCCAATAGATTCTGTGACTAATTCCAATTCCGTGGTAAGTGTAAAATCCTTTCAAGTAATTACTATTTCAACGCAATTTAAATATAATTATATCCTTAGTAAGTATCTTGAATTTGTCCAAAATGTTGTTGTAATTATATAGATCGCAATTGAGCCACATGCCAGATTTATGGGCTGCGACCATAAAACTTCAGTTGAGACTCAGTTTTTCGTGAACTTCAGCTCATCCCTCTTTTGAAAAATTGAAATTTTATATTCCAAATGAAGCCTTCCACCTAAAGTTCTTTTTATATGATCCCACATATAAAAATGATCAAATGTCTTAGAAATATAATTTCTTCTAACTAACTACCAATTATGACAAATTAATTATATTTTATGCTAATTTCACCAATTGATACAATATACTTAAGTACAATTGGACTAAAATTGCATCTCCATTATTCTAATTGCCTAAAGTAAGTACATAAAACCCATACAAAATTCTTCCTTGGATTTATCAACGATGTTGGGAAACAGACCTATTGATTTCTAATGACATAAGCGGTATTAACACAAACTGATTTTGAAGATTTTCTACTATAGAAAATAACAATTATTATGATGGGAAAAATCCATATCCATTAGTGGGATGACAAAATAGCGAATTTTACGAATTTCTTAAACTGGACCAAAACTGAACAATGGAAATCAATTGGAATATTGGCTCGTTTTTTTTTCTTTCCTGTTCGTTTTTTGTTTTGGACTAGGTCTTTGTTTTTTCCTTGGTATCGTCGTTTTTGGACAGTTCTTTTTCATGTTTTGCATTAATGTCCAGTCCAACTAGGATTACTGATTAGCGAGAGCCCGGCCCATATATGTCGTGAATGTTCTCCAACTAGGATGTAAGATTATAAGGGATCTAGTTTTACTGATAAACAGAAACAAAATTATTAATTAAGAGAGCTAATTTATTTGCCGAGGTTGGTGAATTAATGTGGCATCAGTACAGTGGATTGCTTCGGGTGATTAGTCGGGAGGATAATATAGCTGCAGATTTTTTAACAATGAGCAGTTTCAACTATGGTTTAAGCATTCACGTAATGTCTAAAGCTAATGTGAAACATCTTATTAAGCATGTAGTTGGTTCTTAATTTTTGTTTACTCCTATTTTGTTTCTTTTTATATAAAAAAAGAGAGAGAGCTAATCATATTTAAACTATTCATATTTTTTGGTGTATCCATATTTTTTAATTGATAATTTTTCAAATAAAAAATTATTTTCAAAAAAAAAAATTTTTTTGCCAGAAGCAAATTTAGTATTATCAAATAAAAAGGGTGCAACTATAGTAATTCATTTAAGTAAATGTTAGAATCATTAAAAATCATGTATCCTTTCGTGTGCCTCACTTAACACTTTTTAAACGGTTCTAAACGGGTCCAAATGTAAATATTTTGGACAGCCAAAACCAATAAAGTTACTTTGTGGTAGGCTATTAATAAGGTCTTTTGGAGTAGTCTCAGGTACTTAATGACCGACCTTTAATTAGGTACTTTATCTTGGCATGATAGAAAATTTGGGAATAGATCTATATTCATGTTATCAGCTTCAATCTACCAGCTTCAGCATCCTTCACTCCCTGTGTATGTTTCATCATTTTCACTTTAGCATGAATTGCCTCAATCTCTTCACGGAAACTCTACAATAATCTCATACCCTTCTCAGCGTGTTATTTTAATCATATAGTTGATTAATATCATCTAAAAGCTTCATAATAACGTTAATTCCACTCCTAAATTTTCCATCATGCTAAGAGAAACAACGACATTTGAAATCTTGGGTTAACATAAATATAGGTCACACAAACTAATTACAAATTCAACTTCATTCATTTTTTTTTATTTCCTAAGGGTATCCCACTCGCGTGTCAAGTGGGACTAATCCTTCGCTGTTCTGAAGTCCCATATAGGGGGTAGACAACTGGCCTATGAATTTGCTTCATTCATTTTAATTAAGAGGTCATTCACAAAGTACTTAAGATCACTCCAAAAGACCTAATTAATGGCCTGCAACAAAGTACCTTTATTGTTGTTGATCATTACAAAATACTCACACGTAGAGTCATTTAAAACGATTTAAAGAGTGTGAAGTTGGGTTTACAAAATGATATGTGATTTTTACCGGTTCTAACAGCTAGATGATGGAATTCCTATATTTGTACTCTTTTTATTTGATTGATACTAAATCTCCACCTGAAAATTTTTATTTATATTTTGTGCGCTTTGCATAAATGTTGGATATCAAATCTACACATTTATCCAATATGTTAGAAATGAGTAGCTAACTTTGCTTTTTTTAATTCCCCAAATTAATCAATTGATGTTATATTAAAGTTTTAATGATAAGTAAGTTGATCAAATTAAAAATAAAATAAAATTAATAAAAAGCTTACACCCAGTCTTGCATTATATTCCATCGTGTCATCGTTAACGTAGGACTCAATTGAATTTTTAAAAAATCCTAATAAATATAAATAAGTCAATTGTAGATTTATTTTTCTGAAGTATTTTCTACAAACTATGTTTTATGACATATAAGCTTATATATAATCTTTTAAAAAAAAAAAAACTCCCTTGACTTCCTAACTATAAAAGACCTATATTGAGGTGATGTGTTTGGTCCTTATTGGAAGATTTATTTTTCAATTTTCTATTTTTCCTAAAATTTTCTGTATAAATGTTTCTCAATAATAAACAAGCTAATGGGATAGATGGTGAAAACAGAGAGAGATGGTTAAAATGTTTTGGTAATTTAAGTATGTGATTTTCACTAATTTAATGTAACATCCTTAATTAAAAAAATTAGTTAGATGTTTTATATTTTGGACCGGAGGGATTACCAAATATTTTATGGTGAAATGAATTAAGGACCTGAGGTGTCAAAAGGAAACCAATTTCAGTGCTAGGCCCTGCTAGCCATTATCAGAAATATGAGTAGAGGTCAATACTCCACTGTGGATCACATTCATATTTGAACCACGTTGTTAACAAAAAAAATATTTGAACCTCGTTAGTCCAAATTTAACATTTTTGAATCTTTCATTTTTGAATGAATCTGCTTTTTTTTACAAAATGATAGTTAGTGATTATTTTTATTTTAGATTATTTAACCATAAAAAAATTATTATTTCAAAAATACAAACATTAAAATGTTAAATTTGTGATCGTCCATGCTGGATGTGCATACAAGGTTGAAAAATATTATTTCAAAAATACGAACATTATTTTTGAATCTTTTATTTTTAAATGAATCCTTTTTTTACAAAATGATAATTAGTGATTATTTTTATTTTAGATTAATTAACCATAAAAATAATTATTATTTCAAAAATATGAACATTATAATGTTAAATTTGGAATCGTCCATGCTGGATGTGTAATTGTGTATACAAGGTTGAAAAACAATGATGTAAGAACCGGACCGAACCGGACGGTTGAGCAGGTTTAACCGTCGACCGTTTCACATTTCGTCTCAACGTTTATCCGGTTCAACCTTTGGTTTTAACGGTTTAAATGTGTTGAATGAAGGACACCGATTTAGCGGTCGGTGTAGTGTGCCTTGGGTCTAGTCCTTCAAGAAATTTTAAGACCTCAAGGTAAGCGAAAGTTACCTCGGGTATCGTTCTCAAAGGAGCCTATAAAATGCAATTAATTTCCTAGTAACTAAATGCTAAACTTGTTTGAATAAGAAAAATTGTTATGGATTAATGATGAAAATTAGTAAAAGGTTTGATATCAAAAAAAGGGGGAAATAAGAATTGAAATAAGTAAAGATTTGGTAAAATAAAATGGAATTGCTCTTGGGAAATGATTGAGAATAACTATCCTAGCTCAATTAATATATTCGGGGAGTCACTATGGTGCTAATTCACTAAATTGTCAAACCTCATGAACCCATGAATCCAATTACTAATTAGCGGAACCCCAACTAACTAGAAATTGTTAAGCCCTTTAGCACCTTTGAGTTTTCTCTAGGTTTCCTAAATTACCAAACCTCACCAACCGGCAAGTCTAATACCTAACGTCATGAACCCATTCAATTAGGCATTATTAATTACCCTAGAGTGTGATTAGTGATTTGTAATGCATTAGGTTCAATTACAATTCAATTCAATAAACTATCTATCAATACCATGAGTAAATAGAAATATGTAATGAATTATAAAGAACATATATATGACCATACATATTGTTGAGTCCAAATCCTTCATTACAAGTCAAAACCACAAATAAACTCAAATAAATATAATCTAAATCTAAGTATAAATGACACTCCTAAACCTAGGAAAGTTATAAATACAAGAGAAAGGGAAATAACAAGACTACCCTATTAAGTATGAGAGCTCAAGCTATAATCAATCATTCCCAAGAGCAAAAGGGATTTAGTTACCTCTCATGTGAGAAGCACCAACAAGGAGAGAGATGAGACAAATCATGGTGGTGGAAATATGGGATAAAGAGAGCAAATGGGAGAGGGTAGGAGGTCCCCAAATTCGGCGCTGCCTCATGCTTCTCTTGACACTGTGCGCCTCCATTTCTCACTTCATTTTCCTTTCCTTCCTCTTCGCGTTTCTGCCCTCTGCAGCAGCTCCCTCTTGTTCCTTTTTAATTCAATTTCCCTGCGTGCCTCCCTCCTCCTCCGCCCTCCTTTTCTTTAATTCAATTTCTACCCTCCTCTTTCTTGGGCTGTTCGGTCCAAATATACAAAGCAAAAGTGGGGCTTTTGTTTTTAATCCTTCTCCATTCTTTTCTTGTTTTATGTAGCAGCTCCCTCCTTCTTGCTTTCATTTTTCATTTGCTAGACCCCCCAAAAGAGCCCAAGTCCAAGCCCAAGTTAATCTTTGAAAGCCTCATAATTCTCCCCAAATAGTGTGGGCCTAGTTAAAAGACAAGGATGACAAGAAGTCATTTAAGCAAATTGCACTAACACATGAAGCACCAATTTGATTCAAAATATTATTTTCAAAATCAAATCCCTATAATTTTCTATCAATGGATTCCCAAATATAATCAAAATATTTGTCAAATATAATTAAAAAATGAGAGTCATCACACCTAAAGAATTTAGATATTAATCAAGCACAATTGGATAAAAATTGCATCTCTATTATCTTAATTGCCTCAAATTTAGCAAATAAAACCATGCAAATCTAAGGATTTGTCATTGAATCATGACCCGAAGCCTTTACCGGCTCGCTCGCCTTCCGGTCTGACTTTTACAACATTGTTGAAAGGGTTAAATATCATTCTGGCCAATAAACTATTTTGAAAGGATCAAATTGGCCAAAGAACAATAAAAAGGCTTATTTTGGCCAATGAACAATAAAAATGGTTCATTTTGGCCAATGGACCGTTTGGAAATACTAAAATGCCCTTTTGAAATTAAAAAAAACATTTGTTCTTCTTTCTTCTTCCTCCATCATCCATAGAGCCGGTAATATGGGTCTGGCCCGTCGGGCCGGCCCGTTTTCATGCAAGCCCAAGGAGGACCGGGCCTGCTGTTTTGGTGGAAAAATAGGGGAGCGGGCCGGCCTGTATTTTAGGCCCGTTTCCAAGTTTTATTTTTTTAAAAAAATTACATATAATTCTTTATTTAATTTATGATTTTTTTGTTTCTTTTTTATACATGCTTGAAGGACAATTAATGTTTTTTCTCTTTTCTTAGATGATGGAGGAGATAGTGCATATGATGGTAAAGAAGAATTGCAAAGACTTGATATTTTGTTAGTGGAGAGGAGTCAATTCATAGTGAAGCACAATCAAATGTCGTTGATGACAGTGATGATGATGTGCACTCTTAGATGACTCGTTGAATGTTATTATTTAATGTTTATTTAGATTTATATTTGAAGACTTTGTTATTTATTTTGACTGTCAGATTATGTGTATCACTATCAGTGTTACAGTGTATGTTGTAATGTTATCGCTTATCAGACTATGTTATGACTTATAATTATGTTCAATGTGGGTTTGTGATGTTATTAGATGATTTTGTTTTGCTAAAACCATAAAATTTACAGGGCGAACAATGTGGAAAGAGGAAAAATGATTTTATTAAAAAAAAAGAGAGAAGAAAGTGGGCCAGGCCCTAAGTGGGCCTGGGCATAAGTGGACCGGGCTTCGCAAATAGGGGAGTAAAAGGGGGACCGGGCCTAAGTGGGTCTGGCCCGTTTAGGCCCGGCCCGATGCGGGTCGGCCCATTAGGGCCGGGCCGGCCCGAATTCCCAGCTCTAATCATCCATCACCATTCACCACTTGGGCACTGCCCACTCTGATTCCCCCCTCCGGCAAAGTCATATCCTTCAACCTCAGCTCCCTCCACCAACGACACAGTGAAATGGTTCAATGCATACAAGGGCTTCGAATTCATCTCCCCTGACGACGATGACGACGACGACCTCTTCGTCCACCACACATCCATCAGATCCCCCACCGTGGTTGAGTTCCTCCTCGACGGATGAACCAAAGTCATAGACGTCATCTCTCTCATAAACTTGTACTTACTCCTCTTTCCCATTTCACATTTGTAAATGAAGGCATGTTGGATCTGTTACTATATATTTTAATTTTAATTTAATTTCCCCTGTTGAATCGTGGGCACATTTGTTAATTACAACAACTTCTAATTTGTGGATATATTGACCAATTGTTGCTGCTTTCTTCAGTTGGTTGTGTGAGCAACTTTTTAGCGCTTGTACCATGTTAAAACAATCAGGGGCTTAATTAATTGATATTGCTGTGTATTATTCCTACCTTTCCCGCTTTCTTCAGAATCATTCATGCTCAGTTAATTATTCAATGGTGGTGCTATCAAGGGAAGGAATTTAAATTATACAGTTCTCTTTCTTCATTTATACGCCCCAAAATATGTTGTTTTTAGCTTTGTGGTTTACTGGTGGCGGAGGGATTTTTAGATTATACATTTCTATTTCTTCATTTCCGTACGAATTTCTGGCAGTGGTGATGCAGTTGGTAGAGGGAGCTGATGTTAAGGAAGAGGGGGAAGGTAACGGAGTTGGTAGTGGTGATGGATGATGGAGGAAGAAGAAAGAAGAACAAATGTTTTTTTTTATTTCAAAAAGGGCATTTTAGTATTTTCAAATGGTCCATTGGCCAAAATGAACCATTTTTATTGTTCATTGGCCAAAATGAGCCTTTTTATTGTTATTTGGCCAATTTAACCCTTTCAAAATAGTTTATTGGTCAGAATGATATTTAACCCTTGTTAAAAAATATTCTCAATTCATCGTTTCTACAAGCACCAAAACTTTGTGTTCATATCATGAAAGGGAAAATCAATTGTTTGTAATGAAAGTAGAGATTACTCCCTTCGATCCGTAATATAAGAGCCCAAAATTTAAATAGTTTTAGTCCAAAATATAAGGGTTCACCTTACATTCTCTTTTCATTTATTGCATTTTTTTCTACTTTACTCCTAACACTCTTTTATATTTATTAATTAATGCTTATGTATTTCTCTCTCTTAATAGTATCATAATAAATATGAGTAAAATTGGAAAAATAACATAAACTTCATTCATTCAACTAACTTTTACATGTTTTATTAAAAAGTGTGTTTTGAAGTTTGAGATCTTATATCACAAAGCGAATGGAGTAATAAATAGATGTTTTCTTTTCATATTCATTTATTGCTTAGTCCTTCTTTATCTTCATTTTTCATTAAATCCATGCTAAATTCTGAAGAAAAAAAATCCATGCTAAATTGATCAATTTTCCAACATTACCCTTGATATGACTCAATATTTTCAATTTCATATCTCTTTTAAGGAAAAACAATTAACACAAAGTAATGAGAAGTTTAATACCTTAAATTTGAGACATCTATTTCTGATAAAAAAAAATTGAGACATTTACAAGTGGAGAAGGATAATGGGAAAATGACAAATAAATATCTCAGAATGTCCAAAAAGATAAGTAAGGAACTCAAACTTAAAAAATGATAAGTGAGGAACTTAAATAAAAATTAACAATTAAAATATAGTGATTAACAACTGAAACATAGCAATTAACAATTGACTGGTTCCTTAATTGTCCTTTTGAAATTCGGAGTTCCTTACATGTCATTTTGAAAGTTTGAGTTCCTTACTTATCGTTTTGAATATTCGGAGGTATTTATTTGTCATTTCCGAAGATAATTGATAATTGACCCCACCAAACCAGAAAAAAAAAGTTTTTTTTTTGGTTAATCACCGCCCGGTTTAATCCGGATTCGAGGGGTAGGAGTGTTGCCCACATAGACAAGGTTGTCCCCTCTCCCAATAAGAGCGCTTCCCGGGAATTGAACACGCGTTCTCATCCTTACGGGGGTTGTAGCCCACTTACCAGCTCAACCAACTACCCAATAATAGAAAAAAAAAAAAAGTTAATGCGCTGCGAAGTTAACGTGCTGCACGAGACCCTTACTAGTCGGGACCAAACATCATAAAAGAACAGGCACATGGCGTTGGGCGTATACCCATCGAGCCATTTCAATCACACTCCCGACAAAGAAAACTATCAATTAGGCATTCACTACTCATTACAAAACTTAATATTGCTAAAACGAATTTCCAACTATTTAAAATTTGATTTCTAGATTTTGACTATTGAATTGATAACTTTTCTGATGATAAATTTAGTTTGATTTTAAAAAAATATTTTTTTATAAGATTAATTTTATTTTGAATTCTATATCTATTAAATTAAAAAGTTATTTAAAATATTAAAAATAAATAAAATCTATATTTCGTTTTGAAAAAAAAAATTAAATCTATATCATTCAAATTAATTAAATCTATATCATTCAAATTAATTAAATCTATATTCTTATTTCGTTTTGAAATAAGAATACCATTACTCACATTTATTATTATAAGCATTAAACGTGAGCCAATTATATTCATGAAGGGAAAAAAGGCTCACAGTCACACTGCAACATCCATTTTATATATGTACACATATTATAAGTTCATAACCTTGTGATGATGGAGAAAGGAACAACAATTAAGCATATATATGAAACCCCCCATGTTCTCATATTTCCATTACCTGCACAAGGACATGTGAGCTCCATGCTACTCCTAGCGGAGCTTCTAGCACTCTCAGACATCCACGTCACCTTTCTCAACACCCACCACATTCACCACCGTCTCCTCCGTTTCGCCGGAGGCCGCGGCGACATAGAAGATCGACATCCCGCCCTTCGCTTTGAGACCTTCAAGGACGGTTTTGACGATGACCACCCACGATTTGGAGGCAACATGACGGAATTCTACAATACCGTTAAGTTTCAGGGCAGTCTTAAGTTGAGAGAGTTATGCTCTGAACAATGTGGAAAAAACAGGTTTACTTGTATTATTGCTGATGGCATGTTTGGAGACATCGCTTCTGATGTTGGAGATGACCTTGGCATACCCGTAATTCATTTCCGTACAGCTAGTGCTTGCTGTTTCTGGTCATTTTTTTCTGTCCCTACGCTCCTTCAATGTAAGGAACTTCCAATCAGAGGTACATATATCTCCTGTTGTTTTTTTACCATATGTCTCTTGTTGTTCATACTATAATCATACGTATTCAGTAATAGGTAATATGAGGAATTTTTTCACATTATTATAAGATTTAACATGCAAAAGTCAAAGATAATAAATGTTTAATTTTGATTTTCAATCTTACATGATTAATGTAAAGAGGAGTGAGTGAGTATATAATAAATGATACTACCTAACCTGGCGGGTTGGCGTGAGTGGTAAGTACTCTCGTCCCTTAAGCAAGTGGTTGGGGGTTCGATCCCCAGCTCATGCGAATGGAGCAAATTCACAGGCCAGCTGTCTACCCCTATATGGGACTTCAGAACAGCGAGGGATTAGTCTCACTTGACACGCGGGTGGGGATACCCTTGGGTAACCAAAAAAATAAATGATAAATATAAGACCTAATTGACTTTTTTTTGGAGAGATTAAGGTTGCGAAATAGGCTATTAAATCATGACATATTTAATATATTTTTAGATTATACATTAGTTTATAGGTAAAATAAACTAGTTTAAGGGAAAAAATTAGGTAAATCAATTTATAATTAACTTATTTTGCTTTTTTTATAGGATTTTCTAAAAAGTTAATTAAGTCTTATATTTAGGACCGGAGGGAGTAGCGTCTAAGATTAAAATTAGAAAAATAATATTAATTTTACTAATAATAAATGATACTCACTCGGTCCCTAATATAAGAGTCAGCCGCAAAAAAAAACTTCTTAAGAAAAAATGTGAATATTAGTAGGGTGTCTGGAGTTAATGCTTCTTTTTCAATATTGCCCATGTTTATTATGATACTTTTATGAGAGATAAATGAATTGACATTAATAAATATGAAAGAGAGTTAGGAGTAAAGTAGGAAAAAAACGCATTAAATGATTAGAGAATATGAGATGAGCTTTTATATTAGAGACCAAAATCATTCAAATTTTAGCTCATATATTAGGGATCGGAGGGAGTATCACATTATTATAATGTGTATATGTACTTCTTCGTCATTTAATATAAGATTTAGTTGATTTTTCTAAGTTTTCTAGATTTTGTAAATATTGTATATTATTAGATTCTATATTAACTTCTAAATAAAAAAACTAGTTTGAAGAAAGAATCTAGAGAAAAAAATCAGATTATAATAAGTAACTTATTAAATGTTCTTCACCTTTCAAAAGGAAAAAACTACATGAACACAATTTAGTGAGCTGCAGCGACTAGCCTTGCTAACATTTTTGAAACGATCAAGAAAGAAAAAGAAAAAGGCTTCACTCAATTCTTAACTATCGCACTTTTGTGCATATGAAGGGGAAGAAGATATGGATCGTGTAATAACGAAAATCCCAGGTATGGAGAACCTAATTCGATGTCGGGATCTGCCAAGTCAATTTCGTGACATTGGTGATAATACAAAATTTCATCTAGACAGTGTAGTTGTTCAGACCCATAAAACACTTCAAGCAAAAGCTTTGATTTTGAACACATTTGAAGACTTAGAAGGCCCCGTCCTGTCTAATATGCGACTTCACTTCCCCACACTCTACACTTTAGGCCCTCTCCACTCACATCTCAACACCAAAAAGGCGTCCAAAACGATGTTGTCTCATGAGGAGAAACCGCCACCTTCCTTCACAAACAACAGCCTATTCGAAATTGATGCAACCTGCATGCCTTGGCTTGACGCTCAGCCACCAAAATCAGTGATATATGTAAGTTTTGGAAGCATAACAACAATTTCAAAAAATGAGCTTTTGGAGATATGGTATGGTTTGGTTAATAGTAAGACACGGTTCTTGTGGGTGATCCGACCTGACATGGTGGCTCAACAAGACAAAAATGATGTTCCATTTGAGCTAGTCACAGGAACGAAGGAGAGAGGGTTTATGGTTGGGTGGGCCCCACAAAAGGAGGTTCTTGAACACGTGGCGGTTGGTGGATTTATGACACATAGTGGGTGGAATTCCACGTTGGAGAGCGTGGTGGCAGGAGTTCCAATGATATGTTGGCCGCATTTCGGTGATCAACAGATTAATAGTAGGTATGTGAGTGAGGTGTGGAAGATAGGATTAGATATGAAGGACACATGTCATAGGAGTATTGTTGAGAAGATGGTGAATGATCTCATGGTGAACAATAGAGAGGAGTTTGAGAAATCAGCAAAGGACTTGGCAGATTTGGCCAAGGCAAGTGTAAGTGAAGGTGGTTCCTCTAACTCTAATTTTGAGAGTTTGATTGAGTTTTTGAAGTCATTCCACTAAAGTGAATGGTTATGTAACTTATGTTTTTCTATCGTTGCGTTCAAAGCGATATAAGCTTTCTTTCTTTGTTATTGTTTTTTTTTTTTGACATAAAAGTCATGTGAGCCCAACGTGGTTTTGATGTTACATTTTCCCCCTTTAATTTGGTAAATAAAATGGGGCTGTTATTTTCTTGAGTTTAGTCATTTTGTG
Organism: Mimosa pudica; assembly: GCA_029929735.1. Taxonomy (NCBI): domain Eukaryota; kingdom Viridiplantae; phylum Streptophyta; class Magnoliopsida; order Fabales; family Fabaceae; genus Mimosa; species Mimosa pudica. Next base: position 6,435,361 of record JAKELP010000017.1, on the reverse strand, counting down.
GTATCAACTTCTGTGCAAAAACAAGCTTTCTCTTTAGTCTGGGCCTCATTCAGCCCATTTCATGTGCTATTTGGGTAGCATGTTTGCATTATTATGTCTCGTTTTATTGTTTATTTTTTTTGGACAAATATTATTGTTAATTGAAATTAAAACAGTTTTTTTTTCCTGAGAACTAAAAAAAGTTTTTTAATTATTGATTTTTTGTTAATAAATTATATGTTTGAAATTCCATTGCCTAATCTGAGAACCTTATTGATAAACAATTTGAAAATATATTTATAGATAAGTGCTCTTTGAGCTTATTAAAGCATTCTTTGGTTTGGTCATTAGAGTCTTAATTATATTATACGCATTTTCCCTCTTTTTTCAAAAAATCCTTAAAAATAATTCAAGTATCGCCATTTACCCATAATTAAGTGTACCCTCCTCTTTCATATATTGATCAATTATACTAGAACAATGAATCATTATTATGCAATGTATGATTCATTGCTCTAATGAACTGTGTACATGAGAAACAAAATGAGAGATATTTTTGTTATATTATACTTGCCCAATGCGTACCGAAAAATGACTAATAAATTTAGTAAATCATAATAATTTTGAGTAGAATTGACTTACAATCATGCTTTGAATGATTCCCTTGGACGTAATGTAAGAAAAACGAAAACAAGACCGGCTTGCGAAACTGGTGATGGGATAAGACGAAAAGAGGATTTGCATGTGCTTGTTTTGTTATCTCTGTGACTAAAACTATCTTTTCCTTTTCCTTCCATTTTTCTGCTTGCTAACAAAATAACATGTGTAAATGATCAATAATATTTATGCTTTATTAAGTTCTCTTTCATCATAGGGGAAAATATTTGAATTTGAAAACCTATATTACCACTTCATTAGTTTAAAGGTTTGTTTTCTTTGAATTTTTATATATTTTATTTCAAAATATTTTCAAATTCACTGTTAAACTTCTACATGAATATTATTGATTGATTTGAAAAATTTGTTACCGTATATATTTAACAATTCAATTTTCTTAATTAAACATTCTCATACGATTAAGTGGTAAGATCAAATACAACGTCTTAATCTTACATAAATAGTTTTGTGTCAGAGGATGAAAGTTTGCGAAAAGTGTTTGTCATCACTTGCCAAAATACCCAATGATATTAAAGCGAGAAAGAATCTCCTTGCTAACAATCTAATATGTACGTTCGAATTTACATTAATTGGAACATATGGACAAATAACTGCAAAAACCCTTCTTTCAACGAAGTTGCTTTCTCATAATGATCTTGCTTTCATTGGCACTCAAGGAATAATTGACAACCGAAAGTAGGAAAAAATGAGGAAGAACCATTGACTCTAATAAATGGTACCCACACCACAACCTGGTTGGGTTAATGCTGATTGTTTCATAAACTATAATAGTTATGTGGCGCAAATAATGGTCTTATTTTGGATGACCATGACAATTATTGGCTGAAAGTATTCGCTAATAATGAATACTATCTCATTTCTTCTCTTTGATATACATTAACATTTATCACCCCCATTCCTCAATATAAATTTCATTAATTGACTAATTTATTTGAAGAGTTTAAAAAAGTTAGATAAAATACTTTATAATATTGTAACATTCATCTCATGATATTTATAAAATAATTATATGCATGTATCATTAGATTATAAATTAGTTCATAGCTTAAGCAAATAATCAGTCTGAAGAAAAACGATGAATATATATAAAAGATAAAATAAAAAAAAAGACATTATATTATGATTCAAAGTATTAGCTAACACTTGAATAGAGAATTAGTGGTGGTATTGTACTAAATATTGATTCACAAATTAAACTTTATATTAGCTACCAAAGATAGTAGATACCACCCTAACATAGTTACATACAACTTTGCAACACTCCGATCCTAACTATCTTTGAAAGAACCAATTTCTCTACCCATGAAAAAACTAATTAGTAGAAACATTTAGACATATTTAGATTGCCTAAATCTCATTTAGATGGTTTATATTTAAATTTTCATAGATACACAATATTGTTTAGAAATGTTTAGCAACCGGCCAGCAGTTGCTCGAGGAATTACTCTTTGTTGAGAAGTTAAAATATAATACTACTATAGTTAACGTTCACTGTGTGTTTAACCTCGCTCGAAATGAGCACCACTAATGTTATGCCCATTATTTTTCTGTATAAAAAAGCCTTTAATTTGTTAAAGAAAACCACTCCATTAATAAAGGGTAAAGGAGCAAATCTGGCCCCCAAGTAACCACCAAGGAGCGCTGAGGACCCTAAACTAACCACAAGCCCGGATCTGTACCCCAAGTAACCAAGATGTTAAAAAAATACCCCGGTTGGACGGTCAACTACGTTTGACCGTTACCTTGCTTATTTGGGTGCCACGCGAGCTCCTGCTGTGCCACCTCTGCATGCCACGTGGCATGTTAGTTTAGGGTACTCAGCGCTCCTTGGTGGTTACTTGGGGGCCAGATTTGCTCCTTTACCCAAATTTTAAATTTTTATCCATCAAATTCTTTTGATAAGATTCAATTAAATACTTAAATATTTAGGAAAAGTAATTAGAATTAGTTAACTTATGATTAAGTTTGGCATTAGATAAAAGATGTTAATTAACACTATAAATGTTATATTATGTTACAATATTCAAATTTCATTTGTACATGCTTTCAGTAGGGAAAAAAATTTGAGCGAGAAATGACAAAAGAAAACTTGTTAAATTATTCTTAAAAATAGTTTTATTACTATAAAACAAGAATTCCCACTTAGTATATCCAATCTATAGCCACTTAATATCAAACCTCATTCGAGTAATTTGAGTAATTACCTACGTTTCTCAACTAGTTATTTGAGATATATGAGTAGTTAATGGGGTTTTGAAATGTCTCAAAGTAATGGAAAATTCTAGCAATTAAAAGCGATACTCGAGTAGTTACCTATGTTACTAAACTAGTTATATGCAATACATGAGTAGTGAATGAATTTTTTTCATTTCACAAATAAGATATAGTCGTCAATTTGTCTAAAATGAAATTTAGGAAAAATGAAAAAAATAAGATATATCTTATTTGTGAAATGAAAAAAATCCATTCACTACTCATGTATCGCATATAACTAGTTTAGTAACATAGGTAACTACTCGAGTATCGCTTTTAATTGCTAGAATTTTCCATTACTTTGAGACATTTCAAAACCCCATTAACTACTCATATATCTCAAATAACTAATTGAGAAACGTAGGTAATTACTCAAATTACTCGAATGAGGTTTGATATTAAGTGGCTATAGATTTGATATACTAAGTGAGAATTCTTGCTTTATAGCAATAAAACTATTTTTAAGAATAATTTAACAAGTTTTCTTTTGTCATTTCTCGCTCAAATTTTTTTCCCTACTGAAAGCATGTACAAATGAAATTTGAATGTTGTAACATAATATAACATTTATAGTGTTAATTAACATCTTTTATCTAATGCCAAACTTAATCATAAGTTAACTAATTCTAATTACCTTTCCTAAATATTTAAGTATTTAATTGAATCTTATCAAAAGAATTTGATGGATACAAATTTAAAATTTGGATAAAGGAGCAAATCTGGCCCCCAAGTAACCACCAAGGAGCGCTGAGTACCCTAAACTAACATGCCACGTGGCATGCAGAGGTGGCACAGCAGGAGCTCGCGTGACATCCAAATAAGCAAGGTAACGGTCAAACGTAGTTGACCGTCCAACCGGGGTATTTTTTTAACATCTTGGTTACTTGGGGTACAGATTCGGGCCTGTGGTTAGTTTAGGGTCCTCAGCGCTCCTTGGTGGTTACTTGGGGGCCAGATTTGCTCCTTTACCCATTAATAAACCCCAAATAAAAGTTATACTGAAGTGATTTGGATCGGAAAAGGCTTGGGGTAGATTAATACAATAAAATAAAGAGCTTTAAAACTTTAAACATCCATCCGAATTCAAACTTCAATGATCCCGATTTCTTTATAACTTATTTTGCTCACCAAAAGCCAAAATAAAATATTGCACTTTTATATGTATCACTATGGTGATCTTATCCAAAATCTGGGACACATGTTATAGCCTAACAAAGCATTTTTTGTTCAATTCTGTTTGAATTCTAGTGTTCAGTGAAAGTGGTTAGAATTTGCCTCACTATTTGATGTGCACAAACAAACCTTTTATAACTAAACCCATCGACATTATATTAGTTGGTAATTTTATGTGTTTTTGTCAATGGATCCATCTAATCCAACCAAAGAATTTTGATGATTTTGATTGATTTAACTGCCCATTTTAAAATTTTACTTATTTAAAACTTCCTCCATTATTCCTGAATATAAAACCTATTTTGAGCGATGAATTTGGCCTTAAATATAAGATATCTTTCTAAGTGTTCCTTATAACTTTCCCCAAAGTATCCCTACTAATATCTCCTTGAAAACTAAACAAGTAACAGAAGGATAGTGAGGATAAAGGTAGATTATAAGGGTATATTAGTAATACTATGTGTCTTTAAATAATTTAACTAATATCCTTAATTTAATCAAATTAGGTAAAGACGATTCTATAAGCATGGATGGACTAATTAGTTGATCTCACCATGCACAGCTTAATTAAACGATATCCGATACGTTGACGGGAAAATTGAAAGATAACTTATTAGGATCTTATCAATGAAAAATCAAACATAAACTCCATGAGAACAAAGAGTACTTAGCGTGTGATATAATTTTAGATACTAACAAAACAAGGTGTAGATTATGCACAGTATATTGGCTTTTTTATATGATGAAAAAAGTATGCTAGGTAACAATGTATAAACGAAAAATTATGTCAAATATATGTAGTCAAACATTCTTAACCATGGATTATTCTTTGTACATTTCATTCCAATTTCATGTTTTGGATTCCATTTAACCCATTTCCCTCCAAGAAATGAAGAGAAATTAAATTTATTATTTGTCAAGTTGGACCACATATTTCCAGCATAATTATAGCAATATAAGAACAATATGATCCCTTAATATGTCGAGCTTTTTTTTATTAAACATCGCCCGGTAATTCGGCGCCTATTGGTAACTGACTAATCTGGATTTGAGGGGTATGAGTGTTGCCCATATAGGCAAGATTGTCCCTTCTCCCAATGAGAGTGCTTCCCAGGATTCGAACATGCGTTCTCATCCTAACGGGAGGCTATAACACACTTACAAACTCAACCAACTACTCATTATTATACATCGAGTTTTTTTAAGCACAAACAAGGACAGGTATATAGCATAAGCATCAACACCTCTTTTTCACTTTTTTTTACCAGAAAGCTCTTTTTCACTCTTAGCTGTGCAGTTTTGAAGGTTCATATGATTCATTTTTATATTTTGCACGCATATGCATCATTCAAATTATTTTTGAAAAATTATGTACAAAATAATCTTCTTTAGATGTTTCTAGTTATTTGTCATATGTAGGACTAACGTTACCCGTTATGCAAGATTTATTGACTTTGAGGTTTTTAAATTATAATGATCAAGATCGTGCAATGAGAAAAAAAAATATAACCAATTGATTGATTAATGATATGTTATCTATCTCTGTTTTTTTTCCAATCAAAATGAAACATAATCCCAATCATATATTTATATTTATCTAAGTTTATCACATCCTTGATCTTTAGCCCACGCTTCGGAAGCAACTATCAAAAGGTACAAAAATAACTCTCGCTAATTAGAAAATCTTGATTTAACATGAACACATATAGCTGGTATATTATATTATATTTTTTTTATGAATAATCTTAGAAAATGGTTCGGCTCACCCATAATTTAAGGACAGTGCTCTTAACTCATAATTTACTAAAGTATGTCTCTGTAGACTTTAGAACATGACAAATAAGCTCTTTCTTTGTTATTACACGGGTAAGTTTTATTTAACTTTACTTAGTTGTGTGGAGTAGTTTCTCCATGCGCCTCCACTACTAGAAAGTAACAATAATTAAGTGATACTCCCTCCGGTCCCTAATGTAAAAGCTAGCCGCCAAAAAAACGCTTCTTAAGAAAACATGTGAATGTTAGTTGAATGTCTGGAGTTAATGCTTCTTTTCCAAAATTGCCCATATTTATTATGGTACTTTTAAGAGAGAGAACTACATAACCATTAATAAATATGAAAGAGAGTTAGGGGTAAAGTAGGAAAAAATGCATTACATGAGGAGAGAATGTGGGGTGAGCTCTTACATTAGGGACCAAAACCATTCAAATTTTGGGCTCTTACATTAGGGATCAGAGGGAGTATTTGTCAAAAATCAAACACTTAACTTGTCCATCCGTTTACTAATAAGGGGATGTCTATCTTCTTAATTTGTTTTTGAGCTTAGGGCCCCCCTCTAATATGAAATGCACAAAATGTGATGGATACGTGTTTGACATCAAAATCAGTAAATCACGGCATCACCAACCCAACTCTTCATTAAACGACATAGAATGCGGTTAGTGATGATGACATTGGCTGCTAGAAGATTTTGACTTTATAAATATCTATCAACATTCAACATTATTATATACAAAATTTTTTTGAAAAAAATGGCCAAAACAGCCGCCTTAAAACGACACCACACAAGGAAACAACTTAATTCCCCAAATTTTCATGACGTACCCGTCGATTTCTCTCAAGAAGTCCCTCAAGAATCACTTTCTTCTTGTAAACCACGGAATCCAAATATAAGTCATTTGAAGCTTTATTCATGTTTTTTATGATGTCGTTTTCACTGACCCTTCTGATTCTGGGGAACAAATAAAACCACGCAGAAGTGCATAGAATAGCACATAAACGACCCCACACTATTAGTATAGCCAAAGTCACCAGAACAACTGATAAGCCAAACGCAGTGTCGTCGGAGTTGTATATCCTTGTCTTTCCTGACCGTACTGCCCTTGGCAAGGTCGAGCGTGATACGACTGGCGCTGAGATACTCTCTTCATGCGCGACATCTTGGGGTGAAGCCACGCGAATCAAACCAATCTCATTTGTTGGGTTTTGCTGTTCTCTTTCTCGTTTCATTGTCTAACAACAAATTACAAAAAAGAGCTTAGCTTTCAATTCTCATTTTTTACTAACCCGTGTTTTTAACATAGCACTCCAGGATGTTGACAAAAAAATAGCATTCCAGGAAAAACTAAAGGAAGTAAATTAATTATTTAGTTATATGCACATTAATAATTAGTTTGAAATTGAACTAACTATAAGTTTATAAGTCAGACAAATTAGTTTTTTAAAAAATCATAATATATATAAATAGTTTAAATTATAGTATAATTAATTTCCCTAATATTTCCAAATTAAAGAAGTCACCCAACTACTGAGGTAGGTGATTAAGGAGCTAGTAAGTATCTGCATATGAAGAAATCCAACATACCTACATATATCCAAAAGGGAAACAAGAAATTCAACATACTAAAGCCGGGTGCAAGAAAGAGCTTAGCTTTCTGGATGTTTTAATGATTCAAATATCTTCAATATATATAAATGTCAATTAAGTTTATTAAGATATTAAAAAATTGAATAAGCTACTCAATTAAATATAAATAATAATTACTTTAAATTATACAAATTTATCGGTAAAAAAATATTCTTTTATAAATACTTTAACTTCTTAAATATCTCAAATTAAACAAAAACAATAGCGTGTATTAAAACATGGGATTAGTGAGCAAGTATTTGCAGATGAAGAAATTGAACATATATATACCTGGGGAGGTGTGTTGTTGGCTGTGACGGGGACCACCGGAGGTGTCTGACGTGGCTCCTTGGGATTGGTTGGTGGAGGTTGAGATTCCTTTAGAGGTTTGGGAGAGTTTGACTTTGACTTGAAGAACTTCCACCTCCATTTGCGTGAATGAACTCTCTGTTGCTTGTCCTCATCAGGCAAAGAGGCATCCAACGGCACCGTTTTGGAGTCTGATTTCTTTCGAACCCTTCGCCATGACAACTTATCAGATTCTCTCATGGAAGTTTCGTGGGAAAAAGAGCCAAAGCAACAGAGGAAATTAGGTTTGGATTTAAGGGGTTTGGCCATGGGAGAAGAAAAAAGAGAAAGACTAGAAATAGAAGATCATGATGATGAGTGAGATTGAGAATTATGGCAATTAATGGATTGTATAAATACAAGTGCATCATTAAAATAACACGAAGCAAAGGGTTTTAAGATCTGATTATTTTAACTTATATGAATAAATATAGTAGTACTAGTATATAACTATATATTGGTTTGATTTTGTACAAGTTTGTTTGGCAGGAAGACCTGGACTTTGTCCTTCAGCCTCGAGTCCTTACACGTTTGCTCCTTCCTCACGTTTCCAACACTATTCAGTAGTATTCACATACACTCAAGGAGACAAGGATTAGTATATTAATTGATTATTTATTATACTAAAATTAGACTGGCTTCGCTTAGTTACAATACAAGAAAACGATTTGTTTTCATTTGCACAAAAAATAAGACATAAATAATACTCCCTCCGGTCCCTAATATAAGAACTATCCGCCAAAAAAACGCTTCTTAAGAAAACATATGAATGTTAGTTGTGTGTTTGGAGTTAATGTTTCTTTTCTAATATTGTTCATATTTATTATAATACTTTTAAAAGAGAGAAATGCATGAGTATTAATAAATATGAAAGAGAGTTGAGGGAAATTAGGAAAAACACATTAAATAATGATGAGAGAATATGAAATGAGCTCTTATATTAGGACCAAAACCATTCAAATTTTGAGCTCCTATATTAGAGACCGGAGGGAGTATATTCATCCAATACTAATTATAAGATCCTAAGTGTCAAATCACGATTTAAAAAAAGCATGTGAAAATAATTATATGTGTCTTGAGTATAAAGTTTTTTCAAGAATACATTTATTTATGATGATTAATTTATTAAGAGATAGAAATATACATACGCATTACTCCTTCGAGTCTAGGTTAATCAGTTGCCATTAGGTGCTGGATTACTCGACAGTGTTTATTAACAAAAAAAATAGCTCTAATAAATATTAATGAGAATTAGAAGCAAAACATGTAAAAACACATTAAATGGTGAGTAAATACTATGTGAGCTCTTATATTTTAAATCAAATTAAATTAGATTTTGGGCTCTTTATAATAAGAGCCACAACTATTATTTATATTATTGGTTACTCAATACCTCTGTAGCCTAAATATATTTATATAAATATCATCGAAGTGATAGTTACTTTTTTTTTATAATAATAAGACATTTTTTTACCTGAATCAGATAGATATATGATATCATAATATTAGATCAAATTGGAGCATTATTATAGATCTAGTTAAGAATAACTTTTTAAAACACATTTTCTGATATAACTATATCATGTTTAGCATAAAAAATTTAAGAGGTAATAAATAGCTAGTATTCTTTGTTTCTATATATTATTTTTAAAATATAACATTTTTCACTTGTAAAATACATATTAATAACTTGTTTTCGTTTTGTTTATATTGTGTCAGATATTTTTGATATATTTTTCTTGAAAGCATACATAAAACTACTCTTTAAGTTTTTTAATCAAATTAAATCATACTCTATTTTTATTCTTTTTTATTTTATCACAAAATATTTGTTCTAATAAAATGTAAATTAAATGCATTTAGTTATGTAAAATCAAATAATATATATGCCATCTTTAACATGATATGCAAACTAGATAATAGTTTCAAATATACAAGGTGAACATTAGCTTATTTAATTATTTGTTTGATCTTGTCAAGAAATATGTAAATTCATATGGGAAAATTTTACTCTGTGTATATTAAAATTTTATAGGAGAGATTGACATACATTTTTAATTGAAAAAAATTGTGCGTAATTTCGCCAAGGTCAAAGGAAGGTTATTGGTATCAACTGGCATTTAGAGATTGATTTTGAATATCCTCCATGATGATCTACGTGCATGCCTTAAGCCTTAAGTTGTCTTTATTTTATTTTTATTTTGATAAGATATATAGAAGAATCATGTGATGAAAAAAGATACTGTTAATTATATTTTATGGATTGTTCAAGTAGTATATATCTCCAAATATAATCCCATAATATGAATTCTTTTGGATGACACAATATAATGCTTACATAAATTGATACATATACAAGAATAGACTAAAATGGTTTATAATAAACAGTCAGAAGCAATAAGAAACTAAAACGGAAACATTGGTAGAATTTCTAATCTATTAATATATATGACTATGTGAGCGATTTAGTTGAATTTCTGGAAATCACCTCATTTAAATGTTTCTGTATGAAAAAGACAAATAACGGAAGGAGTCCCACCAATTCTTATATAGCTATCCGTGATCAAGCAAATAACCCTTTTAAGGCTGTGATAGGCCAAAGAAGCTTGCAACTCTGGGACAGACCTACATTCAGCAATTTGGGTACTTGCCTCCCCTAACAAGGTGCTAAAATCATATATATAAACAAAATTCATTTCCTTGAACGTATTATGAATTGAAATTTTGGAATGGAATCAAATTGACTGGTGGTATGATGCTTTATATTTGAGCTTTTTATTGGGGGGGGGGAATAGTTTCATTTGACATGAACATTTTTATTGATAATTAAATACCAATATACTATTAAAAATTAATAAAACTAAATCGATAATATATAATTGTGCTTTTCCTGTTTAAGAGATTGAGAAGGAGAAAGAATACAAGGCGAGTGTGAAACATGGGATAATGTTGTATTATGATTATTCGTTTTAAGACATTATTTCTCAGAGTTAAGGAAAAATGGAGATTAGATGCATGGTTCATAAAAACATTTCAGTTTCAATGCAATTCCAAACAAATACTCTGATACTGAATCGATATATATCAACTTGAACTTGAACTTTTTTAGAGTTTACTCATGTTAATAAAACACTTTAAATTATTTATTTATACCATTTGTTTTTCGAAATTAATTTACCTTACTTACAAATAATAATGTAAATTCAATTTAATCAAATGTAATATATGTTAAAATTAAATAGCCTAGTTGAGTTCTTTAATGTTCACAAAAAGTCAATTTAATGCCAAGCTTGTATGCAACATTGCTAAGGCATTTCATAATAAAAAAAGTCAATTTAATATTGTATCAAATATCAGAGGGAGTATTAAATATTGGGAGTCACACATTGGTTTTAACTTGTGTGAGGTCATTTGGATCACTCAAACGAAAAAGAAAATATGGGTTTGATCTGTTTTTCTCCGATCTAAACGATAATCAGAAATAAAAAATTTAAAGATGTGGGTTGCAAGATGAAGTTCGAGGTTCGTAGTCTCATATGATCAATACCATGCAAGATCAATCTAGTGGTCCATTTCACTACAGAATAAGATTAGGCTTGGATTCTCTAATGTATGGGCCCAACCCACTAAAGTAATGAATACACAATTTTCATTCCGTTTTTTTATCAGAATTTTTTTTCATTCCGTTTCGGTACCTAGATAAAAATTTGAGGACTTGTCAACATAACAATGTCACACCAATTCAATGATTTTACGTTTTTTTTTTATTTTTTTTTAGTTTTTAGGAACCATATTGCATTTTAGGTTACCCAAGTGAATGACACATGGAGGCTAGCTTCCACTATCATCTTACTTGTTACTGTTTAACATAATAAAATAATGTCATTCATTTTATTAACATAATTGTCTCTTCAAGAAAAAACTGTCAATAAAGCGGTCTTTTAAATGAGTTGACCAAACAGCCTAACTAAATATTTGTAACATTCTATCAGGACTTACTGCCATTTAACACCTTGGCTTGATGGTGAGAGCAACATAGCAACCTTTTTCAATGAAGTTAACGGTTAAAAACTTGGCAGGAGTTATAAGAACTGAATCGGACGGTTCGACCGGTCCAACCGTCGACCACATCATATTCAGTTCAACGGTCATCAGTTTAACCGTCAGTTCAACCATAGATTTGAGCGATCAGACAGTATTGAACCATGACCTGAAATCTTGTACGACTCGTTTTCCGGTTCGGCTTTTACAATAGTGCTTGACACTCACCTTTATTGAACCAAACAGGAATCACTAATGGGCCAAGCCTGATCTATTAATTAATGTCTGATCTTTACTAGGTGTAAGCACGAAAGTGATGTTGCTACAATTTCACGTGGTGAACCAGTAGACCCCTCTAAAGCAGGCTTTAGTCACTATCATAAAAATAGGGTTTTATTGTCAAGAGATGTTTCAAAAAGCACTAAATTGAGGGAGAGTCATAGCTACAATTTCACATGGTGATCCAATGGGGGCCTTCAAAATTAGGTTTTAGTCACTTACAAAAATTAGGAGTTATATATTGTCCAATAGAATCACTACAACTAAGATCGTTTCAACAAAAATTGGCTGATTACTTGTCTAAAACTATTCAAATTTTATTTTGTTTTAAATAAAAAATATCTTAATTAGATAATGAATAAGAACAAAATAATGGACTTATTTTTTAAAAACACAAAAAGAAATCGCAACTACTTCAGATAAGTATGTTTGAGTTTTATGGTATGTATGGATTATTGACTTAGGGTAATGTTTTGGGTTGAAAAGGCACTTAATTAAAACCCCATTTTCACTAAGTTAAAATGTGATGGCACTCTCTTGGAGTATTCAAGAATTTCCAAAGCTTTTATCTATCTACATCTTTATCTACTTCTCTTCATGACGTGTTCTCTCTTCCATCACCCATTGAAGCTTCCCGGCAATCCTACGTTTCTCAAAAATATCATCGTAGAACAAGCTAAGACAACAAAATAAGGGCAACAAGAACAACTAAAGTGTATTTGAAGATGGCCGGAAGAGAAGATAATAAGTGTGAAACTAATCAAACCCATGTTATGATATTTCCATTACCAGCTCAAGGTCACATAAACTGTATGCTTCAACTCGCGGAGCTTCTTGTTCTTTCCAACATTCAAGTCACATTCCTCAACTCCGATCACATCCACCGCCTCCTCCTCCGTTTTGCAGATATCCCTACTCGTTTAGCCACCTATCCCGGTCTCCACTTTGACACTTTTTTTGACGGTCTTCCGGACGACGACCCAAGAAGTGGAGATGACATTGGAGAAGTGATAAAATATGTGAATTTGACCGCTATGCCTCAGTTGAGGAAGGTTTGCTTGGATGAAGCTTCTGGAAAGCCAAGGTTTAGTTGTATTATTGGAGATGGCATCTTTGGACATCTTACCAACCAACTTGGACAAGATCTTGGGATTCCTGTTGTTCATTTTCGGACAATTAGTGCTTGCTCTTATTGGGCCTACTTTTGTGCTCCTAGGTTGTTTGAATCCAAGGAACTTCCCATTCAAGGTTTGCATACAATTTACTCTTATTATGTCCTTAACTTAAGACTAAGTTCATTTATTCCAAAAATCATTAAAAAGATAAATAATTATTAAGTCACTTTTATATTAATTTACCTCATTTATCTAAATTATTTTTTATTTTCAAACTAATATAATTAAAGGGTTAAGGAACATTTTAATCAATATAGTATTGGTATAGGAGCTTCTAAGATATAATTATATATGTTTTAAAGGCCTTGTATACACAATAAAAATTTGAAATAAAGTATAACAGCATGATGTTAAGAAGCACTTAATGACCTCTTCTATTTATGTTGATGTGGAGGTACATGCACATGTCTACTTGTGTGATGAGGTAGCCAACATGTACACATTATGATTAAGTAACATGTTAATTAAATTCTGTAATAAAAAAAATATGTTAATTAAATTCATTAAATTGATTGAAAAAAGTAAACTAGATGAACAAAGCGAGTATATCCCTTCTCTTCTCTCTACACATGTTTTCTTGGATTTCATTCACATTCAAGTATATTATAGGGGAGGAAGACATGGATCGCATGATAACTAGTATACCTGGCATGGAAAATATCGTTCGATGCAGAGATCTCCCAAGTTTCCTTCGACAAACTCATAAGGATAATCTTGCTGGAGATTCTCTGGTGTTCGAGACCCATCAATCACTTCGAGCAAAAGCTTTGATTTTGAATACATTTGAACATTTAGAAGGCCCAATCCTCTCCCAGATTCGACCTCACATCTCTAGACTCTACACTCTAGGCCCTCTCCATGAACACCTCAAATCAAGAAAGGCTTCCAAAACGACGTCGTTTGATGATAAAGTGCCAACTTCATTTACAAACAATCTCTGGGACGTGGATAGAACTTGCATGACATGGCTAGATTCTCAACCACCAAAGTCAGTGATATATGTGAGCTTTGGAAGTATAACACAGATGTCAAGAGATGAGCTTTTAGAAATATGGTATGGTTTGGTGAACAGCAAAAAACGGTTCTTGTGGGTGGTCCGACCCGACATAGTCGGGTTTGGACAAGACGGTAAGGATATGCCTTTAGAGCTAGTGGAAGGGACAAAGGAGAGAGGTTGCATGGTGGGGTGGGCCCCTCAACAGGATGTTCTTGTACACGTGGCGGTTGGTGGTTTCATGACACATAGTGGATGGAACTCAACGTTAGAAGGTGTGGCGGCCGGAGTTCCTATGATATGTTGGCCTTACTTTGCTGACCAACAGATAAATAGTAGGTATGTGAGTGAGGTATGGAAGATAGGGTTAGATATGAAGGACACATGTGATAGGAAAATTGTGGAAAAGATGGTGAATGATCTCATGGTGGAAAGGAGAGAGGAGTTTGAGAAATCAACTCAAGGTATGGCCACCTTAGCCAAAACAAGTGTGCGAGAAGATGGTACTTCATTCTCTAATTTTGACTGTTTTGTTCAGTTCTTGAAGTCACTTGGCTAGTCTAAAATCTATTTGATGGTTTTCATTTTATGGAATTACGTAACTTCAAGTATATAATTAGTTCCATGCTATTTCACTAGCAAAATCATTTTTATCAAATCTGTATAATAAATGTTTTTAATATGTTTGATTGGTATGTGTAAATTGGAGGAATTTTATTAGAATTTCATTTATTAGAATTGGAGGAAGCACAATGATTTCACAAGATGGACCAACCAAAACTAGGCCTTAGACATCACTATCATTCAAATTAGTTAACTATACTCCAAAGTGTCTTGTTATCTGAATTATGTCAAGTAGAAATGCTACAACTAAGATCATCATTACAATCAAGTTGGCTAATTAGTTAATTAGTAAACACAATTCAAATTTCATTTTGTTTTCAATAAATAATTATATTTATTCAAAGAATGGTGAATTAATATTTTTTTTATAAAATAAAAACGAGATGTCAATCATTTCAAATAGATCAAATAATTAAAACTAAAATAATATGAGTTTTAGTGTTTTCAGAGTTGAAATGACGTGGATTTTCTCTCCAGAAGACTAGTAATGCAGAATAAATTTAAAAAATGTTTTGATTTAGGAAAATCTTAGATAAGTGAAAATTGAATTTATTTAAAATAAAAAATGATTCTAACATTTTAAAATGATAAATTTGAGATGTTCAGACAATTGAATACGAAAATAAATTACTATATTTTCAAACAATTTTCTTTTTCTTTTTCTAAGGAAAACCTGTTAATGTAGGGATCCGATACTTTCACAAAAATATATATCCTCAAAAATGGAAAAGGACACTTTAGTCGTATATATTGAGAAATCTCAAATTAGACCCTAGGGTAGAATTTGAAACTTTATACTACCTCCAGTCCTAAATATAAGATCTAAATAACTTTTTTTTTGGAGAGATTAAGGTTGCAAAATATGTTATTAAATGATGACATATTTAATATATTTTTAGATAATTCATTAGTTTATAAGTATAATAAACTAGTTTAAGGGAAAAAATTAGGTAAATTAATTTATAATTAACTTATTTTTTGTTTTTTTAGGATTTTCCAAAAAAGTCATCTAGGTCTTATATTTAGGACCGGAGGGAGTATATTACTAAAATACATAAATACTCTCAACAAAATTTTGAGGCACAAATGTAGTGGTCTAGTACCAATTAATTATCAAGTGGAGCAGATTATTTAGTAATTCCATAAATTATAATGAATTTGACCATTATTATGTTAGTGCAAGTAGGATTATAAGGGCGACATAGCATAATGTGGTTGATGAAATGGCAAAGTGTGGTTATTATTATTATATTATACATAAAAATTACTACTATTATTAATAAAAAACCATCAGAGATAACAAAAAGATGGGCATCAGGTCTGATAAAAATACCCATCACTCACTAACACAAACACTTTGAAAGAGAGAAACTGAAACACATTTAAGTGTGACATGAACTTAGTGGGACACATATTTCAGAGCGAATCGATCGACGGTGAAAAGGAGTGTGTTGGAGCAAATTAAAGGTGACAAAGCCATCAAGTGACGGTGGGGTGAGCTTCGACATTGGTGGACCGCATCGTACATGGTAAGAGTGATGAGTTTTAGCTTTGTTTGAGGCGGAGAAGAGTGAGGAACACGAGGGAGATGAACGTGGGGGTTTCTCAAAATGAGGAAGACAAGGTTTTATTTTTTCATAATTTGGAAAAGGGAAGGTGTCTCGTTAAACCCTCTACCTACCACGTGCATGCCCAAATGTAAAAATTGCCAAGGCCATGCAACGCTTTTTCCTTAAATTGACAAATTTACTAATTTTTTTTCTAAACTTCATTAATTTGTACTACTGTGCTACTTCTTAACTAATCGGTATTACCTTTGTCCTCGAAATTGTTATCTATTTTTGGTGTACTTTGGAAAATTGTAGAGTACTAGATCTCCATTTTTAACTCTTACTATTACCAAGTTGAAAATTTATATATATGGTAAAGTTGTAAACTCTCATATCTTATATATTGTCAACTACTAATGAAACATTTTGGTGTTCTAAACTGTTGACGGAAATCAGAAAATTGTTATGATAATGTTAAAGTGTATCTATTAAACTTGTGAATATTTATGTTGAATTTAATAATTACAGTGGCATTTGTATGTTTGCACAAATTACCGTGAAATCCCAGATTTTTTATGGATTTTATTGAAAAAATTATTTAAAGGGATTTTTTTGAACTGAAGTTTTAAGGATCGATTAGCCCTTTTAGTATCAAAGCATTTTTCTTGGATTTTCCGCAATCTTATATTTAGCCAAATTAAATATTTGTTCATCCTCTCTCGCGGAGCTCGCTAACAGGCCAAGTCTGAGTTGTTAATGTCGAGAGATAATAATGAAAAGCATGAAAGTTGAAAGTTGAAAGTTGAAAGTTGAAAGTTGAAAGTTGAAACTGATAGCTAGAGTTAGTACAATTCACATGTTTAAACAACCAACAAGCCTCTGTTTCAAAGAAAAACAGAATCTGAATTATTTCAGAGCAGTGGGGTTGAGTTATAGTGTTTTCATTTCACAGACGTCAAAATGTAGTGGGACTGATCTCCCTTGGAGTATCCAAGAATTTCTCAACTAGTAACTAGATTTTTAAAATGTTGGAAGGTTATATTTGACACTTAAGTATACATAGAGTATCATATAGAGTATCATATCTGATTTTTAAATTTTTTTAACCCAAATTAACCCTAAAAAGTGTGGAAAAAATATTAATGGTTAAATATAACCCTTCGTGTATACTTTTGTGATAATATAACCTTTCATATATATACTTCAAGGGTAAATATATGACCCTTTGACATACTTTTAAGCATATATATATCCCTTCGTGCATACATATTTTTGAGAGGAATATGATTATCAGTATATTTGTCATTTACTATTAAAATATTAATGATCACCTTTGTGCATATTTAATGTGTAAAAATTGTGGGTGTTCATGAGACGGAACAAGATCGGAACACCCCATGTTCCATCTTGAAAAAAGCTCGGGAGAGGGTTTTCGTCCTGTGTCTCATCCCGTCCCGTTCCAATTTATAACAGTTTGTATTTGTAACAAACAAATAAATTAGTTTAATATTGTTTCTATAATATATTTTATACAACATAATAAGGTAAAATTTTATTAGAATCCTATTTTTCATAAAAAATGTCATATACACTCATACATGATATAAATGACACATGTTTTTTTTAATACGCACACACACACACACATAAGCACACATATTAGGGACGAAACGTGATTGAGACAACCCCCGTGTCATGTCCCATCCTAAAAATGAATTTTGTCTCACCCCAAAAGTTTTTTGAGACGGGAATTTTCTGTACAAATAGCCATGAGACAGAAAAAATTTACACACCATACCCCTAGTAAATATGACCCTTCGACATACTTCGAAAGCAAATATGAGCATGAGTGCATACCTTAGAGACAAAGAATATCATTGATGCACATTTCGTAGGCACCTTTGAACCAAATATTTCAAGTTTAGATATAATATTTTTTTGTATACTTCTACTACTTTTGAGCAAATATGACATTAACCATTTTTAAATTTTCATCTACAGCTTTGCCTTTTCAAATTTCCATCTACTACTTCTACTCGTGGGGTTCAGGTACTCTCAGAAGCCCACATCTCAGTATCCCTCAGAATCCCAAAATTCAGGCCATTGAAATGATCTAAAGGGCAAAGTGGTGCCACATCATAAAAAAAAACTAATCTATACCACCATCAGTCATCACCTACCTCAACCCTCTCTCCCACCTTCACTCAACCCCTCACCTCCACAATCCCCAACCCAAACCTCGCCGACGGCAACGACGGCGACGCCGCCGCCGTCGACAGTGACCATGACGGCGGCCAAGCTGACTGTCTTGCCCTCCCAATTCAAACATTATGACCCCCACAGAATATTTTCTTTTCCTCCTCCTTGCACAAGACAAGTATGAAGAAACACATGAACGTGGCTTTTGTTTCCAAAAGCTTCAAACGTTTTTGATGGGGGCAAGAGGAGGAAGAGTAATAAGAAAGAGCAAGTCACGATACATTCAATAAAGAAGAGCAAGCCACATTTTTAATGGCCGCTGCCGTCGTGGTGACCGTCGACGGTGGCTTCACCGCCGCCGACTCCGCCGCCGTCGAGGTTTGGGTTGGGGATTGTGGAGGTGAGGGGTTGAGTGAAGGTGGGAGAGAGGGTTGAGGTAGGTGATGACTGATGGTGGTATAGATTAGTTTTTTTTTTTTTTTATGATGTGGCACCACTTTACCCTTTAGATCATTTCAATTGCCTGGATTTTGGGATTCTGAGGGATACTGAGATGTGGGCTTCTGAGAGTACCTGAACCCCTACTCGTGACGTGTTCTCTCTTCCTTCACCCATTTAAGCTAACCTGCAGCCATTCTATATATAATTCTCAGAAGTAGCTAGAGAACATAATAAGGTTAACATATAAGAACGACCAAAGAGAATTTAAAGATGAATGGCGGAGAAGATAATCAGTGTGAAACTCATCAAATCCATGTTTTGATGTTGCCATTACCAGCTCAAGGTCACATAAACTCTATGCTTCAACTGGCTGAGCTTCTTGTTCTTTCCAACATCCATGTCACCTTCCTCAACACCGATCACATCCACCGCCTCCTACTCGATTACGCCAATATCCCCTCTCGTTTAGCTGCCTATCCCGGCCTCCTCAACTTCGAGACCTTCTCCGACGGGCTACCGACAAACATTGACCCCAGAAGTGCAGACAACGTAGGAGAAGTGATGAAATATATGAATTCAAAAGCCATGCCTCAGTTGAGGAAGATTTGCTTGGATGAAGTTTCTGGAAAGCCAAGGTTTAGTTGTATAATTGGAGATGGCATCTTTGGACGCCTTACCAACGAACTTGGACAAAACGTTGGGATTCCTGTTGTTCATTTTCGTACAAGTAGTGCTTGTTCGTATTGGGCTTACTTTTGTGCCCCTAGGTTGTTTGAATCCAAGGAACTTCCCATTCAAGGTATGCACATACTATGGTTATCATTAATATAAAATTAGTTGATATATTCGATTAATAAATATATTTTATTTTTTATAAAAAAAAACCTAAAAAGGGTAAATAATAAAGCACTTATATTAATTTACTTTATTTTTTTTATAAATTAGTTTATTCGATTAATAAACTATTTAAGATTTTCTCATTATGCAACTTATTTGAACTCATTAACTTCACTAAAAAAAAAAGTAAACTAGGTGTACAGAGTGAGTATACACCATATCTTTGTGGAACTCATTGACATTTGTGTGTATTGAAGGGGAGGAAGACATGGATCGCATTATAACCAGTATACCTGGCATGGAAAATTTGGTTCGATCCCGGGATCTCCCAAGTTTGTTTAGACAAACCTATAAGGAAAAGGAAAATCTTGCTTTAGATTCTGTGGTATTCGAGACCCATCAATCAATGAGAGCAAAAGCTCTGATTTTGAACACATTTGAAGACTTAGAAGGCCCTATCCTATCACAGATTAGACAACACATTCCTAAACTTTACACACTAGGTCCTCTCCACGAACACCTCAAATTCCTAAAGGCCTCCAAAATGATGTCGTCGTCTGAGGAGAAATCGCCAACTTCATTCACAAACAGTCTCTGGGAAGTGGATAGAAGTTGCATGACATGGCTTGACTCTCAGCCACCAAAATCAGTCATATATGTGAGCTTAGGAAGCGTAACAAAGATATCAAGTGATGAGCTTTTGGAGATATGGTACGGTTTGGTGAAAAGTAAGAAACGGTTCTTGTGGGTGATCCGGCCAAACATGGTTGGATTTGGACAAGATGGAAAGGATGTGCCTTTAGAGCTAGTGGAAGGGACAAAGAAGAGAGGTTGCATGGTGGGCTGGGCCCCACAACAGGAGGTGCTTGAACATGTGGCAGTTGGTGGTTTCATGACACATAGTGGATGGAACTCAACGTTAGAAGGTATAGCGGCTGGAGTTCCCATGTTGTGTTGGCCATACTTTGCGGACCAACAAATAAACAGTAGGTATGTAAGTGAGGTTTGGAAGATGGGGTTAGATATGAAGGATACATATGATAGGAATGTTGTGGAGAAGATGGTGAATGATCTCATGGTGCAAAAGACTCAGGAGTTTGAGAAAGCAACTCATGGTATGGCCACATTAGCCAAAACAAGTGTACGAGAAGGTGGTACCTCACACTCTAATTTTGACTGTTTTGTTCAGTAGTTCTTGAAGTCACTTAATTAGTCTAAAATATAGGGTTAAATATTATATTATTGTGATCAATAAACTATATGGAAAGTATTAATTGGCCAACGAATAATAAGAGATCTTATTCTGACCAATAATCAAACAAAAAAAATGGTACATTTTAGTCAATAGACTATTAAAAAAATACTAAAATATCATTCTCTTTGATCATTTATTTTTAAAACCCAAATATTATACCCCCATGTTCTCTCTCTTCCATTATACTGAAACTTATTAGATTCAATCCAGGGGCCAAATCATCTAAGAATAAGAGATTCTTATCATAGGTGGCAACCATGCCATGATCATCCACCATAATAATATGAAGATTAGGGCTCTTACATGAAGTCGCCCTCATGTGAGCGAGGGATCATGGCACGGTTGCCACCTGTGATAAGAAGCTGTTATTCTTAGAAGATTTAGCCCTCTAGATTGAATATGAGAATTTTTTGTATAAAGAAAGAGAGAGAGAGAGTATGAGGGGTTTGATATTTGGATTTAATTAATAAATGAATGATTGGGGAGAAGAATATTTTAGTATTTTTTTAAGTAATCGATTGGCCAAAATGAATCATTTTTTCATTGACCAGAAGGAGACTTTTTATTGTTCATTGGCCAAATTGATACTTTCAAAATAGTTTATTGGCTAGAATAATATTTAACACTAAAATCTAAATTGTGGTTTTCATTTCTTGGACTTAATTAATTTCAGGTGTATAAGTTGTTCCATCTTATTTCACTAGCAGAATCATTTTTAGTGATATTTATGATTTGATTGTGGTTTGTGTGCAAAAAAATTGTTCTTATCTCCTTGTAATTATCGTGTTATCTTAGATCAAGCATTTATGTATAATCTCCTTGACAATAAACTTACATATAGTAAGAGACCTTCTTTAATCTCACTTTTGTTTTGCTTTTTAGGACTTTTTCACGTATAACAATATTAAGGTTGTAAATTCGAATTCCACCTATGTAAGGACTTTATTTGAGGCGATCTATAAGTACATTTGTAAGTGCACTTTGAGTGCGAAAGCTTAATTTAGCCTTGGTGAATTCCTGTGACCCAACTCACTTAAACATATTTATATAAAAAGGAATATGAATGTAATTAGTATAAAAAAACAATGAATTAGTCATTTGGGCTTTAGCCACAGAATTTCGTCAGTAGAGTTAACATTTGGTGCCTAAATAAGAAATTTTGTAGCTAAATATTTAGCTCGCCCTATTTTCTGATGGATTCCATTGCTAATTCATTGATTTTTTTAATAGGGAATTAAGACAAATAATTGGAATACAGAAAGTTATATATAATACTAACGTACATATCTTGATTTATTGGATCTACTGAACTTGATTTGGAATTTCCCTAATTTATGTATAGCTTCATATGGGATTTTCCATTATCAAGTTTGATATATAACTCGTAATTAAGATGTTTTTTTTAAAATATTTGAGTTTATTTATTTATCACTTAAAAAAAATATAGATGGTTTTTTACTCTCTTAATTGTTGATAGTATCAGTGAATATGCGACTTCGAATTTTTAAGAAATATTTGATCTCTAAGTCCTCTTAATTTCAACTAATAATTTTTCACTAAATGTTTATAATTTTGGAGTGGCATTCTATGCTCATCATATCGTATGGAGAAATAGGTTTCTCATCTCAACCATGTGTAGTTCAAAATTATATTGTCATCCAAATTCAATTTGATGTATTATAATATTTTTTTAATTAAATCTTTAATGGGTGAATTTTCAATTTTGATGTACTATTATTGCCCAAGGATCAACAATAGTACATAATTATTTGAAGGTTCACCAACGATGACCAACTTTTGCCTTGAGATCAACAATAGTAAATAATTATTCGAAGGTTCACCAATGATGAGTCCCACACTTAGACAAAATGAAAGCTTGAGAACAATCTTTATAGAACAATGATACCCTCATACCCCCACACTTAGATGTCACATTATCCCCAATGTGAACATGTAACACAAGTAGTGGAATTACAAAAATATCTATAACAAGTGTAAACTTTCATATCAACTAAGCATAGTACTCAAGAGGCACACCATCAAATCTAACCCTCACACACATATCAACCAGTATAAAGACTCATCACCAAAACAATTCTTAGTCAAATAAAATCAAGAAAAAGTTAGAAGAATACTCCCCTTCCTCTTCTCGATTTCCACCTTTAGCTCCTAGTCCATCAAGATCAAGTTGAAGCATCCTTTGGGGTCAAAAGAAGAAAAAAAAATCCTACAAACTCAAAAACAAAACATCAAATACCAAAACCTTGGGTTGCCTCCCAAGAAGCGCTAAGTTTAAAGTCTTCAGCCAGACTTTCCAAACAAATCCTTAGTCATAAGTATCAAACACAATAATCACCTCATCTTCATTCCTTTTCAAACAGTATAAGTAATCAATCAAACTAATTACTTGTGCCTTTTCAATCATAGACAATTTCAAAGAACAAGCAATCACTGATTTCAAAGGAATTAAAATATGCTCATACAAACAATTAGATATATGTCTTTCTAAGAATAATGAGCATCCAATAAAATCAATTTGACTCTCATCAGTAAGAGTCACAACAGTAATAGGAGAATCATCCAAAGTAGCTATAGGAACACTCACATCAACATGTATATCAGAATCACAGGCATTTGAATTCACATTTTCAACATCAATTAGACACCCATCAATTTCTTTCAAACAAGTTTCAGGCTCTATGACAATCTCTAAATCTTCTTCAACTGCATGGTCAACTCTATTCTCAATTGATTCACACCTATTGAAACTATCGTTAAGTGATTTTAAACTATCCTCAATTGCTTCTAACCTTTTCCAATTATCCTCAAATCTGAAACTGTTTCTTTGAACGCTTGATCCAGAACTATTGTAGTATTTCTCATGCCTTTTCAAATTTTCCTCTTGCATTGTCAAACAAGTATTGACTAATCTTTCTAATCTGTCTAACCTTTCTAAACAAGAATTCTCATAATCAATGTTTTCTTGAACATGTGAGTAAGACATGAAGGGTGGGTCTATTGCATGTGAATAAGAATCTACATGTGGGTTTCAACACTCATCTTGCTCAAAATTCCAACTACGCCTAGACAAATTATCAACATAAGTTTGTTGCCAAAGCAAAAATGGACAATTCTCAGGTACATGATTATTTCCACAACAATAACAACGATACCACTTATAATTAGCCTCTGAATAGTCCATCTTTCTATTTTTTCCAAAAGAAAAAAAAAACTCAAACTAAAACTACTAAAGAATTTCTAATTCTAATTACCAATTGCCTTGAGTCCCCGGCAACGGCGCCAAAAAGGAAATAAAGAGAAAGAGGTTGATATATGTGCATTCATCATACAAGAAAAGGAAAGAAAAAAAATAAAATACTAAGTTACAAACAAGTTCATAGTACTCTAGGTTGTAAAAGAAACTAGGCACACATGAGGTCCAAATTCATCAGAGAAGTTAAATCAAAATCCATATCCAAATCCATTCAAAGAATAAAAGGAGATACTGAACTAAGTGAATCCTTTGCTTGCTTCAATTTCTCTTCGTGCGTGTGCGTACAGGATTGGAAGAATTTCCTTTTTGTGTGTGCTGATGAATAATGATGCTCTAGAAACGTGCCACCTCAAGCTTCCACCCTCTTCCTTTATGCGTTGATGTGTATGTGTATATGTTAGGAAGAAACTGAAAAACCCAAGGACCCTTGCTCCTGCGCCGCTACCTCCTCTCTTTTCTGCGTGAATTCCTCTAGGCTTTAGGAAATTGGAAGAATTAAGACCAGCCCCCTCTTCTCCTCAATTGCATGTGTATATTTATAATAAGATAGCCCAACACTATATTGCCTTTGCCTTGCATGTTAAGTTTCTTTTCTTTCCTTTTCTTGCACATAATCAAATCCTCTCCTTCTCTTTATTTCCTTTTTTATTAAATCTGCATTCATGAAGAGAAGGAAATAGAAAATAATCACAATAACTCAATCACATAATCTCATTAATAGGAAACTTCTCATCAAAATATTTCTTTTAATATATTAAGTTTCCTATTTCAATTAAATTTCATATTTTCCAAAAGAATCACTCATATACTCTCAAATTACTTTCTTTCCAATTCACATCAAAATCAATCAATTATTTAATTCATGACTCCCCAAATACAATAAAATATTTCCTAAAAACCACTAAATGTGGTGAGTCATCAACCAACTTTTGCCTCGCACTACAAAAGACACGGGTCATGCCGGCGGAAGAATTTCGCTACATTCCTGCGGTTCTAACCGCCGGCATGACTCTACAGCGTTTATCACAAACACAGGCGAATTGAGCGTCGGAAAGTTACGTAGCTGCGTTTCTGAAACCGCGGGAGAGTTTTAGAAACCGCCAGAACGCAATTGGCGGGTTTTTTGAAATTTCCAGCTTTCCCGCGTTAACAACCGCGACTATGTGTATGCTATTTTAATATTTACATGCCGGCGTTTGGAACCGCCAGCATGTTGAGCTTCATATTTAAAAAAAAACATTAATTTAACCATTATAAATAATGGTTAAAATTAATGCGAGAATAAGAAATGATAAATAACAAAATAATAAGAAATGTAAAATAACAATAAAAATATTGAACCATAAAATCAATCTGAGTTCTTTTATTATAATAAATCCAAATTTTTTATATTAACAAAACCAAAAAACAGTTCAAAAATAAAAAGACTATTTTTATGGCTAAATATAGTTACTAACAGTTTATCATTAAAGTTTCAATGACAGAAACAAAAATATAAAAGAAAACTAAAACATTAAAAAAAATGCTTTTTTTTAAAAACTGTAAACAAAGGAGCTTTATTTAAAATAAGGAAAACTAAAACATTAAAAAAATGCTTTATTTTTGAAAATTGTAAACAAAAGAGAGGAAAACAAGTAGAGAGAAAGAATAAGAGAGAAGATGGAAGAGACAAGAGGGAAGGGGCGAGTATAGAGTGAGGGAAGGTCAGTATTTATAGGTGAAGTTCGCTGCTTAGCTGCGTTTGTAAACGCGGCGGAGGTATATTATTATTTAAACATAGCGGCGGTTATAAATGCCGGCGTGCGATATTATATTTTAACATTTAAACATGCCGGCGGTTATAACCGCCGGAATGTATTTATTTATATTAAATATAAATAACGTGTCAGCGCTTATACATGCCGGCAAGTTAAATTAAATATAACATATGGTTGCAGCGGTTGTAAACGCGGCTACGATATTACTTTTTTAAAAAATAGGAACTTTGGGGCGTTTGTGACCGCAGACATGTTTTTATATTTTAAAAAATTGAAATCTTTCGCACGCTTCGAATCGCCGGTAAGTTAACAAAATGAAAAATAGTGCCACATACCGGCGCTTACAAACACGGTACGTGTGCTGGAAAATAAAAAAATAAAAAAAAAATGATTTCCTCCTGCGTGGCGGCGTTTGCTGCGCCGCTTTCCTGCGTTTGGGAACAACCGCCGGAACGCGAAACACTTTCCAGCGGTTTTTTTAAAAACGCAGCAACGTGGACGCTGGCGAGACGCGAATTTTTTGTAGTGTCGAGATCAACAATGATTTTTTTCGTAATATGAAAATAAGATTAAACGTGAAATTTCTAAAATGCCCTTATAAAAAATAAACAATCTTCTTCCTTCTTCTTTCTTCTGCCAACACCTTCCTCCCATGACTCTCCCCTTCTCCTAACACCACTGGCGCTGCAATGGCAGGCGCCTCCTCTGCCCATACTCTAGCTCATTCCCCTTATTTGGAATGAGACTCTCTTCTTCTTCCTCATGAGGGCGATGAACCAACCTCCCTTCATGAGGATGGAGAAGAGAGCCTCATTCCAAAGAAGGGGAATGAGTTTGGCGCCCGCCACGGCACTAGTGGTGGCTGGTAGTGAGCCTCCGCCGCTGGTGTGGGTGTTGGTGGTGGTAGGAGAGAGGGGAGGTGTTGGCATATAGAAGGAGGAAAATTATTTAATTTTTTATAAGGGTATTTTACACTTTTCACGTTTAATCTTAATGTTACATTAAGGAAAATATCATTGTTGATTCATAACAAAAGTTGGACATCATTGATGAACATTCGAATAGTTATGTACTATTTTTATCCTTAAGCAATAGTTATGTATCAAAATTAGGTCTTCGTCCATCTTTAATTTAATAGATACAAAAAATATGTTTGAAAATATGGTTATTCAAACATTTTAAATCTCTGGACCATATAGATCAAATTTTGGTTGATTCAGATTTACTAATACGAAATCGATTTATTATTACTACGATGAGCACCCAACTGGAACCCAATAATTTTTTTCTTTTATAATGACTCTAGTTATGTTTTTTTTTATTATGTTGTTGTTATAATTTTTTTATTTGTATCAAGCCCTCATAGTTTTAGCTTATTATGATCAAGCCATGTAACTTTAAGTGACTAATAATAAATAGGGAAAACAAGACCAAACTTACTAAAAGTAGATGAGCTCTAGGGGGATTCATTCATTCATGCACACACAATCAAGAGGCGGCGACCATTGTTCCTCAATCATGTTCAGTTCTTGCTATCCTTTTGGATCTGGATTTTAAATCAATTGTAATGTTGATTGAAATCATGTGTGGCTAATTTACTTTACAGCATAGGACACTATAAACTTATTTGTGACTTAGATATATTTTTCCTACTTATTAGTTATGCTTAATTTAATTCAATTTATTTAATCTTTTTTGAATTCATTATTGATTGGCTACCATTGAACATAATTAGAAAATTTAGAATTGAACTCACCAAGGAATCTTAAATAAATCATGAGATTAACCAGTATGGAATTAGATTTCAATTTAATTTGCGATTAATATAAGCATATACCAAAAAGCTCTGTATAGTAAAATTAAAGTGAAATTTTTTTTTGTTGGAAAAATTAAAGTGATATCAATATACATAATACCTAATAGATTAGTGTAATAAATTACATAAGTAATATATGTAAGAATTTAAGTGGACCGAAAGACATTTATAGACACTAATACTTTAGATTTGCTGGTTGAATTACGTCTTAATAAATTTTGTGGGAATAGTAAGATTTAGGAAGTAAATAAGGGATTAGATACTCTATAATGTTCTTTTGGCGGATGCTTGTGGGTTTCAACACTTTCCACTTGATTAATTTTTGAGAAAGAAAAAGGACCAATCCATCAGCAGCGGGCCTTCGCCGTTCACGGGAAATCATTATTAAATACTCCTAGATCTTATTTCAGAATATTTTTGTCATTTCATATAAGCTTTATGAACTTGAACGTTTTACACCATGTCACCTTTCTACCCTTACCCAAATTCAATGACCCTTCCAGTTTTCCCTTATCTCTAGTGATACTTTTTGTGTCTTTTTCTCCTAAAGATGTCTTTCAATTTTTTTAAAAAAAGCAACATATTCTTGCTGGTTGATTAAATTAATTTGAGGGCCACCACTGTCCCCTCATGCAGATGAATATTAAACCTATTCCACATGTTTCTGACTTAACATTATACAGAAATGGGGTCAAATTTGTCCCCATATACACATCCAGACAAGACCTATGTTCATAAAAAGTTCCAGAGCTACACGGTACACTATAGAATAACCAAAAAAATAACAAAAGAAAAACCGATTTATGGTCGCATCCAAGAATACAAGCTATCTTCAGAGGCTTTGAAATAGAGAAGATCCTAAGGAGGAAGAAGAAAGTGATAATCATGAAAAAAAAAGTAGATGATAACAAAAATTGTGAGAGTGACACCCATGTATTGATATTTCCATGTCCAGCTCAAGGTCACGTGACATGCATGCTTCAGCTAGCTGAGCTTCTTGCTCTTTCAAGTATCCATGTCACCTTCCTCAACACAGACCACATTCACCGCCGCCTCCTCCGTTTCGCCGATCTCTCTTCCCGTTTCGCTGCCTATCCCAATCTTCACTTCCTTACTTTCTCTGATGGACTTCCGGATGATGACCCCCGACACGGGGACAACCTAGGCCAACACATCAAGCAGGTGAATCTGCATGCCAAACCTCAGTTAAGAAAGATATGTTTGGAACCTTCTGGAAAATCCAGATTTAGTTGTGTCATTGCAGATGGTATCTTTGGACGCCTCAGCAATGAACTTGGACAAGAGCTTGGGATTCCTGTTGTTTATTTTCGAACGTTCAGTGCTTGTTGCTTTTGGTCTTATTTTTCTGCTCCTAAGTTATTTGAATGCAATGAACTTCCAATTCGAGGTATGGGACTTAATCTTATGATTATTATTTGTGGACGAGAATAATGTGTAATTTGATGTTTGATTAATATTCCTTCTATTCAAAATTATATTATAACCGTACATTGACTTTTTAGATAAATTAAGAATGTGATATTAATTTATTATACTTATAAAATAACCTATGATCTAACATGTGTCATATATTATACTCCCTATTATTAGTAATATAAGAACCAAAATTTGAATTGTTTTTTGTCCAAAATATAACAGTTCATCTCATATTCTCTTCTCATTTAATGCATTTTTTCCTATTTTACTCCGAACGCTCTTTTATATTTATTAATGTTTATGTATTTTTTCTCTTAAAAGTATTATGATAAATATGGGCAATATTAGAGAAAAAACATTAACTCCAGACCCTTAACTAACTTTAACATGTTTTCTTAAGAAGTATGTTTTTCCAGTTGAACTCTTTTATTACGATCGGAGTGAGTAATTTAGTTAATTGATTTGATTCTTTAACTTCCACCGAAAAATTCAATTTTATATTTTGGAATGAAGTAAAAAACATGACAACTTCCTTGACATCTCCAAAACATGATTTCAGGGGAAGAAGACTTGGATAGGCTGATAACAACGATCCCAGGAATGGAGAACTTGGTACGATGTAGGGATCTGCCTAGTTTCTTTAGAGGACCACATAGGGGTCAAATAGATTTAGAATCTGTGTTATTGGAGAGCCAAGAGTCTTTGCGAGCAAAAGCTTTGATATTTAACACATGTGAAGAGTTAGAAGGTTCTGTTCTCTCTCAAATGAGACTTCAGTTTCCTAAAGTCTTCTCTCTCGGCCCTCTCCACGCACAACTCAACTATAAAAAAACCTCCAAAATGCCGTCGTTGAAGGAACCACCACCAAATCATTCCATCGTTACAAACACTGTGTGGGAAATTGATATATCTTGCATCAAATGGCTTGATGCTCAACCATCAAAATCTGTGATATATGTAAGCTTTGGAAGTATAACAACGATGTCAAGAGATGAGCTTTTGGAGATATGGTACGGTTTGGTGAACAGCAAGAAACGTTTCTTGTGGGTGATTCGACCGGGCATGGTTGGGTTTAGACAAGACCAAAAGGACTTGCCTTTAGAGATTGTAGAAGGGACAAAGGAGAGAGGTTGTATAGTGGAGTGGGCCCCCCAACAGGAAGTGCTAAAACATGTGGCGGTTGGTGGGTTCATGACACATTGTGGGTGGAATTCCACATTGGAGAGTGTGGTGGCAGGAGTACCAATGATCTGTTGGCCATACTTTGCAGACCAACAAATAAATAGTAGGTATGTGAGTGAGGTGTGGAAGATAGGGTTAGATATGAAGGATGTGTGTATTAGAAATGTTGTGCAAAAGATGGTGAATGATGTGATGGTGGATAGGAGGGAGGAGTTTGAAAAGTCAACAGAGGTTATGGCGGCGGCGGCCAAGGCTAGTGTGAGTGAAGGTGGATCTTCTTACTCTGAGTTTGACAATTTTGTTGAGTTTTTGAAGTCATTAGGTACTGGATAATGATGTTTTACATTTCAATTAGTGCTTTCCTGGCCCAATACCTTTCTACCCTAACTTTTTTTATCTTTCATTTTTGTTCTTGGCTTAGCCCATTGAACGAATTGGGTTGGGACTAGGGAGTTCTTGAAAATCCATATGCGGTATTTGACCTTATAAAAGAGTATTGATGTGTGTTCTTCTATTTTCAATGATAAACAATGTTACCTTTGATCATGTTTAACAAAAGTCACTTCAGATTAATGAAATATTAGTCTCACTTAAGATAAAAAGGTCTGACAAAGGTGACTAACCCCTATTTCTAACAGGGATTAGTAATACTCCTTCTGGTCCGTAATATAAGAGATCGGCCACAAAAAAACGCTTCACAAAAAAATACTCCCTCCGGTCCTAAATATAAGACCTAATTGACTTTTTCTAGAAAATCCTCAAAAAGAAAAATAAGTTAATTATAAATTGATTTACCTAATTTTTTCTCTTAAACTAGTTTATTTTACCTATAAACTAATAGATAATCTAAAAATATATCAAATATGTCATCATTTAATATCCTATTTCGCAACCTTAATCTCTCCAAAAAAAGTCAATTAGGTCCTATATTTAGGACCGGAGGTAGTATGTTAAAGTTATGTGGGTGTTTGGAGTTAATGTTTTTTCTCCAATATTTTCCATATTTATTATGAAACTTTTAAGAGAGAAATACATAAGCATCAATAAATATGAAAGAGTTGGGGGCAAAGTAGGAAAAATGTATTAAATAAGGAGAGAGTGTGAAATGAATACTTATATTATGGGTCAAATAAATATCATTTTCAAGGCTACCCCTCTATCATTTTATTATGCACACCAATGTTATAAAAGTAAGACCCGATTGTGAGCAGGAAAAGGCAAGATGGGTCACAGTTCAAACGGTCAGATTGGTGGTTAGACCGCGCTAACTTATTAATTAAATAAATTTATGAAAAAATGTAAGACAAGATGGGGAGAAGCAAGGAATGTGTGTCAACCTAGGAAGATAAATCCAAAATGATGAGTTGTCTCACACTTTCAACCCTTTTATCCTATAAAATTAAACTGAGGTGTCTCTATATTCTAAAGGCTTTCTCATCTCAGTTCAGTATCTCTAATCTGGTAGCCACACACTTTTTTTCACCCACAAGAGATCTTACCAACATATTAAGGCACAAAATTAACATCAATCCGGTGAGCACTTTAAGTTTACCTGATTCTTCCTTTATCTCCCCTTTCCCTTTGTTCTGGGTTCATGATTTTTTCCTCGTTAAGCTTTGAAGGCTCAGTCTGGGTTTAACAACACTGATCACACACTCTCCCCCTCTCTTTACATTTAATATGTAATTAAGGACAACAATAAAAATAAATTACTTATTTATCATCTTAACTTTACTTTTATATGTTAGTGCAACAAAAAATATCTTATATCTTACCTCTTACATTATGCACCAGATCAACTATTTATCATTTTCAACTATGTCTATATGTGTGATTTAGTTAAAAAAAACTATGTGTGATTTTGCTATGTGATTCAACTCAGGGAGTGTTTTATAACATAGTGAAGGAGGAGCTGAGATCAACTATCTATCTCAGCCTATTCAGCACATTTTAATATTCTTTCTGAAATCAAAAGGATGAGAGGAAAAGATAAGCACGTGCTGATATTTCCATTGCCAGCACTAGGAAATGTCAACCCCATGCTTCAATTGACTGAGCTTTTATCACTTTCCAACATCCACGTCACCTTCCTCAACACCCACCACATGCACCGCCGCCTCCTCCACGTCGCCGCCGACATCCAATCTCGCTGTCCCACACTTCACTTCGAGACGTTCCACGATGGTGTTCCTGATGACCACCCTAGACTAGGTGGTGACATGGATGAATTCTTCAACCATGTTAAGTTTCATGGCGCTCTTAAACTAAGAGAGTTGTGCTCCGTGGAGAATCCTGCAAAACCCAGAATCACTTCCATTATTGGGGATGGCATATTTGGAGACATTACATGTGACATCGGAGAGGAGTTTGGTTTGCCCATAATTCATTTTCGTACCTCCAGTGCTTGCAGTTTCTGGTCTTATCTCTCGGTTCCTAAGATTCTTCAGACCAACCAACTACTCATTAAAGGTACTCCCTCTGTTCCTAAATATAAGATTACTTTGGGGAAGTGGATAAGTTCCTAAATATAAGATCACTTCTTATTTTATTTCAAGTTTTGCCAAAACTACCCTTATACTCCCTCTTTTCATTGAAAACCCCTCATCCTTTAAAGTTAAGTAATTGAGGGGATTTTGGGAAGATCATGTAATTTTATTGTCTTCCTTAATCTCCTCAAATTAACCAAAGTGATCTTATATTTAGGAACGGAGGGAGTATTAGTTTATTCTATTGATGGAGTATGCTTCAAATAATACTCTATTTG
This sequence comes from Mimosa pudica, assembly GCA_029929735.1. Taxonomy (NCBI): domain Eukaryota; kingdom Viridiplantae; phylum Streptophyta; class Magnoliopsida; order Fabales; family Fabaceae; genus Mimosa; species Mimosa pudica. Next base: position 6,401,901 of record JAKELP010000017.1, on the reverse strand, counting down.
CTTATTTGTTTATAATTATTGTTATTGTTTTGTTAGATTTGTGTATTTAAATACATATACTCGATGATCCGATTTTCTTTTGTTATTAATTATTTTTAATTTCATTTATTAATTATTAATGTAACTTTTGTAATCTATATATAGGCTTATTGGTTATTAATAAATAAAACCTTTAAGCCAATTTATCTGGCCTCACTTTTTTATCTCCTACTGTCTTTATAACCCTTCAACATTTCAAAAGGAAATTTATCAAATGTGACATTGAAGAGATTAGTTGATTAATAAAAAGGGTTAGTCGCTGCAATAAGATTCTATATATTATTAGGGTGACAAATTATAATTTAGAGTGTTATATTGTGTAATATACTCAAAGAAAAGGAAGAGTAAATTATATTGTTAGTTGTATGAGTAACATCATTCTTCTACCATAAAAAAAACACATACTTTATCTCTATTCATCATCATTGTTGTTTGTTAACAAAGTGAATGTGTGTGTGTGTATTTGCATGATTATTGTTTGAAGGGGAAGAAGACATGGATCAAATAATAGCAGAGATCCCAGGTATGGAAAACCTTATTCGATTTCGGGATCTCCCAAGTTATTTTCGAGGTGGTCAAGGTGGTCGTCATATTCCCCTGGAAACATTGGTGTTTCAGACTCATCAATCAATTCGAGCAAAAGCTCTAATTTTCAACACATTTGAAGAATTGGAAGGTCCTGTCCTATCCCAAATACGCCTCAACTTTCCCAAACTCTACAACATTGGTCCTCTGCATACACACCTCAACTATAGAAGAAAATCCTCCAAAACGTCATCGTCAAAGGAATTAGCTACTTCCTCCACGAGTGGACTTTGGGAAGGGGATAGAAGTTGCATGACGTGGCTGGATTCTAAGCCAATGAAATCAGTGATATATGTGAGCTTTGGAAGCATAACAACAATATCAAGAAAGGAGCTTTTGGAGATATGGTACGGTTTGGTGAATAGCAAGAAACGGTTCTTGTGGGTGATTCGACCCGACTTGGTTGGGTTTGGAGAAGATGGAAATGACTTGCCTTTGGAGTTAGTGGAAGGGACAAAAGAGAGAGGTTTTACCATTGGGTGGACCCCACAAAAGGAAGTGCTTGAACACGTGGCGGTTGGTGGGTTCTTGACTCACAGTGGGTGGAATTCCACGTTGGAGAGTGTGGTGGCTGGAGTTCCTATGATATGTTGGCCTTACTTTGCTGACCAACAGATAAATAGTAGATATGTGAGTGAGGTGTGGAAGATAGGCTTAGATATGAAGGATACATGTGATAGGAAGATAGTGGAGAAAATGGTGAATGATCTCATGGTTGATAGGAGGAAGGAGTTTGAGAAATCGGCAATGGAGTTGGCACATTTGACTAAGGCAAGTGTAAGTGAAGGTGGTTCTTCTTACTCCGATTTTGATAGTTTGATCGAGTATTTGAAGTCAGCTTAATGAGGAGAATGATCATTGATCATTTTTTGTTGTTAGGTAAAATGAAAGTCATGTAAGCTTTTTTGAGTTTTTCAGCCAATAAAATTGTGTAAGCTCAAAGTGGGTTTGATTATTTTTCACCCTCTTATTTGGGCAAGTAGAATTATGGACTTGAGATCTTATGTTTCTTTAGTTCAGGCCTCTGTAATCCGAACTTTTGAAACAACTCTTTAGTCTAGGCCTCATTCACCACAATCCACTTACTGTCTGGGTGTCAAGTTTGCCTTTTTGTAACGTGTCATATAATTATTGATTTAAAAAAGTTTTTTTTTTCTTATTATAGATGTTCTAATAAAAATTATATGGTTAGAAATTTTGTCAATGGTGAAAGTAGCACACGTTCCTAAATCAAGGTAAATGACATGGCCCTACAAAAAGAAATGAATTTAAGAGCATATATTATAAGTAAAAGTGAAACAAGACAATTGTATTAAGGTCCAAATAAAAAATTTAATATCAAATAAGTCACAATGAATAGTTGATGACACCATAGACACGAGAAAATGTCACTGTTAATAAATATAACATATAACATTATAATAACATCCTATTTGAACTTGTCTGTTATACATTAATTCTCTTGTTCAGATCAAACAAGTATACCAAACGAATTCTCCCAAAACAATATCAAAGGACATATTTTGGTACCTTATGAAAAATAGGACGTTATGGTTAACTTGGTGGGTTGATCTGAGAGGTAATTATAAAAAAAAGGACATTATGATTAACTTAGTGGGTTGATCTGAGTACTCTTATCCTTTAAGTAAGTGATTGGAAGTTTTCAAACTCATCATAAGTCATTTGTCTATCCTTTCTAAGGGATTACATTGTAGTGAGGGATTAGTACCACATGTCAAAGATTGTGTAGAAGATGGTGATTGATGATCTCAAGGTGGATATATATGAGGGGCGAGTTTCAAAAGTCCATGAAGGCTACTATGAATGAAGGTATATCCTGGTACTCAGAGTTGGACCGTTTTGTTCAGTTCTGGAATTCATTTAGTGCTTTCTCGGCCCAATAATGGAGATTGGACGTTTCTATAGCTTCTTCACTTATCTGGTGTAATTTTTTGCCCTGGCCATGAGATCAGAAGAGAATTGGATTTTGACTTGGGTTCTTGAATAATTCATATAAAATTTCTGGCCCGTAATTTTAACATTCCATGCTCTATTGTTGTGTAATTCTTCTGAATAATGAACAAATGCTACTAACGTGGTTGAGTATGAAAAAAGCAATTAGGCCTCCCCTGCATGATGAATTCCTATATGAATGGGTGTCCATCATTTAAAAGTGTCTCTAATAGAATTGCTTCTAATTAGATAATCGTGCATTGAAATTACTCATACAATTTTTTATGTAGGGTATAATTGAGAAATTGATCTTGGTTTTTTGATGTTAGACCTCTTTCTCATATTTGTCAATCTCTTCCTAATTCATATCTCATCCCGAGCAGGTCGAAGGAAACTTGCTACTTAAATTCATGGAAAGGAGTTAAGCTATGTCGATCTGCAAATGCAATTTCTCACCTTTTTATGCTGACGACTCCCTTCTCTTTATAGAGGCATCCTCTAATGGTTTTGAGGTTGTTAAAAATGTCCTCAAGGAATACAGCAACCTCTCAGGACAAATATCAATACCCAGAAATCAAGTATCATTTTTAGCCCAAATGTTCCTCATGTTGATAAGATGCGGTTATCAAGGATAATGGATATTCCTTTTGCTGGGAGACTAGCTAGGAAAATGTCTGGGTACTTGGGTGGACCCTGGTAGAAACAAATCAATTGTTTACCAGCAGGTTATTAGTATTATTGACTCTAGAACGGCTTCATAGATATCCAAATCACTCTCTCAAGCAAGTCGTCTTACTCATCTCAAGTCAGTTTTAGTTGCAGTTAATATTCATATTATCTCCTGTTTTAAGCTCCTGGTATATGTTTGTGAGAAGATTGATAGTACCTGCCTTAACTTCTTTTGGGGCATGGATGACACATCAAAACGAATGCACTTATCCAACAGGTATAATCTCTTTCTTCCAATAAGTCAAGGGGGATTAAGACTCAGACCCATGGAGTTAGTCAACAAGTCCCTTTTAGCAAAACAGGTATGGAGAGTTATTTCAGCTGATCATTCCTCCATTCTTGCGTCTACCTTGGGAAGGAAGTATATTGACTGGTCTAATGAACAATGGTTGAGAAAGCCATATAATTCTTCTTGGCTCTGGAATGACATCCTCGAGTGCAGTTCATTCATTACCAACACTACTACAAATTGTCTCTCTACCAGCGCACCTTTACATGCGCTTAGAAGAAACGCATGTATAGAGGGTCCTTTACATGCGCTTTAAGCGCATGTACATGTAAGAATCTATACATGCGCTTAAAGCGCATGTAGAGGCCTTATCTCTACATGCGCTTTAAGCGCATGTATAGAAATGTACATCAATTAAAATTCACTAAAACAATGACTAGAAAAGGATTTAAGTATTTAGAGATAAAATATAAAATGAACTTAGGTGAAGAGCTCAAAATCATATGGAAACACCCTTTACATGCGCTTTAAGCGCATGTAAAGGCACAAACACCCTTTACATGCGCTTTAAGCGCATGTAAAGGCACAAGCACCCTTTACATGCGCTTTAAGCGCATGTAAAGGCACTACTGAAGTGCAAAACATGGAGTCATGCATAAGAGGTCCTCCTCACACCTCATAAGGTGTTCCTGCTTGTGGAATTAGTGTTTAAAAGCTCCATTGCCACTTTTGGGTGCTATGAAAATGTTCAAACACCCTTTACATGCGCTTTAAGCGCATGTAAAGGCACTACTGAAGTGCAAAACATGGAGTCATGCATAAGAGGTCCTCCTCACACCTCATAAGGTGTTCCTGCTTGTGGAATTAGTGTTTAAAAGCTCCATTACCACTTTTGGGTGCTATGAAAATGTTCAAACACCCTTTACATGCGCTTTAAGCGCATGTAAAGGCACTACTGAAGTGCAAAACATGGAGTCATGCATAAGAGGTCCTCCTCACACCTCATAAGGTGTTCCTGCTTGTGGAATTAGTGTTTAAAAGCTCCATTACCACTTTTGGGTGCTATGAAAATGTTCAAACACCCTTTACATGCGCTTTAAGCGCATGTAAAGGCACTACTGAAGTGCAAAACATGGAGTCATGCATAAGAGGTCCTCCTCACACCTCATAAGGTGTTCCTGCTTGTGGAATTAGTGTTTAAAAGCTCCATTGCCACTTTTGGGTGCTATGAAAATGTTCAAACACCCTTTACATGCGCTTTAAGCGCATGTAAAGGCACTACTGAAGTGCAAAACATGGAGTCATGCATAAGAGGTCCTCCTCACACCTCATAAGGTGTTCCTGCTTGTGGAATTAGTGTTTAAAAGCTCCATTGCCACTTTTGGGTGCTATGAAAATGTTCAAACACCCTTTACATGCGCTTTAAGCGCATGTAAAGGCACTACTGAAGTGCAAAACATGGAGTCATGCATAAGAGGTCCTCCTCACACCTCATAAGGTGTTCCTGCTTGTGGAATTAGTGTTTAAAAGCTCCATTACCACTTTTGGGTGCTATGAAAATGTTCAAACACCCTTTACATGCGCTTTAAGCGCATGTAAAGGCACTACTGAAGTGCAAAACATGGAGTCATGCATAAGAGGTCCTCCTCACACCTCATAAGGTGTTCCTGCTTGTGGAATTAGTGTTTAAAAGCTCCATTGCCACTTTTGGGTGCTATGAAAATGTTCAAACACCCTTTACATGCGCTTTAAGCGCATGTAAAGGCACTACTGAAGTGCAAAACATGGAGTCATGCATAAGAGGTCCTCCTCACACCTCATAAGGTGTTCCTGCTTGTGGAATTAGTGTTTAAAAGCTCCATTACCACTTTTGGGTGCTATGAAAATGTTCAAACACCCTTTACATGCGCTTTAAGCGCATGTAAAGGCACTACTGAATTGCAAAACATGGAGTCATGCATAAGAGGTCCTCCTCACACCTCATAAGGTGTTCCTGCTTGTGTAATTAGTGTTTAAAAGCTCCATTGCCACTTTTGGGTGCTATGAAAATGTTCAAACACCCTTTACATGCGCTTTAAGCGCATGTAAAGGCACTACTGAAGTGCAAAACATGGAGTCATGCATAAGAGGTCCTCCTCACACCTCATAAGGTGTTCCTGCTTGTGGAATTAGTGTTTAAAAGCTCCATTGCCACTTTTGGGTGCTATGAAAATGTTCAAACACCCTTTACATGCGCTTTAAGCGCATGTAAAGGCACTACTGAAGTGCAAAACATGGAGTCATGCATAAGAGGTCCTCCTCACACCTCATAAGGTGTTCCTGCTTGTGGAATTAGTGTTTAAAAGCTCCATTACCACTTTTGGGTGCTATGAAAATGTTCAAACACCCTTTACATGCGCTTTAAGCGCATGTAAAGGCACTACTGAATTGCAAAACATGGAGTCATGCATAAGAGGTCCTCCTCACACCTCATAAGGTGTTCCTGCTTGTGGAATTAGTGTTTAAAAGCTCCATTACCACTTTTGGGTGCTATGAAAATGTTCAAACACCCTTTACATGCGCTTTAAGCGCATGTAAAGGCACTACTGAAGTGCAAAACATGGAGTCATGCATAAGAGGTCCTCCTCACACCTCATAAGGTGTTCCTGCTTGTGGAATTAGTGTTTAAAAGCTCCATTGCCACTTTTGGGTGCTATGAAAATGTTCAAACACCCTTTACATGCGCTTTAAGCGCATGTAAAGGCACTACTGAAGTGCAAAACATGGAGTCATGCATAAGAGGTCCTCCTCACACCTCATAAGGTGTTCCTGCTTGTGGAATTAGTGTTTAAAAGCTCCATTACCACTTTTGGGTGCTATGAAAATGTTCAAACACCCTTTACATGCGCTTTAAGCGCATGTAAAGGCACTACTGAAGTGCAAAACATGGAGTCATGCATAAGAGGTCCTCCTCACACCTCATAAGGTGTTCCTGCTTGTGGAATTAGTGTTTAAAAGCTCCATTACCACTTTTGGGTGCTATGAAAATGTTCAAACACCCTTTACATGCGCTTTAAGCGCATGTAAAGGCACTACTGAAGTGCAAAACATGGAGTCATGCATAAGAGGTCCTCCTCACACCTCATAAGGTGTTCCTGCTTGTGGAATTAGTGTTTAAAAGCTCCATTGCCACTTTTGGGTGCTATGAAAATGTTCAAACACCCTTTACATGCGCTTTAAGCGCATGTAAAGGCACTACTGAAGTGCAAAACATGGAGTCATGCATAAGAGGTCCTCCTCACACCTCATAAGGTGTTCCTGCTTGTGGAATTAGTGTTTAAAAGCTCCATTGCCACTTTTGGGTGCTATGGAATTGGGAAACACCCTTTACATGCGCTTTACCTCTACATGCGCTTAAAGCGCATGTAAAGGGTGTTTCTACCTCTACATGCGCTTAAAGCGCATGTAAAGGGTGTTTCTACCTCTACATGCGCTTTAAGCGCATGTAGAGCCTCTACATGCGCTTAAAGCGCATGTAAAGGCTTTCATTGGACCTAAACCCTAATATTATGCTTACTATATAAACCAATTCTCTCTTCTCTCCTTCAATTGAATCAGCCGACATTTTGACATGAGAAAGGATTCTGCGCCTCACTCCCTCGCTCTCAGTCGAAACCTTGCAATCTCCAACCAACCTTGATTTCTCTCATCGTCTTCGAACAAGAAACCTTTCTCATTCACTGTTATCTCACTATTCTTGCATCGATTTAAGGCCTCCATTCTCTGTTCAATCCCTCACTCACATTCGTCATTCGTAGTATCGCCGGAATCTAAAAGTTCCTTGCTCGCCGCTAAGGTAAAATTGTAAACCCTAACTTTCATTTTGTATTTCAAATCATACATGGATTTTCTATTTCTATTGTTTATTCGTGTTTAATAGTTTGCATATTAGGTCTATTCGTGTTTAGTGGTTTGCATATTAGGTTTTTCGTGAATGTAGACTTTTATGGATTTAGATGGCTACTTGTTTCATATAACAAATGTATTGAGTTAAAGTTAGATAACCTCCAGATTTATCAACCTAGGTGAGCTTCTACTCTCCTAATCCTACTTTTTTCTTCTGACACGTGTGAGTTAAGCGAAATCGATTCTGGTTCAGGGATTATAGGATTATTAAACCATTATAGATGAAGATTAACCACTTATTTTGAAGTTTGTTTCTCGTTCTGATTGGGTGTGGGTTTTGAGGGAAAATGATCTGTGGGGGAAACTGGATTTATATTGTTTTGAGCTCACGGATTCCTCTGTTTTGCTGAATGTTATGAGTATATGATTATGAATGAGAAGTTTGAAGTGTATGTGTATTGTTTATGGGCTAAACTATTCTGTTTTTCCCCTATATCACTAGCCAAATGGATTTAGGAAGGAATTAAGGAATTTGTTCAAATTAGCATTCAGTCAGTTTATCTTAAACTTCTTTTTAAGGAAAAACATAATGTTTTTCCTACATTTGTTAATTATTTTTATTTTGACTTTGATGTTTGATTGGGAGGGAGTTTAGTCTCACATTACTTTTGGTTGTGATTTTTATCCTGCAGGTATCAAATGAATGGCCTAAGGTGGCTGGTTTCGCTATACAACAATCATTTGAATGGAATACTTGCTGATGAAATGGGACTGGGTAAAACTGTTCAGGTATGCATTAGTTCTGTTTAAATGAAAAAGTTAAATGTGGAGCTAGATTCCTGATTTTGATTTTAACCATCTTTCACTTGTTTTAGGTTATTTCTCTGATTTGCTACCTGATGGAAACCAAAAATGATAGGGGGCCTTTTCTTGTTGTTGTCCCCTCTTCAGTTTTACCTGGTTGGGAGTCAGAAATTAATTTCTGGGCTCCTTCCATTCATAAAATTGTTTACTCTGGACCACCGGAGGAGCGGCGGCGGTTATTCAAGTAATATACATGATAGATGGCAGCAATTTTCAATTTTTTGAAACTTGTGTTGCTATATGTTTCAAACCTTTTTTTTTAATTGTAGGGAAAGGATTGTTCACCAGAAATTTAATGTTCTATTGACCACATATGAATATCTTATGAACAAGCATGATAGGCCTAAGTTGAGCAAAATACATTGGCACTATATAATAATTGATGAAGGTCACCGCATAAAGAATGCCTCTTGCAAGTTGAATGCTGACTTGAAACACTATCAGAGTTCTCATCGGTTGCTGCTAACTGGAACACCATTACAGGTTTCTTTTTTACTTTGTTTTCCTCCTTTTTTCGTGCCATTAACTCCAGTATTGATCTCTGTTTGTGATGTCTGATCATCCTCTTTTTATGATTTTATTTTCATTTGCTTCTTTCTCTGAAGACATAGAGTTCTGCTGAATCTGTAGACTTGTATGTCTTTTGCCCTTTTTGCCATTATACTGATGTTGAATGTGTGCCCTTCATATATACAGAACAATCTTGAGGAACTATGGGCACTGCTTAACTTCTTGTTACCTAACATATTTAATTCATCAGAGGATTTTTCTCAATGGTTCAACAAACCATTTGAGAGTAATGGAGACAGTTCGCCTGATGAGGTAAGATTTAGATCAGTATTGGCATTAATATTTTTCTCGATTGATTTATTGACGCGGCCCTGTGCACAAATCAAACACCCAACTTCATTAATTTTGCTATGTTCATGGTGTTTTTGTTTTTTGTAACAAGGCTTTACTGTCTGAGGAGGAGAATCTCTTGATCATAAACCGTCTACATCAAGTTCTGAGGCCATTTGTACTTCGCAGGCTAAAACATAAGGTGCTTAATCTCATTAGTAGCTGTTTCTTTCGTTCGTTCAGAGTTTTCTGCGTATTTTAGTTGCAGCTCATTATTTTCGATGAACTACTGTGGCCTATGATTTATGAACGCCAAGCAAGTCTCATTATTAATTATTAATTTTTTTGATTATTAAAGTCTAGCTCTGCATATAGTTACTTTGTAATTGAGGTTTGTTCACTACTATACGTTTCAACTAAATTTGCAGAGGAAAAACATGTTTAAGATAAGCTTCAGCTTCATGCTTACTATTGCAATCATTGATTTTTTCACTTCTATCCAGTTCAACTAAGTTTGCGGAGGAAAAACGTTTTAGATTAAAAGCGTTTTAGATCAGCTTTAGCTACATGCTTATTATAGGGGAAAAACAGAATAGGGGAAAAACATTATGTTAGGGAATTAAGGGCTAAACTTCTTTTTACCTTTTCATTCAGTCATTCAATGTGTTTCAGCCCCACCCCTGATTTTGTGCATCACATTATGTTAGGGAGGCTCTTAATGAGAACTTTTTTAGAGAAAAAAACAGAACTTATGGTGTAGAAACAAATATCCCAATAAAGAACTGTGCTTTTGATCTTCATTGTGGTTAATCAATGAGGACTGTGGTTAAAGGCTCTTCATTTTTGTTATTGCAGAACCTTTTATTGGTGTGAACATTGGGACAGATCTCTCAGACATGCCACACCCAACACAAGTTGTAGCACTACTTGAAGCCCAGAAAATCCGGCATGTTCGGTTGTATGATGCTGATCAAGCTATGCTTATTGTTTTGATATTGATATATAATTCATTTTTGAATATATTAAGTAATTGACTTTTTTTGGTAAATTCTTTTGATATAATGCTAGTTGGTTCTATGAACTACAGCTAGTATTGGTGGTTATATTGGGAAATAATGTAAATTTATAATAATTTTTTTTTTAAAAAAAAACATTCTATACATGCGCTTAAAGCGCATGTAAAGGGGCCACCTGTACATGCGCTTAAAGCGCATGTAGAGGTATGTACCTCTACATGCGCTTTAAGCGCATGTAGAGGCACATCTACATGCGCTTTAAGCGCATGTAGATGTACATGCGCTTTAAGCGCATGTATAGCCCCCCTCTACATGCGCTTTTTAAAAGCGCATGTAGAGCCTTTACCAGCGCCCCCCTCTACATGCGCTTTAAAAGCGCATGTAGAGGCCAAAATAAGCGCATGTAAATGGGGTAATCTGTGGTAGTGCAATAATCTTCAATGGCAAGTTGGTAATTGTTCATCTATCCCAATCAACCACCCATTATGGTGGCCCGTGCAAGGCTCTGTTGAAGACTCTTCCAGCCCTCAACTTGTTTCTGACTTGCTTACGCACTCCTCATCTTCTTGGAACTCTACTCATTGGAACATTCCTTTTGTTAGAAGTTTATATCCTAGCACATCAGCCAATAGCATCCTTTCTATCCCAGTTTCATTTTTTGGTGGTCAAGACACTCTTATATGGACTAAAAGCTCGCCAGGCTCCTACTCAGCAAAGGGAGGTTATGCTATTTTATTTAATGAAAGATTTCTTAACCAGCCAGGCATCGATCCTTTTTGGAAATTCCTCTGGTCTATTTCTCTACCTCAGAAACAACTGTTGTTTGTCTGGAAACTCCTTCACAAAGCGATTCCCTCAAACGATGTTTTGAAGGAGCATCATCTTATGGTTGGTAATTCATGTCATTTTGGGTGTTCTAGAGTCAATTCATCACCTTTTCTTCTCATGTTCCCTTGTTAAAGCAACTTGGTTTGGACATTTCTCTTTCAATCCTCCTGTTCATCTCCAAACTAATGAGTTGCTTACCTGGTTAAAATCCACTCTTTTCTCTTTTAAGGATAATGAGAATCTCTTGAAATGTATCATTATCTTTCTGAATGAGATCTGGAGGAAACGTAACTTTTCTGCTCATGGAAGGAGAATTCCTAGTCCCCAAGATATCATTAGGAATTGTAACTCTACTCTCTCTTTCTCACTTTTGGCTCTGAGGACTAAGGAAATATCTTCTTCAAAGCTGGAAATAAACATCTCTTCCTAATGGCATGTTTTGGTAAAAAGCTGGAAATTGCACCGGCAATCGTACTGTAGGATATTGATATGTTTGAATGGGTCCCTCGCTCAGGTTTTCACATGGCAGCGCATCTTCACTCCTGGACACCTGTTCCCTTTGGGATGCTTCCGTGTAGCTTTGAATTGGATTTATCATTCAGATTTTCCAAAGCAAAGACTCTCCATTTGGAATGTGGGTAAACGGTCCGTTGATTTCTCTAGTTGGGCCCCCTCTGTGAAGAACGCAGTAGCTAGCGACATCACCATGTTGTTGAAGTTTTTCTCCTTCATTTCCATTTATTTACTCTTTACTGATTAATGTAATGTTTTCAATTTTCCTTTTAGAGACATTATTAGAACCTTGTAACGTATTTGCTTATTAATATCATTTTGCCTTTTATCAAAAAAAAAACTAAACTCCCACAATTTTAGCTCTATTTACTCTAAATATATTAAAATATTTATATATGTAATTTAGAAATTTAAAGTTAATTAATGTCAATTTCTCATCTTGAATATGTTAAAAACATCATTTTACTACAATAAAATCATATAATCACATTAATTTCAAGAGATTGGGAAATTTTAAAAAGTAAATATGATTACGATGTTTTAAATGAACATGTCGTATCAAACAACTCCCTAATTTAATTATAGTTGATAAATGAATCTTACAGTACTGATTAAGAGTAATAAAAATTTTTAATATGTGTTAAAATGTTTTAATTATAGATGGAGGCTCTAAATTAAATCATGCAAACTCTAAGCTTATGGCATAAGGTCTAGCACTTTTTATGCCATTTCTTTTGCCTTATCTAACTAATCGAATTATGTGTTTTTTTCCCAAATAGAATTATCAAATGTTTGTCAATTGTATCAAAAAAATTATAAAAAAGGTTTGCCAAAACCTTAGCTCACACAGTATCACCCCACCTCTCTTGTTAAGGAGGTCGGGGATCGATTCCCACAATGTTTTAGGGGAAGTATGTGTTGTGTTTTGGTGTGTGAGTGGTCCCTTCTATGACGAGAATTAAGATAAGGAGTAAAACCCCAAAAACAAAAATGAAAATACCTTATTGGTATTATGAGGATCATCTCTTAGAGAATATTTTGTCTTCATGGAATTCATTATGAATTACCGCTATATTGTTTGATTATTTGGTAAAGTAAATTTGATGGTTGAGTGGATTGTAAACCTTCTTTGAGAAGTCTTGTTCTAGTGACAAGGTGGTTTGATCATCCTAGCAGTTAATGAGGATATGATGTTGGCAAGGGACTTAGGTGATGCTTTGTTCGGCCCAATATAATCTTACATCTTTAATGTTAATTTTCTTTTTGAATGCTTATGTTCCTCTTATTCCGTGCCCTTCCCTATCTTCGGCTTTTGTATGGACTCTACATGTTCTATGATTGCATTTTGCAGTTGGAGAATGACGTTCATATCCATATGATATTGCAAACATTAGCCCCCCCAAATAAAATAGAAAGTATATTAGTGATATGCTGTGATAAGCATTAATTACTTAGTATTATCATTAATAGTGTGTGCTAAGCTCACTGGAGAAATATAAATACGGATTCCTATATGTTGGAGGCGAAACAAATCCATTATATGCCTTTTGAGAAATTGATGAACTAACCCACATTGGTATTATCCCCTAAACAATAATAAGATATTTCTCTGCACGCAGTTCTCACCCTCCTCAATCTAGCTATATTGAGTTGGTGCCCCACCTTTAAATTTTCACTGCGAAATGAGGGATATAAAATAAAATTATTCTTTGCTGGGTCAGTTACAAAACTGCTTGTAAGATAGAGTAGGTATCTCTGAATCTTTATCGTTATGCTACTTATTGGATAGCTTAGTACTTTAATGGAGTGATTAGAATTCAGTTAAGCACCCTTTTCTAACTGAACTGACTCGGTGAGTTTGGTGAGAATTCAGACTAAACACACAAGAATATATTCTTTTTATAAATATAGCCTGAGAATAAACTGCATTAAAAGGTTCAGTTCACCTACTTAACCATGTATTCCCCCTCATTATTTAAACACGGGGAAACCACTTCAATTTCTATAACGTAACTTGCATGCGCTTGACTCTCTTGGTCATCAGTGGTCACATAGTGAGAGTTATCAAATATTATATGCTGGTGTTGATCCAAGACTTGGATATATTCCATAGCTTTTAAGTCCCAAGAAGATTCTTCTTAAAAGAAAAATTACTCCCTCCGGTCCCTAATGTAAGAGCTAGCCGTCAAAAAAACGCTTCTTAAGAAAACATGTGAATGTTAGTTGGGTGTTTGGAGTTAATGCTTCTTTTCCGAAATTGCCCATATTTATTATGGTACTTTTAAGAGAGAGAAATACATAAGCATTAATAAATATGAAAGAGAGTTAGGGGTAAAGTAGGAAAAAATGCATTAAATGAGGAAAGAATATGGGGTGAGCTCTTACATTAGGGACCAAAACCATTCAAATTTTGGGCTCTTACATTAAGGACCGGAGGGAGTAATTAATTGCAGATTAATGTAGTTTATTGCTCAATTTTAAATTATAGCCCTGCAATTTTTTTTGTTTGAGTTGAACCTTACTACTCCCTCCGGTCCTTATTATAAGTCATCAACTACTCATTTCTCACATACCAAGAAATGGTAGTTGGATATTAAAGTTCATGTTAAATTTTCCACTTTTACCAATTTCACCCTTCATTAAATGTGTTTCACATTTTCAATTTTGAATCTCCATTAGTAATAGGGGTAAAAAGGGAAAAACATTTAATGTTGTGGTTAATGACTTATATTAAGGACAAAAAATTAGATGTAATTGGTGAATTATAATAAGGATTGGAGGGAGTAGTTTGATTCATCACAACAGGTATTCACATCCATGAGCATAAAAACCATTAATTTAGTTCACCGAAAAAACCATTAATTTTGATTTATTGAATTTTCATAAAGTTTCCTTCGTTTAATTTATTGAATGTCTTTTAAATATCCGTGCATTTCTTTAAATGAAATTTCATAAAGTGTGTGTATTAAAAATACCATATCAAATTACCTGGGGTGTGTGGTTGAGTGACAAGGACTCATTCACCTTTAACCAATTGTCTGGAGTTCGATCTCTGGCGTTGGGTATGGAGAAACATTAAATCTCTCAGGCTAGCTATCCCACCCTTTGAGGTGCCTACAAATCAGCGAGGGATTAGTCTCTCACTTGTCGAGTGAGAGGAAACCTTGATCATGGATAAAAAAAAATACCATATCAAATAATTAATGTCTGATTCAAATAAAACAAACTTCGAAGGCCAAATTCAAAATTGTGATAAATTATAAGTAAATGCACTGTTAAATTTACCTCTTTTAATTCCCATCACTATTGAAAAGAATATCAAAATTTGGATAAAATGGAGCAAAAATAAATGAAACACATGGAGGTCCCCTGTTTCAATATGCATAAGCTAAGGGCCGTTAACAAACCAAACTCTTTGGTGGTCTGCTCCACTGCATTCATATAGATAAAATAAAGTCAAACAGGACTAGTCTCTTTCTCTATTTTCCCAAAAATACCAGCTCAATTAATAATATTATGTCTTTTAGGTAGATCTCTTTGCTCTTTATACGCTTTAAATTTCTTGAGACTAAAAACAAGTATGCATTTTGTTGATATGATCTATTCAGTTTTTATGGTTGCATGCATGCATGTGCTCATTATTAAAAGTTCTTATGATTTGAAAATAACGTGGTGTTCACCGAGATAGAAAGGATTTGATTAGAGAAATGATTGAGCTACTCAATCTCATGATTCCTCATTTTGTAATATGTTCTGCCTCTCTTTTTTAACCTATGATGTAACATTTAGTTTATGATATATGATTGGTGTTTGAATAAATTTTAATTTGACGTGAGATTCAATTTGATGTGGCAAACATCTATTTTGTTTATTTATTAAATTTGGTCAAATAAGCTAAGAAATATTAATTCAATAGCATTTAAGATCTAACAAAACAAACTTTGGGATACTCTTAATTAGCTCTTCAAGTAAAATTTCATGGGTACTATATTAAAAGCATTACCCCTTTATGAAAATATTTATTATATTAAAAATATGGGCAAGGGTGCAAAAATATGACTAAACTTTACCCTAAGTTGCATTTCTATGACTAAAGTTTCGCAAGGAGCAAATATACCACCAAACTTGGGATCGATGTGCAAAACTATGATTTCCGTCATCTCTTAGTAACTTCTGTCAATGAGTGGTGATGTGTCAAAATAAAGGATGACATGTGGCAGGTAGGTGAATATGTGGCAGGTGGGGAATTTTAATTCTTCCATTTACACCTCACCAACTAACCCCATCACCAGCATCAATCAATTAAAAAACCTTAACCGTCCATTGTACCTCTTCTTCGTAACCAAGGGGAGGCCAACAAGGAGAAAGGGTGAAGTTGTGAGGCGAGGAAGAAAAGACGAAGCTGCGAGAGGTTTGAAAACAAACAAATTGATTACAAATGTTTAGACTTAGGATTTGCTCCTTCTGGTGTTGGAAGGAGGGGATGCCCAGGAGGAACATTTGGGCTTGCATCAATTGAGGTGAGGGGAGGAGGATGTCGTCGCAGTAGGCGTGGGTTGAGATGGCGGAGATTGGTGGTTCCAGTGGACAACAACGGTGACGAGTAGGAGTGTGGTGTGAATGGTGGCTGTGGGATTAGATGGGGTTGATGGAGAAGAGGAAGTTCAAAGCGCAACAACCCGAACTCAGCGAGGCAGAGACGGCGAGTAATGGAGGAGAAAACGGTGGCCGAGCGGAGATATGGAGGTGTGATTGCGAGGTGAAAGGTGGACGGTGGAGATTGACACGTTGGGGAAAGAAAAGAGGTTGAAGAACGAGGAAGGAGACGACGAGTGACATAACAGATCTATGGTGGTTATGGAGATAGGCCGCCGTGGTGAGTGGTGGCCGACAGAAGTTGAATGACCGGTGGATGAGTGGTTGTGGCTTTGGGAGAGATAGAGGAAGATGAAGAGGGCTGAATTTTTACATTACTTTAAATACATTTACCCCTTATTCCATGTAACACCAATGAAGAGTCTATTCAGCATGTCATATGGTCATTATTGCACACTCAGCATCCTAAAAGTTGAAGACTAACGGTCAACACTGTTATAGTTGACGGAAATCATATTTTTGCACCTAGATCCTAAGTTTGGTGGTATTTTTGCTCCCCGCGAAACTTAAGTCATAGAAATGCAACTTAGGGTAAAGTTTAGTCATATTTTTGCACATTTGCCCTAAAAATATTCACATAGAATTTTTCAATAATATTTTTGTCAATATTTAGAATTCGATGTGAGCCTATTGTGTTATTAAAAGCAAGGCCATTTTTATCTTCTTCTAAATGTATAATTTTAATTCCCTCAATTTTCGTTGATAAAAAAAATTCCCTCAATCTTCTAGCTTTATACTCCCTCGATCTTCTATAGTTATATTTTTTTTATTAAAATCTAATTTATTATATTTATTAACTTAGATATATACTAGTTTCATGTAATAAATGTTATAATTTAGACTTCTAATTTGTTTCTTTAACTCTCACAAAAAAAACAAAGAAGGATTATATTTAGGACATGAGAGAATACCTCTTTATCTCATTATAAATTGTGATTCTATAGTATTATTTGTAATACAAACTAGTTTTTGTATTAAAGATGGTAAGTAGTATAGTATTTCTCTTAAGTTTATTGATTTATAATAAATATTTTCAGATTTATCAAAAAATAATATATATTCTTAGTCTATTTTATTACATATATTCTCAGCCTTTTACCGTAACATAATTGATCTCAGAGGAAATTTTATCAATAAGTTTGATCAACCAAATAAGGGTAAGGTATTAATTATTAACTACATTAGGATTCGGAGACTAACATGAGAAAAAAAAAAACAAAATCTCATATCATATTAAAGGAAAAATATTTACAGACAAAAAATATCAAAAAGTCGGCAGATAGTGGTGTGCCATACATGGTCTCTCTTGCGCTTTTGTGCGTTAGTTGCGCCAAAACTCACGACCAGAAAATCCTAATTAGAGATTGCGTCAGCATTCAGCATCCACACTTTCATTTTCCACTCTTTATTCTCAAATATTTATGTTTTTTTTTCAGTTTCTATTTTCCAAAGTTAGAAAATCAAAGTAAGAAAACATTAAATAGAAACCATAAGAGAAACTGAGAGTATAAATATAGCATATATTCCAATCACCCCCAACCTGGTTTTCTATTTCTCTTCTTCTCAGGATAACTAAATCTGAAGCTTTCTTCTCTCTTATCCTCTCTTCTTTCCTTTCACCAATTTCAACACATCTCTTAATTTCCTAATCCATGTCACATGTCATTCACTAAACTTCAACTTCAATACTTGAAATCCATTTTTTTTCCTTAGAATATAGTTTAACTTATTTCAGCACAAGCTTGTTGATTTTTGAATCCTAGAATAAACCCCCCATGAGGGTATCATCCTTTTTAAGGTAACCTTCTTTAACACACAAGTCATCGTTTCATGTTTGCACAAAACCCAAAAGAAAATCAAATCCCTTTTCTTTTCTTTCTTTCACAAACTTCATCATTGCATCCTTTTTTCTTGGGTTTGTATCTTACAAGCAAATAAGACATAAGTTTGAACATTTTAAGGTATCTTTCTATGTACCCTAAAGTTCCCCTGCATCCATGGAAAGAGGAAGCGCATGCATATGTATTGAAATGTGTATAATTTCATTACTCATACATAGAAGGCACTTTAGAAGAAGTAATTAATTAAAACCCAGAAATGGAATCATCAGAGGAGCACAAAAGAGAATTTTCTAGCGATGAACAGACATCATCATCACCAAGAGGAATACTTGAAATCCCAGTTTCAGGAACAGAATCTGACCATAGTGGAAGTAGTAGCAGAAGCTTCAGTTCAAGCTCACCAGAGAAATCATTAGAGCAGGAGAAGGCAGTACAGCCATGGAAGGCTAAGATAGAGACATGGAAGAAGAAGTCAGTACAAAGAATATCTGCAATTTCATTGATTACATCGAGTTACGAGATGTCTAGGAAGAAAAGCTTGAGGAAGAGAAGAATGGAAAGGATTAAAAGTGCAGAAGATGGAATTAATGTGGGAGATATTCCTATGAAGGTTTCATGGAGGAACTTTGATTACTCAGAGTTACAAGCTGCAACAGATAATTTTAATCCCGGTAAGCAATGATAACCTTAAACTTTTTATTTTGTTGTTTTCTGTTCTGATAAGGTTTTCTTCTGCAATAAATAGAGAAGGTCCATTAGTTTTTATATGGCTGGAAATAAAAGAAATGATATATTTTGTTTTATTTTCTGGGTTTTTAAGTTAATTGAATGTTTACGGGTCTCTGTCTAAAGTCACGAAACTATTTTGGTCAAAAAGGGTGTATACTTTGCTCTCTATCCCAAAATTTATTAGTTCTTTCCATCGTATCTCCTTCGAGTCAATCAAACCGTACCATATAAAGTTGAGATAGTTACTTCATAAAATTAATTAAATTATTAAAAATGGGAGTATTATGTTTCGGAAAGTAACCACCTTAAATTATTTTACAAATGTATAAGATAACCATCCTTGTGTTTCCTTAATGGTTATTCTATTTTTTTTTTGCCAGTGGTTATGCTATTTATTTATTACATAAACATTTGATTGCATAAAATGGGATTCTATGTTACTAATATGTAATTTAAAAATATTGTGTGAAGTCCTTTTTATGACCATTCAAATTGATTAGATCGATGGATAAGATGAATGCACTTAAAGGATATAAAGGAAGTGTTAGTTAAAGAAATAGAACATGAATCAACATAAATTTTTAATTTATTTACTGAGAGAAAGTTTACCAATTTATTTGTCAAATAACTGTTCTTGTTTGTAATTTGAGCTGAAATTTCAAACTATCACTTAGAGAGGGGGAAATTAGAGTGATGGAAATTTCGTATATAACTTCTCTCTGCTTCCTACCAGTTACTCTCTACTTCTCATTTCAAGTTATCAACTCTTGGGTCATATTTTCATTCCTTAGAGTTCTACATTTTTTGAAAAAAATTTATAATTTTTTCGTAATTATAGTTTTGGACTATCTAGATTAAATTTTCACAATTTGGATTTATTTATTTCATATTTTAATAAACAATTTGTAGAATGTTAAATTACATTTTTTCAAATTTGATCCAAGGATTGTAGTGGGAAGTGCAGAGAAAGTAGAGGAAAAAGTAATAAAGAGATGCCAAATCCGTGTCGGCAAAAATGGAAGCCAAATTCGTATATTTCAAGTATTCCATCATATTCAAGTCAAAAAAAAGTATTGCATTATTTTTTTGACTTGATTTTCAAGTATTGCATTTAATAATTGAGTGAAAAGGGTAAAGTATGACATATAAATAGTTTAGAGCCAAAATCCAGATAAAGAAGTCACAAATAATGTCCCATTAAGCTCACATGAGTAGTGGCGTTGAGTGGTGGGTTCTGAGTCTGACCCCATCAAAATAAATATTAGGCCTCCTCTGTTTGCTTTACCTTTCCAATCACGCCAATCTCTCATGCCAAATACAACACATAACTTCTAGCTAACACATGTTATTCTTTCATTTCTGATATATTTAGAAGTAGCTTTTGGAAACCATAAGTATTCCTACATTTCTTTATTTTTGTAACTGGAACTAGGTAAGGTAATTTAGTTAGTGGCTGTGTAATTTTCAAAGCACATGACACACAAGATTTTTTGTTTGGACCTTCCTTCTAAAGCTAATCAATTGGTTGAACCATGGACCTAATAAAGTTTGACCCGAAAAATCCCAATTCATAAACTACTGCAACAATATATAGCAACCTGAGCAGAATGGTCAACTTTCTAGCGCTCAACTTGCCCCTACTTTTCAATATATAATGTGAGTTCTCTAGTTAAGGAGGCTATTAGTCAATAGGTTAATTCAATTAGGAGAGACTTCAGTTTCTAATGCCGTTGACGACAAATATGGTGGGACCTTAAGGAAACTTTCAACTAAGGGTTTAATTCAATCTTCATACCAGAACAATAAAAGTATAAAACCCCACTACTTAATGTCATTGTCATATTGAACTTCCTGCCTTAACCCTCAGGGACACATTCCTAACCCACTAGTAAAGAAGAAAAATTGACATTATATTCAACTCCAAAAGCAGTACACACTAATATATTTGTAGAACCATTTTTTTGTTATGAACAAAAGTTTAGGTAAGTTGTGTCCGGGCTCACCAAGGTCAGGGCAGACCTCCGAACTCAGAGAACACTATAAAATTATTCTCAAAATTATTTTTATATATATATATATATAGAAACCTAAGTGGGGTCAAAAACTGTGAGCTGACCCTTTTTTGAGACACCCAAGTGACTTTTGTGTTTTGTTAGTGAACCTAATTGGACAAGGTGGGCATGCTGAAGTCTATAGAGGACGCTTACCAGATGGTCAACTTGTGGCAGTAAAGAGGCTAATAAAGAACGAAAATGAGGACAAAGCTGGAGCTTACTTATCAGAGCTAGGCATTATTGCCCACATTAACCACCCAAATGCTGTGCGTTTAGTTGGGTTTGGGGTCAACAATGGTTTCTACTTTGTCTTGCAATTAGCCCCACATGGCAGCCTTTCTTCTCTCCTCTTTGGTTCTCTCTCTATCTCTTCCTTCTCCTTTACTACAAATATTTCTTTATTTTGTTTACTAGTTAGAGTAGACTCAGCATTTTCTTTCGCCATGTCTCACATTTTTCCACATTTCAGGTTCTGAATGCTTGGAGTGGAAGATAAGGTTCAAAGTTGCTATTGGAGTGGCTCATGGTTTGAGATACCTGCACCATGATTGCCAAAGAAGAATTATTCATAGAGACATCAAGGCCTCCAACATATTACTAAATGAAAATTATGAACCTGAGGTGCCACATTAGTATATTCTGCAATGAATATAGTAGTATTAGATACTGTGCAATCATTTGGGATGTGTGTATGGGAAATGATCTCTTGTGTTATAAACTGTAGATTTCAGATTTTGGACTTGCAAAATGGCTCCCAGAGAATTGGACTCAACATGTTGTTTACCCAATAGAAGGCACATTTGGGTCAGTTAATGTTAGCCTCAGGATTCTGTTAATCTTGTTACCAATGTCACCATATTTTCTGATGCACTGCATTATCCATCTTCAGGTATCTGGCTCCAGAGTATTTCATGCATGGAATTGTGGATGAGAAGACCGATGTATTCGCCTTCGGGGTTTTGCTGCTGGAACTTATTACAGGTCGGCGTGCAATAGATTCATGTAGCAAGCAAAGTCTTGTCCTCTGGGTAAAAAACCACATTTTGCAAGCACCAAAGATTGATCTATGTTTTTAGTGAATTTCCATGCTTAATATGAGACATTCTCAACATGAACAGGCAAAACCAAGACTAGAAGAACACAATGTGCAGGAACTAGTAGACCCGCGATTAGAAGCAGCTTATGATTCCACTGAATTGAAGAGGACCATGCTTACTGCTTCCATGTGTCTCCACCACCTATCTTCTTACCGTCCATGCATGAAACAGGTAAAAAAATCAAAACTCTTTAACTTTCAACATGGTTCATTTTGCATTTGCATGCCTAATAGTGCACACTTTTGAGAAGTGCAGGTTGTGCAGCTGTTGAAGGGTGAGGAGGGACTCACTGATCTTAAGCAGAAATCAGTGTCAACAAAATCCATTTTGTTAGATGCCAATGACCTTGAAGAATATACTTGCTCTACTTACTTGAATGATCTCAATCGACACAGGCAACTAGTCATGGAATGATCATGACTAATCATTGTGCTCTCTTTGATGAGAGGTTTCTTATTATGCTCTTGTTTCTGTTAAAAAGAAATCAAATCCTTGGGATGATGATCTTGATAACGCCTTGTGTAGGTCAAGCCAGTGTCCACTAGCTTCATTCCCAATCGAAGCATTCAAGTTTTCTAAAAGGGAGCTTGAAATTTGGAATGACCTTGTAACAAGCAGTAATCAAGAAGTATGGTTTTATCAACACAATGCACCAAGTGGCCAGAGAAAAACCATTTTCACCCAAGCCTAAACAACATTGTACATTGTAGAGCGTTTGTACCTTTTTTCTCTGTAGTCTGCACAACGCAGTGCTAATTTAAACACCGTCCATTCCCTCTTAATTTCTAAGCATCAAAGACCTGTAAATAAATAAATTTATCATTAGCAATCTGGCAAAGACATGCAATCTTGTTTTAAAATTAGTATCAACAGCTTAACATCTTCACGGATATAAATAAGTGATATTGTTATTTTAATACATTAAGATAAAATATTTGTACTTCCAATGGTCTTTAATAGATATACAGGACCTAATTGGTTTTCGTTTTTAGATTTAGTAAGTTAACAGAACATTCAACTTTATCATTTTTATATATTTGACTTATTAATCAATTACATGTTACATGTTTACTTGGCTTCCTTAATCTCCTAATAGTTAGATTATAAGAAGTACTGTGTCGACACTGCACTAAACAGCTTGACACTCATTGTACTGCTTTTAAAAAGAATAAATTACCAATGAATCTCCGCATTAACCCAAAAGCAAAATCTTATTTATTAAAACTTCTTAGAGTTACAAGTGCTCAGTATACACTATACACAGTGACAGAGCAGCCTATATCCAATTAATTTATGGATGATATTAGTATGTTACCATGACATATTGTCATTATCAATATGGAAAATTTGTGCTTTGGAGTTTTCTTTTCCTTATTTCAACCTCAATATAAGAAAAATTTATCAAGTTCAAGTCTGAGTATGCAACCTCGATAATCACTATAAGTGAAATCATGTTTAAACTTACATTCCTGCAAATAGGATTGGTCAAATTATTGTTGTGTTGGATAGGGATGGAAATATGTTAGATTTTTGGTTACTTCAACTAAAAGACCTAGGTCTGATTAAAAAAATAGAATTAAGTCCCTGATTGAGTCGGTTTGTAAATCTTTTAGAACTAGTCCTAGGCATGAGGAAGCTTGAAAACCTATTTAAAAGTTCACTAAAAAGGTCAACTCTTAAAACAGCTAAATTTATGTATTTTAATTCCATATATAACCCTTTAAACCTATAAATGCATGTCACAAAAAGACTTCATGGTTGTAAAACTAGATTTTTCCATTACTTTTTTTTTATAGAAACTATGATAAATTATTCTTTTTGAGAGCATAATATTTCATTTAGGTATATTCAATAAACTTGGTAGTTGCAATAATTCTTATGCTGCAAAAAATCATACAAATCAGAGAAGAGCAATAAATTAACAATGTATCTTAAGCATTTGAAATGGACTAAAAAGGCATGAAAAAAATGAGTGAAAGGATCTAAATTTGTGTAAAATGATGAGATGTGAGGCTTAGGCAAAGATAAGTGATAATGATATAACTAAGTTATACATAATTTATTTTTTATATTATATATCATAGAAAATTACATAGTATCTAAATAGACTACGTCTGTAGACTTGTAGGTTAGACTTTACAAATAAAGACTCGTCTATTTAGTTAGATAGGTTTGAATATGACTCTAACTTATTTAATAAATAGGCTAGGCTTATTGTAAGCTAAACTCGCCTTGCCTTTTCCCATCCCTTGGAAGTAAGAGGATGGATGATTTTTAATAATAATATGGGTAAAGTTGTAAAAATATATGTGGTAAACCAAAATGGGGAACCTCGCTACCTTTTTCTTCACTCTCGCTATCTTTTTCTTCACTCTCACTGTGTTTGGGGACCCTTTTACATTTTACCATAGTGCCAGTACCCAATTTTAGATGGTCAGAAAAAAAGAGTACCCAATTTTCGTTTACCATGTATATTTTTCACTCTTAAAATTAGTTATGGGCCACTCAAAGAGCAAGAACCCACGGGTACTCTTATCCCAGCCCAGTCATATACAGACAATCGCACCATTAATATTTTTATAAACAATAAATATACACGAAACAAAGAAAGAAAGCCAGAAGCCAGAAGCCAGATCAGAGCATAAATCTGGACCAAAAAAAAGAACAGAGCATAAAAAGATATATCTGCGGCAACAAAACAAGAAAGCAAATTAATTTCCGATGGCTAAAGAGTTAATCCTCCCAGTAGCCACTCTAATCCTAACCATCTCAATCCTCTACCTCATCCACACCCTTCGCAACCAAAAACCAAACCGGTTCAGCCACAGAAACAAAACCCGACATGCCCACGAATCAAACCACCACTTGGCCCAATCATCTCGCCACCTGGCCCGGGCCAGGGCCCATTCCAACAAACCCCAAATGATGGCCCACGCAAAAAATGCACTCATAGAAGCAGATCAAGCCCTTTTGCTCTCACAAAAAAGCCCACAAGCCCACATCCTTAAAGCCCACTCTTTATATCTATTGGGCCACCGTCGGGCCGCAGTGCGGTCCATGGACTTGGCGCTTTCGAAGAAGTGTGTGAGGTTTTTGGCGAAGGACGAGTTGGTGGGGGCGCTAGTGAAGAGGGCGGAGATGAGGATGGAGGGGAAGAGGCGGCTGCGACGCGTGGAGGAGGCGGTGGAGGACTTGGTGGAGGCGGTGAGGGTGGGTGAGAGTGAGTGTGAGGGGAGGAATGATGACTTGGAGAAGGGGTTATGTTTGTTGGGGGAGTGTTATGAGTGGATGGGGGTGAAGGGGATGGCTGTGGATGCCTTTAGGAGAGCACTTGAGATTGGGCCTGATTCTGTGAGGGCCATGAATGGGCTGGAGAGACTAGGCCCATGAAAGTTGTAACTTTTTTGTTTTGGAATTTATGTCTTTGTAATATAGATTTGTTTTATGAATAAAAAATTTATTTTTCACTTGTTGCAATTGTCATATGAGGCTGTTATTTTCAAGTTTATGATAAATGTTAAAGCAATGTACTCTAAACATCATCCTTATTATAAAGCACCAATCCCTACATTTAATGAAATTTAATGCTTCAATGGACTTGTATTTGTAATCCCGTAGTCCAGCATATGTTTCCACAAACAGAGGCTTTTTTTTCAAACGGATTCATGCAAAAACAATATAACAATATATCGTGAATTCGTGATGGTAAAATAACTGGAGTTCTTTTAATATAACAATAACGCCGTATGGAAGAATATCATTTGGTGAAAAAAGGTATAAATATAATGTTGAATACTATGTTATTATTTGGTGGCTCTTGGTTCACTGAGAGGAGTTTCAAATTTTCGTATGGAAGCTACAACACAATGCTGAGCAAAGGGCAGCTAAAAAAATAATCTCACCATTACATTGTACATGGCACTAACATTTTAAATATAAAGAAAGGATGGGATAATTCGCATTAGCTAGGAACATAATAGGAACTCCATCAAAAACAAAGGAATAAAATAAGGTAAAAAAGCATTTTATAAATTCTGGCAACTCAATCTATCTTTCCAAAGTCACTTACCTGATGATGATGATCATAGTTCCTACAACTGTAAACCGAAAATCTAGCATATACCAGCACCAAAACCTACCTTAGTTTCCTTTCTTCCCAAGTTAAGGTATATATTCGATTGGGGGTCAGCTGAACTGTGAGACATAAATTAAAAACCTATGAAAACACCTTAGCTTCTTAGATATGTTAGCACTTATCAGCAGAAGATTATAAAAATAACCCAAGATAGCTAACTATGTCATCCCTATATCATCTAGTCATCAACATGGCTGATGAGGCCACAGAAAGAACTCAGCAGCAGCAGAAGCAGGCAGCGCGGTCATCGGAGCAGCATTCACCGAGGAATCCACAGTGGCGGATCCACTAGAAGGATAAAAATGGTGAAACAGATTTGGGTGGTAGTGATGTGAAGCTGCAGCTGCAGAATCATAGGGAATGGCACAAGGGATAGATGAAGAAAGTGCAGGTTGAATGGGAGTGAAACTGATGGTTCCAACATTATTGGCATTGATGGCATTTGGATGATGATGATGATGATATTGAGGTTGTTGGGGGTGGATAATGCTAGTGGGAAGAGAATTGTGTTCAGATGATACTTCTGGAGAATGTTTTGCTCGTTTGGCTGATCCACCAACAGGAAGAGTACTCTTCATAATAGCTTCCACATCATATCTGTTCATCTCAAAGTTGGTTACTGCACATGCACCTCTGAATTTAATGGCTGCAATATCATATGCTTCTGCTGCTTCCTCTTCAGTAGCTGCAGTCAAACATATTTTTTCATCAATATCATGTTATAATTGATACTATGTCATTAAATTATATCCCCTTTCAAATGAACTAATACGAGCAAATCTTTGTATTAATAAAGACATAAGGAATTATATTACTTACCAAATGTTCCAAGGTAGAGATCTTTGTTTCCTGCAACACGACCGATTCTTGCTTGCCATCGACCTTGCTGATGATGCCTGCAAGCAGAATCACGGGACCACGAGATGTGAGATGTCAGTATCTAATTAAGTCTTATTGACAATGATAAGCTTTGATGGTACTACCTCCGGTTGTAAATATTAGATTAACTTTGTAATGTAAAATACAATATTTAGTCTTATGTAATGTATTGGTCTGAAGGGTGTTATAATTTGTGTTTTGATAGTTACCTTGTGACACCCCTATAAATAGAAGCTCCTCTAGAGAAACCGCTACTTTTCCTGCATATGAATGTGAAGTAAAAATTATTAGTTTCATTAATCACTTTGCGGAAGAATATAATAAAATATTAAAACCAACAAACTTGAATTGTTAAAAATGAAAGGCAAACCTTCTCAGTGAAGCAATGAATTCTTGCTTAGTTACATGTTTCATCTCCTCCAATTCTTTAGCATAATTTGCAACCTGACAAAAATATATTAAAGATGTAATTTTGTTATTACATAGATATATTTCACCGCAAGGATTTAAAAAACTACAGACAAATGACAATGGAAGAGAATATTACAGGAAAGTTGGTGGTCGCAGTCGGACCCCAATACTTTAAAGCAGCCAAATCATAAGCCCTTGCAGCCTTGTCTTCTTTGTCATATCCACCTGAAACTCATAAAAAATCATGAGTTAATTAATTGCAAATTTTTCATCTCAACAAGTAAGGTATTTTCTTTTCATAATAGGTTGAGAATAAAGAATCTAGAATAAAATTAATAATATAAAGTACTACATACCCAGATACACTGTAGAAATCGCCAGAAATGCCATAAGCCACGTTCCATGCACAGGAAAAGGCAAGATAAGAGATATACATATCAGTTTCTGAGGTGGTCAAAATTATCAACAAAAAAATTACTTTTGTATAATCCAAAAAAAGTAAAAGTTTCGTCCATGCTATATATGGTGCCTGCGCAAAAGCTCCTTTATTTTTAATCCTTTTTGTTTCACTCTCTTCCGCTCTTCCTAGCCTCTTAGTGTTGACGTGTCTAGAGAGATAGATACGTCTCTAACCTCACATTCTATTCTTTGTACAAGAAGGAGACAATCAACGACCAAATATAGTACCCAAATGAATGATAGAGCTTGGAAAAACCGGAAAGCATGACCCAAAAAATTAATTTCCTAACAATGCTTACTAACTAACTCATCATAGTCTCACTTTGCTCTCCTATATTTTGAAAAAAGTGAGACTACACATAAATACACACACAGATAAAACTCTCTTTGATATATGTTAGTTGAGTAAGCAGAAACACAAGATCTAAAAGGAGACCCGTGAGTATGTCTCAGAATGAAGAGGACATTGTAAGATTCGCTCCTGTCATCGAGCTTTCAGCTGTAACAGTGGCAACATGAAAAGTACAATTTTCAAAACAGTTGCCATGGTCAAACCCAGCTTTCCTCTGCCCCCACCCAAAGCAAAAGTAAAAGTGAATAAAGCTAACTCTAAAAAATAAAAAAAAAACGTATACATTCATATATTGACGAAACAGTACTGAGGTTGTAGGTGACATATATAGATCATAGATGTTTGTACGACTGATGTGAAGACATGGGATTGGGAGAGAGAGATCCCTAGATGATATATAGGCCAATCCATACACACAAGCACCATGATTATAACGATAATGAAGCAAAACCCACGTGGCCAAAATGGCGGCACATTGCATCAAATCAGATGTAGATGTTGAATGAAGTTGATGCAGTAAAGAGTGACCCAAGAAATTACAAGTACACGTATTTTCATTTCATCAGTCATTCATAAAAAAACGAAAGGCTGTTTAGAGAAATAACTCAGGTGCACTATCCATCTTTGTACTCTCTCGCAACAATCAATGCTTTTTTTTTTCAAATTCATGCAAGCACACCATTTTTTAATGAACCTGGATATCAATGCACATGAGAGCTTACAATAATTAATAAACATTAAACACACAGAACAACGAATCTACATGGACACTAAGCAGTTGCATCCTCAGACACCAATTTTACATACACTCTTACTTTTGCGAAAAAAGAAAATAGCACGGCTAGAATCATATATATTCAATAGTTTTTCTCTCATCACATCCACATGCAACCCAAACGGTGTACATAACACGCCTTTGAGCAGATAAAACAAATGAGAAAAACGAATATTTCTTCTATTATAAAAAAATAACGGTGAAAAAATGTTTTCAGAAAATAAGATGGAAGATGTTGCAATGAGTTTCCTATGATCATGGACGCCAAACAAGACATGATTTCAATAAACAACAAAAACTTCGAGAAGAGAGAGAGATGAACCAAGAGAGAGAGATGAACCTTGACGTCCTTTCCTAGCCTGACCCTCTCTTCTGCAACTATTATCCCATAGATGCGCTTCATATCGTCCCGTCCATCTGTGCCTGCATCAACAGCACAAAATAATATGATAATAACAATTTTTACTCCTATTAAATGATACAAGTTGGCTCGCCAAGTATGAAAAGCAAGGCGTTCTTATCAATTAGCTAGGAACGACCCTCCTTATGTGCAAAACACTCTTACACAAAAAATAGAAATTAATAGACACTATAGAAAATATAGAAAAATAACTCCTAAATTTCAAAGTTCAAAAGAGAGATTTTGTAATGATTAATATCTATAATTAAAATTTTTGGAAATCATAATTTTTTTGTCATGTTCAAAAAAAAAAATAATAATAAAGCAATCTCAAAATTAGAAATTTTATGTTAGTGTTACCTAGTAACGCCTCTATAGATTGAAGTACGCTGACCAAAAGTGTCACCAACTTTCTTAGCACTATCCTCCACCGCAACAACGCCTCTCTCACTGCCTTGCGCCACCGCAAGTGACAAACCACCACCACCACTTCCGCCACCGGAAAATGCCACGTCATTCCCGGCGGCAGACTCAACCACCGTCTGATGACCATGCCCATTATTATTCTTCCCAAACGACGCAGAATCTTCCACCTCAGAACCATTAGAGTTCCCAGAAAAGGCTTGAAACCCAGCAATCACCTTCAGATCTTGAGCCTCACCAAAGTATCCTCCCTCATATATCTGAGTCAGTGATGAATCTTGTGTCTCCGTTTGACTGTCGGAGTATCCGAGGAAGTCTTCCAGCTTTGGCGGCGGCGCTACTCCGTCGTTGTCATGATTCTGTGGGGCCCTCAAGCTGTTTTCTACACTTTGGCTTGCTTCTACTTGGCCATAGTAATCACCTTGTGACTTCAGATTCGCCCAACCTATACACCCACATGAAAAAAATCAAACTTTCTTGGTCAGGACTAAAAAATATCACAAGCTAGGAAAAAACATAGGGGTGTAACGTTTTTTTTTTACCATTGGTATAGAAGTTATCAAGGAAGTAGTGAGAGGAATTGTTGTTAGCAGAGAGGTTGTTGTTGTTGTCGTCATCGTATTGAAGGAACTGATTATTATGAGAATCGGAAGAGGATCTCAACATTTCCATGGGAGACAAAGAAAAAGACAACCAGTTTGTAGCACGAGCCATTTTTTTGTGCTATGTTTCCTTGAGTGAAGATTTACTAATGTCTTGTTGTTGTTGTTGTTCGGTTTCCCTGAAAGATGACATTTTAATTAAAGAGAACACATTAAGAAGGAGGAAAAAACAAAAACTGCAATAAAGCTGAAAGCAGAAAAATAAATGACCTGTGTGAGGAAGAAGAGGATCAGATGAGAATGAGTTTATGAAAGAAAAGCATTGGGATTGGAAGAGGAAGAAGGAGATGAATGTGAAATGATCGCATGCAAGTGAAGCAATGAAGGGGACATTAATGGGAGTGAGTAGTCAAAGAAGAAGGAGAAAGAGAGTGAAAGAGAAGGATATGGACAATGGAGAGTGGTGATGTGAGGTGAAGTGGAGTGTTTATAAGGAGAGAGACGAGCGGTTTCAATGGCCAACCGGCGTGAAACAAGAGCGACTACTACTATTCATCTTTTTACACTAGAGACTAGAGAGTCTTTTTAATTTGGGAATTGAATTAAATGAATTATTTCATATACTACTCTATTAGGAGGAGGTGGTTAGACGTTCATAAGAAAAAAAGTATAGTTTGGTCATTTATATATATATATATATATAAATATATATATATATATATATATATTTTTGGGAAAATTAATTTGTAGTCCTTCACAAGAGACTTAATAGTAGAAAAGTCTCATAAACTCCCCATATTAAAGAATGGTCCCTAAGGACCTTACTTTAATATATTTTGAATACAAATAGATTAGATTGTCCCTCCCTGTGAGTCTCTGACAAGGTCAGGGAATGATGAGGTCATGTGCACATAAAACAAGACCATCAACAATTATGACAAGGTCATGACTCACCCCGTGACAAGTTAATGGGCAAGTATTGACGAGGTCATGGTTAGGAATGACAAGGTCATACGCACGTATAAAAAGTTCATGAGTAGAGAAGAAGAGGTAATAAGGTCTTTTGCATTTGAATTATATTAAAGTAAGATTCCTAGGACCCTAGTTTAATATGTGGAGTTTATGAAACTTTTTTACTATTAAGTCCCTTGTAATGGATTACAAATTAATTTTTCTTTTTTTAGATGGATACATACAATTTGAGTTCTTCGACTTTATAAATGAAACACTTAAACATTTTTTGTTTTATTTAACGCAAAATATATTCAATAAGCCTAAATAGTGGTTCTATCATTAAATGGGGTAAAAGAGTGGTTAATTTGAAGAAATCAAAATGATAGTACTAAAAAATTAAAACTTAAATCAATGTTTAATTGGAAATTACCCTTAAAATTTGTCAAGCCTACAGTATTTTGTGAGGTAAACTAACTATTTAAATAAAAATAATTAAACTTGGACTCTTAAAGTTGAGGGATTAAAGTGATATTTGATGTGAAATTGTGAAACTATTTAACTTTAAGTAATAAAGAAAGTGGGAAATAGAGGGATGTGACTAGAGCGAAAGAAAATTTGTCTGACTGGATACTGAGAATGGTCCACCGGAGCGGAGATAGGCGATGTGGAATCGTTTCAGTTTCCTTTTTTTCCTGGCATGTACATTGTAGGCTTCTTCTCTAATAAATCCTCACTTTTTTATTTTACTCTCTTTTTTAAAAGGGTAAAATTTATATGAAGAAAGAAGATTTTCAAAGTGCATTTGACACACTTGTCGTCCATGCACATTTCTTTACTTGCGCCTTCGTTCGGTGGGTCCGGTTGAGTTTGTATGTAGTTTGCTCCCACCCAACATTCACCCAATTCAAATATTTATCTCTCTCATATAAATTGTTTTTTTATCAGAAATAAATTGTTTATATTTCAGTTAAGGTTAAAATCTATGAATAAGTTATTGGCCAAAAAAAAAATCTATGAATAAGTTAAGGTTATACAAATTTTTATTTTTTGGGGAATAAGTTAAAAAAGTTGTCAAAATGATGCAATAATATTGCATCCGTGAAGTCAATAAAAGTCGAATCTTTAGCAAATACTCTGTCAACAAAATAAATGTAAAAATACACGTGACGTTTCCAACTACTGTCGAGGCTTTTTTACACCATTTTAAAAATTTCGTATATTTTACACTATATTATGAGAAACGATTAGAGTTAGATAACTTCTGTAGTATTTTTGTGTCATTTTAAAAACTCTGTGT
The DNA here is from genome assembly GCA_029929735.1 of Mimosa pudica. Classification (NCBI taxonomy): domain Eukaryota; kingdom Viridiplantae; phylum Streptophyta; class Magnoliopsida; order Fabales; family Fabaceae; genus Mimosa; species Mimosa pudica. Next base: position 6,369,356 of record JAKELP010000017.1, on the reverse strand, counting down.
ACACTTGCATTTAGAAAAATAATGATGCTAGGTAATGATGGAAACATAATAAACAAATATTTCGAGTTCATTTCTACTTTAGTTAACTCTTAATATGCTCTTATTATTTATTTATATGGTCATATCTAATTCACGTTGTTAAAATAGAGTATAATTTTCTAATTACTACAATATATTTTGTGTTTTTTGGGATAAATTGGTTACCTATATATGTCACTGGGTTCACGAATTTTATCATAAATGTTTATACGTTTCACTTAAATTTTGCGGAAAAAGTTCACATTTTCACATGCGCGCCCGCCGTTTGACCCTGTGCTCAAAGCACACATGCTGCTGATGAGTTAAATTGGTCATTAACCAGTAACTCCTACTTACCATAGCAAAATTGGACTTTCCTTAAATCCCTTCAGAAATATCTTCGCATATAAAAATAATAAAATATACTCCCTCCTATGTAAGCCTGATTCTAGAATCTTTTCATAATTCAAATTTTCTTTCATGCAATTAAGTAATAAACCTTTTCTAGCAAAAAATAATAAAATAAACCTTCAAGTTATCAGGAAGTGTTACCTTTGACTTTCATTAGGAAAAGAAAAGTTCTAAACTTATTGGAAGGATGGAGAAATTAATGTTTTCATATTAATTAATGTTTTAATTAATTAAAAGTAGTTTCTTGTAATGTTTCCATAATTTGCGAACAAGAAATTAAGGACATTGACCATTTTTAACAGTTTAGTTTCTAATAGTTTGTGATTTAACTAAAATGGCTTTGAGCATTGACAAAACGCAAATGCATGGTTGCTTTGTTACAAATGGACCAGCCAGATTCTGTAACATGAACTAAGAGAATATTTTTGTTTCTCAATGTATCCTGAAATTTGGGATTAATCTCTCGTTGTTTTAAACTCTAATTTACAGAGCATATAGCTGACCTGTGAGTTTGTTTATTTATAAGAGTTTTGGATCGGACCTCAACCAGCCACTTATTTAAGAGACGAGAGTAATTGTTACTCACACTAACCAATTAAATTGGGAATAATAAAAGACGTATCAAACAAAAGATGCACACAATGATACTGAGTTTAAACTATTATAGGCGCTAGGTTGGATACCTGAACGTTGTAGTTCAAAATCTATGAATACATATGTGTATATATCAACAACATTTTTAAATCAACCTTTACAATTCTGGAGTTTTATAAACTTTCATCGAATGTGCATCAAACGTAACAAATTTCTGCAAGCGTAAAATTAAAGGATAACAAAATGACATTATCGTTACTGTTCTTCATTATGTTGACTATACTGTTGAAATTAAAGTGGATGTGATTTTTAATTAAAGTGGATGTGATTTTTATCAACCTTCATACCGTTTTGAATCTTATTTTATATACTCATATATGTACTATTGGATTCCAAAAATACTTAGTATAATAATATCCGGTACATCTTACAATTTTATGGAAAATTAACAACTTTATCCCAATCAAAAACATAAATTTAATGAAACACGAATTAAATTTTTGTTTATTATTATCGTTGGGATGTTCTAATAAAAACTAAATAACCAACACTAAATAATCAAACTTAAGTTTGACACTTCAAATGTGTGCATGACTTCCTTCGTTTAGATAAATATATATAGTATATTGATAAAAAAACTAAATGGGTGAATATGGTGTTGTGGATAAATCAAAACTCAAAAGTTAACACGCGATGATAACACAGTTGATGAATGCAAATCCAATCCGTAGACCAACCCACAAAAAAGATTTAAATTAATGAAGCACTGAGCTTATATAAGCCACGTCTCTTCGTCAACAACAAAAACAGTTGTTTAGGTTCAGTGAAAGTAATTAATAGCGAAACCATGTACATGATAGTTGACAGTTTGAATCAAATGAATTATTAAGAGGCCATTAGCAACATCAAGTTGATGTACCCATATAAAACTTTAAATAATAAACATTGGAAGAAGATGTATTTGTACATTTTCATATATATATATATATATATATATATATATACACACACACACTAGTGTGTGGAGAGAGAGAGAGAGAGAGAGAGAGAGAGAGAGAGAGCAGTTTGTGATACACCAAATAGCGGGAATACGGGAGGCAGATTACTGTGGGGAGGCTATGTAAAAGACGAGTTTAGGTACATAATTGATGTGTCGCTTTTAAGGTTAAATTTCAATGAATTTGGGAAACATGCCTTCACTATACAGTGCCGTTGAATACGCATTGTTCTCAGCGTTTTACTCCTCCTTACTCTTCCCTTTTTATTTAGCATCCTATGCTTCTTTCATTTCTTTAATTTTTAATAAATAATACATTAATTATTAATTATATTATTTTTTATAAAAAAGTAATTAATTATATTATTCTAAATATGTACATGTATCAAGAACTCTTTGTTTTAAGTTTGATTTTAACCCTTTGTTTCATTCACAATCTTGTTTTATTCCCATGTGAAAATAGGATTTTAACATATTTTATATAACCCTCATGAATTGAATCTGAAGCAAGCAATTATAGATGCATGATGCATTAAGCACCCTCACACTATAAGTTTTTCCTTCATTTGGTCCGAATTATCTACATAGAGGATTTCCTTATTTTCCCTTTATATATATTAAAATTTTATAAGTACCTAATTTGTTATAACCCAAGACGTATTAACTTGTCGAGGTAATGTCTAAAAAGATTTACAAATCATTTACAAATTTAACATCAGAACTGTTTTGATTAACTGAAATTTTTAGGGCACATGACGTGGTGATTTTTTTTCCATACGTTCACATGAGGTGAATCAATCATATTTATAATAATGTAGATAGGAAAAGCATACACTTAAGGAATAAGTTTTGTAACAACATGCAATCTGTTCATATTTAATGGTGATTTTTTTCTTGTTCAACTGGTATGAAGTGTGATGCATGTATTCAAGTGAAATAATAAACAATTGTGATTTATGGGAGATCGATGTATCATGATTTTTTTCGGAGAAGAAAATCAAGATATCGTTTATTAGTACTACAGAATTTGTAATTCGGTTTTATTATTATATATCACATTTTTAAAATATATATGCTTCAAATTATAAGGTTTTTATGGTAAAAAAACTTACAAGACATTTTGAACAATATATGTCAACAGTAATTAATTTTTAAATGTTAAAATTTTCCTGTTAAATAAAAAACGTGACAAAATTGATTTGGTTGATAATCTGATCTACTCAAAGAATCAATAGTAGTATCTATGAAATACAACATGAAAGATAAATTCAAAATATTATATTTCACGTGCATTGACTAATTGCACTGGACTGTTTAAAATGAAGTGGGTTATGGGTGAAATTATGTGTTTTACTTTAAGGGTCATCCAGTACTAAAATATTTTTTTGAGGTAAGAAATATACATGTTTTATTATTCCAAAGGTCATCACATAGCTAGCACCAAATATTTTTGAGGTAAAAAACACATATGAGTTTTACTCTGAGGGTCACCTAGCACCAAATAAATATTTTTTGGGTACAAAAGTCACCTTGTATTTTCCTTTTAGTTCAAAAGTTACGCATGTGGATTAAAAGAGTGAAAGTTGATTGTTAAGTTAAAAATTTGACCAGTAACGATGACATGTCATCTAATGTGGACACCATAAAATGAGAAAAAAAATAAGAAAAATGACATGAAAGATATTATAAGACAGCAATTTTTAATGACCATGTACAAAAGGGCCTAACTGGTTGGACCTAAAGAGTGAAGAAGAAGAAAGCACAAAGTGGTGAAGAAGAATTCAACTTGGCAATAGCATGTCTTTAATGTCAACTCGAAGAAGAATATTATATTTCTATATAATTCGTCAAAAAAAAACTTTTTGTTTTCAATATACTTTTCCAAGGAAATCGTGATTTTTCCAATCAACAACATCGGGAAAATAGCTTGCAATAATGATCTCATGTATTTAATGTCATTTTCCCTAAGAGGTGGTGAAAACCTACAAATAGTGGGAAGAAGAAACCGCCAAGAGGTGGTGAAAGCCCGGAAGAAAAATTCAAATAACCATAACATGTCTTTAATGTATTTTTCCATATTTTTCTTTTTTTTTTTCTCATTTTGTGTGTCTACGTTAGATACCATAACATCATTATTGGTCAAGTGTTTAACTTAACGATTAATAATGTTCACGTTTTTAACTCACATATATGACTTTTGAACCCAAAAAGAAAACACAAGGTAACTTTTAACAGTAAAAATCAGAAGAATTTCTTTAGTTGAGACCCAGGCCAAATCCATCACCCAACAACACCTGACCTGAGTTCTATTAAATTTCAAGACAAAAATGGAGATATACCACATGGTTGACACCATAAAACATTCACAAATCCTAATTCTCACATGTATCTCAATTCCACCTTCATCATCATACCATGAACCCCAATCCTTGGTGATGGGAGACTAAAGCATGAGCTTGAAGCTTTGATAAAATAGTTCTTTGTTCTCTCACTATATTTTCCTTATGATTGAATTTGTTTCCAGGATTCTATATATTTTTATTAATTTAATTGTGTTCTTAATCTTATTCTTTCTTTAGGGAGTGGTTGAGACAATTGAGATTTCATTCTTTTTTTGTTACTAATGACGATAGTGCTTCGTACAATTGAACCTTTGTTTAAATTTATGATTAATTGTTTTAAATGAATGTTTGAGTTAATATTATTTTATAATTGAGGATTGTTTTTATTAGTGGGTTGTTTTTGTCAAATAATTGCAATTGGGCAATTATGCTTCAAGTTGTCAAAATTGTATTAGTGGCATTAGGCTTCAATTATTAAGTAATTGTTCATTATTTAAGATTATAGTAGTGAAATAAAGCATTAAAATTAATTAGGGGGCAATTCGGATTCCCAATTGTCAGATTAGGAGCCCCTCACAATACATAATTCACTTGGTTTCTGTACTTAATTAACTGAGAGTTAGAAGAATTTGTATGCACGCATAGGGGGTTTCCTTTTACCTAAACCTAGCATAGAAGGATTCTTTTATGGGGTTTTCTAAATTAACCTAAGAACTCCTTCACAATGCTTAGAATGAATGATCGTTAAGCCTTCATTCACTAAGGATTACCATATGATGTTGCTTTAATCAAAATATAATGTGTCTAATCTAATTTTGTTTAGTTGAACATAGCACATATATACTTTCATTAATTTTCTTTCGGGCAAAGGTCCAAAAATGATACATACCTATTGGCCAAGGAACAAAACTAGTACATAACTATTCCAAGGTACAAAAATGATACTCAACTTTAACCATGTGATCAAAAATGATATTTTCAGTAATATGACAATAATATCAGACATGAAATGTCCAAAATGCCCTCATAATTAAATGAACTTTTACCGGGTGACAATTAATTTATAAGGGCATTTTGGACTTTTCATGTCTAATATTATTTTCATATTAGTGAAAATATCATTTTTGATCACATGGTAAAAGTTGGTTATCATTTTTGCATCTTGGAATAGTTATGTACTATTTTTGTTCCTTGATCAATAGTTATGTATCATTTTTGGGTCTTTGTCCTTTTCTATATTATAATTAATCAAATTGTTTTCTCCCAATCAATTATATTTGCATTTAGCTATTAAGTTAATCATATTTTATTTTATCTCCACTCAGAAAAAATATACTTGGAGGCAATTCCACTATCCTTTTGTTCCATAATTAGTACAAAAACACCATACACAGATTTCTAGATTATTAACCCAAATTTCGGTGACCTCCGTTTATCATTCATAGTACCAGTTTAACTCACGTTTTATCGTGAAAAAGCCGTCAAAATTAATCCCACAAGAAAATGGACACAAGTCACACAACTCGAAAGTAATTGAGTTTTAATCCTGTACGAGACATCCCACATTGGGTGATGAATCTTTAATTGAGGGATTGAACTTGGACACAGTCTGAGTCCATCGTAATAAATAGTAATCCCTCCTGTCCCTAATGTAAGAGCCCAAAATTTGAATGGTTTTGGTCCCTAATGTAAGAGCTCACCCTATATTCTCTCCTCATTTAATGCATTTTTTCCTACTTTACCCCTAACTCTCTTTCATATTTATTAATGCTTATGTATTTCTCTCTCTTAAAAGTACCATAATAAATATGGGTAATTTTGAAAAAGAAGCATTAACTCCAGACACCCAACTAACATTCACATGTTTTCTTAAGAAGCGTTTTTTTGACGGCTAGCTCTTACATTAGGGACCGGAGGGAGTATTAACTTAGTTAATTTAAAAATTACTACACGTATCATGTATATGTGCTTGTGCGAAGTGACAGTGGTCGTGTATATTTTAATCAATTTTTTGTAAAAAAACACTAGACTGGATAGTACTCTAGTATATGAGTATACATGGCAAGTTCAATCACCGAGAAATGGACCATTAGTTTTGAATCCCTCGTTTTGGGGAAAAAGGGAAAAAAATGGTGGAAAAACGATATGCATGAACATATAATTATGTGGTGTCTCAAGTAGTACATTAATTATCATTAATATAGTGTTTTATAATGGTTGTTTCATATACTAAATAATCCCTCCATGGAGTATAAGAGTTAAATAGCCAACACACGCTTCTTTATAAAATATATAAATATATAAAAGTTAGTTGAATATATGAAGTTAATTCATTATCCTATTTTACCCCTATTTATTGTGATACTTTTAGTATAGAGAAATATGTAAGTATTAATAAATATGAAAGAAAGTTATGGGTAAAGTAAAAAAATGTATTAAATGAGGAGAGAATGTAACGATGAATTTATATTTTTTGACCAAAATCATTCAAATTTTAGATTCTTAAAATTACGGACTGAAGGGAATATTCATTAAAGTCATTTTCAAAGAAAATTATTCTTTCTATACATCAAAATTTAGGTGAGTTGGATATGTGGCTCACCAAGACCAATGCAGACTTTCAGATTCAAATTAACCCATCTAACTACTCCCTTCGTTCCTAAATATAAGATCCATTTCAGATTTCAATTTATTTTTAAATAAAAGTAACTTTTTAATTTTTCTCAGTTTTTTTCCAAATAAACCCCAATAATTTCCAAATAAACCCCAATAATGTTTATCTATAATAAACAAGTAAGAGTGAGAGGGTGAGAATGAAGGTATATAGTTAGGATATACTACCTCCGGTCCTAAATATAAGACCTAGTTGACTTTTTTTGGAGAGATTAAAGTTGCGAAATAAGTTATTAAATCATGACATATTTGATATATTTTTAAATTATCCATTAGTTTATAGGTAAAATAAACTGGTTTAAGGGAAAAATTAGGTAAATCAATTTATAATTTAAGTTATTTTGTTTTTTTAGGATTTTCCAAAAATGTCAACTAATAGGTCTTATATTTAGGACCGGAGGGAGTATTAATAATATTATGTGTTAATAACTAACTTAGCTAGCATCTTTAATCTAATGAAATTAGCAAAATGATCTTATATTTAGGAATCGAGGAGTATAATTTTATGCAAAAAAAAATCTTTTTAAAATTGTATGATATTTGTTTGAATTACGGGGGTATATGGGTCTCATAGGATGCCTGTGGTCTGAGACGTGGCATCTCCGTTGTTTGTTGCTCGTTGATGGGTACACGCATGAGAACTTACATGGCTGCTTCTCTATTTTATTCTTCAATTCAATATATGTGCGTGTAAATATATACTTCCCGAGTCCTGATCTTATTTGAAGAGTAGGAAAGGTTTATTTTTATTCGAATTCATTTTTTATATCAATGAATAGCTTTACTTAATTTTTTATTATGTTAACGTTATGTTATGCAATTATATATTGTATATTGAATGGGTAAATTGAAAATTAGCTGAACTAAATTAGAAATAACACGATTTAAAGTTATTTTCATTTATGTCAAATATAACTTATAAGTTGTATGTATAAGAATACACACACACACACACTTTTTTTCATATTTCATTTTAGTTGATATAAATGAACTTACACACTTAATATTATACCTAAATGATTAAATGTCAGAGTCTTACATGCATGCATTTAAGAAAGAAATAGTTATCTGAGAAGTGTTTCGTGATAATAGGCAATAAAATCGTTAACACAGAGTACTATTTATATAAACATGTTATTGCTCCGGCAAACAAAAACATTATTGCATAACTGTTAGTTTTGTGGGCCATGTCTGTCTAATAACAGAGTTAACTCCGCTTACATATATAATTAACAGTTCATCCACATGCCTCGTTACGTTTGTACACATAAACTTTTTTTGTTTTACAGAAATCACTTGTTCCATCGAGATAGTCCACACGTACGTGGTATGTGGTACAACCACACCATTTTTGATAAGATTAAATTTACAATCCTAAATGTATAAAAATATGAAAGTAAATTGTTGATTGTATTCATTAATTTATTTTTTTAAAAAAAATTCAAAACCTATGGTCCTCATCCTTGCCCTACGAATTACCAAACATTATTAGTCATCATATTCCTAGCCAGGTTTTTTTACCTTTGTCTTATTGATTCTCCAGTATATAATTACCATGTATAGTATGTGTATAAAAATTAAATAAACACACATGCAGCCCACACACATAATATATTCCAATTAATTAAATTAAACACGCGCACATACACGAAGGTATGTGCAATAGTTTTTTGAAGAAGAAGCATAAATAGTGTAATATCTCAGACACGATTTCTTATTAATTATGATCTAAGCTGTTGATTAGCTTTGACTATTATTTTTAAGCCGACCCTGCACACAAGCAACAACCTCCAAGTTGCAACATGCATGGCTGTTTGACACACACACACACACGCATATATCTTTGCTTGTTGGCTGTTGCTGTTTAGGTCTGAAAGCTTTAATCAGCTGTGAAATCGGCAGGTGAGTTGCACGTGGTTTACCCTACAGACAAAGGGAATGTGAAAGTGCCAACTTGCCTCCGCAACATGTGTGTGTATCACACACACACATGTATATATCAAAATCTTTCTTTATAAAAAGAATCATTAAGGCCTTAACTATAGACTTTATTTAGAGCCATGCCTCCTAATTAGGCACACTTAAACTACTTATTACTTATGCTCTCTAACTATAAGTTTATTATTTTATTACAGTACTATCGCTTTTTAGAAAGCAAGTTGATGCCAAACCCTCAAGGGTTACACGTGGCAGTGCTCTATTATTTAAATTAAAGGCCCCTGATGAGATTAAAATTATTGGACGGTGGTGACACTGGTTCCTAATCAACGTTCTTATCTTTTGATTTCTTTTTTAAGTGCTTATTTTATTTTTGTTGTCTGTAAAAGGTTAAAGAGACAAGGGGAGAGTAATCAGGGGGGTTTGACCATTGACCGGAGGGAGCACGTGCATTCAGAGAGGCAGTAACGATGATTTCGGCGACGCACGTGCATTGCCTTTGTCTTTACATGCACTAATAATCTAATATAGTATAATGATGTCTTTAAATGTTGGCTTGAACTTTATAATTTTTTAATCATCCCTTGCTTTAACTGTGTTCGACATTTACCTATCCCTTCTAACTTTAGTAATCCCACTGTCCACTTTAAAAATAAAACCCCTCCGATCCTCAATATGACATTGGTTAAAAAACAACACTAGTACACTGCTATCACCTACCTACAGTGTTTGCCGATTAACGCCAAGACCAGTTAGTAATAATGTTGTTTTTTAACCAAAGTCTTAACTTTAGACGTTTTTTTAAAAAAACTTAGACCTTTAACATGCTTGATTGTGAGTTTTAATCTTGGAGTTGCACTTGTTGGGAGAAGTTGCCCGCCTCTAGGCAAAGTAACTTACGTGGGTGTGCCTGCCATATAACGCTACTACAAATTACTCCATTCATTCCTAAATATAAGATTACTTTGAGAATGTGGATAAGTTCCTAAATATAAGATAACTTTCTACAAGTTTTGCTCAAATTACCTCTATACTCATTTTACAAGTAAATTACTCCCTCAATCTTTTAAATTTAAGTGAGGGGTATTTTGGGAAGATCATGTAATCCTAATTCATTGGAAAATCTTCCTTAATCTCTTCAAATTAGCCAAAGTGATCTTATATTTAGGAATGGAAGGAGTATTAATCTAATGTTGTGAATTATCTTGTCCAATTGAGAATGTCAACAACTCAGAAAATGTGCCAGATTTGGGAAAAATCCCGGTTTATGAGGTAAAAGCCCTACCTATGTTATAGAACAATTTGGACATGTAAGTTGGCAAAACCAGAAAAAAAATAAGAAAGAACTTGGACATGCAAGAACGTTGGGTTTATTTAGTACAGGAGTTTGGAAAGGAGAGAAATGGGAGAAATTTTTTGTAAGTTTTGAACATGTGAGATTATAATTTTTTTTAAAATGTGAAATAATGTGATACAAAATAATAAAAATATTCAAAAACTTTTAACCCATTTCTCTACTTTTTGCAAATTCAAGTCTAAAAACTTTTCCATCTTCCCATTTTCCCTCCCATCCTTCACACCAAACAAACCCTAATGTACTAAGTAGGGGTGCCACATGAAATGATATCCAACATCCAATATAATGGATTAGTAAAGGTTTGTTAAGTTTTTTATGAAATAAGAGCTATTTTAAAATACCAAATGCTTAAAAAATGAGTAACATTTATGTGTTGTACATGTTAACATTATAACTTGAAATGAGAATGTTGATTGGTAATGTAAACATCTTTTTAATATTCTTGGATATAACTTGCCGTAAAGAGGCCCTGTTGATGATGGAAAAACGGTTTGATCATGTATGATAATTTATAACGCTGAATAGTGTAATTTTTTTCCACCATTTCAATTTCTTTTAAAGAATTGAACGTCGAAGAACGCAATGTTCATTATGTTTACCTGTTCGAATAAATCAAATCTGAATCAGTATTGCACTGGGCTTTGCAAAGATTAAAACGACAGTCAAATGTTTTTAGGAAAAAAAAAAAGGTTTGGGGAGATAGGTACTGTTCAAATGTCCAATTCTTTTGAGTGATTTTGATTGATTTGAGACATTCAAGGATTCAACTGCCTCACAGTAGTATGGTATACCCTCGGGTTGGTTGTGATTCCATTGGAATTTTTTAATTTGTTACGGTCTATTTGAAATCTTTTCTTGGACACATCATTTTACACACACACACTTCAGTGACATCTCATGGCAATTGTTAAATGAGCTGATTTCGTAGACACTCAAAATTACAATTACAATTATATTTACAATTGTGTTTAGGCCCAAATTTCATGCTTGAGCTATTTCAGTTCAAGAAAAAAAATAAAGGTACTAATATTTTGTTGAAAGATGCCAAGTAGATTGGGTTTGATCATTGGGCCTGCCCTAATTTATATCGGCTTAGGCTTAATTATTCGAATTTCATGTTTGAGCTCATCCGTTTCAAGATAAATTCTCTATTCTAAAGGTTGGCCCAAGATTAGCTCTAAAAACAATACTCCCTCTGGTCCTAAATATAGGACCTAGATGACTTTTTTGAAAAATCCTTAAAAAATCATAAAATAAGTTAATTATTAATTGATTTACTTAATTTTTTCTCTTAAACTAGTTTATTTTACCTATAAGCTAATGGATAATCTAAAAAGATATCAAATATGTCATGATTTAATAACCTATTTTGCAACCTTAATCTTTCCAAAAAAAAATTATTTAGGTCTTATATTTAGGACCGGAGGTAGTACAGAATATTTTTCTCTCTTCGATTTGTTTTTTTTTGTCAAATACTAGTACTCTACAAGTGTTTGCATGAGAAACTCTAGTATATAACATTAGATTTATAATTATCTTGTTGACTTTTTAATAATGATATCAATATAAATATTGTATAACTTAAAAGATCGTAGAAGGAAAAGGTTGCGATATGTGATTTTGACCATATATCATGGTGAATTCTTTCCTAATTAATGTACTTTAAAAATTATTAAGCGATTTATAAAAAGGGTCAAAAAAAAGTTGGAGGTAGATAGGAGTACTTTATTAATGAGGGAGGGAGGAAGGGAGTGAGTATGTGGTTAGGTCTCATCAACAATTCCACTTAATTGTAATTTTTAACGTTAATCCCATGTAATAGTTAAACCACTCCATTCACGAGGTGGCTACTAGCTAAATAATTGATGACGCACTGAAATTATAATTTTATTATTACATATAAAAAGGTCATACCCATATATTAAAACGCAAGAAGTTTCAAGCAAGACATCTAAAAACGTAAAGGGGGAAAAATACATGACTTTATCCACAAAAAAGTAGTGTGCGCGTCGGCCTTGTACGTTTCCTATTCATGTTTATTCTTCCTACCACATTTTCTCTGCAACCCAGGTTTTTTGTGATTTAACTTTGGATCATTTTTTCCTATTTTCGGAATTGTCCCCCTCCTTCTATATTTGATGCATATTTGTTGCATGACACCATCCTGTCTCCCCTATTTATCTCTTGTTTTTTCCTCCCTTTTGTGAGGATTACTCCTTTATCGGGATAAAAGAGAAAGATTGCGATGTGTCCACACAACCAATGTAAAAAAACATGGATAATCGAGGCTAAAGTACGGTTGACGTGGTTTGGTCACGTTCAAAGAAGACAATTAGAGACACCAATAAAGAGAGTTGACCAAACAGTGTGAAGTCTTTCCAAATGAATGAAAGGGACACCGAAGAGAACTCTTAACAAAGTTATTAAATGCATGTGATCTTATTATCCATAATTTATTATATATATGGTTTTTGACATAACACAATGATGTCGTATGATTCATGTAACCTTCCCACTTAGTGGGATAATGTTTTGTTGTTGTTGTATCATATGATGCTCTCTTAATCCTAATCAAATAAAATATGTACTACTCAATCAAGGGACATTACTAGAGCGGTTCATCCTTTTTTGCCAGTGATATTAGAGTGGTTTATCCGCTATAAGAATTAGAGGGTTTTAGGGAAAAAACTGTATTAAACTAATTTAACTAATATTTTATCTTACGGCATTTCCTCTAAGGGCAAATGTCAATAATCAATAATATACAAAAAGGTGTTCAGTTAATCAAACTAGTTTTGCCCTGTTCCACAACACACAAAAGGAAAAGTCCAAAAGGGGACGGCCTTCTTTATCTCTTCCCTTAGAAAAACCAAGCAAATTTATTTTACTGATTAAAAACCTTGGGAAAATTAATTTGTAGTCCCTCACAAGAAACTTAATAATAAAAAAGTCCTATAAAATCCACATATTAAAGTAGAGTCCCAGGGACCTTACTTTAATATACTTCAAATACAAAAGACCATATTGCCCCTCCCTGTGAGTATGTGACAATGTCATGGGCAAGGAATGACGAAGTCGTGCACATGTATAACAAGATCATGGGCAACTATAAGGTCATGACTCACCCTGTGACAAGTTAATGAGCAAGCATTGACGAGGTCATGAGTAGGAACGACAAGGTCATGCGCACGTATAACAAATTCATGGGCAGGAAAGAAGGGGCAATCTGGTCCTTTTATATTTGAAATATATTAAAGTAAAGTCCCTAGGAACTTTACTTTAATATGTGGAGTTTATGAGACTTTTCTATTATTAAGTCCCTTGTGAGAGACTATAAATTAATTTTCTCAAAAACTTCTATGTATTATAATACAATAAATAATCAAATCTCGGGAAAATCACACACCTTTGAAAATGTTCACACACCGACTCTTACTTTTCTCCAATTCTTTCACACCATTTGGTCACCACAAGATAGTACCTCACGGCCACCTCAACATCTTCATCAACATCTCCTTCATTCTCTTTTCTCCCTGTGACATGAGTCTCGCTAAACTTATTGCTTCATCTTCTTCCTGATTGGCTAAACAAAAGAATCTGTGAAAAGCTTTGGAACAATCAAATTATGGAAGCCACTAGCACCTCCCAAACAGAGAAGATATATGTTGCGGTCACCAATGATATTCAAGATGGAATCAAAACATTGAATTGGGCTCTCAATAAATGGAAATCTTATCCTATTTCCATTGTTATTCTCTATGTCACTCATAGTAATTCTAAAGATCATGTCAACACCCCATGTAAGTTTCTCACCCAAAAATTTTCATTTAAAACTCTGTTTTCTTCTAGAAGATTAATTGCCTTCCAAATTCATTTAGCTCCTGGATTCTTTTTCAGTTAGTAAACTACCAGCAAAGTCTGTGAACGATGAGATGTTACCAGCTTTAAGAAAACAAGAGCAAGATAAAATCAACAAACTTCTTTCCAAGTACATAGCTTTCTGTGGCAAGGTTTGTTAATATTTTTTCTTTTCTAATTTTTTTTGCTTTAGTTTAATAATTTCGCATATTTTTCTGCTTATTAATAGCAGATACCAGCTGAAATACTTGAAGTCAAGAAATCTGATGAACCTATCCAGAAAAGCATCCTAGACATGATTATTGGTCTAGAAATAACCAAACTTGTCATTGGATTTTCAGTAATGAAGCCCTCCTGGTATTATTCCTTTAAATCTTCTTTCCCTCCCCAGAAAAAAAACTTCCTTTCTATGCTCTTATGGGGTATATATGTTTATATATATAGGAAATCACGTGGTGCCATAAGCGGATTGTTCTATATTCATCAGCATAAGCCTAAATTCTGCGATATGTTTATATTATGTGGAGGGAAACAAGTGTTCATGAGAGGACAACATGATGGGAAGATCATGGAGGATGATAATGGGGTTGTGGTTGCCAAAATGAGAGACAAGATAACATTCAAAGATTGGATAGAGAAATTGTTGCCTGAGAGAAACAACTTATTAGTGGATTCCGCAGATTGTTCTTCTTCATCAGCAATTATAGAATCCTCTGTTGGTTCACAGAATCAGTGGGAAATCTATCACCAAGAGATTGAAACTTATTACCAGATTTTGTTGTCTACGTCTAATATGAACATTGGTGAACAAGTTAGGCTTGAGCATCAAGAAAGTGACGTTTCGGGAATTAGTGGACTTGAGCTAGATGATGTCAGGGAATACAACAATTCTAATGATCAGGTCAGTTTAGAAACAATGGTTTCTTTATTCCAAAAAAAAAAAGAAACAATGGTTTCTCACAGATATTTTTATGTAACATGTGGTCGTTACTTTTCCTCAAAAAAGTCTTCTACTTTATTTGTTTTGTTCGTTTCTTCTAAGGAGTAGTTAGATGATGAATCATGCTTTATTATTTAATTAGCCAACATGTTCAGAGAAAAAAAGGGAAATTTTGTATTAGTGGCTCGACATGGTTTTGATCTTTTTGATGGTCCATATTTTTTGTGTCCTTCTATTTAAGCTATAGTGTTTATAATAATAGAGTACTTTATGGTTTAGTCTCGTGTATCTCACTTTTAGGCTATGTATTTGTGGCTCTTTGAAGTTTACTCTCGTGTATTTCACTTTTAGTAGGCGTTTGCTGTGTGAAGGGGTCTTGTGTTGTGTGTGATCATTTGAGGGAGGGAAGGGAGAGTTTTTTGTGTGTGAAAATCGGAAGTTTCAATGATTTTGTCTCAATACTTTTTTCAATTTCTCAGTTTGACTCTTAGCATTTGATTTTTCTACGTGGGGGACCCATTTAACAATTGGGTACTGAAGAAGATCCAGGTCAAATGGATGCGGTTTTTAATCTTTATTTCCTCCTTTTGAAACTCTTGCCAATCAAAAGGGTATTCATGAAAGGGCCTTTTCAAACTAATTACTGTTGTTCAAGAATCTTTCTTTCTTTTTATTACAGTTGTTTAAGAATCTAATTAATACAAAGTTATAGAGTCTTGTAGAAACCAAAAGTGGTTAAATTGACTTGCTAATTTTGGCAGAAGGAGCAAAGAATTAAGAAGCTGAAAGTAAAACTGGAAGAGGCACGTAAGATGATCCAACTGAAAAGGAAAGAAGCTAAGGATCAAAGTGAGAGACAAGCAAAAGCTGAATGGGCTATATGTTTGTGCAACACTCGGGTAATTATACACACACACATTTTTTGTTGTTATTATCTGGTGAAATACTATATTATTATTAACTTCGTGGCTCTTCATAACATAACGAGAATAATTTATTTTTGTGTCCTAATTGATGACATGTGTGTGTGTGTTTAGCACAATATGTAAATTTGTAACAGCAAATATTTTTCTAGCAAAACTACAGAATATTTACCAACTACTTGTTATTTTGAATTATTTAATTTTTACTAATAAAAAAAACACAAAGTACCAATGTTAGACCTACATCCAGGGAACTCTACTACTCGTATTACATATAAAAAGTAACAGTACTCTGTAAATTTTATACTTATACGAAGTAATAGCACTCGAGTTTAGATGTTTCAGGTCAATAAAATTTTTAGGCATTTATTTTCACTATTTTTTTTTTGGAAAAATTATCCGTTAAACTTACACCATGAAATTTGCTTAAAAGTAAGCCAAGTCTTTTCGCTCCATCATCATTGACAGCAAGAAGCATGTTGTAGTAGTTAAACTTTTGATTGTTCCAAAAAATAGCCTAAAACTGAAAAAAATGATACTTGAGAATTAGTAATTTTCTGTGGCTAGTATTTATTATTCCAAAATTCAAACACTAAAACCGAAGAACAAAGCAAACTTTTTGACAAACTAGCTATTACATCTCCAATGACCATAGCCTTAGCATGCCATTCATTTTGCAGGCTCAAGAACTCGAAGGCAAACTCAAGGAAGAAATGAACATGAAGGAGGAATTAACAAGAGAATTGGAGGCCGAAAAAGAAACCATATATGAAACGAGACGTGACATTGAAGAAAGTAGAAAAAGGTTAAGCTCACTATTGGAGCTACAATTAGAGCTCTCAAACAAACTTCATCACTCCATACAAGCAAAGTCACAGGCTGAAATCCAACTAGAGAATGCATCAAATACAAGGTTGGAGATGGTGGCGGACATAGACCAACTTAGGAGACAAAGAGATGTGCTTTATAGAAGAATAGAATTTTGCAAAGATAAGGATGCTATAGGAATGGCAGCTAGGTTGTCCGAACCTAGTTTTAGTTTTAGAGAATACACAACGGAAGAAATTCGATTGGCCACCGATGACTTCTCTGACCGCCTTAAGTTGAAGTCCAACGGCTCAGATCGGACGAATGTTTATAGAGGAAAGATCAACCACTTCAACGTAGCCATTAAGATGCTCACTTCCACTTATGGCTCGTCAGCACACGAATTCCAAGCTAAGGTAAATTCGTCATGTGCATGGTTATATTCCTTCTTTTTTAACTAAGTCTAATATTTCTGTTAGAAAGTTTTCGCTCATGTGATATTTTGTTTTGAAAGTAGTTTTATGTGCAATTTTTCTTTTTAAGTGTATAAAGGAGAAAATTTGCCTTTTATCATTCAAAATATTGACGGTCAATATCATTTTTTTAAGGCAAATGGTTTTTAATTAAAAAATAACTTCAAAAACAAAATAGCTTGTGCGCGAAAACTTCTAGAGAAAAATGAACATGAACCTTTTTTGAAATATTCTTGAGATTCTTGGTAGGTGACAACTTGATTTCTTAGAATGATGAAATGATGCACATTTTTTAAAATTTTATTTAAAGGTACCTAAAATCATGCAGTTTTTTTTTTCAAAAATTGGAAAAATTTAAAACCACATTTTATCACTTTAATATGTTAAGATATCACTTATAATATTTAGAATCTATAATAAAATTTTATTGCAAGGTTAAGATATTAAAAAAGGGCGATGAAGCAAACCGCAAGTGCCCAAAACCAAAATTTTCATCAATAATAACTTTGGTTTAAATAAATTTGGTGTTCTCTTGGAACTAAGATTCAATGTTATTAGGTGAGACTTCTTGGAGGTATTCGACATCCTCATCTAGTGGCTATGGTGGGCTTTTGCACTGAACTAAAATGTATAGTTTTAGAATATATGAACAATGGCAGCCTCAGGGACATGTTATTTTCCAGGAGAAGAAACCTGGCCTTAAGATGGCAAGATAGAATAAGAATAGCCACTGAAGTTTGTTCAGGCCTGGGCTTTCTTCATTCAGCCCAGCCCAAGCCATTCATACATGGCCACCTAACTCCTTCAAGTGTCCTTCTTGATCGTAATCTTGTGGCCAAGATCAAAGGTTTCGGGTCAAACGAAGGCAGCCCACAATCAGATGTAAAGGCCTTTGGGTTTTTGATCATGCATTTGCTCATGGGAAGAAACTGGGTGGGCCTAGTTGAGGAGGAGATGGTGGTGGGAGAATCTTTAGTTAGGGTTTTGGATGAGAGGGCCGGGGCTTGGCCATTGAATGTGGCCCAAAATCTAGCAAACCTAGCCGTGAAGTGTGTGGGCTTTCCCAATCGGCCTAGGCCCAGTGAAGGGTTAAGCATAGGGAATGTAATGTTGGAATTAAATGAGATAAGAAGAGAGGCAAATGAGGAAGTTGCAAGAGGAGAGTCATCGAGATTGAGTGGATTTGTAGATAAAGAAGAGTTGATGGATGTGCCCAACGTTTTTCTTTGTCCCATACTTCAGGTAAACGTATTTTCTTTTATGAATTATTTAGGTAAACGTGTTTGTTTGTGTTGTGAGAAAGGATTATTATAATTTGAGTCTCTCTGGCTTATCTCAATTTTAGTTTTAATCCCTTAAATTTGAAACAATATGCTCTAGTCCTTTTTTTAACAAAGGCTTTGGTCCTCTTACGCTCAAAATGGTTCATGCTTTTGCTAACCCATATGGATAATTGCTTTAAGAAAATTGAAACTTAAGATAGATATCAATATCCAAATCTTCTTGTTTGAAATTTGAGGGTCTAAAACGAAAATTGGGGCGAATTTGAGAGACTAAAGATTATATTAATAGAAAATATATGATTGATCCCTTTTTGGTGACTATGATTGATGATAGGAATGTGGTTATAAGTAAAAATAATGTGATTGATTATACGATGCAGGAGGTGATGAAGAATCCACATGTGGCAGGGGATGGGTTTTCATACGAATTAGAAGCAATAGAGGAATGGGTTGGTTCTGGGCATGATAGATCGCCCATGACAAACGCAAGGCTGCCCCACTTGTTCTTTACTCCTAATCATTCCCTTCGCTCCTTAATTATGGAATGGCAAACCAGAAGATCTTCTCAATTTCCAAATTAGTATAGTTACTAGTTACTACTGATGATATTTACAGAGTTCAATCACCTTCAAACAACATTTTTCCACCCAACAATTTTTTGTACGCAATTTAATTTGCAAAATATACAACTGATTCGCTCTCATAGGAATAAATGTACCTACTTTACATTTAATTAGCATTTAAATAAATATTTTAATCTACAAGCCCGAAGGAGTGTGATAGTTAAAGGAAAATCACTGTAAGGCTTTGTGGAAGGATGTAATCAGTAATCACCAATGATCTCGACAAGTAATTATGTTTTTTTTTGGACAAAGCTAAGATGTTATCATAATTCAGCCCAAAAAAAAGTTATCAACATAAATATTTTTTTTGTTGAGATTAATATAAATATTTCTCCCTAGGTGGATGCTAACAAATTCAGTCAAAGTTAATGGTCAAAGTGAGTGTGTTAAGAAAGGGTGATATTGATCCTTATGAAGCTTTAAGGGCAATATTACCCCTATACAACCTAATTGACTTGTTTAAAAAATCTTAAAAACTAAAGAGGTTAATATTCATTCTCACCAACAAACAATTATGGAAGTATCAATATAGATAACGAACTACAAACAAACAGTATCAATTTGATTAAAGAACAAAATAAATAAAAATAAGGAGAGTGAGTATAGAGATAATGAAATATAAATAAAAGAATAAATGAGACTTATGCAATTTTACAAAGTTTTAAACAGCCAAATGTTATTAATTGTCTGGTGAGATTAAAATTTGACCACTTTGATTACTTCAAGAGTAGAAATGTATCAGTTGTTAGTTTAGGGTGCTCAATGATCCAAAGTGCTTGCGTTAGGGGAAAATAAGAGTCATTCCCTTATAATATATGATTTGATTAAGATACACTATATTAATAGCATAATTAAAATGAAAGCTAACAAATTTTTCGGGTTGGGTTAAATGGGCAGGGCAACACCCCCTGCCTAATGCCCTGCTCACTAATTAGCCCGGCTATACCCTACCCATAATTTTCATCCATTTTTTGGGTAAGGCTCGTTGATTTTTGATGGGGCTCGAGTGGGAAGTTGGTCACTAAGCTCGTCCTTAATTGAGAGTAATAAAGAGAGAGGATAAAGTGGTAAGTAGTGGAAAGAAGAGAGAAGGGAAATTTGTATTGAAGTCCCAAGGAAGTGACTTTACCACCACAAAGTCCCTAAGCGCTACAAATCAAATACTTCCTCCGTTCCTAAATAGTATAAGATCACTTTGGGGAAGTGGATAAGTTCCTAAATATAAGATCACTTCTATTTTATCTCAAGTTTTGACCAAACTACCCTTATACTCTCTCTTTTCATTGAAAACCCCTCCTCTTTTTAAAGTAAAGTAATTGAGGGGATTTTGGGAAGATCATGTAATTTTATTGTCTTCCTTAATCTCCCCAAATTAACCAAAGTGATCTTATATTTAGGAACGGAGGGAGTAATTACTAGAAAGAAGAGCACTGAAGTTTTATGGCTCGTTTGGTTGGATTGAAAGTGTGTGATGTAAATGGAAATGAAAACAGAATTGAGTATAAGAGGGTAAAGATGGAAAGTAGAAGTAAATTAGGTAATGATAAGATGTAAAAGTTTGTGGGGCCCAAGAAATGTAACATCCCAAATTTTGATTAAACATAATAAGAAATTATTAAGGTGTCATTTAGGAAATTTAAAGTTTTAGAGAGAAATTTTATGATATTTTTGACAATATATGAATATTGAATCTTATTTAGTTTAGAATTTAAAGAAATATAATTAAATGAGTCATTTGGGAATTGAAACTCTCATGAAAAGTATTGGGAAATTTAGATAAAATTATGATAAAAAGAGAGAGATATAGTAAGGGTCATACTTACCTCCAGTGCAGTACATCAAGTACAACCAGTGCACCACTAATTAAATGACACATGGACAATCTTTTATACACCCACCACACCATATCACTCTCCCTACCTTCTCTCATCTCTTTCTCTCTCCTCCTACATTCACGTCACGCCCCTCCTCACCATTCACGCGCTCTCTCCACTCCCTCTCTCCACTCCCTCCCTCTTCGGCCCTTTCTCCTTCTCTTTCCTCCCTCTCTCTTCTCCGGTCATAGTTGTCACATCCCCGCCCTTCAGTATCATCAACGTTGCACGGCCGGAGATGGACTGAAGTCACCACAAGAGACGACGATGGAGTGAAGTCACTGCGCAAGTTCATTAATTGTATTGCGATGAGTTTAGTACGATGAATTTTTTGAATGAATCTCTCTGGATCCTCAAATTTCTATGCCATCATCTCTTCACCGTCAAACTCTCCGGCGGCCATGGAAGTGATGTTCCTGCTTTGAATAGAGGAATATGATTTTTTTTCTTTCTTGTTCTCTTTGGGTTAGTGAATCGATTTCTTTATGGTTTATCTTGTAGTTGCAGGATTCTTTTTTGTTAGGTTGCTTTGTTGAAATCACAAATTGCAAACAGAGGGGGAAACACCCCAACGACAAACTCTTTTAATGTTTATGTAATGGAACTGTAGAACCTGAATAATGTTTCATTAAAAGGGCTTGGTCAGATCTGCACCGAGAAATAAAAGGGGAGGGCGGTGGGTGAAAGGAGAGGGAGAGTTGAGGGAATGGTATATCTGCACATAGGATGGAGGGAGGAGAGAGGGCCGAAGTGGGAAGGAGTCATGGAGATGAGAGGGTAGGAGGAAAGAGAAAGGAGAGAAAGAGAAGGTAGGGAGAGTGATATAGTGTGGTGGGTGTATGAAAGTTTGTACACGTGTCATTTAATTAGTAGTGCACTGGTTGTACTTGATGTACTGCACTGGAGGTAAGTTTTTTCCATATAGTAATTAATATACACAAACTTTCGGGCTAGAAATATAATTAAAAATAAACAATAGGGTAAATAAATGTAATTTTCCCTAAGTGATGTATATATATACCATCATCTTCCTCCTTCCCTCTCATTCACGTGCCCTAGCTTCCTTCTTCATCCTCTTCGTCTCATCCGATCCTTCCACCTCCGGCGAGCTCCGACGGCGGAGCAGCGGTGTGGTCCTCCCTCCCCAAATATCATCTCCGTTCTCTTCCTTCATCCCTCACACTTCTCTGCTCTTCTTCTTTCGCAAGTTCGGCCCCGAGCTGAGGTGAGTTTTACTCATAGATTCGTCCATAACTCTGTACATAGACTCCTATGTCTCATTCTCTTTCTTTTCTTTCGGGTTCTTGTTCTTCCTCACTGCTCCCTTCGTTTTCCGGCGAGATGGGCGACGTCCGGCGACGGAAAAGCTTCAACATAGTACGTGAAGGTCAAAAACGAGTTTAGGTAACTTTATTTCTTCGATTCCTACCCTTTCCTTTCGATTTGAACCAACCTGAGAGAGGAATTCCGAATTTGGGGTTTTATGAGCTTGGGTGAATCACAAAAAGAGTATATTAAGCTTTAATTCATTGTATTCTCAATGGTGATTTGGTGCTGTGTTGATTTTGTGAAGTTTGCTTTAAAAACCCCAAGTTTAGGTATGGTTCAATACATAGGAATTTAACAGATTTGGGGCTGGAAGTTTCAAATGAAACTGATTTGTAACCTACTGATCATGTTTCAAAATGTTAATGAAAGATAAGAAGTATTAAATGAGATTTTGTTAGGTCTTTATTGGGAAAATTTGGGGTTCTCAATGTAAATCAATTCCTATACTAGTTGAGTCGAATTAAGTTGTCCCAAAACGATATTGAAGTGGTTTCTAACTAGATTATGGGTTAGGATTGCTTGGTTTGGTGTTAGAATGAAGTTTGAGAAAAACTAAAGTGTTAGTAAGTAATGTTTGAAGGGGATTTAAGAGGTAAATGTGAGTTCTTGTGAAATTATAATAGGGAGAGGATAAAATTGAGTTTGAAGCATACCTTGCACAGTTTGTGATTTAAGTAAAGTCCTTGTGTGTCATTGTTTTCTTGCAGTGGATTGGAATAATTCTTGTTCTGTTTGGGGGCTGATCTTGGTATTGATACAGAATGTGACAAAAACTTATGCTTTTAGAATGCTAATGCAATTAGCCAAACTGATTTGTATGGGTTTAGTGAATAGGAATTTAGCGGGGCGAAAGGAACTGAAATTTTGGAGTTTAAGAATTCGATTTATAAAACTTGGAGCTTATGCTTCTGTTTTGACTTTAACATAAAAAGGAAATGTATGTAGTGAAAGATAAAATTTCTCTTGAAGCACACTTGGTAAGCTGACCTAAAAATTCTAGTCTTGAGCCATATTGGTTTCTTGTTTGATATAGGAGGATTCTGTTTTGACCAGTGGTAATATTCGCTATGTATACACGTTTGTGTGTTGTTAATTATGATGCAAGTGCCTTAAACATAATGGTGTATGTGTATGTAAGGGTAATTGTGGTATCCTTGTCTCTTTGGTGATGATAATGAGAACATAGAGTTGATGATGTTTTGTGGATGATTTATGCGTGTATGAAGTTTTATGTTTGTTATTTGGACTTAGTTACTTGATGGATGTTTGCATATATGTGGAGTAGATGTCATTCTTGAAAGGGAAAATGTCTCCCTTGTAATTTCAAATTGGTGTTAGTTCCCATTCTGTTTTAACTGAATAGGAAGCATGAAAAAAATCTGGTCTCGTTGTTTGAGTAATAATTGGGAAAGAAACTTGATGTTTCAGGGCTGTTTGGAATGAGGATTCTTTAAATTGTAATCTAGATGTGGTTGGAATCTGTGGCAATATATGCCTATTGGTCATTGCAAATTGACTTTTTATTTTGTACTCTTTAGATATATGAAAAAGGGAATTGAGGTTCTTATTTTGTTTGGGGTGTTTCTAATTGGCTTATAATGGTTGAAGCGAAATAATGTATGCTTTTGTAATATTTGAACAAATTTTTAAAAGAGAGAACTGATTTTTGGTCTAAGGATGTTATCAATTCTAAGTAAAGTATCAAGAGATACAAGATCTAATTACTTGTGAATATTAGACCGGGATTTCAACTTAAAACTCATAGTTTATGAATTGTTGCTTGATTCCTTTAATCAAGGGGTGTTAAGTTCTTTAAGGAAAAGTGTTGGCTTTATTTTAGCATGCTTTGTTTGATAATGACTGTGATGAAATATAATGAAGCTTTGTGCGTTGGTTGCTCAATTGTTTGTTCTGTTGGTTTGATTCCATGCATGAAATGTGGTTTAGTGTGACGTGGAAACTATTCCTTCCTTAGCCGAAGGATGTAACATATCGTTACTAATTTCCTGATTAATTCAATAACATCGTTACTAACTATGATAGAAAAATGATTTCCATAATATCAATAAATCTATCATAGTTAGAAAAAAAATTTCCTAATATAATCATTATCCATGATAGGAAAGAATTTCCTAATATAACCTGAACACTATCATGGATAATAAATAGCTAACCATGTTAGAAAAGAATCACCTAACATGGTTAGAAAAAGGAGCAACCTACTACAATTCTCCAATCATCCAATAATATTAATACAAATAAAAATATGCGGAAGCGAATGCAGACCTATACATTTTTGGCAATATACAAGTCTAAATAGGTAAAACAACCTTTTAACTCAAATCCCTTTCATGTTGCTCGCGCCTGTGCATGATCGCCTGCAAAAATGTAAGTAATCGTGGGGTGAGACAACTTGTCTCAGTAATCTACTACTTAACTCACTATAACAGTGAGATGTGCGGTAGTAAAGGCGCCTAAAGGGTACCACAGTTTTAAAATCAATATATACATATAACCCAAGTCTTCTTTCATTTAACAATTCAGTCCCTGTGTCATGTCCAATTCATATCAAGTTTATCATCTCTACTTTTCAAATTTCACTTGTAACCCTTCAATCAATTTCCACATCAACTATACCTCACCATCCAATCCTCAATCCATGCTTTCCTTACTGTAATTCTCATTCCTACCTTTCTCAAATCCCATTTCTCGGCTCACATTCATGTATAATCCCTGGTGCTCTACTCATGCCATCCCGGAGGCACTACGCTCGAGCTCTCTATATATATATATATTCTAAATGAGTTGACACTGTGCCCCTCTCAAAAGTGAGGGGGCAATTTCCCTCTCTGGTAACCCCATGAGAGGGAAACCCCAATCTGTCTCCAATCAGAAAGGGAGCAGTTCCTGTCTCCAATCAGAAAACTGCTGGTCATAGTCTCCAATCTGTTGACCAATGGTCACAGTCTCCAGTCTGTCGACCCGTACAAATAACCGTTGATTGGTCTATCAACCGGTTATCATCGCGCGATGGTACATAATCTCAGTGTCATGCAATGATCACAATTCTTTTCAACATCTCGAATTCATTCATTATCTCAATCACAATCATTGTCACCTTCCACCAACACAACATTTCAATTCCTCAATCCCTAATGTACCATATTTTCAATCCAAATCACTTTCCAATACCCTGTCCAAGTACCAATTACATATAACTCCATCACTATCCATCACTATCCATCAATTAACTTATCCACACCGTTGCCATAGCACCACACCTATATATATCCCACTATTCCAGGAAAATCACAACCACCAGACAGGATACTATATATATAATGCATAAAGTTTCTTTATATACAAATAATCGTGTTTGAAAGGCACCCGATAGCCTATTTTGTATAAAAGTAACTTTTAAATATTTTGAGGGATAGAAAGAATTTTGAAAATCCTAACTAACGTCATCCTCAATGTTATAGCAAGGTAAGAGTGATTACCTGTCGCCCTTTAGCACTTTACGTGATTTCTCAACCTTTCTTTCTTGATGCCGAGAAAGCATACATGTTTCCACTCCTATAATAATATAGAGAGCAAAATGATAAATTAATATCATTTCCACTTTATAATACTTCAACGTCTCTCTCTCGTGTCTATATGACTACCCATTTTCCCCTCTTTTAATTTAACTCTTATAAAATCATTTTGATCATAACATCTTTACATCTTAAGAATCTTTTAACAATTCACATCTCATACAAATCATACCCATACAGATTTCCAATACAACCCAATCACCATTCACAACAATCAAACATCATCTTTCACTTCCAATTCAAAACAATCACAATTCATAACAAATCATCATCTTTCATAATCAACATGGTCAAAAGAACCTTTCACTCCCAAACCATTTAAACCAGAAAAAGAAGGAAGAACATTCAGCATTTACAAATCAGCTCAGTAAAATATGAAATAAAATTCAAGAATTCACGTGACCTCCAACCATGTGCAGAATATTATTAATCCCATATGAAATTGCAACTTTTTCCATTAATTTCTTATTACTTAACATCCACTAACACAGCAAGAGGAAAAGAGAATCAAAACATAACTTCACATTTAAAATCACAAAACTTGCACCTTCAACAATGATATTCACAAGCAGTAAATATATACATTTTAATATTTCCTTATACCTAATGGAACCCAATCCCTTTTTACAAAGAAGAGAACAAAGAATAAAATCAAAACCTCATATACATATAAGCACCTAACATCAATCCCATGATCATAGCAACATCACAACCCTTCACTAAAAACCTCCCATTCATGCCAACATAATCATATCATGGCAGTTTCATCCCATAATATATTCAAACCCAATAAAGCAACTAGAAGGAAAACCAATTTCATAGTCACTTAGTATTTTCCGATTCATTCCCAATGTATATAACCATAATAATAATAATATAGAGTCTATATTTGTGTAAGAATCATAAACCTTTTTAATTATAATTAATCAAACATTTTGCATTTGTCAAGCTTTAATTTCAGTTACTTCATCAACCTAACTCAATCTGAAAATACACTTCTTAAATACCACACAAGCAGAAAAGTATACTCAATCACCATAATACATCATAAACCAGAGACTTGCTCCACCCATTAAACCTGCACTACTATCAATCCATTCTTTGCAATACACTTATGCACTGAGCCAAAAGCTAAAGAGCAAAAGTAACAAGAACATCAACTTCACTTTCTATGCCAAACTGACCACATAACAACCAATATCCATGTCATTATTCCTTTAATTAGTTATTCAGATTTTAACATGCAGGACACATAATCACATGAATCATCCATTTACCAATTTGAGACACAACATAGGCATATGTCTACACTTCATTAGGAATCTGACCAAACAAAATATCATCATAAGGAAGAAGCAAAAGAATCAGCCATGTACAGTCAGCCCAAAAAGAAACATAAACTAAAACTATATAACACTCACCAAACAAAACTCCCTTAAACTCAACAGATTTGAAGTATCCAAGATTAAGGCTTTCGGTCAAACTCTTCCAATGAGCAACTGACCACTACTCCAAAAATCTTTTGCCTAATCTTAAATTTGAAGTAAAACTTGCATTTTACTAATTTAGAACAACTAAAATCTCAACCCCGATTTGATTTCCTCCCAAATCTCTCTCGCAGCATAAGAGAAAGAGTAAAACATGGACCAAGAAATTTACCTAAGCTTCAATCCCAACTCACATGCTTCACTGCAACCCGCCATCATCGGAAAATTCGTCGGGCTCGCCGGAGATGAAGAGAACCAGTAGCCGTTGGTTCGCCGGAAAACGGCCGCCACCAAGTATGGGCGAAAAAGAAACCATAAAACGAAAGAAAACAATGAGAAATAACATTAAAATGGAAGCATAGCCCGGAAAATACTAGAAAGGATGAAGCTTTTTACTCATTTCTCGCCTCTGCTTCGCCGGAAAACGCAACACTCGACGGAGATGAAAGAAACGAACGATGAAGCTTGCTTGAAGTAGAGAAAACGAGAAGGAAGAGTTGTGGAAGAGATAGTGAGGGAAGGTGCCGCCGCCGCCGGAGGTGCCGCCGCCGCCGGAAGATGCTTCACTCGTCGGAAACCGCAGGAGGACGAGGAAAAATCAAAGAGGATGAGAGGAGGGGCGCGGGTTTGGGGTTGTTTGCTAGGGAGGGCCGCACCGACGACGGCTAGCTCCGCCGCCCTCCGCCGCCTCTGGCGACGGAGTCTGAGGAGAGAAGAGAGAGAGATCGAAGTTGGGGGGTGGGGGAGTCGGCGGAAATATATAAGGAAAGGAGGGAGGGCGTGTTTGGTTGGGGAGAAATAAGGGTGGTTTTTGATAATTAAAGCCCAAACTTGCCATAGTGTACTCATTTTGATTTAAAACCACTTAAACCAGTCTCTAATCTTCTTAAACTTCAAAATATTTTTAGCTTTACCACTCCCTTATATTTCAAACTCTTCATTTCTTAATTAATTATATGCACATTAATTACTTCAAAATTTCCAAAAATATCCCAAAAATTCCTAAAATTTCAAAATTTCCCAAAACACTCTCTAATCCTGAATTAAATTTTTCAGGATGTTACAAAGGATGTGTTTTATTGATGAAGCTCATGTTTTATTGAATTGGTTTAATTGTAATGGTGTGTTTATGTTCAGTGTGGTTCATTAAGACATGGTACATAAATGGGGAAAATTGGGTAGTAATAATATGGAATACGAGAGAGAGTATCCTATCATTATAGGAGGAGCTAAGAGAAAGTATTTGGAGGAAATCTATGAGAAATGGTAAGGAAGAACGTCAGAATGCTAAAGGGCGACAGGTAATCACACTTAACCTTACTATAACATTGAGGGTGATGTTATGTGAGAATGAGAGAGAAAGCTTGTAAGCCCCGAGATATATGGAAATTACCTTCCTCATTTCCTTTTCTCAACTCCTTTTCCACTTTCCTGTCATCCAAACTGGCCCTTAAAGAAGTTATTTTACTAGGGGTGCACAAATGATTGTCAGGCCAGAATTTGTTCTTGAGGGCTGGGCCAACTATATGCCCTGGTCCTATCCTAAATAATTGTCGGGTCGAAATTTTCGGAGTCTTGTTTGGCCAGATATCGAGATCGGACCGGACATGGCCACAAGGCCAGATGATGGACACTCAATTTGATTGTTTGCATTCATATCTCAAAGGGAAAAGCTGTTGTTATGTTCTCTTGCACATAAAAGAAAAAAATATTATGGAATTGGCCATTAATTAAATAAACATATACATTCACATTTGCATACTTTCACATATGCATACAATTATGGAATTGGCCATTAGTATATTTTTTTCTTGAATCCACACTAAAACTAAATACACCCCCTTTCCTAAATATAAGATCACTCTGGGGAAGTGGATAAGTTCCTAAATATAAGATCACTTCCTATTTTATCTCAAGTTTTGCCCAAACTACCCTTATACTCCCTCTTTTCATTGAAAACCCCTCCTTCTAAAGTAAAGTAATTGAGGGGATTTTGGGAAGATCATGTAATTTTATTGTCTTCCTTAATCTCCTCAAATTAACCAAAGTGATCTTATATTTAAAAGGGAGGGAGTATTGTGGTCCCAGTCCCATAGCCTCCCTTTTTGTTTCACCATTCGGGCCTAATTAATTACCGCACCCTTCTTCACCGCCGCAGAAAATTTCAAGTCTTGTGACGGTGACTATTTGGCCATAAAAGCGGTGAACGGAGAGGAAGAGAAAGTGTGACAAACAATAACGCCAGCCACCGTCAGATTCCGCCGGAGGAGACTTGAGTTGGGCCCCTATTAGGTTACTCTACTCTCACTGTTTAATGTTTAATTGTGAACATCATATTCAGGCTTTTATTTATTTATTTATTTAGTTACTTTACTTAGTAGTTTAACTGAAATAGCCTTCTTATAAGTTATAATGATCAATGGTTACCCTTTACATTCTCAATATGTCACTTCCTATTTGCTTATTCGTAATTGAACCATTCACCACTAATCCTTCCTTCACTTGTGATTATGCTTCATTCACAGTTTATTAACTGTGCCTTATATACTTATGCTTTTGTTGCAAAAATGAATCCCTGCTGATGATTCGTAATTGAAATTCTTATTACAATATCCATACTTTTAGTTTTGTCACCATTTAAAACTAAAAACTACTGCAGTAGTAGTACTCCCTCCGGTCCTAAATATAAGACCTAATTGACTTTTTCTAGAAAATCCTATAAAAAAACAAAATAAGTTAATTATAAGTTGATTTACCTAATTTTTTTCCCTTAGATTAGTTTATTTTACCTATAAACTAATGGATAATCTAAAAATATATCAAATATGTCATCATTTAATAGACTATTTTGCAACCTTAACCTCTCCAAAAAAAAGTCATCTGAGTCCTATATTTAGGACCGGAGGTAGTAGTTTTTAACGACCCTTCCTAATTGGCGGCACTGTAGTGTAAAGTGTAAAGTGTAAACTGTGAAGTTTTACTTTCTGCTGTAACGTGGTTTCAGGGAAACTGACTTTTGCTGAACTGACATCATTGTTTTTGGCCTACACAGATTTTTTTTCTTAAAGCCATTTGGCACCTACTGGCTGCCTCTACAAGCTTCTACTTTCCATAACCTCATTCCTGAATCCACCCACTACAACAACAACAACAACAACAACATGAACAAACAACATAAACTCAAAGTATCCAAAACAAAGCAGAAGCAGTGATCATTACTTCATCACTATCACTAGACTCTTCAACCATGGTGGGCTCTTCTCCCTCATCATCATCATCATCAATCTTTCCCCAAAAAAGCACCAGACTTTCTGATGACACTGTCTTCTACTCCGTTTTCCCTGACTTTACAATCAACCCCACTTCCTCAAATGACAATCTCTCCTCCCTACAATCCCTTCACCTCCAAATCATTCAATATCTTTCACCCTTTACCTCTGACTACATTTGGCAACATGAGCCCTTCACTCTCTCCCCTTCTTCAATACCCAATCCATCTTCTTGTGTTTGCTCCTCTAGTCTCCCTCACCTTCATGGCAAGCTTCGTTTTGGTGACAACCTTGAAGATGAATGGTTCACTGTGTTTCTTCTCTTCCAAGTCACCCTTCACTTCCCCTCTCTCTCCATTAGAGTTTGGGACAATGATGGTGACTTTTTGCTCATTGAAGCGGCTTTTTATCTCCCTCGTTGGGTTAATCCAGAAAATAGTGTCAACCGTGTGTTTATTCGCCAAGGTGACATTTTTATTGTCCCTCGTAATCGGTTGCCAAACCCCAGTTTAGAAGATTCATTAAAGTTTTTGATTAATTGTGGGTTTGAATCGAGGGCCTCGGATTCGGTTCAGAATGCTGTTAAAAAGAGGATTTTGGATTACCCTGATAGAGCTATGAGGAATATGCATAGGGTTAGAGTTAGAGTTCCTGTTTCTGTGGCTCAGGTTTTAAAGATGGAGCCTTGTATGATTTCACTTGCTGTGGAAGGGTTTTATGATAGGGATATTGATACTATGAAGTTTGCAGCTACTATGGAGAGGTTCTTAGGTAGAGGGAAAGATGAGGAATTGGTGTGTGTTTCTGTGAAGATGTCAAGGGCAATGTATGCACAGTTAGTACAGCAGACGTTTCAAGCGCCGAAATGTTATCCAATGCCGAGTAGGAGCGAATTGTCCGCATATTTGGAAGCTGAAGTGGGCATGAAAATTGCTTGTGGGCTTGAGATGATGTACCAGCAGCGAAAGCGTGATGGAGTGGAAGGGAAAGGGAGTACATGGGAGGCATTTAAACAAACTTTGGAGAGGAGTGGTTATTTCCAAGGGCTTCTTCCAGGTTCTAAAGAGTACCAGAGGTTAATGCAGAATGCTGAGGAGTATTATAGAAACAGTTCTGTGTACTCCAGAGTCAGGTATGTTCTTTTCATTGATATTTTATCAGATCCACTGAAATAGCTTTAGTGAGGACCAATAAAATGAGAATATGCCATTATTGTATCTGAAGAAAGTTGTCAATTTAAATGGATTTTTTGAACTTATGACGTTGACATGGTATTAGTTTTGATGGGAAGCAGGATATCATATATATTGGGTTTGTTTGATTATATAGTTTCAGGAATGATTTATCTGGCTTGTTGTTAGACACTTTGGGCTATGGGTTATAGAATTTGGATCCTCTTTTCAAATTCTCTCCATTTGTCTCAATTCTAATTTATAGTCATTGAATTGATCCATGAATCAGAGGGATGCAATATCTATTTCTTTCCCATTATTTTGGGTTATAAATCTGTTAAGAAAATCAAACTAGTCTAATTATGATTGGAAAGTAGAATTGAGAGTATCCACATACATGGGTCATAAACTCAAATTTGGCTTCCTCCCTAGTTGAGTGGGGTGTTTGATTTCCTTAGAGAGGGATGACATTTTCTGCTTGTAGTTCTCGGGTTAGTCTTGTGTATTGTTTCTTATTTCATCTTTATCTTTGCTAATGTAAAAATTTGTTACAGTGACTTGTTGAGTGCTCCTGTGAGACGCATAGATGAAATTCTTGCTTTACCACATTCAGTGGATGATTTTAAGGATCAGGAGGTCCCTCCATCTGATGATGATTCGTGGCTGTATGGTGGTGAAGAGGAGTTGAACTCTGCTCTTCTTGAAAGACAAAAGGAGATGGAGCTTTATGACCTAAAGCATAAGAAGAAAGGGAAGGGGAAAGAGCAGCATGATCCAGATCAATCTCCTGGTTCTGATGCTAGAGATTTTGATCCTAGTGATATAGCAAAAAATATGCAAGCATTTATCAAGAAAGTGTCAAGTTACAAAGGAGCTGAAGCTCCTGAAAGCATGTTAGTTCAACCATAAACTTGTTTTACATAATTGATATGTATACTGTACACATAGTATTGGCATCCTTCTCAGATTAGGTTTGGTTCATGGCTTGAGTTATCATTAATGAGGTTCAGCATAAGTTATTGGGTGTGTTGCATAGGTATTATTGCATTGTGGTTTGAGTACAGGGACTAATATTCTAAGGCATATAAGCTTCCATTTTTCTTTCTTTTTTCCCAGGGTATTTTAAGTTGGAAACAATCATACCATTTGTTATGCAGTGCTAAGCACTCATAATTCCACGTTTCTTATAATTTTTCCAGGATATGTCATGATAACTGCATAATAGGGCTGTGCTCACCTTGATATTTTGGAATTTCAGGTATTTTAAAGAGTACTTGTGGTATGATATTTACTTCTTAATTTTATATTGTCTTGTCTTTTCAAGGAATAAGGACGTGGACCTTGATGTGGACCAATTCTTTAAGGACATGGAATCAATAATGAAGCATCAAGGAGTTAAAGATGATGACAGTGATGTTGAAGAGGGTTCCTCATTCGAAGAGGACTTTGGTAAGATCTTTGGCATTATTGAAACAGGTTATCTTTCCTTGATATATGCTTGCTTTGTTTTTCTTTTTCTTTTCATTAGATGTTTTTCACTAGCATTTTTTTTTCTGACAAGAACATGCATTGCACTGATTAATGCATTACTGTCACATGATTTATCATAATCATGCACAGTTGCACATACACTTTGGTTCACAGCTTCACTTGAGTTTGAACTTTATTCTAGCTATCTGTTTTATGCTATTATTACCTTTGGTTTAAGAGGAAGGTCAACTCTTGAAGTCACAGACTGTTTTCTGCCTTCATGAATAAATGTGGGCTGCAGCCTTAACATATGATCTTTTGCTACTGCTGCCACAGCCTCTTCTTCATAATACATTGGCCTTGTAAATTGTTTCTGTTTGAGGTAAAATTCAGATAATACCCCAAAGAAATATCTACTACCACAAAAGATTCTAGCCTCTTGGTGGGTAACTCAAGGAATTATGGTCAAAGGAGTAAATCTCAAACATTGCTATGCCTCAGACTATGATATTAATCACTAAAAGAAAATGCCTCAAACTATGAAATTAATTATGTAAAGGAAATGTCTCAAATATTGCATAAATCTAGAATTTCTTGCTCAGTTTTTTAAGAATGTATCTATTTGTGCCTGTCAATTTTTCTGTTGCTCAGGTAAGCTTCACACCCAAATATTTCTTGTTACCTGTGAATTATGCTATTAGCAGAACTATTGCTTCAAAACTATTATTTCTATTTTAGCATGTAGATGACCGAGAAGCGTAATGATTTTTTTTCCCTGGATATTAATCAAACATATCAACAGTTGTAGTGCATGTTTATCCCTGTTATTGCTGCTTCTGTTTTATGATTTTAGCATGTAATGATTTTTTCCTGCAAATTAATCAAACTTAATTTTGTAGATGGTTCTGATGAGAGCGATATGGCTGAACCTGACAATGAAGATGGCGGGGATAAATTCATGCAGTCCTATTCTGATGCTATGAGTGAAGAACTGAAGGCAACCACTCTTGGAAGAAGTTTTGTTCGTGCTAATGAACAAATTCCCAAGAAGGATGAGGTATTTTGCTTGTGTTTTTGCATGTAGAATAAGTATTCAATTTCTTACTTTATAAATATTGCTTGACCTCACCAAGCCAATTCATAAGGTAAGCTGTAAATATAACTCAGATTTGTGGTTGATTTGGTGCCAAGAGGACAAGCTTTGTTTACCCTTTCCCTCATTCACTCATTTTTTTGGTTCGATTGGGGGGCGGGGAATGTCCACATATACATGAAAATCCATCTTTTATTATTTAGTTCAGCAATGTTGCATAGCTGTTGGGAAGCTGAATGCAGTTGAGTGAATGATATTCGTTGTAATTCACCTTCAGGGAACATCAAATACCGTAGAGAATATGGATGAAGATTTCTCTCCTGTTGACGTGGATCTGAATTTGGTAAAAAGCTTTCTGGATTCTTTTTCTTCCCAACAAGGACTTCCAGGTCCTGCATCCAATTTGCTTGGGCTCATGGGGGTGCAGCTCCCACAAGATGACAACAAAGGAAAATGAAGTTACTTGAATAATTCATTCCAAGATTTGGACGTACATCAACAGTACAATCTAGATTATATGTTTTAGTACCTTTTTTCTCAAGCTCTTGCCAGAAAATCTCAGCTGTGACATGGAATGGTACTAGTTTTAAAGCGAGGCAAACCATTTGTTGCAGATTGATCTTTTGCTGCATTAGGGAGAAATGGCAAGACATGTTGGATGTTGATCTGACCTATTTATAACAGCAGTTTGCCGCCGGTTTAATAATAAGATATTTATATTATAGTTTCCAACTACTCTTGTTCATACATGAGAGATTTTAAGTGCTGTTGTGGTATCCGGCTGGTATGGTTATTGTTAGTTGATTAAGATCTGGTTGGATGCTATAAAACTGGTATTCTCCATTGTCAATCACGTGTAGTTGATCATTCTTGTGAGATGTACAATTTTGATGTCAGAAAGGCAATAAAGAAGCTTAATATATTTGAGGTCCTTTTTTATTGTAAAATGTTCTATATTTCTTTGTTAGACGCTTCACAAAAGCCATGATTTAACTGTTTAAGTACCCAGCATCCATATAGCAAAAGTCATAGTTAAACTATAGATATACAAAAAAGCCATTGTGCCTGAAAGTTTAAAAAATTTTTGTAGATTAAAATTTTATCAAACTCTACTCGTGTTCCTAATTATTTATGTGTAGTTTATAAATTTTCCATAGAGCTTTCTATATAAAGTTCGAAGGATTCATGAGTAAATTTATACTCCCTCCGGTTCTAATATTTTTGTTTATCAACTATGCCAGTTATTTTCTGATAGGCTCCAAAATTCAAGCATGAAGAAGTTAATCCATGCTACATTCAGTCATATATACTCGTGCAGACTTAAAAGCAAATTTACAATCCATATCTTATCCTTTTAAGAAAGGACTGTTTAAAACACTATCTAATGAAACAAGCAAAAATCTTACATGAGATACAGAGATGGGAAAAACAAAAGACACAAAAAAAATATTTACAAATGTTGTCCTTTAATGGCAGCACGGTCCTTCCTATGCGTTCCAGGGTGAATTCCAGAGAAGATTGAATGTTTTGGTAACTTTGGTTTGAACCCAAAGATAAATGCACCCAAAGGAAGCTGAGAACGATAACCACTCCTAGCTCTACTATCTGAACTTTTGTTCTCTATGATTCTTTGCTTCTTTGCATGTAAGAAGCCATATTGTTCACACATCTTTGATAAAATCCTATCAACCTCAAATAGCAGAGATGATACATGATCTAGGCCTGCTTGAAGTTCATCAGCAACCTTATTGTTCTCTTGTTTCATGTTCAAAATCTCTCCTTGGAACTTGGCAGCTTGGTAGCTAGTAAACTTGAATTCATCTTCTGCACTGGCTTTCAAGGCCTTTGTTATCTCTTCTTGGATATCACACAATGATGAGGATCTGTATTTAAGTTCTTCTCTCAGTGATGCACCCTTATTCAACCAAATTGATAATTCAGTTTGAATTTCTGAGAGATGCTTGAAAATTGGTCTTGCCTCTGATTTCATTGAGTGCCTTGTGCTCTCTGATTTTGCATTTTCCTCAAGTTTCGATACATCGGATTGTAAATCGTCTATAGTGGTTTCAAATCTTTGTATCTCAGAGAAAG
This sequence comes from Mimosa pudica, assembly GCA_029929735.1. Lineage (NCBI taxonomy): Eukaryota > Viridiplantae > Streptophyta > Magnoliopsida > Fabales > Fabaceae > Mimosa > Mimosa pudica. The sequence goes on along the minus strand of JAKELP010000017.1, from coordinate 6,332,738 downwards.
TAGTGCTGAAATTCAACCAGAAATCCAAGTTTTCCTCTAGAATTTCATCAATCCTTCTACGCAAATTCTCTTCTATAGCTGAAGTAAAGTCAGGCTGGTGGTGAACTTTTAATATCAAATCATCATTGTCTTCATTGTCTTCTTCTTCTTTTCTTTCAATGTTTCCTTCCACACTTCTATCCATAAGGCCTAGCTTCTGACGCAAGAGTCTGATCTCTTCATCTTTCAAGGCATTGGAAGACTTTAGTTCTGTCAGTGACTTCTTCACAACTTTGTAATTTCTAAGAGCATTTGTATATTCATTTAAGATGAGTTTCTCCTTATCATTCATTCCATCCATAAACATTTGCCGCCAATTAGGTTCATCTGCTTCTGCTGTTATTTGCTCCTGGGAATGAACTTCAGTGGCGTTATCAGTCTCTGATGAAGATTGGGGTGCATTCTTTTCCCTTCGGTCTGTAGAAGAATTAGAATAACTATTTGCCTCCTTGCTTTCCTTGTGTAGGCTGAGATCCTGATCTCCTGTAGTGATACTTGAAGCAGAACTTGCTACCAAATCATTGTTTGGTGTTAGTGAAATGGGATCTATCATATGTGCTTCTGTGACCTTAACCTTGTTATCTGATTTTGCTTCATTTTCAAGTAAAACTGTGGCCATTTCATTATCCGTTTTCACAGCATTATCCATCAAACCTGTAACATTAGTTTCTTTATCTTTCCCCAAGCCTATGTCATTCATATCTTTCTGCATATTATTATCTGCAAAATCAGTGGCATCAATCTTTTTATTATAAATACCCACCAAATCAGAGACCTTAGGACTCTTATCTGAATCTAAATCAGTCATTAAGATGTTTTCCTGATTCAGTGCACTGTTTGTTTGAACTTCATTTTCTGACACAGCTTCACTTTCTGTCTTTGATAAATTTGGGATCTTATCCCTCTCATCTGGCTTTACATTTGGAAGCTTGTCAGAGATATGATCAAGATCACAAAGTGCTTCAATAAAATGGGTTTGGAGATCTGTATTCTGAGTGTCAACCATTTCGTTGAGATCCTCAATTCCTTGCATCTTTTCATCCATTTCCGTCAACTTGGTTGTCAAATCATTTTTCTCATCAATAAGACTAGCTTTATCATCTTCCAAAGTTACAATCTGGGATTGAAGTTCATCAGTTTCTGATCTTAATCTTCTTACTAGAGCATCTTGGGAGGAAACTTCAGTTTCTAAGCTAATTACTTTAGTCACAAGGCCATCAATCTTCTCAGCCATTTCTGACACACTGATAGACACAGAAGATCCAGCTGCAAGTTTTTCTTTTAATTGGTCTTGTAATAACTGCAATTCTTGTTTCTGTTGATTCATTTTCTCCACTTCTTCATCCAAGTTCTTCTCCACTTGTTTTACATTTTTCCTAGCCCTTTGCTCCGGTCTATTGACCTGATCATAATGTAACTTGTGCATGAGAGATTCCAACTTTTCCCTTAGTGCTGTTACCCTTGTGTTCTCAATTCTGGTTTCATCAAATGATTTATCTTGTTTTACTTGCAAACGAGTCAATGTCTCTTGGCAGGTTTTAAGAGCTGCTTCTGCCATCAAGCGGCGAGCTTCATCATCTTCAATGACCATACCTTCACCAAATTCATCATGCAAAAGGGAAACTCTCTCTTGTAATCTTTTAATTTCCTCCTCATTTTCCCAGTATTTATGGATGGCATTATCATAAGTACTCTTTAGAAACTCTTTCACAGTTTGTAGTGTCAGAATCTGTTTCTGAAGCTTGTCAATTTCTTCAAGTGCCTCCTTTTTGCTCAGTCCAGATTTGATGGTTTCTTTTGGAGCAAGTTTAGAGACTACCTTCTTGGAACAGTACTTTTTTGCAGCTGATGTTATGACTGCTTTTAAATCTTTTTGTGGAGGTTTAGGAACCTTTGGTGCAGCATTACTTGGTTTGAACTCTTCTGGCACTTTTCTTGGAGATTTGGGAGAGCCAACCTCATCATCTTCATCCATAAGTGGCACTTTGTCTGGATAGATAGAAGCAATGGTGTTATTGGCATTTTGTAACTCTTTTGATAAGTGATCATATCGCTCGCCTAAAGCTCGGTAAGCCCGGAAGGATTCTTCCACAAAATTAATTAGCTCAGGCCTCCTTTTGTAATACATGTTAGCTCTCATGGCAAAGGAATCTCCATCTTCTTCCAGGAGCTTCATAACATCATCCACTTTCTCCTCAAAATCTGAAGTTTGGGATAAGTATACGTTTAGTATTCCCAGGACTATGAGATATTAACGAATTAGTCCCACACAATATATTATGCCCATTTGTTAAGCGTAAGTTGGCATTTTAGTTCCTAAGTTTGTAATTAAAATTGAAACTATATGCAAAATTCTGACTTTTACATTATGTGAATGAAAATAGTATATAAATTCTGATTAAAACACTAGATGACTGCATGCCCTCATTATTACATCAGGTTTGATCCTCTAACATGGTAGGAATGGATTTATTAACATCAGAGTCTGATCATAGAATTTTAACCACATGCAAGCAATGTTTCAATATCAAACATGATATGTATTCCATTCTATCTCATATGAACAAAATGAAAAACTATGGTTCCACTGTTTAAAAACTTTAACAAGGCAAGTAACACCCATATTAACATGAGATGAGATATATGAATAATGCCTTTTGTCTCTTCAAGCTAAAGAAAAATCCATTGTTAAGTTTGCACGCACAATTATATCAGACTTAAGTCCTCATTGGCCTGAAAAAATGTAAGGGATGAGAGAAATAGATACCTAGAAGGTTTTGTTCCATCCATTTTGATTGCTTTGTTCTGAGGTGGCTAGCCCACCACCATGAATATGCATTGCTGGCTGCTCTATGCAACATGTTGATCTCTTCTTGGTTATGATCCTTTTTTAATGTTGTTATTGATGACAATAATACGTTATAAAGACAAAGAACAAAAACATGCAAACTCAGATAACTTTCTTGTTACATCTCTCTCTTTCTCACACACACAAACACATTCTTGAGAGGAAAGGACCAAAAAGGAAAGAAAGTAACATTGGGAAAGGATTGAAATTGAATTAGTGGAGAAAAATCAGAGAGAGAATCAAAATATAATAGTGAGAAGAGAGTGCTAATTAAATTGCTAATAATAGGGTGATGGATGAGAGCAAAGGTCGTAACCAAATTCATTGGTACGTAGAGACTTCTCTTCCTGATGATTCTCTACCACCATCTTTATCTTACAAATTAAAAGTGGTTTTCATCTGCTTCCATTTCTTATTCAAATCTTATAATCATTGAATTAAATTTTGATACTTAATATTTAATATGTCATAAAATATTATTTGGAAAATGACATATACCAGTCTCCTTATCATGATGACATGGACGGAGTTTTTCTGCTTATGTGAATATAAAATACCTTAGCTAAAAAAAATATCTAAGCTAAAAATTACATGATATTCTCTGCTTCATTAATTTTTCTTATGCATGCATTATTAATAAAGGACTCCAAGCCTATGGGACCCGGATTTAATGTAATCCAGAAAAGTTTGATCTGGCGTAAAATCGCAAAAGTTCATTCTATGAATTCCAGCAGCGAAATACCGGAAAATAATGGCTGAATTCTTAGAATAAGACTAAAGTCTCTTACATTTTTTTCTTTTTTGATAAACTAAAGTCTCTTACATACTGCTTGTATTTAGTCTGGAGTTGAAATTAATGCGTGGAGTTGTTAATTGTCAAACATATGAAAATGAGTATGAATTATATATATGGGATTGTAATACGTATAGCTCGATGGTAACATGTTGTTGGCTGAAAATATCAACGTTAAAACACGCAAGAATTTAGTTAGAGGTGTTCATTTTCCATCATCATATCGTGACTGTTCTATTCCAATCCTGGTCATAAGTTTAATCCTAAAAAATTTTGGATAAATAAAAGTAGGATACAAAATTATTAGTAGAATGGAACGGGACACCAAGCGAATTTTGTCTCGTCTTGACTTTTGTCCAATGCCAAATATTTATAAGAAAATTGATTGATATTTTTTAGGTATATATCTTATATTTCTTTAATATAGATATATAACAAGATATTATCATATACAGGGGTACACATATTTTATATAAAATATTTGAAATATCAAAACTTTAATATATCTCATATTTAATTATTTATCATTTTCTTGTATTTATTCACTGTAAAAATATAATAGGCGATGTCAAGCTAGGTTATGATATATATATTATAACACATAGTAAAGACATTATCATAAAATATAATAGGCGATGCTTTTTTATTTCTATGATATATTTTGAATCATTCATGTATAACAACCAACCTATACCACATTTTAATTTTTCAAAAGTTCAAACAATAATGAAAAAAAAACCTATTAAGCAAGTCCCCGTTCTTTATTTTTTTTTTGTTAATCACCGTCCGGTTTAATCCGGATTTGAGGGTATGAGTGTTGCCCATATAGGGAATGTTGTCCACTCTCCCTATGAGTGCTTCCCGGGATTTGAACACGTGTTCTCATCCTTACGAGGGTTGTGGTCCATTTATTAGCTCAACCATCTACCCATTGGTCAAGTTCGCGTTCTTTAAAATGAAAAGAAAGTGGCATGATTCGTCCAAATTCTGACCCTATCCGTCAAAGGTGGGTGGGCAGGCTTTTAATCATTTAACATATTTATTTTTAAATTTTTTTAAAACAATTTGATGATTTCTATCTAGTTCGTTATGAGATCTAAATATTACATCAAATCCTGAAATCCCCTATATGTAAGTTGTTCTATTTCATATGATAAAAAACAGTGTCATTATTTCATCGGAAGAAAAAAACAGTGCCATTCAAAAGTTGCAATGCTTAATAAGATGCTGTTCCAATGTGTATGTGATATAAGACTTGAGATTATCCATAGTTGACACATATATGTATCTTCCCCGTTTGTTTTTGTGAAGTCCAATAATGATCTGGTTTGTTATAATAATTCTAATTATTTCAGTATTTTTTCTGTTAAAAATGTATTTATGGATGAGTATCGAGAGCTACTATAGTTATAGTTCATGTGTTCATTCTAATTTGAATTGTTAAGATTTGAATTTTTTTTTTTATAAAATTTTGTTAAATGTGTACAAAATATAAAATAAAGATGATCTCTTAACTGCAAGTTTTTTCTTTTAAAAAATAATTTTATTATATATAAAAATCATCAAACTCATTATTGAAGGAGGAAAAAAATAAAATCTTGTATGGAGTTATTTTGCTTGGTTGTCAACGAAATCTATAAACTCACTGAATGCTTCCTAGCTACTCTTGACGGAATGCAAATGATATATAAAATTTTATCTGGAGAAAGTAACTAATGTTTTACATCCATTAATTATTAGGGGCACTTTAATAAATACTTGAAGGAATGACACAATTGGGATACTATATTAAAAATAAATCAGATTACAAAGTACTCCAGGTGACTACATTAGATGGAGAAGCGATAATTATTTAAGGGAGAACTCATTGCCATTGGCACTTGAAAATAACTACATTTTCATTGTCCTTTGCTTTGTTGTTTCAAAATAAAAAAACTTACAGTTCGAATTTGTGAATAACTTATTTTATTACAACATGTATTTACTAAATTCAGCTTTAATTTTATATTTTTCAACTCAACTCATCAAAACCTCTTACAACTGGGCACCAAACAATATAGAATAATTGAAATTTTATAGAGTACTAAAATAAGCGCCAACTAGCTTCAATATTTAGAATCAATGTATGTCTGTGTGTGAATCTACTACCTCCAGCGGAATTATATGGTTAGAGCTGACAACAAAATATCTTAACCCACGCTAGCCTTTTGTATCAACTCACGATTATGTGTTACTTGGTCAAAGACATTTTCATTGATTTCTTATTAAAAGGCTCCTCCATGTACACTTTTTCAGGCCAATAGATGCGCCAATGGGAAGAATGAACCAAACAATTTGGAGTTCAATTAAAAAAAGGAGAGAGAGATAAAGGAAAACACTCGAAGATTTATTGGTGAATGATATACTTAAAAGAGTTGGTTATGGATATAGCACAATGATACCGTATGATCCATGTAGTCAACACTCACATAGGGGATAAAACTTTATTGTTATTGTTGTGTCAAGTTGGTTTGTGGTTTGGGCCTCTCATGGATAGGTAAGGAGAGCCACTGTTTCATGGTATCGTTTTATGTTATTTTAATAGATTGTCCTATTGGCAAAAAAAAAAAAATAGATTGTCCTATTATTAGAAAACCATTTTTCTCATAACAAAACATTTTTAGGTTGAAAGAGAAAGAGAGGGCAGGTCTTATACAAGTTATACATTTACGATTTTTTTAAATAGTCATATAATATTCCGTCAAGATACTTTGATGTCATATTGATAAGATGAGGACATAAAAAAAGAAAAAGATATATAAACTTTATTCCATGGGTGTATAAAATTGTGGAATATGGGAAATGTAAATTGGAGTGAAAGAAAAGAAAGTAGCATTTTCTTGTCAAATGAGAGAATTGGAAGCCATTAAAAAACGCAAAGACAAAAAAAGAGCTTTGAGTTATACATCATTTTCAAAGCCAACCTCCATGTGACCCTTGACAAGATAAAGCCCATATTCCACCTTTAATGTGGTCCTAAGCTCAGCCCCATGCTTCCTAATTGCATCCCACAACATGTGCTCACTTTGTTAGGGTTGTCTCCTTGTAGGGTTTTGGATGTTGATATCACACAACTAATAATGCTTGCTATCCACTGCTCTGTTCAAATCTTAATTAGGAAACTTGTAAAATAAATAAATAAATAAAAAGATACCATTCTATTGGTGAGAAGGACCACTAACAAACTTAAAATAGAGTACTGATTCTCACCAGTACAATTTCTAAGAAGATGCAATTTTATGATTAAAATCAGACAATTGTTGGCTTGCAGTTTTTGAAATGTATAAGTATTTTTTATCGATGCAAGATGAACGATTGTCTTCAATTTATATTTTGTACTCTCTCTTAATAAGTAAGGCAAAAGATAATAAAAATTGCTGAAGCTTGTCCAAAAACGATAAGCATATAAATTAAATCAAGTTGTCTTTACATCAAATAGCCATATTCTCTTTAGAATCTTAAGCTTAGCTTGAACTTTTTTCTTACCAATCCTGATTTGAAATTTATGGATGATGCTATGAAACAAAAGAGGAAGAGAAGGGTGTAAATGTGGAGATATTTGAGGGAAAATCTTCCATAATAAATTTCATCACTGAGAACCTACACAAGCACTTTGTACAAAAATTGCAAAGCACTGATATTATATGTGCATAAAAACTTCAGACAATCCCATTAGATAATCAAATATGCCTCACTAGGCCAGAAAATCCACCTATTATTCACATAGAGAGGCTCAAACCATACATGTTCAAGGAGAATATGCAAATAGTTATCTACAAAGAAGAATATGCAAGTCACATGTTCTAGGAGAATGATACTTCAAGTATTAATTCTTCCAAATCCATTCAGTGCCCTTCTTTCTAATCACTTACTAGTTGATCACAATAGTAATGATATCTCCAATTCTAGTTGCTCTATTATCACTTACTAACAGCTTCAAGCTCATTGCATCATATACTGTAGTGATAAGACAGTGTGACTCTACATATCATAGTTCTTGAGAGAACCCAGCCATTGTTCCAAGTATTTCTTGCTACCTGCATATCCAATGCACAAAATATAAGTTCGGATGGCATACGTATGCAGTCTCTTACAGAAGCCGAATCACTTGTTCTTACCCAATAAACACAACACACAGAATATAAGCCAGATCATTACCATCATTCACTTCAAGGCAAACTTTAGAAAGGGAAAAATGAAGAAAAGTCTGAATAAAAATTCTATTCACTACAAGGTTCCAACACAAAAATATCATTATTATCATTATTATTATAAGTGTTTCAACACAAAAAGTTCTGCTATTCAAATTCATGTCCTTGTATGCTATAACCAATAAAATTCTCAAACATGTACTTTTCACTGATTTTCCCCTTTCTGAAAACCCGACATACCACTCCACTCAACATTCATTTTCAAAAACCAATTCCCAATTGCAACAGGAAGATCTCAGTGTTGATTTTGGTATTATTTTGAATCAGTTTCATATGTATTCTATAAGTACTCCTATGCCCTAGGCTTCAGAAGCCCAAGCTCTAAATATAAATTCACAGCCAAGATCTATCTTCACAATTATACTATTCAGATTCGTACATCTCAAGCTTTGACCCAACTAACAAAGCAATCAAAGGTATCAAATTTGATTCATGCAATCAAAAGAGAAACCAGTAGTAGTAACTTAAAATGTAAATTTCTAAGGTGGAACTCACCACTTCTAATAAAAATTGAGTATATCATAAATGCATCTTCACATAATTGTTTTATTTCATGGTAGTTTATACATGCCCTTCCTGAATAAACATCTTCAATTAAAAAAAACACCTCCACATTGCATAATCATCACAACAAAATAGATCAATTTCTTCAACGGTGTCATATTAACCTCATCAAGAACAATTAAAAAAACAACTTATCATTCCATCAGTATCAAAGAGAGTGAGTGAGAACAAAACACCTCATAACAAAATCAGAAAATCATAAGGTGCACATCTAACTCATATACCTGGAGAAAATTCATCTGGCAGGTTCTTAAAGGCACTAAAAATCTCATTATTAGAACCATCCACCTTCTTGCCACAATGTTTATAGCAAGGAACCAGAACAGCAAAACTGTCATCTGACTCTTCATCACTATGAAAGTTAGGCCCATGAGGCTCCATCCACCCCACAGAATAATCTGAACCATCAGATTCAGACTCATCATCATCTGATGACACCACAACAACATCAAATTCCTTATCAACTCTATTCCTCTCTCTCTTCTTCCATTTCCCATAAACCCTCCTCTCAGATGGCACAATCTTTGTTTCCTTAATCTTCTGCAATTTCTTGGACCCACTTTTCTTTACACCAGAACCAGATTCATAAGAAGCACTCTTATAGTTATAACCACTCTTAGGAACAGACTGTTCCTCCTTGCCACGCCTTAGCCAGCAAGAGAAACGATTAAAAGAGATAACCATACTTCAAATTCAGAAGTGATTCAAAGCCAAGAGAGATAACTATGTATCAAAAAGCTCTTTTTATGGAAGCTGATGAATAAATATGGAAATCCAAGAGGTTGCTGCCTGTTGCAGTAACCACTAAATGAGGATTTGATCAATTAATGAACAAGAAGATGAGAGAGATCAATTAAGGAAACTGCCTAAATACAATGATCCCAATAAACACATTAATATGAAGCATCACTCAAAAAGGCCAGATATTTATAATAATTCTAGGCAAGGGGATACATACATACATGCAGTTATAAGTTTTAATAACGTTTCCTAAAATATCCAATAGGGTAAGTTGGAAAGACCTAATGATCCAAACTTAAATGTCAGAATAAGGAAAACCCAAAATTGGCTTAATCAGACTCCAATATTCCCAGAAATAAACAAAGGAATGTTCAAAATTGGAAACCGAAATGATCAATCTTAATTTTTTTCACCAAAAATAATTGAAACCCATGGTCCCAAGTTATCAATATCTTGTTAAAGCAAATCCCAACAGGCCAACATAGCAAGTAGGCTAAAGTCAATTCCTTGGGTCAAAATCGAAATACCCAGATGATCAAAAAAATAAAAAATTTCCCTCACGTCACCTGAAGAACAAAAACTAGGGGACATCTACAAAATGAAAGAAGGAAAGGAGGATGGGAGGAAAATGTTTTTTAGTAAAAAAAAAAAAACAGAGAGAGAGAGAAAGTTGAGTGGATAATCTCAAATAACTAACACTCTCTTTATTCTCCTCGTACCGTAAAATACTATGACTGAGTTGTGAGAGTGAGGAGATAAATGAAGAAGAAGAGAGTAGTAGGAGGAGATGGAACAAATATTAATTGAGATGATCAGAGTTCAGAAGAACATCTATAAAAATAAATATAGCAGTGAATAATAAAATTAAAAATAAAAAAATGTATTGTGCTAATAATACAGATAAAGATAATGGATAGATACATCTCATTCACGTCTAATTTAAAGTTTGACTTGTTCCTCAGTCAATTAGGTTACTTATTTGTTTTTTTTTTATTTTTTTTATTGGTTAATCAGAGCAGTGTTCTGATGAAAAAAATCAGAGCAGTGTAGATAAAATTCTCAGCAATAAGTAATAACAATGTACTTCTCCCGGGAGAGTTATGCTGGATGATTGATTTTTTTGGAACTGAATAAAAAATTATTGAAATATATTTTTTCTTCCGACAAGCTTGGAACTTTACATGGATACATAAATTTTGAATCATTAAGCATTTTATTCTAGAAGAATTACATATAAACATTCTCATAAAATAATATAAAATTACTTTACTCAATTAATTTATTTATTAATTTACTTTATTGTAATTTGTATGTCAATTATTATAATTGAAGATCATCTAAATAATGTAAGGTAAAAAACAACAAACTAAAATACTTGAAAAAATTAAAGAATCAAAATATTGCGAAAGTTATCAAGCCATAGATGTTGTGCATAGCTTGAGTTTAGTATTAGTTTTATAAAAAAAATTTATACATGAGGAATTAAAAGAGCAAACAGTTACAATTGACTCAAGGTTTCAAGATTTCTTTAGTAAATTCTAGAGTTTTTTACTTTGTCCAAGGACACATAGAACATGCTTCTTCTTCCCATTTTCATACCTTAAATAAATTGGCTTCCCTGCGCCCTCATATTCTGTGTAGTCAATAAACTATCTTACTTCTTACCCATGACAACGGTGAAATGTTTTGTACACTACGTCCTCACCCTGAGCCATGTGAAAAGGAAGAGACCTATAATGATTCTCCTTTGGCAATGATAAATGTAGAAGAAATACTAATTTCTTGTTCGAAGATTGTTTTTACTTCGGACGTAAGAGGCGACCACTCATTCTACCTGCCCACTTAAAGGTACGTTTGGTTGCAGTAAAGTTCGGAAAGTGTGTTGTAAATAAATTAAAAAGTTAAGGGTAATATGATCATTTACATATATACCGGGCCTATAAGTTTTCTCTCTCCATCTCACACTTATCGTGGGATCCACTAACTTTACTCTCTCATCATTACCCCCACTTTCCATCTTACCCTTTTCATTTCTAATTCTTTAACAAACTTTCCTACAACCAAACAAGCTCTTAGTGTGTACAGACCATTCTTTCTTAGTTGACTAGGGAAAGACCCTTCCAAAAAGTAGGGTCCACATATTAAAATAGGGTCCCTATGGACCTTACTTTAATATATTTCAAATACAAAAAGACCAGATTGTCTCTCTCTCTGTGAGTTTGTGACAATGTTATGGGTAGGGAATGATAGGTCATGCATATGTATAACAAGATTATGGGCAACTCTAACAAGTTCATAACCCACCCTATGACAAGTTAATGGGCAAACATTGATGAAGTCATGGGCAGGAATGACAAGGTCATGCGCATGTGTAACAAGTTCATGGGAATAGAAGAAGGGACAATCTGGTCTTTTTGTATTTGAAGTATATTATAGTAAGGTCACTAGGAAACCTACTTTAATATGTGAAGTTCATGAGACTTTTCTACTACTAAGTCTCTTGTGAGGGACTACAATATGTGGAGTTATATATATATATATATATATATATATATATATATATATATATATATATATATATATATATATATATATTATGTTTTCTCTCATTTGATTTGACTTCAAATTAAAAAAAAAATTCTCATTTGAGTTTAAATTAAAAAAATCAAAATATAACTTAAATGTAGTACATGTTTTTTTTATCCATGATCAAGGTATCCCACTCGATAAGTGAGAGACTAATCCTCCGCTGATTTATAGCACCTCAAACGGTGGGACAGTTGGCCTGGGAGATTTAATGCTGATTTGTATGCACCTTAAATGTAGTACATGTTAATAATATAGTTGTGTTATTAAAGGTAAGATCTAATTTTTTTATCCATTGATCTTTTCTAATTTTTTCAACTATTATATTTAATTTTTCAAATGTTATTTCTAATTTTTTTCAAATGACTAAATAAGTTATATGGTTGATTTATTTTTGGAATCCAATAAAAATGATTAAAATCTATTTTTTATTTCCACAATTAAATGCTTGGATTTGTACATGGATACATAAATTTTAATTCATTAAGCATTTTATTTTAGAAGAATCACATATAAACAATCTCATAAAATTATACGATTACTTTACTCAATTAAATTATTTATTAATTTATTTTATTGTAATATTTTTGACCAAAGATTGTAATTCAATTCAATTATTATAATTGAAGGTAATCTAAATAATGTAAGGTAAAAACTGGAAACTAATACTCAAAAAATTAAGAAATTAAAATACGGTATCAGACTTATTCCAACCAATTCCTTACTTAATAGTTATCAAACTAAATTCACCTAAACTTTTTGTAGTGGAAGTTATCAAAGTATCATGTTTGTACACATTGGATAAAAACAATGGATACACTTTCACTCCTAATTTAGGGGTGGATTTGTTCGTCATTAGGGTACTTGTTCTTTTATTTTTTTTTTCAAGAAAAAAATTATTTTTTTTTCAAGAAAAAAAAAAGAGGGAGCGAAAGAGATCAATAGATAATCTTAAATAACTAACACTCCCTATCCTTCTACTTGTACCTCGTAATGCTATTCAGAAGACATCGTAAAAATTCGTTCTTAAATATATTATGAGTGGGAGTGAGGAAATAAATGAGAAAGAAGATACTAGTTCGAGGAGGTGTAACAATATTGAAATGATTAGAAGAGTATGATATTTAGTGAATAATAAAATTAAAATAAAAATGTATCATGCTAATATAGATAAAGATAATGAATGAATACACCTCATTTACTTCTAATTTAGAGCTTAACTTGTTCTTGAGTCAGATAGATTACTTGTTTTTTTATTTTTTCTTAAAATAAGCAATCATTGATCTTATAAAAATATTAAATGGAATGATTTGTTAAGTAGATGGTGATCTTTAAATATAACCAAATCCACTAACACATGTATACAGTATACTTCATCAACAAGTGGTTTCTAGGAATGTGGAAATATTTTGACATGACATTAACTAATCATTAATTAGTTTTAATTATCTGACATGGTAAAACAAATGAGTTTGCATCTAAAAGCAAGGACTTGTCTTCTTGGATTTGAGCACAGTACTTAGAAAAATCAAAATATAATAATTTTAATTTTCTTACTGTCTTATTGAAATCAATAAACGAAAAAAATAATTTAGTTGTTGTGAAAAAGTTGTATCCCAATTTTTTAATTATAGATTATATACTTCCTCTGGTTCTTAGTATAAGTCACCAATTATCTATAACATTTGTTCCTTAATATAAGACACTAACTATCCCATTAAATATTTATTTTAACTTTACAAATGTTATTAATGTAGATTCAAAATTGAAAATGTGAAACGTAGTTGGAAACAGTGACAAACGTAACATTAATTTTAAGACCCAACTATGGTGTGAGATAAATAGGTAGTTAATTGGTGTCTTATAATAAGGATTGGATATAGGGAAAATGACAAATAAATACATTCGAATGTCCAAAAGACAAGTAAGAAACTCAAACTTCCAAAATGATAAGTAAGGAGCTTCAATAAAAATTAACAATTGAAACATAACAATTAATAATTGTCTGGTTTATTAATTGTCCTTTTGGAATTCAGAGTTCCTTACTTATCATTTTGGAAGTTTGAGTTTCTTGTGTTCTTTTGAATATTTGAAGGTATTTATTTGTCATTTGCCTTAGATATAATGTGTCGTAATGTCAGATAAAGAAGAGTATAAATTTAGAAAAACCATAATGAGATCTATGGCATGTCAATTTATGATATACTCATATTGCACTTTTTAGTTGTCAATGAAACTTCTTTTTACTTCAGAGACGTTTTCCTTGTAAATAGAGGGGGGAAAAGAGACAAGCAATTAGGGTATGTTTGGTTGTCATAATCCAAGGAAATTAACATGTAAATAATTTGGAAAGAGAAGGATAATATGGTCATTTACATATATCTCTGGCCCCACAAGTTTTCTCTCTCCATCTCACACTTTTTCTGGGACCCACAAACTTTACTTTCTAATCATTACATCTACTTTCCATCTCTTACCCTTTCCAATTCTAATTCTTTACTTTCTTTCTCTCTACCAAACATACTCTTAAAATGGCGGTAAGGATGAATTGGTTGGTTTGAGGAAGCCAGGAAGGTGAGGGAGGCACGAAACAAGTTGAAGAGATTAATGTTAAATGATAAAGAAATTGGCAAATTTTCTACGAAAGTGAATAAAAGTCAATCTTCAGATTTCTGGTAATATGACCATTTGGTAATACTTTAATCATCAACGTTATACTTTATGGAGTATGTACTTGATAAAGCCGTACCGTAATGAATGGGTAAACCTGTACACACTTAAGAGATAGCATTTGCTTCCAAGTCACACACACATATTCCCTCTAATTTAAGTATACTTTTTAGAAATTAATCTTTTTCTTCAATTTCCATTGAAAACATAAGCTATATTTTTCCAAAAGCTAGCTTATGATTTCAAACATATCTTATAATTTTATAAGCTACTTCTTTCTACTTATAAAATAAGCTACTTTTTTTTTAAATAAGTTAGTTCAATCAACCGTACAAAAATACAATTATCTCCTTAAAATAAACTATTTTTCAAAATAACTAGCTTATTTGAGAAAAATAAGTTCAGCAAAACACACACATTATAGATCCATATCAATCAAATAATTTTAACACGGAGGACATGTGAATGGAGTTTCCTTTAATTCAGTTTAAGCCTCTTTTCTGCTAATAGTTCTCTAAGCCTAGGTTGTATATTTAGCTCAATGTTTTCATTTATAGGTTTTTGACAAATGATTGCAAAAAGAATATTTTATTTTGCTTGTGCAGGAAAGGAGGAGAACTATATTTTTCCACACTTATTAATTAACTCAATTATTAGATAAAACAATTAATAGTATTTCATACATACATAACTACTCATCATTGTTACTTATTTTTGTAACAACTACTCATAAATCACTTGGTGTATATCTCCAAGCTGTCACTACATTATTTAATATTATTTTTTAATAAAAAATGACAGATGTATAGTTATCATATATGTAAATTAGTCTTTGATTATTAATTACATAGATTTATTGATCACATTTATCTTGAAAACTTTAATTTAACATTTATTGGTATTGGATTTTTTTTTGTTAAACACTGCCCGGTAATCCGACCTCTATTGACAACAGACTAACGCAAACTCGAGGGGTAGGACTTAGGAGTGTTGTTTACATAAGCAATGTTGTTTCCTCTCCCAATAAAAGTGTTTTCCGGGATTCGAACACACATTGTCTTCCTTACAGTGGTTGTAGCCTACTCACTAGCTCAATCAACTACCATTAGCATTTGGTATTGGAACTTAATTGTTATGTATTCATTTATAAATGTCTACAGGCCAAAAACAATTATAAATGTCTAGGCGCATTGTTTGTCTTATTATCAAAAATTGTGGCCGCAAAGCACTATGTGAATTTCAGCGTCAGATATAGTAGGGTAGTTTTGATTATGTTTTGCTTATTCATTGAAAAACTTAAATCACTATGTGAAAATTAAATCAGTTACGCCCATCCACTTTTGCATTGTATCACAAGGTCTGTTTTACAATTTTGTGTTTTATAAAATCGGCCTTAAAATTAGAAAATAGTTTAGTCCCATGTATCTCTACTTGCATACAAAACCGTAGCTAATGAGTGGTTGTAGAGATTATTGTACTTTCATCGAAATTTCGACAAAGGGATGTCAATATGACAATATCAATAGAGTGAACAAGTCCAATACATTAGAAGAAAATTAATTGCTGAGTTGCTGGCTACTCGGCACAAACACGTGGTATAGCTGTATAAAAGCTAGTTGGATTTTTTTTTTTTTTGACCATCAAGTTAGTGGAATCTTTTTTATGTAAGTTTTGATTTTGATTTTGATAATTTGATCTATGGTATAGCAAATTCTGTTAAGAACGAATAAAATCATTGATTGATACGAAAAAGCTTTTTGTTTTGTTTTTTATGAAAACTGATCTTCCCATTATATTTTGTAGATAATCCGAACCATTGATAATTTTCAAGAATTTTCACAAAAAATGGTTTAGATTTATATGTTCATTTCGTAAACCCATGGACAAGGGTTTTAAAGCCGGACCGAGCCGGACGGTCCGACCGGTCGGACCGTCGGCCGGTGGCTAAAACGGCCCAATCACCTCGATTGGGCCGGTTTACTGTACAGCCCGGGTTGACCCGGGGTTGACCCGGGGTTGACCCGAGTTGACCCGCTTTTGACCCGGCCAGAAATTGACAACTGCAGAAAAAAATATATCAACAGAAAAAAAATGAACTTGATTAAAAAAATATCTTCATTCTAATTATATTAAGTTATTAAGTATTAACAATATTTATATATTTAATTTTCATTAAATTATTACGTCACCGGTTCGACCGAACGGTCCAACCGTTTCAACCGTTTCAACCATGACCCGCTCAGTTTTCCGGCTCGACGTCCGGCTCGGGTTTTAAAACCTTGCCCATGGAATAATAGATCCCTTTCTCATCTGGATAAGTGTGTGTGTGTGTGTTGCAGTGAAAAGGGATTTTTGGCTGTTGTGTTTTTATTGAATGATTGGGCTTGGCGCGACCAAAATGTCTTGCCTAGCAAATTCCAAAAGTTGTGTTATTTTGTGCTTGTGGTTGCCATACTTTCCCTAGAAAATGTCATTCAAATTATCACATAGTCACATGGTACAATTTAGTTTTTACAAACAGTCATTTTGTCGTTTCTCACTAGAAATTGCCACGTGTGCGGTTCTAAGGTGAATGAATTGACCAGATGTGGACCAAAAAGAGAGACGTAAGCAAAACCGATAAACCAAAGGGCCCAAAGAAGTCTGGAGAATCATGAATTTAAGTTAATTGTAACACGTGAGCATATTCATTGTATGAGAACTTTCGTGTTGAAAGAATGTATGTAAATATATAGCATGCTTTTGTTTAACTACTACTTTTTATTTTTTATTATTAAATATTGAGAAAAAAAAATTCTTTACAATCATCTTTAATAACTTATTTATACCATTAGATATCTAAATTAAAAATATTTTTATGTAAATAATAATATAATTTCACAAAAATTATCTTTATATTATTGACAAATTTATTTTTGATGTCCATGTAACCCTTTGGCGCATTATAACTTCGTATTCACCCAGAAAAATGGTTTAGGACGTTTGGAAGAAATATGTAATTAGCGCGAGTCCTTTGGATTATTACACCCTAAAAGTTTGTTGATGCACATCTTTAAGAGTTTACATCTTAATAACTACATTCTATGACATTCATTCAGCCTTTTTGCCGGCCACCATCATATGTCACATAATTTTCATATATAGCGGCTTGTCAACTTAGAGAATGTACTAAGCCTTTTTTGTTGGTTAGCTCCTCCAGTCAGAATCTACCGCAGGGTAGTAGCTCTGTGTGTTTGGTTATTTTTTTAATGAAAATAACATTATAGTATATACAAGTCCTTGGGAGAATTACACCCCAAAAGATACCCATTTTTGTTAGAGAACCAAAGATATATAAGGCCCTCTTGTAAAGAAATTTCCCCTATATGAAATTGTGATAAGATACTTATATACTTTGAGTTGATATCTTCTAAAATTTGATTCAATATGAAATTATTTTAATCATCATTGGCTGTCTCATCTCAATTAAGAGAAATATCAATAAGGTAAGTACGATACACTACTTCATTTGTGATCTCCGTTAATGACAAGTAATCACATAGGATATGACGTGAATAATAAGATACAAGTAGGCAATGTAAAAAAATAATTTGTCAAATAAAAAAATATTGTTTTTGCTGTCTTAAATTTACAAGTTGAAAAAAGAATTTAATTGTTTTCTGACGCCTACTTATATAATATTCAGGTCATATCCTACATATTTAGTTGTGACTGGGGAGACCACAAAGGATGTGGTGGGTTCACATAGAAATTTCTCCTAAAAATTTTTATGAAAAGCAAGCCTATTTAAACTCATACTACAAACGAAATGTGTCTCTTAGAAAAAAAAATAATGTTAGTTATTTTATGAGTCATTAGTGAGTTATCATTAAAATTAATTGTCTTTTTATGTTTTGATTAGTTCAAAGTTTAGATTGTGTGTTTTGACCAAAAACAAGGTTTAGATGGTGAAATACTATATTGCTGAGAGAATGGAATAGGACATATATAGGGATTAATTTAGTTTAATTCATTTATTATTGTAACAAAAAAATAAATTCCACTTTTTGCCACTTTTTATCAAATCGAATTTTTTTTAATAAAAACCCTAGAATGAAAATTCAATCTGTAAACAGAAAACATCTTTCATGTCTTTTTATAAAAAAACACATAAGACTAACACAATAAATAAGTCCAATGAAATAAAATAAAAATATAACAAAATTATCACATTCATGATTTAACCTAATCTCCCAAGAATTCTGATAAAAAAATCCCCCCAAGAATTGGGCCAACACTTAAAATTTGAATGGCCCACATGGAAAAGTCACAACAAACCAAATACTAGTATATTTTTTGTTTTTTTTTTAAAAATAAGCCAACGGGTAGTTTCCTTTTTAACAAAACATAATGACCATGTTTGCAGAGAAAAAGCGACTATAAGAAGGATCATATTTCAAAGTAACGTCTATTTTCTTACCCATCACTCTTTTCTCTCTTCTTCTTCTTCAGAGAGCAGATTGTGTCACACCTTGGATAAAGTTTCAGGTTTTGCTTCCCCTGAATCAGGTGCGTTTCTGGGTTTCTTAATTAGCTTTCTCATGTGTACTTCACTGTTAAAGTTTTGTTTTTTATCTTCTGTTTCTTAATTAGCGTTTCTGGGTCTTATATTTGGGACTAGAGGGAGTGTTTTTTTCAAAAATAAGGTTTTTTTTTTTTTTGGGTTTGAAAAATTTAGGTCTCAAAAGTTCGTCCGGGGACTTTTGAGTAAAATTTGAGGGCATGATTTGACTATAGGAGTTATATTAGGTAAAATTTAGAGAAAATTGGAAACCCATTTGGTTTGAGAGGGGAATCATGTAACCCAGAAAAATGCTTGTGAAAAAAGTGGGAAGTTTAAATTTGATATTGTGTTTTGGCTGAATAAATTAGATCTGAGGAATGATGCTGTTAGAATTGAAAGGCTTTTCAGAATAGGCATATATTTTCCTTTTCTCAATTTTATTTATGTTAACAAAGCAACGCAATTAATGGAATACATTGAATTTATAGTTTGAAGTTTGGCATGTTTTAAGTTATAACAGTGTGTGGTCTGTGAACATAAGGTATTCAGTATCCACCGTAGAGATTATAGAACCACACTATGCATTATATGGAAAGAAACTCCAAATATTTGATCTTGCTTATAAACTATCATATAATCTAAGTCCATGTGACATATATTAAATTTAGAGGTATATTTTGTTTATTTAATCTCCACATAAGAAGCCTAATTGGTCTTATAATTGTGTTCCTACTCCAATTTATGTTTGTTCTGCTCTGGTTTCTGGTCACATGCAACACTTCTTGTCTTAGTTTTGTGACTGTGTATTGCTTCTAAATAAACAGGTGCTTTGAAAGTCACATATATGATATACAAAGTCATGGACAAGGCTTATGATGCTATAGCTGAGATTGAGAGACTCAAGGCAGAACTAAGAAGCAAGACAGATTCTTTTGAAAACTTGAAGCAGTTCCAAAATGCAAAGGGAAATCAGATACGGGAAGCAAAGCACAAAAATGAAAAACTTGAGCAAGAGCTGATTCAAAAGGAAGATGGAATCATTGAGATAAAGCAGAAATGTGAAGATCTGGAGGGGAATTTAATTAAAAAAGAATCCATCATCAAACATCTCAGTGCTGCAAATGATAAGCTTAGAGGGGATTTTGATGAGAAGTTAAAGAAATGGGAAGATGAGAAGAAAGGGCTGGTATTGGCATTAGAGGAGGCGGTTGAAAAGGCGGAGAATAGAGATCAGCAGATTCATGAGTACAAACAAGAGATTGAAAGCCTGAAGGGTTGTCTTTCAGCTTCAAAGAGGTCTTTGGCCGTAGAGAAAAAATCAGAAGCCTCTGAAGAACTGAGAAAAAATGATGACATATTGCAGAACTTGCAGGATGAAAACAGGAAGGTGGCAGAACAATTGAAATGGAAGAAGGAGCAGTTTACATATTTAGAAGAAGCACATGAGAAGATTAAAGAACAGTTCAAGTTTAGTAAGAAGGAGTGGGAGCTGGAAAAAACTTCATTGCTAGATGAGATGTCTTCACTGCAGATGAAGTTAGATTCTCAGATCAGAATATCAGAGAATTTGCAAAGCCAGTTGCAGATGTGTAGCCAAGCCCTTGCTCATGAAGAAAGCAAGAGAAAACGCCTTGAAGTTCAGGTTGCTGAATATAAAGAACGTGTTGAAAATGTCAGTTGTGATTATGAGAATGCTAGGATTGAATTGGAACAATTTGACTCTCAGCGGGACAAAGATGTTGGAGATATGAGATATTCACTGAAGGCAAAAGAAGCACATTGTAAAGAATTGAAATACACCATTCAGAAGCTGGAGCAAGACAATAAAGAATTGATGGCATCACTGAAGGAACTACAAGAAGCTCAAATTCAAGAAGCAGGAGCTTCATATTCTCAGTCAAAGTTGCGATCTAAGCTTAAAAATTTGGAAAACATTCATAGAGAGTGCGCCTCAACTTTACAAGCTAAAGAAGCTGAATGGAAGTTGCAATGTCTTGAACTGATGAAGCAGTTGGACATGAAAAATGCTACTTTGATTGAAGCCCAGAAATATAGTAAGGAAGAGCTCTATTCACTGCAAGATGAACTTGATAGGCACAAGGAAATGCTAGAGGAGTCCACAGAGTGTCAACTTCTCTTCAAGGAGAAGACTTCACAAATGGAAAGTGACTCAAGAGAAAAGCTTGAAGAAGTTTCTGATGCTTTAGACAGAGCCAATACTGAGTTGGATGTGAAAATATATCAAGTAAATGAATTGGAGTATGAATTGCAAATATGGATGTCAATTGTAGAAAAGTTGAAGAATGATCTTGAAGAAAACCATGTGATACGTCAAGAACTGGAAAATGCACTTCTTGAACAAGTAGGCTTTAGTGAATCCCTCAAACAAGACAAAGATAGCTTGATTCTGAAGTTGCAAGAGAATGAGATAAAACTAGATGATCTTGGGCAACAGGTTATCTTACTGGAACAAAAGCTAGAAAGAAGGCAGTCACTAGCTTCTTCTCCAGTAAGGCCACCATTTAAAGAGCTCAACCATTAGTAGAACTTGGGAAAATTGTAACAGATATACCCTAGCTGACTGTATACCAAAACAGATATACCCTAGCTGACTGTATATTCAGTATATTGTCTATTAATTGATTTGTATTCTCTTGTGTAAGAAAATTTTATAATGACTGCTCCTCACGATATTACCATTTTTTTAATGAATAAGCTAATATTTGTTCTGCTTTTCAGCTTTTGTCCAGAGACTGAATTTTTACTTTTTTAGACGAAATCCAATGATATCTGATATCTCAGTAACCACTCCATTTATACTGAAAAACTTGTAACCTACAATGTTAAGTACTATCTTACAATAATAAATGCAAATATTGTCATATTTGTATCTGAAAAGGGATTACAAATGAATCAAGTTAAATTATTTTGGATTCACCATAGCCAACAATACATAACCAGAATCTCCTCACAGATGAGTTCATTTTACATTTAAGACGATACAGGGCACATGCAACTTAATTTTACTAGCTGCTGCTTGATGAGCCTGAGCTTTGACAAAACTGAGACAACCCCTTCCTCAAAGCTTGTAGATTAACTCCATTGCCAACCAGAATACTTGTCACACCCATTTTAGAAACCTGCATATACATCAGATGAATCAAAATAAATTCATATACCTTCCTAAATAATAGAACCAGGTCTTTCAATTAAAAAAAAACATTTTGACAGTTGAAAACAGAACAATGATTCACTGTTTTATAAGTATAATCACAACAAAACATAATGATAAAATAAGGATGATATTTACTGCTTCAATGTTTCGATCCTCATCATCAAAGAATAGCATTGAAGTGTAAGGAACACCGGTTGTTCTATGAATTCTCTGAAAATGATCTGTTTTATGAGTCCAACTGGAGAAAATTTCCTGCAACAACACATCCATATAAAAAGATAAAAATGTAAGGTGGGAATAATGTGTCTAACGAGAAGTAGAATATAAAGACCAATAATATTTAAAAAAAAAACATTGTGCAGAGCAACTATGTTATTTGCTCACCTGTGTGACAAACATAGACTGGATACCTAACTGGTTAAGAAATGATTTAGCTATATTTGAGGTTGGAGATCTAGAAGCAATGGCCATATCTATCCCTTTCTGCTGAAGTGCGTATAATATTCCTTTAGCTTCTGGATATAAGTAAGGCATATCATCTTGATAGTAGCACTCACTGACAAAACAATGGAAAACTCAGCACATGAGCAACTGAAACTACACAAGTCCAAATCCTAAAATGATCTTAAAAAAAACTGACTGTGATTAGCCTTCACTGGATTCTACAGCATCTGTATATTTTGAAAAATAATACACCTTATTGTAAATGATTGATGACCGCAAGTGAGCCATTCAACATATTCAACACATTATATAAGAACTAAAAGAGCTCATAAGTTATGATAAAGAAAATCCTGAAGTCCATGAACAATAGTTAATAGGGAGAATGACAACTAAATCCCATGGAATATAATACTATAATATAATTAATCACAAGTTCACAACTACATCCCTTGAAATTATTAAATCACATTGAAGTCTATAGGGAATTAACTAATTAAATCAATGAGACGCAGTGATAACTCCTAACACATTTGATTGGACGATTTCAAGGGACTTAGTTGTCCTTCTCCATAGTTAATATCCAACCATTATTAAATTTACTCATTCTTTTGCAATAATAACCGAAAGTACAATTTCTGTTGTTTAATACCTGAATTGCTAAATTACATACATACCCATGTGGTAAATATTAAATGAAGCTAGAGAGACATGGGAAAAAGAAATATTGAAAAAATTGATGAATGGAAAGGGGAATATACTCCCTCCGTTCCTAAATATAAGATCACTTTAGGGAGGAGAGTTTGTTCCTAAATATAAGATCATTTTCTAAGTTGACTCAAGTTTTCCCCAAATTACCCCTATACTCCTTTCACCCAAAAAAATAGGGGTTTGAAGAAGGTGAGAGGATATTTTGGAAATTTCATGTAATTCTAACTCATTGGAATGTCTTCTTAATCTCTACAAATTTGCTAAAATGATCTTTAGGAACGGAGCGAGTATTATATAGGTGAGAGATGAGATAAGAATAATAATAGTAATACCAATAGAAAGGCCAAAGACTGTAATCGAGATCGAAGACGACAAGACGAGGGAGATTTTGAAAGAGCCCAATTATCTGAAGTGCTTCCTTCTTCACACCCTCGTCTTCGGATCCCATCTTCCTTCCTTCGGGCCCAACTTTTCCACAAGGTCGGCCAAAAAATTGTTTTTTAAGGGCAAGAGCACATTTTTCTTACATAAAATAGAATTACTAAATTAACATGTAACGATTAACATTAGCCACCTACTTTTTTTTTATGAGAATAGGTCCAATAAATTTTTTTTGAGTTTTTAATCCGGTATCTTGAGCCAGCTCCAATGTCACGGGGAACTTAAGGGGCTCAGACTAATCCAGATCCACATCGGGGCATTTACTTAAGGGCAAAAGGCTGGCTATGGGGGGCAATCTGCATTCGTAGAGCTTGAACTCGAGACCTCTGAATACGCGATGAAGTGAGGTAACCACCTCACCAACTACGCTTGGTTATGTCCAATAAATTTAACAGTAAGAAAAGTTGTCAAAGTATATACACTATAATTGGTAAAAAAAAGGCAAAATTGCATTTATGATATTCAAATATTGTCATAGGAGTAACTATTTTGAGATTTAACAATGATACTCAAGTTCCTCTTAAATATAAGATCATTTTCCAATTTTTTCCAAATTAATTATGCTTATATCTATAATAAACAAACAAGAGAGAACGATAATAA
Source organism: Mimosa pudica (assembly GCA_029929735.1). Taxonomy (NCBI): domain Eukaryota; kingdom Viridiplantae; phylum Streptophyta; class Magnoliopsida; order Fabales; family Fabaceae; genus Mimosa; species Mimosa pudica. The sequence continues at coordinate 6,308,333 of JAKELP010000017.1, read as the reverse complement.
AAGTATATGATTAGAGTGAATTAACAATATTATATACTAACAACTAAGTTAATCAGCCTCTTTAATTTAATCAAATGAAAGAAAATAATCTTATATTTAGGAATGTAAAATGTATTATTTAGCTTACCTTTTTGTTTTTTGTGAAAGTCATCTTATTCTGCTTCATTTTCCCTGCAACTTGTACTAACATTTATTTACCATGCATTTTGATATTTCATAAAAAAATAATAAAATTGACAAAAATACCTTTCTTTTTTGATCAGACAAAAATACCTTTCACTACCAAAAAAACTAGATTGTTGGAAAGGACAAAGCAAAAACGTAGTACTAGGAACACACGTTTGTCGCGCTCATTTCATCTACGTTATGGACGCCAACATCTTCTTCTCGTCGCCGCGTAATCTCCAATCTCCCTTCCTTTTTCAAAATATTAACAATAACAACAATAATAATGTGTTGGTATTATTATTATTATTATTATTATTATTATTATTATTATTATTATTATTATTATTATTATTATTAAATATTGATATTCATTATTGAACCTCAACAACTTGATGCTTTTCTGTTTTTTTAATGATTATGTTATAAAAACAATTAGGGCTTGTTATGATCAACTTAAACTGCTAATATCGAATCGCCTGTCATGTTCTTCTCATTTCGTATATCTCAGGTTTTATTTTTCAGTCTTTGAGGTTGATAAATGAGTAATCTTTGTTTTTTGTAGAATTAGCAAAAATGTTTACTTTTGGTGTCTTTAACGTTAAGCTTCACATGGTGATGAAATATTGGTTTGGTTTTACTGCAGCAGGCTGCTAAGTTGGAAAATCATCAGATCATCTCTTTGTATTGAATTGGGGGGCAGAGTTGTCATTTCACACCTTATTGGCTCTTCATTTTGATTCAGTGATGGCTCTTCCTGGTTCTCTTCAGTTGTCCCTTGGCTTGGGACCTTGTAGGAACCAGAATTACAGTACACACCCTCTGGTACTATTATATTTTATTCGTTATTATAGTTTCTATCTCACCTTCATTTATATGGTTTGTTATGTTCTCTTGTTGCTTGTTAGTTACTCCCTCCGTTCCTAAATACTCCTATTAGATTACTTTTGAATTTCAATTTGTTTCTAAATATAAAATTATTTTTTAACTTTTCTCAACTTTTTCACCAATTAACTCTGATATTGCTTATTTATAATATCAAGCAGGAGATGGAGGGTGTGGATAAAGGTGTATAGTTAGTTTAAATCGATAACATCATGTGTTAATAAACAACTTAAGTAGCATCCTTAATCTAATCAAATTAGGAAAAATGATTTTATATTTAGGAACTGAGGTAATATTGCTTAAGGTTAAATTAGTGTGCAAGGAAATGTTGCACTCTTGTACTTCAATATAACTAAATGCCACGCTGTTGATTTTCTCTGGATACTTTCATTTTTTTTAGAGTATGTCGTCTTTCTTTTCATTTAAGGCTGTCTGCAATTCGTTTTGTATTTTATGCAGCTGGTATAAGAGAAGATCCTTTATTGATGTTACTGTGCTTTGGGAAAATGATAATAGTAATGAGAAGTCTACCTGTTTTAGAAAGCCTGTATATATTAGTAGTTGAATCTTCAGGTGATAATGAAAAGGGTATCTGTAGATTTCCATATTTCTGACCCAGAATCCAGGACATGCCTTTTTTGTATGCAGTTTTAGACTGTTTTTGCCATGCTAGCTATTTCTAGGCTGAAACCCTTCAAGAAGTTAGTTGGCTATGTTCTTTTGATAGTGCTTAAGACATATTTGAAAGCTATTTGATACAGTATTATATTGCAGCTCCTGAAACAAGAATGTTGGCGACTTCGATACTCTTTCAATATAAGCAGGCCAACTCACGCCTTATCTCTCAAATCCCAGTCTTTCAAGTGTCATTCTTTTCTAGCACCTGGCCGACCAAGTGAATTGCCTGTTGTTAAAGTGGCTGTCACAGCACTAAAAAGGTAGATTTTTTTTTTTTTTTTTTGGGGGGGGGTTGTTTAAGTCAGGATTAGCTTGTCTACATATTTAAGTGATCCATTTTGCTTGTTTCTGTGAATAATTTACTGTATTCCCCTGTTTTGCATCTGGGGCTCTGCTGCTTTCGTTATCAGTTGCTTTTTTTACCGACATAATCTACTTAAAGCAAGTCACTTTCATATGTCTTTCTTTTGTTTGTCGTGATAGCCCTTATAAAAAGTTTCATGCAGGTCCTGTGATGTTGTACAAGGTAATCCTGTCATAGCGAAATTGATTCCGGCACTTGGTGTAATCACATTTGCTGTATGGGGTGTCGGCCCATTACTATATCTTGCAAGAAAATTGATCCTTCAGGTATGGTTTGTTTATTCATTTTTCATTTTGACTTTTATTGTTTTTTCTTACATTTGACTGCCTTTTTCTATATTACTAACAGGTTACCATTGCAAATTTTTCTACAGAAGGATAGCAATTGGAAGAAAAGCAATACAAATTATATTTTAACGTCTTATGTTCGACCAATAATGTTATGGATTGGTGCTTTACTTATGTGCAGGTTTCACTGTCATGACTTTATAACTCTACCCTATATATGAGCTTTATTTATTTTTGATGCAACTATTCTCATTATACTCAATAATCTAATTGCAGGGCTTTGGAGTCAGTAGTTGTACCCACAACAACTAGCCAGATTGTTAAGGAAAGGCTTTTAAATTTTATAAGATCATTGTCAACTGTGCTTTCATTCGCATATTGTTTATCAAGGTTTGTTATTTCCTGCTCTTATCATTTTCAACAGATTTGATTTTTGATCGCTTAAGAATCCCTTCAAGTAGCACAATCTTGCTTACTTCTATTGAAAACTTTGGTACCTTACATATATTCTGTCATGTTGCTTTGCCATAGCTTTATCAGACCACTTGGTTGTAATCTTTTAAAGGAACATGATTTTGAAGCCAGCTTGAGCTTATCAACCTGATATTTGTTTGTTATAGTTCTTTTCCCTTGCTATGTTTGCTTCCATCAATCCAAAGTTCTAACATGAGATATTCTTATGCAGTGTGATTCAACAAGCACAGAAATTCTTTGTTCAGAATGCTGATGCCAGTGAAGCAAGAAATGTAAGTATACTTGCATCAGGAAGACACAAATAGCTTAATACTAATATGTTGTTGTTGTCGTCATTACAACAGCAACTCAATTTCACTTACATGTCTCTGATTTAGTCACTGTTATAACTGTCTGTTGAAGCATGGTTTCCAAATTAATCTCTTGATGTCACATTTGGGTTTTGGTTGTTTTCAATTTTTCTAAAACATACGAAGATTAGAAATCCACTGGATTTGTTATTTTACAATAAAAGCAAGTAAAATTGGAATGAAAAAAAAATATTTATGGGGCTGTATAATCATGGATTTATAAATATATCATTTGTGGGAGACTGGTGGCTTGTTACTTGTACACTGTTTTTCAAAGGTAATGTTTGCCAAACCCTGGATGTCAATGTGTTTTCCCTCAGAATTACTAGCTTTGGTTTAATGTCAATGATCTTATGAGATGTTTTCATTTTTCAGATGGGATTCCAGTTTGCGGGCAATGCTGTGTACTCTGCAGTATGGATTGCTGCCTTTTCATTGTTTATGGAATTGCTGGGTTTCTCTACTCAGAAATGGGTTACTGCAGGAGGTCTTGGGACAGTTTTGCTTACTCTTGCGGGGCGTGAGGTGTGGGATTTATTTTTTCCTTTTAATTTTCCCACTTTTTGGTGATACCAACAATATCATGGCACATATTGATATTAAGTGTTCTGTGTTCAGATATTTACAAACTTCCTTTCCAGCTTGATGATTCACGCAACTAGACCTTTTGTGGAGAATGAATGGATTCAAACAAAGATTGAAGGATATGAAGTTTCTGGTACTGTAGAGGTCTGTGCTAGTGTGCTCAGTTGCACCCTTTCACAATTAAATATGGGAACTATAAACTTGATATCTTGACTAAAGGTCAATCATATTTTACTGTATTGGTCAAAGAAAAGTGATGCGCTGGCATATATATATGGTGAAGAGAAGCTGTATATGAAAACCAATAAGTGAAATAAATAAATTAAATAACTAATCCCTAAATTTCAGGAATTGCATCTTTCCCTCAAGTTAGGATTATAATGACAGCAGTGATTACAGCTCCACTGTACATCAGGGTTTGCTTCATGCAGGACATTTAATGTCCATGTAATATTAAAAGACAAAATTCAAAACATATGCTGGTGCTTTTGGATACCATCTTCTGAGACTTCTTTATGGGTACTGATGTTTATATGATGTACAGCGTGTTGGCTGGTGGTCGCCTACAATCATAAGAGGTGAAGATCGTGAGGCTGTTCATATTCCAAACCACAAATTTACAATGAGTGTTGTGAGAAACCTTACTCAGAAAACACATTGGAGGATCAAGACCTACTTATGCATCAGTCATTTGGATGTCAGCAAGATTAATGTGAGCTGCATTTTCATGAAATCAATAGGGTTTTCAACTTCATGGAGTATATTATGTTTTTCCTAATGAAACAATGGGTTTACTTCCTCTACAGAATATTGTCTCTGACATGCGGAAAGTCTTGGCCAAAAATCCTCAAGTAGAGCAGCGGCTGCTGCACCGGAGAGTGTTTCTGGAGGATGTAAATCCTGTAAATCAATCTCTTATGGTTAGTATGGAGTCCTCTGAGTGTATTATGATTTTGTGCTCTTTGGTTGACAAGGATCTTGGAAGCATAAGATTATTCTGTGCGGTGAGTTGGTCATTAGTGTACATGATGGTCACCTGAACAAGCACAGATAATTGATTAAGATCTCAGCTCTTTGATCAATGTGACAATAAAATACTGTAGTCATTTATTTGTCTTGAATCTTGAAAGTGCTATTTTGATATGTGTTTTGGTCATACTACTGGATTTTGCTGGCGATTAACTGTTTCAAAAATCAACAAAAAAAAAATGGAAAAAATATCAGTGAAGTCACTCAAAGGACATACGGCACACATATAATGTTATATCCTCATAGAGGATGTGAGTGAGCAAGCATACACCCAGTTCAATATATCTGTAGTTACTTGTCAATGTCTAGGATCGAAATCTTCATTTTGTTGCAATTAGATATACATATTCAATATCTTAGCCTGGGATGTTCACTGTAATGCCGTTATTGATAATGTTTCTCTTCATGTTAACTTTTAGTTGTCCATAGAATTTATCTTCTTATATTCTTGCTATGTATTTTCACAGATACTGGTGTCTTGTTTTGTCAAGACCTCACGCCATGAAGAGTATTTCCGTGTTAAGGTAAGAATACTTTCTTCTGTGTAAAAAATGTGACACGTTATCCTTCAATTTGTTTATCTAGTATGTGATGATGTTTTAACGAAGTCATAAATCTCACCTGACCTGTTATCCCGTGTGGGATAACTTCTGTAGGGAAAAGGCTTTATCTATAATGATCAATGATTATGTCTGTACTCTGTGCCTCTGTTTTTGCTATTGTTTTTTGACAACCTCAAAAAAGGAAAAAAAAAAAGGAAAAAGGAATCTCTCAGCCTCTTATGCATCCAATAATTATCATTTTATATAATTGAGTGTACTGCTTCTTAGTTCACAGAAATATCATCTAATTCAAGTTTTATTGATATTTTGGTCGAGTACTGAGCTAATTTTTTTTTTATCAATCTCTGTCAAAACAGGAAGTTATACTATTAGATCTTCTTAGAGTCATTGGTCATCATGGGGCTCGCCTTGCAACACCAGTTCGTACTCTCCAAAGGAGATATAGTGATGATGACTTTGAGAACATACCCTATTCAGATTCTTCTGTTAATGGTAATAGAACAGCACGTAACCGTCCATTATTATTGATTGAACCATCTTACAAAATCAACCCTGACGACAAAACAAAAAGCCCCAAAGCACAAACCAACAAACAATCTGCAAAGGCTGATGGCAAGTCTGGATTAACAGTGGTTCCAGATTCTAATGTTGGAGAAACTCCTTCAACCTCCAAGTCAGGTTCCAAAGCTGTACGTGAAAATGATCCACTGAAACCTGATTCAAATACCAAGGAACATATTGGGTTTCCAGATATCTCTGCTTCAAATTCCAAAGCAAATATAACCCAGGACTTGAACCATAAGCATAAAACTGACCCTGACAATGGATTGTCATCTTCAGCTTCAAGTAATGCTGACACAACGCTTGTACATCCTTTGGATAAACCATCAAAACAAGATGTTACTAAACCAGCTGAACTGCCTCCTACATCCAGACATGATGTTGAAGAGAATATGGTACTTGGTGTTGCACTTGATGGATCAAAGAGAACCCTTCCTATTGATTATTGAGCGTAGCATCTTTTTTAGTGGGGGGAAAGATAAATAGATTTTGTTGTGCTCTAGCCTTTAAGCTTATAGTTGATTGTTTTAGATCTTTTGGCTAATTTTCATCCTGGAACTGGCCAAAATAAGCTGTACATATTTTTTCTAGCCGAGCAACCATAATGTGAAATGATCCATCCATTCATCTGAAGCTACAAATACAAAATACACGCCAATGCCTGTTCTTCTTCTTATTGTAACTTTAAATATCGTGGATCAAATATTCTCAGGCTAACTTTTTTTAAAAAAAAAAAATACAAACAGTTGAACACATATACATCTACACATGACTTTACCACTACACTTGGTTGAAGAAATAAATACAAAACAAATGTCAATGCTTGTTCTTCCTCTTATTGTAATTTCAAAGATCATGGATCAAATATTCCTCAGGCTGACTTTTTTTTAAAAAAATATACAAACAGTTGAACAATATCTACACATGACTTTACCACTAGTCCACTACACGTGGTTGAAGAAACAAATACAAAATACATATCAATGCTTGTTCTTCCTCTTCTTATATTTTCCAAAATAATCTAAAAAAGCTTACAGCAATTTCAAACATCATTCATAAAGCAATTACTAACAGTTGAAACATATATCTTGAAACATATATGTGCACATTACATTTTGGCCAGAATATATCTGCACATTACATGACACGTGGTTGAAGAAACTAATGCATACAGCAAGTTTCTACTTTCTACTATCAATGAAGTGACATATTAAACTGGCGCATCAAGGGGCGCAAGTTAGCAACAATAGCCAAGCTATTACTAACATACACCCTAGGCATCTCCACTCTAACCTTCACGTCTTTCATCACCACCACCGACTTGGCCTCCTCCTGCAATCCATCCACGCACGTGTCAAGATCCGTCAAAGCGGCGCTAAGCCAAGTCTGGACATCACCGATCTTCGTCTCGGCGGGGCCCACGGAGGCGAATGCCGAGACCGAGTCATTGAGTCGACTCAGCGCGTCGGCAACGAGGTCCGTACAGTCGGAGAGAGCGAGGGAGTTGGAGGAAGAGAGGGCGGCGAGGGAGGAGGAGAGGTTGGCGAGGGAGGCTTGGGAGAGGCGGAGGGAGAGGAGGAGGGCGGTGTGGGGGCTAGGGTTTGGGAGGGGGCAGAGGGAGGAGAGGCAGGAGGAGGGGAAGTGGGTGACGTTGCAGACGGCGGAGACGACGGCGGAGGGAGGGGGAGAGTGGCGGTGGAGGAAGAGGGAGAGGAGGAGGAGGAGGAGGAGGAGGGAGAGGAGAGAGAGGGTGAGGAGGTCACGCTTGTGGTTGTGGTTGTGGTTGTGGGGTTTAGGGGGAGAGGGGTGTTTGGTGCCTATTTTGGCGTAGCCATTGTTAGTAGCATTGGGGGACATTTTGGAGGTGTTCATGGTTGTGGAGGAAGGGTTGATGGCTATGGTCATGGCTATGGCTATGGCTATGGCTATGGCCATGGCTATGTTGATTTATTATTCCAAGAAAAGGAAAAGGAATAGAGAGGCGGAAAAGGGTTTCTGTTTTTGACTATATAGACACACAGACTGCTTCAAAGTTTGAATCTTCAGTCAATTACAGTGGGAGAGGAGATTTGGCCATTTGGGATTTTTATGTTTACTAATTAATGTTAACGGTAAAGGTGTAAAAATAGTCATGGTAAATTTAAAAATGTGTAACTATAACTCTAGTAAATTGAAGGGGGCAAAACTGTACACTGTAAATCAAAATGGGGCAAAACCATACATTGTAAACCAAAATGAAATATGACACTTTTTTTTTGTAACAAACAAATAAATTAGTTCAATATTATTTTTATAATACACATATATTTTTTTAAAAAAATTATATAAAAACACATATTTATATATTTGGGACGAGACAGGATTGGGACGACCTCGTCCCGTGTCCCGTCCAGTCCCGAAGAAGAATTTTGTGTCTCCCGAAACTTTTCGGGACAGAAATTTCCCGTCCCGAAATGCCTCAGGACGGGATGGGACGGGCGGGACGGGACAAGATGGGAAATTGATGAACACCCCTACCACCATCAGTAAATGATGTGTCATACATTTAAGGGTGCAATATGTTGATGAGACTTTAATTTTTTTGTCAGACTTTATTTTTTCAGATGATTACGTAGAAGTAAGGTGTTCACATGATTTGGGGTTCTGTTTGGTTTCTTATCGAAATGATTTGGGAGTTTAGAGTTCGTTTTTAGTGATTTAGGGTTCAACTGGATGCATTTTAGCTTTCACGTTAGATTTTGGAATTGACATATCATTTACTGATGGTGGAGCCCACGTCTGGAAAATGTCTGTTTAACTCTGCCTAACAGAGATGTTACTTTTGCCTCATTTTGGTTTACAATGTATGGTTTTGCCCCATTTTGTTTACAATGTACAGTTTTGCCCCCTTCAATTTACCAGAGTTATAGTTGCCCATTTTAAAATTTTCGGTGGTTATTTTTGCACCTTTGCCCTTAATCTTATTGCCCTATCCCCTATTCGCCAAAAAAAAAATCTTTTTGCCCTATAGTAGAGGTAGCACGGTTTAGGCCGTATCATAATTGGTTGGTCACTCCAATGCTTGAGTCGGACTGGTCACCTATTAGAAACCATTTTTGCAGGCTTCATTGTGCAATGTGGTCTTTACTGGTTTAGCTATTAGCTTGTTATGAGGTTTGTAAATTAAACATGTTACAATTAAAAGTTTAGAGAGATGAATGGGAGGTGATATTGTTTTAATGAATATGTTTAGAAAGAAATAATATTAAACCTAGGAAGGATAGAGGATATAATTATAATGTTATACTCCCTCCGGTCCTAAATATAAGATTTAATTGACTTTTTTAAAAAATCCTATAAAAAGGCAAAATAAGTCAATTATAAATTGATTTACCTAATTTTTTCCCTTAAACTAGTTCATTTACCTATAAACTAATGTATAATATAAAAATATATCAAATATGTCATGATTCAATAGTCTATGTCGCAACCTTAACCTCTCCAAAAAAGTCAATTAGGTCTTATATTTAAGACCGGATGTAGAATTAAGGATTAGTAATAAATAACATCAATTGATTATAACAATATAATTTCTTATTTAAGGAAAGAGTTACATATCATTTTGGTTTATAAAATATTTATAAAGTATCAAATTGGCTAAGGAACAATAAAATGTTTCATTCAAGCCAATAAAAAATGTTCTATCTTGGAAACAGACTAATAGAAAATATTAAAATACCTTTAATTTCCTTTATCCTCCGCCCCCTTACCCATACCTCTCTCCCCCTCCCGACCACCACTGGCTCGGCCGTGTTTGGGCCTTCACATGAAACCCATTCCGATGTTTGAGCTTCAGAATGGGTGATGTGATCGGACCATTGGCGGTTGGGGAGAGCCGGAGAGGGGAGGGAGGCATGGGTGAGGGAGCGGAGGAGGAAGCGACTGGCAAGGATGGGGTGACCGGTGAGGATGGTGGAAATGGAGAGATTTGTGAGGAGAAGGATTATTTGCTAGCTAAATTGATGATATTTTCCAATAGTTCATTGTCAAGAATGAGATCTGTTATTATTTGTTAGCTAAATTGATATTTTCAAAATATTTCATGGGTCAGAATGATATTTGACCCAAAAAGAAATACTACATCTGTTCCTAAATATAAGATCACTTTGGGAATGTGGATAAGTTCCTAAATATAAGATCATTTTCTATTTTATCTCAAGTTTTACCCAAATTACCCCTTTACTCCTTCTACAATTACTCCCTCCATTTTTTCTTTTTGCTTTTCAATAAATGCCTTCCTCTGATCTTCCGAAGATGATGAGGAAAGATTTAGGGAAAAAATTGTCTTTGAAAAACCTAGTCTTCTTCAAGCATTCTGCATCAGATTTGGAAGCATCAGATCTAAAATTTGTGTTTAATTTCAGATAAAAGGAACGAAGCATTAGATCGATGAAGCACAAGTTTAAGAAGAGGAACCTAGAAATCAATCAAACATGTCCAGAAGCAAAAATAAGCAAAAAGTAAAAATAAGTTGAAAAGTGCCGGTGGCACCTTGCTTTTAGGTGCTGCCAAACACACCCTTACACAGTCAAATTCCATGAAAGAGGAAGAGGGAGAAAAGTGAAGGTCTGGAAGATGTTGAGAGCGAGAGAGAAGAGAGAAGAGTGAAGGTGTCAAAGATGTTTGAGTTTAAGTGATGAGTATTTTGGGAAGTTTATATAATCTTAAATCATTAGAGTGTCTTTCTTAATTTCTTCAAATTAGCTTAAGTGATCTTATATTTAGAAACGGAAGGAGTAATATTAATGTGCTAAATAGGTCAAACTAATAGGCTCATTGGTTTTTTCCTAAAGTTTGAGCCGAACCTATTAAAAAACAAACCAAAAGAAAATGCTTAGACCTAAGAGGCCGATCCAAGGCCTTGATTCATCTAAATTTTACGAAATCTCATTGTTATCACAAGTTAATAGTTGGGTACGTATCATTAATAAATCTCGAAATATGTATTATTATTGTTCATATGTCAATAATTGAGTATCGAAAATTCACCTGTGCTCATAAATTTATTGTCGAATTCTTGTGAAAAAAGCTTTTTCACGAACACATATGTACATGTAACTATGTGCTGCAATGTTGGCAATTGAATTTTATTATCTTAGATTGATAAATTTTCATTTAAAACTATAGTCATACGCCTAGATGAACTAACTAGGGGGATGAAATTTTGGAGGTAGGAAGATTCCTTCACAGTGAGACAATATTCTCGAACTAGAAAAGTAGGTAGCCTATTAGCACCCAATACCAGTGTTGTAAGGGTGTCGGCAAACTAGAAAAGGCTTCGGATCATAATTCAACACGGTCAAACTGATAGTTGAACTGGATAACCGTTGAGCTGAAATGTAAAGTGGTCGATGGTTGGACCGGTCAACCGTCCAGTTCGATCCAGTTCTTACAACACTGCCCATGCCCAATACTCATGAATAAATTAAAAAAAAACAACAGAAACAATAAAATAATAATAATAATAATAATAACCATGAAAGCTAATAGTATTAGTGTCATATATACTAGCCGACCTGAATCGCTGACTGGAGCGTGAGAGTGAAAACTGAGACCTCAAAAGCTTCGAATTTTCGTTCATGTTATGTAGTGGAGGAAGCTTCAAGGCATTTATTTCTCCACTCCCAAAATCTTGTGAGTTTTATTCCCTTTCAATTCCTATTTCAATCATTGCTTTCAACATTCTGTTTCTATTAATTAATTTCTCTATGCCATCATCAATTCACAAAATTCTCAACCTATTTATCTATCATGTACCATGATTTTCCTACTCACTTACTGAATTGCCTCCACTTGTTAAAGTTGACATTAACTTGATCTTACAAAGGGTTCAGCTTCATTGAGTTTTAGTGTAGGACTATTTTTTTTTTCCACTTTTGCCCTGGAAGTAGTAAAATGAAGTGTTTTTTCCCATACCCATAAAATATTAGCGGTGAATTTCAACTTTTAAGTGTAGAATAAGGCCATTTTGTTGTGTTTTGAAACTTACAGGACATTTTTGAACCAGAAAATTTGGGGCAAAAATTGGTCATGAGTGAAATTTTGAGGCAAAAATAAACCAATAATTCTTGTACTATGAACTAAAGTGAGCCTGATTGTGGGCAGGAAATGGGATTGATTCCTAAGGAACCTATGTTTTGCCTAAAGTGGCCATGGGATGTGAATCAAAGTAACAAAGCTTCTGGCCCTTGTGACTTTGATGGTCCTTGGCTATTCAAGTCAATGCAAAATCTTGGATCTGTTGCTTTCAACTTTGCGAATTCGCTTTCGAAATCTTCGGGTTTTCGGGTGGATTCTCTTGAGGGGAGGCGGAAAATGAGTCCGATTGAGCAGGGGGAGGCGGAGCAGAGAGCTTTTGCTTCTGCTCTTGCCAGTGGGAAGGAGGCCACGGTGATTGAATTCTACTCACCCAAATGTAGGCTTTGCAATTCTTTGCTTCAGTTTGTTTCTGAGGTCGAGACAAGGAATTCTGGCTGGCTCAACATTGTCATGGCTGATGCTGAGAATCAGACATGGCTGCCTGAGGTATCTTATCTTCTGTAGAGTATATTGGTGGAAATTTTTGTTGCTTTGTTTGTTACTTTTCAGCTTCAGAGTATAACCCAAAAAACACCAATAAAATCATTTGGACAAGAGATCCAGAAAACACCTTCAATTTGTGAGATTTGTGTCATTTTATTGTGATTCCGAGAAGAGCCGACTTGGCTCAATGGTAAGCTCGTTTACCGTTGGGTCTGAGGTCGTGGGTTCGAATTAGCCTCTATCCATAAAACATAGGTAAGACTGCCTAGTTTATTCTCTTACCTAGTACTCTCACCAAGTGGGGACTAGAACTGAGCTGACTTTTTTTTATTGTGATTCACGAGTAGGTGTGCTCATTCTTGCATATTTTGATGGAGTGAGGATTGCTTAGTCTATCAAGTAGATGTCCAATTATATGCCTCATAGCTGTATATAAAGCCCAAACCATTCGATTTTGTTTAGGCCTATTTGTCTTCATATGTAGAGCTTGACAGATACTGGTGCTTGTTAAACGCTTTTTTTTAGTCAATTAAACATTTATGCAATGCTAGTCATAAGGTCCTTTCCCTTTTTTTCTGGTGTGATTTAGCTCTGGGGAATTACAGTTTGTTTCTCGTGTTGAAAGAACATTTTAGAGTCTTTTTAATGAATAAGCTGTCTAAATTTATGAGTGATATGATAGTTTTGTGGTCTTTTATAATGTCAATGGCGTTGTTTGTGAATAACTGATTTTTATGGTGTTCATACTCTACTCTTTGGCCTCCTCTGAAGGAAAAGCTAGTCTAATATGGCTTCTTCATACTGTGACTTATGATGATATTATTGTGTTATTGCAGCTTCTTAATTATGATGTAAGGTATGTACCATGCTTTGTGCTTGTTGACAAAAAAGGAAGGGCCCTTGCAAAAACAGGTGTTCCACACAGTCGTTTGCATGTAATATCAGGTTTGTCCCATCTTCTCAAAATAAAGCGTCCTCTTCAACAGAATTAAGGACCAAGGCAGGCTGATGCATGATTACATGACTGCACATACTATTATTTGCTTTCGGACATGTCTTAGTTCGTTTGTAATTTCCATTGCCTTGTTATTCCAAAAGAAATAGTTTGTGCCTTTGATATTATACAGCAAACATGCATTAATGAACATTTAAAAGAGTGTGAATGGTTTTATTGTTCACATGGCTTTCCGAGGATGGATGGATTGTTCAAAAATAAGGTTAAACATTGTTAAGGGATCTGTTTTTTAATCGAAGTTAAATATTGGACTTCTTTTTTGCCAAATAGTAATGTCTTGTCAAATAACGAGTTTTTACTTTTTTACTAATATTACCACAACTTTTCTCATGACTCTTCCTCTCATGATTTTTCATTCTTTTTCTCACATAGTATCTCTTGCATAATCTATTTATAAAAAAGGTATATTTGAAAAATGATATACATTGTATATTTATTTTTTAACCAAAAGTGATTTATTCAGTAACACAAACAGGTTATTTTGTCCTTTTATTTTAAACTGGAAGTATTGTAGAAATAATATTGCTCTGGTTAGAGAATAGAGAATAAATAAATATGGCTTTAAGAAAAACCAAATTGTTCTTGTCAATGACATAATATGGAAATTGAATTTGAATCTCTCATCATGAATGATACTCCGGCAGGTTATTGAGTAACTCTTTTAGAAGATTTTAGATATAGGCTTCCTTTTACTTAGCTAGCCCCTACACATTTACTCACACCCCATTTATTAAGAATAAAATAAAACATGGATTCACAATGCACACCCTACAGTGCCCTTATCGAGAACATGGGGAGAATGAGAATGGCAATGCCTTTTTATTCATCAGGTAACCAATGTTACAAATAATAATTAGTCAATGAATTCTAGATTACAGTGGCTAGTCATCCGTGAGCAACTACATATATGTACACATACTAAGCTTGGCACATGCAATCAGGAATAGGATACGTGTATATGGACTGTTTTGGCTTTCTTGGCCTGACTTGACCTGTTCTGTTTTGGTGACCAACAATCACCGCTCGCCTGAACTGTGGCCAACTTATGGTTTTGTTCATGAAAAGTTGACCCATCAGTACCATGTTTGGTCTAATGGTCTTCAAATTAAGATAAGTTCGATGTCCAACCTGACAGCATCACAACATTGATCATAATCAGCACATGCCATTATTCTGACTTCAAGCTCCAAATTAACTATTTTGCTATGTAAAAATGTGTATGATTATAACATAATTAAAATAGTATAATTGTATGTATTACAGGGAGGCGGGAACAATATTGTAGTAAGTGATTTTTTAATATATATATTTTTTTCAATTTAAAAGAGCGATCCTTTAATATATATATTTTTTTCAATTTAAAAGAGCGATCACCAAGGGCTTGATGTTGCAAATAGGATCAACATGTAAGCTCTCATGAGGAATTCTCATGTGAGTCTGGTTTGCAAGGTCATTTGCGGTCTTAACTCTTAATGATTACAGACACCTAAATATTTTGATCTGATTTGAAAAATTCTAATACGATGTGGTACTTCTGGGGGGAAAAGCAAGGCCTCATTTACTTATTATCCCTTTTCCTTTGTGAGTAAAAAAAAAAAAATCAAAGCTCAATGATGATATATCATATTAAAATATTTTTAAGGTATCTTTTAGTGGTGCCACAACTGACATTGCAAACCAGATTCTCAAAGAATTTTCCAGTCTCTCACTTATAAGCAAGCTTTATGACACTTTGTTATAGTGTCAATTACTTGAAATCATAGGTCCTTGGTTAGAAATTGAGTGAAACTATAAGGCTAAAAGAAAAAGGATACATAAACCTAATTGGAAACAAGTGTAACTAAGAGGACCTAATAGAGAAAGAATAACGTTACAGGGACATTATTAAATTATATAAGGACTTGCAGATTATTTATTTCCAAAATTTTCTTGTGTTATTTAAAAAGCATCCAACACTACTTACCAATGCATTGTGCATATTTCCTGGGGAAGCAGAGATGAAGATGTCACTATGCAGGGCAACATAATAATCAACTGCTGCCAATAAGGAAGCCTTTCCTTTAAACTGTGCAAGTTCATCAGCCGAAGCAAGGCTCTTTTTGCTCTCCAATAGAGGAAACATATTATCCAAAGATGAAATCCTTGCTTGCCCACCAAACACCTACAAAATATAACTACACTTAAACAACTGGTAAGACACAAAGTGCCTCATTCACATTACCAAGCCAATAAAAGCAAAATAAAAGACCTTGTGAGAGGCAAGATATAAACGAGTGTTATAGTCAAACCCCAAAGCTGATAGAAGTATTCCAATCTCTTCTGGTGTCAATGGACAACGGCCCTTGCTCCTCAACTCTTCATCAGTGAACTGTGTATTAATAATCCTTCCTTGCCAAATCTTTTGTCTATACTTGGCAAGAGCCAAATTTTCAGCTTCACCTCCACCAAAGTCACAGGCTGAATGCGCTGCCATATCCTGCAAAAAGCCAAAAGTTTTGTCAATCAAGATTTATGAAAAGTTATTGAGATCCCAAAGAAACATGTAATAACCATATAGTCACATAACAAGTGAGCAACAATATGTTTAGGACCTAGGTGCAATTATCCCAAAAGAATATTGTCAACAAATAGATTAAAGCAATACCAATACCTTATCAAAGCGTAGATGAAGCACAACAAATTTCTCTTCCCTCTTAACGCCTTCATCAGTTACCTCTTGGAGGTAGTTTCCTTCAACATACTCTTGAGGATAGCGAAGGCGGCTGATAAGAGTATCACCAAAATTTGTGATTTTAGGAACAAAACGTAATGCTTCATAGTTGACTTTACAGCGTAGGCGTTGAATTTCTATGGGCAAGTTGTCATATGTCAGACGATGAGTGAATGGAGCAATTGCAGCAATACCATGGCTGCACCAAACAAAAGATTTCAGAATATCACAAGAGTTTTTCAGGGAATAATCAAGCACAGATTTTCACAAAAAATCTCTGCAAAGATTCTCAGATTGATGTTCAAATGGCAAATGCCAAAATGGTTCTAAGTTTTAATCAAGTCTAAAAAACTTTGTGCCCAATCAATCACAGACAACCTTGAAAACAACTACTTTATTGGCAAATATGAAGTGACAGGTTTAGGTGACTATATCAACCTCCATAACTCAGGCAATAACATTTTCCAGAAACCAGTTGGCAGGTTTTGTGACCCAGAAACAACTCAATCATTGGAAAATATAAAGTGACAGGTTCAGGTAACTAACTACCAACCTCCGAAGAACTGGCAAAACATTTCTCAGATACCAGTTGGCAGAAGCCTGAATAGGTGCACCCTTGATTCTGGTATCTCGAGTCCCGGATGAGTAATACCTTCTTGTGCTCCAAGCAAACTCTTTAGGCAACTCTTTAACTATAGAAACATCATTCTTCAATACATCAATGAAGTGATCCACATCAAATATGTCCTTGAAGGTGCTGTAGAGAGAGAAGACATCAGAATGTATACCATGCACAATCCAATAGATAAATATAGAAAAGGAAATACTCCATTGTAAGTCAATCCATTTGGTTCAAGTTCGGTTATAACTCAATCCCTACAATTTAACCTTTTAAAATGCTACCTTAATATTTTAGATAGAAAATTATATATTCCATTGAACTTAGGGGCTAAAATTTCAAATGGTAAAATTATAGAGACTGAGTAACGGTGAATTTTAGCTAGGGCAAGTACCTTGAATCTCGCCAAACAGGATTAACTTGAAAGTGTGGAATAACAAGAGTTGCATTCAGCATCTTTGCAGTAACAACTGCATCACATATCTTCAAAGATGCAAAAGTACAAATCAATCATTTTCATACATCCATGAATAGCAACAATTTTGATCTTAGTAATAGTGTATGTGCTCAAAATATGAATATAAATATAAATACATACCCCCATCCGTTGCTGGTTTAACCCACCATCAAGAAATACCTGTATGTATCCCTCCGACTTCTCTGGCAATGCTGCTCAAATTCCAAAGATAACATGAGCAAATCATAACTAAGACAAAATGTTCTGTGTTTTAAGGTTAAAAAAAACTTAAGAATATGTATTTTAGTACTTTCACTCACATGATTTACTTTCACATTCAACACAAGGTCTCCAGCCTTGGTCTTCCAGAGGAGTCCACAGCTCATTAATTCGTGATTCTGGCTACACATGTAGGAAAACAAATGGTAATATAAAATATAAATAATGTATAACAAGAAGGAATTTACTGAATCCTGAAATTCAATATAAGACCACTTGACTTTTTTTTTTTGAGAAATTAAGGTGTAAAATTAATCATTTTAAAATATGTATAATTATCTTTTTTCATCAAAACTAGTTTATTTTATTCATAAAATAACATGTAATCTAATTTCATGCGTAATATGTTATAATTTAGTGGTCTGATTTGCTTCCTAAACTTACACTAAAAAGTTAAATGGGTATTATATATAGAATCAAAGAGAACAAAATGTAATTCATCCCCTCCTAAATGTAATACCTAGTTAATTTTTTTTAGAGAAATTTAGGAAGCTAAATGAGTCGTTTAATCATTAATGATAACATCTTTTGTCTATTATTAGATTATAAAGGCTCATAGATCAAATAAACCGGTTTAAAAAAATTAAGAAAGCCAATTATAATTTATAAGTAGTTTATTTAGATTTCTCAAGATTCTTTGAAAAAGTCAACTGGATCCATTTAACACAGAAGGAGTCTATAGGCTGCAGAATCAAGTCTTACAATTTCGCGTTCTAATGCTCTATTTAGTAGACGCAAGTGCCTAGATTTTATGGATCCCTCTTCCTGCACAAAGTAGGTTAAAAGTTATAATAATAAAAAAATTCCATCACAGAATAAATACTTATTTTGTTGATTATCACGTAATCTAAAATTTTTTATCTAGTCATTCTCAGATAATTTTAATCAACCATTGTTCCTCAATAGAGTGAAGTTATTGAACTTTATAATACACATCCCTGCTTTCTTGCTGGAAATAACAAGTTCACCATCATCATATGAGTGCAAATTCTAGACGTGAAAGAACTATTTTCATTCGTTCTTATATTTTCTTCCAAAGAATACTAATTAAATACAATAAATCTCAAACCACTAATTTTCTCACAAGAATGGTGATCGTGATCATCAAACTTCAATTTCCGCACATTACGGAATAAAAACGCAGTCCACAAAATAGGAAACTAAATAGGACTGATTTTTCCGTTATAAAAACTGGGGTATACTTCATATAAATCCAAATGTAGAACGGAGAATAAAGATAGAAACATTGAAGCAGAAAATAAAAAACTAAGGAGACCATAAAACTTAAACGATCATGTGTAATACAAATATAACATACCTGGTACGTTGGAGGTGATGCATGAGTTAACTGAGTGAGTGAACTCGTCATGATCATTAAGAAGAAGAGAAAGGAAAAGCGAAAAATTGCACCACGTCGATGAGATAGGATGTGACTATGGTTGATGAGCTCCATTGTAACCAAAAGAGCTCAACCTCGGATTCGGAAAGTGGCTTATGAGTTTACTGATGCATGTAAGTTTGTTTAAACAGTGATCGATCACGATCAGGTTGTGTGATATGAGAGAAAAATTAATGGAGAAAGAGATGGAGATGAACAAAAAGGATAATCATGGATTTTTGTTTTTCTCGTCCGGGATAACTGGGAGAACAAGTATTTTCCTAATCATTTCATAGTTATGATTAATTAATTAAAGATTAAAGAATCAGATAACATATCCTAACTCATAGCGGAAAAATAGAATACGCAGTTGTGTGTGTGTGTGTGTATTAAATAGGAAAATCTAATTTATATTATTTAAAGGTTAAAATATACATTTAAAGCATATTTCAATCTCTTAATTTAAAAAGGGAAAAAACTTACATCATGTTGTTTTCTTCAGGTTCTCAAGTTCTTTCAATATAGGCCATTAGATTGAATGGATGATTGTTATAAAAGGATACATGTCACTCCCATATTAAAAAAACTTGAGAACCTGGAGAAAAGAACATGATGTAAGTAAGGTCCTTTAAAAAGTGTTCAGTTTTTTATGCATAATTTTGATCAAAAAAGTTTTTTATCAAGTGTTAAATTCTTTTACCAAAAAAAGTGTAAGTTTAGAATTATATTTTTAGTACTTTCCCTCCTAAAATCTTTAGTTCTATTCAAGAAAAAATTATGAATTTTTTATCAGAAAAAAATTATGAATTTTTTATCAGAAAAAAATTATGAATCAACAAATAGGAAAATTTAATATAGATTAAAAATGGTTGAATTTTTGAAAATGATCATAATTTAGAATTCAAATTTTACTGATAAAAAAGAATTAAAATTTAAACAAAGTTTGTGAGCATTTAACTATTAAATTGTCATTTAAAATTTGTTGAATGAGTGTTTTTCTTTTTTTGATCTGAAATTGAATGAATGTTTTTCATTAAAATAAAAAAAAGACGTAGACGACCAAATCTACGTTAAAGTTGTTTGGCCAAATAATTATTATCTTTTTTTATCAAACCAAATAATTCATTATCGAGTTAATTATAATATGAATATCTTTTATGAATAATTATAATATGAATATAATTGCATGCATTTATCTCTTGAAAAATTCTTATTAACTAATGGGAGAAGTTAAGAAGATCTCTCCACCATTTGTTGTTGCATACGTTTCAAGTTTTCAAAATATAGCAAGCTACCTAATGATATTATGTTTTCCAAATCTCTCACTCTCTTTCGGTGTGGCACTCTACTCAACCATTCCCATTTGAACTCTAAAATTTTCTAGCAATCCCAACTTAGTCTAGAATTTTTTCTTCACACGAACTCGGATACAATTGCAATTGGCATGCATGTTTTATAACTCTTATTTTCATTTAGATACTAAAGAGAGCACATTATCGTTTTAGGAGTTAATGATGGCGGATCCTAGTTTCCATGTGGTTGGGAAGAGTGATTATAAATGTGTAGGAGAAAGTGAGAAGGTAATTGAAGAAGGCGACATGGAAAGAAAGAAAGACAGAGAGAGTAGTAAAGGCAGATCACATGGCTAAAAACTTGAAAAGAACAAGGACTGGTATTTTTTTTTTTTTGATACAGACAACGATTGGTATTTTGGCATCAGAGAAAGTGGCAAACTCTCACAGACTCCACGGTGTGTTGTGTGCTAAAGCTAGTGGCAAATAAGAAACTCACGGGCCTTTCCATTATTTAACCTTTCTTTTCTGACCTTCATTCTACAAAATTGGAATTAAACTATAACTTCACTTTTTCATCGATATGCATTGAGTGATTCTGTTATCCACTGATGATCATACACGTTATGTTATCATGCATGGCTGGTTGTTATAATGAGAATGTATATATTCTTTTAAATGTACCAACGCTTGTATATTTTTGTATTTAGTCTTACAATATAAAATTAGGGTATTAGTAATTGTTAAAATGTGTGTACCAATGGGTAGTTGGTTGAATTGGTAAATGAACTACAACCACCGTAAAGATGAAATCATCCGAGTTTTCAAGCATAATCTTAGTAATGTAATGATTATAATGAATTATGATTGGCTTATGTCTTATGAGGAATGGCTTTGAAGGTACTGACCAATGGATGAGTTTTTTTTTTTACATGACCAGTGTCCAGTGGGTGAGTTGACCTTATTATTTTGGCACCATTTTATTATGAGATCAATTATATTTTTTTTTATTTTCATAATAATTTAGCAAAAGACTAAATCTAAATCGTTTAAAAATTATGGTAAATAAATCGTTTAAAAATTAATCTATTAAAAATTTAGATGTGATAATTTCTTTATACATATACAACAACAAAAAAACTGTCATGAAATGCCAACTAGAGAAAAAACAATTTAGAACGAAGAAACACGGTCATCAGCCCTTTTTTTGTTTTTCTTGTTTTTTTTTATACATCCTTTTTTTGTTTTTATAAATAAACAATAAAAAGGAACTATACCTAAGACTCGGGCTAATTATGAAATCACATCTACTGGGTCAATCTGATTGATTTCAGGTCCTTGGATCATAGTCCACTTTCAAAGCCTATAGTAAGGGGTCTTTTGGGCTATGTATTTGTAATTTTTTTTTGGATTAATGCTTGAATATTCAAAGCATATCTCACCGTTTGGACTCTATAACGTAAAAACACAAAAACTCACCTCTTAATTTCAGTTGCAACAATTCAAATTTTCTTTTGTGTTTAAGACATATATTGGCTGATCATTTTAATATTACTCCTTTCGGTCCTAAATATAAGACCTAATTAATTTTTTAAAAAAATCCTAAAAAAAGTAAAATAAGTTAATTATAAATTGATTTACCTTATTTTTTCCCTTAAACTAGTTTATTTTACTTGTAAACTAATGGATAATCTAAAAATATATCAATATGTCATCATTTAATAGACTATTTTGCAACCTTAACCTCTCCGAAAAAAGTCATCTAGATCCTATATTTAGGACCGGAGGTAGTATTTTTTAATCAATTTTCTTACAAAAGCAGGAAAATGTAAATAAGTCCATATAAGAGTCAACCAACTTGATTTTCTGTGCCAACTAGATTAAAATGTCATGAATTGTTGTGTTTTTTAGTGTGTAGATGACATGACACTCTTTTTTTTTTTGTTAATCACAGCCCGATTTAATCCGTACTCAAAATGTAGGAGTGTTGCCCACATAGGCAAGGTTCTCATCCTTATGGAAGCTGTAACCCACTTATCAGCTCAACCAACTACCCATTGATAGATGACATGACACTCTGAAGTAGTATGTTGGTATATTTTACTTTTTTCAATTACTTATAAAGTAGTAATTTGAATTTTTACTCTAAATATGTAGTTTATATTTTTAAACCATTCACTTTTTCTTACGAGTCGTTATTAATAGGAATAAATCATAGGAATAAAATTACCTCAAGTTGCTTATATCCATTTCTAAACCATATAAGAGTATTAAATTTCTTTTTCTTTTTTACAGTTACAAATGGCTAAGTGTTCTAATTTTCAATATTATTTTATAATTAAATAATAATTTCTTAAGATATGACAAATGACGAGCATTGATTGAAACTTAAATTTCCCCATCTAAATTTAATGTTAAATTTGTCAATTATTGATTTTTGATGCCAAATCTAAAGTAACCGAGTAGATAGATATTCAAGTCAAAAAATTATTAAATTATTAGTGTTAACTTTTACGTGAATGATAAGAAATTAGGACTGAGTATGACTAATTTGTTTTTTTTATGAAAAGACAATTAGTAATAATGTGTCAAATGATACAATAATATAAAATTTCAAAGTACAATAAAAGAGACAGATGTGTAAATTGATTCTTGAGCTTGGTTCCAGAGTTGTTGTAATTATGCCAGCTGCAGAAGTAGTGTCCATTGAATTTTGTTAATAGAATCTGAGTATGACTAATTTGTTAGAATATACAAAGGACAACATTTTTCTGCTTATAAAGTTGTAATCTCTATTCTCTTCTCAGGTAGACCATATGATTTGTATACGTTTGTTAGGCTACCTTCTTTTTTTGGGCCACATGGTTTACCTGTACATACCAGTTATTTTTGGGTAATATTAATACGTCTACCAACACGGCGTATTTATGGTGGCCATCAAACCAACATACATTTAAAAACTGTATTCGATATACAAAAGTAAAGTTGCATTGTTGCAATATAATCTATTCTGTTCACAAAAAATTGTATACACTTTTGAGTCAACTCATCATCCTCATCATCATCATCATCATCAAAACCTTATTCTAATTAAGTGGGGTCGGCTACATGGATCACACGGAGCCATTGTGATCAATAGTCATGCTTGGAGATAAATCATTCATCAAATGATCTCGTTGAATAACTTCGTTAATAGTTCTTTTTGGTCTCCTTCTCTTTCTTTTATATACCTCCTCCTATGAGAGTGTGATAGCCCTTGTGAAGTACCAGATAATGACCTATTGTTATAAAAAAATGTGTGTGTATATTCTCAATAGATTCGACATACTTTTACATTGGCTGTCGAAGCCTAACAAAACCGTACTCCCTTATCCGGGCTTGGGACCGGCTATAAATATAGGCGGAGTATTCCAGACGTCACATACTTTTTTCCTTGTGATTCTCTCGAGAATTCTTTCTCTGAATATACTGCTCCTGAAGAGGGCAACAAGATTGTTTTTTCATTTTCGCGGAAGAAGAACTAAGAGAACCTATACCTGTATCCATAATCCACAACACAAAAAACGAAAAACAAAAAAACAACAACAATAGAACAAAAGATAATGATAATAATAATAAAAAGAATGGACTAAAGAAAGAAGAGATAAATAAAAAAGATAAGGAAGGAGTATAGAAATTGAAGAATCCTTACAAAAACAAATTAAACTGCAAGTAGCACAACGTATTTTATTATTTTAAGCGGTTGCAAAATGTAAACTTCAAGTCTACAACAAATTTGAATTGAAAAAAACTGAATGCAAAAATAGTGGGAGAATAATTCTCCTTGAAAAAAGGAAAGTGAAACTGATTTAGAATATAGCCGTTTTTTCAATGATTAGTAAATCATTGAAGAGAAGTAATGAAAATCATGAAAGAAAACAGTGAGATGCAAAAATAATGAAGTTTAAGTATATGCAAATGAAATGAGTTATGGGATTGTAATAACTGCTATGTTAATGGTGGGAATAATGTTAATGGTGGGAATAATTTGAGTGAGATGCAAAAATAATGAAGTTTAAGTATATGCAAATGAAATGAGTTATGGGGACTGTAATAATTGCTATGTTAATGGTGGGAATAATTTGAGGAGATTGAAGAATGAAAATAGAAAATGACTTTGTACCCAAACAATACAACGTTGAATAGAGGTAGATGAATAATGTTTAATGAAGAAGCATATGTTCAAAATAAAAAAAAAGGTTTAATTAAAAAAATCCAATTTTGAGAGATTCAGATGAGAAGAAAAAAAAAAGGAGATGAAAAACCCACGAATTTAACAATCACGAATTCTATCACGAATTTTTCTCTGATACCATGTTGATATGAACAGAAAAAATACGAGAATTTCATTATTCAGAGACATACAATTTTATTTTCCTACAAAGGCTATAGCTGGACCATGTTGGTATGAATAGAAAAATAGGAAAACTTCATTGTCCAAAGACATCCCTATGCTGAATCTAACCTTAGTTTACGATCAAGTGCGCATCATATGAGAGGTACAACGTTTTGTTGCCTCCTCCTTAATTTTGCCATATTTCTTCCCATGATGAGCTATCTACCATTTCAAATCTTATCACCCTGTTGTTTTTAATTTTTTGAGCTTGAAACCTGTAGGCCCCATTTTGCTCAAACATATCAACTCAGGACCCCTTAAAAGATAAATTCCAGGACACTTCAATGAACTTGTTCTTCGTTGAATTCTTTGATTCTTGATAAATTCTTGTTGAATTCTTGGGAAATAAATTGTAAATGAAACATCTCCCAATAAAAACATATATGTATTATTGATGAAGTAGAATGAAAAAAAAAACAACAATATATCTAATCTTCTTGAACTAGATCAAACATCCTCACATGAAGTGATGATCGATCATTCCTCTTTGAGTAATAGATTTACAAAAAACAAATCCCTAACAGTAGGGTAATGAGGAGAGAGGCCAAATTAACTCTCTCTCTTAGTGTAAAATCTCATAAATCTCACACACTTTTGAGTCAACTATTAAATGCAAACATTTTAAAACTCATTGTTTTAATTAATAAACATACTTAGGTGTTTTTTTTTCCTTTGCTGCAAACTCGTGAACCATATGTTTGAATATGTAATGTTACAAGTTTATTTTTCACTTAGATTCCTTAATATTTATCTTCCAATCAACAGTGATAGCCTTCGATTTTACGAAAATACTCGCAAAAATATTTCAATGAAATTAAATCAATATGTAATGAGCATTTACTCCTTTAATTTATACATTCATTACATTTTGAAGGAAAAACATTACTATTTTGAACTACTCTGTAATGATATAAAAAAAATCAAGAAAATCCTAAACAACGATTGCCAAGAACAACTCTGAATTTCAGAGTGTAAGTTTATTGAATCACTTCCAATATTCACTAAAGAATTAATTCACTATTGTTATTCAGGAACAAAATAGAAAGGGGATACAGAAAGAATTCTAGAAACAGAAATATCAGAGAGAAGAAGAAGAAATCAAGAAACAGTGAGAGAGAATACAAGATAAGAAAAGAGAGATCAACTTTACAATACTTTCCATAAACCCCCTAACCTCCTAACTAACTACTTTAACTACATCCCCTCAGCTCCCATGTAAATTCCTTCCCCTAATCTCTTGGCTCAATCCACTCAAGCTCATCTCCACACCAACATGGTGTGTATCACCTTTTCTTACATACTCACAAACCATCATTGCATTTATTTTTATTTTTATTTCACATTCGGTCGAAATAGTGAAAAATAGGTTTCACATGAAGTTTTTAATTTTTCATATATCTAAAAATGCTGAAAAAAGTTTTTAAGCTAACCAAGACAAGAAGTCCGAAATCAAGGTTTAGTTAGTTAAATTTTTGGGGGGTATATGTTAGTTAGTTAAATTTTTAGGCAGGCCATAAACGTGCTTGCATTACAAGAGCGGGTTAAATGTGCATATGGGCAACCTGTTTAGCACAAACTTTAAATAAAAATATGATCATTTGTGTTATTTATTATGTGGTAATATTTTGTTGACCTAATAACATGAAATTTTCACACATCAAAACATAAATAAAAAGGAATATGAGATTTTCATTTAGTATTAACATGACTTGAAAATAGTTCTGATCAAGTTTGAGTGCATAATTTCTTAAGATATTCCTACTAATTCCTAACGGAAAAAAAATTGAAGTTGTAAATTGTTAATATAAGAAAAAATCATAGTGATCAATGTAAGAATTCCAGATATGTCTTATTAACTATTAACAGAAAAAAGCTGAAGTACAAGACTTGTTAATATGAAATTGAAAATCCATAAAATCCCTCTATTTTCACAGGAAGAATTTATTCAAACATTAGAATTAGAAGAGGCAAGATGGCTGTATCAAAAAAATTTTTGTCTTTTCATAACAAATAAACCACACATTAATAATAATTCCCCAAGTCCAATTAAAGATTTCTTAAATTTAGAGGTTTAATTCATCCTTTTCTATTTTTAAGAACATTTCTTAATTTTTAACGGGTAAATTTTCGTACTTAGTACTAGTTAGCCATCAAAACTCTTTTTCTTTAAAAAAAGTGTGCTTTTTTTTTATTTCCGGTAGCCTCCGACACCGTCATGTAAGGTAGTTAAGGCGTTGAGCTACCCATTAATTAATTTCACTAACCAGAAACCACAATTATTACGTCATCATCATCTTCTTCCTCTATTTAATATCCCATTACCATTATTCACATACACATCTCTCTCTGTGACTTCTTCTTCTTCTTCTTCTTCTTCTTTAATGGCTGGCGTTTTCTCTCTTCTGAAACGCCTTTACCTCTCAGTTTACAACTGGGTCGTTTTCTTTGGATGGTATTCACAGATCTGCATACCCATTTCCTCATTTCTTCATAAAGTTTCCAACTTTACCTCATTTATTCATAAAGTCCCCAACTTTCTCAAAATTTTTTTGCAGGGCCCAAGTTTTGTACCAAGTTTTGAAGACATTGAAGGAATCAGGCCGTGAACATGTTTATGATGCTGCTGAAAAGCCTTTGCAATTTGCTCAAACCGCTGCCGTTTTAGAGGTATTGAACAAATTGAGCTAAATTTTGTTTTGATTGTGGAAAATATTTAACATGTTTAATGCAATGAGTTTGATCTAATTTTCTGATTTTTTTCCTCTTTTTTTTTTTGGGTGTGGTGTTGAATTTCTTGGTGTGGTAGATTCTTCATGGTTTAGTGGGTAAGTAGAAATGTTCTCAATTGTACTCACTTCGTTCCTAAATATAATACCACTTTCATAATTTGATTAGATTAATGATGCTAGTTAAGTTAGTTATTAGCACATGATTTTACTAATCTGCCCTAAACATATACCTTTATTGTGGCTCTCTCACTCTTGCTTGTTTATTATATATAAGCATTCTTAGGTTTTATTTGGAAAAAATTTCGAGAAAAATTAGAAAATTTTCTTACATTTAGAAGCAAATTGAAATCTGAAAGTGACCTTATATTTATGAATGGAGGGAGTACTTATTTTGGCTTAATGTGGATTGTGATTTACTTGAGGTGTGTGTTTGTTAATGGATCTTTATTTGTTTTAACCATTGATGAAGGGTTGGTACGTTCTCCTGTTTCTGCTACATTGCCACAGATAGGTTCAAGAATATTCCTAGTTTGGGGCATCTTATATAGTTTCCCTGAGGTTAGTGCTATTTTGGTCATTTTCTAGTGTTGGTTATTCAGCTTTTAAGCATAAACTGTTGTTTAATGTATGATTAAATACATGATGATGATTATACAGACTCGAACTCATGTATTGGTTACGTCCTTGTTAATCAGCTGGTCTATCACTGAGGTATGTTGATCATGTTTACTACTAAATATTGTACACACATAATCTGTGTTTCGTTGTTTGCCTGTTTATTTTACCTTAGGTAACAATTTAGAATAGTGATTTGTTTTTGTAAATGATCTTTGATGGTTTGACATTGATGCATTTGTAGTTTGAGTGGTTCATAACTTCAACTATCAGACTACATGGAAAAGATAGTACTAAATTTGTTATACTCATTAGATGACTATGATTATGCTTGACAATACTCAATTACTTTTGATTAAGAAAATAGCTCGTGTTGGGATAATTTCTCTGTATAATAGCTGGCCGTTACAGTTCAAGGAAAGGATAGGATGAAAATTTGTGTGTTTTCACTGAATTCAGCTGATAAGTCAGAACCTGTCTCATATTTTTCCTTCCTGTTGCATAGTTTGATAAATTTATGCTATATTTAACAATCGAATATGATAACCAGAATAGATTAACTTAACAATGCCACGATGTAGGAATAGGAGACCAATTGCCATTTCCTGAAATGCATATATCTTTTCATTATGCTGTTCTCTCTTAATCACGACTTTGAAAGTCAAATTCATAGGACCATGAAACTTTTTTTCAGTATCGCTGCTTTTCATAAGGCGCCATTCCATGGATTTGATTGCACAAACCTTGTGTGTATCAGGAAACCAAAAAAATGCTTCTTGGCCCCATCTGCCCCCCTCATAGTGGCCAGATGACTTTGTTTCTATTGAAATGCTTCATGAATATAAATATTTATGACTTGTTGGCTGTTATAATTACAGATTATCCGTTATTCTTTCTTTGGCATGAAAGAAGCATTTGGTTTTGCCCCTTCATGGCTATTGTGGCTCAGGTATGGATTTTTCCTGTTGGGCAGAATGTAGTTGTGAGCAAGTAAATCTGTTGCATTTTATTGACTACATCATCAATCTTTGTCTTGCAGATACAGCACCTTCTTATTGCTGTATCCCACCGGCATCAGTAGTGAAGTTGGTCTAATATACATCGCCTTGCCATTTATTAAGGTAAAAAATTTCAAAAGTCTAGCTCTGTTGGTTCTATGTTGCCTTCATCTTCTTGGCTTATGTTGTTTGATCTCTTTCATGTTGATAGTTGCTTCAAATCTGATATGGTTTTTCTTAAGACTGGATTTCAAGTTAATGATGAGGAGTATTTTGCAGAATTCTGACAAGTTCAGCGTAAGGATGCCCAACAACTGGAACTTCTCTTTTGATTACTTCTATGCTGCTATTGTTGCACTAGCAATCTATGTTCCAGGCATGAATCCGGCTTCTTTGTTACTCATAAAAATCCTTTTGCTGATTTGTTATTTCCCCTTGGTAGTTGTAATTAAGTGGAAGGCTTAAATTTTTGCAGGTAGTCCTCACATGTACAGATATATGCTTGCACAGAGGAAGAAAGCCCTCTCAAAGTCGAAGAGGGAGTAAATCTACTATATAATATCAAGTCTTCTGTATCAAAAAAAAAAAAATCAAGTCTTTATCTGTCATTGGCCAAGCATAGGAGTGCCTTCATTATGGTTCAATTAATGTATGACCTTCTAGAAAAATCTATGTACTTTATTGAAAAATCAACATAGGAGAAAAATGATTAAATTGTGTTTTTACTTTTCATTATTTAGTGTAAACTAGATTTTTATAGAAACTTTTGGGATACTACAAAAGTGGCTTCACTCCACTTGTGGAGAGACCATGACATTTTATAGATTGTCAGATTGAATTCAATGGTTTGTTTTCCATAATTTTTAACAGATAATTTATGCGTTAAAATGTCATTTGGATGGCTCAAAATTACTGTAGAAACACAGTGGAGGAAAACCACATATAGATAATACTGTCTTGCATTCTCCACCATTTAGCATTAAAAAGAGACTTAAAATAATGAACCGCTGTACTGGTTCCTTAACCAGTCCGGTTTTGAGATTTTGACTACTTTGCCAAATTGGGTTATTCATTTCTTTTTATTATTGAGCTTCAAATAACATCCTACTGAGTTTTAAGAAAAAGAAAGAGAGAAAAAAGCAATTCATTAGTGCTTTATTAACTTTTTTTGTTGGACTACATGTAATTTATATATAAATATTCTATGTACTTGTGAATTAATGCATTTTACATTTAAATAGTATATAAGTATTTTTTTGTATATTTTAATTAAATCGTACAATTTAAAATGACAAATGTGACTCCCATTTTGAATCACTAACCATTAAACGATTGCCCTCTACTGGTTCATGGTTTCATTACCTTGCTTATCACATTTATACCTTTATAACTCTCCTATTTATCCAACCCGTGTTATTTCTACTAGAATGTATCATCGTAGGTGAAACATGAGATATCAAGTTTAAATCCATATCTAAATGCAGAAAATATTTTTAAAGGTATATTCAATTTGGTCGGATTATGCTCAAATATGACCAATGAGTCTTATAACAGTTAAAGCTACCATTAATTTTAAGATTCCACCTCATTTATCGTATCCCAAGTTTGGGCAACAGGACAGTTGGGCTTTTGTTCAGAGGAATTACTTGAGCAAATCCAGTGAAAGAAAGAACACGCGCTTCACGTTTTTGAAGAGTATTCTCCACAATAGGACTTGCAATTTGCAACCAAACAAGTATATAGATATATAACAACACGTCGTGACAATTCAAGAAAATAGAAGGCTGTATTAAACCAGACAATTCCAAAATTCCAATGCAATATTTTGAAAAAAAAGAGTTAACTTCAATGTTACCTTACGGAAATTAAACAAAAAAGATCAATGTTGTTCCAGAAGTTAATAAAATAGGAGCGATCTCACAATTGTTAAAAAATGCAGGGTTGATAGGAGGCCCTAGCAAACTGAAGCTGTGGTAACTACGTCTATGAAACTATTGAATTTGACATTACTATAGACAATTGACTTGTAATATTATTTGAAATTTGTTTATAATTAGTTCCCTTTTTTCAAATGTTTATAATTTATTTTCATTACTACATATTACTTAAAATACTAAGCTCTCATCTACTTACTATAAGGCACATTTGGGGAGATAGTACTTTTAGTTGACCTATTTATAATTTTGTCAGTGTAATTCCAAGTTACTCCCTCTAACACTCTTTCAAGATAATTAATTATAAAGGATTGAAGAAATTAGGGAAGATGATTGTGATGCATTTCAAAAATCCCATCAAATCAATGAACTTAATTAACATTCATAATTTCATCAATTTAGATAAATGAGCCTAATGTTTAGAATAAATAAAACAAGTATTACATGAGATTAATTTATAAAACTTAGCTTCCAAAGGAATACTATCCTCTTCTAACCGTATTGTTTCCTTCAGATCCACATCCTCTTAATTGTCGAATGTACTAGTATAGCCATGAAAATAGACGTCGATTCCATCAGTGATAATGGTTTTAAATTTACCTAGTACGAATGTCCAGTTTAGAGCCATATCACTCTACTTGAAATATTTGCAGGGAGTAAAAGTTTCAAATACTAATCTTTGTACATATTTCCTCCGTAGTCTTCATAATTATACTCCTTGTATATACTATTCCTATCTATTAGGTAGCTATATAATGTGGTAATAAGCACGGAATGGGAGGAAAATGTAATGCAGCTATGTATTACAACTTTTTGAAATATTTTAGGTAATAATCCCGGGATAGAATACCAATTATTTTTGCAGTGAAACTAGGTTATTTTACTTACTTTCAAGATAATTGATATATTAACAGATCCTGAGGAGCTGGACGTTCATTTACCAGTTAAACCTCCGTATTCCATAACCTATACCTTAATCTTTCTCTCTCTTGGTTACCAGTTATATCATGAGGATATCCTAGGTGATCCCTTCAGCCACCATAAGGTAACCTGCAAAGTAATTGATTACAGTAGTTTGTTATCATTGTTAATACCAAGCTAATAATAAAATAGCTTTCAATTTGAAAACCTACAACCAACACATTTTTCAGGATTGCAGATACATTATATACACACCCTCTGCCCTATAATATATGGTGCTTCTAAACTTAGCTCAAACTATAAATTAAATCACTTGCAAGATAATTCTCGTCTTCAGTTTTCTCCCTATAATAAATACGTCCTCCGTTTCTAAATAGAAAACTTAGTTAACTATTTTTTTTTGGAGAAATTGAGGAACTTAAACAAGTCACTTAATTTAATTTAAAGCATATGTAGTAGCTAAGCATATGTAATAGCTAAGCATCTAGGCTCACGCTAGATTTCTTTAGCATTTTTTGTAAATACCTCCTTTTATCTAAGGATGACTCCATGTAACCATTTTTGAAAATTAATATACACACCTTCCATTCAAAAAAAAAAAACAAGTCACTTAATCATAACATAGTACTCTCTGCTTTTTTAGAAAATCCTATAAAAAAGCAAAATAAGTTAATTATAAATTGATTTACCTAATTTTTTCCCTTAGATTAGTTTATTTTACCTATAAACTAATGTATAATCTAAAAATATATCAAATATGTCATGATTTAATAGTCTATTTCGCAACCTTAACCTCTCCAAAAAAAAAGTCAATTAGGTCTTATATTTAGGACCGGAGGTAGTATATTGTATATAATCAGATTATATGTTTTACTATATATTTCGAATAAATTAGTTTAAAAAAATAAAAAAATCAATTTATAAATAACTTATTTTGCTTAGAATTTTCTAAAAAAGTCAACTAAATCCTTTGTTTAGGAACAAAGGGAGCACTTAATTCCAATCTGTTCCATTCATTCATTATATGCCCTATTTAATTAATCCAAATTCTTCAACAATAGTAAAAGTCAAAAAATGTTCACTAGGGACTATCAAATGAGTTAATTGTCGCATTGATTCCCTTGAACTAGTGAACACTGAACATATACCCAGTTTTGAGTGGAATGATGATATATTAATAGATTGAATAAAAAATAATCTCTCAGAATTTGACAGTAGAAGTAAGCTCACCCAAGCTTGAGCGATGTGTCTGAACTATCATAGTCTTGAGGGTGTCCCGATGAGTTGCAAATGACCGTGACAGATTCTGATGATTGACCTTCCTCATTATTCACCATTTCCAAATCTCCACCACCTTGCATAACCCCATCAACTAATTGTGCCACCTTCAGCCCAAAACATAGCCATTTTTATTATTAGAAATTGCAAAATCCAGACTTCTTAAGAAAATATAGAAAAGAAACTCAAGTTAAAGTGTCTCCTCATAAAAAGCTAGAATTTCCGTGGAATGGGATATATAATACAACAATAACAAAATCTTATCTCACTATGTGGGTTTGACTACATAGATCATACGGCGCTCTTGTGCACTATCATTCACCAAGTCTTTGTGCAAACTGGCAGAAAGAACTTTAACCAAACACAAAAAGCTTGAATCAAAGAGTGACCACACTAGGATTTCATACCTGACGCTTTAACAACTCATTCTCTTCCATCAACTCCACTCCCTGAGTTTAACAGTTACAATATAAGTTCCCAGGTTGAAATAAACAAGGAAACTATAAATGGCTTCATATAAATGAAATCACTACTGCCTTCTAACCTTTCTCTTCAGATCAGTGATCTCAGTCATTATCTTCTCTTCCTGAGATTAATCATTTTAAGATTTTAGCTTAAAAAGTATTGACAAGAAATCAAGGTAATGATTTAAGGAAGAAAATTTGGGTGAATAATTGTAAAAGACCTTCTTTTCTATTATACGGCTTAATCCAGATTCGAGGGATTTCTCTAGTTGCTGCAAATCCTGGAGATTTAAACCTTGCAGGTCTTCTCCTCTCATCTGCCTACACGCGGAGCATTACATGTTAATGCAAATTAACAACAATAAAGCTTATCCTACTACTCAGGATTGACTATATGGATCATACGACGCTATGCAGCATTATGTATTAAGTCAAATTAGCATGGAAATAAATAATACTTTGAGGAATTGATATAATATACCTTAGTTGACGGCTCCTCTCAGCAACTTCCTTGCTCAAGCTGGTGTAATTACTGTCCTTAACTAGCTGCGAAACAGGCAAATAAAAGAGGATCATGAATCAAAAGCCCTCTGACAGAATGAGTTTGTACAATGATGAATTCAGTTACTATAATTTTTTCTAGATTCTCATTTTTCCTTCTCTTTTTTCGTCTTCTCTGCGAGTACTAATAATGGTAAGAAGGTAATCTTAAATAAAGTTCATATTCATTTGGTTAACAATGAAGGCTGAATTGTAACTTTATATTTTTCTAGTCCATCTTCCTCCTTTTGTCTGATTCACCACTTCATTGAGACAAAATATAATTAATTATTAATAATATTCCTCCAGTTTTCAAATAAAAGCTATTTAACCAATTTGGGTAGATTAAAAAAGATAGACAAATGACTTAATTATAAGGATATTTGGTCCCTCTCAAATATCCTTTTATATCATTAAATTATACGAAGGGTCAATTTGACTCAAACAGTAAGCTCGCTTATAGTAGAGCCTAAGATCGTAAGTTCAAATCAATCTCTCTAAATAAATCAGGTTAAGGCTGCCCAATATATTCCCCTCCTCAACACCTTCACCAAGTGAAAACCAGAAATGAGTTGACCCCTTTTATCATTAAATTACCAGCACATATCAATTCTAAATGAAGCAGCCTACTATGGAAAAATGATAAATAGTAGAAATAAAATTGAAAGGCCTTTTGTAAAATGTACCAAGTCCAACATCTAAGTCCCTAATAATTCCGTAATTAGTAAGGGAGAGTATAAAGTAGCATTTGGTTCAGCGAGATATATCAGGCACAAATAACTTCAAAAGAAGCTAACGCACATAACTAAATTAAGTTTCATTATTTGGTACAGTCGTATAATTTGAATTGAACGCATTAAACTCACTGCTGAGCGAGTTGTCAAATGTACACGAATAGGGCAATCAATGAACAAACCATGTACTGTAAAACTTAACAAGTCATAAATAACGTAATAAACAATGCAATTTAAGAAGTCTCTCACTTAAACTATCAGTGTTTTTCGCCAAACCCGAATCTCTATTATATTCTGCTGGCATGAAACATGAATAGCAAGAGTATACAGAACACGGACCTGCAATTCAAGAGACGGTAGTTCTTGTTTTGGTAGATTCTTCGATTGCAAATTATACCTGTCGAGTATCTCCTTCATGCTTCAAAAGACAAAAAATCATAGTCACATTCTGCAATGTACACGTGTTAGAACACAACTTCATGTTACTACTCTATACCGCTTTAAAATAACAGAAATATATAGTTACTCCCTCTGTTCCTAAATATAAGATCACTTTGAGAATGTGGATAAGTTCCTAAATATAAGATCACTTTCTATTTTTCCCCAAGTTTTGCGCAAATTACCTCTATACTCATTTTACAAGTAAATTACTCCCTCAATCTTTTAAATTTAAGTGAGAGGTATTTTAGGAAGATCATGTAATCCTAATTCATTGGAAAGCTTTCCTTAATCTCTTCAAATTAGACAAAGTGATCTTATATTTAAGAACGGAGGGAGTATACTTATATACTGCAAAAACAAAAACAAAATGGAGAACAGATATCGAAATTCTTCACGCTTTCACTTTAGAACATCTAGTCATTAAGAACGTAATTTATTATGGTATACTCACTCCAGACTTAAATATAAGACAAATTCATCTCATTAAGAACGTAAACTCAAATTGATTAATATAAATTTTTTTTTTCAAAAATACAATAATATTTTTTTTTAAATTCACTTCCTCTATCTAGCTTTGATTATAACAAAGGAATATCAATAGATTTGAGAACAATTGATAAAAATCAAAAGTAAATCCAACCAGCTCAAATAGGCCATACATTTAGAGTAAGGGGGAACAGTAATTACTTTCATTTACACCTGAACTGAACCTCTCTGTGAACCCCTAATCCCATGAGATTCATTTAGTAGCCTTACCGCTCAATTTATATCTATCATACATAAGTGGCTCGAGCGGCTTCAATATGTTAAATTATTGAAATGATACTTTATTGGTGGTTATGATCATAAACGTACAATGAAGCATCAGGAAATTCAGGGTGTATCAGCACAATCAATAGAGCCATCCGGAACACACAAGAAAATTGAATATCAATTAACAACAAATAAATTAGAGTTATGCAAATAATAATGTAATGTAACATAGACAAAGTCTAGGCAATTTATTTGAGAAATAATCATCTGTTGCTCAGACCCAAATAAGACATAATCATAGTATTTTTCTAGCACTTGGGTATAGCTTTGTCATTATGGAAGCCATCATAAGTGGCTAAAGCTTCAAATTCATTCAAATGCATTACATTATATTTAAGATCGTGAATTATTAAAAGTGGTGAAAAAATACTAGCCATTTATCAAGTCGGATCAGTTCATGAGGTTTGAAGATTGATTATAGTTGGAGTAGAATTGTAGATCCAAATCTCCACTGAGAAGCATTAAAATGTTTAAAATTTAATTAATCAATTAATATATTTAAAATTCAATTAATCAATTAATGGTGGTGGAATGTTTTTCCCTTGAAAATATCATTTGGAGATAATGCATACCACATGCTTAACGAAAAGGGTACTGTGCATTATTAAGTGTTCCCACTATATATAATCATATTTTTCAATGTTCCAGTCAGAAAATCTTCCCTTTGATGAACTTTTAGGATGCTGAGCACTTGATAAAAATGTGGCACCTGTTTTAAATACAGCAAATGATCCTATAAATTCCCTCAGGACCACAACCAAGAAGGTAAAAGAATTAGCTAAGGAATAAAAGTAATAAGGTAACCAAGTTGAGAATTATTATTTCAGATTGCTGATCTATAACAGCTTTCGTACGACCACCACTAATTATATTTTGGTACCGAACAAACCACTGAAGGCAGATTTAAATGAAAGCAAAGCATCATAGTGTACTTTCTAAATGTATCAAACAAGAAACACAGGACATGTCTCTCAACAAAGTAATTAAAGCTCCTCCAACTGGAAAAACCGTAATGGACCTAATCAAAGTTAATAACAACTTTATTTAAGTCACGTTGTTCCTAGCCATCTACGATTCTACACTCATAAGAATATTGCCTGGCAACTGGCAAGCTCTTATTGGCAGGTCGCTAATATGTGGTATTGTGCTTTGATATTATTATTATTGTCAACAATTGTCATTATCTTTCTTCGTGCAGCTGCGACCATCCACGTATGTCAAAAACCATCAAATCACGCAGAAATATCAAAATAGTACGATGCAATGAATCAGAATAAAGTTGAAATCATGTAGGACAAACTTGTATTGCCGTGCAATTAATAGTAGCAGTTGCACATCGTGTTTCAGAAGCATTAATGAATAAATTTTAACTCAATACAATATTTAATTAGTTCATATTCTTTTTTTTTATACATGATCAAGGTATCCCTCACTCGACAAGTGAGAGACTAATCCCCGCTGATTTGTAGGCACCTCAAAGGGTGGGACAGCTGGCCTGGGAGATTTAATGCTTCTTCATACCCAACGCCAGGGATCGAACCCCAGACAATTGGTTAAGGGTGAATGAGTCCTTGTCACTCAACCACACACCTCAGGTTAATTAGTTCATATTCTACTCCAAACAGAGAATTAAAAATTTTGGAATAAAATTGCTCCAGAAATTATACAAATTTTGCAACGTAGGAATATTGGTATTCATACCCGTCATAAATTAACGTAGATCATAGTTAAAAAATTGTCATTTACACAGATAAAAGGCAAAATTGGTCCATCATTTGAGGTCTTGTATGACATATTTCAGATTTACATCTTAAACCACATTAATTTAAACTGCAATCATATATGGTTTCTTTTTATAAACCGGTATTCCAAATTAAAACCCCGGTATTCCAACTTAAAACCCCTGGATATCTTCAAGGGTTCACTGCTATCAGATTTGCCAGCTGCCCTACTGTTTATAGCTTCAGTAGACCTTTTTATCTAATTTTTTTTTGCCAAACAATTAAGGGTCCATGTGGATATAACTTTTGGAGAATTATTGCAAGGAAAAAAGCTGAAAAAACTCTTCTAAGTATGGCTTGAATATCATTCTAGCTAAGAAATTATTTTGAAAGTATCAATTTGGCTCACGAACAATAAAATATCTCATTCTAACCAAGTAACAAAAAAATGGCTCATTTTTGCCAAAGAACTATCGGAAAATACTAAAATATCTTTCCTACATTAGGAAAAATACCTTTTTCACTTTTTTTTGTTCATTGGCCAAAATATACATTTAACATTTTCCAGTCGTCCAAGACCAAAATGGGTCATTTTTTTTCGTTAGTTAGAATGAGACCTTTTATTGTTTGTTGGTCAAATTGATACTTTAGAAATTGTTTATTGGTTGAATGATATTTAACCCTTTGAATAATAAATTCTGAAGAATAGCTTTTGAAAAAACTAAAAAAATAGCTTCCGGCAAAATTTGGATTTTTTGCTACAAACCTAGGTTTTCAGTTAAAAAATCTATTCTGAAAAGCATTAAGTGTTTGTCTGACTCAACTGAAATTTAAGTTTTGACAGAAAAACCATTCTAAAAGAAACTGTGACTGTATGTCTGCCCTGATTTTTAACCTAGATTTGAGTTCAAATACTAGCTTTCGAACTTAGGTTTCAAAATGTGTCAAATAGTAGCTAAAATGAAAAGCTCCAATTCAATGGCATAATTAATACTCCCCTAGCTACTACTACATCCGGTCTCTAATGTAAGAGCCAGCCGCCAAAAACCCGCTTATTAAGAAAACATCTGATTGTTAGTTGGCTGTCCCTAATTAATACCTTTTTTCCAATTTTACCCTTTGTAAAAGGAGAGAGAGATAATAATGAATATTGGAAGAAGTGGAGAAAGAGAGTTAGATAATAAATATGATAAGTG
The DNA here is from genome assembly GCA_029929735.1 of Mimosa pudica. Lineage (NCBI taxonomy): Eukaryota > Viridiplantae > Streptophyta > Magnoliopsida > Fabales > Fabaceae > Mimosa > Mimosa pudica. The sequence continues at coordinate 6,269,262 of JAKELP010000017.1, read as the reverse complement.
GAGAGAGAATATTTCATCTCGTTAGTTATTTTGTTGGTTTTTATTTAGCCTATATATATGTTTCTTTGTTTTTTGTTCTGTTTTCATACAAACATATTCCTTCTACTTGTAGGAGATGATTTACATAGTGAAAATGAAGTGGAGGAGGGAGAGGGAGAGGGAGAGGGAGAGGAAGAAGACCCTCCATTCCAACGTGAAGAAGATAATGAGAATGATATGTTTTTTTAATTGAAACAGAGTCAGTGCCGTCAAACGAGTCTTGAGCAATGAGATCATGAACCGGATTTGCAGAGCCAGCATCCATCTCCAAGGAGTCCTCCGCAACAGTGCAACAGTGAGGTTGGATGGAAAAGAAACGTGTTTCATGTTTACCTAGATAAACTAAGAGAGAGAGAAGACTTTGGAAGAAGGAAAACTGTTTACATTTTCAATGTTCCTCTCTCCTCAATTCAACACAAATTCAATAGGGGTAGAATTGGAAAAATTGCAATAAATGGTCAGACAAAGTGGGGTGAGCTCTTACATTAGGGACCAAAATCATTCAACCTCCGGGCTCTTACATTAGAGACTGGAGGGAGTACTAAATATATAAGACAAATTTATCTAATTGGTGTTAATTAAATTAGTTAACATAAAGATAATATTATAAAAAAACCGTACATATCTATCTTTATTATCACTTTCTTATTCATGCTTGTTTACTACTGAATGATATCAATATAATATAATAGAGCTAATTTAAAGAAATTAATATTTGAACTAGATCTATCTTATATTTATGACCAACAGCACTCCCCAGATAATTACCTGCGGGAGCAGTATGCATCGCCCTCCCATAATTGTTTTATCATTATAATCTAGTATTGTTTTCCAGGATGGTGATACATATAGCGAAGCTGCTTCTCTGGGATGTTCAGATAGATTTATTTCATGATCTATCATATATGTATATATTCTGAAGACTTCAGATATATATTAGCAACAAGAGAGAAAGAGAGAGACCTTGAGCTGGAGTACTCAAAGAGCTTGCCGGTGGTGGAGAAGAGGATGAGGGCAACATCGGCATCACACAGAACAGAAAGCTCCTGCGCTTTCTTCAACAGCCCTCTCCTTCTCTTCGAGAACGTCACCTGCCTCGCCGTTGTGTTTGCTATCTTCTTTATCTGAATCTTTTCCCGAGCCATCTCATCTATCTATCACTAGTTCACTACCAACCAAAACAACAAGACTTTTAGCTACCTGCTTCCAACTATTTCATCAATAACATATATATATGATGCTAAAACAAGAGGAAAAGACAAAGGGATGATAAGAAGAGCCCACCAAGAGAGAAATTTGAAAGGAGGAGCTTTTGTTTGATGTTGTGGGAGCGGAAACAAATAAAAGGGACAAGGGGATGGGGAGGGGAATATGTATATTTGTAGAGAGTTAGCTAAATTTGGAAAAGAACCTCATGAGAAAGAGAAACCCTAATAAGGAGAAAGAGGCAATCCTAGATTAGATTGGGAAGGAAAGGGAAGAAAAGATCTGAGTTGGTTTGGGGATAAGGACGAAAGGAGAATAAAGGAGAATGATGATAATGATGGAGGGGATAATATATTTCCTTATTGAGAGAGAGAGAGAGAGAGAGAGAGGGAGAGTTGAAGCCTTGGACTTTGTTGTGTTTGGCTTGTGAGTTGTGAGTTGTGAGTTGTGAGTGCGCTTTTCAGAGGGGAAGCAGACAAAACACCAAAAGCTTCCAATAAGAAGAGACACAATAATGTGCGTACAAGCTGGGGGTTTCTAATGGTAAGTTCAAAAAGTCAAGCAAAAGAAATTGGTGCCTTATCTTCTCCGACCCCTCATTGCAGTGACTCCCCCGTTCATGAAAGGAGGTGACTTGTTAGATTTTTTAAAACCAAATGGCCAAACACTTCAATCCTCACATGGAGATGTCATACGGATACAATTAGGACAAGAGTAGGTTGATAAAGTTAAATCTTCATATTATCCGCCTCAAGAGTATAGGACAACCTAATATGCATCTAAACTAAATGCAACCTAATGGCTCACTTTGACCCAAATCAATCTTGAAGATCAACACAAATTTACTAGGGAGTCAAATTAATGACTCCCCGGCAACGGCGCCACTTGAAGGACACCGATTTTGCGGTCGGTGTAGTGTGCCTTGGGTCTTGTCCTTCAAGAATATTTTAGAACCTCAAGGTAAGCGGAAGTTACCCCGTATATCGTTCTCAGAGGAGCCTTGTTTAATTAAACTATCCTAGTAAATTAAATGCAATGCAAGATAGATTTGAGTAAAAAAAATATGTTTTGTTGATTTTTTTAATGATGGAATGAAGGATGCAAAACAAATAAATATTTTTGGTATTTTTGGATAAAAGGGTGAAATGAAAGTGAAATGGATAATACTATTATTCTTGATGGATGGGTGCTTAAGAAATCCTCACTTCAAAATATTTTTTCGGCTCTTTGGCTCTGAGGAAGGACCCTTAGGAATGAAACCACAGTCTCCTTTCTTCAAAGCTTGCATAGACCAGGATCTCCTACGGCTCACTAGTAAAATACAAAGACCGGAGCAGATCATTAAACTTCATCAAAAGGCCCCTGTTAACGCGTATAAGCTGGAAGTCAAAACAACTTCCCCAACGGACACCCGAAGCGGCTGTGGTGGAGTTGTCTACAATGAGGAAGGTACTTGGGAATGGGGATTCTGCTGCAAACTTCGAAGAGTACCACAGGATGTTGCTGAACTTATAGGCATTATCCATGGATTGTATAGCTGCTGGGGAAAAGGAATTCGGAGTATAGTGATCACTACAACCAGTGTGAGTCTCCTCAGTTGGCTCACTAGAGGATGTGACATCAGATATCCGTTCAATGACTTAGTCCAGGAAGCTCGAGCTCTCATCCACAAACAGTGGCAAGTAACTGTACACCTTGTCCCATGGGACCAAAACTCCCATGCGTGTCATCTAGCACATACCTCACTTAACATACAGGGTAATTTTTGTATCCTTGATCATCCACCAACTAGCACAATTCATCTAGATGGTAAATGATCAAGTAGTCCTATTTTGGCAATTGTAATTTTTAGCTTCAGCAGGTAGTGCATGTTTGATAGCGAGATATCAGTCCTCAGTGTATTTATATACACTGTGAACTTTCTTGTACAGCCCATGTAACCTCCTTTGGTTGATTAATAGAATACAGCCTTTCACTCAAAAAAATATTTTTTCGGGGGTTTTAATGTTGTTGGCTTTCAAATTAGACCCTAGAGGGACCCCTCTAGGCTAAGTTTAGATTAACTTAATTAATGTCGGAACCCCAAACATTAGTTAAATTAATCTAAGTTGATTAAACTCTAAGCCAAAGGATTAATTAATTATGAAGGACTTGTAATCCACAACTTGGGCCACCCCACAATTGCTCTAAATTAACCTTGTAGCTTCAATTTATTAATGGTCACTCAAATAATAAATTGAAGCTAGTCAAGGTTTATGTCCAATGCCACAACATAGTCAATAAATCCTATTATCATTTCATCAATGCAAATAACTTGACTCACAATTCCATTAGTCAAGCCACCTTGTACTAGCCCAAAATATTCACTAAGAGAAAACAAAATCATGAACCCATAAATTTCATTAATCTCAAAGTTAAATAGCACCAAGTCAAGTATTTAACAAGAACAAAATGACAATAATAACATAAAAGTAGTTTCAATCCCTATTACAACATAGACCATATGAAGTATTCAACCAAACATCACAAGTATACTCCTAGGACCTAGAAAAGCATAAATGTAAGAAAGGAAGAGAGATTAGAACTACAAACCCCCTAATGAAGATTTAAGCTCCTTCTTTGCTTGCTCCCACCATCAAGAATTAGGGATTAATGGTTGCCCATGGAGAGAATGATGGAGGAATTTTAGGGGAAATAGAAGAGTAATGAGTGAAATAAAAGAAAATAAAGAGGAAAGGGGAGGGGTCTGTTGCCGCCGCCCCCCTCCCTTTATTTCTTTCTTATTCTGCGTGTCCTCTGCCTTCAGCTCCTCACTGTATGCTTTCTGCCCAGCCCCCCACGTCCAGCTCGCCCCCACTGTACGCGTTCTTCATTCTCCATTTCAATTCCCCCTCTCTCACGTGCTCCCCCCTCCCTTTCACTTCCTTTTTTTTTCTTGTTTTATCCATTTGTTTTCTTGGTTCAGCCCAAACAAATTATGGGCTTTAATTAATCAAAAGTCAACTCCTCTTGTGGCCCACATTGCTTTTTCCTTCCTTTTTACCTTCAAATATAATTAAAATATCAAAGACTTCCCAAGTATAACCAATATATTTGTCAAATATATTAAAAATGAGAGTCATTCCACATAAGAATCTTAGATATTGATTAAGCACAGTTGGATAAAAATTGCATCTTTATTATCTTAATTGCTTCAAATTTAGTATATAAAATAATACAAATCCAAGGATTTGTCATAATATCAAGTTAATTTTTCTTAAAAAGTTAAGATATTAAATTAATCATTTGGAATTATTTACATTTATATCAATTTCTTTTATCAAAATTAGTTTACCTATCTATATATTGACACATTTCTTCCCTTCCTAAATATACACACGCAAAGAGGTATTATGGGCTAAGTTGTATTTGATTGGTTCATTTTGAAAAATTCAATTTGATTTTATATTAAACATATGTAATATTGTAAAGGTCCCACCAATATACCAAAATTAAAGTAGAGTTTTTAAGGGACATTATTTTAATTATGTTATAACACAAAAAAGGCAAGAGGGTATAAGAGTTATGTGATAACAATTAAAATAAGGTTCTTTACTATTGTACTTTAATTTGGTCAAATGATAAGACATTTCCGATATAGGGTCTGTTTGGTTGCACGAAGAAAGTGAAGAAATGGAAAGTGAAAGAGGTAAAGATGGAAAGTAGGGGTAAATTAAGTAATGATGAAAAATAAAGTGTGTGGGGCCCAAAAAAGTGGGAGATAGAGGGAGAAAATTTGTGGGCCCCTGGATATATGTATATTACAAAAATACCCCCTACTTTCTACACTTTCCAATTGTTTGTGATTTTTTCATACAACCAAACACGCCATATATGTATTGTGCAGGACGTGAAATTAATTTTGTATTACAATTTATCTTTGTTTGCCGACTAAATGTTTGCCAATCTCTGTTTGAAATCCAAAGCGAGCGAATATGAAGTTAATGCAAATACCGATAATCCGTACGATGGAGTAGGTAGGTCTGCCTCTCTGATGCAGTGCAGAGACAGAAGTCAAAAGCTAACACCATAAATTGCCAAATGGGTGGGAATTCGTATGTCAAGTCCCCTTTCACCACGATGCTGCTGTTGCGTAATTTCCTCCCTTTAACCTTTTATCATCTCTTTACCACATGCTTACCACACAAAATATATATAAAAATGTTGCTTTTCATATACTTATAATCATTTTATGATCATTTCAGGAACTTCACCCAAATCATTTCATTCAGTAATAAGAATTTTATGATATTTGTAATTTTATTTGAATACTGATATTAATTGATGTATATATATTCATTCTCCTGGTAAAAAAAAAGTAGTATATATTCAGTCTCGATATGCACTCGATGCAGCAGTTTGCAGGTTGTTTTTCAAGTTTAATCATTTCCTTGCCACAAAGTTCAATATTGCTTAGTCATTAAATAAATGTGGAAAAAAAATAAGGTGAAAAAAGCCCATAAATTTTTTCTATACTCAACGCTTAATATTTTCTTTTTGGTAAAAAAACACCAAATATTTTCTTAGATATTGTTAAATTAAAACTTAAGTCACTTACCCGGTTACCTTGTAATAATATTAAATAATGCGATGATGAAAATCAATTAATTAATATATAAAAACACTTATATTTTCGTCCATAAACCAGTCATATTGTACATGTCACCTTTCTCACTACCTCTGTTTTATCTCATGGCATTAATATATAAAAAACACTTCTATTTTCCTCCAAAAACCAGTCATATGGACATATGGTACATGTCACCTTTCTCACTGCCTCTGATTTATCTCATGGCAAAAGAGGTGATAAGAAACGAAATCATGTAAAAGGGTAAAGATTGAAAGTAGAAAAAATGATTAAAGTAAAGTTTGTGAGCCCAAAAAAGTGTGAGATTGAGAGAGAAAGTTTGTGAGTCCAGACATATATGCAAATTACCATAAAGTTTCTCACTTTCCTTTTCCTCACTTTCTTTTATGAAACCAAATGGTCTACCAAGTTTTTTTTAATTTTAATCAAAAAAATTTTAGATAAGAAGAATTTTAGGAAAGGGGTTGAGCTCACCCACAACCCAAGGGTAGGGAACTAATGTTTGACCATCTGCCCCAACACAACGATGTATATTAAATAAGATCAAACTTGCAACTATGTGGACAACTTGACGCTTATTGTTCGATCCGTTCACCATTAAACCTATGGGACAATGAGGTAATTTTAATCAAAATATTTGGTAGTAAAGTTTTGCTGTCTTTCAAGGTCATGTCTCACTTTGTTGGGTTAATATTTCTTGAATATTCAAAAAAATTTACTTAAATAGCTTCCAACTTGTTAGAAATATTAGGATCATTTAAATTTGTTAGATCTTGTAATTGGTGGTTAGTGACTCTATTGCCTATATAATGGGTCATAGCCTAAATGTTTTTGTGTGAGATTGATTTAGAGAGTCTACACCAAGAGGGAGAGTTAACTTGGTCTCTCACCTCAAGATCCTAATGTTAGCGAGTTGTTTTGTAAACCCATCACCTAAAAGAGAGAGATGGTCATCACCTTATAGAAGGGATAATTTTGTTGTTTTCATATCTAATCCAAATGGATTAGATAATTTGTTTGTTTTTGTATTTTTCATTATCAATGACAATTTTCATTCTCCATCTTATTCCCTTTTCATAACAAATTTTCAACATGATATCAGAGCGGGAATACATTTATGATATTCATTTTCATTGTCTCACCATCTTCAATAAATTCAACAAATTCAACATAGTATCAGAGCGAAACATATCACGAATAAAAAAGTCTCATCTTTTAAGGGTACCATCAAGTGAAGAAGTCCAACAGGTACATAAAAACTTCTTAGTAGGACCTGAGACTGGCTGCACTATAACTGAAGTTACAAGCACCTTATGTCCCTCCAGTGCAGTCATCTGTAAACGAGTGAAAGTGCTGAAGATAGTGACAGTATTGTCTGTACAAAGAAGAAGCAGTTTGCCATCGTTGAAGAAGGTAGAAGCAGAAGAAATATAGCTTTTACCTACTCTAAAGATTCTTTGAGGATGATTTTGTTGTTTTTATATCTAATCCAAGTGAACACTACCACAGATTACCCCATTTACATGCGCTTATTTTGGCCTCTACATGCGCTTTTAAAGCGCATGTAGAGGGGGGCGCTGGTAAAGGCTCTACATGCGCTTTTAAAAAGCGCATGTAGAGGGGGGCTTTACATGCGCTTAAAGTGCATGTGCTTTAAGCGCATGTACATCTACATGCGCTTAAAGCGCATGTAGATGTGCCTCTACATGCGCTTAAAGAGCATGTAGAGGTACATACCTCTACATGCGCTTTAAGCACATGTACAGGTGGCCCCTTTACATACGCTTTAAGCGCATGTATAGAATGTTTTTTTTTTAAAAAAAAATAATTATAAATTTACATTATTTCCCAATATAACCAATACTAGCTGTAGTTCATAGAACCAACTAGCATTATATGAAAAGAATTTACCAGAAAAAGTCAATTATTTAACATCTTCAAAAATGAATCATATATTAATATCAAAACAATAACAATGTATGATTCATTTTTTATATATACATCAGCAAAAAGAACTATGTGCATCATAGTTGTTCACAAGTTAATCTAGACTAAAATATTGACAAAACAAGAAACGATTCACTAAGTTTGTACACTCTTTCTTGCATCTCCCTGGAGTAAAGAGAAGCTCAGGTTTGTTAAACAAATAAGCAACGCGTTTAAGCAGTATTAGAAAGGGTATGCATTGAAACTTTATTTCCATATCTAACTGGTGCTCTTCCAAAGTAAGGTTGTCAGCTTCTGTCTACACAAAAGAAACAACCAAAGTCAGATGATACCAAGAGATTTATAGAAGTTGAAACTTGAAAGGAATCAGTGCCACATTTTATAATTTTTTTTATGAGCAACAAAATATAAACTTCCATGATTCTCAGTATTATATTGAGAAGATTGGAATATAAATCAAATTCAACTCAAGGTGGTCTTGCAACTATATCCACTATAAAAAGAAAAAAGAAAAATCCCTGCTCTCCCAATCTTTCACATAATAAATTAGAAGGCGCTTCAAAAAAGAACTCAGATAATACTGGATTGGGAAACAACTTAATACATGTTAGCGGTTAGCAGTACAATATTTCATTCTTTACCTGCAAACTAGAAAAACTTTCATTAGCCTCCCCTGGCATTGATGTACCCATTCCCCTAAACATCATGAAACTTTGAGTATGCAAAACAGTTCAAAGCTCAACTACAATGTCAAACTTAATTGAAAGCATACAAAGCATCCCTACTTCCACTGAATTCGATTTTTGAGCTTCTTTTCTATGAGACCAATCCCTTCAAGAACATTTGTTATATCATATATTCTCCTCCTTTGCACCTGTAGAGTTCAATTTAAATAATGAAATCCAGGGACAAAGCACAAAAGTAGTTACCTCTAATAATCCAGGGACAAAGCTCTATTCACATTATCAGAATTAAAATTCTATTTTGACAATCTATTACAAACTTCACTCATGCATTAGAAACCTACATTCCAGAAAATTCCCAAAGGGTCATTATATCAACATGATGCAGAATAATCAATAAACAGGCTACCAAATAGCAAAAACAGAATTAACCTCATATCCAGCCAAAACTATAAACAGAAAAATCCCAAATAAAATAAGCAACTCTCACTATATACCCATGCACAACCACATAAGCCAATGCACTTTGACAAATATCACATGCATGATGAAGACAGATTTTTAACTTGCATTTCCTCTTCTTAATTCAGCCAAATCAAGAATAATAGAGATCTAAAATTTAACAACTTTCACATTTACTTAACCTGCATAAAAAGAACTCAACAATATACACACAGTACATATGCATCATACATAAACAAACACAAATATACATACACACAATGTTGCCAACTACCAATCAGAGATGAACAAGAACTTATGAACCCAAAATTCCCAAAACCAATAAGACCCAAGCAGATTCAACACACAACAGTCAAGGATGTTGCGCAACACAAATTCAAACAACAACAAACACGCAGTAAAATAACCTAACTATACTAGAGCTTGTATGTTGGTTACATTCAGGTGGATTATTGAACCTAAAGTCCCATAATCAATTCAGTCCCCTCCTCAAATGCCTCCCAAATCGCAGAGAAAAACTGAAGATAAATAAAAGTAAGATAAATAAAAGAAACAGTAAACAAATAAAGCTTGCCTTAGGAAATAGTGCAATTCGAATAACAAGTTTAATAAAGCATTGTACTGAGAGTAATAATTATAATAAGCAATATATGGGTGTAAAAAATGATAATCACATATCTCCTATAACCAAATAAAACCATACCTCACAGCTAGATATGGTTTACGGTTACGAACACATCGTTTTATCATGTCCATTGGCTGAACAAGTTCTCTAACTGACAACTGGAAACCTGGATGAAGAGATTTATATGGTATTCATTAAATCCAAAAAATCTCAATCATTGCAAAGCAGCTCCATACTTGAGCTAAATCAAAACAATGCAGTTGCATATCTTATAACTTGTGCACCTGAGCAACTTGGCTAAACTGTTTTTAATTCAGTTATTACCCGCATAAGAACCATGAGCACGGGATTAAAGTTATAACCACCAATTCAGCATAACTAACACATTAAAACATTAAGTTATTACTTCCACTCCTAAGGATAAGACACCTTTTTATTGAACTGAAAAATTTTTTTTTGCTTGAGGTCTCTTGATCTGAAAACATGAGTGAACACATTCATTCATACTATATTACTATATATGTACATAAATTCTACATGAAAATGTCACATCAATTTTGAAAAAACAAAACAAGTATGTCGGAATCTGATAGTTCATTCATATCTATCATCAATATTTATTTTGGACTACCAAGACTGAGGAGCACTTCATCCATTATTGAAAGTTTCTATTAAGTCTTGTAGATGCTTAACACTTACTTTGAATGTTGAAGTCAACAAACCGTTTTCCATGGTAAATGGTTCCAGTGTCAAAGTGATAGCATTTACAAATTCGAAACCTCTTAGCTGCAGGACATTAAGCAGTTACAAATTTTTAGGTGATTAAGGGTGAGATTTATCAAAAGGTAATCATAAAAGCATGATTTGATAAGCTTGCCTGAGCTTCTCTTCCTATAGCATCCATTTCAGCCAAGACAGCAGCATTTGCTCTTGGACCTTTGCTAAGTTGTGCTAAATCATGATACTACATCCATGCCAAACAAATGAGGGAATAAGCCCATCATCATGGTGATTGGTGACATTTCAATAAATCACAACTTATACGGATAAACAAGTGACTTCTAACAACTGACCTACAGCAAAGCACTAAACATATAAATAATGCGCATAAACATATTTTCTCCTCCAAAGTTCACAACTTTATACTACACTCATTCCGTAACACTAACTTAATAATGAGAAAATAGGCTAAGTCAAGCTAGAAGCTTATTTTGTGCTAAAAAAAAAGCTAGAAGCTTATTCAGTTAAAAAAAAAGACAAAATACTATTTGAAAAATTGGAGTGGTTTAATATGCAGAAAAGATAAAGAAGATAGAGAAGGCCTGAGAGATATTGGAGAAAAATATGAAAATTTGAGAAGTGAAGAAGCTCTTCGAAGGCTGCGAAACACAGAATATTCGCCATGCTTGCTTTGAAGTGCCAACTAGAAGAGGCGCGGGAGGGAGCGGAGAGTCTAAGCTGCCGTCGTTCGAGCTCCGCCGCGGCTTGCCGGAATCGGAGGAGCTCGTCTCCGTCGCCATTCATTGTGGCTGGAAGATGAAGAGAAGCGACGGTGGTGAGTAAGGAGTGGGAGGAAGGCGTGGGGGAGAGGGAGAGAGGACGGTGGTTGCCGCCGTCGCCCTTGGCCGCCACCATCGCCGCCGGGAAAGGAAAAAGGAACAAGGAAGAAGAGGAAAGGGAAGGGAGGTGTCGACTGGGAAAAATGGAAGGGAAGGAAAGGAAGAGAAGAGAGTATAGATCTAGGGTTTCAGGAGAAATTACCAAACTGCCCTTCTGTCTATATTTATTTACTTTTCCAATTTAATTCCTATATTTTAGCAAATTGTGAAACAAAGTTGTAATCCAACTTACATATTTTTCTCCTACCATGGTATTATCTATGTCTTAAATTATTTTTCATCAAATTTTTAATTTAGAAATTAATCTCTAATCATTTTTCCTTAATTGCTATAGAAAATAGATATATTATTTTCTTAAAAATATATTTGTCTTCATTTACTTATTCACAATGCTCTTCTAATTTAATAATGACATCCTCATACCCTAATTAATTCCCGATTATCTCTAACTCAAATTTCGGGATGTTACATATTGGCATTCCTTTGTTATTTTAATATTTTATGGCTTATACATGCGTTTAAAGCGCATGTAAAGACCAATGTCCATTTAATTATATGGATATTCATATGATTTGGTGCTTTTCAACTAAATTGTTTCAATACTTCATCTCAAAATGCTCAAATCTTGTGCTTGACAATGTTATAGTGAATTCCATTGAAGAACAAGCCTTTACATGCGCTTAAAGCGCATGTAAAGGGTGTTTCACCAATTCCATAGCACCCAAAAGTGATAATGGAGTCTTGAAACACTAAGTCCACAAGCAATAACACCTTATGAGGTCTGAGGAGGACCTCTTATGCATGACTCCATGTTTTGCACTTCAGTAGTGCCTTTACATGCGCTTTACGCTCATGTAAAGGGTGTTTGAACATTTCCATAGCACCCCAAAGTGGTAATGGAGCTTTGAAACACTAAGTCGACAAGCAGAAACACCTTATGAGGTCTGAGGAGGACCTCTTAAGCATGACTCCATATTTTGCACTTCAGTAGTGCCTTTACATGCGCTTAAAGCGCATGTAAAGGGTGTTTGAACATTTTCATAGCACCCAAAAGTGGTAATGGAGCTTTGAAACACTAATTCCACAAGCAGGAACACCTTATGAGGTCTGAGGAGGACCTCTTATGCTTGACTCCATGTTTTTCACTTCAGTAGTATCTTTACATGCGCTTAAAGCGCATGTAAAGGGTGTTTGTGCCTTTACATGCGCTTAAAGCGCATGTAGAGATAAGGCCTCTACATGCGCTTTAAACGCATGTATAGATTCTTACCTGTACATGCGCTTAAAGCGCATGTAAAGGACCCTCTATACATGCGTTTCTTCTAAGCGCATGTAAAGGTGCGCTGGTAGAGAGACAATTTATAGTAGTGGAATTAGATAGTTTGTTTGTTTTTGTAACTTTCATCACCAATGAGGCAATGACAAAATTTTTATTCTTCATCTTATTCTCTTTTCATATCAATTTTTAACACAACTCGAAGTATATGTTTGGATTTCAAATGGCTTGCAAACATTATTTTTAGCATTAATACCCAAAAACTTGGGTCTTAAATGTCCTCAAACATTACTTCGTAGTGTTTAAAACGCAAGTTTGGGAAATTTTGTTACGAAAATAGTTTATAACATTCAAGATAAAAGTTTAAATTCCTAGTGCTAGCAACTCTTTAAGTAATATACTCCCTTCGGTCCTAAATATAAGACCTAGTTGACTTTTTTTTGGAAAATTCTAAAAAAGCAAAATAAGTTAATTATAAATTGATTTACCTAATTTTCCATTAAACTAATTTATTTTACCTATAAACCAATGGATAATCTAAAAATATACTCCCGCTGTTCCTAAATATAAGATCACTTTGGGGAAATGGATAAGTTCATAAATATAAGATTGTTTTCTATTTTATCTCAATTTTGGTCCAAATTACACCTATACTTCTTAGCTCCCTCACTTTTCTCTCAAATCCCTATTTGTCTTTTAAATTTAAGTGAGGGGTATTTTGGGAAGATCATGTAATCCTAATTCATTGGAAAATCTTCCTTAATCTCTCCAAATTAGCCAAAGTGATCTTATATTTAGGAACGGAGGTAGTATAAAATATATCATAATTTAATAACATATTTCACAATCTTAATCTTTCTAAAAAAAGTCAAATAGGTCTTATATTTAGAATCGGAGGTAGTATTGTTTTGGTATTTAAGGCAGGGTCTCTAGATATTGATCAGGAGACATTGTCATAATTCTTAAAACTAAATACTAAGAGTTTCTTGAAAAAATCACTATATAATCCGAAATAAAACTAGTAGTAATAAATTATAGCAGCGTCAACATGTTGTCATTTATTATTAATTTATTATTTTGCTTAATGAAGTGGTCTTCATAACCAACCAGTTTTAGCTTTCTTCATCGTGTAGTCATGTCCTTACATAAATGTACCCAGGTTTATTTTCGTTCCTTCGTTGCTTATTTTCTTATCACACTAATGCTCCAAGAAAATGCGTGCAACCAAGGGCAAATAAACTTTGCTTAAATGCACAATACAAGAGCAAATATCGGGGGCTATGATAGTGGCTTGCACAGCTGCCCCGAATGCACTGCATCAAACCGTAAGAAAATATGCTGAAATTGGATGGAGTTCGAATTATTTGTACTGATTTTTTTCACCATAACTTCAGTATTTGTTATATAATTCAGAAACACATGACAAAAGGAACTATAAGAGAGATATTTCGGTTGATACTTCAAGACCATAAATACAGATGAAGCATTTTTTTTTTTTACAAAAAGCACCAAGTTATTGATTATATCAGCAACTTCTCCTTATCAACTAAATTAGCAATAAAAAGAGAAACATTGGAAAAACTAACTACTCCTCAAGTTGGCACCATTGAATTTGAACATCCCAATAACGCTTGATCATAGCATTAATCTCCTTCAGCCAAATCCAAGTGCTCACTGTGATCCATCATCCATGTTCCCTTCCTCAATATTTTCAACAGCTTCAAGATAATCGGTCTCTATAATTACACTCCTTACCCCAAAATTCCAACACTATCTCAATCCAACGAGGATACCCATCAACTCTGATAAAAAACTTCCTCCTCTTCCAATATTAAACATAAATCCTTCTACCAATGAGTAGTTGTTGAGCTGGTAAGTGGGCTACAACTCCCGTAAGGAGGAGAACGCGTGTTCGAATCCCAGGAAGTGCTCTTATTAGGAGATGAGACAACATTACATGCGTGGTCAACACTCATATCCCTCAAATCAGGATTAGTCGGTTGCCAATAAGCGCCAGATTAACAGGCGGTGTTTAACAAAAAAAAAACATAAATCCTCCTTTTACCTCCCCTCTAAAGTCCCTCAAAATCCCTGCACAAGCCGTCGCTTGCGTCGAGTTCCAAAAGATCCATTTTAAAGACCCACTTCTCTGGAGGTCAACAAGCAGCATTTAAACCATTCAGCCTAACTTGAAGCAAAGCTTGGTGTCGACCCCAACTAAGCCAAGCTTTATATTAATACCGATACCGAAGAATCATCTACACCTCGAAAAATATGATGTAAAACAAAAAATTATTAATATCAATGCAAAACTTTTAACCTTACTGATTTCTTGTAAATTCAAGTTACAAAATTTTTTTCACTCTAACACTCTAATTTAGAAAGAAATATGGTATAGTATTATTAAATTAAGGTTTATGTAATTAAAAATTATAACATTCAATATTGGTGATTTATGTTGAGTTACGAATTAAAAAACATGGGAAATTGAAGAATTAGAAGGGTAGAGTGGTCATGATAGAATTAAGGATTGTAATTACATAAACACCCTCCAACTCTTTAAACACACATACACCCCTCACTTCTTACTGTACTTCCATTTCATTTCATCCGAAGCCTCCCTCTCTCATATTTGTTTCTTTCTTAATGCTCCAGCCTCGTTTTCCAGCAAGACCCGACCTTGTCCCAAAACTATTCATTGAATTAGAAATAAATTATTTAATGTTGGGTTTCATCATTTAATTATACTTAATGATATACTCCCTCCGGTCCCTAATGTAAGAGCTAGCCGTAAAAAAAAACGCTTATTAAGAAAACATGTGAATGTTAGTTGGGTGTCTGGAGTTAATGCTTCTTTTCCAAAATTGCTCATATTTATTGTGATACTTTTAAGAGAGAGAAATACATAAGCATTAATAAATATGAAAGAAAGTTAGGGGTAAAGTAGGAAAAATGCATTAAATGAGGAGAGAATATGAGGTGAGCTCTTACATTAGGCACCAAAACCATTCAAATTTTGGGCTCTTACATTAGGGGCTGGAGGGAGTACATGATATATACAAGCAATCTTACAACACTCTAACAAATGCATCATTGTGTAAGAAAGAGGCAGGGATGGATATCTCCTCTTATTTATTTATTAAGGTTTTAATCCGGTATTCCTTCAATGTCACCAAAAACTCAATGGACTTAGATTGTTCCACATTGACACCATAGTCAAGGGTAGACTGCATTCTAAAGCTCAGGTTCGAGACCTCTAATTAAGCAATAAAATGAGGTAACCACTACACCACCAACAACTCACGCTTGGTTGCTCAATCTTATAGAACGGTGCATATTCATGAAAATTAGAAGTTAAAAGGATCCGCAATATACATCATAAATGACACTATTCTGTGGGACGGCTTATAAAGAAACGGCAATCAGACTCATCTTCTCTAGCAAGCACAACTACTTGCAATACTAGGTGCTGACTTCTTTCTGCGATTGGATGTGAATATGAGATTCAGCTCCATATTCACGTTTAATTTATTTATTTCTTACTTTCACTTGTTCAAGGTGGTGACAAGGTTCATAAGAAACCGCCTAGTTCTACTACATAAAACCTTGTTGAAGGTGGAAATTATGATAAATTACTCAAAATGTTTCTTTCTTAGCTTGGGGGTTTGTCTTGTGCTGGCTAGAAGCTACTGCACTGTTGAATATAATTTATGCTATCAAAATTTCACATGAATTCTTACAAATAATTCACGTTGCTTTGAGCTACTGAGTTGAATTATGTCTGAGCAGATCTTTTGTTGCTCATGCTTTCTTTATGCCAACTTTAACAATCACATAAGATATTTTGGACAGCTTGCTAGAGAAGAATACTTGCAGTTAAGACAAGAGATGAGATGGACTTCTGGAATATTCAAATGCTAAGCTTGATCGAGTTACGCGATATCTTGGCCGAAACCCACAAGCTAGGTGAGAATTTATATGCTAGAACTAAAGTTTTGTGGTCGATACACGTAAGTATTTAGGCTTGGTTTTTTTCCTGACAGGTCTTATGGTTGATATGGTCTTGTAATTTCAGTGGCAGCATCAAGTTGTTCTCTTAAGTTATGTTGAGAACCTTTTTTCTCTTGAATTGTTGAGTTTTGATGTTATGTGCAAATGAACGTGGCTGTCTAATCTTTCATACATATTTATTGTATATGGGGATGAATTTAGTAAAAGTTACAGGTTCTTCCACTGATTTCATCTGTTCTTAGAAAGCTTTTCTGCTTATGGTTTTTTTTTGTTTTTATTTATTATGTTCATAATGTGAATTTTAGATCAGGCTGCCCTTGAAATTGAAGCAAGAATATCGCCACAGATTGAGTAAAGGAGGAGATTGTTCAATGACTTAGTGAGAAAATTTCAATGTTGGCTTAACAGTTCGTTGTTGTGACCATTACATGAGAAAATTTCTACTAACAATCTTTTATTTCTTGATACAATGATGTTTGGCCTGAAAAATTGCATTTTTGATGTCATTCTTCTTTTGCGGGAAGGATCTAGCCATGATCGAGGTTTATATGCTCGTTGTTTTGAGGAATTGTCTGATTTGGCCAACTTAGATTTCACATGCAGTTCTCGTTGTGAATATTCTGTTACTGTTTTTGAGCTTTATAATAATCGAGCAGGATCTTTCTCTTGTCACTTTGGGATTTTTCCTTTTTAAATGTTGTTTGGTTCTTTTTCACTTTATTTTTTCCTTTGAGATAGGATTGCTCAAGGCTCTCATGATTTTTTTTATGTGCTTGCAGACAAGGGATCTGCTATTGGAGGTGGGGAAAAGTATGCCAAAGTTTCACTTTTGAAAGTCTCATTTCAGAGTCATGAAATTGATGCAGTGAAGTGTAATGTCTCTCATTTGTATGGTCCAAGTTCCTCGCCCATGATTGTATGCCTATTGGTTAAAAGATAAGTTCCCCGTCCATGTTATCCATGATTGTGTTATACTGTGACTATTTTTTCTGCTTTACATTACATGGCAAATATCAATATAGCACATTTTCTTCACCATTACTGCTGGCAACAATGCAATAAATTTAAATGAATAGGCTCATTAGTTCTTTTGCCATATTTGTTTGTTGCCGTCCAATGCAGACGAGTTAAACTTGGAGAAAAATAATTATGACGTGTTTGTTGGTCCTAATCTGTCATATTAAATATATTTGGTTTTGATTTGCCTTTTATTAGACCGAACCCATTAGATAATTTCTTAGGACCCAATTGTCATTTATGAGATTTGAGTCTCCACGTGGAAATTTGGGCTTCTATTAAGAATTTTATATGGGCTTTGGGCTTTCCAAGTTCGTGAATCAGTGAACGGCATCTGGTTTTCCCAGAGGTTTATATCAATTGATATTAACATGATCAACTATTTACAGCCAGCGGCTTTAGTTGTGCTAAGTTGATGATGTTGGTATTACAACATTAGCTTGGGGCAAGAAAGCTAGCACAAAATTAGCTTTGTGTTTGCATGGACTATATTAAGCATGATGAGATGTAATGAGCCAATGTAGGTTATGTGGATCCTGGGCTCTTCAAATCTCATGAATTGGCTTTTACATTGTGGTTCTCCCAAAGGTCTGGCAATTGGTATTCAGATGGACTTACAAGCTCTCAATTAATTTTTTTTTGTTAAACATCACTCAATAATCTGACGCCTATTTACAATCGACTAATGCAAATTCAAGGGGTAGGGATGTTGCCCACATAGGCAAGAATCTCACCTCCTAATGAGAACATTTTTCGAGATTCGAACACGTTTTCTCATCCTTAATAGAATTGTATCAACCTTATTATCAGCTCAACCAACTATTTATTGTTAACTTTATTTTAACTATTTGTATGTATTGCTGCACTACTGCAAAAATATAGAATGTTTCTGTAAAACACCGGAAAGCAAACATGCATGAGTCATGATATCATTTGTTGGGTTTAAAAATTCAGAAAGTTTTACAAACAAATTATTTGAATTGTTTGAAACATGGAAATACTAATAAAGATACAATACGTCTTAATCTTAATGTTAACTAAAAGCATTTTTAATTTACGTTTATGAGAAGAAATGACCAGAAGTATAATTTACGCTCAAGAGAATATTTTTTTAAATTTAGTTTATGACTCACCATCACATAGTTCGTTTAGAAGTGTAATGCCAACTATATTCCTTTGAGGTCTCGCGCTTGAGTTCTAGAGGATATGCATATGTTGGGTAACCAATTACTGGAATAGTCTGACAGTATATAATTCATAATAAACGTCGATTGCCTGTTAATATGTAAAAAATTAATTTATAAATCATAATGATTAATAATTTTGAATTTTATTCTCATGCATTATTTTAACTCTTAAAGACATGTGTCACACAAGGTCTAGTGTAGTTATCAGACACAATTTGTAAATAAACGCATAATGCCCCGCGCAATGTGTGGGCTCAGTGCTATTAGGTTTAAATATGTTTCTGATCACTTTGTATAAGTAATCTTTCTTAGGGAAAATCATAATCAGGTCCCTAATAAAGATAATAATCACAATTAAATCTTGTAAGTTGTCGATCCGGTTTCTTATACTTTCACATGACTTGATTATGTTTAATTTACTTATTTAAGATATGGATGTGAGTTCTTCTATCTTTTAAGTGAACTTTTTGAAAAGTTAATGTATAATTTATTTCACCTTTTATTTTTGGCAAAAATGCAATTATGCGGTATTCTCATTTTATATAAAAGTTCATTTTAATACTTTAATTTTATAAAAAAATAGTCATGTAAATCCGATCTTATTTCTTAATAATGTTGACATATCAAATTTAATACTCCTTCCAAATCCTATTTATAAGACCACTTAGACTTTTTGAAAAAATTTTAAGGATGCAAAATTAATCACTTTAAATTGTCTATAGTTATCATTTTTTTTCTCAAAACTAATTTATTCATCTTATAAACTAACATATAATTTAATTACATGTGATATATGTTATAATTTAGTGGTATAATTTATTTTCTTAACATCCAAAAAAAGTCAAAGTAATCATTGACACAAAAAATCATAGATTGCAATGTTGATTAAAGAACCCAAAAAAAAATAACACCTTAAGAAATTAAGGTACTCTCTTAGGTCCTAGATATAAGACCCTTGAACTTTTTTGTGGAAGTTAAAGAAACAAAGTAAACCTATAAACTATAATATATATCACATGTAATTATACTATAGCCTAAATTGTAAGTAGACTTATTTAGTTTTGAGGAAAAGAGATAACTATAAATAATTTTAAAGTGATTAATTTTGCATCTTTAAACTTCAAAGTTATCTTATAATTAGAAAAGGAGGGACTAATGAAATAAAATTGTTTATAAAATCAAGGGACCAAATATATATTTTTATCTTTTACTGTTTTTCAGAAATTTGAAATTATGTATTTAAATAATATACTAAAAGCCTTTTACTGCTTAAAATTTAAATTTATGTACTGCTTATTTTGATATTATTACTTTAATATATAATTTTTTGTCAAAAAAAATTAATATTATTTTACCAAAAAAAAAAGAAAATGTTTAATTGCAGAAAGATATTTTTTAAAGCATTAATATCTGAAAATTACTTGTCGGTAATATAGTTGGACATCACAGCTTTCCTGTTCCCATGTACACTTGCCAAATGTTGGCTTTTCTCTCTAGCATGTTTAATCAGATGGAACAACCTCCATTCTCAGGAATTTCTTTTTTGCACGATACATAATCAATTTATTTTATCGAAAAAAATTGTGATGAGTTAAATTATTTAAATATATTTTAATTTAAAACACTAAAAGATAAAAAAAATCCATGATGTATGTTGTTCTTTGATTTGTTAAAAAAACCTCTTTTCAGTTGCTAGTAAAAATGTAATGGAATAAAAAAAAAGTAATGGAACCGTTACATTTATAACTTTGAAACAGTGATGTGAGTATAAATTTTCAAACAACTTTCTTAACCTAAAATAAAAAAATATAAATTACTTTGAAACAATGTTACGTGGTATTGTTTATTAGTTCTAGATATATGTTTTATTTCAAACATGCTAAGCATTCTAGAATATAATCTTAATAGTTGTAATACGGAAAATTATAGTAAAAACGTTAGAAATTCTTGTTTGATTTAAAGTCAAATTGTTTCTAGATGTTGATGTTCATATGTCAATCCATATTGAATTATAAAACTGACTAGTTATTTTTACGTGAAAGACTGTGATTTTATTTTATACTCCTATAATGTGTAAATAGTTAAGTTACAAATTAAATTTGAACATTTGATAAAAATTTAACTTTAAATGAAGAGTATTAGGTAAAAAAAAATTTTGCTCAAAATATTAGGTAAAGAGTCTTGTAATATACGTAGTAAACATGAAATCATTATATTTTTTCTAATGGGTTAAGGCTCTTAAATAAAGTTTTACCCAAGATGTTACATGCAGTGAAATTTTTTTTCTGGATCTTAAATGCTCTTAAAATACTATTTCATAGTTTTATTGTCATTTTTAATGGGGATAGGTTAAGTAGACATACATGCTGACATATGCATAACACATAATAGGTAACAAAACTAAAAAAACTACTTTAAGCCTTTAAGATCCAAAATCAAATCTTCCGGGTGCTTGGTGCTCTTTCCAGAAAACTTAAAGGACATTTAAGAATCTTAGTCTTAGTGACATCATTATGCATTCAACAATAATTTAATTTGATGTGATGCTCTGTGTGATATAGGTAATGTCTATTTTGTACGTCTGTTAAATTTTAGTACAATAGATGTGAAATAATACTTCCAAGACATTTAAAATTCGAAAAAAAAAAAATTCTTGCGCTAAAATCTGTTAAGGTAAAACTTCTTTAAGTACTGTTTCAGAACCTAAACCCAAATATAAAGCACAACTAAAATTGTGATTCGGTATAAAATATAAAGTGATTCGAATTCGTGGATGTTTCAAAATTTGCTTGGGCTAGAATGTAGAAGTGGTGGATGTGGAATAAAGGAGAGAATATGAACAATTTTTTTACCTGTAATATAAACATGAATTAGTAGAAAATTTCACATCACCTTTCAGTAAAAATTACTCGATTCAATCCAGATTTTGCATACTGTTATATACACTTCAAGTGGCCCATATTATTATTGATCAAGTGTTTCTTCTAAAAAATATCGGGTTTGAGCAGGGTGGCAGCAGTCTATAATAAAAGTATGGGCAATGACCCTATTTTGCTCTTCAAGTAACCACCCTGAACCATTAGGCACCCTAAACTAACATCGGGTGCAATTTTACCCTTGACGAATGTAATGTTGACATGTGTGGTCCACATGTCAACGTTATATTCACCAGATAGTAAAATTGGATCACTTTGATTACTTCAAGGGTACAATTGTACTAAATGTTAGTTTAGGGTGCCTAGTAGTCCAGAGTAGTTACTTAAAGGGCAAAATAAGTTCATTACCCTAAAAGACTAAAAGTAATCATCACTCATCCAGTGTCTTGTTTGCAATTTACATGAAAATACAATCTTTTATTGGGATGAAAATACAATTTTAGCACTTATTTATGATTATGTTGACTTTTTTCTCATTAATTAATTTATATTAAATAGACATAAAATTAGAAATTTTGTTGGGATTGTAAGGAAGATCGAGTTAATTTAGTTTAATATTTTTTATGTTTGTGAAGAATACTAATAGTTTGTAATAATATGTGTGCACAATTGCAATGAGAATGGCCCCAGAGTGTTTGTATCATCCGATAAATCATTAGTTTAACTTAACTACTGTGCTGATAAAAATTTGAACATGCAACAATGTTAAAAGTTGGTGTTAAGAGTATAACCAAAAAGTATTCCACATCTCACTGTTCTCGCTAAATTTTAGCCCATTTGAGCTCCCATAACATGGGTACTTACCTGAGACGATAATAAAAGAAATTCAAGTGTGGTGTCAGTTGGGTTGGGTTAGGTTATTAATCTAAAATTAGAAAAGGATTGTGAGGAAGGAGATTGCTGTTGCTATTGTGGGTAGAGAACCGGAATATTGGAATAAATAGTGGGCAGGAGATGGATAATGAACAATTATGATTTATGATATTACAAAAATGAGGAGAAAAGTTGGCAAGTAATAGTACTTCATATATAATTTTTTTAATATTAAAATGTATGGATAAATTGGGTCTCTGGACTTATCATGGTCAGGCAAACTTTCAAGTTTATGGAGTACATAAACATATATTGTCCAGCAAATATTTTATTTCATCGTTTTGATTAAACTAACAACCTCATAGTTTTAAACCAATTACTTCCTCCCTCTATAAGATTCTTTTAACCAAATCATGGATTCCAAAAAATATGGTAAAATTTGTTAGAGAGCAACAACAACAAACATATTTATAAAGTTATTAAGGAAAATATTAACAAAATACATTTATTATCTCACTAATTTAAGCATAACCTTATACTTTTGGACAAACTCATTCCAAAGAATAAATTCAGCTTGTAGTATAGTATGACTGAGGATTCCATAGTCCATAAAGGTAGAATATCAGGAATTGAGGGGCAGTTGCGCAATAATTACTAAAGAAAAGGAAGCTTTTTTGGGACCCATGGCTAAGCCTGCCCAGAAGGCACCTGGGAGGCAAAAGAAAGCAAGGAGGCGGTCTCATCTGGACACTTCTTATTGAGAGACACGTGGATAATTACGCAATTGCCCCCCACCCCTTCCTTTTTATATTATCAACCTCAACCCCTTCTTCACACGCTCCTTCCCTTGACTCTCCCTTCTTATTATCAATAATTATTTATTATTTAATCATATAAAATATAAATACTAATGGCTTGTGCTTATGGTCAAACCGCAACCCCTGAGGTTGGCAAGGGCCGGGGCCAGGTCTCCCAAATGTTTTTTCTTTTAATTTCTTCTTAAATTTTAAAAATAACTGTATGACTTTTATTTGAAATAAAATACTACTCATTCCCTTATTCTTTACTAGTTTAATTCAAGAAAAAATTAAATTTATTATAGAGATTATGAAAACTAATTATACTATTCAATAATGTTATATGTTGCATGTTATTAGATTTTACATATGCCATGTGATTTTATATCATTAATCAAAAGTCATTCATATTGTTTCATTCATCTCAAAAAGATTCAATTGGATTTTATATTAAAGACTAGATTCAGTATCATAAATTCTAATATAAGATTTGGTTATTTGATTTATATATATTAAATAAGCAAACTAAATTACTTAAAAATAATTATTTTTTTTAAAAAAAAAACTGCTTATATCATGAGATTATATATAAACCTGCATTTTGAAACAAGAAGAGTCAGAGAATACCTATCATGAGGGCATTGGCTTTTTCAGCCAAAGCTCAAAGCTAGGGATGAAACACTAAAAGTCAAACCCCGTCTTGGTTGACTGGCGCGTGCCCACCTCACCCCACTTTTGACCCACTCTTCTAATGTTATTATACTATTCCCTCTTCCCGTCTTCCTGGAGTTCCCACCATTGAAACATTTTGGAAGGACTCCAATTTTAAAAAACTATAACTTTTCTTAAACCAAATTGTGATTATAGTATTATATAAGTGTATAACAAAAGCTGAACCCATCTATCCATAACATCAACATTTTGAACATTAAACCTTCTAATTTCTCAAAACTGTGCCTTAAGCTGAGAATTCATGTGTGCGAAGCTGCTGTCATCTCTCTTTGAAGTGACTTTTCAAATTGTATTTATTACTATTTGATTATTATTAAAAAAAGACTTTTCAAATAAGGATAACCACTTTGATCTACATAGTATTAAGACATCCAACTTGGTCTCCATATGTAGACATCTAGCCTTAAATTGGTCCTCCACTATCTGCCATTCCCACTTGGTTTGCAACGCTAATTAAATTACGGAAAACTTTTTAAACTCGGATCTAACTCTATTTTGAATTTAGATTCAAGTATAAGTTAATATCTTAAAATTCCAGCCAAATAACTGAACCATCGATGGAAAACATTAGTGACTTCCTATTTTGCATTTGAATTGTTTGAGGGGTTAGATCAGGTTGAGTCATTGATAAGCATATAATCTTTGAAACATAATAACAAAAACCAATAATTTTCACGGCCTTTTTAGATTGGTTGATATTCTTGAACTAATCAATTTATAGCTCTATTGTTTCTATACCTACAACTCCATCTGTACAAATTTAAGCTACTTACAAAACTTTATGATTGTAAAAATTTCAAAGGTTGGGCAATTTATTAACATATAATATATAGTTTATGGGAACTTTGTAGAGTAACTTTTAAAATAAGGAAAATTAAAACACATTCTAAATATAAATAATTAAATGCATGCAATGATAATTATTTTGTTTGATTACTTTGGGTTTATCTAGTAAAAGAGTTGAATATTCAACAATTTAATTAGTTGTTGTTTCAATTGTGTGCTAAGGGAGACATCTCCACATAGCTAGCAGAGATGGGTAAAACTTAATTGAATGAAAAATAAAAAAAACTTAGTTGTTGTGTATCTACTATGTATTTATGGCTTGACTAATACTCTCTACGTTCCTAAATATAAGATCATTTTTCCTAATTTGAGTAGATTAAGGAAGTTAGTTAAATTAGTTATTGACACATGATATTACCAATTTATCCCAACGATATATCTTTATCCTCATTCTCCCTCTCTCTTGATTGTTATAATAGATAAGCATTATTAGGGTTAATTTGAGAAAAAGTTGAGAAAAGTTAGAAAGTGATATTATATTTAGGAACATATTGAAATTTAAAGGTGATCTTATATTTAGGAATGGAGGGAGTAATAAACAACATTTTGAATATATTTGATATGATGTAGCATCATAAAATCTTGATATTTTTGGCAAACTAAAAATAAATGGAACCTTGATTTTCGACATGACATAGGGCCATATTATATTTCTTTAATATTGTCTCCCTTTTTAAGTGTAACCTTACATAGGTTAAATTATGCTCAAGAAATTGCTTATGATTTTTAAGTGTACAACCTTGATTTTCGACATGATTTTTCTGACCACAAACAAATTAAAAATGGCTTGGTACACCAGATTCAGGCAAGAATGCTTTGAAGTCGAGGGTAAGGGGAGAGTAAAATTGTATACAAACAACAAACCATACGAAACCAAATTGTTGTCAATTTTCAAGACTAGATGTTTGAAATGAGTACAAATGTTGTGAAAATTTCTCGTGAGTTTTGAAAATCTAGTTGTCAAATGTTGGATGTTGTAGTTTGAATTCCATGATTTTTAGATTTTAAAATACCCACATTGATATTAGAAATTAAATTAGCAAAAACATCTTAAAAATCTCCATGTATCTTGAAAATCGAATTGTGAATAATGTTGGATATACTTTAATGTTGGATTTCAGAACTTTTTAGATTTAAAAATACTTACATTAATATTGGAAAGAAATACAAACATATTGGAAATCCTCCACACACACATATTGGATTCTTGTTATAAAACTTAATAAGGATGTTTTTTACTTTAATTTTAGCTAAAACATTTAAATTTCACTTTGTCCTTGTGGAGGCAAAGTAAAGTTCATAAAACTTTGGGATTTGAGGTTAATTTTCTACAAAGCGGATTGATGATACTTTCCTATGAAAATATCTAAATGTGTGAAAATTTCAATCAATTCTTTTTATTAGGATTATCAATATGTTAAAGTATACTTATAATTCTTTAAGTTTGAACAACATCATCTTTTGGTCCTCTAAATTTGAAAAGTTCGTTTTTAATATTTTTCAATTAACATAGTTAACTTTTCTAATGGACAATATAATGCATATTGGGTGCATTATTTAAAATGCCGACCAGGTTACATTAAAATGTTTACATATTATAGTTAACTTGAAAATATCATAAAATATAAAAAATTATAAAATCCTAATCAATCTCTAGACCCATCAATTCTAAAACACCCTTAGCTCTAAATTGTTAACATTTTATTATAAAACCGCTTCAACAAGTACGAGTTTCCGCAACCCTCATTAAATTAGCTACATATTATTTCCTGGTTTTTTTAAAAGTTATTTACTTTAATGAGATGTACATATATTAAAAATATTAAAATTTTTACATGTTAACATTTATTTGGTGAGCAAGTATTTGAAATTTATTCAGTCAGCATTTACACTATAGAAGTTAACTACTACCTCCGGTCCTAAATATAGGACCTAGATAACTTTTTTTTTGGAGAGGTTAAGGTTTCAAAATAGTTTACTAAATCATGACATATTTGATATATTTTTAGATTATCCATTAGTTTATAAGTAAAATAAACTAGCTTAAGGGAAAAAAATAGGTATATCAATTTATAATTAATTTATTTTACTTTTTTTAAGGATTTTTTAAAAAAGTCAATTAGGTCTTATATTTAGGACCGGAGGGAGTATATTATAAATTAATTTTAAAAGAGTAAACTTTTTAAAATGAAAAGACTAAAATAAGAATTTATCAAAATTTAAGGACTAAAATTAAATTTTTATCTTAAAATTGTCTGTTTAACAAAAATCTGCTGCTCATTGACGCGTGCCATCCTTTTCAGCGCAATAACTACATATCTTCCCAATATCAATGTCAATCATCACACCTAAATCCCCCCCATCTAATGCAAGAAATTGGGTGGATTGGGAGGTGTCATCAATTAGACAAACAAGTAATTTTAGAAAATTCAATTTTTTTTTCTTTTCTGAGAAAAAGCAAAATTGCTGAAACAAATCTACAGTTTCCTCTTTTCTATCCTTTCCCATATCAAAGATATATAGAAAAATCATAATAAATAATGACAGTTGAATTTCAAAATCACATCAAGAAACTGGATTTTGACTAGTAAATACTAAAGGTGCACACATGATGGATAAGACCGGGCTAAATAATTGTCATGGTGGAATTTTTGGCCCGACACCGGGACCTATCTAGGGTCACACTACAATCATGTTGGTCCCTAAGTTTTTTTTACAATAAAATTAAAAAATCTTGTATATTAAAAAATTAATGAATTATGTGGAAAATAAAAAATTAATAATTTTTTTTTTAAACTAAACTAATCAATTATAAAATAGTGTGATAATTGTGTTAATTAATTAAAAATATTAATAAAATAGGACCTTACTTAGGTCAAGTTCCTCCATCTAGGTTCTTCATTTATCCAATTACTGACCATTAAATTGAATGGATGGTTGTTATAAAAGGACAAATGTCATTCCTATATTAAAAAAACTTGAGAACCTGGAGAAAGGAACTTGATGTAAGTTTTTTTCAATAAAATAATCGGGACGAGCCGCTTTATTGGTCATGTAGCATATGCCTTGGTCATATCCTACCTGATGGTTAGGTCAGTCTTGTCCTAACATGGTTGGTCCCAGGCTACATTTTGACCGACCATTTTTTGCATAGGACCAGATCAAGTCATGATGGACCAATCAGGCTGTCAAACTTTTGTGCAGCCATAGTAAATACTACTACTCCACTGCTTAAAATGATTTTGAAATTCAATTGTGCATTATATGGGATTTCCCCAATTAATTTTTTACTTCTAAAAAGAAAATGAAAAGTATAACAGCAGAACTTAACCCGTCCTCAAGTGTGAAAGAAGCAAGAAAGAAAAAAAACAAAAGAGGGAAAGACCCGATTGATAGGCCGTGAATTTTTTTTGCTTAGAGCCTTCAGTGTCCGGTCCCTTTGGGAACCGATTAATCCGAAGTCGCCACCGGGATTCCCCATTGTGGGGGTGACGACTTCCCAAGGGTTTGAACCCATGACCTGGTAGGTGCGGTGTCTTATCTTCCCATTTCTTACCAGCTGGTCTACGCCTTTGGCAGAAACGCGTGAAATTAACACCAAAGCATATACTCCTCCCATATTTCCTATTTTCCTTTCCTGTCCTAATTTGCAGCGTAGCGTCCGTAATGGCGTAGGAGACATCCCAGTGGGCCCCACTTCCAACAGCTTCCACTTCCCTTCTCCCCTTCTTCCCCTCCCCCCATATAAATACCTCCCCCTCCCCCCACTTCTCCTCACCCCAAAATTCCTTCCTTCCCTCTCTCCCTCATAGCCGCCACGTCAGCATATGTCTCAAAGGCCCTCCGTCCCTCACTCCTCCTCCATAGCCTGTGGCCTCCACTCCCACCTCCTCATCTCCTCTGAAATGAACCCCAGCTCCAACTGGTCCCACTAACACCATTCCATTACCCATCTTTCCTCATTTTTCCCAATTCCAATTTTGCCCCTCCTTTTTTTTTCATTCTTTTATTACTCTCCAAAGATCTATTCTTTTCTCAAATGGGTGTGAAGGGATTTGTTGAAGGAGGCATAGCGTCCATTGTGGCTGGCTGTTCCACGCACCCACTTGACCTCATCAAGGTGCGCATGCAACTTCAGGGTGAGAACAACGCCCCTAAACCGGTTCACAATCTTCGACCGGCGCTTGCCTTTCATCATCACACCTCTGTCAGCCATCTTGTTCCTCCGGCCCAGCCGGTTCCACCGGTTCAGGCTCGTGTGGGACCCATCACTGTTGGGGTGAGGCTTGTTCAGCAAGAAGGGGTGACCGCTCTTTTCTCTGGTGTCTCTGCCACGGTTCTACGTCAGTGCCTATATTCCACCACACGTATGGGGCTCTATGAAATTCTCAAAAAGAAATGGTCCCATCCCAATCAGGGTATGTTAATTAGTTTTTGAGAGATTTTCTCGTGATTTAATTATTATGATTGAAACATAATTTTTACTCTTATGTTCTGCTCTTAAATATACTATAATATTACAAAATTTTGGTTTTTTATCATTCATTTTGTGAAAGAAATCAGAGTTTTGTGTTTTATAATGTTATAGTATAATGCAAATAACTCAAGCAAGTTAGTAAATTATTTATTTTTTGTAAATTTATACAATTGATTCATATTTTCTATGTATGTGATGACCTTGTATAGAGGAATATCAAATTGTGATCACTACCGAATATCGAGGTGACAATTGCATCTCAAACAAGAGATTTAATTTTATAGAAGTGGCAAGGAGATTTTACTTATGCCTATTAACAACTGAAATACCTTTCGATAATGAGTGAATGGGTTGTTATTGATCCTATCTGATATTAAATCTCTTGCTTGAAAGTAAGGGGAATTGTTCCAATATCAAATTGTAAAGTATCTAGTTAAAAGAAGTCAAATTGTAAAGTGGCTAAATTTTTTTATGATTAAGTAACTAATCTATGTCTCTTCCAATAGGTACCATGCCATTGTCTAGCAAGATCACGGCAGGCCTGATCTCCGGCGCGGTGGGTGCGGCCATTGGCAACCCGGCGGATGTTGCCATGGTGCGTATGCAGGCGGACGGGAGGCTCCCACCGGCGAGTCGCCGGAACTACACATCAGTGGTGGATGCAATTACCCGAATGTCAAAGCAAGAAGGCATCACAAGCTTGTGGCGTGGATCATCTCTTACAATCAACCGTGCTATGCTTGTGACAGCCTCACAATTGGCCACATATGACCAAGTGAAAGAGGCCATTTTGAAGAAAGGTGTCATGCGTGATGGGCTTGGGACCCACGTCACGGCCAGCTTCGCTGCTGGCTTTGTGGCGGCCGCGGCGTCGAACCCGGTGGATGTGATCAAGACGAGGGTGATGAACATGAAGGTGGAGCCAGGGATGGCACCACCTTATTCTGGTGCGTTGGATTGTGCTGTGAAGACTGTTAAAGCTGAAGGTCCTATGGCTTTGTATAAGGGTTTTATTCCTACTATTTCTAGGCAGGGACCTTTTACTGTGGTGCTGTTTGTTACCCTTGAACAGGTGAGGAAGTTGTTGAAGGATTTTTGAGGAAAGATGGTGATGATCATGATGATGATGACAAAGAAAATTAGAATGTTTCAGGGTTTATGTTGTACTTTTTTACATTTTTATTGGTAATGTTTTGTGATTGAGATGGAGAAAAAGTCAGCTGTGTATTGGTATTATGATATCAATAATGAATTGGGTTTGAATTGAGGAAATGGTTATGTTTTTCGATTGATTCTTTCAAGGCAAGAAATTGTGGGAAAGTGTCAAGGACTTAAACGACAGACACTAGATATGTTCAAGT
The DNA here is from genome assembly GCA_029929735.1 of Mimosa pudica. Lineage (NCBI taxonomy): Eukaryota > Viridiplantae > Streptophyta > Magnoliopsida > Fabales > Fabaceae > Mimosa > Mimosa pudica. Next base: position 6,238,601 of record JAKELP010000017.1, on the reverse strand, counting down.
TTCTTGGCTCGAGGTTTCTGCAATGTAGGATTTGTGTTCTCTGTTTTTAACGCTTAAGAATCACATAACAAGATTTGTATCAAAAAAGAATCACATAACAAGATTGATATTTATTTTTAAGGTTAAAGATCATTTTGGCCACCAAACAATTTTCAATGTATCAATTTGGCCTATAAACAATTTTCGGTCTCAATCTGGCCTATAAACAATATAAAAGGCTCATTTTGGCCACTACTCTACTGGAAAATACTAAAATACTAAAAAATTATCGCTCCTACCCCACTCTTCTCTTTCCACCCTCCTTCACCCATCTGACCATCACACTCCTCTCTCTATACCAACCTCACCCACCATCCGCCGCCTTCTCCGCCACAACAAATTCACCTCCACCTTCTCCACTCTAAACAAATAAAAAGGCAGCCAAGATTTATCGAGCATGGTAAGACGGTGAAGAGCAGTGATTGTTGTGGTTATATGCTTCTTGGCAAAATCCAGTTTCTTAATGTCACGACATATTTCTTTTTTTTTTTGTGGTGGTCACGGCATATTTCTTAAACCATTGTATCACTCTGTACAACTTTTGTTTTTATTTCTCGGATCTTGAACATTATTTCCTGCATTATAAAATGAAAACAGTTAAACACAAAATGACATTCAAGCTCGCAGAGAAGCTCAAAGGAGGAAAAGAGCCAAAGAAAGCATTACAGATAAATGCAAGGAAAGGTAGTATAAATAAAAAGTGACTCTTGAGAAGATGTAACTCATCAAACTCATGGCATTCAATCAGGAAACCACTTTTCACATGCATGCAATCAGAAATACAGAGAATGATGTGAATCTATAATTGTGAGAGAAAGAAGTAGAAGAATATAGAGAATGCGAGGGTGAAGGGAAGAGAGACAACCTCCACAGCAGTTGTAGCAGCAACAAAATCTTCTTTGGCTTTAGTCCTTGAATTGCTCTGAAAATACAGAATAGAAACCATCAATGATAGCTGCCAAAAACTACTGAAGATGGAGAGAAGCCTTGCACCAAATCTACTAAACCGGTGAGGATGAGAGATTTGGTGGGACTTGGGAGAGAAGTGAAGTGAGTTTTCAGGTGGAGAGTGGAGAAGGTGGAGGTGGATTTGTTGTGGCAGGAGAACGGCGGACGTTAACAGGTGAGGTTGGGATAGAGAGAGGAGTGTGGTGGTCAGGTGGGTGAAGGAGGGTGGGGAGAGAGAGAGGTGGGATAGGGATGATATTTTTTTATTTTTAAAGGTGAGACCCACATCTTCAGAAATTATATTAAATAAGTTTCAAAGGTATTTTAGTATTTTCCAGTAGAGTAGTGGCCAAAATGAGTCTTTTATATTGTTTATAGGCCAGATTGAGACTGAAAATTGTTTATAGGCCAAATTGATACATTGGAAATTGTTTGGTGGCCAAAATGATCTTTAACCCTTATTTTTATAGTAAATGAATGAAATATGGAAAACAATAACTACATTACTTATTTGGGAATTAATTGCAATTAAGTACCGTAAGTTATCAATCTAACTCTTACAATTTATCGAGTTGTCAACTGTGATTAGTTGTATTGCGCATGATATTAAGAGCCTGTTTGATTGTGTGAAAGAAAGTTAATAATTAGAAATTGAAAGGGTAAGAGATGGAAAGTAGGAGTAATGATGAGAGAGTAAAGTTTGTGGGCCCCAGGACAAGTGTGAGATGGAGAGAGAAAACTTGTGGGCCCCGGAATATATGTAAATGATCATATTACCCCTTAACTTTTCAATTATTTTCATCCCACTTTCCTTTTCTTCATACAACCAAACAAGCCCTAAATGATTTGTTTAGATTTTATTGTGATTTTCGAAATGAAATATTGGTGGTAATTGTGAACTTGGTGATCAAAAGGAGGGGGCATACGGCAAACGACTTGAATCACGTCACTTTAATTTTAATGTATTGATTTTCTCTCCCAAAACGTGGGGGGATATGTGTACGAAGAACACGCGTAAAATTGATTACTTACAAACTAGACAAATTCTAACAGCCTGGAAAGCGATGGATACATTTTCTTCAATCACAAAATGACGACGGCCATGATTTAGACTTATTTATATTTTAAGACGAGTCAGAGCCTCTTCTTGCATGAATTACTACGACAAGTTATGTATTTTATATTAGAAAGATTATTAATGAAAATACTTGTGTTGGTAATCACATTACATTCTCTCTGTTTTTTTAACAAGACCAAAGCCTACATGAGACTAATTGAAAGCAGAAACGCAATTACTTGTTATCCCAAAATATCACCGATCAACATAACCAGTGTACATCCACGGAAGGGTAAACATTTCAGCGTGTTTGGGAACAACTTTAGGCCTAAGTTTGGGTCTTACTTCAATTGTAACGAGTTTCTCCTCTTGCTGAGCTTCTATAGAGAAAAAAAAGTATTTTCTCACCGTCGTGAAGTAGCTTCTCACATGTAGTGAGGCCACTTAAATGTGCTTGTGTCGAGGGAGTGGGGCCTGTGCAGTTTCTTCTTTTCTCTACTACCCAATATAATGTGTATTAAACTTACATTGCTGCAACTTAAAATAATACTACCTCCGGTCCTAGATATAAGACCTAGTTGACTTTCTTGAAAAATCCTTTAAAAAAGTAAAATGAGTTAATTATAAATTGACTTACCTAATTTTTTCTCTTACACTAGTTTATTTTACCTATAAGCTAATGGATAATATAAAAAGATATCAAATATGTCATGATTTAATAACTTATTTTGCAACCTTAATCTCTCCAAAAAAAAGTCAATTAGGTCTTATATTTAGGACCGGAGGTAGTATAATTTTCGATGTTTAAAAAAAAATTTAACTTTTTTTTACTTCATGTTTCCAACATGAATTATTCGTAATTATAGACTTGTAAAATCATAAACAGACATTTAAAATTAGCGGTGTAAGGTGCATGTGGGGGCTGGGATAAAAAAATGTTTACTTTATACTCCAACCTGTCCTAATTATAAGATTATTATCTTTTTTTTTAGAAATTAAGGATATAAAATTAATCAATTTAAATAGCTTATATCTATTTCCTTTATTAAAAACTAATTAATTCGACTTACAAATTAACATATAATATAATTTCATATGATATATATTATAGTTTTAGACTTTATCAAAAAAATATATTATAATTTTAGTGCTCTAATTTACTTCCCATGTGTATTATTTTGTGCGTTATCAAATAAAAATCACGTTTCCATCTAAACTTAATTTTCAAAATAATCATTTAAACATGTTTCCAAAAGTCATTGAAAAAGAAATCACTTTTATAATGACAAATCCAAACGTAAATCACATCACACAATTTTGACTTCACCCAATCTTAATTTTAAAAAAGTTAGATTGAAAAAAAATTCACTTCTCTACTAAGATATCCAATCAAATCAGGTTAAGATCTTTTTGGAGTGAAAGTCACCTTGTTATTTCCTTCCAATTCCCATGCAAGGGACTTTTATCCTAAGTTTTCATCTAAACTTACTTTTATATATATATATATATATATATATATATATATATATATATATATATATATATATATATATAAAAGTCAAATTGAAAAGAGTTACTTCTATAATTACAAATCTAAACATAAATCATATCACCAATCTAACTTCTATCTCATCTTAGTTATAGTTATATAAAGGTTAGAATGAAAATAAATTACTTTGTCACCGCCTATTGGGTGTACTAGAGTTACAGGTAGAGATATATCTTTTTTCAATCTAACTTTTTTAAAATAAAATTAGATGAAAGTTATATTGTGTGATGTGATTTATATTTGAATTTGTAAGAATTAATGTAACTTATTTTCAGAGTAAAAGTAAGACTAAACCCTCACTTTTTTCTCATTTATGACTTTCTCTCTTCATGGTACTGCCTAACTTTTCTCCATAAGCAAAAAAAAAATTTATTCGCGAAGCTCTTTTGGAGGCAAAAGCCCATCAAAAAATAAGTTCACCCGAAACATAAAAAAATTGAAAAAGTAGCTTTGTGGCCACGCAGAGCTTCTGTATTTGCAATGATTTGACTAGCCCTGTGAAGAAGAAGCAATGCAACTCAATTCTTGGTTTTGCTAGGAGAGGAGAGCCAGCGAGGAGAGACGGAAAAAGTTCTTATATATTCGGCGGCAAAGTTTGGAATATGCACTTTATTCACATCTGATATTCTTGCTCACACAATTTTTTTTGAACATACAAGGATGAAAATGTTGAACCCTACATTCGACTATTCGAGTATATATGCTTAACTTTATATATAACCAATAGATTGAATTGCTTTGTTCCACATATCATCTCTTCCATCCCTTCCAAATATCACAACCCACAAAAAGGCTAAGAATATTTTCACATATACATGACCGCCCTAATCAAACTTCTTTATATAGTTGTTTGTGTGTATTTTATCATGATATCTGCTACAAGCCTACAAGTCAAAAAGAAAAAAAAAACTTAATAATTATTTAAGATTCAAATGGCTCATCAACCATTTATTTAAATCCGAGAACTTATTTTTATGAACTAAATTTAAAAACTATAAATAAATGCTACGAACTAGTAACACTAAGAAGACTTTTCGTTTTCAGCTAACGACAAAGTTGATAAAACTTCAATAAATATCTGGCAAAAAAAACTTCAATAAATGTTATTCAGAATATAACATTTTAGATTTTGTAAAAAGTTATTCGATTCTTCATCACTGAATTATGTAGATCTCATAGAATGTAAACCTTAGGTGGAGGATGATGGATAACGAATACCACACATAAGTTGTCGAACGGGCCACATCCATAGAACAATAACTGGTTGAATAAGAAGGGAACATATTGGGTTCTTTGTATTTAGTATTTATAGGGACGTCTAAAATAAATGGTTGAATTGACTATCCAACACCGCACCCTTCAAAGTCCATAGCCAGGTCATGGGTTGGATGACAACCACATAATCATCACAATTACTTTTTCTACAAAATTCTTTAACGCATGCCCTTACTTTAAACTAAGGGCATGCGTTAAATAATTTTCTTAAATCCAATAAAATTAACACCTTCTTTGGTTTTCACTTTTCAGTGTCTGCCTTGTTTTTTTTTTGGTTCAAGTGTCTGCCTTATTAATTACTTGATCTTTACCTCTCTTTCAGTTTTATAAATCTTGACATATCGACATTATATTCTTCAGAATTTTTCTTAAAAGGAATATGTATATGATGATTAATAGGTAAAAAAATTACATTAAACAATTTTATTGGTTACGAATAATAAATTTAAATACTTCATAGTATCAAATATCATACTACTTTTTGTGCATTGTAAGATATTTCAGGTCATTCTGTGCTAATGATCTTTTTCAAAATATGGACTTTATACGTATTTTTTATTATAGCTCTTTAAATATGTTTTTATATCCACACAAAATTGTATTTGTGTTTGTGCGTGTATAAATTCCTTGTGTATGATCATGATCCTTTTCCTCAATCATCAATACTACTTGTCGCTCAAGGAGGAAGGTAAAACTTTCAAATATCTTTATTACCTATATTCATAAAACGTTACTGTTGGAGACTTTACTCAAAAGAGAATATATAAAAAATTCCATTAATGCAACTGTTACGTATGCCGGGTTTAGTTACTAAGCTAAGTAAGGAAGTCGAGGATAATGGTGGGAAATAATATGCAAGGGATTACGAGTCACAAAGTTACCTTCTTTTTCTTTTTTCGAGTGATGTTATCCTCTTCTTTTTTTAGGCCAAACAAAGTTACCTTCTTCACTATAGATTGTGGGGGCTTATTCAAGAAGTTGGTCAAGATTACGCTCTTAACTAGTCAAACCAGGAATAAGAAGGGAACGGGTCTAAATATAATAATGAAGAATGAGTCTGAGTTAAATCAGGAGGAGGTGGAGGGAAGAGAGGAGATGGAGGTGAGGTGGAGGAGTGATGGGGAAGATGAAGAAGGAGGGAAGGAGGGGAAGAGAGAGGGGATTTGAGTTATTTTTTTATTATTTAGTGTGGGTCCCACCTAATTAAGCATGCTGTCACGTAAAAAAAAATGTCACATATTGCTACGTCAGCAAGCCCCATTAGTATTCCCAGTCAACTAACGGTCAAACTTAACACCTCTGTTTAAGAATGTTACATTTGCCTCATTTTGATTTATAGTGTACGGTTTTGCCCCTTAAATTTATCAGTGCCTCATGTGTCATTTTATAAATTTACCGTGGCTATTTTCGCACCTTTATTCAAATATAATTTACAGGCGCATTAATTTACTTTCGCAGTAGTTTTTGTCTATATATAATTTCAAAACATAGGTTTTAGTCCCATAAGAACAAATAACGGCAAAAACTTGAGAACCAAAACCATTTGAAGTTATATAGATCCAAATTAAAATAAAGATAAACCATAAGTATTAAATTTTGTATCGCCTCAGAAGAATAAAAACAAAAAGAAGAGATGTGAAATTATATAAAAGTAGACAGTGGCCACAAACAAAGTATGCATGATTTGAATGGGGCCACACGGGAGAGGAGACCCACAGAAAGTGCGCTTTTGGATCCTTTTCATCATTGGTCCAGAGTTCCACTACACACTCCATTTATCCAAAATATAAGTAGTAGTAAATTAAAGAGTGTGACTTATTCACTCCAGGCCAATATCATTACAAAAGTTAAGCTCACTCACGATGACTCCTCCACTTGAACCTTATTGGCGAGATCATCAGTGGTATTAATAATTGCAAAATAATATTCCATCCGCTCCTTAGTATAATATCTAATTAAATACTTTTAAGACAAATTAAAGAAGAAAAATATGCTAGTTGTTATTATACTAGCAACAAAAATTGTAAGTTGATCATAACATATGAGATATATTATCACATTATGTATTAGTTTATTAGTTAAATTACCTAGTTTGAACAGAAATTAGGTAAATTAATTTATAATGGACTTATTAAGTTTCCTTAAATTTTTTTGAAATAAAAAGTTCAACCGAATCTTATACTTAGAATTAGAAAAGAAAACCAACGTTCAAATCATAAAATTGATGATGTCTTGAATAATAACCCTCCACTTCCAATCATAAAGATCTAGTTGTATTGTCTTGAATGAACATAATTCACAAGCAACTTAACATCAGATTCAAATTGAATTTTGTCATGACCATGATTAATAGCTAATAACATCGCTCTTTATAAAGCAAGAGCTTCAGTAATAAAGGCTAATAGGGGATTTTAATTTATCAGTGAAACCCCATTTGAAGGAACCAGAATGATCTCTACATATAACTCCAATAGCAGCAAATTGACTCGTAGCAGAGAAGGCAGCATCAGCATTAATTTTCAGAAAGTCAACAAGTGGACACATCCAATTTTGGAAAGGCACTTGAACTGAATGTTGAATACTTGATTGAGTTGTAGCTGAAGCAAAATACACATTATTCAGTTTTTGTAAGCTCTATGACATCAATTGGGTTTGGGGTGATATAATAAAAACCATTTCGTTTCTGGCCTTCCAAATGTGCCAAATGTCAGCAACAGACTTCCGCTACTTCACGATCCTCCAACCCAAGGTTTGAATTTGTCAATTCTAGCCACCAACGAGTGAAGTTAGCGATCACTATTGTAACCAATCTAACACCAAATCCAAGTCCATACTAGACACAATGAGTCCATGGGCAGTGAAAGAAAAGATGTTCAATAATCTCATCTTTATCACTGCAAATCAGGCATACAAAGAATCAGCTCTTTTGCGCTAGAATAAATTGGCTTTCGTTGCAATTCTCGGTTTGAAAGTGTTCAGCATTAGCAAGTCTACATGATGAACCAGCAATGTTACTAGGATCCATGTCCTTTGAATATATAGCTTGTTTATATCCCAGGCAAACTGTGTATTCTCCATTGATGGCACCTTTCCATATTAATTTATACTTAATAATATTCCATTACTTGGTATTGGCATCATCATTATTTCAAACAACTCATTGGAAATAAGATGTCTAATAGATGATTGATTTTAAAGTTGTTGTTCGCACCGCAAGTGCACGGGTCGCGCCAAGTAATAAAGTGATAAGAAAGATCGTTTCCACGAGGATTGAGATACAAATCTAGTCAAGTAAGAGGCTTAATGATTAAATTAAGTTGAACTAACAATAAAAGTGATTTGATGAGTAAATGAGTAACAACTATTTTCTAAAGTTAAAATTGGACAATGATGACAAATTGCTCTTTTTCAAGGATTAATTGGTACCTAGGATTTTTTATCCCCCTGTATCTTGTAACATTTAATCAATTCCTTTCCATATTGCTTATATGTCTATATATGTGTTAAACTAGGGTTCTAAAATACTTGTAAACGCTCCGTCGAGTCAAGAACAAGTGTTTAATTCCATTAATCATGCAATCTCTTGTCACAATTAATAAAACCCAATTTCTAAGTTTTAGCCCTAATGTGACTATGTGAGGCTATTAAGTATATGTTTATCTAATTAACAAAATCATTCATTTGTCATGCAAACTTCAAATTCTCACACTATCTTACTCATGTTCTACACTTAACTTAGCTCTCTCAAGTCATAAGTTAAATGAACAAACCAATTAAATGGTGATCAAGCATTTAAAAGCATTAGAGCTAGAGTAAACTAAACACATATATATACATTCACAAAAGGAGAGGAGTTTTAAAGAGTTACTCCATACAAGAGTTCAAAATAATCCTAGGAAAATAGGTTTAGCTACTCATAATCAAATATAAACTACAACCCCAAAAGGAATACATAACATAAATGCTTACAAACAAGGAGAGATGAAGAAGGACCCAAGAAGAGGAAGCTTTAAATGTCTTTAATGCTTCCAACAACCTCCCAAATTCCAATCTTCAAACTCTAGCTCACCCAATGCCAAAAGACCCAAAGAAGAGAGTGTTTATGTGCCCTAAATCTTGCCCAAGTCGAGTATATCTGATGTGGTTCAAGTCTTGCCCTTTTATGTCTCATATTTTCAGTCAAAAACACACAGCTTCATTTTCTTCGCAGGTTCGCTATGCGTTCGCGAAATGCGAACCTCCAGCGAAGAATTTGGCAGAGAGGGTGTATTTTTGGATCGATTCGCTGTTTGTTCGCTGAGAGCTAACGTCTAGCGTTCCCTTCTTCGCAGGTTGTCTGTGCGTTCGCTGAGGGCTAACATCCAGCGAACCCATGTTTCCTTTTTCTCTTCTACTTTTCTTCATTGCTTCCAATCTTTTGATGTTCCTATGCTTGCCCATTTGTTCCTACTCACATTAACTTGAAAGGGAAGGTGAATTCCTCAACACATATATATAAAAAATTAAGCAATTTCAACTCATAATCTCAATCACATATATTTTATATCATTTTCTCTACACTATGAGCATTGCTATATTTCTATCTATTTATTTACCAAAAACATGTGATAAATCAGAAAATTTAGATGAAATGTGTGCGCAATTATGGAGCTTATCAGTTGTTTGAAACACATTTATAGTTGTTAATAGGGAGGTATCCAATTGAATTGGAAACTCCTGAAAATTAGCATGAGATTATATGTGTTATTTTATTTCTTAAATAAAAAGAATGATAAGCTGGAGAAAGTATAAGTTTAACAATTACCAAATCATGGTAGTTGAAATTTCCAATTGTTTATTAAAAAATTCAATAATATCTAGCTGTTAGAGTTACGTACAAACTAAGGTTAATATGACTGACTTTGATTGACAAATAAAAAAATTAACTATAAAGGGTTGAATTATCTAGGGGTATTTGCAGTTTAGTCCCTGGTAAGGGAAATTAATACTGGAAGGTCCCAATACATTTCAAAATAATTATAAAGTTCCAGGGGTCCTTTCCTGCAATTCTTTGCTTAACTTCAATGACCATTTTGCCCTCATTAAAGATGATTGCCATCTTACTGGTCCCTACAGGGGACTATGCTTTCATCTTATGAGGACAAAATGGTCATTGAAGATAAGCAAACAATTGCAGGAAAGGGCTCCTAGGACTTTATAATTATTTTGGAATGTATTGGGACCTTCCAGTATTAATTTCCCTTACCAGGGACTAAACTGCAAATCCCCCAATTATCTACTTCTTACATGTGGACCAATATAGTAGTGTAAAACACATAATTAGATATGTGGACCAATCAGGTTTTAGCTAGTAGGTTTTAAGAAGTATACAGATAATTTGTTAAAAATATGGACCAATACTCGTTATGTTTTCACAGGTGGACTGAGAACATTTTAAATTAAAGGCATTTTGGTAAACATACACAAAAAATGTACACTTATCTTATTAGTAAATTAACTAATACTCCCTCCAGTCCTAAATATAAGACCTAATCGACTTTTTTAAAAAATCCTATAAAAAAACAAAATAAGTTAATTATAAAATTGATTTACCAAATTTTTTCCCTTAGATTAGATTATTTTACCTATTAGTAACTAATGTATAATCTAAAAATATATCAAATATGTCATGATTCAATAGTCTATTTCGCAACCTTAACCTCTCCAAAAAAAAAAGTCAATTAGCTTCCTCAATTTATTCATTAACAATGTGAGTACTTTAGAAAAACTTTGTCAAATTAGAAATTTATCCTTCATTAAGGATCAATATTAGTCGGGGGTGTATGTCCAAGCAGTGCATATTAGTCGTTCCTATCTTCGCAAGCCTTTTTTTTTTCTTGTAAACAAAATGAATCCAAGGCGCGAGACTACAGAATGGGCCATTATTTGTGTTTAGGATCCAAAGCAAATGCTGTTATGTGCACTTCTGGATTAGGTACATGGACCGTGGAGGACATAACTGCGACGATTTTATGAATATAAACAATTTGTTGAAGTCAGCAGATACTACAAAGTAAGAGTAAAATATGTTGACATTCTTGATTATGTAACAGAACATAATATAGCTTTAAAAGAAACTTGATGAAGTAGAGTATGTCTGCTCAAATCATTCATGAGAAGAAGCTCGGCCTCTTAAATATGCTATTTGTAATGGCACCAAGTAGTTTTCTAAGTAAGGGAATCTAGTACTTAATTAGCATCTCTCGAATTTCATCTCAAAGCCACTATATGTTTGGGCCATTTTCGTCAAATATCAAACTCGTTTTCAACATATATTTATTTCACAGGGAAATGAGCCAACTCATTTAGCTAGAAGTTAAGATCATGGCTATGCATACGGTATGAAAATGGGCCAGTAAGTGTATTAGGCCCAATAAATGTTTGGTTCTGAACAGAATTATTTAAAGATATTAGGTAACTCCATGCCACATTTTTCTCCCAAGTTTTCCCATGAAATAGAGAAATTATGAGAGAGAAAAGTGTTGTTCATTATTGCTCAATGCTCATGTTCCAACTCACATACTCATTTTCTTTCCTCTCTATTTTCTCTCCTCCTTCATCCAAACATGATAGATGATAACATTTTCTCTCTATTTTTCTTTTCTCCCCATTTTCGCTCCTCCAATTTTCTTTTCTCTCTCATTTCCCTTCATCCAAGCAGACCAGAAGAGTAAGAATGAGGAGTGTGAGGAAGAAGAGAATGGTAGTTCAAAAAAATTAAAAAAAAAAAAGACAAAGAAGAGAATGCAAAATATAAGTAAGACAAAAATATGGGGCTCATGCAATTTTACAAAGTTTTTTTTCTTTTACAGTTAAACATTATTATTGACCATCGGGTCAAGGTAAAATTAGACTATAATTATTTCCAGAGTGAAAATATATCAATTATTAGTTTAGAGTGTCTAATGATTCAGTGTTGTTACTTTAAGGGAAAATGAGTGTTTCCCTTTTCTTTTCTCCTCTATGTTGTTTTGCTCTATTTAAAGTCATAGTTTGTGATTTGGTTCCATTAAAGCATAAATTCTAGTGTCCAGTGTTGTTCAATTGGGTGAGTAACCCTTCACACACATATGCACACTTTTTTTTAATCATACACACATACATACTTCACAATAGAGTTTCTGCTTCGTCGACGGTTGACCCATTGATAGGAGACATGAGGAAAATGACAAATAAAGGCATGTCGCGGCAAAACCATGCCAACATCTAAGTACTTTCGTCTCAATATACAAAACGCGTTTAATCTGATGAGGGAAGCTAATCTCTTTGTAATAGGTCTTTTGGTGTAATGCTCTTGTGAGCATAGGTTTCAGTTATTTCAAAAAAATAAACGCGTTTAGTACTTTCACGTCCATATCTCCCTGCTTCCATTATTATTAGCTCGTCATTACTTCTCTCATAACCTCCAGAAATCTCATAATACTAATATATATGATCATCTCTCTTTCTCAGCCACCAAGATGTTCACCATTCATATCCATCCAAAAGTTTGGAGATTCCTAGGATTTATGTCATGTGTAGTTGGATTTATATGTTATGCGTTGAGCCCCTCATTCCACGACCTATTTGGACACTGGACTTTGTCTAAGATAGTGTTCTACTCTATTCTGAGCACCATATTCTCCATTTTGACTCTCTTCATAAACAAGTGCCCTCAATTCTCTAGAGTTTTCTTGTTGAAAGCACATGTTGGGTTTCTTGCTCTCATGCTTACTTCTCTCTACTCTTTCGTAGAAGACCAAAGTCAACAACATGATGGTGGGAAACGAGACCAAAAGGGAAGGCCTAGGAACATATTAAGCCTAGTTTCATTTGCAGCATTTGCATTCATGTCGGTAAGTTTGTCTAAACAAATCCAACCGACATTTGATGTGGGTATATCCAATTTTTTCCTAGGTTGTCTCATCGTGGCAGTCATGAAACTGAACATTAAGATTGCTCTCGCTGCATCAGCTTTGTTCTATTTGCTCATCACCATTAGTTCCTGTTGGGATTTCAACATGGGACTGCCCTTTCTTGGTGATACAGATCAGCTTGCAAACACTGCCCAGCTCAATGAATTGCAGACTCTTGCTGCTCATGATTATGGTGACGAAGAACAAGGAGGTCATCATATGGAAATGTCAAGTTTGGATAAGGAGGGCCATCAGGAATTGGATGCAGTGGTTGAAATTCAAGTGGGAATTGATGAATGCGACCGTATTGATGAACTGGACAAATGGTTTCAGGCTTTGGAGGGCCCAATAAGTTTCTCATCTCCCTTTTAATGGATAGATATGGGAATGGGATATCAAGGTTGGGCCTCAATTAGTTTGTAATCACTTCAAGTCCAATATTATCTCTATTTTAGATAGTTTTGGAATATTTTACTCTCAAAGAAAAAAAAGGAACATTGTAATATTTTTGGAAAATGGTATTGTGAATATGACATTCTTGTAAATAATTTGTGTGACTAGTTTCACCTATTGGATCCAGTTGCAGCGAAATATTATAATGCCTAATTGTAGCCTTCTGAGTTCTGAGTCTCATCCACCCCACAAATATTATAGAATCTGCATTTCAGACCCCCCCCCCCTCCCCCCACCAAATACAAAAGCACCCAATTAAGTTGCAAAAAGTAAAGGTTTCAAACTGATCATCAGATACCATATATTATTGAAATGTCTCTTGGAATGGAAAGAGAGAAGATGCATGATAGATGATGCATAATATAACAAGAAGTTGACGAATTCCTTAATTCACGTGACTCTCTCCAATAAGACCATGGAAGTGGTTGAGCTCATTAACTAGAAATTGCTTGGATGCAATATCCTTTCCAACAAAAAAATACAAAAGAATACTATGTCCTGTTGTCTCTGCTAGTGGGCTGACCCAAACCGATATAATGGGTTAGCGGGTTGACCCGACCCGATAAGAGGACTCTAATTTCTTTGACCCGACCCGCTTTTTAAAAGCGGACTGAGTTAAACTTGGTGGGCCGGGTTGAAAAAACCTAACTCTGAACAATAGTGTTTGCACAGTTTCACCCCACAAATATTCCATGCATTGAACTTCATATGTATTTTCTTTTCTGATTTGAAATCTCAAACAAGAAAAAGTTTCAAACTGATCATAAAATACCATGTGTTATTGAAAATGATGTCTCCTAAAATGGAAAGAGAGGTGAATAGGTATTAGTGACTTCCGTAAAAAATCTTGGAACTGGTTTTTTTAATTAGCTAGAAGTTGCTTAAATGCAATATCCTTTCAACAACAAAATGATAATCCAAATTGCTGGGGAAAAAAACAAAACAAAAGCAATATGGTTTGTTCCCGACTGAAATACTGGGTTAGCGGCGAGTGATACCTATTGAAACTTATACAATTAAGCCCAATCCAAAATGAATAAATGCTTTGCAACGTTAACACAACTACAGCGGAAAATAGGATACTTCCTCAATACCCACATAAAGATATTCTAATATTTAGCGTTCAATAGCAATTACAAATATATATACATATATAAAGGTCAACTCAGTTCTATTCTTCACTTAATAAAAGTGCTGGAGAAGTGAAAATACTAGAAAATATCACCTTTACTTTATGTGGAGAGGTAGATTCAAACCTGCGACTTCATAACTCACGGCAAGCAAGCTTATCATTGATCAAAACCGCCTTTTCATATATATGTGTGTGTATGTGTATTGTTATGGGCCTAGAAGGTCCAGCCCAACATGAAAATAAGAGGAGATGTATTCGAGTCAGGAGGCCCACGTGGGAGCTGAGTGAGGAACTTGTTATATAGGGCCTAAATCATTTGAGGGGGGTGTGGAATATGTATTTTAGGAATTCCATCTTCTTCTTCTAGATCTTCCTTCCCCACCCTATACTTTTCTCTCATTGATTCTTGTTCTTGTTCATCATACTTCTTCTTACATTCAGTTGGTTATACGGTAATACTCAAGACCTTGTTGATTTGAGGAATACAACTGATTTGTTGATTGTTACTGTTAGAGTGAATTTGTTAAATTTTTATAACAACCTATCATATGCATGTGTGTGTGCGCGCGCAAAAAAGGTTTATTTCAATTGTGTAGAATTCAACACAGTGAAAAGCTCCCCGTGCTTCTCATTACGACGACTTTTGAAACTGGTTTTGTCAGAGGCACAAAGACAATCGTTACCTTTGTTTTGTTTTACTGTCCAATATGGCTGGTGACCCAGTTTCAGCTCGATGCGTCATGTAAGGTTGTTATGGATGGGCAAATAAGCGTGGATTTAAATAAAAGGGAAACTTTGAGGTATTTTCTTCAGAATCAAAGAAATTATGAGGCCTTAATAAAGAATAAACATTTTGACATTCTCATACAAGTAGCAGGACCTAATTAATCAAGAAATTAAACGTAACTTGAGGATTTAGAAAGAAAATGTTTTTTCTCATTTCTCAAATGATATACAATAAGAAATTTAGTATATATCCTCGTTAAAATCAATAGCAGTTATAGTTATGAGCATCAGCATGTACCGAGTACAATTATAAGCTCTGTGCACTCGTTTGTGATAAAATTCTGACCTAGATCGCTTAGATGGTCTAGACATTAAATTCCTAATCTGTAACTTTTCAATGATAAGCTTATTTTTTAAAAGGTGTAATTTGTAACATTATTTTTAATTTAAATTTCATATATAATACTCCTCTAGCCCTGAAATATATAAAAACAAATTGAGTGTGTTGATTTCTTTAGAAAATCCTTGGAAATTCCAATAAGTCACTTAGCTTATTGATTTGATTTGCTTGAGTTTTTTCATTAAATTAGTTAATTTGACTTATAAAATAATACATAATTTAATAATATATTTATGTTAAGATTAATTAACTTATTTTCCTTGAACCAATAATAAGTCAAACAAATTTATTTGAATAAAAATTCAGATAAATCATTTTATAAGTGATTACTGATAATAATATATTGCATCATATGTTATGTTATAATTAAATAACTTATTTTATTTCTTCAATCTCTAACAAAACAACTAAAAGAGAATTAAATTGACTGAAACTTAAAAATGTAATGTTTTCTGGTCCTCAGATGAACACGTCACGCTCTTTTTTTTAAAAGCATGCATGAAATGGCCAAATCTGCTCATCACAAAAAGGCAGAGGAGCTTTCTAAGACATTTCCACTATCTATGATGATACCAATGAAGGTTCAGTGTTTTTGCCATCCTGAGGAATATACTGTATTGTTATGTCGAATAATATCACACCCTGCTCAACTTATCTTTATTACACATTAGTACATGGAAAACCATGGCGGGCTGGTTTTGCTAGAAGTTAATCCCATCCCATCATTCGTTGGCATCATCCGAACTTCACCATATGCGACTAAGATATGAAATGATTAAATTAGAATTTATGAACGTATGAATTCAATATATATTAAAAAAGAAAAACCAATCAGCTGACCATTATGTGGTTACCGTACCGTGAGGTATAAGGAAAATGACAGACGAAATTTCGGGGTAAAACCATGCACATAACCCTAGTACTTTCGTCTCATTCCGCAAAACACGTCTTCTAGAACTTCCACTCCCACCTTAAATCTTACCCATCTCCTTCCATTACCTCTTCCCTCACACCCTCCACACTTTCACTATACAAATCATCTCACATTCTTAGCCACCATATTATCATGTTTAACGTTGATATCCACCCAAAAGTTTGGAGATTTCTAGGCTTCATGTCATGTGTAGTTGGATTCATATGTTATGCCTTGAGCCCCTCATTTCACAACTTGTTTGGACACTGGAATTTGTGGAAGATCGTGTTGTACCTTACTATAAGCATCATATTCTCCGTATTAACACTCTTCATAAACATGTGTCCGAAGTTCTCTGGGGCTTTCTTGTTGAAAGCACATGTAGGGTTTCTGGCTCTGATGCTTACCTCTCTTTACTCTTTCTTTTCACATGATGGGAAAGATGAAAAAGGACTTCAAAGGAACATATTAAACCTTGTTTCGTTTGCATCATTTGCATTCATGTCGGTTTGTTTGTCTAAACAAATCCAACCTGAATTTGATGTGGGTATGTCCAATTTCTTCTTAGGTTGTCTCATTGTGGCTGTCATGAAAATGAACATTAAGGTTGCTCTTGGTGTGTCAGCCTTGTTCTATGGGCTCATCACTATTCGTTCTTGTTGGGTTTCCATGCAGATAGGTGATACTAATGATTTAGAACGTGCAATCATGGCCCGTCAGCTTAGTGAAATAATAATGTCTGTTGCTCATGATGATAATAACGGTGATGACCAAGCCCACATCGAAATACCAAATTTGGATAACTATAGCCGTGAGGAATTGGATGCTATTGAAGAAATTAGCGAGGAACGTTATAAATGTAGCCATAATGAAGAATTGAACATATGGTTTCAAGCTTTTCGGGGTGCTCAGCACGATGATGAGCATCCAATGCTCATCATGGATGCGACCATGTTTTTAACATAAAGAATCAATTTCCTGATTTGCACAGAAGTAATAATTAATCGGATCTGAATTATCCATATCTGATATGGACAATATGCAGATTTGATATTTTAAAAAATATATTGTTTTTGAAAACGAACAAATTTAATATGTATATTATGTAAAATAAATTAAAGATAATATCTTAAAAAGGGATTTTAATTAAAAAAAGCATCATTTTTATAAAGTAAGATTTAGCCCGTCTATATTTGATTGGTTGTTTTTGCTTAGGAAGAAAATCCGTATGTCTAGCTTGAAGGTCTGGGCGTGCCGTTCAATAGGAAGTAAATGATTTAATATGTATATTATGTAAAATAAATTAAAGATAATATCTTAAAAAGGGATTTTAATTAAAAAAAGCATCATTTTTATAAAGTAAGATTTAGCCCGTCTATATTTGATTGGTTGTTTTTGCTTAGGAAGAAAATCCGTATGTCTAGCTTGAAGGTCTGGGCGTGCCGTTCAATAGGAAGTAAATGATTGTTCAGTTTGTAGAAATACTTCAAACCTAATCTCTCCTCTTTCATAGTGAATATTTTTGGTCTTTTGGATCACTTCACTCAAAAACCAACCAGCACACATGCAGTTCTTGATTTTCATTTCTGCCCCTCACATAAATATTCATTATTATATACTCTATGTCCGAATTATTTTACTTCTCCGCTCTCATTAAATAATACATAATAAAAATAAGGTGATATGACGGTGGTTGTGTCGCCTTTGGCTCATATGTAAAAAATATTTATAAAACGAATGAAAGCATGTGGCAATAGACATGCAATTGAAAACTTTCTCAATAGTTCAATGTTTAATTAAAATTACAAGGTGAATTAAAAGTCTAAGGGCCCGTTTGGTTCAATTGCACAACCCCTTAGTAATGCAACGAACTTTGTTGCAATAGGGTGCAATGCAATAATGATTACCATCAATGTGTTTGGTTGGTTATTTGCAAATTGTGGGGACAATATCTTTTATTTTTCATAATAATTATTAAAGGTCCATAATGACCCTAATTAAAGAAATGAACTTTCCCAATTGTCTCCACCCATTTCTCCACCAAAGGAGGGAGAGAGAGGGATGGAGAGAGGGAGAGGGAAAGAGAGGGGGAGAGGGAGGGAGAGACGAGAGAGAAAGAGAGAGATAGGGAGAGAGAAAGAGGGAGGGAAAAAGATAGAGAGAGAAGGAGAGGGGGAGAGGGGGAGAGAGAGATAGGGAGAGAGAAAGAGAGAGGGAGAGAGAGAAAGAGAGAGGGGAGAGGGAGAGGGAGAGAAAGAGACAAAGGAGAAATATTGAGGGCAAACAAATGTCTTTTCACATTGTTCAGGGTAAAATTGACATTTTATTATAGATGATAGGGTGCAATGAAGATTCATAGGGGGGACCCTATGAAAACTCATTACCAAAAAATATGCAATCTTCATTACAATTGCAATCTTCTTTACCATCATTAAATCCAACCAAACATGACAAATGTGGTAATACAATAAAGATTACCATTGCACATGTGCAATGTAATTGAACCAAACGGGCCCTAAATGCAAGATGAAATGGGTAAAAGTATTTTTTGTTTGGTCCTTAAAGGTGGAAATAAACGGAAGTGATTAATGCAATGGAAAAAGTATTTTTAGTGCTTTCAATTTAAAATAGTAAAATGGAACTAATAAAGGTTAGTCCAGTTGGTAAATGAGTTATATGTGGTTGTGAGTTTGAATCTCGCTTTCAAGACAAGTTTGAATATAACCTAGTTCTTTGTTTAGTTATGTTCTTCCGAGTCACAACTAAACAAACAAGTTGCGCACCACTTAGTAAAAATAAAGCACAAGTTACATTCACAACTATAATAAATATTAATAAACAAAAGAGAAGTATGTTCAAGTATCAATTAATACAAAGCTTAAAAATAAACTAGACTATAAGTTTAGCTACACATATTAGCAAGAGAAAATCCAAGTTTCAGCATCAAATCCATGCTCAAAATCTGTTACTATAAGAGAATAAAAAAAACACAAATAGGAAGGAAGGTAATGACACTACAAAAAAAACGGCGCTTTCCGGCGGACACCTTCCGGCGTTTTTATCAAAAACGCCGGAAATGACATGCCTTCCGGCGTTTTCTAAAAAACGCCTAAAAGAAACGCCGCAAAATTTGGCGCCTTCTTTCCCGCACACACATACCAGCGTTTGTGGACACAAAAACGCCGGTATGTATATTTTAATAAAAAAAATTTGTTATTTGCTTTTCTTTTTCTTTTTTTTGAAAAAAATAACACATCGACGTTTTCGTTCTTAAAAACGCCGGTAAGTATAAAATAATATTTTTTTAAAAAAACCATGCATACCGGCGTTTCCTGGAAATGCCGATAAGTGTAAGAAAAACGCCGGTAAGTATTAAATAATATTTTTTAAAAAAAACATGCATACCGGCGTTTCCTGGAAATGCCGATAAGCGTAAGAAAAACGCCGGTAAGTATTAAATATTATTTTTTAAAAAAAACATGCATACCGGCGTTTCCTGAAAACGCCGATAAGCGTAAGAAAAACGCCGGTAAGTATTAAATATTATTTTAAAAAAAAAACATGCATACCGGCGTTTCCTGGAAATGCCGATAAGTGTAAGAAAAACGCCGGTAAGTATTAAATAATATTTTTTTAAAAAACCATGCATATCGGCGTTTGCGAAATCGCCGGTAAAATAATAATACAATATCATTTTCCGGCGTTCCCATCATAAACGCCGGTATGCTTCACCTTCCCTATAAATAGCGATGCTCCCCCCTCATTTTCCCTTGCTCATTCGTTTCTTGCTCCTTCCTACTTCTTTCTATTTGTTTCTCAGCCATCATTATAAATAGCGGTGCTCCCCCCTCATTGCACATTTGGTGGTTGCTTATTTTCATATCTCTTTTTATTTATATTTGCTTCATTTTTGTTTATTTTTATGTAATTGTTAATTTTTATATTTGATATACTTTAGTTGCTCTTATAGGTATTATTTTCTTTTAATGTGTGTAATATGATTTTTCTGTCATTATTATTTATTAATATTTTTTATTTATATCTATAATACTAAATTTTCGTCCCAATTTAATGTTAAATTGGGACGAAAATTATTTTTTTTAATAATTTTTAAACACTTTTCGGCGTTTCTGCAAACGCCGAAAAAATTTATATTAAATAATAGCATACTGGTGTTTCATCAAAACGCCGGTATGTCAATTATTAAAATAATGAAATATCGGCGTTTCGGGAAACGCCGGTATGTCTGAATATTATATTATTTTCTGCATCCCGCGTTTCGGCGTTTGTGGGTATCCTACGACGTTTGTAAAAACGCCGATGTGCTACTTTTCCACATTTTTTTACGGCGATTTGCAAAAACGCCGTAGCGTTGTTTCGCAGGAAAAAACGCCGGAAAGAGGCAAAAATAAACGCCGGTAAGCGACAAGTGTTTTGTAGTGTGAAGTTACAAAGAACTCTTGAGAAGCCCCAAGCAAATCCTTCAATCCAAGCCCCAAATCTTGCTCCCAAACACTCCCTTACCACTGATTTTTGATGAAGAAACTAAAGTTACTTCACAGCTTTTGCCTGCTCCTTTCTTGCTCCAACAATGGCATGAAAACGTGAAGAGATTGTAGCTTTCAAACTGTTCCTACAACTCTAGAAACGGCGTCCCTTATCTGCCTGAACGAGAAAATTTTTGCTGTAAAAAACTTCCTTTTGGAGCTGCCACTCCTCCTCACTTTCAAGAAGAGAATCGGTCCAATTGCTATGTGCTTTCTTCCCTTGCTGCCTCATGGATTATGAGAATAAAGTGGTGCTTGAGCTGCTCTTTCAATGCTGAACACCTGACACTCTCCTCTGGATGAAGTTGTTGAAGATGGTGATGTTGAATGAAGCTGAAATTCAGGGGAGAAGCCTATATTATTGAAGATTACATAGTGAAATTATGGCTCCCCCCTCTTGTTGTTCTCACCACAACCCCCAACAAAGGAAGATGATAATTATTAATCACTCAAAGCAAGGTCCCTTCCAATTTAGGTATTAAAATGAATCCTCTCCCTTTGCTGAACCGTGGGCCCCTCTACTTTCCTTTACTTGGGATTTGATTCAGGGCTCATCGGGTGACTTTCTCATTCCTTTCTCATCTCCGAAACGTCACCGTTTTGGTAAGTTATGCACGTGACTCAGAAAAAAAATGAGAACACACGTCTGCCTTCTCCTTAAAATGACACGTGCCAGTTTCTTTAGCTCTCCACCACTCACCTCTCTACCTCCGTACACGACCACCAGGTGCATGGCGGCCGTGCTAGCCCCTTGTAACATTATGTTACTAATTCCCTAATTAACCAATATTATCTATTTCAATTCATTAATCTCTTTTTATATATTATCCATGATAGAAAAGGACAAACTAATACAACACAGCTGCTATCATGGATAATTTATTGCTAACCATGTTAGAAAGGATTTGCCTAATATGGTTATTAAACAAAACTAATTAGTATTAAACAATAAATAAATATGTATACATGCGGAAGCAGATGCAGGCCTATACAAATTGGCAATATACAATTCTAAATAAACTATAAAACTTCTACTACCTAATTCCCTTTCCTGATGCTCGCGCCTGTGCATGAATACCTGCAAAAATGTCAGTAATCGTGGGATGAGACAATTTGTCCCAGTAATCACCGCTTAAATCACTATAACAATGAGATGTGCGGTAGCGAGGGCGTCTAAAGGGTACCTTATTTAAAACCAGTAATATATATATATATATATATATATATATATATATATATATATCTATAGCAAATCTTCTTCCATTCATCACTCAAGTCCAACAATCACCTTCAAGCCAAATCCATTCAACATCTCCATACTCCAATCATCTAATTCTACCCCAACAACTCTCACACTCACCTACAGATGCATTGTGCCACCACGGTGCATTCAAGCATCTATTCTTCACTATATGATTTGACACTGTGTCCCTCTCCATAATGAGGGGACAATTTCCCTCTCTGGCAATCTCCAGAGAGAGAACCCCGATTCTGTTTTCCATTACAGAATGAGAACGGTTGGGCTCTCCACTGCCAAACAACCGTAGGGGCGGTTGGGCTCTTCAATGCCAAACAACCGTAGGTCACTTCTCTCAATAAGTAGACCTATGAACCCCGATCCAATCAATCTAAAAAGGATCCTCAGTACAAATAACTGTCGATTGGCCAATCGACAGTTATCATCGCGAGATGGTACACATATATAACAGTGTCATGCAAACCTCACATTATCCATCAATTTCAATCTCATACAGTATCACAATCTTAATCCATATCCATATCATACATTCTTACAATTCCCTTCAATATCTCAAATTCCAACTATGCAACTTCTTTCATCAACCTTGCTATCAACATCCCTAACAGAATACTATCTAACTCTCTCACACCATAACCAGAACAACATCAGCCAGGATAATATATATAATATTTCAAATTCCTTTTATACAAAAATAATCGTGTTTGAAAGGCACCCGATAGCCTGTTTTGTATAAAAATAAGTTTTCAAAGACAATGTGTATATGGAGGGTGAAAAGGGATTTTGAAAATCCCAGCTAACGTCACCCTCAATGTTATAGCAAGGTTAAGTGTGATTACCTGTCGCCCTTTAGCAATTTACGCGATTTCTCAACCTTTCTTAATGTCACGGAAGCCTATTTGCATCCACACCTATAATAATATAGAGCAAAATGATAAATTAATATCATTTCCACTTTATAGTATTTCAACGTCTCTCTTTCATATCCACATTACTACCCAACCCCTTTTGTTCATAGTTTGTCCTAGGCAAGCAAATTCAAACACAATCCAATTTCACAAACAATAGTTTACATAATACAATTCAATCAAAAACAAGACACTTGAGACAAGTATGCTCTACACACACACGTGGAAAAGAGAATCAAACCAATGACTATGCCTAAACAAGGCTCTAGATTTATTATACCCATGACTCATGCAATTATTCCTTAATTGAAAGACTTATTTTAATTACTACAATTAGTCATATTAAATTTTATCAATACATGCATTTGTAAGCATTTATTCATGTTTTAATAACTGAAACAACTTCCAATGTGCTCAAGATAATTCCTAATATTCAAATAACCATTACAGCAACCAAATATAAAAGCAAGCAATATTACATATTAGTGGCCACCACATATTCCAAAACTACAGCACAGGAAGGCAAATTTTGGACAAAAACAGCAGCACGAACACCGCAGAAGACAATCAATTTTTCTTTTCAAAGTTAGATAGTTTTCTAGGAGTTAAATTTATTTGTGTTCAGCATACCATAAGGCTGACCAGTGAAGCAAACATGCATTTCTCGCAACTAATAAACCATCAAAACTTTAAGCAGCATATACATAGTGTTCACCCTTAAATCAGAGGTCATAGACTCGTTAATGCCAATGGAAACAGGAATTTAGAGTCTTTTGAAGAATCAATTCAATCATTGGCAACAAATTATTACATAACATTTCAGCTATGCTTGCAACAATGCTTGCAACAACATCCTCCAACTTCATCAAATCATCCAATCCACCTATAACTAGAATTTATGCCCAATATGCAAGAGCAAATATTATTCACAGCCCTAGTCATTCATTTCAAATCATATTCATGTACATGTACAGAGTTGGAGAAGGAAACATTTTTATTTAATCGAAGCTAGTGAGCAGGTGATAAGCATCTTTGACTAACATAATCCAATTTAATGTTGAGAAAACTAATGAAATCATCAATCCTACTATTCAAACTCAATCACCATAAACTTCACACACACAAGCCAACAATTCAGCCACAACCGAAAAGAAAGAGACTTAGAAAACCATCATTCTAAACACAATCAAACCTGTACATGCATCTTATAACCCAACCAAACTTGTACACCAACTAATCCAAGGTTTGAAACCACCAATCCCTCTAAATTCGTCAGATATCATAACCCCCACAAATCAGAACATAAACAATGGCTCCTAAAATTAATAAACCGTTTGGCGAAAATGTAGAAGCCACTTTGCAATTCATCTATTTTCCAGCCTGAGCAACACACAAAACCAGAAAATTCAAACCAACATGCCAACATCGAACATCAATAACACAATCACATCTACCACCAAAAACTTCAACCTTTTAATTATTACTATCCCATATTCCCAACTCAGTTCTAAATGAACAGATCCCAAAACAAAGCCACACATCAGTTCTGCTACCACACATGAGCGAGCAACAAGAATTCAACAAGACTCACACAAGCATACTCCTAGTACCTCAACTACTTCAAATAAAAATCAAAGCACTAAGAAAAGAAGTTTTAATTTCATTTCAACACATTTAAATCACCCAATAGCAAAACCCAACTCAAACTCTCACGGACAGTGGGAAAAATCACAGTGAACAAAGTGGGAGTGAGACAAGAATCTCACCAAAATTACTAGCTGACTTTGTGGATGCCGTGCAGCTTTCCCGCCGCTGGAAACCGTCACTGGGCTCATCAGAAAAATTATGAGGGCAAAGAAGGCGAGTGAAGGTTGAAGGAAACAAAAAGGGAAGGGAAAACAAACATGAGAAATCAACATTCAAAAGAATATAGCTCACAAAACTCAAGAAAGGAGGGAGCTTTACCCTTTTTCCGTCGCCGACGGCAACCTATGTCGCCGGAAGATGTCGAACTCGCCGGAAAAGCAAAGAAGCTCGGTCACTTCTATAAGTTTAGGAGGAGAAGCTTCAGATGGCAGCAACACCGTC
The DNA here is from genome assembly GCA_029929735.1 of Mimosa pudica. Taxonomy (NCBI): domain Eukaryota; kingdom Viridiplantae; phylum Streptophyta; class Magnoliopsida; order Fabales; family Fabaceae; genus Mimosa; species Mimosa pudica. Next base: position 6,213,374 of record JAKELP010000017.1, on the reverse strand, counting down.
GCCGACGTTGTCGTCCGTCACCGGGAAAAAGGAAGGGGAACGAAGAAGGAAGGAGAAAATAGAAGGCTGGGGTAGAAGAAACAAAGAAAAGGAGTTGAGATTTGCCACCACCCTCTTGGCCGCCGCCGTTTTCGTTGCCGGCGTCGCAGGGGAGGAGGCGGAGAAAACGGAGGAGATGTGTAGAAGGAGGGAGGTCGGTGAGAGAGAAGTGGGAAGGATGAAGATGATGATATATTTTTTTTTTTTTAATTTAGGGAAAATTACAATTTACTACCCTAAGGTTTATTCGTAATTATATTTCTAGCCCAGAAGTTTATATATATTACTATATCTCCTTCTTTCCATCATAACATTATCTACTATCCCAAATACTTATTTTAACTATATTTCTTCAAATTCCAAACTAAATCAGATTTAATATTCTTGAATCGCCCATAATATCTTAAAATTCCTTTCTAAAACTTTAAATTTCCTAAATTAAACCTCAAGACCTTTTAAAATTATTTATTATCTCTAATTTAAAATTTAGGATGTTACACCCCTTCGACCACCTCCTCCCACAGCAGATTGCAAAACAAGCATCAATTTCCATGGCCTCATGCGATTCTCTGATCTCCACCACCACAACAACATCAACTCCCCTACTTCTTCTGCACCTAATAACCTCTTCAACCTGCATCCATTTCTCTCCCACCACTTTGGCGGGACCTCCTCCACCTCCACCATCGAGTTTTGTTTGTTGTTTTTTATTTTGGAGTTGCAGATGACCGGAAAACCGTTAGCACCGACGTCAGCGGAGAGGGTGAGGTCAAGCTGCGGCTGAGAAGAAGAATCCAAGGTGCTGGTCTAGCTGGGGCTGTGTACGTGGAGTTGTTGAAAAGGAGTTCGGAGGGGCTGAGGAAATCGGTCTTGGACTTGGTCAGGCCTTGGCTAAAGAAGAAGGCACATATTTGATATCTAAACAAAGAGGGAGAATTCTGATAAAAATAAAGAACAAAGAAGGAGAAGGCAGAAAGAAATGTGACTGCTCTCAATTTTTTCCGAGTCACGTGAGTAACTTACCGAAACGGTGACGTTTTGGAGATGAGAAAGGGATGAGAAAGTCACTGATTGTATATGATTATTTGACATTTCTAACCCATTAATTATAGTAAATTGCCTCTTCTCCTAAGATAATATATGGAAATTTAGGCACTTTTATACTTAAAGTTTTGGTGTATTGAGTTATTTGCATTTAGTGCTAAATTGAACATTTTAAGGATTAAACTCATACATTTAAGACTTATGGCTTGAGATATTACAATTGTGCTTGAATTTGTTCATTGCAAAAAGTTTTAAAGACAAGACGCCTGAATTTCAGAAATTGCATTTTAGTGCTCAAATTTGGAAAATTGCAATTTGGTGCTATAACACTGATAAACTCCATAATTTCACATATTTCACTTCACATTTACCTTGGATGTATATGATTTTTGAGGATACATAGGTAGTAAATATACACAATTTGAGGTGAAATGAACAATACATGAAAAATCATACTTTTGTGAAATTTGGAGTTAAATTGTTGTTTGTTTGGAGTGTAGAAGCTCATCAACCCTCTTTCTATCTTGCGTAGGAAGAGGTGTTCAAGTGTAGATGGAAGAAAAGGATCAAGAGGATGAATAAAGGGAGCAAAAGAAGCATGAGAATTGAAGGAGCGCGATCGGTGCCCAACTGGTGCCCACGGGCATGCCCTTGGCGCCCAACCCGTGCCCATGGGCGCGCTCGGTGCCCAAACGGTGCCCATGGGCGCGCTCTGGGCGCGCTCCTGAGAGGGGCTTTATTCAGCTACGCATTTTGACTGATTTTACATGGTATAAAAACTGAAACTTAGGGCAATCAAAGGAGACTTCAAAACACGAAAATACACACTCCTAGGGCACTTTTGAGAGTCTTGAAGAGCTTGAAGAATTCGGGATCTCTTGGGAATCAAGTGGGGAAGCTTGAAGAGATTTGGGCATTCTCCATTTGTGGTTATATCTTTCACCCTCTTCTTCATCTCTCTTCAATGAACTCTTTCATAGGTTTAGGGTTTGTTTTATTTAAATTTATGTGTAACTAAAACCCTAATCTAGGGTTATTATGAACCTATTTATGGATTGAACCATCTACTCTCTCTTTGTTTAAGTAAATTAATGGAGTATATGTGTAGTTTTTATCTTTCTCTCTATTTGTTTTAAGTGTTTGATCATCACTTACTTAGTTAAATGGAATATGACTTGAGAAAGTGTATTTTGTTTTAGAACTTGGATAAAAACATGTTGGACTTGAAGTTTATGGTTTTAAATGGATGGTTTGTTGATAACAGAGATATAGTTATTGACCTAACATAGTCATAATTATGGTAGTTGAGGAAAAGAGCTTGCATTTATTGTGACAAGAGATTGTGCAATAAATGCTAGCATAAATTTGATCTTGACTTGAGAAAGCTTTTTCAAATGATTTTGAACCCTAAACTTGCACATATTTTCATTTAATCACTTAAGAGGGAGAGGGAAACCTTGGTTCATGAAGTAAATAGGGAATTAGCAACCCTAGGCCTTAATTTATCATTGTTAACTCGTGTTTGAAACTCCAACTCTCTTTGCATTTATATTTGAAACTCTTTTCTTACTTGAACAACAAACTCTCAATATGTTTTTACTTAAGACAATTAATGATATAATTAGCGCTAATCACGTTGTTTAAACTACAATTTCTGTGGAACGACAACCCTATACTATACTACTTTTGACGACTCGTATACTTATGGAAGCGCACCGAATCCGCATTAAGTCAATGGCGCCGCCGCCGGGGATTGTAGTTGAAGAAAAAGTTTATTCTCTTGAGTTGATTAGCTTAATTGTGTGATTAATTGCTTTTAAGTAAACTCTTTCCTTATCTTGTGGTAACTTGTGTTTTGTTGTTTCTAGCTACCTTGAGTGTTAGAAACAGCTTTACCTTGGTTGCCTTACTTATTTTCACTTTTGGTTGCTTTGTTACTTGCGATGTTGTAGTGCTTGTAGATACTCCTTTTTGTAGGTACTCCCTTCTTGGTGCATGCAACATATTGAGTTTGGTGACTTGGAAGTAGTACTTGAAGGGGTAATTAATCTTGAGCAAGAAGTTGAGGTTGAACTTGAGACCATGGCGGAGGATGAGTATGATCATGCCACAAGCTAATGACTTTGCTAGTCGGAACTTGAGAGGAACCCAATCTTGCATTCGGATTTCAGATGTGCAAGCAAGGAATTTTGAGATCAAGCTGGTGATGATCACAATGCTTCAAATGCAAGGGATGTTTCATGGTCTTTACAATGAGGATGCCAACAAACACTTGATATATTTCTTGGAAGTGTGTGATTCATTCAAGCAAAATGGGGTTCCAGCTGATATTCTTCGACTGCGTTTGTTCCCTTTCTCTTTGCAAGGCAAGGCTAGGGAGTGGTTTAACAACTTACCGGAAGAGTCTATTACCTCTTGAGATGAGCTTGAAACCAAGTTTCGGGCTCAATTTTTCTCTGATAACAAGTCTATTGAGGCTAGGGATGCGTTCATGAGTTTTAGGCAACACTCTGATGAAACTCTATATGCTGCTTGGGATAGATATAAGATGTTGATGAAACAGTGTCCGAATCATGGAGTGGATAAATGGGTGATTGTTCAAATCTTCTACACTCGCCTTAATCCTCAGTCTAGAGCAATGGTCGACTCTATAACCAATAGTGGGAATCGGAATGTGCCAGTGAATGAAGTGTTTCGATTGCTAGATCAGTTATCGACTAACAATTCTCAAGGGACCGATAGTAGGACTCCTCAATCTTCCATTGCTCCTAAGGACGATACCGCTACCACCCAGTTTGCATCTATCCTCTTCGCACTCAACAAGCGGTTTGATGTTTTAGAAACTCAGATCAGAAAGAGTAATGCTCAAGAGGTGCAAGCGATTCAGCCTACTCCGGTTGTCTGCGAACAGTGTTATGATGTGCATCAATCGGATCATTGTCCTCTCTATGCCACTCCATGTTAGATAAAAATCAACTAACATGAATATTTAAATGAATATAGTAATACAATTAAATCTTTTCATAATCATTTAAAAATAAGTACACAATCATGTATTAAGTATTATTTACAGTTATCCAACCTAAGATTATTTACAGTAATCCAGTGGATTAAATTCAAGAGATATACAAATTAATGACGAGAATATAAAACATAATATGAAAGCATGTCATATGAGTTTAAAACTTAGTTCCCAAGTCTCCGAATCCTTTCCCCATGACTCCTGCCCTGATCTAATACCTGTAAAATGTTCAACCACTAGGGGTAGACCCTAATGTCGTAACTAACAACTACTTGCCTAAGCACATTTTTGCACTACGTGCATGTGCATGTTGGCAAGGTGGTGTGTGCTAATGTCATGTTTGGTGGTGTGTGCTACATGTTGTGTTGCATGAACATGTTATCTATTTTCAATTCCAAGTATCTATCAATTGCCAAATATTACAGCAGTGCAAATATTCATTTAATTAGTTGAAAACGCCCAAATTGCAGAACCCAACTCGTCCTCTCCCTTAAATTCGTACAAAGCTGAAGCGAATAAGGAGGAATAGAGAGAAGAAAATCACCTAAACTTGAACCTTGTCTTGCTTGAAGAATCAGAGTTTTTGCTCCATCAAAATGGCCACCACCGTCGCTTTGAGCTCCGCCGTCGCTGCTGGGACTCGCCGGAATCGAGGAAGACAGTGGAAGAGTGAGGAACAGAGGTGAGTGGAGTGAAGAAACATAAGAAGGAAGTAGGGAACAGAATCGCGAGAGGGAGAGAGAGAGAGTGAGGTTGAAGGCCAAAGTGAAGAGAGTGAAGTGGGGAAATCATAAAGTGATCGAGGAATAAGAACGATATATGGAGAAGAGAAGGGTTTATGCTTTGAGGATGTGAGCAACGAAAATGGTGAGGTTTAGGTGTGTGTGTATGGCAGCTGAATCAAGGAGAAAGAGAGGAGTGAAATGATATTGGGTATTTAGGGTTTCTTTCTAATGTGAGCTTGGCCCATCTCCAACTAGAGTTCAACCCCAATTAATTTTGTTTTGAACACATTTTCGGACCAAACACAATAGCAAAACCAACTAACGTTGTTGGCAAACTGAAGTGCGAATGCCCTACTTATATACTCTCTCACACACACATTCATGGTCGATGTGGGACTAAGAGATCCCACAGGGACCCCCCCAGTACGGCGCAAGCGCCACCCACACCAACTTACGCAAGGCACATGCCTTTTTTTGAACACATTTTCGGACCAAACACAACAGCAAAACCAACTAACGCGGTTGGCAAGCTGAAGTGAGAATGTCCTACTTATATACTCACACACACACATTCATGGTCGATGTGGGACTAAGAGATCCCACAAGGACCCCCTAGTACGGCGCAAGCGCCACCCACACCAACATACGCAAGGCACATGCCATTTTTTAACACATTTTCGGACCAAACACAACAGCAAAACCCAATTAATTTAAATTAAGTATACTATTTTTCTCTATCAAAAGAAAATTATAATCATTTTGCATCATTTATATCCAATTGATTTCAAAGAGTTTCTTTAAATTTATTTTTTTTATCACAATATGTTTCAAGTTAAATTTCAAGATGTTACAACATTCTAAATAAAAATTCTAAAATAATGTCTTATTATTAAAACCTTCATAACTGTTCTCAAATTAAAATCAAATAGTTAATTATTTTCATTAACTTAAAATGGAAATAAAATATTAACAAATTAACTAAAATATATTAAACTTTCTAAATTCATTTGCAAGGTTAAATTTCAATTATTTATTGATTTGTTTTATATTTTAAAATTCAGGATGTTACAATCGCATCTTCTCTCCACATATATATTTCGTGATTAATATAATAATGGTTAAAGTATACCTATAATTCCTTGTGTTTGCATCAAGTTTCAATTTAGTCATTTATCTTTGGAAACTACACTTTTAGTCCTTCAAATCTAACACTGTCACTCAATTTAACGGAAATTGTTGACTCATCAAATTTTAGTGATGATGATTATTCAATTAAAAGCTCATAAAGCATAAATATATTATTTTGAGGAAAAAAATAAAATCAATCATATCAAAATTAAAAATCATCCTATATAATAATACTTTTACTATGATGTTCCTCCTATGGTTTTTCTTTGTGATAGCTCATTCCAATTTTTCATTTTCTTTCTGGTAAGCAAATCTCTCTACCAGACCTCAGTCTCTCCGATCCTTTACAAAAATTTCATTCCCAGAACAAAAATCTTCTATTTGATTTCCTAAACGAATACTTTGTATTAATCAACATGTTTTGTTTTGACAAATAAGGGGAAGTAGAATCCAATATATGGAGAGAAAGCAATTTGTGAAATGAAGCGTACCAAACCAAACGATTGCTTTTCGACCAAAAAAAAAACCAAACGATTGCTTTCAGGAAGAGTAGACAACCACAGGTCAAAGAGTTTTTCAATGAAATTGTGGTTAGACTTGAGGGCCAAAACAAATACATCTTGGAGCTTTTCAATGAAATGAAGCGTACCAAACCAAATGATTGATTTCTCCCTTTATTTTTTTATTCAAAATAATATATGTATGTTTCATCAACTTTTAATTGAACAGTTATCACTAAAATTTGATGAGTCAGCAATTTCTGTTAAGTTGAGTGCCAGTGTTAGATTTGAAGGAATAAAATGTTACTTTGCAAAGATAAACGACTAAATTGAAACTTGATGCAAACATTAGGGAGTAAAGATATACTTTAACCTATAATAATTCTAGCATTCTGATCTATTAATTTCAAACTTTGGCATTGAGCTGATACAAAGGGAAACTTGATATATTTGACTTACCATGATGATTATGCTACATCAAGGTCGCCAGGTCGGGAGCCTTATCTTTATAGAAAGACTAATATAATAATGCCAAACATTATAATGTGTATATAGAAAACCAATACCTCCACATATTTTATAGTTGACTTTTTCTTGAGATTAAGAAAGTTACATAAGATAGTGAATCATAACATTTGAGATATGTTGTTAAACTATATATTCCCACCGGTCCTAAATATAAGACCCAATTGACTTTTTTTAAAAATCCTAAAAAAAAGCAAAATAAGTTAATTATAAATTGATTTACCTAATTTTTCCCCTTAAACTAGTTTATTTTACTTATAAACTAATGAATAATTTAAAAATTAAATATATCAAATATGTCATCATTTAATAGACTATTTTGCAACTTTAACCTCTCCAAAAAAAATGCATTTAGGTCCTATATTTAGGACCGGAGGTAGTATATCAGTTTATAAGTTGAACAAATTATTTGAAGAAATATTTAGGTAAATCTATTAATTAATACATGACTTATTTAATTTTCTCATTATTTTTCAAAAGGTAAACTAGTATTATATTCAAAACTGGTTATTTTATAGTCGACCAAGTTTTGGTCAAAATGTCAACGACTTTAAAATAATCATAAATATGATTAGAAACCAAAGTTAGCGTGATGATTAAAAATTTCCTAGAACTTGAGTAGTCAATGCCTTTCATCTTCTCTCCCGTGGACCAACCATAATTTGCCCGTACTTTCAATCCCAATTATTAATTTAATTAATGACTTGGGTTCTAACATAAATTATATTAATTTAATCTTAGCCTAGAGCGGTTCTTCTATGATTCAATTTGAAAGGCATCAATATGAAAATTCTCCGAAAATTTTTTTGAAGAGAGAATTTCTTAATTAAGCTCTCATCCATAAAAAATATTATTATCCATTTCACTTCTGCACACCAAAAACATTTATTTGTTTTGTCTCATTCATTCCCATCTTTAAATATCAACAAAATATATTTTCTTTACTCAAGTTCATCTAACATTGCATATAAATTATTAGGATAGTAGATTAAACAAGATTCCTCGTGAATTGCTCAGATTGTACCCTATTATACTACACCCTTGCATCCAATATAAATAGGGCAATGATCCTATTTTGTCCTTCAAGTAACCACCCTTGGCTACTGAGCATCATAAACTAATAGTGGGTACAATTTTACCCTTGAAATAACTAAAGTGGTCCAATTTTACCCCTGGCGAATGTAATGTTGACATTTGGAACTTAATGTTGACAAGTGTCAACATTACATTCACCAGGGGTAAAATTGGATCACTTTAGTTACTTCAAGGTTAACATTTCAGCCAGTGTTAGTTTAGGGTGCCTAGTGATTCGGAGTGATCACTTTAAGGGCAAAATAAGATCATTGTCCATATAAATATATTTTGCAGTTGACCTAAGGGCAATATACAGCGACAGTTGATTCATCAACCTAAAAATAAGTCATTTTTCCATAAGTTCAACCAAACTCACCAACATTATACCATATTCAACTTATCTTTATTTCACATCAATACAAGGAAAACCATGGCGGGCTGGTTTTGCTAAAAGTGAATAAGTTATGATTCGATACTTATCACCTATATTGCTCATCATGTTTTCATGAGCTTAAATACACATAACTACTTAAGCACAGTCCCAAAACTTCTCTCATATTAGGCCCCACCGGTGCTTATATATTTGTTTTTTTTGGTTTCTCAAGTTTTCTCCACCCGATATATTTTTGTTTTATATTCGTGGTGATGTGAATGTGATCAAAACCCAAAATTAATCCAGTGTTGGCTTATTCAACCGAACGCTACCAATCAGCTCATCGTTAACTGGTTACCGTACTTTCCGGCAAAAAAAAAAAAATATTGGTCACCGTAGCGTGACGCATAAGGAAAATAACACGAAATTTCGGGGTAAAACCATGCACATAACCTTATTAGTACTTTCGTCTCATTCCGAAAAACGCGTCTTCTAAAACTTCCACTCCCGCCTTAAATCTTACCATCTCCTTCTATTACAACTTCCTCACACCCTCCACCCTTTCATTATATAAATCATCTCACATTCTTAGACACCATATATTATCATGTTTATCGTTGATATCCACCCAAAAGTTTGGAGATTTCTAGGCTTCATGTCATGTGTAGTTGGATTTATATGTTATGCCTTGAGCCCCTCATTTTACAATCTGTTTGGACACTGGAATTTGTGGAAGATCATGGTGTACCCTACTATAGGCATCATATTCTCCGTATTAACACTCTTCATAAACATGTTTCCCAAGTTCTCTGGTGCTTCTGGGGCTGTCTTGTTGAAAGCAAATGTAGGATTCCTGGCTTTCATGCTGAACTCTCTTTACTCTTTCTATTCACATGATAATGAGAAAGATGAAAAGGGATTTCGAAGGAACATATTAAGCCTGGTTTCGTTTGCATCATTTGCATTCATGTCGGTTAGTTTGTCTAAACAACTCCAACCTGAATTTGATGTGGGTATGTCCAATTTCTTCCTAGGTTGTCTCATTGTAGCTGTCATGAAAATAAACATTAAGGTTGCTCTTGGTGTGTCAGCCTTGGTCTATGTGCTCTTTTTCATTCTTTCTTCCTATTGGGATTCCATGCAGATAGGTGATACTAATGATATAGAACGTGCAATCATGGCCCGTCAGCTTAGTGAAATAATACTGACTGTTGCTCATGATGATAATAACGGTGATGAACAAGGCCACAATGAAATACCAAATTTGGATAATAATAGCCGCGAGGAATTGGATGCTATCGAGGAAATTGGCGAGGAATGTGGTGAAAGTAATCATAATGAAGAATTGGACATATGGTTTCAAGCTTTTCGGGGTGCTCGGCACGATGATGAGCATTCAAAGCTCGTCATGGATGCGACCAGGTTTTTAACTTGAAGAATCAATTTCATTTAATAGCTGTATATTATGTAAAATAAAGATAATATCTTAAAAAGGGGTTTTAATTAAAAAGTCATCATTTTTAAAAAAGTAAGATTTAGCCTGTCTATATTTGATTGGTTGTTTTTGCTTAAGAAGAAAATCCGTACGCCTAGCTTGAATGTCTGATCGTGCCGTTCAATTGGAAGTAAATGATCGTTCAGTTTGTAGAAATACTTCAAACCTAATATCTCCTATTTGGAAAATAAATCTAATGAAAATCAACTTTTTACACACATTAAAACAGTATATATATGGAGAATGATTTCTTTTTTATCAGATCAAAGTGAAGTAAATATTGGTTTAAAGATTCTGGAATCATGCATGCATTTATCATAAAGCTCTCTCCCTGTAAAATCATGCATGTTTATTATCATAAAGCTGGAGCTGATGATGCGTGGTGGAGGGCGGAGAGGAGGTGGCAGGGGGAGATGGAGGCATGGATCGGAGCTGGGGAGGTGGAAGAGTCTTGGGGGAGTGAGAATGTGAGGTAGGCCAGGCTTTTATAATTTTTTTATCTAAACGTGGCTTTTTTAACTAAAACGCAGAGTTTTGATCGATGAGATATAGGATGAGAAAGTAATGGTGAAACACCGAATTAGGATCCAGTTAGAGTTATCCGATCAATTAAAATATTTGGAAAGTCAAAGAAACTGATTCACTAAGATCAGAAACATCATTATTTAAAATCTGATGCCTAATTAATGGAATTCCACATAATTAGATATTTTTTTATACAGAATAATTAGATATTTTAAGCCCTTTATCACTTTAACCAATCAATTGACCTATTAATTATATAAAACTTGTTTTTTTGATAATAATTATATGAAACTTTTACTCCTACAACTAACTAAGTCGTCCTTTATTACTACTTTATTTCTCTTGAAGCTTAAATCACTACAAAAAATCTCACTATAAGGTGATGTTTATTTTCACCACTTACCAGTACTACGTTGCAAAGACACTACGATGTATTTTACAAAAATCGGAAAATACAACATGGCAAAGTGCCTTTGCAGTGTTACTATAATCATTCTAAAGTTTAAAACATTGGAAATTTAGGGTGTTTCTTACCCACATTTTTTACCGATACAAAGCATTACTCAAAATGAAGGCAAGAAATTTCAAATTTTGAACATTTCCGATCCACAGTTCCTAATCACCCCTATGTTGATGTGTTTTTCCTACATTTGCAATGATTAATAATTGTTGCAACGTTGCATCAGAGTTGAGGAGAAAAGGCTACTACTTTCCTACGTTCCAAAATCGTCGTAAAACAAACATTATCAAAATAAACATAGTAGAAGTATTATATTTTGATATTTATTTTTTGCAATAGAAAGTATTTATTAAATAAAAAAGATTCTATTTTAGCGCTTTTATTTAACAGTTTCGTTAAATAAATGCGCTAACATATATAGTTAATATATATCATTAAATAATAGAGTTCAAAATAACAAATGGGGAAGAAGAAGCTTATAGACCTTCACAAAAAAGAGACTAATCAACCAGAAAGTGATAAAAAATTAGTGTAAAAGATTGTATATGAATTTGAAGCTAAGGCACTTCAAACTTTAAACACATTTAAAAGCCTACATTTCAAACAAGGCCATTAGAAAAATTTAGACTTTTAAAGATTTAGATTTCAGTGTTAAAAAAAAGTCTCCATACAGGTAGGTTCGTACCATATTTAAGGCTTATAGCACCTTGTCATCGTAAGGTTAATAAAATGACCAAGGCAGTTTCGGGGCAAAAACATGAACATACCCAAGTACCTTCGTCTCACTAACTAAGCAAAACGCGTGACCTATAGAACTTCCACTCCCACCCTAAAGCCTACTCATCTCCTCCCATCTACTTATCTACTTATCCTCTAAAAGCACTTCCACCTACTTTTTGAAAATAGACTCAAAACACTGTAGCTAAGGGGTGATCTTCTAGAAGGCCTTGCTGATAGGTAGTCATTGCCAATATTCAATTCATTGACAATTAGCAAAGCATCCCACATGGGATGATGTCAAAAGAAACGCTCACAAAAAGACAATTGCCAAAGTCTTCCCCACATGGGGTGACGTCCAAATGCAGCTCACACAAGACAAACCCCAGGGCTAAATCATTCACGCTAAATCATTCACATATCCCACCAAATCCTTCCTACACAAATCCCTCCCTATAAAAGCCAGGTCAGGCAGTACAAACTACAAAGGCTCATGCATCACTCTCTCTCTATATATATATTCAAATTATTCCATAAATCTTCCTCCCCCTAGCCAATAGATTCATACTTCTTTGTTCACCCTGCTCGTCTTGCTCTCTGCCTTCAAATAAAGCCAATAGTTGTGACTGTCTCTCAACATTTGCCACTGCCTCCATGCCACAGCTACCTCCACACCACCATGAAGAGTGTGCTTGCCATTGATGTTTTCTGGTGAGATGAGGAAGTTTTCTTTGTTCCTAATCTATGAGACATTCGTTGACCGTCATTTGCTACTTATAGATATATATCTTCATTGCAGGGTACATGAATGATTGGGTCCATAAGAACTCTGAAGGGGATGGAGAAATAGCGGCCATTTTCAAGAAGCTTTCATCTTCTCATTGTTAGCTGGGGCTTCAAATGGCTCTGTTCATGTAGAAAACAGTTTAAATGTTTTCTATCATCAAGTCTTCAAATGGTTCTAAAAGACAGAAAAATGAGAGGAAAAGTATAGGTAAGAAAAGGTTCTGATACTGAAGGACACCGATTTAGCGGTCGATGTAGTGTGCCTTGGGTCTAGTCCTTCAAGAAATTTTAGAACCTCAAGGTAAGCGGAAGTTACCCCAGGTATCGTTCTCAGAGGAGCCTTGTTTAATTAAACTATCCTAGTAAATTAAATGCAATGCAAGATGGATTTGAGTAAAGAAAATATGTTTTGTTGATTTTTTAATGATGGAATGAAGGATGCAAAACAAATAAATATCTTTGGTATTTTTGGATAAAAGGGTGAAAAGGGAGTGAGTTGCTCTTGGAAAGAAGGATGGAGGAATTTGAGAGGGATGAGAGATGAATGAAATTAGTATGGCTTAGGAGGAAATGGGGAAGCACCTTTCGGTGCCTCCCTTCACTGCCCTGCTCAATTAAACGTGCCCTTCACTCTCTGCTCCTTTCTTTCTTTGCGTCTTCGCCCTTGGGCCCCCTCCTCCATTAACACTCATCAGCCCAATATAATTCAGTTAGGTGCTTCCCTCTTGTACCCACATGTGCGCCTCTTGGTCCTTCTTTTTTTTATTTCACTTTGCTTTTCAGCTCAAGTGCTCTCAAAGTCCAATTGCTTCCAAAGCCCACTTGCTTGCTAACATGAATAGAATATTTAATGATTTATCCAAGATAAAATCTATTTGTCTTAATTCTAAAAATAAGCACAAGTGAGACCAAAATTGCATCTTTAATCATGTTAATTATCTCAATTAAGCACATAAAAATTTTACAAATCTAAGGATTTGTCAGATACTAATCGTTATTCCCTACTTTTCTCCACCCTCTTCTGATTTGGAAAAAAAGCTCCTCTGCCATCCCTCATCAGTTCAAGAATCTGAAATCATTGAAGAACCTGCCAAAGGGAAAAGAAGACGTAGCTAAATTGGGGCAACATATTAACCACACATGTTCACCTGGGAGGAACTGAAGATATATTTAACATTTCCCCACAGCCACACGAATTAAAAACACCACATTTGTTGCTTCTTGTACTTAAATAATGTTTAGTTTACAACAGTTTACAATATACATTACTCTGAAGGACAGCATAGTACACTGTGGGATCTTTGTAGTGTCATTTCCATTTATTCTGTTAAAGTTGTAATGCTTACTCATAGGTGTAGCTGTTTTGGAAGCTTTAGTGCATGTTTGTATTCAAATTTGATGTGCCTAATGGGATCCTTATGTCCCCACTTGAGGAAAAAACAAAGTAATAACAAATGATTACTATGTTGAATAGCATTAAGATTTATGATAGACGCTGCATACTCTTCTTTTTGTCATTTAATTTCCTATTACTTTTAATACTTCTGAGTTCCCAATAAATAAGAGTATGTCGTAACATTTCCTATTACAAATGTTTAGTCTTCTTTTTATCTTGTGCTTGATTTAAGTATTTCATTCTGTCCATTTGTAACCTTGTCATAAATGGACAGAATGAAATTTGAAAAGCTGAAGGAGGAATCTTGTGCTTGATTGAAGTATTTCATTGCTTGATTTAAGGAGGAAGAAAAATCTGTTGCTTCTCAAACAAAGAAGGTGAATGTGGCGCATAACCAAGGAGGAGGAGAATTTGAAATTTGTTGCTTCTTGCACTTAAATAATGTTTAGTCTTCTTTTTATCTTGTGCTTGATTTAAGTATTTCATGGCTTGATTTAATCATATCATTTTCAAGATGAAATTTGAAAAGCTGTTAGTATAGGTCATTATGAAAGCAAAAGAACATGCTTCCTGCACACCGTTCATATATATAAAAATCTTATCTAGAATGTTGTCCTGCAGTAAAATGAGAGTAATTAAAAAACTCAAGAAGATTATTAAACACATTGACACAATGCTCAAAGGGCTACATAGATTTGACATCACCAAATGATTAATTTCAAAACAACAGTTTCACATGAGCAAGAGTGTTTGAAATGAACACCATACAAACTATAAGGCAATCCACAATATTAACTTCCTAAAAAAAATAAAATCCAACATGAATTTACCATCCTGATTATTTTCAACAGATGGACCCCTCATAATCAAGACAAACAGACAAAAATGATTAATGTCAATATACAATTATATCATAACATGCCATCAGGACGTGTTCTCCCAAAAAAGATCCTAAAAGCAATCTAAGCTCGGATGATGTGCCACAATTAAACACCAAGTATTTCATTCTGTGAGTTTTTCCAATGTTAGAATGGGGCAAAATATCATTTTTAAGAATGTTTGTTATTTTATTTTGCTTAGTCTTATCTAATTACTCTCGTCCAGTTTTAAGAATTATTTATAAGAGATGATCCAGGACAAAAGCGCATATGATATGTATGGGTCAATTATCACATGAAATTGTACTAACAAATAATCAGTCATCATATTTAATGAGAATCAATATATCACTAAAATCTTAATGAGAAAGCGCCAGGCCTAATACTTGAGTGGTCAGAATGCTTTAACCAAAAGGGTGTTAAGTCTCATCCTTACGTATCCTTGGCAAAATGAGGAAGCGGCAGACCTGATCCTTGAGTGGTCAGAATGCTTTAGCAAACCAAAAGGGTGTAAAAGCCTTAGCTGTATAAAGATGTTTTGAAATGCCACATCATTGATATGGCACCACCATCACTGTCACGATGTCGACAACTCATGTCCATGCTCCAAAGAATTAGATTGTAGAGGATTTGGATTTCAGATCAGATCTGTACAATTAGTCTCAGCTTTGACTTAGAAAAAGGTCTATGTAGAAGAAGAAGAAAAAGAAGAAGAAGACGAAGCAAGATGAGCTGGTGGGTTATGATGGAAGTGATTATGTATGAAGGAAGCTTCAGGAGGCAATATTTCTTATGAATTCGTTTTTTTATTTGTTAAATAAAGGAGCATAAGCCCAATTTGCACTAAGGTGGGATTATAAAATTTTAAGATATATAAGATGTAAGTTTTTTACTACTCAAATTTTTGTATTTTCATATCACAAAAAATTTCCCTCCATTTAAGATATAGTCTTCATTTTATATTTTCAATATGTTAATGTAGGGATTTCTCACTTGCTCTTATAGACTATCTAAATATTGTATAAGTAGTCTAAATTCATGTTGAAATTATATCACATACTAACCATGCATCATTGCGTTATAGAAGTCTATCATAACTAATGAATTATCGAGTTGTATAGCCTTGTAACACAGTATTTAGAGCCATATTAGTGTTTCAAGGAAAAGTGAATCTTATGAGTTATGAGTCATATTATTTATTGTAATAATTTCTAGAGTCTCTCTCCTCTATAGGTGTTTCATACATTATTTCTTAAGATTGGTACACTAATAATGCCTCTAAGTAATATTAACCAATTAAGAAGTCCAATGTTTGTGTTTGAATATAATGCATTTGAAGAAAGTCATGGTTCACACTTGATTTGTTTGGTATTATGCAACTTTTGTGTGTATGGCAAAGACAATGGAAATAAAATTAATCTATCAAGTATGAAGTTAGAAGTGTGCAGAAGAAGAAGTCTCTACCCGCGCAACGTGCGGGGGAGCAATTTCTAGTTACTATTACTTTTTAGTCTTTTTTCACACTGTTCATAGTCTCATAATACTTATCATCTGATCATTTCAATATGCTTTCTCAGCCACCATATATATTATATATGATCTTCAACATTGATATCCACCCAACAGTTTGGAGATTCATAGGCTTCATTACATGTAAAGTTGGATTAATATGTTATGCCTTGAGCCCGTCATTCCACACCATATTCGGACACTGGACTTTGTTGAAGATCGTTTTACACTATTCTAAGCACCACAATCTCCGCCTTGACTCTCTTCATAAACAAGCGTCCCAAGTTCTCTAGATCTTGTTGAATGCACATGTTGGGTTTTTCGCTCTCATGCTCATCACTTCTCTCTATCTATGAAGACCGAAGTCAACAACGTGATGGGGAAGAAGACCAAAAGGAACATCGAAGGAATATGTTGAGCTTTATTTCGTTTGCAGCATTTGCATTCTTATCCGTGAGTTTGTCTAAGCAAATCCGTGGGTATGTCCAATTTTTTCCTCCGATGTCTCATTGTATCGGTCATGAAAATGAACATTAAGATTGCTCTTGGGGTATCGGCCTTGTTCTATGTGCTCAACTCTATTCGCTCTTGTTGGAAATTCCATATTGGTGATAGCGACACAGAACATGCAATCATTTTGGCCCGTCAGATAAGTGAAATGCAGAGTCTTGCCATCGAAATGCCAAGTTTGGGTTAGGGGTAAGCATTTAATTTTTCAGGATACTCTGTT
This sequence comes from Mimosa pudica, assembly GCA_029929735.1. Taxonomy (NCBI): domain Eukaryota; kingdom Viridiplantae; phylum Streptophyta; class Magnoliopsida; order Fabales; family Fabaceae; genus Mimosa; species Mimosa pudica. Next base: position 6,196,448 of record JAKELP010000017.1, on the reverse strand, counting down.
AGGGAATTATGTTAACACTAGACGAGTTATCAATGTTTGATAATACAACGCAAGTTGCTAGCTTATAAAGTGTTTGCTTTTAAAGAGGTCAAAAGTAAACTAGTGTTTATGTAGTAATAACAACGTAAACCTTATCCCACTCAAGTGGGGTCGGCTACATGGATCACACGACGTCATTTTGCACGGTCACTAGTCATTCCTGGAGTTAAACCTTTCACTAAAAGATCTCTTTGAATAGTGCTAAATTAGATTTCGATCAAAAAAAAAGATCGTGCTAAATTAGATGGTTTTTTTTATTCAGCAAAAGTCTATGATAAAATCAAGTTGTATACTACTTCCAATCTTCGAAATCAAAATTAGTTGTAGTTGGATTTGAGAGTCTATGATAAAATCAAGTTGTATACACACAATGTATATTTATCATATACACTATTCTAAGCAAAAGTCTGTCATATACACTATACACACAATTAGTATACAACTTGATTTTATCATAGACTTTTGCTTAGAACACTACCACAGATTACCCCATTTACATGCGCTTATTTTGGCCTCTACATGCGCTTTTAAAGCGCATGTAGAGGGGGGCGCTGGTAAAGGCTCTACATGCGCTTTTTAAAAGCGCATGTAGAGGGGGGCTCTACATGCGCTTAAAGCGCATGTAGAGGTATGTACCTCTACATGCGCTTTAAGCGCATGTACATCTACATGCGCTTAAAGCGCATGTAGATGTGCCTCTACATGCGCTTAAAGCGCATGTAGAGGTACATACCTCTACATGCGCTTAAAGCGCATGTACAGGGGGCCCCTTTACATACGCTTTAAGCGCATGTATAGAATGTTTTTTTTTAAAAAAAAATTATTATAAATCTACATTATTTCCCAATATAACCACCAATACTAGCTGTAGTTCATAGAACCAACTAGCATTATATCAAAAGAATTTACCAGAAAAAGTCAATTACTTAATATCTTCAAAAATGAATTATATATCAATAACAATGTATGATTCATTTTTTATATATACATAAGCAAAAAGAACTATGTGCATCATAGTTGTTCACAAGTTAATCTATACTAAAAATATTGACAAAACAGGAAATGATTTAAATGCCCTAAATAACAAACCTGCATTAGGCCCAAAACCTCAACTTCTTCTCCAACTTTTATGGTCCCTTGCTCCACACGGCCAGTGGCCACTGTCCCTCGTCCCTGGAACATAAATTACAAGCATGAGGTGATGGTGTACCAAGAAATCATTGCACTTGTTTACAATGTGCTTTGCAAAATAAAAGAGGCATCCAGTGCCATACAAGCATTAAGATCACTCTACTTTTGCTCTACTCCTCACATCACGTGCTTCATACGTCAGAAATAGGTAAGTAGTCATGCAAAGTAAATGGATAAAGCAAATCAGCTAACAGTCACAAACCTTCTCCATAAGAGACACTAAAATGCTGCAAAAGCAAGGAAATGTTGGAACCAAAGGTTTTAATGTAATCTGAGGTGTAACAAAAACTTGTAAATCTACCACCTGAAAGTAAACAGAATGTTTAGTAAGTTGTAGTTAGATTCACCTTTTGCCACATTCTCTTTCTCAGACACAATAATATAAAAGTGGAACCTGAACGGTTGCTTTCAACCCAAATGCCTGAACAGCAACAATGACATTAGGATTTGCTGCCCATTTTAAACTAGTTTCCATGATCACCTCCTTATCATCAGTCATAAAGACTTTCATCCCTACCACCAATGAGAAAAGGAGTCAACAAAGGGATTGACAAGATTTATGCATCAACTCATCATGACAAAACCAATCAATTAAAAACAAAAATTAGACTTGTGCAACTATCCTTTGTATGCAGAGGAGAAAGAATTCATTTCTAAAAGAAAATACTCCAGTAAGATGCCTCAATCTTGGATAATTTGCAAAACCAAAAAGTATGATGAAAAGCGTGACACAAACTATTTGATAACTTTTGATAAAAAAAAACTATTTGATACCAGCAATGATGAAAAAGCTTTGCATCAAAATGTCTTCATATAATTCCTTTTGAATTTTTTTTGCTCTTTTCATAGTTGCTGTAAAATTAGTTACACCAACTCCTCATATCAGATTTAGTGACCCCCAAGTAATTTCTTATTCCTATATTTGAAGTTAAACATAAGAATGGGATAAAGTCCTGAAGTTGATGAAACTTGTTTACTAGGAAAAATGGTGTATATGGCCTCACAAACACACATCAACAGCTTAAAGAGAGTAACAATATCATGTCCGGGCGTACTAACCTTGAAAAGTTGGAGGTAAGGTCCCCAGTGTTAATTTTTCAAACTCAACTGAGTCTATTTTATAATCCCCACACTTACATGGTTTTCAATCCACATGTTAATAATCCTCCAGCAGTGTACACCAACAAATAAAGTATCATGAAACTATGGAAGACTCAGAATTTATATTCCCTTTGGAAAAATCTAATAATTTAATCATTCACTAAAAAATCTACATTAAAAAATTCAATGAGTAATTCACAAGCATCCCCAAATCTATACACTTCAACACTCGTTTAAGCATCAAATCACTCTATTGACCATAAAAGCAGGCTTAAAAAAAGGTCATAATAATAAAGCAGTACAAACCTGAGGTGGAACCTCCGAGTTAGGAGGTCTCAAGTTTTTGTTGGCCACAAAAGTGTTGCCCAGAACAAGCTCATGCCTGCCTAAGCAATAAGCACACAAGAACATAAAGTCACAATCTTTAAATACAATCACCACTCCTTATCTAACACTCAACTAAAGAATCCAACTTGGCAATAAAAAAACACTTAAACTCTTACTTCCCCAGAAGTTGGTTGACTCTTGAGAGTATTGACAAATGTACTTATCATCAACCCCAAGAATTTGAGCACCAACTCCAGTAAATCTTGGTCCATATTGAGCCACTTCAAAGGGAGTCAACTTCTTAGTAAAAGCAGGGCTTCCCACAGAAAACATAAAGCAAAAAGACTGCCTCCGTTCAGGAATGGAGACCTTAAAGTACCATCCTTCAAAGAATTTCCTAGTAGTCCCATCAAAATGGTAACTACCCCACAAAAAATAAAAACAACAGCAATCAGCACACAACAAATTAGCCACAAAAAATCAATCTTTATCATCAAAAAGCATACCCACTATGTGGGGTCCGAAGGGGTCGATTGGGAGGGGTAAGAACGTAAATAGGCTTGAGGTGATGAGGAATTGAGAGCAAGGGAGCGATAAATAGATTGCAAAGTTTTATTAGCAGAAATTGCAAAGTTTTAAACACCCACATACACAAAATATTATTCATATACATAAACACTTATATATGAAACTGAAATTGTAAACCCCACCACCAAATTCGGATTTTCACTCAAATCTTGCCCTAAATCGAAGCACAGAAGGGTAAAGATGGAAAGAAACCTCACCCAAGTTGGCACCCATGGCTGTGGTCTCGGCCAAAGCTCCCTTTCGCCGGAAATGCATCCTCGCTCGCCGGAGGAATAGGGAACGAAAAGAGAGTGGAAGAGGCCGAATCAACAAAGAAGGGAAAAATGAAAATGAGAAATCAACATGATAAAAAGAAGGCCAGCTCGAGGAATACAAGAAAAGGCCGAAGTTTTACCTTATTCCCTCCGTTAACCGCCATAGGTTCGCCGGAAAACGAAAGGGGGCGAAAGGAAGTGAAGGACAGAGACGGTAGAGGGAGAAACGAAGATGGTATGGAAGAATGATGAGGAAGAACTGTTTGGGGAAGAGAGAAGGGCGACGACACCGCCCAAAGATACAGTCGGCCGCCGCCATTCTGGCCACCCCGGGCGGCGGATGATGAAGAGTAAGGGAGAGGGTGTCGAGAGGGATGAAGAGGCGGAGGGAGTAGACAATGAAGGAGAAGGAAGGAGTTGAGTGTGTATGTTAGGGTTTTGTTGAGAGCAAAATTACCAAATTGCCCTTCTATCTTCACTTATTTACTTTTCACTCCACTACTACCTTTACATGCGCTTAACGCGCATGTAGAGCCTTCTACATGCGCTTAAAGCGCATGTAGAGGCTATACATGCGCTTTAAGCGCATGTACAGGCAGCATTTCCACAACAAAAGTGGTAATGGAGCTTTGAAACACTAAGTACACAAGCAGGAACACCTTATGAGGTCTGAGGAGGACCTCTTATGCATGACTCCATGTTTTGCACTTCAGTAGTGCCTTTACATGCGCTTAAAGCGCATGTAAAGGGTGTTTAACCAATTTCATAGCACCCAAAAGTGGTAATGGACCCTTGAAACACTAAGTCCACAAGCAGGAACACCTTATGAGGTCTGAGGAGGACCTCTTATGCATGACTCCATGTTTTTCACTTCAGTAGTGCCTTTACATGCGCTTAAAGCGCATGTAAAGGGTGTTTGAACATTTTCATAGCACCCAAAAGTGGTAATGGAGCGTTGAAACAATAAGTACACAAGCAGGAACACCTTATGAGGTCTGAGGAGGGTCTCTTATGCATGACTCCATGTTTTGCACTTCAGTAGTGCCTTTACATGCGCTTAAAGCGCATGTAAAGGGTGTTTGAAGATTTTCATAGCACCCAAAAGTGATAATGGAGCTTTTAAATATTAATTCCACAAGCAGGAACACCTTATGTGGTCTGAGGAGGACCTCTTATGCATGACTCCATGTTTTGCACTTCAGTAGTGCCTTTACATGCGCTTAAAGCGCATGTAAAGGGTGTTTGAACATTTTCATAGCACCCAAAAGTGATAATGGAGCTTTTAAACACTAATTCCACAAGCAGGAACACCTTATGTGGTCTGAGGAGGACCTCTTATGCATGACTCTATGTTTTTCACTTCAGTAGTGTCTTTACATGCGCTTAAAGCGCATGTAAAGGGTGTTTGAACATTTTCATAGCACCCAAAAGTGGTAATGGAGCTTTGAAACAATAAGTACACAAGCAGGAACACCTTATGAGGTCTGAGGAGGGTCTCTTATGCATGACTCCATGTTTTGCACTTCAGTAGTGCCTTTACATGCGCTTAAAGCGCATGTAAAGGGTGTTTGAACATTTTCATAGCACCCAAAAGTGATAATGGAGCTTTTAAACACTAATTCCACAAGCAAGAACACCTTATGTGGTCTGAGGAGGACCTCTTATGCATGACTCCATGTTTTGCACTTCAGTAGTGCCTTTACATGTGCTTAAAGCGCATGTAAAGGGTGTCTGTGCCTTTACATGCGCTTAAAGCGCATGTAAAGGGTGTCTGTGCCTTTACATGCGCTTTAAGCGCATGTAAAGGGTGTTTTTATAAGATTTTAAGCTCTACACCTAAGTTCATTTTATATGTTATCTCTAAATACTTAAATCCTTTTCTAGTCATTGTTTTAGTGAATTTTAATTGATGTACATGTCTATACATGCGCTTAAAGCGCATGTAGAGATAAGGCCTCTACATGCGCTTTAAGCGCATGTATAGATTCTTACTTGTACATGCGCTTAAAGCGCATGTAAAGGACCCTCAATACATGCGTTTCTTCTAAGCGCATGTAAAGGTGCGCTGGTAGAGGGACAATTTGTAGTAGTGGAATAGTGTGTATTTATTGGAATTAAAACATACACATTGGAGCTATGCTTAAAAAGTCTATGATAAAATCAAGTTGTATACACACAATGTTGAATAAAGAACAAAATGGATTAAAAATTATATAATGGCATTCTTTTAATTAGTTGCCCTTTGTATCAGAGCAATGCCTATTCAGCTCCAAAGGGCAACCTGATACATTTGACTCACCAAGATGATTATACTACGTCAAGATCAGGAACCTTATCTTTACATAAAGACTAAGACAATAATACTAAACATTATAATGTGCATATAGAAAAATCACTACTTCCCCATATTCTAGTTGACTTTTTCTTGAGGAGATTAAGAAAGTTACTTAAGATAATGAATCATAACATATGAAATATGTTGTTAGATTATATATTAGTTTATAAGTTAAACAAACAATTTGAAGAAGTATTTAGATAAATCTAAAGATGTTAGTTAAATTAAATATTAATACATGATATTACTAATTTATCCTAACCTTATACTATTATTTTCACTCTCATTATCTTGCCTGTTCATTATAGATAAGTATTATTAGAGTTTATTTGGGAAAATGTTTAATATAATTAGAAAGTGTCTTATATTTAGGACAAATTAAAATTTGAAAGTGATCTATGTATAGGAACAGAAGTATTATATTTAAAACTGGGTATCTTATAGTGCACTAAGTTTTGGTCAAAAAGGGCCCATACAACAACACCTCAAAAACATGAAAAATCCAACGCTTCCCTAGTGTCAAAGACCCTAAAATAATCATAAATATGATTAGAAACCAAAGTTAGCGTGATGATTATCAATTTCCTAGAACTTGAGTAGCCAATGCCATTCACTTTCCCTCCCGTGGACAAACCGTGTTTGCCCGTCCTTCTAATCCCAATTATTAAAAGGTCCTAATATTTTATCTCTCTGCCCATTTCTTTCCCAACATCTCATAAACCAAATTCATTCCCTCACTCTAATTACCCTCTTAAAGGAAAATCACCATGTACACCACCCACTTTTCAAATATAGTAATCAACCCAAACTTATTAGCTGCGACTTTTGAAGGATTAAGTCCTATCTCTCTTATGAGGATCATCCAATCCTGCATTATGAGATCCATCTCCTTCATCTTCCCAAGGAACTTGTTGAAAAAAGTCAAGACACTGGTGGGATTTTTTGTTCTGGTTCTAACATCTCTATTCTGTTATTATTCAAGCTCAAGTAAACAGAACAACACAGGGGAAAAGGGATACAGGAGTACATTGAGATTGATTCACTTTGAGGCCTTCACATTAATGTCCCTAACCTTATCAACCCAATCAAAACCCGAATTCAATCTTCATATCCCAAATTTCCTTCTCCAATGTATAGTTCTTGCAATCATCAAAATCAACTTCATGGTTGGTCTTGTTTTATTAGTTCTTTGCTATATGACTATGACTAACAGCTCCTATGGAAGCAAACCAAATGACATCGTTGTTGATGATACACCAGAGATTCTGTCTCTACTTTCCCCTACAATCAATTCTTCTTCTTCTTCTTCTTCTTCTCTTTCCATTCTTAGATGCAGGCATGTGAGTTTAGAATCATCTTCTTTGGGCAGAGAAAGTCAGGAGCTTATGGTGACTTGTCATGAACATTGTACATATTTGGAATTGTTGGTGTTTTTTAATACACCGTCACCAATGATGTTCAGAGACGTAAGTTTCAAGACATTAAGTTATGTGTCTTTGTCAGCTACAGAGTATTTGAGTTTATTAAGGTTAGAGTGGGATTTTAAAGAAGAGCTCCCACATCTGAGATTGAGGAGTTTCTGGTTTCATGAATCAAGAGACTTATTACCTGCAAATGTTCTACGTTTGCCGCAGTTTATGGGTCCAGATGATAGAGATTTATAATTTTGTTCCATGAATCAAGAAGATTTATAAAGAAAATGAGTAAATATATATTCCTTATGGAGCAGTATATAGTTAATTGAATTAGTGCTTTTTTCTTTCAGAGGTTGTAGTGGTGCGTTGTGTTTTGAATTTTAGCACATGAAGAAACCAGTGATTGTTAGCTGTTAGATGAAGAAGCTGTTGAATAGTTCGAGTTAAAGAAATTAGAGAGTGATTCTGTTCAAATTATTCAAATCTGCACCCTGTGATGGCACAGAGGAAGTTTCTATTTCTAAACTCACCCCAATTTTAGACATAATTGACTTCATTTAATTAAGGAATGCTAATTTATATCACTTGATTATAAGTATAACACATGAAGCACATAATTAGATGATACATTAGTTTATAAAATAAATTACTTTTATGGAAACAAGTAATAAATATGAATATTTTAAAGTAATTATTTGAGATAATTGACCTCTTTAAAAAAACAACTTGATTTCTAATAATAAAAAAAAAGCAATTTGATCTCATATTTAAGATTGGAGAGAGTGGTAGAGAGTTTTCTTTCATAACAAAATTAGTGCAGGGAAGATTTTTCACGGAAAAAAGGCATTTGGAATTGATTATGGTTTTTCATATTTCTTTCATGTCAGAATTTATCTTTAACTTGTACATTTTGTGGAATATAAACTAAACCGCGCTTAATTTATGCTGAAAACGAGTAAATGACTTCCTAATTTTGATGAAGTTAAGATCACTTTCAATAACTTCATCTCCGAATGTGAACTTGAATATATTAATGAATGTATCAGTCCAATTTTATGAACCTCAAATAAAAAATCAGTTAACTTATCACACTACCACACTAAACAATGAGTTTTCTGGTTGATCCTATTGGAGAAGACTTGGGAGAATGAGTGAGGAGCTGCGTTAAAACAAAATCATCACTATACGCCAAATCCAAGTACTATCATTACATTAGCCAAAGCACGCTTTATTCGTCAACATAATAAGCTTATGTTCACATTGAATTATTTATCTATAAAGTCTAATTACTCTATTCCAGCCAAGCTTCAGGTCATATATGACGGCTTTTACAACTGTTATAAACTAAAGGACAAATTGGAATAGTATTTAAAAATTTAAGTAGAAGATATAACGGGCTCAGACCAAGTCTACTACGAAAAGATCATTAGAAGAATGTTTGGCTGGATGAAGAACGAGAATAGGAGACATATTTATAAGGTTATGACTCAAGAGTGAATGCAGTAAAAGAAGATTTCAAGTGTGCTTCAAACAATTCACCAATCAACAATTGTTTGTGTTTGTCTTCCTTTACATCAAAGGAATGATTGACCTCAATTAGCAACAAATGTCGCTTGAATCAGCTCTCAATATGTATTACTCAAAACTAACCGATCTCCCTGAATATAAGACTCGTGTTCAAGTAATCCGTTCCTCATGCATATTAGTCCAACCATCACAATACTTGTAGAAGGTTCCAACTTCCAAATCAATATTTCAGCATTGAAATCTTGGCAATTCATCGGTTTTTTACATATCAAGTCCAAGAACGAACTCCATTTGCATGAAAAGTATTAAACTTTAGAAGGCTTGTAGTTGCTGCTGCCATTCACTTGAATAAATGGTTGGCTACAAAAGATATATTATCTAGAATAAGACCAGGCAATCTATTGGTTACTTGGTTTGATGTACTACCTCTAAGACATATTTATCTAATATAAAGTTAGTTAAAGTAACAAAATAAGACGTACCCTTACAATCTACCCTTACCCTCACCCTAATAATTTGTATATAATTGAGGAGTATTAATAACCCTAATAATTTGTATATAATTGAAGAGTATTAATAAAGATAATTTATAAAAACAATTGGTAAAAATTAGAAATAGATCTTATACTAGGACTAAATCTATCTCCCAAAAAGGAGTATTATATTTAGAACGAAAAGGGAATAAGCAGAAAATATAAGCATTGACCAACTTTTCGGATCAAGACACCAACTACTCACTAGCTCATTTAATTGGATCAACTAAGTCAAATGGTCAATGCGATTCTAGAGAGCTTCAACAATCACAAAAACCGTGTGTACAGAATTCAGTTCCCGGGTAGAGGCAAAAGAAAAATCAAAACAACTTCAACTAGCACCCCAAACTCAGCTATTAATTCTTTCATTTTCCAAGTCAAGGCCAACAACTGATTATCAACGCAGCAAAGGCATATTTTTGCTTGTGCGAAAGAGACAAAAACCGGGTGCACTAAATGCAACTAGACAAGCTGGAATAATTCTTAAGAAAACTTCCTTTGAAATATATTAAGCAAACTACAAACAAACTCGTGTGTTAAGGGGAAGACAATTTCTTTTTAAGCATATTGAATGAGCAATTACCCCCCTATACAGTTATATGGCAATGCAACTATAGAAGCATAGCTCTTTCAGTCAGAATGACTAGTCATCTGAACCTAGGACTTGTGCCTTGAGATCTTCTATTTTTGAGGCCAGCTCATCCCTATTTTTCTGCAAGTTAATAAACCGAATTAACCCAATTATCAAGTGGCAGAAAAATATCAGCAAAAATAAAATGAAATAATTACCTTGAAGAGTAGATAGCGGTAAGTGAACCATAGAGTATATGCAAGGCCCACCACTTCCAGCAACTTGGGAATCTGATACCACGATGATGGATACAAAAAAAACATGAGCTGACATTCAAAGAAATGTTTGTATCTTGAAAGAATGATATGACTAAAACAATACGTACCAATGGGATAGAATCAATGGCACCAACAAGAGCTGACGTTAGCCACAAGGCAATTATAGAACCTCCCCCATAAAAGAGAATAGAGCCAGTGTCATCTATGTCAAACTGAAATGAAAGTAAGAAATTGAACTAAGGTAAATAGCTGATAATAATAGCAAAATAAAGGCAATAAATAGCACTTGCAACCAAAGGACCAAACTATTGTTAAATCAAACTGATCAATGCCTCAAAGATGTAATTTCAAGACCATAAATGATTTTGTCTACCAAATTACACGATGCACTCACGTCCGTATAGCTAAACTAATTAAATGAAAGGACTAGGATGCCAAAATAGGTTATGCAAAAGGGTTAAAAGTCTACGCAAAGATGGATAAGAAACTAAAGAGGACGGCAAAAGAGTACACAAGAGAGTGTAAATCAGCAAAGACTGCAACCAGTGCAGATTTGTGAAGGAAATGAGCACACAAAGTTTGAATTTTACAAAGTTATGATTTTAGAATCGAGGTTAATACTCCCTCCAATCCTAAATATAAGACCATGGTTTTGGTCCTAAATATATAAGACTTTTTTCTAATTTGTGTCCATTTTTTCAACATTATCCTCATTGATACCCCTCAAACTAATCAAGAAGGGGGACGGTGAGTTAAGTTATATGATTGGGGTGTTTTGGGAAAAACATATCCAATCAACTAACTTAACCTAATATCCTTAATATACTCAAATTAGGTAAAGAGGTCTTATATTTAGGACCAGAGGGAGTGCCTCATTAATAAGTAGGAGTACAATTAAATGAAAAGCGCTGAGGAACACTAAAAATGGTTGAAATCAAAAGAATATGAATACAGTTAAATGAAAAACGCAAAGGAAAGTTTCATTAATACCTCCTAACAAGGCAGATAGTAAAAATAATAAATAATAAAATCATAATAGGTAGCGTTGCATATAAAGAGTTTAGACAAAAAAAAAACAGACAGTCTACAAATAGACACAAGTTCACAGAACTGTAAATGATAGGAGACAGGACACTAGTGAATAGGTAGCGTTGCTCAGGTAACCGCTCAGGTTTGACATGACTGTCAAAATCTCATGAGACATCAATAACCTTTACAATCATCACAGCAACTAAATTTAGAAATAAGCCTATATAACTGCATATAGAAGCATGTATCAGGAAAGTGTCAGAAGTAAAAACACAAATATTAAAAAAAAATTAAATGAAATATAGTTGAACTCTTTTTCAACAGTAGAAACATCAAAATAGAGGAAGGATTACACAAAAGATTACATTTCAAAATCCCTGCTTACAGTTAAGGTTTAAATTCTCCACAACTGTAGGCTACACAAGAAAAGGAAGATGGGGAGATCCATGTAAAGTTGCTCAGGTAACCGCTCAGGTTCGACACTACTGCCGAAGTCTCATTAGACATTCTATGAATGCCATCACTCATGAATAAGATCATCACAGCAACAATATCAGGAATTTTGACCATAGTTCAAATTGACTAAATAAATACAAATTTGGATCAAATAATTCAATGTTCAATACAAAATCAAAATCGTTAAAACTGAAATGAAACAAAATGGGGATGGGATAGACCCATGTGAGGTTGTTCGGATAACAACTCAGTTTTGTATCATCGAACATTTCACAGAACTTTCTGTGAATGTTATCAACAATCTGTAGCATCCTCACAGTAACTCAAATTGAACATGAGTCTGTAAAATAATACTTATAAATGGTCAAAACTTTAATGTTCAGAACATAATTCATATAAACACAGAAAAGTGGCACATAATCCTTGGAATATCAGTAAGGAGGACTCCCTTCAAGACACCAAGGAATAAAAACCAAAGACCAACTCAAAATGCCCTGTACCACATAGGTTCTAAGGGCTAAAAAGAAATTTTCAAGATAAAATAAAGCAAGTCAAATAATAAAATAATGAAAGCCAACTTCATAAAACTTTCATCGGACATCACACAACAGGAACTCAAATTCAACAGAAACTAGCTGTCATAAGTACGCCTTTTTAGCCTACTCCGACAGCAAATTGGCGTGCATGATGTTAAAGAGAGATTAAACAGCCAAGCATATAGCATAAATATCATCAATTAAATTGAATAAGTAATAAATCACTTCATGCAAATAGGCAGGCAGGCACCAAAGTTTTAGTCACAGTTGGGTCTAGACATGACACATTATTAACATCAAATAGTAGTAAAGAAATGAAGTTCCAAAAACCTTTATATTATCGAGTTTTTCAGCAAAATCAAACTGCTGCACTGACTCAAACACCGGCGATTCCTCTTTTGCATCTTCAGATGCAAAGTTTCCACTGAATCCATTATCTTCGGATGATTTAGCATCCTCCACGATTATTGTACGCTCTAGATTCTCATCAACATACTGACTTGGCCCACCAGATGTTTCATCAGATATTTTTGCCCTCGGTGCCACATAAATCAAGGAACCTGAACCTGAAAGATAGGGATAAAAAATAACATAATCAATTTACACTTAGAAAATGGTGGGTGCATATATACATACGTACATATATATATATATATGCAACCTTATAATCAGAAGCAGAGTCATAAGACAGAGCTCAACTACTCAATAAGCATGAAATGCTAACAATATTCATAGGTAACATTCATTTTAACAAGAGAAAGTTTTTAAGATTTACTGATATTACATGATACTCCACCACATATGGGTCTACAGCATCAATTGGGTACTGCCTCCGTTCTTTAAATTAAGAGCTAATTGACTTCTTTTTTTTTTTGAGAATCCTAAGTTAGCTAAATATTTTTCTAAATTTTTTCTCTAAACTAGTTTATTTGACTTATTCATTTTGTTTTCTTAGTATTCTAAAAAAAAAGTCAAGTAGCTCTTATATTCACGACACCAGATTACCCTACAAATGAGTGTTTTCAGAAATGAATTAGAGAAAACTAAGATCCCACAAATAAGCTAACAAGGAAAGCAGATGAATTAAGCAATACAAAGAGTGTTAAAAACAAGCTTAGTAAAAAAAAATAAAGAGAGTACATCATGTTAACATGCAAAAGTATTGCTATATTTGAAATAAAAGGTTCAGATGGCACAAGAATAAAAGCTGAAAGGGGAAAAACACAAGGAACATACTTTATGATTTGGACTGAGACTGAATGAAAGGGATGGAGAACGTACGAGATGGGAAGGTGCGAGCGGAGATAATGAGAGGGGATTTTCTGAGAGACAAAAAGGGTTTTGAGAGAAGAGAGTTAGGAGGAGACCCAGTGAAAAAGGCAGAATTTTGATGAAGTTTGAAGGAGCAAAGCTCCATTTCCAGAAGCTTGTGTAGCAGTGGCGGTCACTGGGGAAGAAGATGATTTTGTAGTGTTAAGACAGTGAGTGGGTTATGGTGCTTTATATAGAGGTCGCCTCTAGGGTTTTCCACCTTTTGAGTTTATCTATCATATCACCTTTTTTAATTATATTTGGAAATGAGGGAAAAAAAATATATTAGTAGTACACGAAAAGAGAGTCATAGAGACACACGTATATATATTATATAGTATATACGATGAATCGATGGTCTGACTAGAGGATTTTTTTTTTATAAAATCACATGACAATTATATTAATTCAAAGCACATTTACATAAATATATTAATAATATATTGATTTGTGAACAGAAAATTGAAACACAAACATAAACCATAATGACATATGCATAACTCAAAAATTCCATAAATATAAAACTTGATCATGACTATTGGGGTTTGGATGCTTTAAATGATAGGATAAAGACATAAAGAAGAGGTGGGTTCCCGACTTTTTTTTCGCTGCCTCACATTTAAGAGGATTTTGAGCATACATATCGAAGAATATGTTTTTGTAAGTATGAGATCACATACATATTTTTAATGTCAAATAATAGGGATGCGAATTAAAGACAAAATTACCGGCAACGGTGATTACAAATGATTGAGAATACAATGTAATTGAAAAGCTTAATTGAGCAACATCAACAATTGATTATAATTGCAAAGTATTCAGAGTGCTTTCAGAGGGCTTCCTACTTCCCGTGCAAGTGGAGCCTCATCTTGTATTTATTCGTGAAAGGTTGGTCATTTCAAAAATGTAGGCAAAGGTTACTGGATAGTGGATGTTGTGGGTAGGGATGGGAATAGGTCAGGCCGGCCTGTTAAGGCCTGCGGCCTGGCCTGTTGTGGCCTGGTTAAATTCAGGCCAGGCACAGGCCCAGGCCTTTTTTTTAGGCCTGTTTTCATTAACAGGCCAGGCGCAGGCTTTAGGAAAAAAGCCTGTTAGGCCTGTTAAGCTTTTCTTAAAAAAAATTGGACCCAAAATTTAGCCCAAAACTTGAGCCCAACTCTTCTTTTCCATAAGTTTAATGCACAAAAAATAAAAACCTGCTGCTCTCTCTCACTTTCACGTGCGTCAGTTTCTCTTCTCCTTCAGTTCAAAAAAAAAAAAGTTTCTCTTCTTCTTACTTTTCTCTCACTCTCTCACTTTCCTTTCTCTTTTTCTTCCAACATCTCTTCTTCTTGCGTATCTCTCACTCTCTCAGTTTCTTTTCTCTTTTTCTTCCAACAACAGTGGCTGCCTTCCAAGATGAATAAGATGAATCCCTGCTACCTATTTCATACGATTTGGGGCTTGTGAGTTCTTGCGAGAAAGAGCACGAAGAAGTGAATTGCGATCTGATCTGCAAGCAAGAAGAAGACTAGAAAGAAGGATGGCGAAGAGAACTTGCGATTTAGTGGGTTTGTTTTAATTTTTGGCCAAAAAGTTTGGATTTTTTCTAGTTTTTTTAGTTTTTTTATATGTTTGTAGTAAAGTTTCGATTTTTTCTGGGTTTGTTTTAAGTTTTGGGTGTAAAGTTTGGATTTTTTTTTGTTTTTCTTACATATTTGTAAATTTTTTATTTGTTTGGATCTTGAAATTTTTTTGTTCATATTCTCTTCTCTTCTCTCTCTCTTTGAGTTTGCATTTTTCTGGACTTGCAAATTGTTTTGTTCAGAGTTTTTTTGGACTTGCTTGTATTCTGAGTTTAGTGTTGTTGATGAGGGATGATATACACTCGTGCCTTTTTATTTTTTTGTTTGTTTGAAGATGATATATTCTGATTAATCAGGCTAACAGGCCAATTAACAGGCTAACAAGTCAGGCCATATCAGGCCACAGGCCAGGCTCAAGCTTGAAAAAATGCACCTCAACAGACCACAGGCCAGGCTCAGGCCACCTTTTGACAATACAGGCCAGGCCTATTTAGGTAAAGCCTGGCCTGGCCTGGCCTATTCCCATCCCTAGTTGTGGGCGATCGACTGGGTCAGTAGCTAACTTCCTCCTTGTTGTTAAGCACATGGGCATATGCAAGTTCAATCACTTGAATTTGAAAATGATTTGTTGGCGGTACTGGGTTGAAGGAATATTTAGATTGGAGCTTGAGTTTATTGGGCTTAGGTCTAGTTGCTCAGGCCCAATGAGGGAGACAAGCTCCAACACATATTATTATGTCATATTTCATACGGTTGAATATCATTCTAACCAGTAAACTATTTTGAAAGTATCAATTTAGCCAACAAACAATAAAAGGTCTCATTCTGGCAAGGAACAAAATAAACAGCTCATTTTGGCTAATAAATTACTGGATAATACTAAAATACTTTTGACTTCCTCCTCCTCACAAGTCTCTCCACCTGATATTTTGAGTTAGCTAACAAAATCCTTGTGATTGAATGATAGAAAATAGTAAATAGATGGTAGAGGTAACCCCCAAAATGACAAAGAGAATCCATAAAGTTTCAAGCTTCAAACTTTGTGTATCATTTGAGTTTGAGCTGTTGGTCCACTCGTTTAACTGATATAACCATTTTGCTTCCAAGTTGGTTAGCTCTCCCTCCTCTGAAAGCTGCAATATTACTTTAGAAAAATCTCTGGCGAATGGGGAGCCTTTTTGGAACATCTGCATGATGTGATTGAATAGGGAAATCCAAGTTCAATGTTTAACCATATAAAGAAAGATGAATAACGTCTATTGTAACATGGTAGAGGCCATTTGCATCCATATTTTGTTGCTAGTTTTGAGAAGAACAAAAGAATTAGATGAAAAGGTCTATTATTACTTACAAAGCCTAAGCCTCCAAATTTGGTGGATGGTGGTTGCAGTGAAATTCTAAATATTTCCATCCAGCGTTTGTCAAGAGGAAGTTGCCGGTGTGTGGGTGAGCGGGGGGAGGAGGAAGCTGCCGCTAGAGAGAACAGGATGGCCGGCAGGTGAGGATGGTGGAGGTGGAGAAACTTGTGAGGAGGAGGAAGGAATTTAAGGGTATTTTAATATTTTCCAGAAATTCATTAGTTAAAATGAACCATTTTTTGTTCATTAGCTAGAATGAGACCTTTTATTGTTCGTTGGTCAAATTAATATTTTCGAAATAGTTAAGGGTACTTTATTGTTCTCTCAAGGGGTAGTGGGATTGAGAGAGGGGGAGGTTGAGGTTGTTGTTGAATTTGGTGGTGTTGACGAAAGAAATGAGAGAGGATTTTGAAGGTGAAGAAAAAGTGAGAGGAGAAGGAAAGAGAAGTGTGGCTGCCGGTGGGTGAGGGAAGGAGGGAGGAGAGAGGGAGGTGTGGGGTTTCCCCGTGGGGTGAGTGACTAATTTGTTAATTTTAAAGATGAGACTCACATATTCAAAATTTTTATTAATTACGTTCCAAATGGTATTTCAGTATTTTCCTTTAACCCATGTGTTAAAATGTCCCTTTTATTTTGTTTGTAGGCTAAAATGAGTCATTTAATTATTTGTAAGTCAAATTGACCCGTTAGAAATAGTTTATATGTCAAAATAATATTTAACCCTATATTGTACCAATGATATAGTAATCCCATCGCAAGATGCTAATATCTCCTCGTCTAGAAGATTATGAATGAAAAGTGTCACAATTCAGGTTTGGCCCAATCCAATATCTTCGACTTTAACTTTCTCCTACTAAACCCAAAACTGTAAACCTTGTCGCCTTGTTTAAATGTCGACCTATAAGTCTATCTTTTTCATACAAAAACATGAAAACAAAAAGGCCTCTCCCAAATTAAATTGGGTCAAATTAAGGGCCTATCACATTAAATGAATGCTACGAGCTTTATCCTACGCCTAAGAAGAGACTTGAGAGCCCATCTTAGGGTTCATTACTTCATTATTTGTTGTGACTTGTGAGATACAAGTTCAGAAAATTAAATTGAGGAAGGTTCTTCAGCGGGGCTTTTTGTTAACTCTAACTGATTTTTGTCCAACTTCAAGTTGTACAGAAGTCAATTAGTATGAAGTCATTTTAATATATGTTAATCCAAACAAAGCAGAAGTGTGCGTGAACATGCCCTCTAATTCACTTCTCAAAGCAAGTTTCAACATTGTGTCGAAGTGTTTCAAAAAATGAGTTAATCTAATATTTTTTTAGTCGGATGCCCCTTATTTTTACTGTGTTTAAAATGAAGAGATGAATTTTGAAAAGTTATGTTATTATAAATTAATAGATAATTTGTGTTGGTTCATATATCATCATATGTTTAGAAATATAATACTCCTCTCATCTTAAATATAAAATATATTTACCTAATTTGATCAAATTAAAAGTGTTAGTTAATTTAATTAAAATCACATAATA
The DNA here is from genome assembly GCA_029929735.1 of Mimosa pudica. Lineage (NCBI taxonomy): Eukaryota > Viridiplantae > Streptophyta > Magnoliopsida > Fabales > Fabaceae > Mimosa > Mimosa pudica. The sequence continues at coordinate 6,178,508 of JAKELP010000017.1, read as the reverse complement.
TTACTCTAATCATTTACCCTTATCCGATCATCCACCTCTTGTCTATTCATAATTGAAGATCAATAATAGGAATAATTTGGAGAAAAGTTTACAATAATTAAAAAAATATCATATATTTATGACCAAACTCACTATCCCAAATAAGTCTTTTATATAGGATCCGAGAGAGTAAATGGTTATGAAATTTTAACAGAATAGTTATAATGATTTAAAAAGTACTGCTTTTAAAGAATCAATTCATTGTTTTTAAATATTACTCTTATTTTCACTCAATTTAGATAAAGAATAGAGAATAAGAATCATCAGTTGTACGTTCTCTTACTGAGTTCTTTGAAATTTCCAAGTTATACCATCATGTATCCGATCCTTACAATATATGGTTCATTCTAATTCAGGGAGTGTCACACCCTTTTTTTCTAACGAGTTCTTAAGATTAATTTCTTTGAACGCGACTCAAAACCAAACATTTTGTTTGTTTGCTGTTTGCAGAGCAAGACATGTGGATGCAATTCTCATAATAATTATTAGGAAGCGTAACACAAAGAATAGACTGAAGAGGACCACATTTTGGAGCCATATATTAGGACAAAACAACCAAGTGAGGCTACAGTATAAAATTATTGATTTGATTGAGTTCCCGCGTGCCCCCTCCTCCTTTACAATCATGAATTCTTATAAAGAACTTCGTGTTCCTGTCTGTGGGACACTCTCAAACATCGCTAACACCAAAGCATTCAGAAGCCTCATCATTCTCAGTTCACTAGCAACTCCAGACAACGCAAACATCAAGAAGAGTGCCATCTATGTTCTAAGTTGACCATTGATGTAATATATGTTGGGTTAAAGCAAGCTTTCTTTAAATCTTCAAAGGGCGTATATATGTGATTCTCTGCAAGTTAAAAAAAGGGCTTTTCTCTTTTCTTTTCATCATTATTCATTTCTCTTATTCAAAGCTTTGGAGGTTTGACCATATGGAGTTCGTCATTGTTGAGAGACATAGAAGGGGGAATAATAATCTGTGTAAAAGAATTTGTTATCTAATGAATTAAGAAACTACAACGGTAAACTTCCTTTGGTTATTTTTATAATTGTCACGCCTCATCGATCAAGTCGTGACCCTCTTCAACTTTTACATATGAAACCACTGATGGTATGTCTTTTACACACAACTTTTAGTTGATGTATACTATAAACTAATGAAGATTACGAACTTTAACTTCATAGTTTGATATACCAAGAGGCAATATAATGGAGGCCAAGGTGAGATACAGAGATTCTGTTTTATATCAGTGTGAAAATGGAGTCAGCCTTAGAGAAGGCATGGGTTAATTAGCATGTGGGAAGTAATGTAAATCGTGGTCCTCTTGCTTTGCTTTCATTTAATTTGAAAATTTGTTTGTGGGAAGTAATGAAGAACTTTTGAGGGAATGGTTCAAAGTAAAAGAGAAAGCAAAAGGCAAAAAAGGTTATTAGTAATTCAGGACCACAGAGCTGAAGCTAGCCATGTATATACAAGTATAAGGCTGGTCATTGGTAGTAAATGTATATAGATTAATATATTTGTAACAACCATAAAGCATTCAAATAAGAGAATAGAAACACGTGATTGTGGAAGATGTTGCAAATATGGAATTTTTGGGAGACAGGCCAATATAATAGAAGACGTGTGGATGGAAAGGTAGAGTATCTTAGGAGACATGAGAGAAAAAAAGGTGATATAGCATCTCTAGGTGATGAAAAGGGTTAGAGATTTGCGTTGCTCGTTTAATATTATGCTTCTTTTGATTTCCCTCTTCATACTCTTGATGAGGTTGTAAATCCTATTTTGGAACTCATATTTGTTTATTTTCGGATGAAGATAATACTATGCCAACTTAACATGCATTGTGCAGTAATCATTTTATAGTGTTTGATGATATTTAGGCCTCTTTGAGGATATATTGTCTATAAATCTATACTTATGTCTTTCCCGTTCTCTCTCTCTCTATATATATAGCAATATTTTAATATTCAATCCGTAATATAAGGCAGAAACTTTTTAGTTTGATCCGCAAATTATATAGGTAACATGTGACTTAAATTAGAGTTGGATTCAATGCAGCTGAAGTTACCCACGCATTATGATGAATGAAATATCTATCTTTGTGAACAATCTATGGGCAAATAAGATTATTGCTCGTCAACCCCATGGCCAAACACTTTCAATATACTATAAAATAATTGCCATATGTATACTATGAAGCAAGTTATACTGAAAATTATAAATAAAAATTTCTATGTTTTCCTTAATGATACAATTTTTTATATAGTTAATTATCTGACTGGATCAATCCAAGTTTTGTTGAGCTTAATTGAAGATAATCGTCTTTAATGCCAAAACCCTTGTACAAGGGACCAATACATATTGATGCGAGGGACCAATATCACATTTACAATTAACTATATGGTTTCTTTTATTATACTATTATATAAAGTGTGGGTCAATGTTATTGCTAATCCGATCCTGTTCTTCGCAGTAATAGCTAATACTAACACTTTAATCAAAATTTCGTTTTGGTCCAATTAATTTTTATACAAGGACTTGATTGATTTTGATCGAGTAGAGTCCGAAACCACAACTTGATAAAAATATGTAGGCCAATCATTAAATTTAGGCTGAATCTTTATAATATAAACTAAATCAAATCATTGTTTGAAATAAATTCAACGGAACAAAAAAAAGGTAAGATCTTCATAAATGAATTAACCATTTATGTCATAAACAATAATAAAATTGCACTGAAGTCCCACTGGACCTAGGTGATATTAATTTGTGGTTCGTCAATAGTTGCAAATAATAACTATTTGATTTGACAATGCATCTCTTAAAATTTTGATATCATTGATGATTCAAAGAGCTACTATTGACAACGATTGAGTTTTCAATAACGTACGAACCATATAAAATATCACACATGTCTTTTGGGACTTCAATAATTTGATAATTATTTGTGACCTCTAGCTGTGATTGATTTCCTTAGAGTAAAGATGCACTCATTAGTATGGTAATTTTTAAAAAGTGCAAACCAGCAGCATAATAATTTTGAAGGCGCAAATTGACATTGTAACTTAAAAGGTGCATCCAAAACCATTTTTAAAAGGTGCACCCAGTAGTATGATACAACTTAATTACAATGGATGGAAAAATATTTGCCCCATTTTAAGTTTTAATTAAGTGTCAAATTTACACCTCAAAATTATCATTCTGCTATGTGCGCCTTTTAGAAATTGTCTACCTTTTCCCATTATATATGCCCATTCCCTTATGAGGGGTAAGGTTGTGATTTTTTTTCAAACAAAAATTGCATTAAATTAAATGACTAACAATAATTTTAATTAACTCATAGGACTATAAGTTTTCTTTAACTTAGCTTCTTCCACAAAATTTAAAATCTGTATTTAATAAATAAGATTGCTTCTTCAATTCTTTACAATTTATACATAAGATTGCTTTAATTCTATACAATTTAGATACATGCGCGCATAGTAATATTTTAGTTGTTTACTAAAGCTTAAACCCTAAAACTCCATCCATACATGATAAGCGGTGCTGCCACCGGAATAACTTATCATTGGCCAGAAAAAATTCTCAAAACATATATTCTGAAAATCTACACCAAAAACATAAAATCTGTATGATCATTATAAAGCTAAAAGTAGAAAGTATATTTACAAGGAAGCAATATCTCTCAAAATATATATCTATTAATTAATACTGATGCACGCAGATATTGGGTTGGGGTTTCAAAATAACATTACATATAATACCAATACACGAATGGGAAAAATCGGTATTCTTCAGTCTATTTAGTTTTATAAAGAGTAAGCCAATCCAATATAACCAAATAAACTTAATAAATTAACGGAATCAAATAATAAATTAATCAAAAAAATCTAATTCGGTTTATTTTTTAATTTTGACTTCATTTTACTCACTCGTAAAAATAACGAGATCATACAATATTCATGCATGGGAGTTTATGTAACTTCAAATATAATGAATATTGACATTTAAATTTAAATACTATATCACTTAAATTATGACACTCGCATATACATGTATGCATATACTCATGGCTCTTTAATAAAATTTCCCGCATAAAAATAGACGTTTAATTTTGAGGAATATAAATTCAATAGAATGTGAACCTCAACTTAACACATATATTTTCTCAACACCCACTTTTAATTTTGAAAATACTAACACACCTAGCCAAAGTGCTTTAATGATTTGATTTTTTATTTTCAATTGGTAGATATTATTTTTATGTTAGTTAACTCTGCTTGAAATATAAATACAACAAGCCAAAATTAAAAGCAGAATAGATGTATTGATTTATTTATTATATTTGTTATGTGAGCCCTCCTTTCCTAAATATAAAATCATTTTTCCTAATTTGATTAGATTAATAATGTTAGTTAAATTAATTATTAGCACATGATATTACCAATTCACCCTAACTATATACATTTATCCACATTTTCCCTCTCTTATGTGTTTATTATAGATAAGTAGTATTAGTAGGTTAATTTGGGAAAAAATTGAGAACAATTAGAAAGTAGTCTTATATTTAGAAACAAATTGAAATTTCAAATTGATCTTATGTTTAAGAACGAATTAAGGGAGTATATTTTTATATTTTAACACTTTTTTATACATATGTAGCTCAAGAAATGTAATGTAAGCGATTTTTTTTAGAAACTACTAGACTGTATTCCTTAGCTGATAGCTAGAGATACAAAAGCTCTTGTCAGAATTTAGAGACAGCGGTAAATAACCCATCAAATTATTCAAATACAAGTGCTTGTTTTTACTTTTTAGATGATATTATCTATTTTAATTTCTAATACTCAATTATTATAGAATTTCATATACATTCATATCATTTTCATATTCTTCTATCATTTTCTTTAAGATTTTCTTACTTAAATACACAATAAATATGCATTTCTTGTAACATCAATTTTCACCAAATTCCTCCTACCATTTTTTAAGTGAAAATTTTAAATGCAAAACCTTTTTTAACATTAGAGGAAACAATAGATTCATAATCAATACAATTCATGAGATTGAGAGTGCACTCTACACTACAAAAAACGGGCTCATATCGGCGTTTTATAGGGCCTCGGATCGGCGGATTTTTCCGGCGAAAACGCGCTACGGCGTTTTGTCAAAACGCCTAAAAATGTGCCGTCGATATGCTACATCTCGGCGTTTTGCAAAACGCCTAGGAGATGGGCAAAACGCCGGTATGAGGTTAAACAAATAATATAATATTTCCTCTTACCGGCGTTTTACAAAACGCCTATGCGCGTATTATTTTATTATTACACCATATAGGCGGATACCAAAACGCCTATAAGCGGACTATTTATTTTTTTTTATTTACGCATACCGGCGTTTCACCCAAACGCCTATGTGCGAAATGACAAAACTTTTTCGAACTCATGCACATTGGCGTTCTGTCGAAACGCCGGTAAAAAAAATAATACTTTTTTATTCCGCCCATAGGCGTTTTGTAAAACGCCTATGTGCGGAAATATAAAATATTATTTCATACCGGCGCTTTACGAAACGCCGGTATGAGTATTCCGAAAAAAAAATAAACAACATTTTTCTTCCTGATTGTTTAGAACCAGGAAGAAAAATGTTCATACATAAAGAATAATATGATAATCCCAAACTTACATACACATTTAGAATATAATATATGAAATAACAAGGGTAATTCATAAAACAAGATACCCAAATATATAAAAATCAAAACAACAAGTAATATGTGAAAGAAAAGCAATAAAATCATGTTAACATTATAAAATCAAATATCACCATAAAAAACCAAATAAGCAATACCAGGCAAAAAAAACAAAGCAACAAGCCAAATAAACAAAGCAACAACAACTGAAACAAAAACAAAGCGAAGAAAAATATAGAAGAGACAGAGAAACTGAGCAATTTCGCTGAAGGAGGGAGGTGCTATTTATAGGGAACGGAGGTGCATATCGGCGTTTGACCAAACGCCGATATGCGTTATAATGCATATAGGCGTTTCTAGGACACGCCTATATGCATTAGTTTTTATATATATAATACTGCATATAGGCGTTTGCCCAAACGCCTATGTGCATGTTTATAGTAAAATAATGCATATCGGCGTTGCAAGGAAACGCCGATATGCTTTATTTTAATATAAACACGCAGATAGGCGTTTTTAAAAACGCCTATATGAATTATTTAATCTTAAAATGCACATTGGCGTGTTGCAAACCGCCCGTACGGCATTTTTAAAAAAAAAACTCCTCCGACAACCTACATTTCTTAAACGCGGAAAAGTAAGATATATTGGTTATAAATATGCGTCTAGAGCATTAGTCAGTTGCCACATTCTTTCTCAAACCTCTCATTCTTACATATATCTGTGGTTTTGTTGTGAAACAGCAAAAGCAATAATGTTGGATAAATCGTGGATCTCTTTACCCAGATCGTCTCCGCAATACTTGGTGGGGTTGAATCAATTTCTGGATTATGCTTTTATGCACAGTAGTGTTCGGGGTAAGATACGGTGTCCGTGTGAAAAGTGTAAGTTCGACAAATGGAAGACTCGAGATGAGGTAGTTATTCATTGTCTAGATAAGCAGTTTCCTAGATATTATGTCACCTGGGCGTTTCATGGAGAGGATGGATTACACGACACTATGGGTGATCTAGAAGTCGGTTCGAGTTCTCACGTTGGCCGAATGCAAGGCGAAGACAGTGACGATGACTGTGAAGGAGGCGGCCAGCCAACAAATCCGGGTAACAACACTGTGAGGGAAGCATTTGGTATGCAGGAAGCATCAGACGCTGGCGGGGATGAAGTGGTGGACGGACCAGTCGCGGAGTACTTACGCACTGAGGTGGCCAGAGATTTCTTTGAACTCATGACGGAAGGTGACAAACCGTTGTACCCAGGTATGTATAGATGTTTAATCTATTCTAACCGTTTATTATATATGTATATTATGTACGTGCGATGACAAAAGATGTGTTTACACTTTTTCACGTTTTCGAAAACACCAAAATGAACATCGGCGGTTCTTTTATAGCCGTTCTCACATCGGCGTTTTGTGACACCCTATAGGCGTTTGGGAAAACGCCTAGATGCGATTAAAGTATTAATTTAATCGCATTTAGGCGTTTCCCAAAACGCCTATATGCGATTAAATGATATTTTAATCGCATATAGGCGTTTGGCAAAACGCCTAGATGCGTTAAGTGCATTAAAAATGCACTTAATGCGCAGATAGGCGTTTCACAAAACGCCGGTCCGCGCATTAAGTGCATTTTTAATGCACGTTATGCACATAGGCGTTTTGTGAAACGCCTATGTGCGAGTTAAAAAATATTTTAATCGCACATAGGCGTTTGCCAAAACGCCGAGGTGCGGTTGTTTGGAAAAAAAAAAACAAACCAACCGCTTTTTTTATATTTAAAAAACAGACCGGCGTTTCCTATACCCCCAAACGCCGATATGGAAACGCGGGAAATATGGCGGGAAGAGCGCGCCAAACGTAGCGGCGTTTTCAGATAGGCGTTTTGGTCCAAAACGCCGGTATGCGTATCATATAGGCGTTTTGTACCAAAACGCCGGTAAGCTTGCGCCGGAATGACCCGTTTTTTTTTGTAGTGCTACTAATGATAAAATTTACCGTCAATTATTACAATGTAAGTTTTAAATATTTGTTAGATAATTGCTTATCTAAAAAACAGAAAAGAAAAAATGTGTTACGGTATTTGTTATTTAAAATATGGTAATAAATTGCATAAGAGAAATACCAACTGTAAAATCTCTGTCTTACATATATATATGATGGGCCTTACACAGCGAACACACACATTACACACACATTCTGGATACCTAATTTTAATTCCATATATATGCGATTGAAATTACTAACACGCAATAGCTGAAGCACTTTAAATATGATTTTTTTTGTCAAAATGGTAGTTATTTTTTTAAAATGTTAGTCGAAAGTTGACTTTTTTTTTACATAGTCCAAATTTGACTTAATTATACTTTACATACTTTTTGGCTAAATTTATACTTTAAATACAAGATAAAATTAAAAACAGAATAAATGTCTTGGTTTCATGACTATATTTTTTTTTATAATTTTATACTTAAAGGTTTTTTATGCATAACTCAAGAGACATAGGCTACTTTTTATTCTTTTTCTTGCTGCTATGACGTAGGCTAATTTTTCATTTTTAGAAACTACATCATATTTCTTTTTTGAATTAAATGGGCAGTCACTAATGACTACAAGCGAGATTGAACCAACAACCTCTCATCTAATAAAGAGATGTCATACTAATGACTATAACAATTAACATATGCTAATTTTTAATTTTTGGAAACCAAATCATATTTCTTTCTTAGCAGATAGTTGGAGAGACTAATTCTGTTATTGTTATCTCCCTATATTCGATATAAAACCAAACAAACGTACATTTTATAGTTCCATTTTAGATACAATGTGGAGATTCGATCGTGTTAACACTAGAGAATGCGAAAATATTAAAACATATTTCCCCATTCGCCAAAATCTTTCTTTCTTTACAACATTAACGCCAACTTTTCCCATGCACTCATACATAGGCCAATTCAATTAAAACTCGTGTATCCAATATAAAATTAAACCATTTCTTACGTCTTATATCGAATCTAAAAACAAGTTTAAACTTCCCTCACACATAGAAATTCATGCACTTCACACAAAAAAAAAAAATAAATTGCTCTCAATAGAAGAAACATGACAACAAAAAAAGGATTTTACTAGGGGGAGGAAAACATGTGTGTCCCTCCATGCCTTGATTTTCTCTTGCTAAGTTCAATTTTGAAGCCCACATACATTAATATTTTTCAGAATGAGCGGAACGGGAAAACCATTTTAACGTTGTTGACTTCATTCATTTTTTGGTTCTTTGTAACACAACGAATTCTCATCTCACTCAACCTGCTTCCTATTTCTCTCTTTACCCTAGAAAAAACCCACATGTCCGTTTCCTCTACATATATAAAGCCCACATTTTTCCCTTTCTCCTTCCACCTCTTCACATTTTCCTTCTTCTCCTCTTTCCCTTTCTGTGAATCCTCTTCTGGGTATTTCTTCTTTTTCATAATGTTTCATAAAGTTCATTCCTTTTCTTCTCTCTGCTCCATATAAATTCATGGGGTGGCTTCATTTCATTTCATCATCATCGTTTTTCTAAGGAACTTCAATGGCAGACAACAACAAAGTGGACCTTTTGACTAAGAACCTTTTGTGTTTGGAGAACAGCAATACATGTTTTGATGTTTCTGAATGTCATAATAAAAAAAATAATCATAAGGTGGGTCTTCATTTATCGCCCTGGGATGATGGCCTTGGATCTGTGTGTTTTCCGATTCAGAGTGATGAAAGTTTGAGGCTTTTGATTGAGAAGGAGAAGGAGCATTTGCCCAAAAATGATTACTTGATGAGGCTCAGAAGTGGAGAGTTGGAGTTGAGTGTTAGGAAGGAGGCTATTGATTGGATTATGAAGGTTGGTTTCTTGATTTTGTTTTTAAATGTTATTTTGGGTTTATGCTTGTTTGATTCATTAGAACAATGTTGAGATCAATCTGGTTGTTTATGTTGAATCTTAAGCCTATTGATAAAGTAGTTCTAAGTTCTAGCACTATTTATCTTATCAGAAACATTTGGCTGTCATTTCTTGTGTGTTTGTCTATTGTAATTGATTTACAATGTCTGGTTTTTCTTGTCGGATTTCAATTGGATTCTGCTGAATGTTCTGTGCTTTTATCTGTTTTGTGAATTCTGAAATTGATGATGGGGCTGTGGTATTAGTGTCTAGTACTGAACTGATCTTGCAGCAACTTGTCTGACATTGTAGACTGGTTTTACATTTTTATTCTTATGTTGCTGGTCTGTTGTTTTGATTGTTTGTTTATTCCATTCGTTTTTGTTTGTTGCAATCAAGTTCTTTATTGTTGTTTTGGATTAGGCACTTGTGTTTGAAACTCTAATTTGTATTGTTTGATATACAGGCTCATGCCTACTATGGTTTTGGACCATTGAGCTTTTGTCTATCTGTGAACTACTTGGATCGATTCCTATCAACATATGAATTGCCTGTAAGATCTAATATCCAAACTAAGCATTCTTTGTCTTGTTTACTTGTATTCCTTGTTCTGTTGGTCTAATGTCTATCTATTTGGTGTGCCTGGTCTATCTTCTCTTGGTCTGTTTAGAGAGGTAAAGCTTGGACAGTGCAATTGCTGGCTGTGTCTTGTTTATCATTGGCAGCTAAAATGGAGGAGATTGAAGTGCCCCTCTTAGTGGATTTGCAGGTGGAGAATCATGTATTATCTTTAGATTTTTTTTTTCATTTGTTTGTGTCATTTCTCTAATTTTCTTATTAATATTGGAAATGGTAGGTTGGAGAACCAAAGTTTGTATTTGAAGCTAGAACTATTGAAAGAATGGAGCTACTCGTGTTAAGCACATTGAGATGGAAAATGCGCGCTTTAACTCCTTGTTCTTTCATAGACTACTTCCTCAGTAAGCTCACTAATGGGGAGCATCCAACAAATTCATCCATTTCAAGATCAATACAGCTCATAGTTAGCACTACAAGGGGTACCCCCCAAATTCTGTTTCAATGTCTTGTTTTTTATAGATTTCTTTTATTGAGGAGTAATGATTTTAAGCAGTGCTTGTTGGGAAATCAATGCAGGTATTGACTTCTTGGACTTCTTGCCTTCTGAAATTGCTGCAGCAGTGGCCATTTCTGTCACAAAGGAACTGCAAACGATTGAGATTGACAAGCTCATCTATGGTTTAATGATGGAGGAAAAGGTAAAATAACAGGTGGCTCCCACATAAAAAACATCATATAACGACACATTTACTTTTTTTTGCTTTGGTAGGGTATATAATAGTGTGACATAATCCTCCTTTAGGTGAATTGTTGATAGTTTTATTATCATGAGAGTTCCATTGTGTTTTTTCTTTTTGCAGAGAGTTCTCAAGTGTCTTGAACTGATAAAAAACTTGTCCTTGATGAGTGTTTCTGCAAGTTTGAGCAGAAACTTGATGTCATTGGTGCCCCAAAGCCCAGATGTGGTGCTGGATGCTGCATGCTTGAGCTACAAAAGTGATGAATTAACTGTTGGATCATACCAAAACTCTTCTCACAATACTTGTAATATTGCTAAGAGGACCAAACCAGACAGACCTTCTTCTGATGATGCTGAGAGTTTGAAGCCATAAAAATGAAAGTTTCTTCCTTCACCCAAATTGTATTAGTTTGGTTGAATGGGAGTTTGGTGTGGTCTTGGAATTAAAAGGGTCAAATCCCTCTGACACCCTTTAGTGGGAAGAAGAGTGTGTTTTGAATGAGCTAGAGAAATTTTAAGAGGTATATATCATGCTTGTAGCATGAACATGATAAGTTTTTTTTTTACCTATTCATAATCAAATTCATAAAACAGCTAAAAATGCTATGGAGGTGTGAATGAAGGCAAATTTTGATGAATGAATGTGTTAGTGATGGCCAACTGACAGCTATGAAGTTGCTATTTTTAGTGAAAAATTCTATCAGTTCTATCATTACATTATTTGGTTGTACTTTCATTTTAGGAGGAAGGGAAAGAATCTATGGAGGGAATTTTTGTTGTTGATGTTTTATGTGTTTTTATCACAAACATAAATACATCAGTAATAATAAAACCATTTCTTCAAACCAGAAGTCTTAAATTCCATTGAGTCCGGAATTCCATATTTGTCGGGCAACCAAACAAATAGTTTGGTCATGAGAAATTTGTGTTCAGTCGGATTAATATAAAGTCTTGATTAATAATAAAGATAAGTTGATATTTAATTATAATAGTATATTGTAATTTATTGCTTAAACCATTAAGTTATTGTTACTTTTGAATTATATGGATATTGGACAAAAGAATAATAAGTTTATCCCACTAGCAGATGGTAGATGGTTGGTTATTTAGATTGCATGACGTTATCAATGTGCTATATGTATGATCAAATCATAGAATAAATTGCAAACTATCATAATGTTTTCTTCAATCTTCATTTATTCTTTTTCATATGACATTGCATTGTTTCATCTATTCTCTTTAGCTGCATAATGATTTTTTTATACGGTTTTCTCACTCTAGTCTTCCCCAATTATGTTTATTCCTAATCTTATACCACTCCAATTATAGGATCTATTTGATAAGTTGATTTTAATCGTATAATGTATGTATTTTTATTTTGTTAACTTTTTTACTAAACACTCCTTTTTATACTTAATTCCTCAATAATAATTAAGGTATGAGATTAAGAAATATGATTAAAGCTGCTAAGTGAAAATGTGTAAACTAAAGCGAATCAACTTAATTACATCTTTATTATAGTTCTTAATATAACTAAATTAAGTAAGTCATACATTTATTTTATTTAAAACGAGATGTAATGATTTCTTATTGTGTAATATATATACAAAAATAATTTATAAGTTAGAAATATTTCCATTTCCAGTAAAAATCTAAAAGTTTTTTTAATAAATATAGGAGTACAAAATAAAGTAATAAACTATAAGTTAGATATATAAGCAATGAGATTTAGCTAAAAAAGCAAAGAGTTCGTGATCCAGAATTGTTTTGAAATTAAATAGAAAAGAAAAAATCAAACTGGTAAAATCCAATATTTATATTTGTCAGCAGCAGAAGGATATAGGCTTAGCTTATAGGGATTGGAACCCACTACTATGGGACCTACAGGTCATGAGGGAAGCTGTGGTCCTCTCCAGCTTTTTGTTTTGAGTTGTTGACCAGTCAAGCACTTATATTTAAAAGAGGTTTTTATTATAATTTTACCCTTTTAAGTATAGTTTATTAGAAAAGGTACACTGTGCAAACTGTATAAAAGTTGCATAGTAATACATAAGCAAAAAAGTAGTATATGCTTATAGCACTGCAATGTAACAGTTTAATCCAAAAAACCACAAGAACAATGAAAATGAAATATTTCTTTTGGGAGAAAATAATGAGAAATTTGTTTTTTAAAAAAAAAACTAATTATTAAAATAATTTAAACAGCTACGCATGGCCAAATTGATTAATAATAATAATCAAAACCATAATAACTCATGACAATGGACAAAATATACATGTAATGGATCCCAATACCACCAGATATGCATCGCATATGCAAAGAGAACTGTCACAAGTGGGAACTGACAATTCTCTTGAAATTCTAAAGCCTTAATTAATCCTTCTGGTTATATATCAACAAAACCCTCTTTTAGTTCATACTTTATTTGGTTTTACTAATTATATGAGCGAATATGTTCCCATCTACTTACTATAGAATACACATAATTTATTTAAGAAAAATTGAGAAAATGATTTGCTTTTATCTTAAGTTGTGAATAAATAAGCACAATAATGCTAAAAATTTAGAATACCACATGTTCTTCACATACACGCGAATATGTTCCCATCTACTTCTTACTAGAATATATAAGATCTTGTTTGTGGTGTATATGGTGGATATAATATAAAGCGTTAAACTTTTGAGTTTTGGCAAGGACAGACAAAGGACAACCCTTGGTCAATATATGCGTACTCTTTCATTCATTCTTTTCGATGACAATCAAATATAAAACCGAATCAACATATGCTTTCTCGGATGATATATCATGGTGGCCAAAATTTTTACAGAGAACAATTTCTTAACAAACCAAAGACGAGAATTCGAGCGGTTGTCTTTGGAGAGGATATATAAATATATACATTTATGTCATTCTCAAAATTATATAAAGCATAAAAACAAGAACTGCAGACGGAAATATCAAGCTAGCTGGCAAGAATTTTACTAGCTAGTGTGATGATGTAGAGAAATTAAATGTGAAAAAGTGGGAGAAAACAAAACAAGATTTGGAATAATAATGAAGGTTCTCCATTATGCAGGTGTCAGTATTATTTTTATGGTCCGAGACTATCGCTGTGTGTGTGGTAAATGCATGTGAGCAGCGTTAGGTAATGGGGACAGAACATTGTACTGCCACACACTCACTGACTCCGGTTGTTGAATTTTTTTACAGCTTTGAGTCAATGGACTATGACCCTCTCTCTCTCTCTCATACACACATATGATATACATGCTAGGACCTCATCATCAACTTTGTAAAAAGATTAGGTTTTCACTTTTCTCAAAAACTGGATACGTAATCTATATGTTAAGTTTGTTGCGCGCGCACACGTATATATAAATATATATAGAATGCCTTCACTCAATCTGCACACACGCTCCATTTATTCCCCAACAAACTTTGCTTTTTATTTAAAGAGATAATAAGAGAGATTCTTCTGATCGAATAGAGGTTTATATTTATGGATTATGGTGTATATAATGTGTATGCATATGTGAGGGTTTGATGCATATGTGAGGGTTTGAGAGAGAAATGAGCGTGTGTGTGTGTGTGTGTGTGTTTTATGTGAAATCCTGAAAGGGATTTAAAGAGAAAGGACAAGCGAGAAGTAAAAGAGACTAAAAGTTACTTATTTATTTGGTTGAAGGAGTGATGAGTTGAATTATTGATTGGGAGGGGGGTGGTTTTGACTCTTCAAAAGGGAAGTACAAAACAAGGAAACAAGCTTTGTACTGAGGAGGGAGTGGGAGGGAGAGAAAGCATGGGTTCGGTTTCTCTCAGAAGCAACTCCCTCAGAATCTCCCAATCATGACCGTTGAATTCATCCCAACATTCACACAACATGACACGTAATGGATTCATCCGAACATTCACACAACATTTCTCACCGTTGTGTAACATTTCTCACCGTTGTGTAGTAGGGAGAAATTTTATAGGGCCATATTTTAGCCCTTGAAATTCATATAAGAGCTCATAATTTGTCATTTATACAATTAAAAATAAAAAAATATATATTATAATATATAAGAAATGAAGAAATTTTATTTTTTTTATTTCTGAAAACTTTTTGACATAAAAAATTTCAACTATTTGGACCTATTTAATTTCAATAGAATGATCTATAAGAGATACAGACTTATCCAGTTAACTGTACATAAAATTTACAGTTAACTGGATAAGTCTGTATCTCTTATAGGTCCTTCTGTTGAAATAAAATATATCCAGATAGTTGAAATTAAGTTGAAATTTTTTATGCTAAAAATTATTTTTTATTATAATACAATTTTTTTTATTTTTAATGGGGCAAGTGAAAAATTATGAGCTCTTAAATGAATCTCAATGGCCAAAATGAGGCCTCAAATTGCTTATGAGGGATTTTTTTTTCTTTGTTTGGTGGGGTTTGCTTCTGAGGGATTTGGAGAGAGGTGAGATTCTGAGAGAATCTCATCCCGAGAAAGCATGAGAATGAAAGGAAGGAAAAGATATTTGAGTAGGGCAGACGTGGGTTGATTCTTATATGCACAGAGTCAGAGATGGATCAGTGTGCTTTTTTATTTTAATTCATTTACTTTTATCCATATTCTTTTTCACTGATACGATGCTGAAAACTGAGGCACAAGAGCATATTCCCACTCTTCCTAGAAACTATTTTTTTGTAATTGTGTAGACAAATATAAATGGCCAAACCTTTTTTTTTAGAGTATGTACAGGGTTTCCATTAGATGGCGTTTGAGGAGGATAAGATACATATACTATATATTTAGTGGATTGATTGTTACCAAGGTTTAAATATGTAACCTACGATACTAATAACATGTTAACAACATTTATTATGGTTGTTCTAATAAGGTTTAATAGAGAGAAAAAGATGACAATAGAGTTAGAGAGCACTAATTTGATTTAGTGGTATAAGATATATCCTTATTGACACCAAATCTAATGTATGATGCCCAAATCTTCATCGTACTCTATGCTTGTTATAGTAATCCAAATAAAAAGGGTAAAGAATCATTTTCATTTATAAACTACATTGCAAGTATCACTCATCACATATATTAACAAATGGTCTTTTATGTATCAAAGAACTTTCGGTAAATGATCATTGGTCGACTACTGAGATGTGGCCGTCATAATTAACCATTTTTTGTAGTGGTGTTAAAAGGTTTGCGACTGTTACCATAGATTTAACGGTTTAGACAAATTTGTCCACTTTTTAAAATTTGTGGTATAAAAGAGACTATTTATTATTAATATGGTTAAGAGTCATATTTCCCTTTGAAGTATACATGAAAAATCATATATGTCACTGAAATATTTTTTTGGCCTAAATTTGCCTCGTATATGAACACGAAATATCATATCTACTCCTGAATTATGAATAAATGGTCAATCTATCTCGAAAGTATGCACAAAAGATCACATTTGCCTATGAAATATGCCCAAAGTATCATATTTGACCACTAATATTTTAATAATAAAGGTTGAATATTTATGATCCTCTATATGCATACTTCTGTTCAGTGGAAGATTCAGACCAAAAAATACTTTAGGGAAGAGATATTTCTCCATATATACTTAAGGGGTAAATATAACACTTAACCCTTATTAATATATTTACGGGGTGATACTTCCAGCATAATTCATAAGAGAAAATAATTTTTAAAATTAAAAGAGAGAGCGAGGTGACAATAAAAAAAAGGTTTTTTTCTTCATGCATGCTGCATTTGTGAGTTGGGGCCACGTTACAACTGACTATGGTGACATCTTCCATTTAACCCGCTTGGCATGAATATATTTGGTAACTAGCTAGCAGAATATTGTTATATGTTTGTGTGTGTACATATATATGAAATTTTTAATAAAAAAAATATGAATAGAAGGCATTCAAAATGGTATATAATTGATCTGACATCATTAATGATCAGATGAGTACTCATCTATGGAATAATGATTCGCTTGTTGTTATTCAAATAGTGAGAATCTGGGAAGATTTTGAGCGCTGATATGTTTCCTTGCGTCCCCAGAGCGCTGATATGTTTCCCTGCGTCTCACGAGTTTCCATAACGAGTTTCTTCTTTCTTTCGGGTTTGCATTCAGGCTCATCTCCAATTTTCTCATCCACTTCTCATCTCCCAAAAGGCCAAAACGACGTGTCACTTAAAACACGGATCTAAATTCAATGCTCATCCCAATTTTTCTCATCCATTCCTCATCCCCAAAACGCAGAGTTTCAACATAAAACACACAACAAAAACAAAGGTGGACCCCAGAAATCTCTCTCATCTCTTTCCCCTTCTCCCTCACTTCATCTCTCTCACCCTCCAATCTCCCCCAACCACCGGCCTCCTCTTCCACCTCAACCACTGCCGCTGCCGCCGCCACCGACGCCGCCGCCGGCCAACCTCCCCAACCGTCGGCCTCTTGCCGCTCCTCCAACCTCCACGCCATCCACCTTGCGTCCGCCGATTCAACCAACGTACTCACGTCCGCCGACGTCCACGTCTGCCGACGTCTCACGTCCGCCGACGTCCACGTCCGCCTTATTGACGCCTCCGCCGGCGTCGAAGAGAGGACCTGGAGATCAGAGGTTTGAGAGATAAGATGAAGATGAGTGGAGGAGAGAGGCCGACTGTTGGGGAGGTTGGCCGGCGGAGGCGCCGATGACGGTGTTGGTGGTTGAGGTGGGAGGAGGAGGCGGTGGAAATGGGAGTTTGGAGAGAGAGCTATGAAGTGAGGTGGGGAAGAAGAAGAAGAGAGAAGAGAGGTTTTGTGGGGCCATCATACATATTTGTGTGTGTATATTTTTTTTTTTGGTAAAGTATTTGTGTGTGTATTTGAGGATGAGAAGAGGATGAGAAATTTTGGGATGAGCTTGGAATGCAAATCCTTAAAACACACACATTTTGTCCAAAAAAAAAAGTTAAAACACACATAAATTACATGGTGTGGGCCTGATTCTCTCCTCTCTTCCTTCTTCCTCACTGTTATCTCTCTCTTCTCAACCACCAAACCACCCAACGGCCTCCTCCTCCCACCTCTTCTTAGCCTTGACCACTCTTTCACCTCAACCACCACAACTTCCATGTCAGCTTCCTCAACTTCACCACTGAAGCCTCCGCCGCACAAACCAACCTCCTTCACTCCCTCACCACATCCTCCAACCTCCACGCCGCCGTCAGCCTTACTTTTGCCGTGGAGAAGTCGTCTTCTACCGTGCACGACGACGCAGAGGTTGATGTGGAGACGTCGTCTTCAACCGTGCACGGTGGCGGTGGTGGAGGTTGGGCGGAGAGGAGAGAGGCGGAGGTTGGGGAGAGGCCGACGGTTGGAGAGGTTGGGCGGCAGAGACGTCAGTGGCGGTGGTGGTTGAGGTGGGAGGAGGAGGTGGCGGGGATGGGAGGTTGGAGAGAGATAAAGTGAGGTGGTGAAGAAGAAGAGAGGTGAGAGGTTATGTGGGGGTCACCACATTTGTGTGTGTATTTAAGGATGAGGAAGGGATGAGAAATTGTGGGATTAGCAGGACTGCAAACCCCTTTCTCTTAGGGCCTGTTTGGTTTGAGGGAATGGTTTGAGGGAAGGGAAGGGGAGGGGAGGGAGGGAGGGTAGGTAATGGAAGGGAAATGGAGGGTTTAATATTACTTTGTTTGGTTAAAGAGGGAAAGGGAGGGTGATAATGATTAATTTACCATTTTATCCTCAATGTTAATTATTCATAATATTTGCTTGTCATATTATAGTAACTTACATTTTGATTCAAATTAAGTTTCTCATTAAAAGTCACCTAAAAATTGATATAATGGTATACAAAAAATCTAATTCAATTTACAAAAAATATAATTGACAATTATTAATTTTACAAAAGTAATGTGTTATCTCCTCAATCTTAATATATATTTTATTTAATTCAAAAGATGGTAGTAGTAATAGATTTGTATCCCACCCAATGAATATGAAGAAACAGGTGAGGAAGAAATAGAAGTAGTTGTAGGCTTGTGACAGCTCCCACTCGCTCTTTTTTTTCCCATTTTTGTTTTGTTTTGTTTTGACATCCCAAAAATCTGAGCCATGAAGAACATCTTCTACCTTCACCATTTCGATTGCCAACTTGTCATCAATGGTTCCCATCACACCAGTGAAAATGCTGTCAAGGATGAAGAAGAGAGGAGAATGGAAGAGAATAAATTGATGATTTGTCATTTGAGAAGTGAGGACTGTTGACGAGTGACGAGGGAAGAAGAGATTTTAACAATGATGAACAACTGGGTAAATAGAGAGGAGAAGAGATGGATGTTTATTTTGATTGGAACTGAGTGCATTTCATGGAAATGCAAAAGTTTTATGAGGATAAATTGGTCTTAAATTTTGGCCTCCCTCCAAATCCTCCCAATTTGGAGGGAGCCAAAATAAGGGAAGGGAAGGGGAGGGGAGGGAATATTTTGG
The DNA here is from genome assembly GCA_029929735.1 of Mimosa pudica. Taxonomy (NCBI): domain Eukaryota; kingdom Viridiplantae; phylum Streptophyta; class Magnoliopsida; order Fabales; family Fabaceae; genus Mimosa; species Mimosa pudica. The sequence continues at coordinate 6,159,067 of JAKELP010000017.1, read as the reverse complement.
GCTCCCTTCCCTCCAATTTTTTAAACCATGCAAGAGGAGGGGCATTTTCCCTTGTTTAGGTGGAGGGGATGGGAAAGATTTTCACCTTACCTTGTTTGGAATGAGAGGGGAGGGGAGGGGAAATTTGAAAAAAAAAAACCCTCCCCTCCAACAAGATTATCCCAGCCAAACAAGGGGAGGGGAGTAAAATCACCCAAATCCCTTCCCCTTCCCTCCCCTTCCCCCGTACCAAACAGACCCTAAGGGCCTGTTTGGTTTGAGGGAAGGGGAGGGAGGGAAAGGAATGGAAGGGAGAGTGGGGGTTTAATATTTCTTTGTTTGGTCTAATAAGAATGAGGGAAGGGAATGGAAGGGAGGGGGAGAGTTTAATGATTATTTGTTTAGTTAAGAAGGGAAGGGGAGGGTGATAATGATTAATTTACCATTTTATCCTTATATGTTAATTCATAATTGTTTGCCATATAAAATAATTTACATTTTGAATTACATTAAAACTTAGAACATTATATTTTTTTATCCCCATATGACTTAGAACAATGCAGCTTTTATTACATATGACTTAGAACAATGCAGCTTTTATTATGATGGAAGCAATATATTTTATATATGTTTTCGATAAAAAAATATATTTTATATATATGCATTTTACAGACCTAACAAGTAGACCTTCACTCCTACAAAGTCATGTAAAGGAAATTTCTCCTTGTAATAAGCTGATTGTTGTGAGATGCAGAATAATTTTTACCAACAACACAAAAATGAAAAAAGAAACAAAGAAAGAAGCAATTATTGAAAGTCATGTGAACCTTTAAAAATACGAGTAATTGATTTTTTAATTCCCATGATTATTAAGAAGCTGTTTCTCAATTAATTTTTTTCAAGTAAAGTTGTTTGTTAATTATTGATGCTGCTAAATATGCTTTAGTTTTCTCTGCACAGTGACAATACTGAAGACTTGGTAGCTTTTGGTGAAAAAAAATTGTTAGCTTGAGGAGATAATAGACAAAGATTTTTTTTTTTAAAAAAAAGATAACTTTATGACGTAATATAGCTAAGAAACATGGGTCTTTAACATGATGAAAATGTTTAATTTTATTTATACATTGGTTGAGTGTGGACATTTTTGAGATAAGTTAGTCTTAATTGTTGCTTCCCTCCAAATCCCCCCAATTTGGAGGGGTCCAAAATAAGGGAAGGGGAGGGAATATTTTGGGCTCCCTCCCCTCCAATTTTTCAAACCATGCAAGGGGAGGGGCTCATTTTCCCTCCCCTTCCCTTCCCTTCCCTCAAACCAAACAGACCCTAAAGGAAGGTGAGGGGAGGGGATGTCAATTTCTTGTTTGGTTTTAGAAGGGAAGGGGAGGGGGTAATTTATTAGTTGACAAATATACCACTCACTTTTATAATCTTATTTTATAATATACTTTTTATTATTCTACCAAAAATCTACACCACACCATGTTAACTAAAAGAAGTGAATCTTTCATCATAATGCAGTCCATAAGTAAAGAGCAATAAAAATTTGAGCAGCAAGCAAACTTTGCGGACCAATAAAAAGATTGCTCTAATTCATCTTAAAAAAAATATAGGCGAATCACACAAATTAAAATTGATAGATATCACTCTCTCCAATCACACAAACACATATTATACAAATTATTACCAAATATAGTTCTTTCTTCTTTGCCTATTCTAATACACATAAGAAAGGAATACACACACACACACAAGGTTGTCAAACTCGTGAGTTTAAGTAAACTCGTGGAGATAAGGTAAACTCGGATCAGTAGACTCGTATCGTAAACTCGTAAGAGTTTACATTTACAAAAAAATGTATTTCTTTTATATAATTAAATAATTAATACAAAAAAAATAATAAATTGACTTAAATTTATTTAAATACATATAGTAGATTTAAATATATCAATATTCATATTATATCAATCTCAATAAATAAATTTCTATGAAATTCATTGAATTTTGACAATTAAAAATAATTAAAATGAGTTTAATAGCAAATTAACACAATTTCTGTAAGGTAGAAACGTAAAAACGGTGAATTCACAATGTAAACACGTAAGTTTCTACCGAATTTTCAAAGACTGAAAATTTAGGTGACTCGTGACACGTTTTGTTTAGGTAGTATCGTAAAAACGGTAAAAACGGAGAGTCAACTCGCGAGTTTGACAACAATGCACACACATATTCAATCAAAGTGATGTTGTATCATCCCGCTTGGCGCGCGAAAGGCAAAACGAAAGTGGAGTCATTAAAAAAGATTATATGATTCAATCTAATATATATATATACACACACACACACACATATATATATTCTGAGCGCACAGGGAGGGAGATGAAGAAGGAAAAAATGTGATTTTAATTAATTTTCTCAGCGCAGGGAGGGAGAAAATCTGGATCTGTGTTTGTGTCTATGTGTGTGTGTGAATAACACTTGAGAGTTTGATACACTCACCTTGAAGAGCAGTGACGACGAACAGCACTGATGCCTCTGGTGTATAGGCGCAGTGTCGATGAGTGAAGATGAAAGTGAAACAGTGTTGGGTTTTGAACGATGGGATAAAGGGGTGTTAATTGATGGGGTAACTTTGGTATTAGTGAAATATGATATGGGCAAATAAGTCAAGACACTCACTTTCTCTCCCCTCCAAAAAACCCCACTTTTGGGAGTGAGGAGAGAGAGAGCAAGGGGTCAGATAAAGACAAAATTTTTTACCTCCCCTCCCCTCCACTTTTTTTAACCAAACAAGGTATCTTGCTATTCATCTCTCCCCTCCCCTCACCTCCCCTCCAAAACCTCCCAACCAAACAGAGCCTTACACATATACTCCCTCCATTCCTATTTATTAGCAATTGAGGAAGTAATAAAATTTGAAGGGTGACTTGGTTCAACGGCAAGCTTGCTTGCTGTGGGGTCTGAGGTCGTGGGTTCAGATCAGTCACTTAGCAAAAAGCAGAGGTTAGACTGCCTATTATATTCCCTTCCCCAACACCCTCATCAAATGGGATTAGAACCGGATTGACCCTTTAGAGGGAGTACTAAAATTTCCTATATATAAAAGATGTGATGCTGGTTCATTTAAATGGATAATCTTAGTATTATTTTTCTATGGAATATCAAATAGTCCAATTATCATCAAAAGTTTCGATTCTGATTAAATATTAGATTCAAATATTATCTACCTAACGAAATTAAGAAGTTTACCATATATGTAAGTGGAATCCTTCATAAACATAGTAGAAATTTAGTTGGGTAGAGATGCAATTTTAGGTGTAATTTTACCTTGAAATAAAATATTGTAGCAATGTTTCCCCTCCGTTAGATCAGATGATAAGTGTCGTCTTTTTCTGTCCACGTAGCTGATAAAGTTGGATTTTGGCCTGGGTCTGCCAAGAAGCGACATGTAGATTGGGTAAATGTGCAAATCCACCTCGGGGTAACATTATATGACACACGGATTGAAAGAGAGGACATTTATCTTCTGATTTAATGGGGACAACATTACTATGATATTTTATTTCCAAGGTAACATTGCATCGAAAAATATTTTAGGGAGATCCGTAACTTTTGGTAAACTTCTTGTAGGAATTTGCACATTTACCCAATTTAATTTATTCATTAATTCTCATGGTTTTGATTATAGCTAACTTTAATTCGAATTGATTATTAAACCTTTTTCGATATGATAGTTAGTTTTGATGGTTTATTTTAAAAGAAATAAGTCTTAGACATGATGATTATAATTGCTCCTAAGACCTCTCGTGATCACTCATGCAATCACTGAAGAGTTCAACGTGCTATCTCTTAATAAGGATGTATGGCCCTCTATTATGGGCCAATATACTAGACCTCAAAGAATGTTTGGTTTCCGTGTATAGTATATAAAGGCCACATTGGTCTATGAGTGTATGTATGACTCATAATTCTCGCTCCCTCAATAATATTCTCTAAGAGTTTCTCCCTAGATTTGTGTTTCTCTAATGGTATCAGAAGTCTGGGTTCTTCAAGATTGAGAGTCATCGCCATTGGATTCTCATGTTTCCATTGTGTTTGATATTGTCATTTGACGCAGCTAATTAGCTTCATGTTCCTTGCTTTCTTTGAAAGGTCAAGGCTTAAACTACCAGACCAAAATTTCAAGAAAGATATATATCAGGTCATAAAGAAAAGGATGGACCCATTCTTTTATTAATTTTGTGAGTGTGACCAAGCGCAAACTAAGGCATATAAAGTTTCACCACTTTCTTGCAAATCCGGCCAATCAAGTGATTTGATCCATTGATTTTCTCATATGTTTGATGTGTCATTTACTATTGATTGTTACCCAGTTTTCTAGTAGTCTCAGAAAAATAATGATTCCTCTTCGTTGTTTTCGCTTTTGCTTCTCTATATGAGCGACGAAACCCTAAACGCACAAGACTCACCTTCACAAAATTCCAGTTCATCTTTTACATCAATACCTCTTTCTATTAGGGAATCATCCATTGCAGAGAAGGAAATCGCACTTGTGAATGTTGATAACCAACCTTTCTCCCATCCTCTCAACCTCCATCATTCAAATACACAAGGAATTACTCTTATTCAACAAATCCTTAACAAATATGAAAACTACACTACTTGAAGGAGAGAGATGAAGAAAGATAGCTCTATGTGGCTAACAGTAAGGGGACGAGGGTGTGGTAATAGAGGAATGGGCCATGGGAATCCAACTATGTAATGTGACCATTGCCATAAGAAGGGACACACAAGAGAGATAGATGTGTTATCATCTTATGGGGTCCCTGCGGACTTCAAAGGTGCTAAGAAGAATCAAGATGGTAAGAGTCTTTCTACCAATTCATAGGTTGCTAATGAGGATGAGGTTGTAACACATAAAGCTGGGATCGTATCACCAAGTTTTACACAGGAAGATTATGAAGCTCTCATTGCCATGATTCGTAAGAATAAAGAAGGATCAATCTTAGCCGTAATGGGTACAGGTTTGCATTACTATCTTAAATCTAAAGAATCTGCATTTACTGGGTTATTGATTCTGGAGCCACAACTCATAGCTATATATCATACTTAATAGGTATCATTCATATACATTGTGAATATGCAAAACAAACTTCGATCTATTTTCGAAGAAGGTTGCTATTTTAGCTGGTTTTCAAAATTTAAAAGACTCCTTTTACTTTAACAAGTCACAAATATGATGGGCTTTAAATATCGGCAGAAGAGATCGAGCTCAAACGTTCATTCCCGACAATTTATTTTTGCCAAGACACCCAATAATTTCAACATAAGAAAAGCCCAAAATTAATACTGCTTGTCCTGCCCGAGCAATATTGATGTTCACACATTAATACAACCAACGAGGTTTTATGTACTGGGATGAACTAGACACTCCTATCATTACTTTTGACCAAAAAAACACTACAAAAAAAACGGGTCATTCCGGCGCAACCGTACCGGCATTTTAGTCCAAAACGCCTATATGAAACGCATACCGGCGTTTTTACCCAAAGCGCCTATATGAAAACGCCAATAAATTTGGCGCGCGCTTCCCGCCTTTTTTCCCGCGTTTCCATATCGGCGTTTTGGGTATGGGAAACGCCGGTATGGTTTTTAAATTTAAAAAAGAGGGGTCTGATAGTTTTTTTTTCTTCAGAAAACCGCATATAGGCATTTCCTCAAAACGCCTATGTGCGATTAAATATTATTTTAATCGCACATAGGCGTTTTTCCAAACGCCTATGTGCATAACGTGCATTTAATATGCACTTTATGCGCATATCGGCGTTTTGCAAAACGCCTATATGCGCATTAAGTGCATATTAAATGCACTAAACGCCTATAGGCGTTTCTCCAAACGCCTATATGCGATTAAAATAATATTTAATCGCATATAGGCGTTTTAAGGAAATGCCTATATGCGATTAAAGGCGTTTCAAAACGCCGGTATGAGGCATTGAAACGCCTCCAAATATATCTTACTTTTTCGCGTTTAAGAAATGTAGGTTGTCTCAGGAGTTTTTTTTTTAAAAAGCCGTACTGGCGTTTTGCAACACGCCCATATGCATTATTTACATTAAAATAATGAATATAGGCGTTTCCGGGAAACGCCTATATGCATTATTTTAATGTAAATAATGCATATGGGGGTTTTCCAAACGCCGGTACGCACCTCCGTTCCCTATAAATAGCACACCTCCCTCCTTCAGCAAAGTTGCTCATTTTCTCGTTTTCTTCTATTTTTCTTCTCTTCGTCTCTCATTCAATGTTGCTGTTGCTTTGTTTTTTGGCTAGTTTTGCTGATGTTGTTTTTTATTTCGTGTTTTTTGGTGATATTTGATTTTATAATATTGATATGATCTTATTGCTTTTCTTTTACATATTGCTTGTTGTTTTGATTTTATATATTTGTGTATCATGTTTTATGAATTACTCTTGTTATTGCTTATGTTTGTATATATTATTCTATATGTGTTTATATATATTATTCTATGTGTATATAACTTTGGGATTAACATATTATTCCTTATGTTTATGAACATTTTTCTTCCTGGTTCTAAACAATCAGGAAGAAAAATGTTTTTTATTTTTTTTGGAAAACACATACCGGCGTTTTGCAAAATGCCGGTATGAAATATTATTATTTAATACTGCACATAGGCGTTTTATAAAACGCCTATGTGCATTGAAAAAAAATATTATTTCTTTATCGCACATAGGCGTTTCGGCAAAACGCCGGTGGGCGAATATTATATTATTTTGTTTGAAACCTCGTGCCGGCGTTTTGCCCCTCGTCTAGGCGTTTTCCAAAACGCCTAGATGCCGCATTCCCACGGCAAATTTTTAGGCGTTTTGCCAAAACGCCGTAGCGCTATTCCGCCGGAAAATTCCGCCGATTCGAGGCCCTATAAAACGCCGATATGGGCCCCGTTTTTTGTAGTGAAAAGAGACTCTCGTGTCATTATAAAACAATGTTTGAATCTCTGCTGGGAAAGTGCATACATTATTTAGCACTTCACAGTATTTCAAATAGAATTGCTTCTAATAGGAATATTTTCTAACAAAAGTAACTCACTTGAGCAAAATGATTTTTTTTTGTAAGGAAAATGATTTTTCAGATAAACTATCCAATAACTGAAAACTAAATTAAGAAGGAAACTGTTCGCAAATTTGCTTACCGCAAGAGCACGGGTCAAGTTTAATAGTATAGTGAAAAAGTAAGAGTGTCGTTCCAACAGAGACTATGTTTAAGCAAGTTCATTAAATAAATTATGATCAAAATTAGTTTTGGGGTAAAAAGTAATATGATTAAAATAAAAATAAGAGAATATATTTCTAAAGTTAAAAACAAAGGCAATGAAAAAGATCTAGGTTTATTTATCTACTTTGTACTTCATGATGCTCTATTAACCCTCCTCTAATGTCAATTAATGAATACTAAATTGATGCTTGAAGTCTCAAGTATTTGAATAACTCTTCCGAGCTTACTCAAACCTTAGTTAACATTAACATGCATATTTCCATACTACATATTATGTCATCTAGCTTTATAATCAACCCACTTCAATTTTGCAAAACTTGGTTAGATCATATCTCTATCTCACTAACAAACTCTCCATTCCTCATTGGAATTTCAAGACAAGCTTGAATCTAACTTAGTTCTTTATTTAGCTATGCTCTTCCAAGCCACAACTAAACAAACAAGCTAAGTGTTGCGCACCACTTAGTAAAAATAAAGCACAAGTTAAATTCACAACTATAATAAACATTAATCAACAATAGGGAAGGGTGTTCAAACATCAATCCATACAAAGCTTCAAAATAAACCTAGAATATAAACTAACTACTCATACTAAGACTACGAATCATCCAAACACCACCAAGGTTCAGAAATTATACAAGAAGAATTAAATAGAAATGATGAGTGAAGAGAGAAAACCACAAAGACATTGAGAACCCTCTTCTCCAAACTTCAAATCTTGCTCTCAACTCTCTTGCATTTTGATGATGGTGTTGAATGCAGCTGCTCTTTGGGGCTGGATAGTTTGAAGAGGGGCGCTGAAAAGATCATTCAATGTGTGCACAGCGACGCCCCTCTCTTTGCTCGTTTCAGAAAATGTGTGTGTGGCTCTCAGCTCTCAAAACCAAAAGAATGCCGCCCGCCTCTCTTCTGTAGCTTCATTTTGCTTTTTAGGTTTCACCCATCAAGCCCAAAACATGTGGCCCATCTTCCTTCTCTGCTTCTTCATGTCTAAAACCCCTTTTTCCTCTTGCTCCTTTTGTCTTTTTCTTGCACTTGAATTCCTTCTCATCAAAATACTTTCATGGGTCCATTCTTTTTGGTTTAAACAAAACCATTACTTTGCTCTTCAATACATGGCCCACGTAACATATGAATCTGGAAGGTATAGAGATAATGACCATTTCTTTCTTCTTTCAATATATTTTCTCATAAAAGAAAAATGTAACTAGTACCACTTTACTTTTGAGACCAACATATTTAAAAGAAAATAACCAAATCAAGTGTCATATAACTATTTTGTCAAAATCTCAACAAATTCTTTTGTTTCACCATCAATGACTTCCCAATTATATCAAAATATATGTCAAATCTTTATAAAATTGGGAAGTCATCAGAAACCATTTTTCTAATCAAATAGAAAATGTGTGAAGGGTCATATCAATCCTGAAGATACATAGAAGATCATAATTGCCCTTGAACTATTGTTTTGCTCAAATTTGCCCCAAAAGTGTGCATGAAGCATCATATTTGCCCCTGAATATGCACAAAAGGTCATATTTGTCTCGAAAATACGCACAAAGGGTCATATTTAATTTGCCCCTGAAGTATGCAAGAATAATCATATTTGATCATTAATATTTTAGCTAAAAAGAGCGAATATAATACTCCATACATACATCAAGGGGAAGGCCAAAAAATGCTTTAGGGGCAGATATGATCTTATATATACTTAAAGGACAAATATGACTCTTAACTCATTAGAAAATTAACAGTCATACAATTGAAAGTATTTACTTTCTTTCATCTCAGTACTAAGGATTATTTGAAACGTCCAACGAGTTTAAATAATGGTTATTCGTAGACAATTAGCTTGGGCTGAAAATATCATCCATTATATTGAAAGACACATCAAAACAAGTGTGCCCCCTATTTATTGATTGTGCTTTAAGGCCAACCTACTCCCTATTCCCTTCCAAGCAAAGCACATTTTCTTTTTAAATTAAAAGAACGTCTCTTCCAACTATTCCTTTCATTTCATGCTTGCACCATTATTATTTCTTATTGCATTTACATGCCATATCTTGCAAGGCTATTTTGTCGTCTAATTTTGCATGAGTCAACTGAATTATGGCCTCTAACTGTCATCTTCTCCCTAAGTTTTGGTCCCCATGGTCATGTCATGTTCCTTACAACTTGTCACAGCTTCCATCTCCTCATGTCCAAATCACCATGTTCATGTATAAATATATAAATATTTCTCCACACTTACACAAATCAGCCACAGTTCATCAAGAATATGAGTATCATAAATAACCTCAGCATGAACCAGCTGGTCAAATACACCGATCAGGCCCATAATATTGAAGGTTCAATACCTATTCTGATAATCTGTTTTCCTTAGTTTCTTTCATTAGTTCTTATAGTTAATTTGCTAACAAAATATCATCTGAACTTTGCAGATTTTAACGGAGATGGCAATACTTGGTTTACCTCAATGCTTGACGTGAAAAAAGTTTATTTCTTGTTTCACAAGTTTCCCTTTTTTGCTTAATTGGGGTGTGTGGGTTTTCCAACAACTCATTATCTAATGATCTGCCGTTGTTTCTATTGTCATCAAATGCAGAAAAATCAAGTTGTTGACTTGTTGGAGTGGCTATGTCAGAGAAAGAGTTGAAGATAAGAGGTGAACTTGAAATGGAGGTGGAGAAGGACTTAGAAGAAGAGATTAAAGAAGGGCTATGTAATCTTTCTCTAAGACTTCACAGGCTCTATCAGCGTCAAAAGGAGAGAGAGCAACATGTGAAAGAAGCAATTTCTGAGGTGAACATAAGCATCAAAATGGAAGGGAAGAGAAGCAAAGTTGAGATCAAAGAGGTTAATAATAATAAGAAAGAAGTCACTTATGATGACAAAATTAAATATAGTCATCGACGACGTCGTTCTTGGAGTCATAATAATAGATCACAAGATATGGAAAAACAAGTTTTAGTGTGTGGTGTCAATGGTAAGAAGGTTGATTGGGAGAAGAGTCTACGAGGTGGTTCTAGTAATACTGTTCTTTCTGTGAACAAAACAAATAACGGAAACTTAAATCGTGGATCGGATAAGGGATTAAGTGCAAATATCGAGGGACGTCCATTAAAACGACAAGGTAATAAGGTGAACCGCAAGCTTCTTAAATTAGGATGGAAGGTTTAAGGATTAATCGGATTGGTATATATGTTTCTTTCTCTTGGCGAGTGTGATTGTGCAATGAATATTATTACTACCTCTTATCCATAATATATATAAGATCCAATAGTTACATATTATATTAAAGACAAGAGGAAGTAACAATTATGAGTTGATAGATAATGATGATGAAACTGTAAAGTGTGCAAATAACGGGTTTGGTGACATAAAAACCATTATGGCGCCAAAATGTGTGGTGTTTCTTTATTGAAGTAGAAATAAAAGTGTTTTGGAGATTTGAAATGTTATTTAAGGCTCATTTGTCAAGGATAAGGTTGATTTGGGAAGATCAGAGGAATAACAAGAATAAAAGAATGGTGAAACATATATTCATCACGAAAGAGCTATAAGCTCATACAACAATTAACAGTGATATTATACATTTCTTTTCTTAGGAGTGATATTAATATAACCAACTACCTAACAAAGATGATATCTCATATTTCAACAATATTACGGTAACATGGCACCAGAATATAAAGTGAAGATTTGCAGAGAGGTATATAGTTTTTTTCCATTTAAGGTGAAGTTTAGATTTTTCTAATAGTTTAATTCATTTTCTCCGTTCTTACCAATAATTAATTACTCACACACACACATATCTCTTAGATTTCTTTTTTCCAATTATTCTCTCTCGTCGCTGCATGTTTTCACTCACTCTCCTTAAAAAACGGTTCTTTAGGATAATAAACTGTCTTTATTACATCTTTATTATTTTTAACCAATTTTAACCAATTTTTTTCTATTTAAGCAAGATAGTTTTTTTCACCATATAATATTTAGAACAAAAGGGAGTAGGAGTATAACTAAATGTTGGCGAAATAATTAAGAACTGCAACAACAGAAATAAAAATGAAAATACAGCCCAATAGCCCAAATGATAGAAAAGCCCAAAGAAAGAAAAACAGAGATATTGTTTGGGTACTAGGAAGCAGAAGTTAGGGAGGGGGAAGCAATGAGCATTAATGAGGAAAGCGAAACATGTTCCTCGCAAACCTTTTTCCCTTTTCTTGTCCTTAGGATAAAAACATTTGTGATCCAAACGAATCTATATGAGGTCCCAATCTTCATCTGCTCCTTGTTTGTTTCCTATTCACAATGCTACATTTTACGTTGTTTACTCCACACCCTTGTCTTCCCCCTTTTCCCTGTCTGTTGTACAAACCAATTCTTAGCCAAACAATCCCCAACATTATATCGTTTCACATTTTTTTTCTTGGACCAATATTCTCTCTCAAGTTCTTAATTTTGTCACTTTCCCTAATTATCAGTAAAACCTCTTGATCCTGATTATGCACGTGTGTTTAGAGAGTTTTTCGCTTTCGTGATCCCACTGGCCTATGTTTTGTGTTAGTGGATGCCTTTTGATTAACTAATTTTATGTGGTTTCGTGTTACAGAGTTAACTACCTTAGAAAAGTTTTATATCCCACTCGCCTATGTTTTGAGTTAGACTGAATGTGTTTGGATTGACTAATTTTATGTGGTTTCGTTTACAGAGTTAACTACATGAGAAAAGTTTTATCTCTACGTGTAAAATAATTTTATTAATTGATACATTATTTCACTAATAATGCAACATAAGTCAGAGTTAAATTTGGTTCAGGAATCAAACAAAATTGTTTCTTCAAGGATTTATTTGAATCTTAAGCTAACATTCAAATCAGCTCCAAAAAAGTGAAATCATACTCTTATGATTCACTTACAATGTATCTCAATCTATTCCTATAATAGGCCAACCAAAATCGATTTAGGGCACCATTCTCCCTTGTGGCTTTCTGGATACATTCATGGGGTCATGGATGCTTGTAATAGTTACAGGTTCGAGACTTGGTATAACTCCCACTCTTTCTCCTTTACCCTCAAACCAAACAAACCAAAAAAAAAATCGATTTGGGGCTGAATTTACTCATATAATGATATATCTTATTTCTAACAAGACACGATGGATTTGGAGGGGAGGAGAGGGGAGGAATAATTTTGTTAGTTGACTTTTAGAAAATGGAAAAAGTGGAATTTATAATATTATTAGAAATACATATAAGATATAAGTTAAGAGAGAGTAAGAAATATTAATTGAAAACTTTAAATCTCACTCCTCTAATTTTTGTAAATTTGAGTCGAAATTTTTCCCTCAACTCATTTTCCTGCTACCCCAATTAAGTCTTAAATGTATGAACGTAATTAATTTCAATGATTACAAGAACGAGTTGATTTATTTTTTTTTTCCAGAGAAAAATGCAATTCTGTCAGTTTTTAATGTATGACTTATTCAAGATTTTCATCTTGATCCAAATGTACTCCTAAACCCATATTTTTGAAAGGAATATAATCTCAAATGATTCACTAAAAAAACTCAAATGAAACACGGACCTAATTCATTAAATTAATTAACGATACGTATAGTGTGCCCAGGTGGTCAACTTATATCATTGTAATTTTTAAAAAACAAAAGACTGAAACACCAACATACTGTATAACAACTTTACATCTCATCAATAAGATGACATATTTCATGTGAAATGACATAACTTTAAAGAGGGTACGAGGCAGAATCCAATTAGTGAAGAGCACATGACGAAGAGCCATATATCAGGACATGATGGCTCGTATAAATTAAGGAGAAGGTACTGGAAAATAAATGAAGAGGCTGCCGGGTTAGTGTAAGATGTGAGAGAGGGCAGAGTGAGGGAGGGAGAGGACCACCATGGGATATTATTGAATTATAGACCTCCAAATGAAGTAAAGAATAATTATAACTTAACACTACTCAGTACCTTATTCATTTGATAAGAGAGTTGCATTTGCTTGATGGGAGGTCTCAAAATTCATGTCTTTCAATATTATAACGCTGGTGGTAAATCTTGTCATTCAATTAGAAATTAGATGGTCTCAACTCAAGACGTTTTAGATTGGTCTAAGCTCATTATTGAAATCGTTAGCCATTTCACCTATCTGATCCTGACTAACCTTACATACTAATATGAATCTCATTGTTAAGGGCAACTGTTATTTTGATTTGGTTGTGAAGTTGTTTTTTAATTTATGTTGGCCTTTGTTCTAAGTATTATTTTTTCAGAAATGTGTCTTCAGTTATTAATCATTTTGGATGTTAAGTATTAAACATAAATTTCTCATACACAAGTGCTTTTTTGTAGCAAAAGTCATGCAACGCACAAGAGATTTAGAAATTGTTAGCTATTTCACCTATTTGATTCTGACTAACCTTACATACTAATATGAATCTCATTGTTGCTCTACTAATTAGTTAAGAGGCAGACCCAAGGATACCAAATATTTCAAAAAACTTTTATAAAAGGAAGAAAACTGAAGTAGGGGCCGGTGGCTTGTAAAATAAATCATTAGGTTTTGGACTTGCTTCCTAGTGTTGTGAAGCAAATGTGTCCACTAAAGTCTGTGATGCTGCTTCTTTGCCTTCCATGCCTCGCTTACTTTATATCCCTTCATCCACATTTCTCCTTCTTCTTCCTGCAGCCTGCAGGGTCCCCCACTTTCCCCGTTTCCCCTTTACCTTTTTTCCTTCTTTACCATTAAAAGCTTCTTCTCTCGGTACTTCTCTCCATTGCTATATATTCCACTTTTAATCTTATTCAATTATCTCACTTCCCAATATAATTTGTTATAGTCATCACTTCATATATCCTCATGATGATTTCAGTGCGCATATTAAGTTGTATTGGTGTGTGTGTGTATATGTGTTACATTCACTCTAGAAAATAAAACTATCATGCAAATAATGTTACCTCTATGCTTTTAAAATTAAAAAAAATTGAGTGCATTACCTTACTTGTTGGATCTTTCTATTTGTTTCCTTCTTAACCTTGAGCATTCAAATTATGACTAGTCTTTTCTTTAAGAATAGCTGCTCCTCAAGAAGCTCTTTTGACTGTCACGAAAAAGTTCGACTTCTTTAATTTCTTTATGAACGAGCTAAAGATTAAGAAGATTTGTACAATTTTAATTTTATTTATCAAATTCGCAGTTGATTGAAATTCTGTCGATTTCATTAAAGACGATTAGCGAGTGGAGAGATTCTGTAATGAACCCATTATAGAATCTTGGGATTTAAGTTGAATCTACTTTCATGTTAAAGAAACCATAGCAATGGTGGTTGTTGAGATACACGCACAATTAAATGTTTCTGTATTCTATCTCGTCAAGCACCCGAATTCCATATTCAAAATTTGAAGAATTAAACAGTCCAAATAATAAAGATACAATGGACAAACTCTAACAGAAAATAAAAAACGAATACAAGAAATAGAGGAGAACGGCCACGTTAGGCTCAAAACATGGAGGTATTATTGTTTGATCTACATATGTAACCAGCATGAGCTTCCTTTTTCTTTTCCCCCCTTTTAATCCCTCTTTATTTCATTTTATAAAAGGTAATTCAAGAAAACGCCCACAATGAAACAGAAAACTTCTGTAACACCCACTTTCCATCCCTAAATGACGACCTCCATAGGTGGCATAAAAACTACTTCCAATCAATATAATAATTAATTAAGCTCTTTCTCAGCCATTTTTCTTAATGCAACAATTTTCACACACACGCACACACACACAACATCACCGAATTAAAGATTGGACGCAAAGTAAAAGTAAACAAAGATCTTGAAGTTCAGAAGCTTTAAGATTCTGGGTACCCCACTTGCAGATAATGCATAAGACAAGGAACATCAATGAGAGGAGGAGGAGGAGAAAGAAAACGAAAGTTCTGCAAAAAGCCAGTGAATAAGAGAGTATGGGGGCAGCAGAAAAAGGTTTGGTGGAGAAGCAAAAGACTGGGTGTATGTACAAGAGCAACAAGCTCGGCAGAATAGAAAGACACAGACACACATATGGGGAGAATAAAAACATGAAATGCAACCTCACAAACATGCTTAAGGTTTCTAGAAAGTTTCCGCTCCCAATATATAACTGTATTAGAAATACACTGTAGAGTTTGTGTAGCCAAACTTTCTGAAGTTCATCTTTCTTTTTTTCATGGTTTAATTTTCTTAGTTTAGCTCGGTCCGTTCCTCATGATCATCAACCAAATCATTTTTAGGCAAAAGTTTCTAATTAAATCGAAATGCAGTTATGCAGTTAGTCACCATCTTTTCCACCATATATCTATAAATATAAATGTAAATGTATATAAAATATAATAGACAGCCACCTGTGTGACAAAATAAATACTAATGCTCTATGTATATGACATGACATTCAAGGAACAACACAGAAATTAAACAAGTCAAGGAACAATATAATAACTAGCTCTAATAATCTGAGAGGGAACTGTACATATACACCTTCATTTCCAAACACCAACACAGCTCAAAAGGTAATACACAGCTCCACATTTTTTAATTCCTCCAATATAATGTTGAAAACAAGAACGGGGAGAAGAAGAAAGAGAAAGAGAAGCCAAAAAACCCTAATTAAGCACCTGCGCTAGCTATAGCTAGTAATGCTAGTAGACTTACTAAGAAAGAAAAGAACAGTCAGAACTAACTGAGAGACACAACACAATTCCCCAGCTTCAAACTCAGCCTTAGCTTCAAAAGCAGATAGATCAACTATCAACTACTCCAATAAGAGGAAGAAAGAGAAAACACGATCCAAGCGTGTATTGTTGTTGTTGTTGTTGTTGTTATGTCTAGGGCTTCTTACCAAGAGTGTGCTTGTTGTTATGCATCCAAACCTTAAGAACATGACGCCTCACACCCATCTCATCACAGAACTGTTGCACCAAACTCTCATCATGCTTCTGAATCCTCCACCCAAGCCTCTCCGCCAAACTCAACATCCTCTCCTTCTGCTCCTGCGTAAACTTCGTCCTAAACCTCTTATTACTATTCCTATTACTCCCATGATCATGATCTTCACAACCACCACCACTCACATCCTCATGATGATGATCCTCCCCCATGTTGTGGGCCCCACCACCACCCGATGTCGACGGCAGCGCCAGCGCCACGTGGCCTCTCCCCACGTGAAGGTACCCAGCTGGCGGCGCCGTCCGGTAGTACGGTGGGAACTGATGAGGCGGCGGCGGCGGCTGGTGGTGGTGGAAGTGGGGGTGGTTTGTTAGGAGGTAGGGTTCAGTGGCGGTGGTTGGTGTTTCTTTGCGGTGGAAGTTGCGGTGGCAGTTACAGGCGGCGCATTTGAGGGCGTCGATGGTGCCGTCAGCTCCGGCGGGGAGAAACTCGCCGCAGCCGTCAAGCGCGTGGCCGCCGATGCTGACGGCGTGATTCTTCAAGCACTCTCTATACTTTGCTTTGTTGTTGTTGATGATGATGTTGTTGTTGTTGTTGTTACCACTTCTCGTGGCCTGATGATGATGAACCAACGAGTTGTAACTCGGTGTGGGGCCCATCCCCATTTCCTCATCTTCCTGCTCCTCAAAATCCATGTTAGGTTACGGTCAATCCACACCTGAAGAAAGTGAAAACACAATAAGAAGAAGAAATTTGTATGTTAGGTGAGGACACTATGAAAGGAAATCTTATCTATGCTAATTCATTCGTTTGTTGTTTATGGGGGAACTTGAGGTGTGTATTATGTTTGAGGTAGGCACATCTGAGATTTAAATCTATGTGTCTATTTTTAATTTTAATATGGTGTTGAAGTACTTGTCTGACCGGCTATGACCGGTGAGCCGATAAGGGGTGACCTGGGGGGTGGTGGCGTATGCGGTATGCCTAAAAAATAAAATGTGTTTCACTCAAAAAAAAAAAGTAAAATAAAATGTGTGAATGTATATATGTGAGTGAATAGTGATTGTACTCAAGCCCGAGATTTTTTACTGTGAGGGTACAGCAGGGGTTAGTATTGGTGTGTTCTGTACAGCAGAAGCAGCACAGACAAACGTGAGCTGAAGTCGATGGAGAGGGGAAAACAAAGGAGAGAGAGAAAAGAAGAGATGTCTATATATATATATATATATATATATATATATATATATATATATATATATATGGCCTCTAAAAATAAATAAATAAATCAAAATCTCACAAATATAATTATCACATTCAGTTAACTTATTCTTAAAAAAAGATTAATATAGATAAACAGACCATTTAATTTAATAATGGTAGTTTAGAAATCAAAGAAACTAATTTTTTTTATCAGAAGTCAAATAAGCTATTTTAGAGAAATATTTATGGAAATCAATGTTTAAAATAAGATAGTAAAATTTCCTCAAATTATCCAAAAAAACCAACTAAGTATTATACTATTAAATATAAACGGGAGTATTGGGATTAGAATATATTTTTTTAAAAAAATTTAAGTATAGTATATTTGAACAAAAAGGTCCTAATTGTAAACAAATTTTTTAGACTACTTCTTAAAGTTAGGAAACAAAATACCATTATATTTTATCTTAGATTACATGTATTAAATTTTTGTGAGGTGTTTTGTTTTATAAGTAAACAAATTAATTGTGAGAAAAATAAAACTAATTAATGTGTGTGTGTGTGTATATACTTATACTTATGGGTGTTAGAATACTGTATGAGCAGATAACTAATAGGTAGAGGAACAGAGAAAGGGTGGGAGTCAAAATCAGGGCGTTCCTGAAAGCACGCATTCCCGTACCTGAAGCGAAGTGACGTGAGGTGGGACCCAGGTGGGTGGAGCGCGTGACGGTGGCGCGTGGGGCAGGAGGACACAGACAAGGGTGTGTTACATTGCAAAATAAATATAAATTGTCGGCATTTATGTTTCTGCTTCTGCTACGTGTGGTCTTCTTGACATGCCTTACCATCGTTTTTTTTAAGGCATGTTTCTATTAGTTTTTGGGGAATAATTTTTGTGAAAATAGTTTTTTGAGAATAGTTTTTTTAGTATAATAGCTTTTCTGGAAAATAGATTTTGATAAAATGAGAGTGTTTGGATAAAGTGTCAGTAGAATAACTTTTTGAATGTCAAATTACCAAAAAGGACAATTTTGCCAACTAGCTTGAAGAAAGAAAAGGAAAGAGAAGGGTAATTTTGGGTGAGAGGGGTAATGACTCTTGGGTGATAGTTTTTGGGTGTGAAAAGTAAAAAAAAATAGCTTTTCAGATTTTGGCTTGAAAATGAGGTTTGAAATGCAAAATAGTTTTTCTAATTTTTTGGAGTGTTTGGGAGGAATTGTTTCAAAACTTGGTTTGGTTGTAGAAAAACTGTTTTTAGGGTTATCCAAACAGCCTCTTAGTTTCATAATCAATTATCTTGGTCAGCCTCAACTTCAACCGGAATTTAACGGGTTCCGACTAATTTAGATATGTACCTGGGCTTTCACTTAAGGTTAAAGTGCTGGCCAAGGGGAGGTTGCATTCCAACAGCTCGAATTTGAGACCTCTGATTAAGCAGTTAAGTGAGATAACCACTACACCAACTATGCTTGATTATGACTTATCATCTTTTTTTCTTCCACCACTCCCTTTTTATTTAAAATTTAATTTATCAATTCTTGATTGTTGTAAATACTTTTATCACCTTTCACGATATCTCATAAATATTTTTTAGGTACCCAACCTCTCGTAGTTTATTAGTGGTTGAAAAGGTTGTATATTTGATCATCTTGGTAGTATTTAATTTGATTTAATTTATGGAAAGTAATACTACTTAATTTTAGTTCCAGTTGCAAAGTTTGTGGAGATGTCTCAGCAGTTAGGTAAAGATGAGTGTAGCCAACCTGCATGAACATAAATAAAGGGTTTATTTGCCATGCTCAATAGTTGACAAGAACAGACTCCAATGGATCATGAGTTAGCGTCTCTGCCCTTTGATTATAGGTGAGTCAAACTTTTTCCTAAAATTTGTTTATAAAAAAAATTCAAGGTAATCAAAATTGAGTTGTTGGCATATAATTGAGTGGACAAGGGACTCATCCAATATACTACTACCTCCGGTCCTAAATATAATACCTAATGGACTTTTTTTGGAGAGGTTAAGGTTGCAAAATAGACCATTAAATCAATACATATTTGATATATTTTTAGATTATACATTAGTTTATAGGTAAAATAAACTAATCTAAGGGAATAAATTAGGTAAATCAATTTATAATTAACTTATCTTGTTTTTTATAAGATTTTCTAGAAAAGGTCAATTAGGTCTTATATTTAGGATCAGAGGGAGTATATTAAATAAAGGTTAATGGTTTGATCCATACCTAATCATAGAGCACACTAAAACTCTCTCGTCAGATCGTATCCCACGTGGTTTGATCCATACCTAATCATAGAGCACACTAAAACTCTCTCGTCAGATCAATGTGCCTATAATAATTAATTCAGATTATTATGAGATTAGTGATGTGCTTAAAAAATGACCAACTTTAATATATGAAAGGAGAAATTCAAGATTGGGCTTGCATATGTAATGGCCGAAGCAACTGGTTAAAAAGTTAGTTTGAATTAAACTGGGGAGTTAAAATTGTGAAAAATAAGAAAAAAGCGAAAATCATTTTCATTTTTAACTTTTCTTCATACAATCCAAATGTTATTCAATATCTAAAAATTGCTAACAATATAATCATATACTTTTGTTCAATATTCTTTACAATTTTATGAGATATTCACTTAATCAACAGTATCTCAATTATCATTCGTCACATCATAGTTTATAATAACTGCACATTATTCCCAATAAAATATCAAAGTAGATGAATGCACTACAAAAAATTCGCTACTTGGCGGCGTCCACTTAACCGCGTTTGTGCAAAAAACGTTGGTGCGTGTTTCGCGTTGCGGCGGTCTAACACAAACGCAGCAATGTGTGATAAAAAACGCCGGCAAGCGGGGGAAAAACATTTTTTTTTATTTTTTTGTTTGTCTTCACACTTAGCCGTGTTTGTAAACGCCGGCATGTTTTAAATTTTATTCCCGCCAACATGTCTGCGTTTACAAACGCGGCAATGTTATATAATTACTTTTAAATTAAAAACATACCCACGTTTATAAACGCAGGAAAGTAGATTATTAATTGCAACAGTTGTAAACACCACTTTCCTGCGTTTATAAACGCGAGTATGTTAAAATATACTTAAAAAACATCACGGCGTTTGTAAGCGCGGGTATGATAAAAAATATAAACTTCGCCGCGTTTACGAACACCGGTAAGCAGCGAACTTCACCTATAAATACCAGTCTTCCTTCACTCCATAGTCGCCCCTTTCCTCTCCTCTCTTCCATCTTCTCTCTTCTTCTTTCTCTCTACTTCTTTTCAAATCTTTTGTTTTCAGTTTTAAAAAATTAACCATTATAATTTTTATGTTGTAGTTTTCCTTATTTATTTTATAAATTTTCTTATATTTCAAATTTTCCAATATATTTTATTTCTTTTTACTTATAAATCCTTTTTTATTATTTTTATTTTTTTCTCCTTTTATTTTATTATTTTAAATTTTAATTTATATAGAAAGTGTTTTTTAATTATATCTTTTTAATGCTAAACTTTTAGTTACTTTTTTATTATTCTGAAATAGTTTTGTTAATATATAATAATTGGATTTATTATAATAAAAAATCAATTTCTTTTATAGTTCAATATTAAGATTTGGTTGAAATAAAAAAAATATTATGATTTGGTTTTTTCTCATTCTTTCAATAATTTTCGCATTAATTTTAACCGTATAATGGTTAAAATTAATGCGCTTTTTTTAATCCATAGAATAACTTAGCCGCGTTTATAAACGCGGGCCAAATATGAATAAAATAATATAAATTCGCCGCGTTTATAAACGCGGGAAAAATACGAATAAAATAATGAATAAAATAATATAAATTGGCCGCGTTTGCTAACACGCTACCGCGTTTTGTAAAACGCAGGAAAGGAACGTCCCAACGCTTCATTCGCCCGCGTTTGCGATAAACGCTGTAGAGTATTAGCCACGTTTGTAAACGTGGCTAAGTAGCGAAAACCGTCCGCAGCCAAGTGCTGTATCTTTTGTAGTGATGAAAACAGAACATTCTTGCTAGTAAACGTTTCATCCCTAAGCTAAAAGTTATTCGCATTAAAATTATCACTTAAAGAAAATTAAAGGGTTAATACAACTTTTAATTCCTGAACTTTCACTCAATTTTGGTTTTAATCTCTGAACCTTAAAATCAGTGGTTTTGGTCATCGAACTTTCAGTTAATTTTGGTTTTGGCCTGAACTTTAAAATTGACAGTTTTGGTTTTTGAACTTTCAATGAATTTTGGTCTTGATCACTGAATTTTGAGTCATTTTTGGTTCTAGTCCCTGAGTTTTAAAGTTTTTTTATAAAGCTCATGGACCAATATACCAAATTGACTAAAAGATTAGGGACCAAAATCATTGACTTAAAAGTTCAGGGAATAAAACCAAAATTGACCGAAAGTTCAAGGACCAAAACCACTGATTTTAAAGTTCATGGACAAAAACCAAAATTAAGTGAAAGTTCAGGGACCGAAAATTGTATTAACCCAAAATTAAAAAGTGCAATTGTTTCATAAAAGGGCAACCGAGTCAACCCAACAACTCTTACCCGAGGAGTGGATCCAGCATATCCGAGACACTTTAGTTTATTAACTGTTAAATTAATGAACTTTAATTTATGCTACATTTTCTTGACTCCATATTGAACATTTTCTTGACTCAATTAAAGTAAGAAGTTAATTAGTAAAATCTAAACTCTTTTTAAGAAGCAGCCATAAATGAAGTTTGTACGATACAGATACAGTTGGTCGAACAACTAACCCATGAATCCAAAGAGTTAGGACGACTTGGCAGGAGGTAATACAAAAGTTGTCTTTGGGCAACTCTTTTTACCCTGACAAGGATTAGGAAGTTGAACATGGAGTCATCAATATGTGGGAGCAAGGCAAAAGACGACGATCATTTCAATTAATGATCAGGGCAAACGAGCGACATGAGCCTCTGGAAGAGACTTCTTTTTGTTTTTGTTTTTGGAGGGGGGAGTTGAGGAGTTTTGCAGGGTTGAGGGGTCAGAATCTCCACCAACTTCAGCGCACACCCACAAAACAAAGTAGGAATAAATAGATATCATCCACAAATATGAGTCATCGGTGTGTATGTCACTACCGTCTATAATATTACAAGGATCCTTTCCCAAATGTACACGAGTTACATACATATGTTATGTATTTCTTTTTTTTTTTATGGATGATCAAGGTATCCGCACCCGACAAGTGGGAGACTATCCTCCGCTGATTTGTAGGCACTTCAAAGGATGAGACAACTGGTCTGAAAGATTTAATGTTTCTCCATACATGTTAATTATGTATTTCTCTCTATGATCCTATATATAATTTTTTTAGATAAAGAACTTGTTCGCCTGCAAGTATATTGATCAAAAGTAGTAAATACATTATATCCATGATGACTAGATTTAAGTTAAATTACGCTAATTAATTCAGTTAAATTGAACGTAACTAATCAAATTCTATAAGAAAACATGTATTAAAAACTATTTTACAATTAAAACTAAGGAAAATACGTAAGAAAGTTTTAACCAATCAATGAATTAAGCCGATGGTTAAATCTCACATTTGAATTCCATGAACCCTATTCATTGCCTCATTCGTTCAGTTCTTAAATGATAATTTGTGTTTTCCTAACTGAAACACTCTCTTTAATCAAAATAAATTATGTACATCTCTCTTTGAATTCTTTCAATCTCTTGTTACAAATAAATGAAAATATCTTTTAAGATTCAACCTTAATTTGACAAAACTAGGTCAATAGATATATCTCTATTCTACCGACAATTCTCCGTTAATTGAATTAAATTTTAGGTCTAGTTTGATCTATTCTAGTTTTACACTTATCCCTCTCGCTTATGATTTAGATAAACGAATCAATCTAATAGGTGGTCAATCGCTACTAAACACATTAAGAGCAAGATAAATCAACACAGGCAATCATCAATTACTAAAAGAAAAGGGTCAGAGTTGAAGAGATTCAATTCATACAAGGTTCAAATTAATGTAAGACAAAAATTGTTTAGCTACTCATTGATGAAATAAAATCACAATTACAAATAGAAAACATGTCTAATCCAAGAGAATAGCTAAAATTTGGATAAAACAAGAAAAGTCTACTATTGAGGGCAAGAAACTTCTCCAATTTAGCTCTGTAATTAATAACCTCCAATTTCGTAAATCCTAGGTCCAATTTGTGTGCTTTGATTATGCTTTTGGTTCCTGCAGATCATTTTATACGTTAAAAAATAATGTTCTACGTTTCTTATATTTTTACGTAGTGTCATGGTACAAGAGGCAATTTTCAGCAATTTCAACACTTGTTCTCTAGCTTCCTTTGCTCTTTTCCTTCGATTTTCTCTTCTCCTTACTTGCATAGAGTATTCATCTTTACCTATCAAAATTATTCATACAAGTGAGGGAAAACATGTCAATCAAACTTTCAAATAAATTGTCCTAACTAAATCAAAATTAATTCATTTAAGCTCATGTGTCATATTAGCAAAATTTGCTCTTAAAAGATCCAAAAACTCCCTCAAGTATCATTGATGACTCCCCAATTATATTCTACATATGTTCTAAATAAATGTAAAATGGGGAGTCATCAAATCCACTTTTAGGTGAAACCAAATATTTCCCACATATCCTAATCACCTAATTAACATTATTCAAATTCATCTATTGTTTAGTTTTTTTAACTATCTCTTACTTGTTTATTATTAGTAAGAAATATCAATTGGGATAATATGCATGGAAAACTGTTGAGGGAAAAAAATGAAGAGGTTTGATATTTAAGAATAAGCTTACTTACCCAAATGTGTCGTCATAGTACTTAGAAATGAAGAGAGTATTAATTTTCTAAGCTAATTTTCAGAATTAATCACAAACTTTTAGCGGATGAAAAGCATTCAAAACCATATAATAATATTTAGTGAAGTAATTTTACTCTTAAAATATTAACAATAATAATCTCATCTTAATTGATTTTATACGCTAGAAAGCAAAACAAATAAAATTTAGTTCTACCCGATTTTGACATATATACTTTGGTTCTACCCGATTTTGACATATATACTTCCGCCAGTCTATTAAGCTTATGTTTTGGTTGGGGAAATTAGTGAAGGAAAAAAATTACTTTAAAGTAATCATATTTAGGCCGTCAAACTGTGCTAGGATGGCTTAAATTGTAATAATTAAAGAATATATATAGGATCATAAGACAGTTGAAAAATAAAACAAAATCTGAAATCACAACACAGGAAACATTTTAAAGACGTCAATGAATAATTATTGAAAGTTGAATCACAGATATCGTCTTTCTATGCTTCTGTCAGAAAGTGAAAATAGATCGGTTATTTCATTAGCCAAATTACTCTATCCCATCCTAAATATAAAATTAGTTTGTTTTTTTAGAAATTAATGAATTAAATTAGACTACTAAATTATACTCCTTCCGTTCCTAAATATAAAACCTAGATAACTTTTTTTTGGAAAGATTAAAGTTGCGAAAATAAGTTATTAAATCATGATATATTTGATATCTTTTTAGATTATCCATTAGTTTATAGGTAAAATAAACTAGTTTAAGAGAAAAATTAGGTAAATCAATTTATAATTAACTTATTATTTGCTTTTTTTAAGATTTTTCAAAAAAGTCATCTAGGTCCTATATTTAGGAACAGAGGGAGTAATATATATCATATATCATTAGAATTTATATTTTTTTTGTAATAAAACAGAATTTATATTTTTATAAGTAGAATAAACTTATTTTGAGTAAAATATAATTATATAAAATTTAAAGTGATAAATAATATTGCAATGTTAATTTTTCTAAAAGAGTTAAATGGCCTTATAATTTATACTGGATGAATAATACTAAGTTAACGCGCGTGATGGGCAATCTAGAACAAATATTTTCTGGTGCTTCCATATTTGATTGAATAACTAGATAGCTTATTTCGGCCAAAAAAAAATTAACTAGATAGCTTATGCTGATAAAAAAAAAGAATAACTAGATAGCTTATAGCTATATACTAGTAATAGTGTTCTCCAAATTAAAGTAAGTTTGACGTTTGGAACTTTGGGTCAATAATGAACCAAATTAGAGTCTTGATGTCATTATTTGATTATCTAGCGGTGAGAAACAAATCTAAAGTCATATCAGCTACGTTCTCTTACTTCCCTCTTAGCCTCAAAAAAGGCAAAATGACACTCTTTCTTATCTTCTGAATTACGAGGCTTATAATAAGAAATAAGGTTGTATATAAATAGTAGTATATAATATATAATTGAGATTGTCGGTTTGAATATGATATGTCATATGTATAAATTCATCAAGTATAAAAAACTAGGAATAAAACAATTGATAATTTGATATGGTTTTTTGAAAACGGAAGTGATGGCCATCAAATCACATCAAAATCAGGGAATGGGAAGATAATAATAAATGGCAGGGGAAAAACGATGCACAAAGATGAAACAGCGTACGACCCCTGCCCTTGGATCTGAATTACTTATAGACGGAGTATTTCCTCTATTATTTTATCCTTCTACTATTTTTATGATTTTTTTAAAAAAAGAACTGAACTGTTTCTGGGTTTTCCCATGCCTGTTCCAAAATGCATTTTGGATTGTTATGGAGACTGGAGAGAAAGTTGGGCAGTCAAAAAGGGATTTCGTAAAGATATTAAATTATGGTCACCTCACAGCCCATGTCAAGTTAACTGCGTCTGTTGTCGTTTCATGTATTTGCTGACAAAATATCAAAACATCAATTTTGGTAGATCTTAGCCAAATCAAGAAACCCTAATAAAAACAATAATCTGATCATAATCATGATGAATGATGATATGATCATGTAAAGTAAATGTTTTATTCAAAAAATAAATAAATAAAGTAAATGTAGCAATAATTGATAAACAAAGAGATGATTCCATCCTAATCCTTTTACGTAACCCAAAATGCATTAGAAGCGCCAACTTATCGAATCAATGTCATGTCCAGCCGAAAATATAACTCAAACTAATGGTGATTGCATTAGTACACTAGAAAATCAACACAAGGACGTTGGTCCACTTACTTGATTGGATTAACTTTTTAGAAGTAATTTTGCACTGGACACAAATTGATATGTAAAAAATAATTTTATCCCAACTTATGAAATACAGTTTTTTAAACGCTTTTACAAAATTGTGAATGGAGAAGGGGAAATGAAGCAGAGGGAGAAGACAGGAAGGACGTCATCATGGAATGAGCGAAAATCAAACAAATAGAAGAACATAGAAAGCTAACACTCCTCAATTTATAATCAAACTTGTTTACAGAACAATCAATAAAAATTAATATATGCTCATTTGGAGTTTCAAATTTTAGTAAAAAAAATTATTCAATAATCGCCCTATATAGAGATATCCTAAATATATATATATATCTTTGAAATCTCCTGATTTCTTTGTTTGCCCAAATTTTAAGATTATTGGGGATTCTATTTCTTTCCAAAATACTGCCTATTGTTTAGAAATGAAATTTGTAGGTTCCAAATAGCTGCAGCTCATTGCCCTATTTCCATAACTGAACTCCGTTCCACCAACTAGAGAGATTATCAATGTGATCTATCATTGGTAAACAGATTGTTCTCACTTTTCTTGGTCCTATTCACCGCTATATTATTCAAAAGAAATTTCCCTCTATTCACCGCTACATATGCACTTATTAGATCGCTGAACAAGGGTTTCACCGAATCCGCCACACCTTGTCTAATTCTTAATTATCAGCCCTCTACCTTTCCAAAAGAGATTGAGTACATTTAACATATCATGAGAAAATGATGGGAGAATAAAAAAAGAGGAATAAGATTTTCAGACTTTTTGAAGGTTTATCATCTTGACGTACAAAACTGAAGCATTCCCACTTAATTATAATAATGTATATATACTCTCCCACCAAGCACTTGGCAACTGGTAAAGGGTTGTACCAGCTTAACCACACATCTCAAGTTGGAGGTTGGAGGGCTTTTGGAATACAATAGTGTTAAATACTTGGTAGTAGAGTTTTGTTGGTACTCTTGTAGTCCTACCAAACTCGATCTATATATCTGGATTGGATCCTTGATAAATCCTCTAAATTAAAAGGAGATAGATTTAGGATACTGAATGCTCCACGCAAAAAATAATAATAATGTATATTTCTCTATGCATGAGCTTTTATATTATGAACTGGAGGGAGAATTAAAATTTCATTTTAATTCTTCTATATTAATTAATATTTTCATTGCAGGTACAATTTCTATGATTAATCTTAAACTAGAGTGTAAAAACCCCTCGCACATATAATTTATTATTTGCTTTTAATATTGAATGAATTAGTGCTGTTCTAGTTTTATAATTAGGTCTTTATTTTTTAGTATATATTCCGTATAAGAGCTTTGTGGTGTGAGGTCTTCAATCTTATATAGGTAATATATATGTATGTTTGAGTTCAAAAACATATATCGTCACAATGTTGATAAGATTAATCCCGATTAATCTTATTAACATTATATACACACCCTAAGATTAACCCCGATTAATCTTATTAACATTATATACACACCCCATACACACATAGCATACATGATAATTGATGATGTTAATACCTAATAAGTCAAATTAAGAAAACAGTATATTTAATGGTGGAATTAAGTGAAGAAGGAAAGGAGAGAGGGCACATAAGTCATGTCATCCTTTTTATTAATGTCATTTTGTCTTTTTATAAAAAAAAGAGGGCAAAAAAAAAACAGCGAGAGAGGGCAGAAGGTGAGTTGATCTGATGAGACGTGCTGACACTCTCACTTCTCAACCTTTTTGTCGTATTTATGTGCTTTCATCACCCTTATTTCAAAAGTTAATGTTATATAGGTCAAAAGCTCGTGATCATGATTACTATCATTATCCCATTATTCTATCAGGCTAATAGAGGTGCAAGATATTTCTATAGATACAATATCTTTTAAAATATAGAACTTTTGGTATCATTATTAAACTTTGGAATAGTTATGAAATATTGTTGATCATAGGAAATAGTTATGTGTATCATAAATGGAACTTTGCCCTATTTATATCTTGGTAACATCTTTTGATGATAAGCTGCTTCAATAGCATCGTAGCAAATTTCTAGGCTTTTTTTAGATTTCTCTACTTTTAACTTCCTCGTGTCAACATTTCATTGGTCATAGGGTAAAATTGGACCACTTTGGTTACTTCAAGGGTAAAATTGTATCCAGTGTTAGTTTAGGGTATCCAGTGGTCCAGAGTGGTTACTTTAAGGGTAAAATAGGGTCATTGTCCTTTGAAATATTGTGGCAGAAATTTTCTCCTTGCACGTTCTCTCTCATGAGTATTCTTTAATTAAGTATGTATGGTTTTTAAATAATGCACGCATTATATAACATTTGAATTATATTGTGTATATGCAATGCGACTTATACATTTATACTATGCGTATCTATAACGTGTTGATGTGTTTTTATACGCATAGATGGTGTTGAAAGACGAAAATGCATAAGAGGGGGTGAATTGTGCTAAGCAAAAACTTAATCAAGTAAAACTTCAACACATAATTTTTATATTGGTTCGGCCAACCACTTGCCCACGTCCAGTTCACCAACACCTCGTTGAGTTCCAATAAATTCAGGTTTTATACACAGGTTCACCTGAGAACCTTTACAGTGTAAGAATCTCTCTAACACTTCCCTTTACTACCCGTAAGGTACTAATCCTGTTCTAAAGCACCAAGCTTCAGAACAACCTCAGAACAGATGATGATTTAAATCAGAAAATAAGTTCACAGATGAACAGATATTGATAAACACTTAAGCTTAGATGATCACACAAATGACTTAAATGCTCTTTAAGATTTTTGACAGAGAGTAGGTGCTTGTTCGGTGAAGAGCAATAAATTCCTTCGCCTATTTATAGTCTTCAATGGAGGATGTAGCCGTTTAACACATATGTTAGAAGACTTATGTCTGTTGAACTCAATTAATGCTTGGTACTAGGTTCTCCTCATGTTGCTTGAAGAAGATGATAAACATTAAATATAGCTTCAAGCTTTATCAGCATACTTTTGCCAATTTTAGGAGAGAGGTTCCTTTGAGTGCTTATATGGCGGAGGAATGAGTCTAATGTCTTCTGAAAAAGCATTCTGATCATGACAGTGTGCTTTTGTACTTGATTTACTTTCTGGTCGCCACTTCGATCAGTCATTGATTATCCTTCTTCGATTGCTCTCTGCATACTTAGATCACAAGTTAAACACATAATAATATCAATCATTCGATACTCCGATTACTATCAACTCTTGATCAATGATTCGATTACTTCGTGTGATCGAAGGTGTCCTTTTTACTTCTTAGTTCAATTTGGTTTAGTCTTACTCTGATCAGTGATAGAAGTTGATTTTGATTGATATTTCGATCATTGTTTTAACTTAGAAAAATATTTGTTCTTGACCCTTGATCGCATATTCTAAATGTGAATGATATGTCTAAGTTGTTAATAATCAATTTGTTAAGTGATTGCTTATCCGAGAGCACTTAGTCTAGTGATCATTTTATCTTACTATTGTGATCACACTGTCTTAAGTCTATATCAGATGAATGATCGCAATGTCTTAGTTCCACATTAGTTTAGTGATCGCGCTGTCTAAGTTCTATATTAACCTTAATGATCGCTACGTCTTAGTCTTATACCAGTGATTGTTTTATCTTATATTAATGATGTCATTGTCTATAATCTATATCAGTTATCTTCAAAACTTAAGATTCTAACACGTGTATATATTGCAACTTCTACATCTATAATAATGTATATATAATAAAAAATATGAATATAAAGTTGGGCTTTAAGTACTAATAAATACTTCACCAGCTTAATTAAATATAAGGTCTTATAATTGTTTTTAGAAAATATTAAGAAATCTAATTAAAAAACACTTGTAAATTGATTTGCCTCAATTTTTTCTTCAAACTAATTGTTTTTATTTATAAACTAATACACAATTTAATGATACATCACATATGTTATAACTTTTTTCCTTCAAACAATTCAATTAGATCTTATATTAGGAAGTACATTGATAATAAAGTCTAGCCATCGGGCTCATATTAACTTTTTTTAAATAGGTTAGATTAAGTTGTAGACATTTGGCAGGGCTTATTTCAATTCTAACATTTTTATCTAAATCTATAATTGATAATAAGAGTTAATTAAATGGCAGTTGATAAGTTGGTTGAGCGAAAAAAAAATCCGCTTCTTGAAATTGGCCTTTTAACTTTTTTTTATTTTGCTCTAAATAAGAAATAAAAACATGCAATACATACAGTTTATTATAAAAGTCAATAAGTCATTATCATGATTCAAGCTATTCAAACATAGAACTATTCATAATTCAACTTCAAATAGTAGTTAGTAAAACTTCCAAGTCATCACAACTACTCATATTTTAAATGCCTAAACGTCTAAAATTGAATCAAATAAAAACACAAGGGGCTATAAATCTTAAGGGTCAATTAAGTGGGTGGCCTGTACCTGCCACTCATATCTAGGTTTGGACTTTGGACAACTGGACCTTGGTTTTGAAGGGCTAAAATGAATTCTTTGTGTGAATTCTTGTAGATGAAATTAACTGAATGAAGTTCACTCGAAAAAAATTAGCTCAATGAAGTAATTAATAAATCAATTAATTATAAGAAAGGGGTGGTACATTAGGATATGTTGTTGGGTGTCAGCTGAAGGGGAACCGCATAGTAGCAAGATGCAGACTGAGAGAGAAAAAACGACACCTCTGAATTGGACTCTCATGGTTGAATCATGACACTTATTTTATTTTATATTTTCGTGTGTGAGTATATATATATATATTTTTGACCATAGTGTGAGTATATATAATATACTAAAATATGCGTGTGTCTCTCTTCTTCTTCTTTTTGAAATAAACTGGAGTCTAACTTAATGATAAAATACAATCCATATAAAGCCTAAATCTATCAAAATCAAAATGTTATCAACCCTCATGTGTCCCTCTTCTTCAATTCCTCGTAACGGAATGGAGTAATTCAATTTCTCTCTCTCTCTCTCTCTCTCTCTCTCTTCACCTTTTCGAATTGCTATTCCATTTCTCTATTGATGAGCTTAAACTGAGAGAGAGAGAGAGAGGGAGAGAGAGAGAGAGAGAGAATTGCGGGGAAAGGAAGGTGGATGGTGACAAGACGAGAAAAAGAGTGGGACGATCGTGATTTCCATTTCTATATTCTTTGCAGCTTTTCTCTCTCCATAATTCTCTCTATCTCACTATCTCACTAAGACTCTAAACGTATCTTTTTTGGCCGAAAGACTCTAACGTATCAACGCAGAACATATATATAATATACATACATACATACACCCATGTACACTGATGAAACTTTGGCCCACATTTCTTAGCTTGCGTCTTTTTTTATCTCCTCTGCTTTGTTCAATGTTGAGATGACATAATATCAGAATCTGATGCTGCTTTATATGTACATGTACACCACTCTTTCCCTCCCATTCCCTTCCTCTCATCATCACAAACAGATGCTTGAAAACAAAACTCGGCGAGATTGAAGAAACGTGCATGGTGTTAGTCACATTATTTAGAACTCTTTGATGGGGAAAACAGCAAAGGAAAAAAAATGTTAGAACTTTAGAAGGGTGTTTACTGCAACATTTATTTTCATATCCCCACCACCTCCACTGGTTTGGTTGACATTAGGCAAAAGGATGTAGATAAAGGCTGTTCCCTTTTATCTCCCGAACTCTAACTATCCATCATTGCTTCTGTTTCCACCACTACCAACTACTATATATATATATATATATATATATATATATATATATATATATATGATCGTACATGTACATGGCTATTACCTAACTATATACATACTCGTGGGCTCCTTTGTTATGCAAGAATTGAGAAAGGGAATTAGAGCAGGGAATTGAGAATGATAATTTCCATATATCTGGGTCCACAAATTTTTTCTCTCAATCTCACATTTTTTTGGGTCCCACAAATTTTTACCTCCGATCATTACCTTATTTACCTCTACTTTCCATCTTTACCCTCTTACCCTCAATTCTTATATCTCCAATTCCATTTCCTAATTCCAATCAACCAAATTGACTCTAATTTCTTAAGATATATAGAAATGAGAAATGAAAAAAAAATATTAATATATGTGTGTGTTGCATGTGATGTGATTATAGCAGAAGAAGGCTGAAAGAGGTAATCATGAAAGAGAAGAAGAAAATGGCGCCATAATAATAAGAGGTGACAATATAAAATGGAAGCTCCACTAGCTTCCATATAGTACCTAAATGGAACATATTTCCTCTCTCCTTCTTCATCACTTCATCATATATGTGCATCTTTATTTATCACAATTCCATGCATCATCATGCCCCTCTCTTCTTCTTTAATTTATATTTTCTTTAATTTATATTGACCACTCACCTACCTTACACTACTATAAAAATGACTTTTTAAACTACATAAAAAGGGCTTTTTAAACCACATAAAAAAGAGGTTTAGAAAAATGATGTGTAAAAATTATGATTTTTTTAAACCACATAAAAAAGTGGTTTAAAAGAAGACTTTTCAGACCACTTTTTTTTTAAAAAAAATGTGGTCTAAAAGAGTACATTTTCTAGAACGTTTTTTTTGAAAAAAATGTGGTCTAAATAAATGAAATTTTTAGACCACAATAATCAATTATGTGGTCTGATTACATGCAATTTTTTACTATTTTTTATACATACATATGCAAACATCAATTAATTCATTCTTCTCCACATTTGTACAAGTTTAAAAGAAACTAACCAAACATAAAATATAGAATTCCCAAATTCAGTCTTGCTAGCTACAGTTCAAACTCAAAAGACAACATAATTTAAACAATTAGCGGAACTTGGAAACCTACACAAGTCCATCAATATAAATTGACTATTAACTATATTGTCATAGAAGATCAAGAAAAAATCAATCAAACACTTGCGAATGTACTCAATATCTTCTTCAGCAAAGGGATCAACTTGATCAAACATATGATTTGATGAAGATAAATGGTAGCAAAATATGGAAATCCAAAATACTAAATTTATTCAATAAAATTTTATGAAATTATTATTTACTTTTCGGGTAAACTCAATCCTGCCTTCAAAGATAATATTAATCATGTACCTTAGTACATATAACCCACATAAATTGGTATCCATAGGCTGCCTACGACACTATATAAAAACATACATTAGCAAGCTTTTTTAACATTAATATATATAATGCAATCAGTAATAAGTTTAGAGAATAATATAAACATATTATGGCAGACACATAACAAGCAACCTTTTATCCTTTAAATTTAGAATCGAAGTTTTTTCTTTCTTTTCCAACTTTGAAAAGAATGTGTGAACATAAACTTACTTTCAGTATGATCCATTCGGTGGTTTTCACCTCGTGTGAATGCTTTTTCAAAACAGTAATTCGGTATGTCCTCATAGCTCTACAAAAGATCAAATAATTAGTGACTTAATCATCATAAAAAGTTATTTATTTTATATAACTAAACTTTAAAAGCAATGGGTCATAAATGAATTCACTAAGAGGCACATTATTGTTCTGTTCATGGAAATAATGACATGCTGAACATGATATGTCTTGGGACCAATCAAACAGTTAGAATAGAAAACCAACTTAGATATAAATGTTATAGCTGAATCATTACTACCAGTTAGAATATGTACAATTCTCAATTCTTGTAGCTTTCCAGCAACGATGAGGCCAATGGCAACTATTCCATACAGGCACAGTAGGAAATGCCTACAAGATAATTAAATAATCAAGTTACAAAAACTGAATAGGAGAAATAAAAGAAATGACTTGCTGCACACTAAATGTGAAACAAAAATCAACCAAGCAACATGTAAGCACTTTCGTACATATTTTAACATGACAGTTCAAAATCTTTTTAGGGTTATTCATTTAAAAACATAAGCTTGCCAGCCTAACTCAGTAGTGTAAGATAAAACGTACTATCGAGTGGGAGGTCTCGACTTCGATCCCTGGGAGGGCCAATGATAAGACTTTATCTCAGGAATGCCGCAGCATTAGATCGTGGACTCAAGAGAGCCTTGAGCCTCCCTACAATATACTTGAGTTGGGCCTGTCAACACCGGAAAAATGCGAGAGCTGACCCTGGGGTGTCCAACATGGTGGGTTCAGTAGCCGACAATGCTGGACTCAACAATGAACAACAATGATTAGCACAAGAACGAAGGGGAGATTCAAAGCGCAGGGTCAGAGAGATGAAAGCAAGGGAGAGAATGAACAACAATGATTAGCACAAGAACGAAGGGGAGATTGAAAGGGCAGGGTCAGAGAGATGAAAGCAAGGGAGAGGGGAAAACGGACGAATTCGATTATGGACAAAGACGACAAAGATGAAAGCAAGGGAGAGGGCGAGATGCAAGCCATCGTGGGGTGAGGGGAGATGAAAAATCGGGACTGGGTTGAATAAAAACGAAGGCTTCTGAGTCTGGATTGGAATTCAGCTAGAGAATATGCATTTTTCCAGTCTAACAAAAGTTCTCATATTTACAAAATTGTCACTGCTTATACTTTTTAAACCACATTTATAAATAAGTGGTTTATACATATTTCTTCATATTTAAATAATTGTCACTAACCACATTTTTTAAACCACATATATTAAAAAAGTAGTTTAAATAAGTTTTTTAAACCACATGTTATATAATTGGTCTAAATATGGTGGTTTAAATTACTATTTTTGTAGTAGTGTCAATATCACACTGTTCGCAATTAAGATTACGGATTGCAAGGTTGTATAAAATAATGCTTCCACGGATATTTGTTTCAAAACCTCTCAATCAAACAATAGACTAATGTACTCAACTAAGTTGAACTAATCAAATTCTTTGAGAAAACCAGTTTGAAAACTACTTTAAGATGAAAATAAGGAAAACACAAAAAAAAATTTATACAATAAATTAAGCGTAGGATTACCTCTCACCATTGTAATTCATGAACTCTAATAATAATTTCCCCTTTCATCAAGTCCATAACGATAATAATGTGTTTTCGCCTAAGATTATAAAGCTTTTGAAACTCTTTGTCGAGTCAAAATCAAATATGTATATCTCTCAATCAATTTGCTCAATATCTTGTTACAAACTAATGAAACTTAAGATTCGATCTCAATCTGACAAAACTATATCAATAGATATATCTCTATTCTACCCACAAATTCTTCCTTAGTTGATTTCAACTTTAGATCTAGTCTGATCTATTCGAATTCTGCACCTAAATTATCTTTCTCAAGTATAACTTAAATGAATTAATCGACCTAAAAGGTGACTAAAAAATTTTTTGAATCACTAAAAGAAAAGGGAATGAAAGATATTCAATCCATATTAGGTTTGAATAAATGCTAGAACGAATTGTCTAGCTAGCTATTTATGAATGGAAAAAAATAACAAATACAAATAGAAATCATGCCCAATTCATGAGAGTAGAAAATATTTACGAAAAAAAGAAGAAAATCAACTATCGTAGGACAAGAAATTTCTCTTTACTTCTCAACCTCCAATTTTTATCAAACCCTAGCTCCAAATTATTTGTTATGATGAAGCTAATGGCTCGTATAGATTTCAAGGTGAAAAGGGGTGATGACTCCCCAATTTAAATAGATTTTATATACATTTTTAGTATATGATTGAGGAGTCATTTTGACAAAATTAAAGGGATTTGTTGAGATTTAATATGATGTCAAATTTGTGCATTACTTGGGGTTGAGTGTGTGTGAAAGTTTGTGCCCCAAGTATCCTTTTGAAGCAAAAAATTGAAGCTGTGTGGTTTTTATATTTTCGCGCATTGTTGTGACCTTGTGTAATGCCTCGACACTTTTCAGCAATTTTCATCATTTTCCACACTTAATTTGCCCTCCAGCTTTCTCGACTATTTTACTTCCATCTTCTTCTCCTTCCTAACTTCAAATATCCATAGTTGCCTTTCCAAGACAAGCAAAAATGTGAGGGAAATATGTCAATCAAATATTTCAAATAAATAGTCATATTTTTCTACAATACATACTCCCTGTGATCCCAATTAGAAGACCAATTTAACTATTTTGGAGAAATTAAGGATAGAAAATTAATCAATTTGACTTGTCTACAGCTGTCTTTTTTCTCAAATAATTTATAAATTAACATATAATATAATTAGATGTGACATATGTTATAATTAAATGGTCTAATTTTGCTTCCTTATCTTCCACAAAATGTCAAAGAGAGGGAGTAATCAATTTAAATTCATGTGACCTATTTACCCATTTTTCACTCAGATACTCTTAAAATATCCTAAATTGTCATTAATGACTCCCTAAATATATCATAAATATGCCCAAAATCAAAGTAAAATGGGGAGTCATCACTCATCACTATCTTTTCCAGTCCCTTCTTTACACCTTAATTATCTAAGCCCATCTCATAGAAGGAATTTACTCTTGCTTGTCTTCGGCACAGTGATGTTGTTTCTGCTTTGTATAAAATTTATAAATTATACATCAATTTTAGGCTAAATCATATATAATTCCCTAAATTTTGTGCTTGTCTCCCTAATTTTTAATTTTTTACATAAACATTCTAAACCCCTACATTGATGATGTAAATAATTCCAATATGACTACTGTTGCGTTGTAATCGAAATTTGAGAGGGTTGAGTGCACGCACAAAATTTGCCCGTATACAATTGATAGTTGGACGTTATTATATTCTTACAAACTTTAAAACTCTTTGAAGTTTATTATTAAGTTTATATGTTTGTTCATAGTCTAAAGTTTTGGGAAGTTTTGTGGATTTCTAGCCTAAATTTTATTAGGTCTAAAATATGACTCTTGGCGGCAACATAGAAAGTTGCCACTAAAAGTCTTCTTTTCGTGCCAACTTTTTAATGTTGCTGCTATATGTTATACATTTTATAATTGATTTTTAAACTCATATACTTTAATTTAAAATTAATGATGTATTGAATAAACTTATACAAAAATGAAAAAAATAATTTTTAATTTAAGGAGACTATGAATATTATGTTTATAAGTATACATTTTTCTTAAATTTATTTTATTATTAGTTAAATGAATGTCTGAATAAATAAGTAAACATAAGTGTGTAAACGTAAGTAAAACCCATTTAAATTGATGTATTGAATGTACATTTAAAATATAATATATATATTTATTTAATTTTGTAGAGCATAAGAAATTTCATTACAGCCCAACTAGCAAAGGCTTCACACAAAAACAAAGTGGTCATGGGTTCAAAAATTGGGAGGAGAAATAAAAAGGTGATTGAAGTGGTGGCACAATCACTCTTCATCTGTAGTCAAATACATTCTCTCAAGTCAAAATCTAATCTTTATTGTTTTTAGACCTTCACACACCCATGTTATTAATTAAATTTCTCATCTCTAAGCTTCAAATTCATTATGACGATATTAATTAAATTGACAGATGAAACTCTTCTCTGTCAACAATGAATTATCTCTCTAATATGTTTTTACCTAAGTTCTACAACAAAACACTCTCTCAAGCGATAAATCAATGAACAAATAAAGTGTTAATTTGAAACTTTAATTTTTAGAAATTGACACAAGGTAAAAAAAATATAATTTTTTTAACCATCAAATGAAAGGAAATGACAAAATCACTATCCACATAGAGGCTCAAATAAACTTAGATTTTCGATAAAAAAATGCTTTAGATTATCGTGTAGCTACGCATAATCAAATTGAAATCAAATATATGAAAATGAATCATTTCTAAAGCTACATAAGCCTTCAGAATCAGCAACGAAAGATTCCGCTTAGGCTTCAATTTGATATTTCTCTCTACACAACACTATTGCTCTTCTCCAACGAAAGATTCCGCTAAGGCTTCAATTTGATATTTCTCTCTACACAACACTATTGCTCTTCTCTTGTCGTCACAAGTATGTCGTGTGAATTCCCTTCTCTATTTTTGCTGTCTTCTCCCATTTCTAAAAACCATCATTTTATTTTCTGAAAATTAAAATATGTCACTTTAATTTGTTTTTGGTTGCCTTGACACCCTGTTTGGCCTTGATCGAGGCACCTTGGATCGTCTTGTCGAAGCGTCTTGACCAAATAAACCGTTCTTTCTTCTAATGTGATTTATGCTCCATTTGTTTTCTCCTTTTTTGTCCCTGTAAAACAAGGAGAAAAATTGTGAATTTATGCATCATTTGCATCAATCCGTATATCACAATTTATTATAAAAATCTTGCAAAAATATGTCAATTTCAGTTGAGATATAGATAATTGTATGATAAATGTGCTCAGAAAACAGTAGATTCGGTAATTAGTAAATTTCAATTGGTTAACCAATAGTGCTTACTCCTTTTAATTTGAAAAAATGGAATATTTCTACGATATTTTGAACATATCCAATAATGTTTCTAAGGATTTTATTTTACCATAATAATATTTCTAAGGATTTAAACTTACGTACTTCACGTATGTTTTAATTAATCTTAATAATGCTTTTTATTGTATGTTGGTAATTTTTGGGTCAAAATTGTATTTGTAAATTGGTATTAGTAACAACATTTTATCATCATAATAAATTTATGATACCATAACATCTCTGTTTTGTTGAACCTTTAATCTCATAACTATTTGGGACACATCTTTAGAAACTTAGAACAATTGGTTGTATTGCCATTAATTAATAGCTAGCTATATGGTTATAATTAGCATATTAATCACAAATTAAACATTTCCATTTGCCACCCAGCCATTATATTACATCCGATCCTTACCATCACTAAAACACACACAGACACACAAAAGTCTTGCTAGTTGTAATTGGATCATGTACATAATCTTTAATGCTCCCTCCGGTCCTAAATATAGGAGCTAGTTGACTTTTTTGAAAAATCCTAAAAAAAAGCAAAATAAGTTAATTATAAACTGATTTACCTAATTTTTTCTCTTACACTAGTTTATTTTACCTATAAGCTAATGGATAATCTAAAAAGATATCAAATATGTCATGATTTAATAACATATTTTATAACCTTAATCTCTCCAAAAAAAGTCAATTAGGTCTTATATTTAGGACCGGAGGTAGTATGAAAGATCTTTTTGACTGTGAATCTGTGATAACCATATGTAATGCATCGAACTACACAACTAGGCATCTTTGCTTACAAATTTGTCTAACTCTTGTTGTTATGAAAACGGAAAAGGGCAGAGAAACTCGTGTACAATAGAATACATGTTTTATTATACTCCCTCCGATCCTAAATATAAGACCTAATTGACTTTTTCTAGAAAATCCTTAAAAACAAAATAAGTTAATTATAAATTGATTTACCTAATTTTTTCCCTTAAATTAGTTTATTTTACCTATAAACTAATGGATAATCTAAAAATATATCAAATATGTCATCATTTAATAACATATTTCGTAACCTTAATCTCTTCAAAAAAAGTCAATTAGGTCCTATATTTAGGACCGGAGGTAGTATATTGGGAACCTTTAATATATCACAAAATATTAAAACAAGTAACTAACAATCTATGATTAAGTTGGAAATGGTGAACAATGGTTGAACACTTTTTAAGTAAAATTTTTAAAAGTTTGCATGTGATCAGAAAAAGTAATGTAAGGA
This sequence comes from Mimosa pudica, assembly GCA_029929735.1. NCBI lineage: Eukaryota > Viridiplantae > Streptophyta > Magnoliopsida > Fabales > Fabaceae > Mimosa > Mimosa pudica. The sequence continues at coordinate 6,118,851 of JAKELP010000017.1, read as the reverse complement.
GTTTTTCTCAATTCAAGGTTATTATTCCTGTCTCAAATTTTGAATTTATTAGTTAATACCACATTTTCTTTGGATACAAAAAACTTTATATATGAGGTCGTGCTTACCCAAGCAAAGGGTAGCGCCCTTGAACAATTCTTTCTAAGTGATATTGTTGTTGGGCATAGCAACAATACTCTGCAAGCTAAGCGTGAACTTAGGTAACCCTGCTTTAGGGTATTCCTCAAGTGCCGCACAATGGAAAATCGAACTTCCTCATGCTGTGAATGCATTATTAGTCATCATTGATCAAATGAACGGGGGATAATTAATACTCTCTATAATATTTTTACTCTAGGAGCTAAATAATTAATTTATAAATATGAAGAGAATTATCAATATTGTTTTTATCAAATATAGGTTTTGATTTCCTTAAAATACTCCATTTGTTTCATCAAAAAATACTCATTTGATCATCATAATTTTCACCACTAGAACTAGTTTTTAATGGAAACCCTTAATATGTACACTTAATAGGGATATATAGTCAAAGAAAATACTACAAATTTTGAAGATAAAATATATTAAGATATTACTTTCAAGGTCAAAGTAAATTTACTACACAACTCTTATATTTAGAACAAAAGGGAATAGTATCGCACAACAAATGTTCATTGCAAAAAATAAACACACTCAAACCTTCAATGAAAGGATCGATCCTTTTAAAAAAAAATCAGAAGAAAAAGCTAAGAAACAAAACTAGTCCATCCCCTCTTATCACCTACCGCCAAATCCAAGATTAAATGCGATAAAGGAATAGACACAATAACGACATACCCTCCTTTGCTGGCAAAATCTTAAAAGCGATCCAAATAACAAATATTTCAAAGGGCCCAGAAATGATTGCAAGTTTAGACAAAATCTGAGGCTAAAACATAAGACTTATGATGGCCTAAAAGTAACTTTAGATACATGTATACATAGGGCACCGACATGCCCTTTGCATATATATATATATATATATATATATATATATATATATATATATATATATATATATATATATATATATATATATATATATAAACCTGTGTTAGATTGACATGCAAGTAGACTAGATGTACTCATTCTTCTACACAACTTTGATTAAGAGTCATGATTTAATCCAACAGTGGAATTGCATACTTTTAATTGGTTTCTTCTCACTGTTAAGTCACAGTAAATTCCCACTGTCATAAACATGCTCAAACATTTCTTCTTTAATCCATCGTCTAGAAAGAAAAACGTAAAGAAGAAGCAATGATAATATATAGAAAGGAACTGATCGAATAGAGGGTGAGATTAAAATATCAAAGAAAAGGTTTGAATATATACACACATAACTTAAAATAATAAACAATTTTAGCTTTAGTCGCGCCGACAAATTAAATATTGAGATAAATATATTATATAGCTTACTAGTTATTACACCAACCCCAGTTCTAAAACAACATGCTAACTTACAAGATAATTACAATGCATCCCTTATATTTAACACATAGATTATAATACAAATGTTCTAATGGGTTTCTAATTTCCCCATGAATCGACCATTTATCTGCTGAAATCAAAACATCAACTGAGTTGAAGGTCCACCTTCACTTTTTTAAGTGCAGCTAAGCATGCAGAAAGTTAAAATGGGTGCCTGTAAGATATATAATTAGGTTGCTTCGGTTTTAATTTTTAGTTGCAGCTTTAATTTAATCCTACTTAAAGAAGATATATTTGCAAAAGTGTGTCCATATATATAAGAAATGACATTCACGCGTGCAAGTGGAAGATATGTAAGTGGGTCATATAAACGATTTTTAAGCCTGCTTTATAAACAGTTAAGTAGATTCCTTGATTAAGACTTGTATGTTCAATAATAATCATCGCAATATCTACGGGTGATTAATGTAAAACACTATTAAGATGCCGAAAGGGTCAAATGGGATGACCCACACACATATTCTTAGCACAGTGTCAGATTAGGAATTCAATGGATTTGAGGTCTTTCATCAGTCTTTAATATGATCTTGGTTAGTAGCTAATGGTCCACCACTGTTGATCATAATAGCTAGGCCAAAACCTAAAATGATTAATTGCTATTAATTAGTTGTCGTGCGACTTCCATACAAATTGACACCGGCCTATTATGTGTGTGTTTCATTTCTCCCCCACGCTTTGAGGTATATAGGAGAGAATTTAGAGCAGTGGAATTATCAAATAAGGGTATGTAGGACAAGTTGAGTGAATAACGGAGACCAATGGTCACTTGGTATGAATATCATATAAAGAGGATTTGTAAGGAAGTAGGTGATGCAAAATTAATTTTAATATTAGAAAAGTGTTATAAAAACCATGGAACTATATAAGAATATTGAGAAGAAAAGAAATAAGAAGATGATGATAAATAAGAAGGACAAGAGAGAATGGGTAGAAAGAGGAGAAGATTTTATTCAATTGTATATCACATGTGTAGTACATTGTCATCTATTTATAGGCACACAACTTCAACACAAAATAAATGACAAGTTTGATCCTCATAAGTATATAAGTTGTAACATTTGCTTTATGACAATAACATCTCCTTATTAAGGAGGTTATGTAGGATGAGGAAGGTTAAGAGTTGAGAGGTTTATGGACATTCATATGTATAATATTTATAACACACCCCCTTGGATGTCTATAAACAAATATTGTGCCTCATTAAAACCTTACCAGGAAAAACCCAATGGGACAAAAACCTAATGAAGGAAAAAGAGTACACAATATCTTTAAAAGTTGACTCATTAAAAACCTTGCTAGGAATACCCAGTGGGATAAAACCATAGACAAGGGAAAACGAGTACAACGCATATTACTCCCCCTCTTCACAACATGAGTTGATATTTTTGGACTTGCAAGTCATGTCACGAACAAATATTCCAAAAATTTATCGTCATAGTGACGTGATAACAAATTTACTAAATTTACATTCAAATAGATTGATCATATGCTAGTTCATTACAATGTCTTCTGGTTATTGAATCAGTTACTCTTGTTGATAAGAAAAGAGAGACTGACCCATGCATGTCTAATACATCTCAACCGATATATGATACGTCTGGATCAAATATTTCTCATATAATCTTATTGAGATACAAAATGATTTCATTCCATATTTAACGATCTTACAACTATTGGATCATGTAGTGATCCATATAGAAAACACATTTTTCTTTATTTTAACATCTTTCATGAGCTAATATTTTAGCATCTGGCTCTTCAGGAGTCTAAATAATATTTAAAATTTTACAAGCTCTTCAGGAGTACCAAAAATATTTAAATTCATCAAGAGTCTAAATAATATTTATCACACATTATGAATGATTCCTTAAATATTTCTTTCAAGTGAAATCTATCAATTAAATTGTTTACTGTTAGCACCGCAAGTTCACGGGTCGCGCCAAGTAATAAAGTGATAAGAAAGATTGTTCCCACGAGGATTGGGATACAAATCCGGTCAAGCAAGAGGCTTAATGATTAAATTAAGTTGAGCTAAAAATAAAAGTGATTTGATGAGTAAATGAGTAAAAACTAATTTCTAAAATTAAAATTGGACAATGATGACAAATTGCTTTTTTCAAGGATTAATTGGCACCTAGGATTATTTATCCCCTTGTATCTTGTAACCTTTAATCAACTCCTCTCCTAATTGCTTTTATGTCTATATATGTGTTAACCTAGGGTTCTAGAATACTTGTAAATGCTCCGTCGAGTCAAGAACAAGTGTTTAATTCCATTAATCATGCAATGTCTTGTCACAATTAATAAAATCCAATTTCTAAGCTTCAACCCTAATGTGGTTATATGAGGCTAATAAGTATATGTCTATCTTATTATCAAAACCATTCATTTGTCATGCAAACTTCAAGTTCTCACACTATTTTACTCAAGTTCTACACTCAACCTAGCTTTCTCAAGTCATAAGTTAAATGAACAAACCAACTAAATGATGATCAAGCGTTTAGAAGCATTAGGGTTAGAGTAAAATAATCACATATATATATACATTCACAAAAGGATAGGATAAGAGTTTTAAAGAGTTACTCCATACAAGGGTTCAAAATAATCCTAGATAAATGGATTTAGCTACTCATAATCAAATATAAACTACAATACCAAAATGAGTAAAGAGTCATAAATGCTCACAAGATAGGAAGAAGAAAATGAAGAGAAAACCAAAATGAGAAGCTTTAAATGTCTTTAATGCTCTCCACCAAACTCCCTATCTCCAAATCTTCAAACCCCAAGCAAATTCCCAGCCAAAGAACCCAAGGAAGAGTGTTTTTGTGCCCTAAATTTGCCCAAGTCAGAGTCCCAGTCGAAGAGCCCCCACAAGGTTGCATTTTTTCACCTTAAATACCTCAAACCTTTCATTTTAACAAAACTATGCGTTTTGCAAATCTGATGAAATTTCGCCCAGGCTACAAACTTTGGCCTAGGCGTTGTGATGTTCGTGAATCTGCTGTTCTTGTCCAGAGAGATATTTCGCCTAGGCTTCAGAATTTAGCCTAGGCTCTGCAGACCTTCGTGATTTCCTCTGGTTCCAGGAAGTGATTTCGCCTGGGCTTCCGAATTTAGCCCAGGCTATGTGACTTGTCTGATTCCTAGAAGCGATTTAGCCTAGGCTTCAGAATTTAGCCCAGGCTCCAAGAATCTTCTTTTGTCATCTTTCCTAATGCATCTTATCTCAACTTGATGTTTCCCTACTCTTTCAACAAAAAATAATTTTAACACTAAAATGTAATCAAAATATATATATTTGAGCAAGAAAGTGCACTCTAAAATCAAATGCACAAATTATTCATTCAAAACCCAAAACATGCGCCAATATGCAAATTAGGGCCCAAAAATTAAGTAAAGTTACTGAAATGTCATGAATAACTCAGAGTTAACATTCACTTCTATAAACTTCAATCCTGTTAGGGAGTTGTATTTATACAAATCAAATGCTTCTACCAAATTCTTCAAAGACTTTCATATGATCATATATATACATCTATATATGTATGTAATCATTTTGAATAATACTTCTAGTTTTTGAAATCATTCTAGGATTCAACTCACAATATCTACCCCATTGGTTCTAATCATATTCTCTAGACGCATATCAAAATTTCATTTATTGTCAGACTGTCAAATCAAAACATGAATATTCATTATGACAGCCTCTCTAAAAGGGCGTATGAATTACAAGCGGTGAACCGACCATTCGAATTCATTGTGACAGCCTCTATAACCCTCCGAATGGGGTAAAGATATGATGTGAGGAAACAAATAAATAAATAAACATAAATAGTATTATATATAATATAATAATAATAATAATAAATTGCATAATATAATATATATATATATATATATATATATATATATATATATATATATATATATATATATATATAAGATAATGAAAGAAGTATACCTAAATTGGTTAGAGCATCGAGCTGATAACTTGTTATAAAACCATGGAACTATATAAGAATATTGAGAAGAAAAGAAATAAGAAGATGATGATAAATAAGAAGGACAAGAGAGAATGGGGAGAAAGAGGAGAATATTTTATTCAATTGTATATCACATGTGTACTACATTGTCGTCTATTTATAGGCACACAACTTCAACACAAAATAAATGACAAGTTTAATCCTCATAAGTATACAAGTTGTAACATTTGCTTTATGTCAATAACATCTCCTTATTAGGGAGGTTATGTAGGATGAGGAAGGTTAAGAGTTGAGAGGTTTATGGACATCTATATGTATAATATTTATAACAAAAAGAAAGTGATTGATGTATGAAAACATAATTAGATGTGTGTGTCTGTGTTACATTAATCTTTCATATACTCATTAATTTTGTTTTATGAAATTCATCATATACATGCATTACATGCATGAACATGGAATATATGCTTGACTTGATTAATTGTGGAGTATTAGTCTTTTTAACATTTAGAAATAAGATAAATTATTATTCAATATTCTCTGCTTCAATTCTTTTTATGATTTAAGGTTTAGAGCATATTGTACTGAGGAATTATCAATTATTATGAAGTACTATTACCTCATAAAGAAGGGTCGACTTAGCTTAAAGGTAGGTCCATTTATTATGAGGTTTGAGGTTATGGATTCAAATTAGTCTCTCCGTAGAAAAAGCAGGAATAAAGCTGTCTAGTATATTACCATTCTCCAACACCTCCACCAAGTGGGGACTTGAATTGGGTTGTCCCCTTTTATTACCCCAAATAAACCAAAATATCCTCATTTAAATAGTTTAAAAATGAAAGTAAGACACACTAGTCATAAATAAGTAAGATATATATACTTGTAGGTTGGTGAATGAGGGTAAAAGTTGAAACAAAACATTTCAATTCTTTAAACATCTATAGTTTCAAGACAAGAATAACAAATTAAAACAACTAAATAATTTGAAATAGAGGGCGTACTTTGTAATTTACTCTCCATTTTACAAACCTTTATCCATTGGTTCTTATACCAGAACCCATACCAATTTAGCAAAATATTTCTAATTCATTTTCAAAAATATCTTTATTGTTTTCCTTTTAGGCTTATATGATGTTTGTAATTTAATTAAGGATAATTTTCAAAAAGCGTACTAATTGTTTACAGTTAATTTTAAAGTTTAAACATTTTTTTTAAAATAAAATTGATAAGTAGTCAATTGAGCCTTATTAGTTTAGATATGAGTATAGCTTAATCTAAGTTCGGTAATTTATGACTTAAATATTTATGGTTCAATGTCTGATTTAAAAACTTTGATCAATTGCAGCCTTATACTATCATCCCAACAGTGTACTGAGTAAGTGAGTAAGAACAGTGCAACTGTGGAATCAATAAAATCATCAGATGAAATAGTACATTGAGACCATAGGGGTTTTAATTTATAACATAATTAAATTAATGTTGCTTTTTATTTTTATTCTTTTACTTTTTGCTGGAATGTTGTTACAACAACAACAAAATTTTATTCTAACTAGGTGGGTTGCCTACATGAATCACACGACACTATTATATTCTATCAACAGTCATATTTATCGATATATTATTGACTAGAAGATTGTAATGACTTATTGTTAGGAAACAGTATTGGCGATTGGTGCTATTAAGATTCAATGTTTTTGTTATTGCAACTTGCAAGAATGTTGCGAGATAATATAAAATAAATCGATTCATAATTACATGGTGTAAACTTTCCAAACGAATTCATGTTCACTTAGGTTAAAGGAAAAAATGTATTCCATTCGGCATTCACTATGATGTTGGAATTTCTTGTGGAGACAATTGGGCTATTGAGGCACTTATATTCTTTTGGGTAAATTTGTAAGCAAGCAAAACACAAGGGCCGAGGTAAACGCTTTCATTGATATAAACCAAGTAATTTTGGGGTGACATACAGGCCCCAAGTAAAGGAAAAAAATAAAAACCACACCATTAAAAATCATGAAAATTGTTTAAAGTCTGTAGTGAACAGAGTGAAAATAGATAATGCTTGTAAATACCACTGATTGAGTGGTCAACAACAACTTAGTTTTGAAGAATTGATAATAACAACTTGAAATAATTCACACTAACAAGTAACAATTACAATTTAATCTCATCCAAACAGCTAAAACTTCAATTGAATTTCATGATTTCGTGGGGTCTACTTGCAATTTTTTCCCTTACAAAGAACTTGTGTGTCATTCCCCCAAGTACTTTTGCCTATGAAAACAGAGGCTTGTGTGAATAAAACAGCATTCTCTCAAATTCCACAGAATCATTACTTCAAATATAAAGTCAATTTTCAATCAGACAATCCCATGTATCTTTAGGAATGTTTTACATACTCTGCCATAGACCTGGTGACCTAAGTTTAACTGTTTAGCTTATAACAATTCAAGTCAAGCGAAGTTGGTGTAACAGTGAAACTTTCAGTAGCTGGTGATCCCATCACATCAGTTTTCACATAACATGCAAGGTAAGCGAACATCAACCAAATAACATTTCTATAGATCAGAACAGCATTCTTGGAGATTCCCTCAAATGGTTTTAGGTATGAAGTCTACATCTATATCCACAAAACTGTCAAAAATTTGCAGGGTCCAATTGGGAACTACCCCAGGACCAGAACTTTAAAATATTTATAACTTTGTTACAAGATACACAGAATATATTTTAATGAGGTGAAAATCTAGACAATGCAAGACATCTTCCATTCTTAAGATAGAGTTATGTTGGCTTGCAGAACTTCTTGCAGGGATTGGACAGCTCCTTCATAGTTCAAGAAGCCCATAAACCAAAATTCGTGATTGTCCACAGAGACCACCTGGATATACTTTTCAGCAGTATTGCTTCTGTTTGATGAAGGATTAACTACCTTTAGCTGATGTGAAGGGATGATCACCTATATATTACATATATGTCATGATAAGTAAATAACATAAAATAGAAAAAAAGCTATAAAACATTACTTTCTAATATCTATCAATAAAATCAAAGGAAAAAATTCATGAGTAAAATTACTACTATGACAGAATATTTCTCACAAAAAGATCATGCTTTTCAAACATATACAATATAGAAAGCTCAACAGATGTAGAGACAATAAAAAGGGTCAACCTAGTTCTAGTCCCCGTTTGGTGAAAGAAATATACTAGGCAGCCTTACCCCTGTTTTATGCAGAGAGACTGATTCGAATCAATGACCACAGACTCCACGGCAAGCAAGCTTACCGTTAAATCCAACCGACCCTTTAGAAAGAGATTAAGGTAGAGACATACAGCATAAAAATCTAAAAGACTCCAGTACCGAGGACAAGAAAGAAAGAATCTATTAAAACAGATGTAGAGATAACAGAGCATAAAAATTTTAAGACTCAAGTACCAAGAACAAGAAAGAGATCAAGGTAGGAGGAATACAAGGTGTTAAAAAGAGATCTTGAGATAGGAATAAAAGGTAAACAAATTTTGAAGGTAAACAGATTTTGGAAAATTAAGAAAGAGATCAAGGTAGGAATACAAGGTGTTAAAACGGCAAAAGCACAGCTGGCTTTTCAAATCTTGTTTGACTCCATTTAGGGGAACATGGAGAACCATATGCTTCTAGTTTTGCATACTTAAAGATTATAAATATAATAGTATAATCATCACCATCCATAATATTTCGCAAGTACCAAGGGTTCATATGGCAAACATATATTGAACACAATGAAAACTCCAATCTCATTAAACACACTCAAGGAAGTGAAACTATCTTTCATCTTGATAGCTTAGGACTTGTCTGATTATTGTTACTTTTTTCGGAGAGACATCCATTCACATTTACAATTTACAAATTGTTGAAAACAAAAGGGTTTCACACAAATAAAAGTCTTCATATTATTTCATTGATGTGCTTACATACTTATAACATAAAAGTTTCCTAAAAAGACAATAAACTTCTCCTACAAGTTTACCTAATATGATTGATTACCTAATAAAAGCATAATATTCTTATATCTAAATATTTCCTAATACTCTATAATTATTTCCTAATAATCTTCTAACACTCCCCCTCAAGTTGGAACATCCAACTTGTTACAAAGATAATCCCAAAAACAAACAAACTCAACATTCCCCATGAGCAACAAATCAGTGAACTTGATGCAAAACCAAAGCTGAAATCTGAAATTCCAAAAATGCTCAACACAGAGCAACCAAAACATGCCAAACAGGCACCAAACTGGAGCTCGTCCCAACACAAACCCGAATGCAATCTCTACTATGATCCACCGGAACGGGATGACAACTCCAAACTAGAGCTCGTCCCAACACAAACCCGAATGCAATCACCACTGAGATCCACCGGAACGGGATGACAACTCCAAAATACCGAATTCAAACCACCAAAGGAAATAGCATCAAGATCACAAACTCCATATCACAAGAGGCACAAACCAACACCCAAAAATCTGAAACCACAAGATCCAAGAGCACATTTTTTTTCTTTTTCTTTTTTTAGCCATTGAACACAAGCAACAATTCAAAAAATCCCAAACTAATTCCAACAAGCTCAGAAACCGACCAAATCAAGCTCAGGAACCAACGGCGAACGTTCGCCGGCAGAAAACAGGCGTTTCCGGCAGCGCATGCGGCGGCGCGTGGGACGGCGGCGGAGGATAAAAACAGTTTCCACCACAAGGATAACACTCACACATACTTGCAAAGGACCTAAGTCAGAACCTTCCCTCTCTCAAGGAGGTGTCAATGCCATTGTGGGCATGCGCCACTAGCAACAATGGCAACTATGTGATGCAACTACTGACTGTTGTATTAGTGAAATTCATTCCACAGATCTCAAAGAGCGCCTACAATGCCATATTAATTTCTTATTATTAAAAATATTTGGAAATAGTTGTTGCTATTTTTATTTCCTCTACATTTTTGAAAAAATTGACTGATTTTTCATTAATCTATTAGTTAACATCACCTTGTGATATAAGACTTGTTGACTGATTTTACATTGATCAAAGGGTTAAATATCATTGTTCTTAGACATAGTTGATACATTTTACTGTTCATTGTCTCAATTGATACTTGGTAACTGTTCGTTGGCCAAAATAATATTTAACCCTTGATTTAAACAAATTCAAACTTTTCCCTGTTACATAAATAAATAATAAAAAGGAAGATATTTTGGTCAAAATAAGTACAATTGTAGTCCATCTTTAGCTTTAGGAGATAGCACATCTTAAGATTTCATAGTGGGAAAGGGTAGATTTAAAATAGAAGAGAGGGTCATGTAGCTTGGTCCCCTTTCAAAGGTATGTAGAGTAATGTAAGCCTAGTTATATTTAACTTCAACCTGAATAATGCATAACGCAACAACTGTTTATGGAGCACTGAAAACACACAAACCACTCTGATGGATAAAACTAAAATCTAGAATGGAAAATTAATTATCAATGCCATTACTTTCCTACACCAAGTTATTAAGAGCTGTTGAATGTGTACCTTATAATAGCTCCATTCTGTTCGGCTGTCAGATTTATAGGAAATAGGATTGTCACTACAATAAGCAATTTTCTCTGTGGATATATACAAAATTCCCATTACTGGACCAGCTGATGTGGATAGATAGCATGCATAAGAAGTTAGAAGCTGTTCCCCTGGAACTGTCTCAAACGCCTGTTGAAAAATTTTCTCATACCCTCCTTCTGCTAGAACCTTTGTTCCCTGGGCAATTCTTCCCAGAGCAGCTTCAGTGAAACTCGGGCTTGTTTTCACTTAACACAGTGCAATTTAAACAGAACAAGCCAGTTCAGTACAGTTGTACATCTAAGAAAAAAGTTACATTAGTATAAGATAACAATCTGGACCCCTAACTTGAAGTTCGATGAGTAGGCAACACATCAAAAACTCGAAAACTTGAATTTAAAAACAAAAATAACAACCATAAGGTATGAAAAGTTAATATTTTTATGCTGCATAAGATATATAACAACAGAAAACGATTTTTCATGTACATTATGTTTTTTTCTGGATAAAAAGGCTATGCAAATCTACACAAAAAGATCATTATCCCATAAACTGAAGCTGAGCACACCAGCACATGCATATAATGTAAACAAAAATATTCATTCTAAATACCAGTTTCATGTCATATGCTCCAGTATGCAGAACTCTAATATCAATTTTCTAGCAAACTCCAGGCAGAAAAACACAAAACTGGATCGAAATAGACAGGCATTCGATGTTATTCGCATTAGCAATGCAAAAAGATAATTAGGACAGCATAGAGTATTCGTGGAACCCATGAATCAAGTGCCCTTAGCATTCAATGGATGTTAATCTAACATAAAAGAACTACCACAAGTCCAGAACAACAACAAACAAAACCAACAATTTACAAAAAGGCAAAACTTACAATGTTGCCAAGTATTTCCAGCCAGAGTCTCCGCTTTCTTGGTCGCTTCTCCAACCTTCCTTCCCCATACTCCAAGCACATCCCTCACCGTATTCCACGTCTCTGATTCATAACACCATTTCCATTAACCCCACAAAATAGTCATATAAACCCACAAATATTCATACAAACCACTCCCACCATTCCAAATACAACACATAGTACTTTCTCATAAAATCCTAACAAAGCTAAACACCTCACTTTCAAATCAATTTCCCCAACTTTTTCCAACTATCTATTTATTTCACTCATAAACTAACATATACTCCCTCCAGTCCGTAATATAAGAGCCAAAATTTGAATGGTTTTGATCCAAAACATCTCATCTCACATTCTCCCTTCATTTAATACGTAGTACATTTTTTCCTACTTTGCCCCAAACTCCATTTCATATATTTATTAATGCTTACTTATTTTTATCTAAATATCATAATAAATACGCGTAATATTAGGGGAAAAAAAGCATTAACTTCAACTAGTTTTTACATGTTTTCTTAATAAGAGTGTTTTGGCAGCTAAGCGGTGCTCCCTCCAATCCTAAACATAAAGAAGTAAATTTGGCCACATTTCTAATTATTCACAAAATTTCCCTACAGTAGCTACACCAATACTTTTATAATATAACGTGATTTTAATAACTTAACTAACACCCATACTTTAATCAAATATTCTGGGGGAGTAATTAAATAATTCATACAACATATTAATGAAAATTCACATGAAACTTATAGATACATACATAGATAGATACATACCCTTGACATTGAGGGAAGATTGGGACATAGAAGAAGACAAAGAAGTGGAGCGAAATCGTTCAGGCGAAGCCTCAAATGTGGTTTCCGAAACCAAATCAGGATTCCAATGTACGGATTTCCTCACGCTTCCTTGCGCTTGCGCCTCCGTTTGTTTCGCCGTTTCTTCCTCTGCTTGCTTTGTCGTAACGGAAGCATCGCCGTTAGCGTTACCGTTAGCGTTTGCGTTAGCTGGTGTTGGAGGTGAATCCTTTGGATCGGTAGTGTTGGATTCTGGTTTGGGATTTTCCATTGTGGTGGTGGAGGCGCGTGAGACGGCGCGTGGGTGAAAGAAAGAGAGAAAGAAAGAAATGAGGAGGAATGGTTTTGGACAATTTTTGACTTTTTCTTTGCCTCGAGTTTGTTAAATTATGTTGTTATTTCGTTTTTTTCTATTATTTCACCACAGATTTTGAGAGGGGCAAATTTAAGTGAATTCCCTCAGATTCTCCAAAAAAGAATATATGAAATTTTAGTTTTTTATAAAAACAAAAAATGACAATAATTACAATGATTACATATTTCTAACAATATCATGAAAATAAAAACGAAAAACATCAAAATGATCGTTAGTAAACAAATAAAAAGAGAGAAAGCAGTGTCTACAAATCAGCGGGGGTAAGTCTCTCACTTGTCGAGTGAGGGGATACCTTGATCATGGATAAAAAAAAAGAGAGCAAGCAAGTTAAAAGGGTGGATCAAGAAAGCAATATCTCTAGTAATGACATGTGAAACTAAAAGAGCCCAGCAGTTGATGTTAATCTGAAATTTTAGTTAAAAGACCATAATGTCCTATTTTACAAGAAGCATAAAAGTTTGCCAAAAAAACAAAGCATGAAAGTCCTCTTATCGAAAAAATGGAAGGCGAATTTTTTCAAATATGTCTTAGATTGTTGTTACAAAATTCAATAAGGTTAGGTTATTGTGCAATCAATTGAAATTTTCTCATTTTAATATGGTGATCATACATCTTTGGTGTCATTTCCCATTTCAAACCGACTTTTCTTACTATCCATTTGAAACTTGATTTTGAGAGCAATTTCTGAAATTTATTTCTTCTGTCCTTTCAGTGAGAGTGATTTTCTCTACTTAAATGTGAGAGCGTTGATTGTTGGCAGTTTTTTGCTGCGGGTTTTGAAGAGATATTCGCCACCCACTGCGACGAAGATAAACTGCCCACCGCGATAGGTTTCAGAGGTTAAGGTTTGAATCTTTTATGGTTTGAAGGATTCTTTTGAAGACTGAGATAGGTTCTTGGATTTCTTTTGAGTAGAATGACAAGTATGAAAGAAGATGGGGAGATGGTAGAAGAATAGGGTTGGAAGCGAAATTGGTCTAGAAAAATTAAGATGGAAAAAAGAAGGGTGGTGCATTAGCTGGAAAGATTATTTCAAAGGGGAACATCAACAAGAATACAATATCTAAAATGATACATAGTGGATGGAATCTAATGTCAAATGAAGATTTTGAGATTAATGAAGTAGAGCAAAATGCTTTCATCCTTGTATTTTTGAGGGAGGAAGATTAAATCTGTATTTTGAGAGGTAGGCCTTGGTCTGTTCAAGGTTTTTTACTTAATGTACAGAGTTGGAAAGGAACTATGGTTTTTAAAGAATTGAATTTTTTTGAGAGCCCTTTCTAGATTCAATTTCATAATTTACCGTTGGATGTAAGGATGTTGATAATGTATGTATTTTAAGTAATATAGTGGGTGATGTTGCTATGGTGGATGATCCGAGGAAGGGGGAATTGTTGGTAAGGAGTTTCTTGAGGGCAAGATTGATTGTGGATTTGAGAAAGCCACTGGTTACGGGGATGTGGATTCCTAGGTCTAATAATGATCCTGTATGGAGTAAGGTGAAATATGAAAGACTTCGAAATTTTTGTTATTATTGTGGAAGGATAGGACATGATCAAAAAACATGCCTTCATCAAGAAGAAAAGGAGGAAGGAAGTGATGAGAGGTTTGGGGGAGAGACAGATTGTCAAGAGTTATTTGATAGGATGAGGAGGTTAAGGGTGGATGGGTGTGAGTGGGAAAGTGGATATATATTGTTTAAGAGTGTTTACAAATTTTAGAGATGGAAAATGCTTATAAGTGGAAGATTTCTTTGATGGCAAGGAGAGGTAATAAGGTTGTAGATTTATTGGTAGCTGAAACAATGAGGAGGCTGGTACCACAAGGATGACTGTCAAAGCCACCGCCTTCTTTGTACGAAATACTCATGAGAGATATAGATATTATGCAGGGTGATGAAAATAGAAGATCTCGTATATTGGATTTAGATTGTATATTGGATTCTGTTGTTCATATGGATTGATTAGTCTATGTAATAATTTCTTTATAGTGAATGAAAAGTATTGTTTTTGTCCAAAAAAAATTTTGGTGATCATACAAAAGGAAAATTATTTGCTAGTCTTTTGGAAGGAACTTAATTAAGATGAGGTTCTAGAAAATCCTTTGATTGTACTCATATCTCATGAAGTTGTCATTACCTGACCAAAAGTTGTTATATACTCATATTAGACCAAAAGTTGTTATACTATGGTTAAAACTTGTTAGTGACCAAGAATTTAAACTCTTGGTCACTAACAACTTTTGATCTCTTGATTAATTACAACTTTTAAACCCATGATAAAAATTTGTACCTTAATGTTTACAAAATTTTTGAGTGATTTCAATTAATTTAGGGATTTTGTTTGAACTTATCTTAATTAAGTTTATCCCATGGAAATGTAATTAATATCACTGCCACAAGATTGATTAAGAATAAAAAAGTACAACATATAGATCAAATTAAATTTTCAATACCTAGGGTTGTCTTTTGAATTTGTTGGTTTTTTAAAAAAAAAACCATGGATATTTTTTTTTACCAACATAACCATGTTGACTTTATTCTTCAGCTTTAGGCATATAGCAGTATAAGTAACTTTATTTTGGGTGAAATTGTAAAATTGCAAGGAATATCTGATAAACTTAGCTTTTGCATGTGTCATTTTGCTCTTCAAATATAAAAATTGCAAAAATCTCCTATCTTTGATTTGAGTTCATTGAGAAAATATTTACGATGCCAACAATATTCTATGAGTATATTTTTTTATTTAACCCATTTTTATTGTAAAGTATGAAGGTTTAAATATTAATGAAAAAAATAGTGAATCACTTCTCCATTTATGTCACTCACCTATGCAAATCACATTTTTTATCAAATTTATACAGATCACATTAGATGATTGGAATAATCGCCATTGATATAGAAGTATGAATTTTGACAAAAAAACAAATATAGAAGTGTGAACTATAATTTTATTCTAGAATTATTTCATAACTACATATCATAGATTAAACCATAGTAACAATCTTTCAGATTGTTGATTCGTATAACTATTCTCATTATTTAGTTATTTCAACTTCATAGAAGTGTCAACCTATTTCTAGTTCCCACTTGGTGATGGTGTTGGAGAAGGGCATATACTAGGCAGTCTTACATATGTTTTATGCATAGAGGATTATTCAAACTCACGACCTCAAACACCACGGCAAACGAACTTACTATTGAGCCAATTTAGCCCTTCCTTATTCTAACTTCATAGAACTTACCGTCAATTGATCATTATTTTTTTGCCACACGATAATACACAATACTGAAGATAAATGAGCCTTTTTTGAAAATCTAAACCACTAGTTCACAGGCTCCTACATATGTAGTGAAATTACATATCATCAGAGAAGCATATCAGCAAGTGTGTGGATAGAGACTCAGATCTTGTCATCAAGAATTTGATGGCACACTCTGAACCCTTTCAACGAAGGCCAGCATAGTTTCCAGACTCTTATCATCTGACACAAACAGAACCAAAACATATCACCTTAAATAACTATAATAATGCAAAATCTCCATGAATACTACAAATTCCACCTGACCTAAATATAAAAGTCAAGTTCACTAATTTAAAGAGATTAATTAGGAAGTAGCTCTAATACTAAGTATCACTAACCAAGCTTGGGGACTGTGTGTCCTTTTGGATGGCGAATCACAAGTGGGTCCACGAATGCATCAAGTAATGCAATCCCTTCTTCCTTCATGAAATCCTCTTCACCTTCATCCACACAACAGACACCATTGTTTATGCTAATATTCATATAACATTTTCTGTATATATATACCCAGTTATTAAGTTATGAGAACACAAAATTCTGTATCATGCAATTACACATAGAATAAAAAGAAGACTGGTTAATTTTAATTACCAATGAAGTGGAGAGATGGGATTTCAATAGGTTTTGAGAAAGCATTGGAAGCCAATTTAGGGGTTCCAAAATTGTTTCCCCCAAACTTAGCTCCAGCAATTAGAATCAAAAACTTTATCTTGTCCACTTTCGTAAGTGCCACACCCTGAAGTTATAAAATCAATCAAGACAAATAATAAATCAGCCAGTTAAGTGTATTTTCAGGAATTCACAAGTGTTCATTCTTCAACCAAAATAAAAGGGTAAACAAAGCTTGTTAAGGACACATGTTAGCTACTACCTGTGATTGCATTCCTGGCAATGCGGCTGATAAAATAGCACCCTGAAAGATCAAATGAAAATCTGTAAAGTTTCATAAAATATATAGAAGAACAAGCTCATGAATTTCTTTCAACCCCACCTGAGAAAACCCAAGTAAACCATCAAAAGGACCATTTTTAACCATGTAATCTTCAATGTATGCTAGGCATTCTTCAAAGTTGAAGAAATCTGTGAAATCCTGCCAGAGAATGTATCATTACTAAGATATTTGGAAGATATAACGCATATTGAAGGACAAAAAATGATTAAGATGGAAGATGAACCTGGTTTGATTGAAACCACTCAAAATAAGGAGGATCATAGATTCCTTCAACAGAGGATTTTCCCTGAGCTGGATAGGGACCATCGAGGAACACAAGGTCTAGATTTTGGAGAACAGATTCTGGCAATCTTCTGACCAAGTGTTGGAGGATGTTAGCACTGGTCCTGAATCCATGGAGGCATAGCACCCTGGGTTTTTTCTGGGTTGCAACTTCCATGATAATAGAATTAGATTTGAATTGCTCAAATCAATATGATGTCAACTAGTCCATGAGATTAATAAGCTTATTAAATATAGTTGATTGATATGAAGGGAGGAAACAGTGGCTACGATTGCATCATGGTCCATGACACCTTTACCTACCATAGTATCGTCTAAAGTCAAAGGGTTTTAATTTTTAGAATTATAGCTAAATTAAAAATTACGCATACAGCTGAAATGTATGCGTAATAGGAAATCTGGACTTGAGTATACTTTAAATAAAATTGATCGAATCAAATAGAAATTAATAGGTAAAATGGGCACCTACTTGCTACTAATAGTAATTTATAATAGTAGTATGTACTCCATTCGATCTGTAGTATAAGAGCTCAAAATTTGGATGTTTTGGTCCAAAATACTACCTCCGGTCCTAAATATAAGACCCAATTGACTTTTTTTTGGAGAGATTAAGGTTGCAAAATAGGTTGTTAAATCATGACATATTTGATATCTTTTTAGATTATCCATTAGCTTATAGGTAAAATAAATTAGTGTAAGAGAAAAAATTAGATAAATCAATTTATAATTAACTTATTTTACTTTTTTTAGGATTTCTCAAAAAAGTCAATTAGGTCCTATATTTAGGACCGGAGGGAGTATAAGAGTTCATCTCACATTTTCTATTCATTTAATGCATTTTCCCTACTTTAACCCTAACTCTCTTTCATATTTATTAATGTTTATGTATTTTTTCTCACTTAAAAGTATCATAATAAATATGGGCAATATTGGAAAATAGCATTAACTTCAGACGCCCAACTAACTTTCACATGTTTTTTAAGGAGTGTTTTTTTGCGGCTGACTCTTATATTAAGGAATAGAGGGAGTACTATATAGTAAATTAAGATTGGTGGACTTGAGTTCAAAAATATTAAGATTGGTGGACCCTGCCTAGACTAAGAAGCAAATGTTATGGCTGAGAATCAGTCCACATGTGGTGACGAGTAGTGTGGCAGTTCATTGTGATTTTAAACGATGTCCTATACTGAACAATCTTATCGGAGGTATTGTCAGAGTTCTAATTAAATGGAACCATACCTCCCAACAAAAAATTAACAGTTCAATTTTGAATTAGGGTTTGGAAATGAGGTGGCAGGTGAACTTAACCATGGGGTACCCACCAAACCAACTTTTTTTGTGTTTCCCAAGGGTAACACTACCCGCGTGTCAATTGACACTAACCCTCGCTGTTATGAAGTCTCATGTAGGGATACATAACCGACCTATGAATCAGTTCCATCACCTTTTTGATGTAGTGAGACATATACCTTGAGAGCATAACTCCTAATCCGATCACATGGCTAAACTAGCCCACAAAATGATTGTGAACTTCTCCTTCTTTGAAGAGCCACCAGATTCTTTAGTCGAAGATGATACACCAACCTAGTAATAGTGACTAGTTCATTTTGATGTAGACTCTTTTGAGCTCTTAATCCAGTTCTTAATCCAGTTCATACGAAAAAAGATGAGGTGGCCAATTGATTCTTGACAAACCAATGCTTGAGAGTGTAGTGACAAAGAAATGCGAAAAAATAATTCTCTATGCAAAGACTGGTCCTTAGCCTAGCGGGTCATGAGCTAGCTCAATGTATTCGTAATTTAAACTATAAAACCATAAGTTATATATAAGCATAAAATGATCTTTTGTCATATAGTATAAGCAAAGTCAAATCTTTATCTGAAATCAAGATCAACTCATTTTTTAAATTTTATCCAAAGATAAACTTACCAAATAATTCTATGAATTGAAACTCAATTATAAAAAGTTAATAACAATTAAATATTTTCATCATCAACAATATAAGGAATATTAATAGCATTAGTTATGTTCAACAGTTTCTAGATATATCAATAAAATAAATGGGTCAGCCATTGCCCTCAACCGAGATCTTTATAGGCCCATAAAAGACCGCATATGTCTGTTACTGATGGAGCAGCCCATAAGCTTTCGGCCCACAACTGAGAGCACAATGGAAAGTGAAAGTCATTAGAATAGGGAAAATTGCGCATAGATTTCAAGTAAGGCAATTAAATACAATTATGCACCTTAAACTCTCAAATTTACTAATAAGCATTAAGGGACCTGAGAATAATATTATGAAATTGTAAAATTATCTCATTGTTTTGTTGATAAATAAAGAATCACATTGACTATTTTGATTGCTTTCATCAAAAAGTTAAATTTCTTGATTAACAACTGCATTTGTTATTAACAAGTAACATCAAATATATTCAACACACTTGCTTTTAACAATTAAATTAAACTATACTAATAATTGTTACAACATATATTAAGTACTAATTAGTGAGGGTAACTTAGCAATTTCACAATTCATTATAATATCAATTAGTATAAGAATCTTGGGACCTATTAGTAATTTAAATTAACATTTCAAAGAATCTTGCATTGTTGTATTAAATTGTTTAATTTTTTGAGACTTGAGGGCAATTTTTCCTTGAAATAATGGAGGATGCCACGGGGGTGGTGATGGCAGCACAAGTACTTCAAAAATAGTCTGTTTGAAAAGTTGAGGAGCATAAAAGGATAAACCCAAATTGAACACAATAACTAGCAGCAATTTGGTGTATGTCAAAGTGATGATGCACCCATGATGTTATCTTTGTCTCATCTCACTTTGCTTTTCTTTATCGCACCACCCAAACCGACCTCTTAATTTACTCATGAATTTCATATCATGACAGAAATAATCTTCTTGGTTTGTATTCACTCGAAGCTTTGAAAGGTCATAGCGATGAAAATAAGACCTTTTGTTGAATTCGTATGTGACATGTCAAATATTCGTTTTCTACAAGCACTTGTATCTTAACTTCTTCTTATAGATATTTTGTCTAGAATAGTGTTAGATACTAAATACGAACACTTGATAAATATTTTGTTATTACATGTGGAAATAGACGATTTGGCGTGCAGCTCCACCACCTTTGCTTCTTCTCCATCATTTACTAATTCTCCATTTTATGTTCCTAACCGCTCTCGAGTTAATCTTTTAAATTCTTTTCCTGTAATTGTACGTTTCTTACTCTTCACAGTTCACACCCTCTACGAAATTTCTTGTTTCCTACTTACTTTTTATCTGCTATGTTTCTTTTTATCAATCATTCTCTCTTTTCCCTCCATATCTATGTCTATATATAGTATCTTATAAAATTCAAGAAATCCAATTATTGGAAATAGAAAATAATATAACAATTTATACACCCTTCGATTAAATTATGTCACGTAGATTTCGACTATTATCCACTCATCAACGAATAAACGAGGGAGAGAGATATCAGGCGTAAAAAAGAAGACTCATTTGGATAAAAAAATGATGATAAGAACGAATAATTGAAACATCATGATCATGATTTCAGAATCAAATTGAATCAAAATGGTATTCTAGTAAATTCAATGTCTGAACGCATATAATCAGTTATCAACACGAAGCCAATGAGTAGTTGTATTTTTCTCAATAAAAGGTTAACGCGGAACCCAAACTCACAAGGCAAGTAACTCAGTAACAGCTAGAAGGTCAAACCAGTATTACTCTCTACCCAAAATAGTACTCTCTCCGTTCCTAAATATAAGAGCACTTTGACTTTTTTAAAGAATCCTAAGAAAGCAAAATATGGTAATTAAAAATTGATTTTCCCAAATTTTTCACTAAACTAGTTTATTTGACTTATGAACTTACATATGATCTAATAATATTTAAAATATGTTATGATTAAATTGTTCATTTTGCTTATATTTAGAAACGGAGGGAGTATATTAATATCATAACATCAGCTAACGCGTTTATTCTTTAAAAATATCCTTAACGCGTTTTTAACTTTTTGTTATCTCTCACGCTTATAGTCATATTTATATTATAATTTTAAAAACTAATTCATTTTTTATTTCAATATGAATATCCAAGAAAATATATAACAGGATTTTGCCCTTACAAGAGAGTCATCAATGTTGACATGCATGCAATGATTCCAAAACATTAGCTGTTGCTTAAAAATACAAATTAAATAAAGAAGAAAACGGAGAGTAGTCTACTCTAAAGGCGACTCATGATTGAGTTGATTAGGTAAAGGGTAACTATATTGTTGAAAAATAAAACACAAAAATTCATAAAATATAAAAGGAGTATTAGAGAAGAATATTAGAATATTGACTCATTAATACTAATCACACCACCGCCATATCTTTCTCACTTAACCCACGTTGTCTCTTTGAATTGGTTAAGAATATGTAAATGCATATTCAAAATTCATGATAAGTCAAGAATGACTCATTCACGTAACTCATTACATATTATTTATACATTTCATTTTAATTTAATAGTATCTTGACAATTACAATCCACCTCTTCCACTATCCTCTATATATATGTACACATGATTACTCTTTCCCACATTTCATATCTCTCTTTCTCTGATTATTCTCTTTGAATTATTTGAGAGTTTTTCTTTTTCCATCATAAAACATGGGTTTTCATGGAGTTCAAGTGTTTTTAATTTTGGGCCTTTTGGCCACATCATGCTTGGCCCAAGCCCCAAGAACCGCGCCGTCGCCGGCTCCGGCGACCTCCCCGTCACCTTCACCGTCAACTCCTCCGTCGCCAACTCCGGCACCCACCCCATCTCCGGCCACTCCACCGTCAGCTCCGGCCCCGTCTCCGGCTTCTCCACCGTCTTCTGGTTCCCCGCCGGCCGGAGCACCCGGTCCTAGCGGTTCCGGTTCACCGCCCTCTCCCGGCCCCGGTGGCCCTACACCTGAGTCACCACTGGGCCCCCCACCACCCTCCGCCGCATTCTCCGTCAGTAGGGCCGCCGTAGCTGGGACAGCTATTGCTGCCACTTTCTTTGCCTTTGTCTTATTGGCTTAGATTCATTATTAACACACCTACGTGATGGAGATTTTGATGTTGATTTTCTTGGACGGTCGAGATCTTTTAGTTCATGGTCTTGTGGAGTAGGCTTTATATTTTATTATTTAATTTGATTTGATGTGTTTAAGTGTTCCTTTTTAATATTCTTCTATGTATTTAGGGAGGATTGTGATTTTATGAGGGTTTGACGACGATGACTGTTAGTTATTGTTATTATTTGGTGGTTCATTGTTTATGGAGTCCAAGTATACTTGTAGTTAGATGCGTCTGATTTTCATTGTATATTTGATTATAGATGTGGAATAAAAGCTTACAATTATATATGGTTTTCCGTTTTTTCTTTCAAGAAAAAAGTATGCGATATATATTTTTATTATCACCTCTTTCCCTCTCTCTATTTCTTTTACTTGTCTCACATACAGAATATAACTGGAGAATTTAAGGCGGTAAAACAATTATTTATATGAACATAAATTACAGGCCAACTCCATAAGTTTTGGAAGAACTACACTCATAGCGAGTCATTGCGATTAGGAAGCCAAAGATTTATAGAACTCTTTCTATAAAGAAACATCTTTATATGAAACTTGGAACAATATACTCATTTAAGAGTCAACACTTTAACATTTCCACTCTACAACACTTCACTCTACTTTTATGTTCCAAAACATCTTCTGCTCTTCATAAGTAGCTCTCTCCAGTCAATTAATTAAGACTTCCCTATACCTCCACACTAAAGCATTTTATTATGCTCTCTAGGCAACTTTTTTGTTGGTCAACTTCTCCAATTTGAACCCTCCATAGGTGGCTTTTCCATTGTCTCTCAATGAATATAAATTATAACAAGCATAAGTTGTAAAAAAATATGACATCCTAAAACTAGCTACTATTTCCTGTTGGGCCGGGGAACCAAGAATTTATGAAACCCATTTTTTCAAGAAAACATCCTCAATATTGGAATTGTAACACAATCTCAAATATAAGTAATCATAATTTCCATGATTTATGGGGCATAGAAAATTTTCTTATTTGCCTTGGTACTGTAGGATATTATAAATTTATAATCATGAATGAAAAAGAGAATAGACAATGTTCGGAGTATGTAACCAAATCAACCTTTTCTATCTATCTATTGACAAGTGTATTTCAGTTCCAAAAAGTTCTGTTGACACGTGTACCAGTCTCTATTAGCTTCTCTACTAGCTCCAAGTGGTAGCATTATATAGTACTACGATTTAATCATATATTTCTGCTAAAATTGAAATGGATGGATCAGATCGAGTGTTGAAGAAGTACGATAGAGAAAATAATTTTTTTAAAAAAATCTATTTTCTCAACTTTTCTATTAAAAATTTCTGACAGCTATACAACTAATCTTATATGGAAGTGTTCAATGGGTTGATTTCAATAATCCTTATCATCGTTCCTGCAATTTCTTTTTGCTCCACCTTGCAATCCTTAAAAATAATCGTCGGGTTAAAGATCACTCGTGCTTCCTGGAGAGGAGGATAATAAGAGGTCCTATTTCCGCATTTCCGCTGGCTTCCACTTCGCTCCTTTCTCTTCCCTTACACGTGAAAGCCCATTCAATTTTAGGTCTCCATGATTCATTCCAAAGACTGCCCATTGAGTTTATTCATCATTGGCCCATTTCAAGTTAAGACCAGTGAGTTTACTCACCCAAGGACCCAATACTGCCACGTCCCTACTCCGAATTCAAGGAGGAACAAAATAAAAATGTAACATAATTAATATAATAACAAAAATCACCATTTGTTTTTCACTTATTTACTTATATATTTAATTTTCTCAAACAAAAATAGTTTAATTTTTTAAATTTTAAAACTAAGATATTTATTTTCAAATCCCCAAATCATACATCAAGTTGATATCCAATCAATATCTTTATCAAATCTCTTTAATTTTGTATAAAAGACTCCCCAAATATACCAAAATATATGTCAAATGTAATTAAAAATGGGGAGTCATAAGGTAGCTTTGCTAACTCCCTGTTTCTCAAATTCTTGAAGAAGAGACTTGAGGCAGCACTACATCAATTGATTTTAAACCGAAGTCACAATGTCCTTCACCTTGAGACTGGCAACTAAATATTGACCTTAATATTTTCTTAACTCAAGAGAGGAAATTAATTATGAATGATAAAAAATAAACTATTAAAAGGTGAATGTAAACTAATTAATACAATAGTGTGG
The DNA here is from genome assembly GCA_029929735.1 of Mimosa pudica. NCBI lineage: Eukaryota > Viridiplantae > Streptophyta > Magnoliopsida > Fabales > Fabaceae > Mimosa > Mimosa pudica. The sequence goes on along the minus strand of JAKELP010000017.1, from coordinate 6,093,878 downwards.
GTCAATGTGTTGCAGATAATTAAGGAAGTGACTCGGGTTCATGTACTAGAAGTATAGTTAATAGTAAACATGATAAATAAACACGATTTTTAAAAACATGGTTTACTATTTTTAATCTACGTAGTGAAATACTCAAGGAGTATAGAAAATAGTAAACATGATAAATAAAAGAAATGAGAATTTTTAGAAAATAATACACAATTGAAATTGAAGTGAATACTTTAATGGGGTTGTCGAACCGTGAGACCTCCCATTTTTTGGAGAATAACTTTCATGCCATTAGAATACAAAAATAATTGAATAATATGTAATGAAGCTTTGAATACTTAAAACGCAGCAGCATATGTTGAAGTATGACTTGTGAACACCTCTCCTATGAGATAGGTTTAAGATCACCGGGTGAGGAGAAAGAAAGTATTTAGATGGGATAGATATTTATTTCATAGCTAGGCAAATAGAGTAAAATTGTTGTTATGGTAGGGGTTAACGTCATATATATGGTCATAGGGGTGTTCATGGGACGGGACAGGATCGGGATACCCTGTCCCATGTCCCGTCCCGGAAAAGGCCCGTCCTGAACATTGTCCAGTCCCGATCGGGACGGGACGAGATTGGGACGGGACAGGAAAATTCCCGATTTTTTTGAATTGTTTTTTATAAAATTATTTACTTGAAAAAAAAATTATAACGCTTTGTGTTAGTAAAAAACAAATAAATTAGTTCAATATTACTTTTATAATACATTTTATACAATATAGTAAGGTAAAATTTTATTATGATCGCATTTTCCCTAAAAACATGTCATGTACACCCATACATGGTATATATAACACATGTATTTTTCTAAAAAAATTATATGAATACACATATATTTGTATTCGGGACGGGACGAGATTGGGACGACCCCGTCCCGTGTCCCGAAGAGAAATTTTGTCCCGTCCCGAAAATTTTCGGGACGAAAATTTCTCGTCGCAAAATGCCTTGGGACGGGATGGGACAGCCGGGACGGGAAAATTTGAACACCCCTATATATGGATACATTTTCATCAATTAATTAATGATATGTGTCGTGGATCACCTGAAAGGTTTAATTTGGCAGGGTAAATAGTGAGGGGAGAAAAACAAGATTCACTTTATAAATCTGAGAGGGAAATGGCCATAGATAATGATAAGATCCGTTGGGTCAAAATTTTTTAAAGCCATTTGCCTTTTCACCCATTGATAATTTTCTTAGAGGTAAAGATCAAAGGTCGTGACTAGGGCGAGTAAAATCAAAACCGAGATCGAAGAAAAATGAACTGAATTAAATTTGGTTTTACACTTTAGTTTTTCGTTTTTCAATTTCAAAGAAGCATGTCATTGTTATGTTTCAAAGAAGCATGTTATGTATAAAAAAAATATACAAAAAGAAGGGAAATGGTGAAAAAAAAGAAAGAAGGGAAATGGTGAAAAAAGAAAGAAAGAAAAAAATGGGAAAAGTCAAAAAAGTGAAAAATAAAGCATGCATAGTAGTTTAGCAATGAGCAATTGGTACTTCAAGTTCTAAATGAATGACTAAACATGCATAACATCAATTCTTTTCATTTTCATTCTCATTCCATCATTTGACCTATCCATCACCACAACCCTCAAAAGTCCTTTTGATGCATTGCACTTTATGTTTTAGTAGAGACCTTAGAATTCCTACAAGAATATGGTAGGATGTGTACCAAAGTGGATGTTGAGAGTATAATGAAACCAAAATAGTGAGATGTGTGTAAACACTTATCCTTGAGTGATTTTCTTCTCTCCTCATACTCTTAGCATTCATTACAATCATTGTTAATCATTATTAGCATTATTCCATTCCATTGTTAACCCTATATTTTTGGAATTCTCAAAATTGTTTTGCTTGTCATCCACTTCAAAGTTTTTAAAAACTTGTCTTTGTCCGGGAGTACAAAAGTTTAAGTGTGGGGAGTTGACAAATCCTTGAATTCGTATGTTTTTAATGTGTTAACTTGAGGTTATTAACATTTCAAAGATGCAATATTGAATTAAGGTGCATTGATTATATTTTGAATTGAACTAAAAATGATTTTGTGTGAAAATGGTCAAATAAGGGCATAATTGTCACATTTAATTGTTTATCTTAAGTGATTAATTTTTGGGATGAAATGTATTATGCTGTTGTAAATTTTCCCTTGCAGAAAATGATGGAAATGAGCTGAAATTGTTATTCTGAAAATTTAGCAAAAATTACAGAGTCGGCCCAGAATCCTGAAAATGCTTCAGAACAGTCCTGGGAAAATTACAGAAGCTGACTCAAAACTTTCAGAATTTTCAAACAGGTCCCTGTCGTGAACAGCAGCTTCCAGGCTCTGTTTTTACTGGTTATTTTGGGTATTTTGACCCCAATTTGGACCCAAACTAAAACCCAATGATTATGCCCATGTTCGCATTCATATTAGGTGGTAAATTAGGTTTAGAAACACAAGTTTTGGGGGTTGGGTGCTCCCGAAAACCCTCACTCCCTCCATTCCCTTCATCCTCTTCACTTCACTTCTCACTTCATTTCTTCAATCTCCCACCTTCCTTCCTCCATCCATGCCTCAATAAAGGTCCCAACTTGCTCTTGGACTTGATGGAAGTGGCTTGAGCTTTGGTTCTACAAAAGGGAGTCTCAATTCTTTTCCTTTCTCTTTATATTTTTGATTACCTAGGTTTAGGTTTACCATTTATGTTTTGAGATTGGACTGGATTTGGTTGTTATTGTGAGTATTTGTGATTTTGTTTTGTAATGAGAGAATTGTACTCATCAATATACATGGTCATGTATATGTTCTTTATGGTTTATTTGATATCATTCTATTTATTCATGGTATTGATAGATAGTTTGATTGAATTGAATTATAATTGAACCTAATGCATTACAAAGCACTAATCACACTCTAGGGTAATTAATAATGCCTATTTGAATGGGTTCATGAGACTAGGCATTAGACTTACCGGTTGGTGAGGTTTGGTACTTTAGGAAACCTAGAGAAAACTCAAATGTGCTAAAGGGCTTAACAATTTCTAGTTAGTTGGGGTTCCACTAATTAGGTAATTGGACTCATGGGTCCATGAGGTTTGGTAAATTAGGAAATTAGTGCATTAAACTCCCCAACAATCCTTAGAAAGCTATGATAGCCACTGAAATTTATTTCCAAGAGCACTTCACTTCCACTTCATCCCTTTTACTAAAAATACCAAAAATATTTATTTGTTTTGCACCCTTCATTCTCATCTTTAAAAATCAACAAAAATATTTTTTCTTTACCCAAATTCATCTTGCATTGCATTTAGTTTAATAGGATAGTTAAATTAAACAAGACTCCTTGCGAACGATACCCGGGGTAACTTACGCTTACCTTGAGGTCCTAAAATTTCTTGAAGGACTAGACTCCAAGGCACACTACACTGACCCGCTAAATCGGTGTCCTTCATATATCAAATATGTCATAATTTAATAACATGTTTTGTAACCTTAACATCTCCAAAAAAGTCAATTTGGTCTTATATTTAGGACCGGAGGGAGTATATTGTATAATCTCATTTGTGATCATATTGAGGATGTTAGATTGTGATGACTCCACAATTTAAATAGAGTTGACACATATTTTAATATATTTGGGAGTCATCATTGTTACTAAATTAAAAGGATTTGTTAAAACTTTGGTAAGACATCAATTTGTAATATGATTTGGGCATTTGATGAGAAAGACCTTAATTTTCCAATAAATAAAATGTATGATCAAGAGTTTGAAGCAAAATAATTGAAAAAGAAAATACTATCATTATTATCATCGATATAATATTATGTGTGTCATATTTGTTTTCAGGGAAAATTAATTAGAGGTCCCATAGAAGAAAAATAATTAAGATGAGGTCTCATTTATGGAGTTCAATCTAATAATTAATTAAGATTATTAAATTAATAATCTTTACTTCCCCCACCGCCCCTAATGTTTGATCATTATATTTCTAAACACTGTTAGTTTCACTTAAATTTAAAAGATTATTTCATAATTAAATGAGAGTAAAAAATGACACATTCTAAAAATATAAGAATAATTATAGTAAAATATTTTAATTTAAGAATTTTTATATTTTAATATTAGATTAACCATTTTAAATTGTGAAGTTAACATTTTCCGTTAAATGAAACTAACTTTGTTAAAAAAAAGGACTAAAAGTGTATTTTCCGAAAATATAAAGAACTAAATTGAAATTTGATGCAAATGTAGTGGACCAAAAATATACGTAAGTATTTTTAAAAAAGTGTGCTTTTTCGGCGTTTAAGTAAACGCTGAAAAATACTTCAATTCTATTGTTTAAAAAATTGAAAACATGGCGGGGCTTCTAAAATGCTACAATGTGTTTTTTTTAAAAAAATAATCTTCCAGATCAGAGTTTACGAAAATTCCGGAAAAGACTTATAGATTTTTAAATAAATTTACACACAACGGCGTTTCTTTAAGCTCCGCTATACGTCAAAACAACTAATACTAATTTTATTAAATAATTGTGGAAAAAATTTATCAAACATAGCTACGTTTAATAAAAGTCACCATGTTATTTTATTTTATTTTTTACATATCGGCATTTTCAAAACGCCACTATGTGGATGAAGGACACCGATTTAGCGGTCGGTGTAGTGTGCCTTGGGGTCTAGTCCTTCAAGAAATTTTAGGACATCAAGGTAAGCGGAAGTTACCCCGGGTATCGTTCTCAGAGGAGCCTTGTTTAATTAAACTACCTAACAAATTTAATGCAATGCAAGATGAATTTGGGTAAAGAAAATATATTTTGTTGATTTTTTAAAGAGAGAATGAAGGATGCAAAACAAATAAATATTTTTGGTATTTTTGGATAAAAGGGTGGAATGGAAGTGAATTTCTCTTGGAAATGAATTTCAATGGTCATCATAGCTTTCTAAGGATTTTTGGGGACTTTAATGCACTAATTTCCTAATTTACCAAACCTCATGGACCCATGAGTCCAATGCCTAAATGTTGAGACCTCATCCAATTAGGCATTGTTAAGCTCTTTAGTGCTTGTGGACCTATTGCTTGCAAGAAACTATTAATCCTACGACCGGAACCCCGAATCGCCACTTAATTTATCCTATGATTTTAATTCACTATTGGAACCCCACATAATAAAATAAAATCTAATGATTGAAATCCAATGTTACTCAAGCAATTAATAGGTTCACTTTGAGTTTCTCTAAGTTTCCTAAAATACAATATCTCACCAACCGGCAAGTCTAACACCTAATCTCATGAACCCATTCAAATAGGCATTATTAATTACCCTAGAGTGTGATTAGTGATTTGTAATGCATTAGGTTCAATTATAATTCAATTCAATCAAACTATCTATCAATACCATGAATAAATAGAATGATATCAAATAAATCATAATGAACATATACATGACCATGTATATTGATGAGTACAAAGCTCTCATTACAAACCAAAATCACAAATACCTACAACAACAACCAAATCCAGTTCATTCTCAAAACATAAATGGTAACCTAAACCTAGGCAATAAAAAATATAAAGATATAGGAAATGAATTGGGACTCCCCTTTGTAGGATCAAAGTTCAAGCCACTTCCCATCAACTCCAAGAGCAAGGAGGAACTTTATTGAGGCATGGAAGGAGGAAGAAAGGTGGAAGGTGAAAGAAATGGGATGAGAAGTGAAGAGAAGAGGATGAAGGGATCGAATGGAAGGAACTAGGGTTTTGGGGAGCACCTAACCCCAAAACTTAAGTTTTCTAAGCCTAATTCTTCAATTAATATCAAATGGAAGTTTGGTCAATAATTGGGCTTCAATTTGGGTCTAAATTGATTTCAAAATAGTCAAAAAAATCAGCGAAACCCGAGCTGATATGTAGCAGTTCGCGCAGGGGCCAATTTGCAATTTCTGAGAGTGTTGGGTCAGTTTCTGGGCCAATTCTGTAATTTCTGCCAAATGTCCAGAATCACCATTTCAGCTCATTTTTCTCATTTTCTGCAAGGAAAAAATTACAACATAATACCTTTCATCTCAAAAATTAATCATTTAAGATAAACAATTAAATGTGACGATTATGCCCTTATTTGACCCTTTTTACTCAAAATCATTTTTAATTCAATTAAATTATAATCAATGCATTTTAATTCAATATTGCATCTTTGGAATGTTAATAACTTCAATTTAGCACACTAAAAACATACAAATCCAAGGATTTGTCAGTGGAAAACACACTTTTTATTTATTATATTCGATATAGTAGTGTTTAATAAACGCCCCTAATAAGTAGCGAACTCGCTCTATAAATAGTCTTCATGCATTGTTCTATCTTCTCTTCTTTGTCTTTCCTTCTATCTTTTTTTAATTGGTGTGTTTAATTATTTTTCTATGATTGCAAAGGCCTCAGACAAGGTTAGTTTGATCATAATTATTCTATTTAATTATATCTTATTTTTTATTTTTAATTACAATTTTATGTCTAATCTCTTTTTATCAAATAATCTCATTTTGTTTAATTTATTTTGGTGTAGATCGCCTTGTACATGCTTGTTTTTCCTCATTTGATTTTTATTCTAATGGCATCCTACTTAGCATATTTATCTAATGTTTTAAGCACTAAATTAAGGTGCTAAATAGAAGTGTTTTTAATAAATCATCTAAACTTAGCCACGGTTCTGAACCACAGTTAAGTTTTTTTTTTAAAAAAAAATAGTCCTTAGTGGCGGTTATCAACCATTGCTAAGTACATATTATTTTAAAACAACATTATTTTCCAGTGTTTATTTGAAATCTCCTTGCATAATTTTGAGTTTGGCGGCGCTTACAAGCACGGGTAATAAACGCAGCTAACTTCCCGCCATTTATTCTAACACTACGATGTTCTATAAAAACCGAAAAGTTACGTTCACATGGTGAAATTTTCGGTGTTTGTTGTAAACACTGTAGTGTTTTTACCATGTTTACTATCACTGGAAAGTATTGAAAATAAGCTTCATCATACATGTTTTTTTTTGTAGTGTCCGTGTTATTCAAACAAGTTTTATCCTACTACCGGTCCTAAATATAAGACCTAATTGACGTTTTTTTTAAGAGATTAAGGTTGCGAAATAGGTTATTAAATGATGACATATTTGATATATTTTTAGATTATCCATTAGTTTAGAGGTAAAATAAACTAGTTTAAGGGAAAAAAAATTAGGTAAATCAATTTATAATTAACTTATTTTGCTTTTTTAAGGATTTTCTAGAAAAAGTCAATTAGGTCTTATATTTAGGACCAGAGGGAGTATTAAAAAATTACATGGTTTGTACAATGATCGCTGCTATTGTCTATAAGCCGGCCACCAGCTCAATAGATTGTCAAAAGGTCTTACTGAATAATATTCAACTGAATGTGTTTCTTGGACATTGTCAGATGCTATTTGTGTTATATATATTTCAATATTTATGATGAGGCTTGTAAGATTGATGGTGATTCATTATTTTATTAGACCTGCCATTTTAATTCTTTAGCCAGCGAGCATATGCATGAGATGAGTTGTAATAATAGGATGGAACAAGACTTATAAAGTGGCTCCTTCAACACCCCTTTAAGGAGCTCATTGATGATGCCCGGACTTGCTACCACCGTGATTGGAGGATACAACTATGTCATGTTTATAGGGAACACATAGAGACTGCTGATAGACTAGCAAAAGTTTCTCATAGTTTAGTAAAACCTCTTTGTATGTTCTATCAACCTCCCTCTTTCATTGAATGGAGGGATGTTCCTAGAACTTAGGTTTTGATTTGTTGTTTTCCCGCTTTACCCTTGATTTGTCTCGTACTATGATATGTAGATCTTGATATCCAGTTCTATGCAAAAAAAAAAAAAAGTGGCTCCTTTAGGTGTGATGAGCAGTTAGTTTCTCGTTTTATAATCGAGCAGAGAGGACCTACGTACGCCTTTATATTACACCATGTATGTCAGATTTCATATGAAATTTAATGTTTAAAACCAAAATAGTACCTATTAAACTGCACTTTTATAAAGGCTTCCCCAATTCCCATCTACCAAATAAACTGCACTGCACAATTTGTGTTTGAATGTTTATCATCAGAAACAGAAAGTAGAGGAACTAGCTCGTTATCACGTACTATAAAGCATGCTTTCTTTAACTTTTTTTAGTTGTTAAGCTCACCAACAGACATTGATTCCATAAATTCAAAAACTTTGACTAATGACATAATATGGAGCATAAAAGCCCTTACGTTCCAGGCCAGGCCAGGCCACTAGTTATATTGGGTAATTATCCAGAGAGGCTGATAGTGAGAGGGATTATCTTTTTTTTTTTTTTGGCCAATTGTGAGAGGGATTATCTACCCTCTACTGATGATATATATAAAATAGAGTAATTTTGAACTTCGTAAATTCATTCCAAAGGTAAATTTGCAACTCAGAGGATCATCGTTTTTATAAGAACAAATTTTGCAATCTTTTTCAATCATGAAACTTTGATTTGATCGATAAGCTTAATAGCTAATTAACACTTCAATATGTTAATTTAAGTTTGACTTCACCATTAAATTCTATATAATATTGTGACATTTTGATCTCTTAACTACAAAAAAGGATTATGTTTTCATTTTTATATGATTTATTAAAGATTTATTGTTTAAAATTATGTATTTATTTAAAGTTTAATCACTAAATCTTTTATCAAAATATTACCAATTTTATATAGAATTTAATGGTAAAATCAAACATAAAAAATGTGACCCCAAAAATAATTTCTCGATGAAGGGAAGTGGTGGTGGAGAGGCCTCTCTCCCATATTAATTACATGTAGTAGAATATCCTTTTATATACTAAATGGAGTGCCACATATTCTTTAGGTGCAAGTACGAAGGACACTGTGACTTGGGTTTTAAAAGTTACTCTTGGGATAGTGCCACATTAGATATATATCCTTCAAGAAATTGAGTACAAGGTTTAGTGAAAGCTATCCTAGGTTGTTGTTTACTTGATGAGCCTTAACCCAATTGATGACCCTAATAACTAAATGTAAACTTGAAAGCGGGTAAAATTAATTATTTATTTTTTGAAATTGGTATAAGAGTATGAGATGTGGTATGTTCAGATAAAGAGAAATAAAAGAATTGGATAATTAGGAGATTTGGATCAAATGGGAGGAAAGAGCTCTTGAGTGATTGGAGATAGCTAAATGGCTGCAGAATTCGATGTACTCACCACGGCAAGAGCCTCTTGGCTCTGCCTTCATGACAAACCCATCGGTCTCATCACCGCATGGTGATGCATGGCTGGACGTTTCTGGACCTTTGTTTTGCTTTGTTTAGCAACACATGTTCCTCTGATTTTTTCCTCGTGACCTTACCCATGAAACTAGAGAATGAGATGGATCAAATAGCTTTAAATTCAATCAATACACATCAACACAAAATTATGGCTAATTGATCAAGTTCATGAACTAAGTAATTTTCACTTAAAGGTCTGAATACTAAATTAAATCTTAATGGACCAAAATTGCATCGTTACCATGTTAACAACTTCAACTTCAAATTAGAATATAAAAACATTATCAATTTGAGAATTTATCACCGTAACATGCCATTTGTTGCTATATTTTGATAACAACCAATTGAAATGTAAAGAAAAAATATTACAATTTTTTTTGTTAATGTAAAAGATAAAACAACAGATAACAAAAGATAAGAGTTCAACGTAACATGCCATTTTTGCACCTATTGAAATGTAAAACAGAAGATAACAATTCAACGTAACATGCCATATGTGTACCTATTTTTTGGTTAGGATATAAAATGATATCTCATCACTCTTTTAAAATTTACAAATATTTAATAATCTTCGACGATGTGAGTTCCAAGTTAAATATATTGCTCCATCTCCCTCTTGTTTAACTTCTATTGAAACATTTTATGAATTACGCTTGTAGTACCGTGGCAACTTATAATAAATAAACGCATGATGTAGGCAAAAGTAAACCATGGCAAAAGAAAAAAGACATTGCAACTTAATTTTTAGGGCAACCACAGTTCCATCTGCTTGTCTTCTCGTTGGGCCAAAACACACCACACCTTTTTCAAAACGCTTAAATAACTTTTGTCAGTTGTCAACCTTTTATTTCACACGTTTTTTTTGAGAAAAAATTTACCTGTCCTTTTCAGAGAAAATAATCACTTACAAAGGTAGAAGTCCAAGTGAGGAATTATATTAATCTTCATGCTCCACTTTCAGTATGCAACTTCTCACACTTCTTCTGGCATAGACATTGCAAAAAGGGTAAAGGAGCAAATCTGGCCGCCAAGTAACCACCAAGGAGCGCTGAGGACCCTAAACTAACCACAGGCCCGGATCTGTACCCCAAGTAACCAAGATGTTAAAAAAATACCCCGGTTGGACGGTCAACTATGTTTGACCGTTACCTTGCTTATTTGGATGCCACGCGAGCTCCTGCTGTGCCACCTCTGCATGCCACGTGGCATGTTAGTTTAGGGTACTCAGCGCTCCTTGGTGGTTACTTGGGGGCCAGATTTGCTCCTTTACCCAAATTTTAAATTTGTATCCATCAAATTCTTTTGATAAGATTCAATTAAATACTTAAATATTTAGGAAAGGTAATTAGAATTAGTTAACTTATGATTAAGTTTGGCATTAGATAAAAGATGTTAATTAACACTATAAATGTTATATTATGTTACAACATTCAAATTTCATTTGTACATGCTTTCAGTAGGGAAAAAAATTTGAGCGAGAAATGACAAAAGAAAACTTGTTAAATTATTCTTAAAAATAGTTTTATTGCTATAAAACAAGAATTCCCACTTAGTATATCCAATCTATAGCCACTTAATATCAAACCTCATTCGAGTAATTTGAGTAATTACCTACGTTTCTCAACTAGTTGTTTGAGATATATGAGTAGTTAATGGGGTTTTGAAATGTCTCAAAGTAATGGAAAATTCTAGCAATTAAAAGCGATACTCGAGTAGTTATCTATGTTACTAAACTAGTTATATGCGATACATGAATAGTGAATGGATTTTTTTCATTTCACAAATAAGATATAGTCGTCAATTTGTCTAAAATGAAATTTAGGAAAAATTGAGGATTTGACATTGGCCTCCTGGTACGTGTTACTTCAAAGTATTAATCGTTTACTTTTTTGATTTAAATATAAAGTGGGATCAAACTTGCTATCTCCCATTGAGGTTAGAGTGTGAGCAACACCCCCCCGTTTCATCTCTATGTTTTTTACTTCCCAATATTTTTTAGTTGTTTTTTCATTATATTATTTTTATCTCCAAAATTCAATTTTTGTTTTTCTAAATATACTTAAAGATTTAAAAGTTTAAAATTGTGTAGTTTCTTTTTTAATTTCGAGTATTAAATCTTAAATATTAGTATAACAATATTAAAAGTGTACAATTTTTTCGCGGATAAAATATCATAATGCCACTCATCTCTATAAAATCTGACAATAAAATGAAACATATATACATGGAACATTTAGGAATGAGGACAAATTGAGGCGCAGCTGGCGGCATGGCACAATTGATTACCCAACTTAGAATGGAGAGCTTTCATGCATGCCTCTATACTTTAAGGCATTTGACATACTTTTTTTTTTCTTTGAATCAATATATGATACATAATTGGGTTTGTGTTTGATCAGTTGGGGATGGTAAGCGCCTTAGAAACATTATGTGGGCAAGCATATGGTGCAAAGAAGTACCACATGTTGGGGATCTACATGCAACGTGCATGGATAGTTCTATTAGGATGTTGTGTTGTTATTTTGCCTGTGTTTCTTTTTACTACACCATTGTTGAAGCTTTTGGGACAACCACATGAGATAGCAGAACTGTGTGGTGTGTTGTCATTGTGGATGATACCTCTTCACTTCTGCTTGGCGATACAATTCCCTTTGTGGAGGTTTCTGCAAAGCCAGTTGAAGGCAACTGTGATTACTTGGGCTTGTTTAGTGGGTGTGGCTACTGATATTGTCATGGCTTTTTTTGTTTATGGATAAGTTTGAGCTTGGAGTGATTGGAGTGGCTGCCGCCATCAATATGTCATGGTGGGTTTTGACTTTGGTGCTTCTGGGTTACACTGTTTTTGGAGGTTGCCCTCATTCATGGACTGGTTTCTCCATGGCAGCTTTTTCTGGTTTATGGGAATTCCTTGAGCTCTCTGCTGCTTCTGGGGTCATGCTCTGGTAACATTTATAATTTATTATATATTGCATATATCAATTTGAAATTCTTATTTTATACTCCCTCTGGTCCTAAATATAAGACCTAGTTGACATTTTTGGAAAATCCTAAAAAAGCAAAATAAGTTAATTATAAATTGATTTATCTAATTTTTCCTCTTAAACTAGTTTCTTGTACCTATAAACTAATGAATATATAATCTAAAAATATATTAAATATGTCATGATTTAATAACTTTTTTCGCAGTCTTAATCTCTCCAAAAAAAGTCAACTAGGTCTTATATCTAGGACCGGAGGTAGTATAAGGAGAATCACATGATAAGCTTCAAAAAGTATTGTAAACACCAGAAAGTCGCACAAAGCAACACATTATGACAAGTTCTAGTATAGGAAACGACAAGAAGTTTGTGTCTTCAATTTGTTGATGAAACTTTTTAGTAGTTAAATCACTTATATATCAGAACTCATGATAAATGTCCCCCACATACACATCAAAAGAGCCTCTTTCTCTGAATATGGTTATCTTTCTCGGATCAAACTCCCCATTCAACTTTCGAATATAACATCTTAATAGGTGATCACCATCAAAAATGGATCCTTTCATATTTATGCTGTTCCCTATTTGTTATTGGAGGAGGTGGTGAGAAGGGGTGTGTGTGTGTGGATTTTAGAAGTTTCATTTTCTAACTCCTAATTTTCAACTTGCAGTTTGGAGAATTGGTATTATAGAATACTGATATTGATGACAGGTAATCTAGACAACGCTCAGGTTGCCATCGATGCTTTGTCCATATGGTAAACTGATTTCCTCGTCGCATATAATTATATTTCATTTTGAATTTTTACAATGCTGCCTTTAATTTTCTTTTTTGTTTTTCCCCTTTAATTTTAATTTAATCTTACTTTTTGTACTTGTAACTTTAATACTACTCCATGGAATGATTTTTCCCTTTTATTTTAATATTTGTCAAAAGTATGGCAATTAACGCATGGGAGATGATGATTCCTCTGGCATTCTTTGCTGCGACTGGGTAATCAATAATATTTCTTAACCTTTTTTTTTTATCTTGGAACATTCATATATTAGTGGTGGCATTGATAAATAATACATTTGTCCTTTAATATTATGCAATATTTCATTTTGGTTCCTTAATTAATTAACGATAAAATACATGTTTGTAATCCTTAAACCCAAATATTATATTATCAGTATCAATTGATGGTTTTTTAACAACCATTGTTATTTTGTAAATTAAACTTAATATTTTATCAATTTAAAAAGTTCTTCACATTTATATCATTATTAGAATATTTTGTTAATGATATCAATATAAAAGGATCTAAAGTAATTAGTCTCACTTGACATGCGGGTGAGGATACCCTTGTGAAACAAAAAAATTAAAAAAAAACTTTTTAAAGTTAGGGAAATAAACCTTGAATAAAATGAAAGGATTAAATGTATGAACGTACACTTGCAAAAAAACATATGTATGAGAATTACGTTTCCGTGTGCCTAAGTAGAAGGATTAATATACATGAGGCCATCAAACTTCAAATTACCTAAGCTGTGGCCACAAATTTGTTTTTAAACTTTAATGTCTAAGCTTCTTGAATTTTAGATAGGAACAAATTTCAGTGCTAATCGCAGATATGATAATTCAGATTTCTGGGTGTTGAAATTTGGGAAAATTAAATACAAGTCCCTGGTAAGGGACATAATACTGGAAAAGTCCCAAAAATTAAAAAAATTAAAGTAGAGTCCCTTGGGACCTCACTTTAATTATTTATGAATGTGTGGACCCTACATTTAATAATAAAAAAATCCACATTTAATTAAAGTAGAGGAGAGAGAAAAGGTAGGTGGATTTTTTTATAATTAAATGTGGGGCCCACACATTCATAAATAATTAAAGTGAGGTCCCAAGGGACTCTCTACTTTAATTTTTTCAATTTTTAGGACTTTTCCAGTATTATGTCCCTTACCAGGGACTTGTATTTAATTTTCCCTTGAAATTTGACATTTTAAAAGTTTACAATTTTAAAATAAGGTGGGAAATTGAACACGGGGTCAGGCTTGTGGGATGGGCCCATTTAAATGCTTTTAAGTGGAAAATTGGACTTATGATATATAGTTTTGACGAGGGGTAGTTCGGCTTAAAAGGCCAGCTCTATAAGGCCTCAAGCTTAAAAAGGTCAGCTTAAAGGATAATGGGGCAACCTGTTTAAACCCATAAATCATTTTATGCAATATGTTTTGGGTTAAAGATCAAATTTGCCCCTGAAGTTTTGGGTAAGGATCAAATTTACCCCTTAAGTTTTTTTAGGATCCAAATTTGCCCATGATGTATGCAAAATGGATCAATTTTACCCCTCAATCCTACATGGAGTGACATGTCATCATCCATGTCAAAGAAAATGCCACATCACCATCTTCTCCATCCCTCCCTCTCACTCCACCACCTCCTCTCCTCCACCACCCCTCCCTCCACCACTTCTCAAAGAAAATGGTTTATGGGTTTACTATTCGACAAGTGATGGAGGTGGTGGAGTGAGAGGGAGGGGAGGGGAGGGGAGGAGGTGGTGGAGTGAGAGGGAAGGATGGAGAAGATGGTGATGTGGCATTTTCTTTGACATGGATGATGACATGTCACTCCATGTAGGATTGAGGGGTAAAATTGATCCATTTTGCATACATCAGGGGCAAATTTGATCCTAAAAAAACTTTAGGGGTAAATTTGATCCTTACCCAAAACTTCAGGGGCAAATTTGATCTTTAACCCAATATTTTTTTAGTTTTTTTGACTTATTTTCTAAAAGTTTTTTAAATCTTGGAAGTTTTTTAATTTGAAAATTTGTTGTAACTTTTAAACATGTTTGCAAGATATGCTGTGTTGTTTTTTTTTTGTTAAGTTTTATCATTAAATTTTAAAAATGTTAACTCACTTTTTTAAAAATAGTTCATTTGGTTCTCAATAGTGTTGTAAACAAGTTTTGAAACGATTCTTTTTCATTGATGTAAAATAAATAAAGAATTACTTTTTTAGTTGTGTTTGAGATGTTTGAATTTTTGACAAAAAGAAGAACGTTTGAATTTATCTTGTCCATCATGAAAAATTAGAATTGCAAATACACATTTATACTTAACAACAATTTATTCTATTTACAGAAAATAGGTAAAAAAATTAATACTTTGATAATATCTGTTTTATATAAGAAATTTGTTGTTCTGACTAAAATTACTTAAACAGATGAAAGCTACTAATTTTTTTTTAAAATTTTGTTAGATTCATTGAGCCAGAATGAGCTTTAATTTGTAACCCAAGCATGTGAATGATCGCCCGTTTCTGTGTGTGAGTGTGTATGTGTGGGATTTCTTATTCCATACACGCATTAGATCTACGTGTGTCCCTCTATGATACATCTAGTTATAGAAAATTTCATGGCATATAACGTTGTGATGTAAGACTTCATATGATATAATTTGCAAAATAACTGTGCAGAGTGAGGGTAGCGAATGAGCTGGGAGCTGGGAATGGGAAAGGAGCCAAGTTTGCGACAAAGGTGGCAGTATTGACCTCAACCATACTAGGAGCTGTGATGTGTGTCTTGTATATGATTTTTCATAGTCAAATTGGCTATTTATTCTCTTCAAGTGAACCAGTGCTTGACGAAGTCAACAAGCTCTCTCTCCTCTTAGTTTTCACCATACTTCTCAATAGTGTTCAACCAGTTCTCTCTGGTGTGGCTGTGGGGTCAGGGTGGCAATCCTACGTGGCATACATAAATTTGGGTTGCTACTATCTCATTAGTTTACCTCTTGGAATTTTGATGGGATGGGTCTTCCATCAGGGGATCATGGTACATCCCAACGAATTTGTGTTTCAAAATTTAATTAGCACGTGCTCAATTCAACTTTCCAGTAATTTTTTTCCTCAAACCATCTTTCCATTATATACTAATGCCTTATATTCTTATAAATGATTTCTCTGGAATATATAAATGCCTTATATATATATATATATATATATATATATATATATATATATATATATATATATGGATTTTTTCTTGTTTTTATCTAAACTAATTCGTTTCAATAAAAACAATAAATATCGATATTAAAATAATTTGTTTATCTTGGATATTATGTTAAGTTGAGAAGGTAGCTAGTACATATATCTATATACACACAGTTATATGAAATTATACTTGTTTTTTGCAGGGTATGTGGGCAGGGATGATATTTGGTGGTACAGCGATTCAGACAGTGATTCTGGCCATCATTACCGTTCGTTGCAACTGGGACAAATCGGTAATAAATATGCCGCTAGATATACATTACGCAAACACATAAAAAAAATAACAATATCCCTAGCTAAACTTGTATTAAATGGGTAATCAATCATGATAATATAACTTGAAATGAATCTGATTATCAATTAATCCTTAAGCGTGTGTTTTGCAGGCTGAGCAAGCAAGCTTGATGATGAGAAAGTTGGAATATCAAAATCCGAAAGAGAATTTGGGATTGAACGAGAGTGACAGGTAGCGATTCTCCATCTTAGTCAACGTACTGGGCAAACAGAAGGCCTAGAAGCTCCACTCCGGGGAAGATGCTTCCTATTTCAGATTATTATATTGTTGTTAATTTGCTAGTTGATGGTCCAGCATATAAATCTCTGGGGTAACTAATATAGTCTCTTTCTTCCTTCTAATATTAATAGGCCACTTGCTAAACACAGAGAGAGCATTGTGTGCGAAAGAAAGCAAGAGTGTGAGAGTGAATTAAACTGTAGTGTGTTTAATTTAAGTATCAATCATCCATCAATTATATCTATGAAAGTTTAATAGTTGTTTGGAAGAATTGATTAGAGATCCCACAAAAGAAGGATAACTAAGATGAGATTCCACTAGTTGTTATATGAGACCAATAAGTTGTTATTGTTAGCCCTATAAGTTGTAATTTAGAACTCGTGGGACCTCATCTTAATTATCCTTCTTCCATGGGACCTCTAATTAATTCTCCCTAATTGTTTGTAAATATTGTTAGTCATATAAATTGTAATTTTGCTTTAACGTCGAGTTTTCTGTGGTCAAATGGTGAGGTCGTCACCCTTTGTGATGACATTGCAGTTTCCGATAATACATGTTACAGTGTCTGTAATCATCAATGATGTCATGACAATGGGGCGGTTTATGTTGTCGGCAATGACATTATTTTTCTTGTTGTCATCCATGATGATGCAACCTTCAACGTGACGTTGCGGTTTCCATCCTCATCAGTACTGATGACTGATTTAACTTTTAGCCTATGTGTCTTGGGATCCAATGCAAGAATTTATAAATCAATGATAGGGTACAATATTGGGTTGTCTCACAAGGAACCTTGTTCCATCAAACTATCCTTATATACTAAATGTCATGCAAGATGGACTTAAGAAAAGAAAAGATATCTTGTTTGATGTTCAAATGTGGGATTAAAGGATACAAGAAGGTACATTTTTTTTATATTTAAAAACAAACACAATGGGAAAGACTTAGATTTCGATCCATTTTCTACTTCATAATGCTTTATTAACTCTCTTCTAATGTCACTTAATGAATATCAAGTTAATTTTTGAAATTTGAAGTATTTGAATAACTCTTTTAAGCTTGCTCAAATCTTAATTAACATTAACATGAAGTAAAATTTTACAAAACTTTGTTAATAAATATTCCTATCTCATTAACAAATTCTCTGTAGTCCCCATTGGAATTTCAAAACAAGTTTGTATACAACTAGTTCTTTGTTTAGTTATACTCTTCCAAGTCACAACTAAGCAATCAAGTCAAATGTTGCGCACCATTTACTAAAAATAAAATACAAGTTACACTCACAACTCATAAACATTAATCAAAATGATGTTTAAGAATCAATCTATACAAAGTTTCAAAATAAACCCAGAATAATAAACTAACTACTTATACTAATTAAAATTAATACCACAATACAAACATTTATTTCTTCTCTAAACCCCAAATCTCACTCTCAAGATCTCTCTTGTTCTCTTGCTGACTCTCCCTCACTATGATTTTGCAGCTCAAAACTCAAGAGGGAGAGGTTGAAGGAGCTGAACAGTGACCGCTCTCCTAGCTTTTTCCCAAAGCCACACGCCGCCTCCGTTCTTTTAAATGGTGGTTTTTTGTCCTTTTGTGCAGCTTGCCTCAATCAGTGTGTACCTTGTCTTTATTTTTCAGTTTCAAAATGAGTGGCCCATCAAAAAGTATAGCTTTCCCCAGCTCCTTCTTTTATTTTTCTGCTGCCCTTTATTTTCTGCTGGGTCCAGTCCAAAATTAGCGTGTGTGGGTCCATTTAACCATCATGTTTGGGCCCATTATTTCTTCTAATATAATGCCCACTTTTGGTTCTTGTTGGGCTTTGCTTTGGATTGTTCCATTGGAAGTCCACTGGTTCTCCCAAATGGCCACATGAATTTCTTGAAAGTGAAGAAGCATTATAGACATGCAATATATAATATCCTATCCTATATATATATATATATATATATATATATATATAAAGGAGTGGTGAGAAGCACTGTTCATTTAACAGTGCTTCTCCACATCCGCTCCCTTTATATATTATATTTATATTTATATATTATATATAAATTCTAAAAAGAAGTCTTTTTTTAAAAAAAATTATAATTCGTCTCTCTCTCTCTCTTTTTTGATACATGATCAAGGTATCCCCTCACTCGACAAGTGAGAGACTAATCCCCTGCTGATTTGTAGGCTCCTCAAAGGGTGGGACAGCTGGCCTGAGAGATTTAATATTTCTCCATACCCAACGCTAGGGATTGAACCTCAAACAATTGGTTAAGGGTGAATGAGTCCTTGCCACTCAACCACACACCCCAGGTTTCGTCTCTCTCTTTATGTCCATCACAATTTAATATGTTTTTTACAATTTTACACTTTGTTGACTTTATATATTGCAATTAGGTTTATGTTCTTCTCTTCTTTGCTACACACTTTATCCTTATTTTGCCTATACATCTTATCTTATCAATAGAGATATTGTTGGAAAATTAAATATATTTGAGACAAATAAATATTTTATCTATTTTTAATAGTTTTTTCGATTAAAACAAAGTGGTTGTTTTCACATTATATTTAAGGACAAGAAGCGTATTATTGCTATCGTTATCATCAAAGAATAATACTCCCTCTGATATGTAATATAAGAGCCAAAAATTTAAATAATTTTTTTCCAAAATAAGAATTTACCCTTACATTCTTTCATCATTTGATGCATTTTTTTACTTTACCTCCAACTCGCTTTCATAGAAATATTTTGGAATGTTAGTATTTAATGTACCATTTTTCATTGTACTTTGCTTTTCCATTAGCATATCAATGTATAAGTTGTGTTTTCCTTCCGTTTGCTTAACCATCTGCCTTCCAATTACATGTACATTCCCGCACCTTGAAAATTCGTAGTTTTACTACTCTTTCTTACCATGCATAAATTAACTCTACCTACTCTCTCCCCCTTTTAGATTAAGTATAGTTTGTCTCTCCAAAGTTAATGTTACTCGGGCATCGCCCGGGGTATTACCATCTAGTTTATAATAATAATCATTCACATTTTCCTTTTCCAAATCGTCATACCATACACACCATTACCAACTTGATATCTTATCAAAATCTCAAGAATCTCCCTAATTTCTCATCAATGACTCCCAAAATGTATTCAAAAATATATATCAAATTCAATAAAATGGGAGTCATCAGCAAACTAAACTACCCTAATAAAAAATGTGAATAAAGTATAACTCAATTTCAATGCTAATCAAACTCTTATGGATATACGTCAATATCTCAATCACATCTTAGAATTCCAATCACAAAGTTTGTCTTCAATTCTACGTAGTCTCAATGATGAATGTACTCACAACAAATGCGCTAGGACAAATTTGGGCTTAAAGTGACTTCATGATCACTGATCTGTATCAACTTCAACAGCCATATATTGATAGCAACCCATGAGATGAGACATTAATTGATCATCTGATTCAACTTCCAACCACAAATGATGCATGTGCATTTTGTGTGCATAAAATTAAAAGTAGTAAATAAAACTATTCCTATTAATTATAGTCAGACTCATTCAATTCAAATAATGATGATCAAGTTTTGCAAGATGTCGATTAGATTATTATGATTTATATGTACTTTAATTTTGTCTCCCTCAATTTACTTTTACTAAATTAATTTACCCCCTTTATGATGCACGCGGGATTATTTATAACTAGCTTAAATATTGATGAGATGATACATGGAAGACTTGGACTAACTAAACTAGATTTATAGAATCCCCGTGCACGGTATGGGAGTTTAATAATTTATTAAATTTTTAATTGATAAATTTAAGGGAAAATGACAAATAAATACCTTCGAATGTCCAAAAAGACAAGTAAGGAACTCAAACTTCCAAAAGGACAGGTAAGGAACTTCAATAAAAATTAACAATTGGAACATAGTTATTAACATTTGAAACATAGCAATTAACAATTGTTTGGTTCCTTCATTGTTCTTTTGGAATTCGGAGTTCTTTACGTGTCATTTTGGAAGTTTGAGTTCCTTACTTGTCCTTTTGGATATTCGAAGGTATTTATTTGTCATTTTCCCTAAATTTAATTCAGAAAAAAAGAAGATATATATCAAATAAAAAATTTCTAATGTTTTTCGGAGCTTTAATTTAACGCTTCAGAAGTCAACTCAGCATGCACAACGTAACGAACAACTTTACAATATCAAACATAACAACTGAAGTTTAATTTCATAAAAATAATTTTTTATCAATTAAAATAATCTGATTTCAACATACCTTGGCCAACGCAACAACTTTAAAAATCATAAAACTAAACACGTTTCAATATAATATTCAAAACAATCAACCCACGAGGGAGTACATCCAATAATGCAAATTAATGAGTCGGACCACAATGACGTAATCTTCTCTTGCTCACAAAAATACAGCATAATTATTCCAGGCTTCTAGCTTCTCTCTCTATGTTCTTGACTTCACAGAGATAATATGGCAACAAGCCAGGCTACTTCACTTACGTACGAAGCAAAAGTTCCATTACTAGAATCTGCACAAGTGGATCATCATCATCATCATGATGGTCTCGCTCAAAGAGTTTGGGTTGAGTCAAAGAAGCTTTGGCATATCACAGGTCCTGCAATCTTCAGCCGTGTAGTTTCTTATGCCATATTAGTCATCACACAAGCCTTTGCAGGCCATCTCGGTGACCTCGAACTCGCCGCCATCTCTATCGTCATCAATGTCATCATCGGATTCGACATCGGCCTCTTAGTATGTTTGTACATAAATTTGTATAGCAAAAAAATAATGATATTCATCTTAAAAAGTTAGCTATGAAATTGTTCATCTAGCTACAGATTTTTTTTATTAATGATAGAGTTATATAGCAAAATTATCTAGTGGCTAATTTACTTTCTTTTTTAGGGTAATGGCCAAAGTAACCACCCTAGACCACTGGACACCCCAAACTAAAACCGGATACAATTTTATCCTTGAAGTAACCAAAGTGGCCAAATTTTACCTTCTGACGAATGTAATGTTGACTTGTGTCGTCCACGTGTCAATGTTACATTCCACGTGTCAACATAACATTCGCTAGAGGGTAAAATTAGGTCACTTTGGTTACTTGATAAAATTGTACCATGTGTTAATTTAGGGTGTCCAGTGGTACAGGGTGGTTACTTGATGAAGCGCAAAATAGGGTCATTGCCCTTCTTTTTTATAATATGGTATAATTAAAATTCATTTTTTTCACTTCAAAAGTCGAAATCTTTAATACATGGGTTTGTGCAATTGTGTATGATTATCAGCTGGGCATGGCCAGTGCCTTGGAAACATTATGTGGGCAAGCCTTTGGGGCGAAGAAGTACTACATGTTGGGAATTTATCTTCAACGTTCATGGGTTGTTCTTTCCATGTGTTGTGTTCTTCTCTTGCCTATTTTTCTCTTTGCTACTCCAATCTTGAAGCTTTTGGGTCAGCCATCTGATGTAGCAGAGTTATCCGGGGTTGTTTCTTTATGGATGATACCTTTTCACTTTAGTTTAGCATTTCAATTTCCTCTTTGGAGATTCTTGCAGTGTCAGCTTAAGCCTGGAGTTATTGCTTGGATGTCTCTTTTGGCACTTGTTGTACATGTGTTTATGAGTTGGTTGTTTGTGTACAAATTTCAAACTGGAGTGATTGGAACAGCCGCCACTATGAATATATCTTGGTGGGTTTTGACTATAGGCCTTTTGCTTTATTGTTTTTGTGGAGGTTGTCCTCTCACTTGGTCTGGTTTCTCCATGGAAGCCTTTTCTGGTTTGTGGGATTTTGTCAAACTTTCTGCAGCATCTGGTGTCATGCTATGGTAATATATAATCAATGTCAGCATTATTTAAATAAATATACGTTTCTTCATTGGATAATCTGATATAACTTTGCTTACAGCTTGGAGAACTGGTACTACAGAATACTGATATTGATGACAGGGAATCTTGATAATGCCGAGATTGCGGTGGATGCTTTGTCCATATGGTAAGTACAGTAAAATGTTCACAATGTTATTTATGATCCATCACTTAGTCTATTGTTATTATTGCTGATTATTATTATTACTAATTTGGTAGCATGGCCATCAATGGGTGGGAGATGATGATTCCTCTTTCATTCTTTGCTGCAACTGGGTACGAAATAATCACCTCCTTATAATTTGTTTTCTTAAAAAAAATCTTAAATGCTATATAAAATAATTAAGTTTTCCACGACGTAGTTGATTTCCTATAAAAAAGTGGAAGGTCATATATTTGATTTTGCATATTGCCTTGAGTTGTCATTACTCCTTTCATTCTTTTACATAAGAGACTAACTATATTTAATTTGGGGAGATGATTGATATCAGTTAATTAAATAATTTATTTTATGCTTAAAAAAAACTTAATTCAAATATATGCTATAATATATAATTGGGTTAAGAGAGACAAACATACAATTTTTTTAAGTAAAAAAATACTCATATGTTAAATTACTCTATGGGTCACTTAAGGCCATATTATTTTGGGTCAAAAATACACGTGTTTCATTTAAAGGGTCACCCAGCACCCTTTAGGGTCAAAGTTATCATTAGATACTTGTGTATTTTTTTACCGTTGCTGGGTGAGCCTTGGAGAAAAACACAAGTGTATTTTTTACTAAAAAAATATATGGTATTAGGTAATCTTGGAGAAAACATGTGTAATTTTTTACCTCTAACCCTATATAATTTAACCCAAGGTTAATTGGAGTCTTAGTTCTCCGACATCTTTTTCCGGATCCATCATATACCTCATCCTCCCTCTGTTGATCTCTTTCCCCACCATTTTCCATTTCCTATCTCCAAATTTCCCAATCCCAACAGCATATTTTAAGATCTGAATTTAATACTCATAATAAAGATAAGCAAATGGTTTCTCATCCCCATCTAAATCATTCAAAGTTATTTCAATGGTCTATATTTGACTTAATTTATTTTAATATTTTTTATAAATTTTTATTTAATGGTTACAAAATAAAAAAAAATTAATTATAATGATCACTTTTAAAAAATTAAGTCTCGACTATTTATATCAAATTTTAGATAGTCTAAATTCCATTTCACCAATGAGAATTGATTTCTTATCACCCGATGAACACTGATTTGAATCCCATATGTTTTAGTACCATCATACCAAAAGTAGAAGCTTATTCTCTTGGTGATTGTTGTTGTTGTTAGAGTTTAACGGAAAATCACAGGTGAATTTAACGCCAACTGAGAAATGATAAATTATAAGATAAAATAAGTGACAGAAATAAGATGAATACATAGTTGTTGTTGGGTAATTTAGGGAAAGAAGTGACAAAAATTAAGATACAATACATTATTATATAAGACTTTATTCAATACGTGACCTTAGCACACTCACACATTCGTAATTAATACATATTTTAACATGAGATGAGATCAGAAACTTTCAATTTATTAGATGAAATAAAAGAAAAAAGTTAGGCCCATCATTTTCTGTCGTCACAGCTAGAGGATATGTGTTCTAGCAAACACGAAAGGATATCTATAACCGTAGCAATCTCTAGACTGGTCGAAAAGATCAGAGTACTGATCAATCATCATACGTCGTTTGTCTCATCACAAAATTTTGTGTGATATATTGGCAATGAGGACCAAATTAGAACCCAATTACATTATCAAACGAATAAAAATTTTGTGTGCAACTGTTCTTGGCCGTTCAATCCTACTTTCATTTTTCTTTAATTTTTATATGGACCTAGAGTTCTTGTCTTTTCTCAACAATTGAGACTTCTCCACATATAAATATGAGGCACTGCTGCGTCTTCGGCAAGATTTGATTTGTTTACATGATCAGCCTAGTTTTACACTTTGAATTGACTTGTTCATACTTTTCCTGAACTCCTTGCGAACAGAACGTCGATTTATTGTTAAATATGCAAATCTGTACAGTCGAATGAAGTAAAAAATTTGAGGGTGACTACTTTATGTGATATTCACATTATTTCACTAACCATATATAGGAACAACGGTTAAAGGGGTGGATGTGTGTTACCCAATAAGACTATTGGTTTTACTCTTGTTTAATTAATAGCTCATCATAACTCTCAAGTTCTAGGTCACAAAACAAGCTAGTATATATTGCCTTCCTGCTCTTTGTTCGTATGCACACTCTAGTTTCTATTCTCTAACATATGTGATGTATATTAGTAGCGAATGTGATTCGGTTTAGTATGGGTGCTCGTGGTAGCAGATGTCACATCAAGTAAGGCCGTTTTGTCACACCGTTTTTGGCACTTCTTGCAGAGTAAGGGTATCAAATGAGTTGGGAGCTGGGAATGCGAAAGGAGCCAAATTTGCAACAACTGTGTCAGTGGTGACGTCAACCATAATAGGAGTGATCATATGTGTCTTATATATGATATTTCACAATCAAATTGGCTATTTATTCTCTTCAAGTAAACCAGTGCTTGACCAAGTCAACAATCTCTCTCTCCTCTTAGTTTTCACAATTCTTCTCAACAGTGTTCAACCGGTTCTCTCTGGTGTGGCTGTGGGGTCAGGTTGGCAGTCCTACGTGGCATACATAAACTTGGGTTGCTACTATCTCATTGGTTTGCCTCTTGGAATTTTAATGGGCTGGGTATTCCACAAAGGAGTCATGGTACTTAAACCACCATATTTCCCATGTTAATGTTTCTCTCTCAAAAAAGCTTTATTCAATACTCTCTTATTTTTAACCATGGCACATTTAGAAAGTTGATCATGATCTTAAATATAGGATTTATTTCTAACCTTTTCAATTGTTTTTGACAAAATTACCATTATTGATGCATACTCAAAAATAATCAAAGAATAGATTGGAAGGGATTTAAGGAAGATTATTGATTTATAAAAATCATTGAACTTTAGTGCCGCTTATAATTTGATCAAATTATGCTAATAGGTCATATAATTAGAACGGTAGGAAGTATTATGAAAATGAAATATATTTTGCCTCAGGGTATCTGGGCAGGCATGATTTTTGGGGGAACAGCAACTCAAACCTTGATGTTGGCTCTTATCACCATTCGTTGCAATTGGGACGCAGAGGTGTGTATGTGTGTGTATTGCTATTTTGATTCCGTACATTCATTAATTAACACAAGCCTTATATATGGCATGACAAATCTTAAGTTAACTTACCTTGTTGGTAATGGCAGGCTCAGAAAGCAAACTTGATCCTTAGGAAATTGGAAGATGAAATTTGAGCCGCGTTGTGAGCATCAAATAAAAATGGGCTTCTTCGTCTTTTTGTGCTTTTGTTTTGGGCTCATTAGTGTGCATCTGATCGTTTTTATTGTCATGGAATCAATGGTACGGTTTGTGTGTTTATAAAGCCCAGAGAATTTTAGGTGTATACATGCTTCAAAGCAAGTAGTCCGATTAAGAATATAGGAAATCTGATCTGCTAAGGTCTATATGTCCAGTCAATGGTTTTTTAACTGGATTATGTCCAGTCAATGACAACAACAATATAGGAAAGTGTTTTATTAAACTACAAGTACAGGCATAAAGTCATGAAGGGGGGACTTATGAAGTGTTCAAGGTCGAGCAAAAAGGTTGTCAATTTATTAAGGGTCAATGATCAAATATATCCATCTACACTTACGAAAAGTTCACCTGACACTGTCAAAAAATGTGATTCAAAAGTATCTATATATTATAGCATCCTTGGAATCTTTGTTACCCCATGTAGTTATTTTTGGCTGGACTTTTTTTGAGAAGTATGTCAGTTTATTTTGAATAAACCAGCTTATTTTGGGTGTGTGACTTTTTTTTATGTTTGACTGGACTTATTTTTCACCTAGCTTATTTTAAATAAGTCAGCTTATTCATAAGCCACTTTGAGTAGCTTATTTCAGAAAAAAGCCAACTTATTTTTCTACATGACTTAAAAATAAGCTAGCTTTAAAATAAGTCCCTTTAAAACAAAAAGTCATCCAAACATGTTTTATAAGTCAAATGGGAAAATAAGCCACTTTTTTCAAAGTTCATCCAAACATAAAAATAAGTCAACTTAGAACTTATTTCTAACTGCTTTAAAAGTAAGTCAGCTTAAAAATAAGTCACTTTTCCACAAATCGAGCCAAACGCACCTATTAAGTCACTTATCTTGTGGATTGGTCTTGTTTGTTTGCTGGCATGGTCATTTTTTCCTTGGTGTTTGTTTTCAAACCCCACCGGTTTTTATTTCACCCTTCTTGTTAAGGTGTGGTTGAAGCTACTTTTGCAGTATTGACATCAATGGGTGTGGGCTCAAGCGAGCAAGTCCTTGGACAACCACCCTCTATCGCCTTCTTCTATGATCATGGTCCATAAATTGACTTTTGTGCTACATCTACACGATTACGGTTTCCATTTGGCTAAATAGCCTTAGTGTTGTTTATTTCTTTCAGTATTATGTTGGAAGTTCTTACTGTTGTCATTTGTTTGTTGATATTAGGCCATGTCTTTTAGTCCTATTTTTTTCTTCCTTTGGGAATGGGTTTAAGTTTGGGTCCAAATTGGAGGCAAAACAGCCAAAAAAACCTGTTAAAAACTAGTCCTAATGCTGCTCTTTGCAGGAGGGACCCGAATGACATTTCTGCAATTCGTGGATTAAACTGAAATCATGTTACTGGGACTAAATTGAAATTTATGAAATTTGAGGTCCTTTCCAGTAAATTTTCAAAGTTGTCCAACAATTTCATTTTCCAGTTTTTTCTTCATTTTTTCTTCCTTTTTCCCATCCGAACTCCTCCATTTCCTAAACTAATTTCTACTTAAAATTCCAGATATTCAATTAGGCATAAATAAATCAATATTACATCTTTGAAATGTCAATAACCTCAATTTAACAACACACTAAAAACATACAAATCCAAGAATTTGTCACTCATCATCTCAAATTATACTACTGAATGTTTGAGTGGGACTACGACTAACAAATAGCATAGTTAATTGGAAGAAACAACCCTGGCATTCAAGAACTCTTTTGCCAAATATAGAAATTTTGAACCACATTTTTTTAAATATATGATATGAAGTAAACTTCTTGTAAATTTAGATTGGTATAATTGACCCTTCGCCCATTTATTTACTATATTTCAATAGCCAAACTTGTAGCAAAGACTCCCAACCGCGAAGGTGACACATGTTTATAATTTCTTAGTAAATGGTTATAAATGACCATATACCTTTCTTAATGTGCGTCAATTACCATGTTCCTTTTTGTAATGCAAAAGTGCGTATACATTTTACAAACTGGGAAAAATAACATGTTAGTTAACTTTTCATAGTTTCGATCATTAGCTACTCAACTTCAAATCGATTGTCTATTATTCGGCCTCCAGTCACTCGTTGTAGCTCCCATGGCTGCCAAAATTTGTTTTGAAAATTGGGCCTCAACCAAGGTTAGATACAATATTTACTAATATTTATTCCAACTCAGATAACTTAAGTCACGATTTTGAAGTTCATTTTAGCATAGGGTTAAACCAATTTTTAATTCCTATAGTTTCCTCAAGTTTGAGTTTTGGTCCCTATAGTTTGAAAGCCGTGGTTTTGGTCCATATAGTTTGCTCCAATTAATATAGTTAGTCCTTGTAGTTTTAAAAGAACCAAAATGTATCATTTTAACTTATGTGGCTTGATGACTGGATTAAATGAGATGATGTGGATATGTAATTTTAAAATAAAAAAAATCACCCTCAAATCTCAAACCATGTGCACATTCGAGGGACTTCCAGGTGGCTTCTGACGGCGATGTTCTTCAACGGTGGTGGACTTCA
Source organism: Mimosa pudica (assembly GCA_029929735.1). Classification (NCBI taxonomy): domain Eukaryota; kingdom Viridiplantae; phylum Streptophyta; class Magnoliopsida; order Fabales; family Fabaceae; genus Mimosa; species Mimosa pudica. The sequence goes on along the minus strand of JAKELP010000017.1, from coordinate 6,065,172 downwards.
AGGCTGCCGGATTTGTCTCTCCTTCTTCCTCTTCCCAACTCACGCACACAGACACAGTTCTCCTTCACGCAGAAACTAAAATCCCACTTAATAGAGTCCAACTTTGCTCCATTACTCATCAGATCTCCCCACGTCACTTCCTCCTTCTTCTATGTCTCAGACCCCCAAATCATGGATTTCAAAAATGGTGGAATAAACAACGATCTTTACCCAAAATGACAATCTTGACCCAAGATTAAACAACCCCCCACCACAAGCTCTTTTCTCTTCCTCTGTTTTCCTTTTAGCTTTTCCGCCTGGCTTTCAATTCTGTGCGTGTATATGCATATTACTCCATAATTTATGGGCTCCTTTCTTTTCTTTGGTTTTTAAATACCGAAATAAATTATGTTTCCAACTCAGATCATCCACTTCACATCATTCTTCCATGTAATCTAATCCAGTCATCACAGAGTTAGTGACACGTCAGCAAAAATTAACACGGTTATGTCCTTTTAAAACTATAGGGACTGACTATATTAATTAGAGTAAATTATAGGGACCAAAACCACCGCTTTCAAACTATAGGGACCAAAACCCAAACTTGAGGAAACTATAGGGACTAAAAGTTGGTTTAACCCTTTTAGCATATTTGGAACCCTAGAATCTTCACTCTCATTCTCTCATTCCCATCTCTCATTTTCATTCCTAAAAATTCTTGGCATCCATCCCCATTCCTCTTGATGATTTCTCCATGAGAATCAGCAAACTGAGGAAAACTATTCTTGGTGATGAAGATGGAAGCACTACACTACAAGGCCTTTAGACGTGCTTGATTAGGGGCATTCACATGCGCTTCATGGACACTGAAACAGTCGGCGCTAGTAAAGGCTTCACACGCACTACGAATGTAAAGTTTAGACTTTACACATGCTTGAAACACATGCTAAAGGCTATTTTTTTTTAATTTCACATGCTAAACACATGCAAATGGGTCCTTTGCATGTGCTTTAAATCAACCTTATAGCTAGCTTCAATTTATTTAAGACTACATAAATAATAAATTGAAGCTAATCAATGTTTATGTCCAATGCCACAACACAATCAATTAATCTTACTATCATTTCATTAATGCAAAATAACTTGACACACAATTCCACTAACTAAGTCACCTTGTGCTAGTCCAAAATTTTCACCAAGAGAAAAAAATAAAATCATGAACTCATAAATTTCATTAATTTCAAAGCTATATAGCACCACGTCAAGCATTGAACAAGAACAAAATGACATAACATAGATGTAGTTTCAATGTCTAATACAACATATAATATAGAGCTAAAGTGCAAAAATGACAATGTAATTGTCACGAAGGTGCAAAAATGACGATGTTAAATTTTTTGGAACAAAACTGCCCATGTTTGCAAAATTGCTTACCGCAAGAGCACGGGTCAAATTTAATAGTATAGTGAAAAAGTAAGAGTGTCGTTCCAACAGAGACTAGGTTTAAGCAAGTTCTTTGAGTAAATTATGATCAAAATTAGCTTTGAGTAAAAAGTGATATAATTGCTATTAAAATAAGAGACTATATTTCTAAAGTTAAAAACAAACACAATGAAAAAGATCTAGGTTTATTTATCCACTTTGTACTTCATGATACTCTATTAACCCTCCTCTAATGTCAATTAATGAATATTAAGTTGATGCTTGAAGTCTCAAGTATTTGAATAACTCTTCCGAGCTTACTCAAACCTTAGCTAACATTAACATGCATATTTTCATACTACATATTATGCCAACTAGCTTTATAATCAACTCACTTCAATTTTACAAAACTTGGTTAGATCATATCTCTATCTCACTAACAAACTCTCCATTCCTCCTTGGAATTTCAAGACAAGCTTGAATTTAACTTAGTTCTTTGTTTAGCTATGCTCTTTCAAGCCACAACTAAACAAACAAGCTAAGTGTTGCACACCACTTAGTAAAAATAAAGCACAAGTTAAATTCACAACTATCATAAACATTAATCAACAAGAGAGTAGGATGTTCAAGCATCAATCCATACAAAACTTCAAAATAAACCTAGAATATAAGTTTAGCTACACATATTAGCAAGAAAATCACAGTTTCAGCATCAGACTTTAAATACATGCTTAATGTCCAGAAATTGCCCAATAAACACAAGAGGAATGATGAGAAAATTACAAGGGCTGCTCAAGTGCTTTGGTTCTTTTTGCTGGCCGAAACAGTGATGTGAAGAAGATGGGATTCAGGTAGCTCAAATGGGTTTCCTCCTCAGCTCCACTGCCTACTTCTCTTTTTATGGTCAGCTCCCTTTTGTTCCACGTGTGTGTCCAGGGGAGAAGCCAATGATGATGAAAATTACACAATGAAACTATGGCTTCTCCCCCTCTTGTTGCTCTCTCTCACACCCAACAAAGGAAGAAGATAAATTGATGAAAATGACTCTGCAAGGAAGGAACCTCAGTAAAGCCGCCTCTGCCTTCCAACTCTCTGCTTCCACCTCCCTCTTATTCCCTTCATTCACATTTTGCTTCATTAGGTCTTTTTTTCTTTTCGTCCTCGGGTCAGCAAGCCCATGTTAATGATAATGACCCAAAAGCTTTCATGTCCTTGTTGTCTTTTTTGCTTTGCTGCCACTTCATCTTTCTTTTTCAATTCTTCAGCCCAAAATGAATGCAGTTTTTAATTAATTCAAAGCCCACAAAATGGCCCACATCACTAAGCTAGCTGCATGGGATGAAAATAAGAGCAAACATGTAAAATACATTGATATTTTCTTTTTCTTCCTTTTGCTTTTCTTTAAAGATGTTCCTCTTCATTTGGGAGTTTCAATTCAGCTCAAAATTACCTTCTTTAATTTCAAAATCAACCTATTTATTATCAAATCCCCAAAATAATAAAACAAATTGATATTTTTATCAAATTTCAATTAATCTCTTTACTTTTTCATCAATGACTCCCCAAATTTACCTAAATTATATGTCAAATCTAATAAAAATTGGGGATTCATCAGCCCATCAAATTTCAAAACTGGAAAAAAATGCCGAGTACAGTTAATTTTTGAACTTTTTTACACAGCATCTTCTGTCGATTCATCTCTCACTAAAATATGTGGCACACTTATATATTTATTTGTCCTTGTGTGATGATGATGCGACAGAGGATGACGAGTGAAAAAGTCAAAAACTTAATTATGGACAGTTTTACTCCAAAAAAATTTACATGAACATTTTCACTTTCGTAATAATTATGTGACCATTTTTTGCATTTTAGCCCTATAATATATGAATCGTTCAACTAAAAATCACAAATATATATACTACTAGAATCATAGAGAAGCACATAAATGTAAGAAAGGAAGAGAGATTAGAAGTACAATTCCCATTAGTGAAGATTCAAACTTCTTCCTCTGCTCCCACCATCAAAAATTAGAGATTTAGTTGTTGATCGTGGAGGAAGAACACCAACAATGAATGGATAAGTGAGAATCATATTGAAATTTAGTGGGAAAATGAGAAAATGAAGATGGAGAATGAGAGAAAATTAAAATGGAGGCTTAGGATTTAGTGGTGAGGTCGTCCTTCTTCTCTGTCGCCGTCACTGCTCCCTTATCAAGATGGTGGGGATGATATTTTTAATTCTTTTCCGGCAGCTTTCTTTTTTTTTTCTGCACGTGTTCCTGTTTTTTTTTTCTTTTTACTCATTCAATCTTTTGCTTTATTTTCTTCATTTCTGGACCCATTCTTTCATCAAATAAAGGTTAATGTATGTCCCATGTTGCTCTTGGTCTTTTTCTTTAATTCCAAAATGTTGCTAACTAACCCATTCATCTTCAATTACAAACTTTGTTCTTTTGTTCCTTGCCATTCATTCAAAACGCGGGTCTGGTCAAAGAGGAAAGGAACCTTGAAATACATGTTAACACACATGTAAATGTATGAGAATCAATCTGACACTCAAAACCCCTTTTTTAACTAATAGACTTTTTATCTTTTTCAACCAAACTCAAAAGTATTACTCTCTCCTTCCTAAATATAAGATCACTTTGAGGAAGTAGATAAGTTCTTAAATATTAGATCGCTTCCTATTTTATCTCAAGTTTTGCCGAAACTACCCTTATACTCCCTCTTTTCATTGAAAACCCCTCCTCTTTTTAAAGTTAAGTAATTAAAGGGATTTTGGGAAGATCATGTAATTTTATTGTCTTCCTTAATCTCCCCAAATTAATCAAAGTGATCTTATATTTAGGAACGGAGAGAGTATATTCAATTTCAAAACAAGCATATATGGTATATTCTGCCAACTTTCTAGATTAGAGAAGACCCTTCTCAATTTCCAGCCCCTCTAAATTTTTAATTTAAATTCGAGACCAATTTTTGTTTTTGATTTTATAATTTATATCCCATTATGAGGAAGAATAGGGTTAATAGTAAATATTAGGGGGCTTTTTAATGATATATTCCTGCAATGTTTTAGAAATGCCACATTATCCAGTGTTACAACATAACATGTAGTCATATTTTTAAATGTTCATTCAATATTCTAAAGTATTTTTTAGTAGAACATCTGGTATCCGGCCTAGACCAATATTCTTTTAACTCGGAGGATTTATCAATGGTATTGACTAATTCGGATCAAGATGGGTAAGAGCACAAAAGCATCAACAAAGCTCTTTCTTCACCAAGCTAAGTATCTCAAATTGTGGCATTCTCATAACTCGAACTCGAAATTTATGGTTAGAGTGACAATAATATTCTAATTTTTTGTGTGCATCATACAACCATTTGAAATATTTTTAACATTCTAAAGTTTTTATGATTTATCCAACACTTTAATGTATTTTTTAGACGTGTCTAACATTCCTTCACTAAAGGGGTTATTCGGTACCTGGAGTTTGGAGGTGTGGCAGGAGAGGAAAAATTGTGAGTTAAATTTTTGAAAATTAAAGAAGTGAGAAGTGGTATTTTAAAATATAAAAGATGTAAGATAAAAGAGAAAACAAATATTAATTAAAAAATATTAAGTGTTAATTTACTTCTCTAATTTTTATAAATTCTTGTAAAAAATGTTCCCTCCAATGATTTACTTCCTTTCTCTTCATATACCATACATTTGAAGGATTGTTTGATTTACTTCCTTTCTCTTCATATACCATATATATTTGAAGGATTATTTGAGAGTTAATGGCGATGTCAAGGTTTCTCCTCGAAAAATATTTAATGAGCAAAATTTCTGCGAAGAAATTTATTACTTCACTATTAGAATTGGATTAAGATGATAAATAAATACGGCTTGAATTTCAAAACCTCATAAAGTACTTCTAATATGAAAAATGATATAAGAAGGATTGCTCCCGAATCGGACAAGTAAATAAATTTGGAACATAAAACTTTCACTCACATTCAATTGACTAATACCCTTACTCGCTTTGTAATATCATTGTTGAAGGGGTTAATAACATTTATCATTGTAAACAAAATTGATGCTAGTTTCTAATTGTCTGAAGTGGTTAATGTCTTTAATCGAATGGTTAATATCGTAACTATAAGGTTAATGCCTCAAATTTAGTTATTCCCAAACAACCTTTCTTGTTCCAAAACAACCTTTCTTGTATCCTTTCGTTCCAACTTTATGAAATTTAATTTAAAGAATATTTATTTGTTTTTTATTTAAAATTGTGTGAGAAGAAACATGTTGCAAATCAAAAACAAAGTTTCCCTCCTAGTACTCACCTCACATTAATTACCAGTGATGATCCAAGCAAACACCGATGTTAGAACCTAGAAGCATTAAAAATAAACATAACCTCATTGGGATCAATTTGCTGTCCACAAGTGTCTTCAGGTTCACGGTTATTCTTTCCACCCTTTTTAATGAAAACGTGGATTGCATTATAACATCATGCGGTTACAACAGATGTTCATAATTCTCATACCTCTTTCAGTGCCATTGGGTCGTGTGTCCTAAATAAGTGCATCCCAACCCTTTTAGGGTATAGTATAAGGACATCACAGCGATGCCAATTAATGAGTAGGACCCGCAATGAACTAATCTTCTCGTGCTTACAAAAATACATTATAATTCCAGGCTTGCAGCTTCTCTATCTCTCACACACACAGCTTGAATTCACAGAAATAATGGAAACAAAGGCTACTTCGTCACCCACATGCAAAGCAAAAGTTCCGTTACTAGAATCTGTACAAGAGGCTCATCATGATTATCATGAGGATATCGCTCAAAGGATTTGGGTTGAATCAAAGAAGCTATGGCACATCGCAGGTCCTGCAATCTTCAGTCGTGTAGTTACTTATGCCATGTTAGTCATCACTCAAGCCTTTGCCGGCCATCTCGGTGACCTCGAACTCGCCGCCATTTCCATCGTCGTCAATGTCATCCTCGGATTCGACATCGGCCTTCTAGTATGTGTACACATATACATATATATACATATACATACATACATACATATATGTGTGTGTGTGTGTATATACACACACACTCTTAAAAAGGTGAATTAATCATGGAGTTACGTACTCCTAATATATTGGTGTATGAACTAATCATGGAGTACGTACACTCCTACTATATTGGTGTGTGTGCGCGCACTAAAAAGAAGTACATTTTAACCTTTTTTTCTTTTTGCTAAATTCTGTGACTACTTAGAATTTCTTTTTTCACTTCAAAGTTCAAATCTTTGATACATGGGTTTGTGTGATTGTGTTTAATCATCAGCTGGGTATGGCGAGTGCCTTGGAAACACTATGTGGGCAAGCCTTTGGGGCGAAAAAATATAACATGTTGGGAGTGTACCTTCAACGTTCATGGATTGTTCTTTCCATGTGTTGTGTTCTTCTCTTGCCTATGTTCTTATTTGCTTCTCCAATCTTGAAGCTTTTGGGTCAGCGTTCAGATATTGCAGAGCTTTCTGGTGTTGTTGCATTATGGATGATACCTCTTCACTTCAGTTATGCATTGCATTTTCCTATTTGGAGATTCTTGCAGTGTCAGCTCAAGCCTGGAGTTATTGCTTGGATGACTATATTAGCACTTGTGGTTCATGCGTTTGCGAGTTGGTTGTTTGTGTACAAATTTCAAACTGGAGTGATTGGAACAGCCGCCACTATGAATATATCTGGGTGGGTTATGGATATTGGGTTTTTGCTTTATTGCTTTTGTGGAGGTTGTCCTCTCACTTGGTCTGGTTTCTCCATGGAAGCCTTTTCTGATTTGTGGGATTTCGTCAAACTTTCTGCAGCTTCTGGTATCATGCTATGGTAATATAGGAGTATAATTAATGTCTGCATATTAATATGTTTAGTCTTATGTTTCATTGCTTTCATACACACTCACGCGCGCACTGTTTTCTTTATTGGATAGTGTGATCTAATAATTTCACTCACAGCTTGGAGAACTGGTACTACAGAATTCTGATATTGATGGCAGGGAATCTCGATAATGCGGAGATTGCAGTGGATGCTTTGTCCATATGGTAAGTACATTAAAAATATTGATATACATGTTATTTTTTAGCCTAAAGTATACTCTTGGTCCCATATGTTTACATCAAGTTTCAATTTAGTCCTATATGTTTGGAAAGTACACTTTTAGTCCCTTATATTTGCATAAGTTTTGATTTAAAATGTATACTTGATGCAAACATAAAGGATTAAAATGTATACTTTAACCTATTTTTTATCCACCAAGATAAAAATATTCACATGCTATGTCATTTCTTTCACATGTTATTATTGTTCACTATTATTATTATTACTAATAATAATAATAATTTGACAGCATGGCCATCAATGGGTGGGAGATGATGATTCCTCTTTCATTCTTTGCTGCAACTGGGTACGAACAATGACCCTTTAAAATTTAAATATTTTTTAAAATCTAAACTGCTATATTTGCTCATGGCTTTCAGTAAAAAAACATTAGCTCACGACCTCTTAGCCTTAGTGAGTAGTAGATTTAATAGAGCTAATTACCTAATTTGGGAGATTAATGTTAGCAATTACTTTTTTTTATGACTAATGTTAGCAATTACTAAATCAGTTAAGTTTATATGTTTTTCAAGAATACTTTTATTTCAATATAATGTAATAATTTAGGCCACAGTAAATTAGAGTATGACTTAGTTTTCCCAATATTTCATCAGGTCTTAAATATAAGATTTCTTTGACTTTTTTGTAGAAGTTAAGGAAACAAATTAGACACTAAATTAAAACATTCGACACATGTAATTAACTTATATGTAGTGTATGAGTATGATGAAAAATATAATTATAAAATTTTTTAAAATATTAATTTTGCATCTTTAATTTTTTTTAAAAAAAGTCAAAATGATTTTATTATTATTAGAACCAAAGGGAATATCTTTTACAGAATCCAACATGTAGCTCACCTTTACCTCTCCCCCCTCGCCCTCCATTTTCCATTTTGTCTCTCCAAATTTCTCAATCCCAACCGCCATTTTTTTGGCGTCTCAGTGAGAAAGAGAAGCTTATTCCATAGTTGTTATTATCAGAATTTAATGGAAATCCACAGGTGATTTTCACTCCTATCCCTCCCTTCCCCCTCTATGTCTCTCCTCTCAAGAATAATTTAGGAAAATAGTGACAAAAATTTAAAGATGGCCTAATTCTCCCTCGTATCCCATTTATAAGACTAATTTTGGCTTTTGAAAAGAAATTAAGGATGCAAAATGAATCACTTTAAATTGTCTATAATTACATTTTTCCTCAAAACTAATACATTCTACTCATAAAATAACTTATATTGTAATTACATAATAAGACAATGTGTTTTCTTATATAATTTGATAGTCTAATTTACTTTATTATTTTTTTTAAAAAAAGAGTTAAAATAAAATAAGCTTCACATTGCAACAAGATTAAGAGCTAAATTAAAGGTAAATATTATATAATGTTGAGGTAGGAACTATCAAATTAATGTAAGCTTTGGTGATAAGAAAACACAATCTTAATGCAGATACAGTTAAGTAATTTACCATATTTTAGCATTACAACATAACCTTTCAATTTAATTATTGGATGAAAAAAATAGTAATAAAGTTAGGCACATCTTTTTCTGTCTTTTGTTGTCATAGTCGAAGGACATTTTTGTATCAGCAAACAAGAATGTGTACGACTGTAGCCATCCTCTAGATCGGTCGAACGCGCTCAATCATCTTTCTCACGTTGTCTGTCACATCTCAAAATTACGTTGACCGCTCAATCATCATACCCTGTCTGTCTCATCTTAAAAGGATAGATTGGCGGTTCAATCTATTCTTGGCCGCCTTGTCTTTTCTTAATAGTTGAGACAACCCATATATTAATACGAGGTTATTAACAATAATCAGTAGTTGATTGAGCTGGTAAGTAGGATAGAACCCCGTAAGAATGATAACATGTGTTCGAATCCTGGGAAGCCCTTTCATTGGGAGATGAGACAAACTTACCTATGTAGGCAACACTTCTACCCTTAAGTCCGGATTAGTCGGTTGTCAATAACCTTCGGATTACAGGTGTATTTTACCAAAAAAATAATATGATGCTACTTACGTCTTCGGCAAGAGCCTAGTTTTACACTTGGAATTGAATCGTTCCTACTTTTACTTTTTACGAATATGGTGTCGATTTTTCTGTTACGTATGAAAATATGTAAGTCCTCACAAGAAATTAGATTACTTTTCTTATTTGTCCTCTCTCTCGTTACTCACTCTTTCAATTTTCGATCATATAATCAACGTTTATGTGATCAACATTGAGTATGTTTAACTCGACTTATTTTTAGAAATAAGCTAGCTTATTTTGAATAAGTCAACTTATTTTGGGTGTGTTGTTTTTTTCTATGTTTCGCTGTACTTATTTGTCATTTAGCTTATTTGAAATAAGTCAGCTTATTTATAAGCCACTCAAGATAGCTTATTTCAGAAAATAAACCAGCTTATTTTTTTTACATAACTTAAAAATAAGCTAGCTTAAAATAAGCCCCTTTAAACAAAAATTCATTCAAACATGTTTATAAGTCAAATGGAAAAATAAGCCACTTTTTCAAAGTTTATCAAACATAAAAATAAGTCAACCTAGAACTTGTTTTTTAACTGACTTAAATATAAGTCAGCTTAAAAATAAGCCACTTTTCAAGCTTAAAAATTAACTATATGGGATAATTCCATTATTTCACTGAACGGCGCTAAAGGGTTGGATGTGTTACCCAATAAGGCTATTGGTTCAATCTTCCTCTTGCTTAATATATAGGTCATAATTCTTAAGTCATAGGTACACAACCAGCTAGTTTTTATCTCTAACATAAGTGATGCATATTTGTTGTGAATGTGATTCAGTTTAGTGTGGGTTCTCGTGGTAGGATGACACTCCATGTGTACGTTCATTTTGTCACACTTTTTGGTGCTTTTTGCAGAGTGAGGGTAGCAAATGAGTTGGGAGCTGGGAATGGAAAAGGAGCCAAATTTGCAACAACAGTGTCGGTGGTGACGTCAACCATTATAGGAGTAGTCATATGTGTCTTGTATATGATGTTTCACAATCAAATTGGCTATTTATTCTCTTCGAGTAAACCAGTGCTTGACCAAGTCAACCATCTCTCTCTCCTCTTAGTTTTCACCATTCTTCTCAACAGTGTTCAACCGGTTCTCTCTGGTGTGGCTGTGGGGTCAGGGTGGCAGTCCTACGTGGCATACATAAACTTGGGTTGCTACTATCTCATTGGTTTGCCTCTTGGAATTTTAATTGGTTGGGTCTTCCACCAAGGAGTCATGGTACGTAACCATATTTCCAATTTTAATGTTCATCTTTAAAAAAAAAAAAGATTGATTTAATACTCTCTTATACATCTCACATTTATAAAGTTGATCATCATCTTAAATATAAGATTTCTTTCTAATCTTTTTCATTTTTTTGCAAATATTACCATTATTATTGATGCTTTCTAAAAAATAATTAGAACAGTATAGGAAGCATTATGAAATGAAATATATTTTGTCTCAGGGTATCTGGGTGGGCATGATTTTTGGAGGAACGGCTACTCAAACCTTGATATTGGCCCTTATTACCAGTCGTTGCAATTGGGACACAGAGGTGTGTGTGTATTTCAATTTCGTACATTTATTAATTTCCACAAGCCTTATTATATATATGGCATGGCAAATCTTACAAAACTCACCTTGTTAATGGCAGGCTCAAAAAGCAAACTTGATCCTTAGGAAGTTGGAAGATGAAACCTGAGAAGCGTTGTAAGCTTCAAATAAGTTTATATGTTTTTGTTTGCTCATTAGTGGGCATCATCTGATCGATTTGGATTGTCATGGAAGGAATGGTTTATATGTTTAAAAAGTCCATAGAATTTTAGTTCTATACATGCTTCAAAGCAAGTAGTCCAGTAGCAATATACGAAATCTGCTAAGGTCTGTAAGTTTATTCAATGATAAAAACAAATTAGGAAATGAGAAGAAGTACCAAAAAGAACGAAGAAATGAGACATGTATTTTACAAGAAGGAAGATCTTGGTGGGAGAGGTGAGAAAAATGGAGATGGAGAGGGAGAAGGTGTGTGTGAAAGTGAGAGGGTTGGGATTTTTTTTTCTTAAAAATCAAAATCAAAAATAAATAAGATAATGGAATCCAATTTAACCGAACTAACAATAAGCTAATGGACTTGTCATTGTTACCGAAATTTGTAAAGTTCAGGGGCGCTTGCCCAACAAAAACGTATATTTTGATAGATACACATCGGATAAAAGTATATGATTATGTTTTGACCTTTCACCCATTAATACAATATTTTCAAACACCATTTTGGAACATATGAACTGATTTTAGGTTACGCAAGTTGGTGAAAAATTAATTTAAATAATTTCAAGCATATTTAATTCATCTAAATAGGTCAACTTAACAATATGTAGAACTGGAGGTGTGGTATCATCTTTCACAATAATGTTTCTGAATCCAATTCGTTACAAAGTAGAATAAGGTATAATAAATGTGTTAGTTAATCTATGACAGAAGTGGAAAACAATGACTTTTTAGTGAGAGAGGCTTTCACATTATTAGTACCTAATAATGCATTCCAAGAGGATATATATAGAAAAACAAACCCGTTATCATGTATTTTCTGAACCAATTTTGATATATGAATGAAAATGGATTTTGGTTGGGGCTTATTTTTCAAGTGTGTTTTGTTTGGGAATCTGGGCAGTAACGATGTTTGGGAGAACAGCAATTCAAACCTTACTATTGGTCCTTGTAACCATTTGTTGCAGTTGGGACACAGGTAAATATATTTATAGCCTTTTGTTCTGGATCATTTATTCATACAAGCCTTATATAAGCAATGATCAATCTTTGAAAAGAGCCATCTTGTCGGCTTAACAATGGCAGGCTGATGAATCAAACTTGTTCCTTCAGTCGTTCATTAGCATCAAACAAGAATGGGCTTCTTCGTTTTTTCCAAGTTTTGTTTGGGCTCATTATGTATGGGCATCTTATTGGTTTGAGTTGTAATGGAAGAGACACTAATTTACACTCTTTTGTTCAGTCCTAATTATTATAAGACAATTTTGACTTTTTTTAGATCAATTAATGATACAAAATTAATAAATTGTAATTAATTATAGTTATATTTTTTCCTCAAAACTAATTTATTTCATTTATAACTAATATATAATCTAATTACATGTGTCATATATTATAATTTAATGGTATAATTTACTTCCTTAACTTCGACAAAAAAGTGAAAGTGATGTTATATTTATTACAAGAGGGAGTATATGCGCGAGCGCGTAAACTCCAAAGAATTTTTGTTTGTACACACACATCACGGGTTTTAATTCTATGCTCATCTCATCACCCTTCTCATCACCACAAATACACACAAATAAATAAACACATGGTGGACCCCACTAGGAGAGAGGTTATGGGACCCACCATGTGCTTATATTTTTGTGTGTATTTGTGGTGATAAGTAACATGGGTGATGAGCATGGAATCACAACCCCACACATCACTCATCGGAAGAACAAGAAAAGTCATGATAAATCTGGTTTCAGGGCACTATAATTCGGGCTTCTGATGATGAAAGGCTTGAGCCCAACATAATAGTTCCGCCGAATTGTCTGTTTCCTTATAAGCCCAAATCAAAATGCCAGACCCTCATTTATCTAATGCCAGCATCCCATATTAATAAAAGGCTCAAATTTATGAGGGAAAAGAAGTTCTATAAAGAATTCAGGGTTGAGCAAAACGCCATAAATTTCATTTATGCTCATCACTTGTTTACATCACTTTAATGGTGGTCGTAGAAAATTGGGAGTTTTAAATTAGATAAGGTTTTCTCAAATAAATTTGGTGATCCGATCTTCTAAATGTTGTTATTTGCTCGCACATAATCAAAGTCATTTTAAAGTTCTGGAATTATTATTGAGAAGCTTCTGATTAATTTTCTGCCTTGTTCAATCTTACCCATTGTGAAGAGTACACTTTATAAACATAATGAAACCATTGATAAAAGTTTTCTCAACAATAATACATATAATTGAACAAAGAGAACATTCTTGATTACAAGAATAAATTGATGGTTGGTACATGACTACGATTGATGAAGAGGCAGTGCACGTGTGCAATCAAAATGGGCTTAGTAAGATGTTTTGTCATTGCCTATACTTACCAACTGGCGCCCTTGCAGAATTATAAGAAAAGATATATATTGACAATGCTAAAGAGACAATATTCTTCACATGTTCGGATACTCTCTCTGTGGTCACTGAATGAGAAAGCCATATTTATTTTTTGAGTTTATGTATGTGTGTGGTCATTAATTATCTTTTTATTTTATAATCATTTGGGCTAGGCAATAATTTTTTTTGGATCATATTATCAAATATCCAAACAATCGATCAGTTCCAATTGAGTTTTGTGATTGAGTCTACGATACCTTTTTTCATGTGTCTCTAATAACAATGTGAGATTTCATACCTCAGTTCTTTCATGTTTTAATCTAGCTAATAATTCACCGATAGATTAATTAAGAGCTCTCAAGCGTGCCGTTATCACTTATACTAGATACTTCAATTTGCTTCTGCTCAATTTTTGTCCACACACACCAACATCGGTTTGATATAATGCCAATGTGGCTCCTCAATGCTTCTTCATCTATCTGTCAAAGTTTCTATGCTTGAAGTAAGGCAATGCGTTTAAGCATGCTGAGTAATGGACAGCAATATTTGAGCAACATTAGCTGTACTTTTGTGACACAATATAATAATTGAATTATGAGCATTTTTTTCCCACGAAATTAAATGTCAAAGTGGTAACTGTGTGCGTGTTTCTTGCTTAGCTTCTTTCATTCTGGTGGCATTTTTCAGCAATCAAATAATAGTAGTAATAGCGGTGAAACCATTTCAGGTACCTGTCCCCTACAAGGTGGTCCAGTGCTTGCTCACCTAATTACTACCATATGTGGGATCTCAGCCCCATGCCCATATTCTCAATAATGGGAGGACCAGATAAAAATGAAGGAAAATTATGGGAATTTTGATTTTGGAAAAGGGGATCGGAGGAATTTGTCATATTCCATAACCTCAAAGACTTAAACCTGAAGTATGCAATTTCTCAAGTCTTTTTTTTTTGCCAAAATGTCTAAAGTCAAATTTCTATTATTACCTATGAAGTTATTTTTTTTCCAACCACCAATATTTATGCCCTTATTGGAAGAAAAATGTAGCTAAATAAATAATTTTTGGATTCGCTAAAAATTCAAATACCCTTGATATGATTTTATAAAACATGTCATTAAGAGGGACAGGATGAGTAGGAAAGAAGTGGAGAGATAAGATTGAATAAAGGCCATGTTTGGTGGGATGGAAAGCAATATGAATAAAGGAAATTCAAGTAATAGAGATACAAAATCCTCATGTTATGTTTGGTAGGCCATAACATAGTACTTTTACTAAACTTTAAAGTTTACTTGCATCAAATAGAATTTCATTTCAATTTTTTTTGGGGTTTGTAATCTGGTATATCATGGGTCAGCCCCTATGTCACGGGGAACTCAACGGGCTCAAACTAATCCAGATTCACATCGGGAACCTCCACTTAAGGGGGTCAAGGGGCAGACTGCATTCCATAGCTCGAACTCGAGACCTTTGATTAAGTGGTGAAGTGAGACTACCACTATATCAACCACACTTGGTTGATTTTATTTCGATCTTTATCAAGTATATGATTTAATTTACTTCATTTTTTTGTCAAATTTGTCAAGTTACAGTATGTTTAGTATTTTTATCCTTGCAATGTCAATCGGTTTTTTGTGAGCTCTTTCCTTTCTCATTCCAATTTTAATTCTCTTACTTTTTTTTGGACATAAGTTTTAATTCTCTTACGAAGCGTATGCATATGCATTAATAGTACCAAACGTAGCCAATTGACTACAGAAGTTTCTAATAATTTTGATATATTCAACATAGTA
The DNA here is from genome assembly GCA_029929735.1 of Mimosa pudica. Classification (NCBI taxonomy): domain Eukaryota; kingdom Viridiplantae; phylum Streptophyta; class Magnoliopsida; order Fabales; family Fabaceae; genus Mimosa; species Mimosa pudica. The sequence goes on along the minus strand of JAKELP010000017.1, from coordinate 6,049,681 downwards.
GTTAGTACCCTTTGAAATTAGGAGTGATATATTTGCGACCTTGCGGGCGATATTGTTATGTGTGAAGAACGTCATGATTAAAAGCTATGAAATGAATAAAAAACAAACAAAAAAGAGAAGAGCTGAACAACCCGTATAGATAGATATGCTGATGTAAACCCTCGTCAAGGTTATTGGATTCATTATTATCATAAGAAGGAACACGAATTCTATTGTAAAAGAATAACTGGAAGTGATTTTTTTTCTGTGCAGTTATGAACACATATCTCTTTACTTTTTGTAAAGTTAATCATATGAAATGACATCATCAGTGACTTAAAGAATGGTCGAAACAAGAGCCCTCATTCTTCACAACACTTTTCTAATCATCACAATTCTTGACTTCTATGGCTAAATTACCTTCACATTCAACAATCCATCGGCCCAAAGCAAAATATATCCAAAGTAATATTTTAAATATTCAAAAGGAAAATTAATAATGATATGAAGCATTATCATACGTACAAATTAGTAGAAACTAGTAATTATTAGTCATAGACTATAAAATGAATAACTACCGATCAGAATTCAGAGATGGAATTCTATTTATAAAAACAATATTACATGTCTAGTTTTCAACAACAGTCTATTTTGTGAAGGATCTTGGGCTGATTCATTGGTTTTTTTAATGAAAAAAGTGAACTTATAGATTGAAGCGGTTCCCTTATCTTAAACATGTTTGTACTAAAAACACCGATGGATTTGAGTTTTCCAATAGAATTTACCTTAGTATATTTAGGTCGCTAATATACTTTGAGTTTACCATGTGTCGCCTTTATAAATTATCTCAAATTTTGAAGGGATAGAGTTTTGAACTCTCAACCTCTTGAGGTATACTCATGCCTTAACCAATTTAGTTATTTGGGTAAAAGATCAAATTCGCCCCGGAAGTTTTCACCCAGGATCATATTTGCCCCTAAACTATTTTTAGGATCAAATTTGCCCCTGAAGTCTCATTTTGGGTTCAAACTTACCCTTTTTGGATGGTCAACTATATGTTGACTGTTAAATGAATATGTGGACATTAAAAAGTTGAGTTGGCATATGAGGTGGCATTATGTTCTATTAGTCAGCATATTGTTTTAAAAACACAAATGTACACGTGTGAAATAAGTGTTATGTGAGAGTGGGTATCATTAACTAAAACACATTTTTGGTCTGCAGAATCAAACAAAACATTCGTTAAAAAAAAGAATCAAACAAAACAAATAAAAACTAACAGAAGCGACGAAGATTCGAAGGATGAAGCTGGGTTTTGAACGAAGAGGTGATTCGATCTGAAGGAAGAAATGGAACAATGAAGCGAAGAAGCTGGGTTTTGGGTTTGGGCGAAGCTGGTTTTCTGGAAGGAAATGAAATTGGACAAGGTGGTCTCATTTGGCCCTAAATCTGGCCCTAAATCTTTTGCAGTAGTTGAGTTGCAATTTTCATATTCTTTTTATTTTTTTTTGCCAGACTAATTTTTTCATATTCACAAACTCCAAGTTAGTCCATTTCACCATAATCTTGAACAACTCTGTTATTCTTTCCCCTGTTCTTCCATAATTGTTAAATTCATTTCAATATAAAAATAATTGTTAAAGGACATAAATAATTTGTATTTCCAACTTAACGAACATTAATCTCCTTCTTCCTCTTCCTCTTCTTCTCCTTCTTTCTGATTTCTTTTTTCAATCTCATACATCAAAATCAACATCAAAGGACAAAACGCACATTCAGTTTATAAAAAATCAAAACCATATCATGTCCTATGAAATCTCCTTCAAGATTCTTCACCACCTTGTTAAAAAATTCCTCTTTTGATTTTCAGGAAAATCAAACCCTAATGTTAATGAATAAAGATAGACGTGCGATGAAACTTGGAATATTGAAATTGACGGAGGAACCAAAGTATTCCATTTATAGAAGCGAGTTTTTTCAGAGACTGAAGTATCGTGGTGATACAGTGACTGAAAACGTAGAAGCGAGTTTTCTGTTGCTTCACCATATCTGAAAAGTACCACTGATATTTTCTCCGATCCATATGTAGATCAAGAACATTTGTGCCAACATGTTTATTCCCCTCAGTCAGACTTGGAAATCATTGAAAATAATGGTTTTTGGAAATCATTGAAAATAATGGTTTTTGGTTTTTCTGAAGTTTTGAAGACGAACGGCAAGATCGATAGTTGGGTAAACGATTGGTAGATCTGGAAATTTTGGAGTTTTCTTTTTTCTTTTTAATTCTTAATTAGTGCATGAGAAGAGAGAAATGAGAGATTATGAGCTGGCAGTACTTGCATGACATGAAATGAGAGATTATGAGGTGGCAGTACTTGCATGAGATGGCTGGTGATGTAATTTGACATATGGGCACTTTGACCAATTTAACGGTCAAATTTAACATTAGGTTAAGAGAGGGGTAACATTGATCCTTTTTATAAACTTCGAGGGTAAAATTGATCCTAAAAAAACTTCAGGGGCAAATATGATTCTGAGGGAAAACTTCTGGGGTAAATTTGATCTTTAACCCTTAGTTATTTAATCATTGTGATTGATTTTATGGAAAAAAAAACATTGTGATATCATTTGCAAACTATTATATTTATAATATTTAAACTCCCACCATTGTAGTTATATTTGATCACATATATTTCTTTGCATTATATTTTAATTTGATATATTATGAAATATTTTTGTTAAAATATTTTATATTCATATACACTACATAGCATTTAATAATAATATAAAATATATTAGTAATATAAAATATACTTATTAATAATAATACTTATTAATAAAATATATAATTTAAAATAGTTTTTGTTAAAATCTACTTATTTTGATCACATACCATTTCTTTGCATTATGAACTTAATAATATAAAATATTGTTTTATTAATAATACTTTTTTTACATAAATAATAGTAGTATTTTATATTCATATACACTACATAACATTTAGTATTTGTATTTTCTATCTATAATAATTATCATTTTCTGAAATATTTTTATTGAATTTTTTTATTTTATTATATATTATTAATTTATAAATATTTTCAAATTTTTCCTACTAATATTATTTGTTATATAGTACATTATTAAAAAAATTAAAATTACATTTGTAATAAATCTACACATATATATGTATGTATGTTTATTTTAAATTTTATTAATATGCATACTATATTTTATTTATCAATATATGTGTGTGTGTATTAAAATAATTAAATTGATATTTTATCGTACTGTTTTTGTTGAAAGACCGATATTCATCAAAAGGGCCTCCCAAAGTGGATGTTGACTAACAAGAGGGGAACTTGTAAAGAGATTTGGCACAGTTTTTTAAGTTTTATATTATTATTGTATCTATTTCTTTGTTTAGTTTCATTGAATGTAATTATCATTATCATGCATGAATTTTAAAAAGTTGATCATAGATTAGATTATTAGGACCTGTTTGTTCGGAGGGTAAGGGAAATGACCCACCTCCTTATTTGGTATGAAAAATGGGGTCGGGTTCTCTCAGAATCCCTCCCCTCTTATTCCCTCCTTTTCCTCTCATAAACTCTCTCTTTTGGCCATTTAAATTCATTTAGGAGTCCATAATTTGCTTCTTGTATAATTAAAAATAAAAAAACTTGTATTATAATATAAAATAAATGAAGAACTTTTAATTTTTATTTTTGAAAATTTTTTAGCAAAAACAATTTCAACTATCTAGACCTATTCCATTTCAATAGAATGATCTATAAGAGATACAGACTTATCCAGTTAACTGTAAAATTATTATCCAGTTAACTGTAAAATTATTTTACAGTTAACTGGATAAGTCTGTATCTCTCATAGATCATTTTATTGAAATAAAATAGGTCTAGGTAGTTGAAATTTTTTATGCTAAAAAATTTTCAAAAATAAAAAATTAAAAGTTCTTTATTTATTCTATACTGTTTTTATTTTTAAAGGTACAAGTGACAAATTATGAGCTCTTAGATGAATCTGAAAGACTAATATAATATAAAAATTCAAGTGATTGAGGAAAAGGAGGGATTCTGAGGGCAAGGGATTCTGAGAAACGCCTTCCCCATGAAAAATTGGAGGGGAGTGAGTCAAAGTTTGTCCTTCCCTTTCAAATCCTTTATTTTGATTATCTCGAAATTCGGGAGAGGAGCTAATTTCTTGTACCACTTTGTCCCATACTTTCCTACTGTTTCCAATATGGTACGCGCTACTCTTCTCTCTTCTACACATTTTTTATGAAGGTATCAATCTGGTTACAATCATGTGGGACGACGAGTCTTTTCAATGGCTTAGCCGAAGCCACCGAAATGTATGTGAGGTGGTAACAGGGAAGAGATTGGGAGATGGAGACAATGAAAGAGGAAGTTACGGGGTGGTATAGTAGAAGAAGTAGATGTTTTTTTTTATCTTCTTTCTTTATGTCGCAACCCAACAGAGGATGGTTTTCAATTCTTGTTTTTTTCTTCTAAATGCGTTGCTTTTTTCCTTCCAGATCCGTTGCTTCCTGCTTGATGGATCTTTTATTAGCTCTTTGCCACTATATTTTAAACAACAAATTAAGTGTTCCGTAAAATAACTTTAATTTCTTTTTTTTCTATTGCGTAAATAGATCAGAAAAAAATCAAGCATGAGCTTTTTGACCACCCAAAAAAAGAAAAGTTTGATCAAGAGGATCCATCATCGTCATTTGTTAAAGAAAATTATACATAACAACCAAAAGGGTGATAAAAATGGGGGGGGGGGGGGGGGGAACAACTCATTGTTGTTGATGGATTTCAAAATTTACAGTCGATTTTAATTTCAAGATATCTTTAATTTAAGAATTTGCATTAATGATATAGATCTATAATGAATTACTTTTAATTGAGATCTTCAAAGTTTGATCGAATTAATTGCAGCTAAATATCTCACCCTCCAATCACAAATTTCTCAAGAAATCCTATACGCCCATGCACGGACACTTCTCATCCTGAGAAATAGTGTGATGGATGAAGAATATTAAACAGCCAAAGACCTAAACTACTGTAAATTTTACTATAGAAATCAAATAATTGTGGGGATGGAGGGAAAGTTGATGCACACATATTGTCTGGTGTCACATTGATGCAACCCATATTCCATGCGTTGCTCTAGAATCTCAGTGAAAATGAAGGTGGGTGTCACTTATATCAAGCAATGCATTTTTTTTAAATCATGTCCAACACATTTCAAAATTCCATAGTCATAGTTAATCTTTCAACCTCATTAATTTTGTCCATTTATCTCTATTAGTCACTTTATACCGAATTAACACTTTTAGTCAAATTAACCAAAACACGCAATGTCCATTTTCAGTGCATATGTATACATGATTGCTTTGATTCAACCTAATTATGAACATTAATCATTCTATTCAATCAATCATCAGGTTGACAATATCCAAAATAAAGTACACACACCTACTTGTGTAAATTTTTCTTTGGCGGAAAACCTATTTGTGTAACTTCCTCCCTTGGTAAACCTACTCTTCAATTGGTTGTCCATAAAACAAATGACTTTTACACTATTAAAATTTATAATCTCCATCCTATACCATATAAATTTTATGGCTGGACCAAAAAAGTTTGGTGAAATTATTTGGAGTGTTAAACTTTTTAAAAACTATCATACCCTTTCGCGTTCTATATTTGAGTCATTTTAAAATTTAAAAATTTTACTAGAAATTAAAAATTAATTAAATAATTAACATTGTCTAAAAAGTTTGAACTTATCCAATTAAATTAAATGGGCCATATTAAAAAGAGCCAGATCCTTCCGTGGAATTGGTACACCCGTGGTAGAAATAAACATATTTCAGATGAATTTAACGACTGGATAGCTGGACATTGACAAATCCTAATATTTGTATAATCTAATATGCTAAGATGAGGTTTTTAATATATTTAAGATATAATAGTTTATGAGAGCTCCTAATAAACCCATAATTTAATATCTATTATCTAACATTATTCCTATAATTTAAGTTGATTTGAATTAATTAGAATATATTATATTATCAACCGATATAAATATATAATTTAATATGAATATGTGTTAGGATATAATGAAGATCCTGATTTAAAGATTTCTTTGAGAATATCTTCTTATTAATAAAGTCATATATCCATACACACACACATTCAAGAGTTATTTTGCCTTGTACAATCCAACACGAAGCCCCTATAATACTATAGTCCCTATAATACTATAGTCCTAACCACTAACCAACTAGATTCTGCCCTTTTTTCTCTCCCTCTTTTTCTTCCCTCTCCATCCTCATTTTACAAGATTAAAACTCTTGTTGCGGTGGTTATTAGGGAAAATGTCATTTAAATCCCTCCGAATATACAAAAGGACAATTCAGGAACTCAAACTTCCAAAAGGACCATGAAGGAACTAGGACCTAGTTGACATTTTAAAATTGTGTGAAAAGACAAAATTGCCCTAATCACAAAACAGAAATTACTAACCACCCGTACACCCACCATTTTCAATAGGGTGGTTAGTAATTTCTGTTTTATGATTAGGACAATTTTGTTTTTTCACACAATTTTAAAATGTCAACTAGGTCCTAGTTCCTTCATGGTCCTTTTGGAAGTTTGAGTTCCTGAATTGTCCTTTTGTATATTCGGAGGGATTTAAATGACATTTTCCCTGATTAAATGTGAAAAAAACCAAATAAAGTGGGTAGTAAAATTACCTTTTAGGTAAAGAGATAAACAAGCGCACACGTTTTTTCTCACCGTTTTGACAAATAAAGGTTGATGATGATATGATTGATTGTGATGATATATTCACTCTCCAATCCATAACATATAATACTTCTACTAATTCATTAGACGTAAACAAAATTAATATACTTAGCTGAGTAAATTTGTGATAAATTAATTTTTTAGGGAAAATCACAATCAAGTCCCTCTTAAGAGAATTAATCTTAACTAGTACCAAACAATAATCGAATCATATTGAAATCATATGGGGTTTGTATTATATTAAATGGCTTTTCATTGACAATGCAATAGTTGTCAATACCAAGTACTCTATGAATTGTCAATGTAGCTCTTAAATAATTTATTTAACATTGACAACTCAAGACTTGTATTGAATTGTCAATGATAAATAATTTAATATCACCAAGTCCTTTGAGACATCAATATAATTTTATTATTGTTTGATACCTAGCTAGTTGTGATTAATTCCCTTCCTATTTCCTAGGGGACCTTGCTGTGATTTCCCTTTTTTATGCATAACCTATATTAAAAAAGATTTCAAAGAAGAGATGAATTAAAAATAAAAGGAATAGTATTCACTACAAGAAAATTTTTCCCACGTCACAGTCTGAATATCTCTGTTTACAGAACCGCGACATATGGTTAAACACATGTTACAATTCATCTATATATGCCATGACATATGTTTTTTAATAAAAAATCTTATATACAGACACGCCACCATTTTTCTCTCTTTTTGTTAACCACGTGTTGTGGTATAGCATTTTTTTATCCATATGGTTTTTCTAAAAAATATTTACATATGCTGCGGTTTATCCACATGAATCGTGACATCTCTGGTTATTTTTTATAACAAAAATCACATATGTCCCGGTTTACCTTAATAATCTGCGACATGTAATATTTTTTGTAAAAAAAATTTACACAAGTCCCGATTGATCTAAATAATCCGTGACACCTAGTTATTTTTTTTTTTTAAAAAAAGGTTAAAGTACACTTTGGTCCATTATATTTGCATCAAGTTTCAATTTAGTTCTTTATATTTGGAAGTATACATTTAGTCTTTTTTGTTAACAAATGTTAACATCACAATTTTAAATAGTTAATAGAAGATTAAAATATCAAAAAATATTTAAATTAAAATATTTTACTGTAATTATTCTTATATTTTTAAAATGTGTCATTTTTACCACCCCACTTAATTATGAAATAATCTTTTAGATTTAAGTGAAAATAACGATGTTAACAAAAAAAGCTAAAAGTATATTTTTCAAACATAAAAGACTAAATTGAAACTTGATGTAAAGATAAGAAATCAAACATATACTTTAGCCTTAAAAAAATACAGATGTCAAGGTCTATCTAAATAATCCGCGACATCTGATAATTTTTTTTGAAAGAAATAACGCATGTCCCAATTATCTAAATAATTCGTGACATCTGATAATTTTTTTTGAAAGAAATAACACAAGTCCCAATATTTCATTTTAGAAAAAAAATTTTACACATGTCTTGATTACCTAAATTATCCTATATATATATATATATATATATATATATGGTTATTGTTTTTTATAAAAATTTACACATGTCTCATTTTCTTTTTATTTAATTTCTTAAGGTTATGGTCGGTTTCATCTAAAACAGTGACACGTATCTCGCTTTACGTTTTAATTTTTTCTCATGATGTTGCGATTTGTGGGCTCAGAGATATATGTAAATGATCATATTACTCTTAATTTTTCATTTATTTTCGGGCCCATTTCCAACATTTCTAGTAACCAAAGGTACCCTAAAAAGCAGAAAAATAATCTTTCCACATTGACATTATGAATCGCTTTCTCTCTCTCCCAGTTTTCATCCTTATCATAATATTCATCTTCTGATATGTAAATTTGTTCAAGTTAATATCTATCTCATTCATCTTTCCTCAGTGAAATGGTTTTAGTCGAACTATACACCATGTCCTTCATATTAAACTGCACTTCGTCGTCCTCTACTAGCAACTTGTTCAAATAAAATGTATATGTTTAGTGTTCATCGCGTTCAAGAGAATTTTTAACGACAATATCCAATAGGTTGCCATCAAAGGGTAAATCTTTAACTTCCTCCTCCTGCAACAAATTTCTGCAACCACAGCCAATGGTGTTCCCACTTCATAAGTTCACTCATATTTCTTTTCTCATGTCACGTGCATTAGATGACATAGCAAAAATCTTGATATAAAAGGAATCCATGACTACCCAATCAAAAAAATGTTTACTTTGTTCAAAATTCTTGCCAACATCTGTCAAAGAAACCAAACCAGTTGAGGTGGTAAAAAGAATCAAGCAAGGTAGTAAAGTAGAGAAAATAATGCAACTGATGGATAATCTAAAAATATATCAAATATGTCATCATTTGATAACATATTTCGCAACCTTAATCTCTCCAAAAAAAGTCAATTAGATCCTATATTTAGGACCGGAGGTAGTATTTTAAAACATTTACTTGTAAAAAAACACTTGTCGTTTCTCTTATTGGAAGCGCGACATGTATGTCGTGGTTAGCAATTTTAAACTGCGACATGTAGTGTTCTAGAAACATTTTTTTTTCTCACTCAAGACATTTGCCTTTTAGGAACACTTGCATGTCTGGATCTTCAATTAACACCACAAAATAATCTTCTATAATAATGTCACGACTTATAAATGCGACAACCGGCTTCTGATCATCTATATAAACTAGGGTTGTGATTCAATGCTCATCACCAATGTTACTTATCACCTTCTTATCACCACAAATACACACAAAAATATAAGCACATGGTGGGTCTCATAACCTCTCTCCTAGTGGGTCCCACTATGTATTTATTTATTTGTGTGTATTTATGATAATGAGAAGGTGATGAGATGATGAGCATGGAATCAAAATTCATATAAACCATACCCTTCTCATTCTCTTGTTTATTCTACATTCTCCTCCTCTCTGAAGTTTTCGCTAAAGCTTCCTCTCTCAGACGATCGATAAGGTCTTGCTTCATTTTTCGTAGTATATTTTTCATTGGTCTTTTAATATTTTGATTTACATAATTGAGTGACATTAATAATAATGATTTTTTATTATTTTTCATGTGTTTTTTTAAATATTATAATTTTTCTTTCACTCTACTCTTTTTTCATTATTGACAAATCCTTGGATTTGTATGTTTTTAGTGTGCTAAATTGAAGTTATTAACATTTCAAAGATGCAATATTGAATTAAAATGCATTGATTATAATTTAATTGAATTAAAAAATGGTTTTGTGTGAAAAGGGTCAAATAAGGGCATAATCGTCACATTTAATTGTTTATCTTAAATATTAATTTTTTGGGATGAAAGGTATTATGTTGTTATAAATTTTCCCTTGCAGAAAATGAAGAAAATGAGCTGAAATTGCTATTCTGAACATTTGGAGAAAATTACAGAATAGGGCGCAGATGCTGAAAATGCTTCAGAACAAATTTGCAAATATTACAGAAATGGACCCAACATTTCCAGAAATTGCTGAACAGCCCCTGCTCGAACTGATATACTTCCAGCTTCGGTTTTCTCTGGTTTTTGACTGTTTTGCCCATCAATTTGGACCCAAATTGAAACTCAATCATTGACCTAACTTCCGTTTGATATTAATTGAAGAATTAGGCTTAGAAACACAAGTTTTTGGGGGTTAGGTGCTCCCCAAAACCCTAGTTCCCTCCATTCCCTTCATCCACTTCTCTTCACTTCTCATCGCATTCCTCTCAAATTCCTCCATGCTTCTCTCCATGAGCAACCATTAATCCTTAATTCTTGATGGTGGGAGCAAACAAAGAAAGGAGCTTGAATCTTCATTTGGGGAGTTGTAGTTCTAATCCCTCTTCTTTTCTTACATTTATGCTTTTTTAGGGTTCTAGGAGTATACTTGTGATGTTTGGTTGAATACTTCATATGGTCTATGTTGTATTGGGGATTGAAACTACTTTTATGTTGTTATTGTCATTTTGTTCTTGTTAAATACTTGACTTGGTGCTATTTAACTTTGAGATTAATGAAATTTATGGGTTCATGATTTTATTTTCTCTTGGTGAATATTTTGGGCTAGTACAAGGTGGCTTGGCTAGTGGAATTGTGAGTCAAGTTATTTGCATTCATGAAATGATAATAGGATTTATTGACTATGTTGTGGCATTGAACATAAACTTTGACTAGCTTCAATTTATTATTTGGGTGACCATTAATAAATTGAAGCTACAAGGTTAATTTAGAACAATTGTGGGGTGACCCAAGTTGTGGATTATAAGTCCTTCATAATTAATTAATGCTTTGGCTTACAGCTTAGTCAACTTAGATTAATTTAACTAATGTTTTAGGTTCCGACATTAATTAAGTTGATCTAAGCCTAGCCTAGAGGGGTCCCTCTAGGGTCTAATTTGGAAGCCAACAACATTAAACCCCCCCCAAAAATATTTTGAAGTGAGGATTTCTTAAACACCCATCCATCAAGAATAATATTATTCATTTCACTTTCATTTCACCCTTTTATCCAAAAATACCAAAAATATTTATTTGTTTTAATGCACCCTTCATTCACTTTTAAAAAATCAACAAAAATATATTTCCTTCACCCAAATGCATCTTGCATTGCATTTAGTTTACTAGGATAGTTAGATTAAACAAGACTCCTTGAGAACGATACTCAGGGTAACTTCCGCTTACCTTCAGGTCCTAAAATTTCTTGAAGGACTAGGCCCAAGGCACACTACACCGACCACTAAATCGGTGTCCTTCAATCATTCTCAATATTCCTTCCCCAAATACACATTTTAAACATATAGATTTCTCTCAATTAAGTTTAAACTTATAAATATTGAAATAATAAATATTTTAAAATTCATACCAATATTAATAGGCATTTATTTATTTTTTAATTATGGAAAAAATATGTCGCCATTATTATATGGAGCTACGACATATTTTAAAAACATGATGATTTATATCGTGGTTCTAAAAACAGCGATAACAGGTGTTTGTCCTAGCTGCATAAAATAAAAGTGACTTATAACTGATTTTAACTATGTGATAAACGCTTTGCTTTGTTGGTGATTTACATAATTGCATTATTTATGGGCTTAAGTTTGACAAATAAGCAGCATATTTATGAATAAAGGACTTATATTGTGAACTGAATGACAAAGGAAGAAATTGTAAGAAGTCTTCACCCTAGATAGCTACCACGTAATTAAATACCCTGATATGTAAACAAACAAGATAGAGAATACGCAAATATGAACATCACATGAATATCGAATATATTCTGTACAAATGAGAAACAAAACAAAAAGAGAAACAAAGAGACCCCACATCGTGAGAAAGATCGACGGCTTTGTTCCATATGTATAAACCAACTAGCCATTGAAGTTACATATACATAAACAAACATATATATATGTGGTGGAATTTTAGTGTCCCATATGGGTGCGGCTAATAGATTTTTTCTTTTGAACGCCTGTTTCGACTTGTAAACAAGAGACAAAGAGACCCCACAAAGGTGAAAGATGGTTAGAGATCGAAACGCTGTCACCTTCGTTGTAGTGAGAAACAGACGATTCACACACACACACATTTCATACATATCGTTGCCCAAATGTTAACTTGACCTCAGCCTCCTTCGTCCCTTGTGGCTCTTGATCGTTACACATCATTCATATATAGCTCTCGTTACAGATATATAAGGCCCTTTGTGGTCCTTTTTGCGTATGCGTGCTACTGTACTAGGGTTTTCAAAGTCCATATATAAATACACACATAGTGATAGATTGATTGAAATTAAGGTTATTACGTTAGTTCGTATGTGATGACTAATCGAGGGTTTTTGTCGGGTTGAACAACGCTAATGGCCCGACCAGCCATAATCTGCCAGTCATTTTTAGATATGGGGTGTGTGCTATACGTACATAAGAGGCAATTGAGTTGTTGAGGTTTGAAAGAGATCAATAATGGAGAGAGATTCTAGAAAATTATTCAATGGATCTTGAATCAAATTTTCAACACCTAAAAAAGTTGATGGATGCTATAAAAAATAAGGTTTACCTGCAGCTTGGACAAAAATTAAACTTACGGATCCAATAATAATAACTTTCTATATGTATTGTTTCTATTTCTTCATCCGGTCCTTATTTTGAAGAGCCCAATAATAATCAAATTGTGTTTATTAGAAATTAATTAAAAACTATAAATTTACTGTCTTAATTAGATTTTTTTTTTAATTTTAATATTACCCTTATTTGTGATGGAACTCATGAGAGAGAGAGAGAGAGAAATATTTATATTATTGAATATAAAAGAGAGTTGATATAAAATAGGATAAACTGCATTAAGTGATGGGACAATTTAAGGCGTGCTCTTATACTTTTGGGCAGAAACAAGAGGGAGAATGATTTTGTGAATAACATACACGGCATATAAGTATATATTACAACTAATTAATTAAGTCTTACATTAATACATTTCTTAAATACTCTATATTATAATTATATTGCTTCTTGAGGGATGGCACTGTCTTTATCCAATATACTCTTTGTCTTTTCTCGCTTAATCTTCTGTCTTTTTTGAACTAACAAAGACTGCGTAGCGTAAGTAGTTTACTACCTTTTTTTAAAAAAGAAAGGACTGTTTGCTTTTCTATCTCCTTTGAATAATTTATTTATGGTTATATTTATCCTAAAGAATATTTAATTATTACTAATTTTGGTGTTACTGGATTATTGATTGATGATTGATGCTATAATTTTAATATGTCAAATAAATCGTAAAAAATGCTGGACAAGTATTTAGTATTTAATGGTAAGATGAGAAAATTTAATTTGTTTTTTATTTTTTGTCTCCCACTAGTTTGACCTCCAACCGAATTTGAGCTGCACACTGACCTTTATCCCACCTCCTCAACCAGTTCAAAAGCCGGTCTGGGTTTCATTACTTAAACTAGATATAGGTAAGAATAATTAAAATCTCATGTCTGTCTCTCTTACGACCAAATAGATCGAATTTTACAATAGATTCTCCCGGACAGTGCATTACTACAAATAATCTTTTCAACGCATCGTAAGTGTGCTCATATGGCAAAATAGTTGTGTATTGGATATTTTTTTGAGTATTCGATTCTTTAATTTAGAGTACAATATAGCCATGATTCCAATCACAACACTTCAAAAGGTATCTTAACAATTAAGTGAAAATGAATCAAACTTGAGTGTACAGAAAAATTGGCTTTATACTATTGCGCATAAAGATATGTCTCAATTGATCATGTGTTAGCAGCCTTACCATTGGATTATTGTAGTAAACCCCCAATTCCTTCTTTTAAAAGTCATCATATAAGAAATTCAATCTTTATAATATAAAGACGTGAGTTTGGACACAATTTTCAATCCACACAATTGGTTTCAATAGTTGGTCGAAATAAATTTCGTATGCATTATATATGCCCTATAAAAAAAACATGTTTACCCATTTATATTACTCTCTCTATTATTAAATATAGGATGTAATTGACTTGTAAAAAATTCCTAAGAAGGATATAATTACTTATTTTAAGTTATAAATTGATTTTCTTGAATGTTTCCCTAAACTAATTTATTTGACTTATAAGTTAACTCAAAATCTAATATTTTATAAAACAAATTATTATTGAATGGCTCATTTCTCTTCCTTAATAATCTATATCTCCAAAAACAACAAACCAGAACATATATTTATTAATGGAGGAAATATAAAAGTGAAATCCAATGAAGTTTGGAGTGCATTCATGTTAAATTTTTATATATTTACATGTGGTTAGGACTTCCACAAGTAATTAATATTTTTTTTATTTAAGACTTGGATGTAATTCTTTCTAATTTGCATTTGAAGATTGAGGGATAATTTAATGTTTTTGCCTTTTGTTTTAAGTATATATTTTGGGACCAGATTGATATAACTAATTCGTCATTATGTTTGTTTAAAATAAATTTTCAAAGATGCTCCTTTTTACACATGTAAGAATCACTCACTAAATATTTAACCTGGCGAGTTGGCGTGAGTGGTAAGTACTCTCGTCCCTTAAACAAGTGGTTGGGGGTTCGATCCCCAGCTCTTGCGAATGGAGCAAATTCACAGGCCAGCTGTCTACCCCCTATATGGGACTTCAGAACAGCGAGGGATTAGTCTCACTTGACACGCGGGTGGGGATACCCTTGGGTAACCAAAAAAAAGAATCACTCAGTAAATATTTTATTTTGCATCATAATTACATCAGGTAAAATGGAAGTTAAAAAAACGTGCCTATCATTGTTTTTTTGTCTTTCAGCCACACACACACACACATATATTATTTATTTTTCTTTTTTATACATTATTTATATATTTTTTATCAGCTCTATTTTATATTTTAAACTCCCTTGTTTGCTAATAAAGGTGCCTCTCTTAGGATTTCGATTTTCCGTCTTTCTGGTTTCTGCCACACACACACACACAGATATTTATTAAAATAGATATTAAAATATTTTCTTATTGTTACAATTTTTTATCAGAAATTTATAAATATAATTTTGTTGTGAACAGATTTTATTATCATTATTGTTTTAAATTCTTTGTTTTTCTACGTGCCTCCTTTATGTTCAGCAAACCCCCTATTTATTATTCCCTTTTCCTTTTATATTTTATTTACTTATTTCCTGTCTAATTATTATTATTGAAAATTATTTTATTCTTTACATAACTATTGGTCTATTTTGAAAATTCTCATTGTTGTTTGTTTTCTCAGCCATTTTTGTGTTTATCTGGTTATATAACTTTTTATTTGCAATAAACTTTTTGTTAACAACTTTCTCCATTTCTATAAAACTTTCCACAAGGTTTTTTCTAATTTTTAATTGTTTGATCATGTCCCTGTATCACTGCATTTTTGTTTATTCTAACTGTTTAATTTTGTGCATTTTTAATTATTTTTTATTTGATATTATGTGTGGAATACTCTTCCTATATCTATAGTCAATCTCAAACCCAGCTAAAGGAAGATGGTTGTGGTAAGCCCCGACAGCCAATGTACAATCATGTCGAATTTTGCGAGCATGACTGAATAACTTTATTCTAACAATAGGTTATTATCGTAGAATTCAAGCTGAATGGTTTGAATGAAGAAAAACTATTAGAATTATTGAAGGACACCGATTTGCGGGTCGGTTTAGTGTGTCTTGGGTCTATTCCTTCAAGAATATTTTATAACCTCAAGGTAAGCGGAAGTTACCCCGGGTATCGTTCTCAGAGGAGCCTTGTTTAATTAAACTACCCTAATAAATTTAATGCAATGCAAGATGAATTTGGGTAATGAAAATATATTTTTGTTGATTTTTTAAAGAGGGAATGAAGGATGCAAAACAAATAAATATTTTTGGTATTTTTCGTAAAATGGGTGAGATTGAAGTAAAATGGATAATATTATTCTTAATAGATGGGTGCTTAAGAAATCCTCACTTCGAAATATTTTTCGGGGGGGTTTAATGTTGTTGGCTTCCAAATTAGACCCTAGAGTGACCCCTCTAGGCTAGGCTTAGATTAACTTAATTAATGTCGGAACCCCAAACATTAGTTAAATTAATCTAAGTTGATTAAGCTCTAAGCCAAAGGATTAATTAATTATGAAGGACTTGTAATCCACAATTTGGGCCACCCCATAATTGCTCTAAATTAACCTTGTAGCTTCAATTTATTTATGGCCACCCAAATAATAAATTGAAGCTAGTCAAGGTTTATGTCCAATGTCACAACATAGTCAATAAATCCTATTATCATTTCATGAATGCAAATAACTTAGACTCACAATTCCACTAGCCAAGCCACCTTGTACTAGCCCAAAATATTCACCAAGAGAAAACAAAATCATGAACCCATAAATTTCATTAATCTCAAAGTTAAATGACACCAAGTCAAGTATTTAATAAGAACAAAATGACAATAACAGCATAGAAGTAATTTCAATCCCTAATACAACATAGACCATATGAAGTATTCAACCAAACATCACAAGTATACTCCTAGAACTCTAGAAAAGCATAAATGTAAGAAAGGAAAAGGGATTAGAACTATAAACTCCCCTGATCAAGGAGTTTAGATGCTCATATGGAAGGAAGGATGGAGGAATTTGAGAGGAGATGGGAGAGGGATGAGTGAAAACCTAAAATAAAGAGGAAAGGGGGGTCTGTTCAGCGCAGCCCCCTCCCTTTACTTCTTCCTTTTTCCTCTCTGCGTCTTCGCCCCCTCTGCATCCCAAAAAAAGAGAAGATGATCATCCTCTCCTTTGCAGCCCCCTCCTCCTCTCTTCAATTCTTTTCTTTCTTCCCTTAATCTCAACAAGTCCAGCCCAAAACATAGTCTTCAAAGCCCAAAATAAATTCCCTTTTCTTTGTCTTTTTCAAACAGCTCCCTCTTCTTTTCTATTCTTCCTTCCTGCACCTCCCAATAACAAAATCAATAATACTAATAATAACCTTAATATATTTTTTCTATGTTTTCTTGCCAAGCCCAACAGCATGAGATTTAATTCAATTCAAACCACATGTTGCCAACCTAAAGAGAATAAAAAGAAGAACAAACATGTAATGTATTTTCCATTTTTCAGTTTTTACTCTATTATTTATTTATTCAATGAATTATCCAAGATAAAATCTTGGATCTTCAATATGTTAGTAACCTCAATTTAACATAATAAAATCATACAAATCTTATGATTTGTCAACTCCCCCACACTTGAACATTTGTACTCCCGGACAAAATCAAATCAAATCAAAAACGCAAGAGGCTAAAGATGATTTAGTATAATCAAGTACCAAAGAATGATATTTAGCGAATATTGGTGTATCTTCTTATTTCATGTCCATGAGTATGCCATATATTGAAAGAACTAATAAATGATGTAAGGTTTAATTAAAATGTATTCAATTTGGAAACCTCACAAGGGTAAGTATTTGCTCTCAACTCTCATGTAGGGTATTTCACTCAAATCCACTAAACCATGCTCTACCATAGGCTTGTGATCTTTCTAAGCTCTCCACTACTTATAACAATGACATGAGTAGATCCAAAAAGACTTTTTTTTCTAGCTTTAGAGATGGAAGTAGGCTAAATGAAATGGTTGAAAAATATATGTCAAAGAACATGCACACAATACAAATAATCAAACCAAAGTACATCCCATTTTCATACATTAAGTGCAAGCCTTCTATGTTTGCTACAACAAAAATGAATGTCTTATTTCTCTATTTTTTTCTTTCTCTTTCTCTTTCATTTTTTTCCATTTTTTTCTCTCATTATTTTCTTTTTTTTTCACTTTTTTTACTGTTTTCTTTTCTTTTTTTTCACTTTTTTTTCATTTCCTTGGCATTCTAACATATTTATGATCGTAGCAAGATTCAATGATATCAGAAGACATGAAAATTATTGGGACACACTCTAGAAATCTTAATGAAGTAATGATGTGTATAAGTATTGTTGCATGTTAAAATGATGGGTGAAGGGAATTAAAGGCTCAAAAGGAAGCAACAAAGGAGGGATTAATGAATACTAGCATGTAGTTGGGATAAAAGGTAATGAAATGAATGCCTATGTCATCTCTACTCATGACATTGCAAAATGTAGCCTCAAGCAAGAAATAAAACAAGTTCTAGAGAGCAATAGTTTTAGTGGAAGATCACACAATAGAAAGAAGAATTAGGCTCAAAATACCTCACGACTAGGCTTTTTGTTTCCAACCAAATTCATGAGAATTAAACAATACTTCACCTTTAGGACTTAAAATATATGACAACTCACTTCATTAAGACCAGTTCTAACATCAATATCCAACTAAATGAATATTTAGATTTTTTGTTTTTTGAAAATAGGTCATGTCCAAGGGTAGCAAGTGTAAAAGTGAAGGAGAAGTTCAAAAATTTTTCAAAATTTTCTCACTTTGAAGCCAAAAACATAATCAAGATGTAATCACCAAAACTTGAGCTAATCAATTCAAGGAGCAACCAATTCCCTCCCCCACACTTAATTTCTACATTGTCCTCAATGTAGCCAAATAATGGAAATAGCAAGTGGATTCATGCGAAAACAAGTCAAGATGTTATTCCAAACAAGTTCAAATCATGCAAAAAATCAAGTGTGGTGGTGATAGTGAGCAAGGAGCATTTATTTCTACACCTAAAAATTCAAAAACAACTAAACTACTTTACTTTTACTACTAAGTTTATGTCTCTCCCCCACACTTATATTCCTCAATCAACAATTAAGCCAATTACATGAAGAACAAGAAGGAAAATAAGTGAGGAAAGAGACAACCTTAGTTATGGTATCTTCAAACTCTTGAAGGAGAAGTTCTCATCCTTGATGATGATCATGTTGTACTTTAGAGCTCCAACTTCTCATTTGTTGATCTTTCTTGGTGGTTGACATGGATACTTCATATGGCTCCTACAATGGTGTTCATGCAAAGAAAACAAGCTAAGAGAAATATCAAGTCCAAAGGGACAAACTTGGAGAGGGTTAGAGCATGCTTTAAACAAGTTAAGATCAAAACTCTTCAAGTATGAATCACAACCAAGAAAATCAACATTACTCCTATTTGTAGGAGTCAAAGACACATGTATGTTTTTTAAATCCTCTTGTGCTTGCAACTGGAAAGGTGAGGAACCCAACTTGGTGTTGAGGTACACCACATCGCATTTGCAATCACAAGAGGTGGGAGGTATAAGAGTGGAAGAAGAAGAGGATTTATGCAATATGGAAGATGAATACATTCCTAAATCGGGAGGTAGGTCACAAGACAAAACTAAATGGAAGAATTCATCCTTTTTCACAATTTTATCATTCAAAACATGTGAATCTTCCATTTTTGACCTATCTAAAGAAACAAAAGAATTGAGATCAAAAGATTTGCAATTTTCATATTCATCATAAAGTGGAGCATGTATATTATCAATTGAACTAGATGAAGGGATAACAACATATGAAGTGGAAAACCAACTATTAATTTGCATACAAGTAGCACAAGACTCATCACAATCACATGTGTCAATGAAGGAAGAATGTGGAGGGGAGGAGAAAGTGAATTTTTCATCATGTTCAATAGATTCAAAGAAACTCAAATTATCATGCTTATCAATACTTGAAAATGAAGACAATTGTTCACAAATCTCCATATTTGTAACAACCAAGCTTGATGCATCATTAGTACTAGTAGATGGAGTATGCACATCACCAAAGTTCTTTGCATGCAATGCAACAAATATATCATACTTAAGATCAATACAATCCATGCACATAGTATCATCATCACAAGAACAAGGTGAAAGCTCATGTAAATCAAAGTCATCATCATAACTAGTACTTAGAGCATCATTATCACCACACATATGAATTTTTACAAGCAACATCATCAACTATACAACTAACAATGGAAGTATCACAATAAGAATTTTCAACATCAAGATCTTGAGGGGATTCAACAACAATTTCTTCATCTACCTCATCATCACTTGTAACATCAACCAAACTAGTATGAGGAGAGATAGCCTCTTCAAGAAGAGGAGGAATATTACCTAAGTGTGAAACCAACTCCTCTTGAGTTTGAGATTGTGCTTGCTCTTTAGTTAATACTTGTGTGGGATTAGTCACTTGAGGGTGGGGATCAACCACTTGAAATTTGGCATTTGACTTTTGCTCCTCAACCTCATCACAATCATTAGATTCACAAGGTCATGGAGTACCTTCTTCTCCATTTGTCTTCTTCCATAGGACATGTTGCACAAAAGCTCGGATAAATTCTCCTATTTCCTCCAAACGCTCTTCCATTTCCTTTGTGAGTTTATTGGTCTCCTTTAGCATAAACAATTTGGAGTGTTCACATTTAAGCTCATCATACACTCTCCTCAAAGCAAGAGTTTGAGAGTCCATGTTGGGGAAAGTTAGGAAGGTATCTAATCCACTAGGTTTGGGTGGAGAGGGTGGGGGTGATGGTGTATGATAGGTGGGAGGGGAAAAATTGTGGTAGGAGTGTATGGTGGTTCATATGGATGTGTGTATGGTGTAGGGAAGTGGGTGGAGTGGTTTTGGAAGTAAGTAGAGTTGTTTTGTGGATAAGATGGTTCCAAGTATGTTGGGAATTGGTTGGACATTTGGTATTCAATGGTTTTGTAGTAATTGTGCAAACGTTCTCTCAAGGAAGGTTCCTCATGGCTCAAAGAATGTGAGTAACTTGGTGTTTCTTCATTCAAAGAATAAGAATGCATAGGAGAATCATCATAGAACAAAAGCTCATAATTATATGGTCTAGACATGACAATTGCAATCAAATAATCTCAATATGCAAATGCAAGAAACAAACAATCAAAACAATTAAGAAATGCAAAGTGAACTAACTTAAAATGCACTTAGATTAAATGCAACTTAATGGCTCACTTTAACCCAATTCAATCTTGAAGATTGACACAAATTTACTAGGGAGTCAAATTAATGACTCCCCGGCAACGGCGCCACTTGAAGGACACCGATTTGCGGGTCGGTGTAGTGTGCCTTGAGTCTAGTCCTTCAAGAATATTTTATAACCTCAAGGTAAGCGGGAGTTACCCCAGGTATCGTTCTCAGAGGAGCCTTGTTTAATTAAACTACCCTAATAAATTTAATGCAATGCAAGATGAATTTGGGTAATGAAAATATATTTTTGTTGATTTTTTAAAGAGGGAATGAAGGATGCAAAACAAATAAATATTTTTGGTATTTTTCGTAAAATGAGTGAGATTGAAGTAAAATGGATAATATTATTCTTGATGGATGGATGCTTAAGAAATCCTCACTTCAAAATATTTTTCGGGGGGTTTTAATGTTGTTGGCTTCCAAATTAGACCCTAGAGGGACCCCTCTAGGCTAGGCTTAGATTAACTTAATTAATGTCGGAACCCCAAACATTAGTTAAATTAATCTAAGTTGATTAAACTCTAAGCCAAAGGATTAATTAATTATGAAGGACTTGTAATCCACAACTTGGGCCACCCCATAATTGCTCTAAATTAACCTTGTAGCTTCAATTTATTAATGGCCACCCAAATAATAAATTGAAGCTAGTCAAGGTTTATGTCCAATGCCACAATATAGTCAATAAATCCTATTATCATTTCATGAATGCAAATAACTTAGACTCACAATTCCACTAGCCAAGCCACCTTGTACTAGCCCAAAATATTCACCAAGAGAAAACAAAATCATGAACCCATAAATTTCATTAATCTCAAAGTTAAATGACACCAAGTCAAGTATTTAACAAGAACAAAATGACAATAACAGCATAGAAGTAGTTTCAATCCCTAATACAACATAGACCATATGAAGTATTCAACCAAACATCACAAGTATACTCTTAGAACCCTAGAAAAGCATAAATGTAAGAAAGGAAGAGAGATTAGAACTACAAACTCCCCTAATGAAGATTCAAGCTCCTTCTTTGCTTGCTCCCACCATCAAGAATCAAGGAGTTTAGATGCTCATATGGAAGGAAGGATGGAGGAATTTGAGAGGAGATGGGAGAGGAATGAGTGAAAACCTAAAATAAAGAGGAAAGGGGGGTCTGTTCAGCACCGCCCCCTCCCTTTACTTCTTTTTTCCTCTCTGCGTCTTCGCCCCCTCTGCATCCCAAAAAAGAGAAGATGATCATCCTCTCCTTTGCAGCCCCCTCCTCCTCTCTTCAATTATTTTCTTTCTTCCCTTAATCTCAATAAGTCCAGCCCAAAACATAGTCTTCCTCCTCCCAATAACAAAATCAATAATACTAATAATAACCTTATTATATTTTTTCTATGTTTTCTTTGTCAAGCCCAACAGCATGAGATTTAATTCAATTCAAACCACATGTTGCCAACCTAAAGAGAATAAAAAGAAGAACAAACATGTAATGTATTTTCCATTTTTCAGTTTTTACTCTATTATTTATTTATTCAATGAATTATCCAAGATAAAATCTCTTTGTCTTAACTCTAAAATAGGCATAAGTGGGTTAAAATTGCATCTTCAATATGTTAGTAACCTCAATTTAATATAATAAAATCATACAAATCTTATGATTTGTCAGTTATATATGATCATAGAGTTCAATATAATGTAAAAGGGACGTTTTATCGGACTACCATTAGACCGACAATGTTATATGGTAGTGATGTTGAGCTTTTAAGAGACAACACAAGCTTAAGATGTAATATGTGGATAACAGAAATGAGAATATTGAGATAGATATATGGTCATACAATAACAGATAGAATCCGCAATACATTTGAGGTGTAGAAAAAGAGTTGGGGGCATCGATTGTGGAGAAAATGTTAGAAAGTCCCTTTAGGTGGTTTGGATATGTTCAAATTAAAGAAAACAATTAGATACATGATAAACCATAAATTGAACTTGTCAATATGTGCATTTTTATAGTAACTAGTGGACTTAATTTACCAAAATTGAGAGATATTGTGAATTAATTTGTATGTGCACATGGTAGACAAAAATTGAGAAAGTGTGGGTGATTTTTGTATTTTAATTGTGGAAGTCCAGAATTGCATTTGGGTGTTTGTGTTTTGTTGTGTCTTTATAACAGGGGCTAATTTGCAATTGATGGAGCAAGGGATATAAGTGGAATTTGGCAATAAAAGGAGGGGCAAAGTTGTAATTTCAAAAGGAAAAAAATAAAAGAAAGAAGTTGCAGAGGAGAGAAGTCAGGATAAGCAAATCTGAAATAGAAAAGAGAAGGAAAACAAAATTCAGTTTTGGGTTGTTGGAGAGAAAAAGGGAGTTAGTTACAACAGAATTTGAGAGCATATATATCTTGGTCTGCATCTC
This sequence comes from Mimosa pudica, assembly GCA_029929735.1. Lineage (NCBI taxonomy): Eukaryota > Viridiplantae > Streptophyta > Magnoliopsida > Fabales > Fabaceae > Mimosa > Mimosa pudica. Next base: position 6,026,002 of record JAKELP010000017.1, on the reverse strand, counting down.
AAAAGGGGATTATTCTTTCATCCTAAAAATTCACATTCTCCTCTCTCGGTTCGATTATCATCTTCATCCTTCACACCTGAACTCAAATTCCTTCTTCTTCCATTTAATTGCTGTAATGGAGGACTTCATTTCTCAACCTGCTGAGCTTAATTTCAGAACCATGAGCGGCTAGATTCTTCTTCTTCTCTAAGAGATGAGCCAGCGCCTGAGTCATTGATCTTTAAGAGAGTAAATCTGATTAATGTGTTAGATTAGGATTAAACTTGTCTCTGTTCAGTCAGGATTATGGATGTTCAGTCAGGATTATGGATTGATATGTTTTTATGGCTGTTCAGTCAGGATTATGGATTGATAGGTGCTAATGCTCTCTGATTTAGGTTAGATTCACCGGTGATATTTGGCTTGTTCAAGTCATACTTTGTGGCTGAGTTGATTGATTTTTAATGAGTATTGTTCAATATTCATCTATGAGTTTTAAATGCATTTCAATTTGATTAATCTCTAGAATCAAAATCAGCATCTGAGATCAGTTTACTTTGAAGAATAAAAAGACAGTGAAGGCTAGGCAAAACTATCAGGGAAGATAATTCAATTGTGATATCTCTTTATAATTCTTTTTCGCCTGAATTCTTTTCTTGAAAATTCTTAAATAGTTTTTCCAGAAATTCGTTCTACTTAATTTGTAAAAACACTCGATTAACTAAAATCCTTAGATATTAGCTCTCCGTGATCAACCTAGGTTAAACACTATACCATAGAGTTTTAGTCTAGAAAATCTTTGAAAGCCTTACGACAAGGCTTCATCAATACACTAGTAAGAATAGTTGAGCAAATGAAGTGGAATCCTCCTAAAAGACGAAGAGAGAGTATCGAAGAGAACTCTTAATGAAATTATCCAACGAGACCTTCAGGTCAATAATATATCGCCAAATATAACTATTGATAGAGTACAATAACGTCATGTGATATATGTAATTGACTCCTCCTAATTGAGATAAAACTTGGTTGTTGTTACGTCATAATTACATGAAGTTACTAATAAAAGAATTCATATAGACACATAATATTATATAAAAAATAGGACTCACGACTTGATGTGATTAATTAGAGAATTCAACACAACTAACATAAGGAACTAGACTTTAATTAGTATATTCCTTCAATTAGTATTCTTGACTTCTTATAGAAAGCAAACATGATTTCCGCACTTTTTTTTTAATCAAGAAGCATAAAAATTTTATTAAACTAGAAAATTACAATACAAAATAGGTTTGCAAAAAAAAATACATAGAAAGCATAAAAAGATAAACATGGATAGGCCAGGAGTGAGCCGCCGCCTTCGCAAAAACCCTATCAACTTCTTCATCTTTCCTTCATGAGAATTTGTGGGTAGAAAAGAACCTTCACCGGTATAAAAGCCATTGAGTAGTGGTTGTTCAAAGAACCATCCCAAAGGATCCACACCTCGTATCGGCAATAAACCAATCAAATTGGTTTTAAAAAAAGCTCCATGAGTAGATCTTATAGAAACAAACATACCCATAAAACTAATACATAAGATGAAGATTGAGTAGAAGAAATTTCTCTTGTCGTCGAAACTCCTAGACCAATTTATTTGAAAATGAAACATAAGAGCAGACCAATGAAAGTGACAGATGTTTCCTTCCTCGGCATGAACCGGAGAAGGAGACGCCGATGGAAAAAAACTCGTACGACGACGAGAGAAGAGATCCCACCACCATCCAAAAAGTTTGAGAGGAGGGGGAGACAAGATAGAATCAACTAGAGAGCCGGCCCTAACATGATTTTAGTACTTATTTCATTCGTTTTAGCAAATTTAATAAATTCTTTTAACTACATTCTCATAAAGAAAAAACACACACTGCATGAGTAACTGGGTCTTATTTTTTTTACAACTTAATAATGATAAAAAAAATGACTAATAGAATCGACCAATTAGGATTATGAATAATTTAAAGAAGAAATATAACTAAAAAGTGCACATTATATTGTGCTTTATAATAGTTTAATAGGAAAGTTGCTAAATAAGTACTTCTTTCCTCATCCCATAAAAACTAAGTTAAAGTTAGTTATAAATATGAATTTGTAGAAACCAACAAAGGTTGGTCCAATTGGTAAGGATTCGAATCCCGTCAATGTGAGAGTTTTGTTTGTGGACAATCTGTAAGTAAGTACCTCTATAAGCGCTCTTTGAGCCTGAATGTCTGCCTTGGCCCTGGTGAGCCCCCAGGACCCAACACACATAAACTTTATTTCATAAAAAAAATATGAATGTGTAAAATAGGTAAAATGGGTTAAAATGAATTTATTAGTCAAGTAAAGTCAAATAAGAACTTATATTTTGAGACAATGTCATTAAAAACAATAAATGTAGGATTAAGAGATACTCCATTCTGTATTAATTTTATTTTTCAATAATGTTACCCCAAAAGGGACATGGTAATATTGCCCGATTACATCATAAAATTATTAATGACTGTTAAACAAATGATTTTAACAGTTAATATCATAACCTTAAAACATAAAAATTATCCTTGAAATACTTTCTTTTTTGGTCAAATACTTGAAAAACTTTTATACACTCAAAATTTTTCAAGGCAATATGGCAGAGAATTTCTTAAAACTTTTTACACCTTAGTTTAGCGTAAAGCTTTGGAGGAATTTTCAAAGATGTAAACGAGAGAATCTGAGGTGGGGATCCACAGAGAGAGAGAAGGGAGGAGAATAGTGGGGCCCATAGTGTCGGGTGTCCACCCCGTTGGGGGCACATTCACAGGTTACGTGGTTCTCCCGTACGTTATCCCATCCAATGGTCACAATCACCCTGGTCCATCCCACATAATTACGAAACTGCCATTGAATGATGATTTGGCCAACACAAGGCTAGTCATGGCAATCTGGAGAACACAGATAGTGCCATGACGAAAACGGAGTGTCGTTTTGTAGTGACAATTCCTCATATTTTGGGGTAACACGCAAATATGGCTGTCATCATGTGGGGAGCGTTTTCATTTTTGGGGGTCCTGCCTTGTCTTTTTCAATGCCCCATTTTGTTATTCATATAGTCCATTCAATCCCTTTGTGGTGTTGCATTACAATTATGTATAGAGAGCAACCCATCGGGTGATCTAGTTCTGCCATTGGAATTATGAGATGCATTATTAAGACAGAATTGTATTCAGGTGCGATGAGACCATTAATATTATATAAATCTCAATTATTTCTTGGTAATATCTTTTCACTTGTGAACTGTGATCATTTCACTTGTCATTAATAAGTCATAAGATTCGTTTGATATATATTGTACTCACTAGGACCTAAATATATTGTCGTTTTCAATTATGAGTAGTATCTTCTTCACAAGTCGAGATAAAACTCTTATCATCATATATTTTCCTTGCCTTGTACAAAATAAAATAAATCACTTTTAAATGCTAATAAAACAATCATAAATTGCATGGATGATTAGAAGTCTTATATGGTGAAAGTAAGATGTAGGAAACGGTGAGAATACTCCTCTCATCCTCAATGTAAGTTTTAAAAAATTAATTTTTAAATTAGATAGTTTTTTTTATGGTTAAATTTTAAGAAACATGTTTGGTTTAATTTAGTTACTATCTAAAAGCATGACCCCTAACTTTTGATCAATTGAGGCTTGACTATGTGATCTCTAGAGCATGACAAGCAAGCTCTATTTTGGGTCCTTATATGTAAATTTCCCCTAACTTCATTTAGTCGCGGAGATGCTTCTTAAACGTCGCAACTAGAAATACAACTATATGATACTATACTCTTCATGAATCGAACAAAAGCCAAGATAGTCAAATGTTGAACATTTTTGTGGATTGAACTCACGTACAATTGGTAAAGTAGAAAATGTTACCTAAATATTGAAACTATTAATTGAGTTTCATATGTTTTTCGTCGCCATTTATGGTAGCTCCTGGTGGTGGAACTTCGGCCCCTATGGGCAGTGGCTCCAACTCCAACGCCCGTGGTTGGAGGGTTTGTAGAAAGTTGGGGGGATCACATTTTGGTCAACGTAAAAGAAAAAAAGTTACAGATAATACATTCCCTGAAATCATCAAATTAAATAATCACTTCAGGGATATGGGTTAAATTAATCTGAATTGTGAAAATACATACTTTCACATGCATGTTGGAGATATCAATAAGGGCAAAATGGTATTTTCTAATATAATTGTTTTTAGCCTTTTGTGTTACTTTAAATCAATGTACCATTTTACAACCCCAAGATTATGTCGTAAATTAACAAGCAAATAGTAATCCTTTCTTATTTGAATAAAATTTTGCCTAAATCTAATGAAATTCCAATGTAATTTAATATAATTTTTAAGGGCATATCTGTGATATTTTCTATTTTTAGTGATCATTACGTCATTCCTCAAATATTTTGGTCCTTAGACAAAAGACTCATATATATTAAGTTGTTTTAATCTTGAATGATGCTGTCCCTATAGTTAATCTATGAACCCTATTTTTCTTTTTGCCAGAATTTATGAACATTAATTAATTTGATCATAATCAATCGTGCTTTTTTTAATGAAACACCTTTTTATGGCCAACTGATGAAATTAATTATAATAATAATGACCTTACTCTTTCGATATAATAATATCTTCATTAATATAAGTGACGAAATTGTGGCCTCGTCAACATGAATTGGTATCTACTTAATTTTTATTTGATCGTTATCTTTTTAGCAATTAAAGCTGTTTGTCCAAAAAAAAAAAGCAACCAAAGCTGTGATGAAGTGGAGCCAACAATTAAAGTTGTCGATATTTAATGCTATAAAAATTGTCTAAATTACCTCGTTAATAGTTAATCCTGCTTGTTCATGATAGTACTCGACTACTCGTATATGAAAACGATTCATGCATATCACATAAGCAAGAAGTTTTTTAAATGTCTTCCATTCAATAATAATCAATGACTTTAGGGGAGAAATAAAAAACATCCACACGCGTGAGTCTCGTTGCCCTATATATTGTTGATTTGATCATATCTCACACTGGAAAAAGAAAGAATTTAAGAAATATCTTCAAGTCCCCGTGCTCTCATAATTAAGAATTAAGAATCTAATAATGCAAAAGAGTTGAAGGTGACCTTCAACTGTCAACTTAGACTTAACTCCATTACATACTAATAACCGTTTGCAACTTCAACCATTTTTCTGGGGTTGTTTGAATCAAAGTTAATGATAAATTTAAATCCAACTCACATTTTAAAACTAAAAGTTGAGGTAAAAATTGATTTTTGAGAAATTGATAATCTCACATGTCCTTACGAGCTTGAAGCAATGCCTTGTACTTCAACCAAAACAGTAAACCCATCAATGAGACGCGAGTGAGCAGATAGAAATAAAATTCAATTAATCTAATAATGTGTTTCATCTTTGTATACATACATTTAATTATTTCGGTGATGGGATGCACACATAATCCTATTTATAAATATAGAAAATTCAATTTGAAAAGGTTTTAATCCAGAAAAAAAATTAAAAATAGGCTAAAGTATAAAAATGATCACGTAATTATCACGAAAGTGCAAAAATGACCATGCAAAATGTTTTGGATCAAAACTGTCCATTGACTTTCAAAATTGAGGCAAAAATGCGCATCACAGTTAATTTTTTTACCTTTTCACTCATCATCCTCTGTCGTATCATCATCACACAAAGACAAGTAAATACAAATGTCTGCAACATATTTTAGTGAGATATGATATCGGTAAAATTCGATGGACAATTTTGCTCCAAAAAAATTTACGTGGTCATTTTTGTACCTTCGTGACAATTACCTGGACTTTTTTGTTCGTACTCCCTCCGGTCCTAAATATAAGACCTAATTGACTTTTTTGAAAAATCCTAAAAAATAGAAAAATAAGTTAATTATAAATTGATTTATCTAATTTTTTCCCTTAAACTAGTTTATTTTACTTATAAACTAATGGATAATCTAAAAATATATCAAATATTTCATCATTTAATAGATTATTTTGCAACCTTAACCTTTTCAAAAAAAGTTATCTAGGCCCTATATTTAGGACCAGAGGTAGTATTATTTAACTCAAATGCATTTTTCTAAATACCATCACAAATGTAAGCCTAACTGGAAGTTTTGGGTGTAGGAATTCGATTTAAGTGAACCGAACTTGACTCCAAGCAAACACGATTGTCCCTTGTATACTTCATCCCTTACAACACCATGTAGCAGTAATTAATTATTTGTTGCCGAAAATAGGAGCCTCAACTGATTGAATGAATTCTAAACTTTGCACTTCATCATGTACACATGTTTTTATGAAGAACTTTTAGTCAGAAAGTATGAGGTCATTTGATGAATCAATGTATATTATCAATTTTGTCTTGTAAATAATACAATAACGTGATTTTTAGTATTTTCTCTCTATTTTAAAACCTCATTAAATATGGGTGAAATTTCAAAAAATTAAGTCGAAATAAATTTAATATGAATTAACTATGCTTGGTTGAATACTTGAATTAACTATTCTTGCGGGTCCATTACTTAATTATTAAAATATAGGTCTCACATCTCAATCTCATGAAGGGTTAACTTTTGGTTTCTTGGTTATATGCCAATGACAGGCAAAATTTCAATCCTGTGGACCATTTGCAATAAATGAAATTGAATGTTCATTAGGAAAAGAGGCTTGAGACTTGAGAGAGAAATAATGGCATCTTCTTAGCAATTGCAAGGAATCAATGAGATGGTTTTGTAATTTTGTCATGGCTGGAACTTGGAAGGGATGTGAATGGAGGATATGGGTTGGAATAAAGTCCCTTCTGATGGTGATACGTATATATAATTATATATAAAAAAAAACCTATGCATATTTGTAAATGTCTTATTAGTCACAGTACAAGGTCAATTTAGAAAAGCAAAAAAAAAAAAAACCGAACTTCTGAAGATAAATAGTAATAGTATTAGTACTTTTAAATAGCTTTGTAAGCAAGTAAATCACGGTCTTCTATCTAAAATTCCTTCTGCAGAATTAACAAGGGAATCGAAAAGAGAGACGTACGATGTTGCATATAGAATAATTTATTCTTTGACTTCAAAAAAAAATCAGAGGGGACACAAAGTTAAAAAAACGTTAATACATACACATATATTTATATAACTTGGCGGGGCAATGATGAGAAAAGGAACATAAGTGGGTGGAAGCTGCCTTTACAATGGCACGCTGGAAATCGAATGGTATTATTCCAATGCAGAAAACAATACCCTGAAAAAATCCTATCTTTTCTCCATTCTTCTTAACAGTAATAGGCTGCAAAATCCAAACAAGTTGAACTTTTCCTTTTCTATTATTTTATTCAGGTCGAATTTCCAATTAATGGCAATCACTTTGCCTTATTCGGAGCGTATCATCAACTTCTCACCTCACCTCAGGTTGTCATCCTAATCCTTTGAAAAATTTATTGAGAATTATTCATTTGATTCGCAATATAAGAGCTCAGCCGCCAAAACAGACTTATTAAAAAAATATGAGTTAGTTAAGTGTCTATTAATGTTTTTTTTAACAATACCCATATTTATTATAAAGCATCGAGAGAGAAAAATACATAAACATCAATAGATATAAAAGAGAGTTGTTGGTAAATAGAAAAAAGTACATTAAATAGAAAAAAGTACATTAAATGAATAGAGAATGTGATATGAACTCTTATATTTTGGATTAAAATAATTCAAATATTATACTCTTATATTACGGATTGGAGAATTACTATATCATTTGTAGTTTCAGTATGCTTTTCTAATTTTGTCCAAAGTATGCTTATCTAATTTTGTCCAAAGATATACATATCACATAATGCATTTATATACACATACATGTATTCTGCATTGGAGTCAATTTTACTGTGAGGCTGAGTAGTATGAGATTGACTTGGTGGGGGTGGGTTTATGTCTGGAATTGATGGGATTTGGAAGGCTCTCTGATTCTTTCCATTCGTTTAAATGTCTAAATCACATGGGGCACTGACTATTTCTCTGAAAGGACATGACTTTGGATCACTTTGATCTTCTGGCTATGCAGTATGCTGTCAACTGACCAAGTTTTATTATTTTTTTTCTCTCTTTTGGTGTTACAAAATCCTCCCAATGCAACTTATTAAACTAACTATATATTTATTCCTCCCACAAACTGACTCTCAGCTCTTTGGTTTTCCCTCCTTCTTGGAACTTTTACTCCACCTCCTCTCCTCCAAGAAAATTCTATCTTCTTCTATATAGTATTTCATTATTTCCTTCTCTCTCTCTCTCTCTCTCTCTCTCTCTCTGTATGTGAGAGTTTGTGACCTGACTCTCTCAGGCCTGTCGGTTCAGTTTCCTTTTGAGTGTTGCTTGGTGGGAAAATTATTGCAGCTAAATATATAAGTGGTCTTCTTCACTTGGTATTTTGTGCAGGCCTTGTTTTACTAGCTGTTGGATTCTGCAATACTAAAGGGTGGTATACTAGTATAGTTTTGTCGTGAGCTGGAGTTTAGTGGACTAAATTATGCAAAGAAGTATATAATACAGATTTTGGCAAAGGAACTGAGACAGCCATGAAGTTTATGAAACTGGGATCTCGTCCTGATACCTTCTACAATGCAGAAGCAGTGAGGTGAGGCTTTACTTGCAAGTTTGAAAGTTTAATTTTTTCATAGAAGGTGTATCTCTAAGAAAAGCAATAACAGTTGGTTTCTCATTTGTATGCAGGGCAGTGTCTTCTGAAGTGTCTAGCGACCTTATAATCCAAGTGAAAGGAAGTAGATATCTTCTTCACAAGGTGTGTTCACTAAATTTTTAAACTTTCTGGAAACAATTAATGATATATATACATCCACTTTAATGTATTTATATATGTCTGAAGTAGTTCTTTTCTGATGATGCTATTCAGTTTCCCCTACTGTCCAAATGCTTGAGGCTGCAAAAGTTATGTTCAGAATCTCCTGATACTTCTCCACACCAAATTGTTCAACTTCCTGATTTTCCTGGTGGGGTGGAGGCATTTGAATTATGTGCTAAGTTTTGCTATGGCATGACCATCACTCTAAGTGCCTACAACATTGTGGCTGCAAGATGTGCAGCAGAATATTTGCAGATGACTGAGGATGTGGAGAAGGGAAACTTGATTTACAAGCTTGAGGTTTTCTTCAATTCTTGCGTTCTTCATGGTTGGAAGGACTCAATTGTGGCTCTACAAAGCACCAAAGCCTTGCCTTTGTGGTCAGAGGACTTGGCAATCACAAGCAGATGCATTGAAGCAATTGCCTCAAAGGTCTTAAGTAATCCCTCCAAAGTAAGTTTATCAAATAGTCATTCAAGAAGGACCAAGGATGATGTGTCTTGCAATGGAAATGAAATCCAAAGATTTAATAAATCAGCAAACAAAGGATGGTGGGCTGATGATCTTGCAGAATTGAGCATAGACCTATTTTGGAGAACCATGATAGGCATTAAGTCAGGAGGGAAAGTACCCTCAAATATCATAGGTGATGTGCTTAAAATATATGCAGCCAGATGGCTGCCTAAGGTCTCAAAGAATGGACATGTCAAGAAAAAACAAGCAACTTCCGATTCTGATCAAGACTCTTCTACAAATGAAATCGCTACAAAGCATCGTCTACTTTTGGAATCACTAGTGAGTTTGCTTCCAGCAGAAAAAGGTGCTGTTTCTTGTAGTTTCCTTCTTAAACTCTTGAAGGCAGCCAATATTCTCAATGCTTCTTCCTCTTCAAAGATGGAATTAGCCAGACGCGTGGGAATTCAGTTGGAGGAAGCCTCAGTGAATGATCTTTTAATACCTTCAGTGTCCTATGATACTGATACTTTGTATGATGTTGATATGGTGATGACCATATTGGAACAGTTTATGTTACAAGGGCAGAGTCCACCAACTAGCCCTCCAAGATCCAGGCTTGACTTTGAAAGAAGAAGGTCTCGTTCAGCAGAAAATATTGGTTTAGAATTTCAGGAGAGTAGGAGGTCATCTTCAGCATCTCATGGCTCAAAACTTAAGGTAGCAAAGCTTGTGGATAGATACCTTCAAGAGATAGCAAGAGATGTGAATTTACCATTGTCAATGTTCATAACACTTGCTGAAACAATACCAGACTTTGCAAGGCATGATCATGATGATCTCTACAGAGCTATTGACATCTACTTGAAGGTAATTATTATTAAAATTTTTAGATGTCTCTTCCAATATGAGTTTTCCATGTTATTACTGCAAATTGTTCTCTGATTAAATAAAGGGTACTGTAACTAAAACTGAGAAGAAAAATATAGGTTGAACATGTTCTGTTCTCATTTCTCAAATGTTAGGATGTGGGGCACAATTAGTGGATGACCAACTCTCTTGACTTTCAATCTTGTCTTGTTCAATATTAAGTGAATGTTAGGTTTAGGCTGACCCACCAGAAATTTTGCATGAAGAATTCCACCTTCTGAGCAATATGAGCTTTACTAACTATTCAGGCATTTATGAATTTTTGTAAATACAAATGAGTTTGTGAATTCACTAAGCTAAAAACAAAGGAAGGAGGGGGATATTGTCAGTGAAAGTTGGGTGTGGAGTTACATCATGTAACTACCAGAATGTCCAGTGGACGGGGAGAAAAGAAAAAAGTGAAAACGTGTTCTTTAGTCCTTTACTACATTAATTTGTGTGTCTCCTACTCTCTCTTTTTTGTCATGATCCATTGACTTATTTAAACAATGAAATTACACCTCAGAGAGAACTCCCTATGATGTAACATGTCTGGCTGTAAGTTCAGTCAAAGTCTAAGAAAAATTAGGCCAAGCTAGGAAGAAAACTAAGAGAACCAATACCTAATTAGCATTAATGAAGCTTTTATATTGTTTGACTTTGATATTCAGGCTCATCCAGAACTCAACAAGAGTGAAAGGAAAAGACTATGCAGAACCCTTGACTGTAAAAAACTGTCCATGGAAGCCTGCATGCATGCAGCTCAGAATGAACTTCTTCCATTAAGAGTGGTGGTACAAGTTCTCTTCTTTGAACAAGCCCGAGCCGCCGCGGCTGGAGGGAAAGTGACTGACTTGCCAAGCAACATCAAGGCACTTCTTAGTGCACATGGCATTGACTCAGCAAAACATAATGCACCATTAAGAACTAATACAAGTCTACATGCTGAAGATCAATGGAGTGTTTCTGGTTTCAAGTCACCAAAGTCTAACACTCCAACTCTTAGGATGAAGCTAGCTGAGGATGATAATGAGATTGAGGAAAATGAAGGAGTTGGAAGATCTTCTACAAAGTTTAAGGGTTTCTGTGCTCTTCCTGCTCAACCAAGAAGAATACTTAGCAAATTATGGTCCAACAATAAAAACTCCCCTGAGAAGAAATGAGTGAGTTCTGTTAATGTTCAGTTTAAGGAAATGGTATTTTTGGAGGGTAACATAACACCCTATTATTTTTTCCTTCGCTAAAATGCCTAGTAACTTTAGGAGGATTGAGGAATATATATATCTTAATATGTGCATTGTTGATGTAACTTGTTACAATAAGAAATAGCAAAATCTCTTTGGGTAAATTTCATTGTGTAAAATAGCGGGTATAGGAAATTTTAGGTGTAATGTAAGGGACTTATTGTGGGGTCCAGTGCTGCTGAATTTTGGGATTTTGTCCAGAAATCTGAAACACGTCTTTGTTTATCTTTGAGTTTCTGACAGTGTTGACAAATTTATTCTTGGTATCTCATTGTGCCTAACATAGTGCAATATGTTGTAATATATCAGTTTATATTTGGCTTATCTACTTGATTTATTACATAGATTAGCTAATCCTTGTTGAAATGATAAGGAATTATGGACAAGATTTGAAGGGGTGTCACATAATTGAAGTTGTACATACTTACATTTATTGTTATGGCCTTTCTTGTTGACAGAGATTTGTCATTAATCAATCATGATTTGAATTCTGAGGCAATCTTCCGTTATTATTATTGAAACAAGGATGGTGCATCTTATATACACTAAAAAGCCAGCCCAAAACAAGGAATAGAATCCATTATTATTTTTTGGGTACATGGAATAAAATCCATTATCGATGAGATACGATTCGCTAATGAGTATTATTAAACCCATGAGATTATTAAAATTGATCATGCTTGCTTCTATCTTGAGAAATAAAATCATGTGAGATTTATAAGGGGGAAAGAATTTTTTTATAAAAATGTTTAACAAAGTATTATGGCCCTGATCGGCAGAATCTTGAAAGCCATAGTGCTAGGATTTTTCTTTAATTTCTCGATTGAAATAAGATCTTTTGACAGCGGTCGCTACCTTTATGTCGTATAGTTGTCATGAAATTATTAAATTGAAAATTCGATTGAATTGTGGAATAAAATATAACTGCCTTCACTTTGGAGTTTTAATCATGTTTAAAAAAGGGTAATGGACCTAATCTACCCTCCATGTAACCACCCAGGAGGACTGGGCACCCTGAACTAATAACAGACCCATATTTACACTCAAAGTAACCAAAGTATTTAAAAAATACCCCGACTGGATGGTCAATCACGTTTGACCGTTAATCTGCCATGTGATCGCCACGTGGGTTAATTTTTTGCCATGTAGGATAAGACAAGGGTAATGGATCTAATCTACCCTCCAAGTAACCAACTAGGAGCACTGGATACCCTGAACTAACAACAGACTTATATTTACACTCAAAGTAACCAAAGTATTTAAACAATACCCCGAGTGGACGGTCAATCATGTTTGACCGTTAATCTGCCAATGTGGCCGCCACGTGGGTTAAATTTTTTTCACGTAATTTATGTCATGTGGGGCCCACATATAATAAAAAACGATTCCCTCTCCTCTCTCTTCATCACTTCCAAACAACTCCACCCCTCACCCCAACACAGCCATCACTTTATCCCCAGAGGGAATTGTTTTTTTTATGTGGGTCCCACATGACATATCCTACGTGACAAAAATTTAACCCACGTGGCGTCCACATGGGCAGATTAACGGTCAAACGTGATTGACCGTTCACTCGGGGTATTTTTTAAACACTTTGGTTACTTTGAGTGTAAATATGAGTCTGTTGTTAGTTCAGGGTGCCCAGTGCTTCTGGGTGGTTACTTGAAGGGTAGATTAGGTTTATTACCATTATCCTACGTGGCAAAAAATTAACCCACGTGGCGGCCACATGGGCAGATTAACGGTCAAACGTGATTGACAGTCCACTCGGGATATTTTTTAAACACTTTGGTTACTTTGAGTGTAAATATGAGTCTGTTGTTTGGTTAGGGTGCCCAGTGCTCCTGGGTGGTTACTTGGAGGGTAGATTTGGTCCATTACCCTTAAAACAATTGTCACTTAAAAATCAATGCAGTATTAATAAAAGATGATAAATGAAACTCAAATGACACAACATTTTTATTTTGAGAGTATTTTAACAAAATATTATTACATTTTTCTGCAATTTGAAAGCTTTAGTAATGTATAAGCATAACTTTACATAATGATTAAATTAAAAGGAAGGGAGGGAAACTTTCATAGAGTTTAGGTGGAGTCTGTAAAAGAATGATATAGAGCGGTTCATAATCACCATTCTTTGTTAACAGAAGTTGGTCCGATTGGTAAGAAATATGGGCAATTGGGCATAACTAAAATGTTGAGTTTAATCCCAGTAAGTATAAGTAAAAGTGGGCTTGCAACATATATGTAAAGTTTAGGCTTATGCATCATATATGTAAAGTTTAGGCCTATGCATGTATGTAAAGTGAGTTTAATCCGAGTAAGTCTAGCCTTAAGTCTCCCCAAAACAAAAAGTTTGACAAAACTTGAAAGCCTACTTAAAATATGAAAATTTAAATAAACTTAAAATTCTAGAACACTAATTCCATATATTACCTTATAATCTATTGAAAAGTTTAAGGATATCCTTAAAACTTTTTTTGCTTTTTTCTCTTGCTTTAATTTTATCATAGCAACTGTGAACTAATAATGAGTATAAGATTTGAGTTCTTTGTATGAATAATAAGATGTTAAGTTTATATTTATAGTTCAGTTGAAAACGTTATAAATAATTTGTCATAAAATAAATTAAAAATAAATAAATAGATCGGGCTTGTGGCTTATAAGCTAGATCTTACGGAAAAAGTCTAGTTTATTTATTTAAATAGGCCTAATAACATGTCCAATGATAAACTTGACCTATTTACAGAAAATGTCAAGGTAAGCTTCAAGTAAGTTAAGTCATAGGCTTCTGATAAAAGCCTAATCTATTCACACCTATAGTAACACATGATAGGCATGTAAATATCTTTCTTGATGCTAACAAGGTCCTGTTCGGTCTCTTATGGACCTTGAGACCGAATCGATATAAATTATTTTATAAGAAAATCATCACCATTGTTAATATTGTTGTTGTTCTGAAGATTTTCACTGCATAATATGATGTTTCCTTAAGCTTTAAGGGATGGCAGTATTATATAGCTGCCATATGTCAGCTGCCCCATCAATTTGTGGCACCACCAATTTTGTTTTATTCTTTATACCATCTATACCATTAGATTCTACATTAAAAGGCTAACATTTTAATATGTAATGAGCGAAGAAAAAAGGTCATGTTTTCACTTTTTTATATTTTTTCAAAAATCCTAGATTTTAAAAATTGTGCTGTATGTGTTTTTCTATTTTAAATAAATAATAATAAATATTTGGAAAGTAATGAAAAGTTGAAAACGGAATCGTCTTAACCTATAATTTATTAAATTGTCATTGAAGTAAAATCTAATGATGAATAGAAATAAAAAATATTTGAAAAGTGCCTTGAATTGCCTTAGTTGTATGTCACATGCTTGTTATATAACAAGAAGCTTTATTTAAAAACTTGTCTGAACGATGCTGAAAAGAAAACGGGTATGTCACTAAAAATTAATTTAGCTTGGCATGGCTTTTAGCTCTTCAAAACTGATTTTCTTAACCCTTGTCAATTGACGCGCAAAATAATAGCATTTGATATGGGATTTAGTAGCCAATAACTTTTTGACCAAATTCTAACATAAAGACAAAGCAAGTTTTTGCTGCTTCTAGCTTTAAGTTGGATTGTTTTTACCTTATACCTTACCCGTATTTAATGTTGTTTGAAAATTTTGATCTACTCAAATTATTAATCGATATTTCAAAGAAAAGTTTGTTAGAATGTCATATATGAATCGACTTACAAATCATTTGCAGGTCAAAGTTTAAAACCGAAACTTTCAAATTTATACTTAAATTTAAAACGTGAAATTGGGAAGTAAGCGTTTTTAACTTTAAATCACTTGTGAATTTATTCCTGCCCATGAAGCAAAGCCTCCCAATAATTATCAAGCACTTTGTTATAAACATCAGAAAACACAGAAACCACTAATGACCAAAATAATTGGAGCAAGAAAAATGGTCAATATGATGTTCAGTCCTTATAGTTTGCCCTCATTTTAATTTTTGTGTCTACAGTTTCAAACCACAAGGTTTGGTCTCACAATTCTTTTTGTCTATAACAGTAATCCTCATAGCTCAATAAAAATATGGATCATTTTGTTCATTAGAGGCCACAACCTACATGTATATGAACAAAAAAGGAAATGAGTGCAAGCTACATGGACCAAACATTATATTACCTCTAAGAGAAACTACAATAGATATCAATGGACCTGATCCTTGGTGATATGAACCACCAAAGTGGGCAGGGTAGAAGCAGAATCAAACTCTATGGCCTTAGTCCGGCGAAGCTCACGGTTGTCCGAAGAAGGCGACACCTAAAGGAACCAGCATGTGTGGTTTGGAGAACAAAGACAATTAGTCTCGTTCATAATGACCTGGCTAGTGAGCCCACCACCATGGCCATGAACAAAACCTTGTTAGCTCCATGCCAATTTCACTCCCACATGCCACTTCTACTTTGATTTACTTGTTTGTTTCGGCTGTCTTGTCACTTTCCATGTCCTTCCTTCCTTCTTAAAGATCAGTACTGTGAATGGCAAATGGAATTGCCCTTTTAATAACTTCAAGAAGGGTCTACAAAGAAAAATGGAGAAACGGTAATAAAGTTTTTAAAAATTATCTACTGCTTTTTTTTCCTTTTGATAGTCACGGGTTTTGACAGGATCAAAAATTCATGAAGAGTGCTCAACTACATTTTAGATATATGGCTTTTGTTTTGTGATCAGAGTCAACCACTGGTTGATGAATCATGTCGGACAAAAGAGCTTATTTACTTTAGAATTTTTACCCTTTTCGTTTTGTAGAGTTGGCATTTAATCGTGATGTGGGTTGAGCTCTCTATGAAATGAAAATCATTGCTTTAGGGACCCCCATTATTACTTTGCTTTATGATGGCGCACGTTTCAGAGTGGCTGTCTATTCCTTTAGTTCTTGTGAGACTTGTCATTTAGCCACGATTCAGTTTTGTCAATTAGATAAATTTTGGGAATCAAGTATTCTATTAAGGATATAATTGATCGTGCGTAGAATTATTGACCTCTTTTTTGTCTGCTTCAAAGGTTCCAACATATATAAAACTGGTGAAATTTTCTCCTTACATATGTGATATAAAGTTATAATTTAATTTCATAATTCTGTAAATTAGAATTTCGTTCATTCATCTAATCTTAATACGGTTAATTTCCAATAATTGATTTTTGTAGAAACCGTTGTTATTTAAAATTTTTTTACTTTTTTTTTTGGACTGAATAATTTTTTTTTTTTTTTTTTTTTTTTTTTTTTACTTTATAACTCATCATTTGAGAATGCTATCAACATTGAAATTTTAATTTTAATATCAATATAAGTAATGCCACCAAGGTTATATGAATGAAAAATACTTTATAAAGTTTGCATTTTTACCCAATTTTTTTTATGTAATATTGTTATAGCATCTTGTCAAGTCAGTGTTTTTTTAACCAGTAATTCAGTGTTGAATTCATAAAACCAGGCTCATCGTTTATCGTTTTAGTTATGGAAGGTTCATAATCATGCATTCATAGATTATGAAAATCCATATCTACCTTCATGGGGTTTAAGTTTTGCGAATGTCATCTGTTAATGCCTGTATCATCTGTTTGAGCCCATGAAAGTAGTCCAATTAAGCCATCTAAAATGCCCATTGTCCTTGACAAAAAAAGGCCCATTGTCCTTGACAAAAAAGGCTTATTATTTCGGTATCTCCCCCCCTTCCACGCTTGCCTTACTTTTAAGAAGATCATACTAACTATTAACTGCAATATCGGTTTACAAAATGTTATCTATTTAAAAAGGATAAAAATGATTTTGCGAATTATACCTTTAGTAATTTTGAAAGGAAACATGCTGACACGTAATTTCGCAGCATAAAATTCTTGTTGAGATGAGATAAGCGAAGTTGTGAATTTAAACTCTGATAAAAAGAAGTTGTAAATTTAGACTTCTATATGGTATTGTTGGAAGTTGAGAGATTCTCTTTCTCAAGTTTTGCCATTTGAAAATTATTTTTTGTATTTAATTATCGTTGATTATTCTTAGTTTTTCAAAACTATGAGTGCAATATTTTTATTATTAAACTACAAGTTTATTTGTTCTTCTTCAAGATATCTCTTTGAAAAATTTACAAGCGTTAGATAGCAAGGAAAGTTGACCAAATATTTTATATCATGAAAAAAATAAAAATAAAAGAATTATTCAATTCTCATCACTATAATATTATTTAAAATATATGTATCGATATTAGTATTTTTAATTCTAATTTTTCATTTTATTGTTTAGAACAAGATTTTTTTTTTCAATGATGACCACATTTCTTTAAAATCTTCTAGAGCCTTTTTATTTCTAAAAACAATAACGGTCATCCTCATCATTTATTATTTTTAACCCCAAAAAGGCACCTTTCTATATGAGAATTAGAGCTGGGATTTCGGGCCAGCCCGTTTTAAACGGGCTGGCCCAACCCGACCCGAGTACAAGCGGGTTGAGCCCGCTTCCAGCCCGACACAATTCGGGCTGGGATTTTTCAACCCAACCCGAATTTTGGGTGAATTCGGGCCAACCCGCCAGCCCGAATTCAAAGTATTTTTTTTAAAAAAAACTTGTAGTTCCCAAACACACCCTTCATTCTCTCATTCTCACCCACATAGCACACACACTCACATACACAAAATGAAAGGGAAAAGGGGGCGGATCGGACGGCTCTCCCTTCGCTGGTGCGGAGGCGGCGGAGCCGCCCTCTATCAACACGGCCGAAGTCGCCGGATGGGATGAGTGGAAGAAGGAGAGTGAAAATTGAAAAGTGAAGAGTGAACAGATCAGCTTTGCCCAGGTCAAAAAATGGAAACTTGAAAGTGAAAAATCAAGTCTTTGAGTTAAAGTTAAAGGAAATGAAGGAGATCAGATTAGTAGAAGTTATGAAGTTGGAAAATAAGAGGAAAAAAAGAAGTGGGTAAGTGAGAGAATATGAAGATGAATGAATGGGGTGAAACGTGAAGGTTTGTTGTTTTTTGGGATTGAGCTGGCGCACAACAAAATGTGGACGGACACCCATGTGATTCGATTCTCCCTCTCTTACGCTCTTCACTCACGCACGCCTTAGTCCAGCCGTCATAAGTTTTTTTTATTTTTTTTCCAATTTTTTTTATATATTTGGGCTAGCCCGATTTGCAAACGGGCTAGCCCGAATATAGCCCGTTTAATCGGGCTAAGAGCTCGTTTTCAGCCCGAATTAAACGGGCTCACTTTTTTCAGCCCGACTCGTTTTTTTTACATGCGGGTCGGGTTGAGCCCGCCAAATCGGGCTGAAAGTCCCAGCTCTAATGAGAAAGGATATAAGAGGGGTTTTCTCAATATGAAGTGGTCAATGCATTTTCTCTAATGGTCAATTTATTCCAAATTGGGAGCAATCATTCTTATGTTCTTTCTCATATTTTAAGTCACTTTTTAGGTTTTTGCAATTCTAAGGATATTTATTTATTGTCTTTTCCCATATTTCTTTCATTTTTAATAAATTAATAGTACTCTCCTCAACCTAAATATTTTAAATGATAAAAACAAAAAGGCCTCCTTCAATGCTTTTTACAAGATAAGATTCATTTCAAAAGAAATAGTTAAATTTGTTGGGTGTGGTAAACAAAAAAAAAACCTCATTCAAGTGATAGTGAGAGCAGAATATGAAATTAAGAAAGAATGTGTAGTTCAAAGAGCAATAAATACAAGAGTTCTACAAGTAAATTTTGTAATAAATTAAAGGTGAAGTGGGGAATTTGCTAAAAGCTTTTCGAAAATTTATAATCCTAACCTATATCATAAAAAGCACATTAACAGTGAGATATACCAAATCATATATTACAAAAAGTAATTGAAGGACTAACCTGACGGGTTGGCGTGAGTGGTAAGTACTCTCGTCCCTTAAACAAGTGGTTGGAGGTTCGATCCCCAGCCCTTGCGAATGGAGCAAATTCACAGGCCAGCTGTCTACCCCCTACATGGGACTTCAGAACAGCGAAGGATTAGTCCCACTTGACACGCGGGTGGGATACCCTTGAGAAATAAAAAAAAAAAAAGTAATTGAAGGACTCACATATCACTTGTCTCCCGATTTTGGAATTAAGAGATTAATTTTACTTGACGGAGGTGGAATCCCCTTAAAAAGAAAGTAATTGAAGGAGTATTATTTTTATTGTGTGTGTGTACAAAGAAGTATAGCCGGGCCCGGGGATGTACGTGGAGGTCACGTTGGAGTTTGGAGAAGAAGAAAAAATAACCTCTGAAAGAAAGCCGACAGAGATATATAGGCAAGTCTCATCCAAAAGATTTTGCATCCAAATCTCTCTTGAAAGTTTCAGACAAAATGGGGTTAGGAGTCAGTTTGAGTCTGTCATTAAGGCCATAAGATCCGACAAGCATGCTTCACTAAAAAATAAAATTAAAACTATATATTATCCAAAAGCTAAGCTACGCTATTCATACAGTACTAACAGGCAGGCCTCGGATAGTGAGATATCAGAGCTTAGGATTTATCCTGATAAAAAAAAGAGCTTAGGATTTAAAATGGCGGCCGTGGGAGAAGGAGGAAGACGAGGCTCCCAATGGTACTATGTTTTAAATTCCTAGGCTATATATATGCCTCCTCATTTTTGGAGCCCCCATGTTCTTGCGTAGGCATATGCCTTTGGATGTATATGCCTGCACATTTCACAAAGCTAAGCCATTATTTATTCTTTGTATTGTCATCTCCTAAACACTCATTATTCTTTCTTTATTCACTTGTTCCTCTCTGTTCCATCGCTTTCGTTTTGATTGTGTTTATAATGATATGAGTTTGCTCTACGCAGCTATCTATTTGCCTGTCAATCTCAAATTTTTTTTAAACATTGTCCGGTAAATATGTGCGGTAACCGATTAATTCATACTCGAAGGGGAGAGCGTTTCACACACAGGTAATATTATGATGTTTGAAGCTCACTTACCAGATCAACCAACTACCCATAGGTTTGTTAATCTCAACTTTTATTGAAAAGAAAGGGTCAAAGTGATGATTTACCAACAGACTGTTACCAGAAGTGCGTGCAACACAATTGACTAAAAAATGTACATATTTACCAATAGACTATCTTCAAGTATACACAGCACAATTGACCAAACAAGGTGTAGATCTGCCAATCGACATTTTATGCATGGCAGATTTACAAATATAAATCGTCTATCTTAACGTTGTTGACTTGTAAAATTTTAATTGACTTGGAGAGTTGACCCATTTATTAGTTAATAAAAGTAACAATAACATTTTTTTTTAAAATAACATATACTTTTAAGTCCCAAAATCATAAAGAAATGAACTTTTGAGCCGTAATAGATACTTTAAGTACATTGGTAAATCTGCCTTGTATAAAATGTTGGTTGGTACGTAGTTCTGCACATTTTTTTGATCAATTGTGCTGAGTATACTTTTGATAATAGTCTATTGGTAAATCTGCACTTTTTTTAGTCAATTTTGTTGAGTTCACTTCTGGTAATAGCATGTTATTAATCTAAACTTTAACCTAAAAGAAAAGGTAGCATGAAATCTATATACTCCCTCCGGTCCATAATATAAGAGTTTTGCCACTGAACAGCGCTAATTAAGAAAATATGTAAAAGTTTGTTAGGTGTCTGAAGTTAACGTTTGTTTTTCAATAATATTGCCTTTATTTATTATGATACTTTTAAGAGAGATAAATACATAAACATTAATAAATAAGAAAGAGAATTAGAGGTATAATAGGAAAAATGCTTAAATAAGAAGAAAATGTTAAATGAGCTCTTATATTTTGAACCAAAACCATTCTAATTTTTTGTTCTTATATTACGGACTGGATGGAGTGTAAGACAAGCTCTAAGATTATGTTTGGATGGAAGAAATAAGAGTAAAGAATTATAAATGGAAAGGGTAAGAAATGGAAAGTAGAGGTAATGATGGGAAAGTTTGTGGGCCTCAGGAAAAATTTAAGATGGAGAGAGAACTTGTGGGCCCAGGGATATATGTAAATGACCATTTTACCTTCAACTTTCCATTTATTTTCAGCCCATTTCCATACTTTCTTAGCAACCAAACGGACCCTAATGTTTCATTAGTGACATACACGAATGTTTTTACTATTTGTAGGTGTTGCCCCAACAAGTTTCACAAGTTTAGCAGACAATTGGTGACAAGCTGAAAAATTCACAAGTGAAGCAGGACATGGCATATTTTGTGATATGATTGATGTTTGTAATTTAATTGATATAACCCCTAAGAGCGGCTGGTATACATGGACAAATAATCGTCAAGGACATCACCTAGTACTTGAACGTTTAGACAGGGCTCTTTGTAATATTCTTTGGTCTCAATCATACCCAAATTCTATCCTAGAAACTTTAGCTATTGCGGCTTCTGATCACTCACCTATCATTTTCCAAACAGATCATTTCAGGCCTGGAAAAAGATTATTTAGATTTGAAAATTTTTGGTTTTCATTTCCGGCTTGCCATGACATAGTCATTAAGGAATGGAGCTTACAAATTCCAGGATCTTTTGCATATAAAAATCATATCAGACTGGATCAAATTAGAAAGAAACTTGTTTTTTGGAATCATAATTGTGTAGGCAATATTCGGAAGAATATCAATGACCTTGGAAAAGGAACTGCAAATTCATCAAGAAATTCACCCTTCTGCCTCAAGACAACAAGGTATGTTTTCTTCTCTAAAATCACAACTTGAATTTTGGTATGATTGTGAAGAGACTATGTGGTCTCAGAAAGCTCGTCATAATTGGATAACTCAGGGAGATAGAAACACAAAGTATTTTCACATTTCAGCTTCCCAAAAAAGAGTTAAAAAACAGATTCTAAAGATAAAAAATGAACAGGATGTTTGGTTGGAAAACCCGATTGATATTCAAAATGAGGCTTGGAGTTACTTTACAACTATTTTCCAAAACACTCCAAGTTTTGATTTTCAAAAAACAGTGGAGACTTTAGATAACATTAACCTACCAACCATAACAAGCATTCATTTTTCAATTTTATCAAACCCTGTTCAACAAGATGAAATTGATAGAGCTGTTTTTGAGATTAAAAGTGATAGTGCACCTGGGCCAGATGGTTTTCATGCAAGATTTTTTCAACACTTTTGGACTGTACTGAAACAGGATATATCTGCCATGATTTATCAAATTTTTTCAACAGGATATATCCTCAAAGATTTAAATAAGACCATCTTAGTTTTAATACCGAAGTGTAATAGCCCAAATACTTTCAAGGATTTCAGGCCAATAAGCCTTTGTAATGTCATCTATAAGCTATTATCTAAGGTTTTGTGTAACAGACTTAAAAGAATATTACCAGATATTATTAGCCCAAACCAAAATGCTTTTCTTAAAGGGAGATTAATTTCTGATAATATTCTTTTAGCCTCTGAATGCATGGAAAAAATCAGGAAAACTAAGAGAAATAAAGTGGGTCTATGTGCTTTCAAAGTAGACATTGCTAAAGCTTATGATAAGGTATCATGGCCTTTTTTGGAATTAGTTATGAAAAAGATGAACTTTCCTGATTCATGGATTAAATTAATCATGCAATGTGTTTCTACTGTCTCTTATCAAGTGATTACCAATATGTCCCCTGGTAAGTCTTTCCTTCCTTCTCAAGGCCTGCGGCAAGGTGACCCACTCTCTTCATATCTCTTTCTGCTTTGTGCTAATGTTTTATCATGTATGATAATTCAAGCAGAAAATTTCGAATGGTGGAAAGGAATCAAACTTTCTCGAAATTCAGATGCCATCTCCCATCTTATGTATGCAGATGATACACTTCTATTCTGCCAGGCATCAGAAGAACAATGTAGAATGGTGAAGGCAATTCTGAACAGATACAACCATATTTCAGGACAGCATATCAACTATCAGAAATCTGTTCTGGTATGTAGTCCTTCGGTTCCACATTCTTTGAAACGACTTCTAACTTCTTTGTTGGGAGTTAAATTTCATTCAAAACTGGGCAAATATCTTGGAACATACATTGATGACTCTAGAAGAGATAGGAGAATTTATGATGCGGTGATTCAGAAAATGGACTCAAGATTAGCAGGATGGAAATTTCAGGTTTTATCTCAAGCTGGACGTATGGTTCTGATAAAAAGCTCCCTTTCCTCACTGTTGGTGTATCCATTTTCTTTCATCAAATTTCCAAAAAAAATTTGTCACATTCTTGCAATGAGGATGACAAATTTTTTTTGGGGTTTTCAAGAACAACAGGCAAGAATGCATTGCTATGTTGGGATAATCTCTGTCAATCTTTTCAAAATGGCGGACTGCAATTTCATCATTTGGAATATTTTAACATTGCTATGTTGGGAAAGCACTTGTGGAGAATCATTCAGGATGAGCATTCCATGACAAGTCGAATTTTATCTCAGAAATACTTGATTGATGGTCAAACTTACCAATTCAGAACTTATTATAATAGCTGCAGGATGTGGAAACAAATCACAAAATACAGTGGTTTTATCTCAGACAACCTCTCTTGGCAAGTAGGTTCAGAATCTTCACTTCCCCTTGATAATCGGCTTTGGTGGCATCTGAAGCAGTCAGGTTTGTCTTACAGCTCATTAACTGTATCTGACCTTATACTGCGCCCTCAAAATGTTTGGAATTTCAGTTTGTTGAAATCCTTATACCTGGTGGAAGTAGTCAATACTTTCAAGAGTATCCCTTTGCCTATGTTCCAAAATAGGGATATTATTAGATGGGAAAAGAGTATTTCTGCTTCCTACTCAGTTAAGGAAGGTTATCAATTTTTGTGTTCGACAATTCAAGCACATCAGCAAGGGACTCAACAATTATCCCAGTTGGGATCAGGTTTGCTTAATGAGGTTTGGAAGATCAATTTTCATAATAGAACAAAGATATTCTTATGGAAACTGATCAAAGGAATTCTTCCTACAACAATGTTTCTGAAGCAGCGACATATGGTGAACAAAGAGTTCTGTTATTTTTGTATGGATGATACTGAATCACTGGAACACTTGTTTCTTTATTGTCCATTTGCTAGAGCTTGTTGGTTTGGTTCATTCTTATCTCTGAAAACTGATCTTCAACCACATTGGACTTTAAATCAATGGATTGAGATGTGGCTCTCATACAGGAAAAATGATTCCATTTTTACATTTCTCTATCCTTTTAATTTGTTACATACAATTTGGTATGCAAGAAACCAATTCAGTTTTGCAGGGAAAATATGCTCTCCTGAACAGGTTATTGAATCAGCAAAGGCGCACACCAACATACACCAACATAGATATGACTCATTACTTGACTCTCGAGAGGGAGATTTCGCAGAGGCATATTGCAAACCCATCTTCAACACAGCTTCCTCAGAATCTACTGCATTCAATACCGCGTCAGACAGATCACTTCTATCATTGGACCATAACCTTCAAGATGAAGAAACAACGGGACTCAACGACAAATATGAATATACTGATACTGTTTCATGGTCAAGTCTTCAACCTATGGTGTTTCAATCCACATACACATATGAGTGCTTTACAATGCCAGCTCACTTCACTACGTGATGCATTGAAGTTTATAACTACTCAATCAACAGTAGATTGCCCTACTCAGTTTCCTTTGTTTTTGGTCATTGCAAGATTATCACATGTAAAAATAATACATAACCACTATAAGATCCACTGGAGTTTTAATTTCCTACTAGAAGAAATTAGTACTATGATACACTCCTTTGTATGTTACTATTATGTTAATTAATGCGAAATACTTTTACATCAAAAAAAAAAAACTTAAATGCTGTCGCAAGAGCAAAAGAGACTTGTGATAAAACTATTGGTTAATGGTTTCTGGCTAGTACTCTAAACATGATGTGACATTCATGTCCTATAACACCTTAAAGGCTTAAACACGATGCAATATATTTCGGTAAAAAAACGTCTTTCAAATTGCTCCACACTATTGAACTTTAATATATTTATGGAAGAATTACACTATAAGGGGAAAAAAGCTAATGTTTTGTAAAAAGGGAGAAAAAGAGTATATCAAGCTAATGGTCAGCATTTATGTTCATGAGTGTACAGGAGGCACTATTACAACGATTTTGAAACCTAAAAAACGACGACATTGCTTCAATGAGCAGTTGATGATAATCAATGTTCCTTTGTGATATACTCCCTCCGTTTCATAATATAAGAGCTAACTGTAAAAAAAACGCTTGTTAAGACAACATGCAAATATTAGTTGAGTGTCTGGAATTAATACTTCTTTTACAATATTGCACATATTTATTATGATACTTTTAAGAGAAATAAATACATGAGTATTAATAAATATGGAAGAGAGTTGGGGGCAAAGTAGGAAAAAACGCATTAAATGAGTAGAGATTTTGAGATGAGTTCTTATATTAGGGACCAAAACCATTCAAATTTTGACTCTTATATTAGGGACCAGAGGGAGTAATATTCAAGGGCGAAAACTGCATTTGAACCCTTCAATTTGTGTTGCCTAACTAATAAGTCAATTCTCTTTTGTGATACTCTTTCTTGTCCTTATTATAAGACACAAACTGCCAATTTTCACAAACTAAGGATTGGTAGTTGGGGATTAAATCTAGACATATAAATGTAACATTTTTCCAACTGTAAAGACTTAATTAACTTTATCAACCTTGGACATTAATTAAAGATAAGGGTAAAGTGGGAAAACCGTAATTAATGCGGAAGTTGGTGCCTTATAATAAGGACCAAATTATTTTGGTAGTTAATATACCTTATAATAGTATTTAAAACCAATTAGACCATAAAATGCATGTCATAAATTTTGAAAATAGTTCTGACAAATTTTATATATAGATATGCTCCGATCCCTTTGGTTCTTAATCTATGAATGAGTTGATTTTTAAGAGAGGTTTATCAAATTAATAAATCACTTTAAAATAAATGTATTTATTGTTTTTCTGTAAATTGATTTATCAAACTTATAATTAAATAATTTATTTGTCTTCCTTAACATTCCAAAAAAGTTAAATGAGTTCTATATATTAAATATTTGTTGATATTGACTATATATATTGACTTGGTGAGGTGGCGATGATATGAATAAAAAAAGGCTATCGAGTGGCGTAAATATTACCGAGGTTGTGGCATTGTGGGGATGGCATTCTCTCATAATCCGTCCTCAGAATCCTCCATTTCCTATTTCACACTCACATGGTTTCTTATATTGGGCTATTCAGACTCATCTAGAAGCTCATAATTTGCTACTTGTATCATTAAAAATAAAAAATTATAAAATAAATGAAGCACTTTTAATTTTTTTATTTTTGAAAACTTTTTAACATAAAATTTTTTAACTATCTAGACCTATTTCATTTCAACAAAAGAATCTATTAGAGATACAGACTTATCCAGTTAAATTAAATGTATAAATAATTTTACAGTTAACTGGATAAGTCTGTATCTCTAATAGATTCTTTTTTTGAAATGAAATAGATCTAAATAGTTGAAATTTTTTATGCTAAAAAGTTTTCAAAAATAAAAAAATTAAAAGTGCTTCATTTATTTTATAATATAATGTAGTTTTTTTATTTTTAATGGTATAAGTGATAAATTATGAGCTCTTAGATGAATCTAAATGGTCAATATAAGAAGCCACGTGAGTGTGAGAGTGGAAAAGGAGGGATTCTGAGGAGAGGGATTATGAGAGAATCCGGACTCGGGATTGTGTCTCAATTATCAGAAGAGTAAATCTTTTGCTCTGCGTGCGCATGCTTCTTCTGCTGCTATTTCCTTCTAACACAGTTATTGCATTATTGCTATTTCTGCTTTACGTGTCCCTCCCCACATTAATACGCTCTGTCTTTTTTCCTTCTTCTACATATAGAATTCTGCTTGCAAGAGGAACAGCTTCAAGTAAATGATGGCTTCTGCTGTAAAATCTCTAGAAATCAAAATAAATATTGGAAGCTCGAGAAACAAAGGTACCGTACCATATATACATGATATCTGGCACTTTTATTAAATGGTATTTCACTCGGAAGAGAAGGAGTCGTGCAGAGACTTTTGGCATTATTTGTTATTTCACACTGGTAGTCCAATATAAAACACACACACACACATTCACAATGACACAGAAGCAGAGAAGTAACACTACTATAAATTGTCCCTCTACCAGCGCACCTTTACATGCGCTTCGAAGAAACGCATGTATAGAGGGTCCTTTACATGCGCTTTAAGCGCATGTACAGGTAAAAATCTATACATGCGCTTAAAGCGCATGTAGAGGCCTTATCTCTACATGCGCTTTAAGAGCATGTATAGAAATGTGCATCAATTAAAATTCACTAAAACAATGACTAGAAAAGGATTTAAGTATTTAGAGATAAAATATAAAATGAACTTAGGTGAAAAGCTCAAAATCATATGGAAACACCCTTTACATGCGCTTTAAGCGCATGTAAAGGCACAAACACACTTTACATGCGCTTTAAGCGCATGTAAAGGCACTACTGAAGTGAAAAACATGGAGTCATGCATAAGAGGTCCTCCTCAGACCTCATAAGGTGTTCCTGCTTGTGGAATTAGTGTTTAAAAGCTCCATTACCACTTTTGGGTGCTATGAAAATGTTCAAACACCCTTTACATGCGCTTAAAGGCACTACTGAAGTGCAAAACATGGAGTCATACATAAGAGGTCCTTCTCAGACCTCATAAGGTGTTCCTGCTTGTGGACTTAGTGTTTCAAGGCTCCATTACCACTTTTGGGTGCTATGAAATTGGTGAAACACCCTTTACATGCGCTTTAAGCGCATGTAGAGGTAGAAACATCCTTTACATGCGCTTAAAGAGCATGTAAAGGGTGTTTATACCTCTACATGCGCTTAAAGCGCATGTAGAGGGGTTTAAAATGGAATTTATAAATATAGTTATTTTTGGAATTTAAAGGAAAATATAATTAAAAGAATTGATTAGGGATAGAGACTTACATGAAAAACATTTTTAAATCTAAATAATATTATGATGGAAAGGAAGAATATAGTAATATATACAAACTTTTGGGTTAGAAATATAATTAAGAGTGAATGAATGGGGTAATTAATTAGAATTTTCCCCATCACCATACCACACATACATATACACACACTAAGCAAACACCACCCCCTCCCATAAGAAAAAATGTCGGCCACCCCCTCCCACAAACCCTAACTTCTTTCTTGTTCAACCTCTGAACTCGGCAGCGGCGACGTGGCGGCACGACGGCATGACCTCCCCTCCTCTCTTTCCCCTTTATTTCAGTTCGTGTTGCTCTTTTCTCCTCTCCATCTTCACGCGATTTTCTGACGATTTCCTCTCTTTCCGGCGAGCTTCATCGTCTTTTCCGGCGAGCAGTGGCGATCGGCGGCGGTGAGAGGTGAGGTTTGCTGTTTCTTTTGGTTCTTCAAGTCATTCTCATTTGCAACTACGTTTTCCTCACTATTTTTCCATTCTTGCTCCTCGGTCACTGCCACTTTTCTACATTTTTTTCTTCTTTCCGGTGAAACCCACGGCTGACGGCGACGACGTGCTTGAACTGGCCATTCAAAACCGGATTTGAGTTCCAGTGAGTATACTATGCACTCTTCTAGCTTTTGATTCTCGATTAAAAACCTTTTGGAGAGTTGGGGTTTTATTGGGTTAGAGTTTAAAAGAGTTTAGACTTATTTGAATGAAGATAAAGTTCCAATTGTTGATATATTGGAAAAGATTAGAGCCTTACTTAAAGATTAGATTTGATTAGGTTCTTTGTTTTGTTATTTCTATAGATTCCAAATTCTGCCTTTGCTTTGTTTGAACTGATTGTGCATTGCTTAGGTGTCTGAAAAGCATGAGTAATGAGTTTAAGATTTTGGTTGTTTTTGCAAGCTTCATGTGAATGTTCATGTGACTGAAAATGGATAATTGATTTTGCTTATTGTGTTTGTTTGGACCGGTTCTCTTATTGGTGTGATTATAACATAATATTTCCTTTTCATTATATGATTGTTTGCTGCCATGAGTGTTAGAATGTGTGCTAAGTCATTATATGATATTTGAATTAGTTTGTGGTTCATATATCTTGCCTTGGAATGGATATATATATATTTTGTTGAATTTGTTTTCCCTTGATTACCTTGTTTTTGGATTGGTTTGATTTAGGACTTTTTAATGTTGAAAGGTTCTGTGGAAGTAATCAATTCAATATTGAAAGGTTCTGTGGAAGTAATCAATTCAGCCCTCCAGTCAATCCAATATCTGGGGTAATATCCTTTTGGGGGATCACAATGAGGTTATAAGAAATGGACTTAATTACTAAGAAGTCTAAATGATAAGTGAGGAGTAAATCTTTTGACATTTCTTGCACGGACACTTGTCATTTATACTCCTTAGTTGTTTTGTTATTGGATTTTTGAGTAATTAAATCTCTGAGATTTCATTGTAATTCCCTTGTATCCTTTTAACTGTTTCTCTAAATTATTTATTTGTCATTTCTTCATTTTAATCATTTCCAACTGTACATATCATAACTCATTATGCACAAATTATATGTCAAAATGAAGATTTAAGGAAAACTGCATTTAGTTTAGGATATTTTTAGAAGTTTATAATTGATCATGCAATTTACCTTCAGAAAGGAGAACTTTTGTGGTAAGGATGCTATCTGAGTGGCTACCAAGAATAAGTATGGAATGAATGCCATTGAAGTTCCAATCATTGTGGATCCAATCAATGATCCACCATTTATTAGAGTCCCCTACTTCATCATATTGAAGGGTAACAAAGAAGAGTCACTCATCTTTGACAAAAAGTTAGACAACTTCAACTTTTCCATTGAAGATCCTGATCTTCTTACTTTCCCTGGTAAGCCTAACATTTATGTTTAGGATTGATGTTTTCAGCTTCTAAGTCTGTACAGAATAGATTTAGTTTTAAGAGAGACAAAAATCATTGCTGAGAAATTGAATTAGAGGTCAATCTTTTTTTTAAAAATGTAACGTGATGGGTGATATTTCAGGTAAAGAGGATCAATTTCTGGTGACTTTCTCTTTGGAAGTGAATGATGGATTGTTAGTAACAACTCTTCCTTCTTATTTGACAAACACAACTGAACTGAAGATTGAGAACAATAACCAATGGCAGCTTCTTCTTTCATATGTTACTATCTCAAAGCATTTCATGGTCAGAGCCAATGGAATCAGGTTCCGGGGATCAGTCAATGACTGCAACACAGGTATGCAGCAACTTTACTATAAAGTATGTAATCTTCATATCCTTGAAATTTCTTTCCTTCTTCGCCTGAGTTAGCCACCGTTTTAGCAGTGAAATTTATGAGCTAATGAACTCAAAGTGATGATAGAAACACTGTGTTGATATTAATACTTAAGAGATGTTTTTTTTTTGGTGGTTTCAAACTCTAGATTAGTATGTAAAGTGAGGTCTGAACATTGAATGTAAGTGCTTCTTTGTTTTGGGGTTGGAGCATGTCTTTAGTGCTGATATGGTTTTAGATAGTGTGGTTTATACATAAATCTTTTTATGTTCTGTTTATAGTTGTTTCTAATGCAGTTGAGATTTTACTATGAGGTTAAGTTTTGAAATGCATTGTTCTAGTTTAACAAAGAAAGTTTCAGGATTAAATTGTTAAGAGTATAGCAGAATATTATTTTTTATTTCTGCCCTGTTTTGATTTTTCTTTTGGTAGTAGGAGTAGTTTGAATACATCAAACGGTGGATTTATATACTTTGCTGCATACATAGCTGTTAGATATCACCTTAATTGGATGTTGAGTGGCTGTGATTAAATGCTGTAAAGATGCAAATATTGGTGTTGCATAATGCCTTAATGATTGGCTTGAAATGCTGATTGTATTTTGAATATTGTGTCTCTTGTCCATGCCTTATATATTGCTGGAAATCTGGAACATAAAACACACTCTAGATGATTGAAACTGTAATCTAATTGCACATGGTAGTTAGAACCATCATTGTGGTTAAATTATTGGTGAGGTTGTAATTTGTAATGTAATATTCTGTTTTGGTTTAATAAAGGCTTGAGAGTTTAGTAATAATGTTCTTTTAAAGTGTTGCTTAATTGCTTTGTGTTTGTACAGTTTGTTTGAAGTTTATTAGTTGAAGATTTTGTGATAGTGATTTCTCTTGCCTTTCAAAGAAATTTTATATCCTTGCATATCTTCAAAGTAAGTTTGGAATAAAAGTAATGTGTAGTTTACGTCTTTTGATCATTGCTAAGTGTAATATTTAATATCATGTAGAAATAAAACAAAGAAGATTTATTGAGATACACTTGTTAAGCTTGATTTGAAAATTATAGTTTCTTTGAGTTGTATCAGTCTCTTATTTTATAATAGGATGATTCTATTTTGGCCAAATGAAGTATAACAAACAAATGGATAAATGAGAGTGATATGCTGTGTGAAGTGTGTTAATTTATAACATGGTAGTGAATAAAGTTGTATCTTTTGAAGTTGATGTTGGAGTCTAACCTATTCTTATGTGATAGTTAGTATCGGCTTATGATTAATTGCTTCAAGTATCCTTTGGCTATGTTTAATAATTTTATTTGTTCTCTTTAGCTTTGTTTTCTCTTGGCATGATTGGTGGGATATGGGTTGCCAATGAATTTATATTCTTTAAATAGTGTACATGTGTGTTTGCGAAATTCAAGGAATGGTTTTGCAATTCCTTGGTATTTCTCTAATTGTGATTAATTGGACTTTGAAGTATGGCTGAATTATTTGTTATGGTAAATGTGTAGTTAGAATGAAATGTGTGTTTGCATGTGGCATTAACAAATGAAATTGATAACTCATATGTACTTATTACTGCTATGTGTGGTAGTGCTTTGTGTCTTGTTTAAAGAAAATCAAGAAGGAAACATGAAAAGCATGTGAATTCTTTTAGTTGGCTAACATGTCCTTACCGATTTCGAAGGCCTATATAGTATGAAGAATATTGCTTGTTGAAGTAATGTCACGAAGTAATACAGGTGACAGATATAAAATGAATATTATATTAAAAAAAAATATAGCTGTACATGCGCTTAAAGCGCATGTAGAGATATATACCTCTCTACATGCGCTTAAAGCACATGTATAGTTTATACCTCTACATGCGCTTTAAGCGCATGTACCTCTCTACATGCTCTTAAAGCGCATGTATAGTGTATACCTCTACATGCGCTTTAAGCGCATGTATAGTGTATACCTCTACATGCGCTTTTTAAAAGCGCATGTAGAGCCTTTACCAGCGCCCCCTCTTCATGCGCTTATAAAGCGTATGTAGAGCCCAAAATAAGCGCATGTAAAAGGGGTAATCTGTGGTAGTGTAATAACGGCGATCGATTGTATGTATTGAAAAGTTCATGTGAGTAGTCAACAGGAAAACAGAGAGATCATTAGGTGATCGATGACCCAATGATACAACATCAATATTATTGTTGCCTTCATTATTTCAGATATGCTTCTATTCATGTTTGATTGGAAAGATTAAAGAAATAATGGATCAATTATATTAAAGTTTTTATATCTATCATTTTTTAAAAATTTGTCAAACTTATATAAACTAATGTATAAATTATAGTGATGCACGTAATGAGAATGTAGAGAGATCATATGACATATATGATATAATTAAGCAATATGTTAATACAATTTGTGGTGACTAAACTTTCACTTAATTTTAGATTTGGTTCTTGAACTTTAAATTCTAAAGTTTTAATCCTCAAACTCTCGTTCAATATTGATTTTGGTCCTTGAACTTTAAAATTGATAATTTTAGTTCGTGAACTTTCTGTCAATTATGATTTTTGTCCTTGAAATTTTAGTTATTTAATTTTAGTGTTGTCCATAACTTTTCAAGTCTTTTTTAAAAGTTTGGGGGAAAAACTACAATTTACTGAAAATTTAAGGATTATAACTATCAATTTGAAAGTCAAAAACCAAAATCAAAATTGATCAAAAGTTCGAGTACAAAAACCACTAATTTTAAAGTTTAGGAATCAAAACCAAAATTGAATAAAAATTTATAAACTAAAAATTGTATTAACTATTAAGCAATTTATGTAATACTTTTTTTAATTAATCTCCTCAAATCAATCAATCTGATCTTATATACTAAGGACTAAATGGAGTATTTATTATTTATTTTTAGTGTTGTTGACGCAACATACATGAGAATTTAAAATGCGGATATGTTACATGCATGTATAGCATTATTCAAATTGGAATTTATTCCCAAATTTAGAAAATGCAATTAATTAGTTATTTAATCTTTATATAACAGTAATTTTGTTATACTTATTGTATTTTTAATCTCATTTGTTGCTTATTTTAATGTCTTGTAGGTTTCTTTAAATTTGCAGGCTTTTGATATATGTATTTATATTTTTACATCAATAAAAATGAAGACACATGTTAATTTTATCCCACATGAACAGCTTGAGGAGATGTCGTAGTTGGTCTCAAGATGAATATTCATGTCCATATATACAGTGCTTTAGGTTATTGATCAAGTAATTAGGATGTTAATTAGCTTAAGAATTAACAGCTTAGGAAATGTTAGTTTTAGTTAGAGAGACTATTGTTGTAGTATATTAGTTGAACTGTGTTCAATATGATAAGGTATAAAATGTTGGTTTATAATGATGGTCTGTTAGGCATGATATATAATTGAATCGCACGATCAATTAAGTAAGTGCCTGGTAGTGATACCTCCTTCTGGTCCTATTTATAAGTCACCAACCACCCAATTTATACATATTAAAGAATGAAGGTTAATGGAAGTTCCATCATTAAATTGGTTTTATCTTTTTTGTCTTTTCCATTTTTGCCTCTCCCACCTTTATCACTATGACCCACTACATTTTTTTCCTCTTCATTAATTCTCTAACTTTATGAGTATACTGACAGATCTTAATATTTATATAAATTTTATAGGTTAATTTGTGGTTTTTAATATATTTAGATGAAATATTTAGAAGGGATTGTATGGAAATAATAAATATTGGATATTAAGAAGAGAAGAAGGAATGAAGCACTTAAAAAATATATATATGGATATATTATTTTTATTATTTCCTTTTTATTTTCCTTTTGCAGTTGAGAGAAAAAAGGAAACAAAGATAATGCTTGATGTCTTGGAATTGGTCAAAGTGGATATAAGCAAAGCAACAACTTTTGGTTCACATATATCCGTTGCATGGAAAAAGGAGAAATTAAAGGAGCAGCATAACAAATAATCTAAAAGGGAGGAGGAGCAAATAACTATATATATGCTCATAAACCTTAGAAAACCATTCATAACCTTTCATAGCCTCTCTTAACCTCTCACAACCCTAATTTCCCATAACCCTTATATCTCTTCCACCATCCACCTCTCAAACTAAACCTCTTTACTTTTGGGAATGATGAGGAGTATAGCTTGAGCTCTCATGCTTAATAGGGGAGTTTTGTTCTTTATCTTTCTATTGTATTTATGATTTTCCTAGGTTTAGGTTTATCATTTATACTTTAAGATTTAGATTATCATGTTTATTTGACTTTATTTGTGATTTTGGTTAATAATGAGAGATTTGAACTCATCAATATACATGGTCATGTATATGTTCTTTATGTTTCATTTGATATCTTTCTATTTATTCATGGTATTGGTAGATAGTTTGATTGAATTGAATTATAATTGAACCTAAATCATTACTAGCCATTAATCACACTCTAAGGTATTTAATAACACCTAATTAAATGGGTTCATGAGATTAGGTGTTAGACTTGCCGGTTGGTGAGGTTTGATATTCTAGGAAACTTAGAGAAACTCAAAGTGAACCTATCAATTTCTTGAGTAACATTGGACTTCAATCCTTAGTTTTTATTTTATTATGTGGGGTTCCAATAGTGAATTGAAATCTTAGGATTAATTAAGTGGCGATTCGGGGTCCCGGTCGTAGGATTAATAGTTCCTTGCAAACAATAGGTCCACCAGTACTAAAGAGTTTAACAATACCCAATTGGATGAGGTTTCAACAACTAGGTATTGGACTCATGGGTCCATGATGTTTGGTAATTTAGAGAATTAGTACCCTAATGACTCCCTAAATACATTAATTGAGTTAGGATAGTTATTTACAATCATTTCCCAAGAGTAAGTCCATTTTATTTGATTACATACTTTTCTTATTAATTATCCGTCCAATTAAAATCATTTTCCCACGCCTTACAAGTTTAGCATTAGTTACTAGGATCTCTTTTGCGTTAGGCTCCTCAAGAGAACGATACCCGAGGGTTAGCTTCCACTAATCCCTTGGTTCTAAAATTTCATGAAGGATTAGACCCAAGGCATCACCACATCGACAGTTAATTCGGTGTCCTTCAAGTGGCGTCGTTGCCGGGGAGCCAAGTATTTGGTCCCTTATTAATTGGTTGTCAAACTTGTTTGTCGTGTCCTTTTTAGTTTGCATATTAGTTTAGTTGCATTTAGTTTAGTTTCTTTTCCATTGCATATCATACATAAAGAGAATATACCAAAAATATTTGCATTCATATTTGCTTGCTTGCATTTGCATATTTGATCTGTGTTCAATTGTTTGATTGCAATAATCATGTCTAGGCTATATAATTATGAGCTTTTGTTCTATGATGATTCTCCTTTGCATTCTTATTCTATGAATGAAGAAACACCAAGTTACTCACATTCTTGGAAAAATGAGGAACCTTCCTTGAGAGAACGTTTACTCAATTACTATCAAGCTAATGAATACCAAACGCCCAACCATCTTCAATCATACATGGAACCATTCTATTCACACATTCATTCCACCCGATTCCCTACACCATACACATGCCAATATGAACCACAATACACTCTCTACCACAATCCTTTACCTCCAACCTATTTTACACCATCACCTCCACCCTCCCCACCCAAACCTAGTGGATTAGATGTCTTCCTAACTTTCCCAAACATGGATTCTCAAACTCTTGCTTTGAGGAAAGTGTATGATGAGTTTAAAGTCTAACACTCCAAATTGTTTATGTTAAAAGTGACTAATCAACTCACAAAGGAGATGGAAGAGCGTATGGAGGAAATAGTAGAGTTTATTAGGGCTTTTGTGCAACATGTGTTTTAGAAGAAGACTAATGGAGAAGAAGGAACTCCATGGCCTAGTGACTCTAATGATTGTGAAGGGGTTAAGGAGCAAGAGCCAAATGACACATCTCAAGTAGTTGATCCCTACCCTCAAATGACTAGTCCCACACAAGTAACAAATAGAGAGCAAACACATTGTCAACTTCAAGAGGAATTGGTTTCACATTTAGATAATATTCCTCCTCTTCTTGAAGAGGTTACTTCTCCTCATACTACTTTGGTTGATATTGCATGTGATGATGAGGTGGATGAAGAAATTGTTTTTGAATCCCCTCATGTTCTTGATGTTGAAAATGCTTACTATGATACTTCCATTGATAGTTGTGTAGTTGATGATGTTACTTGTGAAAGTAATATGAGTGGTGATCAAGTTGCATTGGGTACTAGTTGTAGTGATGATTTTGATTTGCATGAACCTTCACCTTGTTCTTGTGATGATGATACTATGTGCATGGATTGTATTGATTTTAAGTATGATAGGTTTGTTGCATGACATGCAAATAATTTTGGTGATGTGCATACTCCATCTATTAGTACTAATGATGCATCAAGTTTGTGTGTTAAAAATGTGGAGAATTGTGAACAAATGCCTTCCTTTTCAAGTGATGATAAGCATGATGATTTAAGCTTCTTTGAATTTATTGAACATGATGAAGAATTCATTTCACCCTCCTCCCAACATTCTTCCTTTATTAACACATGTGATTGTGATGAGTCTTGTGCTATTTGTATGGAAGTTGATAGTTGGCTTTTCCACTCCATATGATGCTACCTCTTCAACTAATTCAATTGATAACATACATGCTACACTTGATGATAGACATGAAAATTGCATATCTTTTGATCTCAATTCATTTCATTCTTTAGGTACAAACCCCTAAGGAGGCATAATATAATAAAACAGCTGCTAAAAACTGGTGTAATCTCAATCAATTTTGTGAGGTCTTCTGTTAACCTCGCGGATCCGTTAACAAAACCCCTAAGGAGGAAACAAATTGTTTATTCATCGAGGGGAATGAGACTAAAGCCAATTCGAAATTGATTGCGATGACAACCCAACCTCTGTGATTGGTGATCCCATGAAGGAGGTTCAATGGGTAAGAACAAGTCGTGATTCATTTCTGCTAGCACTGAATTTATTTGCTAGTCCATTCCTATGATGTCGGAAAGTGCTAGATTGCATTTTGGTAAGGCTGAGTATAGACTCTTAATGATTTCATAATCCTACGGGATGGTGTGCTCATTGCAGGCACATTTAATGAAATCACCTCTACGAATGTCGGAGTGGGGCCGCTCCTATGAGATCGTGGCGAAATCTCTAGAGCATTCGTTATGCACCGTGCACGCTCATGGCCGTT
This sequence comes from Mimosa pudica, assembly GCA_029929735.1. NCBI lineage: Eukaryota > Viridiplantae > Streptophyta > Magnoliopsida > Fabales > Fabaceae > Mimosa > Mimosa pudica. The sequence continues at coordinate 5,987,904 of JAKELP010000017.1, read as the reverse complement.
TTAACGGGCAAAACCGTCGTTAATAACGAAAATGTGGGGGTATAATCTGACTCATAATGCCTCTGGTATACGCCAAGAGCTGTCAATTCAATTTCATAGGAACATTGACTTTTCTGTATACCAAGTATTACCCGTCTAGGTCTAGTTCAAAGTCCAGAGGACCACTAGATACAATGGCTATATCCATGTGTGTAACACAAGTAAGAGTCTCTTATTTGACACATGTGCGGGATTGTTGGAGAAATCAACAATTTCATGTGGGTGTGTCAAATAGAGAAGTCCCACATTGCTTGAGAGTGAGAACTTACAAGGGTATATAATAAACTTGTATTCTAGCTCAAGTTAAAGGACCAAAAGAGGAGTGGGTCTCGCGCGCACAAGTTGGGCCACCAAGAGGCAAACGCAGTGGAAATCCGGCGATTTCCCCCCTGCGCGCACGATAAATATGGACTGGACACTTTTTAATTACCAGTTTTATGAAAATAATAAATGATTATTTTTATATATGTCTTACCAGAAAACCATGTTATTTGAGGATTATATTTTTGACTACCCATGAATTCGGTTAGCAAGAGTTTGAATGAATTCCAACGTTTGTATGCCCGTTTGAATTCATTTGTGCTTATCCTAACCGCTGCTTTTATTCATTTTATTGTCATAATGCTGGTAACGTTAGTAACCGATAATTGATGGTCATTAACATGGTCATTAAGTGTGTGCCCAACGTCTCTGAAGTCTTTGCCTATAAAAGGCAGTGTCTGGCAAGAGGTCATACACACTGAGCTCCAGAGCTTCCATCTTTCCTCTTTTGTATTCACACTCTGTTGTGTTCTATTTTCTTTCGTTGTTCTGTTTTCCTTGCTTCTGCAGGAGGGATCTGTTTAATCTTGGGGAGTGTCGCTACCTTCTTGGCCGGTGGTCGCGGAATAACTCTATAGGAAAGTGTCTCTTAGGACACGACTCAGATTTGTCGCCTATCAGATTGTCAGCTACAAGTTTGTCACCTATCACATTGTCGCCTATCACTCTGTCAGCTACAAGTTTGTCGCCTATCACTCTGTCGCCTATCAGATTGTCAGCTACAAGTTTGTCGCTTACCACTCTGTCGTCTATCAGATTGTCATCTACAAGTTTGTCGCCTATCATACTGTCGTCTACCAGATAGTCACCTACAAGATTGTCGCCTATCACACTGATTGTCGACTATTGTCATTTTGCATTGTTTGCCAACAATCTATAGAGTTATTTGTTCTTGCTGAGATGGAGATGAATTCCGATACTGTCAATCATGAGCAACCTGTTGTTACACTTGTTGTTCCAATTTAGAGGTCATTCCCAGATGTTTCCAGAATTGAGTTGTTTGATGGAAAGAACTTTAGGCAATGGCAGGAACGTGTCTACACCATTCTGGACGTACATGGAGTGGCTGATGCACTGACTGAACCTGTTCCTCCTCCAGATGCATAACAAACCAAGATTAATACTTGGATTTATTCCAATAAGGTTTGTAGACATACCCTTATTAGTACTTTATCTAATGATTTGTTCGATGTGTACCATGTATACAAGGAGGCTAGCAAAATATGGGAGTCATTTTTCCTCAAATACACTGCCGAGGATGCTGGGAAACAGAAATTTGTGGTTGGAAATTTCTACAAGTGGGAAATGACAGATGAGAAAGACATCAAGTTGCAGATTAACGAATATCATAAGCTGCTAGAGGAGTTGAGAGCCGAAAACATCAATCTGCCTGATGAGTTCGTGGCTGGAGTCTTGATCGAGAAGTTGCCAGGATCATGGAATGACTACAAGCAACAACTGAAACACAAGCAGAAGCATATGTCTCTCACCGACCTAATTACTCATATCATCATAGAGGATACTAATAGGAAGGCGATTCGATCTGCTAAAGCAAAAGAAGCAGTTGTTAAAGCAAATCTGGTGGAAGACAAGCCTCACTCCAAGAGGTATGATTCCAAATATAAAAAGAAGCAAAAGCAAAAACAAAATTCTAATTACAAGCCTAAGGATACTAACTCCAAATTTAAAAAGAAAGGAAATTGCTATGTTTGTGGAAAGTATGGTCACTATGCAGGACAATGTAGGAAAAGAGCTACGTGAGACAATCCTAAGAAAGACAATAATCCACCAAAACCAAATGTTAATTTGGTCCATGGTGATGGAAGCAGTTCTGACGATGAGGTCATTGCTGCAGTGGTCTCCCAAGTCCTACTAGTCTCTGATGTGAACAAATGGGTGGTAGATTCTGGAGCTACCAAACATATTTGTGCAAACGAAGATGTGTTTACCTCCTTTGAAAAACGGGAAGACCGCATTTACCTTGCTGCTCATTCTCAAACCCCTAAGGTTTTGGGAAAAGGAAAAGTGGTTCTTAAGCTCACATCAGGAAAGACTTTGGCGCTGAATGATGTACTATATGTACCTGAAATAAGAGTCAATTTAATTTCCGTGTCACTGCTAGGAAAGGCTGGAGTTAAAGTTTCTTTTGAGTTTGACAAGATTGTCATGACTAAGAATAATGTACTGATTGGGAAGGGCTATTGTAATCAGGGTCTGTTTTTGCTTAGTGTTTCTGAAATGAATAATAATGCATCTTCTTCTGCTTACATGATTGATTCATTTAATATATGGCATGGTAGACTAGGACATGTTAGTAAAGGTTACATTACTAGACTACAAAATGCTAAAATAATTCCTAGTATCAAAGAGAATATGGGAAATAAATGTGAAATTTGTGCAGAAACTAAGTTGACTAAAATGCCTCATAGTTCTACACAAAGAGAATCTGAATTATTATCCTTAGTTCATACTGATCTAGGTGATCTGAAACAAACTGAGACTAGGGGTGGCAAAAGATACTACATAACTTTCATTGATGATTTTTCAAGATATACAAAAGTATATTTATTGAGAAATAAGGATGAAGCGTTTAATAAGTTTCTTTCGTATAAAGCAGAAGTAGAAAATCAACTTGATAGGAAAATCAAGAGAGTTAGGTCAGATAGATGAGGAGAATATTTAATGTTAAATGATTTTTGTGGAAAAGAAGGAATAATACATGAAGTGACACCTCCTTATTCACCTGAATCTAATGGTGTTGCAGAAAGGAAAAATAGAACATTAAAAGAAATGATGAATGTTATGCTTGTAAGTTCTGCTGCACCTAATAACTTATGGGGAGAAGCTTTGTTGTCTGCATGTTTTATACAAAATAGAATACCTCATAAGAATACTGATAAGACACCTTATGAATTATGGAAATGTTTTGTACCTAATCTTCAATATTTGAAAGTATGGGGTGTCTTGCAAAAGTTTTATTACCTGATTTTAAAAAGAGAAAAATTGGTTCTAAAACTTCTGATTGTATGTTTATTGGATATGCTCAACAAAGTAGTGCTTATCGTTTTCTAGTTTTGAAAAGCGATATTCTTGATCATAATACAATTGTTGAAACAAAAGATGCAGAATTTTTTGAAAATATATTTCCTTTAAAGGATGGACATATACCAAAAAGAGTTGGAAATTCTTCTTTTCAAAATGAAGATGATTCTTTTGAGAATTTACGGATAAGTAAAAGACAGTAAAGAAACCTCCTTTGGAGATGATTTTTAGACTTATATGATACAAGATGAACCCAAAAATTTTTATGAAGCTGTCTCTTCTCCGGAAGCAAAATTTTGGAAAGATGCTATTAAAATTGAACTTGATTCTTTGAATAAAAATCAAACATGGGTTTTTTTAAACTTACCTCCAGGAGCAAAACCTGTTGGTTGCAAATGGGTATTTAAGAAGAAATATTTTCCTGATGGGTCTATTGATAAATATATGGCCAGACTAGTAGCCAAATGTTTTACACAAAAAGAAAATATTGATTATTTTGATACCTTTTCTCCTGTGACTAGGATTGCTTCAATTAGAGTCCTAATGGCTTTAGCTTCAACCTGATGGGTGTGTAATTCCGGGACAAGAGAACAAAGTTTGTAAACTTGTTAAATCACTTTATGGTCTTAAACAAGCACCCAAACAATGACATGAAAAATTAGATCAAGTTTTGTTAAGTGGTGGTTTTTCTACTGTAGAAGTAGAAAGATGTGTTCATACAAAACTTATGAATGATAATTGTGTAATTATTTGTTTGTATGTGGATGACATGCTAATTTTTGGAACCAATATGGATGTTGTGCTTGAGACAAAAAGTTTTCTTACTTCTAACTTTGATATGAAAGATCTTGGTGAAGCAAAAGTAAGTTTGGGTGTTAAAATCATAAGGAATGATAGTGGTATCATACTTTCTCAAGAACATTATGTTGAGAAAATTCTGAGAAAGTTTGAACAATATGATGTAACTCCTGTGAGTACTCCTTATGATCCAAGTGTTGTTTTAACAAAACATCAAGGAGATCCTGTGGCTCAATCTGAATATGCAAAGATTATTGGGAGTCTTTTGCATTTAATGAATTTTACAAGGCCAGATATAGCTAATGTTGTGTGTAGATTGAGCAAGTATACCCATCGTTTGAGTAATGGACATTGGACGGCTTTATTGTGGGTATTGAGATACCTAAGAGGTACCATGAATTATGATATTCATTATAGTGGATTTCCCGCTGTATTAGAAGGATACAGTGATGCTAATTGGATCTCTGATTCAGAGGAGTCCAAATCCACTAGTGACTATGTTTTTATTTTTGGTGGTGGAGCTGTAACGTGGAAGTCAGCCAAACAAACAGTGTTAACTAAATCCTCAAGGGATTCTGAGTTTATAGCACTAGAGTTGGCTAGTTGTGAGGCTGAGTGGTTGAAAAACGTCTTAGCAGATATCCCACTAGGCAGTAAACCAATATCTTCAATGTCAATACACTGTGATAATAAATATGCGATAGCCAATGCGAAAAATAAAACCTTTAATGGTAAGAATAGACATATTCGATTGAGGCATAATATAATAACGCAGCTGCTAAAAACTGGTGTAATCTCAATCAATTTTGTGAGGTCTTCTATTAACCTCGCGGATCCGTTAACAAAACCCCTAAGGAGGAAACAAATTGTTTATTCATCGAAGGGAATGGGACTAAAGCCAATTCGAAATTGATAGCGATGGCAACCCAACCTCTGTGATTGGTGATCCCATGAAGGAGGTTCAATGGGTAAGAACAAGTCGTGATTCATTTCTGCTAGCACTGAATTTATTTGCTAGTCCATTCCTATGATGTCGGAAAGTGCTAGATTGCATTTTGGTAAGGCTGAGTATAGACTCTTAATGATTTCATAATCCTACGGGATGGTGTGCTCATTGCAGGCACATTTGATGAAATCACCTCTACGAATGTCGGAGTGGGGCCGCTCCTATGAGATCTTGGCGAAATCTCTAGAGCATTCGTTATGCACCGTGCACGCTCATGGCCGTTTTAACGGGCAAAACCGTCGTTAATAACGAAAATGTGGGGGTATAATCTGACTCATAATGCCTCTGGTATACGCCAAGAGCTGTCAATTCAATTTCATAGGAACATTGACTTTTCTGTATACCAAGTATTACCCGTCTAGGTCTAGTTCAAAGTCCAGAGGACCACTAGATACAATGGCTATATCCATGTGTGTAACACAAGTAAGAGTCTCTTATTTGACACATGTGCGGGATTGTTGGAGAAATCAACAATTTCATGTGGGTGTGTCAAATAGAGAAGTCCCACATTGCTTGAGAGTGAGAACTTACAAGGGTATATAATAAACTTGTATTCTAGCTCAAGTTAAAGGACCAAAAGAGGAGTGGGTCTCGCGCGCACAAGTTGGGCCACCAAGAGGCAAACGCAGTGGAAATCCGGCGATTCCCCCCCCTGCGCGCACGATAAATATGGACTGGACACTTTTTAATTACCAGTTTTATGAAAATAATAAATGATTATTTTTATATATGTCTTACCAGAAAACCATGTTATTTGAGGATTATATTTTTGACTACCCATGAATTCGGTTAGCAAGAGTTTGAATGAATTCCAACGTTTGCATGCCCGTTTGAATTCATTTGTGCTTATCCTAACCGCTGCTTTTATTCATTTTATTGTCATAATGCTGGTAACGTTAGTAACCGATAATTGATGGTCATTAACATGGTCATTAAGTGTGTGCCCAACGTCTCTGAAGTTTTTGCCTATAAAAGGCAGTGTCTGGCAAGAGGTCCTACACACTGAGCTCCAGAGCTTCCATCTTTCCTCTTTTGTATTCACACTCTGTAGTGTTCTATTTTCTTTCGTTGTTCTGTTTTCCTTGCTTCTGCAGGAGGGATCTGTTTAATCTTGGGGAGTGCCGCTACCTTCTTGGCCGGTGGTCGCGGAATAACTCTATAGGAAAGTGTCTCTGAGGACACGACTCGGATTTGTCGCCTATCAGATTGTCAGCTACAAGTTTGTCACCTATCACACTGTCGCCTATCACTCTGTCAGCTACAAGTTTGTCGTCTATCACTCTGTCGCATATCAGATTGTCAGCTACAAATTTGTCGCTTACCACTCTGTCGTCTATCAGATTGTCATCTATAAGTTTGTCGCCTATCATACTGTCGTCTACCAGATAGTCACCTACAAGATTGTCGCTTATCACACTGATTGTCGACTATCGTCATTTTGCATTGTTTGCCAATATTTCCAAGTTCAACCAAACTGACTAAAGTGTTGTCTTTACAAAAATTCGAGCAATTTTAGGAAAACTCACTTAGAATATGTTGGGATATTTTTGAAATTCCCAATATTAGGGCTCGATAACATATCACTTCACGCATAGAATGTACGAGACATTCAGCTCTCAACAATCCAATTAGTTAAGGGTAGCTTTTTTACTTTACAAAAAGATAGGTTGGATCCTGCGTAGAAAAAAACATAGAACTAGCCACATATATTAACTATGAATTTTCGTTGCTAAATGGAGAATTCATGGCTAATTATTTAATAATGGTTTTTTTTTGTGATGGATTTTGTGATTAATTACTGTCGTTAATCTACTACTTTTTGTAATATACAAAAAAGCAAACCCTTTGCTGATATTGTCCCTTAAGCAAGTGGTTGGGGGTTCAATCCTTAACTCTTGCGAATGAAGCAAATTCACAAGCCAGCTGTCTAACCCATATATGAGACTTCAGAACAGTGAGGGATTAGTCGCACTTGACACGCGGGTGGGATACCCATACTCTTGTGAAACAAAAAAAGGTATCAACTCGTATGGTCTGTTCAATCAAAGTGAATAACGATTAAATAGAAATAATCTTTTTGAAGATGGCTAAGTGCAGATTGATAGCCAGCTCAGGTGTTGAAGACACTGATCAAAATGCAAGATAACAAAGCAAGACCAAGAGAATGACATAATAGTAAGAACAGAGTAACTCATAACAGAGGAAAAAACTAGACTTATCACACGCACAGAGGCACGACCCTTTTATATACTCTCTCCCATCCTTATTACCAGTCAACAACTACTCATCTCTTACATACCAAGGAATGATAGTTGAGTATTAAAATTCATGTTAATTTTGCTATTTTTTCCAACTTTACCTTCATTAAATGATGTATTTCACATTTTCAATTTTAAATCTGCATCAATAGCAGGGGTAAACTGGGAAAAACATTTAATGCAACGATTGGTGATTTATATTAAGGACCAAAAATTACAAATAGTTGGTGACTTATAATAAGGACCGGAGGGAGTACTACTACACTACTACTCCCTCCAGTCCCTAATATAAAAGTCTTAAATTTGAATGATTTTAATCTAAAATATAAGAGCTTACCTTACACTCTCTCTTCATTTGATGCATTTTTTCTTACTTTACCCCTAACCCCTTTTTCATATTTATTAATGCTTATTAGTATTTCGCTCTCTTAATACTACCTCCGTTCCTAAATATAAGATCACTTTAGCAAATTTGGAGAGATTAAGGAAGACATTCCAATGAGTTAGGATTACATGAAATTTTCAAAATACCCCTCACTTAAGTTAAAAATATCATCTCACCTTCAAACCACTATTTTTTGGGTGAAAAGAGTATAGGGGTAATTTGGGGAAAATATGAGTCAAATTAGAAAGTGATCTTATATTTAGAAACAAGCTCTCCTCCATAAAGTGATCTTATATTTAGGAAAGGAGGGAGTAGTATCATAATAGATATGAACAATATTGGAAAGGAAACATTAACTCTAAAAACTCAACTAACTTTCACATGTTTTCTTAAAAAGCGTGTTTTGGCGGCTAAGCTCTTATATTACTGACAGGGGAGTATGATAAATATTGTTGTTCATTGGGAATGAGATGGGAATATGAGAATATAATTTTTAGTTGTGAAGCAAACATTAGTAGGAAAACAAATAATGGCAAATTTTTGAGCCAACAAAGAGATGGAAAGCTCTTAGAAGTCTGCTTTAACCACTTTTATAGCTCAACTTTTTTATACTAAAGCATCCATTTACAATTCGCTAACCTAACATCTCATCCTCTTTAAAACACCTATATTTATTCCCCTATAAGAGAGACAAGACCATGTGATATCCTTGGTTTTCACCCTCCATATCAGTAATCAGAAGTAACAGAAAGATCATAATGATAATAATAGTAATCAATGATAGTGGTAGCTATAGTCTCACTCAAAGAGCAAAAGAATAAGTGAAAGTAATAATCTGAGAAGCCAAAGTAAGCGGAACAACTTCTGAACAACTTCTGATCGCCGCCAGTGTAATTATTTATCGGATTGATAATCACTAGCGACAAAAGCAAATGGCTTACTCCACAATCTCCCAGAACAGACGCGTCTTCATTCTGATTCAAAAGTCAAAATCGTTTTTAAAAAAAAAATGTTTTATTTTTAAAATTTCTTTCTACAGTGTTAAATATTTTTTCCGAAATGAGTTTGAGACAATGATAAAGCATTCCCTCCTATCCCTAATACAAGAGTCATCCGCAAAAACTAAGCCTCTTAGGGAAATATGTGAATGTTAGTTGAGTGTTTGGAGTTAATGGTTCTTTTCCAATATTACCCATATTTATTATGATATTTTTAAGAGAGAAATAAATAAGCATTAATAAATATGTAAGAGAGTTAGAGACAAAGTAGAAAAAAATACATAAAATGATGAGAGAATGTGATAGGTATGAGCTCTTATATTAAGGACCAAAATCATTCAAATTTTGGGCTCTTATATTAGGGATCAGAGGGAGTAATTCTTTTGATATTAAATTTCAAAATCACACACACATATGAGAATTTACTATTTAAATAAAAATATTAATAATTTCAAATAACATATATGAAATTTTGAACTCAAAAGGAATTTTCTGTCGTCAATTTTTCAATAAATTTTGAGGAAAAATTGTTTAAATTATTTCTCCAAGAATATTACTTCATATTCAAGGAGGTCATTAATCATGATCACTGAGGGTAGCTATGGAGAGTTCAATAAACAAGTAATTTAACAAAGTTATACTTGTAATATTTCTCTTTTAGTTAAATTTCACATACCAACATAAAAGTGAATTTTTTTATCTTTAAACATAAATTTTTTATCCTTGTTGATGTTGTTTTTTTTTTTTTTTGCCAGAATCCTTGTTGATGTTGTTAGTGCTGGCATTTTCGATTTTCCAACGCTCAAAATTAAATAAGAAATTACATAATTTATCTTTCCTTGCCTACCCTCGGAAATAGTAAAGCGCAATTACTTCCACTGTGATTTTGCTCTATCTAGCTGTCATGAATTATAACCTAATTGATGAATACGTACCAATAACATTTATTAGTATTTAATAGACTTATTCTTTTTCAAAATTATAGCGAGTAGCACTAGTACTTTATGAATAAATTATAGGGCAGACATTGTCTATTTAAAATGTAAACTTAAGTGAGTAAATTGATAAAAAAACTTTATTAAGTAAATGCTAGTAGCATTTTAATTCCAAAAAAAGTTCCAGTATTTTGAAGTTAATTTATTAAGACCTAGATTATACATGGATAAAGTAACGCATACATACACATGCCACAATCTTATTCATAAGTGAGACTAATCCCTCGTTATTCTGAAATCTGGGTAGACAATTGGCTTATGAATTTGCTCTATTCATAAGGGTTGGGGATCGAACTCTCAACCACTTGTTTAAGGGACGATAGTGCTTAGCACTCACGCCAACCAGCCAGGTTAATTCATAAGATATTGTTTACATGTTTTATATGCATCAAAATATGTTAAATTTCATTATTTTATCTTAAAGTCAACAACTTTTCAACTTCTTAATTATTATTTTTCCCGCTTTTAACTTCTTATTAAATATATAATATACCCGTAAAAATAAGTCAATACAATAATAGTAATAATATAATATAAATTTTTAGGATACTTTTATTGATCTGATTAATAATTTAAAAAAATAATGAAGTTTTCTCCAAGCTTTAGACCAATGGAATACACACATAGCGCTGTGTAAAAATTTCCCGTCCCGTCCCATCCCGGCCGTCCCGGCCCGGCCCGTGGCCTTTCGGAACGGGAAATTTCTGTCCCGAAAATTTCCGAGACGGGACAAAAATGCCTTCGGGACGGGACGGGATATGGGACAGGGGTGTCCCAGTCCTGTCCCGTCCCGAAGTACATATTATTAAAAAAATAAAAAAATAGGACTCAATCTCTCACTCTCACTCCCTGTCTCGTACAGTCCAATAGTCCATATCTCTATTTTGATTTCACCTCCTTCTTCCTTGGTTTCCTCTCCCTCTCTTTCTGGCCGTCTCCTCCTCCTAATCTCCGCCATGGCTTCCTCTCTCCTCGCCTCTTCCACCGCCAGCAGATCCTACCGGACCTTCTTCATATCCACCTACTCCTTCTCTATTTTCCTCCCTCCCAACGCCAACAATCTCCCACAAACCCAGCCACCTTTTTCCCAAAAATACCATTTCCACCTTCACCCATATATGCTCCTTCGTCCCCATCAACCATTACTTTGTTTACCAAAACGATAACACCAACAGCCCCCTACAAATTAAACCCAAACAAACCCTCACTCTTTGGCGTTGGTTTGGTCCATGTTTTGACATGTTTGGCCTTTACGAAATTCGATTTCGCACACTTCCATGGTGATGGTGATAGGGTTTGTTTGGCTTCTTCCTTTCTCAGATCTGTTTCGATTTGCCTTTGTTTTTTTTTTTACTCAGATCTGATGTTTTAGTTTTTTTTTTCATTTTTCTGAAATCACATTTTTTGCCCCATCTCCACACTCTTGTTTTCTCTCAAAACAAATTCGGGAATGTCTCGTCCCGGTCCGTCCCGTTCCCGATCGGGATGAGATGGGACACAGGACAGAAACCTCGTCCCGAGCACTTTTCAGGACGGGACAGGGGTGTTCCGATCTTGTCCCGTCCTGTGAACACCCCTACACACATACATGGTGGCCATATAAAAGGCATTTAAAGTACTCCTCATTTTTGTAGATAAGGTAACAATAAAAAATTATGATATTTGAAAAAATGTTAAAGTTAATTTAAATCAATAAACATGTGAAAAATATACGATTGCTTTCAATATATATATGTCATAATTTATGATGAGAAGTAAATTAGAGAGAATAAAAATAATATAAAATTGATGAAAAAGAATATAAAATATGAAACAAAGCGATGGCGATGGGGAAAAATATTACTATTAACTAGAGAATGTTAAATAAAGGATGTGCCTGGTACGGGCATACATGAAGCTTCATAGAGTGACAGACTATATAAAGTTTACATGTTTTTACAGAAAGCAAGATTAAAAAACCATCATTGCCATGCATGAACAGTGGCTAGTCGCTTATCAACCCAACAAACTTGCAGTAACCTAATCACAATCTGCTACACAGTAGCATGCTCAATTTTGATACTGAAACACAAACAACACCATAAACTGCCTTTAATCACACATCGCAACCTCTAGCACACGTAGTACAAATAAGATAACAAAAAATTTTTTTTGTCCACTCCATTCCCTTCTATACTAAATATAAGATCCTTTAAACTTTTTCTCAAATTAAAGAAGCAAATTAAATCAAGAATTACTAACACATTTGTCACATGTAATAGAATATATATAAGTTACTTTGTAATAAGTAGAATAAATTGGTTGAGGTAAAAAAATAATTAAAAACAACTTTGAAGTGATTATTAATTTTGTATCCTTAATTTCTTCAAAAACATTATAATATTCTTATAATTAGGATTGTATATAATATAAAAAAACACGTGAAAGACAAAATAATAAATATTTTATTTCTATTTTTACCTTACATACTAACTATAAAGAGGGGAAAGGAGTTGATGTATAATAATCTGATCCTTCCTATTTATAGGGTAAAGAAAGAAAATTTTATTTGGTCCCATATACAAATCACCTAATCAATAATAATGTGTTGGTTTTATATTCATTACAAATTCACCCTTCATTCATAATATGTTGGTTTTATTTTTAAGTGGTGTGTACAGATATTAAATATGGGAATCTATTGGATTTCAATGAAAAGTTAATGATTTAAAAGTTTTTCCTTAATCTCTTAGAAATATGCTTAAAATGACTTATAAATAAAGAGGAGTAAATAATAAAAATTGGAAAATCACATTATACACTTAATAAATCACTCCACCATTATTTTTATTTGAATAAAAAAGTTGACTATCTGGTACTCCCTCCGGTCCCTAATGTAAGAGCCCAAAATTTGAATGATTTTGGTCCCTAATGTAAGAGCTCACCCCACATTCTCTCCTCATTTAATGCATTTTTTCCTACTTTACCCCTAACTCTCTTTCATATTTATTAATGATTTTGTATTTCTCTTTCTTAAAAGTATCATAATAAATATGGGCAATTTTGGAAAAGAAGCATTAACTCCAGACATCCAACTAACATTTACATGTTTTCTTAAGAAGCGTTTTTTTGGCGGCTAGCTCTTACATTAGGGACCGGAGGGAGTACTAGTTTACGATATTAGTTTAAGATGTATAAGATGTGTAGTTGAATAAAAGAGGAGTATAAGATGTAGCAGAAGATATTTTATAAACAAATACTAGTACTAATATGTTAATGATATTAGTTTTATATATAAAGTATAATGATGTGAATATTATGTAGACTTTATCGTTGCCTCGTTGGGCATGCATGACTAAATCAATCCCGTTCCCAATATATCCCTCCTAGAAAAAGCTGGTTACTCATAAAGATCAATGTTTGTGGTGTTGTCTGCATTAATTAATCGACCATGCTCATGACGCCTATATAAACATACACTCCATCTCACCATGAAGGATCCTCACTTTTAATTTCTAAACCATTATTATTGGTCCATCTCTCACTTCATCTTTCCATTTACCATCAATATGGAAGAAGTCTTTAGGCGTCTCAACGGCCTTAACCCCACCGACTCCTTCTCCGACCACCACCACCGCCACAAGAAGTTCACCTCCGCCGCCACAAAGAAAACCTTGAGAGAAAACAACGGCGGCGCCGGCAGTGGCATAAGGTACCGTGGAGTTAGGCGTAGGCCATGGGGCCGTTACGCCGCCGAGATAAGGGACCCACTTTCCAAAGAACGACGGTGGCTCGGAACCTTCGACACGGCGGAGGAAGCCGCCGTTGCCTACGACTGCGCCGCCAGAGCCATGCGTGGTCTCAAAGCTCGCACTAACTTTCTCTACCCAAATCTTCCTACCCCTTCTCTTTATAATAACTCTCTTCCTTATCATAATATGTTACCTAAACAACATCAAACCACGTCGTTTGGTAACAAAAACTACCACCACGTGGGAGCTTCTCATTGGTCCAACCCTCGTTATTCCTCCAACATGATTATGCACCCTGATGTTCTCCACCCTTCCATGGTTAACGTTGTACCTTCCTCTTCATCATCATCATCCTCGTTTACTACTTGTCCTACGTGTACTTGTCGCCGAGGTTGTTGTTTGGTGAATTCTTCTGCTTCTTCTGGGGCTACTAATAATACTATTGTTAGTGGTAGTGGCACGTGTGTGACAACACCTGATCATCATGATGGGGTTATTATGAGTAAAGGTGATGATGGTTCTAAAGTTGTTGGTGATTTTGGGTTGTTTCCTAGAGAAGCTTCTGATTCGGGGCTGTTGGAGGAGATAGTGTATAAGTTTATGTTAACTTCGAAGCCCAAGAAATGTGTGAGTGGTCCCCAGGAGTTACCAAATCAGAATCAGACACAGGTTCACCAGTCTCAGATTTTGTCTCAATCAGTTACTGATGCTACGGCGTTTGTTTCTGGTTCTCATCAACGTTATTATGAGACAAAGAAAGAGGGTTTTGGTGTTTGTAATTATAATTTGGATGAATACCAGGGTTTGATTCCCATGCAGCAACAGTTTGATGAGAATGGTCTTGTGCATTTAAGCAACGGTGGTCAGATGATGCTGAATCATCAACAGCATGCAGATTTCTCTATCACGCAAGATCTTGTTCGTTATCAAGACATTCTCAACGCTTTCTCAGCTAGCATATATAATGCTTAATCTTTACTAAGTTCAGTGCTTTTGTAGAATGAATGCATGCTTTCTTTATAATTATTATGCCCTATTATTATGTACCTTGTTTAATCCTTCTTGCTACTTGATTATGTACCTTTCTGTGTGTAGAGTAGTTGATGTTTGCATCAATATACTTTCACTTCTTTATGTCATTAGCTTCAGTTCGTTTAAGCTTGATCTTTTGAAAACAAATCCAGTGCTATTGCCGTTGTGGCATTTTCTTACTTTTTGTTATTGTTATTGTTGGAAAAAGTACGCCATTTTATGGGCACATTAAATATTCTGGAATTAAATATAATTTTATTTAATAAATCAGATAATTGATTTAATTGAATAAAATTCTATTTATTAAATAAAACAAAAAGGGTTTTATTAATTCCATTATAAATAGGGATAAGTGTAACCCTAACATTAACGATGGTGGTAAGAGGCTCTCATGTGTGGAGAAGCCGTCTTTGAGAGAACGAGTTATCTCTCTCCAACGTTCCTATCTCTCACAGTTTTCCTTGAGAGGGTGATTCGCTGTGCGAATCTGATTCGAGTTCTTGTAACCCGGTTTTGCGTGAGCTGAATCCTTTGAGATTCTTGGCTCCCTGTTTTTGTCACGGCTTTCTTTGTTCTTATTCTTACAGGAATTCTAGAGATCATGTTCGAGTTCGAAGCTCCGGGATCTGGGAACACCGATAAGCGGGTAATCACTAAATTCCTTCAGTTATGCCCGAGGAAATATAATGTAAATTAAGGCGCGTTTCATATACTATACTCCATGGTGAGATTGAGAACCACATACCCAGAGTATAAATTAAATTCTGGTGGGTTGACCTTGGAAGTTGAAACTGTAAAAGTTGTCTTTGGAAAGGCTTTTTCTGCTATGTTATCCAGTTCAAATCATCAAAGCACATTGGTTGGAGTAATTCCTGATCATCATGCTGTGACGTTTTATTCTCGATCGGTGTTTGTTTGTGCGTGACTCTGATCTCAAAAAGTAAAAACTCTAACCAGCAGAATCCATTAAAAAGTTTAAAAGTACTGGAAAGAGCTTTAATAATATGTAGCTGGCTGTTGGTCACTCATCGAAAAGGCAAAGCTTTTTCAGGGTGAAGATTTTCAAATACTACAAGATAAACCAAACATCAGTTATGTAATCAAACAAAAAAAAAAAAACAAACAAACATCAGTTAGATTGTACTAAAAGGGTCACTTATACTATTTTGGTTATTTATTTTTCTGAGTATTATTGCACCCACAATTTATTGTATCACCAATTAACTTCAAATGTTTGGTTTTATCAATTCCAACATCAAATAATTATAAAAGTTGTGATACCAACATTTTCCATAGTGTGATTTTGGTGAAGTTTCCACTTCCACCTTCAGAAATATTTTTGAGAATCTTTCTCTCCCAACGCTGAGGGTTAACTGGATCTAACTACGAAAACTCATCAAGGTTGTTCTTAGAACATAAAACAAGTAGTGCATCACTTGAAACCGATAAATTGTTCTCCTCTTCCCATTGATGTTATATAACAGAAAATAACAAAACTTACAATTGTGTTTCGAAATAAAAACTGAGATTCAGTATAGTTTTCTTAGGAAGTTTTAAAACTGAAATCCAAAATCTTTGATATCTGGTGAACTCGTAGTGGAATTGGATCGTTGACATATGCAAGGTCTCAAATAGAGGTAGAAGTATAATACTCTTAATATTGATTCGGAACCCTGAATTTCTTTTAATTTTTGGTCATGTTCTCTTCCTTTTCCTTAATCTTAGCTAACCATACATTTAAATTTAATGGCTAAGAATTGAAATTATAAAATTTTGGCCGACAAATCTCTCCAACCATCTCTCACATCTCTATTTTCTAGAGTATCTTACAATATCTTTCTATTACTACTCATTTTCTCCTTTTAAATTTTAGCTATCAGAGTTGATGGATGACTGAGATTAAGAAAAAAGAGAGAAAAAAGTGCCAAAAAGAAATGCAGGTTCCAGACAGCTCTTAATATTGACATAACATTTTTTGTGTTAAACCATTTTCGACTTCTGTTTATGCAGCAGTAACATGTTCAGAAAGCAAATGAATAGATAAAACAAGGATTACATAAGCGTATAGCGGTGTGGAGGAAGTAAATTAAAACATGTTTATGAAGGAAGACAAGAAGACATTCTTACGTACCAAGTAAGGATGTTTGTTTCATTTACGATAAATGATTAATGGTAAAGAGATATAGAGATGGAAAGAGAAGAAACAAAGCAGCAATATAATGAAAAAGCTTTAAGAGAATAGACAACTAACGTGGCAAACATGCGGAGAGGGCAGAGATACCGCTAAACTATCAGTAGCGACAGAGACTGTTGCTCATGAATATGTCTCCAGACAGTACAATGATACAATCAATGTATATAATAGAGAGAGAAATATTTTGCGTTAGATCAATTTTTTGGAGTTATTCCATCTTGAATTCATGGTTCAATCCTTTGGATGCAACAATATATAGGTAGATATGCATGGAAGGATCACCAACCAACCATCTGGGTTCTACTCCATCTAGATTAGTCTGATTTTATAAATTTGTTCATGTGACTGGGTGCTCACAACAAACAATATATATATATATATATATATATATATATATATATATATATATATATAGATAGAGATTCTGATCTTACAAAGTAATTAAGGTGTTGCATTTGGACAGCATGTTTCTGAAAAAACTTGTCTGCTTCATTCATTAGCTTTTTTGGCTCTTGCTTCTGCTCTCAATATCTCTTTGCTTGCATATTCAATGCATACATATCAGCCATGCCTGCCTTTCTCCGTGCATTCCTTGTTTTCTGACACTCTTGTACGAATTCTTCCCTCCTGTATCTTTACCTCAAATAATGGGATTTTCTTCTATGGAATGCCCAATCAGTTATATATGTGCCCCCTCTCAAGAATAAGGCACCAGTTGACAAGTGTAAAAGGGCACACCAAATTCTAGTTAAGGGTGAAAATGAGTCCGACCAAATTCGTGAGTTATTGTAAATCACTTCAATTTCAAGATAAATTTAATAATTTTAACCAATTTATTTATTGGTATGTGATATTTGTTAGCTAATGTCATATAATAAATATAGAAACTACTCCCTCCGGTCCCTAATGTAAGAGCTAGTCGTAAAAAAACGCTTCTTAAGAAAACATGTGAATGTTAGTTGGGTGTCTGGAGTTAATGCTTCTTTTCCAAAATTGCCCATATTTATTATGGTACTTTTAAGAGAGAAAAATACATAAACATTAATAAATATGAAAGAGAGTTAGGGGTAAAGTAGGAAAAAATGCATTAAATGAGGAGAGAATATGGGGTGAGCTCTTACATTAGGGACCAAAACCATTCAAATTTTGGGCTCTTACATTAGGGACCGGAGGGAGTATTTTATATTGGAGTTAGGAGGTGGGTGTTTAAGTACATTGATTATTAAGATCCCTTTCACTTATCAATAATATATTCCTCTGATGGCCTTAATGGATGTAACAATCACTTTCACTACTTAACTAACTTAAAAAAATACTCTCTCCGGTCCCTAATGTAAGAGTCAGCCGCGAAAAATCCGTTTCTTAAGAAAACATCTGATTGGTAGTTGGTTTTCTGTAATTAATACTTTTTTTCCATTTCTACCCTTTGTACTAGGAGAGAGAGGTAATAATGCATGTTGGAAAAAGTGGAGAGAGAGAGTTGCATAATAAATGTGATAAATGGAGAAACTAAAGATAGAGAAGACTTTGGAAGAAGAAGAAGTTTGTTTACATTCTAAATGCTTTTATTTATTCTTTCCTCTCTCCTCCATTCAACCCAAATTGATTATGGGTAGAATTGAAAAAATTGCAATAAATGTTTAGACAAAGTGGGGTGAGCACTTATATTAGGGACCGAAATCATTCAAATTTTGGGCATTACATTAGGAACCGAAGGGAGTAATAAAACAATATAGCTCCGATCCGTAATATAAGAGCCAGACTAGCTGCCAAAAAACGATTCTTAAGAAAACATGTGAAAATTAATTGGGTGTCTAGAATTAATGTTTTTTTTCTAATATTGCCCATATTTATTATGATACTTTTAAGAGAGAGAAATACATATGCATTAATAAATATGAAAAAGAGTTAGGGGTAAAGTAGAAAAAAATACATTAAATTATGAGAGAATGTGAGATGAACTCTTATATTTTAGACCAAAATCATTCAAATTTTGGGCTCTTACATGGGAGTATATAACATGAACACATGTGACCTTATCTCTAGAGAATACACCTATATGTGGATATGGTAAATATTATGGAGTATATCATTTTATAAGTTAGGTAAATTAATTTAAAGAAATATATTTTGCATTTTCAAATAAAACTTACTTAGCTTCATGATAAATTTCTCCATTTTGGGTAGGATGAGTTTGTATTTATATGAAACATGGCTTACTCACTTGAATAAGAAGTTATGAAAGGTTGCAAATATTATTGAAGATTATTGACATTCATGCTCTTTTGTAGATTGTATAATTTCGCAAATTCGGTCTCGCTTCAGATCTCACGCAATCACTACATGCTTATGTGGGGAAGAAATGATCACAAGAAACATATTGTGCAATAGTTTTATTTTTGCAGTGAGTGTACATATGTTTACTGCATGCCGGTGTCGGCATGGCAACCAGAAAATTCAGGCTTCTCTCGTACAATTATTGACTACTCCCCCGCCAAGTTATACGATCTTTAACTTTATCCACTATTTC
This sequence comes from Mimosa pudica, assembly GCA_029929735.1. Lineage (NCBI taxonomy): Eukaryota > Viridiplantae > Streptophyta > Magnoliopsida > Fabales > Fabaceae > Mimosa > Mimosa pudica. Next base: position 5,968,575 of record JAKELP010000017.1, on the reverse strand, counting down.
CTTCTATAGATATCCATAATCGTCTCTAATAAATGTATGTAAGTAGTTCAAGATTCTTTGTATAACTGTTGATGCATAGATTATAGGAAAACAATTAAATCACTAGAAAACGTAATCTTTGTTGAATATGATTGTGAGTCACCAGTAATGGTGTGGTACAAATTATGGTAGTCGCCTAACTGTAGTTGACTACAAAAAAATTCAGAATGATCTTTGAAAAATATATAAGGTCTCAGTTTTACACCCAATTGGTAGCTTTTATTAGGATTAGATTCTCATAATAACTAATACTTGTTAATTACATTATACTTCAGTCACCTAGATGGCTAGATATAAAAAGTAATAAATGAATGGATATATATTGTTTACTTTGTTCTGAAATAAGATATCAATTTATTTGGCCTGGCCTTCTGAATCAACGATTATTTCTCTAATTAAAAATATTCCAAGCAATGAAATGTTCTTATTATTAACCGTTTTTAATAAGAGTGGCCAGGTTCCAATACAAATAATGAAAGAGGCGTGTCTTTTGAAAAACTAATATACTACCTCCGGTCCTAAATATAAGACCTAATTGACTTTTTTTGGAGAGATTAAGGTTGCGAAATAGGTTATTAAATGATGACATATTTGATATATTTTTAGATTATCCATTAGTTTATAGGTAAAATAAACTAGTTTAAGTGAAAAATTAGGTAAATCAATTTATAATTAACTTATTTTGCTTTTTAAAGATTTTCCAGAAAAAGTCAATTAGGTCTTATATTTAGGACCTCCGGTCCTAAAATATATGGGGAACTCTGAAATTAGAGTAATAGTTGTTCGTTGAAGCAACAGAGTAATAGTTGTTCGCACCGGATGCTTAGCTTCATATTAGTATTTAGATTGGATTTGGATTCTCTCAGCGTCCATTTTTCTCAGCCTCTCTCAGCGTCCAATTTTCTTTCTTTTCTCTCCACCTTCTCGTAAATACTCCCTCCGGTCCCTAATGTAAGAGTCCAAAATTTGAACGGTTTTGATCCCTAATGTAAGAGCTCGCCCCATATTCTCTCCTCATTTAATGCATTTTTTCCTACTTTACCCCTAACTCTCTTTCATATTTATTAATGCTTATGTATTTCTCTATCTTAAAAGTACCATAATAAATATGGGCAATTTTGGAAAAAAGCATTAACTCCAGACATCCAACTAACATTCACATGTTTTCTTAAGAAGCGTTTTTTTTGACGGCTAGCTCTTACATTAGTGATCGGACGGAGTAATTCTTCCTTTTTTTCCCTCTCAGCTCCACATTATCTCTCTCTTCTCTCAGTGCTTTCTCCTTCGTTCATTGCATTGCACATCACACTCTTCCTTATCTTCCTGAGAGAGAGAGAGAGGTAGTTCTTCATTCATTCACGTCACGTGCTTTCTTCAGTTGGGAATTTCATTTTCCTTAAATCCCCAAATTTAGAATCATAGGAGTAGCAATTTTGCATATCCCCTTCAACCTCCACTTCTCTCTTCCCTCCCATCCACAATACCCTTCGATCTACAAAGTCACCACATCCCAAATTAATCTGATCTTCCTTAATCTTCTGATGACTTTAACTTGGTGAACCAGAGGGGAAACACAAGTATGGAGTTTTTCTGGAAGAATCGTAGCCTCGGAGGGGAGAAACTCATTTTTATTGTTCGATGACGTGGCATTTTGTTAGCTTTTGGATCAAATGGGTGATTATATGGACGGACAGATTTCGGCCGCTGAGAGCCGCTGAGAGCATTAGGCGCTGAGAAAATCTGTTTCCATTTAGATTAAACGTTAAATCCTACTTAATGCATAAAAAATATTAGAATAACTAACTTGATCAATTTATTTAATCATTATTAATTAATTAGATAATAGATAATTCCCATAATAAACTGAGTCCACACACACATATATTGAAAGGATTGTCTCATTTGCCTTCCGCGAGTCATGGTGAAAAGAGATTGGACTGAGATTTTCATTACGTAAAATCATCGGTACAACTAGTCCACTGGAGTACTTCGGCCTTTGCTACAGTTGACTTTGTCGGAGGACTCTTATCATCATGGAAAAACAAATTATAAATATACTACCTCCGGTCCTAAATATAGGACCTAGATAACTTTTTTTTTGAGAGATTAAGGTTGCGAAATATGTTATTAAATGATGACATATTTAATATATTTTTAGATAATTCATTAGTTTATAGGTAAAATAAACTAGTTTAAGGGAAAAAAATTAGGTAAATCAATTTATAATTAACTTATTTTTTGCTTTTTTTAGGATTTTCCAAAAAAGTCATCTAGGTCTTATATTTAGGACCGGAGGGAGTATAAAGTCATGTAAATTATTTCTCCAAAAATACCATTATATAAATAGAGTTGAAATGTGGATTTTTTTGGTAAAAAATGTGGATTTTAATATTTGATCTTAGTGACTATTTAAATGTTTTTATTTCATTGTAAGGACAGTTGGAATATATATGAATTCATTGTGTGTGTGTGTGTTATTTTTGTCTTTCTATCACAAAACTTAAACAAATAGATAGGACCTAACTCATTGTTATATACTTGAAATTCATCTCCCAACCTTTCACTGTGAGATTTTATATTACTAGAAAATAAACATGTAACTGAGGTGTGAGGTTGAGTGACAATGACTAGCTCATTCACCCTTAACCATTTGTTGAGGGTTCGATCCTTGGAGTTAAGTATGGAGAAATACTAAATCTCCCAAACAAGTTGTCAAACTCTTTGGGTGTCTACAAATCAGCATAGAAGATTATTCTCTCACTTGTCGAGTGGGAGAATACTAATGATCATTGATTAAAAAAATAATAAACATGTTAATAAATAAGAATTTAGAAACTCTTATAGATAAAAGTAGATCAGAGCCATATTTCTTTCTACTAGTATGCATGTTAGTATATATGAGTTTTCAAATATATACTTATATATAATATAATGTTTATTTAATTGATGCTTAATTACCTGGTTAATAACTATTATGCGTGCCTTAAACAATTATAGTACTTACTAATTAGTGCATTATAAAATTATTAAATTATAGTATCATTATAATGATACTCCTTGAGTGTTCATAGCTAGCTATACAATGTCATTAGGTTTAATTTAGGGTTTGTACGTGAAACCTATTACTCCATTAATATGGTGTATATTAGGATTAGCTGGACCTTAACATTATTCATATAATAAAGTTATCTCCCATTAGTATTCTTGTCTCTCATCTACTAACATCTCGCTATATCTTTGTACTTATATGCCAATATGTGTGTGTGTGGACTTTCCTTCCTAGCTAACTATAAGAGTCGGTTTGGTTGATTGGAATTGATAAATGAAATTGGAGGTGAGAATTGAGAATGATAATTATCATATATCCCGTGCCCCACAAACTTTCTCTCTTCAACTCACATTTTTCCTGAGCCCACAAATTTTTATATCTCATCATTTTTAATTTATCGCTACTTCCCATGTTTACCCCATTACCCTCAATTCTCACCTCCAATTCCATTTCCCAATTCCAATCAACCAAACGGACTCTAACCTTTCTCTAATTCTAACGTCAACTCATGCTCATTCCTTATAAAAAGGTATTGGTTTGTTTCTAACTATAAATACATTTTAACTAACTCTCACATATCAAGAGTTGTTATCTAGATCATTGCATGAGCCTTAATTTAATAAACGTTTCTGGCATTCCTCTTTCTCAAACTTTTTCTCTTTACATTAAATTATTCGAACTAATTTTCCCTATTTTTCTCTTTCCAATAGGAATCAAATCAGGTTAAAATTGGAAAACAATCATTAATAACTTCTAAATGTATTTATTATTACAAAACATAATTTTCTCTGATCTAAAGTGAACTTATAAGTAAGGAAATTAAAATGTAGTAGTACAACTAGTATTCAGTATTCATCCATTGTTAGGAAGTGTAATGAGTAAGTTGTTTCCACATACAAATCACTGTGGATGACATCACCTCACAAACAAATAATGACACCAATATGTACCCACCTCCCCCATAAATTGGGTGTACTTTCGTTTCCGTTTTTTTTTTCTTTAGATTTCTCCTGTTCTATCCTAGACCAAGTAATCTTTAACATATCAATGGTTTCATACTAATTTGAATCGCTGATCCTGAACTCCTTAATAATTAAGATAAATAACTAGGAATTTCAATGGGTTCCATATCCAAGCAGGATAGAATCCTTGACCTTAGTTAAGGACTTAAGGTTGGATAATCCTTAGTACTCAACCATACTCCTGGTGGTGGTTATCACACGTGGTTAGTTAAGCTATAAATTTTCAAATGCATTGGCTTTTTATTAATATCACAACTATTAATGTTTCATTAACGCACACAAGCATACGTAAGTTCTGAGAAGTAACACATGCATGAAGTAAGTGACACACACAGAGGTTGTTCCTGCACGCATGGATGGTAATGAGACAAAAATGTCTTCTCCTAAATCTCCATTATTTACTCTCCACAACTACTTCTACTATTGTAACAACATTTTTGGTTTTAACATTTAGTGACTCAGTACAATGTCTCGGTCTATAGCCCCACATGTCGTGATTTAATTGTATCTAACGATAACATATTTATTTTTCATCCAATGGTCATCTTTTTTTTCAACTTAGTTATGTTTGTCCCTTTAGTTTCTTTAATGAAATTTTTAGTACATGTGTCTCGCTCAGTCGCTCTCACAATCAAACATTTCATTTGGTCGTACAAACTTTACGTAATTGCTTGTCCCCGAACTGACATCATTATTAACGATCCCTCGTTTTATGTCTTCTTCATATTCATATATATCCATTGGCGAGGCATTTATGTGTTGTGAGGATTATTAGAGCATTTGTTGCCTCCATATATGTATGAATCGTGAGAATTAAGGAAGCTCAATTTTTCTTTGCTCGTCTCACCAGAAAACAGAGCTTCTACCCTTGCCACTGTTAAACTTTGTTAATACTTGTTTTACCAACAGAAAAAACAATAATACCTCCGGTCCTAAATATAAGATCTAATTGACTTTTTTTGGAGAGGTTAAGGTTGCGAAATAAACTATTAAATCATAACATATTTGATATTCCCTCCGGTCCTATGTATAAGTCACCAACCGCCATATTGTACAAACCAAGGAATGACGGTTAGTGACAGTTACATCATTAAATTGATCTTATTTTATTTTTCATTTCCATCTTTGCCCCTCCTCACAAGTCACAGCTATTAAATGAGTCATAATGGGGCAAACAAAAGTAAATGCATAGATATCTTTTTAATGACAGAGGCATATTTGGAAAACTTTAATTAATGAGTTAGTTAGTAGTAGTTGGCGACTTATATTAAGGACCAAAATTTTGTGGCAGTTGGCGACTTATAAATAGGACCGGAGGGAGTATAATTTTAGATTATACATTAGTTTATAGGTAAAATAAACTAATCTAAGGGAAAAATTAGGTAAATCAATTTATAATTAACTCATTTTGCTTTTTTATAGGATTTTCTAAAAAAGTCAATTAGGTCTTATATTTAGGACCAGAGGGAGTAGTATTTTTCATTTCACATGCACCCATGGTTAAGGTTAAGACTTATTTTTTTAGGATAACATTACTCCAACACGAAAAAATTGGAGTAAAAAATGTGTATATAGATATTGTTCGCCATAAATGCTACTGCAAGTGTGTATAAGGCCAAATTTTATAGTATAGTTAATTAGAAAGAATTTCGTTCCGCCAAGAATATGTGATAAGAAAATTCATTGAATATAAGTGTTTGATTCAAAGTTTAACAAAAATTGCCATAAAGACCAAGAGTAATGTTGAAATCAAATTCACACAATGAAAAAAATCTTTTGTTTATCAAACCGCTTCTAATGATAATTAATAGCAAAAAATTATTGCTCAAAGTCTTACTAATAGTTCTTTCAAACTTAACAAAACTTTAATTAATAGTAATGTTCGTAATCTCTTACTCCAAGTTATTATGTTAATTAGTATTATATTAATAATCTTTCAAATCCCCGCAATGGTCTTTCTTAATCTATTGGCTTATTTTTCTTATTTCTTGATTCTTTTTTACTTCTTATTCTTAATTAAGATCATCACTTTTTCCCTCCTCGTACGTTTTTGTCCCACTCTTTGTTTTTTTTTCTAAAGTACATGGGGTACGGGTGTTTTTAATCGTATGGTATAAAATGTAAACAACTTTAATTGCTTGGCATTAAAATTAAATTTTACATACTTTCAAACTTTAAATAAGACACATGGAGGTTTAAAAAACAATTTAGGTTCATCATCTCCCACGAGACAGGCAAAGACTCTTACCCGCCAAGTGAAGGACTGGCCAAACTAGCTATATTAGTTATTAATATAATACTATTACAATAAGGATGTACGTAGTTCATATCAACAAGGCGTTTGTAGTCCAACGGTTAGGATAATTGCCTTCCAAGCAATAGACCCGGGTTCGACTCCCGGCAAACGCATTTTTCTTTTGTTAATGGTTTTCCATTTGTATATATTACTGTAATTTACGACACTTCAAGAAATCAATACATTAGTTAACCTGTATATGTATGTCTTTTCAGGGATGTTACTTTTGCCATTTGACACCCCATTGATTCATCTTTATGATGAATAAGGTGTTTCAATCATCAAAACAAGTCACTGCTGTGTTTTCCCAGTCAATTTGAATAAAAATTTCATGGCTAAAAGTAGAGTCAAGCTCAGATTTCTTCACAGACAATGGTTCTCTAGTAATGGCCAAATTCCCTGTGAACCAGCTGTGTATTTTCCTGCCTTTCTCTCATTATTATTGTAATGCATTTTCTTGAAGATGGCAAGGACAGTGAGTAATCAATGCAAGTTGAAAGATCATTTAGTTGTCCCCAAAAAAAAAAAGAAAGATCATTTAGTTGTAAGAAATGTAATACTCCCTCTTGTTCTAAATATAATTATAATTACCTGACTTGATTACATCAATGTTGTTAGTTAAGTTAGTTGAAATTATAGTATCATATTACCAATAAAACCTCACATTCTATCTTTATTCTCACCCTCCCTTTATATCTGTTTGTTCTTGAGGAACATCAATAGAGATAATTGAAGAAATGTTGAATAAAATTATAAAGAGGTTTTATATTTATGAGTAAACTCATATATCTATATAGGTATTATACTTCCTCCGGTCCTAAATATCGGACCTAGTTGGCTTTTTTGAAAAAACCTAAAAAAAACAAAATAAGTTAATTATAAACTGATTTACCTAATTTTTTTCTCTTACACTAGTTTATTTTACCTATAAGCTAATAGATAATCTAAAAAGATATCAAATATGTCATGATTTAATAACCTATTTTGCAACTTTAATCTCTCCAAAAAAAGTCAATTAGGTCTTATATTTAGGATTGAAGATGTAGAAATAAAGAATATTCCCTCAGTTGGGTTTGGCTATTAGCCTAGAGTCTAGGCTTATCTTTTTTTTGAACGAAAAGAGTCTAGGCTTATCTTGATAATGCACCATTCTCCTTTTTGAAAGTGTGTTATCCATGGCTTTTGAATCCTGTTAAGCATGTGAAAAAAGATTTATTTCCCTCGCTCCCATTCTATTGATTTGTTATTTTCGTCTTTTCATTGCACTTACAGGTTTAGACCTCTGAACCATTGCTTCAGTATTTGTCTTTTCATATTACGTGCATATACATTGGTTGGGTCACAAAAGAGATATAAGTCCCCTTATGTGCTGCATAACGAATGCCTTCAATTAGAGGGGAAATTTTTGCTGTTCCATTTTATCTCTTACTTCTCTATAATAATTTGTGATTGGTGCTTCTGGAATTTGCTTCAATATGTTTGATCTTATTCACCAAGAACCTCATAGTGAGCCATCTAGGAGAGCAAAGTATCATGCAACAAATATCGCTTTGAAAGAAAATGTATACTATTGATCTATCATATTTTCACGAAGTGCTTTAATAACAAGTGTTTTAATATCGTATCTGGACTTGACATTACATTGACTCTAGGAAAGCAAAGTATCATGTAACAAAGATCACTTGGAACTCTGGGTCACACCACCCCACAAACATATGACTCCAATATGTACAATAACTCAAACACTAGTTAGAAGTCTAGAAATATTGACAGGATAATAGTACTTTGATACTGGAAGATCAAACTGTCCATGACCTAATCCAATGTTACTATCACAATTGTTGATCTAACCATGGGTCTCTTGAGGCCTTTCTGGGAGCCAGATATCCTGCAACACTTTCAGAAACCCCAGAAACAACATTTAACATTGAGGTTCCCCAAGCCATCCACCCACCTTGTTCTTGCTGTTGCTGTTTCTTTGCTTCAGCTAAGGCTTTCTGTTCTTCTTCCACATTGATCTCGAGCCACCTTTTAGCCATGAAATCCTTCACAGCCTCAGCTCCATGTCTTACAACCTCGGGTGGCGGCGTTACAATTGGATTTTCTTCCAGGTTGAGCTTTGTTAAGTTTTTAAGCCTGCTAAATGTGTATGGAAGAGTTCGTATCTGATTGTTGCTGACGTCGAGCACTATGAGGTTAACTAGATCGCTGATGGTCTCAGGAAGCTCAGTCATGTCATTGAAATTACTGCTGATGTTTAGATATTCAAGATTTGTTAGTCTCCCTATTGCTTGTGGGAGGCCACAGAGCTCATTGAAATGAGCATCAAGGTATCTAAGAGACCTCATTTCACCAATAGATGAGGGAAGAAGTCGAATCTTGTTCAGATGAATCGAAAGCCTTTCGAGATTGATAAGCCCATAGCCCATGTTTCTTGGCAGACACATTAGGTTGTTAAAGCTTGCATTCAGTTCAACAAGTGACCTATATTTACATGTAAAAGCATAAGTCTGACAGAACAAGGATAAACATATCTGACAAAATCTTATGTATTTTTTTACCATGTTTCGGTTAAGGACATCGTGGTGAATAACTAGAAAGAAAACGCCCCAGTTTCATTCATGAAAAAATAGCATAAGCAGGTATACTAGCAATCATAGTTATTCATTTGTGATATGCATCATGAAGCAGAAATTGAATTTCTATATTGTAGATAGTAAAACTTGTTGAATATAAAGAAAGAATTGCGAATTGAATATAACCTGAAATATAAAGTAGGACAAGTCAGTGAGTGTGTACTTGCGCATAAAGTACTCAAGATAGCAAGTCCAATCCAATAGTTAAGAAGAGTATTTAAACATGACATGTAGATAAGCTCGTGAAACATGAATCTGTTGTCATCAATTCTTGAAAAATATACACTTTTTATAAAAGGAAACAACTCTTGATATGCTTCACCAACTCATTGCATTCTTGCCTTTCTCTCATAGATTCATAACCAATTCAGGACAGGTTAGGTTATGATTCAGTCAATGTCTCAATGTAACATTAGTTTTAACTCGTTTTGAAGTGAAATCATACAATTTCGGTAGTTATGCAGCCAAAACTAGTTATAATGGAAAGTTAGCATGAAACATTTGTAAACATACCTGCAATGTGCAATAGATTCAGGAAGCACATTCAGCTTGTTACCAGACACATTGAGGGACCTAAGATTGAGCAGCAATCCAATTGAATCTGGCAGAGATTCTAAAATATTTGATGAAATATCAAGCTCTTCAAGCTTTTGTAAACCAGCCAATGAATCTGGGATCGTCTGTATTTTAAGATATGAAAACAGATTAACAAAAAAACAACAAAAATAAGTTGAACACGTCATAAACAGATACACTGCGAGGCAGAACTAACAATAAACGAGCACTTCTCCATTCCTTAGATAAACCAATAACTAAGAAAGTCAAGTCTAATGTAATAATGAGAGCAAAAGGCTTTCATTTAAGTACATGAACAGATGCAATCGACTAGTTCAATTTCATATACCAAGTCCCAAACAGGAAAGGTTGAATTATATTGAACTAAAGCATCACTATAGGATCGCAAATCTATGACTTGCAATCAAAGCAGCAAATCCCAACTACCATAATTATTTAACATGGAAACCTTCTATCTCATAAATGATCCACGGTGCCTTATAGTACTATAGAAAGAAAAGTTTATAGGCAGCGGCACAAAAAAATGAAAGGACTTGCAGCACCAAAAAAAATGTGAGTTGGTTTAGTGTAAGAAATTAAAATATCAAGCATCACAGGAAAAAAGAAACTTTGTACAGGAGAGAAGGCAATTGGAAGAAGTATGTTTGAAATAAGAAAAATGAAAAGATAGGAAAGTGCATGAATTTAACATGTTCCCCTTTGTACTAGTTTCAACAGATGAAAATGGAGAGTAGGGAAGGAACAAAAACACATTACATTAAGTAATAGTTTGAAAAAATTTCAGATTGGAGAACATATAGTCCTTTCCCTTCATTCATCTCAATCAAAACATTTCTCTGGTTCTAATAACTGTAATCCTCCAATCAATTTATAAACACATACACTACTACAAGTAACATACAACGTCATGAAATAAAAATTTTCAGTTTTACTCCGTTTCAGTATATCATACAAAGCAAAAATGATCAAACATACTTGCCTTCAAACATTTAACTGCATGCTATTAATTAAAGCCCCTTCTCACAGATTATTCACTTATAGCAGATGTCATTTCTACTAGCAAATTAAATCATTAACTCCTTTCCTTTCCATCATTAATCCCTTAATTATTGCTCCTGTTTATGACTTCATGTAGTAAAAATATTTTGAAATACGAATTAACTGTGTATGTATATGTAAGAGATGTCTTTCCATAACAATACATCACAAAAGTTTAAGCCAAATATGAGAATGAGATGACTCAATCAACATTCTATTATATGCACCTAATTCATCAGCTTTCAATATATCTTTATAAAATTATCTTATAACATTAATAGAAATCTGAAAGACTCCACAAGGAAACATAATTCTGTATTTCTAAATATCAAAAAACTACCAATGAGTAGTTGGTTGAGCTAGTAAGTAAGCTACAACCCCGTAAGAATGAGAACGCGTGTTCAAATCCCAGAAAGCGCTACCATTAGGAGAGGGGACAACGTCGCCTATGTGGGTAACACTCCAACCACTCGAGTCCGGATTAGTTGGTTGCCAATAGGCGACGGATTACCGGACAGTGCTTAACAAAAAAAAAATCTCAGAAAACAAGAGCATAAACCAGAAAAGGCATGCTTCAATGAATTCCAAGATTGAAATAACAAAGACACAAAAACCCACTAACCTTAAGCTGATTAGCAGACAAATTAAGCACCACCATCCCTCTAATCCTCCCAAACGCATCAGGCACAATCCTTAACTGCCTCCCACAAAGCTCAACCCTCTCAATCTCCTCACTCTCAGCCCTCCTCAAAATCTCAACAACAACTTCATCACTCACATCATCATCATCTCTTCTCTCCAAATCCTCATAAGCCTTAACCAACCTCTCTTCTGCACCCTTCAACTGCATCCTACACTCCTCATGCATATCCTCCAACCTCAACATGGCCTCATAAACTTGCACCACACTCTTCTCATCATTCTCTTTGAGCTTGGATCGAATATCTGAGACTGCACAAGGGTGTGGACGAGGGCCTAGAGTTTGAATAAGAGAAAGTGTGTGAGTGACTTGGAGGTGAGGAATGAGTTGAGTCAATGGTGCTATGACTTGTGGGCTGGACAAGCGTGGGAATTGAGTGAGAAGTGTTTGGTGAAGATGTGTGGGGAGAGAATTTTAGGCTTGTGGGTCCCAGTGGTGTAAGGTGTAGCAGAGGATAGGGAAATCTTTGGGATCCATTGGTGGAAGATGTGGTATATATGATAAGATGAGAATATGAGGAAGATGAAGGTGGGAGTATATTGAAGCTGTTAGAAATGAGATTAACTGTGTGCATATGAAACAACAAGCAAATGCTATGTGCTGGCTTTCGAGGATGACGATGATGATGGGATGAACATGAACAGACCCCGACGTGGAATATTTTTTTTATTGTTAGGCTTCATCTGCACCGTCCATGTAGTATTTTCGGTGTTGTCTAACTTTCATGTGCTAAGGGAATCAACCGATCTGTACTCCTCCATGTATCTGAGGAGTTTACAATGTTACTTTATTTTTCTGTAATTTTTATTGTCAACTTAAAAATCATTTTAAGTTCTAAATATAATAGGGAAAATCCCAAATAAGTCCCTCCGAATACCCAAAAGAACAATTAAGGAACCTAAACTTCCAAAAGGACCATGAAGGAACCAGTACCTATCTGTCATTTTAAAATTTTGCGAAAAGACAAAATTGCCCCCATCCTAAAACATAAATTCCTACCCCACCTTAACACCCACCCTCTTCTCGCAATTTGTGTTTTAGGATGGGGACAATTTTGTCTTTTCGCAAAATTTTAAAATGACAGATAGGTACTGGTTTTTTCATAGTCCTTTTGGAAGTTTAGGTTCCTTAATTGTCCTTTTGGGTATTCGGAGGGACTTATTTGGGATTTTCTCAATATAATATGTATCTTTTTCTATTTCTATATCTTATGCTTATCATTTTTAAATTTATCTTTTAAAATAACTTGTTGCAGCACAGATTCTGTCTTTATATTTTGAGACTACTGTTGTTTGTTCGCTTAAACAAGGATAGAAAAGAAAAGTTAAAATGTTAGTATATTTTGTTTACCAAATGTAGTACTACCTCCGTTCTTAAATATAATATAATATCACTTTGACTAATTTGGAGAGATTAAGGAAGACTTTCCAATGAATTAGAATTACATGATCTTCCCAAAATACACCTCACTTAAATTTAAAAGACAAATAGAGATTTGAGAGAAAAGTGAGGGAGCTAAGAAGTATAAGGGTCATTTGGACCAAAATTGAGACAAATAGAAAGTGATCTTATATTTAGGAACTTATCCACTTTCTCAAAGTGATCTTATATTTAGGAACGGAGGGAATACTCTCTTTCCGTACCAAAAAAAATGTAGTCTTTCTTCCTAGATATAAGATCATTTTTAAATTTCAAATTTTTTTTCTAATATAAGATGACATGTTTTTCCCAACTATTTCACAAATTGACCATAATATTACTTATTAGTAATAAACAAACAAGAGATGGAGAGTGAGATAAAAATATTTAGTTAAGGTGAATTGGTAATATTGTGTACTAATAACTAACTTAACTAACATCTTTAATCTAATAAAATTAAGGAAATTGGTTTTATATTTTAGAATGGAGTGAGGGAATATATTGTAATATAATCATTCATGACGTTTTCCCCAAAATACTTTCTGTTTTCTGTTCGAAGAAACAAGGTAAAACTATACTCCCTCATGTCCTAAATATAAAACCTAGTTGACTTTTTTGGAAAACCCTAAAAAAGTAAAATGAGTTAATTATAAATTGATTTACCTAATTTTTTCCCTTATACTAGTTTATTTTACTTATAAACTAATGAATAATCTAAAAATATATTAAATATGTCATATTTAACGACATACTTCGCAAATTTAACCTCTCCAAACAAAAGTCCTAGGTCTTATATTTAAGACCGGAGGTAGTATTTTGTTTATACATGTCCAAATTTTCATGTGAAAGCCTTAACTTTGAGAAGCTGGTGTTAACAATATTATTACAATTAAATTAAATTTGCTGAAGCTCCGAAACGGAACTTCTAATAAAATTCATAATTGACAATTTTCACTGAAATACATTCCCCCCATTTTTCATTAAAACACTGAATGAATTTATCAACTTACATTGTAATTGCCCATTTGCCCTTGTAAGATGTAGTCCAGTTATAACTAGGACAGCCACAGTTCCCACTTATAAGACAGTAGTTAGTTCTAAGTAATAATTCTACTTATTCAACAAGCCCATTAAAGCCCACATATAAAAAATTGGCCCATTGTATACTTGTTTAGGCACGTAAGGGGAAATGGATCCCAAGCTGTTTCAGTTAAAATAAAAAAACAAGCTGTCATTGTTACACAGATTCTTCAAAGTTCAAATACGCCTCTAAACTTTCTAAGTCTAGCTTCCCGCTTTTCTTTCATTGGACAATTTTGGGATTACGCTTACTTGATGATAAACAATTAAACATGGCCCATACATGATGGCATTTCAATAATATATATGATTAAGAATTAAGTTGTATTATTATTTTTTAATTCTTCATTTGTAATGTAATATAAATAGATAGACTGCAGACCAGCAATTAATCATCTAGAACACATGTATTATTCCATACACTAAAAAAGTTGAAGCAGAATCAACTGAATTAAGTTTAAAAACAAAGAACCTTAACAACTCCAATTCTATAAAACATGCCACTAAATCTTTTCTTATTTCAAATTAATAGTGGTGCCATATATTATACATACAAAATAATTAAAATAATGGCATTTCATCCGAATAAAATATTATTGGACTCTTCCTAACTTAGCTTAAGAAATTAATTTCTTTTTGTCGGAAACAAATCAATTAATTAAGGCAATGACATCTTTTATGGGGCCTATATCAAGGCCCAAATATTAATCCTTTTCTTATTAATGAGACGGTTTATTCTTATCCTCTATTGGGTGGAAAGAAGACATTTTCTTTAATTGCGGCGGCGGTGTTTTCATTAATTTCTTTTCAAAATATATTTTTTTCAACAGATTTGAACACTATTATTTGTATTTTAAAATTAATATTTCTAATAAAAATATTGTAAATATTGTTTTAATTAAAATAAAAATATAAAATAGTTAATAATTGATCGCTTACGTGCTAGAAATGCATAATATGAATATCATAAAACGTTAAATATTTCTTATATTTTGGTTAAAATTTTGATAATGTATTTTAAAATAATTCAATATGATTTTTTCATGTTTTATTATATTTCCCATGTGGTTTTGTACATTTCTTTTTAGGGAAAAGGACAAATAAATATATTCGAATATCCAAAAGGACAAGTAAGGAACTCAAACGTCTAAAATTACAAGTAAGGAACTCCGAATTCCAAAAGGACAATCAAGGAACCAGACAATCGTTAATTGCTATGTTCTAAATGTTAATTACTATGTTCCAATTGTTAATTTGTACTGAAACTCCTTACTTGTCCTTTTGAAGATGTATTTATTTGTCATTTTCCCTACTTTTTATCTTCCAATCTTTCTTTTGTGCTGTATTATCATAAATTGATAAAAGAGTATTTATCAAAAATAAATTGATAAAAGAGTACTATTGTGTGGGCATCCCAATCATCTTTTGTCCAGGCCACCGTCCAGGGCCCATTCATCCTTATCTCTAGACTAATAAATAAAAGAATTGACTGGTTGATCAATCAACTTGAAGACATAATTAAGGTTAGCATGAGTCTGCCTCATCTCAAGATTTGCATTGATGAGCAAGTTGAAATTGAAATGATGATATGAGAGTTATTGAACCACACAGCAACTAGCTTCGTTCATGATCAAGTTCATTAGCTCAATGTTAAAAGCTTGAGGCTTTACTTCTTTTTTCAAAGTACAGATTAAAGTTGGAAGTTTAAATTGTGGAATTCAGGTTTTGTTATGATGATACTTTATTACAGAACTAAGGTTAACACCCTCCCCTCGCCCCACCCAAAAACAAAAACCCAAAAAAAGTTGGATCCCTATTAGGACCATACTCATTCCAATTCACTGAACTGTGAAAAGAACCAAACATATTCCATTCAATGTTAGGCGTCATTAAAAATAGACCTTAGCTTGCATCTATATAATTTATGGGCGTCCACTGTGAAACCCAAGTAGATGATGAAATAATGCTTTGAATATGACATGTCCAAACATGGAGGAATATAACTATAGAAGATCACATTTGGTGGGGGCAGTAGCAATAAACCTAAACTCTTTCCGGTACGCAATAAAGCTCTCTAATTGATTTCAAGAGTTTTCTTTTTTTAAAAAAATCATCATAGTAGTAGTAGTAGTCGTCCTTTAAAAATTGGAATTAGGTCCGGTTATTCGGGTGTGTGAACTTCTCATGTCTTTCCAAAACTTGGACAGCTAAGGGAATCTTTCCCATGAACACCAAGAGTCCTTTTGCTTCCCACACAAGTCATATTTAAGTCTCTCTCCATTTGGAGACCCCACAACCCTATCTTTAAATTTTATATTCAAGTATTTTATTTTGGGTCAAAAAAAATATTCAAGTCTTTTATGTTGCTTTTTCTATCTTATTAATTTTTTAAAATTTTCCTTTTTTTCTCTTGGTATATCTCTATGTGTGTTCAAGTTATTGTGGGAAACTTCCATGCGGCAGCTGTGATGAGATAGTTTATTAGGATCAGCTCACACCTTTCACTTTTGCATGTTCTATATCTTTCCATTAGAACCAATATTGTAGTGTATGGTCCCCACTTTTCCATGAGATTGGAAACAGCATCCCCCATTAGCAGTTTAATTGAATTTGCTTCAAACACCAAACCTGTACTCAAAACAGAACCTCTTAGCTGTACAAAAATTCATTGAATTGAACAACAAAGCAAACCAATTAACTACAGACACTTTCTAACCCACAAAATCTGATTGGCTCCTGATTTTCTGAAGTAAATAAGGGTAAAAAACAATTATAATTACTTCTCATATATAGGTGCTATTATCCCTATCTCTATATCATTCATAAATATCGAATGGATGAAAGCGCATGATAAATTCAATCTCTGCATACAGATAATAAAAGGTTAAAAAGTAAGGAAGACATAAGATAACAAAATTTTGTGAATCAAAACTTACAGCCACATATCTTGTCAAAAGCAATCCTTACGACTAAAATTACTTGATATGTAGCTTCCTGATTGAACGACCTCAGTCTAATCATTCAACCTGCAAACAAAAACAGTCGAACAATTAATCAAATCAGGGAAGAAAATTTCAACGACACTGACGACATAAGAAAACCAAAAGAAACAAAGAATAACAAATAGACCAAACAAGACGGCATAACAAATATGAACGAGACTCTAATACGAATAATGGAAGAAAATGAATGGGTTTGAACGAAAAATTTTCAAGAAAAGAAAAAACAACACTAACAGGCAAAATAAAACTCACCATGACAAAATTGAAACCAACAATGAAATCGGACTGAAATTAATTTCATGGCCAAGGATCACATCACAAGCTAGAAGAAAGGGCAACGAATTTTACAGTCCCATATACATCATAGTCCATAGATCCTCACTTTTAATTACCATGTCTTAATTAATTATAAAGAGAGATTGATTTGAACTCACGACTACCCTTCAATCATGTTTTAATTATAATTATAATATTTTAAGCTCATTTCTCTGCTTCTTCTCCTTCTAAACATCTCTCATCCCATCATCACATCCATGGTTCAGAAATCAGAATAATTTCATATCACTCCCACTCTATTGCCAATTATGAAGGACACGAATGTGGTCTTATAAAATCCTAGCTTTTTATAACTCTATTTATAGCCTTCTAATCAATTTATAACCACTTTCTAATGTTAGAAGCCCAAAAATATGAATAAATTAAAACTTTTCTATTTCAAAAATTAGATTAAAAGAATTTCCTGCATAAACTTGGGCTTCTAAACAATTTATGAAATTGTAACCGTTTCTTGAAAACTGCAGCGGATTATAAATTCATTAAATAGCTACATTAGTAGTCACTACTTAGTTTTATTTTATACACCTATACTATCTAATGTAACTAAATACTAAACATATTCAAGTATAACTATTACTATTTTATATAAATATAATTCGGCTATCGCAGGTGATCGCTTATACCTATATACACCACAAGCTATGAACTTGTATAGAAATACAATAACTAACATTTCACTATTAGCTTCGGGCCTAACAAGCATCCTTCCTATCTTCCTAGAGCTTCCCTCAGAATTAACTTCTCCCGGCTTATCTGTAAAAACATTTTAAAACAACAGTGAGATTCAAAGAATCCCAATAACAGTTTATTTCAATAGTTTACCTTTAAATCATGATAATATTCTCCTCTTTCCAATCTCTTATTGGAACCTGCCTCTTTCCAATCTCTTATTGGAACCTGCCTCTTTCCAATCTCTTATTGGAACCTGCCTCACTATACCAACCATTTTTAACGATATGTTCGTTAATTAATGGAGGTATTCTTTACCTGCAGGGTTTCTGAAAATGTTTGGCATAGGGGGAGCGACCCACCTGATGCCTAGAGTACTCTACTTTCTTATTTATCTATCTGAGATAAATATCCTTCCTTCCTCTTGGATAAATATTATCATGCTTTTGAAAAAAATATTGATGCGCGCTTATTACTATTGAATTAAACTGTTACCTGTCCTTCACTTTACTAATACTCCTCATTTTCTTCTTGCTGCCTCCAAGTACTTGTCTCCTAACTTCTCCTATTATTACATAAAGTAATAATGGCTATAAGTAAGTATTCTACATAACAAGCAAAACGTCTCTCTCGAACCTATACTACTACCCAACCTTTCTTAACTTTAATTGCATTTTAACTTTAACAAACAAGTTGATTATCAATTAGGCAAAGAAAAGAGACAACATCAATTTGCTAGGAAACATACCACATATCGAAACCTGAAGCAACAATGCAAAAAGAACATGAAAGTCGTATAAAACTTTACATTATACAATTAAATGAAAATTGTCAAATAGATACCAACAACAATTCACACATGCAGATCCCAATACTAGTTAACTTCATATTAAATCATCCGTAGTTGACTTGCAAATCAGCTCATATATCCTCCAATTATATAGTGCATTAGTTCAGTAATTTATTCAGCTATATTCCAATCATGTTTTAGATTCACTAATCAATTAACAACCTTGTTTAAACTTTGAAAACAACATCTCTTCTTCTTTTACTTTTCACAATCAAAATACACTTGGCACCATTTTCAATTAATATGAAGTTCTATTCCTTCAACTACATTCAGTTTTGAACATTCATATAATTTCTTCACTTTCCAATGATAACTATAAACAAAGAAGAATAATCTTTGTAACAAAATTTTGGTGAACTAAAATCAATTTCCTTACTCTACTAGACATTTTGACAAACACCTTGAGTGCAAGGATATTCAAACATTGATTTTTAACTTCCTAATTATTAACACCCTTACCAAACAGTTCTAAAACACCTTTCAATCAACTAAAAACAACAACTTCTAACATCCATATCAAAAATAGGTTCATTCATAGAAAAGGGAAAACACCAAAACTTGCAAATCAACAAAACTTTTACCCTTTTCCTTCCAAAGCAATCAGCCATGACAGATCAATAAGGCAGAAAATTTTCAATACACATGCAACAACTTAGTTCCAGCCACATGCATAATCTAAACATCCCTACAATACCATGAATTTCAATTCTCCATTCCTGCATAATAGTTATTGAACTAGAAAATCTAACAATCCAAACATACATAACATAAACATTTTCAGCTGCACACAAAACATATATCCCATTTACATATTGCAAGCATGAAACAAAAACAATCATTTTCTTCTAATTCGGTTAAAACATGGAAAGAAGGAAGTAAAATTCAACATTTCCAAATCAACCAAACTGAAAAAGAAGACAGAAATTCCATAATCCACATGCAAGTAAAATTTCTCTACTCTACTAGGCATTTTATCAAACACTTGGAGTGCAATGCTATATAAACATTTTGTTATGAAATATCCCAACATCACACTCTCACCCATACACTATTTCAGCAATACCTAAGATAAAAACACACATGCATGACAAAAACTAACTCAATTAGTCCTATTAACCTTAAATTTTCGTCCATCTCAACTCCCCAAACCAAAATCCCATTCGGCCAAACAGAAAAAAATAAGGAAGAGAGGAAAAATTTCAACCTTTATAAATCAACAAAGCTCATACCATGAATAGAAACCTAAGATAGTTATTAACTTCTTTACAAACCCAGAAAATCAAACCCCTTACTTCACTGTTCGTTTTCCCTAATTCTCTTAACAAAACGCAGAAAAAATTATATGGGATTGTGAGAAATTTTCACCTGAAGCTAAATCACCACTTGCATGTGATATTGGACCAAGATCAGCTAAGGTTTTGGGTGAGGGGCATGCTGGACAGAGGAGAGAAATGGAGAACCAGAAAAAAATGAAGAGGAGTGAAGTGAGGTATGTGTGCGTGTGTTTTGGGTTTTATGTGTGTGTGTGTGTGTTTTTTTTTTTTCCTTTTAATAAGGAGAAGGGCACATGTGTCATTTGCTTTCTATTTACTAATGACTATTCTTCCCTTCCAATTTTTCTATATAAGACTACCCCCAAATTTTATTTTCTTTCATTACTCCTATACTCCATAATAAATTTACTTACTAAATTTTCAAAATTCCTAATTTATAATTATAATCCCCATTTAAATTTTTGGGGTGTTACAATTCTCTCCCCCTTAAATAATTTCGTCCTCGAAATTAAAAGAATTGTCCTACCGTTTTAGAACTCTTACAATACTCTACAACTCAAATACAAAACAACAAATACTTTCTCATACACCAATCATAATTCAGAATCACCATTTATTACCTCATGCTAACACTTCACATATACACAAATCAAACATCTAGATAGAACAAAAAACATGGATTCAAGTGTCACAACAAAACTTCATCATAGCCTCCTAATATGCTACTCTTTGTTCAACTAAGTTCTCAATTCAAATTAGACTATCAAGTTGAAAATTTCAAAAACAATCATACAACAATAGACAAAAGCATTACTATAAATTTTAATATTCCCTACTTTAATCTACATTAACCATCTCTTATTGCTTTCAAATCTCTCTAAACCCTTTTGACTCATAAGGTTTCTCAATGATGCCTTGATTATGATTATGTCCGGATCATAATTATACTCAAGACCCCAAAGAAAAATCCTTATTCCGTCAATCTTCTTCCAAACTCTTATCCACCCCTCAACATCTACTTCTTCTAATCTTTAAAGAATTCTACAATATTATCCACAAATTAAAATTTCACTTTCCTATAATTCTATAAGAATTCTGCTAGGCCCTTGCAACCTCATAATCCTATAGTACATTGCCATCAAACCACACTCAACTATATAATTATAAACCTTAAAATTTGACTTCCACAATTCCAATAAGTTGATTCAAATCTTTACCCTAAATAAGCAAATAATCCATGATTTCAACCTCATTTCCTAATACTACGTCTCTTATTCTCAATTTCATTCAAAGGCTTAAATAAGTTCTTCTAAAATCACTCGATCATCTATTCCAACCTCAATGAACAAGAAACTATTCAAAATTTATTCTATCAACTAAATGATTTTTGGAATTCTTGATTTCTAAACTCACATGATCATCAAATCACTATTTTGTCATCCAAACTCTATAATGCCTAACTAACTGGTATAGTCTATTAAATTCCAACAATATAAAATCCTACATCATGTCAACTTGACTTAACACTCTCTTAGTCATTGGGTTCCTCACAATACACTTCTAATTCCACTATATCTATTACTATTGTGGTGGTACCTAGGGTTTTCTAATTGTGTGCTTGTGGTATCCATAAATATGTGATGTACGAATAAGGTATTCTAGCTAATCTATGCCAGAATCCTTGCTCTGATACCAAATATAAAATCCTAGCTTTTTATAACTCTATTTATAGTCTTCTAATCAATTTATAACCACTTTCTAATGTTAGAAGCCCAAAAATATGAATAAATTAAAACTTTTCTATTTCAAAAATTAGATTAAAAGAATTTCCTGCATAAACTTGGGCTTCTAAACAATTTATGAAATTGTAACCGTTTCTTGAAAACTGCAGCGGATTATAAATTCATTAAATAGCTACATTAGTAGCCACTACTTAGTTTTATTTTATACACCTATACTATCTAATGTAACTAAATACTAAACATATTCAAGTATAACTATTACTATTTTATATAAATATAATTCGGCTATCGCAGGTGATCGCTTATACCTATATACACCACAAGCTATGAACTTGTATAGAAATACAATAACTAACATTTCACTATTAGCTTCGGGCCTAACAAGCATCCTTCCTACCTTCCTAGAGCTTCCCTCAGAATTAACTTCTCCCGGCTTATCTGTAAAAACATTTTAAAACAACAGTGAGATTCAAAGAATCCCAATAACAGTTTATTTCAATAGTTTACCTTTAAATCATGATAATATTCTCCTCTTTCCAATCTCTTATTGGAACCTGCCTCTTTCCAATCTCTTATTGGAACCTGCCTCTTTCCAATCTCTTATTGGAACCTGCCTCACTATACCAACCATTTTTAACGATATGTTCGTTAATTAATGGAGGTATTCTTTACCTGCAGGGTTTCTGAAAATGTTTGGCATAGGGGGAGCGACCCACCTGATGCCTAGAGTACTCTACTTTCTTATTTATCTATCTGAGATAAATATCCTTCCTTCCTCTTGGATAAATATTATCATGCTTTTGAAAAAAATATTGATGCGCGCTTATTACTATTGAATTAAACTGTTACCTGTCCTTCACTTTACTAATACTCCTCATTTTCTTCTTGCTGCCTCCAAGTACTTGTCTCCTAACTTCTCCTATTATTACATAAAGTAATAATGGCTATAAGTAAGTATTCTACATAACAAGCAAAACGTCTCTCTCGAACCTATACTACTACCCAACCTTTCTTAACTTTAATTGCATTTTAACTTTAACAAACAAGTTGATTATCAATTAGGCAAAGAAAAGAGACAACATCAATTTGCTAGGAAACATACCACATATCGAAACCTGAAGCAACAATGCAAAAAGAACATGAAAGTCGTATAAAACTTTACATTATACAATTAAATGAAAATTGTCAAATAGATACCAACAACAATTCACACATGCAGATCCCAATACTAGTTAACTTCATATTAAATCATCCGTAGTTGACTTGCAAATCAGCTCATATATCCTCCAATTATATAGTGCATTAGTTCAGTAATTTATTCAGCTATATTCCAATCATGTTTTAGATTCACTAATCAATTAACAACCTTGTTTAAACTTTGAAAACAACATCTCTTCTTCTTTTACTTTTCACAATCAAAATACACTTGGCACCATTTTCAATTAATATGAAGTTCTATTCCTTCAACTACATTCAGTTTTGAACATTCATATAATTTCTTCACTTTCCAATGATAACTATAAACAAAGAAGAATAATCTTTGTAACAAAATTTTGGTGAACTAAAATCAATTTCCTTACTCTACTAGACATTTTGACAAACACCTTGAGTGCAAGGATATTCAAACATTGATTTTTAACTTCCTAATTATTAACACCCTTACCAAACAGTTCTAAAACACCTTTCAATCAACTAAAAACAACAACTTCTAACATCCATATCAAAAATAGGTTCATTCATAGAAAAGGGAAAACACCAAAACTTGCAAATCAACAAAACTTTTACCCTTTTCCTTCCAAAGCAATCAGCCATGACAGATCAATAAGGCAGAAAATTTTCAATACACATGCAACAACTTAGTTCCAGCCACATGCATAATCTAAACATCCCTACAATACCATGAATTTCAATTCTCCATTCCTGCATAATAGTTATTGAACTAGAAAATCTAACAATCCAAACATACATAACATAAACATTTTCAGCTGCACACAAAACATATATCCCATTTACATATTGCAAGCATGAAACAAAAACAATCATTTTCTTCTAATTCGGTTAAAACATGGAAAGAAGGAAGTAAAATTCAACATTTCCAAATCAACCAAACTGAAAAAGAAGACAGAAATTCCATAATCCACATGCAAGTAAAATTTCTCTACTCTACTAGGCATTTTATCAAACACTTGGAGTGCAATGCTATATAAACATTTTGTTATGAAATATCCCAACATCACACTCTCACCCATACACTATTTCAGCAATACCTAAGATAAAAACACACATGCATGACAAAAACTAACTCAATTAGTCCTATTAACCTTAAATTTTCGTCCATCTCAACTCCCCAAACCAAAATCCCATTCGGCCAAACAGAAAAAAATAAGGAAGAGAGGAAAAATTTCAACCTTTATAAATCAACAAAGCTCATACCATGAATAGAAACCTAAGATAGTTATTAACTTCTTTACAAACCCAGAAAATCAAACCCCTTACTTCACTGTTCGTTTTCCCTAATTCTCTTAACAAAACGCAGAAAAAATTATATGGGATTGTGAGAAATTTTCACCTGAAGCTAAATCACCACTTGCATGTGATATTGGACCAAGATCAGCTAAGGTTTTGGGTGAGGGGCATGCTGGACAGAGGAGAGAAATGGAGAACCAGAAAAAAATGAAGAGGAGTGAAGTGAGGTATGTGTGCGTGTGTTTTGGGTTTTATGTGTGTGTGTGTGTGTGTTTTTTTTTTTCCTTTTAATAAGGAGAAGGGCACATGTGTCATTTGCTTTCTATTTACTAATGACTATTCTTCCCTTCCAATTTTTCTATATAAGACTACCCCCAAATTTTATTTTCTTTCATTACTCCTATACTCCATAATAAATTTACTTACTAAATTTTCAAAATTCCTAATTTATAATTATAATCCCCATTTAAATTTTTGGGGTGTTACAGGTCTGAACTCGCCGGATAAGCATAGTGAGGAAGAGGAATATTCCTGACACCAGATTTCCTCACATCATACGCAACCGGCGCCGCCATCTGACGTACACATCGGTAATACCTAGGGCTACATCCACACGTGGAACATCCACAACTACCACCAGTAGAGTTATGAGACGACGAAGAAGACCAAGTTGACGAAGACGTTGTCGAAGTAGAAGACGACCTTGACGGCGAAAGGAACGCCCTAACTTTTAACGGCGACGGCGCCGGCGAGAGGAGTTTGTACTCGTCGATTAGGTTAACGAGATCTTCGTCGGATCTAACGGAAACCAAAGCGTCGAGATCTTCTGTGGGAAGTTGACAACGAAGTGTGATGGATTCTGATCCACATAGCTCCTCTAGCTTCACCGTTAGGTCTGTATTGATTATATGATGGATTAACGGAGGCGAGAGGAAGATGACGGAAAAGTTTAACGTAAAGAAAAAAAGAAGGGAAGCTTACCGGAGAAGGAGATGGAAGGGTGGACGGAGAGGACACGTGTGTGGCCACCGACGTAACGGAGTTTGGCGTCGGGGAAGCGAGGGAGGATTTTGCCGCCGTAGCTACAGAGGAACTTGAGGGTGGATTTTGGAGGCTGTTGGGAGGGTTCGTGTATCATGGTTAGGAGAGAGAAGAGAAGAAGATGAAGGAAGAAGGAGGGAAGAGGCTTGAGAAGATGCTTTGAGTTGCTGCTTCTTCAAGCCTAGGATTGGTAACATTTGTCCCTTATTTATAGATTTTGTTTCCCTTCTAATTTACAAGTTCATTCCGTGTGTAGGCCGATCTAGTTTGGTATTATAGGTCTGGCCTATGTTGTTAAAATGAGGTATGATTTTGTCCAAGGGCCGTAGACCAGCTGGTAAGAAAGGGGAAGGTAAGGCACCGCGTACCCACCAAGCACTAGGTCATGGGTTCGAACTCTTGGGAAGTCGTCACCCCCAAAATGGGAATCCCGGTAGCGAGACTTCGGAGTAGTCGGTTCCCGAAGGGGGCCGGATACCGAAGGCTCTAAGCAAAAAAAAAAAAAAAGAGGTCTGAGTTTGGCCTGTGCTTTTCTTTTATAATAGAACTTTAAGAAAGGGTTTGGGCTCAACTCAACCTAAGGGCAGAACACTTAACTCATTATCCACTCGAGCTGGTTACTCTTACATTCATTAACTTACGGAGATGCCTCCCAAAGCCCCGCGATGGAGACACAACAAAGTGTCACTTCCCAGAAATCGAACTCACGACTAGGTGGACAACCTGAGGCTCATTGTTCAATCCTTCGCCACTAAACCCACGGACGATGGGTTTTTAGGCGTGTGCTTTACTAAAAAGTAAAAACAATTTACATTGAGTGTTAGTGGATAAATTAAAAAATTAAAGAAAGAAAAGAAAATCACAACTAGGTCCCTCTTAAAAGAATTAACTACAATCAAGTTACATATGATTTCTTGAGTTGTACTCTAATTCGTTATGATAATTGGTTGTGATTAATTCCATTATGAGCCACTTAGGATGTTTTTTTTATTCAAAAAATCTTTTGCTTTGGGCATGACATGAATTATGTACTCCAAAGTGATAAAGGTAAAGTGTTCTTCTTTCTTCTTTCTTCTTTCTTCTTTCTTCTTTCTACTTTAATTTCTTCTTTCTTCTCACTAATTCAGCTAGTTTTCATGTTGCGCATCACTGCTACTTAATTGAGCAACCATAATAGATGTCCGTTGCTTTTTTGGTAGAAAATAAATTAATACAACATATTATTTAATTATTACATTTAATACTTATACAATATATAAATATTATTCAAAATAAATTATCTGACTTAAAGAGTTAAGCCGACGAAACCTGGGGTGTGTGGTTGAGTGGCAAGGACTCATTCACCCTTAACCAATTGTCTGAGATTTGATCCCTGGCGTTGGGTATGGAGAAGCATTAAATCTCCCAGGCCAGCTGTCCCACCCTTTGAGGTGCCTACAAATCAGCGGGGGATTAGTCTCTCACTTGTCGAGTGAGGGGATACCTTGATCATGTATCCAAAAAAGAGTTAAGCCGACG
This sequence comes from Mimosa pudica, assembly GCA_029929735.1. Lineage (NCBI taxonomy): Eukaryota > Viridiplantae > Streptophyta > Magnoliopsida > Fabales > Fabaceae > Mimosa > Mimosa pudica. The sequence goes on along the minus strand of JAKELP010000017.1, from coordinate 5,941,822 downwards.
AACAAAATAAATTATTTGATTATCATATAAGTAAATAATCTAAGCAAAATAATTATACGTAACATTACATTACATATAAGCTATACGTTAAATATATTAATTTGGTAATAATAATAATAAATATAAAAAGTGAAAAATGATCTCTTATATTTTGAAGCAAAATTAAGTTTCAACCTAAGCTATGCAGAGATGTTTTATACTTGTATATATAAAACTATAAAAGAGTTAATATAACTTTTGATCCTTTAATTTTCGGTCAATTTTAATCATGGTTTTTGAATTTTAAAATTGATCGTTTCGGTCCATGAGTCTTTCACATAAATATTATTATAAGGGGTAATTAATTACAGGTCCCCCACAAGGGAGTTAATACTGGAAAAGTCCCAAAAGTTGAAAATATTAATGTAGGGTCCCAAGGGACCTCACATTAATATATTTGAAATGTGAAAAGACAGTTTTGCCCCTAACCTTAAAAAAAATTTACTTCCTCCCTCACCCACCCCTCCCCCCTCCTCCTCCCTCCCCCACCCTCTCCCCCCTCCCAGCGCCCCCACCCTCCCTCCCACCCCCACCAGCCTCCCCCCCCTCCAGCCCCACCCTCCCCAGCCCCCCCTCCCCCACCCCACCCTCCCCATCGCCCCCCTCCCCCAGCCCCCCTCCCCCCACCCCACCCTCCCCAGCCCCCTCCCCCACCCCACCCTCCCCAGCGCCCCCCCTCCCCCACCCCACCCTCCCCCTCCAGGGTCGCGAGGGTCGCGAGGAGGAGTGGGGGGTGGGGGCGTGGAGGGAGGAGGGTGGAGGGGGGAACTGGAGGGGGAGGGAGGCGGACGGGGAGGGTGGGGTGGGGGAGGGGGGGCTGGGGAGGGTGGGGTGGGGGAGGGGGGGCTGGGGAGGGTGGGGTGGGGGGAGGGGGGGCTGGGGAGGGTGGGGTGTGGGGAGGGGGGGCGCTGGGGAGGGTGGGGCTGGAGGGGGGGGAGGCTGGTGGGGGTGGGAGGGAGGGTGGGGGGCGCTGGGAGGGGGGAGAGGGTGGGGGAGGGAGGAGGAGGGGGGAGGGGTGGGTGAGGGAGGAAGTAAATTTTTTTTAAGGTTAGGGGCAAAACTGTCTTTTCACAATTCAAATATATTAATGTGAGGTCCCTTGGGACCCTACATTAATATTTTCAACTTTTGGGACTTTTCCAGTATTAACTTCCTTGTGGGGGACCTGTAATTAAATTTCCCTTATTATAATACTCCCTTAAAAAATCCTTGAAAAAAGTTGTGTTATAACTCATGTGATTTATATGTGTCAACTTTTGTGTTTTGCTATATTTATATAATTTTATAAATTAGTTCAATTACTATTTTCTTGTATTATTTTAGCCACTTTTGATGTCATATATATTATGAAAGTCGTTATGACTTATGTACAAATATTCAAATTAGGAACGGTCAACACTATGCTTAGACTGGTCATAAACGCTATGCTCAGACTAACTTAAAAGATCATGTAGTTAATTTTATAATCTTAACCCAAGTTCTAATCATAGTTTTTACGATTTTTGAATAATATGGTCAGTTTTTTGGATTCCTACTTCGATATCATGGGGTAGACCATCTTTCATGCCTATCAACGCAGCTCCAAACTAATTTGATTCACTGATTGTGGGCACCTCGATAGTTGGGGCAGTTGGCCAAAAGTTTTAACATGTTTCATACTCAAGTAGGGATTGAACATTTGACCTTAGTTAAGGTTGGATGAATCCCTTACTAATCAATCAAACACTCCTGGTTAATATGATCAATTTTGCAAATTAGCCAGCGACATTAGACTACTCAACATGAGTAAGTACGTGCTATTTTTTTTTTTCAAGTAATAGTTATGTGCTGTTAAAAATTATTGAACCAAATAGTTATGAAAAGTATGTGCCCAAAATATTAAATTTTTATTAACAGTCATAAAAGAATATTCATTTTAAATTCAACCTCACTATACATCGTATACACGACAATCAAACTGTTTCCTTAAAAGTGATTATTGAACGACGTGTTAAAAATATTCATGTAATTTCAAGTCGATTTTTTTTTTAAAAAATAGCATAAATTGCAATTATCGACGAAATAAATGGCAAATTTAGCAAGCCAGATAAAGCAAAAGTAGCATGCGAGTAAATACGGACGAAATATTTCAGTTCAAAAAAAAAATATCGACGAAATAAATGGTGGATATAAGTGAAAGAGTAAGTCTATAATGCATGAGAACTTTAAAAGGAAAAACACGGGCATAATAATATGACATATAATGCACACTTATACACCAATTTGTACGTCTCGTGTCGCTTCAAGTATCAACAATAAATACAATTATTTAAAAGCCAAGAGTAACAATCCTTTTTGTTCGGCCAAAAACAAGCAATGCTTCTTTTTATTTTAGTAAAATTTTATTTTTCACTTCTAGTAAACAATAACAAAATAAATATTTTGTTATTGTATGTGATTTGCTTTTGCATTTCTAATATTATATTTGAAGCGATTCAATAATTTTTACATTAATCAATTTCTGTATTAATTATCTATAAATGATTATTTTTTCACAAAATAATTGTCTAAATCTCAAGTCTTATTGCATTGCATTCAATTTGTGGTATTTCAGATGGGGCGGAAATATATTGAAGGATGCCAGAGCATGTTGATTAGGACCTTCACAATATGAATGTATTGAGCATCAAGATTATCGGCTAGAAAATATGCCCAATATTCATTGTTAATATTAGGAAACTTCTACATCTTTTGATCAAATTTGGTCCCCATATTTCATTTTCAAAACACAATTAAGTCATGCATTACATGAATCGTTCACATTCACTGAAAAATGGTTTGAATAAATTAACAACAAATCTTCATATCTTTGTTCCTATTCACAAGTTATTTTTTTCAAGAAAATAATATTATTTTTGTACATTATTTTGTTAAATTTATAAAATAATAGATAATAATGTTTTTCAATAGTTCCCTTGAATTATATATCTTTTAATAATTATGGTGAAGAGGGTTCTCAAGAGATATAAATAAAGTTATGCCAAAAGTCATTGAATTTACTCAATCTATCAAATATATACCTATAAATCTTGTGGCTCATCTCTCATTGGTCCACTTGTCTAGCCTGTATTGGTTGTTTTTTCCAATTAAACCTTAGTCCATTGTTTCAAATCTTATAAGAGTACGTGGTGTAACATTTTGTGTCGTGGTGAGTGTTGGGGAATTGCAATGGTTATGGATGGTGTTATTTTCTACTCACTAATGTTATTCAATGACGTGTTGACACTGCGCCTTCCCATAAGTGGTCTTTTCTTTTTCCAATGTCACTGTGGCACATCTTTATTGTTGGAATGCCTATATATTCCTTTGTGTCGTCATTTTTCCTATTGTTGAGTTTCCTATACAAACCTCCTCACCATAATGGTTGGAACTCTGAAAATCGAAGCCTCCAATGCCATGGCAGGATCTACTCTGTGTTTACCATTTACGCCTGTTTGCCTCACTAATTTGTCTTCTACTCGTATTACGGCATGCCTTGCCTTGTAGAATGGTTTTCAAAGTTACTAATAAAGGCTGGACCGTTTCATGTGAAAAGTTTTACCACATGTTCCTCCCATCAGCCGGTTGATAAAATCCAAAGTAAACGCGCCAGATGCTGCCTTGATCTCGAATTGATGAAGTGGTTTGTTGAAGGTCTAGGCAGGAGCTATTTGGTTCGTTAGTATGGGGCCCTCTTCGTCTCCGCCTTTGTTCTGTGTTACCCTCCTTTATATATTTTCTGTTGTTTTGCCATTTACGTTATTAGCATCATGCACCTTTCCCATTAGGTTATACAGTTTTAGTTCTGCTCTTTTGTAACTCATCTTTTTTTGGGTCCTGTTTTGGGCCTGCCTCATGTATGTAATAAGGCAAAGTTTTGATTTTAGACTTCTTTTCAGCTTTCCAACAAGTTCATACTTGGTGTGTGGGTGGTAACATTTTGTTATAGTGAGGGCTGATCTGTTGAAATGTAGTGAGATTAAAGAAAGCCATTAAAATCGACGCTTCCGTTTAGGCGGTGTATATTTACATGAAGTTATTATTTCGGGCTGTTGTGCCTGCGCATTAATTAAATCCAGTTTATTGTTAGCTGTTGCCGGTTTAATGCAACGATCAAAGATAAAAAAGACATGAAACAAAGTGCATGTGGATTACTTTCTCTGGGATCGGAAGAGCTTAACTAACCCAAGATAAATGAGTGGGAATGACATGTTGGTGTTCATTTTAAAAGTAAAATGCTTTGTTTTCTATGTGAGTAGGTGGTCCTTGCCATTCTCCATGGTGATAATAAGAAAAAAATTGATGTTGTGTATGTTATTGGAATGAGACTATTGATGTTTATTCTCTTGCCAAGAAAATAGATAAATAGTATGGGAATGAGACTATTGATGTTTAGTCTCTTTAAAAGATATTTTTCTGTAGGTCATAAATTGAGCTTCTCTTCTTTGTTTTGGATTTTCTTTTTCTTTTTTTTTTGGTTATAAGATTTTCTTTTATTATTGTGGTGGTCGATTATGTACACAGTGCTATGAGAGGATAATTATTTTGTTTTTGTCCTTACCTTATTATGGGAATGAAACTTATTAATGTTTATTCTCTTGACAATATATTTTTCCCTTGGCCACGAATTGAGGGTCTCCTCTTTGGTTATTTGGATTTGCTTTGATTATTTTGGGGCCGATTATGTACTGCGATATGAGAAGATAGTGATTTCACTTAACTCCTTCTAGACAGCCTTTACCAGATCTGTTTGGGTAGCTTGCTCGTGCGTTAAATTAGTTTTCGCCCCACCTCTTCCGTTGTCACTTTCGGGTGCCCTACAGGGTGTGCACTAAAGTTCTCGATTTCAGCATGGTGGAGTTATTAGTATGGAATAACAAGTTGGTCTTTTTGGATTTTTATGGGGATTCACGTATGTGGATGTGTAATTCTATGTGTGCCGATCAAGATGCCATTACAACAAATGGACACGTCCTAATTGACAGATCTATATTCATTTTCTTAACACTTGTAGTATAAAGTTTTATTTCATTTAATTACTTTGTGGAGATGACTTTAAATAATGGTCATTTGAATAAGTGTGCAGTCACATTCAGTGATCAATGTCGTATTGTTTCTTCTGTGGTTCAATTAGTTGCTCTTGAAGTAGTAGTACATTGGAATACATGATCAGATGCATCGGAATGACCAAGGCATTAACCCATTTTTGGTCATGCGTTTTATTAATGCCATCTTTTATAGTAGTTGTGTTTAATTAATGCCATCTTTATTAATATCATGAGTTCATGACCAATGCATTGCTTTACAATGCCATCTTTTAAGTTTTTAAACTGATACATTGCTTTAAGTTTCCCCGTAACCTCTTCTTAAAGGATGTAGAGGAATTGCATCTTGGACCCCAAACACTTACAAATATTCTTTAGAAATATTACAGCTTGGGGTCTATATTCATGAAGTTGCAATATTACATATAATATGAGGATCTTATAAATACAAATTATATGATAAGATCAACTACCAAAAAAATTTTGTCAAAATGAACTTTCGGTTTAGGGAGGTGCTTGAAGGAAATTTGATGTTTTCTTCGAGCAGTTTGGATGAGAGGTTGGAGTTTGAGTCTTCTTTGATTTCATGCATGAGTGAATTTGCTTCTTCTTCAAGTTAAAAATATTACATGTAATATAAATTAAGATTATTTAGAAAATTTAAATATACAATAAATATAGTTCAAGTGAACTTTGTCTTCCAAGCAGGGGTGCTAGGGGAAATTTGGATATTTTTTTGCGACAGGGGTTGAATGGGGGAGGTTGGGGGATGAAGTAGTGGAGGTTTAAAAAATTAAAGTTACTAATATTTTGCTTTTGAAAATTTAATATTAGGATTTGGGAGAGTTGTGGTCACATTGTTAAGATAGTTCTATATAATAGCAAAGTGAAATCAGAGAAAATTAGTATTGTGTGTCAATGAAACATTGCAATTGATTCACAAAACAAAATACCGTTATTAATAACAAAAAATATTAATGTCCTATCAATATATCCAAGGTTTTGAAATAAATATGCAAGAATCTTGCATTCTTTCCTTCCTCATTTTGAATCATTTGCAAACCTTTACATTTTTTACTTTTAACTTTTTTCTTACTCCATTCAATTGATTTCTTCATATTGTGACAAATAATAATATAGATACTACGTACCTCCGGTCCTAAATATAAGACCTAATTGACTTTTTTTTGGAGAGGTTAAGGTTGCGAAATAGACTATTAAATTATGACATATTTAATATATTTTTAGATTATACATTAGTTTATAGGTAAAATAAACTAATCTAAGGGGAAAAAATTAGGTAAATCAATTTATAATTAACTTATTTGCTTTTTTATAGAGTTTTCTAAAAATGTCAATTATGTCTTATATTTAGGACCAAAGGGAGTATTTTATAATAATTATGTCTGTGCAAAATACAATAACTCATTGAGCATTTTTGGACCATATTCTTGCCTTTGTTCCTCATAAAAATAGATCACTTTACTTTTATATGGAGGTTAACTATATTATGTTCACTTTTTTATATAAAAAAGGGAGCATATCATTATGCCACAAAAAAAACACCCCATCTTTCTTTTATACTGCTTTATAAAATAAAATGCTACTAAAAACAAACTGATTAGTCCTACCCTCCAAACTATTTTGATCTTTCATTACGGAATATTGATAATTGTTAATATTAATTGGAGAACCGTTGCAAATATTTTAAAAATAGTCCTATATTTAAAATTATATTCTTCCCTAATCAATTTCACTCTTACAGCTAAAGGAACTGATATGAATATTGAAATTTTGCACTTAATAATCCCGCGCAACGCGCGGGGTAAGCCACTAGTTCTTTAGAAAATGTAGTAACTTTAAGAACATCAACTTATTATTTTAACTATTTTAAAAACAGTATTACATATGATATAAATATATTCTAATATTTGGTCCCTTAACTTTCATGTTCAAAATTATAGCTCATGCATGTCACGCGCGAGTCATTCGGAAATCTCAATGAGAGGAGTCGATTTATATGAACATAAACTTATTGACAAAAAACACATAAATCCATATTTTATATATCTATAAATGAACATGTGTTATTTGGCACCAATGTCAAATATGAGATTGATACCAAATCGATGTTGCTTTCCTTTTTAAAATATAAACAAAGACATTAAAATATGCAAAAGACAATTGAATGTAGCGAATTTGTAAAAGGACAGCTACATCTTAAAATTCATCTATCCATTGTAAATTTAATTGAAATGATGAAAATGCCATTAAACAAAAAATATTATTATGTTTGGACGGACGCATTTTATTCATTGTAATTAAATTTGCAAGTAATCATATATATAGATCCATGATATATGATTGTATTTTTAAATTTGTTGAATCCAATTGCTCTCTCCATATTTCAAATGTCAATTGACATTATTCCTCCCATTTTATTAGAGGTCAAATATCTAAAAAACCTTGATACCATTGTCACTTGACATTCCTCCCTTTTTAGAGGTCAAACATTTACAAACACCTTGATTCCATTAGACACTAGCACAAAAACCAGATGGGCCGGGCTAAACTCAGATTGCCCTTGTGTGAACAACTTTATACCACTTAATTAAAATATATATAATTTTATACAAAATATTTTTTTCATTATATATATTTCATACCTCCAAGATTTCAAATCGCTCTATGGGGGCTTGTGAACCCACAACATATTATCCAAAGGGTCGTGTAATGACCTCTCCAAATAGCTTATATATAAGCTATATATAGACGTTGTGAGTTACCAATTTCAACTGGTAATCTGTGGTGACGTTTTGACATGTCCCTTGTCCAATATACATCCAAGTAGTCACTACTATTTGACATAGTAATATTGTTGCTCGAAATAAGACTTAAGCTTTGACGTGTCCTTGAAGTATTGATGACTAGTTTGACTTCGTGCCATCCACCAACCTGTCCTCTTGTTTCTCTTAGCATCATGAATGGAAGTGCAATATGACTGATTGCATCTCAGAGAGCAAGCCTCAAACTCTCCTAGTTATAATCTACGTGTTATAGACGTCGTGCATTTCATTCTGAAGGAGCTTCGTAGTGACGTGCTCTTGTGCAAAGATCAAATTAAACTAGGTCTCATTTCAGATATTATCATTCACATAGATAAAATTTAAGATCATCGATCATGTTTCCAAGAAAAATTCCATCATGGAGGAACATGGAAGATCATTGAACTGACGTACTATCAGACTCATGCGCCAATTTAAGATCCAATAGTGTTTGACTTACTCACATCTTCATCTTTTTTGGATCCTATGATGATATCGGGTTGTTTTGAGTATTATGATTTACTTTTGTTTATTTATTTTTATGTTTCTATTTTTGTTTTACTTAATCTTGTTGGGCGTTCTATTACATGTAATAGGAGGTTTTTATTTGTAATAGTATCTTTTTATTTTTAATGAAATTGACTCTTTATTAAAAAAAGGTATAAACAAGAAAACAAAACAAAAAAAATACCCATTCAATTGAAGTATATAACCTTCCAATACAGGAAAAAGACAGATCTTTCATCAAACTAGTGACCTTCTGGTTTGTGAAAAATGTCTTGACCCCCAAAATAAGAGGATTAAAAATCAAAAGTATATAAAACTGTTGAACTCGGAATAAAAAGTTTTACGCGGCCGGGAATATTTAGTACAACAAAATCTAAGAAAATAATATTCATAATGATCGCCATTACCTTGTAAACTACAATACACCTCTAGTTTTCATGGTGTATGATTTTTCTTTAATATTTTTGCTTTTTGTAAAATTTACTTTCTTTATATCGTGGACGAAGTCCTTACTCAGCCGACTGTCCCTGCCATAGCTTTTTTGTTACAGAAATCCAATCCTTGGAAGTTTTCAAGATTTTATGGATGAATTTTTTTGAATAGAATAATGAATTACTCTTTTTTTGGGTGTAATTTGTGCCACCAAAATAACATATTGGAAATATATATAGTCTACTACTATTGTAGAAAGGAAGTTAAAGATTATCTTTCGGTACGAGGATATTTGAGTAAGTTATAGAAAACTCTTGCATTTTATGATTGTCATAAATAAAAAAATCATATAAAGCATTTTATTTATTTAACTTAAACCAAATTTTAAACGTTCATGATACCAGTAGCTGACGTTTTGGTTGCCCATGGAAAGTATGAAGGAAATGGAAAGTGAGGAAAGTGTAGACTTTTGGTCAATTACATATATTTGGGAGTTCACTTTCTCTCTTCATCTCACACTTTTTTGGGCAACACACTTTACTTTCATCATTTTCTCTACTTTCTATCTTCAACTTTTCACTTTTTTTTATTCCTTTTCATTATTTCTACACTTTCCTTTCCTACAATCAAACGACCCATTATTTCCTGGTTCTATTTCAACATATAATAAACATGAAGCAATTAGTACTCCTATTGACAAAAATAAGGACAACCAATGACATTTTCAAGCTAGAATCAATATCCACAATTTCATCATCATCATCAGAATCCGAATTTAAGATATACTTTTTTATGGCGTTTTCCTATGGCGAGTTCAAGATATACTATTACATGAACAATGCCCATTAAAAAGCAAAAGAATTGAAGCAAATTTAATTTATAGAATACTCTAAAAATAATAGTTGAAGTTCAGTTCCTTTTATTTAATACAGAAAAGTTTAGTTTTTTAATAGTGAAATGGATTAAAAGAGGCAGCATCGCATATGGATTAGGAGAGGAACAGAGAAAATTATCTACGGTAGGACAAGAACGAAAGTCGACAGTTTGACGGCTTTTGATTGGATGAGTCAGCACATGTGGTTCTGTGAGTGCCATCGTCGTACCAGTTTGTGTGGAGAAACGCTCACATACTTTACATGGTTATCCACTAATGACCCCACATGATCTAACACTCCCTCGTCCTATATGTGAAAACGAAGGCATGTAATCATTTTACATAAACCAAAAACATATAAATAAATTATTTATTAGGGTTAAAATTAGTGTAATTTTCAAATTTTACTCTTACATCATTTATTATAATTTACGCATTAACTCTCTCCCTTTTTATATCTAACATGCTTAGGGTAAAAACTGAAATCAAACATTTACATTTATTATTGGGTAATGAACCTAATCTACCCTTCAAGTAACCACCCAGGAGCACTGGGCACCCTGAACTAACAACAGACCCTTATTTGTACTCGAAGTAACCAAAGTGATTAAAAAATACCTCGAGTGGACGGTAAATCTATTTTGACCATTAATCTGCCCATGTGGCCGCCACGTGGGTTAAATGTTTGCCACATAGGATAAGGGTAATGGACCTAATATACCCTCTAAGTAACCACCCAAGAGCATTGGACACCCTAAACTAACAACAGACCCATATTTGCACTCGAAGTAACCAAAGTGGTTGAAAAATACCCTCAGTGGACGGTCAATCACGTTTGACCGTTAATCTTTTCATGTGGCCGCCACATGAGTTAAATTTTTTCTTTGTAAGATTTCTCAAGTGAGGCCCACATATAATAAAAGGGTAAAGGTGCAAAAATGAGTTCAAACTATTACGCCAGGAGCACATAGGGGTAACAAGTATTTCCGGGCTCAATTCTGGGACTGAAGAATAAATATTGGTGCAATATAGAGAACACCGTTTATGTTGACTGACGTTGACCGTTAAAAGCTGACGTGGCGGGGGTAATGAATTGTTTTGCTGACGTGACATGCACGCTACATAAGCATGCCATGTCAGCAAAAGTACCACATAAGCGTACCACGTCAGCAAAAAATTGCCACATAAGAGAACCACGTCAGCAAAAGGTGTCACATAAAGCGTGCCACGTCAGCAAAAAAAAATTATTTCCCCCGCCCCCATCAGCGTTTAACGGTCAACGTCGGTCAACATAAACGGTGTTCCTTATATTGCACCAATATTTATTCTTCAGTCCCAAAATTGAGCCCGGAAATACTTGTTAATTACCCCTATGTGCTCCTGGCGTAATAGTTTGAACCCATTTTTGCACCTTTACCCTATAATAAAAATACAATTCCCTCTCTCTCTTCATCACTTCCAAACAGCCCCACCTCATCCCCCCAACACAACCACCGCCCCACCCCCAGAGGGAATTGTTTTTTTATATGTGGGTCACACATACATGACATATCCTACGTGGCAAAAAACTAACTCATGTGGCTGCCACATGAGCAAATTAATGGTCAAACGTGATTGACCGTCCACTAAGGGTATTTTTTAACCACTTGGTTACTTCAAGTGCAAATATGGGCCTGTTGTTAGTTTAGGGTGTCCAATGCTCTTGGGTGGTTACTTGGAAGATAGATTAGGTCCATTACCCTTATCCTACATGGCAAAAATTTAACCCACGTGGCGGCCACATGGGCAGATTAACGGTCAAAAGTGATTGCTCGGGGTATTTTTTAACCACTTTGGTTACTTCGAGTACAAATAAGGGTCTGTTGTTAGTTCAAGGTGTCTAGTGCTTCTATGTGGTTACTTGGAGGGTAGATTAGGTCCATTATCCTTTATTATTTTGATGCTCTAACATGTTATTCTTTATAATAGGGAACAAATAAAATTCTCTTGTTACTAATAGACAAATTAAGGTAGATCAATGAAAATTGTGATGCAAGTACTTTGAAACGTGTATATGCTAATATTTCTTTTAAAAAAAATTCTCAACCTTCTGTTGTCCAATAATATGCAATATGCTCGTGGGGTGACTATCATTCATTTACAGTTTGGCTCATTGAAATCTTCTCCTCTTTTTACATAAGGATGATGATCCATTCTATCATTCAACAGAACAACCTGTTGTTGAATCATGCCTTGATGAGCTGGAATCAGTAGATTCATAAGGGACCACTTTCTCTCCCATTGAAATCTATCAAGTAACTCACACATGGATATTATTAAATAATACTAATTTCCCATCTAGATTAATTGTGGATCAGCCTCCATTTCATTCTATCCCTTCATCTATATTTTCTCCTACTTCCACACCTGCTACTCTCTTGCATGATCATTTGATACTCACACTAGCTAGGAAAAAGGCTACTGCAATTCTTTTTTGTGAAGCTCGAATATTTAATTTCTTGAAAAACAAGAACTTCAATTTCTTCTGTGAAATAAGTATATTAATTACTTATCTTTTTTTGTTTTATTGTTTATGATCCATATTCTTATATGGATTGTCTCAAGTGGATTGCATAGAATTCCCCACATGTTTACCTTTTTGTCTACCAAATCTGTGACTTTCTTGCAGAGGAATTTCAACTCATGAGAGGTGATTTATCAGGATATTTATCAGTTGTTGTCGTTTTCTAAACCTTATATTTGGGAGATTTGAACGGTGCATCGATGCACTTGGATATTCAATTCACCTACAATTTATCTATGAAATCTTTTATTGATAACTATTATATAATTTAAATTTAAATTCATATTCAATTTCCCTTTGTACTTGGATATTAATGTTATTGATAAAAATTGTCTTTAACTCAAAGAAAAGGCATGTCACATTAAATTAAGTAACTTAATTGACAATTGATTCAAAATTAGATAAATATGTTTTTTTACTGCAAACTTATAATCCACACCTTTACTATATCTTGTTATCAAATATTTGAGCAAACAATTTCCCTAATTCTGAGATCGATGACTTCTCCTTTTAATGAAAGTATCTAAAATTTGAATGAGACCTAAAGATCTACTGATCTAGTAGGGCTTTTACCGCTAAATCAACTATACGTTGATGATAGGAAAATACGTTGCACAATTTAGTACATGTAACATGGTATGGTGTAATTAACTGTGTTAATGAACACTGAGGTATGTTTTAGGCAATAAAACAAAACGTCCATATTAACCTGGCGAGTTGGCGTGAGTGGTAAGTACTCTCGTCCCTTAAGCAAGTGGTTGAGGGTTCGATTCTTAGCTCTTGCGAATGGAGCAAATTCACAGGCCAACTGTCTACCCCCTATATGGGACTTCAGAACAGCGAGAGATTAGTCTCACTTGACACGCGGGTGGGAATACCCTTAAATAACAAAAAAATGTCCATATTGATGCTTATCATGAAATTAAGAATGTTCTTATCCACGCGCGCTCCTCCAATTCTGAATAGAAGTGTCAAGCAAGCATTTTAAAACACAAGATAATCCTTATTACGTCCCTACATACAAAACATGAGAAGATTTCCAAAGTTATCTCAACATTTAAAATTTCAACAAAAATTATAGTATCTACCTAACTTGATTAGATTAAGAATAATAGTAAATTAGTTAAGATGTCATAGCATTTCATAAACACCCTAACCATCTAACTTTATTCTAACCCACACATTCATATGTTGATGAAATTCAATAGAAATAGTTTAGAGAAAAATTGAAAAACTAGAGAGAAGGTTTATTTATGGGACAAGTTCAACTTCTCAAAAATATCATATAATAAAGACAAGGAGAGTACAACTAAATTCATGTTTTATTAATTCCATAATTTGTTGGAGATATATACGGTGAATCAATATGAATTTGACATTGCTATCTTAGTGGAAGTAGTTGGGTCGAAGATCTAATTTTTGCCTGGAACTAACCCTCTAAAACCATTCAATGTCCTAAATTTATAAAGGGGGTATATTTATCCCGATAGTATGGCACATGCATATTCATTTCACCCTCGGCAGAATGAAGCCACCAACATGCGTCGTCAACGTGGCAGTAATACGCTCACTAGATAGACCTTGTTCTATTAAATCCATGATTCATTGGAGATATATATGGTGAATTGGTTCAAACCCATTGGAAACACACGTGACATGAAAAATCATATTTGACATTGTCATCTTATTGGGGGTAATTAGGCCAAATGTTTACTTTTGCCATTAGAAGTAACTATTTATAACCATCCAGTGTTTTAAACTAATAAAAGGGGCATATTTACCTGGCATTAGTACATGCGTAGCCATTTCACCTCCATGTGGCAATAATACCCTCACCAGATGGAGACACTTCCAGGATTCACTTCCAGGATTCACACCTACACTTGTATATCACACTAATAAAATAAAAAAGTGGAATTTGATCATTAAGTGAATTAGGAAATTTTGGTCCATTTCCTGATAATCTCAATAGGGAAAATCTTGCAATGAAGGGCCACCTGAGCATGATAAATTGGTAATCAAGATTATGATTAGAAGTTGCTCCCTCATGTGTACAATATAAGAGCCGAAATTTGAATGATTTTTGTTTAAAATGTAAAATTCAACTACATTCTTTCATTATTTAATGTGTTTTTTTACTTTACCCTTAATTCTTTTTCATATTTATTAATGTTTGCATATCTCTCTATTTTAATAGTAGCATAATAAATAAGGGCAAAATTGAAAAATAAAATTAGACACACAACTAACTTTTACGTGTTGTTTTAAGTAGAGCTGTTCAAAATAAAATTTCCCGTCCCGGCTGTCCCATCCCGTCCCATGGCCTTTTGGGACGGGAATTTCCCATCCCGAAATTTTCGGGACGGGACAAAAAAGCCTTCGGGACGGGACGGCACTCGGGACGAGGTAGTACCATGCCTGTCCCATCCCGGAGGTATATATATTATAAAAAAAAATTCCAAAACATATACTCCTCTTACTCTCGCAGTCTCGCTCCCTCACTGCCTCACCTCACAACACATGTGGAGTAATTTATTAGGTGTTTTTTTGCTGAACATGTGGCTGGTTGTAAAAGTGTATTAGGATGTTTTTTTTGCTAAACCGTAGTTGGATGACAACTGATTCAAAGTCTTGGCTGGTTGTTAAAGTCTTGATGGGTACCAATACTTCTTGAAAGGTGTGTGTGTGTTTGCCATTTTGCAATTTGATGTACATTAGTTTCCTTTGCTATTAATGTGGTGGGATTCAATTGTGTTTAGATTTACATTTTTGAAAGAAAAGATTATAATATTGGAAATTTGGTCGGTGGGATTGTAAGCTATCTATGTACCTCTGGAAATTTTTGCTGAAAAATCGGGACATAGAAAAGGTTTGAAAAAATCACTCGTGGAAATGCTTTAAAAATCGGGAAATGTCCTGTCCCGTACTGTCCCGATCGGGACGGGACATGAATCAGGACGGGACGGGACGCGGGACAAGAATCCTGTCTCGAGGCTTTTTCGGGACGGGACACGGGACAGGGGTGTCCCGATCCTGTCCCGTCCCATGAACACCCCCAGTTTTAAGAAACGTATTTTGGCGGTCAAACTCTTATATTACGAACAGGAGAGAGTAAAACATTTATAAAAATTAAGAATATATATATATATATATATATATATATATATATATATATAAAACAAAATAACAATAATCGAATGGCTTATTTCGTTTCTGTCCTCCATTGCTAAGGAATCATTGTACTAAATTATTAAGGAATCATTGTCTCAAATTATATGTTCGATCCTTCTGTTACCAAATATATGATCTATTTAAAAAAAGTAAGATTTCTCCTAAAAGTGTTGATATTAAAATTTTAATATTAATAAAATATTATCAAGTATTGTAATAATGTAATAAAATTTTAGCATTAATAAAATTGTACCAGTTGCCAGAAAAGATCATCATATACGATTAATAGTAATAATGTTAAGGCTCAAAGGATACCTTTTTAAATAAATGGACTATATATAATTATGAAGATTAAATTTGTACGTTTGACTAATTTTATTTAAGAAAAATGAATTGTTTTAGGCTCATCAATCCATCTAGAGCCGCTATATATTTTAGACGGATGTTCAAGAGGTACCAATTTGGCATATCCCATTTTTTATCTTATCTTTTGATGCCGGAATCACGCACTTTGCTTGGTTCCTTCACATACACTTGGCATACCTCTCACCAAACTCAACTGTCCCCACCCACTTTATAATATGAATTTTCCTAGAGCCGGTAATATGGGTCTGGCCCGTCGGGCCGGCCCGTTTTCATGCAAACCCGAGGAGGGCCGGACCTGCTGTTTTGGTGGAAAAATAGGGGAGCGGGCCTGTTAGGGCGGCCCTTTAGCGCCTAATACAAATTTTCGTTTCATGTCATTCATTTTAAATTTTTTAAAATGTGTATTAGTGAATTAAGTCATTCTCCTGAATCATTTCCAGTAAAAATAATAGTTGTGCATCTATTCCTTTAATATGTGCAACTAATAGGATAAGCTTATTTGAAAAAAAAAGGATAAATATAAGAAACCTGTGAGATTGAGCCTTGAGGTCTTATATGCATATATTTAACTAAAACTAAATTTAACTCATCAATTAGTTTTTATATTAAGGACCAGAGTAATATAAAATGTAGTGGTATACCTATTTTTGTTTTGTTAAGACATGTTTCTATAATTCATAAAAATCATATTTTTATAATTAAGGAAATCTCCTTGAAATGTTAAATAATCATAAAATATTTAATTTTTCTTAATGATGAAGGAAAGAAAATAAGTTAGTCAATCATATATAAGATGTGTGATTACATTATGCATTGGTTCATATGTTTTTCTTTGGCCAATGCATTGGTTCATGAGTTAATCAAACTAGTTTGGAGAAAAATTTTCATATAAATTAATTTATAAACAGATTATTTAGTTTTTGTAAAACAGTGAAATATATCATATATTTAGATAAGAGAGGAAGTGTTATAAATAGAAGGCAGATATTTGATTGTACAACTAATCTCAAATTCTTAGAATATATCCCTTTAAAAAAAAGAAAATGATGTATTTTTTTTAAGAATTCAGCCATTTTTTATGATTAGTTAGAATACTATACTTTTTGTTATTGAACTTCATATTCTCTCCTGTTTTAAACTCCCGGTATATGTTTGTGAGAAGATTGATAGTACTTGCCTTAACTTCTTTTGAGGCATGGATGACACATAAAAAAGAATGCATTTATTCAACAGGTATAATCTCTTTTTTCCAGTAAATCAAGGGGGATTAGGACTCAGACTCATGGAGTTAGTCAACAAATCCCTTTTAGAAAAACAGGTATGGAGAGTTATCTCAGCTGATCATTCTTCCATTCTTGCATCTACCTTGGGGAAGAAGTATATTGACTAGTCCAAGGAACAATGGTTGAGAAAGCTGTATAATTCTTCTTGGCTCTGGAATGACATACTCGAGTGCAGCTCTTTCATTACCAATAATCTTCAGTGGCAAGTTGGTAATGGTTCATCTATCCCTATCAACCACCCATTATGGTGGCCCGTGCAAGGCTCTGTTGGAAACTCTTCCAGTCCTCAGCTGGTTTCTGACTTGCTTACGCACTCCTCATCTTCTTGGAACTTTACTCGTTGGAACATTCCTTTAGTTAGAAGTTTATACCCTAGCACATCAGCCAATAGTATCTTATTTGTCCCAGTCTCATTTTTGGTGGTCAAGACACTCTTATATGGACTAAAAGTTCGTCAGGCTCCTACTCAGCAAAGGCGGGTTATGCTCTTTTATTTAATGAAAGATTTCTAAGCCAGCCAGCCATCGATCCTTTTTGGAAATTCCTCTGGTCTATTTCCCTACCTCAGAAACAACTGCTGTTTGTTTGGAAACTCCTTCACAAAGCATTTCCCTCGAACGACGTTTTGAAGGAGCATCACCTTATGGTTGGTAATTCATGTCACTTTGGGTGTTCTGAAGAAGAGTCAATTCATCACCTTTTCTTCTCATTTTCCCTTGTTAAAGCAACTTGGTTTGGACATTTCTCTTTCAGTCCTTCTCTTCATCTCCAAACTAATGAGTTGCTTTGCTGATTAAAATCCACCCTTCTCTCTCTTTAAGGATAATGAGAATCTCTTGAAAGGTGTCATTATTTTTCTGAATGAGATATG
Source organism: Mimosa pudica (assembly GCA_029929735.1). Taxonomy (NCBI): domain Eukaryota; kingdom Viridiplantae; phylum Streptophyta; class Magnoliopsida; order Fabales; family Fabaceae; genus Mimosa; species Mimosa pudica. The sequence continues at coordinate 5,923,828 of JAKELP010000017.1, read as the reverse complement.
GAGGAAACACAATCATTCTGCTCATGGAGGGACAATTCCTAGTCCCCAAGATATCATTAGAGATTGTAATTCTACTCTGCCTTTCTCACTTTTGGCTCTAAGGACTAAGGAAATATCTTCCTTATCACTTCCTCCTCCCAGTCGTCTGGAAGTGAACATCTCTTCTCAATGACATGTGTTGGTAAAAAGATGGAAATTGCACCGTCAATCATACTGTAGGATATTAATATGTTTGAATGAGTCCCTCGCTCAGGTCTTTACATGACAGCGCACCTTCACTCCTGGACATCTGTTCGCTTTGGGATAAATCCGTTTAGCTTTGAATTGGATTCATCATTCAGATTTTTCAAAGCAAAATCTCTCCATTTGGAACGTGGGTAAACAGTCTGTTGATTTCTCTTGTTGGGCTCCCTCTGTGAAGAACGCAATAGCCAGCGACACTGCAATGTTGTTGAAGTCTTTCTCCTTCATTTCTGTTTATTTACTCTCTACTGATCAATGTGATGTTTTCAACTTTCCTTTTAGAGATATTATTAGAACCTTGTAACTTATTTGCTAATTAATATCATTTTGCCTTTTATAAAAAAAAAACTTTAAATCTGCGGTTTCGGTCCTTGACTTTGTGGTGTTTGAGAAAAAGGTGATTTAAGTCTTTTTTTTATTTCTCACAGTAACCTCCAGCCCAATAGTCCAAGGATTAATCCGCTGTGGATCTAAGCTCTATTTAAGTGTATGCTACTAGCCAATGGGTTGCTTCGACAACACAAAGTTGAAAGACCAAACCATGGTTGTTTTTGATGGACGGGGGGTGATTGTTATCAACAATTTATCGTTTTGAACATCAAATAGGAAAAATTAACACATCCTTTTTCAAGTTCAATAACCAACGGTTATAAATTGTATAAATTTAAAACATTAAAACTGTCGAATTTAAAAACTAGAACTAAAACCAAGATTAAAACTACCTTAAACTTAGGATAAGCTTCCTTTTCGATATAATTGTTATATTTAGAAATGAAGCAGGTGAGGTGGTTTTGGGAAGAGGATCGCTGATCAGTTAAAGGAGTTTGGCTGCACATGAAATGAAGTCAACTAGATTCTTGGGCGTCATGCATCCACGCTTCTTCAACGAAGTTTGAATCATAATTATAGAGAAGTGGCGGCTGTCGCCTTGTGCTCATGACTTCTCATGTATCAACCTCGGTCTCTCCTCTTTTTCAGCCAAGCCAATATTCCAAATGTTTCGTGGCGCTCCTATGCTTCATTCCCATATCGTAAGTTCTTGGCTCCCCCTAGCTAGTTGATGGTCATGCTCCTCTCGTAGTATTACTTTTTTTGTTACCCTCCATAAAAGAGCGAGTCAAGTGATATATTTAAAATCATGGTAAAAACAGTGATATATTTAAAACCATAGACAAAGTTAAATGGATTACTTAAAGAAAAAGCTCAGGTCCAGTTGCTTATGTCTATTTCCTCGATCTAGTTTTCCAATTAAAATTTGACACATCATGGACAACCATAACACATTTAAAACCATAGACAAAGTTAAATGGATTACCTTTATGATGACCGTACCATTGAATTTTTCATAACAACTTTTCATTTAATTTGTTCGTTTCCTATGTACAAAGTATGTGAAAGAAGATTTACGTTGACTCGTGAATCTGCTTGTGAAGATCTGAAATATTAATAAGCTCTAAAATTCTCTCACTGATTTATTTCAAAGGGTAAAGATGATTTAAGCTAGGATAGTTGACTCTCCCCCAAAAAAATGAAACGACGATCGCTAAAAATCTCAACCGAAAAAAAGTGATGGGGGAATAATCGGAAATGGAATTGAATCGGATATTAACCTGGCACACAAGTATATGCCTCAATCACACTTGGAAGTCTGAATGGACACCAACCGTAAGTATAACATTACTATGACCAAACCATATATTCTTCACCAACATAAAAAGATCAGATAACCTGATTTAGTAGGCATGGTTGTTGTCCAATCACATTCCTCCACATAACATCCTCTTCATCTCTCCCGAGCTAGGTAGATAAAAGTAGAACATGTCACATTCTACCACGTAAAATAATGCTTCCACTCTTTGAAGAAAGTATATTTGTTTTTTAACATTTGGACCTCGAACATGAAAATTGACTTGTCTCGCTGTTTATGGAACCATCCAACTCATTTGATGTGATATATTATCCAGACCTTGTAATATTTGGACCAAATCGTCGGCTGCTTTCCTTCATAACAGCTCGGGCTCGGCCCTAATGTTTTACAGGACGCAAGGATATATTGGATCCTACAAAACTTATGGGGCCAACATTATGAATTGGTTTCAACATGAACAGAATATCTTTATAAGAACATGGCTACCATGTTGAACAATACTAGAAGTGAACATACAAGAGGCCCATACAAAAAACAAAAAGAACAAGAGGCCCATACTAACTTATATCCCCGAAAATGTTGCCCGGCGGCCGAAAAATCTTAGTCAAATAGTCCTTTATATGATGAGCTAATTATTAATATTTCAATATCTACTAAAAGAAGTACATACATTTAGTACTCATCAATGCCTTAACATAATTGTCTATAATTGAAAGATACGCATGCCTACAAAATTGTAAGAGTCCTTGAAATGATTAAATCCAAGGCATAGCTAGCCTTAATAAAAGTCTCATCAAATTAATTAAAACTATTTTGAAAGACATACATAAATTTAAATTCCATTCGTTCTTAAATACTACTTCCGGTCCTAAATATAAGACCTAATTGACTTTTTTTTGGAGAGATTAAGGTTGAAAAATAAGTTATTAAATCATGACATATTTGATATCTTTTAAGATTATCCATTAGCTTATAGGTAAAATAAATTAGTGTAAGAGAAAAAATTAGGTAAATCAATTTATAATTAAATTATTTTGTTTTTTTTAAATATATGTTACTTAAGTCAGTTAAGATAACATTAAATGTCCAAATAGACAATACTCTCTCCACCTAATAAATCTAATAATAAGCAAGTAAAGATTTAATGGGGAATTGCAGTTTAGTCCCTGGTAAGGGAAATTAATATTGGAAGGTCCCAATACATTCCAAAATAATTATAAAGTCCCAGGGGCCCTTTCCTGCAATTGTTTGCTTAACTTCAATGACCATTTTGCCCTCATTAAGGATGATTGCCATCTCACTGGTCCCTACAGGGGGACTATGCTTTCATCTTGTGAGGGCAAAATGGTCATTGAAGATAAGTAAACAATTGCAGGAAAGGGCCCCTGGGACTTTATAATTATTTTGGAATGTATTGGGACCTTCCAGTATTAATTTCCCTTACCAGGGACTAAACTACAAATTCCCAGATTTAATTCTCACTCCAATAGACAATACCTTCCTCCACCCTTAAATATAAGATCTTTTTAACTTTTTTGAAAGTTAAAAAAAATCAAATAACTAGATTATAACAAATGCCACATGTAATTAGATTATTGGTTAGTTTAGAAGTATATTAAATTAGTTTTTTAAAAAAGACAATTAAAATATTTTAAATTAATTAATTTTATATCTTTAAAGTTAAAATGGTGTTGTAATTATAATATGATGTAGTATTATTATTAGTTTACTACGGTCTACGGTAGGGGTGCACAAATGATGGACAGGACCGAGCCAACTATATGCCCGTTCTATATTAAATAATTGTCGGGCTGGATTTTTTGGCACGAGGCCCTGTCATGTTCTGTTTGACCTGACACTGAGATCAAGCTGGACATGACCATAGGGCCACATGACGGACCACGCTGGTTTCAAAGTTTTTTTGTACAGTAAAATAAAAAAGTTCCACTTTTCAACCATTAAATAAATTAATGAATTATGTGGGAAAATAAAAAAGTGTAATAAACTATTTTTAAACTAAATAAATAATTAATTAATTATGAAATAGTGTGATAATTATGTTAATTAATTAAATATTTTTATTAAAAATAATAAAATAATCGGGGCGAGTCGTCCTGTTGGTCATGAAGCATATGCCTTGATCCTATCTTATTCGATGGTCGGGTTAGTCACGTCCTAATCGGGCTAGTCCCTAACCACATTGTGACGTACCTTTTTTGCATAGGACTAGATCGGGTCATGTCGGACCAACCGAGCCGCTCAGCCCTAGTCTACTGGGTTAGGACTTTGTCTTTATCCGAACTTCAACCATACAATACTGCATTTGTTCATGAATTTTGGTCATCATTTAATTATATTTTTAAAATTACCTCATTTGCACACATGCACCTACAGTGCGGCGACGTGTGCGTTCACCTCGTGCGATCAACACTCGTCTGTGGATAAACTCGCACAATACTTTATACTTCCAATTCTACTACTCCTACTAGTTTAAACCAAAATAAACCAAAGTACTATTTGGGAAGTTGAAGAAACTAGAAAGTAGAAAGTAATGTTGTTGTGGTGGATAAGGAAAACACTCCCTCCACAACTCATAACCACCACTCATTTAGCACCAACCCAAAGCAAAGGCACATCTCAATTCCTTGACTCACAAACATTCAAAAACAAAACAATACTCATCAATGATCTTCCTCACATTCCTTTGTTTTCTCCTCCACCACCTGCTTTTCTCTCCATGGCACACCACATTCTCCTTCCTCAATAACCCTTCCTTCATTTCCTCCTCTCACCATCTCTTTCACTAAGCCATGACTGTCTCTTCTCGCTTCTCTTCCATTAAACACACCCCACGTATAAATCCTCACATATATCTCCTCTAGAAACATTCCTCCAACCCCTTTTCATTTCAAGCCAAACCATTATTCATTCACTCACAAAAAGCAATATTTTTCAGTCTTGACACTGCACACCTCAAAACTCACGTACCCTTTTGCTTCCTTATCATCCTTTGCCGATGGAGAAGAACATGAGCATCATCAGCATCATGAGCAAGAGAAACAAGAGGTAAAAAATGAGCTGCATGGAATGGCAAAAGCATTTAATATAACAGCAACGACAAGTTCAGCTATATCGATATGTATAGTGGTTGCTGCTTTGAGTGTTCCTATGATGATGAGTTCAGTGAGGGGAGTGATGGGGATGAAGGTGAAGGTGTTGTCATATTTGACACTTTTGTTTGGGTTTTATATGGCGTGGAATATTGGCGCCAATGACGTGGCAAATGCCATGGGGACGTCGGTGGGGTCCGGCGCGTTGAGCCTCCGGCAGGCGGTGGTGACGGCGGCGGTATTGGAGTTTTCAGGGGCGTTGTTGATGGGGTCACATGTGACAAGTACAATGCAGAAAGGGATTTTGGTGGCTAATGTGTTTCAAGGGAAGGATAATTTGCTTTTTGCTGGTTTGCTTTCTTCACTTGCTGCTGCTGGTACTTGGCTTCAGGTAACCAATCAATCGATTCAACCCACATTTTTAATTTTGATTTGGTGATATAAAATTATGTTTTGACTTGGGATTAATTCAATATCGTTCTAGAATGATTTGGATTGGGTCATATTTTTTTTATTGTATCATAAGGATTTAGAAGGGTCGGCATAGCTGGTAAGCTCGTCGTGAGTCTTACAGTCTCTCTGCATAAAGTAGAGGTAAGACTGTATATTCCCTTCCTTACACTCTCACCAAGTGAGGACTAGAATTAGATTGACCTTTCTTTTATCATAAGGATTTAAAATTGTTTTGTGATCATATCTCGCTCTTGACACATGAGCTAATCCCAAATGGAAAGGACTAGATTGGTGGCACACACACATTATATTAGCAATATACTTTATCCAACCAGTCACAAGTCACAACTCACAAGTGTATGAGCTGAATAACTAATTTGTAAACATTAAAATATTCGAGTTAATTATTGTGTTTTAATTTCTCTTTAGTGTATGAGCTGAGTTAAAGGGGTGGTATTAGAGGAATAGGGCTATAAGTTTGGATTGTACCCATACCCTCTTATTTACAGGGGAACTCTCTTGCCATTGTCCACTAGCCACTAGATTACATGATATTGACTTTGGTGTACCTTTTTAATTACTTGTTTTAGGAACTAGTCCCTTAGTGAATCCCTCTAGTGCAGTCAATAGTGAGTTTCAGAAAAAAATTACAAATTTGGTAGACAAAGTATATTGAAGTCTTGTAATTAAAAGCGAAAAAGACTCTTCTTTACCAGTAAAAAGACTCATCGATTTGCTTTTACACATGAGAAAGAAAGAAAGTGATTATTATACATTGTTATTTACAAAATTATTATGTTCTTGCCAAAGATGAAAAGAGGTGGAAGGACGCATAAAAGTGATTTGTAAGATACAATTCAACTACATTTATCTGGAGCTATCAAATTATTTTTTCCTTTTTAATCTCTTGATCGAAGTATATTATTATATCAAGATAATGAGAAGCTACTAACGAGTTCTTTTGAAATCAGTGAACATTGAAAGTATGGAAGAGATTAGATTTTCTTCCTTTCTATTTATTGCACTGCATCTTGTGCTCTATATTTGGATAAGAAGAAAATCAGAGGAAATAATACTAAAATGGAAAACTCATAGGATTATCTTCCCCCTGTATTCCTCCCATTGTCCCTGCATCCAAATGATGAGCTAATTCAAAATCTTAAAATTCTGAAGAAAATTGTGTTCTCATAAAAGAAATATGTACTATTTCATGGGCTAATACAAAGGAAATGATGCTGTAGCTGTAGATGTGCACTAAGCATTGTTCCATGATAATGAGGTTCTTATCACCTTTCTTCCCTTTGATCTCCATTAATGTGTCTCAGTAAAGTGAACATAGCATCTAGATGCCAAAATCATCAAACAAAGCTTGAATTACCTTCTAAGAATGCACATTCTCACTGTTTCTAAAAGAGCATAATGGGACTGATAAGAACCAACCAATAAGGACTTATGAGTTGTATTACTTTTTGTGGAAGCAGGTTGCATCATACTATGGATGGCCAGTGTCTACTACACACTGTATAGTAGGAGCAATGGTAGGATTCGGTCTGGCATACGGTGGAGGTGGAGCCGTTTTCTGGGGTTCACTGGCAAGGGTCATTTCTTCATGGGTTATCTCACCCGTAATGGGAGCAGCTGTGTCATTTCTTGTGTACAAATGCATCCGTAGGGTATGTTTCTTCTCCTCTAAAGTAGATATTCAAATGTAGTTTGAGTAGATTAAACATTTATGTTTATAATCCCTTAACTATCATGTTGTCAGAAGATATAGTTTTCATTCAACTATCCTAAACATAAAAATTTTAAATATAAACAGTCAATATTAGATCTAGATTGTTCAAAGTAGCGGTGCACCCTCTATCCATCTTTCTAACAAGCACTGAAAGTGGTTTCTAATCTCTATACTTTTAATAACTTTGGTAGTGGTTAATATTTTGGCTTTTTCATCTCTATACTTCATTCCAATCATAGTACAGTTTCCTAACTCTCTTTAGTTTGATAAGGACTTGGGCCTAAGCTTAACAATGCTAACTTCGATTATGTGGCTTTAGCACCATTCCGTAGGCTGATGTGGATTGTGGATCAGGACTGATGTGGCTTACCTGTATGGGCTAGAATAAAAAATTGTTAAAAGTATATGAACCAAAACTAATACCAAAAACTTGTGCTAAGACTATAGAGTGGGGTTTAATCCATTCAACTAATCAGCTTTTAAAGAACTAAACTGCATTGCCTGATGTTTCTTGATCATCCAGTTTGTGTATAGTGCGCCAAATCCAGGACAGGCAGCAGCTGCAGCAGCACCAATAGCCGTATTTCTTGGTGTTACTGGCATTTCTTTTGCCGCCTTCCCTCTCAGCAAGACCTTCCTTGTGGCTTTAGGCCAGGCCCTAGCATGTGGAACCTGTGGTGCTTTTCTTGTGGACAGAATAATAAGAAAACAGCTTGGCCATCTTCTTGTCAAGCCTACTTCACCTTCTCCTCCTCCTTCTCCACAACCTGAACCAAAGGAAGACAGTTCCCACAAAAACATAGGCTTCCTCCTCTCTGACTTTGCAGGTCCAAAGGGCACACAGCTTGAAATAGTATACGGTGTCTTTGGCTACATGCAGGTCCTCTCTGCATGCTTCATGTCATTTGCTCATGGTGGAAACGATGTGTCCAATGCCATTGGCCCTTTAGCCGGCGCATTAGCCATCCTTCATGGCGGAGCTAAAGGAGGCGAAATTGTGATACCGACTGATATCCTCATGTGGGGAGGATTTGGTATTGTTGCCGGGCTTACCATGTGGGGTTATAGAGTTATAGCAACAATTGGGAAGAAAATAACTGAGCTCACACCAACAAGAGGATTTGCTGCTGAATTTGCTGCAGCATCAGTGGTTCTTTCTGCCTCAAAGCTTGGTCTTCCTATATCAGCAACACACACTCTTGTAGGTGCAGTTATGGGGGTTGGATTTGCAAGAGGACTTAACAGTGTGAGAGCTGAAACTGTGAGGGAAATTGTGGCTTCATGGGCAGTTACTATTCCTGTTGGTGCAGCTTTATCTGTGTTGTACACTTGGATTTTGACCAAGGTTTTGTCATATGTTTTGTGAGAGTTTCATACAGACTACCAACAACATTGTCTTTTTGCCTGTGGATTCTTTTGGAAGAGAGAGATCCAAAGAGGCAAGAGGATGATTCTTGTTAAAGCATAGGTGGTTTAATTCCTAGTCGAGGAGGCTAATTTGAGAGTCTTGGTCTTGTCTACTGGTGAAGAAGCTCCATGTGCAGATCATCATGTAAAAAACTAAAATCCTGTGACAGAGTGTTCTGATTTTGCCCTGTTATTTTTTGATCTTAGTTAAAACCGCATGTGTGTAAACATCAATGGAAAAGCGGATTGAAAGGACAAACATTCTTAATGGAAATAAGGTTTGATTGCATCATTTTTGCAACAGCTCTACTTGAATAAATGTTACTCCCTCTTTTCTCTAATAATGAGCTAATTTACTGATTTACGGATTTTAAGAAAATGAGTTAAGTTAGTTATGTGTAACAAATGTGTATAAATTTCCCTCCTTTGCTTTATTTATTCATGTAGCCGACCCCACTTAGTTAAGGTGTTACTGTTGTTGGGATCTGTTTATTCATGTACTTTGGAATTACGATGAGAACTCTCTTATTATGTGTGATCAATAGGGATAGTTTTGAAAAAAATACAGATTTGAGTGGCAGGAGTAAGGTTTTACTATATATGTGTGATCAATAAGGATAGTTTAGAGGAAAGTTTTTATTATATATGTGTGATCAATATGGATAGTTTAGAGGAAGTAATGTTGAAGCATCTTATATTATACCATTCAGAAAAGAGCACGTGAAAGTGCTCAATTCTCGTAACATAAATGCAATTCTCCACAGGTGAATAATGAAGAAAGCCAAAAATGAACAACTCAATGTTTCTGGCAAGTGCTTCTCAGTTCTCAAAATAAAACACTAAATCTGTAATCAGAAAGAGAAAAATCAAGCTGAGAGCTCTAGCACAGGAGAGAGTCCTGGTTGCCATGCCAAATTCCTAAAAGATTTTGGCTTTGGAAGAGGAGGCACAAAAGGCCTCTTCTTCCCTCTCATCCCTTTTCTTTTAGAATTTGTCGTGCACAAGTCCTTGGTAGAACCAAACGCCTCCTCTATACTCTGAGTTACACTCTTGTTCACCTCAAAAATCTCTTGTCTTACTTCCATCTTACCCTTGTCTACTTCATCATCATCATATTCTTTATCAGCAACCTTTTTCTGCAGCACAGTTCTGTCAAATTCCTCTGAACATTTTTTCTTGAGCTTTTCAACAGCTTTGCATGAGATCATAATATACTTGTGACCTGGAATTAGAATCTCTTCTGGCCATAGTACTGACTGATGAGGATCTTTGAATACTTCCGGTGAGGCGACACACATTCCGGGATATTTATCCATCAACTTTGATGCAGGAACTGCATGCTGATACAGTTCCTTCAGGCCACCTTCATGAACTATATGCACAAAAATATTATTCTCATACTTTTGTTGCAAGCTCCCAAGTTGCTTCTTCCTTCTTGATTTCTTATCACTGTTATGTTGTACTAGGCCTAACGTATGAACTACACGCTTCAGCATTGCTGGAAGGTTAAGTTTGAGCTAACCAAGAGTTTCATTAGATTCTTCTTCCTGCAGATAAAAAATTTGTAGGGTAGAGAGTATAAGCAAGAGGTCAAGGAATAGTACTAAGCATTGGCAATATCATTGATACAATGTTTGTTGTTCACTAAGGCCAACTTTGTTCTAATTAATTTAATATTGTTTCAATGATGAAATCGATGCATGGCTAGAGAGGCAACATTTTTGTTTTGTGTTTGCTTTTGGTTGTTGTTACTTGTAAGAGTAGGAACAAAATTCACCTTGGAAAGGGATAACAAGGCATATTATATATTTTCCTCAATATTAATTTCATTGTTTTTATTGGGATCATAATCCTATGAACTTAACATGTCTCATGTTCTTGTTTATTTAGCCTCCAGCTTATGTGTGTGTTTAAGCAAATCCTTATCTATATAAAATATTGAGAATGAACGTACTGTGCATTTTAACAAGAGAATGTCAGAAGTTACAAATAGTAAACTTGGTGAATTCAACTATGGAGAAAGATTCAACCTCGGACAAATCAAAACTGTAAAGAAAGCTGGTTAAAATTTTTAATTCTATTTTTTCTGTTTAAGCTATTACATAAGGAAACAAACCAAATTTTCTGGATAATAATTCTACTAGAAAATGGAACTTTATGAATTCTAAAGTCGATATTTTTCCTTGTCTTGCTTTAATGCAGCTAGTCCAGTGAACAGAAATATATATATATATTTTTTATTATTTTGCTATATTTTGACAAGTTGATAAAGCAAATGCGATTATAATATTATTTATTATATTTTTGCAAGTTAATTTGCATATTGTTACTATTTTTGTTTTAATCTGTAAGATGTTTTAAACAGAGAAACAAAATCAATTATAATCACTATTTCAAAACTATTTTAGTGCAACTAGTATCTTAAAATGAAATCAACATAGTAAAGTATTAAAAATAAAAAATCTCAACCTCACTAGTATAATCACAAATGTTCATTTGTCATATTTTTAACATTTATCATATCCTCTTTGCCAATTCAAAAATGTATAAATAATTACACCTCACAATATTTTCAGGCGTTGATTGCATTCCCAAATACCTTAGAATGCATATCGCATCCTAAAGGCAGTTTAGAGAGTTTATTACACATTACAATATTTTAGAGCGGTGATTGCACCCCCCTGAAATAGTTTGGAGGGTGCTCTTTGCACCTTTACCCAAGCAAATCTTGATGGATCATACTTCTATTGAGAAGCCAAAATGGGCAAACTCAATAGTAATTGTATGTCAAAGAGCCTACTTTCAATATGCAGAGAAGAAATAGAAGTCCAAATAAATAGAAAAGATATTAACCAGAAACCAGCAGTTGAGCTTATGCATGGATTCTCACTCAACTGAAGCTTCAGGAATAACAAGTGTCACCCCCTCCCATTAACATAGCTTCACAAATTGTTCACAGCTATATATTTCATGTGACTACACTAGCGAGTTTACACTTGCATTACAAAGAACAACGATTTTGTAAAAATCTAAAATGTAACTTACATTCCCAGAGTTGTCCAAAGTTTGTACCATAAAATTATGTTAGTTAACATAACTCAATATTGTAGTTACCTAGGCAGGATTTTGCCTCTTCAACCTATAAGAACTTGATATTTGTGTGACCCCTGAACTCCTTGAAGTTCCATCCAAAATCAGCTGCAGCAAGACATTCATTCTTCTTGGCTAAAACTTGGTAATTTCAACTTGTCAAATATTATGATTATATGGGTCAGCATTCAGCAGTTCAAAAAAAAAAAAAAACTGCTTGAACCACTACCCAACTTTAAATTGATAAGGAAGCCAGAGAAAAAAATGGAAGAATATCCTCTTCTCATAATCGTATATTTGTAAAAATCATGACACTGCATCAGCCTGTTTTCTAGTCAATCGTGCATATAAACCATCTTTTAAGAGAAGTTCCCTGTGACTTCCAATCTGCATGGAGATAAATAATTGGCTGTTAGAATTCTTTTATCTTTCATCAAACAAAAGAATTTTTTATCTCTATATATATATGGAAGAATGATGAATTATAGCCTTTCATACAACAATACGAGGCAAGCAACCTATTGTCAATTTTGTCCTTACAAGCATACTTAACTCATGCTCGTATTATACCAATCGTGATTGAGCAGAACAATGTCAAATTCAAAAAGAGACAACCAATGGATATATCAAAGATAATAAACCCAAATGGAAAATGTATAAAAAAAACCAATTAGAACATTAAAATTTTAGGTTACGACATTTAAATTGAACCAACAATTGACAAACCTCAACAACTTGACCACCATCCATCACAACAATCTTGTCAGCTGCTTTTATGGTAGAAAGCCTGTAGAATCAGCCAATGAACTTCAAACTCAGAATGATGATATATAGTAGAATAATGCATGCAAACAATCAAAGACAACCTGTGGGCAATAACGATGACGCTTCTTGTGGTGGAGTCACTTCTGACAGATCGAAAGACACCCTACCATAAAATGGAAACTCAAGAATCAGTATATTTTTCCAATTCTCCTCTCGACACACACACACACACACACACATTTTGGGTGTTATAATCAACTTGCTTAGCAAAGAAGTTACTAGAAGAGGACCTGGACATTATATTCACTCTCAGCATCCAGTGCACTGGTAGCTTCATCGAGGACCAAAATATGCGGGTCTCTAATAATGGCCCTTGCAATGGCGATTCGCTGCCTTTGTCCTCCACTTAATAGATCATCATCAACAAGTGTTTCATAACCATTAGGAAGCGCCGAGATGAAGTCATGAGCATAGGCCTGTTTGGCAGCCCATTCGACATCCTCCTGCTTTACATCATGGGTGCAGCCATATCTGATGTTTGAACTAATATCCATGCGAAAGAGCTTTGGCTCCTGTACAAACAAATTTCATGAGTTAGGAGAAAAGGACTTTATATGGTTGCATTCACTAAAGTTTTTTGCCATGTTGCCCAGTCACCTGTCCCACATATCCAATTCTTTCCCTCCACCACATGATGTCCAACTCTTTAAGAGGGTAGCCATCAATCAAAATCTGCAATTAAATTAAAGCGAATATTAAAAAAATTATAAGGATATATTCCAGTAATACTTCCTTTTGGTTTGAACTTATTCTTATAATACTTGATGGTACATCATGACTGGCAGTAGCTACTGTTGCCTAATTGACTATATAGAAACTCAGCCAAATTTACTGCATCAACAAAAGTTTCCTAGCTCCAGAATTAATCCACGAAACTGAAAATTTATTAGCATATCCAGCACTTGTTTCTTTTATTTTGTTACTTGTTCCTCCTTAAAACTTCTTATTCCATCTTCTATATAGAAAAAATTGATTCCAATTATGCCAACTTAAATTTAGTATTAAAAGCAAAAAGAAAAATATATCTCAATGTTACAATGGCGGAGTAAATATTTTAGTCACCGATTAATGACTTGAATATAATAACAATTTTCCCATCCATTAGTTGTTTCTACCTAAAACTCCAGCATATGACTCCATGCATGTCCTTAAAATACCAAATTATCCCTTTCCAATCTCCCTTTTAATGAAATTATAAGGCTCAAATACACTACCTGACCATTGACTGGCTCATATAGCCGGAGCAAAAGATTGACCAGTGTGCTTTTTCCACTACCACTAAGACCAACCTATGCAAAAACCACAAAGAGAAAAAACGTCAATCTTTTAACCATTCTGCAGGCAAGGAAGGGATTAAGTAGAGTAGAAGCAGTCTCTTACAATTGCAACCACCTCACCAGGATGAACAGAAAAGCTTACATGTTGAGCTACAGGTACCTGTTACACAACTACTTATTAGTTGAGCTTTTGTTAGTTACAACAGTTAATTTAAGCCTCTTCATCTTCAAAAGCACAATGTGAGGGGAGACATGGCGCCAAAATACAGAACTACTTATTAGTTGAGCTACAGGTACCTGTTACACAACTACTTATTAGTTGAGCTTTTGTTAGTTACAACAGTTAATTTAAGCCTCTTCATCTTCAAAAGCACAATGTGAGGGGAGACATGGGGCCAAAATACAGAAGTCTCGATATTTTAATTGTATTAGTGTCTTTTTTACACACTAAAAAAAATATCCATAGCAGCATGCACTAGCTTCAGAAACTGCATTTTTGTTTACAATATTTGTGACGATGCACATTCGAGCAAGAAATTGATATCAACACTAAGCTTCCAAAAACAACATCCCCTCCACACAATATAACCTGATTGATTGTTTGCAAAAGTATTCTCCACTTATAATACACGAACATGCTCTTGTAGAAAATAATGCACCAACATGCTCATATGACTGGAAAGACCAAAAAGTACTCTAAACTAGCAAAAGAGAAAACTATGTCTGCACTCATTTTCTTGTTTAGAGAGGAAAAATGTCTGCATAAAATTTAATTTCTATTTTAGCATTGTTCATTAGAAAACATAGACAGGAGTATAACGTTACCACTTTCTAATCTAGGAGCCACAAGAAGATGCTGAAAATAAGAGACATACCAATGGCCTTGAAGGGTAGCGAAAAGAAACATCTATGAACTCAATAAGCCCCACTAATCTCTGTAACTTCACCCCTGTAACAAAGGTATTACTAACTTCAATATAACCAAACTTAAAACATAGATGAAAATTGGACAGCAAAAAATCATATTCAAATTGCACATATTGCCAAGAGTCAAACTCAGTTTTATAAACTCAAGGAACTATTTATTGCTTGAATAAAATTCTTGAACAACCCACTCTGTCAGTACAATATGTGCTACTGTGTATGGTAATATACTGCCAGAGTCTTCCCTTTTCCTAGAAGAATGTACTAACAATTTGTCACCAGAAAAGCTGCTTGACAATAAATCCTTTCTATTGGTCACTTAGATACTAAAATATCAATTGGGTAACACACCTTAGCTATTAAAATATCAATTACAGTAGTAAACAGTGAGGCTGTAACCGATAATAAAAATCATCAATGCATTAACTCATCGTCTCTCCTTTATAAACAATAATATTGACCATTACGATCTACAAGTAGAATTAAAGTAGGATATGGAAATACATGCAATCTCCTTGAAGCGGATGAACACAAAGGACAAACATGAAGTATACAATCATCACAAAATTAGCTGAACATAGCTCACTAGAACACTTGCCCCTTGCTCTAAATTGGCTGCTTGGTAAGAGATCCATCAATCGAAATACTTTTTCACTGGCTCCAACTGATTGCATCAAAGAGGATATATTATCTCCAACCCACCAGGTTGAATAAATGAGCCATTCACTGTATAGGATGAATTTGGTGAGTTTCTCTGCTGTAATATGACCTGCTAAAATGGACATTCCTCCAAACAGCACGGCAATAACCTAAAAGATAATACAGTGCATATACCCAATGAAGTTGTATTATAAAGAGAAGAAACAATGTTTGAGGATAAGAAATTAACCAAAAATTGACTTTAACAAAAGGAAAGAAAAGGTTTTTTATGTTAACAACCATTAGCTATACGGTACCTGAGTTGAATGATAAAGAGTGTTGAAACTTAAATTCCAGAATCCATAAGCAGCACTTTGTCGCAAACTTGTATCAGCTAACTTCCCCAACCACCATTTGTATCTATCATAATGGTCATGAACAAAAAAATGTCAAACTGCTGAAATATAACAATGCATAAACTCACTCATGTGGTACAGTTCTTAAAACTATCACCTTCCAAGTTCTTTTTCTTCAGTTCCATGAACACGGACAGTTCTAATGAGAGATAATGTTTCCTGAGCTACCTACAATGTGATATGTAAGAAAGATCATTACAGTACTATTCAGGAAACATAAAACAAAGTGTGGTATAAGGCAGCCGATTCTACTTGATTTGCAGAGGCGGTAACTTCTTGGATCGACCTTGCAGCTTTTTTCTGATACCTATAGAGAAAGACAAACCAAATTAAATCCAGAGAGCAAAGTAGAAAAGTCTGGGAATGGATGATCATTATAATCCTTTTAACTCTAACCCCCGCCCCCTCTGTTGAGATGTTACTCAAACCACAGTACATCCAAAGTTCTGAGAAGAATGAAGTCATTTCTTCAACATTTAGGACGAAAACCTTCTATAAGGTTAAAAGTTATTTTATATTACTAGAAAGAAGAGTTTATTTGAATCTAACATATAAATTGATTGAGAGCAATAAAATATGATTAACAAAGCTGTTGATTTTGAATGATGTGATGGTATTTAGAGTTGGGCAAGCTTCCCAAGACAAAGCTCAATTCATTTACACTTGTCCATTGTAAGACACAAGAAAAGTGATATTGAGTTTCTAAAAGGGCATTTGAAGAGAAGAAATAATTTACCTTCCATAAATTAGCATAACTGCTGATAATATAGTGCATATACCCAATGTACATAATCCAAGTGGCCAAGACAAAACCAATAGGTAGATCAACGAACCTGCTCCCTAACAAGATGGAAGGAAAAAATACTAAGGCCCCAATATGAGAATGTTTTTAGTAATGTTAAATATTTTAAATGGAAAGCAACCTGAAGAAGATTGCGCAGGATCAAGTTAAGATCGTTTCCAATAACACGAGACACTTGTTGGCAATCTGCCCCAAGCCTGCTTGTCAAATCGCCAACTGTTTCAGAGTCAAAAAAAGATATATCCTACAATAAACACACTTACAAATGAGCTAAATCATGCAAAAGACAGTAAAACATTGAGAATATGTCTGCACAAGAGGACAAGTTAATCATTAATAGCAGTGGAACCTGAAGAAGCAGGGAAGAGTATAATGTTTCTCTCATCCTCTTAACCTGTATATAATGTAAAAAATCAGTGATAAATAAGGTAATAAACATTGCATAATATGTCTGCACAGCAGAATCAAGCAGCCCCAAAAAAGCAGAACGAATGATTCAGTAAAAATACTGATAGGAGTAAGCGTTGAAAGAACTTTACTCAATTACAACAGTATGAAGTTTTGGAGGTATGGCTCCTAATTAATTAATATATAATGCTATCGTACATCATAAGTTCATAACTAACAAGAAGCAAACAAAACATGAAGTATGACAGAAAAGCTCACCAAAATCATGTTTGCTATGCCAAAGCAGCAACCTCTTATCCCACTGGAAAAAGAAAACGGTTATAGATCACACCAGCAATACCACAAACAAAGTAGAATGTATAACATCAAACTCAAAGTGCCATCAATATCACAATGTTCAACAATTTACAGTCAATCCATTCCAGCTGTCTGAGGAATGTTAGATCACCCAAGGTTAAGGACAATCGGTCACAAAAACGTCAAGAATAATAATGGGACAATCATATAGAGGTCTAAAGTGAAAGAATTATTATCGGACAAATTCCCAATGAGTTGTTAATGACTAGATTGACAAAGGAAAATGTCGTTATCATTGACAAGTGACATCTCACTACGACTTGCCTGATATTAATTCTCTTTTTTAATATTTCAACACAATCATCCAAATAATAATAATAATTCTAGGTAGAAGGGAGATATGTGTCCATACAAGATTTTGACCTGCATATTCCAGAAGTTAAACATAGTATAACCAAAAGCCGCACATTCCATCGAAACACTGCAATTTCCGCACTCTGAGCAGAGAAGATGGAGGCAGTTAAGAAATGTGGTATAGAAATCTCAGAAACCTGAAATGGCATTGAACAAAAACAATCAACCACATTGATCTTATCACTAAAGAGCAAAAAAAAAAAAGAATAAGAAAGTAACACAAGACTAAATTATAGGCAACACACACATACATACATACCGCTGCAAAAATCAAAGTAAAGAAGGCAGCAAAAAGAAGCCATTTATCTTGAGCAACAAGTTGCCACATTTTTGCTAGTGCACGCCAAACAGTGACAGGTTTATTAGGCAAACCTTGAGCATTGTTTTCATGATGAGAGAAATCCCACCAGGCCCCACCAGGCAAAATGGAGAGAATTGCACCAAAAAGTCTTCTAAGTTGAACCAGAAAGTCAACATCTTTATGTTCATATTCTTCCACAAGATGACCCCTTGAAGGGTCCAAACCATTGTGAAGGGAACCCCATTAATGGAAGATGATGGTGATGGTGATGGTGATGGTGATGGTGATGGTGATGGTGATGGTGATGGTGATGATGATGATGATGGGGTTAGAAGAATATGAGGGGAAGTGAAAGGAGAATGAAAACGAAGAATGAAAGGGATGGTAGTGTGTTTTGGAGGGAATGAAAATGAAGAGGGTAGAGGAAGGTGGGGTTGATGAAGGCGAAGAAGAAGAGCCATGCCCATGGGGAACCAAAGTTCCAAACTTTTTGCAATTCTTACTATTTTTGTTGGGATCTCTTCTTGTTCATAGGTTGTGTTGCACTGTACTTGTGTTAATGTAAGTGGGATCCACTTACGCGCACCTCTACAAATATTTCTCTTTTTATTTGGTTAAACAACATCAGGTAATATGTGCTTATTGAGAATAGACTAATTCTCTCTCAGCTTCCCAAAAATCGAATATGCATTCTCATCCTTATGTGGTTGTAGTTATGGATGGGAATAGGCAAGACCGGCCTGGTAAGGCCTGCGGCCTGGCTGTCAGGGCCTAATTCGGCCTGGTTAAATTTAGGCTAGGCCCAAACTAAAGCTATGTTTTAGGCCTGTTAGTGAAACAGGTCAGGCTCAGGCTTTAAAAAAAACCCTGTTAAGCCTCCAGGTAATGGTTATTCTTAAAAAAAATGGTTAAGGCCTCACTCTCTTTTACTCACCTCACCTCAGCCTATTCAGCCCAATTCCTTCGCCCCACTTTGTCAATCCTCACTCCTCACTTCACTCGGTCACACACTCACACTCACACTCACACTCACACTCACACCGTCTCTGTGTCTCACTTTGCCAAGCCCCAAGCACACACACTTACCTAAACCCTAAGTACATTCCTCACCGTCTCTGCGTCTCACTTCGGCAACTGCAAGCGCGCACACTCCTCACCGTCTCACTTCGACTCTCAGTCCCAAGCACCGTCTCTCCATTCGAACATCTCTCCTCACCATCTCTCAGTCCTTACTCTCAAAGCTCAGTCCTCACCGTCTCTCAGTGTCCCTCACTGTCTCTCAACTTTGAATCACAAGTATTGCCTAACATAAGAAGAGTAGAGCAATTTGAGGTGAAGTGTAGGGTTTTACAAATTTTTATTTTACATATTTCCTTCCCATTTCTATTTTGATTTGTTGAGTTATTTCTCTGTTAGTTATTTTTATTTTACAAATTTCCTTCCCATTTCTATTTTAAGTTTCCCATTTCTATTCTTCCCACACTGCACTGGCCGAACATGTCCATTTAGTGTCGCGGCCTGTTTCGGCCTGTTTAGTGTCGCGGCCTGTTTCGGTCTATTTAGTGTTGTCTGGCCTGGTTCGGCCTGTTTTCTTTCCAGGCTTATAACAGGCCTAACAGGCCCAGCCTTAACAGGCCAGGCCACAGGCCTGAAATTTTTCTTAAAAAAGGCCATAGGCCAGGCTTAAACATTATACAAAAATCACAGGTCAGGCCTTTTAATGGTGTGACTTGGCCTGGCCTATTCCCATCCTTAGTTGTAATCCACTTGCCAACTCAACCAATTGTCCATTGATATATATTTCTCTAGTATATTAGATCAAATCTCAATTATTATAAGATTTAGTTTTCATTTTAAACCCTAAAATCCGGATATAAGCAACATGTTGTTAGATTTTAAAGTAATTTATAAATTCTAATGAGTTGATGTAAATGTAAAATACTTTGGTCCTTTAGGCAAGTGATTGAAGTTCGATCCCTAACCCTTGTGAATGGAGCATACCAGCATTGAATTGCTTTTTTTAGTTTGGTTTTAGATTTGAATGTTTTGATCTTACTTGGTCCTTGAGGACAAGGATCTCATTAGTTGGGGGTATTGTTATGTATAGAGCTGGGACTTTCAGCCCGGTTTGTCGGGCTGAACCTGACCCGCAAAAAAAAACGAGTTGAGCTGAAAAAACTGAACCCGTTTAATTCAGGCTGGAAACAAACTTTCAGCCCGACAATAAGGGCTGCATTCGGGCCACCCCGCTTTTTATTCGGGCTGGCCCGGATGTTTTACAAAAAATTAGCAAGCTTATTTTCTTGGTTCATCCACGCTCAGTGCTCACACACTCACGAGTAATACCTTCAGCCTTCCCCCTTTAGTTTCACAAATGACAGTTCAGAAAAATCTAACTCCTCTCCTAATCCCTTTTCTCTCCGACCACCGCCTACCCCCACAACCGAACTCGTGAGCAATCATAAACAAGAAATTGGTGCTGTTTCTTTCTTCTAAAACCCTTTATTGTGACTCCGCCATTATTTTTGTTGGGTGTGAGATTTTGCGAGGGTAATGATGGGTGAACAATATTGGTGGGATTAAAAATGGAGTTAAGTAGGGAGTGTGAGGTTTCTGGACACGTAAGTAAGTGATGCTACATGTGTGAATGTTTGGACGACACGTCGTTTTGTTTGTGGGGGTGAGTTGGGGAGGGATTGGATTCACAAGGGTGAGTTAGGGAGCGAGTGGGAGGGATTTGTTTTTAATTTAATGGGTTGGAAGGAGATGAATGGGGGAGGTTTGCAGATGAAAGAGGCAATTGGAGAAGATAGCGAATGAGGACGCAGTTTGTTTTAAAAGCGGCCTGGCCCGATTTCCCCCCAATTCGGGTTGGGTTGAGAAATGCCAACCTGAATTGTTTCGGGTTGGAAGCGGGCCAGCCCGCTTATACTTCGGGTTGGGTTCCGAAATCCTAGCTCTAGTTATGTAGTAGTAATAACAACAACAACAACAACAATAATAATAATATTAGTTAGTGGCTAGTTAGTTAGTTGGTTGGTTGGTTGGTTGGTTAGTTACAAGTTATTAGAGTAAATTAGAGGTAGCACCTATAAGCTTATAAATAAAATACTAATATAAAACTTCAGAACAGCGAGAGATTAGTCTCACTCAATAGGCAGGTGAAATAAGCAATTTATAAATAAAGTAAGGGTTAAATAGCAAATCCACCTGGAAGTTTTCTCTGAGGAGCATGCCCACCTCAAAAGTTATTTTAGGAGCAATTACACCCCGGAACTTTTTTTAGGAGTAATTAAGCCCCTAAAGATTTTTTAGGAGCAAATCAACCCAATTTTAATAAGTAAAAAACAAAATTATTCCCATATTACCCCCTCCCATCTCAACTACACCCTTTCTTTCTCCTCCTCATCTTCTCTCCCCACCAAACTCCCTCCCACTCCTCCCTTTAAAAAGAAATGTGGACACTCGCTAAAAATCCCTCCTTTAAAAGCTTTGATTCTGAAGACCATGCAGGGCATGATGACTGAGAAACGTTGATCAATGACATTCCTGTGTTAATCTAGCAGTATGTGGAACACACTTTGTGCCAATTTAGGGCCATTGCCTTCTTACTAGAAGGTGGGAAATTAGTTCTACATCCAATCTCTCTCTTTTCCAACAAAAACATAAAATTTCCAAGACTTAAAACAACCTAAAGAACATTGATTAACTTGCTAATCATACTTCTCATAGTTGGACGAATATTTATTTATTCGAAAATAACAAATACACACATTGCCGAACGCAAATTATTGCATGCTCCTCTTGATGAAATTCAAATTACTGGACTGTGGCGGTTGCTAGGGAGGAGGGGGAGGGAGGTTGGTGGAGGAGAGAGAAAGGGAGGGGTTCATATGAGATAAGAGGGGGTAAAATGAGAATAATTTTTTCTACATATTAAAATTGGGTTGATTTGCTCCTTAAAAACTTCATGGGCTTAATTGCTCCTAAAAAAAACTTTCGGGGTGTAATTGCTCCTAAAAAATCTTCTGGGATAGGCATGCTCCTCAGAGAAAACTTTTGGGGTGGATTTGCTATTCAACCCATAAAGTAACTTAATTTTGAGGGAAATTACATTTATAAACAAATGCTTGTTTTGGTTCCACTTATTGTTAATTTTCTTTTACTAATATATATATATATATATATATATATATATATTAGGTTATAAGTTAATTTATAAGTAAAATAAATCAGTTTTAAAAAAAATTATATAAATACCTAAAGATGGTTTTTTTTACCAAATCCTAAAGGTGGTTATACCTTTAACTTCTTGAAATAATTAAATTTAATATTAGAGCATTAGGAATATATATATATATATATATATATATATATATATATATATATATACACACATATATACACACACATATATACACACCGAGCCTCCCCTTTTTTTATACAACACACACCACCCTTCATGTAGGAGTAATCCCATGAATGAAATCTATTTTATTTTATCTCATTTACGTAACTACACGTCGTTTTATAAATGAGAGTTGTTTTTGATAAAAAAAAATGAGAGTTGTAGTTGGCTAATGGTAATTGGTGAGACCGTGAGATAGAGCCTAAACCCTCTTGTCAGTTGCCACTTTCCTCAGAATTTTGGTGTCAAATTTAAAACCAACCTGATAGGTTTAATAGGTTCAAACCGAACCTAGTTTATTCTAGGAGGAATAAATCAGTTTAGATGTTTTATTTATTTATTGTATTTCCCTTCCAGTATTATATTTCTCTTTCAGTATTGTATTTCCCTTTCAGTATTTGATTATTAGTTGTATTTTAATGGGTTAAATATCATTATAACCAATAAACAAATTCTAAAGGCTTATTCTGGCCAAAGAACAATAAAAGTGCTCATTCTAGCTAAAAAACAATAAAAATGGTTCATTTTGGCCAATGAACTACTTGAAAATACTAAAATACCCAATAGTTCTTACATTTTCAAAAATTATATTAATGAGTCATTGGTCAAAATGAACCATTTTTATTGTTCTTTAGCTAGAATGAGTCCTTTTATTGTTCTTTGCAGAATGAGCTTTTCGAAATTGTTTATTAGCCAGAATGATATTTAACTTTATTTTAATTATTCAGTCAGTTACCAAGTTTCCAGTTAGTGCGCTTGGTTGGTTAGAGAGCATGACATTAGTGCTAGGGGCTATGTGTTTGTTTTCAGTTTCCTTCTATTAAAAAAGGGATGTAACTTATCGTTATTCTCATGATTGAAAATTGACAAGTTATTCAATTTCCAAACCTCTCTTTTCTTCTTCTATGTTCTTTATCTCTTTTCTAAATCCTAACACAAACTTTTCCCTCTCATTTTGAAATTTCACTTCCTCCCTGTACAACTTTTTGCTCCCCCATCCTCCAAATCATAGTCAATTTCTCTCACTCTTTTCTCACTTCCTAAAACCCTTGTTTCCAAAAACCCTCATGTCCCATGGATAATGGCAAACCTTGGTTTTTCGATCCCCTCATCGCCAGATCACCCACAAACTCAGCTTCCTCATCTAATCATCCACCAAATCTTCACTGCCTTTCACCTCCCTACATCGAAAATCCTCACATGTTCAACTTTCGTGCTTGCAAAACCCTATGTGATGACGTGGCTGCAGTTCTTAAGAATATTAATCATCACCCGCAGTGTGATGACGTGGCAGAGCCTATTCAATCAGCGGCGTATGCTGCTGATCGTAGTGTTTCCAACGATAGGGTTTATTGTTTCAAAATGATACTCTTCACTATGGGCGCTGACCTTGCAAATCTTGGAAACACGTGTTTCTTTAATGTTATCCTGCAATGCCTTACACATACGGCGCCACTCATTGACGCTCTATGGAACATGAATCATCATCATGCAGCTTGTTAAGGTGGTGGTGATGAATTTTGTGTGCTATGTTCTTTTTGTGATCAATTTCTACTTTCGTTGAAGTCTCCTGGAAAAGTTATCTTGCCTATGAAGCTTGTTAACAATTTGAGCCATTTTCCTTCCTTCTTTAAGATAAACATGCAAGAAGATGCCCATGAATTCCTCTAGTGCTTCTTGGAGAAATAGGAAATATATTTATTTGATGTTGATAATGTTATAAATGAATACATGTTGAGTTATAAGAGGATAGAGAATATGTATATCTTATTATTAATCAATTAAGTTAATTTTGTTTTTGTTTATGTTTATGTTTATTTTTATGATTCTGCTAAATTTAAGATTATTTCCTAATTTTTAGGCTATTTTTTAGGGCTATCAAGAAAAGTTGATCAAGTGCATGATTTTGCATCAAATATCGCCATTAACGGGTCTTGAGCCCGTTTTAATTTTTTAGGGTTATGAAAGCATGCCAAATACTTGATTCTACTACATTTAATACAATTTCCTAATTTTTAGAGCTATCATCAAAACTTTCTCAAGTGCATGCTTTTGGATTAACTATCGCCACGAACGGGTCAATAGCCCTCTTTGTTTATTTTCAGTAAAGAAAGCTTGTCAAATACTTTTTGATGCATTTAAGATAATTTCCTAATTTTAACGTATTTTTTAAGGTCATCATCAAAACTTACTCAAGTGCATGCTTTTGGATCAACGATCACCACAAACTTCTCAAAGAGCTCTTTTTGTTTGTTTTCGGTTAAGCAAGCATGTCAAATAATTGATTTTGCTACATTTAAGACAATTTTCTACTTTTTATGCTATTTTTTAGGGCCATCAAAAGTAGTTCAAGGGCATGCTTTTGGATCAACTATCGTCACTAACGAGTCAAAAGCCATTTTTGTATGTTTTCTTCTAAGAAAGCGTGCCAAATACGTGATTTTGCTAAATTTAAGATTATTTCCTAATTTTTAGGCTATTTTTTAGGCCCATCATCAAAATTTGCTCAAGTGCATTCTCTAAGATCAAATATCGCCACAAATGGTTCTTGAGCCCTTTTTATTTGTTTAGGGTTACAAAAGTGTGTGAAGTACATGATTTTGCTACATTGAAAATAATTCCCTAATTTTTATGCTATTTTTTAGGGCCACCTACAAAACATGCTCAATTGTATGCTGTTTGATCAATTGTCGCCACTAACAAGTCAAGAGTCATTTTTGTTTGTTTTCGGTTAAGAAAGCGTGTCAAATACTTTATTTTAATTCATTTAAGACAATTCCATAATTTTTAGAATCAACTATTGTCACTAACAGGTCAAAAGTCGTTTTTGTTTGGTTTCTTTTAAGAAAGCATGCCAAGTACATGATTTTGCAAATCTTACAAGCGGAATTGCAAATAAATCCCTACCCACCTTCCCCACAGATGCCTATTTATTCTAATGCAGGATTTAATGAAATGCTCAACGACCATATGGATTCTTGTAGTGAAAATGGACAGGTTCACATTGAGTCAAATCAAGCTATTGTTACTTCTAATTTAACTCCACCTGATTCAGAGAGGAAAGAGGCAGTGAGATATCTTAGCAAGAGTGGCTCGAAGAGATCAAAACAACTAATGGGTGTCATGTCTGCTGGGCCTGCTCATGACAATCATTTTATTAAAAAGAGGAAGAAATTGAGTTTTCAAAGTAAGAAATCCATTTCTTCTAGACAACTCTCCTGCTAGGGCTCTTGTGAGGTTAATTAGTAGTATCCTTTTTTTTTGTTAGATTTAGAATTGTCTTTAGGAAGTAGAGGCATTGTTCTTTATTCATATTCATATTCATATATTCTTGAACCTAAAACACCAAGGTGTTTTGCGTTATAAATTGAGGTAGGGTAATTGAGTAAAAAAAAAGTACAATATGGCAAAAATAAATTAAAAAGTGACTTTTTCTCCAAAAATGGATGAAAATAAAGTACTAATTTATTTAAAAAAGGACTATTCTTAGGTATGTTCTTATTTGTATGGAACAAAATAAATTTAAATATTCCTTGATTTTAATAAAACAAAATAAGGGATGTAAAATATAAAAGTTTGGAAATGAACATTGTTTAGAAAAATGAATGTATTCATACCAAAAAAAAAATTAGGGAAATGAATGTAGAGAGGAATATTGTGGCAAAAAAAAGAATGTAAAAAAGAGTATTGAATAATTAGGCACATAAATGATGAAAACAAAGTCAATATCAATACAATCTCAAATAGAATGTTACTAAATACAAAAATGGATTGGAAGGAAGGAGCATATTTAAAAATTTGAAGAAGTCTAAAATAAAATGCGACCGACATTGAAAACCTTAGCAACATGTATGTGGTTTGACAAAGAAAACCCCTACTAAATTTA
The DNA here is from genome assembly GCA_029929735.1 of Mimosa pudica. Lineage (NCBI taxonomy): Eukaryota > Viridiplantae > Streptophyta > Magnoliopsida > Fabales > Fabaceae > Mimosa > Mimosa pudica. The sequence goes on along the minus strand of JAKELP010000017.1, from coordinate 5,897,545 downwards.
AACAATTGTTTCCTGCTGCATTTAAAAACCACTAATACAAATTTTTCATAATTTATCTTGGGTTAAGGTGCAAAAATACTCATGTAATTGTGACAAATGCACAATCAACACCATACAGATTTTTTTGAGCAAAAATAACCATGACATTTCAAAACTGCGACGAAAGCAACTACGATATTTGGTTACTTTTGCCGCAATTTTAAAATGTCAAGTTCATTTTGGCTCCAATTGTGAAATTTCAAGTCCACAAAAATATATTCTGAGAGTCTGCACAACAATATATTCACAACAAAATCAAACGATGCCTTATTCAATTTTTGTGGTGGAGTTTGAATAGTGATAAACTCTATAGTATAGTATCTCAACCTAAGTCGATTCAAGAAGAGGTAAGATCTACGAATTTCAATTAATTGAGTGTTTTTACAAGTTATGCAAAATGAATTTCTTGTAAAACTATTTATGAATTTTCAAAGCAAAGAATTCAAGCGAAAAGGAATTAAGAAGAGATAGCACAATTAAATGAAATATTTCTAAGAGAATTACCTAGCTTTCATAACCTAATTGATTTTTATGAAGCATATGTCTATATTAATTTCTAGCCAAGAATCAGAATATGTTCATTAACATAGAGTACAAAGAAAATCAACATTTATAACTCATGTATGAATGCCGAACGGAATTCATCACAAATCAATAAACTCAATCACAAAATTTAGCTTGAACAAGGCAAACAATGTGAGAGAATCAACTATATAAATCTGAAGCATTAAACACCTAAATGCATCACAATCAATGTAATCCAAGTATAGAACACAATTCTTAGACTTCACAGAATTACAACTCAAATGTTCATAATAGACACAATAAATTTAGAAGTCTATGAAAGAAATTGAATTAGGCAAAATCTTCCTATGAAAATTGAGGCTCTAGCATAGGCTTATCTCTTAGAAAGAATGAGGATTTAGTTGCTCATGGATCTAGAATGAAGCTCAGCAAGTTGAGAAATGAAGGCGACGATCCATTCAGCAATCCAGTGGAAGAAGAAGGAATTTAACTGAGGTGAGAAATTATAATCACGAAGGGAACTAAGGGAGGGGAGTGTGAGTTTCTCAGCTTCAAGAATTAAGAAGTATTCCAGCGAGCCAAACGTGCCCTTAAGTTCTCCTTCCTATTCGGTCATAACCGAATAAATCTCTCCCAAAACTGAATCCATTTTGCTTCTCTGTTTTTTTTTTTTTCGTTTTTGTTTTGCTTCTCCTCTGCCTTTTCTTTCCTTACTTTGTTTCCACATGTCAAGCATCCAAAGTCACCAAAATCAAGCTAGATTCAACTTTCCTCTCCCAGCTCAATGTGCCTCCACATGACTTTAATATACTTTTGCCTTATCTATAATTTGCCGCTGTTTTAAAGACACAAACACACAAAACCAAGGGCAATTCTGAACTTCATATTTTAAACATGAAAGCCACACTTTAATTCCCAATTTTGTCAACCATGTGCACATTCTAATTAATTCGGAATATCTCTCAATTGAAGCGCTCTATTTTATTGTTTTACAAGCTGCAGAGTTCTAGCCTGTGTTAGAATCTTAAGTTTTGATGAGGACTAAAACATGAAAGAACATAATGAACACTTAGGAAGAATTAGATGGAAGTTAAAAATCCTAAGTTAGAACACTATCGAATGCAAAATCACAACCGGATGACTTAGAGCAAAAACAACGTAAGTAGCGCTTGCGGATGTAGTATGTAACATCCTAAAAATTTAATATAGGATCAATGAGTGTTTCGGAAAATAATAAATGGAGAAATTGTGAATTTTGGAATTTTTAGGAATTTTTGGGATATTTTGGAAATTTTGAGTAATTAATGTGCATATAATTAATTAAGAAATGAAGAGTTTGAAATATGAGGGAATGATAAAGCTAAAAATATTTTGAAGTTTAAGAAGATTGGAGGCTGGTTTAAGTAGTTTTAAATCAAAATGAGAACACTATGGCAAGTTCAGGCTTTAATTATCAAAAACCACCCTTATTTCTCCCTAACCAAACATGCCCTCCCTCCTTCCTTATCAATAAAACTCGGACTCCCTCCTCCTATCTCACCGAAAACCCTCCCTCCATCCTTCTTCTTCTTCGTTCCTTTCCCTTCCCCATCGGTTTCTTCATCTTCTTCCTCACTTCATTTTCGTTCTCCACTCTTTCCTTCCTCTCTATCAAGCGCGAGCTCTCTCTCTCTACGGTACCACCATGGCCGACAGCGATGGAAGCTTTTCCGGCGTTCTCCGGCGGCTTGGACGGCGGATGGCGGCAGTGGACGGTGAGGCTTTCATTCTTGTTGTTCTTCAAGATATTTTCTTCTTCCAACTTAGTTTTGCTCATTTTCTTCTTCCTCTTGATGCTTGATTCGGCCAGCCCCTCTAGAGGCCATTTTCCGGCGAGGTTCACGGTGGTTTTCCGGCGGGTTTCCACCTCCTTGTCATTTTGGAACTCTGTAAGCGATTTTACTTCTCTTTGATTTGACTTGTTGAATTTGTGCATTTTAAAAGTTAGGGTTTTGATTAAAGTTTGGGTTTTTGGGGTTTTAAAGTAATAACAACGAATGTTAAGTATTTAATTTGAGTTGTTTAAAGGTAATTGAGTTCTCTTGAAGTGTTTTCTACTTATTTTGGAATTTCTAGGTTTTTAAGGTTTCTTGAAATTGAGAGCTTTGGTGATGTTTGAGTTGGTGGATAGGTTGATGGATCCTAAATGCTTACTAAGACTATATGAGGACATTTTGATTGGTATGTTATTGGTTGTGCATATGTCATTAGTTGATGTTTTAGTTGATTAAATGGTGTTTGGAAACTTTTAGCAAGAGTATGATGATTGGGAAGTTTATAACTATTGTTGGAATATTATTGCACACTAGGTGTTTGTTGAAATGCTTAGGAGAATACAGAAATTTATTTGAGCTTGAGATGTGTATTTTGGATAAGATTATGTTATGCTCGTGAACATGGTTATCAAGGGTTCATAGATTTGTGATTGAAGCATGGGAAAGGCTGGACTATGACTATTGTTGAATATGTTTTTCAAGTATTTACCTAAAGCTATAAATTTTCTTAAACTTGCATGGTTTTCATATTCTGTGCTTGAATTGAATGAATGGAAGCTTACGTTAGAATATGTTTTAATGATAATATGACAAATTAGTGAAGGTTGGTAATTGTTGTTTACTTGTATGATCTTTAGAAGAAATTATGAGATTTTCACTTGAATCTTGTTTTACTCTTGTGTACTAGTTTAATTTTCTGTTTTGATTGAGAAGGTGCTTAAATTTCTTGATGGTATTATATAATTAAATAAATAATATAGACAGTTCTTTAAAGAAGTCAAGTTAAGAGTGGTGGCTGAACATTGCTCCAAGCTGCATGATTAAATTTCTTTAAGTTTGAGGACTTGGGGATTCTGTTTTCTTTTGCTATGAACTATCTTCTATGTGATTAAGTAATGGTGATACATATTTTTCTTATTATGGGGGTTTTCATTCACCAGTGTTGTTATTTAGAGTTATAAGTTTATTTTTCATTAATTCTAATGTCTAAACAAATTGAATCTACTTGCTTTGCTTGGTTTAGTCTTTCCAATGTTCTATGCACTATTAAATTTTTGGAACTTATTGATTTTGATTGGTAAGACCCTAATTTCTTGGTCTTGCTGTGTGGCTGAAAAAGGAGTTTTAAAGTTTGGGGATTTAGTTCTTTCTTTTGTCTTGGCTAAGGTTCTCTGCTTTGTTTGGAGTGAAATAAACCTTGATTGTGATTAGCTTTTGAGCTCACAAAGAGACATAATATTTTTTTTATTAATAGGAATGTGTTATAAAGTGTATTAAGGGATATGAGTTTAAAGCTTAAAGAGTAGTAGGAAGTTTATGTTTTGCCTGAATCACATTGTTTTTATTGTTGGTGCTGTTTTGCTTGGGTTTATCTTGTGGATTAAATTATGAGAAAGTGAAGATTATAATTGTTATGGATTTGGATTGGTTATAAGGGTGAAGGAAAGACATTGGATTATCCTTTGTGGATTTTGAATTTGTAGTGTGATTGAATGGTTTTTGTGTTAGAAGTTTGGTTGTAGCATGCGAAGTTTTAGTTTAAACTTGGATATGAAGTTTTGCAATAAGGTTTTGAAATGAAGTTGATGTTATTCAATGTACTGTTACTTTTTAGTTGATTGTCAATGTTGGTGGTTGTTGAGGTTCAAAGTTGGTCATTTTGCTTTGTCATTCTCTTATGATCTAATTGTGATCGCAATTGGGAATGAAGTGTAATTGGTATGGATTCCTTGAATTATTTATCATTAACCATATTCTGTGAATTGACATGTAACTATGCTGTGGCTTTATGGTTGATAAATATTTGATTATTGGTTGGAGATTTCGAGTGGTATGATGTTGTTAATAACTTGTGATCATATATGTAGCGAACTTAGATTTTTGAAATGATTATAGAATTGGAATTAAACTTGGGAAAATGGGTAGTAATATAAACGAGAGAGAGACGTTACACTACTACAAATTAAGCCTATACCAGCGCAGCTTTACATGCGCTCATATATGCAGAGCAAAAAACGCATGTACAAATGTTCTCTACATGCGTTTTGAGCGCATGTAGACGTCTCCTCCTCTACATGCGCTTAAAGCGCATGTAGAAGGCAACCTCTACATGCGCTCTAAGCGCATGTAGATGTACATGCGCTTAAAGCGCATGTAGAGGTATTATCCTCTACATGCGCTTTAAGCGCATGTAGCGAATCTATTGAAGGCCAACACATTAACACATGGATAAGTGGTCCTTCTCATAGCTCATAAGGTGTTCCTGCAAGTCATCTTAGTGTTTCAAGGCTCCATTACAACTTTTTAGAGTAATGGTGTTGTTTAAACACCCTCTACATGCGCTTAAAGCGCATGTAGAGGCTGTTTATCTGAGAAAAAGCCTTTACATGCGCTTTAAGCGCATGTAGAGGCTCTATTGAAGGCCAAAACATTAAAACATGGATAAGTGGTCCTTTTCATAGCTCATAAGGTGTTCCTGCAAGTCATCTTAGTGTTTCAAGGTTCCATTACAACTTTTTAAAATGAAGGTGTTGCTTAAACACCCTCTACATGCGCTTAAAGCGCATGTAGAGGCTGTTTATCTGAGAAAAAGCCTTTACATGCGCTTTAAGCGCATGTAGAGGCTCTATTGAAGGCCAAAACATTAAAACATGGATAAGTGGTCCTTTTCATAGCTCATAAGGTGTTCCTGCAAGTCATCTTAGTGTTTCAAGGCTCCATTACAACTTTTTAGAGTAATGGTGTTGCTTAAACACCCTCTACATGCGCTTAAAGCGCATGAAGAGGCTGTTTATCTGAGAAAAAGCCTTTACATGCGCTTTAAGCGCATGTAGAGGCTCTATTGAAGGCCAAAACATTAAAACATGGATAAGTGGTCCTTTTCATAGCTCATAAGGTGTTCCTGCAAGTCATCTTAGTGTTTCAAGGCTCCATTACAACTTTTTAGAGTCATGGTGTTGCTTAAACACCCTCTACATGCGCTTAAAGCGCATGAAGAGGCTGTTTATCTGAGAAAAAGCCTTTACATGCGCTTTAAGCGCATGTACAGGCTCTAGTGAAGGGCAAATAATTAAAACATGGATAAGTGTTCCTCCTCAGAGCTCATAAGGTGTTCCTGCAAGTCATCTTAGTGTTTCAAGGCTCCATTACAACTTTTTAGAGTCATGGTGTTGCTTAAACACCCTCTACATGCGCTTAAAGCGCATGAAGAGGCTGTTTATCTGAGAAAAAGCCTTTACATGCGCTTTAAGCGCATGTAGAGGCTCTATTGAAGGCCAAAACATTAAAACATGGATAAGTGGTCCTTTTCATAGCTCATAAGGTGTTCCTGCAAGTCATCTTAGTGTTTCAAGGCTCCATTACAACTTTTTAGAGTCATGGTGTTGCTTAAACACCCTCTACATGCGCTTAAAGCGCATGTAGAGGCTGTTTATCTGAGAAAAAGCCTTTACATGCGCTTTAAGCGCATGTACAGGCTCTAGTGAAGGGCAAATAATTAAAACATGCATAAGTCTTCCTCCTCAGAGCTCATAAGGTGTTCCTGCAAGTCATCTTAGTGTTTCAAGGCTCCATTACAACTTTTTAGAGCCATGGTGTTGCTTAAACACCCTCTACATGCGCTTAAAGCGCATGTAGAGGCTGTTTATCTGAGAAAAAGCCTTTACATGCGCTTTAAGCGCATGTAAAGGCTCTAGTGAAGGGCAAATAATTAAAACATGCATAAGTGTTCCTCATCAGAGCTCATAAGGTGTTCTTGCACGTGAACTTAGTGTTGCAAAACAAAATTAAAACATGTAGAGGATTTTTATTTAGAAGGAGGCCTCTACATGCGCTTAAAGCGCATGTAGAGGTGTCTCTACATGCGCTTTAAGCGCATGTAGAGGCTAAAAATTATTCTGAAAACATAGTAAAGTGCTTGATTTATACAATTTAAATAATGCTGATGAAGAATGTTGATTCAATTTCTTAGATAATTAATTTTTAAAACATTATGTAACTTAGTGCTTGATATCTATCCTTGATTAATCAGATTATTCAATCTAAATGCTATGATTTAAAATAATATTTAACAGAAACAATTTCACAAATGTGAGGTGTTAATATTATTTTGATGTGAAGTATATATATATATAGAACAAAAATTTAGTCTAAGTTCTATGATGTGTTATTGTTTTATTTAAAATTAATATTATCCCCTTTACATGCGCTTTAAGCGCATGTAAAGGATTTTTTTTATAAATTTCCCGCGCCTTTTTCTTATGAGTTCCCTCCCTATATCTGATCACTCTATAGCGCGCTCACAGAGTATAGAGTATGTAGTAGCATTCCTCATTCTCAAACTCTAAAATTGAACCCTAATCGAAAAACTCACAATTCATTCTCGCCTTCAACACTCATTCTCGCCTTCAGACAAGAAAACCATTCTCGCCTTCAACACTCATTCTCGCCTTCAGACAAGAAAACCATTCTCGCCTTCGCCTTCACTGGGTTTATATCTCCGACCATCACCATTCCCTCGCCATTCCTTCGCCTTCGCTTTTCTCCTCCGTTCCCAACCTTGCTTCCTTCCACCTTCACCGCCCTTCCACTGTCGCCGGCCACCTTCGCCGACCATCATTGCTGTCGCCGGCCATCCCTGAAGTGAAAATCGAAAGCTTCTTTTAGGGTTTGTTACTTTTTTCTTATGAATCCATTGATTTTTCCCTCCTCTTTTTGTGGATTTCTCTGGTATTGCTTTGATTGTCAATGGGCCCTGTTTTGGCTAAGACTGTCTTCACTGTGATTTCCTTTAGTTAACTTGTGGGTGTTTACTGTTTATTCTCAATGGGCCCTGTTTTGGCTATGTAATTAGCTGCTTCAACTATTTGGGTTATGTTTAGTGAAATGATTAGCGATTGATAAAGTTTCGTTTTTTTTGTCATTCTGGACTTGTGGGTATATGTAATTAGCTGCTTCATTTATTTTAAGCTCAGTTTGATTTGATTGATGTCTTAATATAGGATACTTTCACCTTTTTGGAGAAAGTAAGGATACAAAATTAATCATTTTAAGTATTTGTAGCATATGTTATGATTTGGTGTTTAAATTACTTGCGTAACTTCCAAAAAAAATCAAAAGTGATTTTATGATTAAGATAGGAGAGATCAGAGTATTATGGCATTCAATCAGGCTGAAATTTTTAAGCATCCTGACACTGTAGGGAGAAGGGAGGAAAAGAAAGATACATAGAGAACTTAGTAGACATTCTTGTAGAATTGGATTTGAAGGATTGGGGCTGACTCATATGTTTGTGGTCAATAAATAGGCGTCTATATGTGCATATTTGGCTTTGATTGGGTGAAAAATGAGTCTGTTGCTTTCCATGTGCTCTTTTAGTATTTTTGGGGTTTTTATGCAAACTTACAAATCCTAATACGTGTTTACTGTGCAGTGTCATTTTTTTGTCATGCTACCTTCGGTCCTAATTATGAGAACCAGTTGACTTTTGCATGTTTGTTGCTTGCAAGTTTATTTGGAGATTTTTGCTGTTATTGTGCACATTAGAGCTTCTTATTCTGTTATAGCTCTCTCTTCAATGTCTGCATCTAACTCAAAGTTCATCAAATGCGTCACTGTTGGAGATGGTGCTGTTGGCAAAAACCTGCATGCTTATTTGCTATACAAAAATAAATTCCCCACTGTACGTTTTGTTTCTCTTTTTTTGGTCAAGATCAATTCAAACTTTTTAACTTTATGTTGTTTCTTCCTATTTTTAGCTATTAGCATGTATAAAAATCCTTACTTTACACCTTTCTTGTAGATCAATTCAAAGGGTTTGCTTTTAATTCTGATTAGAAGATAAAATTTAGAGACCCAATTGTGTAGTGGATTTGATTTTTGCTTTTTTTTAAGTTTTTTTTATGCTTGTGTTTTGTTGACAATAATTTTGGTTTTTTAAGCTTGCTTGGGTTTGATTATCAGGACTATATTCCCACAGTGTTTGATAATTTCAGTGCAAATGTGGTTGTTGAGGGCACAACCGTCAATTTAGGCCTCTGGGATACTGCTGGTTCTCCTGTTTATAGAGATTCCTTGTACTTTCAGTAATATCAGTTGAAGATTATTAATTGGGCATAAAATTCTGAGTATCATTCCCATATAATATTGTGTTTAGTAATTAGAAAGAAAGAGTTTGTAATTGTTTTTGAAGGTTGGATTCTGATCAGATTTTCTAAGCTTTGAATCAGGGGAAATTCTATGTTTTGTAAATGAGAATGATGCATGTTTGTTGTTTGCAAGTTTATTTGGAGATTTTTGCTGTTATTGTGCACATTACACATATGGAGCCTTGGCTGTATGTTTGCTGGAATGGCTTAGTTTTAGCTACATGTAATTGCATTATTTATGGTGTGCATTTAGTGTTTTATATGTATAAAATCTGATTTGGGATATTCTTGACTGGTTCTTTGTACTTCATGTAGATATTTCGCAAGGAGCCATTCTTTTATGGTCATGACAACCATAATCAGCTTGTCAAAATAGCTAAGGTAATATTCATTCCCATATAGCTAATTAAATATAGGATTGGGGTACAAAAACTTCAAATTAGTTGTTGGGCTGAATTAACCACATTACTAATATGATTTGATTTTACTTTTAAGTAGTGAGAGGCTCTAATTTTGAAACAATAGTTTAGTACTAGTATTTCTGTATTTGATAATGTGGTACCATTTTCCTTTTTTGTCTAGAGTGATTGTCTAGGTATGTTTCTTTTGCCATTATTTTGGCAAAAGGTTTAGACAATGTGTTTTCCATGCATAGCAGCTGCATAGAATGTAATTTACCATCTCACTGCTACTCTCCTTTAGTAGGTCATGGACCGAAAATGGATGCGTTGTGACCGAACTTCAAGTGAATATATAAATGGAGTAAAGGAGTTTGTTGAATTTGCAGCTGCTCATGCATGTGATGTTAACAATATTGTGTGCCCTTGTATCCGTTGTTTGAATGGAAAGCGCGTCGATCCCATAGGCCTGTTGAATGATTTAATATGTAATGGGATTGACCAATCTTATACAAGATGGACAAAGCACGGTGAGACCGATGAGGTTGAATGTCATGATCGTGAACATGATGTTAGTAGTGCTTCGAATAATGTCATTGATCAGAGTGACGAGGATTGCCTTGAAGAAATGGTGAGGGTTGTGGGTGAGGAGAACCCAGAAATATTTGAAGAGTTGAAGAGTGATGCAGAGACACCGTTGTATGTCGGATGTAAATACTCAAGATTGCGCGCAGTGGTTAAATTGTACAACTTAAAGGCTCGTTATGGTTGGAGTGATGCAAGTTTCACCGCACTGCTTACCTTTCTGCGGGATGTTTTGCCAAAGGATAATGTACTCCCTTCAAAAACATACGATGCAAAGCAAATTCTCCTCGCTACCGGTTTGAAATATGAGAAGATACATGCATGTCCCAACGATTGCATCTTATACCGGAATGAGTATGCGTCGTTGGATAAGTGTCCGAAGTGCAAAGTATCTCGATATGGGGAGAATGGCAAAAGTCCTGCCAAGGTCTTGTGGTACTTTCCGATAATTCCAAGACTGAAGCGCATGTATAGTAATAAGGACACAGCGAAACGTTTGACATGGCACGAGGATGAGAGGATTAAAGACAACAAGCTTAGACACCCTGCGGATAGCCCCCAATGGAAGAAAATTGATTACATGTACCCAGAGTTTAGTGAAGATCCAAGAAACCTGCGATTTGCACTGGCAAGTGATGGAATCAATCCGCATGGGGTTCAACGTACTACTTACAGCACATGGCCTGTCATTCTGATGAATTACAACCTCCCCCCAAATTTGATTATGAAACGCAAGTTTATGATGCTTTCGATGCTTATTGGTGGGCCCAGTCAGCCCGGCAATGATATAGATGTGTACTTGGCTCCATTAATAGAAGACTTGAATCATTTGTGGCACACAGGTGAAAATGTGTTTGATGCTTACAGTGAAGAAAACTTTACTTTGAGAGCCCTGTTGTTTGGAACAATAAATGATTTCCCAGCTTATGGTAATTTGTCTGGATATAAGGTCAAAGGGTATGGTGCATGCCCTATATGTGAAGCTGGTACCCATTCAATTCGGCTGGCTCGGTGTAAGAAAAATGTTTACATGGGGCATCGAAGGTTCTTACCGAGAAACCATCCTTGGAGAAGGTGGAAAAAGGCTTTCAATGGTAACTCAGAAGAAAGTACTTCACCTCTAATTTTAACAGGGGATGAATTGTTTGAGAAGGTAGAAGTGTTGGAGAACAATTTTGGCAAGCCTAACGCTACAAATGTGGCAGAGAGTGGTTGGAAGAAGAGGTCCATATTCTTCGAACTCCCGTATTGGAAGTCATTATATGTTCGGCATTTTCTTGATGTGATGCATGTGGAGAAAAATATATTTGATAACCTAATTGGCACGATCTTGAATGTTAGGGGAATGACTAAGGATAGTGTTAAATCGAGATTAGACATGCAAGAGATGGGGATCAGGAAAGAGTTAGCACCTGTTCAAAAGTTAAACTTCACATATTTACCTCCAGCGGCCTACACCCTTTCTAGAAAGGAGAAAAAAGTGTTCTTTGAGTTTCTCAATGGAATCAAAGTGCCAGAAGGTTATTCCTCAAATGTTAAGAATCTTGTGTCCATGAAAGAGTTGAAGTTGAAAAACCTCAAAACACATGATTGTCACGTCATACTGCAAAATTTCTTACCAGTTTTCATACGAAACATTTTGCCGAAGAAATTGCGGGGCACGATCACTAAGTTGTGTTTGTTTTTTAAGGCCATTTGTAGTAAAGTCGTTGATGTCGAAATGTTGCGTGATTTGCAAAAGCAGATTGTGCTCATCTTGTGTGAACTCGAAATGTACTTCCCCCCTTCGTTTTTCGATGTTATGGTTCATCTTGCAATACATTTGGTCAGGGAGGTTCAACTGTGTGGCCCAGTATATTTGAGATGGATGTACCCGGTTGAGCGTTTCATGAAAGTGTTGAAGGGGTATGTCAAAAATAGATATCGACCGGAGGGTTGTGTCGCTGAGAGGTACATCGTGGACGAATCAATTGATTTGTGTGCTGATTACTTATCTAGTGTTGAACCTGTTGGTATGTCAAAGTCTCGTCATGATGGTCGATCAAAGGGAAAAGGGATTGGTGCAAGCATATTAGTTAACATTTCAAATGTTGACAGAGAGTTAGCTCATTTACATGTTCTCCACAATAGTAGCGAGGTAGAACCTTTTATTGAAGAGCACAAAAATCTTCTTCGACTCGCACACGGTGATAGAAATGAAAGTCTGATCACAAGAGAGCACAACAAACATTTCATTGATTGGTTTGATGGACGGATTCGCCGTCAGTTAGAGCTAGACGATGGGTCAGTGTGTGAGAAATTGTACTGGTTGTCACGGAGACCGTCTTTAAAAGCATTTTCTTATACGAGCTATGCAATCAATGGTTACACATTCTACACTAAAGCCCATGATGATAAGAGCCGAATGCAGAATAGTGGAGTCACAGTGGTTGGTGAGGGATGGCATGTATCCAGTGCAAAAGATACAAATCCAATATATGCGGAGATGACATATTTTGGGGTGATTGAAAGCATCTTGGAGTTGGATTACTCTGGTTTAAGATTCCCTGTCTTCAAATGTCAATGGGTGAACAACTCTGGTGGACGGCGGATCGATGAGTTTGGATTTGTGTCGGTTGACCTTTCCAAAACTGGATATAAGGACGACCCCTACATTTTACCATCTCTTGTTACACAGGTGTTTTACATTGCAGATCCTTCGAAGAAGAATTGGTCGATAGTCATGCAATCGAACAGAAATCATGTTGATCCTGTTGATGATGAAAGTACTGAAATAGATATGAATTATTTGATTGAGAGCGAACCTTCATTCTTCACATCAATCTTACAAGAATTTGATGAGCCAGAAAATGGTCTTAACGATGAACCTTTTTATTTAAGACGTGATCATAGGGAAGGCATTTTCATTAACACACCCAAAAAGCGAAAGCGAGTAGCTGTTATTCGTTATCAGCAGAGAAAAAGAATACGGGTCACAAAAAAATGATATCTCATGTATGCAATTTTTTGTTTTATTATCATTTTATCATTGTATTCATATTATTGAATTTTTTCTGGTTTTTCTTTCTTACAGGATAATGGAGGGACAAGATCATGACCGGGAAGAGGTGACACACCCCAATGAGGGACAAGATGAGCATGTTGCAGACTACAATAATGAGAGGGAGAAAGCAAAGAAATTGGTGAAACGTGGTAGGACGGTGATGAAAGAAGTTATTTCACAAAGACATAAGGGGATTAAGTTCAAAGTAAGATGGAATGAGGACAATCAACCAATTGGAAGAGAAAGTAAGTTATTGATCGCCTATATTGGAGTGGTTGTTCGGAACACCGTCCCAATCACATTAAAAGATTGGAGATATTTGTCCCCTGACATACCAAAAGCTATTTGGAGAAAAATTTTGGTAAGCAACTTTTCTTGCAATTATGTTTAATACAATCTTTTTTTGGATGAGTTATTATGATTACAAGTTTATACTTCATTTGTTACAGACTGCCTTTGACTTATCGGACTGTGAGGATGCCAAAAGTTATGTGTTGAAGAAAGCAGCGTCAATGGCCCGATGGTGGCGATCCCATCTAGGCATATACTTTTTGCGCAATGTTGAAGGTGATATTGTTCCCAAGCGCCCAGTAGATTTCTATGATGTGATTACGCAGCAGCAATGGGATGAGTTTGTTGAGATACGATGCTCAGAGGAGTTTCGCGCCGTTAGCGAAAAGAATAGTCAGTCAGCAGGAAGCAATCCATACCCGTATATGCGTGGTAGAAATAAGTATGCTGATTTAGAGCATGAAATGGTACGTTAACATCTTCATTAATGATATAAATGAATGTTCCTATAATTAATTCATGTTAACCTATTTTTCGGTTACAGTTGACTGCTGACCCTAATCGCAAAGTAGATCGCTGCGACTTGTGGTTGGAAGGTCATACAAAGAAAGACGGGACTATACACCATGATTCCGTCAAAGCGGCTCGTGATCGAGCAGTAAGTCATTTTCTTTGGTATATTCTCAGTTTCTTATATTGCTTGTTACATAACCAACAATTATCATTTCCTTCCTACAGATTGAACTAAAGCAAGGTGCATCAGGAGAAATCCCGTCCCATGGCCAAGATGACTTGCTTGGCCGAACACTTGGCCGCCCAGAAAGTACAGGTCGTGTCAGGGGCAAGGGGTTTGGTGTTTTGCCCTCACAGTTTTTTAAGGAGAAGCTGAAAAGCCACCAAACGTCCGCAATTGAGAAGCAGTACAAGGTCTTGTGGGAATTGTATGCAGACTTGCAAGAACAAGTTAATGAGATTCGATCAGGGCGAGGTCAGGGATCAGGCCATCAATCTCATGCTCCATCGGCTCATGAAAGCCCGGTCATGGAGAACCATAGTTGTACAATGGAAAGTGTCCCCATTCCAGAGGTAATCGTTATGCTTGTCACTTTTAAATATTAATGTTCTTATGAATTGTTACTTCATAATTGATGGTGTTTCATTCATTTGTAGGGGGAGTCTTATTGTCAACTATATTCTGATCTGTCCTTAAATACCCTGGTTGCTCTGGCTTATGTCTTCAATGATGGGAGCAAAACATTGCACAATTCGCCTCTCCCTGCAGGCACGGTGAGGGTGTCCATCCACATCTCTCTTAGAAATAATTCACCGTTGCCGTATCCCATTGATGGAATGAACGTGGTCGTTGACGCAATAGGCTCTTTTGTGGCATGGCCCAAAAAGTGGATGGTTCCTCAATCAGAGGTGATTACTTAGTTAGTTATACTTAATATATTATAGATAAAGAGATTTAATTAGTATGTCTAATTGCTTATTTACTATGTTTTACAGCCCGAAAAAGGACAAAGGAAGGAATTGGGGAAAACAGACCGCCATGATGTCCAGCAACGTTCTGCTATTCCGACTAAACCTCGGAAAAAGAGTTTGAAGGTAACTATTTACTAATGGATTCACATTAGCTAGCACTCATTTTGTAGAAAGAATTATTGACATATTTCTTGAACAGCCAACTCCTACTCCTCGTGACATCCAACCGCATCAGCCGACTCTTACTCGTGTCACCCAACCACATCCCTCTGAATCATTCCGTGTTAAACTAAAGAACTTGACAAAACAACTACCTGATTTTCAACAAATTGAAGTTAAATTGACAAGGACAATTTATTACAAGAGTGTCAGTGAGCACCTAGGTAGTGAAGTAATTATGGATGTGGTTAATCAGGAATGGATTGGTGCGTCAGCGATCAACATATGGATCAAGTATGTAATGTTGAATTTATTTTTATGTTATTGTGGTTTCTTACATTGTCATTTAGTATTTAAATTACAATAATTGTATGTGTTGATATGTTTTTTTGTATAGGTATTTGCATGATGAAATAATTGTGCCAGGGGAAAATGTGAATTTCGCATTCATAGATCCAAATACAACCTCAATGCTGACTGAAACAACTACCTATTGGGATGAAGGTGACGTGAAAGCGCGTCTGGGGAGCTCTTCTTCAGATAAAACATTGTTTCTAGCCCCAGTGAATGTAGGGTAAGTTCTTACTCGTCATTAATAATTTTTTTTATTTTCCCAAATTTTACATGTATATAATTGTACTGTTAATCACATTTTAGGAATCATTGGGTTCTCCTTGCATTCAATCCCGTTGCACCAAAGCCTGTGGTGTACTATCTGGATCCTATTAGGTCAGGTAAACCTGAAAATAGACCTTCGTATATGATGTTTATCAATGGGTAATGATTTAACCTTACTAAATTATGTTCTCATTTATAAATGTCACTCTTACTAATTTTGTTTGTCTCGACTTTAGTGTGATCACTTCTTGTAGGTCTAGTAAAAAAATGAAATACTCCAAAGCATATGACTGGCTCAAAATTCAGGTTAATTATACATGCTAAAACAATGATTTGAATTATGGACTGTAATCATATAAAAGTCTTTTGACAGATTTGTGGTATTTTGTTGTAGTGCCCATTCCAACCGAATGATAATGATTGCGGGTATTATGTCATGAAATTTATGAAAGATATTGTCACTCATGATCAACTGGTGGTCCCAGAAAAGGTAAGTTCTGAAATTTTCCATTAATTTAAAACTCTTTTAATTTGTTCACATATTTGCTTGTATGTGTGGATTACTTTTAGCTAACTTAAATTTAATTGCTACTTACATATTTATGTCCATCCAGTATTATGAAGACTGTCGTTTCGACAGCCTCTCCAAGGCGCAAGTTGGAGAAGTTATTGAAGAATGGAGCAAATTTGTATACCCCATTGTTGAACCTGTTGTTCTTAATCAGCCACCTGTTACTTATTAGGTTTTACTAAGGTATCTATCTTCATATATTACTTGAATATAAAATTGTGGATTTGTCTTATGAAATTTTGTTATGTATCATGCTTGTTTATTCTATGTAATGCTATTTTGTCATGTAGGTTGATGATATCCCTTTTGGTGTTTTACTTGAGATAATCTTCATTTGTGGCGTTGAGGTACATATGATCTTTGTTGCATGTAGTCTTACTTAGGAGGAATTGGTAGTTTTATATTATGACTACTTGAAGGAATTTTCGTTTTGACTTATGATCAATTGTGGTTTGTTTATTTCTCATCTTTGATATTATACTATTCTTTCATGTTACGTTCATATCTTTTTGATTCTTTGGTGCAAGTGGCAAATATTTTGGTGATGAGGTAGATACTCTTTTGGTGCAATGGCAGTAGTGCATACATATTTTGGTGATGTTTATATTATTAGGTTTGGAATGTAATGATCGATTCTGGTATATTTTGGTTAAATGATTCTGTTGAATGTAAATGATTCTGGTATATATTATTTGTATACACCATTGGTGCAGGGCAGGAAAGTACGTAAATGTGGCAAATGTAAAAAAAAGTATAATATATTAAAAAAAAAAAAACACCTCTACATGCGCTTTAAGCGCATGTATAGGATATACCTCTACATGCGCTTTAAGCGCATGTCGCTTAAAGCGCATGTACATCTACATGCGCTTTAAACGCATGTAGAGGTACATACCTCTACATGCGCTTTAAGCGCATGTACATCTACATGCGCTTTAAGCGCATGTAGAGGCACCTCCTCTACATGCGCTTTAAGCGCATGTACATCTACATGCGCTTAAAGCGCATGTAGAGGTATATCCTATACATGCGCTTAAAGCGCATGTAGAGCCCCCTTCTACATGCGCTTTTTTAAAGCGCATGTAGAGCCTTTACCAGCGCCCCCCTCTACATGCGCTTTATAAGCGTATGTAGAGGCCAAAATAAGCGCATGTAGAGGGGGTAATCTGTGGTAGTGTTAGTTAATCCATGACAGAATGATTATTAATCTACTATTATTACATGATGTAATAATAGGAAAGGATGTGCTTGGCGTATTCCTCAAGGCATGGTAAAGGGGAAAAGGCAACGGAGTGCTAAGGGCGACAGGTAATCACACTTAACCTTGCTATAACATTGAGGGTGACGTTAGTTAGGGATTTTGTAAAATCCCTTCTCACCCTCTATATATATTATCTTTAAAAGATTATTTTTATACAAAATAGGCTATCGGGTGCCTTTCAACCACGATTATTTTTATATAAATGATTGATTTACATTTTTATATATATTATTCTGGTGGTGGTGGTAGTTCTTGAATAGTATGACATACAGGTACCATATTCTGATTAAAAAGGATTGTGGTTTGAAAGGGCGTGAATTGTTGAGTTTGAGATTTGTGAGGGATTTATGTAGTACTTGGTTAGGGATAATGATAGTTAGGTGGAGGGAAGAAATTGAATGGTTGTGAATGAAATGGTGATATTGAAAGGAAATGGTGATATTGAAAGGAAATGGTGATTTATATGTTGAATATTGTGAGATATTGAAAAGGATATTGTGGACATTGCATGACACTGAGACATATGTACCATCGCGCGATGATAACCGTTCGATAGGCCAATCAACAGTTATTTGTACGGGTCAACAGATTGGAGACTGTGACCATTGGTCAACAGATTGGAGACTGTGACCAGCAGTCTTATGATTGGAGACAGGGACTGCTCCCTTTCTGATTGGAGACAGATTGGGGTTTCCCTCCCATGGGCTTACCAGAGAGGGAAATTGTCCCCTCACTTTTGAGAGGGGCACAGTGTCAACTCATTTAGAATATATATATATAGAGCTCGAGTGTAGTGCCTCCGAGATGGCATGAGTAGAGCACTAGGGATTGTACATGCGTTTGGAAAGATGAAATTTGAGTTGATTGAGACGGGACAGAAGGTATTAAGTGATGGAGGAAAGGAAATGAGAAATATATATATATATATATATATATATATATATATATATATATATATATATTATTGATTTTAAAACTGTGGTACCCATTAGACGCCCTCGCTACCGCACATCTCACTGTTATAGTGAGTTAAGCGGTGATTACTGAGACAAATTGTCTCATCCCACGATTACTGACATTTTTGCAGGTATTCATGCACAGGCGCAAACATCAGGAAAGGGAATTAGGTAGTAGTAGTTATATAGACTATTTTGAATTGTATATTGCCAATTTGTATAGGCCTGCATCTGCTTCCGCATGTATACATATTTATTTATCAATATCAATTAGTTCTGTTTAATAACCATGTTAGGCAAATCTTTTCTAACATGGTTAGTAAGCATATATTTATATGTATTTGATATTATTGAATATTAGGTTGTTTATTTTTCTAACCATGTTAGGTGATTCTTTTCTAACATGGTTAGCTATTAATTATCTATGATAGTATTCAGGTTGTATTAGTTTATTCTTTTCTATCATGGATAAATTATAAAAGGATTAGAATAATCTTTTCTAACTATGATAGGGATATTAATATTATGGAAATTCCTTTTTCTATCATAGTTAGTAAAGAGCTTAATGAATTGAATTAAATATTACTGATTAATTAGGTAATTAGTAACAATATGTTACATAGTACACATCCCATAGCGGAAGTCAATTGAACACTAAGTCTGATCCTAGTTAACCTAGTCTAAGTGAAAAACTTCCCATAGCAAAAGCCTCTATTTTCCAGTTAGAATTCCGGAAGCAAGTAAGCACATCACCAAGCGCAAGTGAATCTAACACTAAGCCTAATCCGAGTCTAAGTAGAATAGCTTCCGATAGCAAAAAAGCTTCCCATTGCACTTGCTTATATTACTCTGTTGGACTAACATTTGCGTGCAGAACTTAGATTCACTTCCGATAGCAAATGAGCTTCCGATAGTGAACATTCTTTACATTACACATACTTGGACTAATGTTTGCAGAACGAAGCTCTTACTTCCGGTAGCCAAAATCCATCCGATAGCAAGTATAAGAGTCAGAGACCGTACAAATGTTCAGATGTTAGAATTGCTTTTGTCAGAGCAGTATTGTCAGAGCTACTTTTCAGAGCTAATTAATTAAAGCATAAGTCAACCCTACTAAGCATTAATGAGTATTTATGAGGATAACGTTAACAAGGGTTAAACGGCTATTTTCAAATGGACTTATTTCGAATTGCCGCTCAAGCAACTGGTGTATTAGAGACTACTATAAAAGGAACAACTTCATCATTTATGAGAAGAACAACTCACGCAGTCATTGAGAAAAAGCCAAGAGCATTCAAGCATAGTACCCAGAGAATATTTAAAAAGCTTTAAAGTTCTTAAGAGCACTTAATACCTTGAGAGTTATTCTTATTGTTCTCATTGCATTTAAGTCTCTACATTTATTGTGAGCATTCATTGTACTTAAGTGTTTATCACAATCTGTTCATTAAGTGAACTTTGTATTAAATCCTTTGTGTAAAGGTCGAACCCTTGCAGGTAGTAAGGGGGAGTGAGTCAGGTTGCAAGTTAACCCGTAAAACTTGTGGTTGTAAAGGTTGGCAGGTGAACCCGTTTGAAAAACCTGTGAATTAGTGGAACTCAATCAAGGGATTGAGAACTGGACGTAGGTCAAGAGTTAGACCGAACCAGTATAAAAGAATTTGTGTTTGTGTCTCTATTTTTATCCTTTTTTTGAAGCCACAATTCACCCCCCTCTTGTGTCCTAAGCCCTTTTCAGCCTGAGAATTCATAACTTCAGTTTGTTGCTCAGCAAACTGCTCTTGACGAGTCATTCTTTCAGATTGCTCAAAGAGCACTTCCAAAGACTTATTGAATTGGTCAACCTAGGTGGATTGCTCAACACAAGAAGACATGATCATGTCATCTTCCACAAGCTGCAGGTCAAAAGAGGCCAAAAAATGAGAATGAAAAGATAGTATTGAAGAATGAAAAATAGAATTAAAGGATAATAATGAAAAACTAGTATAAAGAATGAAAAATAGTATTAAAGAATAATAATGAATAAACTTGTATTAAAAAATGAAAATAGTGAAATAAAAAAAAATTAGATTATAACAAATGAGTAAAAAAAGAAGGTATATAAGAATGTTTAAGTGTATACCTTATATTGTGGATGATTTTAAACAATTAAAATGCAAAAAAAATTAAGCATTAATTACATGAGAAATTAAATATGAAGAATGAAAGTGAAGATGAAGAAAATAAGAGAGTAGAGAAGGAGAAAAGAAAGAGGGGAAAAAGAATAGGGGAGGGAGAAATGTAAGAGGGAGAAATGTATATAGGAAGAGAGTGGAAGTGAGAGGGAACAATTTGAATTTAAATACTGCAGCCGTTTGTCGCTCCAAGAGGCGCAACATTAATACGAAAAGACGCGACATTGTGCTATTTAAAAATATATATTTTTGTTGCGTAGGGTTTTGCGTGTCTGCTCGTTTTTTAAGGCCATAATCCATGTTGTCCCGCAAAATGGCGCGACAAGTGACGTTGTTGCGACAAAATTTGAACGTTTTTTTTAAAATAAATTGTCACCCTTGCTTCATGCGCGACAATTCATGCGCGACTAGAGGCTTATTTTCTTGTAGTGTGATTTGAATTTGATAATGGTGGCATTTCTAAGAATATTGTCAAGTCCTAACATTTGGCGCCAAAATGTTGATGCTAAGAGGAAATAATCCGTATCTTTTATAATATAGTCGTCGTATATGGCTTACTGAGAAGTTACATTTTTAATGGCAGTCTGTTGCAAATGCTAACTATATCATCTTTACTTTGTTATCAGGTTGAACTATCCTCCATAAATTGGGCTGTCTTATCTATTTGGGCTTGCCCTCTTTTTGAAGCTCAAATAGTGTTGAAAATGGGTCCAACAATATCCTTAGAGTGATTCTTAAAAAGGCCCCACACACATCCAACTGCTTAGTGATATTCCTGCATGTGAATATGTTGTAGTAATCTCTCACCGATAAACCATATATAGAAGCACACAAGTCCCAGAAGCATGCGTTTACTACTGTGTTTAAGATTAAAGAATTAATTAATTAAGGAGTCCGAGAATATTACATAGGCTCACCGTGAATTGACGACGGGGCACGGCATGTACAAGAACAAGTGTTGCTGTATATATGCGGAGGGTTATTGAGGGACCACGTGGGTAATTTGATTAATTTCATAGCAGGTTCTATGTACGTACCGTATAACCAGATATTCTTATAGTTTTGGTGCAGAATTGTGGTCTGTCCTACTTGGGCTCAAAAATATGTGCTGGGAAGCTGATAGTGGAGATCCTGTAGATATTATTCGTGGTATTAATATGACGAACAACTTTGAGAGGCTCACACGCTGATGATGATCTGATCAGAGAAGTTCACGGATTACTTGCTAGAAATTTGGTCGTGCAGATCCATCTCAATCAGATCTCAAGAAGTGCAAACAAGAGTGCAGATTTTATGGCTAAGCAAGTCCTTGAGGCTATGCTAGGCTATCACTTCATTTCAAGACCTTTTGAGCAATTGGAAGTTCTTCCAAATGAAGAAATCGAGAAAGTATATCAGCCCAAATAGGTGGATCCGACTAGGCTGAGGATTGAGGAATATCCTCATCCTTTGTCTTAAAAAATTATTAAAAGCAATTTTGCTGGGTTGGATTTAATAATTTCTTATTTAGAAAAAAGCAGTTTAATCATTCTTGTATTATAAATTAATATAATTCCGACAATATTTATAGTTAGTCCTAAGCCCGGATAAAGGAAGAAAGTTATATTAGACCATGACAGTCAACATAAAACTCTATGACAAATCTCATAAATATGGATAAATGACAATAATGTGTTGTCTAATCTAACTATTTAGTTGGCCACAAATTATGAATGAATTTGTATGTTTTAATGAAAATATGATTAAAATAGTTTGCTGTATATGTACATATTTGATAACTCTACAATTTGTTTTTATTTAATTCACTAAATACATGATGAGTATGCCTATGTTGAGTTTATATGAATATATGTGGTTCTAAAACATCCATCTTAACAAGACTAAGTGAACATAGTGAAAAGAATAATGTTTGTTTTGATTTTTCTAAACTTGTCGTAGAATTCAATATTCCATAAGAAAAATCCACTACTAGAAAATAGGTTTTTCACGACCATATTAAACGACTAAAAAGCCAATGTTGGTCGTTAAAAAAAACGCGGTGGCATAACATGTAAATAACTGTCCAGGCGGAGACTTTTCACGACCACATTTAATAATGTGGTAATAATGTGGTCGTGGAAAGGCACCTTCCACGACCACACTTGTATAAGTGTGGTCGTGGAAGGTGCCTAGCCTTCCACGACCACAGTGTGGCACACTGTGGTCGTGGAAGGCTAGGCTTCCACGACCACAGGTTTAAACTTGTGGTCGTGGAAGGTGCCCTTTCCATGACCACATTTTCCAATATGTGGTCGTGGAAGGTGGGAAATTTTTTTCCAATGCGCGCCAAAAGCCTTTTCATTTCCCTCCAACATTCACTCTCAACATTCACTCTTATCTGCATAATCTCACCTTCACAACAAGCCGCCTTTTCTCCTCCCTCTCCTTCCTCTCGCCTCTGCCCTCTCTACTCCCTCTCCTTCCTCTCGCCCTCCGCCCTCCGCCCTCCGCCGCCTTCTCTCCTCCCTCTCCTTCCTCTCGCCCTCCGCCCTCCGCCGCCCTCTCGCCTCCGGTATTATTTTTTTTCTATTTTTCTTTTTTTTTTCTTTTGATGAGTGAATAGCTTAAAGGATTATAGCACCATGAGTATATTGTTTTTTTTTGTAGCTTTATTTTAGGTATAAAATTGCTTAGCCTCTTTTTTGGTGCCAGTTATGTTAATAAATCTGATTATTAACGAGTGGTGTCTCGTATTTATGTTAATAATCTAAATAATGATTATCCGTTCTATGATTTTCTTAATTTTTAAATTGATTCAATTAATTTTTCCATTGATAAATTTGGTTGCTCTGATTGGTGAACATGCAATTGATTTTGGTAATAGATTGTTAATTGTTATTTTGATTATTGTGATTATATTTGGTTCATTTGCTGGCTTAAATATTGCTTCTATAGTTGAATATAAATCAGCTAGCTTTTGGTTTGTGCATTTGTGGTAAATTCTGATTTGCACTTAATTTGGTACACTGTTTGGTTGACTATTCTGGACATTTTAAGAGTGTTTTGGGCTGCTCTATTTAGCCATTAATTGCTGGAAAAAACTTGTTTTCTTTGCTGGAAGGGGTAGTAAAAATTGCATGCAAATAGGCTCTAGTTTCTTGGAGAGGCTGTTTTTGGTTGTTGATTAGGACTGTTTTAGGTTGCCATAGATAGTCCTCTGATTGGTTCAATTGTCTAATATTCTTTGTAATGAAGACAAGTGTATATACATATTATACACATTACTCCAATGGATCGTGCTTGGATGGATGCTTTGCGAACTAGTGAAGAATATCAAAACGGGGTGGAAGAGTTTATTGAATTTGCCAAAAGAAATGTGGCGAGTAAGAATGGAAAGTACCCGTGCCCTTGTGTGAAGTGTGTGAATGTTGATCGCAAGAGCCTTGACTCTATAAGGAATGACCTTATTTGTGAGGGGATCAATCGCCGATATAGGAAGTGGATTTGGCATGGGGAATTGGGAACTACCGTGGAACATGTAAAAGCAGCGGAGGTGGATGATAATGATGATGATGAATATGTTTGCGATTTTGGCATGGACAACATGATAAATGATATCGCAGCGGAGTCATTTGTTGTGTCAGACGAGTACGACAAAGTGCGTGGTGATGCTGAGACACCTTTGTTTCCAGGGTGTAAGAAGTATAGCCGTCTGATCTTCATTCTAACAATACTAGAAATAAAGACGGAAAATGGGTGGGCAGACGCGGGTTTCTCGAAAATGCTCGCAGCTTTGAGCGATATGTTCCCGGATAACAATGTGGTTCCGAAGACAATGTATGAGGCCAAGAAAATGCTAAGTAAGATGGGTATGGAGTATCAGAAGATACATGCTTGTCCCAATGATTGTATTTTATATAGAAATGAATATGAAGGGTTACATGTGTGTCCAAGATGTCAGGAGCCAAGGTATAAACAGAGGAAGGGTGCTGATGATGACGACGACGACGAAGAGACAAACAAACCAAAAAAAGGTGAACCTTGGAAAGTAATGTGGTACCTTCCAATAGTTTCAAGGTTTAGACGATTGTTCGCGAATGCAACAGAAGCAGAGAATCTGAGGTGGTATTGTGATCAGAGAAATTCTGATTCTAGATATCTTCAACATCCTGCTGACTCTCCTCAATGGAAAAAGGTTGATTCAATTTTTCCAGAGTTTGCTAGTGATCCTAGAAACCTCCGTCTCGGCCTTTGTACAGATGGATTTAACCCATTTGGGAGTGTCTCTAGCATACATAGTGTTTGGCCAGTTTTGCTTGTCATTTACAACCTTCCACCTTGGTTGTGCACGAAACGGAAATATCTTATGATGTGTATGATGATTTCGGGACCGAAATAGCCTGGGAACGATATCGATGTTTATCTTGCTCCGTTGATCGAGGACTTGAAGATGTTGTGGAATGAAGGTGTTGATGTGTTTGATGCATACAAAAAGGAGACATTCAAGTTGCGAGCTTTGTTGTTTACCACAATCAATGACTTACCTGCATATGGCAATCTCTCAGGATATAGTGTCAAGGGACATAAGGCATGTCCAATTTGTGAGGATGACACTAATTTCGTCCAGCTCAAGTATAGAAGGAAGACTGTTTACCTCGGTCATAGGAGGTTTCTTGATCGCCACCACCCATACCGTCGACTGAGGAAGCGATTTAATGGCTTTCCTGAGCATGCATCTGCTCCAATTCCGTTAACAGGTGAAGAAGTTTATCGTCGTGTTGCTCGTGTTACTGTGGAATTTGGTAAAGGAAAGAAGAAGAAGAAATGGACTAACATTTGGAAGAAGAGGTCAATCTTCTTTGATCTCCCTTATTGGCGTTGTCTTGATGTGAAGCACAGTATTGATGTGATGCATGTGGAGAAAAATCTTGCAGAAAGTATTGTCGGAACGTTGTTACACATTCAAGGAAAAACCAAAGATGAGCTCAACGCTAGAAGAGATTTAATTGAGATGGGCATAAGACAGCGGTTACATCCGACAATTAGTGAAGATGGAAAGAAAGCATATATGGAACCTGCTGCTCATATACTTTCCAAACTTGAGAAAACACGATTGTGTGAGTGTTTACGTGGGATGAAAGTGCCACATGGATATTCCTCTAATATTAGCAAACTTGTGTCAATGGATGATTTGAAGTTGACGGGAATGAAGTCTCATGATTACCATGTGTTAATGCAACAACTTTTGCCAGTAGCTATAAGAGGAATTTTGGAGGATGATGCGCGGAAGACTTTAACAAGGTTATGTAAGTTTCTTAATGCCATTTGCAGTAAGGTAATTGACAATGAAATACTCGATGAGTTGGAAAAGGAAGGTTATGTTATTTTGTCGCAATTGGAGATGCATTTTCCTCCAGCGTTTTTTGATATATCAGTTCATTTGATTGTTCCCTTGGTTCGAGAGATAAGACTTTGTGGTCCGGTTTCTCTAAGGTGGATGTACCCTTTTGAGCAATTCATGAAAGTTTTGAAGGGTTATTCAAAGAACGCATATCGCCCGGAGGCCTCGATTGTTAAAAGATATCTTGTTGAAGAGGCAATGGACTTTTGCAAACCATACCTAAGAAAACCTGACGACGAGGAAATCAACCTGGATGAAGATGAACTTTCTGGTAAAGGGGTGCGGGGCATGAAAGTAAAGGGTGTAGAGAGAGTGGAGTTGTTACAGGCACATCTATACATCTTGAATAACATGAAAGAAGTGCAACCTTATTTGGCTGAGCATAAAAGGCTTTTGAAAGAGAATAACCCGAAGAAGAGTGATATGCAGATTTCAAATGAACATAACAAGTCATTTATTGGTTGGTTCGAGGAGTATGCGCGAAAACAAAAGGATGTGTCTGACACAGTAAGGTTGCTAGCTGTGAAGCCTCAGTTTATTGTTTTTTCATGGGGTGGTTATGAAATAAATGGGTATTCTTTCTCTACTAAGGTCATTGATGGCAAGCGCACCACACAAAACAGCGGGGTGATGGTTGAAGCTGAGGCAACCCATTTTTCTAGCTCTAGAGACAAAAACCCAAAATTGGCTACAACTACATATTATGGGGTTATTGAAGAAATTTGGGAAATCATCTACGCATCGCATTTCAAGGTTCCCATATTTAAATGTAAGTGGGTACATAGTAATGCGGTTGTGATTGAGCGCCAAAGTGGCATGATATCTGTTGATCTTAATAGGGTCGGCTACAAGGATGAACCATTTATTCTAGCAAGTCATGCGAAACAAGTGTTTTATGTATCAACCCTACAAATGTTAAGCTTTCCATTGCCTTGCAAAATAGAAATCAAATGGATTGTGCTTTCACAGTAAATGATGGTGATGATGATGAGATACAATTATTAGGCAAAACAACAAGAAGTTTGTTAGATGATGATGATGATGATGACTTCTGTGTGGTCAGGAATGATCATACTGAGGGTATATGGGACATATGGGACGACAACACATAATGTTAGAAAATGTATTGATTATTGTTATTGTTTTTCATTTAATAATCTATCTAATATTATTAATTGTTCTGTGCTAATGTATGTAATTGTTCCTCTTTCACAGGTTATAATGGCAGAAAATGACTCCGATCGCGAGCAAGAGTATTATGAGGAGGCCCCACCACCCCCTATGAAGAAGAAGAAAAGAGGGCCTACCAAACTTTCGAAAGTGATTGCTCTGACAGTTGAGCATAAGAAGAAAAACCATTTGGAACTAGATGAAAAGAATAGGCCTAAAGGGCCAACTGCAAAGCCATTTTCAAGTTATCTTGGAACAGTGGCGAGAAACAGACTTGACATCACAATAAATGAGTGGAAACACATTAATGACGATGTTAAGCAACAATGTTGGTTGGATGTATATGTATGTACATTCGTATTTTAACTCCATATTTGTGAGATATTGTGGTGACTAATCATATTTGTTTGTTCATTGCAGCAATATTGCGATGTGCCGGATACCAAAGATTTTAAAGAGTTCGTTTGGCAAAAAATTGCAAAAAGGTTTAGTGAATTCAAATATAACATGGCCAAGGACTACATATTTGGGGGGTCTAAAATGGGTGAGGATCCATGTATAGCATATCCCAATATTGAACCAGAGAAATGGAAGGAGTTTGTTAAATATCGGACGTCTGAAGCATTTAAGGTATATCTACTATACATGTATAGTTCATAACTTGGTTTTAATCTGTGTACCTGCATGATTAATATTTTATTATTGTGGTACATAGGAGATAAGCAAAAAACAACAAGAGATTCGGGCTAAAAATCAGTATAATCATACCATGTCTCGTGGGGGTATGATTGGATGACTGATTATGTGGAAGCCGAGCGGCAACAAAAGTGGGAGGAGCAGCGGAAATCTATGGAAGCTGAGTCATCTTCCACTGTCTTAGAACCTTTACCTGACCTCCAACTCCATGTAACATGGGCAGCAGCCCGGAGGAAGATACCAGAATGGACATCCTAGCAACTTCGCTAGGGAGATTAGACAACCCTAGCCGAGTTGTAGGAGTTTCTGGGAGAGTTGGGGCAAAGGAATTTTTTGGGCCCAAAAAACGAGTGGTGTCTCGACCTAAAATGTCCACTGAGGAGCTTGATGCAATGGTGAATGCACGGGTGGACGAACGGATGGACGAACGGGAGAGCCAATGGCAAATGAGGTTTGAATATCTTACATCACAGTTAGAGGCTCTTCAAGCTTCCCAAAGAACAACTTCAACAATGAATGAGCCAAGTGCACCTGATCCTCTTGATGACTACCACGAGGAGTGCTACTTACATCTTGACGAGCCTTGCCTACACCCTGTTGCTAAGGCTCTCAAGTACCCAAATCACACCACCATTCATAACAGGTCTATCCGGATGATCAAGTAAAAGTGACAGTCATTTCCGTGATAAAGGGCTAAGAAATGACATGTGTTCCATTTTGTACTAAAGAGGTCACAACTTTAGGGCAAGCAATGAAGAGCTTTATTGTTTGGCCTAAAAGGCTTGTGTTCGATACTGCTCAAGAAGCTCAAGAAGCTCAACCACCAATTCTTCTCCCACAGGTACTCAAGTTGTCTATGAATTGACCTTTATTAACAATGTTATTGATATATGTGTGTAAAGTTGATGTGATTCTTATTTCCAGAATTTTAACGGTGAGAAGTACCTATATCTGAATCTGCTGTGGACGATGCAACCTGGATTTGAGCGTAATCTTTTAATACCTACTGGAGTCGTCAATCCACTAGTAGAGGAGAAGATTTGGTTGCAAAGTTCTCGAGACGTTAAGGAGTTCTTGATGATGGAAGAGCTTGAGCAAAGCTGGCTTGATTTGGCCGTCTGGTAAGTGTGTAATATTTTTATCAATATAGTTGAATATTGTAATGAGTCTTTAAGTTCTAATCCATTACGCCATGTCTAATAGGTACTGCCACAGCTTATGCCAAAGAACCCCAAAGGAAAAGTTTTGCCGGTTTCTATGCCCTTCTAGACTGGCTTATGATGAAAACGCCTTGAAAGTACTTAAAAGGAGTAAGAAAACTCATTTTTGGGAGATGCAATCTTACGTTGAGCTGCAGATGGGCCTTGATTGCGGCACTCTTTATTTTGCCCCCGTTTTGAATTGGTAATGAGTTATCTTTTACACAATATATATTAAATGTTATGTCTTAGTTTAATTAACATTTATTTTCACTTATATCTTTCAGTGAACATTGGACTCTGGCTATACTTTGCCCGAAAGAGTTCAGGATTTTTTGGTTTGACTCTTTAGAGGGATTTATTAGCGACGATCACAGAAAAGTCTTCCACAAGTAAGTTTCTCTTTTTTTTTTACTTTTATGGTTGATAATAATATATCTTTATACTATATATAACATTATTGTTATGATTTTGTCTCTTTTGAAGAGGAATATTAAAATGGCATGATGCTCAAGATACTGATTATTACACAGCTAGTCAGACTTCGATTAATGTTATAAACGTAAAGGTAAAAGCAATTTTTATATTCATTTTCATTTATATTGCTTTTAGGCATACCCGAACTACCATGATATTGCTGATATTATCTGTGATTTATCAGTATCCAAGACAGCGGGGCTTTGTAGAGTGCGGATATTATGTCTGCAAATACATGCTGGATATTGTATATCAAGATCAAATTAAGCAAGGGAGGAAATTCCAAAAGGTATGCACGCTTCTAACATATATCTCCAAGAAAATAGTGATTTCTAATTGTAAGTGGTACTTTCCTTGTCTTTTTTAATATTGTTTAATTATGTTGCAGCTTTTGGAGGGACTTTATGGACTTAGTACTGACTCGTTTAAACAAGATGAGGATATTGACTTTGTACGAAACGCACTTGCAGAATTTTTAATCACTATGTGAGGCAGAAATTGTATAGGCTTAGATTGTTGTAGCTAAATTTTGAACTTATTACTAGTAAGGCAAAGATATAAAACTTAGATTATGCCTTTTGTATTTTGTTGTCTAAGTAAGGTAATATTTATGGGATACATTTTTGCAATTGCTCTGGTATTCTGTATTGTGCAGTAGTATGATATTGAAAGTGGTTTGTAAATGATCTGCAAGAATGCAGATGGCTATAAAATGCATTTACAAAATAAAAAAAAAACCCCTTTCACGTCCACATTTGCGTAAAGTGTGGTCGTGATAGGTGCCTCCTAAGAGGCTATCACGTCCACACATATTAGAGTGTGGACGTGATAGCCCTATCACGTCCACACTTTATAAGTATGGACGTGATAGCTTCAAGCTATCACGTCCACTGTGGACTTGATAGGGCTATCACGTCCACACTCTCATATGTGTGGACGTGATAGCCTTTTAGGAGGCACCAAATTACACAACAAAACACTTGTCGCTTACCGGCGTTTATTTTTGCCTCTTTCCGGCGTTTTTTCCGGCGAAACAACTCTACGGTGTTTTTGCAAATCGCCGAAAAAAAAACGTGGAAAAGTAGCACATCGGCGTTTTTACAAACGCCGTAGGGTACCCACAAACGCCGAAACGCGGGATGCAGAAAATAATATAATATTCAGACATACCGGCGTTTCCCGAAACGCCGGTATGTCCATTATTTTAATAATTGACATACCGGCGTTTTGATGAAACGCCGGTATGCTATTATTTAATATAAACTTTTTCGGCGTTTGCAGAAACGCCGAAAAGTGTTTAAAAATTATTAAAAAAATAATTTTCGTCCCAATTTAACATTAAATTGGGACGAAAATTTAGTATTATAGATATAAATAAAAAATATTAATAAATAATAATGATAGAAAAATCATATTACACATATTAAAAGAAAATAATACCTATAAGAATAACTAAAGTATATCAAATATAAAAATTAACAATTACATAAAAATAAACAAAAATGAAGCAAATATAAATAAAAAGAGATATGAAAATAAGCAACCACCAAATGTGCAATGAGGGGGGAGCACCACTATTTATAATGATCGCTGAGAAACAAATAGAAAGAAGTAGGAAGGAGCAAAAAACGAATGAGCAAGGGAAAATGAGGGGGGAGCATCGCTATTTATAGGGAAGGTGGAGCATACCGGCGTTTATGATGGGAACGCCGGAAAGTGATATTGTATTATTATTTTACCGGCGATTTCGCAAACGCCGATATGCATGGTTTGTTTAAAAAAATATTATTTAATACTTACCGGCGTTTTTCTTACACTTATCGGCATTTCCAGGAAACACCGGTATGCATGTTTTTTTTAAAAAAATAATATTTAATACTTACCGACGTTTTTCGTACGCTTATCGGCATTTCCAGGAAACGCCGGTATGCATGTTTTTTTAAAAAAAATATTATTTAATACTTACCGGCGTTTTTCTTACGCTTATCGGCATTTCCAGGAAACGCCGGTATGCATGGTTTTTTCAAAAAAAATATTATTTAATACTTACCAGCGTTTTTCTTACGCTTATCGGCATTTCCAGGAAACGCCGGTATGCATGGTTTTTTCAAAAAAATATTATTTAATACTTACCGGCGTTTTTAAGAATGAAAAACGCCGATATGTGTTATTTTTTTCCAAAAAAAAAGAAAAAGAAAAGCAAATAACAAATTTTTTTATTAAAATATACATACCGGCGTTTTTGTGTCCACAAACGCCGGTATGTGTGCGCGGGAAAGAAGACGGGAAGCGCGCGCCAAATTTTGCAACGTTTCTTTTAGGCGTTTTTTAGAAAACGCCGGAAGGCATGCCATTTCCGGCGTTTTTGATGAAAACACCGGAAGGTATACGCTGGAAAGCGCCGTTTTTTTTTGTAGTGTTAGGTGCCTCCTAAGAGGCTATCACGTCCACACATATGAGAGTGTGGACGTGATAGCCTCTTAGGAGGCACCTAATTTGGTGCCTCCTATACACCTATCACGTCCACAGGTTTGTAACTGTGGTCGTGATAGGTGCTACCTATCACGACCACAAAACTGTGGTCGTGAAAAACACACTTTTTTACGACGCGGGATTCCACGACCACCTATTTCTGGTCGTGAAAAGCCCAATAATGTGGTCGTGAAAAACCTTATTTCCAGTAGTGATCGTCATCATTTTTTATATCAAAGAAATCGCCATAGATTTAAAATATTGATTTCAAAAGTAAAGTAATTGCTTTTATCCTAATCAAGTCATCCTGATGATATCCCTTGAAAAACATGATAAACGTTTCAAATGCAGTTACCCTAATCTAATCATCAAGATAACTCATGTCCCAAAAAAACATGATAACCCCTTAGAGAAGCCTCAATATTCTGGTCCTTCAAATGAAAAAAAAAATATTATTTTGTTTTTGAAAAATCTTGATTCTTCCCTTCAAGATTCTTCTCTATTTCCCGTTTCACCATCTATTGTATGCCCACCCCACTTCTTTATCCTATCTCCTGCAAGTGAGGCCTGCAATTACACGCCCAAATTAAAATAAGCCATAATTGTTATCATTTATCCACAATCACACACAACATGCTCATTTTTCACCAAATAGAGAAAACATGTTCCCAGTTATATTTTCGTAATGGGATCTCATGAAATATACAAGCGGGGAGTTTCACAAGAAAAATGTGGTTCATTATACTCCTACTTTCATGCATACTCGTGTTCTGAAATGAGCTTTTCTTATTTGTGGCTCTTCTTTAGATTTTCTTCTATTATCTTTCCCAGGGTCACTCTGTTTTCTTTCTTAGAGTAACGTACAGAAGTATAAATGGTGAAATACATGGATACATTATAGATGCATAATAGTTGAACTAGCTAGTTTGAATTAGTTGAATACTATTATAATACAGATATTGAGGAGCTACGCAGTGCCTTAGCTGATGAAGTTGACGCAAACAATGAAGAAGTCATTAGTGCAATTATTCATGATGTCGACACAGGCAAGGTCCGTTTACCTAGCCTCTAGATTAAACAAATATTCAGTTTGCCTTGCGGACGATATTTGAAATTGCAAACCAAATTTCCCTTTTATATAGTATGTTTTTTGGGTCCAGAGATGATGGTCTCAGGGGAGTGTGGTGGTTGGTGGAGGAGGGGAGGAGGGAGGGGAGAAAGAGAGAGGGATAGGGTGCGGTTGTGTAATTTTTTTATTTTCAAAGGGGAGACTCACATCTTCAGAAATTATATTAATTAACTCTCAATGCTATATTAGTATTTTTTATTAACTCATTGGCCAAAATGTTCCATTTTTATTGTTCAATAGACAGAATGTTATTTTTTTTAGTATTTTCCAATAGCTCATTTACCTTATGAAATAGTTTATTGGCCAGAATAATATTTAATCCTAAACTTTTTAAATGCGCTTTTCCTAATCAAATCATCATGATAACTCCCATCCCCAAGAAGACACGCTAACTCTTTAGAGAACCCTCAATATTCTGGTACTTCAAATGTAAAAAATATATTTTTTTAAAAGAATCTTCATTCTTCTCTTCAAGTTTCTTCTGTCTTTCCCGTTTCACCATCTACTGTATGCCCACCCCACTTCTTTATCCTAGCTTCTGCAAGTGAGGCCTGAAATTACATGCCCAAATTAAAATAAGCCACAATTGTTATCATTTATCCACAATAACACAAAGCAGGCTCATTTTTCACCAAATAATGAAAACATGTTCCCACTTATAATTTCGTAATGGAATCTCATGAAATATCTGAAATATACAAGTGGGGAGTTTCACAAGAAAAATGCCGTTCATGATATCAATAAAGAAAGATACCTACTTTCATGTATGCTCGTGTTTTGAAATGAGCTCTTCTTATTTGTAGCTCTTCTTTAGATTTTCTTATGTTATCATTCCCTGGGTTATTCTGTTTTATTTCTCATAGTTACACACACAATTATACATGGTGAAATACATGGATACAATATAGATGCATAATTGTTGAACTAGTTTGAATTGGTTGAATACTATTATAGTACTACACTATATATTTCTCTCTGCGGGGATATTTCTTGATAAGAGATCATAATTAGCATTCACGGCAAAATGTACCTCTTTATTCCAGTTGGTTTTATAAACCATTATGGATAAAACGGTTGTCTGTAAAACGGTCCCTGTCAACATTCCTGACCAGATTCCCTGAAAATCAAAATGGAAAGAGAAACAAATTATCCAATGAATGTTTTGACAGAGAATTAAAAGTAAAAATTTCAACATACAAATTATATTTCACATATCTAACAGGAGCATACATGGGCTGTTGAAGAAGTTTTTCCCATATTATTATGTATACACGATCAACTGAATATGTACTCCTACGGTTATAGATGTGGGAGATAGAGAGGGGTTTCACTTTAACACTAATAAAACATATATAGGACTTCAATCTATTTACATACCAAATTTATAGAATTTTCATTAGAAAGTATGTCATAGGTCATACAAATATATAAAATGTTAAGGGAATTGTAATTCGAACACAAGTGTTTTAATAAAACTGACACATGTTCAGGGAATTGTAATTCGAACACAAGTGAAATAGGGAAGAAGTTGATTAGGGTGCTGTTTTAGATAAAAGATGAAATCATAATTAACTTAATATAACATCCTTAATTATTCTAATCTAATTAGATAAATAATTATTATATTTAAATTTGGAGGGTGCATTTGATATGATAACGTACATACCAAAATAAATGAAAAATAATGTGAGCAATATAATAGAATATGCATGAGAGTTTGTCTAAGCTCAATCGATAGACTGGCAGAAATGATAGACACAAATATTTCGGTTTCGAAAGTTCAATATATACTTGCACGTACCATGACTCCAAGTTTGAGCTTATAACCAAAAATGAGACCAAGAGGAACACCAAAGAGGTAGTAACAAGCGATGTTAACATAAGCAACAGCACTTTGCCATCCTGCACCAATTGCTACTCCTGAAAGAACAGGTTGGACGTTGTTGATGATGATGCAAAAAGCCAACAATGGTGTTAACTTTGCTACCATTTCCTTCACTTCTTCGTCCTCCGCGAACAACGCTGGATAATGTTTCCGGAAGACGATCAGCACAAGCGACATCACCAACCCCATTGCAAAGGATGTTATTACGGCTACCACCAACGAAAACTTTGCCGTTCTTGGATGTGCTGCTCCCAGTTCATTTGAAACTCTCACACTACACGGACGTACGACTCATTATTATACATTATATATAATGCACACCGGCCATACTTGTGTGTTTGTACCTGTAGTTAATAAATGCATATGTACGCATGTGTATATGCATTATTTTCAAGCTACGTTTGGTGAAGATTATGTTTGTGTGCTGTCGAATTATGTATTTGATGTGATTATAGTGTACTGTGTGCATTGACTCCGATTTATAATAAGAAATTGAAGAAAATATAAATAGTCACATTTTACAATATTGAACTGATGAATAAGTAGTAATTATTCTCTAAGTGACTTGTTCTAGCTAGAGGTGATGTGGTTGAAGGGATATATAAAAATATAGAGGTGAATTGAAAGTCACACCTAACGGCTGCATTCATTCCGAAGGAGACCATGATAGTCCAACCCAATATGTTCATGCTGCAGAAATTCATTCAATATTATGTGAGGAAAGTGAAGCCCAAGCTGATGTTTTTGAAGAAATTATGGTGAACACTTAACAGTTTAATTAGCATAATTTATGATAAATTTCACTAAGTGATCTACATAAATTAAAGTCAACGAAGAGACATATATGTCTACAGACATGAGATAAGGCAGGGATGCGTAGATTAATTATCAAATACTATTTGCTCTATGTTTAATTTAAGTATCTCTATTACACGAGCAATACCTCTCTCTAAAATGAAAGGGCAAAAGCGCTATCTGACAATTAACTATTTTAGTTCGGGCAAAACTAATAAATGACTATTTCGCGATGCATAAATAATATCGAATTTTGTGAACCGGTGCAAAAATAATAAAACCAGTGCTCGATGTTAATTTGTAGTTATGTGAAACCTTTCTGATATTATTTTCAAATTGAAAATATCTTTTTGTCCCTCCTAATTAAAACCTTGTTGATACTAGTTAACATGGGAAGATGAAAGGCGGAAGGAAGAAGGGTTGAATTTTAATTGTGATGGGTTAAAAAAGTATTTTTGCTTTAGAAAATAATATCAGAAAGGTTCTACAAAACTACAAGTTAATATTTAGTACCAGTTTTATTATTTTTACACCAGGTCACAAAGTTAGTTATTATTTATGCACCGCGAAATAGTCATTTATTATTTGTGCCCAAATTGAAATAGTTAATTATTAGATCAGTGTTTTTCCCCAAAATGAAATACAAATAGAGAGAACTACAAAGATACTAGTCCTATATGATGTTATATAAGATTTAGCTTGCTAGGTAATCCATGATTGTTAGTTTTAAAAAGTATAAAAAGTGAAGGGAAGGATTCAATTATAGAGGATTCGCTCTCGTGATTTTAATAATGCTTTTGAAATCGGTTAGAACATGACGATTTAGCTAGCAAGTAAATAGAGAAAAATACAAAGTTACTGATCCTATAAGATGCTATTATATAGGACTTAGCTAGCTAGCTAGGTACTTAATGATTTTGTTTTTAAAATATATAAAAAAAATGAAGGGAATGCTTCACTCCATGATATATAGATAATTAGTTCTCAAAATTACAGTAATACGCTTGAAAGCGGTTAGAATATGAAGCCATATCAAATGAATAGTTAGTTGACTTGGTTAGTGAGTTTTAACTCCATAAGAATAAAAACGTGTATTTAAATCTCGGGAAGTTCTCTCATTAGGAGAGGAGAAAATCATGCCTATATGAACAACACTCATATCTCTCGAGTCTAAATTAGTCGGTTGTTAATAAGTGTAAGAAGGTTTTTGTTTGTTATTGTAAGAAAGTCAAATTTGGATGCTTTTAATATTCATTGTTAAGATCGGTTTGTTTCAGATGTGAAGGGCTCACTTTCACCATGTTCCAAATGTGACGTATACAAGACAACAGAGATCTCCAAGCAAATGATAAAGAAGTAGTGTAGTTCTATACGAAACTAGTCTACATATATATACACACATGTATGAGTGTATTTATAGGTCTTAGCGCAAGTGGAGAAGTCAACTACATATATAAAATCAGAAATTTATCACAGCTTTGCTTTGGTAACTTTGACAAAGATTTATAGTCACTTTTACGATTGATTTGACATTTTTCGAAATTAAGAATATTGAATACTTGAATTAATAATTCAAGGGCAAAAGTGCTGATCTAACAACTAACTATTTTATTTTGAGTAAAAATAATAAATGACTGTTTCGCGGTGCAAAAATAATAACTAACTTTATGACCCGTGCAAATGTAACAAAACCGGTCACAGTGGGCTATCTACTGTTCGATTTTTGTGAGGCAAATTTAAACGGCGTTAAGCCCACTGTCACCGGTTTTGTTACATTTGCACCGGGTCACAAAGTTAGTTATTATTTTTACACCGTGAAACAACATTTATTATTTTTGCCCAAAGTAAAATAGTTAGTTATTAGATCAGGGCTTTTGCCCTAGTCATCTATATAAATATCAGACATTCTATTGAGGGTGAACTGTTAAATTTTGAAAGTTATATGTATAAATATCAGACATTCTATTGAGGGTGAATTGCTAAATTTTGAAAGTTATATGTTTTGGTTTAGTTGTTTTTTCTCCTAATTTTATTCATTTTGCTATTCTTGTTGATTGACTCAAACGTCCACTAGTCACATGGGGTTACGGTAACAAACAGATTAATAAAATGATGATAATAATGGCAAGAGAATCTAATCAACACTTACCAAATGGATAAGGCATCCACTGAGATCTCAGCGTTCTTGAGATATCCAGCAAAAAGGATCAGGGCCATAAAATACCAAACCTCCAAGCTGCACCAGTAATTTAAAATTAATAATTAATTAATATTGATCTCAAATCTTGTGGCTTTTTGAAACTTTGACCAGGCTGCTGTACTACTAGTGTGTGTGTGTGTGTGATATTTTATTGACAATTAATTAATGAAGTGAAATTCTGGCAAAATAATTTACAAAATGATGAGATGAAAATATTATCTAGAGATCTCGGATCAACTATCAACTTTCAAAGTCGACCCACATATCAATTTCATTTTGTTCATGATGCAATTCACACTTCATCAATTCACATGCAGCACCGTGATTGTATTTGACTTATATCCATTAATGGAAACATTTAGGTATAAAATATTAAGATAGTTTTTTCATCAAATTGAAAATAAAGCAAAGTAAAACTATCAGAATAAAGAACAATTACATGGTTTAGATGGTTTAGCAAGGGTGCTTTCAATATTGTCAGATCCATTGGACTGATTACAAAGTAAACTTTTTGAAAACTTTGAATCATGGATATATAACTCTGCTAATATTAAAAAACTTTAGTCATGAAATCACCCTTATCATTTAAATTTTCTCATATCTCGTCTGATAATTAATTATATACTCATTTAATTGCAATGAATTTCATTCCTACAAACTTTGCGTTATATGTCTTGAGATACTAATGAAATAAAAAATATGGGAGTGATCAAAACAAATGACAGAATCAGAGGTAAGATCAGAGATTTATTGTAAAGTTTTAAGAATATAACGGATCATTGTGCTATTGTGTTGTGTGTGCTTAAATTTTTAATTAAAAATATGTTGTCCCAACAACTTTCATTTCCTCAATACATCTCAAATTATTCGAGATCCTATTGCCTTTTAATTTAAAGATGAAAATAGTTTTCAATAACAATAGGCTAAAAGTTTTTATTAGTTATGACCTAATTATAAAAAGGACTAACCAACAACTTTATTTAAGGGAGATTTCATAACATAGGCTATAAGTTTATTAGCTGGACAAATTAAAGATGTTGGCAAAAAACAATAGCTATAGTCAAAGCCAAGTTGCTCGGGTCAAATTTATTGGCTAGATCTGAGAAAATAATTTTATTTGCTAGACAAAGACATGCCACCCTTATTACCAAAAGATATACTCCTTCCCGTCCTAAATATAAGACTTGATTGATTTTTTTTTAAAAAATCCTTAAAAAAGGAAAATAAGTTAATTATAAATTGATTTACCTAATTTTTTCCCTTAAACTAGTTTATTTTACCTATAAACTAATGGATAATCTAAAAATATATCAAATATGTCATCATTTAATAAGCTATTTCACAAATTTAATCTATAAAAAAATTCAATTGGTCCTATTTAAGACCGGAGGTAGTATAAGATAACATGCTCAGATTAGTTACATTATTCAAATAATGTTTTCTCCCAAAACTAAGTTTCCAATATAACCACCGCTTGTTACTTTATATTTATTTTTTTCTGTTTCTGCAGAAAAAAATACTTATTTTGGTTCCATTTAGTATTATCAATTGTTTTTTACTGAATATATATATATATATATATATATATATATATATATATATATATATATATATATATATATATATATATATATATATATATATATATATATATATATATATATATATATATATATTCTTACTCTCAATATAAGACAAAATGATTTTTTTAATAGATTAAGAAAGTCAAATGGGATATACTTAATTTTAACATATTATAAATTATATATTAGTTTATAAGTAAAATTAATCTATTTTTAAAAATTATGTAAATAGTAAAAGGTGATTTTTTGCCATAAATGCTTAAAGAAGGTTATACCTTTAATTTTTTAAAAAATAATTAAATTTAATATTATAATATTTAGAGGATACGCACGCAATTACTTTAGAATTTTTTTTTTACAATTTTTATGAAACTTCCTTAATTAATCCCTAAACTAATACAAATAATCTCCCGTCATGTAGGAGTAATCCCATAAATCTAATCTTTCCTGTATTTTATTTCATGAAGGTAACCAAATATGTGGTTTGATAAATGATTTAAAATTGATAAACAACTAAACCCTACTGCTTTTAGAAACCGCTCGTACAAAATTTTCATTATCTTATATAGGGTAAATGTGCAAAAATACTCATATAATTATAAAAATTGTGCAAATATTCATTATTTACCAACACATAGTTATATCAATACTGAATACAAAGTTCCCTTGAAGAGGGAGAATTGCAATTTTTTTTGATACATCGGAAAATAAAGAGGAGAATTGCAATTTAATCCAATGGAAGGTGATTAATTATAATTAAGTCATAAAAATCAAATTACAATGAAATCTCTAAAGAACTAAGTAATATTAAATGAATGTGTCAAGAGTTATCTATCCAGATTATTGATTCGTCAATAACAAATAAGTTTTGTATAGTTGTTAATACAAATGTTCCTCCATTCTTAAATATAAGACAAATTTTGAATTTTAATTGATTCTAAATATAAAACCACTTTCTTATTGATCCCAATTTTCCCCAAATCATCCCTGCTAATCTTATATAATTATGGTGAATAGATAATATTTTGTAATAATTACTAATTCAATTAACATATTTAATCTAATTAAATTAGGTAAAATGGTTATATTTAACAATATTTAGAAAATGGAAGGACTAACTCCTAAAACAAGCTATTTAATATATGATGTCCCACTCATTCAATGCACTTAAGCTTAGCAACGTGGTGGGATTCGGTTGTTGGGGACTTGGGAATTATTTCTAATTAAATTAGTTAGTCATCATGATTTTGGACCTGGTCAGAGTTTCAACCAGACAACAAAGCCAGCAAGCAACTATGAAACACGTGGAGAAGAAGAAGGAAAAAAAATGACGGTGATGATACTGATGATGATGATGAAGAAGAATATAAGTAGATTACTTACCAGAGCATAACAGCAGAAGCAAGAGAAAGCCTAACAAAACCCCAAAGATCCTGGAAAGCCTTCCAAGAGAATCCACTCCAAGCTCTCCCACACACACCACTAAATATATACACCAGTTGTCCCACCACTATCAACCACCACGACGTGTTCAAGACCACCGCAGCCCCCACCAGCCCCCTCTTCGCCTTCAACATCAGCCCCCAACTCGCCACCGTGTGAACCACCAGCGCCGCCGCCGATATCCAAGCCATCACCATAATTCTGCTTTGTGCCTGCAAGAACTTTTGGATCGGAAAATTCATGGCGTATGCAAACAATTGTGGGATCATCCACACAGCGAATATTCCTGCTGCCTCTGATATCGCTGTCGTTTGGCCTATGGCCTTAAGGATTTGCCTTGCGAATATGTAAAGTAGGCATAGGAATAGAGCTGTTGTGTTGAGTATCACCCATGATCTCTGCATGTATATGCCTAACATGTCTATTTTTCCCGCCCCATATGCTTGCCCACATAGTGTCTCCAATGCGCTTCCCATCCCAAGCTGATTCAAATTCAGATAAAAAAAAATTCAGAATTAGAGATAATCTTTAAGTCCCATGTTGAAAGATTGAGAGGTGAATTAAGGGTATATATTGTTAACATAAGTCTATGAAATTGACAAATTAAGAAATTCAGAGAGATGAAGGTGAACCCTATCAAATTGTGCTAATCTTTTTGAACTTCTATGATAGAAGACAAAAAATATATTTCAGAAACACAAAATCAGGGGATTCTTAGTTAACTCCCACGTTGAAAGATATAGAGATGAATTAAGGGTATATAATGTTGAGGTGAACCATATCAAATTGGCTTAAACCACTTTTGTCAACGAGTCTAACATAAGTATACACTCTAAGGAGGTTTCTTGTTTTTTTAGCTTTTACCATGGCACCGAAGCAGAAGCCAGCGATGACGGAGTTTTCGACGGAGACGGCGGCGAGTTGGAGGGTGCCAACGTGGCCGGCGAGGAGCTGAGTGATGGCGCCGAGGGAGTATTGAGAGATGGAGGTGAAAATGGCAGGACCGGCTAGGTACCATAGCTTCTTAGATTCGATGATGAATTCAGTGAAGAAATCTTTGGGGGTGTTTATGGGACCGATGTCCGAAGATTCCGCGCTGAAAACTGCGGTCGCGGCGGTGGCGGAGAAGTGGTGGTGAGTTTCCTCCGGTGAGGAGGCTGTGGCGGTGAGGAGGGGCTGCCTGTAATTTTGGACATCATCCATTGACATGAGAGAGATATTTATTTTAAAATATCAGAATTTTATTTAATGCTTAGTCTGGCTGTATGTGAGCATATTTATAAACATTGCTGTGTATGGTAATTACCATTTAAAGTTTTCAAATTATAGGTTACTCCTGTGTTTTACTAAAATTATTCCAAAGCATTTATGTATATGAATGAATTAGGGCCCATTTAGTTGGATGAAGAAAAATGAATGATGGAGTGAAAATGACAAATGAGTGTTTAAGGTTAAAAATAGAAAGTACAGCTAAATTAGATAATGATGGGAAAGTAAAGTTTGTAGGATCAGAAAAAGTGTGAGATGAGGAGAGAAAGCTAGTGGATCCGAGATATATAGAAATCATCTTTCTCAATTTCATTATTGAATTCAAGTCAACCAAATTGGCCCATATGATTGTGACAAGAATGATGAATGAATTAGGTGGCAAAAGTTGTTATAAAATAATCAATTCAAATTCTAACTTACTATGTACTATGTATGAAAGGGTCGGGATTCTCTCAGAATCCCTACCCTCATAATCCCTCATTGTCCTCTCACATGTTGGTGATGCTACCAAAATTTTAATAAAAACTCCGCAAGTGTACGGATCATAAATTTAGTAAAGTGGTAGTTCAAGGTCGATCCCACAGAGACTCAGGCAATTAATAACTAGACATTAGATCTCCTATTTTCATTCAAGTTGAGTAAATAAAAGAAAATTGATTTTAATTACCTAATATCTAAGAAAATAAAATAAAACAAATATTCACACAAATGGAGTTCACGAGTCAAAAGAACAACCTAGAGCCACTAATCTCTTATCTGCTTCCTAGATTTTATTCCCACTAAGTTAATTATGAATTAATTCAACTAGCTAATCTAGAATACTAGTGTCTATAAATGCCTTTCGGTTTCCACCTATATCCTTGCCTAGCTTAATTACACAATGTCTTGCACTAATTTACTAAGCCAATTAATACCGGTACCGCTCTAATGTGACTATGTAGGGCTTCTAGGTATATGTCTATCCTAGTCGCAAATCAGATTAACAATCCAATCCTACACTATTTAATCCCATGGTCTATTTAAAATTCTCTCTTCCGAGTTCAATTCTAAATTCCCTAAACATGTCTAATGGTGATCAAACACTAAACAAGTTAATCGCTAAAAGCAAGATTAAATAAACTAAATCAAATTAACCATGACTAAATAGTGGGAAATAAAATACTAAGTTACAAACAAGTTCATAGTACTCTAGGTTGTAAAGGAAATTAAACACACATAATATCTAAAGCAACCCAACAAACAATTAAGTTTAGATCCAAACCATAAAGAAAATCCAAGAGATAATCTTGTAATAACTCTACTGATTTGAATCCCTCTTGAGCAATGGAAAAGACTTTGCTAAAGTAATTCCCAGGTGTTACACAAGTCGTCCTCTAGCTTCCAACTTCTGCATGCGTGATGGGTTTGTAAATGAATGTGATTAATCCTTCCACAAAAGGACAAAATCTGCCTCTTCCAGCTTCCTTCCTTTCCTCTGTGCGTGTATGTGCTTCAGCTGCCTCACTTCCTTTCTTTTTCGTCTGTGAATTCTCCGTCCGTGCTTGGGCTTAAGGAATGGGAAGAATTATTTCCAGCCTCCCTTTCTCCTCAATTGCATGTGTATATTTATAATAAAATAGTTCAACACCATATTGTCTTTGTCTTGCATATTAAGTTTCTTTTCTTTCCTTTTCTTGTATGATGAATGCACATAATCAAATCAACCCCTTCTCTTTATTTCCTTTTTCATTAAATCTGCATTCATGAAGAGAAAGAAATAGGAAATAATCACAATGACTCAATCACATAATCTCATTAATAGGAAACTTCTCATCAAAATATTTCTTTTAATATATTAAGTTTCCTATTTCAATTAAATTTCATATTTTCCAAAAGAATCACTCATATACTCTCAAATTACTTTCTTTCCAATTCACATCAAAATCAATCAATTATTTAATTCATGACTCCCCAAATACAACAAAATATTTCCTAAAAACCACTAAATGTGGGGAGTCATCACACCCCCACACTTGCATTAAATCTTGTCCGCAAGATTTCAAATTGTTAACACATTAGCACAAAAAATGAAATCAAGTTTTTATCATCACAAAGTTAGAATCAATTCAAACTCTCAACAATTAAATTCTCTTAGAAATCTCTCTCACCATCCCTAAATGCAAGCAATAAGGCAATCAATTTGATATAGATGAGTCACAAAAGCATGTCCCTCACCGGTCAAGTGTTTACACTCTACTCTCAAAGTATATAGGGTTGTGTTTCACTCAATTCCATCTATGTAGTCCAGCTACCATAGGCTTGTTTATCATCTCGATATCCACTCTTATATCTCAATGCACACACAAATCAAAAGGACTTTTAAGGGTTGTAATGAAAAAGGTAGGATAATGAAATGAAAATGAGATTGAGGTATATTTGGAAAGTGCTAAACCATTTCAATTATAGTAAGGAATGAAGGAATCACATAACTTGATAAGCACATAGGGGTTGACTCTTTTGAACTTCACAATTCTTCGATTCTTCTTTTTTTTCTTTTCATCTTCTTTTTCTTTTCTTTTCTTTTCTTTTTCACACTTTG
The DNA here is from genome assembly GCA_029929735.1 of Mimosa pudica. NCBI lineage: Eukaryota > Viridiplantae > Streptophyta > Magnoliopsida > Fabales > Fabaceae > Mimosa > Mimosa pudica. The sequence continues at coordinate 5,852,985 of JAKELP010000017.1, read as the reverse complement.
TGTGACTTCTTTTTTTTCCTTTTTCACCCTCACCTTTTTTTTTCTTTTCTCCTTTCTTCAACACTTATATTTCCCCTTTTTCTTTTCTAATTCCTTCACCCTTTTCCATATGAATATAGTATAACACTTTTCAAAGCGTAAATGGAAGAAATAGATAAGAGATGAAAAATTGCATCAAAAGAATTCAAAGGCTAAAATATGCAATCTTTCTTTTTAAAAGAGAAGTAGGCTCAAAAGGGTTAAGCAATGGAAATAATGTAAAAAGGATGGCTATTTGGCTAAACTGGCTATGAAACGAAGGCCTTAATCATTTTTGTGCATGCAAGAGATTTGAGCGTTAAAGAGATTCAAGACAAGTTCTAGAGGGGAAATTACAATAGATGTACTCACTCATGAAAGAATAAAATTAAGGCTCAAATTTCTCACAGGGTTTTTTTTTGACATACTAGAGTAATTTATCTAAATCAAATAGCTTACCTTTTCACTTACATTCAAAGAGGATGAAATCAAAGTCTAATCAAACCCAATTGTTTCAAGTCCAAATCAATCCCAAAATTGGCAAAAAGATTTTTTTTTAAGAAAATTTTACAAAATGAAAGCTTGAGGACAATCTTTAAAGAACAATGATACCCTTATACCCCCACACTTAGATGTCACGTTGTCCCCAATGTGAACATGTAACACAAGTAGTGGAATTACAAAAATATCCATAACAAGTGTAAAGATGACAAATATTTCAACTTTCATATCAACCAAGCATAGTACTCAAGAGGCACACCATCAAATCTAACCATCACACTGTTAGAATCTTAAGTTTTGATGGTGACTAAGGTATGATATGGTCTAGTACTTAAGAGAACATAATCAGCACTTAGGAAGGATTAGATGACATGGTTAGAATCCTGAGTTAGATCACTTGAGAATGTAAGATCACTTCCGGATAGATTAGGACTTGCGCATGCGGATGAATGTTTTCATCCCCCAGCATCAGCAAGTAAATCACTGGGAAATAACTTAGTCCATGAGAATTAGGTACACAAAATCTTAAGACTAAGCTATGTTTCAATCGGAAGTGAGTTTGCTTCCTGTTAGACTTAGACTGGCGCAGAGCGACAGAATAGATATTACCCCAAGCGTCAGTGAGTCTACTTCCCCAAGTGAAAGCGCTTCCTGTTAGACTTAGACTGGCGCAGAGCAATAGAATAGTTATTACCCCAAGCGTCAGTAAGTCTACTTCGCCAAGTGAAAGCACTTCCTATTAGATTTAGACTGGCGCAGGTTGATAGACTAGATATAACCCCGAGCGTCAGCGGAAATGCAACATCAAGTGACTGGCGCAGACTGATAGAATAGATTTCACCCTAAGCGTCAGTGAATTCACCACGTCAAGTAAAAGTGCTTCCGATAGCTCAGTGACTAGCGCTGAGTGGTGGAATTAAATAGACTAAGCGAGAGCAAGTCATATTGAACTAAATCCCTCATCAAGCGAATTTACTTCCGGATGTAGAAGTGCTTCCGGATACCCCTTAGATTTAGGGATCACCCACTGCATGAGACTATATGATTATATTGCTAAACTAACGTTCAAGTGCAGCACACTCAGTAAGGTTGCTTCCGGATGAGAAGTTGCTTCCGCAAGCAATCAGAATGTCTGAACGTTCAAAGAGATGCAGTGTCAGAATGCTTTTGTCAGAGCAGAGGTGTCAGGACTACTTTTCAGAGATAAAGCAAGTCAACCCTGCTAAACATTAATGAAGATGCACTTCTCAACGGTAACATAGGATTAACGGCTTTATTCAAACGTTCATATTCAACCTGCCACAGAAGCCTATGAAGCCGAGTATAAAAGAGACATTCATTCAGAAGAGAAGACATGGAAGAAAAAGTGAGAACAGAACAAAGTATCTGATATATCATACTCTTCATTCTACACATCTTCTACTACTCTCAGATCCAGATTTGTGATATTTTTCAGAGAGTAATTTTATTGTACTTAAGTGAGTAACATCATCCACTCTTAGAGAGAGTTAGTTTTGAGCTTAAGTGTTTAGCACAATCAGTTCATAGAGTGAACATAGTGTAAACTTACAATTTGTAAGGGGGAGCATTTAGAAGTTTTCTAAATCTCCATAGGTTGCAAGTTAGCCCGTAAAACTTGCATTTGTAAGGTTTGCAGGTGAACCCGGTGTAAAACCTGTGGGTTGTTAGGTGAACCCGTGCTCGTAAAACCTAAAGTGTAAAGGCTTCTCTTGTGCCCGGTTTAAACAAGAATAGTGGATTGGAAATCTCAGGTGTGGCCTGGGGACTGGATGTAGGTCTGGGTGACCGAACCAGGATAAATTTGTGTGTGCATATATTTATACTTGATCATTCTATTTTGCATCACATAGCATACTGACTTGTGCATAGCATTATTTATTATCATCATCACCGAGCACAAGCAGTCTTTCGAAAAGAGTTTAAGTTTTTATTCCCTCACCCAATTCACCCCCCCCCTCTTGGGTGACAGCCACGAATTTCATTTGGTATCAGAGCAGGTCACTTGTTTAAAGGATCAAACGATCTCAAGTGCAAAGACCTTGGCTGATTTGGGTTAAAATGTTTTCCAAAGGCTTTGATCATACCATTCCACCTGTGTTAGAAAATATTGATTTTTGTTGGTGGAAAGCAAGAATGGAAAGTTTTATAAAATCCACTAGTTTGAAAATGTGGGATATTTTTGAAAATGATTTTGATTTCAAACCAAGAGGAAACTGGACTGAAAGGGAGAAAAATTTGTTTTCCTTAAACATTAGAGCAATGCAAATTTTATACAAAGGCTTAACTGAAAATGATTTCCAGAAAATCAAACATTGCTCTAGTGCTAGAGATATTTGGAATACTCTTGATGTGATATATGCTTCTAACCCATCTCTTGAAAGCACAGCTGTCCAAAGCTCAACTCGTGCTCTTTGTGGATCATCTACTGATGAGCTTCTGGAAGCTGATATTGAGGAAGCAGACTTCAGTGAAGAGAGTATCCATCTCTGCCTAGAAGATTCAGAAAGTGAGGTATCTGGATCTGAAATTGAACTCTCTGATTTGCAAGATGCATACAATGAGTTATATACTGAATATTGTAAACTTGCAAAAGAACTTCTAGGCTTAAAAGAAAAGGATAGGAAACCTGAAAAACTATTTTCTTCTTCTACGTCCAAAGTTTCCAAGGTTTCTCTTAAAGAACTAGTTGTTCCGATAGTTAGCCCACGATCGGCAGAGAAAACTTCAACATGTCTTGAAAAATGTTTTGATTGTAAACACGTGTTGAAGGAAAAAGAAAAGCCTTCAAAAGAAACTGAGATTTCAAAGGAACAAAAAGCTTTTCTAAAAGAAACTAATCATGATAATGATAGAAAATCTCATTTTGATTATCATTCCATTATCTGTCATTATTGTGGTAGATTAGGACATATTTCTCACACATGCAGTCTTAGAAGAAATACAAATGTGAGAAATAAGTTTGTATGGATTCCTAAAGGACAAGTAAGGTCCAGTGCTAACCATGTAGGACCCAAGTACAAATGGGTACCAAAACATCCTCCTAGTGCCTTACTTGTGCAGGATAGATCAAGAGTTCCTCTTATCCCAAAGAAGAGAACTCGTGGTGATGCAACTGCTGAAACCCACTGGTACAATCATAAGAAGCTGTCGGCCACCACAAGGGACAATGGTTCTGTCTCAAGGATGAGCTATCACAAAGTTCCATTCAACTATCCTGAGAAGAACAAGAGAGAGTGGATTCCTCGATCATCATTGAAAAGGCTCTTGAATCCTACCTCTCAGAAGAAAGTGCTTCGAACCAAGGATAAGTATAGAAGATCTCCTTGGGTAAGCAAGGGATCACTTAGCAACGAAGCATTTGATAGTAAAATCTCCTATGCTAATGTTAGATGGACTTATTGAGATCTTACATTAAGCATCCTAAGGTGTGAACATTATATTCATCATAGAAGAAAGCTTGAAGAAATAAGTAATGTTCATAATCTACATACTGTCCATGACTATCTTGATCAAAAACCTTGTATATCCTTGTGCATATAGTCATGAAAGATTCACCATGCCATACACATAGGACGTAATCTAAATGCATGTGAACTATATATAGCCTACAAACTGACCTTCAGATCCAGACTTGGATACAAAAGGAAGGAACTATCTGGTATTTTGTAGGAAGGGCAATCCGAAGGTTCAGCAAGACAAGGGTGAAGAAGACCCTTGCTAAAAGGAAGATCTCCTCCCCCCACAGTGAGCCATCTGATTCATGTGCCCCCAACAATCTGCTAGCTCAGAGGCAAACTTGAGATAGCGCTGAGTGATCAACCTGCGGAGATACCTTCTGCTGAACCTGTGTCTCCCTCTGCGCCAGCACCCAATCTGAGTGAAGAGCTGTGTATGGAGTATGGGTTCAAGAGGCCAGAGATGCCAGTGGTAGTGATCACAAAGTAAATTCATCCCTCTGCACCAGCTCCAATCCATCCTATTAGCCTCAGCAAGACTCAGGACTGTACCTCATCTGAACAATTAGTCAAGTCTTGATAAGCATTCGTCACGCATAGATTTTGGTACTGCTCTAAATATAGATTCCATGCATTGCCAACCAAAATCAAGCGAGCTACTGCTAGATGCGAATGGAGCTATGGTGATATCATTCTTACCTTCCTCTTTACTTGAATAATCACTTGGCTAGTAAATGCATGATGGGCTCAACAGCTTTTATTTCTCTGAAACTGATATGATTTCCCTTATCTGTGATGAACACTTATTTTCTGTAAAAACGACCCTATCATATCAAATTCATTTTCTGATATAATGCATACAGATTTTACAAATTCAAGAAGTCCGACACCTTGAAACTGAACCTTCTTCAAAACCTTCTGAATTTGTGCATGTTGAATCATTGTGTTCTAAGATTTCTGACATTGTTAAGATGATTCGGAACTAGTTTCAGAATTTTGACACTAAAACTAAAAATCTTCCTCAGAGTTTTCATATGGTGTCTAAATCATTTTACTCATATATGCTTAGTGAATTCTTTTAAGGGCACCTCTCATGGAAGAAAATGGTTTATGCATTCACCTTGATTTTTGAAAGATCCTTTTGAAATACAAACTTTCAAAACAGATTCTGATCCTCTTTAAACCTACATGACAACCGTACCTCATGATAGCACTCAAAAGCTATTTCTGATTTTCCATTTCATGTGGTATCTCTTGCATCAACTTTTTCAATGCATAAGCAGCTATGGTTTCGAGAACAATACATCCCTCTTAATTACATCTTTAAGTTCTCAATCTACTAATGATCTCAATTCAAGTTTGTGGTTTAAGAATGTTGACACAGATTATTGAAGCTTGAACAATGAATATAACCAAGAGAGAATGACAACGAAAATGTCTCTTATCAAGATGTGTGGAATGGCTATACCAAACCTGAGAAACTTTCGCCGATACACATGAGCATTTCTATCCCTTACGTATTCTGTTGTGAAATTAAATGGATAGTCTCTCTCTTGTCTGACATGCATTAGAAATCTTAGGAAATGCCTTGAATTAAACTCTGCTAGATCTGTAAAACATGGCATAGTATCACAAGCATGCTATAATCTGTATTAATTTCAAGCTTGTTGATATCCTAAGAACAATGAGATCACATTGAGCATATCTAGAAGAACTCGAGCTAATATTTGGAAATTATTCTCGTAATCATATGCTGAAATTTGATTGTTTTTATAAACCGAATTTAGTCTTAAAATCAAACTATTCTGTGAGCATGAAAATTTCCAGTATTTCATTTTTGTGAGGATGAAGATTTTTTTTTCAAAATTTCATAGTGTTAATAATTCACTTGTCTTCATGATCTAACATGAACATCCTTGAGGCATATTTATTGAACTATACTTGCTTATGAAACTCTGAAAATATGCCACCTGTTTGATACTCTTTGTACTATCACATTGATATTTATCTATGAGAGTAAATAGAGTTCATGTCTTGATAGTGAAATTATGTGAACGTATAGACAATTTCAAAATTAGTTTTCACATAATCATTGCTCATATTTTCTTAAACCAATTAGCAAGCATGATTTCTTAAAATTATTAACTTGTGCTGATTAACACAGATTGACTTGAATGTCCTGAGGATGGTCTTCAATGTTAAATCTTAAGTTCTTTCACTGACCATCAGAAAGCATTTGTTTCCTCAAGAATATGCAGGACCAATCATCAAGTTTGAGCAAGGTTGCTTTCACAACAATCAGCGCCTTCGATAGCAGGCCAACTATTGAACCATGGGAAGAGTAGAGTGACTGCCCAGTCATGTCTGCTTGTGGTTGTAGCTCAGCTTGCCGAAGCGAATCATCAAAGCACTTGCGCTAGGGGTTTCCACTTGAGATAGCACACCTCTTGAAGATGTCAGGAAGCATGCTTATCTGCGTATGATTCAGATTCCTGAATCTAATAGAGTATGAGGACCCCTCATCTGTGGTAATATCTACACCTTACCATCTCTTATATATGATACATACATGGCATTGGTAAGGGTGTCAATTTAAGATGCTTTTCTCAATCTGCATTGACCTCAAAATCATCCTCTACCTTAGAAAATCATCCCAGCTCACACATCTGTATCCTTTATATGACACGCTGGAAAGTAATTGATAACATACCTCTCTTATATGCTTCTATTCTTGATCTTATGATGATTAATTTTTAATATAGAAGAAAAGTAGATGGACATTACTTGTTAATGATTCCTTGAAAATAGAGAGTCACATGCTGTCATCGATAATAAACTCTTAAGATGCTGTGATGAAATTTGTTTGGAAATTATTTTTGGCACTTTTAAAATCACAAATTTCATTTGATTTCATTTCATTTCATATGGTATCACAAATTTCATTCGGCATTCAATTATTTCATTTGATACCACAAGTTCAAATTCACAGATCTCATTTGATTACATTTGGTATCAGATTTCATCTCATTTGAATTTAAAATCACATATTTCATTTGATATCATAATCATCATTTTTAAACACATCAAAATTATTTTTGATATCACGTTAATCAAATCGAGAGGATCAAAATTACTTTTGATATCGTTTACATTTGGAGAGAATTTTCACCTTCAAAAAGAGAATTTTTTTTTTTTTTTTTTTTTGTATGTTTTGCTCTTGACTTAATCCTTGAAAAACATGTTTAGCTATCCTACATAATGATTAGGGCGAATACAATCATTTAGGATCATGAATCATTATTGTTTTCCTTGATAATTCTCGTACGTTGTATTGAATAGTCTAGAACAAATCCTTATTAACGATACATAGGGAGAAATATTAGGTAGAAAGCCCATTCCGAGGAGAACGTTAGGAGTATCCCCATCCCTATTAAGGCTAGCTTGCACTTGTTGAATTTTGATGAAGCCAAAAGGGGAAGAGAGATGAGAGATGAGACATGAGTTGTCTAGAGATGAGATATGAGATGAGACATGAGATGTCTAGAGCTGAAAGGTAAGATAAGATATCTAAGTTTAATTATAGCTCTGGGAGTGCTCTGGGAGTGATCTAAGTTTAATTATGTTCTCTAGTCATCTATGGGTTTGTCATCATCAAAAAGGGGGAGAATGTTAGAATCTTAAGTTTTGATGGTGACTAAGGTATGATATGGTCTAGTACTTAAGAGAACATAATCAGCACTTAGGAAGGATTAGATGACATGGTTAGAATCCTGAGTTAGATCACTTGAGAATGTAAGATCACTTCCGGATAGATTAGGACTTGCGCATGCGGATGAATGTTTTCATCCCCCAGCATCAGCAAGTAAATCACTGGGAAATAACTTAGTCCATGAGAATTAGGTACACAAAATCTTAAGACTAAGCTATGTTTCAATCGGAAGTGAGTTTGCTTCCTGTTAGACTTAGACTGGCGCAGAGCGACAGAATAGATATTACCCCAAGCGTCAGTGAGTCTACTTCCCCAAGTGAAAGCGCTTCCTGTTAGACTTAGACTGGCGCAGAGCAATAGAATAGTTATTACCCCAAGCGTCAGTAAGTCTACTTCGCCAAGTGAAAGCACTTCCTATTAGATTTAGACTGGCGCAGGTTGATAGACTAGATATAACCCCGAGCGTCAGCGGAAATGCAACATCAAGTGACTGGCGCAGACTGATAGAATAGATTTCACCCTAAGCGTCAGTGAATTCACCACGTCAAGTAAAAGTGCTTCCGATAGCTCAGTGACTAGCGCTGAGTGGTGGAATTAAATAGACTAAGCGAGAGCAAGTCTTATTGAACTAAATCCCTCATCAAGCGAATTTACTTCCGGATGTAGAAGTGCTTCCGGATACCCCTTAGATTTAGGGATCACCCACTGCATGAGACTATATGATTATATTGCTAAACTAACGTTCAAGTGCAGCACACTCAGTAAGGTTGCTTCCGGATGAGAAGTTGCTTCCGCAAGCAATCAGAATGTCTGAACGTTCAAAGAGATGCAGTGTCAGAATGCTTTTGTCAGAGCAGAGGTGTCAGGACTACTTTTCAGAGATAAAGCAAGTCAACCCTGCTAAACATTAATGAAGATGCACTTCTCAACGGTAACATAGGATTAACGGCTTTATTCAAACGTTCATATTCAACCTGCCACAGAAGCCTATGAAGCCGAGTATAAAAGAGACATTCATTCAGAAGAGAAGACATGGAAGAAAAAGTGAGAACAGAACAAAGTATCTGATATATCATACTCTTCATTCTACACATCTTCTACTACTCTCAGATCCAGATTTGTGATATTTTTCAGAGAGTAATTTTATTGTACTTAAGTGAGTAACATCATCCACTCTTAGAGAGAGTTAGTTTTGAGCTTAAGTGTTTAGCACAATCAGTTCATAGAGTGAACATAGTGTAAACTTACAATTTGTAAGGGGGAGCATTTAGAAGTTTTCTAAATCTCCATAGGTTGCAAGTTAGCCCGTAAAACTTGCATTTGTAAGGTTTGCAGGTGAACCCGGTGTAAAACCTGTGGGTTGTTAGGTGAACCCGTGCTCGTAAAACCTAAAGTGTAAAGGCTTCTCTTGTGCCCGGTTTAAACAAGAATAGTGGATTGGAAATCTCAGGTGTGGCCTGGGGACTGGATGTAGGTCTGGGTGACCGAACCAGGATAAATTTGTGTGTGCATATATTTATACTTGATCATTCTATTTTGCATCACATAGCATACTGACTTGTGCATAGCATTATTTATTATCATCATCACCGAGCACAAGCAGTCTTTCGAAAAGAGTTTAAGTTTTTATTCCCTCACCCAATTCACCCCCCCCCCCTCTTGGGTGACAGCCACGAATTTCACACACACATATCAACCAGCATAAAGACTCATCACCAAAACAATTCTTAGTCAAATAAAATCAAGAAAAAGTTAGAAGAATACTCCCCTTCCTCTTCTCGATTTCCACTCTTAACTGCTAGTCCATCCAGATCAAGTTGAAGCATCCTTTGGGGCCAAAAGAAGAAAAACAAATCCTACAAACTCAAAAACAAAGCATCAAATACCAAAACCTTGGGTTGCCTCCCAAGAAGCGTTAAGTTTAAAGTCTTCAGCCAGACTTTCCAAACAAATCCTTAGTTATAAGTATCAAAAACCATAATCACCTCATCTTCATTCCTTTTCAAACAGTATAAGTGATCAACCAAAGTAATTACTTGTGCCTTTTCAATCATAGACAATTTCAAAGAACAAGCAGTCACTGATTTCAAAGGAATTAGAATATGCTCATACAAACAATTGGATGTATGTCTTTCTAAGAATAATGAGCATCCAATAAAATCAATTTGACTCTCATCAGTAAGAGTCACAACAGTAATAGGAGAATAATCCAAAGTAGTTATAGGAACACTCACATTAACATATATATCAGAATCACAAGCATTTGAATTTACACTTTGAAGATCAATTAGACACCCATCAGTTTCTCCTAAATCAGTTTCAGGCTCTAAGACAACCTCTAAATCTTCTTTAACTACATGGTCATCCCTATCCTTAACTCCATCATATTCAATCTCATTAGATAACAAAGGGGAACTATGATTAAAGGAGGAATTTTGTTTTAATTCTTCAAGGTCTCTGCACATTTGACTCATCTGTGCTACAAGATTTTGTACTCTTGATTCAAACTTAGTCTCAATTGAGTCTAACCTTTTGAAACATTTCTCTTGCCATTTCAAACACATATCGGCTAATCTTTCTAATATGTCAAATCTTTCTTCTCTATGAGAGATTTCACCATCCTCAAAATTGTTTCCTTGAACATGTGAATAAGATATGAAGGGTGTGTTTATTGCATGTGAATAAGGATCAACATGTGGGTTCCAACACTCATCCTGCTCAAAATTCCAACTAGGCCTAGAAATATCATCAACATAAGTTTGTTTCCTAGTGAAATCATCTCCTATATAATTTATGGTAGACAAAAATGGACAATTTCCTGGTACATGATTATTTCCACAGTGATAACATCGATACCATTTATAATAATTAAGCTCTGAAAAGTAAATCTTTCTATTTTTTCAAAAGAAAAAAAAAACTCAAACTAAAACTACTTAAAAATTTCTAATTCTAATTACTAATTGCCATGAGTCCCCGGCAACGGCGCCAAAAACTTGATGCTACCAAAATTTTGATAAAAACTCTGCAAGTGTACGGATCGTAAATTTAGTAAAGTGGTAGTTCAAGGTCGATCCCACAGAGACTCAGACAATTAATAACTAGACATTAGATCTCCTATTTTCATTCAAGTTGAGTAAATAAAAGAAAATTGATTTTAATTACCTAATATCTAAGAAAATAAAATAAAACAAATATTCACACAAATGGAGTTCACGAGTCAAAAGAACAACCTAGAGCCACTAATCTCTTATCTGCTTCCTAGATTTTATTCCCACTAAGTTAATTATGAATTAATTCAACTAGCTAATCTAGAGTACTAGTGTCTATAAATGCCTTTCGGTTTCCACCTATATCCTTGCCTAGCTTAATTACACAATGTCTTGCACTAATTTACTAAGCCAATTAATACCGGTACCGCTCTAATGTGACTATGTAGGGCTTCTAGGTATATGTCTATCCTAGTCGCAAATCAGATTAACAATCCAATCCTACACTATTTAATCTCATGGTCTATTTAAAATTCTCTCTTCCGAGTCCAATTCTAAATTCCCTAAACATGTCTAATGGTGATCAAACACTAAACAAGTTAATCGCTAAAAGTAAGATTAAATAAACTAAATCAAATTAACAATGACTAAATAGTGGGAAATAAAATACTAAGTTACAAACAAGTTCATAGTACTCTAGGTTGTAAAGGAAATTAAACACACATAATATCTAAAGCAACCCAACAAACAATTAAGTTTAGATCCAAACCATAAAGAAAATCCAAGAGATAATCTTGTAATAACTCTACTGATTTGAATCCCTCTTGAGCAATGGAAAAGACTTTGCTAAAGTAATTCCCAGGTGCTACACAAGTCGTCCTCTAGCTTCCAACTTCTGCATGCGTGATGGGTTTGTAAATGAATGTGATTAATCCTTCCACAAAAGGACAAAATCTGCCTCTTCCAGCTTCCTTCCTTTCCTCTGTGCGTGTATGTGCTTCAGCTGCCTCACTTCCTTTCTTTTTCGTCTGTGAATTCTCCGTCCGTGCTTGGGCTTAAGGAATGGGAAGAATTATTTCCAGCCTCCCTTTCTCCTCAATTGCATGTGTATATTTATAATAAAATAGTTCAACACCATATTGCCGTTGTCTTGCATGTTAAGTTTCTTTTCTTGTATGATGAATGCACATAATCAAATCAACCCCTTCTCTTTATTTCCTTTTTCATTAAATCTGCATTCATAAAGAGAAAGAAATAGGAAATAATCACAATGACTCAATCACATAATCTCATTAATAGGAAACTTCTCATCAAAATATTTCTTTTAATATATTAAGTTTCCTATTTCAATTAAATTTCATATTTTCCAAAAGAATCACTCATATACTCTAAAATTACTTTCTTTTCAATTCACATCAAAATCAATCAATTATTTAATTCATGACTCCCCAAATACAACAAAATATTTCCTAAAAACCACTAAATATGGGGAGTCATCAGTTGGCCATTTAGATTCATTTAGGAGCTCATAATTTGTCACTTGTATCATCAAAAATAAAAACAAATATATTATAATATAAAATAAATGAAAAAAATTTATTTTTTATTTCTGAAAACTTTTTAGCATAACAAATTCTAACTTTCTAGACCTATTTCATTTCAAGAGAATGATTTATAAGAGATACAGACTTATCCAGTTAACTGTAAAATTTTTACAGTTAACTCTTATTATAAAACTGTATCTTTTATAGGTCTTTCTGTTGAAATGATATAGGTCTAGACAGTTGAAAATTTTCTAGAAAAAAGTTTTTCAAGGTTTTTCATTAATTATTTATTATAATTTATTTTTCTTATTTTTAATAGCATGATGATGTGGCCCAGTTGGAGCTCTTGGATTGATTTTCAATGGTGGAGATTTTGGGCTTCTGAGGGACCAGAGGGGCTAGGCTTCTGAGGAAATCTGCATCCTGTATGAAAGAAGCGCAGAAAGAGACAAAATAGACAAGATAAAGACAGCCTCATCACCTCCGCAGTGACCATTAGGATATACGGCCCGACAAAATAGTGAGGACACTGTTAATTTTAAGTTTGGGGTGAAGGTATTTTTGATCAAGTGATATTTGCAGATATGTCATGATTTCTAAATAAACTTGGAATTTTCACTTGTCATTTTTGTTCCACTACTTGGTTTAGTGATAAACTCCATAATTTCACACATTTCACTTCACATTTACCTTGGATTGTACATGATTTTTGAGGATGTATAGGTAGAAAATATACACAATTTGAGGTGAAATGAACAATACATGAAAAATCATACTTTTGTGAAATTTGGAGTTGAATTGTATATTTTTAGGTGTAAGAACTCATCAACCCTTTTTCTATTTCATATAGGAAGAGGTGGTCAAGTCTGGAAAGGAAGACAGATTCAAGGAGAAAGCTCAAAAGAAGAAAAAAAGAATAGGAAAGCTCAAAAAAAGAAGTCTGAATCAGATGTCACCTCTCTGTTCTTGAGCCCCAGGCGCCTCGGGGCTCCACCAGGGCCCATCCTGAAGCTATGCGTTTTGACTAGTATAAAAGGCATTTTTAGGGTTTTAGTGAGAGGAGCCTCCACACACTTGAGAGGACGAAAAATATTCACTGTTAGGGCACTTTTGGGGAGTCTTGAAGAGTTTGAAGAACTTGGGATCTCTTGGGAATTAAGTGGGGAAGCTTGAAGAGATTTGGGCTTTCTCTATTTGTGGTTATATCTTTCACCCTTTTCTTCACCTCTCTTCAATGAACTCTTTCATAGTTTTAGGGTTTGTTTTATTTACATTTATGTGTAACTAAAACCCTAATCTAGGGTTGTTATAAACCTATTTATGGATTGAACCATCTACTCTCTCTTTCTTTAAGTAATTAAAGAAGTATATCTGTAGTTTTTATCTTGCTCTCTATTTGTTTTAAGTGTTTGATCACCACTTATTTAGTGAAATGGAATATGACTTGGGAAAGTGTATTTTGTTTTAGAACTTGGATAAAAACATGTTGGACTTGAAGTTTATGGTTTTAAATGGATGGTTTGTTGATAACATATAGATATAGTTATTGACCTAACATAGTCATAATTAGGGTGGTTGAGGAAATGAGCTTGCATTTATTATGACAAGAGATTGTGCAATAAATGCTAGCATAAATTTGATCTTGACTTGGGAAAGTTTTATCAAATGATTTTGAACTCTAAACTTGCACATATTTTCATTTAATCACTTAAAAAGGGAGAGGGAAACCTTGGTTCATGAAGTAAATAGGGGATTAGCAACTCTAGGCCTTAACTATCATTGTTAACTCGTGTTTGAAACTCCAACTCTCTTTGCATTCTAATTTAAAACTTTTTGTTCTTACTTGAACAACAAACTCTCAATATGTTTTTACTTAAGACAATTAATGATATAATTACCGCTAATCACGTTGGTTAAACTACAATCTCTATGGAACGACAACTCTCTACTATACTACTTTTGACGACCCGTATGCTTACGGAAGCGCACCAAATCCGCGTTAAGTCATTTAGATTGATTATTTATCTTCTAAGTTGAATTTATGGTCCAATGATAGACGGTTGCTTAGATTATATGCCTAATAAGAAAGTCTGGTTAAGACATTTGGATGTGTGATTTGACATTTAGGACACAATTTGATTTTGGTCCTAAATGTGATTTGACATTTAGGACACATTTTAGTTGGTGATGCTTGATTAATGTTGTGGCTTGAGTGCATACTTGACCACTATTTTGTGATTACTTGATGTGGATATCTTTGATGGCTCATTCTTTTGTCCCTCTCATGCAATCCCCCTCCTTTTCGTTAAATTGTATGAGGGAAGACCTTTAATTTCCCCCATTGACAGTGAGGACACTGTTAATTTTACGTTCGGGGGTGAAGGTATTTTCGATCAAGTGATACTTGCAGATATGTCATGATTTCTAAACAGACTTGGAATTTTCACTTGTTATTTTTGTTCCACTGCTTGGTTTAGATTGATTAATTATCTTCTAAGTTGAATGTATGGTCCAATGATAGAAGGTTGCTTAGATTATATGACTAATAAGAAAGTCTGGTTAAGACATTTGGATGTGTGATTTGACATTTAATACACAATTTGATATAGGTGCAGTAACATTTTTTACAAATAAGAAAAATGCAGTAACATAATTTAAATTTAAATTTCATAATTGACACAGTTCATTATTAAATATTTCGTTATTTTTTCCCTATCCTCCGTTTGCACCACAATTAAAGCAAAACATAAACACTTTTTTAAACAGAATAAAGAAATCGTTATGGTTCTGCTATTCTGTTGCAATAGGAAAATGGTAGGAAAGACTTTCTAGGAATTGATTGTATCCTATTGCTGAATTTTTGGTCATGTGTATTATGTAGAGGAGGGGTTGTCTGTTATTTTGGACATCATCATCCATTGACATGAGAGAGATATTTATTTTAAAATATCAGAATTTTATTTAATGCTTAGTCTAGCTGTGTGTGTGTCTGTCTGAGCATATTTATAAACATTGCAGTGTATGGTAATTAGTAATTACCATTTAAAAGTTTTCAAAGTGTAGGTTACTCCTGTATCTTACTAAAATCATTCCAAATCATTCATGTTGAGACAAATTTTTTTTTTTGAACTGAATGGTTGAGACGAAATTGATGAATGAATTAGGTGGCAGTTGTTATAAATAATCAATTCAAATCCTAACTTACATGTATGTTTGAAAGAAGTGCAGAAAAGACAAGAAAAAGACAACCTGGCCTCGGCAGTGAGTGATCATTTGAGTATGTTTATTGCAAAAAAGAAAGTAGAGAATTAGAAATAGAAAGGGTAAAAGATGGAAACTAAAGGTAATGATGAGAAAGTAAAGTTTGTGGGCCCCAGAAAAATTGTGAGATAGAGAGAGAACTTGTGGGCCCGTGATATATGTAAATAACCATATTACCCTTATTGTACCCGAAGCTCTCAATTTAGTTGGGTGTCCATATATTTCGATAAAACAACGTCCTTTAAGTGAACAAACTGTTCTGATAAAATAAAATTTTATAAATTAACGCATTAAATAGATTGAAAATTTTTAAAGAAATTTAGAAGAATATGTTGCCGGGATTGAAAATTCGAGAATATGTGGTTGACTGATAAAAATCCTACTAAATTTTGAAATCATTTTTTGATACAAATATTTATTATTTTATATTTTGTGCGATGGACACATTCACTTCTTTATACCCATTTCATCGAATTCGTTTATCATACGTGTGGTCATGTGTATTATTTGTTAATATTGTCTTCATTCAACTTCAAACTAACCTAAAATACATACATACACATATACATACATACATACACACACACACACACACACACACACACACATATAAGATCTTATATGAGTTAAGAAGTTCAAGTAATGGATATAATGAACATGATATAAGTATTCATCAAGTACTTGTGTATGAATTTATCTAATTGTAATTCTCCATTTAAAAAAAAAATACTCCCAATGATTTCAATTTTCATATCTGTGTTTTCTTCTTTTATGACTAAAAACCTGTCTGGTTCGAAAATATCAAAGAAAACATAATCTGAAACGTTTACAAGAAATTAAAACATAAATCCCTTAGGTTTAGATCTAGTTCATTTTTCTGATTTTAACAAACATAGGTGGTCTGTATAAAATGATAAATCTGAACTCTCATAAGCTTTAAACAAAAGTTTAAATAAGTCGAAATCGTTGTAATCCCACTCTGGCCTAAACACATTTTCTAAAAAATGGGATCCACAGATCTTTGATTTTTCGAACACCCATATATAAACGTGTATATCTCATCGAGACAATTCCAACAACGCAAAAATCATGTCAGACAAAAGTTAGAGGAAAGAGAAATGACCTCAAAGTTTCACGTGGTCATTGGCAATGGTGGCGGGCTCATTGGAGGACTGCCATCGGTGCTAGGGTTTGAAGAAGGGGTATAGACATTTTGGTAACATTGCAATGTTTCTTTAAATGATGTCGCTTGATAAACTCCATAATTTCACATATTTCATCTCAATTTTCCTTAAATGTACGTGTTTATTTTTCGGTGGTAAATAATTGAGAAAGACATAAATACACATAGGAAAGAGTAAAAATTGAAAGATATATATTTTGGTGAAATTTGGAGTTATATGTGTGTGAAAGTGATTTTTGAAGCTCATCAACCCTCTTTCTCTTTTGTAGGAAGAGGTGGACAAGTAAAAAAAGGCTATGGAAAGCATAAAGTTACTAAGAAAAACGTAGGACAAACTAAAGAGTAAAGCAAAGGACAAAAGAGGAAAAAGGGAAATTTCTCAGGATATTCGTTGAGCTTTCGTTGCACAACTAATGCACTAAGAATGATGTTTTATCCTGACTCCTATCTGTTCGTTGCGCATTCGTCGTGCAACTAATACTCAACGAACTAAAAGTAAAACTCTGAGTTTTGAGTGAGCTGAAACGAAAATTCTGAAGCAAATAGAAAGGGAGCTTGAAGGAAAGAAAGGGGGCGGACTTGAGAGTTTTCTTGGGCTCCGAAACCTCATTCTTCTTGGTTCTTTGGCTAGGCTTTTGTTTGGGGATTGAAGATTGAAGGCTGGGAAGTTTGGGAGAGCATTAAAGACATTTAAAGCTTCTCCCTTTAGGTTTCCTCTTCATTTTCTTCTTCTTATCTTGTGAGCGTTTATGACTCTTTACTCATCTTGGTATTGTAGTTTATATTTGATTATGAGTAGCTAAATCCATTTATATATCTAGGATTATTTAGAACCTTTGTATGTAGTAACTCTTTAAAACTCCTCTCCTTTCGTGAATGTGTGTGTGTGTATATGTATGTATGTATGTATGTATGTATGTATGTATGTATGTATGTATGTATGTATGTATGTATGTATGTATGTATGTATGTATGTATGTATGTATGTATGTATGTATGTATGTATGTATGTATGTATGTATGTATGTATGTATTTATTTTACTCTAGCCCTACTGCTTCTAAATGCTTGATCATCATTTAGTTGGTTTGTTCATTTGATTTATGACTTGAGAGAGTTATGTTAAGTGTAGAACTTGGGTAAAATAGTGTGAGAACTTGAAGTTTACATAACAAATGAATGATTTTGTTAACAAGATAGACATATACTTATTACCCTCACATAGCTACATTAGGGTTGAAACTTAGAAATTGGGTTTTAGTAATTGTGACAAGAGGTTGCATGATTAATAAAATTAAACACTTGTTCCTGATACGACGGAGCGTTTACAAGTATTTTAGAACCCTAGGTTAACACATATATAAACATATAAGCAATATGGAAAGAAGTTGATTAAAGGTTACAAGATACAAGGGGGATAAATAATCCTAGATGCCAATTAATCCTTGAAAAAGAGAAAAATATTTGATATCATTTTCCCATTTTAGTTTTAGAAAATAGCTTTTACTTGTTTGACATTCAAATCATTTTATAAATAGCTCAACTTAATTTAATCACTAAGCCTTTTGCTTGACCGGATTTGTATCTAAATCCTCGTGGGAACGATCATTTCTTATCACTTTATTACTTGGCGCGACCGATGCACTTGTGGTGCGAACAAGGTTTTGGCGTCGTTGCCGGGGATTTGGAAACAAATCCATTGGTCAACCCCATACTTTGTTATTAAATTTCGATTGAGCATAACATATATAGTTAATTTTTTTCTTCTTTTCTTTGTTTATTAACACTTTTATTAGTCCAATACTTGCTTTTTGTGTTGTTCTTCCTCTAGTTGTCTTACAGGTTTATGCAACCAGATCATGTAGACGGCTTGGAAGTAGTTCTAGATTTAGAAAACGTTTTTGATTCAATCGAACTAAATCTGAAATTATGGCTGAGGATAAGTATGATCAGGCTACTGTGAATGACTTTGCTAGTAGAAACATGAGTGGTGTTCAGTCTTGTATCCAGTTACCTGAGATGCGAGCTCACAACTTTGAGATTAAGCAAGTTATGATAACTACACTTCAACTGCACGGAATGTTCCATGGGCTTTACAATGAAAATGCAAACAAGCACTTGTTGTATTTCTTGGAAGTGTGCAATTCTTTCAAGCAAAATGGAGTTCCTGATGATGTTCTTCGACTCCGATTATTTCCTTTTTCTCTACAAGAGAAAGCTAGGGAATGGTTTGATAATTTGCCAAAGTGGTCTACCGATTCTTGGAATGCTCTTGAGAGTAAGTTCAGAGCAAGATTCTTTTCTGATGAAAAGTCTGTTGAAGTTAGAGATGAGTTTCTGAGTTTCAAGCAATATCCTGATGAGCATCTCTATGCCGCTGGGGAGAGATATAAGATGCTAATGAAGCAATGTCCCAATCATGGTGTAGATAAATAGGTCATCATTCAGATTTTCTGTAACCACCTTAATCCTCAATCTCAGGCAATGGTTGATTCAATGATGAATGGAGGATACAAAAATGTTCCTGTCAATGAAGTGTTTCAATTGCTTGATAGTTGGCTGCTAATAATTCTCAAGGCACAGATAAGCGTTCACAGCCTCTAACAACTCTTAAAGAAGATGTCACTTCTTCCTCACAGATTGCTACTATTCTCTCTGCTATAAACGAGCGTTTTGATGTGCTTGAATCGCAGGTGCAGAGAAGCGAATCTCAGGGTATTCATTCTGTTCGTACTACTCCTGTTTTACGGCTGGGCTAGGTTTTCTTAGTGAACCGGACTAGACCGAGCATCTCACAACGCTTCTCGGAGCAGATTAAAAAATACGAATGTGTCATAGCTCAACTTATTTAAAAGAAGAGGTTGAACGAACAAGGCCAATCTATTCATCCCAGCTATTTTTATTGTTTTGTATTGGTCCAGTATGTTTGGCCCCGGTAAAAAAAATTAATTAGATAATTGAACAGGGTCGTGGCCTATTTATCTTTTATTTAATTAATTTTAAAACTTTTTAGGCCGTTTTTTGGGCCTAATGACAAAAAGTTGGGATTTTTCAGGACTCAATTTATTTTTATTCTTGAATTTTTTCTACTTTAAATAATTAATTATATTATTATTTAATAATTTATAATTAATTAATTAATTAATAATAATAAAATCTAAAATATCCATAGTTTTACCCTTTTTTGAGGGATTTGAGTCAAATGTTTTTTAAATTTTTTATTAAAAATATATACATTGATTATGTATCAACTAAAATAGGATAATTGATCTCTATTCGACAAAAAAATAATTGTGTATCAATTACATAGAGATAAATTATCTCTATTTAACATGTGTGTGTAAATAATCATGAATTAAACTTACATTAAGTGATGTAGGTTTCTCTAATTATATGTCAAATAATCTGAAATAGTACTTTTTTATAAAAAAAATAAAAAATACTATTTAGATCATTAAAATATATAATTAAAGAAACTTACATCATTTTATATGTGTGTGTATGTGATGTGTTTGATGTAAAATATTTTTTTAGACCAGCATTGTTTTTTAAATTTGTAGAGCTAATCTTGAGATTGATTAGTAGCTCTGAACATGCCCCTACAACAATATTTGATGCCTTGGACGATAACAGGAAACCTCCACCAAATTCACAAGAGGGATCAAACATTTTAGTGGAGGAACAAGTCTTAGTGACTAGGCATTCTGATTATAATTTTATTTCTCATCTCATTTTGTTTAATTTATTAGTGCAAATCACCTTTTATATGTTTGTCCTTCCACATTTGATTTTTATTCTAATGAAATTTTAAAACTATATGCTCCTACTTACAACCTTTATTTAATGTTTCAAGCGTCAAACTAAAGTGCATAGAAATTTTTAATAAATTATATGTGCTTAACGGCGATTCAGAACTGCCACTAAGTATTTTTAATAAATTGTCTACACTTAGCGGCGGCTTTAAACTGCCACTAAGTATAGATTAATTAAAATAAAATTATTATTCCATCGTGATTTGAAATCTCCCTCTATAATTTTGAGTGTTTGACGACGTTTAAAATACATGGGTAATTGACAAATCCTTGAATTTATATGGCTTTTATATGCTAAATTGAATGCAATTAAGATTATAGAGATACATTTTTATCAAATTGTGTTTAATTAATATCTAAGATTGTTATATTTGATGATCCCATTTCTATTTATATTTGACATTTATTTTGATTATATTTGGGAAGTCATTGATGGAAAATTAAAAGGATTTGTTTTTAAAAATAATATTAATGGGGTTTGAGTGTTAGATTGGTTTTTCATATATTTATGTGTTTCGGCATGTATTTTGAAGACTTTCTTTTCATCTTTGACAAGCCCAAAACAAGAGCCCAAAGTTTGCATTTGAAGAAATGAGCCATTACTTGCATGTTGAAGGAGTAGCACATGGGGAGTTGTTGGGCCAAAAAAGAGGGGGGGGGGGGGGGGGGGGGGGGGAAACTAAAAGAAAGAAATGAATTGAAATGTGAGGGGAGTGAAGCAAGCAGGGCGAGTTCAGTTTTGGGGGGGCTGGAGCTGCGGACGTGAGAAATGAATTGAAGAAAGAAAGAAAAGGAGGACAGGGAGGCGCGATTTTGACGGTGAGTTTGGAGTTGGGAGGAGCCAAATGAAGACTATAAAACCCACTCACAAACTCTCTCATATCTCCTTTCTCCCACTTTCATTTCCTCACAAATTTCTCCATATTCTCCTTGTTGGTGCTTCTCACATAAGAGATAACTAAACCTTTTTCGAATGGTTTGAGATGGCTTGAGCTCTCATGCTTAATAGGGGAGTCTTTTATTTTCCCTTTCTCTTGAATTTATGACTTTCCTAGGTTTAGGATTTTCATTTATACTTAGATTTAGACTATTATGTTTATTTGAATTTATTTGTGATTTTGACTTGTAATGAGGGATTTGGACTCAACAATATGTATGGTCATACATATATTCTTATTAATTCATTAGATATATCTATTTACTCATGGTATTGGTGATAGTTATTGAATTGAATTGTAATTGAACTTAATGCATTACTAATCACATAGCACACTCTAGGGTAATTAATAATGCCTAATTGAATGGGTACATGACACTTAAGTATTAGACTTGTCGGTTGGTGAGGTTTTGTAATTTAGAAAACTTAGAGGAAACTCAAGGTGCTAAAGGGCTTAACAATGCCTAATTGGATGGGGTTCCAACAATTAGGTATTGGACTCATGGGTCCATGAGGTTTGGTAAATTAGTACATTAGCATCCTAATTGACTCCCTAAATATATTAATTGAGCTAGGATAGTTATTTCTAATAATTTCCCAAGAGCAATTCCATTTTATTTTACCAAATATTTTACTTTTTCCCAATTCTTATTTTCTCTTTTGCATATCACACCTTTTACTAATTTTCATTATTAATCCACAACAATTTTCCTTATTTCAAACAAGTTTAACATTTAGTTACTAGGTAATTATTTGTATTTTATAGGCTCCTTTGAGAACGACATCCGGGGTAACTTCGCTTATCTTGAGGTCTTGAAATTTCGTGAAGGATTAGACACAAGGCACACTACACCAACCGTTAATTCGGTGTCCTTCAAGTGGCGCCGTTGCCGGAGAGGCAAGTAATTGGTTCCCTAGTAATTGGTTGTCAAACTTGTTTGACGGGTCTTTGTTTAGGTGCATTTAGCTTTGATTGGTTGCATTTAGGTTAATTTGCATATTAGTCTAGTTTCATATAGTTTAGGTAATTTGATTTTAGTTTATATTATTTGCATGCCATTCTTGAAAGAAAAATCATCGATACTTGCTTGCATTTGCTCTGTTACTGTTAACATTTTCTTGCAAGATACTTAAGAGTCATGGATGTGAAACTCTAAATCCTAGAAGTTGTCCAAAAGCTCCAAAAGGACAAGAACCGCGAAGAGGCAAGATTTGCATCACTTGAAGCCAAAATTGAGCAATGGGAGGCTAGAATGGCAAACTTGAAATCTCTTGCAACTCAACTTTCAAATCGCATACATGATCAACAAGCAAGGGCAAGTGAAGAGATTCCCTCTGTTACCATGACCAACCCCAAAGAGCTTAATGCCATAAACTTGCAAAGTGGCAAGAAAGTGAGAGTTGAAGAGGAGGAGAACAGTGATGAGGTTGAGGTAGTCTTCGATGAGAGCATTGCATTGCAATCCAAAAGCTCTATTCCATCAAAGAGCAAGAGCAACCAAGAGAAGAAGCCTGTAGCGACTTCGCCCACACCCAAGTTCAAGAGAGGAATCAAATTTGATGTGTCAATTGCTTCACCTGACCCTCCCTCTCCAATTGTAGGTAAGCAGGTAAACATCTCTGAGCTTCCTTTCCCCCACTCTTACTTAGCAAGTCAAAGAATTGTTGAGAAAAAGCAAGATGATGAGATTCTTGACATGTTTCGTAAGGTTGAGGTGAATATACCGTTGCTTGATTTGATTAAAAATATTCCTAAGTATGCCAAGTCACTTAAGGAGTTGTGCACACGTAAGAGGAGTTTTAAACCTCACATGAAAGTTCAATTACCCTCTAGTGTGTCTTCTTTGTTTGAGTCACAACTTCCCATTAAGTGTAGGGATCCCGGTTCTTTCACCATTCCATACACCATAGGTACAACCGTCATTCCACATGCATTGCTTGATCTAGGAGCTGCAATTAATGTCATGTCCAAATCTTTGTATAGGGCTCTTGGTTTGAAAACCTTGCAACCCACCTCCATGATCTTGCAACTTGCTTGAATGTACAAAGTTTTTTATATAATTTACAAACTACATGATAAGTACAAAGTTTCATTTTAAACTTATTTGAATGTGATTCTGAAACATTCATCCGAACAAGACTAAGTGAACATAGAAGTTTAGTGAAAAAAAAATGTTTGTTTCGATTTTTATTAAGTTGGAGTAGGAATTCATTGGCTAATAAAAATCGCCATCGATTTAAAGTATTATGTTCAAATTTAATTGCGCTTATTCTAATAAAGTCAGCATCATGAATGATAGCTACTAATAAAAAACATGATAACATTTTAAATGAGCTTATCCTAATCAAATAATCTTGATAACTCCTGTCCCAAAAACACATGATAACCACTTAGAGGACCCTCAGTATTCTGGTCTTTCTAATGAAAAATATTCGTATTATTTTTTTTTAAGAATTTCTTATTTTTCCCATCAAGTTTCTTCTGTCTTTCATGTTTCACCAGCTCTTGTACGCCCACCCCACTTCTTTATCCTATCTTCTGCAAGTGAGGCCTGCAATTTCATGCCAAAATTAAATTTTAGCCGTAATTGTTATCATTTATCCACAAACACATACAACATGCTCATTCTTCACCAAACAATGAAAACATGTTTCAATTTATATTTTCGTGAGGGAATCTCCTGAATTACAAGTGAGGAGTTTCACAAGAAAAATGCGTGTCATCATATGAAAAGCTATTCCTACATTCATGCATACTAGTGTTTTGAAATGAGTTTTCATTTAGATTTTCTTCTGTTATCTCTGCCTGGGTCACTTTGTTTTCTTTCTCAGAGTTACACACACAAGTATGCATATGGTGTAATACATGGATACATTTTAGATACATTATAGTTGATGTAATTTGAATTAGTAGAATAGTTTTTAATACAATATTTGTCTGTGTAGAGAGATTTCTTTATAAGAGATCAAAATTAGGATGATTCACAATGGTACATACCTCTTTTTGCCAGTTGGTTTTATAAACCATAATAGAAAGAACGATTGTCTGTAAAACTGTGCCTGACAACATTCCTGACCATATTCCCTGAAAACCAAAAATAGAAAGGGAAGCAAATTAACATATATATGGATGTTTTAACAGAGAATTATATATATATATATATATATATATATATATATATATATAGGAGTTTTACTACGGATTAATTTCATTAGGTCATTATGATGATGATTAGGGCACTCTTTTAGAAAAAAAAAGATGACATCTGAACTCAATTAATTAATATTTTAATCTAATCTAATTAGGTAAATAACTTCTATTTTTTAATCTAACCTATATATTTTGATACATAACCAAAAATGATACACACATATAATATTTCGATTTTGAAAATTTCAATACTTGCACGTACCATGACTCCAAGTTTGAACTTATAACCCAAAATGAGACCAAGAGGAACACCAAAGAGGTAGTAACAAGCGATGTTAACATAAGCAACAGCACTTTGCCACCCTGCACCAATGGCTACTCCTGAAAGAACAGGCTGGACGTTGTTGATGATGATGCATAAAGCCAACATTGGTGTTAATTTCGCCACCATTTCCTTCACTTCTTCATCCTCCGCGAACAACGCCGGATACTGTTTCCGGAAGATGACCAACACAAGCGACATTACCAACCCCATTGCAAAGGATGTTATTACGGCTACCACCAACGAAAACTTTGCTGTTCTTGGATGTGCTGCTCCCAGTTCATTCGATACCCTTACACTACACGCACGCACGACTTATTACTATACACAATATATCATGCACACCATATATATGTATGTGTGTGTATAGATCCGTAGTTCATAAATGCATATGCACGCATGTATATATATGCATTATTTTCATGCTAAGTATGGTGAAGATTATATTGTGCTATCGAGCTCTGTATTTGATGTGTGTGTGTGTGTGTGTGTAAATTATCTCCGATTTATAATAAGAAATTGAAAAAAAATATAGTCATATTTTACAATATTGAACTGACAAATAAGTAATAGTTATTCTCTTAGTGATATGTTCTTGAGGTGATTTATATTGTGGTTGAAATTATATATATAAATATATGTACTACTATGTATGAAAAATGAAATATATAGGTGGATTGAAAGTCACACCTTACGGCTGCATTCATTCCGAAGGAGACCATGACCATCCAACCCAATATGTTCGTGCTGCAGAAATCCATTCAATATTATGACAGAAAGTGAAGCCCATGCTGGTATTGTTGAAGAAATTATAGTGAACACTTATCTCTTTTAGCTTCATTTACGATAAAGTTCCGTGAGTGATCAATATACATTCAAGTCAACGAAGATACATATATGTCTACAGACATGACGAGATCAGGCAGGGCATGCATATGGAATTAATTGATTAATCAAATATTATTGGTTAAGGGACAAAAATAATACATAACTATTCCAACGTACACAAATGATACCCAACTTTTATCGTGTGATCAAGAACGATATTTTCACTAATATGACAATAAGATTAGACATGAAAAGTCTAAAATACCCTTATAAATTAAGATGAGACGGTAAAAGTTGTAAGGGCATTTTGGACTTTTCATGTCTAATCTTATTGTCATATTAGTGAAAATATCGTTCTTGATCACACGGTAAAAGTTGGGTATCATTGGTGTACCTTAAAATAGTTATGTATTATTTTTGTTCCTTAGTCAATAGTTATGTATCATTTTTAATTTAGGTCTTCGTTCAATTTTTAATTTAGTGCCTTTATTGCACGAGGTCTTCCTGTCTCTAAAAGGATTTACAAAAGGAGAGAAATCCAAAGTTGTTATATATAGGATTTAGCTAGTCAGGTACTCCATCATTTTTTTTTCTTAGTTTTAAAATATATAAGAAAATGAAGGGAAAGTTTCAATTATATAGTATTCGTTCTCAAGATTTTAATAATGCGTTTAAAATTAAAGTGGTTAATTAGGAAATGAGGATTTAGCTAGCTAGGTAAAAAAAGACAAATACAAAGATAATGATCCTATATATGATGGTATATAGGATTTAGCTAGCTAGGTACTCCATGATTGTTAGTTTTAAATAAAATAAAAAAAATGAAGGGAAGCAAGGCTTCAATGATAGAGTATTCGTTCTCAAGATTTTAATAATGCGTTTTAAAACGATTAGAATTTGAGGACATTAAAGATAATTTAAGATGAGGGGTTTTTGTGTTTTAAAGCGATTAGAATATGAGGACATTAAAGATAATTGAAGATGAGGGTTTTTTTTGTTTGTTATGGTAAGAATAGTCAAATTTTGATGCTTTTAATATTCATTATAAAGGTTGGTCTGTTTCTGATGTGAAGAGCTCGCTTTCACCTTGTTTCAAATGGGACATAAAACAAAAGAGAAGCTCCAAGCAAATGATAAAGTAGCACACACACAAAAACACACACTTATCGGTCTAAGCGCAAGTGGAGAAGTCATTTATATAATAATACCAGATATATCACACCTTTTCTTTGGTGATGTTGACGAAGATTTATAATCACTCTTAATTTAGTTTTTATTATAATAAAATGATTTTTTTAAACTAAGAATGTTAAATAAATCACTATTTATATTGATAATTTGCTCAAAATTAATTAAGATTGTAAACTGAATGTAACACATGTTATAATTATTATTAGTTTATTTGACTTTTTGAGAAATAATGGTTCTAACTTCTAAAGTTAATCACTTAAAAATTTTTATATTTATCTTTTTTCGTCAAAACTAATTTATTATATTATAGTAATCCATAATTTAATTATATGTGACATATGTCAAAATTTAGTGATCTAATTTACTTCCTTAACTTTTGAAAAAGTCAAGGGATAGATTTAGTACAAGGACTATCATGTATTATCATTTCTATTATCAAGTATCTTATTATTTTATTGACGGTGATTTGTTGGATTTTGGAATTTATATATATCTTTATTTTGGTTCACTTAGCTAGTTATGTTTCTATATATATATATATATATATATATATATATATATATATATATAGTTGAAGAGCTCAAACCTCCACGAGTCACACGGGGCTTTGCAAACAAGCACGCCAATAAAATAACGACAATAAGAATAAGAGAATCACATCAACACGTACCAAATAGATAAGGCATCAACTGAGACCTCAGCGTTCTTGAGATATCCAGCAAAAAGGATCAGGGCCATAAAATACCAAACCTCCAAGCTGCATTAGTAATTTAAAATTAATATTTAATTCATATTGATCTCAATAACTGAGATCCACAACTCTTATTATTTTAAACTTTGACCAGACTGTATATTGACAATTATTTTTTTATCATGATATATTGACAATTAATTAATAAAGGGCAAAGCTCAAAAATGATACATAACTATTGGTTAAGGAACAAAAATAGTACATAACTATTTCAAGGTAAAAAATGATACTCAACTTTTATCTTGTGATCAAGAATGATATTTTCATTAATATGACAATAATATTAGACATGAAAAGTCTA
This sequence comes from Mimosa pudica, assembly GCA_029929735.1. Lineage (NCBI taxonomy): Eukaryota > Viridiplantae > Streptophyta > Magnoliopsida > Fabales > Fabaceae > Mimosa > Mimosa pudica. The sequence continues at coordinate 5,825,014 of JAKELP010000017.1, read as the reverse complement.
AAATGCCCTTATTAATTAATCGCCATCCGGTAAAAGTTTATTTATTTATAAGAACATTTTGGACATTTCATGTCTAATATTGTTGTCATATTAGTGAAAATATCATTTTTGATCACATGGTAAAAGTTAGTATCATTTTTGTACCTTGGAATAGTTATGTACTATTTTTGTTCCTTGACCAATAGTTATGTATCATTTTTGGGTCTTTGCCCATTAATAAAGCTAAGTGAGATTATAGAAAAACAATTTAAGTGATGAGATGAAAACACTAGCTAGAGATCTCGGATATACTTTCAAAATATATGATGCGCACACATATCGATTCATTCTGTTCAAGATGCAATTCACACATCAATTCACATGAAGCGCCGTGATTATAGTTTTGACTTATATATACGCAGAATATAAGTAGGTTATACTTACCAGAGCATAACAGCAGAAGCAAGAGAAAGCCTAACAAAACCCCCAAGATCATGAAAAGCCTTCCAAGAGAATCCACTCCATGCTCTCCCACACACACCACTAAATATATACACCAATTGTCCCACCACTATCAACCACCACGACGTGTTCAAGACCAACGCAGCCCCCACCATACCCCACTTTGTCTTCAACATTAAACCCCAACTCGCCACCGTGTGAACCACCAGCACCGCCGCCGATATGCAAGCCATCGCCATAATCTTGCTCTGTGCCTGCAAGAACTTTTGGATGGGAAAATTCATGGCGTATGCAAATAATTGTGGTATCATCCACACAGCGAATATTCCTGCTGCTTCTGATATCGCTGCCGTTTGGCCTATTGCTTTCAGGATTTTCCCTGCGAATATGTATAGTAGGCACAGGAATAGAGCTGTTGTGTTGAGAATCACCCATGACCTCTGCATGTATATGCCTAACATGTCCATTTGTCCCGCCCCATATGCTTGCCCACATAGTGTCTCCAATGCGCTTCCCATCCCAAGCTGATTCAAATTCAGAAATTTAGATAAAAAGAAATTCAGAATCAGGCGATTATATGATAGACACAGGGAGTATTAAGAAAAACACGAGTCCCACATTGAAAGATTAAGCGATAGACTAAGCATATATAACGTTGAGGTGAGTCCTATCAAATTGACAGATTGAGAAATTAAACATATAAGACCGACGTTTAAAGATCAAGGGTATATAACTTTAAGGTAAAGTCTATCAAATTAATTTGACTTAAACTACCTAAACTCCTGAAATAGAATGACAAATCATATTTCATAAGTCTCACGTCAGCAAGAATTTAGCCAAAATAAAAGTCGAACTGCATGTATATTTGTTTTTTTTTTATCGAAGCATGTATATTTGTTTTACAACAGCAATTTTTAATTATTAATTATTATTGAGGTGAGTTGTACTAAATTGGCTCAAACAACTTCTGTGTTGCAAAGACACGCGTAACGTATGTATACATGTGATTCGGTTTTAATAAGGAGTTTTTCAGGGGGGTTTTATTTTACCGTGACACCCAAGCAGAAGCCGGCAATGACAGAGTTTTCAATGGAGACGGCGGCGAGTTGGAGGGTGCCGACGTGGCCGGCGAGGAGCTGAGTGACAGCGCCGAGAGAGTATTGAGAGACGGAGGTGAAAATGGCAGGACCGGCTAGGTACCATAGCTTCTTGGATTCGATTATGAATTCAGTGAAGAAATCTTTGGGGGTGTTTATAGGACCGATGTCCGAAGATTCTGCCGTGAAAAGTACGGTTGTGGCTGTGGCGGAGAAGTGGTGGTGTGTTCCCTCCGGTGAGGTGGCGGCGGCAGCGAGGAGGGGCTGCATGTTATTTTGGCCATCCTCCATTGCCATGAGAGATATTTATTTCATGCTTAGTCGGGCTGTGTGTGAGCATATTTATAAACATGAGAGATATTTATTTCATGCTTAGTCGGGCTGTGTGTGAGCATATTTATAAACATATTGTGCATGGTAATTAATTACCATTTAAAATTGTTAAAAGTATAGGTTACTCCTATATCTTACTAAAGTCATTCCAAATCATTCACGTATGAATGAATTATGGTTGATACACTAATGATAAATGAATTAGGTGGCAAAAATTATTATAATAATCAACTCAAATTCTAACTTAAATGTATGAAAGAAGTGCAGAAAAAGACGGAAAAAGCCAACCTTGCAACGCCAGTGACCATTAGAAATTTAGAATATACGGCCCAAGCTCATTATCCATTTAAGCTGATTTTGATAAAACAACGTCGTGGCAAAGGAGGAAAAATGATATTAAACTTTACCTAAAATTGCGTTTCTAATACTAAAGTTTCGCGAGAAGTAAAAATAGTACCCAACTTGGGCTCCGGGTGCAAATATAATATTTTCACTTGAGGGAAATAAAATTTAGATATGAAAAGACTCTTACGCCCCTCATTAAATTTTTATTTAATGATGGAGGAATGAGGGCATAAGAATCTTTTCATATCTAAATTTTATTTTCCTCAAGTGAAAATATGATATTTGCACATTGACCTCAAATTAGGTACTCTTTTTGCACACCGCGAAACTTTAATAATAGAAACCCAATTTTGGGTAAAGTTTAGTATCATTTTTGCACCTTCACCATTTATTAAAAAACAATTATGATATAATAGAATTTCCAAAACTAACGCATTAAATGGATTGAAAATTTTAAAGAAATTTAAATCAGAATGCTACCGGGATTGAAAATTCAAGAATATGTGGTTTCACGGATAAAACCATTCTAAAGTTTAAAGTCATTATTTGTTACAAACGTTTCACCACCAAGTGTTTTGATCAATTAACTAGGGTTGACTACTAGTTCGAGCCTTGAGTATTCGGCCGCGATAATTATTTCTCTTTGTAGGTCTACACCCCCCCCCCCCCCCCCCCCCGAGAATCGGATTAATCGATTGTTAGTCAAATTAGTTTATTGTGTGGTCATGTGTTTTATTTAGTATTGTCATCATTTCACTTCAAAACAAATACAACATAACTGTCTTATATGATTTAAGAAGTTCACGTAATGGATATAATGAACTTGAAATTATTTACCAAGTGTTTATATATGAGTTTATCTAAATTGTAATTTTTCCAATTGAAAAATATCTATCCCTCCAGTGATTTCGGGCCCAGTCAAAGGTTATATCAGACTAGAAATTAAAGATCAGTGTTTGAAATAGATTAAATAGAGAGAACAGAGGTTGTAATTCTGTTTAAGACGTAACAATGATTGTCCCATATAACCTTTTGTTTAATGAAACAGTGCAGTTTATTTTATGGATCACTACAAGAAAAAAGTCAGTAGTAGCGCCCATATGTCGCCCAAAAGTGAAACAATTTGCATTTGCATATTTGCAAACAATTTTTATTGACACTGGTCGGTAGTTGCAGTTTCGGATTTTTTTCACTTATTTTCTTTTGCAAACAATTTGCATTTGCAATAACAACCACTGGTGTGATTAAGCCCAAAACGTTGTGATTTAGAACCAAATTTCTTATTAAGAGGATAGATCATCCAGCGATTAAGGTGAAATCCAATGTATATCTAACTTTTTCTTGATGATGTGTGGGATTCGGGTTGTCATGGGACCAACACAGCTCCTCTCCCATTTCAAAAAATAATAAATATATATTAAATATTTGTAAGGATCGAAAATAACATAAAAAAACGAGGTCCATGTTATCATGTGAGACGCGAGGCGAATTTGGTTTGTGTGTGTGTGTGTAATGCCTCTCATACTTTATTATTAGTTACCATGCGGTGCCTTTAAATGGCTTCCTATGAAGTCTAACTTGTGAAATTTCGAAATATTCAGACTTCATAGATTTTGAATATTCTTAGGAGCAATGTGTTATAACTCTTATATTATCGTTGGCAAAAATTATTATAACTCCTATTACTAGGGAGGTTTTCTCAGAAGGGACCTTTCATAAATTTTTGGCTCCTTAACCCAACAACTAGTTTTTGGGATATAGTTCCCTCAAATACTTGTGTTTTCATTGAAAGACGCTCAAACGGAAAGAGCAACCAAGATAGGGTTATGACCAGAGGGATTGACCAACGAAAGGTTTAGTGAAGTGTTGGTTGATGGGATGTAGAGTGGAGTTGTTGTCAAGGCACTTTCTCTATCAACGACTAGAAACCGACTATCTATGAAGGGTTTTGGCCGGAAGGTCTCACCAGCAAAAGCATTTAGTGAAGAATCATGGAATGAAGACCTCAGGTCGTTGGTTCTCAAGACAGGGGCATTGTTACAAGTCTAACATGGGGAGGTTTTCTCAAAATGAAGACTTAATATATAAGTAATTGTCACCTTAACCCTAACGGTTAGCTATTGGTATAGTTCTTCTAAGGACTTCTACTCATTAAACAATGTAGTGAAAGTTGTAATAACCATTCATCTACTTTAGACAACAGTGGATTGTAGTTGGATCCATTATTGATACGTTGATATATTAGTAAAAAGGGTCAAACTAGTATTAGTCTTCACTCGGTGATGGTACTGAGAAAGGAATATATTAAGCAATATTATACTTATTTTATGTAGAGAGACTAATTCAAACCCACGAGTTGAAAACTCATGTTAATATTTTAGTAATATATACAATTTTCAATAATAAAATTTAGTTTTAAATAATCATTTGCAATTATAAAAAAATACTACTATTAAGTTTGAATAAAAAACAATATAATAGGGCCAAAATGCAATTTTACCAAATTAAAAGAGCACTGAGCACCAAAAATTTTTTCTTAGTGCAAATTTACTAATTAACAATTAAAATGAGTGTAATTATGCCAAAACGTCAAAGTCTTGAACATTAACCTTCAAAAGTAAATATTCCTTGTTACTAAAATTGTAAAAGTCAAAATCTAAAGTGCATTTTGGCAAAATGACGCCTATTTCATTATTGGCAAATTTGCACCAAGAAACATTTTTTTACCCATTACACTGCTTTTGGTAAAGTCTTTTTGTAAAATTGCACATTTTCCCTATATATTTTAAAATATGAATACTTATCTATATTTTATTGGTAAAAGTAAATTTCTATCTTTCATAGCCATGAAAAAAACACCTAGTTCAAGTCGTGAAACATCTATTTTCTCTCTTTTGAAGTTATTAATGAATTTCATGTGTAGTTTTCATTTTGCTCTCTGTTTACTTCAATTGTTTGATCACCACTTGCTTAGTTAAATGAAATATGACTTGAGAAAGCGTATTTTGCTTATTAATAAATAAAAGGGCAAAGGTGCAAAAATAGCCACCGTAAATCTAAAAATGGGCAACTATAACTCTGGTAAATTGAAAGGGACCAAACTGTACACTGTAAACTAAAATGGGGCAAAACCATACATTGTAAACCAAAATGAGGCAAAAGTAACCTCTTTGTTAGGCCGAGTTAAACAGGCATTTTCCAGACGTGGGCTCCACCATCAATAAATGACATGTCAATTCCAAAATCTAACGTGAAAGGTAAAATGCATTCAGTTGAATCCTAAATCACTAAAAACGAACTCTAAACCCCCAAATCATTTCGATAAGAAACCAAATAGAACCCAAATCATGTGAAATTCGCTTTACTTCTACGTAATCATCTGAAAAAATAAAGTCTGATCAAAAAATTAAAGTCTCATCAACATATTTGACTTAACGCGGGTTTGGTGCGCTTCTGTAAGCATACGGGTCGTCAAAAAGTAGTATAGTAGAGGGTTGTCGTTCCACAGAGATTGTAGTTTAAACAACATGATTAGCGCTAATTATATCATTTATTGTCTTAAGTAAAAACATATTGAGAGTTTGTTGTTCAAATAAGAAAAGGGTTTTAAATCTAGAATGAAAAGAGAGTTTGAGTTCCAAACACGAGTTAACAATGATAATTAAGGCCTAGGGTTGCTAATCCCCTATTTACTTCATGAATCAAGGTTTCCCTCTCCTTTTTAAGTGAATAAATGAAATTATGTGCAAGTCTAGGGTTCAAAATCATTTGAAAAAGCTTTATCAAGTCAAGATCAAATTTATGCTAGCATTTATTACACAATCTCTTGTCACAATAAATGCTAGCTCTTTTCCTCAACTACCCTAATTATGACTATGTTAGGTCAATAACTATATCTCTATGTTATCAACAAACCATCCATTTAAAACCATAAACTTCAAGTCTAACATGCTTTTATCCAAGTTCTAAAACAAAATACACTTTCCCAAGTCATATTTCATTTAACTAATTAAGTGGTGATCAAGCACTTAGAACAAATAGAGAACAAGATAAAAGCTACACATATACTTCATTAATTACTTAAAAAAAGAGAGAATAGAGTAGGGGTGCACAAATGACGGACATGACCGGGCCACCTATATGCCCTGGTCATGTCCTAAATAATTGTCGGGCCAGAATTTTTGGCCCGAGACCCGGTCATGTCCTGTTTGGCCCGACACCGAGATCGGGCCGGACATGACCACCGGGCCACATGACGGACCATGTTGGTCCAAATTTTTTTTTTTACAATTAAATAAAAAACTTTCACTTTTCAACCATTAAATAAATTGATGTATTATGTAGGAAAAATAAAGAATTGTAATCAACTATTTTTAAATTAAATAAGTAATTAATTAATTATGAAATAGTTTGATAATTGTGTTAATTAATCAAAATATTTTTACTAAAAATAATAAAATTATCGGGCCGGGCCGTCCTGTTGGTCATGGAGCATATGCCCTGGTCCTGTCCTACCCGATAGCCGGGTCGGTCATGTCCTAATCGGGCTGGTCTCGGGCCACTTCGTGACAGACCATTTTTTGCATAGGACCGGATCGGGTCATGACGGGCCAACCGGGCCACCGGGCTTTTGTGCAGCCCTAGAATAGAGTATATGGTTCAATCCATAAATAGGTTCATAACAACCCTAGATTAGGGTTTTAGTTACACATAAATGCAAATAAAACAAACCCTAAAACTATGAAGGAGTTCATTGAAGAGATATGAAGAAGAGGGAAGAAGATATACAACCACAAATGAAGAAAGCTCAAATCTCTCTAAGCTTCCCCACTTGAATCCCAAGCAATCCCAAGGTTCTTCAAGCTCTTCAAGATTCCCAAAAGTGCCCAACAAGTGTGTATTTTTCGTGTTCTCAAGTGTGTGGAGGCTCCCCTTTCATCCAAACCCTAAAAATGCCTTTTATACTAGTTAAAACGCATAGCTTCAGAAGGGGCCCCGGTGGAGCCCCGGGGCGCGCCTGGGGCTCAAGAACAGAATGGTGACATTTGATATATGGGGCGCCCCGGTGGCGCCCTGGGCGCCCCTCTGGCCCCAAAATACTTTCCTATTCTTTTTGCTTCTTTTGAGCTTCCTCCTTGAATTTTCTTCATTTCAAGACTTTACCACCTCTTCCTATATGAAATAGAAAAAGGGTTGATGAGTTCTTACACCTAAAAATATACAATTCAACTTCAAATTTCACAAAAGTATGATTTTTCATGTATTGTTCATTTCACCTCAAATTGTGTATATTTTCTACCTATATATCCTCAAAAATCATGTACAATCTAAGGTAAATGTGAAGTGAAATATGTGAAATTATGGAGTTTATCAATATTACACTCTTAAATGCATGACACATCATTTACTAATGGTGGGGCCACGTCTGGAAAATACGTTTAAATTTACGATGGCTATTTTTGCACATTTGCCCAATTTTGCCCCATTTTGATTTACAGTGTACAGTTTTGTCCCTTCAATTTACCAGAGTTATAGTTGCACATTTTTAAATTTACGATAACTATTTTTGCACCTTTGCCCTAAGTAAAATAGGGCTAGTTTTTTTTATAAAAAAATATGTTTTATTATCCAGCTGGAAAAAAGGTGAGATGATGCCACATGTTCATGCACATAATCATGTTTTGGTCAACTAATGCTTGATAGTTAGAGATGTTAGTTTAGGGGTGACATTGCTCCTTTAAAAAACTTTCAGGGTTTAATTTGAGACCCAAAAAACTTTCAGGGTGAATTTGCTCGAGCTCCTAGAAAAACTTCCAGGGTATATTTGATATTTAACCCTTTGTATTTTATTACTATATTGAGCATTTTAAGGATTAAAGTCTTTCATTTTTTATTTATGAACTTGGGATATTACATTTTTCTTACATTTGTCATTGTAGGAATTATGTTATGAAATGAAGCCTGAATTTCAGAAATTATAGCTTATTGCTCTAATTTGGAAAATTACAATTTGGTACTATATAACTGCTTATTTAGATTGGGCAAGGGCAAGGGCAAGTTGAGTATTTTGAGATTTTAAAGGAGTGCAAAGATGATATAAAAATTGTTAGGCCATGTTTTCTATTTTTCTAAATAGAGATCATAAATTAACGGTTTTGTGTAGAAGCTCACTAAGATGTCTCAGGTAAACCCTTGGATTTAGTGCTTTATTTCATCATCAAAACACACCCGTAAACATTTTTCCTCCCTAAATTCTTCCCAAACACGAGAATACATACATCCAGCCACCATTCATACGCACATAGTACTCTTCATCACCATCACTCAAGTGCCTTGCATTGTGTAACATCCCAAATTTTAAATTAGAGATAATGGAGTATTTATTAAGGTCTTGCGGTGTAATTTAGGAAATTTAAAGTCTTAGAAATAAATTTATAATATTTTAGATGATTTATGCAAATTAAATCTTAATTATCTTTAGAAATTATATAAATTTAGTCAAAGTAGTGGTTTGGAGTTAGAGACATCCATGAAGAGTATTTTTGGAACCTAGATAGTATTTTGATGGACAGAAAGAGGTACAATAATATATACAAACTTTTGGGTTAGAAATATAATTAAGAATAAACTATAGGGGAGTTAATAGTAATTTTCAATAAATTATAAATAAATACCCCATCTCCTTCCTTCCTTTTCATTTTCTCTCTCTCTCTCGAGCTCCCTCCGCCCTCCGACCCTCTCACCAGACCCTCCCTCCTCTCTCTGCTTCGTCTGTCGCCGGGAGCTGCAGAGACTGGCGGAGCAAGCCGTCGTTGACGTCAGCACTGGCGCGGCCTCCCTTCCTCCCTTTTCCTCTTTATTTTTAGGACCGTTTTGCTCTCTCTTCTTAGACCCAACAAACCCTCTTTGTTTCTTCTTGCAAATCCGGCGAGTTCCTCCGGCGGTCGACGACGAGAATAGGTAAAGGTTTGACCTTTTTAGCATATCTTGAGTTATGTTTCCATTTTAATGTTGATTTCCTTACTCCCTCTTTCTCCTTTTCCCAAAATGCGAGTCAACCCCTTCGTTTCCTTCGTTTTCCGGCGAGCTACGGCGGCTCCGGCACCTATTGAACAAACAAACATATATTCAAGCTTTGGGTAAGCATTCTCTTTCAATTTACACCTCTTTTATTCGAGTTTTGGGCTAGATTTGAGTGGAGGCCGAAAATGGTGTTCTGTTTGTGGTTTAATAAGTAACCAAAATCAAAGTAAAAACTTCAATTTCTTATGGTTAAGGTTGTATTTGAATATCCATATGAGTTTTGTTCAGATTTTTTGCAAACCCTAGATGTTGGGTGTTGAAGAAATCTTATGAAATAGTTGCAATTGAACTTTGAAATTTTAAGTTAATCACTGTGGTAGCTTATTAGGGTCTGAATCTAACATTTTCATGTTTGATTTGTTGGGTTTTAGGAGTTTAGATAAATTGCATTGTTTTCTCTATTGCTAGCAATGTGTTGCTTGGACTTTGTTTTGGGATTTAATCATAACTAAGGGGAGATAAATTGTTCTGGAATAGGCCTCTTCTGTGTCTTGGCCGATTGGTTTTGGGGAAGAAATGAAGAAATTGCAATTTGTAAGTGAGATTAATGATTCTCTGCAGTGCTGAACTGATTCTTGGCTTTTCTGTGTCAAATTTTTGCTGAATTGTGTGAATAGACGTTGTTAATCTTGCTGGTTACACGTGGAATAACTTGGCAGTGTTTTAATTCCTTTTGTTTCTTTAATCCCTTGGCTGAAAGTGATTTGTGCTGAGGAATGAGTGGAAGTTTTGTCTTATGCTATTGGTAGTATTATTTTAGCTATGATTGGTAGAATGAATGAAAGTTAAGTGCTGATTTAACAGAAGTTCTCCTTTTCTCTGTTTTGACATGGCTTGTGTGAATGAATGATTATAACTGTTGTGGATTCATTTGTGTGGAATGAAGGGATGTTGTTGAAGTGATCATTATGGATTCTTCATGAAATTGTAAAGTTGAGAACTATAAATGGATTTAGATAGTAATGCGAAATTTGGATTTTGGCTTAATATAATGGTTGCTTGAGTATAAGTTAAATGTGTTCTAAAAGTCAGATTTGAAAAGAGAAAGAAACTGTCTTGAATGTATATTGTTATGTTGAAGGATATTGGAGTTAATGAGTATTATGCTTTTAGAATGGGTGATACCAATTAGTAATGATGTTCTGAATTATTATACATCGGTGTTCAACTTGTGAATGAATATTTTTGATGTGACTGAAATCCTTGTTATAAATTATTTGATTAAGGATGTCATATTAGCATGTAGTATACATGGTTTATACAAACTGACTGTTGGTTAAGTAATGAAATGGCGTTGGACTTCTTTTCCTTTTTCTAAATTCAATTCTGTTTGGTGAAAATTCTTGGTTATGTGATGATGATAAAAACAATATCAAAAGAGGTCTTATTCTTATCTTTGGATAATTTTAATGGTTGATTAAAGGTTACTTGTGATAGTTGTTAGTTAAATTCGGATGTAGAAGGATGGCATGAATAAAATTATTTAAAAGAAGGGAAAATGGGTAGTAATATATGATACGAGAGAGATGTCAAAGTGTTATAAAGTGAAATGATATTAATTTATCATTTTGTGTCCTATCATTATAGGAGGAACTAAGAGGAAAATATTTGGAGGAAAATCTAAAGAAATGGTAAGGAAGAACGTCAGAGTGCTAAAGGGCGACAGGTAATCACACTTAACCTTACTATAACATTGAGGGTGATGTTAGCTAGGATTTGCAAAATCCTTTCTCACCCTCTATAAATATTATCTTTGAAAAGCTATTTTTATACAAAATAGGCTATCGGGTGCCTTTCAAACGCGAATATTTTCGTATAAAGAAATTTGACTCATTATATATATATTATGCTGATTATGCTGATTGGTGGTGGTTACTGACCTTGAATGGTGTGAATGAGTATAGGTATAGTGTTCAGATACTGGTGAGGGAGATTTGTATAGTACATTGTCAGGGATAGTGATAGTTAGGTTGACGGAAGGAGTTGAATTGTTGTGATGGAGATATTGAATGAAATTGAGAAATTGATGGAAATTGTGATTGAGATATTGAATATTGTGGAAGTGATATTGATAGGGATATTGTGAGCATTGCATGACACTGATATATGTATATGTACCATCGCGCGATGATAACTGTCGATTGGCCGATCGACAGTTATTTGTACTGATCTTCTTCGGATTGATTGGATCGGGGATCATAGGTCAACTTATTGAGAGAAGTGACCTACGGTTGTTAAGGCATTTTAGAGCCCAACCGCCCCTACTGTTGTTAAGGCATTTGAGAGCCCAACTGTTCCCATTCTGCAATGGAAAACAGAATTGGGGTTCCCTCTCTGGGGATTGCCAGAGAGGGAAATTTGCCCCCTCATCATAGAGAGGGGCACAGTGTCAAATCATATAGAGAAGATTAGATGCTTGAATGCCCCGTGATACGATGGCGCAATGCATCTATAGATGAGTGTGAGAGTTATGGTAGCATCATTAGATTGGAGACTGGGAGATGATATTTAGTTAATGTGGAATTGATGTAGGGATTTGAGTGATGAATGGAAGAAGATTTGACATGGATATATATATATATATATATATATATATATATATATATATATATATATATATATAATATATATATATATTACTGGTTTTAAAATGAGGTACCCTTTAGAGGCCCTCGCTACCGCACATCTCACTGTTATAGTGAGTTAAGCGGTGATTACTGGGACAAATTGTCTCATCCCACGATTACTGACATTTTTGCAGGTATTCATGCACAGGCGCAAGCATCAGGAAAGGGAATTAGGTAGTGGAGGTTGTATAGTTTATTTAGAATTGTATATTGCCAATTTATAGGTCTGCATTCGCTTCCGCATATTGTAACACCCAAAAAAAATTATATTAGAGACAATGAGGAACTATTTAAGGTCTTGTGGCGCCATTTATGAATTAAAACTACTTAGAAATAGATTTATGTGAAAAGATATAATTGTGTGAAATTTTAGGATCTATTTTCTTTAGAAGTTGAAAATGATTAGTTAAAGGCTGAGTTTTAAATTAAAAAATTTTTATGAAAAGAATGAAAGTAATGGATGCACAAGAGGGGGGAGTGAATTGTGCTTCAAAAATAAATGCTCAAATAAAACAACACAAGAGTTATACTGGTTCGGTCTACCTGACCTACGTCCAGTCCTCAACCACCCAGGCCGAGTTCCACTATATCTCAGGTTTTAAATCAGGTTCACCTGAAACCTTTCTAACTATCTCCCCCTCACACCTAGCAAGGGGTTAATCCTTTACACTTAAAGGATTTTTCTGACTAAGTTCTCTCAAAGAACGGATGGTGTTACACACTTAAGTACAATCAATGCTCTTATAACAAGAAGAGACTTAACAACAAAGAGTACAGAATATGTAGATGAAAAGGATCACTCGATGTGTTAAATGCTCTTTACTTTTCTGGGCAGCTTTGAATGCTTGAAGGTGTTCTTAGTTTCTCGCTCTAACTTCTCTCAAGAATATTCAAAGATAATTGTTGTTGTCATAAATGAAGTTGAGCCCCTTTATATAGTCTTCAAACATCTTCACACTTGGTAGGTGGGTTAGCCGTTTGAATATGGCCGTTTTTCCCATGTTACCGTTTGCCCAATAAATGCTTCATCAATGCATGGCAGGGTTGACTTGCTTTATCTCTGAAAAGTAGTCCTGACACCTCTGCTCTGACAAAAGCATTCTGACACTGCATTTCTGAACGTTCTGACATTCTGATTGCTTGCGGAAGCAAAATCACATCCGGAAGCAACCTTACTTAGTGTGCTGCACTTGAACGTTAGTTTAGCAATATAAGCACATAGTCACATGCAGTGGGTGTTCACTTAGTCTAAGATGTATCCGGAAGCACTTCTACATCCGGAAGTAAATCCACTGGATGAAGGATTATACTCACTATTACTCACTCTCGCTCAGTGTTCTTCACTCCAACAGTCAGCGCTAGTCACTAAGCTATCGGAAGCACTTTCACTTGACGTGGCTTATGTTCACTGACGCTTGAGGTTATCTATTCTTTCAGCCAGCGCCAGTCTAAATCCAACAGGAAGCAATTTCACTTGACGTGGCTTATGTTCACTGATGCTTGGGGTTATCTATTCTATCAGCCAGCGCCAGTCTAAATCCAACAGGAAGCAATTTCACTTCCGCTTGAGCCTTAGCTTAGTCTTAAGGTTTTGTATACCTAATGCTCATGAACTAAGTTAATTCCCTAGTGAGTTACTTGCTGCCGCTGGGGAATGGGTCATCCATCCGCGAGCACTAGTCCTAGTTTATCCGGAACTAAATCCACATCCGGTTGCACTCTCACTTGGGACTCTATGTTGACCTATTGCTTTCTAAGTACTTGGCCTATTCTTTCATATTTTAGTCTTCATCAAAACTTAAGATTCTAACATTCTCCCCCTTTTTGATGATGACAAACTTAGTTTTATTAATTAAGTTCATAAAAAGGATTAGCAAAAGAATAGAAGCAATAGATAAGAACAAGTAACTTAGACAGATATTATTGATAAGCAGAAATTACATGTCAGAGTATACAAACAAATAGCATTTACAAGTAAATAGCATATACAGGTAAATTACACTAAGCAAGTATGAAGTATGCATGAAAGCAAAAAAAAATTTCTAAGTTAAAAGGTTTGGATTGGTTCATGGTTTGTGTTTCTTTTTCTTCTCCCTCTCCCTCTGTCTCTCTTCACTTTCTTTCTGGAGTTTGGCTAACTCGGCCTCATGCACATTCTGGTCTATCTGGGCAATGATCCGCTGAAGCTCTTCTTCCTCTCTTTCTCTTCTGAGCCTCTCTGATTCAATAGACTCCTCGAATGTCCTTTTCATGTTCTCCACTTCTTCATACCCAGGGAACCCTGTAGCATCGTCGAAGTAGGTGACCACTCCATTGGGATAGTGAACAGCCCGGATTTTTACGTTCCATACAGGGAAGTTGGGATCCTCCTCAACTTCCTGGGCTTTCCTTTTCCCTTTCCCCTTACTCTTCCCTTTGTTCTTGCTAATTGGAGGAGTGGGCATGGCACTTACTCTGTCGGCATCGAGGCAGGCCATCTGACCAAAAGATAACTTGTCTGTGAACCCAAACTTCTCGAATTCTTCAGGAGTCATGTCTTCAATCTCCAACTTGACTTCCTTCAGAATTGGAACTGCTTGAACCACTGGCATTTCTTGCTCAACCTGGACAGACGAAGTTCCTTGCTCAGGTAGGTCAGATGGAGTCTCTTCCTCACTCTCATCAGATTCAGTGGTGGCAATAATCTTCCTGACACGCTTCCTAGCAACGGCCTTCTTTCTGGACTCACTGAATGTGACTGCAGACTCAGATGAGGGAGGAGGGGCAGATGGACACTCAGACGAAGGGATCTCAGACTCTTGCCCAGAGGATGCAGGAATAGGCTTGACTATCACAATAGGAGGATGGTTGGGTCTCTTTAGTCCTCACTTCATCATGATCTCCTCAACAATCTTTCTACTTGTCTTAGTTGGAGGAGGCTCTGATGATGACTCAGGTTGTGAGGATTGTTCATTCTGCCCAAAGACAACCATCTCCAAATGTGGTCCTTGCTCAGCCGACCTCTGCTGCTGCATGAACCGGATTGCTTCTCCTCTTATAAGGCTCTCAGCATCACCCAGCCTTTGGGATTCCATAGCACGGCGGAAGGCAGCTGCGATGTCTTCATCAATCCATAAGGCTGGCTGGCTGAGGACATCCCTTGTGTTCATTGACAGGCGAAGGGCAGACATAACATCTCTCCCCCATTTGGCATCATCAAAGAGGGTGAGGGCCAGGGAGGACGGAGTGGTTGGAGAGGAGGGTGGAGGTTCAGGGCCAAATGGCTTTTGGGGTGAGGATTCTGGGGAGGAGGTAGGTAAGGTAGTTTCTGGGGATGAGGCAGTGTCGGGGAACCAGGAGGCATTCACAAAAAGATTTTCATAAGGATGAGTGGAGGAATATTCAGTGTAGGAGGTGGTGGAGTGTGGTGTAAATGGTAGGTGGTCATCAGAGAGTGGCTGAAGGCGGGGGTAATCTCTTATATACATTTGGCTGAGGGGGTGAATGGCAGTGTGAAATCCAAGGTGCTCGGCCAGTGGATTGGAACTAGGTCTAAAGGTGGGGAGACGGAGTGGAGAGCGAGTAGGAGCGCCAGGTCGTGTGAGAATGGGTGAAGTAGGTGGAGATGGAGAGTTTAGTGGGGAGTGGCGTGGAGAGTGTTGGGGTGAGTCTTGGGTTTGCTGGTCATGGGTAGGTGAAGGTTGGGATTGGTGGTCATTGTTTGGTGATGGTGGGGGTTGCTGGTCATTTTGTGGTGGTGGCTGTGGTTGTTGAGTGTTAGGTGGAGGAGGAGGGGGAAGTTGAGGGTTACCAGAGGGAGGAGGAGGCAGATTTGGGGGAGGAGGAGGCAGATTTGGGGGGTTACCTTGTGATGGTTGGGGAATTTGTAGGTGCTGGAGGATGAGATCAAGTTTTGCATCCACCCTGGCAAGATGAATCTCGACCCGGCCAACTCTGTCCTCAAGCCGCTGGATTCGCTCCCCTTGCTGCTGGAAGCCAGTGTCACACTCAGCACGGAGAGGGCCTACCAAGGAGTCAGGCAGCCTAAAGAGAAGCTCCTCCTTTACTTCCTCGGCAAAGGCTCTGACAGTAGCTGGCACTCTTGCAGCACGGCTTGGCCCAGCATGGGAGTCCACTTCCTGATCCCCTGCACCAGATGTAGAGGGGACTGAAGTCTGAGATGCACTCCCTCCCTGTGATCCTGAGCGAGTGGGCTTAGCAGGCTTGTGATACTTAATGCCCATCTTTCCAATATTGGATGCTCCCACAGGTCTACACTTTACATTTTCTTCCTCCACAGCAGATGTGGCCTTGATCAGATGCTTCTCAAGGAGGAGGGCAATGATAGTGGGATAGCGAAGATAGCCAGACTTGTCATTAGTTATCCAGCGTTGAAGCTCAAGACAGATCAACTGGCCGGGGTTGATTGGCTGGCGGGAGAGGAGTCTGGGGAACCAGGGATTGTCCAGCAGAGTGAACTCGTTGAAGTTACCCCCTTTGTGTGTCATCATTCGGGAGTAGACGTAGTACAAGAGTCTGTAGGAGTCAGACATCTTGGACACCTTCTTCCCTTTGGTGCCATACAACGTCTCGAGTGCCTCTTTACTGTACTTGAGCGCCTCAGGATACAACCACTCGTTCATGCTCTCGTCTGTGATCCCCATCATCTCATTTAATGTCCTCCAAGTGAACCTGAAGGTTCTCCCCCTTATAGTGGCAGTGAAGAAGAGTTTGTGGACTTGCTCTTTTCCATCAACCTTCTTGTACTTAACCTTGCAGGTGAGGGTTTGACTGAAGACTCGCAGGACGTTGACGTTGTAGTCCTGGTTGATGCCCAGCCAAGGCATATACTTCTCCAAGTAAGGGCGTAGATGAGGAAACCCTAGATCATCAATCTTTTCCAGATCGATGAACAACCCATGGTTGAAGTAGGGGATGGACGTCTCAAATTTGGCTGCAACTGGCTCCAATGCCCCATCTCTATAGACAGTAGGTGTTAGAATCTTAAGTTTTGATGAAGACTAAAATATAGAGGATTAGACCAAGTGCCTAGGAAGCAATAGGATAACATAGGATCCCAAGTAAGAGTGCTTCCGGATGAGGATTTACTTCCGGATAGATTAGGACTTGCGCATGCGGATGAATGCTTTCATCCCCAGCGTCAGCAAGTAAATCACTGGGGAAATAACTTAGTCCATGAGAATTAGGTACACAAAACCTTAAGACTAAGCTATGACTCAACCGGAAGTGAGTTTGCTTCCTGTTAGACTTAGACTGGCGCAGAGCGACAGAATAGATATTACCCCAAGCGTCAGTGAGTCTACTTCGCCAAGTGAAAGCACTTCCTATTAGATTTACACTGGCGCAGGTTGATAAACTAGATATAACCCCGAGCGTCAGTGGAAATGCAACATCAAGTGAAGTTGCTTCCTGTTAGATCTTGACTGGCGCAGACTGATAGAATAGATTTCACCCCAAGCGTCAGTACGTTTACCTCATCAAGTAAAAGTGCTTCCGATAGCTCAGTGACTAGCGCTGACTGTTAGGAATGAAATAGACTAAGCGAGAGCAAGTCATGATGAACTAGATCCCTCATCCAGTTGAATTTACTTCCGGATGTAGAAGTGCTTCCGGATACACCTTAGACTTAGGGAACACCCACTGCATGAGACTATATGATTATATTGCTAAACTAACGTTCAAGTGCAGCACACTCAGTAAGGTTGCTTCCGGATGAGAAGTTGCTTCCGCAAGCAATCAGAATGTCTGAACGTTCAAGAGATGCAGTGTCAGAATGCATATGTCAGAGCAGAGGTGTCAGGACTACTTTTCAGAGATAAAGCAAGTCAACCCTGCTATGCATTGATGAAGCAATTAATGGGCAAACGGTAACATGGGAAAAACGGACATATTCAAACGGCTAGCCCACCTACCAAGAGCTCAAAATGCTTGAAGACTATATAAGGGAGCTCAACTTCATTTATGAAGGAGTTAATGATCTTCAAATATTCTTGAGAGAAGTTAGAGCGAGAAAATCTTTATTCATTCAAGCTGCCCAGAAAAGCGAAGAGCATTTAACTCTTTGAGTGATTTTTCATCTACTTATTCTGTACTCACAGTAGTTAAGTCTCTTTCTGTTATAAGAGCATTTATTGAACTTAAGTGTGTAACACCATCCGTTCTTTAAGAGAACTTAATCAGAAAAGCCTTCAAGTGTAAACTTCAAACCCTTGCTTGGTGTGAGGGGGAGATAGTTAGATAGGTTACAAGTGAGCCAGTGTAAAACTTGTTGTAAGGTTGCAAGTGAGCCCGTAAAACTTGCGGTTGTAAGGTTTCAGGTGAACCCGATTTAAAACCTGAGTTATAGTGAAACTCTCGGCCTGGGTGGTTGAGGACTGGACGTAGGTCAGGTAGACCGAACCAGTATAAATCCTGTGTTGTTTACTTTTGGTATTTATTTTTGAAGCACAATTCACCCCCCTCTTGTGCATCCATTACGTTCATTTGGTATCAGAGCAAGGTCTTTCTCACTCGATTCCAACGAATCAGAAAGCAAAGATCAAGTAATGGATACAGACTATGCCCTACCAGATGTCGCTGTTCAACCCAACAAGCCCCCAGGTTTCGATGGGTACAACTATACGTTCTGGAAGTTCAGAATGGAGACATATATCAAGTCAAGCGACTTAAGACTCTGGGACGTCATAGAACGAGGGGATAATGTCCCACTAGATGAAGATGGATTTGCAAAAGTGCGAGCCAGATACACTGCTGAGGACTATGCTCTAGTCCAACTAAACCATCGGGCCATGCACTACATCCAATGTGCTCTCACCCACAAAGAATTCCACAGAATCAGCCACCACAAAAATGCAAAGGATATGTGGGAGGCTCTTGAGGCTGCACACTCTGGAACCAGGGGAGTAAAGGCGAGACGTATTGAAATGCTGGTTGAAGAATTTCATAAATTCGCCATGCTAAGTCCCACCGAGCCTATCAGAGAGCTGGAGCTCAGGTTCACCCATCTCATCAATAATTTGGCCTCGCTGGGTAAGGATATCCCTGAAAGAGAGCAAGTGAGCAAGATCCTAAAGATCTTGAAGGGTGACTGGATCACCAAAGTAACTATTTTGCAAGAAGTGCAAGGTGAATCAACCAGCTCCATCACCGCCCTATTTGGCTCTCTTGCTGAATATGAACCTACCTTGCTGGCTATGAGAGCTCCTCAACCTTCATCCAAAAACAAAAATCTTGCTCTCGTTGCTCCCAGCAAAGGGATCAATGACAATGATGAGGATGATGAGGAGGAGATGGACGATGAGGAGATGGCTATGATGGTGAGGAAATTTAGAAAATTCTTCAGAAAGAAGGGAGGCTATCAGAGAGGTGATACCAGTGAGAAGAAGGGATACAAGAAAGAGAAGGTCCCTGTGTGCTTTGAATGCAATAAGTCTGGTCACTTCAAGGCTGAGTGCCCCAGCCTGCAGAGGTCAAAAGGCAAAGACAAAAGGAAAGCACTTGTTTCCTCCATTTGGGTAAATAGCTCAGATGAGGAAGCGAGTGATGAAGAAGAAGTTGCCAACCTTTGCCTGGTAGCTAGAGAGGAGGATGAAGAAGCACCTTCAGATGTTGACCTCACAAACGAAGAACATGAGGTAACTCTTTCTGAACTTCAAGAGGCTTACAATGAGGTTCATGAAGAATTCTCTAGATTATGTAAAGCCTATAAGGTGTTGAAAACCAAAAAGGAATCACTTGAGTCCAAGGTGGACTCACTAAGTGAGGAACTAGCGGAAGCTAGAAGACTTCCGATAGTGGATGGCCAGGGTTCTCCCCAAGTAGAACCCAACGCCCCAACACCTGAGAGCTGCCCTAATTGCAGCAAAATCTCAGAAGAAAACAATAAGCTACAAAATGCCCTGGAAAAGTTTACCAATGGTTCAGAAATGCTAAATGTAATCTTAATGAACCAAAGGGCATATAGGGATAGAACTGGCTTGGGGTATACCCCTAAGGTGAAAAAGTGGGTAGAACCAAAGGTAAAGCCTTACCTGAAGTTCTTCCATAAAGCCACCAATCATGGCTCCTCACCCTTTAGCTTCTGTAATTACTGCAACAGGAAAGGACACTCCACGTCCACCTGTAATGCCAAGAAGCATGGAGCTAACAGCTCTTACAAATGGGTTCCTAAAGGAACCAAGGCTACCCAGGATCCTCCACCTGCAAAGGATACCAAGAAAGGACAAGGATCCAGAGTCTGGAATCATTCCACAGGGAAAACCCAAGAGCCTAGAGCCAGCACTAGGCCAGAGGCTCCAAATGTTCGTAAGCCCAGGGGTAAGCCCAATAATAGGCATAGGGTACTAGACACTAATAACAAAGGACCCATGAAAGACTGGGTACCTAAAGTTGCTTGATTGTGTTAGGTGTGTCTCAAGGCATCCAAGAACAAAAAATGGTACATCGATAGCGGATGCTCGAGACATATGACTGGGGACAGAGACAAGTTCAAATCTCTGGTGATCAAAGATGGAGCCACGGTGACCTTTGGAGGAAATCAGAGTGGTAAGATCACTGGAGTTGGAGAAGTTGGACCAGTCAAAGATGTCTATCTAGTGGACGGTCTCTGTCACAACCTGCTGAGCGTGAGCCAGAGCACGGACAAAGGAAACTGGGTAATATTTGATTCAAATGAGTGCTTAATAGTTGATAAGCAGGATCTGAATATAGATAAGGCCAACTTAAAATGCAAGATTAAGGCAATTAGAAATGGGAATCTATATACCTTAGATTTATGTCAACAGCTAGAAGAAAAATGTTTAATATCTAGTGACGAGAATAGCTGGCTTTGGCATAAGAGACTAGCTCATGTTAACTTTACTCAATTGGACATGCTAATTAAAAATGAGCTAGCTATAGGTATTCCCTCTTTCAAAGTCAAGCATGATTTTATCTGTGAATCCTGCCAACGAGGGAAGCAAACAAAGTCCTCGTTTAAAACCAAGAAGAGAGTCTCCACCAGCAGGCCTTTGGAACTAATCCACATGGATTTGGTTGGGCCAGCAAGAGTAAAGAGCTTGGGTGGAAACCTATATGCTTTAGTCGTGGTGGATGACTATTCAAGGGTCACGTGGACTATGTTTCTTGCCTCTAAGCAAGATGCTTTTGATGCTTTTGTTGTCCTGGCTAAGAAAATGCAGAATGAGAAGGAGCTTAAAATCACAGCCATAAGGACAGACCATGGAGGAGAGTTTGAGAACCATAGCTTCACTGAGCTATGTGAGCAAAACGGCATTGAGCATAACTTCTCAGCTCCGAGAACTCCTCAACAAAATGGAGTAGTCGAGAGAAAGAACAGGGTTCTGACGGAGATGGCTAGAAGCATGCTCAACGAGAAAGAGGTTTCTCAAGTGTTCTGGGCGGACGCTATGAGCACTGCTTGCTATATCTCCAACAGAGCTTATGTTCGCAAGGGCTTGGATAAGACTCCATACGAACTATACAAAGGAAGGAAGCCCAACATCAGCCATCTCAGAATATTTGGATCAAAATGCTACGTGCATAACAATGGAAAGGTAAATTTGGGTAAGTTTGATCCAAAGGCTGATGTAGGTATATTCATAGGATATTCCCTTAGGAGCAAAGCATATAGGATATACAACATGAGAACTAAAACTGTAGAAGAGTCCATGCATGTTGTATTTGATGAAACTCCTACATGGGGACAATCCACAGAAGATGATGAAGCACTTAATCTTCCAAATCTTCCATCATCTTCCTCACCACCAAAAGAAACAACAACAAGCTATCCCAAAGAAGAAGGTGAACCCAGTGATGTACCTAGAGGGCAACCCATGCCTGAGGAGGCACAGCTGCCAATAGCTAGGAGACATCACAGGGATCATCCTCTTGATCAAGTGCTTGGTGATGTTTCTTCTGGTGTCAGAACTAGAAGACAAGTTCAAAATGAAGTTGAGTTTGGAGCATTCCTATCTCAAATCGAACCAACTTCAGTTGAACAAACTCTTGAGGACTGCGACTGGATTATTGCCATGCAGGAAGAGCTAAATCAATTTGAGAGAAGTCAAGTGTGGGAACTAGTCCCAAGGCCGTCTCATCAATCCATAGTGGGGACCAAGTGGGTCTTCAAAAACAAACTGGATGAGACAGGTCAAATCACCAGAAACAAAGCCAGATTAGTAGCCAAAGGATACAACCAAGAAGAAGGCATTGACTATGAAGAAACTTTTGCTCCAGTCGCTAGACTTGAAGCAATAAGGATTCTTCTAGCCTTTGCATCCATGAAAGGTTTTAGATTATATCAAATGGATGTAAAGAGTGCATTTCTTAATGGTTATATTAAAGAAGAGGTATATGTAGAACAACCTCCTGGCTTTGAGGATCATAAGCACCCCAAACATGTGTATAGATTAAAGAAAGCTTTATATGGCCTAAAACAAGCTCCTCGAGCTTGGTATGAGAGACTCAGCAACTTTTTGCTGGGCAAGGGTTTCTCAAGAGGCAAATTAGATAATACACTGTTTATCCTTCACAAAGATAGAGATATGTTAATTGTCCAAATTTATGTTGATGATATTATATTTAGGGCAACTAACGAGAAGCTTTGTGAAGATTTCTCTAAGACTATGCAGGGTGAATTTGAGATGTCAATGATGGGAGAACTAACATTCTTCCTAGGCCTGCAAATCAAACAGAAAAGGAATGGAATCTTCATCTCCCAAACTAAGTACTGCAGAGAACTACTCAAAAAGTTTGGGATGGATGAATGCAAGGAGTATGACACCCCTATGAGCACCACTGCCGCACTCGACGCTGACGCAAAGGGTAAATCTGTCAGTCTGCCCATGTATAGGGGAATGATAGGTTCCCTCTTATACTTAACTGCGAGTAGGCCTGGCATTCAATTTAGTGTAGGCATGTGTGCTAGGTTTCAAGCCAACCCCAAGGAATCACACTTAACATGTGTTAAACGTATTCTGAGATACCTTGAGGGAACACAAGAACTTGGTCTTTGGTATCCCAGAGGTAACCAAGAGTTCTTGTGGGCTTACTCTGACTCTGACCATGCAGGTTATAAAACAGATAGAAAGAGCACCAGTGGACAATGCGCCTTCCTTGGTGGTTGTCTGGTGTCTTGGGCTAGCAAGAAGCAAACCTGCGTGTCCTTGTCATCCACTGAGGCAGAATACATTGCTGCTGCAAGTTGTTGTGCACAAGTGCTATGGCTGAAAAACCAGTTGAGAGATCTTGGCTTGGAGTTCCCTGAGGCACCCATCCTCTGTGATAACACAAGCACAATTAGCCTTGCCAAGAATCCAGTTCAGCACACAAGGACTAAGCACATTGACGTCCGACATCACTTCATCAGAGACCATTTTCAAAAGAAGGATGTCAAGGTGCAGTTTGTCCCCACACAACAACAGCTTGCTGACATCTTCACCAAGCCTCTAGGGTTTGATCAATTTACTTTCATTAGAGGTGATTTGGGAATGGTAAACCCAAATGAAGTATAAATTCTATTCATAGTACTTGATTGTTCATCACTTGCAGTAATACTAACTTAGGCATCGGAGTGCCAATATATGTTTTTGCAGGTACTCAAATGTTAAATCTTAAGCAAGTGCAACCGGAAGCAAAACCACTTCCGGATAATCACTCACTGACGCTGGATGATCAAACCAAGAGAGCGCCAGCACAAGTCCAAGAAGACACGTCACTTCAGGAAACGCTTCAACTTCCAAATGAGACGTTTCGACTTCTCTGGTAATATGCAGCTACACGTGTCATCAGGTGTGTCGTTCCAACTTAAGTCGTTTACGCTACCCAATGTGTGATAATGTGAAGAAGCATGACCTTTTTGCCCTTAGTGATTTTACCTATAAAAAGGACATCTCTTTTCACTTCACTTTTCATCTTCATCTATGTTCTTCATTCTCTTCATATAAACGTTTCATCAACCCCACAAAAATGGCCGAACCCTCTGAAACAAACCCAGTTTCGAGGAAACCCTCCTCATCTAAGAAACACAAGTCCAAATCTGGGAAATCAAGTCATCAACATTCTGGAAAATCTGGGCATCGTGAAGAACATCAAGAACACCATGAAGTTTCTGGGCAAATTGCACTAGGGCAGGATGAAAATATTCAAGGTCAGCCTGAAACTTCTGGTAGAATGGCAGAACTGTTAGTGGATTCTAACAAGAGGAAGTCCATCCCTAAGGAGGAGGCTGCGGCGATCAAATACGGAAAACCCTCTTTGATGATGCCAAAAGGGGGAGAGATGCATTGACCACTAGCCTTGCTATCCTGGGAGTTCCTTGATGAAGAAGAGCTTCAGCGTGAGGGAGAGGAAGAAGAAACAAAAACCCTAAACCCCCAGCCCAAAATTTTTTTGTTTACTTAGAAATGTTCACCTTTTCATGCATGTTTTCATATCTGCCTACTATATGCTCGTTACTTGTAAATGTTATTTGATTATATGTTCTGACTTGTAACCTATGCTTATCAATAATATTTGTCTAAGTTACTTGTTCTGAACTATTGCTTTTATTCTTCAGCTAATCCTTTCATATGAACTTAATCGATAAAGCTAAGTTTGTCATCATCAAAAAGGGGGAGAATGTTAGAATCTTAAGTTTTGATGAAGACTAAAATATAGAGGATTAGACCAAGTGCCTAGGAAGCAATAGGATAACATAGGATCCCAAGTAAGAGTGCTTCCGGATGAGGATTTACTTCCGGATAGATTAGGACTTGCGCATGCGGATGAATGCTTTCATCCCCCAGCGTCAGCAAGTAAATCACTGGGGAAATAACTTAGTCCATGAGAATTAGGTACACAAAACCTTAAGACTAAGCTATGACTCAACCGGAAGTGAGTTTGCTTCCTGTTAGACTTAGACTGGCGCAGAGCGACAGAATAGATATTACCCCAAGCGTCAGTGAGTCTACTTCGCCAAGTGAAAGCACTTCCTATTAGATTTAGACTGGCGCAGGTTGATAAACTAGATATAACCCCGAGCGTCAGTGGAAATGCAACATCAAGTGAAGTTGCTTCCTGTTAGATCTTGACTGGCGCAGACTGATAGAATAGATTTCACCCCAAGCGTCAGTACGTTTACCTCATCAAGTAAAAGTGCTTCCGATAGCTCAGTGACTAGCGCTGACTGTTAGGAATGAAATAGACTAAGCGAGAACAAGTCATGATGAACTAGATCCCTCATCCAGTTGAATTTACTTCCGGATGTAGTGTTAGAATCTTAAGTTTTGATGAAGACTAAAATGTAGAGGATTAGACCAAGTGCCTAGGAAGCAATAGGATAACATAGGATCCCAAGTAAGAGTGCTTCCGGGTGAAGATCTACTTCCGGATAGATTAGGACTTGCGCATGCGGATGAATGTTTTCATCCCCCAGCATCAGCAAGTAAATCACTGGGAAATAACTTAGTCCATGAGAATTAGGTACACAAAACCTTAAGACTAAGCTATGTTTCAATCGGAAGTGAGTTTGCCTCCTGTTAGACTTAGACTGGCGAAGAGCGATAGAATAGATATTACTCCAAGCGACAGTAAGTCTACTTCCCCAAGTGAAAGCGCTTCCTGTTAGAATTAGACTGGCGCAGAGCGACAGAATAGATATTACCCCAAGCGTCAGTAAGTCTACTTCCCCAAGTGAAAGCGCTTCCTGTTAGAATTAGACTGGCGCAGAGCGACAGAATAGATATTACCCCAAGCGTCAGTAAGTCTACTTCGCCAAGTGAAAGCACTTCCTATTAGATTTAGACTGGCGCAGCCTGATAGAATAGATTTAACCTCGAGCGTCAGTGGAAATGCAACATCAAGTGAAGTTGCTTCCTGTTAGATCTTGACTGGCGCAGATTGATAGAATAGATTTCACCCTAAGCGTCAGTGAGTTCACTACGTCAAGTAAAAGTGCTTCCGATAGCTTAAGTGACTAGCGCTGAGTGTTGAGATGAAATACACTAAGTGTGAGTGAGTTATAGTGAACAAAGATCCTTCATCTAGTAGTTTTACTTCCGGATGTAAAAATGCTTCCAGATACATCATAGACCAAATCAGAACACAGTCTAAGTAAACTACTCCCCATAGCAAACAAACTTCCCACAGCATGTATAATTCTTATATATATATTGCTATGTTGGACTAACCAGTATGTGCAGAACATGGTCACGCTTCCGGATGCAAATGAGCTTCCGGATGGAAAGACTCTTGACATTGGGACTCAGAGCTTAACACTTGCAGAGCAAGATTACCACTTGCGGATGAAAGATGATCATCCGTCAGCAAGAGTGCAAGAGTAAAAATCACATACTCAGAAGTCAGAATGCTTTTGTCAGAGCAGAGGTGTCAGGACTACTTTTCAGAGATAAAGCAAGTCAACCCTGCTAAGCATTAATGAAGATGTACTTCTCAACGGTAACATAGGGTTAACGGCACTATTCAAACGTTCATATTCAACTTGCCACCTAAGCCTATGAAGCCGAATATAAAAGAGACACTCATTCAGAAGAAAAGATGATGGAAGAAAAAGAGAGAACAGAACAAAGTATCTGATATATCATACTCATCATTCTACACATCTTCTACTACTCTCAGATCCAGATTTGTGATATTTTTCAGAGAGTAATTTTATTGTACTTAAGTGAGTAACATCATCCACTCTTAGAGAGAGTTAGTTTTGAGCTTAAGTGTTTAGCACAATCAGTTCATAGAGTGAACATAGTGTAAACTTACAATTTGTAAGGGGGAGCATTTAGAGGTTGTCTAAATCTCCATAGGTTGCAAGTTAGCCCGTAAAACTTGCATTTGTAAGGTTTGCAGGTGAACCCGGTGTAAAACCTGTGGGTTGTTAGGTGAACCCGTGCTCGTAAAACCTAAAGTGTAAAGGCTTCTCTTGTGCCCGGTTTAAACAAGAATAGTGGATTGAAAATCTCAGGTGGAGCCTGGGGACTGGATGTAGGTCTGGGTGACCGAACCAGGATAAATTTATGTGTGCATAAATTTACATTCAAACATTCTATTTTGCATCACATAACATACTGACTTGTGCATATCACTACTTCGTAAATATTATCACCAAGCACAAGCAGTCTTTCGAAAAGAAGAATCAAAAGATTTAATTTATTCTCTCACCCAATTCACCCCCCCCTCTTGGGTGACAGCCACGTTTATCATTTGGTATCAGAGCAAGGTCACTTGTTTAAAGGATCCAACGATCTCAAGTGCAAAGACCTAGGCTGATTTGGGTTACAAAATGTGTTTTGAAGGTTTTGATCATACAATCCCACCCGTGTTAGAAAATGCTGATTTTTACTTATGGAAGGGAAGGATGAAAAGTTTTATACTATCCACTGATTTCAAAATGTGGGATGTTTTTGAAAAGGACTCTGATTTCAAACCAAAAGTAAATTGGACAGAAGAGGACAAAAGCTTATTTTACTTAAACCTTAGAGCAATGCAAATTTTGCACAAAAGTTTATCTGACAATGATTACCAGAAAATTAAACATTGCTCTAGGGCTATAGATATTTGGAACACTCTTGATACTATGTATGCTTCTAACCAATTTCTTGATGATAAGGCTGTCCAAAGCTCACTATGTGCTCCTTGTGAATCCACCGTTGATGAGCTACTGGATGGTGATGTAGTAGAAGCTAGTATCAGCAAAGAGAGAGTGGATCTCCGCCTAGTAGATTCAGAAGCTGAAGAAAATGAGGTACCTAAACTTGAAACTTCTGAATTGCAAGATATGTATAATGAGCTACATGTTGAATTCTGTAAACTTGCAAAAGAAATTCTAGGCTTAAGAAAAAGGAATAGGGAACTTGAGGAACTTATTCCTTCTTCTACAACCAAGGAGTCCAAAGTCCCAATCATAAAAGAAGACTTTTCGAAAGACCCTGAGATTTCAAAAGTTAATAAACATAGAGTCTTTGAAAAGAAAACTGACCACCATAATAGTGATAAGAAATCTGATTCTGAACATCATCCCATTATCTGTCATTATTGTGGTAGAACTGGTCATATTTCTCACACATGCAATTTTAAGAGAAATTTAAATGTGAGAAATAAATATATATGGATCCCCAAAGGACAAGTAAGGTCCAGCGCTAACTATGTAGGACCCAAGTACAAATGGGTACCAAAACTCTCTTCTAGTGCCTTACCTGTGCAGGAAAGATCAAGAGTTTCTCTTGTCCCAAAGAAGAGAACTCGTGGTGATGTCACTACTGCAACTACCTGGTTCAATCATAAGAAGCAGTGCGCTACCACAAGGAACAAAGACCTTGTCTCAGGGATAAGCTATCACAGAGTTCCATTCAACTATCCTGAGAAGGACAAAAGAGGGAGGATGTCTCAACTCACATGGAGAAAACCTGCGAATCCTGTCTCTCCTAAGAAAGTGCTTCAGGCCAAGGATAAGTATAAAAGATCTCCTTGGGTAAGCAAGGGATTATTTAAGGTTGAAGCATGCAACAGTAAAATCTCCTATGCAAATGTAAGATGGACTTATTGAGATTTTACATTAAGCATCATAAGCATGAACATGACATGGCTTATAAGATAGTTCACACAATGTTCATACTATATATGCTATCTATGACTATCATTATCAGAAGCCATGTGCATATAGTCATAGTTGATTCGCAATGCTATATTCATAGTGAATAATTCTTAAGTGCATAAGAATCACATACTTCCTACAAACTGACCAGTCAGATCCAAGGTTGGAGACTGAAAAATGGGAAAGAGAAATCATTTGCTATTTTGTAGGAAAGAAGGTACGAAGGAACAACAATTTTCATGATCATACCTGATCAGAGAAATGTATCAAATCTGAATGAGTTGTTGTTCATACTGGGCTCCGAGAGCTACTGCTCCTGAAATTGAGAAGATCAAACAAATTCTACTTGACGCAAATATGGCTTTAGTTATGAAAGCTTGATCGCTGTGGATGCACAAGAGAGAACATCAACGAGTCTTTCAAAGTTAAATCTTAAGTAAGTACCATCGGAAGCAAAACTACTTCCGGATGCTCTCGTGCTGACGCTG
This sequence comes from Mimosa pudica, assembly GCA_029929735.1. Classification (NCBI taxonomy): domain Eukaryota; kingdom Viridiplantae; phylum Streptophyta; class Magnoliopsida; order Fabales; family Fabaceae; genus Mimosa; species Mimosa pudica. Next base: position 5,796,015 of record JAKELP010000017.1, on the reverse strand, counting down.
AATAACTACTCAAGGCAACCAGGAGCGTCTGTCCAACCGGAAGCAAAATCACTTCCGAATACTCTTTTGCTAGCGCTGGATGATAATTCAATATGATCAAGAGCGCCAGTGTCAAACCAAGGGACACACCACTTCAGAAAACGTTTCAACTTCCTCTATGAAACGTTGTGCCTTCTCTGAAGCAACACGTGTCATCAGGTGTGTCGTTCCAACTTAAAAACTTACGTTACCCAATGTGTGAGAATTTGAAAGACTATACCCATTCTATCCTCAGAAGCTTTACCTATAAATAGATGTAACTTTTCACCTTCACTTTTTACTTGCATTATTTTCACACGCATCTTTTCTCTGAAAAATTTACTTCATCTTCTTCATTGCATTCTTCTTTTTTACACACTTCTCGCATTTCATCTTTATTTACACAACATTCATACAAAAATGGCCGGTACGAATGAATCCAACCCAGTCATCCAGAAAACCTCTTCTTCCAAGAAACATAAATCGAAATCTGGGAAATCCACTCACAAGCATTCTGGTAAATCTGGGCACCATGAAGAACAACATGAAGAACTTCATGAACGCCAAGAAGGTTCTGGGCAATCACGAGGACAGGGTGAAGACATTCAGGGTCAGCCTGAAACCTCTGGTAGAATAGAACAGGCAGTGGGTTCTGAACAAGAGCGGGATGCTCAGAGAAAGGGAAAGAAAAAGAAGGTTCAATTTTCTGAGGAGCCTTCCTCCAAGAGGCAGAGGGTTGAGGAAGAAGATGATCCCACAGTCTATAGAGATGGGGCATTGGAGGGTGTATCCGCCAAATTTGAGACATCCATTCCCATCTTCAATCATGGCCTGTTCATCAATCTGGACAAGTTGGATGAACTAGGGTTTGCTCATCTGCGCCCTTACTTGGAAAAGTATATGCCTTGGCTGGGCATCAACCAGGACTACAACGTCAACGTCCTGCGAGTCTTTTGCCAATCCCTCTCAGGCAGAGCAAAGTACAGGAAGGTGGATGGGAAAGAGCAAGTCCACAAACTCTCCTTCACTGCCACTGTAAGAGGAAGAACCTTCAGGTTCACTTGGAGAACCTTGAATGAGATGATGGGAATCACAGAAGAGGATATGAATGAATGGATCTACCCTGAGTCTCACAAATACAGCAAGGAGGAACTCGAGGAGTTGTATGGCACCAACAGCAAGAAGGTGTCCAAGATGTCTGATTCTAACAGGCTCTTGTACTACATCTACTCCCGGATAATGACTCATAAGGGAGGCAACTTCAACGAGTTCACACTGCTAGACAACCCTTGGTTTCCTAGACTCCTCTCGCTCAAGCCTTTCAACCCTGGGCAGTTGATATGCCTAGAGCTTCAGCGCTGGTTAAGCAATGACAAGTCAGGGTATCTTCCCTATCCCACCATCATTGCCTTCCTTCTTGAGAAGCATCTGATCAAGGCTACATCTGCTGTGGAAGAAGAGAATGTCCAGTGTAGGCCTGTGGGAGCAACCAATGTGGCAAGGATGGGGATCAAGTATCTCAAGCCCCCTAAGCCTACTCGCTCACACTCACAAGCCAGTAGTGCTTCTGGGACTTCAGCCCCCTCTGCATCTGGAGCAGGGGATCAGGAAGTTGACTCACATGCTGGGCCAAGTCGTGTTGCAAGAGTGCCAGCTTCTGTTAGGGTCTTTGCCGAGGAAGTAAAGGAAGAGCTCCTCCTCAAATTGACGGACTCCTTGGTGGGTCCTCTCCGTGCTGAATGTGAAGCTGGTTTCCAGCACCAAGGGGAGCGGATCCAGCGGCTCGAGGACAGAATAGGACAACTTGAGAATCACCTTACCAGGGTGGATGCAAAATTAGACCTCATCCTCCAGCACCTACAAATTCCCCAACCTTCATCACAAGGTAACTTGCCACCTCCTCCTCCGCCTCCTCAAAACCCTCCTTCTCCTCCTAATCACCCTCAACTACCACCTCCTCCTCCGCCTAACACTCAACAACCTCAGCCTCCACCACAAAATGACCAACAAGCCCCACCTTCACCTACCCATGACCACCAAACCCAAGACTCACCTTCATCATCCTCATCCTCGCCCATTCCCACACGACCAGGTGCCCCTACACGCTCTCCACTCCGCTTCTCCAACCCAACTCATCAAAGCCCTAGACCCATAGGATCTGAAACAGCCATTCACCCCCTCAGCCAACCATACGGCGAGTATCCCCGCCTTCAACCACTCTCCGATGACCATTTACCCTTTACCCCTGACTCAGCCAATTACAAAGCATACTCCTCCACTTATCCCTATACGGATCTCTTTGTCACTTCCAGTTGCTTCCCCGACTCTCCTCAAACTCCTGAACACCTATCCTCTCCCACATCCTCTACCTCTACCCTATCACCCTCCCCTCCCAAGAAATTTGGTCCTGAACCACCTCCATCCTCCTCCACATCCACTCCATCCCTGGCACTCACCCCTGTTGATGATGACAAAAGGGGGAGAAATGTTATGTCCACTCTTCGTCTAAGCATGGCTACAAGGGATGTCCTCAGCCAGCCATCACTCTGGATTGATGAAGATGTCACGGCCGCCCTGCGTCGTGCATATGAGTCTCAGAGACTGAGTGGTGCAGAGAGCCTTATAAGAGGAGAGGCCCTCCGTTTCATGGAGCAGAAGAGAGCGGCTACGCAAGGACCCCAATGGGATATGGTTGTGTATGGGCAAAATGAACAATCTTCACAACCTGAGTCATCATCAGAGTCTCCTCCAACTAAAACAAGTAGAGAGATGGTTGAGGAGATCATAATGAAGTGGGGACTGAAGAGACCCAACCATCCTCCCATTGTGATAGCCAAGCCTGTTCCTGCATCCTCTGGGCAAGAGTCTGAGGTCCCTTCATCTGAGCAATCTTCTGATCCCCCTCCCTCGTCTGAGCCAGCAGCCAGATTCAGTGCACCCAGAAAGAAGGCCGTTGCTAGGAAACGTGCCAGGAAGTTAATTGCCACCACTGAATCTGATGAGTCTGAGGAAGAGACTCCATCTGACCTACCTGAGCAAGGAACTTCATCTGCTCAGGTTGTGCAAGAAAATCCAGTGGTCCAAGCGGTTCCAATTCTGAAGGAGGTCAAATTGGAAATTGAAGACATGACCCCTGATGAATTTGAGAGATTTGGATTCACTGACAAATTATCTTTTGGTCAGATGGCTTGCCTCGATGCTGAAAGAGCAAGTGCCATGCCCACTCCTCCAATTAGCAAAAGCAAAGGGAAGAGCAAAGGGAAAGGGAAAAGGAAAGCCCAAGAAGTTGAAGAGGATTCCAACTTCTCTGCATGGAATGTAAGAATCCGGGCTGTACACTATCCCAATGGAGAAGTCTGCTACTTCGACGATGCTACAGGTTTCCCTGGGTATGAAGAAGTGGAGAACATGAAAAGGGCATACGAGGAGTCCATTGAATCAGAAAGGCTCAGAAGGGAAAAAGAGGAAAAAGAGCTTCAAGAGATCATTGCCCAGATAAACCAGAATGAGCGTGAGGAAAATGAAGAGAGACAGAAAGAGAGGGAAAAGAAAAAGAGACACAGACTCTAACCCCCAATCCAAATATTTTTGTTGATTTTGTTTTCATGCATATCTTCATTCATACTTAGTGAAATTTATTTGTATACATTCTTTACTTGTATATGTTATTTGATTGTATAACTCTGACTTGTAACTTCTGCTTGTCAATAATATTTGTCTGAGTTACTTGCTCTTAACTATTGCTTTTATTCTTCAGCTAATCCTTTCATATGAACTTAATTAATAGAACTAGGTTTGTCATCATCAAAAAGGGGGAGAATGTTAGAATCTTAAGTTTTGATGAAGACTAAAATGTAGAGGATTAGACCAAGTGCCTAGGAAGCAATAGGATAACATAGGATCCCAAGTAAGAGTGCTTCCGGGTGAAGATCTACTTCCGGATAGATTAGGACTTGCGCATGCGGATGAATGTTTTCATCCCCCAGCATCAGCAAGTAAATCACTGGGAAATAACTTAGTCCATGAGAATTAGGTACACAAAACCTTAAGACTAAGCTATGTTTCAATCGGAAGTGAGTTTGCCTCCTGTTAGACTTAGACTGGCGAAGAGCGATAGAATAGATATTACTCCAAGCGACAGTAAGTCTACTTCCCCAAGTGAAAGCGCTTCCTGTTAGAATTAGACTGGCGCAGAGCGACAGAATAGATATTACCCCAAGCGTCAGTAAGTCTACTTCCCCAAGTGAAAGCGCTTCCTGTTAGAATTAGACTGGCGCAGAGCGACAGAATAGATATTACCCCAAGCGTCAGTAAGTCTACTTCGCCAAGTGAAAGCACTTCCTATTAGATTTAGACTGGCGCAGCCTGATAGAATAGATTTAACCTCGAGCGTCAGTGGAAATGCAACATCAAGTGAAGTTGCTTCCTGTTAGATCTTGACTGGCGCAGATTGATAGAATAGATTTCACCCTAAGCGTCAGTGAGTTCACTACGTCAAGTAAAAGTGCTTCCGATAGCTTAAGTGACTAGCGCTGAGTGTTGAGATGAAATACACTAAGTGTGAGTGAGTTATAGTGAACAAAGATCCTTCATCTAGTAGTTTTACTTCCGGATGTAAAAATGCTTCCAGATACATCATAGACCAAATCAGAACACAGTCTAAGTAAACTACTCCCCATAGCAAACAAACTTCCCACAGCATGTATAATTCTTATATATATATTGCTATGTTGGACTAACCAGTATGTGCAGAACATGGTCACGCTTCCGGATGCAAATGAGCTTCCGGATGGAAAGACTCTTGACATTGGGACTCAGAGCTTAACACTTGCAGAGCAAGATTACCACTTGCGGATGAAAGATGATCATCCGTCAGCAAGAGTGCAAGAGTAAAAATCACATACTCAGAAGTCAGAATGCTTTTGTCAGAGCAGAGGTGTCAGGACTACTTTTCAGAGATAAAGCAAGTCAACCCTGCTAAGCATTAATGAAGATGTACTTCTCAACGGTAACATAGGGTTAACGGCACTATTCAAACGTTCATATTCAACTTGCCACCTAAGCCTATGAAGCCGAATATAAAAGAGACACTCATTCAGAAGAAAAGATGATGGAAGAAAAAGAGAGAACAGAACAAAGTATCTGATATATCATACTCATCATTCTACACATCTTCTACTACTCTCAGATCCAGATTTGTGATATTTTTCAGAGAGTAATTTTATTGTACTTAAGTGAGTAACATCATCCACTCTTAGAGAGAGTTAGTTTTGAGCTTAAGTGTTTAGCACAATCAGTTCATAGAGTGAACATAGTGTAAACTTACAATTTGTAAGGGGGAGCATTTAGAGGTTGTCTAAATCTCCATAGGTTGCAAGTTAGCCCGTAAAACTTGCATTTGTAAGGTTTGCAGGTGAACCCGGTGTAAAACCTGTGGGTTGTTAGGTGAACCCGTGCTCGTAAAACCTAAAGTGTAAAGGCTTCTCTTGTGCCCGGTTTAAACAAGAATAGTGGATTGAAAATCTCAGGTGGAGCCTGGGGACTGGATGTAGGTCTGGGTGACCGAACCAGGATAAATTTATGTGTGCATAAATTTACATTCAAACATTCTATTTTGCATCACATAACATACTGACTTGTGCATATCACTACTTCGTAAATATTATCACCAAGCACAAGCAGTCTTTCGAAAAGAAGAATCAAAAGATTTAATTTATTCTCTCACCCAATTCACCCCCCCCTCTTGGGTGACAGCCACGTTTATCATGTAGAAGTGCTTCCGGATACACCTTAGACTTAGGGAACACCCACTGCATGAGACTATATGATTATATTGCTAAACTAACGTTCAAGTGCAGCACACTCAGTAAGGTTGCTTCCGGATGAGAAGTTGCTTCCGCAAGCAATCAGAATGTCTGAACGTTCAAGAGATGCAGTGTCAGAATGCTTATGTCAGAGCAGAGGTGTCAGGACTACTTTTCAGAGATAAAGCAAGTCAACCCTGCTATGCATTGATGAAGCAATTAATGGGCAAACGGTAACATGGGAAAAACGGACATATTCAAACGGCTAGCCCACCTACCAAGAGCTCAAAATGCTTGAAGACTATATAAGGGAGCTCAACTTCATTTATGAAGGAGTTAATGATCTTCAAATATTCTTGAGAGAAGTTAGAGCGAGAAAATCTTTATTCATTCAAGCTGCCCAGAAAAGCGAAGAGCATTTAACTCTTTGAGTGATTTTTCATCTACTTATTCTGTACTCACAGTAGTTAAGTCTCTTTCTGTTATAAGAGCATTTATTGAACTTAAGTGTGTAACACCATCCGTTCTTTAAGAGAACTTAATCAGAAAAGCCTTCAAGTGTAAACTTCAAACCCTTGCTTGGTGTGAGGGGGAGATAGTTAGATAGGTTACAAGTGAGCCAGTGTAAAACTTGTTGTAAGGTTGCAAGTGAGCCCGTAAAACTTGCGGTTGTAAGGTTTCAGGTGAACCCGATTTAAAACCTGAGTTATAGTGAAACTCTCGGCCTGGGTGGTTGAGGACTGGACGTAGGTCAGGTAGACCGAACCAGTATAAATCCTGTGTTGTTTACTTTTGGTATTTATTTTTGAAGCACAATTCACCCCCCCCCCCCCTCTTGTGCATCCATTACGTTCAGTAGGGTCATCCTCTTCAACCCTCTGCCTCTTGGATGAAGGTTCTGCAGCAAACTGAACCTTCTTGCCTTTCCTCTTGGCTTGTTGTTGCTCAATCTGCTCTGGCTGTTCATGTACTCGCTCAGAGTGTCCAGGCTGTTCCTGGACTTGTTCAGTCTGCCCATGTGTCTGCCCAGAAGTTTCATGGTGTTCTTGATGTTCTACACGGTGTTCATCGCGATGCCCAGATTTTCCAGAATGTTTATGACTTGATTTCCCAGATTTCGACTTGTGTTTCTTGGATGAGGAATGTTTCTTTGTAACTGGGTTTGTTTCATGAGATCCGGCCATTTTTGTGTGGATTTTGTGGTAAAGTGAGATAAAATGTATGAAGAAGATGAAGAACAGTGAAGAACAATGAAGAAGATGAAGTGAAAACGAGAGAATATGTGGGTGAAAATGTTGCAAGTAAAAAGTGAAAGTGAAAAATGACACCTTATTTATAGACGAAGTAACTGAGGGTAAAATGGTCATGCATTTTCAGATGAAAACCAAACGTTTGCACATTGGGTAACGTAAACAATTTAATTGAAACGGCGCACCTTATAACACGTGTTGCTTCATCTTTTCAGAAGAGGCACAACTCCCCATGGAGGGAGACGAAACGTTTCTGAAGAGATGTGTCTCTTGGTCTGGCACTGGCGCTCTCTTAGTTTCAACACTCAGTGTCAGCGAATGATCATCCGGAAGTAGTTTTGCTTCCGGTTGCACTTGCTTAAGATTTAACATTTGGTACCTGCAAAAACAAATATTGGCACTCCGATGCCTAAGTTAGTATTGTTGTTGGTTTTAATCAATCAAGTATAATAAAAAGAATTACACCTCATTTGGGTTTACCATTCCCAAATCACCTCTTATGAAAGTAAATTGGTCAACCCCCAGAGGCTTGGTGAAGATGTCAGCAAGCTGTTGTTGAGTGGGGACAAATTGTACTTTGACATCCTTCTTTTGAACATGGTCTCTGATGAAGTGATGTCTGACATCAATGTGCTTTGTCCTTGTGTGCTGAACCGGATTCTTGGCCAGGCTGATTGTGCTTGTGTTGTCACAGAGGATGGGTGCCTTAGGGAACTCCAAGCCAAGATCTCTTAGTTGGTTCTTCAGCCACAGCACTTGGGCACAACAGCTTGCGGCAGCGATGTATTCTGCCTCAGTGGATGACAATGACACGCAGGTTTGCTTCTTGCTAGCCCAAGACACCAGACAACCACCAAGGAAGGCGCATTGTCCACTGGTGCTCTTTCTATCTGTCTTATAACCTGCATGGTCAGAGTCAGAGTAAGCCCACAAGAACTCTTGGTTACCTCTGGGATACCAAAGACCAAGTTCTTGTGTTCCCTCAAGGTATCTCAGGATACGTTTAACACATGTTAAGTGTGACTCCTTGGGGTTGGCTTGAAACCTAGCACACATGCCTACACTAAATTGAATGTCAGGCCTGCTGGCTGTTAAGTATAAGAGGGAACCTATCATTCCCCTATACATGGGCAGGCAGACAGATTTACCCTTTGCGTCAGCATCGAGTGCGGCAGTGGTGCTCATAGGAGTGTCATACTCCTTGCATTCATCCATCCCAAACTTTTTGAGTAGCTCTCTGCAATACTTAGCTTGGGAGATGAAGATTCCATTTTTCTTCTGTTTGATTTGCAGGCCTAGGAAGAACGTTAGTTCTCCCATCATTGACATTTCAAATTCACCCTGCATAGTCTTAGAGAAATCTTCACAAAGCTTTTCATTAGTTGCCCCAAAAATAATATCATCAACATAAATTTGGACAATTAGCATATCTCTATCTTTGTGAAGGATAAACAGTGTATTATCTAATTTGCCCCTTGAGAAACCCTTGCCCAGCAAAAAGCTGCTGAGTCTCTCATACCAAGCTCGAGGAGCTTGTTTCAGGCCATATAAAGCTTTCTTTAGTTTATACACATGTTTGGGGTGCTTATGGTCCTCAAAGCCAGGAGGTTGTTCTACATATACCTCTTCTTTAATATAACCATTAAGAAATGCACTCTTTACATTCATTTGATATAACCTAAAGCCTTTCATGGATGCAAAGGCTAGAAGAATCCTTATTGCTTCAAGTCTAGCGACTGGAGCAAAAGTTTCTTCATAGTCAATGCCTTCTTCTTGGTTGTATCCTTTGGCTACTAATCTGGCTTTGTTTCTTGTGATTTGACCTGTCTCATCTAGCTTGTTTTTGAAGACCCACTTGGTCCCTACTATGGATTGATGAGACGGCCTTGGGACTAGTTCCCAAACTTGACTTCTCTCAAATTGATTTAGCTCTTCCTGCATGGCAATAATCCAGTCACAGTCCTCAAGAGCTTGTTCAACTGAAGTTGGTTCGATTTGAGATAGGAATGCTCCAAACTCAACTTTATTTTGAACTTGTCTTCTAGTTCTGACACCAGAAGAAACATCACCAAGCACTTGATCAAGAGGATGATCCTTGTGATGTCTCCTAGCTATTGGCAACTGTGCCTCATCAGGCACGGTCTGCACTCCAGGCTCATCACTGGGTTCATCTTCTTCTTTGGGATTGCTTGTTGGTGTTTCTTTTGGTGGTGAGGAAGATGATGGTGGTTTTGGAAGATTAAGTGCTTCATCATCTTCTGTGGATTGTCCCCATGTAGGAGTTTCATCAAATACAACATGCATGGATTCTTCTACAGTTTTAGTTCTCATGTTGTATATCCTATATGCTTTACTCCTAAGGGAATATCCTATGAATATACCTACATCAGCCTTTGGATCAAACTTACCCAAATTTACCTTTCCATTGTTATGCACATAGCATTTTGATCCAAATATTCTGAGGTGGCTGATGTTGGGCTTCCTCCCTTTGTATAGCTCATATGGAGTCTTGTCCAAGCCCTTGCGAACATAGGCTCTGTTGGAGATATAGCAAGCAGTGCTCATAGCGTCCGCCCAGAACACTTGAGAAACCTCTTTCTCGTTGAGCATGCTTCTAGCCATCTCCGTCAGAACCCTGTTCTTCCTTTCGACCACTCCATTTTGCTGAGGAGTTCTAGGAGCTGAGAAGTTATGTTCAATGCCATTCTGCTCAGAGAAACTATGGTTCTCAAACTCTCCTCCATGGTCTGTCCTTATGGCTGTGATTTTGAGCTCTCTCTCATTCTGCACTTTCTTAGCCAGGACAACAAAAGCATCAAAAGCATCTTGCTTAGAGGCAAGAAACATAGTCCAAGTGAACCTTGAATAGTCATCCACCACCACTAGAGCATACAGGTTTCCACCCAAGCTCTTTACTCTCGCTGGCCCAACCAAATCCATATGGATTAGTTCCAAGGGCCTGCTGGTGGAGACTTTCTTCTTGGTTTTAAACGAGGACTTTGTTTGCTTCCCTCGTTGGCAAGATTCACAAATAAAATCATGCTTTACCTTAAAGGATGAGATACCTATGACTAGCTCCTTTTTAATTAGCATATCAAGTTGAGTAAAATTAACATGAGCTAATCTCTTATGCCAAAGCCAACTGTTCTCATCACTAGATATTAAACACTTTTCTTCCAGTTGTTGACATAAGTCTAGAGTATATAGGTTCCCATTTCTGTTTGCCTTAAGTTTGCATTTTAAATTGGCCTTATCTAAATTCAGATCCTGCTTATCAACTATTATGCACTCATTTGAATCAAAGATTACCCAATTTCCTTTGTCAGTGCTCTGGCTCACGCTCAGCAGGTTGTGACAGAGACCGTCCACTAGATAGACGTCTTTGACTGGTCCCACTTCTCCAACTCCAGTGATCTTACCACTTTGATTTCCTCCAAAGGTCACTGTGGCTCCATATTTGATCACCAGAGATTTGAACTTGTCTCTGTCTCCAGTCATATGTCTCGAGCATCCGCTATCGATGTACCATTTTCTGTTCTTGGATGCCTTGAGACACACCTGAAATAATCAAGCAAGCTTAGGTACCCAACCTCTCTTGGGTCCTCTGTCATTAGTTTTCAGTGCCCTTAGTCTAGTGTCAGCCTTAACCTTGGGCTTATGATCATTTGGAGTCTCTGGCCTAGTGCCGGCTCTAGGCTCTTGGGTTTTCCCTGTGGAATGGTTCCAGGCTCGGGATCCTTGTCCTCTCTTGGTTTCCTTTGCAGGTGGAGGATCCTTTGTAGCCTTGGTTCCTTTAGGGATCCATTTGTAAGAGCTACTTGCTCCATGTTTCTTGGCATTACAGGTGGACATGGAGTGTCCTTTCCTGTTGCAGTAGTTACAGAAGCTAAAGGGTGAGGAGCTATGACTAGTGGCTTTATGGAAGAACTTTAAGTAGGGCTTTACTTTTGGTTCTACCCACTTTTTCCCTCTAGGAGTATATCCTAAGCCAGTCCTATCCCTATATGCCCTTTGATTCATTAAGATTATATTTAACATTTCTGAACCATTTGTAAACTTCTGCAGGGCATTTTGCAGCTTGTCTTTCTCAGCAGAGATTTTGCTGCAATTAGGGCAGCTCTCAAGTGTTAAGGCATTTGGTTCTGCTTGGGGAGAACCTTGGTCATCCACTACCGGAAGCTTTCTAGCTTCCGCTAGCTCTTCACTTAGTGAGTCCACCTTGGACTCAAGTGATTCCTTTTTAGTTTTTAACACTCTATAGGCTTTACATAATCTAGAAAATTCTTCATGAACCTCATTGTAAGCCTATTGTAGTTCAGAAAGAGTTACCTCATGATCTTCGTGCGTGAGGTCAAGATCTGAAGATGCTTCCTCATCATCTTCTCTGGCTACCAGGCAGAGGTTGGCAACTTCTTCCTCATCACTTGCTTCGTCATCTGAGCTATTCACCCAAATGGAGGAAACGAAGGCCTTTCTTTTGTCTTTGCTTTTTGACCTCTGCAGACTGGGACACTCAGCTTTGAAGTGACCAGGCTTCTTACATTCAAAGCACACAGGGATCTTTTCCTTCTTGTATCCCTTCTTCTGGCTGGAGTCACCTTTCTGAAAGCCTCCTTTCTTTCTGAAGAATTTTCTGAACTTCCTCACCATCATAGTCATCTCCTCATCATCCATTTCCTCCTCATCATCCTCATCATCATCATCGATCACCTTGCTGGGAGCAACAAGGGCAAGATTCTTGGCTTTGGATGAGGTTTGAGGAGCTCTTTGAGCTAGCAGAGTAGGCTCATATTCGGCTAGAGAACCAAATAGTGCGGTGATGGAGCCGGTTGATTCTCCTTGGACTTCCTATAAGATAGTTACTTTGGTGATCCAGTCACCCTTCAAGATCTTTAGGATCTTGCTTACTTGCTCTCTTTCAGGAATATCCTTACCCAGTGAGGCCAAATTGTTGATGAGATGAGTGAACCTGAGCTCCAGCTCTCTGATAGGCTCAGTGGGACTAAGCATGGCGAACTTGTGAAATTCTTCCACCAGCATCTCAACACGTCTTGCTTTTACTCCCCTGGTTCCAGAGTGAGCAGCCTCAAGAGCCTCCCACATATCTTTAGCATTTTTGTGGTGGCTGATCCTGTGAAACTCTTTGGGACTGAGAGCACACTGAATGTAGTGCATGGCCCTATGATTCAGTTGGACTAGAGCATAGTCCTCAAGGGTGTATCTGGCTCTCACCTTAGCAAACTCATCCTCATCTAAGGGAGTTTGATCCCCACGTTCGATTACATCCCAGAGTCTAATGTCACTTGACTTGATGTAAGTCTCCATTCTAAGCTTCCAGAATGGATAGTTATACCCATCGAAGCCTGGGGGCTTGTTGGGTTGAACAGAGACATCTGGTAGAGAGTAATCTGTATCCATTACTGGATCTTTGCTTTCTGGATTCGTTGGAATCGAGTGAGAAAGACCCGCTCTGATACCAAATGAAAGTAATGGATGAACAAGAGGGGGGGTGAATTGTGCTTCAAAAATAAATGCTCAAATAAAACAACACAAGAGTTATACTGGTTCGGTCTACCTGACCTACGTCCAGTCCTCAACCACCCAGGCCGAGTTCCACTATATCTCAGGTTTTAAATCGGGTTCACCTGAAACCTTACAGCCGCAAGTTTTGCACGGGATCACTTGCAACCTTACAACTACAAGTTTTACATAGGCTCACTTGTAACCTTTCTAACTATCTCCCCCTCACACCTAGCAAGGGGTTAATCCTTTACACTTAAAGGATTTTTCTGACTAAGTTCTCTCAAAGAACGGATGGTGTTACACACTTAAGTACAATCAATGCTCTTATAACAAGAAGAGACTTAACAACAAGGAGTACAGAATATGTAGATGAAAAGGATCACTCGATGTGTTAAATGCTCTTTACTTTTCTGGGTAGCTTTGAATGCTTGAAGGTGTTCTTAGTTTCTCGCTCTAACTTCTCTCAAGAATATTCAAAGATAATTGTTGTTGTCATAAATGAAGTTGAGCCCCTTTATATAGTCTTCAAACATCTTCACACTTGTTAGGTGGGTTAACCGTTTGAATATGGCAGTTTTTCCCATGTTACCGTCTGCCCAATAAATGCTTCATCAATGCATGGCAGGGTTGACTTGCTTTATCTCTGAAAAGTAGTCCTGACACCTCTGCTCTGACAAAAGCATTCTGACACTGCATTTCTGAACGTTCTGACATTCTGATTGCTTGCGGAAGCAAAATCACATCCGGAAGCAACCTTACTTAGTGTGCTGCACTTGAACGTTAGTTTAGCAATATAAGCACATAGTCACATGCAGTGGGTGTTCACTTAGTCTAAGATGTATCCGGAAGCACTTCTACATCCGGAAGTAAATCCACTGGATGAAGGATTATACTCACTATTACTCACTCTCGCTCAGTGTTCTTCACTCCAACAGTCAGCGCTAGTCACTAAGCTATCGGAAGCACTTTCACTTGACGTGGCTTATGTTCACTGACGCTTGAGGTTATCTATTCTTTCAGCCAGCGCCAGTCTAAATCCAACAGGAAGCAATTTCACTTGACGTGGCTTATGTTCACTGACGCTTGGGGTTATCTATTCTATCAGCCAGCGCCATTCTAAATCCAACAGGAAGCAATTTCACTTCCGGTTGAGCCTTAGCTTAATCTTAAGGTTTTGTATACCTAATGCTCATGAACTAAGTTAATTCCCTAGTGAGTTACTTGCTGCCGCTGGGGAATGGGTCATCCATCCGCGAGCGCTAGTTCTAGTTTATCCGGAAGTAAATCCACATCCGGTTGCACTCTCACTTGGGACTCTATGTTGACCTATTGCTTTCTAAGTACTTGGCCTATTCTTTCATATTTTAGTCTTCATCAAAACTTAAGATTCTAACAAAGAAAATCTTAATTTTTATAAATTAAACTTGATTAGAGATTCTTTTCATATGTGATGTAGACCTCTTCAAACTTGAGCTTCTAGCTAAGTGGAAATTTAGTGTGTCATGTTATCTGCTCCAGCAAGTGGTGCTGGGTTCGAACTATGCTAGGGTCAATGAAGATTTTTATCATTTTTTTTCTGAATGAGAGGAAATTACCAAACTACCCTTAGGAGTATAAAAAAAATGAATGAATGAAGCTATTCAGATTTTCTCTCCTCTTCCTATCCACCGACTTGGGAAGGGAAAATTCTAGAATATAAACATCTCTGGACCTTTCTTCTGCGGCATCATCATTTTTGAGAGGGGTTTTTATCTCTTCGATTTTGGAAGGAGGAAGGAATGAAAAGAATCTTCTCAACTTGCTGGTGTTCAAATCAGATTTGGTGGTTGTTGCAAACTATTTCTTCTTCTTCTTATGTCCAGCGCCTGATTACTGTAGGCTTGTAGGTGAGAGTTGATTTCATACTTCTTCTATATGTTAAGAACTATCTTTGAGCTACAATCATTCATTTATGAAATGTGAAACAACTTTTTCTTGGATTTGGTTGCTGGTTTTGCTGTTTAAATTTTTTTCAGTCAAGCATGTTTGTTGGGTAAGAATGGGCAGCAACAACTAATTTTCTGTCTTGTCTTGTTTTATTCTATAAGGGGAAAATTGGTTTGAGCATGTGTAGTTTAAATATCTTCCTATATAATGATATCATTGGGTTATGAGTGCACGGGTTATGAGTGCACTAAAAATATTTGTTCAAAAGGTCAAAGAGAAGCTGAGAATTTGATGCTTGAAAAACTTGAATGAATATTGGATCATATTGGCAAGAAAGGGGGCAGTGCAAAAGATTAATAATATCATTTGATGTTGGAATGCACCTAAGGTGTTTGATAAAATGTCTAAGAGAGGAATTGTTTGAAAAATGTGACTCAAGGTGAAGTAAAAGTATTGATTTTATTTGTTGGTCATTGGTTTTGTTTGGTTCCTCTTAGATGAATGGAGAATTAGGTATTGAATTGTTAGAATTAAATCTGACTTTTTAGTTGCCATTGATTAGGAATCAGTTTTTCATAAATATTTAGTTCATGTTCAGATTTTTATGAAGGTTATATTGATTTTTGAGTCTTTTGCTCCATGACCGAAAGAATTTGAAAGGATAATTATTTGAATTATAATTAAGTTAATGTTGATGATCTAATCAATGGATGTATATGGTGTGCTCATTGGAATAATTGAGAAAGGAAGTTCAAGGATTTGATTGATTGAGTGATGTTTAAAGGTTAAATGTGATAACTATGAGATGATTACGAGTTAGGTAGTTAGAGCGGGCTTTACTTTATGAATGGGTTATTCAAATTTATAGAAGTCAAGTGTAAAAGAAATGACAGAGGTGGTTTGTTAAATTGCTTGGGTGATGATATACAATACATTATATAAGCTTTAATTCCCTAAATGATTGATATTTATATGTGCTTACTGTAATTGAGAAGGAAGGGGAATTACAAGATGTTGATCTTTTGGAACTTTTGAACTTATTTATTTGAACATGTAAAAATTCTCTTTTCCTAAATGGGTATATCCACTTTAAATTGAATAGAGTTATGCTATGTTTTAATAAGGTTTTGGTATGCATATGTGGTTTATATAGGAAGAATATGTGATTGATTGATGCTGATTATGATGAATAGATGTCATTGGCAAAGGTTTCTCATTGAAGAGAGGACTGTGAGTATCTTAAGAAATGGGCATGTTAGTGTATGTGTGTTTGATAAATTTTCTACTAATACTATGCTATAGCTGAATTGATTTTCGGAATAGGAGTTTAAGATTAGAGAATAAGTAGTTGTATACAAGCATGATAAAATTTCAGGAAAGACTTATTTGATAATTGGTATTTGGTTTGGGTGTATTTTGATTGACTTTGGCTATGGTTACTAATTTCTTTAGGTTCTCCTTCACTTGTTTCCTATTGGCATGGGTGGTGGGTTATGGGTTTGCCAATTAATTTATATTCTCTTTGTTGCATGATTAAAGAATTTATTCTGTTCTTTTATTCTCTACTATATTTGTTCAAAGTATATTTTATACATATGGATAAAACTGATTTGAAAGTTTTAAAGGTACTGATGTGGAATTTCATACTAAAGTATTTTATTATAAACGTTTATTTTTGAGGAACTAGACACAAAGCGCTTGTTTCGTGACTTCGTGTCACGCTTGTTTCGTGGTTTTGCCACGCTTGGTTATTTACCCTCATGTGACTGTGTGTCCACGCTTGTTTCGTGACTTCGTGTCACGCTTGTTTCGTGGTTTTGCCACGCTTGGTTATTTACCCTCGTGTGACTGTGTGTCCACGCTTGTTTCGTGACTTCGTGTCACGCTTGTTTCGTGGTTTTGCCACGCTTGGTTATTTACCCTCGTGTGACTGTGTGTCCACGCTTGTTTCGTGACTTCGTGTCACGCTTGTTTCGTGGTTTTGCCACGCTTGGTTATTTACCCTCGTGTGACTGTGTGTCCACGTTTGTTTCGTGACTTCTTGTCACTCTTGTTTCGTGGTTTTGCCACGCTTGGTTATTTACCCTCGTGTGACTGTGTGTCCACGCTTGTTTCGTGACTTCGTGTCACGCTTGTTTCGTGGTTTTGCCACGCTTGGTTATTTACCCTCGTGTGACTGTGTGTCCACGCTTGTTTCATAGTCTTGAGCTATGCTGGTTTTTCGTGGCCTTCGGGCTGCGTTTGACTTGTAGATTTCGAGCTGCGCTTGTTTCGTGGCCTTTGTGCTGCGTTTGTTATTCGCGTGTCAGTTCCTCTATAAAAGTGAGTTTTTAAAAAAAAATGTTTTCAATATTTACTTTATATCATTTGGACTAAGTTGTTTTCTTAAGATATGTTAATGGTTAAGGTGGAGTTGTATCTTATATATATTATGAGATTTATATCATTAAAACTATTATCATCCTTAGACATTACAAGTATTTTCTTGATTTGAATATGGCTATAAACTTTTGAGAAATGTGGCAGTGATACAATATGTATCCAAACTTCAAGGGTGAAGGTGAATATTTCGTGAATAGTAACAATATATCTATTGTTTTAAATGTTTTCAAATGTGAAGGTTGTTTGAGGAACCATCTCGTATTTCAAACAATTCAATTTGGGTAAAAGAGCTATCGAATGCCTTAGTATAAAAAGAATTTGGTTCATATGCATGTGTTTCACTTTTAAATTTGAAGGTGTCATTATGTTTCTTGTACGACGGTTTTAATATTTTGAAGATGGGTAGTCAAGTATCTAAATTTGTTTCGGTAGACCTTTTGGATGTTTGTTAGTAATGACTCTCAGAGGGTTTGACCATGAACCAGTAATATGATTGAAATTTTGTAATGGGCAAAAGATAAGGAAAAAAAAAACAACTTTTATGGGTCTGTATGCATATGTATATTCTATTATAGAACTAATGATTGAATATATAATATATAATACTTTGTATTTCAGATTGAAGAATGTAGATCAACATATCTTGTTTTAGGATAATAGAAGGTAAATGTAAAAATTTTATACACATTTTCACTGTAAATAATAGATACCTAAACATTCACCTTCCTTGTATATTACCTTTATATGCATTGAGATGTAAATGTTATAGCCAAATGTTTGAAATGACAAATGTTTGGAAATAGAAATGTATGCTTAAAATGTCCATAGTTAATTGAAAAGGCTTACGAAGTGAGTTTTGGTCAATACTTCGTGCCGGTCACGCGATAGAATTTTAGTGTGTGACACACACACACACACATATATATATATTGTTTAATATCAATTAGTTTCGTTTATTAACCATGTTAGACAAATCTTTTCTAACATGGTTAGCTGCTAATTATCCATGATAGTATTCATATTATATTAGACAATTCTTTTCTATCATGGATCCTAAATAAAATGATTAGAGAATTCTTTTCTAACTATGATAGAGATATTGTTTATATGAATATTCCTTTTCCTATTATAGTTAGTAAAGATATTATTGAATTAAAATGGATATCTTAGTTTAATTAGGGAATTAGTAACAGTATGTTACACATTGGACACTAAATCCATTCTTGAGGGTCCAATTATACCTTTGATTATTAAGAGGAGACTCATTGTGTGTTGTCTGCAAGGATTTTTATTACCAAGAGATTTTCTAACGATTGTTTAGTTACGTTGACCAATTGTGAAAGCCATGAGCAGAATCAATTGGTAACTAATTTAATTGGACTTAGGTGATTGCTTTTGGTTTTAACATTTGGTCTCATATTTAGAACCCCATTTCATTAATAAATAGTTTTCAAACTACTTTCTTTGTTTTCCATAAATAAAAAATCTCAAAAACAAGCCATTTACTTTCTATAAACTAAAAAAGATAAAAAAAAAACATAATTCAAATGACAAAACCACAATTTTATAGCTTTTCCTTTTGCATTTAGTTTAGTCTAGAAATCAAAATAAGTTGACTCCTTTGAGAGACGACTCAAAGTTGAGTCAGGCTCATGTCTTGATTTCATATGTTTTTTTTTTGCATTTGACCCTGAGGAGCACCAATCCGACAAAGTTAAAATTACCCTGTTATCCCACTTTAATTCAATTTAAATCTAAATTTTGCATACACAATATTTTGCAAATTTTCATGATAAAAATCAATCAAAAATGACTTTTACCTGCTCTAAACAAGTTTGCATTAGTTATTAGGTTACATTTGCATTTCATAGGCAGGCTCATCAAGAGATTGACAATCATAGCATAAAGAAAAATATGTGGCATGCATGATGCATCCTACATGGCATAATATGTTGAATCCTATGGAATCTAAAAATATTATACTGATTATGTTTGTTTTAGTTTTCGGAGAAAAAATATTTTTAAGTTAAGGTAAGGGTTAGATCATCAATTTATCATTAGAAAACTAAACCATACTCTTCCTTCTTTATCCTAGCCACCAACTATGTACAATGTTTCTTGAAGAATATACTAACGGTCTGTTTATTTACAAGAAAGAAAAGGAAATGAAATGGTTGAAACTGAAAGTAAAAGAAATGACTGAAATTAAAAAGAAGGGAAATGAAAATCACTATCCGCTTGGTTGACAAATGAAAGGAATGGAATTGAAATAATATTTTTGTTATCAATATATTTAAATGACCATATTTCCTTGATTATTTGTAAATAAAAATAATCTTCAATTTAAAAATAAATTACTAACACAATATATTAATTTAAATAAATGAAAATTTAAAAATATTATCATTTTTTGAGTAAAATGGTCATATATTAAATAATTTAAATTAAAAATAATAAATAAATGAAAAATATATAATAAAACAGTAAAATTTCTTTATTTCAATAAAAGTTGAGTTTTTAAATTATCATAGCTTATTCGATGCACAAAATTTCAATTAAATAAAAAAAATTCAAGATTTTCGGTTATAACATTCACTGAACTGGTGAAAAAATTCTTCTAATTGTATTTTCAGTAAATATTAAATATTATTGACAATTTACAATTTATTTAAATAAATGTAAAAATGCTATCAAGTGAGAATATTGTGACTTCAAAGAGGTCCCAAGGAGTTGTTACCACTTGTTAATGAGACTATTGCACTTGTTAATGGTAGTAATTGACAACTCCTAGGGACTTTTTTGAAATTAAGTCTCTCATTTAGGATGCAATTGTTCCAAAAAATAATGGTTAACTGGTAACTAATGGCAAAGTGTTCAAGGTAATAGATGGTTGGGTTGGTTGAATTTCAGTTTAAAATAAGCAGGAAACTAGATGTAACTCATCACGTCCCAAAGTTCATTATGAGCATTTTCTGTAGAAAGCCTTTAAAAAATGATGACATCTAAAGTTCAATCCCATGATTGAAAATTCAAATGTCTCTCCACTGAGTGGATTATTTGTCAAGGTTACGTCAAAACGTTTATGTATTTCCATGCATTCATTCCTCAAATTAAAGTAATTAACAACCAAGCTAGAAGCTAAAGGAAAACTAAAATAAAAATACCGCGCAAATCATGAATTTTCTGCATCTTCTGCTTCAAGTTTCTTCTGTCTTTCCCATTGCATCATTGCTAGCATGCCCACCCCACTTCTTTATCCTATCTTTTGCAAGCGAAGCCTGCAATTTCATATTTTACACATTAAAATTAGCCATTAATTTCATCATATCTGTACAGAGAACATAGCAGAGACACTTCACCATAAAAAATATAAAAACATTATTATGCAGCTTTAAAGAAGAAATGTAATTAACAAAAATTTTGCAATAATAAGTTATATGCATTAACATGTTGACATTTTTTAAGTTAAAACTTAGTATTGTCTGATTTTTTAGTCATTACCTGTTTTTTTAAAGAACTCGCTCATAAAAACATTTTTTGTTTTAAAAGTAATAAAATATAGTTACCTCTTTATTCCAGTTGGTTTTACAAATCATTATGGTTAGCACGGTTGTTTGCAAAACTGTCCCTGTCAACATTCCAGCCCAGATTCCCTGTAAACCAACAATAAAGAAGAAACAAAAGCTAAAAATTAGTGCACAAACCAAATTGGCAGAAGTCCAAAAAAAAAATTTAAAACATCTTTCCATATCTTGAAACCTTATGATATTTATATGGTGATGAAATAATTAATAGATTACATCAGGAAGATTCAATCAACATCTACATTACAAAAATTTCTGCTCCACTTATTGATAAATTACGTGTGAAAAGTTATGCGGAAAAATAATGCGCGTCTCAAATAAAAGTTTAATTTTCTTTGGCCTTGTACGTGATATTGTTTGGTTGGGTTTTTTTAGTGGAGCGGAGAAACTATTCTATCACATTCTGAAAAAAATACCCCGTCAACATATTTTCATATTTCAATTTTACACTTTGTTGAGTGTGTGAGCCTTAATTACTGAGATATACTGACACACATTTACAACAGTTGCAATATGTGTACAAAAATGGTGTACATGATATGTGTGTGTGTGTGTTGATTTCCAAAACTTGTTTTCATGTCCTTATTGTTTTTTAAAGTTGTTTTCTTTATTTAATAGCATTAATATTATTCATGTTAAATAGTTGTGAAAACCAAAATTGCATTAAAAAAGTAAAGAGAAAAAAAAAAAGATGACCATGCTGCCTTAAAAGAGAAGGAAAGTAAATTCCTCCTCCGCGAGCCAAGACGAATAAATACATTAAAGATTATTCATTTGTAAAAACAGTGGGATCGTAAAGCAGAGAAGGAGACACAACAAGAGATTATAAAAAGTGCATTATAAATAATGAAATAACATGTTAAACATAATATAATATTACAAGTGAGAGGAAAAATATTTTTGAAATTAAGAAATTAAAAATATTTTCTGAATAAGGAAGAAATTAATATGAAATGTGAAGATACATTTGTCAATTATTTAATTATTTATCATCTTCTCTCCTTGACCAAAGCAATGATTATTACTTCCTTTCCATCATTGAATCAATAGCCTAAACATAAGACCTCAACATTTTAAATATGAGATAAGGGGCAAAAATATCCCTGAAAGTACTCACTAGGGGGCAGTGAGTGTCTGGAGGTTTTTAGGGGGCAAATATACCCCAAAAGTAAGAAAAATGGGTAAATCTGCTCTTCCATCAAAACACTAAGGGCCTGCTTGGTTGAGAGGAAAATGAAAAAGGAAGGAAAATGGGGAGGAAAAATGGGGCAAGAGAGAACAATTTCCGCTGCTTGTTAGGAAAGAAAGTAGGAGAGAAAAGAAAATGGGAAAAAAAGTGTGGGCCTCATACCCCATTCCCCCAAACTTTTCCCTCCCAAAGTGGGAAGATTTTGTGACAAAGTTGTGTTTCCACTCGCGCTACCCTTCATACCCCACTTGTTTCTCCTACCCTGTTGCTCGCAAAACCTTCTTCCTCTTCTACTCTTTCCTTCCACAGCGCTCAGCCCCTACAAAAAGTCTCTTCTTCCTCTTCTCCTCTTTTCTTCCACAGCGCAAAGCTTCTTCGCTGATATCTTTTCATCTTCCTTGTTTGTGCTTACTTGCTATATTCCTTCTTCCGCTCAACTCCTCTTTGTTGAGAGTGGTGGCGAGGTGTAAAAAGGGAATATAATTGTGCTTTTTAAAAGAGAAAAAATAGAGGAGATTATATTTTGTCCTGATCTATTCTGTCAAAAAAAATGTAGGGTATTTTAGTCATTCTTATATTTACCCATTTTCTTTCCTCCATGTTATCTCTCCTCTAGCCAAACAAGAGAGGTAATTATAATTTCTTCCGATCCTTGTTTTCTTTTCTCTATTTACTTTCCTTTCACTTTAATTTCTTTCCTCTCCCATTTTCCTCTCATCCAAGCACACCCTAACAATGATGAGGTGGATCTACCACATATGATATTATCCCACATATTTTGCCACGTCATTAACAAATACTCCCTCCGGTCCTAAATATAAGACCTAATTGACTTTTTCTAGAAAATCCTTAAAAAAGCAAAATAAGTTAATTATAAATTGATTTACCTAATTTTTTCCCTTAAACTAGTTTATTTTACCTATAAACTAATGGATAATCTAAAAATATATCAAATATGTCATCATTTAATAACCTATTTCGCAGTCTTAATCTCTCCAAAAAAAGTTAATTAGGTCCTATATTTAGGACTGGATGTAGTAAAATACAATATATAAAATACCAAACATAGATGAATTCTCTGTTTTTATCGCCCCGTTCCACTCACCTTGACCACCGGAAATTAATGCCCAAATGGAGAGATGGAGAGCACAAACAGCAAAATCTTGAGTCACGAAGTACCCCAAAACCCAAAAAATTACCACAATATTCACGTATAATTTTTTCTCATATTTTTTTCTGAGAGTTTTAGACTTTAGTTGTAGATTGTTCACAATTCTGATTTTGTGAATTGAGTGCTATACTCTGAGCACGATCTAGTTATCTAATTGCTACATTAAAAATCAATGGGATGGCATTGTTTGCACGTTCTCTCCTAATGTATTTTACTAAGGAGGAATCTATTAATAATCAAACAGGGGCCCAATCAAAGAATATGGTCATCAAAGGTTCCAACAAGTGAACATTATACAGAAATACCTTTATTCTACTTATTATTACTTGTTAATTTTTACTGACTACATTTATTCTTCGTGACTGACTATCCAATTAGGTTCTTAATTTCTCCTATTCATACGATTGATGATTTAATTAGTGTAATGATGATGTATCATTATTTTAATAACAAAAGACACCAAAGAAGGATGTGTGTGTGTGTGTGTGTGTGTTGATGATTAAATTAGTGTAATGATGTATCATTATTTGGATAACCAAAACCAAGAAAGAAGGAAGGATGTGTGTGTTTGTGTGTGTGATAGAATGATACGTACCATGACTCCAAGGTCGAGCTTGTAACCCAAAATAAGGCCGAGAGGAACTCCAACGAGGTAGTAACAACTAATGTTGACATAGGCGATAATGGTTTGCCAGCCGGCTCCGACGGCGACGCCGGAGAGCACAGGCTGCACATTGTTGATGACAATGCAAAAGGCCAAGATGGGAGTAAGATGCTTCACAGCCTCCTGCACCTCCGAGTTAGTGGAGAACAACGATGGATAGTCCTCTCGGAGATAATGAGTATGAGAGCCAATACAATTCCTATCATGCATGATGCCATTACTGCCACTAGCAATGAGAACTTGGCTGCTCTTGGATGTGCTGCCCCTAATTCATTCGATACCCTCACTGCACGATGCCATATGTTCCATGCGTACACCCTCAGTTATATGTATTTATGTGTGTGTATATAGATCCATGTAAAAGGTGGGTCATGCATATAAATCCTTGTAAAAGGTGGGTCGTGCATATAGATCCACGATGTCATATAGATACAAGAATTAGGTGGGTCGTGCAATTTAATTTGAAAGAAAGAAGCCGCGTTGGGTATTGATTGGGCCTTGAGAGAATGTAAAATGCAGAGGCGGCCACTTTGGAGGTACACACACGATCCCTACAGCCATAGGGTTGGGATTGTCTCTGCATTTTAATTTCTAACCCTCACTGGCCCTCTTCCTACAATTCATACCCATTGAGATGAGATTAATCTAAACGCTCACAATTCACAATGTGCCAAATAATCATATTAAAATTAAAAAAACTTATAAGTTAATGAAAAGCTTAGAGTCATTTTTACCTCATTTTAAGAGGAAGATTTATCCAGTTCAGTCTATACTAGACCGGACTCCTATGACTGGATAAATTTTTTGATGCAGGTTTTTTGTATTTTAATGAGTCTTTTGTATTTCAATGGTATGAATTGTAAGAGAGAGCCGCTGAGGGTTGGGACGCAGAGACAATCCCAACCCACAGCTCTAGCACACATACATTTTCTCTTCTCACTCTATTTTCATATTCTCACATTTTCCTCCCAAATCCTTCATGATTATTTCTTCACATTCTTCAATTGTGGGTGGCTTATTTTTCTTCTACGGACAACAACTAATTCCTTATCATTCTCGATGATGGCTGGGAGCAAAGGGATGAACTTGGAACTTCAGGAGTTTTAGTTTTAATCTTTCATCCTTATGTCATTTTTTACATATTTCTATGTTTCTAGGAATTTATTTGTGGCATTTATGCGTTCATAATTTTGTTTTTCTCTTTGTGAACTTTTATAGCTAATTCAAGATGGTATGGTTAGGGATTTATGATGTTGAGTTATCTACTTGATTGAAAAAAAAAAAAGAAATTGTTTTGTGCCATTGAGCTTTCATTCTTATTTGCTTCAATTTATTATTTGGTTCGTCATTAATATACTAGAGTTTCAAGGGAAAATTAGAGCAATTTGGGGGCCCAAATTGTTGATTAATTAAAGTCTCTCACAATTAATTGATCCTTGATTTTGTGTTCAATCAACTTGTGTTAATTCTAATAATATTCGGGTTCTGAAATTAATTTAATTAACTTAAGTCTAGACTAAAAGCTTCCTTTAGGATCTATTTGAAAACAAAAAGAACAAGCTTCCCAACCAAATATCTTTTGAAGTAATGAATCTCTAAATTCCACTTATCAAGAATGGTCCATCCCATTTGATTCAAATCTCCCTTTTTATCCAATATTTTAATTATTTCAAAAATATCACATTTTACACCTTCATACCAATATGAAAATAATAAAACCATGATTTTTACCCATTTTAAAGTTTGCATCTAATTATTAAGGACACTAATTACGTTCAGGCTCCTCAAGTGAACAATAAACTAGTTATTAGCTTCCACTAACTCTTTAGTTCTAGATTTTTTTAAAGGAGTAGCGGCACTATACTGATTGACTTTAATTAGCCCAAAAATTGTTGTTTCTTCATGGCGTGATATTAGTGGTGTTCTTTTCACTAATCGAACCGTGCATACATGCATTTCATTCAAGTAGTTAAGTTGAAGTTACGTTTATGTTCTGCAGTAATTCATTCAGAAATTTGAATAATTTTATAAAGCAAAGATAAAGGAATTGAATACCACACCTCACGGATGCGTTCACTCCGAAGGAGACCATTATTGTCCAACCCAGTATATTGATGCTGCAAAAATTCAATATCGTGTCAGAAAAAAAATGAACCCCACAGTGGTGATGAACTGGTGTGGTTGAAGAAATTAAAATGAACGTAGGTACCTATATGATGTATAGACATATAAGAGACACATAATTTATGTCTGAATTATATATATAAAAGTCTGAAATGAAAATCACCATATACTTTTCTGATGTTGATTTTTTGTTTGGTCTAGAAAATGAAAATAAGACAAATTAAAACAGGGAGAAGCAAAACAAAAAAAGACACTTATGAAAAATATACGACACTGGTAACATATAGTGATATAAAAACTTAATAATAGTATTAGTAACTGAGCAGTGATGGTCACGACTTTACTTATAACTTTATATTATTAGAGTTTTGTAGTAGGGGAAATGACAAAAAAATCACACTTGAATTTGAGTTGGACAAAATGAGGTCTCCAATTCTAACTTGCAAATAAGGGATATTCCCCAATTTTTATCAAATGAAGTTTGTGATTTTGTGGCAAAAGAGTAAGTTAATGGCACTTGTCAAGTAGTTATCAGTGATAAATAAGTAGTTACTGAGGTAACTACTTTTGTATCGTTGTTAACTACCTTTCTCAATAACTACTCATGTATTGCCAATAACTAATTCAGAATTGTCATTTACTACTCTTTTGACATAAAATCACAAACTTCATTTATGATAAATTGAGGAATGTCACTTATTTGTATAAGTTGGAATTGAAGATCTCATTTTATCCAACTCAAATTCAAGTGTCATTGTTTTTTCATTTTCCCATTATACTCTCTCCGGTCCTAAATATAAGACCTAATTGACATTTTTGAAAAATCTTAAAAAAACAAAATAAGTTAATTATAAATTGATTTACCTAATTTTTTCCCTTAAACTAGTTTATTTTACTTATAAACTAATGAATAATATAAAAATATATCAAATATGTCATGATTTAATAGACTATTTTACAACTTTAACCTCTCCAAAAAGAAGTCATCTAGGTCCTATATTTAGGACCGGAGGTAGCAGTATCTAATCCACGTCAAACTGTAGGTCAAAATTGTTTGTTCTAAAATTATTGTAGTACTTTATTATTGACATAATTTGATAATATTTGAAGCTAAAATTAAAATTGCAAGTTAAATTCAATTCTCTTATGCTTTGGCGTATATACAAATAATTTAATTTCAGTATAAATCTGTTCAACATTGATGGAATTATAGTATCCTAGATTAAATGAACTCCTCTTAATTTTGTATGTATACAAATATCTCTCCTTAAGTTATAGTTTTTTTTTACCTTCCTCCTTAAGTTAAATAGTTAGTTTTATCAAGTTCGTCTTCTCTGATGCTGGCAGACAAAACGTTTTGCTCTAAGAATTTTATAGGACAGGCAGGTAACCTCTAGATATAGCATGATTTTGTTAATGAAAATATAACCGAGACATCTATTGCATATTGATATAGAGATATTTCCGCCAAGAAAACAGTTAATCACTGTCCAATATTTGTTTTTTTTTTGTGGTATTAATTTGGTTGGTGACTGTACAGGTAAATGGAAGTTTCAAGACCTATCGAAGCACATACAGTTGCATGTCTCTTTCCAGCTTCTGGTTGAAATGAATTAATCAATCAATTAATATTTGATTTAATTTGAACGAAATATTTTAATTATATTTGAGAATAGAAACCATTCACCTTTGTTTATCACTATAAATATAAATGCCATCCTGCCGACACACCCGTATCGATTCTCCCCCTTAATTTAAATATTTAAATATGGGGCGAAGGGGCAAAAATAGCCACCGTAATTTTCAAAATGGACAACTTTGACACCCGTAATTTCGATGGTGCAAAACCGAACATTATAAACCAAAATGGGACAAATCTAGCACTATTAAACATATGTGTTAAGTTTGACCATTAGTTGACTGAGAATGATAATATGGCATAATGACGTGGCACAATGAAGCATTATGTGTCACCCCCATGCTGATATGTATTACATGGCAAAAATGAAAAAATTAATCTGATATGTATATCCAGTCATACTACAGGAGCGGGTAAAAAAGAAACTAAAGAAGAAAGCGAGAGAGATAGAAACTGAAAAAAGAAACTGAAGAAAAGGAAACGAATCTGAAAATGAAAAGGGGAAAAACATATTCAGTTATAACCAAATTTGTAAGCTGAGCTGGAGAGCTTCTTTTCCGATTTTCAGTATTGAAACTCACGTTTTGCTTCCCTCAGTCTTCATCGCCAGTCCATCTTCTGTTTTCTGCCCAAATTTCATCTTCTTCCATTTAGTTGCTGCAATGGAGGCTTTGATGAGAGTGATGAATAAAATTTTTAGAAGTACATAGATTATGGGATGAAATATGAGAGAGGAAGGATGATTATGGGAACTGGGAATTTTTTTCATTTTTGCCATGTCATATACATATCAGCATGGGGGTGACACATAATGCCTCATGGTGCCACATCATTATGTCATATCAACATTCTCAGTCAACTAACGGTCAAACTTAACACCTATGTTTAAGAGTGCTAGATTTGTCCCATTTTGGTTTATAATGTCCGGTTTTGCACCATCGAAATTACGGGTGCCAAAGTTGTCCATTTTGAAAATTACGGTGGCTATTTTTGCCCCTTCGCCCTTATGCCAAAAGTGGAAATTAAGTATATAATCATAAGGTCTAAAGTGCAAAAATGTTCATGTAATTGTCACGAAGGTGCAAAAATACATTTAAAATTTTTTGGAGTAAAACTGTACATCGAATTTCAAAACTGGGGCAAAAATGCCCATTACATTTAATTTTTCGACTTTTTGACGCATCATTTTCTATTGGTACATCTCTCACTAAAACATGTGGCGGGCTTATGTATTTATTTCCTTTTGTATGATGATGACGCGACAGAGGATGATGAGTGAAAAAGTTAAAAATTTAACTATGATGGGGCATTTTCGCCCCAGTTTTGAAATTTGATGGGCAGTTTTGCTCCAAAAAATTTTATATGGGTATTTTTGTACCTTTGTGACAATTACATGGGTATTTTTGCACTTTAAACCTAATAATAATTATGTAAATCGCACCAAACATAAATAACATTTTTATGCAAATATGATATTAATTAAAATCATAAAAATAATGTAAATATAATAAATCTATTAACCAAAAGTTAAAACCGTTGAAAGGCCCATATTTGTTTATATTATAAAAGTAAGTGTGCAGATTTAATATCTAGTAATTGTATAAATGTGCATTTACAAATCACATCAAACATAACATTGCCTCAAATATTTTGCATCCACTACAAGAAAACATGCCCTAGTTATACATGAAATGTCGCGCAATATGCATGTGTGACAATTTTTTATTTTTATTCTTTTGAAATTTACACGTTTTATCGCGCAAAATATGGATTATGTCGCGCATTTGGGCGTGACAATGTGAGTTTTATTTTTTTTATTAATATAATTATTAATTAATATAGTTCATCAATTATTTTTTTTAAATTTTTTTACCACTGAAAAACCATGTCGCGCAAATATGCGTGACATGTTTATGCATGCGCGACAAGCATATTTTTTAAATATATATGTCTGTCACGTATCCATGCGTGACAAACGTTTGGTTTTTTAATATATATGTTTTACGTGACAACCATATATATATATATATTGTTTTGAATATATTGTTTTTATTTAAAAAAATTATAATTTGTTTTTATTTTAATAAATATTGTTGTACGTGTAGATGGCTGACAAACATATATATTTTTTAATATATATTTTTTTATTAGAAAAATATAATCTTTTTTATTTTAATTAATATTGTTGTCGGGCGCATGCATGCACGACAATTACGCACACACACATATATATTAATATATTTTAATAAATATTGTTGTCGCACTTTTTGGCGACAAGTCTATGCAGAATTTAAATTTGAATTTCCCTCCACCCTCCCCACTTTCTCCCTATATAAACCCCACTCCTCCTCAATTTGTCTTCTCCCACCCCTCACTTTATTTTTCCACCTCCCTCCCCACTTTCCTTTCTTATCCATTTATTTTTTCTAATTTTGTTCCTCCCTACTATTATTCTTCTTATTCATCATTTAAGTAATTATCTCTAATCTTTTTCTAGGTTAATTCTTCAAAATCCTCTCCAATTTAAGATATACGCTTTATTATCCTCTAATACTTGTTTTTTCTTCATTTATTATAATTTTAACTCTATTATTTTATCTTCTAATAATACAATTTTTTGATTATTTTTCCATTTAATCTTCCCAATAAAAATATTTAAATATTTTCTCCCTTATTTTCTATGGAAATAAAAGCACTGAAGTGATTGCTGCATCATATGTCGCGCCTCATGCGCGATAAATGGTGCAGCAACTTTTTAAGAAAAATTTTGTACATGTTGCAACTTCAAAGACACGACATATGTAAGGATTTTTATTTGCATGTCGCGCCTTTAAGGCGCGACATGAATATTTTTTTATTAATAAGAAATTTTCATGTTTCCCAAATGCGACTCATTAATAAATTTTGTCGTGTTTGTGATGTGCGACATGCATTTTTTAGGTCTTTGAAAATCGCGTATGTTATAAATGCGACTATACCACATTGTCACTGTTTTAAACGTGACTATCCCCTCTTTTTATGCGCGACTATCCTCCAGTTTTTTTTTTTTTGGTTAATCACCGCCCGATTTAATCCGGACTCGAGGGGTAGGAGTGTTGCCCACATAGGCAAGGTTGTCCCCTCTCCCAATAAGAGCGTTTCCCGGGAATCGAACACGCATTCTCATCCTTACGGGGGTTGTAGCCCACTTACCAGCTCAACCAACTACCCATTGGTTATCCTCCAGTTTTTTTTTAATGAGTCCACAAGTGTGTCATGTTTAGGAGCCTCGTTTCGTGATTTTTTAACAGTTCTAATGGTTGGTTAAAGAATTTCCTATATTTGAACACTTTTATTTGAGTAATACTCCTTCCATTCCTAAATATAAGATCACTTTGGTTAATTTGGGGAGATTAAGAAAGACAATAAAATTACATGATCTTACCAAAATGGCAAAATCCCCTCAATTACTTAACTTTAAAAGGAGGAGGGGTTTTCAATGAAAAGAGGGAGCATGAGGGTAGTTTGGACAAAACTAGAGATGAAGTAGGAAGTGATCTTATATTTAGGAACTTATCCACTTCCCCAAAGTGATCTTATATTTAGGAACATACGCTTTTCACATTTATTATATACTAAATTTGCACGTTAAACCTTTAAATATTTTCTTTGAATTCTTAGATTGAGATTTTTTCCTATGCCAAAAAATCTAGAATGATTCAACGATAGTTGATAGGTAATCAATTTGAAGTACTTTAATTTTCAACATACAAAATATAGAAAAGTTCTCACGAAATGACGAAGGGACCTTACTTTAATTATCTTAAGAAGATACTTCTGCCTTGTTATATATAAAAAAGAAGATATTTCTGCCCTCATTTTGTTATTCACATGATAACAAGTGTTTGGACGGTGAATTATAACATTTTGACTACGTGTAACAAGTTATTGGGTGGTAATCACAAGACTTTACATTTTAACTTATAACAAGTGTTTGGCCTATGAATAACAATATTCTGACCACACATAATAAGTTATTTGGCACCAATTGGGCCCAGAATAATAAAAAGGGCAAAAGTGTCTTCTTGACTTGGAAGATAATAGAAGTGAGGTCACTAAGGACTCTACCTTAATTTCGTCATTTCGTGGGACATTTTCTATATTATATGTGTTGGATGAGACTTCATATTAATTACCCTTCAACAACACAGGTGAACCCGCCCGGTGGGACATTGAAATGTGTTTGAGCTTGGATCCTTACGAATAGCTTAGTGTGTACCTTCTCAATGATATAATAACTAAAAAGACATACTAATCTTGTCATGTTGGGTGCATGTTTAATTAGCTAGCTAATACTCCATGATACCGTTTTCTTTCATAAGATCCATGATATTGATATTCTAGCCGATAAAAAATAATATTGATATTCTATAATATCAAAGAATAAAGGGCAGGTATAAAATATAGAATAAAGGCTTGATCTTCAAGATTTTAAGTGCTAACTTTTATTTTGGGATGCACAAAAAAAAATTGGTGGTTTCTTGTTTTTGATTTCGAACCGTTTGCTAGAAAAAGAATGTCGCTTAGCATTAAAGGTAATTAATTAGGATAAGAAATCTTTGTTCAGTATCAATGACATACGCACTTTCTCATTCACCCTATTTTCATCATAATCTAAGGACTTTAAATGAAGCTAAAATCTTCTAAGCTTGTACAAACATAATTAAACTGAACATTTTTTTTTTGCCCAACATAAGTAAACTGAACATTGAAAATAAGATATCTTATTTTCATAGATATGCACGAAAACAAGACTAAGTTCATGAAATCCAAGAGTTCGTACGCATGAACAGTTAAAAGCAAATGAATTTATAATTTAATAATATGAGAAAATGTTCGTGAATTTTTTTTCAAAAATAACCTTGCATACATGATATAAATTTAATCTACAGAGATAAAAATATCTCAATTTATGAGAAAAATATAATATGATAAACAAAAGAAAGGCCAAATCATAAATTTATTCTACAGAGATAAAAATATCTCAATTTATGGGGGTTTCAACAAACAAACAACGCTTATACGCTTAACTGTAGGTCAGCGGACGATCAAAATAGCTATATTTTTCAAGGGAAAACAAATCTTCAATATTAGCAATGCATACATTTATCGTATCTTGCAAAAACTATCGTTAAGCTTGAAGTATAATCTAAACTGAGATCATAAAAAATCATTAATTACTATGAAAAAGTTACCAAACAATTAAGTACTAAATATTTTCTCAGTGGCTATAAAGGTCGATGGAGTTTTTGTGCAGTCTATAGCATCCGACTCCATTTTATGTCCTTTTCTCGAAGTTTGTGTATATTGGATTGTGTTCAATTATGGAATGTTTTGTTTATCGTATTTTAAATGATTTTATATCTCAAGAAATAAATATTTGAAAAGAATTTTATTAGGTCAAAGGGTTGTTCCAACTAAACACTCCTTCAATTTTTATGATTTCATTGATATCCTGTACATGTGAATACAATAAAGAAGAATATGCACTTACCAAATTGACAAGGCATCTACTGAAACTTCAGCGTTTTTGAGATATCCAGCGAACAAAACCAACAAAGTAAAATACCATATCTCCAAACTGCAGGTGACATGAATTTAACTTAATCTATACTGTTTTGGGTCAAATTAAATAATACCTAATTTCGAATTGACATACGAGGAATGTAATTTAATTTAGTATTATTGATGTAATTAAGGTCACCTAACATCAACGATCTATTGAAATTTACTTTGTTCACGATGCAACAATTCACAAACAACATGTAATTAGGAAAAAAAAGCAATTATATTTGTCATCCTTTAACTATTTTTTTTTTAATTTCGTAATCATGATATTGTCAATGATTATTGATATTGAAAATTTTAAATTTCTGACAAAATATTTTTTAATAATGATGATTTAAATAACTATTTTCTTAAAAAAGAACAATAATTAACGCACACAAGTTAATATTTAAAACTCTTAATACCAAAGTAAGATGCGTAAAATATATGTTATCTAATTAAAAAAAATAAGTAATAATACAAATTCTAAGAATCAAATATAATTTTATAGTGAAAATTCTATTATACGATTTAGTGGTTCTTTCTCTATATGCTTCCTTAAAAAAATTACATATGTATTCTTTGGTAAAAACGACAAGATGCAAAACTATCTTCAAAAAATAAAACTCACACCAACAAATAAAAAATTGGTCAACATAGTTGTAGTCCCTACTTTGTGATGGTGATGGGGAAGATGATATATTAGGTAGTCTTACCCCTAGTTTATTTAGAGAAGTTGAACCACGACGTTAGAGCTTATCATTGATGAATAACCGCAAACACAATAAAATTTACCCAAAACACAATAAAGAAAAGATACAAAGTAGAACTAAAAATGAACAACAATACTAACCATAGCATAACAGCAGAAGCCAACGAGAGACGAACAAAACCCCATAGATTCTGAAAAGCCTTAATGGAAAAGCCATTCCAAGCTCTCCCACAAGTTCCACTTAGAATATAAACAAGCTTACCAACCACCACGACAAGTTCAAAACCACGGCGGCTCCGACAAGGTCCCACTTAAGTTTAAACATCAACAACCAACTAAACACCGCGTGAAATACCAAAACTGCCCCTGATATATATGCCGTCACCATGATCTTGCTTTGTGACTGCAAGAACTTCTGAAGTGGGAAGTTCATGGCGTAGGCAAAAAGTTGTGGGATCATATATAAGGCAAATAGCCCCGCCGCGTCCGAGATTGCCGTCGTTTCACCTATCCCTTTAAGGATTTGTCTAGCAAAGATGTACAATAGTGTTAGAATGAGACATGTCACATTCAAAATTACCCATGATCTTTGCATGTATATCCCTAACATGTCTAGTTGTCCCGCCCCAACCGCTTGCCCACATAACGTCTCCAAAGCGCTACCCATTCCCAACTGTTCAACTCCAAATTAAAATTCAAGATTAGTGATGACTCCCCATATTTAGTGGTTTTTAGGAATTATTTTATTGTATTTGGGGAGTCATGAATTAAATAATTAAGTGATTTTGATTTGAATTGGAAAGAAAGTAATTTGAGAGTATATGAGTGATTCTTTTGGAAAATATGAAATTTAATTGAAATAGGAAACTTAATATATTAAAAGAAATATTTTGATGAGAAGTTTCCTATTAATGAGATTATGTGATTGAGTCATTGTGATTATTTCCTATTTCTTTCTCTTCATGAATGCAGATTTTAAAAAAAGGAAATAAAGAGAAAGAGACATACAAGAAAAGGAAAGAAAAGAAACTTAACATGCAAGGCAAAGACAATATGGTGTTGAGCTATTTTATTATAAATATACACATGCAATTGAAAAGAAAGGAGGCTTGGTCATAATTCTTCCAATTCCTATAGCCTACACGAGATTCACGAAGAAATTGAAGACGAGAGGAAGCAGATCACACGTTATTGACGCAAGGAAAAGAAGGAGGCACCAGAGACGTACTACAAAGGCACACACACATATGCATTGACATCAACACACAAAAGGAAGGAAGCAGCTCCTCAATCTTGTCCAATTCTTACTCCTTTGTGAACTTGTAGTATGTTTTTGGATTTTCACCCAATTCTTATGTTGAACCCTATGTGTGGCTAATTTCTTTTACAACCTAGAGTACTATGAACTTGTTTGTAACTTAGTATTTTATTTCCCACTATTTAGTCATGGTTAATTTGATTTAGTTTATTTAATTTTGCTATTATTGGTTAACTTGTTTAGTGCTTGATCACCATTAGACATGTTTAGGGAATTTAGAATTGGACTTGAAAGAGGGAATTTTAAATAGACCATGGGATTAAATAGTGTAGGATTGGATTTTTATCTGATTTGCGACTAGGATAGACATATACCTAGAAGCCCTACATAGTCACATTAGAGCGGTACCGATATTAATTGGCTTAGTAAATTAGTGCAAGACATTGTGTAATTAAGCTAGGCAAGGATATAGGTGGAAACCGAAAGGCATTTATAGACACTAGTACTCTAGATTAGCTAGTTGGATTAATTCATAATTAATTTAGTGGGGAATAAAATCTAAGAAGCAGATAAGGGATTAGTGGCTCTAGGTTGTTCTTTTGACTCGTGAATTTCTTTTGTGTGAATATTTTGTTTTATTTATTTTATTAGCTATTAGGTAATTAAAATCAAATTTTCTTGTTTACTCAACTTGAATGAAAATAGGAGATCTAATGCCTAGTTATTAATTGTCTGAGTCTCTGTGGGATCGACCTTGATTTACCACTTTACTAAAATACGATCCGTACACTTGCGGAATTTTTATCAAAATTTTGGTAGCATCAAGTTTTTGGCGCCGTTGCCGGGGACTCAAGGCAATTAGTAATTAGAATTAGAAATTCTTTAATAGTTTTAGTTTGAGTTTTTTTTTTTTTTTTTCTTTGGAAAAATAGAAAGATGGACTTTTCGGAGCTTAATTATTATAAATGGTATCGATGTTATCACTGTGGAAATAATCATGTACCAGGAAATTGTCCATTTTTGCCCACCATAAATTGTATAGGAGATGATTTCACTAGGCAACAAACTTATGTTGATAATTTTTCTAGGCCTAGTTGGAATTTTGAGCAAGATGAGTGTTGGAACCCACATGTTGATTCTTATTCACATGCAATAGACCCACCCTTCATGTCTTTTTCACATGTTCAAGAAAATATTGATTATGAGAATTCTTGTTTTGAAAGGTTAGACAAATTAGAAAGATTAGCCGATATCTTTTTGGAAAGGAATGAGAAATATTACAATAGTTCTGGATCAAGAGTTCAAGTAAACAATTTTGAGGATAGTGTAAACTCTTGTTTAGAAGAAAGACTTGACAGATTAGAAAGATTAGCCGGTAAATTTTTGATAATGCTAGAGGATAGTTTGAAATGGCAAGAGGATAGTTTCAAAAGGTTAGAAGATTGTTTGAAAAGGTTAAAATCAATAATTGAGGATAGAGATGACCATGAAGTTAAAGAAGATTTAGAGGTTGTCATAGAGCCTGAAACTTGTTTAGAAGAGATTGATGGGTGTTTAATTGATGTTGAAGATGTGAATTCAAATGTGTTAGAATCTTAAGTTTTGATGAAGACTAAAATATAGAGGATTAGACCAAGTGCCTAGGAAGCAATAGGATGACATAGGATCCCAAGTAAGAGTGCTTCCGGGTGAAGATCTACTTCCGGATAGATTAGGACTTGCGCATGCGGATGAATGTTTTCATCCCCCAGCATCAGCAAGTAAATCACTGGGAAATAACTTAGTCCATGAGAATTAGGTACACAAAACCTTAAGACTAAGCTATGTTTCAATCGGAAGTGAGTTTGCTTCCTGTTAGACTTAGACTGGCGCAGAGCGATAGAATAGATATTACTCCAAGCGACAGTGAGTCTACTTCCCCAAGTGAAAGCGCTTCCTGTTAGAATTAGACTGGCGCAGAGCGACAGAATAGATATTACCCCAAGCGTCAGTGAGTCTACTTCCCCAAGTGAAAGCGCTTCCTGTTAGACTTAGACTGGCGCAGAGCAATAGAATAGTTATTACCCCAAGCGTCAGTAAGTCTACTTCGCCAAGTGAAAGCGCTTCCTGTTAGACTTAGACTGGCGCAGAGCAATAGAATAGTTATTACCCCAAGCACGTCCTATTAGATTTAGACTGGCGCAGGTTGATAGACTAGATATAACCCCGAGCGTCAGCGGAAATGCAACATCAAGTGAAGTTGCTTCCTATTAGATCTTGACTGGCGCAGACTGATAGAATAGATTTCACCCTGAGCGTCATTGAGTTCACTACGTCAAGTAAAAGTGCTTCCGATAGCTTAGTGACTAGCGCTGAGTGTTGAGATGAAATACACTAAGTGTGAGTGAGTTATAGTGAACAAAGATCCTTCATCTAGTAG
The DNA here is from genome assembly GCA_029929735.1 of Mimosa pudica. NCBI lineage: Eukaryota > Viridiplantae > Streptophyta > Magnoliopsida > Fabales > Fabaceae > Mimosa > Mimosa pudica. The sequence goes on along the minus strand of JAKELP010000017.1, from coordinate 5,758,766 downwards.
TTTTACTTCCGGATGTAAAAATGCTTCCGGATACATCATAGACCAAATCAGAACACAGTCTAAGTAAACTACTCCCCATAGCAAACAAGCTTCCCACAGCATGAACAATTCTTATATATATTGCTATGTTGGACTAACCAGTATGTGCAGAACATGGTCACGCTTCCGGATGCAAATGAGCTTCCGGATGGAAAGACTCTTGACATTGAGGCTCAGAGCTTAACACTTGCAGAGCAAGATTTCCACTTGCTGATGAATGATGATCATCCGTCAGCAAGAGTGCAAGAGTAAACATCACATACTCAGAAGTCAGAATGCTTTTGTCAGAGCAGAGGTGTCAGGACTACTTTTCAGAGATAAAGCAAGTCTACCCTGCTAAGCATTAATGAAGATGTACTTCTCAACGGTAACATAGGATTAACGGCACTATTCAAACGTTCATATTCAACTTGCCACCGAAGCCTATGAAGCCAAGTATAAAAGAGACATTCATTCAGAAGAGAAGATATGGAAGAAAGAGAGAGAACAGAGCAAAGTATCTGATATATCATATTCTTCATCCTATACATCTTCTACTACTCTCAGATCCAGATTTGTGATATTTTTCCGAGAGTGATTTTATTGTACTTAAGTGAGTAACATCATCCACTCTTAGAGAGAGTTAGTTTTAAGTTTAAGTGTTTAGCACAATCAGTTCATAGAGTGAACATAGTGTAAACTTACAATTTGTAAGGGGGAGCATTTAGAGGTTGTCTAAATCTCCATAGGTTGCAAGTTAGCCCGTAAAACTTGCATTTGTAAGGTTTGCAGGTGAACCCGGTGTAAAACCTGTGGGTTGTTAGGTGAACCCGTGCTCGTAAAACCTAAAGTGTAAAGGCTTCTCTTGTGCCCGGTTTAAACAAGAATAGTGGATTGAAAATCTCAGGTGGAGCCTGGGGACTGGATGTAGGTCTGGGTGACCGAACCAGGATAAATTTATGTGTGCATAAATTTACATTCAAACATTCTATTTTGCATCACATAACATACTGACTTGTGCATATCACTACTTCGTAAATATTATCACCAAGCACAAGCAGTCTTTCGAAAAGAAGAATCAAAAGATTTAATTTATTCTGTCACCCAATTCACCCCCCCCTCTTGGGTGACAGCCACGTTTATCATTTGGTATCAGAGCAAGGTCACTTGTTTAAAGGATCCAACGATCTCAAGTGCAAAGACCTAGGCTGATTTGGGTTACAAAATGTGTTTTGAAGGTTTTGATCATACAATCCCACCCGTGTTAGAAAATGCTGATTTTTACTTATGGAAGGGAAGGATGAAAAGTTTTATACTATCCACTGATTTCAAAATGTGGGATGTTTTTGAAAAGGACTCTGATTTCAAACCAAAAGTAAATTGGACAGAAGAGGACAAAAGCTTATTTTACTTAAACCTTAGAGCAATGCAAATTTTGCACAAAAGTTTATCTGACAATGATTACCAGAAAATTAAACATTGCTCTAGGGCTATAGATATTTGGAACACTCTTGATACTATGTATGCTTCTAACCAATTTCTTGATGATAAGGCTGTCCAAAGCTCACTATGTGCTCCTTGTGAATCCACCGTTGATGAGCTACTGGATGGTGATGTAGTAGAAGCTAGTATCAGCAAAGAGAGAGTGGATCTCCGCCTAGTAGATTCAGAAGCTGAAGAAAATGAGGTACCTAAACTTGAAACTTCTGAATTGCAAGATATGTATAATGAGCTACATGTTGAATTCTGTAAACTTGCAAAAGAAATTCTAGGCTTAAGAAAAAGGAATAGGGAACTTGAGGAACTTATTCCTTCTTCTACAACCAAGGAGTCCAAAGTCCCAATCATAAAAGAAGACTTTTCGAAAGACCCTGAGATTTCAAAAGTTAATAAACATAGAGTCTTTGAAAAGAAAACTGACCACCATAATAGTGATAAGAAATCTGATTCTGAACATCATCCCATTATCTGTCATTATTGTGGTAGAACTGGTCATATTTCTCACACATGCAATTTTAAGAGAAATTTAAATGTGAGAAATAAATATATATGGATCCCCAAAGGACAAGTAAGGTCCAGCGCTAACTATGTAGGACCCAAGTACAAATGGGTACCAAAACTCTCTTCTAGTGCCTTACCTGTGCAGGAAAGATCAAGAGTTTCTCTTGTCCCAAAGAAGAGAACTCGTGGTGATGTCACTACTGCAACTACCTGGTTCAATCATAAGAAGCAGTGCGCTACCACAAGGAACAAAGACCTTGTCTCAGGGATAAGCTATCACAGAGTTCCATTCAACTATCCTGAAAAGGACAAAAGAGAGAGGATGTCTCAACTCACATGGAGAAAACCTGCGAATCCTGTCTCTCCTAAGAAAGTGCTTCAGGCCAAGGATAAGTATAAAAGATCTCCTTGGGTAAGCAAGGGATTATTTAAGGTTGAAGCATGCAACAGTAAAATCTCCTATGCAAATGTAAGATGGACTTATTGAGATTTTACATTAAGCATCATAAGCATGAACATGATATGGCTTATAAGATATTTCACACAATGTTCATACTCTACATGCTATCTATGACTATCATTATCAGAAGCCATGTGCATATAGTCATAGTTGATTCGCAATGCTATATTCATAGTGAATATTTCTTAAGTGCATAAGAATCACATACTTCCTACAAACTGACCAGTCAGATCCAAGTTTGGAGACTGAAAAATGGGGAGAGAAATCATTTGCTATTTTGTAGGAAAGAAGGTACGAAGGAACAACAATTTTCATAATCATACCTGATCAGAGCAATGTATCAAATCTGAATGAGTTGTTGTTCATACTGGGCTCCGAGAGCTACTGCTCCTGAAATTGAGAAGATCAAACAAACTCTACTTGATGCAAATATGGCTTTAGTTATGAAAGCTTGATCGCTGTGGATGCACAAGAGAGAACATCAACGAGTTACTCAATGTTAAATCTTAAGTAAGTACCATCGGAAGCAAAACTACTTCCGGATGCTCTCGTGCTGACGCTGAATGACTACTCAAGGCAACCAGGAGCGTCTGTCCGACCAGAAGCAAAATCACTTCCGGATACTCTTTGGCTAGCGCTGGATGATAATTCAATATGATCAAGAGCGCCAGTGTCAGATCAAGGGACACATCACTTCAGAAAACGTTTCAACTTCCTCTATGAAACGCTGTGCCTTCGCTGAAGCAACACGTGTCATCAGGTGTGTCGTTCCAACTTAAAAACTTACATTACCCAATGTGTGAAAATTTGAAAGAGTATGCCCATTCTATCCTCAGAAATTTTACCTATAAATAGAAGTCATTTTCCATTTTCACTTTTTACTACATCTTTTCATTCTCATCATTTTCTCTGAAAAGTCTTTTCATCTTCTCCATTGTGCTCTTTATTTTTCACACTTCTTGCATTTCATCTTTATTTACACAACATTCATACAAAAAAAAAAAAATATATGGCCAGTACGAATGAATCCAACCCAGTCATCCAGAAAACCTCTTCTTCCAAGAAACATAAATCGAAATCTGGGAAATCCACTCACAAGCATTCTGGTAAATCTGGGCACCATGAAGAACAACATGAAGAACTTCATGAACGCCAAGAAGGTTCTGGGCAATCACGGGGACAGGGTGAAGACGTTCAGGGTCAGCCTGAAACCTCTGGTAGAATAGAACAGGCAGTGGGTTCTGAACAAGAGCGAGATGCTCAGGGAAAGGGAAAGAAGAAGAAGGTTCATTTTTCTGAGGAGCCTTCCACCAAGAGGCAGAGGATTGAGGAAGAAGATGATCCCACAGTTTATAGAGATGGGGCTTTGGAGAGTGTATCCGCCAAATTTGAGACATCCATTCCCATCTTCAACCATGGCCTGTTCATCAATCTGGACAAGTTGGATGAACTAGGGTTTGCTCATCTGCGCCCTTACTTGGAAAAGTATATGCCTTGGCTGGGCATCAACCAGGACTACAACGTCAACGTCCTGCGAGTCTTTTGCCAATCCCTCTCAGGCAGAGCTAAGTACAGGAAGGTGGATGGGAAAGAGCAAGTCCACAAACTCTCCTTCACTGCCACTGTAAGAGGAAGAACCTTCAGGTTCACTTGGAGAACCTTGAATGAGATGATGGGAATCACAGAAGAGGATATGAATGAATGGATCTACCCTGAGTCTCACAAGTACAGCAAGGAGGAACTCGAGGAGTTGTATGGCACCAACAGCAAGAAGGTGTCCAAGATGTCTGATTCTAACAGGCTCTTGTACTACGTCTACTCCCGGATAATGACTCATAAGGGAGGCAACTTCAACGAATTCACACTGCTGGACAACCCTTGGTTCCCTAGACTCCTCTCGCTCAAGCCTTTCAACCCTGGGCAGTTGATATGCCTAGAGCTTCAGCGCTGGTTAAGCAATGACAAGTCAGGGTATCTTCCCTATCCCACCATCATTGCCTTCCTTCTTGAGAAGCATCTGATCAAGGCTACATCTGCTGTGGAAGAAGAGAATGTCAAGTGTAGGCCTGTGGGAGCAACCAATGTGGCAAGGATGGGGATCAAGTATTTCAAGCCTCCTAAGCCCACTCGCTCACGCTCACAAGCCAGTAGTGCTTCTGGTACTTCAGCTCCCTCTGCATCTGGAGCAGGCGATCAGGAAGTTGACTCTCATGCTGGGCCAAGCCGTAGTGCAAGGGTTCCAGCTTCTGTTAGGGCCTTTGCAGAGGACATAAAGGAAGAGCTTCTGTTTAGACTGACTGATTCCTTGGTGGGTCCTCTCCGTGTTGAATGTGAAGCTGGCTTCCACCACCAAGGGGAGCGAATCCAACGACTTGAGGACAGAGTAGGACAACTCGAGAATCACCTTGCCAGGGTGGATGCAAAATTAGACCTCATCCTCCAGCACCTACAAATTCCCCAACCCTCATCACAAGGTAACTTACCACCTCCTCCTCCTCCTCCTCAAAACCCTCCTCCTCCTCCGCCCAACACTCAACAACCTCAGCCTCCACCACAAAATGACCAACAAGCCCCACCATCACCCAACAATGACCAACAATCCCAACCTTCACCTACCCATGACGACCAAACCCAAGACTCACCTCACAACTCTCCACGCCATTCTCCTAGAAACTTCTCATCCTCACCTTCCTCATCCTCATCCTCACCCATTCCCACACGACCAGGTGCCCCTACACGCTCTCCACTCCGCTTCTCCAACCCTACCCATCCAAGCCCTAGACCCATAGGATCTGAAACAGCCATTCACCCCCTCAGCCAACCATACGGCGAGTATCCCCGCCTTCAACCACTCTCCGATGACCATTTACCCTTTACCCCTGACTCCGCTAACTACAAAGAATACTCCTCCACTCATCCTTATGGGGATATCTTTGTCACCACCAGCTGCTTCCCCGACCCTCCTCAAACTCCTGAACACCTATCTTCTCCCACATCCTCCACCTCTACCCTCTCACCCTCCCCTCCCAAGAAATTTGGTCCTGAACCACCTCCATCCTCCTCCACATCCACTCCATCCGTGGCACTCACCCCTGTTGATGATGACAAAAGGGGGAGAAATGTTATGTCCACTCTTCGCCTAAGCATGGCCACAAGGGATGCCCTCAGCCAGCCTTCACTTTGGATTGATGAAGATATCACGGCCGCCCTGCGTCGTGCATATGAGTCTCAGAGGCTGAGTGGTGCAGAGAGCCTTATAAGAGGAGAGGCCCTCCGTCTCATGGAGCAGAAGAGAACAGCTGAGCAAGGATCACATTTGGAGATGGTTGTGTTTGGACAGAATGAACAATCCTCACAATCTGAGTCATCATCAGAGCCTCCTCCAAATAAAACAAGTAGAGAGATGGTTGAGGAGATCATAATGAAGTGGGGACTGAAGAGACCCAACCATCCTCCCATTGTGATAGCCAGGCCTGTTCCTACATCCTCTGGGCAAGAGTCTGAGGTCCCTTCATCTGAGCAATCCTCTGATCCTCCTCCCTCGTCTGAGCCAGCAGCCAGATTCAGTGCACCCAGAAAGAAGGCCGTTGCTAGGAAACGTGCCAGGAAGTTAATTGCCATCACTGAATCTGATGAGTCTGAGGAAGAGACTTCATCTGACCTACCTGAGCAAGGAACTTCATCTGCTCAGGTTGTGCAAGAAAATCCAGTGGTCCAAGCGGTTCCAATTCTGAAGGAAGTCAAATTGGAAATTGAAGACATGACTCCTGAAGAATTTGAGAAGTATGGATTCACTGACAAGCTATCCTTTGGTCAGATGGCTTGCCTCGATGCTGAAAGAGCAAGTGCCATGCCCACTCCTCCAATCAACAAGAGCAAAGGGAAGAGCAAAAGGAAAGGGAAAAGGAAAGCCCAGGAAGTTGAGGAGGATCCCAACTTCTCTGCATGGAATGTGAGAATCAGGGCTGTACACTATCCCAATGGAGAGGTCTCCTACTTCGACGATGCTACAGGTTTCCCTGGGTATGAAGAAGTGGAGAACATGAAAAGGGCATACGAGGAGTCCATTGAATCAGAAAGACTCAGAAGGGAAAAAGAGGAAAAAGAGCTTCAAGAGATCATTGCCCAGATAAACCAGAGTGAGCGTGAGGAAAATGAAGAGAGACAGAAAGAGAGGGAAAAGAAAAAGAGACACAAACTCTAACCCCCAATCCAAATATTTTTGGTAATTTTGTTTTCATGCATATTTTCATTCATACTGAGTAAAATTTATTTGTATACATTCTTTACTTGTATATGTTATTTGATTACATAACTCTGACTTGTAACCTCTGCTTGTCAATAATATTTGTCTGAGTTACTTGTTGCTATCCATTGCTTTTATTCTCTTGATAATCCTTCCTTAGGAACTTAATCGATAAAACTAGGTTTGTCATCATCAAAAAGGGGGAGAATGTTAGAATCTTAAGTTTTGATGAAGACTAAAATATAGAGGATTAGACCAAGTGCCTAGGAAGCAATAGGATGACATAGGATCCCAAGTAAGAGTGCTTCCGGGTGAAGATCTACTTCCGGATAGATTAGGACTTGCGCATGCGGATGAATGTTTTCATCCCCCAGCATCAGCAAGTAAATCACTGGGAAATAACTTAGTCCATGAGAATTAGGTACACAAAACCTTAAGACTAAGCTATGTTTCAATCGGAAGTGAGTTTGCTTCCTGTTAGACTTAGACTGGCGCAGAGCGATAGAATAGATATTACTCCAAGCGACAGTGAGTCTACTTCCCCAAGTGAAAGCGCTTCCTGTTAGAATTAGACTGGCGCAGAGCGACAGAATAGATATTACCCCAAGCGTCAGTGAGTCTACTTCCCCAAGTGAAAGCGCTTCCTGTTAGACTTAGACTGGCGCAGAGCAATAGAATAGTTATTACCCCAAGCGTCAGTAAGTCTACTTCGCCAAGTGAAAGCGCTTCCTGTTAGACTTAGACTGGCGCAGAGCAATAGAATAGTTATTACCCCAAGCACGTCCTATTAGATTTAGACTGGCGCAGGTTGATAGACTAGATATAACCCCGAGCGTCAGCGGAAATGCAACATCAAGTGAAGTTGCTTCCTATTAGATCTTGACTGGCGCAGACTGATAGAATAGATTTCACCCTGAGCGTCATTGAGTTCACTACGTCAAGTAAAAGTGCTTCCGATAGCTTAGTGACTAGCGCTGAGTGTTGAGATGAAATACACTAAGTGTGAGTGAGTTATAGTGAACAAAGATCCTTCATCTAGTAGTTTTACTTCCGGATGTAAAAATGCTTCCGGATACATCATAGACCAAATCAGAACACAGTCTAAGTAAACTACTCCCCATAGCAAACAAGCTTCCCACAGCATGAACAATTCTTATATATATTGCTATGTTGAACTAACCAGTATGTGCAGAACATGGTCACGCTTCCGGATGCAAATGAGCTTCCGGATGGAAAGACTCTTGACATTGAGGCTCAGAGCTTAACACTTGCAGAGCAAGATTTCCACTTGCTGATGAATGATGATCATCCGTCAGCAAGAGTGCAAGAGTAAACATCACATACTCAGAAGTCAGAATGCTTTTGTCAGAGCAGAGGTGTCAGGACTACTTTTCAGAGATAAAGCAAGTCTACCCTGCTAAGCATTAATGAAGATGTACTTCTCAACGGTAACATAGGATTAACGGCACTATTCAAACGTTCATATTCAACTTGCCACCGAAGCCTATGAAGCCAAGTATAAAAGAGACATTCATTCAGAAGAGAAGATATGGAAGAAAGAGAGAGAACAGAGCAAAGTATCTGATATATCATATTCTTCATCCTATACATCTTCTACTACTCTCAGATCCAGATTTGTGATATTTTTCCGAGAGTGATTTTATTGTACTTAAGTGAGTAACATCATCCACTCTTAGAGAGAGTTAGTTTTAAGCTTAAGTGTTTAGCACAATCAGTTCATAGAGTGAACATAGTGTAAACTTACAATTTGTAAGGGGGAGCATTTAGAGGTTGTCTAAATCTCCATAGGTTGCAAGTTAGCCCGTAAAACTTGCATTTGTAAGGTTTGCAGGTGAACCCGGTGTAAAACCTGTGGGTTGTTAGGTGAACCCGTGCTCGTAAAACCTAAAGTGTAAAGGCTTCTCTTGTGCCCGGTTTAAACAAGAATAGTGGATTGAAAATCTCAGGTGGAGCCTGGGGACTGGATGTAGGTCTGGGTGACCGAACCAGGATAAATTTATGTGTGCATAAATTTACATTCAAACATTCTATTTTGCATCACATAACATACTGACTTGTGCATATCACTACTTCGTAAATATTATCACCAAGCACAAGCAGTCTTTCGAAAAGAAGAATCAAAAGATTTAATTTATTCTGTCACCCAATTCACCCCCCCCTCTTGGGTGACAGCCACGTTTATCAAAATGCTTGTGATTTTGATATACATGTTGATGTGAGTGTTCCTATAACTGCTTTGGATGATTCTCCTATTAATGTGATGACTCTTACTGATGAGAGTCAAATTGATTTTATTGGATGCTCATTATTCTTAGAAAGACATACATCTAATTGTTTGTATGAGCATATTCTAATTCCTTTGAAATCAGTGATTGCTTGTTCTTTGAAATTGTCTATGATTGAAAAGGCACAAGTAATTAGTTTGATTGATTACTTATATTGTTTGAAAAGGAATGAAGATGAGGTGATTATTGTGTTTGATACTTATGACTAAGATTTGTTTGGAAAGTCTGGCTGAAGACTTTAAACTTAGCGCTTCTTGGGAGGCAACCCAAGGTTTTGGTATTTGATGCTTTGTTTTTGAGCTTGTAGGATTTTTTTTTCTTCTTTTGGCCTAAAAGGATGCTTCAACTTGATCTTGATGGACTAGGAGCTAAGAGTGGAAATCGAGAAGAGGAAGGGGAGTATTCTTCTAACTTTTTCTTGATTTTATTTGACTGAGAATTATTTTGGTAATGAGTGATGGTGTTTGTTGATATGTGCTTGTGTGATGATTAGTCTTAATTGTGTTGCCTCTTGATTGAATTGCATGACTGATATGGAACTTGAAATAACTTTATCATTCCTACACTTGCTATGGATATTTTTGTAATTCCACGTCTTGTGTTACATGTTCACATTGGGGACAATGTGACATTTAAGTTTGGGGGTATGAGGGTATCATTGTTCTCTAAAGATTGTCCTCAAACTTTCATTTTGTAAAATTTTCTTGAAAAAAAATCTTTTTGCCAATTTTGGGATTGATTTGGACTTGAAATAATTGAATTTGATTAGACTTTGATCTCATCTTCTTTGAATGTAAGTGAAAAGGCAAACTCTTTGCTTTAGGTAAATTACCCTAGTATGTCAAAAAGCCCTGTGAGGAATTTGAGCCTTAATATTATTCTTTCATGAGTGAGTACATCTATTGTAATTTCCCCTCTAGAACTTGTCTTGAATCTCTTTTGACGCTCAAATCTCTTGCATGCACAAAAATGATTAAGGCCTTCTTTTCATAGCCAGTTTAGCCAAATAGCCATCCCTTTTACATTATTTCCATTGCTTAACCCTTTTGAGCCTACTTCTCTTTTAAAAAGAAAGATTGCATATTTTAGCCTTTGAATTCTTTTAATGCAATTTTTCATCTCTTATCTATTTCTTCCATTTACGCTTTGAAAAGTGTTATACTATATTCATATGGAAAGGGGTGAAGGAATTACAAAAGGAAAAGGGGAAATATAAGTGTTGAAGAATAGAAGTGAAAAAAAAATAGAATAAAGGTGAAAAAAAATGAAGGTGAAAAAGGAAAAGAAAAAAAAAACACAAAGTGTGAAAAAAAAAAAAAAAAAAGAAAGAAGAAGATGAAAATCGAAAGAATTGAAGAATTGTGGAGTTCAAAAGAGTCAACCCCTATATGTCTTGTTACGTTATGAGTTTCCTTCATTCCTTACTATAATTGAAATGGTTTAGCACTTTTCAAATATACCTCCATCTCATTTTCATTTCATTATCCTACCCTTTTCATTACAACCCTTAAAAGTCCTTTTGATTTGTGTGTGCATTGAGATACAAGAGTGGATATCGAGATGATAAACAAGCCTATGGTAGCTGGATTACATAGATGGAATTGAGTGAAACACAACCCCTATATACTTTGAGAGTAGAGTGTAAACACTTGACCGGTGAGGGACATGCTTTTGTGATTTATCTCTATCAAATTGATTGCCTTATTGCTTGCATTTGGGGATGGTGAGAGAGATTTTTAAGAGGATTTAATTGTTGAGAGTTTGAATTGATTTCAACTTTTGATGATAAAATCTTGATTTCATTTTTTGTGCTAATGTGTTAACAATTTGAAATCTTGAGGACAAGATTTAATGCAAGTGTGGGGGTGTGATGACTCCCCATATTTAGTGGTTTTTAGGAATTATTTTATTGTATTTGGGGAGTCATGAATTAAATAATTAAGTGATTTTGATTTGAATTGGAAAGAAAGTAATTTGAGAGTATATGAGTGATTCTTTTGGAAAATATGAAATTTAATTGAAATAGGAAACTTAATATATTAAAAGAAATATTTTGATGAGAAGTTTCCTATTAATGAGATTATGTGATTGAGTCATTGTGATTATTTCCTATTTCTTTCTCTTCATGAATGCAGATTTTAAAAAAAGGAAATAAAGAGAAAGAGACATACAAGAAAAGGAAAGAAAAGAAACTTAACATGCAAGGCAAAGACAATATGGTGTTGAGCTATTTTATTATAAATATACACATGCAATTGAAAAGAAAGGAGGCTTGGTCATAATTCTTCCAATTCCTATAGCCTACACGAGATTCACGAAGAAATTGAAGACGAGAGGAAGCAGATCACACGTTATTGACGCAAGGAAAAGAAGGAGGCACCAGAGACGTACTACAAAGGCACACACACATATGCATTGACATCAACACACAAAAGGAAGGAAGCAGCTCCTCAATCTTGTCCAATTCTTACTCCTTTGTGAACTTGTAGTATGTTTTTGGATTTTCACCCAATTCTTATGTTGAACCCTATGTGTGGCTAATTTCTTTTACAACCTAGAGTACTATGAACTTGTTTGTAACTTAGTATTTTATTTCCCACTATTTAGTCATGGTTAATTTGATTTAGTTTATTTAATTTTGCTATTATTGGTTAACTTGTTTAGTGCTTGATCACCATTAGACATGTTTAGGGAATTTAGAATTGGACTTGAAAGAGAGAATTTTAAATAGACCATGGGATTAAATAGTGTAGGATTGGATTTTTATCTGATTTGCGACTAGGATAGACATATACCTAGAAGCCCTACATAGTCACATTAGAGCGGTACCGATATTAATTGGCTTAGTAAATTAGTGCAAGACATTGTGTAATTAAGCTAGGCAAGGATATAGGTGGAAACCGAAAGGCATTTATAGACACTAGTACTCTAGATTAGCTAGTTGGATTAATTCATAATTAATTTAGTGGGGAATAAAATCTAAGAAGCAGATAAGGGATTAGTGGCTCTAGGTTGTTCTTTTGACTCGTGAATTTCTTTTGTGTGAATATTTTGTTTTATTTATTTTATTAGCTATTAGGTAATTAAAATCAAATTTCTTGTTTACTCAACTTGAATGAAAATAGGAGATCTAATGCCTAGTTATTAATTGTCTGAGTCTCTGTGGGATCGACCTTGATTTACCACTTTACTAAAATACGATCCGTACACTTGCGGAATTTTTATCAAAATTTTGGTAGCATCAAGTAGTAAGAGTTACTTCTGTTAGAATCTTAAGTTTTGATGAAGACTAAAATATAAAGGATTAGACCAAGTGCCTAGGAAGCAATAGTATACTTAGGATCCCAAGTAAGAGTGCTTCCGGATGAAGATTTACTTCCGGTTAGATTAGGACTTGCGCATGCGGATGAATGCTTTCATCCCCCAGCGTCAGCAAGTAAATAACTAGGGATTTAACTTAGTCCATGAACTTTAGGTGCACAAACCCTAAGACTAAGCTATGGTTCAATCGGAAGCGAAGTTGCTTCCTGTTAGACTTAGACTGGCGCAGAGCGATAGAATAGATATTACTCCAAGCGACAGTGAGTCTACTTCCCCAAGTGAAAGCGCTTCCTGTTAGAATTAGACTGGCGCAGAGCGACAGAATAGATATTACCCCAAGCGTCAGTAAGTCTACTTCCCCAAGTGAAAGCGCTTCCTGTTAGACTCAGACTGGCGCAGAGCAATAGAATAGTTATTACCCCAAGCGTCAGTAAGTCTACTTCGCCAAGTGAAAGCACTTCCTATTAGATTTAGACTGGCGCAGGTTGATAGACTAGATATAACCCCGAGCGTCAGCAGAAATGCAACATCAAGTGAAGTTGCTTCCTATTAGATCTTGACTGGCGCAGACTGATAGAATAGATTTCACCCTAAGCGTCAGTGAATTCACCACGTCAAGTAAAAGTGCTTCCGATAGCTCAGTGACTAGCGCTGAGTGGTGGAATGAAATAGACTAAGCGAGAGCAAGTCATGGTGAACTAAATCCCTCATCAAGTGAATTTACTTCCGGATGTAAATGTACTTCCTGATATAAGGAACTTACCACTTAGGCAAAGAACACTCCCACTGCATGTGATTATATGTTCATATTGATAAACTAACACTCAGTGCAGCACACTCAGTAGAATTGCTTCAGGATGAGAATCTGCTTCCGCAAGCAATCAGAATGTCAGATGATGCAGTGTCAGAATGCTTATATCAGAGCAGAGGTGTCAGGACTACTTTTCAGAGATAAAGCAAGTCAACCCTGCTATGCATTAATGGAGCATTTATTGGGCAAACGGTAACTTGGGATAAACGGCCAAATTCAAACGGGACTCCCACCTACCAAGAGTTCAAATGCTTGAAGACTATATAAAGGGAGCTCAACTTCATTTATTACGAGAACAATTATCCTTGAATACTCTAGAGAGAAGTTAGAGCGAGAAACACAAGAAATCTTCAAAGCATTCAAGGCTGCCCAGAAATAGAAAAGAGCATTTAACACTTTGAGTGATTCTTCACGTACTTATTCTGTACTCATTGTAGTTAAGTCTCTTCTTGTTATAAGAGCAATTAGTTGTGCTTAAGTGTGTATCACCATCTGTTCTTAAAGAGAACTTAGTTAGTAAAATCCTTTATTTGTAAAGGTTGAACCCTTGCTTGGTGTAAGGGGGAGCTAGGTAAAAAGGTTGCAAGTAAGCCCGCAAAACTTGTGGTTGTAAGGTTGCAAGTGATCCCGTCTAAAACTTGCGGTTGTAAGGTTTCAGGTGAACCCGATTTAAAACCTGAGTTATAGTGGAACTCTCAGCCTGGGTGGTTGAGGACTGGACGTAGGTCAGGTAGACCGAACCAGTATAAATCCTGTGTTGTTTATTTCGAGTATTTATTTTTGAAGCACAATTCACCCCCCCCCCCTCTTGTGCATCCATTACGTTCATTTGGTATCAGAGCCGGTCTTTCTCACCCGATTCCAACGAATCAGAAAGCAAAGATCAAGTAATGGATCCAGATTATGGCCTACCAGATGTCGCCGTTCAACCCAATAAGCCCCCAGGCTTCGATGGGTACAACTATACGTTCTGGAAGTACAGAATGGAGACATATATCAAGTCAAGCGACTTGAGACTCTGGGATGTCATAGAACGAGGGGATAATGTTCCACTGGACGAAGATGGATTTGCAAAAGTGCGAGCCAGATACACTGCTGAGGACTATGCTCTAGTCCAACTAAACCATCGGGCCATGCACTACATCCAGTGTGCTCTCACCCACAAAGAATTTCACAGAATCAGCCACCACAAAACTGCTAAGGATATGTGGGAGGCTCTTGAGGCTGCACACTCTGGAACCAGGGGAGTAAAGGCGAGACGTATTGAAATGCTGGTTGAAGAATTCCATAAATTCGCCATGCTGAGCCCTACCGAGCCTATCAGAGAGCTGGAACTCAGGTTCACTCATCTCATCAATAATTTGGCCTCGCTGGGTAAGGATATCCCTGAAAGAGAGCAAGTGAGCAAGATCCTAAAGATCTTGAAGGGTGACTGGATCACCAAAGTAACTATTTTGCAAGAAGTGCAAGGTGAATCAACCAGCTCCATCACCGCACTATTTGGCTCTCTTGCTGAATATGAACCTACCTTGCTGGCTATGAGAGCTCCTCAACCTTCACCCAAGAACAAAAATCTTGCTCTCGTTGCTCCCAGCAAAGGGATCAATGACAATGATGAAGATGATGATGATGAGATGGACGATGAGGAGATGGCTATGATGGTGAGGAAATTTAGAAAATTCCTCAGAAAGAAGGGAGGCTATCAGAGAGGTGATACCAGTGAGAAGAAGGGATACAAGAAAGAGAAGGTCCCTGTGTGCTTTGAATGCAATAAGCCTGGTCACTTCAAGGCTGAGTGCCCCAGCCTGCAGAGGTCAAAAGGCAAGGACAAAAGAAAAGCTCTTGTTTCCTCTATTTGGGTTAACAGCTCAGATGAGGAAGCAAGTGACGAAGAAGAAGTTGCCAACCTCTGCCTGGTAGCTAGAGAGGAGGATGAAGAAGCACCTTCAGATGTTGACCTCACCAACGAAGATCATGAGGTAACTTTTTCTGAACTTCAAGAGGCTTACAATGAGATTCATGAAGAATTCTCTAGACTATGTAAAGCCTATAAGGTGTTGAAAACCAAAAAGGAATCACTTGAGTCCAAGGTGGACTCACTAAGTGAGGAACTAGCGGAAGCTAGAAGACTTCCGATAGTGGATGGCCAGGGTTCTCCACAGGTAGAACCCAACGCCCCAACACCTGAGAGTTGCTCTAGTTGCAGCAAAGTCTCAGAGGAAAATAATAAGCTGCAAAATGCCCTGGAGAAGTTCACCAATGGTTCAGAAATGCTAAAAGTAATTTTAATGAGCCAAAGGGCATATAGGGATAGAACTGGCTTGGGATATACCCCTAAGGTAAAAAGGTGGGTAGAACCAAAAGTAAAGCCTTACTTGAAGTTCTTCCATAAAGCCACCAATCATGGCTCCTCACCCTTTAGCTTCTGTAATTACTGCAACAGGAAAGGACACTCCACGTCCACCTGTAATGCTAAGAAGCATGGAGTTAACAGCTCCTACAAATGGGTCCCTAAAAGAACCAAGGCAACAAAAGATCCTCCTCCTGCAAAGGAAACTAGGAGAGGACAAGGATCCCAAGCCTGGAATTATTCCAAAGGGAAAACCCAAGAGTCCAGAGCCAGCACTCGGCCAGAGGCTCAGAAAAGTCACAAGCCCAAGATCAAGGATGACTCTAAACCAAGGGCATTAAAAACTAATGATCGAGGACCCAAGAAAAGTTGGGTACCTAAGTTTGCTTAAATTTTACAGGTGTGTCTCAAGGCATCCAAGAACAAGAAATGGTATATTGATAGTGGATGCTCAAGACACATGACTGGGGACAGAGACAAGTTCAAATCTCTGGTGATCAAAGATGGGGCCACAGTAACCTTTGGAGGAAATCAAAGTGGCAAGATCACTGGAGTTGGAGAGGTCGGACCAGTAAAAGATGTCTACCTTGTGGACGGTCTCTGTCACAACCTGCTGAGCGTGAGCCAGAGCACGGACAGAGGAAATTGGGTAATATTTGATTCAAATGAGTGCTTAATAGTTGATAAGCAGGATCTAAATATAGATAAGGCCAACTTAAAATGCAAGATTAAGGCAAACAGAAATGGGAATTTATATACCTTAGACTTATGTCAACAGCTAGAGGAAAAATGTTTAATATCTAGTGACGAGAATAGTTGGCTTTGGCATAAGAGACTAGCTCATGTTAACTTTACTCAATTGGACATGCTAATTAAAAATGAGCTAGCTATAGGTATTCCCTCTTTTAAAGTCAAGCATGATTTTATCTGTGAATCCTGCCAACGAGGAAAGCAAACAAAGTCCTCGTTTAAAACCAAGAAGAGAGTCTCCACCAGCAGGCCCTTGGAACTAATTCACATGGATTTGGTTGGGCCAGCAAGAGTAAAGAGCGTGGGTGGAAACCTATATGCTCTAGTAGTGGTGGATGACTATTCAAGGTTCACCTGGACTATGTTTCTTGCCTCCAAGCAAGATACTTTTAATGCTTTTGTGGTCTTGGCTAAGAAAGTGCAGAATGAGAGAGAACTCAAAATCACAGCCATAAGGACAGACCACGGTGGGAGTTTGAGAACCATAGCTTCTCTGAGCTATGTGAGCAAAATGGAATTGAACATAACTTCTCAGCTCCGAGGACTCCTCAACAAAATGGAGTAGTTGAAAGAAAGAACAGGGTTCTGACGGAGATGGCTAGAAGCATGCTCAACGAGAAAGAGGTTTCTCAAGTGTTCTGGGCGGACGCTATGAGCACTGCTTGCTATATCTCCAACAGAGCTTATGTTCGTAAAGGCTTGGATAAGACTCCATACGAGCTATACAAAGGAAGGAAGCCAAACATCAGCCACCTCAGAATATTTGGATCAAAATGCTACGTGCATAATAATGGAAAGGTAAACTTGGATAAGTTTGATCCAAAGGCTGATATAGGTATATTCATAGGATATTCCCTTAGGAGTAAAGCTTATAGGATATACAACATGAGAACTAAAACTGTAGAGGAATCCATGCATGTTGTATTTGATGAAATTCCTACATGGGGACAATCCACAGAAGATGATGAATTACTTAACCTCCCAAAATTACCATCATCTTCTTCACCACCAAAAGAAACACCAGCAAACAATCCTAAGGAAGAAGATGAACTCTGCGATGAACCTAGAGTGCAGACTGTGCATGATGAGGCACAGTTGCCAACAGCTAGGAGGCATCACAGAGATCATCCTCTTGATCAAGTGCTTGGTGATGTTTCTTCTGGTGTGAGAACCAGAAGGCAGGTTCAAAATGAAGTTGAGTTTGGTGCATTTCTATCTCAAATAGAACCAACTTCAGTTGAACAAGCTCTTGAGGACTGCGACTGGATTATTGCCATGCAGGAAGAGCTAAATCAATTTGAAAGAAGTCAAGTCTGGGAACTAGTCCCTAGGCCATCTCATCAATCTATAGTAGGGACCAAATGGGTCTTTAAAAACAAACTGGATGAGACAGGTCAAATTACAAGAAACAAAGCCAGACTAGTTGCCAAAGGATATAACCAAGAAGAAGGCATTGACTATGAAGAAACATTTGCTCCAGTCGCGAGACTTGAAGCAATAAGGATTCTTCTAGCCTTTGCATCCATGAAGGGCTTCAGGCTATATCAAATGGATGTAAAGAGTGCATTTCTTAATGGTTATATTAAAGAAGAGGTATATGTAGAACAACCTCCTGGCTTTGAGGATCATAAGCACCCCAAACATGTGTATAGATTAAAGAAAGCTTTATATGGCCTAAAACAAGCTCCTAGAGCTTGGTATGAGAGACTTAGCAGCTTTCTGCTAGGCAAAGGTTTCTCAAGAGGCAAACTTGATAATACACTGTTTATCCTTCACAAAGATAGAGACATGCTAATTGTTCAAATTTATGTTGATGATATTATCTTTGGAGCAACTAACGAAAAGCTTTGTGAGGATTTTTCTAAGACCATGCAGGGTGAGTTTGAAATGTCAATGATGGGAGAACTAACGTTCTTCCTAGGCCTGCAAATTAAGCAGAAGAAGAATGGATTATTCATCTCCCAAGCCAAATACTGCAGAGAGCTACTCAAAAAGTTTGGGATGGATGAATGCAAGGAGTATGACACTCCCATGAGCACCACTGCCGCACTTGATGCTGACGCAAAGGGTAATCTGTTAGCCTGCCCATGTATAGAGGAATGATAGGTTCTCTCCTATACTTAACAGCCAGCAGACCTGACATTCAATTTAGTGTAGGCATGTGTGCTAGATTTCAAGCCAACCCCAAGGAGTCACATCTAACATGTGTTAAACGTATCTTAAGATACCTTGAGGGGACACAAGAACTTGGTCTTTGGTATCCCAGAGGTAACCAAGAGTTCTTGTGGGCTTATTCTGACTCTGATCATGCAGGTTATAAAACTGATAGGAAAAGCACCAGTGGACAATGCGCCTTCCTTGGTGGTTGTCTGGTGTCTTGGGCGAGCAAAAAGCAGACCTGCGTGTCCTTGTCATCCACTGAGGCAGAATACATTGCAGCAGCCAGTTGTTGTGCCCAAGTGTTGTGGCTGAAGAACCAGTTGAGAGATCTTGGCTTGGAATTCCCTGAGGCACCCATCCTCTGTGACAACACAAGCACAATCAGCCTAGCCAAGAATCCGGTTCAGCACACTAGGACAAAGCACATTGATGTCAGACATCATTTCATCAGAGACCATGTTCAAAAGAAAGATGTCAAAGTACAGTTTGTCCCCACACAACAACAGCTTGCTGATATCTTCACCAAGCCTCTGGGGGTTGACCAATTTACTTTTATTAGAGGTGATTTGGGAATGGTAAACCCAAATGAAGTGTAAATTCCATGTACTTAATTGTTTTTCAAAATACTTCAAACAATACTAACTTAGGCATCGGAGTGCCAATATATGTCCTTGCAGGTATTCAATGTTGAATCTTAAGTAAGTGCAACCGGAAGCAAAACCACTTCCGAATGATTACACACTGACGCTGGATGATCAAACCAAGAGAGCGCCAGCACAAGTCCAAGAAGACACGTCACTTCAGAAAACGCTTCAACTTCCAAATGAGACGTTTCGACTTCTCTGACAATATGAAGCGACACGTGTCATCAGGTATATCGATCCAACTTAAGGCGTTTACGCTACCCAATGTGTGATAATGTGAAGGAGCATGACCTTTTTGCCCTTAGTGACTTTACCTATAAAAGGGACATCTCATTTCACACATTCTTCATTTTCATCTATGTTCTTCATATAAACATTTCATCAACCCCACAAAAAATGGCCGAACCCTCTGAAGCAAACCCAGTTTCGAGGAAACCCTCCTCATCTAAGAAACACAAGTCCAAATCTGGGAAATCAAGCCATCAACATTCTGGAAAATCTGGGCATCGTGAAAGACATCAAGAACATCATGAAGTTTCTCGGCAAATTGCCCTAGGGCAGGATGAAAATATTCAAGGTCAGCCTGAAACTTCTGGTAGAATGGCAGAACTGTTAGTGGGTTCTAAGAAGAGGAAGTCCATCCCTAAGGAGGAGGCTGCGGCGATCAAATATGGAAAACACTCCTTGATGATGCCAAAAGGGGGAGAAATGCATTGACCACTAGCCTTGCTACCCTGGGAGTTCCTTGATGAAGAAGAGCTTCAGCGAGAGGGAGAGAAAGAAGAAACAAAGAAACAACCCCCAGCCCAAATTTTTTTTTTACTTAGAAATGTTCATCTTTTCATGCATGTTCTCATATCTGCCTACTATATGCTCGCTGCTTGTAAATGTTATCTAATTATATGCTCTGACCTGTAACCTATGCTTATCAATAATATTTGTCTAAGTTACTTATTCTTAACTATTGCTTTTATTCTTCAGCTAATCCTTTCATATGAACTTAATTAATAGAACTAGGTTTGTCATCATCAAAAAGGGGGAGAATGTTAGAATCTTAAGTTTTGATGAAGACTAAAATATAAAGGATTAGACCAAGTGCCTAGGAAGCAATAGTATACTTAGGATCCCAAGTAAGAGTGCTTCCGGATGAAGATTTACTTCCGGTTAGATTAGGACTTGCGCATGCGGATGAATGCTTTCATCCCCCAGCGTCAGCAAGTAAATAACTAGGGATTTAACTTAGTCCATGAACTTTAGGTGCACAAACCCTAAGACTAAGCTATGGTTCAATCGGAAGCGAAGTTGCTTCCTGTTAGACTTAGACTGGCGCAGAGCGATAGAATAGATATT
Organism: Mimosa pudica; assembly: GCA_029929735.1. NCBI lineage: Eukaryota > Viridiplantae > Streptophyta > Magnoliopsida > Fabales > Fabaceae > Mimosa > Mimosa pudica. The sequence continues at coordinate 5,738,349 of JAKELP010000017.1, read as the reverse complement.
ACTCCAAGCGACAGTGAGTCTACTTCCCCAAGTGAAAGCGCTTCCTGTTAGAATTAGACTGGCGCAGAGCGACAGAATAGATATTACCCCAAGCGTCAGTAAGTCTACTTCCCCAAGTGAAAGCGCTTCCTGTTAGACTCAGACTGGCGCAGAGCAATAGAATAGTTATTACCCCAAGCGTCAGTAAGTCTACTTCGCCAAGTGAAAGCACTTCCTATTAGATTTAGACTGGCGCAGGTTGATAGACTAGATATAACCCCGAGCGTCAGCAGAAATGCAACATCAAGTGAAGTTGCTTCCTATTAGATCTTGACTGGCGCAGACTGATAGAATAGATTTCACCCTAAGCGTCAGTGAATTCACCACGTCAAGTAAAAGTGCTTCCGATAGCTCAGTGACTAGCGCTGAGTGGTGGAATGAAATAGACTAAGCGAGAGCAAGTCATGGTGAACTAAATCCCTCATCAAGTGAATTTACTTCCGGATGTAAATGTACTTCCTGATATAAGGAACTTACCACTTAGGCAAAGAACACTCCCACTGCATGTGATTATATGTTCATATTGATAAACTAACACTCAGTGCAGCACACTCAGTAGAATTGCTTCAGGATGAGAATCTGCTTCCGCAAGCAATCAGAATGTCAGATGATGCAGTGTCAGAATGCTTATATCAGAGCAGAGGTGTCAGGACTACTTTTCAGAGATAAAGCAAGTCAACCCTGCTATGCATTAATGGAGCATTTATTGGGCAAACGGTAACTTGGGATAAACGGCCAAATTCAAACGGGACTCCCACCTACCAAGAGTTCAAATGCTTGAAGACTATATAAAGGGAGCTCAACTTCATTTATTACGAGAACAATTATCCTTGAATACTCTAGAGAGAAGTTAGAGCGAGAAACACAAGAAATCTTCAAAGCATTCAAGGCTGCCCAGAAATAGAAAAGAGCATTTAACACTTTGAGTGATTCTTCACGTACTTATTCTGTACTCATTGTAGTTAAGTCTCTTCTTGTTATAAGAGCAATTAGTTGTGCTTAAGTGTGTATCACCATCTGTTCTTAAAGAGAACTTAGTTAGTAAAATCCTTTATTTGTAAAGGTTGAACCCTTGCTTGGTGTAAGGGGGAGCTAGGTAAAAAGGTTGCAAGTAAGCCCGCAAAACTTGTGGTTGTAAGGTTGCAAGTGATCCCGTCTAAAACTTGCGGTTGTAAGGTTTCAGGTGAACCCGATTTAAAACCTGAGTTATAGTGGAACTCTCAGCCTGGGTGGTTGAGGACTGGACGTAGGTCAGGTAGACCGAACCAGTATAAATCCTGTGTTGTTTATTTCGAGTATTTATTTTGAAGCACAATTCACCCCCCCCCCTCTTGTGCATCCATTACGTTCAACTTCTAATAAAACATTGAATTAATGATGAAAATTTGCGATGAAATGCTACGCTAAAGGTAAATCTGTTGTTATACCAGGAATTCTATTGTTACTTATTTTAGCTTATTCTATGTTTGATGAAAAAACAATAAATTCACGACGGAATCTGTCTTTAACATAAACATCAATCGTTATATAGTTTTTCTTGAAAGAAGTAAGACAAAAATAGAGGAAAAATACTATGAAAGAAAACTTTAAAAAATTAGTGGAAATTGACTATTATTAACGAAAGAGTTTTCTTTGTAATATTGTTTCTTTGCTCATTCGCTCTTCTTCTAAGCAGCAGAGTTAAAACATTGAAAAAATATGATGATTCCTAGATTTTTTTTACCATTAGGCCGAAGCAAAATCCGGCGATGATTGAGTTCTCGACGGAGAAGGCAGCGAGGTCGATGGCACTGAGATGACCACACAAGATCGAAGTGATGGCACCAAGGGAATATTGAGCTAGGGAGGTGAAAATGGCAGGGCCGGCGAGGTACCATAGCTTCTTGGACTCAAGAAAGAACTGAGTGGAGAAATCCTTGGGAGTGATTATGGGAGGAATGTCAGGAGATTCAGCACTGATAATAGCGGTGGTGTTGGTGGTGTCAATTTCATGATGAGGTTCCACCGACGATGATGTGGCGGCGAGGAGAGGTTGTGTATTAGTTTCACTATGAGCCATTACTACTCTTCGGAATATATGACCTTCCGTACTAGTAAAAGATCCACAAACTCTATTTATTTTACTATTTTGGCTATTCCTAGCGTGAACATATTTATATTATGGCTCATGATTGTTAAAAGGCCACCATTTTGCCACTTGTGTTTCAGTGTTTCCACCTCAACCAACGTTCTACATACGTACTCGCCAATAGCCATATATATAGGCATGACCCATGAGATTTAATGTGAATAATGTAAGAGCACGTTTTTGTCAGAGTATGTATTATTTACGTTGGTTTGAATTTGAACTATATTTGTATATGTATATTAACTATGGGTTTGCCGTCATGATCGCCCAAACTCACCATTTTGCCACATGTTTTTCTGTGTTTCCAGCTTGTTAGACTATATGTTTGGGTCTGCCCTCCTTAATGGGCCGGATTATTGAAAAGATGACTTGACAGATGAGAAGTTGAGAGAAATTGACAGCTAACTCAATCAACATGGCTTGTTTGGTGCCAAGAAATGAAAGAAAGTAGGTGTAAATAATTGAAAAATTAAGGGGTAATATGGTCATTTACATATAACCTGGGGCCCACAAGTTTTCTCTCTCCATCTTACACTTATCGTGGGGCCCACAAACTTTACTCTCTCATCATTACCCCTACTTTCCATCTCTTACCTTTCCATTTCTAATTCTTTACTTTCTTTCACACAACCAAACATACTCTTATGGATTCATATCTCCTCAGAATCCTTAGCTTGTTTTCCTTTTCTTTCTCAGAAGCTGATCCTGTCCATCCATCTAATCTAACGGCTATTATTTTTGAAGGACACCGAATTAACTGTCGGTGTAGTGTGCCTTGGGTCTAGTTTTCATGAAATTTTAGGACCTCAAGTAAGCGGAAGTTACCCCGAGTATCGTTCACTTGAAAGAGCCTAAGAAATGCAATTAATTACCTAGTAACTAAATGTTAAACTTGATTTAAATAAGGAAAAATGTTTTGGATTAATAATGAAAATTAGTAAAATGTGTGATATGCAAAAGGGGAAAAGATGAATTGAGAAAAAGTAAAGATTTAATAAAATAATTGAGAATAACTATCCTAACTCAATTAATATATTCGGGGAGTCACTATGGTGCTAATTCACTAAATTGTCAAACCTCATGAACCCATGAGTCCAATTACTAATTAGCGGAACCTCAACTAAATAGAAATTGTTAAACCCCTTAGCACCTTTGAGTTTTCTCTAGCTTTCCTAAATTACCAAACAACACCAACCGGCAAGTCTAATACCTAACGTCATGAATCCATTCAATTAGGCATTATTAATTACCCTAGAGTGTGATTAGTGATTTGTAATGCATTAAGAACATATGTATGACCATACATATTGTTGAGTCCAAATCCCTCATTACAAATCAAAACCACAAATAAACTGTAACACCCCACCTTTCAGAGTAGATATAATAAAGAATTAATTAAGGTCTTAAGATACCATTAGTAAATTAAAAATCATCGTAAATAAAAAATGAGGATAAATATATATATACAGATTGAATTGTAGATTGGAAATTTGATGAAAAACAGTTGAAGGCATGGGTAACACTATGGAGGGAGAAAATATATGAGAAAGTGCATAGATTATTTTTACAACTTGCTTTGAGGTAGGAATATACAAATAGAAAAGTAAATAAGTATAGGTAGAAGGGCAAAATGGTCATTTGCATGCCAAAATTTCATTTTTATTCTTTTACTTCTTCCTCCTCCTCAAAAAAAGTCACGACAACAACACACACACAAGAGGCATCCCATTGCTTTCTCTGTTGGGTCTTCCTTTCTCCTCCCTTGTCGGCGGCTCCGGTTGTGATGGAGAGGACTGCGGTGGCGCCGTCACACCAGTGAGGAAAGGGCATCCTCCGCCTTCCCTTTTCCCCATTGCTATCTGTGTGTGTGTGTGGCGAGAAAGAGAGATGGAAGAGTTGGGTTTGTGATGGCCGGCGGTCCATTCGTTTTTCCGGCGAGTAATCCGGTGAACTTGGGACTAATTAGAGCTCTTTAACATTGGGTAATTTCTCTCCTTTCCCTTCCCTCTTTGTTCTTGATTTTTAGAGATAAATTTCTAGGGTTTCATTGAATTCAAAATTCTGAATTTTTGAAGGGGTTCTAAGGTACCATTGTCTTTTTGGAGAATTTTCATTGTGTGAGTTTCTTGGAGTTGGGCCTATGAGATATTTACTTGATTAAGTGTTTATGTAAGTTAGGTTTTTTTTTGTGTAAATTAAATGGTGTACCTTCAGAGATGAAATGGGTTGTTTGAGAATTAAATTAAGGTGATTTCTAAGTGGTTTATAGGTAAGATTGCTTGATGTTGGGTTAGAATGGATTCTTTTTGATAATTTTAGTGCTTATAAGCTATGGGTTAAGGGTATTTTCGAAAATGCTGCTATATTCTTGGAATTAAAGGTTCAAATTAAGTTGTATGATGATGATGATTAGTGTAATATAGTTGGAGATAATTGTAGGTGAGACTTTGATGGTCAAAAGTTAGGTTTTAGTCAAGAAATCCTTTGAGGTCCTTTGTGGTGGGCTTTTGAATATTATTTATAGTTGCTGGGTTGTGTTTGAGTCCAATGATGGTTTAGATGGATTCTTATTAATAGGAAATTGGTACTTCCTTATGTGGGTGGGTGTGGTGGTCTACTTGTAAAGCTTAATACTTTCTTTTAAAGTCTATTTGTGTCTGATGTATGGTATGTATGTGCTTGGTTTTGGTTTGTCTGTGTAACATGACTGTACGTGGTATGTTTGGTATATTGTCTAACATGCAGTTTAATAACTTTAGTTTGACAAGCTTGGAAATTTTGGTATGAGATTTGTAAGGTAGAGAGTTAATGATTTCATTTGGTTTTGAGTGCATTCAAGATGTTTGTGAAAAAGTCTAAGAGAAGCTGGATTTGTTGAGAACTTTGTTGATATTAGGTAGCCTTGGTTTATATTTCAACAAGATAAAAACGGTCCACTTTACCCGTGTACATGGACATATATGCTCATATAATGGTGCCAAGATTATGGTTCGTCTTCTTTTCTAAATTGAATGCTTGACAATAGGAAGGATTAATAATGTCACTTGATTTTAGAGCACACTTAATGTGTTTGATGAAATGTCTAAATGAAAGATTTGTTTGAAAAGTTGCAAGCTTTGCTGTATGAGGTTGAAGGAGAAATCAAATTAGATTTTTAGTATAGGAATCAACTTGTCATAAAAGTTTAGGTTACTAAAATGGATTTGAATGGGACTTGGGATTGAAGGGTACTTGGGCATTGTTCATTTCATTTGGTTGTGAATGTTGATTTTCATTAATGAATTTGAATTGGAGATTTTGGTACTGCCATGTTATTTTTTTTTGTTCATATGGGTGAAAAATTTAGCTTTGAAAATAATAATAGAGTGTTGATATACATTAGATGATGATAATTGAATAGAGCTAGGAATGTTTCATGGGTACGAAAGAAAAGAAAAGTAAAGAATTTGTTCAATTTGATTTGTGAATGAATCAAAGTGCTTATTTTACTTGAGTATTTTCCATATTGTTTATGATTGAGGAAGTTGTAGGAAGTACCTTGGGTTTTGTAATGCCTTGTTTCCCTTTTCTGCACGAAATAAAGAATCTATTGGAATTTGAAAGCGTGAAAATTGATCATTAGCTTATCTTCTCTTGGCATGGGTGGTGGGATATGGGTTGCCAATAAATTTATTTTTCTTATTCCCTATATTTGCCTAGATGCTAGTATGAGTGGTAACAAGGAACGAATGTAAATGTCAACTAAGATATTGTCATTTGAAATGCATGGGTTATATTGTTTTTGATAGTGCTTAGACTTATATGTGGGTATGTATCTTGTATGACCATTTTATATATTTCTTTGAAGCTTAGACTTTTGATAAAAAAAAAATTCGAATTGTGGCCTGTTTTGCTGCTTGATTAAGCTGAGAATATGAGTGTGAAGTTATTTTCGATTCACTTTAGCCATCTAATATGTTTTATGATATTTATCTAGATCATAACTTGTTTTACTAATTGGAATGATGTGAATTTTGAATTCATTCTGGATATGAACGATTGAGGTTTTATTTGGGACGAATTGGATTGCAGATTTGAAAGTTCTGGTTTTTGCCTTTACAAAGAGATTTTGAATCTATTCATTGGTATTTTGAATATTAATAAGTGTATACTATTAGAGGTTATAAGTTGATGATTTAAAAATATGAAGATGTTCTTAAACAAATACATTGATTGGATTACAGTTGAAATGAGAAGGGATTTTGTTTTATTTCTCTCGCAAGGAGTTATTATAATTCAAATCAATTTATTCACTATTATACAAATATATATTTTTGAGGAACTAGACACAAAGCGCTTGATTCTCGTGGGTTATATACCTGCGCTTGTTTCGTAGCTTCGCTACGCTTGTTTCGTGACTTCGTGTCACGCTTGTTTCGTGGTATTACCACGCTTGAAATGTTTTCGTAGTCTTGAGCTACGCTTGACCTGTTTTCGTATACTCGAGCTACGTTGAAACTGTTTTCGTAGACTCGAGTTACGCTTGATCTGTTTTCGTAGTCTCAAGCTACGCTTGAACTGTTTTCGTAGACTCGAGTTACGCTTGATTTGTTTTCGTGATCTCGAGCTACGCTTGTTTCGTGACTTCGTATCACACTTGTTTCGTGGTTTTACCACGCTTGGTTATTTACCCTCGTGAGACTCTGTGTCCACGCTTGTTTCGTAGTCTCGAGCTTCGCTGGTTTTTCGTGGCCTTTTAGGGCTGCGTTTGACTTGTAGATTTCGAGCTGCGCTTGTTTCGTGGCCTCTGTGCTGAGCTTGTTATTCGCTGCGTGTCAGTTCCTCTATGGAAAACAAGTTTTTCACAAATATGAGTTTTCATATTTACTTTGTAAACCTTGAAAGGGATTACTTTTATGTTATGCTGATTTTGCACTTCTGGGTTTTACTCTCAAATACAAATATGGTTATAAACTACTGAAGCTTCTATATTCCAAATCTAAATTTATTTATCTATTTAACGAAATTGCAAATATTTATATAGTATTTTGTATCTCATATTGAAGAATGTGAAACAATATTTCGTGCTTTAAGACAAAGGAAGAAATAATTAACATTATAAAGAAAACCGATCCTTATTATTATTGTAAATAATAATACTTCTTTATACATTCAATTACTTTGTGTATTTATCTTTGTATGCATTAACACGAAAATGATAAATGTTTAGAAGTATTGGTTCATGGAAATGGCTTACGAAGTTTAAAGACCTTAAACTTTGTGCCGGTCACGTTTAAAATTTCGGGCGTGACATAAACATAATAGTCCAAATCTCAAAATATAAATAACAAGCCTAAACCTAGGAAAATCATAAGTACAAGAGAAATGGAAAAGAACAAAACTCCTCTATTAAGCATGTGAGCTCAAGTCATCTCAAAACATTCCCAATGAGCAAAAAGTTTTAGTTACCTCCCATGAGAGATGCTCCAACAAGGAGAAAATTGAGAGAAATCATGGTGGAAATGGAAGAAAAGGAGAACAAATGAATAAGGAAAGAGAGGAGAGCATGCTCCCTGCCTCACTCCCTGCCTCTCTCGCCTCTCTGTTTCTTTCTTTCCTCTTCTACGCGTCAGTTCCTTGCTCTGCCTCCAGCCCTCTTCTTTCTTTTTCTTTTCGTGACAGCCCCATTTTTCTCTCTCTCTTTTCTTTGTTCAGCAGCTCAAATACACACATACATTACTTTTCTTTGGGCAGGCAACACTTCTTTGGGCCTCTTTTTTTTCTTCTTCTTTTATTCCCAAGCCCATCCTAATCATCATCAATTGCTTTGCTTCAAAATTTCTCTTTTCTCTTGACCCGCTGCAGCTACGTGACTTCATTGCCTATAAAGAGATTACATCTCTTAAATAGATTCATAAGCTTATAATGATAATATACCAAGCAAATTGTCTTACCAAAAAAATCCCTTCAATTAATATAAATGACTCACTTTTTTTGAACTGAAATATACTCACTAAATGTATCAAAATGTATATAAAATCTAATTAAATTTGAGGAGTCATTAAGAGTCAATATTACATCTTAAGTATGTTCAAAGCTCTATTTTAGCTCAATAAAATCATACAAATCTTAGGATTTGTCAATTTTACTCCCACATTTAATAATAAAAAAACACACTCACTTCACCTAATCTCTCCTCTCTCCCTCCCCTTCCTCCATGGCCAACCACACTCCTCCCTGCCACTCCTCACTGTCCCTCCCTTACCGCCTTCTGCCGCCACCCCACACCAGCCAAGAGGAAGGTGCGAAGCTGTTTGTTGAGGTTGAGTTTGGGAAGTAGCGAAGAGTTGGGGGTTGAAAGTGCTTGCAACGACAACGTCGAAGGTGCGGTGGTCAGCCATAGGTGATGTGGAGGTGGTGGAGAAGCTTCGGTTGGTAACGGTGAACCGAGGCTGAGGCCGAAGAATCTGTGGGTTGGGGTTTTAGTTGGGGGCGCGGTGGAGGAACGGTGGTGGACCGGTGAGGGGTACGGTGGAGTGGGTTCGGTGAGGGTGAGCGATGAATTGAGGCGGTGGAGGTAGCGGCGGAAGGCGGTGAGGGAGGGACAATGAGCAGTGGCAGAGAGGAGTGTGGCGGTTGGCTATGGAGGAAGGGGGAGGGAGGGAGGAGAGAGAAGGTGAAGTGGGTGTTTTTTTTATTATTAAATGTGTGGGTGGGATAATAGCCCTTAGATTAGATGGATGGAGAAGATCTGCTTCTGAGAAAGAAAAGGAGAAGAAGGATTATGAGGAGATCCGAATCCCAACATTTTTTGCTAATTGAAATTTCAATAGTTTCTATATTCTGGGAAATAAGAGATCTATTATACTCCCTCCAGTCCCTAATATAGCAGCCAAAATTTGAATAGTTTTGCTCTTAATATTGGAGCTCATCTCATATTCTCTCCTCATTTAATGTGTTTTTCCTACTTTACCCATAATTCTCTTTCATATTTATTAATTCTTATGTATTCTGTCTCTTAAAAGTATCATAATAAATATGGGCAATATTGAAAAAAAACATTAACTTCAGACACCCAATCAACATTCATATGTTTTCTTAAAAAGCATTTTTTGACGGCTGACACTTATATTAGGGACCGGAGGGAGTATTAACTTATTAGCAACATTAATGAGAGTTATTAAAGACATTGATTTACTTCCTTTTTGACGTACATCCATAACTCTATATATATATGGATCTCCTCATTATATTCTGATATTCTCACTCCTAACTATGAGAAATCTCTCTCTTTGACTTCTCTTCCAAATTTTTTTTGGCGATTTTTTGTGGAAATCTCTTCTGGACTCTTGTAGTTTAGAAGTACAAAAGTCTTGAGAATCCTTTAATTCTTAGCTCCAATATTATTATTTTGTTTGTTTTTTATAGAATAGGTTAGGAATATAAACGAAACAAGTACTCTGGTGTTTGCATTCCAACACATCTCAACGAACAACATTTCGGTATTGCATTGCCTATAACCATATAGGCGTGACCCATGATCCTTTAATATGAGAAACATAAGATCGTTTTATATTGTCACATGTTTTATTTACAATGGTTTAAAAGTAATAAATAAAAGTACTCGTTCCAATCTTTTTTTTTACAATGTTTTATTTACAACGTTTTATTGTCACATGTTTTATTTACAATGTTTGTTTACACATATACTCCCTTCGTTCCTAAATGTAAGATCACTTTGGGGATATGGATAAGTTCCTAAATGTAAGAACACTTTCTCTTTTTTCCCAAGTTTTACCCAAAATACCCCCATACTCCTTTTACAATTGAGTTGTGGGGTTGAGTTGGAAGCATGAAGGGGTATATTTGTGTTTTCAATTTAATTGAAGGATATTTTTGGAACATCAGGTAATTTGACCACCTTCCTTAATCTCCCCAAATTATGGAAAGTGATCTTACATTTAGGAACGGAGGGAGTATATCATTAAGGATCTCTGTAACACCCCAAAAATTTAAATGAGGATTATAATTATAAATTAGGAATTTTAGAAATTGGGTATATAAATTAATTATGGAATATAGGAGTAATGAAAGAAAATAAATTTTGAGGGTATTATTATTAGTATATAAGGTTGGTATTATAGAATGACACATATACCCCCTCTTTTACTTAATCATATATATACACACCATATGCCTTATTGCCCCTCCCAAAAAGCTTCTCTGCATCGTTTTTTTTTCCTCTCTTTCTTTCCCACTGTTCTCTCTTCACTTCCAGCACTTCCTTGGTCAAAAATTGGGCGAAATCTTGATTCAATCTCACATGCAAGTGGTGATTTAGACTCAGGTAAAAATTCCTCACATTCCCATATAAATTTTTCTTAGTTTGGTGAGAGAAACAAGTTGTAGGTGAGGGATTTAAGGGAAATAATTTGGGTTTTCTTCATGCATGATGATTCTCTAAAAGTTTTGAGATTTCTATTCACTTTTCTCCTTATTTTTCGGATTCATCTTCTAGGTGTGATTGTTTATGCGAATGTTTGATCCTTTCATGTAAATTTTCTGCAACTAAGAATGTTAAGGCTGAATGGGTTTGGGAGGAAACAAAATAATAGTTCTTGTGGGTGTGGTTTTACTTGTGTTATGATTTAAGTAGTGAGATAATGTATGCTAGAGTGTTGCATGTTAGTTTTTAGATTTTTGGTTCTTGAATCTATATTAACCAAACTGAAATTTTCAATTTTCGCATATGAAAATGAACTTAAATGGTCATGCATGTGTGTTTTAATAATGGGTGCTGCTGAAATGGTGCATAGGTTAGAGTGTTGATGAAGGGTACTCTAATAACTAATGTGTATATATCATGTAGGCAAGGTGTTTGTTAAAATGGTTCATAGAGAAAATAAATTATTTTAGCTCACTAATTTTTGTACCAAGATTATTCTTCTCTGTTTTTTTTAATTATCATTGGGAAATGAAGAAATTACATGAATTGTAATGCATGTGTGTGTGAATTGTGAAGTTGTGTTATGATGTTTAGTGCTTGCAAGTTGAATCTTGTTGAGTTGATCATTGAGATTATATATGTTTAGATGTGGCATGTTGGTTTGGGAAATTCTGTTCCAAATTTTGAGAATGGCTGAACTAATATATGGTGAATTGAGTGATGTTTGCATAATTTGTAAATTATTGTATGGTGATTTGTGTGTGTGCATGTGAAGCTTTGTTTGGATTCTTATGGGCTATGACTGAATTTTGGATTCTGCTACTAGTTTAAATCATTTTCAACTTTGAAATGAACAATGTTTAGTTATGTATGTTTGGTTTATGTAATGTTAAACAAAACTTAGGAGGGTTGATTACAATTAAGGTAATTTGGAGGATAAACGTGTGAAATGAATTGTAGAGTTTAGGTGTTGTGTAAAATGTTGTTTGGATTGATATATATAACATATATCGCTGATTACTAATTCTTTCTTTTCTTTTCCATCTTGTGCTATTTTTGATCATATCCATATGCTTAAAATAATTAAATGAAGTGAATTAAGTTCCTTTAGACACATGTATGTAGGGAATGTTACAAGCTGAAATTGGGGATGATTTTCGATTATATGCTTGGGCTGGACTTAACTTGTTGCCTTTCAATTTGACTTTTATTAAATATGTTGGTTGTATATTCATACATCAAATTAAAGACTTAAAAGGCTGTTCTTATACTCTTTTGAATTGTGATTGAATTATGTGAATACTTGTGATTGATAATAGGCTAGTGAAACAATAGAATTCTTATTTAGCATTATAATTAAGTAAAGTCAAAGGGTAGTATTATTAGGACTAAGAGGAAAGCAATAGGTTACTATATAATGTAACTACTTAATCTCACTCTTACATGATGTGTACTCATAGGAGAGTCCATTGGCGCTCGTGCTAGGCAGCAAGGTCGTGAGCAAGAAAGGAAGGATAAGTAGTGATCAAAGTACAGGTAGCAGTTTACTTCATATTATAAATGAAGTTGTTATATCCGCATGTATATTGTAGTATTTATTTTTCAAAACATGATAATGTTTATCCAAGAGGAGGAAGGATATTTATCCCAAATAGATAAATAAGAAAGTAGAGTACTCTAGGCATTAGGAGGGTCGCACCCCCTATGCCAAATTTTTACAGAAACCCTGCAGGTAAAGAATGCCTCCATTAATTAACGAACATATCGTTAAAAATGGTTGGTATAGTGAGGCAGATTCCAATAAGAGATTGGAAAGAGGAGGATGTTATCATGATTATACTTTTATATTAAAAATTATTACTGTCTGTATAGAAGTAAATTGCAATGTACTCTTTGGTTTCAGGTAGTTGGACGAACATATTTTGGAAAGGTAGTGGTGGAGAAAAGACGGGAACTCTTGTCTGACTGTTGTGCATGAAGCTCTATTTTGGAAGCTTATATGTTTTGAAAGTTTCCCTAATTTTTGAGTAGGTAGAATTAGGGTAACATAGTAGTATATTTTAAAGATACATTCATAGTATTTTGTATATAGGTAAAGGAACATCTGATCTTTACCTTAAGTAGTAAACATAGTTGTTTTACATTATTATCTTATTAAACCTATGTTATGACTGAACCTACATTTAGACAAACCATCAACACATTATAGTTTCAAGTGACCTTAGCAATTAGTATGTGTTTGGTTTTAATTGTTTTATAACCACTTGTTATATTCCCACTTGACATTTGAAGTTCCTTTTGGATGAAATGCTTGTTAAAAACCATTTTTAAAGAAAAGTTTTAATTCATTCAGTTTTTTTTTAGCACATGTTTTCTTAAAATAAGTTATTCAAGTGGTTATAATTCAATTAAATCTTTTAATAGAGTGGTAGAAAATCTAGGTGTTTACAATCTCTCTCTTCTTTTATCCAGATCTGTTCTTTTCTCTTCTTCCTCAGTTCTTACAATCTTCCTCTTCCTCAATCTTTCTGAGAATTTCAGTATTGTTTTTAGTGATCGAGAAAGTAAATTTAAGTTTTTAGTCTTCACGTTACAATTATTACTTGTGAGTTTCTTTCAAACAGCCTACACACATCTTTTTCTAGTGGTAACTCATTACATCCATCATCATAATAACCATTTTGCTACACCCACAATTCACATCACCAAAAATCTCTGGTTTGGCTTTCGAGTTCTTTTGCTTTTATTTTAAGTTATTTTCACTAAAATTCCATAGTTTTATTAATCTTTTTTTTTCACACACATCTTAACCTTTGAATAAAGAAATTATCCACTAAAATATCATTAGTATTATTATTATTTACCTCAAATTAAAGTGTCCTCTTTTATTCTTTCCCCTTTTATTTTGCCTATTATCATACCAATTCTTTTATATATATTATTGTCTTCTTGTGTTAGTGTTATCCTTTTTATTTATTCTTAATTATTGTTTTATTTTATTGTTGGGATAAAAAATTTTTGTTGCTGTATTGTTTTATTGTTTATTGTTTTATTTTATTGTTTTATTGTATGGTTTTTATTGTATTGTTTTATTGTATTGTGTTCGTTGTTTTATTTTTTTATAGTTTTATTTTATTGTTATTAGTTGTGCCAAATTCATTATTACTATTGTTGGATTTATTTTATTGTTTTATTGTTTATTGTAAGAAATACTCTGCCTATATTTATAGCCAGTCCCAAGCCCGGATAAAAAGAGTAGGTGTGTTAGGCTTTGGCAGCCAACGTAAAAATTTGTCGAATCTATCGAGTATGGACACACACAATCTTTATAACAATATGTCATTGATTCCACGTACTTTACAAGGGTTATCAAACTCTCATGGGAAGGGACATATAAAGAAGCAAGTTCAAGAGAGTAAGATTAGATTTAGTACGTGGAATATTGGAATCTTGAGAGGCAAATCTTGGGAGGTAATAGGAGTGATGAGGGATAGAAAGATAAACATTCTATGTCTACAAGAAACTAAATGGGTCGGAGAAAAGGCTAATGACATTGGTGGTTATAAACTTTGGTACACTGGTAAAGTGAGTTATAGGAATGGTGTTGATATAATTGTGGATGAAGAATGGAAGAAGAATGTGGTCGAAGTTTATAGGATTGGAGATAGAATAATATTGATAAAAATAGTAGTTGAGGAGGAATCAATTAATATTATCAGTGCTTATGCTACTCAGATTGGGGCAGAATTGCACATTAAGGAACAATTTTGGGACAAATTAGAGATGATGATTCAAAGAATACCTACCATTGAAAAGGTTTTTATTGGTGGTTATCTTAATGGACATGATGGTAAAGATGCAGGACAATACACATAAGTTCATAGTGGTTTTGGTTTTGGTACGATTACTAATGAAGGACAATCTATTATTGAATTCTGCAAGGCTCACAATCTCAAAATTGTTCACTTAATTTGAAAAACAGGAAGAACATTTGATTACTTATAAGAGTGGAGATAATAGATCACAGATTGATTTCTTTTTAGTAAGAAATTCGGACAGAAGAATTTGTACAAACTGTAAGGTGATTCCAGGTGACTGTGTGACAACACAACATAGACCTTTAGTTTTAGATGTTCGCTTGAAGTTTAATCGACCAAAGAAGCGAGAAATGTTTCAACCAAGAATTAGATTGTGGCAATTAAAAGGGGAAAAAATGAGAATTTTTAAGAATATGATGGCAAATGAATGTGTTTGGGATACACATGGATGTGCTAATGATTTGTGGAAAGAAATGATTATGATGGGGCGAAAAGTAGCCAAAGAAATTTTAGGTGACTCAAAGGGTTATATTAGGCGTAATAAGGATACTTGGTGGTGGAATAATAATGTTCAAGAGAAAATTAAATTCAAGAAACAGTGTTTTAAGGATTTACATAGGGGTGTTCACGGGACGGGACAGGATCGGGACACCCCTGTCCCGTGTCCCGTCCCGAAAATGGCTCGGGACGGAAACCTTGTCCCGTGTCCCGTCCCGATTGTTGTCCCGTCCTGATCGGGACCGGGACGGGATCGGGACGGGATATTCCCGATTTTTTTACTTAACCTTTTTTTTTCAGAAAATCGAATGCTGAGCCTCCCTCTTCCTTCATCCCAACCTTCGGCGTCTCCATTGACATATTCTTCTTCTTCCTTTTCCAAGAGTTGCAATTCCAGATTTTAAAGTAAGAAAATATATCAGACCTTGCATTGTATGGGCATCTGATGAAGTTTTCTGAAAAAGGGAATAAAATTTCAAAACAAATAAAAAGAAAGAAATCAAATCAACAGTACCAATTTTAGGAGCTTGTCCATCTTCGAAAACCTTGGGAGCTGCCATAAGGGGCGTTTGGTAGAGTATGAAAGTGAGGATGCACAAGAGGGGGGGTGTTCCACTAAACCACAGGTTTTACAACGGGTTCACCTGCAACCTTTACAACCACAAGTTTTCCGGGCTAACTTGCAACCTTTACAATCTACCTAGCTCCCCCTTACAACTTGCAAGGGTTCAACCTTTAAACAAAGGATTTACTACTTAGTTCACTAAATGAACAGATGGTGTTACACACTTAAGTACAATAAATGCTTTCAATAAATGAAGAGACTTAAATGCAAAGAGTACAAGATAATAGCAGAAGAATAACTCGAGGTATTAAGTGCTCTCTTGAACTTTTTGCTTTCTGGGTATTCTGAGTATGATGCTTTGAATGCTTTAATGAATTTTTCAGTTGATGTTTCGGTGCCCTCATAAATGTTGAAGAGGTTCCTTTTATAGCATCTTCAAAAACTCCAAATGTTTGAATGGTAATAAATCCGTTTGAATATGTCTGTTAATTCCATGTTACCGTTGACCCATTATTGCTCATTAATGCTCAGCAGGGTTGACTTGCTTTATCTCTGAAAAGCAACTCTGACAACTCTGCTCTGACAAAAGCAACTCTGACTTCTGAGCACTTTGTACGTTCTGACTCTTGTATATGCTATCGGATGCGTTTATGCTATCGGTAGTAGGAGCCTTGTTCTGCAAGTGTTAGACTAAGAGTCCCAGCATTCACTATCGGAAGCAAATTTGCTATCGGATGCGAAACTTAGTTCTGCACATAAATGTTAGTCCAACAGAGTAATATATAATCAAGTGCAATCGGAAGCATTTTTGCTATGGGAAGCAATCCTACTTAGACTAGGTTATATAGGATCAGACTTAGTGTTAAATTCACTTCCACTATCGGACGCATGTTACATCCGCAAGCGCTAGTCACGTTGTTTTTGCTCTAAGTCTTCCGGTAGTGATTTTACATCCGGTTGTGTTCTAACTTAGGATTTAATTCTAATCTGATTCTTCTTAAGTGATCAATCAGTTCTTTCATATTTTAGTCTTCATCAAAACTTAAGATTCTAACAGAGTAGAATTAGAATTATATTTGTGTTGGTAGTAGGTTTCAAAACCAGATCTGAGAGGTGGCGAGTAAGGAGAAGAAGATGAAGATGACATGGAAGGAGAGGACGGCGAAGGGGAAGAAGAAGGCTTTGGATTTTGGCAGTAACTATGTAAGAGACGAGAAAGTGAGACTATTTTAATTTTTTTTATAATTTATATATATTCGGGATGGGACAGGAACGGGACTACCCTGTCCCAAGTCCCGTCCCGTCCCGAAGTCATTTTTGTCCCGTCTCGATTTTGTCCCGTCCCGAAAAATTTCGGGACAGAAATTTTCCGTCCCGAAAGGCCACGGGACGGGACGACCGGGAAGGGGTGGGACGTGAAATTTTTGAACACCCCTAGATTTACATATGTGTGATAATGAGGAAAATTGGGTCAAGTATAGATTAGCAAAAAAGGAGGCGAAAAAAGCTGTCAGTGTAGCTCGTTCTATTGATTTTGAGGAGTTTTATAAAGAATTAGGGAAATTATCGAATAACAAAATTAAAGGAGCGTAAATCAAGGGATTTAGATCAAGTAAGATGTGTAAAGGACGAAGAAGGTAATGTATTGGTTACAGAGGATAATATTAGGGATATATGGAAGAATTATTTTTATAAGTTGTTCAATGATAGAGTTGAAACTTTGAATTATGGTATAGATGATTTGGGGTTTAGTGAAAGGAATATCAACTTTACATGTAATCTTAAGATTAGAGTTAGTAAGGTTGAAGATGCTCTCAGGAAAATGTCAAGTGGCAAAGCTGTTGGACCCGATGGTATTCCTATTGAAGTATGGAACTGTTTGAGAGAAAATTATGTGTTGTGGCTTACTAAATTATTTAATAAAATTCTAAGGTCTAAGAAAATGTCAGTTGATTGAAGGAATAGTACAGTAGTTCCTATTTATAAGAGTAAAGGAGATATTCAAAATTGTGCAAATTATAGAGGAATAAAATTTATGAGTCATACAATGAAGTTGTGGGAAAAAGTAATTGAGCGTAGGTTACGAATTGAGACTAGCATATCGAAAAATCAATTTGGTTTCATGCCGGGTAGGTCATCTACAGAAGCAATTTATCTCATTAGAGATTTAATGGAAAGATATCGAAGTAAAAGAAAGGATTTACATATGATTTTTATTGATCTGGAAAAAACATATGATAGTGTGCCAAGAGATTTACTTTGGAAAGTTTTTGAAAAGAAAGAAGTACAAGTTGGGTATATAAGAGTCATTCAAGATATGTATGAGGGGGTAATGACTAGAGTCAGAACACTTGCAGGAGAAACAGTTGATTTCCCAATAAGAATTGGATTGCATCAAGGTTCGGCATTGAGTCCGTATTTGTTCAACCTTGTTATGGATGCCTTAACTGCAGGTATACAAGAAGAAATTCCTAAGTGCATGCTTTTCGCGGATGATATAGTCATTTTAGGGGATTCAAAAGATGAAATTAATTGGAAATTAGAGTTATGGAGGATGACTCTAGAGTCAAAAGGTTTTCGAATAAGTAGGGGCAAGACGGAATATTTGCACTGTAGTTTTGACAATAGACAAACTCATGAGGACATGTAAATTAAATTGGGAGATCATGTTATACAACAGGTGAATAAATTTAGATATTTGGGATCAATTATACAAGAAGATTGTGAAGTAGATGGCAATATTAATAATAGAATTCAGGCTGGTTGGTTTAAATGGAGAAAAGCTTCTGGGGTTATATGTGATCGTAAGGTTCAAGATAAAGTAAAAGGAAAATTTTATCGAACAGCTATTAGACCGGCAATGTTATATGGTAGTGAATGTTGGACACTTAAAAGACAACACGAACATAAGATGGATGTGACAAAGATAAGAATGTTGAGATGGATGAGTGGATATACAATAAAAGATAGAATTCATAATGATCACATTAGATGAGCCAGTAAGAATAGTTGATCAAATGGTATGGATCCATATAAAAGAAAGAGATGGAAACCAAAGAGAATTCTTAACGAAGTTATTCAAAGAGATCTTTTAGTGAAAGGTTTATCACCAGTTATGACTATTGATCGTGCAAAATGGCGCCGTGTGAGCCATGTAGCCGACCTCACTTAAGTGGGATAAAGCTTTGTTGTTGTTGTACTTCTTCCAATCTAAAATATATAAAATATTCATTTAAGTTAATTAGATTGAGAATATTTGTTAATCTAGTTAATTTGTTGTGTTTTTTCGATTTAAACACCCCACCCCAACGTCTTCGTTAATTCCCTCATCCCGTCCCACTTGATTATTATAAGCGGTGGATCTTTATGATATATTTGTAATTTAGAAAGAATCAATACAAATAATAAATATATCATATATTTAAGATAAATATCAACTCTCTACAAATTCATATATTAAACCCTGGGGGAGTAAAATTTTTCTTGGACAGTAAAGGGAGTATAATTGTTAAGTTAATAAACGTATAGGGAAAATAGACGTCTATGTAACTATAAAGTCTAAATCCTAACAACTCCTTGGGAAAATAGACGTAATGGTAATCATTAACAATTCCTTAGGACTTTTTTGAAATTAAGTCTCTTATTTGGGATCTAGATATAATTTTCCCAAAAAATAATGGTTAATAACATAGGGTTCAATGTAATAGATGGTTGGGTTGGTTGAATTTTAGTTTAAAAATAGCAGGGAAACTATATGTAACTCATCACGCCCAAAGTTCATCATGAACATTTTCTATAGTTATGGCCTTTAAAAAATGATGACATCTAAAGTTCAGTCTCATGGTTGAAAAATTCAAATGTCTCTCCACTGAGTGGATTATTTGTCAAGGTTACTAAAAAAGGTTTATGGTATTTCCATGCATTCATTCCTCAAATTAAAATAATTAACAACCTAGCTAGAAGCTAATAAAGAAAAACTAAAATCAAAGTTCTGCCCAAATCATGAATTTTGTGCATCATCAGCTTCAAGTTTCTTCTGTCTTTCCCATTGTATCATTGCTAGCATGCCCACCCCACTTCTTTATCCTATCTTTTGCAAGCGAAGCCTACAATTTCATATCCACACATTAAAATTAGCCATTACTTTCATCATATCTATCTGTACACAGAACACATCAGAGACACTTCACCATAATAAAAGTAAAAAAACTACTATGTAGCTTTAAAGAAGAAATGTAATTAACAAAAATTTTGCAATAATAAGTTAGATGCATAAACATGTTTGACATTTTCTAAGTTAAAACTTAGTATTGTCTGATTTTTTTATTCATTACTTGTTTTTTTTAAGAACTCTCTCATAAAAACATTTTTTTTGTTTTAAAAGTAAAATATAGTTACCTCTTTATTCCAGTTGGTTTTACAAATCATTATGGTTAGCACGGTTGTCTGCAAAACTGTCCCTGTCAACATTCCAGCCCAGATTCCCTGTAAGCCAACAATAAAGATGACACAAAAGCTAAAAATTAGTGCACAAACCGAATTGGCAGAAATCCAAAAGGAAAAATTAAAAACATCTTTCCATATCTTATCTTGAAACCTTATGATATTTATACGGTGATAAAAAAATTAATAGATTACATCAGGCATATTCAATCAACATCTACATTACACAAATTTCTGCTCCACTTGTTGATAATTACGTGTGAACAGTATATTTTCACATATTTATGTGGAAAAATAATGCGCAAGTCACAAATAAAAGTTTAATATAATCACTAATAATTGATTTTTACACTCGCCTTGACCACTGGAAATGAATGCCCAAATGGAGAGATGGAGAGCACAAACAGCAAAATCATGAGTCACGAAGTACCCCAAAACCCAAAAGCTTACCACAATATTCACCTACAATTTTTTCTCATATTTTTTTCCTGAGTTTTAGTTGTAGATTGTACACAATTCTGATTTTGTGAAATGAGTGCTAGTCTAAGCACGATCTAGTGAACCTTAACATGAGAGGCGATTTAGTTATCTAATTGCTACATTAAAAATCAATGGGATGGTATTATTTGGACGTTCTCTCATATTGTATTTTACAAAGGAAGAATCTATTAATAATCAAACAGGGGCCCAATGAAAGAATATGCTCATCAAATATTCCAACAAGTGAACATTATACAGCAATAACATTATTATTCTACTTACTTACCATTACTTGTTACTTTTTACTGATTTCATTCATTCTTCGTGACTGATTATCTCAATTAGGTTCTTAATTTCTCCTATTCATAGGATTGATAATTCAATTAATGTAATGATATATCATTATTTTAATAAAAGAGCACGAAAGAAGGATGTGTGTATGTGTGTGTTGATGATTAATTTAGTGTAATGATTTATCATTATTTGAATAACCAAAAGCGCGTACTAAAGAAGGAAGGATGCGTTTGTGTGTGATAGAATGATACTTACCATGACTCCAAAGTCGAGCTTGTAACCAAAAATAAGGCCAAGAGGAACTCCAACGAGGTAGTAACAACTAATGTTGACATAGGCGATGATGGTTTGCCAGCCCGCTCCGACAGCGACGCCAGAGAGCACAGGCTGAACATTGTTGATGACAATGCAAAAAGCCAACATGGGAGTGAGCTGCTTCACTGCCTCCTGCACATCCGAGTCAGTGGAGAACAACGATGGATATTCCTCTCGGAAAATTATGAGTATGAGAGCCAATACAATTCCTATCATGCATGATGTCATTACTGCCACTAGCAATGAGAACTTGGCTGCTCTTGGATGTGCTGCACCTAATTCATTCGATACCCTCACACTGCACGAAGTCATATGTTACATGCATACAGCTCAGTTATATGTATTTATGTGTGTGCATATATAGATCAGAATCCTAAGTATAATATCAAGTTCACTTCTTTAAAAAGTTTTTTGATGTAAAATGAGTTACTCGATCTAAAATATTTATATTGATCATTTTTCTTAAAACTATTTCACATTACTTATAAACTAAAACTAACTTAATAGTCCTTATTATTATGAGAGGTAACATGACAGTTTTTTTTTTGGACCAAATTATAAAAGTTAACATGCAAAAGTTAGAGAAATTAATGTATGTTTCTCATTTCTGCCCTTGCAAGTTAAAACAAGGAGTGGACAAGAAAGTGTATGTGTATTATAATTTGTAGAAATGGAAAATGTTATTAAATCTACCACCATAAGGACCAGAGGAGGTGCTTATATATGAAACATACAATTGATGATTTGCTTACTCTGTCTGTTTTAGTTTCTTTACTATCCATATTTTTTGGGTCAAATTCTTAAATCTTCACATAAAAGTAGTCATCTTAATCATCCATTGTAGACTAGAGGGAGTATGTATGTAGGTATTTTGGTCCGTTTGAATAAGGAGAAAAGTTAGGAGAAAAGGAAATAGATGTAATGTCATTATCACTTCTGTTTAGATGAACGAGCGAAAATTGGAAGAGAGTAAATGAGCAAAGGTAATAATGACAACTATAAAATGGAAAAATTAATTACAAGTTACTAGAAGGAACTTAATTATAGTGAGCTCTATAAAATCCCCTAATTAACCATTATAGAAATATTTTCATATTTATGATCTTTATGTTTCAAAATAAAAATTTGTATGTTACAAATATATTTTAAAATAAAATAACAAATTGACGTTAAAAAATCAAATTATT
Source organism: Mimosa pudica (assembly GCA_029929735.1). Classification (NCBI taxonomy): domain Eukaryota; kingdom Viridiplantae; phylum Streptophyta; class Magnoliopsida; order Fabales; family Fabaceae; genus Mimosa; species Mimosa pudica. Next base: position 5,716,157 of record JAKELP010000017.1, on the reverse strand, counting down.
TGTTTGAAAATTGATTATCTGTTATTTTTAAACAAATTTGAAAACAAAATCTTTTTTATATATGTCTTTGAAAATGATTCGGTGAGATTGGCTGGAGTCAGAAAAGGCAGGCCTCTCAAAAAAGGGTTTCATTGTAATGAGAAAACAGCATGGTGAAAACTGAATGGGGAACTGTGAAAAAAGAAATTTCCTAATTCCCAAAATCTCTTCACATTTAAAAAGTTGGGAAGAAAGGATGGTAGGCCTGACCCTGCATTTTCCTTCCTTTCACTTTTCGTGCCTTTTTCAATCAAAGGAAAAATTCCAATCTTATCGGGGAATTTGCAGTGTAGTCCCTGGTAAGGGAAATTAATACTGGAAGGTCCCAACACATTCCAAAATAATTATAAAGTCTCAAGGGCCCTTTCCTGCAATTGTTTGCTCATCTTCAATGACCATTTTGCCCCCATTAAAGATGGTTTCCATCTCACTGGTCCCTACAGGGGACTATGCTTTCATCTTATGAGGGCAAAATGGTCATTGAAGATAAGCAAACAATTGCAGGAAATGGCCCCTGGGACTTTATAATTATTTTGGAATGTATTGGGACCTTCCAGTATTAATTTCCCTTAGCAGGGACTACACTGCAAATTCCCCTATTTTTCATTCATATCTTGTTTTCCCCTCATCCAGGAATAGGGTGAAAAATCTGTGATTCGTATATATACCTAAAATGAGGTTTTTAATATATTAAGATATAATATTGATCTTTGATGACTTCCTATTTTTAATTAGATTATATATATATATATATATATATATATATATATATATATATATATATATATATATTGATATATCTGGGGTCATTAAAGTTACATTAAAGGGGTCAAATAGAATGAGCTAAATATTTGCTGAAAGAATAACTAAATCATAGCAATCAAACTTTATAAAAACAAAAAATGTTTGTTTAATTATTATTATTGTTATTGTTATCTTTTATTTTATTTTATTTTCATTGTGCAGGACACAACTTCTTGTATTAATTAGGTGGGCCGTGCAATTCAATTTGAAAAATGAAGCAAGCAAAGGCCCAAAAACACAAGGGAAAAAAAAAGAAAGAAGAAGCCACGTTGGGTGTTGAATGGACCTTGAGAGAATGGAAAATGCAGAGGCGGCCATTTGGGAGATAAAACACACGATTCCGTAACAGCCCCAGCACAGATACATTTTCTCTTCTCATTCCATCTTCATATTCTCACATTTTCCTCCTAAATCCTTCATGATTTCTTCACATTCTTCAATTGTTGGTGGCTGGCTTATTTTTCTCCAACGGGCAATAACTAATTCCTTATCATTCTTGATAGTGGGATCATAGGGATGAACTTGGAACTTCAGGAGTTTTAGTTTCAATCTTTCATCCTTATGTCTTTTTTATAATTTTCTAGGTTTTTAGGAATTTATTTGTCGCATTTATGTGCTCATAATTTTGTTTTGCTCATTGTGAATTTTCACAGCTAATTCAAGGCGATATGATTAGGGATTTATGATGTTGAGTTATCTACTTTATTGAAAAGAAAATAAGAAATTGTTTTGTGACGTTGAGCTTTCATTCTTATTAGTTTCAATTCAATTTATCAACTTGTGTTAATTCTAATAATATTCAGGGTTCCGTTATTAATTTAATTAACCTAAGTCTAGACTAAAAAGGTTCCTTTAGGGTCTATATTTACAAAAATCTTCCCAACCAAATATACTTTGAAGTAATGAATCTCTAAATTCCACTTATCAAGAATGGTCCATCCCATTTGATTCAAATTTCCCTTTTTATCCAATATTTTGATTGCTTTAAAAAATATCACATTTTACACCTTCATACCAATATGAAATTAAAACCATGCATGATTTTTACCCATTTTAAAGTTTGCTTCTAATTATTAAGGACACTAGTTGTGTTTTGGCTACTCAAGCGAACAAAAAGCCGGTTATTAGCTTCCACTAACCCTTTAATTAGCCCTAACAATTGGTGTTTCTTCATGGGGCCGGGTCATATTGGTGATGTTCTATTCACTAATTGAACCGTGCATATACGCATTTCATTCATGTGGTTAAGTTGAAGTTACGTTTATTCTACAGTAATTCATTCAGAAATGTGAAATATTTTTATAAAGCAAACACAAAGGAATCGAGTACCACACCTCACGGATGCGTTCAATCCGAAGGAGACCATTATTGTCCAACCCATTATATTGATGCTGCAGAAATTCAATATCGTGTCAGAAAAAAATGAACCCCACAGTGGTGATGAACTGGTGGTTGAAGAAATTAAAGTGAACGTAGTTACCTATATGATGTACAGATATATAAGAGTCACATAATTTATGTCTGAATTGTACATATAAAAAAATGTTTGAATTGAAAATCAATATATACTTTTCTCATGTTGATTTTTTGTCTGGTCAAGAAAATGAAAATAAGACAATACAGAGAGAAGCAAAACAAACACTTATCAAAAATATAAGATACTCGTAATATATAATAATATAAAAGTTTAATAATAGTAACTAAGCAGTTATGGTCACGACTTTATTTATAACTTCATATTATAAGTGTATACCTTCTCAATGATATAATAACTGAAAAGACATACTAATGTTGTCATGTCGGGGTGTATGTTTAATTAGCTATCTAATACTCCATGATACTGTTTTCTTTCATAATATCCATGATAAAAAATAATATTGATAGTCTATGATATCAAAGAATAAAGGGAAGGTATAAATTATAGAATATAAGGCTTGATCTTCAAGATTTCAAGTGCTATTTTTTTTAGGTAAAAAAAAGTGCTATTTTTTTCTTTGGGATGCAAAAAAAATGGTATTCATATTTTAGATTTCAAACCGTTTGTTAGCAAAAAGAATGAAGCTTACAATTAAAGGTAATTCATTAGGATAAGAAATTTTTGTTCAGTATCAATGACATACACACTTACTCATTCACCCTATATATTTTCATCATAATCTAAGGACTTAAAATGGAGCTAAAATCAGCTGAAAATTGAAACTGAACATTGAAATAAAATTTAGCATGTAATGAATTCATCGATACGCACGTAAATAATAGAACGTTCATGAAATAATATGTGAAAAAATTCGTGAAACTTTTTTTCAAAAATAACCCTGCATACATGATAAAAAAATTAATCTACGGAGATAAAAATATCTCAATTTATGAGAAGGCTAAAGTATGTTTTTAGTCCCTTAACTTTGGAGAAAGTCATGTTTTGGTCCCTTAACTTTGAAAAGTGTGTTTTTGGTCCCTTTAAATTTGGAAAATGTGTGTTTTTAGTCCTTAACTTTGAAAAGTGTGATTTTTGTCCTTTTAAACTCGGTAAAGTATGTTTTTAGTCCTGTAACTTTGTATAGAATCATGTTTTAGTGCCTTAATTTTGAAAAGTAATGGACGAAAAAATACTTTATCCTATTCTAGAAGGACTAATAACATCACTTTACCCAAAGTTAAGGGACAAAAAACACACTTTTCAAAGTTAAAGGACTAAAAACACACATTCTCCAAAATTAAAGGGACCAAAAACACACTTTTCAAAATTAAGGGACCAAAACATGACTTTCTCCAAAGTTAAGGGACCAAAAACATACTTTAGCCTTATGAGAAAAATATAATATAATAACAAAAGAATGGCAAAATCATAATTGTTTAGTACTTCTTATATCATTTATTTTACGCAACTGTACTACTTCATGCTATAAATTCGGGTTGTGAGAGACCAATGGCGTACGACACTGGACCAGTTTCAAATGGGGGCCGGTTTCAACAAACAAACAACGCTTTAACGGTAGGTCAGCGGATGATCAAATAGCTGTATTTTTCGAGGGAAAAATATAAGATCTTCAATATTAGCAATGTATGCATTTATATCTTGCATAAACTTTCATTAAGCTTGAAGTATAATCTAAACGAAGTCACGTCATTAAGTAAGCTTATTGTTGACGCTGCACAAACAAATACTCCCTCCGTTAACTATAAGATCATTCTGAGGACGTGGATACGTTCTTAAATATAAGATTATTTTTTATTTTATCTCAAATTTTGCCCAAATTAACCCTATACTTCTTTTACCATGAAAAACAAAATTCCTGAGAATACCCCACTTGGAACACTTGGAACACGTGTCATCAACAAATTGAAGCCTAATCCCTGGCAGCGGCTTAGTCATCGGTGGTCTAAAACCTTTAATACCTACACTACCATTAGTCACCCACCTTGCCTGAATTCCCAACACGTTCTCATATTATTCTTACTGTATCTGCTCAATTTCTTCGTTGCATGAATTCCCAACGCATTCTTAAACCTCAGAAGAATATCCGAAGATGACCTAACCTTCATGTCCTCCCATGCCGCCTCTGGAATAGCGAAATCTTCGAGGTAGGAGAGCCTAAACTTCTGCAAATCAGGTCAAATTCGCCTTCAACTCCTTCAATTCGAGAGTGGTACCGTCATATATCTCCATTGATCGAGTGTATAATTAATGAGCCAGAGGAATTTTCCACCCACGATGATGGCGATGCGGCGTCATATTCTTAGAATTTAGCGGCTAAAGATGACATATTCTCCTAGGGGCTTATTTGTCTCTTGAATTTAATTGGAGGGTAGTTTTGGAATATCATGTAATTCTAACTAATTTAACCACCTTTCTTAATCTCTCCAAATTAAGTAATGTGATCTTATATTTAGGAACGGAGGGAGTATATTATAATGATTTGAGTTGCTTCCCTTGTAGAACTCTGTCCTTTAGAGGTATTCCGCGATCACCAACAATGTTAGGACGCTGCTCTCCCCAGGATTAAATAGACTCTTCTTGCGTTTCGCAAACAGAATACAAGGTATTCTGGTAAGCTATTTAATATATCGACTTCATATTTACCCCGCGCGCGCATGGGGGAAATCACCGGATTTCCACTACGTTTACCTCACGGAGCCCATCTTGTGCGCGTGAGGTTCACTCCTCCTTTGACCCTTTAATGGAGTTTTTGCTTAGTCTATAGCATCCGACTCCATTTTATGTCCTTTTCTCAAAGTTTGTGTAACAATGATTGTGTTCAATTATGGAATGTTTTGTTTGTCCTACTTTAAATGATTTTATATCACAAGAAATAAATATTTGAGAAGAATTTTTGGTCAAAGGGTGTTGTTCCAACTAAACACTCCTTCAATTTTTATGAGTTAATATCCTATAACATGTGAGTACAATAATAGTCATTAGTCAGGTAGCAAGGAGTGAATATGCACTTCAGTCAAAAAAAAAAAAAGAATATGCGCTTACCAAATTGACAAGGCGTCCACTGAAACTTCAGCATCTTTGAGATATCCAGCGAACAGAATCAACAGCGTAAAATACCATACCTCCAAACTGCAGGTGACATGAATTTAATTCAATTTATACTACGTATATTGTTTTGGGTCAAATAATACTACCTCCGGTCTTAAATATAAGACCTAGATAACTTTTTTTTTGGAAAGATTAAGGTTGCGAAATAGGTTATTATATCATGACATATTTGATATCTTTTTAGATTATCCATTAGCTTATAGGTAAAATAAATTAGTTTAAGAGAAAAAAATTAGTTAAATCAATTTATAATTAACTCATTTTTTGCTTTTTTTAAGATTTTTCAAAAAAGTCATCTAGATCCTATATTTAGGACCGGAGGGAGTACTTAATTTCGAATTGACATACGAGGAATGTAATCTAATTTAATATTATTGATGTAAGCCAAGGTCTCCTAACAACAAAGATCTTCATGTTAAGTTTGATTAACAACAGATAAGATGAATCAAATTTCTAGATCCAGTGAAATTTATTTTGTTGACGATGCAACAATTTCACAAACAACATGTCATTAGGAAAAAACGAAAAATTATATCTCACATCTACAAATAATAAATAGGTCAACCTAGTTATACTTCTCGTTTGGTGATGATGTTAGGGAAAATATACTAGACAAATTTACCCATAGTATAAAGAGGATGACCCCATGACATTGAACCACACAACAAGAAAACTTGTTGATCAATAACCCCAAACACAATATAAGTTACCCAAAACACAATAACGGAAAGATATAAAACAGTATGTACAACTAAAAACGAATATATATACTAACCATAGCATAACAGCAGAAGCCAAAGAGAGACGAACAAAACCCCATAGATTCTGAAAAGCCTTAAGCGAAAAGCCATTCCAAGCTCTCCCACAAGTTCCACTTAGAATATAGAGAAGTTGTCCAATTACCACCAACCACCACGACGAGTTCAAAACCACGGCGGCTCCGACGAGGCCCCACTTAAGTTTCAACATCAACAACCAACTAAACACCGCATGAAATACCAAAACTGCCCCTGATATATATGCCATCACCATGATCTTGCTTTGTGACTGCAAGAACTTCTGAAGTGGGAAGTTCATGGCGTAGGCCAAAAGTTGTGGGATCATATATAAGGCAAATAGCCCCGCCGCGTCGGAGATTGCCGTCGTTTCACCTATCCCTTTAAGGATTTGTCTAGCAAAGATGTACAATAGTGATAGAATGAGACATGTCACATTCAAAATCACCCATGATCTTTGCATGTATATCCCTAACATGTCTAGTTGTCCCGCCCCAACCGCTTGCCCACATAACGTCTCCAAAGCGCTACCCATTCCCAACTGTTCAAATCCAAATTAAAATTCAAGATTAGCAAGAATTACTACCAATAAAACATTGAATTAACGATGAAAATTTACGATGGAGCGCTATGTCTAAAGATAAATATGTTGTTAATCAAGCCAGGAATTCCATTGTTAATTATTGTAGCTTAGTCTATGTTTACTGAAAAAAAGTAGATGCATGACGGAATCTGTCTTTAACATAAACATCAATCGTTATATAATGTTTTTCTTGAAAGAAGCAAGAAAAAACTAGAGGAAAAAATACTATAAAGAAAACTTAATAAAATAGTGATAACCGACTATTATTAACAAAAGAGTTTTCTTGGTAACATTGTTTCTTAGCTCATTCAGTTCATCCAAGAAGGGTTAAAACATTTTAAAATATGATGATTTCTAGATTTTTTTTACCATTACGCCGAAGCAAAAGCCGGCGATGATTGAGTTCTCGACGGAGAAGGCAGCGAGGTCGATGGCACTGAGATGACCACACAAGACCGAAGTGATAGCACCAAGGGAGTATTGAGCTAGGGAGGTGAAAATGGCTGGGCCGGCGAGGTACCATAGCTTCTTGGACTCAAGAAAGAATTGAGCAGAGAAATCCTTGGGAGTGATTATGGGAGGAATGTCAGGAGATTCAGCACTGAAAACTGCGGTGGTGTTGATGGAAGGGATTTCATGATGAGGTTCCACGGACGATGATGCGGCCGCGAGGAGTGGTTGTGTATTATTTTCACTATGAGCCATTACTACTCTTCTGAATCTATGACCTTCCTGCTAGTTAAATATCCACAAACTCTATTTATTTTACTATATTGGCTACTCCTAGCGTGAACATATTTATATTATAGCTCATGATTGCTAAAAGCCCACCATTTCGCCACTTGCTTTTCAGTGTTTCCACCTCAACCAACGTTCTACGTACTCGCAATAGCCATATTGGCATGACCCATGAGATTTAATGTGAATCATTAAGAGCACGTTTTTGTCAGAGTATGTATTATTTACGTTGGTTTAAATTTTAACTATATTTGTATATGTATAGTAACTATGGGTTTGCCGTCATGAAAACTCACCATTTTGCCACTTGTTTTTCTGTGTTTCCAGCTTGTTAGACTATACTCCCTCCTGTCCTTATTATAAGTCACCAACCGCCTCTAAATTTTAGCCTTACTCATTTATTAAAATTTTCCCAATATAATACTCTTATAATTGGGAAATGAACATTGGAAGATGAGAAGAGACATAAGATAAAAAGGACACTTGTATACTCATAAAGTAAAGGATTAATGAAGAGAGGAAAAAGGTAGGGCCATAATGATAAAGGTCAGAGGGTAAACATGGAAAAGACAAAAAAAATAAGACCAATTTAATGATGAAACTTCCATTAACCTCCATTCCTTAGTAGTATTAAACAATTTAGGCGGTTAATGACTTATAAATAGGACCGGAGGGAGTATATTTGGGTCTGCCATCCTTAATGGGCCGGATTATCGGAAAGATGACTTGATATATGAGAAGTTGAGAGAAATTGACATTTAACTCAATCAACATTTATTGCTATTTGAAATTTGAATCATTTCTATTCTGGGAAATAAGATATTTATTATATTAATTTATTAGTAACATTAATGAGAGTTATTAATGACATTGATTTACTTCCTTTCTAACGTTCATCCATAACTCTATATAAATGGATCTCCTCATTGTATTCCCACTCCTAACTATGAGAAATCTCTCTCTTTGACTTCTCTTTCAAATTTTTTAGGTGATTTTATGTGCAAATCTCTTCTGGAATCTTGTAGTTTAGAAGTACAGAAGTCTTGAGAATCCTTTAATTCTTATCTCTGATATTATTATTTTGGGGTGAAGGTACAAAAATAGTAATGAACGATTTACGCTAGGAGCACTCTGGGGAAAAAATTGTTTCCGGTCTCAATTCTGGTAATAAGGAATTATGTTTTAATTTAGGTAACACCGTTAAGTTTGACTGACGTTGACTGTTAAAAGCTGACGTGGAGGGGAAAATAAAATTTTTTGCTGGCGTGGCGCGCTCATATGCCGATAATTTTTCTTCAGATTTTTTTAAAATTTAAATAATGTAGATCCCACGCATTTTGAAAATTATTGTCACATGAGCATGTCACGTCAGCAAAAATTTTTTAGGTAAAATAAAAATTTTAGGTAAACTTTAGTATTAGAAACGCAATTATACATAATGTTTTATCTATGTTCAAAAGTTGAAACTATTAGGAATTTTGGAAATATTTTGGGGGCAAAAGTGCTAATTTAGTAGTGAAATGACTAACTATTTTGAGGTGCACTAAAAATAAATAACTAATTATTATGATGTGTAGAAATGATAACTGGGACATTGACATATACGGTATAATCATAATCGTCAACTTTAGTTAACATACGTTGATATGTGCTTATGTGGGACTTAAATTATACTCCCTCCGATCCTAAATATAAGACCTAGATGACTTTTTTGGAAAATCCTAAAAAAGCAAAAAAATAAGTTAATTATAAATTGATTTACCTCATTTTTCCTCTTAAACTAGTTTATTTTACCTATAAACTAATGGATTATCTAAAAAGATATTAAACATATCATCATTTAATAACATATTTCGCAACCTTAATCTCTCCAAAAAAAAGTTATCTAGGTCCTATATTTAGGACCGGAGGTAGTATTATTTTTGAAAATGAAACTACCATTTTCCCCTTTTAATTAAAATCAACCCAACCTTTCTTCCTTTCCCTTCATCTTCCCCTTCCTCATCCCTTGGTGTAGCTTATCACCAAAGTCACTTTTGAATTGTAAACCCCCTCCCTCCTCCTTCTTGGTTTAAATTTCCCATTTCACACTATCATTTGTTCACACAATGATAGCTCTCTACAAGCTTGAAGCTCGCGGCAGATGTAGTATATTCCTATCTTGCTTTCTCACTCTCCAAAACCTCATCTTTCATTATCTTAATCTTTCTCTTCAACTATCTCTCCAGGATTCGGCCTCATCCGTCGCTACCACCACCACACTCTCAAATGCTCTAACGATGAATATTCCTACTCCTACTTCCTCACACTACCACAAATTACCCCATTTACATGCGCTTATTTTGGCCTCTACATACGCTTATAAAGCGCATGTAGAGGGGGGCGCTGGTAAAGGCTCTACATGCGCTTTTTAAAAGCGTATGTAGAGGGGGGCTCTACATGCGCTTAAAGCGCATGTAGAGGTAGGTACCTCTACATGCGCTTTAAGCGCATGTAGAGAGGTACCTACCTGTACATGCGCTTAAAGCGCATGTACAACTATATATTTTTTTTTTAATATATATTCTTTTACATTTGCCACCTGTATACACGTAATTCTTTGAACCAAACTTCAAAGAACAACATACATCCCAAAATCAAAGCAAACCGCCCAAAACATTCAACAATCACACAAACACTCCACATTCTAAGCATAATTTGAATGTGCCAACTTGCACAACCCTCCAATTTTAATAAAACTTTCAGACCATAGATTACAACCATAAAACAACTCAAACACATTTAGAATAGAATAGAGAGAACAAAGAATCCATATCCAAAACAGCTCAATAGGTTAATTACATTTCAATACTTATTGGATCAACCCACTATAAAATTTCAAAACAATCAATCTTTCTTAATAATACTTCACATACATAGTTTTTATGCCCAACTTGGTCATGAACAACAAAACTCTACTGATTGCAGCACCAAACAAACTTCACACGTCAGTAAGTATTATAATTACAACAAAAGCAAATTGAGAAAGCTTAAAACATAATTATAAGCCAGGCTTTAAGAGGCTAGACAGAACCTGTATAAATTGAAGCCTCAGGAGCAGCCACAGGCATATTTGAAGTGTTAACCACCAGTATGGTTCGCTTCACAACAGATTCTTCTCGACCATCAGGTAATGTCATTGTAAGTTGGGGGAAAACCATCAAGACCTGAACAATCATTTCTTATTTTTATTATGTTATAATGGAAAATTAGTACATAACTACATACCTCAATTGCAAAACAATAAAAATAAGTTTCTGCTTTCAGTAAATGTAAATTAGAACTAAGTAAACATACCTCTGCCATTTCATTTCCACGTTCCGTGCAATTAACATAAACAACAGCAACAGAGATGGAATACTGCGGAAAAATATAAAATATCAACGAAATAAGGAAAGAATTCCAATATTAAAAAGGCATGCCATGAAGAGCCAATTGAGGTTCACCTTTGAAAGTGCCTGACTAATGACAGTTTTACCACAACCAAAGGCTCCAGGTATGGCACAAGTCCCACCAAGAACAGAAGGGAAAAGGGCATCAAGAACACGCTGATGAAAACATGTCAGACAAAATAGCTAGAAGAATTAGTCCATGGAGAAGACAACTACTATGATTAAATATTACCTGACCAGTGAGCAGAGGAGTATTAGCTGCTAGATTTGATGCAACATGCCTCGGTGTACGTACATGTCATGTCTACAAATGGGAAAATACAAGCAAATTAAGTAAATCTTGTACTGTATAATAAACAAAGAAACCAAGTCCCTTCAACAGCGAAGTGAAAAAAACATGAAACCTGAAGCATTGTGAATTGTTTTTTGACTAACATAATCAAAATAGGATAGTCATGGGTAAAGTTTTACTAACTTAATATGCCTGCATGTGCCTCTACTCGTTATTCAAAATATCAAAAACGAACTGAAATAGGAGAGGTTAAGGAAAACAAAATTAAGGCTGGGATAAGAAGGGAATACAGATAAATAGTTACCTTGAGATTTGGTATCCGGACAAGCTAAACAACATTTATTATCAATGCAATACCCTGAACGGAATAGCAAAAACAAAGATTTTTCTGCTATTGAGTTGGTGAATATCCTAGAAGCTTAAAAAGTTGACCCCAAGCAATTAAGAAGTCTGCAGAAACATTAATGGGCAAAACAATATCGAAAGGAGACATCATAGCTTAAATTAATCAATAAAAAAATGAATGTTGAAATGAGAAAGGATTGTAGAAATATGAAAATGGAAGCTATCGCTTTTCAACTGCCCAAATCACAGCAAACACTATGCAGAAGGTAGGAACAACAAGTGTCAAATATGAGAGCTGCAAGAAAGGCGCACTTCAACAAATGTTTGCCCAGCAAGCTGAAACTATAACACTTTGACGTGAATTACATAAGCAAAAAATCAAGTGCAATGAAATTTAATTTTTCTAAGATTAATGAATGAATTCATCTCAAGTGTTAATTCACAATGAGCATAAAATCCTCTTTGACCAATGTCAAGGATAACAAAGCTTAATTTAGACCTTTCACAAAAGCAGTACATGAAAAAACCTCGACAACTAAATCAAGTTTCGCTTCCAATTTAGTACATTTATATCTGAAAAGTTACCAACTTCCCAAATACTAGACTCTTGCCCAACAAATTTCCAATCACATAGACAACAGATGCTTTCACTATAGCTCAAATCTTGAAACAAGTGGATATTTAGTCACAACCACATACACCAACACACATACACAATCATCTCATAATAGGGCGCACATATATTTATCTAGCATAAACACCAAACATTGAAATCAACTAAAGAAATTTATGCATGCTCAAATATCTTTAGGAAACAAGTAAATAAAAGGTCAAACTTTAATTTGATGGATTTAGTTCTAAAATCAAAACCCATTTTGGATTTGGGAATACCCAAAAGTTAGGGTTTTGCAAAAACTCCACAAAATCTTAATCAAACCTCAAACAATTACTTAGGACATCCTAACTCAAAGCTTAAAATGTTCCTTGGATAGTTTTTAAACCCAAAACTCAGTCCCCACTCACGGCCTCCCTACCAAACTTGCATAAACCTAAGCAAAAATGGGTATGAAAGGGAAGATAGAACTCACCTAAGCTTAAATACAAAGTCTCTTGTCTGATGCGCACTCGACGTCGCCGGAGTCGGCCTTCTTCTCGCAGGAAAATGATGGAGGAAGGTGCTGGAGTTTGAAGACACAAGCAGTGAGGAAAAACAACAAGCCCCATGTGATTCTGAAGAAGAAAGCAAGTGAAAAACGTGAGAGAGAAAGGAGAAGGAGTGAGCAAGATGGTGGAGCAGATTGGAAGGGGGGAAGGTCGATTTTGTTGTTGTTGGAGGGAGGAGGCCGTCGGCCTCTAAGAAGAAAGAAGAAGGAAGAGAAAAAAAATGAGAGAAAAAGAAAGAAAGGAAGGAATAAAAGGAAAATGAAATGGGAAGGAATATTCCTTTCTAACTTGGGATATTCCTCTTATCTTTATATAGTTGACAATAACATATCCCAAGTTGGTCTCCCACAATTTGAATTATAATAAGTTTTCTAAATCACTTAATCAACTAATTTAAACAACTAATCTCCCTAAACCTCCAAAAATATCCAGAAATTCCCCAACAATTCTAAAAATTTTACAATTTGTATTTATTATTTATTAAAAACACTCTCTAATCCTACATTAAATTTCTAGGATATTACACATATTATGGAACTTAAACTAAATTTTTGTTCTACATATACATATACATATACATATACATATACATATACATATACATATACATATATATATATATATATATATATATATATAGTTCAAATAAAAATAATAATAAAGTCTCACAATTGTGACATTACTATTTCAGTCTAAATATTATTTTTAATCACAACGGCATGATTATTCAGGGAAATAAAATAATGAGTTATATTATGTTTTAAAACTTACGTATGTATATGAATCAAATAATGAGTTATATTAAGTTTTTCATCATTAAATAAATTGAATGAATCAACTTATAATATTAGGCCTATACATGCGCTTAAAGTGCATGTAGAGGTATAAACACCCTTTACATGCGCTTTAAGCGCATGTAAAGGATGTTTCTACCTCTACATGCGCTTAAAGCGCATGTAAAGGGTGTTCCACCAATTTCATAGCACCCAAAAGTGGTAATGGGGCCTTGAAACACTAAGTCCACAAGCAGGAACACCTTATGAGGTCTGAGGAGGACCTCTTATGCATGACTCCATGTTTTTCACTTCAGTAGTGCCTTTACATGCGCTTAAAGCGCATGTAAAGGGTGTTTGAACATTTCCATAGCACCCAAAAGTGGTAATGGAGCTTTTAAAAACTAATTCCACAAGCAGGAACACCTTATGAGGTCTGAGGAGGAACTCTTATGCATGACTCCATGTTTTGCACTTCAGTAGTGCCTTTACATGCGCTTAAAGCGCATGTAAAGGGTCTTTGTGCCTTTACTTGCGCTTAAAGCGCATGTAAAGGGTGTTTCCATATGATTTTGAGCTCTTCACCTAAGTTCATTTTATATTTTATCTCTAAATACTTAAATCCTTTTCTAGTCATTGTTTTAGTGAATTTTAATTGATGCACATTTCTATACATGCGCTTAAAGCGCATGTAGAGATAAGGCCTCTACATGCGCTTAAAGCGCATGTAGAGATAAGGCCTCTACATGCGCTTTAAGCTCATGTATAGATTCTTACCTGTACATGCGCTTAAAGCGCATGTAAAGGACCCTCAATACATGCGTTTCTTCTAAGCGCATGTAAAGGTGCGATGGTAGAGGGACAATTTGTTATAGTGTCAAATCCACCGCCTTCGATGGCGAATCAGAGTCCACCTCTGTTGCTTGATTCTATCCCTCCTCCAAAAAGTCTAGTTTAAAGGGTAATTTATCAAAATTTCTAGTTTTATCAAAGTATTGGAAAAGTCTAGTGTTATACCAATAAAATTTTTTGAGACATGCATTTATTAAGTTTAAAGGGTAATATATGGAAGGGCGAATGTGCAAAAATGATACTAAGTTTTGTTAGAATCTTAAGTTTTGATGAAGACTAAAATATGAAAGAACAAGTCAAACACTTGGAGAATACTAGGTTAATATAGAACCCCAAACTAGAGTGCTTCCGGATGTGGATTTACTTCCGGATGGACTAAGACTAGCGCTCGCGGATGAACGTCTCATCCCCCAGCGACAGCAAGTATATCACCAAGTCATAAATCAGTCTAAGAGCATTAGTAGATAAAATCCTTGAGACTAAGTTAGGAAGCTTCCGGATATAGATTTGCTTCCGATTGTATTAAGACTAGCGCTGGCTGTGGGTATGGATAACACTGAGCGCCAGTGACCATAACCCAACGTCCAGTGGATTTACTTCTGAATGCCTAGTGACTAGAGCTGGCTGTTGGTATAGATAACACTGAGCGTCAGTGAGTGAAATATGAACATAACCCAACATCCAGTGAAAGTGCTTCCGGATGTGGAATTGCTTCCGGATGGAAAAGAACTCCCTTAGACTAAGTGAACTCCCACTACATGTGAGTATGTGCTATTACTGTTAAGACTAACGTTCAAAGTATACAATACACTAAGTCAGAACATAGTCTAAGTAAGACTGCTTCCCATAGCAAACAAGCTTCCCACAGCATGTATAGTTCTTACTATACTTGATTATATATATTACTATGTTGGACTAACAAGTATGTGCAGAACTTAGTCTTACTTCCGGATTCAAATGAGCTTCCGGATGCAAAAACTCTTGGCACTGGGATTCAGAGACTAACACTTGCAGAGCAAGATTGCCACTTCCGGATGAACGATGATCATCCGTCAGCAAGAGTACAAGAATCAACGTCACATACTCAGAAGTCAGAATGCTCTTGTCAGAGCAGAGTTGTCAGAGGTGCTTTTCAGAGATAAAGCAAGTCAACCCTGCTAAGCATTAATGAAGATGTACCTCTCAACGGTAACACGGGATTAACGGCCATATTCAAACGGACATATTCCATCTGCCGCCCAAGCAAATGTTGAAGCCGAGTATAAAAGGAACATCTACATTCAGAAGAGAAGTAAGAAGAATAGAGTCTATTGTCTGAGATATTGTAATCTACATTCTTCTTATCTTTTACTCTCTGATCTTAGAATTGTAATATTATTAGAGAGAAAATCGTTTGTACTTAAGTGAGTAACATCATTTATTCTTAGAGAGAATCATTTGTACTTAAGTGTTTATCACAATCAGTTCATAGAGTGAACACATTATCAAATCCTCTAATTGATAGAGGCTGTTCTAAAGCTTGTGCTTGAAGAACAGAATTATTATCTTACAAAAGTGAGGGGGAGCATTTAGAGGTTTTCTAAATCTCCATAGGTTGCAAGTTAGCCCGCAAAACTTGTGGTTGTAAAGGTTTGCAGGTTAGCCCGTGGTAAAACCTGTGGGTTGTTAGGTGAACCCGTGCTCGTAAAACCTAAAGTGTAAAGGCTTTCTTGTGCCTGGTTCAAACAAGAAGTTTAGTGGATTAAAAATCTCAGGTGGAGCCTGGGGACTGGATGTAGGTCTGGAAGTGACCGAACCAGGATAAACTTGGGTGTGCTTATTCTGTTTGTTTAATCTCCACATCAAGCACCACACCACTAGATACTAACTTGTGCTTGAGGTGGTGCATCATCACTCTCATCAAGCATAAGGAGTAAAAGTTTCTAAAAAGGGGAGGATTTTTATAAGTTTTATTCTACCACCCAATTCACCCCCCCCCTCTTGGGTGACAGCCACGCATTTCATTTGGTATCAGAGCAAGGTCACTTGTTTAAAGGATCCAACGATCTCAAGTGCAAAGACCTAGGCTGACTTGGGATATAAAAATGTGTTTTGAAGGTTTTGATCATACTATCCCACCCTTGTTAGAAAATACTGATTTTTACTTATGGAAGGTAAGGATGGAAAGTTTTATGCAATCCATGGATCTCAAAATGTGGGATGTCTTTGAAAATGATTCTGATTTCAAACCAAAAGTAAACTGGACTGAAGTGGAGAAAAATTTATTTTACTTAAACATTAGAGCAATGCAAATTTTGTACAAAAGCTTAACTGACAGTGATTTCCAGAAAATTAAACATTGCTCTAATGCTAGAGATATTTGGAACACTCTTAATGCTATGTATGCTTCTGATCATTCCCTTGGCAGTAAAGCTGTCCGAAGCTCATTTTATACTCCCTGTGAACCTACCTTTGATGAGCTACTGGATGGTGATATAGAGGAAGCTAGCACCAGTGAAGAGAGTGTCGATCTGTGCCTAGAAGATTCAGAAACTGAAGAAAATGAGGTACCTGAACTTGAACCTTCTAAATTGCAAGACACTTATGATGAGTTACATATTGAATTCTGTAAACTTGCAAAAGAAGTACTAGGCTTAAGAAAAAGGAATAGGAAACTTGAGGAACTTATCCTTTCTTCTACATCCAAGGAGTCCAAAGTTCCATCCTTAAAGGAAGAATTTTCAAAAGACCCTGAAATTTCAAAAGTTAATAAACATAGAGTCTTTGAAAAGAAAACTGACCAACATAATAATGATGAGAAATCTCATTCTGAACATCATTCCATTATCTGTCATTATTGTGGTAGAACAGGTCATATTTCTCACACATGCAATTTTAAAAGAAATTTAAATGTGAGGAATAAATATGTATGGATCCCTAAAGGACAAGTAAGGTCCAGCGCTAACCATGAAGGACCCAAGTACAAATGGGTACCAAAACTTCCGTCTAGTGCCTTACTTGTGCAGGAAAGATCAAGAGTTCCTCTTGCCCCAAAGAAGAGAGCTCGTAGTGATGTCACTGCTGCAACCACCTGGTACAATCATAAGAAGCAATGCACTACCACAAGGAACAAAGGTTCTGTCTCAAGGATGAGCTATCACAGAGTTCCACTCAACTATCCTGAGAAGAACAAGAGAGAGAGGATATCTCAATCAACATGGAGAAAGCCTATAAATTCTGTCTCTCATAAGAAAGTGCTGCAGGCCAAGGATAAGTATAGAAGATCTCCTTGGGTAAGCAAGGGATCGCTTAAGGTTGAAGCATGCAATAGTAAAATCTCCTATGCAAATGTTAGATGGACTTATTGAGATTTTACATCAAGCATTGTGTATATGAACATTATATTCCTTATAAGGAAGTTTCTCACAATGTTCATAGTCTACATGCTGTCATGATCAAAGTATATATATATATCCTTGTGCATACAGTCATGTTTGATTCACAATGCCATATTCATAGTGAATGATTCTTAGATGCATGCGGACTTTACACTTCCTACAAACTGACCTGTCAGATCCAAGTTTGGAGACTGAAAAATGGGAAAAAGGAATCATTTGGTATTTTGTAGGAAAGAAGATCCAAAGGAACAACAATATTCAAGATCGTACCTGGTCTGAGCAATGTGTCAAATCTGAATAAGCTGTTGTTCATGCTGGGCTCCGAGTGCTACTGCTCTTGAAATAGAAAAGATCAAGCACCACCTGCCAAAAACAAACAAGCTACTACTTGACGCAAATGTAGCTTTGGTGATGTCACTCTTACCCTTTCCCTTATTTGAATGATTAATTGGGTAATGAATGCATGTTTACTCATTTCATCTGCAATTGACATTTATGTATCTAAAGATAAACTTCAAATTGCTCTATGGAATAAATGAAAAGAATATGTAGCGTCTAACCACACATGATTGACTTAATAGTTTTCAAAATATAGTGATACTGGTATGAATTTCTTTACAAACCAGTGATGATTTTACTTTAAGTTTCAATGATTTCAACTCAAGCTTGTGTTTACAATCTCATCCTGAACATTCTCAGTGATAAACTAACTGGCTGTGAACTTAAGCAATAATTTATAATCACATCTTAAGTCACCATCTATTAATGATCTCAGTTCAAGCTTGTTGTTAAGTATGTTGACAGATTATGAAAGCTTGATCGATGTGGATGCACAAGAGAGAACATCAACAAGTATGCTCGTTATCAATATGAGAAGAAATGACTGTTCTGAACTTGATCTTGAGGAAATCTCGCCAATCTCATATGAGTATTTCTTTCCATTACTCATTCTGTTGTGCATCTTAATGGATAGTCTCTCTTGTCAGACATGCATTAGGAATTTTTAAATTTATTTTGCAAAATCTGATAAATCCAAGAGCAAGTGCCAATAGGACGGTAGCCTAAGTGAGAGTAGATAACTAAGCTGGAAAGAACTATTAAGAATCTCTACCCACTGAAAGCCTTATATCCTGACACACTGTCATAAGCCGAGTGCAATCTGAATTAAGTTCAAAACTTGTTAATATTCTAAGAATAATGAGATCACACTAAGCATATATGAAAGGACTTGAGATTTGAAAATTATTCTTGTGATCATCTGCTGAGAATTTGATTGTTTTTGTAAACTTGATTTATTCTTGAAACTAAACTATTGTATGGACATTAAGGTCTTTAGAATTTCACTGTGTTGACATTTCAAACGTCTTCATAATCTAACATGAACATCCTTAAGGCATAATTGTTGAACTATACCTGTTTATGAAATTCTGAAAATATGCTATCTGTTCAATACTCCTTATGCTATCACATTAGAATTTATCAAAGAGAGTATGAATAGAGTTCATGGCTTGATAATGTAACTGTGAGATTGTGAACTAAGTTGCAAAATCTGTTTTCACCTTAGTGATACACTTGTGTTACCAAACAAATCAACAAGCACCATTTCTAAAGTGTATAATATTATGGAGATTAACTGTTTGACTGGAGAGTCCTGGGCGTGTCTATCAAGGTTAAATCTTAAATTTACCCACTGACCCTCCGGAAGCACATTTGCCTCCACTAGTACATGCAGGTTCCCTTGTGAAAAGATCACATGAGTACACAATGGTAAATCTCAAGTCCTCACATCCGGAAGCAGATGCACTTCCGGAAGCATGTGCAAGAATGGCTTCTCAACTAAAGACATAGCTACCAAACAACCACTGAGGAGTGATCAATTTATCCTTTTAAAGGGAAAATTGGGAATGTTAAAATGAAGTTTAAACTTCAGAAAAACATCTGTGCTTAATTGTTAAAACCTGCCAACTGTGCTAACTTAGGCATCGAAGTGTCAATCCTTAGTTTTGCAGGTCCCCCACAATGTTAAATCTTAAGTGAGTCCAATCGGAAGCAAAACCACTTCTGGATACTCTTTTACTGGCGCTGGATGACAACTCAATGTAACATGGAGCGCCACTCCAACCGGAAGCAAAATCACTTCCGGATGCTCTTCTGCTGGCGCTGAGTGTTGAACTAAAGTGAGTGAGAGCCACATGTCAAAAGGTGCGCCGTTCCAATTAAATGTTTACGTTACCCAATGAATAAACGCATGCTTTCATCTGAAGAGTCATTGCCCATTTTACCCTCTGTAACTTTGCATATAAATAGGAAGTCACTTTCACTTTTTACTTACTCAAATTTTCACCCACAAATTCTCTGCATATTCTCTTCATCTTCTTCATCGTGTTCTTCATCTTCCTCATCTTCTTCTTCGCATTTCACTTCATTTGAACCCTAAACCCTCACAAAAATGGCCGGCTCACATGATTCGAACCCCAACACAAAGAAAGCCACTTCAACCAAGACATCTAAGTCCAAAACTGGGAAATCTGGGCATTCGCACTTTGGGAAATCTGGGAAATCCCATGAACACCATGAAGAACAACATGAACGCCAAGAACATTCTGGGCAAGTCGAAGAACAACCTGGGCAGACTGAGCAACAACAAGAACAGGCCAAGAGAAAGGGAAAGAAGAAGGTCCAATTTAGCGAGGAGTCTTCTTCTAAAAGACAGAGGGTAGAAGAGGATGATCCACTGGTTTATAGGGATGGACCTTTGGAGAATGTTTCCTCCAAGTTTGAGACCATCAAGCCCTACTTCAACAGTGGGATGTTCTTGGATCTGAACAAGATTGATGAACTAGGGTTTCCCCACTTACGGCCATTCCTGGAAAAATACGTGCCCTTGCTGGGGATCAACCAGGACTACAACATCAACGTCCTGCGGGTCTTCTGCGAGTCTCTCACTGGAAAAGTCAAGCATAAGAAAGTGGATGGGAAGGAACAGATTCGCAGACTCACCTTCACTGCCACAGTCAGGGGGAGAACCTTCAGTTTCACCTGGAGGGATATCAATGCCCTAATGGGGATTACAGATGAGGGGATGAATGAGTGGCTATACCCTGAGTCACTCAAGCTCAGCAAGGAGGAACTCGAGAAGCTTTATGACACCAAAGGGAAGAAGGTGTCCGGGATGTCTGACTCCCACAGACTCCTGTACTATATCTACTCCCGCATGATGACACACAAGGGGGTAACTTCAACGAGTTCACTCTGCTGGACAACCCATGGTTCCCCAGACTTTTATCCCAGCAGCCAATCAACCCCGGGCAGTTGATCAGCCTTGAACTACATCGATGGATGGTCAACAGCAAGGCTGGATATCTTCCCTACCCCACCATCCTTGCCTTCCTCCTTGAGAAGAATCTGATCAAGGCTACATCTGATGTGGAGGAAGAGAATGTTAAGTGTGCTCCAGTAAGTGCAATTAATATCAGCAAGATGAAGATCCGGTACCTCAAAAAGGCCAAGGCCACTAAATCAGGATCTCAGGCAGGCAGTGCCTCTCAAACCTCAGCCCCTTCTGCTTCTGGCGCAGGAGATCAAGAGGTTGACTCCCATCCCGGGCCAAGCCGAGTTGCGAGGGTGCCAGCCACTGTGAAGGCCTTTGCCCAAGAGATGAAAGAGGAGATTCTTCTTAGGCTTTCTGACTCCTTGGTGGCTCCTCTCAGAAATGACTGTGATGCTGGGTTCCAGCAGCAAGGGGAGCGAATCCAGAGGCTTGAGGATCGCGTGGGTCAGGTCGAGGCTCATTTAGGAAGGCTAGACACCAAACTAGACCTTATCCTCCAACACCTTCAGATCCCTCAACCCCAACAAGGTAACTTACCACCACCCCCTCCTCCAAATCCACCTCCTCCTCCTCCTCCTAACCAACCCTTACTTCCCCCTCCTCCTCCTCCCAACATTCAACAGCAACAGCCACCTCCACAAAATGACCAACAACCACACACATCACCAAACAACGACCAACAACCCCAGACTTCACCCGACCATGAACAACAACCCCAAGACTCACCCAACAATGACCATCAACCATCACCTCAAACCTCCACACAAGACTCACCCCAACAATCTCCTCACCAATCACCACTTCACTCCAACAACTCCCCATCTCCACAAAATTCCCCTAACCTTTCACCACCCCCAAGTCCCACAGAACCCGCCAATCCTCCTTCAAACACCCAATTCATCATCGTCCAGCCTCTAGCATTTACCTCTTCTACTGACCCCCTTCATACCTACTACCTCAGACCACAATCTCCTCTTCCATGGAAAGACAAACAATCCGTCGTCTACTCAGCCACCCACCCTTTTGAAGGCCTCTTCACCCACCCTGACTTCTTCGAAAGAAACACAATTCTCTTCCCAAACCCCCCTGATTCACCAGAACAAACCTCACCCACCTCTTCACCCGAATCCTCACCCTTCCCTCCGCCCACTCAGTCCTCCCTGGCCCTCACCCTCCTTGATGATGACAAAAGGGGGAGAGATGCTGTCATCGCCCTTCGCCGGACTATGGACACAAGGGATGTTCTGACTCAGTCATCCCTCTGGCTAGATGAAGACATCACAGCTGCCCTCTGTCGTGCCTTGGAATCTCAGAAATTGGGTGGTGCTGAGAGCCTGATCAGAGGGGAAGCCATTCGGTTTATGCAACAGCAGAGGTCGGATGAGCAAAGGTCCAAGTGGGACATGGTTGTCTTTGATCAGAGTGAAGAAATTTCACAACCAGCCTCTTCATCATCAGAGCCTCCTTCATCTGAAACAGAGCAGCCTGAACCAGTGCCAGAAGCCTCTTCTGCTGAGCCTCCACCCTCTGCGCCTGCCCGGAGTATAGTTGAGGAAATCATGATGAAGTATGGGCTGAAGAAGATCAACCATCCTCCCATTGTGATTGCAAAGCCAATTCCTTCATCCCCTGGGCAAACATCTGAAACTTCTGCTTCTGAGCAAACATCTGCCCCTCCTCCATCTGAGCCAACAGTTAAAATCAGAGAATCAAGAAAGAAGGCAGTTGCTAGAAAGCGTGCCAACAAGGGTGCTGCTACCTCCACTGAGTCTGCTGAGAGTGAGGAAGAGACTCCATCTGTCCAAGCTGAGCAAGAGATCCCATATGTACAAGCCATTCCAATTCTGAAGGAAGTCAAGTTGGAGATAGAGGACATGACTCCTGAAGAATTCGAAAGATATGGGTACACGGACAAAATTTCCTTTGGTCAGATGGCTTGCCTGGATGCTGAGAGAGCAAGAGCCAAATCTACTCAGCCTATGAGCAAGGGCAAAGGAAAGGGGAAAGGCAAGGGGAAGAGGAAAGCCCAGGAAGTTGAGGAGGACCCCAACTTCCCATTATGGAATGTGAAGATCCGGGCTGTCCACTACCCAAATGGCGAGGTCACTCCCTTCTCAGATGCAATAGGGTTCCCAGGCTATGAGGAAGTCGAAAACATGAAGAGAGCCTTCGAGGAGTCTGTTGAGTCTGAGAGACTCAGAAGGGAAAGGGAAGAGGAAGAGCTTCAAAGGATCATTGCTCAGATTGACCAGAATGTGCATGATGCCCATCTAGCCCAGCTCCAAAAAGAGAATGAGGATAGGCAGAGAGAGAGAGAGAGGAAAAAGAGACATAACTTGTAGACCCCACTCTACCCCACACATTTTTACCTTAGAAATTTTTCTTTCCTCATAATTTTCATGCATAGCTCATTTTTGCAATATTCATTGATTATTTGTAAATGTTATCTGTTATTATTCTGACTTGTAATCTTTTGATTTATTAATGATAAATTATCTGAGTTGTTTGTACTTTATCTATTTATTACTTTCAGCTCTTTCATACGAACTTAATTAGATAACTTAGTTTGTCATCATCAAAAAGGGGGAGAATGTTAGAATCTCAAGTTTTGATGAAGACTAAAATATGAAAGAACAAGTCAAACACTTGGAGAATACTAGGTTAATATAGAACCCCAAACTAGAGTGCTTCCGGATGTGGATTTACTTCCGGATGGACTAAGACTAGCGCTCGCGGATGAACGTCTCATCCCCCAGCGACATCAAGTATATCACCAAGTCATAACTCAGTCTAACAGCATTAGTAGATAAAATCCTTGAGACTAAGTTAGGAAGCTTCCGAATATAGATTTGCTTCCGATTGTATTAAGACTAGCGCTGGCTGTGGGTATGGATAACACTGAGCGCCAGTGACCATAACCCAACGTCCAGTGGATTTACTTCTGAATGCCTAGTGATTAGCGCTGGCTGTTGGTATAGATAACACTGAGCGTCAGTGAGTGAAATATGAACATAACCCAACATCCAGTGAAAGTGCTTCCGGATGTGGAATTGCTTCCGGATGGAAAAGAACTCCCTTAGACTAAGTGAACTCCCACTACATGTGAGTATGTGCTATTATTGTTAAGACTAACGTTCAAAGTATACAATACACTAAGTCAGAACATAGTCTAAGTAAGACTGCTTCCCATAGCAAACAAGCTTCCCACAGCATGTATAGTTCTTACTATACTTGATTATATATATTACTATGTTGGACTAACAAGTATGTGCAGAACTTAGTCTTACTTCCGGATGCAAATGAGCTTCCGGATGCAAAAACTCTTGGCACTGGGATTCAGAGACTAACACTTGCAGAGCAAGATTGCCGCTTCCGGATGAACGATGATCATCCGTCAGCAAGAGTACAAGAATCAACGTCACATACTCAGAAGTCAGAATGCTCTTGTCAGAGCAGAGTTGTCAGAGGTGCTTTTCAGAGATAAAGCAAGTCAACTCTGCTAAGCATTGATGAAGATGTACCTCTCAACGGTAACACGGGATTAACGGCCATATTCAAACGGACATATTCCATCTACCGCCCAAGCAAATGTTGAAGCCGAGTATAAAAGGAACATCTACATTCAGAAGAGAAGTGAAGAATAGAGTCTATTGTCTGAGATATTGTAATCTACATTCTTCTTATCTTCTACTCTCTGATCTTAGAATTGTAATATTATTAGAGAGAAAATCGTTTGTACTTAAGTGAGTAACATCATTTATTCTTAGAGAGAATCATTTGTACTTAAGTGTTTATCACAATCAGTTCATAGAGTGAACACATTATCAAATCCTCTAATTGATAGAGGCTGTTCTAAAGCTTGTGCTTGAAGAACAGAATTATTATCTTACAAAAGTGAGGGGGAGCATTTAGAGGTTTTCTAAATCTCCATAGGTTGCAAGTTAGCCCGCAAAACTTGTGGTTGTAAAGGTTTGCAGGTTAGCCCGTGGTAAAACCTGTGGGTTGTTAGGTGAACCCGTGCTCGTAAAACCTAAAGTGTAAAGGCTTTCTTGTGTCTGGTTCAAACAAGAAGTTTAGTGGATTAAAAATCTCAGGTGGAGCCTGGGGACTGGATGTAGGTCTGGAAGTGACCGAACCAGGATAAACTTGGGTGTGTTTATTCTGTTTGTTTAATCTCCACATCAAGCACCACACCACTAGATACTAACTTGTGCTTGAGGTGGTGCATCATCACTCTCATCAAGCATAAGGAGTAAAGGTTTCTAAAAAGGGGAGGATTTTTATAAGTTTTATTCTACCACCCAATTCACCCCCCCCTCTTGGGTGACAACCACGCATTTCAAGTTTTACCTAAAATTATGTTTCTAATACTTAAGTTTCGTGAGGTGCAAAAAGAGTACCAAACTTGGGGTTTAGGTGCAAATATAGTATTTTCACTTGAAAGAAATAAAATTTAGATATTAAAAGACTCTTATGTCCCCATTCCTCCCTCAATAAATTTTTATTTAATGAAGGGCATAAGAGTCTTTTCATATCTAAATTTAATTTCCCTCAGGTGAAAATTCTATATTTGCACCCGGACCCTAAGTTGAATACTATTTTTGCACCTCGCGAAATTTTAGTATTAGAAACACAATTTTGGGTAAAGTTTAGTATCATTTTTGCACTTTCACTCTGTATGGAATCAAAAGTATGTAATTTTAAGCTCATTTAAGAGTCTACATTTTAAGTAAACTTTTAAATAGACTTTTAGGTTCAAACATAAACATAGGTTTATAAAGAGGCTCAAACTCAGGCTTAAATTTATATTTTTAAATAGGCTCCGGCCTTTTTATTGAGGTCTATAAAAGCCTACTGTATTTCCAATCCTATCCATGATCTTATAATGATTATTTTAGAGCAATGGCCTTATTTTGTCATTCAAATAACCACCTTCAACTATTGGGCACCTTAAATTAACATCGGGTACAATTTCACCCTTGAAGTAACCAAAGTAATCCAATTTTCCCCTGACTGGACAGACTTACCAATGGGCATCGTCCACGTGTCAGCATTACTTTCGTCAAAGGGTAAGATTTGATCACTTTGGTTACTTCAAGTGTAAAATTATACTCGGTGTTAATTTAGGGTGCCCAGTGGTACAAAGTGGTTACTAAAAGGGCGAGATAGGGTCATTGCCCTTAATTTTATAATGTGAGAAATATTAAAAACATGTCATATTGTCACATGTTTTTTATAGAGTTTTTTATTTTTATTTTTTTGCACTCTTATTTGTACTCGATCTAATCCTAAAGATTGCTGATAAAAAAATCTAATCCTAAAGATAAATAATATTTAATTTAATTATACTAAGGAATTAATTAAGTTAATCAATATATTGTGTTTTTTGAATCCCCACTTTATTATTATAGACGTATCTTCACTATTGGGGTAATTTGGGATCGGAAAAATTGATAAGATTTATATAATATATTTAAGAAAAATAGCAACTCTCTGAACAATTCATATAGCAACCCCTAGAGGAGTATAATTTCTTCTGGACCGTAGAGGGGTCGGAGTATAGTTAACAAAATTATAGGAAAAATAATATACATAACTTCGTCCTTGAATAAAATATTTCTGGAAACCAATACTTCCCCACCTTCTCTGAAGACCAATCTAGCCTGCAGTCGTTGAAGGTAAGATAGCGATGCTCTGAACGCAGGTGGGCGGGTCCTATTTGTGTTTTGTCTTAAAAATTTTAATGGAAGGGAATGTGATTCCCAAAAGCATTGGTGACCTTGGGCCGCTAATGCTTTTAATATATCAAATGCCAAAAATATATATAAGTACGCTTTTAAGTTTTGAACCCAACTCATTTTCACGTTTTAATATAGAATTATCAACTTTTTATTAGAGAATATCAATTTTATTACTAATTAATAAATCCAAAAATTTAACTCAATTTCCTAGGTTTTAGTAATGTGTTACCGAATTGAGATATACAATTATATAGTTAAGATTTGCAATATACTATTATATACAATTATATAGTTATCATTTGCAATTTGAGATATAGTGAGTGATTGGGATCACATTTTGTGACCCAATTGTGCAGCTGGGTCGTGAAAGTTGAATTTTAGATATTTTTCCCATGTTTGTGTAAGCTTCTCTTGTCACAGACATCTGGTATCTAGTGGGCGTTTTTTTTTTTTTGGTTACATATCTGGTGGGCCTTTAGAGTGAAGCTAATTTGTATAGTTTCTTACAGAAAAAGCTAAATGGTGCCAGCATGGCGAGTAAAACGTGGGAAATGAAAAAAACCTAACAGCTCTGTCACACTTTGTTTTTGAAATAACTAGATATTTGATCCCTTAAGGTAGTCTCCATGTCTACAATAATATAAAAAATTGACTTTTTTAATAGAATAAAGAAGTAAAATAAATTATTTCATTATCACGTTTGTATTGTAAGATATATTATTAGATTTTTTTATTACTAATTTTATAAGTAAAAAACACTTTTGTAAAAAAAACTTGATTTACGTTCAATTTGAAAGTAAAATCAAATCATTGATGTTTAATATTTTTTGTCAATATGAAATATTTTGGAAATGATTTATAAATTTCATTATAGGATAATTTTTTATTTTCCTGATAAATTATGGAGTATTTTGTAATCTTAAATTCTTAATTTTATATTCCTCTTAAAATAATCATATCCTTTTTTGTAATCTAAAATTTCTTGCAAAATAATGATCCAAACATGTTTTTAAAAGTTATATTGAAAATAAATCATTCATATCATCAAAAATACAAACACATAAATCACATGACACAACCTAACTCCTATTCAATTCTTATTTTTGAAAAAGTTATACGATAAGACCTATTTAATGTGACATTGAGCATTCATTCTAATTAGCTTCAATTAATTACTTGGGTAGTCATTAATAAACTGGAGTTTCAAGGGAAAGTTAGAGCAATTTGGAGTGGCCCAAATTTTTGATAAATTAAAGTCCCTCACAATTAATTAATCCTTTGATTTTGAGATTAATCAACTTGCGTTAATTGTAATAATATTCTGGATTCTGGTCTTAATTTAATTACCCTAAGCCAAGATTGAAAAGGTTCCTTTAGGGT
Organism: Mimosa pudica; assembly: GCA_029929735.1. Taxonomy (NCBI): domain Eukaryota; kingdom Viridiplantae; phylum Streptophyta; class Magnoliopsida; order Fabales; family Fabaceae; genus Mimosa; species Mimosa pudica. The sequence continues at coordinate 5,687,985 of JAKELP010000017.1, read as the reverse complement.
CTATTTGAAAACAACAACGAAAAGCTTCCCAACCAAATATATTTTGAAGTAATGAATCTATTTAAATTCCACTTATCAAGAATGGTCCATCCCATTTGATTCAAATCTCCCTTTTTATCCAATATTTTAATTGCTTTAAAAAATATCAAATTTTACACCTTCATACCAATCTAAAATTTAAACCATGATTTTTACCCATTTTAAAGTCTACTTCCAATTATTAAGGACACTAATTGCGTTTAGGCTTCTCAAGTGAACAATAAACCGGATATTAGCTTCTACTAATGTAACCCTTAAGTTCTAAATTTTCTTAAAGGAGTAGACTTGGCGATTGAATTTAATTAGCCTAACAATTGGTGTTCCTTCATGCGGTCATATGAGTGATGTTCTCTATTCAGTTATCGAGCCCTGCATATACGCATTCCTTTCAAGTAGTTGGTTGACGTTACGTTTATTCTGCAGTAATTCATTCAGAAATGTGAATATTTTTATAAAGCAAACGTAAAGGAATTGAATACCACACCTCACGGTTCAATCCGAAGGAGACCATTATTGTCCAACCCATTACAATGATGTTGCGAAAATTCAATATCGTGTCAGAAAACAAATGAACCCCACAACGGTGATGAACTGATGGTTGTAAGAAATTAATTAAAGAAATTTAGGTACCTATATGATATACAGACATAGGAGTATAAGAGACACATTATTATTTATGTCTGAATTATTGTACATATAATATATGAACTGAAAATCACTATGTACTTTTCTCATGTTAATTTTTTGTTTGGTCTAGAAAATGTAAATAGGACATAACAGAGAAGGAAAACAGACATTTCCCAAAAATATACGAGACTCGTAACATATAATGATATAAAAATAAAAACTTAACAATAATAACTAAGCAGTGATGGTCACGACTTTATTTATAACTTCATATTATTAGTGTGTACCTTCTCAATGATATAATAAGTGAAAAGACATACTAATCTTGTCATGTCGTGGGTGCATGTTTAATTAGTTAGCTAATACTCCATGATACTGTTTTCTTTCATAAGATCCATGATATAGATATGCTAGCGGATAAAAAAATACTCCATCCGGTCCTAAATATAAGACCTAGATGACTTTTTTGAAAGTCCTGAAAAAGCAAAAAATACGTTAATTATAAAATTGATTTATCTAATTTTTTCTCTTAAACTAGTTTATTTTACCTATAAACTAATGGATTATCTAAAAATATATTTATATGGGTTAAAGTACAAAAATGACCATGTAATTGCCACGAAGGTGCAAAAATAACAATGTAAATTTTTTTTGGAAATAAACTGCCCATCGAATTTCAAAACTGGGGCAAAAATGCCCTATACAATTAATTTTTTAATTTTTTTACGCATTACTTTCTGCCAATTCATCTCTTACTAAGATAAGTGGTAGACTTATGTATTTATTTTTGCACTTGTATGATGATGATGCGACAGAATATGATGTGTGAAAAGTAAAAAAAAATTAACTATATTGGGCATTTTTGCCACAATTTTGAATTCGTTAGGCAGTTTTGCTTCAAAAATTTTATAAGGTTATTTTTGCACTTTGATGACAATTATGTGGTCATTTTTTACACTTTGATGAAAAGTTTTACAATAAAAGGGCCTAAAACATGACTCTGTCCAAAATTAAGGATCAAAAACACACTTTTCAAAGTTAAGGAACTAAAACATAACTTTTTTCAAAGTTAAGGACCAAAAACATACTTTAGCCTTTAATAATATGTGAAAATATTCGTGAAATTGTTTTCAAAAACAACCTTGCATATATGAGAAAAATATAATGTAATAAACAAAAGAATGGCCAAATCATAATTGTTTAGTACTTATATAATTTGTTTTACACAAAGGTACTGCACTACTGTGTATTTCAATCCATGTCGTTTTCATGCTATTCGGGCTGTGAGACCAATGACGTACGACACTGAACCAGTTTTTTTTTTTTTTACCATAACACTGAACCAGTATAAAATGGGGTTTCAACAAACAAACAACGCTTTAACTGTAGGTCAGCGGACGATCAAATAGCTATATTTTTCAAGGAAAAAAATAAGATCTTTTTTTTATATATAAAAAAAAAGATCTTTACTATTAGCAATGTATCCGTTTATATCTTGCGAAAACTATCATTAAGCTCGAAGTATAATCTTAAAAAAGTCACGCCATTCATATAGCATTTAGACTTACTAATTTGGTATTACAATTCAAATACTTAAACTAAGTCCTATTAAAATTGAACATTACTTAATAATTACTAAGATTATAAAAAATCGTTAATTACTATGAAAAAATTACTAAATAGTTAAGCACTAATTTTTTTCTTAGTGGCTAATAAAATTCTATGGAGTTTTTGTTTAGTTTATAGCATCCGGCTCCATTTTATGTCATTTTCTCAAAGTTTGTGTAAATTGGACTGTGTTCAATTATGTGATGTTTTCTTTATCGTATTTTAAATGATTTTAGGGTTAAATATCATTATAGCCAATAAATTATTTTGAAATGGTCAATTTGGCTAACAAACAATTAAATGTCTCATTCTAGCCAATGAACAATAAAAATAGTTTATTTAGGCCAATGAGCTACTGGAAAATACTAAATACCCTTAGACTTAATATGTGGTTCCACCTTTAAAAATAAAAAATTACACACCCTACTCCACCCCGCCCATCATGTCTCTCCTTCCTCCAAGAGATCATCCAATCATTATCATTCCATTTAATTATATTCATTTGTCTCTTTCTCATAAATAAAAAATACCAAAAATAAGTAGTGTAATGTAAGCCATTTTTAACAATTTGACATAAACCCTAGTCATATAGGTTTTTTGCATTATAACTGTTATGTAGGTAGCTAGTTAATCGACTCCTTGAGAGGTGATATATTTTTGCATTCATTTAGTTAATATAAGTAGTTAGTTAATCGACTCTTTGAGAAGAAATCTGGGAAAGAACTATTTGTGCAATCGTTGGTTTAGTTTTTGCATTTAAATCCCAAGGCGTCAAAAGATAGAGCTCAAATCACTCTGTTAAAAAGATGACAATTAACTAACGCCAAAGTGTTCAAAAATAAAATGATAGAAGGTTAGGAAGGTTGAATTTCAACTTTGAAATATCAGGGGAGTTATATTTAACTAACCTAAATTTACGGGGAAATTTCTATAATTTAGCCTTTAAAAGACAATCATATGTAAAATTCAATCCCATGGTTGAAAAAAGCAAATGTCTCTTCACTTCATGGATTATGTTTCAATGTTACAGTAAAAGGTCTAAGTTATTATTACAAGACATTTGTCCCTCAAATGAAAACAATGTAGAGCCTAGAAGCTAAGGAAAAAACTAAAACCTAAATTCTACGCAAATCATGAATTTTCTGCACCTTCGTCTTCAATTTTCTTCTGTATTTACCGTTGCACCATTGCTAGAATCCCCACCCCACTTCTTTATCCTTTCTTCTGCAAGTGAAGCCTGAAATTTCATCCACACAATAAAATTAACCATATTTTTCGTCATATCAGCTCACACAACAAAGAAACACTACCTTGATAGAAAAAATATTATCATGCATCTTTAAAGAAGAGATGTAATTGACAATAAAGTTTTACAATAAATAGGTAACATGCATGAACATGTTGACATTTTCTATTCAAATGATTTTTTAGCCACTAAATTTTTTTAATGAACTCGTTAGCAAAAAAGTTTGTTTATTTTCATAAGAAAAAGAAGGGTTAAGACTCTTAAATGCTCATGAAGTTTTACCTAAGGAGATATTGACACCATAAAGTTTCTTTTAGATTTTAAATGCCCTATAAGATAAAAGTATTATGCCATAGATTTGTTGCCCACTTTAATGGTGATAGGTTAAGTGGATAAGCTCACATAATAGGCAACAAAACTACAAAATAATATTTCCACGACATTTAAGATATATAAATAAAAATTTATGGGTGTTGGGTGCTCTTTCAAGAAAACTTCCTAAGCATTTAAGAAACTTAATCTTAACCACGTCATCACACTTGCAACAAGAATTTAATCTGACCTAAATATCGCCTATTTTGTCCTTCCATTGAGTTTGGTAATAAATGTAAAGAAGTAGGGAGAAGTGCAAAAATGATACTAAACTTTCCTAAAATTGCGTTTCTAATACTAAAGTTTCGCGAGGTGCAAAAGGAGTACCCAACTTGGGGTTTAGGTGCAAGTATAATATTTTCACTTGAGAGAAATAAAATTTAGATATGAATAGACCCATATGCCCCCATTCCTCCCACATCAAATAAAATTTAATGAAAGGCATAAGAGTCTTTTCATATCTAAAATCTGAATTTAATTTCCATGAAGTGAAAATATTATATTTGCACCTGAACTCCAAGTTGGATACTGTAACATCCCAGCGCCTCGCTCTCGAAATTGTCCGCTTTGGGGAATCCTTACCCCTCACGGTTTTAAAACGCGTCGAGAGGGGGAGGTATCCAGGCCTATATATAGCACCTCTCGTTCTCCTCCCCAGCCGATGTGGGACTATACAATCCACTCCCTTGGGCCCTCGCTGGCACATCGACCCGAGCCTGGCTCTGATACCATCTGTAACATCCCAGCGCTTCGCTCTCGAAATTGTCTGCTTTGGGGAATCCTCACCCCTCACGGTTTTAAAATGCGTTGAGAGGGGAAGGTATCCAGACCTATATATAGCACCTTTCGTTCTCCTCCCCAGCCGATGTGGGACTTTACAATATTAGTTTGGCGCTGGGATGTTACAGATACTATTTTTACACTTCGCGAATTTTTAGTATTAAAAATGAATTTTTTGTAAAGTTTAGTATCATTTTTGCACTTTCACCCAATGAAGTAATACTTCGAGGGTATTGAAGTTCCCCAAAAACCTTCCTAATGCTGGAAGATCCTTAAATAAATCTTCTTTGTATTTAATAGCCTTAACCCTAAAAAGAAGGTACCTCTTTTTTCCAGTTGGTTTTACAAATCATTGTAGCTAGAACTACTGTCTGCAAGGCGACCCCAGTTAACATTCCACTCCATATTCCCTATAAATCAAAAGGAAAGAAGAAACAAAAAAAATTAGAAACATCCCTTCATATCATGAAAACTTATCATATTTATATGGAGATAATTAATATGATATAAGATAACACCAGGCATATTCAATCTACAAGACACATTTATCTGCTTGAGCAGTAGATAATTTACATGGGAAAAGGTATTCACATATTTATATATAAAAAAAGCATGGAAGCCTCAAATAATACGTTAATGTATAAAATCAATAATAATTGACTTTTGGGTCAAAGTGCAATTTTACCAAAAGAGGGTTGAGCATAAAAAAAGTGTTTTTTTGTGTAAATTTACCCATGAACAATTAAATTGGGTGCAATTTCGCCAAAGTTGCTAATTTTTGGACATTGACTGCTAAATTTTAGTTACCTAGAATGTTGAATTTTGATAGTCAACGTCGAAAAATTTGATGCAGTTTTGGCAAAATATCACTTATTTATTATTCATTGGTAAATTTACACCAGTAAACAATTTTGTGTCAAGTGCTCTTTTGGTAAAAGTCTTTTAGTAAAACTGCACATTTGCCATTCATTTTTCAGTGTTATATATAATCTATCGGTCCTAACTATAGATGATAAGAAGGTTTTAATTTTTTAATGGTCTTACACCATATCAAAGTTTAGTTGGGTTTTTTGGTGGAATGGAGAAAACTACTCTATCACATTCTGACCAAATTAGCCACACAACTGTTTTTATATTTCAATATATTCTACCTTTGTTGAGCGTGAGGAGCCTTAGTGAGGCATACTGAGGTATATTTACGATAGCTGCTAGAAGGAAGGATGTGTTTGTGTGGTTGAATAATACATACCGTGACTCCTAGGTCGAGCTTGTAAGCCAAAACAAGGCCAAGAGGAACTCCGACGAGGTAGTAGCAACTAATGTTGACGTATGCGATGATGGTTTGCCAGCCAGCTCCCACGGCGACGCCAGAGAGAACAGGTTGGACGTTGTTGACGACAATGCAAAGAGCCAAAATGGGAGTGAGCTCCTTCACCACCTTCTGCACATCCGAGTCAGTGGAGAACAACGAAGGATACTCCTCACGGAAGATGATAAGTATGAGCGCCAATATAAATCCTATGATGAATGATGTGATTACTGCCACTAGCAATGAGAACTTGGCTGCTCTTGGATGTGTTGCCCCTAGTTCATTCGATACCCTCACACTGCATGATGTCATGTGTTATTACATGCATACACTTCGTTATGTATGTATGTATGTATGTATGTATGTATGTATGTATGTATGTATGTATGTATGTATGTATGTATGTATGTATGTATGTATGTATGTATGTATGTATGTATGTATGTATGTATGTATGTATGTATGTATGTATGTATGTATGTATGTATGTATGTATGTATGTATGTAATAAAAAAATGTATGTATATATGTATGTATGACCTTGGTAGATAGTATTATACACACACATACATATATATATTAAGTAGAATCTCTCATGTTGTGTCCTGCATGTACAAAGGGTTGCCTGAACTAGCTTTTGGCAATAAGAAACAGATCATCATCACTATGCCTAAAAATGTAGTTGGAAGATTCCTTTCACTTTTAACGTTTATTTCCACTTCAAATTGAAAAATATAGTCTTTTGCTTTTAGCTAGAGATACGCTACCTATGTGTAGACATTATTCTGTGTTATTATGTCTATTTTGTTCTTCCACAACTCTTAAATATAATATTCAAATAACTTTTTTATGAATTTAAGGTGTAAAAATGAATCACTTAAGGTATTTATTAACCTCATGAAATTCATGTCATTTTAACACATTTTCACTTAATTCTCACATATTTTGAGTAGATTCATACATATTTTGATGCATATATAATTGGAATATGTGCTAGATAGATATTGGATTGAAGACTTCAAATTCTTGATTTAAATAATATTTCACCCTCTCAACTTTATCTTTGGTAGATGTCTTTGCTTTTTAGGTTGTGAAAATTGGTGGATTGAGCCTTAATTGAGTTGAATTTGAAGCTAAAGTCAAGAGGCAAGAAGGTGTTCATTGCAGCTAAGGAGCATTAGGGTTGAAAGTAGAGTCATTCACTGCAGCAGAGGAAATACACTTCACTGAAGCGAAAATTCTGACAAAATGAAAAATTATATCAGCTCGAAAAACAAGGTATAAAAAGGCTTTCACTTACTCACCACTCATCTTTGACTTGAGCTTTCACTTGGGCACACTTGAGGAATATTCTCTCTACTAGAGTTTGGAAATGTTCAAGGAGATTCAAGTGGGAATTGCGAATCTGAAGATATTCTACATCAGTTCTCTTGATTTTTCCTTGTTATCCTCTCTTTACTCTTTATCTTTTCTGCTATGGCTTTATATTTCCCTTCGATCTGTGGCTCTTTCTCTTTGAGTAACTAAAATTACATTATATGATTATTTTGAACCTTTGTATGGATTATTAAGACTTTATATTTCATTTCTTTTGGTATTAAAAGATGTGTGTCTATGTGTGTGTGTGTTGATTTTATCCTTCTCTTAATGCTTCTTTATGATTGGCCACCATTTAGATTAATTTGTTCATGTCAGTTTGACTTGAGAGAGGTAATCCATGTGTAGAACATGGTTAAAATCATGTTTTGCTTGAAGTTTACATGATAATTGGAGAGTTAGTTGGTAAAATAGATATGCCTTTACTAACCTAGTATTGTCACATTAGGGTTGGTATTCAAAGTGGATTTTCATTAAGTGTAGCAACTAGCAAGAGATCATGCATTTTAATGAAAAGATAAACTTGATTTTGAATTGTAAGAGATAATTAAGTGCATTTGAACCTAGATAAACACACACACACACACACATATCCATTGATAACACTATTTGAGAGGGAGTTCTTCATTTCTTACAAAGGGCACAAATAATCCTAGACCCTAATTTGATTGTTTGAATAAAAAGATCAATTGCTTTATTACTTTTTTTGTTTTAAAAATAGATTTCAACTATTACTTGCTTGCCAAAAGTTATACTCTTAGTTCAACTTGATTGAATTCACTTAGCCTTTTACTTGGTTGCGATTTTAGTCCAAATCTGCACAGGAATAAGAACTACTTGCGACCCGCGCACTTGCGGTTAACATTATATGGCGAACAACATTATATTTCTATTGATAATTTTTCTTAAAATAAATTTACCTTACTTATAAATTAATGTGTCATATGGTTACATGTGACATATGTTTTAGTTAAATTGTCTGTTTTTGTTTCCTTAATCTGGACAAAATAAAAATTTATCTTAATTTTATATTGCGTATTAGAGGGAGTATGTCTGTATATATGTATGTATATGGTCCATATGAATAGGTTAAAATTAAAAGCTAAGGTAGCAGAAAAGAAAATAGAATAAATAAGATAAGTTATGTTATCATTACTTCTATTTGAAATGTCCAAAGGAAAATATGGAGGAACGAAAATGAGTAAAGACAACAATAACAATTCTATAATAAGAAAAATATTACAGGTTCCTAAAAGAAACAATAAAATTCTCATTCTAATCATTATATAAATATTTTCATTTTTATAATTTTGTTTTGAAGTAGGTTTTGCATGTTACTAAAATAGTAAAATGTTTTAAAAATAAAAAATAAGTTAATTAAAAAATCAAATTATGTGTTTGAAAAATGATTTTTTTCTGTTTTAATTAGTATGAGGGTGATTCGGTAGAATTGGGTGGAGTGAGAAAACAGTAATGGTGAGGGCAGGCCAGTCAAAAGGGTTTATTCGAGTAAGAAAGCAGCATGGTGAATGGCAACAGTGATAAAAGATTTTTCTTGATTCCCAAAATCTCTCCATATTTACTGAGAAAAAAATGGGGAGAAAATATGGTAGCTACGTCTTACCCTGTAGTTTACTTCCTTTCACTTTTCAGACCTTACTTAATTTTTTTTTTTTTTTGATTAAAAGTCAAATATTATTAAAATAAAAGATTAGTCCATACAGAGGAAATTACATACTTATAAATAGCTGCATTTTCTAACAAAGAAATAGAACGAAAATTAGTAGATATATACTTGAAATCTTCAAATAAAATTGAGTGCATTCCCATTGTCTTCAACCACTTTGTCTTTGCTGCAAGTTTTTGGGGTTATTAGTGATGTTTAATTTACTGATTGAATTATGCAAATATACATGTAATATTTCCAAGTAAAGTTGACGTTACGTTAATTATGGAGTACAGTTCTGCAATAATCAATCCAGAAATGTGAATATGTTTATAGAGATATAAAGGAATTGAATATCATACCTCACGGATGCGTTCAGTCCGAAGGAGATCATTACTGTGAAACACATTATGTTGAAGCTGCAGAAATTCAATATCGTGTCAGAGAAAAACAACTCGTACAGTGGTGGACTGGTGGTTGAACAAATTAGTTAATTAGAGGGAGGATCCAATATAATTTCGAGTGGCATCTTTACAGGAGTAAGAAACAAAAAGTTAACAGAGGTACCTTTATGCTGCACAGACACAATTTTCGGTTTAATGACATTGTAATTGTAAAAACAATGTAATCTTTCTATTAATTAATACTCCCTTCATTCCTAAGTATAAGATCACTTTTGAAATTCAATTTATTCCTAATTATAAGATCATTTTCTAACTTTTCCCAACTTTTTCCCAAATCAACCCTAATAATGTTTATCTATAATAACAAACAAAAGAGGGAGAATGAGGATAAAAGTATATAATTGGAATAAATTGGTAATATCATGTGTAAATAACTAACTTAACTAACTTCTTTAATCTACTCAAATTAGGAAAAATGATCTTATATTTAGGAACGGAGCTAGGGACTATTATTTTGTCCTTTCATAAAAAAACATGATGCATATAATAATGCCATTTTGTATAATTTACAAGGACATTACGAATTTATTTCTGAAACCCACTAGACAGTTTTCACATGTTGATTTTTCTTTTGGAGAAGCACTTAACCCCATATCTATCAGTCTCCGGAAGAAAATGGCAAAACAAGACAAAACAAAGAAGCGAAACAGATACACATAAACAATAGCCTCATAACGAATAATGATATAAAACCTTAGTAGTACTAGTAGCTAGGGATGGGTTCGATCTCATTTATAAGTTCTTGATACTAGTGCCTTCCTTCTCAATAATAATAACAAAAAAGAACAAAATAATCTAATCTTATCATGTTGTGGATGCATGTGTAATTGGTAAGCCAATACTCCGTGATATTGTTTTCTTTCATGAGATCCATTGTACAGATAATCGTAGCCGATTTAGAATTAAAGATAATTAATTAAGATGAGTCGGTATTAATTAACGCATGTCATGATTTGGTTTACTTGACTGTTAGTTGGTAGGCTAAGGCTATTATGACATACACTCAATCGTTCACACTGACCCTAATTTCAACTCGTTTTCATCATAATCGAAGGAATTTGATTGAGCTAACATCAGCTCAGCTTGTACAAACATGATTCAACAGAACTTTGAAGTAAGATTTAGCATTTTGGTCAAAAAAAAAAGTAAGATTTAGTGAAATGAATTCAACGACATGCACGAAAACGACAGAAAGTTCACGAAATCCGAAAATCCGTACTCATGAAAAGATGAAAACAAATTAATTTAAAGTTAATAGTAATATGTAAAAAAATTCGTTAAATTTTTCAGAAATAACATTGTCCTTTCATGATAAAAATTTAATCTACAGAGATAAAATGTTTAAATTTTTGAGAAAAATATGATATAAGAAGCAAAAGAATGGCCAAATCACAATTCTTGAATTTTTCTTATATAATTTGACATATAGGTACTGTGTATTTTAATCCAAAGCTAAGAGATGCGCTTAGCATCAAATGTGGACTCGTTTTCATGCTTAACTACGGGCTGTGAGTCAATAATGACACTAAACCCCATGCATTGTTCGTTGGCTTGCTTATTTCCATGTAATTTTACTTTCGGATGGGTGCAACAAACAAACAACGCTTTAAGTTTAGGTCAGGGATGATCAAATTGGAATGATAGATGAATATGATATACTATATTGTTCATAAAAAATAAAATAAAATCTTCAATGTAACAATGCATACATTTATATCTTGCATAAATTATTGGCAATCTATCTGTGTATCACCTAATAAAGTCACGACTTTCAAATATATAGTATTTTGATTTATTTAATTTACTAATATTGGTAAACAATTTAAATCACATAAACTAATTCATATCAAACATTAATTATTAGGAAAAAATTTCCAAATAAGTACTAATTGTCTTCTAAGTGGCTTATATTATGGATCAAACATTTCTTCTATGTCATTCATGTTGTAACCGGATTATCGGATGGAGTTTTTGTCTAGTCTCTATCGTTTTCTCTCTCTGTTTTTTTGGACCAAACTATCGTTTTCTCTAAGGCTGTAGATGGGTTTGTACGATAAATGGGGTGTTTAATTTTTTGTATTTTAAATGATTTTATATCATAAGAAATAAAGATTTGAGAAGAGTTTGTGTCAAAACTCAAAACTATACGGGATATTGCCACTCTTGGCATTTTGTATGACATATAATTAATATTCTGTACACTTGAATATATAATATAGTCAGTTATATATATGAGGGAGCATTGAATGAACACTGAACACTGAACACTTACCAAATAGACAAGGCATCCACTGAAACTTCAGCATTTTTGAGATATCCAGCGAACAGAATCAACAACGTAAAATACCATACCTCCAAACTGCACGTAACAGGAATGTCAATTAGTTAATTTAGAATATTTTTAGTCAAAACCCTAATTTAGTAATAACATACGAGTAATGCAATTTAATTTAGTATTGATGTAAGGGCGCGGAACAACCGATCTTCGTGTTAAGTTTTATTAACAACGTAACAAAGAAGATGAATAAAAAATCAGAATTCTAGTGAAATTTATTTTTTTGTTCATGATGCAATTATTCACAAGAATCACTTCATTTAGGGGAAAATGAAAAAAATACTATATCTTCTAATAAAAAATGAAAAATACTATATCTTCTAATATATTTTATAAAGTTTCATTTGCCATCTTCTAAGTATATGTTTTATAATTTCTATTCATGACATAGTCAGTGATTAATCATATTTATTTAAATTATAAATTCCTCATAAAATATTTATTTTGATACCAACACTTTAACAAGTAACAATAATTACCACAAAAATTTTCATATGAAAATTGTAATAAGTTAAAGAGTAAAAATATTGGTTATTCATACAATTGAAAAACACTAAGCATGAAATTTAGGGAAAATTAATATGAAGTCTCTCACAAGGGACTTAATACAAGAAAAGTCTCATAAACTTCCCATATTAAAGTAGGGTCCTTAGGGACCTTAATCTAATAAACTCCAAATACAAAAAGACCATTTTGCCCCTCAGTTCCTTCCTTCCCTGCTCATGAGCTTCTTGCTCGTGGCCCATTACATTGTCACACTAGCTCATTACGTCGTTATTTATTGCTCATTAACTCTTCACAAAGTTACTCATTAACTTGTTAGACCTGCTCATGAGCTTGTCATTGGCGGCTCATTACATTATCACACTAGCTCATTACCTCGTTATTTGTTGCTCATCAAATTGTTATTTGTTACTTTTGTATATTTATACTATGAGGGGCAAAATGATGTTTAGGTATTTAGAATATATTAAAGTATGGTGGGACCCTACTTTAATATACGGAGTTTATGGGACCTTTCTAGTATTAAGTTCCTTCTGGGGGGCCTCATATTAATTTTCCCTAAAATTTAAATGAAATTGAATAATAAATATATTTTTGTTTTGAAAATTCTCCTATACAGTTCACTGTTTCTCGCTCTACATGGTCCCCTAAAACACGGGCGACAACGCATGTCTTTTTTTTTCTGATAACAAACAACGCATGTCCTCTTTGAAGAAAATGACATAATTTGCAGAACTTTCTTTAAATATAAAACGCCAAAAATAATCATGTAGGTATTGCGGAACTAAAATGAACAATAGACAATAGTAATACTAACCAAAGCATAACAGCAGATGCAAGAGAGAGACGAACAAAACCCCATAGATTCTGAAACGCTTTAAACGAAAAACCATTCCAAGCTCTCCCACAAGTTCCACTCACAATATAAAGAAACTGACCAATCACCACCAACCACCACGACGAGTTCAAAGCCACGGCTGCTCCGACGAGTCCCCACTTAAGTTTCAATATCAACAACCAACTAAACACCGCGTGAATTACCAAAACTGCCAATGATATATATGCCATCACCATGATCTTGCTTTGTGACTGCAAGAACTTTTGCATTGGGAAGTTCATGGCATAGGCAAAAAGTTGTGGGATCGTATATAAGGCGAATAACCCCGCTGCGTTTGAGATTGCCGTCGTTTCGCCTATCCCTTTAAGGATTTGTCTAGCAAATATGTACAGTAGTGATAGAAATAGACATGTCACGTTCAAAATCACCCATGATCTTTGCATGTATATCCCTAACATGTCTAGTTGTCCTGCCCCGACCGCTTGCCCGCATAAAGTCTCCAGTGCGCTACCCATCCCCAACTGTTCACATCCAAATTAAAATTCAAAATTTGCAAGAGCTTCTATGAAAAATAGTAAATGAACGAGAAAGCTCGCGGTTGAATTCTGTTAATTTTTTAGCTTATGCTACGTTGGATTAAAAAATAGTGAATTCATGAGGAATTCTATCTTAAGAATAAGCATCTAATTGTAATGTTTTTCTTTACAGAATTCTATTTTATAACGAAAGAAAGCTTCGTTTATATAATGTTTTTCTTGAAAGAAGTAAGAAGACAAAACTAGAGGGAAAATACTATGAAAGAAAACTTAATTGCTAAATGATTACTCCTTTCAAAAAAGAGTTTTCTTGAAAAGATTACTTCCTCCTACATATTCTCTTCATTCAAACATATGGTTAAAACATTGAAAAATACGCGATGATTTCAACATTTTACCATTAGGCCGTAGCAAAAGTTGCCGATGATGGAGTTTGAAACTGAGAAGGCAGCGAGGTCGATAGTACTGACATGACCACACATGACCATAGTGACGAGGCCGAGGGAGTACTGACCTAGGGAGGTGAGAATGGAAGGGCCAGCGAGGTACCATTGCTTCTTGGACTCATAAAAGAATTGAATGCAGAAATCCTTGGGAGTGTTTATGGGAGGAATGTCAGGAGATTCGGCACTGAAAATTGCAGTGGTGTTGGTGGCGGAGATTTCATGATGAGGTTCCTCCGGGGATGATCTGGCCGCGAGGAGTGGTTGTTGTGTACTATTTTCACTATGAGCCATTATTACTACTCTTCCGAATATATGCCCTTCTGGACTACTAAAATATACCCACACACACACACTCTATTTTACTATATGGTGGCTTATTCTAGCGTGAACATATTTATATTATTGGTCATGATTGTCAAAAGTCACTGTTTTGCCACATGTTTTTCGGTGTCTCTACCTCAACTAACATTCTACATAACTAATCCCTTCGGTCACTAATATAAGAGCCCAAAATTTGAATAGTTTTGGTCTCTAGCTAATATAAGAGTTCACCTCACATTCTCTCCTCATTTAATGTGTTTTTTTCTATTTTGCCTCTAACTCTCTTTTATATTTATTAATGTTTACGTATTTCTCTCTTAAAAGTATCATAATAAATATAGGCAATATTGGAAAAAGAAGTATTAATTCCACACACCCAACTAACATTCACATATTTTCTTAATTAAGAAGTGTTTATAAGGGATCGGAGGGAGTACCTTCCAAGGAACGACATGTCCCTCTCTGTCCCTTCATATTAATCATGAACCCTTTAGTCTGAACTCGTTTTTAGGCCAAGTATTAAAATGGGCTTTTTGGGCCCTAACCTGTTAAGCAAAAACCCATGATAAATCAACCCGCCAACCCGCCGGTCAACATGACCCTGTTTTCAACCATGGAAATAACGACATCATCAACAATTAAATGATCTGAATTGGATTTTTGATTTTGTATCTATTATAATATTTTTAATGAAATCAAATATAGTCCGTTTAAATAAGATCTATATCATTTAGATTAATCTAAGTCTCTCTACTTCTCTTTTTTTATGAATAGGGAACTGATTCCCTCAATTCCCAAACTCATACAGACATTATGGACTTTTCATACATGTGAATATGGATGGAAATAGGTCATACCTCTTTCAAACGCCTACGGTCTAGCCTACTTAAGGCTTGGCCAGGTCATGACCTATTTAAAGGCCTAAATGTATAAATAGGTCATGCCTTCTTTTGTTGAGACTTGACCTACAAGCCTTTAAGTCTCGCCTGTTTACACACATTAAAAATATAATTTTATTTATACAATATAATATTGTGTGTGTTTCTATTCTTATGTTTAAATTTTTTGTCAATCGATATTAGTATTTTTCAATTTTTAATTTAAATTCTTAATGATTCATTATTAGTTTTCATTACCCTGATATTGAATTTTGATTGTTTCCTTCTCAACCTCTTCAACTATGAGAGTGATTAGAATTCAAACCTAGCTATGGCTTATTCATTTCTGAATTCATTCTTCTTTGAACGTTCTTTGTAACTTCTTGTAAAGCTTAGTATACTTTTTATTTGATTTATATTTGCAATCTCTTTAAAATAAATCATCCTCTCCTCATGTGGCTTTTTGTTGTATGTAGATCTTGTAGACAGTATTCAACCGATCTGTCATTGCATCTACAAGTTCAATACGAGCTCCTTCCAACTTCACTATACCTCTCTTGCCATTCTTCATTTTATGAGGCATTTTGGTTAATCATTCTCTTTTATTTAATTATCATTTCTTACCTTTAATTTGATGTAATCAATTCATTAATATCATTATAAATAATAAATAAAAATAGAGATGTTCAAATGAAAATTGAATATATCAAAGATTGTGGTGCGTGGTTTTACTTTGGTCGGTTTGGTTACTTTAAATTACCTGTAACATTTATCAAACCGAACTGAAATGAAAAAGGGCTAAGGTGTAAAAATGGTCATATGATTGTTACAAAGGTGCAAAAATGACGAAATTTTTTTGGAGCAAAACTGGTTACCGAATTTCAAAACTGAGCCAAAAATGACCAACACAGATAATTTTTTTAACTTTTTTACACAACATCTTCTGCCGATTCATTTCTCATTAAAATATGTAACATTCTTATGTATTTATTTGCCCTTGTGTGATGATGACGCGACAGAGGATGATAAGTTAAAAAGTCAAAAATTAGTTGTTGTGGTCATTTTTGCCCCAGTTTTGCTCCAAAATATTTTACATGATCACTTTTTGCATTTTCATAACAATTACGTGACCATTTTTGCACTTTAGCCCAATGAAAAATGACTCTTTTAAAATAAACTAGCTTAGAGGAAGAAACGATTAATAAAATGAACAAACTGATCAATGATCAAAGTTGAATTCAATTCAGTTTTATGAAATGTGTTAATTCTTCATTTTTGATAATATTGTAAACGTTAATGTCCAAAATTAATGTCTTTTTTTGCCAACAAAAATTAATGTCATTTGGTCCAAAAAAAACAGGGATGTTATTTGGTTTGTTGTTTTTCTATTTCACTAGTTACATGACAAAGTGAGGACAAGGGTGACTATAAGTAGTACTATCTTATATTTGTGTTATGATTTTTTTTAATTTTATTTATGATGTAAAGTATACAATTTAAAAATAAAATATATAGACTTTAAAGCCTATAAAAACTTACATTTATGTAGGTTTAATAGCCTCAAAGCCTACTTATTATGGCCTTTAAGTGCTAAAGCATAAAACATTTTTAAAGGCCTACATTATTACAAATAGATTGGTAAGAAGACTTCAACTCACTCGGTCCCGGCCTAGGCCTAAGAAGAAGAAAAGGCCTATGCAGGCTTAGACTTTAAATTCACATATAGTAGGATTAGACCTGTTTAGCTTAAGTCTAGCCTAACCTATACTATTTCGATCCGTACATGTAAATAATGTTAAGACCACGTTTCACTGTCAGAGTATGTATTACTCCTGTTATTTACATTAATTTGGATTTGTTTTTTGTGACACAAGGGGCCAACCCCAATAACTATTCAACAACTACCCTTCTTGGAAAGCCACAACTACCCCTATAGGAACCCCCTATTGAAAATGCCATAACACCTCTCCAAGTCCAAGGAATGACCCGTCCCTCTCTATTCATTCGTAGAATTGACTCTACTATTGTGCTATAAGTGGTAGGACCCCTATCTTCCTATCCTATCTGCTTGCTTTAAAGTCACTGCTGCCACTAGAGGAGCCTTTCAAGATCACTTCGAGGTCTTTATTATTCTCTCCTGCTTGCTCGTCCAAGTTGATCTTGAAGTCTTCTTCCAATTTAACCATCTCTTTCATAACCGGGAGTCACCCCAGGCTTCAAGCTTGTTTTATATTATGAGATGCTATCATGGACATACATTGGTTTGAATTTGAACACACACACTGACACACATA
The DNA here is from genome assembly GCA_029929735.1 of Mimosa pudica. Lineage (NCBI taxonomy): Eukaryota > Viridiplantae > Streptophyta > Magnoliopsida > Fabales > Fabaceae > Mimosa > Mimosa pudica. The sequence continues at coordinate 5,670,345 of JAKELP010000017.1, read as the reverse complement.
TTATGGGTTTGTGGTCATGATCGCTAAAACTTGCCATTTTGCCTATGTTTTTCGGTGCTTCCAGCGCAACCAACAATCTATGCATCTTCTCGCTTGCCTATGCCATTAGGGGTAATAATATGGGCAAAAGCCCGTGTCTGACCCAAACCCGTTAGCCTGAAACCCATTTTTAGGGCACTTATTAATATGGGTTTTTTTGGGCCCGAACCTGTTAAACCTGAGCCCATGATAAGTCAACCCACCAACCCGTCAGCCAATATGAACTTGTTTGCTTAACCAAGGGTATCGAGTTCGAGTCTTGGAAATGCAGCATGCCTCTTGACCAGCACTCTACCCTTAATTGGAGGTCCACGGTGCGGATCTAGATTAGTCTGAACCCGTTGAGTTCCCCGTGACATTGGAGATTGCCCAGGATTCCGGATTAAAAACTCAAAAAAAAGAACAATGACTTTTTTTATTATTAACCACAAAAAAGCGATGTCACTGTCATGTTGTCACCTGTTTATTTAGAGTGTTTTTTTATGACTTTTATTTACGGGGATTTGTATGTGAAATTGTATTTGATCTAATCCTGAATATAAAAAATATTTATTTAATTTAATTAGACTAAGAATATTAATTAAGTTAATCAGTATGTTGTGTTTTTTAAATTAAAACACCCCAATGTCTTTTTTAATTCCCTCACTTCATTATTATACGTGTAGCTTCACTAATGGTGTAGTCTGGGATCGGAAAAATTGATACGATTTATAAATATATCATATAATTAAGAAAAATATCAACTCTCTAAACAATTCATATATTAACCCCTAGAGGAGTATAATTTCTTTTGGATCGTAGAAGGATCGGGGTATACTTAACAAAAATATAGGAAAAATAATATACATAATTTCCTTGTATAAAATATTTTAGGAAACCAATACTTCCCCACCTTCTCTGAAGGCCAGTCTAACCTGCAGCCGTGAAGGTAGGCCACCGATGCTCTGAACGCAGGTGGGTGGGTCCTATTTGTGTTTGGGAAATTTAATTACAGGTCCCCCACAAGGGAGTTAATACTGGAAAAGTCCCAAAAGTTGAAAATATTAATGCAGGGTCCCAAGGGACCTCACATTAATATATTTGAAATGTGAAAAAACAGTTTTGCCCCTAACCTTAAAAAACATTTACTTCCTCCCCCTCCCCCTCCTCCTCCCTCACCCACCCCCTCCCCCCACCCTCCCCCTCCAGGCCGCCCCCCACCCCCACTCCAGCCCCCCACCTTCCCTCCATCCCCACCCCCACCCCTCCCCCCACCCAGTTCGGCCCCCTCCCCCACCCCCTCCCCCCTCCCTCCCACCCCCACCAGCCTCCCCCCCTCCAGCCCCACCCTCCCCTCCAGCGCCCCCCCTCCCCCACCCCACCACCCCACCCTCCCCTCCAGCCCCCCTCCCCCACCCCACCCTCCCCGTCCGCCTCCCTCCCCCTCCAGTTCCCCCCCACCCTCCCCACTCCCCTCTCCAGCCGCCCCCCCACCCCTCCCCCTCCCCTCCAGCCGCCCCCCACCCTCCCCCCTCCCCTCCAGCCCGCCCCCCCACCCTCCCCTCCCCTCCAGCCCGCCCCCCACCCCTCCCCCTCCCCTCCAGCCCGCCCCCCCCACCCCCACCCTACCCCCTCGAGCCCGCCCCCCCACCCCTACCCTCCTCCCTCCACGCCCCCCACCCCCACTCCAGCTCGCGAGCTGGAGTGGGGGGGTGGGGGTGGGGGGCCGACTTGGGAGGGGCCAACGTGGGAGGGGGGAGGGGGAGGGGGGCCGACGTGGGAGGGGGGAGGGGTGGGGGTGGGGGGCCGACTTGGGAGGGGAGGGTGGGGTGGTGGGGGGGGCGCTGGGGAGGGTGGGGTGGGGGAGGGGGGGCGCTGGGGAGGGTGGGGTGGGGGAGGGGGGCGCTGGAGGGGAGGGTGGGTCTGGAGGGGGGGGAGGCTGGTGGGGGTGGGAGGAAGGGTGGGGGGGCGCTGGGAGGGGGGAGGGGGGCCGAACTGGGTGGGGGGAGGGGGGAGGGGTGGGGGTGGAGGGAAGGTGGGGGGCTGGAGAGGGGGTGGGGGCGGCCTGGAGGGGGAGGGTGGGGGGAGGGGGTAGGTGAGGGAGGAGGAGGGGGGAGGGGGAGGAAGTAAATTTTTTTTAATGCTAGGGGCAAAACTGTCTTTTCACATTTCAAATATATTAATGTGAGGTCCCTTGGGACCCTGCATTAATATTTTCAACTTTTGGGACTTTTCCAGTATTAACTCCCTTGTGGGGGACCTGTAATTAATTACCCCTTTGTGTTTTGTCTTCAAAAATATTAATGGAAGGGAATGTGATTCCCAAAAGCATTGGTACAGTGACCTTGGGCCGCCAATACATTCAACATATCAAATTCTTAAAATATATATAAGTACGCTTCTAAGTTTTGAACCCAACTCATTTTCATGTTTTAAACAGTGATATGCACAATTAAGGGAGGATTGGGGCTAGTTCTATATTACATATAGATATATGATATTCGGGTTAAATAGCAAATCAACCCTGGAAGTTTTCATAGAGGAGCAAGTCCCCCCTGAAAGTTTTTTTAGGGGCAATTTAGCCCCTGAAATTATTTTTAGGGGCAATCAAGACCCTGAATTTATTTTTGGGAGCAAAGTTAATATGTGGCAAATATTTATGTTGACATGGAATTTTTACTATATATGCTGACATGGACTGCTTTTTATAAAAACAATAATTTTTTAACAATAACACTGAACAGCAACAACAGCAACAACAATAACACTGACAATGGTATCTCACATTGCTTCCACTCTCTTCTTCTTCCTCCTCCTCCTCCTCACACTTCCCTCCTTCTCACTAAACTCCGACGCCCTTCTCCCTCTTGGCCCTGAAAGCAGCGGTGGACTCCGACCCATCAGGCGCCCTCTCCACCACTTGGAGAGACACCGACCCCACACCATGCCACTGGAACGGCGTCGTCTGCACCGTATCCTCAACCGCGTCCCACCTCAGCCTCCCCCACACCCACCTCTCCGGCTACCTTTAACAACTTCTCCTCCTCCCTCCCCTCCTTCCTCTTCCACGCCTCTTCCCTCCTCTCACTCTAACTCTCCCACAACTCTCTTATCGGCATGTTTTCAGGGGTGTTTTATGTTTTTGCCGTTTAAATCCTTCTCATCCTGAATTTCCAATAATCCCAAGCCTCACCATTTTAATGGAGGTGAGGAAACAAATAATGGAAGCTTGAATCAGATATAATGGAAGTTTTTTTTTGAACTGAAGATATAATGGAAGTTACAGAGTGTGTGTGTGACTGTTTGTGGTTCCAAATGGAGAAAATGGTTCAGAGGAATGTTTGCACCGTTTGAAATTGTTAAAAATTTATTGTTTTTATAAAAGCAGTCCATGTCAGCATATATAGTGCAAGAAAAAATTCCATGTCAGCATAATATTTGTCACATATTAACTTTGCTCCTAAAAATAACTTTAGGGGCTTAATTGCCCCTAAAAATAACTTCAAGGGCTAAATTGCCCCTAAAAAAACTTCAGGGGAACTTGCTCCTCTATGAAAACTTCCAGGCTTGATTTGCTATTTAACCCTATCTGATTTTGTCTGTGTTTTGTCAACTATACCAGGCCCACAAAGAATGGCCCAATGTCAAAAAGCCCATTTGACCGAAAATCACATAGTATGAGTTGGTAGCTTCACCTGGTGTGCTTTTATATTGAGGATCAGGAATGACGGTCTATGGGCTGCTGTTTCAATTTTTAAAATAAATACTACCTCCGGTCCTAAATATAGGACCTAATTGACTTTTTTTTGGAGAAATTAAGGTTGCGAAATAGGTTATTAAATGATGACATATTTGATATATTTTTAGATTATACATTAGTTTATAGGTAAAATAAACTATTTTAAGGGAAAAATTAGGTAAATCAATTTATAATTAACTTATTTTGCTTTTTTTAAGGATTTTCTAGAAAAAGTCAATTAGGTCTTATATTTAGGACCGGAGGGAGTATTATCTACCAAGAAGTAATGGTCTCTCTGTTAAACTCTTTTCTAATGTCTGGCTGGAACCAAATCTTTATCTCAAATATGATAGTACCAAACATATTTCATAAGTGGAATAAAACTCTACTGTGAAAAATTGGACTTTTAAAGGGCAATGGGATTATGGCTAAATGTCCTTGAATGAGATAATGCTAGTGATGACAATCTTTAGTTCGGGGTGGAAATAGTTCTGGACAAATTAGATACGAAGATGCTTAATGCATGATTGAAACCATTACACCAATCTTTAATGCATTTTGGAAATGGAAATGGAATGGTGTGGAAAGAATTAGACTCCCTACGAATGAGAGACATATTAATTAAATGGAGTATTGCCAGCGCAAACTGCAATCTTGTAATGATCATACATGTTTAAAATATTAGCATATCATGTCATGCGTGAATGCAAATAGGCGTTTCGATAAAAAAAAAAGTGAATGCAAATATGCGAGATTGTTGTAAGAGAAATCGGTATATATATCTTAGATGGCAATCACTTTTGTTTTCTCAAAGATCCTTTCTTTATATCTTACGAAGGATGTTGGGTTTAAATACTGAAATCTCTTGGGTACAACGATGGGGAGTTGTCACATGGAAATTATGAACCTGCAGGAGCAAGTTGTACATTTTTCAAACAGGATTCAACAAGCCTGAAGACCTATCGATAGTAGTTCTCAATTCATATATAACTATATATTTGACTCTTGTAGCCTGTTCGAAACAATTTTTGTCCTGTGATGCGCACTACTAGATGACATGACAAAAATCATTGGTGACCTTGCGCCACTAATGCCTAATGCTTTCAATATATATCAAATTCCAAAAATATATACAACTACGCTTTTTTTAAGTTTTGAACCCAACTCATTTTCTTGTTTTAATATCGAATTATCAACTTTTCATTAGAGACTATCAATTTTATTTCCTAAGCAATAAATCCAAAATTGTAACTCAATTTCTTAGGTTTTAGTAATGCCTTACCAAATTGAGATATAGACATTTGCAATTTAAGATATAAGTTTGGAATCTTTGTGACCCAAATGTGTAGTTGGGTCGTGTAAGTTGAAATTTTGATATTTATTTTCCCATGTTTGTGTAGGCTTTTCTTGTGATGGGCCTCTTGTATCTGCTGGTCTTTTAGAGTGAAGCTAATTTGTATAGTTTTTTGGGGAAAAAAACTAATGGACCTAATAACAGCTTTGTGAAAAACGTGGGAAAAGAAAAACAACTAACAGCTGTGTCGCACTTTGTTTTTGAAACAAAAAGATTAAAATATTTAATGGACCTAATAACAAAATATTTTGATCCTGTCAGGTAGTACCCTATGTCTATAATATAAGAAACAATTGACTTTTTTAATAGAATAAGGAAGTAAAATAAATTATTTCATTATCACATGTGTATTGTATGTATGATATATTATTAGATTTTGTGTTACTAATGTTATAAGTAAAAAAAAAATTGTAGAAAAAAGCTTGATTACGTTCACCTTTATCACGATGTCCCAAAGCTTCGGTGGCTAGGCTCCGATGAAGTGTTTGGTTGTCGGCCGATAGGGAATCAATATATAATTAAATTGGTCTTATTTTTTTTGTCTTTTCCATTTTTGTCCTTCTCACCTTTATCACTATGACCTACTTCCTTTTTTCTCTCTTCATTAACCCTCTATCTTTATAAGTATACATGTGTCTTTTTCATCTTCTCTCTTTTCTTGGGAAAATTAAAGAAATCTCTTTTCCAATAATAAGGGTATATTGGGAAAATTTTAATAAATGAGTTAGTTAATGGCAATTTGTGACTTATATTAAGGATCAAAATTTAGAGGTGATTAGTGATTTATAATAAGGACCGGAGGGATTATAAGACTAGGAAGTAACATTTTTAAGCTCACACATAAACATCGGGATACATGTACAGGGAAAGTCGTTCTTGGGAAGAACGACTTCTAAGTCGTTCTTCACTAAGGGTGAGCAAATCAAATCAAAAACCGAACTAATTGAAACCAGTTATTTCGGTTCGGTCAATTCGGTTTTTGGTTCTTATTCGGTTTTTTAATTCGGCTATTTTTGTATTCGGTTTTCGGTTCGGTTTTTTAAAAAATAATTTGGTTACCCGACCGAATTAATAAAAAATAATAAAAAAGAAATATTATTTTATCATATTTTTCTTTGGATAAAGTAAAATTTTGAGTTTAAATTTATAGTTTTTGCATTTCTTCTTTTAAATTAAATATAATATGTAATATATCAATATAAAATGTTGAGTTTTATATGTTGAAAATGGAAAAAAAATTCGAATTTGTTATAAAATAAACAAATTTCGGTTTTTCGGTTAAAACCGAAATCGAACTGAATTATTTCGGTTAATTCGGTTCGGTTATCGAAATAATTCGGTTTTGGTTCGGTTTTCATGATTTATACAGTTCGTTTTCGGTTATTTCGGTTTTTACCGAATAACTAAACCGAAAACTGAATGTCCACCCCTATTCTTGACATGAATGACTTTAGAAGTCGTTATTCTCAAGATAAAGTCGTTATTCTCAAGAACGATTTTTAATTATATAGCATATTGATGAATAATTTTTTTCTTGTACCAAATTGGTAATTTTTTTTGTCCTGTAGCATATATGTAAAATAACCTAATTTTCACTCCACTTTTGAATGTTAAACTCAGACTTTAAAACAACACCTAAAAACAGTGGTTTAGGCTCAAACCAAAACTTCACATCTACATTAGCTCAAAAATAACTTATTTTGGAGTGGACATTTTATATTTTTATATACTATCAGACTCATCATAAAATTAGCGACATTTTATATCTAATGAAAAAAAACAGTGCATTTTTCAATTTTATATGATTTAAAAAAGATCTAATCCTAGAAAGTTCTACAATTTTTTCAGGGTAAAATATACATCTTTGAAAAATCATGTTAACATGAAAACTGAATCATTTTCACCCATTAGATATTAAAATGTCACTAATTTTATGGTGAACAAAATGAAGTTATCATTGAGGAAATTAAAAGACTAGATTGGGCCTAAAGTGAAAAGGAGAAAAGCCTATATTTTTGTCATTTTACATTGAAGGTGACCGTTACCAGGATCATGAGAATGACTTCTTGCGAGAACGTGACGGAATTGAACTCTTATCACTTTTGATGGCTCACTCTATCATTGTGTACATCTGGTTATCCAATACTTCTTGGTCAAACTTATATTTCTATTTTCCCTCTAGAATTTAATATTTGAAAAATAATTTCAAACATATCTACCTTGATCATAATCCGATTAGAGAAAAAGATGGGCTGTAAATTAAAGCTCGTGAATCACCTTGCAGGTTCTCGATTTCAAGTCATCAAGAATTAACAATTCAGAATTGGCGGGGATACAACCTATCAAAAGCACCCCTAGAAGTGGAGTATAAGGTAAAGGACAATGAGAGAGCGTGAACGTTCAAGGAGCAGGGAAAGGTTTGCCAAGGCAGTAAGTGGACAAAGGAGGTACTGGGGAAGATGGCGAATCTGATGGAGGAAGTGTCGACGTCTCCAAAGCTAGTAAGAGCTTCGTCAATGAGGCAAAAGGGAGTTCTGGTGAACGTCCAATAATCCCTAGAGCGGAGGATTGGAGGAATGATGAGAGCGGGATAAGTTGGAGATTTTAACAATGAAAACATGTAGGTGAATTAAACAGAATTGCTTAAGAGTGAAAGGACATAAGGGTATATAATACACCTTATATTCTAAGTTCTAACTCAAGTGAAAGAGTCAAATGAAGAGTGGACCGCGCACAAGGATAGGCCACCATGAGGCAAATGTAATTGAAATTTGGCGATTTTGCTTGCTCTGCGTGTGTGGTAAATATGGACTTGGCATACGTTAATTGCAGGAGTTGTAAATCAAATTGAACAAGAGGTTGCATCGATGGGCATAAAACGAAAATCACGTTTACATCATATTAACAAACATGGATGTTATCTTAAAAAAGTCTAACAGCAAGTGAGCTGTATATAAAGATAAGTTCCAATATATAACATGATAACAAGATCATATTACTCTTTTTATTAGGACTCTTTGATAATTATTACATTTCTTCCTTTAAATCTTACAATTCTTCCTAAATCTATTGCCCTCCCAGCGCTGTCACTCAATACTAGAATCTTAGAATCCTCACTAGACTTTGCGAGAAGATATGAATGTAATATCCATTTAAAATGTGCTTATATACTTGCTCCTTTCCAAAATTATAAGAAAAGTACCTGTGTGGTCATAAATAGAAAATGTAATCACCATAAATTAAAGTATAGCAACAAGTAGCATCACTTTTTCACTGAATCTTATCTTTGTACCAGAAAATTTTTAAAAGTCCTATTTGGTTTAATTTTAAGCATAGGGTAAAGACATCCAATTAATATGAGAATCAACGTGCCATTGTGCGTTATGGAGGATTAGGTATTCAAAAGTTTTTTTGAAGGGCAATTTCCCTTCCTTACCGTGAAAATCGTTAACGTGGTCCATATAAGCTACTTGATGATCAACATTAGTTTTTTTAACACTTATATGGTAAATTGACTCATTTTTTCTAACATTTTCAAGGATAGAATTGACAATACTCAAATGCTTTCTGATATCTAGTGTTTCAAAGTGCTCTAACAGAAAACACCCGGATTCTGTTGGTAATTTGGGTAGTGGTGGTTACTTCTACATAGAGTAAAATAAAGCACACATTAGTCCATCTTTTAAAATGTTATAATTCCTTAATTTCACATGCTCACTAAGTTATTGACATGTTTTTAATTCTAGTACTCTTCTCGTTCTATCTATATATATATATATATATATATATATATATATATATATATATATTTCGTTTATAACCCATCTAATTACATTTATAAAATATACTCCACACAAACAATTAACAATCTTCACTACTTGTTAAAACAATCTCAGGCATCTATCACTCATTTTTTCATATGGTTGTATTGGCTAAAGTTGTAAAGTTATTAAAGTTTGAATAGAGATAATAAAGATTTTGTATTCTATAGAAACATATTCAAATTACATTATAAAATAGAATGAGAGCAGCATGCTTTATTGTGATAACAAATTCAAATGAACGGTAAAATTAATTGTCACCTTCATCTTCAAATTTAAATTTTATTAAATATTACCTTTATCGTCAATATTAAAGTTGTTCATTAATAATTATCACTATTTAAGAATAGTAAAGTAAGTTAGCTCTACCATATATATACACTACCTTCTTATAAAATTGAAAATCATTTTTCTGAGTATCGTGCTAAAAAATGCAAGACATTTACTGTTTTCAAAATATAATTAATCAACTAATTAATGGATAGTTAGTTGAGTTGATAAGTGAGTTACAACCCCTGAAAGGACAAGAATGTGTGTTCAAATCCCGCGAGACTCTCTCATTAGGAGAGGGGACAATTTTGCCTATGTATGCAACACTTCTACCCCTTGAGTTCATATTAGTTGGATGTCAATAGGCGTCGGATTACCTGATATTGTTAATAAACCCAAAAAAAATTATAACTAATCAGGTTTTATTAAGTATTTTCAATTGGGGTGTAGTTAGAAGTGTAGGGAATATATAAATATCTTAAAGCAACTGGCTCCCCCTTCTGGAATGTGTAAAGTATAAAACATTCATCTTAAACTGCAGTATCTAAACTAGATTTCGAAAAAATTTCGTGTTATTCATTGCATTTTAGTATTTTACTCGATTAATCAGATATTTTAACAAATATAGTTATTAATTTATATAATTTTTTTACAATTGAAATAAACTTTTGTGACTTGTGAATATGTTTTATGAGTCTTCTATTCAAATTTACATTTTTTAATTATATTATAAGCTAATCTGAAAATGAATTAACACTCTTGTATATGAACAGTTGAGAAAAAATTACGTGATTAAAAAAAGGAAAAGGTAAATCAAAGTATGAGGATGAGAAAATATTGAAAAGCAACTTGCCACGTCTGATAGGGGGGTGAATTTGGAAAAGAAACAAAAAAAATAGAGGCACAAGTGGAGTAAATTAAATTTTATCAAATGGACAATGACAATTAAATTATTATCATTAATTATTAATTAACTATTAAAAATGAAGAACAAAGTTGTACTGTTCAAAACTGCCGAGCCTAACGATAAAGGGCCACCGGCCTAACACTAAAAAATACAGGGAGGTGGCCCAAATGAATTTAATTATGGGTTAAGGTCAATTTTGTTCTACTTATGACTAAATCATAGGATTAAACCCCGGTCATAAAAAACTTAGTTGACTTTTTTTGGAAGATTAAAAAAGCAAAATTGGTTAGTTAATCATAAGCCATAACATATTTGATATTTTGTTAGATGATATATTAATTTATAAGTCAAATAACTAATTTGGAGAAAAAAAATTCAAACTAATTCAATATTTAAGTGATTTATTTAGTTATCTTAAGATTTTCTAAAAGAGTTAACTAGATCTTATATTTATTATCTATCCCTTGTTGAGAGTTTTGACTGACTAGCCATCAAAGGCTGCTCCTGCTGGACAATCGCCGCCGATAATAGGTCTCTAGAACTCATACTCATTTTCATGTTGATTCGTTTTTTTAAAAACAAAGTGCAAGGGCGGCATAAATATGTTTTTATTCATGAAATTTATTTTAATTCATAAGGGTCGAGAGCAGAAAAGGTTTTACGTTTTTTAGATTGAGTACAATAAATATGATCTAATCAAAGATTTATAAAAAGTGAAAATGGACTAGAATCCTAGTACAATACTCATTTGCTTAAAGTTAACTTAAATTTGTGTAAGTAAAAACATGAACCTATTTTCAATGGTTATATAACACTTGTTTAGCTATATACAAGCTATGTCATTTAACTATGCACAAAATAAAATATATTTAGATATCATTCAACATATGTTATATCAAGTGTTGAAGAGTTACATTGGTTTAAGGAGTTGTGATATCTACAATAAGAAAGGCAACTTCTAATTAAAGGACAGGTCTCATATAAGTTTCATCTAATTTGTGCTATGGCTTTTCTGTTTAAATTATGCTTTTGTTTCTTTCATATAAGTTTTAAATTATGGTTTAAGGAGTTGTGATATCATTCAACACTTGTTTCTTTCATTTCATTTTTTTTTAAATTATGCTTTTGTTTCTTTCATGTTGCATTTATTTTTTTCTTATGAACCTATTAAACTAGAATGAACCCTGCGCTTTGCACGGAACTTTCGTCATTTAGTTGTTTTGCATCTTAGTTATAAATACATTAGTTTGTGTTGTACATTGAAAGAGATATCAACCATTCTTAATATATTTGTGAAGATTAAAAAAAACAAACGACTTAATTATTATATAAAATTTTATTATGTTATACTATATCAATTCATAAGTCAAGTTAGTTTGTATACAAATAAACATAAAATTTATAGAGTGATTTTTAACTTGATCGGAAATCAAAATAGCCTATGTATGGAAACAGAAGAAAGTCAAACTTTATTTCTAACCTCCCTCGTCCAAACCCCCTCTCCCCCATGAAAAATAAAAGAAAGTTAGATTTTATTCCTAATCTACCCATCCAACCCCCCAAATAAAATATAGTTACTGTTTTAAAGATATTTTATTTGAAACGAAAGATATTTAAGTTATTGTTTTCGATAAATTAAAAAGATGGTCTATGTTTTTTAATAATAAAAAGAGATGATAACATTAAAATGAAATAAAAGGATTAAATTATCTTCAACCCCCTTTCAATCCTGTGCCCCTCCCCCATAAAAAAATAGAGAACTAAATCCCTCTGCCATTAGTATGAAGGTTGTTTGATGAAATTATTTGAGTTAGGGATGTTTTAGAAGATAAAAGAGAATCTAAGCTATATGTAATATTTAAACTATTACCAATGAATTATTTTAAAAAATAAAAATTTAGATTACATATAATATTTTCAACTTATTAGTCGAGAATTAAAGTCACTCGGAATAAAAAACAAATGAAGAGTCAAATTCCATCTCCAATCTCCCCATCCAAACCACCCCCCCCCCCCCAAAAAAAAACAAGTTTCCCTTAATGAATTTAATTCTCTTGAAAAATGAAAAATGACCATTTGATAATTGACCTACAGTCAAATTCCGTTTTAGATCGTTTCGCATATCAATCGCAAGAGACAACATTTTGGGGAAATTTCAAATCGCATTATTGATTAACACAATCAGAAAATAATGGTATTTTAGATATTTTAATAACGTAATTAATATATATGATTAATGAATTAAACTAAATGGTGATTTCTTGCCTTGATACTGATTCCGTTTGTTTAATGTTGTAATTGGTAATCATATAAATCATTTTAATTAGTAATGGGTATTTCAGATCGCCTAATTATTCTCATTCTTTAATATCCTTACAATTAATCAATCGTGTTAATTACATCATAATAACTTCATATGTCTCTGTCTCAATCATTTCCTGTTGCGAAAAAATTCTCAAAATGTGAGCTCTATGTAAAGTAAATAAATTCATGCATTAATTCTGTCATTAAATAATTTCAAACCGATGCCATTTCATAATTAAAATTGGATTTCGATTTTTTTATTTGTAGATTCAAATTAAAATTGGTTAATGTGATTAAATGAAATTTAATGTGGACAATTAAATTTCAAATACATAAATGATTAATAATTTTTCGAATTTTCCTATATCGCCTAATTATTTTCATTTTTTAATATCTCACAATTCATCAATCATTTTAATCACATCATAATAACTTTATATACCTCCAGATCAATCATTTCCTGTTTCGTAGAAAATTATAAAAATGTGAGAACTATCTAAAGTAACTAAATTCATGCATTAATTTTGATATGAAATAATTTCAAACTGATGCCCATTATTAGCAATTGGATTTCGAATTTTTTTATTTGTAGATTCAAATTAAAATTGGTTAATGTGATTAAATGTGATTTAATGTAGACAATTGAATTTCAAATACATAAATGATTAATATTTTTCGAATTTTCCTATATCGCCTAATTATTTTCATTCTTTAATGTCCTCACAATTAATCAATCATGTTAATCACATCATAATAACTTTATATGCCTCCAGATCAATCATTTCCTGTTTCGAAAAAAATTACAAAAATTTGAGAACAATCTAAAGTAACTAAATTCATGCATTAATTTTGACATGAAATAATTTCAAACCGATGCCCACTATTAGCAATTGGATTTCGAATTTTTTTATTTGTAGATTCAAATTAAAATTGGTTAATGTGATTAAATGCGATTTAATGTAGACAATTGAATTTCAAATATATAAATGATTAACAATTTTTTGACAAGTCTTTGACATTCCATTACTGAAGCAAATCGAATTTAACTTTTTTTTATTTGTGGATGCACTTAAAAGCATTTCAAATACATCAACATTCTGCATTAAAGTTAATAGTTTGACAAATATAATTAGTTGTGATAACTTTGAATTCTTTTTTATGCTCATTCTTTAATTTCAAACCGATGCCCATTGTAAGTGCAAATTGAATTTGTAATTAAATTACGCAATAGACCAATTTCAACGCTAAGAAGATATGAAAATTAAGCATATTTATTATTAAACGTGTATTTCGTCGTAACTAAGACAATTATCCAAATAAAAGAATAGAACATGGAATAAAAGAAAAACAAAACGGTAAAATTTATTCAATGAAAACGATATAACTATAACAAAAGGACTATAATATATCAAAATTTAAAAACATAAAATAAATATATTAATTAAAAATACAATAACACTATATAAATCACGCTTGGCGGTTTTCATGAGGAGTGAATAACCATATGCGACATTTCCTTCTTTTGTGAAGGAGTTGATCAGTTGAGTACACCAAATCTAAGCTGTGCTTGGACGTTTTCGGCGGCAAGGCAATCATGAAGTAATTTCTTCAATCCAAGGTTACCTTTCTGCTCATCGTCAAATAAAGGTATTTGAGATACCGATGAACAGACCGGTACATTTCTGAAGTGCCCTAGCACACGAGCTATTTATAAGCATTTCATAATGCTTGTAATTAATTTGCAAGATTTTCAATTAATTGTATGACATGTCAAATTAATTACAAATTTAAAATTAATTGCAAATCATTATTTAGAATGTAAATAATTGATATTATTTCCGAAAGTCAAAATAAATTGTTAATGTTAATAATTGATATTATTTCCGAAGTCAAAGTAATTTGTCAATGCATGTGCTAGTAGTCCAAATCAATTACATTAATGGTGATTAGCCTAATTGCAAATCAAACTAATTATAAATCGAATTTCTTTATTTATGCAACTGGGACACGTGTCAGAAAACTATGATGCCAAGTGGCAATCACGTCGAAGCTACAAACTTCTAAGATATATAATTGATTTGGACAAAAGAATCGGTTGGGGTGCATGATTCATCATTTAAATGGGTTGAATATCATTCAGAGCAATATATTGATTCTAAATTAAAGTGTCAATTTAGCAAACAAACAAAGTTCTCATTTTGACCAATCAACAAAAAAATTTTATTTATTGCACTTTTTTCCACTGTCAAATACAAAAATTGATTTATTTTCTAAATTTCTCATGACTATATTTTTTCTTGGTCAATAATCTCTTATTAAAAATTAAGAGATTAAACGATTTCAATTTGCTTAAATGTTTATTTGTAAAGTATATTTAAAAGTAAGATATTTTTCTTTGATTATTATGTCATCGGTTCGACCATCGGTCTGACCGTGCGAACCATGACCAAAAGCCCTCTCCGGTTTGTCTTCCTATTCGACTTTTACAAAATTGCTTTCAGGGTAAACGTATTTTCTATTATAACAATATTTGCATATGTTTTAATCTAATCTTGTTTTTTTTTCAAATACATATCCAAACATCTTTCTAAAAGTCAAATTGAAAAAAGTTACTCATACCAACAACACATCCAAACATAATCACAATATACAATCGGACTTTTTTCCAATCTTACTTCTAAAAAAGTCAAATTGAAAAAAAGTTACTTTTCCACCGGCAATCCAAACACACCCTAAATCCACTCCAGAAGTTTCAAAAAAGATTGCTGATCCCCTTAAGTATTTTTGGTGCAATGTTACCCCAAAATTCATAAAATATAACAATCTCGCCCTTTTTCTAAAATTAATTATTCTTGACCGTTATTCTTGACCATGGTGACATAATGTCCTTTGAACCATTCCATCTCAACTTCACCCAATCTCTCTACTCATTCTTCCATCGCCGTTGTACTTGATGAGTCTGAAGTCTCTACGTTGGATCTCTCTCTTTCCCTCCCTCCCTTTCCTTTCCTCTACTTAGGGTCTGTTTGGTTTGAGGGAAGGGAAGGGGAGGGGAGAGAAAATGAGCCCCTCCCCTTGCATGGTTTGAAAAATTGGAGGGGAGGGAGCCCAAAATATTCCCCTCCCCTTCCCTTCCCTTCCCTTATTTTGGACCCCTCCAAATTAGGGGGATTTGGAGGGAAGCAACAATTAAAACTAACTTATCTCAAAAATGCCCACACTCAACCAATGTATAAATATAAAATTAAACATTTCCATCATGATAAAGACCCATGTTTCTTAGCTATATTACGTCATAAAGTTATCTTATTTTTAAAAAAAACTCTTTGTCTATTATCTCCCCAAACTAACAATTTTTTTTTACCAAAAGCTACCAAGTCTTCATTATTGTCACTGCGCAGAGAAAACGAAAGCATATTTAGCAGCATCAATAATTAACAAATAGCTTTACTTGAAAAAAAATTAATTGAGAAACAGCTTCATAAAAATCATGGGAATTAAAAAATCAATTACTCGTATTTTTAAAGGTTCACATGACTTTCAATAATTGTTTCTTTTTTCATTTTTGTGTTGTTGGTAAAAATTATTCTGCATCTCACAACAATCAGCTTATTAAAAGGAGAAATTTCGTTTACACGACTTTGTAGGAGTGAAGGTCTACTTGTTAGGTCTGTAAAATGCACATATATAAAATATATTTTTTTATCGAAAACATATATAAAATATATTGCTTCCATCATAATAAAAGCTGCATTGTTCTAAGTCATATGTAATAAAAGTTGCATTGTTCTAAGTCATATGGGGATAAAAAAATATATTGTTCTAAGTTTTAATGTAATTCAAAATGTAAATTATTTTATATGGCAAACAATTATGAATTAATATATAAGGATAAAATGATAAATTAATCATTATCACCCTCCCCTTCCCTTCTTAACCAAACAAATAATCATTAAACTCTCCCCTCCCTTCCATTCCCTTCCCTCATTCTTATTAGACCAAACAAAGAAATATTAAACCCCCACTCTCCCTTCCATTCCTTTCCCTCCCTCCCATCCCTCCCCTTCCCTCAAACCAAAAAGGCCCTTAGAATCTGAACTTCTTCATCGTCTTTCTTTCTGAAGCATACGCCACAAGTTGCAGTATTTACATATTCAAGCTTCATAAAAATCAGTTCCTACTTTATTTGTAGAATTTCTCCTTAGCATTTTGTCGTATACGCTTCAGACTTCAATTTCCAACATCTATTTGTCTAGCTACCGATTCTCACATTCCACCAGAATTCATAGACATAATATATTGTTTAATTTCATGCAGCATACAAAATAGAAAAAGAGAGCAACTATTATAATCAGTCATGTATATGCATGCTAAAATCTATTTCTAATGGATTAGATGCTCAGATCGATGTGCTTTCTCTTCTTTACTCCTCCACGCACGAACCCTCTATCGCTCGGCGCAGAAAAGGAGGTGACAGTGGTGCTGCGTCCACGAGAAGAAGAGAGCAATGGTGGTGATGGTGACTGTGAGTTTTCTGGGCGATAGCGATGAAGATTTGGGGAGAGAGAGTGACGTCTTTTTATTTTTAGTGGATGAATGAGGAGAGAGATTGGGTAAAGCTGAGGTGGAATGGTTGAAATGACATGTGGCTGCCAGTAAGTAACGCAGTCTACTAAAACGCCGGATTCGGATACTCTCAGTATCCGTTTCTCCTTTTCTTCTCAGTATCCCCTCTTGGGGTATTATTTTATCCATTGAAATTCATCTAAGAGCTCATAATTTGCTACTTGTACCATTAAAAATTAAAGAAATGTATTATAATATAAAATAAATCAAGAACTTTTAATTTTTTTATTTTTGAACACTTTTTGTGATAAAAAATTTCAACTATCTAGACCTATTTCACTTCAATATAAGGATCCATAAGAGATACAGACTTGTCCAGTTAACTGTAAAATTATTTTACAGTTAACTGGACAAGTCTGTATCTCTTATAGATCCTTATATTGAAGTGAAATAGGTTTAGATAGTTGAAATTTTTTATGCTAAAATTTTTTTTATATTATAATACATTTTAGTTTTATTTTTAATGGTATAAGTGATAAATTATGAGCTCTTAGATGAATCTCAATGGGTAAAATAATACCCCAAGAGGGGATTCTGAGAAGAAAAGGAGAAACGGACACTGAGAGTATCCGAACCCACGTAAAACGCCGCTCAACAATAATGGATGCAAGCTTTTAAAAGCCGGACCGAGCCGGACGGTCCGACCGGTCGGACCGTCGGCCGGTGGCTAAAACGGCCGATCCCCTCGATCGGGCCGTTTTACTGTGCGACCCGGTTCGACCCGGAGTTGACCCGGGTCGACCGCTGTTGACCCGGGGTTGACCCGGGTTGAACCGCTTTTGACCCGCTTTTGACCCGGCCAGAAATTGACAACTGCAAAAAAAAATATATCAACAGAAAAAAAATGAACTTGATTAAAAAAATATCTTCATCCTAATTATATTAAGTTATTAAGTATTAACAATATTTATATATTTAATTTTCATTAAATTATTACGTCACCGGTTCGACCGAACGGTCCAACCGTTTCAACCGTTTCAACCATGACCCGCTCAGTTTTCCGGCTCGACGTCCGGCTCGGGTTTTAAAACCTTGAATGGATGTTAAAAAGAGAGTGAGATTGGGGAAATGATTCCAGGCTCAGCGACAAGATGAGAATTTTGTTTCTCATCATCAAAACGACGTAGCATTGTTAAGTGACTAATCTGGACCGTTTATGCAAAAGTAATCTTGGCCCTTGATAAATGACAACAAAGCAGCCAAACCTTCCCCACCATCACACAATGACACAACCCAACCTCTTCCAATACCCAGGTCCCAACCCAATCCCGCCGCCGCCGACGGTGGCCACGGCATGCTGTGTGTTTGTCTCTATCACCCCCTTCATCTTTTAATCAAATCTCCAAAATGTTTGATCTACACATTGCACTAGCACATCTAATGGTCTTCCTTGCACTTGTTTAAACCTCGTCAAATAATAATCAAGTCCATGACATCTTAAAGATCATACAATGTTGTTGCACATTTTTATCTTTGACATTTGAGAGTTTTGTTAGTCTATTATATTCCACAAATTTTCAAAATACTCACTCCATTAAGACTTATTTATTTAATTTGTTTGTATTAAGAATAATATTTAAATTAGTTAAAATAACATAACATTACCAAAAATAGTTGACCAACTACATTAATTCTCACTAATCCTCTCTTTTTGTTTATTATTGAGAAGTTGGTAGGGTTAATTTGGCGAATATTGGAAAATTTAGAAAGATATTTTAACTTTTGAAAAAAAACAAAGCTCACTAACTAACTCATAAATTTTCAAAGTAGAAATATAATTAGTCATATATATATAATATTTCTTAAAAAATTATTAAATATTTTTTAAGAAATCAAGTAATTTACAATATTATCCTTGTGAATTGTACTTAAATTCTCGTACCATAATAATCACCCCTCCCACTCTTTCATTAAATATGAGCATACATGAAAATTATGATTAATGGTAATTAAAAACTATTACCAAGTGTCTTATAAAAGAATTGAAGATCACCATGGACCTGAAAATTTCGCTTGGGGTCAGAATTACCCTAAAAATATTTTAGGAAAATTAATTTGAAGTCCCTCACAAGGGACTTAATACTAGAAAAGTCCTGATAAATTCTCCAAATTAAAATAGGGTCATAAGGGACCTCACTTTAATATATTCTAAATGTGAAAAGACTGTTTTGTCCCTCAGCCTAAGTAAACAAGTTAATGGGCAGGGGTTAACGAGGGCATGAGCAAGTGTAACAACCCCATGGGCAGGGAATAACAAGTTCATGGACACTTCTAACAAAGTTATGATCACCCCTCTAACAAGTTAATGGGTAGGGATTGACGAGGGCGTGGACACGCGTAACAATCTCATGGGTAAAGATTGACAAGTTCATGGGCACTTCTAACAAGGTCATGACCGACCCTCTAAATATAATGACAACCTCTCTAACAAGTTAATGGGTAGAGATTGACGAGGGCATGAGCACGCGTAAGTCGTAACAATCCCATGGGCAGGAAATGACAAGTGAATAGGCTGAGGGGCAAAAAAGTCTTTTCACATTTATAATATATTAAAATGAGGTCCCTTGGGACCCTACTTTAATTTGGAGAGTTTATGAGACTTTTCTAGTATTAAGTCCTTTGTGAGAGATTTCAAACTAATTTTCCCAAATATTTTTAGGCTCAAATCAGTCTGAAGTCATAAAAAATGGACTCAAGATAGCACTGCCCCTGAGGTCATAAAATGGATTCAAGATAGCCTTTTTTGCATTAGATCACAGTAACCCGGAAGTAGGGGTGGGCAAACGGTGTTTCGGTTCAAAACCGACAACCGAAATCTACCTAAATTAAAAATGAAATTGAAACCGAAAATTTAACGACCAAAACGAAACACTAAAAGAGAAACTGAAACCAATTATTTTTTCACATTTTTTGTGCTAATATCATTTTATAAAGGAAACCAAAAACCGGTAAACCAAACTAAAAAGCTACTTAAAAGGGAAACCGAAACTGAAATTGAAAAGTGTGGGAAATAGAAACCGAAATAAAAAAAAAAACGAAACTCATTTGTTTCGGTTCGATTGTTTGGTTTAATTTGTTCACCCCTAGCCCTACGGAGAAGTTTGGTAGTGGACCAGTATTTTGGAAAAAGACAAGAAAGGCCTCATGATTCGTCAAATTGGCCCCACTGTTTGAATGACGTCTCTTCCCGTGCTTTGTAGTGCGGGACTGTGCGTTGTGTAGTTCTTGTACTCCTACTTTTCTATTTGGTGGCCCCCACCACCACCAACTTCACTTCTGTGCTTATCACTTCAAACAAAGCCTACATGTGACACTACACCTTTATATACATACGTCATCACCCCACTTACTACTACATTATAAGTGATAAGCAAAACCCACTTTCTCTCTCGTGTCCTTTTTTGATCTCTGCTTTTATATTTCCCAAGAAGCAGCCTCTGGATCTCAAAGTGTACTGATCAATCATCAAAGTCTGAGACTTCTGTGGTGGGTGCAGTGGAGGGAGGAAGTAAGTTTGCTGCTGTGCATTGCTGTATGTCAGTGGGATATTACAGTGAGATATATTACGGCGCATACGGTGAAGTTGCTAATCCTTTACAATGGCCACAGCTCAGGAAAAGACGACGCCATCATCATCATCATCAGCATCATCATCAACATGTTGTGCACCAGTTGAGAATAATAGCAGCAACAAAGCTTCTGCTAAGTCTGATGCTTCTGGAGATCAGATCAGGAATAGAGCTTCTGTTGCTGCTGCTGCTACCTTGATGGCTTCTGTTGACCCCTCCTTCACTGATCCTCCCCCTAAGACTGCTTCCACTAAAGGTTATAAATTTTTCCATCTTTTTATTAATTTGTCCACCAACATAACATATTTGTGGTTTTACTTGCAACTGACTAATCTGATTCGCGAGAATGTAGGCCCCACAATGGGACCTTGATCTTAGGCTTGGTGGTTGTGTGGGATTTTTTTTCTCTTTCTATATATCACTATTTTTGGGATTTTTTTATTAATTTTTCCATGAATATGTTCGTGTTTTTTACTAGCAAACGACTAATCTGATTAGCGAGAATGTAGGCGCCACGATGCGACCTTGATCTTAGAGCTTGGTGGTTGTGTTGGGATTTTCTTTGGGTTTATGTGTGTTTTTTTTTTGTGAATTCATTTTCATGGACTGATTTTTGTGTCTGACATGATCATGTTGATGGAGGAGTTTGGTGGAATTTTAGAGTTTGGTGAAGTAGAATGAGTGGATTGATTGACTGTATGAAATTGTTTAGTCAATTCTTTTTATTATTTTTTTCCTATTTATTGGTTTGTTTGAGTTTCTTTTTTGTTCTTTTTGTTTACATCGGGTGATTTGATGTCTGACTTGATGATAACGTGAAGATTGAGAAGATGAACTTGGTTGATTTGGAGTTGATTAAGTAGAATTAGTGGATTGACTGTATCAAGTTGTTTAGTCAATTTATTTGACTATCTTGTTTAAGTTGTCTTCCTCAATCATAATTAGCTGACTTTCAATACTCTTGCTGACATAATATCTTTCTCCCTATACTCAGTTTGCTCACTTATGATAAACTTTGTTTAATTGGTTAACGTGAGGAAATATTCCTGGGTGGTGTATTTTGACCTGATTACTTTAATCAAGATTCTCAGAATTTTAAACAGTTATTTTTGGACATTTAACTGAATGAGCTGCCATCTGGCCTATGAAATTGCTTAAAGAAAAGTGATTTATGTTGCGATAATAGCAAATGTCGCATCTACTGATAATCATTCTCAATCTGGTCAAGGAGAGAGTATAGTGTTGGTAGTGATGTCATTTTTTATATATTTTTTCCTTAATGTGTAGGTATCCCAGTCATGATGAGAGCTCAAACCCGCCACCCTCTCGATCCTCTATCTGCTGCCGAGATAGCTGTGGCTGTGGCTACTGTTCGGTCTGCTGGGAAAACCCCTGAGGTCAGTTACAGAATTGGCTTTATGTATGGAGAATATACATCTATTCACAGTTTGATTAATCTCTTTGATTTCATTTCAGGTGCGTGATAGCATGCGTTTTGTTGAAGTAGCTTTGTTTGAACCAGAGAAGCATGTTGTTGCACTGGCAGATGCATATTTCTTCCCACCTTTCCAACCATCATTACTCCCAAGGATAAAAGGTGGACCTGTCATTCCTACTAAACTCCCTCCAAGGAAAGCAAGATTAGTTGTTTATAACAAAAGGTCAAATGAGACTAGCATATGGATTGTTGAACTAACTGAAGTTCACGCTGCAACTCGTGGTGGTCATCACAGGGGCAAAGTCATTTCTTCTGAAGTCGTTCCAGATGTTCAGCCTCCTATGGTATTTAGATTTCTATTACAGCCTCGAAAATTGTGATGTTTTTGGACTTGTAGCATATTCCTCACTGCAAATCTGATTGATGTAACTACGTTGCTGTCTTCCCCATTTCATAAGCATGCATGTAGGGCTTGTAGAGTTGCGAAACCTGCACATTCTGATGGTTCTTTACTAACTTGCGTACTTGGCACCACAATTTCATGTTTAAAATAACTACTTGGTGAGGATACTGGGGAAGAGAATATACTAGGCTATCTTACCCTTGCTTTATGTAGGGAGGATGATTTGAAACCACAACCTTAGAATCCACGGCAAGCGAGCTCACCACTGAGCCAAGCTGACCCTTCTTTCCAAGACAACAAATAAGCCTATAAACTTTTCATATAAGATGCTACTCAAATTTTCTAGGTTTATGATGTTCATGTACGTATGAAGTGTTTGTGAATGTGCACCTTACATTGTAAACTTTACACTGTAAGCTTTACTTGGTACAAAAAGATTATGGGTGACCGGCGCATATTTGCAAATATTTAATGGTTAGATTTGCATCTGAAGCCAGTTTCCTATATATTATTGACATAATTTATGGAAAGCATAGATGATAAAAAAATTTCATAACAAAATAGCCATATAATGATGGTGGGACAGTATAGGATTGATTAATCCATTATAGGTTTCTCGTGCCTAAGTATGCTACCATATGAATAAGCTTGGTTTTGGGAGCTATTGCTATGTTGATTATGACTGTAATTTCCTTGGTGACTTATTAATTTCTCTGACCATCATTTCCAGTTCACAGATGTAATTATAAGTGGTCTCTTTCCATTTCCAGGATGCTGTGGAGTATGCTGAATGTGAAGCTCTTATAAAGGACTATCCTCCATTTGAAGAAGCAATGAAAAAGAGAGGGATAGAAGATATGGATCTTGTGATGGTGGATCCATGGTTAGTTATTGTCAAAATTTCTTCATTTATGTTACTTGTTGATTTTGTTCTTTTAAATCTAATTTTGGAGATTACATTTTCACAGGTGTGTAGGATATCATGGTGAAGCTGATGCTCCAAGCCGCAGACTTGCTAAACCATTTATCTTCTGTAGAACTGAGAGTGATTGCCCCATTGAAAATGGTTATGCCCGCCCAGTTGAAGGAATCCATGTTCTTGTAGATATTCAAAACATGGTTATTCTTGAGTTTGAGGACCGCAGACTAGTCCCACTTCCTCCTGCTGATCCATTAAGAAATTATACACCTGGTGAAACTCGGGGAGGAGTCGACCGAAGTGATGTGAAACCTTTACAGATTATTCAGCCAGAAGGTCCAAGTTTTCGTGTTGATGGGCATTTTGTTCAATGGCAGAAGGTGGTTATGTCACTGTGGTTATTCTTGAAATTTCTTTGTCAAATTGATGTTCTCTAATTCTTATTTTCGATTGACAGTGGAATTTTCGTATCAGTTTCACTCCTAGAGAGGGCTTGGTTATATATTCTGTAGCCTATGTTGATGGTAGTCGAGGCCGAAGATCAGTGGCCCACAGGTTGAGTTTTGTTGAGATGGTTGTTCCTTATGGTGATCCAAATGATCCTCACTATAGAAAGAATGCCTTTGATGCTGGGGAAGATGGGCTGGGTAAAAATGCCCATTCTCTTAAGAAGGTTGGTATTTGATTTGTTTCAATAATTTTTTTTTTCCTTTTTACTTTTGTTCAATCATTAATCTTTTGTCTGATTTGGATGGAATTGAATTTGTTTTGTATGTCATTGTCATTGTAGGGCTGTGATTGTTTAGGCTATATCAAGTACTTTGATGCGCACTTCACAAATTTTACTGGGGGTGTTGAAACTATTGAGAACTGTGTTTGCTTGCATGAAGAAGATCATGGCATTTTGTGGAAACATCAAGATTGGAGAACAGGTCTGGCAGAGGTTCGACGCTCTAGGAGGCTGACAGTATCTTTCATATGTACTGTAGCAAACTACGAGTATGGATTTTACTGGCATTTTTATCAGGCAAGTTATATTGTGTATGTTGACTCGTGTGATGTGTTTAAGTAGATTGATGGAATGGGAAATTGATTTTGATTGCTAGTGATTTAAACTTTAGCAAAACAACTGCATGAAGTATCTTTAGGTTTGAGTTCTAAGGCAGTATGCTGGAAAATTTCTTGGAGTTTCCATCCTATCTGTGGACGAACATGGCAACCAACTCTGAAAGAAGGAATCGATAGCAACCCTTGCTTACAGATTTAACATCTGTAATGAAATCTGATCTGGTAGCATGGCTATGAAGCCAATGTATTTGGCTATTTGCCTATTCTTGGCCTATTTGGCTTCCTATAGTCATCCATTTGTTTCCTGATTCTCTTTTTCTATGTAATTGTGTTGCATTTATCAGTCAAACTTCAAGCATCCAAGTCAATCAGCTTCATGAACATTATTTTCTTGCAGGACG
Source organism: Mimosa pudica (assembly GCA_029929735.1). Classification (NCBI taxonomy): domain Eukaryota; kingdom Viridiplantae; phylum Streptophyta; class Magnoliopsida; order Fabales; family Fabaceae; genus Mimosa; species Mimosa pudica. The sequence goes on along the minus strand of JAKELP010000017.1, from coordinate 5,645,508 downwards.
GGAAAATAGAAGCTGAGGTCAAGCTCACAGGAATTCTTAGCTTAGGAGCATTGTCGCCTGGTGAAATTCGAAAATATGGCACAATGATTGCACCTGGATTATATGCTCCTGTTCACCAACACTTTTTTGTTGCTCGTATGGACATGGCAGTTGATTGCAAACCTGGGGAAGCATTCAACCAGGTCTATTCTTTGTTCATCTCACATGAAACAGATGCCCTTTATTTGTTTGGTTAACAGTTTTATTTGTTATAAGCGACATATTTAACTTTTTTACCATTTCTCCTTGTACGAATTATGGGGTTTCTTGAATTAGATTATTTGAAAAATTCAGACAGCTTACTTCGGTTACTCTGTTTATTCTATTTAGAGGGTAGGAATTTTGAAATAGACTATGAGGAATAAAAATTTAAAGGCAAACAACCTATAGTGTAAGCAGGCATAAGGTGATTAACTTTTCCCTATGTATATTTCCCTCGAGCTTATTATTGTTAGCAAGGCATTGCATTAATTCTAATGTTGGCAAATAGTTTGTATTTGATTACAGAATTATTTAGCTTATTCTTAAAAAATTAAATAATTACTTAAAATTTGACTGGATTGACTGGATACTGTGCAGTTTAGTTATACTATCTATAGAACACCAAAATGTCTTAATTTGATTAAAACTTTTCGTAAAATTTAGTTTAAAAATGTTATTGCATCATAATTCATTTTAAACAATGATAATTAAACACATAATTTAGCATGTATGGAAGTTGAAAATATCATTCAGGTTGTTCAAAATATCATCATTGTTTAGGTGAAATGATAGTTTTAATAGATTATCATTCTACACAAGAATGATCTTCTTTTTAACATGTCAGATAATGAATAAATATTTGATGTAGCTTCCCATGGCTTCTTTTTTTGTTTTCTCGTTCTGTTGACTGCTACATAAAAATCGAGAAGTTTAGTTCTTTTGTTAAATTAGTATTGCTATGCGATAGCTGGTGTCTGCTTTCACCAGTTGCTTATCCTTTCCTTTGTACAGGTTATTGAGGTTGATGTCAAAGTTGAAGAGCCAGGGAAGAATAACATTCATAACAATGCATTCTATGCTGAGGAGAAGCTGCTTAAATCAGAATTAGAAGCGATGCGTGAATGTAATCCATTATCTGCTCGTCACTGGATTGTAAGTTTTCATACTTGTATATTTTTTTTCATATTACTCTCTTTCTCTATTGTTGACATTCTTTCTGATCCATGGTTTATATCGCGAATGTGACTTGTCTGAAATCTTGAATACTTGTATACCTCACCATTCCTAATAAAACTCTGGATGATTTATACTTTTTCGGTTGTGTTTATCTATTCATAGCTCGGCGCTTCTTCCTCTTCCATTTTATATCTTGATATAAATTGTCTGACCAGATTTATTTAATATATCTTAAAAGTATATACAATTAATTCTGTAGTTTCTGGAATATTAACTGGGTTAATACTTGTTTGAAATAGCATTTTAATTGCTTCCAACTGTAGTTGCTAACGTGATTTCCGATTTTAGGTAAGGAACACAAGGGCAGTCAACAGAACTGGGCAGTTAACAGGTTACAAGTTAGTGCCAGGCTCAAATTGTTTACCATTGGCTAGGCCAGAGGCCAAGTTTTTAAGAAGAGCAGCTTTCTTGAAGCACAACCTTTGGGTCACAGCATACAAATCTGGTGAGATGCATCCTGGAGGAGAGTTCCCTAATCAAAACCCACGCGTTGGAGAGGGTTTGGCTACTTGGGTTCAGAAAAACCGCTCATTGGAAGAGGCTGATATAGTTCTTTGGTGAGTTCAATTGATTCTAATTTTGAGATGATTGAATAATTCTCAAGTAAAATCAGTTCTGTAAAAGATTTTGTTTGCCACTTCTGTAACCAGGAAAGACCATTAGATGCAATAGTGAGGAGGGTTGATCATAGAGTCTATTAAAAAAAGGGAGAGGGATACCATAGAGAACCCTTAAATAAGTTATTTAGCGGAACCTTTTGATTAATAATTTATCAAAAAATAAATTTTTTGATAGAGTATGATGTCATTGTGTAATACATATAGCCGACCCCACTCAATGAGATAAGGCTGTGTTTTTGTTGTAATCAGGAAGAGCCATATACAAATGTCTAGGATATCCTTTTGTGAAATGCACCTCTTGCATGTGTATATATTTATGTTAGGCTTGGTCTTTCTATCCATTACCTGAGAAACTCTTGTGCACTCTACCTTGTGTGCACATGAGTTTGTCACAATCTGCTGAGATGAGGATTTGGACTTCTATTATAGTCTATAGATTCTGGCTCCGTTTGTTCCTTAGCATTCAGTATCTAATTTAATGGCAATGTTTCAGGTACATATTTGGCATAACGCATGTTCCTCGATTGGAAGATTGGCCTGTGATGCCTGTGGAACACATTGGTTTCACGCTCATGGTATTTTTCTCAATCAGTTTATGGGATTTATGCCTATACCTTTCTGTGTGCAAAGATTTTCTCTAACAAATTTATGAATAACATGGACATTGTTGCACCAAGATCAACTTATTTATCATAACATCCAAAGTTTTAAGTAGCCATGCTTTGTAGATCCTCCAATTTGCAACTAGTCTAGGACTGAAACACATTAAAATGATTTTACAAAACCAAAAATCCATACTATCATGTTTTACAAATTAAACTTGATCCTGCCTTAAACATTTTTCCAAGTCATGAAAAAATAAATAAAAAACCAATTTAGCATGTACAATTTAGCATGTTTCGTAACAAAAGTATTAAAATTTGTTTTCATGATGCAGCCTCATGGTTTTTTCAATTGCTCGCCAGCAGTGGATGTACCACCTAGCACAAGTGATATGGAAGACAAGGAGGTCATACCATCCAAGCCCAGCCAGAACGGCCTCATTGCTAAGCTCTAAATGAACCCAAACATACTTTGATACTCTAATATTGATGCCTAATTAGTGTGTCTATGATTGCTTCTTATAAGATGCCAATGAGTTTCTTATGGTCTACCTGCATACTTAAGAACAACTATCTGTGATGTTTCAATTGGTGCCTCATTTGGGATTTGAACCTGCTAGTCTATTTGCTTGTATTATGAAGATCTCAATTAAAACTTTATAATAAATTGGTGAATGTTGTAATACTATGATTTGGTTAGTGTCTGAAATAATAATTCAACAAACGCATGATTTACATATTATGAATGAACATTTTCATTATCAGACCCAATTAGTTGGGATAAAAAAAGAACAATTCATAATATTTTTTAGGGCAAAAGCGCTGATCTAACAATTAACTATTTCAATTTGGGCAAAAATAATAAATGACTGTTTCGCGGTGCATAAATAATAACCAACTTTGTGACCCGGTGCAAAAATAATAAAACCGGTACTAAATGTTAATTTGTAGTTTTGTAGAACCTTTCTGATATTATTTTCTAAAGTAAAAATACCTTTTTATCCCCTCACAATTAAAACTAAACTATTCTTCCTTCTGCCTTCATCTTTCCATGTTAATTAGTATCAGTAAGTTTTAATTGGGAGGGGCAAAAATGTATTTTTCACTTTGAAAATAATATCAGAAAGGTTCCACAAAACTACAAATTAACATCCAATACCGGTTTTATTATTTTTGTACCGGGTCACAAAGTTAGTTATTATTTATGCACCGCGAAACAGTCATTTATTATTTTTGCCCAAACTGAAATAGTTAATTATTAGATCAGTACTTTTGCCCTATTTTTTACTGCTCATTACTTTTTAGCTTGGTACGTTTTAGCTTGGTACGCCAAAGACTAATCAGCCACAAATCTAAGATCCATTTCTGTTGCTAGCCAATGAGTTGCAGCATATATATTATGTAATCGAACCCCCAAACAGTTGGTTAAACACACGAGTATACTAATTACTCAACCAAACTAAATTGGTTACAAAATATGATTTAATTGTAAAATATGTTTATGCTTATCTCACCCACTTTCTCTATACGTAATGTCGCGTGTGGTCTTCCAATACGACCTTGTTTGAGAGTAGGGATGAACAAAAACTCAGTGGCTTGACTGGACCTGACTCGGCTGAAGCTAATTTGGTCTTAGGATCAATTGGTCCAAAACCATAACAATAGAGACAAGATCAAATAATATATTCTCCAAATTTAAAAATAAACCTTATAATAATTAATATTTAGTACACTATTTAAAAAATACCCCTTAGGATCTAATGGTTTCTTGACAAAAAAGAGATGTCATGTGACCCGAAGGACATGTTCTACCTGGTTATGGTCCTGGGTCACATAGAATTGAGTCACGTTTCAAGTCAAAAAGTCAACACAATGAATTTTAAGATAAGATTTATGACATATAGAGTTTGGTCTTACCCGTCTTATGTGAACCCCTAGTTTAGAGTTCCTTAATTGAATAATACTCCGCTGGTTCTAAATGTAATATCCATTTAATTTTGTTTGGAAGTAAAGAAGTAAATTAAGCCTCTAAACTATAATATATGTCACATGTAAATATATTATAGATTAATTTATAAGTAGAATAAATTATTTTTTAAGAAAAATGATAACTATAAACAATTTAAAATAATTAATTTTAAATCTTTAATTTCTCCAAAAAAATTAAAGTGGTTTTATAATTAGGTTGGACAAAGTAATTTCCTGTAGGTGATTAAGAAAAATTTAGGTGACAAAAAGAGAAGAGCTCAATTATTTTTGGGAGGGAAAGATTCTCCAAAAGGACAAGTAAGGAACTCAAACTTCCAAAAGGACAAGTAAGGAACTCCAATTTACAAAAAGGATAATTAACAATTGGAACATACCAATTAACAACTAGAACATAGCAATTAACAATTGTCTGGTTCCTTAATTGTTCTTTTGGAAATTTGAGTTCCTTACTTGTCCTTTTGGATATTCGGAAGTGTTTATTTGTCATTTTGCCTTCTCCATTTCTCAGTTCCATTCAAATTCATCAATTTTCTCCACCCTCTTATTTTTTTTAATTCTATGAAAAACTTCATTTTCACCATTTTTAATTTACTTTTTTTTAAAAAAAATTGATCCAATGTTTTTTTTTAGAAATAAAAGTGAACCTATCAAGTTTCTTGGACATGTTTCTGCTATCATCATATACAGCTAACCATTTAACGATATGCACTTTTTTTGTGAACAAACGGTTCAACATGAATCAACAACAGTCAAAAATCAAAATTATGGCAAAGCACGCCATCTATCAACAAGCTGCATGACATGATCACGAGATTTTGCAGAAAGCTTTTGAAAAATTACATTCTTGAAATGAGCAGCAGCACTTTCTCCCCCACGAGTGGCCAATTCAAAGTACACTACTGCTTTCATCATCTCTCCCTCCTCCTGTACACAATCATTCCCTCCATTATACACAATCCTTTTACCAATGTAAACAGACATAATAAACTTTACACTTAGACATAATGTATTAGTATTAGATTTAACATTTGAATCCTTTAGCCATCAATCATCATCACTATATGCCTATGAATTACTTAAGCATATAACTATGTGGTTATATCAATTTTTGAGAAAGTTTAGAAGTAAATAAATAATCATGCCTCATTAATGAACTCAAGTTGAGATCAAGCTTGGTCTCTCGCTCATGAATACGCACCATGTGAATTTAATGAGTTGTGTAAACATGTGTGTATCATTGAATTTCAAAACAAGTCATTCATGAGCATCATATTCGGAAGCTCATTGGTTGCATAAAACTAGAGAAATTCTTGTGTGAACCCGGTGCACCACGTCATTTGTGATCTGACCAATCACAAGTTGACACATACAGTCTGATGTGGAATTTCTAATTTGACGTGGCACCCTAAAAAGCTCAACTAACTTTAAAACCATTTTTATTTACATTGTAAAATAAAAAACACTGAAAACATGAGTTTTAAAAAATTTTATCGGTTAGTTGGGTTTTTCTGGGGTGCCACGTCAAATTAAAAATTTCACGTCAGACCGTATGTGTTGACTTGTGATTGGTCAGGCCACAAATGACGTGGTGCACCTAGTTCACACCTGCAATCTCAGACCATTTAGAAGTGCCTCGTATTTTTTAAGTCATGTTTTCCTATATGATTGAGAGAAGATCACATACAATTTGTTCATTGCCTTTATTCCTTTGAGAATGTTTGAAATAAGAAAGCATAGATAATACTTACAGAAAAGAGGGCAAGTCCATGCTCAAACTGAGCTTTACTATGACCATGGTCCGCAGCCTGCTTCATCCACTTTCTTGCTAGTTTAAGACTATGATTCAATCCTTCCCCAAAGGAGTAGCATACGGCTATATTGTACATGGCACGTACAAAACCACCTTCAGCAGCTTTCAGATACCATTTAGCCTATTCGAGGAAAGTTGTTAAAAAGCCAAGATCAGAACAAATCATTACATAGGTCAACCATCAACATTCAGAGTCAATATAAAGAAGGAAATAGCATACACAAACTTCAAGTATTATAATGAAATCATATGGAATATCTGCCTTGCCCCTACTAGTTAAAATAAAAAGGGTCAACCCAGTTCTAGTCCCCACTTCGTGAGAGCGATAGGGAAGGGAATATATACTAGGAAGCGAGCTTACCGTTGAGTTAAGTCTCAGCCCTTCCGATACTAGTTAATAATAAAGAAAAAAAAAATAGAATGGCTCAATCATGATTAACAGTGAGAGGATTGAATAGAAACATACAGCCTCATTCATATTACTATCAATTCCTTGACCCCGATGTAGGCAAAGTGCTAGTTGATATTGAGCACGAGCATTACCCCCTAAAGAAGCTTTATACAACCATCGTAAAGCCTCCTTGCTATTAGGAGGATCAGCTGCAGAAAATATTAAATCCTTATAATCTCAGTTTCCATCATCATAAAAACATTTTTCATTCAGGCTTGTATGAGCAAAGCATTCATTAAAGATTTACATATACAGAATGCAGATACAATATACAGTGATATAATTGACTCTGCTGATTACTTTTCTGTCAATCCTCAATCAACCACCGATTATAATTGAAAGTGGCAATTGCATATGCAGATTAAATAGCACAGATAGTATTACATATAATACTTCTCCACATAGCTAATACTCCCTCCGCTACTACTTATAAAGTTAACTTTTTGTACTGGATAATGAAGCAAATTTGACTACTAAATTGTAACATATACTACTTTTAATTAGATTATAGGTTAATTTATGGTTAAATTAAACTAGTTTAGAGGAAAAAAGAAAAATGTAAACATGTTTAAGTCATTTATTTTGCATCTTAATTTCTTAAAAAAATAAACTCGATCTTATATGAATAGACGGAATAGTAAAATATAAATGTCCTAGTGTTATACTGTAGATTGGGTTCGGTGAGGTGGCGCACAAAGTCGAAGGGGACTAGTGCACCTATATCTCTGATCTTGGTCAAAACCTTTAAATTGCAGCATATGTGAAGCCCAACTCTTTAACTCATCATACACAGGTCTATCAATCTCCTTTGGCTTTGTTAGCAACCTGATCAATCCCAATCCACACATCCCTAAACCTTGGACATTACAAAGTGATTTTTTTTATACTTCTTACAAAGTGATTTATTTAGGGGAAATCTCACGTAAAATACATTTGATTTTCAAAATCATTTTAACTAGTTGAATAGTAGTATTAACTAATGAAATATCAGTATTTACTACTTTAAATCTTCTTTCTAGGTTTTTCAAATTCAACTATCATTTGTTTGAGATTTTCCCATTTATTTACACATTTGTTTGAGATTTTCCCATTTATTTACACATTGATATTGTGTTTTGTTGGGGAGAAAACTTGGAGCAAAAGGAAATGGGAGGAAGAAAAAATCAAAGAAGAAGTATTCATTTTATTCATCAGGCTTTTTTCCCCAAATAAAGGCTTTTTTCCCCAAATAAAGAACACATAAAAAATTCATTCTCTCTCCTATTTTCTCATCCCAAGTTATTTTTTGTTACCTATGGATATACCACCCACATGTCAAGTGAGATTAATCCCTCGTTGTTCTGAAGTCGGGGTAGACAACTTACTTGTGAATTTGCTCCATTCGCAAGAGTTAGGGATTAAACCCCAACCACTTGTTTAAGGGATGAGAGTGCTTACCACTTAGACACTCACGCCAACCCACTAGGTTAATCCCAAGTTTTTTCTCCATCCAAACAAACATAGCCAAAACATAAATATAGTACCTTGCAAAAAAGAAAGGCCCAAATTGCATTGTCCAGCAGGGTCACCAAGTTGAGAAGCCTTCAAATAAAGAGAAACTGCCTTGGATCTCTCACCCATCTCCCAATAAACTAACCCAGCATCAACCATGCCCAGCGTTGACCCACGGTCAACAGCTTTCATAAAACACTCCAAAGCTTTCTCTCTACTCACACCAACACCTCCTAAGCCATGCTTATATCTCTTCCCCATTTTCACCATCAAAATGGCCTCCCTCATTGGCCTAAGCGCCTCCCACCATGACTTACACACCAACGACACTGACTTCACGTTCGGGAAGTTAAAGCAGGCTGCCACTTTCACTAATATGTCCAAAGGAAGAGCAGAGAAATCAGTGGCCAATGATGATGATGATGAAGGTTTTGGTTTTGATGACATGGACATGGCTGGTGAGCTTAAAGGAATTATTGTTGAGGTATTTTTATTAATGGAAGGTTGTGTTGTATAGTTATGGAGTAGGTAGCTCATTGTTGTTACATGAAGAAGATGATGATGACTTGAATAATTAAATTTGTCATTTCTAATTTTTTTTTATTATATTGTTTTCGTTTTGGTTTTTTTTATGGTTGTTAGTTTTTTCTCAATTTTGGCCATGGACTTTTTGATGTTGACTTATACCATATAGGAATTCAATTAAAAATGAAAAAAGAAACATATTCGATATTACTACATGGCTATGGAAATTCGAAATATTATATAAAACAACTAAATTATTAATTTAACGTGCTCAAATTAAAGAAACGTTTACAATTATGGAAATTCTACACGTTCTACAAAGGAACTAGACTATAGGATAAATAAATACTAGGAACTTTAACGTCATAATTTAGAATAGAAGTCATTTGGGCGTTTTTGTTCAATTTTAAAATAAATATTATTCGGATTTGGGCTTACTTTAACGCTATATATAATTAAACCGAAATCTGAATATCGTAAAACTTTGAAAAATAGATATGGAAACCAAAACTAAAGATTGAAAAGAAAAAAAAAATGAAAGTGGTTTGGTTTAGTTGTCAGTTTCTGTTAGTTTTGCTCACCCCTTGCTATCACTGTTGGAGAGTCATTTACACATCTAAGTGAAGCTAAGAAGGAAGAGCTACCCGAAGGTAAGTAGTGTTGAATGGAAAAAAAAGGGCTTACTTGTAGCTCTAGAGTTTACAATGAAAAGTCCTAGTGGATTATAAATTTGATGTCATACTCAGATTATGGGTGAGTCCAATCCCTTTTATAAAATTTATGTATAAAAAATCTCATTTTGAATTTTGGAAGAATTCGGGTAAAAACAAATATTAGGAATTTGAGAATTTGGATTTTGGTTAAAAATTAATTCAAGAAATAGTTTGCATTTTAGTGAGACGTTGACCGCAATCAATTGGGAAAGCACATTTTAAATTGGCTGAAAATCATACTACTACGTTGGTATTGCAATTGAAAGTAGTTCACATATAACAACAGTTTTTTTAAAAGTGCAGAGATTTTTCAAGACAACTTATGTAACGTTTATTAGGTTAATCATATCCATTCGTATTGCTGATAAAAAAAAAAATCTCATTCGTCTGAATACGTCATCCGAGTTATATTTTGCGATGTCCATTGCTTGAAAGGCATCTTTTTCTATGGTAATAAAAAAACATCTTTTTCGAAAATAATAGTAATAATAATAAAAGCAGCACATTCTGATTTGGAACAATGGATATAACGAATTTTGACCCTAACGAATCAATTGTCAACTAAAAATTATATAATTTCTTCAATTGAAAATAATTCCTTATTATTCAATTATGGATACAATTATTTTCAGTTGAAAATAACTCCGTATTATTCAATCAATAAGACAATAACTCAGAACCGTATATAATTTATTCAATGATTGGAGGGGCAAATCTTATCTGTGATATTTGTTTTTGCTGAAATTTGAAGTCTTTGAGGCTAATATTTTTTGTAGTAAACTATTCAATTATAACATTTTGATAACATTTGGGCAAATTTATTTTCAAAAATTTAACACACACACATATCATTTACTAGTAAATATTTTTTTCACAAAATTTACTAGTAAATATAAAATCTCATAAGTTTACAACTTTACACCAGGATTATTTAATTGCAAACCTAACTGAATATAAGTAAAGGTTGTTCACGGGAAATTCTTGTCCAAAAGATTTTTAGGATGAGACAAATCAAGATGGAATGGGACATGTGACGAGACATTTGATGGGGTTTTACAAAGAAGGTTTCTTATGGTAAATAATTTCATCAATTCTAAATATAAGATCAAACTTATTTGAAAAATTATACTAAATAGATTATGTCAAAAAGTTTATATCCATTTTTTCCTCAATACTAATATACTTTATTTATAAACTAGTTTTAGTCTATAGTGTAGTTATATATAACATGTCTCATAATTAAAAGGTGTATTCAATTTCACAATAAATGTGAGTTTGATCTTAAGGATTGGAAGGAGTGGTTTCTTGCCATTTCTTTTTTTTTTATAACGGTTTCTTGCCATTTCTATCATAGATAATATTTATAAATATAAAATTATATAACATATAATAAATCATTATTGAAAAATAAATTTCGATTGCACAGTTTACATTTTAGATTTTATAAATGTTATATGAAACTATCTTATTTCTGTAGAAAGTTTAGTGCACGCTTTAATTTAAGAGGTGATTTTAAAAATGGAATTTTCTATCACCTAATTTTATATTAAAAAATATTTTGAAAAGACAGAAAGCATATATCAGAAGGACAATTACCAAACAGACAAATTTTTTCATAGTAAAACATGTCAATTCCTAGTGGACCTATTAATGATTTAGGCCGACTTCCTATTTTGGGCCCATCAACTCGATTGATTTAAAGTTAGTGTCGTTTTCAGCCCAACCTGTCCAAACTTTGGGTTGGCCCATTGTACATCTTAAATTTTTCGATGCCCCACAACTTTATTAGCAATCTCATTAGTCATAATTTGACTTAACAAATATCTTATACTAATTGACTTAATAGCTAATACACATAAATAGTTTGGCACACACTTTCCTTATTTTCCTATGTAATGTAATCTATAGCTTTTAGCTTTGATAATATAAAGAAAAATGTGACCATGTTTTGAAATTACAATCCGCCACCACATTTGAAGGACAGATTAAGTTATACAAATAACCTTGAGGTTTAATTTAAGGTACACCCAACACCCCATAACTTTTGTAAGGATAAAAGTAACCATGTGATTATCAAAGTGGGATGAAAGTGACTCTACTATTAATATTCATTTAACACCGTTACTTTTCAAGATTAATTAGGGTGCCACTTAGATGCTTATTTATAATATATAACTTAATAAACCAGCAATTTTTTTCACATCAAGAATTGCCTCGGCAATATTTTAAAGAAATTGCCTAAAATACACTTCTCATTCCTCTCTTCTCTTTCTTCAACCTCACTTGCCTTCTTCTTCCAACGTTATTAATGGCAACCTACTCCACCTTTATCCAAACCCCCAAACAATAGTAGAGCATCTACATGGTACCCTAACCTTGAAAAGTAACAATGTTAAATGAATATTAATAGTAAGGTCACTTTTGTCCCGCTTTGATAACTACGAGTGACTTTTGCACCTAAAAAAACTATGGGGTGTTGAGCTTGAGCAAAATTTCAACATCATTTTTAAACCTTTACCATTTGAAGGACATTAGTTTACTTTAATCACATCATCAAATGCACATGTTTGGATAACTCTCAAACTTAGGTTTGAAACCACGACAAACAACACTCATAGATTTTTCAGAATATTTTTTTCTGTCAAAACCTGGTTTTAATTAAGTTAGACAAACACACACAACTTTTTCAGAAAAACTTTTTTAACTGAAAACCTAGGTTTAGAGAGAAAAACCTAGCTTTTTCCGAGAGTTATTTTTTCAACTTTTTCGGAAGCTATTCTCCAAAGTTTGCTTGGATATAGCTTTCAGAGAATAAATTCTAGGGAAAAAGCTTAAAAAAATTTCTGAATAATAGATTCGGGAAAATAACTTTTGAAAAAGCTGAAAAAAAATATATTCAGGCAAAACCTAGGTTTTCTGCCTCAAATCTAGGTTTTCAGATAAAAAAATATTCTAAAAAACTGTGAGTGTTTGTCTGACTTAACTGAAACCCATAGGTTTTGAAAGAAAAAACTATTCTAAAAAAACTTTGAATTTTTGTCTGCCCTGATTTCAAAACCTAGGCTTGAGGGTGCGACAAACAAATAAAATTGTTCTTTTTTTGACATTGTCTCTTAGCTAGGGTTATTTTAATATAGTTTACAAGATGGTGAATTTCATGGATATTAATTATACGTGTCGACACACACACGTATAATAAGGGAAAATCAATATTCAAGTTCATCTAATTTTACATCGTTTTGGGGTCTCAACTGTCCAATGAAAGTGTTTTTTATTTTCAAATCGGGCCTGACAATGATGCTCGAGCAAGGATTGTAGCTACCCTACAATTACAACACCTAATTCAAAATATAAACTTATCTAAAATATGATGTTCCAAAAAAAGATGACTAAAATCATATTAGATATGTGAAAAAAAATATAACTTTCTTTTCTGAGAATAGGTGAAATGAGAGGTAAAAGAAGCATATAAATAAGAGATAAAATAGGAAAAACATATTATAAAATTGTACATACAATTGGACTAGAATAAACAACTTGCTTCTCATACTCTCATGCCCATGAGGACAGAACCCACAATATTATGAGTTAGTTTCCGCACCATTGAATTGTGGTTCAACCTAATTAACCCTTTTTCTAAAATTTGAATTTATAAAAGAAAGAAAACAAAACCAAACTGTAGCTCATAAAAATTAAAACTCTATCAATGTATTATTGGAGGTGATAAGCGACCTTACTTTTATGAGGATGGAATAGTAAGTTTCAATCCTAAGAAACCTGCATTTAAGTTTTAATGTTTGAAAGGGATTAGTTTCAATTCCAAAGTGGAATAGGTATGTGCTTAATTCTATAATAAACAAAACCGTAACAAATTTTGGATCATATAAACCGGATTGAGTAATATTCCTTCTGCGTTTTCCTTCTCGATCTAGTTTTATTATTAATGTCATCTTAATTATTATAATACTTACATACGTGTGTGTGTGTGTAATATAAATTGCACATAAGGAAACAAATTAGCAATCAACATTTTGCCACAATGGTCTATTTCAACTTTTTTTTAAATAATTAAATTTTAGGAAGGGGTTTGGGCTCAACCCAATCCAAGGGCAGGACACCTAACTCATGATCCACTGGGGTCTGTCCCTGTGGGCTCTGGAGCATGACCAGCAAGCCCTTTATGTATGTCCACACATGTAGGTTACTCCCAGTTTCACTTAGCTACAAAGATGTCTCCCCAAGCGCCGCGATGAAGACACAACAAAGTGTCACTCGATCGAACCCGCGACGTGGTGGTCAACCTAACGTTCATTGTCCAATCCCTTCGCCACTGAACCCACAGACGATGGGAAGTCTATTTCAACTTTGCTTTTGCTTGGTTTAATAAGCTTTCAGGTGGGCACAATCAAAGTTTTTGGGTCAATTAATAAATTTTGAATTAAATCCGCTGTGATATTAAATTTTATGAAAACTAACACACACAAAATGCACAAAAAAGTTTTTTTTTCTTCACGAACAGTTTCGTTTTGGGTCTATCTTCAGGCATATTAAGTATATAATATATATTAGTTACTAATATTTTAGTCCTCAAGTCGATGGAGGACGAGTATATTAATTCTAAAATTTATCACGGATTGGTTATAGAATCGACAATTTATTCTTTTAATTTGAAGGCTTGTGTCCAATAGGAGATAATACTGAGTGTTACCACTAATTTTTAATCACACACACACACACACACTGATCTGAGTTAATCAATGCACACACATCTTTGGTGTGAGTTGCCAGCCATATAAATACGATTATATATCTAGTGTTAATTGTTTCAAACAATTTAATAATCCATCAGGTGATGAACGTGAGGTTATAAAACTTAATTCTAAGATCTAAGTCAATAGCATCCAGATTAATAAGACTCTTATAAATGGTCTATTAATAAGATATCGCCTGAATCAATTATTGGAAGGCGAAGAAAGAAAACCACATTTATATTAAGATTACAGATGGTTTGCTTTCTATTACTCTCATGTGCACATAACTCTGATACTCTCTTTCATATTCTACCTATTCAAGTATTTATGCATTTTAAAAGGAAACAAAAAAAGATGAAATTTGCTGTATATCTTATTCAAGCGTATATCACTCGCATATATTTTGTGAATATAAACGATCGGCAATCATGTGGTGTGCAATAATGAGGGTGATATTATATTAAGGGATCTAATCCACTACTATGTAAGTACCCAACTACCAGCCGACCACAATCTTCTCTTCTCATCTCTCTTAACTAAACAGCTGTGTTTTCGTGCTATTGCTTCCAATTTACATCACAAACTCACGAAATCCTTATCAACTACAGCCATGTTCATTTTTCAAAGGGGTAATGTTTATATACCCCTGGAAAGTAATCACTAGGAGCATCAGGCCGGTTTTCAGAAGCAATTTTAATTAGTAATTTGTAAGTAAACAAAATATATAGTAATTTTGCCCATATTTCTTTAGATATGTTACTGATCAATATCAATTGTTATTCCGTTTTTGTAACACTCAATTTTTAGAGGTTGGAGCATATTTGCTCATATTTGTAACACTTCCTAATTAAAATCGCTCCTAAAAGAATTTGTAAACTAAAATTTCTCCTCAAAATTGATGAGGTGGTTATACACCACTGTAGTCCTTATTAATATAAAATATATTTGGAGAGTTTATTTTAGTCCCAATACATGATATTTTCTAATTTTTTTATTTTCTCCTTATATTATGCTACCTCTGGTCCTAAATATAGGACATAGATAACTTTTTTGGGAGAGATTAAGGTTGCAAAATAGTCTATTAAATGATGACATATTTGATATCTTTTTAGATTATCCATTAGTTTATAAGTAAAATAAACTAGTTTAAGGGGAAAAAGTAGGTAAATCAATTTATAATTAACTTATTTTGCTTTTTTTAAGGATTTTTTAAAAAAGTCAATTAGGTCTTATATTTAGGACCGGAGGGAGTACTATTGATGATTTTTAAAAATGATTAAAAGAGATAAATATAGTGTGTAAGAAAAAATATAACATATTCCCTAATTTGATTTTCAGTATATTTATTTTTAATCAAATTAAGTAAATATGTATATATTTATAAAAAATAGAGTATTTACACTATAAAAAATATCCTGTAGTCGCAGGTCAAATATGTAGGTTGTCACGCCTTTAGCTACGATAAACAACGTATGTTACAGTTTTTGAAGTCGCCACATAACTGTGCAAAACAAGATCACTTGTCGCGGTTTCAAATTAAAGAAACACTACACAAACAAAAATAAACGCGACATATAGAACATTTTATAAAAAAAAATTATCAGAAGTCATGTCGTAGGTGGAGGGCATGACATAATAAATTATTGTTAAAAAGGCATGTCATGCCTATAGGCGTGACATGTTTTGATTAATTTTTTTAAATAAATTTCTTGTAATGATATGTTGTATTTAATTTCTTGTAGTTGCGACAATTATTACGCGACATATACTATTTAATATGTCACACCTCTGTAAGCGTGACACTTGTGGCTCAACATATACTATTATTATGTAGTACCTTTGTAGAGCGCGACACTGTGGTGCAACATATGCTATTATTATATCGTGCATTTGTAGGGCTATATGACTTTTTTCTCGTATTGTTAATACTAAATCAGAATTCTTAAATCAAATATATTTTATATATTTAAAGAGGGCGAGAATATTATAAGAAATTAGGTTAATATCTTGTGTGGTACTGTTAATTAATTAATGCCCCCACTGTTAAAGTAATCAGGGTTCTGCTGTCTCCATGATAGACATTCCCTATAGTTTATGTGAGAGGGGAGAGGATAGCTCTATCCATTACTTTCACATTTTTAAAATGGTCAGAGGTTGTACATTTAAATATTGAGACGGTGATATACCCAAAAAACTAAAATAATAAGTTTATTAAAAATTTGTATTCATGATATCATTTTTATAATGCAAACAATATGTAAGCGTATGTGTTTTTTATTTTCAATCAAATAACAATGAAGTGAATATTATTGTAAATATAAATTAAAAACAAATTAAAAGCATTAATAACCAAGCGTAAGTAAAAGGTGAAGCAGGTATGTATATATATATATAACTAATTATTGACTAGAGTACCAATAGATGGCATATCAAGTTCCCGTTAAATTTCTGAACAGAAAAAGTTCCCTTAAAATAATCTTTTAAATTTATTGACAAAAAATGCTCACTCGAAAGTTATAAATGAAGACTATGTGTCACTAAATAATTATACTTTGTACTAATAGATTACACTTGTTGAATATTCTCTCCATTCCTAATATAAATATAAAATCATTTTACGAACGTGTATTCATTCATAAATATTATATTTTAATTTGTCTCAAATTTTCTCCAAATTGTCCTTTATCGTTATTGATATACTACTATTCGATAAAAAAAACGAGTAAGAGAGTTGGAATAAAGGAAAACATAAGGGTATTTTTATAATATCATGTGATTTTAACTAACTTAATTAACATTTTTAATCTCATTAAATTAGATAAATATATATCTTATATTTAAGAACATAGGGATCAGAGTATCATACTCCCTTCGGTCCGCTAAATATAAGACCTAGTTAACTTTTTTTGGAGATGTTAAAGTTACAAAATATGTTATTAAATTATGATATATTTGATATATTTTTATATTAGTCCTTAGTTTATAGGTTAGATAAACTAGTTTAAGGAAAAAAATTAGGTAAATCAATTTATAATTGTCTTATTTTGTTTTTTTAGTACTTTCCAAAAAAGTCAACTAGGTCTTATATTTAGGACCGGAGTGAGTATGATATAATCAAACTTGAAAAAATTGGCGGAGTTGGCTCTAAACTCTATTGGAAAGACTTGTTGGAATAATAAAATTGAATGATTAAGAATTGTCAATAATTGGAACGAAAGAAGTAGGATCAGCATGTACTGAGGGAAAGAATTCGTTGAATAAGATAAAGTTTAGAATGTGCCAATAATTGGCCTTCAAAGCTAAAACTTTAGAAGTGCAAAACGAGGGCCACCCAAGTTGGCATAGGATTCTAATCCTACCCCTCAACATGTGCCTTGTCGCTTCCACGTCTCCATTACTAAGAACCTTCCCTCCCAATTAATTTTTTACCCAATTTTTCTACCACACTCCATTGTCTATTCGCAAGGTTATTTCACTAACTCCCTCTCGTTTTTCAACTTGATAAGTAGTAATTAGTAAATATTGATATTTTTTATTTAATTCAGTTATTTATAAAAAAACTTGTGTTTACATGTTCGAAGGATCATTTTTAATCATTTATATTGGAATAATCCCTTGATAAAATTCTTTTAATATATGCCACTGTTATGGAGGAAATTAAAAATTCTGAAAATAAAGTGAATTAGAATACTCATAATGACTTTAAAATATAAGATCCATTTTAATGAACAAATTCATTACAAAGTAAATTTTTAAAATTAAGGGTTGGATATAAGATTTAATTAACATCATATTTTCTCCAATCACATTACAAAGTAAATTCATTACATTTAACATCATATTTTCTCCAATCACAAATATAAGATTTAATTAATTACCTAATTTGATGTGAGGTTATCGATGTTAATCAAGTTTGTAATAATGAACTCCTACATTTAACATCATAGTATTTTATTTTGATCAACGTACATTATTAAGAATGTTATTTTACATCTTGCTTACAAAGAGTCAAGTAAGTTTGTTAAGATGTCGATTCATCAAGCTCATTGCATGGATAAAAGTTGGATTCAGTTCTAACTATTTTTTGGTAGCATTAAATAACATATACTTTTTTGTTCATCCAATGCAACAATATGAGATATTGTTCAAATACTTGTTATCTCAAAGTTATTATGGTATCCACCGCTGTTGAAAAAAAGAACCTTAACAATACTATGATCAAAATATTCTCTAGAATACTAATTAAGTACTTAGAAAAAAGGACTTTATGATGTTATTAAATACTCAAATCATCTTTAGATGTTAAGGACTATAGGAGAAATATTTTAATGTGCTAATATACAATGTAACCCAACCCGAAAACAAAATAATCCAAAATGTTAAAGCTAGCATGCATAGGGTGTCCATCCTTCATCAAAACATAATTTCTCCCTTGTATAAGACCCCAAATTAATGCTTTTTTAATCTTCACCTAATACCCCAAACCATCCTGTATTCAAGGGAACTCAACAAGCCTAAACTAATTTTGGATTCGGGGCAGGTGAAAACTGTTTCAGGTTGGCAAACGCTACCACATAAGGTTTAACACTCGAGATCTCGTTTAAGCTGGATCAACGCCCTCCTGGCGCTCAATTGCATACAATCCTTTAATTCTAAGAATTATAAGATCACTTTGACTTTTTTTATTTAAAGAAATTAATAGTGTAAACTAATAACTTTATAATATCTATAATAATCTTTTTCTCAAAACTAATTTATTACACTTATAACATATAATATAATTACATGTGTCATATATTATAATTTATTGTTATAATTTACTTCTTTTAACTTGAAAAAATTAAATGGATCTTATCTTTTGGGAGGGGGTGTTTTATAAGTAAGGGGAAATGTATTGAGGTTATAACGAATTGAGGGTGGTAAGCCAATAAGAGGGCTTAGGTGGGGCATTGAGTCTCGGAGTCAATGGGAGGAAGCCGTGCAGCATCTGGTAACCTCACTTTGAAAACGACCTTCCTCCCACTTGTGCTCTTCTGTTTTAGCTTACCTCACTTTTCTTGACTTGTAGAATTCTCTCTCTCTCTCATTCCTTCGCGTGATCATGAACAGTGACTCTTTCCCACGTTCATTACAGTCCAAATACACATTTCCCTGACACAATCTATACCAATAAAGAAAGATTATTCAATTGATAAAAAAAAATCCAAACCAATAAATCAACAAATGTTAGTTCAATTGATAAAATGTTACATAATCTATGAGAAATGGGTAATAATTAAGTTTAAATCCCAAGTTATTCCTCAACTCATCAAAATTTTTTTTACTCACAAACTAAAGTCCCTGCCACTAAAACGAAATGAGTTTTCTCTAATTCTATTTACCATTTTAAGTTAAGCAGAAAGATGAGCCAACAATTCACACAAACGCATGATCTGCATTACAACAGATAAGATAAGAAATGAATCTCCAGCACGCAACGCAACGCAAAAACAAAATAAGATAATAATAGTTGCACTAGTAGTAATCCATTAACTTTTTTTTTTTGAAAGTAGTAATCCATTAACATGTCTCTCTCTTTTATTTATTTACCTAAGACTACATATTGCTCTGTACAAAATAGTCCTACACGAAAAAAACAACAATCAACAACATTTTAGCATTAAATTAACACTTCAAAACTAAAAATTTTAAAAAAAAAGTACAACAGAATCATGATTCAATTAGCCTTAGCTTGGTCTCAACACGACGTAAAAACACAGTTTCTAAGTCAGGTGGGTTGTAGAATTGATGAGAACGGCGGGTCCCACCACGACGGAGATTATTATTATTACTGAAGTTAGAAGGAGAAGGCTTTCGGTTTTTGGGAGCTGGTGGACATGTGAATGTGGTTGGAATTTTGGATTCTTCGCTTGTTGGCGTGGTGCAACACTCGTCTGTGTCAACGCCGCCGTTATCTCCGCCGTCAACCGAGGAAGGGATAGTGTAAATGGGCTTCAACGGTGGTCGGAGAGAGATCCCGGCGATGACCCATTCTCTGTTGTCGGTGTCAAAGATTGCTCCTTCAAGATGTGGCTTCTCGGAGATTCCCATGAATATTAGAGAGAGAGAGGAGAGAGAGAGAGTTTTAGTGGAAAAAAGATTAGTTTTTGAAGGATAGAGAGAAGAAGGAATAGGAGGGGCTATGGTGTTTGTGTGTGTATATATATAAATGAGTCAAGTGGGCAAGTGGGAAAGCGTGACGTTGAAATTTGGTGTTTGTTTTCAGCCAATGAGAGGATTGAGTGGGAGAGAACCCAGAGGAACTTTCTCACGTCACCAAACATCATTGCTATTCATTTTTTTTCATTCAAAATAATACAACTACTGTTACTATATTAAATTAAATGGGACTTTGAATTATTCAAACTATTGGGATGAGGTTGGGTTTTGGACCACTATTGGAAAAGTTTAATGGCAAGGCGAGCCGGACAGGTCTTGGTTCGGGTCATGGTTCAAACTGACAATCGGACCGACAGTCAAACTAATAATTATTGAACTGAAATATGAAGCGGTTGACGGTTGGACCGGTCCGACTGTCTGACCCAATTCAGTTCTTACAACACTATTTTGGAATCTGTGTAGAGGAAGAGATAATGTTTGGGGTATATTTGTGTTTCACTCGTTAAAGTAGAGGCGAGAGAGGAGAGGGGTAGAAAATATCATTTGAAGGAAAACTTCTAATTAAGAGAAAATTGTGGTCGTTTGAGATATACGAGAGAACTAGATTAACAATGCAATCTCGGTGTATCATTGTTTATTCACTTGTTATTAGTTTGTTGGATCTGTTTGAATTTGGTCAGCGAATTCGTCACACGTTCTATCAATGTCTTTTGTAAAAGATATTGAGTTGGTACTTAGCATTGTTTTTCTCAGGTGTTTTCAACTCTTTTATTATCTTTTGTAAACTTATAGCAGCTTTGGCAGTTTAATATGGTAGGGGTGTTTGCATGTGTTTGTGTATGAAAATGAGGCTCTCATGTACACTTGAGTTTGATCATAGTTCATTTCTTTGGTCAAGATGACCATAATTATTACCATTAAACTGAGGGGTACGGTTTTCTACATTACTTGTCATATTTATGTCTTTATATGTTTGATTCCTATTATCATATATTTATTAATTTGAATTCATTAACTCTTGCAAGTGAAAGGAAGAATTAACATTTGTTACAACGTTTTAACAAATGAGAATATGTATATTCATTCGTGGACTTAGGTTTAATGCATGCCCAGTATTATCGAAATTCCCAAGCTTACAAAATGAGTTCAAATACTCCTCTAATCTGAAGTATAAAGGGAAAATTATTTAACTTGCAACAAAATTTAAAGTTAGTTAAAATAAATTAAAGACAATGAATACGTAAAATAAGATCAGTTATTGTACTTTTTTAATGTAAAGATACTTTATTTTTCTGAATCACCCTCATTTATATAGGGAGAGTGAGCCCAAAAAAATCATGGACATATAATTATTGAAAGGTAGAAGTAGAAAGACACATTGATGTAAAGTTTTACCTCAAAGTTTTTAGGGTAATAGACCTAATCTGCCCCCAAGTAACCACCCAGGAGTACTGGGCACCCTGAACTAACAACAGGCCCATATTAGCACTCAAAGTAACCAATGTGTTTAAAAACTACCTTGGGTGGACAGTCAATGACGTTTGACCGTTACTATGCCTATGTGGCCGCCACGTGAAGACCTATTTTGCCACCCGGCGCCTTGTCATCGCCACGTATGATATGTTCATGTGGGTCCCACATATAATAATAAACAATTTATCCCTCCCTCTTCATCACCACAGTACCCCCCCCCCCCCACGCCACCCCGTTCACCTCCCCAACCCCCCACCGTCTCCCTTTCACCTCCACAGCCCCCCATCCCCAACCACTGTGTGAGCTCAGTGGTGGGTGCTCACACAGTCAGCAACACACTCTGTTTCTCATAATGCCTCCTTCCCTCACTTCCTTCCTCCTCCTCTTCCTCTTCTCATCTTCCTCTTCCTCTTCCTCCGTCGCCTCCCTGCTTCTGCCACCCGATGTCGTCTCACTGCTCTCCTTCAAATCCAAAGGGGACCCACACAACCTCTTCCTCTTCCCCCTCCACCCTCCCTCTAACTTCTGCCAATGGCAAGGCGTCAAATGCTCCCACTCCAACAACTCTTCCTGCGTCATCCTAGCTCTTTGCCCTCCACCACCTCCCCCTCCACGGCCTCTTCCCCGCCTCTGCCACCTCCGCCTCCTCTCCCTCCGCAACACCTCCCTCTCCGTCCCCCTCCCCGACCTCTCCCCCCTCCTCCACCTCCACTCCCTCCTCCTCGACCACAACAACTTCTCTGGTTCTCTCCCCACCGGTTTGACCCGGCTTGACCGCCTCCTCATCACCCTCCGCCTCGAGTTTAACGCTTTTAATTTGACTGGGGCATCCCTCCGTTAAATCAGACCTCGCTTGTCCTGTGGTAATGAAGGGAGGGAGAAATTATTTATTATTATATGTGGGACCCACATGAACATATTCTACGTGGCGATGACAAGGCGCTGGATGACAAAATAGGTCTTCACGTGGCGGCCACATAGGCATAGTAACGGTCAAACGTCATTGACCGTCCACCTGGGGTAGTTTTTAAACACATTGGTTACTTTGAGTGCAAATATGAGTCTGTTGTTAGTTTAGGGTGCCTAGTGCTCCTGGGTAGTTACTTGAAGGACAGATTAGGTCCATTACCCAAGTTTTTAGTAAATTCAGGGTATTCATTATTGTCAATAACAATGACTAATCCCTTTGTCATAGTCGTCTTTAACTTTTCTTTAAACGACTGGTTATGAAATATTTTTCATACTTAAGGGTGTGATTCAAACCCTCACCATCTACTAAATGAAAATTTTGCACTTGATAATGTTTTGAAAAAAACAATACTTCAAAAAAAGTTAATCTAGATTGAAATCAAATCTATTTTTTTGTTTATGATGATTTTCTATTTTGATTTCATTGGGTCAAATTTTCCTTTTAAGTTTCAAAGCACACAATTTTGTCATTTATAATTAACATTTTATCGCTTGAAAATTGAAATTAATTGTTAATATTTTAATTTTAATATTAAAGTATAAAATTGATAAGTATTGAAACAATTAAGATAATTTCAAATTTTAATAAATTTGCAAACAAAATAACTAGTTCACACAAAATTCGAGAATATGGTTGCACCTTAACCTATACCTAGATGACTAGATTAAATTAAAAGATATCAATAGATAGTTGATTGAGCTGGTAGGTGGACTTATTTGCGTAAGTATAAGAATATGTGTTCGAATCTCTAGAAGAGATTTTATTGGGAGAGGAGACAAATGTGCTTATGTGGGCAGCACTTTTACCCCTCAAATATAGATTAGTAAATTAGCAATAGTCATGAGATTAACGGGTTGTGTTTAAAAAAAAAAAAGTAAAAGGTAACCAACGGGGAACACAAATTTAAAGTGATAAAAACGAAGAGAAGTATGAAGGGAGTTAGGGAGGGAAAAAGACTTAAGAATTTAATATACACTTTTGAATTTGGCGCCAAAATTCTAGGTCGTGGGATCGCCAACTCTTCCTTCATTATTTTATTCTTTGATTTTCGGTACTAAAGCCATTTTTTAAAAATCAACTTTTTTTAAGGAAAAGACCTTTCTGCCACAGATGATATACATGATACAATGCACCTTTCTTCTCTTCCTTTTTATTTATACTTTGGGTTTTTTATTTTATTATTTTTTTTTGTTCAGATGTTCTGGTAACCTCATTGAGGAATAATAAACAACTGAAGAAAAGACGATGGAACTAATTATACACACACATGTGTGATATTATATATATATATATATATATATATATATATATATATATATATTACCAGACACAATCTTTAGTACTGATTTGGTGTTATCATTGAGTATTTAATTTGTTTAATTAATTCTATGTACTTGATAATAAAAATTCTTAATATTTAATCAGTAGGAAGTGGATAGGATTTGATTCCTATAATAGATTTGACATATTTTTCTATACAGAAATAGAAATATTCATTATTATTAGATTAAATTTACATATGTTGACAAAAATTAAGTATTGTGTAAGGAAAAAAATGCTCTCAGGTTTTACCTGCATTTTTAATTGCATATCATTTTTCTATCAAAGATGTGTTGTTGAGGAGTAGATTTGCATCATGTACAAAGCTTAAATAACTCTAATAATGACACAAACCAATTGCACCTGCTTAAAGCTGATAATAAAGCCCTTCCAGCATATACATACATATATATGTACATATATATACTCTATACTAATGAATAATAAATTCAAAGCTTTGATGCTCGTTTAATTTAATTTTTTCACTCCAATCTCTAGAATTGTGTAGTAAATTACTGTGATGACTATACAATGCCCATTGCACATGCAGGTCGGGATCGTATGGCTTAACTAACACCAAACGTACGTTTTCTATTCTTTTTTAACAAAAAAAAATAGTACATAGATTTTACTTCCTAATAATGCTGCTTGTTGAGGTTGTGAAAAATATATAATGAGTGTCTGAGTTTCTTTAGTCGAGTACTGAAGAATGAAAAAATATATCTACACTACATGCAAGTACATCGCGGCAACTTTCCCTCAAAATCGATACAATTCTCTTTTTTTTTTAACGAAAAAATATGCAATGTTATGGGGCCAATACACACATGTAGTTTTTTTTTTGGCCGGCACATGTAGTTTACTATAGGTAGGAGATGTAATACATTGAGCTGGGGAGTGTCAAGAGATCTCCATCTAATTAAATGACTAGTACCTTTAGCAATTGGGTTGTGTGAAAAAAAATTATGTTTATTTATTAGGTGAAAGGGAATATTAAATTAATATGTACAAGAAATTAGGTATTATACATAGGTGTGTGACATCAGGGGTTGATAATGTATTCAAACAAACCACCAGAATACCCAGCAAATTTCAAGAAGGAAAATGAAGAAGAAATTAAACTGTCAGGAGTTCAATTAGAACTCACACACACACACACTAGTTTGTTTTTATGAAAGAGAAAATTATTTATAAATATATGGTTGTTTTGATTCCCACAAAGCTTCCAACATAGAACTCCTGAATTAATATATACAAAAACTGAATACTTTCTCCTAGTAAGCATCTATAAGAGTTCAAAATTTAAAAACTATTGTCTATTTGTCATCTTTTCTTATATAATTAACATTTGAATATGACTTTTTATTTTTCTCTCCCATTTAAAGCTCCATTTTTTTGGGACTGAAGAATTTTTTTTAAAAAAATTTAGGATGTATTCATAGAGTTAACTTTTTTATTTATCTGAAGACACTACAAAAGACACGGGTCATGCCGGCGGAAGAATTTCGCTACATTCCGGCGGTTCTAACCGCCGGCATGACTCTACAGCGTTTATCACAAACACAGGCGAATTGAGCGTCGGAAAGTTACGTAGCCGCGTTTCTGAAACCGCGGGAGAGTTTTAGAAACCGCCGGAACGCAATTGGCGAGTTTTTGAAATTTTCAGCTTTCCCGCGTTAACAACCGCGGCTATGTGTATGCTATTTTAATATTTACATGCCGGCGTTTGGAACCGCCGGCATGTTGAGCTTCATATTTAAAAAAAACATTAATTTAACCATTATAAATAATGGTTAAAATTAATGCGAGAATAAGAAATGATAAATAACAAAATAATAAGAAATGTAAAATAACAATAAAAATATTGAACCATAAAATCAATCTGAGTTCTTTTATTATAATAAATCCAAATTTTTTATATTAACAAAACCAAAAAACAGTTCAAAAATAAAAAGACTATTTCTATGGCTAAATATAGTTACTAACAGTTTATCATTAAAGTTTCAATGACAGAAACAAAAATATAAAAGGAAACTAAAACATTAAGAAAAATGCTTTTTTTTTAAAAAACTGTAAACAAAGGAGCTTTATTTTAAATAAGGAAAACTAAAACATTAAAAAAATGCTTTATTTTTGAAAATTGTAAACAAAAGAGAGGAAAACAAGTAGAGAGAAAGAAGAAGAGAGAAGATGGAAGAGACAAGAGGGAAGGGGCGAGTATAGAGTGAGGGAAGACCAGTATTTATAGGTGAAGTTCGCTGCTTAGCGGCGTTTGTAAACGCGACGGAGGTATATTATTATTTAAACATAGCGGCGGTTATAAATGCCAGCGTGCGATATTATATTTTAACATTTAAACATGCCGGCGTTTATAACCGCCAGAATGTATTTATTTATATTAAATATAAATAACGTGCCAGCGCTTATACACGCCGGCAAGTTATATTAAATATAACATATTGTTGCGGCGGTTGTAAACGCGGCTACAATATTACTTTTTTAAAAAATAGGAACTTTGGGGCGTTTGTGACCGCAGACATGTTTTTATATTTTAAAAAAATTGAAATCTTTCGCACGCTTCGAACCGCCGGTAAGTTGACGGGGAACAAAATGAAAAATAGTGCCACATACCGGCGCTTACAAACGCCGGAACATGTGCTGGAAAATAAAAAAATAAAAAAGAAAGATTTCCTCCTGCGTGGCGGCATTTGCTGTGCCGCTTTCCTGCCTTTGGGAACAACCGCCGGAACGCGAAACACTTTCCGGCGGTTTTTTTAAAAACGCAGCAACGTGGACGCTGGCGAGAGGCGAATTTTTTGTAGTGAGAAAGTAGCTAATGGTGACTTATATTTTAAAACAGAGAGTATTTTAATTAGCGTTGACTTTTTCCAAACAACTCTAATTATCACATTAGTCTTTGAATAAAGTGGTTTATATATTTTTTTTCACCAGATATTACATTTTGAAATATTTTATAGATTGAGGACATAAAGAATATTAATTTAAAACTAACTTTGTTGTTTCTTCAAGAGTAGCTAGTAATTTTCGTTCAAAAAAAGAGTAGCTAGTAATTAGTTAATCAGTATGACATTGTTATTGTCGTTTTCTTTGTATAGTTACGGTCTTACATTTCTAAGAACATTATTGACGTTGTTGTATACTATTTTAATTTGTATCTATCTATGATGAGATTCTTGTTTGAAGGATATAATTGGAGACTTATTTTTATTAGGAAAAAACTTAGGTCCAGTACTTGATGTATAGTACATCCAGTAACTAGTCAAAAATTGACACATGTGCAAACTTTCCTACACTCACCACACCATATCTCTCTCCCCTGCCTTCTCTCTCCTCTACCACACCCATCCTACTCCAGCCCCCTCCCCAAACAATGTGTTCAGACCCTCCCTTCATGGCCGACCACCGTACCTTCACCGGTCCACCACCGTTCCTCCATCGCGCCCCAACCCACAACTTCTTTCCCTCTTTCTCATCCTCCTCCATTCAATAGCTTAGGCCAACGAAAAACACACATCAATCAATCCACTTGTAACATCCTGAAAAATTTAATTCAGGATTAGAGAGTGTTTTGGAAATTTTGGAATTTTTGGGATATTTTTGGAAATTTTGAGTAATTAATATGCATATAATTAATTAAGAAATGAAGAGTTTGAAATATGAGGGAGTGGTAAAGCTAAAAATATTTTGAAGTTTAAGAAGATTGGAGGCTGGTTTAAGTGGTTTTAAATTAAAAAGAGTACACTGTGGCAAGTTTGGACTACAAATCATCAGAAAACCCCCTTATTTCAGTGATCCAAACGCGCCCTACCCCTCTCTCCTTATAAAAATTGCCGACACACCCCCCTCTCTCATTTTTCTTCTTCATTTCCTTCTCTCCCTCCGCGAGCTGCTTCTTCGTTCTTCTTCTTCTTCTGCGATTTCCGGCGGCGGCGCCGGCCTCCCCACCACCACCACCATCAAACCATTCCTCCTTCCTCACTTCTCTTCCTCGCTGGCCTCTCTAATCCTCACTTCCTTCGCCTCTCTCTCTTCCTCTGACAATGTTTCCGGCGAGCATAACGGCGGACGGCGGCGGAAATGGTAAGCCTTCGCCATTTTTGTTTGTTTTGTTTTGTGTTCTTCAACTTATTTTCCCCTTCCTAAATCCTTGAGCTCTAGTCGATTTGTTTCTCACCTTATCTTTGTTTCTCACTTCACATTTTATGTTCTTCATTCCCTCCATTTTCCGGCCACTCAAGCCGACGAATCACGGCGAAACGGGCCGCCATTGGCACACACAGGATTAGACATGAACTCCAGTGAGTTTTTATTTCCATTTTTATATCCATTCTGCTTCGGTTTGTGCAAGGGAGGAGGAGAGGCCGAGGGTGGGTTTGAGTTTTGAATTCATAAACCATCTAAATAACACTTTAGGCTTTGAGTTTGGACATTCAAGTGATGATTTGAATGTTTGATTTAGGATTTGTTGATTTTGGGACAAACCCTAACTTATGGGGGTTGTCCAATCTGACGAATTATAATGTTGTTTTGGGGTTCAAAACTTTCAATCAATTGGCACAGGTGTTCTTTTAAGTAAAGATATGGTACTGCATCTTGATTTACAAATTGATGTGTTCTGATTTCTTTGATTTTGGCCGATGTGGGGACTGATTTGGGAATTTTGGGGGACTTGAGACTTTATGTTCAGTATGTAAACGATTTTGTATGTTTAAATTGTGCTTGAATTAAATGTTTCCTAAGTCTCTTCTTTGTCATGGCTGAAATTGCTTGTTGCTTGATTGGAGTGGAAATTGTTAGCACATATATTGTTTCATTTGGATGGTTCTATTGGGATTTATTATTTTTCTTATTTGGGTGTCGCTGATAGGAGTTTTCAGGGGTATTTAATTGGAATGCACATTGGTAAAACAAATGGTAATGGTGGGAATTTAGTGCTTACATGTACATGTTAAATTTTCTGCATAATTCTTTGCTACAGTGGAATGATTTTTGGAATAAGAATGTTACGAATTGTGGTTGATTGGGTCTGTTTTGAATAGGGTAAATGTTTGGCTTTGATTTTGAAGTTTATGAAAATATTTTGAGCAATGATATGTTGTTTGGTTGATTTTCCTCCAACCCACATTCTGTTCACTGTTCATCCGAAAATATAAGATGTAATTTCTGAATACAACCACCTAAAAGATTGTTTATACTTAAATAGGATCAAACATGAGTTATTAGGTTGTAATGCATGTTGCTTTTGGTTAGTTGTCAAGATTTTGGGAGTTCTGATTTTCCTGTTTCTTTATTTTTGCTGGGTGTGATTCTAATTGACTCTTGAAGGTCTGATTATATATTAGATGTTGGAATTCAATGACTTGCTAAGTATTAAAGAAGAATATGATTCTGTTTGGAAAACTATATCATATGAATCTTAATTGAAAAGGTTCATGCATGAATGTTGAAGTTGGGTTGAATGCTGTGATTTTGTGTGGTTCTGTTTTTATTTTGCTGCATCAACAGCTGGTATTGGTCACTTTATTTGGCTGTGATTAGATGCAGTAAAATGCCCCTATTGGTTGATGCATAAGGCCTTTACTCTTGTTTTGAAATTCTGATTGTATATTGGATATTTTCTCTCTTGTGTATGCTTTATAAGTTGCTGGAAATCTAGATCAATGATTACAAACTTCCTATCTTTCGTTGTTACCTTGGCTGAATTAGGTATAAAGAATTATGTGTGAAATATATATGAATCATTACCAAGAAATATTGATTATTGAAATAATAAATTAACAATGGTTAGATGTTAGAGGCATGGATGATTGTAAATATTAAATTGAACCCTTTGTGATTATAAATTCTGATTTGGAGGGTTTTGTATATAAAACATTTCTTCTAAACTCTCTACTGGTGGCTTAGTTGCCTATGGCTGAATGAATACTAATAGTTGGACTAGTATGAAATGGATTTGAAAGTGTATGTGAATGTTTAGGCATTTAAGGAAGTAATAACAATTGAGCTTTTCTGTTTTGGTTAAATTAGTTTGTGAGATGTTCTTTCCCTTGTTTAGGCTATTGCTGAAACTTTAGATGGGTTATGAATGATCCAAAATAATAGAAGAATGTGTGTGTGTGTGTGATTGGGTTGAAACAGAAATTGTTAGATGGGTTCAATTGTGTGCACGCTGATGACAAGTTTAAAGAATGAGAATTGCTAGGAGATGATTAATGCATGATATGTGCATGAGAAGCGCAATTGGTGGGAAATCTTTGAGTTCTTTGTTATTGATCATGTTGTTTGTGAATGAGCATGTAGTTATGATTTGGCTTTATTGTTGTAAATATTGGATTAATGTGTGTGGATTTTTGAAGTGGTATGAAGTGTCAAAAACTTGTGAATGTGTATGTAGCAAACTTAAAATCTAAAATGATTAGAGAATTTGAACTAGAAAGGGGAAATGGGTAGTAATACAAACGAGAGAGACGTTAGTTAATCTATGCCTTAGAATGATTATTAATACACTATTATCACATAATGTAATAATAGGAAAGAATGAGATTTGCATATATTCCTCGAGACATGGATAAGTAAAGGGAAAAGGCAACAGAGTGCTAAGGGCGACAGGTAATCACTCTTAACCTTACTATAACAATGAGGGTGACGTTAGTTGAGATTTTCTTAAATCCGTTCTCACCCTCTATATATATGTATTATCTTTGAAAAGTTATTTTCATATAAAATAGGCTATTGGGTGCCTTTCAAACTGAATTATTTTCGTATAAAGGATTGTGGCACATTTTGTATACATATACATATATTATATTATCCTAGTTGGTTGTGGTGGTAGTTCTTGGATAGTGTGATAGATATATAAGTACTGAATTATGACTGTGGTTTTGAGAGAATTGGAAATAGAATGAGAATGAGATGTTGAGTTTGATATTGCGGATAGTTAGGTTGAGGGAATGAATTGAATAGTTGTGAATGACATTGTTATATTGAAGAGAGTTGTGATGGAGATGTTGAGATTGTGGATGAGATATTTGATAAGGATATTGTGAGGATTTGCATGACACTGATATATTCATGTACCATCGCGCGGTGATAACTGTCGATAGGCCAATCGACAGTTATTTGTACAGAGGATCCCTTTTAGAATTGATTGGATCGGGCTTCATAGGTCGACTTATTGAGAGAAGTGACCTACGGTTGTTTGGCATTGAAGAGCCCAACCGCCCCTACGGTTGTTTGGCAGTGGAGAGCCCAACCGTTCCCGTTCTGTAATGGAAAACAGAATTGTGGTTCCCTCTCTGGAGATTGCCAGAGAAGGAAATTGTCCCCTCATTATGGAGAGGGACACAGTGTCAAATCATATAGTGAAGAATAGATGCTTGAATGCACCGTGGTGGCACAATGCATCTGTAGGTGAGTGTGAGAGTTGTTGGGGTAGAATTAGATGATTGGAGTATGGAGATGTTGAATGGATTTGGTTTGAAGGTGATTGTTGGACTTGAGTGATGAATGGAAAAAGATTTGCTATGGATATATATATATATTACTGGTTTTAAATAAGGTACCCTTTAGACGCCCTCGCTACCGCACATCTCACTGTTATAGTGAGTTAAGCGGTGATTACTGGGACAATTTTGTCTCATCCCACGATTACTCACATTTTTGCAGGTATTCATGCACAGGTGCAAGCTTCAGGAAAGGGAATTAGGATTTAGAGGTTTCTTACATTATTCAAAGTTGTATATTGCCAATTTATAGGTCTGCATTCGCTTCCGCATGTATATAAATCTATTTATTTTTAATATCAGTTAGTTTTGTTTATTAACCATGTTAGACAAATCCTTTCTAACATGGTTATCAATAAATTATCCATGATAGCAGATGTGTTGTATTAGTTTATTCTTTTCTATCATGGATAGTAAATAAAAAGAGATTAATGAATTGAAACAAATAATATTGGTTAATTAGGGATTTAGTAACACAATGTTACCCCACTCAAAAAAAAAACATCATCATCATCAACGTAAACCTTATCCCACTCAAAGTGGGGTCGGCTACATGGATCACACGACGCCATATTGCTATGTCCCTATTCTTTCCTTCAGATAAACCTTTCACTAACATATCTTTTTGAATAACTACATCAAGAGTTCTCTTTGGTCTCCCTCTATTTCTTATATACGTCTCCCTTACCATCTACTCCATTATTGTTACTATCACATCTAATTCTCTTCTTTGAACATGTTCATACCACTCAAAAAAAAACATCAAACTAAAAAATCCACTCAAAGAAAAATTAAATTAGTGGTGGCAGAAAACAAATGACTTGATGGCAACGAGAGCATGGATGAAGACGAGTTGCGTGAACGACGACGGATCCACCGTTTACAGTGATGGAGGAGGATGGTTTCAGATCTGGCGTTATAAACAAGGTAGAGGTCTCGGAGAAGAAGATGAAACAATGAGATCTCAGCGAAGAAGATGAAGTCGCCGTCGCCGTTATTGACGGCGTGACGTCGGCGAAGGCGGCTGGGGAGCGACGGTGGTGAGGAGTGGGCGGAGCAGCTAGCAATAATGGTGAGCCTCATCATAGGCGAGACAGAGAGAGAGAGAGAGAGGTGGATTTGCAGATCTGAAATGAAATGAAATGAGGACAGAGAGGAGAGAGCGGTGGTTGGCCGTGGAGGGAGGGAGGAGAGAGCGGTGGTCGGCCGTGGAGGGAGGGAGGAGACGGTGGTCGGCCGTGGAGGGAGGGAGGAGAGGAAAGAAGGAAGAGGGGAGAGATATGGTGAACACGGTGGTTATGCTTGAATGAATTGGGTTGAGAACGTGAGAGAGGAGAGAGAGACGTGAATGAAGTTAGGGGGAGAAAGATGTGGCGTGGTGGGTGTATGAAAGTTTGCACATGTGTCAAATTTTGATTGGATACTGGATGTACTACTGGATCTAAGTCTTTTCCTTTTTATTATTATTGCGTAATTTCAGGTGGAATATTCTCATTAACTCAACAGCATCTCCATCTCCACTATTTTAAAAGCAAAACATATTCAAGAAAAATCTCATTGGTTTTCAGACATTTTTCAAATTTATTCCAATCCGATTTGTTCTTTTTTAATTTAAAGTGATAAAGCTCGCTTTTGCTATAAAAGAGAAGTGATAAAGACTACCAACTACAAAGTAACAAATTCTTTTCAGAATTCGTTCATAACTTTGAAGACAATAATAAATCCAGGGATATATCCTACAAAGTTCGTTTCCATAAGACATTGCTCACGTGGTTGGAATATTTCTTCAAATGTTATTATTACCCTTAGACCATTTATCTTTTTTTTTTATAATAAAATTTTAGGAAGGGGTTTGGGCTCAACCCAAACCAAGGGCTGGGCACCTAACTCTTGATCCACTGGGGTCTGTCCCTGTGGGATCTGGAGCATGACCAGCAAGCCCTTTATGTCTGTCCACAGAGGTAGGTTACTCTCAGTTTCACTTAGCTACGGAGATGTCTCCCCAAGCGCCGCGATGGAGACATAACAAAGTGTCACTCCCCAGGATCGAACTCGCGACGTGGTGGTCAACCCGACACTCATTGTTCAGTCCCTTCGCCACTGAACCCACGGACGATGGGCTGATCTATTTGATTAATTAAATAACGTGCATGATTAATTCGTCAATGTTTTGTCCTTTACACCAAATTACGTATTCCATGACACGAGCAAGGAGCAAATAACTTGTTATGGTAAAAGAGGAATATAAATACCCAAGCCTAAGATTTTTAGTATATACAAGTCCAATTTATTGCTTGTATGGTTTCACATATTTTAATATTTTAAGGGTTAAAAGGCAAGAATGTCGCACAAGTTTTCATGGAAGGACGATGGACACCTCAAAGTTTTTTAGGGAGAAATTATATCTTGGAAGTTTTAAAAATGGGGGCAATTTTGCCCTGCTTACTGCTAGAAATGTTAATTTTGACTATAATTTTTCACTCAATCGACATGAATTTTGTTGACTTGGGATGATGAGATAATAGACGTTGATTGTCATGTGTACATATAAGTAAAAAATAACCGCCAAAATTAATATCTCTAATGGCAAGCAGGGCAAGATTGCCCTATTCTTAATACTTTCGGGGCATAATTGCCCCTTAAAAAACTTCCGGATGCCCAACGTCATTCCATGAAAACTTTCAGGGAATTTAATCCATGTTTTAATGACTGTTACATGAAGTTTATGTGGCAATAATTTATTCCGTAAAACATAAAAGTAATTATTTTGAGTGGCAACCTGAATATAACACTCCCTCCCTTTTTGTTGATAATAGCACTCCCTCCCTTTTTTTTGATAAGCAGTTAACTAAATCACATTGATAAAAATGTTAGTTAGAGAGAATAAGTATGTAAAAATGTAATTGTTTTGTTATAATATTATCACATTTAATTGTTAGAGATAATGTTTGGTGGAGAGAGAATATTTGAAAATTAAGTAAAATATGTTTTGATTGAAAAATTAAGATGATATGCTCATTTGACCCTATTGATAGGACAAATAGAGAACATTTTCTTTATTCACAAAAAAAGAATATTTTATATGATCTTATTTATATGAGTCACGTAATTACATTTTTCATATGTATATAGAGTTTTATTCTTCATTTATTAAATGATTAAGTTGAATTTGAACTATACAAAGTTGAATAGTTAATAAATTTGAAGGTAAAATTAATTATATTCAAGATTTTTCTTGGTCATTCTAAAACATATTGGAAGTGTTTTATAAATAGAACTAGATGAGTATATAATATGAACAATTAAATTGAGGTAAAATGAAAAATCAACAAAAAGTCTGAAAAAACATATTTATTTTTATACATAAGGAAGAAAGTTTGAGAAAACATCTTTTTTTATAGATAAGGAAGAAAGTTTGAGAAAAATTTTTAATATCTCTTCCATTTCCCAAAGAACAAGCATTCACCGAAGGCAATCTTAATTATAATTAAGGCTTTGACAAACACTATATATGAAAATATCTCTCAATCAATATTCAAACCTTTGGCCAGCCATGTTGCTGTGAGAGACTAACCTTGGTCAGCCATGTTGTGAGGGACTAACCCCTTTCGCTTGACCAACTATTTTTCGTTAATGTAACTTATAAATACTCCCTCTATTCCTAATTATAAGGTTTCTATGACATTTTCTAGAGAAATTGAGGATGCAAAATCAATCACTTTAAAATGTTTATTATTATCCTTTTTCCTCAAAACTAACTTATTTTACTCATAAACTAACTTATAATCTATTTGCATGTAACATATGTCATTATTTAGTGCTCTAATTTGTTTCCTTTACTTTCACAAAAAAGTCAAAGAGATCTTATATTTAGGGGAGTATAAAATAGCCATTAGCTGCATTTATTTTGCATAAGAAACATATCATAAAAATGTAACTATAAACTCATCATCACTGGCTAGTTCATTAAGTTTATATTTCCAAAAACCGTAACCTTAGATGATGGACCAATCCCTTTTATTAAGATTGGGAATGCTCATGTTCAAAATAACTAAGGTTTTGGCACACAATTAATATAAAACTTCTACTAGAGAAGCCAGGGTGAAGGTGCAAAAACACTCGTGATTGCAGCCAAATGCAAAAGTACTCATGTGACTTTTTTTTAGCAAAAGCAACCATAACATTTCAAAATAGGGGCAAAAGTAACTTTTGCTGATGTTATGGTTAATTTTCAAAAAAGGGGTAAAAGTACCCATAACATTTTAAAACAGTGGCAAAAATTACTTTTGCCTCTGTTTTGAAATGTTATGATTATTATTACTCCAAAAAAAATTACATGGTGTTGGATGCACCTTGGCCACAATCACATAGTTATTTTTGTAACTTAGCTCAAACAAAAATACACAGTTCACGGGTGATGTAGAAGATACAGTATAGAGAAAGAGAATCGTTGTCATCAGATAAAAAAGTTGCCTCATGTAGAAGAGGGTTATGTTTAAAAAGTGTATGAAACGAAGAGCTTGTTGTCAGAAAAGCTTAGTGATATAATACAAACTTTCAATATGGCATGCTTCATTAACATTACATCCTTGAATAACCTCTGTGGTCTTCATACTGCTCCATGAACTCATCATTGAACTTCTTAAAACTAGACACAATTGCAGGCATCTCTTCCTCTGCTGGTAAAATTGTTGTCCTCAGATGGAACACCCTACAAGTTGAGTATTAGATTTATTGGAAACAGAGCAACAATGGAATATCTTATTCACAAGGCTTGTTTTAGAAATATATATTCCTATGACCTTATTTATAAGTCGCTATCAATGTGTTTTGCTACCAGAGTCAAGCAAAACATTACACCTCACTAACCATGCCTTAAAATTTATCAACTTTCAAACATTAATTCAATATACACAATATTCCTCGAAAACAAACTCTACACATAACATTACACTAAAAATAATAATGCGAGTAAGATTTTATATTGAGTGAACATAACTTTCAATCCGTTTAGTGTAATCTCATTTTGGTTTTAGTCTCTATAGTTTCAAATAGAAGTCTTTGGTCCCTCATGTTTTCTTAGTGTATAACTATTGAAAACAAAAGGGTTTCACCAAAAATAGTCTTCACTTTATTTCATTGATGTGCTTACATACTTATAATATAAAAGTTTCCTAAAAGATAATTAAACTTCTCCTACAAGTTTACCAAACATGATTTCCTAATAAAAAATAATATTCTTCTACTCCAAGTATTTCCTAATACTATAATTATTTCCTAATAATCTTCTAACACTCCCCCTCAAGTTGGAGCATCCAACTTGTTACAAAGATAATCCTAAAATCAAACGAAACTCAACACTCCCCATGAGCAACAAATCAGTGAACTTGATGCAAAACAAAAGATGAAATCTGAAATCCAAAAATGAGAGCAACCAAAACATGCCAAACAGGCACCAAACAGGAGCTCATCCCAACACAAAACCCGAATGCAATCACCACTGGGATCCACCGGAACGGGATGACAACTCCAAAACATGAAGTTCAAACAGAACCCCAAATAACAAAACTTCATACCTCCAATGGAAATAGCATCAAGATCACAAGAGGGGCAACTAAAAATGCCAAGAACCAAACAGCAACAGCCAGTAAGAGACACAAACCAACACCAAAAAATTTGAAGCAACTAGAATCTGGAACCACAAGATCCACGAGCACCTTTTTTTCCTTTTTCTTTTTTTCTTTTTATTCTTTTTCTTTTTCTTTTAAGCCATTGAACACAAGCAACAATTCAAAAATCCCAAATAAAATTCCAACAAGCAAGTAGACAACAAAATAGCTTCACCATGAGCTACAAAACAACTAGATCCAAGTCAGAAATGGATCCCGAATTTCACCAGGAACGATCGCCGGCAAAGGAGAGAACGGCGAAAATGGCGGCGGCGTGTGGGGCACGTGCGGCGTCGGATGGTAGCCGGACCAACTGAGGTTTGCTCGCCGACTTCGTGCAAACCTGATGGGACGACGCGTGTCACGAACAAAGGTCCAGAAGAACGCGAAAAAGGCTGGACAGCTTCGAACACCTCTCACGTGAACAGTAGCTTAAACCAGGGAAGACGACAATGAAAAAACAAGAACCCTAAAGAGCCTGCTGCTCTGATACCATGTTGAAAACAAAAGAGTTTCACCAAAAATAGTCTTCACTTTATTTCATTGATGTGCTTACATACTTATAATATAAAAGTTTCCTAAAAGATAATTAAACTTCTCCTACAAGTTTACCAAACATGATTCCCTAATAAAAACTAATATTCTTCTACTCCAAGTATTTCCTAATACTATAATTATTTCCTAATAATCTTCTAACAATAACATTAGTCCCTGGAACGGTTTTAAGTTTTCGTGCTGTGGCAACTGACACCTTTTATTTTGCTTGGTTGGCATCTGACTGTACTTATGATTATAATATTAAAATTAAAAAACATCATCTTCTCCAATGCCCGAGATCTCAGCCCATCCACATTTTCTTCTTCCTCCTTCAGCTTTCTCAAATTTTATTTTTAAATCTGATTATACTTAATCCTCCAAAAAAGCCATCCTTCTCAAAGTTAAGAATGAATTAGAGCAGGAAGAACAAGAAGAATCTTATGCATCATTAAACCCAATAGCAACCCTGTAAAAACCCCAAAACCTCAACAATTCTCTAACACAAATGAGGTTTTTCCGTGATGTCACCATCAAGCTGTTCTTTTCCGCCACCAATCTCGCCATTGACAATGATGGGGTGAAGGACAATAACAGAAACCCCAGAAAAAACCTCAGTACTGACCTTCAAAGCTTAATCTGGTTTTTCTAAAGGGGTTTGCTTCGAAAATCAACAAGAACACAAATTTATTCCTTTTTCTCTCTACTCTATTCTTTTTTTTGATAACATCTCTACTCTTTTCTTATTCTCCACATTTATTCAGTTTTTCTGCTCTCGAAACGGGGAAAAGGAGAGAATCATTATTGCTAATTGCCAAACAGTAGATGAATAGTTTCGTTCAATAATTTTAATAGTTTGATTTGATAAGCTTATTTAATTAGCATTCTTACTTAAGGGTTTAAGAAGGATAACTTTTCAGGGAAGATGGAGTATAAATAGATTCAAAATGAAATTTGAGAAAGTTGAAAGAGCAAAAAGAAAGTTGGGTTAGTAGAAATCTCATGTGCTTTGGAGAAGTTTTAAATTTTAATATTAAAATCATAAGTCCAATTAGATGCCAACTAAGCAAGATAAACGGTGTTAGTTGCCACATCAGCAAAACTTAGCAGCGTCAGATTTTTTTCAAATTCTAAGGACTAATGTTATAAACTGAGAAAACTCGAGGGACCAAAACCTTCAATTAGAAACTACAAGGACTAAAACCAAAATAAGACCAAACTAGGGACCAAAAGTTATGTTAAGCCTTATAAATAGGACCAAGGGAGTAACTTATTGTAGGAAATTTCATCATATATGATGGTAGAAATGTAAACCTTTACCAATTTCTAACTGACAGTTAAGCTACATTTCAATTATATAAGAGTTGGCATTAAAATTTTGATCCAAGTTTTTAATGTAATGGATGTAAAACGCCCTTAAGTTTTCAGACGTATCTGAGGTAGGATTACTGCCCAAACCACTGTGCAATGGTAAGAACCATTTCACCTCAACTCAGGTTGAACTTTTAAGTAAATCTTATTTATTGGTTTGATCAAAATCTATATAGACACACATTAGAGAGATATCTAGAAGAGATATGTACCCTTCTTTCTGTCCGAATCCTGAACCTGGAACGGTGGATATGCCGGTGGCTTCCAGAAGCCTGAGACAATAGAATACATCTGGAACCTTTCCAGCTTGTTTGGCAGCCTCTATTGCCCTTGGTGGCAATCTTATTTGAGGGAATGAATACATGGCACCTGGATAGAAAGTTAAGTATTCATCTATGTATTAGCTGACCATGCCAAAATAAAAGGTTCTCAAAAATTACGTGAACCTAAGAAAGCATACACTCATTTGTACCTTCTGTGAAATTACAAACAACATTTCTGCAACTGTTGAATCCATCCGTCATTAACCTTGCCCTTCTCCTCAGTGACTCGAGTATTCCCTGGCTGCATATTTGTGCAAAAATGGTCAGTAGACAGCTTCTAGAGGCAGTGTTCATATCACTTTTTTATCCTTATAAAAAGTCACTTTTAGTGACAATTTTTAGTCCTAAATATAAGCCCCATTATAGTGTATTTAATGATCATTTTCCAATTTTATTCTTATATAATTCTCATTGGAAAGAAAAAAGTGAGAACGATTTGTAAATGCAGAGAGAAAAAACCTTGACAATGGGAAATTTTGAAATTTTATCAATTTAATGCATTCCTTGCATAGTAAGGATGAGTTGCAAGTGACTTAAAATAAGGACAAGAGTGTGTATATGATTGAAAGAGAACACAAGAGTTAACATGACGAATATAAAGACATTTAGCAACTTCAGTATAAGCATACATTTACCTTTCCCGAATATATTGGTCATAAGAAATGTCACCAGGTTTGACCGGGTTGACCATCAATCCCATCTGCAGAACAAAGTGGAAATTTAAGGAAAGGAATGGGAGGAGATGTATGCTAATTGTAAAGTAAACAAATACTGTGTCCATAATGAACATCATAATAACATGAAAGGATTCAGCTCCAACTCACAAAAATCTGTGCTGGAACATTTGGACTGAGTGACACTGATGCAACTTTATAAATCTCATCCACTGTCTGTTGGAAGAATGGAGAATCAAGGAAAAAGTATCAGCAGTGTAGTTACATCACAAATTGAAGGTACGCCTTACATAAAACATGGAAGGTCACAAAATGGTCAATTAGGGCCATCCTAACTCAAATGCTCTAAATACTGGCCTAGTCATTGTAAGGCTGCAAGTTACCATATAAGTTTAACCCTATGGGTCAGTGGGTGTTTGGGTTGGATCCAAAAAACACTTTTCTGATCTAAACCATGGTCTAAGAGCAAATTACACAAACACTCATCAAAGTTCTAAATCTATTCTATAGCCCATAACCAAGATTTAGGACACCCAATGCTCCTAG
This sequence comes from Mimosa pudica, assembly GCA_029929735.1. Taxonomy (NCBI): domain Eukaryota; kingdom Viridiplantae; phylum Streptophyta; class Magnoliopsida; order Fabales; family Fabaceae; genus Mimosa; species Mimosa pudica. The sequence goes on along the minus strand of JAKELP010000017.1, from coordinate 5,604,737 downwards.
GGGGTTACCTCCGGGGCAAAAAAGGGCCCTTTCCTTATTATTGTCAGAGATAATATTACCAAACTACCCCAAAGCCTTATGTAATTATCCCATTGGCTTATGTCCGTTACAGTAGTTTATTCATGAGAAAGTGTTTATAATAATAACCATCCAATCATATTCGATGTATCAGCGTCACTTTTTTCTCAAATCTATCCTAATCAATATCTAGTTCTTTTAATCACTTTTATCTAAAATATATTCGCCAAAGGAAAATGTAAACACATATTTAGTCTCATTTCTATGCATCATAAAGTTGCAAAGTAATTCCAGAAAAAATGTATAAAAATTCAGCAATAAATAAGAATTGTTAAAAGACAAACCTCTGGAGGAATATTGGTCATTTCAAAATATCCACCCCTTTGTCCACATTCACCCCAATATCCCTTGGACACAGAGTGAAAAGAGACAAGCTGGACTTCCTTGCTTAAAGGTGGCCCCATATCCATCAAAACCTACTTGTGTTAAATGAATAGTTAGCATTTGCTCAATTAAACGTCACAGGCAAAATCAGAGTAACTAGCACAACAAAATGTACCTTTTTAGAACTAATGAAGGGTCGCTCATCCTGATATATATTCTGCTGGTAAACCTCATCTCCAAGCAAGACTAAATTTTCTTGGTAACAAAATCGCAAAATCTCCTTTAGATTAGATTCACTGAGGCATTGACCAGTTGGATTCCCAGGATTTATGATCACCATTGCCCTTACCTGATCAAATTTCAGTTCATATGAAGTTTAATACTATGATAAGATATTACATAAAAGGATAGAAGGAGATATGATAAATAAGAAGCACTTGAATTAAGTGTTGAATCTTTCAATCATGCAATAGACTAGATCGCCATGAGGTGGTTTGATGACTGAAGAAAGTCACGTTTAATCAAAACCTTTTCGAATTGCATTTCAAACAGATAATTAATAAATGAACCAACCAAGTCATTTCTGACATTATTTCAATAAGTAACAAGAAAATCATATTAGGAAACAGATGAGTTGACTATGAAAAGGTTCTTGGGCTTCATATTGACAAAAGTGAACACATACATTTATTCCTTTAAAGCGAGCCTGTGAAACTGACTGACGAAGTTCATTAACATCAAGACCCCAATTCGCTGTCTCTTCAAGGAAGTATGGAACAAGAGAACCGCCATATAGAGCGATTGTCGCTGAGTAGAGTGGGTACTGTGGGACAGGAACCAAAATCTGGCAAAAGAAAGTTTTGGAAAATACTTTTAAATGGCACTTCAAATACAGAAAACATCAAAACAGACACACTAAAAAAGAAGACTATATGCATTACCCCATCCCCTTGACCTCGGATGATGGTACTTAGGATCTGCATCACACCTTTGCTGGCTCCATCAGTGAGATATATAAGCTCTGGATCACTGTTAATTGAGCAAGAAGTAATTAATCCATTTACCTAACAAATAGCAAACTAGGACTGAGAACCCCTAAAAGTATGAAGTGGTAAAAGAAAAGGAGATGACATGGGAAATAACTACCTGGGATAACCGTCACGCCTTTGAATGTACTCTGCCACTTCCTTCCTCACTCCAGGAATTCCTCGGGAGTCACTGTAAGCACCTAAAATATACAATAAGCTCTACAGTTTGTTAGTGAAGGTTTTCATGTCAAAAACAGAATTCCAAACATATGAAACTATCAAGAAATATTGAGAGAAGCAATGGTGATGGTAATCATGTCTTTCACTTTCAGGTAAAGGCTTGCTCAACTATGAAATTCCCCCATTTTCTAGTAGTGCAATCCAATTTTGGAACCAATTTATTTTATAGTTGAACTAAAAAAATTGAATGATGGTCCTTAGGAAAGGTTGGATAAAGGAACTTAACAGAAAAAATTGGACAGGCAGATATAAATGTTAAATTTGATCTTTCAAAAAGGGGAACACTAAAGCTCTGGGTGAATAAACCCAGCATTCCTACTAGAATTAAAACTAACTTGAAGGCAAAAATTACAAAATCTATGTTCATCACACAATTTTCATACTGCACTACCTTTTGAATAAAATTCTCCAGGATCATTATTTGGAAAAGTGCTTATAGCCCATGAGAATTTTCCTTTTCTAAAGAAAAAAGCCAGTTTTCGGCTTATCACTGTACTCTAGCATTTTTTCAAATGGGATCGTGTATTATCAAACACCAATAACTACATGAAAAAAATGCAGATTTGAGAGTAAAACTTTCAATGAGAAATGGATTGTATATAACCCTACTATGATCAATACACAAATAGCCATGAAATATGGTTAGTACTTAAGAAGCAATACCTAAGCCTCCCGGGGCCATTGAGAGATAATGTTTAGCTCTTGCAATTGCATCTGCAGGGAAAAGCAATCCAACATTGGGATCATCTAGTAAAAATGGAGCCTGGCAGAGAGCAACAACCTGCAACAGAAAAATTACTTTTGTTCATCATAACTAACAAGTACCCAAAGTTTAACACTCTCTATAATTTTATAAGGAGTATCTTTACTTCTCCATAGTAAGAAAACTACAAGATAGTTATTCAAGGCAGAAAATATGGTATAAACAGTGGACCTGACGAGGGAAGGTCAGAGGTCTTTGTCCAAGAGCGTGCGGGTTGCCAACATTAGTGAATATAATCTGCCAAAATATTTAAAATAAAAAATGAGTTTATGGCTATTAATTTCATTTCCGAAAGCCTATGTTTGCTCAAGAATATAACCATGTAAAATTCTAACCTTCTTCCCTTCTTTCTGAAGCTCAGAAGCTCGAAGGTATAATTCACCTCTAACAGCATATTGAGCCTTCTTCACATTTTCATTTATGGACTCATAGTCTAAGGGTTTTGGAGGCATGGTGGAGCAGAAGGCTTTTTGCTGATGTCACAAGATAAGAAGCCAGAAACTTGGCTATAAATATAGCCTGCTGCCAACCTGATTGATTTAAAGTACATGAGGGGAAAGGTAAAACACAGAAAGGCCCTTGGATAAAATTATTTAAAGTATAAAAGGGTCAACCCAGTTCTAGTCCCCACTTGGTGAGGGTGCTAGGGAAGAGAATATATTAGGCAGTCTTACCCCTGCTTTTTGCAAAGAGGCTGATTAGAACCCACGACCTCAAACCCCATGGCAAGTGAGCTTACCGTTGAGTCAAGTCGGTCCTTCAAAATTATTTAACATGTAAAATGTCTTAATTCAGGAACATGTTTACTGACAGAACTCAAGGTAGTGGTTGATGTGAGCATTCCATACAGAGTTTGGTTATTAGACTCATTGAATGTTTTCTCTTTTCAAATCATAACTTCATCAAAGATCAAACTTTATTTTATCATAAAGCTTCCATTATATTCAATTTAGTGGGGCAAATGTAACTGCGACAAATCTATAAATATAATAATATGTAAGTTATATGGTTATTTGAGAGAGCAAAAGGATGGTTCATGAAGTTGGATAGAACAAGGTTGATATAAGTTGACATGTAAGTTATATACTTTCAACATGGGACACAAGACCTTTATTGACATGTGATGTGAGTCATAACATTTACAAAGGTAGTGCAAGTCTTAATTACCAAAATGAACAGACATTTGAGAAAACGTGTGTCCATACCAAAAAAATGTCCGACTTTCAAATTAGACAGGACACAATATATACATATTCGACATTTTAGATTCCAAACACACTCCATCAAGTTATTCCATACATGTTAGCATTGTAACCTCTACCTATACTCAAAACCATGCTTCCCAGCCATTGATATGAACTTCTGGAAGTGTTGCACCACAAAACTTACCATGGAGAACCAAATTTCATCTAACACTTGTTATAATCCTACAGTCCCATATAATACCCATACCATCCATATAATACTCCCTAGATTCCCAAATATTGCAGAAATAAACACAACCAGATCAAAATTAAGGATAATCACAAACCATATTCCCAAGATAAACACAAAGAAGGCAGCTTTATATACTTCTATAACATATAACCTACTAAACTCATTAAATTTTCACATTTCAGATTGACCCAATAACAAAATATCCAGTACACAACAACTATACAAATCCAAGAAAATCAAAGTCAACTCATAACATAGTTCAGCCACTTCAAATCATAATTTAAGTGAAGAAAAGAGAAACCCAGTTGAAAGAAAAGGCAAAAGCCTTGATTTTGAGCTTTCTCAATACAAATATATATATACCCTTTAACTAAAGCAATGATAAATGATACCTTTGAGGTTGGCTTAGAATCTCTTGTAATGAATGTCCAGTGAGACACCCAACACAGTACAGAACGTTCGTTATACGTGTCTGATGGAATATAGAGACTTTCTATTTTGTGTCTCTATTTGTATAAAAGAATAAAAAAGGGACGAGTTTTTGTTTTTATTTTTGAGAAAATTAATTTGTAGTCCCTCACGAGGGATTTAATAGTAGAACAGTCCCATGAACTCCACATATTAAAGTAGGATCCCTAGAGATGGTACTTTAATATACTTCAAATACAAAAAGACCAGATTGTCCTTCCCTGTGACAAGATCATGGAGAGGAAATAACGAGGTCATCTACACGTAGAACAAAATCATGAACAACTCTAACAAGGTCATAATCTACTATGTGACAAGTTAATTGGGCAAGTATTGATGAGGTCATGGGCAGGAATGATAAGGTCATGCACACGTATAACAAAAGTTCATGGGTAGGGAAGAAGGGACAATCTAGTCTTTTCTTATTTGAAGTATATTAAAGTAAGTGTCCCTATGGACCCTACTTTAATATGTGAAATTCATGAGATTTTTCTACTATTAAGTTCCTTGTGAGAGACTAGAAATTAATTTTCCCTTTTATTTTTGTTTTATTATGGGGGTGGCAATAAGTGAACAAAATGGCAGAAGCAGAACCACTGAATGATTTGAGTGGATTATTTCATTATTTGGGTGTTTCTAAATCGAAATGGAAGGGATAATGGTGGAGCAATAAATGTGGCCAAAAGTTGCTTGATAGATAAATGAAGTCTTGGCCTTGAAAGTGGTCGCTGATGGACAAATGTTTGGGTCACTTTCTTTCTAAGAGGAGTGGTTCTTATTTGCTTATCATATTCCCCTCTCTGCCAAAATTAACTATGGCTTCTTGTCAAAAAAAAAAACACTAACTAACTATGGAAAAGAAAGGTTTTGAAGCTAAAGAGTGATCAGGTACAAAAAAAACTAAAGAGTGTTTGTCCAAAAAAAATAAAAGATACTTACTAAAGAGGATAATTAAAGGGAACTCAGAAATTCTCAACACTTTTCAAGATACTCCCTTTGCTACAAAATATAGGAACTAATTGGGGAGATAAATTTGGTTGGAAGTATAAATTCATACCAACTTTTCCCCTATTATTCTTTATCAATGTTCCCAAATAAGAGAGGTAAGGTGAGGGTAAAGATAGATGATTAGAGTATAATGATAATATCATGTTATTTAACTAATTTAAATAACATTATGAATTTTCAGTTCAAGAAAAAAACATTCTAATTTAATCAAATTAGTTAAATAGGTCTTATATTTAAAATTAGAGGGCGTACTTATTTACCTACTGTCTTGTTTTTAGATAGAAAATTCATTGAATCATCACCTCAAAATCGTAGTCAGATTCTTTCTTATACATATTACTATCATTTAAAGAGGTAAGTGCGGAACATATTTAAATCTATAAAAGGATAGGAGAAACGAATATGTTCATGATGGTCAATTTAAGGGCTTTCATTCATTATTATTTTAAGGCTATTTTAAATTAAACAAAGTATGTATTGATGGGAATTATTTCCATTCTTCTTTAATTTCCAATGTCTAAACATCTGCAGTTTTGAAAATTCGAAAATAAATTTGAACAATAATTAATTGAAACTGATTTCACCTTGGATTCATTGGACTTTCAACTTAATTTCTATAATTAATAATTCATATGCCTATAAGGGTATTTTTTAAAAAATTGACATTTTTTAAATGTCAGTGAGAATAAAAAATAATAGGTTGAGTTTGTTCAACTTGAGAACCAATTCTAGTCATTACCACTGTCTTGTTTTTAAGATGAGATTGAAATACCTCTCTCCTTCAACTAATATATGTTGGAATGCAGTAGCAGTTCGTTGCCATTTCAAAGTCCTAGTCATGTTTAATGCACTCCCATTGGTAATATCATTAAACAAAGAACTTTACATATGTAGTAGCAGCTATGAAAGAGTACACACAAAATCAATATTAAAATAGAAAAGTTCTCTAAACTATGATAAACTATAGGGTTAAAGATCATATTTGCCCTGGAAGTTTTGGGTAAGGATCAAGTTTACCCCTAAAGTATTTTTGGGATCATGTTTGCCCCTGAAATTTACAAAATGGATCAAGTTTGCCCTCACATTACTGCCACATCAGCGTCCATGTCAAGCTTTATGCCACGTCATCATCTTCTCCTTCTTTTCAATCCTCACTTCCTCTCCCTCCACTACCACCGCTGCCGCCCCTCCCCCACAACCCCTCCTCAACCAGAGCACACACACAGCCTACAAGTTGAACAATCACAAAATATCACCATATCACATTGTTATACACCGTTATACCTTAATGGGCTTGGGCCTTAACAGAGGCCCAATAAAGAGATAGACGCCTTTAGGGCGTCGAAGATAACGTCACTAGCGACAGTAGAAGTCTAAAAGCAAGGTAGACGCCCTATGGGCGTCAAGGACAATATCACCAACGGCAATAAAGCAGAATGACTTGGTCGCCCACCTTTTTCGGAGAAGTCGCCCACCTTTTTCGGAGCACGTGCAACGTCTCTTACCCATAACGGCCGCCTACGATTTCGCAACCACCAGGACTGAGCTTCAACTATAAGAAGGCCACGAACTCATTCAGAAGCACAATGAATTCTCTGCAATCTCTCTCTCTCTCTCTTTCTTTGTATTCTTCTCTCTGATTATCATTGTACTCTGAATTAAGTCTTTGTGATCAAGGCATTTACGCCTATATTTGTAACCACCGTTGCCGGTGACCCCGTTCACTGTATTCAATCATATTATTAATAAAATATTTCGATTATCCTTTCATACTCAATAGTTCCCCTATATTGTGCATCAACATTTTGGCGCCGACCGTGGGGACTCCGGCAACAATTTTTCTAAAAGCTTCACGTTCTCTGAGTGAGCCGATTGAACTTTAAGATGGAACAGCAACCAAAGCCTGTTTCCAAGACAACTAGCTCTTCCACTGACCTCCAAAAAGTCCTAGAAGCCTTGACCTCTCAGTCTGAACAAATGAAGCGTCTCGAACAATCCGCAGGAATTCAATCTGAGAGGATGAAACGTTTGGAGGAAGAAAACAATGAATTGAAACTGCACTTAGCAGGCTTAGAGTCCAGGAAAAACAAAAGAAGGCAGAGCGGGCCCGAAAGGGAGATTCGCCAAGTGCCAAACCCAAATGACCATGAACGCAATCCTAATGGTGAAAAAGGTAATAGAGGTAAGAATACTGACAATAATGATATTCCTAATGATGAAACAGGTAGAGACGACGAAGAGGGATATGACGATTCTCAGTCTTATGATAGTCGAGAACAAGGTGAGCAGTCCGCTCAGAAGTCACAGGCAAGGATCCCTCAAAATCATCCACAAGGAGGACAAAAGAGAGAAGACGAAATTCTCTCTTTTGCCCTTCGAATGGAGAAGGAGGTCGCTGAGATAAAGAAAAAGATGTACTCAATTCCAGGTGTTCAAAAGCCACTTGATGCAGCCCGTTTAGGGAGTTACTCAGAATCGCCCTTCATAGACGACATCGCGTTTGCCGATCTACCTGAAAGATTTGCTTTTCCTACTATGCCAAAGTATGATGGCAAGTCGGATCCAGACCAACACTTGGCCCAATACAGGCAGATTATGCTAGCAGCAGTTCTCCCAGCCGATAAACGACATGCTGCTATGTGTCGTGGATTTGGTATAAGTTTGATTGGCCCAGCCCTGATGTGGTGGACCAATCTCCCTCAAGGTAAAATAACTTCATTTAGTCATTTAACTGACATTTTTGTTGAACAATTTGTAAGCAGCAGAGTCATGGTTAAGACGTCAGACGACCTGTATCGAATTGTCATGAGGTCGGACGAGTCATACAGAGATCTTCTGAAAAGGTTTACGGCAGAAATGGTAAGTATCCCAAATTGTGATCCTAACATTGCTGTGCAGGCATTTAAGAGAGCGTTGCCACCCACTTGCGGCCTCTATCAAGAATTGGTTTTGAAACGGGTGACAACTTGGCCAGAGGTCCAATCATACGTGTGGTCCCATATTAATCTTCAAGAGGACGATGCCAGTAGAAATCATGCCCTTAAAATGAATCAGGGACTGACAACAACCAGTCTCCCCGCTAATTCAGTGATTGCCACAAACGCGGATAAGCCGGCTAATCAACAACAAAATAACTTGGGATCCACAGACCGCCGTTCTAAACGGCAACGAGGTAGAAATTTTCGTTTTCACCCTTATACTAACAATAATGAGCAGGGCGATAAACAGAAGAGGGACCCACCCCCTCCTAGATATGAAGAGTTCAACATGTCCATTGGACTAGCTGAAATGGTAAGTGCATTTGAAAAGATGGACAGGGTGAAATGGCCTAAACCTATGACGACGCCTGTCAATGAGAGAGACACCACTAGATACTGTGACTACCACAAAGACGTCGGCCATCGAACAGAGGATTGTTGGAGGTTCAGAAAAGAAGTAGCCTTCCAACTTAAGCACGGTAACTTACAACATCTTCTTAAGAATAATACTGCTAACAATGCAGGTAGAGATCAAAGGCAGAACGCCCCAGCTCAACCCCCACAGGCCGTCAGAACGATTAACACAATCATTGGGGGGTCGACAATAAGTGGGATGTCTTACTCCGCTGCAAAGCGACATGCGAGGTCTTTGCCAAAAGAATTGGAATGAGTTAATGGTAATGTGAGTAATAATCAGGTGGTTGAAGGTCCAATAACCTTCAATGACGCTGATATTCAGAACGTCCAGATGCACGACGACGCCCTGGTAATATCTTTGCTAATAGCTAATTGTTTGACTAAAAGAATATTGGTAGATGCAGGTAGTTCCGTGAATATTATTTATTTGCAAACTGTTAAAGAATTACAATTAGAATCCCAAATAATTAAGGCTCCAACTGTCTTGGTATTTGGAAATGGCACGCCAGATAGGACAATTGGAGAAATATCTTTGATGACTTTTGCTGCTGGAATTAATGCTTTAGTCAAGTTTCAGGTAATGGACTGCCCGACCACTTACAATGCTTTGTTAGGACGTCCTTGGATTCATCAGATGAAGGCAGTCCCTTCGACGTTACATCAGTCAATTAAGTTCTCTACATCTTGGGGTGTGAGAGAGATCAAAGGCGACCAGAGGATGGCAAGAGAATGTTACCAAGCAGCATTGAAAGGCTTGGAACAATCTCCTCCATCGGCATAGCAACTACAGTCGTTCATTCCTATGGACAGGGCGACAAAGGAGGAAGACGATAACTTAGAAAAAATAATTTTAGATTCTGAAAACCCTGAAAAGTTTTTGTCCATAGGAATGGACCTAGTTCCTGAGGTAAGAAGAGAACTAATTTCTTTTCTAACAAGTAACTTAGATTGTTTTGCTTGGTCCTATGATGATATGACAGGTATAAGCCCAGACGTCATTGAACATCAATTGAACGTCGACCCTACATTCAAGCCGGTCAGACAGAAAATGCGCAAATTTGCACCAGAGAGGAATAGAATTGTTAATGAGGAAGTCCAGAAATTATTGAAAATTGGGTCTATTCGAGAAGTGAAATACCCTGATTGGTTAGCTAACGTTGTAGTCGTCCCAAAGAAAAATGGTAAACATAGAGTGTGCATCGATTTCACAGACTTGAACAAAGCCTGCCCAAAGGATTCCTTTCCTTTACCACACATTGACAGCCTAGTAGATGCAACATCGGGACATGAACTATTAAGTTTTATGGACGCTTTTTCTGGATACAATCAAATATTGATGCATCCAAACGACCAGGAGAAGACCTCTTTTATCACAGATCGTGGAACTTATTGTTACAAGGTAATGCCTTTTGGTTTGAAAAACGCTGGTGCAACATACCAAAGGTTAGTCAATCGCATGTTCGCCGCCCAACTTGGGAAGACGATGAAAGTTTACATAGACGACATGCTAGTCAAATCTTTGAAAGCGGAAGACCATATTAACCATTTGCAGCAGACGTTCGATCTTCTGAGGAAGTATAACATGAAGCTCAACCCTGAAAAATGCACTTTTGGGGTGAAGTCCGGTAAGTTTTTAGGATATTTGGTATCGAAGAGAGGGATAGAAGCAAACCCATCACAAATCAAAGCTGTGTTGGACATCCCATCACCCAAATGTGTGAAGGACGTCCAGCGTTTGACGGGTAAGATAGCTGCTTTAACCAGATTTATATCTAAATCTTCTGAAAGGTGCCAACCATTCTTTGATATATTGAAGAAGAATAAGGAGTTTGTATGGAACGACGCCGCAGAAAAGGCGCTTCAGGATTTGAAAGAATATCTCACGAGCCCCCCTTTACTTTCTAAGCCAAGTCCAGGTGAAACCTTATATCTATACTTGTCTGTCGCCTCTAATGCTGTGAGTTCAGTTCTTGTTAGGGAAGAAGATAGGTGACAGAGCCCAGTATATAATGTTAGTAGAGCCTTATTAGATACGGAGACGCGATATTCAATGATGGAAAAACTTGCTTTGGCTTTAGTAACGTCTTCTAAGAAGTTGAGGCCGTATTTTCAGTGCCACCCAATTGTGGTCGTCTCAACCTATCCTTTGCGGAACGTCCTCCATAAGCCTGATTTATCTGGGAGATTGGTGAAATGGGCGATTGAGCTGAGTGAATTTGATATCTCTTATGCCCCAAGAACAGCTATCAAATCACAAATCCTAGCTGATTTTTTGGCGGAATTTAGTCCCAACCTTCAAGTAACAGCTAACAATGAGTCTTTTTCTATTAAGAAACAGGTGAACTTGTCGCCCTGGATCCTCCATGTAGACGGGTCTTCCAATGTAAAAGGAAGTGGACTGGGTATCGCGCTTGAAACCCCCGATGGTGAACAAATTGTCCAGGCAATAAGATGTGGTTTTAAGGCGACGAACAATGAAGCTGAATATGAAGCCCTTATAGCTGGACTTAAGTTAGCATCAGAATTGGGTGCAAAAGTTTTGGAAGTGAAGAGTGATTCCCAACTAGTCTCGAAACAAATCAATGGTTCTTATCAAGCAAAAGACCAAAGGATGAAGAAATATCTGGATGTAGTGTCTGATTTGACCACTCGATTTGATGCGATGAAGATTACCCAAATAGGTAGGGAAGACAACCGGAAGGCAGACGCCCTTGCCAATATTGGGTCGTCTATAGAAGTTGTGGAGACAAAACAAATCCCACTGTTTTATCTGAAAACACCGGCAATTGAGGTAAATAATCGAATCGTGTTGAATAACAGTTTGACATGGGATTGGCGATCCCCTTTGCTTTCATATCTGTTGCAGGGTAAATTGCCTTCAGATAAGAATGAAGCGCGGCGAATAGTTGTCAGAGCTGCCAGATTCACTACTATAGACGACGATCTTTATAGACGTACATTCACTGGTGGACCTTTACTGAAATGTGTCTCTCCGTCTGAGGCAAATTATGTGTTAAGAGAAATTCATGAAGGTGAATGCGGAGACCATAGTGGAAGTCGATCATTGATAAGAAAGGTGACTAGAGCAGGTTATTTTTGGCCGACTATGCAGAAAGATGCAGTAAGTTTGGTGACTAAGTGTGAACGCTGCCAAAAATTTTGCACCGTGGCAAGACAACCCCCTGAACAATTGCATGTGATAGTGCCTTCGTGGCCTTTCCTTAAATGGGGAACGGATATTGTAGGCAAGTTTACTCCAGCACCTGGACGACTAGTTTTCTTGTTGGTCGCCACAGATTACTTCACCAAATGGGTAGAGGCCGTCGCCTTGAGCCAGGTACAAGAACCCCAAGTAATTGATTTTGTTTGGAAAAATTTAGTATGTAGATTTGGTCTGCCCCAGGAAATTGTATGTGATAATGGATCTCAATTTATAGGAAGAAAATTTAGAAAATTTTGTGATAAGTGGCATATTAAACTTAAGTTTTCCACCCCTAGAAATCCACAGTCGAACGGGCAGGCTGAAGCGAGTAACAAAACCATAGTGACGTCTTTGAAAAAGAGGCTAGATAAAGCTAAAGGTAGGTGGGCTGAAGAGCTGCCCGCCGTCTTGTGGGCGTACCGAACGACGTCTAGGACGTCGACTGGTGAAACGCCTTTCTCTCTAGTTTATGGATCTGAAGCTATGATACCAGTAGAGGTAGGAATGCCATCTTTAAGAAGACAGTGGACTAGAGAAGAATCTAATAATGAACACTTAGCCCAAGATTTAGATTTGTTAGATGAACGTAGGGAACAAGCTCTTATTAGAGTCGCCGCCTATCAGCAAAGGGCGACTAAATTTTGGAACAAAGGTGTTAAGGAGCGCCATTTCCAAGTAGGAGATTGGGTTCTTCGAAAAATCTTTCCTAATACACCTGAGCATAAAGATGGAAAGTTAAATGCTTCATATGAAGGCCCCTATAAAGTGATAGAAATCACTGGTCCTGGAGCTTATAAGTTGGTTGACGTCCATGGTAAAGACGTCCCAAGGAGTTGGAACGCCATCCATTTAAAAAGGTATTACTTCTAATTTATTTGATTATTTGATTTAAAGAGCGATGATACTGACACGATTATTTGAGAAAGAATGCAAATGATGAGAAACGCCTGTAGGCGACGAACCCAGCTAAAAGACCAAGTGTCTGACGATTAGTTCAGCTGTGGACGTGATAATCTGATGCAATTTAATCCTATCTTTTGAGATGTTTTGTTGTGAGATGTCATTTCCCAGATAATGTGATGAATTGACACCAAAAGAACTTGATGATAAGATGATGCCGAGATGGCATGACGACATGACGCCCTGAGAGGCTGATAATAACTTGATTTGAAAAAGGTATATATTACCCGAGTTATATTGAGTGATTTTTATTCGATTAATTGATAGTCGACGTCTAGACTAATGATTGATAACTCCTTGGCAGGGTCACCAACATTTGATTAAGGTACGAACGACTATGTTGTGAATTGATATTTGATAAATATAAGTTCAGAGATTCCTTGATTAATGGATGGATTCTTTTTATCTTGGTAGGATGTCACCCACACCCGTTGGAAGTGTGGGTGTTTAACGAAGAAAATAAATGAAGTGATGCGAAGACTATTGATTGTGAAGATGGAAATCAAATCTGACATAAAAAGAAGATAGGCGACTAATAACTTAGAAAAAGGTATATTGTGAATGTTTAAAGTTAAAGTTACAATATGAAATTTAAACATTAGGCCTTGTCGCCGCCAGGGTTGTCGTCCCCTTGATTGTCGCCCCTATGCTCGCCGCCCCCTTGGTTTTCGCCCTGAGCCCTCATTTCATTGATAGTTTGACTGTCCTCTTGAGAAGGATTGGACTCAGATTCTTCTTCAGGGAAGAGCTGGTAATAGTTGTCGATTACATCGTCAGGTTTCCAGTTTACATGGTCGCCGCTTTTGTATTCCTTCATAAGCTCCATCCGAGCGCGAGCATCGACTTCCAGGATATGAGTCTCATAGTTTTCAGCCATCTGACCCATATCCTTTTCAAGCTGGCGATTGGCAGCTTCTGATTTTTCCAAGGCCGACTGGAGAGCCTTCATCTTTTCATCTTTAGCCGACGACTCTGCTCTGGCCTGGTTGATGTAATCTTTAAGATTTTCGACATCCTTGAAATGCTCAGCCTTTAATTTTTCTATGCTGGCTTTTAGCTCTTCTTGTTTGGCGTCAGAGCGTTTCATTATGTCCTCAGCCTTCCTCCTATCTTCATGAGCTTGTTTCTTGAAGGCGAGGGCCGACTTTAAATCAGATATCAGTTGCTCTCTGTCGGCTAGAGCGGCGTCCCTCTGGGCGACGAGTGTCGCCTTATCATCATCGTTGTCCTCAGCATGATGGAGAAGGACTTGTAGGGACTGAGAATAAAAGAAACAGACATAGTTAGAGACGCCTAGTGTTAAAAAGATAAAATAGATTGAGTAAAAGGTTAAGAGATGATACCTTCATTTGGTGGCGAACGGCCTTCTTGAAAGCCTCTTTCCTCCCAAGAGACTCTAGGGCGGCCTTGTCGTACTCGAATTCCAGTTTGCTTAATTCCGAGTAGACGTCGTCCCATCCCTCTTTATTTCTGACAGAAGAGTTGGGAGGAAAGCATAAAGTGACCTCGCCAGAGTCCTCTTTGTCGCCCTTGACTTTGGCAGATTTTGAGGACTTAAAAGCCCTCGATTTTTTGGCGACTGGCTCTTTGGCGGGCGACTCCGCCGGTCTCTTCCCCGATGAGACGACTTCTTTATTTGTTGAGGGAGCAGACTTATTGTTTTTTGGCGGATGAGGGGGTCGAGGAGAAGGAGTCGTAGTTGACTCAGGATTTGGAGGAGGGGCGCCACGAGGATCATGGCCTTCTTTCCTTGCTTCAGCGTCATATTCGCCCCTCCTGATCTTTAGTTTCTCCAGTCGCGCAGCCCTTGCTTTCAACAGAGCTTCTTTATCGATTTTTTGCTCTGACGCCTTAGGGATGAGTTTCTTTCCTAGTTGATAGAAAGAAATTTAGAGTAAGATAATGGACTTGAAAATATTCGAATAAAATGTAAAGTATAAGTGATAAGAAACTTACTATCAATCATGGTTTTGAATTTCCGCTGGTCTGCCGGAATTTGGAGGATTTTCTTGATTTTTTTCCTTGTGTCGCTGTTGGAGCGTGGCGAGATCCTTAACTCGTACGCACCTACAAAAAATGTGAAACATTATAAATCAGATAACAAGTGCAATAAGAAAGACGTTATCGTGACGACAACTTACTTAAACGACGCCAGATTGGAGACACAAAATCCTCCTGGGCGACAGCTTGGAAATGCACCATCACAAAACGGGCGTCCCATTGACGATCATTGGGAAGAGACCCATGAGTCCAGGATGGTAACCCCTCTCTGGGATGGACGAAAGAGTAGACGCCCGTTCGAATTTCTTGAAGTTTGTAGGAGCCAAATAGATCGAACATATCTAATTCGACCCCTACCTCTTCTTGCATCAATTCAGCCACGGCGATGAGACGCCACATATGGGGAGAAAGTTGGGAAGGGGAGAGTTCATAGAACACACATAACTCTAAAGCTATGTTTGGGAGAGGGAAAGGATTGACGTAACGAAAACTCTCAAAACTCAAAGCGATAGTGTCGCTAGACCAAGAGTCGAGAGCTTCCCTAATTTCTGGCAACCTAAAAGGTACCCTAGGATCGAAATAATAGACAGACGGCATTTTTGAGATTTCCAAGAATCTCAAAACTGGCTCTTTAACATCATTTAGAATGTTAGCCCTAGACGTCTCTAAACCCCCTGTTTCACAAGCATAGGGAGCGTTTACAATCTGAGGATTAGGGATGTATTTTCTCCCAGAACTAGTCGAGGGGGATGACCCTGCATCAACCCACTCTTGATAACGACTATCGTAAATTTTCAAGTACTTCCCAGAAGTTTTGGGTTTCCTAATCCTCATAATTTGTTTTCCTTTTTTCGATACGTCTACTATATCTACAAGATTTTCCCTAGAAGTTCCAGTAGTGTCTAAATCAACTATGATGTTGGAATTACTAGGGGAAGAAGAGGAACTAGATTGGGCATTTTCACTAATATGTAATGGATTAGAAGCAGTTTTCTCAGAATCAGATGACGACATAACTACGAATTTACTCATTGAAGTAATGAAAAGATAAGATTTTTAATAAGAAGATACCTTCGCAGAAAGTAGGATGACGTGTTGATGTAAGCAAATGAACAAAGTTTCAATTTTTCTAAGTGTTGGAGGAATAGAGAAGAAGAGCGTCTGCGAAGTGAAATGGGAAAATGAACAGTCGAAATCGAGTATATGTGAATCGTCAGACGTCGTTAAGTTACGGTGTTAATTTAGTAAAACCATCTAGGTCGTTGATTTGAGAGGGAAAAAATAAGCGAAGATCTGGGCCGTTGGACGTGGAATAACCGCTACTTCCCAATACTTTCTGACGTCAGCATTGAGAAGTAGGGGGACTAATGTTATACACCGTTATACCTTAATGGGCTTGGGCCTTAACAGAGGCCCAATAAAGAGATAGACGCCTTTAGGGCGTCGAAGATAACGTCACTAACGACAGTAGAAGTCTAAAAGCAAGGTAGACGCCCTATGGGCGTCAAGGACAATATCACCAACGGCAATAAAGCAGAATGACTTGGTCGCCCACCTTTTTCGGAGAAGTCACCCACCTTTTTCGGAGCACGTGCAACGTCTCTTACCCATAACGGCCGCCTACGATTTCGCAACCACCAGGACTGAGCTTCAACTATAAGAAGGCCACGAACTCATTCAGAAGCACAATGAATTCTCTGCAATCTCTCTCTCTCTCTCTTTCTTTGTATTCTTCTCTCTGATTATCATTGTACTCTGAATTAAGTCTTTGTGATCAAGGCATTTACGCCTATATTTGTAACCACCGTTGCCGGTGACCCCCGTTCACTGTATTCAATCATATTATTAATAAAATATTTCGATTATCCTTTCATACTCAATAGTTCCCCTATATTGTGCATCAACACCTTTCATACTCAATAGTTCCCCTATATTGTGCATCAACACACATCTAATACTATCGTGATCTAAATCAAACAAAACCAGATTTGACCAATCATCATTATTACAATCATTATTATTATCAGATTCAAGTCTCAAGTTTCCATTCTCCAATCTGTGATTCTTCTTCTCTGTTTGGGGCTCCAGAAATTGGAGAGGCACAGGAAGAAGATGGTGCAGAGGATCACGGAGGCTAGAATCAAGCTGAAGAGAGATTGAATCATCTACAACACGAACAAGGTGTTGCTGTGAGTATGATGATGAAGATGAGAAGAAACCCCAAGTGATAAATTGGATTGAGAGTGAGGTAAGTCCATTAATTTCAAATGGGGATGAAGAAAGATTGAAACTTTATGGGAAAATGGGTGAGATCTGTAATGGGTTTCGATGATATTGATGTTTGGACACTGAAAACTAAGGAAAGTAATTGGGGAGAGGGGATTGTATTTGTGGGTTTAAGAATGTGCTCTGGTTGAGGAGGGGGTCGTGGGGAGGGGTGACGGCAGTGGTGGTGGAGGGAGAGAGGGTGGGGGAGGGAGAGGAAGTGAGGATTGAAAGGAAGGAGAAGATGATGACGTGGGTAAAGCTTGACATGGACGCTGATGTGGCAGTAATGTGAGGGCAAACTTGATCCATTTTGTAAACTTCAGGGGCAAACATGATCCCAGAAATACTTTAGGGGCAAACTTGATCCTTACCCAAAACTTCCAGGGCAAATATGATCTTTTACCCATAAACTATATTAGGTAATAAGTTAATGAATGCTCGCCTAGATGGTAAGGAATTGACTTATAATCCATCTGAATGAAAAAGTTTAGATGACTTAATCCACGGCAAAAGGATAACGTAGTGTGATCAGGTTTCACATACAGATGTCTCCGTGCTTGTTTGTTCTGGATTTTATCGTGTGATATCTCTTCTGATTATGAATCTCTGCTATTGTTTCTTATTGTGGAAACATATACTTGTAAACACAAAAACATGCCTTGGATGGATAGAGATGTCATTCAGATAAACATCAAGCAACTTTTATCCAGTTTCACTGTAGTCTTTTTTTTTTCTTCCAATGGAACTGAGTAGAATAGTTTAGTTGATCCAATCTTCTCTTTTCACTTTTCTAGTTATAATCCTTCAATCATTTAGTATTTTAGTACTGTAACCTTTTTAATTTACTTAATGAAATTTGTCTTTGCATTAAAAAAGTCATCTAAACTTTCTTCTTGAAAAAAACTGTACTGACTGGTAAATATGGCAGGGCCATTAATCTCCTAGACCTGGACAAGCAGTTTGAGTCTTTGAATTGGAAATGTGTAGTTTAAATATGTGAGAACAAAGGATGGGAAAATAGTCTGATAATTATTCCATTGATATG
Organism: Mimosa pudica; assembly: GCA_029929735.1. Lineage (NCBI taxonomy): Eukaryota > Viridiplantae > Streptophyta > Magnoliopsida > Fabales > Fabaceae > Mimosa > Mimosa pudica. The sequence continues at coordinate 5,586,520 of JAKELP010000017.1, read as the reverse complement.
ATTATATATTTATAATACAAAAGTTTCTTAAAAGACAATAAACTTCTTCTACAAGTTTACCTAATATAATTCTCTAATAATAATAGCCAACTAGGTTATGATATGTATGCTATAACACATAGTATAGACATTATGATAATCAAATAATTCTCTAATAATAACATGATATTCTGCTACTCTAAATATTTTCTAATACTATAATTCTCAATAATGACTAAGATATACAAATATTCTACATAATACAAAATAGGAAATATTAACATGATTTTCATTATTTCTAATGAAATTCGGCCTAAAATGGTTGAGAATGTTGGTTGCAAGATGAAAGAAGGGTGAGATTTTGGAAGGAATATTTGACTAAATACAATGAAAAGTTTGGTAAGTAGATGCAGTGTCCCTATCCCTATGACTGCAAGGAGGCAGGGCGTGGTAGGCGCGATAAAGTTGACGCTAATTTCTTTTAGGAGCAACAAGTAAATTGGTTTGAGTAATCTCTCCTCCTCCAAGAACTACCCCAAGAATTATATTAATGCTTATCTTGTTGTATGATGTTGGTGGTTTTGGTTCTGACACAATAAAGCTCAGTTTGAGCCTGATTATAAGATGCATGTGTGCCCGAGCATAATTTTTGTTAATTACGTGCGTGATTTATTGTTTCTGTCCAAGAAAATTAGCAAGGAAGGAATGAGAAAACATACTGTACAGGTAGGGTGAAGTTGCCCTGACATGGAGGAGTGGCTAGTAAATTTTAATGGTGCTGTTCAGGGCAATAAATTAGGTGGGTGTGCTGTTTCCAAGGAATCGCCAATGGAATAGGAAAGGTGTGGTATGCAAGAAAGCTATATGTTTGCCATGCTGTTTTAGCCAAGACTCTTGAGTTGTGGGATATGAGATTGGCTAAGAAAGAGGAGCAATAAAGTGCACTAGAAGCGTATGACATTCGATTATGATGCCTATAAAGTAGAACAATGGAAAAGTGAGAACTAACCAAAATTTTACTATGAAGTGGCCTACGTAGTATAATCAAAACAGTGCTTTCTGTATTAACAAATCCGAAATTACAAATCTTTACAGTCTTTGCATGAAAAAAATCATCTAACACGGTAGCATCCAAAATTGACTGTATGAAGTTATCCAACGTCAAAAAGACTATACGACATTGTAAAACTTTACAAGACAATGTTACTTCGTATTTAAGTAAGGTTCAAGACCACTCGTGATTCCAAAGGTTACCTAAACTACCAGAATTAAGTGTAAAAGAATTGATATTTCCTTTTAACTATCGCTTCCCTTTCCTTTTCAAAACTTTATTTCCCTTGCCCTTCTTTGGATAAGGGTTCATCATCTGATAATTGTCCCGTCCACTTCCAACCACGATTACCATATCAAGTGCATTGTTAATGACATGCATCTTTACTACCTTCAGGGGTCTAGTTTAATCCACTTTGTGGGAGATCTTAATATAATTTAAGAGCCGTTTTAGAGCATTACCACTGTCAATGGCCTCTCTTGCTCTATCTAGGGCTACAGATATGTCTTCAGCACCATCAACTCCAAGCAAGTGGTCCACCATGCCAGCGTTTAAGACAATTCGATCATATGCAGGTCCCTTTTCTCCACTAAGAGCAGCTAAGCCAAATTCAATGTTCTTTAACACCTAAATTTCAGAAAGGATTTTAAGTCATGGCTTTCACAAGTATTGCTAGCAAACTGCTACAGAAATTGAAGTCCCTCTCAAGACATTTCATATAATCAGAACAATTTAGATGCTAGGAAAAATACTATAGTTGACTTCCAGTAAATGCCACATGAAAGCATGAAATAGAATGAAAGAGGGTCAATAATCACAAAGGATTTCAAGCTCTTTACCGATCTATCAGTTCTAGGCGTATCTGTTGGTTGAAAACCATAGTCTTGGGCGTTTACCTCAAGAGAAAAACCTTGACGTGACACTCCTACAGAAAGAAATATTAATGTTCTACATCAGTCCATGAAAAAGAATAAGACCAAAAGCATCATTAAGCCAATTAATTTTTCAGTAAGAGAGGTTACTATAAAGTTTTAAGCGTTTTTAAAACTGAAGAAAAAATTTACACGAACAGGCACTTGAATTGACTAGTATTTAAAGCCATAAAACTAACATGACAATTAAATACATACCATCAATTTCAGATGTAGATGAAATGTTCACAGAGCGGAACCCTGAACAGTAGTTCACAGGAAGTCCTCTAGTTGTGCTAACTGATCTCAACCTCGTTGTCATTGAAAGGGCACCTTCCTCACCCTGCAATTTGAGTGTGCTCAAGTATAAGTGAAGTGGCTTCTTTTGAAAGGTCTTTGGATTTAAATATTAAAATGACTTAATTATTAAGAGAAGGAATAAATGGTTTATATAATTAAACAAAAAGTTGATCAATGAAAATGCTACATGAAAATGCTCACAATTCATGATGTATTAAAGGTGAAATCCCAACCTTCACCACCAAACCGGAGTGAACACCTCTTCTTTTCATGAGCATCAACAATGGCTCTTCATAACCCTCATGGTAAAACCCAGCAACAATTGATTCCTTGCCACGGGCCTATCCAAAATAAATAAATGAATAACTATACAAACGAATTGTATTAATATTTCAGAACTAAAGAGAAAATAAACCATGTATTACACCCCTTTGGTTAGTCCAATTCATCTCATCTGCGTCTGGTTTATAAACACTAGTTCACCTACTTGCTGTTTCTTCCGTCAGAATACAAAGGCAAAAGAAAATTCTATCTTGATCAACCCAATTGCCCATCATTTTTATTTTCAAATTTAATTATTGATAACCAATTTTTCACTATTAAGATGCTCTCTATTAAATGAGCCGACAATAAGAAACTGGTATCTGAACTTGATATATCTGTAGTGTGCCTGTTTTAGAAAGTATGTCAACTCCAAGAAACTGCATCAATGAAAAAATTTCAAGGGCAGGATACAATCCGAATAGTGTGTGTTGAGAACTATTGAGGGATGTCACATGGATCAAGATAAGAGTTTCTAACTTTTAATGATTTAAGACTGAGTTTATACAAAACCTAAAATTAACCAACAATGAAGAAACTGGTAGTTTCACTTTCTACAATAGAATTATCCTTGAATTCGACATTTCGACTCGAAGAAACTGCATCAATGGAGAAATTTTAAGGGTACACTACAATACAGATAAGGTAACAAGTCCATTAAGGAGTATTGATAAAATCATTATGTATCAAGAAGAGTTTCCCGTAGGGCACTAATAGTAAGGTGCATCAAGTCACTTATCACTAGTGTCTACGTTAATCCCACCTTTACCAGCTGCTGAATCTTTTCAGTTGTTGCAAGTGGAGGGCGTTTTTTTATGTGCTCCCTAATTCCAATTAATGAGTAGCTGCAGAGAAGATTCGCATGTTCAACCATCATCTTAAACATAACCCTTACGCAGACACATAGGAGACAAGCATATCATAATAATTCTTCACCAAAAATAACAATTTAATTTAGTAAAATATACTTTTGCTCAAAAACAAAAGTTAGTATACTATGCTGGATGTCTACAAGTAGTTGAATAATCAAGACTGAACACCTTTAGAAAATAAAACATTATCTTTAAGATTTTAACAGAGATAAGAAATTTTCTAAACATAGTTAATAAGGTTTACTCTCATCTGTCTTTTCCTGACTAAATGAAGCAGAAACAACTGGTTAGTGATTGTATAATGGTTAAGTGATTCTCCACCTACCATTTCAAAAATCAGCCACCGAGACACTTTTTCAGTTTTCAGTGTCATGCATTCTTCTTACGGGAGGTAAAGGCTAGTGTCTCTATACAAGTGAACAGCACAGATAACGTTCAAATTAATTTAGTTGGTCAGATAAACTTACAGAGATGGGCGAGCTTCACGCTGGCTTATGTAAGCAAAACCAACCTCTTCATCCTGGATAAAAGTCAGTACAAAGATATTATAGACAGAGGCTGAAGGAAGATAGTGAGAAAAACATTATGCTGCACAAATTGTGGGGACCAAAGAGACCTCAAGAAGTTTTTTGGCCTGCAATGGGGATAAGTTAGTATTTGCCCCCATATACTTAAGCATTTGCTCTTCAGTAACACCCCCCTGAAAAACAATGATAGAGCAATTGTAAAATGAACGGATTCTCAATATGAGACATCACAGGTATTACTAGATACGAAATATAAGATTTAATGACAAAAGCAACTCTTGTGCACTCAGTAGTCGGTTGAGGAGGTGTAATAAACAGAACAAAAGTAAAAACATCCTCATTTTGAGATATAAAATAAGTAAAAACAAACTTGAGATTCTATGAAGGAGCAGAATAAACACACTTTAGGTGGCATCCATTCTACTCCATGAAGCAAGCAAGATTCTCCATAGCAAGATCTAACAGCAGAGACAAACAATGTGCTCCTAAAGAATCGAGTATTTCCATCATAAGGTTCACCGTAGTGTGTCAATGACGAGACATCAGCAACAGGAGCAGGACCTAGAAAACAAATAGTGAAAACATTAACAACCGGATAATGCCCTGATAAAATTGTAGAGTGTGATAATTGAACAGAGGTCAATCAAATTGACTGATGTGACTAACACTAGTACCATTTTCATCATCAAATGCAAGGCAATATGCCTTAAGTTCACGATCAGTCTCCCTATTCATACGTTGACCAATCAAGAATGCTGATAGCAATGCCTCACTTACTCCCGGTGATTCTCCTCCATCCTTGAAGAGAAGAACTTCTCTCAATACTCCTTGAACTTCCTCATAACCCAAATGACCTCCACCTAATACTTCCCTAAGAGCACCAACCAATCTCATCTCACTCGTGCTATTTCCAACATATTGTGGTCCAATTGAACTTCCAACCCCCATTATTGATCCTTCAGGGTCAGCTATGAATATCACATCAGACGGAAGCACTCTAACCAGAAGCGGCCAAAACATCTTCATAGCTTTTGTTTCCCCTTCACTCCATTGAGTTTCTTCGGGAAAAGCATTTGCACGGATCGTCATTCCAGCAAAAAATGCCCCAAGTTGTGCCTTAGAAACCTCATTTTCATCTTTGAGCTCTCCCCTAGCTGAAATCAAAACACATACACAGACCAAGCTGTTTTAATATTAAAAGAGAAATCCATGACTTGACACTCATGTATAACCAAGGATATTTATTATTCTTCTATTCCTATTCATAATTCAGTTTCAGCATATTTTACACATACTAAGGAAAATCTCAAACCTCATTAATTTTGACTTAAAATACAACACATCTCCAACATTAGCCATATTTGATCCCCACTACTTCCTCCATTCCTAAATATAAGAACTAATTGAGCAATATGTGTTAGTTTACAAGTAAAATAAACTTGTTTAAAAAAGGACAATGACCCTATTTGTGCTTCAAGTAACCACCACCATGGATTATTGGGCATCCTAAACTAACACCATATAAAATTTCACCCTTAAAGTAACTAAAGTGCTTCAATTTTCCCCTGATTGGATAGAGTCACCAATGAGTGTCGTCCACGTGTCAGCACTATATTCATTAGGGAGTAAAATTAGACCACTTTAGTTACTTGGTGAAATTATACACGGTATTAATTTAGAGAGCCCAATGGTCCAGAGTGGTTACTTGCTTGAAGGGTAAAATATGGTCATTGCCCATAAAACAAAATAAGACACATCAATTTATACGTAACTTATTTAAGATTTTTTTAAAAAGGTTAGGGATATAATTCACATGAAATATTGAAAATGACTTACAGTAGAAATTAAAAAATTATAAATATGACCAAACAAAAAAAAAGAAATGTATAAAAAGACGACCTGATCGTAAAATTGTATCAAGAACTTTAAAAGCGTGATCCTCTTGAAGCGGTTTGGTCTGAGTGGGCCCAGTACAAACCCTAGCTTGAGCATCCAACACTGTTTGATTCGGTTTGGGCAATGCAGGAGAGCGATAGGAAGAAGACAGAGTCGGATTGCGAATATCCGACTCAGAAATCCCTAATTGTTCGATGATAGCAGAATCTAACGTAGCTTTTACAGTGAAATGAAGCTTTTGTTGTCCAATCCAGCGATCGCGATGTCTGATGCGGAGGTTTTGAAAGGATGGAGTGGAGTTTGGAGGTTTTTTGTTGGAGAGAGTGAAATGAGAGTGAGGGAGAGAAGGTTGTGAGTGAAGAAGGAGTTTCATTGGAATTAAGATTGAAAGTTGTATGGTTTGCCAAGTTTGGAGTTTGGATATGAAGAAGAAGAAGATGTTTGAACTTCGAAGCTGGTTTTGCACGCTGACTTTTAAACTATCGGACTGTTCTTAATTCTTGATTAAGACTTAATCTTTATCTGTTCATCAGTTCTTTTTTTAAATTAATTTGAGGTCACACCAATTAATTACTCCCTCCGTTCCTAAATACTCCATAAGAGCACTTTGACTTTTTTGGAGAATTTTTTTTTTTACCAAAGATATATTTTCATTCATAAAATAAGCTACTACAGACACATAGATCATAAATCTACAAAACATAACCCCATAGAAGAGGCATAAACAGACTCTAACCCCATAGTAGAGGTTTTATTAACAGACTCTAACACATAAAGAGTAAATCAGTAGGAGACACCACATCCTAAAAACAAGATTATTTTAGCCATACTCATGTAGGATGACGATGAGGAAGACAGCTTACATTCCACTGTGATTATAAGAAAAGTCACAAGAAAAGGCAATAAAGGGTGGTTGTCCGAAGACGTGCTCACTTGAGTCCACCCTTTTTGATGCCAATGCTGCAAAAGCAGCTTCACACACACTTCCTCTATCAGAAATGTGGACAATCGATGGAGTTTGAAGACAAACACCAAAGATGAAAAGATCATAGCAAACATATGCAAGTCTTCAACATTTACAACCCACAAAAGAAGGCAACTACCAAAGAAATAAGACAACACAAGTGTTAAATCACAGACACAAAACAATACAACTAAGAGGGGTGAAGAAGACTGAAAGGGTACTACCCAAAATTCCCCTAAATTCCGGTAACACCACACAATAACAGTCACGATGCCTTGGTGGCTGAGCCTATAGACCAGCCACCCAACATCAGATTCTTCCCAAAATGCACAGTTTCACCACCAAACTTCATAGCCACAAATATGAACATAGTCCATTCCAGCATCATCACAGATCCAGCCCACTTATTTTCCTTCTCAGCCTTAAGTAGATCTTCAAGACCATAGACATCCTCTTCAATGATTTGCTTAAGAGCCCATATCCATATCTCAGATCCACCACTCCTAAGCTCAAGAAGTGGTGAGAGGCTCGGCGGCGGCGACGGCGGGAGGGTTGATGGGCTCGGTGGCGGCGGCGGGTGAGGTGAGAGGCTCGACGGCGGCGAGTGGGGTGTGAGGCTCAGCGGCGACGACGGGAGGGATGTGAGGCTCGTCGGTGGCGGCGGAAGAGGGGTGAGGCACGACGGAGGCGGCGGAAGTGGAGTGAGGCCCGTCGGTGGTGGCGGAATGGGGTGAGGCTCGTCGGCGGCTGTGGAAGGGGGTTGGGGCTCATTGGCAACGGCGGAAGGGAGGTGAGACTTGTCGGCGGCAGCGGCGGGTGGGGTGGTGGGCGGCGCGGTGGTGAAGGAAAAAGGAGAGAGGTCATGGTGGTAGGAAGGCTCTCCCAAATGGAGAGGAAGGGACTCTCCCAATGGAGAGGAAATGACTCACCCTAATGGTGAGAAGGAGAAGCTCAAACCCTAGCAGAGCTAAAGGAGAGAGCAAGACTTTTTTGGAGAATCCTAAGAAAGCAAAATGAACAATTTAATCATAACATATTTTAAATATTATTAGATTATATGTAAGTTCATAAGTCAAATAAACTAGTTTAGTGAAAAAATTTGGGAAAATCAATTTTTAATTACCATATTTTGCTTTCTTAGGATTCTCCAAGAAAGTCAAAGTGCTTTTATATTTAGGAACGGAGGGAGTAATATAGAAAAAGTCTTACCAATGAAATTAAAGCAAGGTCTTAAGTTATTTTTCTAGTCAAGTAGATATTTTTGTCTTGGGTTAAAGATCAAATTTGCCCCGAAAGTTTTAGTTAAGGATCAAATTTACCCCTAAAGTTTTGTTGGGATCATATTTGCCCCTGTAGTTTACAAAATGGATCAATTTTACCCTTCAATCCTACATGTATTGCCACCTCATCAGTCTCATGCCACCTCATCATCAATCCTACATGTATTGTTCAATAAGAAATGATATTGTTGATATTTATTATTGGACTATGTTTGAAGCTAATTCTGGCAATTCCCTACTTCTCAGTAATTATGCCAAGTACTTGAAAGAAGGCTCGTATGATTTTCTATTTTAGCAAATAAAATATTTGAGTGCTTTATTTTGGAAATAATTTATCCTAAGGTTGGAAGTTGGAACTGTACTTTGGTTGAGGAGGGGGCTCCTGGGAGGAGGGGGAGGGGCGGAGGTGGAGGGAGAGAGGGGCAGTGGAGAGAGAGGACGTGGAGGATTGTAGGGAAGGAGAAGATGATGAGGTGGCATGAGACTGATGAGGTGGCAATACATGTAGGATTGAAGGGTAAAATTGATCCCATTTGTAAACTTCAGGGGCAAATATGATCTCAAAAAAACTTTAGGGGCAAATTTGATCCTTGGCTAAAACTTCCGGGAAAAATTTGATCTTTAACCCTTTTTGTCTTCCTTATTATTCTTGGCTCATTTGTTGAGTTATAACTAATGTTCATTAACTTGTTATATGTGACTAAAATATTTTTATTCATAACTCAAACACTTGTTATTAGTTAAAAATGTAAACTCATGTGAGTGACGCTCAAAAACTTGTTTCACGTAGTCAAAACTTTGTTATTCACTATCTAAACACTTGTTATCTTGTGATTAACAAAATGAGGGTAAAAATGTTTTTTTTGACTTGGAAGATAATTGAAATATGGTCCTTTAGAGACCTACTTTAATTTTGTAATTTATTGTGACTTTTTCTATATTATATGTGAAATATGGTCGTATCATCATCACACAAGGGCAAATAAATATTTAAGTCTGCTACATATTTTAGTGAAAGATGAATCGGGAGAAGATGATGCGTAAAAATGTTAAAAAAACTAACTATGCTGCCCATTTTTGCCCTAATTTTGAAATTCAATTGTCACTTTTATTTTCAAAATTTTTACATTGTCTCTCTTTCACCTTCATGACACAACACATGGTGGTTTTTGCGGTTTAGCCCTTGTATGTATATAAAAGGGAGTGGAGTTAGTTGGGTGGTTCATAATTTTGGCACGAAAGCATAATTCAAATTGAGAGGCGAATGCGATGAAAGTAAGAAGGGAAATAATGGCGGGTTCACACACACTGGCATTGATACCAACAAGCACGAGCGATAATACCAATAACAATAAGAATGGGATGATGAGTCCAGTGAAGAATACTATCGAAGACGAGTGGGAGATCAACTTCGCTCGCTTCTTCCTCTTCCCCTCCTCCGTCAACGCCGCCGCCTGCGACCTCCTCGTGCCGCTGCCTCCTCGCCTCCGCAACCGCCATCCACGTGGCAACTGGATCTCCTCCCCCTCCTCCGCCTTCCTCCGCCTCCTCCGCAACCACCACCACCACCTCATCATCTCCGTCTCCTTCAACGGCCAAATCCTCGTCAGTATTCTAATTCCTCTCATTCTCTCTTATTTTATCTCCATTTCCTCCTCTCCTTCATCAATAACTGCATTCCACTTCATCACATGTGACCTCTTCGTAGACGCTTTTGGAATTTTTCAAATACAGGTTGTGTAGGTTTTGGTGGCGCTCATGTTTCTTGCTCTCATTTGTGTGTGTTCACAATTGTCTGCTTCGTGCTATTTTAACGATTGATTTTTCTCTCGTTTGTTGTTAAGGAATACGTGGATTGAACTTCACAACGCATTACTGTTATTTTAATGTTGCTAGATTTAGGTTGTTGTATGTTTGTGGAAGAACTATTGATCGCAGTTTATGTGTTACTCCATCAATCACTTCCTAAATATAAGATCACTTTGCTAATTTGATTAGATTAAGCATGCTACTTGAGTTAATTATTACCACATGATATTACTAATTTACCCTAACCATATACCATTATTTTCACTCTCCCTCCCTTACTTGTTTATTGTATAAGAGTATTATTAGGGTTTATTTGAGAAAAAGTTGGCAAAATTTGAAAGTTGCTTATATTTTAAAAATAAATTGAAATTTGAAAGTGATCTTATATTTAGGAACGGAGGGAGTATATTGCTTGCAAAAGCTCATCTTATTGTGTAGTAGTAGTAAAGTTAATTGTATATAAGTAACGATTTGACTTGAGATTTGCAAAAATATATGCCTAGCTCGGTAAGTCACAGGACATCGCTCTATAAATCACACATTCATCAAATAGACCTATCATAGAGTATGCAGCGATTTCATACAGTTTCAAGAGCAGTGTATTGTTTAATACTCCCTTGGGTCCTAAATATATGATTGTTATCCACTTTGTCTCATAAATGAGTTCATCTTTTCCCAAAACTACCCTTATACTCCCTTAAGAAACAAATTACTATTTTCTATTTGTCTTTTAAATTTAATTTTAAGGTATTTTTGGACGATCAAGTCATTCTAATTAGTTTAACCAACTTCCTTAATTCCTTCAAATTAAATAATGTGATCTTATATTTAGGATCTGTTCAAATATTGGTACTTTGTGGGACTGAGATTGGGATGATGTTCCTGTGTCAACAGGAATTTTCTTCAATTTTTATTTATTCTCTGCTTATCTTTTCTCGTGGAGGATTTTTGGCTCTGTGGAGGATTTGATTAAAATTTCAAGTACTTAATCTTAATGACTAAATCCGGTTTCTGTTTTCAATTATCGCTCAAGGTGTGTCTGATAACAAAAATGTGCCTAGTAAAAAATATTCTATTTCTTTTTAGCCTGTCTGAATGAAAAATATATTTATAGTAAAACACACTTTATTCTGTGTGTTAATGGACATTCTTTTATGCAGTATGCTCATAGTTATGCAAGCCACAGCATTACATATAAATAGAGCTGCGCCTATTTAGAACTTAATGTGGCTTTGTCTTAGTGAGCTGCTTCCATTTGATTTCATGTTTTCCTTCTTAACATCTCATATGTGGAATTATTTTATGTTTGATAGGAGGAACACTATGTTTCCAAGCTGCATTTTTCCTGGCCGCAGGTATCATGTACATCTGGATTTCCTGCTAGGGGCATCAAAACCGTACTAGTTAGCTACAGAGACTCTGTGGGCCAGGCAAGATTTACTATTTTTCTTATCTGATATACCTTTCTTGTTCACTTTAGAAAACACAAGTTTAAGGAAGTTATGAAGAGCCCTTGCCATTCTCAAACACTATAAACAAGGGAGAGATAACAAGAGAGTTCTCTTTCTTGTCATACATTTTAGCTACATGATTATTGTTCACATTCTCAATAAAAAGTGTAAACATTTAATGAAAATGATGGATAAATTTTAATTTCAACTGCCTACAGAGAGGCATAAGCAAGAAAATGCTTCTAGTTGCTGATAGTTTTTGTATTCATCCAAGTTAAAAGGTTATAATTGGACCGCTTTCATTGAAATACCCAAAAATCTTGCCATAAACATAATTTACTTTAAGTCTTAGTTATGACACAACTCGCCTTTAAAGCAATATAAAAGGCACATCAGACAGTTTTTTCCCAACTTTTTTGCAGATCCAGAAGTTTGCCATGCGGTTTTCATCAATCGATCAAGCAGAGGCATTTATAAATACTTTGAAGGTGAACCCCCCTGTGACAATTATAATATACGCTTGATCAATACATGGCTTGTGATGCCATTTTCCCTTTTCTAAGCTTGTTTGCTTGCTTATTATATTTTAGGAAATCCTGAAGGATAAAGAGGAACAGGAAGCTCCAAACACTGACTTTGGATCTGAAATTTCGTCGCAATCAGAGTTCATGTCATCCAACAGACACTCCCACCAGTAAGATGTTTAATGACTGCTAAAGGTTAAAATGGGAAGATTATAAATGCCTGAGCAATTACATCTTAATAACTGAGTCTATCAACAATGTTAATGCATTAATGTTCACATCTTGCTTCGTTAGCTTTGATGAATGTCCCTATTTCTTTCTTAGTTTTCCTTTTCCTTTTCCTCTTCATTCTGAACTTATGTATGTTAGTCTATCTTTTGGAATATTCCTGATGCTTCGTTTATATGTAGAGCTGGTGAGGAACTTAGCACAATGACACCTTTTGACACTTACATTCCGAAATTGCCCCCGAGTTTCAACAATGAAGAAAAACCATATTCAGGAACTCAAGAAAAGGAAACCACCGCAGGTCACAATTTTGATGGCATGTACCCTGCCTTGCCTCCCAGTTTCGCCTCATTATTAATGGATTGTTCTGGGATGAACCAGGGTACGCGTTGTCCTCTTATAAAATCAATATTAGTTCTGATTTCCCACGTCAATCTACTTTATTTGATTAAAATTGTGTGTTGCAGAGCAACAAACTGTTTCCAATGAGTTTGATCTCAAGTCCCAAATCGTGGTGAGCATCATGAATTTTTTTCCGAGTTCGGATACTGGCTAAACTTGTTACTTGTGTAGTTGTATTGGACCAGCTGGTTTGCATAGGCTTTTTCTCTAAGACGTGATTTCCTTGGGACTAACTACATATTCCTCGCTTATTCACTTCTTTCTTCTTTTCTTGCAGAAGTACATGGAAGACTCTTCCTTCCAAGGTATAATATTAGTGTTGCTTATCTCTTACATTTGTGAAGTCTGATAATTTCCTTTTGTTTGTTTAACCTTTCACATTTCCCAACACCTCAGGGGGCTGACTTAAGTCAAAAAGTACTTTCAGTTACCCGTAACTGTACTCTTATTCTCCTGATTTAATCACTATTCACTTCATGCAAATTTTTAAGTCCTGAATTTCTGCCATATTTCTTGACAAAATCTCTAGTTAGCATTATGCATTCTGTTGTTTTCTTTACAAGTTATTTATTTTGATGCATGGTTTTATTGTCTTTAGATATTTTGTCCAAGGTGGAGAAAGTTATGAGCGAAATAGGAGGTGACATGTCTCTGTCTCTGTAGTTATCCGTGGCTTTCAGAATTAATCTGATCGAAGAAGTTCAACATCTCTAACTGGTAACTGAAACATGGTGGTATTCACATTACATTCAATTCAATGGGGAAAGGAGCTTCTATACATTCACAAATCACGACAAAGATAAAAGAAGAATGAGCTTCTTCTTTATCCCCTCCTCTGTTTTGATTCCTCTTTAACAGCAACCGACACATAACCACGTTACTTGACTTGGTAATCTGAGGTTTAATGACATCTTAGCTGCTAATACATGGTAATTCAGAAAACAGCAAACGTAGTTTTAAAAATGGAACAATATAAGGGCAATGTTTTGATTTTCTTTCTTGGCCTCAAAGAACTGTTATCCCACTTTGGAATCACAATATATGTTACTTGGTTTTCTTATGGGTCAAACTCCAAGTCAATCATAGATAATCAATGTCCTAATTCTAAACGGAATTTTTTTTAGCTTGACATTTTTTTTTTGTTATCTAGCATAAACTTCATGTGAAATATACATTAGCTGCAAATTCTTGAAGTTAGAAACCCAGAGAGGATTATAGTATTGAATATCAGTAACTGTTAATTTTTTTCACATATACCAATAAAAATATTAATTTTTTTTTATAAAATTCCATTGATTTATAACATTAAAATATGGACTATGCTAAAACCACATTTGTATTATAGACATATAATAAAAGAATATTTGACACCCTCCAAGGACCCATAATATCTTGTAACACCCAATAGTAGGACCTGATCAAGTATATTAATTAGTTGACCTACAAGTCCTTCTGATCTCTCCTTTCCTCTTGCCTAGAAGCACATCTAAAGAAGACAATCGAACCATAGCATCAGCAAACTTATTCTTAAACAACTTTTCATCTGCTGCAAACCTATGCACATAATCAAAAGTCCTACGATCATTGACCAGATTCTGATCAGATTTCAACAATGCCATCTTTTTTCCCACCAAATTCCTAAAGAACAAGTTATCAAGCACCGTGGGTGTCTCATCGAATCCCACTGTTGGATTCTCCCTTGCCTCCTCCGTCCCTGGCGGCTTACACTTTCTGGCGAGCTCCGCCTGCATTTGCTTACTCGTGTTACTGCCGTCCCCATATCCAACCAAACTGTCCTTAAACACACTACAGTGTGCCACACCTATTGAATGAGCCCCACTTAGGACAACTAGGTCCTCCACACTGAACCCTTTCCTTTGGAAGAGTTGTATCATTTGGTTCATGTTCCATTGTGGGAAAGGCAAGTTACGGTCTAAGTCTACTTGTGACTCAAGCGACACCTTGCCGTCGCGGCGGCCACCAAGTTTTGGGCGGCGGGGCCCACCGAGAAGCGCCATAGCTTCCATGGCAGCGAATGAGAGTATATCCGCGCATGATACTGTTTGTGGACAAGTTTCCTCTAACTTCTCTTTGATGTCATCTATGTATGTCGCACCATTTAAGAGCTCTCCGTTGGCTTTAGAACTTTTCTCTATATTTGCGTCACTACCCGTTGTATCTAATAAAAGCGACGCATCACATCCCTATAAGAGAGAACACACATGTGAATGCAGAAAATGCAGTTGAGAAAACTGAATTTGTTTGGGACTTAACTTGACAAATCTAGATTAGTTAGGACTTGGGGAGAGTTTAATTGGCTTGGGTAATTTTAAGTGATTTTGCAGGGTATGAATTATTAAATGTTAAGGGTAAACCCATTTTGCATTGTTCCTGCCAAAATATATTATATCATGCTTAAGTAGGACACCTATCATTGCATTAGAGTTTGTATGAATACCATTTAGATGAGGCCAGATGATAATTTTATCTGTGGATTAGCTTGACTTAGCCCGATTTTAAATAGTTAGAATTCAATGCAGATTTAATTAGTTAGAACATTGAAGTCTACCAACAAAAATGTTATATATACTCCCTCCGGTCCTAAATATAAGACCTAATTGACTTTTTCTGGAAAATCCTTAAAAAACAAAATAAGTTAATTATAAATTGATTTACCTAATTTTTTTTCCTTCAAACTAGTTTATTTTGCCTATAGACTAATGAATAATCTAAAAATATATCAAATATGTCATCATTTAATAACCTATTTCGCAATCTTAATCTCTAAAAAAAAAGTCAATTAGGTCCTATATTTAGGATCGGAGGTAGTATAATGATATCGGTTGTCTTGCGTTTAAGCTTGCTGCTTGAATTGTGAATTGTATGTTTGGGAAGGCATAAAACATGGAATGTACATATATGAAGGATTATTTACTTTATACGTACGTTAACGAAGCAGTCGTGGAATAGAAGGCGAATGAAGGCAGCAACAACAATGGGGTCATTGTCAAAAAGACCCTTAACATGGTCAGCTACAATTTTCTCAGCATTGGGGCAACGATGCATGTAGTAATTTTCCTTAAGTGTGTGGTTACCTTTGGCTCCCCCTGGCATTTTCTCATAATTTCCAAGTTCTTGTGCTCTTGAAGGAACCATCACAATGAGGCTTAATACAATAAAGCACGTAATAACAAAGCGTGTCATCGCCATTATTAATTATTTGTTTTTCTTTTCTGTCTGAAGCTTACCAGCATTCCAATGTTTATAACATTGATTCAGGTTGTAACCCCTCTTTAATACCAATCTTAATTAGTTGAGACTTGAGAAGAAGAAGGAAGAAGAAGCATACGTATATATCCAGGTCTGTTTTTTATTGTTTTATTGGAGTGGTGTTAATTTATTGGACTTTGATTTATTTACATTCTTTCTATTTTTACCGTACTTGAAAACGGAGATCAGTTGAGGGGCTCGAGCTAAAGCAATCTATCTATATATTAGAAGAAAAAAAAAGCAATCTGACGGTGGGATTAATTAATTACAAGAATATAAGACGTGTACATAAATTTTTGTGTGTGTCTCACTTTAAACGCGATGTTTGCTCTTGTCCAGGAACTTCCACAAACTAGAGTATATTTAACAAGAAAAATTTAAAAGTTAATAGTGGGACTTATTTATCAAAATTAAAAAAAAAAACAGAGAGATATCAAATAGGAGAGTAATTGAATTTATGTATATATTGAAAAGATACCAAACCGTTTTAAGTGACATTCTTTCTTATTTAACTATTTTGAATTAATTAATTAATTATTAATCAGTAAAAAAATTGAATAATAAGTACGTTATCACATTTTTTTTAAGAAAGGTTAGACCGTTTTTGGGGCAGGTTAAATGGATTTGTTAAGTAAGCTTGTTTTAAAGTAAGTTGCATTTCTTCCAACTTATCTTTGTTTTGTTACTCCCCAACTTACCATTTTAAGCAGGCTAACATTGTTTTGGTCGGACTAGGCGCAACCCATATTTCGTGGCAACAAGAACTGTTTTAATCAACTCAACAAAGTTGATTAGAAATGGATTTTGGATCAGATTGAATCGCAAGAAGCTAGCTAGGTAGTCTCTGATAATGCAGGCGGGAACTAAGATCAGCGTTTCTGTTAAAAAATAAACCTATTTTTAGTGTCTGCAATGATCCAAACGTTTGTATGAGTTTCAATAGATAAATATGCATTAGAAGTATAAAAAAAAACTCAACAAAGTTAGATGCAATCATGCAAACTTTATTTAACATTAATCTACGTAGATTTTCGATTATAAATAATATTTTATTGTAACGTCATTATGTTTTATTTATGTTTTATTACCTCCTTCCTCCATTTCCTTCCTTTCCGAATAAATAAATAAGTCTCTTCATTGCTCTTGGGAGTAGAAGAAGATGACTTGATGAGCTTTATTTGAATTCTTCAAAGGGGAGTTCTTTGTTCTCTATTCTCTTTTCCCTTTATATATTTCAATTTATATAGAATTCTAGGGATTGATTTATGTAATTTGTTGTGTATTTAATCCATATTTTGTATGATGAGAATGGTAGAAACAAAAGTTTATGTTGCTTATGCATGCTATTTTCCCTCTTGTTAGACACTTGACATTGAACTATTTTAGCTTTGAGTTTAATTATAAATTTATGGATTCTTGATTTAATTATCCTCTTCTTCGTGAATATCTTGTGCTAATTAAAGTTTCTTCATTAGTGGATTATATTGTTGGTGTTACATGTTTGTATGGATGAAAGCATTAGGGTTAATTATTTGTGTTGGAACATTGGATATGAACTCTTATTAGTTTTGATTTTTTTTATTTGGGTAGCTATTAATAAATCAAAGCTTTAAGAGAAATTATTATGAGCAATTGTGGGGTGACCCAAATTGTGGATTTAAAGTACTTCACAAATAATGAGTTATTGAAATTGACAAAATAGAATCTATTGATTGCTTAAATAATATTGAACTTCAACTTGTTAATTCCAAGTCATGGATTGTGATTCCACCAAAGAATTTAGAAAGGTAATTTGATTTTGTTGCACTTCAGGATTCGAGTTGTAGGATTAATAGTTCCTAGGGCAAGCAATAGGTCCATTAACGTTAAAGATCTTAGCAATAACTAATTATATGGGGATTCAGTTAATTAGGCATTGGACCTATGGATTCATGAGGTTCGTTATTTTAGTGAATTGGTGCATTTTAACTTTCCAAATATTTTTTTTTTCAAGGGTATCCCACCCGCGTGTCAAGTGGGACTAATCCTTCGCTGTTCTGAAGTCCCATGTAGGGGGTAGACAGCTGGCCTGTGAATTTGCTCCATTCACAAGGGCTAGAGATCGAACTGTTTTTTACTTTCCAAATATTTTTAGTGAGTCATGATATCCACTGAAAATTATTCTCAAGTATTCATATCATTTCCACCCCTTTAATTCATGTACTTGCTTTGCATACTTCATTTCTACATTTAAAACAACCTAAAATTACCTTTTTACTCATATCATTTTTGCATTTTACATTTAGCTAGTTTGTTAGTTAATATAGTTAACAAGGCTCCCTGCGAACGACTCAGATTGCACCACTACCTACATCATTACATGCGAGATAAATATCTTTTGCAATTGAGTCAAAAGTGATATATGAGGATGATAAATTCACATATGTTATAATAATAATTTAATTTATTTTACTTAAATTCCATAAAAATGGTCAAAGTGATCTTATATAAGACCAGAGGGAGTATATGCTAATGTATTAGAATTACAAATAACACAGCTAATTCACACTGCAGTCACATCAAAATTAAATTTGTCCGCAGGTTACTTTTCAGGATTCATAAGTGGAATCTTAATTAAACTTCAAAAAAATTTCTTGTTTTTTTTCCTCCTAGCAAGCATTGGGAGAATCAGGAGAAACACGGCTATAGAGAAGAAATATACCTTCCTTATTAATTTAAGAAGCCTATCCAAATTGTTTTTTTCTCCTCTGTCACTTTCTCTATTATAGGAGCTAAGTTGTTACACTTTTTTGATGAATCAATTAAAAAAAACTTCAATAATTAAATCAATTGTCATATTATTCCTGATCTGATTCCTTTCCTTTTGTGTGGGTGATATGATCCATCTTCATTGCACTAAGGTAGAATCACTACTGCTTATTGAAGATATATATATATATATATATATATATATATATATATATATATATTATCATAGCACAGAAAATTATTTACAACTCTGTCTCAGATATAGGAGCTAATTGACTTTTTAGGAGAATATAAGAAAGTTAAATAAATTATTTAATAATTTATTTTTCTAAATTTTTTCTTTAACTAATTTATTTGACTTATTTAATAATTGATTGTACAATGATTAAGTGATTCTTGAATTACCATTTCAAAAATCAGCCACCAAGACACTTTTTCAGTTTTCAATGTCATGCATTCTTCTCACAGTAGGTAAAGGCTAGTGTCTCTATACAAGTGAACAGCACAGATAACGTTCAAATTAATTTAGTTGGTCAGATAAACTTACAGAGATGGGCGAGCTTCACACTGGCTTATGTAAGCAAAACCAACCTCTTTATCCTAGATAAAAGTCAGTAAAAAGATATTATAGACACTGGCTGAAGGAAGATAGTGAGAAAAACATTATGCTGCATATATTATGGGGACAGAAGAGACCTCAAGAAGTTTTGTGGCCTACAATGGGGATAAGTTGGTATTTGCCCCCATATAAGCATTTGCTCTTCAGTAACACCCCCCCTGAAAAACAATGATAGTGCAACTGTAAATTGAAAGGATTTTCAATATGAGACATCACAGGTATTACTAGATATGAAATATAAGATTTAATGACAGAAGCGACTCTTGTGCACTCAGTAGTCGGTTGAGGAGGTTTAAAAAACAGAACAAAAGTAAAAAATCCCGATTTCGTGATATAAAATAAGTAATAACAAACTTGACATTCTATGGAGGAGCAGAATAAACACACTTTAGGTGGCATCCATTCTACTCCATGAAGCAAGCAAGATTCTCCATAGCAGGAACTAACAGCAGAGACAAACAATGTGCTTCTGAAGAATCGAGTATTTCCATCATAAGGTTCACCGTAGTGTGTCAATGATGAGACATCAGCAACAGAAGCAGGACCTAGAAAACAAATAGTGAAAACATTAACAACCGGATAATACCCTGATAAAATTGCAGAGTGTGATAATTGAACACATGTCAATCAAATTGACTGATGAGACTAACACTAGTACCATTTTCATCATCAAATGCAAGGCAATATGCTTTAAGTTCACAATCAGTCTTCCTATTCATACGTTGACCAATCAAAAATGCTGATAGCAGTGCCTCACTTATTCCCGGTGATTCTCCTCCATCCTTGAAGAGAAGAACTTCTCTCATACTCCTTGAACTTCCTCAAAACCCAAATGACCTCCACCTAATACTTCCCTAAGAACACCAACCAATCTCATCTCACTCGTGATATTTCCAACATATTGTGGTCCAATTGAACTTCTAACCCCCATTATTGATCTTCAAGGTCAGCTATGAATATCACATCAGACGGAAGCACTCTAACCAGAAGTGGCCAGAACATCCTTATTGTTTTTGTTTCCCCTTCACCTCATTGAGTTTCTTCGGGAAAGGCATTTGCACGGATCGTCATTACAGCAAAAAATGTCCCAAGCCGTGCCTTAGAAACTTCATTGCAGAAAAGTGCAAAACTAAAAATCTAGTATCAACCTCGCGAGATATGCGGAATATTATATTCCATATAACTTTGATAACATACATGCTATATAATAATATACCTAACCACATAACTCTGATACCATTTTATTTTGATAAAAAATATATCATAAAATATAATAATATTAGTCAAAATTTAATAAATTTCACTAAAATTTATTTTTCATAGAAATTAGTTTTGTATGAGAAAAAATAGAAAATCAATTTCTCATAAAAATGAGAGATTTGGGGTAGAAAAGAGAATGAGAAAGTTTCTCATAATAAAAGAGAAGGAGAAAAGGAATGAGCAATTATTTGACAGAGATCACAAAAGAAAGAGAAAAACAAATAAAAAGAATGAGAAAAATGGTAAAAGTATATCCAGGTAAGGTAGTAGGTATTTTAAATGGAAAAAAGGGCAAACGTGTAATGTTACTTTATAAAAATAAATTAAAATTAAAATATAATAAGGGAATACTTTGCAAAAACGAAATTCGATGGAAAAATTATGTATAGATAGATTTGAAGCTTGCAATAAAAAAAATTGAAGCTTGATGGAATAAAAACATGTTTCCAATTCCTTAGCTCCTACTTCCATCTTTTCTTAAGTTCGATTGTTGCCTATACGATTTCTCTTGCAGTTTCAATCCAAGATTGCATTTGCTGAATCCTTAAAAGTTCGCAAATCAACATTATTCGAGAACATGAGATGTTAAAACCGAACAACTTCTCCACCCATCGATATCTCCCCATTGTTAAAAATCTAGTTGAAAGAGATCGTGGGTTTTAACTAAATTTGTGGCGGGCAGAAAGAGAACAATAGAAGCCAATGTGATTTGTGAATAAGTCATGCGCGCTTGTGAAAACGATCAATTTTGTAATTAAACAAACTGATAGGTGCATCTGATATGAAAAACATGTGGGGATAAATTTTTTATTAAAAGAAATTGTTAGCCATAAAAAAGAGATTGTAATAAAAAAAAGAGAGAGAATAAGTATGACATAACATGGGTTCGAGGGATAAATTTTTTATTTTAGTGTTTCCTAAATAAATGAAATAGTTATGCAGTTAGTGGTTCAAAAAACGTGGGAAAGGAAGTTTAAAAATAGAGGGGAGAAGACGAAATAAAGAGGGACACTTGTTACTTAGGTAGACATGACAAATGTTAGAGGGGTTGCCAGTATTCCTGTTATTATGTATAGATAGATAGATAGATTAACACACATGGACGAGGTGTGTGAAAAACCAAACCCTAGGAAACATAAGTCCTGATTCCTTTTACATACCATCTGTTCTTTCTCTACCCATCCATTATCCACTAATAGGGGTGGAAATGAGCCAGACCATAAACAGGCGGCCTATGACTCGGCCTATTTAGGGCCGATCTGGCTCGACCTTTTTAATAAAAATGTCAGATTCAGACCCATTTAAAAGCTTTTTTAACTAAAAAGGCCAGACTTATTTTAGTAAAGTCTGGCTCGAAAGCCTTCAGACCTGACCTATTTAATAATACTACTAATAAGTTGACTTTTGAGAGACTTTTTGGTTGATGTTTAATTTTGACTTTGTTGCTGATTATGTATGACTTTGAAGGACATGTTTATTGTGCTTATTATTGTACTTGATATGTGTCATATTTATAGTCCCTTTAAGGTTTGTATGTAGGCCTTTAAGCCTCTTAAAGGCTTAAATTTGAAGTAGACTCTTTAAAAGACTTGAAGCCTTTTAAAGGCCTACATTGTAAGTAGGCCTTTAAAAAGACTTTCAGGCCTTTACAATTTTTCGCGAGCCTAGGATTTTTTCTGAAAAAAAAACCTACAATCAGGCTCAGGCTTAGACCTATGTTTTCTTATTGCATTACAGACCTAGGCCAATTTAAGCAAAATCTGGCTTGACCCGACTCATTTCCACCCGTTAGTAATCACTGATCTTCAATATCAGATCATATCGTAACATACCCGAGTTAAGTTATTTCCACCAACACAACACATGGACGCATTGTTTGTCAATGTTTGAACCCTTCCTTGTGCATTGCCATTAAAATTATGACGTGGCCGTTAAATCCGACCTCCAGCTGGCCCCTAAGCTTTCTGAAAGATTGGGTGTCAATGTTTGGCTCAAAAGGGAGGATTTACAGCCAATATGTAAGATTTTTTCATTTTCCGTATTGCATGTGTAATTTATTATGACCAATTAATCCATTGCACTTTTTTTGGGAGAGGTTAAGGTTGCGAAATAAGCTATTAAATGATGACTTATTTGATATATTTTTAGATTATACATTAGTTTATAGGTAAAATAAACTAATCTAAGGAAAAAAATTAGGTAAATCAATTTATAATTAAGTTATTTTGCTTTTCTATATTTTGATCAAAAAAAAATTTTGCTTTTCTATAGGATTTTCTAAAAAAATCAATTAGGTCTTATATTTAGGACCGGAGGGAGTATAAGATACTTAAGCTAATTTGGAGAGAATAAGGAAGACTTTCTAATGAATTAGGATTACGTGATCTTCCCAAAATACCCCTCACTTAAATTTAAAAGACAAATAGGGATTTGAGAGAGAAGTGGGGGAGCTAAGAAGTATAGGGGTAATTTGGACCAAAATTGAGACAAAATAGAAAGTGATCTTATATTTAGGAATGGAGGGAGTATTTGGTAATGGATTTTCCGTTCCGTGGTGATAAATATAAATGCATGCATGTGGTTCAAAGGGAAGTGTACATTCTAAAATCATTGTTATGTTTAGGTGTTCTCATTTAAGCTGAGAGGAGCTTATAATATGATGGCTAAGCTTACAAAGGAAGAGCTGAAAAAAGGTGTGATATGCTCATCAGCTGGCAATCATGCACAAGGTGTTGCATTAGCTGCAAAGAGATTGGATTGCAGTGCTGTGATTTGCATGCCTGTGACCACCCCAGAAATCGAGGTCATTTTTTTTATGTTATGTGGATATGTTGAGAGAATGAGGATTAATGGAAAACAAACTTACGTGTTTTGTTTTGATTTGATTACAGTGGACTTCGGTTGAGAGGCTGGGGGCTAAAGTTGTTCTTATTGGGGATTCATATGATGAGGCACAGGCTTATGCTAAGAAGCGTGCAAAAGAGGAGGGTCGAACATTTATACCTCCTTTTGATCATCCTGATGTCATTGCTGGTCAGGGGACAGTTGGGATGGAAATTGTTGACCAAGTGAAGGGTCCAGTGCATGCAATTTTTGTGCCTGTGGGAGGTGGTGGTCTCATAGCTGGCATTGCTGCTTATGTGAAGCCGGTGTCTCCACAGGTTTGCAAGATATATTATGAATGTTTCCTCCGTGTTGTTTGACATGATCTTGATTGATTACTCACATCTGTTGTGCAGGTAAAGATTATTGGAGTAGAACCCACTGATGCAAATGCAATGGCATTGTCACTACATCATGGTCAGAGAGTGATTCTGGACCAGGTAGGAGGATTTGCAGATGGTGTAGCTGTTAAAGAGGTTGGTGAAGAAACGTTTCGCTTATGCAAGGGATTGGTAGATGGCATAGTTCTTGTAGGCCGTGATTTAATTTGTGCCTCGATAAAGGTGAGGTTCTCGTTGCTTGTGAAAGGTTGCGTTTCGATGCTTCTTTATTGTGATGAGTCAAACTTGATTGCCTTGTGTTCTTTCAGTTTAAATTCGTCTTTACCTTTTTTTCCTAGAATATGTTATGTGAGAAATATTTTATCATCTAATTTTTAAGTTCTTAAATTGATTATATATTTTTTTGTTAAAGAATTGTGTGGATCTTTTTGTTTTCATACAAAGTGTTCGATATGATTTGATCAAGAAATCTTCTTCATAGCTCGTGCATTGGGTTATTAAGTTGGGTTATAATTTGCCAGTTACTGTCAAGTTTCTTATGGGTAGTTGGTGAGGATCTTGCATGCATGTTACAGCTAGAGTAACATGTGCCAAATTATCCGTTGCTTTTGGGAAATCAAACGACTGTTTAAAGTTGAGGTTCGGGAAAGAGATTGGAAGAGTGGTGGCAATGGTAGCGAGAAGATGTTTTTATGTAATATCAGATGTATGAGCTTCTCAGTTATCAAATTTAATCATAGGGTGAACAAAAGGGGCATTCTTTTTTGTTTGGTGTAACTAGTGCTTTTAATATGTGATCTCAGGTTTTATTTTGGTATGCTTTAAAGTTTTCTGCTCTGCTGTTGGCATTGATTCTTTCATAGTATAGGGCATAATCTTATGGTCCGTATGTATTTTTTTTATTGCTTCTGTAGTGCCTAATTTTCCTCATTGGCTTGTATATGCATTTGGATTTCATGGAAATCACTGCTCAAGAACTATTTAGATCTTTCAATAGTAGTGATCATTGCAGGACATGTTTGAGGAGAAAAGAAGCATATGAGAGCCAGCTGGTGCTCTTGCCCTTGCTGGAGCAGAGGCATACTGTAAATGTTATGGTCTCAAGGAGGAAAACATTGTAGTTATAACCAGTGGGGCAAACATGAATTTTGACAAGCTGAGGGTGGTGAGTGAACTTGCTAACGTTGGTCGTAAGCGAGAGGCTGTGTTAGCGACTATTTTGCCGGAGGAACCTGGCAGTTTCAAGCAGTTTTGCGAATTGGTATGTCTCTACTGCTTTAACTGAAAATTCTTGTGGTTTTGTCAATAGGTATGACTATATCGCCTTAACTGAAAATTCTGAGTCTGATAAATTTTTCACCTTGGCAGGTGGGGCAGATGACTATTACAGAGTTCAATTACAGATATAGTCCTGATAAGAAAGCAGTTGTCCTGTACAGGTAAGATCTGTGATTAGGAAGCTTACATATGTTTTTTTACCATTTATATTAGTTTGAAGGATATTGTTTGTTGATTTTTTTTTAAAAAAAAATTACTTATTGTCCTTTGAAATTGTGTGCAGTGTTGGGCTTCATAAGGTTTCAGATCTACGAGCTATGCAGGCAAGGATGGCATCTTCTCAGCTTGAAACTTATAATCTCACAGAGAATGACTTGGTGAAAGATCACTTGCGATATTTGGTAAGTTTTATTGCCCAAATTTGTTTTGCGTAGTGTAAAGCTATATATATTTAGAATCTGTTTTTTTGTTTTCTTAAAGATTATAACCAAATATCAAATTCTGTAAGCATATTGGCCAAGCTACTTGTTTCTGTTCGACCTCCTCTGACACAACATGATGATAACTCGTTAGTCCAATGACTGAAAGTTGCTCTGTGCCAATAGGAAATCTTTTTATTCTCACATTATTCTCATTAAGGTTGTGATGAATGTATGATTGATAGTAGTATAGTACAATGGTGGTCTGACTACAAGTTAATGGTTTAAATTTACAGATGAACCTACGTGACTACTAAACTCCAATGATTAGTAGTGGAATAACCTATCAAACGTGTGATGTTGTCTGTTCTTTATGGTGCCATTTGCTTACTTTGTTTTGATTACTTTTCAGATGGGAGGTCGGTCAAATGTTCAGGACGAGGTCCTCTGTCGATTTGTCTTTCCAGAAAGAGCCGGTGCTCTGATGAAATTCTTAGATTCTTTCAGTCCACGTTGGAATATTAGTTTATTCCATTATCGAGGGCAGGTGAGGAGTTGGAGTTTTGCCATTTGTTTTGTCTAAATCTAAATCAAGAGATGCTTTGCATCTTTGATCAACGCAAGCTAATTTCATCCTTCTATTTGCTCTCTGATAGGGTGAAACTGGCGCAAATGTATTGGTCGGAGTACAGGTATCGAAAAACGAGATGGTAGAATTCCGTGACCGTGCTGATAGACTTGGATATGATTATACTGTAGTAAACAACGATGACGGCTTTCGGCTTCTAATGCACTGAGGATGGTAGCCAGCTCTTTGATTGACAGTAGTGGTGTATTTCTTCTTAGCATAAGCTTATGTGGCCTCCTCTCTCTGCCTAGTCAATATAGAGATGGGAAGGAGCTCACACGGTAAGGGCCAGAACCAGCCTTTTTCAATATAGAGCTGGCAACTGCCTAAAACCTAGAAGAACTTGATGGATCAACAATCAATGGAAAAGAGATGGCCTCAAGGCGCTCCTTCCCCATCAAGTAGAGCAGTTAGTAGTTTCTTCCTGTTTTAATAAGTAATTTATTTGTTGTCATTGGATTGGATATGGAATCCTCTAATGTTAGATAGTCCTTCTCTCTAAAATATGCGTGAGAAGTATTGGTTTGTTGAACTTCTACTATATCTTGCATTCCCATGATGTAAATAATCCACTTGAGCAGTGTTCGATGCATCTGTTAAACATGTTAATTGTTCAATGAGCAGAAAATGATTGATCTATGAATTCACGATCTGGGCTTAAATAGATGAAACTAGAATGGAGGTTATTCGGCAGGTAGTTGTTTTATATCTCAAATTATAATACATTAATTTGTGTTGTACATGAAAGGAAATATTCACACACTCTTAATATAACATTTTATTATGTTAATTTAAGAAAACAAATGACTTAATTATTATATAACATTTTATTTTGTTATATTATAGGAGCTAAGTTGTACACTTTTTTGATAAATTAATTAAAAAAACTTCTATAATTAAATCAATGGTCATATTATTCCTGATCCGATTCCTTGTGTGTGGGTGTTTGATCGATCTTCACTGCACTAAGGTAGAACAACTACTGCTTATTGAAGATATATATATGTTATTATAGCTCAGAAAATTATTTACAATTCCGTGTCAGATATAGGAGCTAATTGACTTTTTGGAAAATATAAGAAAGTTAAATAGATTATTTAATAATTTATTTTTCTAGATTTTTTTCTTTAAACTAATTTATTTGACTTATAAACTACTCTCTTCGGTCCTTATTATAAGTCACCAAATACCTTTAATTTGTGGTCTTTAATATAAGTCACTAACCGCCGCATCGAATGTTTTTGTCTCACTTTACCCCTGTTATTAATGGAGATTCAAAATTGAAAATGTGAAACACATCATTTAATGAAGGGTGAAGTTTGAAAATGTGGAAAATTTAACATGAATCTTAAGACCTGACTACAATTCCTTGGTATGTGAGAAATGAGTAGGCTGTGACTTATAATAAGTCTGGAGGAGGGAGTAACATATAATTTTTGTATGTGTGTGTGAAGTGATTGGTTGTAGTTCTAAATAGGTGTGAACTTGGCATGTATCGCCCGCGGAGATCGATGCCACCCAATTTATACGCACAATTTATAATTTGCCGAGAGATCCTTCATAGACAACTCACAACGTAAACTTCGAGCAGTAATAATTTTCCATGCTACAGCCCCTATACCTTCATTACATATAAAACCCCATCTTAATAATTAACTATACAGAGTTCATGCAAATTATAACTCTACAATATATTTATTCATCTTGATTCAATCGTACTCCTAAAAGGAGCCCCAACAACCAAGCTAGCTAGCTAGTCATCATGACAACAACGGGCGATCACAAAGCTTCTATCTTAAACATCTCCTGATTTAATTTTCTCATCATCAC
The DNA here is from genome assembly GCA_029929735.1 of Mimosa pudica. Taxonomy (NCBI): domain Eukaryota; kingdom Viridiplantae; phylum Streptophyta; class Magnoliopsida; order Fabales; family Fabaceae; genus Mimosa; species Mimosa pudica. Next base: position 5,558,729 of record JAKELP010000017.1, on the reverse strand, counting down.
ATACAGTTTTAATTTTCTACTTAATTCCAATGTCTTCTCTCACTCTTCTTTCTCTTTTACTTCTCCTTTTTCTAGCAAACCCCTTCAATATGATCATCAAGACCCAAGCATTTGACAAAGAACCCATGAATTGTTCTTCATCAACTTTCTTGCAATGCAATGCCTCCTTGTATCACATCACCAATAATGGTCTCACCGACAAAAAAGACATTGCTTCACGTTACTCCGTGGACGTGTCCCATTTGAAACCTATAAAGCGTCCTAACAATAATATTGGACACGAAGATTACCTTGTAACTGTCCCTTGTACTTGCCTGAATACCAAAGACCTTAGTGGTTACTTCTATAAGACAACCTACACAGTGGAGCTTGGTGACACAGTGCACAATATTTCAGATTTTGTTTACAGTGGGCAAGCTTGGATCCTTGGGAATCATAGCCTTTTGAACATAAGTGAGATTTTAACAATATATCTTCTCTGTGGGTGTCCTACAAGTGGTAGTAGTGGTAATGGGCCTCAGATTTTTGTGACGTATACGGTGCAGAAGGATGAATCTCTCTTCACAATTGCTAGTCTTCTGAATTCAACCGTGGTTGACATGAAGTATTATAATTGGATTTTAAAGTCAAACCCATCTTTTTTAGGTGTAGGGTGGGTTCTATTTATTCCAAGTTACTTAAATGGTATTCCATTCCTCAATGATAGTCATGGTTCTACCAGAGGTATTCCTTTTTCTTCGGCCTCATCAAATACCTATCATTTCCTCATCAAATACCTATCATTTCATTTGATGTGGTCTTCTAAAGTTGTGTTGATTTTGGTTTGGAAGATATATCTAGTTCGATTTTAAATATATCTAACTTATAAGCCGATGTGTGATCTAATATAATGATATATTTGAGTTATTAAGAAATATCTATGCTATAATTTATTAATCTATATAGGTTCCTTAATTTTCCCACTAAGATCATATATTAAAGACAAAATAATAATATAAATATGAATTGCAATAATTGTTATACTATTTTTTGCCCACTATAGTTATACTTAATTAATAATTATTGGAGTTTGATAAGTTAAATTTGTTTGTTGACATATAAATATATGGATCTCATTTCTTTGCTCCCACACTATCTAAATTGTAATGCCTGAGGGTTGAATTATTTCATGTAGATGAATGATGCAACCTGTATAAGACAAAATTAAAGATTTCATACTTTGATCAACCTCAACCATTTGGGGGAGTATCTATAATAAAAAAATTTCAATTAAATTTCTTGTTGTAGATATTAGGCTTCGCTTGGGTAGGTAGAAAAGTTTGGCACAAAAGAAATTGAGAGGAAAGAAATGTGGAGGGAAAGTTGGGAAAAAATGTTAACAATCTTCATTCTTGGATAGACAAAAGAAAAAAGGAAGGAAAGAAAATGAACAAAGATCTAACTAACTAAAATGAACTATATTTACATTAATATGTATCATGTTTAAAAATGAATTAAACATTAAAATAAAAAATTATAGTAAAATTTATATCATAGAAAAAAATAAAATCAAATTATTTGATGAATCTTTTTATATTATTAAAATAAAATAATTTGATTAAAATGTTACTTGTTAAGTAGAGGTCCCTTGTAATCGAAATTGAAGCACAACAATTTGATTTTTTTTCTGGGTCTCACTGAATTTTTCATGAAAATATTACAAAAAAAAATTATTGGTTATGCCCAAGTATGATAGAAATAAGGTCAATGTGATTATGTAATTAATTTAAGCTTCCCAAGAGGACCTTCCACTGATCAGTTTTGTCTCATTCCATTTTATATGCTCAAATCTTCAACCCATTGATTGATGTTAACCTTGTAGAAGTTTAGAATTGATTGATGTTCAATTAATATAATGTTCTTGACCTGATTTTTTCCCCATTGACAGGGAACCAGTTTAAATTGGTCGCTGGCATATTGGCTGGTTTCATTTTGCTTTTGTTGCCCATAGCAATTCTACTCATTAATAGAAGAAGAAAAAGAAGCAAAGAAGCACCTAAAAAATCAGTTTCCCATAGAAGTCCTTCAAATTCCCTTCATAAAAAGATGGTAAAAGGTAACAAGAAGTCAACCTATTTTTCGGAAAAGAAATTTAACTTGTGCTCCTTTAGTTCTTAATATAATTCTTAATATAAGAACTAGTTGGAATGAGATTTTGTTCCTAAATATAAGAACTCAATCCACTCAACCTCATATATTTATTATATTTCGTAAATTGATTTACTTAATTTACAATCCAATAATATGTAATCTATAACATGAACATTACTTCATATTTGTATTGATAAACTAATTGATTAAATGACTTTTTTATTCTAACCAAATTTGTCAAGTGACTATAATTATACTAAGGACCGGGTGTAGTAGTTTATTTGGCAAATGTGTTGTGGGTTTTTAGTAATTGTTACACACAAAAGACAGAAAGATTCTTGCTTATTTAAGATACATATTGGTGCAGATGAAACAGCATTTGAATCAGAAAAACCAGGAATATTTAGTCTTGAGGAAATTGAAGAGGCTACTGATTACTTTGACGAAACCAGAAAAATTGGAGTTGGTGGATTTGGAAGTGTGTATTTTGGAGTCATGGGTGAAAAGGTATGCAAAGGACAAGGACTGAATCAAGTCATTTAATTTAAATATTTGCAAACGAGTTTTCCAAGTACAAGAGAAACTCTCACTTAAAGAGTTTGAGATTATATAAATCTATTAACTTGAATCTTAGATCACATATATAATAGAATCAGAATTGCATCCAAGTTACTTCCATATAATTTTACTTTTCAAAAAAACTTCTTGCTTATAGAAACCTGATTTTTTTTTTCAGGAGGTTGCAATTAAAAAGATGAGGTCTAATAAATCCAAAGAGTTCTATGCAGAACTGAAGATCTTATGTAAGGTCCATCATATCAACATTGTAAGTATATCTCCAATGATATGATCTTAATCAACAAAGTACTTAAAGTACGTGAAAAGCATGAAATTAAAAATCAGAATTGGATAGTTTGCAATTCATTGTCCACATTCAATAGTAAGTGACTTTGATTAGGTTCCTCAAAGTGGAAACTGTTTCCATTATTCTGCATAGTGGTGACGTAGAATTTAATTGGTAGTTATTATTATTGACAAATCAGATATAAGTAATGTTTCTATTGCAGGTAGAGCTTTTGGGATATGCCAGTGGAGAAGACCACCTCTTTGTGGTGTATGAATATGTTGCAAATGGATCTCTCAGTGACCATCTTCACGATCCAGTACTAAAAGGTTTGATATAGAGAATACAATAAGTTTGTTTACTATCTTTGGCTTACCTTCTAAACATAGTAACTTCTTTAACAGTTTTTTTTTTGACGTTTTTTCCACATAATATTTAATCTTACCTGTTTTTCTTCCATTTTCCCCTCCATCCAAAATGTAGCATTATTGAAGTGTTATAGAATATTAGAACCTTTTATTAGTTGACATGCACTATAGTTTCTCTTTAATTAACAACTAGCGGTATCTCCCGTGCTTTGCACGGGGAACAATTTTTTTTTTTAACAAATTTGCAGTAAAAAAATATATGCCAAATTTTTTTAACTAAAATATCGGGTGAAAAAAATCATATAATAACCAATTTTTTTATTTAAAAAAAAGTTAAAAAAAATAATATATTATATTCCACCAAATCACTGGTCATGAACAGAGTTATGAACAGTGATTTGGTGGATCACTTTTATATAGGTCAAAAAAATCATCATAATGGTGACACTAAAGATATAAATCTTTAAGGCAAACTCAAAAAAAAATATGTGACCCAATTAACCTTTTTTCAACATTTTTTTAACAAATTTGCATTAAAAAAATATATGACAAATTTTTTGAACTAAAATATCGTGCGAAAGAAATCATATAATAACTGAATTGTTTTTAAAAAAAAAAGGTAAAAAAATATCGCGCGATTTAAAGATATGTGACCCAAATAAATTCGCCCAAGAAAGTAAAGAATACGTAGCAAATAATTAATATTAATAATTAATTAATTAATTTAATTATCATAATTATTATTATTATTTTATTATTATTAAATAATTATTATATTTAATCTAATAATAAATAATAAATATAATATAATAATATAATAAATAAATATAAATATATTAATAATATGATAATATAATAAATAAATATAATACAATAATATAATAAATAATAAATATAATATAATAAATAAATATAAATATATATTAAATTATAAAAAATTAATAATAAACAATTCCACCAAATCTCAAATAATACATCTCACTAATGTTTTATTATATATTATATTTTGTGCTTCTTCAATTGTCACTACAATTCCCTCTTCTCTAATATTCTAAAAGTTTAGTCTATAATTTATTAAAATACCTCTCCCATGCTCATAAACAAATTTTTTAACCTTTTTTTAATTTTTTTAACAAATTTGCACTAAAAAATCATATGACAAATTTTTTTAACTAAAATATCGGGTGAAAAAAATCATATAATAACTAAGTTTTTCTTTCTAAAAAAAATTAAATTTCTTAAGACATTCAAATAATTACCTTTGGTTAAGTGAGTGAGTGAGTGAGCTCATCTAAAGAACCATAAACATTAAAGAATCAATTATATATAAAGAGACACAATAAAACATTTGCAGATATGTATTAGGCCAAAAAGATCATCATAATGGCGACACTAAAGATATAAATCTCTAACCCAAATTTAGACAAAAAAAATATGTGAGCCAAATAAATCAGCCCAAGAAAGTAAATAATACATAGCCCAAATAAATTCGCACAAGAAAGCAATCACATACAATAGTAATAGAGAATGTCAATCACTGCACTAAAAATTTGCTCATGAACAAATTTTTTAACTTTTTTTTTAACAAATTTGCACTAAAAAAATATATGACAAATTTTTTAACTAAAATATCGGGTGAAAAAAATCATATAATAATTATTTTTTTAAACAAAAAAAAGCAATTTTTTTAAAAAAAATATATTATATTCCATCAAATCGCTGTTCATGAAGGAAAGATGGGCAAATAAAAAGACACAATAAAACATTTGCAGATATATATTAGATAAAAAAGATCATCATAATGGTGACACTAAAGATATAAATCTATAAGGCAAATTTACACAAAAAAATATGTGACCTTTTGCCAAAGAAAGCTATTGGCTTTCTCTTTTAAACATTCTGGATTTCCTATTCATTTGAGTTGTGTCTTGCTAAAGTTTCAAGGTTTATTAGGTAAAAAAAGACAAAATAAAACATTTGCAGATATATATTAGGCCAAAAAGATCATCATAATAGCAACACTAAAGATATAAATCTTTAAGGCAAATTCAGACAAAAAAAATGTGACCCAAATAAATTAGCCCAAGAAAGTAAAGAATACATTGTCAAAATAAATTCACACAAGAAAGCAATCACATACAATAGTATTAGAGAATGTCAATCACTGCACTAAAAATTTGCTCATGAACAAATTTTTTAACTTTTTTTAAATTTTTTTTTTCTAAATTTGCACTAAAAAATATATGCCAAATTTTTTTAAATAAAATATTGGGTGAAAAAAATATATAATAACTGAATTTTAAAAAAAAATTAAAAATTTTTTTTTTAAAAAAGTTTTTTTTAAAAAAAAGTTTTTTTTAATTAAAAAAATATATAATATTCCACCAAACACTGTTCATAAGGAATAGTGTTTGGTGGAACACATTTATGTTATCTATTGATGATTGATGATTGATACACAAATAGAAAGGCTGGTTTTGAGATAGGTCATCAGCCTCTTTCTTGGAATGCCAGAGTTCAGATTGCTCTAGATGCTGGAAAAGGTCTTGAATATATACATGATTACACCAAAATGCGATATGTTCATCGTGATGTAACGACTAGCAATATCCTTCTTGACGAGAAGCTCAGAGCAAAGGTACTACTTAAAATTACAGTTTCAATCATCTAGTATCAAACCCAACACGGAGAAATCAAAAAAGAAGGAAATGCACTTTCTAAGTGTTTTCAAACTTTTGTAACATACTTATCATTGAGATGTTAGCACTATACGTTGTCATCAAGCAATTTTCATTCAAACAAGATGCTCTTCAAGCACGATGCTATCACAAAAAAGTCACAATAACAAGTGAGCAACATAAACTTGTCATTCCATGAGTTAGAACTTGTAATGACGTATTGTTCAACAGTTGTGGGACTTTTTTGTGTTTATATCTATCATTATTAGGACCTTCTAGAGATTTCCTCTTTGATCTACCTTTGGTTTTTCTTCTAATTTCATCTTTTGTACGTTCTTCATATAGTTAGTAAATACAGTAATCATCAGATATTGTTCATAGGTGGCAGATTTTGGACTTGCAAAACTGATAGAAGGAACAAATGATGAAGATACTAACATAGCAACAAGGCTTGTTGGAACACCTGGCTACCTTCCACCAGAGTATCATTGCTAGACATTATTATTTATTTCTGTTTTTTCCTTAACAAAACTAGACATGAAAGCATTTATACCTTCAAATTATAAGTGGGATTGAACTGCCACTTTTAGAGGATTTTTCATGCCACTAAGCTACAAAGTTCTTTACATTGCTAGACTCTTTATGCGTTTCGAGGAATCAATGATTTAGAATACATTTCAACTTCACTACTATTGTGAAGCACTCTGAATTATTTTTTTTTAAAATGTGAATCTCTTGGCTGATTTAACTTCTGATATTCTTAAATATTGTGTTTGAAGATCTGTGAAGGAGTTTAAGACGACTCCAAAATCTGATGTGTTTGCATTTGGAGTGGTTCTATCAGAGCTGGTAACAGGGAAACGTGCCTTGTTTCGTGACAGCCAAGAGTGCAACAAAATGAAATCCCTCATTACACTTGTAAAGCATACTATTTTTTTCTATATTAGAAAATTAACATTACTTTTTTTTAATCTTTTAAGTTTAATACTGCAAGCAGGTCAATGATATATTCGAAGACAATGACCCTGAGGCTGCTTTGGAAAATGTCATTGATCGGAATCTCCAAGGTTGCTACCCTCCCGAGGATGTATTCAAGGTTAGCTTCAACACACACAAGTGTGTGTATATGTGTGTGTATGTGTGCATGCACACACATACATAGTACATGTTGTAGAAATCCTATACTTAAAAGCAAAATATGCACACAAAATTTCTACTAATTATAAAATAAACAACGGAAAACTTAGATCATAAATAGTATCTCTCGCAACTGCATTTGATTTATTGGAAGAATCCATACTCCAAGAAGCCTCCCTAGAACCACGAGATATAAACAAAAGGAATAGGGGAATTTTCTCTAGTAAGGCAACCTCCTATTTATAAACAAATACATGAATGAATATGTTTCTTCATTAATGAGATACTCCTATATTTGTATTGTTTGAAAGATATTACCTTATTATTATAATTTTCCATCAAAATTAATAATAATACTATGATCATAATTACCCTAAACTAAAAGTAATGCTTCTCACGTGCGGGCACTCAAGGATGAAATAATTAATTATTTTAATATAATATCTAACATTACACACACATGTGTGTAGCCTAATGCACAAGACTCCCACCATAAAATCTAGTTATGAATAAATGTACATAGCTTATTCTAAGGATGAAATAATTAATTATACCTTTTATGTGACATGTCTGTTTATGATAGGAAATTGATCATACATGTGCTGTTTATTACAGATGATAGAGTTAGCTGAGAGATGTTTAAGGGAAGATCCATCGGAGAGGCCTGATATGAAGCAGGTGGTTGAAGTACTGACACATCTCGTGATGTCGTCCATGGATTGGGAAGCTTCACTTAGAGAGAAAAGTCAGGTCTTCAATGTCCTCGTATGTAAAGCAAGATGATTACTTTCCTTCTCTCGATCTGTAATATAATTAATGAATGCCAAAAGACCAAATGTACCGAAAAGAATGAGCAATGGCCCTACAACCACCATGGACTACTGAACACCTTAAACTAACATCGGGTACAATTTTACCCTTGAAGTAAGGTTCAATTTTACTCTCAGACCAATATAATATTGGTATGTGTCGTCCACGTGTTCCACGTGTCAACATTACATTGGTTAGAGGGTAAAATTGAACCATTTTAGTTACTTCAAAAGTAAAATTGTACATGGTATTAATTTAAGGTGTCCAGTAGTCTAGGGTGGTTAAGGGCAAAATATATAGGGTCATTGCCCGAAAAGAATAGTGCTCATTTTCAGTATATAATGAAAACTTTACTTCTATGTAATATATGCTTCCTTCATACTCGGACACCCTTTCAAATTCAGGGATTGAGTTGCACCAATTCAAAATCCATGAATGAATTGGATTATAAGTAAGTCAAAAGTTTAAAAACTAAGATTAATTTTTCTAGCTTAAAAGTTTTGAGCATACATGTGGTGTTTTTATTCTAGGGAAAACAAAGAGTGGCAGTATGTACAACATTATCAACACATACTCTCTAAAATTCTATTTATTCACAACAAATATTTTCCACTCCTTGAATTAATTGATATCTTTGATCTTTGATAGTCTCTCTAGGAATTCATCAAAGCTGTCTCCTGGGGCCAACATGTCAATTCTAGCATATTTTGAATTTGATCCAAACCGAATACCACTTCTAGCAAGAACTTTGAATTTCTTTTCCAAATAAATCCCACAGTCTTCATCCTTCTTACACATCAACCACGCAAAAGCTATATGTAACCAGAAAATCCAAACAATATTAAATTATGAGTTATAATGAACGTAAAGCTATATATATGTATATATAAATATATAAATTGATGAACAAACGATAGAAGGGTACAAATAGAAGTACCAGGATATGTTTCAGATGATTCATTGCTGAAGTTGCAGTAGGCCTTATGAAAAAAGTTAGTGTGTAAAATGAAATCACCATTTTCTTCGTTGATGACTTCCTTTAGTTTCTGCCACCTCTCTTTCAAAATACGTTTGCTATACTCAAAGAACAACTCAAAATCCTTAGATCCTTCAAATCTCAAACTCTTATCATAGCTATCATAGAGAACTTTCATTATTTTAGCAGCTCGACTTTGTGAGTCTTTAGACACTCCAATGGTGTTCTTCCCTATAAATCTTGTCATCTTCCTTGCAATATCTATATCTTTCACAATAGCCCACCTTCACCACGGAATAAAGATTCAAGCATAAAACTTGTCACCTTGACTTCAATATTTAACATACTCACTACGTTTCAAGAGTATAAGATTGCATAGGCCCTAAACATATATAGCCTATTTCAAAATACTATCTTTTTAAGCAAGAGAGAATAAATCAACATCATATTCGAGATATAAACACTTATTACCTTGACTCTCCACTATACAATATTCACTCCCTTCAGTAATATATACTTTAAATAAATGTATGGTAAGATTAGATATATAGAGAGCTCATTTTAAAAGACTAGCCTATAGTAAAGGTCCTTGAATTGCAATATAAGCCCAACCCCACTTGTGAAATTTTTTGTTTTTGACATGGGATTCATGTGAATGAGTCTCATCTTTGGATCGAATGAATTTGCTTATAACATGTTTTTTCCAATTTGATAATCTCATTACCTTCTTTTTCAATTAATTTCAATTGATTTCTTGATGAAAACAAACCAATTACTTCCTCCAGTCATAAACATATGATATATTTACCTAAATTTAATTAGATCAAATGTTTATTAAATTAGTTAGCCGAACCCACTTAGTTGGGATAAGGCTTTAATGATGATGATGATGATGTTTATTAAATTAGTTGAAATCACATGATATTAACAGTCACTAAAACAATCTATCTCCATCGTTACCACCCTCCTCTTGCTTTTTATTAAGGAGCATGTATAGGGTTAAGGAAAAAAATGAAAAGAGTTTGATATTTAGAATCAAACTTATCCCACTAGGTCCTAAATAGGATCGAATAGAGTATTTAATAGAAGTTTATATTTTGCATCAAATGAAGTATTCAAGGGTAAATGATAGTTCATACTTCATACCCAATGCGACAACCAGAGTGACCGGTGAATTTGGAGAAAGAGAAGAGCATAAGGTCATGTTTGGCCTTGTGAGTAATGGGAGTGTAGTGAGGCCAATAAAAAACAAGGTCATGAATCAGCTTTCCTTCACACATGTTATTCACCACAGGTCTTCCTATACAACCATCTGGGTTGTTAGGATATGTCACTATCTCTATGTATGCTTCATTCTTATCATATCCCTTTGCATCCCCACTCCACTTGTATAGTCTTGACTGCATCAGATCTGTCTCGTCTGGGTACCCCTGCATGTACTCACTAGTTACACATATTGTTCCCTTTAAAATGATAGTCATAGTGTTTCATTGTTCTCTCCCAAAAAGACAATAAATAAATGTAACATATTCAAGAATTAGAGTGTAAAGAAATGACACACTCGCGGTGGTACCATTCTGATAAAAAAGGATTATAGTTGGAAGGGGATGGTAAAATGCATGGTTACCAGGTGCCTGCCCTGTCTCATGCCACACCAAGTTTATTTAGGTTAAAGGTTAAATTTAACTCAAAAGATTTTAAAAAGGAAAAATGTCACTATTATTGAACGAAAAAAAAAAAGTCGACTGTTAATGTTTTAGTTTTCTAAGAGCCAACAATGGTTTCTTAACTATTTGGGCTATTTAGCTCGATTTTAACATTTATTTTAACCCCTCTTTATTTACATTCTATGTATTCTAGGTAATGCTAAAAGAAAGCTATTTCAAGACCTCACTACCTCACCACTTGTCATCTTGGATTTGGCGCATACTCTAGTTTTGATTCGGTGTTCATCACCTCTAAATTACCTCAAATACACACAAATATATAAGCGCATAGGCCCCAAAACCTCTCTTCTATTGGGGCACACCATGTGCTCATGTATTTGTGTGTATTTATGGTGATGAGCAATATAAGTGATGAGCACCGAATCAAAACTCACTCATACTCCAACTCAACAATGGCATGCTGGTAATTAACTATCACTTTGAATGTATTATTGTAAAGAGTGAGAAAGAAATAGTTTCCTACTGATCAGGAAGAGCTTGGCCATTCTAGGCCATCCAGATATAAGCATATGAGGATGATTCAGACTTCATTCAATTAAAAATGTTTATAATTTTTAAAAAAATCATTTGAACGAGCATAAAATCTAAAATGAAGACAACCTTTTCAATATCATTAATTTTAAAACTCAATTTTTTGTTATCAAAAAATCATCATTTTTCAAAAACAAAAAAATTATGGACTATCTCTCAACTAGTTCTAATAAAGATAAAATTAAAGAAGCTAACCGAATAATGAGGAGTAGCAGCCACAACGTTGATAGGATTCTGGGGAGATATCAAAGAGAAAGAAGTAGAGAGAGCAAAGAGAGAAGCATGAAAGAGCTGTGTAACTCCATTTCCAACAACTATGTGCATATCATCAGTCTCAGCATTGCCAACCAAAGCATGAAGCCTTTTAATGGCATCTCTAAGTTGTGGCATCATAAACCAACACACACTACTCTTATCACTCTCATAATAACTCATAAATTCCCATCCCTTAATCTCCACAGTGCACTCTTCCCTCATCTTCCTCCAATACATCTCCAAAGACATTGAATCTCCCCTGCAATTCACAACACATACTTATATACGCACAATATGATATATATACATGATCCCTTAATATCATGCATCAATCAAACAAGAAATTATAACACACATATAATTAGTATGAACTTGTTACCGTTCAAGATCAATGATATTAGAGGAGGCCAAGCCATTATTGTTGTTGTAGAGAGGAAGTGAAGGAAGATTTGCCACCAACGTTGTAGTGTCATAAATTCTTGTTTGATCTGTATCCATCTAAGTTAAGTTCTTCAGGTCCATTCTTTCGCCTTTCATTTTATATCTATCCTCTCTGATGATTGATTTGTTTGATGGGTGAGTAGGTGACACATGTGATGTGCATATCCCACCAACTATAATTTAATATTTAATTTCCTGTTATCATTAAAATAAGAGTTACTTTTAATTAATTAATTAATTTGATTAGATTAAGAAAATTGGTTAAATTATTTATTTTGTAACAAGTTGCTTTTATTCAATAAACAATTTTATTCTGATAAAAAAATAAACAATTTTATTACTAATAAAGATGAAATGTGATCCATAAGAAGGCTCCATATCAAGGTTCCATACCAAGGTGTGGAATCCAACAACAAAGAACAATAAGAAAAACAAGTACTATGAAAAAAAAAAGGTACAGAGCAAGGGAAAAGTTTGAAAATGACAGGATCAAACAAATTCTTGGCGGCAAATGAGAATCCCTGGCACAAGTTAGATGAGAAGGCTCTTTCATGATCAGAAATAATTCAATTGTGTCTATTCTTGGAGCATTTTAATAATTAGTTTATTTGTCATCATTGCTTTGATATATCTTTCGGTGATTCAACTATGCTTATCGTGGAATATTTTAATTAGTTTATCTGTCACCCCGCTGATTTCATTCAGCAATTCAATCATGTTCATTGAGAAGGGCGGCTAACCATTAAAACAGCTCACTTAGATTTGTCAAAATTACACCTAACACCATATAAAAATTGGGTGAGAAATTCTAATAAGATTCAGTTGGGTGAGAAATTCTAATAAGATTCGGTAATGAATTTATAAAGTGTGTTTGACTCGACTTATTTTGCGAAAATAAGCAACTTATTTTGAATAAGTCAGCTTACTTTGTGTAGATGACTTTTTTCCTATGCCACTCTGGATTTACTTTTCACCCAATTTATTTTAAATAAACCAGCTTATTTATATGTCACTCTGGGTAGCTTATTACAGAAAAACTAGCTTATTTTTTATCTGACTTAAAAATAAACCAGCTTAAAAATAAGTCTCTTTTAAACAAAAAGTCATCCAAACATATTTATAAGTCAAATGAAAAAATAATCAATTTTTTCACAGTTAATCAACTGATATGATAAAATTGTTAGACACCTCAAGGTTAATTAAGGTCAATAGATATTCATAGGCTTTTTTAGTCTTTTTCTAGGTGTGTACACCACGTACGTTAATGGGAAAATGTCATTTAAATCCCTCCGAATATACAAAAGGACAATTCAGGAACTCAAACTTTCAAAATGACCATGAAGGAACTAGGACCTAGTTGACATTTTAAAATTGTGTGAAAAGACAAAATTGTCCTAATCATAAAACAGAAATTACTAACCACCCTATTGAAAATGGTGGGTGTAAGGGTGGTTAGTAATTTCTGTTTTATGATTAGGGCAATTTTGTCTTTTCACACAATTTTAAAATGTCAACTAGGTCCTAGTTCCTTCATGGTTCTTTTGGAAGTTTGAGTTCCTGAATTGTCCTTTCGTATATTCAGAGGGATTTAAATGGCATTTTCCCTACGTTGATTGGGTGTAACCGTGTAAAGCTCCGAGAAATTGGTGCCTCCTCTATTATTATTTTTGAATAATTAATTTATGGAAAACCTTCACCTTAATTATATTAAAGGAAAATCAGTCATGTGTCCTCATTCATTTGCAGGTGAATTAGTCATGTCATTTTGATTGTTCAGATGCGGATTTCATTCACCACATCTTCTTCTCTTGTCATTTGGCCAAAGCAGCTTAGTTTGGTTGTTTTTCCATGTGTCCCCCATCTCATAACACTTCCTTATTTCACTCAAAGATGATGAGGTTCTTATTAAGAGTATAATTTCATTATTGAATGACATTTTTAAGAAGCGTAATCAAGTTACTCATTGAGGTAGTGTTTTTCATCCTCAAGATATTATTAAAAACTCTCACTCAATTGTAGCTTTCTCAGCTCCTGCCTTTCCTGAGAATACATTTCATGTGTTTCACCATCAAGCCTCAGTCGCCCATAATATCTCTAGTGCAAGTCATTGGAACGTCTTCATCAAGAAATGGAAACTCCACGGATCCTCTTATTGTCGCATTCTGGTATACTTTGAAGCATCTCATATCCAAACTTTTACATAGAAGTGCACTACCATTCCTAGTGAATTTTTTGCCCTTGGATGCTTCCGTCATACTCTCAATTTGATACATCTATCTGACTTACCTAAGGAGCGTCTCACTATTTGGAATATCCGTAAGCGCAAATATTGACTTCAATTATTGGGCTCCTTCAATCAAACATACCATTGCCCAGGATATTTCTGTTTTAATCCGTCCATTTACTTTTGTTTCTATCAATCTGCTTTCTGTTGATCAATTTAGTACTTTCCATTTTAATTTTCATGATGTTATTAGACCTATGTAATCTCTTTTAATTAATATCATTTTTTGCCTGATTTCAAAAAAAAAAATATTAAAGGAAAATGTCATGTATACACATCTAAATTTAGAAAAAGTTCACCTTACACTATATTAAAAGGTGTACGTAGTTCAAAAGCATGCACCTCTATATATAGATGTATTATAAAAGAGTTTTCAAATGTGACGACCGTTTGAATGTGGTTCAGTTGGCATTATACTACTGTAAAAATCGAAATTGATTGAGAGTATGGAGACACGAAAATAGGTGAAATTGAGATGAATGACTAATGAAGTAATGATCACATCAAAACAAATTAATCCATACATGAGAGTAAAATCGACAATTATAAAATCTAGGTACAGAAATTCCTTCCATCCATGTCATCCAATGAGAGGCAACTAAGTTGTAATAGTATAACACCATCTAACCTTCATACTTATCCTCTTGACTAGGTAATATAGAGTGGGCCCATTAATTTGGGGCCCATTATTTACATTTAAACACAATTAGTAGAAACATACAGTCATTTCATGCAAAAAAATCTTGTAATTCACATAGGTAATTCTTAACTACAATTTTAATATGATGTCAGGTAAGCTTTTGGTAAATGTAGACTATTCGCCTTTATATTAATTATCAAATGAAAAACAAATTCCCCCAATTTTTTCATCTATCTAGCTGAAAACTGTTTGTGAGCGTCACTTAAAATATTGTTATAGGCAACCAAAACATAGTCATTTGATGGTCAAACACTGTTAATGTGTTGTAAAATATTTGTTATAATATTGCTATAGACACCAAAACAATGTCAATTAGAGTTTTTTTTAAAAGGGTTGTCCATGGTTGTTTGGCATATTATGATACATAATGTACCTATTATTTCATTTTAAATGTGTGCTCAATTAACGTATTCCAAAGGAAGTGGGTGTGTTGGAAAACGGTTCACCCTTTTAATGAGTTTAATGGACCTGATGGGCTTAGCGGGCCCGGCCCATTAAATAGTCATTAGTTGTCTATTTAAAGGGAGAGTCTGTTCATTTGTTGACACACAACAAGAGTGAAACACATAAACTCTCTCTAACCTAATCCACTCTCTATCTCTCTCTTTCTCTCTTGAGTGTGTGATTCGTGGTGTTCATCATCCAAGTTCCAATACCTTCGGTGGCTTGGTAAGCGCAAAAGTAGTTCGTACTTGTGGATCGAAATCAAAGGTACGATCAACCTTCAAATCCTTCAGGGTGTAAATCAATGTCAAAGATAAAAGCCTTGGAACGTGTAAGAAGTGGGTGTAAATCAATTACAAAGATGAGAGGTTTGTAAATGTTACTCAAAATTTTGTTATAAATACCCAAAACAAATTGTCGTTATTGATGGCCAATTAGTTGCTGTCACATTCTAAAATACTTGTGTTGGAGAACAAAATAGGCTTTAATCAATGTCTCAATGACCTTATTTTTTGTGTGTATAAGATGAGAGATTACTAGATTATGTTGAATCTATTTTTAATTAAGCGCTAGTTGGCATTATGTGAATCAAGGATAAACATGCATCATTTTAACTGCGGGTTGACGTGAAAGGTAAATACTCTCGACCCTTAAGTAAGTGGTTAGAGTACGATCCCTAACCCTTATGAATTAAGAAAATTTATAGGCCAACTGTCTACCCCTACATAAAACTTAAGAACAAGGGATTAATTTGACAATAATATTGAGAGATGAGTTTTACAGATTTAGCCTTTTTTACCATAACAAATTTAGCCTTTTGAGTTTTAAGGATTTTGGGACATTGGTCTCCGCCTCTTGCGGCCGCACTTCATCAGTTTTCTTCAAGGTCACTTCTTTCTCCTTCTCAATCTCTCTTACCTTCACATTTATTGTTCATGCTTTAAGCATTTTCTGTTTGAAAATCGTGCGGACAATCTATTTTTTCCATTATGTGAATCTTGTACAAGGAAATTGTTTATAGATCTTAATGAACATAGGGAATTCACTATCTTTGTCACTGTCTACTGCTGTCTTATGCATTATATGAAATGCATTTACCTCAGTTATGTTCAATTGTCTCACCACTTGATATTGTTTAGGAATGACTAATATTGATTGAGGATGTTGTACCTGAATCTGATAGTAGTGTTGTGGATTTCTGGTACTTTACTACCACGTATAGGTTGATGTAGCTACAGAAGATGAGTCCATTTAGTCCCTTCAATCGAGACCCACTTGTAATTCTATCTTAAGGGCAAAACAAGGAGTCAAGCATTATGAGATAGAGTTTTTTTTTTTACCTTTCAATGAGATAGACTTCACTAAATACAAAACAATGGGAATGTAACATATTAAAATTTTCATTTTAAAAGATAATCAAATTAAAAAGGAATGGGGAATATGAATTTCAATTTGAGGTTCTGTAAAATGAAATAAAGGAGAAAATATGGATAAAGTAAGTTTTAGGAAAACTTAATTTGAAGTCTCTCACAAGCGACTTAATACTAGAAAAGTCCCATAAACTCTCTAAATTAAAGTAGGGTCCCAAGGGACCTCACTTTAATATATTCTAAATGTGAAAAGACTTTTTGTCCCTCAACCCATTAACTTGTCACTCCCTACCTACCCATGGAGTTGTTATGTGTGCCTATGCCTTCGTCAATTTCTGCCCATTAATTTGTTAGAGGGATGCTCATTACATTGAGGGTTGGTCATGACCTTATTAGAATTGCCCATGAACTTGTCATTTCCTGCCCATGGGGTTGTTACGCGTGCCCATGCCCTCGTTAATCCCTGCCCATTAACTTGTTTACTTGGGTTGAGGGGCAAAACAGTCTTTTCACATTTAGAATATATTAAAGTGAGGTCCCTTGAAACCTTACTTTAATTTGGAGAATTTATGAGACTTTTATAATATACTTCAAATTAATTTTCCCTAAGTTTTATTCATTGAAATTGAAATTGAAAGTAAGTAAATAGGAAGAAAGAACAAAATGGAAAGAAAGGGGTTAAAGTGTCATGTGTGTGTCAGTGTGTGTATAGATTTATGGGATAGAACTGTAACTGTAATTAGGAATAAAGGAATGAAAATACCAAAAGTGCCCCTGCCTTCTCAACACATATATAATATTTTTTTTTTTTGATCAAAAAACACATATATAATATAGACCGAAACCCTTCTTCATTTTTGTATTCTGTTTCTTCTTCTTCTTCTCTCAAACCAATTCGTTTCCCACCTTCCTTTTTCCTTTCCTTCATCATTCACTCGCCTTCTTCGTGCTCTTCATTTTTCCGGCGAGTTCAAGTGATTCCGACGGCGATTCACGGCGGCTCCGACAACCTCTTGTACATACGAGTGCATATTTGAGCTTGGGTAACCCTCTCTTTCGATTTATGCTTCTTTCTTCAAGTTTTTGGGTGAGATTTGAGTGAAGGCTGAACTGATTTATGGGTTTTGGTTTGTTTAATGAGTACAAACTGAAACTTAAGCTTCTATTCTTATTATTTTGAATGAGAAATTGAGCCTTGATTGATGTTTAGTATAGTTGTGTAAAACCCTTAATGTGTTATACTACCTCCGGTCCTAAATATCCTAAATATAAGACCTAATTGACTTTTTTTTGGAGAGGTTAAGATTACAAAATAGACTATTAAATCATGACATATTTGATATATTTTTAGATTATACTTTAGTTTATAGGTAAAATAAATTAATCTAAGGGAAAAAATTAGGTAAATCAATTTATAATTAACTTATTTTGCTTTTTTATAGGATTTTCTAAAAAAAGTCAATTAGGTCCTATATTTAGGACCGGAGGGAGTAGTTTGGTTGTACATGTATGATTTGTTGACTTTGATGATTTTCTAAAGTTTTCTTCCTCCCTATACATTCGACATTGTTGGCTTTTGTGTATATGATATTATGCTGTGATTTAAAAAATATAAGGACAGATTTATGTTGCTGCTGCAAGTGATTCTGTTTGGTTTGATGTTTTTGTTGATGGGAAAGGGTTAATAAGGTCTGAAAAAAAATTGAATTATGCCTTGTAACAATGGTGTATAGGTTGTAAATTTCTCAAAGTTTGATTGTATAGTTGTGTTTGTCAAAGTTTGAACAGGTTATGGGTTTGAGATGTTTCAATGGTGATTTACAACTTTAGATGAAGAGTATAAGTGTTTCTCTTGAGTTGCATATTGAAATTGATGAAACTTTCGTATTTTTAGAATTCTTAACCCTTGTTTCAGTGTTTGAATATGATTTAAATAGTGTATATGGTTTAATCTTACACATTGAAAATTGACTCTCTATGTGTAAGATTAAATATATGAATGAGTAATTTTTGTTCTGATTTAGGTGTTTTACAATGCATGTGAACTTAGAAGTTTTGATAGATTCAGTTTTGAGCATGAAGGTATGTTTTGTGTATGTTTTAAAAAAGTGTTATGTAGTGTTTGGAGTGCTTGCAAGTGACTTTGGAAGAAAATTTCCTTGCCGCAATGAATAAAAATGGTGGTGATGTTTCTTATTTAAAAACTGAATGTAATCATAGAGAAATGGAACTTCATTCTAATGAAAAATGGTGTTTAAGTGTATGCTGATTTCTAAAAGAAAAAGGGGAAGAATTTTGTGTTGGTGTTTGTTGGATTAATGTGTATATGTCAACTTTTATGTTCTTTATTTTATTCAAAATTTCAAAACAGGTAAGAGAATTCTACCACATGGAAATTTAGGGTCTCTTGTATGATAATTGCTTATTGAGGTGCAATGCAACTCTGTTTTGATAAACAACATTTATAAATCTGATCTTCGTGTAGTTTTTGGTTTGTCCATTGAGAATTATATAAAGAAAATACTAGTAATAAGATGGTAAGGATATTATGCAAGTGAAGTTGAAATGATTTTTGTTTCTTTTTCTCAAGATATTAGATTATTGACCTTAGGGGCTGATTATATAGGTGATGCATAATGAAGTGTTAATGTTTGAAACCTAATTAAGTGTCTTGGTGATTAAATCACATTGAGGTTGATTGATTGATCTGTTTAATTTAAATCAATGGTTTCCCTTATGTTGGGGTTTAATAATCTGAACCCAAAGGGAAGAACAGTAGAATTTGTTGATTTCTCATGTATGTCATACTTTGTTGAAAATGATGAAGTTCTCCTTATGCTTGTCTCTGATTTACATTGTTTATTGTATAATTCTTTGTTCACTGGATAATCAGGTGGTAAATTTGTGAAAGTTTAATGGAAGCCAAGTTCTTTCGTTTTCTCAAGATTGTGGGTGTTGGATACAAAGCAAGAGCTGAATCTCAAGGGCGTCTCTTGTATCTCAAATTGGGATACAGTCATGAGGTTGAATTGACAGTACCACCGGCGGTTCGAGTTTTCTGTTTCAAAAACAATGTGGTTTGCTGCACTGGAATAGACAAGCAAAGGGTGCATCAATTTGCTGCTACTGTGCGCAGCTGTAAGCCACCTGAAGTCTACAAAGGCAAGGGTATATTGTACATTGATGAAGTTATTAAGAAGAAGCAGGGAAAGAAGTCTAAATGATGATTAAATGCCAAGGCAATACATGCATTGTTGTACAATGGCTTAGTCTGCAATATCTGGCTCCTATAAGCCTGAAATAAAGTAGTTTGGATTGATTAGGAATTGGGAACTGTTTTGGTTTTGCCATGTTTCAAGAGGCGTTGATCATCGTTTGAAAATTTTATTTCAGCTACTAGCTTCCATTTCTTTCTTCATAGTTTGGCTTTGACGAATTGCTTATCATTTTATTTGTCCAAAAACAATTGCTTATCCTTTTTCAGGGTGGAGTCTGTACTTTCACCAATAGTTTGCTTCAAGGATTTAGACTTAGTTGTTTAATTTTTGTTATGAAGTTTATCAATAAAATGATGGAAAACAAAAATGTGTAATTACTTTCAATTTTTAATTTGGTACTTCTATTCTTTTTTCTTTCTTTCATTCAATTTAACTTTGCTTTATTAGCATAATTAGCTTATGTTCAAGATGTAACTTTGCTATAAAGCAAAGTTATGGCAACAGGGACTGAAATCAATATAAAAAGTTTAAAAGATTTGTTGGTAAACAAATTTTGGATTTACATAATGAAATGCTGGGAATTATTTTGAATAACTTTTAAATCACCTGAAAATGTGAACTGATTGTCTGGAAAACAAAAATTAGTAAAATCCAATGTATGTTACCAATTCATTGTTAAGACTTGAGAAATGAAATTCAAAGCCTAACAAAATAGCCTGGCCACCAATGTTTTTGGTAAACAAACGGTGAGGAGTCCATTATCATTCTCACCCTACTACTTTGTCATAAAAAAACATTCAAAAATCGAAATTTCGGGATTTCTTTCATAATCATATTTTCACATGATTCATGCATCCATTCTGAGCATTTTGCATTTTAAAAGCCTTTTCTGTCCATTTCTTCCATAATAGTTATGAAATATTTCCATATAAAAAAGTTAAACTATCTATTTTATAGTCCAAATGTGTATGTAAGATTACTAGACCTGGTAGCTTTACATTACAGGCTAGAGTTGAGAATATTGGTTAGCCCATGGGTTGCATGCTGCCTTACTGAGTTACTGAGAGCTCGTGAAACCGCACGTACCATAAAAATTTAGTCTATAATTTTTTGTTGACCTAGAACATGTACTCTATAATTATATACTTTGCATAGGTATCTTCTTACTTTTATCGAACTAAAAATACTACTACCTTCGGTCCTAAATATAGGACCTAATTGACTTTTTTTTGGAGAGATTAAGGTTGCGAAATAGGTTATTAAATGATGACATATTTGATATATTTTTAGATTATTCATTAGTTTATATGTAAAATAAACTAGCTTAAGGGGAAAAATTAGGTAAATCAATTTATAATTAACTTATTTTGCTTTTTTAAGGATTTTCTAGGAAAAGTCAATTAGGTCTTATATTTAGGACCAGAGGGAGTATTACGTTAGCTTTGAACATAATCATGTTTTACTTCTTTTGAAAAGTGTGTTTTTGATCCCTTAACTTTAGATAAAGTCATATTTTAGTCCCTTAACTTTGAAAAGTGTGTTTTTGATTTCTTAATTTTGGACAAAGTCATGTTTCAGTCTCTTAATTTTGAAAAGTGTGTTTTTAGTCCTTTCAAATTAACATCATTCACTTCTCTAAGGAAAATGTTGAGTGTATAATTTTAAATGCATACAGGGAGAAATGTTGACTTATTATTATTGAGTTGAAAATATTACAAATAAGAAAATAAATAAAAAATTAATGTTGTATAAGAATTTTAATTTTGTCTAGTAAGCATTTTCTGTTAGATATGTTAACAGTGTTAACTAAAGGAATAAAAACACATTTTTCAAAAGTAAGAGACTGAAACATGACTTTATGCAAAGTTAAGAGACTAAAAACATACTTTATTCTAATTTGATAGAATTAAATACACATTTTTCAAAGTTAAAAATTAAAACATACTTTAGCCATACCTATTATTATCAAAGTGTCTAAAATATAACCTAATATATATAGACATATATGTGTGTATAAGTTCTAGTCTTCACTTGGTGAGAGCAGTGTTGTAAGAACCGGACCTGACGGTCGGGCCGGTCCTACCTTCGACCACTTCAATCATCGGTTTGAGTGATATGATCGTGTTGAACGATGACCCGAGCCCATGTCTGACTCGCCTTTCGGTTAGCTTTTACAACATTGGGTGAGAGTGACTGAGTGAGGGGGAGCTAATATTCTAAGGCAAGAGAGCCGACCTTCCATTATACTCCCTCCGGTCCTAAATATAAGACCTAATTGACTTTTTTAAAAAATCCTATAAAAAAGCAAAATAAGTTAATTATAAATTGATTTACCTAATTTTTTCCCTTAGATTAGTTTATTTTACCTATAAACTAATGTATGATCTAAAAATATATCAAATATGTCATGATTTAATAGCCTATTTCGCAACCTTAACCTCTCCAAAAAAAGTCAAGTAGGTCTTATATTTAGGATCGGAGGTAGTATATATATACTCACTCTGGTCCTAAATATAAGACCTAGTTGACTTTTTTGGAAAATCCTAAAAAAGCAAATTAAGTCAATTATAAATTGATTTACCTAATTTTTTTCTTAAACTATTTTATTTATCCTATAAACTAAACTAATGACTAATCTAAAAATATATCAAATATGTCATAATTTAATAACATATTTTGTAAACCTAATTATCTCTAGAAAAAAGTCATACACACACACATGACACATATAACTCCTGGGCCCTGGCTAAGTCATACAGACACACACACACATACAGCCCCTGGCTGGCACTGGCGAATTGGGCATGTATTAATCAACTGAAAAGCAACACTCACCGGTGGGCACTGGGGAGAGAAGATTTCTGTGAACATTAAACCCAAAAAAACAATGTTCATGACTGCCAATTTAATTTAATTTAATTTATTTAAGGTAAAACCCTGCACATAATCCTATTTATTGAAGCTGAAACTCTCTTTGTTGCTCGCATTTCCCCTAAATTGCCCTTGTTTCATTTCTCCAGCTTCTCCTTTTTAATGCTCATATTATTATAATGCATGTCCCTTTTTTTTCCTTTTTATTATTATTTGTTACTCGTTTTGCCTCTCTCTCTGTAGTGTTGTTTTCAGTTATGTAATTGTGTGGGTTTAGGTTATCAAGCTTTGCCCTCTGCACACATTATTGATATATATATATATATATATATATATATATATATATATATATATATCATAGATGGGCTTTAATAGTTGAAAGAGTTACTGATGATTGATGATGCCGTAGTTTATATTAACATCGTAAAAGAAATTAGTGAAACGCAACAATTTGTGAAATGAAGAGATAATCTGTTTGTTCCTTGTTTACATTCTGGTGAAGACTCTCCATGCATGTATATGATAGGAATGTTGCATGTTTCTTTTAACTAGTTCATGATTTACTATTAAGCTTTTACTGTCTTGACCTGACATTTGGTGCTCCATTTGTGAAGGTGTTTTATAAGATGTTTTATTATTCCTTATTCCTAATGAACCAGATGTTTTGGATGAACTTTGATACATTATTGTGAAGCAATCATAATTCATGATGAAATAATATAAATTCACATTGTCTGCTTTTCTTGAAAAAAAGGGCCGACTTAGCTCAATGGTAAGCTCGCTTTCCATAGGGTCTGAGGTTGCGGGTTCGAATCAGCCTCTTTGCATAACAGGGGTAAGGTTGCCTAGTATTCCTTTCCTCAACATCCTAACTAAGTGGGGACTAGAATTGGGTTGACCGTTATTGGCTGCTTTCCTTGGGCTTAATGTGGAAGGAGTTCTTAATGGAAGTTATATATTAAGTATTAATGTGTGTTGCTTTAATATTTGTTGTCAGGTGCTGTATTACTAAAGCCTTAGGGGAACTGGGATGGATTGCAGCTCAGTTGAAAATGCTGATATTAGTGTGTGTGAAATGGAAGAGTATGAAGAAACATCTTATCAAAACCTCAAAAGTGGAAAAGTGGTCGTGAAAAACTCTGATGAGACTTTCAATTGTCCCTACTGTAAGAAGAGAAAGAGAAATTACTTGTACAAGGACCTTCTTCAACATGCTTCTGGGGTGGGTCATAGCAGTTCACAAAAGAGAAGTGCAAAGGAAAAGGCTAATCATTTGGCTTTAGCAAAATATTTGGTACATGATCTTTTGACTGAGGATGGTACATCAAAAGATGTAGATGTTCAATCAAAACGTGCAGATGAAGGCACTCCTCTTGTCAATCAAGATGAGCAATTTGTGTCACCTTGGATTGGAATTGTAGTAAACATTCCAACTCAACAAACAGAAGATGGACAATACATGGGGGATGGTGGGGCCAAGCTACGAGATGATTTCAGAGCCAAGGGGTTTAACCCTGTAAGAGTCAAGCCTCTGTTGAATTTTCAAGGTCACTCTGGCACTGCCATAGTGGAGTTCAATAAAAGCTGGCTAGGCTTAGACAATGCATTGGCATTTGAGAGATACTATGAATCAGACCATCATGGGAAATTGGATTGGTATGCTGAAACTGAGGAGAAGTCTGGTCTTTATGCTTGGGTTGCTCGTGTAGATGACTACAATTTGGACGACATTATTGGGGAAACTTTGCGAAAAATTGGGGATGTCAAAACCATACCTGAACTTATGGAAGAAGAAGCTCGGAAGCAGGAAAAGCTTGTGTTGAGTTTAACTAACATTATTCAAGCCAAGAACAAGCATTTGAAGGACATGGAAGTTAGATGTAGTGAGACCGCACTTCATTTGGACGTTGCCATGGAAGAAACAGATAAGCTCTTTCAATCTTATAATGAAGGTATTTTTCAAAAGTGAACCTGAAATAATATTTATACTCTTGAGTTAGATGGTAGCTTTTATGATGGCTGCGATCTCTGGTTTATCATGACTCATGAGTTCATGTTTCTCGATTATTTTCTCACTCATAGGACAAGTAAATTCTCCTTGAATAGACATGAATTGTTTTGTCATTCATTAGTTATCTATTGTTAGAGAATCTCTTTGATATCGTTTGAAGAATCTGTTTGATATGCATAATCTCTTTGATATGCATTTATGTGTGATTGATAATCTCCACGCGCCGTCACAGTGTCGGCGCGTGAGAGTCACGCGCCGCCGTCCGCCGGTGCCGGAAAAATCCTCTCGTTCCAGATTCTTTTTTACTCATCGTATACAACCTCTGTTCACTTCATATGCCACTTCTCAAGTCGGTAAATCAAATTTCAATTTGGAAGCTCTAATAGGTAGCTCGTCAAAAGGTTCCTTGAAGCCAAAAGAAGCACCAGAACTTATGTCAGAGCCTCAGGTGATGATTATTGATTACAAATCAAATGTAAACCTTGTTCAGTCAGGTAATTCCATAATAGCCCTTAATAATACTATGACTGCTGATGATACATGGATTGTTGACTCAGGAGCTACAGATTATATGAGTGGAAACAAAGGTTTATTCAAAACTCTTAGATTATGTCCGGAAAATCTTAGAGTTAAAGTTGCAAATGGAGTTGTTACAAAAGTTGCAGGAATTGGTTCTGTTTTATTGACAGAACACTTAGAAGTTCACAATGTTCTCTTTGTTCCTGCACTTACTTGTAATCTGATATCTGTGAGTAAATTAATTAAAGGCAAGAGATGTAGAGTGATCTTTGATGAAAGTGGGTGTACTTTTTAGGATTTAAACTCGAGGAGAACGATTAGCAATTCTAAGGAATGTGATGGACTCTATTATCTTGAAGGCTCTAATCGAAGGAAATGAGAAGCAAATAAGGCACTTGTTAGCTCGCATTCCAATAATGAAGATGTTCTTTTGTGGCACCAAAGGTTAGGCCATCCAAGTCTTGATTATATGAAGCATTTGTTTCCAAGTCTATTCAATAAAAATTCAGTACCATTTTCTTGTGAAACTTGCCAACTTGCAAAGCAAAAACGATCCACCTATCCTCAACTATCCTATAAGCCGACCACACCCTTCACAATAATCCATAGTGACATTTGGGGGCCTGCTAAAACCAAAACCCAAGCCAACGCCAGATGGTTCGTAACCTTTATTGATGATCACACTAGAACTACATTTGTTTACCTAATGAAAGAAAAATCTGAAGTGAACCAAATATTCCAAAGTTTCTATTCTTACGTAAAAAACCAA
Source organism: Mimosa pudica (assembly GCA_029929735.1). Taxonomy (NCBI): domain Eukaryota; kingdom Viridiplantae; phylum Streptophyta; class Magnoliopsida; order Fabales; family Fabaceae; genus Mimosa; species Mimosa pudica. Next base: position 5,532,646 of record JAKELP010000017.1, on the reverse strand, counting down.
TTCCACACCTCTATCCAAATCTTAAGGAGTGATAATGCTAAGGAATACTTAAGTAGTTCTATGAAAGAGTTTCTAACCAAGCAAGGTATTCACCACCAAACCTCTTGTGTGTACACCCCTCAGCAGAATGGAGTGGCTGAAAGGAAGAATAGACACCTCCTAGAAGTAACTAGAGCCATTATGATAGAAAGAAATGTCCCTAAAATATTCTGGGGAGATGCCATCCTTACCGCTGCCTACCTTATCAATCGTATGTCATCCAAAGTTCTCAACTTCTCCACTCCTATACAGAAACTCCTTGAAACCTACCCCAACTCTCCACTCATTCATACCTTACCTCCAAAAACTTTTGGGTGTGTCGTGTTTGTTCACAAACAGGCTGAGGGCAAACTTGATCCTAAAGCAGAAAAATGTATATTTGTTGGGTATTCTCCAAGTCAAAAGGGTTATAAATGCTACAGTCCAATCACCCGAAAAACCATTGTCTCAAAGGATGTAGTGTTTTACGAGAGTGAGGCATACTATCCCAAATTACCCATTCAGGGGGAGAGTGATGGTACAGAATGGCTAATTGTGAATCTCACACCTAAGTCAAGCCTTGAACAAGAGATCTTAGTTTACCCTGAAATGTCATCCAACCCAGTAGACTTTGAAAGAGCTATCCCATAAACAGAAATCACCCAGGACAACCTTAGTGAACACAATTCTCAACCCAGAGTGGAAAACAATGCTGAAATCAATACTGAGATGGTCTCTGAAGATCAACATGATGAGGAATTACAATCAGGCAATGAAGCAACTGATAGTAGAGTTCCTTCCACTCCGAGGAATGACCATGAATCTGACTCGAGAATAGATCCTGAAGAGATGGGCTGGCCTATTGCTCTGCGAAAGGGGGTAAGATCTTGTACTCAACATCCTATTCAGAAATTTGTTTCTTATGGTAATCTGTCTGCAAAGATGCAGAGCTTTGTAATCAACACTGCTCAGGTGAAAATCCCACACACTTTCCAGCAAGCTATGACTGATCCTAATTGGAAGTTAGCTGCAGAAGAGGAGTTGAGGGCTCTCAAAGAGAATAAAACATGGGAGATTACAAATCTTCCGAGAGGGAAGAAGGCAGTTGGATGCAGGTGGATATTTACTCCAAAATTTAATCCTGATGGGAGCATCGACAAGTATAAGGCCAAATTAGTTGCAAAGGGGTACACTCAGACATATGGCATTGATTACGAGGAGACGTTTGCTCCAGTTGCCAAGTTTAGTACCATCAACATACTTCTTTCTATTGCAGCCAACCTGGATTGGTCATTACATCAATTAGACATTAAAAATGCCTTTTTAAATGGTGACTTAGAGGAAGAAGTGTACATGGAAGTTCCAGAGGGTGTCAAAGCTCCTAATAACACTGTGTGCAGGTTGAAGAAGTCTTTGTATGGATTGAAACAGTCTCCAAGAGCCTGGTTTGACAGATTCTCTAGAGTGCTAAAGAAGATGGCCTTTGTTCAGGGGCAAGCAGATCACACCTTGTTCACTAAACATAATGGTGAAAAAGTGACAATTTTAATTGTTTATGTTGATGACATTGTTATTACAGGAAATAATGAAAGCTCCATAGCTCAGCTGAAACAAGCTCTAGCAAGTGAATTTCAAGTGAAGGATCTTGGTCAGATGAGATACTTCCTTGGCATGGAGATAACCAGAAGCAGGAAAGGCATTAATGTGTCCCAGCGCAAGTACACACTAGACTTGCTACATGAGACCGGGATGCTAGGCGCAAAACCGGAGGAGACACCTATGGATGACCAATGCAAACTAGAAATAAAGGAAAAAGGAGTTCCTGCTAACACTGAGAGATATCGGAGACTTGTTGGGAAATTGATATACTTGACTCATACACGTCCGTATATCAGTTTTGCTGTGGGAATGGTAAGTCAATTCATGCACCAACCACAAAAGGAGCATATGGATGCAGTTATGAGAATACTTGGGTACTTGAAGGGAAATCCAGGTAGAGGAATATTCTTTAAGAAAGGAACAGCTAGGAACTTGGAGATTTATACTGATGCAAGTTTTGCAAGAGACCTAGAAACTGGAAGATCTATCACAGGTTATTGCTCATATCTGTGGGGAAACTTAGTTACTTGGAGAAGCAAGAAGCAGACCATTGTATCACGAAGTAGTTGTGAAGCTGAGTTAAGAGCTGCATGTCGTGGTGTATGCGAAGGAATCTGGATCATCAGATTACTACATGAATTGAGAATTCCTTTTGATGGCCCACTGCAAATATGGTGTGATAACAAGTCCAGCATTGAAATGACCAGGAATCCTGTTTATCATGATCGAACTAAACATGTCGAAATTGATAGACATTACATTAAGGAGAAAGTATAGGCGGGGATCATGGCATTGACGTATGTCCGTTCTTCTGAGCAGATTGGTGATATGATGACTAAACCACTTGACCGACCTACATTTGAGAGATTCCGAAGCAAGCTGGGAATGCTTGACATATACTCTCCAGCTTGAGGGGGAGTGTTAGAGAATCTCTTTGATATCGTTTGAAGAATCTGTTTGATATGCATAATCTCTTTGATATGCATTTATGTGTGCTTGATTGTATTTTCCATTTTCATATTCTCTCCTCTCCTATATTCTCCTATATAATGTCTCACCACCATTGTACAAAATATCTATAAGAAAAATCATTTCTTCTTTCAAACTTTCTTCTCTTCTTTTAACATCTATGATGTTGAGCTCTTCAGTGACACTGCATGATTCATTTACTTCTATATTTCAGAGATAAAGAAAATTCAAACAAGTGGAAAGGATCACTTTCAAAAGATATTTAATGATCATCAAAAGCTGAAGTTACTAGTAGAGTCTCGGCAACATGAGCTTGACTTGTGGAGTCAAGAATTGGAAAAGCGTGAGGCCCACAATGAAAGTGAAAGAAAAAAGTTAGCTGAAGAGCTTGAGAAGGTATGCCATTTTTAATTGGATCGGAACCTTCTTAAGAAGTTGCCTAGAGGAGATAGCAATGATGGAGTTTGGTATTTTATATTTTTGTTGTCTCTTTAAAATCTGTTTTATAGAAATTTTGTTTATGTAGCTCATAGAGCCTCTTTTTAACTATTGTGGTTCTTACTATCTTTTCAGAATGAGATTAAAAATAGCTCCCTTCAGTTGGCTGTTCAGGAGCAACAGAAAGCTGATGAAAAGGTTTTGAAATTGGCTGAAGATCAAAAGGTCGTCTATCTATCCCTAAATGTTGTCCATAACAGAAACTTTCCCTATCAGGATTAGAATTAAAGCTTATTGATTCCATTTGACTAAAAATTTTATTCAGAGGCAAAAAGAACATCTACATGCTAAAATCATTCGACTTGAAGATCAATTGGATAAGAAGCAGAAGTTGGAGCTGGAGATCGAACAACTAAGAGGGTCACTAGGTGTAATGGAGCATATGAAAGATGATGGAGACGCAGAAGTTCTAGACACTGTCAATGGTATAATTACGGATTTAAGAGAGAAGGAGCAGTCACTTGAAGAGTTGGATGCATTGAACCAAATGCTTATCATTAGAGAGCGTAAAAGTAATGATGAGCTGCAGGAAGCTCGCAAAGAATTGATCGAAGTAAGTTTTTATTTGTCATTTGCCTCCAACTTTGTGATTCATTTAGTTTACGTTTTAGCACATTTATTCAATCAGCTCCATTTAGTTTACATGGGAAGGGCCGACTTAGCTCAACGGTAAGCTCGCTTTCCATGGGGCCTGAGATCTTAGGTTCGAATCAGCTTCTCTACATAAAAGCAGAGGTAAGACTGCCTATATTCCCTTCCCAGCACCCCCACTAAGCAGGGATTGTGCTGGGTTGACCCTTTTTATTCAATCAGCTCCATTAAGTATTTGTTTCTTATCAGAAATTAAAGTTTTGGCTTCCCATGTAAGAGATGCGATGCCATTTCTTTATATAAATTGTTTATACATATTGATTAATTGTGTAGGACAATAGTTTGTTGATGAAACTGCTTTAGATCCCTCACCTTCTATGCCAAAAGTTGGGACAAATTATGATGTAGAGAATCCTTCTGTGTACGTTTTCTCTTTAGGCAAAATTAATTAAATTTGGAAAGAGTGTTTGGCAGTCAGTTGTAAATTAACCTGATTTAAGAAATCTCTCTCCTCTAGAAAATTGCATAGTAAATAGACTTGTGATTTCCCAAAATTACTTTTACGTATATTTGTGTGCTTTTTCCTCAAAATTTTATGTTGTTAACTGCTTTTTCATGGTTGAGGACACAATTTCAAAGTAGCTCAGGTAAGGTCTTTTTGTTTCTATAACATCTACTGTCATATATTACCCAGTTTTATTTCATATGTGCATCCATCTGGTTACGCAACAGATTGATGAGTTTCAGTATCCACGGAGTTGTTTTCAGCTATGTTAATGGGCATACCCAGTGATTATCTGATTATGCTACTTGTTCTTTAATTTTGTTTCTGATAAATTATTACTTCAATTTTGAAGCTTTCTAAGATACCTTACACTCCACTATTACCTGGAAGAACTTAGTAATTAATGGTTGTCTTCTTGACAGTGCTTCAAAGACATAACTCGTGCCCACATTGGTGTAAAGAGAATGGGGGAATTGATAATAGACCATTTTTTGAGGCTATGAAACAAAAATATAATGAGGAGATGGCTCAAGAAAAAGCTTCAGAACTTTGTTCATTGTGGGAAGAGGATCTGAGGGACCCAGCATGGCAACCATTCAAAGTTATTGTTGTGGACGGGAATCCTCAGGTTTTCATTTCTTAGATCCATAGATTTAATATTTACTGCTTGATATTTGTGATTTCAATGGCAGCATTCTTTACATATGGTGTGGTTGCCAAGGCTTTCTGCCGATTTCATGTTCATGGAGCTTGTAATTTGAATCTTGTGATTGGCATTAGTCAGTTGCTCTCTTTCTTCAACTCACTTCTTTATTGTATCAGTGGTATGAAACCAATTGTATGATTATTTTTTTTACATGTTCTACTTTGAGGTTATTATTACACTATGTGAATTGTTACTCCATCCAATGCTTAATGTAGAAATTATTTGGGAAGTTCATTTTGATACTAAATATAGAAACTATTTAAATTTATGTTAATTTTTTTCCTAAATTACTCTTACTGTTCCTCCCCTATCATTAATCAATGAGAGTGTAGTTTGGAACTAAGGAAGATGATTGTGGTGTTTTAGGAAAAAAAAATGCCATATTAACTAATTTAACCAGCATCAAATTACGCAAATATGTTTTACATTTAAACTGGAACCAAAAGGAGTATTTCACATTGCTTACTTTCGTTTCAGGAAGTTATAGATGAAGAAGATGAAAAGCTCAAACGTTTGAGGAATGATGTGGGAGATGGAGCATACAAGGCTGTGGTAGCAGCTTTGAGTGAGATGAATGAATATAATCCAAGTGGAAGGTATATAATCAGAGAATTGTGGAACTACAAAGAGGATAGGAGAGCAACCTTGCGAGATGGAGCAGCCTTCATATTGAAATATTGGAAAAGGCTCAGAAGTGAGAGGGCTGGAGTGTGAAGGTTTGAATGTTCCCAGTAATATCCAGATTAATAGTTTAATCATTCTGTTCCCAATATGGATTATCTAATGGTGAATCAATCAATGTGGGTGGGAAATTAATTTCTAATACAAATTATTAGAGACAATGTATTAGAAAAAAATTAGGAAGAGGTTTGTTGTATTAAACCCACCAAGTGTATATGATCAAATTCACCTCCTCAATTATGTTTTATATTTGAGTCTGCAGGGAGTAGTATCTAGATAAGTAGCTGCGTAAGAAGGCGGCCTCAATAACTAATATATTAGGGGTCAATAAAAAATCGCAGGCGAACGGCCATGGAAACCCTAGCCGTCACCACCACTCCTAAACAGCCACCCCCTCAACTCTCTGATGAAAAGCGGCGCTCCATAAAGAAAGTCAAGATCCGTTTTGGTAATGAGTCCCCTGTCTTCATGGACACCGAAGACGCCGATGAACCCTCCGACCTGGTCTCCCAGGTCCCCGACACTCCCGCCGCCACTAGCGCCGTCGACCCTTCTACCCACACCGCCCAACCGACGCAGCCCTCTTTTAAGGATAAACTCCTAGACGATGGCTTCCCTTGTGAGGAAGACGAAGATGAGATCCCTCTCTCCAAGGACGACGTCACTCTAGATTTCACTGGCCCTATACCAACCATCAACTTCGCCTCTCATGTGCTTGAGACCCTTCATCGCCGTATGGGTCACGTCGTAGTCATCAAGCTCCTGGGCCGAACCATCGGATATCGCCTCCTCCGGTCCCAACTTCAGTCACTATGGAAGCCTACAGGACCCTTCAAGCTCATCGATCTAGAGGACCATTGTTTCCTAGTGAAATTCCATGACGTCAAGGACTACCAGAACTCACTCACCAATGGTCCGTGGGTGATTTTCGGCCACTACCTCGCCGTTCAACCGTGGTCACCAGACTTCAACCCCCAACATTTCTCGGTCAAGCAGGTCATGGGGTGGGTTCGTCTTCCCCGCCTCCCAGCCCATTATTACCACAAGAGCGTCATTAGACAGATCGGTAGCGCATTTGGAGATGTGATTCGGATCGACTATCACACAGAATCTGGGGATCGAGGCAAGTTTGCTCGCCTCGCTATTAACATTGATCTCACCCGCCCCCTGGTATCCAAGGTCCAAGTGGATGGCCAGGTGATCTACGCAGAATATGAAGGTCTTCCTCTCATTTGTTTTCATTGTGGACGCTATGGCCACCTGCAGGAGGGTTGCCCAGAGACTCACCCACCGCCTTCCACCGACCCCCACCCTCTCCGGCACGCGAGGTGCCTGAACAACCACCGCCACCTACTGATGGGCGTGAATCTGCCCCTTTTGGGGCTTGGATGCAAGCCCCACGCCGTAAGCGTTTGCCACCAAAAGAAGAAAGGAAAGGCGAAGTGAGGAACCCCACTCCGGCCGCCACCGGATCTCGTTTTGCGGTCCTAGGGCAGTAACATCTCTCCGATGAGCAGAGCTACCATTCCTCCGATCAAGGGCGTCCCCTCCTCCGCGGAGAATCGTCCAAAGTTTGGCGCAAAGTGGCTGAACCTAAGCAAGCAGAGAGGGCGCCAGTGGCCCCCCCTACTACCCCTGCTAAAGATCAACCACCCATTATCACACATCAGGTAGCCACTTCTCTTGATCCTCTCCAAAATTCCGTGGTGCGAATTGAGGACCCCAGGCAACCCAAATCGCCCCACCCTTCTCAGAAAGGCAAAGGGAAAGGTTCTAAGCTCTATCATGGTTCCAATAGGAAACACAGGGATTCTCCCCTACCCTCGGACCATGCCATTCAATCCATCGCTAAAAGCCTCAACCAAACTTTAGCGGATGAAGACATTGCCATGCTTGTGGAGGGAGTTGACTTCTCCTCCTCACCCTCTCTTTAATCTTTTATTTTATGTCTCTAATAACTTGGAATTGCCAAGGAGCCTCTCACAAAAGGCTACCATCTGTTGTGAAATCTTTTGTTTCCAATTACAGGGCCCAGATTGTCGTCCTTCTTGAGCCTCGGATCTCTGGAGCCACGGCCGACAAGGTCATCAAGAGTTTTGGTTTCCCTCATTCTCATCGGGTTGAAGCTTCTGGTTTTTCTGGTGGTTTGTGGGCTTTATGGACCAACAATGTGACAGTCCAAATCCTTCATAGTTCCCTGCAATTCATCCACATGATAGTGGAGTGCCATTCACCCTGTTTCAGCTTCCACTTCTCAGCGGTCTATGGTAGCCCCCAGTCTCGCTACCGTAGGCTTCTTTGGGAGGACCTTTACAACTTATCCCCTGAGGAGTCTACCCCTTGGCTTCTGGCGGGTGACTTCAATGCCATCGTCTCTAGTGAGGAAAGGACGGGGGGTGCTTTAACTCATCGTTCTGGCTGCACGGCCTTCAAATCCTTCATCCACAGCCTTGGTCTCGTTGATATGGGGTTTTGTGGTCACAAGTTCACATGGCGTCGAGGCACTTTGATGGAAAGACTTGATCGGGCCTTATGCAATCCTACTTTCCTTGAATCTTTCCCCAATAGCACTGTTGAGCACCTTCCTAAGCTCCTGTCAGATCATCGGCCGATTGCCATCACTATGGGGAAGGGCCCCCCTCCTGGTCTCCGCCAGTTCAGGTTTCTTGCTCCATGGCTTACGCATCATGACTTCCCTACTATGGTCAGACATGCGTGGGCCCATGGCGCCTCTCTTCCTGATAAAATTGCTTCCTTCTCCGCTGATGCTGCTCACTGGAATACTCATACGTTCGGCCATGTTAGTAGGAAGAAGCAACGGATTCTAGCTCGGCTCAAGGGCCTCCGATCTATCCTCCAGCACCATCCCGATTCGGATTTTCATGTTGATCTTGAGCAATCTCTTGCTGAGGAGCTTGAGGACATTTGTTTCCAAGAGGAACTTTTGTGGATGCAAAAATCCACCTCTGACTGGATATGCCTTGGTGACCGCAATACCGCCTATTTTCATACCAAGACTATCATTCGACGGCGTCGGAGCAGGGTTCTTAAGCTTAAATCGGATTCGGGTGAATGGATCACAGATGGCCCTACCCTCTCCCTCATGTCCACTGAATTTTTCCGGCACCTCTATAGCTTACCGGTCAACTCCCACTCTGCCCCCTTAAGTAAGGGCTCCTTTCCACCTCTCCCTGCAAGTGCTATCACTTACCTTCAGAGTGATACCTCCTCGGATGAAGTTAAAAGGGCCCTTTTTGAGATGAAGCCGCTTAAGGCCCTGGGTGTTGATGGCATTCATGCCCTTTTCTATCAGTCTCAGTGGGACACAGTTAGTGCCAGCCTAATTGATCTTGTCCAAGCTACTATCTCTGGGACCCCCCTTGACCGATCCCTTAACCGTACTCTCATCTCCCTTATCCCGAAAGTCGACAACCCCACCCATCTCTCTGAGTTAAGACCAATCAGCCTTTGCACGGTGCCCTATAAGCTGGTGACTAAGGTAATAGCTAATAGACTCCAACATATTTTGCCGACCCTCATTGGCCCTTATCAAGCTAGCTTCCTTAAGGGCAGGAGTATTATTGATAACATTGTCATAGCCCAGGAGGTGGTTCACTCTATGAAGAAAAAACAAGGCAAGGGTGGTTGGCTAGCCATCAAGGTTTACCTCGAGAAAGCCTTTGACAACTTGCGTTGGGATTTTATCCAGGAAACCTTGCAGGATATTGGCCTCCCTTCTCCCTTGGTCAATACCATTATGGACTGCATCACCTCCTCTTCTATGCAAGTTTTGTGGAATGGGGTTCCTGGTCCCTCTTTCCAGCCTCAAAAAGGCATTCGCCAAGGAGATCCTCTCTCCCCCTACATCTTCATCCTCTGTATGGAGCGGCTCTCCCAGGCTATCCTTGGGGCGGTCACCGCTGGTCTTTGGAAGCCGATTAAACTTGGTCGGCAAGGTGAACCTCTCACCCACCTCTTTTTTGCCGATGATCTCCTTCTCTTCGGTCACGCCTTCGTTCACCAAGTCAACCACATTAAGCGAGTTTTGGGCGACTTTTGCCTTGCATCTGGCCATAAAATCAGCCTCTCCAAGTCCAAAGTCCTCTTCTCTCGCAATGTGGATCCTTCCACCCGTGCCTCTGTCTGCCAACAGCTAGCCATTCAGGAGACCCACGCTCTTGGCCGATACCTCGGGGTCCCTCTCATTAACGGCAGGCCTTCTTCCACCACCTATCGCTACATTGTTGATAAATTGCAGCAAAAGCTCTCGGGTTGGAAATCCCGTATGCTCTCATTGGCGGGCAGGATTACTTTAGCCAACTCTGTCCTCACTGCCATCCCCCTTTACACTATGCAAAGCACCCTGCTCCCGGCCTCCTCTCGGGCTGACATTGAAAGAGTGATTCGCCGATTCATTTGGGGTGCCTCGGATGCAAGAAAGGGTATTAATCTGATCAAATGGTCCACCCTCTGCCAGCCTCGTGCTCATGGTGGTGGTGGTGTCCTCAACATTGGTGAGCAGAACAAAGCTTTCATGCACAAACTAATTTACAAACTCCACAGTGATAGCCAAGCTCTATAGGTCAAAGTCCTCCTTAAAAAATATGGTGTTACCCTCCGCGAGGAGTGTCCCCAGCGTCGGCAAGCATCCTACCTTTGGCAATGCATCACCAAATGCTGGCAGGATGCGGTGTTCAATATCAAATGGGTTCCAACCTTAAGTACTAAGTTTTGGAAGGATAATTGGATTGGGGACCTAGGTCCTTTGCAGAACCTCGCCTTTGCGCCTTTATCAGCGGAGGAGCTTGAGCGGCCGATCGCCGCCTATATCACAGATGCTGCGTGGGACTGGCCTGCCTTTAGTGCTCTCCTTCCTCGAGATGCTCAGGAGGCACTAGCTAAAGTCCGGGTCACCTCCCTCTCCGGTGAGTCGGCTTGTTACTGGGGGCTCAATTCATCCGGCCAGTTCACCACTAAGTCCGCCTACATGTTCCAACAATCCCTCTTGTGGGAAGAGCCTAGCCGCCTTTGGACGAAATTGTGGAAACTCCCTATGGCGCATCGTATCCGGACTTTTACGTGGTTACTGCTACGCGGTAAGCTCCTCACTAATTGTGAAAGAATGAAGCGTGGGTTGACGCAAGATTCCTCTTGCTCTCTTTGTCAAGACCCGGCCGAGGACCTCCTTCATGTCTTTAGAGATTGCCCTCTTGCGAAAGGTGTTTGGGAAAAAGTTCTGCCTCCCGCTATGCTAGCTGATTTCCTTCGCTTAGCACCCTCTGAATGGTTGGCAGCGATCATGCGAACATCCCCCTTGCCCTCATCATGGCAAGTTGGTATCTGTATTACCTTTTGGAAACTATGGCACGTGCGCAACCTTCGAATTTTTGAGCATGAACAGTATACATAGATAGTATCTTAACCCAGATTAGTGTTATTGTTAGATCAACCGAGAAAAGTTTTGGCATTCTCGGCCATTTGATGTAAATTGCTGTAAATCATTTTTTGAGTTAATATAATATTCCATTCCATCAAAAAAAATATATTAGGGGTCAATTGTAATGAAGTCCAATAACAAAAAAACTCAAGAAAAAACAACAAAGAAACTAAGTAAAGTAAATAAAGTTCAAAGTAAAAAGAGAGAGAATTGATTTAAACCGGAGGTAATAGCATCATGAGAACCAATAGTAAGCTTATAGTAATTATATTGGCATCATTTACAGCATCTTCATTCATGATACTTGCTTGAGTCATCAATACGTAATGCCATCATAAGGCACTATATTATCATTATTAGTAAAAACTGGAAAAATTACTAAATTTTGAAGCTTCACCAAATTTAAAAGCAACAAAACTTTTGGGTCAAATTTATACCTCAAACCTTTATTATAAGAATATCACATGTAACGACATAGACAGCAAACAATAATTTTTTTGTTCAAATTAAAAATTGCATAATTGTTTGTTAGCCAAAATTATTCTAAACTCTTATTGTAAATGGGAATTGGGTCTATGTATGTAATAGTAGCCAATGGACCAAATGATATAATTGTTGGGCTTTGCAAATGGGCTGACATAAAAGAATTACAGTATTAGGCTCTTCCTCTGGTTTAGTTTTGTCTTCTATTCTATGTGATCCTTCCGTTTAATCGTCATTTCTTCCTTCTCTCTGAGATTTCTACTCGCCTCTCTAGTAGTGTCCTTTCTGTTATTTCCTCTACCATTCTTTTCCATTGCAATTCTTCTTCCAAGATTTGAATCGATATTATACTATGGATTTTACTTCTCTATGATTAGACGATGTACTTAATTGGTGATTGTTTAATGCAGTATTAAGGTGTTTTATCTCCTATTTGATTATGTATTCTGTGTTAAAAGCTCTATTTATATAGGAACTGTGATACTTTGTTCATTAAGTCTTTGATCTGTGATACTTTGTTCATTAAGTCTTTGATTACCTTCACTTTCACTATATTTTCTATAAAAAGACTGGAATCGAGGGATCAATATAAATGTACAAATTTGAGAGACAAGGCATCGATTTAAAGGTTAAGGATCTGAACCAAAATTGAGTGTAAATAAATAATCAATTTTTGAGTTCAGAAATTAAATCCAAAGGCTAAAGTATACTTTTAGTCCCTTATATTTGCATAAAGTTTCAATTTAGTCATTTATACTTGAAAAGTGCACTTTTAGTCCTGTTTTTTTAAGACTGTTAGTTTCACATAATAGAAAATGTTAACTCCACAATTTTTTTTAATTATGATGAAGGTATCCCCTCACTCAATAAGTGAGAGATTAATCCCCGCTAATTTGTAGGCACCTAAAGGGTGAGACATTTTTTAAATGGTTAATCTAAGATTCAAATATAAAAAATACTTGAATTAAAATATTTTAGTTATTCTTATATTTTCATAATGTCATTTTTTTACCTCATTTAATTATGAAATGATTTTTTAAATTTAAGTAAAACTAAAGTTGTTAATAAAAATGACTAAAAGTGTATTTTCCAAACATAAAGGACTCAATTGAAACTTCATGTAAACATAAGAATCAAAAGTATATTTTAGCCAATCCAAAATTGAATGAAAGTTTTATAAAAAAAAAATTGAATGAAAGTTCAACCATCAAATGTGCGTAATAAGTAATAACCCATAAAATTATAAAAAAAAAAGATAAACTTTACAAATAAAGGCAAACATATATATAGTCTTGTTTATATGGAAAAACAAAAAATGGTACTAGAAACATGTGCAGTCTTCACATCATTGATATGAGCTATAGACCTACAGCCTTATTAATAAACATTTTTTCACTCTTCGACTACACACAAATTCAATATCTAATTATTGTTTTTGATATTTGCTAGTCTCTCTAAGAATTCTTCGAAGTCGTTTCCTGAGGTCAACATGTTGATTCTAACATATTTTGGATCAGATCCGAATCGATTCCCAATTCTAGCAAGTACCCTCAATTTCTTTTCCAGAAAACTCCCACAGTCTTCTTCGTCCTTACTCATCAACCACGCAAATGCTATACATATATGGGCAGAAAAACCAAAACAATTAGAGTTCTTATGAACTAAAGTTATATACTTCATATATAATAAATTGAAGGGTAAATATATAATTTTTGTCCCTCAATTTGACATATATTTTAGCTTTATGTTCCCACAAGTTTCAAACAATATTCTTTTGTCCTTTAAGGTGTCAGTCCATGTTTATTAATATATATGGATCAATGTTTTAAACAGAATAAGCTTAAAGGATCATTGTTTGAAACTTAAGGACTAAAACCAAAATGATGGTAAAATTAAAGGAGTAAATATTCTAATTTACCCTTAATCAGAGAATATTGACAAAGGAAAAAGTATAAGTAAATTACCAGGATATGTTTCAAATGATTCCTTGGTGAAGTTACAATAGGCACTTTGACATTTAGGTAACATGAAATCTTCATTTTGTTTAACCACTTCCCTTAGTTTCTCCCACCTCTCTTTCAAAAGGCCTCTGCTGTACTCAAAGAACAACTCAGATTCCTTATTATTATTAGACCCATCAAATCTGAAATTTTGATAGCTATCACAGAGAACTCCCATTAATTTAGTAGCCCGAACCTGCGATTCTTTGGACACTCCAATGGAATTCAACACTATAAATGTTGTCATCTTCTTTGCTATATCTATGTCTTTCACAATCGCCCACCTTGACAATTACATAACCAAAATTAAAGCATAAACTCAATTAAAGCATAAACTCACAGTACTCATTACCTAGACATTATTATAACACACAATACTTCAAATATAAGTTATACTTCCCGAAGTCCTTATTATAATTACTAAATTAAAGAGTTGGTCCTGTTCCTCAAATATAATTTTTGTCAATTTTCTTAAATTACCCCTATTAATGCTCTCTTAATAATATTCATCAAGAGAGTGAAAATAAATTAAGAAAAAAAATTAGGATATTAAAGAATACTTCCGTTTAATTTAGAGGGTTGATATTGATAGTGAATGAATAATTAGGATAAAATAGTGAATGATATATCCAAAGGGTTTGTTACTATAGAACAAAATGACATCTTATAATCCTTGAAGTGAGATAAAACTTTATTGTTGTTGTGACTTTTATTGATGTCTCCTCAACAATAATTATTCATATGAAATATTAATCAACATAAATGACATTATTAATTTGATAACATTAAGTGCTAGGTCACATATTAGATGGCGTATTAATTAATTCAACTAATATTCTTAATCTAATCAAATCATTAATTGAATATATCATATCTTATATTTGAGAGCAGCAAGGAAGTAGAATGTACCCAATGCGAGAACCAGAGTGACCAGTGCATTTGGTGAGAGTGAAGAGCATAAGATCATGATCGGCCTGGTAAGTAATGGGAGTGTAGTGAGGCCAGTAATAAGCAAGATCATAAATGAGCTTGCCTTCATTTCCACACTTGTTGCTCACCACAGGCCTTCTGATACTACCATCTGGATTATTAGGAGATGTCACAATCTCTATATAAGCTTCATTCTTAGCATACTCCTTTGCGTCTCCACTCCACTTGTATAGACTTGACCGTACTAGATCTGTCTCATCTGGGTACCCCTGCAATCACAAATAATGTTTCCAATAAAATGTCCATCATCAATTTTTTTTTAAAAAAAAAACAAAAAAGAATTTCATGAACAAAAAAATTGTGTCTACAATATTATTAATCGATCTTTCTAAAGGACAAATTTTATGTAACTCTTTAAGAAATCCATGTAATCAATCAGCATCTATACATATCTATTCATTTGACAATGACCCCAGAAATTTTAGCATTCATCAAAACGAAAAAGTCAATTTGAATCCAAAATTCATATAACAATGGTATGACACTCGGTGCCTCGGACCCTTAAAAGATGACATTCGGTGCCGCCTGTTGTTTTTTCAACTAAAACTGCTGACTTGTTTTAAAATGTTACATAAAAAATAGTGGGATTACTTATTTATTTAACTTGATTATATTAAAAATGTTACTTCAACTATTTAATATGATATTTTCCCTAAAACATCCCCATTATATATTAATTAATTTCATATCTTCTACTGATTATTGCTGAGGGAGATTTGAGAAAAATTTTGGCGAAAAAAATAGATAAATCATACATTTTAAGGAATAAAATTGATAATCCCGAAGTAGTTCTTACATTGAGAATATATTCACTTTAGTATGATACTAATATCTATCTCCAATATACTATACATTCTAAAAGAAAATTGTCACCTAGTGCTGTTTGATGAAATTTAATTTATGTATAAACTTAAAAATACGGCGAGTTAGTTGTTGAATTTAACAATTGAATTTCTTCAATGAAAACCAAAAAAACAAGGCTTCATTGAAAACCCATAACTTTTTCTCTAATAAAGCCTACTTTATGACGAATTTGATGGACAATTCCATCCATAATTCACTCTTTTCTACATATTACCCAAAAATTTAAAGTCTAATACAGTTTCTCTGGATTTATGCTTTTAGAATATGAGTAAAGTTAAAAATATGTTGATTAAGCTCAGCTCATTTTAAAAATACTCCATCTGGTTCATTGAATATGATATTCATAAACGTTAAGATTCATTAATGACAAATTAATGCGCGGGTACACATTCATGAATATAATATTTTTAAATAAGAAAGAAGTAAGCTAACCGAGTAATAAGGAGCAGCAGCCACCACATTGATAGGGTAATCGGAAGAAAAAGAAGAAGAAGAGAGAGCATAAAGAGCCGCCTGAAAGAGCTGTGTAGAGCCATTTCCAACCACAATATGCATATCATCAGTCTTTGCATTATCAACCAAAGCATGAAGCCTTTTGATGGCATCCCTTAGCTCAGGCATCATATACCAACACACATTCTTCAAATCACTCGCATAACTCAGAAACTCCCAACCCTTAATCTCGACCGTACACTCTTCCCTCAGCTTCCTCCAATATGTTTCCAACAATATAGTATCTCCCCTGCAGTTCATATATACATGTGACATGACATCAAAGAAAAACACAAATTAAAAAATTAAAATACCGTACAAAATATTGTACATGTGTAAGTGTTAGTGTTTGAGGTTTTTTTACCGGTCGAGATTAATGATGGAGAAGTTTGGAAGAGAAGGAGAAGCATCAATATTTGAGGAGGGTGTGCCATTGTTGTCGTTGTTATTGTGAGGAAGTGCATTAGGGAGATTTGCCACCATGATTGGCCTGCCGTATGTGAATTTGCAGCTAAGATGTGTGAATGATTTCTAGCTACTGTGTACTCCTATTTGATTTCTTTCTCTTGAACTGCCGTTTGGTTTCAGTCTGACACAGTACTCTGACATATATTGCCTCTTTATACACGAATCCAAGGCCTGGGTTCATTCGTATGTGGCTCTCTTTTTGCGTGGAGTATTTATTATCATTATTATGTAGTATTATTATATCATAAATGTGAAGATCGAGGGTTGACTATAATACAATGGGAATCAAAAGTATGATTCTTTTTGGCCAAATCGTAGGTATGGATTTACATTAGGTGAAATACTTAGTACAGCACTGCTTATTACACAGTACTATAATAGTTATGTATTTTATGTAAAAGTTTACTAAAAGTTACTCCTCAGTCATATTTATAAAACATTTAGGTAAAATACCATTTAAATCCCTCCGAATATACAAAAGTACAATTCAGGAATTCAAACTTTCAAAAGGACCATGAAGGAACTAGGACCTAGTTGACATTTTAAAATTGTGTGAAAAGACAAAATTGCCTTAATCATAAAACATAAATTACTAACCACCCTTACACCCACCATTTTCAATAGGGTGGTTAGTAAATGTCGTTTTATGATTAGGGCAATTTTGTCTTTTCACACAATTTTAAAATGTTAGTTAGGTCCTAGTTCCTTCATGGTCCTTTTCGAAGTTTGAGTTCCTGAATTGTCCTTTTGTATATTCGGAGGGATTTAAATGACATTTTCCCAAACACCGGGATTTATGTCATAAAAATTAAGAAAAATTATGAACCTTGTTAGTTACATTTTAAACTTTGATCATTGATGAGTTTACAACTTCATCACATGAATAACGTCAATACATAAATTGTGGGAAAAAATTAATCACATGATTTATAAATAGGACCAAATTGTATTGAATGCATTGTATGTCAGTACTTTTACCTCCAATTAATTTGATTCTATCTTTATCTAATACTCTATCCCTCCCTACAGTCTGTAATATAACAGCTCTCAGCCGTCAAAAAACATTCTCAAGAAAACACATAAAAGTTAGTTGAGTGTTTTGAGTGAATATGATACTTTTGAAAGAAAAAAATGTATAAACATTAATAAATATGAAAGAGAATTAGGAGCAAAGTAGGATAAATGCATTAAATGAGGAGAGAATATGAGATAAGCTTTTATATTTTGAACCAAAATCATTCAAATTTTGAGCTCTTATATTATGGACCGGATGGAGTATATTTTAAATTTAGTACACCCTCTAATCTCTAATATAAGATGATCAACAGCTAAAATACGCCTTTTAAGAAAACCTTGAATGTTTGAAGTTAATTGTTTCTTTCTAATATTGACTATATTTATTATGATACTATTAAAAAAATAAAAATATATTAACAATAATAAATATGAAAGAGAGTTATGGGTAAAGTAGAAAGACATGAATTAAATGAAAAAAGAATGTAAGGTAAGCTCTTAAATTTAGGACTAAAATACTCAAATTTTGGCTCTTATATTACGGAATAAAGATAGTTCATTCTTTGTCATGTTTCCTCTATTTTCTACCTCTTATATAAGAATGTAGTAAGATTTATTTTATGAGCATTTAATACATTTTTATCATTTGTACCTCTAAATAATTCTATGCTATATATCTATTTATCTATTTTTTATAGTACATTACTCTTTAATATTTACTTACATCAGTACTCGATTCTTTCTTCTGCTTGCCCCTTATTGATAAGGATATAGTTGGAAAAAAGTTTATTTCTTACAAATCTTTCGCTTTTAACTAATTTTAGTTAACTAATTGTTAAACCGCATAATTTAATTATTGAGCTCTTATGAAAAGGATTATGGGTAGTACTGCTCTATTTCTCTTTTTTTACTTGCCCCTAATAAGGACTATAGGTACTACTCTATCTCTCGTTTTTAACTTACCTCTAAGGACGAATTTAGAAAAAAAAATTCCTTGCATACTTACTGTGTTTTTACTAATTTTAATTGTTTTATCAAACCATGTAATTTAGTTTTTGAGCTTTTACTGGAAGGTTCGGGGTTGGATGCCATCAAACAAGACAAAGTTCAGAATGAACTCGCGAATGCGGTTGTCAAATAAAAAAGTTTCTAAAAATAAGGAAGAAATTAAATTAATAAAATTGTTGACCTTAATCCTATTTCATTCGAATAAAGAATAATGGTCTTGCATGAATATGGTGGAAAACATTGGAGGCCTAAAGCCTCATACTGAGACCTAGTTCACCAAAAGAACTAAGGAGTATAATGACGCATACTTTTTTATAAAAATAATACCGCATATGATTTTTGAGAAACATGCGGATGATATGCTTTCGAAATTTATCAAATGTATTCACGTGACTGATTGTCCAGAATAATTATATCTATAGTACAATTCACTAAAAACTTTTATAAGCTTGCTATTTTGGATTTATCGCAAATTTCAAAAATTTTCCCTTATATTATTAAGAATTTCCATGATTTCCAGTTTTCTAATGTTTGCACCATTGATTTTATTAAAGAAAAATATTGATAATGACTATGGTTACATACATGCTACTCCAACTTTAGTTATGTTCTTATTCCGTGTGATGTTCTCGTTTTATATTTTTAGGAGTTTTTTTTTTTAAAAAAAAAATATTGTTGCCCCAAGTGCTATCTTAAATATTACCTCTATGATTCTAATTATAAGAACCTATTGACTTTTTTTGAAAAATTAAGGGATACAAAATACAACACTTTAAATTGTTTTTGTCTTCTTTCCTCAAAACTAAGTTATTTTAGTTATAAATTTATGATATAATTACATGTCACATATTTTAAGATTTAAGTTCTAATTTGCTTCCTTTATCTACCAAAAAAAAGTAGAAAATACATACATATGAAAAACGTGAGTTGGACCAGGGACGGACCTAGAGCAATAGAGATAAAATTTTGCACAGGGATGCACCTCTTTTGTGGGTGCTGCAGGGACTTGATTGAGTAGGAATGGACCCTTCGGATTCAGCTCCTTAGAATATGTGAGGCTGATAGTGTTGCTAAGAGAGCACCAACGGCGATAGGAATATTGAAGGCACAGGTAATCCCGTGAAGGGAGGGTGCAGTGTCTTCTACTGTTGTTTTTATCTAGATTAGTTTCTATTTCTATTTCGTAATTTTGTTTTTTTAGTATTTATCCGATTATCGATTGGCAAGGTTTGAATCCACCACATCCATTCTTTTTTTTATTATTTCTCCTTGTTTTTTAGGGCAGACCATCTTTTAAGCACGTCAACGACTCCAAACTAATCCGATGTGAACCATTAAAATTGGCGCCCTTAACATGTAAGATGTTACATTTCACACGTCGAGAACTCAAAACATGTGGTTAAGTTAGAATATATCCACAACATCTACTCTCATACTATTAAAGGCTTCAAGCACAAAAAAAAATTGGAGATTCAAAGATTAATTAGCCCCTTTCCTAAACCCGCTGCCATTTGGAAACCCAAGGTATCACTAATCTCCCTTCTCCTAGTATGATTCACATTCTTGGAGAAGTAAACACGAGTTTTACTATTATTCACTTTCATCCCTGAGCTAGCACAAAAGTCATTTAAACATTCCCTTATAATAATAGCCTGTTGGAGAGACACTTCTGCAAATAAAATAATATCATCAGCAAAGAATAAATGAGACAAGGGAGGACCTCCATTACATAGAGTGATTGGATTCCAAAGATGTTTATCAATGCGCTCCTGAATCATGTGAGTCAACCTCTCCATGCAAATCACAAACAGATATGGAGACAAAGGGTCCCCTTGCCGAATCCCTCGTGATGGAAAAAATTCCTGTCTTTTCACCATTCCATAACAATTGCATACTAGGAGAAGAGATACAACTAGCAACAATTTCTAAAATGTGAGAAGGAAGATTCAAGTCCTCAAGGCATTGTATAAGAAAATTCCAGTTCAATCTATCATAAGCCTTTTCCAAATCAATCTTAATAGTCATAAAACCAATATTCCCCTGTTTAATACGCATAGAGTGAACAACTTCTTGCGCAATAATAATGTTATCTGAACTATGTCTCCCAGGGATGAAACTACACTAAGTAGGACCAATAACGTGATTCAATAACGGCTTAATTCTATTAGCAATGATCTTTGTAAGTGTCTTGAAGATCACATTGCATAAACCAATTGGTCTAAAGTCTCTTAGCTCCTCTGGATTATACGGCTTAGACTATTTATAATCCTACAAACACCTTTATTCAACTTAATATAAGGCTTAGACGATTTATAGAAAGCTTATAAAAAAACAAATTAAACTAGAACAGGGATCAAGGACGAGACAGAACACTCTGAGGCTTCACACCAGCCAAAAGCCCAAAACGATAACTATAACCAAAGTAACTGTTATTTTCAAATAAAGAGAATATATTGATTTTGAGCAACACAATGTAATACTACCATGTGATTGGAGCATTAGATTTACCACCTTTGTCCAGATAAGTTTGTTGATAACGTTTTCATCCTTATATTGGGCACTCCCATATGATGCTCTCTCCCTCCTCTGATTGTTTGTCAATTGGTTTGATAGCATCCACAAGATTTTCTTCCAACATGGTTGAGTATCTGAAACAATAATTTAGAATAAAATAACAAGAGATGCCACAGATAAAACACTAAGGGCCCGTTTGGTTCGATTACATTGCACACATGCAATGGTAATCTTTATTGCATTACCACATTTGTCATGTTTGGTTGGATTTAATGATGGTAAAGAAGATTGCAATTGTAATCAAGATTGCATATTTTTTGGTAATGTGTTTTCATAGGGTCCCCCCTATGAATCTTCATTGCACCCTATCATCTATAATAAAATGTCCATTTTGCCCTAAATGAACAATGTAAAAAGACACTTACTTACCCTTAATATTTCTCCTTTGTCTCTCTCTCTCTCCCTCTCTCTATCTTTCTTTCTCTCCCCTCTCTCTTTCTCTCTCCCTATCTCTCTCTCCCCCTCTCCCTCTCTATCTTTCTCTCTCCCCCTCTCTCTTTCTCTCTCCCTCTCCCCCTCCCCCTCTCTCTATCTTTCTCTCTCCCTATCTCTCTCTCTCTCTCCCTCTCCCCCTCTCCTTCTCTCTATATCTCCCTCCCTCCCTCCCTCTTTCTCTCTCCCTATCTCTCTCGTCTCTCCCTCTCTCTCTCCCTCCCTCCCTCCCCCCTCTCCCTTGTTTGGTGGAGAAATGAGTTAGAGATAATTGAGGGAGTTCATTTATTTAATTAGCGTCATTATGGACCTTTAATAATTATTATGAAAAATAAAAGATATTATCCCCACAATTTGCAAATAACCAACCAAACACATTGATGGTAATCATTATTGCATTGCACCTTATTGCAACAAAGTTCATTGCATTACCAAAGGGTTGTGCAATTGAACCAAACGGGCCCTAATAATGCCAAAAGAATACACCTTCCACCCAATTTTTCTGATTATACTTTATTATATATTTAGTCCAAAATTCCTCAATCAATGCTCTTCTTCCTTAAAATATCGGTGAATGTGTAATTTTGACACCAAAATCGTGTGTCAAAAATGTCTAGCACCATACAGCTTTCCGATGACTAAAAATGCACATAAATTTTATATAATAAAGCAATTATAATATAAGTTTTAACACCATTAAACTTCCAATTCTTTAACATTTATGGGTCAGACGTTAATAATTTTGAATTATTATTTATAAAAAAGTGAAAGTGATATTCTTTACACACACATGAAAGTGATATTTTTTTAATAACAGGCAAAATGATATTGATAATAATTAGGTTTACATGAGTTTTATAATATCTATAAAAGAAAAGGCAGAAATGAAATTATTATATTAAACAATAAAAATTGATCCAATAGTAACTAAATTGAAAGACTTCATGAATTTCGCAACATCTCTAACAACAATATGATGCATTGCTGGGACCCATCCCGAGAAATCAATTAGATGCTTGTGAATGTTCCATAGGTATGTTCTAGAGGAAGACTTGAGCAATGAATCCACTTAACACCCAATCTAAAGCATGCAAGACTTTGAAAATAGCACTTAACACATGGTATCATTTTCAAGTGAAGCTCTAAAGAGGATGTCTATGATAACAAATTAAAATGTACCACCAAGATGAGCAATTAAACTTCCATGGAGATTAAACAAATTAAGATACGTGAAAGTAATATTTCAATTCCACAGTTTCACACCATTAAGTTTTCTAGTAAATATTCACATGATCAATTTTAACACAAATCCAAATCCATTAAAAAATATTGCTCTCTTCCACCTCATCACGTCCCCTCTCTTATCGTTAAAATTGTACCTTAGATCTAATAATGTGTTCGCGAGCGCGCCCATATTTATATAATTATGTATGTCATCAATTCACACCCTAAGGAACTAGGAAACTAATCACTTCGTTGTTACTTGATTACTTCTCCTTCGTTGCCATGCATGGTGGTAGATATGCCGACCGCCATCTATGAAGGTATACCAAAGTGAACAGTATCTCCTTTATGATATACTACCTACGATCCTAAATATAGAACCTAATTGACTTTTTTTTGGAGAGATTAAAGTTGCGAAATTGGTTATTAAATGATGACATATTTGATATATTTTTAAATTATCCATTAGTTTATATGTAAAATAAAAAAATTAGGTAAATAAATTTATAATTAACTTATTTTACTTTTTTAAGGATTTTCTAGAAAAAGTCAATTAGATCTTATATTTAGGACCGAGTATATTTTTTTGGGACTGAGATACTACTTTATGATATAGCAGGCTGATGCATTTTGTAACTCAGCGGGCACAATAATGAAGGAGAGAGAAGTCTCCGTGGCCTTGCCTCTTTGATGTTAACTTGTGATGCAACTTTCCTCTGTCCTCGAAAGTTGCATGAAAAAGGAATCCATATTAATGCCTGCCGAGATTGCTCTTACACAATGACCTTTCAATTGATTGAGCATGTGAGTATATATGCGTGAAAGAAGAAATGGATACTGCACTTTTAGGGTTATACCCTCTATTTTTTTAAGAAAAATATTTCCAGTACTGAGTCTGAGACACCAAGCAAGTGAGCGTCATACCTTCTTGTCTTTGGCATCTCGTGATCTCCACTTAAGGACATGATGATGGAATAAGAAATAAATAGTGTAGGTATGTATAATAATTTTTTAAGGGTTTGTTTGGTTGGGCTTATTTCTCAAAATAAGCTGGCTTATTTTGAATAAACCAGCTTATTTTGGGTATGTGGCTTTTTTTATGTTTGGTTGGGCTTATTTTTCACCCAGCTTATTTGAAATAAGCCAGCTTATTTATAAGCCACAAAAGGTAGCTTATTTCTGAAAATAAGCCAGCTTATTTTTCTACATGACTTAAAAATAAGCTAGTTTAAAAATAAACCCCCTTTAAACAAAAAGTCATCCAAACATGTTTATAAGTCAAACGGGAAAATAAGCCACTTTTTTCAAAGTTCACCCAAATATAAAAATAAGTCAACCTAGAGCTTATTTTCCAACTGATTTAAAAATAAGTCACATTTCCACAAGTCAAACCAAACACACCCTATGTTGATTAGATTTGGAAGGTCCAAATTACTCCCTCCGTTCCTAAATATAAGATCACTTTGGTTAATTTGGGGAGATTAAGGAAGACAATAAAATTACATGATCTTCCCAAAATCCCCTCAATTAGAGGAGGGGTTTTCAATGAAAAGAGAGAGTATAAGGGTAGTTTGGGCAAAACTTGAGATAAAATAGAAAATGATCTTATATTTAGAAACTTATCCACTTCCCCAAAGTGATCTTATATTTAGGAACGGAGGGAGTATTATTTATTTTTCAAAGGCACTCCCACTCGATAGAATGATCCAAATTATTTGTTAGTTTGGGAGAACTCATAATTTTTCATAAGATCCCAAAACAAATTCTTGATCATCAATATTTTTTTTTTGGTAATACTTGATCATCAATCTAACTTGTTGGCTGTTGCCCAATATTAAATTTCAATTTACCACTTTATGACCATTATTGGGACATTTCGCATTTTGGTATGACTTGTAAAGTGATTGAGTTTCAAATATTACTTTTGTAGGTTTTTTAATTATGTTATCCAATTTCAGTTTCCCACATTTTTTTATGCTGATTTTCCTTTAGTAGGCAATTTGACGCATGCCCTACTCAGGCAAATTCAGTAGTTTTCCACTTATGTCCAATTCCAAAAATAAACTATTTAATATTTTTCAACTTAATTTTTTAATAATTTTCAACTGATTATGTCAACATGATTTCAGAAGGGAGTCCCTGTAAGCGATAGGCTTTTACCAGTGTTACCATTGGATTCACAATTTCCATCAGTACTAGGTTTTCATCTCCCTTTGGTCATAACTTTTTTCCTCCGTGAACCCTATGTGCAAGTGCAAACATGGGTTTACGCTACAAGAATTCCTTAATCATTTATATGTACTAGCTTTTCTTTACGGCTTGGGCTTCCGGCCCATAAGGTAAGATAGACAAAACACGGTTCCAACAAAAAGAACATGTTATGTACAAGTTGTTGGTTAAGCAATCTAATTCATATAAAGAGGAGAATATAGGTACAATTCCAGATAATCACATTTGTTAAAGAGAGTTAAAACCCCTTAACGTTCTTAACTTCGAAAGTGATAAATTTAATTTCAAAATGTCTTAGAGATACCTTTGATTCTACCAAAAAAACAGAATATATTAAATTAATGAGGATTGTATCTAGAAGAAGCAATGAACTTCCCATAAGATAATAAATTGAACTTTGAATAATTACAAAAAAGAAATGTTTTTTAGTGTCCAAACAATATAATGCCTCAATTTCCCAAGGAACATTGCTCTACACAACACTTTTATATTAGGGAAAATTAATTTGAGGTCCCACCAATACCCATGATATAGAAAAAGTTTCACTAACTGATCAAATTAAAGTAGAGTGTCTAGGGACCTTACTTTAATTATCTTTCAAAACAAAAAGATTCTTATGTCCTCCTTATAATAATAAGAAAAACAAACATACTCTCTCATTCTCACACCACGTTTCTAGACTCTAGAAGAAGAAAGAGCAAAGTCACTTCACAAGAGAATGAAGATGAAAACTTGCACAACTTCATCCCTGATCCATTTTCACCCAACTTCCATTATTTGAAGATTCACCTTGAACTTTTCTCAAAATAAAAGTATGTGAAGAAAAACAATTTTTCATATTTGTTGTGACATCCTAGTTTTAATATCTATAGATGTAGTTGTAACATAGAAAATAAGGACATATTGTAATTTGAGAAGAAAAGTGCATGTTGTGAAATTGATGAAAATAATTAGTATATAATCCTATATATACAAAGGCTATGGCATATGGCTCATTCCCTAATGGCTTATCCGAGGCTTGTCTCTGCTTTTACTGTTCATTTTAGCCGATTGCCTCTTTTTTTTCCTTTAATTTTCCTTTAATTCCTTTAATCTCCATTAATTGATCACAGCTGTCCTCTCTCCCATCTCCATCTGAGGCAGGTTTTAGCTACTCTTCATTCAAATTTCAAACTTTCCCTTCTTCAATGTCTGCTCTCTCTCTCTCTCTCTCTGATATATGCGATCCCTCTCTTCCAAATCCTCAGAGAATCAGTTGCTCATAAATTTTGCAAACCAACTCCACCGCGTTCCCATTTCTTAAGATTCCATTAGGTTTGTATTTCTCTCGCTTTTAAATCTTGAAGATTTTCTCTTTGTTTGTGATTTTGATGGCTACACCTTCGTTGGTTTTAACATTGCGAGCATGGCGGACTTTAGCGAAGGTTCCATGGCCGAGAAGCTTGTCGATTTCAAAGAGGCCAAGTAGTTCTTGGCGGCGCAGCGGCGGAGGGTTTGTTATTCAGCTTTATAAATAGTCATTCCAATCAGTTTGAGTTGGATTTTCTGATTAACCTTTAATTTATATGCCTAGAGGTGTGTTGTTCCATTCAGAATCAAATTTTTGTGTGTATGAATGCCAAAAATGGCCTCTACATATCTAGCCACTTATTAATTAATGTGTGCTGATTAATGTTGTTTTTTAGTTTGATTAAATAAATGATTCTTTTTTGTCATGCATTGTGTGAAATTTCTTTTGGTTCTTTTTTTTATGTATGGCTCAGCAAAGGAGGAGTAGGATCAATGAAAAGGTGAAGGCTTTACAGAATCTAATCCAAATTCAAATAAGGTGCACCAAAATTTTCCTTCTTACTTTTTTCTCTTTTAATTTAGACGATGAAGGGAGGGGAGATGAATCGTAGAAGTTCTATCATGCTAATTGGTAGAGTGGGCTTCCTCACCCTAATATATTGAGATGTAAGTTTAATTCTTTCTTCTTTTATTTAGAGTTTTTTCCACGCTGCTTTGTATGATGTTCTTTGGTGAATTTTCAATCCAAGTCTCGTGCCTCTCCCTGAAATGTAAAGGTTGTTGGGTGAGTATATGCACTAGCAGTTTGAGCTGAAGTTGCTAAATAATGAAGATTAATATTTATTTACTGAAAAATTAAGGTTTATGTGAAAATAAATCATGCACCTTAATCTGTTTTCGATCTCTGGGACCTATAATTGTTTTTACGGTCAAAATTATATTGTAGGGACTAAATGCAAGGACAATTCTGGATGATTAAAATATTGTAGGGATTTAATCTCCCTTCTCTTTCTCCTTCCTAAGGTGAGAATTTGTATGAATTGTGAAGTTAGATGGAAGTATGAGCAAGGTTGATTTGTTTCAGTACTGCACTTGTATGTCATTGATTTGTTTGTAATTGGTCTTCGTTTCATAGGCTGGTGTTTTGATTAAAAGGTGAGGCATACCTGGTCAACTACCAACCTGAAACAAAGGAGTGAACTGGAAGGGTAATGACTAATGAGGTCATTATTAGAACATGGCCCAAAAATGGGAGTTTGTAACCAAACACTCACGTGTTATCTGTTTAATTAATTTTCTTAAGAAATGTTTAGTATAAAATTTCAGAACTTTTTCAACATGGCAACACTTTGTTACTTGTGCTGAATCTAGAATTGAATGCTTTCTGTTTACTGTATAATGTTTAAAGATGAGTTTTTTGTTCCTTTCAGGTCTGTTCTAAGGATGTTGAACTTGGTAATAAGAAAAGGAGACTTAACACAAGCATTCTCATTTGACAAGCTAGCTCCTTATAAAATCGCAATACTCAAATAGATGTTGGGAAGTAAGTAATATAACTTCCTCACGAATTATATTTATAAAACATTTGGTTGAACTTTATGTGATTTTATCCCTTTTTAAGTAATTTGTGGTTTACTGATGGAATGATGGCTTAGGATTTGAACCACAATCGAAAATTTCAGTGCCATTAAGATATCTTACCCTTTGAATCTATACTCTTTTGAACAATATATGATCAATCAAACTATTGAACATGAAGTTATTAGTCAAGTTTGGTCTGAATAACAAGGATCTGGTACATTCCATGAAATTCCACTTTAAGTTTAGCTATTTACTTAACAGAAGAAGGATACACTGAGACATCACTTGGAACTGGTCATTCACAGGTTACAAGTACAATTTACTTGAAGTATGTTGTTTGATGATTGGAACCTAAAATCTTACAGTTTGGTGCATTGTGCAAACCAATCTTTTGTTGTTTTTGCGTTTTTTTGTGGTGTTGAGACACTTGTCTGCTTGGTAAATCATAATAGTGATGGACAAGTATCAGTTTTGTTTATGGCTTTCTGGTTTGACCTCTACATCTAGCAGTTCTATTGTTTTCATACAAAATAGCATGTCTCTGTTTGTGAGTTTGCCAGTATTGGAATTGGTGTCCACTAATTAGGCCTCCACTTGAAGGGAAATTGAAATTTCCTTGGTTGGATTGGATAAGGTAGTTGATAAGGGGGCCATTATCAAGCTGGCAAAAGCTTCAGAGAAGAGATCAAAGCTTGAGGATAGTTTTGATGAGAATGAGTCTGATGATAAGGAGGTACAAAGTCTATTGATTCTTTATGTGTTTTGAATGTGCAGATTGTTGGCAAATTATTCTTTTCATACATGTACATCTACAGGAATATATTGATTCTTTATGTGTTTTGAATGTGCAGATTGTTGGAAAATTATTCTTTTCATACATGTACATCTACAGGAATATATTGATTCTTTATGTGTTTTGAATGTGCAGATTGGTTTTCCTTCTTCTGAAGTATTGTTCAGAAAATAGATACAAAGGCTAGAGAAGGACACCAAAAGGTTCATTTCCAACATTTTGATACTATTATAAAATTTTTGGTACTGTTTTCCATACCTTTTTTTTGTTGGATTGATTTTTAGTTTTATGTGATTAAACTTCACTATATGTCTAATTTGCTTTGGTTCTCTCAGGTTTGTTTAAATAATATGTAGACTTTTGTCCCACCCCGCACAATAAGGCATCCTCTGTTATGGTAGAATACTGATCTATTTTTTTCCCACTTTCATCTTTTGATTGCTCTGTTTGATGATTTATAATATATTCATGTACTTTAACCTGATTGGAATACACTGTTCAATCTGATTGGAAGGCTCATATGAAGGCTTGTGGAACTAGATAGTATGAATGTGACTGTGGCACCTTATTCTCTGGGTTTCTTTCTTTTTTTCACTTTTGATATTCTAACTTTAATTTAATGGAATATAATTTTATTTTATTC
Source organism: Mimosa pudica (assembly GCA_029929735.1). Taxonomy (NCBI): domain Eukaryota; kingdom Viridiplantae; phylum Streptophyta; class Magnoliopsida; order Fabales; family Fabaceae; genus Mimosa; species Mimosa pudica. Next base: position 5,503,557 of record JAKELP010000017.1, on the reverse strand, counting down.
TCACTGGTTGTGATTGTAATTGTTTTAACTGTGAAGGAGGGATAACTTTATTTCGAATAGGGCGTTTTGTTTTGTTTTAGAAAAAGAGAGTGCATTTTTAGTTCAAGATTACATTTATTTGTTGAATAATGCGAGCAGGTAAATCAAATCCTCTTAGATCATTTGTCCAAACATGACAAAGCTTTACTGTGGAAGACAATAAATAAGATTCTTATTCTTCTTCATCTTGGTGGTGGTTATGTTTAGAGAGTTTTGTGTGTGTGAAGGGTTTGGTGAGCTAAGGCTAAATCTTGACAGAGAACGCCAAGTGTTGAATTTGTTTGGGGTTTATCATATTTATAGTTTATCATGAAGGCTTTATCGAATGGCTACTTGCTGATTCTGGCAAAGGTGTATTTCTGAATTCTTATGGCTCATTGTCTTAAACTTTCACTTCTTGTCCTTCTTTTCTCTCTCTGAACATGTTGAAATACTTTTTGGTGCACAGACTGATTTATTGAATCATTGCTTTCATAGAAATGAGTTTTATAATCTTTCTGGATTAGTTTTAATTTTATGTAGATTCAGTAATTATAACAAGTTCCTAATAGTTCATGACTTTGAAATAGGATGTATTTCCTTTTTAATTTCCTCCTCCTACTATAAAGATTAAGGAAACTGACCTTAATTTCCTGCAGACTTAGAAGACTTGCTCAGAATAGAGAAGCAGCTATGAAAAGCAGGCTCAAGCAAAAGGTGAGCACTTTCATTTTATTTGTACTTGGGTTCATACATTTCAAAAATATTCAACTTTTCAAAAAGCTAATTCATTTATTTGTTTTCTAAGGCATATGTTCAGCAGCTAGAGTCGAATAGAATTAAACTTAATCAACTGGAGCAAGAGCTACATTGTGCTAGAGCTCAAGTAAGTTAGAAGAAAGCAGTACATATACTTTGAATGGACATCATCACATCAACAAATTGAAGTTCCAATTCCAACTAATTGAAATATCGCTTACACTAATAAACCTTACAAGTGTTGATCAGCGCATGTTATGTTTCAGGGAATGTTTTTGGCGGAAGGTGCAGCTTTGGGAGGAGATCAAGGCCTTTCCATGGCCATGAGCAGCATTAATTCATGTCTTGAGAGAACCAAAGCAACCTACACACACACACACACAAATATTTGTATACATTTTCTTTGATTTTTGCTAGCAACATTCTCATTATGTTTTTAAACCTTGCCATTTCTTAAATATAGCACATGATCAGGATATAGAGTGTACAAAACTGATTGATAGTTCACTCTGAGTTGGGAGCTCTGGATATAAAATATTGTTTGGATGGTAGAGTAGTTTAACATTATAGTAAAACTTCACAAAAAAATGATTATTCACTAAAGAATTGTCAATTTAAGTTAATCATATCTGATATTATTTTAATTTGATTGAAGGTACCTAAGGGAAATCCATCTCATAGCGTAATCTCAGGAGAATTGGACATTCACCGTGCTAACGGCCTGATGCTTAAAAAGGTATTATGCTCCTCCTTTGATAATGTGTTTAGTTTCATGACGCTTTGGTTTTGGTTTCCTACTTAATTGTTTATACTTAAAGATAAAGTATGACACTTGACTTTTCCAAAATATTTTTTTAACTTAATTAATTACTACTGAGTTTGGTTTCTCTTAACTTAATTACACATGCCACATTTGCAAATTGAAGGCAATAGTATTTTGATTTGAAGTGTGTTCATTGCAATATACATTGACATGATCTCAGCATACTTTCAAATTTGGCAAGAATATGCATAATGCATTTCTCCTCTCTTTGAACTTTTCTTTGATTCTCACATGCAGGTAATGAAGAATAATTTAAAAAGTATTTAAAAAGTTTGGTGACCCCTTTGTGATGGGGATTATATGTGGATACAAAAGCTATGGAAGCATCCCCTTAAATGGAAAAAAATTACACCATCATTGTATGGTTATTTTCTATGTTCCATGGTTTTTACCCCCATTGTATTTGATAATCTTTTGACTTTATATTCTACTACATATTATATTATTTTAAATATAAATTGTTGTTTATTAAATTAATTGGTTATTGGTGATGTGTTATGTTCAATTATTCCTCACAAAAATGCACATATTTTATCGAGAAATGCCTTAGTAGATATAGTTGATCGATAAGGTTTTGCCCCCCGGGCGATGCCCGGGGGAGTACTATCTAGTTAACAATAAATAAGGATATATTCTTGTATGGCCCATTTGGCAAAGACCCAATGATAAGAAGCCCAACTGTGAAAATTGAAAATCCTTCATCTATACATTTACATCTATCCTCACTGTTCATGTTCAAAAAAAAAAAACATCTAGCTCACTGCCGTCGCACCTTCAATCCTTTTCTCTTGTTTATTCCTTCCTTCGCCTTCCATTGCTTTATTTCCCTCACAAACAATACACGGTTTTGTCACCATATGTAGGTAACATTTCTTAATACTAGGGTCATTTCATACTCTTTATTAATACAGACACACACTCCCTTTTTGTTTTTTTTGTGCAACTAATTTTTCATTCCACTGTGTCCCCATTATCAATCTCTACCGTAAAAGATTTCTTTTATTTACCTTCCAAACCCTTACCTATTGTTATAAACAAAAGCATATTTATATCTCAATTAAATCGTTTTGATATATATATATATATATATATATATATATATATATATATATATATAATCTCTTTATTTTCCCTCACTATATCCCCTTGTCAAAAGTTCAACTCTAGTCTTTTTCATACACATGTTTCAAACTTGTCTTGCCATTTTATTATATATTTCACCTCAAATTCTAGTTCCAAGGGTTCCGATTATTTTCAGCATTAGGATAGGAGCCAAGCATATAAAAATAAGGTATATTTTTTAAAAGTAATTTAGAGTGACATAGTAAATTTGGAGCAACATACTAATAAATGATTGTATAAGGTCCTTGTAGATGTCTATAGAGCTTTTGAGAGTTTTATTGGTAAATTATCTTAGGTTGAGGAGTAACATGTAAATATGGAAAACTCTTTTGTATGTTTGCAAATCATATATAATTATATTATAAAAATTATGATTTGATTGGATTATGCACTACAAATGTTATGTATTGAAGCCTTTTATTAAATTGGTTTATTATGAAATTTGAATATTATTTTAATATCTTTAAACATACTTGCCTTTTATCTATATTATGTGAAATGTATTTGTTTGCTCATTTTCAAGCATACTTATGTGTATGGATACCATTTACTTGGTAGTTGAACCTTTTGAATGATGATTAATTATATATTTTGTGAGTATATGACGAATTGGAAATCTTTTATATATAGTATATGACGAATTTGTGTTTTGGAAATTGATATTATTTATAGCATTTGATGAGATAGGATTTAGGAGAAAAATTTTATAGTAAATTATTTTGTTACGTGGTATGTCATCACTCGGTGTACAGCGAATAATGACACTTGTGAGGGTCTCTTCTTCCATGTTTTCGTTGTCTGGGATTGCATTGGAGTAGTGGGACATGCGACACCTCCTTAATGAATTTGTTCTTTTAAGGAGGAGAGTCACAGTTCATGTTTGAGCTCTCAATTGGAAATATATATCAAATCTACGAAGGATAGATCAGTGTCAAAACATATATACAATTGCACATGCATTCATCATATTCTATAAATTAAAACGATATATACAAATGAATGCACGTCTATTGCATAATATCATGCAAACATCTAAAGGCCCATACATTTTAAAAAAAAATCGCTTGACTACATTCACGACCGATAAAATTCAAAAACAACTTGTTCCATAATCACATACATATATCAAAACACAAAATTAGAATACATACACTAGTTTGACTTATTTTGGTAATTACATCGACATTTTTTCCAAAAAAAACTTCACAGTGTTGGATGCACATTGAATAAAACTATAATGACATTGTTATAGCTTTGCCCTTTTGGTAATATTACGTGATTTTAATTAATTTAATTAATATGATTAATCTAATTCAACTAGATAAATAGATGTGTTATATTTAGGAAAAGAGGAATTAGTATTTGTATATAATTAAGTAACTTTTTTCGCCCTTTTAACTATTTTCTAAGTAAAGTCAAATAATATTTAGGGAAAATCCCAAATAAATCCCTCCCAATACCCAAAAGGACAAGTGAGGAACCTAAACTTCCAAAAGGACTATGAAGGAACCAGCACCTACCTGTCATTTTAAAATTTTGCCAAAAGACAAAATTGTCTCCATCCTAAAACACAAATTGCGAGAAGCGGGTGGGTGTTAGGGTGAGTTTAGGGTGGGATAGTAATTTAGGTTTTAAAATGGGGGCAATTTTGTCTTTTCGCAAAATTTTAAAATAACAGGTAGGTGTTAGTTCCTTCATAGTCCTTTTGGAAGTTTAGGTTCCTCACTTGTCCTTTTGGGTATTGGGAGAGATTTATTTGGGATTTTCCCTAATATTTAAGAAGAATTAAATGATTGTTCTTGTCCGAGCCCTCATATTAAAGACCAAAGGTACGTAATCTATCAAAATCTTTTTACAATGTTAAATCGGAATTTATTTAAAAGCAGTATACACATATAAAATTTATGAGCAAATGAAAACATTTGCATTATTTTATCTATAACAACGAAAACCTTCACTAAACAAAATCACCCTAGACCGCGTCAAAAAAGGGGCGGGATCGGACTAATTCCAAAAAAGAAAAACGCACCCAAACACATATTTATATGAATGAGTGAATGACATTTATTTGGCAAAAAAAAAAGAGTGAATGACATTTAATTTTCTGATATTCATAAAAATATAAAACTATAAGATGCTTCTATAGTTCTATAATTTTTTTTACCATATATAGTTCTATTAAATAACCCACTATATATGATTATTAGATTTTGCCGTCCAACTACATTTAATGCCTGCTTCCATTCATGTTAATCGATAGCCTCTTTAAGAATTCTTCAAAGTCGTCACCCTTACCCAGCAAAGCAACTCTGGCATAGCTTGGATCATATCCAAAGCAGGTCCCACCTCTCACAAGTATTTTATGTTTCTTCAAATAACTTTCACAATCGTCGTCTTTGTTGCACTTCAACCACGCAAAAGCTGCAACAGATAAAGAATGGCCAACAAAAAAGTATCAGAACCAAACACTGTGAATAGAATAATCAAAGGTACATGTGTGTGTGTGTGTGCCAATATATATATAAATATAACGTATTATAAAGTAACAAGAATTATACCAGGATATGTCTCTGATGATTCATGAGTGAAATTACAATAAGCCTTTGGAAACTTTGGTAAACTGAAATCGTTACTTTGTATGATGACTTCCCTCAGCTTTTCCCACCTTTCTTTCATAAGGCTTCTGCTATGCTCGAAGAACAACTCGGATTCTTCATGCGGCCCACCAAGTTTGAAATTCTTATATTTATCACAAAGAACTTCAATTATCTTAGCAACTCGGATTTGGGATTCTTTGGACACTCCAAGGGAGCTCTTCACTATAAACTTGGTCATCTTCTTTGCAATCTCTTTGTCCTTCACAATAGCCCATCTTCACAATAAAACCAAAACTAAGCACTCATCCCCTTGACTCAACAAAATAAAATAAAAGCTGTACAATTAGTAAGTATTTTCTATGTAAAATAGTGTCAAACTACACTATTTCATCAACACAATATATCAAAAGAGGTCCCTTGCCCTTGTGTGAGTGTATGGATGTATGCATATATACTTACCCAATACGAGAACCGGCGTGGCCAGTGCATTTGGAGAAAGTGAAGTGCATAAGATCATGATTGGCCTTGTGAGTAATTGGAGTGTATTGAGGCCAGTAATAAGCAAGGTCATGGATGAGCATGCCTTCATCTCCACACTTTTTATTGTTCACCACGGGTCCTCTAATACTACCATCTGGATTATTGGGAGACGTCACTACCTCTATATATGCTTCATTCTTATCATACTTCAATGCATCACCACTCCATTTGTGTATCCCTGAACGCACAATATCTGTTTGCTCTTCATACTCCTGCATACACTGATGCTTCAATATTTTTTATTAAGAGTAACAGATATTAACAATCTGATGAGGTTATTTGGAATATCAAATCTGCAACCTCTCATTTTAAGGTGAACTCATGCAACAAGCTAAGGTTTGTTATTACAATTTTTATTTCCTCTTAACCCTTTGCCTTGGATTTAAATTTTAAGAATATATTTGTCTATGTTTATGTCTGCTAATAATTGACCTGAAATGAAATTACTGGCTCAGCGGTTGTCACCCACAATTTCTAACAATTTTCTCAGCATCACTATTTATGTAACTTGCAAATAAATATGGATTCATTTGTGGGAGAAAAAATTGTATGTGATTGAGGCATATATATCTTTTTTTTTAAAAAAAAGGCTTAAGTTCAAAAATAAGCCCATGTAACTATACGAAGTTGCAAAATATCCATGTAAATTTTTTTTGGAGAAAAACTACTAATCGAATTACAAAACTGGGACAGAAAAGCTAATTATCGTGAGTGATGACGGGATAGAGGATGATGAGTGAAAAAGTCAAAAAATTAATGGTTATTGATGCCTTTTACCTCAGTTTTGAAATTTGATAGGTAATTCTACTCCAAAAAAAAATTATATGGGTATTTTTGTACCTTCATAATAATTACGTGGACATTTTTGCACTTTAACCCATGAAAAAAAATGAGTTACTTGTCGTTTGTTCATGCTTATGGTGCACTATATGGTTTATGTATATGATCATCACTTAATGTAGGAACTAATAAGAAGCATTCATTTGATAGAGCAGAACTGTTTGAGATTTGTATTATAGAATAGAAGATTTGGTCCAAGAAACATCCACTTCCATATCAAGCGGAAAGAATAACTACATAAATTATGGTCCTTACTCCAATGAATTCAATCCCCGGAGGGTTGACGTACTTGACCCCCCGAAAAGTTACCCATTATATTTGTTCATTTAGAATCCCCCAAAAGCGTTAAATGACTGAGTAAATGTATTAACTGATAGAGCATGCATGGATATGAAAAACTATAAATCACTAAACATAGATTTGAAAATTTGGAAGCTTTTTTTTTTTGTCACTTGCCCAAATTCACCAAGTGAAAAAGATTTTTGGATCAGAGAAAGAGAGGACAAGCAGACCGAATAATAAGGAGCAGCAGCAACGACATTGATAGGGTCATGATGGGAGGAGGAAGAGAGAGCATAAAGAGCCGCCTGAAAAAGCTGCGTGGAGCCATTTCCGATGACAATATCCTTATCATTCGTATCTGCGTTACCAACCAAAGCATGAAGCTTTTTAATGGCGTCCCTCAGCTCCGGCATCATATACCAATACACACTGCTCATATCACTATAATAACTCAGAAGCTCACACCCTTTTATCTCCACCCTACACTCATCGCTTATCTTCCTCCAATAATCCTTAAACAGCACTGGATCTCCTCTACACATAAACAAAAAACAAAACATATCAACTATGGGCAGGTCATTTAGGTGTCAGCTTGGGACGCTACGTACTCAAATATTTTTCTTTGTTTCTTATAAATCGGTAATGTTTTCAATCTTTATCATCTTTCAAAGACTCAGTACTCAATATAAAAAGACCGAATCATTGAAAAGCCATAAAATTTAGAGTACTGAATCTTCAAAAGATCATAAATCATTGAAACTTCTTATAACCATAGTATATAAAAATATTACTCTTTAAAAGAAAAATAAGAAAAAAAATGTCGGAAGTGAAAACAGAGAGGCAGTTGTGATGGGGAGGGAATCTCAACTGCCCCCTCAACTGAAAATGTGTGTGTGGGCGCTCTTTATTATACGATTAAATTGTACATTACAAGGGTGCCATTTTGATATATTATTATGGGTAAAAACTTTATATATTTTCAATTTGTTATACAAAGAATAGGTGCTCTTTTTTATAACAAATTGAAAGTACGTATATTCATTTTTTTACCATAATATATCAAATTGTAATTCTTTTAATTTAAAATTTAATTGTATAAAAGAACATAAATAATAAGGAAGTGCCCCAAATCATTGGGATAGTCGCGAAAGGGGGGCAGCCGAGACCGAGACCGAGACCCTTGACCCCTTCCTGTTGAGATGTTGCAGCGAACACTCCTCATTCATCAAAATAACACATAAATACATATTTATATATAAAAATAGATATGAATCGATTTTTTACCGGTCGAGGTTGATGAAGGAGTTGATTGTAGTGGAGGAGGAGGAGAACTCATTATTGTTGTTGTTGAGCGGAAGAGAAGGAAGATTTGCAACCAATGATGGTGGGGTAGTGTTGCGATTAAGGCTTGAATTTTCTGTAACTAATAAGCTTTTCATTTTGTATTCTTTTCTGTTCAATCTTGGTGTGATGATGATGGATTTTTGCGTGACACAATGTGAGTTTAGCTCGGTGTATATATAGTATTGTCCCTCTCTATATTTAGTTCATTTTTTATACAAAAAAGTTTAGGTGAGTTGGGTTCCGGGCTCACCAGAGCCAGGGTTAGCCTTTGGGCTCAAAGAACACTTACAAGATCCTCATATCGACGGAATCTAAACTCATATTTAGTTCTTTTTTTTATTTCAATATTTAGTTCATTTTTTAAGTGACGTGTTCATGAATCCAATCTCGTGCATCATTATTATATTGATTCTTTCTATTCCTAAACTCATATTACAAAGAATTTAACTCAAGGTTATCTGATTAAATTTGCGTCATTCATATATATCGAAAGAGGGATACGATTTCGGTATCTGTCTATCTTTAAAAACTAGCTAGTTTCTTTATTTTGCAATGTGTATATGAACAATTAACTTAAAATACAACTTAAATTTGGTCCCTTCATTTTAAAATATACTTTTAAGAACTCTAAAATTAGAGTTAAATAATGCTTTTTTTGTAACATTTATTATTATCGTAAAAATTAAAACTTCAAATTTAAATCATTGAAATCATTGAGTTAAGTTCTATTTTTGCACCGAAAATAACGACACAAAAACACTCATAAGTATCTAATAGTAGCTTCAAGGTTCATTTTTGTCAGAAGTGATGACCGAATCGTAATACATTTACCTCCACATTTAAAATGTGAACTTTGACATTAAATCCTACCTTTTAACCCGTAATTGATGTTGAAGTGGCTCTATTAATAAGTCATCCTTTCAAGGGTCATTTTCCCCATGGAAATAATTACGAATCAAGGATTATCTAGAACTATTCAAATCGTAGAAAATTTGGCTAGACCATTTTCCAAAATTAAGTTTGACTATTAAATGACGTGTTACTCCTAATTAGCTAATTACACCTAAAACACTAATAAGTTTGACTACTAGCTAATTACACCTAATTAGCTTACACCTAACTAGTACTGTGATCATTTTAAATAAATTATTATAAATTATAAAAATGTACAAATAACTCATTCTAGTGATTTTATCAAAAAAATGGTTTATTGTCACCGCCGAAATTAGCTTAGTTAAGTGATCGAGATACACACACATACATATGTATGTATAAGAGCATGCAAGCGTGCATAGGTTGGGGAGAGAGCCCATGCGCATTTGAAGATTTGAAGAAACTACATATACACATACATGAGTTTTTTTTTGTTAACACTCATTTAAAAAATTTTATTTGTTACCAATTATTGGCCTTATATATTGTGATTTGGTTAGTTTCTTCAAGTATTAGTATGCCTGGTATACTGACAAAAATCTATATTATCTGTCACTCATATATTACTCTTCTAATCTAAAATATATAAGCCAATTTTAAAGCTCAGCGAGTTGCCATAATAATACAAAATAGTAGTTAATTCACTGAATGTATCTGAATTTGTTAGTAAAGTCCAACTTGGCACCTATTTAAATTTGTCTCATTCCTCTGGCATTTTATTACATCTATTGTGTACCATCAATACAAAGGTGTAAAATTATACTACCTTCGGTCCTAAATATAGGACCTAGATGACTTTTTTTTTGGAGAGATTAAGGTTGCGAAATATGTTATTAAATGATGACATATTTAATATATTTCTAAATAATCCATTAGTTTATAGGTAAAATAAACTAGTTTAAGGGGAAAAAAATTAGGTAAATCAATTTATAATTAACTTATTTTTTGCTTTTTTAGGATTTTCCAAAAAAGTCATCTAGGTCTTATATTTAGGACCGGAGGGAGTAAGACGTAATTATTACATCATCTATATGTAAAATTATTACATATATTTCACGTTTCACTAATAAAAAGAAAACTCCAAATTAAACCCCCAACAACTCTCAAAACTAAATAGTTTTCAACTTTGCTTCTATTAACATACACTCTACCCCATAGAATACAAAGTATTTACAACAATAAGAAAAAGGTAAATTATACATTCATGCAAAATATGATTTATAAATATGGTTAATACATTTTGTCCTCGACTCATAAATAATAGGACCACATGAGTAACTCTCTACGTGACTTGTATTATAGACCAATAGTTATTTCAATAAATTAAATTTATTTAGGAGGAGCGCCTCTATTTTTGAATTAGGAAGAGTATGTACTATGGCGGCGCTTGATGATGGTTGCATAACATAAAATCTAGAGTAAAATACACCCACTCACCTATATTTTGTCTTAATTATACTCCCTCCGGTCCTAAATATAAGATCTAATTGACTTTTTCTAGAAAATCCTTAAAAAACAAAATAAGTTAATTATAAATTGATTTACCTAATTTTTTCCCTTAAACTAGTTTATTTTACCTATAAACTAATGGATAATCTAAAAATATATCAAATATGTCATCATTTAATAACCTATTTCGCAACTTTAATCTCTCCAAAAAAAATTCAAGTAGGTCCTTTATTTAGGACAGGAGGTAGTTTTACAGAAGCCCCCTCTCCTATTTTTAAAATATACACAATCCTCCCTCAAAATTTAATTATATGTTACACAAACTTTCCTTCTATTTTTGAAATTGTATTTAATTTCTATCAACCCAAACTGTTCGTTGACCGTTAATTTTGACTTTCTATTTTTGTTTGGACCAAAGTACCCATTTTAACATAATTACTTAAACATTTATATTTGTAAAAAAAATTATTTATAAAATAAACATATTCTCGTGTATTTTTTTAATGCACTCACATATATTTTTTAAATTTCTAATAGATTTTTTACTTTGCATTCAAATCTTGAACTTTAAATTATTATTTTTTATGTATTCATTAAAATTATTTATTTTAAGTTTATTTAAAATTACTGAAATAATATTTCAAATATCATTTTACTCAGTATAATTTTGGGTTTTATTAGAATATAGGCTAAAATAGTAAATAGATATAAATTTAAATTAAAAATATAGATTTAGAATCTTTTTAGAATAACGATATTAACAGATTGGAGTAAACAGAAGAGATGTCCGTGTATTTCACTTTAAAATCTATAGGTATTATTATTATTATTATTATTATTATTATTATTATTATTATTATTAGGGTTAACATAACTTTTAGTCCCTTAGGTTTTACCCAATTTTACTTTTAGTCCCTCAAGTTTAAAACACGTGCTTTTAGTCCCTCAAGTTTACATAGTTTGTAAAGTTAGTCCCTAACTTTGAAAAGGACTTGAGAAAGCATTTAACGCTGTTAACTTGTCATATGTGGCACTAACACCGTTAATTCAATGACTTAACAGCTTATTTGGAATCTGACTGGATATTTAATTAATAAAATGAAAAATAAAAAAATCGTTTTTTTGCCAAAACAAACAAAAACAAATCTGGGTAGAAATTCATAACACTGATGCACGAAGAACACGGTTTTAGCTTTCAGCCACCACAGATTTGAACATTTATATATCAGTTCCATGTTTTGAATCATGTGTATATGCTTTGAACTGCATTTTCTTGAATCGAAAGGAGTTCAAATTTCGTTCAGATGTTAAGCTTTGATTTTTGAACTTCTGGTCTCAAAAAGTAAGGGTATGAGTTTGTTGTGAAATTTTGGGAAAGAACTTGCTTTTTTCTGGCCAAGAGGAGCTTCATTGGCCGCCGTTCATGGTTTCTCCGTTGGCGACGGCAGTTGGAACAGGGAGGAAGAAGATGAAATTGGACCTTAATTTGGTGGATGATGTGTGTGTGTATAAACCAAATCTGGGAAGAAATTCATAGAACCACAAGCCTTAGACTATTGCTCTCCTTCATCATTATCACCAAACTCTTGCTTTCCATGATTTATTCAACTTCGCCGCCGCTTCAATGTTATGAATTTCTACCCAGATTTTTTTTGTTTGTTTTGGCAAAAAAAAGATTTTTTTTTATTTTTCATTTTATTAATCAAATATCCGATTCCAAATAAGCTTCCAAGTCAGATTCCAAATAAGCTGCCAAGTCATTGAATTAACGGTGTTAATGCCACATATGGCAAGTTAACGCTGTTAAATGCTTTCTCAAGTCCTTTTCAAAGTTGGGGGACTAACTCTACAAACTGTGTAAACTTGAGGGACTTAAAGCACGTGTTTTAAACTTGAGGGACTAAAAGCAAAATTGGGTAAAACTTGAGGGACCAAAAGTTATGTTAACCCTTATTATTATTATTATTATTATTATTATTATTATTATTATTATTATTATTATTATTATACATTATTTTTTCACCTCATTTGCAGCAGCCACGTTTTTGTGGATGGATGAATGATGAATCTATGCTTAAGGAATTGCAAAAGGTGACGTGGGCAATTTTATTATTGTACTCTTTTGTCAGCAGTAGAGGGAAACGACGACGTTGGACCAATTAAAGAGCTTAGTTAGTCCTAAAAACAAGGGAGAATTTCATATAAGGACTAAATTTAGGAATTAATTTCTGTGAAGGACCAAAACTTTCTGAAATTTCTGTGGAGGACCCAAGTCCTTGAGTGAAATAAAATATGTGATTAAAAAGACTAAAAGGCCCTAAGTTTGGTCCTTAAATGAAATAAAATCGAAGAGCTTGGGATAGAAATCCACATAGACTACGCAAGCTTCTTCTTCATTCTTCTTCTTTTTCATAAAACTCATTTACTCATTTCTTCTTCTTCTCACGTGAGTAGACTCATGCAGGATGAAGAATGAAACTTTGATAATCAAACACATAAACAATTTCTTCATTCTTATTCTTCTTCATACAACCAATTTCTTATTTATTCTTCTTCTTCTTCTTGTCAGACGTAGCAGACCCATTCATCATTGATGAAGCTCGAACTCCCCTGACCTCAGGAAGCACACACACGAAGGAAGAAGAATGTAGCCAACACATTTCTCATTTTATTTCAGGGAAGTTTTATCGGTTTTAAAAGAAATGAAGCTTGGGTGAGGTATGTTTTTGGGAATCTCTCATTCTCTCTAAGTATTTGGTTTAGTTTTTATCTCTCTCTTTCTCGTGTTTGTGTTTCTCTGTGTATATTTGTTCTCTGATGTGTTGTGCTTGTTAGGACCAATTATTCATTGTTATTGAAAGGATTTTTTTTTGTTTAGACGAGGCTTTTCGTTGTTGATAGAGCCAATTACTTGTTCGGGGTCTAACATGTGTGGTTTTAAATTTAGTTTTGTAACTGTTCAAATGGTAGCATTTGATCTCCAATGTGGTGTGTTTTTTAGGACCAATTATTGAAAGTTGCTGAAAGAAGTTTTTTGTTGTTTAGACGAGGTTTTTCATTGTTGATAGGGCTAATTAAGATGTTCGTGGTCTGACATATGTATTTATAAAATTAATTTCGTAGTTGTTCATTTAAACTATTCTTTTTCATATGTGCATTCTGATGTTTGCTTCGAGTTATGTGTTTGGTTTTGTAAATTCATTGCATATTTGATATCAGTGGTGAATGTGTGGGTATTGTTAATTTGCTGATAGAACGTATATGATGGAAGTTGATTGTGTTCTAAGGCCTGGTAGTTAATGAATTCTTTTAGGTCCCTTGATTAAATTGGAAAGTCAATTACAAAGCCTGGCGCAGCAGCCGAAGGAGGAGCTTAAAGAAGAGCAGAGAAAGATTGAAGAGTACGCTAAACTTCTTTGTTGGGAAAACAAGTCTGAGAAGAATGAAATGGCTATATTTGGCAGAAAATTGTAGACTGAATAAACTTTGAGCTATCATTTGATTTGATGTGTAAAGAGTCATTATAATTAAATGTCATTATATATGATTGTTTATGTAATTAAGTGTCATTAAGCAATCATGTACATATAGACGTCATTATATGTATTTTTGGTATGAGTTGCATGATAGATAGTTATGATTTTGTAATCTAGTTGTCACTAGATGAAAAATTTCAGGATGGTATGTACTTGGTGGAACAATGTGTCAAATACCAGCATGAAATTTGTGATGAATAAAATGGTAGAAAAGTTATTGAATGTATGTGTGTAGCTTATTTTATTGTTTTGCATCAGACCTTGAACAAGTGAAGTGTCTTTTTCAAACACAGAAACCCATGTTTGAATAGGTAAAAAGGTCATTTGAACAAGTAATGGTTAATGTCATGAACATATTTTGCATTAGACCAATGCAATTCCCTTTTCAACAACAGAAACTCATGTTGGAACAAGTAAAATGACCATTTGAACAAGTAATAGTTATTGCTATGGACATTTTTTGCATCAGACCTTGGACAAGTGCAATGACTTTTTCAACAACAAAAACCCATGCTTGAACTGGTAAAATGATCGTTTGAACAAGTAATTGTTAGTGTCATGAACATGTTTTGCATCAGACCTTGACAAGTGCAATTCCCTTTTCAACAACAGAAACTCATGTTTGAACAAGTAAAATGACCATTTAAACAAGTAATAGTTATTGCCATGGACATGTTTTGCATCAGACCTTGGACAAGTACAATACCTTTTTCAATAATAGAAACCCATGTTTGAACAGGTAAAATGGTCATTTGAACTAGTAATGATTCGTGTCATGGACATGTTTTGCATTAGACCTTGAACAAGTGAAATTCTCCTTTCAACAACAGAAACTCATGTTTGAACAAGTAAAATGACCATTTGAACAAGTAATAGTTATTGTCATGGACATGTTTTACATCAGACTTTGAACAAGTGCAATGTCTTTTTGAACAATAGAAACCCATGTTGGAACAGGTAAAATGAAGGTCTTATGCATTGATCACCAATTGTTGAAATGACCATTTTACTTGTTTAGAACTCAGTTTCACTTGTTGAAAATGGCATTTCACTTGTTGAAGGTCTTATGCATGTTTTGTAAGGGCATTAATCATCACTTGTTGAAATAGTCATTTCACTTGTTCAGAACTTAGTTTCGCTTGTTGAAAAATGCATTTGACTTGTTGAAGTCTTATACATGTTTTTTAAGGGCATAGACCACCAGTTGTTGAAATGACCATTTTACATGTTGAGAACTCAGTTTCACTTGTTGAAAAGAGCATTGCACTTGTTGAAGGTCTTATGCATGTTTTTTAAGGGCATTGACCACCAGTTGTTGAAATGACCATTTTACTTGTTGAGAACTCAGTTTCACTTGTTGAAAAGGGCATTTCACTTGTTGAAGATCTTATGCATGTTTTGTAAGGGCACTAATCATCACTTGTTGAAATAGCCATTTCACTTGTTCAGAACTTAATTTCGCCTGTTGAAAAGAGCATTTGACTTGTTGAAGGTTTTATACATGTTTTTTAAGGGCATAGACCACCAGTTGTTGAAATGACCATTTTACATGTTGAGAACTCAGTTTCAATTGTTGAAAAGAGCATTGCACTTGTTGAAGGTCTTATGCATGTTTTTTAAGGGCATTGACCACCAGTTTTTGAAATGACAATTTTACCTATTGAGAACTCATTTGCACTTGTTGAAAAGAGCATTTCACTTGTGAGATGTTTGTCCATTACATGAAATACAGTGTTGCGAAATGAAAAAAAAAATTCATATGATCTCTGATATATTACCATAACAATAACAGTCTATACATTCAACTCTTGCAATGGCAACAATGTCAATTATCCACAAAAAATAAGTACATTGAACCCATTTTTAATTCGTAATTCTTTCTACCCCTTCGATTCTTCCAACTCTTGCAATATTGTGTCCTTTGCAGCGTTCTTCTCATGGTTCACAGACCACCACACCAAGTCTTGCCTCATGTCCTTTGCAATATTGTGTCCTTTTCCATACATGTGATATGCACTCCGCAGTCTGTGTACAAAACCATCCCAGAAGTCACTTAAAATCTTGCGCCTAGATAAAAAACAAGATGAAAATCTGGATCCAAACCATCCCAGTAAGAAAATGATATCTAGCAATTTTTCAGCAGACACCATAGATTCAATTCAAGTATGGCTGTACAATTTGACAGCAATATATTTTCTCCAAATATGCTGTGAGCTGCTGCCTGCTGCTTGAAAAGTAAAGCAGGGTATTTGGCCTCTACCTTGCAGATGAAGTCCAATGCAAGGACAACAATGTTGGCAGATGAAGGGGATGAACGAAAACCCTGCAGTTTATCCATTTAAGCAACAGTTTATATAGAAATCAGTTCAAACAGAATATACGGAAGGCTAGTTACCGTAGCCATTCTTCTAAAAAATCTAAGACTTATGTTGTAGATAAATCCTTGTGTTTGTAGTTTTGTTGGAAGAAAAAATCAAACTCAACTCCCATATACAATAACTAAAGGGAAATCCTTCAAATCACAATCATAAAATCAGGATCGACCATTGATTGGATTAATGAATGTTGGCATGAAAGCTTAAGAACTGAAAAAGAGTGAGGATTTTTCTATGCTAAAAGCATGTAAATATCACTTCCCCTGTGCCCAACACCTTTAAGGTGAACACCAAAACAAATATGTGTGCACTACTAAGAAGGTACAATCCAAAGCAATTAACAGATTCACGCTAAACTTTTAAGATTTTTGTTTTCTTTTCAGGTCAATTTCACACACTAAAAAAGGGGGCTTTTATACATGTGAAACATTTATTCATGTGAAAACAGAAAAAAAGGGATTTAGTTGAAGCCTTATAAATCAAATTGAAGAGCACATTAGATCGAGAACATAGAGTAGTTGTTTATCCATTCCTAAACATATTACTGTGTGTGTAGACGAAAGGATTTGCTGTGTAAGCTGTCTTGTGATCGGAGTGTCAAAAACAAATCATCTCACGTGTATATCAGACTTGCAGGTGAAATATGAATAAGCTCAGCTAAGTAAAGAAAGCTTACAAAATGAATAGAATTCACAAATCAAAATAAAATCAAACGCATAAATCACAATAAAACCCAAGAGAGAAAACATCCAAATCAGAATTGTAAAATTAAAAAATACGCCAGAAGAGAACCCCTTCAATTCCTAACATTTTTGGGTAATAATATGCCATATGAAGCATGGTCCCACACTCCCACTCTTATTATATCATCAATAGGGCCAAGTAAATTGCAAACACACAGCCACAATTGAGGAGAGGAGGGAGAGAATACCTTAGACCTCAGACTTTGAGTTCCCCTGAGAATAAACGAACCAATACAATGAAGAGGGAAGCTGCAGTTGAGTGAGGGGAGTGACCTACGAAGAGTGACTGAGGAAAACAAGCCGACTGCGTTGGTGAGGAGTGACAGAGGGAGCGGCTGGGGGGAAAGTATGGTGACGGAGGGAGAGGAGAGAAGTGACTGAGGAAAGAAATTAGGTAGATTTCCCTTACAAACAAATAAGGGTATTTTAGTCTTTAACCTTCATGATTTAATTTCAGTTTGCCCCCAAGGTCCTCAACTGATATTTCAATTTAGTTTGGTCCTGCTTTTTAATTAATTCTCAAATTTGGTCCTTATATGAAATTCTCCCTAAAAACAAAATTGAACGGAATGGTTCATGAGGGATTAAAGGGTGAAGAGAAGCAGCACACTATTCATCTTCATTTCACATATTCAGTGTCGTCTTTATCAGCTTGAGCGACAACTAGAGACTAAGCTGTTCTTCACATTTTTCACTAATCTTTACATCCTTTCCCTCTCGACGTGTGAGCGAAAAATCCAAGTGATGGAGAAAGAGAGGGAGAAAAAGTGAGAGTTTGGGATATAGGATTGTTGGCTTGAAAAAAAGGAATGCTTGGACCTTACAAGATTTCTGGTGATGTTCTCTCTTTTCTCTTCATTTCCCTTTTATTTTTCTTTCATTCCATTTGTATAAACTGCGAATTGATGATTAGTTGGTAGCTAGTTAATTTGTATTATGGATGGTTAGTTGGTAATGTAGAGATAAATAAAGATGTTAACTTAGTAATGTCAAATTATAGTTGATATCTAATGATAATTCTCATTAAATTGAGGCAAGAGATTGCATTTTAATAGGAGTATAAATTTAATTTTTCCTTGAGAAAGGATATTCAAATGTTAATGAACTTAAGACAAACAAATATTTTCATATATTACTAATAATTGAGAGAGTTTTAATCATGTTTCATTGAATACATTGGTTATAAATAATCTTAAACGTCTCGTTTTCTCAATTTAAAATTTCATTTAGTTTTCTATCAAGTCATTTTCAATTTGATAATACTCCCTCCTCCATTCCTAAATATAAAATCATTTTCCCTAACTTATTATTTAAGAATGCTATTTTCAATTTGTTCATTGCTTCAATTCTTATGATGTTCATATACTTGCCCACTTTTTCCATCTCAGACTAACTAGAAAAAGGATACTAAGTTCCTCAATCACTCACTCACACACACAAATAAAATAAGCAATTCGAACTCATAATTTCACACACATGTATTTCTTATCATTTTCTTTACCCTGATTATAGCTATATGTTTGCATTGCAAGTGCACGGGTCGCGTCAAGTAATAAAGTGATAAAAAAATATCGTTGCCACAAGGATTTGGTTCCAAAACCAGGTCAAGTAGAGATTATCGCACTTTCGCTCAATTTGAGCAATCTAAATGTCAAGATTGAATACTAACTATTTTAAAATAGTTATTATCACAAGTATGTGGACTCTTATTTTGTATACTGTAGATACACTTGAAAGGGAGAAAGTAAGAGGGTTTGGGAGAGAAGTCTCGAAAGTAGGCACAGTAATTGTTTTGTTAAAAAATAATTATTTTTGTCTAATCCCCTTTTATAGTCTATCTCTAAAAAATGGGTAAATTACACTTAATAACCTATTACTTATAAATAATTATATTCACACTCAAAAAACTCATTTGGGCTTAAACTTAATAAGGGTGGACCATTTTCCTAAAGCTTGATATTATTAATTGTATTTATAAAGACTTGAAATATTCCCTTTGATCCTAAATGTAAGAGGTATAATAACATGGTAAACTTTTTGGTCCAAAATATAAGTAGTAGTATACAAAATTCAAAGTAATAAGGGTTAAAGTGAAAAAATGACCATATAATTGTCACAAAGGTGCAAAATGCTCACGCAAAATTTTTTGGAGCAAAATTATCCATCAAATTTCAAAACTAGGGCAAAAATAATCATCACAGTTAATTTTTTTTTTACTTTTTCACTCATCATCTTCTGTCCCGTCATCATCACACATGGGCAAATAAATATACAAACTTGTCACGTGTTTAGTGAGAGATGAATCGACAGAAAATGATGCGTCAAAAAGTCAAAAAGTTAACTGTGATGGGCATTTTTGCCTCAATTTTAAAATTTGACGGGCAATTTTGCTCTAAAAAATTTATATTTGCACATTCGTCACAATTACATGGACATTTTTGCAATTTATCCCAAGTAATAAATGTTTGTTTTCCATTTCCACGATTGTAATATATATTAAATAATGCAAGGAGGAGAATAGAAATTGTGTATAATAACTGAGTAAAGGTAAAATTGAAAATTTTATTAAAATTACCCATAAATAAATACTTTCAACACATTCTTATTGATATGTATAAAAAAGGTTAACTGCTTTTCTTAGAGAACAGGGGTAGTACAATTCTCCCATTTAATTTCATATCACTTGAAAGGAGAAAGAGGTTTGCATTGTGATGAATTGAAGCTCGAAAGCATTGGGAAAATCAGACATGTTTTCAGTCCCAAAAAAAATCAGACATGTTTTGACTTATTGTCTCAATTATTTTAGTCAGTTTTCTAGAATATTTCATGCTTTTTTTGTGTTCATGGCTTCATGCATGTGCTTGTCATCTCTTTGACTCTTTCCATGTGATCTACACCATTCTCACACTCCTTTCATAGAATAAATTTAGTGCATGAATCTGCATCATGTACAATCTATATTGTAAAACTCAGAAGTATGAATAAACTAGCGGTGACAAAGATATAAATTCATATGGTGATTTCGAATCCGAAATTTATTAGTTTTTACTTTTAATAATTAAATTAATAGGCGCAGTTATTAGAAATATATCATTAAACAATTTAAATTTTAAAATTAAAATTTTTTATTTAAATAAATTTCAAATCAAAATGATTGAAATCAAATTTTATAAACTCATAATTTAACATATTCAACCAAAGACTAATGAATTCAGTGATTAAAATTCGGGCAAAAGCGTATAATAATTAATTATTTTAGATTGGGCAAAACTAATAAGTGACTATTTCACCGTGTATAAATAATAATCAACTTTATAACTCAGTGCAAAAATGATAAAACCGGTACTGAATATTAATTTATTGTTAAGTGGAACCTTACTGATATTATTTTTAAAATAAAAATATTTTTTATATCCCTCCCAATTAAAACACAACCTTCTTCCTCCTCCCTCTTCCCCTTACCCTTTCCTCCTCTCTATCTTCTTCTTCGTTTTAGCTTTTTTTCCTGATCCCTAGCTTCTTTGTTCTTCTCATCTTCATTGTAGCTTCCTTGCCCCTCTCTGTTCAGTTTCGTTTCTTTGTACAATTAAATCTCTCTCCCCCTCGTTCCTCTTGAAACTTGAAACTCTGCTCTCTTTGGATCTCTTCTTGAACCACCAAGGCAAATTGCAATGCCTCCACTTTCTTCACGTGGAATCTCTCCCACCAAGGCAACTTACAAGCCTTGTTCCTATTCAGTTTAATCTTTTTCAGGATTCTTTGTTGTCGGGATAACATATTAATAATAGGTTTAAGGGTCAAATCTAACACTCTACTATTGTCAAAAGTTCACCCAACATAAACAAGAATTTGATGACTCAAATGTAGCACACATCTATTCAAAAATGGCTCAAATCTAGCATTTTCTTCAATTTTAACGGGTTTGATCATTAAGTTTGACCCGATCATGCCACGTCACTTGTCATGTCACCCAGTTAGGCCACGTCACCTGTCATGCCACCCAATGGGCCCACTTACCATCCATGATTGGGTGACGTGGCAGGTGATATGGCCTAACTGGGTGACATTACAGATGACGTGGCATGATCGGGTCAAACTTAATGGTCAAACTCATTAAAATTGACGGAAATGATAGATTTGATTCATTTTTGAATACATGTGTGCTACATTTGAGTCATCAAATTCTTGTTTATGTTGGGTGAACTTTGGCAATAGTAGAGTGCTAGATTTGACCTTTAACCCTTAATAATAAGAGGAATGTGAGAATGAGGAAGAGACTGTTTTAATTGAGAGAGGATAAAAAAGTAGTTTTATTTTAGAAAATAATATCAATAAGGTTACACATAATTACAAATTAACATTCAGCAATGATTTTATCATTTTTGCTTCGGGTCACAAAGTTAGATATTATTTATGCACCGCGAAATAGTTAATTATTATTAGTTTTGCCTAAACTGAAATAGTTAATTATCAGATCAGCGTTTTTGCCCTTAAAATTAAACCCGCTTGTCTCATGTATAAAACAAACACACTTGTTTATAATTAAAGTTGCAGCTATAGAAAGAGTTTAAAAGCATGTTGACATGATTTTATAAGCTAACAAGATAAAAAAAGGTCAACCCAGTTTGATTCTCACTTGGTAAGAGTGATGAAGAAAAGAATATATTAAACAATTTTACCTCTATTTTTTTTTTTGCAAAGAAACAAATTCGAACTCACAATTCAGGATCCACGACAAGCGAGCTTGCCACTAAACCAACCGGTCCTTCATAAGCTAACAAGATATTAAAATGATAAATTTAATTAGTGAATTTAGGAGCACGACACTAATAATATATACAATTTTTTCATACTATACCCTCTCCAATTTCAAATTAAAACATATGTACATATGTTTTAATTTCTAACACGTAATTTCAAAATAGAAAAGAAAAGTATCTTAGGTCGGCTAAACTGGGCCGTTTAGATCGAAACTGGGACTGTTATAAATATGACTAGTTCAAAAAATCTATCACTTTCTAGATCGGGTGCGCGCCTTGTCGAAATGGTAAATTGATATTTCCATAAATACTATGCATCATATTTTTTCAAACCATCTAATAAGCGAGATGCGATAAGCGAGATGCGAATTGTTGCCTTCTCTTGTTTTAGTTCAAAGTCTACTATTTTCCTTTTTGATAAAAAAAAAAGTCTACTATTTTCCTCATATGATTGTGTCTTAGGTTTTTACTTTTAGCAAGTAGTTAGTGATCCATGTATTCCTTTTCTTTTAACAATCTACGGACTGTATGGAGGTAGAAGGTTTTCATCCATATTTTACAATGTGAATATAAAATCTCTTTAAACACAACATCGATTAATGAGCTCATGGAAAACCAACTATGTGGTCTAGCTGTTTAAGGCCCTTAAGGCCCTGCTAAATCCTTTAAGATCTTGAATTTGATCTATAAAGAAGACGCTTCTATTGAGAGAGGAAGTCACAAACCCTCTGAAAATATAGTAATTAATTAGTTGCATAAATACCTAGTAATCGGATCAAGATTAGGCATTGATTTTTGTTAGTGAATATATAAAAAATGAGCTAATGGAAGCATTATTATATATGATTGTAGGATAGGATATAACTCCTTTATTTGATAAATAACAAAAACCTACTAGCTACCACACCAAAAAAGATGGGTGGGTCTAGTTCTAAATCAGCAAATAAATTAAAAGATACTATTAAATAAGCCCCCTTAATATAGATTTACCCCTCCCACTACATTTAAGGCTCAATCGCACTCATGTTGATCGATAGCCTTTTCAAGAATTCTTCAAAGTCGTCACCTTTACCGAGCAAGCTAACTCGGGCATACATTGGATCAGATCCAAAGCGAGTCCCACCTCTCACAAGTATTTTCAATTTCTTTTCAAAGTACTTCTCACAGTCGTCGTATTTGTTGCACTTGAACCATGCAAAAGCTGCAACAAAGAAAACCATACTATTAAGAAAAACATTTTACTTCATTAACTTTGATTTAAAATTTAACAACATATCAAGTACCAACTTCATTAGTTTAAAATATACATTATTAAACCCTATGAGAACAAAATTATCACAATAATAAATAATGGGTAATGAGTATTTTATATGAAAAGTTAAATGTATTGATGTGACTTATAAATACAAAAAGGGTTTTCATTCGTAGCCATATGAATCTATAGGGTCAGAAAAGTATATTTAGAACAAAATAACGGAAGTATATTTAGAACAAAATAACGGACCAAATATACCTGGATATGTCTCAGATGGTTCATGAGTGAAGTTACAATGAGCTTTTGGAAACTTTGGCAAACTGAAATCACTATTTTGACCGATATTTTCCCTCAACTTTTCCCACCTTTCCTTCATAAGGTCTCTGCTAATCTCAAAGAACAGCTCATCAGATTTCACAGACGGCCCACCAAGTTTGAAATTCTTATATTTATCACAAAGAACTTCGATTATCTTAGCAACTCGAGTCTGGGATTCTTTGGACACACCAATGGAGCCCATCTGTATAAACTTGGTCATCTTCTTTGCAATCTCTTTGTCCTTCACAATAGCCCATCTTCACAAAAAAGCCATAACTAAGCATTAATTCATCCCCTTGACTCAACAAAGCAAATCAAAACTTCACAATTATAGAGTATTTTTGTAAAATGGAGGATATATAAAAATAAAAAGTGCAACATTCAATCAACAAAATATATCAAAATATCACTAATTTTTATGTAAAATAATCAGATATTACATTGAGCATTATAAAATAGGGCGCTAAAGGCCCCTTTCCTTGTCCATATATATACTTACCCAATACGAGAACCAGCATGGCCAGTGCATTTGGAGAAAGTGAAGAGCATAATATCATGATTGGCTTTGTGAGTGATGGGAGTGTATTGAGGCCAGTAATAAGCAAGGTCATGAATCAGCTTTCCTTCACCTTGACACTTAGTCACCACAGGTCTTCTGATACTACCATCTGGGTTATTGGGATAAGTCACTACCTCTATATATGCTTCATTCTTATCATACTTCAATGCATCACCACTCCATTTGTGTATGCCTGAACGCACAATATCTGTTTGCTCTTCATACTCCTGCAAACACAAATGTTTCAATTTTTTTGATAAGCAGATGATAAAAACGTAATACTGCGAGATAAATCAATCTTGTGACATCTCACTTATAAGGAACTATTCATACCAGTAAGTTATTATAAGGTCATTAATTAATTGCTTATTTACAATATTTTGTTTCCTCTGAACCCAACCAAAAACCTTGAGAGTTTAAGAAAATTGAAAAGATACAGATATTGTTGTTGTTGCTGTTATTATTGGAGTTTCGAGGTTGACCAATAAGAACAATACACACATTACATAACTAATCGAAAACATGTATGTCTACTTTCATGTTACCATGTTAAAGTGTAGAATATGAAAGTACATGCATGTGTCTTGATGCGAATGTGTTGGTTGCATGTTTCCTATTATGGATAGTGTCTCGAAAAAAAAAGTTCTTGTCAACGTTGTTGTTTTATAATAAAACAGAAGCCTTTGACTAGACTTATAAAATTCAACGGAAATTAATGGCTCAGAGGTTGTCACCCACGATTTCTAACAATTTTCATCAGCTGTACCAATTGTTAACACATAAATAATTATTATTTATAAATCATAAATATGAAAGTTGGAAGCTCTGTCCGTCGACCAACATAAAAATATAATTGAATGTTTCTCCTCTCTTTTAACCTCTTATCCTCTCATGTCCGGTCAAAACTTCTAGCCGTTAAATATATTGAATCTAATGGTCAAGATTTTGATTGGCAAATGATAGGGCTATATGGATTCATACGTAGTGTAGCATATTCACTTCTCACTCTCGAAATTATCTTTTTGAATGCCATTTTATCTCTAATAATGTTTTAAAATGCTTTCGAGATGGAATGTATTTAGACCTTTATGAGACATTTCATACAACAAATGTGAGGGGAATGGGGCCTTAGAAAGAATAATATAATTGTCACCAAAAAATAGAAAGAATAATATAATGATTCTTACACATAAGGTGGATAAAGAGAGAAGCAAAAAATGCTATTTTGAGAGGCATACATCTCTTTGTCCTTATACCCTTGTCTCTTTCCATTTTCATGAATATAATGTTTGAACTTTTGGGGAATAAGGCATAAACAAGAAGAAAAGGTTACTTTCCTGTCTTGTTGAACCTTATGGGACCATGGTTTAAGGTCACATGGTGTGGGGACTGGAGAGTTATCATTTAAAATGATAGAACTGTTTTAGATTTGTCTAATTGGAAGAAGCTAAGAAAGGAAACATATATGTAGGGTTAATTACTATGAGAAATCAAATCTGGATCACTCCTTTAATCTAAGGGCTCAGGTAAGTTTGACCAACAGATGATGACAGGATCGGATGACATGCAGTGCACAATAAGAAGTCATTTTGTTTATAAAATTTTAATTATTAAATAAACATTATATTAGTATTGGCCCCAAAAACACCATTATATTAATCTATTTCAGAAATTCTTATACTTATCAACAACCAATCATAAAATGAATAGAGTGTTGAAATTGAGTCATGCAGGTAATTAAACATTATTTTTCATGAAACATTTTTAATAAAATCAAGTCTATAGCGTTCAAATGAAATCTAGACACTTTGAATGCCCTTAGCTTTACCTGATCTTTTTAATAAGCAGGGAAATCAGTTCAATGTTAATAAATTGAGTGAATTTTAACCTATATGGGAGATTTCCTTTTGACACGCCAACATCTCCTAAACATAACATTAAGAACCAATAAGAGTTCATAATAACAATAATAATAAGATAAGCCTTCAGAAACTAACCGAATAATAAGGAGCAGCAGCAACTACATTGATAGGGTCATGGGAGGAAGAAGAGAGAGCATAAAGAACGGCCTGAAAGAGTTGTGTGGAGCCATTTCCAACCACAATGTGCCTATCTTCGGTCTCAGCATTGCCAACCAAAGCATGAAGCCTTTTGATGGCATCTTTGAACTCAGGCAGCATAAACCAACACACACTGCTCAGATCACTCAAGTAACTCAGAAGCTCACACCCTTTTATCTCCACAGTACACTCATCGCTTATCTTCCTCCAATAATCCTTAAACACCACTGGATCTCCTCTGCAAATGAACAATCAAACAAAAAAAGACATATCAACAAACAAACAAACAAACACACACAGAGAGAGAATAAATATGAATATATTTCTTACTGGTCGAGGTTGATGAAGGAGTTGATGGTAAAGGAGGAGTCATTGTTTGTGAGGGGAAGAGAAGGAAGATCTGGAGCCAATGATGATGGGGTAGTTTTGTGATAAAGGCTTGTGTTTTCCACAACTAATAAGCTCTTCATTTTAGATTTGCCTGTCTTCTTGCTGATGATGCTGATGATGAACTTATGTGAGACACTATAGGTGTATATAGGTGGGTATATATAGCGTTGTGACTCTACATTTAGGTAATTTTTATGCGGCGCGTTCCTAAATCCAATCTCGCGTATCATTATTATATTGATTCTTTCTAATCATGAATTTCATGTATATATTCAAAGAACTTCAACTTCTACTCAAGATTATGTGATGAAATCTGAGTCATTCATATGTATACAGGGATAAGCTTTTGGTTAATTATTTTGGAAACAAATGATGACCAAATAATCCAAAACAAAATGTAGTCTCAATTAATGATTATTAGTATTCGACAATATGTCTTGTCTATATTGATTCTTTCTAATCATGAATTTCATGTATATATTCAAAGAACTTCAACTTCTACTCAAGATTATGTGATTAAATCTGATTCATTCATATGTATACAAGGGGTAAGCTTTTGGTTATTTTGGAAACAATGATGACCAAATAATCCAAAACAAAATGTAGTCTCAATTAATGATTATTAATTAGTATTCGAGAATATGTCTTGTATATATTAAAGCTTTAATAAAAGCAATTTTTATAAATGTTCGTTAGAGATGGGGTATTAAGAAGATTTTCTGAAACAATTAAGAGTTCAAATTAAAATTTTATATAAAATAAAGGAGTAAAAATACATGCTGCCAAAAATTATACAACAGAAATAAAACTTTATTTTATTACAATTTATATATTATGATTTCAAATAGGGTCATGATTTATCTAGACAATATATAATTACGAGATTTTGAATTGTTCAACTCGTATAAAGACACGGGAAATTCAGGATCTCGATTTAAATTAATCTCCTGTGATTTATGTATCCACATTATCGTTTATGTCCCCCTTTTAGGTTTCTAATTTTAACCTTTCACGTTGATTACATGAACTGAATGATAAGACCCATGTCTCATTCAATGTAATGATAATCTTCTAGAATTTTATATGGTGGAAAATGTTAATGTCAAGATTCAGTACTCCTCATCTTACACATAACACACATTCTGTTAATTTGGTTAATTGATTATTATTCAATTTAAAGAAACATCAATGTTATGTTAATCTTGATTCAAGAAATTTCTACTCCTGTTAGAAAAGTTCACCGGATTGGAATGGCATGGACATATTTAGATACTTTCCTTATATCATTAGATTAGGTGATAATAATACCACTCTGAATGATAAGACCCATGTCTCATTCAATGTAATAATGCGAATCCTCTAGAATTTAATATGGGTGGAAACTACTAATGTCATGATTCAGTACTACTCCTCATCTTACACATAACACACATTCTGTTAATTTGGTTAATTAAGTATTATTCAATTTAAAGAAACATCAATGCTAATCCTTGGTTTCAAGAAGTTTCTACTCCTGTTAGAAAAGTTCACGGTTCACCGGATTAAAATAGTTATTGGAATGGCATGGACATATTTAGATACTTTTTTCCTTATATCATTAGATTTAGAGGTGATAATAATAATATCACTCTTAATTAATCTTGCTATTTTGTTTTGGATTTTAAATTTTAAATTCGGTGGTTTTGATTATACCACCCACTTTGTACATTTTATTTTCGTTGGTTCCAGAACTTTAAACATGTACAGTAGCTTTTAGTTTTTCAATTTTTTATTGTTTATTATTATTATTTGTCCCTAAACTTCGAAAAATACTTGGCATTAGATTTGACTGTGTAGATTTTAGTTATGCGGCACAAATACCTTTTAAAAAAAAAGTTACTACTTTCTCATGAGATAGAGATGTGGTATATCCTTCCCCTAGACCCCTACTACCAGTTATAATAGCCCCTTGATTGGCAAAGACAACGATAGTCACCTTCTCCTTTAGTTTCTTACCTCATGGCACAAGGAAGGAGACCATTGTCATTGTTGTGAGCAGGGTTGTCATCACTGTCAGTGGGTCAGGGGAGGTTGTCATAAGCAACTTAACAGCGTTAGTCATATAGGTAAATTTAACACGGTCAAATCTATCTATCACTATGTCATTTTCAAGATTTAAGAAATAAGAACCAACAATTATAAAGAGCACGATTTATCTCTATATATATATATATATATATATATATATATATATATATATATATATATATATATATATATATATAAAGAGCACGAATTTTAATGGCCAATTAAAATATAGATTTTAAAGTTTAGGAATCAAATGACTATAAATAATTCAAAATCAAATTACTAAAATCACCAAATTAAATTTAAATTTAAAGCTCGGAAAATAAAATCAAAATAGAGTGGAAGTTAAGAATTAAAAGCAATATTAACTCTTACGTCTTTATGTATATAGTATTAATTTAAATTTTTTATTTTGGTGTCCGTTTTAATTTTTCTTAAAGAATTGAAATTAAATATGAGAATGTGAACGTAAATTAGATACACACTTGAAAGGAGGAACATGCTGCGTCAATGGTTAGTGAGAAAAACGGCAGTGGAGGCTCGAAACACATGACATTGTGTTCCTCAAACCAAACATATTTTGACTTGTTGTCTAAATTTATTATTCTTAATAACGTAGCGTTTATTTTCAGGAAAGTTTCGTTTATTTTTTTTTTGATACAGAAAGTTTCGTTTATTTACATGTCTCCATGCATGTGCTATTCATGATCTTTGTGTATGATCCACGCTTTCCTCATACCGCTTCCATCTAATCAAATTTATTGCATTAATCAAAAACATGTATAATTCCTTCATAAATAATCCTCTACAATTTGTTTTTTGAAAAAATTATGTCTATAATTTTAAAGTTGCCCAAATAGATAAGGAAAGTTGATGTATGTAATAATTTTTTTTTGGGAAAAATACTCGTATTAATTGTGCTCATTTCATGTATCATTTAATTTATTAAAGGTGGAAGTATACTTTTTAACCTGTATGGTTGCAACATAAATTAATTTTTTTATTTAAATTTAAGTAGTGCATTTTTAGTTATTTGCTAACACAGTTTATTTCACTTATAATAGAAAATATTGACTCAACAAATTAAAATAATGATTATATGGTTAAATGATGACCAAATATACTTTCATTTTAATTTTTACATATAACTGTTTTATATTTAAAAAATTAGACTTTTTTCATATTTGATTACAGCATAGCCCTTTATATTTCCTATACCACCATTCTAATTAAATGAAACTAACAAGTGTGAGTTAAAAATGACAAAAATTATACTTTTTAATCTTAAGACTATGCTAAATAGAAATTCGATATAACTATATAAAGAAGCATATGTATATTATAAACATTATTAAATATATGTAATTTTATAAGACAATACTTTCTTGAAAATCAACAGAAGTGGTACTAACAATAAATTAGTTTTGTTTTAGAAAAAAACAAATACCAGTCTAAAATAATGATTTTGGAACAGATGCACTAATAACAAGCATGTGTACTATTTGAAACCAACAGCATTTTATCAAAATGAGTACTCTTATTGTTTTCTCTATTGTGGTCGGCTTAAGTCTAATAAAAAGTGCGTTGTAATTTGTAACCAACTCATACAGCTCACCTATAAAAAGCAGACTTGCATGTGCCAATATTTAACATATAATCACTAACGTTAATATTTCCATTCAGTATCTCCATTACGTTTACATTTTACGCTAAAAGAACATATTCAGTCCGCTTCTCTCCTTCACACATGGCCCACTCCTTCCATCCAACACAAGCCCTAACATCGGCCACAACACCTCCGGCCAAACCATGAGACATCTCCGTCACCAAGAGGCATCTCTGACCCTTTATTTAATTCAAATCCAGTTTGAAACCATCTTCAACGAAGTCCACTCGTTTGTTTCTGGCCACCACCACGTCATGAGCACCAAATTGTGATTCCAAGAAGATTTTATGATGGATTTGGAACCATTGGTCTTGTTTTTCTTTTTCTTTAGAATAGTATGTGATGAGGTGATTCTGCTTTCGGTCTAAACAAAGATATACATTATTCAAGTTCCAGGAGAAATTGGAGCCATGCATAGATGAAGAAGATGGAATCTGAAAAGAAACGGCGGACTGAAAGGGTAATATAGCATTATTTATTATGTGTTAAAAATGGCAACATGTCATTTTTATTGGTCAACGCGTTATAGTGCATTGGATGTAAGTCCGGTCCTTATATTTATAAGGTTAAAGTATACTTAAAGTCTCTTATACTTGCATCAAGTTTCAATATAATCTTTTATGTTTAAAGAATATATTTTTAGTCATTTTTGTTACCACTGTTAATTTCATCTAACGGCAACAATGAGTTATTAAATCTAAAGGATTATTCCAGAAGTAAATGAGGTAACAAATGTCAAATTTTAAAAATATAAGTATGCTTACACTAAAATATTTTAATTAATGCCTATGAAATTGATGATGCTAAGAAAAAATGAATAAAAGTGTACTTTCTAAACATAAATGACCAAATTAAAATAAACTTGATGTAAATATAAGGGATTAAAAGTATACTTTAGCCAACTTATAATATAATATATCAACATTTAAGAACATTTTGTTAAACCCCTTTCCTAAACTTTATGTATACAAAAATAAAGTTAATATTTTAGTAACTTTTATCATTCATGATTCAATCCATCAACTATGACCCATTTGACTAAGTCATTGAATTTTTGACTTGCTAGTCGCTTAATTCCTCAACTTTAATTTTCTTCAAAGACTAAAGAGACTCCAACAAGCTTGAAGAAAGATTATCGCTGGGGTTATCTACAATTTTCGTCCCTTTTCCCCTTTTATCTGAATTTTAATTTGTAAAAATCCTGGGTGATGATTTGCCATGGAGGATGAGTTAGAGATGAAAAGGATAATACTACAATAAATCTTGAAAATTTGAATTATAGGCGAATCAAAAGTTGAAAGATTGCCTCTTCCTTAAATCATAATCAAGGGAATAAGCCATACTTGAGTTAAAAGTTCAATAACTAAATAGTTTTTTTTTTCATTTAAAAACATAAAAATTTTATGAAGTTAAACTGTCAAAGACGAATTTGACCTCTAAAATTATTTGTAATAGAAGTTAGAAAATAATACTCCCTCTTTTCTTAAATTTAAAATTTATTTCAATAGCAGCTGACTTTGTTTCTAGATATAAAACATATTTATATTTTCTTAATTTTCATAAATCATCTCAATTGATATACTTCTCAATAATAAACAAATAAGAGAGGGAAAGTAGGAATAGAGGTAGTGATTTGGGTAATTAGGAATGTTATTTAACTAGTTTAACTAATATTTTTAATCTAAGTAAATAGGGTAAATAAGTCTTATATCTAGGAAGATAGAAGTTGAGAGTAGTTGAACTATTCAAAGTTTAAACCATACGATCATATAACATGGGCTTCGCAGCCCATGAAATAGGGTAAAGACAACTTTTGCCACTCAACTTTTGGCCCTCAAGATTTACTCCCTCCGGTTCTAAATATAAAACATAATTGACTTTTTCTGGAAAATCATTAAAAAAGCAAAATAAGTTAATTATAAATTGATTTACCTAATTTTTCCCTTAAACTAGTTTATTTTACCCATACACTAATGGATAATCTAAAAATATATCAAATATGTCATCATTTAATAACCTATTTCGCAACCTTAATCTCTAAAAAAAAGTCAATTAAGTCTCATATTTAGGACCGGAGGTAGTATATTTTTAAGCGAGGTACACCCTAATAATTTAATGTTGCAAGCCGGATTGAACTTGTCCCCCACTTACATGAGAGTTCTAATGCCACTGATATATGTTACTGGCTCTGCTAAAAAATTCTACCTTATGATATAGAAACGGGACAAGATTATATCAAAAATTCAAGATATGATCTCTTTCACTTTGAAAAATGAGTTGTTAATTTTAAAAGTTCTAATTAGATGACATTTCAAGTTGTAAGAAAATACCAGGTCCACACTTGGTGGATTAATTAGGGTCAAAATCCAAGCCCAATAAAGAATTAGGGCGATTATGTGAATATGAGAAAATTATGGATTCGAAGTGATTTTTCCCCAATGTTTTGTAATTCAAATAAATATGACTTTTAAGTAAGTTATAATTTGAGGGATTTTGTAGAATGAAAGATATGCTAACACATAAAATAAAAACTACTCAAAAGAGAGTTTTGTACCCTCTCTTTTCTCTTCAACCCTCAATGGATAGTGTTTACTGTCAATATCGTAATGAATCCTAATTGGTGGTCCGATTTCGCATGGCTACTTGAAGAATCATTCGAACTCCAAGTACGCTCGAAAACCTACACAAATACTTAGGGCAGAGCATTCGGTTTTTTGGGAATTAAAGGTGATATTCAAAGCTGTGAAAATTATATAGGAATTAAACTTATGAGTCATACAATGAAGTTGTGGGAAAAGGTGATTGAGCGTAGGTTAAGAGCTGAGACTAGCATATCAAAGAATCAAGTTGGTTTCATGCCAAGTAGGTCAACCACAGAAGCAATTTACCTACTTAGGGTTTTAATGGAAAAATATCGAAGTAAAAGAAAGGATCTGAAAAATGAGTTCGAATGAAAAAATTCTACCTTATGATATAGAAACGGGACAAGATTATATCAAAAATTCAAGATATGATCTCTTTCACTTTGAAAAATGAGTTGTTAATTTTAAAAGTTCTAATTAGATGACATTTCAAGTTGTAAGAAAATACCAGGTCCACACTTGGTGGATTAATTAGGGTCAAAATCCAAGCCCAATAAAGAATTAGGGCGATTATGTGAATATGAGAAAATTATGGATTCAAAGTGATTTTCCCCCAATGTTTTGTAATTCAAATAAATATGACTTTTAAGTAAGTTATAAATTGAGGGATTTTGTAGAATGAAAGATATGCTAACACATAAAATAAAAACTACTCAAAAGAGAGTTTTGTACCCTCTCTTTTCTCTTCAACCCTCAATGGATAGTGTTTTCTGTCAATATCGTAATGAATCCTAATTGGTGGTTCGATTTCGAGTGGCTACTTGAAAAATCATTCAAACTCCAAGTACGCTCGAAAACCTACACAAATACTTAGGGCAGAGCATTCGGTTTTTTGGGAATTAAAGGTGATATTCAAAGCTGTGAAAATTATAGAGGAATTAAACTTATGAGTCATACAATGAAGTTGTGGGAAAAGGTGATTGAGCGTAGGTTAAGAGCTGAGACTAGCATATCAAAGAATCAATTTGGTTTCATGCCAAGTAGGACAACCACAGAAGCAATTTACCTACTTAGGGTTTTAATGGAAAAATATCGAAGTAAAAGAAAGGATCTGCATATGATTTTTATTGATTTAGAAAAAGCATATGACTGTGTACCAAGAGAAGTACTTTGGAAAGCTTTGGAGAAAAAGGGAGTTCGAGTTGGGTATATTTGAGTCATTCAAGATATGTATGAGGGGGTAGTGACCAGCGTTAGAACGCCAGGAGGAGAAACAACTGACTTTCCAATTAGAATTGGATTGCATCAAGGTTCAGCGTTGAGCCCATATTTGTTCAACATAGTTTTGGATGTTCTAACTTCAAGTATTCAAGAAGAAATTCCT
The DNA here is from genome assembly GCA_029929735.1 of Mimosa pudica. NCBI lineage: Eukaryota > Viridiplantae > Streptophyta > Magnoliopsida > Fabales > Fabaceae > Mimosa > Mimosa pudica. The sequence continues at coordinate 5,469,155 of JAKELP010000017.1, read as the reverse complement.
AAATGCATGTTTTTCGGGGATGATATAGTACTTTTAGGAGACTCAAAAGGAGAAATCAATCAGAAACTTGAGTTATGGAGGATGACTTTAGAGTTAAAGGGTTTTCGTCTAAGTAGGGGTAAGACAGAATATATGCATTGTTGCTTTGATGATACACAAACTCATGAGGGAACCGAAATTCAATTGGGAAAACTAGACTATACAACAGGTGGACAAGTTTAGGTATTTGGGATCCATTATACAGAAAGATTGTGAAGTTGACAGCGACGTTAATAATAGAATTCGGGCTGGTTGGGTTAAATGGAGAAAAGCTACTGGGATTATATGTGATCGTAAGGTAAAAAATAAGATAAAAGGGAAGTTTATCGGACAGCCATTAGACCTGCAATGTTATATGGTAGTGAATGTTATATGGCGGTGACAGAGATGAGAATGTTGAGATGGATGTGTGGTCATACAATAAAAGATAGGGTATACAATGATGATATTCGAGAAAGAGTTGGGGTAACATCAATTGCGGAGAAAATGGTCGAAAGTCGCTTGAGGTGGTTTGGGCATGTTCAAAGAAGAGGATTAGATGAACCAGTAAGAACAGTGGATCAAATGGTTTGGAGTCCTTACAAGATAGGGAGAGGGAGATCAAAGAGAACTCTTAACGACATTATCCAACGAGATCTTTTGATCAATAATATATCACCAAGCATGGTGTAACATCCTAGCTTTTCCTACCATATTTATAGCAACTTAATAAAATTTATAACCACTGTTTTAATATTAGAAGTCCAAAAATGAGAATAAATTAAAACTTTTTCTTTAAAAAAAATTAGATAAAATATTTTCCTTTGTAAACTGAGCATCTACCACCTGGACAATTTAATATATCTACATTTGAATTATACTTTAAAGGGTTGAATCTTACAATTTGATCTAAATACAAACCAGCTATCTCAGGTGATAGTTTTCCTACTTGTATTCAATACAAGCTAATAGCTTGTTACAAGAATTGATCTCAAAAGATCCAAATCTAGACTCCGGCAACTTCTAAGCACATACGGGCCTAGCAGGCATCTCCACTTTATATGATAAAATTCTTTGTTCTCTATTCTTCTCCTTGTTACCTGCAGTTTTTTTTTTTTAAAAGCGGTGAGATTCAAAGAATCTCAATAGCAATTTATTTCATTCATTATCATTTGTTTTATAAGACTGCATTCATATGAGTGATATGATTCTTATATCCTTTTCGCGTATATAACGCCTCCACTCCATAGCAGCAATAGCTTCACTGCTATGTAGCTTCTGACACACAAGGTGCGACATGCACCGACCAACATTTCATATAATGATACCACTCATTATATTTAATGTTGATTTTTACCTGCAGGAATTTCAAATTCACCAATACAGAATGATAAAATTGACAAAGAGGGTGCGACCCTCTGGAGTACTCCAAAATCCATAAATCATAAATAATATCATATAAGCATATAAGGTATAAGAATTCAATACTCATATTTAATGCAGTAAATATCAAAATTCATAGCATGCTATTTATATGACTGAAATAACCCGCTACCTGCTCTCCCACCAATACTCCCTCAATAGTGTATTCCGAGCTTTCTTTTCTTCTTCTTTTTCAATGCCTTGGAATATACTTCACAATACATCCTATTATTACACCATGTAATAATAGCAAGTTAACATTGTTCTATCATAAAATATATTCAGCGCCACTCTCGCTCCTAAAGGTATGAAACTACCCAATCCCTTCTTCACTTGATCTTATTATTCGAATCCACAATGGTTAACTAGGTAAGGATCGAGGATCCCCTATTTATGTGTAGAAGTATTTTAGCAGCGCAATTCAAGCATAAGCATTCAGTCATTAATCATTAATTGATAATTAAAGCATCCTTTATCACAGAGTATCCAAGCAAGACCAATGACCACATAATCAACAAATCAAAAGTCTATAGTAGCAATGAAATCCATTTGCTACTTCACAATTTCAATGCCATAAACTCAAGTTCTTTGGCACAAAATATTATGCTTCATTGTTGGCCACTCAATTAGTGCCCAAAGTGTGAAATTACAAAATTCACCACAAGCATGATTTAGAGTCATACACACAATTCACATGTTTATTCCATAACACAGATCACATACAACACCAAACCATAAAGAAGAAGGCTCAATTCAATAATTGCAGAACAAGTAAACAATTGAAGCATGTTTACCACCATACATTCAAACAATAAACAAGATTTCCTTCTACTTTCATATTATTCAGTTTTATAACTTTTACAAACAAATAATTCAGCCCAATCAACCTAGAATTAATTAAATCTTCATAGTTATCATGCCCACCTAATCTCTATAGATTGTTCAAGACTTCACAATAAATTACATGAAACAAATTTCAGATTTTTCCCTTTTTTTTCTTGAATGTCTATGACTAACAATTAAGACAATCTATATTTTAATCAGGCAGAATTTTCCAGCAACAATAATATATTCAGCCAACTAAAACATCAAGTACCAAGCATTAATAAATCCAAGAACTTAGCCAAATAACCATATCTTAAACCATTCCATTTGAAATAAATTGACATAGCAAACATCAACACATCAATCACACACATTGTAGTTCAAAGAAAGAACTGGCTTGCTATTATCCATTATCACTAACATCCATAAACATTCACCTTCATAAAATCAGCAAGCATTTAACATATATATGTTTGCAAATAATCATCACATACACCTAGTCAAAACACGGCCAAAGCAGAGATGAAATAATAATTTATAAACCCATCATGCTTAACCAAAAACACACATACACAACCACTTTAATATTCAAATAAAGTCCTACAGTAATTTTATTAAAATTTTGGAATGCCAAATCCCTCAAACACATCGGCCAAAATAGGGAAGAAAAAGAAATTTATGAAAACATCATGCATACTTAAATTGCCTTAAGGAAACACAAAATCTAACCCTATGCTTTGATTTTAGATGTGTATTAAACCCAAATCCTAAAACCCATTTTCGGATCCCTCTAAAACTCGCCAAAAACGAATGAATAAGGGTAGGGATCTGAAGAGTAAAATCACCTAAGTCCGATTCTGGCATTGTATGGACTGTAGGACGCCGCCGCCGCCGTAAAGCTCACCGGAAATAGCCATTGTGGTGGGTGGCGAAAAACAGATAACAAAGGAAAAAGGAAGAAGTGAGGAATCGACTTTGAAAAGAAGAAATAGCTTGAAGAACGAAAGAAATGGCAAGGCTTACCTCACCCGCCGTTGTCAGCCGTGAGGTCGCCGGAAAACGCCGAAAACAAGGGGGAGGGGTGCTGGAATCGAACAAAACAGTGAAGACAAGGCAGCTCACGCGATTTACAAGTGTGGGAGAAAGAGAAAAAAAAAATGGATAAGAGGAGAGGAGGGTGAAGAACGAAGAAGAGAGTGAGGGTTTGAAGGTGGGTGTGTTTTGGTGTAAGGAAGAAGAAGATAAGAACGTGAATGAGGAAGAAGAAAAGGAAATTGATTTTTATAAGGGTTTGAGGCAAAATGACAGTTTTGCCCTTCTGTCTTCATTTTATTCACATTTCAATGTTAAATCCCTACTTTAAAACAAATTGTAAAACTAGTTTGTATACAAACTTACATATTTTCTTTCACCATAATATTACCTATGTCTTTAAGTATTTTTCATAATATTTACAATTTAAAACTCACTCTCTCTAACTATTTTCTTTGATTTCTAAAGAAAATTGGTATATTAACATTTAAAAATATATTTATCCTTGTTTATTAATTAATTTTTTTTATGCTTTATAATTCTCTAATGATATCCTACGACCTTAATTAATTCTCTATTATCCCTTATTTGAAAATTGGGATGTTACAATTCTCTCCCCCTAAAATAATTTCGTCCTCGAAATTTGAAGAGAATTACTATATCACAAAAAGAATCCTAACGTGATTCAAAGAAGATTGAACTGGTAGTGAAAATTTTCTTGAGAAGAATGATAATCAAACAAAGTGACAAGACATGAAAGATTTTCAACACATTTAAATGTTAGCCAACTATGACTAAACAAACATGTGCTTTAAGATGTGATTTGCAAAATTGCTATACACCCACAACCAATCATACATAATGCAACTAATCTTTAATATTCTAGTTATCAACCAGAAATAAATAGATGATAGCATCATGCCACATAAAGAAACCAAGATGATCAACCAACATAGAGGAACAATTTGCAAGGCAAATCTTCAAGAATAAGACAATTGGTAAGCTTGGGGTTTCAAGTTTCAATGATTGAGATTATAGAAAATGATGTTGTCAAGATTGCAAGGCTTAATGATCATATTTATTTCAATATAATAATGATGGGAGAACTATCAATGGATTTCACTAGACTCATACAAGGTACACAAATCCGCACTTACTACATCATACATTCAGCATGAGTTTATCAAAGGAGTCAAACAAATAGAGAAAAAAACAACATATCAGAGTTTCCAATTTGCTTTGTCAAACTTTATTGTTTCCTTAAAGATTCTTTTATACTTAATTTTTGTTTCGCTTACATAGCTTAAGTTATTTAGAATTCACACACAAATAAAAGGTTTGTTAATACAAATTTAGATAGGAGTTTCACATTCAAATTCTAACTCCGATAATAGGATAATTCAAACATATAAGATTACTTTATCACACATTCCAAAACAATGGGAAGAAGAGCAACCACATTATATCATTCCAACTTATTTTCATGAGATACAAATATTTGATATTTATGAAAAGTGAGGTATACATTTGTTCTAAACATCTAACCTAATGTTACAACTTACAAGTCACATTCCCATTTTTCAGCAATCTTCATAAGTATTCTTAAATAGTATTTTAAATTCACACTTTATAATCCACAAGAATCATAAATAGTTTCCATGTTTAATTAATTGAATTAATGGAAGTAGTCAGATTGGTCATGCTTCCTCTTTAATTAACACAAATTATTTAATATTAATATAAGCATATTATTTCCAATCAATTCCATATTAGCAACAACACTAACATTTATTCAGCAAACTGAACTACCAAACAAGAACAAGACTGAAATTCAGTCAACACCAAAATTTTCATATGTCATACATAAACAAAATGATTATTATTCTTGTTTACTTGTCATATACCATTAAACACATACTTTTTAGTGGTAATCATATCACCATTGTACAATAAATTCCAAAATGCATTCACAAACTTTTTAGTCATCACATGGTGACTGCAACAAGTTAGAAACACACATATTTTCAATACGCCTACAACTTTTTGAACAAGCACAGCTGAATCGAACAAATAGGATGGAATTCAAGATTTTCGAACAATCAATCTACAAGAAATATCAACATGCATGGTTATTTCCTGCTAGGACTCTTCTACAATGATTAATTTTATGTTTAAGCCTAAAATCCCAATTCAATTTTGCCAATGAAAGAAGAAGATCCTTTTAAACTAACATGCAACTTTTTAAGAGGCTTTAGAACCTCTACAACAACATACACACATTTATCTTGCATCCTTATCGGCATCCTTTTATGGCTTTGAACACATATCAACACTTCAAATGACATAAATTCATCATTTACTCTTTGTACAGTATATCAGAACACATTCAAAACAGCACAGGCAAAGACAAGCTTAGATTTCACATTCAATCCTTCATTAATCATGTCAATATACACCATTTCATAAATTCACAAAATACACATATGAGAACTTATTTTGAGCAATACACGAGCGGTATTCAGCTGTTAATTATTCTTTATCATATCAGCAGTGGCAATTCATTCAAATCAGTGTATTAAATCAGCATCTTCATAATTTTATATTCCAATTACAAAACAAAGCAATGATATAATTCACACAAAAGTTGTCATAAGCTCACATATATAGCAGTAGCAAAATATGATATTCTTGATCTCTAATTTCTATTCGGCCATGGCAGTAACAATGCAGGAAAATGGCTAATCATATATGCATCAACCACATTCAGCTTTAGCTATTTTATATATTTTTGTTAGCATAATTACTTCTGTCCAATTTTGTAAGTCAAAATTAATTACAATCAACAATCATTCATCAAGTTGGAGGTTATAAAGTAACAAATTCAAGAGAATATTTCTTAGCAATAATCAACAACACACGTCATAATTCCACCAAGTATAACCTAAAAGTTTCCCAATCACACAGTTTTAATGACCATTCTTTTCAATTACATATGATTAACTTCATCAAAACCAAGTTGTTTCACTTTTCAAGCACACATAAAATGGAGATTATAAAACAATTAATTTCAACAGAATTTCAATGAAGAACAATCAAACAAAACAACTTAATTCATCAATTGATCAAACAATTCAACAAACAAGCAAAACAAACAAGAACAAGGCCAATATCTCCTATTTCACTTTACATTCATGGTCAATTGTTTTTTTTTTTTCCATGTTATTTTAATCCCTTAATCCCAATAAGGTCCTTTGTGATGCCTCGACTATGATTATGTCCGGATCATAATTATATTCGAGACCCCACTGTAGAATCCTCATTCCATTAATCATCTCTTAAAATTCCTATCAAGTTCTCCATATTGTTCTTTAACTTGATTAAATTTCTGCTTTATATGTTTCCCAATAATTAATTCTTTTTACCATTTCTCTAGCATTATTTCATGTGAATATTACTTAATTCAATTCAAAAATCCTTGACATAGTTTGTCACTTACTACTTCTTATTGTTCCTTTATTAAGTTATATTTTTGTTTCATCTCTTATCCAATGATTTAGTTTGTAATTGTTTCTCATTATTGTATCTTATGAATACTAGTTTGTTTATCCCTGAATTTCTTTCACAAACTTCATTTATAGCTTAGATTTGGACTTTGATCAATTAATTTTGTAGTAATCCTATGAGAATACCGCTAGACCCCTCTAGACTCTATAAATCTCTACTATAGTGCTAAAAATTTTATTTCCATCATGAGATTTTGAATCCTAACTTTTGAATTCCACATCTCCAATATGTGGATTCAAATTTACTTATTTCCTAGTGCACTTTCTTTTATTTTCCCTCTCTATCTTAATGCTAACATGAATTTTCCTAGAATTACCAAAGGTGTTCTAATGGTATCCATAAATATGTGATGTGCGAGCAAAGTATTCTAGCTAATCTGTGCCAGAATCATTGCTCTGATACCAAATGTAACATCCTAGCTTTTCCTACCATATTTATAGCAACTTAATAAAATTTATAACCACTGTTTTAATATTAGAAGTCCAAAAATGAGAATAAATTAAAACTTTTTCTTTAAAAAAAATTAGATAAAATATTTTCCTTTGTAAACTGAGCATCTACCACCTGGACAATTTAATATATCTACATTTGAATTATACTTTAAAGGGTTGAATCTTACAATTTGATCTAAATACAAACCAGCTATCTCAGGTGATAGCTTTCCTACTTGTATTCAATACAAGCTAATAGCTTGTTACAAGAATTGATCTCAAAAGATCCAAATCTAGACTCCGGCAACTTCTAAGCACATACGGGCCTAGCAGGCATCTCCACTTTATATGATAAAATTCTTTGTTCTCTATTCTTCTCCTTGTTACCTGCAGTTTTTTTTTTTTAAAAGCGGTGAGATTCAAAGAATCTCAATAGCAATTTATTTCATTCATTATCATTTGTTTTATAAGACTGCATTCATATGAGTGATATGATTCTTATATCCTTTTCGCGTATATAACGCCTCCACTCCATAGCAGCAATAGCTTCACTGCTATGTAGCTTCTGACACACAAGGTGCGACATGCACCGACCAACATTTCATATAATGATACCACTCATTATATTTAATGTTGATTTTTACCTGCAGGAATTTCAAATTCACCAATACAGAATGATAAAATTGACAAAGAGGGTGCGACCCTCTGGAGTACTCCAAAATCCATAAATCATAAATAATATCATATAAGCATATAAGGTATAAGAATTCAATACTCATATTTAATGCAGTAAATATCAAAATTCATAGCATGCTATTTATATGACTGAAATAACCCGCTACCTGCTCTCCCACCAATACTCCCTCAATAGTGTATTCCGAGCTTTCTTTTCTTCTTCTTTTTCAATGCCTTGGAATATACTTCACAATACATCCTATTATTACACCATGTAATAATAGCAAGTTAACATTGTTCTATCATAAAATATATTCAGCGCCACTCTCGCTCCTAAAGGTATGAAACTACCCAATCCCTTCTTCACTTGATCTTATTATTCGAATCCACAATGGTTAACTAGGTAAGGATCGAGGATCCCCTATTTATGTGTAGAAGTATTTTAGCAGCGCAATTCAAGCATAAGCATTCAGTCATTAATCATTAATTGATAATTAAAGCATCCTTTATCACAGAGTATCCAAGCAAGACCAATGACCACATAATCAACAAATCAAAAGTCTATAGTAGCAATGAAATCCATTTGCTACTTCACAATTTCAATGCCATAAACTCAAGTTCTTTGGCACAAAATATTATGCTTCATTGTTGGCCACTCAATTAGTGCCCAAAGTGTGAAATTACAAAATTCACCACAAGCATGATTTAGAGTCATACACACAATTCACATGTTTATTCCATAACACAGATCACATACAACACCAAACCATAAAGAAGAAGGCTCAATTCAATAATTGCAGAACAAGTAAACAATTGAAGCATGTTTACCACCATACATTCAAACAATAAACAAGATTTCCTTCTACTTTCATATTATTCAGTTTTATAACTTTTACAAACAAATAATTCAGCCCAATCAACCTAGAATTAATTAAATCTTCATAGTTATCATGCCCACCTAATCTCTATAGATTGTTCAAGACTTCACAATAAATTACATGAAACAAATTTCAGATTTTTCCCTTTTTTTTTCTTGAATGTCTATGACTAACAATTAAGACAATCTATATTTTAATCAGGCAGAATTTTCCAGCAACAATAATATATTCAGCCAACTAAAACATCAAGTACCAAGCATTAATAAATCCAAGAACTTAGCCAAATAACCATATCTTAAACCATTCCATTTGAAATAAATTGACATAGCAAACATCAACACATCAATCACACACATTGTAGTTCAAAGAAAGAACTGGCTTGCTATTATCCATTATCACTAACATCCATAAACATTCACCTTCATAAAATCAGCAAGCATTTAACATATATATGTTTGCAAATAATCATCACATACACCTAGTCAAAACACGGCCAAAGCAGAGATGAAATAATAATTTATAAACCCATCATGCTTAACCAAAAACACACATACACAACCACTTTAATATTCAAATAAAGTCCTACAGTAATTTTATTAAAATTTTGGAATGCCAAATCCCTCAAACACATCGGCCAAAATAGGGAAGAAAAAGAAATTTATGAAAACATCATGCATACTTAAATTGCCTTAAGGAAACACAAAATCTAACCCTATGCTTTGATTTTAGATGTGTATTAAACCCAAATCCTAAAACCCATTTTCGGATCCCTCTAAAACTCGCCAAAAACGAATGAATAAGGGTAGGGATCTGAAGAGTAAAATCACCTAAGTCCGATTCTGGCATTGTATGGACTGTAGGACGCCGCCGCCGCCGTAAAGCTCACCGGAAATAGCCATTGTGGTGGGTGGCGAAAAACAGATAACAAAGGAAAAAGGAAGAAGTGAGGAATCGACTTTGAAAAGAAGAAATAGCTTGAAGAACGAAAGAAATGGCAAGGCTTACCTCACCCGCCGTTGTCAGCCGTGAGGTCGCCGGAAAACGCCGAAAACAAGGGGGAGGGGTGCTGGAATCGAACAAAACAGTGAAGACAAGGCAGCTCACGCGATTTACAAGTGTGGGAGAAAGAGAAAAAAAAAATGGATAAGAGGAGAGGAGGGTGAAGAACGAAGAAGAGAGTGAGGGTTTGAAGGTGGGTGTGTTTTGGTGTAAGGAAGAAGAAGATAAGAACGTGAATGAGGAAGAAGAAAAGGAAATTGATTTTTATAAGGGTTTGAGGCAAAATGACAGTTTTGCCCTTCTGTCTTCATTTTATTCACATTTCAATGTTAAATCCCTACTTTAAAACAAATTGTAAAACTAGTTTGTATACAAACTTACATATTTTCTTTCACCATAATATTACCTATGTCTTTAAGTATTTTTCATAATATTTACAATTTAAAACTCACTCTCTCTAACTATTTTCTTTGATTTCTAAAGAAAATTGGTATATTAACATTTAAAAATATATTTATCCTTGTTTATTAATTAATTTTTTTTTATGCTTTATAATTCTCTAATGATATCCTACGACCTTAATTAATTCTCTATTATCCCTTATTTGAAAATTGGGATGTTACACATGGCAATCGACCGAACAAAATGGCGCCGTGTAATCCATGTAGCCGACCCCACCTAGTTGGGATAAGACTTTGTTGTTGTTGTATTCAGTTTTTTGGATCGAATTCTGACTATTTTCAAAACGAACCGAAACCGATTAGTGTTGGAAATCGAACCGAAATAACCGAAATATTTCGGTTCGGTTTCGGTTTTAACTGAAAAAACCGAAATTTATTTATTTTATAATGAATTCAATTTTTGTTCATTTTCAACATATAAAACTCCACATTTTATATTGATATATTGCATATCATTTTTAATTTAAAAGAAGGAATACAAAAATTATAGATTTAAACTCTAAATTTTTACTTATCTAAAGAAAAATATGATAAAATAATATTTTTATTATTATTTATTTATTAATTCGGTTATTCGGTTAACCGAATTTTTTTTGTTAGAAACGAACCGAAAATCGAATACCGAAATAACCGAACTATAAAACCGAATAAGAAGAGAAAACCGAATTAACTGAACCGAAATAACCGAATTTAATTCGGTTCGGTTTTCAGTTTGATTTGCTCACCCCTACAAAAACTTCAACAATTAATATATAAATATTTAGTTGCCAAATCATTGTATAAATTATTTGGGTTGGCATTTTCCGCTGACCAGACTTTTGGGTCAGCACTATGGGACTGAATCAAAATGAAACTCGATACAAACTACAATAACAAATATATTACTTTACACAGCTTTCTCATAATGAAGATATTTTGTTGGATTTAGTAAAAGAATAATATTTGTACAATTGTGACGCCGATCTACTAAATCTCCTATGTTTCCCACAAACCTACAAAATTACAAAAATCTGTAGTTGAAAAAAGGAATGGAAAAGTGACCACTCATCTACAAGATATATTGAAAGGCAATTCAATGAAATGGTATATTCAATTTCATCTTCCCTTTGAATTGTATACAAGAGTGAGAGAAAGATGCTATGAGCTATGGCTATGCTGGATTTCATTAGGTATTGTTGGAAGTTGCTTCTTGAAAACGTGCTTCCTGCATCTTTCAAATATACTATCATATATCAGATCAAATTTGACTCCTGCTCTCTCCCTGTTCACTATAAATAGAATGTGATCACCCTCCACCATCTTGTAATACCTGTTTCATCAAATCCCACAATTTTCTTAGTTCACATACAAATTCAGAAAAGAACATACATGTCACTATATGTTTTAGGTTCTATTTGTTTAACAAGTACTTGATCCATTTATATTTCTTACACTATGTCTACTTAATTATTTTTCTAACATTAAACAAACAAATCTGTTCGTTGCTAGATAAGAGAGGAGGAGATTGCAATATAAATCCTTCTTAACTAATTTTTTCCCCTTTAACACTATGAGCTGAAGGCACTGCAATTCAATGATATCGTCTACTAAATTCAGTTTTGAAAGTTTTAATGTCCAGGTTAAAGGGCATTTGTGATTTGGGAAACTAACTGATTGAAGTTGTCAAGCTCCACAACCAAAATACTGTAGGCTTTATTTTCTGTCATTAAATTCAATTGTCAAAAATGATAATGTCAATACATACCAGATGCCAGGTTCCAATGGTTTGCAATCTGAATCCTTCTCGACAAAACGATGTGGGTGTTCGATCGGGAGGCGAGGATAAGTCATGGATATTGTGTTAAGTGCTCCATCATTGTCCTGCCAATCTTCATCCCTGCATACACATAGTACAAATGACTTGAGTGGTCATGTTCACATTTTGAGTTACAACAAGTAGACAGATTCAAAATAAAATCAGACAGAGGAGCAAAGTTAGTCACAAAAAGGCTCAAACATTTCAACGGCAGATTCCAGTAAAACAGAAGCCAGATATACTGACATACTCCCTCTGTTCCTAAATATAAGATCACTTTGGTTAATTTGTGGAGATTAAGAAAGACAATAAAATTACATGATCTTCCCAAAATCCCCTGAATTACTTAACTCCAAAAGGAGGAAGAGTTTTCAATGAAAATAGGGAGTATAAGGGTAGTTTGGGCAAAACTTGAAATAAAATAGGAAGTGATCTTATATTTAGGAACTTATCTACTTCCCCAAAGTGATCTTATATTTAGGAACGGAGGGAGTATTTCTTTATAGTTCTTTTATATTTATCTTTTTTCCAGAACAGGTTTGCTTGACAACTTTTCACTCAATAAAGAATCCACAAAAGCATGGTGAGATTTATATATAAACATTCAATAAATTTGAACCCACCTGTACCCTTTGTAAGGGGGAGTGGCATCTGAAGGGTGACGCCATTGGGTCATCTGAAAGACTCTTAAGAAAAGCATAGGGTGAATTCCAAGTATGTTAGAGGGAACAGTGAAACCCATGAGCTTCCTGGTTTGCTTGGTGGCATAACTAAAGTAGTATGTATTTGGAAATGTGTGTAGGTGGTAATTAAGTTTCATAGAGCCTTGAATTGTAAGATCCGGGAGGATCCAATCCTCTGAAGCAAATGGACCTGAATACCCTAGAAGGCACTCAATAAGACCCCTAATCCCCACCTTCCTCCTTGACATGTTAAAGTGATCAAAGCCAAAGTTGTAATAGTTCTTCAGCCAGGAGATGTCCAGCCAATCATAGATTATCACTCCAATGCGGCAAAGTTGTAGCAGAGAAATAGTCTTCATTGTTCTTCCATCTTCTGGCCTAAGACAAAATCAAATTTTAAAGACAAGTTTAGCATAGCAACATAAAGACTAGCCAAATATCAAGCATATTAATGCTGAACCAGAAAAACTATCATAATCCATTATTTATCCATGAAAAAGCTCATAGAACTTAGTTCACAGCTACAGACAATTCTTTGACTTATATCCTTGTAGACAGGACTTTTGAACATTAGAAGTATCAAAGTTGTAGTTATATTCACAAGTTAATAGCAACTTACTGCATGCCATCATAGTAGGTTCTTGTAGTCCCATTAAATGCCCCTGATAAGGATGTTATACTTAAAACCCAGTTCTCCGAAGTGTTTTCGTAACCTTTGAACGCCTGACAATGATACGAACGTCAAAAATATATCATAGAATTTGTTTTTAATGGAGACTCAGGTAGTACATCATTTGGCACTTACCTTATCAGCAAGCATTTGTTGTAAGACACGAACAACTTGTGCTCCAGCTGAATGACCCACAAAATGAATAGGGTGATCCTCATCCCACTCAGGGTATTGCCCTGCATCCATAGTGTTTGTACTCAGAATCTCAGATACCATCAAATGTGAGGACATTATTTTTCAAGCAAAACATGATAAAATCATATCATAGCAGCAAATTAATCCCAAAAAAATCAAACTTACTCTCTCTGGTTCTAAATATAAGACCTATTTACCTAATTTGATTAGATTAAGGAAATTAGTTAAGTTAGTTAAAATAACATGATATTACTAATATACCCGAATTATCTACTTTACCCCCAACCTCCCTCATTTCTTGTCTTTTATTAGGAGCATTGATAAGGATAATTTGGAGAAAAGTTGGTAAGAATGAGAAATAGGTCTTATATTTAGGACCAAACTCATCTTCCCAAATAAGTCTTATATTTAGGACCGGAGGGAGTATTACAAGTTAATCCTTTCATTGAATGTTTCTTGGCTAACACCTCGGGGGTATAAAATCCTAAAGTTTTCTTCCCAGATAGAGGAAGTGCAATACATTCACTCTTTATCTGTCAATTTCAACTTTCAACCAACCTGAGTGACGTTCATTCTCCTCCGAAATCACACTCATCTACAAAACTTAACTGGCCTTTTCTAAAAGATAAAACAACAACATAATAGAACAAACCTTGTTCATAAAATCGCCCAAACTGAGAATGTCCACAAGCCGTGCTATGTTCTTCACCATAATCAACTTCCCCACCTTTCAAATAATAGAACAATTCACGAGCCCTGAGGCAAAAAACCAAAACCATTCAGAAAATTTTCCAAACAAACACATACCAACACATAATATCCAAAATTAAAAAAGGAAAACAAATAAATGAACTCCAAAACACAACAAACACAACTTCCATCAAATACTTACCGATCATAAATACTCGTTAAAGACCCCAAATCAGGAACAAGAACCCTTTCATCTTTCTTCTCAGCCCCACCAAAGTAAGACAAACCACCCAACCTCTGCAAAAAAAAAAAACACCAACAACACAATCAAACTCACATGAAACACAATTAGGCCAAAAGCTAAACACAAAAATCCAATCTTTTTCAATACCCCTTTGCCAAATCCAAAAATTCCATGCACTAACACAATGGGAGGAAGATCATCAACATTGAATTTTCTCCCATTACTCAATTCCTTAACACTGACATCAATATTTGTATCATCAGATTTAGAGAAACATTCACTGAGAGCCAATGAGAGATCTCCAGCAACGGCAGAACTAAAAATATAAAACCCATATAGCATATGAACCATTGTGCTCACAAATAACTCCACCAATAGCAAATAATATACCCATAATCGAAACATTGTCTTTTTCTTTGCCTTCTTTGAAAAGAAGGCTTTTTCCTTAAAAGGGTATTTTCCAAATGGGAAAATTGATCAAAAGCTTGAAGCTTTTGAAGAAACGTAATCAATCCACAAAGAACGAACACAATTCCTTCCTTCTGTGTATGATGATGATGGTGAGATATGATAGAAGGAAGAGAAGTTGTGAACGTTTGATTTGTGGAACTAATGTACGTTGGTTTTCTGGGTTTTGTACTTTTGGGGTTATACTTGAAAATGTTGAAGGATTTGCCCCACGATTTCTTCGTTCTCTACCTCACATATGATAGCAACCAATCACAACGTTAACCGATCCTTCTTCCTTTCTTTTGGTCTGGCAAAAACCAAAAGTGAATCTATGTGTAGATATATACAGTATATAAATGTGTGTGTATATGATATTATATTATTTTTTTTGGCCAGTTATGATATTATATTTATATTATAATTATAATATTATAATAATAAAAAATAAAAAATAAAGTAATATTTATTTTAGGAGAAATTCTTGGTGAACTAGGCCAAACATTTTATAGTCTAATCAATCAAAAAAGTAGATATATATGATTTGTCGTATAATTTTTTAATGGCTAAAGTATGTTTTTAGTCCCTTAACTTTGGAGAAAGTCATGTTTTGGTCCTTTAACTTTGAAAAGTGTGTTTTTGGTCCCTTAACTTTGGAGAAAGTGTTTTTTTGGTCCTTAACTTTAAAAAGTGTGTTTTTGTTCCCTTAACTTTGGACAAAATGATGGTTTTAGTCTTTTCAAAACATGATAAACTATTTTTTGGTCCCTCATTTTCAAAGTTAAAGGACTAAAACATGACTTTGTGTAAAGTTAGAGAATTAAAAACATACTTTAACCGAATTTAAAAGGACTAAAAACACACTTTTTAAAGTTAAAGGACCAAAAAATACACTTTCTCCAAAGTTAAGGGACCAAAAACACACTTTTCAAAGTTAAAGGACCAAAACATGATTTTCTTCAAAGTTAAGAGACCAAAAACATACTTTAACCTTTTTTAATTTGATGTGACAATCTAAAAATAGGAACTAATAAAAAAAATTTAAATTCCATGTTTTCATTATTTTTTATTTTACAGTATAAATAAATATGTTTTAAGAATTGGTTGAGTATTTTTAGGATGATATATCAAATTAAAAATTTCATTTAAAACCATACTTTCTGAAGAAGAATAAAAGTTTTTGTTATGAAAAAAAAAAGAAGAATAGAAGTCCTGATAAAAAAATAGGGAAACTGACATAAAAATGATAGTTGAATTTGAGTTGGACAAAATGGGGTCTCCAATTCTAACTTGGACAAATAAGGCACAATCCCCAATTTGTCCTAACTGAATTTTGTATCAAAAGACCCAAATGCCCCTATCATATATCATCAAAATAATCCCTTTATCTCCATCATCATCTACAGAATGCTTCATCGTTTATCTTCTCCTTCTCCTTCTCCTTCTCCTTCGTTTCTAGTTGAAGCATAGTGGGGTCGAAGCGGAACCATCTGAGAGAGAGTTTGTGGGTTTTGGGCCAAGGCCGTGGTTGGAGAGAAGAGGGAAGCTACGAGCAGGATAAGGGGCACCCAGAAAACAAATCCACTGATAAATCTGATGCCATCATCAGCAGTTCTCTCTTCTTGCTTTCTCACTTCCCTTCTTTACTTCTTACACGTTGCTTTTGCTGGTGACCCATATGTTTTCTTCCACTGGACTGTCTCTTACATCACAGCTTCCCCTCCTGGACTCAAACAAAAGGTATTTCCTTTCTTTAAAGTTTCACCTTGTTTCATGAAGGAGATGAATAATGGCCTGAGTTTTGTTTATTGAGAAGGAAGGGAGAAGGAAGGAGAGTTTCGGGGTTTGATCAAGTGGTTTAATGAAGGAGATGATGAACAGTGTCAGTGAAGGGATAATTTGATGATATAAGATAAGGGCATTTAGGTCTTTTGATACAAAATTCAGTTAGGACAAATTGGGGATTGTGCCTTATTTGTCCAAGTTAGAATTGGAGACCCCATTTTGTCCAACTCAAATTCAACTGTCATTTTTATGTCATTTTCCCAAAAAAAATAAGAATAGGAGGGGGAATATTGGTGACACGTGGTTTTTTTATTGAAAAAGTTTCAAATGGATAATATTTTAATGGGTTTATTGAGAAACCATTATGAGCGTTTATTTCTAGGCCTTGCTGGCCAACAGTTGTAAGATTCCCCAATTGCTGAATCATTAAACCAACATCCAACTACCATCTTCTTATCCGTTTAATCCTTGAGGGGATACTTCAGATTTTGTTAATTGCAATTAAGATTTACTTTTCCTTTTTTGTCCCAAAAATATCGTTTTAACAATTTTTATATAGAACAAATTTTGTTATTTTGTTGCCGCTTTAATAACGATTAGTGGCTTCAGGCTTGGTGGTGGTGCCAATTTGATATTGCAAAGGAGATCAACTATTTTTTTTTTCTGGTTGTTTTTGAACAGAATCTTTGAGAGGAAAGTCAAAAAGAAAGTTCTCCACCTAAACAGATGAGGTGTTGTTTTCCCCGTCTCGTAGCCAAAGATTGAAATATTCTCTGTTTCGTTCAGCTAAACTGAGACCAACAAAACTTGCGCCATGGGTTTAAATTTTCCTTATTTTGGTTTCATACTGCAAATTTTAAATCATATACCATGATTTGGAATTTTATTAAAACCTGAACTATTTTCCTTCTTAACTAATCAAAGCTTACTATTTTTAAATTGAAGGTACTAAAATCAAAATTTGTGAAAATACTGAGCAATCAAATATTGTACTAACATTTGGCCAAAAACAATTATAGTACTAACATTATATTTATATAGGATGGTTTGTTCCAGTTCCAAAATAAACATATAGGATGGTTTGACGCTTGTTCATTCATTTCATTTTATTTAAAGTTTTTAGAGATATTTAAAATTTTCGAAACATTTTTTAAAATAAGATTTAATTAAAGATTACTATACTCCATCATATCCCTCCTTCATCAATTATGGAATTAAGGGTCAAATTTATCCTTCTAAAAATAAAAAAAAAAGTTTAATGCGCAATCAAAGCACATTAATGCCCAACGGATATATATTTCCTTATCAGAGAGTATAAATGATTTTATTAAACTAGAAATTGAAATACAAAATACGTCTGCAAAAAGAAAAGGGAAAATCCCAAATAAACCCCTCCCAATACTCAAAAGGACAAGTGAGGAACCTAAACTTTCAAAACGACTATGAAGGAACCAACACCTACTTGTCATTTTAAAATTTTGCTAAAAGACAAAATTGTCTCATCCTAAAACACAAATTGCGAGAAGAGGGTGAGTGTTAGGTTGAGTTTAAGGTGTGGTAGCAATTTGTATTTTAGAATGGGGGCAATTTTGTCTTTTAGCAAAATTTTAAAATGACAGGTACGTAAGTGTTGGTTCCTTTATAGTCATTTTGGAAGTTTAGATTCATCACTTGTCCTTTTTGGTATTAGGAGGAATTTATTTGGAATTTTCCCAATAGAAAATTCAAATGATAATACATAGAAATCCTAAAAAGGTAAACATATAGGTAGGAGTGAGCCGTCACCGTCACAAAAACCCTACTATATTTTTCATCTTTCCTTCATAAGAATTTGTGGGTAGAAAAGTCATTGAGTAATTGTTGTTCAAAGAACTATCACAAAAGATCCACACGTCTTATCGGCAATAAACCATTCAATTTGATTTTCAAAAAACCTTCATAAGTAGATCTCACAAAAACAAATGCACCCACAAAATTAACACATAATAAGATGAATATTGGATAGAAGAAATTCTTATTGTCGTCGAAACTCGTAGACTAATTTAATTTAGCATAGACATGTCACCAAATCATTTGAAAACGAAAGAAACATAAAAGCAAACCGATGAAAGTTACGGACGTCTCCTTCCCCGGCGTGAACCAGTGTAGGAGACGCAACGAATATAAAAACAGCAATAGTAAAAGAGGAACTAGAAAAGGAAAGAGATATCTTATTCTGTTCACTCTCTACTCTCATATTCAGAAACACCATGTAAATGAGAAATCTCTCTCTTATTAAATCTGTGATTGCATCTTCACGAAGTCGACTTTTTATAACTATTGCTAGTGACCCTGTCACTTTCTTAATAAAGTTAATCATTCTTTTATTATTATTTCATTTATCCAGTTTTACCATCAACAGTTTATAGTTTAAATGGGTGATGACTTCTTAAAAATACTACATTGTTTTTAATTGTAAGATTTAGTTGAAATTTTTAAGAGAGAGTAAACAACCAAAAGAGACATTGAATTATATAATATTTTAAGTATATATTTTATGTTTTCTATAAATTAAGTAATAAGATTAAAGAAAAATTTGATCAAATCAATTTATAGTTGATTTATTTAACTTTTTTATTAAAAAAAACTAACTAAACATTAATATTAACTAATGGAGTGACTAGCTTTTTTTTTTCTTCCAAGGAGGGAATAGCTTCCTTTTTTTTGTTTAAAAATTTTCCAATAATTTGTCGCCTATTACAAATTGGTAGGGTTAGAGAAACTAGTTTCTTAAAAATGCAAGTACTAGTATATTTATAAAAAAAATGTGTGTTTATAATTTGATCATTATTCTTATAAAAAAATACAGTTTGATCATTATAAAAATTGATGCCTTATACAACTTTGTAAGTTGTAACTCTGGCATTTTTTATATATATAGTAGTATCAATGTGTTTCATTATTGGTCACCAACTTTGACAAGTCAATCTATCTCATTCAACTACATGTCATAATTGTTGGTCATTGTCAAATTCCCTGCCCTTTTCTCTCTTCTTCAGTTCTTTGTCAATTCTTGGGTTATGGTCATCTAGTTGGATTCGTACTGGAATATTTTATAATAGTGGTCAATGATTAATATGAATAACACGTTCTGTTTGGTATAAAGAAATGCAACTAGGTCTAAAATTTATTTAGAAGTGAATTTTGATATTTTTTAATATAAAACAATTCTCATTTTATCTCATAGTTTTGTCATATTTCACTAAACTGATTTTTTGGACCCATGAAATCAAGGGAAAATCTCAAAGAAGTCCCTCCGAATACCAAAAGGACAAGTGAGAAACCTAAACTTCCAAAAGGACCCATAAAGGAACCAATACCTATCTGTCATTTTAAAATTTTGCGAAAAGACAAAATTGTCCCCATCCTAAAACACAAATTCCTACCCCGCCCTAAACCCACCCTAATACCCACCTTCTTCTCGCAATTTGTGTTTTAGTATGAGGACAATTTTGTCTTTTCGCAAAATTTTAAAATGACAGATAGGTGCTGGTTCCTTCATGGTCCTTTTGGAAGTTAAGGTTCCTTACTTGTCCTTTTAGATATTCGGAGGGACTTATTTGGGATTTTCCCTAAAATCAAGTATATAATAAATCAAATGTCACACGTAACTATTTAAAAGAGACATTGTCACATCTTTCATATTTTATGACTTGAGATATCTTACATAATTACTCTCTTCTAATAAATGATTTTCCCCTCTCTATATCCTATCCATTTTTTCTCGTACATTTCCATGGGTAATTAATTTAATGTCCCACATAATATAGAAAATGTTCTATGAAATGAAAAAAAATTAAAGTAGGGTTCTAAGGACCTTATTTAATTATGTTCTAAGTCAAAAATGCATTTTTGCATTCCTTTTGTTATTCACAAATCACAAGATAACAAGTATTTGAGTAGTGAATAATACTTTTTTTAACCATGTGTAACAAGTTATTAAGTATTAGTCATAAGAGATGACAAGTGTTTAATCTATAAATAACAACATTTTGACCACGCGTAACAAGTTATTGGACACTAGTCACAACATCTACACAAAATAACAAGGAGAGATAATTGTCTTCTTGAGTTAGAAAATAATTAAAGTGAGGTCCTTTGGAACTCTACTTAAATTTCATCATTTGGTGAGACTTTTCCTATATCATGTATGTTAGGTAAGAACTCAAATTAATTATCCCCTATTTCTATTGTTTTTACCCAACTTTTTCATTTAGAAATGTTTTAAGTTTATGAGAAATGGAAGGAGCATATTACGTTTTTTCCCCAAATGTATGGTTGCCATAAAATAAGGAAAGTGGCTTGAAAATAAATTAGAAAGCTAAGGGTAATATGATAATTTACATATATTTCGGGGCCCAGATGTTTTCTCTCTCCATCTCACATTTTTCTTGAGGTCCACAAACTTTACTTTCTCAACATTACCTCTATTTTCCATCTCTTACCCTTTCCATTTCTAATTCTTCACTTTCTTTCTTACAACCAAACACATGCTGTTATATTGCAATTTGCAAAGCATATAAAAATGAGTTTAGAAGCTTCCCAAGATTACAAAACTCAATAAACAAGCAAATGAGCAACTGAATCACCGTCCACATGAAATGGATGCCTGCCCATTCTCTGTTACGATTAACGAGGCCACGCTTTTGGCGCCAACCATCCACTCTCTACTAAGCCAAGTAGGAGGAACTCATTATTCCATCAATAAATTGCTAGGGTGAGCCGATGAGAGTTGACCAATGCTATCATTTATTCATAGGACTCATTATTCCATCAGTGGCGCTTCCCTCTGCGCCTCTCAACAGCAATAATTATGACCATCTAAATTAACCCAAAAGCCTACAATATTCCACCCTATCATGCTATAGGGTCTGCAGAGATTTTAGAGAATAACTTTCAGTAAAAACCGAAAAAGTTCTTTGAATAATACTCCCTCCGATCCCTAATGTAAGAGCTAGCCGCAAAAAAAAACGCTTCTTAAGAAAACATGTGAATGTTAGTTGGATGTCTGGAGTTAATGCTTCTTTTCCAAAATTGCCCATATTTATTATGGTACTTTAAGAGAGAGAAATTCATAAGCATTTATAAATATGAAAGAGAGTTAGGGGTAAAGTAGGAAAAATGCATTAAATGAGGAGAAAATGTGGGGTGAGCTCTTATATTAGGGATCAAAACCATTCAAATTTTGGGTTCTTACATTAACAGAGTCGCTGAGTGGTTAGATGATTATCATGATAAAAGCTTTTTACCCTACCATGCTATAGGGTCTGCATAGATTTTAGAGAATAACTTTTAGTAAAAACCGAAAAAGTTCTTTAAATAATAGATTTTTAAGATAATAGATTTTGTGAAAAATAGAGTCGCTGAGCAGTTAGATAATTATCATAATAAAAGCTTTTTACGTGTAAATTATTAAAAAATGCATAAGGTTAATGTGTGAGGAAAGAGAGAGAATAAGAGCATCCGTCAAAACATATTTCTTAAGAAAACATGTGATTTGCTAGTTAAGTGTTTGAAGGTAATATTTTTTTTTGGAACATTGCCAAAGATGGCGTAATGACACATGATATGAATCTTGTCATTCCACCACAAAAGTTTAAACCAATGTATTGGGGACATAACTCACAATATATATCATTATTTCGAGTTTGATAGATCCGATATGATTTTTTGGGTTACTCAATAAAAGTAGAGTGAGAAAGAACATTAAATGAAGAGTGAATGTGCGATGAACTCTTATATTTTGAAATAAAATCATTCAAATATTATATTAGACTCTTATATTAGATTTTAAAGGGAGTAATCAATTAAATGCTACTCCTACCATCCTTGACTATGAAAATGTTTTCCAACCCCCAACCAACTTTGCAAGAATCAAACCTTTAGCAGCTAAAGAGTATTGGGCTTAAATCTCAGTAAAGAGCCCAATATTATAGGCCCAAAAGAGTAAAAGCCCATATGAAAGCAAATCAGTCTCTACTCTCTAGTTCTACTCTCCACCTTCCCAACGTAACCCTCCTCTCCTCGCCGTCGCATCGAACGCCGTCGTTCTCCAATCATGAATACGATGATGCAACCGTACGGGCGAACGAAGAGCGTGGTGAAGCGATCGAAGAAGTACTTAGAAGAAGCGCTTTACAGGAGATTACTGAAGGAAGGAGGATCCGAAGTGACCGTACGGAAGAAGCTGAACGAGTTCTTAAAGAGTAAGAAGCGCGTTTTCAAATGGGAGGTCGGCGATACTCTCAAGATACTTCGCTCTCGTAAACTCTACGGTCCTGCTCTCAAGGCATGTCTCTTTTTATTTATTTTTAAATTTTAAATGGAAATGTATTTTTCTCTCTAAGCTAAGCTAGTTTATTTCACTTAATGCTAATACACGAAATACATTGTGATTGTGATTAAGTGGTTCATTTGGCTTCGTTAATTTCTCTAAAAATACAGTGTTATATGTTTCGCTTTCAAACAGTTCTTTGATGATTCATGTGATGAATTGTATGAATTCGTTATCCGTTTTGTTATCATTACTGCCTGTCCAGGAGGCAAATAATAACTATTGAGAATCCTAAGAAAGGGAAATGAACCACTCCATTGTAACATATTTTGTATATTAATCGATCGTATGTTTGTTTTTAAGTCAAAATAAATTAGTTTAGAGGAAAAATTTAGGAAAATCAATTTTAATTACTATCTCTGTTCCCAAGTATAAGATCATTTTTCCTAATTTGATTAGATTGAGGATGTTAGTTATTGACATATGATATTATCAATTTATCCTAACTATATACATCTGTTTGATGTTATAAATAAGCATTATTAAGGTTAATTTGGAAAATAGTTGGGAAAAATTAGAAAATGTCTTTACATTTAGGAACTAATTGAAATTTAAAAGTGATCTTATATTTCAGAACGGAGGGAGTTCCTTATTTTAGTTTTTTTACGATTCTCCAAAAAAGTCAACTAGGTCTTGTATTTAGGACCGGAGGGAGTACTATTCTAGTGTGAAATGTGATTTCATACTTTGGTAACATATAGGTTTGTGGTATGTCTAATGGATCATGGCTCTTATTCTCTTGTGTTACAGCTATCAGAAGCCATGGCTAAGAGGAGTATGAACAAGACTGTGAGTGACCATGCTATACATTTGGACCTGCTAGCGAAAGCTCGTGGTGTTGCGGCTGCGGAAGGGTACTTTGTTGAGCTTCCTGAATCGGCGAAAAATCACCTTTGTTATGGTGCCCTTTTGAATGTCTACTGCAAAGAGTTGATGACTGAGGAGGCTGAGGGGCTGCTGGAGAAGATGAAGGAGCTCAATCTTTCTATTACTTCCATGCCTTACAACAGCCTTATGACTCTCTATACAAAAGTTGGGCAACCAGAGAAGGTCCCCACCATTATACAGGAAATGAAGGCTGGCAATGTCACGCTAGATTCGTACACATACAATGTCTGGATGAGAGCCCTTGCTGCAATGGATGATATGTATGGTGTCGATAGGGTTATCGATGAGATGAAGAGGGATGGTCGAGTTACCGGAGATTGGACGACATATAGTAATTTGGCATCAATTTATGTTGATGCTGGCTTGTTTGAGAAGGCTGAATGGGCACTCAAGGAATTGGAGAAGAGAAATGATCGCAGGGAGCTTACTGCTTACCAGTTTCTACTAACCTTGTATGGGCGAATTGGAAAAGTGCTTGAGGTCTATAGGGTCTGGCGTTCTCTGAGGCTGGCATTTCCTAAAACTGCAAACATAAGCTACCTGAACATGATTCACACATTGGTTAACTTGAATGATCTTCCAGGAGCAGAAAAAACCTTCCGGGAATGGGAATCTGGGTCCCCCAAGTATGATATCCGAATTGTAAATGCTTTGCTTAGAGGTTATGCCAAGCAAAATTTGATAGAGAAGGCTGAAGAGCTTAAGGAGAGGGCTCGGAGGCAAGGGGCAAAGCCTAATGCTAAAACCTGGGAGACCTTTATGGACTACCATTTGAGAAGAGGGGACTTCAAGCTTGCAGTGGATTGCATAGATAAAGCTGTATCTATTGGTAGAGGGAATTGTGAGAAGTGGACCCCACCATCCGAGATTATTAACACTATGATGAGCCATTTTGAGCAAGAGAAGGATGTTGATGGTGCCGAAGGTTTTATAGATATCCTGAAGAATTCTGTGGATTCCCTAGGTGCTGAGGTGTTTGAATCTCTCATTAGAACTTATGCGGCTGCTGGTAAGACCAGCTCGATAATGCGGCGACGAATGAAGATGGAAAATGTGGACTTGAGTGAAGACAGCAAGAAGTTGCTTGATGCAATAAGTGTGGATTAATTCATGTCTGGGAATTCCCTTAGAAGTTACAATTGTTATGGAGGAAAATGTCAGACCCTGGGGTGTCTCCAATCTTTACTTTGGCAATAAAACTGGAAATTCTGCTGAAAATTTTTGACATGAATTCCACCTTGGAGGGTCTTTTGCTGATTTTCCCATTGTTCTGCAGCCACATTCTTTTACGATTATTACTGTAGGATTGCTCCGATTTTAGAGCAAGGTTGCTAGATAGAACTGTCCCTGTATCTGAAGTCCGGAAAAAGTTTGTTCATGGGAATCTGATCAAGATATTTTGTGATAATTATTTCAATATGTTGTAGATTTATTTATCAGAAGTTCTCGGCAAATTCACACCATTTGGAACATAAATATTGGACTGGTCCCTGCAGTTCTCTTACAAAAAAAGTTTTAAATTCCTTGAGAATTAACGAACTTGTTAAAAGTGGATTTAGTTTTCACTTAATACCAATGGATAGGACATTGCTGTCCAATTTTGATTCAGAAGGCTGTTCTTTGCTATTCAACTATTCATAGACGTCCAGTACTTTTGGGCTGTTTGGATGCCTATTCTCAAAACAGTTTTCTTGTTTTGCAGAACAAAAATACAAGAACCTGTTTAATGTGTTTTCATAAAGTAGTTTTTGAAAACATGAGTGCTAATACTTGTTTTTAAAAGTAGATTTTAGGAAGCAGCTCAGAGATGTTCTTAGAATAATTTTCTGTTCTCTCCCTGAATCTCGCATCTTACTCTGACTTGATTCTTTGGGTTCTTTTCGACCCTGTGCTTCTCTCCCACACGAACCCTAATAACCAATGAAAGTCACAGGTAATACTCTTTTCTTCTTCTTCATCATCTTCCTCCTCCTCTTCTTCTGTTAGTTTCGATTTTTGCATTTGGATCTGGAATTAGTTGATACTTTATGGAAATTTCGTTTTTTTGCTATGAGATATGAATGTTCTAGATTTTTTCTTTATCTAATTTGAAGTTTATTTGTGTTAACAAATCAGTTGTTATGGTGGCATTAAGTTTGATTGATATTGATAGTTGATTTGAGAGCTTGATTACAAATTATCGTATTCATCATTATCGGTGGCCTCTTCTTCGTATTTTGGCTGAAACTTTAGATTAAGCTGAAGCTATAAACAAACATTCCATAAAATGGCAATGTTCTTTGTGAGCTTCGCTTGAGAGAGGATCAAGAAGTGGTCTTTCAACAATCTGTTATAATAGCAATGATCTATTGATTTGCTTTTTTATGCTATGGATTGGGTCTCTGATATAGTAGTGTGACAACTCTTCGTGTGAATAATCACAAAAGTGGTAGGAACTTTGATTTAATGAAGGATGCATGCTTTAAAGAGTTTTTTATCTGTTTATCATAATAGTGTCATGATAGGTTAACCACTGAATTTAATGTTTCATTAACTGTATAGTAGTTCTAATAGAATTATATCACAAGGCATTTAGGAGTATAGTTCCAGATTGGCTGAGATTCTTGAGTCCTAATACTAATGCTTAAACTGAATGAAGAAGTCCTATGATTATAGATGATGTTTTAAAGGTCTTCAAGGGATAAATATACTTCGGTAATCAAATGGGATTAGAACATGGATCCACGCATGAGTACAATGACATCATGTGATCCATGTAGCCAATTGTTGTTCTTGTAATCAAGAGGATTAGAGATTTTGGTCAAAAAAAAATCAAGGGGATTAGAGATTACAGATTCATAGATAAACTATGAAAAAATCGCTTGGAAATGGGGGTCTTTGTTATTATAGATATGCACGTTGAAATGAAGGTTTACATTTTGATATATGAGCTACACAATATCAGATTTTAAAGATCAGTTGTGAGATGAAATCTGATGAGTAGATTGAATAGTTCTCTGGTTTGTAATTTTTAACATTTGAACATTGATGAATCTGCCATTTCAATGAACTTGTGATGTCTGGTGCTGATTTTATCCCTAAATGCTAAGCAATTGTTTGGCTTATTACTTGGAGGTTTTAGACTTAGATATTAGAAATTGTGCTGAAGTGTAAAAAAACCTAAGATTGCTAGTGAGGGATTATTTTGCTTATTCATTCATTACAAGTCCTGCTTCTTTATGTAGAATACCAGATGTTTGATTTAAGTCTCAGCTCACAAACCTAGCTACTCCCTCCGTTCCTAAATATAAGATCACTTCCTATTTTATCTCAATTTTTGCCCAAACTACCCTCATACTTCCTCTTTTCATTGAAAATCCCTCCTCATTTTAAAGTTAAGTAATTGAGGAGATTTTGGGAAGATCATGTAATTTTATTGTCTTCCTTAATCTCCTCAAATTTACCAAAGTGATCTTATATTTAGGAACGGAGGGAGTATATTGGTCTTTAAACACTGCTTAAAATGACACTTATATGTATTAGGTGTTACTCCCTCCGGTCCTAAATATAAAATCTAGTTGACTTTTTTAGAAAATCCTAAAATAGCAAAATAAGTTAATTATAAATTGATTTACCTAATTTTTTCCCCTTAGACTAGTTTATTTTACCTATAAACTAATGGATAATCTAAAAGTATATCAAATGTGTCATGATTTAATGGCCTATTTCGCAACCTTAACCTCTTCAAAAAAAAGTCAACTAGATTTTATATTTAGGACCGGAGGGAGTATTTGTTTTTGGCAATCATTTTCGCTCGCCCACAATTTGATCTAGTAGCTACAATGAACCTTATCTTGGAATATAGCTCTCTGGAGAATTCCCTCAGTTTCATATTGTGGAACTATTTCATTGCCTCTTTTCTGATGGATTCTGAAGGGCCTGTCCCCCTTCAAATTTACGTAGACAAATCTTTTTTGGTTTGCCCAGAAATTTTCCTTCCATTACGTAACTGTTATAACCTCAATATGGGAGCTTCTAATTTTCACTAAAAAATTATTGCCTTTCTACTGAGAAAGTGATAGGGAAAATTAATATGAGGTATCTCATAAGGGACTTAATACTAGAAAGGTCTCAATAACTCTTCATATTAAAGTAGGGTCCCCAGAGGTCTTACTTTAATATATTCGAAATACTTAAAGATCATTTTGCCCCTGAAGTATTTGTCCCTGGAGTATGTATGTCATATCATAAATAATGTCAAATCAGTTGATAAAAAAAATAATGTCAAATCAAAAACTTGTTTCTTTTTTAAAAAACATCAGGTTAAGGGACATATTTGTCCCTGAAGTATATATGGAGGACCATATATGTCCCTTAAGTGTTTTTAGGTCCATATTTACCCCTAAAATATGCATGGATGATAATAGTTGTCATTTACTGTTAAAATGTTAATGGTCAAATATGATTTTTTGTGTATACTTTAGGGGTAATTATGACCCTTTATATATACTTTTGGGACAAATATAACCCTTTGTACATCAAGGGTAGATATGATCATTCGTGAACTCTTCCGGGGGGTATTTGAGCATAAAAATAGTGCAAGGAAATCTATGGTTCTTTGTGCACACTCTAAGGGCAAATATGACACTTAACTAAACAAACACCTTTTTTGTGTTTTTTATTTTCAAAACTTGTTCTTAAAAATAGTTTTCAAAAGCTGTTTTAAAAACCAAAAATCGAAAACTGAACCAAACTTGTTTTGGGCCTAACACGATAACAAAAATCAAATTAACCATTACAAGAGAGTACAAGAGAGGCCCTAGAAACCCGAACAAAAAAAATCAAAGGCAAAACATATATATTGAAGAAATGAAGAATGTAATAGTACTCCCTCTGTTTTTTTCTCAAGAATATCCCCACTTGTATGTTAAATGAGACTAATTTCTCGCTGCTCAGAAGTCCCATATAGGGATAGATAATTCGCATGTGAATTTTCTCCATTCACAAGCGTTGGGATCAAACCTCGGCTTTTAAATAGTAGACATATTTGAAGAGATGAGTTTTAATCCTAAATATAAGGTCTATTTTTAATTTGTGTCATTTTTTTGAAAATTATTCTCATTGATGCTCCTTCAATATTATTGGGTTGTTTAGGAAAAACATATCAAATAACTTAACTAATATTCTTATTTTACTTAAATTAGGTAAATAAATCTTATATCTATTAATGGAGAAATATTATCCAACGTGCAAAAAGAAAATTAAGGAAGTGAAGTAGCCATTTACATTAGAATTTACAAGAATCCTGGAAGTGGGGATAAAATGTTAACGAAGAGTATATATGTTAAATAAAAGAGTATGAAAAAGTATTAAACATCGTTAGCCTCGTTTTATAAATTGGTATAAATTTAACTCAAATTTTCTCTTCCCTCTCTTTGAAATCCCTTACAATAAACAATGCAACCCCTTAATTATATATGTTTTTGTATTCTCATGCATCCGAATATACTGATATAATTTTGCTTTCATGAAAAAAATTAATGATAATATTTTATCTTGATTTTTTAATTATTGTTTTGTATTTGTGGTCCTACTTAACATCTTTGTTCGCCAGGGTTTAAAATATAAGCTGGAAAACCCCATATTATAAACACATAATTATTTTAAATGTAATAATCATATTGCAAATGATAAATTATAAAAATATACGAAATTAGCTTAGTTATATACTTATATGATAGAAAATAATTAAAAATTAAAATATTTAGGACCATTTAATTTTGGGGTAGTTTAGGGCCATTTTGAAAAACTTGTGGAGTGCAAAGAGATCGACCACGCAAGCAAAAGTGGGGGTAGGGGGAGAGCTCATGCGTATATGAGGAATTGATGAAACTACAATGAGTTTTTTTTTTTTAATAAAAACAAGGGAAAATTAATTTGTAGTCCTCACAAGAGATTTAATAGTAGAAAAGTTTCATAAACTCCACATATTAAAGTAGGGTCACTAGGGACCTTACTTTAATACAAAAAGACCAGATTGCCCCTGCTTCCTTGCCCATGAACTTATTATACATGCGCATGACCTTGTCATTCTTACCCATGACCTCGTCAATGCTTACTCATTAACTTGTCACAGGGTGGATCATGACCTTGTTAGAGTTGCACATGATCTTGTTATACGTGTACATGACCTCGTCATTCCCCACCCATGACCTTGTCATAGAGAGGGACAATCTAGTTTTTTTGTATTTAAAGTATATTAAAGTAAGGTCCCTAGGGACCCTACTTTAATATGTGGAGTTTATGAGACTTTTCTACGATTAAGTCCCTTATGAGGGACTACAAATTAATTTTCCCTAAAAACAATGAGCTTTATGCTACACATACTTTTTTTTTAAAAAAAATGGTGATTATTATTATTATTATTATTATCATCATCATCATCATCATCATCATTATAAGTAGTAGTAGTTACCAATTATTGACCTTATAGCTAATTTAAGTGTGATTAAGGGACGACGGAGGGTGATATGTTGTGGGTAGAATATGTAGAACATAATGTAAAAGAAATTAATTAAGGTTTAGCCATTTTTTAATTTGGATTTTCATAATGAATTTAAGAAATTATGACAGTTTTATATTTATTTGACTTAGTTGAGAATTTATCCATATTAGTGTTCCTGTCATTTTTAACAACCATTCATAATTATTTAATTTTAATTGGAAATGCAATTTCAATTTATATTACATCTAATTTCATTGTAAGCAATTTGAGATTTTATTTTAGAATAAAATTTAAATTTGAGAATTTAAGTATTTTATGGATATTAATTGGAAAAAATTTATGAGATAAAGGTTTTGCCTAAAAAATTAAATTTAGTATGTTGAAAATAGGTATTCTCGAAATTTTGAGTATTTTGTATATTTACACGCTAAAACAATTAGCAAAGTGAAACTGAATTTCTTATTCACCTCCAACGTTTCCGTGATTCTATCTGACCAAGACACTCATAAGTTCCCTATTCAAATGATTGCACTCGTCATCTCTTTCTGATCAAAAAATAATTAACAAAGTTGTTACAATTTTGGTATCAGAGTTATAAATTACACACAAAATTCTTTATACTTCTCCCTCCATTGACTAGTTTCACTAATAGTAAACCATAGCTTTGATACCAAAATTGTAACTACTCTACTGAATTTTGCTATCAGAGCTATAGTTTACATAAAATATTCAAATGATTTTTGAGAAAGTTTTATTGATTGAATCTTACATATTTTCAACCTACTAAATATCATTCCCTAGACAATTTCCCTTATCCCATAAATCTTTTCAACTAATCTTCATAGACTCCTCAAAACCTTAAATTTAAATTTTATCCTCATATCTAATCAAATCTCACATTCAAATTAAATAGGGTAAAAATGCAAAAATGATACTACCTCCGGTCCTAAATATAGGACCTAGATGACTTTTTTTTGGAGAGGTTAAGGTTGCAAAATAGTCTATTAAATGATGACATATTTGATATATTTTTAGATCATTCATTAGTTTATAAGTAAAATAAACTAGTTTAAGAGAAAAAAATTAGGTAAATCAATTTATAATTAACTTATTTTGCCTTTTTTTAGGATTTTTCAAAAAAGTCAATTAGGTCTTATATTTAGGACCGGAGGGAGTACTAAACTTTACCCAAAATTGCGTTTCTAATAATAAAGTTCTGCGAGGTGCAAAAATAGTATCCAAATTGGGATCTAAGTGCAAATATAGTATTTTCACTTTAGGGAGATAAAATTTAGATATGGGATAGAGAATTAGAAGTCTTTGTTTTGTGTGGCTTGTTGGTTGATTTGGAGGCGGAGGAATGAAGTTATTTACAATAATTCTTGTCCTTGTTTTTATGAAGTGTGACTAAGATAAGGGGCATAATTCGTTGCGTGTTAAGAGCCAAAGAGTTGTTAGAGGGTCCGAGAAGTGTGCAACACTTTCTATAATCGAGCATAGATGCAGGTTCAGACTCATGCAGGACATAGTTAATTAAAGGAAAAAACTTACCTCCAGTGCAGTACATCAAGTACAACCAGTGTACCACTAATTAAGTGACACATGTACAATATTTCATACACCCACCACACCCTATCACTCTCCCTTCCTCCTTCCTCCTCCCCTCTCTTCTCCATCCCTTCGGCCCTCTCTCCTCCCTTCACCCTATGTGCAGAGATCCCTTCCCTCAACTCTCCCTCTCCTTTCACCCACCGCCCCTCCCCCACCGTTTCCACCGCCACCCAACATCCCCCACACCCACTAATAGTTGTTGCCCCTTTCCTCTATCAGATCTGGCGGCTCCGGCGACGGAGTCAAAGTCGGCGACGACAAGAGAGAGAGAATGACGAGGCTTGTGTGGTGACGAAGGGCGGAGGATACGACGGAGGGAAAGGGAGGAACGGCGCTAGCTACTGTGGTGACGAGAAGACAACAGTGAACGGAGACTGTGGGCGGTGGTGATGGAGGGCGAAATGGGAGCTGGTTATTTGGGGAAGAAGAAGACGAAGGGAAGATAGGAATAGAGGAGCATGAACGATGAATGTATGGGGTTTGGTGGTGGTGGTGGTGAGGGCGGCGGTGGTGGTCGGAGAGGTTGTTATTGGCGACGTGGCAAGCAATGGAAGAGGGGAGAGTGGTAGGTGATTCGGTGATGAAGGAGAAAGCTTTTGAGAAGAAAGAGAAAAACTGGTTGTTTGTTGGGGGAGCACGATGGTATTGTGGTGGTGGATGAGTAGTGCGTGAATGTAGAAGGAGAGAGAAAGAGAGGAGAGAAGGTAGGGAGAGTGATATGGTGTGGTGAGTGTATGAAACATTGTACATGTGTCACTTAATTAATGGTACACTGGTTGTACTTGATGTACTGCCCTGGAGGTAAGTATGACCCTTAATTAAACTTTAGTTTTATTTTATTTTACTTTTAGTTTTGTATTTTAACTTCCTTATGTATAAAAAAAAATTGGATATAGAAAGACTCTTATGCCCTTCATTAAATTTTATTTAGTGAGGGAGGAATGAGGGCATAAAAGTCTTTTTATATCTAAATTTTATTTTCTTCAAGTGAAAATAATATATTTGCACCTGAACCCCAAGTTTAGTAATTTTTTGCACCTCACGATCCTTTAGTATTAGAAGCGCAATTTTGGGTAAAGTTTAGTATCATTTTTGCACCTTCACCCAATTAAATATATCAAAACTGAATCAAATTTTCAAATTCAAATTAGACATTAAATTGAAATTGCATCTACCAATTGAAATTAATTGATTATGCATTGTTCTTAAAAATAAGGAGAATACTAACATCTATAAATCCTCAACCAACTCAAATAAATATAAAATTTCCATAATTTCTTAAATTCATTATGAAAATCCTAATTAAAAAACTGCTAAACCTTAATTAATTTTTTTTAGACACAATCTGGTTAATTTCTTCAAACATTAGCATGCCTGGTTTACGACAAGAAGACTATATTATTTATAAACATTACTCTTCTTTTCTAAAATATAAGTTATTTTCAAAGCTCACCAAGTAATCAGATTACTTCAAAAGAGTAATTACTTTGTTAAATATGTCTATATTTGTATTCAAAACAAGTTTTGATTTCATACCTAGCTATTTGAATCTGTCTCACTATTTCCCCCTTTATTATATCTATTGTGTACCATAATTAATAGGTGTAAAATTAAAGATGGTAATTAATATTTTCATGGTACAATATAAGTCACTTATAACAAGCTAGTTTCATTAAAATAAAAAAACTTCAAATCTCATCAACTTTTCTCAAAATTAAATACTTTTAAATTTTTCTCCTATTTTATGGTGCAAAGTGCTTACAATAATAATAAATAATTAAGGGGTTTACGTGTCATGCTTCAAAACTGACAAGGAAACATGTCACATAGATAATGAGTCAAGAGCCTTTGCCGTTAGATTGTGGGTGAATCAAACCCTTTGTTATAATTTTGTCACACAAAAATAAAAGGTAAAATTAAACATATATGACTTATAACTACGTTTAAAAATCTGTCCTTGCAATATAAATATGAATAATAGGGCCATATAATGAGTAACTCTCCGTCTCCACACGGCTTATTTTATAGACCTACAGTATTTTAGGAGGCGCCCTATATTTTGGATCCGATGGTGTTGCCTTCATCACTAAAGAGAACTTCTCATCATCATATGTGTGTTTATTATATGTTTATATCTCGTACAAATTAAAACATGTTAATATCATACAGCATAATATGCTGTAAAAGAAGACAATAAGTAGGAGGGATCATCGGACAAGTGAAAGCATTAGTACATGAAA
This sequence comes from Mimosa pudica, assembly GCA_029929735.1. Lineage (NCBI taxonomy): Eukaryota > Viridiplantae > Streptophyta > Magnoliopsida > Fabales > Fabaceae > Mimosa > Mimosa pudica. Next base: position 5,434,745 of record JAKELP010000017.1, on the reverse strand, counting down.
AGAAGTAGATAGCAATGGAATGAACAAGGATGGGGGGCCTGTGGAAAAAGTTATGATAGAGGGCATGCTATACGCATTTGCTTGAGGATTAAGTTTGAGTAAATATAATGTGATTCCTTCCCCACCAACACCATCACCTCTTCTTAGCTTCCAAGTCATTCCTTCTTCCCCCACTTCCCACTTCACATTTTTACTCATTTCTTCCTATTCTCATCATATAAATGAAATCATTTGAAATAATAATCGGTTAAAAATATTGTGATAATTTACTATTATAAAAATTGTCAAAGTGAATTAATTATTTTTAAATTGTACCCCTTTTTGCCAAACACATGATTTTTGTGTCTTTAAGACATCTTTTTTCATCAAGTAGTTGATTTTTTGCGTGCGTGTTACATTAGTTGAATTTGATAAAGGGAGAAATGAATTATTCACGTTCCATGCAAAATTTCATTCATCATGTCCCCCATAAAAAAAGCTTTTTCACAATTCAATTCCTAAAAATTTTGAAACTTCTTGGATGGGAGTCTAATCATCGATCATCACTTGCAATGTACTGGTAATCAACACAAATTGCTAGAGAGCTGCCACCAGAGCTCCAGTGCTATATCGGGTAGATAGGTACCAGTAAATGAAATTGTATAGCTGATCACTAATGTTTTCTTTTTGTACTCTCCTAATTATTTAGCATAATATATAACCATGAAAATGGAGGTAGTGTAGGGCACCATTGCAGCTCTGCGGGAAAACAAATATATAGATGTTCATCATTAACAAGAGATACTATTGATGGCAGACATGCATGTATATATTATGTATATTCCCAATAAAGATAGCTTTATACCGTAATCTTCAAGTAAAAGATATTTCCTAACAATCAAACTACGTACGTAATCTATCTGAGCTATGTTTTCTTCATGATTTATTTACCCCTTTTAATTTATGCCATCATATTAGGCATAATTACTCACCGCTCTCATAATCTTGCCCTTCTCTTATTCCATATAAAGAAAGTTGAATTGCTCAAAATCTAGAGACTTGTAAACAAATCTGGTAGGCCACGTCCTTTATATATGGTCTAACAAAATAAACAAACACTTCATCAAATTTTAATCCCATTCGTAAGCGTAACTAAAAGCTTTAATTTAATTAAATGAATAGGATCATGGCTTATATGTCATGCTAAATGAACCCTATCTAGTTTAATGCACATGTTATTGAAATTTAAATACTTAAAAAGTCAAATATAAAATTATATGAGATGTTAATGGGGTAGAAAGAGATGTTATTTATATGGACATGATGACATAGGGTCATGAACAGATAGAGAGAGAGAGAGAGAGAGAAAGAAAAAAGGAAAAGAAAAGGAAATGGACAAGCAGTGCAATGACGAATGGATCATATATTTACTATTCCTCTTTCAAAATTTTTACAAGAGTTTTGGTATAATCAATGGATGACCTATTAGCTAAAATGAAGAAAAGAAAAGAAAAAGATTAATTAAAAATAAATATAATATGAATGACACAAGGGTCATTATAACCTTGAGAAGTAAACCCATATAACCCACACCCAAGATTGCCAAAAAAAAAACTTCACCTCTACCTTGTGGTATGGTGAATTATGACATTCAATGCCCAAGTTTAAGGACACTTATCATTTTTTCCAGGACCACCATAATAAAAATAGTTCCCCCACACATTATTAATCCCACCTTGGATGTCATAACAATTGGGATGATCCGCCAAGACACGAAGATTGGCCAATGGAATTAAGTTGTTATCATAATCCACAACTTGCAAGTTCCTAAAATAAGAGGCCTTTCCAAACCCTTCGCCAGCAAAATGGCCACTTCCCATTTGGGTCGAAGTGTGTGCCCCGGATGGATCCGAATTCACAACTTCCCCTCCAAATTGAACCATGCTTGCATGATCTTGTAGATGTGTGAACAAAAATGATGGCCAATACCCGACTAGAATACCCGACCCGAATTCCAGCCACCAGTTCCCATGCTTTGGATCCTTCACACACAAACCAAAAACAAAACACCAAATTATTACCTCTTATTCAAATATATTCCCTCATGTATGTAAAATATAATTATTGTATAGTTGATATTAATCTTAGATATAGGACTTATTACTCTATTAGTTTTAAAATATAGTATGATTTATTGACCTAATTTGATTGGATAAGGAATATTACTTAAGCTTGTTAGTATAAAATATTATTCTAAAACACCTTAATCATCTTCCTAAATTTCCTCAATCCACCGCTTACTTGACATTAGTTGAAAGATAATCTATCTTTAAAGGTAAATTTGAAAAAGATTGACTATAATTAGAATTAAGTCTTATATTTACGACCCATTTGTATCCTATATTAAGGAAACAAGTGAGTAATATTGTCCATTACAATTTATCGGAAGACTTGAAAATTGAAATCTAATGTTGTGTGTACTTTTACATATGAGTAAAATTGAAAAAATAACCGTTCTTAGAAATAGTTAATGATTCAACCACCTATAATTTAATTAAATATCTTTTAATCAAGTCATAAGAAAGATATTTAGCTAATTTAGTTAAATTAAAAATTTGTACTTTTACATATGAGTAAAATTGAAAAAATAACTGTTCTTAGAAATAGTTAATGATTCAAGCACCTATAATTTAATTTAATATCTTTTATATCAAGTCATAAGAGAGATATTTAGCTAACTTAGATGAATTAAAAATTTATTCAAATTACTTAATTGCAACAATTTCACCTGATCTAAAAAATACATCTATATATTATATTATATTTTGGTTTATAAGTTAAGGAAAATAGTTTTGAAAAATGAAAAATATTTAAGATAAAACTGAAAGATGCTCAAAATAAGAGAAACCTCGACCTAACCCATAATTAGAACCTGAGGAGTATACTTTTCCTATGTACTATAAATAATAATATAATATTAACAATGAATAAAATGAAAGGTGTTATAGACATAATTATGAATACAAGCATGCTGGTCAGCTTGAGAAGCGAAACGGGTCAAAAAGTAAGGAAAGGAAAAGGAGGGTAATGGAATTTGTGTTTTTAAATAGATGAATTTTGTTATAATAATGGTGAGATGAGGAAAAAATATAATATAATGAAAAAGGGATAATGGAGAAGAGAAGGCTCAGAAGGACTTTGGTGGGAAAAGAGAAAAAGTGAATCTTAAAAAGAAGCAAAGCATATAATTCGAAGTCACCAGTGCATGCGAACTAGGACTAGACACACATGGTTCGAAAATTTGTGCACTTATTACCGTCTTCTGTAAAAAATTATCCAAAGAATAAATTTTGGTAGGTAAACTTATCTATATAATTATATGCATGTATTAACTTTTTCCAAAAAGAAAGAAATGGCTATATTCACAATGTTCGAAATAGTGGAGAGGCCACTATTGAATATGTTGACCATCCTTTCCATTTGACCATTAAATCTATCATTCACTTTCTCTAAACTTAAAGAAAATGTATGAAGATCGGACGGAGATGGTTAATTTTCTTGGTCGACCTTCTATTCGTAAATTGGGACCACAATGTCATTGTCATATTCATTGGTTTTGGATTCAAACCAACACTCATCCTAAAAATAATTTTTTTATTATTAGTAAAATAAAACAGCAAAAACTTAACTATCTTAATAATATGTTTTATCCATAGGATCAAGCTGGACAAAGTTTAACTTTTTCAACCAATAACCATCTGAATTGCCACAACACTCTATTCTCTAATCAAAAAATAACTCAACTAAGCTATGTCTACATCATCAAACAGTCAGCCGTTTGTCTCTTAATAAAATAAGTGATTAGGTTCTGTATATCCTAATCCTTATGTATGAAGTAAACTTATTTGGAAAGGATATATCTTTTGTCACTCTCATCTTTAGAGATTGTAGTATATTTGGCAAGTTAAAAATTTCTTATCTTAAGAAAAATGGTTCAATATCATTTTGTCAAATGAACAATTACCTAAATATAAATCAACACCATAAACAACAAAAGGTATCTACATCCCAACAAATAATTAAAAAATATCATTTTGGACAAAACTAATAATTTTTTCCTAATTGCCATATGATAGTAGTCATGTGTGTATAATTCATTGGATATTATTTATTGTGTCATCTGGTAATTGTTCATTGAAAAAAAGATATTTAACCCTATAAATTTACTCCTTCTAATAATTAATGTAAGATATATTCATTTAATTTAGAACATTAAAGAAATTAGAATGAATTTCTACTTATATTATAGTATATAAATGACAGAATATTTCTTAAATACTTCTGTGTAACATAAGAGTATATATCACTATGTAAGTTAGACAAATTAATTTAAATAAAATATAATTATCAGAGATGAAATGTACAAAATTATTGCATCTAAAAAGTCATTTCCAAACTATGTTATAGTATTTAGGACAATTAGGACATAAATAAGAGGGAGTATAAGATGAGTGAATTTGTTTGTTTTCTTATTTAAGTTTCAAATTTTGCATGAAAAATAAGAGGAAAGGGGAGAACAAAAAGTAAAACGAGGATAAAATAATAAAGGAAAGCGGTATAAATTTCATGAAGAAGGAAAGTTCAATGTACCTTCCAAATGACTAAGCTGATGTCAAATTGACCACCGTTATAGGCAGAAGTGGGTGAGATTGCAGCCCCAATGGCGATTTTATTGTTGGTCTGAACAAAGCCAGAGCACAATAAATTGTAGCACCCTGTTGCTTGATATGCATCACTCTGCAAAAACACAATTAAAATAAAAACATCCAATTACTTACAACTATTGTTTCATTTTAATCCTAAATTCTTCCAATTTCTCTCACAATTCAATCATCAAAATAATACTTTTTTCCCTTCATCTATCTATTAGTTTTACTTACCGTCCAGTAAGTAAAAAATCTGGGGTAATTATCTCCATACAGCTCTGGGCTAACCTGAAAAAATATAAATAAATGAATAAATAATTTCCATTGATTCATTAAATTCTGTGACGTCATACTGCAACTTATTAACATGATGAATGAAATTGAATGAATGTAGGTAGTTGAGCTAATTAACTCCGTTTTAAATTCTTAACCATATTTGCTGCATTTAAGAAAAATCCTGACAGCTATTAATAGTGAAAAAATAAATTCAACAATACTGTAAAAATTCCACATAATAAAATATTTATGCGCATTTTTGCATGATGGCAGAGTAAAAGATTTAAATACCTGCCAGCCAGCTTCAATAGTATTGAGATCATCCCCAAAAGAGCCAGAGATGACCCAAATTTGAGATAAACTGAATTCATATTGATTTGCCACATCAGGGGCCCACACGTTTATACTTGCTTTTGCTCCATAATACTCTTCTCCACTCACATATCCTACTGCATGCTGAATCAAGCACACTCTCTGAATTAAGCCTTTGATGATATATGATGATGCATTCAAACAAAAAATAAAAAGAGTAATTATAAATTAAACTGCATTGGAGTTTGGGGAAGTGAGATTTAAGCAAGCATACAAAATGGCTATATATAGGAATAAGATGAAATGTACCATTGAGAAAATAGTAGAAAAACCCAGATGCCAAATTTGTTAATTCTTGAGTGTATGGTCTGTGTTGGACTGTAACTTTGCTTGGTTTGGTAGCAAAGAAAAAGGGAAAAAGCAAAGAAGAGAAGATAAAAGGAAAAAGAAAAAAGAAAAAAACAAAATCTGGGTTTGTTTTGCTTTCTTCTGTTTTCACTTGTGAAAGAAAAGTACAAACCTCATGTCCATTTGTGTTGGTGTCTCTTCTAACAGTCTTTGGCAATTTTCTTCCAAATCTTTGAACAGAACTTGCTCTAAACACATCTTCTTCTCTTGTTCTTCTGATTGGAATTGTCCCTTCTGGACATGATTCACCAGATAATCTCCATAACTGAAAATTCTCACCAGCAATTCTCCTTTTATAATGCCCTTTTGGTCTCTCTGGAGGATCCTGTAAAAACCCAAAAAAGAAAAATAAAAAAAAAAATAAAAACTTCACTGTCTCAATCAAAAATTCAAAGTTCAATGATTGTCATTAAATTAATTTATGGGAATTACCATTGGTTTCTTTCCTTTTAGCATGGGGTGATCAAAGGCTGGTTGTTGATGAGACACAACACAATCTATGATATCACCATCAGGACTCTACCATAAAACAACAAATTTCAGAACATATATCAATAATGACAACATATAAATAATGTGAAAACTTAAATCTTTTGAAATACCTGAATTATCTTAACAGGGGACTTGTTGATTTGTTGAAGATGAGTTCTTATGGTTCTCAATTTGTGAACCTCTTGTTGTGGTCTAAACGTCTGATTAGCCATTTCTGATGAAGAAATTGCCACAGGAAAAGAAACCATAGTAGCAAAAAGGAGAAGAAAAAAATGTACAAGAGATGACATGATTGAAGTTGAAGAAGAACTCAAACACCAAGTAAAAAAATCAATGCTTGAGAAATATCTGCCTTGTCTTCTCACTTCAAAGTCCATGATCCTACACAGAAGAAGAAGAAGCAAACACTACACTAAGAGCTTCACCATTCCCAAACTTTGTTTAAAGCTTCTTGGGGTTATATTATATTATTGAGAGGTTGAGCTGAATAGTACTGGTGAATCATGTTGAATTATTATAAAACTGTGAGGAAACATAAATATATATTGTGGAGATCAGAGGAGAGAGAAGGAATAGAATGTGTTTCCAGTCTGAGATACAAGGACTGCAACTTTAGCTTTTATGCTGTTCATTTTATAAGGCAAGGGATGATGGTACTGATGATGATTTCTGTTATTCTTCTTCTTTTTTTTTAACTTCACTTTGGGTTTGGGGGTACAGAATGCAATTTACTGTTTCTCAATTCTCAGTGGTATTTCAATGTTCTTTATTGTTTAACTCCTTCCCTTTCTCACTTTCACATGTGTTCTAGTTCTACCCTACATTTCTGGTAAAATTGTATTACAAATTTTTTACTTGAGTTATATATATCTTTAAATATTATAAATCATTATCACTTTTAATGAATTATCTTTTACATTTTCTTGATTGTAAAAACTTGAAAATTTACTGTGAGAACAGTTAGCGATGATTTGTGTGCATGTGGTTTATAGTATGTCGTATTTTTGTTAATAATCTCATTAGACCCATCTACAAGAAAGTATATATGGAACATTTCAATTATAAAAGAATAGCAATGTAACATTCTATAAGGTTAATATTTTATCTTGTTCATATTGATTTATAATTTCAGTTTATAAAATATTAAAATAACTTTTATATTTGAAAATAAAAATAATTCCACCTAGTTTTATATCATCTGAGTTCTATATCAAATCAAAATGTCATGACTCAAATCATTTTATTTTTTATTTATCCATCAGTATTTGACGCTATTAGTTTGAACTCGAGACCACTGGATAAACTATAATAACCTCAATCAATTGATCTAAATGTTTGGTGATGATAAATCGTTTTTGTTTTTCAAGTGGTTGAAGATTCACATAAAACAATTCAATTTTTTTATTAACACAAGAAAGCGTCGGCATTTGAAAAAATGATCGTATAACATTTTAAAAAATAAAATAAAATGTGAATTATTTCATATAAGTCATCAACCAACTAGAATTTTAGTAATAACATGTTTATGGAATATGTATTTTATTTTCAAACCAAATGTAATTCAAACCAATTGTTGGCGTTTTTACTAACAAAATATTTCATTTTTAACACATATATATGCAAACAAAAAATTGGTATTTTTCCTCATTTTAATATAATCTTCTACATATAAATTTATCAGAAGCTTTCATTATTATTTTAATTTTTGTTTGAAAAGGACCAGCTTGTGAAAAATAATACTCTCGTAATATCGAGCTCTTTTGCTTTTGCCATCCTCATAATTAAGGTCCTTAAACATAAGATAACATCTCATGATGGTCTGTTGAAGCATAAATTTTTTTATTACACCAACGTAAACACAATTTTCTCTTAGCTTTATTCACAACTTAAGTTCAAGTAATGGTAACATATGTTAATGCTCATATATAGAGGTAGGTCACATTTATTTATGAGCCTATTATAATTATTATTCTTGGTAGGAGGGTAGCTGTATTTATTTATTCCTTTCATAAGATAGTGATATCACACCACTATCAACATAGAGATAGAGTTTTCTAACATACATATATATATATATATATATATATGTATGTATATATATATGTATATATATATGTGTATTTATTTTTTTGATAAACTTTATCAAAAAAAAATATATATATATATTGATAAACGATTTCTTACTTACCAAAACAATTTCGGTAAATGATCATTTTCACTCATGAAGTATGACAGAAGTATCACTCAACACATATATTAATAAATGATCTCTTATATACTAAACAACTTTTAAAACGTGGATCAATTTTCCCAGACATCTATGGTAAAAGTCGTTAACCTTATGGTCACTCTCTCTTCTCTAAGAGTCATTCTCTCTTCTCTAAGAGTTCCTTAGGGTTTCCCTGCCTTCCTTAGCCGTCTTCTATGGCTTCCCACTGTACTTCTCCATCTTAGCTTCTTTTCTCTGGTCTTATTATGAGACATTAACTATCCATTTATTTTGGTCCATTTTATAAGACACTTGGTAGTTTTCAATGAGCATTAATTACATTTTCCATGTATGTCCATATTTAATGAAGGAATAAGAGACGCGATAATTAGTATATATTGGAATATAGCATAATTGATAAGAACAGTATTGTAAATTACTTGATTTATAAGACATATTTAATGATTTTAACTAACTTTATTGATTTGTGATATTTTATAGTTGGTGACTTATAATAAGAACTAGAGGGATTATGAAAGACAGTTAGTTGAAAAGTAGAGGAAAATACATTAAATAGTGAGAGAATGTAATGTGAGATCTTATATTTTGAATCAAAATAATTCAAATTTTAAGTTATTATATTACTAATTGGAGGGAGTATGTTTGTTTTTAAATATAAGACAGATTTCTCTAAATTTTCACATATTATCCCAATTAGTATTACTCAATAGTGAAGAAGCAAGAAATGGTATAGGAACATGATTAATGTATTTTGGAAATATTATGTAATTTTAACTAAATTAGTTAGTATTATTAATCTAATAATAAAATTAAGTATGGCTAAAGGTCATATCTACATGTCAAGTACATCAGTATCAGTATGAAGGGTCAAATATGTCCCTTAAGTTTTTTTTACCAAATTTGCCCCTGAAATGTACACGAAGGATTATATATTCCCCTGAAATATGTACAAAGGGTCATATTTACCCTAAAATATTCACCAAGGGTCATACATGTCATCTAAGTATGAACAAAAGATCATATTGACTGTTAATATTTAATGCATGGTAAAGGATAAGGCTGCACAAATGACAGGTAGGATCAGTCTGCATATACGTCTTGTCCTAAAATTTTTTGGGCTGACTTTTTGGGCTTAATACCCAGCTCTGTCCTTGTGGTCCAGAATCAAGATCGATACGACACATCCTTTCCTAATGATCATGAACCTTTGAATCTTAAGAAAAAATAATGCAATAAATTAAAAATAAAATAAATTGTGAAAAAGAATTAATAAAATTTTTTGTATGGTGGTGTATTAACTAATAATTATTCTATAATGTATTTTAAAATTATGAAAGAAAATATTTATTAATAAAAAATAATAATATTTTTGGGCCACACCACCCTATCAATCCTGATGCCTATGCCATTGACTTGCCCTACCCGAAAGTCGGGTTTAGTCCTGTTGTAATTGTCTGGTTCCGGGCCAACTCATCCCATTAGTAAATTCCATCAGGGTGGGTAGTACGTGTTGGGCCACTAGGTCTCAGGTTTTTGTGCAGCCTTAGTAAAGGGCGAATATGATATACTTTGCACACTCCTGAAGTAAATTTGGGCAAAAAAGTACTTCAGAGGTAGTAGATATAATCCTCCATGCATATTTTAGAAGAAGATATATGGACCCCAATTAGCTAGGTACATATGACTTATGTATTTTTAAGCAAGGAGAGTGTATAAAACAACTTTTTAAATCAGACTTAAACAGAACTCTATACACCTTATTTATATATTTATTGTGAGAAATTAAAATTAACTCAGAAAAGGGAGATATTAGAATAGACACATACAAGCATAATAAGTCAAGTTTTACATTTTGCAGTGATGCGAGGTGGGTTTGTCCTCCTAGCTAGATGGTAATAGTAGTTTTAAGAAGAGAGATTTAACCTACTATGCTTTCACAATTGTCTACTTATGGCGATGCATGCATATAATATATATTATATCTATGTATGGTAATGCGCGGCGTGGGTTGTTATAAAATGGGTGGTTATGTATAAAATGGGTTGTTATGTGTGTAGAGCTACAGCAATAAATTTGCAGAATGTTCACATTCTTGTGGGATTCGTTAGTCTAAGATGGGCCCAGGAATCATGATGGTGTCTCCCCATTGAATTTCTTTCAAGCTTGAAGCTAATGAAAATAAAAGAGATGTGCCGCAAGTGAATTGAAGGACCCACGTACCCATTTCAACCATTCTTAAGAAGAAAAGAAAACGGTCATTAATTGAAAATATTAAGAAAATCGCGTATCAATTAGTTTAACTCTAATTTATAAAGATGAAATAATTAATTTCTGTCAATTGACTAAATAAAATGTTCTTTTTCTAGAAAAACAATCTCAACTTGCAGTGATACAAAAAATTGTTAATATTATGTTATATATATAATTGGTCAGTGGTCAATTTTTCATAGAAAATTTTAGCTTAGGACAAATTTTGTTGCAGAATTATTTTTTGTCCAATTTTACCTTAGAACTATTAAAATGTGGCAATGTTTTCCTTTCCATTAAAAAATTCAGGTTGACAACTAAAAAGTTGATGTTAACCGTTAATATTTGAACGCTAAAGGAAAGTTGCTCCATTTTAATGTTTCCGGAGCATAATTGAATTAAAAACATCTTTGAGCGCATAATTGATACTAAGCGAATTAAACATTTGAAGCAAACTTGACCCTTACCTACTCTATATGTAATAGAACTTGGGTATAATTTGTATTCATTTTATTGTATGAATGTTGAAAAATTCCGTTGACTGAGACATATGGAGGTACGATTAATATATTGGAGCCTCTGAATGTGTTTAAGCTTTATGATAAACTTCATAATTGCACACACATTTCATCTGAATTTTCTGATTTATCACATGTTTTTGGGAAATAAATAGATACAAATATAGCAATACTCATATGGTAAAGAAAATGATAAGAAATACATGTGTGTGGGATTATGAGTTGAAATTGCTTAAATTTTTTATATATATGTGTTGAGGAGCTCACCATCCCTTTCTAGTTAATGTGAGTAGGAACAAATAGACAAGCATAGATACATCAAAAGAATGAGAGCAATAAACAAAAGAAGAGAAAAAGGGAAGAAAAAGGTTCGCTGGAAGTTAGCCATCAGCGAACGCACCGCGAAGCTGCCCCAAAATGCACCCATTCTCCCAATTTCTTCGCTTGCGGTTCGCAATTAGCGAACGAACAGCCAACCTGCGAAAAAGTGGTTTGCTGGACGTTAGCACTCAGCGAACGAACAGTGAACTTGGGAAAAAAATGAAACTCTGCGTTTTGCACTATTTCCACTCGAAATTTAGGGTTTAAAAGAGGCAAAACAGAGGGAGCTCGACATTCTTCACTTCTTGGACTTCTTGGGGAGCTTTGTGGTGTGCTAGGGCATGGATCTTGGTGGAGACTGAGTTGGGGTTTGAAGCTTTGAAGAGATTTGGGCTTCACATCTTGGTTATTCTTCTCCATTCTCCTTCCCTTACTTTTGTTCAATGTTTATGACTACTATTGTATATTTTCCTTTGGGTTTGTTGAACATGAGTAGCTAAACACTTTGTTTTAGGATTATTTTGAACCCTTGTATGAATTAACTCTTGATTCTTCCTCTCCTTTTGTGATTAATGTTATATATGTGTTTATTTTACCCTTCTCTTAATGCTTCTAAATGTTTGATCACCATTTAGTTGGTTTGTTCATTTGACTTATGACTTGAGAGAGCTAGATTAAGTGTAGAACTTGGGTGAAATAGTGTAAGAACTTGAAATTTGCATGACAAATGGATGGTTTTGTTAAAAAGATAGAGATATACTTATTAACCTTACATAGTCACATTAGGGTTGAAGCTTAAAAATTGAGTTTTGTTAATTGTAACAAGAGATTGAGCAATTAATGGTATTAAACACTTGTTCTTGATTCGACGGAGCGTTTACAAGTACATTTGAACCTAGGTTAGCACATATATAGCTATTAAAAACAATTGTGAGATGAGATCGTTTTAAGGTTAGGAAATACAAGGGGATAAATAATCTTAAGTCCCAATTTACCCTTGAAGTTGGAGAATCACTTGTTTATAATTTTTCTTATTTTTTATATAGTTACCCTTCACATCTTAACATTTGAATCACTCAAATTGAGTGAGAGTGCGATAATCATTACTTGATCGGGTTTTGGGAACGATACTTTCCTTATCACTTTATTACTTGGTGCGACCCGTGCACTTGCGGTGCGAACACTTTACTTTATCCACATTATTAGTAGGGCTGCACAAAAGCCCGGTGGTCCGTTTGGCCCGCCACGACCCGACCCGGTCATATACGAAAAATGGTTCGTCACAATGTGGCCCGGAACCAACCCTATTAGGACATGATTAACCAGACCATCAGGTAGAACAGGACCAGGGCATATGCTCCATGACCAATCGGGCGGCCCGACCCAATTATTTATTAATATTTTTATATTTTTTTATTATTTATTAATATTTTTTATAAAAAAATGTTATTAATTTTTCTATTAAATGTTTTTTTCTTAACTTGTTTCTATTATAATAGCTTCAATTCCTATATGGTTAATGTTTAATAATATCTCTAGAGTAAGTTATCAGGTTATATTAACAATTGTATTTGTATTTTATTAATCGTCACTTAACCATCTTAATTTAAAAGTCACTCAACTATGTCTTTAATTTTCAATTTAAAGTAGTTGGTACTATATTCAAAGTGATTTTATTTTTGTCGAGAGCTATATTCAAAGTGATCACTAACTCCTTTTTGTAATAGCTATATTTAACTCATTATATTTATCATTGTATTGATGCTTCTTAATTGTTATTGATGAATGATGATCAAATTTTTTCTCTATTCTTTCTAAAATTGGGGCTGAGTTTCACTCATTTTGTGCTTGGCATGACCATCATGGTCCGTCATGTGGCCCTGCGGTCATGTCCTGCCCAATCTTGGTGTCGGGCCAAATAGGACATGACCGGATCTCGGGCCAAAAATTTTGGCCCAACAATTATTTAGGACATGACCAAGGCATATAGGTGACCCGGTCATGTCCGTCATTTGTGCAACCCTAATTATTAGTAGCAACTGCCGGTGCAGGTGCAGGTGCGGTGCATTGACTCTACTTCTGCCTTTAATCACTTTCTTAATTTGCTTACAATTATGTCTCCCAGATTAAATACTCCTTTCACCCGTATATTGGTGTAATGAATATTCTCCCTGGTCCTTAATACCATTATTTTTATTCTTAAAGTCCAGTTTACTGTTTACCTTAGTTTTAAGTACTAAAAAATTAATTAACTCACTAAAAATATCTATAGATACCTAAAATGTTTTACTTATCTTTTGCATGCAAAAAATATTCCTGTAATTCACCGCTTTATTTTCTTTTAACATTTATTATAACGTGACCACAATTTAACACTCAATAATTATTTTTAAAATAGACTTATAATAGGGACCTAAATTACTTAAACATATTTGTTGTTATGATATGACCTAATATTATGTACTTTTAATCCATTTTCCCATCTCTCAATTAAATCTAAAAATCTTATAATCTTATATATGCGATGTATGATTTTCACTTTTATGATTGCACAAGTTTTGGTATACATATAGGATAATACGGGTAACCTCACTCAACATTTTACATCCTCAAACAAAAAATGTCAGACTCTTTCATTCTTTCTTTTTCTAGTGTGTGTGTGTGTATTTTGTAAATAGTTAAGCTTATATTAGGGGAAAAACGTACTCCGATCCATATATTGCAAGACAGCAAGAGCGCAGCTTTACTTATCTGTAAAACAGTTATATTATTAATTAGTATAGTTATTCAATCTTTTTTCTGCAACAAAAGAAACACAAACATATATACTTTATAAAACCTGAGAAAAAAAGACAAAGTAAGAGTCAGCAAACATTGGTATATATCAATTATTAGTATGATGATAAAAAAAATTATTAGTACATATTATTGTTATTGAGTTGGATCTTCATGAGAAAAAAATTAATGGGTTAAGATGCATTTTATTTTTTTATAATTAGTTAAGATGCATTTTAATCAATAATTTATTATAAAAAGAGGTTCTAATACAATCTTTTTTAAAAAGGCCCATACAAGTCAATCATCGTTTAAAATGGGTAAATTTGCTAACATTGATTAAACAATAATTTTAACAATGCAAGTGTCATCTTTGACTTAACAGTGTTAACCAAATTATCCCATTTAAAAATAAAATGTATGGTTTAAATGGACCATTTTATAAATGATTGTGTCAGACCCTCTTTTTGTGATAAAACATTAAATTAAATGCACGTTAACCTTCGGCCAAAAAAAAGCACGTTAACCCTAAACTCAAACAAACAAAATAATGCACTAAGTATAAAACTCTCCAGATTATACATATAAGGGAGTCAAGAGAATGAGTAATATAATGAAGTAATAAATATATACTAATGTCTCGACCAAAAAAAATAAATATATACTAATGCATACGGTATATTTGTGTGTATGTGTCGCGCGTAGTCAATGATTGATGGCATTATTTTTTTAAAAAAATCAGATAGCATTAAGTCTTTTTTTTATCAACATTAAGTCTTAATTACGTAACGTAATTAAGGTTATTTTTTTTTCATTTGTTCGTGCATGTTTGACTAATTTAATTGAAATATTAATTATTCTAATTATAATTAGAATTAGAATTAAAGAAAATGACAAATAAAGACCTCAGGATATCTAGAAGAACAAGTAAGAAACTCAAACTTCCAAAAGGACAAGTAAGGAACTCACATTTCCAAATAGAACAATTAACAACTTATTAGCAACTGGAACATACCAATTAACAATTGTCTGATTCCTTAATTGTTTTTTTGGAATTATGAGTTCCTTACTCGTCCTTTTGGAAGTTTGAATTCTTTATTTATCCCTTTAGACATTTGAAGATATTTATTTATTATTTTCCCTTAGAATTATAATAACATGGAGGAATGGAAGAGAAGAAGAATGGGAAAAAAGGGAAGATGGGAGAGCGTGAAAGAGAGATTCACGTAACAGAAGAGTTTGTCGGGAAGGATCCGACCCATGAGACCACTCTGTCTATGAACACTTGTGGGTCACAATCATTCCATAAGTCCATAGCCTTTGATTTCATATATCCCAGTCAAACTCCACTTCCTATCTGTATATAATTAATAAAATTGAAACTTAAATATTTATATTGTCTTTGATATTCCCTAGCCCGAGTAACTCGAGGCTAATTTCCCGAATCTAATCATTTTAATACGTAGAAATCATTTAGGTGATTTCTTTTTTCTTTTTTGGATTACAAATTTAGGTGAGTTCTGCCTGAAACCAACATGACTCTTTCTTCTCAATACACAAAGCAAATATTAAAAAAAGATACTTTCACTTCCCTACCTAAGTATATCTAAGTATATACTTAGATATAACCAAAATTAAAAAAAATATTTTATCTCTAGGCATAGTAAATGAGTCAAACCATTTGTTCTTAGTTATCACAAGATGGTTAACTAGAGATAAGTTATAATGTAGACTGGAGGGAGTATTTATTATATATAATAAATGAGAAATGGCATTTCAATCGTGTCCAAAGTCCATACATTTTTAACATGCAATGGTTGTGAAACTTGGATTGGCCTTTGAATAAGTCAAAGTACGTAATAAATTTTTTTAAAAAATGATTAATACGTAGTGGGTCAATTTGGAGTCAACCTGAGGTTAGATCGGATAGTAATAAAAATTTTTAAAAAATGATTAATACATTTAATATTATCTATTCAATATATTAAATCACTAACAAAATTCTGAAAAAATGAATCACTAATCCATGTACTTATTGAGTAATCTTCACATATTTTTTATATATCGATACATCTAATGACACCAAATTGAGTAATCAATAGATATTCTTCCGAGTAAATCAAAATATCAAAATACATAAATGATAACAAAATATCCATGTATACATATTGCCATTTGATCACTAAATTGATAATTATTAACACCAAAACTACCATTAACTTTGACGATACTGACCCAAGCAAGTCAATCCGGATTTGACTACTATGACTTTCAAAGAGAAACCCATAACGCCATACAAGGTGATTAAATTTCCACTAATAATGGCTTAAGATGGAGCCTTGACCAAAAACTTATATATAGGGGGCGGCGGCGTGATGATAACACAGAATTAAAACTTTCTTGGCCGTTAAGATATGGCTGTAATTAATTCCTCTATTTATATAAATAAATACTTAGCTTTGATAGTCCAGTCATAATCAATCCTTGACTTGCGTCGATATCTTCTTTCTCTAAACACTAGTGAACCTTCCGACCAAAAAAAAAAACACTACTAATGAACCTATCATACCAAGTGTTTCATAATCTTAAATATTTTTCTTTTATCTCATATATTATCTTCACGAACTCTTTTCGACCATATTATAATGGGATAAAACTTACTATTAAGACAAAAAGACAAGAAGAAAACACCCAGAGTATTTTGAATTGATGAAGGGGAGATTGATTAAGAGAAAATAGAGAGAAAGAGAGAATATGAGAGTAATTCTCACTAACCATCAAGGTATCAAATTCATAATTAGAATACATAACAATAATATATAAACAAGAGATCAAATAATAATAGATAATAGAATATATGAACATCCATATAGACATTATATTTCTGTCACATAAGTTTTATTTCAATTATTTGAAAATTAAAACTTTAGATTTTTACCATAACAACTTATTACGCTCCTTCTGGTCATAAATATAATTAAGTCATATTTACCTAACTAGATTATATTAAGGATACTAGTTAAATTAGTTAAATAACATGATATGACCAATGTAACCTAACCATCTATCTTTTCCCTCACTATTCCTCTATTATTTGTTTATTATTTGGGCATATATTATTGATAAGGATAATATGGGAAAAGTTGGTAAAATTTATAAATAAGTCTTATATTTAGAACTATATTCATCTCTCAAATCAGGTCTTATATTTAGGATTAGAGAGTGTATTATTTAGAACAATATAATTGAATAGGTACTGGTACAATTGAATTTTAATTTTTAACTACAATATTTTTTCCAATGTAGTTATCTATTCATGAAAGTTAATAAACACTAAACCACACACGCGCACTACTCTTAAGATTCAGTGCAAATCAAACCTAAAGTGAAGGACAATATATTAGATATCAACAGAAGATTCTTTTCTAATTTCCATTAACCCTCACACAGATGGAGACATATGTAAATGAAGTGAGATCATGCATGGAAAGAAGAAAACAGAGAAACGGCATATAGTTTGTGAGTGTGTATATGTGTGTATGTGTGTTATAGGGTACTCATAGAAGATTGTAGTCTACTTTGTGTTAATTAAATACCAAAAATTTATAAAGAATACAAACCCAAGCATGGATCAATGATTTTGTCTAAAGGGCTTCTATATATTATACGATACTGCACACACATGATCAGCTTTACAAAGTTGAAAAAGAAATGCATGCACAAAACCTAATAATCCCTACCAGCTTTTCAAAGATATACCCACAGCCCACTGAATCATTTTCCCAACCTCTCCTCGTAATTAGGGTTAGTGTGTCTGCATAAACCATTATTAGCTTAATCCATCATTGACTTCTCATCTATTGTTTTCTTTTATGAAAGGGGCAATTTTTAATTAATTAAATAAACTAGCTAAACATTTTTGGATAACGTATATATTGGATGGTATCCCCTCCCTCTATCTCCTCTCTCCAGAATTTTGAATTGTACAAGGTGAGTATCGTGCATGCTAGCATAATATGAGGGGCCATACTCTCTCATGGTACATCATCGCCTATAGCATGATGATGTTTCTCTCATGACAGACATTCATTGAATTGCAACATGTTCCGACTACTGCTAGTTATGGGGACAACTAATAATGAACATTACTTCAAATGATGTCCTCTCATCAATTTGGTTTATCACTTCCTCTATGTGTACAAATCAAAATCTATGGCAAGCAACAAGTGTTAATCTCAAGGAAAATCCATGTAGAATGCAAACCCTGAATATGGGAGAGCTACACCAAGTTAGATCCAGGCCATCAATGCTTGAGTAGTTGAGTCAATACCGTTTTCTAAGATAACGGACAAAAACTATATTGCAGTTTAAAGTTTTTTCCCTTTTTTGGGTCAAATACAGTTTGAAGTTATAAAAGGAAATGAACTTTTAGCCTCCCACATTTAGTAAATATGTCGTACCAATATGCTACTAGGTATTTAATCTCGTGAGTTCCATCGAAAGCTATATAAAATGAAAATATATGGCAAGTTCTCTTTGAATATATTTTTTTCTCCTAATCAGAGGAACATTTGTTTTTCAGGGATGAATATTATTTGGGATCAATTTTTATGCTCTAAACTGTGTTTCTCTCTCTAAATGGTTGGCCCACGGACAGAAAATGGCCCTTTAATTAGGTCCATAAAAATGGGCTTGATGGCCCAATCTGACTCCCATTAAAGATAGTTGAGCTTAATTGCCACAAATCAATTGCGTGATTCCGTCATGCATGCCCACCAACAAGATTTTATCTACTTACCATTTATGAACTATCTCTTCTTTAATTACATTGGCAGTCTTTTCATCCTCTAGTGCAAGTTCACACTTCCTTTAATTTGTGTGGGGGGCAATGACTGCATGTTAAATCGTCCAGCGCAAGTTCACATTGTCTTTGACAAAGCTCATTGTGAAAAAAATGGGTTGCAATCGTCTGTTCAACACTTCAACTGGTTGAAAATTTAATAGCCATAACTTCCATTTAAATTTCAAATGCAACTCTCAGTTTGCAATTCAGATTCTCATTTGCAATTCAGATTTTCCTAATGAAAAATATTTTTCTTTGAGAAACTTAATATTATAGTCAAATTAATATTTCGGGACATATGTCATCTTTCCTTTATCCTTCCACCTAGTACTTTTCAACAAAATATGATAACTTGATATATAGCATTCAAGACAAGTTGATATATAGCTTTCATCATATTGTTACGTATTTCAAGAGATTATTTTTACAAGCCAAAATTTAATTGCAGAAAAATCCGATTCTTAGCAGTAGTATTTTTTTTTCCCACACTCTTAGCAGCAGTAAATATAAAATATGAAGATAAACTATAGCGTGATTTCGTCATGGTCCACGAGTAAAATGCATGGAATTTGCTTTAATTACTTTTCTCTTGATGGCCGGGCCAAAATTATTTTGTTTTCTTTGTTTTGTTTTTGTTTGGCTAGAAAGATAATAAAGCATAAAATTTTGAAAGTGACGCGTGATTGATGTCATTGGACTATTCTAGTCAAAAGAGGATGATGAATGTACTATGAAATGGGCCACTCAGATCCATCCAATCTCCACATGAAATTCCTCTGAACATGCGACTAAAGCTAGTATATGGAGTCACCATACTAAAACAGGAAAGCATTTAATAGTGGATGTTTTAGTGTTTACTTGAAAGGTTAAGAAGTGGGAGACAACTATATCAGGTCGCGTTTGGGATAATATTTGTTATGTTTCAATTATTGAACCTCGAAAAAAAATTAATCTTAGTCCTTTATTTTCAAGAAACAAAAGGTGTTGATTCACATCAATCATACCAAGATAATTTATTTATTTTTTTTATCATAACAAGATAACTTATTTTCAAAGAATAAGGAAATCGGTTTAGTTAGAAATATTATGTGTTGTTTTTTCCCCCTAAAATTGCCTTTTAATCATTTGCATAATTGGTGGAATCAATATGGAGAATTAAGGAAAAAATATATTTGAAAGACAAAATAGATTGAGATATTATAGTTAGGACCAAACTAAACATTTTATTAACTGTTATCCTACATAAAAATCATAGAAGACATGACACATTTGATATATGCGCAAACTCTTAGGCCTAGGATGTGCACAAAATCTGGAGCATTTTCCAATTTCAGTATTTTATGCTATCATGATCAAGGATAAGGATTCATATGGAAAAATCATAATCAAGATGAAACTCGGTTCCTTTTGTTTATACTCCATCCATTCCTAAATCTAGGACAACTTTTTTATAAAATTTTTAAAAAATAAAATAAGTTACTTATAAATTGATTTGCTAACATTTTTCTCTAAACTTAATTATTTAACTTATAACCTAATGTATAATCTAATAATACACACAACATTATGATTGAGTATCCCATTTATGTTCATTAGTATCTCCAAGAAAGTTTTAAATTTAGGAATGGAGGGTTCTGATTTATTCATCAGTGCTGGTTCTGTCAAAACAAAGAGTAAGGTTTAGAGTTCAAGTGAGATTTTGAGAGAATACAGGACAGGAAGAGATGGAAGCTCCATTATTGGAGGCATGGTATGGATCTCTTTCTTATTTATACATTTGAATTTTTTAAGGCTATACATTTGAATTTTTAATCATTCATTCATGTTCTTACTGTATAATCCTTAAGCATATTCTTACATTATAATCCTAAAGTATAAACTTTAAATTCAATTATTAGTCTTTACAACACTAAACTAAAAATTTATATATTTGCAGGGGCTGTGGATGAGGATTGTTTGTGGACTCTTTGTTCAGGGCATAGCACTCGTTACAGTAAATGTTTTGACTGACTGGAGTCAAGAGGTAAACGTAACTCAATTCGATTTATTTTATTTTCCACTCAACTTGCTTCAAATACAGGTCATGATGAAATAAAATGGGAAATTTGCATTCTAGTCCCTCAGAAGGAAAATTATTACTGGAAGGTCCCTACACATTCCAAAATAATTATCAAGTCCCTTGGGCCTTTCCTGCAATTATTTACTTTGCTGAAATGACCATTTTGCCCTTATGAAAGCATAAAAACCCAAAACATGCTTCACCCCCATCATCAAGTGATCAAACGCGAGGGAAAAACCAGAAAAAGAGAGGTAAAATTTCCATGCTTGCGTGTCACTGTAGAAGGAAGAAATGAGGAGCTATTTGATCATAACACCATGGGGATTGCTTGGTTCTACTACTCATGTGCCCTGATCAAGTTTTGAGCTATAAAGGTAGCATTTTTTTAGTGTATTTACCATTAATGGGGTTTAGGAGTTTTTGGGTAATGAATGTGACCCATGTGTTTTGTGTGAAGAATTAATGTTGACATGGTTAAATGGAGATGATTTTGTGAAAGCTTATGCTTACATTGTTCTAGTTGGGTAGGGTTTAATAATCATTGCATGAACTGAACACATCATGCTCTGTTTTGTGAACTTAATACTCTGTTTTGTGAACTCAATACTTTGTTTCTCCAATGAGAGTGGAGTGATGTATCTCCTGTGCGAAAACGAAACCTGAGTTGTTAATGGTGGCATATGCAGTTGCTAATCAGTGTTATTGAGTTGTTACTACGACTGTGTTTTTTGGTAAATATTATTTGTGCATACAATATGAGTGTCAATGTTTATGTTCTAATTGTTAATGTCTCGATTTGTTGTTGTATGAGTGGGAATGGTTCAACATGGGAGGATCAATATATTACTAGAATACTCATATGTGCAACGTATGACACTGTGTTGTTAATAGAAGCATGAGTAGTTGCTACCATTTGTGGTTTACTTGCTGATGTAATCTGGTTTTCTAGAACAACACAAGATAAATGGCTGGTACATCTGGGAAGCATCTGCTATGCTTTGTTCACATTGGTGGACGATTTGCAACTAATGGAGAAGGTTTTGTAACATATGCTGGTGGCACAACATAATTAAAAATCATCAAAGAAAGCACAGGTTTTGAAGAGTTTAAGACGATTATATGTTCAATGGTGGGGAAACAAATGAATGAATTTATTATGAGGTTCACTGTTTCATGTGATTTATCCACATTTGTGGATCTTGAAGATGAGGAAGGAATGAAGTATCTATTGAATTTTAATGAAGAAAAAGGGAATGTATATGTGGAAGAAAAAGATATGATAATCCACAATCAATGATTGAAGAGCCAATGAGAGAGGAACAAGTGTAAGTTGAATATACTTGTCGAACTAATTTTGTATATTGTTTTCCAGTTGTACAGGAACTGAAAACCAAGTGTTGTAACTTGTCAATATTGAAATGTGGTTGTCTTAGTGAAATTCCTGTAAATTTCTGATTAATAACGTGTGGAATGATTATGTGCAGGACGGGAAACGTGTTTGGAAGCTCCGCTATCTTGTCCGGGTGTACACCAACCTTATTTAATGACGAGTCACCATCATTGGATTGTGCAACACAAATGATCCCTACAATTCGTGCTGAATTGAACTCAACAAAATGGAAGGATTTGATTGTTGGTGTGGGACAAGTATTTCCCAGTGCAGATGTTCTCCGTAAAACACTCTACAAGTACAGCTTTGCCCACAACTTTGCATTCGAGTTTGTGAAGAATAATAGAAAAAAGATCATTGTAAAGTGCACGGTAGCAGGTTGTGAATGGTATATGGGTGCATATTGTATGGGGGGACAACAAGGCACAGAATTCTTGACGGTAAGATCGTTCAAAAATGAGCACTATCATTCTGCTCAAGATCAGTTAGTTCCACCTCACTCGACAAGATCTACCATGACAGCATCAATCATGGTTGACACATTGCGGTGCAACATAGACAAGACCACGAATGAAATCCGGAACGATTTGTACAAAGATTTTGGGTTGCAGCTGAGCTATACCCAGGCATACAGAGGCAGAGAAAGAGCCTTAAGGGAAATTCATGGTTGTGTGGAAGATTCGTACAAGTGCATTCCTTGGATCTGTGATAGGCTCATTGAGACTGATCCTGACACCATTGCAAAATGTGAACACTCTACAGAAAAAGATAAACATGGACGTGAGTTTCGAAGATTTCAAAGAGTATTCATTGCTTATGGATGCTCTATCAAAGGCTTCTTGGGAGGGTGTCGAGACATACTTTATATAGATGGTTGTCATCTCACCGGTCCCTACAGAGGGGACTTTGCTTTCACCTAATGCACAAGATGCAGATAACCAATTATTCCCTTTGGCATATGCAATAGTCAGTGGGGAGACAGGTGCTGATTGGAGTTGGTTTCTGTGCAATATAAAAGAGAGCATTGAAGGGAGGGAGATCACGATAGTGTCAGATAGACACCAAGCCATCATCAGTGCTGTTCGTGATATATTTGGCAGTGAAATGCATGCCTTTTGTTACAGGCATTTGAAAGAAAATTACAGTTCTGATTTTGTAAAGATGCGTAGAGGTCAAGGGCGAACTTCAGCCAGTAGCAAGGAGGATACAAAGAAGTTGCTAGATGCAATTGCTTATGCAAGGCATGAGCATGACTATAATGTTGCTCTAAGAAAACTGACATTGAGGTTTCCACACATGGCTGAATGGGTGCTGACTAATGCTGTAGAGAGATGGGCTATGAGCAAGTTCCCATATAAAAGGTGGGATAATATCTTTGGATCAATCCCCGTGGATTTTTGGCTCCTTGCTTTCGGGGTTTTCCCTTCCTACTCCTTCATGAATCGTGTGTATTCCACCAAGGAATCCAACACGTAGAAGCGAAGACTTCTTGGTTCAATCACGTAGCAAAACCAATGATGATCAAACACTGTGGGACCAAATATAAAATCGCATTCTCCAATATTGTATCCTACGTGTTCGGGCAACACCTCTCTCATTTCGCTTGACAGACCATCTTATCGGCTGGTTCATCATTTTGGTCATGAAGTCAGGCGAAAAAATGTGTCGTTTAACTTGACCATGTTTCGTTTGGTCCCCAACCAAAGTCTTCGCAACCATTGACATGAGCTACAATCAACAGTAAATCAAAAGTTACACATTGTAATAACATAGCACACAATTATAAGACAGAATGCCAAAACAGAATATACAAAATCACAGTCAATCACCCTAGAATCCTAGAATTTGAGGTAGCAATAAAACTAAATGCCTCACTGTATCATTGATCCATTCGTTGCGCTTGAGACATTGAAGCTCACTCCGTGTAACATAATAATCATACATCTGAACCCACAATCTACAGAAAAAGCAACTGTCAATGATCATCTTAAATATACGAAAACATGACATGAAACTCTATAAAAATATTAAAAACATACTCTTCACCCTCCTTAGCTGTGCATTTTGAAATGCACATCTGATAAAGGGCATCTCTCTCTTCAACTGGCCTCTTAGCCCGAGCCTTCCTCTTTGTCTCAATCCAGGGCGATCTAATGGCCGGTACAACAACCCTGGTTGATCTTCTTAGAGGGGCTGCCACTTCTTCCCTACCTTCCTCTTCTTTATCATCCTTCTCTTCTTCCTCCTCTTCATTTTCCTCTGCATTTGGACTAATTTTTTCTGCATTAATACCCCCTTCCTCTTCCTCATCACCCACCTCTTTCCCATCCTTCTCTTCTTCAGCCTCCACCTTGTCTTCCTCCTCCTCATCCCCCACCTCTTTCTCAGCCTTCTCTTTGTCATACTGCTCCTTCTCTTCCTCTTCCTCATCCCCCGCCTCTTTATCATCCATCTCTTCTTCGTCCTCCTCGTTTTCTTCCTCTTCCTCATCCTCATCCTCATCCCCCACCTCCATGTCATCCATCTCTTCTTCGTCCTCCTCGTTGTCTTCCTCTTCCTCATCCTCATCTTTCTTTACCTCTTCCTCTTTAGAATTAGGCTTATCTACATTTACACCCCTATTTATCAAATCTGTTTGAAAGGCCAGCAACTCCATTCCTGTCTCATACTTCATTTGCTCCGCATAAGACTCAACTATGCCGTAGATTCTCCTTAGTCTCTGAAAATACATTACCCATCATTAGGTATAAATGACTACCAAACATTAATTTCACAACAGAATTCTAATACAACTTACGGGGAATTCTATCAGCTCTTCATTAAATAGGAGTGAAGGTCCAACAACGTTGCTCACACCGCGTAGCAGTCCAATGTTGCTGTCCTTCTCCAGCTTTATTCTATCCCTTACTTTCTGGTCATCCCAAAATGCAATCGCATCTGCTGCCTTGTTTGCCTTCACTTTTCCGATTGGAAAGTGTTGCAAGCAATATATCTATGGCACAAGATTTCACATGCATAAGTGTAACATCTATTACATTGATCCAAAACAAATCCGAAATTATAACAATATTAAAGACAACAAACTCACCTGAAAAAAATAAACACAACCACACACAGTTTCCCTCGTAGATGCATTTCCTTTTCCCATTCTCAATGTTTTCTTGAACTTTCCAATAGAAGTGGAAAGCTCATTGAAAACAAATGAGCACCAGTCATATTCATGGAATGCATCCGATGTTTCCAACATAATCTTCAATACTGTGTCGGTGACATAGACGCTTGCACTAGGGCACAACATGGTTCCCAATGCATACAAGATAAAAAAAACTCAAAATTCTCATTATCAACGTCATCAACCAACCAGTTCGCAATATCTTTATACAGAATTTTCCCAAATGTGCGCCTCAATTCCTTCAGGTTCTTATCATCGTCTTTAATATTTATTTTCAACTTCTTCTTCCCACAAGGCAGTCCTAAGAATGTCTTCACATCATTAGGCCCCAGTGTACGCGTTTCACCCCGAATATGAATGCTATTCGTTGGAGTGTCAAAAAAACGCATAAACTCAAGGCATAAGTCGCGGTTGATTTGTGGGCAGCTTATATTTACCAATTTATCAAGCCCAATAGCTTTTAGCCGCCTCATCTTATCTTCGTCTTGTTTCAGAATGCGACAGACCTCCATTAATTGCTTCGGCGCACACCGAGTACGGAATGGAACAACATAATGACTTTCTTTCGGTCCACTAGCTACACTTTTCTTTGCCATTTTCGTATTCTGTGAACAAACAATTGCAACAATTATAAATTGTACGATTATATGTCTTACCAAGGCAAAAGGAAGCACTTAAAATGACATTATTCATGTTTACATCATTGCACTTTAATATACAAACATGCATATCAACCAGAACAATCTCAATTAAAAGAAGTTGTCAAAACAGAATTCTCAATGTTTCTAAAGTATTTCATATGTTTCTAATTGTTCCCTTAAACCACTTTCAACCCCATAACATAACACATAACCAACTAGATATTCTTTAAACAATGATGTAAACATGTAGGTTTATAACAATGATGTAAACATATAGGTCAAAATAGATATAGGATTTATAAGAATGTTGAATCAAAATGCCAGCACCAACTAAAAATGTTATTGGATTCCACAGAAGATGCTGCTGATCAATAGAATAACAACTAACATGCCTAAAATCACTTTTGGTCATAAGATGCCCATAATCAAAATTAGTAGTATTAATTTTGATTGATTCAGTCCATGAATGGTCCACACCATAAGTTTCCCTAGTCCAAATCATAATCCTCCCAATCTGTATGATACTTCACTTTATCCCATAATCCAGAGCCTAGGGAGTGAATTTCAACAACTGTATTAATATAGGTCTTATTATATGTATCTCCTCTATGGTATACATAGTGGTTGCATATTCTTTCAACCTTATATTTGTTAGTTTTCCTGAGATAACTAAATCCTTCTTTAAACATTGTTATAAACCACTTTTAACCCCATAACATAACACAATCAAGGTGGCTTATCCAGAAGCTCCATTGGGATTTATTGTTGCAATGGCAAGTGACAAATACCATGTAGGTTTAAAGAAGATATTCTTTAAACAACAGAGCCTATAAGCTATCTCAAAACCTAGAAAAATAAAAAAAATCAAGGAAATATTTAGAAAAATCAATTAATTTTAATATCATAACTAACAATAATCAACACTAACAGAAGCTATTAGCTAGTAGTACTAAAGAACAAGGACTGTGATGAAAAATAGATAAATTTATCATAATAGCCAAATTTCTTCTCAACCCACATACCACCAAATTCAATCAATCAATCTAGAGAGAGATAGAAACTTACCCGGCGCTGCTGAGTCCGACGCCGCTGGGTTTTCCGTCGCACGGTGGCCACTGAAGTAATGGGGGCGGTGGTTTTCATATTCTAGGGTCTGGGAGGTTAACACAATGGACCCGACGAAATTCCCAAATAAAATCGCACAAAGAGAAGATGATGGAGCTGATGCTTGATGAGCAAAGAAATAGAAGAGAGGGAAGTCCACGACGGAGCTCAGGGAGGAAGAGACCAAGGCGCGCCAGTTTTTTTTTCACAGGAAGATGAGGAATGAAATTGAATGAAGAGAATGAATGTGGTATAATTATTTTAACTAGGGGCAAAATGGTCATTGCATATAAGCAAATAATTGCATGAAAGGCCCAAGGGACTTGATAATTATTTTGGAATGTGTATGGACCTTCAAGTAATAATTTCCCTTCCCAGGGACTAGAATGCAAATTTCCCAAATAAAATTCTGTATTGTTCCAAGAATATATGATTTACCCAGGTATTCAAATGTTGCTGACTTTTTTTGTTAACATTAAGTAACGGGATTTAAAATTTAAACTGTGCTCATGCTTCACAATATTTTTACCACTTAAATTTTAGGTGATTTTTTGGTATCATGAAAATTTGTAATAAATGTTGTTCCAAATGTAAGTTACATTTGTTGATATAAATTATTTCTTCATTTTCATTTTCTTGCAGGCAAGGAAAGCAGCTGATTTAACCCGGAAAACAAGCATAGTTGAGGAGCCATAGGAGCCGTTTTCTAGAATTTACCCACAGACACACACACATGTTGTAGCATAGCATGATGCTGATAATGTTACAATAAAAATTAGCAGCAGTTAGCAATAAAAATTAAATCATTTGTCTCTCACTTGGACTGTTAAATATCATTGGAAGAACAAGGGAGAATGTATATACATTGATCCTATCAAAATTGTGGGGGAAATAATGAAACTATTCCCTATGGATGTTGTCCAATGCCATGTATCAGAAATGGACTAGAGAGTTCTACAGATGCTAATTGCTCAGTCAGTATGACACTCACAGATGCTGTAAGACAAAAAAGCGTCAACTTGATCACCAACAATTCTTTAGATACAGCTCCTGTAACGAAAAAGCAGGTCTTAAAATTGTGTATAGTGCAGCCTTTGGCCACTAGCATTGCCGTATAGCGCTCTATTGAACCATAAGCTTGCTGTTAAATCATTCCTTGGTGTCCTGGAGCACTTCACCAAGCATTTGTGACCACAAACCATTGAAGTTCTTATGAAAACTCTGCTGAAACCAATCCAAAATTTCTGCATAAAGTTCCCGTGGATTCTCCTCCCACACCATTCTTAACATAGCTGAGCAATCAATCAGCTTACTCTTTAACTTGCTCAAGAGATTTACTACTCTTTTCTGACTAAATGCTTCTTTCTTTAAAATGCTTTCAGGAGAGGCTGCCATATATTTTCGCATAGGTTTTAAGCATGGACACACCTGACCGACGAGCAAAGCATAGGCAAATACTCGCATCCTAAGATCATCATCACTAATTGGCAACTGAAACTTCGGAAGCTCCCAACAAAAACGGCCAAAGGTTGGGTCAACCCAACATTTTACTAAATCGGTCTGCCTGTCATAGAAAGGCTTGGGATCCATTAGGGGTTCAGAGAATTGACATGACAACTTGGCATGCTCCACAAGCCAAGCAGGCTCCACTCGTGTTACACCATGCAAGTATGGTCTTTTTGTATCCAATAATTCATTATAAACTAGATACTCAGGGGCTGCAATAGAAACTGAAGATCGGCGATGAAGGAAGACACTTTCTTCGTGCACACATGCTTGATACCTGACAGCAGGAACTCTTGTGCTGCCATCTGATGTCCTAGAAGGCCCTGTAATACGTTTAGCAACCCTGTCTACCCAACCAGCACAGATTGCCTCACAGATGAGACGCTCCTCATCTGATAAAAAGGGATCTTTCCCACAAGATACCTTCCAGGCATTTTCTGCATCCTCTAAAGTTCCATGAACCCAAGAGTACTTCTGTTCAAAGCCACCAACAGAACTCTGATCGAAGACAAGTTTAAGTAGTTGGTGCCTAAGCTTGGACATCTCATCCATGGTTTTGTAGTGCAATGCATTTTCATCACAAAATTCTGTACGGTTCTTTGAATGTTCAAAATGCTGCAAAGTATAAGCTATTGTCAGAGCATCATTAGAAATAACACGAAATTTTTCTCGAGCAACTTTTGCAGTTTCTTTCAGTTTCTTTCGCCTTAATTTTGTTTCCTTGTCAATTAGTTTCTCACTGTGCACCTCACTGAATTTCTCATACATCTTTGAGTCTCCTTTACCATCGCTTCCTTCAAAGTGCATCATAAAAGGATTTGTTAAGCTTAATGCAGCTGCAGCTGCAACAGCATATGCCAAAAGTAGATTTGGTCGTTTGCATTTATACTTGCTCCTGGTTAATCTAATAACTGTAAGGAGCATTCTGGAGTGACGGGGAGTCAACGGATAAAGTGCCATGGCTTTCCCCAATGGTGTGAGTTCACGCTTGACATCAAGTGCTTCTAAAGCACATAAGCATTTCTCTGCTTCATCCAGTGCAGCTCGACTAGGAGGAGTGGGAAAAGGGAAATGTTGAACCTAAATAAAGAGTAACAAGTTAAAAAAAAAGTTCAAAGAGAAGACCTCCAATTAGGATACATAAAACATTGTTGACAGCAAGAAAGATACATCCCAAATAGAATTGCAAGCAACTTGAAAAGCTATCTACATTTTACAGGAGGGTATAAAATTGGGAACCATAATGTCACCAATAACAGTTAATTCCTTAAGTCAATTACACTCCTATTATAAGTTCATGTAGTGGAGAGCCATCACATGAGAAGGTTTGATCTTTCATTGGGTCCCACATACAAAGTAAGTTATTGCAATGATAATGGAAAATGATATAAAAATAAAGAATCATTCTCATCATACTCAAGACCCTTGGCAATGATTACCTCAACCCCAAATTTGATTGACAACCATTTCAGTTAATTCCAACTCAATAGATGCTACCAACAAAACCAAATCACAGATTGATGCATGCATGCAAATACTGGTGGTGATGCAAAAATTTAAAACAAATTTTAACACCCAATATAGATAAGCAGATGGACTTGAAGAAACTTATAGAGAGAACAAAGAACAATTTTAGCCTACCTTCTTAATAAGCATAGATTTTAACATAAGAACCACGCCATGAATAGGCACTTTAGAAATTTCAGCGAGAGAAAAATCAGGGAGTATATTGTTAAAGACTGCAGAAGAATAAAGACGGTAACAATGGCCAGGTCCAGTTCTTCCGGCTCTTCCCGCGCGCTGAGCAGCAGATGCCTTACTTATCCATTGTACTTCATATGATTCCTTGCCATTACAAGAGTTGTAATTCTTCACCTTTTCCCTTCCAGTATCCACGACATACTTTATTCCTGGGATAGTCAAGGAGGTTTCAGCAACATTTGTGGCGACTACAACAAGACGCTCTCCCTCCTTGATTTCCTGAAAGACACTAAGTTGGGCTTTTGGAGGCAGCATAACATAAAGTGGTAAAACCTTAAGTGAACCGGGAGAATCCTCTCTATCCCTTGTCTCCTTATAAATTTTTGATTGATCCATAGCTCTCTCCTTATTCACTGAAGGAGTCTGCCTCCCACCAGAATCGGGGACTAATGGGGCTTTCCCTGACAATGCTTCAAAGGCTGCCTTTAACGAAGCAATATTCCCCTGCTTTCCTAATACATTCGTAAAATCATCACTGTTCTCTGAATGCTCAGGATTATCATCTGCGTCGAATTCCAAATCACTATCAGTTTCTGAATTATACGAACAATCAGATTCATCCCCAAATACATCTTGCTCCTCTTCCTCATAACCACTAAACCTATCAGTTTGTTGGCTGGTTGTACTTCCAAGGATCTCATATGCTTCATCTATCTCCTTCATATCTGCCTCCTCAACAGAACCTGTTTCAGGTACCACAGCACCATGATTTTCTACAGATGCTTTCAATTTCAACTCCTTTGAAGCATTCTGTAGCTTCCTGCGCAAGTACTCTACCTCACTTTGCCCAGTGACAAAAACAAGTATGCCACCAGGCGGCAGTCTCTTGTGAATTGTCATGACCGTCTTAGATGCTTGCCCTATATAATCAACAATCTCTGTCTTCTTTGAAAAATGTACTGTTACAGGAAACTGCCTTGTAGGAACTTCTATAACAGGTGTTGGTGTATTGAATAACCTTTTGGAATTGAAGTCTTCAACTTTCAAAGTGGCGCTCATCAGCACAAGCTTCAATGGAAAAATCATCTCCTTAGAATTCATGGTTTCCCCTGAAAGCATATCCTCTTTCTGTTTCAGGTACCTCTGCAATATTGCAAGAAATTTATGTATAGAGCAAGAAAATAAAAGAGCAACCACAAGCTTTCATTTCTAAATATTTGAAAATGAATTATCATATCCACCTGTTGTCGAAGCCTAACAACACGTGAGAGCATTCCAATCAAAATATCTGTGTTCAAGCTCCTCTCATGAGCCTCATCAAGTATTATGACAGAGTAACGCCTTAACAAAATATCATTTTGCAGCAGAAAAAATTTCCATTACATTAAGGATGGAAGAGTGGTATCACAAGATGATAAATTCATAGTGCATCTTGTTTAACCATCCCAACAGAGGTGAGAAGACTAATGACAACCAATGGTATCACCAAATAACCTGTCCCGGCCATTGGACATGACTAAAATCAAACCCTCGCCCCCAAAAAAACACACGCACACACATCAAAAGCACTTCATTTACATTAATCTAGAATTAACACACAAAATCAACCAAAGAAAAGACATAGCAGAATCAAGTAGTAACCAAAGTAAGTGGTAACCACAAAAATCAGCATAATATGGTAATACAAGAGACGAAAACTTAAAAACAATTAATTGTAAAAATCTCCATTTTAAAGTTCCATGACGTACTGCATAATGATAACATGCTCACGCTTATGTTAACCCCCAAAGTTCCATTGCCCGAAAGCACTACTAACTAACACCTAATGATCCTCGATATTAGAAATGTTTCTACAAACTTATAACATCACATTTTCCCCAAACCCTGAAAAGGCCAACCCAGTTTGATCCATTTATAGGAAATTAAAGCATCACAAATAGAAAATACAGTCAAAGAAAACAAGTTACCGACAAAACTAGTTCATGGATGGCATATCAACTACCAAAAATTGAACATATAATAGAAATGCTTGTGTAATATAAACCTGAACTTCGCGTAGTAAAATTCCGTCAGTCATAAACTTGATAGAGCAATCATCTCCAAGTTTCTTATCATATCTAACTTGAAAGCCAACCTCCTTTCCAAGACGAAGACCAAGCTCATATGCCACACGCTTTGATGTCGCAAGAACAGCAACTCGGCGAGGTTGTGTGACACCAACAATACCATTGTGCTCTCTGGAGTTGCTTGAACCATATCCAGCTTCATAAAGAAACTGACATCATGAAAGAAACCAAAATACCGTATGTAATGAAGTTTTTCTCAAAGATCAAGTTTCAAATACAAAAAGATATCACTGTAATATAGCATCACGAGTGCTTACCTGAGGAACTTGAGTTGTTTTTCCGCATCCAGTTTCTCCACATATGATAACAGAAGAATGATATGTTATGGCCTCCATGATCTCCTGCTCCATCATGACTATTGGGAGATCCTTTCTTTTTTCTTGAACCTCGACTGGTCTATTTACATGCACAACAGTAGGGGTAGTTGAAGAAGAGAAGCTATTAAGGTTGCTCACTTCATTAAGATTGGTTTTAGAGATATCACATGCCCCATCCTGTCTCATGCCAAATACACCAATAAGTTAACTTGTAGATAGACAAGCAAGCCATCTCACTTATACAGAAAACTGAAATGTAAACTTATAGGTGTACTTCTTTGCACAGCAATACCATATCAAAAGATGGATATGACTAGAAAAGTTGTGTGTGCATGAGATAATTTCTTCTGACAAGCAATAATTCAATTCAACTGCCTATGCTAAATGATAGATGGTGCAGTTTATGAACAGATCAATGTGCAAAAACATATATGTTATAAATCTAGCCATTTATTTATCCAAATGCTCTATCTACGCACATCGACAATCAACAATGACAATGCACCATACCTTGGTTTCCGCTGTTATACTTCCATCAACGATTTTGGCTCCATCAGAACAATGATTTCTATCATCAAGTGGCAATGCAATTCCTTTATTGTTGACAGTGACACCATCAACAGAAGCAGCATGAGGTTCAATATTTTCAAAAGATTTATCACCACAATCTGATTTCTGAGAGAGCACCAAAGGAGCGCAAGGTTCACATATGATTTCTCCATCAAATACAGCTGATTGGATTTCATTTCCTTCAGTTAAATCCTGCCTATCTGCAGACTCCAAACCTTCTTTCAATATGTGTACAGCTCTCCTCCGTTTCTCTAGCACAGTTTCAGCCTACACAGCACAAGATATAGACTAAATAATAAGTATTTTGCCCATTTTGGTAATAGAATTATCATTGTTTTTATTATACTGACCCGATTAATATTCCGTGTAGACTGCAAAAGAGGATATGCATAATCTGGGATCTTGAATATGCTGCAATAAATGAAAAGATTAAAGACTGTATCATTAACTGAATGACATAACAACCATATGGTTTATTTTTCCCTCCAACAAAATGTATTTCTACTTTTTTTGACTAAAATTTCATCATTAGTTGAATAAAGGATAAAAGCAAAAAAGAAATTTAACATACTTTAATGTCTCAAAGCTTCTCTTCAACAGAAGATCTTTCTCCGTCTCCTCCTTCAAAACACGAAGCAAAATCAAATCACTTCCAAGGCAGAAGAGAACAAAGAGCATTTGATCTATTTTTAAACAAAACAAAAATTGTGCACGCACCTCTAACTTCTTCAGCTTCTTTTTCTGAGATTTGCTCAACTTTTTGGCCTTCTTTGAATTGATTTCTCCAAGTACCTATAAACAAGAAATTTCAAGAAAAATAAAAATTCCCCTTTTGAATAGGATAAGAGTAAGAAGTAAAATGCATAGTTGCATACACAGCATACCTGATTCACGCCTTTCCTTTTCTTCCACGTCTTACACGGCAATATCAATGCATTACTATCATCTCCAACACTGCCAAAACATATTGATGTTAAAAGGGTTCACTAAAAAAGTTTAATTTTTTACAGTATACTAATAATTCAGCTTTCCCTCTTGCTTCCACATAAACAAAAAAACATACTCCTACTATACACCAAATTGAAAATAAAAACACCCAATGAAAGAAGAAGTCTCCCCCACCTTATAGAATCATTCAGAGAATTGAGTTCAATATCAACTCCAATATTTGCGGCATTGTCACACCTAACCTTTTTCTATCATATTTGTAGTATTTTAATCAATTAATAACCACTTTTCTATTGTTTGAAGCCAAAAAATACAAATAAATTAAAACTTTTTCTTTAGAAGATTAGATAAAACATTTTCCTTCGTAAACTGAGTTTCTAAACACCTGGTAAAAATTTATTTGTCAATTAAAATCTCAACTGGTTCACTAATTCATTACACAGCTCAAACAGACACTACTATTTCATCTGTAAGCATCTGCACCTGGACAACTTAATATAACTACAAAGAAATCAAACTATCACGAATAATTCTATCTTCTACAATTATATCTAAACACAATTGGCTATCTCAGGTGATAGCTTTACTAACTGTATACAACACAAACTAATCGCTTGTTATAAGATTTTGATCTTAAAAGATCTAAACCTGAACTCCGGTAACTTCTAAGCACATACGGGCCTAGCAGACATCTCTACTCTATATGATAAAATTCTTTGTTCTCTATTCTTCTCCTGGTTACCTGCAATTTCTTTTTTAAAAAAAAAAACGCAGTGAGATTCAAAGAATCCGAATAGCAATTTATTTCATTCATTATCATTTGTTTTATAACACCGCATTCATATGAGTGATATGATTCTTATACCCTTTTCGCGTATATAACGCCTTCACTACATAGCAGCAATAGCTTCACTGCTATGCAGCTTCCGACAAACAAGGTGCGATATTCACCCTTTTCACGTATATAACGCCTCCACTACATAGCAGCAATAGCTTCACTGCTATGTAGCTTCCGACACACAATGTGCGATATGCACCGACCAGCATTCTTACATGATGATACCATTCATCATATAAGCCTTTGGTCTTTACCTATAAGGTTTAATCTCATCAATATAGAATAATAAAATTGGCAAAGAGGGTGCGACCCTCTGGAGTACTCCATAAATCGTAAATCATAAATCATACCACATAAGCATATAAGGTATAAGAATTCAATACTCATTTAATGTAATTCATTTCATGTTATTTATATAACTAAAATAACCCACTACCTGGGCTCCAGCCAATTATTTTCCAACAATACATCTTGAAGTTTCTTCTTTTTGTTTTCGATGCCTTGAGACATGTAATCCATAATCCAACCTATTAACACCATGTAATAACAGGTATAAATAATTATTCTCATACATTATATCAAAGAATGTCGCTCTCGAATCCTAAATCTTGTACTATTCAGCCTCTTTCTCAATGTTTTTATTTCTAATATTCATTTTTGACTATTGTTCAAATTTAGGAATTCTTTAACAATTACACACCAATGAAGTTCACCATACAACAATCACAAAAATCCAGAATCATAGTCAATTATACTACATCCAGTACATATGAAGCATTCACAAAATTTGCAAGATAATATATATATATATATATATATATATATATATATATATATATATAAACACCAGATTCACACATGTAAGTACTTCTCAATATTAAAAGAAGACTTTATTCAATATATCAAGTCATTCAACATGACATTTCATAAATTCACCAAATACGCATATAGGAAACTCATTTCTAGCAACAAAGAAGTGATATTCTATTTCCAAGCATTTTCTACTCATAGTAGCACTACCAATTTACTAAAATCACATGGACTAATTCATCACCTTCACACTTTTGCATTCTCAATTTCAAGCAATAAAATTCAGATTACATATCTCAACATTAAACGAATTCATTCCAATCATAACATCAATATTCAAGATGTTAATCTTTTACCCTTTTTACATTTCACTACCCAATACAATTCAGATTATTTTCACATATTTCCATGCAAACATTTACTATAGTTTTCAACACAAAAGTCAAGGATATGATTTAACCTTTCTGTCGCCTAAAAAGATTAATCAAAACAATTCAATACTCTATTCCACTATTTAGATAGCGATGAGTACAGGTCTTTCCACAGTTCAGGTTATCTTGCTAATTGAAAGTATATAAGTCACGCAAATTAACAAACAGTTTGAGTGTGTGTTTATTTCTACAATTAAAATGTAAAATGTACTGAAAGTATGAGTGTAAAGAATCAATAGGTGGAATCTCCTCCTTCAAGCCTCGATTTGTGCATCTCAATTGTTAGGCCTCATGTGACAATTTCCTCTTAATTAACTAGCTTAAATCGGCCAAGACCTCTTAAAACTAAGAAGTGTTAGCTAGTTTAAACTGATTAATCAAGATAGTCTAGCCTTGAACTTGATGCATATCCATAGGTGAGATAGAAATCAAAACTAACTTCTATTTAACATTCACTTCAAGAATCAAACAAAATGTACTCACATATGCTTAATCTCATGAAGCTACACAATGTATACACCTATCACACATGAAAGTTCTAGATCTAGAAGTTAGGTTTACAAACTTGAAAGAATAAGTGAACTCTACACAGAAATCTCTATGCAGAATCCTAGATCTAACATACCTAAAAATCTTCAGACATGAAAGATCTAAGTGATTACAAGCTTGAAAACCTAGAAAAGGAAAATTATCACATAAAGCCAATTACATTGAAGCTCGAACACAAATCTGACTTGAAGGAAGGAGAAGAACGCTTAGCCGCGCATGGAGATGGGAAGAATGGAGGATTTGTGAGGTGAAATGGCCATGGCGGAGGTTGCGAGGTGAAGTG
The DNA here is from genome assembly GCA_029929735.1 of Mimosa pudica. Taxonomy (NCBI): domain Eukaryota; kingdom Viridiplantae; phylum Streptophyta; class Magnoliopsida; order Fabales; family Fabaceae; genus Mimosa; species Mimosa pudica. The sequence continues at coordinate 5,397,193 of JAKELP010000017.1, read as the reverse complement.
GATGAAGAAGATGAAGATGGAGTTGAGAGAGTTTGTTAGAGGAGAGAGAAAGTGAAAGTGAAGTCAGAGAGGTCGTTCTGGTAGTTAGTTATGTTTGGGGTTTTATAGTGGTGAGTAACTTTGGGATTATCGCCCAAAGGGTAGTTTTGGTATTTGGTAAAGGTTAGGATGAATGTGGACTAGATCTCATCTCCATGCATTTTCAAAGATTCCTCCTTTTTTCCTCAAGTGATTGTGCTTCCCTTTTTGCCCTTAATGAGCCCTTCAGACTTGAATTTGACCTTGGCGCCAATTTTGCCTCATTTGGAAAGATGCTCCCCAAGTAACTTCAAGCTGCGGGGTTGACTTTGCCTTAAATTAACTCTGCACCAAAGACTTCTGAAAAGCAGTTGACATTTCTGATCATTGTGCAGTCTGGCTCATGTACTCGCTGGCTGATGGACTTCAGCTTCCGGATGCAGGACTTCATACTACAAGCGCGAGCACATTCACTTCCGGATGTGAACTTGCATCCTGATGCCAAGACTGTCCGCCAGCACCAGCACACTCATTTCCGGATATAAATTCACTTCCGGATGTGAACCTGAGTGCTTGTCATCTAGCCTTCCTTCTTGCCAAGTTATCTCCACTGAAGCTCCACCAAGGGTGTATGGGGCCCACTTGGGACCCCCCTACATGAAAAACACATCTCATAGTCAAAATGACCAAAATACCCTTAGTTCCATAAAATGCAAGTAATAAGGCTATTATTCTTCAAATATTTATACGTAAGCATGTGCATGAAAATGTGTCAATAATGATCAAATATAACAAATAAACTACACTAATTAAGCTCAAATGCACATGCTTAAAGGTATGAAATTTGGTCCAATCAAATCCCCCACACTTAATCTTTGCACTCCGGGCAAAGTCATGTAAAAGATTAACTCAATCATTAAGCATAATGAAGGCAATTGGAATTATCAGAGTACAAGTCGATCTTCTTGAACCTTTCCCTAAAACTTCGCATGGGCCAAATCTAAGAATACAAAGTGAATGCAAGTTTAGCAAGCAACTAGGCTTAAAGAGGAGTGCCAATTGAGATTTTTCCTTACCGGATAAAGTGTTTAAACTCATTCACTCAAGTTAGGAAGAATGCCTAACTAGGGACTTGTGATCACTCTTTGGCTCAATGCACTTGACCATCACCATAGGCTTGTAATAGCTCTAAGTTCTCCACCCATTATTATGCATGACACAACCAAATCTAGGGGACTTGTGGGTTGAATGGAAGGCTAATAATGAATGGTGAATGATGGAAAGTAGTCAATGACCAATGATATAAACAAGTTACCACCACATATGCATGCAATACAATGAATACAATTCCACTAAGCATGCTACATCTTTTTTTTTTTTCTAGCACTTTGTGCTTCTCTCATTTTTTTTTTACACTCCTATGCCTTTGGCATACTCAAGCACTTCATGCTTTCTCTTTTTTTATTTAGGCCTTCGGCCTTTTTATATTTTTTTTTTCTTTTTCTTGGCCTTTGGCCGCCTCTTTCTTTTCTTTCTTTTCAATGTGGCTCTCGGCCATCTTTTATTTCTCACATATAGCATGCTTTTCACAAGATACAACAATACAACACTAATATAAATGCAAGCATATGCTATAGTCACTTATTCACACATTGGTCAAGGTGGTAGAAAAGAAAAGTGAATGGCCCAAAGGGTTAAATCAAAGGGTAATATTTGGTTGGCTTAGTGTTTGGGTCATGAGGGTTTAGAAAGAAACGCCCCTTTCATTTTCAATCATACCATGCATTATGATCTTGAACAAGAGCTAGGACAAGTTCTAGGAGGTCAAGTAACTATTGGCCCACTCAATTCGGTTGAAGGCTTCTCACATTTATAGCTTACTCTAATCAGTCACTTCCTCCTCAAGAAAAATTAAATGAGAAACTTACACCCTCTTTATACCTTAAAAGTGCCCCATGCAATGCCCTAAGTAATCATTCCAAAAATTCTACTTACACACTAGAGGACAACTCCATTTGCTTTCAAGAGCCATAATCAAGTTAAATTTTCAAGAAAAATCATGCCAAATAAGTCCAAAAATCAAGTGTTGAAAGCTTTGAATTAGACCACTTTTAAGCGCATAATACACCTCCCCCACACTTAAAGCATGCATTGTCCTCAATGGACCAATCAATTCAAGTAGGAAGATGTATTTTAAAGGCAAAGCAGCAACATAAAGGGCAGGGCAGTTCCAACAAACAAATGGCTCATATGCATGTATTATTAACAAGACTACACTAAACACAACCTAAAATATTATGTTTTTTTTTTTTTTTACTCACTGACGCTCAGGAATCCTAACTGGATGTAGACTGAAACCGCTAAGCATCCGGAAGCGAAAGTGCTACCGGAAGCAAAATGGCTGTGGGAAGTCACTCTGGTTCAGATTCTATGTCTTATCCCCTAGCGGCAGCAAAAGTGCTACCGGAAGCAAAATGCTTCCGGATGCACTGACACTTCCAGAAGCTTATAAGCATTACCCAAGCACTAGTGATTGATTTTTTTTTCTAACCTAAAACAACATACTAAAACAAACCGAAACAAAATCCTATTTATTATTTTTTTTTTAAAACTAACTAATGTCCTCCCCCACACTTAGAATAAGACAACATAAAGCAAGTAGGGAAGGAAAGAAGCAACCTCTTATGGAGGCTTCAAGTCCTCTTTGAAATGTTTCTTTTTGTGGCCCGTGATAATGTTGGTTCGGCCACCCTTATTGTGAAAATTGTAGAGCTCTTCTTCCCAAGAATTCAACCCAAGCAATTCAGCCTTCTTGTAGAATAGGAGCCCCAAAGTTGAATGTTCAGTAGTGGCTCCCCTCTTCTCCTTTGGGCGCCTAGCTCTTCCATGGGCTTGAATTGTCAAAAGAAACTTTTGAATTTTCCTCTTAAGAACACCAAGTAATGAAGGTTCACTCATATTTCCTTCCAAAGCCTTGCCCTTCAACTCAATGTTCCTTCGGAGCATCTTCAACCGAATCACAAGCCTTGTTAAATCTCCTTTTGTGAGCGTCCCATCAAAATAATCTTGCTCCTCTTGTGACACATCAACTTTCAAACTCTTCTTAAGAGTCTCCTCAGCCTGAATCAATGTCAAATCATCTCTTCCCACTCTAGAAGTTCCTTTAAGCTTCATCATGTACTTCTCCTTTTCCCAATATTCCGTATGCATACCAAATGTACCTACAACATAGCATAAATGTCCCTCTTGCAAGGGGTTGTAGGTATGCACAGAATAACAAAGTGGAGCATAAGGAAAATCAAAATATACATGCTTAGAAAGAACAGCATCATAAAATATAGAATTCGAGTAAGAATCATGAAATGAATCAAGATTGTGCCCCTTCATAGCATTTGTCCAAGGAGTAAATGTCTGCCACCTCTTGGTATTCGTAGTACCACCACTCAGAGCAAGGTATAAAAGGTCCTCATCAAGCAAAGTAGATACACTTAAAGCCATATGACGGAAATTCTCTTGCACAGCACACTTTCCTTGTATATGCCTCCATCGGCTCTTCCAATCCAAGAGGTATTGTGAGGTGTAGTCAAACAAGTCTTCCCTCATAAACAATCCATCATCCATCATGAGAGCAAACATTCTTTCCAACCTATCCTTGTCAACAAGAAAGAACAAACCTCCCTTTTCCAAGGGGTTGTAGATAGGCAAAGAAAATATGCATATATATACTCCACCAATATTAAACTTGACATGCCAAGGATCAACATATGAATGCAGCATGCTTCTAATATTAGAATCTCGCAAAAATGCATCATATTTCTCAATAACACAAGAAGCATGGTAACTCACGGAAGCATCAACATCAATCATGCTCATTCTCAAGGAATCAAGAGACTCATCAACCATCTCATGCATCAAAGAATCAATACAATACAATCCTAGGTGTGAATAAATTGTCTTAGGATGTTTAATTGCCTCAAACACCTTGAATTCTATCAATTGATCACCTACTTCCATGGTTATGTAACCCTCCTTTAAGCTTATGACTGCATTCGCCGTTCTCAAGAAAGGCCTACCCAAAATGAGAGGTTCCTCACTTTTTGCTTCATTGGACATGTCAAGGATATAAAAGTCGGCCGTGAAGACTAAACTTTGCACCTTAACAAGGATGTCCTCAACAAAACCATAAGGTTTCCTAATAGAGCTATCGGCCAATTGCAAAACCACATTAGTTGAGCTTATATTCTTCAATCCTAGGGTTGCAAAAATAATCTTTGGCATCACATTTATGGCAGCCCCTAGATCTAATAATGCCTTACCAAACCTATGATTCCCTATTTGACAATCAATTGTGTAAGCTCCGGGATCATCACATTTGATAGGCAACTCATTCCTAAACATAGCCGACACATTATGCCCTAAAGTCACCTTCCCATTGGGTTTAAAAGTTCTCTTATTTGTGCACAATTCCTTCAAAAACTTAGCATAAGAAGGCATTTGCTTAACAAGGACAAGCATAGGTACATTCACTTCAAGCTTAGAACACAAATCAAGCATTTCCTTTTCTAATTGTTCATTATGTTTCTTCTTAGCAAGCACATATGAATTAGGAAAAGGAAGATGCTTAGGGTCAAGGATTATACCTTTGGGGGAACCCTCCCCTTGGTGAGTAGATGGTTGATCTTGATAAGATGATTCTCCAACTTTGAGTTTTCCTTGAGCAATTTCCTTCCTTTTTGCTTCTTGTGAGCTCTCAGTATCTTCAATGACTTGTGGAAGGCTTCCGGCTTCGTGCTCCATGAGAGATGAGCTCTCGGCCTCATCATTTTTCATAGAAAGGCTCTCGGCCTCATCAAGCGAATCACCAAGGGATTGAGGCAATTCGGCCTCCACATGCAAACCACTATCAACTAAGTCATTTTGAAGACTAGTTTGGCCTTCCTCATTTGATATGCTCTTCTCAGCCTCGCAAGATACTTGTGTGTCCTCCTCTTCCTCCTCATAGTCATAAGCATTACCATATTTCCGTACACTTTTTAGGTTCATAGAATGAAGGTTTTGTGGATTAATCACCACATTAGATGGCAATCCACCTTTCTTTGCGTCCTGCTCAGCTTTATCATTAAACATTTGAGAAACTAAGGTAGTTACATCTTTCCTTAGACCTTCTCCAAACTTTTCCATTAAACTTGACATCATCTGGTACATAGTATCTTGTTGAGATGTCGAAGAACTAGATGGAGGAGCATGAGCTGGATCATTATTCTTCATAAATGGAGGAGGAACATTAGCTTGTTGATTCGGCCTGTACCTTTGATCATTAAAGTTAGGCCTCCCTTGATATGATCCATAGCCTTGTTGTGAGGGATAGGCATTAGCAGCTTGGTAGTTACCTCCCCCCCACTTAGGCTGTGGCTGTGATTGGAAAGAGCTGGAATTTGTGGCTTGGTGTGAACCTCCCCCCCACTTGAAGTTCGGATGGTCCCTCCATCCAGGATTGTACGTGGAAGAGTAAGGATCATATTTGGTCTGAGGTCTAGAATTGTTATACATGGCGGCCACTTCCGCTTGGGATGGACAGTCTGAGGATAGGTGCATGGGCGAGCCACAGTGATCACAGGATGAGGCCACCAAGGCCATAGAATCATCAACACAAGGAGGATGCTGAACAAAACGTCCGTCCATCCGACTGAGGCTCTCGGTCAGCCGCTCGATAGAATTGTACAACTTATCATCCCCACTCAGGGAGGCAACCTTTGGCGCACCACCATACAGAGCATCACGACCATAAAAATTCTGGTGATTAGAGGCCATGGTGGAAAATAAGTTCCATCCTTCATTGGCAGAGAGGTTGAAAAGTGAGCCATTAGAAGCAGCATCCACACTCATCTTGAGCTGTGGCACCAGGCCATCATAAAAGTATTGCACCAGATTGCCCTTGGAGATGTTGTGGTTGGGGCACGAGTTCACCAAGGTGTTGAACCGGCTCCAATATTCATAGAATGTCTCCTGAGAGAATTGCTGAACACCTGTGATGTCTTTCCGCAACTTTAATATCTTGGAGACTGGAAAATAGCGGTCTAAGAACACCTTCTTAAGCTGCTCCCAAGAAAGAGTGGCATAATGAGTAGGCAGGTTCAAGAGCCACTCCTTGGCTTTTCCTTCCAAGGAAAACTGGAACACTCTCAACAGAACGTCATCCAGGTCTGCATTGGGAGGCTTCATGGAGGAGCAAGTGTGGTAGAGGCCAAGCAAGTGCGTGTGAGCATCCTCATGCGGAAAACCTGTAAACTTAGGCAGATGAGCAAGTAGAGATCCTTTGATCTCAAAGTTAGCGGGGTTAGCATAAAATCCTTGAGGTGCAAACGATGCATATGACTGTGTGAACTCACGCATTGGCCTATCATCATCATGTAAATGCCTACCCCCCTGAAAATGACGTTCATCCTCTTGCTCTCGCCTGTAATGTCGCTCACGCTCATGTTCATGATCTCTCGCCTCTCTCTCATGTTCTCTATGGTCATCTCGTCTTTCTGCCATAATGAAATGCTGGTCTAGGAATGTGTTATTTGACGCTACAGATGAATTTTGTGGATTTGATGTGGATCCTACAGGTTGCTTACGAGCTTGCTTCTCGTGCTTGGTCTTTTTCTTAAGTTCTCTCAGAGTCTTATTAATCTCTCTATCCAATGGCACTAATGATGTGGTAGGGTTCATACAAAGCTACTTAGTGCAACTATATGCAGTAAAATCCAACAAAATCCAGCAGAATCACAAACAAAACACCAGCAGAAATTAGTGCAGATTCCAGAAAAGTGTATACCAGTTCAATCAACACAGTACAGCAAGAAGAGGCTAACTAGAGCAGCCAAATACTTCCTAAAACACTGCTAAAACAGGCTTAACTATATAAAAAGCAATTCAACCTAAAAACTTAAAACTAAAACTAACTAAAATATCACACAAGTTACACAAATTAAGATTGTGACTACGAACACTTAAAACTAGCAAGAAATAGCCTAAGCCGGCAACGGCGCCACTTGATTTAACCTTTCTGTCGCCTAAAAAGATTAATCAAAACAATTCAATACTCTATTCCACTATTTAGATAGCGATGAGTACAGGTCTTTCCACAGTTCAGGTTATCTTGCTAATTGAAAGTATATAAGTCACGCAAATTAACAAACAGTTTGAGTGTGTGTTTATTTCTACAATTAAAATGTAAAATGTACTGAAAGTATGAGTGTAAAGAATCAATAGGTGGAATCTCCTCCTTCAAGCCTCGATTTGTGCATCTCAATTGTTAGGCCTCATGTGACAATTTCCTCTTAATTAACTAGCTTAAATCGGCCAAGACCTCTTAAAACTAAGAAGTGTTAGCTAGTTTAAACTGATTAATCAAGATAGTCTAGCCTTGAACTTGATGCATATCCATAGGTGAGATAGAAATCAAAACTAACTTCTATTTAACATTCACTTCAAGAATCAAACAAAATGTACTCACATATGCTTAATCTCATGAAGCTACACAATGTATACACCTATCACACATGAAAGTTCTAGATCTAGAAGTTAGGTTTACAAACTTGAAAGAATAAGTGAACTCTACACAGAAATCTCTATGCAGAATCCTAGATCTAACATACCTAAAAATCTTCAGACATGAAAGATCTAAGTGATTACAAGCTTGAAAACCTAGAAAAGGAAAATTATCACATAAAGCCAATTACATTGAAGCTCGAACACAAATCTGACTTGAAGGAAGGAGAAGAACGCTTAGCCGCGCATGGAGATGGAAAGAATGGAGGATTTGTGAGGTGAAATGGCCATGGCGGAGGTTGCGAGGTGAAGTGGATGAAGAAGATGAAGATGGAGTTGAGAGAGTTTGTTAGAGGAGAGAGAAAGTGAAAGTGAAGTCAGAGAGGTCGTTCTGGTAGTTAGTTATGTTTGGGGTTTTATAGTGGTGAGTAACTTTGGGATTATCGCCCAAAGGGTAGTTTTGGTATTTGGTAAAGGTTAGGATGAATGTGGACTAGATCTCATCTCCATGCATTTTCAAAGATTCCTCCTTTTTTCCTCAAGTGATTGTGCTTCCCTTTTTGCCCTTAATGAGCCCTTCAGACTTGAATTTGACCTTGGCGCCAATTTTGCCTCATTTGGAAAGATGCTCCCCAAGTAACTTCAAGCTGCGGGGTTGACTTTGCCTTAAATTAACTCTGCACCAAAGACTTCTGAAAAGCAGTTGACATTTCTGATCATTGTGCAGTCTGGCTCATGTACTCGCTGGCTGATGGACTTCAGCTTCCGGATGCAGGACTTCATACTACAAGCGCGAGCACATTCACTTCCGGATGTGAACTTGCATCCTGATGCCAAGACTGTCCGCCAGCACCAGCACACTCATTTCCGGATATAAATTCACTTCCGGATGTGAACCTGAGTGCTTGTCATCTAGCCTTCCTTCTTGCCAAGTTATCTCCACTGAAGCTCCACCAAGGGTGTATGGGGCCCACTTGGGACCCCCCTACATGAAAAACACATCTCATAGTCAAAATGACCAAAATACCCTTAGTTCCATAAAATGCAAGTAATAAGGCTATTATTCTTCAAATATTTATACGTAAGCATGTGCATGAAAATGTGTCAATAATGATCAAATATAACAAATAAACTACACTAATTAAGCTCAAATGCACATGCTTAAAGGTATGAAATTTGGTCCAATCAGGATACAATTAGTTTCCACCTACATTTTCATACATACTTATTTATGTTCAATTCCACCAAACAAAGAAAAGAGAAGAAAGTTCATTTATCTCCTTGAAAGATCAATTTTCTCATGAACTACATCCTTTTACAAGCCATTTAAAACCAACCTAAGTAAATATCTAGTATTTCAATACTAGTTATTATATACCCTTCCATTTACATCAGCCTGATTTATTGTAACACCATCTTTTCTCTATTTTGCCAACATGTAACCTATAATTCTTTTCTAAACTGTCATTATTATTTAATTATTCATTTAAGTTTTCTTGTGCCCATAACCGAATTAATAGAAAAGAAGGGAAAAGTTAAACAATTTTTCATGAATTCAATCTACATACAATATACTACCTCCGGTCCTAAATATAGGACCTAGATAACTTTTTTTTGGAAAGGCTAAGGTTGCAAAATAGTCTATTAAATGATGACATATTTGATATATTTTTAGATTATCCATTAGTTTATAAGTAAAATAAACTAAAAATTAGGTAAATCAATTTATAATGAACTTATTTTGCTTTTTTAAGGATTTTTCAAAAAAGTCAATTAGGTCTTATATTTAGGACCGGAGGGAGTATAATATACATAAACATGCAAGTCCATACACAAGATTTTCATTTACACATATTCACAGCAAAAATCATCAATATCAAGCATTCCTCTTAATTATTCCCATTTACTGACTTATTGAACAAAGAATTTGCACACGCAAATGTTATTCCTATTCATGAATCAAACAACACAGCCCTCTAATATATTTAAACAAGTAGCATACCACCAACAACGTCCAAAACAGAAATCAAGAATAATCATTCAATCAACTCAGCGCATGAGAACAAATCAAATCAAACATGAATGGAGTAAACATGCATGTTGAAATCTCTTTAATAACCAAGTGAATTAAAGATCAAACTTCAATTTAATGAATTTAGTTCATCTAAACCAGGTAGCAATCTGAAATAGTTCCAAACACCATAAATTTGATATACAACTTTAAAACATCAACAATCTCTTATATAGACAGCTTAAATAATGACTTCTAAACATGCAGGCCATGGACCCGATTGAACAAAACATGGAGTAGACATTTGTAATCTGCGAAAAGCCCTCATCTTCAAAGAATTCCAACATACAAATACACACTTCAACTCTACAATGCTCCTATACAGATCAATCAAAGATTTTAACTCAAAAGAGGAAGAAAGTAAAATTCTCGAACTAAACAAAACTCATTCAATCAAACATGGAGCAAAATGTTTGAAGTAAATGACATTTGTACATTGATTAATTTGAAAGTTCAGCCCCAAATGTGTGAAACCCCGTCACTGAACAGTGTCTAAAAATGACAAATTCAATAACCAAAGAAAAACATCATGTATGTATGTATGTATGTATGTATGTATGTATGTATGTATGTATGTATGTATGTATGTATGTATGTATGTATGTATGTATGTATGTATGTATGTATGTATGTATGTATGTATGTATGTATGTATGTATGTATGTATGTATGTATGTATGTATGTTCAAATTAGTTTAGGAAAACCCAAAATGTAACACACAACTTTGATTTGAAGTGATTGTTAAACCCAAATCCTAAAACCCCAATCAAACCCTAACGTATCGCCCAAGTTAAAGGCAAAGGGTAGAGAACACTCAACTAAGCTCAAATCGCACGCCGCTCGCCACCGTCGCTCGTCGCCGGAAGCTCCGCCCTCGCCACTGCCTAGGTTCGCTGGAAAGAACAGGAATCGGAGGAAGAGATTGAGAGCTTTCGATCAATGAAACTTTGGGAAAATCCCAAATAAAGCCCTCCTAATACCAAAAGGACAAGGACAAGTGAGGAACCTAAACTTCTAAAAGGACTATGAAGGAACCAGCACCTACCTGTTAGTTTAAAATTTTGCGAAAAGACAAAATTGCCCCTATCCTAAAACACAAATTAATACTCCACCCTAAACCCACTCTAACACCCACCTCTTCTTTGTAATTTGTGTTTTAGGACGGGGCAATTTTGTCTTTTTGCAAAATTTTAAAATGACAAGTAGGTGCTGATTCCTTCATAATCCTTTTGGAAGTTTAGGTTCGTTCCTCACTTGTCCTTTTGGTATTAGGAGGACTTTATTTGGGATTTTCTCAAAATAAATCTTTGTCTAAAATTTCCTCCTTTATTTCCTTTTACCACACCCACTTAAATTTATACTTCCTATTCTTGCTTAATAAAATTTGGGATGTTATAGACATCATCTCCCATCAAGCTTTACTTAAAAAATTACTATATAATCAAGGGTCTTGTAGCTTAGTGGTATGAAATCTCCCTTTACGTGGGAAGTTGCGGATTCGATCCCACGTGCTTACCATTTTAAATAAAAAAGGCTAAAGTGTACTTTTTGTCCCTTATATTTGCATCAAGTTTCAATTTAATCCTTTATGTTTGGAAAGTACACTTTTAGTTCTTTTTTGTTAACACTGTTAGTTTAACTTAACGGAAATTGCTAACTTAACAACTTTAATACTCTAATATCTTCAATTGTATAGACGTATAGCCAATATACTGAATATAGGCATGTATCAATTTCAATCTGCAATTGTTATATCTTGATATCTTAAGTAATTATATGTTATTTATTAATTAAAGTATTAATACGTTAATAAACCATATTTTAAATTTTGAAATGTAATTAGTTTTGATAAAATTTTATCAATTGAAATATTATTACATTCATAGCGTGGGAAAATTTTTAGTTGTGGTTTGCATGTAGTAATAAAAGAAGATTTAATTTTGATCAAAAAAAAAATAAAAGAAGATTTAACACTATAATTAGTCTAAATGTTGAATTAAATCATGTCGCACACATAACTGGTCAATGCTATAATTATGATCATGAAATAGGAGTAGATACCATGGAAGCTTAAGTTAGCTTGGGAAACAACCCGGAGGGGAATAGATGAGACTAGAGGGCTTACAATTGAAGATATTAGGGAATGGATGAGACTAGAGTCTAGGGCTTACATTTGAAGGCTATTAGAGAGTATTTGTCCATTTATCTATTTTGTTCTGAAATTAAGATTGTTTAGTTTTAACTAATTTTGGGTAGTTTGTGAGATCTATATATTATATATATTAAAAGTGGTGGTAACATTCTTATTGGGCTATTTACCACAATATGGTTGGACCACATCGTTACTTAATTATTTAAAGTCGAAAAAAATTCAAATATAATCAATTTCCATTTTTCGAATTCCTTTTATTATTAATTTTTATTTCATCTTTATTCAATTTTAAAATTCCGAAATTCTAGTATCAATATTTTTTAATTCGCTGTAAAATAAATCAATCCATATTATTATTACTGCAACAATTTGTTATAATTGACTATTAAATCAGTAAACATTCAAAGAATAATCAATGAATAATTTCAAATAATATTTTTTATAATAATTATTTTCCATGCATCGCACGGGGGAATCAATAGTATATTCTTAAAAGTGGTGGTAACATTCTAATTAGTCCACTTACTGCATTTGAGTCAGTCCACTTGTCAACATGCTAATTTATTCTACATCTATGGAAATACATTATATATTTAATTTAAATTTATTTCATTCGTACATCATTCATGATCAAATAGTCCTTTCATTTAAGTTATTCAAATAAATTAAATTTATTATAATTTTTTGATAATTAAATATTTATTTCAAAAAATTATTTATAACCATCAATAGTCCTTTCGTTTAAGTTATTTATAAAATACTTTAAATAGAGAAAGTAATTATAATATACAACAACAGTTCACAAAATTATAATATACAATAATTTCTAATAAAAAATAAAAATATATAACAATCAATTAAGAAAATAAAATAACAAAATTGTAAAATTTTAGAGACTTGAATTTAGTAAAGAGGTATTATTTGTATTGGATAAAAAATTGAAATTAAAATGAGGTAAATATTTTTAAGAATGGTATAGGAAAGAAATAACATGAATACAAGTTTGTTTGGTAAATCAAAAATATATTTTTGAAGAGAAATAGAGATAATAAGAGTAAGTGACTAACTATAAAATAAGAATAGTCTAAATAATGTAAATATGGGTAAATAATGTAGCTAACCAAACTATTTGTTTGAGAGATTTGAAGGAAGTATTTCTTTGGAGTTTGAGTTGATTTTTATAAAATTGTAGTAAAGTTATATAACAAATATAAGAAAAGTAAAAGATAAATTTTATTGATTTTTATTAAATTTTAATAAATATTAATGATATTTTTTGGTATCAAAGTTATGTAGTTTGTATATTATTGTGTAGCGTTTATGTTATTTTTTTCCAGTCTGATAGCGTTTATATTATCTAAGTTATGTAGAATATAAGATTTCGCACATTGCTGCACCATCTCCCATCTTCATTCCTTTGCATTTCACTTCTCACTTTCTCACCCAAAACCCGCGTCTCTCACCTCTTCAGTTCTGTTTCTCTTCGTCTCCGGCGAGCCCGACGAATTTTCGACGACGGCGGGTGCCATCAATGTGTAGTTGCTGGGCGATAGGTAATCACACTTAACCTTGCTATAACAATTAAGGTGATGTTAGTTGGGATTTTTAAAAATTCTTTCTGACCCTCTACACATATATATAATTTTTAAATATTATTTTTATACAAAATAAGCTATCATATGTCTTTCAAACACGATTATTTTTCTTATAAAGGAATGTAATACTTTATATATATATATATATATATATATATATATATATATATATATATATATATATATATATATATATATATATATATAGACACACACACAAGTTCATGGTGGTTTTGGTTTTGGTTTTGGTACAATGAATAATGAAGAACAATCTATTATTGAATTTTGTATGGCTAACAATCTCAAAATTGTTAACACTTGTTTTGAAAAACAGGAAGAACATTTGATTACATATAAGAGTGGAGTTAATAGATCGCATATTGATTTCTTTTTAGTAAGAAATTCGGACAGAAGAATTTGTATAAACTGTAAGGTGATTCCAGGAGATGGTGTGATAACACAACATAGGCTTTTAGTTTTAGACGTTCGTGTGAAGTTTAATCGAACGAAGAAGCGAGAAATGTTTCAACCAACAATTAGATGATGGCAATTGAGAGGGGAAAAATGAGAATTTTAAGAATAGGTTGATGAATGAATGTATATGGGATAAACAAGGATGTGCTAATGATTTGTGGAAAGAATTATTTATGATGATGCGAAAAATAGCAAAAGAAGTTTTAGGTGAATCAAAGGGTTATATAAAGCGTAAAATGGAGACCTGGTGGTGGAATAATAATGTCCAAGAGAAAATTAAATTTAAGAAACAAATTTTTAAGGATTTACATAAATGTGATAGTGAGGAAAATTGGGTCAAATATAGATTAGCAAAGAAAGAGGCGAAAAAAGCTGTTAGTGTAGCTCGAGCTAATTCTTTTGAAGAGTTTTATAAAGAATTAGGGACAAAGGATGAGAAACAAAAAATTTATAGAATAGCAAAGATAAAGATGCACAAATCAAGAGATTTAGATCAAGTAAAGTGTGTTAAGGATGAAGAAGGTAATGTATTGGTTAAATATGATAATATTAGGGATAGATGGAAGAATTATTTTTATAATTTGTTTAATGATAGAGTGGAAACTTTGAATTATGTTATTGATGATTTAGGGATTAGTGATAGGAATATCAATTTTACAGGTCATAATAAGATTAGAGTAAGTGAGGTTGAGGATGCTCTTAAGAAAATGACTAAGGGAAAAGCTGTTGGACCAGATGGTATTCCTATTGAAGTATGGAAATGTTTGAAAATGGAGTGTTGTGGCTTACTAAACTATTTAATGAAATTCTTAGGTCTAAGAAAATGTCAGATGATTGGAGGAAGAGTACATTAGTACCTATTTATAAAAATAAAGGAGATATTCAAAATTGTGCAAAATTATAGAGGAATAAAACTTATGAGTCATACAATGAAGTTATGGGAAAAAGTAATTGAGCGTAGGTTACGAACTGAAACTAGCATATCGAAAAATCAATTTGGTTTCATGCCTAGAAGGTCAACTCCAGAAGCAATATATCTAATTAGAGGCTTAATCGAAAGATATAGAAGTATAAGAAAGGATTTGCACATGATTTTTATTGATTTGGAAAAAGCATATGATAGGGTGTCAAGAGATTTACTTTGGAAAGTTTTAGAAAAGAAAGAAGTTCAAGTTAAGTATATTAATGCTATTCAGAACACCGGTAGGAGAAACAATTGATTTTCCAATAAGAATTGGATTGCATCAAGGTTCGGCATTGAGTCCGTATTTATTTAACCTTGTTATGGATGCCTTAACTGAAAGTATACAAGAAGAAATTCCTAAGTGCATGTTTTTCGCGAATGATGTAGTCATTTTGGGGGATTCAAAAGATGAAATTAATTGGAAATTAGAGCTATGGAGGATGGCTTTAAAGTCTAAAGGTTTTAGAATAAGTAGGAGTAAGACGGAATATATGTACTATAATTTTGGCAACAGAAAACTCATGGGGACATAGAAATTAAATTAGGAGAACATGTTATACAACAGGTGGATAAGTTTAAATATTTAGGATCAATTATATAAGAAGATTGTGAAGTGGATGGAGATGTCAATAATAGAATTCAGGCTGGTTGGTGCAAATGGAGAAAAGCTTCTGGGGTTATTTATGATCGCATGGTTCAAGATAGAGTAAAAGGAGAATTCTATAGAACAGTTATTAGACCGGCATTGTCATATGGTAATGAATGCTGAGCAATTAAAAAACAACAAGAACATAAGATGGATGTGACAGAGATGGAAATATTGAGATGGATGAGTGGGTATACACTAAAAGATAGGATTCGTATTGATCACATTCGTGAAAGAGTTGGGGTAGCACCAATTTCAGAGAAAATGGGAGAATATTGTTTAAGGTGGTATGGACATGTTCAAAGAAGAGAATTAGATGAGCCAGTAAGAATAGTAGAGCAGATGAAAAGGGAGCCGTATATAAGAAGTAGAAGGAGACCAAAAAGAACTCTTGATGAAGTTATTCAAAGAGATATGTCAGTGAACGGTTTATCTCCATAAATGACTAGGGACCGAGCAAAATGGCGTCGTGTGATCCATATAGCCGACCCCATTTAAATGGGATAAGGTTTACGTTGTTGTTATTATATATATATATATATATATCCTGGTTGGTGGTGATTGTTATGGGTATGATGTGAGAGATTTATATAGTATTCTGTTAGAGATGTTGATAGTTAGGTTGAGGAAAGGAGTTGAATAGTTGAGATTGAGATATTGAAGAAAATGGTAGAGTGCATGATATTGATGTTGAAATTGAGATACTGAGTGAGGTTGAAATTGATGGATATTGTGAGCGTTGCATGACACTGATATATATGTACCATCGCACGACGATAACTGTCGATAGGCCAATCGACAGTTATTTGTACTGATCCTTTTCGGACTAGAGACCAGGGATCATAGGTATACTTACTAGAGAAAGTGACCTACGGTTGTTTCAGATTAGAGACCGCAAACGTTCCCATTCTGCAATGTAAACAGAATTGGGTTCCCTCCCTGGAGATTGCCAGAGAGGGAAATTAACCCCTCATTGTAGAGAGGGGTACAATGTCAAATCATATAGTGAAGATTAGATGCTTGGATAAATGCCCCGTGATGGCACAATGCATCTATAGGTGAATGTGAGATTTTTGGTGGTAGTATCATTAGATTGGAGACTGGGGAGATGAAATTTAGTTAATGTGGAATTGATCGAGGGATTTTGAGTGATATATGTATGGAAAGCAGAGATGATGAATTTGAGTTGATTTGGATGTGACAGAGGGACTTGGGTGATGAATGGTAGAAGACTTGACAGATATATATATATTACTGATTTTAAAATGTGGTACCCTTTAGACGCCCTCGCTACCACACATCTCACTGTTATAGTAAGTAAAGCGGTGATTATTGGGACAAATTGTCTCATCCCACGATTACTCACATTTTTGCAGGTATTCATGCACAGGCGCGCGCAAGCATCAGGAAAGGGAATTAGGTAGTAGAAGTTATATAGACTATTTCGAATTGTATATTGTCAATTCGTATAGGTCTACATTCGCTTCCGCATGTTTTTATTTGTATTTGATAAATTGGATATTAGTTTGCTTCTTTTTCTAACCATGTTAGGTGAATCTTTTCTAACATGGTTAGCTATTGATTATCCATGATAGTGTTCAGGTTGTATTAGAAAATTTTTTTCTATCATGGATAGTATTTAACCATTAGGAAATTCTTTTTCTAACTATGATAGGACATTGTTATTAAGGAAATCCTTTTTCTATCATAGTTAGTAAAGATATTATTAAATTAAAATGGATATCTTGAGATAATTAGGGAATTAGTAACAGAATGTTACACTTTATTGGAAAAATAATATCCAACCTTAGAGTTGAAAAACGAGCTGTGTGGAAAGGACAACAGAGAAAGTGGACGCCGACGAGTCTCCGTCGTAGGACGAGCGGTGCGTGGCGCGTGGTGTGTAGCAGGCTGTGACTCTGAAATTCGTTTGTTTTGTGTGAAGGTGGATATATTTTAGTTTTTCTAGGTTTCAGAGGGTTAACAATTCTGATAAAAAAAAAATACGATTAACAATGAGTTATATGTCAATGAAGTTGCTTTAATGTTGATAGTGACACCATCAAGAGATTTATCACATGTATTTCTGAGAGAACAAATCCAGCTGATTGAATTTGTTCATTTTCTTCAGTTTACTGTGGTGTATGATTATCTTCTATCTCAACTTCGATTTTATGTGGAACATTCCAAATACGGGTCATATCTTACCTATCCGCAGACTCCAAACCTTCTTTCAGTAAGTGTACAGCTCTCCTCCGTTTCTCTAGCAGTTTCATTTAGCCTTCATGGCACAAGAATAATACAGACTAAATAATAATTAAGTCCAAACACCGTTTCCTTCTACTTTGCCCATTTTGGGAATAAAACTATCATTGTTTTTATTATACTGACCCGATTAATATTCCGTGTAGAGTGTAGACTGCAAAAGAGGATATACATAATATGGGATCTTGAACTTGCTGCAATAATAAATGAAAAGGTTATAGACTGAATCATTAACTCAGTGACATAGAAAACCATATGGTTTATTTTTCCCTCCAAGAAATTGTAATTCTACTCCTTTTGACTAAAATTTCATCATCTTTTAATAGAAAGATAAAAGCAAAAAAATTAACATACTTTAATGTCTCAACGCTTCTCTTCAGTGGAAGATCTTTCTCCTTCTCCTCCTTAAAATACAAAGCAAAACCAAATTACTTCCAAAGCAGAAAAGAATAAAGAGAACTTATTAATCTTCTTTTAAAAAAGAAAAAATTGTGCACACACCTCCAACTTCTTCAGCTCTTTCTTCTGAGATTTGCTCAATTTTTTTTTTGCCTTCTTTGAATTAATTTCTCCACGTACCTATAAACAAGAAATTTTTAAGAAAAATAAAAATAAATTCCTTTTTTTTTTATAAAAAAGAAACAGAACAACTAAAAAACTAACTAACTACATCTACAACTTGCTTTGACCGACCATGTGTGGCAAAACTTCCATAACCTCCCAGAAACTTCTTTGCCTGCGCCATAAAATAAATTCCTCTTTCAAATAAAGTAGGAAATAAAATGCATACACAGCATACCTGATTCATGTCTTTCCTTTTCTTCGCCGTCTTAGACGGCAATATCAATGCATAACTATCATCTCCCAAACTGCCAAAACATATTGATGTTAAAACTTAAAAGGGTTCACTAAAAAAGCTCAATTTTTTACAATACATGAATTTATTTAGCTTCCCCTCTTGCTTTCACATTAAAAAAAACTACTGTTAACTATAGACTGAACTGAAAATAAAATAAAAAAGACGAAGGCCCAAAAATGATACATAACTATTGGCCAAGGAACAAAAGTAATACATAACTATTTCAAGGTACACTAATGATACACAACTTTTATCAAGGATTAAAAATGATATTTTCAATAATATAACAATAAGATTACACATAAAAAGTCTAAAATGCCCTTATAAATAAAATAAAATTAAACATCTCTTCTTCTCCTTCCTCTTCCTCTTTTCCCTCCACTGTAACATCCCAAATTTTGATTAAGGTTAATTGGAAATTATTGAGGTGTTATTTAGGAAACTTGAGTTTTAGGGAGAAATTTATGGAGATTTATTGTTATTAAATCTTAATTTTTGGAATTTAAGGAAATATAGTTAAAATAATTATTTGGAGTTAGAAACTTTCATGAACAAGTACTTGGGATAGTAAATAATATTATGATGGAAAGAAGAGGATATAGTAATATATACAAACTTCTGGGCTAGAAATATAATTACGAATAAACCTTAGGGTAGTTAATTGTAATTTTCCCTAAAGTATATATATAAACTCACCTCCTTCCTTATTCCTCTTCATTTCCCAACCTTAGCCGCCTCTACTCCTCCCTTCTCACCCTACTCCTCTCTTTTCCTTCCCTGTCCGCTCCCATCGGCCGCCGTGGAGGCCACCGCTAACGGCGACGGCGGAGGAGGAAGTCGTCGTGGCTTCCTTCTCTCTTTTCTGCGATTCACCTTCCCCAAACACCATCCTATTTTCGTTTTCTCTCCTAAACACGCACACACATCCTCCCTCCTCGGTGGTTTCTTCGTTTTCCTTCAGTTCCGGCGAGTTGGAGGATGACGACGACGGAGAAAGGTAAGGCACAACTATTCTTTCCTTCCTCAAACTTACTTTTCCTCCTCCATCAAGTCCTCACTGTTTTCCTTTTTCTTTTCCGTCGATTCTCACTCCTCGCCGTCGATTTTGCTTTTCCGGCAAGCTTCCCGGCGGCGAAGGCCGCCATTGTTGTGTGCAAGCTCGGCCAGAATTTGGGTGAGCTTCCTTTCCTTCTTGTTCTTTCGTTTTCAGCATGTTGAGAGGGGAGACCAAAATGGATATTCTGTTTTAGGTTGTTGAATAGCTTAAAATAAAGCTTAAACTTCTAATTTTAGTGAGAGAAAAAGACTTTGTTAGCTAATTTGATGATTTAAGGTGGTTTTTGAAAACCCTAGTTTTTGGTACTTTCGAAAATTGATGAGTTTTGGAGTAAAAAATTCTAATTAAACTAAGTAGGAGTAGAGTAAAGCTAAGAGCATGGTCATATTTGAAGAAATTTTTGGAGGATGGGATGTTCAAACTTTTGTTCTTCTTTGTTCTAGCCGACAAGTCTATAGGAAAATATGGACTCTAATTGTTTAATTTATTGGTGTGGGAGTCTGCTGGAGTTGATTTTAGGTATTTCATGTGATTATGTGAGATTATGTGTTTTTACATATTTCAAAGTTTCTTTACTTCCTCTGTTCAATTTGTTGTAGGTGAGCTAAGTAGTTACTTCGCTTTCTATGTTCTATTTGACAATAATATAAGTTGCAAGTGTATCCTAGTTGAATTGTGCATGTGAGATTGGTGATGTTTTAGGCCGGTTAATGTGATTGTGCGATTGAGGTCAATGTTTGCATGCTCATTTGAAGTTTTCTGGTTTTATTTCTGCATAGGCCATGTGAAAACCTATAAGTGCAAAGTGTAACATCCTGAAAATTTAACACAGGATTAGAAAAATGTTTTTGTAAATGACATTTAGAAAGTTAGAATTTTTAGATATTTTGGAAGTTTTGGTAAATAATTGCTTAAAATATCAATTAAATAGTTAGAAAAATTAGAATTTATGAAGGTATTGTGGAATTAGAAACATTTTTGGATGTTAAGGAAGTTGGATGCCTAACCTAGTGAATTGAAGATTAAAGAGGGCACTTTGATAGTTTTCCCTAAATGTTACACCAACCCATTAAAATAAACAAAATAAAACACCAACTCCCTCCTCCTTCCTTGCATTCGCCGACCACCCTCATCTTCACCATCTTCATTTTTTTTTCTTCCTTTCCTCTTTCTTTCTCTCTTCCACACACACTCATGGCTATTTTCTCTCATCCTCCACCACACCCATTTCGTTTCTTGCACTCTCTTCACCTTAAAACTGTTAAGCTTGAGTCAGATCCATGGTCCCTTTGTTCTTTTTCTTCTCCGGCGTCGAACTACGTTTTCCGGCGAGGGGTTAGTGTCCCGCGGCGGCCGGCGGCTTTTGGAAGTGAGTTCACAATTTCATTTGGTTCTTCAAGTTAGTTTTCCTTTATAACTTCACTTTCTCACCTCCTTCCTTTTTCTATGGAGGCTCAGCTCGGCTAGCCACCATAAGTGGCCGATTCCGGCGAGCTTCCGGCGGCTGTGATGGATGGGTAAGCCCCATACACTTCTATTACTATTTAAACCTTGATTTCTTAATTTTTTTTTATATATGATAAAGCTAGGGTTTTGCTTGTTTGATCAAAATCTGAGTGATTGGGTTTAATTAGTTGATATGGTACATTTATTAAGGCTATATAATGATGATGATATGATTAAATTTATTAGATTTGATTGTATGAGTTATATGTGTTAGAAAAAGTTTGATTTGGGTAGGCTTTTAAGGGGCTTTTGAATTTTGTGGCAATTGTCATGGATTTGATAATTTAATTTGACCTATTAATGCTTACAAATGATTGTTAGTGGATTAATGAGTTGAGATATGAGCTAGATTTCACTGTTGGTCATATAAAGTGTTGAAATTCCTTAAGTCTTGGGGTATTTCGAAATTTACGATGGTTTTAGGTATTTTACAGATGCCTTAAGGTTTGTGTATTTAAATCGACGAATTTTAATTGTTTGGCTAGTTGGGGAAACTCTTGAATCAAATTTTGAGCTTAAAATGTGAGATCTTGCATAGAATTTGAGGATTGACATCAAATCTGATTAAGACAGCTGTTGGGTTCAATTTTATTGTTTTAAAACCATTTTTGGTTGGTTTCTAAGTACCCTATAGGTTTAAATTACTTGATTTTGGGTTAGAATGAAGTTTTGACAGATTATAGTGTTTATAAGCTACGGTTTATGGGTAATTTCGAAAATGCAGCAATATTTTAAGAATTTATGGTTCTAACTTGTTTAGGTAAGTTAAATGGTGATGACGATTGGTTTAATATAGTTAGAGATAATCGTAAGTGAAATTTTGTTTGTCAAAAGATTGATTAAGACAGGTTTCAATAAAGAAATCCTTGGAGATCCTTTGTAGTGGGGCTTTTGGATGTTATTTATAGTTGTGCAGTGGCGTTTAGGTTTAATGAAGGTGTTATTTAGTTAGAAAAATTGTTGGATGGGATTGGGAGCTCTTGTGTGCTTTATAAGGGGGGCTAAATTGTTGTAATAGATTGACTTGAGTATTGGGGACGATCTAGATTAATGATGTGAGAAAAATCAGGCTATGCTCAATTTGGTTAAGAATGATAATTGATGTGGAAGAATTGTGGAAGTTTTTAGTTAGTTACATGGATTTGTTGTGCAAGAATGAAAGATGGTGTTTCGTGTGATTTATATTGATTCTGAAGATGTGGGTTAACTTGTTGATTGAAGTAGTAAAAGATTAAGTAGATGATATTCGAAATATTTTAGTAGAGTTAGGCATTGATGGTTTTAGGATGATATGTGGTCTAATTAGAGACCATGACTTATCATAAAGGTAGTGGGAAATTACATATGAGTTGTTAAGGATCATTATGGTTGAGAATGATATAGCTAAGTTCGAGAAAAATCTTGTAGGTCTCATATTGATGATCTTTGTGAATTTGTCACATAGGGCCTAATATTTAAAATAAACGATGGGATTGAGTTTATAATGAATAGGGGATGATGTCACTTTAGGTTTGTTTTAATGTAGATAATTTGATTATTGATGATTGAGATTGTTGAGAATTTGGAATATCAAAGATAGGATATCAATGGTATAAGAAGAATTTTTGGCTTGTATTGAGAATGACTAATGGTTGATTGATATTGGGGATCAATAGGATATTAATAATCATAGTTAGTGATTTGGAAAGACTTTCCTAAGTATGATTTTTGGGGTTTCTTGATTCGATAAGATAATTGAGGATGAGTAGTTATCTTAGACTTTATATGGTTTTAACTTTAATCAAGTCATATAGACGTGAATTGTATTGACACAATGTTGTCGCATTGTCTAGTGATTGTGGATATCAATAGGCGAGCTACGAGCGAGGACTTCATTGATATTGTATTGTCTTGATATGGAGCAGGTTCAGGTAATCACTCTTACCTTGCTATAACATTGAGGGTGACGTTAGTTGGGATTTTCAAAATCCTTTCTAGCCCTCGAAACCTTTAAAAGTTACTTTTATACAAAACAGGCTATCGGGTGCCTTTAAAACACGATTACTATGGTATAAAAGAATTTGATACATTTTATATATATTATTATCCTGTCTGGTGGTGGTTGGACCGGTGAGGTATATGGGTGTAATGCTTGGACAGCGGTGTAAATAGGCCATATCGACAGAAAGTGACAGTTGTGGTGGAGATATATAATTGGTACTTGACAGGATATTGAAAAGTGATATGGATTGGGAGCATCATACTTTGGGGTTGAGGAATTGGAAAGTTGTGTTGATGGAAAGTATCAAAGGTTGTGATTGGGATGTTGAAAAGAATTGTGATCATTGTATGACACTGAGATATATGGATCATCGCGCGATGATAACCGGTTGATAGGCCAATCAACGGTTATTTATAATGGTCAACAGATTTGAGACTGTGACCAGCAGTCTCCTGATTTGAGACAGGGACTGCTCCCTTTCTGATTTGAGACAGATTGGGGTTTCCCTCCCTGGGAGTAGAGCACCAGGGTTGTACATGGATGAGAGCCGAGAAGTTGGATTTGAGAACTATGTGTATGAGATTTACAATAATGACGGCATGAATTTGGAGATTGGATGGTGAAGTTATCAATGTGGAAGTTGATTGAGGGGTTTTGAGTGATATTTGGAAAGTAGAAAGGATGGACTTGATTCGTTTTGGACGTGACAGAGGGCCTGGAATGGTAAATGGAAGAATGCTTGGTTCTTGTGTGTGTGTATATATATATATATATATATATATTGATTTTAAAACGGTGGTACCCTTTAGACGCCCTTACTACCGCACATCTCACTGTTATAGTGAGTTAAGTAGTAGATTACTGAGACAAGTTGTCTCACCCCACAATTACATACATTTTTGCAGGTGATCATGCACAGGCGCGAGCAACAGGAAAGGACTTAAGTTTTAAGGTTGTTTAGTTTATTTAGACATGTATATTGCCAAAAATGTATAGGGCTGCATTCGCTTCCGCATATTTTTATTGGTATTGATATTATTGGTTAATTGGGGAAATGTACTAGGTTGCTCCTTTTTCTAACCATGTTAGGTGATTCTTTTCTAACATGGTTAGCTATTAATTATCCATGATAGTATTCAGGTTATATTAGAAAATTCTTTTCTATCATGGATAATGATTATTAGTAGGAAATTCTTTTTCTAACTATGATAGATTTATTGATATTATGGAAATCATTTTTCTATCATAGTTAGTGAAGGTATTATTGAATTAATCAGGGAAGTAGTAACAGTATGTTACACAAAGTTTTGTTTGTGTATTGTCATGAATGTGATTTTTCCTCCTTGATTGGATACACTGGTTTTAATTTAGAGTTAGGAGAAGCATGAATGAATATGTTGAGTTGTTTTTCTTGCTTATAAATCTGAATTGAAGTAGTATATGGGGATTTCAAATCTGCGTGTGATCTCTTTTATGGTTTTATGAAGTTTAATTCTTTGTAAATCAATAGTTGGAATAGAGGGTTAATTTATTACTGAAAATATGAAAGTTAAAGGTCATTTAAACATTGTGGGTGTCATTGTTTAGTATAGTAGTACATATTCTCTGGCTTGGATTTAAATAAGTATTGTAGCTGAAATGCAAAGTTTATTATGATATAGGAAGTATTCATTTCATTTTCTGTAATTTGGATGAAGTTTTGGTGTTATGAATGCTAGATAAGCATTCATTTCTTAGTTAAGGTTGCTTGTGAATTTGTAAGCTTTCAATGAGCATTTATTTTTAATTGGTGGAGAAGATTGTGGTGAATTTACCAGGAAAGATTAACAACCAAATATAATTTCTGTTTTGGAATGTTGAATCAATAATTTGTATTACATGAAAGATTTGTTGATATTAGTATTCTATTCTTTGTACTTGAGCACCATAATGAGAAATGCAATCTGTATGGTTTCTTTGTGTGTGTGTTCATTGATGTTGAAAAATAAGAGGAGAGGAATGTATTCCTTGTGGGAAATTTGATTGGTGAAGTCTTTGTTGGAAAATCATGAGTTGACCTGTTTGGTTGAATTTCTCCATGATGAAGATTAATTTATGATGTGGGTTGTTAGAACTTGCTCTACTATATGTGTTTTGAAATCTTCTACTTTTCTTTCTTGAATGAACAAGTTACAGGAGGGAAATATCTAAACTCAATTGGAATGTTAATAAAAGTAAAATAATATTTGTAGGCGATTGTGTGTTTCATTGCTATTTGGATGCTAAATATAGAATGAACTACTTTAATCGAAAGTAAAATTAAGAGTTATATGAACAAGGGATTGGGTAGTAATATAAGATACGAGAAAGACGTCAAAATATATAAAGTGGAAATGATATTAATTTATCATTTGTATCCTATCATTATAGGAGGAACTAAGAGGAAAGTGTTTGGAGAACATATTCAAGAAATGGTAAGGAAGAACATCGCAGTGCTAAGGGCGACAGGTAATCACTCTTAACCTTACTATAACATTGAGGGTGACGTTAGCTGGAATTTTTAAAATCCTTTTCTCACCCTCCATATAAATTTTATCTTTGGAAAGCTATCTTTATACAAAACAGGCTATCGGGTGCCTTTTAAACACGATTATTTTCGTATAAAAGAAATTTGAAACATTATATATATTATCTTGTATGGTGTGGATGGTTGTTCTGGATTGGTATTATTCTGGGATTGATGTGACAGGTTTATATAGTATTCTGTTAAGGATATTGATAGTTAGTTAGATGGAAGAAGTTAAATAGTTGAGATACTGAAGGGAATGGTAAGAATGCATGATATTGAATAGTTGGGATTGAGATATTGAAAGGAATGGTAAGAATGCAGGATATTGATGATGAGATTGAAATTGATGGATATGGATATTGTGAGAGTTGCATGACACTGAAATATATATCTGTACCATCGCGCGATGATAACTGTCGATTGGCCAATCGACAGTTATTTGTACTGATGATCCTTTTCGGATTGATTGGATCGGGGATCATAGGTTAACTTATTGAGAGAAGTGACCTACGGTTGTTAAGGCGTTTTAGAGCCCAACCGCCCCTACGGTTGTTAAGGCATTTGAGAGCCTAACTGTTCCCATTCTGTAATGGAAATCAGAATTGGGGTTCCCTCTCTGGGGATTGCAGAGAGGGAAATTTGCCTCCTCCTTGTAGAGAGAGGCACAGTGTCAAATCATATAGTGAAGATTAGATGCATGAATGCACCGTGATGGCACAATGCATCTATAGGCGAGTGTGAGGGCTGTTGTGGTAGTATTATTTGATTGGAGTATGAGAAGTTGAAATTTAGTTAGTGTGGAATTGACTGAGGGATGTTGAGTGATACATGGGGAGTAGAAATGATGAATTTGAGTTGATTGAGACGAGACAGAAGGATTTAAGTGATGGATGAAAGAAAATGTGAAATATATATATGTATTATTGATTTTAAAACTGTGGTACCCTTTAGACGCCCTCGCTACCGCACATCTCACTGTTATAGTGAGTTAAGCGGTGATTACTGGGACAAATTGTCTCATCCCACGATTACTAACATTTTTGCAGGTATCCTTGCACAGGCGCAAACATCAGGAAAGGGAATTAGGTAGTAGAAGTTATATAGACTATTTTGAATTGTATATTGCCAATTTGTATAGGCCTGCATCTGCTTCTGCATGTATATATATATATATATATCTATTGCGTAATATCAATTAGTTCTGTTTATTAACCATGTTAGGCAAATCCTTTCTAACATGGTTAGCAATAAATTATCCATGATAGCAGCTGTGTTGTATTAGTTTATTCTTTTCTATCATGGATAATATTTTAATCATTAGGGTATTCTTTTTCTAACTATGATAGAGATATTGATATTATTGAAATTCCTTTTTCTATCATAGTTAGTAAAGATATTATTAAACTAAAAGAGATGTCACAGGTTAATTAGAGAATTAGTAACAGTATGTAACATCCACCCTCATGGCCTTTCCTTCCTCGCTGAGATAGCCACCATCGGCCACCGTCAGCCAACAATGTCCTCCACACCCGGCCACCGTCGGCCAACAATCTCTGCTCGATCAGTCCCATCATCACCTTCGCCGCTTTCCGTAGTAATTGCTCCTTCGTTCGATCAGTCTCATCATCACCTTCGCCGCTTTCCCTCAGAACCCTAGGCTCACCTACGACGTACGACGCCATCCGATAAAGTGAGTTGGGGAGGGAATCGACTTAGAACCAATCACTATTAGTCACTCTTTGCTCTTCACATCGATTGCTCTTCTCCGACAGCGGTGACATTTTAATGGCGGAGTGAAACTGTGACATCGTCCATTTTGCAATTCTGGGACTGGGGCTGCTGCTATACAGATGACCCAAATGCTTCACCGAGAAAAGCATAAAGGTTAAATTTTTTGCCAATACAATTCTGGAAGTTTTGTTTACCTAAATTTACTTTGTTTCTTGTTTAGCCTTCTGCTCAATCTGGGTTATAGCGCAAGTGATCCATGGAAGTTAAAATCATTGTTTAAATCAACACATATGAATTATAGCGCAAGTGTTCAACAATTTGTCTTTTAATATAGATTGCTTTATAGCATAAGCTACTTATCTTCCTTTGGCTTGTCTGTTACTATTGGTTTATTTTTATCTTTAATAATCTTCCAGAAGTGACATTCTTCATCCATGTTGGCCGATGGTGGCCGGAGTGTGGAGGACATTGTTGGCTGACGGTGGCCGATGGTGGCTTTCTCAGCGAGGAAGAAGAGGCCATGGGGGTGGAGGGAAAAGAGGAAGAGGAAGGAGAAGAAGGGATGTTTAATTTTATTTTATTTATAAGGGCATTTTGGACTTTTCATGTGTAATCTTATTGTTATATTAGCGAAAATACCATATTTGATCCTTGATAAAAGTTGTGTATCATTAGTGTACCTTGAAATAGTTATGTATTACTTTTGTTCCTTGGCCAATAGTTATGTATCATTTTTGGGCCTTCGCCCAAATAAAAACACACCCAATGGAAAAAGAATTCTCCCCACCTTATAGAATCATTCAGAGAATTGAGCTCACTATTTGCTGCATCATCTCCCATTATGCATTACTTAGAAAAAAACAATCAAAGGTACATTTGAAAAAAGAACTATGTAGAAGGCACGACGGAGAGAGGGGATGCCGGCGAGTCTCCGCCATGCGATGAGCGGCGCGTGGCGGGCTGTGAAAAGCAAAGCCGTGAATGTGGTTTTTTTTTTGGCCGAAAGGATAATTATATTAATATCAAAGCAGAGTACAGACACTAAGACACTAAGATACAGACACTAAGACTCCACTGAGAGCACAAAAGATACAGATGCTTAAGGACTATGCATCCATAGAGCGTACCATTGCCCCCAGAACAATACATAGGCATAAGAATGCCAATTAACATCAAACTAACAAGACAACAAACACAACTCAAAATATTAATGTCGATGCCTAACAATTGTAGGTAGAACATGAGGGAACTGGTCTTCCCTTCTAGCATGACCAAATGAAAAAGCAATAGAAGGTGGTTGTCTAACGACTTGCTCTCCCGAGCCCACCAACTTTGATGCAAATGCTGCATATTAGCAGCTACATTCTCACCTCCGAGAAGGTGAAAGGACCTATGAAGCTTGTGACCAAACTCCATTAGACAAAGGATCATGTTAGAAAGTAGCCAACACCCAACATAAACAAAATTAACCCACAAGATCAGGCAAACCCACTGATAACAAGACACAAAAATAAAAAGCTCTAGAAATAAGACATCGACCCTACTCCTAACACCTACTGGGGGTGACCAAGACACCACAATCTCTACTATAGGACCCCCTTGACCCAAGTAGAGATCTTGTTTTGCTATCATGGTGGATTGGTGGCTGGGGACCAGCCACCACCAGTCAGAGGAGGGGCATTGCCAGGCACAAAATCAAACAGATCTGGGGTCACAACCCCATCCATATCTCTGGCCCTACAACCTCCATGGTTGCCCAGATCTGGTCTCCCTCGGCCTTGACCATCAATTCCACCATATCTTCGCCATATCCAAACTTCAACCTGAGCGCAGATCTTATATTCCTGTGAGCAGGAACCTCCAAACACAAGAGCTCGTCATCCCAACCCGAGAACCTTCGAAGCCATCGGTCAAACAAACCCCCGCGGCCGCCTCGACCACCGCCATCGACCATCTCCTTCCTTGCACCCATAGCCCACGAAAGCCCACCTCCGACCACCGCCATCAACTACCTCCGAGAGGAAGCCGGTAGATCTAGGAGAAGGCCTAAGAAACACACACCCCAAGGTGCGACTAAACCTCACCGCCGGAGGTACTAAGAGGAGGCAAAGTTCTAGAGAGAAGCTAGACTCTCTCTCTCTCTAACTTTCCTACCACCCTGTTGGCCGGTTCAAAGCCGTGAATGTGGTTTGTTGTTCGAATGAGGGATATTAGATATGTTTTCTAGGTTTCTCTGTTTGTGTAAGCTTTTTGAATATTGTTTTTCTTCTAAATTTGAGTACTAAATTATAGGCCTAACCTATTTTTTCATTTGCATGAAGTGATTAGTTCTTTACATTTAAAAAAAACTAGGGTTAAAGATCAATTTGACCAACAAACAATTTTCAATGTATCAATTTGGCAAACAAACAATAAAATGTATCATTTTGGCCAATGAACAATTATAATGGTTTATTTTGGCCAATAAGCTACTGAAAATTACTAAAGTACCCTTTAGGACTAAATTAATATAATTTCTAAATATGTGGGTGCCACTTATAAAAATAAAAAATTACTCCACCTTCCCTCCCTCCTCCCTCCCTCTGTCCGCCCTTCACCATCAACAACAACAAAATCCTCTCTCCTTTCTTTCATCAACACCCATGAGCCATGGCTTCTTCTTCAATCAAACCTCTCTTTCTTTCTCCTCTCACTTCTTCTTCACCTTCAAAATCCTCTCTCCTTTGTTTCATCAACCCCACCGAATTCAACTACAACCTCAACCTCTTTATTAATTATATTAATTAGGGAAGGAGGGAAGAATCTCAACAACTTTAATAACACTTCGATAGTAGTATCTTCTGAGAATGAAACCCATTATCACACTCTTTACAAAACCTGCTTTTATTGTTGGAATCAGTGGCTCCATGAGTATGAGTAATGACGTGGTCAGTGAAATCGGAGATGACGAGTCTCCAAGGCTTCTTCCTCTTCTCTCTCAGTCCATACCCACTTGCAGAAGCCGTCGCCGGAGCTGAATCCTCCATCGTAGTCGTTGCCATGGCGGCGGAGGAGATATGGGACCTCATGTGGCCGCCCAGAGATCTGCCGCAGGGGAAGCTTTTGTTGCAGAACTTACACACGTGCTTTCCTCCATTGAAGAAGGCATAGCAGATCAAGAATGGAGAGAAGAGTGAGGAAGGTGCAAAAAATCAAAGGTTTAGTAAATTTGGAAGAGAAATATTAATCAAACCATAACAACCATGCTGCTACTGGTTTAATTTACCTTCACCGGTGAAGTACGAACGGAAAGAGGGAGGAGAGAGGGAGGGGTGGGGTAATTTTTTATTTTTAAATGTGAGACCCGCATATTCAGAAATTATATTAATTTAGTCCTAAAGGGTACTTTAGTAATTTCCAGTAGCTTATTGGCCAAAGTGAACCATTTTAATTGTTCATTGGCCAACATACCGTTTATTGTTTGTTGGCCAAATTGATACATTGGAAATTGTTTGTTGGCCAAATTGATCTTTAACCCAAAAAACTAGGATTAACAATTATTAATTATATGTATAGGCATTGGTTAGTTTCAATCTACATTGGTTATATATTGATATCTTAAGTTAGTATGATATGTTATTTATTAATTAGAGTATAGAGTATTAGAGTATTAATATAAGGTCAAAAAAATAATTAGAGTATATTAATACGTTAATAAACCATATTTCAAATTTAAAAATATAATTAGTTTTGATAAGATTTTATTAATTGAAATATTACTATATTCATTCTAGTGCATAGCAAGGGAAACCTTTTAGTTGTGGTTTGCAAGTAATAATAAAGAAGATTTAACTCTATAATTAGTCTAAGTGTTGAATTAAACCATACCATTGTGCACAAAACTGATCAATGCATCAATTATAAATATTATGCGTCACACCTAGTTTAATTTTTCTAGTTTCTTAAAATATTAAATATAATTTACTTAGATATTGTAATTTTAGTTATAAAATAAACATAAAAACTTTAAAAGTCTTTAACAGGTGCCTGAAAATTTGACCAAATTATAATTTTTTCAAGAAATAGGCTTTTTGAAATAGTCTCTTCTAAAACAAGTTGAGAATAAACATTTTGAGGAAATAAAATTACTTAAGATATGTAAGATGATCTATATCAATTTTATAAGCTAATATAAATTTAAAATAGAAAGGAGTGACATATATGTTATAAGGAAGGAATGACATACATACATATTATAAGGGAGAGAAAAATAACAATCACATTATTTAAAATCATCAATTGCATTGAATTTTTTAAAGACTTTAATAACTAAGGTTGAGTCATAGTGTAGCAATATTAGTACCAAGTGAAATTTGAGGGACTGAACCATGTTTCATTTTCACACAGAAGACATGTCGGGAAACTTTTTAAAAAGCAAAGGGTAATGACTACATAAATATATTGTCAATTTACAATAATTTCATGAAATGGATATGTAGCAGTGAATGTCAAATATCTCAAATCTCTCTCTAATGGCTTAAGATGGAGCCTTGACAAAAAACTTGTGTGTGTGTGTATGCACACATATGAACCTTTTTAAGGCGGAAAAGTGATGATAACACATTAAACTTTCTTGGCCGTTAAAATATGACTGTAATTAATTCCTCTAATTATATAAATAAATACTTAGCTTTGATAGTTCAGTCATAATAATCAATCCTTGGCTTGAGTCCATATCTTCTTTCTCTAAACACTAGTGAACCTATCAAGTGTTTCATAATCTTAAATATTTTCTTTTATCTTTATTATCTTCATGAACTCTTTTCGACCATTATAATGGTATAAAACTGCAAAGTGCAAACAACAAAAAAGACAAGAAGAAAACACCCCGCCCGAGTATTTTGAATTGATGAAGGAGAAGATTGGATGAAGAGAGACTAGAGAGAGAAAGAGAGAATTATTGGAGAGTAATTCTCACTAACCATTCAAGGTAACGTATTTACCTAATTTGATTATATTAAGGATATTAGTTAAATTAGTTAAATAATATGATATGATCAATGTAAGCTAACCATTTACCTTTACCTTTACCCTTCCTCTCTTATTTGTTTATTATTTGGAACATTGATAAGGATAATCTGAAATAATTGGTAAAATTTAGAAATTGGTCTTATATTTAGAACTCAATTCATCTCTCTCAAACTATGTCTTATATTTAGAATGGGAATTATGGAGTATTATTTTCTTATCAGAATTATGGAGTATTATTTAGAACAATATAATTGAATGCCAGTGCTGGTACAATTGAATTCAAATTTTTAATTACAATATTTTTTTCCAATGTAGTTATCTTTATTCATGTGAAATTTAATAAACACTAAACAAGACACACGCACTCTTAAGGTTCAGTAAAAATCAAACCTCAAGTGAAGGACATTATAATAGATATCAACAGAGATTCTTTTCTAATTTCCATTCACCGTCACACAAATGGATATATATGTATGTATGTATGTATGTATGTATGTATGTATGTATGTATGTATGTATGTATGTATGTATGTATGTATGTATGTATGTATGTATGTATGTATGTATGTACGTACGTACGTACGTATGTATGTAAATGAAGTGAGATCATGCATGGAAAGAAGAAAACAGTGAAACGGCACATAGTTGTGAGTGTGTATGTGTGTTATATAAGCGTATAGAAGATAGTAAATTCGTAATCTACTTTGTGTTAATTAAATACCAGAAGTTGATTAACGCGTACGTACACAGCCAAATATAAAGAATACAAACCCAAGCATGGATCAATGATTTTGTCCAAAGGGGTTCTATATATTATACGATACACACACATGATCAGCTTTACAAAGTTGAAAAAGAAATGCATGCACAAAACCTAATAATCCCTACCAGCTTTTCAAAGATATATCCACAGCCCACTGAATCATTTTCCCAACCTCTCCTCGTAATTAGGGTTAGTGTGTCTGTCTGCATAAACCATTATTATAGCCTAATCCATTATAGACTTCTCATCTATTGTTTTCTTTAATTCTATGAAATGGGCAACTTTTAATTTATTCAATAAACTAGCTGGACATTTTTGCCTGACGTATTGGATGGTATCCCCTCCCTCTATTTCCTCTCTCTAGAATTTTGAATTGTGGAAGGTGAGTATATATAGTGCATCATGCTAGCATGATATGAGGGGCCATACGCTCTCATGGTACATCATCGCCTATAGCATGATGATGTTTCTCTCATGACAGACATTCATTGAATTGCAACATGTTCCGACTACTACTAGTTATGGGGACAACTAATAATGAACATTCCTTCAAATGATGCCCTTTCATCAATTTTGGTTTATCTATTCCTCTATGCGTACAAATCAAAATCTCAATGTTATTAACTAATCAATTGCGTGATTCCGTCATGGCCACTAACAATATTTTATCTCCTAACCATATATGAACTATCTCTTCTTTAATTACATTGTCAGTCTTCTCACTCTCTAGTGCAAGTTCACACTTCCTTTAATTTGTTTGGGGGGCAATGACTGTTAAATCGTCCAGTGCAAGTTCACACTTTCTTTGACTATGCTCTTTGTGAAAAAATGGATTGCAATCGTCTGTTCAACTAGTTGATAATTTAATTGTCATAATTGTCATTTAAATTTCAAATGCAACTCTCAGTTTGCAATTCAGATTCTCATTTGCAACGATCAGACTTGCTCCTTATGAAAAATATGTCAGAAATTTTTTTTGAGGAACTTAATATTATCGTCAAAATAATATTTCGTGACATATGTCATCTTTCCTATATCCTTCCACCTTGGACTTTTCAACAAAAATATGATATATTGATAGCATTCAAAATATCATATTGTTACGTCTTTCTAAAGATTGTTTTTACATGTCAAAATTAAATTTCATTGCAGAAAAATCTGATTCAATTAGCAGTAGTAAAATATAAAATATGAAGATAAACTATAGTGTGATTCCATCATGGTCCGCGAGTAAAATGCATGGAATTTGCTTTAATTACTTTTCTCTTGATGGCCGTGCCAAAATTATTTTGTTTTGTTTGTTTTGTTTTTGGTTATTGGCTAGAAAGATAAAACATAAATTTTTGAAAGTGACGCGTGATTTATGTCATTGCCTCATTGGACTATTCTAGTCAAAAGAGGATGATGAATGTGCTATGAAATGGGCCACTTAGGTCCATCCAATTCAAACATGAAATTCCTCTAGACATGCGACTAATAAAGCTAGTATATGGAGTCACCATACTAAAACAGGAAAGCATTTACATAGTGGATGTTTTAGTGTTTACTTGAAAGCTTAAGAAGTCGCGTTTGGGATGATATTTCTTATGTTTCAATTATTGAACCTCGAAAAAAAAATTTAATCTTAGTCCTTTATTTGCAAGAAATAAAAGGTAGGTGTTAATTAACATACCAAAATAATTTATTTGCAAAGAATAAGGAAATTAGTTTAGTTAGAAATCTGTGGTGTTTTTTATTCAAAAATTTTCCTTTGAATCATTTGCATTTGGTGTAATCAATATGAAGAATTCAGGAATAAAATATATTTAATTTGAAAGACAAAATAGATTGAAATGTTATAGTTAGGACCAAACTAAACATTTTATTAACTGTTATACTACATAAAAACCATACAATGCAGGACATGTTTGATGCGCAGAGGCCTAGGTAGGGTGTGCACAAAATCCTGATCATTTTCCAATATCAGTATTCTATGCTACCATAATTATGGATGAGGGTTCATATGGAAAAATCATTATCAAGATGAAACTCTGTCCCTTTTGTTTATACTCCCTCCATTTCTAAATATAGGACAACTTTCTTATAGAATTCTAAAAATAAAATAAGGTGCTTATAAATTGAATTGCTATAATTTTCTCTAAAGTTGTTTATGTAACTTATAACCTAATGTATAATTTAATAATACGCAAAATACATTATAATTGAGTATCTCATTTATGTTCATTCGTATCTCCAAGAAAGTTATAAATGTAGGAATAGAGGGTTCAGATTTATTCATCAGTGCTGGTTCTGTCAAAACAAAGAGTAAGGTTAAGAGTTCAAGTGAGATTTTGAGAGAAGACGGGGTAGGAAGAGATGGAAGCACCATTAATATACTTGTTCTACTACTCTGTCTGCATCATCATCATCATCATTGCAATGTGTGGCACTAAGCTTGGTGAAGCCATAGAATCTCCCAAGTACACAGTGGCAACCTCAGAATCAGATTTCGAGATCAGACTTTACAGTGAATCCTCATGGCTCTCTGCTCCTGTACAAGGAACTTCTTTCACTCAATCCACCAAAATTGGCTACCATAGGTCTGTATGTTTTCTTCTTTTTTGTGTTCCTGTATTAGTTGGTTATGGTCCAGAGGAAAGACTATATAGGAGTAGTGTGCCAGTAATCTTTTACTTATAGAGGAAATTGATAAGAACTTGGATTATATTGGGATATTTGTGTATAAAAAGGGAATTTATGCAAGGTTGATTTTAATATAAGGGTGCAAAATTTCTAGAAGAAAATAGCATATAGGTGTTAGAAATAGTAAGAGTTCAAACGTGTAAAATATGGTTTGGTAAAAAAAAACTTGTAAAATATAGTGGCTAGATTTTCTAGTCAATAAGTGGTCAACGTCATAAGTAAGTCTTTGTGGTGCTCTCGAGTTAAACCAAAATAAATTGTGAGAGGAGAAGACATGAGGTAAAGTTTAGGGAAAATTAATTTGAGGTCCCCCACAAGGGACTTAATACTAGAAAAGTCCTAAAAGTTTGGAAAATTAATGTAGGTTCCCAAGGGACCTCACTTTAATATACTTGAAAAGTGAAAAGACAGTTTTGCCCCTAGCCTATTAACACTTATCACATGTGCCCAGTAACCTGTCAAGGTTTGCCCAAAGAGTTTTCAAGCGTGCCCAGTAACTTGTCGTTTTGCCTTGCCCATTAACTTAAAGAGTATTGACCATTAACTTGTTACACATGCCCAACTAGTTGTCACATGTGCCCGGTAACTTATCAAGGTTTGCCCAAAGAGTTGTCAAGCGTGCCCAGTAACTTGTCATTTTGCCCTGCCCATTAACTTAGAGTATTGGCCATTAAGTTATTACACATGCGCAACTAGTTGTCACATGTGCCCAGTAACTTGTCAAGGTTTGCCCAAAGAGTTGTCAAGCGTGACCAGTAAGTTGTTACACCTTGACAAATTACTGGGCACATGTGACAAATGTTAATAGGCTAAGGGCAAAACTGTCTTTTCACTTTTCAAGTATATTAAAGTGAGGTCCCTTGGGACCCTACATTAATTTTCCCAACTTTTGGGACTTTTCTAGTATTAAGTCCCTTGTGAGGGGACCTCAAATTAATTTTCCCTAAATTTTACCTTTGGTGTTTGAAATAAAAACTAGCTAGATAACTAATTAATATATATTGAAAAAGATTAGTTAAATTGGTTATTTGTAATAAGTAGGTGTTTGTTTCCCTAAAATGCTATTAATCGCATGCTTTGAAATTACCACTGGTTGAAAACTCCCTCATCTGCAATCAATATAATTTTTTTAAGGCAAAAGTTATAAATTTGGGAGACAAAGTGGATCAAAGTTTTACATTTATGATGAAAATAGAACACTTGTCTAACTCCTATATTTAAGACAAAAAAAAGAGTATCAGTTCTACCTTTATTTTTGCTGAATACTCATGCATTGTCTTAACTTTGTTTGGTAACATAGTATTATCTTCATTAAGCTCTTCTCCTACTCATACATACTCACAGGTTGTATCAATATATGCATGGTGGTAATACGGATTCTTCTAGATTAGCTTTTACAGCTCCTGTCCTAACAAGCATAACCTCGTCAACATCATCACCATCAAATGGGAATGATTATGTTGTAATGTCGTACATGTCTGCAAAGTATAATGGGAAACCACCAGAGCCAAATCCTGAACTGAATTTGCAGGTGGAAAAGTTGAGAGCTCATTGCATAGCAGTGAGAAAGTTTAGTGGCTTTGCAAGAGACGACAATATTAATACAGAAGTTGAAGCTCTTAGAAATAGCTTAAGTGGGAGATCAGTGACTTTACAAGACAAAGGGAACTATGCCATTGCTCAGTACAATAATTCTCGTCAAATTTCTGGCCGATTAAATGAAGTGTGGATCAATGTGTCAGGATCCTTTGTCCAAGGTTGTCCCCCTTCTCAGTAAAGTCTTTGTTCATGTGTGTCCTTGTATGTGTATCGAGCTAATAATTCTCTTTTAAGAAGTGGATGTACTAGTTGGTGTTGAAGGTCATGATGGTCATCTGAAATTAATTTAGGCACTAAATGTGAGGCGAAGGAATATCGGCAGAGTGAGACTCTCAAAACTTAAAAGTATTAAATGGGCAAACGGGTAGGTGCACATGTGAAAATTTATGTACTATTATCATGAGAGAATTGCATTTAGGTCACAACTAAGAGATTTAATGTCAAATAAGTCCATTTACAACTTCTTCACTTATTAATGAAAACTGTTGCAGTTATTAATAGTGACAATTAACAACTCCTTGGAAACTCTATGAAATTAAATCTTTTACTTGAGATTAGCGTGCGACGGCCCTATTATTAATGAAACAGTGGTTGTAATAACAAAGCGTGAACACTTAATCCAGTTGGATTTCACTTGGTGGCTCAAATCCAACCTTACGGCCACTTTCAAGTTGTGATAAAAACAGATAGACCTAACCAGGCCAAAGGCCAAAGTCTAAGCTCTGGTTGGACTGCACCACCGGACTTTTAGTTGTGATAATCATACGACACAAAATGCATCAAAGGGGCGGAAATATTATATGATTAGCGTTTAAATGTCATGCACACTCAATTATTCCCTTCCAAATGATATTGCAAGGGGAAATTGACCATAAATTACCAGTTGAGTCTATGTTACTTGCTAAAGAGATCAGAAGTATAAACCACAGTACTGCATATATGTTACTTGTTTGAAGGGACCATGTACAGTTACTCTACCAGTTGGAAGATCCGAGACAAGTGCAAGCAGAAAAGAAAAATACGAAACAAAGCAGTAAACATGTTTGATCTTATAACTTATGTTACAAAAGGTAATTACAGCCATAAATTTCATAATAAATACAGTCTTATTAATGAACATAGTGGCCAAGGCACGTTAAACCTGAATTTCCTATAATTAGGAAGGGAAAAAAAAATACTGTGTTCAATTTACATTATTAGACGTGTTACTTTCTTTATGCTATAACCCTTAATGAATCTTTGAGCCAAATTTGGTGATTGGCAGAGTTGCAGATTGGTTTCTCCATTCATTTTCAAAGCAGCATATTGTTCACGGATGAATATGGTTGGGTAAGTGAATTGGGTATTATATACAGAGGCTTACATCTGTGGTCTGGTCTGGACAACAAAAAGATTTCCATCCCTGATGACACCTTCAATGTCTTGAGGTGAGCCATACAAGTTCTCAATTTCACTTCCTGCACGTGCAATGCTAGAGAGGATCTTTTGGCGAAAGCTGGCATCAACTACGAGGGGATCAGATGCGTAATCAATCACAACTTTCTCTTCATCATCCATTGGCACACTGTGTACAAAAGGAAAATTCATTTCAGCTAATAAACTAAGCCGAAAATTAAAGCAGCAAATCTCAAGATGCAGAAAATCTATATTCATAAAAGGGTAATGACCCTATTTTGCCCTTTAAGTAACCACTGGATGGATACAATTTTACCCTTGAAGTAACCAAAGTGGTCTACCCTCTGGCGAATGTAATGTTGAAACGTGGAAAGTAATGTTGACACATGGACGACACGTGTCAACATTACATTTACTAGAGGATAAAATTGGACCACTTTGGTTATTTCAAGGGTAAAATTGTACCCGGTGTTAGTTTGGGATGCCCAGTGGTCCATAGTGATTACTTGAAGAGCAAAA
Organism: Mimosa pudica; assembly: GCA_029929735.1. NCBI lineage: Eukaryota > Viridiplantae > Streptophyta > Magnoliopsida > Fabales > Fabaceae > Mimosa > Mimosa pudica. The sequence continues at coordinate 5,357,821 of JAKELP010000017.1, read as the reverse complement.
TAGGGTCTGCCCTTCATAAAAGTAAAAAAAGTAAGATACATGTGCCAAACTTTCACTGGCCTAAATGTTTTCTACAAACCCAGCCCCCCTGGAGCATGCAAAGAACCAACTCTTTCTCCTAAACAAAATTGAGGGTTCAAACATTGGATGTAGAAAATCACATTTGAAAGGGTACTACTGCTGGAACCCAGCTTTAATATGACGTAGTAATATCAGATGTCAAATAATTGTACAGGGGAAAAAGGCGCTTCTAAATGTTGCTGTAAAAAATCTATCGAACTATGTTAATGACTCTCTTGTGAACGTGGAAATGCCACTACTATATCTACAAAGAGATTCATCTCACTGTGGATTCGCCTACATAAAGGTAACCTTTTCAAGCCTTGCGTGAAATGAGCAAAAACTTCAAGATGAATGTTAAACTTATTAGTTAAAATCTCACATGTGCATGTTTATAACACATAAAACTTGCACCTATCTAGTTTTATATCCAACATATTAAGAATCTGATTCTACAATTCTAATTTTGACTCATCCTGTTTAGCCTTCTCAACTGAAGCAATCGAATACACCCGCAAAATTTGTTTGTTTTTTCTTTAAAAAGATTCAGGCTGTTGATTAGTTTGTTCAACCAACACGTTATCTATTATGGATTAATTAACATTGATGCTTTATTACAACACCCTTTTATTACATGACTCGTAAGCTTAACCTAATCCCCCCCCCCCCCCCAAAAAAAAACATACTTTTAAATTTCTTCAGAATTCTAACAAAAACCATCTCATTGGAGTCACTTTCATTCTAGAAATATATATAACATTACCTGTCATAAAGGCCAGCACCAGCATAACCCTCTAGATCTTCACCATTGGAGTCAGATCGGAAAATGATTGACCGTCTTATAAAGAGACCAATAGGTTTACTAGGATAACCCAATACCTGAAGAATTACAAAATATTAGTCACGTTGACATGTCCATAGAACATGTACGGGTAAAAGTCACTTCATAAATCTACTATCATACAGTAATATATTAATATAACTCAAGATGATTAACAAATAGGATTATAAAAATGTATCATAATTACCTGAGGAGAGTTCAGATCGTGCTTTTTACAGATAAAGCTCAAAGCTCTGCCAGGATATGCTCCAACCAAAGTTTCTCCAAGTCCTCTCACAACCTAGGTCAAAAGAATATCAGGCTCAATGTCCTTTCTTCTTTGCACTCTTTTCAAATGATGAGCACATGACATCATTCTATCACATACCTCAGCATATATTTCCGATGAGTCCCCTGAAGATGGATTAGTTGTGTGGATGACAAAAGCGTAGTCAGCATTAATAACTTCCTGAACAAGGACAGCCATGGAAAGATACTCGTGGTCCAGTTTCACTTTTCTTGTGCTGAAGTATGCTCTCTCATTCCACTTTGAACCCCAAACCTATTATGACTCCAACATGTCATGTCATTAATGAATATGAGATCAATAAGGAAATATTCATGAGCAATATAAAAAGTGAACAGAAGTTCCACAAAGATATGAAACTGCATTTTTAAGTGAGTTACATCAACCATACATCTTGAAATGTTTGTTGCCACAACTGATTTGGCTGACAGTTACCGGAATTTCTCCAGCAATGAATGACAAAGAATAGAGTCTGACAATAAAAAACAAGGGAGGAGGACCCATACATTGAGTGTGTATGGTAAAGATAACCAAAAGAGGACGATTCTCAGTGAAAAATATAATAGCAGAGAAAAATCAGTTTTTTTGCCAATGTCCAGGGTAATAGTAATTTTTACCACGGAAACATGATAACGATATTACCAGAGATATTGAAATCACAGAAGTAAAATCACTTCAAAAAGTTTAAGTGATGAAAGAATACAAAAATATTATTAGATGATCTTCCTCATAGACTGCCTCATGGGCATTTGTTAGTGTAAAATAGAGAAGTGCCTTGAACTATGATGAGTGTGGTAAAATATGGCCGAACTAATATTAAAGTAGATAACTTTATCCGTTTGAGCAATTGGTCAACTTTCACAAATCAAGCATCAAAAATTGAAAACATGCATGTACGGGTACGAGTCTTACTTTTTTTATAGCCTTCCATGCCTGTTCCCATCGTTGTTCACCTTCATCACCAGGCCAAGGCATTCCGGAGGTTTTCATCTTTGTTCTTAGCTCCTCCACCTGAAAATAAGATAATAGCTTTCATCTATGTTCTCCTGAGAGAAAATGGGGAATGGGGTGGGAACACCACTGCAAAATATAGCGCCCATTTCTTTAAGCTTTCTTTAGTAAAAAATACTTTTCTTTTAAAAATTATATTGGCAAAATTAATTATAGGTCCCATGAAAAGAACTAAATTAAGATGATGTCCTATAGAATTGTGAATAACAACTTGTGACCAAGTAATTACAATTGGCACTTGTAATTAATTTTACCAAACACTTGATAAATTTTAAAATGTTTGTTTAAGCTCTTAAAAATAATCTTTTTTAAGCATATTTTTAATTTTTAATTATTTTAACAAACATTTTGGAGTAAATGTAAGTATATGAGATAGAATGCTCGGTTACTCATAAAAATGTAGAGATAAAAGTATTAAACTATCACGTCCTAAATATAGACTTATTTACCTAATTTAATTAGATTAATGATGCTAGTTAAGTTAGTTAATATGTTATATGGTATGTTTTCTATAACACATCCTAATTTTCTTCCATAATCTCACCCACTCTCTTACTAATTTATTTCTGAGGGAGTATAAATGGGATAATTTGGGAATCACTCACAAAAATTAGAAATAAACCCTATATTTAGGAAAAGGGCAACTCCACAAATAGGTCTTGTATTAAGGACTGAGGAGTGTAAAATTTGAACATCACAAAATAATAACAAAATCTGAAAATCACAAAATAATAACAAAATTTGAACATGCACAGAGATATATGGAAATATAGCAAAATCTGAAAATCACAAAATAATAAATCCCTAATGACCAGATAAGGGGTTGAGTTGGCATGGTAATCCCTCCTCTAGTCCTTACAAGAGCCAGATGACTTTTCTGGAAATATTAAGGATGCCAAACAAACCATCTTAAATTGTTTATATTTGTCTTTTTTCCTCAAAACTACATTATTTTATCTATGAACTATTATATAATCTAATTACATGTTGCATAAATTAAGGTTTTTGGGGTCTACTCTACTTCCTTAATCTCCATAAAAAAATTTAACTTGTTCTTCTAATTTGAAGAGGAGGTAGTATATATTAAAAAGAAATTGGTAAGAAAATCATTTAAAATGATTTGAAGTCAAATAAAAAGAAGACAATGGAAGTGATTGTAAGGAGGAGTAAGCTTATAATCTGAAGCGTCATATAGAGAGGTAGAATAAAACTAAGAAAGTCACTTTAAGAAGTTGTTGATTGAGATCCTCTAGTTATGCTTTATCGAAAGAGTTTGATTTGGATAGAGCTCAATGATATCATGTGATCCATGTATTCATGTAACTAGTCTCACTCTGTAGAATGAGGCGGGTTCTTCCCAAAATTTTGTAACAAAAAAAAAAGAATAAGGCGTGTTGTTAATGATGGTAGACAAACACAAAATAATTCTTCTTTTTATAAAATCTCCACACAATAAATAGCTTTTTATGGAATCTCAATTATCTATAAATCACTTATATTTTAAGTTTCAACAAACAGCCCATAATTATACTAAGGTACAATAAAATTTTGATTTGACTGCTACCAAAAAAAACATACCAACTGGGGGGAAGCTTCCAATTGCAAAACTGTTTTGCGAATCTCTCCAAGTGTACTGGAGTCTCCCTCAGCTAATGACATCTTCAGAAATTTAACCTTTTCAGCCACTTCCTGATAGATAACATTCAGTCAAAACTCCATTGTAATACATAAAAGACTCACATAATTGCAACTGTGACTACTTTTAAAAACAAATAATAACGAATACCACATGTACATTAAAGCTATTATGTTTTTATTGCGAAAAACATAATTTTTCCATCAGAGAAAAGAAAGCCTCAGCCAAAACTATATTTAAATGATGACTGACAATATCCTGAAAAAAAAATAGACGGAACAAAAGTTTAATTTGAAAGTGACTTTTCAAAATTACAGATAGATGTTTTTTCTCCAAATTTTACCGTAATAATTGGATGTGACACCCTGAATTTCAGGTTTCATTCCAAAGATAATGTCACCACAAAATTCCCCATAAGTCAGAAACTTAATCTAGACTAACTTGTATATCAGATAAATGATTCAATAGCCTGAATCAAAACATTACCCACGTCAAGAACAAGTGACTAATTGAGGCACTAAAAATAAAGAATGTTAGCCAAAGAATAGACTTGATATTTTGTTGTCCACACATTACAACACTAGGAAATTGGAAATGTGATGTAGGACCTGATTTCGTTTATCAGCAAGGACGTATTCAAATACACCAAATGGTATGGCAACTGACGTGGGAATTCCAATCCAGGAAGGCACTTTTCCTTTTAAATAAGCAATATTACGTGATTTAGCTCCAACCTAGAAAAACAGAATTCATGGTATAGTTATGCTTAAGTAACAGTGAAAGAGAAAGTGAAAACTCATATCCGGTACTTGCCCAAAATCGATAGCTAAAACGAGAGAAAATAAATGCAGAGAAACTCCATAAATAGTTTTGATGTTTTAAAATCTAACCATTTCACTTGTGAACTCCTCGGACGATATGGCATATTTACCACTAAACTGCTTTCTGACCAAACTTAATGTTGGCACAGAACCATCTTCTGGCAGCTGAGTTGATTTGGCACCAACTAGTTCACCCTCCTCTACCACACTGAAATATTTCCAAGCAAATGAAGAATAGTAGAAAAGAGAAGTAAACAAAACTGATCAATTGACATCTGTAGCATTAAAGATGACTGAATAGTCCGATAGAAATTTCATTGATAGGGTTTCATATTTATAATACAAAAGTTTCCTACTAGAAAATATTCTTTTCATACAAGTATTTCCTAGTACTTTAATATTCTTCTCAAAGGACCGGTTTGGCTCAGCGGTAAGCTCGCTTGCTGTGGTCTGAGGTCATGAATTCGAATCAACCTCTTTGCATAAAGCAGGAGTAAAGCTGTATAGTATATTTCCTTCCCCAGTACTCTCACCAAGTAGGGACTAGAACTAATTTGACCCCATTTTTAATATTCTTCTACTTCAAGTATTTCCTAATACCTTGATTTATACTTATGACTAAGCCTATTTTTACACAACCGATTCTGGCTATAGCACCAGCGCATTTCTTTCTTCAGCCACTTATCCCAAGTTGAGGTAAGGATCTCATTCTTGCAGATCTCCAAATATTCTTTTCTTTTTTTTACCATATTCCAAATATTCTTCTAATACAAGTCAAATATAAAATGATATATTTTTCTCATAATTCCCACAACATCAAATAACAAATGGTGGAATTACTGTTTTACCATACAAGTCACTTCATTCCCACCTGGTTGGATGCAAATATAAGCCATTTACTTCGTAAAATATAACAGATTTTACCTATAAACTACATCAGCAGACGTCGGTTTTAAACGCAATAGCTTTCCTTTATTAGCTTGAAGATTGGCCAGGATATTGGGATCAAAACATGTAGCAAAACAGACCTGGAAAGCATGTACAATGAAAGTCAGCATTGGCAATATCGTACCTTTACAAGATTTAATCTTTATGTTTAAAAAAACCACAACCCTATCATATCCCTTGCTCAAGCAGGCTAAAATCAAAATTTAATAATAGTTTATAAGTAACATCACCACAATTATTCCAGATTATAATATATTATTACTAAAGAGTTGTTAGGGACTAGTGTGACCTCATTCATGTCACAGATCAAATTAATAAACAGGTTTAAAGGTTTGACAAAAAATAAATAAATAAAGGTCTACTTTTCTACAGGAGTATCCATAGCCCATAATAAATGTAATAAGAGAACTATTTAAATTGCAATACCTTGCTATTTCTTGCTCGTACAGAAACATGAGATAGAACATCTGGCATATCAGGTGTCAGGACGGCAACAGCGCCATCTGGAATTTCCTCTTCCCCTTTCACACTTTTTGCTACTAAAATAGTAGGTTGGACATATGATTTGTTCTGAACAGCAAGCAACTCATCCACAACCTCAAGATATCCTACTGTTTCAACAGGACTAATAACCTGCCAACTATTTCAAAAGTACCAGAATTGGGTAAGATGGTTATAGCCTCAACGGAATAATGCTATGACAGTATACACCATGCTCAGTAAGGCTGACTACAAAATTTTCTTATTAAAATTCAACAAAAATTATCAATTAACCTTCCAAGATTGGCTGTCTTTCGGAGGACAGGATCCAGTCGATTAACAAGAGAGGACAAGGAAGCAGCAGATCCAGCACGGATAATTTCTTCAGTGAATATTTCTACCTGCAAGTGGAAAATTTCAGAAGTCTGAGACAAGGTAGTAAGATATAAAAGAATGAGTGAATGTCAAAGAAAAGACATACAGCCCATCTCTCCACTCCAAGTAGCGATCCAAGGTATTCTGCTGATGGTTGCAGAATTTTATGGTACCACTCTGCCTTGTTTGTGAGAGCAAGACGTGTTCTATCAAGGATTGATTTTGCATACAGTGCCCAATGCAAGTCTTTACTATTACACATGCTTAAAGCATGATTCCAACCCTTGAAGAAAAGAATTAAAATATAAAAAATGGTAAATAACTGAACATAATTCATAAGTTAGAGTCTACGAAGAACTATGACGTCTAAGTTGTATACATTTACCATAAAAACAACAGAAGCTATGAACTTTCAGTACTGTCTTGAGCTTTGCATAACCGGCATTGAAATGCTTAATTTTCATCAAGAAAACTCAAACAAATGCTTCTTAGAATCTAATCATTAATAGCTATTGATAAAAAAATTGCCCACGTCATTTTAAAAGCAATATAAACAATGTAATTGACCAAGACACTGTATTTTATTGCATACATAATCATAAAAGGTAAATATAAAGGGCATGAAACAAACTCATTGAATCATTAATTCATATTACTCTGTATATAAAACTGGTTGACTACTTCCATTCCAACAAAGAGATCACTATCCCTATCGAAAATAAGCAGTGTATAATTCCATGCTTCATTTATTGGTGCAATCTTTTTCAGCTAATAGATCACAAATATAAGCTTCATGGACCAGATTCTGCATCTAAAACAGTGAAATAATGATTAGCAAGAATTTTGTATGGCCAAAGATATATACCTTCAAGCAGTATATTAGATCTTCATTGTCATCTGATGAAAGAGCAAGATTTTCTAGAACCAAGCAAATGAAGTACATGATTTTCTACATAAAACATGAATTAGTTAATTGATCATATAAATTATAATAAACAAACTTTAATTCACGTTATCAATTAAATAAATTGGTGAATACAATTTGAACATAATAATAAGCCCTTGGAAAGGATATTACCTCTGGTCCAGCATTATCTAATTGTTCGTATCCCCTTTCCACTGCTGTCCTAACAGTAGAATCAAGGGAAATATCCAAAAATAAAAGATCTCTCAGACGATCTTGATGCTTATTAAGCAGAAGTGGCCGAAGTTCTTGCCTAGCTTCAAGCAAACCCTAATGCAAAATCATGGGGAAAGGCATTATAACATAAGTAAACACATGTGCGGATAAAAATGTCTATTAAGTGTATTGAAGATGCACAAACCTCAAGAAGTGGTACTACATCCTTAACTTCAATGTGATCCTGAACAAATTGAAGTAACCCCTACTTGCAAGAAACATCATAGAACTTAGTCCAACCTTTAGAAGATATTACATATCATAAATAGCGTCAAATAAAGCTAAATAGAATTACAGGAAAATCGGATGGCAAGCCAGACACTGGATTTATCTGCACCCCAACCATGAAGCCTTGACCCTGGAGAAAAAATGAATGTGACGTCAAAATATATGAAGAGCTATTATTGTAAATACTAAATGATACCCTTCAAAACATAACTCAGTTGCTTTTGTTACCTCAGTTCGGTAGCCCATACAGTTCGCAATAGCAGACTCAAGATCTGCACCTGAATGAACTGCCTGCAGATGAATAATATGTTGGATGACATTGTATTATATATTAGATGACCTAAGTAACTGAAAGGTACGCAACACAGGACTGGACAAAAGCTTCTTTAAATAGCACTAATTGTTGGCAACAGAAATTGTTATGCAAAAGTAGTTGAGCTGCAGTCACTTTCCTTCACAATCAGACATGTACAAGCATGTTACATAGAGCTGCTATCAAGAGTAAATGATAAACAGAAGAGAGAGAGGTTAGGTAGTTATTCTGTTCTGTTCTGCTCATTATGAATTTATTTATGATAGTTGGCTAGTTGGCATTCTAACATATTCAGTTCTTGTAATCTGAGTTGGAGAGAGTTACGTTAGTAGTTTATGAGATTTTCTTATGCACTCTACTCTCTTGCCATATACCTGCCTTGTATCTTCTACTATTAAGTGGTATCCAAGTTGGTACAAGCATGTTACATAGAGCTGCTATTAGGAGTAAATGAAAAGCAGAAGAGAGATAGTTTAGGTAGTTATTCTGATCTCTTCTGCTCATTATGAATTTATTTATGATAGTTGGCTAGTTGGCATTTTAACATATACATTGCTTGTAATCTGAGTTCGAGAGAGCTATGTTAGTAGTTTATGAGATTTTCTATGTACTCTACTCTCTTGCCATATACCTGCCTTGTATTTTCTACTATTAAGTGGTATCAAAACTGGTATTTGGTGATTCTAAAAAGGATTAATCACAGAAAATTCTACATCAGCTTTCTGAAGGTAGCATATTGATCATTGTCAAGGTAGTATATGATGCCTAAGTCCTACATCAAATAGTATGGCCTCTTAACAGCACACATAAGTGGGGATAGTTCTCCAGCCTTAATAGATCTTTTAAGTGAAGGTTCCCGCCTTACTTGGATAATGATCACTTTATGATGCAACATTTTATTTTTCACCCCCCTCTCAATAGGAGACATATAACAACAATAGCCATAACAAAATACAATGCATTTTCAATAGAGAACAATTATATGACACCAAACGATACTAGACAACAAAGATATATTCAGCCGACCTTCAAAGTCCTCATATAGTTTCCAAGATCACGCAGAAGACCTTCCTTTTGATCTCTTCGGAAATTTGGTTCAGAATGGATTGCACGGTCATAGCTAAGAAGACGTTCTTTTGTTATCCCATTGTCATTCAAGGTTTTCCAGTAAACCCCAATATCAAGGTCGCTTTCAATATAATTAATCAGTGCCTGTACAGATTAACCAAACATATCAAATATGAAACATGAGGCTTATAAGGTAAGCCATAAAGAAGTTCAGTAAAATTCTCAAAATTACCTGACAGATTATAACATCATCAGGACTAGTGTTGTTGTGCAATTTCTGATGCCATTCTTCTATCATTCCACCTTTGCAATCATTCTTCCTCTGCAAACCATTTAGCAGTGATTGATATATTGAAGCATATGGAAGGGAAAGACATGTGAAGAGCTACACACTAAGGAGAAGCAAAAGACAAGTCATACCAACCTGGATGACAAGGATTTCATCCCGAATTCGCTGTCCCACATCACCTTCACCTCCCCGGCCAACAGTAGACATGATTAACCTTACAAGTTCCCTATAGCCTGGATAACTTGTATATACATTCTGGAGCAAGTCTGTAAGTCTATCCTGTGCTTTACTTATCTCACTGTTCCAATTATTACTTTTCATTAATACCCATGATGAGAAATGTTCTAATGTGGGCAAAGACTTGACATGATGCATAACAAATAATGATTTGGCATGTACACGTTGATGGTAAATTATGCAAATTGCCAAACAAAGAGAAATTTAAATTATGGCATTCCTTTTATTTTTAACAAACTCCAGGATGAAATATCTCATTTGTCAAGAAGCTCATTAATGAAGCAAAAATTAAAGCTAATGAGCAATTTACCGTGGCTTCACATTATAATTTTTGTTCCATATGAGCTGTCTTGTAGCCATGAACCTCATCCACACCAAAATACCAGCAAGGCCCATTGAGCCGGCATCTTTGGCTTGATCCATCAAATCAGCTGCAATGTTAAATCTGAGGGGGGAATTATGAGTGGTCAATCCAGATCCAACAAAGTGTGGTCATAAAAAAATTCTGGTTAGTACATGAAATCAATAGTGTTACGTAAGTGTGATCTTGCTTAGTATTATTGTAACCTTCAATGCCCATAAAAACTGGCTTGTTCAAGATCTACTAGGAAAACCTTACTCATAAAAGAAAAATACTGTTTAAAACATGTATTTATAGTAAATAGTGAAATCATTATTAGGATATTATTAAGGGCATAAAACTAATTCTTAGACTACAATAATGGTAGGGGTTAGATGCTTGTTATAGAAAATTAATTCTCTGATTATTCCTAGCTTATTTCCTGGTCTTCAGCCCTGTTAGTGAATATATCTTGTAAAACACAGGTAGTACATAATCTGAAATAAAACTCACTCTGTTTCCATCATTTGAACCACAAGTTCAAATATAAAATAGAACTTTATAAATTGGAGTTCTCAAGAGTTTACGGACCTATGCATAAAAGACTTTTGTGCCTCATGCTCCATTTCAGCTATTTTGTCCAACAAAAACTTGGCTGTACCTTGGCCATCAGCATTAACCTTCCAAAGGAACAAATCTTGATATTGGATTGAATTGAGTAAGGTAACAGAAACAAAAAAAAAAATCAATTTGAAGGATGGCTATTAAAATGTTAGACAACCTTTGGTATCAGCTTCTTTCCTTTGTCGAATTCTATATAAAAATCTGACCCACTATTCTTAATCCACTTTTCACCAGATAAAAGGACAAAAGGCATTCCTTTGAAAGTGTCATCTTCAACTTCTATATCTAAGGTCTGGATCTGAAAAATTATTCAACACAATTCAGGATTTTCAATGTAAAAATCAAAGACTATAAACAACAAAAATCAAAGCTTCAGATGAATTATTTAAGACACCTCAAAAAAAGGGTCAGTTGGACTCGTTTTAAAAGGAGTTTCAGCAGCCTCATGCACAGCAACAGAACCAGGGGGCAGAGTACTTGGAGGTGGTACCTGAGTTAAGCATTAGGTATATGTGATTAAAATACACAAAAAAAATATCAAAGGAACATTAACCTAAATTTCGACATCAGATATCTTCATATGTTCTAGTGAAGTCAAAGTAACAAACTCACCGACCACTGTCCTTGTGTTCTAGATAAGGACCAATGAAGAGTAATAGGCTCTATAAAATCCGTAGCTAGATGAACCTTAGTCTTGTCAGCATCCTTGGTAACAAGGACCTTATGGATACAAAAGATTAATCAGAATAGGCAGTCAAGAAAATTTAAAAGTAGAAAAAGATGAGGGCAGAAATTGTCAATTGAGATGTTATTGCCTCACCAGAAGATCATTACCACCAAGCTTGTATATTTTCTTATTCAAAACAGGACCATTATCCTGTTCCTCTCTTTCCTTAGCATAACGTTCAAGAACTGTCAGCGTCGATGCTTTTGGTGCAGGTGCAGTTATATCTTGTAGGTTTACATCTGTGGCCACATGTTTGTTGATAAGCTGCATCAAATCTCTCCTTTTGCGCTGTATTCTTTCAACACTGAAGTATTTTTTGCTTTTCAATTGCTTAGCAACCTTTGTTTGTATCTCTCCTTTGGTGATCTTCTTCCGTATCTCATCAACTGAGGTACCATTTTCAAGCTCAGCCAGCAATTCTTTCCTTGCTTCCTCAAATTCCCTCTTTTATAGAAAAAAAAAATTAAGTCAATTAAGAAACAACAGCACTACAGCAGACATTATTACAGAAAAGAAGTGAAAAGAATATAATAAGGTCCAATGAGGTAAAACTGCACAGGATAAGGGAAATCAAAGTATATTTATTTTAGCTACCGATTGTTGATCTGGAGAGTAGTTAGGCTTCCCAGCTTTTTCCCAGCGTATATATGCTTGTATTTGCACAAGTTCATCAGGAATTGTCTTTACTTGAGAAACAGATTGCTCCTTCACCTCAGTGGAACTGGAACTGGTTTTGTTTGTTAACCTTGCACGGAGGTCTTGAACAGAAATACCCCTGGCTACTTCCTCCAACAATTCTTTTCGGGCTGCTTCATATTCCTCCTACACAAATGATGGAGAAGATCTTATATGGGTCTGAATGAAAAAACTTGATTCATACAGCAAAACAATGGCTCTGTCTAATTCTACAAACTACAAGAGGACAGTAATTTAATGAACGTTGTCTACTAAATCATTTTGAAGCATCTACATACTATATGAGCATCTTCAAGGCTGTATTCATAAGGCTGATAGTGAACAACAAAGGTATGTATGTGATGATCGAACATTTCTACAAAATATCTAAATAATGCTTATTCCACTTCTTATGAGAAAACAATGGAAAGGGCAAAAGGCAGGGGTAACAGTAATGATGAACAAACATTGGAGAATCTTAGATTTCTTTATCATGTAGCAGACAGCAAAAGCACAGCTTTCGCAACTTTTTGCCTCGATCTACCAGTTGAGTCTCGCTCTTTCTCCAATTATTATATGGAAGCCAAACAACAGAAAAAAGGTTTTAGACCCATGATAAAAGATCCTTTGGCAGCTGAAATATCAAAAACAGAATGCCTATGGGACAGAAGTATTGCAGAATAAAGTATAGCTTTAATAGGACACTTACTGTGACTAGGACCAATTTAATGCAAAATTTTTAGCATGAATAAGAAAGGACTTACCAAAAATATAAATTTGATTAAATTCACGAGGTATAGGAGCAAGGTAATGCAGCAGTGAAGTTTGAGGGGGGTAATAAATGCAAAAAAATGAGAATCATTCATAAAAAGTAGGAAGGCGAACCAAATAGAATACTGGACAAGGTGAAAATTCAAAGCCAAATGATGGCATGGGCATCTATTGATCACTGACCTTCTCTTGCTCTGGATTATACATCTGCTTACCCTTTCGTTCCCACCGAAGGTATGCTTGTATCTGTACAAGGTCTTCAGGAACTGAATTTTCATTAACTGGCCTACCTTTCACTGGTGGCCTATCTTTTGCAGGTAAATTGATAAGAAAGTTTTCACCATTGTTTTTGAACCTGTGATTGGTGTTGAAACATGTTACTTTTAGTTCAATTAACCATACAAGCATGAATACAAAGGGGGAAAAACAGTATGCACAGCAACTCACCACTTATTCTTAGCTTCGTCAAATATAAGGAACTCAATAGCTTGTGCTGTAGGATCATCAATTTCGATTTTGAGAATGAATCCTGAGCCAGACTAATAAAAAAAAGAAATGAAACAAAATCCAGATCCAGAATAATTTGAAACGAAAGAAAGAAAAACAGGAGTGAACTGGAAATTCATTTACATGATTAGATCTAGCAAGTGAATCTATAAATAATTTCAGGATTTGATATCCTTGTTTAACTTTGTTTTGAAACATACTTTTACAAAAGGACTTCTAAGAGCTTTATTTTTATACACTGATGTTCCATCTGGCCGACGAGAAGGAAGTACCCATTTCCTGAAAACAGAAGCAAGGATATAAGGGAGGATACTTTTTTATGTAAAAGGAAGACCAAATTAGTAATTATCTCCAAACATTCCTGAGCAAAATAGAAATACATAGAAAAGTTAGTGATGAACATACTCTTTCCTATCACGAACAACTCCCCAGTGCAAAATCAGAGAGTCGCTACTATATGAAACCTGAATATCCACTGTTGTCATAGACCCAGGGGCGACAGAATCAACACCAACCTTTACAACATTGTATACCATCAGCCATTAATTCATACTTCATAGATCACTACTTTAATATATAAATCTGTAAACGCCATCTAATGTTTTGGACCAGCTGCATACCTGCAATTCTATATCCCCATTAAGGTTGTATTTCTCTGAAATCTGCTCCACAACCAAATGCAGTCAACACAACAATAAGTTAGATTGAAAAACTTCCACAAAAACGCAAAGACACATGTTAGATTATTATTTATATTTATATAATGCTGTGAAATGCCATTCAGAGAGTAAACTATGTATAGTTCACAGTTCATGTCATGCAGCTAATGATTAAACTGTGGCTAGCAAGTTTCTAAACTAAAAAGAAGCAGATGCATATGCCATCCTTGGGCATAAGAATTTGGAACCTCATGTAGGTGACTTCCATTTTTAAGATTAAGCATTCCTGCCCTATAAGGATAAAATGTATTAGGTTTCAGCTACATGTTGCTCAATACTAATAACGTAATATATTTCAAAATCTAGTGAGGGATTCACATGTCCAAGAAAAAGCACAGGGTTCCTACATTTACTTCCACCTCTGTATTATCTATGGTTTGCATGACCTTAACATACAAAAAGCATTTAAGCTGACTTGAAAATTTAGACTTCTTTATAAACCACAGAACAAACATGTATGCTGGACATCATGTAGCATAAACAGAGTTGTACTGGCAGTAACCAGTTGCTAACAATATGTTCTTAACGAAATGAAATTTAATATCGTAAAACTAGTTCTGACCTACTTATTTCACTGTGTTTGATGTTTACCTCTGAAGTGTGATCTGTAGTCAACACAGCATGTGGAATACCTGCAACTCGTCCAAGCCTTCCCATTGCTGATTTTCGTTTCCTCACATACAATTTATTCCCCCGAAATTTGGAAGAAAGAAGAAAGTTCTGTGTTTGTGGTGACCTTTGGCTGATATTCACAGCTTTGAATAGAGAGTTAGCAGGTATGCAAGAAGAATTAACTTTACTTTGATATTCTGCAACCGATGGACAAAGCGAAGTCGGATAGAAGATACTTCTGCCAACAGTATTACTCATATTGATGAATCCACTCCTGTTCCTTTCAACAATAAATATAAAAAATAAATAAATAACTATAGTTAAGATGAACTCAACATGATATTTACATTTGCAAATCCAGTCAGAAAATGCTCAAAATCATTGACACCTAATATTGACTTCATTCCACCAAATTCATATTAGCATGCATGTTCTGTACTCTTTTCCAAACTCTCAAATCAGAAATATACTTTTATTCTCATCTCTCATTCCCATGCTTTCAAAAAAGAACAATAACAGAATAATAAACATTACACTAAATAAGAATAAACAATTAAGTATAGTTAGAACTAGAAGATGAACTATCATCTGATATTAGCTTCGTTTCAACAAATTCAAAACAGCTTATTCCGTATTCTCATCTTAACATCTAATAATCAAACTAAACCAAACTTCAAAAACAGAAATACACTTCCTTCATTTTCATGCACTATTCAACAGGATAAATCAAAACAAAGTAAAATACAGTACAATCAAACGCATTGATCTTTAAATTCAAAAGAATTCAAAAAGAAAAAAACAAAATTGAAGTCAGAGAAATTACTTACAGTAGGAGCTTCAGAGAAGAAAAGTGAGATCAAAATCACAGCGAGAAGGAAGGTAAGAGGAGAAATTGAGTGAAGATGAGAGAAGAGTATCAAAATATCGTGTTGTTTTTCTTTCTGTGTAAGAGAGATACTACTATAGTATGAGCTCTTTATGGAGGGAGGGGGTTACGTGGCGGCGTGTGATTGGGCCGCGTGGGAAGGAGGCTTGGAAATAGAAGGTGGCACGTGGGATATTGCTTGGCGCCATGGAAGGGAGGGAATAGAAGACAAACCCGTGGGTGGGCCCCACGGGATTTGGGATTCTTAGTTGCCTACCTGATATTTAATCACTTCCCTACCAAGTCACCCTTGTTTTGCAGATTTTTTCATTTTTGCCATTCTGATATTTTTTTATCCTTTGATATACATACTGCAGAAATCTAGGTGATAAGGTCGATGTTCATATAAAGTATAAATCTTACCATCTTATCTTTTTTCGTTAGTCAAGGCTATCCCCACCCGCGTGATAAGTGAGATTAATCTCTCACTATTCTGAAGTCCCATATAAGGGGTATAGTAGACAACTGACCTATGAATTTGCTATATCCATAAGGGTTAGGGATCGAACTCACATCCACTTGTTTAAGGGACGAGAGTACTTATCACTCACGTCAACCCGACAGGTTACCTTACCATCTTATCTTAGCTGTTATTGATAAAGTATTTTAGTATTAAGTGTTGAATGTTACCAAAAAACATCACCTTAGATGATTTGCAAACTGCAATAGGTTTTGGGGTGTTGGTTGATGAATAATGTTTTAGGATTCGTCTATTTTTTTATCAAATCATCTATTTTTTTTTTGTCAGAACCAATCATCTATCAAATCATGTCATTATGACTTATGAGACTTCAAGATGTATTCATTTTATTGTAGTGTTTAAGGAGGTTTCTAAAGAGAAATTATACAATTGTGTATATGTCAACCTAAAAGAGTATGGAGAGGAGGTCCCAAGTGTAAACTAACACTACTTAAAGAGTCATCTTATGATACTAAGTGTGAGAGGCCTAAATGAACCTAAAGTTGTTATTGCAATACTTATTTCGCCACAATCAATCAACATTTTCTTCATAGTTTATCTTAACCAAATTTTCTAGGCTATGACTACAACAAAGCACAAAGTAAAAAACAAAGTAATTGCAATATCAAGATATATTTAAGTTGTTCTAAAATAAAAAGGGAAAATTAATTTGAGGTCTTCCACAAGGGATTTAATACTAGAAAAGTCCCAAAAGTTGAAATAATTAATGTAGGGTCCCAAGGGACCTCACTTTAATATATTTGAAAATTGAAAAGACACTTTTGCCCCTGACAACTTAATGGGCAGCCGTGACAATTCGATGGGCATAACTTGACAATTGAATGGGCAAATGTGACAACTTGTTGGGCATGTGCTTTAAGTTAATTGCCCAAACTCTTAAGTCAGGGAAAAACCTGACAACTTAATGGGCAGCCGTGACAACTCGATGGGCATAACTTGACAACTGAATGGGCAAATGTGACAACTTGTTGGACAAAAGTGTCTTTTCAATTTTCAAGTATATTAAAGTGAGGTCCCTTGGGACCCTACATTAATTATTTCAACTTTTGGGACTTTTCTAGTATTAAGTCCCTTGTGTAGGACCTCAAATTAATTTTCCCAAATAAAAATATATAAGGAATTTATAGTTATAATTAGTAAATTTTCCAAACTAAATCAACATTTTAAAAGTTAAGAGGTCAAATGTTATATATTTTCTAATTAAAAAGTATTGTTCTTTTACACGTTATTGGTTACGTGGACCTGAATAGTTCAGTGACTCTCCTGGATATATACAGCTGAGTTGTCAAATGCCATTTTTGTAAATTTGATAAGTCTAACAACTATTTTAGTAAATTTTCACATCACTTTTCTCAAGATGCGATTCATCTCATATATTCATGGATCCAAGGTGCATTTCATAGATAACATTAAATAATTATATGGTACATTTATTTCATGTGATTTACACACGTAAGGTCCTAATTATCTTCGGTTCCTTGTCTTTTTTGACCTCATTCTTCTGATCCTTTTTAATAAAACTGTTTTATTTTATTTATAAAAAAATTATGAGATTCGCCACATCTCATTCCAAGTTCTTTTCTATTTTGGCTCACTGGCTTTATTTGAGGATTTTCTTCTATTTGTAATTAGGTGGAAGTTAAACATGATAAATTGAGAAGATTATTAACAACAAAAAAATTGTTATCAAGTCACTAACTCTTTGAAAAATTAAGAAGTTTCTCTTATATACTAAAAAATAATTATTTAAAACTATATACAATATTATCGAATCATTATTCATCCAAATGTTTACTTAGGATTCAATGATATTGAGAATGAAAATAATTTTTTTAACAACTAAAAGAGTATACAACAACGTTGAGAAATAGATGCTACAAGAGACCGAAGAAATAATGCCAATACAAATGTTATTTATTAAGGGGGAATAAATCTAGTAGATGTGGTTGGCATGTTAAACTGGATGAACCAAAATTTGAATGATCCAGTTAGAAAGGAAATAATTTCTTATAGTACTAAGAGCATTCAAATATAACTAATTTCAATTGAAAATATTAATATGCTAATAAAAAAAGATAGATTATTGACATTTTGATTTATATTTTGCAATAACAAAACTCATATAAGACGCGGTATAACAAGATATAAGAGCAAATCATTAAGAAGCAACCATCCTATTGAGCCACTTCTAAAGTAGCAAAACTTGAGCACTGAGGTGAGCTAATTGAAACTTGTACATTCAAGTGATTTGAGACATAACTTTATGAATGCAGAAAAATCACTACTGATAAACTTTAACATTAGACTTGAAAATAATTAAATTTCACATGTAGTGTTGAATATTGTGTCATTATGTTTTAGAAAAAAAGATAGGCAATTATCATGAGATAATGTTGATAATTGGAGGCAAATAATGTAGATAAGGACATGGTTGAGAAAGGCAAGTTGATAGAAAAGAACCAAGATATAAAGACAGGCAATTGGTGGCTATTATCCACATGAATTACGCAGGTCTAATAATAGGAACAATAATGACTCCTTTCATTGTTTTTTGCCAGCCACAATGCCAGAGGTCGCCATAGATATTATTCGTTTTTATGGATAACATGAGCCTGCTTAGCATTATTGGATTTTGCAGGGTCTTTCGCCTAATAATTATCCAAGATATATACTTTTTTTTTTGGACTGAAATCCAAGATATGTACTTCAAGTGCGCTTTTTAACATAAAAATAATGATTTTAAGATATTATCAAAATTGTCAAAAATAATGTTGGTAATGTTGGTGTCACTGCCTAATCATATCATGTAAATAAGTAGAGGTTCCAACTTCTCTACTGTATTTGCTATAAGAATGTGGCTGACAGCAATACATGCAAATAACCATATGTTTAGTTTAAGTGATGCTGGAAGAGGCCCAAGGGGGCGTAGACCAACCGGTAAGAAAGGGGAAGGTAAGACACCGCGTACCCACCAGGTCATGGGTTCGAACCCTTGGGAAGTCGTCACCCTCAAAATGGGAATCCCGGCGGCGACTTTGGATTAGTTGGTTTCTCCAAGGGGGGCCGGACACCGAAGGCTCTAAGTAAAAAAAAAAGTCATGCTCGAAGAAATTGTCTTTAAAGATTTTTTCAACTATGGCAAAGAAGTTATGACATTCCTAAAAATAAATGAACTTTTCCTATTAAGACAGAGGGTTATCAAAACTATGGATTATTATCAACTCCGCAAGGAAGATGTACTCAAGAGGGAAAGAAATGTGCTTGAAAGCTCAAGAACTGCGTACTTAACCCAACACTCAATAGTCAATATCCTTTTATAGATAACCACCCACCACACTATTTGGCAGTCACTTTTAAATGTGATTAAAACCAAGACTGGGAACGCCAAATAACTAAAACATTAATCTTGATATTTCGATTATAAGGTTGGTACTTGGTAATAAGCTTTATGAATTTCAATTATTAGATCTAAGGGGAAACCATATATTGGTATATAATCAATTTTGGTACTTAAATAAAAATTAGAAATAGATTTTATATGTAACAACAAATCCATCTCCCCAAAGAAGTTTTATAATTAGGACGGGAGGAAATATGATATTATGAATCTTTGATTTTTTGTAAATGAATTTTTACCAAAACCTTCTATATTATATGAACAAGTTTGTCCTTTAAACCCTAAATTTGTTACTCAAAATAGAAAATTTAGGTAAATATGCTTCTACTTAAAAATTTGACTGGTAATTCTACACTTTTTTATTCTCAATTATGGAAGCTGCAACTCTGACAATAGTTTGTTTAGAAACACCACAAGAAAAAAAAAGAAAAAAGCCCAAAATATAGATTGAATCACTGATGGCCCATTTACTTGTAGGCTAGGCGCAACTAGTCCAAGTGCCATTGGGGACCAAAAACAATAAAGGATTTAATTTTAGGGTTTACGATACGAGGGTTTAAGGAGGAAGGTTTCATCGCAAACAACTCAACCATATTCGTTGACGGTAATCTCTCATCTCTGCTTTTCCCTCTTTAACTCTCTGATTTATTTAAGACGACAAAACTTATAATGAAATCCTAATTAAGACTTTTGATTAGCTTATCTTGAAGAATTTAATTTTGGAAAATTTCTTCGGAAGCCATGAATTACTGTAGCTGAAATGCAGATGAATGAACTTATATTGTGTGAAATCTTACAGATAGTTGAAAAAACAGATATTGGAATTTGTTTGGAAAAGGATTGTTAACTTAAACTTTCATGCATTTTATCTGATAGTCTAATCTGTGGAACTGTTATATGTATACACTTGTGGTCATGACTTTAGTTTTTAATTAGGCTAAAGTATGGATTTAGTCCTTTACGTTTACATCAAGTTTCATTTTAGTTATGTCGGGAAGGTATACCTTTAGTCCTTTTCATTAACACTATTAGTTTTATTTAACAGTAAATGCTAACCCATTCAAATCTAAGAGGTGATTTTCTGTTAAAATAATGATAAAAATGATTAAATTTTATCCATAGAATCACCTTTTAAATTTGATAAGTCAACATTTTCCGTCAAGTAAAACTAGTGGTGTTAGCTAAAAATGACTAAAATTGTACTTTCCAAATATAAAGGATTAAAATGAAACTTGATGTAAATATAAAGGTCTAAAGCTATACTTAAGCCTTTTAATTAATGAGTAATTGTTCTTATATCTTAATTCTCAGTAGATGTGTTTGATTACTAATCTTATTTCATATTATCATACCCTATGCCTGTTTTGTGCACTTGTTTTGGTTATTATTGATGTATGACTATTGTCTTATTTGCGATGCAGTGGTTGATACTTTGGTTGGTAAGACTTGGTATTTTGTTGGGAGAGCAGAAAATAAGCAATAATGTATCTTCAGTATTACATAAATGAAAAGGGTGATAAGGTTTACACTACCAAGGTAATTGTCAGCATTTAGTTTCTTTTAAGTAGTCCTGTAACATAGCTAAATTGAAGTTGAAACCAATAAACATGAATTCATGCTATGCTTTTAAATCATGCAAAAAGCACAGTTTTACATGTACCACAGCTTGTTCATGAGTGAGAATGACAATCTGACATTTTCGAAGAACTTGTTTGTGAAATATCATTAGTGACCAATTGTGATTTATGTTTTACAGGTAAAAAATGCAATTAATTTCATAATTCCATTTTAGATTTCTAATATGCCCTTGGTTCATTATTAGTATCATCTCCTTATCATATCTGTTACTCTATAATTAAAGTTGGTAAACATAAGAGTATTTCGAAAAAAGTTGTAATTACTGTTGTCTTGAACTTTTAAAATTACCGATAAACAGAATTATTTTTTTATTGTTGGAAAACAAACATTGTAATGATTGGAAGAGATTGGAAGTGTGGGGGATATTTGTATTATCAATATTTCTGAAATCTTGCTCAATGTTTACCTTAAGCATTGAACCTATTCTTTTTGATAAAGAAGACTATATCAGTTGGTTTGCTGAATATTTAAGTTTGGAACTCCATTCTACGTTGCAATACACAAGATCCAATTAATGGATTTTAGGGTGGTTAACTTTTAGCTGCTCTGTTCGTGCAGAAGGAATCACCTCTGGGTTTGGCAACACAGTCTGCTCATCCAGGTAACGATGGATTAATTTTTCTATAGTGACTATTTTTGCCTCTGGTTTCATGGAAGATGACCTGTACATGAGTCCCTTATGAATTTGGGTTAAAGGGCATTTTTACTCTTGAACTATTTTCTGAGTAAAAAATGAAATTATACCTAGTTCCCCTGAGAGAATAGTTTCAACGCAAGAATAAGGAATATGAAATCTGAGTAATATATATGGGTAGCTTAGTGGTAGATGCTTTAATTGAGAGTATCAAAGAGGAGGTTCCTGTGTGTATGTTTTTTGCTGATGATATAGTACTTGTGGCGGAATTAAGAGAAGAGATTAATGTTAAATTAGAGATATGGAGAAATACTTTAGAGTCAAAGAGTTGTCGTCCATGTAGGAGTAAGATAGGATATATGCATTGCAATTTTGTAAGCAGAAACTAGAGGCAATTTAGATGTTAAACTAGGAGATCAAATAATCTCTCAAGTGACGAAGTTTAAATACTTGAGATCTATTATATGGCTAGATGGTGAAATTGATGATGATATCAATCATAGAATCCAATTGATGAATATGTTGACCTATTGGTGAATATGTTGTTGTATGGACAGACGGGTAGCATCTTGGAGAGAGGATACAGTTCAGTTTCTGTAAACTTGAGAAATAGATGTTTGTAGCATATGGCGCCTAACTGTTGACCTTTTATCATTTCAAAGTGACTATTTCAAAGTTTATCATTTCATTACATAAAGTTATGCATTAAATCAGAAAAGCTCAAGTACTTCTGTAGCGTGGATTACAGTTGTTCAACCGGTACTCACAAAGGGGAGGCCCCAATTATTGATACATTTCCATGGTTGGTGATCAAACATCTAGAGCCTTTTAGATGGAAGTTTTATGATATTTCCGAAGAATTGTGGTTGGCGCTGACTTTGTTGGATGTATTTTTGTTCTGTTAAGTATGCTATATATGAACATGGACTAGCGACAATGACATCATATGATTTATGTAGCCAACCTCACCAAGTGGGATAAAGTTTTGTAGACGATGCATATATTTGTACTCTGTTAGTTTACCAATGTAATCCCAGTGGTTTAGGCCTGGACTTCTTATTAACAACCCACTTTAATGTCTGTCATTTTCTTTATGGAATTTGATTTCGATCGTTTCTGTTTGAAACTTGTATCACTAGTCCTGACCTCATTCTCACCATTCTTTGTAGCGTGATTTTATTTAGATTGTTTTCCATTCTTTGTATAGCATTATATTTTTAGATTGTTTTACTTCCATCTACAATACCTTATTGATCGTGTGTCCGTTCTGTTTTGGCTCACTTTGCAGCACGATTTTCTCCCGATGATAAATTCTCCAGGCAGAGAGTCCTTCTGAAGAAGCGCTTTGGTCTGTTACCAACTCAGCAGCCACCTCAAAAGTACTAATAGCCAATATAAAATGATTAGCTTCTCGACTCAAAAATAGGTGCTTCTCTCTCTCCCTTGTTGTGAACTATGATTTACGCAATGGGAGAGATTAATATTGCAGATACTCCTGTTTCTTTAAGAATATAATGATTGGACTTGTTGAACGTTAAGACTTATGAATTAAATGTTGCATTTTATGTTTTATGGATGTTTACCAGATGATTAACAAATCTCCAACTTGTGAATCTCTACCTGCATGTTTCAATATTCTTTAGCTTTATTTTGGTCAACCTAGTTATGAGTATTTGCATTACTTGTACATTTCCATGATCTTAATAATGTAACACATGGATCATAGTATATAATATAAAACAAATTGCTCCGGCAAATTTATTTAATTAAGGGCCAGGAAACTGTTTTGTTAGTGATTATTCTTTTTTTCTTTAAAAAAAGGGGGCAAATGTACACTATTGGGTGCAATGCTGTTCGAGAATGAGATTATTTAAGCATTTCTCTTTATAAGAATTTAAACATTTGTTTGTTACA
Organism: Mimosa pudica; assembly: GCA_029929735.1. Lineage (NCBI taxonomy): Eukaryota > Viridiplantae > Streptophyta > Magnoliopsida > Fabales > Fabaceae > Mimosa > Mimosa pudica. Next base: position 5,334,084 of record JAKELP010000017.1, on the reverse strand, counting down.
TTTTAAAGTTGTTCTAGTGCCTCTCTAGATCCAATCCAAGTTTATTGTTTTGGGCAACGTTTCAATGACAGAATTACAATTATTGTTGTCGTGTCATTGGGTTGGGCCAAGCCATTTTGATTCCTCACTTTCTGTGCTTCATAGGAATTAAACACGTTCCGTTGAGCTGATTAACTAAGGGTAATTGTAGTCACTCCTTGCAAGCGGAATTCATCTCATGTAGCAAATGTTCAAGTTTTGCATATGTATTTTTGAAAAAAAAAATTCGGGAAAGTGGTGAATTGGTGCTCAAATATATATGTTGGCTAAAGTATATTTTTTGTCCCTTATGTTTGTATCAAATTTTAATTTAGTCCTTTATATTTGAAAAGTACACTTTTAGTCCCTTATGTTTGTATCAACTTTCAATTTAGTCCTCCTTGTTTAGAAAGTACTACCTCCGGTCCCTAATGTAAGAGCTAGTCGTAAAAAAAACGCTTCTTAAGAAAACATGTAAATGTTAGTTGAGTGTCTGGAGTTAATGCTTCTTTTCCAAAATTGCTCATATTTATTATGGTACTTTTAAGAGAGAGAAATACATAAGCATTAATAAATATGAAAGAGAGTTAGGGGTAAAGTAGGAAAAAATGCATTAAATGAGGAGAGAATATGGGGTGAGCTCTTACATTAGGGACCAAAATTATTCAAATGTTGGGCTCTTACATTAGGGACCGGAGGGAGTATATTTTTAGCCCTTTTTTGTTAACACCATCAGTTTCACTTAAATTTAAATGATTATTTAACTAAATTGGGTCCAAAATGATAAATTTTGAAAATATAAAAATAATTACACTAAAATATTTAATCTAAGCATTTTTTCAGTATGTAATAACCATTTAAAATTGCTAAATTAACATTTTCAGTTAAGTGAAACTAATGGTGTTAACAGAAAAGGAGTAAAGGACTAAAAGTATACTTTCTAAATATAAAGGACTAAATTGAAACTTCATGCTAACATAAGGGACTAAAAATGTACTTTTCAAACATAAAGGACTAAATTGAAACTTGATGAAAACATAAGGGACTAAAAGTATACTTTAGCCATATATTTAATAAAGACATTTGTGAAAGGGAAAAACTTACATCAAGTTCATTTCTCCAGGTTCTCAAGTTCTTTTAATATAGGAGTAACACATGTCCTTTTATAACAATCATTCATTCAATCTAACAGCCAGTAATTGGAGAAATGGAGAACCTGGATGGAGGAACTTGACCTAAGTAAGGTCCTTTGTGAAATATATATTGGGGATAGTGATCAAATATATATTTAATAACGGCATTGATGAAATAAATACACTATCTTCAGCACTTTCATCCACAGAGAAGAAAAAATCAATTTATCAAAATAACACACGCTAATAAATTGCAAAATAACTTGACATTCATTTACAAAAGAATAACAATTTTGGCATTCAAAACATGAACATTGTGAGGCACTTATGCCTTTGATAGATTCATGTTTTTCACATATAGAATTGTTTAATAATTTACTTAAATCCAACTTATAAAGTATAGGTCTAGGGGTTCTTAGTAATTCCACTTTTCAATAAAACATTTAAATTAAAAACAGGGTCATAGGTTAATTATCAGGAATAGACACTGTACACTTCACTATCACCACTCACGTCGATTCAAAAATCATTATCAATCATCAATTGAAGGCAGAATATATCTGAAATAACATACATCTCCAGGTCATATTGCACAATAAGTGCAACATCCCCACATATGCCGATAGTTACCCTATCAGATAGAGGTTTAGCTCTAATAATCTTTATGAAATTTTGCATCCTATATAATCCTTCTGCTATGGAAATGTGATTAAAATAGTCATTGTCTTCTATGGGTTTTTTATCAAATTTCAAAATCCAATAAATGTATCAGAAAAAGAATACGCTTTTTTCGTGGAATTTGATACTAGATTATTCTTGTTTTCACCTAGGCTTGATACCTTTTTAAACATATAGGAATCAATATATATAATGCTGATTCTTTCTTTTTTAATGAAAACAAAAAAAGGAAGTAATTATCAAAAAACTACAATTAATCATTATTTTAATGAAAAAGTCAATATGTTACTACCTCCGGTCCTAAATATAAGACCTAATTGATTTTTTTTTGGAGATGTTAAGGTTGCGAAATAGGCTATTAAATCATGACATATTTGATATATTTTTAGATTATACATTAGTTTATAGGTTAAATAAACTAATCTAAGAGAAAAAATTAGATAAATCAATTTATAATTAACTTATTTTGCTTTTTTAAGAATTTTCTAAAAAAGTCAACTAGGTCTTATATTTAAGACCGGAGGGAGTATAATTTTTTATTACAATATATTATAATTTATTATTAGATGCAATTCTTCTCTCTCTCCATCTCACAGCTATGACCGAAGTTATTCAACGAAATCTTTCGATAAAGGGTTTATCTTCAAGCATGACTATTGATCGAGCACAATGATGTCGTGTGATTCATGTAGCCGACCCCACTTAGTTGGGATAAGATTTTGTTATTGTTGTTGTTGTATTGATGAAATAAATATAATTTTCATTTTACATAATTAAGCTGATTTATTATATGGTACACTTTCTTTATGATTAACATTCTTATTAATATACCACTAACCAAGTGCTTAGATCAACATATTGTAGGATGTTATAATTTAATGAGTGGTATTGACTTTAATCCTTAGGTATATACAACTGCGATAATTACTTTGAGGTAGTTAAATCCAAAAAAATTTTATTTATATTTTTTATTGAATATCACCCGATAATCCAATGCCTTCTGACAATTGAGTAATTTGAATTTACAGGGTAAGAGTGTTGCCCACATATTCAGAGTTGTCTTCTCTCCTAATGAGAATCATTTCTAAGATTCAAATATTAAATATTGCGGGTCGTTGTAGTAATATTTGTTTGTGATAGGAGACTAAGAAAAATAAAAAACAAGATGTCATTTTTTTTCAATTTGGACTGAATCTGAGTTTAATAAATTCTCTAATTTGCACATGAAGATTTTTATTAACACGCGAAATCTCTCTAAAATAACCAACTTGATCATTTATTTAAAATGTCAAAAAGCATTTCAAGTCGTGGTTATTGTTTTCTAAAGCTAGCATTAGTTATCTTGATACTCCTAAACAATTATGTCACTTTGAATCAAGTTAAACATCTCACAGTCAGTGAAATTTAAAGAAAATCAGACAAATTAAAAGGAAAAAAAATAATCTCACTCCTAAAATCCAATAAAAAAATCATTTTTGCAATGTTGCAAGAATTTGTAGAACCACAAAAGATGACCGGAAAAGTTGCACCGACACCACTGGTCCCTCACACGCGTGCTACATAAAGACAAATTAACCTAACTCATTCAACCTTACTCTTTTCTATTCCTATATATTTTAAGGTGCACTTTTCTTTATCTATATAATATTAGCAATAATAATCTCTACATGCAAACCACCTTCACATTTCTAAATATTACAAAACCATAAAGCTATACCCTTTGCTTCTTACACAGCAATGTCCTTAACTTTGCTTCTGTAATGAATATAGCTTTCTTAGTTTGGTATAGTCTCAGTGCTAGAGTGGCCAACTTTGATTTGTCTATAACATAAAACATTAAACTTAAGACCACTTTGGAACCAGGTTGGGCTTGTTTTGTCTTGCACACTTTTCTACAATGAACTGAAAAACAGAACTAGGAAAAAGTTATGCACTTTTTAGTCCACTTTCTGTATATTCAACAAGCACGCTATAGTGACTTGGTTATCCATTATAATTATACATACTCCTCCATTATTAGTCCACTTCCATAATTAATCATATTTATATATGATAAGAAGTATGATTTGTTAATGAGGGAGTCTCATTTCTATCTCCAATACTAAATATAGGACCTATATAACTAATTTGCATAAGTTAAGATAATTAGTTGCTATCTAGTTCTACTTATATGTCACTTTTGGCATATTTCACAAAAACAAAAGATTAACTCTAGTTAAATTTATTTTAAACAATTTTCCAATTTTACCTCACTATAAAAAAAACTAGTTGTTTAATAGTGCATCCTTTACAATGGCTTGGCAAAAACCGTTGGAAAGAGAACACATACCCACAGGCCACAGTTATAGAGAAAACTGAGAAAACTGTGGCAAAAAAATGTGTGGTTGACTTTAGAAAACACTAGCAGCGCTTCTTAGCAATGGTTCGTTAATTTGGCGGGAGCTTCTTAGCAACTTTACCATGTTTAAATAACTGTTATTAAATAATTTTTGTTTTTATTTTAAAAATTGAAGTACTTGGTAACGGTTTTGGAACCGATGCCAAGGTTGTAAATTTATTTTAAAAAATTGATCTACAAGCCAATGGTTGACAAATTTTAAAAATAATACTTTACATTGGAATGTTAAATAATTAATTTTTTAAAAAAATAATAATTTACATTCCAATGTTCTAAACAAAATATTTTTTAAAAAAACCTCAAAATATTTTTAAAAATGACATTTAAAAATTAATTATTTACATTTCAATGGTTGAGAAACCATTTGAATGTTAAATAATTAAAATTTTCAAAGATTAAAATGTTCCAACTTTTAATAAATTGATTTGTGTAATTGATTGACGTGCAAGGTCAAAAAAAAATTGATTGACGTGCGAACGGTTATGTAACCGTTGGCATATTATTAGTTATTTAAAAATAATTTTTTTCAACATTCCAACTGCTTTTAACTGATGATAAATGGTGAAATCCCTATAAATAGCCCCTCCTCCGAACTTTTTTTTATTTAAATATTGTAAAGCAACGGTTTTGAAAAGTTGCCATGCAACTTTTTTCATTAGCCTCCGCTGCGAACTGATGCTAATTTACCATCAATTTTGACCAACATTCCAGCATTTGCTTTTACCTGTTGTTAGGGCATTTGATACGCTTCAATTACCATCTATCGCTATAACCGTTGCAATGCCTTTGAAGCAGTTTTAGCCATTAGAATGGTCAAAAAATAACCGCTGGTCATGAACAGTAAGTTTTTTTTTTGTAGTGTATGTCTCCATATTTAATATGCAATATACCCTATAAAAACAAAATCAAGATAAAAATAAATTAAGTGCGTGCATAACTATACATTCGTTGTATATTTGCATGCTTTGAAAAATATGCCCCCTTATGAAGCTCTTTATTATGTGTTATCAATAGGATAATTTGGTAAAAAAGATATAAATTTGAAAGATAAAATAGATTGATATCTTATAGTTCATATATCTGAATAGTTGTAAAAGTTGTAACCAAACCAAAGAGAGTGGTAGATAGTTTGGAAGTGCGCAATATAATGTTCTCCGTAAGATGGCTTGCACTAATTATCCAAGTTATTCGAACTTTGTTGGTAGTAAAAAAGAAGGAGAATTTAATTAATGAAGATTAAATCTGTGTTGAATTACAGGGTAATATGAACTCATGGTGGGATTATGGGGTAATGTTTGTCTTTTGCTAATCATCCACAAAAGACTGATCCAGCCTAACTATTTTCCTCTCAATTCCGACAGCTTAATTATGCAATAAATTAGAGGGTTTAAATTATGTTATCCAATGAGTAGATGATAACTACTACGTATATCTTAAATGAAAAGAACTTTAATTTCTTTATCCTCTGTGTCACTAAGCCAAATAATGCATATTACATCTCTGAAGTTGCGGCGTATATGACTAGATCATCAGCAATGTTGTTGACAACGCAAAAAGGTAATTATATATGTTTATAAATATATTATTCAAAACTCCATTGTCTTTCCAATCTTTTATACTAAAAGTTGGAGCATTATTAGTTGCAAAGTTTCATAAATCAATGTCAAATTTTGGACTCATTGTGAATTCCTGCACCCATTTGTTTAGTCAAACCTTTTATTTTTCAAGTTTTCCAAGTAAAAGTTGATACATCAATAGCGAAAAATTCACATAATAGTGTTAAATTTGGGAAAGTCGGTGTAAGATTTCAAAAGTATTTCTTGCAAAGATTATTATGCACTCGTTTTACAGTTCCCTACTAGTACTAAGTACTAAGTACTAGCTAATAAATGATCTTCTAACATTTTGGGGAAAGTTTAATTATTTGATACTCCCTCCAATTCTAAATTGAATCAGTAAAAACAGATTCTACACAAAGTGTTTACTTTGATCTCAAGGTGAAGGTGCAAAAATGACATTGAACCTTACCCAAAAGTGCATTTATAATACTAAAGTTTCTCGAGGTGCAAAAATAGTACCAACTTGAGGTCCAAGTTTTTTTTCCGTATTCACCGTATGCTATTTCTTGCCCCTTGTACTCAGCTTTGATTTGAGTCTTATTTGGGTCAACCAAAGGATTTTTAACTACGACTCCAAAAATTGTTGATATCGAACTGAATTGATACTGTTACATTGATCCCAAAATGTAATAATTTTTACATGATCAATTATATCAAATATTAAAAATGACTACAATAAAATACTTGCATAAAAACCAACACCACACTCATTATGCCCATCCACAAACATAATTATTTCAATAAACTAAACAAACTAGCACATAAACACTAAACACCCCAAGACACAAGCAGAATTATTGCATAAACTTACAATTTCAATACATCGTATATAGATAAAGTCATCAACATGAAGTTGATGAAGATAATTATACCACTAACTACAATCACAAATTGAAGGATTAACAACATCTACTTATATAGAGTTTGAGAGAAGAAGACTTGATAAAATTAATACTAAATCAGAAATCCCATAATGACCATAACGACACTTTTAGATAGAACTCAGAATTTCCATCTTAGTAATACTTAATCATGATTCTATATAGAATTTAAACTTTATATCCAGTAGAAACAAGCTAAGGCAACACCTCCATGAGTAAGAGCACATCTAGCAAAAGCTAGAGGAACATATTTGAAACCCAAATAACAATAAGCAGCAAAAGGAAATTGTTGAAACTTCATGAACGCTAAGATCCCCCTAATTCTATTGAACCTCTACACAATTTAAGTAAAAGATTAAGATTTGCTAGAAATCCCAACTTAGTGTTTCTGAAAACTAATCCATATGTGAAACTTCTATGGATCCATTGCAAACCAAATTGAGAAAAGCTTCATCCATTTTGAAGACATAGGATCTTCATGTTCTAAAAGAAAATCCCAAACAATGATCTCTGATCCTCTTGATCTTTATTCCATGAAGGAAAGAAACAACATTCCTTAGCCCACCTTTTTCACTGTCATATATCAAACCTAAACTAGTCTGTAACTATCAGTTATGTAAACTAATGTACGATGATGATAAAGTCATCACTTTAAACTTTGAGGTCATTTGTTATTGACCATTCCTCACAAGTAACAGCTTCAGAAACGACCACAGATTGATGAAGTTCTGATTTTTTTAAGTCCATCACAAATATATAATATAGAAACAAACCAATCACTGACAGGAATCTTCATATTATATTACAAGGGAATCCAACTAGTCCCTGAAAATGGGGTCTACTCTTGTTAATTTAATCAGTAATTTAGCAACTTTTAAGAAAAGTGCTTCCTTTAAAAATTATTATAAAAATAAAAAACAAATTGTTACTTCCTGCAAAATCGCAATATATAAACTGTGCATAACTGCCATACATACAATTGCCACTCTTAAGTTTCTCAGACCAGAAGTTTCTAGGAAAGAACAAAAGAAAGTTGAAGAGAAATGAAGAAAAACACAAGCAATTCTCTTTTCTTTTTCCTACTATTACTTATTCTTGTCTTCTTGACCTCTTGCCTCATTTCTGTGGAAGCAAGGAAGAGTCACAACAAGAAAACAAAACCTCATAAACATCATTCTCAAAGCCCTGCATCATCTCCAACTCAAACTCAAACTCAAACCTCCACTTTTGATATTCTGTCTTTTGGAGCTAAGGCCAATGGGATTTCTGATGATTCCAAGGTAAAAGCAAAAGAGTAACCAATATTGACATACAAAGTGGAGAGATTCTTAGGCATGAAGAGTTTGTTTAAATGACTTTTGATAATAAATAAAACTCTAATTTTGATTGGTTGTTAATTGCAGGCACTCATAGCAGCATGGGAAGCAGCATGCAAAATTGGTGGTACAGTGAAAATTCCAGCAGAACATAGATTCCTAATTAATCCCATTACTTTACAAGGCCCTTGTATGACTCACCTTACTCTTCAGGTTTGTTTTTCTATTCTGTTTACCATAATTTTTTAATTTAATTCTAAAACAGCAGTATTAAAAAAAATAAAAGGGAAAAGCATGTATTCTGTTGAATGATATTATAATATTACCGTTATAAGATTACATGTTTATTATATAGTATCAGCTTCAACCTTTAAGAGGTTTATTGGTTTGTGCCATATTTACCATCAAATCCAACAGACTTTCCATTGAAGAGAATGTTAGTATAACATTGTTGGTGAAGTTCATGCAACTCAGAATGTAGGGCCAAAAGAATGAATGTAAGAGGAATATATTTCTTTTAAAAATGAATCAAATGTAATTTGTTTTTTTATACAGATAGATGGAACTATAATGGCTCCTCCAGCAATATCTTCCTGGCCAAAATCCAGTTTATTTCAATGGATAAATTTCAAAAATATCCACAGTTTCACCATCCAGGGTTCTGGCACCATTGATGGCCAAGGCTCTAACTGGTGGACCTCCTCACAAATGTATCTTATCCAGGTATAATTCAGCCATAGGGAGCATGTCCTTCAATTCAACTATCTGTGAGCAAAGATTATTAAAGAATATTCAAAACAACAAACTGACTTTGCTTTTATTTTTATCCTTTTCAATGAATTCACACAGAAGAAAGGATACCATTCTGAACAAGTTCCAGGCATGAAGCCTACTGTAAGTTCTAACATGTCTTGGACATATTTGTTTGGTACTCCCTTTGGCCCTATCCATAACTAACATTCTCTCACATAGAGATGAACCTAAATATAAGCAACAATTTGTATTTGTCAAAATTTTTGTGCACTTATTCCATTTTTACACACAACTAATCTCCCTCATCTATTTCCACACTTATTATCTCTCGCTTTCTCTCTCCCCCTCTCTCTTTACATCTTCCAAAGTTAACATATAACTGGAAATTTCTACTCATTTATTGTTTTTAATCAACATTTTAATCTTAATTTGTTACAATTGTTACTTATATAAATGACTAATATAAATGACCAAAGGGGGTAATATAATATGCTACATTCCACATCAAGTGTTTCTCACTAATGAAAATTTTCATGCTTGTGTAGGCTGTAAGGTTTTATTCCAGCAATGATGTAACAGTTCGTGACATCAAAATCATAAACAGTCCTCTGTGCCATCTAAAGTTCGACAATTCAAAAGGGATCAAAGTGAATAACATTACAATATCTTCTCCAGGAAATAGCCTAAACACTGATGGCATTCACTTACAGAACTCACATGATGCAGAGATTCAACATTCCAACATTGGAAGTGGTAATGTCTTATATTTGTTTACCGGAAATTCTTTATTATTACACAAAAATAAATCTTATAATTCAAAAGTTACCTTATTTTAGAGTAATTTAGTGATGCTACATTTCTCTCCTACCTGAAAAGATAGATAAATAATTAATGATGCCGCATGGTGCATTTCACATTAGAGATTGACTAGGACAATGATTGTGTCAGAAAAGTTTTAAAGGTTTGAACAGTTAACAGTCATAGTTGTTAACTTTTAAGACGTGCTTTAAAAAAATATTATACACTAGCTAATTACAGAGCCAACTTTATGTTTTGCACCTGTGTTGGCATGCTAGGCATCCAAATTTAATCATATTAAATTTAACTAGTGCAAACAGGTTCTATTTTTAACTACTTGATTCTCATAATGATATGTTATTAATATTTAACAGGAGATGACTGTGTATCCATCCAAACGGGTTGCTCAAATATTCATATTCACCATATTAACTGTGGTCCAGGACATGGTATAAGGTAAAAAAAACTAATACTGATAGTTGATTGTAATCTATTTTATTATTTTTATTACTTCCATTAAAAAACTAATAACTTCATTGTCTATTTTCATTGTTCTAACTTCAGCATAGGAGGATTAGGAAAAGACAGAAGTGTGGCATGTGTTTCCAACATCATGGTTAACGATGTTTCAATGCAAAACACACTATATGGAGTAAGGATCAAAACATGGCAGGTATGTATGTGTGTATGCGTATTCAATTATTTACAGAACAGTCTTTTCTCTATTTTTTATTAAGGGAAAACCATTTTCACACATTTCTCTCTCCAAATTAAAATTTTTAACCTTGCTCTTTTAGCACCACTAGCCACTGCGGCTAAAGGTTTTAATAGAGTGAGGTGAAAGGATGTTAATAAGAGAGAAAAATGTTTAAGTAACAAATTAAAAATTGAGGGAAATTATAAGGATTTGTTGTAAAAATGGTTTTCCCTTTTGTAAGTGATTTGAATATTATATTGATACCTGAGTTTTTTATTGAACTAGGGTGGTATTGGGATGGTAAAGAATGTGTCATTCACAAGAGTGCAAGTTCAAGATGTGAAAAGTCCAATAGTGGTAGACCAATACTATTGTGACAAAAATGTGTGCAAGAACCAGACAGGAGCAGTAGCGATTTCTGGGGTGAAGTTTGATAAAATATATGGGACCTATGCCTTTCAACCTATACACATAGCCTGTAGCAATTCAATCCCTTGCACTGATGTTGATCTAACTGATATTCAGCTTAGGCCATCAATGAAGTTTACTAATGGTTTTCAACATGCTTTGTGTTGGAACTCTTATGGGAAATCTCAAGGTTCCATGCTACCTTCAACCATTGATTATTGCTTGAGAAGTGGAAGAGGTTATTTCAAGAAGATAGCTAGATCTCGTGATAATATGTGTTACTAATGACTTAGTGGCCTATATATATATATATATATATATATATATATATATATATATATATATATATATATATATATATATCATTTGATCAGTCTTGTAATGTAATGTAAGCTTCCCTTCTGCTCAGCGTTTTTTCATTGTGTGAAGGTGATGGTGTAACTTAATTAGTTTTCTCTTTTCCTCTTTATCTCCTGATGTAATATATCCTGAATTGAAATTATTAATGGATACAAAATATTTGGCTCCGTTGTCTATGTATGTGTGTAGGGGTGGAAATAGGCTAGGCTTAGGTAGACTTTGATAAAATAGGCCTGAACTTATTTAAAAATTTAGACTGTAAGCGTGAGCCTGAGCCTATTTGTAATTTTAATTTTAGGCCTGAGTCTAGGCCTTCAAAAGGCCTCACAAGGCCTATTTAAAAGACTACTTAAAATGTTGACTCTTAAATAGACTTAAAATTTATACTTCTAATTCTATATATAAATTTTTACACCTATTAAAACTTGTATACAAATTATGAGATGTGAAATTTAGATGCACAAATAAGTTGATAATGTTATAATTAATTTATATAATTTATTTATTTTATACAATATTATAATAGAAATCACAAAATAATTAAATAGGCTAGGCCTGTAGGTTTGTAGGCTAAGCCTTGTGAAAAAAGTCTGGCCTATTTAGTTAAATAGGCCTAATGATAGACCTGTATATAAGCCTAGCAGGCTAGGCTAGGCTTTTTGAAAGTTAGGCCATAGGCCCCTGTTTAAAGTCAGACCTATTCTCACCCCTATATGTATGTATGTATCTATGTATGTATGTTCTGTTATTAGGGAGAGGGGATTTAAGGATATTTTTTTATGTTTGGAAAGACAGCTAGAAAAGAAGCAGGCAGCTTGGGTAAATTAAACGTGTGGGAGGCACGTTCTTCTGCCTTCCATTTTTTTGACTGGCACCATAGTGAAAGATCACCTAATGGAGTGGTAGTCAGTTGATAGGATACAACTATTTGCCTATAAACATTCACGCATGCTTGTCACCATTAATAGACTGAATCTTAATTCAAGTAACGGTGCATAACGGTGCATGGGACTGAGTTTGTTATTTTAAGTAAAATAGCACTTGAAAATGTACAAAAACTTAACTTATAGGAAGAATTTAGGTTTTCCATCCCAAAAATGGGTTTTGAGATTAAAAAATTATTCTAAAAAAATTAGGTGTTCTTGAATGGCTTAACCAAATCCTAGGTTTTGAAAGTTTAAAGTAATAGTGGAAAACTTAATTTTTTTTTTTTTTTGCCAAGAAACAACTGAAGATGTTTGTCTATTCTGATTTTGAAACTTAAATTTGATCCCAAGATTAAATTAAAAATATTTGTATCAAAGAGGCAGCACTCCAAGGTTAAGCCTAGGATGGCTTAACCAAATCCGAGGTTCTTTTTATTGTTGTCACAAAAATCATGTGGATACAGAGCCCAGCCATTGAATTGATTAATGCACTAAATAAAAGGCCCACAAGAAATATTCGTTTTCCATTAATTAGCCCATTCATATTTCCCTGTGATTGGATCTTTTCATTACACTTGTAGCTCCATTACTTCAATATACCCAAATACTAACCACAAAAAGGGAGTTCATTTTTGGAATGACGCAAAGGGAGCTCTGAATGCAGACTTTAGCTTGTTTGATTTAACATTGAAGGTGTCTTTTATTCCGATTTACTTCTGCAAACTAAACCTTAAGCAAAAGTTATTCAGTTCAATATGATATTATGATTTATGTTTAGACATGTATTTATGGAAATGCCAATTTAACAGAAACTTTATTTAAATGATATTAAAACTTCAATTTCTGAAGATTTACATTTAAAATTGTTTATCCCCCATGCAAGAAAGTCACCCTGATTGGTATGTTTACACACAACACAGCATAATTTTACTACCTTTTTGGACTGAATATAAATTAGCATAATGTTACTATCAATTCATCATTATCAAGAAATATATTGCAACAAAGCCACCAAGCTATATAGCATTTCATTAACATTACAACGCCAGTCATTGTTTCTCAATAATACATTGCCTACCAAATCACTCTATCACTTCCCGCGCACTTTATGGGAAGGTCAAAAGCAATTAATTGCCATGCGCAACTCTGCTTTTAAAATTTTACACAAGAGGATATATATATATATATATATATATATATATATATATATATATATATATAGTGTTAAATATCTATCAGGATATACAAGTTTTAGAATGTGGTGTGAGTTGCACCTCTTTAATTTACTCATCACTAAAATCCTTCCAGTTTTCCATGGCTGAAAGCTGGGCACTCATATTTTCAGATGGCTTCCAGTGACGTTTTCTCTGATTAATAAACCAATTGTTTATTTGCTTTTGGTCTAAGCCCGTTGACTTTGCCAGAGCTGTCTTGTCAGATTCCTGAATTTTCAAATAAATATAATAAGATAAGTAATTCCCACCATTGAATATAGGATTAAATATCATTCTGGTCAATAAACAATTTTCAAATGGTCAAATTGGCCAAAGAACAATAAAAAGGCTCATTCTAGCCAAAGAACAATAAAAATGGTTCATTTTGGCCAATGAGCTACTTGAAAATACCAAAATAACCCTTGAGACCCACATTTTCAAAAATTATTTTGATTATGTCTCAAGGGTTATTTTGGTATTTTCAAGTAACTCATTACCCAAAACGAACCATTTTTATTGTTCTTTGGTTAGAATGAGTCATTTTATTGTTTTTTTGGCCAATTTGACCCGTTCAAAATTGTTTATTGACAGAATGATATTTAACCTTTGAATATATAATATGTTTGGATGAGAAGAAAAGTTGGAAGGAGAGAAAATGGGAATGAAAATATTATTGCTAAACCAACTTGGATGGGTGATAAAAAATACTGAGGAAAAAAAAAGGTAAATATCTAAAAGACTAAATTTAAATTACCCTTTTCAGGTTTACATATGTCATTATATTTATTTCGAAATAATTTATAAAAAATAATTTTCAATGAAAAAAATGAAAAGACAATTTTTGAAAATAAATATGATTAAAATTAATAACTATATAAAAAATATTTATGTAAAGGTGGGTAGAGAAAGATGATGATGAAAGGCATGATACGGAGACAAATTATTATGTTCTATCTTCATTTTTCATGTGTTGAAAGAAAAGTTTGACTCATTGTATCCCAAACTTTTCTTTTTTATTTCAATCTTCCCTTCTCATCCAAGTAACTTAAAACACACTTCCTGCTTCCTTATTTTCTATACCAGTATTCATTTTCATTCTATTTTTTCTCCATCCAAGCATGCCGCTAAGAGTATATTGTCTTAAATTATTGACCTATCGAAGAATGAATATAGTGAAATAAGTCCAATCAAAATTAGCTTGAATTATTTTGATAGAAAGACAAACCTAGTAAATATGCATATTGTATATATATGATATAATGACACAGCAAGCATGATCAAAGAGTTTACCGTGGGGTAAGGCCACTTGTAGTGAAGACTCCACCAATCAACCAGTGCTTGCCTGGCTTCTTTGGGAAGCTTACCTTTCTTCTTCTTTTTGGAGAAACCTAATTTCAAAGAGCCAATACGATCCCCAAACTTACGTAAAAGCATATCCTTGAGTTCTCTATCTTCACTCTTGCCTTGACCATCTTGATCACCTTCTCTACCTTCAGCACTTAAATCTCCTTCTGAAGACACATCACCACCATCTATATCCAATTTGTAATAACCCAAATCATCGCGAGGATCAATATTTTAGTTCAAGAAGCAACATAAATAATTAACTTATAGAAAGTCTTCCGAGTCTTTAAATTCAGCAATTGGATTAGAGACGCTTGAGTTCACATTGATTTAACCAATTTATTAAACCTTTGCAGACTTCACCATATCACACCTATAGTCTAACCTTTTTTTTTTGCCATACACCTATAGTCTAACCAAGGGTTAGGTTTAGTTCAAAGGGAGGGAAGTGAATGATTTTAGTTTACTTCATGATAGATAAATTCGAATTTAATTTACTTTAAGCTATTCGTTTTAGAAAAATTATCCAATATATAAATTAAAATATGTATCGAAATATTATTATTATTATTATTATTATTATCATTCTAGCTACTTAATATATTATATACTTTATATATAATATTAAATTTTATATTTATACAAATACAGCCATATATAAACGTATCATGTATAATAAAATCATGACACTTTTACTGTATTGATGTAACCTGATACAAATCGAAAAAATAGCATAGATCAAACATTCATTTTTTGTGTTTTTTATCATAAACATTAATGTTTTGTGTTGAGGCTGAGAATACTTTTACCTTTCAATATAGTACCTTATTGGAAGGACCAAAGTATCAATAGCACAAATTAGCAGTTAACGAAAAAATAGTAAAACGAAATACATGATGAAAAACTAAAAGTTAAATTATATTAGGAGATAGTAAAATGTATTTTATCCATATGAGGGAGGAAGATAATAGTAAGTCATAGTTTTCCTAAACAAAAAAGTAAAAGTGTGGGTTTTCAAATTAAGAATATGTATGTGTGTGTGACCGTATCCAATAAACAAAAGCTTTCCTGAATACCAATTGAAAAAGGGAGGGGCCTCCAAAGTTCCCAAACAAACAGGTATATACCTGTCTACATTTTAGAATGTAAATTAAAAAATATGGGACTTTTGTTATAAAAAATATGGGACTTTGAAGTAAACATAAACAAGTTACATCTTCAAAAAGTAACATATAAATTTATTCATTCACACTGTTTTCTAATATATTTTTTTATTTAGCTTTTACTTTTTACTTATTAATCAACCTTTTGAATTCCAGAAATACTTATCCAGATTTCTGGATCTTCCAATATGGTACTAACTTTCCTTTTGGATTTCCATGTACACACACTCATTTAAAGTGAGGGTGCCCCACTCACATTGGACCAACCTAACTCAACCAATCATTAGAGTAAATATGTACCAAAAACATGAAATACTAATGGTCTTCATGAGACCAGAAACAGTTGCTTCTCAGACTGGCAAAATTCAAAGAGAAGGACAAGTAATTAATGGAGGTGGTGGCCTAAACCCACATCTATTTAATAGATAAGGTTTATGACAGCCATTAGTATCCGACAATCACCAGACCATCGCATGAGACGACACTAGTCAAACAAAGGAAGAGAAAAAAACGGAAAAGAAAGCAATAAAAATGATGAAATTAACAAGTTAGAACTTAGAAGAATCTGCGTGACTGTAAAAACATGTAAAAGTTATGTCCATTCAGTCAGTCAGACACACTTTGAGCGCTCCTCCCATGGTAATAACATAAGAGTTTATACGTTAAGAAAACATGTAAAAATTAGTTAAATGTCTATAGTTAATTCTTTTTTAAAAAAAAATACCCACATTTATTAGGATATTACTAAGAGAGATAAATATATAAAATTAATAAATATGAAAGAGTTAGAGGGAAAATGAGGGAAAATGCATTAAATGAAAAGAGAATGTAAGAGTGAATTTTTATATTTTGAACCAAAATCATTCAAATTTAGTCCTCATGTTAAGGAGCGGAGGGAGTATTTCACTAGTTGTCTTTATTGTTAGAATTCTACAAGCTAAGTACATACCACTTTCTAGTTTATCAACTACAAACACTCCAAAAAAGTCTTGCACATTTTCAGTTACACCCTGCCTACCCCCTTCCTAATTGTTTTGTTTTTGTATGTTTTTATCTTGATATTCTATTAGGTGACATTTTGATATTTCACAAAAGTTGGCTTATTTTTCAATTTTTTATGATTTTTAAGGCTTTTGTAATCTGAAATTAAGTTAACTACTTTTGAATTCAGAGACATAAACATGTAAAAAAATTGAAAGATTTTGTACTCTAAATACGTTAGCTTGTTTTGAACTTAGAGTTGTAAATATGTAAACCAACCACAATTGAAACATTTTCACCAATAAATTATTAAATTGTCACCCACTTTGTACTGATCTCATGATAAAAAACATGCATAAGAAAACATTTAAGGAAGGTGGGAAATTGGGTAAGGAGCTGACAACTCTAACTCTTAATGAAGCTAGTAATTAACTAGGATTGAAGAACTCAAAATCTTGTAGTTTTATTTTAATGTTTTATTCTTTTGATCAAAAAAAATTTTAATGTTTTATTCCTCTCTACATAGGACAGTTGGCAGCAATTTAGAATAAGCACGTGAAGATTAGCACATTGAATAGATGCTTATGTTTGTTGAAATTTAGAGCATAAAATAGACAGGGAAGTACACACATGCCGATTGAAACAGGAGGGTAGAGTAAAGAGGGAGGAAAGAATTGAAGAAGATTGGGTAGGGGGAGGGGAGTCCCCAAGCAAAGAACAAATGGCGGGCACATAAAAAACAATGCATACGTGTGTGGTTCCACAACCAGACAAGGCAAAAGCATTGAACGTTCTCTTCTCTTGACTATAAGTTTGAAGAACCTAAAAGCTGCCTCCTCACATCTCACACATTTCACAGAAATCCGCGGGAGTGCATGTGAGATGATCAATCAACTCAGCTGTATCACCAGCTCTGTACACTCCTCATTTCCCATAAAGGCATTACCAAACATCCATCAATCCATACATCATCATCATCATTGATTGACGAGTACTGGACTTGCTAAACTAAAAAGTAGGTTAATTCCAATCCTATCTTGCAGGAGTGTTAAACAAGATATTTGAAATATATGTGTCTGTGTGTATTTATTTATCAACCAGCGTTGCTAGCTAGCACTCAGTTGGTGGGAATGTAGGTCTACAATCATAAGGACCTCACTACATATAGGTTAGCTTACTATGGTAGTTGTGACTCCGACCACAGGTTAACACAGAGCAACTTAGCACAACCACAACTAGTTGATTTAAACATTAATTTGAATTAGAGATATTTTATAACAGATCTCAAAGAAAAAGTGTCAGGGGCCAGTTTCCCAAATGGTTATAAATTATTTATTATCACCCATCTGCTTCTTTAAAGACCCTCAGGCTCCTTAGCCAATTTCCTGCGTCAACAGTAACCAGAATACAAGCTTTGGAAAAGGGACGAAAGTTCATATAATACTGACCCCAATACAGAACATTGTCAGAGAACGGATTAACCATGACACGGAGGTTTATTTTAAAACAAAATGCCTAGGATGTACCTAAAATAAAATAGCAGCTCTTCATTATTAAGAAGAAATCCAGAGGGATATTCTTCTCCATATAAATGAGTTTAGTCACTCATCATTACCACTATCACCAATGGTACTAATTCCTTCTAAACAGTCGCTTGATATTATTCCACGGCACATACCGGCAAATCATGATCTCTTTTTTAATTAAAAGTTAAAACATCTCAAGATATTAAACTTAATTGCTTCGACAAAAGTATATCATCCATCAACAAATAAAAACATGTAATTATTCACTTGTTTCGCATATCCGTCAAAATTTCAATTTTAAATACTATATACCTCAGCTAAACTAACGAACATTATAACATGTTGATGTTCAATATACATTTTTGGTAAAAAAAAAGGTTCAATATACATACACTTTCATATATTATAAAAATATACTACCTATTATCATATAAACTAAGCATATAATGTATCTTTACCATATTTTACATACCAATTGACGCGGACTAATGATCATTATTTGGAACAGAACAATAAACATTATAAATTAATACCATATTTTTGCCCATAAATTAATACCATTCTAATCTACCAAGTTAAAGTATATGAAAACATTTAGAATTTGAACAAAATACAGGGAAAACAAATTTGACACAGAACCATCCCGGACATAACTTGCTATTGCCCCGGAATTTTTCGAGACAAATATTACTTCAAATTATCTTTATTTTCTCCCCAACTAGAATAATTTCATTTGCACTTTACAAAGGGATGTCATTTTATTGGGCCAAATAGACAAATACGGAAGTTCAAAAGAAAAACGGCATAATAAAACAACACACACACAACGTACAATTTGTGGATGGAGTTATTAGGAATTCAATTAGTTCAATACTTATATATATTGAATATCTACTGCAGGTGGAAAGTGAAAAACCTATTAATTCAAATAAATTTAATAACTCAAATTACATCCATCATTTTACGTGTTAAAATATACATGTAACAACATGCATTAGATAAGATAATCGATATATATAGTGAAGATACGGCAATTCAAACATTTTATCGATTTCAACAAAAAAAAAATAGAAAATTTATTCTGCAGCATAGTACAATATATTCATGTCAAAGCTAATATTGAAAGATGCCTAATGACGTCTTAAAATAAACTTTTGAGTGACAATCAGCAAACGCGATTTGACATAAGAACTTTTGGAGCAATTCAACGTGCTCATCGTGTAATTCCATTCAGTTTAATTAAAAAATTTTCTATACTTCCAAATTGAATGAAATAAAACAAGCTTCATGATCACAATTATATACCACTTCAAAATGTTGGCCCAAAAAAATACCTTCTAAGTTCAAGATGAAAAAATAGAATTAAAGAAAAAATCAAAGCCGGATATCAGACCATATCCCTATATGCTTTTCAGGAACGTAACCCACAGGAAATGAAATTGTTTAGATGAAGAATATTGAGATGCTATGAACATCCAAAAAATGGAATTTATTATTTTTAAAATGTCATCACTAAAAAGGAAATATGTACTTTCTAACAATAAAAGATAGCTCCCAACTAAAACCAAGCCTAACCAACCTGACACCATGTATATGCCAGCTTTCTGCACAGTAAACAAATTGGAGCAATTACAGGAATTTTTCTAGCATACAATAAGAAAAGGTAGGAAAAAACTGAGTGATTAAATATACAGCTCAAACAAAACAATCACTAATTCACTATATCATTATATATATTCATAATAAATTGGGGCTCACATAACCGGAATATGAAGTCAATCGCTGAGACCCTCAAGCGATATTTTTTTTGCCCACTTAAATCAATATTGCACTACTTACAAAACAAACACTATTTCCATAAAAAATTATGCTGAACTTAGGAATGCAAGACAGAATATGTGAACAACAATATGATTGGGTTTCATGCTTATGAATTGAAACCCAAAGCTATTTTCAATTTTTTAATGAGGGGAGAAAAACACATTAATTAATTTCAATGCTTATCTCACAACCACCTTCATCACTTGAGCTCTATTGAACTTGATACATACACTAATAAATTGCAAAAGCAAACATGTCTTAACACGCCATATATATTACTATCAGATCACGTTTTGTTCATCTAATCCAAAATGGATATACTAGCAAAGTCTCTTGTTCAAAAGGCCAAATATAATTCTTATAAGCAGTTTTATAATAACAGGACTAGAGAAGGAGTATAATTCTTGCTAGGAGAAATAACACGAGTCATATGTGTAGTTAGCAGATGATTGTAGAAAATATATTACAAAGTATAGTCAATTAGCCACATAATTTAGGGAAACATTTCCGTTGATAGACAAAATTTTGTGGCTAAATAAGAGATTCTATGGGTAATTTGTATTTGTAACCACTGGACGTGGCATCACGAATGCCAGCCTCCCCTACGTGTTTTTGAACTTAAATTTTGGTAACGAGTGAAACATCAAATACAAAGATAAGTAGATAACTAAAAAAGGGACACCAGGAAAAACTTTTTGAAAGACCCTCTATAAGATTTTTGGTAGGTCTCCGAAGAAAAACTATAGAACTGGCTGAAATTAGTTTCAATATCAGACTACAATAGGAGTTCTCAAATTTTAAAAGTATAAATTAAAATATGTTTGCAGTAAAAGTGCGTATTCACTGGCAGCAATCAGATAAATAAAGAAACGACGTATGAGATTGAAGATCAGAAAACGCCAATAAACAAAACAAGACGTACAGGTCCAAAGAGGTGATAAATGCATGATCCTTATAAAGAAAGGAACTGAAAAAAGTGAAAGCTTCAAACACTGTTGATAGCCATGAATGACTAAACAACGCCAACTTTTGCCCAATAACGAAATTTTTTGCCCGATATTTTCACAGGCAGGAACAATGGCTAATAGTAAAAACACAGATCGATAAGCAAAGTATTTCTAAAATTGTACTAGCAGCAGAAAGAAAGAAATAGAGTTATATATATATATATATATATATATATATATATATATATATATATATAATTGATGCTTAGGGTTGTATATATCTTTAGCTTATTCCACTTTAAGAGCTGCGTATAGTATCTATTCATTTAGCAAGCAAACATTATTTGAAAACCAGTACTCCAAGATATTCCCCCCCACCCCACCCCTCCCAAATATTGCGTCAAATGAAACGGGACATCGATCCACTCTTGGCAGGAAGTTATCCCAAAATCAAAAACAAAGTTTTGAGTGCCTATACTTACAACTTTATTTTTAGCTAGAATTTATTCGATCAAGTTTCTTCCATATATATGTGCTTTGACTGTTAACAATACTCAACTTTAGTTTTCTAATAACGATTGAATGGGTGAAATATGGATCACAATAACACTCAAACTCTCACAGTGAAAACTTCAAAACAGAATTGGACCTTAGCTCGAAGTAGAAAGAGGGAATGGTCAGAAAACATCAGATAATAGTCCTACATATAAGACTATTTTGACTTTTTGTGGAAGTCAAAGAAGTAGATCAAACTACAATTAAGTTACAACATATATGTTAAATGTAATTAGATGATATATTAATTTATATATGTAATAATAAATTAGCTTTGAAGGAAAAAAATAACCGTATACAAATTATACCAATTAATTTTGCATCCTCAATTTCTTCTAGAAATACTCAAAGTGATCTTATAAATGAGTAATAAAATGAGATTTATACAGAAAGGCGAGGTAAGAAGTAAAAACTAACCGGAAAGGCTAAGAGCGGAAGCAGTATTGCAGAGATTGTGGAGCTGGGTTTGGATGTTGTTGAGGAAAGAAGTAGCTTCATCAAAAGGGCGAGCAAGATCAGACTTATACTTCAACAGCACGTGACAGTAAGTTTCCTGAGAAATCAAAGCGCAGATGCACACACTATCATCTTTTCGGTTAAACAAATCGAAAACGAAACACACGCGATTTTAAGTAATACTATTTCCTATATGTGAACGTGTGCATATATATGTGTGTGAGAGAGAGAAGAAGGAAGGAGGGGGGACCATGAAGTGGTCGAGCTCGGGATCGTCTCCAAAGCACGTGGAAACAGAAACGTCATCGTTAAGTCGCCGGCGGATTTCATCAAACAAACACGCTATTTCTGGTGGTGCTCCTACCTGCGATTTAATTTGTAACAAATATATCATGTACACATAAGAACCGATCCAAGAAGTAGACTACAAAAGATATAGATGTGGTTTCATAAATTTGCTGAACCACACAAAAAACAGAAACTAGTTGTATATATAGGGTAAGACGTAAACTAGTGAATTTTCTCATTATTAATTTATTATGATACCAAGAAATTAAAGGCTAGTTGTATATATATGATGAGGGAAAGAAGAACCAAAAACAGCTTAATTAGCTCGTGTAGGTGCTTTACTTACTGCGAAAATCGAAGGCAGCTAAACTTGTTGACAAGGGAGGAGTAAAAGTTCAAAAATCGAAGCGCACAAGAATAAAGTTTTTTTTTTTTTTAAAAAAACATTATTACATCCTGAATGCAAAAAAGGCAGCTGAACTTGTTGGCGCTAGGCTTTGTTCAAGGTGTATGAAATAAATACCAGAAGAAGAACACCGTAAAAGCACCCAAGCACATATAAATTGATAAGAAAGAAAGAACCAGTAGATCAGAAGAAAATTAGACGATTGTATATATATAGATATATATACCTTTTGACAATCGATGTAAGCTTGAAGGAGACGAGGGAAAAGGTGATGAGATGAGATTCTAGCTTTGATGAGGGAGGAGGAAGAGTGGTCATCAACTTGTTGGGTAATGGCAGATATAATCAAATCGGAAGGGGAGATGTAGTCATCGGAGGGGAAAATAAGAGTCTCTGGTGACATGATTGCCTTATCTGAGAGTAGTCCGTACATTTCCTCCTCCATTATTGTTATTACTATTTTAAATTTTAATTATTATGACCTCCTACTTCACCAAATGAATTGAAACACAGCGTCTCCTGCACGTACCCTTTTTACCTTATTATTATCTCCAACCCCCACGGCATCTAGAAGCTAAGATATCTTTTTGGCCATAAAGAAGCTAAGATATCAATAGCAACAATTAAAATACTATTATATGCTTTCACTAGCTACCTTTTCCCTATTGTTGATTTCAGGGGACAAGATTTATATCCTGCTTCTAGTTTTCCTGTTCATTTATTTAATCAATTCATGCAATAAAGTCGCCATTCCCTGCAGGTTATGACAGTGAATTTGTACTGTCGAAATCAGAGCATAGAGGAAGGGGAGAGAGAGAGAGAGAGAGAGAGAAGAGAATGATCTGGGATAAGAGAGATTGGAAGTAGGAGGAGGAGAAAGTGAAAGAGAAGGGGAGGGAAGTGACAGTCTGAAAAATCTGAAGGAGCTGTAAAAAGCCCCTCTTTAACTCGACTTAAATATAAGTTCGTTTGTCGTAGGGCCTGAGGTCGAGGGTCCGAATAAGCCACTTTGCAAAAAAAAGATAATAGAGGTTAGACTATCTAATATATTCTCTTCCCCAACATCTTCACTAAGTGGGGACTGGATCTATGTTAGTCTTTTTTTATTAAATATAAGAAGAATTTATTAAAACTAAATATGAGACCTATATTCAATTTACTCAATCTTTATTTAAATTATTAATGCTTCTTCGCAATAAACTTAATAGCAAAAGAAGTGTGAGAATAAATTTACATTTTTTGGGTGTTTGGATAATATTATTCGAGCATTTTTTGGGTATTGCATTAGATTTTTACAATTTGAAAATCTTCCAATTATAATTTTTTGTTAGCACAAGTAGCTCAAGGATATTTCTTCTTGAGCCAATCATATTTCAACGAATGTAACTGTTGCTGTTCAGTGTATGTTTAAAAGGTTTTGAAATCACCAAACCGGCCTAAGACTTTAGGATAAACAAACACACTTGACGTTTCTGAAATAAATGTTCATTATTAGAACCTTTGTTTTAGTAGTTAAATAAGATAAAAACTAGTAGTTTTGTCATAATAAGTTGTTTGCCTGAACATATTAGAGGTAGAAAACCGAAGTTTTTTAGGAGCTCTTTTTTTCTAAGATTTCATAAGCTATTTTCTAAAATTTGTTCTCAAAAAAAATTATTCAGTTTTTTTCTCAAAATCTATTCTCCATAACCTAATCTAAACAAGCTATTAGATTGTGTAAATGTTTTCCATTTCCATACAATTGGATATTAGCTAGTTACACATGATATGGGTTGTGTATGGATCATAAACCAAATTTTGAGTTCCTTCATTGCTATTACATTTGTTTACTTTTTGATCCATATTGTATGCTTAATTCGACGGATGTTTGTGTTAATAAAGCGTTTAATTATTGCTGTTTGCCTCGTATATAAATTTTTATTTAATTTGTAAAATTGCACTGTTCAAAATATATGTGTCAAGTTCTTTTACCGCAACATTTCATCTATAAAATTGCATATTTTCCCTATTTACTATATTACTACTTAAAAATAAAGCATTTGTACTGTGAATTTATTTTGAAACATAGTTCCCAAAGACAATTTTTAAACTAGACCTTATTTTTATAAATGTTGTGACTTTTTTAAAAGGGTTTTTTAAAATATAACCTAACAAGGCCAAACAATTGTAAGGTAAATGTGTAAACGTATTTTTACAATCCAAAAATGCTAACCAAACATAATTCGTGTGCATATAATCTTTTATTCTTAATTCATCATCGGTCAATACCAATAATTAGTGAAGGGGAATATTGGGATGTCAGTAGTTTTAATCATGACTTAAGAGTATTTTTAGGAAAAAATTATTAATGGTACTTAAAATTTCAGAAAATAATTTACATATTAAAACATAATAAGGAAAGTAGTAGTATAATGATGTATGGATGTTGCAGGAAGTTAGTGTTTATTATTAATGGTAAGTTGGTACTCCCTCTGATCCCTAATATAAGAGCTAGCAAAAAAAATGTTTTTTAAGAAAACATATGAATGTTAATTGGGTGTCTGAAGTTAATGTTTGTTTTCCAATATTGTCCATATTTATTGTGATACTTTTAAGAGAGAGAAAAACATAAGCATTAATAAATATTAAAGAGAGTTAGGGGCAAAATAGGAAAAAACGCATTAAATGAGGAGAGAATGTGATATGAGCTTTTATATTAGGAACCAAGACCATTCAAATTTTGAACTCTTATATTATGGACATCAAAAAATATTTGGTAACATGTACAACCATATAACTCATGTCATTTAGTTTATCGAAAAAAAAGACTATGTACCTTTTATATTATGCAATATCTGGCAGATTCATTACATAGTACTTGCCATAAAAAAGTTAGTATTAATAAATAATCACAAATATTTAAAGTTTATTAAATATGTCCGTTTGTTTGACAAAGAAATGGAGGAAAGAAAGTGAAATGTGGGAAAGTAACATTTTTTGGTAATTTACCTATATCACTAAGTCTATAAACTTTCTCTCCCCATCTCACATTTTTTATAGGGCCACAAACTTTACTTTCATTATTACCTTTACTTTATATCTTTACGCTTTCACTTTTCATTTCTTCACTTTCGTCCCTTCTTATAACCAAACTGGCCAGGCAGGGTAGTTTTTCCATAAAACTTGGAAAAAAAAGTTGAAGGGAAAACCACCTCAAAATACAGTAATCTTTTTTGGAGAACTTGTCTTGAGATCTACAATGTTGATAGTTATTCAAGAACTATTACATTATTCAGCTTGGGAAAGTTTTAATATTTGAAACTTACGTTAAAAAGTTTAGATGCGTGATGGCTTATATATAGTCAATTGATACTAAATATTTCCTTTAATTTCTTAATTATAACTTTAAAATTCAAACCTTAGGTTCATTGAGAATATAATTCATAGCTAAGTGCGTGAAGAAGATAAAATATGGATATAGCTCTTTTAATTTTTTCAGCTTATTGTGACATCTTTTAATTAGTAATGTGAATCTATTAAGACCATATGCTTGTCATATTAGTGCAAGGATATATTTGAAAGTTTAAATGTGTAACGATCTTCCTAATCTTGGCCTTTAGGATACAAATAAGCGTATAAAACATATTGTTCCACTAAAAAACTTTAATAAGTAGTTAATTAAAGAAACGTAATAAATAGATTTTGTATAAATTTTAAATAGGTGATTTGAGTTTGTGAATATTGTTATTCAACTAAGGAAAATATCTTTATATAATATTTTCCAACGCATATCACATTTTTATCTATCTATCCTAGATTAGATAGCAAGAAAATGAGAAGGACAATATTTTTTATAAGTGAGTAAAAGGGAGTGATAACGAAAAATATGCGTGATGATGATATGGTGCGGGGTGAGAATAATGTCACAAAAAGTGGGAGTATACTATTGCTATCTGCTAGCTCGAGCCTACCCTTTGAATTGTCAACGTCAATCCTAAAGCTTAATGCCTCTGAGTTTTCGCCCTAAAAGGCCTTCCAGTTATTATTGGTGAATTAATTAAAGCATTTACACTTCGGCAAATCATTAATTAAGTGTTTATTATCACGCTACTCACTTGTAGTTATTTATCACGTTTTCAAAGTGGCATTAAATGTTTTTGCTAAAGGCATTAAATTGATAAAAACAATTTATTTAATCTTATTGAAAATTTTTAAATTACTTGTCCCATGTCTCTCTCATTTATTTCATTAAAAACTGAATAAGGGTAAAATTAAAAAAAAATTAAGTACTTTACATGTCATTTATATTTGGAGCACGAAATTACGTATATGATATATCATTAGTAGATTAAATAAATTATTTAATTATAACACATATTGCATGATAGTCATAAGAATATTATTTGTACCGGTAATTTATTTTACTTATAAGTCAGATAATTACTTTAAAATAAAACAAATAGATTTAACATAATTATGAATTAAAAAAGACACATTATATTTAAGATAATCTAATTTTCTAGCTGTTAAATTAAATAATGTGTTAAAGCAAATTATTGGACTAGAATTTAGCAACAAGCTAAGCTATGGGTTGGCTCATTTTAATTATTTAATGTTACCCGGCCCGAGTATAGGTTGTGCCTCAGCAGGTGTTAAATATGGGTTAGTAAACATGATGCAGGGAAACTCATCATTCAGAGCTTTGACCTAATTGTTTTCAGGACAACAACCATAAATTGTGACAATTATATATATATATATATATATATATATATATATATATATATATATATATATATATATATATAAACTGTGACAAACAAGTGAAATGTCATCTAAGATAAGCAATTTAATTAAGGATACGGCAAATCGAAATTGCATCCAGAACCAATTGTTTAATTATTTCATGATCGCCGGTCATGAGCTTTGTTAGGCGGGTCTAAAATGGTCAAATTTTCAGGGTGTTTGTGGGTTGTTTGGCCAGCCCTAATTGACATTTGCAATTTTAATTATGCAGCTAGGGATCCGTTGTTGGCAGACAAGGCATAATAACGTCAGTTATGCACTTATACTTGATAAAGTATGCAGCGTACCTTAGTTGGAATTAATATTCCGCTGTTTGGAGAGAATCTGGATTCTCTCGTTTCTCCTTTTAAATCTTTTATTTGGTTAATGAATAAGGAATCCGAATCCTCTGTTAGTGGTTTCGATGTGCTTGATTGTTGATTCAGTCAAAAGTCCTTCACTAGAGTGTGTGTGTGTGGCTGGCGCTGCTTAGCCTAATCCACCCCACTGGATCATGTAATGTTCCTACAAGTATTATAAGGTACAATAAGGATTCAATCATTCAATTCTAAAAAAAATCTATAAAATGAATATATTTTACTATGGTGAGAAGAATATTACATGTAGTTTTTTTTTACAATATTATATTTAATTTTTTTATGGAAGAGCTTATTGACCAATTTATAAAAATTTTAAAAATAAAGTAAATTATTTAATTATAGTATATGTTACATATCTTTATGAAATGATTATGTTTCATTAAATCATACATACAAGCATATATCAGTTAATAAATCTATCAGTTAATAAATCTATCAAAATATAAAATACGTTACACAATCGAATTTCAAAAGTCAGTTCAAACACAAATTACATTAAAAGTCATATGGAAGAAAAATCATTTTTATAATCACTGATCCAAACACATTATATTCGGGCATATATTTTGACACGCGCACTGCGCACACATATTGATAATATTATCCCAGCGTTTGTTCAAGTTTACTAGATAATATATGTTAGCTGAGTATGCAAATACTAATTAATACATTTGATCAAAAAAAAACTAATTAATACTATTTTATGGCAAAAAAATACTAGTACTATTTTAATTTGCACTTTTCATGTATCAATTCCTGTATACACGTATGTGTGGTATACTCACCCTGTTTCGAAATATAGAAATATTTGGGGAATTGAATTTATTCTTTATTACAAGATATTTTACTAATTTCTTTCAATTTTCCGCGTATTATTTCTATTGATAAAAACACAAGTAAGCGAGATATGAGAAAAAATGTATATGGTCATGTGATTTTAGATAATTTGACTAACATTTTTAATATTTAAGACCAACATCATTTCATAATATTAATTAATTTGATATTGGGTAAAATATTCCTTCTCATACTTTCAAGTTAAATGTGTTAGAATATGAGTTTTGATGATGATTAGAGATGATGACTAAGTAATGGAATCAAATGGAATTGAATATAAGTAGATGCAGTGCGATTAGATAACTTAGCACAATTTGTATGAAAGAAGACATATCGCAATAATGTTAGAGATAGCACTAGGAATACATGTGAAGAATTAAGATTTAGTGTTGGTCATTTGGTTAAGTCAAAGAACATAGCGCTAGGAGCCTTGAGATATCATATCGCTATAGCATATAAGCTAGTTAGTTATATATCTTAGTGTTAAGTCTCAGAACGAATTAAAACATATCGATAAAAGAACTGAGATAGCGCTAGACTTAATCGTATACTCAAATGATAAGTTACAAGATACCAGACTTATGTCGATTAGGATGAGAACTTAGCGATACAATACTTAAAGAGGAAATATATATCACTATGTCATAAGTATCATTGCTATATGTCGATACTTATGACATATTGATATATGACTATTCAGTCAGAGTGTGTGTTGTAATAAGGGGAGAAGGAAGGAGGAAGGAGGGAGGAGGAAGGGGAAGGGGAAGTGGGGAGGCGATCTACTGAGAAGGGGAAGAGGAAGGAGGGGAGGATGAGGATGGTTTGAGTTTTAATTGGAATGGACAAAAGGGTATTTTTGCTTTGAAAAATAATATCAACTAGATTTCACATAACTACAAAACAACATATAGCACCGGTTTTATTATTTTTGCACTTGGTAAAAAAGTTAAATATTAGTCATGCACCGCGAAATAATCAATTATTATTTATGCTCAATTTGAAATAGTTAATTATTATATCAACATTTTTGCCCTTTATAAAACTCAGGGACTAATAACAAAATTAACTGAAAGTTCAAGGGCCAAAACCATTGATTTCAAATTTCAGGGACCAAAACCAAAATTGACAGAAAGTTTGAGGATTGAAACTGTCAATTTTAAAGTTCATGAACTAAAAAATTTAGAAAAAGTTTAAGGACCACAAGTTCTATTAACCCTAAAATAAAAGTAGGAGTATAACATTTTTTCTAAAACACGACGTTTATCTTCATTAATTATCGACTTTGTTTCTTACTTAACAATTGTTAAGAAAGCATGAATAATTTGAAAAAAGGTAATAAAAATTAGAAATGTGTCAAACATTTAGTATTGATATAATCTCTAATCTCCAATTAGATCATGCGTAAAACATAGGAGAGATTAACCAATGGGTAGTTGATTGAACTGGTAAGTGGGTTGCAACTCCTGTAAGGATGAGAACTCTATATTTTTTTTAAATACTTCTACCCCTCGAGTCTGGGGATGGTGATTAAAATAAACATAGAAGAGAGTATTGGCTATATTTTATAAGAATTATTATTATTATTAGTGATTAATTAGGAAGATATTCTTACAGAGAAACTATTCAAAGGTGTTAATTATATTATATTATTAATATATAGGAATCTTGATTCTTGAGTCACTCTCACACTGCATATAAATAATACTAAAGCTATTCTTCCATTATCTTCTCGGCCGCAAATGGAACCATCAGTTTCCTTTTCTAAATTTTGGTTTACTATTTATTATTTGGCAAATGACAATCATAAAAGTTGGCTAATGGAAGCAAGGGGAATATAGATAGGGTTTTAACATTGCTGTGTCTATTAGATATATCAAGTTAAAAACATTTGCAATATTTATCAATAAATATAACTAAATGACTTTTCATCAGCAACAACCCATTATGTTAAAATAATGTTAAAACAATACATGCAGTAATTACTAAATTAAAAGATCCTCCTTAAAAAATATTTTCACATTATATGTGAAATTTACTTCATCTGAAGCGAGCTTCACCATTTAGCTATAAACATGGTATTTTACTTTGATATTTTCAAATGTGAAATTTGTAAAACTTTGTTGTAATTCAGTAATGTGAAACAGATCATTTTATTTTGGTATAGTAAATTCCGATTGGAGCCGACTACTTAGTGTGTGTTTGTGATCTGTTTTAATTTTTTGGGGGAATAAGCTGGTTGTGCCACAGAGACTGTCTTTTCTCAAATTTGTCATGTTTGGCAACTACTTCAGTGTGGATGAGTTTATGGTCCAAACCAGTTTCTCATTAGAAACTACATTTTGGAGCTTTTGTTGTCTTGAATTGAACCAGCTTATTGAAATGCACTACACACTTGTCTATAACATCTGCATTTTGGAAAGCACTGGAAACACACACACACTTTGCATATTAATTTATATACATTTTTTAATCTATTAATTTTTTACTATTTTCAATATTTTATAAATTTAATTCACCTTTTCCTTTCTATCATAACAATCTGTGAATATTTTATTTGTATATTATTAAGTTTCACTCAATCATATATGGATATTTAATTTGTGTATTATTCAATAAAAACTGACATTACATCATCACTTGTTCAATATTGGTGTATTATTTAATTCTAAATATTAGCTATAATATAAATAGTATCATTTTTACACAAAACAATTTTTAATCATATTTTTGATTCAATGAAGATTAGTTTCACTATAATTTGATGAGTTTCTATAGGTCATTTACTTTAATAATTTTTTAAATACTGTTTATTTTTGTTTAAAAATGATTTTATGGCTCCATCGCCATGATTGTCGGTCGGTGCAGACTTTATATAAAGGGCAGAAGTGCTGATCTAATAATTAACTCTTTTAGTTTGGGCAAAACTAATAAATGACTATTTCGCGGTGCATAAATAATATTTAACTTTGTGACCCGGTGCAAAAATGATAAAACTGGTTCTGAATGTTAATTTGTAGTTATGTGGGACCTTTCTGATATTATTTTGAAAGTGAAAAATACATTTTTCCCCTCCCAATTAAAACATTGCTGATACTAGTTAGCATAGGAAGATGAAGGGCGGAAGAAAGAAGGGTTAAGTTTTAATTGTGAGAGGGTAAAATGATATTTTTACTTTAGAAAATAATATCAGAAAGGTTCCACAGAAAAACAAATTAACATTTAGTACCGATTTTATTATTTTTGCACCGGGTTACAAAGTTGGTTATTATTTATGCACCGCGAAACAGTCATTTATTATTTTTGCCCAAAGTAAAATAGTTAATTATTAAATGAGCTCTTTTGCCCTTATAAAAATAAGGGGCATGATGGCCAAATTACCAAGATAATTGTAAATTTCTTCATGTATAGTACCATTGTGAGTGTTTATCTATTCGAATAACTTTTCTGTGTTTTGTAAGTTTTAGGGAGAGTATTGTAGTGAAATTTATGCACGAAAACGTTCGTTTTTTTTAAAAAAAAATATTCAACCATGTGAGAGAAATTTTCATTGGGAAAATCCCAAATAAATCCCTCCGAATACCCAAAAGGACAAGTGAGGAACCTAAACTTCCAAAAGGACCATGAAGGAACCAGCACCTATCTGTCATTTTAAAATTTTGCGAAAAGACAAAATTGTCCCTATCCTAAAACACAAATTCCTACCCCACCCTAGACTCACCCTAACACCCACCCTCTGCTCGCAATTTAAGTTTTAGGATAGGGTCAATTTTGTCTTTTCACAAAATTTTAAAATGACATATAGGTGCTAGTTCTTTCATGGTTTTTTTGGAAGTTTAGGTTCCTCACTTGTTTTTTTGGTATTCGGAGGGACTTTTTGGGATTTTCCCATTTTCATTTATGAGCGTAGATTCGTGTGCCGCACATGTTTGTGTAAAGAAACTAGAAAATGGGTATGGTGATGGTGTTGCTTGCTTAAATGGGTTATCCTAAGGCTCCATCATATATTTATATGCTTGATTGATTTGATTGATTGATCCCATTCATGTTTTTATTGGGCTGAACAATAGTTCAATATTGTTGGCAAAAAAAAAAAACAATAGTTCACTATTTTCACACTTTACCACTACTGCTACTAGAGTTCGGTTTTTCACTTTAAATATTTTGGAGCATAATAGTAAAAACAATTTGATAGATATGTTAGCACAAGAAGTTAACAATTGTATGACAAAAAAAAGTTCTTAACAATTGGTTAAAACCAAATTTTATAGCAAAATAATAAATTAACAGTTATTTTGAATCATGATTTTATGTGACATGTTTTATTCGTTAGGGATAAAGTTAAGGTGATGACTTAGATGTGAGTCTCTTCGGGGGATGTGGTAGACCTCCATACTCAAATTCCCTCTATACACTACAAAAAATTCGCTATTTGTCGGTGTTCGCGTTGCTGCGTTTTTACACAAACCGCCGGCAAGTGTTTTTTGATTTTTTGCGTTGCGGCGGTTGTTCCCGAACGCAGGAAAGCTTGGAAGCAAACGCCGCCACGCGGGAGAAAATCAATTTTTTTTTTTGTTTTTTGCTTTTTCTACACACTTACCGGCGTTTATAAGCGCCGGTATGTGGCATTGTTCTTCAATTTCACTTACCGGCGTTTACCTGCGGTTCCAAGCGCGCCAACGTTTTCAATTTTTTTGAAATCAATAACATTCCCGCGGTTTTAAACTCCGCAAAGTTTTTATTTTTTTAAAAAAAATTAATATTTTCCCCGCGTTCCCAACCGCCACAATGTTATATATATTATATATAACATACTTGCGTTTATAATCGCCGCTACAGTAAAATAATAATATAACTTCTCCGCGTGTACAAACGCCACTAAGGAGCGAACTTCACCTATAAATACTGGCCTTCCCTCACTCCATACTCGCCCCTTTCCTCTTCTCTCTTCCATCTTCTCTCTTCTTCTTTCTCTCTTCTTCTTTCTCCTCTCTTTTGTTTACAGTTTTCAAAAAGTCAACTAGGTCTTATATTTTTTCTGTTAGTTTTAGTTTTTTACTTGATAATGGAACTGTTTTTTAATTATATCTTTTTAATAATAAACTGTTGTTAACTATATATATCTATAGAAATATACTTTTTATTTTAGAATAGTTTTTTGGTTTTGTTAATATATAAAATTCGAATTTATTATAATAAAAAAAACCAACTGATTTTATAGACAATATTTTTATTTGGTTATTTCTCATTTCTGTTTCTCGCATTAATTTTAACCATTATTTATAATGGTTAAAATTAATTCGTTACAACAAATGAAGCACGACCAATTAGGGGTGTGTGTATTAATTAACTAGTTGACTACACTGCACATCTTTCTGATCTCCGTTCCTGCGGTTTAAAATGCGGGTAAGTCAAAAATTTAAAGAGCCCGCCAACTCTTTCCGGCGATTATAAGCGACGGCACGTTCCGCCGGCGAGCTTTCCTGCGTTTGCGAAATCTCTCCCGCGGTTTTATAAACGCAGGAATGTTACTTTCCGACGCTTAATTCGCCTGCGTTTGCGATAAATGCTGTAGAGTCATTCCGGCGTTTATAAACGCCGGAAAGTAGCGAAATCCGGCCGCCGGCATGTCCCATGTCTTTTGTAGTGATAGGAATACTAACAAGTAATCAACCAATAAAATTTTTATATTAGTAAGATTTGAAGTCTCAACTTTTGTTTTATCCATTTTATCAATTAGACCAATTGTTGTTCATGTAAAAAAAACATTAATATGCAAGTACCTTAATTATATTATTCACCTTAGAGCGCTGCAACTTTTCTCATAAGTTTATACGGTTTGACCAGATTTTTAATCAGGTCTTAAGGTATCAAGATAATGTTCGAGAGGATTATTAAGATTTCATTCATGCCAAGTTAAAAGCTTTCTCTATTTTTCTATGGGGGCCTTTTCGGTCTTTGTATTATACTCCCTCCGGTCCTAAATATAAGACCTAATTGACTTTTTTGAAAAATCCTTAAAAAAAGCAAAATAAGTTAATTATAAATTGATTTACCTAATTTTTTCCCTTAAACTAGTTTATTTTACTTATAAACTAATGGATAATATAAAATATATCAAATATGTCATGATTTAATAGACTATTTTACAACCTTAACCTCTCCAAAAAAAAGTTATCTAGGTCCTATATTTAGGACCGGAGGTAGTAGTAATTTGTAACCCTTTATCGCCGGATAGTATATGTATTGACCTGTTTCAGTATTATAAAAGGAGAGAGTTTTGTGCTAAATCACCAAAATCACAAGTTTTTTTACAGTTTAAGACCTTAAATAAATGAAATTATGTTGAAAGGCCAAAATTGTTTTTCACGGAATAAAATAAAATAAATGTGATATAATTATAATGCCTATGAGATAAATAATTCACTTTATTTATTATACATACATACTAATTTTAGCACTTCCTCTATCATTAAATATACTACATATTTGTGGAGATAGACTTGTTTCTAAATATAATACATCTTTATAAGTTTTTTTAACATTTTGACCATATCATCTTTATTGACACTCTTCGGTAATAAACAACTAATAGTTGAAGTATGAGAATAAAGGTATGTGATTATAATGTTTTGATAATATAATATGATTTTATACTGAATTTAATTAATATATTTAATCCGTAAATAGAACTTAATTTAGAAAAGGAGGGAGTGTAATAACAAATGGGCCACACATATTATATGAGAAATATAGTACTTTAAAATTTTCAAATATATAATAATGAAATTCTCTGTCATAGTAAAGTATTTCCAAGGTGTGCGTAACTATTAAACAAGGCAGTTGTTCATCTCATTTTTTAAACAAGGCAGTTGTTCATCTCATAAGTATTTAAATCATTGTGTTTTTCTTATTAATAAAGGACCTAAGTCATCCAAAATAATACTAGACCGTTTTAGTTCTTATTGCAAATAACTTAACTTATTGGTTCTTGAGGTCTCTAAGATGTTGGGTAAGTTGTACCAACTACATACTTTGGTCCTTAGTATAAGGCACAGACTCCCTACAATATTTGGTCTTTAATTTAAGGCACCAACTGCCGCATTAAATGCTCTTTTCCCACTTTACCCCTGTCATTAATGGAGATTGAAAATTGAAAATATGAAACAAGTCATTTAATGAAGGGTGAAGTTGGAAAAAGTGGCAAATTTAACATAAATTTAAAACTCAACTATCATTCATTAATTTGTGAGAAATAGGTAGTTTGTGTCTTATAATAAAGACTGGGGGGAGTACCATGGTTGAAAGAAACAGTTACTTTGTTTTTGGGCAATGACCCTATTTTACCCTCAAAGTAACCACCCTGGACCACTGGGCACCCTAAACTAACACTGGGTACAATTTTACCCCCTTTTTTTGGCCAATGTACAATTTTACCCTTGAAGTAACCAAAGTGGTCCAATTTATCCCTATGGCCAATGGAATGTTGACACGTGGAAGTTAAAATTGTACCATGTCGTCCACGTGTCAACATTACATTCGTCAGAGGGTAAAATTGAACTACTTTGGTTACTTCAAGGGTAAAATTGTACCCGGTGATAGTTTAGGGTGCCCAATGGTCCAGGGTACGTGGTTATTTGAATAGGGTCATTGCCATTTGTTTTTTTACATAGGATTTGAATTTTAAACTTGTGATGTAATTGATACTCAAGTTTCTACTGCAAAGTAACGCCTTCAGCGATTGTAATATACAACCACAACAAGAACGTTACTCTCTCATTTAAGTTATTTTTAATCATATTTTAAACGATTAAGGTGTAAATCCACCTCATAAGTATAAAAATCTCTCGTATTCACTAATAAGTTTTTCGAGACTCAATATAGTCCCAAAAGTACCAAAACGTATTAATACTTGAACAAATTGTCACTCGTTTTTAGAATTAAAGGCATCCCTATATTACTTGGGACTTGAGATCAGTAGCCCCTTCCAATGCTTAAAGCACAAAAAATCTTCACCTCTCACATCCAGTGTGCTTTCTAAGTTTCAAATCTGTGTTCTTCTCTTTGCAAAAGCTTGGCTTATTACTACTTCAACCAATAGCTTATTGGTCACAAATCATCACCTTATTGTAAGACTCAAAGCAGCCAACATTCCCCCTCCAATAGTGAGAGAATAATCTCTCAGAAGATTGTTAGGAGGTAGGGGTATGCACTTGACAAATCCTTGGATTTGCATGGTTTTATATGCTTAATTTGAGGCAATTAACATGATTGAGATGCAATGTTTATCCAATTGTGCTTGATTAATATATAAAACTCTTATGTGTGATGACTCTCATTTTTAATTATATTTAGCAAATATTTTGGTTATATTTGGGAAGTCATTAATAGAGAATTAAATGGGTTTGACATTGAAAATAATATTGACTTTGGTTGAATAGGAAAAAAAATTATGAATTAAAATAGGAAGAAGAAAAAAAATGTCAAATTGGTGCTTCATGTGCTAGCTAACATGTATTGCAATTTTTTTAGTGTTCTTTTTCATCCTTGAACTTGTCCAGGCCCACACTTTTGAGTGTATAAGAAAGGAATTGCATTGTTTGGAATGTTGGGCTTAGCAATTGAAAAGAAAGGAAAAGAAAATGGAAGACAAGAAGTATACATGTGGGTACAAGAGAGAAGCACCTAACTGAAGTTTATTTTGGGCTGAGGAGTGTTAATGCAGAAGGGAGCCCAAGGGAGAATGAATAGCAAGAAAGAAAAGACAAAACAGTGAGCAGTGAGAGCAAGGGCAGAGACGGGCATACAGAGAAGTGAGGGCTGCTGAATGAACGAAGAAAAAATTGAAAGTGAGTGAGAGAAGCAGAGGCGCCGAAACTGAGGATGAAAGGAGGGTGTTGAAGTGTGCTCTTCATCCTTCTCCTCATACTCATTCCCTCACCTTTGTTCTTCAATGGATGTCACAAACCCATACCTTTTTGGTGTTCTCTCCTTCCACATGAGTAACTAAACCACTTTGTTCTTGGTGATGGGAATGAAAATATGAGCTAAGCGAGCTTCACATGGGGGGTAATTTGTTCTACACATTCTCTTCCTTTTTATGTAGTTCAAGTTTCTAGGGTTCTAGGATTAGATCTATGTATTTGGTTGTATGATTTATTTTTATCTCTTATGGATGTGTAGGAACAATCTTTCATTTGTTAGTTTTCTTTTGTATCAATTCTCAATATTGTGCTTATTGACTTGAACATGTTTTGATATTATGGGTTCATGATTTTAATACATGTTTTTAGTTAAAATTTTGTGTTAAGTAATGGTTCTTATTTAGTGGATAATGGTGTTGTTTGTTCATGCTTAGAAATTGACAAAATAAATTTAGTAAACACTTGAGTAGCATTGGACTTAAACTTACTAGTTTTAATTTATTGGTTGAGGTCTCAACAATGGATTGGAGCTAGTAAGTTAATTAGGTTGCGACTCGGGGTCCCGGTAGTAGGATTAATAGCTCCTTGTGTTTAGTAAATTTAATTTGATCATGTAATTAATTAACTTAGATCAAGATAATTAATGTTATGGGTGCCGGCATTAATTATATTGATCTAAGCCTAGCCTAGAGGGGTTCCTCTAGGGAGTTTATTGATTTGACCACTTTACCCCCAAATATTTTATATAAGCTATGATTCTTGAATTTCCCAATCACTAAAAACATTTAATTATCCATTTATCTAAAATCCTATTTCTATTCTACTTTTTATTTTATCATACAAAATATTTTCCAAATTTAATACTAAAAAATGGGAAAGAAATTAATTAAAATGATTTTTCCTTCTTTCAAACAAGTTTCACACTAGTTCTAGGGTCATTTACATTTATAGGCTCCTCTAAGGGAACGATACCCGGGGATAACTTTCACTTACTCCGAGGTCCAAATTATCTTGAAGGAGTGGTCACGAGGTACTACACCGACCCACTAATCCGGCATCCTTCACTAATCCGGCATCCTTCAGCACTCCATCCAAAACCGTCCACATAACCCCAAAGATTGGACCCAGGAAGCCCAGTCCCTTTATCTTAGATCTACACCATTTTCAAAGTTAAACGTTCACTTTTGAATATATTAGCATTATTTTTATGATTGTCTTTTTATTGTTGGACAATTGGACCATTCTTACAGATCCAAAAATGATCTTACGTTCGTCGTCACTAATGTTTATGGCCCATTACTATATGGGGGACGACTTGTATGTTCTGAAAATAATGGTTTCACAATTTGGTGTTTCTTTTAATTATTTTTTAGAATTACCTTTCATAAAATAATAAAAAATGAAAATTTATGTCCTCCATATTTGAAACACGGAAAAAGAAGGAATATCTTCTCTAGTTCATAAAATAGAATACTAATAATCCATTATTACAGACAATGAAATACAAGCCTATAAGTCATAAAATATCAAACATGACTAACCAATTAATTCACTCCCTTTGGACTTATTCAAGTTCGTTTGGATAACTAATTTATGGGATCGGCGTTTAATCTTATATTCTTAAATTATTTATTTTGAAAAAAGGTGTTGCTTTTCATAAAACATTATTTATGTATTTTACTGAATATTATACCATCGATAACTTTATTAATATGTATAATAAAGAGGATAATTTGAAAAATAAATTAAGAAGACATAATCCATTAATGCCTTACATTTTAGAGAAAAACATTGTGACTAGATTTTATATTTAGAATTGAAGGAAATATTAATTAACAAATACTTCATCTTTTTCTGAACATGAGAACTATGTCATGTGACATGATCGATCTCCTTAATATATTCTTCAGTAACATTATATTAATTATGTCTTCGTTTATAAGTTAATTATATTAATTTACGGGGATGCTGAATATATGAAAATTAGCTCCTAGTAAGAGTTACAAAATTTTAAGATTACCACCTGGCTAGTAATACTTGCAAGTATATGGGGAGATTCATGGGCATATATGTGTATGGGTAAAAAGACGGCATTCCTGGCAATTGGAGAGAACAAACATGAAGAAGACTCCTCTAACTCTTTACAAGCAAAAAGGGTGCTTTTAGGTTAAAAAAATAGGCAAGTTGGAGGGGTAACAGGGGAGTAAGAAAAGAAGCAGAAGAAGACGAAGTGGGAAACCTTGAATTTGAGAGGGGAATGGCATCAATATATATGTGTGTGTGTATCTGAAGACTGTTCTTTCTATAATTGAGTTGGTTAATTTAATTTGATGCCAAATGAGTTAATTAAATAAGTTATCACCTTCTGCATTGCTAGTAGAATCCAAATATTTTTATCAACCCCAAGTCATCACCTTTGTCTTCTCACACACAACTTTCGTAACCCTCATAGTAATTATGACTCCCTCGAAACTTTCTTCCTGATGAGATGTTACTATATAAGTTGTTTGGGTAGATTTTATATTTTCAGAGAATTATAATTTTTCTGTTAGCGTAGTTGAACTTAACAAACTAAAATTTTGTACAATTTAGTTTTCTTTTTATATTTGATAATGGTAAAATTTAGTTTGCATTTTAACTTTTCAATTTTCAAAGATTTATGTATTTAATCAATTTCAAGCATATGCATCATGTTAATTGTCCTTGCAATTGAACTTATTTTTTGCATGAGGGTGGCTCTTTTGCGAAAATTTTTAAACCTTTAATTCATTTCAAATGTGACTTACTCTAACAATTTCTAGAACTTGTTTATACTATTTGTTAAAGTATATAAATTCATGTTTGCTTATAGAAGTATTTAAATTACCGATTTAAGATAATTTAAAGCAATAGTTTATACAAGTTGTCAACTACTAAAATTCTTTTTCATCTCGCTTTCCTACACCCACTTTATATCCGATATATTCTCCTTTTCTAGTAACTTTCTATTAGATTCACTAATTCTCATCATCATATAATCAATATGCTAGCGTTTATCTTTTCACTAAAAATTGAAATGAAAACATGTTCAATAATGATTTAATGTACTAACTCTCAAAATGTTGCTTTTACCATCTATATCATCATATAAAAGATAAAACAACAGACATTCTATATTGTTGTAAGTTGATTTTTTCAAACATTATATTTTTTTTTGTTTGCGATTTTCAAACATTATATTACATATATAGTTGTTGAACTGATAGCAAGAGAACCGATTTGTGTAGTGATTAATTCATACCCACCAAAGAGTAGTTGGTTACTCTTTGGTTGGGCTGGTATGCAGGTTCACACATGTAGGGATAAGATTGTGTGTTTGAACTTTCATTGGGAGATGAGAGAATTTTGCTTATGTAGGCAGTACTCTTACCATCGAGTCCATATTAGTCGGTTGTAGTAGACATGCCTATGTGAAGGACACCGATTTAGCGGTCGGTGTAGTGTGCCTTGGGCCTAGTCCTTCAAGAAATTTTTAGGACCTTCAAGGTAAGGGGAAGTTACCCCAGGTATCGTTCTCAAGGAGCCTTATTTAATTCAACTATCCTAGTAAACTAAATGCAATGCAAGATGAATTTGAGTAAATAAAATATATTTTGTTGATTTTTTAAAGAGTAAATGATGGGTGCAAAACAAATAAATATTTTTTGGTATTTTTAATAAAAGGGTGTGATGGAGTGAAGTGCTCTTGGAAATGATTTTCAATGGCTATCATAGCTTTCTAAATATTTTTGGGGAGTTTAATGCATTAATTTCCTAATTTACCAAACCTCATGAATCCATGAGTCCAATTACCTAATTAGTGGAGCCCCAACTAACTAGAAATTGTTAAGCCCTTTAGTACCTTTGAGTTTTCTCTAGGTTTCCTAAAGTACCAAACCTCACCAACCGGTAAGTCTAATGCCTAGTCTCATGAACCCATTCAAATATGCATTATTAATTACCGTAGAGTGTGATTAGTGCTTTGTAATGCATTAGGTTCAATTATAATTTAATTCAATCAAACTATCTATCAATACCATGAATAAATAGAATGATATCAAATAAACTATAAAGAACATATACATAACCATGTATATTGATGAGTTCAAATCCCTCATTACAAACCAAAATCACAAATACCCACAATAACAACCAAATTCAGTCCAATCTCAAAACATAAATGCTAACTTAAACCTAGGCAATAAAAAATATAAAGAGAAAGGAAAGGAATTGGGACTCCCCTTTGAAGAACCATAGCTCAAGCCACTTCCCATCAACTCCAAGAGTAAGGAGGAACTTTGTTGAGGCATGGGAGGAGGAAGGAAGGTGGAAGATTGAAGAAATGAGATGAAAAGTGAAGAGAAGAGGATGAAGGGAATGGAGGGAACTAGGGTTTTGGGGAGCACCCAACCCCCAAAACTTGTGTTTCTAAACCTAATTTACCACCTAATATGATTGGGGACTTGGGCCTAATGTTTGGGGTTGAGTTTAGGTCCAAATTGGTGCTTCAAAGAGCCAAAAAACAGAGAAAACCGAAGCTGGACATATCAGATCGAGACAGAGACTGATCTGCAAAGTCTGAAAGTTTTGGGTCAGATTCTGTAATTTTCCCAGGACTGTTTTGAAGCATTTTCAGGATTCTGGGCCGATTCTGTAATTTTCTCCAAATGCTCAGAAGCTATTTCAGCTCATTTTCTTCATTTTCTGCAAGGGAAAATTCACATCAATATAATACATTTCATCCCAAAAATTAATCACTTAATATAAACAATTAAATGTGACAATTATGCCATTTTTTAACCCTTTCACACAAAATCATTTTTAATTCAATTCAAAATATAATCAATGTATTTTAATTCAATATTACAGTTTTGAAATGTTAATAACTTCAATTTAGCACACTAAAAACATACAAATCCAAGGATTTGTCACTAT
This sequence comes from Mimosa pudica, assembly GCA_029929735.1. Lineage (NCBI taxonomy): Eukaryota > Viridiplantae > Streptophyta > Magnoliopsida > Fabales > Fabaceae > Mimosa > Mimosa pudica. The sequence goes on along the minus strand of JAKELP010000017.1, from coordinate 5,291,543 downwards.
GTTTGCAACATTCTTATACCATGAGTCGGATTAGTCGGTTGCCAATAGGCACCAGATTATTGAGTGGTGTTTAACAAAAAAAAACTCAAGATACTCATTATTATCCATTGGCTTAGTTTACAAAAGAGTTAGACATTTGACCATATTGACAAGTGTTTGATTACTGAGGAGTATGACTTAGTTGTAATTCCAGTCGTGACGTTTCGGGAGACATATCCACGAATTAAGTGAAGTTGAGTGAAACCTAAATGTGTAAATAGGAAATAATGGTTTGATCATCATGCTCCAAAGCCTCCGAGGACAGACTCATATCATGTGTAAGAAGTCACGTCTCTAAAATCGTGAGTGAACTAAATCTCTTTCATAAATTTTATTATAAAAGAATCTTTAACTCAGGAGAATAATAGCCTTTATAAGGAAAAAAATTAGAGGACACGTGGTCATATAGTTTACCCATATTAGTGGTCAAAGATCATTCATTATCACAAACTTTTTCTACCCATAGTTTGGCATTAAAAGTCGGATTATTGTCAGCAAAATGTCCCATAAACTAAGATCACAACTTCTTGAACCTGTACGCTGAGTTAAAATATATTATCATCGACATCTTTATAAAGTCAAACACATAGATGAACAACTTAAGCAAAAGTATTACAGAATTTGATAGCTATAGCCAGCTAGCTATCAAAAAAAAATAACCATCCATTTGCAGAATCTTAAAACGCAGATTACAAGTGATAGCCATATGTGAAATTGAAGACTATAGAAATAATATATGAGCTATAAAAAGAGTACGTTGTTGGTAGAAAATGATGTGAGGAATTCTTCATGCTGGGTTTGGTCACAGTGAATAATTAATATTTGATGTGTCAACTCTCAAAATCCCATGTGTCAACTCTCAAAGTAAAAACCACATTATTATATTACAATTATTAGTTATCTAAGTGAGACACGTGTTAGTCAACCTTAGCTCATAGCTCATAGTTATATTATCTAATTGGGTTAAATTATTATTTAACCCAATCTCACCTTAAGTTATATAGCTTATTATTGGACACTTAAGTTGCATAGCCATTCTAATATTTCAATTAGATAACTAATAATTGTAATATAATAAAAAATTATCTTACATTCATAAAATTGAATTTTGATCTGCATTATATTATTGAGATGCAACTTAAGGTGAGATTGGCTATGCTAACCTTATCGAAATAATTGTTTAATGAGGAGGCCTTTTGCAGTTTTTATATAAATAAGCTTTCTGCAGATAAGATATAATATGCTTAACTCTCTGTTCAGATAAAGCAAAATAAAAAAGAAGTTGAATGCCAATTTTGTGCACTAATGTCATTGTCGAGTTCTTTTGATTTTAAGGGTTTTATGTGGTCAATAATTAACGACAAGTTGAAGTGACGAGTTTGATGACTATTGGATCACCGGCTTGACATAAATTTGATGTTCAGTTTGACAACTAATGTTGGTCCATTGTGATGCCTTTTCTTTGTGAAAAGAAGGAATAATTTGTGTTTAATTTTTCATTATGTATAAAAAGATGGATACGACGATCTGGAAACAACTATTGAAATCTGAGTTATGGTCTAAAGATAGATCATAGCCAAGATATGCATGTTTGGAATTTCTAGATTGAAGAGAAAGACAAAATATATATATGAAAAAGAATACAAATATTTATTTTTTTTATACTATTATCATCAGAATAACTCTTCCTTTTTGCCAGTTTATTATGACTTGGTTGAAACAAACTACACACTATAGTAAGGCTATGTGATTGTTGTTAAAAAAAAAATAAGGCTATGTGAATGGGTTAAATTTGAACATTGGTTGGCCCAATAATAAGTAACTCTACCTTTTGCAAGTTTTTATTCCTTAAATAAACAAGTTATAGGGATTTGATTTATAGCATTTAGGTATAGATAAAATCTAACTATATAGTACGCACACACTATATTGTACATACCGCTCAATGACCATGAATAATAATCTGTCTCTATCATCGATAAAGACCACATAAGCAAGGCGACTCATTTTGTATAACTCAAAAACTTTGGCGTTGATGAAATTAAGTAAATTATATGATTGTAACAAATGAGACGACATGTTTTTTTTAAGTATTCTTGTTTATTTTTTAAAAAAAAGATATGCCAACAAGATGTGATGAAGTGGTCTCAATTTATAAGGAAGGTTGGATAGTGCACGCATTGAGAGAGGTAAACAACTTTTTCAACTCTAAAAACACTAAGATGTTGCCAGAGAAATGCGACATTAATTCACGTAATGTCATGGTTTTATTAAAAAATCATGACAATAAACTTCTTTTTAATTTTTTTATAAGAAAATAAATGTCATGGAAAATGGAGTGCAAACCATTTCATTTTTGTTTTTAAAAAACAACTAGCATCTTAACATCTTGTTTAATTTTTTTATTCTTTTAAATAGATAAGAAATGTCGTGCCGATGGATGTAATATTTTGTTAGTTTCATTTTTTTAATAAAAATAGGTGTTGCAGCTCGAGGTGAGACACCTATTTTATTTTCTTTTAAATATCAAACAAGATGTCACACAGTAGAAGCCACATCATGTTAGATTTATTTATTTTTGTTAAAATGGGTGTTGCGCTGTTCGACACTTATTTTATTTTCTTTTTGATATTGAACATGATGTCGCATCGCTGGACGCGACATCCTCCTTGATTTATTTATTTTATTAAAATTGAGCCACAACACCTTTTTATATTTTATATATAAATAAAATAGAATGTCGCGCCACTCGGCGCGACATCTTGCTTGTTTTATTTTTAAAAAAAGCTCCAACATTTTGTGCCTGGTGGTGACGTGACATGTTATATAACCACTTTTTTATAATGTAAGAAATGGTATCATGCGTAGTCGCGTGATATATGACCATTATATTGAAACGTGACATGAGAATCATCGATATAAACTTCATTTCTTCTCATAAAGTTTCCCTTCGCCACTTTATTTTTTCTTCCCTCTTTTCTTTTTTTCCTACCTCTCCACTTTCATTCTTCATATTTCTCATATAACTAGCTAAATGTCTTTTTTTTTTCAACTTATTGTTTAAACATTATAATATTTATCCCCTACTATTTATTTTGTCTATCAGGTATACAATATATGATACTTATTTGTTGAAATACTATAATTCCAAGTATATTATTTCATCATCTAATATTTTTTTCTTCGTTATTCTATCTATCTATTTTTTCTCCATTATAACCAATAATATTTGCATCTTAAAAAATAATAATTAGCTTAAAAAAAATTCCCGCAACTTATGCCGCACAAGCTTGTGTAACATAAGCTGCGGGATGTTTTATTAAAAATAAACTTTATTGCACTGTTGTGGTGTGTCATTAATTTATTTTTTTATAAAATTAAGAATGTTGCGGTTTTTATTCCTCATGTCACGGTTTTTCGGAGTCATGACAAACATATTTGTCTCACACGTTTATATTGTGTGGTATCAATGAATTTATATCTCTACCAAAGCAATCATTACTATATTACTATATTACATTTAAAATCATAATCATTTCCCAACTAACTCTGGCTTGTAAACTAGAGGTAATATATTATTAGCGAGAGAAAGAGGACGGCAAATACTTTGCAAAATATGAGTAATATAATCAACCTTAGCAATTGGACAAAGGATCTTTTTTGGGTCAAAAAGAAGAAGAAACTCTCAATTCAAGTAGCCACCTTAGAACAAAATAATATTTGAATAATGCAACTTGGGAGACAAAAATATAGAACGATATATAACATGAAGCTAAGGGTTTTGAATCAATACCTATCATCAAATGAGCCACGCCAAAGTTGCTCTTATCATGACCTAACCATCAATTTGGTCTAAAAGAATCATAGTTGTGCTTTATGTTTATATGGGCAATTCGAGTTATGCCACCACATTGTTGTTCCGTTTAATTAGTTGCTAATTAAACTAATAACGGTGGGCTTTTGACCATTTGCAAGAAGATATATCACCAAGATTTGTCAGCTTGTGTTTGCCTGTTTGGTAAGATATATTAATTAATCCTTCATTTTTCCTGTAAGATGCCTTGGAGATAGAGTAAAAGTTATTGAAAGCTACACAACTAAAATATAATACAAATAATTAAAGAAACCATATTATGCTTTCATTATGCTTTCATTTTTCTATACATTATTGGAAATTTTTTATGCGTGTGCTGTGCTCTATTCATTGAGGATCATGCTTGTAGAATAGTGAAAGAAAATGGAAGAAAAGAAGTTGAAGAAAAGGGCCAAGGACAAAAGTAGAAAAAGAGATTTTTTGTTTTATTTTTTGTTATGGTCCAAAAAAAATTCCATACAAGATTATGACCGTGAAGAGTATAATGCAGCTAAGCATCTAAAAGTATAATGCAGACCCATTTGCATTTAGAAGGCATTTTAAACATTAATTATGATTTAATTTCATTTATAGAAAGTTTCCAATTTTTAATTTTTAGTTGATTGAATAAGACCTTTTGGTTCAGATAGAAAAAGGCCCTTTGCTCAAAGTTCATAGTAAAATTTTTTTTAGTTAAGGTGCAATTATACCAATGAAATTTTTGTAGAAGTGCACTCAGCACAATTGACTATTTAAAGGTGCAAATATATCAACCAACAATTTGAGCAGGTGTAAATTTACTAATTCCATCAAATATGAGATAACTGTAGATATGTTTGTGACACATAACATAAACATAGAAATACACATGACAGTTTGACCCTAATCCCATGTGGCAATTTTTACTCATTTAAAAAACACATCCTCAAACATCAATACTCTTTTTCGAAAAAAAACATCATTACTCTTAGTCTCTTCACCGAAGCATAGCCATCGAAGTTATCATTCCCACCAAGCCATCCCCAAACACCAATATACCCACCACCGTTTTTCTCTTCTTTCATGATAGTGAAGAAGCTCCTTTTCACTGTATCCAACCATCCCAACCATCAATATTTAATGGTCCCCTCCTCGATTAAGCACGAGAATATGCCACCGGAGCTGGAGCTGGAGAATATTCCCCACCATTTTCACTGTAATTTTTAATTCATTTAGGCTGGAGCTGGAGTGACGCCAAGAAAATTAATTAATTATTATTTAGGTATCAATTGTTGCATTTATTTCTTATGGTTTCAATTCTATTGTGTTCCATGCTTGCCAATATACAGGGTTTTTTCGGGAGCATGAAGATGGAATTATGAATAATAATTCTCTTTTGACAAGCGTGTACTTTTTTTTTTGACCAATGACAAGCGTGTACTTGACAAATAGTTTTTGAAAGAACATTGGCATAAGACATTGTATTACTCCTGTATAGTTATATTTAGAGTTTCTTGAGCCATTGCTAACATTGGGTGCTAAGTTTTATATACTCACAGCTATGTGTGTTTGTTGGATTCCAAGTCCCTAAATATCCATCTTTCATTTTCTTTTAATTTATATACTTCCGTGTTTGTTACCCATTTTTAAATTTCTAATATTTTTTTAGGACTAGGTTCTATTGATTCCGAATCATCGGAGCAACTTTTCAATCTTTCATTCCCTCGGCATTATATATAATTGGTCCTACAACTTTGCTTGATTTGAAAATTCAGCTGTGATTTTCTTGTGTACTCCCTCCGGTCCCTAATGTAAGAGCTAGCCGTCAAAAAAACGCTTCTTAAGAAAACATGTGAATGTTAGTTGGGTGTCTGGAGTTAATGCTTCTTTTTCAAAATTGTCCATATTTATTATGGTACTTTTAAGAGAGATAAATACATAAGCATTAATAAATATGAAAGAGAGTTAGGGGTAAAGTAGGAAAAAATGCATTAAATGAGGAGAGAATATGGGGTGAGCTCTTACATTAGGGACCAAAACCATTCAAATTTTGAGCTCTTACATTAGGGACCGGAGGGAGTATTTGTTTTGGTTTCCTATGACAGGTTATCTAGGAGATGCATATATGATGGGGAAAATGCCAATTAAATCTCTTCGAATACCCAAAAGGACAATTAAGGAACCTAAACTTTCAAAAGGACTATGAAGGAACTAGGTACTAAATTAGAATTATTAAATGTTGCACAAAGACTCAAATACCCCTCTCCCTCAAAAGATTTCCTCCTCCCACATTCACTTTCCCTTCCACCTTTACCTTCACTCTCATTTCCTCCCGCACTCAAATACCCAACCCAAGCTATCGCACCACCCTCCTCCATCTTGGCCATCTCCCACCAGCCATCCCCACCGCTCTGTCTTCGCCGAACAAAGCTCCATGTTCACTGAACACCCCTCGCCGTTAGACCCCATCGTGCCCGATGAGATTGCTTTGATTTCTCCAGATTCTGTTTCAAGGTAAAGTAGCTTTGAGCCTCTTTTCTAATTTTGTTCTATGTGGTTTTGTAATGTTGCATGCTTATTTTAGTTCAATTGATGGAATGGAATATGATTAGTTGATTACATAGTAGATATTGGAATTTACATTTGGTTTATTTCCAATTTCACAAGCAGTAGCGAATTTGAACTCATGGGTTACTTGTTAGAGTTTTATGTATTTAGGTGGTAGAGTACAATAGTGTATGTTGATTGCTTGTTTGAATTCCTTAGTGACAGTTTTGGGCATTGGAATTGACATTTCATTAGCGAATTGGAGTTGTTTGATTTGATTTGATCATACTCATGGGTTACTTGTTAGAGTTTTTATGTATTCTTTATGATTAGAAGTGAATAAATTGAAAGAAAGTACTATGGTTTATGTGTTCTGGATTTCGCAAGTAAATTTGGATAATTGGAAGGATACTGTTTTACACATTTCAATTAGAATGAGCTTGAAAGTGAAATGGGAAGATAAAGAGGAGAAAAAGAAGAGACCTTTGGGGAAGAGAGGGAAGTTTGATGAGGGAGAGAGTGGTGCAGAGAAAGGTTGCAGAGACCCTTAGTTCTTTGGAAATCGCCCATGTTAGAATTCAGCTTCCACTGCCAATTCTAGCTCTCTTGTGTGCTTCTTTCTTCTTGATGCTCCTCCTTTTCCAACAACAATCTCCTTTTGCAACCAATTAATTACTCTTCAGCATCATCAAATTTGAACATTCCTAGTTTTTAACACCAGTAAATCACAAAAGCTTGATGCTTTATTTGGTGCTTACATATTTCACTGATTCATGAAGTTATTTAGGACTTATCTTTATAAGACTAGAGTTTTGGACTATGCATTAATTTATATAAATTATACAGGTTTAAGGATTGGAATTGGAATGAGGATAACCAATATTCTGTCGCAAGTAACACAAGTCATCCATTGAGAATCACATCTTCACTAAAGTCAGTTTCTGGAAAATTAAAATTTCATAAAGGCTTCCTATCAGGTTATATTATATTTATTCTTTGTTTTCCTTGATATGCAGTTAAAAGTAAAAGACATGAGTCACAATTCTAAGACAAGAGGATTTATCATTATGCAAAATGTCATAAGGTCGGTCACACTAGAAGAACCTGCAGAAATCCCAACCCAAGTTGAATGTTCTTGTGAAGGGCAGTCTTTTGGTTAAGGGTACATATTTTGAAAGTAATATTGTTGCACACCATGTCTTTGTTGTAATTATTATTGTAGGGATTTGTGTATTACATTTTCTAATTTGGTGTCATTGAAACATTAAGTTGCATATGGACCTTAATGTTACTTGTCATTAACTGTGTAACAACTACTTCATGGGAATTGAAATGACTCAAATGTTAATGAGTATGCTCTAAATGTTAATGAGTAAGTTTTAATTGTTAATAAGGTTCAGTGCAATTTTTAATAGGTACACTGCAATTGTTAACACGAAATGTGCGATTCCAATAACTTAAAAGTTAATGGGTATACTCTAAATTTTAATGGCAATGTTCAATTGTTAATGGGCACAATGCAATTGTTAATACAAAATACACGTTTTTTTAATAAGAAAGTTAATTCTCAATGACCCAAAAGTTAATAGGTATGTTGTAAATGTTAATGGGTAAGGTTCAATTGTTAATGGTTACAATGTCATTGTTAATACAAAATACACGTTTTTTTAACAAGAAAGTCAATTTCCAATGACCCAAAAGTTAATGGGTATGCTCTAAATGTTAATGCATAGTGTTCATTGTTAATACAGAATAAACATTTTTTTAATAAGTTAATTACCAATGACCCAAATGTTAATATTTATGCTGTAAATGTTAATAGGCAATATTCAATTGTTAATTGATACAGAATACACGTTTTTTAACAAGTTAATTCCCAATGACTCGAAAGTTAATGGGTATGTTGTAAATGTTAATGGGTAAGGTTCAATTGTTAATGATTACAATGTCATTGTTAATACAAAATACACGTTTTTTTAACAAGAAAGTTAATTCCCAATGACCAAAAGTTAATGGGTATTCTCTAAATGTTAATGGGTAGTGTTCAATTGTTAATGGGTACAATGCGATTGTTAATACATAATAAGCGTTTTTTTAATAAGTTAATTCCCAATGACCCAAATGTTAATATGTATGCTGTAAATGTTAATGACTAATGTTCAAATGTTAATGGGTACAATGCAATTGTTAATACATAATACACGTTTTTTTAACAAGTTAATTCCCAATGACTCAAAAGTTATTGGGTATGTTGTAAATGTTAATGGGTAAGGTTCAATTGTTAATGGATACAATGTCATTGCTAATACAGAATACACGGTTTTTTAATAAGTTAATTCCTAATGACCCAAATGTTAATATGTATGCTATAAATATTAATGGGAAATGTTCAACTGTTAATGGGTATAGCGCAATTGTTAATACAGAATAAGCGTATTTTTAACAAGAAAGTTAATTTCCAATGACCAAAAGTTAATAGGTATGCTCTAAATGTTAATGGTCAAGATTCAATTGATAATGAGTACAATGCAATTGTTAATATATACACTGCTAAAGTTAATTCCTTGCTAAAAATGTTTCATTAATAAGCAAATACTGATCATTACACCAAAAGCTTGTCCCACAAGACACCTCTATGTTTCTGTCCTAACATATACTCAAACTAACAATCATTCTTTTCACTCATGCTTTTCTCGATCTCTTTGACTGTGTAGCCTCATCAAGAAGCGCTAAAACTTTATCCTTCAGAACATTAAGAGGATGTGAGAAAAACAACCACATCAGATTGGACCTAAACATTGCAATATCATCGTTTGAGTACTTTAGCCTCACTCCTGGATGAACATCGTAACTACCAAATAAGGACTTGGACACCACAGTCTTACAAGTTTCCCTGAACGGGGGTACAGAAGCTCTAACAACTTTACCCAGGGGCCTGTCGCAAAAATTCAATATCATATCAGTTATGAACACTAAACATGCCAAAAACTAGTAATAAACTCAATATCGATTTCTATGTAATATATATCATATCAGTTATGATTTCCCCAAGTCTTTGCTTTTCATTCACTTATGCAAACATGACAATGGCAGTTAAAGCACTTATGCATAAGTCAAATTATAAGAAATTACAAAATCTTGATGTTGAACTTATTGAAAGATCACATATATGTAAGTGAAAAGAAACTTGTCTCATTTCCTATTTTAGCTTCTTTTTTAATCTCTATCACCAACTTCTTCTTCTGATATCAGCAATGCAGTTAAGCTTTAAGAAAATAATTGAGAGAAAGCCAAATAGATAAGAATAATACATACCTCCATTAGAAGAGATGCTATCTCTCGTTCAATACCTACAGAAAATATATATATATATATATATAGCAAGATAAAGAAATGATACATTTATAAAAACTGAAGAGATGCTACCTCTAACAATATATATATACATAGAAAAGAACAGGCAGAATAGTTGCCAAACGAGCTAGGCAGATCTTCATTCAACATAAACTGAATCAAATAATTTTGGGAGTCCAAAGAAACTTAATGAGTAGATATTATAAACAATGTTATTCTAAGGTGAAGTTATATTTATCTATAGTCTTGAACCTTTTCCTTTTCTTCTGTGAAGTTGTTTTTGCTGCCTCCAACAAAAGAGAAAAAGAAGTGTTGCATGTTTATCAGCCAATTCATTATCATCCCTTGGGAATCAAACAATAATCACCCATGGAATTAATAATCAAACTATGTGCATGCTCTTGTGTAAGAATGGTGTTGCATGTTTAACTAACATGTTCAAAGCATATCAACTTAAAGAACAATGAGATTGGAAGATTCAGACAAGTACTGTGAAGTATTTGTACACACGAACAGGTAAGCAAAAAAAATAAGACAAATGAGACTGGGAGATTCACACAAAACAAGCACATATTAATAGACAAAATCTTACTCTGCAACATAAGATTCCCATTCTTTCCAAACAGAAGGAAAATAGCACTACATTCTTACACACAATCAGAATTTACAATCTTTCCATATTAAAACAAGTCCATGGTCATTGTCCTTCCTGTATATATCCAAACTAGAAAGAAAATTGTAACATCCTGAAAAATTTAATTAAGGATTAGAGAGTGTTTTGGGAAATTTTGGAATTTTTAGGAATTTTTGGGATATTTTTGGAAATTTTGAGTAATTAATGTGCATATAATTAATTAAGAAATGAAAAGTTTGAAATATGAGGGAGTGGTAAAGCTAAAAATATTTTGAAGTTTAAGGAAATTGGAGGCTGGTTTAAATGGTTTTAGAATTAAAAGAGTACACTATGGCAAGTTTGGGCTACAAATCATTGGAGAATCCCCTAATTCCAGCAAACCAAACGTGCCCCTCCCCTTTTATATAAAAACATGCGCGCCTCCCTCCTCCCTTCCGTCTTCTTCTTCTTCGTTCTTCCTCTCCTCCGCCCTCCCTGCGATTTCCGGCGGCCATAGGGCGGCGGCGTCCGACCCCCACCCTCACAAATTCATCATTTTTCTCTTCGTGCCTAGCTCCTTCCGTCGTCCAGCCACCAAAAGCGGAGGCCGGTGAGTCGCACGACGATCGGCGGGTTTCTTCGATCTCCGGCCAAATAGGCGACGGCGACGGCAGAGGTTGAAGCCACCGTGGGTTCTCCCACCTTCTCCTTTCTCCTTGCGATTCCACCTCCCTCCTCCTTCTTCTGCGATTTTGACTACGGCTGAAGCATGTTCCGATGAGTTCTTCGTCCTCTCCGACGGCCGACGGTGGTGAGAGGTAGGTAGTAATATTTCTTTTGTTCTTCAAGCCATTATCCCTTCCACTTCATTTTCTTATTCTTTTCACTCCTTTTTGTTTTTCTAAATCTCGGCCAGCCACCTTAGTGGCCGTTTTCCGGCGGCGAACTCTGGCGGCTTCCTCCGTCGTTTTTCCGGCAACAACATAGAACGAGCTTCAAGTAGTTGGTGAGCTCCCTCTTTCAATTTCCTAACCATTTTCTTTAACTTGAGCGAGTTCAATGAGAGAAATCAAGTTAGAGTTTGATTGGGGTTTTAGGATTCAGGTTCAATAATCACTTAAAAATTAAAGTTCAAAGTTAGATTTTGTGTTTTCCTTATGCAGTGTGAACATGCGTGATGTTTTATACTGGTCATTAAATTTCTCATTTGTAATCACTGTTTATGGACAGGTTTAAGGGAAATTTGTGATGAACTGAATTCAATAATGCTATATGGAGTAGATTAATTTACTAGAAGCATGTGTACATGGGTTTTCAAAGTGTTGTGCTTCCTTTTCATTATGACCATACTGATTCTTGGCTTCTCTTCTTGAAATTGGTTGTTGAAAAGTGATTTGTGTTGGAATGTTATTGTGAGTTACTGCTTGGTTATGCTTTAAAGCTTTGGGAATTAAAGGTACTAAATAAAAATGATTAAGGAAACTGTTGATTTTCAATATGGATTATAATGGATATATGAATGCAATTAGGAATGGTTTAAGTTGCCTTGAAAGTTTGTATGTTGAATTCTGTGAAATAGGCAATGGTTACTTAATTAATGTTTCATGTTCTTGCCATGGCTGAATGCATTTCTTTTATTTTGGTTTGGAAAATTCTGTTTATGTGGATATGGGCTTTATTTGGTGCATGTTCTGAAAACTTGATAAGAGGTGACTTTGTGGTATGTATGAAGCATGTGTGTTTCCTTATAGTTATATGGTTCATTAAGAAATTGGAAATTGAGATTAATAGTTTAGAAAAGAATGATGGATGACATGTTGGCAACATGGAGAAAAGATGGGTTAGCAATAATTGGGGCTGAAGGCATGTTTGTGTAAATTGTAAAGTGTTTTGAGAATTTGAATCTTACAGTAAGCTTTGGGTTTGTATTTCTTCATTTACACATTGGATTGGTTGGTAGATAGTGGTTGGAAACTATTTGGCATAAGTGTTGATAATTAGGAAGGTTAGCAAAAATTTTCATGGGAGTGGATTGTTTAATTTATTACAAATTGTGGGATTAGGTATAGATATTGAAAAATAAGTCCTAGAACTGAATTTGATGATGATTTGTGGGTTGTTGTTGAAGTTGATTCTTGTAAGAGTGCTTGAGAAACATTTCTTTCTTGCTATGTTTTGGAATGTGCTGTTTTGACTATTGATGCTTGTTTGCAAAATTACTCTTGAAGTCGATGATTGAATCTACATTTAAATGGTGATGGAAGGGTGTTAAGAGTTCAATAATTTGGAAAGAGTAATTTTAACTATGATTTGTCATTGGAGTTATTACTATGTTATGGTTATGATGTTGTTTGATTCCTAAAGTGAAATGGCTTGTGGTTTCAATAAGGTTTTAAAATGAAGTTGGTATTATTCAATGTAATGTTAATTTTTAGTTGATTGTCAATGTTGGTGGTTGTTGAGGTTCAAAGTTGGTCATTTTGCTTTGTCATTCTCTTATGATCTAATTGTGATCGCAATTGGGAATGAAGTGTAATTGGTATGGATTCCTTGAATTATTTATCATTAACCATATTCTGTGAATTGACATGTAACTATGCTGTGGCTTTATGGTTGATAAATATTTGATTATTGGTTGGAGATTTCGAGTGGTATGACGTTGTTAATAACTTGTGATCATATATGTAGCGAACTTAGATTTTTGAAATGATTATAGAATTGGAATTAAACTTGGGAAAATGGGTAGTAATATAAACGAGAGAGAGACGTTAGTTAATCCATGACAGAGTGATTATTAATCTACTATTATTACATGATGTAATAATAGGAAGGGATGTGCTTGGCGTATTCCTCAAGGCATGGTAAAGGGGAAAAGGCAACGGAGTGCTAAAGGGCGACAAGTAATCACACTTAACCTTACTATAACATTGAGGGTGATGTTAGTTGGGATTTTTAAAATCCTTTTCTCACCCTCTATATATATATATTATCTTTGAAAAGGTATTTTTATACAAAATAGGCTATTGGGTGCCTTTCAAACTGGATTATTTTCGTATAAAGGACTGTGACACATTTTGTATACATATACATATATTATATTATCCTAGTTGGTTGTGGTGGTAGTTCTTGGATAGTGTGATAGATATATAGGTACTGAATTATGACTGTGCTTTTGAGAGAATTGAGAATGGAATGAGAATGAGATGTTGAGTTTGATATTGTGGATAGTTAGTTTGAGGAAATGAATTGAATAGTTGTGAATGACATTGTGATATTGAAGACAATTGTGATGGAAATGTTGAGATTGTGGATGAAATTTGATAGGGATATTGTGAGGATTGCATGACACTGATATATTTATGTACCATCGCGCGGTGATAAATGTCGATAGGCCAATCGACAGTTATTTGTACCGAGGATCCTTTTTAGAATTGATTGGATCGGGGTTCATAGGTCGACTTATTGAGAGAAGTGACCTACGGTTGTCTGGCATTGAAGAGCCCAACCGCCCCTACGGTTGTTTGGCAGTGGAGAGCCCAACCGTTCCCGTTCTGTAATGGAAAACAGAATTGGGGTTCCCTCTCTGGAGATTGCCAGAGAGGGAAATTGTCCCCTCATTATGGAGAGGGACACAGTGTCAAATCATATAGTGAAGAATAGATGCTTGAATGCACCGTGGTGGCACAATGCATCTTTAGGTGAGTGTGAGGGATGTTGAGTGATACATGGGAAATAGAGATGAAGAATCTGAGTTGTTTGAGATGTGACAGAAGGGTTTAAGTGATGGATGAAAGGAAATGAAAAATATATTATGTATTATTGATTTTAGAACTGTGGTACCCTTTAGACGCCCTTACTACCGCACATCTCACTGTTATAGTGAGTTAAGCGATGATTACTGGGACAAATTGTCTCATCCCACGATTACTGACATTTTTGCAGGTATTCATGCACAGGCGCAAGCAACAGGAAAGGGAATTAGGTAGTAGAGGTTATATAATTTATTTAGAGTTGTATATTGCCAATTTGTATAGGCCTGCATTCGTTTCCGCATGTATATATATTTATTTATTGTTAATATACTTAGTTCTGTTTAATAACCATGTTAGGCAAATCCTTTCTAACATGGTTAGCAATAAATTATCCATGATAGCAGCTGAGCTGTATTAGATTATTCTTTTCTATCATGGATAGTATTAATCATTAGGATATTCTTTTTCTAACTATGATAGAGATATTGATATTATTGCAATTCCTTTTTCTATCATAGTTAGTAAAGATATTATTGAACTAAAAGAGATGTCACAGGTTTAAAAGGGAATTAGTAACACATTGTTACAAAAATAGACAAGAGAATATAAAATGAGAGCCTCCAATAATGGTAGGTCTCTAGTGTATTGTTATTTATAATGGTATTCAGAATCTTCTACACACCATTCTGTTATAACAACCTACATAGAGAAATGACACATGTCCATATTACAGCTGTAAATATCTATAACAGAATCTAGAATATCTACAATGGAATCTAGGATAATAATACAACAAATATACAATAATTATATTATTTTCTAACATTCCCCCTCAAACGAGAGGGTATGGTGACTAGCCCGAGTTTGTCTCTGAACTGTTCAAAAGATGACTGTGTTAAGGCCTTTGTGAGACAATCTGAAATCTGGTATTTGGATGGCACAAATTGAACATCAACTTGTCCAGAAAGTACTAAATCTCTGATAAAATGAATATCAATTTCAATATGCTTACTACGAGCATGTTGTACAGGATTGGAAGCAATCGCCTTTGCACTTAAATTATCACACCACAGGATAGAAGGCTTTCGAAGATATAATCCAAGCTCAAAAAACAAGGATTTTAACCACTGAATTTCTGCAGCTTTATCTGCTAAAGACCTGTATTCAGACTCAGCACTTGAGCGAGATACAACTTTTTGCTTGCGAGAGGACCAAGAGACCAGTGTGTTATCAATGAAAACACACATTCCCGCTGTTGACCGCATGTCATCAAGATCAGTTGCCCAATCTGCATCAGTATAAGCATTGATCTGAGGTGATGAAAAGGGTTTGAGATGTATGCCAAGGCTGAAAGTGCCTTTCAAATATCTGAATATTCGTTTGACAGCTTGGAAATGAGTTGTTCTTGGTTGAGCAAGAAATTGGCTCAATTTATTCACTGAGTAGGCGATGTCCGGCCTTGTTGTAGTAAGATATTGGAGTGATCCAATTGCCTGTCTATACAACGTAGGATTTGACAATAGTTCACCATCATTCATTGAAAATTGTCTACCTGTAGCCATTGGAGTAGCAACTGGTGTGCAATCATACATATTGAATTTTTTAAGCAAATCCAAAGTATATTTTGCTTGATTCAGATAAATTCCAGTATGATCTCTGTATACTTCTAATCCCAAGAAGTAATAGAGTGGCCCTAGATCTTTCAATGAAAACAGCATATTCATCTTGCATATCAAATTCTGTATATAAGCAGAATTATTACCCGTGACCAATATGTCATCGACATAGACTAACACAAGCACAGTAAGTTTATGGCTTTGGAGAATGAACAAAGAAACATCACTTCTGGCATTTTTAAATCCCCATTGCAGAAGGGTAAGTCGTAGCCTGTCAAACCAAGCTCGTGGTGCTTGCTTCAATCCATAGAGGGCTTTAATTAACCTGCACACATGATGAGGTCTGCGTCGATCACAGAAACCCTCAGGCTGCTTCATAAATACTACTTCTTGCAGATAGCCATCGAGAAATGCATTATTGACGTCCAGTTGTTTGACCACCCAATTGATTGTAACAGCAAGTGTTAATACCACTCGAATTGTTGTGGGTTTGACAACAGGACTAAAAGTTTCACTATAATCTATCCCAGGTGTCTGCTGAAAACCTTTGGCCACAAGACGTGCTTTATGCTTTAACAGAGAGCCATCAGCCTTGTACTTAGTTTTAAAAATCCACTTAAAATCAATCAGCTTTTGGTTAGTATATGGAACCAGTTCCCAAGTCTTGTTGCGCAGCAAAGCATCAAATTCTGCTTCCATGGCTCTCCGCCATGCTGGAGAGGCAAGTGCTTCTGAAATTGATTGTGGCTCAGCAAGTTGCTTCAGAGATAATGGATCTTCAGCTTTAAGAAGCCCAACATAAGGATGTTTGGGCTTGGTGATACCTACTTTAGACCGAGTTATCATCGGATGAGTATTGGTAGCACTGGAGCTTGATGGAGCTGCTATTGTTGGGCTAGCCACACCTGAATGTGTCTCATCAGAGGAAATAGGAGCTGCATTTGTGAGTTCATCTAGGCTGGAAATACTTCCAGACCCAGTGTTGTTCAATAAAGATTGTCCTGTACCAACATCAGAGACATTTTCATGAGTAATAATTAGAGGAAGTGATAAATCACTTACAGCTTGTGTGGATGCTCGACGGTGAAGAAAACCATTCTGAAAAGGAAATCTGAATGGATCAAACTTGACATGTCGAGACACAAAAATTCTGCCAGTGGAGCTCAAACATTTATACCCTTTCTGATTTGAGGCTACACCAAGGTACACGCATAATTGGCTGTGGAATTGGAACTTGTTCACATTATATGGCTTTAAGCATGGATAGCAAGCACACCCAAATGGTTGCAATGACTTATACTCTGGTTCTTTGCTAAACAGCTTATATAATGGTGTACAGCCATCAAGAACCTTCGTAGGCAAGCGATTAATCAGATATACTGACATCTGAAAAGCATCTACCCAGTAAGACAATGGCATATGTGCCTGAGCTAGCAAAGTGAGTCCTGTTTCAACAATGTGCCGATGTTTGCGTTCAGCTCTACCATTTTGGGCAGATGTATAAGGGCAAGTAAAACGAAGTTGAATTCCTGCTTCTTGAGCTAATGGAATTATAGGCTTAAATTCAGATCCATTGTCACATTGTAGTGCCTTAATTTTTGTTTCAAATTGAGTCTCAACCAGTTGCTTGAAATTCTTAAAAGCAATGACAGTTTCACCTTTGTGACGAAGTGGATACAGCCATGTATAACGACTATAATCATCAATAAAATGTACATAATATCTATGTCCACCATTAGATTGTATTGGGGAAGGACCCCATAAGTCAGTGTGAATTAAATCAAGTGGAAATTTAGAATGAGAATCAGACTTAACAAATGGTAATTGTTTTGCTTTTCCAAATTGACAAGCCTCACATACAAAATGATCATTCACAGTAAGCTTTTGATTACATTTGGCTAATACTTCTTGAAGGATTTTATTGCTAGGGTGTCCTAAGGCATAATGCCATTTCAGAAAATGGGAAAAATTAAAGGTGGAAGCTACATTAGTGGCTGTATTAGCTTGAGGCTGAGGCTGGGTTCTCTGGCTTTCACTTGGTAATATGGGGTACAAACCCTCCTTTGGTGTTCCCTGAAGTAGAGGCTTCCCCGTTCTCACACCCTTCACAATACAAGCTGAATTAGTAAATTCCACAGCAACTGGATTATCTTTAGTCAACCGATTTATACTCATTAATTTTTTGTTAGCAGCAGGGACTACAAGAACGTCCTTAAGAATTAACTTAGAACGATTAAAAGGAATTGAAGCAGTACCAATACCCACAATAGGACTAATTTCACCAGTACATGTGGTAAGATATGACTTACCAGTGGTGTGCACATGATCAAGACATTCTGAATATGGTATAACATGATAATTTGCTCCACTATCAGCATACCAAGCAGGGTCATTCACACTATATGGGTTTGCATAGTAAGCCTGTGGAGAGAAATGGTCAGAAAAACGAGAGGAAGAGTCATTGGAGTTATACCCATAATCAGGACGAGAGTAGCAATTGGCAAAATTATGCCCAGATCTGTTACAATAGGTGCAAAACAGAGATGAACGACCACCATGTCCAAAAGGACGGCCACCATTTTCTCCTCTACGACCACGAGAGCGTCCACCTCGAGCACCCCTAGATCCACGCCAGTGGCCACGGCCATTTCCAGATTCAGACCGAGTTTGGCTCTCAGAAGTATTATTATCCTTTTTAGCAAGGTTAACTGAAGGTTGAATGTTAAGATTGGCGAACTGATTCAGCTGAGTCAGACGACTATCAAAGGTAAGAAGTGCAGATTGGGCTTCAATCCAACTTGCTTCAGGTTGGTCAAGTAGTTTGACAACCACTGGATTGTATTCTCCATCCAACCCATTTAGAGTATGAAGAATCAGGTCCTCAGTGGCGATTGGAGCTCCAGCAAGGGAAAGTTCATCGGCAAAACCTTTCATTCTGAAAAGATACTCGTCCATCTTTAGAGCACTCTTCCTAGTGGTAAGAAGTTCATGCTTCACAACCATGATTCTGGCCCTGGTTGCAGCACTTGTGAGTTCACGAGCTCATCTCCACAGTTCATAAGCTGTCTCACAATGAAGAAGTTGAGCACCGATTTCGAGAGTCATGGTGTTGCGTAGCCAACCCATTAACAATCGGTCAACAGAGTACCACTCGAGATACTCCGGATTTGGCACTGAGCGTCCTGCTGCATCAGAAGCTAAGTGAGGAGGTGTTGTTGTTGAGTCATCTATGTGGGCTTCAAGCCTGTTCCCTTCAATTAAGGGAAGTACAATGGACTCCCAGACAAGAAAATTAGTGCAATCCAGCTTGATCGCTGCCATTTGGCTAGAGGATGAAAACAGGGAATAGGTTCTGACATTTTGGGAGGTTCCGTTAGTGTTGCCAGAGGAGAGTGAGGAGGTTGTAGACATTTTTGAAAAAGGTATGCTCTGATACCAAGAAAGAAAATAGACAAGAGAATATAAAATGAGAGCCTCCAATAATGGTAGGTCTCTAGTGTATTGTTATTTATAATGGTATTCAGAATCTTCTACACACCATTCTGTTATAACAACCTACATAGAGAAATGACACCTGTCCATATTACAGCTGTAAATATCTATAACAGAATATAGAATATCTACAATGGAATCTAGGATAATAATACAACAAATTAACAATAATTATATTATTTTCTAACAAAACTAACACCCAAAGCTAAACCTCTTTCTTTCTCCAAGACCAGCCGAACAATAGAGTAGTTTCTAAAGCTAAGCAAAATAAGACTAAGCAGTGAAAAGTTCACAACAAACAATACATTTCTTCTCAACAGGGATAGTACATATCTTCTAACCAATCACAGAGATAATACATGTCTTCTCCAAGTAAAACCATAAACTTTAATTTCTGTACTTTTCTTCTAGAATATCTTGAAAGGCATTTTTAGAAACTCCAATTTGTCTCCAATGATTCTAGGCTTACACGTTGATTCCTAACATTACAAGCTGACAAGTCCTTTTTTTTGTTTTTAAGAAACAAAATCTCCAAAGTAAGAATAAGGCACGATTAATAACACGAAGACGAACATACTACCTTCAAGGTGGCTTAGGATAATACAGGTCAAATTAAAAATGGAAGAAGAAGGAGGAGGGGAAACTCAAAGCAAACTTATCTTAAGGAGACAAGAACAAGAACACGAAAAAAAACACGAAGACGGAAGATCCACAGACGGCCGCCGCCGCCGGTGTTGGTGTTAAGGTGGGGTGGTAGGGTGAGAGGATAAGAGGGCGTGAGGTATGATTGGAGAAGAGTTTGATTGGAGCAAAGGAGAGGGTTAGTGGGTAGTAATTTTTGTTTTGGAATGAGGGTAATTTTGTCTTTTCACACGAATTTAAAATGTCAACTAAGTGCTATTTTCCCTATATGATATATCATGTATTAAATTAAGTGGTTTACTTGTAAAGTCAACAGGTCGAGCTTATTGGACTAACACGTTTAGACCTGAAAAATGTGAGAGTCAGTTTACAAAATTTACTTTGAAACTGAAATTGGGTTTTTTTGGGTAACCTTAATGAGCCGAGGTCTAAATGGGCCAACCCTTAAGTCCCTTTTTCTTTATTTTTTCTTTTTATTTATTCATTTTTTTAAAAAAAAAAGTCCATTGGTACTATGGGAAATTATGTAAATAATATTACTATTTCCTATGGAAAAAAAGTATACTATTTTCTATTTTGTATGGCTAGAATATTTGTATTATCTTAGTCATAAATATAAATTATAATATTAGGAAATACGTTAGGAAGTTTTTGTATTATAAATATGATGTCCTATCAATGAAATTATTATCAAGGACTATTCATTAATCTTTGTTTCCATATGTACTTAAATATTTACATAAGCTATGATGTTCCAAATAATATTAATTCTAGAGTAATGAATGCTTGTTCAAGTATTTTAAATTACTTGTTAAAAGATCTACTCTTTATTTTTAGAATTTGATAAAAGAAAGGATAATTGCACTATTATTTTTAGTAAATTTGTCATGCTCATTATTAGGTTTGTTTTTAGGCCTATTTTAGTAAAGAGGCCAAACTTTTTCTTGTAACACCTAGTCTAAAAGCCTTCGGATGTACCATATATATTTGTTTTTAAAACTCATGTTATAATATATAATACAAAAGAAATTACATAAATTTTATTTAACATTATCATATTAGCTTTACTTCTAAGCTTAATACCTTATTATTCATACATACACGCACTTCTCTTATTTATTTGTTGTTCACAGTTTCTATGATAAAAGCAAGAGGAAGATATGTTAGTTTCATACACAAATTTTAAATAGATTAGACAATGTATGGAATCAAAATCATAGGATTTTAAGCTTAATTGAGGGTTTATATTATAAATAAGCTTACAGGTCTCTTTAGACCTTTTGAAGGCTTAAGCTTAGGGCGTAAAACAAGTTTACATATAAACTCAGTCCTAAACTTTACATTTCTATTACAATTCCCGGCCTTTTTAATTAAATTCGATAGACGACGTAAACTATTTCCATCCATACTTAGATTGTGTATAAAACGTCTAAATGTTGAAAAGTTCATGTTGTTACTTCAGTTTTTTTTATAATTCAGTTTTGGTTATATTTGTCTTATATTAGAAATTTCTTTTTGACATTAGTTCTTTAATAATATTGAAAAATTAATAGTTTTAGTTAAACAGATTTAAATCATGTGGGTCCGATCCTAACTAACTAGTATGCTCGCGGATCGGGCTTCATATTATGGACTCTTTTGAGAACTCAGGCCTAAATGGATTAGCCTACTTAGGGCTGAACCTGCGAAGGGTTTATCCTACTTCCCAACCCTATTTATTTATCTTTCATATTTTCAACAAAGTCAATTTAATCTCATATGTTTTTCAGGCAGTATTTCACAAGCTCTAATTATTCTAAGCTTTTCATCGGAGTTTTTTCACATTTGTAAGTTATAATTGTTGCAAGGCGATAAATGAAAAGTAACGTTGATAATAAATATTTAGATTGAGAAACACATGGCATGCATATTTTTTTTAAGGTTATATATATATATATATATATATATATATATATATATATATATATATATATATATATACACACACACACACACACACACATACATACATACGCGCGCGCGCGCGCATGAAAGCTAAGCAACAAATGGCAGCCTTAAATTTAATAACGTAAAGTAATAGACACCTCATTTTTTCTCTACTAAAAGTGTCATGGATTATATATGTTTATACTTTCAATTCTTTTAAAAAAGTTTGTCTGTCTTATTGTTACCATAGATAAATTACAAAAAAGTGTTGGAATGATCTAATTACATTTATAACCATACACTATAACCAATTCTCATTTGCAATTTACGTAATCAACCCCCTAATTATTATTAGGATGAACAAAGCTGCATGATCTGTTTCATGACGATAAGAAACACGTTTATGACAAAATATTCTCATTACTGCACTTGAACTCTTTTTTAAAAGGGATACTATCATCAAATGATGAAGAAAATTAAATGGGGAAAAGGTGGTTTGATGAAAGAGTGCACAATGACCAGTTGGTCCTTGATAATTTTTGTGAATTTTCAAAATGAGAATTCGAAGTTAGGCCGCTTTTTCTGGTCAAACGAAGTTAAACATGTTGGGTGGGCCAATTAACTTTGGGTATGTTAGGCCACTAAAAATACTTTGTTATATTCGCGTCAATATTTGGGCCTTGTGCCCATACACCGTGAGATTCACATAAGGAAAAAAAATCTTTGTCCACTTAATCTTGTAAGCGCCTTTACAAAACAAGACAACACACACTAGTCATAGATCATGGAAAATGACGATCACTTGTTGCAAACAACAGTCTGGCCATGTCGTCATTGCATAGGTGGCATCAAAACTGATTCATAAAATAAACACACTCCTCTCATCTTGCATATTTATAAATTATAAATTTGATATATGAATATATAATTTTACCATTCATTTGTTATTTATTATGTAGATTTAGTTCTCATGAGGTATATATAATGTTAGATCAAATTGATCACAAAATGAATAAACCGAATCTGAAAATACCATTTTGCTCAAAAAGGCACATGAGAGAAGCATTTTGATTGTAAATTCTCGAAATTTATCTCAAGTCTCAATTGAGATTTACATTATCTAAGTATAGTACTACTGGTATGAATAAAGCAAAGAGGTGTTCTGATTCGGTGCTTATCACCCCATGTTGTTCATCATTTTCTCATCACCACAAATACATACAAAAACATTAGCACATAGTGATGATGTAAAACAAGTTTAAAATGCTGATATATGTTCAGGTTTAGTGTTTGGGCAGATTAGGGTTTATGAGGGAAATGAGAGAAGAATTAGGAGGGGGGAAATAGAATTAGAATTTAGGGGGAAACATAATCAGAAATGGGGAGGGGGAACCAATGGGTAGTTGGTTGAGCTGGTAAGTGGGCTACAACCCCCGTAAGGATGAGAACGCGTGTTCGAATCCCGGGAAACGCTCTTATTGGGAGAGGGGACAACCTTGTCTATGTGGGCAACACTCCTACCCCTCGAGTCCGGATTAAACCGGGCGGTGATTAACAAAAAAAGAAATGGGGAGGGGGAAGAGAAGAACCCAATGGGGAAGGAGAGAAATAACACAACTCACATTTTTAATCCATTCATAAATTAAAGTCTACTAATACAATAAGCAAAGTATCCTATTTATAGACCAAGACTAGGGGCACTTTGGTCATACAAGGAAATATCTAGAACAACCAAGACTCTTATAACTAGGACACTTAAAACAACTTAGAAGTATCTAGATTAAGACAATTAGTAAACAACTTGAACATTAACTAATAAAATATAAAAGGCTAAATAGATTTTAGAACTCTCCGGAATTATATCTCATATTCCATCAAGTGGGCCCCAAAACTTCTCTCCTAATGGGACCTATCATGTGCTTATTTATTTGTGCGTATTTGTGGTGACGAGATGAGCAATGAATTAAAATCCAACAAAGAGATGGTGATGATATGAAAAAAACAGAAAGAAAGAAGCAGATTTTGATGTAAAAGACACCCAAACATCTATGTATGTATATATGTGTATTTATGTGCCTTCCGATTCAGCAGAAAAGAAACTGGCTTCAACTTTTTTGAAGAGCTTTACATAAAGGTATGAGACCCGGCTCATCCTGTAAACCCTAAAGTAGTCTTCGCAGGTCACCAACTGCAAAAAAACAAATTAACTTTTTTTAATAAATAAATTTAGAGACCTTCTGAACTTAATATTAAGAATACTGTGTTGACCTCATCAATGAATATATATTTGTTTCGTTTATGTACAACATGTTCAAGAATTAGAATTCCTCTTTGGAGTACCCAACATGCTTTACCTCTCCTTATCTGATCAAAATAATGTTACCGTGTTGGTTATCCTTGTTAAAAGTAACCAAGAGCACAAATATACCACATTAAGTTATGAAGGATATAATACCCAGTTTTCATTACTCGAATAATTATTGTTTTAAGTCTCACAGGAAAGGTTACCTTGAAGTTAGCTAGGGCGTCTTGTATGGCCTTAAACTCTCAAAATCCAAGGGCTATTTTAAAATGTGAAAATGCCAAAAACTTGTGTTTTTAGCATATTTGCTCTTCTTATAAAAGTCTACCAAGTGAATATGACTACTTACAAATGGTTCTAATCGAAGGGTCTGACTAGCTTTATAAAATATTGAGCCTTCCAACTACTCTTCCAACAATACGGTTTTAATAGGCTAGGCCTAGGTTTTTGAGATGGTTGATGGCGTTTTTAAAGAGTTTGACCTGACCAGCCTTAAAGAGGACTTGTGCTCATTGAAATAAAAAGTGGACTCGTATGGCAATAGTTCTCATTTTATGCTCTCTGGATAAGGCAAATTTGACTTATAATTTTATATTGAATATAATGCTTCCAATGAAGTACAAAAACAATAATCTATATTTACTATAAGAGAGGGAGTGTAAATAGTGTTTCTGCATACATATGGATCATAGTAATAATAATTTAGACAATACAAATTTAGAAAAGGATACAAAAGTTAGAAAAGTGTGTGTGTGTGTGTGTGTGTGTGTGAAAGTACTGGTGTCTTGGATTGAAAATGACGAGAAGAAGGGTCCCATAAGTTTGATTCCAAATTGAAACCACATGACAGAAATGTTGAGTGAGTGACGTGTGGAAAGTGAACGACAGGTTTATAATTACTATGAGAGACGATGACTTGTAGGGCAATCATCATAGGTTGAAAAAACAATATAAACCGACCATCTACAATTTTAAAAAAGTTTAGAGTTTGAGGGCTTAGATATCCAAAATTCCATATTCCAAATCGGAACCAACTCACATAAATTTAACATTTTCTCAAGTGATAGACAATAATGATGCTTACTATTGACAATAAAACAACATTTGTGCAATTTCAATGTTCAAAAACCTAACTTTTCCAGCTAAAACTAGGGTTGTTCACCAATATTCTCCTCCCCCCCCCCCTTCCCCAATTCCTCTCTTGAATTTTCTCATTAACTTCCAACCTAGCTTAGCTACTTGTCTCTCTTAATAATGGTCCATGACGAAAAGTTAAGGAATTTAATCGGCCGACCTAGTGACACACACACAAAAGTGAGTATGCTATGCTAGTGGCATGGTGATACAGTAGTAAAAACCAAATAAGTAGATAACAAAGTGAGATTCTATAAGTGAACACGAAATCCCATCACACTGTTTTTTTTGTTTTGTTTGCTTAAAGAAGAGGCAAGAGTCAAAAGCTTGAGTGGATAGTCTAGCTGCTATATCATTCATATGTGCAATTCTGAGGAGGAGATCACTCTCTTCGTTTTTTTATGCATCATCCCTCTCAATCTCACTAAAGCACTACAATTTTTACCTACTAGCATAGCTGGCAAGGAGTTGAACTGTCTCATAACTTAATAGTAAAATCTGATTTGAGCTTATAGAGTTTTTGCCACTTTTGTGGATCAGGTCTTGATTGAGATTAGTTAAAGTCTATCTTATATATCAAGTAGTTTGATTAAAAAAATAGTCCAACATTTTCTTGTGGGTCACAAAGATATATACTATTTTGGTGAATTGGATTCCAAATACTGGTAAAGGTTATGAACGAAGTTATATATATATATGTAATATATGAAAATTGGATAAATATTAAATCCATCCTAGAATCTATATTAAACCGTAAATCAATTGCCTTGGGGTTAAAATCACAAATTTTTATCCAAAGAATTGCAAATAGAGCTCAATTCTGGGTCGTTTCACTTGAGAAGTCTTCTAATTATTCTAATATGAACTAAACACAATTGAAATGAGTAAAACATAGGAAGTTTTAGTTTGGTTTTATAAGTTAATTAAATAAACTATTAAGGAAATAATGGAAATGATTATTTTTGTTGTTTTTCAAATAAGGAAAGTGAAAGATTTTAAATCAAAGGTATGAAAAGGGACTTTGGTGGTTCAAGGATTCAATTGCTTTATTCAAAGGATGGAGTTAAAATGTTTTTTTAAGTCAAATGAATAAATTTCAAAGCAACCACTAAGGTCCTCTAACACTAATTAATAGTCAGTCAAACAACCACTTAAAACTAGTTATTACTTAGGGTTAGAGTTAAGTTCCAGTTGGTTTTGTGCAATGATATATTTAAACAAAATGAAATTGGGCTCTCATGAAGTGCAACCACAATAACATGAATGGAAGAAAACTAGGCTTAATCAATAGAAACCATTAAATTAATTAATTTCATTAATAAAAAACAAGTAGATAAGGAAACCATAATTAATCACATTAAATTCAAAGCATCCAAAAGATATTCTCAAGCATATATAGTAAAATACATATTCAAGTCTCAAAATCCAAGTATCAAACAAATACAAAAGTGTAAGTCAAATACAAAGAAATAAAGAAATTGAGAACTAGAAAGACTCCCCTATAAACCCATTGAAACATTGAGCACCATAAACCCATTGAAACATTGAGCACCAAAGCACCACCAAGCACCCAAGCTTTAGCTACTCATGGAGGAGGATTTTCGTTAAGAACACTCAAGAGAGTTGATTCCATGGTGGAGGAAGAAATGGAGGAAGTATGGAAAAGGAAATGAAGTGGAAGAAGAAAATAGGTTATATGAAGTAGTATAAAATTTTGATTCTATGCAAGAGTATACATTTTGAGTAGGTACTTTCAGGCCATTGTAAAGACTCAAGTTGAGGCCTAAAAAAGTTTCTATACATGCTCAGACATAGACTTAATTTTTACATTCTTAATCAGGCCCAGACCTATTTTGTTTAAATTTAAATAGAGTTAACCTATTTCCACAATCCACCCGTAGTGAAACAAACATGTACCCAAGCACTTATTATATACATTAAAGGTATTTATTTCAAACTGTTAAATTAGATTTTAAGGTGCATAAATTAATTATATAAAAATTATTCTAACAGTCTAACAACCTTTGGCAACATTTAAACACTCAATCAAGGAGTTAGGGTTATCCATAAAGTTAGATAAAAGCAAGAGGAATGAATGACTGTCCAATGCATGTTCAAGCCATTAATCGTTCGAGCTGCTAATTTTTAATTGACCATAAAGTATACATAAAGCGGTACAGACACACACACACACAGCTGTTACGCTTCAATTCGCTGCTTGGTGACAATATTGAAATCAATCTTTTTCTAAAAGGAGAGTTGAAAGGATTAAAGGAAAGATTCTGATAGGGGATTAACAACTTGAATTTATCAAATCAATTTGGCTCAATTTGTATGACCACACACTTATACAGGCTTTATTGTCATGACACGTTACGGAACCAAAACAAAGTAATATATGCGTGTGTGTGTGTGTCTGTGTGTGTGTGTTATTACTTATTACTTGGCAGGCATGGGCCTAGCAAAAAAAAGAGGGATTACTGCAAAACAGGATTATAAATAATTAAATAATATTGGTGGGATTGGTATCAATTAGTGGATTCACTGACGTAATACTTGATGGAATAAGCCTCCTCCAATAAATAAAAGTCAAGCACTAATCAAACACTAAGTGGAGGTTTGATACGCATCTTTCATAATATATGTGAATTGAGAAAAGTAAACATTTTTTGATAATTTTTATTAATTTTCAACAAATTAATTCTATTATATAAACATCAGTGGACATTGGTTTAGTTAGTATAAATAGATGCACGCACTCAAAAAAATTAGAGTTTCAATCTTTAATTGATGAGTTTTACATATTTAATATTCTATAGATATTATTTGAGCTTTAATGTATAAAAAAAGATATTCTTGAGCTTTGAAACTATTATATGAGTTCATGAAATAACTTAATATTCTCTTCGAGTTTTCAAACATACGATGAGTTCATGACCTTATTTTACGAAATATAAAATAATAAACTTAGTTAAATTGTTTTTTATTAAAAAAATCCTATATGTACGAAATATATAAACTATATTAGATATTATTCTCATTAGCAAT
Organism: Mimosa pudica; assembly: GCA_029929735.1. Lineage (NCBI taxonomy): Eukaryota > Viridiplantae > Streptophyta > Magnoliopsida > Fabales > Fabaceae > Mimosa > Mimosa pudica. The sequence goes on along the minus strand of JAKELP010000017.1, from coordinate 5,263,246 downwards.
GATTTTTCATTGTTTATATCTGATATCGATCTGTTTCCTTTTTAAAGTTTCAATGACCTTATTTTATTCAATTTTTTTGTATATGAATTGTTTTATTCTTTGACAAAACAACTTTTTAATATGAATCTTATTTACGGAGCTTGGACATGATTCATTATTCCATACTGAGTTCACCCACATGACCTTTGTGTGAGAAAAACAATTGTGTATAAGTTGAACGTGTAGTCATCTCATTGGTTGGGGATAGATAACATAAACGCACAAATGTTAGAAAAATTCTTACATTAAAATACTTTTTTTCGATGATTCTCACATTAAAATACTCCATCAATTAAAAGAAAGGAAAATGTCATTTAAATCCCTCCGAATATACAAAAGGACAATTCAGGAACTCAAACTTCCAAAAGGACCATGAAGGAATTAGGACCTAGTTGACATTTTAAAATTGTGTGAAAGGAAAAAATTGCCCTAATCATAAAACAAAAATTACTAACCACCCTTACACCCACCATTTTCAATAGGGTGGTTAGTAATTTCTGTTTTATGATTAGGGCAATTTTGTCTTTTCACACAATTTTAAAATGTCAACTAGGTCCTAGTTCCTTCATGGTCCTTTTGGAAGTTTGAGTTCCTGAATTGTCCTTTTGTAGGAGGGATTTAAATGACATTTTCCCTTAAAAGAATGATAAAGAGAAAAACATAAATAAAATTGAGATATATATATTAAAACAACAGTTTTATAAATTTATCCAAGGAAACAGACATGACAGATAGCCATCATGATTAGTGTCAAATAGAGAATTAGAGAAAGGTTAGGTAATTAGGTTAAGGCCAAGATGTTAAATACAAACAAACACTAATATATTATTCATGTTTTTATTTAATCTCATTCTATTCAATAAAAAATAAATAAATGGACATGGTGACAGGACACTAATACACCTTCATCATTATTTTACTAACAATAGAAAAAGCAAAGTGAGGCCATTTGGATATTGAAATTGAATATATAATAATAATACCATACCACTACTTGTGAATTAACTTCAATCATTATCTATTTAAAGCAATAGTCAGAGACTTAACTTGTCCACTTTCTTTCTGAGGGAAGAAGCCTTTGAGGAATCCCACAGACAAATAAAAAATCAGTGAAAGTGTTTCTGAATCTAATAGTCATGAAGCTTTGTTGGCGAAAATCTAGCCATGGATCTTAGAGAAGCTTGGAGAGAAAATTTCATAGGGAGAGTCTTTAAAATGTTAAAATTCTTCAGGCTCCTCCATTTTCAACAACAGTTCTCTTGAGCTTTTGCTAATAGTTTCTTCTCTGATCACAAAGAGCTTATAATAAGGCCAAGGCATTCTCTTTGAGAAGCAGATAAGCCACAAGGAAGAGAGATAAGAGTAAGAAAGGCTTTGGCTTAAGCCAAGTGAACCGGCAAGTCACAAAAAGGCAATGGACTCTACTTAGGAGTTCTTTATAATGGCTATATTTATATTTTCTGTGTTTATGCTTTTGATTATGTAGTAATTTATGTTTCTTTCTTTTCTTTTTTGAGGTAGGCTCATCATGTAATAAAGAAACCACCTTGAGGTTGTCTTCAGAATTTGCAGCTGACTTACTTTTCTCTCTCTCTCTTTCTTGTCTTCAGTTTCTGGTTCTGCAAATGTTCAGATAGGTAACTGTAATGATCTTATAATAACCACTTCATCTACTTCCTCTTTCTCTGTCTGTTTTCTTCTATCTGTTCTTGTTTGTCTGTATTATGGTGGTTATGGTGATGTGAGCAATAAGAAAAAATGTGATACTAGTATTGAAGCGTTTTATTGCTTGGCGTTATACTACATAAGATCTGTTCATAAATCATAAATGCTTCAGAGTACTTTAAGAGTTTTAAGTGTACAAGAAAACCTCAGTTGTTCTCTATTTCTTCTTGGGATTGGTTATGAGTTAATTTGAGTGAAAGTTAAATTGTGTCATTCTTGAAAAGGTGCCAAGTACCACCTATTCCATTTATGGCAGTGATCAATTGGACCAATAGGAATGAAAAATGATTCCTGATTGGCAGGAAAAGAAGAATATGTCTATTCAGTTATCCTAGGATTGATTATTTGATAAAAAGAGTAATTTGAGATGTTATGCAATCAATACCATACTTTGCAAACACCAATCAGAAAGATAGATCATATTTCAATGTTTTTCAGCCATGTGAGTTAACGTTTATAGTTTAAAACTTATTTTCTGTCATCTACAAGACTAAAATCATCGTCCATATCATAAGTGTATCAGAACACTATTTTGATCTTCCATTTTTCTTCATCCAATCTTACAAAAACGTGCTAACAAGAATATCGTTACAAACCATAAATATCACAACACATACACTAATCTTTATCAAGACTATATAACTGAAAATGGGCAAAAGAATTAAATATACAGGTATCAAGAAAATGATTTTGACTTTGTAAGGGAACTTTCATCAATTGGTCCTTTTCCATGTTCCCTTTCCATTCTTCAAGAGGGATGCATAGAGCAACTCGTTCCACGTATCTGGCACGCCAGGTAAACACCAATGGCTGCAATCTTGGTGCTGCTCCGCGGAGTTTCGCTCTTCTGCTGTTTTATATTCCATTCTGTATATAGAAGGATGTCCATCTTTTCTGTAATCTGTGAGCCTGCTTATGTTCAAGTATGTCACTGGAGTTTTCATCATAGCCAGGACATGATCTAGTGCTCTCATTTTTGAAGGATACTTTTGCAAGTAACTTCCATTGTATATCGGTTCGGTTTCTTTGTGGCACTGCCCTCCCGAATTCCACTGCCCTCCCCTACAACCCATGTCAGAAATATTCAATTTGCATACCGGATTGCATAAAACACGCCCAACATTCTCATGAGATCCGTTTGTGTAAACCATGGGAATTCATCACCATTAAACAGAATAATTAAACAATATGAGATCTATTGAAATAAGAGAATTACTTGAAATGCGTCGGTGAATATCCTCGGAAGAAAACCTGAGTTTGCTCGGCATCGATGTTTCTTCCAATCCATTGGGCCCAAGTGGAGAGAGCCCGTGTATATGCTTTAAGAACCTTGAGCCTTGGATGTACAAAATCACCTTCTTGATAATACTCTTCTCTGTGACATAAGAAAACACATGACTGACTTGGTAAAGTACCAGATGGTAAATACTAACAATGCAGGCGTTGAAGAGCAAAAAGGGGCAAAATAAACGCACCCTCGAGAAGTTTTCTCATGAGTCCACCAATGTCCTGTATTAAACACTATAATATCAGCATCATGATATGTATGTGTTGTCTGGTCCATCAGATCCAACCTTAATGTCTCAAAAGATCCATTTTTCCCTTGGTAAGTTGATTCTCGAACAAGGAATGGCGAACCGACAAAGTCAACTGTACAATTATAATCCTACATTGCATAAAGAAACAATCAAATGATGAGATACACAGAACATTACAAAATTCATATCAATCATACGTATATAATTGGCATGATTTTTCAGTGTATCAGAAACTTGCCTCAAATCTGAAAGAACAAACACCTTTCTTCTTAAATTCTGTCCTCCCCGAGATCTCATGAACTCTTTTCTTGTTAGTAATGCTTTGTCTGAGTATACAAACCAATGACTCCCACATGTTCCTGTTCAATGAATCCCCCACAAACACAATCTTCTGCCCTCTCAATCTCTCCAGAAAATCAGTAGCATTCAAACTGGTAAAAAAAAAACTCCCATCAATAATCAATCATCATCCAAGACCAAAACATGCACTTGTCTAACTAACCAATGATGATCTAAAATCCTAAATATAAGATCAGTTTACCTTTTTTTTGGAAAAAAATTCAGATAAATCAATTTTTATAAGTGAGTTTCTTAGGATTTCCAAATAGTCAATAGGGTCTTGTAAAACATTTTAAATACTACCAAGTTGCAGTTTTATATTCTGCAGAAACTTAAACATCACTCAAAATTTAACATAACCAATTCCATAAAAAACGATATCCATTAGTGACAAACTATTAAAACAAGATCATACCTTGGAATGTCGCACTCATTTGGCTGCCATCTCCATTTCACATATTCATCATCAGGTCTTCCATTAATATGACAATTAAAATCCCTATCAATATGAGGACAAGAACCCATGGGATAATATGGTTTCGAATCATCTCTCACCCATTTACCATCAAATATATCACACTTCTCATAAAATCTCATCATTCTCTCTGCATGCAAATCTTCAACCACGACACTCACATTAAAACTGCCATTCTTCACTGAAGATTTCTCACTCAGATTTGTACTTGCATGTGTTTTTCTCTCAAAATCCAATGCACCATTCGTTTCATTAATCTCTTTCTTAAAGGGTAGATTTACTACGCGAGTTTGATCACCCGGAGGGAGAATAACTTCATTACTATTATTGTTGTGCACAGAGTTCAAAGAAGAAGAAGATGGTGAGAATATGAAAGGCCAAGTGGGGAAGGAAGAGTTGGAGCCAACTTGAAGAAAGACTTGAACTTTGGGATTAATGGGGTTGTTTAGGAAGATGAGAGTGAAGAGAAGAAGAGAAGCTATGACCCCTAAACTGAACCCAGAAATGACTTTTCTTCTCTGTGACAAAAAGGGTTCTGAAAAGACAAGTTTTTTAGTGGAGTCCATGGAAATAAACATAGTGGATCCAAGGCATGGAAGAAGGTTCAATGAAGAAGAAAGAGAAGGAAAAACAATGTGAAGAGATGTTGTTTTGAAGAAGAGGGTGAAGAAGATAAAGAAGAAGACACAGAGGCCTTGAAAGTTGAAACCCACAAAACCAAAGAGACTTTGAGTCGAGTACAACAGTGGAGAGAGAAGTACTTTCTTGATTTCTGTTTTTTTTTTTGTTTTTTTAGTTATAGTACAACCACAAAAATTATCTGTTTGTGTAAAAAAGGAAATTATAAATTTTTTACTATCTTTTCGACTCAAGGATATGATTTTGATTCATATAAATTTTTAGCCAGCATTTCAGCAAGATTGATAATCAAGTTTATACTATTGTAATTCAAACTGATAATAATATACTCCCTCCGGTCCTATTTATAAGTCGCCAACCGCCACTAAATTTTGGTCCTTAATATAAGTCACCAACTAACATTAACTAACTCATTTATTGAAAATTTCCCAACATGCCCTTAGCATTGGAAAATGAACATTGGAAGATGAGAAGAGAGAGAAGATGAAAAAGCCACATGTATACTCATAAAGATGAAAGAGGTAGTGGGCCATAGTAATAAAGGTGGGAGGGGCAAAAATGGAAAAGACAAAAAAAGTAAGACCAATTTAATGATTTAACTTCCGTTAACCTCCATTCCTTGGTATGTACAATTTGGGCGGTTGGCGACTTATAAATAGGACCGGAGGGAGTATATAGACACACGTGTGTATAAATTGAATTATGTTTGGATAGGAATTATGGGTTTCCTGTAATTACATCGATAAAGATAATCATGATCGTGAATTTAGGGTAAGAATTAAAGGATGGTCATAATTGCTAAGATTTGAATTTAGTTATTGCTGAGATTTTTATTCGAAGAATCAAAGGGATTGAGACTGAATTTGACCAAATATATCATTTTAGAACCATTTCAGTAAAAAAATTTAATGTATCTACGTTGACCAAACACCAACTTTTTATATCAAAGAATTATATTTTGGCATAGAATGAAATTAAGACAAATTACTGGCAAAAAAAAACTTAAATATTTAAAACTGTATCAAAAAAAGAAAGAATGACTGAAGTTGAAACGAGAGGGAAATAGAGAGCGCCGACAATTGTATGCCACGTGGCGTGATGAGCATAAGACAGAGATGCAGAGAACCCGTGCATGTCGGAACGGTGCGGCGTCCAATTAAATTGCTTTGGCACCGCAAAACTGTATCCATAGGATCGTGCCACGTGGCATTATACATTTAGAAGACCGTGATGATTGACTCGATGCAGGATAACTCATGTGGGAACGCATGCATCTGATAATTTCCTTTCAACTACTCTTCATTAATCATAACCATAATTCATTCCCGCTAGCGCCACAAGAAGATTATCACTAATAACTGCTGTCCTGTGCTCCAAAAAAAAAAAAAAAAACTGCTGTCCTAAATTTAACTCAATCTCGTTAAATTATAAATTTAACGGTGCGGTCAATTTTCACCGGAAAGTGATTTGGGTTATTACTTAACGGTCACTCCGTCAGTGTTTTTTTAATCAAATTTAACGGTCAATTTGCAATCTTTTATTCATTTTTTTTATACACTGCAATCTTTTATTATTGTTGCTCCTACAATAAAATTTTTTAATTCAATACTCCTACTTCATTATTATTAGTTTTTTTTTTTGTTTAAGGTTGTTTTTTATCAATGTTTGAGTTTTTTTAAAAAAAGTTTCAAAACGTAAAATTTAATCTTATTTCTTTATATTCAGTTAACAAAATCTTATTTCTTTATATAATTAGCGTTGACGGCTAAAAAGACATAATTTTAACCACTAATATTCTTTTTTTTATATCATTTAACCACTAATATTCTAACAATAATTAAGACCCGTTTAAAGACTGGTGAGAATCGTGAGATAATTGTAATCTAAAAATACTTCTGAAGTAAAATAGCTTTTAACGAAAAATTTGGGAGTATTTCTTTAATTTTATTTGTTGGAATCAATTTCAGAACTCTGATGCATATCTTTATTTTCATTATAGGAAATATAAAACAACTAAATTTCAAGATAAATGTATGTCCTTATTATCTCTTCATGAATCCCATGGACGTTGTTCTCTTGTATTTTAGGAAATATTAGAAAGAACTTCCATAAAAAAAGAAATATTAGAAAGAAGAGCTAAAGAAATTGATACAATCTCTGGTATTAAATATAAGACCTGGTTAACTTTTTTTTGGAGAGATTAAGGTTGCAAAATAGGTTATTAAATTATGACATATTTGGCCAAGGAACCAGTAACCCGATGGCCTGGTTAGAAAAGGAGAGATAAGACATCTCCCCGTCTTCAAGTCTTGGGTTCAATACTTGGCGTGCCCTCCCCCGGCAAACTCCGGTTTAGTCGGTGCTCAAAGAGTGTCCGGATATTGGAGGCTTTAAGCAAAAAAATTGATATATTTTAGATTATCTATTAGTTTATAGGTAAAATAAACTAGTTTAAGGGAAAAAAATTAAGCAAATCAATTTATAATTAACTTATTTTACTTTTTTTAGAATTTTTCAAAACAGTCAACTAGGTCTTATATTTAGGACCGGATGAACTATTTGTTGGATAGCGTAATACAAGACTTAAAGGTAGTAGTATAGTACCATGTTGAGAAAAGTAATACCCATGTACAATTATTTAGGGGTCATATCCACTTAATTAATACCAAAATAAAAAGTATTTAAAAAAAACTAAATTGTCGGTGGCAAAATCTGCTTGATTTCCTTATGCTTTCAATTTTTTTAAAAAAATATAAAAACTGAAACCAAAACCACCAATTATCTTTGATGATCTAATCTCCAATTCTCCATCACCATATCCTTTTTTTGTTCAATAAACTTTTTTCACCTTCAGATTCGTATCCATGTCTTAATACTCCTTACGGTCCCTAATATAAGAGTTAGCCGCCAAAAAAATGCTTCTTAAGAAAACATGTGAATGTTAGTTGAGTGTCTGGAGTTAATGTTTCTTTTCCAATATTGCCATATTTATTATGATACTTTTAAGAGAGAGAGAGAGATACATAATCATTAATAAATATGAAAGAGAGTGGGGGGCAAAGTTGGAAAAAACACATTAAATGAGGAGAGAATGTGAGATGAGCTCTTATATTAGGGACCGAAACCATTCAAATTTTGGACTCTTATATTAGCGACCGGATGGAGTATTTTATTAATATTAATATTTAACCATTTATGTCAATATATTTTTGTTAGAATTAAACTTATTTAGATTGATGTGAGCATTGACAGTACTATACATCAATTAAACTTATTTCACCAAAAAAATTAAACTCACTAAAAACAAGGAATCTTATTTAGATGTTAAACTATTATTTACCTAGAAAATAATAAACCACTTTATCATTTGTTTATATTGTGATTTATTATGGTTTTATCAATAATATTTGTTTCTTATTGACAACTACTACTTATTTATCTATTAGCAACAGCAAAACAAACATCCTAACTGCAATCCGCTGCCATCTATACCCAGCTATAATGATTCTATCTGTTTAATATTTTAATTTTATAAAACTGATCCCTTTATTAAAAAATGACATCCGGAATGGAATACCACATGCCCTTGCAGTACTCCACGTGCTTTTTATCTTTTACCAAGCTCTCAATCCTTTCATGCTCAAATCAATTTTCAACATCAAGTCATTACTACATCTATGATTAATCATGTATGAGAAGAAACCATAAAACACCATTTTTTCACTACAAAAGAACAAGCGAATTTTCCATTCAATTAGCCTCAAAAATCATTTTAAAATAGGTTTTATTTATGGCCAACACAGTTCTAGTCCACACTTGGTGAGGGTGCTGGGGAAAGGAATATACTAGACAGTCTAACATCTACTTATTGCAGAGTAGCTGATTCGAACCCACGACCTCATACAGTTATACCCTCACGTCAAGCGAGCTTACCGTTGAGTCAAGCCGGTCCTTTAAAAAGTTCTAGACACATTTTAAAATAGGTTGTTACTAAAAGATTTCTCACAAAATTTATGTTTTAACACAAAATTCTGTATATAAAAACAAACTTTCATTGATAAATTTCATAACTAAGTCACTAATAGAGTTTAATTTTGATATCAATTGCCAGCCGAACTTCATCATAAATATAATGCTAATGCCTCATTTTTTAATTTTAACTTAAATTTGTCTAAATTTTCAACAATCCCTACTCCTTTCTCATTCACACCTCCCATGAGACACGATGCATTTACTTGTTCTCCACCCCACTAGACAATAGGAAGCCACAACATTTCTTATATATATCTATACCCATAGTTATCACTAATTACTACAAGAAAAAGGGTCGCTCGTCGCGCCAAAAATGTCACCCCAAACCTAAGTGTGACAAATTTTTTTTTTTGGAAAATTCACACATCTTCTTGCACAAAACATGCAAAACACGATTTTTTATTAATATAATTTATTAATAAATATATTATATATAATTATAATTATTTTAATTTTGAGTAAACATGTCGCGCCACAGGGCGTGACTCGTTCATTATTTAATATATATTGATTGCATGGTGTTTGTTGAAATAATTGACAAGATTAAAATTGGAAAATTATAACTTGTCCCCGTTAAAGAGAATCTGTTACCATCAATTCTCTTGAAATCACAAAATATACCAACTCCTTATCGACCTTGTTGTTATTAATTGTAATATCAAGTGACAGTTTAACTCAAATTTATAAGGTCAAAATTGTCATTTAACTTTTGGTAGTAATTACAACCACATCCGTAGAGTTTGGTGTAATAATTTGATGATTTTAAAGAATACAATTATGATTAATTATCATCTAAAGGACATAATTATAATCTTCCCATTGAAGCATGACTTCTTTGTTAAACAAAAAAGCATGGCATTAGTTGAAGAGATTTGTCTCTGCCTCCCCTTAATATGTGTAAGCGTACATACAATCTATCTTCTCGAGAGTATAATTGTATGGACGTTTCGTGACTGTCTATTTATTTGCATTTACAATGTTTTTAAACAAATTGAAATCTACAACATTCTGATCACCATTTCTTTCCATGACTCAAAATTTATTGTAATTTGCATGATTAAAAAAAATTAATCTAATTTTCTTAATCTCCCAAAAAAAGTCCTATTAGAAAAATACTATCAATTATTAATTAGCAACAAAATTTTTTTTTCTTGCAATAATAATTATTAGTATTTTAGTGATTAAGAGATTAGAATCTCAAAAGATCTTTAAAAAATATTCAATAATCATAGTCAGAATAAAGATTGCAACCATAGTTTCACACTTAAACACCCATTACTTAGCAAGAAAGCCTAGAGTTTAGACACCTTTCACAATATTCGAGGTAAACATTTTTTTGGGATCCGAAGGGACACATTCATTTATTTATGAGGTTCTTTTCAAGCACGTGCTTTTATATATAAGATACTTGGCTTAAAGTGTAAAAATGACCATGAAATTGTCACTAAACTGCAAAAATGACCATGTAAAATTTTTTGGAGCAAAACTACCCATCAAATTTCAAAATCAGGGCAAAAATTACCATTAAAGTTAATGTTTTGATGTTTTCACTCATCATCCTGTGTCACATCATCATCACACAAGGACAAATAAATACATAAGTCTGCCACATATTTTAGTGGGAGATAAATCATCAGAAGATGATGTGTAGAAAGTTAAAAAATTAACTATGCTGGTCATTTTTACCTCAATTTTGAAATTCGATAAGCAATTTTGCTTTAAAAATTTTACATGTCATTTTTTCACTTTATGACAATTACATTGTCATTTTTTTTTCACTTTACCAAGATACTTTTACAAAAAAAGTCATACTTCGAAGACATAGAAGATAACTCCACGTTACAATAAGATTGAATCCCTCGCTCTTTAACAAAACATTTGGTCAATCAGAATCCTCTCCTCACAAAATTTTCATTCTTAATACTACACCTACCTTCACCTCTACATATAGCTTTTTTCCCTGGTAACAATATTTGCAAAACAGTGGCATGAGTTTCAGAATCTTCTACGTCTCTGTTTGGCACACCCTCAAACCTAAAATTGAAACCTAGGTTTGAGCTCAAACATAGGTTTTGAAATTAGGGGAGACAAACACTCACATTTTTGCCAGAATAGTTTTTTTTTCTATCAAAACCTAGGTTTCAATTAACTCAGACAAACAAGCACAATTTTTTCAGAATAGCCCTTTTAACTAAAAACCTAGGATTGAGGTAGAAAACCTAGGTTTTGCTAGAAAGTATTTTTTAGTTTTTTTCAGAAGCTATTCTACATATTCTATTTTTTAGAAAAGCTTTTCATCTTTTTTTCCAGAAGTTATTTTCTTAAAGTCATATCCAAACGGGCCCGTTTGATTGGACGGAAAGTGTATGATGGAAATGGAAATGGAATTGAGGGTAAGAGGGTAAAAATGGAAAGTAGAGGTAAATTAGGTAATGATGAGATGTAAAAGTTTGTGGGGCCCAGGAAAAGAGTGAGATGAAGAGAGAAAACTTGTGGGTCCCGGGTTATATGTATGTTATCACACGCCTAACTCTAGCAGAAAAATCAATATGCCCTGCTCATACCAATGCAAGTTAAATTAAAATATTTATTATGCCCATCAATGCAAAAGAACAACTGCATATGAACTGTGAAGTCTCAGCAAGCATCAATTTTTTCCTCTTTGGAACTGATCAGTTATGATAACATACTTGCTCCCAAAAATGACAAAAGACAATCAAAACACTTGTTCAAAAAAGCAGAGATTAAGGGTAAAGCTATTCATCACCCATGATTGTCGACATCTGTGAGAACTTCAACTGCAGGTTATTTAGAGCATATATGTGAGCCCCACTCCCCCTTTTTTTTTTTGAACACATTTTCGGACCAAACACAACAGCAAAACCAACTAACGCGGTTGGCAAGCTGAAGTGCGAATGCCCCACTCCCCCTTAAAACAATGGGAAAAATGACCTTTTCATTAGCAATGCAAAAGGGGGAGGAATATGAATTGAAATGCATGAAACACTTCCAGTTCCATTTGTAAATCTATAACTACATGAAGAAGAAAATTAAAAAAGAGTTCTCAATTTTTCTTCTGATTTTTCATCTTTAGTTATTCATTGTTGTCTTCCCTCTCTACTTTATCGGGGATTTGCAGTTTAGTCCCTGGTAAGGGAAATTAATACTGGAATGTCCCAATACATTCCAAAATAATTATAAAGTCCCAGGAGCCCTTTCCTGCAATTGTTTGCTTATCTTCAATGACCATTTTGCCCTCATAAGATGAAAGCATAGTCCCCCTGTAGGGACCTGTGAGATGGCAACCATCTTTAATGAGGGCAAAATGGTCATTGAAGATAAGAAAACAATTGCAGGAAAGGGCTCCTGAGACTTTATAATTATTTTGGAATGTATTGGGACCTTCCAGTATTAATTTCCCTTACCAGGGACTAAACTGCAAATAACCCCTACTTTATCTTGCCCCCTCCAGTTCCCCAACAATATATCAACTATAATTCCATCATTTATATGTTCTCATATGAGCAAATATTAATAAAAGTTCAGAGCAAATGTATTTTCAATTAGTTTCAATTATCTTTGCCATTGCCAAACTCCGATATAAACAAAAGGAGCAAATATAAGATAAGAGAAATCATCATACTTTGATTTTGGGTGTGCAACCCGACAAATTTCCCAGATAGGACATCTGTGACAGTGAAAGAATGGAATTTGAGGGGCCATGTTAGTTCAAAGCACAAGATCAATAAGTAAGACGCAACGTTTTCTATGGTGAAAGAATAGGATTTGGGGGCCCATGTTAGTGATTTAGTTAAGCATTTGAATTGGTGAGCATCTAAGCGGGAACAAAGAACAATGTTCTGTAGGCAAAAGCTTGTGATAGAAGATGCTTTGAATTGGGGCCCACATGCTGATTTGAAACCTTTAGGCCCGTTTAGTTGCATTGAATTGGGAAATGAAAATGGATGTGGGAAAGTGAGATGGTAATTTACATATATCTCAGGGCCCACAAGTTTTCTCTTTTCATCTCACATTTTTCTTGGGCCCCACAAACTTTAATTTCCCATCATTAGCTAATTTATCTCTACTTTCCATCTTTACCCCCTTATACTCATTTACATTTCCATCACCCACTTTCCGTCCAACCAAACAGGTGACCTTATGAACAATGAACATGGCTTAAGGGGTTTTCATTTTATAGATATGTTGATATTGATGATTTTTTTTTTTGGTGAGAGTGATATTGATGATTTCAGGAAAGAAGTTTAACTCACCCACGGTTTAAGAGTGACTTCTAACTCACGGTTCACTTGGGTCTGATCTTATGGACTCTGGAGCATGACAAGCAAACCCCCAAAAACCGAACACTTGCCAAGATTGTCAGATATCCAACCCTTTTAGGGTGTGTTTGGGAACCGTTTATGGACCCTAATAAGCTGGTTGGAGCTACATAAACAGTTTTTTGGTTTTTGGTCATGTTTGGGTCCTGTTTATTTCTGACCAGCTTATTTGAATAAACCAGTTTGAGAAACTGGTTTTTGAGAAACTTCAATTTGGAGCTTTTGGTGGCACCAACCAACTTATTTGAAATGGTTTATGAGCATCTTTTTTAGTATATGTTTGGGTCTTGTACTCTCTCATAGGAATTTTTCTCACATACGAATAAAATTGGTTAAATGCATTTAATTTGTCCTAAAATTCAAGTAATTTTCAATACTACCCCCAATAATTACACTTATTTCCAAAACTATTAATTATTACTCTCTACTACTACCTCTATTGAATATAAGTATGTATGGAAAAATAATTAATACACATTGGAAACCATGAAGTGACTTATAAAATGGACCAAGAAAAATTGGTAGTTGGTAACTTATAATAAGGATAGGAGGGAATAATAGGGTATTGCAAGAATTATATGAAAATGACAATGAGACATTTAACTTTTACCATACAAATTAAAGGTGAAGTATACATAGGACTTTTAGTATGTGGAAAGATAGATTTGAAATCTTATACAAAATGCGTAACTATAAGTTTTCAACACAGGTTCGATTGTTTTGTGCATGACGCGCTATACAAAACTTTATCAGAAGGAATTTTCGATCTGACACTCATTTTAAAGAAGCTGAAGAAAATGGAAGTTTGATAGATGAAAATAATTGTCATCAAAATCATGAAGTGTCTTATAAAATGGACAAGAAAAATTGGTAGTTGGTGACATATAATAACGATAATTGAATTACACAACTAATTAATGTAATTCAATCATCCAAATCAGCCAAATGTAATGTAGATAGACATGACCTCTAATTTATATGCATTTTAATGTATTAAATTTTTCTTATTTTCAATTATTGAAAACCTTATGCAATTTAATCTATTAAATTTTTTAATTTTAAATTATTGAAAGTATATGAATATTTTAATTGTGGATTATTTAATAAATATCATGTTCCTATCTAAACTGGTTTCTCAAAATCACCATCCAAACATGTTAGTAAAAGTTAGTTTGAAAAAAAACACTTCTGCAACTACGTATCCAAACATAAATCATTTCTCGCAAACCAACTTTTATCCAAGCCAACTTTTAAAAAATCATATTGAAAAAAAACCATTTCTCCACCACTCTTCTCAAACACACACATAATAGCTAAACCAACGAATAGTGTAATATATCCCCTTCATAGTGTGTAATATATCCCTTCTTTTTGTTTCTTTAAATGGATTTTTTTTGCGCAAGGATAGTACTATGCACCCCATGTATTCCAATAACAAAAGTGCATTGATTTGAGGTCACAATCAGCGGCATCACCAAGTCTCAATCTTGTGGCAATGATTTTAGTAAAAATCTTCTAATAAATTACAATTCCACATGCTTATTGGACAACTTTTTTTTTTTGAACACATTTTCGGACCAAACACAACAGCAAAACCAACTAACGCGGTTGGCAAGCTGAAGTGCGAATGTCCTACTTATTGGACAACTTTAGGAGAAAAAGAATTTGCTTTTGCTATTCACGTCATTTAATTCCTCAGGGGAATCAAGAAGCCTTGTTACCTTTTCCGAAAATGATTTGCTCACTTGTTCTTGATGACATGGGGAAAATAATGGGATCAGTCTATTGGGTGAAGTTCTTAAAGACCAGAAGAAAATAGTATTCTTTACTTCAAAGGTGCTAATTCTTTCACCTATGTATTATTGTTGCACTCAATACCAAATATTGAAGTTCTTTGTCGTCACTCAAATATTGAAGCTGTGTCATTATTCTGTATGTGCATAATGTGAACCATATGTTTGATTAGTCAAATGGAATGCAATATAAAGAGTATACATAGGAACAGGGTAACAAGAGAGGAGTATGGAGCTGAAATCGCGAAAGTGATGAATTTAGAAAATAATCTTTTCTATTGTACTTCTATTAAGCTATCTCTTATACAGTCAAAAGTGTTAACACTTGTCTTAAGTTCTTATGAAGAAAGTTATCCCCTTTGGCAATACTTGTTTGAATGTCTATGATCAGAATAGAATAGATAATTTTTCTTTAGAGTTATGAAAGGGAGGCTGTGATTTTTCTATCCATATGGTTAATACATAGTTACAACTTACAATTGATTAGTTTCTAAGAAGGCTTTTGATTAGAAATAATATCACCTTTCTCTAGATTTTTTTTTTCATTTGTGATAATACATTGTATTTCAATAGTTGCATTGTAGCTCAATGTTACAAGAGCTTCCCCATAAGTGGAATGTCACAAATTCGATCTCAATAATAACCAAAGGTTGTGAATGCTCATGTAGTCGACTTAGTGAGATAAAACTTGATTGTCGACATCAATGCTTGGTCCTTTAATTTTTTAAAAAAAGAAAAAGAGGGTCCTTTAATTTTTTAAAAAAAGAAAAAGAGGTGGGTGCAAGTTCCATAAGAATAGTAAAAAAGAATACCAAAATCACAACTCAACCCATGTAATTTTCAGGGGTGAAGTATTCCAGAGAAGGGGAAACAAACAAAGGAGGAGGAAGAGAGGCAACAGGTCAAGGCCAAACTATAAACATTGATTCAAAAATCTTTGAACAAAGTATCTTGCCACTTCAACAAAAGAAAATAGTTATATATGGATTGCTATTTTTATACACATTAATACAATCTCATTCCACAACTATTGACATTGACACTTACAAAAATATATAATCTAATTACTTTCTAACCACTTCAAACTAAAAACCTTTTCTAAACAAGAGTTACAGTGCAAAACCAAGATGGTGTTTCATCACCTAGGCCCAGAAAGCTCCATAGCTTCTACTATGAGGGAAGAGTCTTCTATAAAATCTGAATATCTCTGAGGAGTAGTATTTTCACTGAACCGAAACTTTGACGTATCAAGCTTCTGTGAAGCCTCCCATTTCTCTGCTAAACCATCACCTTCCAGCATCTTCAATACTTCAGACATCTTGGGACGTTGAGAAGGATTAAACTGTGTACACAATAGTGCAACCTGAACCATTTCTTCTAGTTCTATCAGGTCAAAATTTCCATTCAAAACCTTATCCACCATTTGAGTTAATCTTCTTTCTTGATGCAGTTTCTTAACCTGCAAGTTAGTTAGTCAGTTAGTCGGTCCACACTTCAAATCAAACACATACCAAGAAACTAGAAGCTTATATGAAGAAAAAATTGAGGTGAATGCAAAGGATATGCAATGAAAGTGTGAGATTGAGAGTGTACCCAATCAAGCATTACACCTTTCTGGTTAGCAGCTCGTCCAAAATCCAAGGCTTTGTGACCTGTGATGAGCTCAAGAAGCAAGATCCCGAACCCAAACACGTCGGTTTTCTCTGATGACTGACCTGTAGATAAGTATTCTGGAGCTATGTGTCCAACCGTGCCACGCACTGCAGTGGTGACATGTGATTCTCTGTGATCCAGAAGCTTTGCCAAACCAAAATCACCAACTACTGCTTCAAAGTCTTCATCCAGCAATATGTTGGCGGCTTTTACATCTCGGTGTATTATCTTAGGATCACATTGCTCATGCAAATAAACCAACCCTCTTGCTGTACCTAAAGCTATTCTCTTTCGCCTCACCCAATCTAAAGCTGGCTCTCCACGAATATGATCTGTTATAGTTATCAAAAATCACACCTAGGATTAGTACTGATGAATTGACTGCAACTATTGTAGTTCACAGGTTTAATAAAAATTGACAAAGTAGTTCACCAAAAAAAATTGACAAAGTAAAATCCATGGTTAATTGCAGATGGTGCTAGTCAATACAACGTTATATAACTAGTGTGGCATTGAGCAGGCAATCATGATGTTGTGAAATGCTCATCTAGTTCTTAATATAAGACATATTTAACTAATTTGATTAAAAAATGGAGTTTGTCAAGTCAGTTAACATGACATGCATTTGCTAAAATACTCTAATAATCTTCCATAATTCCTTCTACATCTCTCTTAAACTTGATTATTGAAAATGGAACATCGATGAAGGTAATTTTGGAAACAATTGATAAATATGAAAATAGATCTTACATATAAGACCAAGATCAACTCCCCAATTAGCTCTTCTTTTAAGGATCAAAGGAGTATCAAGTCATACAATGAACTAACCTTTCAATCGAGAGGTGACACTGCCATTAGGCATGTATGGATAGACAAGAAGCCTTTCATTCTGAGTACTGCAGAACCCACAAAGCCTGAGAAGGTTCCGGTGCACGGCCAAACTTATTGTCTCAACTTCGGTCTGAAATTGGATTTCTCCAGCAGCAGCATTATAGTCCTTTAACCTTTTCACTGCCACTATACATCCATCATTCAAGCGCCCTTTGTAGACTATTCCAAATCCACCTCTTCCTAAAATGTTCTTTGAACTGAAATGGTCTGTCGCAGCTCGAAGCTCCTTGAATGAGTATCTTTTTAAATGACCGAGGCGCACCTCTGGATCATATTGTTCTGCCATGTAAAAAATAGACCTATCGTTAAAATTGCTTTGAACACAGCCGAGTCACAAAACAGAATACAAGTGTTCATAGACATGAAATTTTTTTAGCTTCAATACTAGTTTCTTAACCTTTTACAGTGTCTTTCCCATTTAGTTGAAATTTTTTTTAGCAACGGTGTAATGGGCATGGACACAAGCAATGGCGCCGTGTGATCCATGTAGCCGACCCCACTTAGTTGGGATAAGACTTTGATGATGATGATGTTTCTACCTTCAGTAGTACTGACAACATCCCCTCAACCAAATATTGAAATGGGCAAAACAATTGATGAAAATCAAATAGATGGAATGACAATGTGATGATCACAAGCCCGAAGGAGGAGGCATCCCGAAAGACTGCTCTATTAGGAGGGAGAGGCCATTCAGTTATGAACCACGCCACATATATGAGGCAAACTGATGTGGGACTTATAACACACTACTAGTCGCAGCACCACAAATAAAGGAGTGCAGCAACCATGTAATGAAGCAAGTCATGATGATATATATTCCTTGCACCATAAGTTAAGTACAGTTTACTTCAAGCCCTTTCCAGCTTATACCTCTAATTTCCCTGATTATTTGTGAAGATTTATGGTGATAAAATCACTAGCAATGATTACCAAAAAGGTTACAAGTGAAAGGAAGGGAAAGGTTAAGCGACTAACCATTAACATCAAAGAATATCTGCTGGTTGCGTCTATATCGCCACCAAACAAGGAACCCGATGATGATCACAATGACAAAAGCACCACCAAAACTTGCACCAAAAGCAATTGCTACACGTTGGCTTTTTGTTACAGAGTCTGATTGTGCTAGACCACCAAAATCCCAGTATTTAAACTTGTCATGTAAATTATTAGGTAAAACTAACTTGAAGTAGGGAATAAATTTGATGCCAGTTATATACCTCTCATAGCATCTGGAGGGAAGGAAAGGGGCTCAGGCAAAACGGTTGAACAATTATTAGCCGTTGGACCACAAATTAAAGTATTACCCACAATCCTGAAAATAAAAGATTCAGAACAAAATTTATTATACCATAGAGTACTCAACAGACAAATAAATGTAGATAGAACTTAAAAACGATGCTTACTTGAATGTCCTTGCAGATATTCTAGGTAACGGACCACTCAGATTGTTATAAGAGAGGTCCCTGCATGAATTTTCATACAGAGAAATAATAAATTATTGGAGAAGCTAATGCCATAAATTTGCCATTAGGGTCTGAGAACATAACAAAAAAATATTGAAAGTCACAAGTAAGTGAAGACTTACACAAGGGTCAGGCCTTTAATATTGCTAAGGGACTCAGGGCAGACTCCAGTCAAGCTGTTATTATTTAACCTCCTAAAATGTATCAAAGAAAAATTTAAAAGGTGTAAGAAACAGACCTATACAAGTACTAAAATTCACAATCTCCCCAAATACTCCCTCCAGCCCCAAATATAGGACCTGTTTATGAAGTTGGTCTTTGTACTGAATTTATAATATAGGACTTAATTCTACCATTTGTCAATTTATTCCCAAATTATCTTTGTTGCTACCCTTCCAAGAACAATTACGAGGTAAGGAGAGAATAAGGGAAGGTGATTTGGGTGTTTTAGAAAAATCATAATATACTAACCTACATAATTAACATACTTGATTTAATTAAGGTAGTCAGATAGGTCTTATATTTATATCTAATTAAGGTAGTCAGATATGAAAAGCTTGTGAAACTTACAAATAATTCAGGCTCTCAAGCCCTCCCAAAGAACTGGGTATCTCCCCAGTGAATGCATTATTGGAGAGATCAAGTGTCTGAAGCTTTTCCAGATTTCCAATCCCAGCAGGAATTGAACCAGAAATTCCATTGTTCTGAAGCAACCTGCATACACATGACCAAAGCATCAATGAGATTCCCCTATCCCTTGTTCAAAAGATCCATTCTCAAGAAACTATTCACTGGAAGCAAAACCCAAAAATGAAGAAAAATTTAATTAAATCAAGTACAAACTTACACAGACTGTAAATTTGTTAGATTTTCAATTCCAGGAGACAGTGTACCAGACAAGTTCTGACTAGGCAATCCTCTGATACAACAAAAGAAAGGAATTAGCTTCATTTAAGTAAAAACATCAAAGGGGTATATAAATATTAATGAGATGTTACTAATTTTTGAAGCCAACTTACAAAGCAGACACGTAGCCATCTGGAGAACATGTAACCATCCTCCAGCTACAAGGGTCAACGGAATTAATATCCCAACTATCCAACACATTGTGGGGATCAACCAAATCATTCTTTATGGCAATCAAAGCAACAACTGTTCAAAGAGGAAAAAACATGTGTAAGAGAGAGAAGCTTTTAAAAAAGTCCAAACCATATATCCTTCTCTTCATAAATTCTTCAACAACTACATAATATTGTGATGAATAAATGAAGAGGACAAAAGAAACAAAATTTCCAACAGATATTAATAATTAACCTTCATAGTTGACCCCTGAAGGAGAAAGAGCAGCAGAAGAAATCTCTGATGAAACCAGAAGCAACAAACCCAGAAGCCAGAAAACCAAACTAACCATTACCATAACTGAATTCTCAGCTTTCAATGATACCTCTTGTACTTTCCCTTTAAGCAAGAAGAAGAAGAAGAAAGCTTTTTTCAAAGCAGCCTACATAATTGACAATTGGACAAGCCATTCTCTCACACTATCACCTTATCCAAACACCAAAAAAAGAAGCTTTCAAGAATCAGATTCCCTAGGAAGTGAACCAAACTTAGCAAAATAACAACTTTTTTCACTTAACCATTGAAATGAAGAGACCCCAGATAGGCAGATACCAAAAATAGCTCAATAATTGAACATTTTGAATGGAAGTTGAAGAATATATTGTGTGCTAATGAGATAAACACCTAAAAAAAGATTTTTTTTCCATCTTTTGTATTGAGAATAAGTGAAGTTTCAATTTTCAAGGCTGAAATTGTGAGATCCTTGAGATCTGAGCAAGAAAGAATTGGATGCTATAAATTATGGTTGGAGTGTAAGCTTGGTATGTTTGTTTTAGGTGATTCCAATACTACAATTATTGTTGTCTTCTTTGTTGTGCAGAAAGAAGAGAATATAGAAAGCATGAAGCACAGTGACAACAAGTCTCAGACCAAAAAGAACCAAAGACACAAAGGCCAAAATGTCATGGTGACACAGATACACATGCAATACCAGTAACAATATTTATTGTTTAAGGAAGTTTTCATAAGATGAAGCTTTTTGTTAGACTTATTAAGGATGAATCGTAGGTATAGTGAGCCTACCCCGGATAAACGAATAAAGGAGTAGGTTTGTGTTAAGTTTCGACAGACAACATAAAAGTATGTAAAATGCATACACACTCTAAGCATGACTATTGATCGAAAATAATGACCACCTGTTATCCATGCAACTGACTCCACCTAGTTGGTATCAGACTTTATTATTGTATTAATGATCATGTAATATACACGTTTGTTGTTTTTTTTTTTGAAAAAAAAAAGAAAGGAAATTGGTGATGAGAGTGAAGGGACGTGTGGGATTGATTTGATCAGAAAGAACAATGATTTATGTTTTTTGCTATGCAAAAAGAAAATTGGAGGTAAGTTTATTGACAGATCACGTGGTCGGATTGTCTCAGCCTTTGTTTGCTTTTGGCTTGAAAATACAACTTTTTCAGAATCGAGAAAATTTCAGTACCAACCAAAAATAAATATATCTTGCAAATTCTGTTAAAGCTTAGTGGACATGCCCCACACGCTATAATGCGCCTCATATTAAAATAGTCACAAGATAAGTCACAAAATACTACTCTATAGTATAATACTCCATTGGTTTTTAAATGTAAAAGCTAGTTGCTTGAGAAATTAATAAAATAAAATCAACCATTTAATTATAGAATATATTGTTTCATTTTCTCCACTCTCATTTATTTATTGAGTTAAAAGTTATATTTACCCCTAAAATATGCATAGAGAATCATGTATACTCAAGTCTTTTTTGAGTCAAATTTGCCTTAGAAGTGTGCACTAAGATCATGTTCCCCTAAAGTATTCACGAAGGTCATATCTGCCTCAAAATATATTACATAAAAACTAACAATACACTCATGATGCTTAACAATCATCCTAAAGTATGTGAATCATTAATTGAAAAACACGAGACTGATAATTTCGTAAAAGAAAAAAATAGGCGTAGTGGGTTTTTTTCACCGATGGCATAGTGGTTTGATATTTAGAAATTGAAAACGGAATATTAATAATTTGGTTGATATATTAAAAAGGTTCTTAAATATAAAATACTTAATCAATTTTTATATTCAATTTGTGAAGTTCTCCCTTCATAATGATATTTCTTATTTTTAATTATTGTCATGTAATCGTAAATTTACTGGGCAATAAATATGACAAATAATTTTATACGATTAACAAACTTTGTGTGTGTATAACAAATTCGATGTAAACACGCTCCTTCTGATAGTATCAACATTCGGATAATGAATTACTCCATTACTAGGAGAATAAACAAAGGACACAGAAGTAGGGATGATCACATACATACAATAAATTAATACAATTAAGGGTCTGGCCAAAAACAACGAAGGGAAAAGCTAAAATACGCTGGATTGTGATTGTGAGAAGTGAGGGAAGCGACGCAAGTTGCAAGAGGCAGTGAGCCATTTGTAGTATCGTACCATTCTTGCTTTGTTGGATTCCGTGACAAATTCCTTATTTTTAGTTTTATATTTATCTTACTATATTGTATGGCCATAAGGGTTAGAAATAGGTCCAAAAATAAAAAAGAAACAGGTCTAGCACGGCCTCATTCTTAACACGAATTATTTTGTGGTGTGTTGGTCTAGGCCTGACCTATAACCTATTATGAACATTTCTTCAAACGTGAGTGTAACCTGAAAGGCTGAAACTTGTTTAGAGGTATTTAAATTTAAAATTTTAAATAGGCCAAACTATATACGCCTAAGCCTCAAAACAATCCAATTTTTCGAGCCAATCAAATTATATTTTGATATGTCATACAAGTAATTAAAAGATTGTAAAGAAAAAAAAATACTACCTCCAATCCTAAATATAAGACCTAGATGACTTTTTTTTGGAGAGATTAAGGTTGCGAAATATGTTATTAAATTATGACATGATATATTTTTAAATTATCCATTAGTTTATAGGAAAAATATATTAGTCTAAGAGAAAAATTAGGTAAATCATCAATTTATAATTAACTTATTATGCTTTTTTAGGATTTTCCAAAAAAGTCAATTAGGTCTTATATTTAGGACCGGAGGGAGTACTAACTAAGCCAACATGTTAGGCCTGGTGTTATAGCCTGACTTATATAATAAAAACTTTATATGAGGACTTAGTTTGACATGTTTTCTATTAAGCCTAACTTGAACAAACTAAAAATAGGCCAAAAAAAATTAAATGCTTGAATGGCCTATTTCCACCACTAATGGCCTAATATTTCATAAATAAAATTGAAATTATGAGTCATTGGTATCATTATTGTTATATGGAAGTGAACATTGTAAAATCATAAATTAAATTTATTGTTCATAAAAGGTAAAATATAGATTACAGTACTTGATAAGCAATTCACAATAACTCATTTTATGTAAAATGTATGATTTGGCACTTTACAATTTTTATGTTTTTGGTGTTGTTTTTCTACTTGTATTGAATGTTAATATAAGAAATATTATTCTTTAGTAATATTTTGTCTTGTCCGAAATTATAGACTGCATTCTGAATGGAGTTTTTGTCCATCATAATATTTCTATCATTTTTTAGTTTTAACTTTTTTAACCGGTGGTATAAATTAATTATTTAAAATTAGCAGTGAAAAAAATTAAATATTAAAAATTCAAAAATATATTTTTAATAAGTCAAAATGAATGAACTATTTGTTAGCTATGATCAAGTGATTATAAATGACATCTATATTTTCAATGAGATAAAAGTATAGTTCTTTGGAATATAAATAATAAAAGTCAGATCCTTCCAACTAAATTGTGTCATGCTTTTATTGTTTTATTTCGACCACTTCACAATCTGATTTCACGTAGAAAAGTTAGGAATTGTTGTTGAATATACAATCCACAACATGCATAAATTAATTTACTTTGTTGGTGTTTAGAAGTATTATGGTCTGGCACGTGAAATGAAATAGAATAGCTTAATGTGCTACAACAAAAACAACTACCTATATTTTATTGACCAAACAATTACCTATATTTGATAATTAGCTTAATTGTTTTTTTCCACCCTGAAATCATGTTATCATCATAAATGAATATATAAATATGTGCATTTCGTAAACTGTACGTGGACCAAGTTATACGCCAACAAACACCCAACAAATGCAAAAGGAAGTGCTCTCTCTCTCTCTCTCTCTCTCTCTCTCTCTCTCTCTCTCTATATATATATATATATATATATATATATATATATATATATATATATATATATACATATGTGTGTGTAGAGTTATTTAATTGAGAATTAATCTAGTAATTAACCGAATAAAGAACCTTAAATTTTGGATGAAATTCTAGGTCTACTATATGTACTGCTGTGAGTTTAATTATATATCTGTGTTGTATGTATATTTATTAATAATATTTTGTCAACAAACAAATTATGCAAGTACTATCAATATGTACAAGATATAATAAACGGTGTCAAATTGACTAATAAATAATAAAAAAATATCTTACTGATCAAGATCATCAATTCCCTTCTAACTCGTTTATAACTTGTCACGTCATCTGTACACTTAATTAACAATAAAGTGTGTTAAAGGAAAATTGACGGTCTTTACAGATAAGATATTTTTTATTGTTTGTTCTTGTTGTACAATTTAATGAATTGTTTGTTGGTCAAAATGATTATCAACTCATATTTATATATTTATATATAGTTGGAATTGGAGAGGATAATAGGAGATTTGGTGAGCAACTCTCAATCAATTAAAAGTAATGTTTGGTGCTTGTGAGATTAGTTTATTAGCTTAATTATAGGACCCTTGTGAAGATACCATTAAGTTCTTATAATAATATAAAAGAATATATAATTATAGGTGAATTATAGCTTCATTACTTTGTTTACCTCACTCCAACGCTATCTTTGTCGCTTTGGAAACCCTGAAATATTCCCCTGTTTTCCCACTATTCAATTCTTCATGTTTTTTGTTTTTATTATTCTCCTATATGTATAATTGTAATAGTTTATTCTTTTTTTTATTTGAATTTTACCGTGAGTTTAATTAGTACAGGAGTAACAAAGCCAAATATATATAAATATATAAACTAAGCTTAGTGTTGCAAGAACTGGATGACTGGACGGTTGGAGCGGTCCAACCGTCAACCGTTTCACATTTCGGCTCAACGATCATCTGTTCGACCACCAGTCCATCCATCGGTCTGAGCGGTTCAACCTTATTGAATCATGATTGAAGCCATTTTCGGCTCGCCTTCCGGTCTGATTTTTACAACACTCACCTCACCCTTCTCAAGAATGAGAATGTATGTCCAATGTTTTAGAAATGCTCTCATGCAGTGTTTAAAAAAAAGATGCCACATGGAGAGCACATTACTCAGATTTTTGGGAGTATCTTCAATTACTTTAGGGCCTGCTTGTTTGAGAGGAAAATGGGAGAGGAAGGAAAATGGGGAGGGAAAAGGGGGCAAGGGAGAACATTTTCCCCTGCTTGGTAGGAGAGAAAATGGGAGAGGAAAGAAAATGGGAGAGGAAAATAGTGTAGGCCCCAGCCCCATTTTCCCCCTAACTTTTTCCTCCCAAAATGAGGGGATTTTGGGACAAATTTTTTTTTCCTACTCACTACCCTCTTGTTTCTCCCACGGTCCCACCCTCTTGCTCACAAAACTTTCT
Source organism: Mimosa pudica (assembly GCA_029929735.1). NCBI lineage: Eukaryota > Viridiplantae > Streptophyta > Magnoliopsida > Fabales > Fabaceae > Mimosa > Mimosa pudica. Next base: position 5,237,554 of record JAKELP010000017.1, on the reverse strand, counting down.
TCCTCTTCTACTCTTTTCTTCCATAGTGGGCAGCCTCTCACCTCTCAAAAACTTTCTTTCACTGTGCAGCCTTCCAATATTTCTCTTCTACTCTTTTCTACAGAGCCCGAGAGCTTCTCCCATTTCACATTTTTCCTGTACATGAGAGATACAAAGTTTTGATTTTTTTCAACTCTGGAAAAATTTTTGAGTTTCAAAAGCTTGGATTTTTTACATTAACTCATTAAAAAAATTAAGATTTTAAGTTTGTTGTGAAATTTGTGACAAAATCCGACCTTTTTCAGGCCATGAAGGTGCCGGAATCAAGCTCCGGGCCGCCGGAAAAGGCGGTTGAAAGTTGAAGGCGAGTGGCTAAGGGAGAGTGAGAAGGAACCAAGTGGTGCTTCATGGATGAGGAGATGGAGAAGGAGAAGTAACCATTTTTAATTAATTTTACCTTCTAAATTCATATCCACATGCTTATCAGATTGAAGATTGAGTTTCACTCAAAGCTTATCAAATTTTGCAAAGAAGCTGTGTAGTTGACGGCAGAATGGGGTGAATGAAAGAGATATATCCAATGCTCTAATAATAAGGGTATTTTAGATATTTTGGTATTTACTCATTTTCTTTCCTCTGTGTTTTCCTTCCTCCATCCAAGCAACATAGGGGATTACATTTTTTTCCCAGTTTTCCTTCCTCCTTGTTTTCTTTCCTCCCACTTTCTTTCCTCTCCCATTTTCCTCTTATCCAAGCGGAGCCTTAGATGCTTACAATTGGCAAGGATTTCCAAACAACTCTTCAACATATCAGACATGTACTTCTTTACCTATTTGTGATTATATGCTCAACTTTCTCAAATCTACAAAAGTATGGAAAATTTCCAAGATATATGTTAATATAAGGAGAAATAGAACTTGCTTTTTGGGCCAGGGTGAAGTTATACTCTACAGACCCTTATTTTTTTGGTATGTCTTCCCTCATATATATACTGATGTCGTATGGGATTATTCAAGCAGCTCCAACAATTAATGCCACCTTAGCTTAAACCACATTAATATCGTTTCGTACAAGAAAATTTTGTTTCATGGTCTGGCACACAAAAATCTTGGAGGCACGTCGGCAAAATATACAAATTCATTGCTTATATGTTTTTCCATTTATTCTTTAAGGTGAAGTTGCAAAAATATCTCTGTATTTTGGTTCAAAGTGTGCCTAACATGGTGGAATTTTTTTGGCCTAGAAATGTTCACATAGTTACCATAATGAGTCAAAAGTGATCATGACGTCGATATACAATAGTTGCCTTAGGTTTTTTAAAGTTGGGGAAAATAAAAGGTGCAAAGTATCCTTGAAGTTTGATCCAAAGTGCATTTATCCTGTAAATGTTTTACCCAAAAATGCTCATGTAGTTACCAAAATTGTTCACTCAATGCATATGTCATTCCTTACCCATATTAGGAGGAAGAAATGCATAAGATAGGTGTGAATGTTCTATTTCAATAGAATGTTTTAAATTGTAAGTTCACAAGCAATTTTAAAAACAGCTAGGAAAAAAGATCATTTTAATCTTAAGCGAATTTTGCATAACACTTTTTTTGCATTCTCATAGGCCTATATATCCAAGGAGGAAGAAAGTTTAAAGCATTAAATTATAGAGGAAAATTGGGTTATAAGTAATTGTTTAGGACTTTGAATCTTCATACTATATTTTCTAAATTTGTGAGCTTAGGTAATTATCATATACTCCCTCCGGTCCTAAATAAAAGACATAATTGACTTTTTTGAAAAATCCTAAAAAAAAGAGAAATAAGTTAATTATAAATTGATTTACCTACTTTTTCCCCTTAAACTAGTTTATTTTACTTATAAACTAATGAATAATCTAAAAATATATCAAATATGTCATGATTTAATAGACTATTTTATAACCTTAACCTCTCCAAAAAAAAGTTATCTAGGTCCTATATTTAGGACCAGAGGTAGTACTTTATTTGATCTGCCAGCATTTGCATAAGATTTCAATACTCTGTTTCTTATTTGTTTGTTTTTAAATTGATTTTGAACTTAAAGTTTTATAAAATATTTTAGTGAAATACTAAACTCACCTTTTAATTTCCTAGATTTCGCAAACTTAGCATGGTTAGTGTATATTGACTGGATAAACACTTTTAACCAATTTTGGTAGCTGCGCGAGCACTTTTGGGCCAAAACAAACTTCACATGTTATGTGCATCTTAAACCAAATTACATGGGCGCTTTTACACCTATGTCCTATTATTTATATATAACTAATGTAATTATAACTCCCAATTTCCTAGTATATACTCCTTCCGTACCTAAATATAAGATCACTTTGGAGAAGTGGATAAGTTCCTAAATATAAGATCACTTTCCATTTTATCCCTATTTTTGCCCAAATTACCCTTATACTTCTTTCAATATTATACTCCCTCCATCTCATCGGCGGCTCACCTGTCCCCCATTGAAACGTGAACAGTGAACATCATCCCTTGCCCAGCGCACCTCTGCCACATCATCTCATCTCAACCCATCAAAACTCTTAACACAAGAGTAATAATCCTCCACCACCCTCTCGTACAAAACAAACCTGAAACTCTCCACCACTCCCATTGTTCATTCTCACCAAATCTATCCTCAACGCCACCGTCATTGGCGGCGGCGGCCGCCGTAACGACCTCTCACAATTACTCGATCGATCTCTCAAGACTTTATATCTCTTTCCAGTTTCCTCCACTCATTCTATGCTAGCTGTCAATTTAAAATATCTCGGGCGAGTTGGATTGGGTGAAGAATTATGAGGAATTTGTTTTGATTGTCTTTGATGCCATGTGGAAGCATGCGAGGGAGATGGTAGAGGCGAGTGGCGAGTTTCTTGGTGTTTGCTAAGGTTTGTTTGGAAATTGATGGGGGCGTGAGTAGTGGCAGTATTTGTATTTTAAATTTAGGAGAGAGGTATTTTGGGAAGACCATGTATTTATAATGTCTTCCTTAATCTCTCAAAATTAGCCAAAGTGATCTTATATTTAGGAACGGAGGGAGTAATATTTTTGCTTTACAATATGCTTTAGTTCCATATAATTTATCAATTTATACAAAAAAATAGTATAACACTAATTGTTGGTACTCATATTATGCGACATGCAATACTCCAGTCATTGCATATATAATTTACTATTCCATTCCATTAGAAAGATCATTTTGATACATAATATATTTTTTGATTAAAGAGTTAGTTTAGCTATCAAAGTATTATACACTACAAGAAATATAAGCTCTAGTCGCAGGTGAAATAACCATGTTGTCGCAGGTTTAATTTAATCGCGACATATACAATATATTGCAATTTGAGAAATTGGATATAATAAAACATCAAACAAGGCTATATGTTGCGGTTTGAATTAATGGCGAAACATACAGAATAAATAGTGATATATATAAATCCATGTCGCAGTTTAAGTAGCGACATGTGTACAAATAAATTTAAAAATATATGCACGGCATGTCAGAACTGCGACAATTAATATAAAGAACTGCGACATGTAATGTGAAAATTTTTAAAAAATATTTAATAACTAACGTTAGGGTTGATTAACCGTGACATTAAGATTCAATAGTTTAAAAAATTGTATTCATAGAAAATATATTAAAGCTTAGTATTGAAACTTATTTTAAAATATATTTATTATTTCATAATTATTACTTTAATGTGTATGTATTACGTTTAAACTTAAGAGAAAAAAAAATCATATTGCAATTGTAAAGGCACGGAATCTGAATTTGCGGATAAAATAATGAAAATAATGAAGAATATGTTGTAAAGAGGACGAAAGAATGAACAAGACAATGAGCATGCATATCACAATAATATTATGCAAGAATTCATAGAAGACCAAAACAGAAATATATAACAAATGGATCGGAGTATGAGGAGTGAAGAATGAACAAGAGAATGAAAAGAGGCCGGGGTAGAATGTGTATACACGCAAAAACTCTATTGTCGTGCCATAACATGTTGTTTCCTAAAAACATTTGCGACATAGTATATATTAACAATAAAAAAAGGAACAATCACATGAGTTCAAACAATTATGTGATTGTTTGTATGTGGCGCAGATTTTTGTCCGACATACTTTATTTTAAAATAATGAATTTAACACAGGTTTTGCACCTCATCATATTTTCAAAATATATTGTTACGCTACAGTTGTCCGACATCATATTTTTTTTTAAAAAAATATTGATGTTACCAAAAATTTGCGCAACATCATTATTTTGTTTTCTAAAAAAATTATGTCATGCTGTAGAGTTAATTGTTGGATTCATCCTCGACCAGAAAGACTTGGATGGCGTACCCGCCTCTTTTGTCACACTACTCTACTCGATAGTTTGTATCCATTGACATTGATACTTTTTTGTGATTGTAGAAGATTTTTTTGTTGGAACCCCCTTTTTTATTTAAAAAAGATAAATGGTTTACTTGCATTGTTGAATAAAGGGTAAGACAGATCAAAGAGGAGTATGAACATCTAGTTGGTTTCTAGAATTTGACATCAAGAATTGTTTTCACACCATCGATCGACACCAACTCATCCACTATCATCCAATGTGTGATAGAATTAAACAGACTAATGAGCAGTAGATTAAATTAGTAAGTGGGTTCACTACCTAAAGATAATAATGTATGTTTGAATTTCAGGTAACTCTCTTAATGGGAAAAATACATCTCTACCTATGTGACAACACTTTTATCTTTTAAGTACAAACTGTTTCAAAGTAAAAAAAAGTTCAAACTGGTGGGTTTTCAATAGACATCAAATTATTAGATGGTGTTAAACAAAAAGTCAAAAACAATGTAATCAAACTAATGTATGGGCTCCCAAATGAAAATATGTAAATAACTCATCTTCTTTTTTTGTGAGATTGGAGAATTCAATTTTGGGAGCATGATGATTATGATTTTTTGATTGTTGAGATCTGAACAGTGAGGGGTGGGTCCTACATTGAAGTCGTGCTTTCTCAAAAGCTGGTCCAATGGACCTACACCTCCCACTTTACTATCCTATCTCTTCTCAGTTCCATCGACACTATTCTTCATCATTCTTGTTTTCGTTTCCATTTTACTTTTCGGTTTTTTCCTCTCAAAACCTATCAATTATTGTGTATATAACTAACTTTTTTTTGCAACCACAACAATGTAAAAAAAATTTCCCACTAGTACTTATATTAATCACCTTTATTTTAATTCCTTGTACATGTATATTTAGAATCAATTTTAAAATTATAAACATAATTTATGATAGATAAATAGATATAATATTTTTAGATAAAATAAAAATAATATTTTTGTTTTATATGAATGTTCTAACCTTTCATGATTTAATAACTCCATCTCCAGACCTAACCTTTCATCCAATTTTGTCTTTAATTGTTTTGATTTCTACACTTATTACATTCTTGTCTTCTATTTGTTGGCTTCTTACGCCATTTTCTCCCTCCTTTCAACCAAACGAATTGACTCTTTCTCCATTAGCTACGTCACTTAGTACTTTGGTCACCTTATCACACTAATTTTTACCACATCAAATAATAAAAATCTACATGCCACATGAAGCTGGCTAGTGCCTAGTAGTTGCCTACTTTGTTTAACTATGATCTATGTAATTGACCAAATTCCTCTCACTGACTAACCTAATTTTTTTTTATCAGCACTGGCTAACCTAAATGAATTATCTCCTCAGAGCATAAATAAATTAGGGTTAATTATATCTTAAGAAGGTTGACTAATTTCACACTGCATTTTCACTTTGTAGCGCAATTTGCACTATAACCTATATCTTATTTAAAGTACTGTGGTTAATAATTCTTTTGTTAAACTGAAAATAGTACTCCCTCCGGTCCTCAATATAAGACCTAATTAACTTTTTCTGGACAATTCTTAAAAAAACAAAATAAGTTAATTATAAATTGATTTACCTAATTTTTTCCCTTAAACTAGTTTATTTTACCTATAAACTAATGGATAATTTAAAAATATATCAAATAAGTCATGATTTAATAACCTATTTTGCAACCTTAATTTCTCCAAAAGTCAATTAGGTCCTATATTTAAGACCGGAGTAGTATTTGTCTATGAGGTTCTTTCTTTGATATTGGATCCAATGTTATGACCTGGTATTTTTATTTTTGAAAAGCATCTTGGTACCTCACAATTCATTGTCGGCTTGTTGCCTAAAAGTTTATTATGAAGGAAGAAATACAGGCTGGGCTTACCGCCTGAATATGGATACCTATTTCAAGCCTCTGTTATATGTTGGGCTAAATTGGGCTTTATGGGCCAGAAATTTTTCCAACTTATTAGCGTCAATTTGGAACTTAGTTGTAAGGTCCAAAAATATTTGGAGATTCCATATCTATGTAAAGAGATGAATCTTCAATTTACGTTGTTCAAATAATTAATGAGCAGTTAATTGAGTTGATAAGTTAAACCTCCCTAGTAATGATAAGACATGTGCTTGAATTCCGTGAACTGAATTTGTTAATAAGTAAGATCCCAAATAATTAACATGTGCTTAATTAAATGGACAACTCTAATTATGTGGTCAATACTCCTACTTCTCAAATCTAATTAGTTAGATACCAATTTACACCAGATTACATAGTGGTGTTTAACAAAAAAAAAATAGTGTTTAATAATACTTCAAATACGTCAATTGAATATTTGTGCTTAGCAAGAAAACTTGCAGGACTTTTATTTTATTAAAAAATGAGGGTAGAGTCACTAGTCAATCAGAAAAATGTGGGAATAATTCTAAGTTTTTCGGTTGATACTGTCTGAGTATAAATTTATGTCAAGTTTTTTTTTTTCATAAGTACAGGCGTGGTTTATTGTACATAATCAGCTGCGCTAAATTGAAACTTGATGCAAATATAAGGGACCAAAAGTATACTTTAGCCTAAAAAAATGCTAACTCAACAAATTTAAATGTTGATTTTACACTAAATTTAAATGCTAACAAATCATGTTTTAATTTTAATGCATGAAAATTTCACACAAAAATGTTTTTATATAAACATATTTTGTCTGCATTTTATTATAGCTAGTCACCGTTTGAATTTCCAAGTCTGGAAATTTAACTAAAATATGGTAGTATAAATTTAGAGGGTTAAATGTACGATTAAACCTAATCAATAAAACATGCAAATTGAATGGGTGATATTTTCAGGCCAATAAAACGGGTACTATGTGTGATTTGAATTGGATGGTGTTGATTGGGTCATTCAACTTAAGGTGTTTCATCCTTATCTTAAAGAGATGGGAGGCATTGAGTTGTTGTTAGTGTCACAGCCTCACAGGGATCTATTTCTGCGGCCATTTATGATCAAAATAAACTCCTTTCCTTTCTTATTGTTATATAGAACATTTTCAACAATTTAATGGCAAATATGTGATTAAATTATTAAACTTGTTTGAAAATAAAAAAAATACCTGTATGGTCCTATATTTAAAGTAAGGTTAAGTGTTGATTATTTTACCCCAAACTTTTAGCTTATGATCATTTTTTCTTGAATTATTCTTTTGTCCAATTCTTTTCCCTATAGGCATTAAATGGAGCAATTTGTTTTAGCAATTTTGCGCTTAATCATTACAATATTAACAAATTAATGTTTTCAACTAAAAAAATTTACAATTAACGTTAGCTTATGAATAGTCAATATGAGTTTTTTTAATGAAATAAGGTTCCATTGTTACAATTTGAAACTTCCATAGTAATGGATAAAATGGAACCTGATGGAAGAAGTAGAGGAATATTTCACAAAGAAAATTCCTTGGGCTACCCTTTTCGGCTATGTGTGTTGGGACATTTGGACCAACAAATGTAGAAAAGTTTTTGAACCTCAACTTACTGATGTGGCTAACAATGGTTATGAGTCTTTTTACAGAGCCTGTTGGGATGAAGAGCTGATAGAAAAATGTATATTCTATGCAGGTGACCAAGGAGGCTTCATTACCAAATGACCATGTCAAGTTAGAAGTCGATGGGCCTGCCAATGACAATGGACTAAGTGGATGCGGAGGTGTAATCAAAGACAAAGAAGATAGATGGATTGCTGGTTTCAGCTGCAAGTTAGTCTCTGTTCCACCAGCTATAGCGGAAGTATTAGGCTTTTTGAATGGCCTCACTATTTGATGGGCGAGAGGTTTTAAGAATATTTTATTGTTGTCTAACTGTATTGAAAGAATAGATTTTTTGCATTAGGGGATGTTATACCAATCACCCCTTTAGAGACATTATAAATGATATCAGATTGATGTTAAGTAGAGATTAACAGGTCATATTTAGTTTAGACATAGGAATATGGAACATATGCAGGAAACAAATTATTGCTTAGTAAAGATGGCTCATACTTTATCTGAACCTTTTCATATCTTTGACCAAGCTCCATCTAACCGTCACTGGGTGGATTTTGATCAAAGAGATTGAACCTTGTACCTTCTTCTTGTAATATAGTAGCATGCACTTTTATTCCAAAAAAAACTTCCATAGTAATTGTAGTACTTTATAGTTTACAAAATCAATTTGAACACTGAGAACAAAATCAATATTAATGAAAAACTACTAAAACAAAATTAAACATTAACTCTTTAAAACTATAAATTACTAATGGGAAACGGAAAAAGAGAGAATAGAGTATCAGCTGCGTGAATTCTGGCAATTGTAAGGTGCCACCGCTCCAAGCGAGAATGGAAGACGGCGATGGAGAGAGTGCTCATGGAAAGAAACAGCAGGAAAGAACCAAATGGAATGGAAACTTGGTGGGAGGACCCTCCTCCTACAAAGACAAGCTTCTAAGTTTAGGAGACTCAGGTTTTTTGGTTACTAATATGGCAGCTTCTGAGGCCATGAATGGGTGGAGAGATTATTTTGAAAAGATGAGTGAGAAACAAAAGCTTGCAGAGACACAAGATGAAGATGGTCTTATTGATGAATCTGTTGTTGAGAATTGGTCTTCGAAGGGGAAACTTCCATCGCTTCAGGTCTCGGCTGAGGAGTATGAGGCTTGGTGTAAACCTTACTCAAAGTCCTTAATCGTGAAGCTAATGGGGAAGTCATTTAGTATGAATTTCTTGAAGCAACATATTGAAAAAATGTGGGGAAGACCAGGAAATCCAATTAAAGTTATGCCACTAAGTAATGGTTATTTAATCGTCTCGTTTACTACAGAAGCAGATCGTGATTTAGCTTTGCAAGAGGGCCCTTGGATGATTGGTGATCATTATCTCCTTGTTCAGCGTTGGCGACCAAATTTTAACCCTTGGAAAGCTGACAATCAAAAGAAAATAGCTGCATGGATTCGCGTTCCTAATCTTCCTTGGAACTGTATAATGTTGAATCTCTTAGGCGTATCGATAACCTTGTCGGGAGGACGCTTAAGATTGATAGAACTACTGCTTTTTCAGAGAAAGGAGGATTTGCTCGTATTTGTGTGGAAGTAGATTTACAAAGGCCTTTACTGCCTGCTTTTTTCCATTTCGGAGAAGAGTTTAAAATTGTTTACGAAGGGTTACACCTCATTTGCTTTACATGTGGCAAATATGGGCATCGTACGGAGAGTTGTCCTTTTTATAAGAAGGACCAAGAGAAATCAATGGCTTCTGAATCTAATAATCCGTCTCAGAATGAAACTGCAACCACAAAGCAGGTTCCATCATCGGACTTGAGCGATAAAGCTTCACCTGAGGTTGTGATGGCGGATAAAGACGTAGAGGAAGCTTCAAACCCGGCGATGGAGGCGGTGAAGAAAGATACGGCGTTGAACGAAATGTTTGGGCCCCACATGGTGATGAGGCGTGATTTTAGCAAGAGGTTACAAAAAAAGGATATTCCTTCTTCAGCAGATTTGAAGCCGAGGAATCAGGGCTCTGCACATGAAGTTAATCAAAAAAAGAAGGAGGTGATTGGTTCAGTTAAGGAAGGTATTGACCTGAATTTTAATGGTGATGCCCAACCATTTAAAACTATGATTTCCCAAGATTATGGGAAGGAAGGTGCGAAGGATTTAAAACAAGAGTGGGTCCGTGTTGGTTCTAAAAGAAAGGTTTTAAATAAGAGGAGGCCACGTGGCAAAGAATATAAAGGTGAGGATTCAGGAAAAGTCACCTCACGTTTTGGCCATTCACCATCTGTTGACTTGCATGGTTGTTCTCTTTCATCAAATCCTTTTGAATTATTAAAAGATGGGCCTTCTATGAACCCAACTTTGTCAAATATATCCAATACACCTCTTGAATTTTCAAGCCCGAACATTGTGCCCAAGCCTCTTGTAAGCTCCTCAAGTGGCTTTCATGATCAAGTTAATGCCCTTGAACGTAACATTACTTCGCAGGAAAACTTTGTTGAGGATATTATTTTGTAGGGACAGGATGTTGCTATTGTGGAAGCAGAAGGGGTATTACCCCAGAATAATTTTAATTATTCTAAATGAATTGTCTAATTTGGAACACAAGAGGGACAGGTTCACGGAATTTTCCTAATCTCATTCGTGAACTAACTTCCTTCTATCATATTGACTTTATTGCTATCCTGGAGACTAGATGTAGTGGTAATAAAGCCTTAAACATTTGTCAAAAATTGGGGTTTCATTATTTTGAGATAGTTGATGCAGATGGTTTTCGTGGAGGTCTTTGGTGCCTTTGGTCTAGCCGTTTTCATTCCATTAAGGTTGTCTCTAAGCATTCTCAATTTATCCATTTACAGATGGAGGATACTAGAGGACAATTTTGGTGGTTTACGGTGGTTTATGCAAGTCCCTCTCCTCATATAAGACGAGCATTATGGAGAGACTTGAGTATGGTTCAAGTTCGGAGTTCTGAGCCTTGGTGCATTGCCGGGGATTTTAATGCTACTTTAGCTGTTGATGATAGGAATTCTTTGAATGGTGTCAGTATGCCTGATCAAGAATTTATTTCTTTTATTCAAAACATGCAGCTTAATGATATTGGTTTTATGGGCCCTAAGTTTACCTGGAAGAGATCAAATGTTGAGAGTAGAATTGATCGTGTTCTTGCTAATTCTAATTGGATTGATTGTTTTAATGATGCTACTGTTACTCATTTACCTTTTTTTAAGTCTGATCACAGACCTCTTCTCCTAAGATTAAATGGGTTTAATGGTACTAGGGTCTCTAAAGGACCTTTTAGATTCATCGCCTCCTGGATATTACATAATGATTTTTCTGACTTTGTTAAACTTCATTGGTCGGGCGAGTCCTCTTGGAATGATAATATGGCAGCATTTTCTTCTTCATGTTGTGTTTGGAACAAAGAAGTCTTTGGTCACACATCGAGAAGAAAACATATCTTACTTCGTCGTTTGGAAGGTATTAGCAAAGTGGAGGCGAGGGGTGTTCTTCCATCTCATTTACTCCACCTTCAGAAACAGTTGTGGCTTGAGCTTGATGAGGTACTTCTTCAAGATTCTCTCTTATGGGCTCAAAAAGCTAGGAATGATTGGCATTTATTTGGTGATAGAAATTCCAAATTCTTTCATCAGAAAGCTAATGGGAGAAGAAGACGTAATTTTATTGGGGCTCTTCGTGACTCTAATGGTATTTGGATTTACGAGACTGAAGAAGTAAAATCTTTAGCTACATGTTTTTTCAAAACACTATTTACTGAGGATATGCATAGTCGGGATCCTTTACAGTGTATCTATAACTTTCCGATGTTTTCTCCTCTTCAAGCACAAATGATTGGCCGTGATGTTTGTAAGGAAGAGATTAAGCGTACTCTTTTTAGCATGGGTGCTTTAAAGGCTCCTGGTCCTGATGGTATAAATGCTTTATTTTATCAAAGTCAATGGGAGATTGTGGGCCCTTCTATATGTGATTATATTCAAAGGATTTGGCATAATCCTTCTATTATTGCAGAGATTAATTCTACCTTTCTAGTGCTTATTCCTAAAGTTGATCATCCGGAAGAGGTCAAAGATTTGAGACCTATTGGCTTGTGCAATGTTATTTTAAAGTTGATTACTAAAATCATTGCTAACAGGTTAAAGCCACTTATGCAGTCGATTATAAGCCCCACACAATGTAGTTTTGTTCCAGGGAGACATAGCTCAGATAACATTATTATTGCTCAGGAGACTATGCATTCTATGCGTTTAAAAAAGGGTAACAAGGGAATGATGACCATCAAGATTGACATGGAAAAGGCTTATGATAGATTGAATTGGAATTTCCTGATTCTTTGTTTACAGGATCTAAATATTCCAAGAAATATTATTGACATTATATCCAATTGTGTTACATCTCCTTCAATGCAGATTTTGTGGAATGGAGAGTTATCTGAGAAATTTAGCCCCTCGAGAGGAGTAAGCAAAGAGATCCTCTGTCTCCTTATCTTTTTGTTATTTGCATGGAAAGACTAGCTCACTTGATCCACGAGAAAGTGGAGAAGAAGCTTTGGTTCCCTATTACTCTTAGTAAGCATGGTCCTCCTATTTCTCATTTATTTTTTGCTGATGACATTATTCTTTTTTTTGAAGTGTCAATACAGCAAGCTATTATTATCCGAGAATGTTTGAATGACTTTTGCTCTAGCTCTGGGCTTAAAGTTAATGCTAGCAAGACGAGGATTGTTTTTTCAAATAACGTGAGTCATTATCGAAGGCAGGAGATTAGTGATGTTCTTGGCTTTCAATGGACCGAAGATTTGGGCAATTACCTTGGTGTGCCTTTGCATCATAATAGAGTCAATAAAGAAAGTTTTCAGTATATGGTGGATAAGGTGAATTCAAGGCTGTCTAATTGGAAAGCTAATTCTCTCTCCTTGGCTGGTAGACACACTTTGATCTCATCTGTTACTTCGGCTATTCCTAGCTATGCTATGCAGACATCTTCTATGCCTATTTCCACTTGTGAATCTCTTGATAAGCTTAATAGAAATTTCTTATGGGGTTCTTCGGAGCAGAATAAAAAAATCCATTTGATTGCGTGGGACTCTGTTTGTTCCGCTAAGAAAAATGGAGGTCTTGGTTTACGCCACACGAGATACCAAAACCAAGCTTACATGTCTAAGCTTGGTTGGAGCTTAATCCATCGAAGGGATGCCTTATGGGTCAAAGTCATTCGAAGCAAATATAATTGTGGAGATGACTTATTGCCTGCTATTGATAGAAAGAGACAAGGCTCAAATGTTTGGAGTGGTATTAATAAGGCTTGGGAGCATGTTGAGTCAGGCATTGAAGTGGACTCTTCTCAAGGTGTCGTCAGGTGGAAATATTCTAATAGTGGTTTATTCACTATTAAATCTGCTTATGATTCTATCATGAAGGAGGAGGTTTCGAATGAGAAAGTGTGGGGTATACTTTGGAAATTGCCCATAATCCAGCGCTGTAAGTCTTTCTTGTGGCTTGCTTTTCATAATAAATTGCTTTCAAATGAGGTTAGATTGAACAGGAATTTATGTGCCGACACTACCTGTAAAGCATGTGGGGATTCTCTTGAGTCTCTTCTCCATATTCTTAGAGATTGTGGTGCTACAAGAGACTTATGGATGAGCATTATCAAGCCTTCCTCTTGTCAAAGATTTTTTAGTCTTGACTTGAAGGAGTGGCTTCATATGAATATTCTTCAATCTAATTTTTTTGATGGTGAGAACTGGAGTGCTAAATTTGCAACTTTATGTTGGCTCATATGGAAACGGAGAAATAATTTCATATTTGAAGATATTACAGAGACTAACATTAATCTGGTTTTCAAGTGCAATTCTATGCTGGTGAATTTATCTCAAGCATCCAAGAAGCTTAGTGAGATTAATCTTAATGGTCTTCTTCATACTGATTCTTTTGCTGGATGGTCTCCCCCTCCTCATGGTAGTTTCAAGCTAAATGTAGATGACTCATTTTCTCCATCTATAGGTTCCGGATGTGGGGGAGTTTTACGGAATTCTCTAGGAGCTTATCATGGAGGTTTCATGTTCAAATTTTCGGATGGGGATAGTCTCGGGGCAGAGCTTAAAGCTTTTGTGCTTGGTCTTGAATTTGCTTGGATAAAAGGTATTCAGGACCTCATTTTAGAATCAGATGTAGCTGAAGTCATTCAATTAATAAATTATGGTGCTCCTTCTCACCATCGTTATTCTCCTCTTATTCAACACGCTAGGGAGATGATTGCTTATGATTGAGTTGTTAATCTTTCTTGGATATCTAGAAGTAGAAACCAAGCAGCTGATTGTCTAGCCAAAAGAGCTCTTGATGTAGAGTTAGACTATCATTTTGTGGATCAACCTCCTAATGTACTCTGGATTGTCCTTGAGAAGGATTGTCCTAGGCATCCCTGTGTTTTTTAGTTTACAGTTGTAATTTCCCTTACTGTATAAAAAAAAAAAAACTATAAATTACTTCTTGACAAAGTGAAAAGCAACTTTGCCTCAAATTTCAAGTATTTATTAATTTTATAATAAACATTCTTGATGACAAATAACTAAATCGCTCATTCTTTCTAGAAGGTATGACAACTAGTGGATAATGTATAAAAAAGAGTGGCGACACTAGATGTTTTCCGCTTATGTGCCATTTACACAAAAATGGAGAGATTTAAATTTCCCTCCCTCTCTCATACTTTTCTATTTGGTTTTCTTGTCTTTTGTTTTTGTTTTTGTTACTCCCACACAACGATACATTTGGCAATACCAACACAAACACAAACATTTTGAACTTTATATTAAAGTTAACCCTTCAAGCATTTTCAATATTTACAAAGTTCAAATTCAATGCTTTATTGTCATAAAAAATCAATGAAAATTATATGTATAATTATAAATTTTCAATTAAAAATAATTTCATGAGAAATATACCAAATAGGAGGCAGAAAAATACAGTATTAGATAAGCTATGAGTTTTTTATTTCTCTTCCTTCCCTTTCCTCATTTATGGTGATGTAGCCATCACTGATTGTCTGATTTCATCAAGCATTGCCTCGCCTCTCAATGTAGATATTCTAAAGTCGTTGCACTTATCTTTATGGTTACTCTAAATTCACTTTAAAATCCAGTGTCAATAAATGGGCACTTTTTTTTACTTAAAATTATACTATGGAGATAAAAAAACTTGAAAACCTAATTGGTTTCTTCTCTGTTTTTAGGTTACCAAGCGGTGAGGTTTTATTCCAAAGAGAAATTTAATTATTAAGCTTGAAATGTGAGCAGTATAGTCAGAATAACATAATATGATATCGATCATTGATCGGGTTAATATAGTCTTTCATGTCTAAGATTTACTGACATTTTGTTTTCAGTCCTTCAATTTAAATAAAAAAATTGTAGTTTTCAATTTTTGATTTGTTTATGACATTGATGCAACAAGTTAAAAACCTAGATCATTATGTCTTTAGAAGAATGGAAACCTCTCATTCAAAATTTGAGGTGTGGAAACTAAATTAAGGGTAAAATTTACAGGCAATGTCTATTTTCTATTGGTGTGATCTCCAAACTCATATTTTATTGAAAGCAAGCAAGAGAAATTTTGAGAAATAATCATCTTTTTTGTATGTGTAACATTAGTTTAATAAGATTTTAGTAGTTACATAACAGTTACAACTTAAAGCATCCCAATGTGGAATGAAAAAATCATGGGCTAAACTTATTTACTAGCAACCAATTACCAATAAGTAATTTGTTGAGTTGGTAAGTATGCTTCAACAAATAGGAGCCAGATTACAAGCGGTGTTTAACAAAAAGAAACAGCCATGTAAAAATTCAATATAATTAATCCTTACAAATATCAAATGGGTTACTATCAGTGCCGTACAAAGTCTTTCATCAACTAACATATTATTGTCGCTTGCATCCAAATGGAACAAACAATTTTCTGAAGATAGAAGATGCGCCCCAAGTTCGGATATTTTTTTTTGAACACATTTTCGGACCAAACACAACATATGTATACCCCACAAAACCCCAAGTTCGGATATGGTTTATCTAGTTAGTTCAAATATGGTTTATCTAGTTTTCGTATATTTTGTTTTTGGCCAATAAATATTTGGCGTGACAGTTTTGAGTCTTTGTCATTATTCCCTTTCATCAATTAATTACTACCATTTTACTCAGTTAAAGTAAGATGTTTTTTTTTTGCCTTCCATTAGTAAATGGTTGATATTGAAAGTATAGCTCAAACCGGCCACATTTTTATAAAATTTATTCAAATTCATGCAGCTAATACTGTTTTAATTTGTTAATGAGACTACTATATCAATGCTTTAAAAGCAAATGCATGTTAAAAATTTACTAGATAATCCATTTAAATACAAGTTAAAAATTTAAGACACAGTTCCATTTATTTTTCTTTACCAGCGAGATAATCCATATATTGGTACTGATACTTCATTCAATTTTGATTTTAATACTCAAAGTTTAAAATCTCATAATTAAACCATTTATTTTATTCAATTACCAATATTATGTTATCTACTTTATTCTTTTTTTTATACAGGTTATCTACTTTATTCTAGTAGTATTATTAGCCTTTGATAGGGCTTGAATTTTATTATAACGTTTATCCAAGAGAATATGTCCATCTATGACTTCAGCATCAACGACAAGAGTTTCTATCCCCCACAACCTCTTAAGCCAAGTTCTGAGAAAGCAAACCACGATCATTTACATGTAAATGATCAGAGAAGCAAAATTGATTTCAAAGAGTAATCAGATCAATACAAAAGATGTGGGTAGAACCATTGACCACTGTCATTTTTTAATGACACAATTCCTCTCAACCATAGTCTCAAATTCAAATATGTAGTTCACTCAAAAAAATTCCAATATGTAGATAAGACAATGTCAAATTTCGGTGCCACTCAAAAAGAAAATAAGACAAGTATAAATGTATAAGATTAAGAGAGGTGCGAATTCTATATGGATAACCTGTATCAAAATGCAACTTTACCAAATGTATGATCTATCACCATCATCAATAACAGCCGTGCATCCACACTATACATTACCCCACACATTCATCAATCATTAAAAATCCAGACTTTTTCTTTCCTTCAAAGAAAATCTCCAATTTTCCCTAACCCCTTTTTGCAAATCCTCAATTCTCACTTCACCCACTCCAACCACCATCCTTTGCAACCTCATACCATCATTCTGCACACTCTCCCATTCCCACACTCCGGCCACCTCATCCCCCAAAATCACCCATTCCGGCATCGCAGAATTATACAAAAACACCGAATCCCCCGCCGCCGCCATCGATACCGACGACACCCACCCTCCTTCCCCTTTCAATTTTGCCACCATCTCCTCCGGCACCTCACACAATTCCGACAACCCGGATCCCAATTCCGGCCCAAATCCGCCTCTCACTTCCCACAATTTCACCCCTTTCATATCCTCCGGCTCGCCGATCAGCCCCACCACGATCATGCGGCGGCGCGTGGATCCGGTGACGGTGGAGTACACGCGCCGGTCGCCTGGCCGGAGGTTGTACGGCCCATCCCACGTATTTTTGACTGGATTGAAGGAGTACGTAACGCCGGAGATTTTCTCCGTCACGTGCATTTTCTCGCCGGCGACGGCGACGGACAGCCACGTGGAGGTTGCAGACCCCTTGAGGATCTCCGGCATAGACCGACAAGCCGACCAGGTGTTTGTATTCAAGTCGAAGACCTCCACCGCGAGTGGGTCGTCCTCAAAGTCGCACGCGCCTCCGGCGACGACGATGTGCTGGCCGACGAGCGCGACAATGGGGTCCGTGCGTGACACGCGCGGGGCGTGCGCGTGGTGCCAGGTGAGGTGGATGGGGTCCACGGAGAAAGTGAAAGCCGCGGAGGAGAGAGTGTAGAGGAGAGAAGAGTTTGATGATCGGACGGAGGCGGGCCTGACGGCGGAGGGTGGTTTGTGAATCTCAACCCACGCGCGGGAACGAGGGTCGTAAGCGCGCGTGGTGATCACGTGCGGGGATCTTGTATTATATGTGTAGACTATGAGCCATGGCTTGATGGGGTTGAGATGATTAAGGGAAGAGTAAACTGCGAGGTTCCAGGATTTTGACACGTGGAGGAAGGGGACGAGGTTGATGAGAGGCACGTGTGAGAGGATGGATTCTAAGATGTCTCCATGGATGGGAGCTTCTGCTTCTCTCTCTACTCCAGTGGACATGATGGTATGAAAGATTGATTGCTCTGTTTAAATGGCTATGAGAAATTGAGGATGATGATGATGAAAATGTGTCATTTGAGGAGGTTTATATAGTGGAGAAGTGAAAGTGACATGTTGGATATTCCCATTCATTATGTGCCACGTGTAATGCACTGCTATATCTTTTGTTTTTGTTTGTGCTTCTAGAAAACATTGTTGGAGACTTGGAGTTTTTTTTTTTTTGAACACAGGAGACTTGGAGTTTTCACTTGCCTATCTTTGAGCTTTTTATTCTTTTTAATGAAAACGTATACATCATCTGCACAAACTAATTTTACTGGCTGAATGACTGAATCGTTGCGACTTGCAACTAATAATTATTTTCCGTGATAATTCATGCACTTGTTGTTATATTTATGGAGAGTTTTAAATAGGAGGAATATGGTATGGTTAGTTTATATGAATCTTAAACCCGTGGGTTTCAAATTTCAATAAAATCGTGATAGGAGTGAAAGTTCTTATTATGAGATAGAAATATGTATATAGTATATGTTTAATTCGTGGGTTTCAATAAACTCGTGATCCAAAAAAAGGAGTGAAAATTCTTATTGTAAACAAGAAATATGCTTATAGTATATAATTGGGTTAATGTGCATTTGTAGTACTCTAGAATATAGCAAAGTGTACCTAGCGTAATATACAATATTGTGGTCCATTTGTGATAACCAAGAATTATTTTTGTGGCTTATTTAGTACCGACGTTAAATAAGTCAAGTTTGACCGTTATGTGTCAAATTTTGACCATTAAATTGTGGGGTAAAGGAGCATTTTCAGTACTCTAGAATATAGTAGGAGCACCAAATATAATATACAATATTTAGTCCATTTATGATAACTAAGAATTATTTTCATTGTTTATCTAGTAATTCGTTAGCTAAAACTCACTTTTGTAAGATAAAATCTGATGTGACATAATGATGTAATATATGTATGTTGAAATGACAATTTAATGAACATTTATTTTAAGTTTATAACTATGTAATAAGATAAAAGTAACTCTTCTTCTATTACATCATAGAACCATTAATTCGGGTCGAGCCAGTATGGCCAATCCATTTTAATTCGGGTCGAGCCAGTATGACCAACCTGTTTTAACTCAGTAAGGCCAACCTATTTAGTTTATGATTTTTTGCTTACTTTTTTTATATATGTAAAATACTAATGACTTATTAGTTTATACATGCATGATATTAGGATATTCTATGGATCTTTATAACTTTATAGTGTTTAATTATTTGACACTTTGAATAATATTGTGATTTAGTTGTTTATGGTGTTTAAATATTGTATATTATGTTTGATGCTCCTTCTATATTCTAGAGTACTGAAAGTGCTCCTTTACCCCACAATTTAGCGGTCAAAATTTGACACATTATGGTCAAACTTAACTTATTTAACGTCGTTACTAAATAAGCCACGAAAATAATTCTTGGTTATCACAAATGGACCACAATATTGCATATTATACTATGTGCACTTTGCTATATTCTAGAGTACTAAAAATGCACCTTAACCCTATATAATTAAGTAAGAAACACAAAATATAAGTAGGTAACAATATGTAACTTAAATATATTTTTAAAATGAATAGTTGATATTAAATATCAACATTCATATTTTATCAAATTCGATAAAATTACAAACAAATTCATTGAATACAAGAGTAAAAATAATTAACATGAATTTGTAATAAGTTGACAGATTTATTCATTTGGATAGCAACGTGAAAATGTTGAAATTAATGTGCAAACTATTATGGGATTTATTGAGTTATTTCACAATATACGGACTTAAGTAATTCGTAACACATTTTAGTTAATAAAAACATAAAAACGATAAAATTATAGAGTTAACTCATAAGTTTGACGACTATATTCACGAGATTGCCATATATTGAAGTCATATTGTTGAAATTGATTTTGTTTTTATTTGGATAATGCATCTCTTCCAATTCATTGATGTATATTCAGTATTAGAGTGAGAAATATAAATGGTTCTATGATTTTTCTGCTGTAATTCATTATAAATTACTCGGTTAAAATCAGAATTTCTAGAATGGTTCAAAGTCTTTGTATTACACATAAATAAGTTATTTATAGATTATAAATAGAAATGCTACGATATACTTAGTTGGGAAATGGGATACATCATAGTACATGCGTTATGCGTACACTTATTTACTTTCCCCTTTTTTTCTTTTTTCCTTCAAAAAATAATATCCAAATAGGGAAAGTTTTCATTTCTTCATTAACATACAAGAGTTAATACAACTTTTGATGATTAAACTTTCACATTTCAAGTAATTTTGGTTTTTATCCCTTAACTTTCAATCAATGGTTTTGGTTAATAAATTTTCTCTTAATTTTGGTCTTGATCTCTTAATCTTGAAATTGTTTCGGTCATTGAAATTTCAATCCTATTTGATGTAGGTTTTTGAACTTAAAGAAACTTGAAAAATTAGGGATCAATAGTTATTAATGGCACAAAGTTTTATGGACTAAAACATGCAGACCTACATTCTAGGACTAACTCCCAAATTGACCAATTCAAAGACCAAAACCACTAATTTTACAGTGCAGGAATAAAAATCAAAATTGACTAAAAGTTTAAGAACCAGATGTTTATTTTTTCAACTTATATATATTCCCTTCTCTTTAATATAAAACATATTTATATACAAATTATCTTGGTTCTTAATATAAGATATATTTTTAATTATCGTCAATGTTTATTTTAAATTGCACATATTGATAATCCCTCAACATTAATCAAGTAAACAATATTGAAGATTCAAGGAAGATGGTTATGATATTTTTTAAAAATGTCACATTAACTAATAATTAACAAATATATTTAATTTAATTAAATTTAGATAAATAAATAGAACATTTTGGAATAGAGGAAGTAACTCTTCGATTGCCTTCTGATATAATCCAGCATCATTGCACCATTTAGGTGACATTGAATTTCTTTTGATATAAGAGAAAATGAATTTACACCTGATAACTTCCAATATTGGCATCATCCATCATTCATCTATGATAACTTTCAATATTGGCATCATTCATCTATGGATAACTTCCAAAAAACATGGTCAGGCATGAAAATCATAATATTGATATATTAACACTCAAGAGAGGAACATTTGCAATGGACATGACTTGTTGACTTTAAATGAATCCAGGAAACATTAATTACGTTAATTTATCATTTTTAAAATACCTGAATCGTCTTTTTAATTTCTCATTTATACTTTACTATTATTGATAGAGCATCGATTGATATACTTAGGGGAAAATGATAACAAATCATTGGATTCATATGCTTTTTACATGCTTAATTGGGCTATTATTTTTTTAAGGCTAAAATATACTTTTGGTCCCTTATGTTTGCATCAAATTTCAATTCAGTCCTTTATGTTTGGAAAGTGCACTTTCAGTCCTTTTTTGTTAACACCGTTATTTTAACTTAAACGAAAATGTTAATTTAACCATTTTAAATGATTATTTTATAATGAAATTGGAAAAAAATGATAAATTTTGAAGATATAAGAATATTTACACTCAAATATTTATTCTGAACATTTTTCAGTATTTAATAACCATTTAAAACTGTTAAGTTAGTATACTTTAGCCTTTTTTTAAAGATGTGATATTGGTTTAATTGTTTGTAATTTGATATCACAAACCCTTAAGTGAGATGAGCATGAAAGTGAAACTAATTGGCCTTAATCAAATATATATCAACTAACATAAGTTGATTTTAGAGCCTGTTAATCTTTGTTTGTTGCATATTTTCACTTGTAGGGTCCTTGAGGACCAAGTATGGTAGAACCAGACCCTTCTGGACGAGAAGAAGCAAGAAAAAGGGAAATTTGCATTCTAGTCCCTGGGAAGGGAAATTATTACTGGAAGGTCCCTACACATTCCAAAATAATTATCAAGTCCTTTGGGCCTTTCCTGCAATTATTTGCTTATGTGCAATGACCATTTTGCCCTTATGAAAGCATAAAAACCCAAAACATGCACAAGATAAAATTCACATGGGATGGGAGGGACTAGTCAGGGACTTACTACCGCGGGTGTGCCTACTTGCTACCGCGGGCTTGGGGACTTGCTACTGAGACGTTAAGTGATCAACATTCCCTTCCAAGTGTCATTCATATCTGAGGGCCCTTTAATTTAGCCAGTGACCACTTTTTGTTATTCCCCCGATATGTGTCACACCATGTTTTTCAAAAACCATTTTATTCACATGGGATGGGAGGGACTAGTCAGGGACTTGCTATCGCGGGTGTGCCTACTTACCGCAGGCTTGGGATGTTACACGCCACCAACCTGTAATGGCGCCCAAGTGGCGCCCAGATGGTGCCCGGGGGCGCCAAACTGATCATTTCCCCTTTTTTGCCCTTTTTTTGCTTTTCTTGCTTCCTCATTCTTGTGCTTTGCTTCCATGATCTCTTTGAGTGTTTTCTTCCATTAACCTACAAAAAATTAATACTTGAAGTAGCATCACAAAGTTCTAAAAAAGATGAATGACAATAAATCAAGTTAAATATGACAAAATTGCCCTTAACTAGAACAAATTCCAACAACTTAAGCAATAACTAGAATCTATGCTAATTAGGTGCAATTATCATCAAAACATGCATTAATTCAATGGATTTGACCATGAAAAGATATGCAAATATATGGTGCAATCAAATGGCAATCTCTATCATCATTCTAAAGATCAACCAAACGCTTATTTATGGTAATGATTGCCCCAAGAACATGGCTAAGAATAGCATGAAAATATAGGAGAGAAGTTTGACTCTTGTGGTAATTATAATTAGTGAGTGTGTACCTGATGAAATGATTAAAAATCTAGAAAGTCAGCAATTAAAGGTTTTTTTTCAAAATAAAAAAACAGATCAGATCCTTATTAAAGAGTAAGAAATAGAAATACAGAGTGCATTATGAATTAATAAACATGCATTAGTCCAGTTTTACGTCTTTTTCCCAACAGAAGCAAAAGGCAGTACACAATCAAATTATCATAATAAAATAATTCAGTTCCTTTAATTTACCAAATGTCAAGAAATTAATTTAGTTGAAAGTGATTTAAATAAATAATTTATTCCAAATATATTCCATGTCGATAAAGGAAATCTCGCTTATAAATTTGATGTTTTGTTTACAATAAAGATAGAAAAAATTAATAAATATTTTTAAAAAAATTATTTTTCTAATAAAACATTACCAACATATTGCACTTCAATTCTGTGATGAGAAGGACGAAGTTTTCAGTTATAAAATTGGATTAATATGATCTTTGGTCCCTATATTTTGGTCTCATTTTGGCATTGTTCCATTAGTTTCGAACAATGGTTGAAGGTCATGATTCAAACAATTGATTTTGTTGGGTCATTGACGTAATAATTTCGTTAAAAAATTATATATGCAAATACAATTGATATAATTTGATTGAAATTGGAAAAAGGTTGTTAAACCTTATCTAACCACTAGCTCAATAGCATGTGACAATCTAAAAGCATATTAATATTGGCCTAAAATGGATAAAACAAAGAGTTGGTCCAAATCATGAACCAAGCCAGCCGCTTTTGTGTTTGGTCACGACAGCTTGGTTCGACTCTAAAAACCATGGTTTCAAAAAGAGGTTTTTGTCCCTAAAAATATACTTAGTTTATAAGGTTAGCCCTTTACGTTTATAAAGGACCTAATGATGTTAGCTTTTGCTTATGTGTCAACTAACACTATTTTTTATTTTTATTTAAGCTAAAGTATACTTTTGGTCCCTTATGTTTGCATCAAGTTTCAATTTAGTCCTTTATGTTTGGAAAGTACACTTTTAGTCCTTTTTTGTTAACACCGTTAGTTTAACTTAACGGAAAATACTAACTTAACAATTTTAAATAGTTATTAAATACTGAAAAAATGTTCAGATTAAAATATTTGAGTGTAAATATTCTAACATTTTCAAAATTTATCATTTTTTGTCCAATTTCATTATAAAATAATCATTTAAAATTGTTAAGTTAACATTTTCCGTTAAGTTAAACTAACGGTGTTACAAAAAAGGACTAAAAGTGTATTTTCCAAACATAAAGGACTAAATTGAAACTTGATGCAAACATAAGGGACTAAAAGTATACTTTAGCCTTTTATTTATTATTGCCACTTTAAAGAGACAAATATGTCAAATTCATCTCGAAAGTATACCACAAATTTCAAGTCACATTGGACGAAGCTTCTTTTTATCTCTATTTCACTTTGATAGTTCTAAAATGGAACAATGATACCCCATGCCATTAATAATGTTAATTTTTCATGTAATCCTGCGTGACATCGTTGACACATAAGTAAAATAGTCAAAATTAACAATGTTGACACACGAGACAATAATGCTCCATTTTAGAACTTTTAAGGAAAAATCAAAATTATAAAAACTTTTAAGGTGGAAATGAGATTTATGACACACATGTGTGTATAAGGTTAAAAAGTAAAAACTGGAAGCCTATTGATATAGCTTAAGGGTATATAAAAAAATGGAAGATATAATTTAGGGTTAATACATTTTTCTTTCTTTGAATATTCACTTAATTTTTATTTTGGTCTTTGAACTTCAAAATTGGTGGTTTTAATCTTTGAATTTTTTTTTAATATTTATCCGTGAACTTTAAAATTTGTGGTTTTAATCATTTAACTTCAATTAATCTTTGTCTCAATTCTTGAACTTTCTGTCAATTTTAGTTTTGATCCTTTAGCTATATAAAGACCTTGAAAAATCAGGGACAAATAATTTATAAATAGCAAAAAGTTCATAGAACAACACAAAAAATTTAAAGTTATGAGTCAAGACCAAACCTAACGCTGGAGGAACAAAATCACCGATATTGAAATTCATGTGTCAAAACCTAAATTAAGTAAGAGTTCAAGAACCAAAAGTTGTATTGACCTTTGATTAATTCATCTAGTTAAGTTACACACACAACTAGTTAAAAATTAGTCTCCATAAGAACATCCATAAGACTCGTTTTTAATTTGTTGCTTTTATATACTGCTCATATATGTATATGTAACATCCTAGAAAAATAGGCATTAATAAATTAAATAATAATAATAATAAATAATAAATATAATCATAGTTATAGTAATTAATATATATACATATAATTATATTTCTATAGTTAGTGTATAAATATGTAATCGAATAATTCCTATGATAACCTCTTAAAAGTAGTAGTAATAATATTAATAGTTATAGTAAATATGTGTGTGTGTGTGTGAATAAGTTGTATTTATATCTATGAAAAACTCTTTATAGTTAGAAAGGAAATAGAATGAGTGAGGTAATTTATACATCATCACTCTAGAAGGAAGGGAGAAGTAACTAGTAGAGAGGAGATGTCAGGAAAATTCTAGAAGTAGAAAATGGGAGTTTGACTAAAAGAGTTAGGATACATGTCAAGAATATAGAGACATTTCTAGAGTTAGAAAGGGGAGGTTAACTAGTGTAATTTATGGAGGAGGAAAAGAAAGGAGGGATGAATTGTTAGAGATAATGAATAAGGGAGATTAACTTAGTTGACTTGAAGAAGAAGATAGAAAAGGGAGATGAATTACTTAAACTAGAAAATTCTAGAAAAGAAAAAGGGGGATGATCTAGCTGTCTTGAGGAAGAAGATAGTAGGAGGGGATGAACTAATTAACTTTAGAAAGCTCTAGAACATTAAGGGGGGAGTGATCTAATTGTCTTGCAGAAAAAGAAAGAATGGTACATGGAATGGGCTTAAAGAGACTTTAATAAGAGTAAATTGTAACAACGAATCAAGCCTCTAGGAACTACTATAAATAGGTCTAGTGGTGAAAAGGAAAAATGACCACAACCAGAAAGAGAAATGAGAGTGAAGAAAAGAAAGTCCATCTTCTAAGTTCTTAAATGTAAGATTTTTCTTACTGAGTATAGCCTACTCCTACCCTTACTTGTCTCAAATTCATCACTGTTACTAAATATGTGTTTCCTTATTTTCCTATCTTTCCTATTCGGACATGGAGAAGCAATTGCTAAGGATTTGAGTTTGCTTTACTCTCTCTGTTACTTTTGCATTTTCACTTCTCTTTGCTCACGCATATATATATATTTTATGGTCTTCTCTGTGCAAACAATACATGAGTATCTACACTTCTTATTTGATTGTTTTTCTTTCTTCTCTTTCTCTTACCTCATCCTTATCCATGTTATTCATTTATTTGTTTCTTTCTTTGATACATACAATGAGCATTTTTTTTACTGCGCGTGAGAAGCATTGCAATTGTGAATATTATATTCTTTTTATATTAATTTATGATCTGTTTTGTTTTACTTATACACTAATACACGTACGTTTTCCCTGAACATGTCTATAAAGTGATTATTTCCTATGACATTTATATATATATTACTTTATGTGCATATAAGTATGTGAATATTATTATAAATATATATACAAAATGATTTGTTATGGATGATGATGAAAAGTAAAGGGTAAGAACTTTATTAATCATTTATTTTAACATTTAATTTACTACATGAGAATTGCAGAGCCGTAAGGCTATGTGACTGCTGCGTGCAGTTTTGATGTGTATTATGATGTTGTGGATCCACACTAGGGGACGCCCTAGTCATCATGTGATAAAGAGTGATGTGATAAAGAGTTATGTGAGAATGATATTGTGGTACTAATTCTCATATAGTATAATTATTTGTTAAAGTAAAGAAAAAAAAATTACGTTTTCCGTTTGATATTAACGGCTGGAACATTATTTGTTTAAAATTATGGTATACTCACTTTTCGTAATGTTCCAGATGCTTATCACCGAAGTTAAGGTAGTAATTGAATGGATGTGGTATGGAAATATATGCAAGTAATTCAGAACATCCAGATGATCTCTAGCTACCCGGAACCCCCACCACCTCCACCACAACTATCTCCAATACCACTATCAAGCCCACTTGTTCTATATAATAATTATGTTCAGAACTTCTTTGCACCAGACCAAGACCTCCTTAGTGTTTTCCCTCCCGAAGGAATAGTTATCGAAGCCCTTGAAGTTACCCCACCAGAAGTCATCAACCTTGAGGAACCCTAGAAGCAATGATGGAACTGAAGCAAATTATATATATATATATATATATATATATATATATATAAGAAGTTGTATTTGGTTTCTTTTTATTTTTATGAAGTGTGTTTTTATAAGTTGTGTACTGTACTACAAAGACTTATGTAATGAATAAAGATTATTGATATTTTATTCTCTTCCAATTATTTATATTTTTATACATTTTATCTATTTTCTTCAAATATATATATAAGAAAAATCATAAATAGGATAGGGGTTTTACATTTGGTATCAGAGCCTAATGATCCTATATCATAGTATTTTCTCATATAAATATATACTACTTTGTTAATACATTCTTTTTCACAAATTCTTATATTTTGATTATTGATCATAGTATTTTCTCAAAATATACATATATAAATATATACTATTTTGTTAATACATTTTTCACAAATTCTTATATTTTGAATATTTATAAACTTTATGTTTTGAAGACTTTTGTAAATATATTTTTCTCTCTTTTTGGTAACATTATTTCTTTGGCTAGTTCCATCAACCTATGTTAAACCTTCTCCTCTTAACCTCACTTGTCCTTCTCACCAATCTCTCTACCTTCAATATATTCCACATACCCTATTCATTAAGCATTGAAAGATTTGCACCTCCAGGGAAAACCTTATAAACATTTTATTCTTTCTCTCCTTGATTATTTGTTCAGCGGGCTAATTGTATAGTGGTTGAGAGAACTTACAAACTCACATTGGAATGTTCTTGTGTTTTGCATAGTTGATGTATTATATAGTGATTTGTTATATATTAGTAATGGAGGTATATGCATGTAACTTTTTATAATTGTTTAGTGTATTTCGAAATTTCTTTCTATGATTGTCTTCAAAATTTCTTTTAAGTCTTAAAATGTGTGTTCAAATTTGTGTTGAAATGATATGAAATTTTTTCAAAGCATGGGAATCATGATTGCTAGATGCAGTGACCTTATGTGTAATTTAATTAAGTACTCATAAGCATACACTACATAATTACCACAGTATATATATGGGTGCGTGCCTAGATTTATTACTTATATAGATGTGTGTGTTTATTTAGTTATTTTTCTTTGCTTTTTCTAATTTGTAGCATGTCATCCCTAAAGACCATATAAACTCCAATTGTTAATATTAATTATGAGTACTTGTTTTTCTAGTGCTTGAACCAAAGTTATAAGTCTTAGATGCTCATTATATTTTGTTATGATCTCTCTGTAAAAGTTCTAGCCATAACACATAGGAGCTTATAAGTTGTTCCCATTTTTTTTTTCTATTGTTGTAGGGAGCCCTCAATTTGATTGTATTAATTAGGAGCTAGTTCATTTAGTATTAGTACCTCTTAAATAATCATTCTTCTCTAAAACTTAAGGATAGTGAGAAATAGAAGATTAGAGTATAACTAGTCTCATAATTATTTATTATGTTAAGCAGAAGAAAAATAAGATGGCATTTGAACAACTAGGACAATCTAGTAATAAAGCCAACAATATAGGTAACCAAATTCTAATGACCATAGGATAATTGACTACCGCTATCCACGAACAAACCAATGAAATCACAAATGCCCTAAGAAAGCAAGATGAAATTTTCACATACCTAGTTATTGCAAGGGCATGAGAGCGAACATCTAGAACCAGAGAGAAACCAAGGGATAGAACTAGATGAGTCAACACACAAGAGAGGCCAAAATATTTTCCACCCAAACATTGGTCCAAAGTCTTATAGTGGATTTATAAAGACCAATCCACCAACCTTCAAAGGAGAATATAACCTAGCTAAGGGAGATGAGTGGTTAGAACAAATAGAGAAAATATTTGAAGTTCTAGACTGCTTAGATGATCAAAAAGTATCCTTTGCCACCTATATGCTAGTAGGAGATGCCCTTAACTGGTGGAAAGAAATTAGGCGAGCAACTGAATCTAGCCATAGGAAGATATCATGGGAAGAATTTAGGAAAGCTTTTCTAGACAAGTGTCTTCCAGAAAATGTTAAGCATGAGAAGGAGATTGAGTTCCTACAACTTACCCAAGGAGCCTTATCCATAGATCAACAATATGTTACTAGGTTTGAATCCCTTTCTAAATATTCATCTTGTTTACTCAATAATCCTGACAAAACTTGGAAAGCTAGGAAATTTGAAGCAGGATTGCGATCTGAGATCCGTCAAGCAGTAATAGCCTTAGAAATTCATGTTTTTCCTGCCTTAGTAAACAAGTGTCGTGCAATCGAAAAACATCTAGTAGAAGTTGATAAAGAGAAGCAAAAGAAGAAGGAATTTTGGGATAAAAATAGGAATTTAGGGGTTCAAAATAGGAGTTTTAAGCCAGTAATATACATAGGAAAAGGGACTGGACCTTCTAACCATTCTTGTAGTAAGTGTGGTAAGTTTCATGGAAACTGACCCTGTTATATGGAACTTAAGAATTGTTTTAACTGTGGGAGGCCGGGACATCTATCTTGGAAATGTCCATTAAATCAAATTGGAGAAACTAAGTTAGGGCAAAAAAAAAAAAAAACCAATAGCAACCGGAAGAGTTTATACCCTGAATGGAGAGGATATCAAGAAATCCAAAAATCTAGTTGAAGGTAAGTGCCTTATCCAAGATAGTCAATTATTTGTACTGTATGATTCTGGAGCTACCCATTATTTTATTTCTATGGGATTATATGATAAGGTTAAACCTAGAAATAGTGGAATTGCCCAACCAACTTCTAGTATTTACCCTACCGGAGAAAATGTAAAAATGACTTTGGTTTGTCTATATTGCTTCATCCAAATAAAGGGACAGTTATACCGTGCTCAATTGGTCTACCTACCACTTAGGAGTATAGATATTATTTTAGGAATGGATTGGTTAATGGAAAACAAAGTGATAATAGATTTTGCTAGGAAGTTAGCCATTTTACCCTCCATTGATGAACCCATAATTAACCACCTCTCTGCTATCCCTATAGGTATAGGACTGAAAAAAAAAGTAGGTTTGAAAGAAAAATTTGACATTGAAGAGTTACCCATAGTTAGAAATTTTCTGATGTATTCCCTTGTGATATAATTTCCCTTCCACCTCAAAGAAAAGAGGAATTTGCAATAGACTTAATTTTGGATATATGACCTATATTAGTTACACCATATAGGATGTCTCCCTTAAGAATTTAAGGAAGTGAAGGTACAAATAGAAAATCTTTTGGAAAAGGAATTTATAAGACCTAGTATCTCACTGTGGGGAGTTCTTGTGCTATTTGTGCAAAAGAAAAATGGAAGTTTTCACTTATGTATAGATTATTGACCATTAAAAAAAGGTGACTATAAATAACAAATACCCTCTACCAAGAATATATGACCTTCTAGATCTCAAAAATTGACCTTAAGTAGGGATACCATCAAATAAGAGTTAGGAAGAAGATATACCTACGATAGTCTTTAGAACTTGTTATGGATTCTTAGTAATACTTTTTTTGAATTGACTTATACACATGAAGCCTTTATGGATTATATTTAGGCACTATCTAGAGCAAATTTTTGTAGTATTTATAGATGATATTTTGATATATTCTCAATTATTACAAGAACATGAAGAACACCTCAAAATAGTCTTAGAGGTTTTTAGGGAGAATAAATAGGTTGCTAAATTTGAAGAAATGTGATTTTTGGCTTAATAAGGTTAAATTTTTAGGACATACTATTTCTTGGAGAGAGGATAGCAGTAGATACTAAATAAGGTGAAAGTAGTGACTGAAATAAGAAGTTCTTAGGAAAACTGGCTATTATAGAAGGTTTATTAGAGTATTTTCCCAAATGAAACTACCTTTAACAAGATTCAACCGAAAGGGAAATTCTGTTGTATGGACCTCAGAATGTGAAGATAGGTTTAGGATGTCTTATACATGCAAAGTCGTAGGATATGCTTAGAAACAACTTAGAAACCATGAAGAAGACTATTCAACCCATGATTTAGAGATGGCTGCAATAATGTAACACCCTATTTATTCATTTAGGGAAGGTATTTTTTTTTTTTTAAATTTCGAGGACGAAATTTCATTTTAGGGGGAATAATTGTAACATCCAAGAAAAATAGGCATTAATAAATTAAATAATAATAATAATAAATAATAAATATAATCATAGTTATAGTAATTAATATATATACATATAATTATATTTCTATAGTTAGTGTATAAATATGTAATCGAATAATTCCTATGATAACCTCTTAAAAGTAGTAGTAATAATATTAATAGTTATAGTAAATATGTGTGTGTGTGTGTGAATAAGTTGTATTTATATCTATGAAAAACTCTTTATAGTTAGAAAGGAAATAGAATGAGTGAGGTAATTTATACATCATCACTCTAGAAGGAAGGGAGAAGTAACTAGTAGAGAGGAGATGTCAGGAAAATTCTAGAAGTAGAAAATGGGAGTTTGACTAAAAGAGTTAGGATACATGTCAAGAATATAGAGACATTTCTAGAGTTAGAAAGGGGAGGTTAACTAGTGTAATTTATGGAGGAGGAAAAGAAAGGAGGGATGAATTGTTAGAGATAATGAATAAGGGAGATTAACTTAGTTGACTTGAAGAAGAAGATAGAAAAGGGAGATGAATTACTTAAACTAGAAAATTCTAGAAAAGAAAAAGGGGGATGATCTAGCTGTCTTGAGGAAGAAGATAGTAGGAGGGGATGAACTAATTAACTTTAGAAAGCTCTAGAACATTAAGGGGGGAGTGATCTAATTGTCTTGCAGAAAAAGAAAGAATGGTACATGGAATGGGCTTAAAGAGACTTTAATAAGAGTAAATTGTAACAACGAATCAAGCCTCTAGGAACTACTATAAATAGGTCTAGTGGTGAAAAGGAAAAATGACCACAACCAGAAAGAGAAATGAGAGTGAAGAAAAGAAAGTCCATCTTCTAAGTTCTTAAATGTAAGATTTTTCTTACTGAGTATAGCCTACTCCTACCCTTACTTGTCTCAAATTCATCACTGTTACTAAATATGTGTTTCCTTATTTTCCTATCTTTCCTATTCGGACATGGAGAAGCAATTGCTAAGGATTTGAGTTTGCTTTACTCTCTCTGTTACTTTTGCATTTTCACTTCTCTTTGCTCACGCATATATATATATTTTATGGTCTTCTCTGTGCAAACAATACATGAGTATCTACACTTCTTATTTGATTGTTTTTCTTTCTTCTCTTTCTCTTACCTCATCCTTATCCATGTTATTCATTTATTTGTTTCTTTCTTTGATACATACAATGAGCATTTTTTTTACTGCGCGTGAGAAGCATTGCAATTGTGAATATTATATTCTTTTTATATTAATTTATGATCTGTTTTGTTTTACTTATACACTAATACACGTACGTTTTCCCTGAACATGTCTATAAAGTGATTATTTCCTATGACATTTATATATATATTACTTTATGTGCATATAAGTATGTGAATATTATTATAAATATATATACAAAATGATTTGTTATGGATGATGATGAAAAGTAAAGGGTAAGAACTTTATTAATCATTTATTTTAACATTTAATTTACTACATGAGAATTGCAGAGCCGTAAGGCTATGTGACTGCTGCGTGCAGTTTTGATGTGTATTATGATGTTGTGGATCCACACTAGGGGACGCCCTAGTCATCATGTGATAAAGAGTGATGTGATAAAGAGTTATGTGAGAATGATATTGTGGTACTAATTCTCATATAGTATAATTATTTGTTAAAGTAAAGAAAAAAAAATTACGTTTTCCGTTTGATATTAACGGCTGGAACATTATTTGTTTAAAATTATGGTATACTCACTTTTCGTAATGTTCCAGATGCTTATCACCGAAGTTAAGGTAGTAATTGAATGGATGTGGTATGGAAATATATGCAAGTAATTCAGAACATCCAGATGATCTCTAGCTACCCGGAACCCCCACCACCTCCACCACAACTATCTCCAATACCACTATCAAGCCCACTTGTTCTATATAATAATTATGTTCAGAACTTCTTTGCACCAGACCAAGACCTCCTTAGTGTTTTCCCTCCCGAAGGAATAGTTATCGAAGCCCTTGAAGTTACCCCACCAGAAGTCATCAACCTTGAGGAACCCTAGAAGCAATGATGGAACTGAAGCAAATTATATATATATATATATATATATATATATATATATATATATATATATAAGAAGTTGTATTTGGTTTCTTTTTATTTTTATGAAGTGTGTTTTTATAAGTTGTGTACTGTACTACAAAGACTTATGTAATGAATAAAGATTATTGATATTTTATTCTCTTCCAATTATTTATATTTTTATACATTTTATCTATTTTCTTCAAATATATATATAAGAAAAATCATAAATAGGATAGGGGTTTTACAGTATACATTATAAAAGTTTGACGAAAATGTTAAATTTATGTACATTGTTGAAATGAACGTGTGACAAAAACAAGTTAGAACAATACAATATTGAAAAACCAAATTTATTTACTAAATGATAATATTTAAATTCTTTGGATAAATATATAAATTAAAACTTATCATATATTTCAGAATTATGTATGAGCACAATATTTTTGTTTAGTTGATGAGGTAAAACAATTAAAAATATGGAGAAAACTTAGCTCAAGTTGTTTAACTCTAGGTTTTCAAGTTCTTCTCCAATAAAAATGCATCATATGTACTTGGTTTCGATATATTTAAAAGATATGAACGACTAATAATTAGCAATAGAGTTTGTCTTTGTATACGACTAATAGATGTGAAGCTCAGAATTAAAAATAAGTTGGTAATGTTATCTTTAATTAATATAATGTATCTAATATAATTATATATTTTCCGTATGGAATCTCCAATGTGTCACACCTATGTGTTTTCGGCATGCTCACACATTAATACATATTCAGTAGGCCGTTTAATGAGCTCTTTTAATGAGACGTTTCTGGCATTTGGTTTTCCGTTTCAGTTGGTTTTCAATTGTGCATTTAGAGTCATCTTATTTAATGTCTGTTTGGTGTCAGCTCGAATCAAATTCATTTGTTTCCCCTTCCCCTTCACTTCATATATTTACAACCCTCTCATGACAGCTCCCATATTCATCCACAAGAAGCCCAGCAAACGACTCAAACTGCAGAGGCTTCCTAGCGTTGCATTATTCTCCTTCTCTCTGACATTGCCGAGGACGAGAGCTCACGACGGAGAACGGCCAGAAATGTGATCACTTGATTATCTGTGACAGCAAAAGGTATTACGAAAATACGGCAAAAAATCAGTGTTATTTAGCATTCAGCAGTAATATGTAGCTTATATGATATATCAGCACAAGCAAATCAGAATAAATGGGAAGAAATCCTGAATCCAGTATTAATATTATGATTTCACACCTATTATCTTTGATAGCAAAAGGTTTCATTCAACTATAGCAAAAAATCAGTATATATTGAATCCAATTGCAGCAAAAGTGATACGAGTAATATAACTAAATCTATGCCTATGTATGAATTGACTTTGGTTACTGCACTACGGATTTATGTTAGTAAAATATTATTACTCATTTGTATCAAAAAAGGGTTAAAACTATAATATTGCATGAATGTTGCAAGTCCTATGATACTGTTATGTTCTGTTATTATTCAACGTTGAAAGTTTTTCCATTTTATCACACACATTATTTTTTATGCGAAGATTTGTAAACTATATAAAGAGTACATTATAGACTAATTTTTTATGACTGGGTCTGGGTATGAATGGTAAAGGCTGGAGTTTTGAGAATTGTTAGTGTTTTGGGTCGTTTATATGGTAAAGGATGGAGTTTTTTAAGATTTGTAAACAGTATAAAGAGTACATTATAGACTTGCAACAATAATTTCTTGAATGTTGCAAGTCCTTTGATATTATCAGTATTGTTGATACAATTTGAAAATGTCCATACATTTCACAATACATGTATCACCAAATGGGAACTTGGTAACCACAAACTTTTTCAATTGTGACCACAATAGTATCGTTGTTGCACTTAGGCATATCAAATCATAATCATGTCATTTTCTTTTTGCATTATGGGAAAAATCAAGGTGGAACGAAATCACTAAAACTCAGTTAAGATTAAATTGTCATTATTTATGTCAGCACAACAATCCAAACAACTCAATTATCAGTAAAAAATATCAGTAAAATTAATAACCGGATCATCTAAAAAAATTTTTAGAGAAGTGAAATAACAGTAAAACTATTATTCATTACATTATAAATGTTTCATAATTCATATCTTAATGAACATTAATGCAATAAAATTTGGGAGTTATCAGCGGATGGTAACTTGGTAACCATAGTTTTTTCCATCTGTGAACCCATTAGTATGTTTGCTGCACTAATCCTGTTAGTATTAAGATTCATTTGTTTGTATCAGCACAAGAATTCGAATGGGTCAAATATCAGTTGCAAAATAACAGAAAATATATTAATGTTCATTTAAACTACCTTAAAGAGTTTGCCATATCCATCATTATTGTTATGCATCTTAACATGAGACGTTACATACTTCATAAACTTATGAAGATTAAAATTTGGTTATTTATGTCAGCAATAAACTTTGAACATTCCAAATATATATAAAAAAAACTGGTAGTCAATTTAATTGCCTACTCATTCCAAATGTATTAGAAAAGTGTACATCGTCCAAAATATCAGAAACAAACCATCGGAGAAATTTTGTTATATTTCGGGGGTGGGGCTTGGATGAGGGAGGTTGGGGATGAAGTTTGACTCTTTTTTTATTTTTATAAATGTGCAAGTTTAATTCTTTACTAAGTTGAAAATATTACATGTAATATAAATTTAAAATATTTGGAGATATACAACTACCAAAAATATTTAGTCCAAAGAAACTTTCAAATGGGGGAGGCTAGGTGTCTAGGGGAAATTTGGTTTATTTATTTTGGTGGAGGGGAGGGGGAGTTGGGTTTGCACAGGGAGATTTGGGATGATGTTTGACTTTTCTTTTTGTTTTTATATACGGCAATTGTGATGCTCAGTCAATTTAAAATATTACTTTTCATCTAAATTTATATTTTTTGAAACAATTAATTGGTAATGATAATAGGTATTGCATCGAAGTGAGATTTAGTGTTACATTTTGGGTAAGTAAAAAGAGTTTGAAATTTTTATTTTCATAGTAGTTTAAGTATTATACATTGTATAATTTCTATTTTATTTTCTAACACATTTTAATTCTCGGTAGTTCTATATTAGTAGCATTTTGCCTTTGAAAAAAGACTTAGTATTAGGTTTTGGGAGCATTATGGTCACATTGTTAAACAAGTTCTACATAAAAGTAACATGGTGAAATCTAAGAGAATCAATATTGCATGTTAATGCACCATTGTAATTAATTCACAAAACAAACACAGCTGATTAATAACTAAAAATATTGATGTACTCTCATTATACAACTTTTCCTTCCTCATTCTCAATAATTTTACAAAGGGCTAAAGTGCAAAAATTACCACGTAGTTGTCACGAAAGTGCAAAAAGGACATGTAAAATTTTTTGGAGCAAAATTGAATCGAATTTTAAAATTGGGGCAAAAATGTCTATCAAAGTTAATTTTTTTTTACTTTCTCACTCATCATCCTCTGTTGCATCATCATCAGACAAGGGCAAATAAATACATATAAGTCTGCCACATATTTTAGTGAGAGATGAATCGACAGAAAATGACGCGTAAAAAAGTTAAAAAATTAATTGTGCTGCCATGGTGGACATTTTTGCCCCAATTTTGAAATTCGATAGATAGTTTTACTCCAAAAAATTTTACATTGTCATTTTTACACTTTCGTAACAATAATGTAGTCATTGTTGCACTTTAGCCCTTTTACAAAACCTTTAAATTTCTTTACCTTAACTATTTTCTTACCCCAACCATTTGATTTCATTGGATTGTGCCAAATGATTATGTAGATCCTTCAAAAAAAATTTCCTAACTCCATTTGCCTTTGTGCCAAGTAAACTATTTCCTCATCACATATACTTGAAACATCAAAATACCTTCAAATTAAGACCATGTGATATTTCAACAAAAATAAAACATCTCTGTGCATCACACGGGTACCCCACTTGAATAATATTTAAGTGGTAATAGAAATAAGGGAGGATGTTTTAATAGAAAATAAAATTTAATTGATTTCAACTGCCCCATGCCCATTTTGTAATTAATAAATTGGGAATAAGATTTTAGTGTTAAGTGTTTATCATTGATCAACCTAAAATGAGGGATGTAAAACAAGTCAAGTGGGTTCCCATGATTGTACCAGTTTGTTAGTTGTTGCCAAAAAATACTGTGTGAGATTGTTATTCTTTTTTTTTTTTATACATTGAGATTGTTATTCTATAATAGACAATAAATATGATTTTTTTATTCTTCTTATTAAGCCTCAATAATCAAAAGTCAACAATTAAATGTAGTTTGAAAATGACCAAAAGTGTAAGATAAAATTAAACTTCAATCGTCTTATATGAATTGGTCTAAAAATACTAATCATGTTTATGTTTAATATAAGATAAGTGATAATAAAAAATCACATAACACAAAAGTATCTCGTGCATCGCACGAGGTCTATCGCTAGTTTATTCTATATTATATAGATAATAGAAATTGCAAAACAATTAAATAAGTTAGACTTAGTGTGTATGCTAGATTATAGGCCTTGATATAGATTTGACCTATTTCCATCTCTAGTCAAGCCAGTAAGTGGCCCGACCCTTAAACGAGTGAGAACATAGAAGTGTGTTTGAAATAATGTAAGTAACTTTTTTTGAATCAAACCTTTTTAAAAGTGAAATTGGATAGAAGTTAGATTGTATGATATGAATTATTTTTGGATTTGTAAGAATTAAAGTTTCTTAATTTCAATAAAAATATATATAAGTAGCTTTTGTGGGCTCCAAATACAATACCAAAGTCTAATCACGCTGAATTCAATTCCTGAAAAGTGCATATCGCAAGGGTAGATAGACCTTTAAAAATACTATAACCCCTCGAGCTGGAAAATTCGTCGGTTAGTTGCTTGGGTTGATTGGCTCAAATGTAATAACAGGGATCAAGAAAAGGTGTCGGCTATACCAATTCATGGGTGAACCGCTTGTACTTTCACGAACGTGAATAATAGTAATTGTCACCTCTCATTTTCCTCTTTGTTTCGAGTAGTAATGAGCTTTCTGATAAAAAAAAAAATAGTAATGTTATACCAAGAGTTTAGGGTATAAAAAAAACACATGTGTTTTACTCAAAGAGTTACTCAGTATCATAATTTTTTTGGTAAAAAATACACATATTTTACTCCAAAAGTCACACAATACTCTATAGTTTGTTGGGTCAAAATCCATGTGTTTTATTTTAAGGGTCACCTATCACCAAATAAACATGTATTTGACCAAGTGTTTGGTGCTGAGTGACCTTTAGAGTAAAACACATGTATACTTTTGGTCCAAAAAAATACTACTTCCGGTCCTAAATATAAGACTTAGTTGACTTTTTTTTGGAGAGGTTAAGGTTGCGAAATAAGCTATTAAATCATGATACATTTGATATATTTTTAGATTATTCTATAGTTTATATATAAAATTAAATAAACTAGTCTAAGGGAAAAAATTAGGTAAAACAATTTATAACTCACTTATTTTGTTTTTTAGGATTTTCCAAAAAAGTCAACCAAATCTTATATTTATGAGCGAGAGAGTATATGGTGATGCATGACCCTTGAAGTAAAAAAAATGTGTATTTTTCCCCCAAAAAGATATATGGTACAGGGTGAACCTAAGAGGAAAATACATTTACTTATGAAGCTTAAGCCTTTTAACAATTCAATATGGTTATACACACATTCACAAATTAAAGACATGTTTCAAAGTGGTTGTAAAGAAGCTAGGCACCGTCTAGGTGTGCAGCCATTGTTGACATTCTTGATAGACTTGTAATCTGCACTAAATCATTGACAATCTTGTTGAAACTTAAAGAAATAAGTATAAAAACAAGAATTTTGGAATCAGAATGTTCTGAAAAAATGGGAGAGAAAAAGATTAAAAGAACAGACCAATGAATAGGCAAACAACTTCTAAAATATACAAAATTAGTGGGAATGGGGAGACAGTAATAATATAATTTAATCATCACTGAAACCTGCGTACCTGCATCAACTAACCATGATCAGACTTTTCTTCATTCATCATACTTTAATTAAAGATAAACTTGTAATCTCTATCTACTGTTGTCCTCACCAATCCCCATCATTTTCACGTAAAAATTATATAAGTGTGTGTGTGTGTCTATATATATATATATATATATATATATATATATATATATATATATATATATATATATATATATATATATAGTAAAAAATACACAAGGTATCGATCAGGTTCAAAAATGGAGTAAATATAACCCTTTTGTAAGTATAATTCTAATACATAGAAATCATTCGATCCATATTATTAATGAAATAGATAAACGGATTTTATTCTATTAAAAAGATAATGTACCAGTAATTAGAAGGTGCTATTTTCTTTCTTTTGCCTGAATTAAAAGGTGACATTCATGCATTGCTTTTTGAGGTGAAGTGCTTCTTGTTTGAATAGGCATATAATGTGACTTGGCAAATATTTGAACTTCTTAAAATAAGCTTTTTATGTTTATCAAAACTCTTTTAGTATATCTGCTTTATACAATATAAAATTATTTAAAATGAACTACTCCAAACGAGCAATTAGATAATAACATAAAAGGTGATAAACATTTTCTTGCATTAATAACATATATATACACCAGTCAAGAGTAGGTGTAATCGGAAGATATCCTTAAACTAATTTAATAAATATATACTCGTCGAATTCAATTGTGATCGAAATTCCATTGATGGTACGAAATAGGTTCTAACTAGGAGGAAATGGACTCAACTTTAAGTTAAGAAATATTTTGAAACATTAGACTTCATCAATATTTGTAAGTTTTACTATTTATTTGTTATATTAATGCTTACTTTGGAAATTTGATCAACAGGTAAAGCGACTTTATTTTTTTTAAAAAAAAAATAGTTACTGTATTTTAGTTAATTTCTTTGGTGGATGACTCTTGGACTGTTTTTTGGACTCTTAGTCATTTGTTAGAGAATACTGTGGCTGTTTGGAGAAAACAATTATACAAATATGTTATTTCTAGAAGAATGCCCGTTCAACTATTGTCACATCTTAAGGACTACTGTTGTATTGTATGGTAACAAGTATATTATGTGTGTGTGTGTGTGTGTTTTTGTCTCCTGAATATTTATATAAGCTTTTAACATTTAGTTATTATGTAACCTTTTCCTTTATAAATCCTGCAGGTACCTCCCCTGTTGTTGTTGTTGATTAGTAGATTTAATAATTTTTTGTGCAAAAACAATTAGAAAGATACTAAGAATAGCATGTTTTATA
The DNA here is from genome assembly GCA_029929735.1 of Mimosa pudica. Lineage (NCBI taxonomy): Eukaryota > Viridiplantae > Streptophyta > Magnoliopsida > Fabales > Fabaceae > Mimosa > Mimosa pudica. Next base: position 5,196,727 of record JAKELP010000017.1, on the reverse strand, counting down.
GCAAAATTAGAATTTAGAAGGTTAGAGAACTTTTAAGAAAGTAGAGAATGTTGGATCAAATGATATATTGATTGATGTTTTAAAAAATTTTAGGTGAAGAGTTTGTGTTGTGTTTATCTAAAGGGTTAAGAGGTTTTATGGTCCAAAAAGATGTATGATGATTGTAGAAAAAATACGTTAGTCCTATATGTAAATTTTGAGGCGAAATATATAATTGTGCAAATTATATAGGAATTAAGCTTATGAGTCATATAATAAAACTATCAGAAGAAGTGATTGAGTATAGGTTATAATTGAATTGGAGAGGAGTGTTGGGATAATAAAGGTTTGACTATTGCTGTTGTTGTATTAATCAAGCAAATGCATCCATTAAATGATTTTTTACAGTAATTGTATATTTTTATTTTTTATCGATCGGAATCCGGTAGCCGGTGCTACAAAATATTACTATGGTGCTTCAAAATATTCAAATCTTACTGTTATTAACGTAATATTGTATCCTTTACCTATTTAAATAGGCTTAATATTTTATATCATTTTGTCTCAAGAAAAGAAAAAAAAGATAGGGTATAAAATTTTTCTCGGTCACATTTAAAAAAAATTATAGGCAGTACGCCTATAACTGATAAATTGCCCCAAAACATTACAACCATTTATTCTTTTTGATTAGAAAACTATTAATTATTCCTTTTCATGATGGTAGTCCCCAGATCAGAAACATGTAATAGTTAAAAAAATGTAGAAATTTTAGTTTTGCGTAACTATCAAAGATTGATATTTTTTATGGAAAAAGAGTGATCATTTTATCTATTTTGAAGAGTAACATTAAAACATGAAAAGTACTCCCTCCGGTCCTAAATATAAGACCTAATTGACGTTTTCTGAAAAATCCTTAAAAAAGCAAAATAAGTTAGTTATAAATTGATTTACCTAATTTTTTTTTTCCTTAAACTAGTTTATTTTACCTATAAACTAATGGATAATCTAAAAATCTATCAAATATGTCATCATTTAATAACCTATTTCGCAACATTAATCTCTCCAAAAAAAGTCAATTAGGTCCTATATTTGGTAGTATATATTTTTGGTTAGTTTGTTACTGAGAGTTTGAATTCAGGATAATTATTCTCTCATGAAGTTAAAATTACTGTTCAAAATTTATAATTTTGATCTAAAGTGAATAATTAATTTTACTAATAATTTTGATGGAATTGACGCAAATAGTTAAAATATCAAGTATGATTTTAAACTTTCAAATATTAGAAAGGATACATACAACTAATTTAAGAATTAAGAAACTTTGGTGTCTTTTAGCCATTAAATTATTATCATGTACTCCATTGAACTGTAAGCAGGCTTTCAGTGACGAATATCTTATTTATGAATGAAGTCAATGAACCATCTTTTTGGATAGTATGTAATAATGAGTGAATTAAGGTGATTATCATATGTTTTTACTTTGACATTGGATTATAGTAATAATAAATTAATTAGAAGGCGTGAATTGTGATGTGAGGGGTGCATAGCATTTTGTAGGCATGAAACGTGGCACAAAAGCTCCCAAAATCAAAATTCTAAATTTTAATATGCGCATTTAAAGTAATTGGTCCTTGAACACGGAAATAGTTTACGAGATAATCAATAATTTTTTTTATAACACAAGATATTCAATAATTCAATATACACTCTCAAAAGTCAAAACTAAATTATTAAATTTATGAATTCCTTTTTCGTCAATAATTTTATTGATTATCATAGCTATGTTATTTAAGGTTTAATGTAATGCTAGATCCTCATAATTCATTCTCGATCATTTAGGTTTCTTCAAATAAAATTTTGAAGTATCGTCTTTATGAATCATGTTTACCTCCTTATGCATCTCTCTTATGAATTTTCTTATTTATATTATAAGAATAGATAAAACACATACATTCATTTTTTTTAAAAAAAATGAAATTTATATATTACCAATATATGATGAACAAAAATTATATTACCGATATATAAAAAGATTGAATTCTAGATGGTTAGTATTATTAGTACTACATTAATTTTAAAATTGTATATTAAATTTGTCATAAAAAAAGAGAAGTAGACATAAATAGTTTTGGAATAATCATCATTGGAATTGTGGAAAGGTACTATTTAAAAATTTTCATATCTATAAAGTTGTATGTACTATTATAAATGTTAGAATGTGTAATACGTATTTGATCAAAAAAAGAATGTGTAATACATATGTGTCAGCCCTAAGCAAAGTACTATCTCACTATATATAGTACTCCGGTCTCTAATATAAGAGCCCAAAATTTGAATGATTTTGGTCCCTAATATATATAAGAGCTCATCTCACATTCTCTCCTCATTTGATGTGTTTTTCCTACTTTGTCCTCACTCTCTTTTATATTTATTAATGCTTATATATCTCTCTCTTAAAAGTATATTAATAAATATGGGCAATTTTGGAAAAGAAGCATTAACTCCAGACAACCAACTAACATTCACATGTTTTCTTAAGAAGCGTTTTTTGACGGCTAGCTCTTATATTAGGGACCGGAGGGAGTAATATATATACTATATACAAGTATGCTCAAGTTTTCTAATTAGACTATTGTCAGCAAACTCCAGCTTTGTAGGGGATCTTTGATTTTAAAAAGTTAGGAAGTTGGGATTGGATTTCTTTCTCACAAAACAATTAATATATTAATATAATAACTAAATAGTGCTCTCGTAAACAGGAAGGAGCAAACGAGAATGTTGGCATGTGAGAAATACGGGTTAAATGAGCTAGCTCAAGTTGATTCCTTTTAGAACTGGTCATCTGGCAGCATAATTTATTACACAAACACGCATGTGTTGGTGATTTTTTTTTAGAAAATGACAAAAACTTATCTTTAATACTTCAGTCATCAATTTCATTAGTTCTAAAAACTACACAGTAGCATCCAGGGCGCATGTTAAGACCACGACCTTCTCTCCAGTTCCAACAACTGTAAGATATAATAGATACTATCAAGTCACAACCTCCGTGGTAATTTTGTCCAACTTAGCGGATGATTAATACTAGAGGATGGAAAGTAGATGGGATTTTTTTGGGAGGAGCAATATTTGGGATAAACAAAAAATTGGATATATATGTGACTATAGTGGAAAACTCACTGGTCTCAGCTAGCTATTGCTCATATGATTGAGATCATCAATGTATATTCTTATATCGACAAAAGGATTTATGATATTGTACTTTTTTTTTATTTAATTGAAGCCATGAATTTCATCGATCAACGGAGGTTTCGAAATCAATCGGGGATCAAACCATATCTATAATTAAAATTCATGTAATTAATTATATCAAAATGACGATGAGACACAAGTGAAAATTCGTTTAATTTGGTTAATAATTGAAACTTGGAAGTGGTTGTTACGTTTTAGCAAATAAAATAAAATATATATATATTGGAAGAGGTTGTTGATACCGCGGTGGGTGCATGGCTGACAAGAAACGACCAATGACGTAAACATAATAAATATACTTTTTCTAGTATTGTCCTTACTTCTTTCTTACATCATTTAATGTGTACACACTACTTTTTCTTCTAACATAAATCTTCTGATCTCTCTTATACTCCCTTCAGTCCCTAATGTAAGAGCTAGCCGTCAAAAAAACGCTTCTTAAGAAAACATGTGAATGTTAGTTGGGTGTCTGGAGTAAATACTTCTTTTCCAAAATTGCCCATATTTATTATGGTACTTTAAGAGAGAGAAATGCATAAGTATTAATAAATATGAAAGAGAGTTAGGGGTAAAGTAGGAAAAAATGCATTAAATGAGGAGAGAATATGGGATGAGCTCTTACATTAGGGACCAAAATCATTCAAATTTTGGGCTCTTACATTAAGGACCGGAGGGAGTATTATTTATTCCCCTACATTTTCTCTCCTCCTTTTTAAAATAGGGACATTTTTGGAAACAAATTTTTGTCCCCTACATAATCATTACTTTTTGACTAATCTTAATCAATTTTAATTTTTGGAACCTGTTATTTGGTTAATTTCACTTTACACTGTGGGACGGGTGGAATATATAAGAAAAAAGTTTAGTAGTCATGGATCTCATCAAATGACTTATTAAAAAGGAAAAAATCATTATTTTTTGTAATAGTGGCCAACTAAAATATGTTGCATTAATTAAAAAGAATTTAACGTGCAACTAATGAAAATCATTGGAGCCCACGATATAAGAACGCAACACTAATAATTTCAATTATTACATGATCACACCAAACCCCACGAAATACAAATAATAAGCGAATGACTAATATATATTGTATACTAAGATATAAATGTTTATGAGAAATTGTACTTTACTTAGGCTGAGAAGTAAGCAGCTAGATAAATGAGTTAATAACAATAACAAAGCCATCCCAACTAGGTATAATCAGATACATATATCACGCGATGCCATTGTATTCAATCAATAGTTATGTTTAAAGATAAATCACTGGTCAAAATATCTCATTGAATAATTTCGTTAAGAGTTCTCGTCGATTAATGATTTAATAAAATACAATTTCAAAATATTAAAGGGCGAAGGCCCAACAATGATACATAACTATTGACTAAGTAACAAAAATAATACATAATTATTCCAAGGTACAAAAATGATACCCAACTTTTATCATGTAATAAAAAATGATATTTTCACTAATATGACAATAATATTAGACATGAAAAATCTAAAATGCCCTCATAAATTAATAGTTGCCGGTAAAAGTTTATTTAATTATAAGGGCATTTTGGACATTTCATGTCTAATATTATTATCATATTAGTGAAAATATCATTTTTGATCACATGATAAAAGTTGGTATTATTTTTATACCTTGGAATAGTTATATACTTTTTTTGTTCTTTTATCAATAGTTATGTATCATTTTCGGGCCGTCGCCCAATATTAAAATCTTGATATATCAATTAAGAAATCTAATTGTATTTAGTTCAACCATCATGACCATGACCATTCTAATAATAACCAACCCCATCTGACCATTCAAAGTGAGCCCACTATCAATAACTCAACAACATTATACCAATACCCATAATTCAAATAATCCTAAGATAGCTAACCTAACTAAATCCATCCAACTTGCTTAAAAGGAAGTTAAATCATACCTCTCTTCCTGTGCTCTTTAATGTGGAACCTATTAATCTAATTTGATTAAATTAAATATATTAATTAAATTAGTTAATGGTGTGATATACTTCTCTAAAGTACTCTAATAATTTTCCTTATTATGTCCCCTTGCCTTCTTACATGATTATTGTTGAGCATCAATAAATGTAATTTAGAAAATTAATAAAAATTAAAAACAAGTCATACATTTAGGATCTATTGAATATCAACTCTCTGAGTATCATATATTAATTAGAGACTATAGGGAGGGAGTAACAAAATATCATAACATTTTTTCAATGACTTTATAACCTAATAACAACAAAATTCTCATATGTGGGAGACCGTGATTTAAATCACGTTTGAATCCAAGTACTTGTTTTCGTGAAATTATGAAGAGAGGAGGGAGAGAGGAGCAACATAGTCACCCAAAGAAAACTAGAGATTGTTGTCGTTTGAGATACGCCCGCTCGGCTTTCTTCTTCTTCCTTGAGTTTCCAGACTGAAGCGATGGCCCAAAATTTAAAAAAAAAAAAGCGGTAAATGAGTGAAACGGTTGAGACTTGAGAGAGAATGAGAGCATGTGGGATATAAAAAATTAAGGGTTAATATGCAATTCCCCAAAGTATACCAAGAAGTGCATATCCCCTAATATAATTTTAGGTGCAATTTTACTCTAGAAGTGAAAGTTTTGTGTAACATCCCCCTCTGTTAGGTCTGATAATTAACGTCATCTACGTTGTCCATGTGGCAGATGACGTGGATTGTGGGCCCGTGAAGAAGCGACACATGACCAGATAAAAGTGCAAATACACCCTGGAAGTTTCCAAAAGTTACAAATCCACCCTTGAGGTATTTGCAGGTGCAATTTCACCCCAAAAATAAAATATGAAGAAAAAATAAATTTTTATAAAATAGTTTATTTCTTAAGTAATTTAAGTTTATATAAACAATATTGTATCATGAAAAAATATGAATAAAATACTTGCAATGTCTATAATTAAAAATAATTTTGTTGATATAAATATTATAATATAGAAGATACAATGTCATTTTTGACAAAAGTAGAAATAAATGGACAAACTTTAGCATAACATAAAAAAAATAATTTTATTTAATTAATAAAAAGTTACAAATAAGAGTGGAAATAGTCTACCCTGACTTGACCTAATCATAAATAGGTCTGGTCAGTGGTGTAATTGATTGACATGAGACTAACATGTGACCTATCAAAGGCCCTTTTTAAGCCTAGGCCTGACCTATTCGAAAATTGGACCTGGCTTGAAGCCTGTTTAAAGACATGTTATAATAAACAATAGTATGATACACTGTATTAATACAAAAACATGAATCCAATATAAAGCAACAACAATGCAGGTCCATAATAGATCAGGCCTAAGGCCCATGATAAATGGTAATGTTGAAAAATGACTTGCTTAGTTAAATAGGCTTTATAAAAAGCCTAGGCATGAAACTATGAGTATTAAACTTTAGCCTGGATAAGCCTCTGATAGGTCAGGCCTAAGGCCCTTGATAAGGGTCTGACATGTTTCCACATTTGTATTAGGTTCGAATTTAATAACCTTGGATATGTGTCACTTGAATTTACTCCATGCTTTTGTAGAATTTCAATTGAAAGATTGACATTTTAGACAATAATTTTATTGGTCTTACAATAACTACTCTCTCGATCCTAATTATAAAACAATTTTGACTTTTTAGTGAGATTAATGGTGTAAAATTAATATTTTAAATTGTCTATAATTATATTTGTTCTCCGAAACGAATTTAATCTACTTATAAATTATCTGATTATAAATTATCTGATAATCCAATTATGTGTGACAGATACTTTTTTTTGCCATGACGTGTGACATATATTACACTTTATTAATTTGATTTACTTTCTTAATTCACATTAGAAACGTGACACTGATCTTACATTAATTAATCACAGCACAATCTTTTGCAGTATTACTTGTGAAATAGTATGATTTGATATCCCTAAAGGAACAAGAACAATAATGTGATGGGATCAGTGATGGGATCTTGGTGGGGACATTTCTAGAAAAGTATAACATATAAAGGCCCACAAAAATGCAGAAATTCAGCCGACTAACCGACACCCTTAAAGATGGAGTATCTTGTTTGGGAGAATTTCATTCTAGGAACAAAAATAAGAATTAATTTCTCTGCAGGACCAAAACATTCTGAAATTTCTCTGCAGGACCTAGGTCCCTAAGTGAATTAAAATATATGATTGAAAAGGCCAAAAAGCCCTTGGTAATGAAGAAGGCTTTGGTCCTTAAATGAAATAAGGTACAAGAGCTTTCATCAAACACTTTTTCCATTCTTCTTTTTCAGCAGAGATCTCTGAACCCACGAGCACACACGTGAAGGAGGAAGAATGAAGCCAACTCATTTCTCATTCCCTTTCTCGTTGGAACGCCTCTGACCTCCAAGCACACACATGAAGGAATTTGTTCTTTTTACTTATTTTATGTTCCCGTTTTCTTTCATAATGTATGGCAGAAAAGAAATGAGGGTACCCATAACCCCATAAAATCCAAGGAAGTATTAGTTTTCATGTCTGAATATCATTCTTCTTCAAGTAAAATTGAAAAACTGTATCACGTGTAAGCATGATACAGTCACATGCTTTCTATGAAAAAAAGTAAGAAGATAAAACATTTGTCGTATAAAACAGAACAAATTGGAATTTCCCTGGTTGTGGTCATCTAGAAAGAACTAATAGGACTAGCTTTCCAACATAAACTATTGTGATAACATCAAGCTTGTGATTTTGATTTTCAAGACTTCGCCTATTACATATAATATCAATATTACATATAATATTGATATTGATGTTGAAATGACAGTTGAGGAGAGGAGAGAGAGAATACCTTAGACTTCAAACTTGGAGTGTTGGCGATAGCTTCCAAATCATCACATAATCTATGGATATCTTCGAGCTCCCCACAAAATTCTAACATATCCAATCAGCAGCTCTACCTGCAAACAATGAAAAAGACAATAAAAATGATCTGAGTCGTGTCCTTATGGACACTTACCTTTAGAGGTATTCCGCGACCACCGGCAAGCTTATTAGGACGCGGCTCTCCCCAGGATAAAACAGATCCTTCTTGCTAAAAAATAGCAAGGATCAACAGAACTACGGAAGATCTTTTACTCAGTAAGGTATAAAATATTCAAGAGCAGGAGGAGAAGAGATAGCTCCAAAACTTGAGCTTCATCGTCCCATTGATACAAAGCACACGCAGTATATAAGCCTCATCAAATGGTTAACGTTGAAAAACCACTTTATGATTAATAAATCAATGAATTAATATTCTCATAACGTTAAGTCATAAAACATACCATAAAAGGTAATAATTTCTTAAACGTTGAGAAGCAAACAGGTTTTTCAACATATACACCACATAAGGCATGTTATTGATCAGAAACGTAAGGCAAGTTAAATGCATTTGATGTGGGGTTTTAAAACACTTAATGTTGATCCACCAAATCAGTTTATGATTTATTATTTTTCAAACATTTGATTTACAAAATAATAATTGAGTTCCAAGACAAAACTCTCTTTGAATAATAATAAAGTGCTCCAACATGTTTATTAACTTTGCATAAAATGAGTGGAGAATATTAGCCGGATTTGCCTCTAGTGGCCCACTATTATGCAAGTTCATTCCTCCTCTTAACTCATATAAGAATCCAAATTCACTTATAATTTGGACCCTACAATTCCAAACAATATGGGACTTGTTCCTTATGACACACTCACTCAATATTTCCAACAAAGAGGAAACTTATAAGTTCTTCTGAGAAGAAACGACCCAATCCGACGAAGAGGGAAGCTGCGAGTGAGTGGTGGGAGTGACTAACTGCTTGGTGAGGAGCGACGGAGGGAGCTTCTGAGGGGAAAAACATGGTGACGGAGGGAATGGCAATGGTGAGGATATAGACGGAGGGAGCGACGAAGGAAAGTCAAAGTATAGTGAGGAGTGGGGACTGAGGAGTGACAGGGCTTGATGGTGATAACATAAAATAAGGACATTTTAGTCTTTAGCCTTGTTGATTTTATTTCAGTTTGCCCCTAGGTCCTCAAATGATGTTTCAGAATGTTTTGGTCCTACTTTTTAATTAATTCCTAAATTTGGTCCTTAGATGAAATTCTCTCCCATCTTTTTTTCCTATTCTAGATTAGCCACCTCTCTAATTTGAATTTAGTGATAACTTTAATGTTTGATTGTTTTCCTCTAATTCTCTGTTTTTTTCGAAAAATACTCCATTCAATTATAAATTTAAAGAGTACGATATTTTTCTCCTCTAATTCCCTGTAAGATCCGCACTGTTCATATTTTGAGTTTCAACTCTACTGTAGTTAAAAATTAAATTTGTTGTTATAATTAAATTTTTTTCATTTACAATTGTAATAATTTTTTATTATACCACGTGTCATTTTAAAAAGTAAACCTCTCATGACATAATGTTTTTTTTTGCTCAGATAATGTTCACACACTTGAAATATACTATTTTAAATGTAAAAAACTTAACATGCAAATAAAGTATTTTTTATTAATTATTTCCTTACATATAAATTATAATATACTTAAAATTATTTACTAAATAGAAATAATTATTTTCAAATGACATATATATAATTATAAATAAAAAATTATAGTATACTTGAAATTATATCCTATTTTATTTTTTTTAAAGGCTAAAATATTCATTTGATCCTTTATATTTGTACCGAGTCTTGTTTTATTGTTTCAAAAATGCACTTTTAATCCATTTTCGTCAAGGCAATCAGTTTTATTTAACAGAAAATGATGACCAAGAGAACTACAAGGAGATGCTATAGTTATAATGTGATAAAAAATTGGTAAATTTTGAAATATAAGAGTCACAAAACTAAATAGATAGTTAAGTTTAAACATATTTTATTACTATTAAAATTTGATGAGTTAGTATTTTTCGTTAAATAAAACTAATGACATTATTAACAAAAAATAACTAAAAGTAGACTTTTCAAATATACAGGATCAAAAGTAGACTTAATTCAAAAATAAAGAATCAAAAGTAAACTTAATTTTAACCGTTTTGAAAGTCAAAAACTAAAATTCCAAAATCCTTAATTAAACTTGTTTGAGAGGTTATATGCTATTGGACTTTTTTTTTGGACAAAATATGCAATTGGACTTGAATTCAAAGAGTTTTATGTAATTCAGCCTAATAAAATAAGTTAGTCAATTATAGCAAATGTGAGTAGATTTTCTTAGACTCCCCTTCAATTATCATCGTTAATGTCAATGGTATAACCTCATTTATTATGTGTGCATATATAATCAATAGTGATAATTTGAGGGGATACTGTGAAATTTGAAATATTAAAGAGAATTGGATTATCTCTATAAAAAAAAAAAAAGAGAATTGGATTATTACATTTACAATCAAAATAAACCCGCACTAGTTTTTTTTTTCAAGTCTATCCGTATATCTAGGTTTTAAAATTTTTCTTGCCCCAAATACAGTATTGGCTAAAACAAAATGATGTCAACGGCAATTGCAGGGGTCCTTGTGGGATCTCTTAGTCCCACATCGACCAGGAATGTGTGTGTGTGTGAGTATATAAGTAGGACATTCGCACTTCAGCTTGCCAACCGCGTTAGTTGGTTTTGCTGTTGTGTTTGGTCCGAAAATGTGTTCAAAAAAAAAAATGTCATGTGCCTTGCGTATGTTGGTGTGGGTGGCGCTTGCGCCGTACTGGGGGGTCCTTGTGGGATCTCTTAGTCCCACATCGACCAGGAATGTGTGTGTGTGTGAGTATATAAGTAGGACATTCGCACTTCAGCTTGCCAACCGCGTTAGTTGGTTTTGCTGTTGTGTTTGGTCCGAAAATGTGTTAAAAAAAAAAACGGCAATTGCAGGTGAATACCCCACGAAAACTTCACATAGTTAATTAACCATCAAGTGAAATTCTTTATTTTCCTTGGAGGAACTACTTTTAGCGGGAAATTAAATAAAATAAGCGGCTAATAAAAAAACGTATATTTTAAAATGTTTCATCATAATGAAGATAGGGTGATATGTTAGATATTTAATTCAGAAAATTAATATTTAGAGAAGAATAATCATTCAGGCACAAATCTTTATTTTACTTGAATCTACACCCAGAATAAACATAAATGAATAACACTGATCTTTTATTATTGTAGATTTGTAGCAGTACTATCTTGAGCATGGTGGCTCTGAATTTCTGAATGATTGGAATATAAAAGGAAAGCAAGAATTAACTATCACATTAGAAAGTGAACCATCTCTCTGATCTAACAATGAAAGGATCATTAAGCAGCTGCAGTGATGCACTGAATTGCCTGCTTGCAAATACCAGTCATGGTTTCCTCTGGCCCATAAACCTGCATGTGCACAATGCACCCCACCCGAATAAAGAATTATGTTATGCATCTTTGAAGTTTTATAGGATTTGTATTCTCATATAAGTGTAAACTTAATATTTTTCTTTGCATTCGCCTTTTATTTATAAGCTTTTCTAGTCACACTTTAGAGTATGAATGTAGATGGTGCATTCTCCCAATACACTTTCATATAGTTTCATGTATGTAAAGGATTCAACTTCTGCGTATTCTTGTCTAGTTTGTTGCCTCTTTAAGAGCATTACTTGTTTGACTGAAAAATGAGGACCATGGTAAGATTATTGTCACTAATGAAGCTTTTAGGAATTGGTTATATAACCTCAATAGGGATGCCAATGCTTTCTCCGAGGGCCCGCATTTTGGCCAGACCTTTTTGATAGTTGGGACCTCCTCTCCTCACATATAAGTGCATCTTTGCTGCTTTTAGCTGTTCCTCCTGGATTGTAAAAAGCTTGATGATCAACTATCTTTCTATTATAATTGTTATATATGAATATGATTTGAGCTGTATGCTGCATGTTTATTGATTATGCATACCTTCTCCTTAAGTGCTCGGATAATGCCACTAAATGTAGCAGAAACATCAGTGAAGTTTGCTATCCCTCCCCCAATCACAAGGGCTCTCTTTTGGCCATCAGGGTTTGCAGTTGCACACTGCAAGGAAATGCTTGGGTTATAATAGAGATATAAAATGTCCGTTACAATAATTTGCATTATTTTGAAAAAGAAGTACTACTTTCATTTCTAAATATAAGATCACTTTCTTTAATTTGATTAAATCAAGGATGTTAGTTAAGTTAGTTATAAACACATGATGTTACCAATTTATCCTAACTATATACATTTATCCTTACTCTCCCTCCCTTGTTATTATAGATAAGCATTATAAAGATTAATTTGGGGGAAAGTTGAGAAAAATTAGAAAATAAACTTATATTTAGGAACAAATTGAAATTCAAAAGTGATCTTATATTTAGGAAGGTAGGGAGTATTTCTTAGCCATCATATTGATATTCTCCAAATTAGGACTAAATGAATGTGTTAAAGTAGCAGTGTTGGATCTTGAAATTCATAGGCATAATACATAGCATAGAAGATAGGTTTTGCTTACATCAATTACAACTCTGGCATACTGCAAGACCTCTTCTTCTTTAGGTGCTCCACTGTATTCAGCATAGTTTCCAAGCTCAGATGCATATCCAAGGTCTCCAACCTGTTTAGATAATCATGTATGGTTTTGCTTGGTGCCATGAGAAAACAGGTTAGTTGAATTTCATCAAGAGAACCATACCGTGTCTGCATAGATCACACTAGCACCTCCCCCTGCTACCATTGTCCAAATTCGGCCAGCTGGGTTCAACACTGTAAACTTCAACGATGCACTAGTCTGCAGGAAACATTAGTGAACAAATGTAATAACTCATAACCATTTCAGAAACAAAAATTTATAGCACATGGTCATTAGAAGTAATAGTATTATTGATGATAAACTAGTGTATGGGGAGATCAATTACTCCATTTCTTAACCAAAAAGGTTACACACACACACACGCACAAGTCAAAGGGTCCACTCTTTGTTCACCTTTTCATCTAATCCATGTATGAAACTTTCTGTTGGATTCATAACTCTTCCAAATGGCATTGGAAATTCAATGTTTCCCCATCTGCCAAAATAAGAACATCCAAAGAAGGATTATGGCTGTTAGTGTTCCTTAATCAAAATAGATCATTTCAGGTTGTTAAGATTTGCAGGATGAATTGGATTTATAAGTGTTCTTTGAGAATGATTGGTAAATCCATTACTTACTTTTTGAAGTTCTTGAAAGCAGCAGTGTCATCTAGCTCGCCTCTCATATCCAAAGGATAAGGCTTTCCATTGACCAATGTGAAAGGGTTCATTTCTAGGAAAGTGAAATCCAGGTCTGATACACAAACAAAGAGGGAAACAATTCAGTTTCAGATTCAATCATAAAGTTATCTGCTCAAGTTCAATTTATGGGAAGTGATAGATCATCTTATAAATACCTTGAAATAGAGCAAAAACCACCTTGAGGAATGCCTCAATTTCTGCCCTGGTCTGTTGTCAGCATGAACACATATTATAATAAGCAATGCAGACATTTGATGACATGACCCCTTGCTTTAAATTCAATTGATAGACAAAAACACAACTACAAGGGGAAAAAGTAAAAGATATCATGTTCATATATACAATGACAGTCATCAATGAAACACAATTTACCTCCAAAGGAAGGGTTGCAACAAGTGGGGCAATGATTTCAGATGTAAAAGAAACTCCTGTTGGTACAAATACTGTCTTAACCTGAAATGTGAAACAAGCCAATTATTAGCTCATACAAATATATATTGAGTAATAAATCTGTAAGGTGAAAAATCAGCAATGTAACACCTTGTCCCAGTTCTCTTCAATTTCAATTCCTCCACATTCTGAAAAGCTTACACTGTTCCCAAGTCTCTCTGATACAATGTTAAGGTAGAACTCTTCATTGTGTGGGATGAAAGGTTCAACAATGAAGGTTGTTATAGGTCCTTTGCACCCACTCATCTCAACCTCTTTGCCTAGACGTTCTTTCACAAAAGAAGCAACTTGTGCCAAATCCATATTCAAGGCAACTAAACCACTTTTACCACGCTTTCCAAATAACATGTCAGGTTTCACAACCAATTTGGAAGTTGAAAGCCACGGTTCCTTCTTCACTAGCTCATTAAAATCAGTAGACTCTGTTACCTAAGGCATCAAACACACATCAGAACATACTGAAAAAAATCCAATCCAAGTTTGATTAAAACCAAGATTCATGTCCATGGCACAGATGATTGAGTACATGGACAGAAGAGTAAAAAGTCAATACCAATAAAATTTTCAAATGGAAGTGAAACTTTCATGATTCTATTAGGGAACTTTAGAGGCAAATGTGCAGAGCATATACATTCAGATATAAGCCCATAATTCAAATGCAAATAATAATTACCATGTTCAGACTTTTACAACATGAATATAACAACTACTCCCTCCCGTCCTAATTATCCAAGTTATAATAAGAGTACTTTGACTTTTTTAGAGAAATCATAGGTACAAAATTAATCACTTGAAAATGACTTAAATATTCTTTTTAAATAATTTATCTTTGTTATAAACAATCATGTAATATAAAACCACATTGGATACTTTAAAATTAAATGGTCTATTTGATTTTGGCCAAAAAACATGGTCTATTTGGTTTCCTAAATCTACATAAAAAAAAAAACCAAAGTGACCTTATATTTAAAACTGGAGGGAGTATTGTTTAGAAATTCTAAGACAATTTATAAGTTACTCATAAGTTGATTTACTTGAATCTTTTCTCTAAACTTTAGGAGTTATAAGCTGACTTTAATGTACTAATAATGATCAAAATATGTTAATGAGTAAGCTACTTGTTTAACTTTCTTATACTCTAAGTCAATTAAATGACAAATTATATCGTTTTAAAGTTTAATCATGTATTCAACATAAAAGGAAATCATGATCTTTTACATCGAAACTAACATTCTGAAACTAAAATTTGATATCAGCTTAATCTAGTAGAATTGGGATATAAGATTGAAAATATAAGTAAACTAGTAAAAGTAATGGAAAATGTACATACTTGTGCAGATTTAATAGGTAACTCGTGGCCAGAGAGTCTCTTAAAATGCTCCTTCAACAATCTCTTGGAATCATACTCTCTGATCTTCTTACGTGCCATTTCTTCTTGGCCTGCTCATTTATTCAAAATCACACATACAATCAAGTTACTAATCCAATGGAATAGATTATTGAAGGTCTGTGAATGATGCAATGAGGAATGCATTTTACCGTTTGAAGTGAGAAGGAATAAGAGACTAGTATGGTCCAACCAAAAACTGAATGATGCGAGGGGTGAGAGATGTATTTATAATAATGTTTTGATTTTTGCGGGAGAAAAAATGATTTAGATTCTACTTTTTGTAAGAATGAAAAGAAATAGAGGACTAGTGTATAATTATGTGTTTATTGATTAATGAGCAATGACCCTATTTTGTCCTTCAAGTAACCACCATGGACCACTAGGCACCCTAAACTAACACCGGGTACAATTTTATGCTTGAAGTAACCAAAGTGGTCCAATTCGACACGTGTCAACATTACATTCGCGAGAGGGTAAAATTGGACCACTTTGATTACTTCAAGGGTAAAATTATACCCTGTGTTAATTTAAAGTGCCCAGTACTCCATGGTGATTACTTGCAGGGCAAAACAGGTCAATTGCGCTTGATTAATTTATATGCTTGTTAGTTGATATATGGTATCTTTGAGAATCTCCTATATACGGGCTCGTGCAAAATGAGGCGTGGCATTTTCATAAAAATCATTTGAATATTAGTACATAATTAGTTGATTGACCCATACAACAGTATGACTGAATTCGAGTTTCATTCTGCCATACGTGCATGGTGGTAACATGGGTAAGTTTTGTTTTTCCGGAAAATTAATTTGCAGTGTATGAAAGACACAAAATCAATTAAAGAACGGAAAAAGTACAATATTTCTTTTGTGATTTTCTCGGGCCAAGCTTCATTATTTGCCATTTCAATCCCAAGCAACCACAATTTGTTTACTTATATATCAAGTATAAGCAACCGCAATAAGTTAGCATAGCCAGTTTGATTATTCGTACGTTTTTCTTTTATTTTTATGTTAATTTTCTTACCAGCTATTTTTATGTGTTAAATTGGATGGTGATAAGATGAAGGTATCATTGATGTAAAGTCCCTGAAACTTCCAATTTTTTAGAAGGTCATTTATATTAAACTTTTATACACAACAAGTATTGATGTTCTATGAAATTTATACACGCAAGACATTATATTCTTATTTAAACACTATTCACTAGTAAAATTTCTGTTAAAATACAAATCTAGCCACCAAGATAGATGAACGAACATCAAGTTACAATTTAGCTGGTTAAACTAAAAAATTTAGTCACTCCAACATTGCTTTTTTATTTAGAAAGAAAAGTTGAATAACAATTTAAATGTGAACTTCAACACATGATGTTGACAAATTATATTTAAATGTAAATTTTTATTAAATAAAATTAGCGGTTTTAATATTAAAAGAAAAGAAGTGCATATTTATAACGTTAAGTGAATTTGATGTTTTTGGGGAAAAAAAAAGAATTTGATGTAAATCTAAGGGACAAAACATAAATAAAACAAAAATTTCACCAATGTTTTATGTTCCTCATAAATGAATATGTTCATTTAACAGAAATGTTTTGGCGAACTTTGTGTATCACGTCATTTGATTGCATGTAAATATATAAGGTCTAACATGGACTTTTTAATCTAACTTGGAACCTTAAAAATAGCAACTAACTAATACAAATATTTTTATTTAACTTGTAAAATATAAAAAACATTTGAAACATATGATTTAGATTTTTTTAATGTTCTAATTACTTTTCTGAAGGTATCTTGTTAGATTGAAAATTTCAAGTCAAACGTGTGTTTACTTTAAATTGGTCAAACTACAAATGACATGCATCAAGTTCTCACAAGACTTAATGTTTTTAGTAAAGGGAAGAGCTAAGCATTTTATAAAAAAAATAGAGAGGGTGAGAAGAGCTAATTTTCCTTCTTTAAATTGTATGCATACGCACACAGAGATAGAAATTCATATAATGAATTTCTGTAAGGAAACAACTTACCTCCAGTACTTAACCTGCAGTACATCCAATTACCCAATAAGAATTTGACACATGTCCAACTAACCCACACTACTTTCTCCTTATTTTCTCTCTCCTCCATGTGTTAGTTGTGCATGGGGTTAGTGGGACATGTGTCAAATTCTTATTGGATATTGGATGTACTGGAGGTCAAGTACTGGAGGTAAGTTTTTCCCTTTCTGTAATTTGATTTTCTACTTTTAACTTAATTTGGTTTTTATACTAAATTTCTTAGGGCCTGTTTGGATTCAGCTTCTGAGAATAACTTCTGGGAAAATAGCTTTTGAGTAGAATAACTTTTCTGAAAAATAGCTTTTGATGAAATGAGAGCGTTTGAAATAAACTTTTTGAGAATAACTTTTAAGAATAACTTTTGAGTAGAATATAACTTTTCTGAAAAATAGATAGGATGAATAGCTTTTCATGTTTCTTTTATTTGAAATAAGTGTTTTTCCTAAATGAGAGATCGAAGCTTTCAGATGGAAAAGGAGAAAAATGTAGTTTTCCTCAAAATAGTTTTTGGAACCTCAAACTAACTTTTCTTCTCAAAATAGCTTATCCAAAAAAATTGATTGTTTAAATGTCTTTGTGTGAAACTTAGGTTTGAGAGCCAGAATAGCTTTTAGAAATGTATCCAAACAGGCACTTAATAAGTTTGGACATTGTGTTTGTACGTTTTTATTGAAATAGTAAGATATACTTATTCTTCTTATTTAAGAATGACTGAATATCAACCCATTGTTCGTGGGTTCATTGGCGAAAGGATTGAATAATGAGCGTTGAGTTGACCACCACGTCGCAAGTTTGATCCTGGGGAGTGACACTTTGTTGTGTCTCTATCACGGCGCTTGAGGAGGCATCTCCGTAGCTAAGTGAAGCTGAGAGTAACCTGAGTAACATACCTGTGTAGATAAACATAAGTGTTTGCTGGTCATGCTTCAGAGCCCACTGAGATAAGCCCCAATGGATCATGAGTTAGGTGTCCTACCTTAGATTGGTTTGAACCCAAACTCATTCCTAAAAATTTTGTATCAAAAAAATTACGACTGAATATCGTCGCGCGTATTTGACCAACAAACAAGAAAAATCGTCCCGCGTGAAGCGTGCAAGCATATTTTAAGGGAATGGCATTCACGGGTACTTTACTTCTCCCACGTGTTTCTTACGCACATGCATATAAGCATATTGGCATTATAATTCTGTCTTTTCTTTTTTTACCAAAGCATCATAATTCTGTCTAAACTCTAATAGAATCCACAATTAATGTATTAAGGCAGTTAGTCCAATTGAAATACATCAAATAAAATCATTTATTAATTCATTAATTAATGGACCTTTTATAATATAGATGATAGAATAATCTCAAAAAGAAAAAATGGCATGGTAAATTTAGTTTGTTTAATCAAATCATATGACATCTAAAAATTTGAATCAAAATATGGTTGAATGCATGTGATTCATTTATTAATTGGACGAATTATTCTGTCAATTTATTAACCACAATCAAAACATTTATTAATTCTGTCAATGGTTAAATGCATGTGATGCATGTGTCGTGTAACAGCAACAAGAGGGAAGATTGTGTCACACCTAGACTTTCTATCACTATATTAAAAGATTTAATTAAATTATAACCACTCAAATAACCCTTTTAAGAAAATATGTGCTTAAAAATCTGAATGAATTAAAACTTTTCTTTAAAAAAATTTTAACAAGCATTTCATTTAAAAAGGAACTTCAAATATATCAAGTGAACATAGGACAAGTGGTTATAAAGCAATTAAAAGAACACATGCACTAACTACTAAGGTTACTTATCAGTTATCACTACAATAACTTGATAATATATCTAAGATTAGATTTAGTTATAACATAGGTTTAATAGGATAATAAAGGAAAGTAGCTATGTTTAATACTTAAGGTAAAGATAGGGTGTTTCTTTACCTATATACAAAATACTACTGATATATCTTTAAAATGTACTTAGATACCCTAATTCTGCCCTGCTCAAAAGCTAGGGGAACTTCCAAAATAGAATTTCAAGTACAAAGCCAAACAAGCATCATGTCTTTTCTTCATCACTACCTTTCCAAAATAAGTTCGTCCAACTACCTGAAACCAAAGAGTACATTGCAGTTTACTTCTATACAGGCAGTAATAATTCTCAATATAAAAATATATTTATGATAATATCCTCATCTTTCCAACCTCTTGTTGGAACCTGCCTCCCTCTCTATACCATCCATTTTTAACGATATATTCGTTAATTAATGGAGGTATTCTGTACCTGCAGGGTTTCTGTAAATATTTGGCATAGGGGGAGCGACCCTCCTGATTCCTAGAGTACTCTACTTTCTTATTTATGTGTCTGAGATAAATATAACTCCTTCCTCTTGGATAAATATTATCATGCTTTAGAAAAAATAATACTATACTTCACATGATGGGGATCTAAGAACTTTCATTTTAGGGCGAAAGCGCTGATATGATAATTAATTATTTTAGTTTGGGCAAAACTAATAAATAACTATTTCGCGGTGCATAAATAATATCTAACTTTGTGACCCGGTGCAAAAATGATAAAACCAGCGGTGGATGTTAATTTATAGTTACGTGGAACCTTTCTAATATTATTTTCAAAGTGTAAAATACATTTTTGCTCCTCCCAATTAAAACCTTACTGATAGTAGTTAACATGGGAAGATGAAGGGCGGAAGGAAGAAGAGTTGAGTTTTAATAGTGATGAGTAAAAAAGTATTTTTACTTTAGAAAATAATTTCAGAAAGCTTTCACAGAACTAGAAATTAACATTTAGTACCGGTTTTATTATTTTTGCACCGGGTCACAAAGTTGGTTATTATTTATGCACCGTGAAATAGTTATTTATTATTTTGTCCAAATTAAAATAGTTAATTATTAGATCAGCGCTTTTGCCCTTCATTTTATATTATATGAAGTAAACTGCTACCTGTAGTCCAATCGTTACTTATCCTTCCTTTCTTGCTCAAGACCTTGCTTCCTAGCACGAGCGCCACTGGATTCTCCTATGAGCACATCATGTAAGAGTGAGATTAAGTAATTACATTATGTGGTAACCTATTGCTTCCCTTTTAATCCTAATAATACTACCCTATGACTCTTCATAATTATAATACTAAATAAGAATTTTATTGTTTCACTAGCCTAGTATCAATCATTTTTTAAGATTTCAAATTTCAATTGATCATTAGGTTAGCGCACAAAAGAGAAGCAAGACATTACAAAACAAATCAATTTATTGTTAACAATCAAACATGCAACATGAATTTATATTTCATTCTCAATTCAATACCATTTGATCATTGAAGAAAAGAACTTATTTCTCAAACACAATGCTAGAATCAATTTTATACATTATTCATTAATAAATTTACTAACCTAGACCAACCATCTTCATCTTTTAGGTAGAAGCAAACCACACATACAAGGAACAAGAGTTTCAGCTTCAATGCAACCCGCCCAAACAAATGTTCAAACCAAGAACTTAGTGAAATGGAATAAATTAAACAACATGAATTTGACTTATACACACATTAAGTTTGCAAACACCAACAAAAACTAAGTGTAGAAACCATTAAACTTATGTATAAATTGCATTTCTTCCATTAACCCAAGTCCAATCAGCCATAGCATTTAGAAATAAAGAGAAAAATGTAAATATGCACCCATACATTTCCTATCAATTTAATTTCTACTAAGCATTTTGTCCAACACTTGGAGTGCAATGATATATAAACACTATTTATTAAATTTCCATCATCAACACTCTAACCCATACACCATTTATGCTGCAAAACACACATGCATGACCATTTAAGTTCATTTCGAAACTCATGAAAACAACAAACCATAACATAGTAGCAATGAAATTTGTTTAACCATCAAACCCCCAACATCATGCTTAATCCTCCAAACATTGTTGACATATCAATTGATAACTAACATGTATGTACAAAAACTAACTTAAATAGTTCTCTTAGCACTTAAATTTCGTTCATTTTGTATAGTCCTATTTATTTTCCTAACCTCCTTCAACAAGATTAATTTATTTTTACTCATTCTCCTTAATTTCTTTTATAAGAGTTTTTATCTTATACTGAATTCCTTATTCTTATTTATCTACTTATATTGGACATTAAAAATTTGGGATGTTACAGATTGTTAGAAGGAAAAAAGAGGCGTCTGTGGATAGAAATGTAAGTTTTAATTATACAAGAGAGATTTATGTAACATATACTCACTTCGTTTTTAATTATAAATTTACTTTGACTTTTTTATGAAAGAGCAAATTATAACATATAACAAATGTAATTACAATATAAGTTTATAATTAGAATAAACTAATTTTGAAGAAAAAAAATAATTTTAAACAATTTAAAATGATAAAGTTTGTAACTTTAACTTTTTTTAAAAAAAAAGTCAAAGTTGGGTTATAGATAGGAAAGAAGGGAGTATTATGTATGTAGTTTAAGAATATCCAGGATGGTTCTATAATTTAGAAAAAACTGTGTAAGAGTTTATTCAACTCTAAAGTGGTTAATTTTTATGCTTAAATTTTCACTTGGAATTGCCATACACTTACTTTTATTTCCAGTTTAATTGAGGCACATAAATAATGGAAATCTGCTATGCTTGATTGACATAATATTGTCTACACACCGGACAGTTGGGGCTCCATTTCACTGAAGTTTATTTTAAATAAAAAAACTGGATAGAATCCATTTTTCCTTAACAGTACCATCAAAATAAAAATTTAAAATGTACTACAAACAAGAGTAGATAGGCAGTGAATCAAAAATGAGAGGAAGTACAATTACATGCTAAATTTATTTTCCTCTTAAAAAAATGAAAATGGATAGAATTCATTCTTCATTAGAATTAAAATTTACCTATAATTTTGATCAGATAAAATTTACCTATACTGTCAACAAAAAATAATTAACAATTTGACTCATCTTTAATTTAATCAATTTCTATTCTCAATATTGCCAACAGAGATAAAATGGCATGCTCCACTCAACACAACTCTGTTTCACAAAGCGAGAGAGGGGAGGGAGAGGGAATAATTGTTGTTCAAAATGAGAGCGGAATAAAAAACTATAAATATGTTTTTTTATACAAATGAATATGTTAAATTTCATCTGACAATCTGAGACGAGCCTGAAAATGACCTTGAGAGCCACAAGTTTTTCAGCTTCACTACCAAAGCACATACGCCATAGCATGGAATATGCAGAAGACCCACTGCTGCGTACCTAATAAGTCCAATTTTGCAATACATCAATACTAAAATTGTATGTGAACTAGCTTCTTCTATCTTGCAATTTCCATTATTTTGTTTTTCAAGTTTGTCACATTTAATGAGCTTTACTCAAAATGATAGTAAAATTCCATGTTGCTAATATGATATTTGACTACAAACATTCAAAATACCACATGCCAAATATCTGTAAGCATTTCAAGCAAGAAAAACAAATGCTCATATATGAGAGGGTGAACAGGAGACTGCTTTTCTATGAAAGAAAAATAGATCAAGGCCAGACATGAATAAAAATATATGGTTAAGCAGCATACAACATCTTGAAATGTTTTTTGAGGTACTACTCATAGTCCTAAACTCATTTTGGTTCATCCAACATTCTGCAATAATTCTTTAGCAGTATCAAGTATCCCTAAGAAAACTTTTATGCATCCACCCCCCTAAAATAGTTTTACAGTAACTCTTAGTATCTAAATTTAGGTTGCTTATTGCTATTGAGAAAAAATACTATAAGGATAAAATTGCACAAATAATTCCTTATTTGATAGTGGTTGCTTTCCGAACATTACTTTAGGGTGCACAATGCACCAAAATTCAGTACATGATACTAAGTGTTGAACGAAAAATACTCCGGGATGTTGTTGCATGCAACTTAACCTATAAGTATATTGGCATGCCAGGCACATTTATTAAAAGATCCCACCACTCATATTTTTATCTTGCTAAATGGATCTCTTCAGTTTTTTGGCATAATCTATCTCTCTCTCTCTCTCTCTCTCTCTCTCTCACACACACACACACACATACACACACACACACACACACACACACAAACACACACAGATGACTGGGGAGAAAATCATTTGAATGATGGAGAGAAACAGAACTAACAACGTACCATAAGGGAGCATATGGAGATGACAACTCAAGGAAAGGATAAGGCCACCTACAAAAAGGTTTACAGAAATTGTTAAAGATCATAGATGTGTTGGCTAGAAAGCTATGTTCAAGTGAAGGGATACTGAGATTTACCACATAAAAACACAAAAGTGGTAGATCCATTGGAAAATTACAAATGCAGCTGTCCACAATACAAAATATCCAAACCGAAACATTGGAAACCTCTGCATATGTTACCAAGAGACAATGGTAAACAAGAACTTCATTGCAAAGAAAGAAATTTAAAACCATGAAAAGCCAAACTCACCAAGCAATTCAGTGCCATGTCACCTAGAAGGAAAATGGCATTAACTGAGTGCATGCAAACAATCAACTGCAAGTACAGTACAAAGTTTTTCAGAGGAATATTACATTTTTAAAAAGAAAGAGAAAAATAAAGGAAATAATTAGGACTATCATGTACAGCCACATTTTCTTATCTTCTCCCAACTTTTCTCAAGCATGATTAACTTATTGCATGCGGTAAGTACTGTTTATCAGATGGTTCAAAAAGTGAAAAGTATGCGTTGATATTGATTTTGCATAGTGGTGAACAAAACCAGAAGCAACTTTATATTTCTGCAAATGACATCAATTATCTTGACTTTCCCATAACTGCAACACTAGAAAGAATGGCCAAAAACTCAAAAATCCCCAACCCCAAAATTTTGAAAGAAAATACAATCCTGGGAAGAATATATGCCAGGAACAGTACTTACAAAATCCAGTGTGATTGATTTTCCATTCAGCAATGGATAGAGGATGAGCCAGAACACACAGTCAGTGAGTACTACAGCACCTGCACACATCTATACATAATACATTGCAACAAAAGATAGTGAAAAAAAATACTCAAAGAAACTCTACTGAATTTGACTTAAAATACCTAACTGTTTGACATAAGAAAGAAAATTAGGAATGCAATGAGAACCAAAAAATAGTTGGGAAGCATGCAAGATGGAAAAGACATCTTAGGAACACGTGACATTGACAGAGACTGCAGCACATCATTTTGCGAACTTCTGCCTGTTTTTGATGCATTCATTGCCTAACCTCATTACAAATATGATAATCTCTAGTTATGACTTTGCAGTCTGCCACTCTGTATAAGCAGTTATATGAAGTTTTCCAAACTAGAAAATCAAGGACATTCTTTTTTTTTATCAGAAAAATCAAGGACATTCCAGGAACAGATAACATTATAACTACTCCAACATGATATCTTTCAGAACTTCATATTGTTGAAGCCTGAAGAAACTTTTTCCTTCATCTGTGAATCAAACATTATTACAACAGATAGGAATGATGACCTCCTCAATAGTTTTTTTAAGATAACAACTCCTTAATCATATTTTGGCTCTTGAAAACACTCACTGTTTCAGTAAAAGAAAAACATGTGTTGCATACTCAATTCATTTTCTTGTAAATTTTTTACACAGACAGGTTAGAAGCCCCAAATGCTTTACAGATAAATCCTTTATATTCATTTCAAATTTCAGAGAATGAATAGATATCAGCAAATGATATTGTTGCAATTTTTAGTTGTGTAACCAGAATGATGTCACTCAGGCACCTTGGAAAAGTCATCCAGAAATAGAAAAAATGTTATTTGGTAATCCAGGTTGCAAGAAGCATAAAATTAACACATCTTACAGGAGGCTGCTTCCAACTATCAAAACATGACACACAAAGCAACAACAGATATGGTTGATTCAGAACCAAGAATTGGATCAATCCCTTACTTCCCAATTTGACCCCTATATATAGCATACTGCATAAGGGAAGTTTTTAGCTTATTTCATTTGATAGTCAGTTCTATTGCATGAGGTAGTTTTTAGCTTATTACATTTGATAATAAGTTCTAACTACCCTATATTCGCTTAAAAAAGAAGTTCCAAGTAACCTATATTCGCTTTAAAAAGAAGTTCTAATTACCCTATCAGACTTCTGATCCCCTCTCAATTCCATTAATTCCCTCTTACATATTGAATGCATCACAACAGAACCTGGGGCATTGGATCGATTAAAAGTGCACATTGTCATTCAAAATATATAAAGCAATAAAATCATGAAAAAATGAGTTACCTGAAAAATTATTTGAAAGATATAAACCCATACACCAGCAGCTTCCCGTGCCAGAAGCTCCTCAAGGGTATTTGAATTCTTCAGCAGGCTAGACATAATATCATCATCTCCAAGTGTTGAAGCTGGATTGCTATTTGCAATAGTAGCCCCAGACTTATTGCTGATGACAAACATCCATATATGGATAAAGATGATCCAAGCTGCATGAGAAATTGAGAGCGTAAGTCTCTTGGAAGATTATGAACAACATATATATAAATTATCAAATTTGACAAGTAGGTTTGTTTCTATTGTTGTCTATCAGGAAGATCTGAACCTGTAAGTTGTATTGCACAAAAGCATTAAAAGCACAAAAGAAAGAGTCTTAAAAAAATGTACTCTTGCAGTTTGTAATGTGAATTTCTAAAACTAATAAAAGAGCTAAAGATGATAAATGTTACCCCAAAGTAAACAACAACCAAGGTAAAGGTCCACCTGTTCAGCACAAGAAAGAAACAAAATTACAGTCAGCATATAATCAGGATTCAGGAGATATGACAATAACAGTGTTTTGAACTTCTATTTGACAGTTAATCATATACTCTTTATTTCCCTTTTCCTTACTCTTGCTTGATCCGTTGCGGATTCATGCCTAGTTATGATAATAAGCACATCCATTTCTAACTGAGGGTCACCGTTATTTACATAATAACAATGTCTAGGATAACAGTCAAAAACCTTAGAAATTCATATTTAATTGTTTGCTCCATCTTATCAATTTAATATGTCATCCAGTCCTCAATACAAGACCAAATTGACTTTTTTGGAAAATTCTAAGAAAGAATAATATATTGCTTATAAATTGATTTGCTTAAATTTTTTCTCCATATTAGTTAGTTTGAATTGAAAACTAATACATATTCTAAAAACATACCACACATACTACGATTAACTAACTTATTTAGCTTCCATGATCTCCCTACTGAAAGTCAACTTGGTCACATCATATTAAGGACCAAAGTCCATGATATTGAGACTTACTGAGTATAGAAGAAAAATATGCCTCCTCCATTGCAAATTGCATCAGCAATGAGCAATCCCAAAAGCACAAGGAAAGCAATTAATCTATAAGCCAGAAGCCAAGCAGGATGAATACACTTGACACAAGTCTTCCATGCTTCATCTTTATACAATGAACCAGCTGCCTCCTGCTGATTCTCTATCCCACGGCGTCTCCATCTATTGAATCCTTCATATCTCCATATCAAAAACAAGCCCAGTACCATAGAAGCTAAAATGAATAGTGCACATAGCAAAAACCTCCAGTTCAACCAATAACTTGGATCAGTAGTATCCGGACTCATAGTGGCCTTTCAGCTATTGTCCTCAACACCTCAATATTTTATACTTGTGTTCTGATCAGGTAAAACAAATGGGCACAATTTAGTAGATGCTACTTCCTCTGGTCCTAAATATAAGACCGACTTTTTTGGAAAATACTAAAAAAGCAAAATAACTTAATTATAAATTGATTTACCTAAATTTTTTTCTCATAGAATAGTTTATTTTACCTATAAACTAATGGATAATATAAAAATATATCAATATGTCAAAATTTAATAGCCTATTTTGCAACCTTAATCTCTCCAAAAAAAAGTCAACTAGGTCTTATATTTAGGACCGAAGGTATTATTCATATGGGTAAAAAGTTATCAGATATTTGACCATACAAACAAACAAACAAACAAAAACATATAGAGAAAAGGTACAAGTAATAGTACAAAACCAAGATTGAAGAGAACTCAAATTCTCAACTCATTTCACCACAAAAATCATTACACAAGAAATAGAAGTTTAAGATATTAAAATCCAAGAAGGGATTTTGGGAAAAGAATGTACTTTTGCAATTACAAATGAAATAGTAAAAGGAAAATATGTGAGCATAAGAGAATAAGAAAAAAGTAAAAATAAGGAAGTTTCTAAGTGATGATGCTTTGCTTTCTTACCTTCACTGCTGTGTACCGTACCGGGATGAAGAATGAAGTGTGAGAGGTCAAACTCAAAAAGCAAGACAAGTTCGTTTCTTGTTTTGAGTTTTGAGCTTCTGGTTTGGGAAAAGATTCAGTTTTTTTTTTCATTTGGGAAGTCAGGGAAGATTCATAAAGTTTATTGGAACAGAAAAAGATGCTTCTGTTTTGTTTATATATGTGTGTGTGTGGGGTGTGTGTATGATACCCTTCAAATCCTAAATTTAAGATCTAGTTGACTTTTTTTTTAGATATTAAGGTTAGAAAATATGTTATTAAATTATGACATATTTCATATATTTTTAGATTAGTCATTAGTTTATAGGTTAAATAAATTAGTTTAAGGGGAAAAATAGGTAAATCAAATTATAATTAACTTATTTTGCTTTTTTATAGGATTTTCTAAAAAAATCAATTAGGTCTTGTATTTAGGACCGGAGGAAATATTATATCATATTCGTGTGTTATTGTTAGAATTTTTTAATGCATCATAATTAATTTTGTAAGCTCTAACTACTACTAGCGAAACAAGTTGAACTCCTAAGTATAAGAATTAGTTGACATTTTGGGGAATAATGAGAAAGTGAAAGTAATTACTTAATTATAATATATTTTATATATTATTATTTATTATATCAAATGTTAACTTGTAAGTCAAATAAATTAGTTTAGAAAAAATTTAGAAAAATAAATTTTTAATTACTTATTTAACTATAGAATTTAGAATAATAATAATAATAATAACTACTCGTAATAAGTATCTTCTGTGAGTAGAAAACAAAGAGAGCTAGTGCCACGTCTGCCTCGTGGGAAAACAATCAGACGGAATTTTTATTTAATTAATTTCTTTGTAAGGGTCGCTGGAGGCCTGGAGCCAATGGGCCAATGGGGGACTGCGTGACGTGAGTGCGTGTGTGAGTATGATGTATCTCATGGTCATGGATTTGAATTTGATATTTTTATATTTGGCCATAAAAAGGTGTGATATTTTTATGGGATTTTTTGAACGAAAAAATTTTATGGGATTATTACGTAAAAACTTTTATGGGATAAATATGTCTAATATTTTCATGGGACTATTAAAATAAGTGACATATTAATATATATCTTATGGGCGAAAACCAAACCATTTTTGTTTTCAATTTTAATTATATGATTTTTAAAAAATGTTACACCAGAAACTGATGTGTTTTTTCCAATCAAAGTATTAAGTATTTAAAAAATCATATAAAATTAAAAATGAAATTGAATTTCTCTCCTAAGATATCAAAATTGCAACAATTTTTATATAGAGTCTTGTGTTATAAACATATATGAGAAATTCACCAAAAGTAATTTAACAACAAAGGATGGGAGCAAATGAGAATGAGACAAGAAAGAAGCCAAATTCGAAAATCATGATTTAAACTAATTGTCAATTTCCAAAAAAAAAATGAGATTTCTAATCTTGATATAGTTGTGTTGATATATGGATGGTTCAAAGTACGTAGAGTGAAGCTCAAGAACATACGCTGAACCCAACTGTAAACATGGTTCTAGCACAAACAAACTACTTGATCCTTTAAAATTTATTAGACCATTAAGTGTCAGCTCTACTAGGTCAGGTCGACTGTTTTTTCCACCTCTAAATCAATGTCAATAACGATTATAATGGACAATAATCATAGAATGACAATAAATGTTATATTAAAAGAGCTTTTTTTTCTCAAATAGAAGTTGAGTTTTGGAGGATGGACTAGAGTTCAGCTCCACTTATTGGGATGATATCAAAATTATCTCTGTTGAAACATTTCATATCATTATTTGTCTGTGTTTTTATTTAAATTAAAAAAAGACGTTAAATAGCGTTGACGGGTTACAATTCTGAATTCTCCACCTCCATAAACAAGGATGATTACTTTGCCCATACAAATTACACCAAGTGCATGCCATTGCTATTAAAAACTAGAATAAAAGCCCAAACCAGTTTCTGCTTCATCTGGGTTTGACCAAAGTCACATCCATAATAAGGTGCCCACCACTTTGAGTGCTAATCCTTTTCTCCCTATAGTTGTCTCTTAAACACATGTTACTTTATGTAAATTTGAAGGGAAATAAAGATTTTGTCTTCTCCCCGAAAGATCGTATAATGAAGCTGAAACTAAAACACCCCTCTTTTGTCTCTTTTTTGAGTTCTTATCTATCCACTCAAACCAACCACATCAACCACAAGTTTATTGAACAATTCAATACACGTACACATATTTGACAGGTCGTTTTCCAGGACTGGAGACTCAACGCGAGAGAAATTTCCCACTGGTTACGCTTCTGCGCATTATTTAAATATTTATTATTCATTTCTTAATGAGCTTTGTCTCTTTGTATTTATCTCTCCCTAAATCAAATATTCTCTTATACATGTGTGATGTGAGAGTGGAGCTCCGTTTAGCTGTTTTTCTGTTACCTCGTCTTCAAAGACAACATGTCAGTGTTTATATTTATTACTTTCTCTGATCCTATAAATATAAGAGCTAGTCGATTATTTTAGAAAATTTTAAAAACAAAATACACTTATAAATTGATTTATCTATATTTTTCTTTTAACTAGCTTATTTAGCATATAAACTAATTTATAATTTAATAGTATATTAAATATGTTATGGTTAATTTACGTATTTTCTTTCCTTAATCTCTTTAAAAAAATAAACTAGATTTTATATTTAGAATTAGAGGAAGCATTATTAGTCATGTAAGAATACTCCATACTAAAGCTCATCAATCCAATTAAGTCTAAAGCGTTTACCAATTTGGCCATATCCTCCTCCATTTTCTTTGAGATTGGAATCTCATTAGGATTTTTTTTTTTTAATTTTTTCATTTCAATTATGCGAATATAATGTATTTTGTTCTCCAACTTCACAATTTTTCCCAATGAATTCCTATTGGAAGCACATATAAAGGGACTTCATATTACTATAGCGTATCTTTCTGAAACCAATGACTTAACTAATTTTTTAAATGCCCGCAAATTAGTTATATAACTTTTTTCATATTAAGAACTGATAGTAGTACATTCAAAGTATAAAATTCAAGCCCAGTGGTAATGCGCGCTGGTTGAAAGGGGAGAACAAGGTTTTGTGTACTCGTCACGTCTTACGTTTGAACCCTGAGAAGTCTCAACAACGGGGCGACTCCGGAATATATGCACCTAAAAGATCTAGGGTACCGGTAGCTCTACGCAAAAAAAAAGTTTAAAAATTCATTTGGGATTATTATTACTATCCAAAATATCCATTAGTTGTAATAACGCAATCTAACCCTCGGATTTTAGATTTGGTTGGTGTAAATTTAAATACTTAATTTAATTATTTAACAAAGAAATTCATCTTTTAAATATGCTTCCGTCTATTTAAAATAATTGCAAATATAAAATGATTTGTCACTGAAGGAGACCATTCAATTCTAATTGAATATAATCCAGATATTTCTCCCCATTTCAAGACTTTTCATAGTGATGACTGATCACCATATATGAACGATGTTAATGTTGAATTAATACAAAACAAATTATTGTTAAAAAATTCAAAATTTTTAATATAGGTTTGCACTGACAATCTTACAATCATTAAAGTTATTTATTATACGTCAAAAGTTGTTTATCAAGATTCAAATTCCAAACTACAGACCTATTATTTGACATAGGTATTCATCTTCTTATGGTCTACCACCTCAATCCATTAGTTTCTTGGTTTATTTCATGTACCTATTCGCGAAGGTAAAGAGTTGGTCTTAAATATTGGGAAAATTAATTTGAGATCCCCCACAAGGGACTTAATACTAGAAAAGTCCCAAAAGTTGGGAAAATTAATGTAGGGTCCCAAGGGACCTCACTTTAATATATTTGAAAAATGAAAAGACAGTTTTGCCCTAACCTTAATAAAAAAATACCCCACCTCCCCCTTCTCTCTCCTCTTCCTCTCCCCTTCTTCATCATCTTCACCGACCCCCCCAATCATCCGCCGGCCTCCAACCCCCACCACCTCCCTCTTCCATGTAATAAAGAAGCAAAGGGATGATCCGTACCGATTTGATGAGATCGAGGTTGAGCTCGTCGGGGTGGAGGAGCATAACGGTAGAACATGAACTCACGCTCGCCGTCGGCGCGTAGAGTGATGAAGGCCAAGGCGGTGCGAGCGCCCTGGTCGAAGGTGATGTCGTCGGATCCGACACCGTTTTGCTTGAGGATGCTGGCGAGCATGTGGCCGAACTCGTCGTCGCCGAGTTTGCCGACGAAGGCGGCCTTGCCGCCGAGGCGGGCGACGGCAATGGCGACGTTGGCGGGGGCTCCGCCGGGGGCCTTTAGGAAGCCGGGGGCCTCGGCGAGGGAGACGCCGGAGACGGTGGGGTCGAAGTCAATGAGCATCTCGCCGAAGCTGAGGATGAGGCTTTTGCTGCCATTCATGTGGGAAGCCATTGGAGGAAGAGAAGAGAGTTTTCTTTGGGCATCTGATTCTTTTGGTCGGGGAAGAGGGAGGTGGTGGAGGTTGGAGGCCGGCGGATGATTAGGGGGGTCAGTGAAGATGATGAAGAATGGGAGAGGAAGAGGAGAGAGAAGGGGGAGGGTGGGGTATTTTTTATTAAGGCTAGGGGCAAAACTGTCTTTTCACTTTTCAAATATATTAAAGTGAGGTCCCTTGGAACCCTACATTAATTTTCTCAATTTTTGGGACTTTTCTAGTATTAAGTCCTTTGTAGGGGACCTCAAATTAATTTTCCCTTAAATATATAGAGGATATATTTCTAATATTTGTTAACTTCTCAAATTACTTAATTGATATCCCCAACAATTCTCAAAAAAAGAGGGTAAGAAAGGGTGGGAATAAAGGAAGTGATTATGATGTTTAAGAAAAAACATACGTCCTCCACTTTTAATTATAAGATCATGTTGCCTTTTTTAAAAAAACAAAATTAGAAATGCAAAATAAATCACTCTACATGTTTTATATCTATCTTTTTTCTTCAAAAGCAAGTCATTTTAGTTATAAACTTGTGTACCATGAACCATATGCTAGCATTTAGTGGAGTCATTGCTTCTTTAATCTTCACAAAAAAGAAAACTTGATATTATAATTAAGACCGGATGGACACCATAATAACTTAACTAACATTTTTAATATAATGAAATTTAGATAAATACATCATATATTTTGACTATTTTGTTGAATCACCTATTAGTACCTTTTTCAAATAACAATGATCATAAATGCCTGTTGTTGTAGAAGAAAGTCCAAATGAAATTACCAATTATGCAAGACTTATGCATTTTATGTTGAGTTAAAGATCACTGTTGACCTGAAAGTTTTGCTTGAGGATCATTGTAACTCTGAAAGTATTTTAAGGCTCAAATTATATTAACCCCTGAAAGTATTTTTAGACTCAAACTAGTCTCTAAAGTTATAAAATGACTCAAGATAGCCCTTTTTGGACGACCAATAAACAATACACCTTGGGCTACTACGACCAAAAAAGCTATCTGGAGCCTATATTTTATGACTTTAAGGGCTGATTTGACCCTAAAAATACTCCAGGGCTATTGTGATCATTCTGCAAAACTTCCGAGTCAATGGTGATTTTTATCCCATTTTATATTTAACCCAAATACTCCCCTATTTTTTTTAATGTTTGGCCCTAGTTTATGAAATTTAGATAAAGAGTTATCTATTTAATGTTTGGCCCAAAGACCCCCACCCTTCTTTTTTTTATAGAATACTCTCCCTATTTTTAACTCGATTTAAATAAACAAAAACACCAATATATTAAATTGATTGGGCTAAAGAAACATAATAATCACCCTTTTTTATAGACCTATGTATTCAATGTTCGACCTATTTCTGATAAAAAAATGTTCGACCTAAAGAAAAGACCAACCCTTTTTATAGAAGCCTCGCCCATTTTTCACTCCATACAAAAAAATAACAAAAACACTATATAAAGAAACACAATATCCCACCCCAAATCTTCAAATCAAATCCCTAATCACATTCTCTATATAAAGTTATAAACTCCACTTTCCCCCTCAAAAAAAAAAAAACCATCCTCAGAATTAGGGTTTCCATTGGAATCCGCCGCCATTACCATCACCATTACCAAATAATCCAGATCTTTGTGAAAACCCTAACAGGGAAAACAATAACCCTTGAGGTAGAATCCCCGGACACAATCGACACCATCAAGTCCAAAATTCAAGACAAGGAAGGCATCCCACCAGATCAACAGCGCCTAATCTTCGCCGGAAAGCAACTAGATGACGGCAGAACCCTAGCGGACTACAACATCCAGAAGGAATCGACGCTCCACCTGGTGCTTCGCCTACGTGGCGGCGCGAAGAAGAGGAAGAAGAAGACGTACACGAAGCCGAAGAAGATAAAGCACAAGAAGAAGAAGGTGAAGCTGGCGGTGCTTCAGTTTTATAAGGTGGATGAGTCCGGGAAGGTCCAGCGGTTGAGGAAGGAGTGCCCTAATGAGGGGTGTGGGGCCGGGACGTTTATGGCGAATAATTTTGATAGGCATTATTGTGGCAAGTGTGGGTGACTTATCGGCCGTTTCCGGTCATACCGTAAGCGTACGGGTCGTCAAAATAAGTAGTATAAAAGTTATCGTTCCCACGGAGACTAAGGCAAAACGGATTAACTATTACAATTATGTAGTCAATTAGGTTGAGTGAAAATATTTGAGTTTTGATTTTCTAACCTAACTAAATTGAAAATAATTTAACTAAAATTAAACTAACACTTAAAATTAAGAAAGGGAGTTTAGGATTATTTATCACCATTCCATTTCATGAAACATAATTAAATCCCTCTCAATTAGTATGCTAATGAAAACATATGTTTGCCTAAGGTTCATAGGCATTTGAAAAAGCTTTCTCAAGTCAAGATCAAATTTATGCTTGTATTAATTGCACAATCTCTTGTCACAATTAATACAAGCTCTACTTCAAAACCAACCTTTTAGTGACAATGTTAGGTTGATAACTATATCTCTATGTTACCAACAAACCATCCATTTAAAACCATAAACTTCAAGTCCAACATGTTTTTATCCAAGTTCTAAAACAAAATATACTTTCTCAAGTCATATTCCATTTAACTAAATAAGTGGTGATCAAGCACTTAAACAAGTAAAAAGCAGGATAAAAACCACACATGAAATTCATTAACAACTAAAAGAGGTCTTGAACAAATCTCAATTCATGGAATGGGTCAAAATAATCCTAAAACTAAAGTTAGATACTCATACTAAAACTAAAAAAATCATCCAAACATCACCAAATTCCAGAAATTATACAAGACAAATTTAAAGAGAAATGTGAGGGGAAGAGAGAAAACTACCAAGAGATCTAGAAATCCCATGCATTTTTCCTCTCCAAGCCCCAAACTCTCTCCTTCATTTCCTTTGCTTACTCTCATTTCAGCTCACGTCCGCGCCCATGTTTTCTGGAGAAGAGGATGATGAAGATTAATTTTTCAGCCTCCTTTGAGCTGCCTGCGTCAGTATGTGTGTATCCTTGAAGACCAGAACTGCCGCGCCCCTCTGTCTTCTCCCGCCTCTGTTCCTTTTTTATTCCTTTAGGTCTCTTTTTCTTTTTTTCTTCAAAACGGTGTGCTTTTGGCTGCAGGGAAAGTGCACTAAATAATAAAACATATAATAATCATTTATATTAATACTAAAGTACTATAACCAACAAAAGGCTAAGCATGCTACTGCAACTTCTTCTTCTTCTTTTTAATATTCTAGTACCTATTATCTAATGATTTCTTTTTATTAAAATTATCATGCTTTTTAATAACATCCCCAAATAATACTCCAATTTGATATCTTATCAAGAATTCAACCAAATCTCTT
The DNA here is from genome assembly GCA_029929735.1 of Mimosa pudica. Classification (NCBI taxonomy): domain Eukaryota; kingdom Viridiplantae; phylum Streptophyta; class Magnoliopsida; order Fabales; family Fabaceae; genus Mimosa; species Mimosa pudica. The sequence goes on along the minus strand of JAKELP010000017.1, from coordinate 5,161,140 downwards.
TAATTTTACCACAATGACTCCCCAATCATACCAAAAATATATATCAAATCTATTTAAATTGGGGAGTCATCAGTGGGACCACTTATGTTTATAATAAGGGTAGGGATTAGAGTTTTAGGGTTTTGATGTTGGATGTTTAATTTTGTATAATTTAGTTTTATCAATTTGAGTACATTACAATTGTTCTCTTCATATTGCTGATTGATACTCCCTCCGTTCCTAAATATAGGACCTAGATAGAGAGTTTATTTTGTTCCTAAATATAAGGCCTAGATACATTTTTGGCCACATTTTTTCCTAAATTACCCTCCTCCTCCTCCTCAAACCCTAGCACCAAGGAGTGAGATTAAGAGAGTGTTATGCGATTCCAAAGGCAACTACACCAGCCCCTGGTCGTTCTTCTCTCGCCTCGACGCGCTCATCGGCGACGCCTTTCCGATCAAAAAGCCCTCGCCAGCACCGCCGATCGACCGCCCGCGCCGTGGCTCTCTGCCGTCGAAGTCTCTCCCGTGGATAATGTCGCACGTGCCGGTCGCCCCCCGATCTGTGACTCAGAAACGGCCTTCTTTGCGAAGCAGAGGCAAATGGTGGAGTTGCAGAAACAGAGGATGCAATTTGCGAAGGATTCGGAGTTTCAGAGGGGTATTATTGGAAAGAAACTAACTTAATTGCTTTCCTTAATCTCCCCAAAAAAAGTCATCTAGGTCCTATATTTAGGAACGGAGGGAGTACATGATATTACCAATTTATCCTTATTATTAAGGATGATAGTTTTCTAATTTGATTAGAAAACTATCATCCTTATTACTCCCTCCGTTCCTAAATATAAGACCTAGATAAATTTTTTTTGGAAAGATTAAGGTTGCGAAATAGGTTATTAAATGATGACATATTTGATATCTTTTTAGATTATCCATTAGCTTATAGGTAAAATAAACTAATTTAAGAGAAAAAATTAGGTAAATCAATTTATTATTAACTTATTTTTTGCTTTTTTTAGGATTTTTCAAAAAAGTCATCTAGGTCCTATATTTAGGAACGGAGGGAGTATTAGATTAAGGATTAAGGATGATAGTTAAGTTTGTTATTATCACATGATATTACCAATTTATCCTTATCATATACTCCCTCCGTTCCTAAATATAAGATCACTTTGGCTAATTTGGAGAGATTAAGGAAGACTTTCCAAGAAATTAGGATTTCATGATCTTCCCAAAATACCTCTCACTTAAATTTAAAAGACAAATAGGGATTGGAGAGAGAAGTGAGGGAGCTAAGAAATATAGAGGTAATTTGGACCAAAATTGAGACAAAATAGAAAATTATCTTATATTTAGGAACTTATCCACTACCCCAAAGTGATCTTATATTTAGGAACGGAGGGAGTACTTGTTTATATTGAAAAGTACTGTGAGGTTAATTTTGGAAAAAGTTGAGAAAATTGGGGGTTTTGAAGTTTTGATTTTGATGCATTTTTGAATTAAAGATCGCTTTTTTTTTTCAAGTTTTGTTGTTGGATGTTTAATTTCCCCTAATTTAGTTTTATCAATGAGTGAATTACACATGTTCTCTTGATATTGCTCGTTGATATTTAGTTGGGGTTTTGTTACTGATTTATAGTTCCAATGCGGTTGCTCATATATACATATATACACACGTGTGTGTGTGTTGTTTGAATGTTTTAATGCCTTTTTGTATTGAGGATTAATATTAAGAATTTAAAAATACTCCTGTAGTCTGTTGATATTGCTGATTGATATCCAGTTATATGTTGGTGGATTGCCTATGATAGATATTCTGCTAATGTGTTGTTTGATGTTTAATTTTGCATAATTTCTTTTTAGTTTTTACCAATATGAGTGCCTTACGTGTGTTCTCTTTATGTTGCTGATTGATATTTAGTTGGGGTTTTGTTACTGATTTATAGTTGCAATGTGGTTACTCATAAGAATTGTCTTTTGTGTGTGTGTTGGCGGCTTACTCTGCTTTTACTGTGTTGGGTTTTTTGAGGTTTATTTTATTTGAATGTTTTAATGCCTTTTTTGATTGAGAATTAAGATTATGAATATTTCTAAAGTATGTCGTTTCAAGGTTAGTTTTGCATAATTTCGTTTTCCCGATGAGTTCATTATGAGTGTTCTCTAGATATTGCTGATTGAAATCTAGTTATATGTTGGTGGCTTGCCTATGATAGATGCTCTGCTTTTACTGTGTGGAATGTTTTGCATAATTTCTTGGGAAAATGTCATTTAAATCCCTCCGAATATACAAAAGGACAATTGAGAAACCTAAACTTCCAAAAGGACCATGAAGGAATTAGGACCTAGTTGACATTTTAAAATCGTGTGAAAAGACAAAATTGCCCTAATCATAAAATAGAAATTACTAATCACCCTTACACCCATCATTTCCTCTTCTTTGAACCCTAATACCCAGCATTCACGTTTGAAAACCTAACAGCCACCATATCTTCTCTGAACCCTAACACCCATCGCGTCTCCTCTCTTCTCTCCCTCACGTTCTCGTATCATCTCACACCACCACCCAAATCTTGAAACCCGCTTGCTTCTCCTCTGTTCTGCAGCTTTGTCTTGTTGGGGGTCATCGGGTTTCGGTTTCTTTCGGCGGCGGCGGCTGCTTCCGGTGCTTCTTCGACTGCGGCAGCGACTTCCTAAACCCTAAACCCTAAACCCTAAAACCCTAAGAAGAAGACGAAGAAGATGACAAAGGAAGAAGACAGGATTATGCTTTCAGATTCTCTCCAACGGATTGTGTGGAAGGAAATGAGAATGAAGAAGGGAAAGTGAATATGGGAGGGGGAGGAAATGTTTTAAGGGAGAGGGGTATTTGAGTCTTTGTGTAACATTTAATAATCCTAATTTAGTACCTAGTTCCTTCATGGTCCTTTTGGAAGTTTAGGTTCCTGAATTGTCCTTTTGTATATTCTGAGGGATTTAAATGACATTTTCCCTAATTTGTTTGTGGAATGTTTCATGTTTAATTTTGTATAATTTCTTTTTACCAATATGAGTACATTATGTGTGTTCTCTTGATATTGCTGGTTGATATGTAGTTGGTGTTTATAGTTGCAGTATGATTACTCATAAGGATTGTCTTTTTGTCATTCATTTTGGCTTGCCTATGATTTTACTGTGTTGAATTTCGATGTTAGACATGGATGTTTAGTCCTTGTGAACTATTTTCTGAGATTAAGTGTTTTGTTCTTACATGCTTAATATGACACATTACAAGATGAACGGTTTTAGTAGTGTGATTGTAGTTATGCCAATCTCATAGGGAATTCTCAGAAGTACTAAATTCATCCGCCAACAAATGCTAGTAATTCTGAGACTAAATCTTCGGCTGATAAAGAATGCTTTTTCGGCAAAAAGGCTGCTTCATGTAGTAAGTAGAGCCATGAGAGGGTAAAACATGGACTTTGGGATTTGGTGGGAAAGATTATAGGGTTAAATATCATTTAGACCAATTAACTATTTTGAAAGGGTCAAATTGGCCAAAGAACAATAAAAGGGCTTAAATTAGCCAAAGAACAATAAAAATGACTCATATTGGCCAATAAGCTATTGGAAAGTACTAAAATACCCCTTGGGACTTAATAAATATTAATTTCTGAAATTGTGGGTCCCACATTTAAAAATAAAAAATCTCCAACCCCTTCTAGAGCTGTCTATATGGGCCGAGCACGTAGGGCCGGCCCGTTTTTGCTTAAGCCCTGTAGGGCCGGGCTTGGGATTTAGAGGGAAAAATAGGGGTGTGGGCCCTGAAGGGCCAGCCCTTAAGGGCTAGGGCTTTTAAGGGCCGGGCTGAGGGCCGACCCTGTTAGGCCCGACCCTTTTTCCTAAACTAAAAAGAATAAAAAAAAATAGAGGTGTTCACTCTCAAAGTCCTTAGTCTCAATGTAAGTTTGTAATAGTGTAACGTGCCAAATGTGCCAAGTTGCATCCATCTAATTAATGTTTAGGTTTTTATTTGCACAAGAAATTAATTGCATGAATTTAAATATGATTGTGAGTTTTTTATCAAATATGCTTGAAGGACAATTAATTACTTGCTAATAGATTCAAATATGCTTGAAAGACAATTTATTATTAGCTACTTTTTTTTTGCAAATGATGGAGGTGATAATGCTTGTGGTATAAAGAAGAAATGAAAAAACTTGATATTTTTGTCAGTGGAGAAGATGCGGAGGCAACTCATAGCCAAGCACAATCAAATGTTGTCGAATGATATTTATTCTGATTTTTTATGAGTTGTAATTGTGTCTTGTGGATTATTATTATTTGAATGTTTTTTATTTCCTTATTAATGTTTTGGTTTATTTATATTAATACTCGAGTTTTATGTAGTATACTTGCTTATTAAAAGTTAAAACTTGTGTAGTATGTAGATGAAATTTTAAATTTTTTATATGGGCCGAAGCCCTGAGGGCCGACCCTGGCCCGATTGCTCTAGGGCCGGGCTTTAGAAAACAGAGGTTTTTTTAGAAAAAAGTCCTGATGGGCTTGACCCGTTTAGCCCTGACCCTTAAGGGCTTGGCCCTTAAGAGCCGGGCCGGCCCGTTTTGACAGCTCTAACCCCTCCCTCCTCCTCTCTCTCTCCCACTCTCCTTCATCTTCAACCCCTCCCTCCCTGCAACACCCACCACCTCACACTGGAACTGTGAATACTCAATGAGAATCAACACAACGTCTGTGAGAAATGAACAAATTCTGTGGTGTCAGGATTAGCAAATCGTGAATTCACACAACTTTTAAATGAGAATTAAATTTTCTCTTTCTCATAGTGTTCTAATACCAAGTTTTTTAGCTGAAGTCAGTGGCCACCAAGATATGCATCTGCTGGCACCCAAGTACAATGCATTTGCATGAGTCTTGTTCATGGGATTATGAGCTTTGGTCGTTTTGATATACATTTAATTTAATACTCAAACATTATATCCATCGTTTTGGAAAGAAAGGATGAGAGGGCAATGAAGGCTATTGCGTGTTGTTAACTACTCCATCTTTTTAGACGAATACAAATAAAAGATCTCCCTCTTACAAGGTTCCTTCACAGTACGAGAGTGGTGGGTGTTGCAGGGAGGGAGGGGTTGAAGATGAAGGAGAGTGGGAGAGAGAGAGAGGAGGGAGGGGTTGGGGATTTTTTATTTTTAAATGTGGGACCCACAATTTCAGAAATTAATATTTATCAAGTCTCAAGGGTATTTCAGTACTTTCCAATAGCTTATTGGCCAATATGAACCATTTTTATTGTTCTTTGGTCAATTTGAACCTTTCAAAATAGTTTATTGGCCAAAATGATATTTAACCCAAGATTATATGAAAATTTAATTATTGCCGCTATTATATGTGTGTTGTCCCCTAGTCCTTTGCTGTTTGCTCTATGCTTTTTATAGAATCAATGGATATTTTTTGACTCATGTCGAGAGAGAAAACCTTCTATGATGAGACCATGAGCAAGGGATCCCCTGACATATAATATGGTTACTCAATAATTATTTTATTACTCCCTCCGTTCCTAAATATAAGATCACTTTGGGGAAGTGGATAAGTTCCTAAATATAAGATCACTTTCTATTTTGTTTCAATTTTGGTCCAAATTACCCCTATACTTCTTAGCTTCCTCACTTCTCTATCAAATCCCTATTTGTCTTTTAAATTTAAGTGAGGGGTATTTTGGGAAGATTATGTAATCCTAATTCATTGGAAAGTCTTTTTTAATCTCTCCAAATTAGCCAGAGTGATCTTATATTTAGGAACAGAGGTAGTATTATTTACAGTGGTGGCTTGCCTGCTTGGATGGAGGGAAATGGGAGAGGAAAGAAAATGGGAGAGGAAAATGGGGTGAGGGGAAGTATTTTCCCTTGCTTGGATGGGGAGAAAATGGGAGAGGAAAGAAAAGGGGAGAGGAAAAGTGGGTGGGCCACATGCCTCATTTTCCTCCCAAGTTTTTCCTCCCAAAATGGGGGGATTATAAGAGAGAGAAAAATTGCACAACATTGTCCAATGATCATGTCCCACCTCACCCACCCATTTTTTTTCTTTCTATTTTCTCTCATCCATCCAAGCATGATAAGGGATGACATTTTCTCTCCCATTTTCTTTCCTCTCCATTTTCTCTCCTCCCATTTTCTTTCCTCCCCCATTTTCCCTCCATCCAAACAGTAAAGATAGTCTTCTTTTACTGTGTTGAGATTCGATGTTAAATGTTGTTAGCCCATGTGAATCAATTCCTGACATACATCATATATGTTGCTTTTACTATGTTGCATACTTGATATGAAACTTGTTAAGATGAATACTTGAGAATTAATCTTTGGATGAAAAAAAAATGCTTTTTGGTAGAAAGTTGGTTTCTGGTAGTAATCAAAGCCATGGGAGAGTTAAGTATGAACTTGGGGATTTGGTGGAAAAAAGTATATGAATATTTAATTGTTGTAGCTATTTCATGTTGTCATCTAGTCATTTGCTCAATTTTTTTCCCGGTAACAAATGTTTTTTTACATTCTCTGGGTATTGATTGATCCATGTCCTGAGAGAAGGCCTTTGTTGTGAAACCATGAAAAAGTGATCCTTCGGCATGTGAGTCCAGTGAGGTTTGGATAGTGTTAAGCTGTAATTTCAGGATGCTAACCATGAATGTTACTTTATGAGAGTCTGAATTTGAATTGAGTGAAAATCTGGGCAAAAGAATAATTTGAAATATTAATCTCAATGCTCCCGGGCTAAGTTATGGATGTGATGCTTTGTCTAAGTTATGGATGTGATGCTTTGTTCAACATGGCAAGCACTCAAATTTTACTGTGTGTTCCATAGTATGCTTGGGATATGTAGCCAATAAACATGAGAAACATGAGTAGGTCACTAGAAGGCCAGCATTGTTGAGGCTTTTGTTGTCAGGAACTCGTACAGTGTGAGACAACAATAGAGTCGTTGGAGACCCCAAAAAATTTGAGTTGTGCCCATACGTAAAACATTTAACTAATTTGCATTGTTAATCAGCAATTATATGTAAGACATGTTAAAATTAAGTGATTTATGTCGTTTATTTAATTTTTATATAAGTCAAAGTGATCTTATATTTAGACTCAAAGGTAGTATCTTTTTTATTAAAATTAATTTATCATTTATAAACTAATTTATAATATGTAGTTACATGTAGTGTGTGTGTATTAATTTAGTGACTTGTTAACTTTCACAAAAAAGCCATAATTGGTCTTAAATTTAAGACGGGGCAGGACGGAGTGTTTCAACTAAAGATATTTAGTAGAAGAAGGATTTGCAATATAAAACAGCAAGTGGTGGGAAAAGGATACATAAATTATATTCTTAATTTTCATTTCCTACATGTGCAGGATAAATAAATTGTATTTACAAATTTCATCTCCTAACAAGAGAGGGAGAGGGAGACCGAATAGAACTCTTAACGACATTATTCAACGAGACATTTTGATCAATAATACTCCCTCCGGTCCTAAATATAAAACCTAATTGACTTTTTCTAGAAAATCTTTAAAAAAGAAAAATAAGTTAATTATAAATTGATTTACCTAATTTTTTCCCTTAAACTAGTTTATTTTACCTATAAACCAATGGATAATCTAAAACTATATCAAATATGTCATCATTTAATAACCTATTTCGCAACCTTAATCTCTCAAAAAAAAAAGTCAATTAGGTCCTATATTTAGGACTGGAGGTAATATATCACCAAGCATCGCGATTGACCAAGCACAATGGCGTCGTATGATTCATGTAGCCGACTCCACCTACTTTGGATAAGGCTTTGTTGTTGTTGTACAATTTTCATCCCCTAGATTATATGAGATCACTAATTATATTTTAATAAAACCTTCTTAAACAAAATAGTTCTCCACCATCAATTATGATTACGAGCCTTTAGCAGTAAAACTGGATACAAATAGATTCCTACACCAGCTATCCAATCGATGGATCTTCGGATAGTGTAGAAATAGATATTGTATGCTAATTAGAGAAGAGTGGTTTTCTTTTCGACATGAGCACTTATAGTTATAACTCAATCCATGAACGACATCTCAATCAATGATGATTGAGTGTTTAAACCTTCTGAACTTTTGATGGTTGTGACTCAATCCCCCGTCTTTTCACGTTTTTATTATATAATTATCATTATCATATCATTTTCATCCATAAAACAATCCTAGTGGCATCTACAAAAATATTTTACACATCATCAATTCCACCATGTTTTATTTTGTTCATTCTTTTTCCATTTAATATTAATTCTTTTTTTAGGTGACAATTTAATATTTATTCTTGTTAAAATCAAAAAGGTTTAGTTTATGTGGAATAAGCTTAATAGCCACAAAGGACTGATTTGTGGATGAAAAGGATCATAATTGAAAAAATAGGTACTGATGAATCACAACAACAGAGTCAAAAGTTCAATAACTAAGTTGCACTTAGTGATAATTGATGGACTGAGTTGTGGGTTATAATTTGACGGAGTTATTGGGATTAATTTTTGCATCTTTAAATGAATCAAACAATTTAAATTATTTTGTTCTTATATATCATACCTATTTATCTAATTTGATTAGTTTCATGATGATGGTAGTTAAATTAGATACAATAAATGATATCATCAAAACACCCTTATTACCTACATTTATTATTACCCTTCCTCTCTTGATTATTTATTATTAATTAATAGTATTAGAGATAATTTTTATATCCTCTTCAAGAAATGGTAGCTTCATGGAATACCTACTTTGAAGGTGAACTGTTGAAGAATTTCATATGACAACAACTCTATCATCCACAGTTCACTTTTCATTCTAGTATGCTATTAACTCGCCTTAAATTAGATATATATCATTGAGATTTTTCTCTCAACCAACTAACCATTTGGAATGGCGGTAAAAGATGAACTAATTTATCGAACTAGTCCTCAGTTCTGCAACATGGTATTGTAGAAGATGTTGTCTTCCTCAGCAAGCCTTTTACTTTAATTATTATTAAGTAGCTAAACTGTTATTAGTATAATTATATAGCTTTAAATTTTATGTTGTTGGCATTATTGAACCTATGCAAGCATGCGTTATTATAATCATTTTGTCTTATATAAAAAAACTTAGAGAAAAATTGAGAAAAAAATCAAGAAATTTTATATATTTAGGATCGGAAGAAAATCACAATCCTAAATAAATCCTATAACTAGTAATGGAGGAGGAAGGGAGTACTTTCTACACCGTATAAGGGTCAAACTAGAAATCACATTTCCCCCGAAAATTTCGTCAGTGTCACTTTTGTTGCACAGTACACTACAATAAAGAAATGGATAGAATATTGATGCTAAGCATAACAAGGAGGAGTGTAAGAAACATGAGAACATGGGATTTGAAAGGAGAAATGAAGTATAGCATTTTCTTGGAAAGAATCCATCAAAAGTAATTTTTAAAAACATAATACTCTCTCCAGTCTTAAATATATGACTTAGTTGACTTTTTTGGATAATCCTAAAAAAGAAAAATAAGTTAATTATAAATTGATTTACCTAATTTTTTTCACTTAGACTAGTTTATTTTACATATAAACTAATGGATAATCTAAAAATATATTAAATATGTCCTAATTTAATAACATATTTCACAACCTTAATCTCTCCAAAAAAAAAGTCAACTATATCTTATATTTAGGACTATTATGGTAGTAATACCTTAAGTTATGTATCTTGAAAGTGATTAAGTAGAAACAGAGTAGGTGAAAACTTTTGATCTGACTTTTAAATGATAAAAGCGACACATCTTTGTGTCACACCCTACAACGATTAATGATCTGATATTGGGCTCACCCATCTCATTCTCAAACTCATACTTAGTCCTTTTCTTTGAACATGAACTTCTACATCACATAATTAATGACATAACCAATACAAGAATTATGTGTTCTGATGTTTTTCTTCAATCTCCATTTAATTTACTGCAATGCAGTCATTTATGCCCTTAAATGGCTTGCATTGCTTTCCGTTTCACAGGTTTCTCAGGTTCATGTACAAAGCAAAAGTTTCTGTGAGTCAAAAAAACCAACACTCCAATCTAAGACTGACTTTCCCTTTTGTGCAAAAACTCAGCTTTTGAGTTGTGTTTCTCCATGTGGTTCTCTACCCAAAACATTTACAAGATGCTTCTTCTTCATATGGATAAACTTCTTGTGGCAGCTTCATCAGTTCTTTCATGCCCCTCATTGCACATAAGTAGCAAATAATAAAGCCAATATTTTAAAAAGACTAAATGCTCCTTTTCCTTTCCCAAAAACTTTTTTGCATTGCTTTTAGTGTCTTAAGTGTCTAATTTTTGTTCCAATATCTCAATTTTTCAGTGTCATGAATCTTGGGTTTCCTCTTTCATATCATGATACTGAGGGCAAATGATACCTTTCAATTAGGTATGATCCATTTGCATTAATACATTCATGGATATACTAAATGGTGTCCTCTTTCTTTCTGGTTTTAAATATAAAAGCTAAGCATAAGGTTTACTTTAATCCTATATATAATACCCCAATACACATTTTCTTACAAATTTATAATTTTTTCTTCAAAGTATTATTGTTGATCGCACATTTTAAGGGTTTTCATCAAGAAGTAATTTCATGAAAATATATTAGATAAGCGTATTATAGTAAAAACCAGTATCCATTCGTTACATATGACTAGCTAAAATAATTTCCATATTATTCACAAATAAAAAAAATATGAAGGAGCTAAGGTAGAAAATATTTTTTTGGGTGTTAGTAATACAATTTTTTTCCTTTTTGGAGTGAACGAAATGATGATGGGGTTATCATTTTTTTTGCTCTGAATGATGGGGTTATCATTGGGATATCAAAAAGTAGAGTTTTAGTATTGAAACAATAAATTGGATCACTTGTGAATCTGCAAAGATGACCCTAAAATCAAAGTAGGCACAAAGAAGTATATCTGCAGGTCTTGATTTAATTTTACAGCCCATTGGGACAGATTTCACATGCTTGATCTTTAAGACACCACCATTTATTTAACATAAGCAAAATATATTTCACAAATTTAGTCCTTCTTGGTAGGAACTAGTCTTATTCATTCCTGATTAATGGAACATGGCCTTACAGTAGTAATAGGCTTCTTAACGTTGCGTTGTGCAGTAACAAAATAAAGAAATTCATCACTTTTCAAGTTGTCCCTTGTCAACAAGAGTTTATAGTTTGACATGTGTCCAAACATAAATGCAATGCATTTCATTTTTAAAATCTTTTTTGTAAATACACTTACAAAATAGAGAAGCAGTGAATGTATCTTTAATATTTATATTTTGAAGGGATTAAGGTAAGAGGTAAGCATTGGAACTCAACGTGAAACAAAAAGAGATGGAAAGTGACAGATAGCAAAAAGAGCACAGAAAGTGGGGGGTGCTTCTTCTGTTTCAAATGGTCAATTGTATTTGCTATCTTTAAGGAAAGACAAATCCTAAGATTCCAATTTCCCTTCCCAATGTAAAACTTATCTGTTGTGACTTGCACTTCCCTCCAATTTCTACACTTTCACTTTCATCATAGACACAAAAGTAAGTATGTGAGCCTTAGAAGAAGCAGGAGTGTCAATAAAAGAGAAAACAGCTCATGAAATAAACAAGTATTGTCATCTCACTCTCTCAAACTCTCAAACTCTTCTCACTGATTGAACTATAATTGGACTCCAATAATAATAAACTTCATAGTCAGACTCAATTTCCAAATACTACCACTTCCTCTTATTATACTCCCTCCGCTCCCTAATATAAGAGCCGACCGCCAAAAAACATTTCTTAAGAAAACATGTGAATGTTAGTTGAGTGTCTGGAGTTGATGTTTTTTTCCAATATTGCCCATATTTATTATGATACTTTTTGTCTAAACTAACCATTTTTATTGCACATATAAATAAACGGAGTTTACATTAAATGGTAGCCGTTGCAAATGATTTAGGCGTGTGCTTCAAGAACCAACACACGTTTTTGACAAATAATCAAATTTACTAATTTCTTGAGCATACAAGTAGATGCTGAGAAAAAAAAGAGCATGCAAGTAGATTTTATGTCAACTATATATTAGAGTGAGTATTTTCTATCTCATTTATTTATATTATAAATGGAATTTAATCCTTCCAATTTTTCAGCTATAAAAGCTTCCTTTGTGTCAAAAAACAGGATTCATACTTCAGTATCTCTCTCTATTGCTTTCTTTATTTCTCTCATTCAAACTCTCACTCTCTTGCACTCATGTCAACCCTCAACCATCTCTTTAGCCTTCCAGAGCAAATATGTTACGTTCAATGTGGATTTTGTGCCACCATTTTAATGGTAACTAATGAGTTAGTCTGGTCTTTTAAACATATAATTCATTTATTTTTACATATCTTCTTATTGGTAACTTATTTCTTCTTCCACTTTGCATTTCATGCTTTCAAATTCAATCTTTAGGTGAGCGTTCCATGCAGCAGTTTGTCCATGGTGGTGACAGTAAGATGTGGACATTGCACAAGCCTCCTTTCTGTTAATATGATGAAAGCTTCTTTTGTCCCTTTACACGTTTTAGCTTCCTTTACTCATCTTCAGGTATATATCTTCCAGTCTCAAATAAAAAAAAACCTTAGGCTCAATAAGTGATTATATTGTTTGTTTGTTTAAGTTCACTTTTTGCAAATCAAAGCTGGCTTATTTTTTTTTTCAATGTAGTTGTAATGTAAATATTCTGCTTGCAGCCAAAAGAGGTGAATTCTGAAGAAGCAAACAAGAGTTTGGACCATAATGGAGGGTCCATGATGACTTTTTCTGATTGTGAGGACGAGGATGCAATTCCCATGAGCATTGTGACACATAAACGTAAATGAGAAGTAAACTTAGTCATACTAAAAAAAATTAATTAAAGTTTGATTAATTCTGATGTTATCTTCTGTTGATTAACTAGTTTTATGACTAATGACTACTTTCTTAATAGCCCCAGAGAAAAGACAGAGAACGCCATCAGCTTATAACCGCTTCATCAAGTAACATTTCAGTAACTAAGCTGTCTTTTCAAATTTAAAAAATAAGTTCATATCATAAAATTTGTTTGCATTTTTTCAGAGAAGAGATCAGAAGGCTTAAGACTGAAAATCCAGGAATGGCTCACAAAAAAGCTTTTAGCACAGCTGCGAAAAATGTATGTATCAGGGGTTAAAAGGCTAAGTAATTCACTAGATCATTATCATTACATAGTATACTAAAACATCCTAACTTTTTTTCATCATTTTCAGTGGGCATGCAAAGGAGATGAAGAAAGCTACAGTCATACAGAGCAAATTGTGGATATTGACTCCCATTTGGATCCTCATGAAGAATCTGAGGTAAAATACTAAAACTTGACTTGGTTTCATGCATCCAATCATATTTCAAGTTAAATCTGATATATTACTTTGCCACAATGAGTCAATGACCAAAAATAAAACTTTTCTTTACAAGACCTCATAACATATACTCTTTGTAATGTGTGTTGGTAGTCACTTTCCAATCACCTTCCTGTTATGTCTTGATAGTTTTTAATAGGTTAGTGTGTGTACTTTGAATAAGTTAGCTTAAAACTTTCCATGTTTATGGGCTGGTGCCTTATGTTTTTTGCAATAGTGAATGACTTGATTGAAATTTTGGATCAGGCTAAAGAAGAGGAGGAGGAGGAAGAGGAGGAAGAAGGAGAAGGCCAAGGTTTCCGTGAAAGAAAGGTTCCAAGGAATTCAATCTGGGAAAGGACATCGTTTGAGTGATAAAGAAATAAAAGAAAGAGAAGCTTAGCTGTACTGTTTCTGTGTGTGAGTATATTTGGGATGAAAAGTAGCCTCAAAATGAAATTGAAATCCTTTTGCATTCTGCATTATAAGATGCTCTTGGGAATTAAAACTTTATCTTCCAGATAGTTATGATTGGTATAGCTAAATAGCTTTTATTTTTATGACTCTCATGTAATCCTTGCTCCATTCTCCATTAGTTTTATGGTTAGAATATATATATGTGCTTGTTTTTAAACTAGTCAATATTAATATTGAATATGCCTCTATGCCATCTTGATCTTTATGCATAAACGTATCTTGTTAATTTGAAAGATAGAAGGCTTTGCTTAAATAACCTCTGAAGTCACTATACATGGCAAGGTAATACAAACAAACACACCAATATACAAATGAGGTAGATACAGAAGATTCTATAATACAACTTGCTTATCACAACCAACAATAATCCTCACTCTATCTAATACTTAGTATGAATTTAACTCTGGTCCTTCTTGAACTTTCTTATAAAAAACAAGTAATCATCACTCTAGCTATGTGCATTCAACTCTGATCCATCTTGAACTTGATAGTGACTGGTAATAGAGTCCTGATGGATTTTATAAACATGGGATCACACACAGATCCTCCCCAAATTCACTTATTATTTGTTTCCTGTTGGAAATGTTGATTCCAGTTGAAAACTTCTGCCTGAAACATAGAATAAGAATAAGTATTGGATTTATCAAAGAAAATGCAAATATAGAAGATGAAATTGTTAAGTGAAAGCACACTAGTAAGATTTTTGAAGGATCATTCTTTCAAAGAAAAGAATAAAAAAAAGTTATTTCTTTTACCATTTATAGGCATGGGAGAGAAATTCTGTGAATAATATTCCCCGAAGAAGTCTTCATTCTCTTTCTCTAACTCTTTCCACACTGCACAGAAAAGGAACAAACTTAAGTTGAACTAGAAGCCAAACTTTCACAAAGCAAACACACACACACACACACACAAACACAAAACTCACAAACACACTAAGGATGTGTTGTGAGTTGTACCAGTAAGAGTAACAAGTGGAGTGATGCTAGCATGCTCTTCTAGTGCCTTAATGCACTGGTCCTGACTCATGCGAAGAAGCAAGCATTTCTCAATAAGATGTTGAACCTGCACAATATTTTCATGCATGAAAGTGGAAGAAGTTCACAACACATTTTTAGTGAAACATGGAAGAGAAAGCAGAAATATGAGACATATATAAAGATAGAGAATATTAATACCATCCTAATATAGGAATGTGGGTGGCAATGCAAACAAAGTAGGGGATGTTGGTGAGTGTGATGCATGATGTTGTTGTTGTTGTTCATGATGATCTGTAGATACAGCTTAAGCTATTGTGGACAAAACACAGAAAGGAATATGGAAGAAGCCAAAGTAGATTAAAGAGCAATATTATATAAAAAAGTGCATGAGATGATAGAGAATTGGATATTTTTTGGCGAAGGCACTTGCTTCTTATCATAAACAAACAAATGAGAGCCTCATGTGGTGGTATATCCATTCCATATCTCAAGTGAAGGGCCAAAATAGCTCAACAAATCCAAACCATTAGATTCAAACTCATCTTCTTAAAATATAAAGGAAGTTTGATGTGATCTGTCTCTCTTCTATGGGGGGGTTATTGTTTTTTCCTTGTGATGATTCAGAAATTAAATGACTTTCCTTAATGCCCAACAAGCCACATATGGGTCCTACGTTCTTGAATTGCCTTGAGTATATGCATTGTGGTCCTTCCAATGAAATATTATGATGAGAATGAGAATAAGCCTTATGGTTTGGTGAAGGTTTAGCATCAAGGACTTGAAAATAAAGTTCTAAAGAATATATCACAAAGCTAATGTTTAAGCAAACTTTAATTATGTGGATCATGCAGAAATTTGCGTGTGACTTGTGGTGTGCTTTAAATTCAAAGAATGTGGTTTAAGATTTGTGAGATACTGTTTACCTTAAAAAATATCAAAGTCTAGTCAAGATTGTATTTGAAAATTAAAGAGAATTGTTTGTTTTGTTGAAAATGAAATTAATGGGCAAATATTCTCAGCATAGCTATATGCATGCCATATGGAGCACATGGAGGCACGTAATCTCTTGTTCTTTCAGTTCTTGGAGCCCTTGATTACTTCACGTGATTATTGGAATGAGTTGTTAATAGAAAGTAGAAACATATCAAATGGAGAGCACAGTGAATATTTTTAACAATTTAATTTTTTGACCTTTTTGTTTGGAAAATTATGTCGAAGGTCCAATTTTACAATTTTTGTATTCCTAAGGATAACTAGTAATAAATTCTTATTATTCCACGGTTAATATTATTAAATGTTTTTTAGCTGTGAACTTATATTATGTAAACAGTAAATACTACTCCCTCCGTTCCTAAATATAAGATCACTTTAGCAAATTTTGCGAGATTAAGGAAGACATTCCAATAAGTTAGGATTACATGAAATTTCCAAAATACTCCTCACCTAAGTTTTAAAAATATTCTCTCACCTTCAAACCACTATTTTTTGGGTGAAGGGAGTATAGGGGTACTTTGGGGAAAACTTGAGTCAAATTAAAAAGTGATCTTATATTTAGGAACAAGCTCTCCTCCCTAAAGTGATCTTATATTTAGGAACTGAGGGAGTACTAATTAATAGACCGATCAATTTGTTACGTGAGCGGTAAGCTTGAGAGCTTTTTTAATACTCGCTCAAATCCTAAGTATATGACATGTTTAGGATGTGGATTTTTTAAAAAAATAAATGACATCTTAATCAATGTTTTCCTAAATTATCCTTATTAATCCTCAATAATAAACATGAAACAAAGGAAGGGAAGAAATAAAGGTAGATGGTTAGCCTCTTTTAATAATATCATGTGATTTTAGTGAACTTAACTAATATTCTTAATTTAATTAAATTAGGTAAAAAAAGGGGTCAATCCAGTTCTAGTCCCCACTTGGTGAGGGTACTGGAGAAGGGGATATACTAGGTAGCCTAACCTATGCTTTTTTTGCATAGTGACTGATTCGAACCCACGACCTTATACCCACACGGCAAGCGAGCTTCCCGTTGAGCTAAGTCGGCCCTTCATTTTAGTTCTTCCTTATTTTGTTTGAAATTTTGGTGAATGTGTGTCAAGGACGTAGCTCAAGCTAACCGATAAAGGTCAAACATATAAAAATGGTCGTTGTGTTGTTGGCAAAGAAAAAAATGGTCGTTGTCTTGTTGGCAAAGAAAAAAGTGAAAATGGTCGTTGTGTTGTTTGCCAAAAAAAAATATGGAAGTTGTATTCTGTCTATGATTTTCTTGTCATAACTCACATAAGCATTAATTGAAAATATAAGTGAAAAAATGAGACAATTCGTTTGCTTTAATTTAGGGAAAATCTTTATAAAATAACAATTAAATATCAAAAGGATAATAAGGGGTCACAAATTTGTAAAAAGATAAAAGAGAAATTATTCCTTATTTGAGATAAAGAAGTTTGACATTGCTAACTATGCAATAAGCGCAAATAACCACTCTCCTAACATGATTAACTACTTTTGTTTTTCACTATTTAGAAGGAGTCTTGTTTCTGTGAAACCATATTAACTACTTCTGTAATGCAAATAACTACTCATAGATCGCGAATAATTACTCTAATATCACGTTTAACTACTTCTGTTTTGTAATTACTTATAAGGGGACTTGTTTATCTTAAAGTACATCAACTATTTCATTAACATAGATGACTACTACGAAGAGCGAATAACCACTCTCATCATCTCATGACATTATTTATGATAAAAAAAATCTCATGACATTATTAACTACTTCTGTTTTTTCACTACTTAGAGGGAGACTTGTTTCCCTAAAACTACATTAACTACTTCATTAATATAAATAACTACTACTGGGACGCGAATAACTACACTTGTATCACGTTTATGCCAAATAAAGGTTTACTGAACAACTTTTTATTACACATGTTTTCCTTCTAAAAAGTGAAGTTTTTTTTTTTAAAAACTGAATATAAAAAGTGGTGAAGTCAGAGCTCAAAAATCCGTATCCTTCAATGGCTCATATAGTCATATAACAAAATTGATCAAGAAAAATAGCAGTAAATTATTTCCCCAAAAAAACCTTCTTATCCCCCTAACAAAAAACATGAGAAAGCAATCCAAGGCTTTGTTTTATATTTACGTTTTGCACAAACTTATTCAATGAATCAATTGCTAAGCCACGGAAAACATAACCTAACAATACACAATAGGCTAACAATTATAGCCTAGTGATGTAGAAACTTTATTCAAACTTTGAAGTTACATACCACGAAATCTATCTCATTTACAATTGAGGCAAAAAAACTCACTTGTTACCACAGACCGTATATACTAACTCCTCTAAATTAAATTAAAAAAAAAATCTCAACAAAGACCTCCAAATCCTACACAAAAGTTCCCTGGACTTCCATGCAAAGTTGAACAAGAACATCAAAACACTAAATGTTTGTATTAAGTTTCTTATTTTCAACAAAAATACTTGCGGGTATTTTTAAATGGGCACTGAATCTTTGGCCTATAATCCTAAAATAACTACAATCCTCTCGCTCAAGTAGTCAAGTAGTCACAAGATCAACTTTGGCCTAAAACCCCCCAAAAAAGTTGGAAACAAAACCTTGGGAGCCTCTACCAATCTGATATTAACAGTTTTACAGTTAATATTAACTCTACTTTAAACATATGTTCATGCATTTGTCTTTCATGAACATATAATCACATATAATACTTTGATTCATGAACATCAGAGAGACTCAAATCACATTGATAAATAGTATTATAAACTCATTATAATAAAATATTTGGTTTTAACAGTCATCCTCTAAGATAGCTACAAATTACATAATTAACCTACCCAATCTTGCTTCTAGACCTACCTGACCTGACACTGAAGAATTTGAAGAAAAACAAAAGCATCAATATTCATCTCAGGCATGAACAAGCATAGACAGCATCAGGTTCTCAATGATTTCCTAACTGGGTTCCGATTTCTCCAGAGCTGCAAGCAAAGGCACCAACATTGCAAGTTGAGTTAATAAAAATCTTTGAAACAGACTTGAAAAGGAAAATTAAAAAGAGGGAGATAGAGCTTACAGTTGTAGTTCAAAAGCTTTTCAATGAGATCAACATGTGTCATAAGCATACGTCTACAGCAATATCTAACCAAACCCAATGCATCCAGCGCATCGCTACATTCCATCATTAGAAATTAGTAACACATGTCACAAATAGTATCATCCCATTATGTGAGTTCTTAACTACATTTATTGCATGATTATATCCAAATCAAATCAAACTCTATTCATAACAAACCTATTAGATATAGCATTCACTTTTACAGCCTTATATTACCACCTGAATTAATAAAAAGTATCCATTTACAGGAATAGTCTGATGAAGCAGGGGAACATGATTTTTAATTTGGTATTCAGTAATAAAATTTTGAATATTTTTCAGATGCCAAATTGTAGATTCTTGACAAGAAATTTCACTTATTAATACTTTAAAATAAGCTGCAGCATGCTGAGCCTAAATCCATACATAGTAACAAGTAAATACAAACCACAAATTCCTTAATTTCAGCTAGCAACTAGAGTTTAGAAAAATAGGCATAGAACCATAGTCCTGACTTTTGACTCATGACAAGAAAATAACATTAGACATCTTCCTTAGACATGCTCCTTATGCTCATGCCACCTAATCTACTGCATCTTCTACAACTCAAACCAACATCAATAATGAAACTTGGGAATGTTAACTCATTTGTTCACTACAGCATGCCAACCACAATTGAATTCAATGTGTAAAATGAAGATCCATGAACCAAAAAGTAAAACTATTTCATTTCAGATAGTGGATATTCTAACAAGGCCTTGGCCCTTTTCTTTTTCCTCAAACACAAACACAACTAGAACCAAGAAAAGCTGCTAAGCCCTGAACAGATATCAGCCATCAGACCAAATGAAATCTTTACGCCGACAAGAGTAAAAACTCTGAACCTATACGACCTAGTTGATTTTTTTAGAACCCAAAAAAATAAATACTTATAAATTTTGTCTGGGGTTTTTTCTCTAAACTAGTTTATTTTATCGCCCTTACAAGCTAACATGTAATACTACCACACATGATTTAGTGTATCATTTCACTACATTATTCTCTCAAAATCAAAAAGTAAATCAGATCTTATATTTAGGAATCTAGGAAGTACTCCCATGTTCCTAACTACTTTGACTTTTTTTTTTAAAGTTAAGGAAGCAAATTAGACCACTAAATTATACTCCCTCCGGTCCTAAATATAGGACCTAGATAGAAACTTTATTTTGGTCCTAAATATAAGATCTAGATATATTTTTGGTCACCTTTTTCCTAAATTACCCTTCTTCTTCTTAACAACTCCTTTGATAGGGGAGGAAGGACTACTAATTAATTAAACTAATTAAGGAGGGATATTATTGGAAAGACATCTAAAATTAAGCCTTCCTTAATCTCCCCAAAAAAAGTTATATAGGTCCTATATTTAGGACCGGAGGGAGTAACATATAACAAATGTAATTACAATATATTAGTTTATGACCAGAATAAATTAGTTTTGAGAAAAAAAGACATTTTAAACAATTTAAAATGATAAAGTTTATGACTAGTTTTGAAATTTACTTACCCTTCACTGTAGTCAGCTTGCAAAAGATCCAGATAGGAATCCCATTTGTTTCCAATCACCTAAAAAAAAAACCAAATGGGGCTTAAAGAACTTGAAAACCCAAAACCCTGAGTCTCAAAAACATAAAAGGAGTAAACTTTGAAGCAATAGAAGGGTTTAAGACCAAAAATATTATATGGGCATGGAGGGTTTAATGTGTAAAGAAGAAAGGAAGTACCTTTCCGCAGGTAAAACAACGAACAGGGATTATCATATTGGAGCCTCAAAGAATATTGGTCCTTCTGCCTTCTGCCTTCTGCCTTCTGCTTCTAGTTCTAGCTGCCTTAAGAGCGTTACCCTTGTTATGTAATGTTCCTATTCCTATTTATTTTGTAGCACTGTGCCTAATATATGAAAAGGGTTAATGTGCAAATCGGTTAGAGTATACCAAAAAGTGTATATTCCCTCTGTTGATGCACAATATAGGGGAACTATTGAATATGAAAGAATAATCGAAATACTTTATTAATAATATGATTGAATACAATGAACGGGGTCACCGGCAACGGTGGTTACAAATATGGGCGTAAATGCCTTGATCACAAAGACTTAATTCAGAGTACAATGGTAATCAGAGAGAAGAATACAGAGAAAGAGAGAGAGAGAGAGATTGCAGATAATTGATTGTGTGCTTCTGAGTGAGTTCGTGGTCTTCTTATAGTTGAAGCTCAGTCCTGGTGGTTGCGAAATCATAGGCGGCCGTTATGATAAGAGACGTTGCACGTGCTCCGAAAAAGGTGGGCGACTGCTCCGAAAAAGGTGGGCGACCAAGTCAATCTGCTTTATTGCCGTTGGTGATATTGCCCTTGACGCCCATGGGGCGTCTATCTTGCTTTTAGACTTCTACTATCGCTAGTGATGTTGTTTTCGACGCCCTGAAGGCGTCTATCTCTTTATTGGGCCTCTGTTAAGGCCCAAGCCCATTAAGGTGTAACGGTGTATAACATTAGTCCCCCCACTTCTCAATGCTGACGTCAGAAAGTATTGGGAAGTAGCGGTTATCCCACGTCCAACGGCCCAGATCTTCGCTTATATTTTCCCTCTCAAATCGACGACCTAGATGGTTTAACTAAATTAACGCCGTAACTTAACGACGTCTGACGGTTCGCATATACCCAATTTCGACTGTTCATTTTCCCATTTCACTTCGCAGACGTTCTTCTTCTCCATTCCTCCAACACTTAGAAAAATTGAAACTTTGTTCGTTTGTTTGCTCCAACACGTCAACCTGCTTTCTGCGAAGGTATCTCCTTACAAAAATCTTACCTTTTTACTATCATGAGTAAATTTGTAGTCATGTCGTCGCCTTCTGATTCTGAAAAAACTGCCTCTAATCAAATTTATATTTCTGAAAATTCCCATTCTAGTGCCTCTTCGTCTTCTAGGAACCCAGATAACGTAATAGATTTAGAAACGGAAATTTGTGAGGGTAATCGCCTAGATATTATTCCTTTTGTAAATCCCTCCGATGGGAAGAAACCCTTACGTAGTAGAAAATCTTCTTTAGCTGGTAAATATTTAAAGATTTATGATAGTCGATACCAAGAATGGGTTGATGCTGGTTCATCGCCTTCGACTAGCTCTGGTAGGAAATATAATCCCCAAATCAATAATGCCCCGTATGCTTGCAAAACTGGGGGCTTACCAACGTCTAGGGCCAACGTCTTAAACGATGTCAAAGAAACTCATCTTAGGGTCTTAGAAATTTCGAAGATGCCATCACTTTACTACTTGGACCCAAGAGTACCCTTTAGGTTGCCTGAAGTCGGGGAGGCTCTTGATTCTTGGTCTAGCGATACCATTTCTTTAAGTTTCGAAAGTTTTCGTTATGTCAATCCCTTTCCTCTTCCAAACATAGCTTTAGATCTCTGTGTTTTTTATGAAATCTCCCCTTCTCAACTTTCTCCTCATGCTTGGCGTCTTATTGCCATGGCTGAGTTGATGTTTCATGAAATAGGAGTCGACTTAGATATGTTCGATCTATTCGGCTCCTATAAGCTTCAAGAAATTAGGACGGGCGTCTACTCTTTCATCCAAGCCAAGGAAGGGCTACCAACTTGGACGTCTGGGTCACTACCCAATGATCGTCAATGGGACGTACGATTTGTAATGGTGCCCTTCCAGTCCGTCGCCCAGGAGGACTATGTAACTCCAATGTGGCGTCGCTTAAGTAAGTCATCGTCTCATTCAATATTTTTTCATTGCATTTGTCATCTGATTTATAATATCTTAACCATTTTACAGGCGCATACGAGTTGAGGATCTCCCCGCGCCCAAATAGCGACACTAAAAAGAAAATCAAGAAAATCCTCCAGATTCCCGCAGATCAACGGAATTTCAAAGCCATGATGGAAAGTAAGTCGCCTTACATCTATCTTCTATTTACTACATTCAAGTATTTTTGTCTTAGTCGTCTTACTCTTTTTCCTTTATGTCAATCAGGAAAGAAAGTGATCCCTAAGGCTTCTGAGCAAAAGATAAATAAAGAAGCTCTCCTGAAAGCCAGGGCACAGCGGCTGGAGAAACTTAAAGCCAAGAGGGGGGAGTATGACGCCGAGGCAAGGAAAGAAGGTCATGATCCACTTAGCGTCCCCCCCCAAATCCTGAAATCGTTCCAGCTCCCTCTCCTCAATCCAAAAATAAAAAACTTGTTTCTCTTGCAAACAAGGAAATTGTCGCTCAGGGAAAAAGGCCGGCAGAAGCGCCCGCCAAAGAACCTGCTGCCAAGAAACCAAGGGCGTCTAAGTCTAACAAATCCGCCAAAGTCAAGGGCGATAAAGAGGTTTCTGGCGAAGTCGCCTTGTCTTTTCCTCCTAACTCTTCTGTCAGAAATAAAGAAGGGTGGGACGACGTCTACTCGGAATTAAATAAACTAGAATTCGAGTACGACAAAGCCGCCCTAGAGTCTCTTGGGAGGAAAGAGGCTTTCAAGAAGGCCGTCCGCCACCAAATGAAGGTATTCTCACTTAATCATTAACTCACTTAAACATTGGATGTCTCTAATTATTTTTGTTCTTTTTATTGTCAGTCCCTACAAGTCCTTCTCCATTATGCTGAGGAGAACGATGATGATAAGGCGACTATCGTCGCTCAGAGGGACGCCGCTCTAGCCGACCGAGAGCAACTGATGGCCGATTTAAAGTCGGCCCTGGCCTTTAAAAAGCAAGCCCATGAAGATAGAAGGAGGGCTGAAGAAATAATGAAACGCTCTGACGCCAAACAAGAAGAGCTCAAAGCCACCATAGAAAAATTAAAGGCTGAGCACTTCAAAGACGTTGAAAATCTTAAGGATTACGTCAACCAGGCCAGAGCTGAATCGTCGGCTAAAGATAAGGAGATCGAGGCTCTCAAGTCGGCCAACAATAAGTGGGAAGTCGCCTATCATCAGCTGGAGGAAGATATGAGTCAGATGTCTGAAAACTATGAGACTCATATCTTAGAAGTCGATGCTCGCGCTCGAATGGAGCTCATGAAAGAATATAAGAGTGGCGAGCACGTCAACTGGAAGCCCGACGACGTCATAGACGATTATTACCAGCTCTTCCCTGAAGATGAACCTGACTCCAATCCATCCCAAGAGGATGATCAGACGATCAATGAGATGAGGGCTCAGGCCGTCTACCAAAGCAAGGGCAATCTAAATGACGGCGGCCAGGCTGGCAAAGAGCATGGTGGCGGCGACGACAATCAAACCAGCCAGGGGCAAGGCGGCGGCGACGCCTAAATTTTTTACTTGTAGAAATTTTCATTTTCATTATGTATACATTGTACTCAATACTCTTTAATGCAAACCTTGTCTTCTATCTTCATACTCAATACTCTTCGCATCACTTCATTTATTTTCTTCGTTAAACACCCACACTTCCAACGGGTGTGGGTGACATCCTAACAAGATAAAAAGAATCCATCCATTAATAAAGGAATCTGTGAAATTATACTTATCAAATATCAAGTCACAACATAGTCACTCGTACCTTAATCAAACGTTGGTGACCCTGCCAGGGAATTATCAATCATTAGTCTAAACATCGACTATCAATTAATCGAATAAAAATCACTCAATATAACTCGGGTAATATATACCTTTTTCAAATCAACTTATTATCAGCCTCTCAGGGCATCATGTCGTCATGCCGTCTCGGCATCATCTTATCAACAAATTCTTTTGGTGTCAATTCATCACATTATCTGGGAAATGACATCTCACAACAAAACATCTCAAAAAATAGGGTTAAATTGCATCAGATTATCACGTCCACAGCTAAACTAATCGTCAGACATTAGGTCTTTTAGCTGGGCTCGTCGCCTACAGGCGTTTCTCATCATTTGCATTCTTTCTCAAATAATCGTGTCAGTATCAACGTTCTTTAAATCAAATAATCAAATAACTTAGAAATAATACCTCTTTAGATGGATGGCGTTCCAACTCCTTGGGACGTCTTTACCATGGACGTCAACCAACTTATAAGCTCCAGGACCAGTGATTTCTACCACTTTATAGGGGCCTTCATATGAAGCATTTAACTTTCCATCTTTATGCTCAGGTGTATTAGGAAAGATTTTTCGAAGAACCCAATCTCCTACTTGGAAATGGCGCTCCTTAACACCTTTGTTCCAAAATTTTGTCGCCCTTTGCTGATAGGCGGCGACTCTAATAAGAGCTTGTTCCCTACGTTCATCTAACAAATCTAAATCTTGGGCTAAGTGTTCATTATTAGATTCTTCTCTAGTCCACTGTCTTCTTAAAGATGGCATTCCTACCTCTACTGGTATCATAGCTTCAGATCCATAAACTAGAGAAAAAGGCGTTTCACCAGTCGACGTCCTAGACGTCGTTCGGTATGCCCATAACACGGCGGGCAACTCTTCAGCCCACCTACCTTTAGCTTTATCTAGCCTCTTTTTCAAAGACGTCAATATGGTTTTGTTACTAGCTTCAGCCTGCCCATTCGATTGTGGATTTCTAGGGGTGGAAAACTTAAGTTTAATATGCCACTTATCACAAAATTTTCTGAATTTTCTTCCTATAAATTGAGATCCATTATCACATACAATTTCCTGGGGCAGACCAAATCTACATACTATATTCTTCCAAACAAAATCAATTACCTGAGGTTCTTGTACCTGGCTCAATGCGACGGCCTCTACCCATTTGGTGAAGTAATCTGTGGCGACCAACAGGAAGACTAGTCGTCCAGGCGCTGGGGTAAACTTGCCTACAATATCCATTCCCCATTTAAGGAAAGGCCATGAAGGCACTATTACATGCAACTGTTCAGGGGGTTGTCTCGCCACGGTGCAAAATTTTTGGCAACGTTCACATTTAGTCACCAAGCTTATTGCATCTTTCTGCAAAGTCGGCCAAAAATAACCTGCTCTAGTCACCTTTCTTATCAATGATCGACTTCCACTATGGTCTCCGCATTCACCTTCATGAATTTCTCTTAACACATAATTTGCTTCAGACGGAGAGACACATTTCAGCAAAGGTCCACCAGTGAAAGTTCGTCTATAAAGATCATCGCCTATAGTAGTGAATCTGGCAGCTCTGACAACTATTCGCCGCGCTTCATTCTTATCTGAAGGCAACTTATCCTGCAACAGATATGAAAGCAAAGGGGATCGCCAATCCCATGTCAAACTGTTATTCAACACAATTCGATTATTTACCTCAATTGCCGGTGTTTTCAGATAAAATAGTGGGATTTGTTTTGTCTCCACAACTTCTATAGACGACCCAATATTGGCAAGGGCGTCTGCCTTCTGGTTGTCTTCCCTACCTATTTGGGTAATCTTCATCGCGTCAAACCGAGTGGTCAAATCAGACACTATATCCAGATATTTCTTCATTCTTTGGTCTTTTGCTTGATAAGAACCATTGATTTGTTTCGAGACTAGTTGGGAATCACTCTTCACTTCCAAAACTTTTGCACCCAATTCTGATGCTAACTTAAGTCCGGCTATCAGGGCTTCATATTCAGCTTCATTGTTCGTCGCCTTAAAACCACATCTTATTGCCTGGACAATTTGTTCACCATCGGGGGTTTCAAGCGCGATACCCAGTCCACTTCCTTTTACATTGGAAGACCCGTCTACATGGAGGATCCAGGGCGACAAGTTCACCTGTTTCTTAATAGAATAAGACTCATTGTTAGCTGTTACCTGAAGATTGGGACTAAATTCCGCCAAAAAATCAGCTAGGATTTGTGATTTGATAGCTGTTCTTGGGGCATAAGAGATATCAAATTCACTCAGCTCAATCGCCCATTTCACCAATCTCCCAGATAAATCAGGCTTATGGAGGACGTTCCGTAAGGGATAGGTTGAGACGACAACAATTGGGTGGCACTGAAAATACGGCCTCAACTTCTTAGAAGACGTTACTAAGGCCAAGGCAAGTTTTTCCATCATTGAATATCGCGTCTCCGTATCTAACAAGGCTCTGCTAACATAATATACTGGGTTCTGTCGCCTATCTTCTTCCCTAACAAGAACTGAACTTACAGCATTAGAGGCGACAGACAAGTATAGATATAAGGTTTCACCTGGACTTGGCTTAGAAAGCAAAGGGGGTCTCGTGAGATATTCTTTCAAATCCTGAAGCGCCTTTTCAGCGGCGTCGTTCCATACAAACTCCTTATTCTTCTTCAATATATCAAAGAATGGTTGGCACCTTTCAGAAGATTTAGATATAAATCTAGTTAAAGCAGCTATCTTACCCGTCAGACGCTGGACGTCCTTCACACATTTGGGTGATGGGATGTCCAACACGGCTTTGATTTGTGATGGGTTGGCTTCTATCCCTCTCTTTGACACCAAATATCCTAAAAACTTACCAGACTGCACCCAAAAGTGCATTTTTCAGGGTTGAGTTTCATGTTATACTTCCTCAGGAGATCAAACGTCTGCTGCAAATGGTTAATATGGTCTTCCGCTTTCAAAGATTTGACTAACATGTCGTCTATGTAAACTTCCATCGTCTTCCCAAGTTGGGCGGCGAACATGCGATTGACTAACCTTTGGTATGTCGCACCAGCGTTTTTCAAACCAAAAGGCATTACCTTGTAACAATAAGTTCCACGATCTGTGATAAAAGAAGTCTTCTCCTGGTCGTTAGGATGCATCAAAATTTGATTGTACCCAGAAAAGGCGTCCATAAAACTTAATAGTTCGTGTCCTGATGTTGCGTCTACTAGGCTATCAATGTGTGGCAAGGGAAAGGAATCCTTCGGGCAGGCTTTGTTCAAGTCTGTGAAATCGATACACACTCTATGCTTACCATTTTTCTTTGGGACGACTACAACATTAGCTAACCAATCAGGGTATTTCACTTCTCGAATAGACCCAATTTTCAATAATTTTTGAACTTCCTCATTAACAATTCTATTCCTCTCTGGTGCAAATTTCCGCCTTTTCTGTCTGACCGGCTTGAATGTAGGGTCGACGTTCAACTGATGTTCAATGACGTCTGGGCTTATACCTGTCATATCATCATAGGACCAAGCAAAACAATCTAAGTTACTTGTTAGAAAAGAAATTAGTTCCCTTCTTACCTCAGGAACTAGGTCCATTCCTATGGACAAAAACTTTTCAGGGTTTTCGGAATCTAAAATTATTTTTTCTAAATTATCGTCTTCCTCCTTTGTCGCCCTGTCCATAGGAATGAACGCCTGTAGTTGCTATGCCGATGGAGGAGATTGTTCCAAGCCTTTCAATGCTGCTTGGTAACATTCTCTTGCCATCCTCTGGTCGCCTTTGATCTCTCTCACACCCCAAGGTGTAGAGAACTTAATTGATTGATGTAACGTCGAAGGGACTGCCTTCATCTGATGAATCCAAGGACGTCCTAACAAAGCATTGTAAGTGGTCGGGCAGTCCATTACCTGAAACTTGACTAAAGCATTAATTCCAGCAGCAAAAGTCATCAAAGATATTTCTCCAATCGTCCTATCTGGAGTTCCATTTCCAAATACCAAGACAGTTGGAGCCTTAATTATTTGGGATTCTAACTGTAATTCTTTGACGGTTTGCAAATAAATAATATTAACGGAACTACCTGCATCAACTAATATTCTTTTAGTCAAACAATTAGCTATTAGTAAAGATATTACCAGGGCGTCGTCGTGCATCTGGACGTTCTGAATATCAGCGTCGTTGAAGGTTATTGGACCTTCAACCACCTGATCATTACTCACATTATCATTAACCCACTCCAATTCTTTTGGCAAAGACCTCGCATGTCGCTTTGCGGCGGAGTAAGACATCCCACTTATCGCCGACCCCCCAATGATTGTGTTAATCGTTCGGACGGCCTGCGGGGGTTGAGCTGGGGCGTTCTGCCTTTGATCTCTACCTGCATTGTTAGTAGTATTACTCTTAAGGAGATGTTGTAAGTTACCATGCTTAAGTTGGAAGGCAACTTCTTTTCTGAACCTCCAACAATCCTCTGTTCGATGGCCGACGTCTTTGTGGTAGTCACAGTATCTAGTGGTATCTCTCTCGTTGACAGGCGTCGTCATAGGTTTAGGCCATTTCACCCTGTCCATCTTTTCAAATGCACTTACCATTTCAGCTGGTCCAATGGACATGTTGAACTCTTCATATCTTGGAGGGGTGGGTCCCTCTTCTGTTTGTCGCCCTGCTCATTATTGTTAGTATAAGGGTGAAAGCGAAAATTTCTACCTCGTTGCCGTTTAGAACGGCGGTCTGTGGATCCCAAGTTATTTTGTTGTTGATTAGCTGGCTTATCCGCGTTTGCGGCAATCACTGAATTGGCGGGGAGACTGGTTGTCGCCAGTCCTTGATTCATTTTAAGGGCATGATTTCTACTGGCGTCGTCCTCTTGAAGATTAATATGTGACCACACGTATGATTGGACTTCTGGCCAAGTCGTCACTCGTTTCAACACCAGTTCTTGGTAGAGGCCGCAAGTGGGTGGTAATGCTCTCTTAAACGCCTGTACAGCAATGTTAGGATCACAATTTGGGATACTTACCATCTCAGCCGTAAACCTTTTCAGAAGATCTCTGTATGACTCGTCCGGCCTCATGACAATTCGATACAAGTCGTCTGACGTCTTAACCATGACTCTGCTGCTTGCAAATTGTTCAACAAAAATGTCAGTTAAATGACTAAATGAAGTTATTTTACCTTGGGGGAGATTGGTCCACCACATCAGGGCTGGGCCAATCAAACTTATACCAAATCCACGACACATAGCAGCATGTCGTTTGTCGGCTGGGAGGACCGCTGCTAACATAATCTGCCTGTATTGGGCCAAGTGTTGGTCTGGATCCGACTTGCCATCATACTTTGGCATAGTAGGAAAAGCAAATCTTTCAGGTAGATCAGCAAACGCGATGTCGTCTATGAAGGGCGACTCTGAATAACTCCCTAAACGGGCTGCATCAAGTGGCTTTTGAACACCTGGAATCGAGTACATCTTTTTCTTTATCTCAGCGACCTCCTTCTCCATTCGAAGGGCAAAAGAGAGAATTTCGTCTTCCTTCTTTTGTCCTCCTGGTGGATGATTTTGAGGGATCTTTGCCTGTGACTTCTGAGCGGACTGCTCACCTTGTTCTCGACTATCATAAGACTGTGAATCATCATATCCTTCTTCGTCGTCTCTACCTGTTTCATCATTAGGAACATCATTATTGTCAGTATTCTTACCTTTATTACCGTTAGGATTGCGTTCATGATCATTTGGGTTTGGCACTTGGCGAATCTCCCTTTCAGGTCCGCTTTGCCTTCTTTAGTTTTTTCTGGACTCTAAGCCAGCTAAGTGCAATTTCAATTCATTGTTTTCTTCCTCCAAACGTTTCATCCTCTCAGATTGAATTCCTGCAGATTGTTCGAGACGCTTCATTTGTTCAGACTGAGAGGTCAAGGCTTCTAGGACTTTTTGGAGGTCAGTGGAAGAGCTAGTTGGCTTGGAAACAGGCTTTGGTTGCTGTTCCATCTTAAAGTTCAATCGGCTCGCTCAGAGAACGTGAAGCTTTTTGAAATAATGTTGCCGGAGTCCCCACGGTCGGCGCCAAAATGTTGATGCACAATATAGGGGAACTATTGAATATGAAAGAATAATCGAAATACCTTATTAATAATATGATTGAATACAATGAACGGGGTCACCGGCAACGGTGGTTACAAATATGGGCGTAAATGCCTTGATCACAAAGACTTAATTCAGAGTACAATGGTAATCAGAGAGAAGAATACAGAGAAAGAGAGAGAGAGAGAGAGATTGCAGATAATTGATTGTGTGCTTCTGAGTGAGTTCGTGGCCTTCTTATAGTTGAAGCTCAGTCCTGGTGGTTGCGAAATCATAGGCGGCCGTTATGATAAGAGACGTTGCACGTGCTCCGAAAAAGGTGGGCGACTGCTCCGAAAAAGGTGGGCGACCAAGTCAATCTGCTTTATTGCCGTTGGTGATATTGCCCTTGACGCCCATGGGGCGTCTATCTTGCTTTTAGACTTCTACTATCGCTAGTGATGTTGTTTTCGACGCCCTGAAGGCGTCTATCTCTTTATTGGGCCTCTGTTAAGGCCCAAGCCCATTAAGGTGTAACAGTGTATAACACCCTCTTATATATTTTTAAGTTCAATTTTACCCTGAAAGTAATTTTTTATGCAATTTAGCCCTTCATTAGGTATATAATTAACGTCGTCTTCTATCGCCCATGTGGCAGATAACAAATGACTAAGTAAATGTGTAAATACACCTAAAAGTTTCCAATAGTTGCAAATTTGACCCTGAAGTACTTTTAGGTGTAAGTTTACCTCAAACTTAAATATGAAGGAAAAATAGATTTTTATAATATAGTTTATTTCTTAAGTAATCAAAAAAGTAAATAAATTATTTAATTAAGTAATCTAAGTAAATAAATTTATTTAATTAATAATAATAATTAGTAAATTAAATAAAAATTAAATTTGTTTATATGAACAGAAAAACTTTTTTCTCATTGTTACGAAAAACTTGTGAATTAAAATTTCTTTCATATTTACTTTTTATTGATTAAATAAAATTATTTTTTTAAGGCTTCAAGTTTTTGGGCATAGAGGATAATAGCCAATTAATATGAGGGTTAGAGAATATTAATATGCTTGGTGCTTTGCCACATAAGTCCAACATGTTTATGCCTGAAATGTATGTTCATAGATTAAATTACCTTTAGACAAGTTGATATAATGAATTGAGTATTGCAAATAGGTTGATTTGCTGGGTGTTAGGATATAAGAGTTTAAACTGTGCTACCTGCGATACTCAATTCATTGCATCAACGTAATATAAGAGTTTCATTATCCTCAAGCCTTCGCATATACAAACCATAACGAAAAGAATAAAATATCACCAGTCTTTTTTTATATTTGACATGAGACATTTTGTTGTACTGTTTGAGATCAAATATATAATTAATTGTATTTATATTTTGACGAGGAATTGGCAAAAACTAATTTACTATAATCGTGGGAGGATAAGATTCTAGTTAATAGAATAAAGCTTAAAAAGAACATGGGGTTGCCCTATAAAATGTGACTTAGACACCTATTAAGATACAGAGAACAGGTGGTCTTGAAATCTGGGAAGTTGATAGAAAGTTAAGGGTAATTAAAAAGTTAAGGGTAATTAAAAAGTTAAGGGTAACTGGTCATTTACATATATCTCGGGTCCACAAATTTTCTCCCTCTATCTCATACTTATCGTGGGGCCCACAAACTTTATTCTCTCATCATTACCCCCACTTTCCATCTTACTCTTTCCATTTCTAATTCTTTAACAAACTTTCCTACAACCAAACAGGAAGAAGTAGTGAATTTTGTTCAACGTTGGAGCCTGTTGAAAATAAAGAATTACAAACTTCGTTGTGGACCTCTTCTAATCGAGTAGCCTTCAAAACCTAGGCAATAGGTAAAAAGTATTATGGATTCACTTGATCTCTTAATTCATAGGAATTTCTTAAACTCTCCTTTATTGCACATATCAAGGATTTTCCGTCCAGGGCAATGCAAAATGATTAAATAAGATGTCTTGGATCGGAAAAGCTAACACGCATTTCAGAAATAATTAATTTGACTAATACTTTAATCTCTACAAATTATTTAACTTGGGCATGGGGATATTGCTAATTTATAAAAGAACTGCAATCTAAAATATATGCAATGGTAAAACTACCAAAATCATGCACATTATAATTTATTGTAATACCTTGATCAATACATTACTTAGTGGAAGGCTTTGAGTAATGGTGGAGGAGAATAATTGAATTAAGACTTTTAGCTTTATCAATTAGGGAAAATGTCATTTAAATCCCTCCGAATATACAAAAGGACAATTCAGGAACTCAAACTTTCAAAAAGACCATGAAGGAACTAGGACCTAGTTGACATTTTAAAATTGTGTGAAAAGACAAAATTGTCCTAATCATAAAACAGAAATTACTATGGTTGGTGTAAAAGTGGTTAGTAATTTCTGTTTTATGATTAGGGCAATTTTGTCTTTTCACACAATTTTAAAATGTCAACTAGGTCCTAGTTCCTTCATGGTCCTTTTGAAAGTTTGAGTTCTTGAATTGTCCTTTTATATATTCGGAGGGATTTAAATGACATTTTCCCCAATCAATTATATCTTGCGACAAAAGTGTATGGTTGCTGGCTTGCTGCGATGGAATCAGTATGATAAACCTAACCAAAAGAGAGCTATGGGGTGAAGGGCAAGAAAGCGATTTTGACCTCGATAAACATATTATTAGGGTGCCCACCGTAGTATACAGCTATAAATAAGATTGGCAAATTCATTGAATTGGCATTTATTGAGTTGCATGCACTTTATGCTAATTCTCACTCAAGTTCACGTCACACAATTCCAATGCGCTGAATTTAAGTACAATTTCCTTGATAGAGCTTTCAATTCATCTTCCAAATCTACTCCCTCAAGTCCCTAATGTAAGAGCCCAAAATTGCCCAAAATTTGAATGATTTTGGTCTCTAAAATAAGAGCTCACCCCACATTCTCTCCTCATTTAATGCATTTTTTCCTACTTCACCTCTAACTCTCTTTCATATTTATTAATGTGTATGTATTTCTCTCTCTTAAAAGTATCATAATAAATATGGACAATTTTGGAAAAGAAGCATTAATTCCAGACATCCAACTAACATTCACATGTTTTCTTAAAAAACGTTTTTTTTGGCGGCTAGCTCTTATATTAGGGACCGGAGGGAGTATTTCTTACAATTTCGATAAAAAAAAAATCTATTTCTTACATTATGATCATTCTTAATTAATGATATTCCAATATATAGCTTCCTTCTAACAAAATGTAAACCATATAACTTTTACTCGTATGATTTGCTATAGAGGTATTATATCATATATATATTCACCCAATTCTTTTTACAACCAATAACTACCAACATGATGTGAATCAAATTATTGGTAGAAACTAGTTAAAATAATAAATTTGTTAGAAATACAATATTGTTCCGTAACATACCCTTATTCCCTTATTCATACCCTTATTCTATGGATAAGGGTGAATGAGAGGTAGAATTAGTGGGAATAAGAGTTTGCTGTTTTTTGATATAAAAAGTTTAAGCAAGTTGGGAATAGAGGCACGCCAATATGTAAGGTTTTAAAAAAGGTAGAGAAATATAAACTTGTAACTTAACATGTTACTCACTCTGAACACGCTTCATAAGGACTATAAAAATTAGTTGAGAGCAGCCATATGAAAGAAAGTTAGGAGTAAAGTTAAAAAAATATTACCTGATGAGAGAATGTAAGGCGTACTCTTATATTTTAAGTCAAAATCATTTAAATTTTAGGTTTTTATATTACATACCAAAGAGAATATATGTCAATTATTTTATATCAGTTTGATCAATATTTATTGGTAGAATCTGTTGATTCTAATAAGATAAAAACAATTCTCATATTTACAAAAAGATAGTATAAGTTTCTAATTATAAATCACATTTTTCAGTATAGGAGAGAATCTGTTCATTCATTTTCTTGCATTAATTAAAAGGTTATCCCAACCTCATATTTTCTCTCCTTGTTTTTTATTTTCTTCTACACACATTTCTCTCTTACATTTTCTTCCCTCATTATTTTTAGGGTTAAGACGCAATGTCACCAATGAACAATTATACGAGGAGCGCCTAACACAGATAAATATTTGATAGTGTAAATGTAACAATAAACTTTAAAAAGTACATCAATTTTACACAATGTATGCTGTTCATAAATCAAACTGTAACTTTTGTCTACTTATTTTGACCTTCTTTTTGAAGGGTAATTAAAATAATTAAAATAGATGGTTGTTTGAACTCAATTAATGACATATGTAAAATTGTTTTTTTTAAACAAAACTATTGTCATAGATACACAATCCAATGGTTGTATTGTTGGTCTTTGGAGGTTTCTTATTGGGGAAATTCCAACTAAATGACAATTGAATTTTAAAATCACAAAAAGGAGATTTTGAACCGTAAATGTCACTTCTCTAATTAATCGTGATATTTAACAAGTTAAAATGATTTTGAAATTCAATTGTCACCTATTTGAGTTTCCCCTTTTATATTTTTAATATTTCTCTCCAAATACTCATAGTTAAATTAAAGTTTCCATGAATGAACTTACATATTTATTATTATTTAAATGATTATAATTGTATTCTTAAACAATAGTAGATCTTATTATGGGATGGATGGTATAACTTGGAAACTAAAAAAGAATCAAGAGTGGAACTTTATCTTTATTTTTCACACCCTAGATCAAATTATTTGAGTAATGAGAGGACCCTCATCTCAATCTCATTAAGTAAAAGTAGGACCAAGGCATTGACCACTTCAATGTTTATTGAAAAGGGAAATTTGCATTCTAGTCCCTGGGAAGGAAAATTATTACTTGAAGGTCCCTACACATTCCAAAATAATTATCAAGTCCCTTGGGCCTTTCCTGCAATTATTTGCTTATGTGCAATGACCATTTTGCCCTTATAAAAGCATAAAAACCCAAAACATGCACAAGATAAAAGTCAGGGACTTGCTACAGCGGGTGTGCCTACTTGCTACCGCAGGTTTAGGGACTTGCTACTGAGACGTTAAGTGACCAACATTCCCTCCCAGTTTCTGCAGGTTTGCTGATCTGTAAACACAGTAACAAGTCCCCATGTCTGCGGTAGCAAGTAGGCACACCCGCGGTAGCAAGTCCCTGACTAGTCCCTCCCATCCCATGTGAATAAAATGGTTTTTGAAAAACATGGTGTGACACATATCGTGGTAATAACAAAAAGTGGTCACTGGCTTTATTAAAGGGCCCTCAGATATGAATGACATTTGGGAGGGAATGTTGGTCTCTTAACGTTTCAGTAGCAAGTCCCCAAGCCTGCGGTAGCAAGTAGGCACACCCGCGGTAGCAAGTCCCTGAATTTTATCTTGTGCATGTTTTGGGTTTTCATGCTTTCATAAGGGCAAAATGGTCATTGCACATAAGCAAATAATTGCAGGAAAGGCCCAAGGGACTTGATAATTATTTTGGAATGTGTAGGGACCTTCAAGTAATAATTTCCCTTCCCAGGAACTAGAATGCAAATTTCCCTTATTGAAAATATGAACCTCGAGTTGGCCAAAAAAAAAAAAGAAAATATGAACCTCGAGAAAGATGTGGTTGAATTGGAGATAATCATCTACACAAAAAGCCAAAATAAAAATTTGTTTGGGTACCCACATAGTGGTTGATTTTGACTAGCTAGGGCAACCTGCTAACATCCTTTCTGTGCGTGTGAGAAAAGCCATTCTTTGACTAATTTAATGTTAGAAATATAAATAATTGAACAAGGAATCATATTAATCCCAAATATAAAGTGTCGTTAAAAATCCCAAATAAATAATGCTTCATCTAGTTCGTAATATAAAGCATCAATTAACAAGTTTTTTTATCCTTTTAATGAGACACTTAATAGATTCTAATGAACTTCAATTATAATTTCCACATATACTCATATACTCCCTCCGGTCCCTAATGTAAGAGCCCAAAATTTGAATGGTTTTGGTCCCTAATGTAAGAGCTCACCCCATATTCTCTCCACATTTAATGCATTTTTCCTACTTTACCCCTAACTCTCTTTCATATTTATTAATGCTTATATATTTCTCTCTCTTAAAAGTACCATAATAAATATGGGCAATTTTAGAAAAGAAGTATTAACTTCAGACACCCAACTAACATTCACATGTTTTCTTAAGAAGCGTTTTTTTTACGGCTAGCTCTTACATTAGGGACCGGAGAGAGTATTTAATAAGAGTAGAGCATTAAGTGATATCCATATACTCCCTCCAGTCCTTATTATAAGTCACCAACTACCAATTTTTCTTGGTCCTTTTTATAAGTCATTTCATGGTTTCCAATCTGCATTAATTATTTTTTTTCACATATACTCATATTTAATAGGGGTAGTAGGAGAGAGTGATAGTTAATAGTTTAGGAATTTAGTGTAATTATTAAGGGTAATATTGGAAAGTACATGAATTGTAAGACAAATTAAATGTATTTAACCAATTTTATTGGTATGTGAGAAAGTTAGTTAGGTGACTTGTAATAAGGACCAGAGGGAGTAGTATTATAATTTAATTTATTATAACTGAGGAGGGTAATATTGCAAATCTTTAGCATTAACAAGGGCTAAAGGATATGTTAATAAAAGTTATTTTAAGTTAATTATTGTGTGAGGAGTGATAATTTTGTCATTGAATCTGTAGAAAACTGTACCGAACAATCTTTTCAATTTTACTCATGTCAAGTTGTAAAGTGAATACTCCCAAATGTCTCTACTGCCTTTATCAAACTTATCTCTCATCTGTTTAATCTCCAACACATCAAATAAGAGTGAAATTAAAACATTCACATTAATTACTCTCAAAATAGAATAGTGATAAGGAACAATTTTTTTGCCAATAAAGATTTGTCCAGTTGGTAAAGGGATTTGACTCATAACTATGGGGTTTTGAGTTCGAAATCCGCCGATATGAGAACCCTGTTGGTGGGCGATCTGTAAGTTAAGAACCTTGTTGGTGGGCGATCTGTAACTGTAAGTACCTTTGTAAGCGCTATTTGAGCCCAGAGGCCTGCCTTATCCATGGTGAGCTCCTAGAACCCAATTCACCTAAACTTTGTTATTAAAAAAGAAATAAGGAACATTTTTTACAAGACTTATAAATAGGAGGGTGGTATTGCTAGTAAAAGCTCAAATGACAAAACCATGCAAATTTAGATTGTAGTTGAAAATGTTAAATATGTCTAAAATAATTTCTCTTAAGCTTAAATTTGTCTTTATTTATGTTGGGGTGTGAATAAAAGAGGGAAATACACATTCAAGTTCTTAATATAATCCATTTTGTGAGCAATTAATATGAATTTTACAACTTGACCAAATGTAGAGGAGTACGAAATACTATTTAAATACACATTCATGATCCATGATAAAATTGAAGAAACGACATTTAGTGGTCCTTTTGTTTCCCAAGGGTATCCCCACCCGCGTGTCAAGTGAGACTAATCTCTCACTGTTCTGAAGTCTCATATAGGGGGTAGACAGCTGGCCTGTGAATTTGTTCCATTCGCAAGAGTTAGGGATCGAACCCCCAACCACTTGCCTAAGGGACAGGAGTACTTACCACTCATGCTAACCTGACAGGTTAACGACATGTAGTGGTCTTTAATGACATTTATTTGATATATGGAAATTAGCCAATATGACTTATTAAAGTAAAAAGAAAGTGGAGGATGATCTAATAAGATATGAAATAATTTTTTGTTTTGTGTATAAAACATTCTTAATAATTATTTTAACTGCCCCTAAATAGTCTCAGTTAAAAACACAAATCAAGGAGAAACCAAAATTTAAAAATAAAAGAAATGTGAAAATTAGGATTTTAAATTTATGGAGTGAACTAGTATATTAGCTTCAATTAGAACAATAAAAACCTTGCAATCTTATGTGATAAAAAATTTCTCTTCATAAGAAAAAACAAGTTCAATTTCCCCTATGATTGTTATCGATACATGTCCTTAAGTAAGAATGAAAAAAAATGATGTGCTAAATTGACGGGTTGGCGTGAGTGGTAAGTACCCTCATCTCTTAAGCAAGTGGTTGGGGGTTCGATCTCTTTCTCTTGCGAATGGAGAAAATTCACAGCCAGCTGCTGTCTACCCCCTATATAGGACTTCAGAACAATAAGGGATACCCTTGAGTAACAAAACAAAATGATGTGCTATTGTTACTTGTTAGTCCCATTTGGTCAAAGGAAATTTTTAGCCCCACAATTAATGGATGCTCCGAGACGGCAATTCTTCACGCGGGCTTGATGAACAATTTAGATTCGGATTAGTAGATTTCCAAAGTAACAAGACGTGCTTTCTAAACAGTGAGGGGACGTGCTTTCTAAACAGTGAGGGAGAGATTCTTTCTTTAAACTTCCATGCTTCCAGGCCAATTGAAATGAAAACGGAAGTCAATGACACTTTTAACTTTGATAGTGCTTGATCGTAGGATTCATAATTAAATATAAGATTAAATTGATTAATTTAGAGGTTATGGTAGCTATAATTGATTATATATTACTCTTTTAGTCCAATTTATAAGGCACTTTTAACATATTCATTTAATCCTTTTTATAGGTTAAAGAGAGCATATTTTATTTAATCGTATTTATAAGTCATAGACATTAAATTTTTCATTTGATTTGACATTTTTACCCTTCATTTCTTTTATATTGACTTTATTCTCATGCGATGTTGCAAATATTGATTGAATAAGGTAGAATATAAAAGTTGTTTAATTTTAAGTTAAAGTGAATTAGATTCAAAGTTTTTCTTAGTTTAAATAAAACCTATTGGAAATACCTTATAAATATAATCAAATGTGTATTTCACTTAAACAATAAACGCCATTAATAATGTCTTGAAATCTTACAACGACTTTACCCATATTTAATACCCACCGCATCAACTGAGTAGAAAAAAGAATGTATTACACTACATGAAATTAAAGTCAACAAATAATAAATAAAGAATAAAATGTACATTCATATAGAAAAAATTTAATGAAATGTCACGCCTTATAAATAGAAATATATAAAATATTCTCTCTCAGCTACAGTTGCTCATGAGACAGAACGAGATAAGGACACCCATGTTCCGTGTCCAATCCAGAAAACAGCTAGGGACATGGTTTCTGTCCCTTCACAAAATTGTATCCTGTCCCGATAGGGAACGAGACTAGATCAGATTAGGAC
This sequence comes from Mimosa pudica, assembly GCA_029929735.1. Lineage (NCBI taxonomy): Eukaryota > Viridiplantae > Streptophyta > Magnoliopsida > Fabales > Fabaceae > Mimosa > Mimosa pudica. The sequence continues at coordinate 5,121,241 of JAKELP010000017.1, read as the reverse complement.
GGGAAAATCCGAAATTTGTTTTGAAATTTTTATTAAAAATATCTACTTGTAAAAAAACACTTTTGTTTGTATCAAACAAAAACAATTTGTTCAATATTATTTTTACATTACATCTTATACAACATAATAAGCTAAAAATTTATTACGATAATATTTTTCTTAAAAATATGCGATATATACTCATACATGATACAAATAACACATGCATTTTCTTTTTAAAAAATATAAAAGCACAAACATATATATATTCGGGACCGGATCGAGATGCCCTCGTCCCGTGTCGCATCCCATCCCAATTTTTCCGGTCTCAAAAATTTTCATGAAGGAAATTTCTGGTGCCAAAAAGCCACGGGATGGGACAGGATGGGCGGGATGGGAAAAAATTACACACCCATACTCTCAATGTATTAATAAGAATATAGGTAACTAAGATTAAATTTTGTTAAGTATTCCTCTATTCCAAAATAGTAGAGTTAATTGAAACTTTTTTGAGAAATTAATGAAGTACATTGATAATCATAACGTATATTTATATTATTAAATCATATGTTAACTTATAATTAAAATAAACGAGTTTAGAGAAAGATTCGGGGAATCAAATTCTTAAGTAATATATTTAGCTTTCTTATAATTCTTTTAAAAATTAATTATGTTTTATATTTAAGAAAACAATTTGTATATATCTAAAGTTCAATTAAACATAACATATTAGACACCTTATAGCATTAAAAGAGCAAAGATGATTAATTGAATGACTAAAAGGTCTACCTTTCTTCAAAGATACCCCATACCTGATACTCATGTTAGATTTGGATTTATTACACAATCCTAGAGTATTTGTCTCCACATGATTTTGTTTAGATGCAATCTCAATACAGTTTTATCTATCCAAAAGACCAAAATATTTAAATCCACGCCATTCCTTTGAAGATATCCCAATCTCTTCTATCTAACCTAAGCACCGCTGAAATACTATTGATATGAAATAATTTTCATATAATTGAAATGCAATGTGAATAGAGAAGGGAAAGCTTAATTCAAGTGGATGAAGTATTTGAGGATTTACTAGCAAAGATCAACACTTTTTTTTTTGAGGATTTTCAAATAATTCAAGTGGATGATGGAGAAATCAGAATAATTCTCTTCACAGGTCTCAAAATTACTTTCTTCAGTTGGTTTTTGATATCAACAAAGAAGATGAATGCAATAAGAAATATTAGAATAGAACGTAATGGAGCGATCCTCTTTAGACTTGTTTGATCATTTTTTATGAGTTTGATCTTGATTGATATGACATTAAAAATGTTGGAACGATTATATTTGGTGAAAGAAATGGATAAAAATGTATGAAATGTATTTTTATATTTAATTATACAGTTAATAATTAATAATAGAAGGACAAAAAATAGGGACAATCACAATCAGGTAATCAGGTCTCTAATAAGGCAGTTAATCACATTTAGGTTTGAAAGAATGGTGAAACTGAGTTGAAGTCCCAAATGACTTGGGCGATATTAAATATCGTGCCCCTTCATTTGTCAATGAATAATGATAACTAAATCTTCCAAGAGATGCATTAAAAACTCAAGAGACTAGTATTGACAATCAATGACAATCCATTTAATAACTAAGTCTCTTGAGACTTCAATGTATTGTGATGATTCTTTAGCACTGCTTATGAAGAATCTTTATTGTGATTATCCCAAAAAATACCCTTGTCACAAGCACCATTAACATAGCATCAATTGGATTAGAATGGTCAATCGATCAATTATAGAGATGAGATTTCTTACTAATGACAACCAAGCATGGAATACATGAGAAATGGAATTTGAATGATTATGAATTTGAATTGTAAAAATAAAAAAAATACAAGTAATACATCAAAAGTAATTACAGTTTACTGAAAATGTATCACTGACTAAGAAATTGTAATGAAGGATTGATTGTAAGATTTTGGAGGCAAGATGGAATGGAAACACTTTTTTATGTCAACCTTTATGATTCCTTCTAGTTGTTATTCCATAATTTATGCAACTTCCTCTTTTGTTCTTTTCAAAACAAAATCATTGTTTATTGGGATTAAATCATGCACTAACTAATCCTTGAAAAAACATCTACATATATTGGTATGAAAGGACATGAGTTATTGGGATGATGGTGGTGGGAACATTAGAATATAAGAAGTGGTGTGTGTGGTGGACTGGTGGTGGAAGGTTGTACCCAAAGATCTAAAGTTGTGTGCAACATGATGTGAGGGAGTAGTGGAGTCTCCGAAAATGCGGCGTAGGATAGTCCACCCCTCTTCCCCCTTCGGTGCTTACCCGCCAAATTTCCGCGCCAATCTGTGTAGGGCCCACTACTCCATATTCCAAATCTGTTCTCACCTGCAAAAGCTTTCCTTCAATCAATGTGTTTGTTTGAAACATAAACAAGCAAGATTAAAAGGAAAAAAAAGAAAGAAAATGAAATCTAGAACAATCCTGAATCTTTTGTAGATTGATTGAAACGGTTAGAATTCAGAAATATCAGTGATGAAGAGGGAATAGAATCCATCAATTATTTTTTGAATAGAATCTATCAATTGTTTTTTACCTTAAGAATTTATAAATTAATTACACATAATTACTAGCGGGGGATTATAGCTTTATATTAAATATAATTATAATCATAAATGTATAATATTATTTGGATAATATGACAATTTCATCAGATATTAGTAAAAAGTATAAAGCTACTTGAGTCCTTTATATGATGGTATTTAGGAGGACCTAACATAGTGCATATAAAATATACTTAGAATGAAAATATAAATTGAGAAATAAAATATATAGGAAAGAAACACACTAAACTCTTTTCGCACATACACATGTATCATGCAGTGTTGTAAAAGCCAAACTAAAGGCGAATCGAAGAGGGCTTCTGGTCAGGGTTTCCAAGATCAGATTGGTCAGACTGATGGTCAAATCGAGGTAATAATTAAAGAAAAATATCTTATTTCTAAATACACTTTACATATGAACATAGAAGTAAATTGTGATAATTTAATTTCTTAATTCTTAATAAGAGATCATTGAAAATGAAAAAACATAGTTATTAGAAACTTAGGAAATAAATTGAGTTTTTGTATTTGGCTATGGAAAAAAGTGAAATAAATAATAATTTTCTAGTAAAATAAACAATAATATATATGTGCTAGTGATATATATATATATATATATATATAATAAAATAAAAAATAATTTAGATTAGAAGAGGAATAGACACTTAAAATTTTGGGATTTACGATTTGGTCACCGTTCTGGTTCTTGGTTTGAAGTCGGTTCCTAGCCCATTTTCTGGATCGAAATATTTCAATACGATTGAACTGCAAAAGACGTTATTCCATATGAGTTGAGACATTGTAGGAGATAGCAGGCAAACCATTCAAATTAATTCAGTTTTAATAACACGATACTCATGGTATTTTATGATATTTTGTCCATTTACATCAAGGTACTTTTCTTAGAGTTAATAGGTGTATTTTTTTTCAACCCAATGTTTTCCTTATAGAAACTTCCAAAATGATGAGGACTCTTTTCATCAATATCATCTTGAAGTTGTTTTCAACCCATTAATATCATTTTATGATGTGTATTTGTTTTCATCTGAATGTTTCCTCGTAGAAACTTCCAACATGTTGAGAACTCTTTATATACGTCATCTTGAAGCTGTTAAAATATTAATGATAACAGTTAAAAATTGATGTTGATGATTAATTGATATTTTTAAGGATATAATGGATAATAATATTACCTATCTTTTAACTCTTTTGAATAACAGCATATATAAAAGCAACTTTCAAATACACATAGGCATAGCTCAATGCCGGAAAGAAAAAGATTTAGTATAAATTTCAACCTCATATTTTTTATTCTTTATTTTTTGAAAATGTAAGAATAGTATAATATAATAGTCTAAATTGAATAAAATGAGTGGATTGATGTTGGGGGTGGGTTCACAGAACCGACCACATCTGCCACGTTTGCCAAGGGAAGCAATGATTCTCGATAATGCCGAACACTGACTCATACATTCATATCTCGTGAATCCATTTCCCCTGCTTATCAACAGAAATAAACCATTAGTTTAAGGGAAGGTGCAAGGGAAGGTGCAAAATGATACTAAACCCTACCCAAAAGTGAGTTTATAATACTAAAGTTTGGTGAGGTACAAAAATAGTATTCAACTTGTGATTCAGGTGTAAATATAGCATTTCCATTCAATGGATTCGATTTAATAAAAATAAAATTTAAATTTGAAAAGACTCTTATGCCCCTCATGAAATTATTCTCTTTTCAACCTCTCTCCCTTCAATTTAATTGGCACAGTCGCGCCTCGGCCGCCACCGTCCGACCGCGGTAAGCGTGTGAGAGAGACGTCGGAAATCGCGGGTGAAGGGAGGGAGGTTGGAGAATAGAATAATATAATGAAGGGAGGGAGTCTTTTATATATAAATTTTATTTCTCTTAAGTGAAAATACTATATTTGACCTTGAATCCCAAGTTGAGTACTCTTTTTACATCCCACAAAAATTTAGTATTAGAAACGCTCCTAAACAAATTTTAGTATCAACTGTGCACCTTCGCCTTAGTTTAATATAGCTTTTATTCTCTAAATTTTCACAGAGTTTTGTTTATTCTGTGAATATTAAAAATTGATGATTTTAGTACTAAATCTTTTAGTCAATTTAGTTTTGATCCCTGAACTTTAAAAGTTTAGGGATTAAAACCAAAATTAAAGGAAAGTTTAGGAACAAAAAATTGTATTAACCCTAGCACATTCTCTCCTTGTAGCACATTTCTTGTAATTATCAATCTTTTTGTATTATTTTGATAATTTTTTCAATTGATTACCATGAGTCTCTTCCCTTCTATAAAGTGCGGCTTACTTTTTATTACAGATTAAAAAGGTGAAATAAACCATACAATTTGGTATATATAATCAAATTATACATTTTGATCAATAAACCAATCTAAATTATAGGTTGATTTATAAATAAAATAAATTATTAATTTTAAAGATGCAGATATAAAAAGTTTGAAGTGATTTATATTTGCATTGTTTAGTTATCAAAAGAGAATTAATTGAATCTTATAATTATGATAGACGAGTATAGACATAAACAACCAGCTAGATCATTTCTTAGATTAGTCACTTCCCTTTCTCTAAACGAGAATTGGATCTTCATTCTTAAAAACAAGAATTAGAGGTGAGAAAAGAATTGGAGGTGAGAAGTGGGGATTAACGAACCAAAACGTGTGCAATTAACTTATTAAAAGCAATTTATGATAATATATATGGAAGGATGCGAAGGAACAAGTCATTGGATTGGATCAGCCATGAAGGACTGCCATGTTCATAGTACTATATACTTTCTCTAGTTTACATTATAAAAATCAATATTCAACTTTTTTTGCGAACCTAATCAACTATTTTTTACACAAATTAAGGAAACATAAGGAGTTATATTATGACTGAAATTAATGTATTTTTCCAAGGTTAACCACATCATTTACTATGCGCTCAAAGATTCTCATTTTTACATTTGTTGTCTTTACTTTTAAGGTAAAAGTTTTACCTTGAATCTCAAATTTTCATGAACAAAAATATTTATTAAATATTTATTATGTTACCTTTTACATGTTAAAGAATAACAAATAGTAGATATTCAGTTTAGAGATAAGAATAAGATGGAATTGCATTGGTTTGTATTGATCCAATGAATAGTAATAGTAGGTCAATACTCGAGTTTGTAACTTGCAATTCAGTTTAAACTAATTCGATGATTTCATGGGAGTTGTTGATAATCAATTGTGTCTTCCTTCACGTCCGGCTGTGAATTGCTGACCATAACTTGTTAGCGGTTAAATGTGTATGCATGTGAATTAAAGCCGTAATAATAATATACACAACGGCTCTCATTGACCTTTACTGTATTTCAGCATAACGTGTGAAGATACGAAGACGGCAGAAAAGTTGCGGCATTTCTGAGGAGAGGCTGTGGTCTTTGCGTATTTCCAGCATCCTCCCTCACAAAAAAAACAAACCATAAAACAACACAGGGATTTATTTCCAGTATTTTGCATTTATACTCCTTCCCCTTCATGACTTTTTGTGATATAATTAATTTGAGAAAAGTAAATTAGATAACTAAAAATCATACGTCATCATTAGATCTTTTAGTTGATTTTTAAGTAAAAACATTTCTTGAGAATGACAAGAAAGCCCATTTTTTCTTCCACATAAGTAAGTTTCTCTTAACTTCTCTTAGGTGTGGAGATAACTCCTTGAACACAATGTGGGGCTGGAATCACAAGTAAGCGGTGCTCCGCATGAGGAATCAAACGCCTACTATGGTCTAACCCTTTCATTAGCTAAACTAACAGGCGAGACTGGCCACGTATAAAATTGGTTGAAGTTATGGAAAACTGATTAATTTTAAGTTGACTTATTTTTAAGTGAGTTTAAAAATAAGTCAGATTATATAATAAGATTTATGATTGGATTGTTTGTGAAAAGGTGACTTATTTTCCATAAGTCAAATTATATATGTCTAGATTAGTTGTGATTGAATAATGTGTAAAATAAGTAAGAATTTACATGCTCCACATCATAAGTTTTAAAATAAATACTCCCTCTGTTTCTAAATATAAGATTATTTTGGTTAATTTGGGAAGATTAAGGAAGACAATAAAATTACATGATCTTACCAAAATCCCCTCAATCACTTAACTTTAAAAGGATGAGGGGTTTTCAATGAAAAGAAGGAGTATTAGGGTAGTTTGGGCAAAACTTGAGATAATATAGAAAATGATCTTATATTTAGGAACTTATCAACTTCCTCAAAGTGATTTTATAATTAGGAAAGGATGGAGTAGCTTACTTAAGCTAAATAAGTCCAATAAAACCTACATTTAGTCTTTCTTAAAAAGTGCAGTCAATCACTAATGAATAGTTCGTTGAGCTGGTAAGTGTGTTACAACCCTTTAAGGTTGAAAACGCGTGTTTAAATCTTATTAAAAGCTCTCATTGAGAGAATTGATGTAATATGTCAGTGACTCGCTCTTGAAATTATCCACTTTCGAGAATCCTCACTTCTCAAAGCTTTAAAACGCGTTGAGAGGAGAGATATCCAGAACATTATAATGCACATTTCGTTCTCCTCCACATACGATATGAGACTTCACAGTAAACAACCTTACCAATGTGGGTGGCCAACACTCCTACCCATCAAGTCCATATTAGTTGATTGCCAAAAGGCACCTTATTAATGCGCCATGTTTAACAAAAAAAAAAGTGAGAGTAGTCTTATTTTTTTTTTAAATTAGAAGAAAGTATCTTAAGTGGGGGAGACAAGGTTTTAAAACCCGAGCCGGACGTCGAGCCGGAAAACTGAACGGGTCATGGTTGAAACGGTTGAAACGGTTGGACCGTTCGGTCGAACCGGTGACGTAATAATTTAATGAAAATTAAATATATAAATATTGTTAATACTTAATAACTTAATATAATTAGGATTAAGATATTTTTTTAATCAAGTTCATTTTTTTTTAATCAAGTTCATTTTTTTTTCTGCTGATATATTTTTTTTTTTTGCAGTCTTCAATTTCTGACCGGTCCGGCTCGTTCCGGTTCACGGCCCAACTCCGGCTCCCGGGTCAACAACAGCTTAAAAGCGGCCTAAAACGGGCTGACCATCAAAACGGCTCAACAGAGGCAGACGGCCCGTTTTCCCTACCGGGCGATGGTCCGACCGTCCGGGTCGGGCCGGGTTTGATATCCTTGGGGGGAGAGTATTTTTATTTATTGCAATTTTTAATTTTTTATTTTCCCCCATTAAATGTTGGTTGGCATGAAGAAGAAGGAGAAGGAGAAATGAAGGGAAGAAGAATTCATTCATTTGCGTAACCAACCACTCCCACCGATTGGTTTCAGCCTTCAATAGCTATATTGCAAAACTCATTATTACAATCAAAACCAACAAACAAAACAAAACAAAACAATCCTTTCTTCCTTTCTTTCTCTCCATTTCATACTTCTCCTCCTCCACCATTAATTCCATATCCCTTTTCCTTTCTAGATCCCTTTTTTCTGTGTCCGTTTCTTTCCCTCCCCTATAAAGATCCTTCCTTTCTCTTGTTCATTCTCATATTTCATCTCTTTTCCTTTCTGGGTTTCTCTCAGAAAGCTCTTTCATTTCATTCTGAAGGTATTTTCTGGGTTTTATCAGCTGCTTTTGTTTGGTTTTTATGTTGAAGATTTGTTTTTTTTATCCTTATGTGTGTGATTTGACAGGTTTGAAGTGGATTAGCGTTGTGGGGCTTCCCTGATAATCCAAAAGGTGGGATTTTTGAAGGTGTTTGATGGATTCTGCTTGCTGTTTCTGCTTCTTTCTGAGTTTGTTTTGATTTTTCTAAGGTTTTTTCCTTATTTAGATGGTGGGGTTTGTTTGTTTATTTAAAATCTGCTTGTGATTGGACATGTTATTAGTTAATGAACCTTGTTTCCTTTTCAAAATTGTTGTTTTGATAGTGAGATTATTAATTGTGATCTGAGCATGAGAATTTTTTTCATGAGTTATTTGTTTTTTTTTCCCTTTTTGACTGCTCTCAGTGCTGATCTTTTTCTTGCTTAGTTTGATAATGAGAACATCTTTTAAAGGATAAAAATGGACTTTTATTACCACAAGCTTCTAGACATTTTTCGCTTTGTTAGGTTTCTTTATGAGTTATCTTGCTTCTAATGATTTCCTTCAGCTTATCCTTTGTTTAATGGAATTGTAAACTACGGGTGGCGTGTGGATTTTTGTTTGTACTACTACTCAAAATGGTAGGAAAGGATATGCTCAGGGTAAAACATTTTACTACATGACAAATTCTCTGGATGGTAGGTTTTGTTGTGAGGTCTTTTCAATTGTTTGAATGTGCTTTGGTGAAAGTAAATAAGAAAATATGTTCAGAAACAATATTTGCATGTTGCAACTGGAACTAAGCATGTTGTGGCTGAACTTGTGGAGCTTGTCATGCTTGAAACATGATTATACATGAGAACTTGCCCAAATACTTCCTCATATGAGAATGATGACAGCTAACATTTGACTTTGGATATATTAAGGATCATATTTATTTATTTTTGCTAAAGGTGGTATGTTTTCAGTAATTAACTGCCCAAATTGTTACTTCTTTTGTGCCTTGTATTAATAAATGTTAGGATGAATGTTTTAAATTATTGTGTTTTATTTAAAGTGCCTCTTACTTTTTTAAAGTTTTTTTCCTTTTGCGTCTGATTGATTTGAAAGAGTTTGAAGATAAGATGTATTTTGTGTGATCTTTGAATATTTACTCTATAATATCTCTACCCACTATATTTGTGACTAATCCAACTTAACTTTCCCTGTGGAAGAATGTTATATGTTTCTGGATTTTGATTTGGAATTCATACTTCTTGATATATAGCTTATTTCCTCTAAACAATAAAATACAATGGAAAACTTGCATCTCCATGTGATGGTCTTAAGGCATTAAAATCACTACCAAACTGTTTAAACGTATGTGCTTATTTAAATTGTCTCTTTCTCATGCTGTCTCCTTGTTTGTACTGTACTTGTAGTTCTTTGTCTGCATGGGGTTGGTAAATGGTGGTATGCAGTTAATTTTTCATATTTTAATTGTTTGTGATGTTTACTCCCAGTCTTTTCTGCACATAGATAATTGGTGGAAGCTTCTTTTCATTGCTTTTAGGCGTTTTACTTGAGCTAGGAAGGCTTTCAACTGGCTAAAATGTTGGAGGGCAACAATGGTAATACCATTCTTCCTGCTTATGTGGACAATGCTCAAATGCAATATCAAGCAGATGCATCAAATCAGCTGCAGTTGTTTGGAAATTGTAAGTTTTCTCATGTCTTCTATTAGGGGTTAACAAAATTGTTTCGATAATTATGTTTGGAACATGTTTGTTACACTTGTTTCATGTCTCTGCTACACTGTTGGAGTATGCTTATACATGCTTATTTTAGACTGAAGTGATAAGGCATTTTTATTTTAGAAATTTTACTACTGTTTGTATATAGACTTATTGTTGTTTTGGTTGTGCTTAGTATTATCACTAAAAAAAGGAATGATGAATATAATTTGCAGTGGCTGCTGGGTGTAATGTTGATCCGGTTAATTACTTTGGAAACGAGCATATAGGCTCTATGGTTCAGCCAAGCGGACAAAACAGGGATTTAGATGACATGTCCAAGCAGCAAAGGCTCCAGATTTCTTTGAATTACAACTACTGTCAAGATGAACCTGCTCGATCGGCAAGTATTCCAAACCCAAACCCAAATCCAAACCATGTGTCGACAGGATTGAGGTTGTCTTACGATGATGATGAGCGTAACTCATCTGTCACTTCTGCAAGTGGAAGCATGACTGGTGTGCCTCCATTGATATTATCCCTCAGTGGTAATATTAGAACTGAGCTTAATAGGCAGAAGCAAGAATTGGACCAGTATGTTAAACTTCAGGTAATTTATTATGCTATAGCTTTATGTATGGTTTATTTAAGCTGTTGGTTGATGTCATCTAGATGCAAAATTGTGTTATACCGATTCTTTCATATTATAGCACATGCTTTCTCTTTCTTTAATTATCTTGATTTCTATTTTAGCCCCCACAGTTTATTCAGAAGTTCTTATTATGGTAATGTTTTTTCATTATGAAGGTTGAACAATGCTTTTTCACTCTATTATACTATTTGTTGGAGCAGTTAAGTCTCTTAATTTCATTAGCCAATCACACCCAGCGATTTGACTTTTGATCCCTGCTACTTGATTATACTTTTTGCACTACAAATTATATCTTTTTTTTTTACTACTGGAGGTAGTATTCAAAGAAAATTGTAATTTTGACAAACGAAAGACATATATACTGAAAATTGCTAAAACATAATTTAAGACAAATTCTGGACTTGGCCCTAGAAGAATTGATCACTCCTTTGCACAGACATATTTTAGAGTGGTAGCTTATTTATTGGATTATCAATAAGGTCATGTATTTATATACATATTTGCACTTCTTTGACCTCTTTGTGATTATTTTTTTACTCAGAAGGAACAGTTATCAAAAGGATTGAGAGAGATGAAACAGAAGCACACAGCATCTCTTCTTACTGCGATTGACAAAGGCGTAAGCAAGAAGCTAAGGGAAAAAGAAGCGGAGATAGAGAACATGAACCGAAAAAACCAAGAACTATCGGAGAAGGTTAAGCAGGTAGCAACGGAAGCCGAACACTGGCAACACATTGCAAAGTACAACGAGTCAATTGTGACTGTTCTAAGGAACAATCTTAAGCAGGTGATCTCAATGGGAGTTGACCATGGGAAAGAAGGTTTTGGGGACAGTGAGGTTGATGATGCTGTTTCGGGCACCCACCCTAGTAACGTGGTGACCCGCCGTCGTCTTGAACCCAAGGACTTGATGTTCTGCGCTGGCATGTTGGTCGTGAAACATGACGCCGGAAAGCAGCAGCAGCCAAGCTCGAAGGAGGAGAACATGATGTGCAGGATGTGCAAGGCAAAGGAGGTTTCAATGTTGTTAATGCCTTGTAGACACCTGTGCTTGTGTATGAACTGTGATGCTTTTGCCAATGTTTGTCCTGTATGCCATGTGATGAAATCTGCTAGTGTCGAAGTGTATCTTTCTTAATTCATAAAAGGGTAATGAACGTGAAAAACAAGGAGAAAACATGACCAAAAAAAAAACAGAAGAAGCGATGGTAAATACATCATCCTAAACTGTTGTGTGATGTCTTCCTAATTTATGAATCTTGTGAGTGGACATGTCACCATATATATGATATATATTTATGTATACTTGTACAACTTCAAAAGATGTTGTTACTAGCCAGTTTGCTTTGTCAGATTATCCCTCTCCTTACTTCCGTTTTCTCTACAAATTTATAACATCGTAAATAGAGTAGTGAATTTTCAATATGAATCCGTTACGTGAGAGGTCATTCTGAAAACAACTTTAAATTGTTATATGGGTTGAATTGTGTTATTTATAGCCTATGGAAAATGGGAGTCAAATGTGAAGCATTTGCATTTGTATGGGCTATGGCAGTAAATGGTTTACTTTTCCAAGTAAAGAAAATAAATGCTAAAACAAGCATTGTAATAGTTCATAAATTTTTACCCCCAAAATATTTCCTACAATTTTAAATTAAAATAACTTTATGTACTTATTTCATAAAATTTTTAAGAAAACTTAGTAGTCAATTTTAAATAAATGCCTTGATTTAAAACACCTTCCTTATTTGAAGAACACAAAAAATAATCACTTCATTTATTTAATATTTTGATGATAAAAGGATATAATAATTATGTGGTCAGACGAATATTGATTAGAGCTAGAAGTACGGAAATTAGCATGGCTGGACTATCTCAGTTTCGGGTCTAAAACCATTAGCCCTTTTACATATGAATTTCAAAAATTGTTCATGTCTGACCTTTAAACACTCAAACTCGGGCCTAAAATGTCCAGCCCTCTTAACAAAAACTTATTTGTCTTTTTTAAAAAAGAAATATATTTAAATAATTAAAACACTAAGGTCACAGTTAAAAAATAATTAAAATATTATCTTACATGATAGATACAAGAAATGAAGATTAATTAATTTTGACACTAAGATCATGTGCCTTGATCTTTTTCCACCTCTGCTCTTTTCCACTACCATCTTCGTGTTTTCAATGTTTTGACTTACTCTTCCCCTCCCATTCATCCATCTTTCTTTTCTAATGTTTGCACAAACATTTTATCTAGTTTGAATCTTATCTTATATGGATGTGTGCTGATTCTATCCAAACTATAACAACGCTTTATTGAACTTTTTAATAAATTAAAAGTGTAAAACTAAATTTAAATGCTTTATATTTATCTTTTTATTCCTTTCTCAATATAAATCTATTCTATTTTTAAGCTAGTAACATATAATAAAATTACATGTGGTCATATGTTATAATTTAATGGTCTGATTTATTTATTTAACTACCAAAAAAAGTCAAAAGGTCTAATATTTAGGACGGAAGGAGTACAATATTACTATTTTGGTGAGCTACAACTTTGCATGCCACGTCTTGATTTCATTGGGCTTCTATATCAGCCAATACTTTGTGGAGTTCTGTCTTTTCGGGCGTAGTTGTTTAATTTATCCAACCTTATAGTCCAATTGGAGTAATCTTTTGTATAGGCTATACTTTTGTTGTTGTTGTTTCAATATATGTAGTCATGCATGCCCAGGTCTTTGGTTACTTCCTATATTGTCCATACTAATATGGGCCAAAAAGATTCTAGGTTTGTACTAATAAATGTGATAATTTTAATATTTTAATATAAATGTTGTCTTTTTTTTCCAAAAAAACAAACTGATTGGTTGGATATGCATTTTTTGACCACGATATCAAAATTTAAAATTCACATCAGACACGAACCCTTGAAAGAATTTGCATAACCTATATAATTATCCCATAGTTCTACATACATACATATATTCCTCCCTCATTTGGACTATTTTAAAATTTTCTTGCAAAATGTTCTACGCTTGTTATGGTTAAGTGATTTTCATCAGGTTATGCAGGTCTTAGTAGTCCTATATTTTGTAGGTTTTACGGGCTTGCATTGGTTTATTTGTAATGATACATGGTTTGTAATTCATGATCAATGGTATGAGTACTGTATGGTGTCAGTTACTTACTTTTGAACTTATTGTACTTAACTGTTGTGTATTAATATTAAATAATTGATCTTATAATCACGACAAAGGGGGTGCGTCTAAGGTTTTGGATGCACGATTTTTTGAATGGAGACAAAATGCATATTGCGCCTCTATGTCATACCCTGGAGCATTGTTGTCAAACTCGCGAGTTGACTCTCCGATTTTACCATTTTTACGACACTACCTAAACAAAACGTGTCACGAGTCACCTAAATTTTCAGTCTTTGAAAATTAGGTAGAAACTTACGTATTTACATTGTGAATTCACCGTTTTTATGTTTCTACCTTACAGAAAATTGTGCTAACTTGCTACTAAACTCATTTTAATTATTTTTAATTGACAAAATTCAATGAATTTAAATATGGATTTCATAGAAATTTATCTATTGAGGTTGATATAATATGAAGGGAAAAACTTATATCATGTTACTTTCTCCAGGTTCTCAAGTTCTTTCAATATAGACCATTAGATTGAAGGGAAGATTGTTATAAAAGGACACATGTCACTCCCATATTAAAAGAACTTGAGAACCTGGAGAAAAGAACATGACGTAAGTAAGGTCCTAATATGAATATTGATATATTCAAATCTACTATCTGTATTTAAAATAAATTTAAGTCAATTTATTATTATTTTTTGTATTCTTATTTAATTATATAAAAGAAATACATGTTTTTTGATAAATGTAAACTCTTACGAGTTTATGATTCGAGTCTACCTATCCGAGTTTACCTTATCTCCACGAGTTTACTTAAACTCACGAGTTTGACAACCTTGCCCTGGAGCGCTACATGTGATTATAAAATAATATAGATGTTGTGCCACCGTGGCGCTACATCTATATAATATTATACAATATGTCGCGCCACTGTGGGGCGACATCAAGTATATTTTTTTTAAAACAATTTACAGTTCGCGTCACCTTGGGCGACATAATAAGTTGATAAGCTTGTCGAGGAAGCTTTGGAAAAATAAGGGAGAGAAGGAGTTTTTGAATTAGGAAGAGTAGAGGGGAGATAATGAAAAACTAGTAGTATTAGATGATGAAATAAAAGGGTAATTAGATGAGGAAGAGGATGAGGAAGAGGATGAGAGATGCATGCACGACAAATCTAGAACATATTCCTTCATTCACAACCCTTAGCCACTGCTTCGTTGGTTCACGGCTTTAATAATGAATGAATATTAATCATCTCATTGAATTGGCTGTGCATGGCTGGACCAGTTTTCAGTTTTCAATTTTCAATTTATATGTCAAACTTAACGGTGGTTAGGGGTTTCAATGGAGATGGTATTCTTAGGACAATTTCAAATGCTTATGGCCTTTTGTTCATTCACACCTTATTTCTAAATAAAGAAAAACATTTTCCTAAAAATAATTCATTTTAGGCAATAGGCACATAAACGTGAATTTTCCGTAATCCACTTGTTTAATTATCACATGCGTCTTTAAGTGTTTTACAAGTGATTTATGACCATTGGATAATGAAATATTAATGCTTCTCTCCACATGGAAATATACCTTTCTTCGTCTATATATTGGCCAAAAAAAGCTCTCTTCTTCGATACTTTCATTACATATAATCTAATGTCTTCCTTTTCCTTTCCTTCTTCTGTCTCGGATCTCAAGAATTAAAGCTCACATGCAAGGCCGCAATCAACTTTTTTATTTCAATTCTTTGGTGTTCATCAGGTAATTAGTTAGATGTAAGTTTTTTCTTATATATTTTTTTGGCCAAGTTTGTTCTTATATTGTTGGACTGTAGCTTGTTGTATTTTCATCCTCTCTTTAATTTACTACTTTACGTCTTTTTCTGTGCGATCCTTGCCTCGGCTTCATTTTATTGATAACGGAATCTCAAACCGTCCGGTTATCAATTAACCAGAACAGGTTCAATAATCTTGAAAAATGGGGTTGGGACAATAATCTTGTCCTGTGCCCGTCCTATCGTGAGGTTATCCCAATCTTGATCGGGATGCGATGGAATTATCCCGATTTTGTTTAAAAATTCTTCAAAAATTTTGGGCTCTTTTTTTCTATATTACTATTTGGCAAGCTCTATTTTTAAATGTTTTAAACTAACATTTACCCAAACATAAAATAATAAACAATAAAACTTACCACTAGCTAGCAGCATATGTGTATTTGTTTTTTTAAGGAGCATGATATGTATATTTGAGAGATATATATTTTATAAATATAATATTTGAGCTCTTGAAGACAATATTTTTCAACTATACTACGAAGATATTGTTATATAATTAGATGTTACATTGAAATGGTAAACAATTTATTGATAATTGACTTTCCTCTTGAAGAGAAGATGTATTAACTGAAACAGTACTGTGTAAGATTATTGTTAGTTGAGTAAAAGTTATATTTTAGAATCATGGATGAGATAGAAATATGTGCATGTTAAAAAAATATGGGTTTGATGGTAACTCCTTTCTATGAAAATATGCACGAAATAAGAAAAATGTGCTTCTAGATATTAGGTTCTTTAACTAAGAGAATGATTTAAGTGATTCATATTTCTAAAATAAAAAAACTATAGGGCCCGTTTGGAAGCAGGAAACTAAAGCTCAGAATCTGAAAGTGAAAGTAATTCACATTCACACGCCGTTTGGAAGCCAGAAACCTTTGCTCTGAATTAGAAAGTTTCTATTTTCAGTTTCCCTCCAAAATTAAAAATAGAAATACAAATTTGGCTTCCCACCAAAATTGAGTGTGGGCCCATGTCCTAAGTACCAAATTGTCCTTTAATTAAGCTCAAGGATTACATCAAAAACACAACTGGGAGCTTGGGATCATATACGGGCAAGCAAAAAACGAGTGAGAAGCTTTGGGTTGTCATTGGCGAAGGTGTGAGTGGGGTTGATGACACATTTGTGAGCTGCACAGTGTACCGAGTAAGAAGACGAAAGTAAAAGTGGTCAACGTAGTTGCATATTGGTGGAGTTTTTTTGTTTCTCTGGGTATTGATGGTGATGCTTAAACATGATTGCATTCCTCTCCTACATTTGTGACCCTGCTTTTGTGTTCAATTTGAAGCGTTGAGTGCTTGTGATGTGTGAGTTTTGATTAAATGAATGAGTTTTCACTTTAAAAGTTGTTGGGTTAACAATAATTGCTTTCCAAACTATACATACATAGTTAAAATCTACATGGGTCTTGTGTGAAGTTCTTGCCCAGGTCCTTCTGTTTAACTGCAATAATGTTGGAAAAAGTTTGGGGATGACGTGAGGTTAAAAGGTTAAACAATTGTACACTTTATTTGTAGCTGTCATTGTTGATGCTAAACTCGATTTTACAATGGCAAACTCGATTTTAAGATGGCAAAATCGATTTTAAGCTGACAAAATCGATTTTACCATGACTGTTATGGGAAAGATGGAGGTTGTTCCAGGTAAACTCCATTTGACATAAATTACATCCAACAACTCCATATCACCACCACTATCGCTAGATGTTGGAAAAATGTTGGAAAAATTTTGGGGATGACGTGAGTTGAAAAGGTTAAACATGAGTACACTTTAGTTGTAACTGTCATTGTTGATGCTAAACTCGATTTTACAATGGCAAACTCGATTTTAAGATGGCAAAATCGATTTTAAGCTGACAAAATCGATTTTACCATGATAGCTATGGGAAAAGATGGAGGTCGTTCCACGTAAACTCCATTTGACATAAATTACATCCAACAACTACATATCACCACCGCCATTGCTAGAAAATTGTTTGGGCAAGAACAATCTGAGAAGATCTGAGAACACCCAATAAAAATTTCTCCTTTAGAGTTTCTAGAGTTTCAACTCAACACCCAAATCTCTTCCACAAATGAACCCCAAACCTGTAAACCTCCCTAACTTCGTCTTCCAGAATTTGGTCTCCAAGTTTCTATCTTCCATTCTCCAGTTGGCCGCCTTGTTCCTCACTACGCCACCTCCTTTGCCGGAGACAACTTTCGTAGCAAAAGAGATGTGTTGCACTTGGGGTTTCTTTTTTCAATAAGGGGCTTTTTGGGAATGTTACAATAGGAAGGGGCATTACTGTCATTTATGTGCTTCACTTTCATATTGTTTCATTAGCCAACCAAACAGCCGCCCCTGAAATGCTTTCTTGGTAAACTGAAATCATTTCACTACTTTCAGATTCAGAGCAAAACTTTTCAGCTTCCAAACGGGCCCATAGTTTGGGACGGGACTTGGAACTGCACCCCCAATCATTTCTTGTCTCGAACATTAACCTTGTCTCATCTCAAAGTGATTTGGATTAGGATAGGATAGTGATGATGAGCAGTTGAGCACCGCAGACTCCTTCAATCACTATAAATAAAGTTCAACATTTGAAATTGTTTTCCGTTTCAAAAAGTCTTAAGTTTGTTTGCTTGCCAAGAATTGAAAGATGGAAATGAATGTGGGAATTGAAAATTGTAATTTACATATATAACAGGTTGATTTAGCCTAAAGTCGCCTTGGCTAATCAAAATAAAGTCAATACTCAACTCCACTAGAGTGTAGTGGTGAGTAAGGGTCAAATTCACAATCTAGGTTTTAATCTTGCAAGCTAAAGGTTCACAAGTCACACAAATTAAGCAAGGTTTTGAGAGTGATGATTATACTAAGTAAACAAAAATTAACAACTAAAATAGCAATATAACCGAATTGAAAAGTGATGAAAATGTCAAGAATGAGTTGAGAATCTACCTCCCTCTCCAAGTACTTAGTGCCTTAGGTTAATTAGGCTTCATAAACTTTGTCACACTTAATTAAATTAGTTAAATCCTTAAGACTTCTTTAATCAAAGAAATCTACAAGCATTTAACTAACCTAATCAAGCCAAAAGCTCTTTTAAGCCAAGAACATACCAAAAGCAACTCTAAATGCTAAATCTAGCATCTAGGAAACACATTCATTCCACACATACTCAAGAATACAAATCGCATACATGAACACATATGGAACTACAAAATCTAGCTTAGGTTTTCATGTTCTTAACAAATAAAGAGAGGTTTTCAAGCTACAATCATGTAGAACACCTCAAATAAAGATGTTCTAACCTATACAAGCCTAAATCTAGGACATACATAGGCAAAAATGTAAAACTAACTTGAAACCTAAAAGAGAAAATTACAAAGTCATGAAGCCAAATTTGTGTACTTGAAGCACTTTTCCTTGGAGAGGAGAGTAGAAGAACCTTAGTGACACATGGAGATGGTGGAAGGAAGGTGGAAAACGTGAGAAATCATGGAGGATGGATGGTTGGCCGTGAGAAATGGTGAAGGAGATGAAGATGGAGTTGAGAGAAAATGATAGAAGAGAGAGAAAATGAAAGGTGAAGAATGTTGTCAAATGAGCTTGGGGTTTGATTAAATGAAGTGGGAGTTTAGTTAATGAGGTGTATTAGTGAGGTAATGAGCTATCAAGGGTGTTTAGGTCGGCCAAGAAGGTATTTTTTGTGGGTATGTGAAGGTTAATGGCCAAAAGGTGTCATAAGGTGGAAGGAAGGGTATTTTGGGAATTTGGTGAAAAGTGAGGATGAATGTGGTCCAAAAGTTGTCTCCATGCATTTCTAAAAATTCCTCCTTTTTCTCCTCTCCATTGTGCTACCCTTTTTGCCCTTAATGAAGCCTCCAACTTTGAATTTGAATTTTTGGCTCCATATTACCCCTTTTAGAAATGTGCAAATCCCTTGTTTTTGACAAAAGGGGTAATTTTTGTCATATGCCTTTGCCTTTTGACTCCAAGTCAATTCCTTGCACTCCAAGCAACTCCAAAGGGTTGTGGGGCCCACGTGGGACCCCCCTACAAAAGAAAAGCACCACATAGTCAAAAATGACCAAAATACCCTTAGTTACTTAAAATGCAAGTAATTAAGCTAGGATTTTCCATATAATCACCTATAAGCATGTGCACATAAAATTACCAATAATGATCAAATATAACAATTAAACCTCACTAATTAAGCTCAAATGCACATGCTTAAACATATAAATTTTGGTCCAATCAAATCCCCCACACTTAATCTTTGAACTCTGGTCAAAGTCATTCAAAAAAATCTAACTTAATCATTAAGCATATTGAAGGCAATTGGAATTGTCATTGTATACAAGTTGTCCTTTTTGAACCTTTCCCTAGATTATCACATGGGCCAAATTTAAGGAGGCAAAGTGGAAACAAGTTTAACAAGTAACTAGAATTAGGAGGGAATGCTAAAAGAGATTTTTCTCCTCACCGGATATAAGTGTTTGCACTCAATCTCTCAAGTTAGGAATAATGCCTAACTAGGGTCTTTTTAATCACTCTTTGGCTCAATGCATTCCACCTCACCATAGGCTTGTAATAGTTCTTAGTTCTCCACCCATTATTATGCATGGCACAATCAAATCTAGGGGACTTTGGGGGTTGCATGGAAGGCTAATATGAATGATGAATGATGGATAGTAGTCAATGACCAATAATATAAACAAGTAGCTACCACATATACTTGCAATACAATAAATCCACTTCCCACAAAGCATGCCACACCTCACTTTTTTTTTTCTCAAGCACTTTGTGCTTCTCTCATTTTTCTTTTCACTCTTATGCCTTTGGCATACTCAAGCACTTTGTGCTTTCATTTTTTTTTTCTTTTTGGCCTTCGGCCTTATTATTATTATTTTTTTCTCTTCTTTTTCTTGGCCTTTGGCCACTTTTCTTTTCTTTTTCCTCTCTAGTACCTCTCGGCCATATACATTTTTCACTCATGTAGCATGCTTTTAACAAGATACAACAATACAACACTAATATAAATGCAAGCATATGCTATAGTCACTTATTCACACATTGGTCAAGGTGATAGAGAAGAAAAGTGAATGGCCCAAAGGGGTTGAATCAAAGGATATTTAGGTTGGCTTGTGTTTGGGTCAAAAGGGTTTAGAAATGAAATGCCCCTTTCCTTTTTAATTGTACCATGCATTGTGATCTTGAACAAGAACTAGGACAAGTTCTAGGAGGTGAAATAACTATTGGCCCACTCAAATCGGTTGAAGGCTTCTCACTTTATGGCTTACTCTAATTAGTCTCTTCCTCCCTAAGAAAAGTTAAGTGAGAAACTAGCCTCCTCTTTGTAACCTTAAAAGTGCCCCAAGCAATATCCTAAGTAGTCATTCCAAAAATAAAATCTACTTATACACTTTAGGACAATTCCATTTACTTTCACCATGCTTAATGACCAAATTAAACTTCTCAAACAAATTTACCTAAAAAGTCCAAAAATAAAGTGTAGAAGCTTTGAAATAACCACTTTGAAGCACATACTATACCCCCCCACACT
This sequence comes from Mimosa pudica, assembly GCA_029929735.1. NCBI lineage: Eukaryota > Viridiplantae > Streptophyta > Magnoliopsida > Fabales > Fabaceae > Mimosa > Mimosa pudica. The sequence goes on along the minus strand of JAKELP010000017.1, from coordinate 5,100,125 downwards.
TAAAACATGCATTGTCCTCAATGGGACCAATCAAATCAAGTAGGAAGGCATAAAAACAAGGCAAGGCAGCAACTAAAAAGGCCGGGCAGTCCACGCATGCAAATGGCCATCATGAATTATTCACAAAAAACAAACACTAAACACAACCTAACACAAGTTTATAATAATTTTTTTTTTCTTGGTTTTTCTAACAACCTAAAACAACATACTAGAAAATAAACCTAAACACAATCCTATTTTTTTACTATCAAATTTCCTCCCCCACACTTAGAATAAGAACAATTTAAAGCAAGTGAGGAAAGGAAAGAAACAACCTCTTATGGAGGCTTGAAATTCTCTTTGAAGAACTTATTGTTGTGCCCTTTGTGGAGGTGATCTCGGCCAACTTTATGATTGGGCACATAGGCTTCAAAATCATCATGAGAAGCATTGGCTCTTGCTTCCAATTTAGCCTCTTGGAAAATTTGAGCTTTGGTCTTGTGTTTCTTGCCACTTTTCTTCCTTGTTGCCTTCTTCTCTTTGGGTTTTCTAGCTCTTCCATGTGCTTGAAGTTTTGATAGCAACTTGTGCAACTTCTTAGCTAAGACATCTAGAAGTGTGGGATCACACATCTTGTCTCTCAACTCTTGGCCTCTTTCCTCAAGATTCCTCTTGAGAATGCTCAACCGCATCAAAAGCTTTTGGATGTCCTCACTTGAGAGCTTGCCATTGAAGAAATTCATCTCCTCTTGTGAGACATCAAGCTCCAAGCTCCTTTTGAGATTCTCTTCGGCCATTGACAACTCCAAGCATGAATTGTCCCCCTTGTGATTCCCTACAACATTGGACAAACATCCCTCTTGCAAGGGCTTGTGTGCATGCAAAGATATACTCAAAGGAACACAAGGAGTAGCAATAAAAGAATCATAAGGCACATGCTTAGGTAGAGAATCAAAAGTGAAATGGTTCACATGCTTAGAAGAGACACTATCATGAGAATTGATAAGTAAGCAAAGCATGTTGAATTTAACAAAAATTTGCCCCTTTAAAGCATTTGACCATGGTCCCCAATTCGGCCAAATCATAGAACTTGTAGTACCACCTCTCAAAGCAAGGTGTAATTGGCCCTTATCAAGCAAAGTAGGTGCACTCAAAGCCTTAGGATGGAAGTCCTCTTGCAAAGCACTCTCTCCTTGTGTTTTCCTCCACCGGCTCTTCCAATCCAAGATGTATTGTGAGGTATAGCCAAACAAGTCTTCCTCCCAAAGCAATCCCTCATCCATCATGAGATCAACCATTCTTCCCAACCTATCCTTATCAATCACATTGAACAAACTTCCCTTTTCCAAGGGGTTGTGGATAGGCAAAGAAGATATGCATATACATACACCACCAAAATTGTACTTGACATGCCAAGGATCAACATATGAATGCATCATGCTTCTAATGTTAGGAGTTTCATTCTTAGAATCAAACAAAAATGCATTATCAATCACACTAGCAAAAGCATCAATGGTGCACATATGAGAATCAACATTATCAATCAAGGTCAATCTCAAAGTATCCTCAAGCTCATCAACCACTTTATCAACAACATGCAAGCTAAGCAAAGACTTATCCTTTAAAGGATGTTTCCTAGCTTCAAACACTTTAAATTCAATCACTTGGTTCTCTACTTGCATAGTTATTGTCCCATCTTTTAAGCTTACCACCGCATTTGCGGTTCTCATGAAAGGTCTTCCTAAAATGAGGGATTCCTCTTCCCTAGACTCATGTGTCATATCAAGAACATAGAAATCCACGGGGAATACTAAGTTCTTCACCCTCACCAAAATGTCCTCAAGGAGTCCAAAAGGTTTCCTAATTGACCTATCCGCTAGTTGAATAACTACACTAGTGCCACGTAGGTTCTCTATTCCAAGTGATGTGTATGTGGCCTTAGGCATAACATTTATAGCCGCCCCTAGGTCAAGAAGGGCTTTGTCAAAACAATGATTTCCTATTTGGCAAGGAATGGTGAATGGCCTGGGATCCTCACATTTAAAAGGCAATCCTCTCTCAATCCTCTCCTTCACAAGTGGCCTTAGTGGAACTCTCTTACTAGGATTACAAGCTCTCTTGTACCTACATAACTTCCTCAACAACCTAGCATATTGAGGTACTTTCCTCAAAAGAACTTGTATAGGCATTTTAGCTCTAGAGAACACATAAAGCATTTCTTTTTCTAACACCTCAAAATATTTCTTTTCAATCAAACCAAAGATGTTAGAAGATAGAACATGCTTAGAGTTTAGAGATATACCTTTGGGGGATTCATCCCCTTGTTGAGTAGATGGTTGCTCTTGAGAAGAAGATTCTCCAACTTTAAGCTTTCCTTGAGCAATCTCCTTCCTCTTGTCCTCTAGAAGGTTCTCGGCCTTGTCATGAAGTTTATTGAGGCTCTCGGCCTCATCAATAGAATCACCATGGACATGAGGCAATCCGGCCGTGACATGCAAATCATCATCACCTAAGTTATTTTGAAAGCTAGAGTGGCCTTCCTCATGCATTGCACCTTTCTCGGCCTCTTTCTCTTTTAGAGTGGAACTCTCGTCTTCATCATGTTTGTTACCAAGAGATTGAGGCAATTCGGCCTCCTTATGCTTCTCCTCATAAGCAAAGTCATTTTGAAGATTAGGGTACTTTCCAACATACAATTCTCCCTTCTCGGCCTCTAGAATAACTTGAGGTTCATCCTCATCCTCCTCATAGTCATAAGCTTGGCCATATTGCCTCCCACTTCTCACATTCATAGCATGAAGATTTTGTGGATTAATAACCACATTAGAAGGCAATCCTCCCTTCTTTGCATCTTGCTCCGCCTTAGTGTTCAACATTTGAGACACTAAGGTGGTGACATTCTCTTGCTTCTTAAGACTCTCTTCAAACCCATTCATCTTCTCCATTAAGTTTGACATAAATTGGTACATCATGTCTTGTTGAGAATTTGAAGAGCTAGATGGAGGAACATAAGCTTGAGAACCCACCACATTGTTTCTTGGAGCATGAGCTATATCATCATTCTTTACAAATGGAGGAGGAACATAGGCTTGTTGATTCGGCCTATACCCTTGAGCATTAGGGTTAGGCCTCCCTTGGTATGTACCATAGCCTTGTTGAGAAGGATAAGCATTGGAAGATTGATTTTGGCCTCCCCCCCACTTAGGTTGTTGTTGTGGTTGGAAGGAATTTTGAGCTTGCCCTTGGTTTGAACCTCCCCCCCACTTGAAGTTAGGGTGGTCCCTCCAACCCGGATTATATGTTGAGGAGTAAGGATCATATTTGGCTTGAGGCCTAGGATTGTTGTACAAGGCCGCACACTCCTCATAAGATGGACATGAAGATGTGGTATGCATAGGAGAACCACAATGGTCACAAGATGTAGCAACCAAAGCCATAGAGTCATCAACAAAATTGGTAGGCTTCACAAACCGGCCATCCATCCTACTCAAGCTCTCGGTCAACCTCTCAATAGAATTATAAAGCTTGTCATCACCACTCAAAGAGGAAACCTTAGGAGCACCACCATAGAGCACATCTCGGCCATAAAAATTTTGATGGTTAGAAGCCATAGTAGAAAAGAGATTCCACCCCTCATTAGCCGACAAGTTGAATATGGAACCATTGGAGGCGGCATCCACACTCATCTTCAATTGTGGCACAAGACCATCATAGAAATATTGCACCAAGTTGGCCTTTGAAATGTTGTGATTAGGACAAGAGTTCACCAAAGTGTTAAACCGGCTCCAATAATCATAAAATGTCTCTTGAGAGAGTTGTTGAACACCGGTTATGTCCTTCCTCAACTTGGAGATCTTGGAAAGAGGAAAATATCTATCCAAGAACACCTTCTTAAGTTGCTCCCAAGACAAAGTAGCATAGTGAGTAGGAAGGTTCAATAGCCACTCCTTGGCTTTACCCTCCAAGGAGAATTGGAATACCCTCAAGAGAACATCATCCAAGTTGGCATTTGGAGGCTTCATGGAAGAACAAGTATGATATAGGCCAAGCAAATGAGTATGTGCATCCTCATGAGGAAAACCTGTAAATTTAGGCAAATGAGCAAGAAGAGATCCCTTGATCTCAAAGTTAGCGGGGTTAGCATAAAAACCTTGAGGTGCAAATGATGCATATGATTGTGTGAACTCCCTCATAGGTCTATCATCATCATGCAATTGCCTACCCCCATTAAAATGATGCTCACCCTCTTGCTCTCTCCTATCATGCCTCTCATGCTCTCTAGCCTCTCTCTCATGTTCTCTATGAGCTTCTTGTCTCTCGGCCATGATGATATGATTGTCTAAAATGGTGTGATGTGAATGTAAGGGTGAAGTGTGTGGTTGTGAAGTAGACGCACTAGCTTGTTTCTTGTCCTTTCGCCTCTTAGCCCTAACTTTGCTAATGGCTTTCTCAATCTCGGGATTTAAAGGTACTAAAGGAAGGTTAGGTCTCATGCAATGCAAAACAATGCAAAATGCAAGGCAATGCAAGTGCACAAACTAAGTGAGGGCAAGTAGGTGAATGAATGAATGAATGTAGGAATGAAAGTGGTGCAAAGACAACCACTTGAAGCTTCAATTAGTCAAGAATGTTCCTGCAAAACAAACACAAACCAAGCAGCCAGCACAAAGATACCACGCAGTCCAGAATATGCAAGATAAATGACCAAACAGAGATGGCCAAACAGTCCAGAAAAACAGTGTAATAAATCCAGAAAAAGGTCCCAATTTTTAGCAAGAAAGCACAAGAGAAAGTGCTTCCAAAGTAGTGCAAAACAAGCTTGCTAAAGTCCAAAGAGATGGACACAAGACCAGCCAATAGAAAGGCTCCAGAATAACCTCAAATAGGCTTAAGAATTCCCTGAAAAGTGTTCAACAGCCCTGCAAAACAAATGTGCAAAACAGTCCACAAGAACAAGGCAAACTCACACTTATCCGGTTAGAAAAGTAAGGCAACTAGAGCACCTTTTTCACAGTAAATTCTAACCAAATTTTTGAGAACAACCAGGCAGATTGAAAGTGCAATTAACCAGCTTTCAAACAAGCCAAACACTGGTCAAAACAGATAAGTACAATGCAAGCAGTTTTGGTTTAAAGTTCAAGCAGCAAAAGGCACAATTACAGCAAGTGTTTAACCAAATGACAAACGAATACTGCACCAAAATTTCAGCACAATATATCAATCAAAAGCTTAGTCAAAACTGGTTAAAATGAGCCAAAGATCATGCAAAACAGCGCAGGATAAGATAAAACAGATTGGCTCCAAAGTCAGCAGTTCCGCATGCAAATTCCAGAAAAACAGGGCAATTTCAAAAATTCACCCCGGACAGTAGAAAACGAGTTTCCTGGCAAATTATATATCACATTAAAGCTTGAATCTTCTAGTTTTACCAGTTAAAACAGTTTCAGAAAATTCGTTGTACGTTGTTCCCAGTTTTGAAAACACTGAACCTAGAATTTCAGGATGCACAGAGCAGAATCCAGGAAAACAATGCAACTTCAAAAATTAATTCCAGGCAGCACAGAATGAGTTAAGCAACAAGTAATATGTCCCTGGAAAGCTTAAAATGTGTAGTTTAACCACAAGAAACAGTTTGGTCAAATTCCAGCTACACAAGTTACAGTCGCAACAGCAAGCAAACTGGTCACACAGTGACTTTCCAGCAAACAGTCTAACTTCACCGAATTGTTTCAGACAGCACAGAAGGAGTTTAGGTACATACAATATATCAATAGAAAGCTTATAACCTGTAGTTGAAGCACCTAAAACCGTTTTTCCAGATTCGGCACAGATTATTCCCAGTTTACAAAACAAACACGCTGCACAAACAGGATTTCCAGACAGAATTTCCAGCAACTAAACAAAATGTCCAGCAAGCTTCCTAGCAATATTTTGGCTATCTAGAGCAGCCAATACACCTCCAAACAAGTCTAATATTCAGCTAAAAGTGATGCAAACACAAGATTTCAACAATTATCACAAAATGCACACTTTAGCCAATTATACACAATGAAGAACAAGAAATTAAAATGTGACTTCTAACACCTAAACTAGCAAGATTCAACCTAAATCGGCAACGGCGCCACTTGATTTAGCCTAAAGTCGCCTTGGCTAATCAAAATAAAGTCAATACTCAACTCCACTAGAGTGTAGTGGTGAGTAAGGGTCAAATTCACAATCTAGGTTTTAATCTTGCAAGCTAAAGGTTCACAAGTCACACAAATTAAGCAAGGTTTTGAGAGTGATGATTATACTAAGTAAACAAAAATTAACAACTAAAATAGCAATATAACCGAATTGAAAAGTGATGAAAATGTCAAGAATGAGTTGAGAATCTACCTCCCTCTCCAAGTACTTAGTGCCTTAGGTTAATTAGGCTTCATAAACTTTGTCACACTTAATTAAATTAGTTAAATCCTTAAGACTTCTTTAATCAAAGAAATCTACAAGCATTTAACTAACCTAATCAAGCCAAAAGCTCTTTTAAGCCAAGAACATACCAAAAGCAACTCTAAATGCTAAATCTAGCATCTAGGAAACACATTCATTCCACACATACTCAAGAATACAAATCGCATACATGAACACATATGGAACTACAAAATCTAGCTTAGGTTTTCATGTTCTTAACAAATAAAGAGAGGTTTTCAAGCTACAATCATGTAGAACACCTCAAATAAAGATGTTCTAACCTATACAAGCCTAAATCTAGGACATACATAGGCAAAAATGTAAAACTAACTTGAAACCTAAAAGAGAAAATTACAAAGTCATGAAGCCAAATTTGTGTACTTGAAGCACTTTTCCTTGGAGAGGAGAGTAGAAGAACCTTAGTGACACATGGAGATGGTGGAAGGAAGGTGGAAAACGTGAGAAATCATGGAGGATGGATGGTTGGCCGTGAGAAATGGTGAAGGAGATGAAGATGGAGTTGAGAGAAAATGATAGAAGAGAGAGAAAATGAAAGGTGAAGAATGTTGTCAAATGAGCTTGGGGTTTGATTAAATGAAGTGGGAGTTTAGTTAATGAGGTGTATTAGTGAGGTAATGAGCTATCAAGGGTGTTTAGGTCGGCCAAGAAGGTATTTTTTGTGGGTATGTGAAGGTTAATGGCCAAAAGGTGTCATAAGGTGGAAGGAAGGGTATTTTGGGAATTTGGTGAAAAGTGAGGATGAATGTGGTCCAAAAGTTGTCTCCATGCATTTCTAAAAATTCCTCCTTTTTCTCCTCTCCATTGTGCTACCCTTTTTGCCCTTAATGAAGCCTCCAACTTTGAATTTGAATTTTTGGCTCCATATTACCCCTTTTAGAAATGTGCAAATCCCTTGTTTTTGACAAAAGGGGTAATTTTTGTCATATGCCTTTGCCTTTTGACTCCAAGTCAATTCCTTGCACTCCAAGCAACTCCAAAGGGTTGTGGGGCCCACGTGGGACCCCCTACAAAAGAAAAGCACCACATAGTCAAAAATGACCAAAATACCCTTAGTTACTTAAAATGCAAGTAATTAAGCTAGGATTTTCCATATAATCACCTATAAGCATGTGCACATAAAATTACCAATAATGATCAAATATAACAATTAAACCTCACTAATTAAGCTCAAATGCACATGCTTAAACATATAAATTTTGGTCCAATCACAGGTTCACAAGTTTTCTCTCTTTATCTCATTCTTTTCATGGGTCCCACAAACTTTACTTACATATCATTACTTAATTTACCTCTACTTTCCATTTTTATCCCCTTACACTCAATTTCATTTCCATTTCCATTATACACATTCAATCTATACAAACGGGCTAATGTTACATTCTCTCAATAAATATATTTTTCCCATTTTACTCTCATTGATTTATTTCATGTATTACATTATATTCTTTCTTATCACTCTTATTTCTACTACTTTTTATATACCCATTCATAAGTCAAGCCCCTTTTTTTTTAAAAAAAAAACAAGATATATTTTAACATATTTATTACTTATAATCAATTTTAACTGTTTTTTTTTTAAATCTGTTATTCAATTTTAAGGATCTTATATATAGGTGCGGAGGGAGTACCCCTTTCGTCCCTAATTGTAAAGTCTAACTTGTAAATGTATCTATATTAAAATATAAGTTTCATTTAAGGTTTTTCTATGCATTTATTGTATTTTTTCAAGTTTACCCATTGTTTGTCATTTCCCATACTTTCTCTTTTATATTTATTATCTTTTATTAGTTATATTCCCTCTCAATCTCATTATCTTTTTCCTTTAAATTCTTTTTCGTCCTTAATAATAAGGGTATAATAGCAAAACAAATTACATTTTTTTATATAATTATTTCTTTTAATAAGCTTTATTAAATTTCTTGATAAACACAAAGTAGTTCGTCTTTGAAGTTTATAATAAGTGACAAAGGGAGTAGTTTATTAGGTTTCTGTTTTGGGATAAATATAAATATACAAAGCATAAAATTAAACAAAATATTTGCAAAAAGAAAAAAAACAAAAAGCAATGGGTAGAAACCCTAAAAATAACATAATCTAACACAGGTAGAAGAAAAGAAGTCTACGCTAAAAACCTACTGTCATGCTCATCATTCTATTGTCATAATTCGTGGGTAGTAAAAAGCTGCCACAACCAATGGTTTTAAGAAACATCTCAAATGATCTACACCTCTTATTTTTAATAAATACACCAAATTGATTTTTGAAAAATCTCTATGAGTAGACTTCACAGAAACAAGAACACGATCAAGGAATGATATAGATAATGTATAAGAAACTCTCATTGCCGCTTATACCCTTAAATCATTTTTGTAGAGAAAAGTAACAAAACCGTAGGAATTTAAAAAAACATAAAAATAAAAGCAGTTACTTACAAAATAGAGATGTCTCCTTCATGGTCAAAATCAGAGAGGGAGACGCCATGAAAACAGCTAGCACAACGGAAAAACGGGGAGAGACGCTATGGAAACAACTCTCACAGTACAACAACGAGAGAAGAGCTCCCACAGGTCCAGCCCATAAAAGTAAATATGGAGAGAGAGAGAGAGAGACGACCCTAATTATTAGGGACTGTTATAGTAGTTTATCAGGTTTCATTAGAGAATAAATAAGAATGCCATAATGAAATAATAAGTATGTCATTAATTAAAATAGACAAGAGTTGATGAACAGAAAAAATGAAGTCAACTAATGAAATAGAAAAGTTATCGTTGATGTACATTAGGACAACAGTTCAAAAAATGAGAACATTAGGACCATTGTTGTCAAACTCGCGAGTTAACACTCCGATTTTACCGTTTTTACGACACTACCTAACCATTAACCGATTTTACGTTTCTACCTTAGAGAAAATTGTGTTAACTTGCTACTAAACTCATTTTAATTATTTTTAATCGATAAAATTCAATGAATTTAAATATGAATTTCATAGAAATTTATCTATTGAGGTTGATATACTATGAATATTGATATATTTAAATCTACTATCTATATTTAAAATAAATTCAAGTCAATTTATGATTATTATTTGTATTCTTATTTAATTATATCAAAGAAATACATGTTTTTTTATAAACGTAAACTCTTAAGAGTTTACGATTCGAGTCTACGATCTGAGTTTATCTTATCTCCACGAGTTTACTTAAACTCACGAGTTTGACAACCTTGATTAGGACATCTTTAATAAATTGATAAGAACGTTATTAATGAAGAGATAAGAATGTTTATTAATAAGATAGAAAAAACGAATGTTATTAGTAATAAATTTATAGGAATTGAACAACATTAAGAAAGAATTAAAAATGTGGTTAATGTTAATTGAATAAGTTTGTTATAAAATTTAAATATAACCGATGAGGGTAACAGATTCCAATTTTCGGAGAAATAATCTATTTAGCATGACTACTTATATAGGCTAAATGCAAGGAATTGTTTCTTCTTTACTTTGATGTCTGTACGTTGGTTAAAGATAATCGGTATTCATCCCTATTTCTGAGAAAACATAATTTTAGAGTGCTATGGAGGTGGCTCAATTGCTGCATATGAATGGAGGCACTACAGAAACAAGCTATTCAAACAATTCTTTATACCAGGTAATTTCATACATTATTCAATTCTGCATTTCAAACATTCAAATTGCACGTGTCCTTCTTAGATTGTATTTCAGACACTTGGAAAAGCAAGTATATATAAGGCTCATCGTTCTAAATAGCTCAAGTTGAATTCGAAAAACATGCCACCAAGATTATATACCTGCAATTCATTTGTCATTATTTCAATGTGAGACTTTTTGAATATGTTTGTCTAATGCTTGCTAATAAAATCGATTCATTTCTTGGAACAAAAAAATGATGGTTGATATACAGCGAAAAGTGATTGCTTCAACAAAGCCCATAAGAAAGAAAGCTATAATTTCTTTCTGTAGAGATTCAACAATCCCTAGAAGGCTAGCAATTGCAGACTTGGGTTGTTCATGTGGACCAAACACTTTGCTTGTGACTCATGAATTGATTGAAACTGTGGAGACGATTTGCAGAGAATTAAATCATGAATCTCCCGAATACGTTATCTACTTGAACGATCTACCAAGCAACGACTTCAACACACTCTTCAAGTCTCTTGAAAGCTTTAAACAAAAGCTAAGTAATGAGAATAATGGACCATGTTACATCAATGGAGTTCCTGGTTCTTTCTATGGCAGAAGTTTTCCAACCGAATCTTTGCATTTTGTACATTCCTCCTACAGTCTTCATTGGATTTCAAAGGTATAAATCGGTGAAAATTCCCTCTCTCTAAACACTGTTGCTCATAAGAACCGGAAGCACTTTGCCTTTTGACTTTTTGTGTATGAAATCCTATATAGTATCAGTATATAAACAGAGAGTATCTAGGCATGATTTCATTCATATAAGGTATTATATTTGAATTCAAGTATTTTGACCAATAAACTTTTAAAGAGGACTTTATATTACTAATATTTCCCATATACTAACTAATTTTATTTCTTTTAAAATTTTATTGAGTAAATAATTGTTAATATTTGTAAATTAATATGTAAGTATGATTATTTTTATTAAATTTAATTTGAAGGTTCCTGAGGGCGTAGAGAATAATAAGGGCAACGTTTGCATGACAAGTACAAGCCCTTCAAATGTGTGTGAAGCTTACTGTCATCAGTTTCAAAGAGATTTCTCAATGTTTCTCAAGTGTCGTGCTCAAGAACTAGTTGAAGGGGGTCATATGGTACTTACTCTCTTGAGTAGGAAACACTATAATGATCCAACGACGAATAAATCTTGCCACATTTGGGACATTGTAGCTGAAGCACTTAATGGAATGGTTTTAGAGGTACGTGCTTAATCTAACTATGTCATCATTTTAATTAACATTCGGAAACTTATTTTTTTAGCTCCAATATTTTACACGATTTTTTAAAAGGCTTTTGATATTTTGTTTTATTTTATTTTATGGGCCAAACCATAAACGGGAAAAACGAAACAAATGGGCTTCAACCTCATTATTTTAGGGGACGTTGTTTCTTCCTCCTCCACTACTTTTCCAGTCATTTACAGAATTGCCAGTCTTTTTCCAACATCATTTTTGTTTGTAGTAGTGAATATAATTTATTTTGATTTTATTTAGATTTTGAAACACAATTGATTTAAGTATGTTATGACTAAGAGGCTCAAGTAATTAATGAAAATTCTTACAGATTAATAAATTTTGGAAATAGAGATCAATAATACTTATGCTCAAGTAAACTATATATATGTGAACACAATAAAAATAAAGAAAATTTAAAACTACAATTATTGAAAAATGATGAGATAATGAAATTACATAGACATGAACATTATTTTTTTAAAACAATAATATTTTGAATTAACACACTAAAATATAACCATAAGGATTTTTGCATGATAATAGGGCAATAATTTGTTCTGAAGCTATTTTTATTGCAATAAAGGGAATAATAAAGGAAGATGAAATGGATTCATTCAATGTTCCTTGCTATACTCCAACCTCATCTGAGATAGAATTGGAGGTTGAAAAAGAAGGCTCCTTTACCATCAATCACTTGGAGGCATTTGAAACAAGTTGGGAGGCTGCTTATGATGAGCAACGTTTTAATGATAGTAAAGAATATCAAATTGCACAGTTCGTGAGAGCTGTTTCTGAACCATTTCTTGTGAGCCACTTCGGAGAAGCTTTAATGGACACTCTTTTTCTATGCTGCCAACATATATTATCAGATCGTTTGTCTAAGGGGAACCTTGTACATGACAGTCTCTCCATTTCTTTGACCAAAATAAATTGACCAATAAATGAAATATGTGTGTGTCTGTGTGTGTCAAGGATATATAAGAAATTGAAATATAAATTTTATCGTGTATTAAAGATATGAGGGAGCATTTAAGAAATTGAAATATGTATTATATACATATGCTTCTACAATGAGTTGACATTATGTTATGAACAAACCTTTTTTTGGGTATTTGTATCTTTTGACATTGTGTATACTATAATAACATGTAATGTCTACGATGTTATAAGATTTTTCTTGTGTGGATATTAATAAATCATTCTTGATACAAAGGTTTGGGAAAAATTAAAAATAAATGTGATATTTGGCAATCCGCTGGCCAATAGACCAATTTCAATCCTCATTTTTGTCCCCATTGCATCCGTTCAAATCTTATTGGAATGGTAGAATTTGTTTTTTTTTTATTTTTACCCTTTTATAAGGATTTGATACAAACCAATTATAAAATAAATATGATATGTTAATTTGATTATAAATTTTTTATTTCAAAATCATTAATTGAGAACTCAGTCACTAATACTTAAGTTGAACTATGCTTAATGATAAGCACTGAAATATGACACCATAATGGATGGGAACTCATTTTGGTACTCATGAAGATCCAATGCTATGAAAGAGTTCGCTAAAGTAACATTGAATGCCGCATATTACTAATATATTTAAAAAATCACCAATAACAAAATGAAAATGACATTTCAATGGAACACAATTTTTCTTGCCAATTGTGCATAGGTTGAACTATGCTTAGTGATAAGCATGGGATTGATTTTGGGGCCTTCAACGGGCTTGTGAAGGAGGACTAAAGAGAATTATTATTTTATTTTGCGATGCCCAGGAGCTTATTAATTTATTAAATGGTGTAATTCCACCACTTCATATGTACATTGATTTATTGATGGAGATCAATCTTTTACTGAGAAGAGAATGAGATGTTCAAGTAAGGCGAGTGAACAGAGACGATAACGAGCTAGCAGATTTGTTTAGCTAAGGAAGGTCCTACTGGGGACAAGGAGTTAAAGATACTTAATGTAAAATCTGCTATTGGTTTCCTTCATTCTAGAAGATTTAGTTACTGGCTTATTGACTCTTTCGTTTTTTTTTTTTGGTTTTCTTTTCTTCGTTATCATAAAAAAAATAATTTTATATGGTTGTTTTATTGATGAAGGTAATGAAAAAGGTTGTTTTCGACCAAAAAAATTGAAAAAGGTTGTTGACATAGAGAAATTTAAGATGTATATATTTAATAATTATTGTTTGTTTGCAAAAATGTTTGTAGCACCTATCCAAACCGTGTTATGAGTTACTTAAATTTGTACTAGATGTAAACTCAGCCAAATTCACGATTTTATACACCAAGTTTACCATTTTTACATTTCTATTTTACAAAATAATCTTGTTAACTTGTTCTATATCTCAAGTTAATTAGTTTTATTCCATCATATTAAATAAAGTATGAATACTGATATATTTAGTATTAATTATTTATATTCAAAATGTAACTCAAATTATTTATTATATTATATTTCTCTTTTCATAATATACTTTAAACACATAAATAAAAGTAAACTCTTACAAGTTTAATGTAAGTTTATACATTTTTATCATCAGTTTTATTTGATATGAATACTGAAAGTGAAGCAATTCATTGTTGGAAACTTATTATAATAACTTTATCTCGGTGAGAATTTGTCTCTAGGTTTTTTTGGAAGATAAATTTATATTCACTACACCTTAAATTTACAGGGAAAACCCGAACAAAAAACTTACAGGGACTAACTCTTATCATCTATATTTATATGCGTTTGTATAATAATAGAGTGAAATACAAATGTCTAGTTTTTTCGGTGATTACACTTATAAAAAAAGTGATATTAACATCATATTTTTAATAAAATACAACTTTTTATCAATATCAAGTAAATTTTATGAAAGGAAAGTAATATTAAGATCATTTAAAAATTAAAATATATTTTAACTAATATCATATTTTTTTAATTGGAAAACAATTTATATGAAGATCAGATTTTATTGTGAATACTTAATTAATATTAATAACATATTTTTAATTTAAAAATATATTAATCAAAAAATAACTATAAGATACATTTGGTCTTTGATTACACACTTCATAGATGATGAGAAGAAAATGAGAGAAAAGAAAACCCAAGGAAATAAAACGGAGAACATAGATAGAAACTTTAAAAGAAAATGTTATCATCTCTCACGTTCACGTTCAGATGAACAAAAATAAATCAAAAGAGGAAAAATGAACAAACATCTAAAGACTACAATACCCTTAATTATAATTATAAGTAAAATTATACTCCTTCCATTCTTAAAATCCCGTAAACTAATTTTTTAGAAGTTATGGAAGTAAATTAGATCACTAAATTATAATATATGCCTATGTAGTAAGATTATATGTTATTTTATAAGTAGAATAAATTAGGTTTGAGGAAAAATGATAACTATAGAAAATTTAAATTATTACTTTACATCATTAATTTCCCCAAAAAAGTCAAAGTGGTGTTATAATTAATTAGGATTAGGGGAATTATAATATTATTAAAAGTAAATTAAATATCACAATGTATCACCTTAATATTTCTAAAACTAAATGATTAAAAAAAAACTATTTTTCCAAGGAAAAGTTATACTTAAAAGAATATTTTTAAATTACATATGAAAAAATATATGAAGATGGATAGAGGTCCGGTGAGGTAAGAAAGACTCATCAGATGGGGAGATAAGGCTAAGGTTTGCTCATTCACCTAATTTCTAAATAAAGAAAACATTTTCGTAAAAATAATTCATTTTAGGCACTACTAGGCACTATATAAAAACATAAAGTTTCGGGAAAATTAATTTGAGGTCCCCCACAAGGAACTTAATATTAGAAAAGTCCTAAAAGTTGGGAAAATTAATGTTTGGGACCTCACTTTAATATACTTGAAAAGTGAAAGGACAGTTTTGCCCCTAACTTATTAACACTTGTCACATGTACCTAGTAACATGTCAAGGTGTAACAATTTACTGGGCACGCTTGACAACTCTTTGGGCAAACCTTGACAAGTTACTGGGCACATTTGACAACTAGCCGGGCATGTGTAACAACTTAATGGCCAATACTCTTTAAGTTAATGAGCAGGGCAAAATGACAAGTTACTGGGCACTTTTGACAACTCTTTGGGCAAACCTTGATAAGTTACTGGGCACATGTTACAACTAGTTGGGCATGTGTAACAAGTTAATGGTCAATACTGTTTAAGTTAGTGGGCAGGGCAAAATGACAAGTTACTAGGCACACTTGACAACGCTTTGGGCAAACCTTGACAAGTTAATGGGCACATGTGACAAGTGTTAATAGGCTAGGGGCAAAACTGTCTTTTCACTTTTTAAATATATTAAAGTGAGGTCCCTTGGGACACTACATTAATTTTCCCAACTTTTGGAACTTTTCTAGTATTAAGTCCCTTTGTGGGGGACCTCAAATTAATTTTCCTTAAAATTTCCGCAATTCACTTGTTTAATTATCACATGCGTATTTAATTGTTTTTGACTATTGGATAATGAAATGCTTCTCTACACACGGGAATGGTTTTCTTCTTCTATATATTGGCAAAAAAAAAAGCTTTCTTCTTCTAAACTTTCATTACATATAATCTAATCTCTTCCTTTTCGTTTCCTTCTTCTGTCTCGGATCTCAAGAATTAAAGCTCACCTGCAAGCGGCTGCAAGCAACGTTTTTATTTCTCTTCTTTGGTGTTCATTAGGTAAGTTAGATGTATTAGTTTTTTCTTATATTGTTAGACTGTTGCCTGTTGTATTTTTTTACTTTACTTCTTTTTCTGTGTGATCATCGACTCCTTTTCACTTTGTTGTTACCGGAATCTCAGACCGTCCGGTTCTCAATCAACCAGAACAGATTATAGTTTATAAGCGAGTTCTGGTTTAATATAGGCTCAAAATGAGTCAACTTGTAAAATGACATCCATATGAAAACTAAGTCAACTTTGTTGTTACCGGAATCTCAGATGGTTCGGTTCTCAATTTACCTCTTATTTTGGATAGATTTCTTGAGATATAGTGATTAAATCTTCCCCAAACATTTCATTTATCTTAATTTTAGTCAGATTAAGACACCCCAAACCAACTTAAAAGGTTTTAAGTTGCCTCTTGGGCTATATGAAGGCACCGACGAGTTTTCTCTTATTCCACTCTCAATTTTCTTCCTTTCGAAATGATCCTAGTTCTAATAGGATTGGAGAAACTTTCTAATTATTTCTCTACTAATTATTTCCTATTTCCTATCGTAGATAGCTTTCTTTAATACTCCCTCTTATCCTAAATATAAGATATAATTGACTTTTTCTGGAAAATCCTAAAAGAGCAAAATAAGTTAATTATAAATTGATTTATCTAATTTTCCCCCCTTAAACTAGTTTATTTTACTTATAAAATAATAGATAATCTAAAAATATATCAAATATGTCATCATTTAATAACCTATTTCGCAACCTTAATCTCTCCAAAAAAAGTCAATTAGGTCATATATTTAGGACCGGAGGTAGTATTTGATAATTATTTCTTCTCCAACCCTTTAGGTCCTAGGACCTGACTTTGAGTTATTATTGTGCAACATTTCATAATGTCATTTGAGTTATTGTGCAACATTTCATAATCTATTTCAGGTCCTAGTATCTAATTTTTCCTTCTACAAATTTGAGTTCCTTCCTGTCATTTTGCATATTTCGAGTCCTTTTTTGGGATTTTCCCTACTATGTTTTAATTTTTTAATTATTTTTAAATAGAGAAATAAATAAAAAGAGAAAATATTTTTTCACAAAAAATCTTTACACTGCCCGGTGAAAAAAATAAAAGTGACTTTTCCATTATTTTACCTGTTTATCACATGGGTAGTTTTTTTGGTCAAACTACCACATGGGTAGTTGAGTGTAGTTATTTTTTGAACTGAAGGTTTAGTGGAGTCATGAGTGAACTTTATTGGATAATAATGAAATGTGTATATCCACTCACGGAAAAGATTCCTTCATGTACCTTAATTATTCAATTTGAGGTCTTCACATTGGATCTTAAAATGGAAAAGCAGCTGCAGCCAACATTTTTCATTTATCCTTTGTAGAGTTTGTGGAGTTCATCAGGTTAGATACTTACATCACTTTTTCCTGATATCGTTGGACTGTTTATTTTTGTATTTTCTTCCTCTGTTTTATCTTTTCTTCTTTGTGATCCTCGCCTCCTCTATATTTTTCGGGGGAATATGATGTTGTGGAACAGGTTGCAGTCCCAAAGTGAAACCAAATTTGACAATATCTTCATCAATCGATCTTATATCTTGGCAGATCTGGTAAAAAAACACCATATTTGTTGTTAATAGTATCGTTTGTTTTGTTTTTGGAATTGAGCTCTTGAGCTCTAATATCAATAATAGATTAATAGTAGTTTTTTTTTTTACTTGCACGAGCTATAAAACGCTGAACAAAAAGTCAACGACTTCTAATTGCTCTTCATCTATCTTCTCCACCTTCTTTTTTTGCTTATATAATAGATCATCAATCTTGAGGTTTAACGGGATAAGACTAGAGAGCTAGATAAGTAGAAAGCAGATCGACCCCATCGTCATCAAGAACCCAGTAAGAATTTACCTAATAGGCTTCATAACATTAATAATGAGAGGAACATGAGAACTCCTGAAATTCAATGGACTAGCTCTATCATTGTTCATTTTTTGTTCACGCTGAGCAGCTTCTTAGAAGTCATGAAAGTTCATCTGCCCCATCACTTTGTTTTCTTCCAAGTCCATCTCTCTCTCTCTCTCTCTTTCTATTGTGTTTCCTTGGAGCTCTAGGACACCCAAGAGCTTTCCTATTTCAAGTGTGTGGTGGTGGGTTTGCTTCACTAAGTCAATGTCGGTGGAGGTGGAATTAGAGGAGAAGAATAAGCATAGGAAGAAAATGGATTTCTTTCTTTTTTGTCCTATTTTTCTTAAATTGTAGGATAGGGGTTTTCTTTCTTGTGTTGTCTTGGTAGATAGAAAACATATTGATGGTGGAGGATGAGGAGAAGAAAGCGAGATCTGAAGCAGGGTTGAGTTTGTTGATGGAGGTCGGACGAAGGTGACAACTGACAAGTGGTAGAAGTAAAAGAGGAGGACATAAGAGTAAATTGATAACATTCTAAAATTTTAAATTGGTAGCTTCTGCTTTTTTTATGCCAAACCAAACTGGTACCTTCAGACTGATTTGTCCTTAATGATATTGGAGGCATTGCATTTTGATAATCCGAAGGTATTATTTTATTGGGATTTCCCTTCTTTACGACTTTCCCTCTCTTATTATTAGACATTCTTACCTCTTCATAAATAATGTTTTTGTCAATTCCTTTACTATATCCTAATGTTCAATAGAGATAATATTCAATTTCTTATTCATTCATTAACAACATTGTTATCTATTCATTAATTGTGCATTTGTGCTCTTGTAAGTTCATTAGTTAATGACATAATTATTTCTTGACTATTTGTGACATTCTTATTAAATACTTTATCTATCTCTAAATAAGAGGTCATTTTAACTGAATCGCATTTGTCTAACATGTAAGTTAAAAGATAGTCATTTTTAATGAATTAGGGGGGGGGGGAATCATAACAAAAGGTAAAAGAAAATGTGTGAGAAAAATTAATTCATGGACAAAATTGAATTAAACACGTTAATTACTATTAGGATAAAACATTAAAAAAATGAAGTTATGCAGGGATCAGAGGAGTACAATGAAATATCAAGTACTAATAAACTAATTCCTCTGCCTTCATGCATAAGTTCCTAAAAACCTAATTAAGTTTTTTTAAAAAAAATAGTCAAAATTGGTTATAAGTAATAAATGTATAAAAAATATAGTTCCTTTTCCACAAAAAAAACCCTCACTTATATACTAATAATTGAAATAGTAGCATTGATAAGAGTGATGAGGATAATGTAATATATGAAATAAATTGAGAGTAAAATGGAAAAACAATTGAATAAATTATTGAGAAAAACTATATAAAATATGATCTTATGAAAATGAAATACAAATTCAAATTTTACAATTTCATATGCAGAGACAAAGCGAGTATAAAGTAGATTCAGGAATTCGGGTTAAGCCCGTTCAAAAAAAAATTATTAATTCATTCGTAAATTTATTGTTATTTTTAGTGTACTAAATATAATAATAGGGGTAAAATATTCAATCTTTAGTGAAGAATCATCTATTTAGCATGACAATGCATATATGTATAAGATAAATACAAAAAATTATTTCTTGTTTGATTTATGTGGGTTGAAGATCATTATTATTCACCCCTTATTGAGAAACATAACTGTAGAAGTAAAAAAAATCTACAAGAATGGACGTGGCTCAAGTGTTGCACATGAATGGAGGCACTGCAGAAACAAGCTATTCAAACAATTCTTCATACCAGGTACACTGATTTCATAGATTATTCTATCCTAAATTTCAAACATTTAAATTGCACTCGTTATGCTTGGTACATTAGATATCAGATAATTGGAAAAACAAGTGTATATATTAGGCTTATTTTTTATTCAAAAATAGCTTAAGTCAAATTGGTAAAACATACACTCTAGAGACCATATACGACCTTCAATTCATTTTACAGTAATTATCTTAATGTAAGACTTTTTTTAAGATATTTGAATAATAATGCTTCATAAAATTATGATTGGTATGCAGCAAAAGATGATTTCTTCAACAAAGCCCATAAGAGAAGAAGCTATAGTTTCTTTCTGTAGAGAAACAAGAGTCCCAAGAAGCCTAGCGATTGCGGACTTGGGTTGTTCATGTGGACCAACCACTTTTCTTGCGATTCATGAATTGATTGAAACTGTGGAGAAGATATGCCAAGAATTGAACCATGAATCTCCAGAATACATTATCTACTTGAATGATCTTCCGAGCAATGACTTCAACACAATCTTCAAGTCTCTTGAAACCTTTAAACAAAATCTAAGTAATGAGAATAATGGACCATGTTACATCAATGGAGTTCCTGGTTCTTTCTATGGCAGAATTTTTCCAACCGAATCTTTGCATTTTGTTCATTCCTCCTACAGTCTTCATTTTCTGTCACAGGTATATAATTTTTTTGTGTGAAATTCTATAGAGTATCGAAACATAAACAAAAAGCACTGATGCATAGTTTCATACACAGAAGGTATTATATAAGAATTTAGGTTTTTTTCCCAATAAATTCTTAAACAGTACACTATAAAACCAGTTTTCCCCCTATAATAGTTAATTATAATTCTTTCAAAATGGCAATGAGTAAATAATTTCTAGGCCGAAAATAGTAATTATTTGTATTTGTAAATTGATTGGTGGGTATAAATATTATTATTAACTTGTAGGTTCCTGCGGGAGTTGAGAATAATAAGGGAAACGTTTGCGTGACAAGTACAAGCCCTTCAAATGTGTGTGAAGCTTACTCCCATCAGTTTCAAAGAGATTTCTCATTGTTTCTTCAGTGTCGTGCTCAAGAACTAGTTGAAGGGGGTCATATGGTACTTACACTCCTCAGAAGAAGAAGCAATAATGATCAATCCTTGAATAAATCGTGCCTCGTATGGGACATTGTAGCTGAAGCACTTAATATCATGGTTTTGGAGGTATATATAGACATACTCTAACACACACACACACACACACACACACACACACCTCTATCTATTCCATCTTTATAATTAATAAACTTTTTAGGACTCATGATGATATGTTTAAATAGGTTTTTTAGTGGTAATGTATGTTTAAATAGGTTTGATATGGATTCTAACTTATTATGCTATGTAAGTTGACACTATACAAAATGAAAAGAAACTTTTAAATAGTAAGAAACTTAAAATTGTCTCCATGATCGCATTTTTATATAAAACGTAATTTATTGCATTTAGATTATGTAACTAAATTAATTTCAATGTATATACACTGACTAAGAGTTATGAAATTTATCATTTATATGTGATTTTTCTTATAAATTAAAAAATTATGAAAACATCAAGAATAATAATTATGGTTCAGAAAACTACATAATAAAAACAAATAAAATTTTTAAACAACAATGTCATAATTAAAATGATGAGATAAATTACATAGACTTGCATATTAATATTTGCAATAATACAATGAATTAGCTAGCATGCTAAAATATTTAAACCATAAGGATTTGTGCATGATAACAAGACAATAATTTAATTTATTCTGATGGTATTATTATTGCAATGAAGGGAATAATAAAGGAAGATGAAATGGATTCATTTAATGTTCCATTCTATGCCCCACTCTCATCTGAAGTAGAATTGGAAGTTGAAAAAGAAGGCTCCTTCACCATTAATCGCTTGGAGGATTTTGAAACGAGTTGGGAGGCTGCTTATGATGAGAAACGTTTTAATGAAAGTAAAGAATATCAAATTGCACTGTTCATGAGAGCTATTTCTGAACCTTTGCTTGTGAGCCACTTTGAAGAAGCTTTGATGGACACTCTTTTCCTACACTGCCAACATATAATAGCAGATCGCATGTCTAGGCGAAACCTCGTACATGATAGTCTCTCCATTTCTTTGACCAAAAGAAGAAGCAACAATTATACAAATACATAGATATATATCCCCTCAGATCATAAACACAAGATCTACTTCGATGAATAATTTAAATTACAAATTAAATCTTATGTTGAGGATATGATGGAGTATTTCTAATTATATAAATATGTTTTTACATTGAGTTGACATTGTTTCATCAATAAACCATTCATTTATTGATCTTTTTTTACCAAACATTTATTGGTCTTATTGTCTTTAATTTAGACATTGTGTGTATCCTATGATGATGAGATTTTTCTTCTGTGGATATTAATGAATTGGTAGTAAGCTTGAAAAAATTGGAAATTTAAATTTTGATGTATGGCTGTCGAATTGGCCAAAGATTAAATGATTGTCACTTTCGTATACTAGTTTCAGTGATGAGAACCACTATCGTGTCCCTATATAAACTGTCTAAATGTAATTTTGGGTGGCTCAAATTTTTTTTTGTTTTTAATAATTTTTTTGAAATATAAAAATCACATTTTTGTTTAATTATTAGTAGAAATATGAAATGTTGACCACTTAAAATTTTATTTAAATTTTGTAGATCTCACTATACTAATTACCTTTAAGTGTTTATTCTTACCAAAAGTTTTGCAATTGGTTCTGCCAACATTCTGCTAATCAATAAAACACGATGCAGTGAAACTACAAAATATCAGATAAAATGAAACACATGAGTCATATTGTGCATATGATAAAGTGGTTCAACTGAAGAGCACAAGAAACACAATTTTAAAGCACTTGTATAGTGGGCCAGAATATTTGTTAATGGGCTTACAACATGACTAGTCTTAGTATTAGCAATCGTTCAAAATGGGCCAGAATATTTGTTAATATTTGAATGCATGCAACATGATTCAATAACCAGAGCAAACAAGATAAGAATTTATACGACACCTCAATTTTTTAACAGCAGAGTTATTATTATCAGAGATGAGATTATTAGATCGCTTCAAGAATGCAGGAATATAACCATTAAAAGAGTTCTGATTTCCCAATTATTTTCTCTAAATATGACGTATATGTGGAAGGAGAGGGCAAATCTTCTTTGCGACATTTTTTGGCCGGAGGAGGAAAGCAGTGATCAACAGCTAATTTTCTTTTCCTTCTTCATGGTATAGTCTTAATTGTACCCAGAGAGTTCAATTGGAACCCATTTGTCGTCACCTTCAGTAAGCTCAAAGAGACTTAGATATTTCAATGATGGGAATAAATTTTAGAATTTTTGAACTATAAAGGCATAACTAAAACTATTAAAGGCTTAATAGAAGATAATTTTGATGGATAACTAATTATATTCATTCATTTATATCATTCTCTTTAATTTTATTCGAAGCATAAAAACATATATTTTTATTTTTTTTTTTACTATTTTGGTAGATCACAATTTCTAGTTTTTGCAGATCATTCACTTACATGCTAACAGACAACAACCCACATACCGGATAGCAATTTCAAAAAAACTCATACATATATGAAAGGTATGAACTGTTGTGAATTACAACATTATTGATACAATAATAAACTACACTTCTTAAACTAATTATAAAATAAATTAACCAAAAATTCTGCAATTTCATTATGAACTAAACTTGTAAACCTCCTTCATCTTCTTCTATGTTTATATGTGATGAAACCTAAGCACAATTATTGTAGCTCCTTGAGAATTCATGTATGCGTTTGCTTTATATGTGTTCCTACGAGTGATTGACTCAAATAGATGTTAGTTTTAACTGTATCTTGCTTAGGATTATGTATCACTACAAGAAAATGTGTGGATAGTCATGTGCAAAATGAGGGTATAGTCACGTTTAAAGCCGAGACAAGTGGAGTGAGTCGCGTTATATGCAAACGAGATAAAATGATCCGTAACTAGATTCACTGTCGCAGCAAACCTACTTGACTAGTGTAAACAACTCTCGACAAACCTGTGTTAAAGACTTTCTCGCGACTCTGCATGCAAACGTGAAGGGAATATAATAATTACTTTACTCATGTCGCGTAAACAAACGTGACATAACAATAACATATAAAAAACTATGTCACGTACTTAATACGCGACAGAGTTAATAAAATTAAAAAAACAAACTGTGTGGCTTTTATTCTACGCAACACATTACCAAAATGTTCACTTTACCGAACCATACTTATGGAGACTCCCTTTTGTTTAACTCCATTTTTTTCAAACCCATATGAGTATTTCCTAATACATTATATGAGCAAATGATGAAACTATTTTTAATAGAAATAAAAACCAAAATGTAATTATTTTGGGTAATACATTACATTAAGAGATAATGTAATTATTTTTAGTTTTGCTAAATTGGATAAGAGATAATAATAGAAATAAAAACTTACAATTAATTTGAGCAAATGAAAAACCGAAAAGTAACTAAATGGAGATGAAGTGAAAAATACAATATGTAGTTAAATCATAAGTACATTATGGCTGGACAACAGTAGAAATTTAAGCTCCATTTGAACACATGGAGTTGGAGTGAAATATGAAGAGGAGAAGAATTTAGAATATGAGGAGATGAAAATGTAGTGGGAAATAGAAAATGAGTGACAGAGTTTGCTTATATATTAGAGTGATGACGCACTGGAAATTTAAAAGTGTAAATTGTGTCGCGTAAGTGGGAACACGCGACAGACCCTCCCAATTTAAAAGTGTAAATTGTGTAAATTGCATACATATGAAGATGCCATGTCGCGTGTCGAAAACACGCGACATGCCAAGACAGGCTTGACGCGTGTGCAGACACGGGACAGGGCTCCTTGTGGACTGAAGAGGCTTGTCACGTTTGGGGTACACGCAACACGTCTTCTCTTATACGAGTACATGTGTCACACGCCACAGCTTCCCTTCCCACACCTAATTCCCTTCCTTTCCTTCATGTGACACCTCCTTGAGTTTTTGCTTGTATAAAAGCTTTATTTTCCCTTCCACAAGGTTTGTCATGTTCCTAAAGGTGACATAAAAACATGACAAACCTCTAATATGTCACACTTACCTCATACGCGACAAATTTAACGTGACTATCCATGCCCTTACTTGTAGTGTATTAACATAGAGGAAAGTTGATTTGGTTGACTTGGTTAAATCATCTTAAGTTTCTTGGCCTCAAGATTCTTAGGATGATTTAAATAAGTTATATCAAAAGAAAACAAACATATAAGGCCAAATCATCCAAATGCACAAAGGAAGCTTAGAGGAGGAGGCTTCTCCATATATTTTCTCACATTTACTATTCGGTTTCTCTTTTATTTTTAGCATCTTAATTGTAGCTCGTTAACTTCATAATCATCACTAATCATATTGTAATATGTGTGCATACTGTTTGGTTGGGTATTTGGACTGTTTTGGTACTAATTAGGCTGCTCTAGATAGCCTAGGACTTTGCTAGAAAGTGTTTGAGAAGTTGCTGGAAATTTGGAAATTGAGGCTGACTGTTTTTGAAACTGGGAATTTGTTACAGCGAATTTTTAAAAACTGTTTTAGGTGCATATTCTACGAGATATAAGCTTTCATTTGACATATTGTGTGCACTACTTTTCAATGCAACAAAAACTGCTTAAAACAGTGCACCACAACTCCAACAGTTTCAATTTCAAAATAGCTTATCCAATTGCTAAGTTTAGCAAGAAATTGGATTAAATTGTGAAAAGACTTTTACTCATCACTTGCTACCTGAGTTTGAGATAGTAATCATTTGTTAATTCTTAGGCGACATAAGAGTTAATCAATAGCAGCGTATTTCTTAAACTTATATCAGACACAGTTTCACCACCCTCTTTTAACTTTGTGCGACACTTAATTGAATCTAATGCTTACCCCTAGGTATTATAGCATCTATTTTATAAGAAATTTGTCTTCAAATTTGTTTGAATAGAAGTAAGATTTGAACTAGTGCAAGCTTTGATACCAAACTTTAAAATAAAACAAAAACATTATTCTTAAAGGTCAAATTTATTTAAAATAAATATTTTTAATATGTTAAAGCTTCAAATTATAAAAATTTATAATTTAAATAAAAATAATAAACTTCTTGAACTAATTAGAATTTTGAAAATATTTGTGTGTGGTTTAGAAAAAAAATGTGTATGCTGGAATTCTTTTATTTTATGAGAAATTGATTTGGCAAATATAAATATTTAAATAATTATTAAGTTAAAGGTTATTTTAATCAAAGCAAAATTTCAAATGTCAAATTTAAAGGTTAACTAAAGATTTGTGTAACATGTATTTTAATTAATTTTAAGGAAGATTTATATATGTTTTCAAAATAGAAAGGCTTCTACAATAAAGGGAATGTGAGTATATTTTACTCGAAATGAAGAGATCAAATTACATTATACTTGCCTATTGATTATTTTTGCAAACAAAGCATGCTAAAATCAGTCCAAAATATTAGCATGCTAAAATAACCCAAATAAAAGATTTATGTGTGATGATAGGGCAATAATTTGGTCTGATGCTTTTATTATTGCAATTAAGGGAATAATGAAAAAGATGAAATGGATTCATTCGATGTTCCACATTCCATCTTCATCTGAATTAGAAATGGGAGTTGAAAAACAAGGCTCTTTGATCACTATTAATGAAGGCATTTGAAACAAGTTGAGTGGCTATTTATGATGAGAAACGTTAAAATGACAATTAGTGTGTTTGGCTCGACTTATTTTGAGAAATAAGCCAGCTTATTTTGGATTTTCAAAGCCAAAAACTCAAAATAAGCTGGCTTATTTCTCAAAATAAGCCGAGCCAATCACACTCAATAACAAAGTATCAAATTGGACGAGGTGTTTCATGAGGGCTATTTCTAAACCTTTGCTACCTTGTGAGCCACTATGGAGAAGCATCGATGGTCACTATTTTTCTATGCTGCCAATATACATTAGCAATCGTTTGTACAAGGGAAACATTTTAAAATTCTGTCTCTGCATTTCTTTGACCAAAACAAGTCGATGAAGAAGCAATGGTATATAAATAAGAGGGATCGGAATATTATTTATCCCTATGGGGGATATTTATTTATTTTATATATATATATATATATATATATATACACACACACACACACACATTTCCCGATGAGTTGACACGTTGTCATAAAAAAACTTATGTCCGGTATGCGTGTCTTTTGTTATTGTGCACCCTATAGTACCATGTAATGTTTGTTATGTTATGAGATTTTTCTTGAGTGGATATTATTTTATTACTTTAGATTTAGATAAAAAGCTTGAAAAATGTTAGAAATGAATAAGAATTGTGATGTGTGGCTGTCTAACTCGCCAAGATTAAACAATTTGAAAGTAAACAAAATATGTATCCGTCAAAATTTTGGAAGTCATAACTTCTGGTTGAAAATTGATTTCCACTTGAAATTCATTATATTTCGCATGTAAAACGATTTTTACTCTTCTGTTACGCATATAAGCTGCCTTTTTATTTAGCCTTTATTGAATTCAGGTTCTTAAAATTTTATAGTTTTTGGTTTTATCCTTTCTCATTTTACAACTTTGGCTTATGCCCAACCAGCTTTTCAGAGGAAAAGCCACAAAGACAAATTACATTTCGAAACTACGGCGACTATAAGTTGTAATAACCAACAATAAATATTTGTCTCATTTGTGTTTGGGAGCGACGTTTAGGAGCCATAAATCTGAATATGAGTTTTAGCTCTTGTTGTTACTATTTTATTTGGTTATATAATAGTGGTAAGTAATTATGTAACGAATTGTTATTATTCGAAATCAAATTGTACCAGATATTTTTTTTTATTACAAAATTGTACCAAATATTTGATCCAACTAATATGTAATTCAATCATTAAAATGTAGAAAGACAAGATTTATAATTTATATGCAATTTAATATTTTATATTTTTATTATTATAAATTATTAAAAATATTAATTCACTTTTTATTTTTACCAATATTTGAATATTTTATTAGTGTATTATTCAAGAAAAATTATATTTCCATCTAAATTGTTAAAAATTATTTGAACATCTAAACATGTTTGTAAAAACCATCTTAAAAAAAGTCACTTCTGCAACTAGAGATACAAACATAAATCAATGATACAATTCACATACATAATCTGACTTTTATCCAAACTGACATCCCAAAAAGTCAAGTTGAAAAAAAGTCACTTCTCCGCCAGATCCCCAAACGCACACAATATTCACTATGATGTTTTTATACTACCTCCGTGTTAGAATCTTAAGTTTTGATGAAGACTAAAATATGAAAGAACTTAGAAAGTAATAGGAAAACCTAGAACCCTAAGTTGAAGTGCAACCGGATGAGAACTTACTTCCGGATAAACTAGGACTGGCGCTCGCTGACAAATAGTTCATCCCCCAGCGAGAGCAAGTAATTCACTAAGGAATTAACTTAGTCCATGAGCAATAGATAAACAAAATCTTTAGACTAAGCTAAGAGTCAACAGGAAGTGAATTTGCTTCCTGATAGATTTCTACTGGCGCTGGCTGATAGAAGAGATATAACCCCAAGCGTCAGTGAATAAGCCTCGTCAAGTAGAATCACTTCCTGATAAACTTTCACTAGCGCAGACTGATAGAACACGATAACACTAAGCGTCAGTGAATAAGCCTCGTCAAGTAGAATTACTTCCTGATAAACTTTTACTAGCGCAGACTGATAGAACACGATAACACTAAGCGTCAGTGAATATAAGCAACGTCCAGTAGAAGTGCTTCCGATAGCTTAGTGACTAGCGCTGGCTGTTGAGATGACTTAACACTGAGAGAGAGTAAGTAATCCTTCATCCAGTGAATTTGCTTCCGGATGTAAAAGTACTTCCTGATATAAGGAACTTACCACTTAGGCAAAGAACACTCCCACTGCATGTGACTATATGTTCATATTGTTAAACTAACACTCAGTGCAGCACACTCAGTAGAATTGCTTCCGGATGAGAATCTGCTTCCGCAAGCAATCAGAATGTCAGATGTTGCAGTGTTAGAATGCTTATGTCAGAGCAGAGGTGTCAGGACTACTTTTCAGAGATAAAGCAAGTCAACCCTGCTATGCATTAATAAAGCATTAATTGGGCAAACGGTAACTTGGGAAAAACGGCCAAATTCAAACGGCTCTCCCACCTACCAAGAGTTCAAATGTTTGAAGACTATATAAAGGGAGCTCAACTTCATTTATGACACAATTCATTACAATTGATTATTCTTGAGAGAAGTTAGAGCGAGAAACAAGAGAAATCTTCAAAGCATTCAAGTCTGCCCAGAAAGAGAAAAGAGCATTTAACACTTTGAGTGATTCTTCACCTACTTATTCTGTACTCATTGTAGTTAAGTCTCTTCTTGTTATAAGAGCATTATTTGTACTTAAGTGTGTAACACTATCTGTTCTTTGAGAGAACTTAGTTTGTAAAATCCTTTAAGTTTAAAGGTTAACCCCTTGCTTGGTGTGAGGGGGAGATAGTTAGAAAGGTTGCAAGTGAGCCCGCAAAACTTGTGGTTGTAAGGTTGCAAGTGATCCCGTCTAAAACTTGCGTTTGTAAAGGTTTCAGGTGAACCCGTTGTAAAACCTGGGAATAGTGGAACTCAGCCTGGGTGGTTGAGACTGGACGTAGGTCAGGTAGACCGAACCAGTATAAATCTTGTGTTCGTTTTAATTTGAGTATTTATTTTTATAGCACAATTCACCCCCCCCTCTTGTGCATCCATTACTTTCATTTGGTATCAGAGCCAGGTTCCTTCTCACTCGATTCCAACGAATCAGAAGGCAAAGATCCAGTAATGGACACAGATTATTCTCTACCAGATGTCTCCGTTCAACCCAACAAGCCCCCAGGCTTCGATGGGTACAACTACTCATTCTGGAGGTTCAGAATGGAGACTTATATCAAGTCAAGTGATATCAGACTCTGGGACGTAATAGAGCGAGGGGATCACACTCCGCTAGATGAGGATGGATTTGCAAAAGTGCGAGCCAGATACACTCCTGAGGACTATGCCCTAGTCCAAATGAACCATCGGGCCATGCACTACATCCAGTGTGCACTCAGCCCCAAAGAGTATCACAGGATCAGCCACCACAAAAATGCAAAAGATATGTGGGAGGCTCTTGAGGCTGCACACTCTGGAACCAGGGGAGTAAAAGCGAGACGTGTTGAAATGCTGGTGGAAGAATTTCACAAATTCGCCATGCTGAGTCCCACCGAGCCTATCAGAGAGCTGGAGCTCAGGTTCACCCATCTCATCAACAATTTGGCCTCGCTGGGTAAGGATATCCCTGAAAGAGAGCAAGTGAGCAAGATTCTAAGGATCTTAAAGGGTGACTGGATCACCAAAGTGACTATCTTGCAAGAGGTGCAAGGAGAATCAACCAGCTCCATCACCGCACTATTTGGCTCTCTTGCTGAATATGAACCTACCTTGCTGGCTATGAGAGCTCCTCAAACCTCATCCAAAGCCAAAAATCTTGCCCTTGTTGCTCCCAACAAGGAAACTGAAGATGATGATGATGAGGATGACGAGGATGAAATGGATGATGAAGAAATGACCATGATGGTGAAGAAGTTCAGAAAGTTCTTCAGAAAGAAAGGAGACTTTCACAAGGGTGATTCCAGCCAAAGGAAAGGTTACAAGAAGGAAAAGGTTCCTGTGTGCTTTGAATGTAAGAAGCCTGGTCACTTCAAGGCTGAGTGTCCCAGCCTGCAGAAGTCAAAAGGCAAAGACAAAAGGAAGGCCTTTGTATCTTCTATCTGGGTGAACAGCTCGGATGATGAAGCAAGTGATGAGGAAGAAGTAGCCAACCTCTGCCTTGTTGCCCGAGAAGAAGATGAGGAAGTATCTCCAGATTTTGATCCTATCCATGAGGATAGTGAGGTAACCTTCTCTGAACTTCAAGAAGCATATAATGAGATGCATGTAGAATTTTTCCGTTTATGTAAAGCGTATAAAGTGTTGAAGGCTAAAAAGGAATCACTTGAGTCCAAGGTGGACTCACTAAGTGATGAGCTAGCAAAAGTTAGAACACCCCCATCAGTGGATGGTCAGGGTTCTCCCCAAGCAGAACTCAATGCCTCAACACTTGAGAGCTGCCCTAATTGCAGCAAAATCTCAGCGGAAAAAGATAAGCTACAAAATGCCCTACACAAATTCACAAATGGTTCAGAAATGTTAAATATAATTCTAATGAACCAAAGGGCATATAGGGATAGGACTGGCTTAGGGTATACACCTAGAGGGAAGAAGTGGGTTGAACCAAAAGTAAAGCCCTACTTAAAATTCTTCCATAAAGCCACTAGTCATAGCTCCTCACCCTTCAGCTTCTGTAATTACTGCAACAGGAAGGGACACTCCACGTCCACCTGTAATGCCAAGAAGCATGGAGCAAATAGTTCCTACAAATGGGTTCCTAAAGGAACCAAGGCAACAAAGGATCCTCCACCTACAAAGGAAAACAAGGAAGGACAAGGATCCCGAGCCTGAAATCATTCCAAAGGGAAAACCCAAAAGTCCAGAGCCAGCACTAGGCCAGAGACTCTGAATAATCATAAGCCCAAGGTTAAGGATGACTCTAGACCAAGAGCATTGAAAACTAATGACAGAGGACCCAAGAGAGGTTGGGTACCTAAGTTTGTTTAAATTTTACAGGTGTGTCTCAAGGCATCCAAGAACAAGAAATGGTATATTGATAGTGGATGCTCAAGACACATGACTGGGGACAGAGACAAGTTCAAATCTCTGGTGATCAAAGATGGGGCCACAGTAACCTTTGGAGGAAATCAAAGTGGCAAGATCACTGGAGTTGGAGAGGTCGGACCAGTAAAAGATGTCTACCTTGTGGACGGTCTCTGTCACAACCTGCTAAGCGTCAGCCAAAGCACAGACAAGGGAAATTGGGTAATATTCGATTCTCATGAGTGCATTATAGTAGATAAGCAGGATCTAAGTCTAGATAAAGCCAACCTAAAATGTAAACTTAAGGCTAATAGGAATGGAAACCTATATACTTTAGACTTGTGCCAACAACTAGAAGAAAAATGCCTTATATCTAGTGATGAAAACAGTTGGCTTTGGCACAAGAGACTAGCTCATGTTAATTTTACTCAACTTGACATGCTAATTAAAAAAGGAGCTAGCTATAGGTATTCCATCTTTCAAAGTAAAGCATGATTTTATCTGTGAATCCTGCCAAAGAGGAAAGCAAACAAAGTCCTCGTTCAAAACTAAGAAGAAAGTCTCCACCAGCAGGCCCTTGGAACTAATCCACATGGATTTGGTTGGGCCAGCAAGAGTGAAGAGCTTGGGTGGAAACCTATATGCTCTAGTAGTGGTGGATGACTATTCAAGGTTCACCTGGACTATGTTTCTTGCCTCCAAGCAAGATACTTTTGATGCTTTTGTGGTCTTGGCTAAGAAAGTGCAGAATGAGAGAGAACTCAAAATCACAGCCATAAGGACAGACCACGGTGGGGAGTTTGAGAACCATAGCTTCGCTGAGCTATGTGAGCAGAATGGAATTGAACACAACTTCTCAGCTCCTAGAACTCCTCAACAAAATGGAGTGGTCGAAAGGAAGAACAGGGTTCTGACTGAGATGGCCAGAAGCATGCTCAATGAGAAAGAGGTTTCTCAAGTATTCTGGGCGGATGCTATGAGCACTGCATGCTACATCTCAAACAGAGCCTATGTTCGCAAGGGCTTAGACAAGACTCCATATGAGCTATACAAAGGAAGGAAGCCCAACATCAGCCACCTCAGAATTTTTGGATCAAAGTGCTACGTACACAACAATGGAAAGGTAAATCTAGGTAAATTTGATCCAAAAGCTGATGTAGGCATATTCATAGGATATTCCCTTAGGAGCAAAGCATATAGGGTATACAACATGAGAACTAGAGTTGTAGAAGAATCCATGCATGTTGTATTCGATGAAATTCCTACATGGGGACAATCCACAGAAGATGATGAAAAACTTAATCTTCCAAAACCACCATCATCTTCTTCATTACCAAAAGAAACACCAACAAGAGATCTCAAGGAAGAAGATGAACCCAGTGATGAATCTAGAGAGCAGACAATGCCTGAGGAGGCACATTTGCCAACTGCTAGGAGACATCACAGGGATCATCCTCTTGATCAAGTGCTTGGTGATGTTTCTTCTGGTGTGAGAACCAGAAGACAAGTTCAAAATGAAGTTGAGTTTGGTGCATTCCTATCTCAAATAGAACCAACTTCAGTTGAACAAGCTCTTGAGGACTGCGACTGGATTATTGCCATGCAGGAAGAGCTAAATCAATTTGAAAGAAGTCAAGTCTGGGAACTAGTCCCTAGGCCGTCTCACCAATCCATTGTGGGGACCAAGTGGGTCTTCAAAAATAAGCTGGATGAGACAGGGATGATCACAAGAAATAAAGCCAGACTAGTAGCTAAAGGATATAATCAAGAAGAAGGCATTGACTATGAAGAAACTTTTGCTCCAGTCGCTAGACTTGAAGCAATAAGAATTCTTCTGGCCTTTACATCCATGAAAGGCTTTAGACTATATCAAATGGATGTTAAAAGTGCGTTTCTTAATGGTTATATCAAAGAAGAGGTATATGTAGAACAACCTCCTGGCTTCCAAGATCACAAACATCCAAGACATGTGTATAGATTAAAGAAAGCTTTATATGGCCTCAAACAAGCTCCTAGAGTTTGGTATGAGAGACTCAGCAGTTTCTTGCTGGGGAAGGGTTTCTCAAGAGGCAAACTTGATAACACATTGTTTATCCTTCACAAAGATAGAGATATGCTAATTATCCAAATTTATGTTGATGATATTATCTTTGGAGCAACTAACGAAAAGCTTTGTGAGGATTTTTCTAAGACCATGCAAGGTGAGTTTGAAATGTCAATGATGGGAGAACTAACGTTCTTCCTAGGCCTGCAAATTAAGCAGAAGAAGAATGGAATATTCATCTCCCAAGCCAAATACTGCAGAGAACTACTCAAAAAGTTTGGGATGGATGAATGCAAGGAGTATGATACTCCCATGAGCACCACTGCCGCACTTGATGCTGACGCAAAGGGTAAATCTGTCAGCCTGCCCATGTACAGGGGAATGATAGGTTCCCTCCTATACTTAACAGCAAGCAGGCCTGATATCCAATTTAGTGTAGGCATGTGTGCTAGGTTTCAAGCCAACCCCAAGGAATCACACTTGACATGTGTTAAACGTATTTTGAGATACCTTGAGGGAACGCAAGAACTTGGTCTCTGGTATCCCAGAGGTAACCAAGAGTTCTTGTGGGCTTACTCTGACTCTGATCATGCAGGTTATAAGACTGACAGGAAGAGCACCAGTGGACAATGCGCCTTTCTTGGTGGTTGTCTGGTGTCTTGGGCGAGCAAGAAGCAGACCTGCGTGTCCTTGTCATCCACTGAGGCAGAATATATTGCTGCAGCAAGTTGTTGTGCCCAAGTGTTGTGGCTGAAGAACCAGTTGAGAGATCTTGGCTTGGAATTCCCTGAGGCACCCATCCTCTGTGACAACACAAGCACAATCAGCCTAGCCAAGAATCCGGTTCAGCACACTAGGACAAAGCACATTGATGTCCGACATCATTTCATCAGAGACCATGTTCAAAAGAAAGATGTCAAAGTGCAGTTTGTTCCTACACAACAACAGCTTGCTGATATCTTCACCAAGCCTCTGGGGGTTGACCAATTTACTTTTATAAGAGGTGATTTGGGAATGGTAAACCCAAATGAAGTGTAAACTCTATTTATTTTACTTAAGTGTTTTAAAATACTTCAAGCAATACTAACTTAGGCATCGGAGTGCCAATCTCTGTTTTTGCAGGTCCCTCAATGTTAAATCTTAAGTGCAACCGGAAGCAAAACCACTTCCGGATGATCATCCACTGACGCTGGATGATTACTCAAATCAACCAAGAAGCACTTATCCAACAGAGAGCAAAACCACTTTCGGATGATCATCCACTGACGCTGGATGATTACTCAAATCAACCAAGAAGCACTTATCCAACAGAGAGCAAAACTACTTCCGGATGCTCTTTTACTGGCGCTAAGTGTTGAATCAAAATGAGCGTAAGCGCCAGTGCCTGAACTAAAGGACACGTCACTTCAGCAACGTTTCAACTCCCAAAGAAATGATATGCCTTCTCTGACATAATGAAG
Source organism: Mimosa pudica (assembly GCA_029929735.1). Lineage (NCBI taxonomy): Eukaryota > Viridiplantae > Streptophyta > Magnoliopsida > Fabales > Fabaceae > Mimosa > Mimosa pudica. Next base: position 5,064,957 of record JAKELP010000017.1, on the reverse strand, counting down.
CGACACGTGTCATCAGGTGTGTCGTTCCAACTTAAAATTTTTACGTTACCCAATGTGTGAAAATATGAAGCGACATGACCTTTTTGCCCTCCATAGTTTTTGCCTATAAATAGACGCCATTTTTTCACTTTCACTTTTCACTTGAAAATTTTTACCCACATATTCTCTCTGCATACATTCATACTCTTCATCTGTGTTCTTCATCTTCTTCATATTTTTCTTCGCATTCATTTAAACCCCACACAAAAATGGCCGGATCTCATGAATCCATCCCTGTTACCAAGAAAGATAAGTCAAAACATTCGTCATCCAAGAAACACAAATCCAAATCTGGGAAAAAGCATCATGAACATTCTCGAAGATCTGGGCAAAGTGATGAACGCCATGAAGAACATCGTGAAATTTCTGGGGAAACACCAGGACAGCATGAGAACACTCAGGGTCAGCCTGAGACTTCTGGACAAGTGGCAGAAAAGTCTGTTGGGTCTGGGCATGAGCAAGAAAGAGAAGCCCAGAGAAAAGGCAAGAAGAAGAAGAAGGTTCAATTTGTTGAGGAACCTTCTTCCAAGAGACAGAGGGTTGAGGAAGATGACCCCTCAATGTATAGAGATGGGCCATTAGAGCCAGTGGCCGCGAAGTTTGAGACTTCCATCCCTGTATTCAACCATGGGCTGTACCTGGATCTAGACAGAGTTGATGATCTAGGGTTCCCACACTTGCGCCCCTTCCTCGAGCGATATATGCCATGGCTGAGCATCAACCAGAACTATAATGTCCATGTCCTGCGAGTGTTCTGTCAAACTCTCACGGGCAGGGCAAAATTCAGGAAGGTTGATGGTAAAGAACAGATCCACAAGCTCTCATTCACCGCCACAGTAAGGGGGAGATCCATCAGGTTCACATGGCAGACGCTGAATGAAATGATGGGAATAACTGATGAGAGCATGAACGAGTGGATGTATCCAGAGGCACACAAGTACAGCAAAGAAGATCTTGAGAAGCTATATGGCACCAATGGGAAGAAGGTGTCCAAAATGTCTGACTCCAACAGACTGCTGTACTACGTATACTCTCGGATGATGACTCATAAGGGGGGAAACTTCAATGAGTTTGCAAATGTGGACAACCCCTGGTTCCCAAGACTCCTCAAACAGCTGCCTATTAATCCTGGCCAGTTGATCTGCCTCGAGCTTCAGAGGTGGCTGATCAATGACAAGTCTGGCCATCTGCCCTACCCCACCATCATTGCCTTCCTCCTTGAGAAGCATCTGATCAAGGCCACATCTGCTGTGGAGGAAGAGAATGTACAGTGTAAGCCATTTGGTGCAACCAATATTGCAAGGATGGGCATCAAGTATGTGAAGCCTGCCAATCCCACTCGCTCAGGCTCACGTGCCAGCAGTGCTTCTGGATCTGGGACTTCTGTTACCTCTGTATCTGGAGCAGGGGATCAGGAAGTCGATTCTCAAGCTGGGCCAAGCCGGATTGTAAGAGTGCCTGCCTCAGTCAAAGCCTTTGCTGAGGAAGTAAAGGAAGAACTCCTCTTCAAGCTTCCTGAATCATTGGTAGGCCCTCTCCGAGATGAATGTGAAACCGGTTTCCGCCAGCAAGGGGAGCGCATTCAGAGGCTAGAAGACAGAGTTGGCCAGGTAGAATCCTATCTCGCTGGAGTAAATGCCAAGCTTGATCTCATCCTCCAGCATCTCCAAATACCCCAACCAGTTCAAGGTAACCTACCACCTCCACCACCTCCTCCTCCCTCTGGCCATCCTCAACTACCTCCTCCTCCACCTAACACTCAACAACCACAGCCACCGCCACAAAATGACCAACAACCTCCACCATCACCAACCAATGACCATCAAACCCAATCCTCACCAAACACTGACCATCAATCCCAACCTTCCCCAACCCATGATAGCCAATCTCAACCTTCACCTACCCATGATGACCAACAATACCAAGAATCCCTTCACCACTCTCCTCGCCAATCTCCTCTAAACTCACCATCCACAACTCCCTCACCCACTCGCCCCAACGCACCTACTCGCTCACCTCTCAATCTCTCTGCTGAAACTTCGCCTACCCCTGTCGACCCCAACTCTAGACCTAGGTCCAATCCCTTGGCCGAACAACTTGGGTTCCAAACCGCCATTCACCCCCTCAGCCACATCTACCTAAGAGACTACCCCCGCCTTCAGCGCATCCCTGAGAATCCTAATGAACTCTTTTACCCATTCACCCCCTTCACTGAATACTCCTCCACTTACCCTTATGAAGGCCTCTTTACACAACCTAACTTCTTCGAAAGCAACTCCACTGCCTTTCCCAATCCTCCTCAAACTCCAGAACCCCAAACCTCACCCACATCCTCTACCTCTACCCTCTTCCCCTCCCCTCCTAAGCGCTATGGCCCTGAACCTCCACCACCCTCATCTCCCACTTCATCCCTGGCACTCACCCTCTTTGATGATGACAAAAGGGGGAGAGATACTCTGTCCGCTCTTCGCCTGGCTATGAACTCAAGGGATACTCTCAGTCAGCCATCACTTTGGATCGATGAAGACATCGCGGCTGCCCTTCGTCGTGCCATGAAATCCCAAAGGCTGGGTGGTGCTGAGAGCTTTATAAGGGAAGAAGCTATCCAGTTCATGCAGCGGCAAAGAATGGCTGAGCAAGGATCACAGTTGGAAATGGTTGTGGTTGAGCAGAATGAACATCCGTCACAGCCAGAGTCTTCATCCTCAGAACCTCCTCCCACTGAGCCAAGCAAGAATATATTAGAGGAGATAATGATGAAGTATGGGCTGAAGAGGACCATTCATCCCCCAATTGTGATCGCCAAGCCAATTCCCTCTACTTTTGGAACAACTTCTGCTCCTCCTCCTCGAGCTGAGCCAACATCTGCCACTCCTCCCTCATCTGAACCAACAGTCCAGTTCAGTGACTCTAGGAAAAAGGCCGTTGCTAGGAAACACGCCAAGCACATTATTGCCACCACTGAATCTGAGAGTGAGGAAGAAGAGACTCCCTCTGGCCAGCCCATGCAAGAGTCTTCGTCTGTGCGTGTTGAACAAGAGGTTCCAGTAGTACAGGCTGCTCCTATTCTGAAGGAAGTCAAATTAGAAATAGAAGATATGACTCCTGAGGAATTCGAGAAGTATGGGTACACGGACAGACTCACCTTCGATGAGATGGCCTGCCTCGATGCTGAGAGAGCTAGTGCAAAACCCACTCCCTCAATAAGCAAGAGCAAGAAGAGTAAAGGGAAAGGGAAAAGGAAAGCCCAGGAAGTTGAGGAGGATCCCAACTTCCAAGTTTGGAATGTAAAGATCAGGGCTGCCCACTATCCTGATGGTGTAGTCATCCCCTTCGATGATGCCACAGGGTTCCCTGGGTATGAAGAGGTGCAGAACATGAAGAGGGCGTTTGATGAATCCATTGAGTCTGAGAGACTCAGAAGAGAGAGGGAGGAACAAGAGCTTCAGCAACTAATTGCCCAGATTGACAAGAATGTTCATGAGGCTGAATTAGCTAAGCTCCAAAAAGAGAGTGAGAATAGACAGAAGGAGAGGGAAAAGAAAAAGGAACACAAACCCTGAACCCACCAATCCAAACATTTCCTTTTAACTTAGAAATTTTTATGCATACTTTCATACTTGCTTAGTGTAATTTACTTGCATATGTTCTTTACTTGTACATTTTGCTTGAGTATATACTTCTGACTTGTAACTTCTGTTTATCAATGATACTTGTTCTTATCTATCGCTCTTATTCTTTCGTTAATCTTTCATATGAACTAAATCGATGAATATAAGTTTGTCATCATCAAAAAGGGGGAGAATGTTAGAATCTTAAGTTTTGATGAAGACTAAAATATGAAAGAACTTAGAAAGTAATAGGAAAACCTAGAACCCTAAGTTGAAGTGCAACCGGATGAGAACTTACTTCCGGATAAACTAGGACTGGCGCTCGCTGACAAATAGTTCATCCCCCAGCGAGAGCAAGTAATTCACTAAGGAATTAACTTAGTCCATGAGCAATAGATAAACAAAATCTTTAGACTAAGCTAAGAGTCAACAGGAAGTGAATTTGCTTCCTGATAGATTTCTACTGGCGCTGGCTGATAGAAGAGATATAACCCCAAGCGTCAGTGAATAAGCCTCGTCAAGTAGAATCACTTCCTGATAAACTTTCACTAGCGCAGACTGATAGAACACGATAACACTAAGCGTCAGTGAATAAGCCTCGTCAAGTAGAATCACTTCCTGATAAACTTTCACTAGCGCAGACTGATAGAACACGATAACACTAAGCGTCAGTGAATATAAGCAACGTCCAGTAGAAGTGCTTCCGATAGCTTAGTGACTAGCGCTGGCTGTTGAGATGACTTAACACTGAGAGAGAGTAAGTAATCCTTCATCCAGTGAATTTGCTTCCGGATGTAAAAGTACTTCCTGATATAAGGAACTTACCACGTAGGCAAAGTACACTCCCACTGCATGTGACTATATGTTCATATTGTTAAACTAACACTCAGTGCAGCACACTCAGTAGAATTGCTTCCGGATGAGAATCTGCTTCCGCAAGCAATCAGAATGTCAGATGTTGCAGTGTCAGAATGCTTATGTCAGAGCAGAGGTGTCAGGACTACTTTTCAGAGATAAAGCAAGTCAACCCTGCTATGCATTAATAAAGCATTAATTGGGCAAACGGTAACTTGGGAAAAACGGCCAAATTCAAACGGCTCTCCCACCTACCAAGAGTTCAAATGTTTGAAGACTATATAAAGGGAGCTCAACTTCATTTATGACACAATTCATTACAATTGATTATTCTTGAGAGAAGTTAGAGCGAGAAACAAGAGAAATCTTCAAAGCATTCAAGTCTGCCCAGAAAGAGAAAAGAGCATTTAACACTTTGAGTGATTCTTCACCTACTTATTCTGTACTCATTGTAGTTAAGTCTCTTCTTGTTATAAGAGCATTATTTGTACTTAAGTGTGTAACACTATCTGTTCTTTGAGAGAACTTAGTTTGTAAAATCCTTTAAGTTTAAAGGTTAACCCCTTGCTTGGTGTGAGGGGGAGATAGTTAGAAAGGTTGCAAGTGAGCCCGCAAAACTTGTGGTTGTAAGGTTGCAAGTGATCCCGTCTAAAACTTGCGTTTGTAAAGGTTTCAGGTGAACCCGTTGTAAAACCTGGGAATAGTGGAACTCAGCCTGGGTGGTTGAGACTGGACGTAGGTCAGGTAGACCGAACCAGTATAAATCTTGTGTTCGTTTTAATTTGAGTATTTATTTTTATAGCACAATTCACCCCCCCTCTTGTGCATCCATTACTTTCACTCCGGTCCTAAATATAGTACCTAATTGACTTTTTTTGGAGAGATTAAGGTTGCGAAATAGGTTGTTAAATGATGACATATTTGATATATTTTTAGATTATCCATTAGTTTATAGGTAAAATAAACTAGTTTAATGGAAAAAATTAGGTAAATCAATTTATAATTAACTTATTTTGCTTTTTTAAAGATTTTTCAGAAAAAGTCAATTAGGTCTCATTTTTAGGACCAGAGGGAGTACTAGAAGAAAATTTAACCCAAACAAAATCTCATCAATACTAACACACATATGAATGTAAAATTTACATTATTCTGCCAACGACAAAGGTTGATCCAATTGGTAAAAGAGTTTGGCTCATAACTAATTAAGTGATAGTATGTTCGAATCTTACCGATGTGAAGACCTTATTGGTAGGCGATTTATAAGCACTATTTGAGTGTGCCTTAACCCTAGTGAACCTAAAAAAATTCACCTAAACTTTTTTTTATAAAAAAATCTTAATTTTTTTAACAGTAATACATCATATATAGACTTGGGGTTGAATACATACATTCTTCTTACATATTAAGCAAAACATTTATAAGCAGTAAGATAACTCTCTATAATATATATAATTGTTATAATTTGTAATATTAACATAAGGAGCACATCATGCTCTTCAATAACGATGGGCTAACTTCTCCTTCTCCTTGTATTGCTTGACATACCTGCATCAAGTCGATCTAAGGGCCATGCATATATTAATTATAGCTTTGTAAATTGTAATTACTTCAAGAAAAAACTAATCATTCCTAAAAACAATTCGACTTCTCATATTGACCTCTTCATCCTCTTGATTCAATATTCTATTAATTTCTCCTTTCACCTTGTTAATAATAGTGATTATAGATCGATCTAACTATATACTGTAGTACAAATCCTGAATGTAGAGGTCAAACAATAACTATCTTCGATCCCAAATTCAAAATATTTTAGCTTTAAAAGTTCTCATAAACATTATCAACAATGCGCATAGGCAAGAGATAGTAATACTTCTACTCCCTTGTATAACATCTCCTTAGCTAATTTGGGTAAACTCAAGAAATTGATTAAATAGTCAATTCTTTTCTTTTCAAATGAAAAAGTGACTTTCAAATCAAATCAGATTGCATTGGAACTATAAATTTATAGATGCAAAATTTCTTAACACATATGCTTTTGCAATGGACAATGACACTATTTTGCCCTTCAAGTAACCACCCTGGACCACTGGGCACCCTAAACTAACATCGGGTACAATTTTACCCTTAAAGTAACCAAAGTAGTATAATTTTACCCTCTGACGAATGTAATGTTGACATGTGTCATTACATTTCACATGTCAACATTGGTAAAATTGGACGGGTAGAATTGTACCTGGTGTTAGTTTAGGGTGCCTAGTGGTCCAAGATGGTTACTTGAAGGGTAAAATAGGGTCATTGCCCTTTTGCAATTAATAAGAATACTTTTTAAAAATACAAAATAGATTTATGGCTTTTATTCAAGATCCAATTATCAAATACTAAACAATCTCTAACTAATTGACTCTCACATCAAGAAAGAGATTATATCATGCATCTGGATTAATTAAGAGAATATAAGTGATGTTCCAACACAATCCTAAGTTATTGTATAAACTACCAGAAAAATGGAGAGATGGATGATTACACGTAGGTGCCAACGAGGGGAGAAAGAAAGAGGAAGGCATTAAGCCAATTCTCGGAGACTTTGCGATTGATCTTTCCAGGCAAGTCCTTCCAAAGTCCACTCATCACTTTCTGCTGAAACGGCGAGAGAGCGTAGATTACTGCCTTCATCTTCACCGGCTGCTTCCCCATTGTCGTTGGAGCACAACTGCAAAATAATAGCTGTGTAGCTGCTCCCACTTCTAACACCAAAATTTTTCTTTTAAAGCCTAATTTGTTCCATGGCTACTCTAGAACCTCCTACATTACTCTCCTTTCCTCTTCAAATTTCCAAGCTCAGCTTTATGTCCAACGTGTCACTACTAAAATGTCATGTGTGTGTGTTTCAAACTATCAATTAATGAATCCTGGACCCACCTATAGTTGAGATGTAGGATATGGGTTAGTGAGTTAGGTTTAGCATCAACAGGGATAAAAATTTTAAAACTAATATACATTCTCATCATCATAAAATCAAATCCTAAGTATTAATTTAAAATCTTAGATCACAATCAAAATCATCATATATTTTCCCAGCATTTTTTACAATTCATGCAAAATTACATTTTCTCTAAAAAAAATAGAGCAAAACCCAACCTAACGGGTTGGCGTTAGTGGTAAGTACTCTTGTCCCTTAAGTAAGTAGTTGAGAGTTCAATTCCTAACCTTTTGTGAATGTAGTAAATTCACAAGTCAGCTATCTACCTCCTATATGGGACTTCAGAACTGCGAAAGATTAGTCTCATTTAACATGCGGGTGAGAATACCCTTGAGAAATCAAAAATAAATAGAGCAACCCAATAATACATCGAGTCACCCCGTGTTTTTAAGATGTTAAGTCTGTATTTTGTATTTTGGGATTGAGGAAGAAATAGTTAACAATTAATCAAATTATATTTTTAATCCAACGGACATAAATGACCGAAAGATTTTATATCCATTGAATTGATCAAATGAGGGATTATTTTGTAAATAGGTGATGGAAGGGAGAGTATAATGGTAATTGGACAAGATGCATGAAAGCCTTTTGCATCCATCATACTCGGTGGTTTAATACTAAAATGAGGCCTAATTTACTAAAGCTAATCTGCAGTTGGTTGGAGCATTTTTGTTGGAGCATTTTGGGAAAAGATCATCAGAGGGATGAATCGGAGCCTCTGTTTTTGACACTCCACCTGTCCCTATGTGATCATCAGTTCTATAGCTTTATGACTCATTTACCATGAGAATTCAATGGAACATACTAATTAACAATTGCCTGATTACTTAATTGTACTTTTGGAATTCTGAGTTCCTTACTTATACTTTTAGAAATTTTAGTTCCTTACTTATCCTTTTGGATATTCCAAAAACAATTTTAACTACTACATCCATCATGTTCTTATAATAAGGGATAAAACAATTCAAAATGTGGACTCTTTGTTTTTAAATGTAAGAACTAGTTGACATTTTTGAGAAATTATTGAAGCGAAATAAACCACTTATCATGACGTATTTTTATATTATTAAATTATATTTTAGCGGATAAAATAAACTATTTTAGAAAAAATATCAGAAAAATTCTAAATTTCTGAGTAACTTAATTAGCTTTTTAGGATTCTTTTTGAAAATGTCAATTAAATAGGGGAATGAGAGAGTACCAATCTAAAACAACGACAATATTTTTTTAAAAAAACTATGAATTCATGGGATCTGGATTTTCTAATCCCCCGTTTTCTAAGCCTCTCTAAGTCATCCTTTATCCTCACCCTTCATTTCATCCAATGACTCACAAATAGACACATATAACATTAAAAAAAAGAAAAATAAAAGAAATGCATCTGATCCCTCCCCTTTCTTCTCAATTCCGTGACCACGTGACCACCCACCCACACGCAGCCGCCACCCCTTGACTCCATTAATGGCACACCAAAAGCTTCTCCTTCTCCTTCTCCTTCTCCTTCTCCTTCTTCATAACCATATTGATTCCATTTTCGTGCCTTCTCTATGTCCTTCCACATTTAAACAACAATGGTTTCCTTCTCATTTTCACAATCTCTCTCCCTCCGCCGCCACACCTCTCTCCCCCTCGGTAACGACGTCATCACCTGCAACTTTAATCTGCAGCTAGGACAGAATTTTGGAGGTCACATGAAGTGGTCAAGAGGGAGATCTGGAGGGCCCACCCGAACTAGACGCCGACGGCAATGGAGGCCAGGTGACGAGAAGGCGGTGGTTGGACGGCGGTAACCACGGTGGTGACAAGAAGGAGGCAGTGGACAGTGGTGGTTATGGAGGGTGAATGGGAGGAGCAGATGATTTGGGGAAGATGGGATGGGAGGAGGAAACATGGTGAGGTGAGAGAGAATAGATATGGTGAGGTGGGGTGTAGAAGACAAAGATGTATGTGTCAGCTTGTGAGCCATTGGACGAAATGGAGAGTGAGGATGAGATGAGGCTTAGAAAATCCAGATCCATTTGATAACCACTCAAATTTCAATCAGACAAAGTATTACATATCATTAATTCATTATTAATTATTAATAGGAGTATTAATATTATAGCACCCAGCAGAAGCAACTGAACATGATGACGACACGACAGAGACCCAATGAGGCAACTTACAAAACGCATGTCGTTTGAACGCCACGTCAGCATTGTTCTGTCGCTTCACGAAAACGCTGATCACATTAATGGCATAATTGTAATAACAGGAAGACCCAGTGGCATTTCAGAACAGCCCTTTCTAAGTGCCACGCAACTATGATGCCATGCTGATTACTTATCAATCTCTTCTCTCTTCTTAAACTCTCCGAATTTTGAGTTTATCTTATTAGTGGCTTCAATTCTGTAAGTTTCTTTCTCTCATTTGGTTCAGTTCTGTAAGCATCCTAGTTGAGCTTGATTTATTGAGTTATACAAAAATTAAAAATTGAAACTTTGATAATCATTTGTGAATGAAAGCTTGTTTTGGAGTTGATTTCTGCTATGGTTTATTCCTGGAATGAGAAATTCACTATTTTGACTAAATTAATCATTGTGGGTCACCAAGAGGAACGTAGCTTATCAAGTTATGACTTTAAAGCTTATGTTTGGTTTATATGGATGCTTTAGCCTTTTAATTTTGCCTATATGTTGATTATAGTACATGTTAATATGACTCTTTAATTTTTGCAGTCAAATAGGCCTTACTTATGCTTACCCGAAGTGCATTAATTTTCCTCTTTTACCTTGTTCTGAAGCTTTACCAGCTTCTGGGCTGGCTGATTATGCAAGTCCATTCATATGTTCTTCATAAAGTCAACTGAAAGCACCAATTACTACTGCCAGTTCCTAAAATAAATAAGACTCAGTTGACTGTTTTCTTTTTTTTTGAGAAATTGAGGTAGTTGAATGAGCAAATTAATCATAATGTATTTATTGTTGTATTAGATTATATGTTAGCTTATAAAATTAACTAATTCAGAGGGATAAAATTCAGAAAAATCAATTTGTAAGTAACTTATTTAGCTTTCTTAGGATTACCTGAAAAAAAAAAAGTCATCTAACTTATGTTTAGGACTGAAAGGAATATAACAATAAGTCTTATGATTGATATAGGTATATTTGGACCAATCTTATGGTCAACCTATTTCAAGATGATTGACCTGTTGCTATAGATGTTTGAGCTTGGAGTTTATGTCGGGGTAACGTTCAATTATAGATTCTTAGGGGAGTCTAGACGGTTGCGGCTTTTTTATATGGGGTGCAATTTGATAAAAAAAAAAAAGTTTATACAAGTGCAATTTGATGTTAATTGTTCACATTTTGCAGTATTGGCATTAACACTGGTGAGGCACTGAGGTTGATCAAAAATTGGGAACTGCATCCGTATACAGAACCAAGAAATGGGATCTGAAGGGCCAAAGGCTGTCACTATTCATGTAACTGGATTTAAAAAGTTTCAAGGTGTTGCTGATAATCCATCAGAAGCCATTGTAAATAAATTGAAGGATTATGTAGAAAAGAGAGGTCTTCCTGCAGGAGTTACACTAGGGAGCTGCACTGTGCTTGAGGTGGCTGGAGAAGGTGCACTCCCTCAGCTTTATCAGACATTGGAATCTGGTATTTTAAAAGATGCCGCAAGCAATGCTAATATTGTGTGGGTTAGTTTCCTTCAGTTATTTAGTCTTAGTTTTAAGTAGATCTAATTGAACTTTATATTTTGTTGACTGATTTATATGTCAAAACTCCTATATGCATAAAATCAAATTAGTTTTCTGAAAGTAGCCTTTATGAAGTTTACAGTAAAGGGGCACGCACTTGCTTAGCTGGGATGGAAATGAAAATAAAGAATATTTTTCCTTGATCATTTATTTATTCCACTCATTCTTATACAATTACCGTTTAACTTTCAAGCCATAATTATGATGTGAGGATCCTGGATTCCAGAATGATTACTGTAATAAAGTAGAGTAATTGGAAGTCCCTCAGGTTGCACTTTGTTGCCATCAACACATGAGTGCTCTGCATTTTTTCTGGGGCTTGCAGTTTCGCTAATTGCTCAGACTATACAGTTTTTTATTTCCTCTCTTAATCATTTGGCTTCTTTTTCTTTAGTTCAAAATTTGGCTTCTTTTTCTGGGAGGATAGCTTACCCATTACCTAGTTGTATGTCTTTTACACACACACACTAAAAATTTGTCTATTATTTTCTCTTTGCTATTAGTTGCAAGGTGATCTTGTAATTTCACTTAAGTGTCTATTCTATTAACTATACAAGTTTCATGTAATCCATGAATCTTGCCTATATTTACAGTTGGTCCCAAGCCTGGGTAAGGGAGAAGGGTTGTATCAGGCCCCGACAACCAACGTAAAACCCTCTCAAATCTCATGAACATGAATCAAAGACAAGGTCTTTGTACAATCCGATGAGCCGACCCCACCTAGTGGGATAAAACTTTGTTGTTGTTGTTGTTCATGAAATTTTGAGGAATGAGCTGTATAGTTCATGGATTTTGAATTGTGTGGCTTGTTATTGATTTTAATTATATATTGATGTCATATTGTTTTTCCGTTCTTTGTATAAGATCAATTTTTAATACATGTTCAAAGAAAAGAATTGTGCTAAAATATGCATTAATATGACCATATTGTGTCCTGGATTGGTATATTTAAGCGACCTTCCATGCATTTTTGCTTTAGCTTCACTTGGGGGTGAATAGTGGGGCTCTGAAGGTTGCCATTGAGCAGCAAGCGGTTAATGAAGCCACTTTCCGCTGTCCAGATGAGTTAGGATGGCAACCTCAGGTGAATTGTGGTTTTTGTTCTTTTATTATATAAGCTACATTTCATGGTATTTTGTTGAAATACCTGAAATTTCTCTTCACCAATTACTTTACCTAACCAATATTTTCTGTATTTCACTTTAATCTTTCAGCAAGTACCAATTGTGCCTGAAGATGGAGGAATTTCCCGAACGAGAATGGTATGTTTTGATCCGTGATTTCTCAAATAGCATGCTATTGGACAAATGCATTCAATGATGTCTTTGGTATCATGACCCTTTTTCGTTGCATCTAGCCTTGCTTCTGTTATAATCTGTATCATTCATTGAATATGACGGGGATTAAAAGATGATTCTGGTTATTATGATTACTGAGGAAGGCTTGTAGCCTTGTTTTGAACTTGGATATTTTTCACCTCTAGCTCCAAATATGTGTCATAGAGATAGTACATGCTAAAAACGTCCTACTTCTGTTAGGAGATTCAAATACCCAGAACCCCCTTGTAAGCCTATTTTCATAACGTTGCTAGTTAGATCTGGTCTAAATATTTTCCTTTTGATGGGAAAAGCACATTTAACCAACACAAATAAGCCATGAAGATATCACTTTGCTCCATGGGACGCTACTGTGGTAACATTTGTGTAATATATATAATTAAATGTCTGTTAATTTTATTTTTGCTTGTGCTTGATCACGTAAAAATGACGCGTGTGCTTCTTACTCACTTAACATGGTAGTAATTAGCCATAAAATCGATTTAGTTTACTTGCTGAGCTATCACTTGTCTATCTTTGCCTTTCCCTAACATTTCTCTTTTCCTTTGTTGTTCAAGACTTCCTTGCCTGTTGAGGCAATATTTAAATTCTTGAAGAAGGAGGCTTTTGATGTGATGATATCAAATGATGCAGGACGCTTTGTCTGCAACTATGTTTACTACCACTCCCTCCGATTTGCAGAACAACATGGTAACAAGTCTCTATTTGTCCATGTCCCCCTCTTTTCTAGAATCAATGAAGAAACCCAGATGCGATTTACTGCCTCTCTGTTGGATGCCATCGCTTCTGCTTTGTAATTTTATTTATTTGATTGATGTATTTATAAGGATGGTCACGTCCTCTTGTGCTGGTGCATCTATAACAATATCAATGTAATTGTAAAATAATATACATACAAATGAACCAGGGAATTGTTGCTGCTTTTTTTATAGTGAGATGCATGGCTGTGCATACCATTCAAAGTAAATCATTGATGTTTTAAGACTTGGATCATCTCTTGCTCCGTGCAAATTCCTGGTAATTGATCATAATAGTTATCACTAATTTTTATTTCAGCAACTATTTTGAGTAATTACCAGGAATTGTTAGATGACATTCAAAAAATGGACTTTTTTTGGACCTAATGATAATTAGATGATTCTTAGGGACCTAGGAGTCTAGGACCTAAATATTTCCCCTTTAATTTTTTGCCACCTGGACAATTTGAGTGACATGTACATTTTAGTGACGTATCAAACGGTGTTAACCTTTCTGTGTAAAAAGGGTAAATGTGACCCATTTTTATGCTTCCGGACAAATATGACCCAAAAAACATCTAGGGTAAATATGATCATTTCTACAAACTTCTGAGGTAATTGTGACCTTAAACCTTTTATATAATCTCTCCGGTCCTAAATATAAGACATAATTGACTTTTTTGGAAAATCCTTAAAAAAAGCAAAATAAGTTAATTATAAATTGATTTACCTAATTTTTTTCTCTTAAACTAGTTTATTTTACCTATAAGCTAATGAATAATCTAAAAAGATATCAAATATGTCATGATTTAATAATCTATTTCGCAACTTTAATCTCTCCAAAAAAAAGTCATCTAGGTCTTATATTTAGAACCGGAGGTAGTATAATGTATTTTTTTGGCTTTAGACTAGGATTTTCTTGTTTCTTGCAGAAAAATGAGTAGTGTGGTTGAGAGGCTTAATGAAAGATCATATCGCAAGCCATTTTATCTAGATGACTCAGATGATGATGCCGAGTTTTTGCTTGGAGATCAGGGGGAGCTAAGGAAACTTTTGAGTGGGGAAATAAGGAAGAAGGGTTACTTTTTAAAAAATAAACAAGGTGTCACATTGGAAAAAGGAGTGAGATGATGCTATGTGGTCATGCCATATAACCAAGGTTTGGTTAACCAACATTTGACCGTTAGTAATTGGTTAACCAACATTTGACCGTTAGTAATGTTAGTTAAAGGCGAAATTGCCACTATACAAGGCTTAGCCAGCCCTTTATAGCCCCACAAGTTGTTGCTAATAAAAGTTTAGGGGGTATACTAAGGTTAGGGAATCAGTTAAATAAGGACAAGAAGTGACCGGCGAGATGGATAATTATATTCTTGCAGTCCATAATTAGCATGAGTTAAATCTTTATTTAAAAAATTACATCTTATTTATTACACTGATCAATCATGTTGATGCTCGACTTGCTTTCTCTTTTATAAGCGACAAAGCCTAGCTATGCGTTGTGTGAAACTGTTTATGTGGCTACTAAAAATATTGACATTTTTGTCCATAGTAACATATAATACAAAATAATGGGACCAATTTGCATGCATTGTTTCAATTAATCAACAAACAATTTTATATAGAAAATGGAAAACTGCACAGGAAAAATACAAAATGCTTTGCATCTTTGTTTGGTTACGATTTATATATAGTATATGTGAATTATTGGTTCAAGTTTTCCCACTTGAGAATTGTTGGTAAAGTTGAATGTACAATTATATGGGAAGTCGCCTAAGTTATTATTGATAGCTATCCTCTAATACCATCCTAATTCCTAACACACGTGATTCCAAAAACAAAAGTTTAATTAAGAAAACAAATTATTTCATCTCTAATCTAATCATTCTTAGTGAGTTAGTCTGCATATAATTATTCACCGATAGCTTTCTCTTACATTTATAAAATAATCTGATTCTCTTACTTGTAACTCAACTTAAAATATGAGTAACTTAATTTGCTCATTCTTTTTTTAACTAAAGGGCAACTATGAACGTTTGAGATTAATCAAGATCAAATTTGCAAATTCCCACTTATAGCTACAAAGTCATTAGTTTACTTGTATATTCCAATCAAATATTTGTAAAATTATTGCCCAATCCACATAAGCCACATGGGATTCAACAAAAAGCTGATCTATATGTGGTATATCTCTGCATTTTCATTTAGGATCATTTTGGATAGAGTTGGCAAAAAAGGACAATAAATTCATTATTTCACAAGTCATTATCAGTCCTGAACATCACTTATCTACATGTGTGTTCTGCTGCATCTTTCCTTCTCTTCTTTGACTCTGATTCCAGCTTGTTTTCTCCTACTTTCCGGTATATTGTGCTTCACTTTACTTTATATACACATTCATTTTGTTGTCGTATGATCAAACATAGCGTATCACTTTACAGAGAAAAGAAAAATCGTGTGAAACCATTGTTTTAAAATTTTATTGGCCATTAGGGCCGGGGTACCTAATATGTTTTCTATACAAAAACAAAGTATACAAATACGTTACAAAATTCTTTAGAAATAATATTCGTACTGAAATTCAAGGTTCTTGAGGCAGTTGAGATTACCATGTCATAGAGAGACTTTTTACGAATTTTCTGTTATAAACTCACCAATAATTGAGTGTTACTCATTATTTATAGAACTACAGTGTAAAGGTCATGACTCATGATGATGTATTGATGTGGTGGTTAAGTTGTGTCTGAAAAAAGTACTGTTACCCATCATTTATAGAACTTGTATGTCAATGTCATGGTGATGTATTGATGTGATAAGTTGTCTAAAAAAATAAGGAAATCAACAAAAAAAAAGATCAGATAAAAGAAAGAAAGGTCCTCCAATATTAAATCTAAAATTTACATGATTAATTTTAGATATTTAGTTATAACAAATCAAATGTGTACTAATAGTTGAGTCATTTAGTTATAACAAATCAAATGTGTACTAATTTTTTCTCAAAAGATTTTTTATTAATGAGCAATTTTGTATTAGAAGTTTTTTAGGTGTAAAATTGCCCCAAAAGTTTTAGAACACATCAATTTTTTCTTTTAATGTTAAAATATTAATAGTAACTATCTATCTTAATTGTTAATGTTGATATTTTAACGGAAAAATGGCAAAATTATTACATTTTTTAAACTTATGAAGCAATTTTGAATTAAAAAAATTAAGATAAAATAGATTTTGAATAAAACTTCCTGGACAAATTTTCACCTTAATCCTTGATAAAGCCTAATTTATTATAAGCAATCAATGGGGAAAGTTAGAGAAATTAAAAATGATAAATTTAGGGGAAACTGGATCGTAGTCTTACATATACAGTTAAAATATAATTAAAATCGAACCTACAATCAACTCCTACTTTAGAGCCCGAAAGAATGACATAATTTTTGTCCTTTATTTGAGTAGTCTGGTTTAAATTCTGAATTTTCCTCTAAGAGAAAAAACAGAGTATAAGTATATCATTTGCCCTCTGGGTCCTGAGGAATATATAGTCTTTTAGAATTTCAAGAAAAGAGAAAAAAAAACGAAAATTAGGGAAAATTAATTTGAAGTCCCCCACAAGGGATTTAATACTAGAAAAGTCCCAAAAGTTGAAATAATTAATGTAGGGTCCCAAGGGACCTCACTTTAATATATTTGAAAATTGAAAAGACACTTTTGTCCCTGACAACTTAATGGGCAGCCTTGACAACTCGATGGGCATAACTTGACAACTGAATGGGCAAATGTAACAACTTGTTGGGCATGTGTTTTAAGTTAATGACCCAAACTCTCTTAAGTTAATGGGAAAAACCTGACAACTTAATAGGCAACCGTGACAACTCGATGGGCATAACTTGACAACTGAATGGGCAAATGTGACAACTTGTTGGACATGTGCTTTAAGTTAATTGCCCAAACTCTTAAGTTAATGGGAAAAACCTGACAACTTAATGGGCAGCCGTGACAACTTGATAGGCATAACTTGACAACTGAATGGACAAATGTGATAACTTGTTGGGCATGTGCTTTAAGTTAATTGCCCAAACCGTTTTAAGTTAATGGGAAAACCTGACAACTTAATGGGCATCCGTGATAACTCGATGGGCATAACGTGACAACGGAAAGGGCAAATGTGACAACTTGTTGGGCATGTGCTTTAAGTTAATTGTCCAAACTCTCTTAAGTTAATGGGGAAAACCTGACAACTTAATGAGCAGTCGTGACAACTCGATAGGCATAACTTGACAACTGAATGAGCAAATGTGACAACGTGTTGGACATGCCCTTTAAGTTAATTGCCCAAACTCTTAAGTTAATGGGCAAAACCTGACAACTTAATGGGTAGCCGTGACAACACGATGGACATAACTTGACAACTGAATGGGCAAATGTGACAACGTTTTGAGCAAAAGTGTCTTTTCAATTTTCAAGTATATTAAAGTGAAGTCCCTTGGGACCCTACATTAATTATTTCAACTTTTGAGACTTTTCTAGTATTAAGTCCCTTGTGGGACCTCAAATTAATTTTCCCAAATTCCTTTCGATTTAATTTGTACCATCTTAGTTTACCTTACAATACATGTTGGGACCGTTCACAGCATCTTCCAGCTAGGTGGGACAACAAACACTCATAAACTTATAGAGGAAAAAACGAAGAATTAGGACAATGCAAAACCAAAATCCTTCAACTGTACTGAGACAATAACGAAAACAACAGTACCTATTACTGTATTACTCAAAATCAGAATCTTCCACCTGGTACCCATAAAACATGCCTAGCCGCTCTTATCTCAAAGTGTTCATTTTATATTTCATGTATACATGCAACTTATAAAGCCCAAGATCCCTTATTATTTTCTTTAATATATACCCACTCCCCTATGCATGTTGAGAAATTTGTTGGGACACTATGAAAAAAAGTTGTTCACTGGCAGGTCAAATTTCAATCATTCCAACGGTTCTAACCATTGGAATGTCACTGTAACGGTTAAAGTAGCAATTAGAAATTGATGTGTGTCAAATGTCGCAACAATGAGTAATAGCTAACATTTTAGAGTTGGTCAAACCCATTGAAAACTTAGAATCAGTGCAAAGAACTGCTAGAACCAATGGTAAAGTTGAAAAACTTGAAATTGAGCGGCATGTTAAATTATTTTTTTTAAAATTGTCAATGGTTTTGTAGCTGATGGCATGTACATCAATTTTTTCAAATAAATTTACAGTCTTGGCATCAGTTCCAAAACCATTGCCAAGTAATTGTATTTTTTAAATAAAAACAAAAAAATTATATTTAGTAACGGTTATTTAAATGTGGCAAAGTTTGCAGGAAGGTTCTGCCAAATTAGCGACAATTTAACTTAAAATGTTGTTAGTGCTTTCTGAAGTCAACCACATGTTGTTTGCCACAATTTCTTCTTTAACCATGGGTATGTGTTCTCCTTCCAACGGTTTTTCCCAAACTGTTCGAATAGATGTGCTGCTAAACAACAAGTTTTTTGTTCTAAATGTTTATTTTTCTATATTAAAACCCAGGTGATATCTCAGCTAATAGCTTACAATCCTCTTGGGGATGTAGAGAATAATAAAGTGCGTGTTTTGCCTCACTCAATTATATACCACTTTTGTCAAGCTTTGTTTACATTAAGAGGTTTATTTTCTTCCTAAATGTAAGCCGTCAACCCAATTTGCCTCCCAAATTTATGATTTTCCTCTAATTATTTGTATGGATTCCACATATTAAACAAGTCTTTTGTTCCATCAATGGGTAGTGCATGGATAACTTGAGAAAAAGAAACACATTTCTTACCAAAACTTGTGTACCTAATTTTATCAATGTCTATAAATTAATTATGTTGCTAGCCACACAAACCTAAATAGTTAACATTCACAAACAGAGATCGACCAGTGCAGAAAATCAAGAAATTTTAATCTTGTTGCATTTAGAATCATGCCTTTGAATAGATTAATTGGTGGGAAGTCTTGAGATATGTCATTCGGAAGGAACAAAAATTGATAATATAACAGTGACTAGATTCGTATTCTTATTTTTTTTATTAAAGCACCAACCGGTGATAATTATGCAGCTGCTTTCATCATAAACGTCACATCCTCATCCTTCTATATATAATTTGGGTCTTTTCAGATGAACATTCTATGGTAGTAAAAACCAAAAGCTCACATGGGGGACACTAATCATAACCCAAAAATGATACGTGTGATTGTTTCCATATTGTTGTGTGAATGTCGTGTGCCGTGAGATAAGGGTCGTGTCCATGAAATTAATTATAGGCCAAGAATAAGTTGAGATAGAAGCAACAACCTTGGGGGCTCAACTCGATCAAAGCAATCCGTGAGCATATACATCGCCAGTATATTGCTAAAATGGGCTCTTCATTTTAATTACTCCCTTCGTTCCTAATTATAAGATCACTTTGGAGAAGTGAATAAGTTCCTAAATATTAGATCACTTCCTATTTTATCTCAATTTTTGCCCAAACTACTCTTATACTCCCTCTTTAGTCTTTTCATTGAAACCCCTCCTCCTTTTAAAGTTAAGTAATTGAGGGGATTTTGGGAAGATCATGTAATTTTATTGTCTTCCTTAATCTCCTCAAATTAACCAAAGTGATCTTATATTTAGGAACGGAGGGAGTATTTTATATACTATAAGAAAGGGTGAGTCTTTATGTAGCCGTCATGTAAATTTCTAGTGATTTCGAAGTTACAAGTTAATTATCGGTCATGGCTGCATATTTACTATTCAGGACGACTCACATGATTAGTTATTAAGTTGGAATAATTTTGTGCATTACTAAACCAGATATGAATTCAATTAAGAGACAAAGGATAGAGACAAAAATGTTGGAGCTGGAAATACATGCAATTCTATTCTATCTTTTGTATGTGTCTCGTTAACTTGAGAGATATAATAATAAAAGACAAATAATTAATAGTAAAGAAGGCACGTAGAAATAGCAAAAAAAGGGTCTCTTTCTTACTGGAAATTCACATGCATGTAGCTTTCATCCACAAACTACAACATCACTTGCGGGCCAACAACACCAATGGAAAAACCCATTATATCATCCTCATGAATAGGAAGCAATTACAAATCATAATTAAGGGTTTTTTTACACAAATACTACACTACAAAAAAAAATTTACCAATATGCTATAGGAAAAAAAAATATTTACCAATATACTACATTTGCCAGAAGTCGTTCTTGGCGTGAACGACTTCTAAAGTCGTTCTTGGCAAGAACGACTTTTGAAGTCGTTCACGCCAAGAACGACTTCCATTGCACATATCCCGATGCACATCAACTTAGAAATATTACTTCATCTAATTCTAAATATAAGACCTAGTTGACCTTTTTAATCTCGGGACTGTATGGAGTATCATTTAACCTCAAACTATCTCATTATATTTATGTAGCTTAATTAGAATTGAGCATATTAAATACATATCTTCTTTTAATTTTCTCCATTTTCATTACTATCTTTAGAAAAATTAATGTTATATAAAACAAAACTAATGACACATAAGTTTAATAAAGTGCATATTAACTTGAGGTTTTAAGCATTCAAAAGATAGTGAATTGAATGTAATTTTCTTAGTTTTGGAAAATGGAAATGTATAGTAAAATTAAAAGAACAAATTTCAAAATTTTTATAACCAAAATATATTGAACATAGTTAGTCACAAAGAATATGCAAATTAATTTCTTATTGTGCAAATTAATTCAAGAAAGTGATCTTGAGTCAAAATACCCTCACGATATACTTTTGAACAATAAGAAATTAATTTGCATATTAGTTGTGATTAACTATGTTCAATATATTTTGGTTAAAAACATTTTGAATTTTGTTCTTTTAATTTTAGTATACATTTCCATTTTCCAAAACTAAGAAAATTTCATTCACTTCACTATCTTTTGAATGCTTAAAACCTCAAGTCTAGGACATATGAATTATTTGAGTTCTTAAATGTAAAAATTACTATTTTATAGGGTACACTAATTTATTTTTTTATAAATTTGGTTATTAGTTTTTATTTATGTGCTCTTTAAATTTAAGTTAATATGCACTTTATTAAATTTATGTGTCATTATTTTTGTTTTATATGACATTAATTTTTCTAAAGATAGTAACGAAAATGGAGAAAATTAAAAGAAGATATATGTTTAATATGCTCAATTCTAATTAAACTACATAAATATAATGAGATAGTTTGAGGTTAAATGATACTCCATACAATCCCGAGATTAAAAAGGTCAACTAGATCTTATATTTAGAATTAGATGAAGTAATATTTCTAAGTTGATGTGCATCGGGATATGTGCAATGGAAGTCGTTCTTGGCGTGAACGACTTCTAAAGTCATTCTTGGCAAGAACGACTTTCGAAGTCGTTCACGCCAAGAACGACTTCTGGCAAATGTAGTATATTGGTAAATATTTTTTTTCCTATAGCATATTGGTAAATTTTTTTTTGTAGTGTAGTATTTGTGTAAAAAAACCCATAATTAAGTTATAAATAATATTGCAACTTCAAATTTCTCAATAAGGCTGTAAAAAATAAAAAGGTAAAAACAACTTATTTTGATGGGAGAAAACTTATAGTGGGCCCCAGTAAAAGCCCCTCTGGCCAAGTGAAGGTTAGATCCAGATTGGGAGTGAAAGAGAGCTAACTAGGTTTGTGTGATACGTACACGGTACACCTGATATCATATGTGAGGCCCACCAAGATCCCTCCCCCTCCCTCCACCCGAAATTCCCTTTGTGGGAGAAGCATCTCCACTTACTTTCTCTTTCACTTGTTTGATCTTAACTCTTGAGAAAAAAAAAACATTTTTTAATGAAAAAGAGATCGATTATATTTAAATGAAAAAATTATACCCTAATTAATGCCGATATCATATAGTCCAGACACTGAGGAAGTGTTAAAACATTAATTATTGTATGCAATGAGGAATGTAGTTCATTTCTAAAGTGCCACTAAATTGAGTGGACAAGGAGATTATTGAGAAATTTCTTCTTGGAGGTAACGATATTGATGTGGTTCAACCAAATGCGGCGGCATTCTTAAACAAGCAATATCAAATGGGAGATGCATGAAAGGTGATCATGTGAAAGCTACAATATCACCAATATGAAAGTTTGAATTTCACCATGATCAAGAGTAAAGTTAGTTGTAGCAATACAAGAGGAATGATCTATATACACCTTAGACGACGATGTATTAGCTATATGTGGAATATATTACTAATATGAGAATTGAATGTTGTAATTCATAAAAAAAGAATTGAATGTTGTAAATACAGCTGAGAAATAAACTGTGACTTACTGTATTTGTTATTTTTTATAACGTATGGGACCACACTCTAGAACTCATTTTTTAATGCAAAATACAGCTAATCATATTTTACGTCTGGCTGATATCTTGTAGATTTACAATCGCATGTGTCATATCATTGTGAAGCTGTGGTTCAAATTTGATTTCGTAAATATTGTCAAAGCTCAAGAGCGATCCGTGAACTTATTTTAAATACGTGATTATAGCCAGAACTACCTCCAATGAATAATCTACAACTATGCGTTGAATCTAATTAATGTTGGTTAACAAATTATTTAATTAACAAACACCTTGCCTTTTTCTTTATTATACTACCTCTAGTCCTAAATATAGGACCTAGATGGTTTTTTTTTTGGAGAGGTTAAGATTGCAAAATAGTCTATTAAATCATGACATATTTGATATATTTTTAGATTATCCATTAGTTTATAAGTAAAATAAACTAGTTTAAGGGGAAAAATTAGGTAAATCAATTTATAATTAACTTATTTTTCTTTTTTTTAGGATTTTTCAAAAAAGTCAATTAGATCTTATATTTAGGACCGGAAGGAGTATTAGTTATAAATACGCCCAAGAGCATTTAACTATTCTTCTTCTTCCAAAATTTTCCCTTAGCTAGGGAATATAGTTAATTATGCAACAATTATTTGAAACTGCATGTTAACTTATGTTTAATATTGATAGCACTACAAGAATTAGAATGTGGCTGACTTTTAGTTATAATTCAATCTAGTTTCTTTTTTTACTTCATCTCTAATATTTATAAATTTTGATTTAAATTAATTTATTTGACTTATCCATGATGTATAATATAATATACATAAATTTTTCAAAAATATTGTGTGCATATGTTTTAATAAAGTAATTTATTGAAATTTTTTATACTTTAAAAATAGTCTATTGAGTACCATATTAAGGACAAATGGTAGTATATGATGCCTTGAACTCACTGTATGCATCAAACCTTTTATTGTTCATTGTTCGTTTTTTTACTAAAATAATATAACATGACAAATTAAAGTTTATTTACATTTGAATTGAATTTATAAGGATTGGATTATTATAAGTGACTCAAAATTTGACTTGGGTCACACACACACAATATTATATTCAGTAACATATAGTACACCTGTTAGTGAGAAAATGACAAGAGATTATCTATAGAAAGTAAAAAAGTTTTGGAGAATTTGCTGTTAAGTGTTGAGGTGGTGTAAGGAAAGTTTGGTATAATTTTTTTTGATTAATTATTTTCTTTCCAGTGTGTTGCGGCCTCTTTCGGCTTATTTGGTTCAATAAACTAAATATAGGGAAGTAATAATCTTATGAGAAATATCATGTTGGCAATTCACAGCGTGTTCAGGATCGGATAACTATTTTTTTTTTTTTGACAAAGCAAAGTTTAGGGTCATATTAGTCACAATTCACAACGTGTTTAAGATCTGATTGTTTACTAGTAAAGTCCTCATATTAGAGAGATTTGAACTTACAACTACAATTATAAGACGAAACCCCTTTATTAACTGAACTAACCTTTTTTTTTACAGGATGACTATTCTTAAACTTAAATAACATGAATTTAATACTGAAATGATCATTTTAGCATTGGTAAGAAAAACCTTTCACTTATTTGTAACCAGTATAAAGTATACACAGCAAACAAAATATTGTGACTAGTGTAAGCTGCGCTGTAAACTTAAAATTAAAGAGAAATGAGGGTGCGACAAATTAATCAATTAATTTATGTTAAGTTGCCTTTAATTCCCATCATATAATAACCATTTGCGTTGGCCTTACTCACCAAATTAAAAATAAGCAGCAATAATATCAGTACGTACACATAAATACATATATTGGTACAAACTCATTTTAATTATAGTGTTTTTAGCCAGTAACTTAATTATATTATACTTCATGTGTCTGAACAAACAAGTGAGCTACGTGTGTCAGTAGTGGCACCATTATTATATGTTTTGGAGTGGAAAATGATATAGTACTATAGTTTTTTCAATAAAAATGATATTCTCTTTAGTTCTAGGTTTAAGATTTCTTTGACTTTTTGTGGAAGTTAAGGTATCAAATTAAAGCACTAAATTATAACATATGTCACATGTAATTAGATGATTTGTTAGTTTATAAGTATATTGAATTATTAATTTTGAGGGAAAAAAGATAATCATAAACATTTTAAAGTAATTAATTTTGCATCCTTAATTTCTTCAAAAGGTCAAAGTGGTCTTATATAATTAGGACCGAAAGGTGTATTATTAGTCCAAAGTAATTTTCTTAACAAATATTTGCACATTTTTAAGTGAAAATGCCTCTATAAATTACTCATCATATTTACTTATAATAATTTGATACCGGTGATACTATATCTGCCAACAATTCCAGCTCTGATCTGCTATTTTCTTAAGGTTTGCCAAATATGTGTGAGTGTGTATGTGGTTACGTGTGTGTATTATTCTTTTTCATGTTTACTTTCTTGATCTTGCTTCATGTGAATACAAATTTTTAATTCCGTCATCACAGGTGGAGACCAATTCTAATATTTGTTTTAAATGACAAATTGTTAGTTTTATTATTTCTTCTCATAACTTAAAATTTTGAAAAATTAATTATAGGTCATTCGGAAAGAAGATATATAATTAATATGCACAAAATTCCTTAATTAAATTGAGGTCCCTATGGAATTTGACTGTAATACTCCCTCCCGTCCTAAATATAAGACTTAATTGACTTTTTTTTGGAGATGTTAAGATTACAAAATATGTTATTAAATTATGACATATTTGATATATTTTTAGATTATTCATTAGTTTATAGGTTAAATAAACTAGTTTAAGGGGAAAAATTAGGTAACTCAATTTATAATTGACTTATATTTTGCTTTTTTAGGATTTTTTAAAAAAGTCAACTAGGTCTTATATTTAGGACCGGAGAGAGTATTAAGTTCTAATCATTCAGAATTGTTTGAATTTTTTGTCACTAGCTAGCAACATAATGTTTGGTCAAATGACAACACTTGTATGGTTTTTCTGTTAATATTATGAGTATGTATCATAAACTGTTGTTGGTAATTTACGTTTGACTAGACTATGACAACTTTCGGGTCTTTAAACCAGCATTGTGAGCATCGTTCACAACTATATAATTAAATTCTTAATCACTAATATATGTTTCTTAGACGATGACAACTATTTAATTAGTTGAATATAATTAAGTTCCAAATATATAAGGACCTTAGCTAAATTGGCAAATATAGTGGAACCGCATTTTGATAAAGTTCATTACATTGGATTTAATCAAGTTCAACATTGTCTATTCGTCTAGATTTCACAAATTAAATCACTTGCATATTACTACTATATTATAAGAATGTGCATATATTGAAGAATTGTATCTAAATCTACTACTCTGACCCCTCCGCTTCTAAATATTAGATCAGAGCCTTTGACTTTTTTGGTTAATGAAGTAAACTAAACAATTGAATTATAATATATGTGAAATGTAAATAGATTATACATTAGTTTATGAGTAAAATAAATTATTTTAAGAAAAAAGATAATTGTGAATTTTTAAAATATCAGTTAATTTTGAATCCTTATTTTTTTAAAAAATATTAAAAGGGTCTTATAATTAATAATTAGGAGCTGAGGAAGCTAAGTATTGAAAAAAAAAGCATGCTTAAGTGGCTGATTGTCACCTATGTTTGAAGTATGAAATATTATATGTCTCGACAGTTGGTGAGTGAGACTCGCTGACAAACAAATAATGTTGAAGAAGCAAAGCTGAATTAATTAATTAATCACATATCATAAACGACTTTAAATAATGGTGTGTGCATGCATGGAGTTCACGAGACGACTTTAAAGTTCACAAGAAGAACAAAAAGACGGCTCAGAAACTTTCTCTGACTAAATTATACTCATGTGTGCATGTATTAATTCCTGTTTATCTCTTTGTCACCATATAAAATAATAAGAATAATATAGAAATATGTACTAAAAGACAACCCCATGAAAAAAACTGAACCACGTAGTATAATATTTTCTTTTAGTGAGAGTACATGGCCTCCTTTTGGTGAAAAAAGTATATAGTAATTGCCAATATTGGCTCATTCAAATTTGAGTATTTATGCATGCACTGAATAAAAATTTTCTCTCCCAAATTTGATAGAAACTGTATCTCTTTATATATACCATATCTCTCACAAGTCACAACATTTGATTCTTTTTCCTCCACTTGATTAAAATATATATAGACACACACAAAGTGAACATATGGGTTTTTGTGTCAGTAGGTATAGAACATTTCAGGAAATGCACATTCATATGTAAAGTGTTTATGTATTAATTACACGACCAACAAGTGGTGCGTGCAAGATCTAGAATTTTTAGCATGTTGGGATTTATTTAAATGAATGTCTTGAATCCTTTATAGCGTGATTGCATTCACCTAAAAAATTATATAGATATCTACCATTATATAAATGTCTTGAAATCCTTTATAACATCGATGTTAATAAAGAAATAAATATGTGTGGCCAACAATAACTCATTATTGCATCCACCACATTATTTTATTAGGGTCAAATGCACATTATGTTTTAAGCTTATATTGTTTTGCCTCGTTTATGATTAGAGAACAAAGTTGATTATAATGTAGTGATTGGTAACACTATTATAATAATATGATTAATTGATACCCCTTCATTTCATAAATGTAAAGTATAATTTAGATGTTAATTTTGGCTCAAAATACGGGATATGTTGTAGTTTTTTTTTTCAAATACATATGCTGTAGTCTTATAATATGTGGTTTTATCAAATGTTGTTTTTTCTTGTTTTTTCCCGATTTGAGTTGATAGGCAAGTACATTAATATCATTATAACCAAGGCGAAAATCCCAGGAGCCCTTCATTTTCCCTTCCTTCCCCATCTCTGCCATCCAGAGTATTTCAGTCTTTCCAATATTATTCTTGTTCAATTCAACAATAATAAATTAAATCAATTGAGATGAATATATAAACATACACGATTATTGGGTGATATAGTTGCTTAGTCCATAACATTAATCCTCTAGTGAGTAATTGCATAATTACTCAATAATAACTTATGTGACATGATATCTAAAATATTTATATGCACAGTTAAATTATATAACAATTTATTTTTTCATCTGGTCTTGATTGCAAGACTTAATTAACTTTTTTTAAAAATCCTAACAAAGTTAAATAAATTACTTATAAATTGTTTTATTTGATTTTTTTTCTCTACTCTATTTATTTGACTTATACTTTTATACATAATCTAATGATACATATATTCTATTAGGATTAAGTGACTTATATAATTTTATTAATTTCTCAAGGAGAAAAAAAGGATTGTTGAATCTTATATGGGAAAAAGTCAAATAAAACCTTCTGGATATGTAAAAGGACAATCGAAGTCACTAAATTTTCAAAAGGACAACTAAGGGCACAGACACTAAATTAACCATGCAACATCCCCAATAACAAGATGCATATTTAACCATTGCATCATCCACATTAACAATTAGAGCGCAACAATTAATCGCAGCAGTATTCTCATTAACCACAACAACATCTCAATCTCATTAACCACTTCGTTGTTAATTTAGTGTGTATGACATTGGTTGTCCTTTTGGAAATTTATCAACTTTGATTATCCTTTTACATATTCAGAAGACTTTATTTGTCTTTTTCTCATCTTATATTTGAAACAACGTGGAATATTTAAGTTAGAAAAATTAGTTTAAAAATAAAATGGTAAGTACTTTAAAGTTATTCATTAAACCATCTCAACTTCTTTAAATTAGTAGGTTATGTTTTTTATTAGGCACGAGAGAGAGTATAAGGCTGCGCTTCTAACTAATTCAACCAAAGTTAATCATACAACTCTTGTTTTCATTCATTCCTCCACCGTCAGTTATACTTTTGTCTTTATTCATTACACACACAGAACGAATAGCTTTATTCAACACACATAAGCACAAAACAACACAAATCGGTGGGCGAAAATTAAAGGTGGCTTTTTTCCCCTCAAAAGACCTTCCTATCAACTAAATTAAAAAAGCCTTTAGATTCTTCTTATTCTCACATTCTTCTTCATATCCGGTCACGTAATAAAGGTAAATTGTTGATCGATGTAGGTTGGGGAAGGTGAAACGAAGAGAGAGAGAAGAACTAAAATAAAAATGGTAAGTTGAGAGGACAAACTCAAAGTTAAATTCTATTTCATTAAGACATACTTCCTCCGATTTTATCAATGATTTTGACTTTCTAGAAAAATTAAGAATAAAAAATCAATCAATTAAATATTTCTATAGCTATATGTTTCCTCAAAACTAATTTACGATACTTATAAACTAATGTATAATCTAATACATGCTACACATATTATAATTTAGTGGTCTAATTTGTTTTTTAACTTCCATAAAAAAGTGAAAAGGTTCCTATATTTAAGATATTTAGGACAGGAAGGAGTACAAAGTAAATAGCTAAATATATAGAATTAGAAACATACATGTTCTATCTGATTTCATATTTGTTGTAATCCACAAGTTTAATATTTGTCTTGTTAAAAAAACCTACCTTTTTCTGATTTCTCTTTCTCAATTTCATTTTAGAAGCTCATTTCTACTCTCTTATAACATAAGGGATGGTTCATATTTAAAATTTTATAAAAAAACTACTATTTACATATTTTAGAAGAGGTAGTAATTAACATTTTTCTATTTGTCTTACTCCTGTGCAGTTTCAATAGTTTGACTTTATATTTTTTCTTTGATATAACTATAGCTTTATTAAAAACTGAACATAAACTATTCATCTTTATCTGTGACTCGATATGATATTCTTAGAAAAAATAAGAAAAGGAAAAGGAGAAAGGAGATAACATTGAAATAAACATCTACCTAATCTTAGGAATTCTTGTGACAATAGTATAACATTCTGTAATATACAAAGCCCCAAGAATTCACAATAAATGATAAAGATTAACACAAAAATAGGTGTCATTCTTATCATTTATCTTCAAAATGGCTTGAAATCTTTCTTGTTTTCATTTCCATCATTATGTGTCCCCTCTTTTCTTGAGATCAAAATGGATTGGGGGGATCACAATCAATACTGCAAGTTTTGGTCCAATGGAGGGAAAAAGGAGGGACAAGAACAGCAAAATTAGAGGGAGAAAGCCACATTTACACACATACATATATGTGAGAGTGGTGGCTTAACAAGACAAAGTTCATAAAAAGACTTGAACCCGTGAAGCTTGCATGTGATGAAGATCAAGACCTGTTATAATCACTCTTCTTGACCCACTCACGTGTCTCATTCCTGGCTTCTCCATCCAAATCTTGCTTAAACACATCATGATTTCTGCCAAAAACCTCCATTATTTTATACTCCAACTTGTGCTCATGATCAAAACAATACAAATTACTATTATATGCACATTCTCATCATTAGTAAAACAAAATATTATTTGGTAATCCTGTTTTAAATGTATGAGTTAGTTGAGGTATTTATAGTGTAAGATTGCAATTTCCTATGCCTTCTCTAATCTTTAATATTTTTTCCTCTGCCAATTGATTCCACATATTCAAGAAGGTTTTCACTAATTAGGATAATGATTGGAGAGATATTTTAAGGAAATCAATACACATTTGCCAAAAATAATTAACTTCAGCAATTTTTTTCATATGTATAAATTAGTTATCTAGCTCGAGCATTTAGAATAGAAGATGTTAATTTTCTTATTCCAAGGAGGAAGTAAGATAGGACAATGGGTATATTTGGACTATGCTTGTATCCAATAGTAGTATTGTGTATAATAATGCAAGGCATGTGTGGTTAGTTGGATGAAAAAAAATGATAATAACCTCACAACTAATTGGAGTTACTCACATGTGATATTGCATTCTTCTTTATTTGACGTGTGGCAAGGCCAATAAACTAGAATTTTACTGCTTCATAAAAAGCAAAAACAAGCTAAATACCATTAGTTTAAAGGGATGTGAGATATTTGATATTATTGTTGTTATCAGACAACAATTATATAAAATAATTCATACGTTTCCTATTTTGAATGATGAAATAAATACCCTGCATTATCAGGAATATTTTTTACATGTACACCTGCTCAGTTATACAACAGTGCAATCAAAGTGCTCTCCTTATATAAACATAACTGTCTCTTGTTTTTTGGCAATACAAAGAAGCCTCTCTGTTTCTCTCTGCTTTTCTCTGTTTCTATCTGCTTTTCTCTGTTTCTTCCTTCTTTTGTTTTTCTTAAATAACATTTCTTCATATAGCAACAATAAAATGGGTGGGTTTACTTTCAAGGGCTTCACATTGATGCTTTTCACTACATTTCTTATCTGGTCTTTCAATTTTGAGGCTTGCATTGCAAGAAGAGGCAAGCATTGGAGGCAAAACAGAGGATCCTCTGCTTCTCTATATAAGAAAGGGAAGGGTCATGGAGGTAATAATCACAATTACAATAATGGAGGAGGATCAAAACCAAAACCAATACCAACACCAAAATCAAAGCCATCACCACCATCACCATTTCCATCAATTCCACCTCCTCCAAGAGATTACAATGGCCGCCGCATTGAATCTTCTACTATATTTAATGTTCTTGATTTTGCAGCCAAGGGTGATGGAAGTTCTGATGATACAAAGGTAAATATGAAAGCATCTTTTGCTTTTAAAGATGTTTTTTTTTTGTGTGTGTTCATTTTGTTAACTCATGTGTATGTGAATTGGGAAGAAAAGGTTAACATCTCTCCATGACATTCATTACTTATGAAGCAATGATAGTTTATGATGTAACATGAAAACACCACATATTTGGTCTTGTTCTAATGTTTGTCAGCTTGTCAAGCTATTCTAGTATAACAGTTAAAGCATTAGAATTCAGAATCCAGCAGAATGTGTTTTGAAATTTGTTTGACATATGAACTGACATAGGTACTAGCATTGCAAGAGAAACTTTGGAAGTTGGGAAAAAAATCTTAGGTTTTGGTAATTGCACCCATGCTTTTTTTTACCCAGAAAGTATTCATCTTTTTTTATTGTTAGGTGAGGTTGTTTGAGAATCACAAGACTAGAATCTTTTCTGGCTGAAACATAATAAAGAGCCAATATGCCATTGTGGCATAAGGGTTTTAATTAGTGTTTCTGTTTTATGTCTTTTTCTCCAATCCATGTCACCATGAATGAAGTTAATAATTGCCATTAAAGAAAGGTTACTCCAAATAGAGATTTTTATAGGTGAAGAAAGCTCATGATTGTGAAATCCATAAAGTTGAAGACACAAGAACAGTTTAAGGAGGTAGGACCCACTTAGAAGAAGGATTCTAGTTAGGACAGTTGCATGATTCCCACAGCAATTATAAGTAACACACATATGTACAACCTAACACTTATCCCTATTGCACTTAATATATACAGTTTACAGTTTAATATAAATAGCTTTAATTTTTTTTACTGCTTTATTTTGTTGGGGTTAATAACTCAAAGTTGAGTTTTTCTAATTAACCTTGGTATAATGTAGGCATTCCAAGACACATGGGCAGCCGCTTGTAAGGTGGAGGCATCAACCATGGTGGTCCCAGCGGATTACGTTTTCAAAGTGGGACCCATCTCATTTTCTGGTCCATACTGTAAACCCAAAATAACTTTTCAGGTAAACAATTCAACCTCAGAACAAAGTTAAGCAATAAAGTGAAGTGAATTTCAATCTTCACAAATTAAATATCATTTACAAATCAATGCAGAAAGAGCACATAATCAGAAACAGTTACAATCTTGTGGCCAGAAAATGCTTGCCATACACATATCATTATAATGTACTATTAATTAAGGGCTCATTAAGTAAACATTTTTTACTGTTACTTTTTTCAATCGAGACTAATGAGAAATGATATTTTGACAGCTTGATGGCACAATTATTGCCCCAACAGACCCAAAATCTTGGAGCAAAGGATTGTTTCAGTGGCTAGAATTCTCAAAACTTGTGGGAATCACAATTCAAGGTAAAGGAACCATTGATGGAAAAGGTTCAATTTGGTGGCAGGACCAACCATATGATGATCCTCTAGATAATGAAGAAAAGCTCATAATCCCTTTAAATCACACAAAAGTTAGCCCACCAATGCCGGTAAACTATTTGTCCTTCTTGATCCTCACTTCTCAGTACCTTTACACAACTAATGAATCTAATAGTTCATACATATGTTCTCCAATTGTGACAGATTCAAAGTGACATGGCTTGGAAAATGCCAAGCATGAAACCAACTGTGAGGACAACCTTATACTCTTTAAGAATTAACTGAATTCTATGAAGGTTTATTCTCTAACATGATGTTTATCTTCTTATTGTTCCTCAGGCTCTCAGGTTCTATGGGAGTATTAATCCAACAGTCACAGGAATAACAATTCAGAACAGCCCACAGTGTCACCTCAAGTTTGATAGCTGCAATGGAGTTTTGGTCCATGATTTGACTGTTTCATCTCCTGGTGATAGCCCCAACACAGATGGAATTCACCTTCAGAACTCTAAAGATGTTCTCATTCACACCAGAACTTTAGCTTGTGGTAAGTTTAATGATCCTTTAATAATTTAGTAATACTAATGGGCTCAAACACGTTTATAAAAATCTCGAATTGAATAAAACAGATAATGAGATGCATATTGTATTGTATTTTATGATCCATGCAAATACTTGGCATTATCTTATCCTATCCTATCCATCCATGGTAATTATGTTCCATTGCCTCAAAGATTGGTAGCCATCGAGTATATGACACGTGTCAAGGCCAAGTCCCCTCACTACATCATCCAATGTGTTTATAAATCTTGTCTTTTTCTGTACATCTTCAGTTATCTTCTTTGTATTTATTTGAACTTCTGCTTCTCATTACTCATTGCCCTCTCTCTTTAATTGAGGCCCTACTTAGATGGACACATAACAAAGGGAAATTCTTAAATACTACTACATCCGGTCCTAAATATAGGACCTAATTGACTTTTTTTGGAGAGATTAAAGTTGCGAAATATGTTATTGAATGATGACATATTTGATATATTTTTAGATTATCCATTAGTTTATAGGTAAAATAAACTAGTTTATGAGAAAAAATTGGGTAAATCAATTTATAATTAACTTATTTTGCTTTTTTAAGGAATTTCTAGAAAAAGTCAATTAGGTCTTATATTTAGGACCGGAGGGAGTAGTATATTTTATTCCCATTAGAATTCATATGAAAGAAGGTACTTTAAAAGGCATACTGAAAATTCAAAACAGATAAAAAAATGAAGAACTCAAAATTGGAAAATACAATGTAGAATGGTAGACCAATGTATGAATGAATTCCAGTGGGCAAGCCAAGGGAAGCTAAGCTCTGCATGTTTAACTGTTGTGCAGGAGATGATTGCATTTCCATACAAACTGGATGCTCAAATGTATTTGTACACAACATAAACTGTGGGCCAGGGCATGGAATCAGCATTGGAGGTCTTGGAAAAGATAACACCAGAGCCTGTGTTTCAAACATTACTGTCAGAGACATCAACATGCACAACACAATGACTGGTGTCAGAATCAAAACATGGCAGGTAAAAAATAAATACGAAATCACAGTGAGATATCAAGCAATAAATGTAACATTAAAAAAAAGTAGCATGGACCTGATGTCATTTTTTACACTGAAACTTATCATTGTAAGCTGCTCACATGTTAGTGACTTTCTAGTGATAACATGTTATGAGGAACCCTACCCCATAAGCTAGTTGTTTAGGTGGAAGTGGGACATTGAGCATCCCATACCACTCAATATTTGACTGAAGTATCACATACCACAAAGTTTTCATCACTTTTGCATCTTAGTTTTATTGCACTTGTGATTATATCCAAGTACTCAGTTTGAGCTCTAATGAATTATTAAACAACTTAATTAATTTCAGGGTGGATCAGGGTCAGTACAAGGGGTTTTCTTCTCAAACATACAATTATCTGAAGTGCAACTACCAATAGTGATTGATCAATTCTACTGTGACAAGAGATCATGCTCAAACCAATCATCAGCAGTGGCTCTTGCAGGAATCAACTATGAGAGAATAAGAGGGACTTACACAGTTAAACCAGTACACTTGGCATGTAGTGATAGCCTGCCATGTGAAGATGTTTCCTTCACCTCAATTGAGCTACAACCACATCAAGAAAATTACCACCTTTATAATGATCCCTTTTGCTGGGAGGCTTATGGTGAACTGAAAACTCCCACATTACCACCTCTTGGTTGTCTTCAGATTGGGAAGCCTGCCCAAAGTCATGCTCAGACTGAAAATGATTTATGTTAATCTTAGATAATCACTTTACTACATTAATTAGAAACTTAGATATAAAGAATATATGTATACTATATATATGAAAGGTCCTTTATAATAATAGATAATCACTTCTATTAATATATATTTGTCCTTCCATTTACTATTTGATTTAGTAGAAAATATGATCAAAATATACAAATTTAGAATTGTGGCCATGAAATCAAAGAGTAAAAATTTTAGACAAAAAAAAGAGTACACAGAATGAAACTCGGTAATCCGAAGTCTGATTGTATATATAAAACCTACTTTAGAAGTGGAATTCATAGTGAAGAATCTCCAAATTTCATTCCAGGAAAACCAAAAACTCAGAAAGAGACACCAAATTTGGTCATATATTAGATAAGACGACTGAGGACAACAAAATGAATTATATGTGACAATATTTACAAAAAAACTCATCCATACACACTCACCTATGTATACTAAAAATATAATTAATTGCACTATTAACAAGTCATGGTATACTCCATTTAGTCCTTTTTTGGCACAAAGAAAGAAAATAAATGTGTTACTTAGCATAAGGATGAATGGCAATTTCCCTAAATATCTCTCTTCAAACAATTACATAGAAGATGTTCATACAAGAAACCCAACTATAAAAGTGCGTTTGGGCATGAAAAATAAATTAAGATTGGAGGAGTATATTTGAAATGATAATAATCCCTTCTAATTCATGTATTAAGAATCAAAAGAAGTATAATACATTGCTATCCAAAAAACGTATAATACATTTCTCAAATTCTATGTGATGATTGAAAAATAGTGCCTTTATACCAACAGAATGCTAGTACTTACTATATATACGATGCAAATAACCGAATTACAATTGTATCTTGTATGGAGGGTTGAGGAGTGTGTATAACAATATACTTTCTCCGGTCATAAATATAAGATCTAGTTTCTTTTTTTGAAATGTCTAAGAAAGTTATATAGGTCATTTCTATATTAATTTACCTAGTTTATTTGACTTATAAACTAATACATAATCTAATATATTAAATATATCATGATTAACTAACTTATTTTACTTCCTTAATCTCTCTAAGAAAAATCAATCGGCTCATATATTTAGGATCGGGTGGATATGTACTAGGCATAGGTATCTTCCTTGATTTTAGAGACAATCACATTCAAGGTGATGTGAACACTAAATGTGAAGCGTCTATCTTGTGAAGATTCAAACTTTGGTTGACTAAGACCGACTTCTTCCACTATACTGACTTCTATCCTAATTATAATAAGGATATATTTGGGACTTGGGAGGTGAGCTTGGTTTTAAATGTTAAACAACATTCTATTTATTCTCAAATTTTCTTTAAATTATCCCTAAGAATACTCTTCAACAATAAACAAGTAAGAGAGTGGGTTGGGGACTTGGGGGCAAGGTAGATTCTTAGGCTGCATTGGTAGTATTGTGGCATTAATTAAGTTATCCTACATTCTTAATTTAATTAAACTAGGTAAATATTTCATATTTTTAGGACAGAAGGAGTACCCAAGTACCCAACACTATTGTGTATTTGTGTGTATTATCTGGAGATTCTTTAGCCTTGACTGAAGCCCAATAGTCCATAAAGCAGTTAGTAAGAGCCCAATAAGATAATAGTCATAGACACGAGGGAGGCAGGGATCACTTATTTAGTTCAATAAAAATAGGTTTTGTTTTAACCAATACAAAATGGCATTCATTGACACTTCTCCAGCCCATATATCCCTTTTTGGGCCATCATCATTAGCAGATGTGTTGCCTTCTATTGGGTAAGTAAATTCTCTTTTCATTGGTTGAATAATACTTAAGGGCTACTGGGCTAGGTTCAATTGCATACTTTTCTTAAGGGAAATTTGCATTCTAGTCTTTGGGAAGGGAAATTATTACTTGAAGGTCCCTACACATTCCAAAATAATTATCAAGTCCCTTGGGCCTTTCCTGCAATTATTTGCTTATGTGCAATGACTATTTTGCCCTTATGAAAGCATAAAAACCCAAAACATGCACAAGATAAAAGTCAGGGACTTGCTACCGCGGGTGTGCCTACTTGCTACCGCAGGCTTGGGGACTTGCTACTGAGACGTTAAGTGACCAACATTCCCTCCCAAGTGTCATTCATATCTGAGGGCCCTTTAATAAAGTCAGTGACCACTTTTTGTTATTCCCCCGATATGTGCTACACCATGTTTTTCAAAAACCATTTTATTCACATGGGATAAGAGGGACTAGTCAGGGATGTAAGTGAAATTCTACATGAATGATTAATTTATGTCAAGTGTGAGTATTTGCATTTCATCATTTCTAAAGGGAGATTGGTACTACACATCCGCTGACATGTTACTACAGACAGGTCTGGACCCAGTTACTGCAGGTTTGCTGATCTGTAAACACAGTAACAAGTCCCATGCCTGCGGTAGCAAGTAGGCACACCCGCGATAGCAAGTCCCTGACTAGTCCCTCACATCCCAAGTGAATAAAATGGTTTTTGAAAAACATGGTGTGACACATATCGGGGGAATAACAAAAAGTGGTCACTGTCTTTATTAAAGGGCCCTCAGATATGAATGACACTTGGGAGGGAATGTTGGTCACTTAACGTCTCAGTAGCAAGTCCCCAAGCCTGCGGTAGCAAGTAGGCACACCCGCGGTAGCAAGTCCCTGAATTTTATCTTGTGCATGTTTTGGGTTTTCATGCTTTCATAAGGGCAAAATGGTCATTGCACATAAGCAAATAATTGCAGGAAAGGCCCAAGGGACTTAATAATTATTTTGGAATGTGTAGGGACCTTCAAGTAATAATTTCCCTTCCCAGGAACTAGAATGCAAATTTCCCCTTTTCTTAAAGGCATAAAATACATGCAATTTAATCCTAATTATCAATTTATCTTGGAGTTTGTTTGAACTAATTTAATGGAAGAAATGCTAGATTTTATCTACTCCTTTTCAAAGATTCTTGAAAAAAAAGTTGTATTTTTCTCTCTTTTATCATAATAAATATTGATAATATTTTTTGAAAAAAAGAATTAACTTCAAATATCCAACTAACTTTTATATGTTTTTTTCAAGAAATGTGTTTTGACTACTAGACTCTTATTATAATAACGACCCTACTGAAGGGATTACTCAACATTACTTAATGGTCACCTACAACACAAAAATACAAAAAACTTAAATTTATAATAAATATAAAGAAGAGAAGAGATAGATGAAGAAGAAAAGAACACAAGAACAAGAAGGAAGATATTGAAATGGGCTTAGGACACAAGAGGGGGGATGAATTGTGGCCTCAAAAACCAGATTAAACAAAGACACAAACACCAATTCTTTTATACTGGTTCGGTCTAACTCTTGACCTACGTCCAGTTCTCAATCCCTTGATTGAGTTCCACTAATCCACAGATATTCAACAGGTTCACCTGCAACCTTTACAACCACAAGTTTTACGGGATCACTTGCAACCTTACAATCACAAGTTTTACGGGCTCACTTGCAACCTAACTTACTCCCCCTTACCACCTGCAAGGGTTCAACCTTTACAAAAAGGATTTACTACAAAGTTCACTTAATGAACAGATTGTGTTACACACTTAAGTACAAATGATTCTCTCAAGAATTCTCTCTAAGAATATTACAACTCTAAGATCAGAGAGTAGAAGATAAGAAGAATGTAGACTACAATATCTCAGACAATAAGTTTGTTGTTCTTCGTCTCTTTTCTATGAATGTTGAAGATATTTCTTTTATACTCAGCTTCCAACACTCAATGGCTTGTGCGGCAATTTGAAATATGTCCGTTTGAA
This sequence comes from Mimosa pudica, assembly GCA_029929735.1. Classification (NCBI taxonomy): domain Eukaryota; kingdom Viridiplantae; phylum Streptophyta; class Magnoliopsida; order Fabales; family Fabaceae; genus Mimosa; species Mimosa pudica. The sequence continues at coordinate 5,026,062 of JAKELP010000017.1, read as the reverse complement.
TATAGCCATTGATGCCTTGTTAACGTTGAGAAGTACATCTTCATTAATGCTTAGCAGGGTTGACTTTGCTTTTAATTAATTCTGCACAGAGGACTTTTGAAAAGTAACTCTGACATCTCTGCTCTAGCAAAAAGCAATTCTGACACCTGAGCATTGTACGGTCTCTGACTCTTATACTTGTTATCGGATGGATCTTAGCTACCGGAAGCCAAGACTTCGTTCTGCAAGCTTTAGTGCAAGTGTAATACAAGAGTGTTCACTATCGGATGCATATTTGCTATCGGTAGTGAGTCTAAGTTCTGCACTCAAATGTTAGTCCAACAGAATAATATAATCAAGTGCAATGTGAAGCATTTTTGCTATGAGAAACTTATCCTACTTAGACTAGGTTACATAGGATCGGACTTAGTGTTCAATTGACTTCCGCTATCGGATGCATACTACATCTGCAAGCGCTAGTTACGTTGTTTTTACTCTAAGTCATCCGGTTGTGATTTTACATCCGATTTTATTCTAACTTAGGATTTACCTTCCATCTAATTCTTCCTAAGTGTTCATTATATTCTTTCATATTTTAGTCTTCATCAAAACTTAAGATTCTAACAGATATGAGAGGAATAAATTATCATTTTTTCTTGTGATTTAATGGTACCAAATGCTGTATACATGACCTATATTTATAGGCTCCAAGTCATTGAAGACTATACATGAAGTTAAAAAGAGAATTACGATGAAGTTTATGACATTAGAAACTCCTTACATGCAATTCATTGTATGGTTACAAAGTAAATGACATTTAGAAGAAAAATAATCCTAGCAGAAATATAAAGATGAAGATTTTTTGGACATTCATTATATAATATTACATTTCATAACAATCCTCCTTAAATGTCCATAATATTGTGTCTCATTAAAACCTTACTAAAAAAAACTCATTTGGAAGAAACATGGGAAAGGAAAAAGAGTACACAATATTTATTGAAGGTGCCTCATTTCTTACTAGGAAATCCCATTTGGACAAAACGTAGGTTAAGGAAAAAAGAGTGCAACACAACAATTTCCCCCTGATAACAATCACTTTATCGCTTTAAATCTATGCATTCTAATACTAAACACCACTTTTTCAAATGTTCTTGTTGGTAATGCCTTGGTAAATATATCTGCACGGTTGTCACATGAGTGAATTGTTTCATTGATCGTCATGAAACAATTGTACCTCTAGAAATAAAAAAAAACTATTTCTGATTTACCATTATGTGGATCTGATAAAAATCTTGCATCTGCATAACCAACCAATTGTGATATATATTTGTTAGAATAAAAATCTCATATCACTTGTCCCTTAAAGATATCGGAATATATATTTGATTCCATTCCAAAGCCTTCTTGTGGGGTAAGAACTAAATCTTGCCAATAAATTTACAGCACAATATCAGGACATGTTGAATTTGCATGATACATTAATGCATATATAATACTAAGATACAGTACTTCTGGACCTACAAGTTTTTCTTTTTCCCTTTTAAGGCGAAAATAATTTGTTTCAGTGTCAAATGATCTTACAACTATTGGAGTTGTCAATGGATGCGTTATACATATAAAATCGCTTTAATATTTTCTCAAAATAAGTTGATTGATAAAAAAGAATTCCATTTGTAAGGTGCTCAATTTTTAATCCCAGACAAAACTTTGTTCTTCCAAGATTTTTCATTTCAAATGGTTTCTTCAAACAATCAACTGCTATGAGAAGCTCTTCAAGAATTCCAATTATATTCAAATCATCCACATATACAACAATTATGACAGACTTTGATCCATTCCTTTTTATAAAAGCAAATGGGGAAATTGGATCATTTTTATAACTTTCTTTCAACAAACATTCTCTTAGATAGTTATACCGCATTTTTCCATATTGTTTCAATCCGTATAAGGATTTCTGTTTTGTTCATCTACAAGAAGACATGAGATTCATTTTGAACACTTTTTAAAACCTTTCTCACGATATTGTTGCTGCAAGAGTAATTTGAAGCATGAAAGGTGGAGAAGGTTTTATCTAATACGTCCTCATCTGTAATCTTTTCGCCACTCAATTTCAATTGATCACTTATTTTAAAAGCTGTTGAATTATATTCACTCGCAGTTTTAAAATTTCGTAACCTCACGTGAATCCACTCTTAACGGACTTTTGATAAGATCACAAGTTTTTTATGTTCATATCTCCCTTTCAAATCGTTCCACAACTCTAACGGATCTTTCACCGTTAGATATTCAACTTTCAACTCTTCATGAAGATGGTGGAGAAGGAAAATAATGATCTTAGTCATATCTTGGTTACTCACTTCTTTTCCAGTTAAAATAACATTTCTAAGACCATTAGCATTCAAGTGGATTCCAGCATCCAACAATGTCAAGAGCTTCGTTGCTTAGAGCTTCATGCTGATAGCGTATAATAAAAATAAAGAAGAGAAGATGGTAAAAGGAGAAGAAAAGAACACGAGAGCAAGAAGGAGTATATGAGAGAAAGAAGCTATCACTTTCACTTGTGATTCAATAGTACCAAATGTCATGCCGATGATTTCTATTTATTGGCTCCAAGTCACTGAAAACAATGCATGAAGTTAAAAGAGAATTAGTATGAAGTTTATAACATTAGAAACTTCTCCCACATATGATTCATTGTGAATTTACAAAGTTAATGATATTTAAAAGAAAAAGAATTATAAGAGGAATATAACGATTATCGACATTCATTGTATTATAATACTCCCTCCGGTCCTAAATATAAGACCTAATTGACTTTTTCTAGAAAATCTTTAAATAAGCAAAATAAGTTAATTATAAATTGATTTACCTAATTTTTTCCTTAAACTAGTTTATTTTAACTCTAAACTAATGGATAATCTAAAACTATATCAAATATGTCATCATTTAATAACCTATTTCGCAACCTTAATCTCTAAAAAAAAAAGTCAATTAGGTCCTGTATTTAGGACCAGAGGTAGTATTATATACTCCCTCCGGTCCTAAATATAAGATCTAATTGACTTTTTTGAAAAATCCTAAAAAAAGCAAAAATAAGTTAATTATAAATTGATTTACCTAATTTTTTCCCTTAAACTAGTTTATTTTACTTATAAACTAATGGATAATCTAAAAATATATCAAATATGTCATGATTTAATAGACTATTTTGCAATCTTAACCTCTCCAAAAAAAAGTTATCTAGGTCCTATATTTAGGACCGGAGGTAGTATTATACTCCCTCCGGTCCTAAATATAGGACCTAGATGACTTTTTTGAAAAATCCTAAAAAAAAGCAAAAAATAAGTTAATTATAAATTGATTTACTTAATTTTTTCTCTTAAACTAGTTTATTTTACCTATAAGCTAATGAATAATCTGAAAAAATATCAAATATGTCATTATTTAATAACTTATTTCGCAACCTTAATCTTTCCAAAAAAAAGTTATCTAAGTCTTATATTTAGGACCGGAGGTAGTATTTCATAATAAGATTTTTTTTTTGATCATAATATTTCATAATAAGATTGAGATTGAAAATTTTTGTAAAGTGTTTGGTGCTCTCATCGTGGAAGCTTCCAAAGAAATAGATCCACACATTAAAATTAAAATGAAAATGAAAAATGGCATAGAAAGTAGAAATCAAAGGCGGTAAACATTTGTGGTACCCTTGTCTTTTGCAAAAAAAAAAAAAAAGTTTACCCTTGTCTCCTTATAAATTCTCTCTTCTCTTCCTTCATTCATTCATTCATTCCTTCCTTCATTTGATTTCATTTCTCCCAACCTTTTCTCTTCAAGGTTTCTCCTAAATTCAGATCCATACCCACATCTTCATCTTCATCATTTTTATGCATTCAGTCATTGATCCATGTTTTGTATTACCTAAATCACAGCTTTTATCCTTTCTTTCATTTTTTTTCTATGTGAATTTCGAGATCCTTATGATTCATTGCCTGATCTCCTTATTTCCGGATCCACCTCTTCAGATCCTTTGGGTTTTCCATGTTATGAGTCTCATTGGATCTGAAATCTGTGAAATTTTTTATGTTTAATCTTTTTTATGTGATGGGAACGATTGTATGATTTGATTAAATTTGCTTAAAGTTTGTTTTTTGGCGCGAGATCTGGCCGAATTCTTAGGAACGTACTCAATTCTTGTCCGAACGATGTTAGATTGATGTGTTTTGGAGGAAATTTGTGGGCTTTTTGAATGGGTTATTGTGTGATTTTGGTTTGATTTGATATATGTGGTATGTGTTATGATATGATTTGATGTGAATGTGTGTAGGGATCGAAAGGCTGAAGGAGAAATGGGGTTGACATTCACGAAGCTTTTCAGCCGGCTTTTTGCCAAGAAGGAAATGAGAATTCTGATGGTGGGTCTTGATGCTGCTGGTAAGACTACCATCTTGTACAAGCTGAAGCTTGGTGAGATTGTCACCACAATCCCTACCATCGGTAAGCTTTTTCCAATCTCTTATTATTTCTTATTCATGTCATCATTTCAATAATCATAATAATATATGGTTGTTATAAGTTTTTGCTGTTGATCCTTTAAGCATTTTATGTATATTTGTAAATTGTATCAGAGTAATACAACAACAAAGCCTTGTCCCAATCCCAGTATGAGGGGTCGGCTACATGGATCATGCAACACCATTGTGCTCGATCATTCACCAATTTATTTAATATTAATAATAAGTTAATAACGGTTTTTGTTAAGGGGCTTAGGTAAATGCATCTTTTATGATGAAATACAGCCTGCTTATATTAATGAAGGAATTTGTTTGAGAGTAAATATTTAGATTCCAAATAGTGTTGGTTGTTTTAGATGTGACCTGGTAGCTGATGCTTGATATGAGAGCTTGTTGTGATCATTATGTATATGATTTCAATCAAATGTGATATTGTTTTTGACAATATGTTCACATAAATTTTACATCATTGCATCAGATTTGGGGTATGCTCTATTTTCTAAAGCTTATTGCTTCACCTACTAATTATCCTCCATGTTTGCTAGATTTTTGAGGATGAGTATTGTGGCATGATTCTTCACACATGAATACTATATCATTCACATTGCAATACATTTTCTTGGGTCTTGTGTTGGGGAATGATTTTATCATATTAATTCCGAGGTTGGATTCTTTAATTTGTTATGTGAGTGAGTTTTGGCCTTGTAATTAAATACTGTTGTTAGAATTGGGGAAGAGTACAGTGAAAAGGAGCAAACCACTGAACATGGCTGTATATCGATATATTTAATAACTGTCTTTTCTTTCGCTGCTAAGTAAGGCTGAATTTGTTATTCACCTTGTCTTTCAGGGTTCAATGTGGAGACTGTGGAATACAAGAACATTAGCTTCACTGTTTGGGATGTTGGGGGTCAAGATAAGGTGAAAACTTTGCTTTTAGCTTTTGTGCATTCTTATTATTACATTCCATATGTTCATTGTGTGCTCCAATTGTGTTCGCCATAAATCTACCTAATATGTCTATGTTTTTATATTATGAAGGCACTTTGGTTTTGTGTGATATTTGTATTGGAGGCCAGTGGTTGATTTTGTATGTTTTCTTCTGCAGATTCGTCCCCTATGGAGGCATTACTTCCAGAACACACAGGGTCTTATCTTTGTTGTAGATAGCAACGACAGAGACAGGGTTGTTGAAGCCAGAGATGAGTTGCATAGGATGTTGAATGAGGTACTTAAATCTTAGCTTGGGTTTTATGTCCATGAAGTAGATTCATGTTTAGGGTAAATTATGGAAATCTCTCATAAGTTCTGTTGTGTGGAGGGCGAATTTTAATTTATTTACTAAAAATTCCTTCCATTGCTAAATGGAAGGTAAATATATGGGGCAGAAGTCTATAACTGAACTGAATGAAATTTGAGGTAGATTCTATTTTAAAGAAATTTGTGTAATCTCTGAAAAGTGAAAACAGAGAGGTGATTCATGTTCTATGAAGCTCAAGAGTTTAGATTTGTGGGAATTAAGAGAGTAGTTAGGTCTAACAAATATTTTGGTTAATACCAAATAAAAAATTCTTCATAAATGGTTGTTGATCAGACATTTTCTTGAATTCCTTCCTGGTCTTGAACTGATGAAATTGTTTCTTGTTTTTACTGAGAGTTTTTATTAAAACTCACTTCCATTTAAAATTTTGACTATTATTTCAGTGACTTATCTTAGTTCGGATGTTTGGTTATGCTGTGAATAATGCTTAGCAACTGACTTGCATTTTGGAGTCGGATAAATAGTTTTCTTTTTACTTGTCAAGCTCCTGGGAACGATTGGTTTCCTTTATTGTTATCCATCTATAGCTTCTCATTCTTTCTGGTTATTTTATATAACCAGCGAAAAAACAATGTTTATATTTCGTTTTTGTTTGTTTCACCTTATTCATCATAGGATGAGCTGAGAGATGCAGTTTTGCTTGTATTTGCCAACAAACAAGATCTTCCCAACGCAATGAATGCTGCTGAGATCACTGACAAGCTGGGTCTCCACTCTCTCAGGCAGCGCCACTGGTATGTATATTTGCCATGGTTTTTCTACATAATATAGAAAAGCTTCTATTTCCGAATGGTCTAACAAGGTCTCCTTGTTCTTCCAGGTACATTCAGAGCACCTGTGCTACCTCTGGAGAAGGCCTTTATGAGGGTCTGGATTGGCTCTCCAATAACATTGCCAACAAGGTAAAAGTGCTTCCACTCTCTCTTCTTTCAGACATTGACGTACAATATGTGAGCTTTCACTGTGCAATGTATGCTCATATGTTGCTTTCTTATATATTTCAGGCCTAATGTGTTTGGGAGTTACATTTTGGAACAGCAATTCTGGATGCAGGGGTGAATATTATCTAGTTTTTTTGGGGTCTTCTTCTGAGACTAATTCCATATGTGTTTGCTTGTCAGCGGTTTTAGGATTATATTTCGTAAGGCTAAAATTGTTGTAGTGGGAATTTATTTCGTGGATTATGTAATTTGTAATACTTGAGATTTTCATTGGATTTGGATGCAAGGTATGTAACTTGAAACTAATCCAAAACTTGTCTTATACATGCCTATAAATCTTATGCACTTGCCCCTCCCACTCATGGTTGAAAAGCGAAAAACATTCGCATAATTCACATAGTTCTTAAAAACACTTCTATAACTCGATCTATTTCGAAAACTCAATCCTTTGGACCACAACACTCGTTTGTTTCCTATTATTCTGTGTTTGGAACATTGTGTCCAATCCTTCATATCGAGGTTGCTTTGTTGCTTTGGTTCCACATCGGTTAAATATTCACTCCGGTCCATAATATAAGAGCTTAGTCGTCAAAACTTGCTTCTTAAGAAAATATGTGAAAGTTGGTTGAATGTGTGAAGTTAATATTTTTTTCCAATATTGCTTTATTATGATATTTTTAAGAGAGAGAAATACATAAACATTAAATATTAAAGAGAGTTAGAAGGGTAAGGTAGAAAAAAACACATTAAATGTGAAGAAAATGTGAGATGAACTCTTATATTTTGGATTAAAATCATTTAAAGTTTGGCTCTTATATTACGTACCAGACAGGTAAGCTCGTCCGCTATGAGGTCTGAGGTTATGAGTTCAAATCAATCTCTTTGTGAAAAGTTGCTGTAACATTCTGTTACTAATTCCCTAATTAACCTAGGATATCTTTTTTTAATTCAATTATCTCTTTACTAACTATGATAGAAAATGGATTTCCATAATATCAATGTCCTATCATAGTTAGAAAAGGAATTTTCTAATGATTAAATATCAATGTTACAACTTGGTTATCAGTATTTGGTTTACGATAACCTTGGACTGTGCTGCATTGCATATAGATTGGCAATATACATATGATAGTTTCCCTTCCTTTTGTGCATGAATATCTGTCCTTTTGAGAGGAATATCACTCATCCCGTGGTGGGGAGAGAGTGATAAGAGCAATTGAATAGGTATTGTGGAAAAATTGAGATGAATATAGTAAGAATAACTATATAAATAAAGTAATTGATAAGAGTTTAGGAAGAATTGTAATATTAGGGCTTTTAGGGGAGAATTACAAAAATACCCTTCTATCTTTGTTTAATTACCTACACATTTTAAATCCTACCTTATTCTAAATTTTGATATAGATTCATATACCAACTTACCTATTTTCTCTCATCATAGTATTTCCTATGCCGTAGCATATTTTTAAAAAGAGTTTTAATTTAAGACTCAAATTTTAACTATTTTCCTTTAATTTCCAAAGAAAATAGGCATATTATCTTCTTTAAATGTAATTATCCCCATTTACATATTTACAATGCCTTCTAATTAAATAGTAATATCCAAATGCCTTAATTAATTTCCTATTATCTCTAATTGAAATTTTGGGATGTTACAGTTGCCGTTGGTAAAATCCAATTTCCCTTGAAATATGCTAGCTGGTGTAGTGTTTAACGTATAGGATGATTGAGTCGGCTGTTTTGTCCCCAGACTTGATAGAAACCTAGGGACAATGTTACATTATCACATGGTTGCATGAGAGTTAACTAAGTAAAATGGAACAAATTGCGCTGATGGCGGAAAAAACATATCTTTATAGAATGTCCTTTCAAGTCAGCTGGAATTTGCATGTCCACCTCAAGCATATCATTAATATAAAAAATCCTCCGTGAGGAATGTCCACTAAACAAGAAATTTTTGGAATTCTCTATAGAAATTCCATTTAGTGCAAAGGCATAAAGAAAGGTTAAGTTGTATAGTCAGTGCACACCATTTGTTTTAGCCACCATATTCATGTATGTCTTCAAATGGGAAAAATCACACATAAAAAGAAAATGGGAAAGATCACAATCAACTGATCAAGGTACCCTTCTCCTTTTTTGCATCTTCGGTCTACGATTAATACATTGATGGATTGATGGATTATTCAGGCTGTCCACATTTTCTCCCTTCTCGAATCACATCGCTATCATCAATTAATGTAAGAAGAATTTGCTCACTGGTCCCTTCACCAAAATCTAAAAGGCAAATTAATTTGGACATTAATTTGTTGCTTCTATCATTATCATATATACAAAAATGATGTACCTCTTATTTTCCTTTTTTTAAAACAAAAATTTTAGGTGTGTTGGGTCCTGTGAGCTCACAAGGATAGAGGAGGCCTGCCAACAATTTCTTTACATCGATAGAATTTGAACCAACAACTTTATGATTATGAGTTCACCTTTTATCAACTGAACCAACATTCTCTTGACCTTATTTCCTATTTCCTTGGCTCTACTTCCATCAAACTTTAGCTGTAGTTTTTATTGGGTCAAGTATTAACTTTAGGTGTATAACTTCTCATCTTTTTAAATAAAAAAATGAGAAGTATTATCAGTGGATCATGAGTTAGGTGTCTGCCCTTGGATTGGGTTGAGCCCAAACCCCTTCCTAAAGTTTTTGTATAAGAAAAAAAACAACTCAAACTACTTATGTCCAAAGAAATATCAAAATGTTACTTGCTTATTTTAATTACTCCTATTTAAGGGTATAAATATAACTCAATGTTCATGTAGTTGGGTTGATTAGGTAAATACAGAGTTGGTTCTCATTTCAATTTTTCTCGTTGGATTTCCCAGTTAGCTTGTGATATTCCAAAACCATCGAATTTTCAAACCACAGCCTAGTTCGCCGCCACTTCATTTAAACCAATGACCAAACAACAATTCAAATCAAACTTATCCATAATGAGTTTTCCTTCCTAAAAACAAATATTGGATTTATCAACAATTTCATAATTAAATGGAGTAAAAATGAAAAATTTTGACAATATAAGATTAATCACACTAAAATATTTTCATTTAAGTATTTTTTTCAATATTTAATCATAGATTAACCATTTAAAATTATTAAGTTAACATTTTCTGTTAAGTAAAACTAAAGATATTAACAAAAAAAAAATTAAAAGTGTACTTTTTAAACATAAAAGACTATATTGAAACTTGATGAAAATATGAGTGATTAAAAGTATATAAAGCGAAAGGATAATTAATTACTCCTCTTCTCCTACTTAAAGAGGAGGGAGAATGTTTCATTTAGTTTTATTTATAAGCTATCATTAATTTTTTTTATATGAATGCATAATTTGAATACAGTCTTGTAATTTGATATAATTATATTTACCAGCTCAACCAACTACCCATTGGCATAAAATGCACAATTTTACCCTCTATAAATTTGAATACATAATAATTAGTGAGATTTAAGATTTTCCTTAATCTATTTGAAATATATTGGAAGTAGTACCTTATAAACATGATTATTTGAGTATGTACAAAAACACTAAATAAAAAAAAGGATAATTAGTACACTCATTGCATTTCTTTTTTTTTTTTATATAGAAATTTTAGGAAGGGGTTTGGGCTCAACCCAATCCAAGGGCAGGACACCTAACTCATGATCCACTGGGGTCTGTCCCTGTGGGCTCTGGAGCATGACCAACAGGCCTTTATTTCTGTCCACCTAACTCATTGCATTTCTAATTTCTACGTTGATTATTCCCCCGCATCTTTAGGTCATCCAAGTCTCCCAAGAAATGTAAATAAATCATTGACATGGACTACACAAAGATCACATAATCTTATCATTCCCAAAGAATCTTGAAAGTGAATAATTATTTCACCCAAGCAACAGCTTTTAATTTTTCAATGATGGAGAGGGACCTGATGTAGTAATTCATAACATAATAAATAGATAGCCATTAAATTAAGGTATACAAACACTTTCAATCTTACAATTACATCTACAGTCATGGATCCCACATATTCTGAAGCTGAGAGAAATATGGACCAAAATCATGCTGATTCTATATATCATCTGGCTTTAGATATTGGTGGTAATTCTTTAACTTCCTTTTTATTGTTATGCACTGAATTACTACTTTCTTTTTCAGAGTTTAGTAGCATATATTTTTTTTTTTTGTTTTTCTTCATTTCTATTCTCAGTATTTACTTTTATGCTTTCTGGGTCACACTTGCTTGCCTGCAAATTCAAAAGCTTCATTCAAAGTTTCAGTTTTTATTCAAAGTTGTGTGTTGGGCAGGTTCTGTTATCAAGCTTGTTTATTTCACAAAGGACAATAATGGTCATTCTGATGATGGTAAGGAGGATATATGTGTGTATGTATGTGTGTATCTGTGTGTGTGTGTGTGTGTGTGTGTGTGTTTGTGTGTGTGTGTGTCTACTGGAATGTTCTATTTCACTAGACTATGTTGCTTTGTATCTATTGAAGTTGACTTTTTTCTTATAATGTTGTTGGCAGAATCTGAAGAAAGTGGAAGCTGTAATGCTCTCAAAGGGAAGCTCAATTTTAAGAAGTTTGAAACAAGCAATATAGATGATTGTTTAGAGTTTATTCAATCCATGAAGCTTCATCTTGGAGGTATGTGTAAGTGCAGAACTATATTTATTTGTGTTTGGAACCATTCAATGTAAGTAAATTTGGGGATTCTTTGGTCCTTGAATCTTTCTGAATTGTACTAAATTTTAGTAAGTGGCCTATTCTAGGTTAATAGAATAATCTCCCTACCAGGCTGATGAATGATCTCTCAAATTTGCAGTGCCCTAATTTGGCTGAGTGAAATTTGTATTTTTTTTTCTTGTAATTTGAACAAAATCTGATTTCTTTTACTTCTCTATTTTTTCTTCACATGTGCCGACCCCACCTAGTTGAAATTAGGCTCTGTTGTTGTTGTTGTTGTTGTTGTTGTTGTTGTTGTTGTATCTCTTTGCGTTTCTCCTGTCTCAATGTTGATTCAAACACGTGACATGTGGGAGACCCCTTTTCCTCAAAAACCAACCTGGCACTTAGATAATGACGTTTACTTAAATCTCTATCTATCTGGTTGAAGATGTTATAATTGTTCATCTTGATCTGATTTTGCCAACTTTATAGTTAGAAAATTTGTTGTTGTTTGTCTTTTGACAAGAAATAAGAAACAACACAGTGGCGGGGGATTTTAGTATTTTGTAGGAAGTCTTGGGCTGGAATTTTCATCCTCTTGTTGGAGCAAATAGCGAAGACTATAAACTATAAAGATTGATTCATTTGTATTTTAAACTCTAGTCCACTCTGAAGGAAACTAAATATTTTTTATGTCTGTTACTTTTGTTTTTGTTTTTTACTTTGAATATTTCTGCTGCTCCAAGCAAACAACTTTTAACTGAGACTGAATTCAGGGAGTCAACAGCAGGATGGTCCTGAAAGGCAGATAACAGCTATTAAGGTAATCAAATCAAGTGGAAATATTGGAATATAATCATGAAGAATTATCAGTAGTTCCCATTTCAATTTAGCCAATTTGATTTAATGAAGATCTATCATCTAAAAACCCACTTATTGTAAAAAAAGGGTTAGCCCAGTTCTAATCCCTACTTGGTGAGGGTGCTGGGGAAGGGAATATACTAGGTAGTCATACCCCTGCTTTATGCAGAGAGGCTGATTCAAACTCATGACCTCAGACTTCATGGCAAGCGAGCTTACAACTGAGCCAAGCTGGCCTTTCATCTAAATATCTTTGAACTCAATGTTTTCATCTGCTTTGAACTCCATGTTTAGGTAAACAATCTTTATCCGTACTTTTTGTTCATGGTTTCTTCAGTGTATATATTGTAATTTATTCCGATTAAGTGATTATAAATTGAAATAAAATCACTAGTTTATACACTAAAGTGTAGTTTCAAATGTGATTGTTTCGTTTAATGTCTATATATTTACATTATTTCATAAGTTACCAAAACTAACGTTATGTATTTACCCAATTCTAACTGATGTGGATAAAAGAAGCAGTGATAGTGACAATTCTAGTTACAATAATGTTATTCTCAAAATTTGAAAAAACATTGCTGAAAAGGCAACAGGTGGGGGGGCATACAAATATGCAGATCTTTTCAGGGAGAGACTTGGGATCAGTCTTAAGAAGGAAGATGAAATGGATTGTCTTGTAGCTGGGGCAAATTTTCTGCTCAAGGTAAATATCCTTGAACCATATGCAAATTCTTTTATCTAGTTAGTGCAGAATATAATTCAAACTTCCTTATAATTTTAATTATTGACTCAACCCTATGAATATGATTATATTTTTTGAAATCATTTTCCAATGTTACAAAAGAAGAAAATTCTATTGTCCCCAAGGACTGTTTGTGTATGCGGATAACTGTAAAATTTGGACAATACACAATGCACTTGATGTAGCAAGTTGAACTTGTAATCTAAAAACTTTGGTGAACACACCTTGTCCTTGAACATGAATGACATTTGATTTATGTTGATGATTTATTTATTTTACTGAACTCAATAAACTAGCACATACTAAATGATCTAAAATAAGGGATTTCTACATAGACTGACATAAATATCTTATCAGTCTGCAGCTCCATGATTTTGTAGTAAACTGAAGACATAATATATATGCTACTGAATTGCAATTTCAATAACTCTAATGTTTTGGTTTTTTCTTTTCTTGAAGACAGTTGTAATTCTTTTTTAGGAAGTATAGTTGACTTGATTGAAGTTTAAACATGGTTTTTCATCAAAATATGTTTCAGAATCAGTGCTTTAAGGACCACAAGATGCTTTTTTTCCTTTTGGTTTTACAGGGAATTATTTGCCACTATGTCCTTTCTATTTTCTTTTGAGTCTAGTTGGTTGCTCTCGCCTCTTATGTGGCTTGAGAATTCCTCCATAGAACTCACCTCTGTCCTGGTTTTTATTTGTTAAGGTGGTTTGCCAGGAAGCATTCACCTACATGGATGGTCAAAAGCAATTTGTGCAGATCGACCTCGATGATATGTATCCCTATCTTCTTGTTAATATCGGATCTGGTGTTGGAATGTTTAAGGTTATTATATAGCAAGTTAACATCCAATCCATATTATGTGATATTTTGTGAAAGCACTTATAATGGTCCTTTTAATGTTTTGATATAGGTCGATGGAGATGGCAAGTTTGAGCGCATAAGTGGAACAAGTATAGGTGGAGGTACTTTCTGGGGTTTGGGAAAGCTTTTAACTAAGTGCAAGAGGTTTATTTTCCTGACTTGTTTGTTATTTGTTTTGCTGGCTAATACCATTGTGAGTCATAACAGTTTGATCAAATTTTGGTTTAGTTCTCCGTAGCTTTTATCATTGGTTTTGGTCAAGGAAACAGTCATTAAAACTTAGACCAAATTTTTACGAAACTAAAAGGACCAAAAGAAATAATTTGAAACTATATGGACTAAAACCAAAATTTAATCAAACCTTAAGTATTAACAATGATATTATCTCTTTTTTTGCTGTAAATATTCATTGGACCACTAGTAATTATCTTTCTGGTTCAGTTTTGATGATTTGCTGGAACTAAGTTCCCGAGGGAATAACGGAGCGGTAGATATGCTTGTTGGAGATATTTATGGAGGAATAGACTATTCAAAGGTTTGACTAATGAAAGTATAAATTTAGCCTGAGTATAATTTTTAAATATTTATGGTAAGTTTGACATTTTTCAGTGTAGAATGTACTTTCTAGTTGGTTCTTGAGTGCACCATATTTTTTTTTTATGATAACAGATAGGTCTTTCATCAACTATCATAGCTTCTAGCTTTGGGAAGGTAATTTCTGAAAATAAGGAGCTTGAAGATTACAAACCTGGAGATATTGCTGTATCTCTTCTAAGAGTGATCTCAAATAATATTGGACAGGTCAGTTATATGTAGTTACAGTACATGAGTTTGTTTGGGAAAATGAAGAATCTCTGTTGCTATATGCTTTTATAAAAGTTATTTTGTATGAAAATATGGAGAAAGTATTTTACTTGGGGAATATGTGCAATTTTACTGGTAGGAAACTGAAACCTAAACATGGAATATCTAAATAAACTTTCTAGTCACGAGGGAAGACCACCTCTGCATATACTTCCAATACATTTTATAAGATATTTTCTAGAAGGTATTTTTGTTCTTTTTCCATAAGATGTTTTGATAGTTTCAATAAGTATTTAATATTTTAACATTTTTATTAGTACATGTGAATCAGTGAAAATGTCTTATAAAATGGATAGGAGGGGGTATTTATATCACGCTTTTGAAGTACACGAGGTATTTGATTTGATTTCTCTTTTGTATCTCAGATCTCATACTTAAATGCGGTTCTATTTGGGCTTAAGAGGATAATTTTTGCGGGATTTTTTGTTCGGAGCCATCCATTTGCAATGGACACACTATCTACTGCTGTTAATTTCTGGTATGTAAGCTTAGTTCCTTCTGCCCCCTCAGCTAATTTAGTGTTCCGTAGATTGCGATTGTAAGCCATATCAGTTTGTCTATACTCATCACATAATGCATAAAGAATTTTAATGCTTTTCCTGAGATGAAAGTATAAAACATTACTTAGCTAATCATTAAAACTTTGGGTGACATAATTCTTAAGATACAATATATCGTAAAGTAGCGCCTTGTTAAGAATGATCAAACACGAAGATCTTTAGCAATTCTGGCAAACACTAGTAGTTATTCATGATGGAGAACCAATTGGCAGGTCTTGTACAGCGGCTAATGGTGCGAACATATCAAAATCAAATGATTTAGTGAAGAGGAAAAAAGGTGTTGGTACCTAGCTAAAATTTGAGTGAAAGTACAGATATATGCAAGATGGTTTTTCCATTATGTATTGCCATAATTTTCACACAAAATGCCTAATACAGCTTTCTTATACCAGTAAGAAGGGGTTCATTGTTGAGGAAAACTGAACTTTAAATTCCGGGCTAGACCTAAACCTAGCTTACAGACATAGTTGGACCAAGCTAGTCATGGATATGTGTATAAAAGCACTTTATGCCTGACCTCGATATAAGCTTACATGTTTATTGTGATTAGATTTCTTATAATAGTTAGCTTGGTTTGTTTATATTTTCAAATTATGGAAGGTTTGGGTGTGATCTCTGAACCGATTTGCTGTTTCCCATCTGTCTTTCTGCATAAATAGAATCAGGCAAAACAAAAAAGGAAAATGTGCAATTGTTTTTCATCATGACAGGTCCAACGGTGAGGCAAAAGCAATGTTCTTAAGGCATGAAGAATTTCTTGGAGCTATGGGTGCTTTCATGAGTTCTGATAAGCATGCCATTCAGGAATTTTGGGTGAATCAAACAGAGAAACCAAATCCCAACCATGCATGCTGTGATGTGGGTAAAACGCAAGTTCCAATTGATGGGGAATTCAATGAAGATCAAAGTATAGAGTGTACTTTCTTTGGTAAAGCATAGATGAGGCAATTCCAAATTACCTCTGTGAGACCTACATTTCTGACTTCCTGTTTGGATCAACTTAAGTGATTTTTGCATTGTACAGATAAATATAATATCTTATTGGAGTTGCCTCATAAATTGCCAAAAGTGATTATTTGTAGTGAGTCCAGATGGGAGCTTTAAACTTTGTGTATTTGGTAGAATGGTTGTCAGGTCTAACACTATAGTTCAACTTCACTTGTTATTAGAGAAACGTGGAAAATAGAATGATGGACAGGGCTTGTAGAAAAGTTAACCATATTTTATTATTTATGACTGCATTACCTGTGATCCTATCCTATTCTAATGGATGTTTGCTCTTCTCTAAATTTGGATGAAATCTGTATCTGCTTTGGTTTTGTTTATGAAAATTGGACAATTGGGCGATGGTAAATTGCACTTCAATAAAAAATGAATTACTTGTGTTTTAAAAAAATTCCATAAATCAAATCGATTATAATAATAAAAAAATAGAATGATTTTTTGGCTTTTTCTATATGCTTAGTGATAAAGATTAAAGATGTTTGGAGGTTTTCTTAGCTTCATAAAAAATTGTAAGACTGACAAGAAAAATAAAAAAAAAAGTTGTAAAATCTGAAATGTAGATTAAATTTTAATGACATGGACAGTTATGTGGCACACATTACTTAATCAGGCAATGCTTCTTCTTTACGAAAAAGAGGTTGCAATAGCTCCTTATCATATTTTCTGATAACTCATCAAATCCTTTCATCACATACCTTAAAAAAGGCACATGATTAACAGACTTACAGTTACGTGTGCACAATAACTTATTCACTATTTTTTTTTATCTAAATTAAAACACATAAGATCAAATTCCCACAAGAAATTATCTGACTGGAATGAAAATTATTGACCATTTTTCATAAATTGATCAGAGTTAAAACAGCTCTTCAAGATATCTAGACAAAACTATATTATCAGTGGTCCATTATGACATGAACTACAAATTAAGACCTGATTTTTTTTTTTTACAATGCTGGGGAATCCTCTCATTGCTGGCTTAAGAAAACAAATATTTGCCATTTTGAACAAGTAATCAGCTGTGAGGATGAAGTCTTCTTCGATTCTCCTTCGCATTTTTGCGACGCAAAAGCCATCGCTCTTTTATGTCACTTGTGTCACCAACAAGATTTTGGTTTCCATCAGACGCTTCCTGAAGGTCTCCCTTAGCTATTCCATCTTGAAACCCCCCTCTGATCCTGGCGGTTTCAGCGAGTAGATCATTAATAAGCATCTCCGTCGTGCG
Organism: Mimosa pudica; assembly: GCA_029929735.1. Lineage (NCBI taxonomy): Eukaryota > Viridiplantae > Streptophyta > Magnoliopsida > Fabales > Fabaceae > Mimosa > Mimosa pudica. Next base: position 5,008,471 of record JAKELP010000017.1, on the reverse strand, counting down.
GGTGGTAATTCCTCGCAAATACCACGAAATGGGAGGGGGTGGAACAATGGCAGGCTCAAGGATTTGCTCCAGGCTCACTCTGGACCCTATTCTTCCCTTGCCTCTGGTACATGCATTATATTCTTCCTTTGTCTTTGGTTTAAAAGGAGAGCAAGTATTCTCATCAACAAATAGAGGTTCTACCCTCCAGATACCCTCAAAATTTTTCATGAATCCAGTCTTAACTTGCTTAAACTTCATCTGGCATCAAAATACATGAATCAAGTCAAATTCTGGATCAAATGAGAGTAGAACAACATTTAACTTTACTCAAAACACATCCCTATTAAAGGACCCAAAAACAAAAAACAAAACTATCCGTCATTGGTACATGTAAAGCACAATACAAGAAATTGAAGCCATGCGCTTATGGATGTGTCCTTTTACAATTCTACTGTTGGACTTACCTACTCAAAGTTGGGGTAATAAGGTATATCATATATCAAAGTAAATTAAAACACTTCCATTCCAAAGACCACATTAAAATCTTTTGGGGGAGTTGGATAAGTAGAAGTCCAATGTAACTTACAGATATCGGGTGATATTACATAAAAAATAAAAGATCAGTTTATAAGAAATAAAAAATCCATCACAAATCCATAGGCAATTGGCACCATTTTCTATCAACAGAAATGATAGTGACTGTGAATTGATCCAAGGTAACAATAGTGCCTGATCAGATAATTTTCAGTTTAAAGGGAAATCATGAAACGATTTTTATATATTCTGTTGAATTAGATCAAGAAATACAAATCAATTTATTATTCAAAGAGAAAATAGGTCCTTACAGAGTGGTCTTCTCTACTTTGATCTACCAAAACATGAACCGAGATAGTCCCTGACCACCAAAGGAATCTCCATAATGCGGCTTGTTCAAGTTCGACCACTTGCCTGTGGCCTTCATCAAGCAATACTTTTCTGGATATTACTTCCTGACCAAGAAATACATTGTCATACCGGAATTGTAGAATCTCAAACAGAATACAGAAGAATGTTTCTATAATTGCAATTCCCAAGGTCGTGAAAAGCACCAGCTTAAAAGTTTTTGATGAAATACTGAACAATATAATTGTTTATTAGAGTCACCTACCTTAATATTTTTGAAAACTCTTCTATTGTCAGGATCAATCACAATATTGTATACTGCATCAGGCGGCAGGCCAACATCGACTTCCACATTCAGGTTGCAAAAAGAACCTTTTGGAACAGTCACCTGCCAAAATGAACTTCTTGTTATATACATGCTGTGTCCTGGTAATGAACACCAATACTTACATTCTCATAAAAAAAAAAGAAAAAGGAAACATTCATTCATTTGATACTCCCTTTGATCCTAAATGTAGGACCTATCTACCTAATTTTTATTGGATTGAAAATGTTAGTTAATATGAAACGTTATCCCGAAAATACTCTAATCCTCTCTCATTTCTTTTAATTATTATGATTGAGGGAGTATTTATACAGGTAATTTGGTGTAAAAAGAAAATAGAAAAAAAAAACTGACGAAAATTAGAAATAGGTACTCAAGATCAACTGCCAAATAAGTCATAGATTAAGGACCATATGGGGTATAAACCCCAGCAAACAGATTGCATAATCATGAACAAAGATATCAGCATTCCAGCCTAGAATGTTTGATATATAGTAACTAGTGATGCAGTTCTTTCACTTAAATTTCATCAGAAAGCAAACAACCTATCTAGTTAATAACAACACAATAAACAAAGTAGAAATCAATGTAACTTCTCAACATATAAGCTAGATTTCTGCTAAGCAAAGAGAACTCCAAATATCACCTTAATTTTGGAAGGAGTAACAACCCAAGAAGGATTTTCTTTCCATGCCTGCAGTTGCTCATCTAATTCATCTTCAGAGGCAATGAATGATCCACTCTTACTTCTCTGCACAGAGCTTACCCTATTGATTCCATCATGTTTTGCTAACTTACTAAGCTGTGACTGTAATCAGTAAAGAAACAAAACTATCAAATCACACATCAAGGCTCTAAGATATAATAAGCCTTTGAAGCATCACATCAAACCCAGTTGACTTTTTTGGAAAATCCTAAAAAAGCAAAATAAGTTAATTATAAATTGATTTACCTAATTTTTTCTCTTACGCTAGTTTATTTTACCTATAAACTAATGGATAATTTAAAAATAAATCAAATGTGTCATGATTTAATAGCCTATTTTGCAACCTTAACCTCTCAAAAAAAAGTCAACTAGGTCTTATATGTGGGACTGGAGGTAGTAATTAATTACCTTGAGAGCATTTTGAAACTTGTGGGGAAGCTGCAAAAAGAAAGAAGATATTGCAGGATGATTTAAAACCCTGAGAGATCCACCTTTCTCATTCTCCTTCTCACCCATCAAAACTGGAAATAATGTTTAAAAAGAGTGAAACAAAATCCAAATAACAAACACAAAGCTACAATTCTTTCTTAACAAATCACATATCTAAGCCATTCCAAAAAGGGATGCACAAAAATCACAAGAAACAAATGGGAAAATGTGAAATTGAACAAAGATTAGGTCCAAAAACTGAGATTTATTAAAAGCAGAAATACCCAGATGATAAAGTTGAATACTTTGGAATGTTTGAGGATTTAAAGTTGAATACTTTGTGATTTGTGATATGGGAAATGGGAAAAAGGGATTTTTTTTTTTTGTTTTTTTTTTTGTAAGTTTGAAGATATAATAAGATTTGAGGTTCTTCCCAGGAGAGAGGGGTGGAAGATGAGAAGTAAGATGAGCACGTGGAGATCATTTTCAATTTCATTTTTTTTGTCGTCTCTAATCTGGAAATACGTACAATAATTGCCCACCACAACACGTTAGTATTGAGTATTGACTGTGTTTTGCTTCATCTACATCATTCATTTATACTCCCTTCGTTCATAAATATAAGATCACTTTGGGGAAGTGGATAGGTTCCTAAATATAAGATCATTTTCTATTTTGTCTCAATTTTGGTCCAAATTACCCCAATACTTCTCAGCTCCCTCACTTCTCTCTCAAATCCCTATTAGTCTTTTAAATTTAAGTGAGGGGTATTTTGGGAAGATCATGTAATCCTAATTCATTGGAAAGTCTTCCTTAATCTCTCCAAATTAGCCAAAGTGATCTTATATTTAGGAACGGAGGGAGTACTTTATAAGTAGTTTTCTAATTTTTTTTCGATTAATATGGACTTGAGGGTAATTGTGTTTCCCAGCTATACAAGGTTGTATTCTTAAGGGTTGAAGTTCACTTACCTGCTTAACTATCCATCAATTGGTTGAACACTTCATAGTTTATAATTTTAAATGGAGTAATAATTCTTCATTTATATGTGAATACTTTTTGGTGTGATTTTCTTTGGGCAAGACCTTTATTTGTCCTTAAGTAATTACTCATGACTATTGAACACTAAGAACTAGCAACTGGTGCGTTTCGTCTTGAAAGTAATTAAAGTGAGTTAATTTTAACCTATGATAAATGTAATGCTGACTCACACATGCCCATTAGTAGGTTCCTCTAGTCATTACATAATTGATCAACTTTAGTTACTTTCAAGGTAGAAATGTAACAGTTGTTAATTTAGAGTGCTCAATCGTGGTTAGTTACGAGGCAAAAAAGGGTCCTTGCCCATTTTTTATTAATACTAAATAATGAATATTAATTTGTGTGATTGTGGCAAGCAAAAACAAGGTTTTTTTTTGCTCAAGGGGGCGTAGACCAGCTGGTAAGAAAGGGGAAGGTAAGACACTGCGTGCCCACCAGGTAATGGGTTCGAACCCTTGGGAAGTCGTCACCCCCAAAATGGGGAATCCCGGCGGCGACTTCGGATTAGTCGGTTCCCGAAGGGGGCCGGACACCGAAGGCTCTAAGCAAAAAATAAAAAAAACAAGGCTTTTTTACTGCATGCTATAAAAGATTACTTCACAAAGATAATTATATTTATAGATGATTTAAAGTGATTAATTTTGATTAGATTAAGATAATTATGGACAATTCAAATTGATTAATTTTGCATCATTATCTTTTTTCCAAAAAAGTTATGATGGCACAATGAATACTTAAATTGAGCACTAGGTATGATTGTAGAAAGCTTAGCTTGTTTGGACAAAGAATTGTCTCCAAAGTCTAAACACTCTCCTTCATCATTATGAAGCTTTAAGCTCAACCTAGACATGAAAGCTCAAGAAGGTGCGGTTCACCTGATGACACGATCCAGAAACAACAATCTGTCTCTTTACATGGTAATTGGAGCAACAAAACTAAAATCAAAATGTTGATTTCCTCTTCAATTCAATTTGGGTTGAAAATCGAGTTGTTAAATGTATTAAAAAAAGAAAATGGAGTTGGCTTGAAGACATCACATTAAAAGGTTTCAACAGAAGCTACATGGGAGAAGTCATTTGGGTATAAATGGTTACTCTTGTTCTAAATATAAATCATATTTACCTAATTTGATTAGATTAAGAATAATAATTTAGTTTGTTACTATCATATGAAATTATTACTTATTTACCCTAACCATCTATTTATATACTCATCCACCCTCTTTTGCCTTTTAATTATTGATGTGCATTGTCAAGATTAATTTGAGAAAAAAATTAAGAATAATTAAAAAAAATATTTTATATTTAAGACTAAACTATTCTCCCCAAAAGGTTTTATATTTAGGAATTAGGATCTGAGGGAGTGTCACATTTGGACTTTAAATATTGACAATATTTTGTTAATGTTGTCAGTGTGAAACTATAATTTAGCTGGCATATTTTGAATTTCTTGTTTAAATTGTATAGTCATTAGGTTAATTGCTTTCAATTCTCTCAATTGCAAATGCAAAGTAGGTCATATTTTTGAATTTATCATTTAAATGCTTTATAAACCTATTTTAAAGGAACACTTTATTTTGTGAAATAAAAAGTTGCTTTTTTGCAATTTGTGATTCAAAAATGGACTCTTTATAGAGTTTTTCTTAGAAGTAACATGCTTACCAATTAGACAGAAGACACATTCACTAAAATAAATATATCATGTAAGATCTCTGGACAAGCTAATCTGTTTGGCCTCCTTGTGTGCTCTCCCTCTTCATCTTTAAGAGATGGATCCAAACAAATAGTTTACTTTATGTCGTGCGTCTATTTGTTTAGATATAGCTTTTAGAAAATAGCTCATGGGAAAAAAGGGAAAAAAATAACTTCTAACGAACGTTTTTCTGCCTCAAACTTAGGTCTTCAGTTAAAAAAATACTATTCTGAAAAAGTTTCGAGTGTTTGTCTAACTTAAATAAAAACTATTTTTTGACGGAAAAAAACTATTCTAAAAAAGTTGTAAGTGTTTATCTATCCTAATTTCAAAATCTAAGTTCGAGGTTGTGTCAAACAGGCATGGCATCTTATCAAGCCGATTCTGCAATTTACCAGTAAATGAAACGTCATAAAACTGATTAAAAACGTCATAAAACAAAATTAACCCCATTCTTCCAAACCAACACAACCCCTATCAAAAGATGTATAATACATAAACATCAACATCATCCTTCATTCCACAGAGAGAATTATATAAATTTATCAAATTCCGACCCATCAATATATTCATAATTCATCATCAAAATCATGATCATTGCTTTTATTTGTAGGAAGCGGCAGTGTTAAAGTTCAAACCTATCAAGATCCAGGCAAATCACTACTTATCTCAAGAAACTACAACAATTTACTAGTGCAAGGGGGAAACTCAACATCATCGTAGTTATCATGGTCATGATATTTAGAATAGTGCAAATACAATAAAGTATGCTTCCAGACATTACAAACAGCCCCTATTAAGAACAAGTCAACATCCCTTCCCCACTGCTTCATATAGCATCACACCAATAGGCGGGGCAGGAAAGAAACAAGAGCAAACCCAGTTTGCACATAGCTTTATCACACACAGGCCTTAACAGCAGTGAAGTTGTTGAAAAGCAAAGGTGGAACAAGACACAGCTAAAGAAAGGGAAAACATTCATCAAAGGGATAAGGGATAAACTTGTGCAGGTTTCACTTCTTCAAGCTACCACGAACACCGGGTTTAGGTTTTGATGACTCCGGTACATGGGTGGCATGGAGATTCGCAAGCTTGGCCTCCTCAAATGGGATCTTAGGATGACGAGCGTCATGATGAATCTGCATAGACTTAAGATCAGGTGCTGTTGTTTTGCAGTGAGGGCACTCAAATTTGGCGTGGCCACCCTTTTCTATACCAGAACGGTCAGCCAGACCAGCTTTGCCTCCACCCCTATTGGTGGTAGCAGCATCCACCTTGGCTGCAATCTCCTTGGCTGTGTGCTTCTTGGGCTTGGCCTTCCCAGTCATGATGTCGGTAGAAAATGTACCACTTTCAACTAGCGTTGACGCTTAATAGGTCTAAGCCGATGGCCGGACAACCAATTGAATAGGAAGGTAGGTGAGGCTTTGAAGACCCTAAATTAAATCTTGAAAACCTTGAGCAAATGCAAATTCAAGAGTCAAAAAGATAAAAAAAAAAGATCAATAAAGATTATGCATTTGCTAGAAACAATGTATAATAAAATTTAAGTTAGTTTACGTCAGTGATTGATTAAACAGGTCATAAACAAAAATCAAAACAAAACCTACGCTTCAAAGTGACAACCAGATCATAATGACAAGGGTAAAGGTGCAAAAATATACATGGTAAATTGTAAAAAGGGCACCAAACACCATGGTAATTTTGAGGGTGTAAAAATATAAATGGTAAATCAAAACAGGACACCCCCTCATCTATTTTCTTCAATCTCTGGGGTGCCTCATTTACAATTTACTATGGTGCTAGGTGCCCCCTTTACAAATTACCATGGTGCTGGGTGCCCCAATTTCATTTACTATGTATATTTTTGCACCCTCAACATTATCATGATGTTGGATAATGCTGGGTGCCCTTTCTACAATTTACCATGTATATTTTTCCACCTTTGCCCAACTGATAATAGACTTGGAGCTATGATTATATACACTTTCAACATAAAAATTTACGACATATAAGCTAGCAAAATCGTTAAAAAAGAAATATTGATAGGAAAATAACTCAGTATAGCATGGTTGTATAGGTCTCATCCACTCTAAATTCAGATAAAACAAGTAGGAAAAATATTTAAACAGAAGCAATAGAATTAGACTCAAATCAAAAAATTCAAAAGCAGAAAGGACAAAACAAACAAGTTGTAAAGAAAGACTTACCCTAGAGTGAGTCTCTCCTTCAAGGAGCAACAAAGAACAATCAAGATTAGCCAAAGTTAGTTAAACACTATAGTCAAGAAGCAATCACCCACCAGTTAAATAAAACATAGACACACTTCAAAGATCTGAAAGAAGAAAATTACGAAACATTAAATAAATCAAATTACAATATTGAACAAAGTCCAAAGCTTGATGAAAAGTAATAAACCAAGAGAAACAGGAAACAAAAGACCTAAATAAAATATACCCCAGAGAAATCCATGACGCAAACACACAAAAAAAGGCCAGCAAAGAAAATATATGCAACAAGAAGACTAAAACAAAAAAGGGGTATCATAAAAACGAAAAAAGAATCGAACTTTATGAAGAAGAGAAGCAGATAATAAACATAAAGACTACTTTCGATTTGAAGATCAGTATAAAAAAGGAAAGACGATGCATAATAAAAAAGAAAGAGAGAAAGAAAGAGAGAGAGAGAGAGAGAGAGAGAGAGAGATACCTGAAAAAGGAGAGAGATGAAAGAGAATGATGAGAGTGAGAGACTTGATTTAGGAATAGGGAGGAAGTGATGTATGGGGCTTTGAACGACGATGAAGATGGACGGCGGCGAGTTTGGACACTCATATATATTCCAAGGGATAAAAAGGTATTTTTTTATTTAATATTATTAATAGTAATGTTATTAATGTTAATATTGGCCCAAGAATAAATCAAGAGTAGTGGGCTTCTATAATGCCCATTTAAATGTCTTCATTCTTGGTGGAAGGGCCCTTGAGCCCAGGAACATGTTGAGGGGAAATTTGTAGCAATGAGCATGATGAAGTTGAATATATTGGAGGAACTGTGAAGTGAAAGATGATAAAACAATGATTGATAGTTGATGAGGTGAGATGCATGGTAGTACTATGAAATTGGTAGGATATGAATGGAGTTGTTGTGACATCTAACTAGATATAAAATATAAGCACTTATATGCTCTCTGTTTGACATTTGACATACCTATCTTGCTGACAAGTGTCACATTTCTTTTGGTCATTTATCCCTTTACATTTAACTTCTATCTCAAGTGTAAATTACTTAGTTTTTATTTTTTTATTTATCTACCCATATATGACAATGCAACATACAAACATACAATATAGGTATAAAGCTTCACAAAAAAGTTTTAATATTGTTAAAGGTGTTCTTAATCAATACTATGAATGATCTGGACAAGTGATCAACTTTCAAAAGTCATGTATCACTTTCAGCCCAATATATCTCATCAAGATAAACTTCACTTGTCCAATCTAAAGAACATGTCATTCTCTGTAAATCATACCTCTATTTAACTATGACAATGAGGAAGAAGTGCATTGATTGGTCTATAGAGCAATGACTTAAACTACCTTATAACACTTCATGGTTATGAAATGATATCCTCAAATGCAATTCTTTCATTACTAATAATTTAACATGACAAGTTAACAATGGTAGGTTCATCTCTATCAACCACCATTTGTGGTGATCCATGCACTGTTGGAAACCAATCTGGTGTTCAAGTGATTTCTGATTTGCTTAAATCTAGTTCAATGGAATGCTTCATTGGTCAAAAGCTATATCCATGCCTTACATCTCATTGTATTCTCTCAACTCTTTTCAATTGTCATAGGAAATGACACCATCATTTGGGTGAGAGGTACTTCTAGATTTTTACAGCTACATCAGGTATTTGTCTGTTGTTTGATAACAAGTTTCAAGTGCTGTCTGGAAGTGACCCATTTTGGAAATTTTTAAGGTCAATATCTGTTTAGGATGAAACTTCTTTTCACGTGGAAACTCTTTCATTATACAATATCAACCAATGATTTTTTAAAAAGTCATCATGTGATAGTTGATGGTCTTTGCAGATTTGGGTGTAAAGTTGGAAAATCTATTCATCATCTTTTCTTTTCTTGTGACCTAACTAAAGCTACTTGGTTTGGTTGCTTCGTGATAAGACCTCCATGTACCTTTCCACTAAGGATATTCTATTATGGCTTAGAAAATTCCTTTGGTAATAGTGACAATTTACCTCATAGTTAATGGAAGTATTGCCCTTATTAATGATATTTGGTTGAAAAGAAATCAAGTTGTATAAGGTGGAAAGGTTCCAGAGCCTAAGGACACTATTAGAAACTCACAAGCTATAATATCATTTTCCTCATTAGCCTTTTTCGTCCAATTTGAAACCACGATTGCCACACAACAACACACTTTGTTTTTCCATAAATTAATCTCCATGGAACTTATGTTTAAGGAAATGGAAGTTTCTTTGGGAAAATTCCATAAAACTTGTTACCTAAAACTCTTTACCTGCTACTAACTTGATATTCAATAAAGCATTCAATTTTTTCAGCTTAGCTGTTACCATATCAATATTTTATCTCCTCATCACAGAAAAATGGTACCATCCATAATGCATGATGAAATCAATAAGAACCAACGATTTTATAGCCCAACATATTATCACATATATCGCAAGCCAGTAAAATGCCTTTACACAACTTCAATGTAACAGAACAGCATTCATATCAGGATTTAATACAGATATGACCATAAGTTCCATCACAATCACACCCTTCTTGCCTATTCCTTTCTTCACTAGTGCCTTGCATTTCTCTTCCTCCAATACACATTTTGGGTGGAGATCAAAGTTACACTTTTCGCAGCAATATGACCATGTGTGTCCCTCCTCTTCACAACCATCAAAGATGTAAAAGTTATGGTGACCTAACACAAGTTCATGCGCATGAGACTTGTGATGTATCTACTTAGGCCACTCCTTTGCCATATCTTCTGAGGAAGGCTCAAGCTCTTACACCCTTTCATCAGTGAAAGGATATGCTTCTGCGCCATAAAGCTCGACGAGGTCTCTAGCTTCTTTTGTGACAGTCCTGCCATTGGGTCCGATGACCACTAACTTGGGGATGCCATACACCTTGAATTTGCCAATCAGGGATGCCTTCCTCAAGTCACCAAAGGGAAGAGCCAGCCATGGCATTCTAGAAAAGAAGTCATCAAATGAGGCTTGGTCCCTGTCGCTAGAAATAGAAATATAGACAACTTCAAGGGCAATGTCTTTGGCCTTGATCTCGTGATAGGCTTCGATAAGCTTTGGTAGAAATGTACCGCAATGTAGGCACCAGTTAGCTGAGAAGTATAGGAGAATATACTTTCCCACTAAATCCAACACTGGAATCTGTAAAAGAAGGAAAAAAATAACGAGTCACTATCAAAGAATGATTATAAAGGAGAGTAAGGACAAAGCAGCAGGATTGTATAATTGTAGCATGCTTCACATCATATTGTTTGAGATTGTCTTGACTAAAATGACACCTATCAGAAAATGGCTCTGGCCAAAAAAAAAAAAATAATCTGAAAAATGGACAGTGATCGCCATAATCACAAAATGGAGACATAAGAGGTTGCGGATATCAAGAGTAAAATATTGGTTTACATAATAGTTTCCTGTTTGGTATGACAATACAGAAATATCAAACAAAACAACTTAAATTAATTAATCATTTATTATTATAAAAATTTAGACTTCAATGACAACACGAGTCGGTTTATTTTCATCATTTGTTAACACCAAAACATACATGCCTCTTACATCTAAAATGCCTTTTGACATCTAAGATATGAGGATGAAGATGACCATTATCACAGCACTAAAAATATCTAAGAAGCAGAGGGCAAATGCATGAGGTTCAATTGTTTCAAGAATCATACCTTGACTCCATCTTTCCCCAAGACAAAATCTAGATCCCCGGAAACCAAAATAGACTCAAGCGTCTGATTTGCCTCTTCGGCCTTCTCTATCTCAGCGAGTTCTGCAAATTTCTCCGGAGTAAAAGGGTATGAAGCAATACCATGTTCCTTGATAGCTTCAGCCACATTTGAATGAAGGGTCTTTCCATCTGGCCCAATAATAACCAAAGTCGGCAAAGTTGCATGCTCAAAGTAGCGGGCAAGCTTCTCACAGTTTTCGTCTTTGAATGGCAATGCCAACCAGGGCAAGCTTCTTATCCCTTGTTTGAATGATTCTTCACTATCACCAATGGATATCAACATAATTTCAAAGTCCTCACCATTTGCTTTCAGCTTCTCATAAACCTCCAAAAGTTTTGGGGTAAATTTAGCAGATGCGCTGAATGTAAAACATGAGAAATACAGACCAACTGTCTTCCCTTCAAGTTTAGATACAGGAACCTGCAAGTAAACAAAAGATCAAATTCAAATTCTATCTTACATGTGTATGAAGAATTAATAAATTTAAATGCAAATAAAATTTTCCCAACTTAGCCTCAACAAGCTTATAGCCTTTTAAAGACACAATATTTGACACTATGAATGACACAATATTCTAAATTACAACAACTCACTTTCTCTCCATCAGAAGAAACAAGAAAGTCACGTGACTTGAAGGTCAAAAGAGATGTCAAGGACTGGTTCCTCTTGGCTTCTTCTTCTTGGTTCTTTAACTCTTTCATCCTTTCTATTGTGAATGGGTATGCCTCAGCTCCATACTCACAAACTAACTCAACTCCATCTTCAGTGGCAACTTCTCCATTCTGCTCGAGTATTACAAGGAGGGGCATACGCCGAACCTCGAACAGGTTATCAAGGCGTTTGCGTGTGTCACGATCAGAAAACGGAATGGCTAGCCATGGCATCTTGGAAAAGTAAGATTTGAAATCATCTTCATCTTCAGACCTATATTAAAAAATGTCAGACCAAAAGATAGTTCATAAGATGCAAAAAGAAAACCAAGAGACCTAAAAATAATAAAACAAGGAATAAAAACACAATGTTAATGCAGAATGCTTATACCTCATGTGAATAGGCATTTAACGTGGGAAAACATAGTTTTCAAGATTAGAACCAAGCACCTCTAGATTTTTCAAAGTGTTTGATAATATTTTGAGCATATTGAAGATCAAACTTACTGAATATTCCAAGATAAAGAACCTTATTCCCTACAACTCTTTCTATCCCTGCTTGCCACCTTCCACGTTGATGTTGCCTGCAAAATGTAAAAAAAAAGGTAGACTTAGTCACTAATCAGCTAACAATTCCTCATTCAAGAGAAAAGATACAAGCTTGAAAAAAATCAGCCTTGTAACTCTTGTATAAATTGAAGCCCCTTTGAAAAAAGCCACTGCTTTTTCTTCAAATCAGACACAAGTTTGCTCATGATTAATTCACAAAATGATAGTGACAAAAATATGACAATGCAACTGCATAAAACTATTCATCATTATCTGCAATACCTTCTCAAGTGAGCAACGTACTCTTGCCTTCTCATGTTCATCATTTCTTCCAACTGTCCAGAACTCTAAGAACTTTAAATTATTCCTATCTTTATATCCAAAACCTTCCTAGATCAAGCCAAAGGCCAAACCATCTCTCCCCCCTACAAAAAACAGGTGAACTTTTTCTAAGAGCAATATTTGAGGTGAACAAAGAAACGTTAGCTCTACTATGAAACTGTTATCCGTCATAATGCTTGGATGGATGAGGGAAAATAGAAAGGAAGAAAAATGAGTGGGTGAGGTGGGACATGGTCATTGGACAATATTGTGCAACTTTTCTCTCTCTTATAATCCCCCATTTTGGGAGGAAAAACTTGGGAGGAAAATGGGGCATGTGGCCCACCCACTTTTTCTCTCCCTTTTTCTTTCCTCTCCCCTTTTCTTTCCTCTCCCCTTTTCTCCCCATCCAAGCAAGGGAAAATACTTCTCCCACCTCATTTTCCTTTCCCATTTTCTTTCCCCTCTCATTTTCTCTCGATCCAAGCACACCCTGAGAAATGAAGATAAAGAGGGAAAACCTGAAGAAGAAGAGCATATTCAACCTCAACCAAAGAGGTATGGCCAGCTAGCATTCAATAAGCTTTGTACTCTAAGTATAATCAATTGACCAACTTTAGAAGCAAAATACTCTTCACAAGAAGCCTCAGCTAATAAACTACCCAACTTTAAGTCAAGCTTATTCAGAATTTGATTCACAAAGTTCAAGTTCTCATCTTTCTCAACGTCCTTTTCATTCACACCCACCAAGAGGATATCCCCTTCCCATTCAGTTACATCAATGTCCTTTACAGCAAAACATATCTTCCAAAAATACACACAAACATAAAAAAAATGAGAAATGAACATTAAAGCGACAAACTTTACACACAATAGTGTCAGGCAAATAATGGGTATGTAAATATCATTCGATTGAGTGATGATTGATTGAATAAAATAGAAAAGAACTTTAAGAACTTTAATTATTCCTATCTTTATATCCAAAACCTTCTTATCACAGAAAGTGAAATGAGACAAAGAAGAAGACGAAGAAGAAGAAGAAGAAGAAGAAGAAGAAGAAGAAGAAAGGCAAAGGCTTTGTTGGAAATAGGTGTTTGAAAAGAGAAATGTAGGAGAATTTGAAATTTGAAATTCAAAATGAGGTATGGACTAAATGTTTGCGCGGGAGTGAAGGGAGATATTGGCATGGCATGTGACTGAAAATCTGAAATGTTCACATGAAAGAATGACAAGGCAACACGAGGCATGAGTCCCACAAAAGGCATTTGAAATTAAGCATTTGAAATGTTCACCGTAAACTTGTTTTGTTTTGGAATTGGCTTCTAAGAGAAGCTTTGTATCTGAGTAGAGATTGTGTAAGAAGAGAACATCTGTCAGGAAAAGAAGGAAAAGAAGGTTATGTGGCTGTCCAATGAGACCCACCATCTGCAGAAGGAGGAGATGAATCAATGAATTCCAACACAACTTTCTCTCACCGATGAATTGATGAAAGGAGTGAAACCGTGGCATGAGAGAAAACAAATGTGAGAAGGAAGTGGGGCCCAAGTAATGACTATTAAATGACACTTGGATGACCCGTCTTATGAACAGTGTTTCGGCGATAACAAATTGGGGTTTTGTTTTTATTGTTATATTGATATATTGATTCAAATAGACATGTTTTAACGATTTACCGTCAAGTATGCTGAAAATTGACCAATTACTGGTTTACTTCAGTAGATGTTGATTTATACAGTCTCCTTTTAGGAACATCTGATACCTATTCTTAACATTGTAGACGTCATTCTCGTAAGTTCCTTTAGGAAAATTTCATATAACTTGTTACCTATAACTCTTTACCTGCTACAAACTTGATATTCAATAAAGCATTTAAACTTTTCAGCTTAGTTGTTACCATATTAATACCATCCATAATGCATGATGAAATCGATGAAAACCAACCACTCTATAGCATAACATACTAGACACATATATTGCAAGACAGTAAAATGCCTTCACACAACTTCAATGTAACAGAACAACATTCATATCAGGATTTAATACAGACTTCTCCATCACAAATTCACCCTTCTTGTCTATTCCTTTCTTCACTAGTGCCTTCTTTGCATTTCTCTTCCTCCAATACACATTTTGGGTGGAGATCAAAGTTACACTTTTCACAGCAATATGACCATGTGTGACCCTCCTCTTCACAACCATCACAATTGTAAAAGTTACAACGACTCAACACAAGTTCATGGGCATGAGACTTGTGATGTATCTTCTTAGGCCACCCCTTTGCCATATCTTCTGAGGCCACCTCAAGCTCTTTCACCCTTACATCCGTGAAAGGATATGCTTCTGCGCCATAAAGCTTGACGAGGTCTCTAGCTTCTTTTGTGACAGTCCTGCCATTGGGTCCGATGACCACTAACTTGGGGATGCCATACACCTTGAATTTGCCAATCAGGGATGCCTTCCTCAAGTCACCAAAGGGAAGAGCCAGCCATGGCATTTTAGAAAAGAAGTCATCAAATGAGGCTTGGTCCCTGTCGCTAGAAATGAAGACAACTTCAAGGGCATTGGCTTTAGCCTTGATCTCGTTATAGGCTTCGATGAGTTTTGGTAGAAATGCACGGCATGGTAGGCACCAGTGAGCTGAGAAGTATAGGAGAATATACTTTCCCACTAAATCCAACACTGGAATCTGTCAAAGAAGGAAACAATAATGAGTCATTATCAAAGAATGATCACAAAAGAGAGTAAGGACGAAGCAGCAGGATTGTATAATTGTAGCATGCTTCATATCATATTTTTTGAAATTTTCTTGACTAAAATGACACCTACAAGAAAATGGTCCTGGCAAAAAAAAAAGGAATCAGAAAAATGGACAGCGATCGTCATAATCACAAAATGGAGACACAAGAGGCAGAATGGTTGAGGGTATCAAGAGTAGAATATTGGTTTATATAACAGTTTCCTGTTTGGTATGACAATACAAAAGCATCAAACAAAACAACTTAAACTAATAATTTCTTATTATAAAAAGCTAGACTTCAATGACAACACAAGTCGGTTATTTTCATCATTTGTTAACACCAAAACATATACGTCTCTTACATCTAAAATGCCATTTGACAACTAAGATATGAGGATGATGACCATTATCATAGTACTAAAAATATCTAAGAAGCAGAGGGCAAATGCATGAGGTTCAATTGTTTCGAGAATCATACCTTGATTCCATCTTTCCCCAAAACAAAATCTAAATCCCCGGAAACCAAAATAGACTCAAGGGTCTGATTTGCCTCTTCAGCCTTCTCTATGTCAGCGAGTTCTGCAAATTTTTCAGGAGTAAAAGGGTATGAGGCAATACCATGTTCTTCAATAGCTTCAGCCACATTAGAATTAAGGGTCTTTCCATCCGGCCCAATAATAACCAAAGTCGGCAAAGTTGAAAGCTCAAAGTAGCGTGCAAGCTTCTCGCAGCTTTTGTCTTTGAATGGCAATGCCAACCAGGGCAAACTTCTCATCCCTTGTTTGAATGATTCTTCACTATCACCAATGGATATCAACACAATTTCGAAGTCCTCACCATTTGCTTTCAGCTTCTCATAAATCTCCAAAAGTTTTGGGGTAAATTTAGCAGATGCATTGAATGTAAAACATGAGAAATACAGACCAACTATCTTCCCTTCAAGTTTAGACACAGGAACCTGCAAGTAAAAGAAAGCTCAAATTCAAAGTCTATCCTACATGTGTATGAAAAATTAATAAATTTAAATGTAAATAAAATCTTAACAACTTAGCCTCAAAAAGTGTATAGTCTTTTAAAGACACAATATTTGACACTATGAAAGACAGGGAGCAATTATTCTATCCTAACTCAAGAGGACAGTAAAACTCCAACAACTCACTTCCTGTCCATCAGAAGATATAAGAAAGTCACGTGACTTGAAGGTCAAAAGAGATGTCAAGGATTGGTTCCTCTTGGCTTCTTCTTCTTGGTTCTTTAACTCTTTCATCCTTTCTATTGTGAATGGGTATGCCTCAGCTCCATACTCACGAACTACCTTAACTCCATCATCAGTGACAACTTTTCCATTCTGCTCAAGTATTACAAGGTGGGGTATCCCTCGAACCTTGAACAGGTTATCAAGGCGGTTGCGTGTGTCACAATCAGAAAACGGAATGGCTAGCCATGGCATCTTGGAAAAGTAAGATTTGAAATCATCTTCATCTTCATCAGCTGACACAAAGATAATCTCATAGTCACCTTTAAGAGAAACTTCATTGTATAACTCTATCAAAGCAGGGGTGAATTGTCTGCAGGGACCACACCAAGATGCTGAAAAATATAAACCAACTTTCTTGCCACCCAAGCTCTCAGTTTTAACCTGAAAATGTTTACAGCATGAACAATGACTTGCTTAACTTTCCATGAATACAGGTATAATCATTTGAAACAATTCCTATGAGCTATAAATTTCCATTCAAAAGGCATATCTAATGGTAGAATTCAGTCCAAATTGTATCATATCCAAATCCTTAACAAATCATTAGTGCATCATAAGTCACATGTTTTGTAATTGCAAGAAATTCGCGATTAAGCACGATAGAAAATACAGAGACATGATCAAATCAGATGGGCAGCAACTACATTCTAGGGAATACAAAATTACTTTCTCCATTCCTAAATATAAGGCCTCGTCAACTTTTTTGGAGACGTTAAGGAAGCAAAATGACCTATTTAATCATATAATGTATTTTATATATGTTAAATTTTATGTTAGCTTTATATATATATATAAAGGTCACCTAGTTAAGTTCTACTCCCACTTAGTGCGTGTGCTGAGGAAGGGAATATACTAGGCAGTCTTACCCGTATGTTCTGCAAAGAGGCTGATTCGAACTCATCACCTCAAACCTCACTTTATGTTGACTTATATGTGTATGTGTGTTATAACATACTTATCATACCCTAGCTTGACTATATATATATATATATATATATATATATATATATATATATATATTAAGTTGAATAAACATCTTAAACGAAAAAATAGGCAAATTGATTTGATTTATTTATAAGTAACTAGTTTTCTAGTGATTTTTTTTTTTAAAAAAAAGTTTAGTAAGTACTATATACTTGTATTCACACCCCAAATCCAATTTAGAACTGGTGGAGACTAAAAATATGATCAAAAGGCCATAAATCAAAGCACACAATTTTATGAGAAATTAAAAGTGAGTTAAGAGGCTAATTGATGAAATTCAATAACCACATAAACACCTGATCACCATTGCTGCGGAGGAGATAGTGTGTCCCTGAAGAAGAGAGGAGAGATTGAATATTATGGGAGACATTTTCAGCCATGTTTTGTGACTGCCACACTGAATGTAGCTTTGGACAACAAAGTGGGTCCCACTCTAATGCCTGTTCGCAGGTCAACAAAACAACACACTTTGTAATTCAAGACTACTGAGTACTGACACAGTAGTGTCATTAATCAAACGAAAACCCAAAATTTATTAACATAATTGAGCTAAGAAATAGGCAATTAGGAATAGGATCAACAAATTAAAGTAAACAATACGTTTCAGTAATGATGAACAGAGAAGAGAACCCAGAAAATGTAAACTAAAATAAGTATGTAAAAAGAACACATTTGTTTCAACTATGTTGAATTTACTTACACAGAGTATGGCACGCAACCCAAGAGATGAAAATGGAGAGTAAAAGGGAAGGAAGGAGGCGTCACTCTTTCTTTCTTTCTTTCTGTTGCCTTCTGTCCTTTCTTTTTGGTTATTATTTAATTGGTTATGACTGACTTTTAGTGATGCCAAAGAAACCAATTTTTTTTCTTACAGCTTTCGGTGTCTGGCCCTCTTTAGAGAACCGACCAATTCAAAGTCGTGGCTCGGATTCCCCATTTTGGGGTGATGACAAGGATTCGAATCCATGACCTGATGGGTACGTGGTACTTTACCTTCCCCTTTCTTACTCTACGCCCCCTTAGGCAAACAATATTATTTTAGGTAACTTCATATTATCCTTTATTATTTACTAAAATCATAAATAAACACTTTCTGAATTTTAAAAATAGTTTAAATAAGTGATTTTTCCTGTCATTTTTTATATTTTATCAGTTTTATATTTGGCCAAAAAAAACATTGGCATATATTGAATAATATAAAATTTTCAATTAAAAATTAAAACAAGGAATGAATCACACTTTTAAATTAGCTTTTCTTTTTTTTTTGGTTAATTACTGTTCGGTTTAATCCGGACTCAAGGGGTAAGAGTATTACCCACATAGGCAAAGTTGTCCCTTTTCCCATTGAGAGCGCTTCCTGATATTCGAACTTGTGTTCTCATCCTTACGGGAGTTGTGGCTCACTTACTAGTTCAGTGTACCCCATTGATAATTAGCTTTTCTAACTATGACAAAATTGTGATGAAATTGTAAGTTGTAAGACCAAATAAATTAACCGCACATATACATTAGACAAAACTTGTGTACGATTCAATGAACATACTTATTGCAGAGCGTTCACCATATAAATGCAAACCATACCTGAAATGAAGTAAATAGACATTCTTCAATCTCACCAAAATGAAATTAACTTGAGTTAAGGTGAAATTGTGACATTCAACTTTCAGTCTAATATGTGCGTGAATCAGCTCTGTTTTCTTCAGAAAAGTGTATCATGACTTTTATTTTTCGTTCCTACTGTGAGGTGGTCATTTACACCCACGGTAATTTTAATTATAAGAAATTAGCGGTATCTCCCGTGCTTGCACGGGTTTTCCCGCACTCCGCGCGATTTTATTTAAAAATTAGCATTAACCAAAAAAACTATTATTTAACCTTAACCTTAGAAGGAAAAAAATTTCAATGACAACTTCTAGTTTACATTATCAAATGACCATTTTTTTGTAAGTTGTAATGAAAATCGAAGTTAAATCTAACTGAACACATCTTCCCTATGTGAAGAAACAACTCTTCTTTTTGTGTTCTATATCTACATGGAACAACTTCTAGTTTGCACGGGAGAGATAGACAAATAAAAAGACATAATAAAACATTTGCAGATATATATTAAGTCAAAAACAACTCTTCTTTTTTTAACTTTTTTTTTAACAAATTTGCACCAAAAAAATATATGACACTCTTCTTTTTTTAACTTTTTTTAACAAATTTGCACTAAAAAAAATATGACAAATTTTTTTAACTAAAATATCGGGTGAAAAAAATCATATAATAACTAATTTTTTTTAAAAAAAGGAAAAACAATAATATACTATATTATTTTTAAGGCAAATTCACAAAAAAAAATATGTGACCCAAATAAATTAGCCCAAAAAAGTAAAGAATACGTAGCCCAAATAAATAGGGAAATAAAAAGACACAATAAAACATTTGCATATATATATTAGGTCAAAAAGATCATCATAATGACAACACTAAAGATATAAATCTTTAAGGCAAATCCAAACAAAAAAAATATGTGACCCAAATAAATTAGCCCAAGAAAGTAAAGAATACGTAGCCCAAATAAATTCGCAAAAGAAAGCAATCACATACAATAGTAATAGAGAATGTCAATCACTGCACTAAAAATTTGCTCATGAACAAATTTTTTAACTTTTTTTTAACAAATCTGACTAAAAAAATATATGACAAATTTTTGTAACTAAAATATTGGGTAAAAAAAATCATATAATAACTAATTTGTTTTTTAAAAAAACAATAATAATATATTATATTCCACCACTCCCGTGCGTTGCACGGGGTTTCCCGCGCTCTGCGCGGTTTTGTTTAAAAATTAACATTAACCCAAAAAACTATTATCTAACCTTAACCTTAGAAGGAAGAAAATTTCAATGACAGCTTCTAATTTACATTATCAAATGACCATTTTTCTGTAAGTTGTAATGAAAATCGAAATTAAATCTAACTGAACACATCTTCCATTTTTCTGTAAGTTGTAATGAAAACCGAAATTAAATATAACTGAACACATCTTCCCTATGTGAAGAAACAACTCTTCTTTTTGTGTTCTATATCTACATGGAACAACTTCTAGTTTGCACGGGAAAAATAGGCAAATAAAAAGACACAATAAAACATTTGCAGATATATATTAGGTCAAAAAGATCATCATAATGGTGACACTAAAGATATAAATTTTTAAGGCAAATTTACACACAAAAAATATGTGACCCAAATAAATTTGCCAAAGAAAGTAAAGAATAGGTAGCCCAAATAAATAGGCAAATAAAAAGACACAATAAAACATTTGCAGATATATATTAGGTCCAAAAGATCATCATAATGACAATATTAAAGATATAAATCTTTAAGGCAAATTCAGACAAAAAACATATGTGACCCAAATAAATTAACCCAAGAAAGTAAAGAATACGTTGCTCAAATAAATTCGCACAAGAAAGCAATCACATACAATAGTAATAGAGAATGTCAATCAGTGCAATAAAAATTTGCTCATGAACAAATTTTTTAACAAATTTGCACTAAAAAAATATATGACAAATTTTTTTAACTAAAATATCGGGTGAAAAAAATCATATAATAACTAATTTTTTTTAAAAAAAAAAGCAACAAATTTTTTTTTAAAAAAAGTTTATAACTAAATTTTTTTAAAAAAAAAAACAAATTTTTTTTTAAAAAAAACAAAAAAAAATAATATATATATAAAAAAAACAAATTTTCTTTTTTAAAAAAAACAAAAAAAATAATATATAATATTCCACCAAACACTGTTCATGAACAGTGCTATGAACAGTGTTTGGTGGAAGAGTTTTATGTTATATATTGATGATGATGATTGATTGATTGATTTAAGCAAAAATTTACACAAATTAAAAATAATTGTTAGGGTTAAGGGTCAAATCTAGCACTCTACTATTACCAAAAGTTCACCCAACATAAACAAGTATTCGATGGCTCAAATGTAGCACACATCTTTTCAAAAATGGCTCAAATCTAGCATTTCCGTCAACTTTAACGGGTTCGACCGTTAAGTTTGACTTGACCATGCCACGTCACCCGCCACGTCACTCTTTTTGCCACGTGGCATGCCACGTCACCCAATGGGCCCACTCACTATCCATTATTGGGTGACGTGGCGCTTGACGTGGCAGGCCACATGACAAAACTGGTTGACATGGCGGGTGACGTGGCATGGTCAAGTCAAACTTAACGGTCAAACCCGTTAAAATTGACGAAAATGCTAGATTTGAGCCATTTTTGAAAAGATGTGTGCTACATTTGAGCCATCAAATTCATGTTTATGTTGGGTGAACTTTTGGCAATAGTAGAGTGTTAGATTTGACCCTTAACCCTAATTCTTATAAACAGAACATGAAGGGATACATAATAAAGAAGTTATGATTCTGAATTTATTCATAACTACAACATATTACAACACATGTTCTGAAATACACACATTAGGTTCACGAAGAAGACTTGAATGCAACAAACCATCTCTACTACTACGTATTACTTTGTTCAGGCCTTGTAGCAGACTTCTCCATCACAAACCCATCCATCATTCTTATTCTCCTCTTCCTCTTCATTCGTACCTGCCTCAAGTTGTTTCACCCTTTCCTCAGTGAAGGGATAGGCTCTGGAGCCATAGGACTCAACCAAATATCTGGCTTCTTTTGTAAGGGTCGGTCCACCAGGTCCGAGGGCCACAAGCATCGGGATGCCTCGCACCTTGAATTTGCGACTCAAGAACGACTTCCTGGAGTCACCAAAGGGAAGAGCCAGCCATGGCATTTCAGCAAAGAACTCATTGAAGGAGGCTTGGTCCCTGTCACTAGAGATGAAGACAACTTCAATGGCATTGTTCTTTGCCTTGATCTCTTGGTATGCCTTTATAAGCTTTGGAAGAAAGGCTTGGCATGGTGGGCACCATTGAGCTGAGAAGTACAGAAGCACTGTCTTCCCCACTAAATCTGACACTGGAATCTGAATAAAAAAAGCTGTCATTGTCACACAAAAAAACCCAAAAGAGAGAATAGGAGGAAAGGGGCATCAAGCATAATAGATCAGAAGACACTCTAATGTCCAATTTTGTTACACGTTTGGGATTACAAATCAAAAACTGTTACACAAAACATATTGGTCTTTCATTATATGTGGATAAACTTAACATCACACAGATATTAAACTCACCTAGGTAGTTATTTATCCTGGTTCAGAGGCAACTCAAGTGTCAAATATCATAACATTCAAGAGTTTCATGTTTGAAATGACATAATCAAAAGCATTCATACAGAGCATATTAATCTTTTATTGGACAGCGAACTGAAACTGAAGAATACAAAATTCTCACTATTATTTTGATCTCCTTGCAATAAAAATGTAACCTGTATGCATCTTAAATGTTTAATGACACGCAAGACAATAGGATTAAGGATTAAGAGGACCATGCCCAGGCTATTGAAAACAACTAAGGTAGAATAAATTAGATCAAACCTTGACTCCATCTTTTCCCAAGACAAAATCCAGATCTCCAGAAACTAAAATAGATTCAAGAGTCTGAGCTGCCTCTTTGGCCTTCTTTATCTCAGCAAGCTCAGTAAACTTCTCAGGAGTAAAAGGGTATGCAATATCACCGTGCTCTTCAATAGCTTCAACTACATTGGAATGACGGGTTTTCCCATCTGGCCCAATAATAACCAAAGTGGGCACAGTTGTTAGATCGAAGTATCTAGCAAGCTTCTCGTTCTTCTTATCATTGAATGGCAATGAGAGAAAGGGCAGACTTTTAAATCCCTCTTGAAATGATTTTTCATCATCCTCAATTGATATATAAACAATCTCAAAGTCTTCACCCTTTGCTTTCAGCTTCTCATAAACCTCAACAAGTTTTGGGGTAAACTCAACAGATTCACTGTATGAAAAAGATGAGAAATATAGACCAACAGTCTTCCCCTCAAGTTGAGACACAGGAACCTACAAGCAAATAAAGGTAGGTGAATTTCAAACTCTATTCAGCATAAACTTAAAAAAATATATTGATTAATAGTAAGATTTTCCCAACTCCACCACCAAATAGTATTAAGCTGTATGAAGAAAAGGAAGTACTTTTTTAGGTCTATCAAGTCAAGAGTGAAGTAACACAAACTTACTTGCTTTCCATCAGAAGAAATAACATAGTCAAATGACTTGTAGACCAAAAGAGATCTCAATGATTGGTTCCTCTTAGCTTCCTCTTCTTGGTCTTTCAACTCTTTGATCCTCTCTGAGGTAAAGGGGTATGCTTCAATTCCATATTCAAGTACAACTTCAGTTCCATCTTCAATGGCAACTTTCCCATTCTCATCAAGGATTACAAGGTGGGGGATTCCTTGAACCTCGAACAGTTCATCAAGCTCACCGCGCTTGTCAGTATCAGAAAACGGGATGGCAAGCCATGGCATCTTGGAGAAGTAACCATTGAAGGAATCTTCATCTTCATCAGCTGAAACAAAAATGATCTCAAAATCACCTTTGGAAGAGACTTCATTGTACAGTTCCACCAAAGTAGGGGTGAATCGTCTACATGGACCACACCAAGATGCTGAAAAATATAAACCAACTCTCTTCCCCTTTAGGCTTTCAATTTTAACCTAAGAATGTTTCAACATAAAGAAACACAGCTTCAGTTTTGCAAGAAAATGAGCATAATCATTTCAACAAATAAGCATGAGCAATAGTTTCCAAAAAAAAAACAGCATATCTATTGGTAACGTTTACTAAACCTCACACTGAAAAAAATCAGTTTTTATTTATTTGGTTGATTCAGGGCAGCCTAGTTTCACCTGTAAATAGTCTTGCATAAAAAATTCCCAGCAAAAAGCTGGTATGTCATAGTTCACATATTTCTAATTACTATTTTTTTGGTGCTAACATCAATTATCATTAAAAACGAAAGAAGCCCACAAAATTACAACAATCAAATGAAAAACTTACATTGAACAAAGTAATCTATTCATATTGATATTGAAATTCATGGATCAAACAGGATAGAGAATAAACAAACAAGAAATCAAAACAGATACATATAGACACCCTATTTACTCACAACACTAAAGACTAGAGGGGGAATTCTAAGGACCTAACATAAATCCATGACTAAATTCAGGGCTTAAACTTTCCTTATCATAGATTAAATTAATTTCTCAGAGAAAAAAATAAAAACAAAATAAATTTAAATGCAAGAACCAAACAAGAACCTGATCACCGTTGTTTCTAACAAGATAGTCCCTCTCAGAAGAAGAGAGAACAGATTGAAGATCATGGGTATCAGCTGCAGCCATTTTTGTCACTGTATAAGCTTACTTTGTATCTAGCACACCAACAATTCAATGAAGTCAAAGTAAGTTTGGAGAATAATATGATTGGCAGTCAGCACATGGGTGTGTATTTATAGGAGTGGAAAAATCAAGGTAGGCCCCTTTGCGAATTTGATTCCATGAATAAAAAAACATTTCTTTATTGGGAATATTAATTTGTAGACCATCACGAGCGACTTAGTATAATTACTAATAGAAAAGTTTCATAAACTCCATATATTAAAGTAGGGTCCCTACTTTAATATACTTTTAATATAAAAAGACCATATTATCTCTTTTCCCCTACTCATGAACTTATTATACGTGTTCATGACATGTCAATGCTTATCCATTAACTTGTCACAGGGTGAGTCATGAGCTTGTTAGAATTGTTCATGATCTTGTTATACGTGTGCATGACCTCATCATACCCTACTCATGACCTTATCACAGACTCACAAGGAGGGGCAATCTAGTCTCTTGTGAGACACTACAAATTAATTTTCCCTTCTTTACTTCAACATGGAACAGTACATGCTAGTAGTACATGGTAAGATTAAAGGATTAAGAAAGTGTTCAAGGGGCGTAGACCAGCTGGTAAGAAAGGGGAAGGTAAGGCACCGTGTACCCACCAGGTCATGGGTTCGAACCCTTGGGAAGTCGTCACCCCCAAAATGGGGAATCCCGACGGCGACTTCGGGTTAGTTGGTTTCCCGAATGGGGCCGGATACTGAAGACTCTAAGGAAAAAAAATAGGATTAAGAAAGTGTTCATATATAATGTCACACTTGTATGTTGCACTTGTGCTTCTTTATGTGGAATTTATGGAATGTTCTAAATGTTGTTGCGTGGCGATTTCCTTGGGGGCTAAGTAAGCATGTGGTATCTCCTTTTCTTATTGGACAAAGAAGCGTGAGTCGGTGGGAGAAGAAGTGTCATTCGTTGACTAATGAATTCGTTGACCAATGAACAGGACACGCCGGTCAATGGGTGAAATAATTTTAAGGGAAAATTAATTATAGAGCCCATTTAACAAACTTAATTAAAATTAGGTGACATAAAATCACAAAATTACTCTCAGGTGGTGCCATGAAGTTGTTAATAATTTAAAGGCTAAAGTATACTTTTGGTCTCTTATATTTGCATCGAGTTTCAATTTAGTCATTTGTCTTTGTAAAGTACACTTTTAGTCATTTTTTGTTAACACCGTTAATTTCCCTTAACAAAAAATGTTAACATAACAATTTTAAATAACTAAATTAGTTTAGCAATGTAGGTAACTAATCGAGTATTGCTTTTAATTGCTATGATTTTCCACTACTTTGAGACATTTTAAAGCCTCATTAACTAATGTATCACATATAACTAATTGATAAACTTAGGTAATTACTCAAATGAGATTTTAAAATGTCTCAAAGTAGTGGAAAATCATAGTAGTTAAAACCGATAATCAAGTAATTACTTGTGTTGCTAAGGTACTTATCTGCGAGACATGGGTATTTAATGAGCTTTTAAAATGTCTCCCAAGTATTGAAAAGCCATATAGTAATTAACAGCGATACACGAATAGCTAACTGCGTTTCGCAACTAGTTATTTGTGATACATGAGTAGTTAATAGGGTTTTTAGATTTCTCAAAGTTATGAAAAAGTATAGCAGTTAAAATTGATACTCGAGTAGTTACTTGCGTTGCTAAACTAGATATCTGCGATAAATGAGTAGTTGATGGGTTTTTGGTCAGTTTCCCAAAATTTCATTAGGAAAAATTGGTGACTATGTTTTATTTGTCCAATTGAAATTCAAGTGTCATTTTGTTATATTTTCTCATCTAACATTTGTAAAGAAAAAAAGAAAATAATTAAGGTGGAATTCTATGGATTGATAATTATAACAATAATTGACTTTGTCATGTGACCAAAATTAAAAAAAATTAGTTAGTACTATAAAATAGAAAATTAGAAATTAAAATTTTGTATGCGTTGGGGATTGTAGGGATATGTCTGGTCCACCATTGGTGGATCAAAGCTCAAGTCCAAACACAAAGAAAATTGGAGTCGCCCTGCAAATATGAGAAAACTTAATCGGAAATGATTATTTTCTCCAATAATTTGAAATTCAAACTATTGCCAATTTCCATACTTCAATATAAGGGTAATGACCCTATTTCGTCATTCAACTAACTACTTTAGATCACTGGGCACCCTAAACTAATATCGGGTACAATTTTACCCTTGAAGTAACCAAAGTAGTCTAATTTTATCTTATAGCGAATGTAATGTTGACATGTGTTGTCCACATGTCAACGTCACATTCCACGTGTCAACATTACATTCCTTAGAGGGTAAAATTGGATCACTTTGGTTACTTCATGGGTATAATTGTACCCAATGTTAGTTTAGTATGCCCAGTAATTAAGGGTGGTTACTTGAAGAGCAAAATGAGGTCATTGCCCTTAGAGGAAATTGGATTATGTAATTAACAACAGAGTTGCAGGGGTACATAAGACTCAAAATTTCAGAGGAGCATGGAAGTACCAAGCTTCAAGTTGAAGTTAATTACGTGTTTGCAATACAGATCGTGCTACAGTGAAAGCATAGAATGATGGCATGATTAACAATAGAATTCCCTTTTCTTTTTTTTTTGAACGAAAGTGTAATTTTATTATATACAAAAAATTTACACTGTGCTCATTTGTTAAGAGAGCAATAGTTAGAAAGAAACAACAAGAACTCCATCAGGCAGGGATCAGAGCCTTATACAATTCTTTTGCTTTTATAATGTGCTCCGTCCATCCTAATACTTCATTGACTAATCTTTGTGCCCGTGTTGATTCCTGATTAAAGAGCTTGCGATTTCTAGCATCCCTTTTCTTAGTTAAGGGGATTTGACTGGAATTGACAGATGTGTTTATCTCATATTTTAAGGAGGGAAATATTTGCAACAAATTGGGGGCTATCTAATTTTAGACTAACTCGTGGGGAGGATTTGTGAAAATTTAATGTGCCCAGGGGACTTGACTGAACTCTTGTTTCAAGATTTGGTGTGAGAATCCTGCCAATGATGCTTTAGAGTTTCATAAATACTTCATCCAGTTCTAAATATAAGACTTTTGACTTTTTTTTTCAAAAGTTAAAAGAATAAATTTGACCATTAAATTATAACATACACTACATATAATTAATTTATAGGTAAGTTTATAAAAACAGAAAAAATTAATTTTGAAGGAAAAATACAGTTATAAACAGTTTAAAGTTATTAATTTTACATCTTTTAAGTCTCAAAATATTTGAAAGGTTTCATAATTAGAACTGGAGGGGTAATTTTTTTGTTCAAAGAAGTTTAGTAGGCAGATTTGCCCCCAACTTAAAAAAACATAGGCTAAAAATATCATTATCAATGACGCCACAATAAATTAGATGAAAAATATTGTAATATAAAAATTTAATATTCGAAGATACACATTTTTTCCGTAGCAAACTTATTATAGCAAACTTATTATACGTAATTTGAAATACAAGAAGTCTTGAGACAACTTTAATGCATCGATAATCTTCACTTAATTCAAGCTATAGAACAAACTTCTCCATCACAGGCTCACCGTCTTGTTTTAGGTATGTTTGGATCTAGAAATGTTATTTTGAAGACTATACCTAGGTTTTAGAAAAGAATTGTCAATCACTCAATTTTTTTTTTGGATAAGCTATCTTGAAAAGATAACCTAGTTTTGAGGTTCCAAACCTAAGTTTAAAAAAAATAGTTAACTTTTTGGGAAAATTAATTAGAGGTCCCTCACAAGGGAGTTAATACTGGAAAAGTCCCAAAAGTTGAAAATATTAATGTAGGGTCCCAAGGGACCTCACATTAATATATTTGAAAAGTGAAAAGACAGTTTTGCCTCTAGCCTTAAAAAAAATTTACCTCCTCCCTCACCCACCCCCTCCCCCCTCCTCCTCCCTCACCCATCCCCCTCCCCCCTCCAGTGGCCCCCCACCCCCACCCTCCCCCTCCAGCTCGCCCCCACACCCTCCGCCCCTCCCCCTTAAATTCTTCACCCTTTGCTTTCAGCTTCACATAAACCTCAACAAGTTTTGGGGTAAACTCAGCAGATTCTGCGTGTGAAAAAGATGAGTAATATAGACCAACAATCTTCCCCTCAAGTTGAGACACAGGAATCTACAAGTGAATGGAAGGTGAAATTCAAACTTCATCCTACATGTACTTAAATCATTTGAAATGAGAATAAATTTTCCCAAGTTCAGCACCAAAAAGTCTGAAACGTTTAGAAGCAAAGGAAATACTTCTAGGTATATCATATCAAGAGCTAAGTTACAAAAAAACTTACTTGCTTTCCATAAGAAGATATAATGTAGTCAAATGACTTGTAGACTAAAAGAGATCTCAAGGATTGGTTCCTCTTAGCTTCCTTTTCTTGGTCTTTCAACTCTTTGATCCTCTCTAGAGTGAAAGGGTATGCTTCAACTCCATATTCAAGTACAACCTTTGTTCCATCTTCAATGGCAACTTTCCCATTCTCATCAAAGATTACAAGGTGAGGAATTCCTAGAACCTTGAACAATTCATAAAGCTCATGGCGCTTGTCGGCATCAAAAAACGGGATAGCTAGCCATGGCATCATGGAAAAGTAACCATTGAATGCATCTTCAACTCTATCATCTGAAACAAAAATGATCTCAAAATCACCTTTAGCAGAGACTTCATTGTACAGCTCCACCAAAGTAGGGGTGAATTGTCTACATGGACCACACCAAGATGCTGAAAAATATAAACCAACTTTCTTCCCCTTCAAGCACCTAATTTTAATCTGACAATATTAAAAAAATGAAGGAATACTACTTCAGTTTTCCATGGAAATGAGTATAATCATTTCAAAAAAACAACCATGAGCTATAATTTCCCATAAAACAGTATTGGAAGGTCTACTATTTCGCACTGGAAAAATCATTTCTTATTTATTTGTTTGATTTTAGATGGTCTGTCATAATTCACAAACATACATATATTAATTATTATTTTTATCCGCTACTATGGTCAGTTGTCATTATAAACGAAAGAAGTTTACAAAATATCAAGAATCAAATAAAAAGACAAAATTGAACTAAGAGCTCAAAATGAGAGGACATGGAACTTGAATCATCTTGTTCACTTGTGAAGATGATATTGAAATTCAAAAATGAAAAACAGACAATAATCAGATTAGATACATACTTAGACACCCTATTAACTCATAACAGTAAAAATGTTCATACATGACAAGATAGAGTCGCAAGGACCTAAGATAAATCCATGAAGAAATTCAAAGCTTGAACTTTCTTGATAATAGACTAAAATCATTTACCAGATAAAAATAAAAAAGAATACAGAAATACAGTTAAATGCAAGAACCTGATCACCGTTGTTCTGAACAAGATACTCCCTCTCAGAAGATGAGAAATCTACAGATTGAACATCATGGGTATTGGCAGCAGCCATTTTTGTCAATGAGTGAATTTGATGAGAAAATACTAGTGTAGTATTCAAGAATCAAAATATCAACTCAAAAGAGAATTAGAGAAAAAATTACAATGCCTAATGTGCAATCTTGAGGCACACGCTCCTATCCACTCTTCACAAAATACAAGTATGTCTTTTCTCTCTACAACTACTCTATTTATACATTCCTCAACCTCCTAACAAACATAACCAACTAATACATTTCTCAACTCCTAACAATCATAACCAACTAACTACTTGTCTATTATTGCTTTGTAACAAAATTAACTAATTTTGTTGCTTTATTAACTTCATTTGTTACATTTCTATCGACCACCTTGGGCTTTCTTTTATAATAATAGGCCCAGGTTGGCTCGAACCCATCAAAATTACTTTGGACCTAACACACTAGTGAACTCAAAGTAACTTTAGACGACAGTAAAGGTTTTGATTGGATGTAGGGAAAATGCAAAACGAAAGAAAAATAAGGAGAGAAAATGGGGAGGAAAAAAATTGGGGAGAACATGTTATGCCTCGCTATGCTTGGATAAATAAGAGAAAACAAAAAGAAAGGAAAATGGGTAAGTAAGGTGGGGTATAACCATTGGGCAATATTGGATAACATTTCTCTCTCCTATAATATCTCCATTTTTGGAGTGAAAATTGGTGGAAAATGGGGCATGGGGCTCACACTATTTTCCTTCCCCATTTGATTTTCGCTCCCATTTTCTCTCCTATCAGGTAGGAGAAAATGTCCTCTGTTGCCCCCTTTTCTCTCCCCATTTTCTTTCCTCTCCTATTTCCCTCCCATCCAAATAGGCATTCACACTCACATGGGTTTATTTATAGGGGCAAAAAAATATGGGTAGACCCTTTTTTGTGAATTTGATCCCTAGAATAAAAAGTTAAAAACATTTCTTTACTTCAATCCACATTCCCGTTGTAACAATTAAGGATTAATAAAGAGTTCATAATACTCCCTCGCTCATAAATATAATATACGGAGTAATATCTATTTCACTCTGAATCCATCGTCGTTGTATATCGGCATTGGGTCAATTGCAAAAGAAATTTATAAATCAGATGCAAGGGTATAGCAATAGGGTGCAATCCGAGTCGTTCTCAAGGAGCCTTGTTTAATCTAACTATTCTAGTTATTAAATGCAATGCAGATGAAGTTGGGTAAGGAAAAACTATTTTGTTGATTTTTTAGATGAGAATGAAGAATGCAAAATAAATAAATATTTTGGTAATTTTAATAAAGGGTAAAATCTAGCACTAAACTATTGTCAAAAGTACATCCCACATAAAAGTGAATCTCGTAGCTCAAATCTAGCACTGATCAAGTACAAATTGGGTCAGATGTAGCAAAACCGTCAATTTTTACGGGTTTGACCGTTAAGTCTGACCCGATTATGCTATGTCACCTGCCACATCACCCAAGTTATGCCACGTCACTTGTCACATCATCACCACATCATCACCACATATATGAAAAACTTTAAGGTTCAAATTTAGCACTCAAGTATTAGTAAAGTTCACCCAACATAAAATAACAATTTTGAGTTTCAAATATAGCACTCATCAGTTACAAAATGGTTCAAATGTAGCAACTACGTCAATTTTTATGAGTTTGACTTTTAATTTTGATCTGATTAGGTCATGCCACTTGTCACATCGCCCTATTAGGCGTCATGTTACTTGTCATATCATCATCTTCACTACATCATCACCACATATCTGAAAATAAATTTCTGAAACCCACATCACCCTATTACAAATGTTGCAACTTCGTGAACTTTTCAGAGTTTGACCATCAATTTTGAACTGATGTAGAAAGTGACACGACACTTTTATATTTCGGCTAAAATATCATATTCCGGCAGTTATAGAGCATACGCAGTAGTGTTACCTAGATAGAAATATTGAAGGACACCGATTTATCGGTCGGTGTAGTGTGTCTTGAGTCTAGTCCTTCAAGAAATTTTAGGACTCAAGGTAAGCGGAAGTTACCTCGGGTATCGTTCTCAAAAGGAGCCTATAAAATGCAACTAATTACCTAGTAACTAAATGCTAAACTTGTTTGAAATAAGGGAATTTGTGATGGATTAATAATGAAAACTAGTAAAAGGTGTGATATGCAAAAGAGAAAATAAGAACTAGGAAAAAAAATAAAGATTTGATAAAATAAAATGGAATTGCTCTTGGGACTAAATGCCGGCCAAAAGTTAAGATTCAATTCTCCTCCAAAACTGTATGCCTCTTGTTCTTTTTAATTCAATTCTCCTCCAGCCTCTTGCTTCCACGTGTCCTCACTTGTTTTCTTTCGTCTGCATCCCTCCTTCCTTCAACTTCTAATGCTTCTTGGGCTTTTCTCTCTTTTTCTTTCAATTTTGTTTTCCTCAAGTAAAGGCCCATACATGTGGCTCTTGGTCTTTTTCTCCAATTCCTTTCATTTAATATGAATGACTCCCTAAATGTACCAAAAAAATATAAAATCTAATTCAAATTGAAAAGTCATTAAGAGTCAATATTAAATCTCAAGTATGTTCAAAATCTTCATTTTAGCTCAATAAAATCATACAAATTTTAGGATTTGTCAAATATAAAAATATTAACGATTCTGACATATAAATTTTCGCAACGTAATAAATTTTTTTTAAAAGTGTCATGTCACTTGCTACATCAGTTCAAAATTAATGGTCAAACCCTAAAAAGATCACAGAATTGCTACATTTGTCATATGCTGATGTGGATTTCAGGGATTTATTTTCATTTATGTGGTGGTGATGTAGTGAAGATGGTGATGATGTGGCAAGTAACATAGCCTAATAGGGAGTTGTGACAAGTGGCATGACCTAATCAGGTCAAAATTAAAAGTCAAACTCCTAAAAATTGACGTAGTTGCTACATTTGAACCATTTTGTAACTGATGAGTGCTATATTTGAAACTCAAAATTGTTATTTTATATTGGGTGAACTTTACTAATACTTGAGTGCTACATTGAACCTTAATTTTTTTCATATATGTGGTGATGACGTGGCAGGTGATGTGGCATAACTGGGTGATGTGGAAGGTGACGTGGCCCAACTTGAGTGACGTGGCAGGTGACATGACATACTCGGGTCAAACTTAACGGTCAAACCCGTCAAAATTGACGGTTTTGCTACATCTGACCCAATTTGTACTTGATCAGTGCTAGATTTGAGCTACGAGATTCACTTTATGTGGGGTGTACTTTTGACAATTGTTTAGTGCTAGATTTGACCCTTTACCCTTTAATAAAAGGGATGAAGTGGAAGTGAGTTGCTCTTGGAAATGAATTTCAATGCAATCATAGCTTTCTAATGATTTTTGGGAGTTTATGCACTAATTTTCTAATTTACCAAACCTCATTAACCCATAAGTCCAATTACTTAATTAGTCAATTTTTGAGTGAAGGCCCAAAAATGATACATAACTATTGGCCATGGAACAAAAATAGTACATAACTATTCTAAGGAACAAAAATGATACCCAACTTTTACCATGTGATCAAAAATGATATTTTCACTAATATGACAATAATATTAGACATGAAATGTCGAAAATGCCCTTATATTTAAATAAACTTTTATCAGACGACGATTATTGTATAAGGGCATTTTGGACATTTCATGTCTAATATTATTGTCATATTAGTGAAAATATCATTTTTGATCCCATGGTAAAAGTTGATATCATGTTTGTACCTTAGAATAGTTATGTACTAGTTTTGTTCCTTTACCAATAATTATGTACTCCCTCCGGTCCTAAATATAGGACCTAGTTGATTTTTTTGGAAAATCCTAAAAAAGTAAAATAAGTTAATTATAAATTGATGATTTACCTAATTTTTCTCTTAGACTAGTTTACTTTACCTATAACCTAATGGATAATATAAAAATATATCAAATGTGTCATGATTTAATAGTCTATTTCGCAACCTTAACCTCTCCAAAAAAAAGTCAATTAGGTCTTATATTTAGGACCAGAGGTAGTATCATTTTTACCCTTTTTTTTCTGATTTGTTGTTGATATATATATTATGGTTCTATTGAACTTGTTCTATGCCAATTATTAATATGGTTCAAATTCTATTGAATTTTAGAAACTCAAGCTTTGTTCCCTGAAAAAGGTAATTATATTGAACAAATTTTGGTTCCTTCTTTTCATTTTCTAGTTTGTTCCTAATACTCTAAAATGGAAGTACTCCCTTCGGTCCTAAATATAAGACCTAGTTGACTTTTTTGGAAAATCCTAAAATAGCAAAATAGGTCAATTATAATTGATTCACCTAATTTTTTCCCATAAACTAGTTTATTCAACCTATAAACTAATGACTAATCTAAAAATATATCAAATATGTCATAATTTAATAACATATTTTGTAACCTTAACATCTCCAAAAAAGTCAACTAGGTCTTATATTTAGGACCGGAGGGAGTAATAACTTTTTCTCCGACAATTGTTAATGTGATCGTTATGTTTTTTTTAAGATGAGGACAAATTTTGTCTTTTAATTTGCTGATATTATTGAGGTTAAAATTTACATTTCACAAGCCTCTATAAAGTTAAAATGAGTATTCATAGAGGTCTTCCTATGAATGGACATTACCAATTACCATATTAAAAAATATGACATTTTTTTACAATTGTATTTAGGATTATCATTAATAAGTTCTACCCAACAAATTAATTAAACTA
The DNA here is from genome assembly GCA_029929735.1 of Mimosa pudica. Classification (NCBI taxonomy): domain Eukaryota; kingdom Viridiplantae; phylum Streptophyta; class Magnoliopsida; order Fabales; family Fabaceae; genus Mimosa; species Mimosa pudica. Next base: position 4,973,322 of record JAKELP010000017.1, on the reverse strand, counting down.
TTATAATGCAATTAACATTACCATCCCGCAAACCTGGCGGCTTGGCTTGAGTGGTAAATACTCTCGTCCCTTAAACAAGTGGTTGGGAGTTGGATCCCCAGCTCTTGCAATGGAGCAAATTCACAGGCCGGCTGTCTGCCCCTATATGGGACTTCAGAACAACGAGGAATTAATCTCATTTGACACGCGAGTGGGATACCCTTGGTAACCAAAAAAAAATACCATCCCACATGCACAATATTTTTGAACCAAATGGCCCTATGTTAAGATAAGTTGGCCACAGAAGAAATTGAAAAAGAAGAACATTCTCTTTCATTGTCACAGCATTCACCTGTGACTCAATACGATCAAAAACAAAAACTGGGTGCTTCCACCACCTCAGACTCCCAGCGATTCCTTTTGTTCATACAGATGAACCAAATGTCAAACAACTCCCAACATGATACTGCTTCCATAAACTCAAAAAGTACGGAAGAATTCCAACCAAATAAGTCCCCAGGCCAAGGCTTCCATTATCCGAAAAAGCATCACCCTATTCATCATATACATAACATCAAGGTGCTAATTACCAAGTTTTTTTTATTTCTCACCCTTAGGTCCTATGGAACTTTTGAATAATTCAAGGATATTATAGAGGCTTTCGAGTCATTAATTAAAACAACTAATCTAACAACACTACGCCGAAGCGCCGACTTAGCTCAACAGTAAGCTCGCTTGCCGTGTGGGAATTAGAACTGGGTTGACCCTTAATCTAATAACAATACGCCATAAATATACATGATATGATATCCAAATGAGGTTTTCTGGTAAGTTATAATGAATCTAACTTTCACAAAAAAGAATTAAGGTAGAATTCTATCAATTGATAATCATAACATTAATTGACTGTCGTATGATCAAAATTTAAAAAATTAATTAGTAATATAAAATAGAAAATTAGAAAATTAAAAATCTGGTATGCGTTGGGGATTGTAGGAATATGTCCGGTCCACCCATGGTGGATTAAAGCTCAAGCCCAAACACAATTGAAAATTGGAGTCATATGGGAAAACAAGGATGGAAATGATTATTTTCTCCAATGATTTGAAATTCAAACCATTGCAAATTTTCATACTTTATATATGGGTTGGGTGGGTCATTTGGGAAAATCATCCCAATTGAGAAACAATTATGATAAAACACTAAAAAAAGCAGTCAATTAGCCACAAAATTTAGCAATGAAATTCCATTGGTAAAAACAAAATTCCTTTGTTCAATGAAAGATTCTGTACCTAAAGATTTTAGCAACGACTTATTTTTCGATGGATTTTGTGGCTAATGTGCACTTGTTTTTTTGTTTTTTGTTTTTTTTGAAGTGGAAACTTCCTTCTCATATCTTCTCTTCTTTTATGTTGTTTTTAACATAATGAGGGTTTAAATTGGTGCTTCAATTTTTTGTGTGTACCCAGCCGATTCCACTGGATTCTAGGTACATCCAAAACCCTTCATTAGGGGTTGATGTGGGGAATTTAGAGTTTTGCTTAGGAACAAAGGTTTGATTAGTTGGCAAAGAATTTGGGGAGTAAGGATGACAGGTGAATTACATTTTGGGTGTGTTGTTGGTCAATGGAGACAATGGAGGAGCTAATTTCTATTTGAAGAAGGTTTCAATATGCCAATGAGACCATAATTATGCATTACAAAATATGTGCGGGTGTGTTCATTATTTGCTACACAATTTGATTGTGATTTGATGAGGGATGATGAGAGTTGGTCATTTGAATACGTAAAGGAAATTGGATTATGTAATTAACAACAGAGTTGCAGGGGGCAGTACATGGGACTGAGAATTTCACAGGAGCTTGGAATTACCAACTTTAAAGTTGAAGTTAAATATGCGTTTGCAACACAGTGAAAGCGTAGAATGATGATAAGATTAACGATAGAATTCCCTTTTCTTAGTTAAGAGGATTTGACTGGAATTTACAGGTGCGTTTCTCTCATATTTTAAAGAAGGAAATATTTGCAACAGATTGGTGGCTATCTAATTTTCGTCTAACTCGTGGGGAGGATTTGTGAAATTTGATGTGCCCAGGGACATGACTGAATTTTTGTTTCAAGATTTGGTGTGAGAATCCTACCAATGATGCTTTAAATTTCATGAAGGAATAAATTTGGCCATTAAATTATAACATACACTACATGTAATTAATTTATAGGTTAATTTATAAAAATAGAATAAATTAGTTTTGAGGGAAAAATATAACTATAAAAAATTCAAGGCTATTAATTTTATAGCCTCAAATTCTTAAAAAATTTAAAGGGTTTCATAATTAGAACTGGAGGGGGTATTTTTTTTTCAAAAAAGTTTAATAGGCATATTTGCCCCTAACATAGGCTAAAAAAATATCATTGTCAGTGATACCACAATAAATTAGATGAAAAATATTAAAATATAAAAATTGAACATAATAAGATACACACTTTTTTCATAGCAAACATGTTATACGTAATTTGAAATACAAGAAGTCTTGAGACAACTTTAAGGTATGAAAAAGCTTCACTTTATTCATGCTTTAGAATAGACTTCTCCATCACAAACTCATCCATCTTGTTTTAAAGGGTCTGTTTGGATACTTCTAGAAAAGTTATTCTTAAGACTAAACTTTGGTTTTAGAAACGAATTGTCAATCACTCAATTTTTTTTTATAAGCTATTTTGAAAAGATAACCTAGTTATGATGTAATTATCGATGAATTTCCAACTTGGTATCAAAACATGCCTTTTCTCTTCTTCCTTAGCACTTCCCTTAAGTTTCTCTGCCTCCAATGCACATTTAGGATGAAGATTAAAGTCACATTTCTCTCATAGGTATGACCATGCTTGACCCTCTTCATCACAGCCATGACATTTATAATCTCTCCGACGACTCAATACAAGCTCATGATCATGAGACTGGTGAGTAACCTTTTTTGGCCACCCTTTTTCCTTAGGAATTTCATCAGTTGCTTTCTCAAGTACCTTCACTGTTTCCTCAGTGAAAGGATAGGCTTCAGCACCATAGAGCGTGATTAGATATCTAGCATCATTCGTGAGGACTCTTCCATTGGGTCCGATCGCCACAAGCGTAGGGAGGCACACAACTTTGAATTTGTGACTTAGGAATGACTTCCTAGAGTCATCAAAGGGAAGAGCCAGCCAGGGCATTTTAATAAAGAAGTCATTGAAAGGAGGCTTGGTCCTCATCAAATGAAATGTAGACAACTTGAAGAGCATTGTTCTTGGCCTTGATCTCATGATATGCCTCAATAAGCTTTGGAAGAAATGTTTGGCATGGTGGGCACAAGCTAGCTAAGAAGCATAGGAGCACTGTCTTCCCCACTAAATCTGACACTGGAATCTGAAAAAGATGTCATTGTCACACAAAGGAAACAAAAGAGGATAGGAGGAAAGGGGCACAACCTGAAGACACTCTCTTGTACAATTTTTTATATGTTTGAAATGACAAATCAAAAACTGTTATGTAAAGCATATTGGTCTTTTATTATACGTGGATGGACTTAACCTCACATAGATATAAGACTCGCATGCATAGCTATTTATCCTAGTTCAAAGGTAATTCAGGTGTCAAATATCATTGCATTCAAGAGTTTCATATTTAATTCAGGTGTCAAATATCATAGCTATTTATCCTAGTTCAAAGGAAATGCTTCTTTAGGTATATCATATCAAGAGCTAAGTTACAAAAACTTACTTGCTTTCCATCATAAGATATAACGTAGTCAAATGACTTGTAGACCAAAATAGATCTCAAGGATTGGTTCCTCTTAGCTTCCTCTTCTTGGTCTTTCAACTCTTTGATCCTCTTGGGAGTGAAAGGGTATGCTTCAACTCCATATTCAAGAACAACCTCTTTTCCATCTTCAATGGCAACTTTTCCATTCTCATCAAAGATTACAAGGTGAGGAATTATTAGAACCTTGAACAATTTATAAAGCTCATAGCGCTTGTCGGCATCAAAAAACAGGATAGCTAGCCATGGCATCTTGGAAAAGCAACCATTGAAGGCATCTTCATCTCCATCTTCTGAAACAAAAATGATCTCAAAATCACCTTTAGCAGAGACTTCATTGTACAGCTCCACCAAAGTAACGGTGAATGCACAACATGGACCACACCAATATGCTGAAAAATATAAACCAACTTTCTTCCCCTTCAAGCTCCCAATTTTAACCTGAGAATATTAAAAAAAATGAAGGAATACAACTTCAGTTTTCCATGAAAATGAGTACAATCATTTCAAGAAACAACCATGAGCTATAATTTCCAATAAAACAGTATTGGAAGGTCTACTATATATATTTCACACTGGAAAAATCATTTCTTATTAATTTGTTTGATTTAGGATGGTCTGTCATAATTCACACACACATATATATTAAATATTATTTTTTTCTGCTACTATGGTCAGTTGTCATTATAAACGAAAGTAGTTTACAAAATATCAACAATCAAATAAAAAGACAAAATTGAACTAAGAGCTCAAAATGAGAGGACATGAAACTTGAATCATGTAGTTCACTTGTGAAGATGATATTGAAATTCAAAAATTAAAAATAGACAACAATCAAATTAGATACATACTTAGACACCCTATTAACTCAACAGTAAAAAACTTCATACATGACAAGATAGAGTCGCAAGAACCTAAGATAAATCCATGAAGAAATTAATTCAAAGCTTGAACTTTCTTGATAATAGACTAAAATCATTTACCACATAAAAATAAAAAAGAATACAGAAATACAGTTAAATGCAAAACCCTGATCACCGTTGTTTGTTGTTTCGAACAAGATAGTCTCTCTTAGAAGATGAGAGAAAGATTGAATATCATGGGTATTGGCAGCAGCCATTTTTGTTAACGAGTGAATTTATGAGAAAATACTAGTATAGTATTATTCAAGAATCACCTCAAAAGATGATTACAGAAACAATTATAATGTCTAATGTGCAATTCTAAAGTCACACTCTCCTATCCACTCTTTTTTTTTATCTGAACTTCTATCCACTCTTTTCTCTCTACAAGGATTCTATTTATACATTCCTCAATCTCCTAACAAACATAACCAACTAATTCATTCCTCAACCCCTAACAATCATAACCAACTAACTACTTGTCTATTCCTTTGTAACAAAACTAACTTCTTTATTGTTGCTTTATTAACTTCATTTGTTACATTTCTATCGCCCACCTTGGGCTTTCTTTTATAATAATAGGCCCAGGTTGGCTCAAAACCATCAGAATTACTTACTCTGGACCTAACACACTAGTGAACTCAAAGTAATTTCGACAGCAGAAAAGGTTTTGCTTGGATGGAGGGAAAATGCAAAAGGAAAGAAAAATGAGGAGAGAAATTAAATGGACTGGGAAAAAATTGGGGAGAACATGTTTTTGCCTCGTTATGTTTGGATAGATGAGTTAAACAAAAATAAAGGAAAATGAGTCAGTAAGGTGGGGTGTGACCATTGGACAATAATGGGTAACATTTCTCTCTCCTATAATCTCTCCATTTTTAGAGTGAAAATTGGTGGAACATGGGATATGGGCTCACATCATTTTCCTTCCCCATTTTCTCTCCTATTAGGTAGGAAAAAAATCTGGGTAGGCCCTTTTTTGTGAATTTGATTCCTAGAATAAAAAGTTAAAAACATTTCTTTACTTCAATCCACATCCACGTTGTAACAATTAAGGATTAAGAAAGAGTTCATAATACTCCCTCCCTCATAAATATAATATAATATCTATTTCACACTTTTTTAGAGATTAAGGAATCAAAATATGTTAGTTATTTATGACATATCTGATATATTTTTTTATTATATATAGTTTATAGATCAAATGAATAAATTTAAAAAAAAAAATTAGGTAAATTAACTGATAAAAAACTTATTTTGCTTTCTCAAATTTTCTAAAAATATAAACAAGCTCTTATATTTAGGCCTGCAGAATATTACATTTGTCTTTCATTTGTGTAGAATTTCTAAAATTTTCGAAGCTACTTTTTTAAGGTAAAAAAAGGTAATTAATTAGATGTTTCATGGAAGAGACATAATTGATGTTTAGTTCCACAAAATCTCCAAATTAAGGTATGTACTTAGGGACCTAACTTTAATTTTGTGAGAGAGTAGAATTACTATAATATCCAATTAATTTTCCTTCCTCTTCTTCATTTGCAAGACATCTCACTCTCCATGTGCGACCCCATCATCATCATCACACTCCCTTTCTTCCTTTCCCTCTCTTTCCCAGAACCGATGCAACCATATGGCTTCTTCTACATCCCACACGCCTCGTAAACCCAACTTAGCTTCACACTCTCCGAACAAAAGATCACCCATGCATGAAATAAAAAATATTCTCAAACTCTTCAACCCGCATCAATTCATGAGATAAATTTATCACAAATCACTTAAATTCAATAAAAAAATTATATACCCACAAATGGAATAGCCTTCATGAAGAATTTAACAACGTCTCTAGTACTCCCTCCATTCCTAAATATAAGATCACTTTAACAAATTTGGAAAAATTAAGGAAGACACTCCAATGAGTTAGGATTACATGAAATTTCCAAAATACCCCTTTTAAAAATATCCTCTCACCTTCTTCAAACCACTTTTTTGGGTGAAGAGAGTATAGAGGTAATTTGGAGAAAATTTGAGTAAAATTAGAAAGTGGTCTTATATTTAGGAATAAGATCTTCTCCTATAGTATCTTATATTTAGGAACGCAGGGAGTAGTATAGTCTTAGTTTCAGATTGTACAAAGTTATCTAGTCTGTTCTTAAGTTGCTCGTCTGATTTTTATTTCTTTTAGATTGCTTCTGCTTGATGATGATGATAGGTTAGTGGTTTTGTTCAGTGACGGTAATGATCAATGATGTCGATGGTGATGAAGCAAAAATTCTTAGCTGCGGGGAAGGTTGTTGCCGCCGTCGCATAATAGAGCACAATGTTCAAGAGGGAGGAGATGAAATGAATAAGAAACAATAGAAAAAGAAGAAATTGTTGCTATAAAAAAAAAGGAAAAAGAAGAGATGGTTGAAGGGTGGAGTTGTGTGTGGCAGCGGAGAGAAGATTAGAGAGCTAAAACCTAGCTTCAGATGTATAAGAAAAATGAAATATGCCAGTAAAGTGACTTTGAATCAACTATATAATCCGGAGAAGCACTGACAGCAGGGAGTATAGCAGAAAAATATACAGAGTCATGGAAGAAAGTCTTGCTGCTGTAGTTTCCATGAAAATGCCCTATGTAAAGCCTGGCATGAATGCAAGTGTGTGTATGATTGAAGGAGCCAGGATCAAACATAAAAATGACTATACGAAGTGGCTTAAGATGATCAAATGAGAAACCAAGAATTTCCACATAGAAGGTAGAAAAATCATTGCAGCATTTTGTCAAACACCATATAGGTGTCACAAGGCTATGTTGGATTAGATGACCATAATGATGAAGCATCTCAAATGAATGAAAAGTAAAATAGGTACCAGGATCAAAAACCAATATAAGCTGTAAACCATGAGAAAGGCCCAAAGGATAAGCTGATTTGTGACAAGCAAGTACCAAAATGCAGGACTCCTTGCTGATATGAATGTCCATGCTGCTATGTAAGGATGAGTGACGAAAGATGGGTGTGTCCTGGAATTGAATGAACTTAGGGACCACTATTGATCTCCCAAGAACAATGGCAGCATCGGGAGTGAGCATTTGTGATGTTCTCAAAACAGCGGACTCCTCTATTACATCCTCCTTGATAAAATCATCGGACTCATGAACAACTTCACCAAAAGTGGAAAATGGTTCAATTGGTTTAGGTGAATTGGAACCAACAATATCATCGGGGATGAGATTTTCGGAGGCAAAATCAATTCCATCAGTGGGAGAAGCAGCAGCTACAGTGTACGAGTTCTTGCAATCAACCATGGAAAACTGATGGGAGAAGTACCGTATGTATATGGTTTGGCTGGTGAAGGCGTGCTTGCAACACTGAGAGATGGTGCATCAAGGACTGTGGAAGAAGTTTGTGGAAAGAGACAATCAACTTACTATGAATTAAAGCCAATGTGTGATTCATGGAAGCAAACATATCATCCAGGCGATCATAGCGAGCCATATTTGCCGAATGTCGAAGTGCCATGGAATCCACAAATTGTTGAGTTGCAGTAGTCAATGTGAAATCAACCGTCATAGTAGCAGAAGGTCAATGAAAGCACCAATGTAACGGACCTCCAAAGATGAAAATCCGATACAAGCAATATCCACAAGAGCAATGGAAATTACTAGAGATAATACTTTAGAAAAGACTTGAATTAAACCAAAAAAGGGAATCCATGTCCAGAATTGACAATAAGGTTTCTAGAAGATTACAAGCAAATGAGAATAAAGAAATTACAGAGGGAGGAAAAGCATGAGAGTAACAGAAAGGAGAGAGAACTAGAAGTCAGAGAGAAAGATTCTTTTCACAATATTCTTCACTGCCTTTCCATTGCTTCCTCTTTTGCTTATATTCCTATCTCACAACCATGTTTGCATATCATCTCTTTTGGCCCATTTAATAAGCTTTTGGCTCATCTCTCTCATTTAAGGCCCAATATTTCAGTACCGTAACAGTGGAGTTGTGTGTGGCAGCGGAGAGAAGATTGGAGAGCTTTGGGTCATTCTACTCTCACACATAATTAAAGTAAGGTCCACTGTACTTTAATTTGGAGAGTTTATGGCAATAAACATCAATTATATCCTTCCCATGGGACCTCTAATCTATATCTATATATCATATAAAACTCATCTCAAAAGTACCATTGAGTTGCTTAGTAGACTTTTGTCAATCTTCTAATATCACTACTCTAATAGCCATTAAAACACTGCTTATTGAAATAATAAACTGAAAGCTAAAATAAAAATAAATCATGTGTTTACATAAAAAATTCTGAAAATATCACTTGCTTTTTCGCCACCCTAATATATAAGGTCTTACAAAGCCTTTTGACTTTTCTTCCTTCTTGTGAGGGTAGCACCTAGTACGACCCCATATCCCTGCCTTTCTACCCTTATCCCTGCCTTTCTATTCAGAGTCCGTTTGGTTGTAAGAAAGAAAGTTAAGAATTAGAAATGGAAAGGGTGAGAGATGGAAAGTAGGGGTAATGATGAGAGAGTAAAGTTTGTGGGCCCCAAGATAAGTGTGAGATGGAGAGAGAAAACTTGTGGGCCCGGGATATATGTAAATGACTATATTTCCCCTTAACTTTTCAATTATTTTCAACCCACTTTCATTTTCTTCATACAACCAAACAAGTCATCAATGTTTGTCTAGTCAGGAAGCTTGTATAGGAAGCTTTAATGGAATTTGAATGTTTTTCATTTAACAAGAATATTACCCCGTGCGTTGCACGTGAGGTTAATATTTATTTATCATGTGAATACAAACATTAATAGTGTATTAAAGTGATTAAATATTAAGACATTATGGGTATATGTTGTTATAATTTGTGTTTTTTTTTGATAACATATAATTTGTGTTTTTATATAATGATAATTTGAATATTTTTTCTTATTGAATACTACTGATGTCACTTAATTGATTAATGTCAGGTAAAGTTGTTTTTTAAAATTTCAAATTATTCAAATGTAGTCTCATATCATCTCTCCTATTCTTTGGGATATTGTTTTGATTTTAATAACAAACAATATACTTTTTAAAAATCATATAGTTAATGTATTCTTATAGGCAATAGCCCAAGAATATTGTTGCTAAGTATTATTATATAGTTGCTAATCATTTTATAAATTTTGAGAAATTTAGTTTATATTGTTTAATTATTCACTTAAATAGTTACATTAGATAATTTGCTTAGATAATGAAGAGCTTCAAAATCCTAGAAAGAAAATTATACTAAGTGACCTACCCCATGCATCACACTCAAGTGACCTACCCCGTTAAATAGTTACGTATTTTTATGAAATATTACATACTATCTTAATATAAAAGTATTTGAATGTTAAAAATGAATTAGAGACTTATATGTGATATTTAACTTGTCACTCAACCATTATTATGTAAATCCCAACTCAAATGTGATATTTATAATTACTACCAATGAATTGTTTTCAAGAAAAATAAATTACATGTGACATTTATTAATTTAGATGAGAATCAACTCAGACCGGTCATAAAAGCAATTGAAGAGTCAAATTTTATCTCCAATAATGTCTTCAATCTAACCCCCCAAAACAAAACAAATTCCAGGACAACTTCTACATCCAAAAGTTTACTTGGTTTGGCTACCAATCTTACAAAATAATTTTATTTTACATTACATGAGTTGTTTTTAACTTGTGTATAAAAACAAAAATATAACTTTATCGCCTACCACCCCCATCCAACCCCTAACTATAAATCGAATGCGATATTTATAATTACTATCAATGAATCGTTTTAAAAACAATAGAAGAGTCTAATTTCATCCACAATGTCCTCCATCTAAGTGACCTACCCCATGCATCGCACTCAAGTGACCTACCCCGTTAAATAGTTACGTTTTTTTATGAAATATTACATACTATCTTAATATAAAGTATTTGAATGTTAAAAATGAATTAGAGACTTATATGTGATATTTAACTTGTCATTCAACCATTATTATGTAAATCCCAACTCAAATGTGATATTTATAATTACTACCAATGAATTGTTTTCAACCATTATTATGTAAATCCCAACTCAAATGTGATATTTATAATTACTACCAATGAATTGTTTTCAAGAAAAATAAATTACATGTGACATTTATTAATTTAGATGAGAATCAACTCAGACCGGTCATAAAAGCAATTGAAGAGTCAAATTTTATCTTCAACAATGTCTTCAATCTAACCCCCCAAAACAAAACAAATTCCAGGACAACTTCTACATCCAAAAGTTTACTTGGTTTGGCAACCAATCTTACAAAATAATTTCATTTTACATTACATGAGTTGTTTTTAACTTGTGTATAAAAAAAATATAACTTTATCGCCTACCACCCCCATCCAACCCCTAACTATAAATCGAATGCGATATTTATAATTTCTACCAATGAATCGTTTTAAAAATAATAGAAGAGTCTAATTTCATCCCCAATGTCCTCCATCTAAACCCCCCCCCCAAATCACTTTCCCTAGAGCAATTCCACATCCAAAACTCACTTGGTATGATTTTTTTGGGCAGCCAATCTTTCAAAATAATTTCAATTTACATTAAATGAGTTGTTTTTAACTTGGTAAAAAATCAAACTCATTTAAAAGCAACTCATTTGTATAAATACTACATGAAATATATTTTTAACTCTATTAAGAATCAAAGTCGTCCATGTATAAAAATAAAAGAAGAGTCAAATTTCATCCCAACCTTCAATTGGTCAAAATATTTTTTGGAAGTTGATATTTCCAACTTCCAAGTAATTTCAATTTTTAAGATTTTCATATTATATAAATATTCAAAATTACGTCTTTTACTCTAATTTTCCTTGTTTTATTGGAACCTCATATAATGAAAATAAATAAATTAAATTAAGAAAAGGCATAAATACTTGGAAAGATCCAGGTAAATTAAATTTTTTAAATGTTATATTTTCAACATTATAATAAACCAACTTTAAAGAGTAAAACTCATAATAGTGTAATTAATTTTTTTTTGTTAGAAACATAATAGAGTAATTATTGAAATATTGGAATATTTATAGAATAAATTGCCTTAAGAAAAATGTAATCAATCAATCTAGCACCATAATCAATGGACTCATAAAAGACATTTATATTATATTGGTTAGTTGTTTCATTTCATAATGTAATTAATAATTTATAAAATAATTGATACACAATAATTCATTCATTGATTGTTCTTTCATTTTTCTCTCTTTTGCTATATAATTTTTAATTTCCCTGAATTATTTGAGTATCAAAATCTCAATTTTTTCCCAAACAGTCATATGGTTCCTATTATAAGGCACCAACCCCTCATATGGTTCCCATTATAAGGCACCAACCCCTGATGAGTTTTATAAGACACTTGTTAGTTCCAAGATGCATTAATTATAGATTCCATGGAAGCCCATATTTAATTGGAGCAAATGGAGAATGTGATAGTTGATAATTTTTGAAATTAGTCTAATTAGTGGGGGTTAGAATTGAAAATTACTTGAATATTAGTATGAATTCAATGCAATTAACAAATTTGATTGGCATGTAAGACATGTTAGTTGTTGACTTATAATAAGAACCCATTAAATAGCAATCAAGTTGAGTAGGAAGTGATTATGGGAAATTAACAACTTTTGAAGGAAGTAAAAGAAAAAAGAATACATTAAACTTTCAATCCAAGTTTCAATGAGTTTACTGCTTGTTTGTTGAATGCATTAAAACTCTCATAAATGTATTCTAATTATAAGAAAATAAATATTCCTTTAAGATTTTGAACTATTGAAATGAATGCTCAATAATAATATTAATGTCATTCAAATTATCTACAAGAGATTGTAATCCCTTCCATTCTGAAAGAAGTTATGAGTGAATGCATTAATGATATATTTATTGATGATATTGAACTTTTCTTTTTCAACCATTTGAATTGGAATGAAATTAAAAGTCAATCCACATTAATAACCACTATTGTTGGAAATATAAAAAGAAGATAATCATAAATTAACCCCTATTAAATTTTAGAAACATCAAAGTGACCAAAAATATGAGCAAATAGTAATTCCAATGGATGAGAAAAATTGTAATTCCAGCAGGCACAAAACAACATCCTGTTTGCTAGCTTCCTAAAACCTGTCAAAACATACTTGACACAACAATTAACATGTTAACCCTAGAAACCAATCAGGGAAAAATAAATATCCAAAAACAAAAAAAAAACCATTTGTCCATTACCACCATGAGTAGTTTTATGGTGTTGTAGTTTGCTACTGTACAGTTTGATACATTGAAGGGAGAAAGAAAAAAGTATTGTATCAACAAAGAACTAACATTTAACTAATCCTATAACTATACAAATCAAATAAGTCTACCACATACTCTTCCTTCACCATCATGCTCAGTAGCAAGGTTTCGAAGAACCCATGGAGGACTTATATTATTAACAACATCTGCTTGAATTTAAAGGTTCTAAGATAAAACTTTTGTCTCAGGTAGGGGCTACAATTACTTTCTGTTTAGCACTATCAACAATAATCAGTAGAAGAAACACAGTTAATTAAAGGGAAAAAAGTACTTGCATGTATGATTAGGAAAAACAAAGAGAAAATAACAAATCAGGTGATTGGAAAATTGTTGAACATATTTTCAAGAGATACTCACCAACCCTATAAGTTCTTCCATTTCAGATATCACATAAGCAATAATAAGTTCCAAGCAAAGATGGCATAAATATTTCATAGGTCACTGCAAAATGACCCAAATTAATCAGCAGCAAATCTGATTGGCATGAAGAAACAATTATTGCCCCCACCGAACATGAATATTCTATTAATATGGGGTTGATTCTAATGGCACACTATAATTTAGTGCATAGCAGATTGCATGCAATCATTGGAAAGAGCGATTGGAAACAGATGCGAAGCAAAAGGTGAGCGAAATGAATTTGACTGTGAAAAAGAAGATAAATATGGAGTACTATATGTGGTTGCTTGCTTTACCAAAAACTGTTGAAACAATAAAAACATTGGGATTATACCAATAACCATAGCTCTATTCCACAAAACAACAGAAACCCTGCAAAAGCAGCTCAATTGAGTTTTCGTTATTTTGCATGCATCATCAATTGAAAGGCTTTAATCTTTCCAATCAATAGGACCTCTCATAATATAGACATTTTAAAAAGACAAATAAATAAAACTTGAAGATGACCTTGTAGTTTTAGACAAAAAAAAAATTCAGACAAAAAAAAAGATGACCTTGTAGTCACATACTCCCTCATCACAACCATCTCCTCTGTAGAAAGGCAAAAGCTCAATATCAGTATGGTTTAAATCGTAGGAAAGTAAGAAGATAGAGGAAGACTCACCGGAATTACCGTCGTCCAATAACAAAATAATGCCTTTAAACCTTCTTCATCTAACATGCAAGAGGTTATAACTCATAATAAATCCAAGACTAGGGAAGCAGAAAATGAAACTTGAGTGCCAAAATAATTCATCAAACAGTATTAAATCCCCAACACAACAGGCAAAGCAAAAATAACAGATCGAAGTTTTTATGTCTCCAAATATTATACCTTTTTAGGTCTCCAAGGTGATCTGTCTGTTGCCGTCGCCGCTCGCCGTCCACCATCGCCACAGATCAACGTATTTGTCATAGATCGAAGCTTTACATCAGCAGATCGAAGAAGGAGATGGCAATAGGACACAACTACAGTTCAAGGATGGAGAAGGGATGAGACACGGCGCCGCTACAAACTATCTGACCCCCCTTTCACCATGCTTCAAGGTGAGATGCGAATGGAGAGAGAAAGGAAGACTATAGCTGGAAGGTGAGAGAAGAGAAGGGTATAGAAGTCGAAGAAAACGGTGAGGCAAGAATATGAAACAGAGGAGAGGAAGTGGATGGTACATTGTTGGAGGGAGGCAGAAGGAGATGAAGTGAGATTTAGGTTTTTAGGGTGTGTGATTTTTTTAATCAGATTTGGGTGTGTGATTGGGAACTGGGGATTCATGGTTTATTGTTATTGGAAGTATTTCCCTTTTTTTGTCAGAATGTTGGGAACTCAAACTTAAAACTGTATATACTTTTAGATTTTTAATTTTTTTACAGTAATAAATAAGTAGTAACAATCAAAACCATCTACTGATCAGGTTTATGTGTGAACACAAAGTGGTTTAAATAGGAGATTTAGAGGTAGATATTAGATTGTTTTTCAGCGTTTTCTTCAAAGGAAGATGCATTATATTGAAAATTTCACGCCTACTTACTTATGTCCCCTTTTTCAATTTTAATTTGAATTTCCCTCCAGTCATGAAGTTTGATGTTGTCTATTTAAGGTGTTAGGCACACCACCATACCTCACTATGATATACTGTCGACAACATTGATAAAACCATGTATTAAGAGGCCTTGCGGTATCCACTTGGCCCTTCGCATCCTATGAAGGAGCTTTTGTCAATTCATCTTGTCAAGATCCATAGTTCCTGTTTCTTCTTCTCACAAAGTCTGTTCAAAGGAGAGAAAGATGTTGAAGGTGTCAACTTATTACTTGCAATGTCATGTGGAGCTATCTTATTCTGGTAATCCATGGACAAGATTCGGTTAATTTAATAGGAAAACCATGTTTTATGTAGTTTTATATTGTCTCTGTTTTATGTGGTTTTATAGTCTGTAAGATACATGTTCTCCTTTTTATACTTGGTTGCTCAAGGTATTAACTCTGGAGATGTGAAAAAGTTTCAGGATGCTGGAATTTATACTGCAATGGCTTGATGGTGCGCATAAAGAAGGTTTGATATATTTCCTGGCTAATAATACTTGAGTTATTTGCTCTTTTGTAGTCTTTAATGATAACACAATTCTTTTGACAAATATTTAATTTTGCTTCCATTATCGCTGGACTTAAGTAAAATTGTTATATTCCATAGAGTTTGATTATTATCAAAGGTTTATTGGAGGCAAAAGTTGACAAGATTTGTGAAGTTGCTGAGAAAACAGTGGTATGTACATATTCAAATTTATATGCATTTTACTACTTGACTTGTGATTAGATAATTCCTTTATTTATCCTTTTGTTCCAGAACGTTGGTAATGTTGCTGGAAATGTCGACTACTCAAAGTAAGTTGTATGACTTTTATGTTTCAATTTCGGCTCTGATCTGCTGGGTAATTTTTGTAGTTTATTTTAATTTGTCTGATATTCTTTTTACAGAGGAAGAGCATAGTTAAAGTTAAAACCTGCAGCCAAGCCCTCGACGAATTATTAAGAGGTAGCTTAGCCATGTGAAAATATTAGGAGTGTAGGTAACTTTTTGTAGTTTATTTCAATTTTTGTCTGCATGTATTAGTTCGTTGCAGGATACTACTAAATTGTGAGAGTTATTTAACGGGATGGTGATAGTCTTCTTCCTTCTCTTTGGACTTGAAAACAATGACTTCATACACAGATGCACCCGAGTAAATGACCAGCTTTCTTGCTATTTGTGTGTATTTTACTTTGTCAACTTTTCCTGCCTTGTGTTTTTGTTCGTTATATTGCAGAAAATTGAGCTGGAGAAATTAGAGAAGCTTGCTCTATGTTAAATTACATGTTTAATTATATAATACTGTGACTTTCTATGGTTTTACCTAAGTTAGGAGCCTTGCTGATAGAAAAAAAGAGTTAGGAGCCTCACTTTCTGGTTTGGAATGTAAGGTAACAATTGTTCTCATTGGATGATTTTTGAGATACCCTTGTGCAGATCAAACATTCTTGAGAGATGCATTTACTTTTGTTGTGAAACACTTACACTCACCTATAATTAATTTGTGTGTTTTTTTCATGATTGATTTTAACTTGTAGATTTAGCTTCTCTATTAATAAAAGTGTAAATCTAATTTATCAAATGTCATGTGAATTTCTGTTAGAATCTTAAGTTTTGATAAAGACTAAAATATGAAAGAATGAGCTAAACACTTAGAGAAAATTAGGCTAATATAGAACCCCAAGTAAGAGTACAACCGGATGTGGATTTACTTCCGGATGGACTAGGACTAGCGCTCGCGGATGAACATCTCATCCCCCAGCGGCAGCAAGTATTTCACTAAGTCATAACTCAGTCTAAGAACATTAGTGTATAAAATCCTTGAGACTAAGTTAGGAAACTTACGGATGTGGATTTGCTTCCGATTGCTTAGTGACTAGCGCTGGCTGTTGGTTTGAACAACACTGAGCGTCAGTGAGTATAATATGATCATAACCCAACTTCCAGTGGATTTGCTTCTGATTGCTTAGTGACTAGCGCTGGCTGTTGGTTTGGACAATACTGAGCGTCAGTGAATATAATATGATCATAACCCAATGTCCAGAGGAAGTGCTTCCGGATGTGGAATTGCTTCCGGATGTAAGTGAGATCCCCTAGACTAAGTGAACTCCCACTGCATGTGAGTATGTGCTATGTTAAGACTAACGTTCAAAATGCAGTATACTGAGTGATGTTGCTTCTGGATGTGGACTTGCTTCCGCAAGCAATCAGAATGTCAAAACGTTCAAAGCAGTGCAGTGTCAGAGTGCTTTTTGGCAGAGCAGAGTTGTCAGAACTACTTTTCAGAGATAAAACAAAGTCAACCCTGCTGAGCATTAATGGAGCATTAAATGGGCAAACGGTAACTTGGGATAAACGGCCATATTCAAACGGCTAACCCACCTACCAAGAGTGAGAATACTTGAAGACTATATAAGCAAGCTCATCTTCATTTATGAAGACAACTTTGACATCTTGAAGAAAGCTAGAGTGAGAAACTGAGAATATCCTTCAAGCATTTAAAGCTGCCCAGAAAAGCTAGAGAGCATTTAACACATTGAGAGTTCTTTTCATCTACTTATCTTGTACTATTTGTTGTTAAGTCTCTTCGTTTATTAAGAGCATTAATTGTACTTAAGTGTGTAACATTATCCGTTCTTAAAGAGCACTAAGTTTTAGAAAATCCTTTATTTGTAAAGGTTGAACCCTTGCAGGTTGTAAGGGGGAGTTAGTTAGCAAGGTTGCAAGTGAACCTGTGCAAAACTTGTGGTTGTAAGGTTGCAAGTGATCCCGGTCTAAAACTTGCGGTTGTAAAGATTCCAGGTGAACCCGTTTGTAAAACCCGGGGATAGTGGAACTCAACCTGGGTGGTTGAGAACTGGACGTAGGTCAGGTAGACCGAACCAGTATAAATCTTGTGTTTCATTGTTTTAAGTTTTATTTGGTAGCACAATTCACCCCCCATCTTGTGCATCCACCTCTTTCAATTTCTACTTTAATTTAAATGATATGATTTAGTACATTATAATTGAATACACTATAAATGACATGACACTCCAAGTTCGAATGAGAATTTTTTTTATCGACGATCAAGGCATCTCGTTCGATTAGTGAGAGACTAATCGTCCGCTGATTCGTAGGCACCTCAAAGGGTAGGACAACTGGTCTGAGTGATTTAATACTTCCCCATACCCAACGCCAAGGATTGAACCCAGACAATTGGTTAAGGGTGAATGAGTCTTTGTCACTCAACCACACACCCTAGGTTTGCATGAAAATTCCTTTTGCTATCACATTAAACACAATTTTTCCCATAATGTCAATATTTTGAATTGATATGTTTAAAAAAGACTTGTCTAAACAAAAACGATTTTACAATTTTGGACGCTCTACGTGTGCAAGGAAGGAAAATATTCATCTACCATAATTGGATTTGAGAGAGAGAGAGAGAGAGAGGGAGGGAGGGAGGGAGGGAGGGAGGGGGCGGGGGGGGGGGGGGGGGGGAGTTTCACATTCAGGACGGTTGAAAGCACATACCTTATTTTGGTTTTGACTATTTCATTAAGATATAATTGGAAGTCTATCTTCTTTATATTCCTCTCAATAGTATTATATAAAACTAATAAAAGAAAGATAATATTGTTTTCGAGTATAGGTTGGTACGAATTGTGCTGATGACTATAGTTAGCTAGTTATTATGGTGATCAGAAGAAGGATTCAAAAATATAACAAACAATTTACATTTAATAAATGGCTTTACAAAATAAGACAACCTTGAGACAGCCAACAAATTATAACTAACTTCCATATTTAATTTTAGGAGATTTGTTTTGCTTAGAGCTTCTGATATCTGACATCATTCACCATTTAAGTATCAACTAATCTAGATTTTGCTTAAGAGAATTATTTTAATAGATTTGAATATCATATTATCAAATATTGTTAGATACCATGGGGTATATTGTAGATACCATGTTGTTGCCAAAAAATATTTATCATAGATATCATGTTCGGTAATAATACTAGTGTAGAAAATAAAACTTCTCATAATGTGGAAACAAAAAAATTTGAAAGATTGTAGCAATATAAAAGTAAAAACACCACACATTACTTTATTTCCTTTTTTTCAAACAACAAGAACGTAGCTATATATAATTTTAAAAACACACTCGAGATAAATTCAATGCATAATGAACAATCTTCACTCTTATTCAGACTTTAGAGCAGACATTTCCATCACAAACCCACCCATCTGTCTTATTTTCTTCATTTTTGTTGCTATTTTCTTTAGCCTTTACCTCAGAGAGCTCTGAAAACTTCGCAGGTGTAAAAGGATAAGCTGAAACACCATGCTCTTCGATGGCCCCAACCACATTGGAATGAACAGTTTTGCCATCGGGCCCAATAATAGCTAAAGTGGGCAATGCAGATAACTTAAAGTACCGAGCTAGCTTAACACATATCTTGTCCTTGTATGGCAATGCTAACCAGGGCATACTTTCAAGTCTATGTTTGAATGAGTCTTCTTCATCATCGTCAACACATATCCACACAATCTCAAAGTTCTCACCCTTTGCTTGCAACTTTTCATAAAACTCGACAAGCGTTGGGGTAAACTCATCACATGTTCCAAATGAAGAAGCTGAGAAATACAAGCCTATTGTCTTCCCCTCAAGTTTAGACACATCAATCTGCAAGAAAATATGGTACGTGATTTGAAATTCAAGAAAATTTCCAAATTTAATATATGATTTTGATTAAAAAGAAAACACTCTAGATATATTCACGTTGAACAATTTATAAGATGTGTTGAAAAAATTTTAATGTATCAATAAAAAAGTAATAATGTGAAATTTATCATGAAATTCAAAGGGAAATGACAAAAAAATGACACTTGAATTTGAGTTGGACAAAATGGGGTCTCCGATTCCAACTTGGACAAATAAGGGATAGTCCCCAATTTGTCCTAAATGAAGTTTGTGACTTTGTCCAACTCAAATTCAAGTTAAGTGTCATTTTTTTGTCATTTTCCCAAATTTAAAATTTATATATTATTCTTACCAATCATTATATACTTCTATATTTTATTACTTACCTCTCTATTATTACCACCTTTATTAAATATATAATGTATAAAAATTTTTTAATCTATATTATTAAAACTAACTATACATCTTGTTAAAATATGATCAAAAAATACTTTCTATATATAAGATTGTTTTATAAAATATACCGTATGATGTATCTCTAAAATTAGCTCCAATCTTTAAAGCAAGCACTTGTTTAGTAGTTGATTAGTCACACACTTCTTGCAATCCTTTTTTCCCAAAAGATTGAATTGAGTATATTTTTAGCGTTGAATTGAAACTAAAAAAAGGAGAAATTAGCCCAACGCAAAAATAATTAAACAAGTATTACGGTATGTCTTAGTTTATCCGTTTAATTTCAAATGGTTTTTAATAAGCTTATTAAATATGAAAATATTGTCTAGGACTTGGGAAAAAATTGTCAATGTTCCACGTCCTTCCATTTTCCCCCGTAATAGTATAATTGTGCTTCTCGTTTGTACAAATGGGACATATTATACCATTTTTTCGGTAAAAGCATGATTATTGGACGAGGAATATAACAGAAACACAGAAGGCTCCACACATTCTTCCTATATAGTTTAATTTTAACCAAAGCGTTTTCTCTTCTATTAACTCAATTGAAAAGCAAATAATATCAAATATCTATCAAACAAAAGGAAAACCCAAAACTAAAAACACATAAATGAATTCAATTTAGTTTGGTTTGCTTTTGCCAACCCCTACACCCAAAGAGTAAAGTTACCATGAAACTTACTTGGTTTCCATTCGAAGATATAACAAAGTTTCGTGACTTGAAGACCAAAAGAGACCTCAGAGATTGGTTCCTCCTGGCTTCTTCTTGTTGGTGTTTCAGTTCTCTAATCCACTCACTTGTGAAAGCTTGTGGTTTATTAATTTCATACTCAAGCACAACACTAGTTCCATCTTCAATGGCCACTTGCCCATGCTCATCAAGTATTAATAGGTGGGGAATCCCAGGCACCTTGAACAATTCATTGAGGAGATTTCGTGTATTTGAATCAGAGAATGGGATTGCAAGCCATGGCATCTTAGAAAAGTAACCATTGAAGCCATCTTCAACTTTATCAGCTGACACATAGACTATCTCGAAATCACCATTGGTAGAGACTTCATTGTTGTACAACTCTCTCAAACTAGGGGTGAGTCGTCTGCATGGTGGGCACCAAGATGCTGAAAAATATAACCCAACTTTCTTTCCCTTTAAGCTCTCTATTTTAACCTGATTACGAGTACATAATAATTCATAATACATATGAGATCTACATAACCTACCACGTTAGAAATTCTAACCCAAATATATTCATAGCTTTAATAATTTTTTTTGCAATCCGTTAATAGGAGCATAATCATTAAGTATATAATACCTATGAGCTATTATTTACAATAATATATGTTATGGGAACCATGATGGGAGATGCGCATCTCAGTGCTCATCACTAAGGTGATATTTTCGTACTTTATATATATTTCAAGATTTTAAAAGGGTTAAAGTACAAAAAAATGACCCTGAAGTTTACCTCAAGGGACATCCAGCACCCACAGGCTATTTTAAGTACAAAAGTAACCACATAGTTAGCAATTAGTTAAAAATGACCCTGTTGCATGTTAATATCCCCATAGACATCGGATATAGGGATGTGTTGAATTAAGTATGGACATGATATGAGCCCTTGGTGCTGGTGATTATTATTGTTTAGTGCAAAGGGTTATTCATCTAATAGCCAGGAAATTTGAGATTGAACGATTTTTTGACTTGTTGAGTCTAATTTTTGCAGAAAGAGATACCTACCAAGCCTTTTCATTATTGGCCTCTTGAAAAGGACCCTCCCCTCAGTAAACTTCATTTTTGGGATAACAAGGCTCGGACTTACCCTTATTTATGAAAATGACTCCTCTTGTCCTCGCCTAGCTAGGACTAGCTCATATAATATCTATAGTTAGCAATTTGTGGATCAAATGATTAAAAGAAAGTGAATTATATGTGCAACAAGTATACATGGAAGCAAATAGAAAATTATGCACCCTATTCAATCATAAGAACAGGACTAAAGATCTAATGCGTGGGCCGTTGAACAAAAAAGAAACTGAAACCTGGATACTTTCCCAAAAAAGAATATAGACATATATAGAAGTCTTGTGATTAATAATAGAAAAATCAAATAATTAAGGAGTACCTGAGAGCCATTGTTCCGCACCAGATAGTCCCTCTCTGAAGAAGAGAGGATAGCTTGAATATCGTGGGGGACATTGTCAACACTAGCCATTTTTCTCACACGGTGAAGCTTCAGACCTTAAGTACCGAACCAAACTGACAAAGAAACAGAGTTTTTGACAAGAAGATTTGCATTCAATTATGGTTATTTATATTTATTGGGGGACAATATGTGAAAGCAAAAGATGAGTCTTTGTTTTCGACTTGTGGTTGATGTGCTTCCACGGAACACGCGGCACATGTAATAACTTAACACGGCAAGAATTTGAATAGAGGTCACAAGGTAAGGTATACACTAGTAATAATATATATGTTTTTCATAGTCAACGACCAAACTATATCCTTCACTAAATTTTAAAAATGTCATCCCTTTAATATCACCCTCCAAAGTTTCACTCATATCATTAAATTTTTTTGACGAAATCATATTAACAACATTACTTATCAATTTTTTAAAAATTACCTAATATTTTTTTACTCTCAACATAACATAGTATTAAAGAGAGGTGAGAGCTTCTCTCACCTCAAACATAGGCATTCTTAAAGTTGAAAGTGAGTTCAAAACTTAAAGTTCTTGATAGTACATCAATAGTGATAATAAATTATGCATTCTCCTTATTAGTAAGGGTCGTATTTTGGAAATGATCATGGAAAGATAAGGTTAAATAAGTTTTCATTTATAAAATAAATAATACTTATTTTTAAATCCAACTAGTAGGGATGGGCGTACCTTGTAATATATACACACACACACACCCTCTTTCTTTTTTATTGCAAAATGTCAACTCTTCTCCCCATACATTTTCTCTCTAATTTTTCCTTATTTATTTACATCTCTTTTTTAAATGGGAGCAAAGTTGGAAAAACAAAATATGTTTCAGACACATTAATTATTTTTAACTAATTTTAATAGTTTTTGCAAATACTAATTATTTTTAACTAGTTTTAATAATTTTTTTAAATACAACAAAACAAATATTTTCACCTTATATTTAATGATGGAGGGAATATATGAACTATATATAATACTATACATTCATTATTCTTCAACACATGTTTTGTTTGTTTTTTTAAAGTGATCTTTATCTTAAAGCAGTTCTCATCTTTGCTTCTTCTGCTTGATGACTTATTGGTGCTTAGGAGGATGTGCTCCAAGTCGTACTCGTATTTTATTACTCCACGTTCTCCATCCATCATTATACTAGAGATATGAATCTAATTTTGAAATATCTCATATTATTTATTTGTCAAAGAAATGTATTATCTTTTACAAGATTATCATTTTTAAATCAAATTATTGATATGCAATAAAGTTAGGTAGATGGTGTCTCTAATAAGATGAGAAATGATTATAAGCTCGTTATTACAAAAGCCCAAAAAATAGTCATTATTTAACTAAACATGGCTAGTGACCACGAATTTAAACATTTGTAAACGATTTAAACTTAGTATAATTAAGATCTTTTTTGACCTCAATTTAATTAAAGGATTTCATAACACCATATTTTATTAAGTTCATAAGGCATTTAATTAATTTCCCCATAAAATAGTGATTGTTAGAAGGATTAGGATTTAGGAATATTCGATATCAAAGAAAAATAAGGATGAGGAGTATAGACACTTTTTTAGTCTCAAATTCTGCAAACTACTACTGCTTTCTGTGCATACAAAATAGCTTAACTGATATCAAATCAATAAAATTTTTAAACAGTTATTTTGACCCGCTCTTAATATTTTCATATTATTGGCTTCATACATTCTTAATTATTATTTTGTACACTTTGACAACTCTGATTCTATGCCATTTCATTATTTATTTCCCTTTAAGGAATAGCTTACACGTTACTCAATATTGAAGCTGATTTAACATATAACGTTTTCAATATAGTTGACTTTGTTTGTTAATTAGTTAAGGAACATGTTGAATCACGAGCATGTGTATCATATCAATTTTTTTATGGATAAACTCTATGAATCTCTTGCTAATTTTATCTTGAAAATGTATAAATCAACAGAGTATGGAAACTGGCCCCTGGATGTAGTGAAGTTGTTGTTACCATGGAGTACGTTGTTTCAATAACTGAAAAAATTCATGGGAGCAATTTTGAGTGACAATTACAGCACACATTTTCCATTCAATTTTTCTTTATTACCAATTAGACTCATTACTAATATTCCTTCCTATATTCTCTTGTTGTCACAATTTCATATTGGATATGCCACTGCACATTCTTGTGAGAGACCATTAAAGAGCAAACTATATTAAATGATATACTGGTGTTAATTAAAAGATATTGAGGAGTAAGGCCTGTTACATACCCTTGCGTGATTGTTGTGGATCCAGAAAAATCTGGTATGCATTGAGGATTGATGAGGTGACGTAGAGCTGTGTTCAGGAACACAAATTTGACTGGTTTTCAAAGAATTTGGGGAGCCAAAATGACTGGTATATTACATTTTGGGTGTGTTACGTTGTTGGTCAATAATATGGCATTGGCGGAACCAATTTCTATTTGAAGAAGGTTTTAATACGCCAATGAGACAAGATTTATGCATTAAAAAATATGTGTGGGAGTGTTATGTACGTATTGGCTAGACAATTTGATTGTGTAGTATATAAAGAATGGGATTGAAGCAAATTACATGGAAACTCGTTCCGTCCTACGGTTTGGTTAAATTGAATTTTGATGGGATGGCTAAAGGATGTCCAGTAAAGGCATCATCAACTGGATTGTTGGGAGCAGTAAATATGACTGAAAATTGTACAGGAGCTTGGAATTATCAAGCTTAAAGTTGAAGGCGATTCTGCGGTTGCAATATAGATGCTACCGAAAGCATAAAATGATGACATGATTAACAATAGAATTCTCTTTTCTTAGCTAAGAGGATTTGACCGGAACTTACAGGTACATAACTCTCATATTTTTACGGATGGAAATTTTGCAGTCATTGGCTTGCTAATTCTAGTCGATTTAACTAGTGCGGAGGACAGATAAAAATTTGATGTGCCACCCAGGGGCTTGAATGTTTGTTCGAAATTTGGTAGTATCCTCCCACCCACAGTACTTTAAAAGTTTCGCGATATACTCCCTCTGATTCTAAATATAAGACCTAGATGACTTTTTTTTTGGAGATGTTAAGGTTATAAAATATGTCATTAAATTATGACATATTTGATATATTTTTAGATTAGTCATTAGTTTATTTATTTAAACTAGTTTAAGTGGAAAAATTAGGTAAATCAATTTATAATTGACTTATATTTTGTTTTTTTAGGATTTTCAAAAAAGTAATCTAGGTCTTATATTTAGGACCGGAGGGAGTAGTTTTTTTTTTTGGTAAAGGTGCACCCACTAGAATGTTAATTTTAAAAGTGTAAATTTGGCACTTACAATTTAAATGGAACAACTAGTAACATGGTAATTTCTAAAATGTGAATCCAATAGCATGGTAAAACTTAAATTCAATGAAAGGAAAAAACAAATTTACCCCATTTTAAGTTTTAAGTGTCAAATTTGCACTCTCAAAATTACCATCCTACTAGGTGCACCTTTTAGAAATTATTATGTTATTGGGTGCATGACCCTAGTTTTCTTGTTCAATAAATTTTAATTAGCAGATTTGCCCCAGCTTCAACCAAAAAAAAACATAGGGTACAAAAAATATCATTATGAATGGGGCATAATAAAATAAAGTAAAAAGATTATAATGTAAAAATACAACAAAGTATGATATCCTCCCTCTTGTCCAAATTGTAAAACAACTTAAAGTTTTTTTAGAGAAATTAATGATGCAAAATTAATCACTTTAAATTGTCTATAGTTATTTTCCCCCTCAAAACTAATTTATTTTCTTTAGAAATTAACCTATAATCTAATTATATATGGTACAAGTTCTAGTTTATTAGTGATCTAATTAATTAATTTACTTCCTTAACTTCCAACACAAAATATCAAAGGGGTCTTATAATAATAGGACAAAAGGTACATATTATTTTCTACAACAAACACACTGTTATACATAATAATTTGAAATACAAAAATGTCTTGAGACAACTTTAAGGTTATAAATAATCTTCACTTAATTATTTAAGCTTTAGAGCAGACTTCTCCATCACAAATCCACTCGACTTGTTTTTTCTCCTCTTCTTCCTTGGCACTTCCCTTAAGTTTATCTTCCTCCAATGCACATTTAGGATGGAGATCAAAATCACATTTCTCACATAAGTATGACCATGCTTGACCCTCTTCATCACAACTATCACAATAATAAACCCTTCGACGACTCAACACAAGGTCATGGACATGAGACTTGTCAGTCACCTTCTCTGGCCACTCATTTCCCTTTGCAATCTCCTCATGTGCTGCCTCAAGAACTTTGACCCTTTCTTCAGTGAAAGGATAGGCTTCGGCGCCAAAGAGCGCGACGAGATCTCTGGCTTCTTTTGTGAGGATCCGGCCATTAGGTCCAATTACCACGAGCATAGGGATGCCATTCACCTCGAATTTGTGACTTAGGAATGACGTCCTAGAGTCACCAAAGGGAAGAGCTAGCCATGGCATTTTAGCAAATAAGTCATTGAAGGAGGCTTGGTCTATGTCACTAGAGATGAAGATAATTTCAAGAGTATTGTCCTTGGCCTTCATCTTGTGATATGCTTCTATAAGTTTTGGTAGAAATGCACGACATGGGGGGCAATAATGAGCTGAGAAGTATAGGAGGATCGTCTTCCCTACTAAATTTGACACTGGAATCTGAAATAAAGGGGAATTAATCATTATCACTATTGATCTCATGTGTCAAATGTTACTTTCTAATCTCCTCTGTGGTTATTAATAAATTATACTTGATTATAGCATGTCTTACATAATATTTTTGTAAAACGTATGTGTGATCATATAGGAGTATTATTAGTTTATAAGCCAATCAAATTAAATTGAAAAAATTGATATATACAAGAGAAAAAATGGGAAAAAATCTTCTATTTAGGACAAATGGGCTATCCCAACTTGTTATATTAAGGACAAGAAAAAATACTATTGAAGATTTTCTTCTTGTTTGGATGGTAAATCAAAATCCACCGTACAAAACATTATAATAATTTAGAGAATAAACTAATACTTCAAATATATCAATTTTATTTCTAGTGATATATCCTAGATGTGAGGATGATCAATTACAATGTAATGAACATATCTATGAAGCATCGGACATAAATATGATGTTAATTGTTTCCAGGAATTATACCTTGATTCCTTCCTTCCCTATGACAAAATCTAGATCTTCAGAAACCAAAGAAGACTCAAGGGTTTGAAATTCCTCTTTGACGACCTTATCTGTGTCAGCTAGCTCTGCAAATTTCTGAGGAGTAAAAGGGTATGCAGCAACCCCATACTTTTCAATGGTCTTAGCCACATTTGAATGAAGAGTTTTTCCATCTTTCCCTATAATAACTAAAGTTGGCAAGGACGATAGCTCAAAGTAGTGAATTAACTTCTCACACATCTTGTCTTTGTATGGCAATGCCAACCATGGTAGACTTTTTAGCTCTTGTGTGAACGATTCTTCATCTTCATCACCGATAGATATCAACACAATCTCAAAGTCCTCACCCTTTCCTTTTAAGGTCTCATACACCTTCACAAGTTGTGTCCTAAACTCGGAAGATGCTTTGTATGAAAAAGATGTGAAATATAGACCCACCATCTTCCCCTCAAGTTCAGACACAAGTACCTGCAAGTAAATGGAACGTATAATTCAAACTCTACCTTACATATATATGTATCCAAAATCAATAAATATAAGATATTTTCACACAAAATATGGAACATCATACTATATACTACCTCCGGTCCTAAAAATAAGACTTAATTGACTTTTTTTTTGGAGAGATTAAGGTTGCGAAATAGTTTATTAAATTATGATATATTTGATATATTTTTAGATAATCCATTAGTTTATAGGCAAAATAAACTAGTCTAATGGAAAAAATTAGGTAAATCAATTTATAATTAACTTATTTTGCTTTTTTTAGGATTTTCCAAAAAAATCAACTAGGTCTTATATTTAAGACCGGAGGGAGTACATTTTGAAGATTAGCTTCAGCATGTAATGTAAATAAGCAAAAGAAACACTTGCTTATCATCAGATTTCCCAGTAAATTTAGAGAGGACTTACTTGCTTTCCATCTGGAGATATAATGAAGTCACGTGACTTGTAGACCAAAAGAGACCTCAATGATTGATTCTTCTTAGCTTC
Source organism: Mimosa pudica (assembly GCA_029929735.1). NCBI lineage: Eukaryota > Viridiplantae > Streptophyta > Magnoliopsida > Fabales > Fabaceae > Mimosa > Mimosa pudica. Next base: position 4,944,744 of record JAKELP010000017.1, on the reverse strand, counting down.
CTCTTCTTGGTCTTTCAATTGTTTGATTTTTTCTGGTGTGAAAGGGTATGCTTCAACTCCATGCTCACGGACAATCTTTGTTCCATCTGCAGTGGCAACTTTCTCATTCTCACAAGGATTACAAGGTGGGGAATGCCTCTACCCTTGAATAGTTCATTGAGGTTGTTGCGTGTGTCAGAGTCAGAAAATGGGATGGCAAGCCATGGCATCTTGGAAAAGTAATCATTGAAACTATCTTCATCTTTATCACGAGACACAAAGACAATCTCAATATCTTTAGCAGAGAATTCATTGTACAACTCCACCAAAGTAGGGGTGAATCGCCTGCAGGGCGGACACCAAGATGCTGAAAAATAGAAACCAACTTTCTTCCCCTTCAAGTTATCAAGTTTAACCTACATATGTTCACATCATAAGCAAATAATTCTTTTTTGGCAAAAAGAGTCATCAATATTCCATGAATACAAACATAACCATTACAAATAATAATTATGAGCCACCATTCACATTGAAACAAAAAGTATAGTCTACTTAGAGTCCAAAACCAAGAAAATCATTTTTAATTTTATCATTGTTTTATTCAACGAGAAGAATATATCTTGTATTCATAAATGTTGCGATTAAGTTGGTTCTTCAGAATTCACATCTATTTTTCACGAGTCTAGTATGATTGAAAATAAAGAAATACAGTGATTGAATCATATATGTAGAAAGTATGGCAAGAAAAGAAAATGATTATACAACTAGTGCAGTCAGAAGAATAACTATAATAGCTATTTATCAAAACTTCATATATCATTGGAGTCTTATTGACATATGATAGATTTGTAAAGAAACACGGACTTTATTTTAAGTGTTCCAATTCAAGACTCAAATAGATTAAATTTAAAAGCTACCTGATTGCCATTGTTCTGAACCAGATAGTTCCTCCCTGGAGAAGAGAGAAGAGATTGAATATTGTAGACGGCATTATCAATGCCAGCCATGCTTGTCAATGTGAAGCGTCAGACCATGTACTCTAAATTGAAGGTAACTTTGGACAAGAGGATTCACAATCATAACTATTTTTATACACAAAAAAATCTGTTATTTTATTTTATTTTCTCATTTCAATTTCTGAGTGTCCGAGGTGATCCGTTTATCCTTAGTGACAAAATAAGTCTTTTACAAGAATTTCTCGTTTTTCCCATTGGACATGGCAGCCTGTATCGGCCGTTTCAATGGAGCCTCTTGTTATTTATGTGTGGCCATTTTTAATAAACAAAAGGGAGAAAAAATTCTCGTAGCAAAAAGATGAATTATAAAGCCATGTCAAATAAATGATACTCTTTCTAGTCTAAAATATAAAATCTATTGAGATGAATTACAAAGTCATGTCAAATAAATGATACTCTCTATAGGCCTAAATATAAAATCTATTTGGAGGACGTGGATTATTGAATTTGATCCAAAATATCGGACATATATATTTCTAATTCTTAGCAACTTATTCTAAATTATCCTCAAACTCAAACCCTAACAGTCACCCAATACTTAACTACGTGGAGATAAAGTGATGCTATTATTTCCTGGTATGTTTGATATCAATCAAATACTAAAATTATCTAACACATTTAATATAAAATGCATCTTATACATTCAATGCTTTTTAATTTTTCATCACTAGAATAACGAATATTCTTTTTTTATATATAAAAAACTAGTAAAACCCAACCTTAACAAATAGAATCCAGCTTTCAACCCATACACATACATTTTAGCTTTTACAATCCATGATTAGAAAAGAGTGAAACAGGTAAAAGGACAACTAGTTAGGAAGGTCAATGACAATTTAAAAAAGTAAACAATATAGTTTACCCCCATATTATTCTCATCCTGATTCCATTTGGGATTGGGCATAGCAATGAATGTAATAGGATGCATGACAACTTAGTCATCATGATCAGAAAAGCGATGAATAATAGACTTTGATCAATTGTATGTTGGCGTGACATAGATATAAATGGGAGTATGTTATATATATATATATATATATATATATATATATATATATATATATATATATATATATATCTTTCAAATGATAATTCTCTAAAATCCTAAATATTATCCTTAATTAAAGTCTTGATATTACAAAATATTTAAATATGACTAATTTATTTGATAGTGCAATACCTATAATTCTAAATCAGCCATTAACTCAAAAGTTTAACTAATTAACTAGCCTATACTTTTGGTGTCTATTCTAATAATATGGTTTTAATAATATTTAAATAATTCTAATATCCTATTACCAAATATATTTTCAAGGACCACTTAAATCTCACTAAATCTTAATAAATAATCATAATTAAATATTATTTAATATAGTCTAATCCTTAACAACATTAAAATTGAGCTAATAAAAATGATATGTCACACTCATTTTCTCAAAAGCTATTTTATCACATACTAATTTATTTTCTAAAAGGGTTTTTTAGCCTTTTCTTTTTTTCAGACGACATTCTTCAAAAGCTAATGTTAACCAACCAAAGTAACTAAAAGGTCCTTTTGAAATTTCAGACCATGTTTGTGTACAAAAACTGGAAACCTCATTGAATTTAATTTGAAGATGAAGATACCATATTCCTAACTCCAATGTGCTGATAAAAAAAAGTGTGCGATCTGCGATGAAAGAGGACAAAAAGATACATTATAAATTTCAAAAAATATAAAATAGAATATTTTTATTAACAATTGCAAATCAGTTATATAACATTTTGAAATTTTTTTAAAAAAAAGTATTTTTCAAATTTTCACAGGAATGATAAGAGAATATTTCTCAAGGTTCAAGAAACGGGATTGATAGTTGAACGAAGGGTTAATGGTTGGACTGGGTTAACTCGAGTCAAACAGCTCCTACTAAAAATTAATATAAATTACATGAAATATGAAAATGTTAATAATTGGCTATAAATAATTATAATTAATTTGAACTTAGTTAAGATCAAAGAAAACTAGCTGGTTAAAAGATAATATTATATATTATATAATATATAAAAAAGATAATAATATGTCCACTTTTTGGGTGAAATTCAATTTCTACAAACTTTTAGATATCAATAAAAGGCAATAACGTTATATCGGGAATACAATGAAACATATAATCATGGTGGTCAGGTGGTGGTCTCTACTGTTTCACTTGCAAAGTTAGTTTCTGTACAATATTGTACTGATATAAGCTTATCTGAATGAACGAGAACATGTTCCATGGTTACCACTTATGTTTTAATCACCTCACATGCTTCAAGTCTTCCCTCTTTCACACTCTCACCAAAACTCTACTAGCTCCACATTCTAAGCTACAGTGCATCTCAAAGGAAGTTGAGGAGCCTCAATCTTCTAAACCCACCAATGCATCATCATCATCATCATCATCAGATTCCCAAGTTTTGTCCCATCATAAAGCAGAGTTATCTTCTGGGGTTCACATTTCACATCCTTGGCCTGAGTGGGTGCACTTTATGGAGTGTTTGATGAAAAGTGGTTACTTTGATGCACAGGGAAACCCATTTACAAGCTGTGTACTGAGTTCCAAGGAATCTAACATCATTAGAACTGCTTGTTTGAATTTCGGTCGGGATCGTTTTGATCTTTTAAGGTAAAGATTGCTTCTTTATATGAAAAATATGTAATCTGGATTCGTTTGAGCTTTCATTTTTATGTTTATTGGGTTTACAAAATATTTGCTTCTCTTATTGATGTGGTTAGTACTTGGTATGTGTGTTTTACAGAGAGTGCATGTAAGGTGTTTGAGTTTATGTTTCTATGACAGAAAAAAACCGTTATGTTGACTTCTTCCCTATGTGAATTGGTTTGGGCTGAGAAGAAAAATCTTGACCAATGTTGTAAAACCCGGACCGAATGATGAGTCAGATAGGACTTCGAGTCATGGTTAAACACGCTCGGATCGCTTAGACCAATGTTTGAACCGGCGGTCAAACTGATAACTATTGAGCCGAAATATGAAGCAATTGACAGTTAGACTAGTCTGACCGTCCGGTTCGGTCCGGTTTGGTTCTTATAACATTAGTCATAATTGAGCCAAAATGACTTTTTCCCATTTGGTTTGTGCACTATGCTAGTCAGAGATTCGAATTGTGGCAGGAAAGAAGAAAAGTCATGATTGATTAGTTTTGTAGTTTTCTATAATCCTTATTAACTATTTGCATGAGTGTTGTCTTACCATGTCCACAGCAAATTAATGGATTAAAAATAATAATGTGTACATGAGAGTTGTATACTTTCAAGCTTTTCTTGGGTATGATGTTATTGGATCTAAATGCTTTTATTGTTGCCTTTTGCTATAAGGTACATGTCTCTAAAGGATGTCCAAGTTATTGTAGGACATGGATGCCCGAGCTTAGATAGGAAAGTTGTGAACTCAGGGAAGCGTCTGAGGGCACACGTTGGAATTGATGAGGGAAATGTATGTTTTGAACGGTATTTTGTTGATGTTGGCTATGTCTTCTTCATTATCCTACTATTTGTTTCCTTTTTTAAAAAAATTAGTTTACTATTAACATTATAAATAACCAAGAGTTACATAAATTGTTTTTTTTTTACTAGGTGTGCAGCAGCTGCAATTTGAGGGGAGAATGTGAAAGGGCTTTTGTGAAGGCACGTGAAGACGAAGGAGGAAGGACAGTAGATTTAATGCGCATAATCTTGACTTACGGGCTCAATCCAATTATTGGATCAGTTGAGAACAAACCATGTCTGAATAATAAGATGATTAAAGCTTCATTGAGAAGATTGCTACGAGAATTGGTGGAGCACAGCAGTAAAGAGGATGGATCTAATATCTCCAATGCCTCTGGTAGAGTTAATCTCAACCAACAAGACAAGGGCATGATTAAATTCCAAATGAAGCAAGGAGATTGGCTTTGTCCTAAGTAACTTGATTACACCCTATTAGTATTTTCTGGCATGCATTCATTGTTTCCTACACTTGTTCACAATTATTTTGTACCTTTCATTGTCTAGATGCAATTTTGTCAACTTTTCCAGAAATATTAGGTGCTTGACCTGTGACAGCTTATCTGAAGAAAAAGTAAGGAAATTACAGAATGATCAGGAACATCTGCCAATGAAGAAAGGAGATTGGATATGCGACAAGTAATGGCAATCCATAGTCTCTGAATTCATGTGAATAACATTACAATTTATAACTCACCATTAATGTCATTTCTGCAGGTGTAACTTCCTGAATTTCGCTAGGAATACAAAATGCTTTCTTTGCAAAGAGAATCCTCCAAAGCGGCAGCTCAATCCGGGGGAGTGGGAATGTGAATCGTATGTTCATTGTTCATGCTACACATCTGTTTTTCTGTTAGTCACGTTCATTATCTGATTTCATGCATTTATCTGTGTAAGTTTGAAGCAATTTCTAATCTTGTGTTGTGCAGGTGCAACTACATCAATTTCAGGAGAAACATGATCTGCCTAAAATGTGATCACAGAAGGCCAAAGGCATCAAATGCTTCAGAGTCTCCTCATGGATGTCAAACTGAAAATCCTGACTACCGCAAGAGTAACCAGTTAAATTTTGGCAGGGAGCAAGGTAAAATTAATGACCAAACAATTACCATAACTGAAAGAAACAACAGGAGAAAAGGTTCAGGTGAGTGGAGATTTGTGGAAGATAGGGATGAAAATGATCAGCAGTCCTATTCTCGAAATAATACTTCTCATTATGACAATTTCCCTATAGCTGGAGGTACTAGTGAATTGTCAAAGAGTCCCCAAAAAATTGAAGCATGGAAGAAGGAGATGCTGAAGATGAGCAAAAGCTCCTTGGAGATGGCACCAAATAGTGAAGATGAGTTGTGGCCTTCTGATGACCAGATTAGTAAAGGAACCTTTTTCACTGATGATGATGATGATGGTGAAATGGAAGAATGGTTTGGAGTGGGTAAGAATGAAAGAAATATAATTTCGTGAAAGCAAGTAACAATCAGTCCGATCATTCATGTCACATCTGCTATACATGTTTGTTAGTAGGAGTTTTACCTTGGGCTTAACATTTGAGTGACTTAACATTTTGTTCCTCCAAATATGTATACTGGTTGTCTCAATTTTGGCCTCCAAATATGAAACATACTATTTCTGTGCAGAGGATTCAGGATTCAGGATTCAGAGACTTAAAATAAGTCATCAACATTTTGCTATAAGTGATAGTATTACCTAAACTTGATGTAAGTTTATCCAGAATAGCTTAAAATATTCTGATATAAGCATTATTGTCAGAATTGTCTTGGTTCAAATTGGATATTGTTCTCTTCTATATTCTAATGACATAGAGTGAGACATGGCGAAGAAGTAGGAGAGTACTTTATAACTTCTCAATTAGAAAATTAAATTAGAATAAGTGAATAAAGGGAAATAGTATGAAGTATTCAAGAGCGTCGTATATATTATCAATTTCTGAATAAGGAGTTTCATCTTCAATTCAAGAAAAAGAATAAGGAGCTTTTTCTCTGTCTTTTCCCTCTCCTCCATAGAGTTTTAAAGTGCAAATCTTGTACCCAAGAATTAGTTAAAGTGCACATAAAATAAATAACAATTCCGAGGTGCAAATCGATCATTCATTAGGAAGAGGGGCAAATCTAGTACCATTAATTAGGAAGTGATGCATTTGTAGACTGTAGTGACTCATTAAGAGGGGGAACTCGTCTGCTAATGATGCTCCTAATATATTCCTATTCCATAAACTTTTGTGTGGGAAGGGTATTTTAGTATTTCCAATAGTCAATTGATCAAAATGAGTTATTTTTTTGTTCATTGGCCATAATGAGATCTTTTATTGTTCGTTGGTCAATTTGATACTTTCAAAACGTTCATTGGTACTAAATTATAACATATGTCACATTATGTTAGAGGATATATAGATTTATAAATAGAATAAATTAATTTTGAGGAAAAATAGTTATTGGCAATTTAAAGTGATAAGTTTTGTATACTTAATTTCCTTAAAAAGTTAAAGTTGTCTTAAGATGTGATCTATTCATATTTAAAAATATTTATTACTAGGACATACAATAATATAGTACAATCTTGGATTTACAAAAATGTCATTCATATTCGATCCTGAAGAAATTGGCGAGGGATTTGGCACCGATCTCCTTCTTGAAGAACCTAATCAAGAACTCCTTCAAAGTGAAGTTCCTATACTTGAGAGGCTTCTCTGCAGATGTTAACTCTGGCAATGGCCCATACACATCTTCTCTGGCTCCTGGGTTCAGGAATACTGCCACTGACACTCATTTGCGACTGCTGAAATGGCGCTACAGCGTGCACACCAACCGCTATATTTAGAGTGTGGCAAACAACGTCCCAGCGGCTAAAAGCAACCGCTGTAGAATTGGTCACACCCGCTGAAATGCTTATTGTAAGAGGTGTTTGATTTTTTGATTTTAATTTCGGCACAAAAATTATCATTATTTTTGTAATGGGATGTGCGTATTGTAAGAGACAACATGAAAATGCTTTGGTTCAAATTTGTGAAAGTTAGCAAGAAAAACTCAATATAATAAATGTTTAATTTTCACTTTTATCTGAAGATAGTGAATAATGAGATAGAGTTTTAGTGAAAATGGGGAAAATGAAAAGATGCATGGGGGAGATGGAGTATAAATGACATGGAAAATTTGAAATATTACATCAATTTTGTACATTATAGATGACCCAGCTTTGTCCATTTGATTTGTATAATTTTGTTGTCTTCCTTTTATCTATAACATAGACTGTGGAGAGAACTATTTTTAAATATCGTGAACCTTTTGTGATTTATTGAATTAATTTTGGTGTTTTCTCAATATTTCCAAATCTTAATTTATAATTAATGTCATAGTTTTGCCGTTTGCGAGACCTTGTTGACTTAATATACACAGGATTTGGAACCACCTTAACTAAGTCTATTCAAACTCTTAGCAGTGAAGACACCACTTGTGTTTTTAAAAGAAACGGATGCAGATTTACTCAGAAGCGTGGCCCCTCAACGTCCCTCTGCGTCCAGATCTCCACCGTTGAAAATCAATCCAAGAGCTCCTACTAGGCCACATCATCATACTATTAAAAATTAAAAAATAATGAATTAATAGTATATAAATTAAAAAATAATGAATTAATAGTATATAATTGATGAAAAATTTTGAAACATTTTCCAAGCTCTTTTAAAATGAAAATTTCAACTGTTTAGCCCTATAAAATTTCAAGAAAAAGATATATAAAAGATACAAACTGGTCCAGATAACTATAAAAAAAATGTATATTAATATTTGAAGGCAGAGTCTTTTATATTTTAAAATTATCTGGACCAGACTATAAAATTATGTTACAATTAACTGGAGAAGTCTGTATCTTTTATAGATCCTTCTATTGAAATGAAATAGGTTTAGATAGTTAAAATTTTTTATACTGAAAAGGTTTTCAAAAATAAAAAATTAAAAGTTCTTTATTTATTTTATATTATAATACATTTTTTAATTTTTAATGATACAAATGAACTCTTAGATGAATCTGAATAGCCAAAATGAGATCTCAAAAAAGGGATTAGGAGGGATTATGGGAGTTGGGATTTTGAGAGAATCCCAACCCGAAAGAAACACGTTATTAAGTACGTATGTCAAGTCCACAGTCACACTTGGCATGCACATGCAAGCGTTTGAAATTAGCCATGTGTTTCTGCAATATTTATTGTTGTATTTTTATGAAAAATAACATAAACATGATTAATTAAGTGATTCTTATTTTTTTAAAAAAAAAAAAAGACAAAATGATATTAATTAAGAAAGATTATATAGTTCTAACAAAAAACACAGTGCAGACATTAAAAAGGAGAACACGTGTTGTTAACTAAAGATGAGAATGGAGTCAAATGCACTGATTCACTAAAATGTCAAACCCCATTAATCAATGAGTTCAATACTTGGTTAATAGAATTTCTATAATTAGACATTGTTAAACTCTTTAGTGTCTTTCCCGGATAATGGACCTATTAACTGTATAAAACTATTAATCCCACAATTTGGTCATCCTGCAATGCCACTAGATATTCTCTAGAGTCTTAATTCACTAATTTCCACACAAATAATAATGAATTAGGACTAAAGATATGGTGTTCAATGTAAGGAATCATTAATCCTACAAGTTTTTCAGTTCAAAAAAAAAATCCTACAAGTTTAACTTACTAGATCCAATTCCAAAAAAAAATTAATTATTAATGACTTGGATTTATTGGGTTGGAATGAAGTAGGCTTAAATCCAACAATAACTTGAGGTCGCATATGATGACATGAAGGGTCTGTTTGGTATGGGGGGAGGGGAGGGAAGGGGAAGGGATTTGGGTGATTTTACACCCCTCCCCTTGTTTGGCTGAGATAATCTTGTTGGAGGGGAGAGATTTTTTTTTAAAATTTCCCCTCCCCTTCCCTCAAAACCCTACCCTCCAAAAGTGGGGGGATTTGTGTGGAGCCTGTTCCTATTTTTATTGTGCTGACTATTATGCCCCTAATATTTTCAAATATTTACATTTCACCCAATCAATCACCAAAACCCTAGTCCTCAATTTGGCCATGATTTGGCCATGAGCTCGCTTTCTGTTAACAGCTTAGGACTGTTTTTATTTATATATGGAGAAGCATGCTGCTGAGGAATCAAAAGAGAATTTTTCGTTGAAGATATAGATCATAATTATTTTTCTTTGTCTGTTGCCTTAGATTATACACACACACATACATGACTTATGGCACTGTAATGATGTGTTTTCACAGTCATTCTCATATGCTTATGATTCTGAAATTTGGTAGATGTGTGTGTGAAATTTGGTGCCGGTTATATTCTGTTGTGATTAATTTTTTTATGATGACTGCACATTTTTTTCTATCTTACATTTCTTATTGTAACAGGCTTTTGATTGATTGTTTCTTATCAGGGAGAAGGAGTAGAGGCTGTGATACCTGTGATACTTGTGAAGATGGTGATGGTGTTTATGATTGATGACTTCCAGCAAATTTAACATTTGTGGCTGATGTTAGTTAGTGTTGTAGTGTGTTGCTGATAAGTTAGGATCTGTTTTTTGTTGTTTAAGCAGAAGAAACTCTATCTTCTGAACTTTTAATCAATGTATGACAATCAATATGAAATGCCATTTTTTGTTTCTTTTCCCATTTTTTGTTGAATGAGTTTTGAGCTTAGATTCATAGGGTGAGTACTTGCACAAGTCTACATTGATTATGCCTTCCAATTGTTTATCAAAATGCCAAAGAGTAATGTGGGTATTTTTTTTGGGTCGAAAGAGTAATGTGGCTATTTGAAATGCCATAATTTCTAGGTGTACAGATGATGGTTGTGAAAATAATTTTGAAGGGAATATGATGACTAAAATAGGACGCCGAAGAGTTTTGTGAGAATAGAATGACTAAAATTAATTTAATACTCCTAAAAAAGTTAACTAGGTCTTATATTTAGGACCGGAGGTAGTATTAAATATGGATTTCATACTTTTGTGAGAATATGGTGACTAAAATTAATTGAATATTTTAAATGGTAAAATTAATTGAATATTTTAAATGGTAAAACACTAAAAAGGGATATGGATAGTTGGATACTAAAATTAATTGAATATTTTAAATGGTAAAAAAGCCTCAAATGAGGTGAGGGTCAAAATTGACCAAACAAAAATATTTTCCCTCCCCTCCCCTCTCATACCAAACAAGGTGAGCTGGAAATACCTCCCATTCCCTTCCCTCCTAACAACCCAAACAGGGGAATATAAAATCCCTCCCATCCCATCCCATTCCCTTCCACCCATTAAAATCCCTTCCCTCCCATTCCCTCCCACCGTACCAAACAGACCCGAACTCTTGGCATACTCAGAAATTCTATTTCAACGCATGTAATTTTAATAAAGCGATTAATTATTGAATTTGGTTAATATTGATAATACTATATACTAATAATCTCACCTTCTTAGCTTGTCTAATAAAATATACGAAATTTTCAATTCAGAATGAATTCTTCTAGTTTGAACGAATAATTATATGTCACAACTTGAAACTAATTAACATTATATACATGTGTATATAAAAACTGCATGCTTGCCAATCTTTTCTATGGGAAACTTGTATGAAAATCTTAATTGAAATACTTAGCTTTCATTAGTTGAATAATATATAGCGTCGTGTACAATTGTCAACCCAAATATCTCACCATTTTTGAATTCTACGCCGTTCGGTGTGAGACATAATTCAGTAGTTTTGTGTTATTGTACGTATATTAAGTTTTCTGACATGAGAAGGATTAAATTATTTAATAATTTTTAACCTTTATACACCGTTGAAATTCGTAGCGAAAAGATAATATATTATTTGATTGACACACATAAGAGTTTTTCTTGTGATAATTAAGTGAAAAATGTTGGACATTATTATATTCGTCACTTTTGAATTTGAAAAATAATTATGTTTCCATCAAATCAGTTTATAATCTTTTAAAGGGTGAAGAGTTTAGGTAAAACAATCTTTTGTGGAATAAAACTTGGAAAACAGGTTTACCTCAACAGAGGTCTAAAACTTTTTTATTTCTTATACTTGACACAACAGGTTAGTTACCAATGAAACAAGATTGAGATGAGGAATTATTGAGGATCGGACTGTACTTTGCGTGTAATCATAATACTAAAGATATATTATTGCATGTCTTATGAGATTGTGTTGAGATTAAATGAATGTGGATCTCAATTGTTAAGTTAGTCTTTGGTTGGGATTTTTTAGTTGTGATCTCTGGTAAAAGTTTTAGTAAGTTATTCGGCATGTGACAGTTTATGCTTGAGGCCATATAAGCTAGTAGGGCGGTAGTATATTTCGATGTCGAATATGACCGATTGTGTCAATCTATGATCAAATTTGATGATCATTCCGTAAAGATATTGACTATATCATCTGAAGACAGTGCAACTGAATATGTTGAAGGTGCAATGACCATTATAACTAATATTTCATTGTTTCATTGTATTGCAGCCTTATATACTTCTCTGTAACCACCTCTACCTCTAAATAGTCTCAATTTTAACTTTTTGACGAGATATAGAAGTTTTTTGAACTCCTTTTTTCTCTTCTAAATTGGATAAAAGTGAAAAATCTTTGAGAGTAATAGTCTTGACTACTAATTAGCTTCTGCAAATTCAATTTTCCTCATTCATGCATGTAAGAAATTATTTGAATTCTTTTCACTCAACATATGATTAAGATATCTTCTGAGCAAAAAAAAACATATGATTAAGATATCCGAATAAAAAATGAGAAAGAAATATGTAAACCATGCATATAAATATAGCTTACTTTTTAATTGGCAAAAAAGAGAGGTACTTTAGAGTACCTCTTAGCTTGATGCTTTAACGTCGCGAGTATGTGTATTTTGTGATTTGAACTTGCGTCTTGGTGATTTACCATGAAGCCATCGGGAATACCAATACACATACAAGTAAATACTCGATAAGATAGGGAAAATTAATTTTATCCTTATATAACTTTTCTTGCGCCGTACATTTAAACATTTTAATTCATTTAATCACTCTAATTGATTGAGAAAACTTTCATGACTCTAACCCAAGGTTTTGAAACCCGACCCGAGCCAGACGGTCGGACCGGTCGAACCGTCGGCCGGTGGGAAAAACGGCTCGTTTTACTCTGTTGGACCGTTTCGCTGGTCAGCCGCTTTAGGCCGCTTTTAAGCCGTTGTTGACCCGGGAGCCGGAGTTGGACCATGAACCGGAACGAGCTGGCCCGGTCAGAAATTGAAAACTGCAAAAAAAAAATATATATCAACAGAAAAAAAAATGAACTTGATTAAAAAAAAAGAACTTGATTAAAAAAATATCTTCATCCTAATTATATTAAGTTATTAAGTATTACCAATATTTATATATTTAATTTTCATTAAATTATTACGTCACCGGTTCGACCGAACGGTCCAACCGTTTCAACCATGACCCGCTCAGTTTTCCGGCTCGACGTTCGGCTCGGGTTTTAAAACCTTGCTCTAACCTATCCCACTATCATCCATTAATCTCTCAATATATATTTGATCTTCATGATCTATGCATTTAAAAGGAGAATCCGAATTCCTTCCACCCGCAACATATGGCGTGCAATTAACTGTTACACACACAGACACATAAAATTTAAATGTCACTAAATTCTTTTAAAGCTAGAAAACCATTGAAGTGTAACAAAAATGAAAAGTTTAAAGATTGAGGTAGGCTTATGGAATAAAGTTAGTGGAGCTATTTTGCTCGCCAAAAATGGGAGTTTACTTTAGAGTACCTCATTTATATGCTTAGCAGAACCAAGTTAATAAATACTCCCTCCGGTCCTAAATATAAGACCTAGTTGATTTTTTTTTTGAAAAATCCTAAAAAAAGCAAAATAAGTTAATTATAAATTGATTTATCTAATTTTTTCTCTTACACTAGTTTATTTTACCTATAAGCTAATGAATAATATAAAAAGATATCAAATACTCCCTCCGTTCCTAAATATAAGATCACTTTAGGGAGGAGAGCTTGTTCCTAAATATAAGATCACTTTCTAATTTAACTCAAGTTTTCTCCAAATTACCCCTATACTCCCTTCACCCAAAAAATAGTAGTTTGAAGAAGCTGATATTTTTAAAACTTAGGTGAGGGGTATTATGGAAATTTCATGCAATCCTAACTCATTGGAATGTCTTCCTTAATCTCTCCAAATTTGCTAAAGTGGTCTTATATTTAGGAATGGAGGGAGTATGTCATGATTTAATAACCTATTTTGCAACCTTAATCTCTCCAAAAAAGTCAATTAGGTCTTGTATTTAGGACCAGAGGTAGTTTTTTTTTTTTTACCAATTGAGACAATGTCAATGAAGGGGCCAAAAGGGTGGTATACTTTGGAGCACCTCATCGATGAGGATTATACACACACACATGCATTGGGATCCCATAGTAAGCTGTTATCACTCATCAATGAGTGATCACCAGAAGGCTATGGGGGAAACCAGTTCAAATATAGGCAAAAACAATATATATAAAAACATACAAAATAAAGTACCAAACCACTTCGGTTAAAATGGTAAACATTATATCACTTTATTTTTCATCTTCCACGCGAGAGCAATCTCAACTATCAGTAGTTATATTCACTCTCCAGGTTTAAAAAGGATATACTCTTTGTGCACTGCATTTCTTCTTCCAAAAATATGATACTCTGATTCTTTTAATCAATGGTATTAAACTGAAGGGTGTGAATGCGAATAGGAGTTGGCTTGCTAGGTTGCAACGTCGTCCAAATACCCCAAGGATAATTAAATGAATTATGAACTAAAAACTAATTATTTTGGTAATTAAAAATATAAAGTCAGAGTAAAAGTCTAATGAACTCAACAAATGATAATCTACAATATTGCTAACATGAAGAAAAAAATAAGATGGTTGAAAATAGAACAAGATAAGGCCTTGGAATAAAATAAACAAACTAACTAACATTGAGAAAACCACATAAATGTTGCAAACAAGCAATGACTAATTTCTCAAGAATAAAAGCATTTTCATTCTTGTGCCCTGCATTCTTCCCTTTTACTTCTTTTAAAAATATGTTAATTCGCCGTATGTTCCAATCACATTTATTGTGTCCCTTCAATGTGGATTGTGCAAAACATATATCTAATACCAACAATATCCATTTACTGAATCTCATTTCCGTACCAAATTTAAATAAAGCTGGATCCACATGTGATACATATTGCTTAGAGTAAAATCGAAAACCTGAAGCACAGGTTTTATTTTCCGGATGTATTTTCTACCTCCCTACTTTCACCTGACAATTCACAGCTCTCAAACCAGCACAAGCTAGAACTATAATTCACTGTGACATATAGGGACAAGTATAAGAGAGAGAAAACCTGTGATAAGACCCATCTTCCTAAATTGATCTCCTAGAACACAGAGGTGTTATGAAAAGACAGAAAAAGGTCAGAGATGCTAACGGTGCATAGAATTATCCTATGGGTGTTTGTCATGAAAAAAATATGGTCTAGTGATGAGGTAGAGTATGTCTAGTGGTGTTATAGTCTTTACAAACGTTTGGCTATATAAATATGCACAATGCACTTGGTTCATCAAGGGAGGGAAGGAAGAATTTTAAGTTGTAACTTGTCTCTTAAGGGAGTGGACAGTGCCAACTGCCAACCTCTTGAAAGTCTATAAATTGTGTTCTGTTCTGAGTCATTGTTCTTGCATCTGTGTTCAGTTTTCTTGTAGTTATATAATTGTTATTAAAGATCGTTGATGTGTTGTATTAAGTCATTGTATCCTATGTAATCTTTCTAGTTTGTGTCTTATTCTTGAGACTTAATTGAGGAGTTTGATAACAGCATGACACTAGAATGAAACTATTACAGAAACTGCATAAAATTACATACGCAGCTATCAAAAAATTAACTTAAATAACACATTTGGAGTACAAGCCTAGAAGTTTAATTAATGGGATTTCATGACTCCAAAAATTGTTTGCCATAGAAAAAATAATCTCAATCTAAAATTTTACCCAAGATAGAAGTTTGGTGAACTTTTAACTTCCATTTTTTTTTCACAAGTCTAAACTTTTTTTTCTCAGAAACAAGTCTAAACTTTTTGAGAATAACACGTCTGCGCAACTTTCTTAACTCTGTCCAAATTCAATGTTCCTTGATTCATGCATTTGAACAATGATTTGAATTATTTTCACTTAATGTATCCAATTGAATAATGAGAAATAAATGTGTCAAATATGTCTTCTAGAGCCAACTTATTTATTGGTTGGCATTTGGGAAAAGGGATAGGTATTTTGGAATGGCTCATTTAAGATTGTGGTGAAGGTTTGGAGTTCTAAGTTCTAAACTGGTGACTTCATGATTTTATCAACATGGAATCACCATGAAGCCATCGGGATTACTAATGCAAATGCAAGCAAATAAAAACTTAATAAGATGGCGAAATTTAATTTTATCCTTATTTAAATTTTCTTGATAAAATTACTAAATACTGCCTCCGGTCCTAAATATAAGACCTAATTGACTTTTTTTTAAGAGGTTAAGGTTGCGAAATAGGCTATTAAATCATGACATATTTGATATATTTTTAGATTATACATTAGTTTATAGGTAAAATAAACTTATCTTAGGGAAAAATTAGGTAAATCAATTTATAATTAACTTATTTTGCTTTTTTATAGAATTTTCTAAAAAAGTCAATTAGGTCTTATATTTAGGATTAGGGGGATTAATAAATTCATTAGTTTAATTAAACATTCAAATTCACTTGAAAACACTGATTGATGCTCTTACATTATGGAGTTATTGATTTACTACTTAGTATACGTTTATTGAGGAAGAAATTTTTTTTCCTAAAAATAAGTCTACTTTAAGGTTACCGATGACATATTTCGTAATTTTACTTTTTTATCTTAGAGTTTAATTTTAAAAAGAATAGAATAGTAAGGTTACAAATTATGAATTTTCTGTACTCTCAAGTATTCTCCTTACTAAAATTTATAAACAACTTCAATAATTCTTTCAAATTCTATTGATGAAAATCATACTCTCCCTTCGCTCCTACCATTACAGACCAAAGAACACGTAAGAGTTTATTTAATTGTATAAATAATACTCCCCCATTCTTAAATATAAGATCACTTTTGAAACTCAACTTATTCTTAATTATAAGATCACTTTCTAACTTTTCTCAACTTTTTCCCAAATTAATCCCACAATGCTTAGTTATAATAACAAGCAAAAGAGGGAGAGTGAGGATAAAAGTATATATAGTTGGGATAAATTAGTAATATAATGTGTAAATAACTAACTTAACTAACTTCCTTAATTTACTCAAATTAAGAAAAATGATCTTATATTTAGGAACGGAGATAAAATCTTACACACAAACTTTCATGACTCTAACATGAGAAGATCATCTATTCACTTCCTATTATTATTTAATCTCCGTGATTTATGCATTTAAAAGAATGGGAAAAAAGAGAAATCTGTAAAACATACTTTAAACCGAAAAAGCATTCTAGTGTAACGAAAATTGAAGTTAAGAAATTGAGCTTAGGTTATGGAATAAAGTTGTTGGACTTGTTTTACTGGCCAAAAGAGAGGTACTTGGTAGTACCTCATGCTTAGACGCGTCATCAAAGGAACGAAGAAAGAAGGTACTGGGATTTGAACCCACGGCCTAGATGGGAAATGATACCTCTCAAGGAGAGACCACAACCATAAGGCCACGGAGAAACCAGCAATGATGGCTGCAAATTAAAATTACATAAATCACTCAAAAACAGTAAATATATCAATTTCCACCACGCCATGATTCATTCATCCATTCTAGTTTTCCTCTAATGCTCACATTATGAACTTACTGTTATTATTCATCCGTTGTAAAGGTATCTTGCATATATTACACCTTTGGCAGTGTAAAATAATATCCATATATTATCCTCATTATGAATTAATAGGGATTGCACACGTGCCAATTAAATTTTCTTGATCGTTTTCTCTTTTCTTTTTATTAATGGACTTTTATTTTTTTTCCAGAAAAAACTTCAAAATACTTAATGTACAATTATTTATAGTTATGCCCACATTTCTTACACATGATAACGATATAATATGTCTTCTTCATCCTTTCAAAAAAACGGAGAAGCTAATTAATTTCCATTCTAATTGATCCTATGGAAAAAAAAATTCACATCCGAATACTTTTAAAATCGAAATCGTACAATATAAAGCTATAAACATACCCATGTAAGTTTGTGTAAGAAAAAGTATCCGTTAAAGCTAAATTTTTTATTGCTGCAAAAAAAATACCCAATTGTATGTTGATATGTGGTATTTTATTTTAATTTTAAATAGATCTAGCACAAGTCCAAAAACTTTTACAACTTTTGAGATATCGTGCCTCATGAAACATAATCGGGAATATTTGTTCCTTCTTTGGTGTGTTCTCGAATTTGTTCTTTCATTCTTCTTTATCCATCAAAATAACAATAAATGAAACACGCCACAGAAAATGAAAACAAAAAAAAAAAAATACGTGGGGTGGGGCCTTGCACTCGTCAATCCAAAACGTGTCATGGTCTTAATCAGTTAATCAGCTCTCCATTATATACTGTCAAACAATAATCATCAACGCGTGCGTGTAGGTAAACTTACATTCCAACTCAACGCTTCTCTTAATAAAAAAAAGCGAAAAGGAAATCATCAAGCTGATTAAGAGTGAACCAATCTTCATCCTAATTTTTAATCATCTTATATACTTTCTGTTATATATCATCCCCGAATTGTTCATACACTAGAAATGTACGGTAAGAGTACCTACGTGGACCACAAAATACTAATTTCTCTCCTAGTATTGAGCACATACAAAGGAGATGAATAGTGTGTCTATACAAATTACTCCTTATTGATTAATTAACATGACTGATCTTATCCATATAAATAAATGACTCTGGGCCGGCTCTCTATTCTTCCTTTTTTCATTTTTGGATTAATGTGAGTTCTTGTCTTGTTATTGGGCAAGTTTTTATAAGGTGTCTCTCTCCCCGGTTCTGGTGGAGAAGACGTCTGTAATTTGTAGCAACGTGCCTTTTTTTTAGTTTAATTTCTTATAGTGGTGTTTCTTGGTTTTATGAGAATTAATTGGTGTGAGAATTTATACGACAATGAAAGTTTCTTCTTTACAATCTTCATCTTTCAAATAGGTGTTTATTGGTTATTTTTTTAATGAGATCTAGTCATGGAAATATTTCAAAAACCAATTAAGTTGGTTTATTATTGATAAGATATGTAGATTTTTTGGGATGATTCTTGGAATATCTACTAATCCAATGACTATGGTGATAATGTTTTACTATGTACCCACGAGTTCTGACCAAAGAATGATGAAGACAAATAATAAAGGGAATTTTGCATTATAGTCCCTGGGAAGGGAAATTATTACTGGAAGGTCCCTACACATTCCAAAATAATTATCAAGTCCCTTGGGCCTTTCCTGCAATTATTTGCTTATGTGCAATGACCATTTTGCCCTTATGAAAGCATAAAAACCCAAAACATGCACAAGATAAAATTCACATGGGATGGGAGGGACTAGTCAGGGACTTGCTACCGCGGGTGTGCCTACTTGCTACTGCAGGCTTGAGGACTTGCTACTGAGACGTTAAGTGACCAACATTCCCTCTCAAGTGTCATTCATATCTGAGGACCCTTTAATTTAGCCAGTGACCACTTTTTGTTATTCCCCCGATATGTGCCACACCATGTTTTTCAAAAACCATTTTATTCACATGGGATGGGAGGGACTAGTCAGGGACTTGCTACCGCGGGTGTGCCTACTTGCTACCGCGGGCTTGGGGACTTGCTACTGTAGTAACAGATCAGCAAAACACTCTACTAGTCAGGGATTAGTCAAGTATTTCCCAGTGCAGATGTTCTCCGTAAAACACTCTACAAGTATAGCTTTGCCCACAACTTTGCACTGGGAAATACTTGTAGAGTGTTTTGCTGATCTGTTACTACAGTAGCAAATCCCCAAGCCTGCGGTAGCAAGTAGGCACACCCGCGGTAGCAAGTCCCTGACTAGTCCCTCCCATCCCATATGAATAAAATGGTTACGTTTTTGAAAAACATGGTGTGACACATATCGGGGGAATAACAAAAAGTGGTCACTAGCTAAATTAAAGAGCCCTCAGATATGAATGACACTTGGGAGGGAATGTTGGTCACTTAACGTCTCAGTAGCAAGTCCCCAAGCCTGCGGTAGCAAGTCCCTGACTAGTCCCTCCCATCCCATGTGAATTTTATCTTGTGCATGTTTTGGGTTTTTATGCTTTCATAAGGGCAAAATGGTCATTGCACATAAGAAAATAATTGCAGGAAAGGCCCAAGGCACTTGATAATTATTTTGGAATGTGTAGGGACCTTCCAGTAATAATTTCCCTTCCCAGGGACTAGAATGCAAATTTCCCAATAATAAAGTTCTTGGGGTGACGACTCTAGCTCTCGTACCAATATTATGATTATGTTATTTTTGGAATTTCTATCATTAGTATTTGGATTTTATTTTTAGATAATTTTATTTTGTATTTCCAATGTTTAATGGAATAACATATTATTTGAAAAACTAAATAAGTCTTCTTCGTTTAGCATTGAAAAAGTAATTGTTTTTTATACAGAGAGTTCTTACCTAACATACTAATATATTTTTCTGGTCATTTGTACAAGAACAACATATAGTAGAATAAGAAGGTTAAATCATTTTCTCAATTCTAACAAGTTTAACCCCTATGTCTATGTCAAATATCATATCATAAATTGGTTTATAAGTGAGACTGATTAATTTATATTAGAAAAATATTAAATATAAAATAAAATATATTAAACTCCTTTGTTAAAGATGGGAAGTATTATAATATAAATAATTATGATATAATAGGGCAATAGTATATTGATTTTACAATAGAATTAACAAAGGAAGTTTGGAAAATCATTTTGGAAGTAATTTTCTTTTCACCTGTTAATTTTAGAAGTAACTAGATTTTTCTCCAGTACAATGTATTATTGGAGTTAAAACTAAAAAAGAAAATAAAGTAAATACTTTAGTTTTTAGACTAATTTAATTGAAATCGGACTATTACTCAAGTTCTTCTATAAGAAACATCATATTATAAATCAAATATTTATATTTGGATTTCTACCTAAAATAGTGACATATCTATTTGAACACAATAAATAATTAATTTATAAATTTCAAAAATCAAATATTAAAAATCACAAATTGTTATGAAAATAAGAAAATGTGAAGAAGATGAAGAAGGAGAAGATGAAGAAAGAAGAGAGAAAGGAAGAGATAAATAGTAGGGAAATATTCTCATTACATATAGCATTTCTTGGTGTCTTGAACCACTTGTGGTATACCTCTATTTATAGGCTAATACCCAAGTAAGAGTTACAATATCATAAACATAGGAGTTAATCTACATTATGACATAAGGTGTAACCTTTAGAAATAATGGACATTGATGAACAAAAGGAATCCTAGAAGATAAGGGGTTATGAACATCCAAAGGCCACAACTTTTATAACACTCCCCCTTGGATGTTCATAAATAAATATTATTGTGCCTCATTAAAACCTTACTAATAAAAACCCATTGGGATAAAAACTCAGTGAAGGTAAAGAGTACACAATAATTATCAATGTTGCCTCGTTAAAAACCTTACCAGGAAAACCCAGTGGGACAAAACCTTGGTTAAGGAAAAAAGAGTACAACATGATACTATCTCCCATTGAAAATAGAATCACTTTCACTTTCTCGCATAATAAAGTCAATCTTACTCCCCCTCATGACAACGTCACTTTTGTCTCTATTGAGTAATTGAGTAATCGATCGTGTTCTTTCCAAAGCTATTTAAACATATCATCATTTGATTGAATCATTATCATCACAAATCCTGCAAAAATGTATTCCTCTAACATATCTCCAGGATATACTTTTCATCCACATATTTATCCAAAGTCATTGTTAATTTGTGAACCTGCAACATCTAAATTCATCTATAAATTGTGATATGTAAGAGCAATAAAACTATGAGTCCTCTATATGCAACTCATATATTTTCTTTTGTTTGATTTCTAATATATGCTTCTGGCATTTTCGATAATTCAATATTTCATTTCATCATCAAGTGGGATATATACAAGTATTGATGCACTTTTTCTTTTCATGTATTGCCAGACAAATAAAACTTGTATCCACCACAAAATAATACGTCTTATGACAATCTTTATAAGATTTGTCATAAGCTATATTTCACACAAGTATTTATATCCCATAATAACTTATATTCCTGAATTTAGAACTTCTGGTCCATGTAATATTTCACATAAATATTTATATCCCATTTGGAACTTCCGGTTCATGATTTTCACATATTTTGAAACATTTTCATATTTTCACTTCTTTTCTTTTGGCCAATCATGTTTATGTCTACTTTTCATGACATATCTATGTGTAAGATCCTCATTTAATCATGTGATATCATTATCAAAATTCTTGTCGACTATTTAATTCCTTTCGATTCCATTTGTGACATAACTTGTTGAGATCTCCTTATTTTTCTAGGTACCTATACCTCCTTTGAGGTTTTTCAATTAGTTATGTCTTGACATTCTTCTGGAATGTCTGCCTCCCCAATATGATCATCATACTTATAAACTCCTATTTATATAAAGTATTTACATTTGGAATCGTTTGATTTTATCATGCTTCAGGCATGTCACATTTATAGGAACATTCTTAACTGGAATGTGAGATTCAATAATTCTCATTTAGGTCAGTAATTATATATCTGACATACACTTTGTAATATTTCATAAATTCAAAATCTAATGAACCTCTGTTCATACACTTTGTAATATGTTCATACACTTTGTAATATTTAAGGAATGCAAAATTGATGAACTTCTGGTTCATATAACTACATTTGAGGATCTACATTTCATAATCATAATGCATTCAATGAGTTTTTTTTTTTTCAGCTACACAGTTTCTCCCCCTCATATTTGCATAACCTTCGTTAAATGTTGAATAACAAATAATCATATGGTATAAGTCTCCTAAATCGATTTGTTTCTATTTGAAACATCATTTTGTTTCATTTTAGAAACATGGAGTCACTTATCCAACAATTTTATCAACTTTGTATAATTATTCATCTATGCACATTGCATGTGACATTGTGGTGGATTATTACGCATTTGCAGAGCACATTCAAACTCTTTAGATGGAAATTATCTTGCTTCTGACCAAAAGCCGATTTTACTGGGAGAATTTTGTTGGCTTAAAATTAATAAGTGCTGCAACATAATAATGAAATAAAAACAATGTTCTCATAAGCATTGATGTAGCTATTCATGGAGGCTTTAAACTACGATTTCTTGATCATTTAATCTGGAAATTGTGCACTCAACATAATGTCATATTTAGTCAATGCTGCAAACTTCAGGTTGCAAGCTAATATCTAATGTCACATGTAACCATCTTGTAGATGCATCTATCAAATTTATTGTATGTATACTTATTTGGTTTACATGTTATTTGGATGGACCCATCACTATGATATATTTCCAGAAATATATATCCATTCCAAATCACAACCAGTGATATTTTCAATATAAATCTTTGAGAACAAGCAGCACAACATAACTCTTTCGGAAAAATCTTCTGGTTCTTCTATGGATGTCAATATTTGATATCAATAATTTAATGATTCATATATTTGACTTGGATGATCAAACAAGTCAAGCCGACGATAAATTTATTCATATCAGCAAACTTCTGGTTTACTGTATCATATTTCTTAACCAACATTGAACATTTTAAATTTCATATTGTAAAGCATCATAGTATGACATCCATTGTTCCATATTTTGGGAGATTTGATTATGTAAGTGTTTAACATTTAACTCACACTTATATTCCAATAATCTCCCCCTCAAGTGTGAGTTATACTGATAAACAACATATTCATTCATGTAATTCAAAGACAACTTTAGTAATACAACAACCAACATTTCATGTGGAAGATAACAAATTTACTTACTCACATATAAATCTGGATTTCAATCCAATTGAAATTTATTTCTCTTTCATAGCCTTAATGAACCAAAGTTCTTTTTCCTTTTTCTTATGCATATGGACTAAAGTCCTAGTATCAAAATATGAGTTTTGGTTTTCATAAAAACCTATCCAAGAATTACATGAGATTATTGCATTCATCTATATTTCATTACCAATAATTCTCTTCAAATTGCTTCATTTGATTGTTGAAGTATGAATTGTTTAAAAGTTTTTTCTATATAAAGAAATATGAAGAGATCTAATCAAAACTCATAATGATCACAAAAATGAAGGGTTTTTTTTTATCAGAAAAAAATGAAGGGTTAAATAACATTAATTCAAGAGAAACTTAAAAACATATTATAATAGTAAAGAATCAATGGGTATAAGATTATTTTTTTCACAACAATTTTTTTTTTAATCTAATTAAATACACATACTTCTATTAAGCATCCATAAATTCTACTTTCATCACATAAACCAATATCACCACCACCTTTCTTAGTGAAATTTTTGCATAAATCAAACAAATTTTTATTCTCTCAATTACAATTTGAGATAATCATATAACTTTTACCTACAAAGTTTCACATAAAATCAATTTATTCTAATATTCATATCAACATCATAATCAAATGTATAATGTATAAAACTTACAATAGTAATATATTCAAAGCCATTTAATTATTTTTATTAATAAAATGTAATATACTTGATAACAAATAATTTCTATTGTTTTTATTGTCAATAATTCATATTAACATCCAAATTTCTTAAAATAATTTTCATGCCCTTTAATAATAAGGTAGAAAGAAATCATAGATATTCAAATGTAAGAAATTCATATGAAAGTAATATGGGTAGAATTATTGGAGAAATTCAACAATAAAATTGAACACTTTATCAATTATAATCCATTGAAAAATAAGTCATAAAATTCTCCAAACCTGGTTAATATAGCATCGCTTAGCAAACTCAATTATACTTTTAGTATTTGATTTCATATATCATTTTTCACATTTATTACTATAACAATATCAAATAATAATTATAGTTATTTCTCTTTCACAAATTAAATCACAATAAATTTGAACAACAATAAATTCAAAAAAGAACATTCTTCTTGGAAATAATTATCACTATATTTCTTGCATTCATTTTTCATATTATTAATATTTCTAAATATTGATTGATCTTCAGGACCATACCATTGTGTTACTTGCTTTCATTGACTATAACTTCTTAGTCATATAAACTTATCATCAAAATTTTATATTTTTATATCACCAAATGTTGGTGTCCATAATCCACAACATGGTCATCGCTCATGTGTGATTATAACAAAATATGTTAATCAGTCTTCAGGACTTTTTTTTTAACGTATTTCTCCTCAAATTAATCACATCAAATGAAATAATAATATCATCAAGGAAGAAAATATATAAAATGACATATAATGAAAGTATAATATAGAATATATGCAATATGTAAATAACCTTAATAACAACATTAAATTATAACTTAAAATAAACATTGATGACCCTTCAGGGGTTATCAATTTTTCTTATGTCTTACAACAATGGCCCTTCGGGGGTTTTCAATATTTTTTATGCTTTACAATAATGACTCTTCGGGGAGTTATCAATATTTTTTTTATGCTTTACAACAAATACCCTTCTGGGGTTATCAATATTTCATTTATTTGTATCATAATCATAAATTGATACATACTTATTCATATGTCATCTAGTCATTGTGAAAATTTTCATATGATTTTGGTCATATACTTATTCTAATGGCATTTCTTTATTTTGTAAAATTTTCTCTCTTTTCTTTATGACTTCTTGTCATATTTTCATATTTTCTCATAATATTTGTCTTCAAGACCACATCAAATATCTTTCAAAGATATAAGGCTATTTTATGTCACTTGATGCTTAAGTTATTTCTCACTTAAGTCATTTCTCATTGGCCTTCAAGGCTAGATAATAATATTTTGAGCATCAAATTTTTACTCCTCTTTTTTATTCCCCTTTTTAAATGAAAAAATCATAATATGATCTTATACCAACAAACTTTATCAAAGTGATGAGACTTCAGGTCATTTAATAAAACAAAATTTGGGAGTGTCATGGCTTCAGGTCATTATGATAAATTGAAAATTAATAAGAAATATAATAATATAAAAGTAAATAATATAACAAATTATAACTAGAATACTATGGATCACAATAAAAAAATAAAAGACATAAATAACTAAATAATAAATGACAAAATAAAGGGAAAATAATGAATGACATAATATAAAAAAAATAAAATATGTAATATAAAATGAATAATAATAATAAATAAATGTGAATATTAAATGGTATAATATTGTAATAATACTATATATATGATATTATATAGATAACTTATATTATATATATGAATTACAGGCGGTGAACCGACCAATCGAATTCATATATATAAATGCAAAACATCAAAAATTAAATATGTTCAATGGGAATTTTCGTGAGTAATTAAAGGGCGTATGAATTACAGGCGGCGAACCGACCATCCGAATTCATTGTGACAGCCTCTCTAACCCTCTGAAAGGGGTAAGAATATGATGCGAGGAAACAAATAAATAAATAATAAATAAATATAACTAGTATTATATATATAATAATATAATAATAATAATAATAAATAAATGACATAATATAATATAGAAGAGTGTGAAAGAAGTATAATCTAATATAATATATGAGTAGTATATGTGTGTATTATCAACAACACTAAAAACAAATGTAAAGAACATACCTTAATATTTTAGAGTAAATTCGTGCTGATAACGTGTTATGAAAATAAGAAAATGTGAAGAAGATGAAGAAGGAGAAGATGAAGAAAGAAGAGAGAAAGGAAGAGATAAATAGTAGGGAAATATTCTCATTACATATAACATTTCTTGGTGTCTTGAACCACTTGTGGTATACCTCTATTTATAGGCTAATACCCAAGTAAGAGTTACAATTTCATAAACATAGGAGTTAATCTACATTATGACATAAGGTGTAACCTTTAGAAATAATGGACATTGATAAACAAAAGGAATCCTAGAAGATAAGGGGTTATGAACATCCAAAGGACACAACTTTTATAACACAAATAATTTTTTGGATTGTTGCCTAATATTTAGTGACCTCTTTGAACACAACAATTAATTCAATAAATTTTAAATGCAAATCAGCTAATTATCATAATTAATATAATGAATGAATCGACTAATGAGATGATATATATGTATGATGACGTGGTTTAATTGAACATGTATACCAACAAAAAAGTTAATAAAATCTGATATTATAGGACATATGAAGCAATATTTATGCTCTTGCTTGGAAATTTCAGAAGAATATTGATGATTTTTTTGTATAACAATTGGGAATTAAGTATGTAAGAGCATATAGATCTAGATATATATGACTTCCTGCACAGTAAATAAAATAGAAGTAGAGCTTAACAATCTGTCTTTCTTTGTTGTTTTTTTTTTTTTTTTGTGCGGAGGAAAGAAATTCTTATCGATCAGCGGAAGCAATATATAATGAAGCCACATATATATATGTCATAATTCATATTACTATTTTCTCTCATAAACCAAAGATCCCATCTCTCTTTCACACATGCTAATTGATTAAACAAGACTTTGTTGTGTAACAAAAACCTCAAGAATATAATCCCAATCTCTCTCTATCTCTTTTTATTTTTAAAAGTAACACACACAGAATATATATACATACACACACACGTATACATCTTTACTTCGATGTTGTCTCTTTACAAAAGAAAAGTTCTTCTCTTTATATGTGTCATGGATTAATAGTTATATTAGAATCCCGCATTTGTACTTAACCTCATCCCACAAGGTAAATCAAAATCCACTTGGGATTGCTTCACCACTTAACCCAAAGACATATTTCTTTCCCTTTCTCTGCACTCAAAGAACAATTCACTCCTCAAACTTATGTACTCAAATAATAATCCATCCCTCTCTTCTAACCTCACTACCCACAACCTCCATTTTTTCTCGTCTCTTCTCTCCTCAAAATAACAGTTCAGAGAAGAACATGTCTTTTCAAGTTCAGCCTCAAGCACAACCACAACAACCAGTTCAAGTGTACCCTGTGACTAGTGTCACCAACCAGCCACCTAATAATTCCCATCATTCTAATGGATCCTTTGGAACTGTTTTCATAGTTTTGGCTGTGATTCTAGTCATTTCACTCCTAGCCTGCTTTCTTGGTCGCCTTTGCAGCCGTCGAAGCCACCCCGAGAGCCATGGTGGTGGTCATGGTCATAAACCATTCAAGCATCAAAACATGAACCATAACCAAAACCATCACTTCAGGCCCAAAGATGGTGGCGATGTTGAGCTTGGCTTTGACAAGAGAATCCCAAATACCAAGCCCAATGGGCTTGGGCATGGGCATGGGCCTGGGCCTGGGTATGGAGGCCAAGGATCAAGGCCACCTGTTTATGGTCGCGGTAGTGGTGGAGGTAGTGATGGTTTTAGTGGTAGCGAAGACAAAGGCTTTGAGATGAAGAATGGAGGAGAAAGAAGCCAAAGAGAACAGTCGCATGGACCTAGGCCGGGGCATGGGCTTGGGTATGGTGGCCGAGGCCCTAGGCCCATTGTCTATGGTGGTGGCAGAGGTAATGGTGGTGACGAGAATGGCTTTGAGATGAAGAATAATGGAGGAGAAAGAAGTATGAGAGAGCATGGACATGATGTTCCTTATAAGTTTACCTTGTGAATAATACAATCGTTGCTATTATTATTGTATTGGGTTTCCCTAAATGGTTTTTTTCTACTGTTTTAGATTTAACATAAGTGATTTAGATTCTCTTTAAATTATATGGTCTTAACTTTTTTTAATATATGCATAAATAGAGCTATTTATGGGTATTTATTAAGTAGGTTCGGACCAAAATTATAAAGAGATTTCGACTAAGTTTATGAAATATTAAATTGTATATGGTGTGATGATAACATGATGTATTATTATTATGTGTGTTTTGGCTTTTTCTTCTATACATAAAGATTATATAAATCAATTTTTTTTATTTGATATAGAGGATGGTTCAGAATCATTTAGGTAATGGGGATAATGTACCTCTTAAGGAAATGCAAGGATATTCATACTGTTTCTTTGTTATGTGAAGCTTTCCTCTAGGAGTAATATTGCCTAAAAGTGTTTTTTCTTAAATATTACCCTAAAAATATTAAAAGAGAATAATTTTTTCATTTATCATCAAAATATTAATGACCAATTTTTTAACTATTAACGATAATTTTGTAATGGTGTAAACTTTCAAAACTATTTCCAACTCAAAAACTTTCAAGACAAAATAGTTTTTGAACAAAAATACTTGGGTTAAACTTTAATTTTTCAGGAAGTTTTACCAATATACTTCTACAATATTTAAGATCCATTAAAAACTTACTTATGTTGGTAGTATTTGGGTTAGAACTTCTTGAGTATTCAAGGGTTTCAACTCTTAACTCAAACTAATTATAGTGAAAATTAAAATTAACCTCTCAACCAAAAAAAAAAAAAAATACAATGAACCGTAATTAAATGCCATGTAGGCCTGTTTGCTTCACTGCCAAATCAGATATGAAAACAATTGCAATTAAAACGTTTTTTTATGTTCTTAATATAATAATGGGCGCAATTGGCATAGAGCCCGGTAACCCGCGAGTTTTTACAGAGTTAGGGTTGGTTAAATCTGAGCCCATATAAAACGGGTTAACGTTGTTCTGACCCAATTCATTCAAGCTTTGAGTTAATAAGGGTTGGCCCGGAGGGTTGGCGAGTCAACCCAATTTCTTTGTTTTTTTTAAATCCCAAAAAGACAAAAGCCCAAAACCCCGTTCTCCCAAATAATATGGTTACTGAGGCTACTTAGGATGAAGATATAAGTGAAAATTGGGATGAAGATAATGGTGCCTATGGCAATAAAGGGGACTTAAATACTTGGTAGGATTTGGATTCTGGTGATGATTCAGTGATGAAACAATCAGGAAAATAAAGAGCTGATTGCACCTTCATCTGTTATATGATTGGCCGGATGGAGCTCATGTAAATTTTTTTAAATGGCCAAAATTTTGGAGAAAAAGTACTTATTTCTTTCATGAGAACAAACGGTAATGAGGCTTGGGTCATCAAATTTGTTAGGTAGCAATAAACCTCAGGAAGAGTGGTATGGCTGTGGTATCCTGCTCTTTGCTTATTAAATGAAATTAAAATTTACTTGATTATCCGTGTTGTTATCTACTCTTATATACCCTCTCTTCCCCTGCTTTTCCTTCTCTTGAGCATCTAATCAAAGTATATGACGATTATGTTGACAGTATTGGAATGACTAGACATTAGCCTATATATCTGATTGTTTTTCTTACGTTGTATAATAATGTAACCTTTTCTTAGAAACTACTACCTCCGGTCCTAAGTGTATAGGACCTAATTGACTTTTTTTTGGAGAAATTAAGGTTGCGAAATAGATTATTAAATGATGACATATTTGATAGTTTTTTAGATTATCCATTAGTTTATAGGTAAAATAAATTAGTTTAAGGGAAAGAATTAGGTAAATCAATTTATAATTAACTTATTTTACTCTTTTAAGGATTTTCTAGATAAAGTCAATTAGGTCTTATATTTAGGACCGGAGGGAGTATATTATAGTCTCACCCTTTTTTGCTTGATTTGGGGCGAGTTACATTATCATGACATAGAAATGAAGCGGTTCGACATACATTATAGATATTATATAACATGTGGGGTTAGCATGTATTTTTGTCATCTTTTGTGGACAGAAGACTAATGAATATCTTGAATAAAGTTTCCAAGACAAAGTGTGCATTCTTTTTAAGATATTGAAGCTAAATAATAGAATGAAATTGTTCATTTCTAAACACCAATCAGAGAAAAATACAAAGAACATTAATATGTGAAAGCTTTGAAATGGATCACAGCTGGGCAGGACTCTGCTAATCTGCATAACAAGTACTATTAAATATTTTCTTTGAAGAGTAAGGCGAGTAGAAATCCCATCAAGGGCGACTTGGCCAGGAGGAAACAAATTCAAAAGGTACTGTAATTACTCTGGTGGCAGGTGTTTCATAGTCCCTTAGCTTGGAATAATTGATTAATCGTGTAGTTTGTTATGGGTTACGGGTCTTGCAGTGTGGTCTCTATGTAAATAAAAGTTAAGGCCTACGCACATGTATGAGCATAATGACCTCTTCATTGTGTGCACGAAGGGTATATTTGGTAAGAGAGATTTAGAGGAGAAAGTTGTAATATTTTAAGAAAAAAGAAAACGTAAAATAAAAAAGTTATAGATATTAAGTTAGAATTTTCAACCTCCTTAAAAGTTTTATAAATTTTCCCTCCGCTCATTTCCCCTCCGCTCCCCTTGCACCAAATAGATTAGAGTCTGGCAACTCGATGAGATTTAATATTTTTTTCTAAATCCTTTGAAGAAGCAATGTACTTCTTCTTCAGGAAAGGAGGGGGATATAATTTATGGAGGTATTAGCTGTCTTTTTTCCTATATGTATACATTTATATTTAATCTCATGAAAATAAATCATACCTGAGCTCCTAATGTGAAAATGAATCGAATACATACATAATATATTAGTAATCCAAAAGAACGAACTATAATAAGAATAATAATCCAAATGATGAGGATCCAGCTTCTCTCCTATTTTGTTCTAGCATAAATAATACAGAATAGAATAAAAAAAGGAAGAAATTGAGCTCCCCAAATCCACACACAAACACATACAAATATAGTTCACAAGTTAAAATCAAGGGTTAAAGGTCAATTTGGCCACTGACCAATTTCCAAAGTATCAATTTGGCCTACAAAAAATAAACGGTCTCATTTTGACCACTGAACAATTAAAATGACTCATTTTAGCCATCGAGCAAATGGAAAATACTAAATTACCCTTTGATCTAAATTAAAATGATTTTTGAAATTGTGGGTCCCACTTTTAAAAATAAAAAATTACCCACCCCAGTCCCCACCCACCCCTTCCTCTCTCCTCCATGAACCACCACCACCTCACCGTGAACCACCACCGCCACCTGCTCAACCATCACCACAAAAAACCTCTCCCCACCTCCATCATGCCTCACCAACTCAGCCTTCTCCCCAACTTATAAAAAAAACTCCTCCTCCACTCACCAAAATCACCATCCCTGTGCAATTTAGGCGACTGGACACCCCCACTTAACCCCTCCCTTATCCTCCCTCCTTCACCGATGACCTTACTCCACCCATCTTCTCTCATTTAGCTTCCCCTCAGCTACTCCCTGTGCTGCCTGAATAATAGCCTTCCCAATGGTGGGGTCCAGCCCATATGATATGTTCACCTGCATTACAAATTTACAACCATAAAGACCTCTTAAAACGGGCAATATTTCAATCAAACCAAAAAAAAAAAACGAACTTTCTATTATAAAAAAATACATGGGAAAAATCCAAGCTTGGCCACATATATACTGGGCATTAATAATTGGAATATTAAAGCAAACCTTAGCAACGGCTTTTATTAAGATGCCAAAGGCATGAATAATGGGCTAAGACATTTGTTCACGGTGGCCACCGATATCAAAATTCTGCAATGACCTTTGTGTTTGGGCGCCCCATAATCTGGGAGAGAGAAGATCTCAAATGACATGACATAAACACTGAAAGTGATGAGTGCACAGGGATGGTGAATTTGGTGAGTGGAGAAGGAGCTTTTTTTCCAAGTTAGGGAGAAGACTGAGTTGGTGAGGCATGATAGAGGTGGGGAGAGGTTTTTTGTGGTGATGGTTGAGCAGGTGGCGGTGGTGGTTCACGGTGAGGTGGTGGTGGTTCATGGAGGAGAGAGGAAGGGGTGGGTGGGGACTGGGGTGGGTAATTTTTTATTTTTAAAAGTGGGACCCACAATTTCAAAAATCATTTTAATGTAGATCAAAGGGTAATTTAGTATTTTTCATTTGCTCGATGGCTAAAATGAGTCATTTTAATTGTTTAGTGGTCAAAATGAGACCGTTTATTGTTTGTAGGCCAAATTGATACTTTGGAAATTGTTCAGTGGTCAGATTGACCTTTAACCCTAAAATCAATGAAAGAGGTTGTGATGCTTCTTTGGATGAGCATCTTGATATTTCTTCTTGGCTTCTTTCTTAATGTGGTGCTCATGAAAAGCATATCCTCCTGCTCCAACTGCAACAGTTGCTGCAATCTCCTCCTTTATATCATGTGACTGTGTGCATGTTCTGGGTCCTTCTTTGCCTTGTGCTTCTCATGTTGCCACCAATAGTTTCATTATATTGTTATTAGATTCTTTGTCAAAATAATCATGATCATGAAAAGTAAATAATTATTGGAGTTGTATAATATATATAACTATATTTACCAATGCGTAGGCACCAGCAGCAACAACACCTAATTTTCCAAGATGTTCCTTATGCTTTTGGTGCTTCTCTTCCTTTTTGTAATCAATCGGGCCACCTTGATTTTCTTTGTGGTGGTTATGGCCTTCTGACATGGTAGCTTGTTAATATAAGATGACGGGTTGTAGAAAGCAGGTATGGTATTTCAAATGACAATGATATATGTTTTTGTTGTGGGTGCTGAGGGTTTATGTACGGGAAGACTGGCTATTTATAATTCATAACTTGTTGATAATTTCTTATTGAATGAAACATAAGACCCGATTATTTCTAACCCATTTGTTTAATCTGAGAACTTGCCTTAATTAAAACTGACCTGGCAAGTGCAATTTTCGCATTAATTTTCAATTTTCCTGAATTGAATGTATCCCGGCGCTTAAATCGCCGGTATAGTTTTCCATTTCCGTAATAAAGCGCCACTATTTCCTAGAACAAACACCGCTATTGGGTTTCCTATGCCATCGTTTATTTAAATAATCGCTGCTATGACAAAACCTGTTGTGACGGGTATATCTTTAAACGCCACGATATTATATTTTCTTTTTGTGTCGGTTGCGTAAATAAACGCTACTACATGTTTAATCAATCATTGGTCCACCCCTATAAAAACCACTCCTATAAAAATAAATAAATTAAAGATAAGTTATAAATTCATTTGCTTCAAATTTTTTCATTTAATTTCTGACCAAAAAACAATTCTCATTTCAATACTGTATTTGAGTTATAAGCAAATATACATAATATTTTTTGTTTTAGGGCTTAGTTTTGTTTAAAAATTAGCACAATAATGATTTTTAAACAAATAAAAAAATTGAATGGGTCAAAAAAAATTATTCTTAACTAAATAAAGATAAGATGTCTTTCATGAAAAAAAGGGTGAAATATTGATGTTTGATAAACAATTATATACAAAAGGGAAATGGCATAAAAATAAATAAATCTAAACAAATAATCAAATTTATATAATACTCCCTATGACCCAAAATTTGAATGATTTTTATCAAAAATATAAAAACTTATCTCACATTCTATCATCATTTAATATGTTTTTCATACTTTGTTCCAATCTTTCTTTATATTTATTTATACTTATGTATTTCTCTCTTAAAAGTATCTTAAAACCAATGGGTAGTTGGTTGAGCTGGTAAGTGGACTACAACCCCCGTAAGGATGAGAACGCGTGTTCGAATCCCGGGAAGCGCTCTCATTGGGAGAGGGGACAACCTTGTCTATGTGGGCAACACTCCTACCCCTCGAGTCCAGATTAAACCGGGCGGTGATTAACCAAAAAAAAAAATAAAAGTATCTTAATAAATGTGAGCAATATTGGGAAAAAAACATTAACTACAAACACCCAACTAATTTTTAAATGATTTCTTAAAAAGGGTGTTTTAGCGGTTGAAATTTTCTATTACGGACCGGAGGGAGTAAAACAAATTTTTAACTACATTAAAATTACTCTCATAAATTAGGCAAATAGGACATAGGCTACACTAGTTCAAATGATCTACTAATAGAGAAAATATAAAGGATGTAGAAACACATATAAGATATTGATCATTCTTCTTTCCCTTAGAATATTGACTGAAGCGAAACTTGAAATGAAAATTTTGAAAACAAGCAATAAGGCTAAACTATAAAATGAGGTCAAATACGTTGATAAAGGCATATATGCCACCATATTATAGGATGATTAGCAATTTCATGATTATATATAGGATGCGCACCAATTATCATCATTATATAAAAAAGGGTAATGAACCTAATCTGCCCCCCAAGTAACCACCAAGGAGCGCTGAGCACCCTGAACTAACAACATGCCCGTATCTGGACTCCAAGTAACCAAGGTGTTTAAAAACTACCCCGGTTGGACGGTCAACAACGTTTGACCGTTACTATGCCTATGTGGCTGCCACGCGAGCACCTGCTTTGCCACCTCTGCTTGCCACGTGTGTATTTTTAAATGGACCTAATCTGCCCTCCAAGTAACCACCCAGGAGCACTGAGCACCCTGAACTAACAACAGGCCCATATCTGCACTCAAAGTAACCAATGTGTTTAAAAACTACCCCGGGTGGACGGTCAATGACATAGTAATTAACGGGTGGCGGCCACATAGACATAGTAACGGTCAAACGTCATTGACCGTCCACCCGGGGTAGTTTTTAAACACATTGGTTACTTTGAGTGCAGATACGAGCCTGTTGTTAGTTCAGGGTGCTCAGTGCTCCTGGGTGGTTACTTGGAGGGCAGATTAGGTCCATTTAAAATACACACGTGGCAAGCAAAGGTGGCAAAGCAGGTGCTCGCGTGGCAGCCACATAGGCATAGTAACGGTCAAACGTTGTTGACCGTCCAACCGGGGTAGTTTTTAAACACCTTGGTTACTTGGAGTTCAGATACGGGCCTGTTGTTAGTTCATGGTGTTCAGCGCTCCTTGGTGATTACTTGGGGGCAGATTAGGTCCATTACCCTATAAAAAATCATAACACATTCAATCACACTCATTATTTTAGAATATAAACTCTTCACATTGAATTATAGCAACCAATTGGAAAACAAAAACTTGAAATTCAAATCAACACAACCAAAAGTGATTAAAAACAAAAGGAACCTTACCTCATCCACAGTCTACTTCCCTGAAGTGAGAAACTAAAGAGATAGAATAAAAACAAAGGCAATAAGTGAGATCAAAGATTGTGTATTTCAATGTCAATAATTTTATCAATTAAAGGTAACGTGAAGACCAGGGAAAGAGGTACATATTCTCTAATTTACCACTTCTAGTAAATAACTTAGGCATAACACATAAGGTATGACAAAAATAGATGAATTAGAACAATGTTGTCAAATTATGTGTTCATTGGTGCAAAACATTCCACAATCATAAATATCGTCGAACATCAAATAATTCCTAATGATTCAATCCCACTACAACATTTTTGGCCTAAAATCATTTAAAAGAATTAAATATGAAGAAAGAAGTACAAAAATTGCAACAAAGTTTATATAAAAATAAAGAATAACTAGCATAAGACAATGTGAAATTTAGTTTGTATAAGTCTGTCAGCCAAATCCCATATACATGACTTTGGGATTTTGAGTGGACTTTGAGTGCAAAAACTACAACATGATTACCGGAGATGTTTCTCCCATTATTAGAAGGAATCACACAAATTTATTGAGAAGCAACACAGGAAATTAAAGATTTAGAATGTTTTATTTTTAAGAAAATAACTTATGACTCAATTTAAATTCAATCACTATAGCATCATTGACATGAGAATGCATTTGTTTATATAATCTAACAAAAGTGCTTCAAAAATAACTAGCCTAATGAAAAATGCAGCAGATATCTTAGAAAACATACAACATAAGAAAAGATTTTAGCAAATTCAATTTCAACTATTGCTGATCATAATACATTAATAAGACGAGTAGAAACAATGGAAGCAACAATGAAGATAATGACAAAAATAGAAATAATGATGTAAGAATATAGGATGAGAAACAAATAAATACAACATTTTTATCAAATATATAAATTAAAATAGAATTATAGAAAGCATAGTTATACCATCAATATTCGCTATAACAAGAATTTAGGAAATTCAGATCAATAGAGCAATTGGAATACTATACACAATGCCATATAATGGAAAAATAGCATGCAAACCTATCAACCACCCAACTCATGGCATTCTGTACTCTAGAGGACTCCAGAATCAATCTAAAGGCTACTTCATCCAAAGACCCCCCATCAAAAACCCTAGAGTGTAACACAAATTGGACACATAGATAGGGTAAAAAGAGAAACGTATTGATAGAGCAACACTAAATACATAGGCTATAGTTAATTAAAGTGATAAAACTACTAAAATATATGACTAGGTGATGCAACACAACTTCTACAATTTTGTATTATCAGCAAGTCCATAATTCTTATCATTCGATAAAAGAAACTGAAATCAAACTTATTCAACTCCTTGACTCAGTTTTCCAACAAAATTTTGTTCTAACTACATATTCAAAACATAATTAAAAATGGATTCAAAAAACGTGAAAAATAGCACCAATGAAATTCACCTTTCTCAAAAAAAAAAAAAAAACTCACCTTTCTCTTACAAGCTCACCCCACCAATCCTGATGCTTACAAGAGTAACAGTAAAACATTAACAAGTTTTGACATTCAACACAACCAATTGAAAATAGAATAATTATGAGAAAAATCTCGCTTCCCACAATCAAACCTTTACAAGGAAATCCTAAATGGAAAGATACCATTCAAACAAGCTTAAACTCATTCAGACACCAGTTCTATTGCTGGAGCTTCATGGCTGACATCTGCCATAACGAATCACCAATCCAAGACAGAAAAGTGATATCCCCACCTGCTGGATACAGAACGAAGAAGTAAAATTCATGGTCTAACCGACATAAAATTAAGGACAGGACAACAGATGTTTTCCAAAAAAAAGTTACTAGACTTTTAAAATATTTAAATCAATGCAGTATTTATACTTAACATCATATAGGCATATAATTACATTATGCCAACCCAAATTATCATGCATTTATATGTTCCACATCTCTAATTATGCCCAACAAACCATATCTATCACTGAAATTATTCTTCCATTTATACCAGACCAAGATCACCTTATTCAAATGGATTACAAAGTAGACCATACATGTGGTTTTTTTCTTGGGTGATTTTCCTTCCGATGAATGGGATACCAAACGAAGAAAGTTTGCCACAATTTTAACCAAAAAGGATCAGAAAACGATACACATATAAACATTTTTAAATGACAAACAAAATCTATGACACTTAGTACAAAATTCTTGAGTTACCGTGGAGAGCACAATGCAACCAAGATTCCGCATTACAAATTTAAAATGATAACCTTCACAATGACCAATTGGCCGTCCCACTTGAACAAAAATATATAACCTACGACATAAAGAGATTCAACAGAAATAGATAGAAAGAGTGAGCAGTATATAACCTAAGTGTCACATAACACCAAAGATAGAAGTTCCAAAAAATGAAAGGCATGCTCTCAGTTCATTGATCTCAAATGCGACCAGATTTTGAACCCCTCTATCACAAAAACTGATTCTAAACATTCACAATCAAAAATATTTATAACCTGCTTTGTTGTAGATCCAAAAGTTTGAAGGCGCTAAGTGAAATGTATGGGAAGAGCACCTATAAAATATTTAACAACTTTATTGCCTCAAGAAACACATCAGCTATCGAAAGCTTAAACACTAGTATGATAATATAGCATTTGTAGAATAGTAAAGGTGCAAACCTGCACACACATATCCACGTACGGTATTCTCCTCACTTTTTTACATTTTTATACCTAAATGCACAGAAGTATGCTGAAAATTTGCATGCTATAATATTTTTAGAAACAGCCATTAGAGTATTATTAACTAAAAGGTTGACTGAACAGCACCACTACTGCAGTGCGATGCACGGGTAGCTTGCTTTTCCTTATTATCCTATACAACAACTTTGTTCAATCTGCACAAAACAACACCAAGAGGATGCTAGATTTCGTTAGTCTAAACAGAAAAGGGCAATTTATAAAAGAAAGATAAAAATCAGTTGGAAAATAGTGCAAACTAAGTAGGGACAATAGTACTTTTTATTGGTTTCAGAGGCTCCTAGAGTTATTGTAGGACAAAAATCAAGGTTAAAAAAAAGCACTTGAAAGAGTGAACAAGAAACTATTAAACTTGATTATACATTTTATTTTCTTTGCATGTATGTAGAACAAACATGTTGTACACAAGAAGTTATTGTAGCCTAAATATGAAAGAATATCACTAGAAAAATCATTTAACATTAATCCTATTCAAAATGTCAAATAATTAAACCTTTACTTCCAAAATTTACTAAAATTGTAGTAAAATGAGCTTCTAATCTTCCTCTTGATTAGAAATGAATGAAGGATAGGAAGGGTCTGTGAGTGAGTTTGAGGAAAGACGAAGTGAGGGTTTGAGGAAATCCAATGATCACTCTGACTTTTATAACTCTTTGCATACCATGTAAAGAATTTGGGAAAATCTCAAATAAGTCCCTCCGAATACTGAAAAGGGACAAGTGAGGAATCTAAATGTTGACAAATCGGTAGGGAAAGAGAACAAGATGAAGAATTAAACAAATCTTTATATTGATAGATGATGAAGAAGAATATGAAAACAACAGCAATATTCTAATCCACTTGGACTAGATCAAAACATCCCTAATAGAGGTGATGACCACTCCTCATTGAGGAAATGAATTTTACAAAACAAATCCCTAACACTAGGGTAATGAGGAGAGAGACCAAGTTAACTCTCCCTCTTGGTGTAGACTCTCATAAATCTCACACACTAAAATGTTTAGGTTAGGACCCTTTATATAGGCAATAAGGCCCCTAACCACTTACAAGATACAACTCATTTAATATGATCCTAATATTTCTAACACGCCCCCTCAAGTTGACACTACTTAAACTCATGAAAGTGTCAACTTGTCAATACAAACAATAGGGTTTAGTGAATTAATTAGATCGAGTTCTTTTGATCTTGTACAAAAACAAAAATGGAAGACTTCCTCCTTTTGTCTTCAAAAAGACATTCATATTTCTAATCTTTCTCTTCGTCATCTTCTCCTCAAACTAATCTTATTTATCAACTTAGTCTTCACATTATCTGCATACTACCACGAACTCTCAAAACCAAGTGCAATGTGGACTCCATTATTAATCTCCTAAATCCAGCTCCAACAGATCAAGACAAAATTATATTTCTTGATATAACTGGTCTCTGAAAGTGACATACATAATTCCTCATATGCCATTTTTTTTATGAAATTGCAATCCACCATGACACCAATCCATCTAAGTAGAGCAATTTATATCATGCATCACTATCTTGAATGGGTTCTTGATTATCCATCTTAGGATTCTTGACAAATCGGTAGGGAAAGAGAACAAGATGAAGAATTAAACAAATCTTTATATTGATAGATGATGAAGAAGAATATGAAAACAACAGCAATATTCTAATCCACTTGGATTAGATCAAAACATCCCTCATAGAGGTGATGACCACTCCTCATTGAGGAAATGGATTTTACAAAACAAATCCCTAACACTAGGGTAATGAGGAGAGAGACCAAGTTAACTCTCCCTCTTGGTGTAGACTCTCATAAATCTCACACACTAAAATGTTTAGGTTAGGACCCTTTATATAGGCAATAGGACCCCTAACCACTTACAAGATACAACTCATTTAATATGATCCTAATATTTCTAACATTAAACTTCCAAATGGACCATGAAGGAACCAGCACATATCTGTCATTTTAAAATTTTGCGAAAAGACAAAATTGCTTCCATCCTAAAACACAAATTGCGAAAAGATTGTGGGTGTTAGGGTGGGTTTAGGGTGGGGTAGGAATTTGTGTTTTAGGATGGGGACAATTTTGTCTTTTCACAAAATTTTAAAATGACAGATATGTGCTGGTTCCTTCATGGTCCTTTTGTAAGTTTAAGTTCCTCACTTGTCCTTTTGGATATTCAGAGGGATTTATTTGGAATTTTCCCTAAAGTTTTTGGGCTTCGGCTCTTTACATGTAAAGGCATATAGTAATTCTTTTTTTTGTTTTAATTTCAAATACTGCAGCATTTTTTTATTTCAAAATTTTAGGAGTGGGGTTGAGCCCACCCACAATCCGAGGGCAGAAAAACTAATGTAAAAATGCATGACCCAACCTAGTGCCGTAGCTTAAAGGATTGAACTCGTGACTAAGTGGATAACCCAACACTCATTGTTCAATCGCTTTGTCACTGAACCCACCAAACAATGAGTAAATATGGGAGCATTTACATACCCTTAAAGCATATTCTTTTTTAATATAAATTTAAATATATGTATGAATTTGTTAATTAAGTTTTTATATAAATTTATATGAAAAATTCAAATCTTAAACATTATTATCGTGTATTAAATAAAAAATATTCACATGCTTAATAAGAAATAATGATGAGAATGAATTAAGAGAGAAAAAAGCATCACATAGAACAAGTATTATTATACTCTATCAAATAAAAATATGAATATGAATTAAGTTTTTTGCAATCTATGAATTAATATTCTGTATGAATTAATGTATAAAAAATATTTATAGGTTTTGGCCTTTACATGCCCTTAAAGAGAGCATGTATAGCTTCTCATCACCTGAGTTCTTTTGCATAGCATTTTTGTAAAGATGTCATGGTATATGAGATAATTTGCGGTAGTGGGAGGAAATTGAAAGGATAGATAAGTGTTTGGGTAATTCAGAGTTCTACACATGTGATATGAAGGAAGGGGTCTTTGGAATGCTGAAAGGGAACTACAAACATAAACAACTTAAAAAACAAAAAGGAGAATTGAAGGGGAGAGAAAGGATGAAAGAGAGACTGAGAATGAAGAAATAAGTTGAGAACTTAAAGAAGGAGAAGAGTGAGTGGGTTGAGTGGACTTTTAGCCGGGAGGGGAGAGGGATCATCAAAGGCCATTCTGTTCCACATTATTCTGCAATCAAATAGTTGCCTACACTTGATAATTAGTTGATAAATGATTGACTTCACTTGACAAATAATTCACAAATCATTTTAATAAAAAACTGATTATATATATATATATATATATATATATATATATATATATTTGTTAATCAATCAAATACGGGCATTACTAATGAAGGTCATGAATAGTCAACTTTTCTAATTATAAGCTAAATGATTCACTCATATATATTGAACTAACTCAATATTTTCTTGAAACTAGCTAAGTTTATTTGAGTGCTTATATTTAATTATCATTATACTACCTCCGGTCCTAAATATAGGACCTAGATAACTTTTTTTTGGAGAAGTTAAGGTTGCAAAATGGTCTATTAAATGATGACATATTTGATATATTTTTAGATTATCCATTAGTTTATAAGTAAAATAAATTAGTTTAAAAGAAAAAATTAGGTAAATCAATTTATAATCAACTTATTTTGCTGTTTTTTTGGATTTTTCAAAAAAGTCAATTAGGTCTTATATTTAGGACCGGAGGGAGTATTTTATACTCCTACATTTCTTGAATATAATATCACTTTCTTTAATTTTATTAGATTAATGATGTTAG
The DNA here is from genome assembly GCA_029929735.1 of Mimosa pudica. Taxonomy (NCBI): domain Eukaryota; kingdom Viridiplantae; phylum Streptophyta; class Magnoliopsida; order Fabales; family Fabaceae; genus Mimosa; species Mimosa pudica. The sequence goes on along the minus strand of JAKELP010000017.1, from coordinate 4,902,327 downwards.
TTAAATTGATTATTAATACATGATATTACTAATCTACCATAACCATATATCTTTATTCTTACTCTTCCACTTTTGCTTGTTTATTATGGATAAGCACTAGCAAAGTTTATTTGGAAAAAAAATTGGGAAAAATTAGAAAGTTTCTTATATTTAAGAACCAATTGAAATTTAAAAGTGATCTATATTTAGGAACAGAAGGATGTGTTTATCAATGATCATAGATAGTGATTGGGGATTCTGCGGTGGGGCGTTGGTGGGTGGTGATGTGTTGGAGGGCTGTGGGTGGGGGGGGGTGGGTGGGGGCGGTGGGGTCGTGTGTGGTGGTGGTGGTGGGGTGTGTTTGGGTGAGAGTGATGAAGAGGGAGAGAGAGTTGAAATTGTTTTTTAGTACATGTGGGCCCCACGTAAACTTATCTTACGTGGAATTTTTAAGACACCGAATGGCAAAAATGTAACCCACGTGACGGCCACGTAAGCACATTAACGGTCAAACGTGGTTGACCGTCAACTCGGGGTATTTTTTAAACATCTTGGTTACTTTGAGTTCAGAAATGGGTCTGTTGTTAATTCAGGGTGCTCAGTGCTCCTGGGTGGTTACTTGAAGGGCAAATTAGGTTCATTACCCTTCATTTTATTCTACTTTCATTTTAATCCTTGCACAAAACCTATTAACTTAATAAAAAAATTCTATCATAAATCAATCCGTTCCCAGTAAAAAGAATAAAACCCATTTATCCCTTTTCCAAGAAAATCAATAAAATTTGTTATAAAAAAAAGAAAATCAATAAAATAACAATAACATCCACAAATAATAAACACTGAGTAATAATAGTATAAATATAACCAGAGAGGAAGAGATTGAAGAAGGTGGGTATTTCCTGGTTTTCTGAAATCATCGTCTCCTCGATTATTCCATCGTACTTATTTTATAAAAATTTAAAATGTTATATAAATGATTTTTTTACTAAGAAAATGTCGATTCTTTATTAATAAAGAGGTAAAAGTAAAACCTCATGCCTCCAATGATTATTCCGTCTCTGACAATGACTGTAGCGGCATTCCTAAGATCCTCACAAGGCATTCACTCTTAGTTTTGCAGAATATATGCTTGGCATGTACGACCAGTATTCTTCAAAATACAAGTGTAAATCGAAAATATAATAATTCATTAAGAAGAACCCATGAAAAAGTAAAGAACAAAATAACAGAGATATGCCCACTGAATTATTCCCACAAAGTACATACAATCATATACCATGTGACACACGACACGGTTTAATTTACTTGGTCATTTCTACCTTTTACCAATTTTTTTTTGTGGCCAGCTACCATTAAGGGACAAAAACATATTATTACTCTCTCCAATTCTATATTATACCAATCAATGGAAAGTCTATATCTGGTAAAAAAAAAATCAATGGAAATGTTTATTTTGATCCGAAATACAAAAATCTCAACCTACTTTACCTCTATGATTGCATTGGACTTTATCGAGAAAGACATAGCATCCAATGCAAATGGTTGAAATGAGTATTTTTGGCAAACCTCAATCTTTTTTTTTTACAATTAATCAATTCAAATTATCTTTTGATAGTTCAAATAAGTTAAGTTATCTAGTTTCTAGATTGATGACTAAGTTATACTCCCTCCGTTCCTAAATATAAGACCTAGATAACTTTTTTTTGGAAAGATTAAGGTTGTGAAATAGGTTATTAAATCATGATATATTTGATATCTTTTTAGATTATCCATTAGCTTATAGGTAAAATAAACTAGTTTAAGAGAAAAAATTAGGTAAATCAATTTATAATTAACTTATTCTTTGCTTTTCTTAGGATTTTTCAAAAAAGACATCTAGGTCCTATATTTAGGAACGGAGGGAGTATTATTTAACCTACATCTTTCTTAGTTATCTCATGTTCAAAAACTTTAGAATTTGGAGAATAGTAACACATACTCCTTCTAATCCTAAAGACATGACATTTCAACTAATTTTATTAAAATTAGAATGTTAGTTATGTTAATATGTTGTGTTTTTCCTAATGCACCACAATCTTCTTTCCTTATTCTCTCCATCATCTCTTACTTAATTATTGTTAGAGGAGCGCCAACTACTTATAATTTGGAAAGAAGTTGATAAAAATTTGAATTATATCATATATTTAAGACCATGATCAACTCTTGAAATAGAGCAAATATTTAATATATGAGGAAGTATATCCTAGTTTTTCACCCTCACTTCTAAAGGAAATCATACAAATAGATTTACATAGAAAGAGAAGGAAATAAAAATCTACAAAGTGTATGAGATTGAGCTGTTAAGAGTTGCTTTCACTGCAGCTTCTGCAGTGGGGAGCATTTGGACATTAGGAACAAAAAAAGAGTAAGTGAGTCAAAACTGCTTTCTAGGAGGTGCATGAGTAAGATTCCCATTTACCACTGCAAAAGATACGATTCTGATTAGATGATACAATTACAGCATACCCTTTTGTTTCCCCAACCAAATATTGCAAAGGACAAATTTGTTATCCTTGTCTTGTACCATGTGCTACAAATTGCTCCTGCATTACACAAACACTGATATACTACATATATATAGATTTCTATCTCTGGACAAAACCTCAAAAAGCTAACTTCACATAAAGCAAGTTTGCAATATTAGGAGGAGACACATAAATGGCAGGGTTAGAGGTAGCAGCAGTGGAGGGACTCAGAACCTTAACTGAGACTAAAGCTTGGGACTATGTTGTAGTATGGAAGTTTGGAGATGATCCAACAAGGTGGATAAGTATTCTCATAAAATGAAATGAAGTGAAACAAAGCCATTTCTCAAATCATTCTTTCAATTGAAAAAATGTTCTTTCTTCTTATTCCTAGTGAAATAAGCTCATTTATTAATTCATTCTATTCTAGTATAAAATATGGTCTTTCTTCTTCTTCTTCTTCAGATTTATTGAGTGGTTAGGCTGTTGTTGTGTTGGGGGATGTAAGGGAAGCAAGAAGGAAGAGGAAAAAGAGGAAGAACATAGAATGATAACAAGATGTAGGGATAGTCACTTTCAGCATCCAGTGAGAACCAAAGCTTGTGAGGCTCTTGCTATGCTTCCTTATACAATACCACTTTATTCTGGGTATATATAACTCTTTCTCATACTTTTATTGTGCTTTTTAAAATATACTTTTTCACAAGCAAAGGAAAATGACTAATGTGGATAATGATTTGATGTAGTAGTATTCATGGTGACGTGGCAATATCCAAACAACCTCAATGGATTAACCAGGTGAGTTAAATGATGTTGACCCTAAGAAGAAGATAATCTGTTTGTTTTTCTTTCTATATTGCTATTCTTTTTCATCTGAAAAATGTTTAACTGATATAACATTATAACTGGCATTCTTATGAATAGTGAATTTTTAATTGATTTGTATGATTTTCATTGATATACTATGCAAATTTTATGAAAGCAATGTTATGGCAGGATTCAGAAGGAACTCAAGTTTTGATCCCTATCATTGGTGGTATTATAGAGCTCTTCTCAGCAGAGAGTGTAAGCTCTTCTATCTGAAAGTTTAACTTTCATCATCTTTATGTGAAAGTTTAAACTTTATGCAATTAAACCTTTATGTCTCACAGATACCAAGAGATTCAAGGATCATAGAGTTGATAATTGCACATTATTGTGTCTCTATGAACAATGGAGTCTTCTCTGAACATCCACTAATGTTAGATTCAAGCTATCAGCAAAGCTTGATTTCTAGCATAAATGAATCTGAAGTAAGCAAATGCAACTCTCATCCAAACTTTGAAGGATCCTCCAGTGGATCAAATCCTTCAAATGAAACTTCAAAAGAGCATCAAAGGAGTATGGATTTCCAGTGTAGCACTCTGGAAGAAGATAAACAAGAGTTGGCCAAGAGACTTCAAGGAGATGGCTATACATCTAAAAATCTTGTCACAGAGAGGAATAGGAGGAATAAGATCAAAGATGGGCTTTACACTCTACGAGCTTTGGTCCCAAAGATAACCAAGGTAAAAATATAATTATGTGACTTAAAACTGAGTATGTTGTGTGTGTACATCAGATTATTGAACCTTCATCATAAAGTTCAGATTTTAATCTGATGACTTCTTTCTTGTAGATGGATAGAGTGTCCATTGTTGGAGATGCCATTGATTATATAAAGGAACTGCAGGAACAAGAAAAAAGACTTAAAGATGAGATGACAGCTTTGGAAACACACTGTGAAAAAAACAAATCACAGTATAGGGGGCCCATGATGAAGGAACAAGGAGAAACCAAAAGAATCCTAAGCTCATCTGATTTCACAAAAAGGACCCAGATAGAGGTAAAAAAAGGAGTATTAATTGAATTGTGCTTCACTCTTTTTGTTTCTAATCCATGCATGAAACAGTATATAATGCTAACATGGAGTATTTAGGTGCAGGTTGAAGTGAACCAGATAGGTAAGGTAGAGTTTCTTGTAAAGATATATTGCGAGCAGAATAGAGGAGGGTTTGCAAGACTGATGGAGACTATTCATCTGTTTGGTCTGCAAGTAACTGAAGCTAACGTGAACACATTTGGTGACAAAGTCATGAATATTCTGACTGTTAAGGTAAGGGTCTAAGAAATAGAAGCCAACTATTATTAGTAGATTTTCTGTAATATTTATCATATATTTGAATCTCATTACACAGGCAAACAAGCTTGATTTGCACCCAGACATATTGAGAGAGTATTTAACCAAACAAGCTTGTTCTCATGAAAGAGTTGGCATTGAGTTCAAGAAAGCTTAAGAGATCCTTTAAACAATTGTCAATGCCTCATGCATGGAAGTTGCAGACATTTGAAACAACTAGTTACTTATCCGTAAATCACCATACATGCTATAGATTAATCAAAAGGTTGAAATCCAAGCATGTATAGTGTGTTCACGTTTTGTTGTGATGGAAGCTAAAAATTTTGCTATGTAGAAGACTTGGGAAATAAGTTGCAAGTACTCAATTAGAATTTCATAAAAGAAAAAATTATACTCCCTCCGGTCCTAAATATAGGACCTAGATGACTTTTTTGAAAAATGCTAAAAAGAAGCAAAATAAATTAATTATAAATTGATTTACCTAATTTTTTCTCTTACACTAGTTTATTTTACCTATAAGCTAATGGATAACCTAAAAAGATATCAAATATGTCATGATTTAATAACCTATTTTACAACCTTAATCTCTCCAAAAAAAATTCAATTAGGTCTTATATTTAGGATCAGAGGTAGTATAACACTAATATGACTTCCAGGCCTTTCTCTATATTGTATACAAGAAGGATTACAGAATGATCAACCAGCCTGATCTATATCACAATATATCATAAAATCATTGTAATTTATGAGGTTTCAATAAACAAAAGATATCTAATGATACATGTACCAAGAGAAAGGTAACCTCAACAAGTTTATGTTTTTACAAGCCTCTGAACATCCCCAGTATATTAAAAATGGGGGAATAAAATTTTATGAAGGTAAAGAAGCAAATGGTGGATAATTGTTCAAGCAAAGGCAATCTAATGTATGTCCCATTTGGCCATCTTTTTATTCTTCTGGGTGAAAAAATGCTTTTCCAGATGAAAATTATGGCTTCTGGAAAGAGCAACCAGAAGAGTTTCAGCCTTTTGAGCATTCTCAGTTCAGCTCATGTCAATTTGCTCAAATAAATATGGCCAGTATTGCCATCATGTGTGTGTCCTCCTCATATTTGCCCCTACTAAGAATTTCATCTTCCATTGAAAGCCAGAGACCCTGACTCGCCATTCTTAACCCATGAATGTTGCTGTCCAGAAACATCTACAGGAGAAGAACAATCTCCACTGTGTCTATCCAATTCTGATTCACTAAAACTATCAATGGCGGCCATCTTCCTGAATTTAGCAATAGTACTTTCACTGTAGTTGCTAGCATCATACATAGTGCTTTGACCATATTTCACCCCATTTGATAGATCACATGATCCATCCCGACTATCCAGTGCTCTTACCACCTGATAAGAACCACCAAAGAGGTTAGTTTAACATAGAAATGCTCCCTCTAGTCTTAAATATAAGAGAAAGACAAGGGTTTTTTAATCTTAAATACTCCCTCCGTTCCTAAATATAGGATCTAGATGACTTTTTTGAAAAATCCTAAAAAAAGCAAAAAATAAGTTAATTATAAATTGATTTACCTAATTTTTTCTCTTAAACTAGTTTATTTTACCTATAAGCTAATGGATAATCTAAAAAGATATCAAATATATCATGATTTAATAACCTATTTCGCAACCTTAATCTTTCCAAAAAAAAGTTATTTAGGTCTTATATTTAGGAACGGAGGGAGTATAAGATTTCAATCCACTATAGCTTCTAAAGTATTCATTCCTATTGACTGCTTATGTTAAATGGGCTTCCATTAAATGGTAGTTCTAATGCACATGAATAAAGAGGTTAGTTTAGAAAAACCAACACATTTGTTACAAATAACTAACTAAACCAATTTTCTTAATAAAAGCAAATTAATTATCTACATCAAATGTAACACAATTAAGTGATTGTGTCAAAAACTTAAAATACAGTTTTTGTTCAACAAAATATGCTGTTTCTAATTTTAGTATTACCTGAATCATACGAGGTCGTCTTGGAGCAGAGTGGCGAACACAAGCTGCAGCAGCTTCTATCATTCTGCACATTTCACTCTCAACAAATTGCATGTTAAGCCTTTCATCCACTAATTCACTAAAGTCTCGGGTCTCAATGGCACGATTGAGAAGTGGACGAGCCTGCAGATAATGACACAATCAAATTTCAGGATATATTAATCTGAATAAAGAAAAACATAACTTCTTGTATTCTTGAAGATCTTCAAAAGCAAACTAGTAAAATAAAAATATCAAATTGGTTCCTTTGGAACAAGAAACTTTAGAATAACATATTGGTTTGAATGCTTTATGTCGGCATTGCAATTCCAAACAATAGGTCTGTGAGTTGCTAGATCCTTATTTTGCTTTTTAAAGGAAAAATTTACTACAATATCTAGATTTTTAAATGGTCACCAGAATATAAATTCTACAAAATGGGAAAAGAGTACTTTGATATATTTCTAATACCTTCAAATAGTAGTATAATTTTACTCATTTCACATAATCTAAGTGGTGAATGGAGTTGAAGACATTTCCTTGAACATATTTAGAATAAAGATCAGTTAAAATGATAAGTAAAGTAGAAGGTCATTGCATACCCATTCAACCAAACTCTCTTCCCCTATAGGCCGAGTTTGATCAACAGGTTTCCTCCCTGTTATAAGTTCAAGGAGGACAACTCCAAAGGAGAACACATCTGATCTGTCTGTCAATTTCCCACTTGTTGCATACTCTGGAGCCAAGTAGCTGCAAAGAAAAGAAGCATCAGATCTACTAGGCAATTTTCCCCTTGTTGAATGCTCAGTATTGCTAAAGTCCATTCTGTATGCATTATACCCACATCGACACATAAGAATTCATTCATCAAAGACACCTTATAGGTAGTTTCAAACCCTTTAAGTATGAGCCAACTTATTAAAGTCTACCTGACATTACCAGACTCATGCTCAAAAAAAAGTCGTCCAATTTTATTCCATATCATCATAAAAGGGGATCTTCTGATTGCCTAATGAAAGCTAGTGGCAGAGTAAGGCTTTTATGTGTATACAAATAAAACCTACCCAAATGTCCCCATAACCCGAGTTGAAATGTGCGTGTTGGCATCATCGTGTAGCCTAGCAAGTCCAAAGTCCGCAACCTGTGTTAAAAGAACATCAAATTGAAATCCAGAACAGCACATTTTTGGTGAAAGATAAAAGCATGCACAAACATACCTTTGCCTCAAACGCATCATCCAAAAGTATGTTTGCTGACTTAATATCTCTGTGGATAATTTTTGGGTTGCCTGAAAATATATAAGATATTTAGCAACTTCAAGAGGCCCTTAGTAGCCATGAGCAAAGAAAAAAACGATGTAAACCATGAGATTAGCGATCGTTTAACTTGTACGTGGAACACATAGCACATCCAATTTCATTCTAATCCTGTTTTAATTAATTAAACAATGAATATGAAGTGGTCTTATACCAATCTTGGAGACAAAATATAAAGTAACTCAACAATGAAATTGTTAAAATGCTCAATCTTTAAAGGATAGCCATTTTTGTATGAGAGAATGCCAGCATAAAATTGAAAACTGCAAATCTGTTAATGCTAACACATTTATGTGAATGTCATCAAACAGCTTACACAACTAAGAGATGGCATTGTTGTGTACAAGTTATCAAAATGTTTGCAACAATGTACAGAGGTTAAAGCACATGTGCTTTCAAACAATGCAAATTCATAAAAATATAATTGTTTGCAGACAAGCAAACACACATGATTGTTTAGAAGGATTAGATTTTTAGTTAACATCTAGCAACAAAGTAGAAGATATAGAAATATAGTATGTAGAATATGATAAGCCTTTTGCAGAGCCAATGAGAAAGCACAATATACTTACAGTCTTCATGCAAATATGATAAGCCTTTGGCAGAGCCAATTGCAATCTTCATCCTCATGTCCCAATCTAAGACTTTCACTCCTTTGTCTACCAAAATATACAAATAATCAAGAAATGAGAGTCAAGTTATAACAAGTAGAAACATAGAAATACCCTATGGAGTAGTGAATAAAACAAAAACAAAAGGGAACTCACATTACCATGCAAGTGATATTCAAGAGTTCTATTAGGAAGGAACTCATAGATAAGCATTCGTCTGTGATCAGCAATGCAATAGCCAACTAATGACACCAAATGCCTATGATGAACACGGCTGATAATGTCAACCTCTGCTCTAAATTCCCTATCTCCTTGGCCACTGCCAGCCTTAAGCTGCTTCACAGCCACTTCTTTTCCATCTGAGAGCCAACCCTTGTAGACACATCCAAAGCCACCCTCCCCTAGAATATTCTCACTAGAAAAGCCTCTAGTTATCTCCAAAATCTGCTCATAGCTAAAAGATATCTGACCATTCCAGGCTCCGTCTGGACTCCCACGTTGTTGCACAGATGGTGACTGACTCAAATTTCCATTGTTGGGAGAGGTTGAAACTTGGGAGCTATATATTACCTCTTGTGCATAATTTGCTCTCCCAGACTGCTGAGGATAGTAAAACACTTCCCCACCTGAAAAGCATTGCATATCCAAACTCAAAAAGGTGGACAAAAAGCTTATGAGCAGTTAACAATGTATATCTCTAACACTTCTCTTCAAAGAAAATAAGGTTTATGGTGAAATATTTGTAAAGTACAATTGTCTTAAAATCATCCAACATAAATAACTATTGGATTGGAGTGTACAAATATAACAGCAAACTTTTAAAGAAAAACAATTTTTTTTTAAAAAAAAACATTTTTTCTAACTAACAATTATTATGTATCAATTTGACCAACAAACAATAAATGATATCAGATGCCCAATAAACAATAAAAAAAATATCATATGACAAGACCGTCAATTTTCTTTTAACAATGTTTGTTTGATAGTGTTATAGATAAATTGACGCTTATAGACAATATGATATTTTTTTATTGTTTGTTGGTCAATTCGATACCATTTATTGTTTGTTGGTTAAATTGATACTTGCATAATTGTTTATTGGTCAAAATGATCTTTGCAACAACCAGTATCTCATATCATATTACTCCATTTTAAAAGTCTAATGTTATATTTGCACCGTTTAATAGTTATTTTACTCCAACAATTGTTCACATCAAAAACAAAAAAAAAACTAATTGAAACTAAATGTAAACAAAACATATCCTAATATTTGATAGAAAAAAGATCATAAACAATGCAATTGAGCTAGATAATACCTTGCTTCATGAATAAGTTATTAACAGCACCCAAATGTGTAGCATGTGTCACTTTTTGTTTTCTCCTCCTCCTCACCACAAAAACAATCAATACAACAAGGAGGACAAAGCTAACCAATCCAGCCATAGCATAACCAACATACTTCTCCGAATTACCATCACTGCCGTTATTATTGCTTGACGACGAAGAAACCCCACTCGACCTTTTAGCTACAGGCGGCGGCGGAGGCGGCCCCCACGCCTTTAATGGTTGCGTAACTGGCGGCGGAAAAACGCTCGAAGGAGGTGACAGAGGTGACGAGTTGCCAGCAGTCGGCGGTGGAGAGTCCGGTACCGCCGACACAGCAGACGAGTTCTGTGACGACGCCGGTGGCGATGGCGGTGACGGAGGAGGCGACGATGGAGGCGGAGACCGATCAGCCGGAGGAGGTGACACCGACGGCGACGTCGGCGGCGAGTGTTTAGGAGGAGGCGGCGGCGGCGAAGGATCCGGCGGTGGAGGCGAGGCTTCCGGCGCCGGCGGGGGCGGTGCCGGAGGCAATTTGAAGGAAATGGGCGGCGGAGAATCCGGAGGCGGCGGGGAATTCATAGGGTCAGAAGAATCCGGCGACGGTGCCTCATGATCAATATTATCAATGGAAGAAGATTTAGAGAAAAGTGGGGTGGCTTCTGGATGGGGATCATAGGAATCACGGACAATGAAGATTGGGGAAGACATTTCTGATCATACAATGATCAGAAATTTTTCCCGGCGAGGTTCCAAAGTGGATCGCCAAATTTAAACCTAAGCCTAATTCTAATAGGTGATCATTATTGAAAAGAAAGAAAAAAAAAGGATATGAAAGGAGAGATAAAAGAAAATGACAGCTAGATTGGAACGGAAAAAACAGAAGGAAACAGAAAGAGCAAAAACAGAGTACAAAAGTGATGAGGTGGCTCGAAAAGCAGCGGGAAGGAGCCATTTGGGAGAATCAAAAGCTCCGAAAAATCCTAGTATTGCTAAATATAAGAAGAAGAAGGTAGAAAGGTTGTTTGTTTTTGTATGAAATGGCTGTGTGAAGCTAAGACAAGTGGTGCCTCTGTTTTGATTTTCTTTCTCCTTGTCTTTCGGGTAGCCGCGTAATTATACCGGGTCGGCTTTCAATGCAAATTTAAAATGACCCGACCCATCAAATTCAAATTTCCAGCTCATTTTTGGAGAGAATCAATGAATTATTTATACTCCTATTCAATTGAACGGTGTCTGTTATTCAATAAACCTCCCCATATACCATTTTGATCAGTTTAATTACCAAGATAGGACCATATCAATTCCCAATCTTCTCTATAACTTAAAACAATTAACAGACTTGGTGTTTTTTTTTTTTTTTTTTTGCATTTTAATCGAGCATAGTGTTTAGGTCCCAATCTTTTTTTATATAGATAGGTCCCAACCTTTTCTATAGTTTGTCTGAAATATTTTCATCAACAGGATTCATATTTCATACCAATAAAAACAAAAATTCTCCTCAATTAATTATTTGATGGAATCGAGTTCTTCATGGTGAAAGTTACTCTTCCGATCCCCACTAACACAACTTTCTAAAATCCACAATATACATATATTATTAAATTGAACAATGTCTATGATGAGTCATTTTAGACATTGTTCGGTAGATTTGTTAGAAGAGCGAAGGAAAGGGAAATATGGGTGGATCACAGAGCCGTGATCATGTCACTATAACAATAAATATACAAATGATCACAGAGAGTGCTATCATTTACAGCACGAGCGGTCGTTTCTTGCCAGATAGATCTTGCACATCTTATTACAAAGTGAAGCCAGACGAGGTAATTCCTCACTATTGATGATGGCTTACACATAAGTGATAGAGTCCAAGTAAATATGGAGTTCAAGGCTGTAAGAGATAATCAAGGATTTTACAGGTTTGGTTATGTTAAACTCAAAGAATCTGAATCTATGTTCAATGAGCGAAGTGTAGGTGAAAGCAAATCAAGAGTATTGCTCTTGGTTTATAGTGACTACAAATATCACAGATGCAATCAAATAAACTTAAAAAGAATTAATAACAAGGAATATGATGTTGATTTCTTCACTGGGTTTGGTAAACGTAACTATGTTACTCATAGTGTAACCATTCACTGTGATCCTTTGGGAGGCTTCGTTGTGAATCTTTCAGGTCCGTATCAATATACAACATCAGGACAAGAGGAATTATGGGACATGAAACTTGTAACAGGTTTGCCTCCGGAGGATGTCATAAAAAATGCACAAGCTATTCGGAAAGAGTTGGAGCCAACAGAAGTGGGATCCAAGACAGAAAAAAGGATGCCAATGTTCGTGAGGGGCCATCACAAATGATTCTCCACAAACACTATTATCAGAATATTATTAAAAATGCAGGAAATCTAGTAGGCAGAGATAACGGCTCTATTAGATTTATTAGCATACGGACCAGAAGAAGTATAGTAGAGGATGGGGTAAAAATGATTATCATATAGGAGTATGTTATTATATCTTTTAATATTTTGCTATTATATATGGCTAAGGTTGCTGGTTGTACTCATCTGTTGATGATTAGAATTAGAATAATATAACGAATGTTTAATGGCCTCCTTTAATTTCCCTTCATCTATCTTCGGCCCGTTTGCATCACTACTGAATCTTTTTCCACTATCCGTTTTCTCCGCTTTCTGTTTGGTACGAGGGGAGGGGAGGGAAAATGGGTGAGAGAAAATTTTTGTGACATGAATTTATAAAAATTTGAGAAGTGGGGTTTGAAATTTTAAATTAATATATATAACTCTTATATTTAACATCTTATCTTTATCAAAATATCACAACCCCACTTCTTCAAATATTTAAAAATTCATCTTATAAGAATTTCCCCTCCCCTCCAAATCTCTCGTACCAAATAGGCCCTAAGCGATGAATCAAGTGACGAATCAATTTCCCTTCCCCTCCATTTTCCTTTAAAGGCTGGAAAGGTTTGTGATGGATTGAAGGGTGGAAGAGAATTATGACAACCCTATTCCTCACATATTGTTGTAAAATCTGTGTGTATGTCAAAGAATGTGTCTCAAATGGAGAAATCTGCTTTGAGAAGTCATGTGCTTATAAAATTAAGGGGTCCATGTTAGTTCTGAATTAATATGTGATATTCATGATTGAAACATATAGTAGTGACCATTTGATTAAACAAATAGTTGTGATTGTTTGATTAAACAAATAATTATTGAAAAAACAAATACATGCAGCTTATGTCGCACTAGTTGATGACATATAACTTTTCTTAAAAAAAATATGTTTTGATTTTATCTGTGTGTCGGTTATTCAAAACCGTGACATATACCTTTGTTTCGCACATGTATTTTGCGCAATGAAAAATGCGATATCAACCTCTTGTCACACCATAAACCACGACATCCTTCACATTTTTTGTCTGACTGCCAAATAAATTTCTTGTAGTGAGATTATATAAATATGAGTCAAATAAACAAAAATAAAAGGGTCGTCAAGAAAGGGAGAATTCATCATTGGGCCTGAATACAAGTCCACAACAGGAACTTCATGTAGAATTCAAACAATTGTGTAGAGAGAAAAATTAACCACTAAATGGTGAAGATAGAGTCATCATAAAGATATAAATGACATTGATAATCATAAAATAAATATACTAAATTTGACTAGAAATAGTCACATAATGGCTTGAATAGAAGATCAAAACGATCAAATGTTTAATCAACAATGTTATGTTGGGTTACTAAAAGATGAATGAATTAAAACGCATCTCTCTCTCTCTCCCTCCCTCCCTCCCTCCCTCCCTCCCTCGCTCCCTCGCTCTCTCTCTCTCTCTCTCTCTCCCTCCCTCCCTCCCTCTCCCTCCCTCCCTCCCTCCCTCCCTCCACGCGTACGTGCGCACATATATACAGATATTGATGCTTGATTGATTGATGGTTTTGGGAAAGAAGAATAGAAGATTCTGCATTCTTCATTTTATTTAAAAAATCAGAATCATAATGTCTAATTGGATGTTAAGTTTATGGGAAAAAAATTAAATAAGTCATAAAAATAAGCGTTGTTCAACACATATATATATATAAGTAAATTTAATATGTCAAGTTTAGGTATATGGTCTTATTGAACTTTTGACTAAAATAATAAGTAGAGATTAAGTTGAGGGACTAAAACCTACTACTACTACCTCCGGTCCTAAATATAGGACATAATTGACTTTTTTTTTGAGAGATTAAGGTTGTGAAATAGATTATTAAATGATGACATATTTAATATATTTTTAGATTATTCATTAGTTTATAGGTAAAATAAACTAGTTTAAGGGAAAAAATTAGGTAAATCAATTGATAATTAATTCATTTTGCTTTTTTAAGGATTTTTTTAGAAAAAGTCAATTATGTCTATATTTAGGACCGGAGGGAGTATAATTTAAAATTACAGAAATCAAGACAAAATTGAATGCAAATAATAGTGAAATACATTATATTAACGAAATTATTACTTATATCACAAGCAAAACGAAAAATCATTGATGAATTCAAAACTGAAAAGTCAATTCCTGAGGGGAAAAAAACTGAAAAGTCAACTAGCTCTCAATAAAAAACAAAATAACCTTAATCTCACACTTTTTGTTTAATCATTCCCCCATAATTAGCCTCCTTCGTGACCCTCCCCCCATATCCCAACCACCCCATTAACCTCCCAACCAAATTCAAAAACATCTCCCCTCTCACACACACAAATATAAAGACACCCACACACACATATCACATACACACATTCCATTCTTCACTCTCTCATCAACCACACACACACACACACCTCTCTCTCATCACACTCTTCAAATCACTTCAACAAAACAATGTCTTCTTTGTTACTTCCTATTGATCATTCCTCACAATTCTCTCTAGATTTCACAACCAAGCTTAACATTACAAACAAAAATGAACATGAGCATGAGGATGAGGAATTCACCTTTCCTTATAGTGATCTCTCTAAACCGTTAGCATCAGCCGATGAGCTCTTCCACGACGGCCAGATCCGCCGCACGCTCCCTCTCGTCGTCGAAGACCACGGAGGCGCCGTCGCCGGAGATTTTCTCCGGCCGCCGGCGAAGAAAATCTTCGTGGAGAAACAACGAGACATTGCCATTCCATCGCCGCCGTTGACGGCGGAGATTACGAAGAAGAGATGTGAGAAGAGTAACTCGACGGGATTTTCGAGGCTGTGGAGGCTGAGAGATTTGAAGATGAGAAGTAACAGTGACGGGAAAGATGCTTTTGTGTTTTTAACGGCGATTAGGGGGAAAGTGAAGAGTGAAACGGCGCCGTTTGGAGTGGAGAAGCATTATGTGATGATTAGAGGGAGGAGGGAGAGTGAGAAGATTAAGAGGAGGACGTATTTGCCTTATAAGCAACATTTGGTTGGGTTTTTTACTAATGTTAATGGATTAAGTAGAAATGTTCATCCTTTTTGAACGACAAATTATTGGGTTTGTTTTTTTTTTATTAGTTGGGTGTAGGAATTTTAGCTTTGATTAGGGGATGAATGTTTTAGAGAGGGAATTGAATTCATTGTAGAAGGATTTAGATTTTAGAGGGACTTTTTTTTTTTGCTCTTGTGGAAGAGTTTGTAATCTTCTCAATGATTGTGTAAAATTCAGTGCTACTGAATATATCATCATGTAGTAATGATGGTGTTTTATCACATCAAATTAGTGAATATGTATCATCATGTAGTAAAGATGGTGTTTTATCACATCAAATTAGGGAAAGAGAATGAAAATATTTTAGGAGTTTATCATTTGTTTGTGGCGTATTTTAATTTTTTTTTAGAAAATTGCTGAAATTTTGCTACATTTGTTAGCCATAAGCCCATAACTATAGGAAATTGTAAAAAGTTCCATAAATAGTACTACTATTGTAGGAGTAATATAAGAGCACCAAATCACGTTTCTTAGTTAAAACATGTAAAAATTAATTGATTATTTGGATTAATTCTCTTTTTTCCAATTTTATCTTTATTTATTATGATCCTATTAAAAAAATAAATATGTAAGCATTAATATATATGAAAAAGAGTTAAGGATAAAGTAAGAAAAAATGTATTAAATGATGAGAAAGAGTATGGTTGAATAAAAAAATGAGTATGGTTTTTTTTTTTTTGAACAGTAAAATCATATTATATTACTTAAACAAACATTACAAGGTTCAGCCAACACCTTGTTTACAGAGTTTTGCATCCCTCAAAGTAATAAGCAAAAAAGGGGGTGGGGGAGACATATCCCTATCCCTAAGGCACAACCCCTTGTATCCAGCCTTGGCTAGCCAGTCAGCTGCCAAGTTACATTGTCTAGGCACAAAATTCACATTGAATAAACTGTGATTTAGAAATAAAGCCTTCAAATCCAGCACCAAATTCTTCGCCTTCCACTCTGGGCATTCAGCTTTCCCCTTGACAGCATCCACCAATGCCTTGCAGTCTGATTCAAAGGTTACCACACCTGTCCTCCTGTCCTTCAGGCTTATGACTGCACAATGCATAGCTTTTGCTTCCATTTGAAACGCTGAGCCTGCCTCTTCCTGCTTGCAAAATACCTCCCTGACCTCGCCATGCTCATCACGAAGCACAAAGCCCACTCCTCCTTTACCTGAATCTGCACAAAAAGCACCATCCATATTTACTTTTAGTTCACCAGCCGCCGGGGGCTGCCAATACAGATTTTGAGTTGCTGAAACATTCTTATCCTGCACAACTTGGGAGAAATTTTTAACCTTCCAAAATTCATTCACACAATCCACAGCATAGTTAATGACCCACATAGCATTCGGCTCTTCCTTATTAAACACTACATTGCATCTAGATTTCCATACAAACCAACATAGATATGCAACTAAAGCCTGAGCAAACTCATCTTCCTTTAACTCTTCAAGAGTTAGCCTAAGCCAGTCCTCAAACCGATTTACTTTATATTCGTCTATTCTTACTCCTAGAGGAGAGGCAAACCAAACCGTTTGAGCCCACCCACAGAGCAGCAAACAGTGTTCAACAGTTTCTGGCAAAGAATGACAATTTACACAGCATATTTCCCTACTACATTTTCTATGCCAAAGAGCTTCTTTAGTAGCTAAAGCCTTAGAACAAGCTCTCCAAAGGAAGTGCTTGATCTTTGGCTGCACCTTCAACTTCCATATGATGGGCCATAAGCTATTATCCAGTGGGGTAGAGGAGCTTGGTTTAGCATTTACTACTTCACTACCTTCATTTTGGAGCCATTGATAAGCATGTTTCGTGGTATATCTCCCTCCTCTATGTCTTATCCATACCAGAAAGTCTGTTCTACTTAATTCAGGCAAAACTAGGGCTTTAATAGCATTGGTGACCTCATGTGTACTTTCTAACTTCTCTAGATTCCATGCCCCTCCCTCTATCAGCTGACACACCTTCCAGTCCTTAAGTTCCTCTCTAAATTCCCTCTCAGGGATTCTAAAATTAGGCAGATTCGGTATCCATGGCTCCTCCCACATATTAACTTTGCTTCCATCTCCAATTTGCCAAATGGAATTACCCTCCAACACCTTTCTTCCTTCCAACAGGCTATGCCATGCCCATGATGCTCTCGCCCCTTTCTCTGCCTTCCAAAAGGAGGTATTTGGAAAATAAATTCCTTTCAACAACCTAACCCAGAATTCACTTGGCTCAGTAAGAATCCTCCAACATTGTTTTCCAAGGAGAGCCACATTAAAATTCTGAAAGTCCTTGAAACCTAACCCCCCTTCTTGTTTTCCTTTACACATATGACTCCACTCCCTCCAATGTATCTTCTTATGCACCTCATCTCCTCCCCACCAAAAGTTAGATATTATGCTATTCAGATCCTGACATGTCTTTTTAGGGTAAAGGAAACAGGACATTGAGTAAGTTGGGATGGCATTTGCAACAGATTTAATCAAAGTTTCTCTCCCTGCTTGTGATAGGAATTTCTTGTTCCACCCTAAGACTTTTTTCCTAATCTTATCTCTTACAAATGCTAAAGCCTCATTTTTTGACCTACCCCAAAGGATTGGAAGTCCCAAATACTTCCCAGGAGAGCAGTCTAAGGGAATTCCTAAAGTTTGTCCTATCATTTCTTTTGTTTCCCTTGGGACTTTCGGTGAGATGAACAAACAGGACTTTTCCAAATTTATTTTCTGACCCGAAGCCATACAATACTCCTCCAAAATGCTTCTAAAAGTATCACAATTCTTTTTTGTTGCACTAAGGAAGAACATTGAGTCATCCGCAAATAGGCAATGTGACAATGTCGGACATGACTTAGCTAGCTTAATACCCTGTAAGTCCCCCCTCCCTACATGCTCAGTAACCATTTTAGACAGGACATCCGCCACTAATATGAACAAGTATGGGGATAAGGGATCCCCCTGCCTTAATCCACATTTTGGTCTGATAGTCTTAATTGTTCTCCCTTCGAGTTTCACAGCAAAACAGACAGACGAGACACAATGCATTACATGTTTGACCCATCCCGGATGAAAATTCATCTTTAAAAGCACAGACTCAAGAAAATCCCATTCCACACGGTCATATGCTTTATTCATATCCAGTTTGACAGCAAATTCAGGTTTATGACTTGCTCTATTCTTCAGGTAATGAAAAGCTTCATGTACAACGAAAATATTATCCTGAATCAATCTACCGGGGACAAAAGCACGCTGTTGTTCTGTGATAACTTTCCTTAGGATAGGTTTGACTCTATTAGCAAGCAGTGTGGAGAAAACCTTATAGCTAAAATTGCATAGGCTAATGGGGCGATATTGGCCTACATTCTCAGGGGACTCCACTTTCGGTATAAGAATTAGATCTGTAGAATTGAGTTGCTCAACCTCTTCCCCATTCTCAAAGAGGCTTCTCACTAGACTACATATATCTGGACCTACAACTTCCCATGAATGGTGGTAGAATATACCTGGGAAGCCATCAGGTCCAGGAGCTTTAAGGCTTCCTAGCTCAAAGGCCACTTGTTTTATTTCCTCATCCGTAACCGAGGCCATCAAACAAACATTATCAGCATCAGAGATCACAGGAGTCACATATGTTAGAATAGATTCAAAATTTCTAGGCCCTGAACCCGCAAACAAATCACTATAGAATTCAGCAAAGCAAGAACTAATCTCATTTTGGTCCTCTATCCACACTCCCACCTCATTTTTTAGGCAAACCACCTTATTTCTTCTTCTATGTTGTTCAGTAATATTGTGGAAAAACCAAGTATTCTCATCCCCCCAGCTCAACCAATTAATCCTAGACCTCTGAAACCAGTATTTTTCCTCTTTAGCCCAAGTTTGGTTTATCTTATCTACTATGTCGTTTGCTTTACATGCTATTTCCTCATTCCACTCCCCTGAACAGCAGTCACTAAATTCATTCAATAGAGCCATTAACATCTTGTTATTATTAGGGAACTCTTTCTTACTCCATTTAGTGAGAATCTCTGTCACATTCCCTAAAGTGGCCTTAAATCCATCCACTACCCCTCTGGCTCCTACCACAACAGCCTCATTTTTCCAATTTTCATTGATTAAACCATCATAATCCTCATGGTCAATCCAGTTCAGTTCAAACTTAAATTCTCTAGGCCTTCTTAAACTTGAAAAGTTCAAATGTATAATCAGAGGGGAATGGTCAGAGCCAATTGGCTCTAAATTGCATACCTGAGCCTTTTGGTGAGCTTCTCTCCATGAAGTATTGCATATAGCCCGATCCAATCTTTCCTTAATGTGAGCCTCTTCCATTCTCTTGTTGGCCCACGTGAAAGTCATTCCCTTCGCCCCCAAATCCTCCATGCTGCAGGTAACCATAAAGTTTTGGAAATCAGCAAGAGAACTAAGACTTCTTGGTCTTCCACCTTGTTTCTCAAAATTATATAGTAAGTCATTAAAATCCCCACAACATAGCCATTGGTACTGTTCACCAGGATCGAGATTCATAAGTTGCTTCCACCATTGCTCCCTATCTTGTTCTCTGGGGGGACCATATACCAAGGTCAGAAAACCTCCATCCATTCCCAGCCCTTTCTCAATTTTCAAGTGTATCATGTTTTTATTTGACCGAATAACTTGTATCTTATCCTCCCCATTCCACCACAGTGCTAATCCACCCCCTGACCCACTGCATCTTCATACCACTCCTGTTGGAAATTCAATCTTCTTCTCCATCTCGTGACTTTTTCTTTTTTAACTCTAGTTTCCATAAGAAACACTAGAGAGGGCCGATATTTATTATTTAGGAATTTGAGGTTCCTTCCTGTCAAAGACGGCCCTAGTCCTTGACAGTTCCAACATAGTATGCTCATGGCTCCTCGGTGGTCCTTGAGGGGGGACCACCACACCCTTCAGCCTTCAATTCCTCAATCCTAACTTGTCTTATTGGTACTTCCACTAGAGTGAGTTCCAGTTGCTTTTTAATTCCACGATCCTTCTTCTTCTTAGCTGACAATACCCTCTTCCCTCTACTTCTTGGCGCCTCTTCTTTTTTCACACTCACAATTCCCTCCGTTGACTCCACCCTCCCTTTTTTAGCTGGTTTAACATCTGATTCTGCCCATTCTTCTTCAACAGCTCTTTTTAAGTTAACCTTTTCTAATTTTTTGATTAACACCTTCTCATAAGTAATTTGGAGGAGAGCTGGTCTTGCCTGAGTCTGCATCAAATCAGATCTGCCCAACGGCAAATTCCATCCCTCTCCATCTTTTCCTCCTGTACTCTCATCCACTTCCTCAGGCAATTCCACAAAATAAGGAGAAGGACAATGAACTCTCTTACTCGTTTGTAGCTCTGGCTTCTTAATGTCTTCCTCAGTATACTCTTGTATTTCTCTTTCATAGTGGTAGACTTGCTGTGCTACAGACCCAGAACCCTCCTTAACTTTATCAATCTCGTTCTTTGCTTCCTGTTTCTTTTTATTTGGGCTATGGGACCTTATTAAAAGACCACTCATGCGTTCCTCTTTATAACCACTGTGGGCTTCACTTCCTTCTACCAAGTCTTCATCAAAACTGAGCTTTCTGCAACTTTTAGAACCCATCAAATACTGGCCCATATTGTCCTCTACTATCTCTTTGCCTTTTCTACTTTTTAGTGGGCTTGTGACTTCCCCTTTTTCCAAATTAGGCCCACTATCATTTGATATTTTGGCAACATTTGATTTCTCTTCAGGACTGTTCACGCTTCTCGCCCCCTCTGTCCACGTGTCCCCCTGCTGCATAACCACCTTCTGAATATTCACGTTTATGCTGCCCTCCTTTTCTTCCACGCTCCTCTTGGAGGACTGTGAGTCACGCGCCTCTTCCACGCTCCTTCTGGAGGATTGTGAATCACGCGTTGCATCCATCTGGACAGAATCATACTCACCCTCCCTAATCATGATCACCGGCGCAATCGCTCTCATCGGATTTGCTCTCAGCACCGCCGTGAATTTTGGAACCATTGGGTTGTGTTCTAACATTTCCCTCTCTGAATTGCATTGTCTATAGTCATGTCCCACCATTCCACAATTATAACAGACATTTTGTAGTTTTTCAAACCTCACACTAACCCATATCTTCTCCAGCCCCCTAGGACGATCTAACCAGAATCCAGCTTTAAGTGGTTTTTGAAGGTCCACCTCCACTCTGACTCTAACGAAACTACGTACATTGCAATCCCCATTGCGTGGGTCTTCAAAGCATATCACCTCCCCCACCATTTTCCCCATTGCAACTACGTTCTTCTTGGTCATGGCCTCCTTTGGTATGTTATGGATTTGTATCCAGTATAAGCATTTATCCATTAACACCTCTTCCACCGTTAACAGAGACTTCCATGGCCTGAGGTTCAAGAGACAACCATCAAACGCCCATGGGCTATCCCTTAGAACCCTCTCATATTCTTCCTTATTCCCAAAGTGAAATACAAACGAATTTTCCTTTTCATCACTAATCTCTATCTTCTCCTTCAAGTTCCAAATGCGCACTATCATCCTTCTGAATATTGAGACGTTTACCTGTTTCGTTGACACCAGCTTCCCAATTAGCGAAAAACCGCCTTTCTTGTTCTCCGCATCTTCCCAATCAATTGCACACTTATTCTCTTCCATATCAATTTCCATGATAACCAGATAATGCACTGTAGAAATTTAGAGACAAACCAGTAAACTGAACTTTTAAAATAGAAAATGTGTGGGTGGAATAAGAAAACGTTGGGGCGAAAGAGAAATGGACACTGTGGAAGGGATGAAACAGAAATGGAAGATGATATGAAGGCCACAGGGCCAGGGCACTCACTGTTGAGTGATGGGGCACACTCACTGTTGAGCGATGAGATCACACTCACTGAATGGAGTGATAGGCTCACACTCTATATTTCTAGAGAGAAGGCAGAGCCTCTCTCTCTAAAAAGTCTAGAGGAGAGATAAAAAAAATGAGTATGGTTGAATTCTCATATTTTGTATCAAAATTATTCAATTTTTAGACTCTTATATCACGGAAGAGAGAAAGGGAGACCAAAGAGAAACTTAATGAAATTACTCAATGAGATCTTTTAATTCATGATTTATCTCCAAACATGACTATTGATCGAATAAATTGGCATCATGTGATCCATATAGCCAAACACACCTAGTTGGGATAAGGTTTTGTTATTGTTATTATAGAGCGAGTATTTTTTAATGGATGCAAATTATGTGTAAAATGCTGATAAAAAATTTATGTGTGGGATAAATTATGCCATTATATCATAAATGAAAAACGGATTACATAGACAGATACACTCAAGGATAGAGTTTTCTCAAGTATTATTATTTTTTTAAAAAAAAAGAGTTATTGAGTATGTACTTCTTTAAAATAAGTGTTCTTCATCTTTTAGAATTTGTTTTGAAAGGAGTGGAGAAAAAGAGGAGCAACATTTTTAATGACTGAATTAGAATGAATTAATAAAGTGAGAGGTTTTTAAAATCTTAACAGAAGTAAAATGTATGAAAGAATATGAAAATTAATTGCAAATTTTTCAATCAAGTAAATATTTTGTTCTTTTCATCCTCTACATAATATTTTTTTTTGCCAAATCCTCTACATAATATAAGCGGTTAGACAATGCTAAACTCTAATGGAACTCTTTTGTTGTTTATTCTGCTTTTTTATGGGTACTTTGTTTCTTAGAATCCATGTGTGCTTTATTCGGGTAGTGCTTTTCAATACTTAACTAGAGACATTGTTGACAAGATGATCGTTGCGATTAAAAGAGTTTATTGTACTTTTGTAATGTAGTTGTAATTGAATAATTGTAATTCTGCACTAATTTTAAAACTAGCATATTTATTTATTTATAGTTGATTTCAATTAGCTATTTAGCTTTTGCTTAGAATACTGCTTTTGCTTGTGACTCAATCTAACGCCACTTTATCTCACCCAATCCCAACAAAAAGCTCACGGTGCTAGAATTTACTTATAAAATATGCTATTACGTATAGCTTTCTCATAAAAAACCTTCAACCATCAAAATACGATAAATGTCGATGTAGAATGAACTTCAAAATTTGAACTGCAAATCTGGAATAAAGTATGAATGAAGTACACCGACCAAATTCATGTAGGGGCCGTCCTTCTAAGCTTTTCCCAATATATAAAGATGGAAAGGTTCCCTCACAAGACACATCCACCAAGCAACTTAGAATTATTGCAGTTTATTCTTGCTTCTCTCTCTCTGTTTTTTTTTTGTTTTGTCATGACTTGTTTCTCATATTTATGTACCGTAGTCCTTAATATAAGAAGTTTTTAAAATAATTTACATGCACTAATAAAATAAATGTAAGATTTAAATTTATTCATAATTGTAATCGCTTTCAATATTGTCCTTGTAAGCCAATCGAAGACCGGTATATCAGTTTCCAAACCAAAACATCTTATTAAAATGACAAGAAATACTTTCTCATGGACATCTTAGGACAGGGACTGGCCATAAATGCCAAGATACACAATTTGAATTTTCTTAGGCCGTTCGTTTGATATGAATGAGTGAAATTGTTTTCAGAATGTTGGAACCACAAATATTAATGGTTTGAGTATCATTTACGGTTCAATGCAAGCTGTCCTAGATCATTGTTCATAATTTTTTTTTTCAGAAGTCCGTAGGTTACTATAGTTACCATCTAGATTCTTTTCCCACATTTACTTACTACTCCTATTATTCAAATCCGATAGCAACTGTTTATTAAATACTACCTCAGGTCCTAAATATAGGATCTAATTGACTTTTTTTTTTTAGAGATTAAAGTTGCGAAATAGGTTATTAAATGATGACATATTTGATAGATTTTTAGATTATCCATTAGTTTATAGGTAAAATAAACTAGTTTAAGGGAAAAATTAGGTTAATCAATTTATGATTAACTTATTTTGCTTTTTTAAGGATTTTCTAGAAAAAGTCAATTAGGTCTTATACTTAGGACCGGAGGGAGTATAATGCTTTCATTTTTGTTGTACTAAAAATATTAATAACCTTGTAATATGATGCTACGTCCTCTTGCATTGTTCTAGTGAAAAGTTTAACTTCTGTGTAGTTTGTGCAATTAATTTGTGGTATCATTCTCATTTTTTTGGAATAATTCTTAGGGTTATTATGAACATGAATTCTCCACCCTTGCTTTCTTGAATAGTAGGTTATCTCATGAAGAATGATGATATTTTAAGAGTAGAATAGAATTTGATATTCCCTGTACATAGTTTTTTTTGGCAAAAAAAACATTTTTTTATAGACCTTGCATGTTTATGGCTATGTTCATATACTCCCTCCGGTCTTATTTATAAGTCGCCAACCGCCACTAAATTTTGGTCCTTAATATAAGTCGCCAACTACCACTAACTCATTAATTAAAGTTTTCCAAATATACCCCTGTCATTGAAAAAAGAGATCTCTGCATTTACTTTTTTTTGTCTCATTATGACTCATTTAATAGTTGTGAGGAGGGACAAAGATGGAAATGAAAAATAAAACAAAACCAATTTAATGATGTAACCGCCACTAACCGTCATTCCTTGGTTTGCACAATATGGGCGGTTGGCGACTTATAAATAGGACCGGAGGGAGTACCACTTTCACACGGCAAAACTCATAAAAATTTCTTTTAAAACATACTCCCTTTTTTCATTTTTCTGGTACAAGTTCCCACAAGCTGTCATTCCTCTCTTAAATACTTTTAATCACACAATCACACAATTAATGTTGTTGATGTCTTTCAACAGTTACTGCACAACTGTACATCATGACAACTTTTGTTGAGTGTGATGAGAGAAACTTAAGAGATAAGAAAGAAAAGCTCATAAATTGTGATTTCCAACCGGTAGAATGAAGCTCATCTTAATTATCTTTATTCCATCAAATCTCTAATTAATTCTCACAAAAAAAACATATATGATTCACATATACTGTACCACATTTTTTCATTTTCTTGTCTATATTCATGCATTTCAAAAATTTCTATTATACACTTGTAAATGCCTTTTATCTATGCCTACTTACCGGTTCAACCAATGAATAATTGGTTGAGCTGGTAAGTGGCCTAAACCCCGTAAGGATGATAATGCGTGTTTGAATCCTGAGAAGCGCTCTTATTGGGAGAAAGAACAACCTTGCCTATGTGGGCAACACTCCTACCCCTTGAGTCCGAATTAAATCGGGCAGTGATTAACCAAAAAAATGCCTTTATCTCTATTTTCAAAGATAATTTTGTATGATTTTTGTAGTTGGTAATCTTGGTGAGTGATGCCTTGAGCAACAAATGATTCAATGGCATGCCATAATTACCACTTTCCTTTCATTTCATCATCACACAATAATACATTGTACCATTTTCCTTTCATTTCGTCATCTGACAATAATACATTGTACCCGGATTGAAAGGGTCCCACATGTTTCTCTCCATCCTCTTCCCTTGCTTCCTATCTTTTTTCTATCAGAATCCTTGCTTCCTATCTATGCAAAACCAAAAAGATAACAGATACTCTGCTTCAATCATATCACTTTTCCCTCCATTTCACAAGCATGTACTGCTTCTATGGGGGCTCCCCGAAGAAATGAGTTATTATTATATACCGAGTCAGATTGTCGGAACTAGTTCTTCATGGCTACACATACATATGCTGGTAGGAGTGGGCAAAATTAACCGAAAACCGATAACCGAACCGAACCAAATGAGTTTCGGTTTTTTGGTTTCGGTTTCCATTTCCCATACTTTTCATTTTTCGGTTTGGTTTCGGTTTTCATTTTAGGTAGCTTATTGGTTCGGTTTATCGGTTTTCCGTTTCGGTCTTTCGGTTTCCTTTGTAAAATTTTTGTAATATCACAAAAAAAATGAGAAAAAACCAATTAGTTTCGGTTTTAATTTTAGTGTTTCGGTTTTCGGTTTTTCAGTTTCGGTTGTTCACTATTTCAGTTTCAGTTTCGTTTTCATTTTATTTAGTTTTCGGTTTTCGGTTCGGTTTTGAACTGAATAACCGTTTGCCCACCCCTATATGCTGGTGCTCAGACAGAGATTGATGTCGTCTCTCTACTATCAATTTTAATTCTCAGTTTATGGTTTAATTTTAAATATGTTTTATTTAATCTGAATATTAGTAGACATTTGTAATAGTTAGTTTTTTAATTAATCTCATTTTGCCTTTTAAAAAAATAGAAGAAATGAGTTATTACTATAAAGGTTTGTTTGGATATAACTTTCGGAGAATAATTTCTGAGAAAAACACTGAAAAAGCTTATTCTGGATAATAACTTCTAAAATAATTAAAAAAAAAATCTTATGGTAAAACACTAAAACCTATTTTTTCTGCTCAAACCTAGGTTTTCACTTTTCAGTTAAGATATTCTAAAAAGGCTATGAGTGTCGGACTTGGGTGAAACTTAGATTTTGACAGAAAAATTATTCTGAAAAAGTTGAGTGTTTGTCTACCCTAATTTCAAAACTTAGATTTGAACTCAGACCTAGTAACAAATTGAACATAAATCATATTATGTTTGAATCTCTATTTTAAGTTAGATATAATTATTCTTTTTCTTTTAAAAATGAAAATTTTTTTATCAAAAGAAATTATGTCAAACAAATTTAATGACTAAGCCATGTTTTCTTGGTTTTATTTATGTCTTACGTGTTACCCTTAAATTTTCTCAGATAGAAAAATAAATACGGAGATACATAAAAACAGGGCCCACTATCATATCCATCCTCCCTCCATCAGCTCATCCCAACTACTGTTTCTCTCATATCAGGCAAAGGCAGAACCATAATGTAGAGACAAGTAAATAATAAAAGAAATGCTTATTTGTCTGCTTCTTACAACTAAAGTTCAAGCTTGTTCCCCAGTGTAACAACACAATACGAACACAAAGACTATGAGCATAGTACCATACCCACTTTACTTCAACCACTGAACTGACAGTTTTTTATACGCCACCTAGTACCTGCTGGCTGCTGCTGGCCTTACAAAGGGCCAATAAATGGCCTATCAAAAGGAATGCTTTATTGAGCTATTAATTTACTGTCTCCTTGTAATAAATTATATGGGCCAAATTATTATGTATACTGCACATTATTAAGCATGTCAAGTTCTTTCAGATCAAGTTAAATAGACCTATTAAGTATATATCAGTGAATAAGAGACCTTTGTTATGATCAAAGCCATTTTCAACGCAAGTCAAAGATTTCAAACCTCAGATTGGAGTTCTTGTAGACATTGGAGCATTGTTCATACATGGGACTTCCATTATCTGGTTCATTGTGTGGATGAAATCCTGTCTCTGGGCAACCCTTTAGAATACTCATTCCATCAGGGTCTGTAATCCGAAACAGTCCACAGCCCCTGAGCAAATGGCGAATAATGAGACTCCGTATAATTTATTTTTTAAAAGAAACTATTAGTCTAGTCGAAAGTTCAAAATGGATCTATCTGTAGCATTGCAAAGCAACATAATCTTGATATAATATCACAGGTACAGTTAATTAGGTGTACAATGGTCCAAGAAAATCTACAGCAACAACCTAACTGTGTAAAGCAAGTACAGTTAAGGAAACACATACAGCTAATTTTGTTAAGAATTCACTAAACAAGATCTTCTCAATTATCATTTTTTGTATGCAAATTGGGTGTAAATTAACCACATTTTAGATATCTGGTTTTTATGTTCAAGAACTCCTTTGAGCCACCCTTAAAGCAGGGGATTGAAGCAACTAATGAATTTTTTTATTAAGGATCGTCATTGAAGAAAATGATCAGACCTTGAGGTATCTTTAGGAGCCAGTACAATGGCAAAAGCCTCTGGAACCATTACCTGAAAATATAACACCAAGCCGTCATACTTGATCAAGAAGGTAAATTCATGATCTTTCTTTTTCCGGAGAACATGTAACATAAAATTTTGAACCATTTTGGTGAATAGTGGTCGGCACTGGGCATTGTTAATAGCTCGTGTATTACAAAGGGTTTGCATTAGAAAACATGGGAAGACATATAAAAGAAGGCATTGATATGAGATTCTATTTTGGCTAGTGAATTTTGGCATTGATTAGAAAACACTGGGCATTTTATATTATTTTAGTTGCAATTGGTCATTTTACTGTCTTTTGCAAGTTGTTCTTGCAAGAGACCTTTTTGAGTCTGTTGCAAGTTATTCTTACAAGTGGCAAAAATATCCTCTACTATTATATCATAAATTTGCGTAACATATCTATTGACACACTTGAAATGAATGAAAATATGATGCTTTAGTTTATCTCTTCCTCTCTTTGATGATGTCTCTTTCCCTCCCCAAATTCCGCTCTAATTTCTCATCTCCCTCCATGTTGTCTGTTCTATTTTTCCCTTTCCATTTCAGATCTGCTTGTATGTATTAGAGAGTGTTTTACTGAGTTTCACATGTATTTGAGAAATGAATTATGCTATTAGCTAGTTATAAATAGTGAGGCTTTTCAAACATTTATATTCTCTACCATTTGAATAATGGTATCAAATGATAATCAGCAATCCATTTTCTCATAATGAGTTCTACCAGTATTTCATCAGATAATAAGGAATGGTTTCAGATTTCTACAAACTCTAACCAAAAGATTAAAAAATAACTTTAATCATCAACTGCAGATACAACAATGAGAAAACATTTACTTAACACATACCATTTTCATCCTATTGGTGTTTCTGATGGCCATTGGCCCTAATTTATGTCATCACCAGAAACACAACGCTAAAAAAAGCTCCTTCAGTGGTGTCATTTTTTTCATAACCAAATTTGCTCTTATCCTAGATTTATGAGTTTGTGTATATGAGCTGGCGGCATTCCAAAAGAATGCGATGCTTCTAAATTCGAAATAATTATATGAACTGAATAGCAGAAGAATACAAAAGCTTCTACAACAAAAAGTCGAAGCCTAAATGTAAGTCACCTGATAAGAATATTGAGTGTGAAGATCCACTGATGACATGAAACAGTTTTGAGATGGATGGGTCTATAAGGTTGAATAAAAAATATAAGGGTTAGAATTATGAAGTCAACACTTATTATAAAGCTCATGTAAAGAAACTTTATGCCAAGAAATGTATAAAATAAAATAATTAATTAGATTTGAGAAAATAATGATGAGGGAATCACATTCATGTGGTAATTAGCTCAGTACACTCAAAAAACTTCCTTTTAAAATAAACTATGATGTTGGAAAAATTGAGCTCTAATATTGACTGAAATAGGAATTTATCTATCTGTTTAATAAAATCAATTAATCTCAAAGGGATTCTGATGGATCTAAACTTGCTGAGCACCATAAATCATGACATGCATTAAAATGGTTGGTTTCATGGTTTGGAGACCAATATAGTTCCAGAATATGTAAACAAAATTAGAGATGGAAAATGATGTCAAAATAACAGCATGAAATATATTTTAAGAACATTGCTGTCACCAGTGGCTCCTAAAAATGGAGAGAGTATAAAAAAGAAACACTATTATCAACATACAAAATTAAATTAAACAGTAAAAAGAACAGAGAGAAACATGGATCCATCCCACAGGCAAAAGGGATCTTTCATTTAGAATTGCAAAGACGTCCTCATCATTTGTAGCCTGACACTGTTATTTAGGGAAGAAAATTTAGGGAAGAAAATCAGCAACAAGCAGTAATGAAGCCATTGCCCATTAAGTTAAATAAAATAAAACCGCAAGGTAAGCTCCAAGATACTCACAGAACTGGAAGTTGCTTCCTGTTTTGGTATAATTAGAGTGGTCATGAAGAGGGTTCCCTTAGCCTAGATGATTGAAAGAAATACTTAATGCCAATTTAAACTTTGGAAGAGCATTCATCAATTTAGTTTCTACATTTTTTATCAAAAATGAAATCTAGCTAGTTTCAGTGTGTAAAATTTCACAGCAAATGCAACGAAGCAAGCAGTATAAAGAAACACAACATCCTACCAACATTCTATCTTTCAGCTTGTATACATCTAAACCCAAAATAAAACACATGAAAACATATTATACATATATAAGAAAGAGAAAATTTCAGCAGTAATGTGTATAAGTGAATGGCATTAATGTTTCCAAACATCTATAGTAGCAAATTTTAGGAAAAAAAAGTATTTAAGCAAGATATATGAACAGCTTTGTAGTTTACATCTTTTATTAAAGGCTGAGAATTTCTTATAAAGCAAACAATAAATTATGGATTTATGTCGATTCTTACAAGGAAGGCACCTAGTATACCACATGTTTCCAGATCCTTCTCTGTATTTTCCTTAGCAAGCTCAAGAAAGTCCTCCATTAACCTCATTGACTGAAAAACATGAAAACATTAGCTACCCATGTACGGCAAAAGGCATGCACTCTCAAATGTAGGTTCAGCTAATTATTTACTGATATAAGCACTGTGATATTGCAAAATAGAAAATTTATTTTTTATGATATAGGGATAAGACATGCTGCCTAAATTCTTACAATATGTACATCCCGCATGGTCTTAGATGTTGACTCCTTTCCAGTCTTTGGGAATTCATGTTCTGAATCAACAGCCGTTACATGAGAAGCTTCTGAATCTTGAGGTTCTCTCTCCACAAAAGAAAGTACAGGAGAAGGTGAACACTGAGTAACTTTACGAACTACAGAGTATAGACTAGTTTGCTTCATAGAAACAGGATAACAAATTTCCAGCTGACGCCCACTTCTTGAATCCACAATTTAGGAAGATAAAATTCCAACTACTTTTTCATCTGTGTTCATATGCCGCATCGCAAGAATACAAATTGAACCTTAGCATAGTAAACAAAACAAAAACAACAAAATCTTACTATACATGGATAACCTGTGCATACTGTTCTAGAAATCCTAGAATAAATATGAATTTTGACATCCCAAAAGACCACAAGAGGAGTAGGAAGAAAAAGAAGCCGAATTTATTACAATTTCTCTGCTTTCTGCTGCATCAAACTCTCTGACCTACCACATAAATTTCCATAACTTTCTAATGTAAGTGTAGAACATAGAATGAAAAGAATGTTGACAATGATACAACTATGTTATGACATACTACCTACGGTCCTAAGTATAGGACCTAATTGACTTTTTTTTGGAGAGATTAAGGTTGCGAAATAGGTTATTAAATGATGACATATTTGATAGATTTTTAGATTATCCATTAGTTTATAGGTAAAATAAACTAGTTTAAAGGGAAAAAAATTAGGCAAATCAATTTATAATTAACTTATTTTGCTTTTTTAAGGATTTTCCAGAAAAAGTCAATTAGGTCTTATATTTAAAACCGGAGGGAGTAATTTATATCAGTCAAATGCATACATCATTCACATGAAAATCTTACAAAGGACATAAAGGACATAAGTGTGATATTTACCTTAACACCACTTCAACTCTTCAACAAACTCCATTCACATCCAAGATAGACAATTGAATGATCACTCGTGTAGTCTTTGAAGGTACAGAAACTCAAAAGGAGAGAAAATCTTAAAGATCAAGTGATTCTTCCTACATGAAACTAAAGATTTCATTGTTTCAAATAATCAACATTACCAACCCAAATAGATAAAATTCTTACATTAAATACACACAAATAAATCCCACAACAAAAAACATATGTTACACCAAACAAAATTTAGCAGTATTGCAGCTACATAATTATAATCCTATAATTATACACAAACAATCAATTATATATTAAGACCGTTCTATTTAGAAATACAATAATAGTGTGTAAATTTCTCAACCAACGAAGATTATCCAAACTACAAAAACAACAAGAATATGTGATGATGATCCACATGCATAGTTCCTTTCAATTATTTGTCCTTATTTTATGTGTCATCATGAAGGCTATCCTACCAACTGCTTCATATATCAGAAGACACAAAATACACAAGTGTACATATTAACGTGTTACACAGTAAGGCCTGTATGTATGTGTATGTGTAAGCCTATTCTTACAAAAGACGAAAGATTCTGCTACAAAATAAATTATGAAACGGAAAAATTGAAAGAATTTGATCAAAACTCTATCGTCTCGAGGAAAGGGAAAAAGGAATCTCATGCTCATCAAAAACAGTAGAAGCAAACAAAGCAGAAATTCATTCAGTAATATAAAAGTGAATAAATCATTAAATTTCACTAATCAAATCATGCAGAGAGTGAGTAAGAAATTGAGAAAATAACGCGCCAAACAGAAATTCACAATTAAGAGGTACTGTAAGGAAATTAAATTAAAAAGAAAAGCAAGAGAGGAAGATCATGCCTGATGATGAAGAAGCTGATTGAAGAAAAGTGAGGAATGAGAGAAAATCAGAAAAGATGAAGAAAAATGGAATTGTTGGTGGTAGTGATGGCGCTAAAAGCAGCTAACATTGCTTGCCACGTCACTCCAACAAAGATGATCCATTTCATATTTGAAATAATCTTTTTTATTGCCTCTTTCAATTCCTTGATAGTACTACCTCCAATCATAATAACAGCCAGTTGAGTTTTTCTTTAACTAAATTACATATTTACATCTCTAAATTTTAATATATCTAATTGAGTATATAATTAGGTTATATGATATTTCATTCATTCCTAAATATAATGTCACTTTTAGATTTTAATTTGTTTCTAAATATAAAATTAATTTTTAATTTTTTTCCAAATTAACCTCATATTAATTACTTGTCACTAATAAACAAATTAGAGATGGAGTGTGAGAATAAAGGAGTATGGCTTGGGAGAATTGGTGAATGGTGATAATAATTACGAGTAATATACTTGATCTAATCAAATTAGGAAAGTAATCATATAACTAGGAATATAGATAATAGTAATAAAATTAAGTATATTAATTATTATCACATGATATTACTAATTCTCATTATTTATAAAATAAATAAATGTTTGAGATTCACAAATTTGTAAGTAATATCATGTGATAATAGCTATTATATTTAATATAAATATATTTAATATAATAACTTTAGCTCCATCTTTTCAAAATAAATAAAAAATGTCATAAATATACAATTATAAATATATAGATTATTTCATTACTAACGTGTAGTTGGTTGAGCTGATAAATGAGATATAATCTCGTAAAGATGGAAACGCGTATTTGAATTAGAAGCTCTCTTATTGGGAGGGGACAATCTTGCCTATATGAGCAACATTCCTACTAGAGTACAAATTAGTCAGTTATCAATAGATGTGAGTTTATCGGGCGATGTTTAACAAAAACAATGGATTATTTTTTTTGGTCTACCCGTGCGGTATTTAATTTGTTTAAATTAGAGATCACTTTTACTTAATTTGTACTTTTAAAAAAATAATCAAATTGTTAAAACAAAACTCATTTTTTTTCCTTTCTCATTTTTAATTACTCCTCGGTCTCTAATATAAGAGTTACCTGCAAAAAAAAACGCTTCTTAAGAAAACATATGAATGTTAATTGGGTGTCTGAAGTTAATGTTTCTTTTACAATATTTCTCATATGGAACTTTTGGCTAATTATGGTTTTGATCCTAAACTTTAAATCAATTTTGGTCTCATAAAGCCTAGGAACTAAGCTATGACCAAAATTGAACGAAAGTTAGAGAATAACACCGTCAATTTCAAAATTAGAGAACAAAGATTGAACTTGACTAAAAGTTTGGGATAAAACCAACCCAAACCAAAATTGATTAAAAACTTTAAGGAAGAAAAATTGTACGTATTAACCCATATAAATAAAAGGGCAAAGGTGCAAAAATATGACTAAATTTTACCCTAAATTGCATTTCTATGACTAAAGTTTCGCAAGGAGCAAAAATACCACCAAACTGGGGATCGAGGTGCAAAACTATGATTTCCGTCAACTATGACGGTGTTGACCGTTAGTCTTCGACTTGTAGGATGCTAAGTGTGCAATAATGACCATGTGACATGCTGAATAAACTCTTTATTGGTGTTATGTGGAATAAGGGGTAAATGTATTTAAAGTAAATGTACTTTGAGTGCAAATATGGGTCTGTTGTTAGAATAAAATAATCATATTTTTTGCATTATTTTAAATACATTTACCCCTTATTACACATAACACCAATAAAGAGTCTATTCAGTATGTCACATGGTCATTATTGCACACTCAACATCCTACAAGTCGAAGACTAACGGTCAATACCGTCATAGTTGACAAAAATCATAGTTTTGCACCTCGATCCCAAGTTTAGTGGTATTTTTGCTCCTTGCGAAACTTTAGTCAT
Organism: Mimosa pudica; assembly: GCA_029929735.1. Taxonomy (NCBI): domain Eukaryota; kingdom Viridiplantae; phylum Streptophyta; class Magnoliopsida; order Fabales; family Fabaceae; genus Mimosa; species Mimosa pudica. The sequence goes on along the minus strand of JAKELP010000017.1, from coordinate 4,867,629 downwards.
AGAAATGCAACTTAGGGTAAAGTTTAGTCATATTTTTGCACCTTTGCCCTAAATAAAAAACCAACCTCTCTATATTGAAAGGGTAGTAATGATCACCAAGAGCTCTTTTCAAAGTGATTAAAGGAAGCAGGAGGGACACTTACTCTCTAGTCTATAGAACTATCATTTCTCATATAAACAAACTGAGATTCTTCAATCTAGTAAGGACAGGAGGAATTATGTTTAAACATGTAAGTCGAAAATTGAGGGAATGATTCTTAGCATGAGGATTGTTGAAAATTGTATGCAGAGAAGGTGGCAACCGGCAACGAATTAATGCTGTCTGGACAAGGATTCCACCTCCCAAGTTCCAATCAGCATTGAATCTATACTAAATCTAGGGGTGTGCGTTACGTTGTTTAATCAGTTGATAATTATGTAGTCTTATAAGATACTCCCTCTGGTCCTATTTATACGTCGCCAACCGCCTAAATTGTACATACCAAGGAATGGAGGTTAATGGAAGTTGCATCATTAAATTGGTCTTATTTTTTTATCTTTTCCATTTTTGCCCCTTCCACCGTTATCACTATGACCCACTACCTTTTCTCTCTCTTCATTAATCCTCTATTTATAAAAGTGCATTTTTCATCTTCTCCCTCTTCTCATCTTCCAATGTTCATTTTTCAATGTAAGGGTATATTAGGAAAATTTTAATAAATGAGTTAGTTAGTGGTAGTTGGTGACTTATATTAAGGACCAAAATTTAGAGGCGGTTGGCGACTTATAAATAGGACCGGAGGGAGTAATACTCTCTCCGTCCCTAATATAAGAGTCAAACGCAAAAAACAAAAAACGTTTCCTAATAAAACATATGAATGTTACTTGGGTGTCTGGAGTTAATGCTTCTTTTCCAATATTGTCCATGTTTATTATGATATACTCCCTCCGGTAATGTAAGAGCCCAAAATTTGAATGGTTTTGGTCTCTAATGTAAGAGCTCACCCCATATTCTCTCCTCATTTAATGCATTTTTTCCTACTTTACCCCTAACTCTCTTTCATATTTATTAATGCTTATGTATTTCTCTCTCTTAAAAGTACCATAATAAATATTGGCAATTTTGGAAAAGAAGCATTAACTCTAGACACCCAACTAACATTCACATGTTTTCTTAAGAAGCGTTTTTTTACGGCTAGCTCTTACATTAGGGACCGGAGGGAGTACTTACTTTCAAGAGATAGAAATACATAAACATTAATAAATATGAAAGAGAGTTAGGGCGAAGTAAGAAAAAACACATTAAATGAGGAAATAATGTTAGATGAACTCTTATATTAGGATCAAAACCATTCAAATTTTGGGCTCATCTATTAATGACCGGAGTGAGTATTTCTAATACATTTCATAAAAATCAAAGAAAACTTATAAATTATTAACTCTAACTTCAAATCTAACTTTTTTATGACATTTCTATTAAAAAGTCAATACATAACAAGAAACCAAAGTTAACATACATAATCAATATATTAAGAGTAAATTAAAGTTGTACATTCATGGGGAAATTCAATAAAGTGACATAAAATATGGTAAAATAAAATATATTATTTTTCTATCCTATAATATTCAATAAAATATTACTCCGTATTCAATAAAGTGACATTCATACGTTCCTTTTCTATTCACATTATGATAGATAGAGGTAGTAACAAGGAAAAATTAAGATGAGAAATGTTTATTTTCCATTTTTACCTTTAAATAGTAAATAATCATGAGAAAGTCTTGCACAAAAAAAAAGGAAGAAATAGGAATTTAAGTAGGGTTAAAGATCATATTTGCCCCGAAAGCCAAGGATCATATTTAATTTCCCCCGAAAGTTTTAGCCAAAAATCATATTTGCCCCTAAAGTTTTTTTGGGATCAATTTTGCCCCTTAAGTATATAAAATAGATCAATTTTGCTCTCACATCTTACATGTCTTGACACCTCATCATTCATGTCAAAACTTGTGTCATCACATCATCTTCTCCATCCCTCCACTATTCAATCTTCCTGATCAGCCATGGGATTTGAAATACACCTCCCATTATATGATACATGATGCTTCCTCCAGTTCTAAAAAATATTGAATTTGTTTGGGGAGTTGATTTTTTCCTAAATAATGACTTAATTATAATTTTTGTCAATTTCTCGCAAATTATCTATCCATGAGTGTTCTTCCAAAAATAACCAAGTAAAGAGACTTGAGAGAGAAATAGGGAAAATGATTAGGGTGTTTTAATTAGAAGAAACATACAATACTAAATCACACCCTTAATTTAATCAAATTAATTAAAAATGTATTATCATATTTGCGACCGGATATGTTAAAATAAACAAAATTCCGTTATATTTATCTATAATAAATTACTTAATTAACTATGCTTCCTTGTTTTATGATTTAATTGGATACCTCTTATAATTACACATTCTTGATTTTAATTCATAATTTTCGTTGGAAAATAGATAATATAATTAACTTTATAGAGCATAATATTATCCTTTAATTTATTTCGTTTCACACAGTTTTAACATCCTTGCTAACTTCACATTTTTGAAAATAAAATTGTATATAAGTTAAAGAACAATCAAACAATAAGAAACAAAATGTGACTTACATGGATAGTACTCCCTCCCCGTCCCACAATATAAATATAAGTTTTGGAAGAGGGTCTATCTTATAATATAAGCATAACTTGCCTTTTGTTTTAAGTTTTTATGGTATTCTTTCCACTTTTATCTATGTTAACAATACTCTCTTTTATCTTCCCCACACTACATTTTCTCATTTTTCTCATTAAATCTCCATCGCACTTATCCTCTTCATAATGGCTTTCATCCACTTTTAACAGTTTTTTTAATACAACAATTCATCATTTAATTTATATTCTTATATTGTGTTAAGGAAGAATTACAACATTGATTGTGTTAAACTAATAACATTGGATTTACATTGATTGTCAACACCTAATAACATGACTCCTTTTCTTGATCTGACCTTGGGAACGTCTTTATATAGACATAGGCAGAGTTATCAATCAATGAGGGAAAAAAATCAAAAAATTAAATTACAAAAATTAAATTCAAAATTGTGTTAAACCATATTACTCCCTCCGGTCCCTAATATAAGAGCTCAAAATTTGAATGGTTTTGGTCCCTAATATAAGAGGTCATCTCATAATCTCTCCTCATTCAATGCATTTTTTCCAACTTTTCCGCTAACTCTCTTTCATATTTATTAATGCCTATACAATTCTATCTTTTAAAATATCATAATAAATATGGACAATATTGGAAAAAAAAACATTAACTCTAGACACCAAACTAACATTCACATGTTTTCTTAAGAAGAGTTTTTTGGCGTATAGCTCTTAGGAGTAATATATAACTCCTCTGTTAGCGTTGCGAGTGCCATTTATTAAGCATTGGAGGTATCAAACTATCGGTTTCTCATGTTCCCAAAGACTCGATTGCCACATATTCGTTTCAATATCTTCCTACATTTATCATCAACACATGTCTTCGGTCCCACTCTTCCTTATTCTCTTTTATTTAATCTTATTTTTTCATTTCTATGAAACTCCACCCCTCATCATATTTATAATGCATTTCTAATGAGTTTCGCACAAATGAAAGAAAATATTAAACTTCATTACTTATATATTGAAATTTGACACTTTCCCAACTTAATCCCTATTTTATATCCACTCTGATCCAACACATAATAATAAAGTCAATACAAAATAGATGGAGGGTAAAATTGTAAATTTAAACAAAAAATTAAATGGCATGCCATATATAAATAAGACCAAATAAAGTGTTTTTTTCTTTACCATATAAATAGGAGCTAGGGAGTATACCCCATTAAAACATTAGAGCAGTATTTAAGAATAAGAAAACTTATTGTTGAACTCTTGTTGCATAATTTATTGCCGACAAACACATAAAATTTGTTTAGCATTGGAGGAGTATTTAAGAAAACTTGTTGAACTCTCGTTACATAATTTATTGTCGACGACAAACATATGAAATTTGTTTGAGAAAACAAATGTATTGCTTCAACAATGTAACCCATCTTCAACATACAACCAATATATCTTTTTGATGATTGTGTACGTAAACGTATACTGTGTAATACAAAAAACAATTCCAATTTATACAAATCTATATGGATGGTATGGTAATTAGTATATCCAATTTCATTTTCTATTTTTTAATCAGTATTTAAGTGAGTTGGGTTATGAGGTGTTATCAAGGCGAGTAAGTCTCCAAATTCAAAGAAATATTTGTTGTTCACCAATATAGTGTACTTATATTTGATAATATAAAATTTTACTCACAACAAGTCATTCAACAACAACTCAACTTCAATACTTCTTCACTGGATTTGTTCCCTGCATCTTTTTTATGAACTTTAATTTTTCTTCTTAACTCATGTAATTTGTTATCTTTTTAATGAAAATTGTCTTTTAATAAAAAAAAATCTCATATTTGTAAGCTGACTTCTGATCCTCCAATTGGAACAAACTTTATTGGCCCATAAAATTCATATATTCATCACATATTTACATAACATGTTGAATAAGATTAATTTAGGAAGACAGATAATAAAAGAAATATTTGACCAAAGTAATAAAATAAAGGAAATTTAAACAAAGCATAAATGGAAATGGCAGAATCCAAATGCATTAATGACAAGAATATAGAAATATAAAAAAAACTCCGAATATGGTAATTATTGAATGTAAAGACACGTAACTCATATCGCTTCTCCTTCTCCCTCTTTATATTTCCTTCGCTCAATCCTCATGTCACTCACACACACCATTTCTCTTCCTCTCTCTCTACCATCCCAAGGTCTATTCTTCTTCTTCTCTATCCCTTTTATTATGATTTGTTCATTTTCTCCATTTTCGTCGTTGTTGTTGTTGTTGTTGTCGGTGTGTGTGTGTATATCTGCTTATTCTATCTCTTTCATTTCACCAGCTTAACTACACGATCAATCTATTGTCATATGTTTATATGGAAATGAAATAATCAATTTCTTTTTGGAGTTCGTATATATATATATATATATATATATATATATATATATATATATATATATATATATTGATCGGGAATATATGTATATATATTGAATGTCATTGATTAATTATCATTAATGGTAATTTGATTAATTGTTGGGTGAAATGGCAGAGGCCAGGGAAGGGAAGATATATACATGGCATCGCAAGAAACCATGGACGCCATTGCTGGGTTGACCACGCTTCTTAGGTGAGAGATCATTTACTATATATATATTCTTTGTATTTCATTTTGGTCTCAAATAAGTCAATACGACAATCCAGTCATTTTTCTTCAAAGGTTGTTTTTCTCGTTTCTTTCTTAATATAGTAAATACCACGAATGTGTTCAGTTCATGGACCCCATTAAGCCGGGCTCCTTTGGTTTGTGTGCCTTATAATGATAATGGCTGGTGTATATTATTTTGTTTAATTATTATTTTGGCAAAAATTGGTTCAGAGACAAAGCTGAGTTGGGTGACATAGCCGCCGTAAAGATAAAGCAGTTGACGTCGGAGCTAGAAACCGCCGCCGGTGAGAAGCTGTTTGATTCGAACTTCAGGATTAAAAATGGTTTCAACCATTTCAAAACCGAAAAGTTTGAGTAAGTTTAATTTCTTTCTTTTCCCTATTTAGTTTAGGGCTTTGTGATTTTTAATGAGCCCAATGTGACATGCTAAAAGCGGGTCTCATTTTCTTTTATCTCATGTCTGAATCCCTTATTCATGTTAATTAGATTAAAATTTAACGTTAATTAGATTGAAATAATGAATAGTTTAGATACGTTATTTATAAAATTCGTTACTATAAATATAAATAAATAGTTTTTTATATTTAAACTCTTAAAAACTCGTATATGTAAAATTCATAATTGCAATAAAGGAAACTAATCTGGCAAAAACTAAAGGAAAACTAAACAGATTTTAATTTATAACATGCTATAATAATACCTATATAGGATATTAAATTTGAATCATTCATTCATTGATCTAAGGGTGATATGAGATTATGAGGGAAAAAGAGAAAAAAGAAAATGAGATTATCCTCCTTCATTTTTTACATATCCTATGAGGAAATGACTCTCTGCAATTTTGAATGTTTCGCAATTTTAAAGAAACATCCTCTAAAATTTTTGTGTGATTTCATTTTTTTAAACAAATGCACAGCAAGATCGATGTCCTAAAATTTTCTAAAATTCAATCATTTTATTTGGAATTTATTAATCAAAAGAAACAAGATATATCCAAAAAGTTGGAGTATTTCGAAGGGTTTTAATGGACAGCACTAGATAGATGCACATGAAGTCCGAAATCCGCAACCAAAGATCTTGTATCTGATAACATGAAAGTTCTCATAGCGAATTTAATTCTGTTTATAACATAGACTGCTAGTGTATATCTCTCAAAAAATTTGTACGAAAGGGATTGACATGTGAATTGGCAGGAAGAATGGAAGTTTATTTGAAGAACTTGCGAAAGGGCAGAGTCCAAAGGTGAGCAATTATTTGTGCATAATGCATGCATACATATCCTCATATTTATTGTGAGATGAATTGAGCAAGGAAAGAGTGAATAATGGGGAATTGCAGTTTTTGGTATTTGCATGCTCAGACTCAAGAGTGTGTCCGTCACATATTCTGGATTTTCAACCAGGCGAAGCCTTTATGGTCAGAAATATCGCCAACATGGTCCCACCTTATGACAAGGTCTTCCGCTTCCTCTTCCTCTTCCTCTAGACAACTAGGGCTTTCATAATTATATGTTGAAAAATTAACCAGTTTGAAATTGCAGACAAAGTATGCAGGCACAGGAGCAGCCATTGAATACGCAGTGTTACATCTGAAGGTATATATATAATAAGGCTCATTTCATTGTTGATCCTTACATATTGCAAAACTTTTTGAAAGTATTGAAAGCATATGTTAAATTAAAAATTAACTTCTTATGAAACTATACGATCAAAACCAATTGTTTATTATATATTTGAATTATATGGATCAAAACCAAAACTCAATTTCGTTGAAAATGTAAGTATAATAAATTGTATCATATTGATTATAACTTCAACTTCCAATAGCAGATCATATTCCTCTCTTATTTCATAAAGTGGTTGACAAAGAATGGCAGTTTACATACACCATCTTATTGATTAATTTGATTAACATTTTTCTTTAAAAAATAATTGGAACATACACAAATACATATAATTAGAGAATCTCATGAAAACTATACAAACATGCATTATAGGTGGAGAATATTGTGGTGATAGGACATAGCTGCTGTGGTGGGATAAAAGGGCTCATGTCTATCCCTGATGACGGGACCACTTCCTCGTAAGTCTTTCCTATATTCTAATTCATTATCATCCTTTATTATTACTACTTTATGTATTTGATATGTGAGCTGTTTGCATAATTGCATATGGGTCCTAAATTTTAAAATATAAGATTTCTTTGAGTTTTTTTCTGATTTCTCCTTATTGATGCATTTAATATAGTTTATATCGTATAGTTTCAATGAAAATGATATTATAGAATATTTTTAAAGTAAAGTGATTGGCATTTTAACAAGAACTAATTTGTCTAACTTGTTCAATTTAGTTAGATCTAAGTATAATTGTTAAGGTATATTTATAACAAGGATAGGGGGTAGGTTCTATCTCTTGCCTTTTAACTATCCTTGAAAATCTTCGATAGATACATATCATGGTGTAAGGTTGTATATGTTGCAGTGAGTTCATAGAGCAATGGGTCCAAATTTGTAATCCAGCAAGGTCCAGAGTTAAAGCTGAACAAAGTGAATCAGAATTCGAAGACCAGTGCACCAGCTGTGAGAAGGTACCTACATATATATACTATATGTATACATATAGTTTCAAAATATATGTGTCAACAACTTAGATATATGAATGAATATTGTATCAGGAAGCGGTGAACATATCGCTAGGGAACTTGTTGACGTATCCATTTGTGAGGGAAGGGGTGTTGAAGAAAACACTGAATTTGAAGGGAGCTCATTATGATTTCGTTAATGGAAGTTTTGAGTTGTGGGATCTTGACTTCAAGATTTATCCCTCTCTCTCTATCTGAGTCTGAGACTGGGACTATCACCTTCCTTACAAGAGCCTCCATTTGGTCTTATTTGCGGTGCTTATTTAATGTAGTGTGTGTGTGTCGCTCTCATAGGATTCGGGTTTCGGTGCATGAAACCCCACTCCATATGTTAGCTTATGTTGTTGTACTTGTATCGATCAAAATGTTGTTGTACTTTATCGTTTCAGTCCAATAAAATAATAATGTTGATCAGTGAGTTATCTTTTTTTTTATAAAATTTTAGAAAGGGGTTTGGGCTCAACCCAATCCAAGGGTGGGGCACTTAGCCAACATCCACAGGATACTTTGGTCACCGAATGAGAATCGAGCCAATTATTCTCTCCCTTGAGCCTGTTTTTCCCCTTCTTTATCTGGTTACGAAGATGTCTCCCCAACTCATGTCAAAGTGGACAACTAGACACTCTATGTCCAACCCCTCGCCACTGAACCCACGGACGATGGGTCAGTGAGTTATCTTTTCTTCAATATATTTTTAGTGAAAAAGTGTAAATTTGATTCTACAATTTTATAAAATAAACAAAATAGTTTGGTTTCTTAATTCTACCTATCTTAATGATTAAATTTTTTTAAAAAAACTCGTCAACATTTAAGACAGAATTTTCTTTAGTGAGTGTAGAAGAACTGAAACTATACCTTATAAAATTAAGACAGCAAAAGAAAACTTTGTGAAGTAAAAAGAGAAAAAATACACTTTTACCTATCATACTTTTGAGGTATTAAATTTGATTTGATAAATATAGAAAATCAGAGAAAGCACCTTCGATGATTTTTAAAAAAAAAATTGAAGGGATTGATGGAGTAGATAGTATTTTTAATATCAATAAATCCCCCTTATATGAAAAGTACTAGAATTGGCGTGCTTTTGTACATTGAAGGGATTAATGTTGATACTGGTTCAGCGTAAGTTTCTTTTTGTTTTTTGTTTAGGCTAGAGGCTTGCGGACTATTGTTTTTTTTTTACCCTTGTTCATTTTAGGTGAAGCTGGGCAGTATGGGGGTTGAGCCTGTATAGCCTAAAGGCCCAACCCACCTATACAAGTGACGGTCTTAGGTAGAAATATGTCAACCTGCCAATGTATATGGGACTGTTAGTTTTTATTTTTCCAAACAAAGGTAAGGGGACCTTAGTTCAATGGGTAAAACCCAAAGTATCACCGGCAGGAAGAAATAAGGGAAAATTAAAATTAAGTCACACCCAAGACACATAATATTCAAAAGGTTCCAAGAGGGAATCAGAGTTTTTTGTGCTGTAACATAATTAAAGTAAGATCTCTTGAGACCCTACTTTAATTTGGCGATATAGTGGGACCTTTCCAAATTATGTGTCTTGGGGAATACTATGGGGTTACAAGAAAAAAATAAATAATGCAAATGGACAATTAAAGCCTAAAGAAAACGAAGGAAATTATGGTCACCCATCCCAGTCAATGCTAGGTGAAAGCCGTCAACGGTAATTCTATTTCTTTAGAGCACACTTCTTTATGACTTTTTGTAATTTTTCCTTGTAATTAAGCATAGAACACACTTCATTTTTCACCAATCCATTTCTCAATGCATCCGCAATATGTTCCCCTTTTCTAATGAATAGAGCAATTTGTAAGACCATTTATTAAAAACAAAAAATTTTCCTGATCTCAACTTTTATTACTCATAGTGTGAACATTACAAGATACATCACACATCAAAATGCCCCATATAACTCTCCTTTCATTTTTTTTCTCTTCTTTTTCCTCATGGGATTGGGTAGACAACCACTTTCCCAGTTGCTCTATTGGTTTCAAGGTAAGAGAAGGCATCAGCAACTTGAGCAAAGGAGAATGGACCTTTGGGGTCAACAACTGCCTTCACCTTTCCACTCTCCAAATAAGGGTTCAGTTTCTTCAAAACTTCTCCATTTGATGTCACAACAAATCTGAAGCCGGGTGGTGTCACAGCGCCGGTCAACGCCACCACGCTACCTCCTTCTTTCACAGCCTTCACTGCTCGATCGCATTGCCCTTCAAATCACATTAGAGAAAGATACTATTAAGCAGACTTGGAATGGACAAGTTAGTGTGATGAAGGTATCATAGAAATTGAGATAACTTGTAGTCCAAGTTTGTTTGAGAATCTTGCAAGGATCAAGGAACAGATTATGGGAAAAGATTGAACAAAATCTTACCAATGGCATCATAAACTACATCAAATTTTTCAGGCAAATCTTCAAAGTTCTCTTTTGTGTAGTCAATAACCAAATCAGCACCCAAGCTCTTTAGCAGATCCAGATGTCTAGTGCTTGATGTGGCAGCCACTCTGGATGCCCCAAAAACATGCTTTGCTAGCTGAAAGTCAACAGATAAAATGCAAGTAATATCAAGTTACTATAAAAAGAATCAGCAGATAATTTCTATGAAATTCTAGTCAGCCAAAATATTCGTTCTTTATTTCTATGAAACAAGCCATAGAGAAGCTGAGTTTCATAAAAATAGCAAACATATTGTAGAAGAATCAAGATGTCATACTGACTAAAAAACCATCAAGCACCACCATTTGCTCATAAATACAGCTTAACCTTATAGTATTTGAGTCTTTAGTCATGAATAACTGAAAGATAAGAAATATCAGAGAAGATGAAATGAACTACGCAAACTGAATCCTCAGGGAAAGGATTTAGCCCGTGATTTCATCAGGCAGATTCTCTAGCTTATTTAAGAAACTTGATGCAAATAAGATATTCTTGAAAACATATTCTTAAACATTTTGCTGGTGCTGTCTAAAGTAAATACCTGAATCACTAGGCTTCCAACTCCTCCAGAACCATTCAGCACAAGAATGGATTTACCAGCTGAAAAGCCGGTCCTCTCCAGACCCTCATACGCTGTCTCAATTGCGAGAGGAAGACCAGCAGCCTGAGCAAAATCCAGATTCTTAGGCTTTGGTGCTAACAATTTTGCTTCAACAGCAGTATACTCTGCCAGAGATCCAAACTGCTTAGGTCCCTCAAGGGCTTTCTCATTTATATTCCCATACACTTCATCACCCACTTTGAAGTCTTTCACTTGACTACCAACCTTTGCCACTATTCCAGCAACATCATAACCTGGAACAGTCTACAGTCATAACAATAGACAAATCATTTCATTTCAAAATGTGAAAACATAGATCAAGAAAATAGTTCAAGTGCACATGAAAAAAAAAACTTTAACATTTTACAAGAGGCTGATATCGAGTTGCAGAGTACAACCATGACATGAAAAGTAACAAAAAAATATATTTGTCTGCATGTCATAATTTTATGGCTGAAACATACACCTTAACTTATGTATGGTCTTCCTTCCTACTCTACTTCTCATCCAAATCTATCAATTCAGTCAGAGATTTGCCTCATTGTAAAAATCACCCTACTTGTAGCTTCAGTTATAAGAAACTTCCGAAACCCATTTCTAATCATCTTACATCCAGAAACGGGAAAGAAATGAAAACACAAACAAATGCCATATCTTAGAATTGACAGAACTCATTATATGTACACTTTAAGATGTTGATGTTAAATAATTAGCAGAAGTTTTCAGCGAGTCTCCACTGCACAACCACATCTTCCTCACTCTATATTATTAGATACTCCCTCCGTGTCAAAATATAAGATCTAACTAACTTTTCTGCGAAATTCCTAAGAAAGCAAATAAGCTACTTATAAATTTGATTAACTCGAATTTTTCTCTAGACTATTTTATATTACTTCAAAACTAACATATAATCTATTAATTTACAAAATACTCTCACAGTTCCTAAATATATGATCACTTTCACATTTGAATTTGTTCCTAAATATAAACAACTTTCTAATTTTTCTCAACTTTTTTACAATAACCCTAATAATGCTTATCTATAATAAACAAATAAAAGTGAGATAATGACAACAAAGGTATATGGTTAGGATAGATTAGTAATATCGTGTGTAAATAACTAACTTAACTAACATCTTTAATCTAATCATGTTAGGGAAAAAGATCTTATATTAAAAAGGGAGTACATTATGATTAAGTTATCTAGTTAGCTTCTTTAATATCGCTTTAAAAAGGTCACGGGGTCTTATATGTATTGAAGGAAAATACAGAACAACTCAAAATTACACATAAATCTCATTAGTGCCAGTAAACGAGTGTAAACATAAATAAATAACTAAACTAAATAAAAAGAAACAAGATTACCGGAAGGGGAGAATCAGTGGCCTTGAACTTTCCCTGCCTTCTTTTTCCATCGACAGGATTAAGAGCAGCAGCAACAACCTTAACAAGAACCTCATCTTCCTTAAACTCAGGAACACCAACGTTGGAATCAAACTTCAGAACATCAACACCACCATACTCTCCATAAACCCATGCCTTCATTTGAGAAGGCACTTGTGTGACAGTGGCAGATTCAGAAGAAGCAGGAGCACTAGTTGTCTGAGATTTCACCACAAATCTGCCAGACTTCAACGTGAGAACATGTCTTTTTTGAATAGAGGTGCATGTGGGTGTGAGCTGCTTTTGACTGAAAGGAAAGTGGAGTGAAGGAAGAGTTCTGAAGTGGGATGTAGTGGAAGAGAATGAAGGAGAAGCAGACATGTTCTCTGAAGGCTAATGTGCTTCTTCTCTAGAATGTGCATTGTGATGGTTTGAAGATAAAGTCAGTTTATGGTTGGAAGAAGATGTGGCGGGGATGAAAGAGTGAAAAGCCATGAATTTTTTTATTTTTTTATTTTTCGTTTACTTCTATTATGAATATTTATTAATAATTATTAATAAACTTTTATGGGTTTTATAATGGCGTGGGCGTGTGGCCAAATGCGGCCAAAATTGCGTGTATTAAATTCAACTTTTGTTTTAAAAAAAAGGCAAACCTGCAAAAATAGCTAATGTAAATTTAAAAAAGAGCACCTAATACTCTAATACTCTGGTAAATTTAAAGGGGTAAAACCGTACACTGTAAACCAAAATTGGCAAGTGTAATTTCTCAAACATAGATGTTAAGTTTAACCATTAATTGACTAGGAATTCTGATGGGACTTATTGAAGTGACAATGTGTGGTATTAGGTGTCAAATTTTTTTGACATGACATATGCTGACAAGGCATATTGAGACTTAAAATCAGTCCAACACAACACACAATACACAACACATAGAACCCCTTCACTGATCAAACCAGCCTCATTTCGAACCTTAACCTTAGAAGTTAGAACCCTTATTAAAATGATTTTTGGGTTTAGAGTTCAGATGATTTGTGGTGGATTTCATATGATTTGGGGAATGTATGAGTTCTAGTCAGAATAATTTGAGGGTTTAGCGTTCGTTTTAGATGTTATAGGGTTCAACTGGATGTATTTCAACTTCCACAATGGATTTTGAAACACGTCATTTACTAATAGTGGGGCCCACATCTGAAAAACATCTGTTTAACTATGCTTAACCGAGAGGTTATATTTGACCCATTTTAGTTTAAAGTGTACGGTTTTGTCCCGTTAAATTTACGAGAGTCTTAAGTGCTCATTTTTAAATTTACTGTGACTATTTTTGCACCTTTACCAAAAAAAATAGTGCAATATGCAAGTTTTGTATATCAAGAGTTAGGACCATGCACTTGAAAAAAATATCTCATTAAAATTTATCATCTACGACAGAAAATAATTTAAAATCAACAAGCGTTGCTCCATCACTTTCAAATCTCTTAAACCATTTAACTTTATTTCAATTCTCACACTATTACTTACAAACCCTTAGTTTGTACGTATATCAAGAGTATTTATTACTGAACAACTTCAATAATAAGGATAGTTTGAAGAAATGTTGAGAAAAATTAAAAGAGAGTTTATATATTTAGAACAAATTTACCTCTCATAATATGTCTTATATTCTTGAATGAAGGGAGTATTAGCAAATTCCATATACATATAAACCATTAAACCATCACTTTTTTCATATGAATAATATTTTTGCTCCATCTATTTATAAATATGAGATATGAGATTAAATTGACTTTTTGTAGAGATTGAGAAGTATTGTTAAAATAATTTGTTACATATACGACATATAATTTAAATGTGTATTAGTTTATAAGTAAAGTATATTAAAACTCATTGATGCTTTCAAGTAATTTATTTTGCGTCACTAGTTTTCAAAAAAAATCAAATTATCTTACTTCAGAATTAGAATCGAGGGAGTGCATCTAAACTTTATATTGAGTAAATTTTAACATTATAGATTTATTTATTTATGGCCAAAATACCCATAACCCTATTTAACTTTAGTCTAGTTGCACATAACACGTCAACTACAAAAAACTTAAACCCTACACCTCAAAGAAAAACTATCACAAAAGAAGAAAAATTATAATCTCAAGTAAACTTTTGGTAAAAAAAATACAACAACAACAACAAAGTGTTATCCCACTTAGGTGGGGTCGGCTACATGGATCACACAACGCCATTTTGCACGATCAATAGTCATACCTTGTGATAAATCTTTCACTAAAAGATCTCTTTGAATAACTTGTTAACAGTTTTCTTTGGTCTCCCTCTCTTTCTTTTTAGGGATTTCATACCATTTGATCAACTATTCTTACTAGCTCATCTAATTCTCTACTTTGAACATGTCTAAACCACCTTAAACGATTTTCTACTATTTTCTCTGAAGTTGGTGCTACCCCAAGTCTTTCACGAATGTGATCATTACGGATCCTATCTTTTATTGTATGTCCACTCATCCATCTTAACATTCTCATCTCTGCCACATCCATCTTATGTTCGTGTTGTCTTTTAAGTGCCAAACATTCATTACCATATAACATTATCTTGAACCTTACGATCACATATAACCCCAGAAGCTTTTCTCCATTTAAACCAACCAGCCTGAATTCTTTTATTAACATCTCCATCTACTTTACAATCTTCTTGTATAATTGATCACAAATATTTAAACTTATCCACCTATTGTATAGCATGATCTCCTAATGTAATTTCTATGTCCTCATGAGTTTGTCTATTGACAAAACTACAGTGCATATATTCCGTCTTACCCCTACTTATTCGAAAACCTTTTGACTCTAGAGTCATCCTCCATAACTCTAATTTCCAATTAATTTCATCTTTTGAATCCCCTAAAAGGACTATATCATCCGCAAAAAGCATACACTTAGTAATTTCTTCTTGTATACTTGCAATTAAGGCATCCAAAACAAGGTTGAACAAATACGGACTCAATGTCAAAGTTGACGCAATCCAATTCTTATTGGGAAATCAATTGTTTCTCCTGCAGGTGTTCTGACTCTAGTCATTACTCCCTCATACATATCTTGAATGACTCTTATATACCCAACTTGTACTTCTGTCTTTTCCAAAACTTTCCAAAGTAAATCTCTTGGCACACTATCATATGCATTTTCCACATCGATAAAAATCATATGTAAATCCTTTCTTTTACTTCGATATCTTTCCATTAAACCTCTAATTAGATAGATTGCTTCTGTAGTTGACCTACCCGGCATGAAACCAAATTGATTTTTCAATATGCTAGTCTCAGTTCGTAACCTTCGCTCAATTACTTTTTCCCACAACTTCATTGTATGACTCATAAGTTTTATTCCTCTATAATGTGCACAATTTTAAATATCTTCTTTATTCTTATAAATAGGAACTAATGTACTCTTCCTCCCATCATCTGACATTTTCTTAAACCTTAGAATTTCATTAAATAGTTTAGTAAGCCAAAACACACAATTTTCTCCCAAACAGTTCCATACTTCAATAGGAATACCATCGGGTCCAACAACTTTGCCACTTGTCATTTTCCTAATAGCATCATCAACCCCACTAACTCTAATCTTAAGATTACATGTAAAGTTGATATTCCTTTCACTAATCCCCAAATCATCTACATCATAATTCAAAGTTTCATCTCTATCATTGAACAACTTATAAAAGTAATTCTTCCATCTATCCCTAATATTAATATCTGTAACCAAAACATACCTTCTCCGTCCTTTATACACTTTACTTGATCTAAATCCCTTGATTTAAGCTCCTATATATATCTTTGCTATGCGATAAATTTTTTGTTCCCCAGACTTTATCCCTAACTCTTTATAAAACTCCTCAAAAGCAGTAGAACGAGCTTCACTAATAGCTTTTTTCGACTCCTTTTTGTCTAATCGATACTTGACCCAATTTTCCTCATTATCACACATATGTAAATCCTTAAAACATTGTTTCTTGAATTTAATTTTCTCTTGAACATTATTATTCCACCACCAGGTCTCTCCTTATCACATCTAATATAACCTTTGATTCACCTAAATTTCTTTTGCTACCTTTCGCACCATCATATTCATTTCTTTTTACAAATCATTAGTGCATCCTTGTGTATCCCAAACACATTCATTTGCCAACATATTCTTAAAAATTCTCATTTTTCTCCTTTTAATTGTCACCATCTAATTCTTAGTTGTAACATTTCTCGCTTCTTTAATCGATTAAACTTCACGCGAACATCTAAAACTAAAGGTCTATGTTGTGTTGTCACACCGTCACCTGAGATCACCTTGCAATTTGTACAAATTCTCTTGTCCGAATTTCTTACTAAAAAGAAATCAATCTGTGATCTATTATCTCCACTCTTATATGTAATCTAATGCTCTTCCTGTTTCTCAAAACAAGTGTCAACGATTTTAAGATTGTGAGTCATGCAGAATTCAATAATAGATTGTCCTTCATTATTAATCGTACTAAAACCAAAACCACCATGAACTTGTGTGTATTGTCCTGCATCTTTACCAACATGCCCATTAAGATCACCACCAATAAAAACTTTTCAAAGGTAGGTATTCTTTGAATCATCTCCTCCAATTCGTCTCAAAACTGTTTCTTAATGTGCGATTTCTGCCCCAATCTGAGGAGCATAGACACTGATAACATTAATTGTTTCCTCCTCAACTACCATTTTTATCTATATGATTCTGTCTCCAATCCTATAAATTTCGACCACATTTTTCCTCCATTCTTCATCCACAATTATACCAACACCATTCCTATAACCCACTTTACCAGTGTACCAGAGTTTATAACCACCAATGTCCTTAGTCTTTTCTCCGATCCATTTAGTTTCTTGTAGACATATAATGTTTATCTTTCTATCCCTCATCACTCCTATTACCTCCCAAGATTTGCCTCTCAAGGTTCTAATATTCCACGTACTAAATCTAATCTTACTCTCTTGAACTTGCTTCTTTATATGTCCCTTCCCATGAAAGTTTGATAACCCTTGTAAAATACCAGACAATGACTTATTGTTATAAAGATTGTGTGTGTCCATGCTCAATAGATTCGACAAATTTTTACGTTGGCTGCCGAAGCCTAACACAACCTACTCTTTTATCCAGTCCGGGCTTGGGACCGGCTATAAATATAGGCAGAGTATTTCTTACAATAAAACAATACAATAAAAACAATAAATAAATCCAACAATAGTAGTAATGAAAATGAAAAAACGATAAAACAATACAATAAAACAATAAAATAAAACAATAAACAATAAAACAAAACAATACAACAATAAATAAAAAGGATAAAACTAACACAAGGAGAAAATAATCTATATAAAAGAATAATATGATAATAAGCAAAATAAAGGGGAGAAAGAATAAAAGAGAACACGTTATTTTGAGGTAAATAATAATGATGATGATGATATTTTAGTGAATAATTTCCTTATTCAAAGGTCAAGATGTGTGTGAAAAACAAAAGATTAAGAAAACTATGGAATTTTAGTAAAATGACTTAAAAGAAAAGCAAAAGAACTCGAAAGTCAAATCAGAGATTTTTGGTGATGTGAACTGTGGATGGAGAAAATGGTTATGATGATATGGATGAATTGCCACTAGAAAACAAAGTATGGGGGTTTGAAAGAAACTCACAAGCAATAATTGTAACATGAGAAACTAAAATTTAAATTCACTTTCTCGATCTCTAAAAAATAATGAGATTCTTAGAAAGATTGAGAAAGATTGTAGGAACTGAGAGGAAGAAGAGAAAAGAACATATCTGAGTGGGATAAAAAGAAGAGAGAGAGCTACAAACCCACAACCTTCAAAGATATATATATATTTAAAAAAAACGGACAAAAGCATAATTTCGCACGCTAACGGGCAAAAAACATAATTTTCGCAGGTTTTTTTTTTAAAACAAAACGGGCAAAAACATAAAAAGCGGAACAGATACATGCAATGATTAGACAATTAACACGATTACAAAACAGAATTACACTAAAAATCTCCATATATGTGTGTTACATTTATATATGCAGATCTAGATATCTTAACTGGATCTAGAAGCTAAAACCAATCTAATCAATTCAACATTCAACGACTATTGAATAAGAAAAACCACATCAAATAAACAGTTAAATAGATCATCCAAAATCAAAGCCACTACCAGATTTGTACATCATAATAAAATCATATTAACAGAAACATCTCATCGACATAACGAAAAACACAAATCCATTCATCATCCAATACATGAAAAATATAAATCAATTAACAGATATATACAAGTGGATTTGAACAAAATAAAACAAAACAAAGGCATACAAATGAACAAAAAAATAATAAAATAAAAATTATGAAAGAATGAATGCATAAAAGGAGTAGAGAAGAGAAATGGAACTTGAGAGAAAAATGAGAAGCAAGAATGAATATAATAACAATAGATTATTACTATTGACAGATGAAGGCATTAGTTATTGAGAAGGAAAAGTATTATGGTAATGTAGCACCTGGAGACAGAGACGGCGGCAACACGGCGGGGCTGCTAAGTGACGGCGATGACTTCCAGGGGCCAATACATGTAAAACCTTTTCGAACAATGGCTTTACCTACGTTTTATAAACGCATGTATTGGGAAAAAACGCATGTAAACGGGGTTTCTTATGATGGTGCCAATCTTTTGGGTACAATATCCACAAAGGTTGGGATAGCAGTAGTAATGTTCTCGATTATGTCGTCCCCCTTCATGAGACACTTCCCAATCTTTTTCGAGTAAGAAGTTATATATGTATTAAGATATAATATGGTGCATGAACATGCAACATCTATCTGCCCTTCCGAGTATTTTTGAAATCCAGCCAAATTGGGATTGATTGAAAAGCGCTTGAATATTTTTTTTGGTAAAAAAAATAATCTCCATAAAACTTGGTAACAACACCACCAAGTTTTATGAAAATTATTAAAAAAAAATAAAACCTAATATCAATGGCCAAGATTACATCGTCATCAAGGGGTGAGATTGGTTCATTAAATGAGTTTTGAAAGAAAAGTACATAGTGCTCATTTATGCTATGAGACTCTAATGTAGCTCCCATGTTTCCACGTGACGATAGAAACTCTGATACCGAAATGTAAAAAGTAGTGAATGAGAGACAACAACAAATAACACTACACATACTAACGAGTAACTAATCCCATGACACAACATACATAAATAATAAATAAATATTTAAACTTAATCTTATGATATTAAATAAAACAATTTAAATAAAAAGTAGAGCTATTATGCTTTATATCTATTATATTTGAGCTTGGAGGTATGCCGATTATCAATGACTTGCTCAACTGTTTTCTGTTTTACTCAAGTATTGTGCGACTTATATAAAAATGACAAAAAAAACGTATTAATCACTTACCTCCAGGTGTTGCAGTTGAAGCCAATATTTGTAGTTGCACTGGCACAACCATTAACTAAAAATCACAAGATCACCATAGTCAGTCAATAATATTTTATGTATACAATGGAATGAACATTTACCTGTGCGGAAGTTAGGTACAACATCTAACGAACTACTCCACAGTAGGACTTGGGTGGAAACATGACGATGTTGGGAAGCAGCACCGTCTACGAATAGTCCTCCAAACCCGCTTCCATGATCGACGTTTAGGCAATTTCTGCAGTTGGGCGGGACATAATTAAGAGGCAATTAATTAGAGTTTCCATGGGAGGGACATAATTAATAATTAATGTTTGGTCCCATTAACTCACCAAATACACATGCATACAAACACCATATAAATTTCAGAAGCACAAAGCATCAAACGAAACATGTTATTTCAAATCTAAAATAAACTTTACTCACGTTAAATAACATCTGAAATAAAAATAGAAGTATAAGCTTCTCCAATTGCATACACACAATAAGGCATGAGGAAAAATATCTGGTTTATTTTCTCAGGAAAAAACACAACAAAGCAAAGAGATAGTATGTTCATCGCATATGGAAAAATATGAATGCTCTACCATAATAATCGCTCACACACAGCTTAGCCGAAAAGAAAGGAAGATGAACCATTGTTGAGGAAGAGAGAGTAAATTTAAAGGGGTAGCATAATCTTTTGTCTTTCACATATAATTAAAGTCTCTAAGTACCTCATTTTAATTTGGTGAGTTAGTGGGACCAAACATTAATTTCTCATGTGACCTCTAATTTATTACCACTTCTATAGGGATGGAAATAGACTTTGATAAAATAGGTCTGTTAGAAATAGACTTTGATAACATTAATTATGGCTTTTGTAGACTTTGATAAAATAGGTCTGAGCCTGTTAGAAAATCTAGAATGTAAGTCTGAGTTTGAGGTTGTTTGTAATCTTAATTTTAGACCTGAGCTTAGGCCTTCAAAAGGTCTGACAAGGCCTGAAAGCCTATTTAAAAGCCTATTTAAGATGTAGACTCTTAATTAGGCTTGAAATTTTATACTTCTGATTCTACATATAAGTCTTTAAACCTATTAAAACTTGTATACAAATTATGAGATGTGAAGTTTTTTTTTTATCAGAAAGATGTGAAGCTTAGATACACAAATAAGTTGATAATGTTATAATTTATTTATGTATTTTATTTATTTTATACAATATTATAATAGAAATCACAAAATAATTAAATAGGTCAGGCCTGTAGGCTGTAGGCTAGGCCTTGTGAAAAAAGGCCTAGGCTATTTAGTTAAATAGACCTAATGATGGGCCTGTATATGAGCCTGACTTATTTACTAAATAGGCTAATCTAAACTTTTTTGAAGGCTAGGCCGTAGGCCCCTGTTTAAAGTCTGACTTATTCCCACCCCTACCCTTATACGCTCATAATAGCGGGGTTTGAGATTGGGATTGTATCAGATCTCGGTCAAAAGACTCATTTTATTATGTAACTTGTATCCAATATCCATTCTTCAAGTGAATAAGAATTAAAACTATTATCATTGCATTTAAGTGAATCATATGGCTTCCATATGAGCATAAAACTGATCTCCATACTCATTGTTTGATTTCAAAGACACGGCTGTGAACCACAAATGCTCATAATTATCTAAGTTTTAATTTAGTTATTCTTATTTTTACAATCTTTCCTAAGAATAAAAATAAAATTATACTGAATATGCAGATTGTTTTCTTTTTTATCCCCAATAGTCTATCAAACCCTAATATATATATATATATATATATATATATATATATATTGAAAATTAAATATTAAATACTAAATTAAAAACTTAAACATAAATATCCATGAGCATAAAATGATCTCTTCAGTGATCAATATATATTTAATATTTAGACGACTTGATGACAATTGACATTATTTATTTTTTTACTTGATATCCTTGTTGAATTATAGGAGTATTATGTTTTTAGCGGGATAAATAATATAAGGGAAAATCTCAAATAAGTCTCTCCCAATATCCAAAAAACAAGTGAGGAACCTAAACTTCCAAAAGGATTATGAAGGAACCAGCACACCTACCTCTCATTTTAAAATTTCGTGAAAAGACAAAATTGCCCCCATCCTGAAACACAAATTACTTCCCCACCCTAAACTCACCCTAACATCCACCCTCTTCTCGCAATTAATGTTTTAGGATGGGGGCAATTTTGTCTTTTCGCGAAATTTAAAAATGACAGGTAGGTGTTGGTTCCTTCATAATCCTTTTGGAAGTTTAGGTTCCTCACTTGTCCTTTTAGGTATTGGGAGAGATTTATTTGGGATTTTCCCTAAATATATAATAAACTGTTTGGATAAAATCATAAAATAATAAAATCTGTACCTGTAATTGTAATAAGCACAGAAATTCATGCGGGTTCGGGTATCGGGTCACAAAAATATCCATAAAAGTGGTATTGTATTGTACGGCCCTATTCTCTCCTTAAAAAACCCAACCTCGGCGTCTTCGAATCCCACTTTCACTTTCAGATTTCTTCTCTTCCCATCACTCTCTCTCTCTCTCTTCCTCACCATCCTCAGGTGATTCTCAAAATTCGATTTTTATTTTGGCTCTTTTCCAATCTTCGCAAAATTGTATTTTTTTTATACAGTCACAAAATTGTATTTTTTTCTATTCTATGTTTTGTGCCTCGCCCAGGTTATTATCTTTCATCCTTTCATTTGTTGATATAGATATACCCTTTTGTGTTTTCTTCCGTTTCAATCCCAAATTTTCAATCTTTTTGCCTATTGGTCCTTTTTGAATTGTTGATTTCTAGGATCGTTGGTTGGTGCATGATGAAATCGTTGGAAGACGAATTTTGAAATCCAAATTATCATGAAGAATAAAAGTGATTTTCTTAATGATTTTGATGCAGGCTTGTTGGGACGTTGATTATGAGTTCCAATCATTTGTTTTTGAATTTATTGTCCTTATTTGTAATTTCATCATATATTCCAAGGTCAATGTTTCCATGGTGTGCTGAATTTTTAAAATTTTGCCTTTAGCTAGGTATGTTAGATAGGCATGCATGCGGGTGAAGCAAAGTGCTAGAGAAAGATATTACTACCTCCGGTTTTAAATATAGGACCTAATTAACTTTTTTTTTTTTGGAGAGATTAAGGTTGCGAAATAGATTATTAAATGATGACATATTTGATATATTTTTAGATTATCCATTAGTCTAGAGGTAAAATAAATTAGTTTAAGGGAAAAAATTAGGTAAATCAATTTATAATTAGCTTATTTTGCTATTTTAAGGATTTTCTAGAAAAAGTCAATTATGTCTTATATTTAGGACCGGAGGGAGTATTATAGTGTGGCTATCAAGCTATGGTTAACCAATGTAACCATTTGTGGCTTTGAGTTCTTTGTTTGGTCTTGTGAGCTAAATGATTGCTTTCTCTTATTCTTTTAAATCTGTAAGGATTGGTTGAGGTTCTATGGCTGGGATGTTGGGTGTGTGATTTTCTATGTTATCTTATTACTCTTATTATACTTTTAAGCTCATAGAACACCTAGGGTGTACACCTGGAATAAGTATGGTTCTCAAGTTACCCAACCTGATTGAAGGTGCCTTGAATAGCTAGTCACCTGCATGCTTAAGTTGCTAAGGGGAATACTGTTGACATAAATGTTCATAATAGTCAATAAAGTTCATTTTTATTATACTGGAACCTGTGAGGAAGGAAATAGACATGATAACGGATATAAGCTATGATGAAGCTTGTGTACTTCCAAAAAGGAATTATGTCTGTGCTTTTTACGCTCGCATAATGTATGGGGATTCTATTTGTCATGTATGTGTTGGAGTCCAAATTTCTTACTGACTTAGTCTCTACCACGAAGTCTTTTGTTTCCATAATTGCTTCTGTCATACTTTGCACTTCTTCTGGTCTTGTTTATAGGTTATCTTTTACTTAGTCATCAAGTGCTTCAAATTGGTTGACGATCTTGATTATTAAAACGTTTCCAGAATGTTTTAAAATTACCTTTAATCAAGGGCATTAAGTGGTGTGTGGGGTCCTTTTTTTTCACCCATGAATTCAAAAAGGCCTACTTACAGTGTAGGGTACATTTGAAAAAAAATTATGTACGTTTCAAATGCTTTGTAAGGGGATCTATTATCTATGGACAACGAAAAGCCTACTTACAGTCAAATGTGTGTTCCCCCATTTTTCTTTTGGTTTTTCTGAATTCTCCCCCTTCATTTTGATTTTGATTTTTTTAGGTTGAAAAATATGGCTGAAGCAAAGCCAGGATTGAGGAAGCCAGTCTTCATCAAAGTGGACCAACTTCGACCTGGCACAAGTGGGCACACTCTAACTGTGAAGGTGGTCAGCACTAAGATGGTGCTACAGAAAGGCCGTCCTGATGGGCCTCAACCTCGCCAAATGCGAATTGCTGAATGTTTGGTGGGTGATGAGACAGGAGTGATTGTTTTCACTGCAAGAAATGACCAAGGTATTGATATATTTTAGTTGATTTGTTAGTCCTGCCTATTTTAGTCTTCCTTACATGTTATTGATATGTTGCTTATTTTTAAATATTGGAATTTATCTGGAGGAATGAAGGAGTCTTCCTTCATTTTGTATTTTGAGATTTAGTCCCTGTGGTGCTTGTCCTTCCAAGCCATTCTTTTTCGGCTTTTTTTCTCTCCAATTGATATGTGAGACGCAAATGAAGGTATTGATATGTAATGATGGTAGAGTGAACATTGTAAATTGCATGGCCTGAAACGCAAATTCTGTGATTTCAACATTTGATGAGGGGATATAACAATGGTTGTGATAGGTAATTATAATTCTGGAACAGAGATAGTGGGTAGGAAGAAGATGAGAGATGGGAAGGAAAACAAATGGGTTGTAGAAGAAGTGATTGGAGGGTTGAAAAGAAGACTAGGGGTACAGAGAGGAAGTAGAAGAGAGGACTAAGAAACACAAAGATTTTGTTGGGGGGGGGGAATATATTAGTTGTCAGAAATTATAGGATAATAATAGAGAGAAGAACAGAAAGTCTAGAATTCCAGGATCTGCAAAATTCTGGGGGATGAGAGAAAAGAGGAGGGAGAGACTCTAGGATCAGAATCTAAAATTCTAGAAAGAGAGATGGAAAGACTAGAACTAGAACCTAGTTCTAGAGAGAGAAAGTTCATAATATTTTTCATTCATCAATTTGCCCACTTTAGGCAGAATACACATGATATTAATAGATAAGGATATTGATTGTAAGCCAACAAAGGTTGGTCCAGTTTGTATAGCGGATGACTCATAACCGTAAGGTTGTAGGTTTGAATCTCATCAATGTGAGGACCTTGTTAGTCAGTGATCTGTGACTACCTTGGTAAGCGCTCTTTGAGGTCTTGATCTAGTGAGCCCCCAGGACCAACTCACCTAAAATCTTGGTTAAAAAAAGAGAGTATAAACTGTAAAATAACTCCCTTATCCTATATTTATATAAATGACACTAAGGTAACCATCATTCGACACTTGTCACATATAACACAAAACACATAACGAAACATAAAATACAAATACTGGCTGGTTCCTATCTTGGTGAGAGGGAGAGGGAGAGTGAGGGAGGGAGCGAATGCACTCAGCCATCACATTGTGTCTAACAAGTCTCATTACCAATTGAATAGGCTACCTATTTGCAATTGGGATGTAAAATAACGCTATTACTTTCTGATGGATAATTTCCATGTACCCTATCTGACTAGTGTTGTTTATCCTTATGATGAAATAATTCTACTATTCCAATTAACCGCATGATCCCTAAGAAAAAGGGTCAACCCAGTTTTAGTCCCCACCTGGTGAGAGTGTTGAGGAAGGGAGTATACTAGGCAATCTAACCTTTGCTTTTTGCAATCTTATGACAATTTGAAGACCTTAGATTTCTACAAGATCTCATTGTTAGTATAGACTATAAGACCTTAGACTTTATAATCATACTAAACCTGTGGCACTTTTTGTTTTGGGCTTTCTTGTTACTTTTGTCATTTTTAGCTCACTTAGGACTGGGAGAAAATGTGTTTTTATATAAATTATATGTTGGAATGTGTCTTGTCTTCATATTGTTTAGCCATAACTTGATCTGACTTATGATCAGTTGGTGTTTTTATTTTAAGTTATATGTTGTTATATGTTTTGCTTTCATACTACTTAGCCCCAACTTGATTTGACTTATGGTCAGTTGGTGGTTTTTATCTGTATTGTTTTATCATTTTTATGGAAACAAGTTGGCTTATTTTAAAAAACATGATAATCAAAATCACCTTGACTGTCCATCACTCAGACAAGTTATCTTCTGCTAAAGCAAAAAATTGCCTGCTGTTAAAAATGGATGAAATCTGTGTTTTTAAAGCCATTTCTTCTTTGAATTGTTTTCCACCTGTGTTTTTCACATGGCTGAAAGAGCCAATAATGGATTTTTACTATTGCTCTACATTTTTTTTAATGTTATGAAAAGTGATCATGTTTTACGGTTTCACTGGTTATAAGAAGGAAATTGAACAAAAAGGAGCTAACTTGGTTAATTAAATATTTTGTTTAATAGTCATTTCGAGATATTGTTAGAGTTCATACAAGAAATTTTGGAGTCCAAGAGATGTTTTTCATTTTTGGGGTAAAGAATCTACTATTTTACATTTTACTTTT
Source organism: Mimosa pudica (assembly GCA_029929735.1). Classification (NCBI taxonomy): domain Eukaryota; kingdom Viridiplantae; phylum Streptophyta; class Magnoliopsida; order Fabales; family Fabaceae; genus Mimosa; species Mimosa pudica. Next base: position 4,841,021 of record JAKELP010000017.1, on the reverse strand, counting down.
TTGGTTATTTGGTTTACGTGTAAAATTTTATTTTTCAACCAGTGTTTTAAGATCAAACTGCCTGGTTGGTTTGGTTGTGGTTTGGGCTGGGCCTAGAGATGTTAATGTCTGGGATGGACCCCAAAACTTTCAGTGGTGCTCAAGAGTCCAAACTTGGAAAATGGGAAAGAACTAATAATTGTTTCTTGTTTCTAATAAGGCAATGACCAGCCTGGCCTTTTGAAGTTTGATCACATCTGACAAGTGACCCAAATTTTTAAAGGTGTTTCTTTCCTCTTCAACAAGGAATTTCAATCCATGAGTGGGGAAGTGGGCTTATTTTCCTCCTTTCCCCATGGGGGGCAGGGGTTCAAAAATTGAAAGACTTCAAGAATTAGAAGAACAAAGATGGAGTGCATGAAATGATTGTGAGAGCAAAAATAGTTGCCATATGGCAAATTTAAAACTATCTTGTTTCAAATTGAGCAAGGACAGACTTAGGCTGGCATGACTGATGAATGTGGAATTTTTTTACAACATAGGTGTCATTAAGATGACAAATGATGCCCTTATTTATCATTAAATCATGTGTAACGATCAATAATAGTTCATCTAGTGAGTATTTAATTTTACTTTTATGTGATCATGTTATATATTTTTATGTTCTTTCGATTCTTCAAAGCTATGTACTCATTATTTTTAAACTGTTGATTTGCATATTATAATTATCTTGATAAATAGTTTGTTTCATTGTTGCTCTTGTTCAGTTGATATGATGAAAGAAGGTTCAACTGTCACCCTGCGCAATGCTAAAATTGACATGTACAAAGGATCTATGAGGCTTGCTGTTGACAAGTGGGGCCGTGTTGAAGCTGCAGAGCCTGTAAGCTTCACTGTGAAGGAGGATAACAACTTGTCACTGATCGAGTATGAACTGGTGAATGTTGTTGTCGAGTGAATTAGCAATTTCTACTGCTACTAATGAGAATAAAACAAAGGGAGCAGGGTAATCTACTTTTATCTATAGACATCTGTTCATGCTCATGAAAAGTTCACTTTAGGAAAAGAGATTTTGGAAACTGGTTGTACCAAGATGCTTCATACTGCTGCAGCTGCTTCGATGGATCCGTTTGCTTGAACCACTGAAACAAGTTACAGTATTTAGTGGGACAAAATAAGGGATTACCTTCCAGATCTTTTCTTTTTAATTTGTTTAACTGTTTATTTTTGAATTCTGTGTATTTTGAATTTTATGTACCTTAGAGTATATTTATCAGAATATAATATGTATGGAAGGTCAGTGTCTATACTTAATATGATCGTATCTTTTGGCTCAATATTTTTCCATCATCTGTTGCCTGCCATATATCTTTTCTTCTTCCTCAATGCAAGTGAAAGTGTCTCTAAGTTCATGCATCATAACAGGTATACTGGCACTTAATGTTCTTCACCATTTTGTTAAATTTTAGTCTCTCTTTTTGCTTTTTGTGTGATTATTCATATATAGTGATATTGGTTATAGATGGATTTTAAATTTCTTTTTTGTTCAATTATTTTGGATGAAATGAAAAGTGATCACTTATCAAAAACAACTGAGCAGTGATTAAAATGTTTGGATATGGAAGAATGCACATAAAATGTATGGATGTAAAATTTAGGTGAACTTTACTGGACATATAATTAATCTTTTTATAATTCTTGATATATAGAAAAAAGATCTGAAAACAGGGAAGAAAATTACCAAACTAGCTTTTTAAACAACTAAAAATCAGGCGTTGATGTTTCTAGAGGGTACATTCTAGTTGTCTCGAGCAGCAAACAACCATTTGGTGAGGGCATAGTACAGAAGAAAACTTAAATCAGATATTTTATGGTACTTCAAATAATAGCTGATCAATAAATCTTGTATCGTTCAACTTGATCCACAAACTTGTGTACTATAAATGTTAAGTGTCAAATACATTTATCGTATGATAGACAGGTTGTTTCCCACTGTACTTAATTAATGATTTCATAAGGAGACATTCCTCTTAGTAGAACTCAATATAAACCACTGATCTACATAACAAACAAGAGGCCTTTGCACCCTTTTGTTTTCTTTCCTTTATAAATATGTTAGGTTAAATAATATTCCACTCAAACCTGGGGTGTGTGGTTGAGTGGCAATGACTCATTCACCCTTAACTAATTGTCTGGGGTTCGATTCCTGGCGTTGGGTATGGAGAAACATTAAATCTCTCAGGCCAGTTGTCCCACCCTTTGAGGTGCCTACAAATCAACTGGGTATTAGTCTATCACTTGTCGAGTGAGGGGATACTTTGATCATGGATAAAAAAATATAATATTTCACTCAATCTGCTACACCTTATAAATGAATTAGAACATTATTTGTACCTAATATCTAGCTTAGATCCGTACATTGTACAATTTAAAAAATGAGGCAGATTTAACATAATTTGGAATGTTGTTTGTTAGTGATTTTATTTTATACATATAATATACATATAAACATGGAGGGACCATCCATGACTGTAATTATGCCAATGGGACATTTGGTTCTTGCTAAATCATGATTTGATGGCCACCTCCATTGTTGTTCTTCAAGAAAGGAGGGGGATTGGAATCATTCAAATTCATGGGGAGCCACTTTAATGAGTGATTCAAGTATGAGAGGGGATCTTTATGAAGATGAGAACTCCGATCCATTTTATTTCATGAAAGTATTTTGATGCATTTAAGAACTAGGAACTTCTAAAATTAAGAATCTCATAACTATGATGAGGTTAAACGCAGAAAAATAGTACTTGCTCTAGGTTTAATTTTTTTCTCTTTCTCTCTATATATAACTTGACTATTGGAATGTATGAACTTCATCTTGAAAGAATGAATTGGTTCTAGAATCAGCATCACGCAGAGCAATTAGTTGTCTTAGATGAGTTTTGATTCATATCTTTATTTCATGTAATTAATTAATTATTTTTTGTTAGTGGGTCTGTATAGTTCAACCTAATTGATTTGAATTTTTGTGAACATTAAGAATATTTGCATGTTAATTAAGCACTGCATGAATAATACAAATAAGACTCAGTTCATAACAGAGTTTCTTAATGATTGCGTAACAATGTACAAGAGAAATAGGTGCAGTGGGTCCAGCTTGGCAGAAGCAGGTAAATAAGTCAGTAAGGATTAGATTCAAATTAAAAGATAAGAGGAATAATAATTAATTACAGGGTTTAAGGTTCTATATACACACATTTGATGACAAAGACCCAAGAACAAAAACTGGCATATCCATCTGCATAGGGATACCATTCCTGCTTAGTTGTACTCACACACGCGCACACATAAAACATGAGTGTATTTATGGTGGGCGAGTTGGGTAAAATAAGCTTGGACTTGGAATGGCCATATATTCATCATGAGTTCAATCTCTTTATTTACTTTATTTTAAAGCATGAAAACAGCTTTTCTTCTTGCGATGTAAGGTTGTGCATTCCTAGTATATATTCTAAATCCCACGTGATCGATCAGAGTCTTATTCATCATATGGCTGTTTTTTTTTTATGTTGATGGAAATGTTGAGGGTTTAAAAGTTATAAGTGAGATGCAATTGGCAACTTTCCATTTATAAGGAGCTTAAATGCTTTTTTTTGCCAACACAAGGAGCTTACATGCTACTTATAAGGCAATTGACAACACGAGTTCAATGTGAATACATTATCAAATGGTTGTCTCCATGCATTTTGTTAAGAAATATACAAGTCTACTGTCAAAATTATATAGAGAAAAAAATAGGACCATATAAGTTATAATTAACAATAATAATTATCGACAAGACACGATTGTTCCAAGCAAAAATATCAATTCTTACAGAATCGTTTGGGGAATCACACTGAAGCAAAAATATATCACACATTTCTCATATTGTCTATGTTTTTTTCAAATCATATCCCATTTGCAACAATCAAGTAAAATAGGCGGTGATATTCGTGGAAGTTAACAAGGGTGTTTCAGAAAAAATAATGGATTTATATTAAGTAATTAACTTAAATAACATTTTTAATCTAAATCAAAAATAATGGATTTATATTAAGTAATTAACTTAAATAACATTTTTAATCTAAATCAGAAAAAATAATGGATTTATATTAAGTAATTAACTTATATTAAGTAATTAACTTAAATATTTTAATCTGAACATTTTTTTAATATTTAATAATCATTTAAAATTGTTGAGTTAGCATTTTCCGTTAACTTAAACTAACGGTGTTAATAAAAAAAAGGACTAAAAATGTATTTTCCAAACATAAAGAACTAAATTGAAACTTGATACAAACATAAGGGACTAAAAGTGTACTTAAGCCTTCAACAATTTATATGATATTTGGTGAAAGCCTATCTTCTAGTTGCCTTGCTCATATGCTATCATCATTCCCACTCGCTTTGAACAAAACCAAAAGGACTACTCATAAGAACGCACCATCCTTGCAAAAGAAAGAAAGAAAAAGAAAGAATGAATGAACGAAGGAATGTGCCACCCGATAATGAAAATTGAAGAGTCCATTCTTGATGCTTTCAAGAGACATTATCATTATGGATCAACCGAATAAATGATTAAAAACATAATTTGTTGATTTATAAATTTAGTGTATGAATTATGACGAGCGATATACGTCATGAGAAACTTTGAGATCAAATTGATAAATGTCGGTGAGAAGGTGCGCGAGCCTTGTAACTTTCTTTTTTTTTTTTGCCAGAATAATTATTAGACATATATATCTACTTTAAAGCTATTATGTTAAATTTTATCAAAAAAAAGCTATTATGTTAATATTATATTTTTAAATCCTAATAATCTTTTAGATATTTTTACTTAATTACTGTTTATGGAACATCAATATATATAAGTGAAAGAATTGTCCATAATTTTAAATAGCCAATTCATTTATAACTAATTAATATCAATTTTTAATTAGGTTTTACATTAAAGATTTTAAAAAAATAAGTACATGTGTTTGAATTTATTAACTAGATATTTGACTTGTGTGTTTTTTAATATAAATTTAATAAAAGGAATAGAATACATTATCATACACAAACACACTGTGTTCATTGGTTCGACCTCTCCCCCATAGATCTAGAAAGAAGTGGTTGCCAACTGAGCTAAAGGTTCACTAGCTGGAATTTTGTGTTTATATTAACAACTCGGACGTCATATTAATATACTCATCTGACTCTATTTATTTTCCAACATATTCAACACAAACCAAGTAGAATCTTAAATATTTAATCCTATTCACTACCACAGATTACCCCTTTTACATGCGCTTAATTTGGCCTCTACATACGCTTTATAAGCGCATGAAGAGGGGGGCGCTGGTAAAGGCTCTACATGCGCTTGTAAAAAGCGCATGTAGATGTGCCTCTACATGCGCTTAAAGCGCATGTAGATGTGCCTCTACATGCGCTTAAAGCGCATGTAGAGGTATACATTATACATGCGCTTTAAGCGCATGTAGAAAGGTATATACCTCTACATGCGCTCTACATGCGCTTAAAGCGCATGTATAGTGTATACCTCTACATGCGCTTTAAGCGCATGCACAACTATATTATTTTTAAAATATAATATTCATTTTACATCTGCCACCTGTATTACTTCCAAAAGTTTATGCAGCTTGACAGTTTACAACAGTGAACAGCCGAGGAGGTCTTGCTATTTGTAACATCCCAAATTTTGATTAAGGTTAATTGGAAATTTTTGAGGTGTTATTTAGGAAATTTGAGGTTTAGGGAGAAATTTATGGAGATTTATTGTTATTAAATCTTAATTTTTGGAAATTAAGGAAATATAGTTAAAATAATTATTTGGAGTTAGAAACTTTCATGAACAAGTGTTTGGGATAGTAGATAATGTTATGAAGGAAAGAAATGGAAACAATAATATATAAAAACTTCTGGGCTAAAAATATAATTAAGAATAAACATTAGGGTAGTTAAGTGTAATTTTCCCTAAAGTATATATATAAATTCCTCTCCTCCTCCCTTTCATTTTCATTTTCTTTTTCTCTCTCTCTCTATTTCGAGCTCCCTCCGTCCTCTCCCCCTCTCATCCGACCTCTCCCCTCTCTGCTCCTCCTATCTCCGCCTCGCAGGTCCGCCGGCGAAGCAACGGCGGCGGCAAGCCCGCCGCCCTATTTCTCTCCTCTCCCTACTCATTTCTTCCTCCTTTGCTTCTTGCCTTACTTATGTTTCCACCCCTTACTGTCGTCCCCTTTGATTTTTCCGGCGGTCTGGGTGGTGAGCGACGGCGGACGGTGGCGGTGTATGGTGAGTTTGTTTGTTTTGGTTGTTTTTCGAACTAAACTCCGTTCCAACTTCATATTCTCACTTCTTTGCTTCTCCTTGGTTTCAATCTCGGCCAGCCACGTGAGTGGCCGATTTCCGGCCATGTTTCCCGGCGACGGCAAGCTCCGACGAGGCAAGCAAGTCCGGATTTGAACTGAGGTGACTCTTTTCTTCCATTTTGTACCTTTAATCTTGCGATTTGGTTGAGATTGAGTGAGAGGTCCGAATTTTGTTATGGGGTTTGGTTGTTAAATCGGTAAAGGTTAAAGTTTTAGCTCCTATTCTTGTTGTTTTAAATGAGAAATTGAACTTTGATTGAAGTTTGGGGCAATTTATGAAAACCCTTGGTTTTTGGTATTATAGGGCTGAAAGGTTCCTAAGGCATTTGGTGTTTCAAACCTTGAAATAGTTACTGTGAAAGCTTGTTGAGTTGCAAGAATGGAAGAAATTCAAATTGACTATAAGATTAACAATTTTCTGTACATGGTTGGAGTTTTTGGTTTATTTTGGTTAAGGCTTCCTTTGGCTGGTTTAGGGCTTAAATGGGTGATGAATTTCTAAGGAATTTGGGGTTTCAAACTGTGAATTAGTTATTGTTAAAGCTTGTCGAGTTATAAGATGCCTTGTATGTCGATTTTCATTGTTGGAAGTGATTTAATCATGCTTGCTCTACTGTTTGGTTATTTTGTTTTGTTAAGGTTTCCATTTTGCTTAGGAGTAGGGAAGTGAGAGTATACAAGGATGGATGTACATGTGGATTTTAAAATTTACGTTTCTTCGTTAATCCATTTGGTGACGATGTGTGTGTTTATTGTTATGGCCGATTAGTCTTGGGGAAGAAAGGAATAAATTGCAATTTGTAAGTGAGATTTGTGATTTTCTACACTGCTGAACTGATATTAGAAATTGTGTATATTTAGCTGAAAATGAGGTTGGAAGAAATGGAAGTACTTATTTTTGTTTGAGAAAGTGAAATTGGTGGAAATCCTTGAAGCTGTGTTCTATGCTGATGGTTAATTTTAAAGGAAAATATGTTCTATATGGTGAGCTTTAGATCTGCAAAAACTTCATACATATTGTGGTATTTACATGATAGCTTTGTTTTAACCAAAGTGGTGTTGTTTCTCTATGTGGATTGGTGTTTGTTTGGGCTGTTTGGTTACTTGTTAAAGTTGAGAACTGTTTAGTGTGATGTGGCTCAAGTGTGCATTGTACAAATGTCGGTCAATTTTCTGCATTTTCCTGTTGTCATGCCCAATTAAATTTTGGAAGTATTTGTTTAGCCTGATTTGGTTCTGTTGTATTGTCTTGCTTTGTTTGGTTTCACATGACAATTGTAGGTATTGTTTTGACAGTATTATAATTAATAGTAGTGAAGATATTATCTTCCAAGTGATTTATCCTCTGTTTGATTTGTTTCTCTTTCTTGTAAGTGAATGATTCTCTGGTTGGACTGATTTGGAAGCTTCAAGTTAAGTAATGTTTATGGTTGGAAATATGTTTAAAGAGTCTGAATTTTTATAATACTTACATCAGCTTGAACATTGTTTAATTATTGCAATTGTAAATATGAAATGTATTAATGAAATATTGATCTTCATTGAGTTTAAATACAACTCGTGATATGTGTGTATGTTATGTGTATGAGTAAACTTTTTATGGTTTCATAATCCTTTTAACTTGTGGATTTATATGAGGTTTTAATCAAAATAATGTTGGTTGTTCTTTAATTATTGATGCTCTACTTGCTCTAAATCTTTGACATTACTTCTTGCAAACTATAGGCAATCTGAAATCTGTTTTTGTAATCAAATATTGAAGTTGATATGTGAAATATATGCATGGAATGTAATTTAGTGTGAAGTAGAAACTATCCTTTTCTTAGCCAAAGGATGTGGTTTATTGGTGAAATCTTTGTTTTATTGAATGGTTGTTTGTGATTGGAGGTTCTATTGTAAATTGTGAGTAAAAATTTGAGTTGGTCTGATTGACTTTTGTTATGAAAGATAAACATTGTTGCTGTTTGGTTAGACTTTGTTCAGTGAAATGGTAGGATGTGACTAACTACATGATTGTAAGAACTATACTTGAATAATGTGATTTCTTCAGAATGGAATTGATGTTGTGAGATTTTGGTGACTTATGATTTGAATTGATTGAAGTATTTGAATTAAGAAAAAGGGGAAATGGGTAGTCATAGAGGAATGAGAGAGACGTTGAAGTACTATAAAGTGGAAATGATATTAATTTATCATTTTGCTCTATATTATTATAGAAGTGGATGTATCTAGGCTTTCGTGGCATCATGAAAGAAAGGAGGAGAAATCACGTAAATTGCTAAGGGCGACAGGTAATCACTCTTACCTTACTATAACATTGAGGGTGACGTTAGTTAGGGATTTTGTAAAATCTCTTCTCACCCTCTATATATATATATATTATCTTTAAAGGGTATTTTTATACAAAACAGGCTATCGGGTGCCTTTCAAACACGATTATTTTTATATAAAAGATTTGATAAATTATATATGTAGTATCCTGGCTGGTGATATTGTTGGACTGTGTATATGAGTGTATAGACATTTGGATATTGACATTTTGACAGGGATATTGAGAGGTATAGTGGATTGGATGTATCATAGGTTGTGTAGAGAAAATTTGGGAGTTATGATGAGGGAAGATGTTGTGAATGATAGATTGATATTGATTTTGACTATTGTGATGAGATATTGAAATTAATGGATATTGTGAGGTTTGCATGACACTGATAAACATACGTACCATCGCGCGATGATAACTGTCGATAGGCCAATCGACAGTTATTTGTACCGAGGATCCTTTTTAGAATTGATTGGATCGGGGTTCATAGGTCAACTTATTGAGAGAAGTGACCTACGGTTGTTTGGCATTGAAGAGCCCAACCGCCCCTACGGTTGTTTGGCAGTGGAGAGCCCAACCGTTCCCGTTCTGTAATGGAAAACAGAATTGGGGTTCCCTCTCTGGAGATTGCCAGAGAGGGAAATTGTCCCCTCATTATGGAGAGGGACACAGTGTCAAATCATATAGTGAAGAATAGATGCTTGAATGCACCGTGGTGGCACAATGCATCTTTAGGTGAGTGTGAGGGATGTTGAGTGATACGTGGGAAGTGGAGATAACGAATTTGAGTTGATTGAGACGTGACAGAAGGTTTTAAGTAATGGATGAAAGGAAATGAGAAATCTATATATATATTATTGATTTTTGAACTGTGGTACCCTTTAGACGCCCTTACTACCGCACATCTCACTGTTATAGTGAGTTAAGCGGTGATTACTGGGACAAATTGTCTCATCCCACGATTACTGACATTTTTGCAGGTATTCATGCACAGGCACAAGCATCAGGAAAGGGAATTAGGTAGTAGAAGTTATATAAATTATTTAGAGTTGTATATTGCCAATTTGTATAGGCCTGCATTCGTTTCCGCATATATTTGTATGTATTTGATATTATTGAACATTAGGTTGTTTATTTTTCTAACCATGTTAGGTGATTCTTTTCTAACATGGTTAGCTATTAATTATCCATGATAGTATTCAGGTTGTATTAGTTTATTCTTTTCTATCATGGATAGTATTCAGTCATTAGGAAATTCCTTTTCTAACTATGATAGACATTGATATATGGAAATCCTTTTGCTATCATAGTTAGTAAAGAGATAATTGAATTTAAAAAGGATATCGTAGGTTAATTAGGGAATTAGTAACACAATGTTACACTATTAACGAAGTAAGGTTGAAGGTAAGATGAAAGCAAGCTTAATCTTCTAACAAAACTATGGAACAAAACTTGATTATAAAAAGAAAACCTATGATAAATCCCTTTACAAAATTTTCAATTAAATACTAACAATTAATGATGCGGAAGATGCAAATAATAATTTTGTAGACAAACTATAAGGTTTCACAAATAGTGCAGAAACTATAATCAAGTTAAGCATTTGTGTAAGTTCCTATTAAATCTATTAAATCTAATTTTCCCACAATGCATTACTAGTAAACACATTTTACAGCTCAAAACTGCGTAATTAATTAATTATTCCAAAATGTTTCTTCAAGTTAAGCATTTGAAATGATATAAATGATTTAAAAATGTGCAAAAGCATACCCTTCTTTGTAAAGGTGTACAACAACCCAAACATCAGGTGGAGCCTGTGAAACCTCTCGAACAAAATCAGATCCTGAAATCTGAACTATTGATCCAAACCTCAAAACCTTAGCTTCCTCTCTCATCTCAGCCAGCCTCTTCTTCCTATCATTAAACCACAACAATCAAATCACAACATCAAAATAAAAAAAAAAGACCTCTTTTTTGCTTTCATCCCACATACATATCTCATCATTCACCCATAAAAGTACAACAACTAAAAACACCACTAGGCAGAAAACATGATGATAAACCAGATATCCATAGCCTTCTGACAATTCACCACTTATTTTCATGTTATTAGCTGGAATTTCAACAAATAAAAATCTGAAATTTAACATATTTAGCAAATCCAACATCAATAACCAACCAACCAAGCAAGATTTTTCTAATTTCATCCATGTGGGTTATTTACACACACATATATACCTATACTCCTGGAGGAATCTATCATCATCGAGATCATCTTCAAGGTCTTCAACCAATGAAACCATATATTATCATCACCATTTCAAATTCACCTACATAACATCTTTTACATCTCAAACCCAAAAGCCAACCATTAAATTCAGAATTGAAAACCACTATTATCTCAAAAATTCAGTGTCTTTTTGTCATATTCTCATACATTTCACAAGGTTTATCATGTTCTTTAATCTCGACCAAAGTGTTAAAAAGAAAGAGAATATTTGTAGTTTCCAAACTCATTCCAATTATAATAATAAAAATCCATCAAGTAACTAAACTCAACCAACCAACATAAGACTTCACATACAAACATAAATCAAACATACAACACCATCAGCTTCACCATTTTTTCATTATCTTCAAAATTACCTCCCAACCAAATCATTTTGTTTGATGCTTAAGAACTCCCAAACAAGACACTGAGCACAAACTCCTCAAGTCCCAAATTCACCACCAAACAAACCAAATCAAATGGCAAGAGGAATTAAAACATCATCACTCCAAAACAGAATTTCTTCACTGAAATTTCAAATGGATAAATCAGCCAAATTTCCAACCATCATAAATATACTTCTTGTCTTTATTTCACACCAAATTGGGCATTTGAACACCTCAAAATAAAGAGTACTAAATCAGTCCTAGAAATTATATATATTCACCACAAAGATCAGTCCTGCCCCCCTTAAAAATTAAAGAAACAGCAAGAAAACAAATTCTGAACATGTACATCTCATCTCAAACAGCATTTCAACCACATCCATATTGAAAAATACAGAAATAAGTAAGCATACATCAACCTCAACACATCATTAATTCGTTATTTGAATCTGATTCCATACCCATCTACTAGCAAATTCAGTTTTATACCCCCATAACTCAATCCATTTAACCCAAAGGAAAACATACACACAACAACAATTTATTCATCCTTTCACTTGTATACCCAAACACTAAAACATGCATATCTTATAAATAAACAATAAACACACATGAACAGCAATGTGCTATTAACCAAACAGAGGGAATTGCAAAAACATTTATTTTCCTACAATATGTTCAGCCATGACAAGGAAAAAGGCCTAAGGAACCTTGTCCAATTTTTAGCATACACCTTCTATCATTAACCAATACAGAGTCATTAAAGGGAAGAGCAACTCATGTTTCCTATTTCTTACATGTTGACAAGAATTCATGTCATTATATGCATATAATTAAAAGTTACTTCCAAGGGACAATATACATCTCTCAAGCCAAAAGAGAACCAAAACAGATTTCTATCCTAACATAAACACAATCTACATCTCTTCCCAAATTTTTACTCAACCATCTCAGCCAAAATTTGTAGAAACTATACACCCACAAACAACAACACTATCCAACTTTACCAAATCTCAAAATCCTCTTCTTACTTCTTTATGCAGAACCAACCACACACACAGATACATAGCATCAACAAATTGAACCAAACAGAGAAATCAAAAATCCCTAAAGTTAGGGTTTTGCATAAACTTCACAAAACCTTAATCAACCTCCAAATAATCACATAAGCTACTCTAACTCAAAACTTAATAAGTTCTTTGGATGATTTTTAACCCAAAAATCGAACCCACTCACGGCCTCTCCTCCTCCCTTGCGCAGATCGAAGGAAAAATAGGTATGAAAGTAGAAATAAAACTCACCTAAGTTTGTGCTTGACCTTCCATGTCTAGCCAGAGCTTCGCCGGAGCTTCACCGAAGTTGGAACCGCCGAACTTAAAGGAACAGAGGGAGGTTCGCGTTTTGGAAAACGAAAGAAAAGAAAGTGAGGAAATCAACATTAAACAAGCATAGATCGAAAGCATAAAGAAGGCCAAAGCTTTTTACCGTTAGTTTCCGCCGCCATACGCCGGAAAACTCGCCGGAGACTGCGAACACGAAGGGAAGCCGAAATGGAAGGAGATGAGGAAGAAAACGAAATGGTGAAGCTCGATAGTGAGGGTTTGAGGGGCGACGACCTTAGGAAGGAGGAAGGCCGCCACCGTCGAGACTCGCCGCCACCGTAGGAGGAGGAAAAATCGGAGCTTGAGAGAGGGAAGGAGGAGGACGAAGGGATTTGGTTTGAGAGGGGGGTGTGGCTGCAAATTTGGAGAAGGGAGGAGGTAATGTAGATGTTAGGGTTTAGGGGGAATTACAAAATTGCCCTTCTTTCTTTATTAACAAAATTGACTTACTACATTTACATGCGCTTTAAGCGCATGTAGATGTAGTATAACCAAAGCATAACACCCCAATGGGGTGCTGTAGCTTATAAACACTTGCATGAGTAGCTTATGACATCTGAAGATGAACTCTTATGCATGACTTCAAGTTTTTCACTCCAATACTGCCTTTACATGCGCTTAAAGCGCATTTAGAGCCTCTACATGAGCTTAAAGCGCATGTATATGTAGTATAACCAAAGCATAACACCCCAATGGGGTGCTCTAGCTTATAAACACTTGCATGAGTAGCTTATGACATCTGAGGATGAACTCTTATGCATGACTTCAAGTTTTTCACTCCAATACTGCCTGTACATGCGCTTAAAGCGCATGTAGAGCCTGTACATGCGCTTTAAGCGCATGTATATGTAGTATATCCAAAGTATAACACCTCAATGAGGTGCTCTAGCTTATAAACACTTGCATTAGTAGCTTTTGCCATCTGAGGAGGAACTATTATGCATGACTTCATGTTTTCCACTCCACTGCCTGTACATGCGCTTAAAGCGCATGTAAACGTTATCTTTACATGCGTTTTTTACCATCCTTTTGTAAACGCATGTAAAACTGCGCTGGTATAGGTGTAATTTGTAGTAGTGATTTATAAGACTCTTCCACCATGTTTCAAACAAATTAAAAAAACATTAATTCTCATTATCTTTCCCTTAAAATCTGACAACTTTTCATTTTTCTTTTCATCTATATCAAATGAAAACAAAGTCAACACATACTAAATGGATGGTAAAAGTGTATATTCATAAGAAAAAAAATACATGAAATGATTTAATAATAGGACAAAATAAAACATTCCCCCTCCCTCTGTAAAGAGAATAATATATTTTTTGTCTATGTTGTGGTTGGCATTTAGTGTATGTACGTATTGGCCAATGATAATCAATATGTACGTATTGACCAATGAATGAATGATCATCAAATAAAATACTTTATTATTAAAATCATTGGGTTACACTTGGATATTGACTCATTTATCCGTTGCCATAAGGTAAGGAAATGGAAATAAACAACAGAGCGGTTGAGGTTATGATATAAGAGTCCAAATCATTCTTTCTTTTTTTAACCCCAAATTAATCATCTCATTACTAATAAAGAAAGATCCCAATAAAATCAATTTTAAAGATACATGCATACAAGTTGACTCTATCCTCTCTTCCCCTTCTCTCTACTTTTCGGGTGGTGACGAGATCTTTTCTCTCGTCGTTGTACAAGTTTTTTCATCGGCGTCTCCTTCTCCGGTTCATACACTGAGGAAGAAGACGTCTGTAACTTTTATTTGTCTGCTTTTATGTTTCTTTTGTTTTGAATGATATGTCTATGCTGAAATAAATTGGTTTGAGAGTTGCCATAACAATAGTAATTTCTTCTACCAGACCTTCACCTTTATTAGTTTTGTGGGTGTCTTTGTTTTTGTGAGATCTACTCATGGAGGTTTTTTGAAAATCAAGTTGATTGATTTATTTCCGACAAGAGTTGTGAATCCTTCTTTGGGATGGTTCTTTGAACAACCACTACTCAATGGTTTTTTACCGATGACAGATGTTTTCTACCAACAAATTCTCATGAAGGATAGATGAAGAAGGCGGTAGGGTTTTTGTGACGACTGCTGCTCACTCCTACCCGTGGTTATCATTTTAGGGGTTTTCTTTTTTTTGTTCAACCTATTTAGGATTTCTATGTATGAGCATTTGAATTTTTCTTTTGCGGACCTATTTTGTATTTCAATTTTCTATTTTAATAAAATCATTTATGCTTTCTGATAAAACAAAATAAAATCAATTTTAATAAATACTCCCGTTAGGATTTATTTTTTGATAAATAAAATATTAAACTAAAACTTGATGTCAATATAAAAGATTAAAATTTATAACTTTTTTGATAAATTATAATTCAACTCCCCACACAATATGTATAAATTTTTCAGCAGATGTTCTCAAGGAGCGAAGAAATAATATAGTGAATTGGTGATTTTCATTCTTCCGCTTGTCTTATTATATTTGTCCAATAACTCAAATGGCACCCTTAAGGGTCTGTTTGGTATGAGGGATTTGGAGGGAAGGGGAGGGGAGGGAAAATTTTTGTAAGATGAATTTTTAAATATTGAAGAAGTGGGGTTGTGATATTTTAATAAAGATAAAATGTAAAATATAAGAGTTATATATATTAATTTAGAATTTGCAACCCCACTTCTCAAATTTTTATAAATTCACCTCACAAAAATTTTCCCTCCGCCTATTTTCCCTCCCCTCCCCTCGTACCAAACAGACCCTGGTACATTTTTCTAATATAAGATAAATATCTATATTTAATCAACATGTCAGTATTTAATTTTCTAGGAACACATAGTGGTTATGTTTTAAAAATTTCCGTAAGGGTCAATCACATTATAATATTACAACAATAACTCATTTGAATTTCCATATTGTTAGATGCAAAATTATAATACTCCATCATATCCTAAACAAAAACCACTTTGACTTTTTAAAGAAGTTAAGGAAGCAAATTAGACCATTACATCATAATATATGTCACATGTAATTAGATCATAGGTTAGTTTAATATAAGTAGAATTAATGAGTTTTGAGGAAAAAATATAACTATATACAATTTAAATTTTTTAGTTTTGCATTCTTACTTAATCTAAAAAAAAAGTTTAAGTAGTGGTACTTAAATTATAACGGAATAGATAAATATGTATATTAAGTATGATTGCTGGGACAAGTTAGTGTGTGTTGTGAGTTAATGGTTACGAGTTACGACAAATATATAGATAAAAGGTTAATCATAATCACAACTTTATCGTTGTTTCTATCCTTTTAGTAGAATCAGATTCATTCACTTTAACCATATAATAGATATGTGTGAGAATATATATGTCCCTCTCATCATCAATCAAAATCAAATATATGTGTCGGTAAAGAAGTCGTGTAGTGTTTGTGTGTGTATGATTAATATGCGATCACTTATGTTTGTGAAATTGCAAAATCTAAGGTGAACATGAAACCATGAAACGAATGTATGATCGTTTATCAAGTGTAATTTGATAGCTAATTAGTCCATCAATGTTTGGCTATTCTTTATTTATTGTATATTTGAGATTTTGCAATTTTGGGCTTCTTTTTCTGTCATTCAATTGTTCCCAATATTTTAATATTACATTTAATAATCTCGAACATTTTAAGAAAAACAAATCTAGATATATTTTGTCAAAAATTATTTCAAAACGATGTATAAAAATTATTTCAAAACGTACACTAGTAGTGATGATTGAATCCAATAGAAGGTACTAATTATTAATCAATTTATGAAAGCAAAGGTTAGGGTTCAAATCCCATAAATGAAAAAAACAATTGTTTGAGCCTACTCCAATAATATATTTGAATAATCTATTTCAATATTAATGAAATAAAAATTAAAATGCCTAATTGAAATTAATCAACTGAATATCTACTAAAGAAAAGGTTGGTTCGCCTATGATTGTTGAGAACACACACCAAAACGTGCATGATGTATCAGTAACCGTCGTATACTTGTATGAAAAATAACTCGTTATACAAGTTTAACTTTATAAAGGAAAACAAAATTGATAAAAAAAATTTTGAAGATTGTAAGATATCAAATCAGATATTTCTATAAAAATGAGTTGCGAATTTTTTGTATTAAATATGCACGTAATTCTTATCCTAATTTCGGATTTTACAATTTTTACATTATTATCTTCTCATATACTATATTTATCATTGTCACTAACTTTAAAGTTAACTCTTCAGACCTAAAAAAAAGTTATAAGACCCTACAGATGTAGCAATTAGTGGAGTCTTTACGAATACATATTATTGCAAAGGAAGCCCCTTTATTTTGGAATAATCAACTTTATCATTCTACCGAACTCTTTTTTATCCTTTTTCTCTGCACAATAAGTTTCATAATTACATTTGGAGGAATCTTTGAAAAACATTACTATTAAACCCTGCTTGCACAAACTTGGCTCTCTTCGCTTTATACCTTTACTTTTTATTATTTCTACCTCTACTTTGTACAAGTTGCACCCTTTATTATTAAGTAAATTTATATAATCCTCTAATTATATGTGACCAATCATAGGTCTTAATTCTTAATTGATGTTTAAATTTAATCTTGAGATGCACTATTTATTCTCTAATGATGCACGAGGAATTTCTTCGTTTAAAGGGGGACAAAGTTTTTCGAAAGAAATGGGATTCTTCCGATCCATTTAATGAAAGAAACAATATCCTGTAAAGTAAAAAATAAATAAATAAATTAGAGGTAACTTTCTTCAACAATATGTTTTTTAATCACTCACAAATCGTAATTCATTCTTATTTAGCAATGGAAAAATAATTAAGATGGGTCATACACTCATTGATTCGTATATTATGTTTCTTAGACACCCTTGTTTAGGAATAATCAACTTTATAAACTCACAAATCCTCATATTTATAATGTTTTTATATACTAATTTAAAGTTTCCATTTGCCAATATGGTAAAGAGGTAATTTTGGTCGATTAAGGCTTAATTTATTGACCTTGAAGTGAAAATTAGTTTAGGAAATTGATCAATGTACCATAATTTTATGTTGATTTGTATTAATTGGATTTGTAGCTATTTGATCTTTTTAATTCTCTAATTTCATGTGTAGGGTCACAATAACTAAATTGAAGGAGCCCAAGCTTAAGCAAAATAAAGAACAAAGAGGCAAAGAAAAGAAAAGAAAAGAAAAAGGGACAATTGCACACCAATATTTCAAAGAGGTCTCAAGAAGTTGTAATGACACTATTAACAACTGTAATAGCCTTCGTTAATAAGTAAAGAAGTTGTCAATGAATTTAACTGAAATTAAATCTCTTGTTTGAAACTTAGGTGCAATTGTCCCAAAGAAAACACCTTCAGTTGATCAATGGTGAACATGCCTAGCTCCTTTGCCGCATCTACATCTCTCCATTTTTTCTCAAACTCCTGCTCATCTCCATCTTCATCTTCAATTTCACTAAATCCCTTCACTTTTCATTATATGGTTGCTTATAAATTTGAGCTTCCAGTAAATGGGCTCATCCTATGAGTAATTAAACACTTTCTTGCTCATTGGGGGAGGTTGGGGATGCTTGAGTTCATGTGCTTCAGAGTGGAGCCGAGTCTATTTTCATTAAATTCTCTTTGTATTTAATCATGCATATATTTAGGTTTATCATTTCTGTAATTGAGACTATTGTTGGATTTTCGTTTGTTGGGATTCTTGGATTTTAATGAGGAGTTTGCACCCATCAATTTGGTATTTTTAGAAAATTAGAGAACTCATGGCGCTAAAAGAGTTTAACAATTCTATATTAAATGTGTGGGCAGTATATATAAATAATCTGACTCCCCAAACATATTAACTGAACTAGGATAATTATCTCTAATCACTCCCCATGAGCATTTCTATCCCTTTTATCCAAATCTTTTTGGGATTACAATATTAGTTACTTTTAAATCTCGAGTCATGGTCTCCTTCATAAATAATACTCCCTAATCGGTTTGTAATATAAGAGCTAAAATTTGAATTGTTTTGGTCTAAAATATAAGAAATCATCTCACATTCTTTGCTCATTTAATGCAATTTTTTCTGTTTGCCCTAACTCTCTTTCATATTTATTAATGATTAGATATTTCTCTCTTTTAAAAGTATATCATAATAAATGTGAGCAATATTGAAAAAAAAACATTAACTACATACACTCAATTAACTTTTCACATGTTTTCTTAAGAATCATGTTTTGGTCACTGAACACTTTAATTATGGATTGGAGGGAGTAATGTTTAATTAGAGATCCTTATTTAAAAGAGATTCATAATTACAAATGACCAGCTTTTTTGGGAACCACAATTACTGCTAAATCTCTTTCTCTCTACTTTTTTAAGCTATGGTACTTCATTTTATATTTTATCCTTTCTTTTCTATTTGATAAAATATATTTTTTATCCTTCAGATTCTCTATTAAACTAATCTCGTTTCAATTATAAACTTCATTAAGGAAAGAAGAATAACACCTCCAAGATTATACTAAATAATATTGAGTTTAAATTTAAATGTAGGAGAACATTCAATAAAGTTATTGAATAATGTCTTTTAATTAATAATCAATTTAAAATTTTGGTTGTTGATATATAACACAATGGCGATGTCGTGCAATCCATATAAATATACAATTGAACGTATATAGTGAAATAAGATTGATTTTTGTTGTATGAGTTACTTTGCAGGAATAATACATCATGGTTATAAAACAGATGTAATTTTATGGATTAAAAACGTATTGAGTACATATGCTTCATTATTATTTATTGTGTGGTCCATGATATAAATCAATTTCCTACAGAAACACCATTATAATTAAAACTATATTCATGTCCTTTTTCTTTGAGCTATCAACTTTGGTATTTTCTTTTCCTTTTTAATTCCTTTAATTTACCTAATGCATTAGATCTTAAGCCATTCGGTTTAGTTTTTTCCTCTCTCTTTTTCAAAAATAAAAGGTAATGACCTCGAAATTTTACTAATACCCATGGTCCTACATGTATATTTTTTCATGCATCCTATATATATAAGTTAGCTACGTTAAGGGTCTTTTCTGATAATAAATGTACAAGTTTCTTTTTAACAATAATGTACAAGACTTTTTTTGTCCAATAGTATAGTTGATTTTATTAAGATAAAAAAATCAGGATATAAAACAAGTCTAGAAAAAGAAAACTTAAATGACAATAAATAAAAATCATAAAAGGGTAAACATTGGTAGGAGGGTGCCGCTGTCGCCGCAAAAACCTTATTGTTTTCATCTTAATTTCATGAGAATTTCTGAATTTGTGGGTAAAAAAAAACTGTTATTAGCAAAAAATCATTTAGTAGTGGTTGTTTGAAGAACCATCTTAAAGGATGCATACCTCTTATCGGCAATAAACCAATCATTTTGTTTTTGAAAAATCTCCATGAGAAGATCTTACAAAAGCAAATGAACCTACAAAACCAATACATAAGATGAATATTGGGTGAAAGAAATTCTCAATATCGTTGGATCTCCCAAACTGATTTATTTTAGCATAAACATGTCACCAAATCATATGAAAATGAAAGAAATGTAAAATATGAATGTCTCCTTCGCTAGTCTAACCGGGAGGAGATGCAGGCGAAAAATATGTATAACGACAAGAGAAAAGCTTCTAGCACCCAAAAGGTGAAAGAGGAAAGGAGAGAGGATATGTGTGTAACATCCTAAAATTTTAAATATAAAAATAGTATGTTAAAAATTTATCCATACAATGTATTTGATGAATTAATAGAATAGACAATTTTTTTAGAAAAAATTATATAATTTTAATTATAAATTGTATAAGATTTTTGTTGGGTGTTACAATTATGGATATATTTTTAAGGGTGTTACAATGTGCAAGACTTCAATTCAATTTATATATCACAAATGCAATTCATGGGTTTGTTTTGGTGATAAATGTATAAAACTTTGATCACAAATTTTCTATAAATTCAATTGTTTTAAACATACTCATTGATTTCATGTATTAATTAAGAAGCTTTCATATGAACATGATCAATTGATTGGGTTATTTTATGAAATTATCCTATATGTTAAATTTAACTAAATGTCTCATGTAAATTAGTTAGATAGTTATTCCTTCTATTCATAAACTTACATAAGACCATTTTTTAGAATTATAATAAGACCTTTATCCACTTTGTCTTATATATATTTATCTATATTTCCCATAGTACCTCTTTATGTATACTCACTTTACACAAAAATCACTCCTCTGGTTCTAAATAAAAGACAATTTTTGAGATTATTTTTGGATTATAAGGTAATACTCCCTCCGTTCCTAAATATAAGACCTAGATAACTTTTTTTTGGAAAGATTAAGGTTGCGAAATAGGTTATTAAATGATAACATATTTGATATCTTTATAGATTATCCATTAGCTTATAGGTAAAATAAACTAGTTTAAGAGAAAAAATTAGGTAAATCAATTTATAATTAACTTATTTTTTGCTTTTTTTAGGATTTTTCAAAAAAGTCATCTAGGTCCTATATTTAGGAACGGAGGGAGTATTAACTTATTTGACGTAACTAACTTATTTAATTTTTCTAAAAAGTGAAAGTGTTCTTATAATATAAAACCGCAAAGAGTGTGCCTTTAAAGAGAGCAATGTACTAACGTGAAAATATAGAATCATAACAAATTAAAAGAACATTATTGTTGTGGTCCAAATGCACCAAATTCAATCCTTCATTAAAAACAATGGCGTGAAGGAAGCACATGAGATGTCACACAGTACAATCACTAAGAGCTCCCCAACATTGAAAAGTCTGATTAAAACATGGTCACGCTTCAAAATTTGAATATTCCATAGTTTTACTCTTTCTTTCTCTCTATCCATTCCTTTATCCTTTATGTTTTTTCTTTTTCTGATGTCTGCAACTTTCTCTTCTTTATGATATGCGAATAAAATGAACCTTCTCACAGTCAGTGCGAGATAACTGTAAGTCACATATATACATATAACTTGAAAAAGATAAAGGTCATGACAAGTGAATATGAATCTAACGACAGCTTTTAAACTAACTTTGTCAAATATGGGATCAATTCTGAGAACTTGATAATTTCTGTTTTATCACTACGTACTGTTTAAGACAACAAAAGATTTTGTTCATGAATTTAAGGAAGCAGATGACCATATATATTAAAAGAAGAAAAGATAAGTAGATCTTTCGTTTCCTTAGCTTAGCTTGTCATATAATCAAGACGCTAATTAAGATGACAATCAAACAATGTACATGTAACATAGAATTTAACTAACATAGATAAAAGATCAAGCATGTGACGTCTGCATTACACACATACACATGTATAAAAGAAAAACATGGAGAGGCAGCCACATGGAGAATTATAGTGAGCAATCACTTGCACAAAAGAAACACCATCATTGTCCTTCACACGCCTATGTGTTTCTCATTGATAATAATAATGAATAAGACCCAGAAGCTTGATGATTCTATGATCAGTTGAAGAGTATTGGCCATTTGATTATCATTCAGTGACACAATACACACAAACACACACACACACACATGTTTGTCTCAGAGAAGTTTGATTTGAGTTTTCTTTTTAGTTGTACGTGAATATCTAGAATAATCACAATTTTAAATAAATAAATGACAGAAGTTGTCTTTAACTAAATATGGCATTAGGTATATACAGAATTCACTCATCCTTATAGTTTTACTTATTATACAAACAACTTTTATCTCAGATATACATGCTATAACTTGCAGTCATTAGAAACATAAACAAGATTATATTGCGATAAAAATGGGAATACAAGTTTGATTTAGAGTTAAGGGTAAAGATACAATTTTATTAATGAAGTATTGTGGTAGGATCGGAGGATCTGACACAAATATGTTTTGAATTATATATAATAATAAAATACCAATTCATCTTTTGAAATGTGCTAAAATAACAATAACATTTAAAACTAAATAAAGCAACCAACAGTAGTGTCTGTTTTTCTTAAATTCCCGTAAGTGTAAACACACAAATATAGTGGATGGGTAAAAACATTAAATTAACGGATGTTTGGAGAAAATTAATGGCTGTGGGTGTTTTTCTATGTTTTAATTTAAAATTTATTTGTATATTTGCATCATTCAGATCATATTTGTTGTGGATGTTCATGCTGCCGAAATACTTTATAAAATTTTACGATTATCCTAGATTTAAATGAAGGTCTAAAACGCTAAAGCAATAATATTTTATCCCCGTAAAGAACAATAATCGAAGTATAAATTTATGAAGAATATATTCTAAAAGACATCAATGTCTGATAAAGAGGCATAAACTTTAATCTCTTTAATTATCAAACGAATGACAGTTAGTCATACATATATGTCTCTCAACATACTTTACATTTGAAAGAGATTCCTATATCTAGATTCACCTTTGAACATGAAGGATTGACACTATGAAGTTTAATCATATTTGCATATATACTCTTAAGAATTAATAACGATTAGTACTTTATTTCTTGTATTTAATGATATCCAAATACAGAACTTAATAATTCTCCCCTTTGAAATATTAGTTGACTTGTAACATCTTTAACTATAAAATGCATTATATATATAGCATGTGGGTCTAAACAAATTAATAAACTGCTTCTGTGCTTGTGAAAATCAAATTAAACGAGCGAATATTTTTCCTTTTTCACATAAGCAGTGATTTTCTGAGGATCGGATTATAAATTTATAATAACCTAATAGAACTAGCTAGCGCTCTAGAATGTGTGATTGATTCAATCTACTTGATTCAAGAAAGCCCCTATAAAAAGTAACTAAGCTAACATCAATGCCAATATAAATAGCCAGAAACTAAAGATATCGTGTGTGTTTGGGAGCAGCTTTTGGACCTAAAAAAGCTGATTTATACTGGATAAGCTGTTTTCAACTTTATTTTTGAGAGATTGTTGAGCTTTCCCGCATATGTTATTTATAGTTAAAAGAGTATTGCGTCAAGTAAGCATCAACAACGTTGTTTCTTTGGCAAAAAAAAAAACGAGTAAACATCAACAACTCGTTGTCATTTTATACATCGGATATTACTATCATTTTGTGAATGCTCTTATAATTTTTTAAAGTTTTTTAGTTATTAAATGACTTATATTATATTTATTAAAAAAATTATTATGTTAAATTATATATAAAGTACTCATTCTTTTATTAAATTAAATACGTGTGGTGCGATGCTAGACACAGACGAAGGTGTGCCTTCACTTACACATTATAATAATATAAATTCAAAAGTTATCATCAGTAATAATGTGATTCCTTGTAACCAAAAAAATGTGATTCCTTATCATCTCCTTCAATCTCAAACATGTTTGGTATGCGAGGTTCTTCATAAATCAAGATTTGATATAGAATTTATGTTTGTGTACGCGGGCGCTCAAAATAATAGGCATAATGTGAAGATACTACCGCATTATTGATGCTTTATCTTCAAAGGCAGCTTCTTTATTTATTCATTATGTATACCGGGAAACATCATGAAAGGCACATAGACTAATTGACCATTATATTTGGACATTTTTTGAAAACAAAAAAGTTTATGGAAAACGTGGGAATCAATAATGCATCAGAAATATAATGCAGCGAGCATGATGCATGCTGACCACACACACACTTTATATCTTAATTTTTGTACACTTGAGAGTAATCCTTACGTTTGCGCAGGAATCACATTGTTTTTGTATTATTATTTTTATGTGCCCCACACCAACAATAATTAGCTTTTGAAGTGAATTATCATAATTTATATAGTCTGATATTGACTGAATCTCAGTAGGGTGGTTGGGGATCCAAATTTCTAAGTTTAAAAAATATCATATCAATTCGTCAACTTTTGAAAGTTGTCGTGAAATTATTAATGAGATGTATAAACATTATTTGATTTTTGACCCACGTAAGAACACTTTAGTCTTTATTAGATGTGTATATGATTTATATGTTTGCAAAATAAAAAATATTTCAAATGATGATATATATACATCATTCGTCATTCTGAACAATATCTAGCTAAGTGAATTTTGGTTAAACTGAAACTTTTTTGTCGTTTTATGTGTGCATACTTCTAGGCGTCTTTGTTGTAATCAAACGATCATATGATCAGAGCAGAGGTACGTATAGCACAGTAAATGCCAATAAATAGAAGCAGCTGATAATTTCAGGTAGAACGAACTACCATCCGAATGCAAACAAAAACACAATCTTGCAGAAGCAAGTCAACAATAAAATATCTGGATCCGATACAATCATATGTTATTTTTACTCCCTATTATATATAGAGCCTGTGTATTCATGCGGTTAGATTAGTCGGTTTCTTAGCGTTAGATACTAGTGGATAAAATAAAATAAGTAAATATAGTGAACTTTCTAATGAATTCTTGGTAGATAGTATAAGTCATTTGGTGGCTCATAAACTTTTTCCAAAATTTTATATTTGTTACAATTCACTATGAAAATATTGTTTGATGAAGCATTTCTTTATGTTTTTTAATTTGGATACAGGCGAAAAATGTTTTATTGTTCTGACAAAGTTAATAATCAATCGCCGGTATAATTTAGAAGTTACTCACAAGTAAAAAGAGTATATAGACAAAATCAGCCGACGTCTACTATATAAAAATGATGAGCATGGAGCGGCACATTTAAATCATGAATACTTAATCGGTGTCAATTTATATCCATCCATGTGAAGCACTTACTAGCTGATACACATTAATTGGTTGGTGACAACTCTACGTACAATACATAAAGTTTGTTATAATTATTGTGTTCTTTGAGATATGAATATGAAAGTTTCGGCATGATGATCATACATTAAAAGTCGTCTTCAATGTAAGTTTCAGAAAAAATAGACACTTGATGTGTATGTAAACTAACGTACAAATTAAAGTACTCTTGTTAGATGAGTATATTAAATATGATATTACTTCAAATCTTAATTACGGTGTCATAAGTTTCATGTCAGAATGTGGAGAAAGAAACAAGCCTACAGTATATTGATATTACATTCCACAATGTTTATGAATATTGAATGATGTGTATTTATTCCTGTTAGTTTAAGGTTTTCTATCTTTTAAATTGATATTATATTTGGTTTGAGTAAAACATTTCCATGAGATGCCTGTTTCTGCGAAAATTTAATGAAACTAAAAACTCTGACTAATTCATAATTGTCAACAAGAAAGATTGCTCTAGTTGATAAAATCTTGGTCTATAAATCACAGAATCAACAGTTTAAATTTCACTGTCGTCATATGGATTTTTAGTAGAAAATTTCAAGTTTGTACCTCTTTAAATATTTTTTTGAACTTGGAGAGGTGTGTTTTAACCTTGATGATGAATCTCCGAACCATATCTTTACTACTGTGAACATATATGTATGAGTTCATCCCTAAATTATAACCATCATAGCAGATTTTTTCCCATAACATACATTTTTTGAAATTTCACAGTATAAACTCATCACACATTACCAGTTTTCTTGTAATAACTCATCAAAATGAAATCAAAGATCAGTGCACAAAAGAAACACAATATATGTATGTGTGTGTAATCAGATAATATATTATAATCGTTACTATCGTTACCAGCAAGAGACAGTGCTAAAGGAAAAGACAAATATAAAATGATGGTGAAATATTATTATGAGGAAGTAAAATAAAGTCTTGAGAGATTAATTTGGTCATGCATGGGGGGTCACTTTCTATAAAAGGGAATTTGTTATTAATTAATGTCTTCCCTTATGACCGTGCCAATTCATGGAATCGTTATATGTATGTGTGGGTATGAATATGAACCTCAACCAACTTTCTCAGAATTGGTCCCAGAGTCGATCACTTCTAATATCCTTTTTATTGAAAAATATAAATTTGAGATTTAACATACTTTTCTTATACGCTCATGCACCCACTACATTTTCTTGTGTGTTGTGAATTGTGATACATACGTGGCTGAATCACTAACTCACTATTGATACTTGCGAATAGCTAGTGTGATTGTGATAATTTTAAAAATAAAGATTACATCAATTATGAATGAACATAATTAATTTTATTATAAATGTACTAAATTGCTTTTATTAGCTTCAATAATATATATATAATCCCTTATTCTGAAAAAATATATATAAAGAGAGCCTAGTGGAGTAAAATTCCCTCAATTAAAGGGTGGCCGAATCTCTCTTTTCAATCGGATTATATGCTGAATGAGTGATTTCATTTGTTATATAATACATTTTAAAAAGTTTAAGCTACAATCACATATAGAAACGAATAATAAAATTATGGCAGTAATTGAAAAAGTGTGACTATAATAATAATAATAATAATAATAATAATAATAATAATAATAATTTGTTAGGGGTCAATCAGATTTTTTAGTTAAGTATATTAAAGATGGAAGGTACTGTAGTCTAATGATATATAAAGGCATTTTAATTTGTTAGAAGTATTTTATTTTATTTCACTAATTTACTTAAATTTCTTACCCATTTTCTAGATTTTGAACTTTTTTGGCCAAATGATATACATTATTCGATATTAAGGAAAAGTAAGATATAAAGCACAAAATGAGATTTCTGTAAAAGAAAGTTCAAACAAAAATAGGTAAAAAACTTAAAAAATAGCTAAACCTTAATATAGGTAGGAAGGAGTCATCACCGCCAAAAACCCTACCATCTATATCCTTCCTTTATTAGAATTCGTGGATAAAAATAATTTGCGGGTAGAAAAAGATATCACTAACAATAATGTCATTGTGAGTGGTGGTTAAAGAATCATTTTGAAGGACCCACATATCTTATCGGCAACAACCAATTAATTTGGTTCTTGAAAAGTCTCCAAGAATAAATCTCACAGAAACAAAAAAAACCTATAAACACCAACACAAAAGATGAAGATTAGGCAGAAGAAATTTTCATTGTCAAAAGCACAACGAACAACATGATCTTGATCTCAAAATGTGCTTCAGATTCGCCATTCAAATGAACATGTCCTTATTTCCAAATGAACTTCTGTTATTCCCTTTACTTTTAGTAATTGAATGTCCTTTGTGTTGATTTATCTTGATTTTTTGCTTCTACTTGACTGGCCACCTATAAGATTGATTAGTTCATCTAGGTTATACTCAAGAGAGATAGTTTAGGACTTAAGGCGTAGAAGTGAGATATATCATACTAGTCCCAAATTTTAGATTAGCTAACAGAGGGTTTGTTGATAGAATAGAGATATTGCTATCGCCCTAATTTAGTCTGAAGGAATTACCTGGCCCACGAGCTTTCCCGAATCCCGGAGCTTTGAACCCGCACCCGAACCCGAACTTGGACAGAGTTCCTGCAAGAACAAGAACAAACAAAAGCTGTGATAATTAACAACCTTAAACAGCCAAGAATCCCGAAGGATTCAACTCACGCAGAACCGGGTTCCTAGAACCCGGGTTTGCGAATCCTCTCAGAGTGACTGAGGTGTCTAAGCACGCACACTCAGTTACTGACAAAAGAACGGGACACCTCTATTTATAGTGACAAGGGTGTCACTAAGAAAGGTAGAAATATCACCGTCATTGTTGCAGTCATTATGACACCAATCAACAATAATAACTGATTTGATTCTCTTAATCAAATCAATCACATATTAATGTTGATTTGTTTCTGAATCAATCCGCATCAATCACATATTAATGCTGATTTGTTGACTTTCTGCTTTCCTTAATGCCGTCGGATTTAGTAATCAGATGATCCGGTCCATCGATGGCGGATCCGATTAAATATTTCCAACATTGTCAAATTAAGGTTGGTTCTTAAACAATATTTCCATTGATTAGTAACAATAGATTGAATGAATTAGTGAGAGATATATATAATCGATTTTGACTTGAGAGAGTGTTTCGGTTGATTTAGAGTTCATGAAGTTCAATGGTGAGAGTTAATCCTATGTTTAATTCATCGATTGTTAACACTTCTTACATGTTTTCCTTAGTTATTTCTTAAATATAGTTTTCGAAACCCGTTTTCTAAAAGAATTTTATTTTTTTCATGAAATCTAAAAAAAGTGAGAATTGTATTAGTTCAACTGAACTCATTATCCTATTGTTTGATTAAATTTCTAGATAAATCTCTGTGGGGCGATATTTTTATATTACTCTGCGATTTGTGCTCTTGCCGGTGAATACTTATCAGTCAATTAAGAAATAAATTTTTCATTGATTTTCTTTAAAAACTTTATTATATATATATATATATAGAGAGAGAGAGAGAGAGAGAGAGAGAGAGAGAGAGAGAGATATTATGTATAGTTTATTGCTGATTATTAAATATCATTATATATATATAATTAACACGCAAAACAGGATAACGTACAGAATTTCGAATTAAATAAACACTAGCTAGGAAACAATGTAAGACAAAAGTGTGCTGAAAAGGAACAAAATGTGCACAAAATTTAAAGGAAGCTCATGAATGAACATGAAGTGGGGTGCCTTATTCACTAAATCCTGCAATTAAATTAACTAAACATATCTTCTTATTCTTGCCTTTTGTGTTTGTCACGCAATTATATGAAGTCACGATTCACGAGTCACGATCGATGTTGTTAATAAAATGTTTGATTAACTTCACACAAATGAATTGGATCAATCCGTAGTTTTTGCAACTAATTTTTAATTAGCTTCTTTTTATTTGGTCCCATACTCATATTTTATCAATTATATTAATTTTTAAGCTCAAAATATATTCATTATGGATTACATGGATTGGTCGGAGTAACGACACATTAAGTTACCACAAAGTATAAAATGAAAAAAATATCAATATTAATTTTTAAGCTCAAAATATATTCATTGGGGATTACTACATGGATTGGGTAAAGTAACAATACATTAAGCTGCCACAATGTATAAAATTAAAAAACTATCAATAAAATTTTTTATATTCATGATCCTCTCCTCTAGATCTCTCCTTGCACTATTACTAATAAAAATTGATTATTTAAATTTTATATATGTTATGTGGAAAGAGTAATGCAGGTTTATATTTGAAAGTAATGGATGCACAAGAGGGGGGTGAATTGTGCTACCAAATAAAAATCAAACAATAACAACACAAGGGTTTATACTGGTTCGGTCTTCCTGACCTACGTCCAGTTTTCAACCACCCAGGTTGAGTTCCACTATCCCCAGGTTTTAGAAACGGGTTCACCTGGAACCTTTACAACCGCAAATTTTGGACGGGATCACTTGCAACCTTACAACCTCAAGTTTTACTCAAGGCTCACTTGCAACCTTGCTAACTAGCTCCCCCTTACAACCAGCAAGGGTTCAACCTTTACAAATAAAGGATTTTCTAAACTTAGTTCTCTTCAAGAACGGATAATGTTACACACTTAAGTACAATCAATGCTCTTAATACAAGAAGAGACTTAACCACAAAGAGTACAAGATAAGTAGATGAAAAGAACTCTCAATGAGTTAAATGCTCTTTCTCTTTTCTGGGCAACTTTGAATGCTTGAAGGATTTCTCGGTTTCTCACTCTAGCTTTCTTCAAGATGTCAAAGATATTAGTTGTCTTCATAAATGAAGTTGAGCTTGTTTATATAGTCTTCAAGTATTCTCACTCTTGGTAGGTGGGTTAGCCGTTTGAATATGGTCGTTTTTCCCAAGTTACCGTTTGCCCATTTAATGCTCCATTAATGCTTAGCAGGGTTGACTTTGCTTTATCTCTGGAAAGTAGTTCTGACACCTCTGCTCTGTCAAAAGCATTCTGACACTGCACTGCTCTGAACGTTCTGACATTCTGATTGCTTGCGGAAGCAAGTCACCATCCGGAAGCAACTTTACTCAGTGTACTGCATTTTAAACGTTAGTCTTAACAATAATAGCACATACTCACATGCAGTGGGAGTTCACTTAGTCTAAGGGAGTTCTTTTCCATCCGGAAGCAATTCCACATCCGGAAGCACTTTCACTGGACGTTGGGTTATGTTCACAATTTACTCACTGACGCTCAGTGTTATTCATACCAACAGCCAGCGCTAGTTACTAACACTACTACAGATTTTCTCTATACCAGCGCACCTTTACATGCGCTTCAAAAAAAGCGCTGGTAATTTACTCCTATACATGCGCTTTCAAGAAGAAAGCATAAAGCGCATGTATATAATATACTAATACATGCGCTTTATAAACAAAAGCGCATGTATAGGACTCAAACCTATGCATGCGCTTTAGGCGCATGTATATAGTGCATCTTTACATGCGCTTCTTTAGGAACGGCGCATGTATATGTTTGTGGTCTATACATGCGCTTTAAGCGCATGTATATATTACAACTTTACATGCGCTTTAGCCCAGAGAGCGCATGTATAGTTTTTAATTAAAATTATATTTTATTGAACAATATATCCATGCATAGGATGAATTTATATGTTAAAACATGTATCATACTCATGTACATTAAGTTCATAATTCACCTTTTTCCTTATTTCTTTTCTTTCTTTCTTTCCTTACTATCTTCTCTTCTTTCTTCTTCATTTTCTACATACTAAACCTGACCTCCCCCTCACAAACCCTAAAAACCTAAAAACCTGATGCCCTTCATTTTCTTCTTCATTTTCTTCATTCTTGTAATACCTCCCTCCCAAACCCTAGTCGTCGCCCTTCTTCTCTAAATTCCACCTTCCTCCTTCCTTCCTCCTTCCTCACAAACCCTAAAAACCATAGTTCTCTCTCACTTCCTCCTTCCTCCTTCCAAACCCGACGTCTCCCTCTCCCTTCTCCCAAAACTTTCATTGTTCAACCTCCTCACTTCTTCTACAATTTTCGTGCCTCCTTCCTCACAACCCAACAGCTTCATTGCCTGACCCTCCATTGCTATTTCTTTTCCAGATCTCCCGTGCTTATGCGTTCGTTCACCTTCAATCCCTAGGAAATCCTAAACGAATCAACCCTTGTTAGCACGAAGTAAATGAACTAATTGCAGGTGAGCAATTTCAATTATTTCATCCCTATTCTTCGTTTGGAATAAGGCTATACATCACAAATGAAAGGTTTATTCTCTTTTCTGGCTGCTTTATGTTTCACTGCAATTCCTCTTGCTTGTTGTTTTTCCGACAAATTCAAGCTTTTTGTTGATTTGTTGCGATGATCAAGCTTTCATGTTGTGGGTGTTGGGAAATTTTTGAGATGAAGTGAAAAAAGTTATTTTTTTTGTCTTTGAATTGATATTATTCGAGACCTGAGTTATGAAAATCTGTATTCCTGTTCGCCTTGAAATATAAAGCTGAACATTTGAGTCTTGAAAAAAACCCACTGGTCCTTTTTGTGTTAGTTACATACAAGAAGGGAAATAATGAGCCTTTAGAGTGTTTTCTGCCTATTAGGAAAGTGTACTATTTGGAATTCAGTGAATTCATATCAGAAATGGGAATTTGATTTTTTTTATCTGAACACTCTTATTTCTCTGTCTGCATGTTGTTCCAAACACATTTCAGTGTTTGAAGTGAGCTGAGATGCAAAAGTTGGGATAGAAGTTCATATAATCCGATTTGGGAAGAGTTTACCAATAGAATACACTATTTCTTTGAAGTTGTTCATTTAATCCTCCCGTTTCTGCTCAAATCCAGATTTGTCCTTGGATGGTCCTGAATGAGAATCATAGTAGCAAAGACACGTTATTTTCCATATAGACCTTGGTTAGAATTTCCTACTTCTCTATTATTAGTTTCTGCAATTGAATGAAAGACTTTAGAGTGGACCGATTGATGGGTAGTTTGAAATTGATGTTTTGCTTTGGGCTGAAGAGCTTCATCTCCAAATCTGAATTTTTCTATACAGTTATGATGTTAATAGTTATGCATATGTAGATAATTGAATTTTTGGTTGTGGTGGCTGTTATGTTTGGTTATATTTATTATTGATCTGATTTTGGACTTGACTAGGTGATGGTAGAGCTTGATATTTGGGTACTTTAGAGAACTGAAATAATGAATTAATCTCAGTATGTTCTCCAAGCTTGGGCTCTTGTCAATCATTACTTGGGAGCTGTTTATCCAATCATGCTGAAGGCAGTGTATGTGATGAACAACTTGCTCATCCTTAATTACTCAACTTTGTTCAATATTTGAGATGAAGTGTTGAATATATAATTTCTGAACTAACATTTTTTTCCTTTGCAGGGCCATTCAAATATCACCATTTGCTAACTGATTGGCAATGAGTATCCCTCCTCACATCAAAATTTTGATATTGCATTTCCAGCTAATATGCGCTTTCAACTTCATTTCTTCCAGGCAAACTAAATTTTTACTACATGCTGTATAATGAATCTATCACTACATATGTCTTATAATCAGTTTTACCATGCACCCTTTTACGTGGACAGCTTCTTAAAATTCTTTTTTTTTTTCAATTGTTCTCCTCCTAACTTCAAACATACCTTATGCTTTTGGTGTGCACATGGGTTTTATTACATGTTTAAAGGCTGGATGAAGCTTATTGTCTCATTTATTATTACATCTGCAGGATTGAAGATTGGTGCACATTAATTGAAGTGATTTCAGTTGTGCTTTAGCCTGGAAGGAAGGCACATACAACATTCTTGTATATTGAATTGTTAGTGTGAATTGTTAGTGTGTAAATTGAATTCGTATATCCCTACATTGCTTGAGGCCTTGAGGCAGAAATATTTGGAATTGAAAACGATGGTGTTGCTTGTTCACTTGTGATATCTTATGAGTGGGTTGAATAAATAATTAGTTTCCTTGAGATGAAAATGTGCCATGTTGCTTTACTTGCAGAAAAATTCTAAGAGATTTGACGGAGGCGTCAGTATCAGGAGCAGGATTATCTATAATAGCAGCCCTCTCTATGATGTTTTTATTTGGAATGGTCAGCATTTATTTCCATTTTCGTTGAAACATTCATGGTGTGTATATCATAGAACTTGGTGCAATTAAATGTTTACTGCTATGCTTCAAAGCATTCATCCCCATGATGTCTTTGATAAAGTGGTTTTGTCAAATTTATTTCTTACAATTGGTTGTCAAAACTTAATTGATCCATATTGTGCAAACTTAACTGCAGGAATTAAATAATTATTTGGCTACCACCACCTCTACATCAGTGATTGTTGATAAGAGTTCTGATGGGGACTTTTTACGTATAGATTTCAATATCAAGTAGAATCCAAATCAAGCATCCTCCTTGTGTTTCTCTTTGACATGGTATTTTCCCCTGCTATCTGCTTGGACATCTTGGACATATATCATGTTAAGCATTCTTGTATATATATATTTGTTTCATTTATAGAAGGTTAGTTTTTTTGAGTTTATGGAGAGTTTTAAATTTTTGGTTATTCCTCTTGTTTTTGCTGATTTTTGTTTGGAAGGGGAATTGAGAATCATTAATGATTATTGTTTCTATGTTTTGATTTGGGCTTATTGTTTTATTTATGAACTTTGAGAGTGATGGTATTTTATTTTCTCTAGCTATACTTGTTATGTGTCATTCTCACTGTTAGTCACTGTTAGTGTTGTGAGTTTCTGCTCTTTTTTTGTTCTTATTGATTATTGCTCGAAATCTCATTTTTCTATATAAGACTTGCCAAAATGCTAGTTGATGATTTTGGAATATTTATTTATCATATCTCTTTCG
The DNA here is from genome assembly GCA_029929735.1 of Mimosa pudica. Lineage (NCBI taxonomy): Eukaryota > Viridiplantae > Streptophyta > Magnoliopsida > Fabales > Fabaceae > Mimosa > Mimosa pudica. The sequence continues at coordinate 4,806,505 of JAKELP010000017.1, read as the reverse complement.
AGTTTCACGTTATAGTGCTTAGATAAATTACTGATTAGTTTTGTTTAACTAAGCAAGAAATTAATTATTTGAGAATTTGACATTTAGTTATTCTTGTAATTAGGTCAATGGGCTTATGATCTGTTTGATTTTTTGTATTCATTGCTCGCAACATTTAGTTATTCTTCTAATTAGGTCAATGAACTTGATGAAAATGGGCAACTGCACTATAATACAATTTTGAAGCTTTTGCAAGAGTGGTATTATGAGTTTTAAAATTCTTTATTCATTGCTCACAACTTTGTTTTACTTTGTTTTATTCCATCATCAATGTAATGATTTCTATGTAATTCTTCAGGTCCTGTTGTATGTTGACATGAGGGTTAAGGGTGTCCCACTTAAGGTAAGTGTATAGTCACAGTGAGTATGTTCTTCTTCAAATTCAGATTTATTTTTAGTTTGGAAAATTAGAATTAACTTTTTCTGTCATGGAGGGCTATTTATACCTATCATAGGATTATTTCTTCAAAATCAGGGATATTTGTTTTATTCCATCATCAATGTAATGATTTCTATGCAATGTGCTTTGTATTTACAACCTTTACTAATATTACTTTTGGTGATACATTATTTGGATTGCATGCTGGTTGGTGTATGTATTACCCCTAAATAGTGTAGGGAGAGATGTAAAATAATATAAAACATTAAAAAAAATCTATACATGCGCTTAAAGCGCATGTATACGTTTAAATAGAGTTTGTGTATAACCTATACATGCGCTTTAAGCGAATGTAAAGGTATATATACATGCGCTCTTTAAAAAATGTGCATGTATTGGTATGCATATACATGCGCTCTTTAAAATAAGCGCATGTATTGGTATGAATATACATGCGCTTTCTTGTAAAACAACGCATGTATAGGAGTACCTATACATGCGCTTATAAAGCGCATGTAAATCCTTTCCCGGCAACGACATTACCAGCGTTTTTAAAGCGCATGTAAAGGCCAAAATGAGCGCATGTAAAGGGGTTATTTTGTAGTAGTGTATAAGCAATCAGAAGCAAATCCACTGGACGTTGGGTTATGGTCACTGGCGCTCAGTGTTATCCATACCAACAGCCAGCGCTAGTCTTAATACAATCGGAAGCAAATCTACATCCGGAAGCTTCCTAACTTAGTCTCAAGGATTTTATACACTAATGCTCTTAGACTGAGTTATGACTTAGTGATATACTTGTTGTCGCTGGGGGATGAGACGTTCATCCGCGAGCGCCAGTCTTAGTCCATCCGGAAGTAAATCCACATCCGGAAGCACTCTTACTTGGGGTTCTATAGTAACCTAATATTCTCTAAGTGTTTGGCTTGTTCTTTCATATTTTAGTCTTCATCAAAACTTAAGATTCTAACATTCTCCCCCTTTTTGATGATGACAAACTAAGTTATCTAATTAAGTTCATATGAAAGAATTAAAAGTGACAGTTAGATAACACACAAACAACTCAGATAATTTATCATTGAAGAACAAAAGATTACACGTTGGAATTACAATAACAGATAAAATTCACAAGTAATCTACACTATGCAAAATGAACTATGCATGAAAAATGAGAAGAAAAATTTCTAAGGTAAAATGTATGGGGTAGAGTGGGGTTTAAAGCTGATGTCTCTTTTTCCTCTCCCTCTCCTTTTGTCTTTCCTCATTTTCCTTTTGAAGCTGGGCTAAGTGGGCATCCTTGACATTCTGGTCAATCTGAGCAATTATCCTTTGAAGCTCTTCCTCTTCCCTCTCCCTTCTGAGTCTCTCAGACTCAACGGATTCCTCAAAGGCTTTCTTCATATTTTCAACTTCTTCAAACCCAGGGAACCCAGTTGCATCCGAGAAGGGAGTGACCTCGCCATTGGGATAATGGACAGCCTTGATCTTCACATTCCATACTGGGAAGTTGGGGTCCTCCTCAACTTCCTGGGCTTTCCTTTTCCCTTTGCCTCTGCTTTTTCCTTTGTCCTTGCCTATTGGTTGGGTAGGCTTAGCTCTTGCTCTTTCAGCATCTAGGCAGGCCATCTGACCAAATGAGATCTTGTCCATGAACCCATACCTCTCGAACTCTTCAGGAGTCATGTCCTCAATTTCCAGCTTGACTTCCTTCAGTATCGGAATGACATGTGTCTCTTGAGAGGATGACTGAGTCTTAGGTACAAACTCATCGATGGAACCTCTGGCTCACTCACAGCAGACGCAGTAGAACTAGTACTCTTGTCGGCATGCTTTCTAGCAACTGCCTTCTTCCTTGATTCGTTGTACTTGACTACTGGTGGAGGAGGAGCATAGGTTGGCTCAGAAGGAGGAGGAGCAGAGGTTGGTCCAGAAGGAGAAGGCATTGGCTTGGCTATGACAATTGGTGGATGATTAATCCTCTCCAGCCCATACTTCATCATTATCTCCTCAATTAAATTTTGGGCAGGCTTACAGGATGGAGGCTCAGATGATGAAGACTCTGGCTGTGGGATTTCTTCACGTTGCTCATACAACACCATTGCCCACTTGGACCTTTGCTCATCCAATCGCTGTTGTTGCATAAATCGGATGGCTTCCCCTCTGATCAGACTTTCAGCACCACCCAATCTTTGAAGATCCATGCCTCGGCGAAGAGCAGCAGTGATGTCTTCATCGAGCCAGAGGGATGGTTGACTCAGAACATCCCTTGCTTCCATGGTATGGCGAAGGGCGATAGCAACATCTCTCCCCTTTTTGTCATCATCAAGGAGGGCGAGGGCCAGGGAGGACTGAGTGGGTGAAGAGGAGGGTGAGGATTCGGGCGAGGATGTGGGTGTGTTGTGGTCTGGTAAATTAGGAGGGTTTGGGAAGAGGACTGTGTTTCGTTCGAAGAAGTCGGGGTGGGTGAATAGCCCATCGAAGGGGTAGGTGGAGGAGTAGGTGGCGGGTTGTTTAACTCTCCATGGAATAGGGGGTTGGTCTCGGAGGAAGTAGGTGTGAAGTGGGTGATTAGGAGAGGTAAACCCAAGGGATTGGGCTATGGTGGGTTGAGTGTTAGGAGGAGGATTGGAGGGCTCTGTGGGGCTGGGGGGTGGTGAAGGGTTTGGGGAGTTTTGTGGAGATGGGGAGTTGTTGGAGTTAAGTGGTGATTGGCGAGGGGAGTGTTGGGGTGAGTTTTTGAGTGGAGTTTTGGGATGATGGTTGATGGTCATTGTTAGGTGATGTTTGGGGTTGTTGGGTATTCTGAGGAGGAGGAGGTGGAGGTTGGTCATTTTGTGGAGGAGGAGGTGGAGGTTGGTCATTTTGTGGTTGAGGGATGTGGAAATGATTGATGATAAGGTCTAACTTAACCTCGACCCTTCCTAGGCGATCCTCGATGCCCTGGATCCTCTGTCCTTGCTGCTGAAGGGCTCCATCATATTCAGCTCGGAGAGGGGCCAACAAAGTCTCAGGCAGCCTTTTAAATATTTCCTCTCGCAGCTCTGCCATCATTGTCCTTTGTGCAACAGACAACCTTGGTGCTCTGCTTGGGCCAGGATGAGAGTCTACCTCTTGATCCCCTGCACCTGATACAGAGGGGGCTGAGGTATGAGAGGCACTGCCTGCCTGAGAGCCTGAGCGAGTGGCCTTGGTCTGCTTGACATACTTTATCCCCATCTTGCCAATGTTAACTGCGCTGACAGGTACGCACTTAACATTCTCGTTCTCCTCAGTGGATGTTGACTTGATCAAATTTTTCTCCAGGAGGAAGGCGATGACAGTGGGGTAGGGAAGATAGCCAGACTTTTGATTGTCAATCCACCTTTGCAACTCTAGACTGATCAATTGCCCAGGGTTGAGTGGCTGCTCGGAGAGGAATCTGGGGAACCAAGGGTTGTCAAGGAGAGTGAACTCGTTGAAGTTCCCCCCCTTTATGGGTCATCATGCGGGAGTAGACATAGTATAGGAGCCTGTTGGAGTCAGACATCCCAGACACCTTCTTCCCCTTGGTGTCATAGACCTTTGCAAGTTCCTCCTTGCTGAGTTTCTTAGGGAATAGCCATTCATTCATTTCTCCCTCAGGCACCCCCATCAGGCTGTTGATGTCTCTCCAAGTGAAGTTGAAGGTTCTCCCTCTTACTGTGGCAGTGAAGGTGACTCTTCGAATCTGATCCTTCTCATTCACCTTCTTATATTTGACCTTGGAGGTGAGGGACTGGCAGAATACCCGCAGGACGTTGACGTTGTATTCCTGGTTGATCCCCAGCCAGGGCATGTATTTCTCCAGAAATGGTCTCAAGTGTGGAAACCCTAGATCATCTATCTTGTCCAGATCTATGAACATCTCGGTGTTGAAGTAGGGTTTTGTAGTTTCAAATTTGGAGGAAACAACCTCCAATGGCCCATCTCTGTAAACACGAGGATCGTCATACTCCTCTACTCTCTGTCTTTTGGATGGGGATTCCTCTCTGAATTAAACCCTCTTCTTACCCTTCTTCTGCAACCTTTTTCGCTGTTGCCCAGATTCCCCCGAGTGTTCTTGCTGGGGTTGCTCAACATGCCCAGACTGTTCTGGCTGTTCTTGGACTCGCTCACTTTGTTCTTGACTTTGCCCAGATTTCCCAGAAATTTTGTGAACTTGCCCAGATTGTTCATGTTGTTTTCTGGATTTCCCAGATTTCGAGTGCCCCGATTTCCCAGTTTTGGACTTCTTTGTTGTAGTGGCTATCTCAGTGTTGGGGTTTGTCTCATGTGATCCGGCCATTTTTGTGTTTAGGGTTTTTAAGTGGAATGAAATGAAATGGCAGAAATGTAGAAGAAGAAGACGAAGAAGACGAAGAACAATATGATGAACTCGATGAATAAGTTGAGAGAGTTTTGTGGGTAAGAAATTTGTGCAAGTAAAAAGTAAAAGTGAAAATGACTTCCTATTTATATGCAATGTCACAACGGGTAAATGCTCATAATGACTCTTCATAAAAGCATGCGTTTGTTCATTTGGTAACGTAAACATTTAATTGGAACGGCGCACCTTTTGGACACGTGTCTCTTCACATAGTCAGAGGAAGGGCACAACTTTCTGTGTGGGAAGATGAAACGTTTGGTGAAGTGACGTGTCTCTTTACCCAGGCACTGGCGCTCCCGCTCACTTTGATTTATCACACAGCGCCAGCAATTGCTCATCCGGAAGTGGTTTTGCTTCCGGTTGGACTCACTTAAGATTTAACATTGTGGGGGACCTGCAAAACTAAAGATTGGCACTCCGATGCCTAAGTTAGTATAGTTGCAGGTTTTAATCAATTAAGCACAAGTTTATTTTGAAGAATTAAACTTCATTTGGGTTTACCATTCCCAAATCACCTCTTATGAATGTAAATTGATCAACCCCCAGAGGCTTGGTGAAAATATCAGCAAGCTGATGCTGAGTGGGGACAAATTGCACTTTGACATCTTTCTTTTGAACATGATCTCTGATGAAGTGATGTCTGACATCAATGTGCTTTGTCCTTGTGTGCTGAACCGGATTCTTGGCGAGGCTGATAGTACTTGTGTTGTCACAAAGTATGGGAGCCTCAGGGAATTCCAAGCCAAAATCTCTCAGTTGGTTCTTCAGCCACAACACTTGGGCACAACAGCTTGCGGCAGCAATGTATTCTGCCTCTGTGGATGATAAAGACACGCAGGTTTGCTTTTTACTAGCCCAAGAGACCAGACAACCACCAAGGAAGGCACATTGTCCACTGGTGCTCTTTCTATCAGTTTTATAACCTGCATGGTCAGAGTCAGAGTAAGCCCACAAGAACTCTTGGTTACCTCTGGGATACCAAAGACCAAGCTCTTGTGTTCCCTCAAGGTATCTTAGAATACGTTTAACACATGTTAGATGTGACTCCTTGGGGTTGGCTTGAAACCTAGCACACATGCCTACACTAAATTGAATGTCAGGCCTACTTGCCGTTAAATACAGCAGGGAACCTATCATTCCCCTATACATGGGCAGGCTGACAGATTTACCCTTTGCATCAGCATCTAGTGCGGCAGTGGTACTCATGGGAGTGTCATACTCCTTGCACTCATCCATCCCAAACTTCTTGAGTAGCTCTCTACAGTATTTAGCTTGGGAGATGAATATGTCATTCTTCTTTTGCTTAATTTGCAGGTCTAGGAAGAACGTTAGTTCTCCCATCATTGACATTTCAAACTCTCCCTGCATAGTCTTAGAAAATTCTTCACAAAGTTTTTCATTAGTTGCCCCAAAAATAATATCATCGACATAAATCTGGACAATTAGCATGTTTCTATCTTTGTGTAGAATAAACAGTGTATTATCTAGTTTGCCTCTTGAGAAACCCTTTCCCAGCAAGAAGCTGCTGAGTCTCTCATACCAAGCTCGAGGAGCTTGTTTCAGGCCATACAAAGCTTTCTTTAGCCTATACACATGTTTAGGATGCTTGTGATCCTCAAAGCCAGGAGGTTGTTCTACATAAACCTCTTCTTTGATGTAACCATTGAGAAATGCACTCTTTACATCCATTTGATATAATCTAAAGCCTTTCATGGATGCAAAGGCTAGAAGAATCCTTATTGCTTCGAGTCTAGCGACTGGAGCAAAAGTTTCTTCATAGTCTATACCTTCTTCTTGGTTATACCCTTTGGCTACCAATCTGGCTTTGTTCCTTGTTATTTGACCTGTCTCATTCAGTTTGTTTTTGAAGACCCACTTGGTCCCAACTATGGATTGATGAGACGGCCTTGGGACTAGTTCCCAAACTTGGCTCCTTTCGAACTGGTTTAGCTCTTCCTGCATGGCAATAATCCAGTCGCAGTCCTCAAGAGCTTGTTCAACTGAAGTTGGTTCGATCTGAGATAAGAAGGCTCCAAACTCAACTTCATTTTGAACCTGCCTTCTGGTTCTGACACCAGAAGAAACATCACCAAGCACTTGATCAAGAGGATGATCCCTGTGATGTCTCCTAGCTGTTGGCAACTGTGCCTCATCAGGCACTGTCTGCACTATAGGCTCATCACTGGGTTCATCTTCTTCTTTGAGATTGCTTGCTGGTGTTTCTTTTGGTGGTGAAGATGATGATGGTTTTGGAAGGTTTATCATCCCATCATCTTCTGTGGATTGTTCCCATGTAGGAGTTTCATCAAATACAACATGCATAGATTCTTCTACAGTTCTAGTCCTCATGTTGTATACTCTGTAAGTCTTACTCCTAAGGGAATACCCTATGAATACACCTATATCAGCTTTTGGATCAAACTTACCCAAATTTACCTTTCCATTGTTATGCACATAGCATTTTGATCCAAAGATTCTGAGGTGGCTGATGTTGGGCTTTCTGCCTTTGTACAGCTCATAGGGGGTCTTGTCCAAGCCCTTGCGAACATAGGCTCTGTTAGAGATGTAGCAAGCAGTGCTCATAGCGTCCGCCCAGAACACTTGAGAAACCTCTTTCTCATTGAGCATGCTCCTGGCCATCTCAGTCAGAACCCTGTTCTTCCTCTCGACTACACCGTTTTGCTGAGGAGTTCTAGGAGCTGAGAAGTTATGATCAATACCATTCTGCTCACACAGCTCAGAGAAGCTATGGTTCTCAAATTCTCCTCCATGGTCTGTCCTTATGGCTGTGATTTTGAGGTCTCTCTCATTCTGCACTTTCTTAGCCAGGACAACAAAGGCATCAAAAGCATCTTGCTTAGAGGCAAGAAACATTGTCCAAGTGAACTTAGAATAGTCATCCACCACCACTAGAGCATACAGGTTTCCACCCAAACTCTTCACTCCCGCTGGCCCAACCAAATCCATGTGGATTAGTTCCAAGGGCCTGCTGATGGAGACTCTCTTCTTGGTCTTAAACGAGGACTTTGTTTGCTTCCCTCGCTGGCAGGATTCACAAATATAATCATGCTTAACCTTGAAAGATGGAATACCTATAGCTAGCTCTTTCTTAATCAACATGTCAAGTTGAGTAAAATTAACTAGGTCTTATATTTAGGACCAGATGGAGTATTAATTAAGAACAATTCGACCAAAATTGCATCTTCAGTATGTTAAAAACATCATGTTTAATCTATCAAAACCAAATGAATCTAAGGATTTGTCAATTCTACTATATTTGGTCTTTATCATAAGAGCCCAAAATTTGAATTAAGTTAATCCAAATTATAAGAGTTTACCTAACATTCTCTTATTATTCAAGAGTTTTTCTTTATTTGCTGTCAATCTCTTTCATGCTCATTAAATGCTCATATTTTTCTCTTTTGATAGACTCACTATAAATAATGGTGATATAGGAAAAAGATGTATATTCCAGTCTCCAGACACATTAGATTACTTTTACATTTTTTAAGAAACCGGATTTTTTTTGGACTGAATTAAGAAACCTGATTTTACGGCTGAACTTTTATAAACGAGAGCAGAAAGAGTATCGATTATTTAAATACAAGTGTTGATGAACATGGAAGTTTGGTCACAATCGTAGGCGACATAACTCAAACACAACACACACACACACACACACATATCAGCAAACTAATGGACCCAAAATCATCCAAAGCCACAAATTAAAACGCAGCCAGATGAAATGACAAAAGTAATCTAAGTGCAAGGATGAAATTGCGAGTTGAGCCATTTTCACGAGCTTTGTCTTCGTCCCTCGCGATAATGAAATGCTCATTGAAAAGAGCGATGCATATCACGAAAAAGATTAGTATTAGTAGTTACCAAACAAAATCATTAGCGGCTAAACGTGTCTAACACTTTACTAAGTACAACTCTCCCCCTAATCCCCACTTGATGACATGGATTTCTAGCCACAATTCACAACGAAGCAACAGCGGTCTCACAAAAGTTACTCAAATTATCATAATCAATACTACCTCCGGTCCTAAATATAAGATCTAATTGACTTTTTTTTGGAGAGGTTAAGGTTGCGAAATAGGCTATTAAATCATGACATATTTGATATATTTTTAGATTATACATTAGTTTATAGGTAAAATAAACTAATCTAAGGGAAAAATTTAGGTAAATCAATTTATAATTAACTTATTTTGCTGTTTTATAGAATTTTCTAAAAAAGTCAATTAGGTCTTATATTTAGGACCGGCTGTAGGGAGTACTATCTTGTAAAAAAAGTTTCAAACAATTTAACATAATTAAGAAATGGTAATTTACTTATTGCATATGTTATAATAAATTTCTTTTTTTTTCATTTTTATTACCTCTATTAATTTAGGATCTGTGGGAGAGAAGAAAATAGAAAAAATTGACATATGAGTGTTCAGTAAGTCTTTCAACAAATTTCATGAATAAGCATCAACCACAGTACAGTAAATTTATATTGTGAAACAAGATATTCTTTAATAAGTAACTTGTAATATGGAAACGGGAAGTAAGTCTTTTCTAATTTATTCACATATATGAATAAAAATATCCAACAATGTATTTTTTTTCATGATATTATAAAGTGATTCTTATTAATACTTTTTACTAAGAACGAAAAGTTCCAATACCATGCATCAATCTAATTAAATATGAGTATATATAAAAATATTTAATACGAATGCTCCTTCATTATGTCAAGTGTCTTCTATAAAGAGCCAATAGCACTTTTTAGAAGATATGCGCTGGAATATGGCCATACGTATAGTATCTACTCATTCAATCCACATATATCACTTCTAAATACTTTCCGTTATAAGAATAATGGAAATTAAATGTGTTTAAGTCATTAGTTATATATGTCTCAAAATAAAATATTTTTCTTATAAATAACATATATTTAAGAGCAAGGAAAAAGGCTACAGACGTTAACTCAGATTTCAAGTCTTTATAGAGTAAATTGTAACAGGGGAAAATATTTGAAAAAAAAATTAATGGCTCACCAAGTCACTAATATAATTGATTTCTTATATAAAGCTCCAAGCCCTACACTTAGCATAATGGTATATTTTACGAAATAATCCAAATATATATTTATAACAAATTAGTCATTCGAATCAGGAAGCTGCAAGTAGTTTCGATGTGGCTGATTGAGCGAGTGTGACGGATTTAGGATATGGGAATGACATCGGTTACATAGGAATCAATGTTGGTACTTAATTATACTACTCACACAAGAAAATTTGTGAAGGATTCCCAAACAAATGTCTCATCCCGTATATATAATTATATACGTACACTTCAAATTAATAAATGATTAAATTATTGAGTGATAAATAATGTAAACATAATAACATTTGTTAAAGTTGAAGTGTGTGAGAACCGGAGACACGCAAGAGGTGCAATTAACATTAAAAAGAAACCCTCACATCAAAAGGAAGTATCAACATCATAAAAAGTCATAAATTATGAATAAAGTGTTTTATTATCAATTTTTGTGCAATAATATGATAATTACTTAAAGTGGAGAGTAATATAATATGAGAAATTTAATTAAATTTTTTTTCCATAGAGAAACTTAACATTCCCTCAATCCCAGAATAAAAGTTAAATATAAGCTAATGTTGTGTGTGTTACCATTTATTTATTGATCACATTGGTTTTTGAAGATTTGATCACATTAATTACATGCGGCAGATGAGATGGGACCTGTACTAGTTATTATCAGAGGGCTTACACATAGTATTATATATAAAAAAAATAATATCAACAAAATTTGGGCAAAGTTATATAATTTAGTTTTTCATAATGTGTAAAATCAATGTCTAGATCCCTACTAAAGGAGGTGCTATAATGTAATACTACCTCCAGTCCTAAATATAAGATTTAATTGACTTTTTTTGGAGAGATTAAGGTTGCGAACTAGACTACTAAATCATGACATATTTGATATATTTTTAGATTATACATTACTTTATAGGTAAAATAAACTAATCTAAGGGGAAAAATTAGGTAAATCAATTTATAATTAACTTATTTTACTTTTTATAAGATTTTTTAAAAAAATCAATTAGGTCTTATGATAAGAACCGGATGGAGTATAATGACTGGTTTATACTTATGAGTAAGTTGAAAAATAAATTTTTCGTTAAATTTTAAATGTAAATGATAGTTGAGTGACTTAGCTTGTCTTGATCTTAAATGCATAAACACAATTCATTTTATTTACTAAATTTATTTATTTTCAATATTATCCATAATTTTTTTCAATAATGTTTTTCCAAGATTATCCATATTAATTAAATATATATTAAGATTCATCAAGAGGGAAATTCTAATTTACATAATCAAAGGTAATAGTTCCAAAAAAATTAAAAAAAAATTATTTTATTTAATTTGAAGTATAATGTCTTTTAAAATTTTGAGCACAAAGATTTTTCACATTCCTCAATAAGTACGTTGCCAAGATAATACAACTTAAATACTAATTATATAATTTTATGAATAAAAGCTAATTTAACTTGTTCTTTATAATCTCCACTTACGAATTCATTATATAATTACTACGGATTCGGATGAGAGAGAGCATATAAAAATGAGGTGTCTTTTCTAGGATATACGTTTTTTATAAAAAAAAATAAAATGATATTAATTAGAAAAGATTAGAAAGTTTTAAATACTATAGCCTTTGGTAAAAAAAACTACTATATCTTTTTTTTATCGAAAAAAACTACTATACCCTAACAAAGGAAAGGCATTGAATTGATTTGCAAAAATTAAACAAATCGTCGAAAGCAAAGAAAAAGGTTGAATAAGCAAGCCAACATCTCTAGCAACCATGTGCTTAATTGTGGGAGTCCAAATGAGGAAGTCAATGTCAAGCTTTTGAACATTGTAGGCTGTGAAACTCTCCATAGATATGTCTGATTGATAGATCCAACTCAAAACAAGTTAAAAGCAACTTGGTTAAAACAGATGGACAGGAATTTTAGTACGCTTCCAATTGAAAGTTTGAATAAAAATCCTTTAAAACATAGTAATATGTGATAGTGAGAGGAGTGATGAAGCTTCCATTTCATGACAAAAACATTCCATTGACATGCATCTATAAAAAATTTGGGGAGAGGAACATTTATCCTAAGGGTGAGGGACATTCTTCTCCTGGAAATCAAGTGCAAAGAAAGCATCGCGACATTCGACTAGGAATCTCTAATAATATTTTGAGGATGAGGGATACAACCCCTACGAGTTGATTAGTTACATTTCCTCCATATTTAAAAGAAGAGAATGATGCTTTTGAAGAAAGCCTCATTGTCCTTATTAGAGATAAGGAAAGTACTTTAACTAAGTTAGCAAATTCTTGTTTATCCATTATTCTGTATCTATTCTGTATCTATTATGATATATCTTCTATGTATTACGGTTATTCATGAATTTAATTGGCAGAATATATAATTAACCATTAATTGAAACAATGGATTTGATTATGAGTTGGAACTTTAATTTCTGAATTTCTTAATTACTTCTTTTGGTCCTAAATATATCATAAAATTAATTTTCTTTTGTAGATTGATGAAATCAAATAAACTACCACATTATTAGTTAGTTTATAAGTAGATACATCAAGTCTCTTAAAATGAACTTCATATTTATGACTAGAGATCGAACATATATTACTACTTTTTTATTAAATACCGCTGGTAATCTGAAGCTTATTGGCAACAGGATAATCCAAACTCGAGGGGTAGAAGTGCTGCCCACATAGGTAGGGTTGTCCTCTCTCTCAATGAGAGCACTCCCCGGAATTTGAACACACATTCTTATCTTTATAGAGGTTGAAGTCCTCTTACCAGTTTAACCAATTATCCATTGGTAGAGCATATATTACTACTACTCATCACATATCATATGCTGTTTTCTATTACTTTTCAAGTGTGACAATATAAGAATGACTTTGATTTTAATCATAAAATCTTTTGTTAATTATTTAATTTTTAGTTTTCTTTACGTGTACCATATATCCCACCTAATTTTGTATCGACTATATATATATATATATATATATATATATATATATATATATATATATATATATATATATATATATATATGTTACTAATGTTACAATACGTATTGCACTAAGTCATGTCAACCATACAAATTATGTTCTTAAGTTCTTTTTCATAGATGATGCCTTATATTCTATTTACAATTAATTATTTAAATGCAAAAAATTAAAATGAACCATAATTTTGCATAATCGATGATATCATTGCAGTGCATTGTCTTAATATATATATATATATATATATATATATATATATATAAATTAAAATAAAAATAAATTTAATTTGCTCTCAAATTCTCAAAATAATATGTAAAAGAAAAGAAATATAACAAAATTATGGGATGCCATATGGGCAAAATGAGATAGCGAATAAGCGAGAATTGGTAAAGTGTGTTGGGCATTATACCAATCTTGAAACTGATTGGACTTACTTATCGATCTTGCCAATTCATCTCAGTTCATAGAAGAAAATGATTGATATTGATATTTCATATTTTATCAATTATGGTGCCTTTTTTCTCCAGCTAAGCTTTCATGCATTTTCTCCTTTCTCTTTTTTATGTCTTCATTTTTGGAAAATCTCACTTTTCTCATTAAGCTAATTGTGTAGATCTATATATGCAATACATATATACATGTACACACACATTATAGCTTTTGTGATGTGTTATACATGAATTTCTAAAACCCTCCTTTCAAACCATTCACCAACAATTCATTTAATATAAAGTTTGAGTAGTCTTCAATAGCGTATTGATCCTAATAGAAAAGAAGTTTTGACTATTTAAATATGAAGTTCTGAATTCTAATACTTGTAAACATTAAAAAATATATTTTAAAAATTATCCCTGGCTGAGATAATTCAACCAAATAGGCATGTAAAAAAATTGGAGCCTTCTTGCAAGATCTAAACATTGCATTAATATTCAAATTCAAAGTTCGTTTCAGATAATTAATCGGATCGAGTGTACTCCTTATTTCTTCTAATAGAAAAATTAGAATTTAATTTATACATCAAAATAAATTTTATCCTACGAATAAACAAATTGTTAGTTAAACAGCTAATGAAAATTGAGTCATATGTGTATTAATATGCGCCTATTTTGTTAGTTAAACAGCTAATGAAATTTTTATTTTTTTGCAAATAACCACCCTACAATAATAATGTTCTAGTAAATGATGAGATGCGTTATTGTGCTAAAAAAGATGAAATGCTTTATTATTTGCTAACAAGGTTTAATCTCTCTAATACAGTACAATTCTCTCGTGCGTAATGTTGAGTGATTACATTATCTCAAGATTTGATAATAAGTTTTTTTTTTTTTTTTATCTTGATAAATGCATAGAAGTGGAAATCACTAGTTATGAAGGTTTGATAAAATGAGAGTATTTCAGACCAAAAAAAAAAAAGATCAAATGAGAGTATATGTAAATTAATGGAAAAGAAATGTAAAATCATATGGTAAACTCGAACGACCAATTTATGAAAGTTTACATTTATTAATATATGTGTTTTCATTAATATTTAATAAATAAAAAAAATACAAAAAGCAACAATAATTTGAATATATTATATTTTAAATATAAATATTTGATATTAAACATTTTATCATTCGTACTTTTTCAAACACAATAAAAAATCTCTATGAAATTTACATATAAATTCATTGAATACGATCAAATAAAAAAAGTGATGAGATTTATGTAAGTTAACAATATTTTCAATAAGGTAACAACGTAAAAATTATCAATTCAGTGTGTAAAATTAGAGTTTTTACTAAGTTTATAATCCGTATAAATTTAAGTGATTCATGACACATTATTATTATTATAGTTAAATGAAGCCGTAAAAACAGAAAAATAAAAGAGCCAACTTGAAAGTTTGAAACCCATAAGCATGAGCAATAATTTGTTATTTTATTTAGATGTTAATTTATCATATGAAATAGTTTCGTACAGTGGAGAAACTATATTTAAAAGAGTAGTATAAGTATAAAATTAATCCATACAATAAGCAATCAAATTACTTGGTATCTAAGTGAACATGACATTACCATAACTACAATTTTTATGTGTACGATGATATTCATCGATTGACAGTTTTTGATCAAAATCGATTGACAGTATGACACACAATATTTATGTGTAATTGCAAAGTAATTGTGGTCCAAGTTTATAAGGTATCCATTTCGAATAGGTAACTAAAATGAGTAGCAAATTGTATCAAAAAAATGAGTATCAAATATCAACTGTCATATAATCATATTCATCAAGAATTCCATTAATTAAATGAAAATTTAATTATTTTGTCATTTATTGTGGAAAATAAATAGAAAGTTTCTGTTTAATTATATTGATTTTAAAATTAATTATTGATTGCGGAACCTTGATTTTTCTTAAAAAAAAGATAATCCAACAATCATTATCACGCTATATTATATTTTTACCGAAAATTATGGCTTTGCCATTCTCATTCATCAATTACAGCTATCTAAATCCGACATCCGAGACCTGAAAAATCGGACATCGGATTTATTTGTTTTCTTATTTTCTTACTAATTCTAAACGTACTATTTAATTTATAAATATAAAATTAGTTATTTTCTCCATAAAATATTAATTATTTATAAAAATGTCGCTAATTTATTTGAAATACCCCATTTAATCATTATTAATATTAATATGGATGAATACTTAGGAAATAAAATATATTGAGATTTTAAAATAATGAAATAATCCTTGACGTGTTGCATCCTACATGTAGGGTATATTTTTTTACTAATAGTCAGGGTATCCTTTCGATCAAGATCTGGATCTTCTTGAGTTTTTGTTCATGTACTGTTAAAATTTTCAAGGGTTAAAGTGTGGTTTTGTTTCTGGAATAACTTTTCGAAATTGTTGGATACTCCAAAGTTTTTCAAAGAACAAATTTGTTGAAGTGATCAAAACATAGCAGTTTTATCTCATGTAGATAACAATGTTAACTATCAACATAAATCTGTTGGATTGGTAAAAAAAAACATAAATCTGTTGGAGAGGTTGCATTTTTGCTCCCATTTAAAGAAATTTATAGGTATTTTAAGACTTAAAAAATATTATATGGTGTCAGACCTACTTTTGAGAAAACTATACTCTACAAGTATTTTTTTTTCTCATAACCTTCTTTTACAATAAATATTATTAGTTTTTGTTTACAATTTAGATCGAAGAGTTTGTTCCTCATTTCCTTGTAGATATTCAATGTTTGTAGTGATTATTTTTAAGACAAATTTATACATTACTAAACCATTTTAATCAAAGGATGGTATTGACTAGGAATCACGAGTGGTATTAAATTTGTGACCTACCACTTGTAAAAGGTTTTTTACCATTGGCATATGAATATTTATATATGGGTTGTTAATGTGTGAATGAATTTATTACACGTGAGTAATTACTGTGTGTTTGGGAGTGAAAATGAGAGTATACTATATTAGTTGAAAACGCGTCATCAGCTGGGTTCACACTCAGCAAGGCCTATGCTATAAAAGAACTCTTTTCCTTCTGACATTTTTATTTTGGCCAAACTCTCTGACATGTAAATAGTATAGGGTTAAAGATCAATTTGGCTAACAAACAATTTTCAATGTATCAATTTGACCAACAAACAATAAATCAATAAGTGGTATCATTTTGGCCAATGAACAATTAAAATGATTCATTTTGGCAAGAAATTACTAAAATACCTTTTAAGACTAAATTAATATAATTTCTAAATACGTGAGTATGAGTAATGACGTGGTCAGTGAAATGGGAGATGACGAGTCTCCAAGGCTTCTTCTACTTCTCTCTCAGATCATACCCACTTGCAGAAGCCGTCGCCGGAGCTGAATCCTCCATCGTAGTCGCTGCCATGGCGGCGGAGGAGATGTGGGACCTCATGTGGCCGCCCAGAGATCTGCCGCAGGCGAAGCTTTTGTTGCAGAACTTACACACGTGCTTTCCTCCATTGAAGGAGGCATAGCAGATCAAGAATGGAGAGAAGAGTGAGGAAGGTGCAAAAAATCAAAGGTTTGGTAAATTTGGAAGAGAAATATTAATCAAACCATAACAACCATGCTGCTACTGGTTTAATTTACCTTCACCGGTGAAGGACGGACGGAAAGAGGGAGGAGAGAGGGAGGGGTGGGGTAATTTTTTATTTTTAAAGGTGGGACCCACATATTCTGAAATTATAGTATTAATTTAGTCCTAAAGGGTACTTAAGTAATTTCCAGTAGCTTATTGGCTAAAATGAACCATTTTAATTGTTTATTAGCCAAAATCATACCACTTATTGTTTGTTGGTCAAATTGATACATTGGAAATTGTTTGTTGGCCAAATTTATCTTTAACCCATTAGTATATATCCTCATAGACATGTCAAATTTATTTATGAAAAACATTTTAGGTTGTCTTAAATCCATAATATAATCAGAATTTACTCGATACCAAGTTGACATCATGTTTGTATAAAAAAAAAAAGTTGACATCATGTTATTATTATGCATTTATGCTAGTTTCCCGTACTGTACATTTAGATTTGCACAAATGTTTAAATGATTGAAAACTACTGTTGCATTAAGATGATAATATTTCTGGAATACAATTGGGACATGATTTTGTAATTAACTTTATATAGCCGGATAGGTATAAATTATTAATAAATGTTGACTCGTCATGTAAAAATGTAGTAGAGTAATTTAAATATTTTAAGACGTCTGGATTAAGCTTCTGAAAAAAATTTGAAAAAATTCATTTTTTTACAGCAGAAAAATCATTTAGCTATAATCTTTTAATGGTTTCTTTATTAGTAATATTTTTTATACCCTTCCGTATATAATATAATAGCCTTTGAATGGTTTTGGTCCAAAATATAAGAACTCACAATATATTCTCTAATCATTTAATGTGATTATTCATATTTTACCCCTAACTCTCTTTCATATTTATAAATATTTATATGTTTCTCTCAATTTTAATAGTATTATAATAAATAGGAACAAATGTAGAAAAAAATTTACTCCAGATGTCCAACTAATTTTTACATGTTTTATTAAAAATATCTTGATGAATGGACTATTATATTACAGAGGGAGTATCATGTAATTTTGATATATCTTTTTTCTCGAGAATTTTAATATTTTACGGAAATAACCATATAAGGATATACCATTGTGATACTATATGAATCCTAAACCTATTTTTAAATTTTTTTTCATGAAATGTTTTTAATTTTAAGAAAATTATTCGGCGTCGAAAGTGTGAGCTGGTTTCTTAAATTGGAACTACAGTGATATAGTTAAGCACTTAAGCTACCATCTCCCCATACAATACGTGGGGTAGCACACATTGAAGGTTGAGTAAAAGGTCTTGCCAAATCTTTAATTTAGATTAAAATAAAATACTCATTTGCTTCAGCCTAAAATGAAGAGAGAAGATTAATTTTTATTTATTAGTTGTTTTATTAAAGGGCAATGACCCTATTTTACACCTAAAGTAACCACCCTGGACCATCCATCAGCATAAACTAACAGGTGGTACAATATTACACCCAAAGTAATCAAAGTGGTCCAAAAATACCCAACCGACGGTCTCCAACGTTGACCGTCGGTTGAGGGTATTTTTGGACCATTTTGGTTACTTTGGGTATAATATTGTACCACCTGTTAGTTTATGGTGGTGGATGGTCCAAGGTGGTTACTTTGGGTATAAAATAGGGTCATTGCCCGTGATTAAATTATATCTTACTAGTTTATTAGAAAAGTAAATTAGTTTTGAGATAAAAAATAGGGAAAAAGATAAATAAAGTCTTCCCAATTGATAAAAGAACCATTGAAGTTGCTAAATTATAAAAAGGACAAATTGGGTCATAAGTACCTAATACACGTTAACAAATTTGTGAGAAAAGATTCAAATGTCCTTAACAACTTGAGATTGGAGAGGGTGGAGTGGGAATCAAATGATGTGTTTTGTGAGGGCGGGGTAAGTGTGTGTTTTTAATGGCATTTTATCTTCAATTTTTAATATTCAGCTGCTGTATTGGATTCCTATCTTCTCACCCATTTCTACAAGAATTATTCAGTTCAAAAAAATGTCTACAAGAATTAGATAATATGCTAGAAATGTCTACAAGAATTATATAATATGCTAGATGCCTAAATATAAACATATTAATTTAATCGCACGATGTCTAAACAAAATATATTCAATTTTATGTATATAAAAAAATATATTCAAATTTATCAAAATTAATTCAAATTTAAATTATATCTTGATATTGACTACTAATATAAATATAGTTTTTTTGATGAAATAATATAAATATATTCTAATTAATTCAAATTAACCTAAATTAATGATGTTAAATTATGGTTTATCACCCATTATACTTTTTGTGAATTAAGTTAAGAAAAAATATTAAAGGACTAGATTTAACATTTTTTTGCTACATATTTTATGTATGATTAAAGGGCAATAACCTTATTTTACACCTAAAGTAACCACTCTAGACCACCCACCACCATAAACTAACAGGTGGTACAATATTACACCCAAAGTAACTAAAATGGTCCAAAAATACCCTCAATCGACAGTCTTCAACGTTTGACCGTTGGAGACCGTCGGTTGAGGGTATTTTGGACCACTTTGGTTACTTTGGGTATAATATTGTACCACCTGTTAGTTTATGGTGTTGGATGGTCCAAGGTGGTTACTTTGAGTATAAAATAGGGTCATTGCCCTTTATTAAATTTATACATTTTTATACAATTATATTATTCATTCGTTATTATAATACTGACTTTTTTATATATCAAACAGAGGTAAATTTAGGAAGTTAATACATTTTAGGAAATAACTATTGAAGTTTAGTATTTTACTATTTTTCTTGCTCCGTATGAAATATCCTAATAAAGTTGTACTCTTAGACCATAAATGTCTTTAACCAAAATAAAAGACCATAAATGAAGGAATTATATGATTAATTACAGATATTAAAAATAATTAAGGTAACTTTTTTGATATACTAACATACGTGCATGTTGTTTTGTCTACATTGCCTAATACTCCCTCCGGTTCTAAATATAAGACCACTTTTTTAGAAAATCTTATAAATAAGCAAAATAAGTTAATTATAAATTGATTTACCTATTTTTTTTCCCTTAGATTAGTTTATTTTACCTATAAACTAATGTATAATGTAAAAATATATCAAATATATCATGATTTAATAGTCTAATTCGCAACCTTAACATCTCCAAAAAAAAAGTCAATTAGGTCTTATATTTAGGACCGGAGGTAGTATAATGTAAAGATCTCTCCTCATACCATATGTATTTAGCAAGGATATTTCGAAAGAAATACATAAAACTTTTTTGGTGACTGGATGAAGTATGGTTATTTATTTTTGTTATATTATTTTGTTGTGACGGACTGATTGACTGATATATTGTTTTTGTCACTACTTCATCGAAGTAGTTTTTTTGGAAATAAATTGGAGTATTTGTTACTTTTTTTGTCTGAATATTTACTATTGTTATTTGAGTTTAATTTGTATGATAGCAGAGGAGAACGCGTTATTAATTACGACACGAGATGGCCTATTTAATAAATTTAAAACTAAAAATAAGAATAAACCAATCCTTTTTCTCTCTTTTATCTTCTTTTTCATGTTCAAAGTATTTTATTTGGGATTTTCCCAATTTTTTACACTTGAATAATTACTATATAAGTGTTTGGGAGTGAAAATGAGAATATATGGCTGTTGAAAACGCGTCTTCAGCTCGGTTCACACTTAGCATGGCCTATGGCTATAAAAGAACTCTTTTAATTTCCTTCTGATATTTTTATATTGGCCAAACTCTGACATGTTAGTATCCTCATGGACATGTCAAGTTTATTTACAAAAAATTTTTTATGCTGTCTTTAATCCATAATGTAATTAAACTTTACTCGATACCAAGTTGACATCATGTTATTATTATGCTAGTTTCCTGTATTGCATATTTAGATTGGCACAAATGTTTAAATAATTGAAAAGTACTGTTTCCTTAAGATGTTATATACTATTTTCGGAAAACAATTGGGACATGATTTTGTAAATAACTTTATATAGTCGGATAGGTATAAATTATTAATAAATTTTGACTATTGATTGACATAAATTTAACTTTATACGATTGGGACATGATTGATATATTTTTTTCCGAGGAATTTTAATATTTTACGGAAATAACCATCTAAGGATATGTCATTGTATGTGATCCTCTAACGAATCCCTAACCTGTTTTTAAATATTTGTTTTTCAAGAAATGATTTTAATTTTAAGAAAATTATTTGGCGTTGAAAGTGTGAGCTGGTTTCTTAAATTAGAACTACAATGAAATAGTTAAGCTACAATCTTCCCATACAATACTCGGGGCAACACACATTGAAGGTTGAATAAAAGGTCTTGCCAAATCTTTGATTTGGATTAAAATAAAATACTCTTTTGCTTCAGCCTAAAAGGAAGAGAGAAGATTAATTTTAATTTATAAGTTGTTTTATTAAATTTTTATATGAGTATACAATTATATTATCCATTCGTTATTATACTGACTTTGTTTTTATGGGTAACTATGTTATATATTAAATAGAGGTAAATTTAGGAAGTTAATACATTTTAGGAAACACCTATTGAGGTTTAGTATTTTTCTAACTCCGTATGAAATATCCTAATAAATTTGTACTCTTTGACCATAAAAATAGGAATTATATGATTAATTACAGATATTAAAAATAATTAAGGTAATTTTTTGTTATACTAACATAGTGCATGTTGTTTTTCCTACATCACCTAATTTAATATACAGATCTCTGCTCATAATATATGTATTTAATTAACAAGGAAATTTTGAAAAAGATTCATAATTGTTTTGGTGACAGGATGAAGTATTATTATTTATTTTTGTTATATAAATTTGTTGTGGCGGACTGAGTGACTGAAATATTGTTTTTTTTCACTACTTTATTAAAGTATTTTAAATTTTTGGAAATAAATTGGAATATTTATTTGGTACTGTTTTTGTCTGAATATTTACTATTGATATTAAAGAGTTTGTATGGCAGAGGAAAACGCGTTATTAGGACATGAGATGCCCTATTTTATAAATTTATAAATAATAGTAATAAGAATAAGAATAAACCAATCCCCTTTTCTCTCTTTCCTCTTCTTTTTCATTCCATGACTCAATCCTATCATCAAGTTTATTGCCTTTTTGTTTCTTTTTTCCCATTATTCACCACCCACTCCCTCCCTACTTTCTTTCTATAAGTATATATATTGCTACTCTCTTCATAAATCAACTCAGATTCTTATGTACGTTTAATGCTCTTTCCTTTTTATTATTTTGATATATGCACAGTCTGAAATAAAAGTGATTTTATTAAATGACCAATTAAAAAAATTTAACATTTGCCTATCCCCATTAAAATTTGGACAATATGGATCTTATATTACAATGAACGTTATTTACTAGTTTACTAGATTATAAATAATAGAATTAATATATTTTATTTTGTGGGTTTCAAATTTTAAGTTATATGACTCTTCAAGTATTGTGGATGAATAATTTTTTGTATCAATAGTTAAAAAAAGGAGCAATGTCAAACCAGGAGCATGCAATGTCACAGTAGGAATTAAAATGTTAACTATAAATGTTAATTTTTCAATAAAAAACATTAACATTTTAAACCACTTAGACAACTTTGCTTGTTTGATAACACTTTTAGTATGAAGAAAACACCATGATACTCTATTTTTATAATTTTTGGGACAATTGGATCTTCATGTGTGTCCATATAGTATAAGCGGAAACTTAAGTCATTTTCATAAGTAAAACGAGGGAGCTTTGCGTGTAAAGTTTAGACCCAATTATCAAATAAAATCCACCCATTTAAATTCAAAAATTAGAATTTCATTCAACTCGTAAGACTATGATCTAACACAGCATGCTCCGTAGCATCTCTAGTTTCCTTTTCCCTCACCTCAAAAATTAAATAAGATTACAATTTTACATATTTGGAAATGCCAACTCACTCATTAAATAAACAACTAATATATTGACAATTTTAACCCTTCAAATTTATATAATTTCCTAAAATGAACTCAATGACCTAAATATTTCCTAATAATTCCAAATTACCCAGATATTTTCCAAAAAATATGAATAATGTATTATTATAACAATGGTGTATAATATAATATAATATAAATTATGTGTGTATTGTAATTGAAATATCAACCCAATCACTAATTAGACAACTGAAATATTGACAAATTTAACCCCAACAATCCCTTAACCAATTCAGATTTATATAATTCCCTAAAATCAACTCAATAACCAAAATATTTTCCAACAAATTCAAATAAGCCAGATATTATTTCCAAAACACATGAACAAAGTATAAGTGTGGACAATACAATACAGTAATTAGCAGAGTTAGCACTGATTGTGAGAGTGTAAAAGCAGAGTGAGAGCACTTAAGTACTGAACAACACACAAAGTAAACCAAGATTGAAAAAAGCCCAACTCTCTTCACTCACTCCCTCACACTATAAATTTGCTCTTCTTACAACCCAACAAATCCACCAACATTCTCACTTCCTCCCTTCTCTCCCAAAAACAAAACTCTCTCAAGCCATATGAGGATCCTCTCCTCCCTCCTCTTTGTAAGCTCCCACACACATTGCTCCCACAAATTAATTTCACTAATCTCTCCCTTATTTTCATTAATGTCTCCCATTATAACTAACATTATCTCTTTCTGTTCACACAGGTAGGTTTCGTTTTCTTCGTCGTCGTCAGTGATGTCGTTGTTTCTATCTCGAACAAAAGCCCATTCACACCAAAGGCATTTTTGATCCGTTATTGGGACAAAGAGATCCGCAACGGCCTCCCAAAGCCCAACTTCCTCCTCAACAAGGCCTCGCCGCTGACCGCGATCGACGCCGCCACCTTCGCGAAGCTCGCCGCCGGCGACGCGCTGGCCACGCGCCTGCCGGAATTCTGCGCAGCGGCGAATCTCCTCTGCGCGCCGTCCCTCCTCCAGCCCTCCCTCCAGAAACACTCCTCCGACGTCAACTTCGCCGCCTACGCCGACAAAAACTTCACCAACTACGGCACCGACCGCGTCGGCGGCACCGACGGCTTCAAGAATTACTCCGACGGCGAAAACATTCCGGTCAACGACTTCCGGCGATACTCCCGCGACTCCACCGGCCACAAAGATAACTTCCAGAATTACGCCAATTCCGGCAACGTCGTCGACCAAAGCTTCCACACTTACGCCGCCGGAGCCACCGGCGGCGCCGGCGAGTTCACCAAGTACGCCGATTCGAGCAATGTGCCGAATCTTCAATTCAGTTCTTACTCCGATCAGGCCAACGGGAGGGAGCAGAGTTTTTCCGGTTACTCGGAAAACGGCAACGCCGGCGACCAGAGTTTCACGAGCTACGGCAAGAATGGGAACGGCGCGGAGAACGAATTCACCGGGTACGGGACTAATTCGAACGTCGCCGGGTCGGGGTTCTCGAATTACGCCGAGACGTCGAACGCCGGCGACGATAGGTTTGAGAATTATGGGGTGAATATGAATAATCCCACCAATAATTTCAATAATTATGCTGCTGGTGGGAATGGTGCTAAGGAGAGTTTCACTAATTATAGAGATCAGGCCAACGTGGGGGAGGATAATTTTCAGTCTTATGCTAAAGGGTCTAATGCTGCTGAGGTGGATTTTACTAATTATGGTAAGTCTTTTAATGTAGGTAGTGATAAATTTACAGGGTATGGTAAAGATGGGAATGGACCAATTATTGGGTTTAAAGGGTATGGTGTGAATAATACTTTTAAGGAGTATTCAAAAGATGGGGTTACATTTAGTGGGTATACTAATGCTAGTGTGAGTGCTAATCCTTTGAGTACTTTGAAGTCTGATTCGAAGATTAATAGTGATTTGGTGAAGAGGTGGGTTGAGCCTGGGAAGTTTTTCCGTGAATCTATGTTGAGGAGAGGTAATGTGATGCCTTTTCCTGATATTAAGGATAAAATGCCTAGGAGGTCTTTTTTGCCGAGGTCTATTTTGTCGAAATTGCCCTTCTCTATGTCGAAGATCTCTGAGCTGAAGCAGATTTTTAAGGTGTCTGACAACAGTTCGATGGATAAGATGCTTGTGAGTTCACTGAATGAATGTGAGAGAGCTCCTAGTGCTGGTGAGACCAAACGGTGCGTTGGATCTGTGGAGGATATGATTGATTTTGCCACTTCTGTTTTGGGGCGAAACGTCGTCGTTCGGACTACTGAGAATGTGAACGGGTCAAAGCAGGAGGTGATGGTGGGCCGGGTCGGGAAGATAAATGGGGGTCGGGTCACCCAGTCGGTTTCTTGCCACCAGAGTCTTTTTCCTTACCTGCTTTATTATTGCCACTCGGTCCCCAAGGTTCGGGTTTATGAGGCGGATATACTTGACCCGAAGACGAAGGGGAAGATCAACCATGGTGTTGCCATCTGTCATTTGGATACTACTGCGTGGAGTCCGACTCATGGCGCGTTTCTCTCGCTCGGGTCGGGTCCGGGTCGGATTGAGGTTTGCCACTGGATCTTTGAGAATGACATGACTTGGACAGTTGCTGATTTGTAAACGGGTCATGGAGTTCGGGTTGGTGATGGGTTTCTATGATGCTTTTAGGCTAAGAAACTTAGCTTAAGGCAAGTCCTTGGAATTTTAATTTATATATCAAATATTTTAAGTTATTTTAAATTTTATTGTTAGTTTTTCTTTTTTATCTCTCCATAGAAAAGTGAGAAGTCAAGTCAGGCCTCAGGGTTAATATTTACACTATTAATATTTTATATATTTTGATTATATAAATGCTCAGATAATGGTCATGCATGAGCGTGGGTTTCTCTGTAAAAGTGTCATCTTTTTTGTGTGTTTTTTATTTTTATTTTCCCTTTTATCTAATGGGTTCCCTAATAATTGGAATAATGGGTTTGATCATGATATTCTTTACTTTCTTCTTCATATGCATATGTATGGTATTTTGTTTGTGTTAGTTTGGGTTCAATAATTGTGTGAACTGATTAGACGCACACACACATAAGAACACACACGAGAATACATTCTGTGAACGATGAGACAAAAAGGAGAAAGATGATGGAGATTCTATGGGCTGAGAAAAATTTCATGGGGAGAGAAAGAAAAAAATATAAAGAGAGGAGAGAGAGGAGTAAACATTAGCTAACAGAGAATTGGATTTTCCACAAATATACAAAGCCATGTGAACAAAAGGATGAGGTGGTCCTTAAACCACCAATTTTGTGCTCTCTTGTATTGGTGTGAGAAGGTTCACGAGACAGCTATTGTTGGCCAATGTCCAAAAACTATTTTCTACTATTATTTTCCTATTATAACTATAATATATGATATAGATATAAATATAATAATGTTCGGTTGCATTGGCTTCAGTTCTTTGATGAACTCAAAAATTGAGGAGAGATTGCTGACTTTGTTGCCTTTCAACCCATCTCTAATCAAAATCTGCTTCTATTAGTGTCCCTCTAGTCCTAAATGTCTGTCTTGATCATAAATTTATAGCATATTTATAATTTTACCAACTTTTTTCTCTATTTTCTCTTATTAATATTCTCTTAATAATAAGACAACAATAATCAAATAAGAGGTGGAGAAAAGAAGGAAGGAACAAAAAAAAATATGCAAGATAAACTAGCTTGAATAAATTTTTTTTATCCAATCAATTTAGTAAACATGTCTTATATTTAGTTATATATATTTATACGTTATGAGGATAATCTTATTAGAAGTAATAATTGATTAATTAATAAGGTAAATTTTGATTAATCGGACAAACTATTCAATAATTTATTACTCCTCCCATTACTAAATACTACCTCCGGTCCTAAATATAAGACCTAATTAACTTTTTTTGGAGAGGTTAAGGTTGCAAATAAGCTTTTAAATCATGACATATTTGATATATTTTTAGATTATACATTAGTTTATATGTAAAATAAACTAATCTAAGGGAAAAAATTAGGTAAATCAATTTATAATTAACTTATTTTGTTTTTTATAGGATTTTCTAAAAAAATCAATTAGGTCTTATATTTAGGACCGGAGGGAGTATATAATATCACTTTCACATTTCAATTTATTCCTAAATATAATATCACTTTCTAGTTTTTCTCAAATTGTTTCTTAAATTAATCTTAATAATGTTTATATTTGATAACAAGTAAGAGAGGAGAGTAGGGATAAAGGATTATGGTTATGATAAATTGACCGGTAATATCATGTGTAAACAACAAATTTAACTAACATCTCTAATCTAATAAAATTAGGGAAAATGATCTTATATTTAAAAACTGAGAGAATATTAAATTACCCCCAAGGTGATCAAGTCAAAAGCAATCATTCAAATTGTGGTGAATAATTGAAAATGAATAAACTCAAGATAAATTAAGGGTATGTGATCAGATTTCTTATTTTATAAAACATTATGCAAATGATTGTGGGTTTGATATGTAACTCTGGTATATATGAAACTAATTTCGGTGAAAAATTCAAAGGTTTGTGAAATATTAGTCTAGGTTGGATTATATATGAAATAATATAAGTAATTGTGAAAGTAATTAATACTTATTTACTAATTTTGTCTTGATAATTATTTGTTAAATGCATCTTGCCGTGCCTAATGCTTCATGGTTTTTTTATATCAATTTTAAAAGAATATTTATTTTACTAGTAGTTTTAATCCATAACATCGATTAGTCTCCAAGGATCATATAACACATAAGCCACCATAGCTTCTTCAATATACCAAAAAATATACTAATAAGGCTGAGTATAATAAAATGGGCTAGTTCATTCTTATATTACGAATTGAAGTTTAGATTCCCATATAAGATACCCACATTTAGATTTTCATGATCATGTCTTAGATTTTCCATGATCATATGTCTTAAACTGTAAATAGTAATAACTAGGAAGATAGCCTAAAAGAATGTATGGAGGTATAAAAAGACAGAGAATCCTCTATAATACGCTCTGGTATAACATTCCAATCTTTACAAAATGGAGTTAATAAAAATAAAAACAGAGAGTTGCTAAATTTCACTCTATCTTGAAAGTGAATAGTGAAGTACAGAGAGTTGATAAGCCAAACAAAACAAACAAAAAAGTAGTGATCCACAAATGATTGAACAAGGAGGGGCTGAAATGTGATTGTGAACAATTCAACACACACACATGTTCCTTATTGGACAAACTACTTACTACTCTTGCCTTTCTTTTTTATTTTTTTTATGAAGAATAAATTAATTCATTTATCTTTGAAATGATTTTTTTCAATTCTTTAAAAAATTATTTAATTCACTTTATTAATTATACTAATTTAATCAGAAGATTCATTCACATCAATTATATATGTTTGAGTCAATTAACAAGCTAACTTATGATGAAAGAATTAGCATCAAACTAAAATAATACAAGTATAAATTCATGTGATTATTAGTTGGAGTGTAGTTATCATTTTCTATGAAATATTATTGTTTTGCCTATTTTATAATATCTAACATCTTGTTACGCTTGGTGGGTTTTGGAAAAACTAGGCGAAAATGATTTCACTCATTTTCAAGATTTAATTGAGTGGTTTTATATTAAGATAGTTAATTTAAAAGAGAAGTGGCCTTTTAAGGATTAAGGCTACATTTTAGTACATTTTTAGCAAAAATTAGTGGATATAATTTTGATTACAATAACATTCTTTTTTCCAATTTTACTATATAACAACAAGAGCTTTGAAATACCTTCCCCCCTAATATCCCATCACAATATTTCGAAAGACAAAAGGAAAAAGATAAATTCTTAAACAAGAATTTACCTTAAATAAATATTCTACTCCTGGTTATTTTATGGTTGGCATCCATCCAAATATGAACTAAATCATTGATTTATTTTTGGATTAACTTCAAGACAATTATTCTAATTTGTTTTATTTTATATATTAAGTGAAAATCTTAAAATACGCACTACCCCACTTCATTTTCTAGGGTTTTGAATTTATGAAAATTTACCATCTATCCTACCATATGTTTTAGTGAGATAAGAGAGGCGGGCCGCGGGCGGCGTTGGAGGTTGGAAATCAGGAGATAATCTGTTTTGTACTGGCCATGTCATCCATTTTCTCTTCATACTAACAATAGCCTACGCCACTTGTAAAAGAAATTGAGAGAAATGGAGTCTACTTCAATGAAAAAAGGTACAAGTATTAAGTTATTTGACTTGGGTTGTTGTTAATAAATGAGAATAATTTTGGTCAAAAAAATTAATGAGAATAAAAATTATATTATTATATGACGCTATGAAAGCATTGAAAGTTGAAGCCCTCACCATTGTTTAATTAGTACAACAACAACGAAGATAAATAATATGTTTTAGGAAATGGGGGAAATAAGGGAAAATCCTCTCCCAACTTGTACATATAAGTATAGTTTAAGGGATGGATGCGATCATGCGATCTACTCTATTTTTTTTTTAAAAAAAGTGTTTTGTTATGCAAGTTACTATATTAAGAGCTACTCTTTCCGGATATGAATGATATATATTTACTTAATTTTATTAGATTGAATATATTAATCACGGTAATTAATATGACAAAATCATCCAAAATATGCCAGTAATTTTCTTAATTCCCTCAATCACTCACTTATTTGATTATTGTTAAAGAAGTATCAATGGAGGCAATTCAAGAAATCATTGACAAAAGCTATAAATAAGTCATATAATTAATGTCAAGATCAACTCATAAAATAGGTCATATATTAAGGCTAAGAGTAATAATAAGTATCACTTTTACCCATATTCATTAATTGATCTTAATAGTACGTATACATACATTGGGTATTAAGAAAAATTAAAAGAAAAAGGAAAGGTGAAATAAATTTGAATGGGGAAAATAAATTCTTTTAATTTGAAAAATATTTAATGAACTTAGTATCATTTCTACGTTTTGATGAGTCAGCTGAAAGTTATTTTTATTTTGTAAAAAAAATTTATCTTGTTCCAAAGACGGATAAAATTTTACAAATGGAACTTTTCTCAAATTTTCAAATAATTTCAAAATTGTAACAATTAAAAAAGAATAATCGATCGAGTAATCTTTGCTAGTCATGAGGGTAAGACAAATTATGAAACGTTGGATGACAAGTGCAAGGATCATGAAATGAATATGCATCAACTAACCTATCTTGGATTCGTTAAAACATTATTACCATTTGCCTCTCAGTCCAGAAAACACAAGCCTTCTTTAATCTTTTTAATCGTCGTTGGTAAAGATGCTCATCATGTGTTTGGTTTCCCTTTTGTCTTATTCTATCAACCCAAACATTTTCTAATATATTTTCTCGTCCCTATTTAATTGTCATCATAAAAAAGCACAAAGATCAAAACTATGTAAGAATGGAGAGCTGTGTAACATATTTTGGAGAGTTTATAAAAAACTAAAATTGTAGTATTATTTAACAGTCCATATATGTATATATTAAATTTTTATTAAAATTTATAATATATTATTTATCAATTAGTTCATGAAATATTTTTAAATATGAATTAAAGTAATATTTTATTTATTAAAATGAATAGTATATCAAATATGTCTAATTTTTAACCCTTAACTCTTATAATAAGAGCGAGACGGAGGGACTAATTGATGAGAAACACTTTTTCAAATGTAAGTATTTAAAAATGAGTGAATTCACTTTAACCCTTTGAAAATTAATGTTAATGACCCTCTCTTCCTAAGTATAAAGTCACTTTGACTTTTTTTGTGAAGGTTAAAGAACAAAATTAAACTACTAAACTATAACAAAATGTCACATGCATGTAATTAGATTATATGAATTTGTAAGTAAAATAAATTGGTTTTGAAGGAAAAAAGATTATTGTACATAATTTAAAGTGATCAATTTTACAACTTTAATTTTAAAAAACAGTTAAAATGACCTTATATTTAGAACCGGATAGAGCCTAATAAATTAACGTTGAAAGTTAACATTTTTAACAATTTTGGGCAAAATTGCTATATGTTTTGGTTACCTTTAGCAAGAAATTTCTCCTAAAAAAAATTCTAGATAATGTTGTTGCTGAGTCTTTACTCTAATTTGCATATTTAACTGGAAATTTAGTAATGATAAATTGAATAAAACATCAATTTAATAAAGACATGTAATGAAAAAACATTAATAAAGACCAGTGTACTCCTGTCCTACTACAGTATATATATCATGCTATTTATATTTTATAAATAAATTATTGTTATTGTTGGATATAGTAACGTTATGAACTACTTCTAATACTATTTGACGGTTTGACCTGATCATTTTGCCGTTTGAAAACATTGAAATTTTGATCACTGACTTTACGCAACGTGCATGTGCAATGTTTTGAAAACGAAATCACAACGGTTCCCATTTTACTATATAGCTAGCTCCATCGATCATGAAAAATTGCGTAATATAGATTTTATTATTAGTTTAACCAAAATGCTTAACGGTGCGATTTAGTTATCTATATAATTTAATACTCGTATATGATATGGTTGATGGTTTTTACTTTTTAGAGTATCCGCTATATATATTAGTGTTGTGCCAAATGATTAGTCATATTCAAAGAAAAAATGATTGATTATGTATCTAACTAACTTCACGTGTAAGAATCCGTTATATATATAGTATTTGTCAAGTGTTAAGTGGTTCTGGGTTTTTTTCGATATAAACAATCTTAAAAATTTTTGCCCATTAATCAGTTGATATTCATTGAATTATATTAAACACCGATTAATTTTGTCATCCAAAATGATGGTGTGATGGAACTATCTGGGGATCTATCCAAGATTATAGTATAAGGAAAAGTGAATATTAGGGTTTACCAAAATGCTTTTTGCTCCCAAATAATGAAAATTATTGAAGGCCTAAAACTTAGTGGAACCTGGAAACCAATACCACTAAAATATCGCTGTCCTTAATCCTTAGTGATTCAACCAAAGTTTCACGCACGTCTAATTAATTATTATGATCATCCCCATAATCATCTATACCTAGGAGGTAGCCCAAGTCGGCGGCTTTAAGAGATTTAAATCAAGTTTATTAATGCAAAATTGCATCACTCTATTCAAATCAGTTCATCATGACATAAGTCACTTATAAAAAGAATATATTGAGCCAAGTATAAGTCATTGGGAAAATCCCAAAAAAGAACTCTTAATATGTAAAAGGACAATGAAGAAACTCAAATTTACATAAGAATCAGTCAGGTCTTAGGACCTGAATTGGGCTTATAGTCAGATGTCGTCCTCCTTAGAATCCACTTCCGATTAACAATACTTTCATGAATAATACCAAGACTATCATATGCATTAACAACTTCATCATAGCCATTAGCATATTCAAAATTTAACGTATTAGAAACTTGTAAATCACTATTAAAAGATATTGTTAATGACTATATTTATACTATTAATGTTTTTCTTAAATTGTTAATATCTATAAAGGTATTGTTAAACGGAATGGTAAAATTGTTAATCGATGAGAACACATCAATCCACAAACGTGCAAGTTGTATAGCGCTATTCAGAGTTTGTTAATGGTTATGTTAATTTTGTTAATGTATATATAGATGGATTTGTTAATACATATGAAAGTGTTATTAATTGGAAGTAGGTTCTGAGAATAGGACATTTGAGTCATTTTGCAATATATCATAATCTCAATTCTGATCCTAGAACTTGACTTGTACTTATGCAAAATTTGAGTTTTTTCTTTGTTCTTTTGCACATTCAAAATTCTTTTTCTAGGATTTTCCTTAAGTTATTTGAAAAGCAATTAATAATTATTTACTTATTTTTTGCAAGCAATCAATATTTGAATGTCCTTTGGCCAAAAAAAAAGAAAAATAAAATATAAGTCCTTGGTAAGGGACATAATACTGGAAAAGTCCCAAAAACTTGAATAATTAAGGTAGAGTCCCATATTTTGCAAAATAATTAAAGTAGAGTCCCAAGGGACTCTACTTAAATTATTTTGGAAATGTGGGCACCACAGTTAATAATATTATATTCCCTCTCTCCTCTCTCCTCTCTCCTCTCTCCCCTCCCCCTTCTTCCTCTTCCTCTTCTTCTTCATCACAACCACCCACCCCCTCCCTCCGGCGCCGCCTCCTCCCTCCGCCGCCGGAAATGCATATATAATTTCCGGCCGCCGCCTCCCTCCGGCGCCGGAGGGGGGCGGCGGAGCCGGAAGGAGGCGACGGCGCCGGAGGGAGGCGGCGTGTGGTTGTGATGAAGAGGAAGAAGTGGGAGGGGAGAGAGGAGAGAGGAGAGAGGGAATATAATATTATTAACTGTGGGACTCACATTTCCAAAATAATTAAAGTAGAGTCCCTTGGGACTCTACTTTAATTATTTTGCAAAATGTGGGACTCTACCTTAATTATTCAAGTTTTTGGGACTTTTCCAGTATTATATCCCTTACCAGGGACTTATATTTAATTTTCCCAAAAAAAAATCAAAATTTGAATGTGGATCCCTCACATTCTCTCTGCCCTTCAAAACCTCATTTACCATGAGTAAAGTAAAAAAAAAATAATTTAGAGCAAATCTAATAATCAGTTACCTATTTTTTTGTTTTCATAAATTAGTTTCTTTTAACTGTTTTAATTTGATAGATTAGTTAAAGTGATTAAAATTATGAATTGAATGAATTTGGTTCGTAGGGGGACAAATCATTGCGTAGAATGGTTGCCTCGCTATATTCACCAATTGAATGTTGAAGTCGTTTATTTGGAAGAATCCCATTTAGAGCATACCAGAGTAGTAAGTTTGGTGTCGGAAAAAATACTGTACCCTGCTCGGCCATAAACCAACGAATACACACACACACACACACTAACTAGCTACTAAAATTGGATTTGAAAAATATAATTTTATTGATTTAACACGTATTTAATTAATAATTAAACCATGTTTTCTTGATACTCTAACGCGAGAATTAGTCTAAACGGATTTTTTATAAAAATTTGAGTAAAAAATTCAATAACTTGAGGTGAAGGAAAATATTACGGTTTCACTTTTTACTGTGAAGTTCAGAAATATATAATTCAAATATATGTATATATGTTTGACACATCTCAAAATTAAACTTAGCTTGCTCTCAGCTACACCCACAAGTGTGTGCGTGCGACAATTTAAGATGTCATTTTTCGTAGCTGACACAGGTTTTTAATACAATTAAAATCTAGTACTATGTGGTATGTACAACAGTTCAACTGTTCAGCTATTCTATGTACAAAAGTTTACACTAAGGTCATTAATATTATTGTTGTGGTCTCAGAATTTATACGTACTCCTCTGAAACTTGATTCAGCCCCCACACAAACACATCGATCACATTAAAATGTCTCAAACAAAACAGACTAACTACCCTAATTTCTTTTGACCTGATATGATAACTACCTTCATTTATCATATAAACATATATAGTACTCCTATATATGTAGGTTAAGGTTGGCAAAAAAAATCTATATATAATTTAAAATATATTTGATTTGTATTAAGTTGTATTTATTACTTTATAACAAATTTTTGGCCAAAAATTTGTTATCACAACTTAAGAAGTGGGGGAAAATTCTCTTCAAATACAGATTTTTTCAGTAAGCTTTTAAATAAGTTGGTCAGTAATGACTTTATATCTTCTAAGTTTGAAGGCGTGATGAGTTCGATTCTACTTATAATCTCATGGGTTAAGTTGGTATATTGTATATCTTTCTTATTTTTAAAAAACAAAGAGAGACCAAGTCGAAGAAAGGGAGTAGATAATAACTACATACGAGCATTATAGGAGAAAAATTGCTTAATCTCTGGAACAAAATTTTGGATGAAAAACCCTACAACGAAACGAACTCTATACACTATGACAACTTTTTTCAGGTCTTCAATATTTTATAATCTCTCCATAATTCAACTTATTTTACGTATTGCCATCTATCATTAATTGCCCAATCTTTTCACTACTGTCTTTCACATGCATGATGCATGATATATCTAATATAATGCTCTCAATAAAAAGGAAGTACATTGGGAAATGACACATTTTCTTTTAAAGAACATAGATAAATTAATCAACCGAAGCTAAGAACCTCCACAATCTCCGTGAATTATTAATTAACCATGCTTTTTTTTTCCAACAATTAACCATGCTTTATTCTTAGAACCGAACCGATGGAAGATAGTATAATACTCCCCATGTAATATTAGTGAATGTCGAGCTTCATATATGTAAAGAAAGAGGGTTTCGCTAGATGAAGAAAATTACTCGTAAATGACAATAATAAATACGCCCTTCATTCCTAAATATAAGATCACTTTAGCAAATTTAGAGATATTAAGGAAGACATTCCAATGAGTTAGGATTACATAAAATTTCCAAAATACCCCTCACCTAAGTTTTAAAAATATTCTCTCAACTTCAAACCACTATTTTATGGGTGAAGAGAGTATAAAGGTAATTTGGGGAAAATCTGAGTCAAATTAGAAAGTGAGCTTATATTTAGAAACAAGTTTTCCTCCCTAAAGTGATCTTATATATAGGAACGGAGGGAGTATAGACATACTCACTCTAGTTCATAATATAAGAGCCAAAATTTGAATAATTTTGTTAGGAGTACAAAATACAAAAGTTCATCTTACATTTTATTTTCATTTAATGTGTTTTTTTTTTACTTTACGCTAACTCTCTTTCATATTCATTAGTGTGTATGTATTTCTCTTTATCATAATAAGTATGGGTATTACTAAAAAAACAATTTTAAATACTCAACTAACATTTAAGTGTTTTCCTAATAAACATGTTTTTATGGCTGGATTCTTATATCACGAAGAGAGAAAGTGGAGTACTCTAGAGACAGATGATGATGAATGAAATAATGAATGTAGTATATATATTATAGAGAGAGATGATGCATATAGTGCTCCCGAGTACTCTAGAGACAGATGATGAATGAAATAATGAATGTAGTATATATATTTTAGAGAGAGATGATGCATATAGTGCTCCCTCTCGTCTGTAAAATAAGAGCCCAAAATTTAAAGGGTTTTGGTCCAAAATATAAGAGCCCATCTCATATTTTATCCTCATTCAATGCATTTTTTCCTACCTTACTCCTAACATTCATTCATATGTATTAATGTTTATGCATTTCTCTTTCTCAAAAGTATCATAATTATGGACATACAATATTGAAAAAAATGCATGAATTGTAAACACTCAACTAACTTTTACATGTTTTCTTAAGTGTGTTTTGAAGGATGAACTTTTATATTACGGGACCAAATAAAGTAATTAAGTAAGGGTGAAAGGTGTGGTATCCTAGAAGAAGGCATTAAAAATGAAATGAAGTTGGAGGAATAGTCTCTGTACAGAGGCACTTGAATGCTTTTCACAAGACAATATTTATTTCTTCACCTCCCTTCTCACCATTAATTCCATTAACTTCTCTCACCAAACCCTCTGCTCTTTTTTCCATTCATTCATTCCTCCACTATAGTATTTTTTATAACCAAATGCTGGGATCATCCCTACCTTGTCTAATTATTCACATTTCTTTATAGTATTATGATGGCACAAAAAATTATAGATAATGAATAGTTCAATTTATTAGAGTATTTATATTTTACTTCCTTTACTCCTATATATGCTACAAATTAAATAACCGCATTATGTATGAAAAGTTTGTTGAAGATAGATTTTAAGTAACAAATTACATCCTCCATCTTGTCCACATTATTAGACGCATACCATGACATTTTATGAGGCACCCCTTTGTCCTATAATATGAGGTCTTTTTAAATGACTTTGTCCCAAAATATAAAGTTATATTAAAATCAAATAATAATTGTGTTTCTCATTTTATAATACATTTTTCTCCAAACATTTTCTCTCATCTTTTTTCCATAGCTACTCTCCCCCTTACTCATTCAATAATGGTAATTTTGAAAGAAAATGGTATATTTCATACACATTCATTATTTATAACTAACTTTAAGTTAACTTGTTTTTAGGAATTTTTAATTTGGTGAAAATAACCTTGTTATATTGTGATAAGGAGGAGCCAACAAAGGTTGGTCCAGTTGGTAAAAATGTTTGACTTATAACTATGTGGTTGTGGGTGAAAATAACCTTGTTATATTGTGATAAGGAGGAGCCAATAAATTTTGCCGATGTGAGAATTTTATTGGTGAGTGATCTATAAAGTACCTCTGTAAGTGCTCATTGAGTCTCGAAGCCTGCCTTAAACCTGATAATCCCCAGGCACCCAATTCACCTATACTTTTATGTATGAAAAAATAGTGTGAGACGAAGGAGTAATATACTAATACATAAAAGTTAAGATAACAAGTGTTGATTTCCAATTTTTTGGTTGCATATATATTAAACATGAAAAAGTGAGTTGGTTAGATGTCTTTCTTGCCATTTGCCAAATGTACTTGAACTCGATCCTTGGGAAGTACCTTTAATCCCCGGAGCAACTTCAAACTAGTCGATTATCAAAGAGACCAGATATCCGGGACATTTACTCAAAAAAGGAGAGCATTGTATAATAAACTATATAAGTATAAAATTAGAAAATTGCATTACTTTTACCAAAATAATTAACTCCACTATGTTTCGTTGTTTTAAGCAAAATGATTTACTACCTCTTATAATGTGGATATAAGTGAGTATTAAAGTTTATTTGTTTTCCTAAATGGAGTATATCCTTATTTTATGGAGAATCGAGACATAGAGATGAACATTTCTTGTATCTGTGTGTATATCATGTGAGGCTAAAAATAATAAGTGATTAATTACCGTTATTTCTAGAAAATTATTACAAAGTGTAACTTATAAACGAATTATTTTATACCCCCAAAATTTGTGACGTAGCGTATGTTTAGGGGCATGAAATATTTACTTTCATTGAATAATGAATAGTATTGTTTATAATGCATAAAGAATATTTTATTTTGCATATTTATACAATACTATTCATGTGGAGCCTTTGTATGTATGAATTTACTGGAATAAGAAAATGAGATATTGTATTGTATAAATTGTGTTTTTCCATGAAATTCAAATTCAAAAAGTAAAGTCAAATTGCTCTCATCAATATGAAAAGAATTGAAGCAGACAAACCAGTTTGAAACTGGGAACTGTTCACCAATGTCATTATGTTAGTCAAATATTTCTATATTTAATTCCTAAAAATAAAATATTATCCCAAGGTAATGTTTTTCCATCATGCCAGGAAGAAAAGGAAGTTTCCATTTACAAGATAATATTTTCACATTGCGGATTATGTTTCGGCCAAGAAAAATATTGCGGTTTAAGTTTTATTTTACTAGAAAAAATTTTGTTTATAAGCCTCAGCTTTTGGGCCTGATCCAAGTTTTCTTTTTGACTTTTGAACAAAAAAGTAGAATGTCAGCCGAATAAGCGGGATGTCAAATATTCGTATTATGGCCAGCGACTTGGGTCCAGTCGATGAACTATTTTGAATAAGCCAGCTTATTTTGGGTGTATGGCTTATTTTAAATAAGCCGGCTTATTTTGGGTGTGTGACTTATTTTTATGGTTGGTTCCGCTTATTTTTCACCCAGCTTATTTGAAATAAGCCAGTTTATTTATAAGCCACACAAGGTAGCTTATTTCTGAAATAAGCCAGCTTATTTTTCTACATGACTTAAAAATAAGCTAGCTTAAAAATAAACCCCCTTCAAAAAAAAGTCATCCAAACATGTTTATATGTCACATGGGAAAATAAGTCACTTTTTTCAAAGTTCATCCAAACATAAAAATAAGCTAACCTAGAGCTTATTTTCCAATTGATTTAAAAATAAGCCATCTTAAAAATAAGCCACCTTTCCACAAGTCAAACCAAACACACCCTATATCTCACATGAATAATCAATATTCGAAGTATTTTAAACTCAAAAAATATTTGAATTATTAATAGAAGAGGTCTCCTGTTTACTGTTATAAAAAAAAAGAGGTCTCCTATTAACTCATTTAGTTTTAAATAGTAGTACTATCTTGTCTTCAACATGATTGCATCTAATATGAGGATATTTTTGTACTTAAAAAAATTTGCACTATCCACGTCTTATAAATAAAATTTATTAGGGAAAATTAATTTGAAGTCCCCCACAAGGGACTTAATACTAAAAAAGTCTCATAAACTCTCCAAATTAAAGTAGGGTCCCAAGGGACCTCACTTTAATATATTCTAAATGTGAAAAAACTGTTTTGCCCCTCAACCTATTGAAGTAGGGTTCCAAGGGGTTGTTACGTGTGCCCAGACACTTGTCATTTTGTGCCCAGGGGTTGTTACGCGTGCCCAAGGGGTTGTCAATCCCTGCCCATTAACTTGGAGTATTATTGGCCGTGAACTTGTTATACCTGTCCAAGAGGTTGTTATGTGTGCCCATGAACTTGTCATTGTCTGCCCAGGGGGTTGTTACACCTGCCCAAGGGGTTGCCAATCCCTGCCCATTAACTTAGAGTATTATTGGCCGTGAAGTTGTTACACATGTCCAAGGGATTGTTTCGTGTGCCCATGAACTTGTCATTTTTTGCACAGGGGGTTGTTACGTGTGTTGTTTTTTAATAGAGTAATGTATAATAATCGGTGGAGGGGCAAAACAGTCTTTTCACATTTAGAATATATTAAAGTGAAGTCCCTTGGGACCCTACTTCAATTTGGAGAGTTTATGAGACTTTTCTAATATTAAGTCCGGGGACTTTAAATTAATTTTTCCAATTTATTTTGTCAAATGCATACTTTGTATTAATGTTGATTGATGTGATGTTTTAAACAGAATATGAAAATTGATATTTTTTTCAATTAGCATATTTAAATATGTAAAATCAAATGATTGAGTGGGACCATACTGAACTCATGGACATTGGGCACGTCAAGCTGGATTCTTCGTGGCAATTGACATGAGAGTGCTCCTGCTCGCTCATCCTTATCACAATATCACTACTGCTATAAAAACCTTATAGCATATATATTCCTCATGAAATGTGAACATTAATTCAAGAAATACCTATTTAGAATTAAAAATATTATAAACACTACCTTCGTTTCTAAATATAAGATCAATTTCTCTAATTTGATTTGATGATTAATGATATTAATTAAGTTAGTTATTAACACATGATATTACCAATTTATTCTAACTATATACCATTATCTCCACTCTTTTTCTCTTATTTATTATTATAAATAAACATTATTAGGGTTAATTTGAGAAAAAGTTTGGAAAAATTAGAAAATGATTTTATATTTTAAAAAATTGAAATTTAAAAGTGATTTTATATTTAGGAATCAAGGGTGTGTGTATATATAAAAGAAAAGGAGGCACTGTAAATAATTATACAATGCTAGTTAAAGATTTTAGTAATTTACCATCTAAAAAACATGCCAAAAACCTAGGCCTTGAGAATGTCTACACGGTTAACAAAAGTATTAGACAGTTTGGCCGGAAAAAAAAAAAAGATAGACAGACTAAATATCTTTCTTCCTTTTGGAAAACTACGGCTTTATTTGGTTCTTTTGTATATGTAAAAGAAATGTATCAAACTATACCAATTACCTTTCAGACCAAAAATAAAAAAAACTATACCAATTACCTTAACTAAGTGTGCCTAGTTAGGTTATGATATATTTAAAATGTCATAGCACATTACAATGGCATGGTTGCTATTGAGAGCAACTTCTGGTAAAAAATTCAGGTATTCAATAATACCTTAACTAAGTGTCAATAAAAAAACGAGTTTCTATTACGAGAGTAGAAACAACTGAATTTGCTTCTGGAATTGGGTTAACATTAATGGGCCAAATTATTATAGTAAGGGTTGTATCCTAATGAAATAACATAATTTGATTTACTTGAAAAGAATATGCACGAAGCATAGTTAAAACATGGAAGTAAACGTGGACTAGTCTGAAATTGGGTTAAAAATAATGGGACTAATTATTTTAAGGTCCAATGATCTGAATGAGCCTGATGAATTTAGTTTCTGCCAGACAAAGCCCCAGTGTTAGTGATAACAAGATCACAAGTCTTCCTTTTTTCTCTCTCCAGGTGATGTTAAGCATGGCCTTGTTTTAAGAGGATGTATGAGAGACATTACAATACTGAATTTTGTTTGTTTATTTTGGATTTGACAGTCTGAAAGAGGATGTGTGTGTGTGTGTGTGTGTGAAATAATTACTTAATTGATTCAATTTTCCATCTGTTGTATTCCTTAAACAATTTTTGTTTACTTTATTAACATAATTGTCATGATATCATCCATATATTTTCTAGAACAAAATATGACAGCATACTCCTCTATCCTCTTTATAGGGTAGAGATAGAATATTTTTTGTTCCCATTGGTATGTTATTACATTTTTATATGTAAATGTACTATTTAACTCTTCATTTATTACATGTCAATTTTGTTTTCATGTAGTCTAGAGGATAAGAAAGATAAAGTTGGAAAGTTGTTTAAATTTTCAAAGTAAAATAAATGAGGTTTAAGGATTTCTATAGTCTGCATGAAATATGTTGGAAGTGTCAAACACCTATAGATAGGACCATATGATTAGTAAATGATATTTTTTTTTTGTTTTATAAAATGTTTTAGAAGGACAAGTTTTAGAAAGAATAAAGCAAAATAACTACAACTACAGAATAAAACAAAATAAACATGTTTGGATGATTGTTCCAACAAAATGTTCTTTTTTTTGAACCCTCAGATTGAAAGTTTGGCGAGAGAAACGGTGTCCACTCACGCTGTATATCGAACATGGATAATGAATTATCTCATCTGAAGGGATTAGTTCAAGTTCAACTAAGCAGGATTACATAACATCCTATTTTTATATTCAGTTTAATTTGTTCAGATGAAAAGGGATGAAGATGGAGAAGATGGGGAAATTATAAATGTATTTAAGAGAAATTTTTAATTTAATATGAAGCCACATCAGCAGGATGATTTGGACTAATTTTAATTGATGTGTCAAGTTTTAATTGGTCAGACCACAAATGAGGTGGTGCACCAGGTTCACCTAAGAATTTCTCCTAAAGTGATTTTATATTTAGGAACGGAAGGAGTATTAGGCAGTCTAACTCTACTTTTGTGGAGTAACTTATTCGAACCCACAATCTCAAACTCATGACAAACGAGCTTACCAACCCTTCTTACAATCATATTATCCAAATGTTAAATACAAATTTAATTAATTACATATTTATCTAATATTATTTAATATTTATTTTAAATATTGACATTTTTATCAGAAACATATTGACTTATTGACTTAATACTTAATAGCATCAATCTACTATCATATCAATTGACATTATAATCGGTAATAAACAAATATTATTTTTAATAAACTTAAGATAATTTTGTTATCACTAATATGATATAATCATCAGTATTCATCAAAATTAAAAGACACAAAACATGTCATGTTTTTACCCTCATTTACTAATATTTTTAATTATTCTTTTTTTATCAGAAAATATTTCTAATTATTCTTTTCTAACGCAATAAAAGCATACTGAACCTCGTTGCCTCATTCGGTGCCAATGCAAGTAAAAAAATGGGCTTAGCCCAATCGAAAAACCATTTTAATGTGACACGAGACGACGGCAAAATATGACCGTTATCTCATAACCCTTACAAAAAAAAAAAAACTTAATATGAAATTCAAAAAAGGCTCCATTTCTTACCGTTACATTACCAACGGGAAGTTCCTAAGCTCATGAAATATCAACACTCATTAAAACTAACCTTTCTTGTTTCCAATTCTTCATCTTTCTTTCATGTCTTTACCTTCTATGCCAATCTCCACACACTCAAATTCCCTTCTTTGAATTCTTGAACCCTACATTAACAATGGCCACACTCTTACCTGGGATTCTCCGAAAGCTTCTCCATGGAATGAACACAGGAGAGAAACCCACAAGCGAACACCGAAGCTCGCTTCTTCAGATCACAGACATCGTACCAGCGGAGCTAGATGAAAACACCCTTTATCCAAAACAAGGTTTCTACATCAAACTCTCAGATTCATCACACTCCATCTATGTCTCCCTCCCTTCAGAACAAGAAGACTTTGTGCTCAGCAATAAAATGCAGCTAGGCCAGTTCATATATGTCGATAGGCTTGAGCCCGGATCGCCTGTTCCGGTCATAAAGGGCGCTAAACCAATCCCGGGTCGACACCCTTTGGTCGGTACGCCTGAGCCTTTGATGGGTTTGAGGCAAAAGGGAGTGAGGAGTGAGCAAAGGCCTAGAAGGGGTTCTTGGGAGACAGGTGGAGATTGTAGGATTTCGTCTCCTTTGGTGTTAAGGGCTGTGAATTTGGACTTTGATCAGTGTACTCCGGTGAGGGAACCGAGGAAAGTGGTTAAAAATCGAGACTTTGTGGGGATGGTGTCTCCTATGAGTAGAGGGAGTATTAGTAATGGTGTTTGTGTTTCTGGTGTAAGGAGTTCAGTG
This sequence comes from Mimosa pudica, assembly GCA_029929735.1. Lineage (NCBI taxonomy): Eukaryota > Viridiplantae > Streptophyta > Magnoliopsida > Fabales > Fabaceae > Mimosa > Mimosa pudica. The sequence goes on along the minus strand of JAKELP010000017.1, from coordinate 4,762,920 downwards.
GGAGGAGGAGGAGGGGGTTTGGGGAAGATGGAGAGTAGTCCTGGTGTGATTAGGAAAAGCTGTGTGGGAAGTTCTTATTCCAAGTTTCCGAGGAGTAGAAGTGTGTGTGGAAGAGATGCTAGGATTCCTATGACACCCTTCAAGTCATCTGTAGGTACATTGTTCCTTCCTCTTTATGTTACATGAAAATGAATTTTGTTTATTGGTCTTTTGTGGGGATTAAAGAAGTCAAGTAGATTGCTTAATCTCAGTAGAAGTTACATGTAATTAGATTATATGTTAGTTTGCAGCTAAACTAGTTATGTCACATGTAATTTTGTTCCTTGGTCTTTTTCGGAGATTAAAGAAGTCAAGTAGATTGCTTAATTTTAGTATATGTCACATGTAGTTAGATTATATGTTAGTTTGCAGCTAAACTAGTTATGTCACATGTAATTTCAATATATGTCACATGTAATTAGATTATATTTTTATTCTTCTTTATGATATTGTCCATGAAAATAAATTTTGTTCCTTGATCACTTAATTTCAATATATGTTATATGTAAACTAGTTTTGGGATAAAATTATACATATAAATATCTAGAAGGATTTATTTTGCATCTTAATTTTGTCAAGAAAAAAAGGGTCAACTTGATATTATGTTTGGACTGGTTTATGAATGTGAGTACATTCTTAGTGTTTTATGACTTTCATAGCGTCTAATTCCAAATGGGTATGGAAATTGGTTGAGATATAAAGTTGGAATTATTTGATTGCCTAACAAAGTGTGGTCAGAACTTTGAAGTCTATATCTGAGATTGGTTTGTTTTTGTTGTGTAATTAACTTTTCAGGAAAAGAAAAGTTCGACTCCACCACCAAGGTTAAGGAGTGGAGATGCAGAGAATCAGGACTCAAATATGACTCCTCAAGTGAAAATGATGCAATCTACCAATTCTGCTTTTGATAAAAATGACAATAGTAATAGTCTCACGATCCCCTTACCTGGAAAGCTTGGCCATCTGGGAAAGGTGAAAATAAATGTGCTTTCCTTATTACAACAAATCAGTATGCCTTGGTTTATCAAGTTTCATTTATGTAGTACTAATTCAAGATTCTATAAAATTATACATGATGTAATATTTGCTGCTTTGTTTTGGCAGGAAGCTATGCAGCAAAGAGAAGTGTCTCAGAAAATTGCCCTCAAAGCATTAAGAGATGCTTCAGCTACTGAATCATTAGTTCGCTGTCTCAAGTATGAATTATGAAACACTAAACTACAATTTAAGTCTTATGCAAGCTCAATTTTATGCTGCTGAAAATGTTTCATTTTTTTTATTTGTTGAAGGATGTTTTCTAGTTTATGCAAATCATCTCGAGCCGAGGCTCCAGCGACATGTTTCGAGCGATTCTTAGAATTCCATAGCCAGATTGGACAAACAGTTAGTGAAATGGTGTCCATTGAAGCAGCTACTTCAGCTTCAGAAATGGCTCAGAAACAATCAGAAAAAGATGATGAAGAATCTGTTTTGAATGAAATCTCACAGAATTCACTCTCCAAGAGAAAGTGTGCTTTGCACAAGTCAGTCTCTTCAGCAAACATGGGAAAACTGTTAAGGTCAAATACTAACCAAAAGGAGATTCCTGAGAGAAAAGGCCCAAACTTTGTGAAATTCCCACTTGAGCCTATTGGTGAAAATAATGAGAACAAGAAACAATCATCATCATCAACATCATCATGTAACATAAGCAATACAATAAAGCTGGGGAAGCAGATAGAGACAGAAGCAGGAAACTGGTTTATGGATTTCATAGAACAAAGCTTGGAGAAAGGTATGAAGAAGAAAGCTACTAAAGGAAAAGAAGATGGTGGGAATAATGCAAGGAAAGTTAGTCAGTCACTTATTCTCAAAGTGATAAACTGGATTGAGTTGCACCAATGTGATAGCAATAAGAGGCCTATTCATCCAAAAGCAGCACAGATTGCTCGCAAGTTAAGGATCAAAATGAAGAATCCTTGATAAAAGGATAAGAAAAAAATACCAAGACTGTATTTTTTCCCTAAACCATGTCTCTTCATACCAAGACTGTATGAAGAAATATAAGGTTTTGTTGTGTCTAATGGACAAACAAGATTGTGTGATGTGTAATATAAGGTCACTACTATGTTGTCATTAAAGAATTAGGATTTGAATATCTGCGTCCTATTCTATTGGTTCCCTCATTGAATAATGTGTTGGCCTTTTCGTGTAAACTTGTATTGTCATTCCTTCATATTATATAATGATAATTGGGAGTATTATTTTTTTATGTTGGTGTCAAAATCATGCTTGAACTTTCAAATTATAGTGGAAAATAATTTTTTATGTTGATATAGATGAGGTTTCATTTCAGACTTGAATGATACTGACAGAAAATGGGATAATAAAGACAAATTGTTCTCCTGATTTTCCTCCAAGAATTGTTGATTGTATTATGAGTGTGCACCCACATGTGAGGAGAGAGAGGCAGGGATGGTTGTTGTCAGCATATGGTTGTTTTTTTCTATAAAATGTGTATGATTTACTTTGCTCTTTGGTTGACAATGGATGTAATTTTAGCTCTAAGCTTATTAGAGTTCACCCGACCATTGTTGAAGTATTGGGCATCTTCAATAGTTACATCTATGTTGGTATAGAGGTTGTTAGAATTTTGTTATATCTTTTGATTATGCATTGGCTATTAATACTTTTGATTTGATAATAGTTTGCGTTGTTTGTTTGCAGTGCCACCAGTACTTAATTCCATTTTATGTTTGCAGTGCCACCATTACTGATAATAGATTGACATAATGAACTTTTAACATAAGGTTAAACATCAAAAACCACCTTTAACATAGGGTGGAGTGGGAGAACTTTTACATAGGGATAGAGTATTGACAAAGTTGTTTAGTCCACATTTATGATGTCTGAGAACTTTTACATCATTATTATCTTCCATCTCTCTTAAAGGAAAGTGAATTCTTTTTTAATTTAAGAGTACCTTATGTTTTTGGCATTATTGAAAGGAGCAATGTTTTCCCAAAAGGTATTTATTTTTGGAACTCCATATTCACTAATTATTCCCATCTCTCTGTTTTTTTTTACTTATTCTCATCTCTTTCACATATAGCTAACTGCTTTAATTTGATTAATTTTTTGAAACAGTGAATTTTCATTTTAACTAATTTTAACTATCAAATGGCTTACATAAGATGAGAGATCCAAACAAGTTCAAGTTAATTGTGCAAAAAAAGAAAAGGATATGCATAGTGAAGCACAATGTCTACTATTAGCGTTAAGCCCATTTTCCTCTGAGATTGTCACGTATCCCCATTTAAAATTCAAGAAGCACCTCCGATGAAGGAAACCAATCCCACGATAAAATGAAAGATGAAGGCTCAATAGAGGCCTAATAATAATAGTCTTGGGCTGAGCAAGAGAACATTTTGAAGCAGAGTTTCTCAAAATGTATTCAGCTCTCTAGTCCCTTCATCCTGTCCTGATATTCATTTTACAATCTAATATCTTGTTCATTTTACCACGATTATCCTTGTAATTTCCTATATCGTGTGATCTTTATTATTAAACGTTTATATACCATTGTAAGGTCTCAGTTATACCTTAATGGATTGCTGGGGAACCCTTTTGTTTCAACTCTTGTAATTCCTCAAAGAACCAAAACTTTATAAAATATGCTCAATTTCGCATTTACCAGTTTTTGACCACCCCACCTACATCAACCAGATTATATTTATTGTTGGAGACATTAACATACAATGCAGAGTCAAAGGTGTAGAAATATGAGATAAATGTATATTCATCCTTATTGTTGGACATCACTAGATGCAAAAAACAGGGTGTTGAGAGATAAGACTTGTTAGGTTTTTGGTAAAAGTGACTTTGAAATGAAATCCAAACGCACTTTTTGTTAAAACGGATATAAATTCCATTGATCATTACAAACAATCGCCACCTTAAATAAGATACAAAACAACAATTAATCAGTTAATTAATACTCTCTCCGGTCCTAAATATAAGACCTAATTGATTTTTTTGAAAAATCCTAAAAAAAGAAAAATAAGTTAATTATAAATTGATTTACCTAATTTTTTCCCTTAAACTAGTTTATTTTACTTTTAAACTAATGGATAATCTAAAAATATATCAATTATGTAATGATTTAATAGACTACTCCCTCCCTTCCTAAATATAAGATCATTTTGGGGAAGTGGATAAATTCCTAAATATAAGATCACTTCCTATTTTGTCTCAATTTTGGTCCAAATTACCCCTCTACTTCTTAGTAGAGCTGGGAATTCGGGCCGGCCCGGCCCTAATGGGCCGGCCCGCATCGGGCCGGGCCTAAACGGGCCAGGCCCGTTTAGGCCCGCTCCCCCCTTTTGCTCCCTATTTGCGAAGCCCGGCCCTCATGCCATCGGGCCCGGGCCTGGCCCTACGGGCCTGGCCCACTTTTTTTTTTTTTTTTTTTTTTTTAAAAAAATCCTTTTGCTGAAGTGCTGAACCCATTTTTCCTCTTCGGTTTTTCCACATTGCTCGCCCTGTAAGTTTTACGGTTTTAGCAAAACAAAATCATCTAAAAACATCACAAATCCACAATGAACATAGTCATAAATCATAACATAATCTAATAAGCGAAAACATTACAACATACACTGTAACACTTATAGTGATACGCATAATCTGAAAGTCAAAATAAATAACAAAGTCTTCAAATATAAATCTAAGAGAGCTGAAGGTGAAGCCTGAAGTTAAGTGAAACAATTTTTTTTTTTAATAAAACTGGATGCGGGCCTAACGGGCCGGCCCGCGGCCCGGCCCGCACAGGCCCTAGGCCCTAAAGGGCCGGCCCGACAGGCCCGCTCCCCTCTTTTTCCACCAAAACAGCAAGCCCGGCCCTCCTCGGGCTTGCATGAAAACGGGCCGGCCCATCGGGCCAGGCCCATATTACCGGCTCTACTTCTTAGCTCCCTCACTTCTCTCTCAAATCCCTATTTGTCTTTTAAATTTAAGTGAGAGGTATTTTGGGAAGATCATGTAATTCTAATTCATTGGAAGACCTTCCTTAATCTCTCCAAATTAGCCAAAGTGATCTTATATTTAGGAACGGAGGGAGTATTTTGCAACCTTAACCTCTCCAAAAAAAAGTCATCTAGGTCCTATATTTAGGACCATAGGACCGGAGGTAGTAATTACTTAATCTTCTAATGAATTTATTAATCAAATAAAAAACTAATCAAGCTTAAAACAAGAAATACGAAAAACTACACCAACCACCTAAAAAGCATTGTCAATAAGTCCTTACAGTTTCACAAAACCATCCTCAATCTATCTAATTCTCAAATGACAATTATGTGGCAAAGAGAGTTCAATTCAATTCCTACTAAGAAATACACTTAGACATGGGCACACTACAGAATCGATCAAATTAGGAGAAAATACAAAATCAAACGGATTAATAACTGATACAGGAGAAAATAAATGACAAATTGTCAGAAGTCAACAGGTATCGAAGTACTAACACTATTCACAACTGAAGATAAACCTACAAAATTTAACCTGATCTCCACCAGATACTCAATGGCTTAAGTCACTGCTATAGCAAATTATGACTTTCTAGACATGACATGGAATCTTGAACCAATACCGCATAAATGTTGCATTAATACAGATGATGATCAGGTATTTCAATGTACACTTTTGGGTTAAGACAACCAACTTAAGTGAGTGGTGGGAAAAAATTCTCAGTACAGAAGAAAAGTGCTGCATATATAAAAAGACATGAAAAATTATGGAATCAAGATTTTGACCTCAAGGCAAGGCCTGTCTCTACCTTCTTTATTTCAAAAATAAGCATCCTCCACATCTTGAGAACAAACATTTCAGCTTCTTCATCTAAAATGGATTGAAGCAGCTCCAGCATCTGGGATGCTTTCATATGATCCTGCGTACTTGAAACTATGTAATCTACCAATGTCGTTTCTTCTTCCCCCAGGAACTCTGTGATCTTCTTTGATATCCATGGTCTCATTCTTTCGTGCAGCTGGTGCTGTAGGAACAAACAATATGAAATTAACAATGTTCCACCAAATTATATAGTCAAGAACAAGCACTCATTAAGTTAGGAGAATAAATAGCACATGCAAGTTTCAAACTGAGAGCATTTACCTTATCATACACTGCCCAATTTATCTCATATGAGAAGAGCTCATCTTTGGTCTTTGGTATCATATCAATCAACTGTTTCGCATCTAATAGTTTTTTGTTACCCGGCGTCTTCTGTTTCTCTGTCCCACGGTCTCTGTCCCTTTCACGATCAGAAATCTTATCCCTGCTATCATCTTTGCTGTGCGAGCCATCTTCATCATTTCTGTCCCTATCTCGATGATTTGACTTCTCACTAGAACGCCTGCTTCTATCCCACTCTCCATCTACCTTATCTTCCTTGATATTGGCATTAGATAAACGCTTAGCGAATTCTGCAGCAGCAGCCAAATTTGCAGGTGGGGCCCCAGAAACTGTTGGTTGAACAGCCTGCAGTTCTTCAGTTGAGTAATCAATTGGAACCAAAGGCCGCATCTTTTTATTCTTGTGTGCATCCTCATCCTCCTCCTCATGGAAGACAGAAGGAACAGTAGTCCTTTTCCCAGAACCAACCAAACCAAAACCCAACTTCTTAGCAGGGGCGTCGCCACTCTGTCGTGCTTCAGAAACAGCAACTGATGCCATAGTTGATTCATCATCAATGCCATTTAGTGGATTAACATCACCTTTCATGCAAATGCAACCTAATCTTCAGTACAAGAGAGAGAATAAAAAAATGAATAAATTGAACATAACTTTAAGAGTTACCTGTATGACCTTCATAACCATGGTCAGTTCTGGTGTCTTGTTCAGAAATAATTTTGGTGAGATTAGTCATATCCTCAGAAGCCATATTCTTTTCACCACCATTCACTTGCTCAGAAAATAGCCTCAGTGCATCTCTCTGCTGCTGCAGCAGTTGATCCTCCTCAGCCCTCTTTTTGGCCTCAGCAATTTCTTCCTCTTCTTTTTGTCTGTCAGCCAAGTCCTCTTCCTTTTCACGCAATCTTTTCTTCAGTTTCTCGTCTAATACACTCCTGCGCCACCTTTTCCTTGAATCATCATCTTCATCATCCTCATCATAAAGTATCTCCTTTCTACGTTTTCGCTCTCGTTCTTTCTCCTTTTCCTTCTCATATTGATGTTCTTTCTCTTTCTCCCTTTCTCTATACTCCCAATCCTTCAAGTAAGCTTCATACTGTCGCTCAACCTCCTCAATCCTCCTCCTTTGTTCCCTCTCTTTCCTAATACGTTCCCTCTCTGCTTCTCTTTCATATCTTTCAAGCTCCCTATCCTTTTCTCGTTTTAGTTCTCTGTCTCGGTCTCTTTCTCTGCTCCTTCTATCATGCCTTCTATCAGGGGTCTCAGGCTTATCATGTTCACTGGTTGCTTTGCTCTCACTATTTGTCTCCTTGTCAATTTTATCATCACCTGCTTCTGCAATTTAAAAACTATTGTTGACTAGAATTTCTACAACAGTGCCGATAAGAAAGGGAATTCCTCCAAGGAGAACATAAATCCAGAAATATTAAAAATAAATAGATGAACATAACAGACAAATATATCAAAAGGAAACTTCCTTCAGTCCATTTTTCCAACTCACCATTATTCACTGTATCTGCATCAGAGTCTCCATCTCTTGCTTTTGAAGGTTGTTCTGAGTTAGCAGGGCCATCAGGAGCTGCCTGTGCAGGAGGTGAAGGTAAAGGTCTTGTTTTCAGTCTCTCTTCTATCATGTTTGTAATCTTCTCTAAAGCCTCTCTATCAGCTTCCTTGTCTTCATCGCTAATGATGCTGAGATTTATCACATTATGATTTTCCTTGTTCTCTGACTTACTGTCCTCTTCCTTTGCATCGTCAGGCTTTCCATCCTCTTTTGCATTTGAAGGTTGGGCACTCTCACCATCTTTCTCAGATCCCACAACCTGAGCATCCTTTTGCAAATTCTCATTTTTCTTTTTAATATACTTCTCCAAATATTCTTTTGTAGCGTCATTAGGATTGACCTGTTAATCAAATGTAACAAGAATATGACTATATTACACCATGCAAACAACCATGCAATCAGATCAAAGTAACTCAAAGGACCATTTGATGAAAGACAATGTCCTATAGATCCAACTCTAAGGATAAGTTCCCATAACAAAGACAAAGCAGAAATAGCAATAAGAAACTCATTTAGGCCATTTAGCGCCCAGTTTTAACAGATACTGTCATTTTATTTGATTGGCATGCTGTGCACGACGTCATACAGTATTTGCCAAGACAGTTTAACATGACATCCACAATAAATTGTATAGTCTTATTACTCAGCTCAGCTCAGCTCAGTAGTTCTTTAAGCAGTCATTAAACTATCTGTAGTACAAACCATGACCCAGTGCAAACAAAATACGCACCAGTGATGCAAGGAGCACAGATAAAAGTTCGCGAGATTTTGTTTTTTGGGTGGGGGGGGGGATTGCCCTGTTTCTTACATGTCCAACATTGCACTGCTTTAACATTACTTTAGAAGTCTAAATATTAGTATTATCATCAATAAATGATTGTAATCACATCATGTTACACAATCCATTATGTTATGTAATGGTACAACAGCACCAAAAGAATACGAAGAAATAGGATGAATGGTATACACAGTACTGGCACCATTCAATGTTCCTTGTACTAACAAATTATCTTACCTAGCATTATTTTTTCTTTGAAATAAAAGAAACAGCTCCTAAGATCACGCAAAATTACTCTTTAACATGTCAGGACGATTTCCATATTTAATTTCAAACAGCACTAAATCAAAACATAGAAAGCAGTAAACAGTTTATAACATCTCATACAGCATTTGAACTCAACAACCCAAATATGCTAGTTGCATCTCAAGAAAATTATCAAGAAATTCAACTAGTGGCCTAAAAGTCACTAAAATCTTGTAAATAACATGAAAAATTACGTTTATAACTTTTACATCTCAAAGTAAAACAGATAAGTGAAGATAACTCTAATAAACAGATTTCTGGAAAACAAAAGTGAAGATACCGTTAATTCTTGCCCATCGATATTCAATTTATTGAGTAGACGCAATGCACGGAGGACACCTTCAGCAGAATCAAACTCCCAAAACCCAAAGCTTAAAGGAGCACCACTAGTTGGATTTTGAGGCCGTTTCCAACTCTTGATAGGTCCACATAACTACAGCAAAGAACATAACCCAAGTGTCAAAATTTGAAGATTTTAAGCCAGATTTTTCAGAGCAATTAAGGAAATTCGGGGCTATTAAATAAACTTGGCCCAAACAAATTGGTCTGAATGTTGAAATTTACCTGAAGTAGTGAAAGCATAAATTCATTTTCCACTGATGATGCAATCTTTCCAATATAAACTGTAGTTTGTGGTTTATCAGCTGGTGTAATACTAGTAGTAACCACTGGTCTAATCACTGGCGGAATGATGGGGCGAATAGGAGGGATCCCAGCAACAGGAGGGCGTGATATAGCTGGAAGCACATTAATAGCTCCAGGCGGGCGTGGAGGAAATGAAGGACGAACCATAGTTCCATATGGAGCTGGATAACGAGGCATTCCTGCACAAATTCAAAAAGACATCTATGCAGATATGTCAGAGCATGCTCATGAGTGGAAATGTATCCAGTACAAATTATTCATTGCGATAACAATATGCTTAAAAAAATTGCGACAAGAACAAATGAATGTTGTTACCACACATCAAAAGCATATAATAGATGGCGCACATCCAAAAATCACCCTCTGATATTACACCTGAAGCAGAAATTGAGAAGTACCAACGAGTTTGAAATTCACAGTTAAGTATAAAGCACTTACCTTTATTTGATTACTTGTAGCCTCTTCAAACTATCCCATCCACCAATTGCAAGTAACATGAGACTTCCAACATCTCATGTATGTAGAAGTTAATAAGATGAAATTCTAGTTGAATTAATTACTCTTTTTATACATATCAGTTGTCAGCATCCCATGATGCCCCAAAAAAAGAAAACAAAAACCGCAATAGAGAAAAAAGAGAATTGAAAAGATTGCAATACCTTAGGACACAAGGCCAACGTGCATTCAGTTGCAAATACTGTCAGCTTCTGGAATTCATAAAAATCATTGAAGGAAAAGTACTCTTATAACTAGCATAAAGTGGCCGACTAATAGCATGACACAACCATAGATGGTTTAGAATGAAAAGATAAATAATTTTTCCACTGTTAATATCTATGAGTAAACTGTGTTCCCAACTTCAGAAAAAGACAGGCAAGAAAACAAGCAAATATGTGCATACCAATAAAGAGTTGTAGAGGGAGATCTTTAAGCAATATGAAGCCTTCCCACCTTTCTCAATGTATTCAATCAAGACACTGTAGGAGAAAACATCCTGTCATCGATACCCCTTATCTAACCAACATGAAGTTTCTAAATCTCCCAATTCAGCTAAAACTCTTCCCCACCACATAATAATCCTAAAAGTTATTATAAAGGCAACAGCATTTCAACAAGGCGTTTGTTCATTTTATTATGCTAGTACACAACACTCTTAATCAGTTCATAGAGCATCCAAGGCCTCAGCAAGAGAGTAACGCATGTCACTCAGTCAAGCACACATAGGCTCCGCTATTACTGAATGAGATAGAATAGTTAGCTCAAATGTTGAATTTTTTGGCCTATAGCCACTTTCATTAAGAGTGTGTTTGGATTAACGTATGGAGAATAGCTTCCAAGAAAAAAACTGCAAAAGTGCTATATGAGAATAGCTTTTGAGGAATAACTTTTAAGATTGCAGAAAAAAAAAACTTCCAAAAAACCCAAGTTTTCTATCCCAAACCTAGGTTTTGAAGTTAAAGCTAAATCCCTCTATATTTAGGATTATTTACTAAGTAGATTAAGGATGTAAGTTAAGTTAGTTGATTTGACACATTTTTTCCAAAACACCCCAATCATATAACTTTAACTTACGCTCCTGTCCCTTACTTGATTTGACACATTTTTTCCAAAACACCCCCAATCATATATTTAGGAATTGAAGGGGAAATATTGGGAAAATGCACACAAACTAGAAATAGGTCTTATATTTAGAACCAAAACCATCTCCCTATAGTTAGGACCGGAGGTACTTGAAAAATTATCAATGTTTGTCTGGCTTAAACCAAACATGGTTTTGAAAGTTAAAAGCCACTACTCCAGTCCAAGAAGATCACTTTGAGTTATTTTTTGAAGATCAAGGAAGCCAAATAGACCACCAAATCTAAAGGTATTTTACATGTAACTGTATTATACTATAGTATAGTTTATAAGTAAAGCAAATCAATTTTGAGGGAAGAAGATTAATATAAACATTTTAAACCTTAAGTGATCTTAATTACGATTGGACACGGTATTCTAGAAAATCTATGCTACTATAAACCTGTAGGTCTGATAAGCATTCCCAAACAAGCCCTAACTCGACCAGAACAGGCTACATCAGTTAATGCATACACTATGTTATATTACTGTCTAAATCTCTCTCATCCTCTGTTCTTTCACATCTAGTTCTCAAATTTCATGACACAATAACATAGGGAGTAACGCCAAAACCAATCTAATCACAAAAACAAAAACACAGCCAAATACACATACATACATACAAACATACATACATACATACATACATACATAGATGGATGGATGATAATGAAACATAAAGTAACCCACCCGGTGGAGGCATGGTCCCTACGTAGCCATTCGGCATGGCGGCGAAGGGCGGCCTAATAACGACGGGAGGATTGGCGGTCTGACCGGGAGGAGGAATCTGGTACGGCGCCATCATCGGCTGCACCGGAAGAGCTCCGCTGGCGGCAAGGACGACGCCAGGAGGAGGGTTCTGATAGGTCACCGCGTTAGGGACGGTGGAAAATTGAGGCGCCACCGGCCTGAACGACGGCACCACCGGAGGCGGAACGGCGACGGTGACGGCGACGGCGGAGAGTTGCGGCGGCGGCGCCGGAGGGAATGAAATTGAAGGCGGCGTGGGGACCACTGGTGGATTGGAGTTAGGGTTTGGATCGGGAACTGCAGGAGAAGCGGCGGAATCCGCCATGGAAGGAAGAGGATGGTGAAATTCTTCGATTGATGATGAAGATGAAGATTGAAGAATGTGGAAGATAATTGGGTGGTTTTGTGCCCTAGGGAGTAAGGAATTTTTATTCTATGCTTCTCGTTATGTATGGGACTATGAGTATGTATATGTATGTATGTCTCTTCTTTAAACCCTGCCCTCCAAAATTAGACTATGAGTATGTATGTATGTATGTATGTATGTATGTATGGATAGACTTATGCAATACAATGAATAGTAATCATGAATTTGGTCCTTTCAGTGCAAAAAATCATGGATTTATTTGGTACTAGAGAATGGATGGATTTTATTGGGATGTGATGTGATGTGATGTGAGGTGATTCATTACATGCTTGTTCTCATTAGCATGACTCATGAAGATTTAATTAATGATGAAGTGGTTAGTTAAATCGCGAGTTTGACAATGAAATTTATTCCGTATCTGGTTCGTGTTATTTCTTCTAACTCAGTTATATTTTTTTTATGGAGGTATAAATGCATGTACGAATTAACTTTTTAAGAGTGTACGACATAAGTATGTAAACGGATTTTTGTCTTCTAAAAAAGTGTCACTTTAAGTGCACATTGAATAGATTTTTTTTTTGTTTGAACACATTGAATAGATTGTGTGCCATATATATATACACTGAAGATAATGTGTTCCGAATATATACACCAAAAAATTATCTTCCACCAAAAACTTCCACCATATATATATACACTGAAGATAATGATCTCCAATGTATACTTCCAAAACAAGAGTAACACTAACCCATTATCTAACAAAAAAAACTTCAACCCTAGCGAAATTGAAACTAAAAAAACTTCAACGACACTACTTATTTGCTAAAATCTCATCTTTTTAAATAACTCTTCCCCTTCTATAATTCCTACACCTCCACCAAGAACAACATCGCCCTTTCAGATCTCTCAAATTGACCAAGTGTTTTTAATGTATTTCTTTTGTTTCTGTCATTTCTCCTCCATATCTATATTTGTCAAACATTCTTCATATTTCATTTTTGATTAAAATCAAATACGGAAACTGTAAAGAGTTAAATGGGTAACCCGCAAACCCGCCCATTTGTCCGTACCTGTTCAGTCCGTCATAAATGGGGCTGAATGGGTATATGCACGGGTATGGGTCGCCCCATACCCCGTGTAAAAATAAACAGGCGGGTACAGGGAAGGGCACGGGCCACCCGTATCACTTTTGCGACCCTAGACACAAGGCATAGGTAGCTTGGTGATATTATTATTTTTCGGGCGAAGGTGCAAAAATGATACTAAGCTTTACCAAAAACTGCGTTTCTAATACTAAAGTTTCGCGAGTTCTAAAAAGATAACCCATCTTGCGGTTCATGTGCAAATATAGTATTTTCACTTGTGGGAAATAAAATTTAGATATGAAAAGACTGTTATGCCCTCATTCCTCCCTCATTAAATAAAAATTTAATGAGGGACATAAGAGTCTTTTCATATCTAAATTTTATTTCCCTTAAGTGAAAATATTATATTTGCACCTGGACCCCAAGTTGGGTACTATTTTTGCACCTGGACCCCAAGTTGGGTACTATTTTTGCTCATCACAAAACTTTAGTATTAGAAACACAATTTTGAGTAAAGTTTAGTATTATTTTTTCACTCTCGCCCTTACTTTTCACTATTTTTTTCAATTTAAAAATATGGCATATAATAATTAATACTTATTACCCATATAAAAATATTGGATTGATTGCTTTATCTAATTTCTTTTATTTATTATTTTCATTAATGTTTAATTAATTTATTTTGATATATTTTCATTAATTGCTCGTTTAAAATGATTTTCGACCAACATGTGACCTGAAGAATATGTTTGACCCGACCTTAAACCCAAGCCAAGTAGAACTTGGTTAGGTTTCACTTCAACAAAAACTAACCCAAAAAATGTATATTATAAGATTAATACATACTACCTCCGGTCCTAAATATAGGACCTAATTGACTTTTTTTTGGAGAGATTAAAGTTGCGAAATAGGTTATTAAATGATGACATATTTGATATATTTTTAGATTATCCATTAGTTTATAAGTAAAATAAACTAGTTTAAGGGAAAAAAATTAGTTAAATCAATTTATAATTAACTTATTTTGCTTTTTTAAGGATTTTCCAGAAAATGTCAATTAGGTCTTATATTTAGGACCGGAGGGAGTATGATTTAAAAGAAGGCCCAAGTATCATTGGTTTTCAAATTTAAACTCAACACAACATTTTCAGAAAAAGAGGTAGGAATTGGTTAGAGAGATAACTCGAACAAGGACACGTGTCTGCGTTTAGCTCAATCACTGAAATTCTCGATGCCATTTCCTCTCTAACCCCATAAAGTCTAAGAACATAGATACAATCTTAAAACATGCTAATGGTTTAATAGGTACCCTCGATTTGGATATCTACGTGGAACCTACACGAGAAGTTAGAAACCACCCCTAAGGGCTAGAGTCTATAAATATACGAGAAGGTCAAATACAAATCATTACTTTTAGGGTTAAAGGTCAAATCTAACACTCTACTAATACCAAAAGTTCACCCATCATAAACAAGTATTTGATGGATCAAATGTAGCACACATCTATTCAAAAAAGGTTCAAATCTAGTATTTCCGTCAACTTTAACGGGTTTGACTGTTAAGTTTGACCTGATCATGTCACGTCACCTGTCATGTCACCCAGTTTTGCAACGTCACTTGCCACGTCACCCAATAATGGATAGTAAGTGGGGCCATTGGGTGACGTGGCAAAACTGGGTGACATGCATGGTAGGTGACGTGGCATGATCGGGTCAAACTTAATGGTCAAACCCATTTAAATTGACGGAAATGCTAGACTTGAGCCATTTTTGAATAGATGTGTGCTACATTTGAGCCATCAAATACTTGTTTATGTTGGGTGAACTTTTGACAATAGTAGAGTGCTAGATTTGACCTTTAATCCTTACTTTTAGGTCCACATGATATCAGAGCGGAACTTTCAAAAAATCAAAAATTTGAGCTTAAATAAAGTTGGACTGTTAGTAATGGAGAGAACGATTGTCCAATACACTATGACATTTCTGTGTGTGATGTTGGAGATAATATGGGATCTCACCACCAACTCTTGGAGGAAGAATAGGTTTCGATAAGCCAAACCCAAATTTTCGTGGCCAACGGCGACGTGTGCGGGCCTCATGTGCCTTCGCTCTTTTCGTTGACAGAGACTCACAGGTGGAGCGTGTAGGTGAGTTTGCAGCAACAATTTACACTGGAAACAACATCGGAGCATCGCCAAGTCGATCGAGGCAACAAGCAGTAATTTCAAGAATGAGAACTTCATTTTTCCATAGAATGAGAGATCTATGTGTACTATCTATGCTTCTCTATGTGCTGTTCAAATGTCTCATTACATGTTTCTATGCATATTGAAAGACAAGAGAATGCACAAGAGGGGGGGTGAATTGTGCTTTTCAAAAACTAAAGAAAATAAAGTACACAACACACAAATTTTATACTGGTTCGACCAAACCGCTTGCCTACGTTCAGTTCACCAACACCACATTGGGTTCCACTAATTTCAGGTTTTACAACAGGTTCACCTGAGAACTTTACAATGTATAGAATTCCTCTAACACTCCCCCTTACTACCTGTAAGGTGCTAACCCTGTTCCAAAGCCCCAAGCTTTAGAACAACCTCAAATAGAAGAGGATTTAAAGGTATAATAAGTTCTCTAAGATGAACAGATAATGATAATCACTTAAGCTTAAATAATCGCACAAACAAAATTGAATGCTCTTTAAGATTTTGAATAGCAAGTAGGTGCTTAGTTGGTGTTGAGCATTTAATTCTTCAGCCTATTTATAGTCTTCAAAGGAGATAGAGTCGTTTGAATGAGGATGTTGAAGACTTGTATCCGTTGGGATCAATTAATGCTGTGTACTGAGGCTTGATCTATGTTGCTTGAAGAAATGGTGAACAATAAATGCAGCTTCGAGCTTTTTCCAGTCGACTTAAGGCATTTCAGAAGGTTGAACTGCTTTATTAGCTCATATGAAGAAGATTTGTGTCTAACGTCTTCTTAAAAGGCTTTCTGAACTTAGCAGGGTACTTTTGTACTTGATCTGCTTTCTGGTCGCATCTTCGATTACTGGACATGAAGCGATTACTCTCTTTCGATTATCTGTTACACTCTTAGACCACGGGTTAAATGTGTAGAGATAATAACTAAGAGATACTTCGATTATTGCCAATTCGATCGTTGATTCGATTAGTCTTTCTGCGATTACTCTCAATGATTGAATTGATCTAATCGACAGCTTCAATTACTCTTTTGCCTTATATTATCTACCAAGGACCATTGATCGAAGTGATCTGATCGAATGCTTCGATTACTATTCTATCTTAGATTATCTAGCAAAGGTTCATTGATCGAAGTGATCTGATCGATTGTTTTGATTACTATTCTAACTTAGATTTTTTAGCAAAGACCAGTGATTGAAGTCATCTGATCAAATGCTTCGATTACTATTCTAACTTAAATTATCTTAGCGAAGACCAGTGATTGAAGTCATCTGATCGAATGCTTCGATTACTATTCTAACTTAGATTATCTAGCAAAGAACCAGTGATTGAAGTCATCTGATCGAATGCTTCGATGTGACTTGAGATTGCTCTTCTAAGTAATTGAATTATCAGATAATCTCTTGCTCTATTGACTTCATGGATAATCATTCTTACTAAGTCACCAATGTAATCGTTTGTTCTTGTGTTTTAAATAGTAATTGTTCTTTCCTTACTCAATGATCGCTCTGTCTTTATCTTACATTAGTTATCATCAAAACTTAAGATTCTAACACATATAATGTTCTCTCAAACATTTTCTCTTCAAGAGATTTGTTTAGATGTGGTTCGTATGCATTATGGCTATGGACTCTCAACCTTGGATATTGTCTCTCACCTAAAGTGATGACAAATGATGTTTCTAGCACTTGTATATTTTTTCCCAAATAATGTTTGTTTTATGAGACAATTGCAGCAAAAGTGGAAGTTGAAATAGTGGTTCCATGTCTAAGTCAGTAGCTTCAATATTACTAGTAAAAACGGGTAATTTTCTTCACACCCTAAAAACCCTTAGATACACTGGTGTAGATTGTTGATTCTAGTGTCTCAAATCGCATGACTAACTCTCATAGACTTTTCATCAAATATATCCCTTGTGCTGGTAATGAGAAAGTAAAATATTGCAAATGTCTCACTTGCTTCAATTGTTATAAACGGAAGTATTCAAATTTCAAAGAGTGTCACTCTGGAATCCGTTCTACATACATGTACCAAAATTAGCATGGAACTTATTATCTGCTAATCAATTGACAAAACAATCGAATTGTGTGTTTGCAATAAGTGTTGCTAGTCAATACATGAGTGATCTAAGATTAAAGCATATGGATGCAGCCTACAAGATCTTGAGGTATCTATAAGGTACTTTTGGGAGGGGGTTGTTCTTCCAGAAACAAGAACAAAGAACAGTTGAAGTTTATACTAATGCAAATTGGAGAGGAATACATTCTGGGCGAAGATCTGCCTCTGGTTATTTCCCCTTTATACTATGAGGGAATCTAGTAACTTGGAAGAGTTAGAAACAAATGCCCTATTTGGTAGAATGGAATTGAAGCCTTGAAATTAGAACTGAGGTAGGAATTGAAAATTAGGTTATTTCCATGGATTTGTTAATTCTCCAAAATCGTTAGAACTTGTTCCCTCGATCAAACCTGAGAACTCATTTGAATTCTCAAGAAGTGAAAATCGTTGGACAATTTTATCCTAGATAATTAATTTAATGAACATTCTTACACTTCCCCAAATCTATATCATAAAACCCTAATCATCTTTGATTTCAATATTTTGTCGCAAAACATTGCTGAGACTTATCTTCCACCACCACACATTCGAAGAAGGAGGTAATAGAACTACTTAATTCCAAGCATTTTCTTCTTGAATTCAGATGTTTCTATGTCATCTTTGCATCCTATTTGAATAAATTCGTTTTTTTTTGTTTGCAAATTTTTAAATTATCATAAAACGTTTACCACTCCTTATTGAGGCGTGAATAATTTTGTTTTCCACATTTATACAATTGAGGCGGGATTTGGGCGGAACAAAAGTTGATCCGGAGAAAATGAAATTTGGAGCTCATCCTTGTGGATTTAACAAACTAACCATAATAAACTAACCATAAGGGCATTGACTCAAGAAATAATGGATGAATCATGGCTAAAACAAGTCTTTTGTGAGATGCAAGTCAAAGTGGAATTGCCTCTCAAGTTCTACTGTGACAATTAGGTAGCTATAAGCATGACCTTATATCATATTCAATATGAAAGCTCAAAGCATGTGGAGATAGACGAACATTTCATCATAAAAAAGGTTGAAGAAGAAACCATATGTTTGTCCTATCCACTAACAAACCTTCAAGTTATAGATGTGCTGACAAAGGCGTTGCTCAAGCCTGCATTTGAAAGTTGTATAAGCAAATTGAATATTATCAACATATATGATCCAAATTAAGGGGGTGTGAGAATATCTTGTATTTATCGTTATTATCTGTTGTATTATTAGACTTTACTAGCACTTATTTGTTATTAGTAACTTGTCTCTTCTCTTAGCCTATATTTAGACACACTTGTACAGTTTACAAATTATCAATGAGAATTACTTTTTCTGTGAATTCTAATCCCTCAAAGTCCATAGAAGCAATATTCCTCAAGATAAAATTTAAACAATACTCTACACATGGTAACCAATAAATTGTACTATTATATTTTCATGAATTAATCTACCACATGCCATATAATTTGCAGCATTATCAATCACTAATATGAAGCATGAATGTATTTTCACAAATATAATGCCATGCACCAAGTAGACTAGAAAATTAATCAAAGTACAGTGCCTATTGTCCGTCCAAATATTGGCCATAAGGTTACAAGTTTTTGCCCACTCAGTTCAATGACTATAAATCAATAGTTCAAGTTCCTTCTTACCTCTCGGATAAAAAAACTAACTCTATACTCATGGAAACTAGGGGCTTTAAATCCAGCACCAAATGCAGTGGCAACATCAACAACTCTTTGAAACAAATGCCACTTCAATGCATTAAAAGGAATGTAATTCACATAAGCCTACTCCACCATTTTGGATAGCCTTTTAACTTGCCCATTCACTTTTAATACTTGGTTGGGAAGTTAGGGTTGTCCTAGATGCAAAATAATTGTCAACTTTCTCCATCTCACTAGACTTTCTTTTTGAAGCTACTAGTGCCTTAGTTATTTGAGTTACCTCAATTTCTTTCTCTTCTTCTACATTTGGGTTAGTTTTTTTCTTATCCCCAAACGAAAACTCTTTCATTCTTTCACGAATATTAAGAGAAGTTTTTTTTTTAAAAGAACTCATTGGACCAGTCACACCAGCTAAATGATGTTTAAATCTATGTATTCCACGTCCTCTGTAACTTGAACCACAATAAGACATTGAAACACTAATTTTCCAGCCTTTTTAGAGAAACATATTTGTACGGGATTGTGATTCGCGTAAACTAATGTCAGGGATTGCTTGGAGGGTTATTAAGCCCTTCACTACTTGAAGCACTCATTATTAAAAACAAAATTAATCACTCACACAACATTTTCAATCAACAACATGTAGCAAGTAACATGTCCCAAGTATGATCAATATTCATAGCTACACCCAAAACTCAATCACACAATAAAAAGGAAACACAACAGTCTCAACAATTTTGAAACAACCAACAACACTACAATCAATCAATAAGAAAATAAAATAGAATAACAAGCAAAACGATACAAAAAGCAGTCGAAAAATTTTGATGAAGAGAGTATCATCAAGAAACCATATATGTATATTAAGAAACTCGAAAACCCCAACTCCCTTACTAAACCCATATCTTTTGCCTACATTTTGTGCATCTAGTGGGAGGGGATTACATACCTAGGTTGGCTCGTTGAATTGTCGCATTTCGTGGGTTAAAGTTAGATGACAACGAGTTTGACAATTAAATTACCGGTTAGTTTCCACCGGGTCATACATTAACCCGACCCGATTTAGCGACCATGTTTAACAGCCATGGGTTGACATGCCATGGTTAACATGTTCTTGCTTGGTTTCTGGATAGTCCTACCCAAACATAAATTACAATTTTCTTTTCCCTAGCATAAATTTAAAAACGTACTATACAACAACAACAACAACAAGTATGGACACACACTCAAAGTATGACTATTTATCGAGCACAATGCCGCCGTGTGATTTATGTATCCAACTCCACCTAGTTAGGATAGTTTGTTGTAGTCTCATAAATTTAAAAACTACTAAGCCCCCGAGGGGCTCGACCCGCCGGTTGAAATGGCAGAGCAAGGCACTGAGTACCCGCCAGGTCTTACATTCAAACCTGGGAAGTCCCAAACCAAAGGGGCGACTCTGGATTAGTCTAGTGGGTCTGTGGGACATCAATGACTCCAAGCAAAAATAAAAGGCTCAAAATTTCCAATTCTCTCCCCCATTTCCATTTCTAGTTCTTTTCCCTTCCTCCTTCCCTCATCAAACCCCCAAACAAATCAGTCCCCCAAAACCACACGTTCTACTCACACCTCTCGAACTCCCAACTCCAAAAACTGCCTTAGAAACAAACCACCACAACAGTCTGCAACTGCAACTGCAACTGCTCTAAAACCATCTCTACATTTGATGGATGGAAGAAGAAGAAGAAGAGAAGTCAAACTCAAACTCAAACTCAAAGCGTGGTCGTGGTGGTCCCCTTAATCTTGATTGGGACAAACTCTTACCCATCCACGATTCCCAATCCCCACCGCCCATGGACATCGTTTCTCCGCCTGAAGACTTCACTCACCTCTCTGATCACCACCTTTTGGAGTCTTATCACAGAAAGTTACGGACTTTTGACTCCACTGCTAACAATTTGCCTGATAAAGGCCACAAATTGAAACTCACCATCAACCATCTCAAACATGAGATACAACGCAGAAAATCCTTGAAGGTCTGCTTTATTTATTTAAATTTTTTGTTGTTGTTTAGTGTTTGTTGTTGTGCAAGATTCAAACTTGGTGTCTGTTGTGTTGTGACGATGAATTTGTGACATGGGATTGATTTTTGTGTGTTGTAGGGCTTTACTGTGGTAAATGTGATGTTTTGTTTTTCTTTCTTGAAGGGGAGTGCACATTTTTAATCTTTTTTCCTAGGGGCAAATGTGCACTATTAGGGGCATTTTGGGTAAACCCAGTATTTATGTTGTTGTAGTATTCTACTGGTTTTTTATGCTGCTTCTTTAGCTGTGACAGTAACCTTTAGTTTAGTAACTTGTCTGTTTTTATCATGTGGGCAATGCCTTTAACACTGCAATTATTGTAGTCTATGAGGATGAAGTAGTTTGCTTGATAGTTGTTACTTGGTTGATTCCACCTAGTGAGATAAGGTTTTTGTTGTTGATGTTGATAGTTCTACGATGAGTCTTTTGGAATAATTGATCCAACGAATTTAAATTCGTCACTTGAGGGATTATTTGATCTTTGAGTTTAACATCCAAATTGCCTCTTAGTTGTCTGTTTGTGAAAATGCAATGTATATATTCTATTATACTCCTATTTAGACGGAAATCCTTATACTTGAACGTGTTTCTCCATATCTCTAATTTAACATTAATCTCTTTTCTTGATTTCGCCAAAAGTACTATATCATCAGCAAAAAACATGCACATAGCTACCTCTTCTTTGACACTCTCGTTTAAAACATCTACCACTAAGTTAAATAAATATGAACTTAAAGATGATCCCTGATGTAGGCCAATCCTTATAGGAAAGTCTTTTGATTCACCTCCCTGTGTTCTAACCATAGTCAGTACTCTGTCATACATATCTTGTTTTGCTTTAATATATGTAACACTCACTCATTTTATTTTCAATGCTTTCCAAAGTTTGTCTCTTGGTACCCGATCATACACTTTTCTAAGTCAATAAAGACCATATGTAAGTCTCTTCTTCTACTTCGATACTTTTCCATCATTCCTCTTAGTAAATAAATTGCCTCTGTCGTTGATCTTCATGCATTAAACCCAAACTGTCTCTCAGAAATACTAGTCTCCAATCTCAACCTATGTTCAATCACCTTTTCCCACAGTTCTATTGTATGACTCATAAGTTTGATTCCCTTATAATTAGCACAATTCTGTATATTTAACTTTATTTTTATGAATAGGAACTAAGGTACTTTTTCTTCAATCACCAGGTATCTTCTTGGACCGTAAAATCTCGTTGAACAATTTAGTTAACCACGACATACCCTTTTCGCCTAAACATTCCCAAATTTAAATCGTTATACCATCTGGTCCAACAGATTTACTATTCTCCATCCTCTTAAGAGCTTCTCTAACATCTGATACTCTAATTCTACGATAGAACAATTTATTAAGCTCGCCTTCATTTAGAAACTATTATCTTTGTCGATTTTAGATTCTAACTTCTTTTTTATTTAACCTGTAGTAAATATATTTTTGGTTTGCTTCTCCTTAAATGGAAGCTCTACGATTTAAGTCCACTTCCATAGCTCATTTTTAATCTTCTCTAGACTTATTAATTGAAGCCTTATCATTTGCCAATGACGTGTATTTGGAGACTTTATAATTGGTAAAGATGTAGATTTAAGACCAAACTATCGCGCAAGGTCCATGAAACATAATGTTTTTCCAGGTGCAAATATGGTCACACTGGAATGAAAATGTTGCAAATATAATAAGTCCATTAACTTTACCTAACATTCATCTAATATGTTAGACGAACATTTGGGAAAATTAACGGCTTATCATATTTGCAATGTCTTTATTCTTTTGTGACCATATTTGTACCTCGCAAAAGATTACTATGTTCTGTGCACCTTGCACAATAGTTTGTTCTTTTGAATCTTTTTTTAAATGGATTCAGTTATTAATATAGCACAATGGCATTGTGTGATTCACGTAGTCAATCCCACCTTGTGGGATAAGATTTGTTGTTGCTGTTGCTATTATCTAAATCTTGCTAAATAGCTTAATGAATCAAAAATACCTTATCGTCCAAGCACTTCAAAACCTGAACAGGAATACCGCATGAACCAACGGCTTTACCATTGCCTATTTGCTTCAGAGTTTTTTTGGTAGAATTTTTTATCCTTTTCAACCTGAATCTTGCCATAAAAGGCTAATTGTATTTGCCTTTGTAGGTTGTTAATTATTCCTTATCACTAGTTCCAAATCCATAATGGAAAAGCCTGCTAAAGTAGCCCCTCTCGTAGCCTTATATATTCTCAATTTGCATAAAATTCATTTCTTTTAGTGTTCTTGATATATTGTACTTGGTTCAAGTGTCTTGACTTCCTTTCCCTATTCTTGGCAATTTTGTGTATCTTCCCATTCGTTATTCTTTGCCTCTAAATTGTGGCCAAACTCCTGAAAAGCTTTCTTAGTATCTTTTTTAGCAGTATGAAATCTCCAACAATTTTCAGCGTTGTACAGTTGCAAAGATTTGAAGCAATCTCTTATGTGAACAAGTTTTGCTTCCACACTCTCATTTTGCCACCAAGATTCTTTATCTCTAGGCCCTAAACCTTTTGATATACTATCCATAACAGTTGTACCAACTACCCTAATCCTCTTGGCCATCTCATACCATGAGTTTGGTATTTCCGTGTGACTCTCAGTTACATTTCGCCAATAGTAGTCACTTGTTTCGCACCCGTGAGCTGCCATCGCTTGATGATGGGTTATGTAACTTTTCAATTTTTTTTTTCAACCCTTAAGAAGAATATCAAGAAATAAGACACTATGCTATGATGTCTGGATTTCCCTAAAAATTAGTCCTGTCACTCCTGTGGTAACAAAAAGCGCATGCTATCTTAACTATAGCCCCTGTGGGATGTCCAGTAAAATTGGGGAAAAGAGTTTACTCCTGGATAGTAGATTTTGTTGATTGATACAAGATTAAATTATGGTTGTTTAGCAAACCACATATGCTTGAATTAACTGCTATTGGTATATTGCTTGACTTTTCTGTTACCATTTAGGGGCTTCATTATTTTCTGGTGTTTCATAATATTTGTATAGAGTAATTCAGACAATCTTTATGTTGCATATTCTCTATCCCTTTATGAGCACCAAACAGTTTGATTTACTTTTTATGCAGAGAAAAAGGTAGAGTACATGAACTTTCAAGTGAGAAAATATTATATTAGGCTGTTGCTATGATCCCTTTGCAGAATTTTCAGTCTATACAATATTTTTGTCGATTTTATTATACAGCTGTTAGCTAGGGTTAGGTTTACTCCATGTACATACTTCACCATGAATTTTTTTGTCATAATTACTTATTCTTTAATACACTTTCCTCTGTAGAGCAGGAAGTCGATGAGTCCGAGGAGTCGCAAAAAGCTACAACCTCAACATCCATAGGTGAGGTTATGGTATTGATTATGATTCATCACGTAGCAATGGTCATTGTGCATGTATCTATAATGTTGAGGGTGTAGGAGAATCTAGTATTAAGCTACATTTAAGTTGATTTCTTTTATCTTTGTTATTATGTTTCTCCCTTAAAATTATAAGATGAAATTGTTTTATTAGTAGGTCAAGTTGCACGATGTGAAGTTTTTGAAAATTAAAATCATACGCTTGTTATGTTTTAGGGCGAAGGCTCAAATATGACACATAATTATTGGCCAAGGAACAAAAATAGTACATAACTATTTCAAAAGTACAAAAATGATACCAACTTTTACCATATGATCAAAAATGATATTTTCACTAATATGACAATAATATTAGACATGAAAAGTTCAAAATGCCCTTATAAATTAATCGCTGCCCGACAAAAATTTATTTAATTATAAGGGTATTTTGGACATTTCATGTCTAATATTATTGTCATATTAGTGAAAATATCATTTTTGATCACATGGTAAAAGTTGGGTATCATTTTTGTACCTTAGAATTGTTATGTACTATTTTTGTTCCTTGACCAATAGTTATGTATCATTTTTGGGTCTTCGCCCTATGTTTTAATTGGGCAACTTGATGGC
Source organism: Mimosa pudica (assembly GCA_029929735.1). Taxonomy (NCBI): domain Eukaryota; kingdom Viridiplantae; phylum Streptophyta; class Magnoliopsida; order Fabales; family Fabaceae; genus Mimosa; species Mimosa pudica. The sequence continues at coordinate 4,737,567 of JAKELP010000017.1, read as the reverse complement.
AACGATGTAAAGAACTGCATATAAGCTTTCCCTTTAGGATTGGTTTATCTGTTACAGGCTGTATTAACTGTAAGCAAAAGAATGGATTTTTTGTTAGCTGAGCAGAGAACCTAAAGAAGTTGCCTATAAAAAAGTTGCTGATAGGGATAACATTGATGAATATTGAGAAATTTGATTGCAAAGATGTAAAGAACTGTACATAAAATTACCCTTTAATATATATGTATCTTTTACGGGTTGTTTGAACTGTAAGTGAAAGAATGAATTTGTTAGCCAAACTTGTAAAATGCTAGCAATAGGAAACCCAAAGAAGTTGACTATCAAAAAATGGCTAACAGAGGATGAATAAGTCCTTTCAAATTACTATTTGAAAGCGACACGTTTTATTTTTGTGTTTTAGATGAATTCTAAGGAATGAACTGCATTTTTTATGGCTTGAGAATAGTACAACGTATAGATTTTATCCTCATACATTAATATATTTTGGTTTGTTGGTAAGGAATAGTAATTTTGGGTTGAGCCATGGATCATATTATGTAAAAACTCTTTGGAAAAGGAAAGAGAAGTCATATTGATCTTGATGTACCTTTGTTTAGTTTTATATTTAGAGAAAAGGGGACAGTGTCAGCTTAAGAATGTGAGCACTGGACCCCTAATGTTTGAACCCTACTCTAAAATCACCATACCTGTATGAGGAAACTGAATTATTTTGTAGATGTGCCTGATGGCTCGAGACAAGAGAATTCACCATCTCAAGCACAATCTGAATCCTCCTTTGCATCTATCTTTTGTAAAAAAATTGAAGAGGTGAGATCTTTTGCATTGTGGGCAATATTTTCTATGATTCCCTGCTAACTTTCTTGCCGTTGCTGAACTAATTATAATTTGTTGCAGAATGATTGTAGGACAACCAATCCCTTGAAGAAAACTTTGTCACTTAATAAGCATTGTGACAATCAGAAAGTTAGAGAAAATGGAGAGTTTCTATGTAAAAGACGAAAGAGAGATCAATGTGCCAGCAATCTTTCCCAACATGATACCACTAAAATTGATAAAAGGTGTGGTGTAACTTCCACTCAGTCTCTGCATGACATTGAGAGAGTGTATGCCTACTTACCGTAAATTGAGAACACATGTTTCGCTTTTAGTTTTTGTTCCTATCTGCTTTTATAGTCATTATTGTGGGATGTTGGCGCTGCTAATGCACTGGGAAATCATGTTTTGGGACATAACTAATGCACAGATCTCTCGCAGTACATGAATTTACAAGTTAAATTAGAGTCTTCCTTTGCACATATGCATGGGCAAAATAAAATATTATTCCTTAACAAGGATATCAAGAAAGATAAAGTAATTGTGAAAAAAGATTCAACATATATATAGATTCATTAATAATACTCACTTAACTGGTATTGAGTACAAGTTGTGTTCTCAACTCTTCTAATTGCCAATTATATGGGCTACATAAGCGATGGGGATTGTGGCTATATGGCTTTTCAAGTGAGAGGTTGAAATAATTACGTTTTAATCACATGCAAAAAATTGAAATAGATGTGCGTCTAGGGTATAATCATGTCTTTGTTTATTATTTTCGATGTTAATATTGGCTATTGATTTCTTATATAAAGGCCAGTATTTCCTCCTCCCAGTTCTCACATGTTGTTACTCCTTTTAGGCAAAGGTTAAGTACTATCATTTTTCCCACGAAATCATTACAAAGATTTCTTTTTCCATACCTTTTTCCAGTTGATATGAAGTTGGGCAAGATATATAACAGTTTTGTTTTCTTCTAACCGGATGTTTTGAATGAATTAATTATGTTGTTACTTTCTCCATCTGTTAGGAAGAATGCATCGCAATTCATTCGATCGGATGATTCAAGATCCAGTAAGGTACCATTTATTCAGTATTTATATCCCAAACTTCAGCAGTTTGGTGATTATATAAGTTAAGATATTTTTTGCAAGTGTTAATGATCTGTCAAGAACTGTTGAATGACAAATTAAGCAGGGTCAGGCCATTGTTCTTGACGATGAAGATGAAACTTCTATTTTGGAGAAAGAATGTCAAGAAAACAAACTTGATGAATGGTATGAGAAGTTCATCACTTTGATGTGATCTAATTATTTTCATTTTAATTGTGACGCTTTTCCTATTGAATGAATTTATTCTCTTTTCAGCCTGAAGGAAGCTAAGATATATTATCCATCAAGGTACATCAAAAAAAGAAAAATGGCATAGGATTCAATTTAACTGTAATTTTCTATTGATTCATTCTCTATTGCATGACATTTTTATTAATTTATTTATTTTGCTTGATTGCTCAGTGATGATCCAAAATGTGTTGAAATTTGCTACGGAGACCTTGATTGTCTTGCTCCTGAAGGCTATCTAACATCAACTATTATGAACTTCTACATTCGGTATGCTTGCTGTGCCTTTTTCTCCCTCCCTTTTAATATTCTTAATGTTCTTTCATTAATGAAAGAATGATTGGCTTGACTTAGTGGTAAGCTCGCTTATCGTGGGGTCTAAGGTTGTGAGTTTGAATTAGCCTCTCTGCATAAAACATGGGTAAGTCTGCCAAGTATGTTTACTTCCCTAGCACCCTTATCAAATAGGTACTAGAAGTCGGTTGACCCCTTTTTCTTTCATTAGTGAAATGAATGAGGTCGTGTGTTCGAATCAGCCACTTTGCAAAAGCAGGGGTTAAGCTGCCTAATATATTCCCTTCCCCAGCACCCTCACCAAGTGTGGACTAGAACTGGGTTAGCCCTTTTAATGAAATGAATGATGGGTTGTCTCCTGATATGTCAATCTTTGGGATGATGACACTTCACTTGATATGGAATCTGACCAAGGTGTGAAGAAGTTGATTCTTGTCACCTCATTTATCATTATATAATTAATTTTTCTTTGGGTTATTATGGGCTTCTTGTTTGTTTGAAAATCAAGCTTCAAGGATTTTCTCTAGGGAAGCCCTGTTAGAGATATTATTAAAACTATTGACGCCTATGTGCTTTTCTTTTGACCATTTTAACTCTTAAGGGGAAATGATCCATAGAAACTATTCTAGGTTTTTGTGAAGGGAGTGCTCATAATTTTGGCACTTAGTGTCAGAGTCTCTTCAGGATGAATTATAATTAGGTGCCAAAGCTTTCATATGATGAAGTAACTGATGTGTATCCTCTAAACTTGATTTCATCGTCATTTGTGTCTTCAAAATTGAGAGGATGGAAGACAGTTTTTCTTTTTTTGAGGGTGAAAGAATAATAATTGTTGTAATCATCACATCCAACTTGTTATCAAATTGCCACATATGACCGACCAAGTATAAAATATTAAGTTTGCATTGGCTCAACATCACAAAGTAATTCATTATACTTTCCGATAGACAAAATATTAGAATTTGCTTAGTCACCTTAACTTCAGTGGATCTATTCAACCATTGTATAATATAGGTGCTCTATGTTTAATGGTTGGTAAGCCCAATTTCTCTACTAGCAATAACAGTACAAAACCCACCATCAATTGACGTACCACTAATTTGATTATTGATGTAGTGACTGTATGAAATACATGCTTTTGTTGCTCTTTTTCAGTAGACATCTTCAAACGTGACTCTGGTACCAAACAGTATGGATCCTCTAGGAATTTGTCTACATTCCTCGGGAAATACAGAGTAGAGACTTTTAAGAGCAGAAAAATGATCAGCTAAACTTTTGCAGAACTTGTTTCTAGATTCTTAGCTAAAACAATGCTCCACAATTTCTCATTTTATAACTGTTCTCCTTCACAATCGAATATTATTTGGCCTTTAAATTGACAATTTCTAACCCTGCGTGATTAAATGTTAAAAAAATATTGTAAAATGTTATAAAGATATAAATAATAAGATGTCGTCTACTTTAAATAAATCAAGGATATTATGAAAAAATAAGATGATATTTAATAACGTCCTTGATATGGCATGCTTTCATTGTTTATAAGCTCAAAATGTATGACATGTTCTTATTTGACTAGATATCTGCAGCAACAAGCGTCTCTAACAGAGAGATCGATATCTGACTACCATTTTTTCAATACATATTTCTACAAGAAGCTTAATGAGGCTGTTTCCTACAAGGTACTCAATTTTCTTCTTTCTTGCATAATGAATAATGTGCTTGCACATTAAGAGTTCCCTTTTTAGTGAGTAGACTCAAGGTTTTTCTTGTAAGGTTTGGTTCCTTTAATGACTTTTAAGCTCCTCTCTGCTTGACTGCGCATTGCTTGTTGATAAGTTAGAGGTGCGATCTACTATTGTTTTGCTTGGTAACATTCTTGGTCTCCCTAGGCACCTGAAAAATAGTTATGTGGAAATATTATCTTATTGTAGTTTTGTAGCAGGTTCCTCATCTCTCTGATTGTTTTTTTTTAATACTATAAGGAATAAATTTTTCTAAGCTTGACGTACTTAAAGTGGGGTTAGGAATACACTGGGCATGTGTTTAGATGGAGCAAGTTGAAAACTAGAAAGTGGATTACAACTTAGTGTACCAAAATATATTTTCAAAATAGAAAATGGGCAATGGCATGTTAACAAAGAATCCAAGTTTGGGCAAAAATGGAAGATAGCTGATGGGCCCCCTAATATGCTACGGTAGACATATACAAGGAGACGCACCAAGTTGGCCCACCAGCAGGCCCAAGAGATAGAGAAAGGCAAGCCCAATACAGGAAGTAGTGGCTGAAGGGGTTATAAGGCCAGACGTCACAAGAGGGAGGGCATGGGAAATCATAGGATAGGCTTATGGGAGCTCCTGACCTCTTTAATTGTTGGGATGGGATATTAGTTCCTTCTTTCTTCTTACATTAGTTATTACTGTCACTACGTTTAAGTTCCATTTGGCATTGTAACATCTTCTTTCCTTTATCGAAGAAGATTACCATTATATTTAGTAAGAAGTTACTGTTTTATTGTCTGGTTCCATCAATATCATACTCTTCTTGTTTGTAGAAGAAACTTTTTCTCTCTCTAGATTTAATTTCTGCCCAACTTACTCATTCCTTTCTCTGGCTTTTGTTCAGTGCATTCTTAACTCTTGTTTCGTTGCAACATCCAGCGAAGTGACAGAGACACACTCTTTGCAAAGTTTAGAAGGTGGTGGAAGGGTACAAATATTTTTCAGAAGGCTTACATTCTGATTCCAATTCATGAAGAGTAAGATTTTTCATTAGTATTGAAGTTGTGTTTTTATATTTATGCTTGGTAGAAAGTTTGTTTGTTCTTTCTCTTGAATTGGATTATTTATGGACAATGCCCGTCACATGAGAATAGTTTCTTTGTAATTCTTGTGGTATGAATCCTCTTCATCTTAAGATGAGGAAAGGACTTAACAGGATATTTGAGCTGGCCTTGAAAGACATGAGTGAAGAGGGAGAGACTTCATTTTCTATATTGTTATGTACTCCCTCCGTTCCTAAATAGAAGACCACTTTCTCTAATTTGATTAGATTAAGGATGTTAGTTAAGTTAGTTATTAATACATGATATTACCAATATATCCTAACCATGTACCTTTATCCACACTCTCCATCTCTTGCTTTTTATTATAGATAGGCATAATTAGGGTTAATTAGGGAAAACATTGAGAAAAATTAGAAAGTGATCTTATATTTAGGAATAAATTGAATTTAATAGTGGTCTTATATTTAGGAACGGAGGGAGTAATAAATTTAATGAAATGATAACTGTATTTTCGAGTTCTGCGCCTGGTTTTGCATCTTTGTAATGTATAGCTCATAATTTTTTAAGGATGTTCCTCCTTTTGATGCTCAAAGTCGATGCACATATAATTTTTCAAGGACGCCTCTTGTAAATGCTTAATTTTGTTCCTTTTGATTATTTCTTTTCTGTTTCCTGTTTCTGTTGGTACCTCATTTATGGGATAAACTATAATGCTTGTTGCTATTGCTGTTTGCACCTAGAGAATAGCTATTTTCCCTATTGCATTCCCTTTTCCTCCTTTTGTTGTGCTTAAAGATAGTATTCAGATCCTGTAGAAAAGAGAGGTTATTGGATATCAAATAATTGCAAAAGTATTGAAAATTCCCCACGTGTCTTGGATTGTGGTTGCAAAATTCAATAAGGACATTTTGGTATTTTAGTTGAAACAATTAATTTCCGGTTTTTTTTTTGGGGGGGGGGATTCTGTAGTTAATAATTTGCTATTGTGGGGGTTAATTGAATTTTCCCTAAAAAATACTGCTTCTCTTACATTTTTACATGCTTTGAGTCTTAATGGTGCTAATATATGATTGAGACTTTTTTGGTGCTAATTTATGATTGAGACCTTATTTGCTTTTGACTATGTTTTGGCACATATATGTTATACATGAGCATTCTGTCGAAGATGTGTTTTAGTTGACATGCATTTAAAAAATAGGGATGTTGTTATAAATGACGTCCACTGGCTTTTCTCTTATATGGCTATTACTTATTTATGTTCCACCCATGCAGTCTTCACTGGAGTTTGATCATTATTTCTTTCCCAGAGAAGAAAGATGAATCTGGGCCAATCATACTTCATTTAGATTCTCTGAGTCTTCATTCTAGTAGATCAGTTTTTGGGAACATAAAAAGGTGAGACAGAAGAAGCTGTAGTCTATACCATTATTTATACTGCCCCCTTGTCTCAGCTCTTAGATAATCTTTCCTGCAAGGGCGTGTTACTGTATCATTATTCTGTAACTTCAATTTTTTTACTTGGGTGTAGGAGCAAATATACACCTGATTTTTTTCTCAAAAGAGCACCAAACACGATAAATTTGTCTTGGGTGCAAAAGTACCCCTGAATTGCTTTAATGGATTCTAATGCCGTTACTTTTTGTAACAATTCTGCTATATGGCAGTGAACTTTATTGATGATAATAGGGTCACATATTTAGGAGATTATTTTTTTTATCAGACATATTTAGGAGATTAGGGTAGATGAAAACTGAACTAATTCCTCTAAATCCTCCTATAATATCGGAACATTAATTGAAAACAATAGGCAACAGCTAAATGCATAATTCAAGGAGATATTAAGGTATTCTAATATAAGAAACCCTAGATTAACTTACAATACGGGCTTGGGTGGTAGGCCCACTATCACCAACACTTTTCATCTGGTGGGCCCCTATGCCACTATTTTAAAATGTTTAATTTTTAACTAATCCCAACTCTCCTTCCACCACTCATTTCCTCTTCCTATTCCTCTTCCCGACTGCTCTTGTTGCCACCTTAGATGTTTGAGCCAACATGCGAGTTATTCCCAAGTCAGGGGCAAATATTTGAGCCTTAATGTGCCACAGTATGAGCATCTGCCGCAGCCTCAAAATATGGTGGATCTGCTGCTTTTTTCAAGTATGGCAGACATTTTCCTAAGAAGATGAGCTCAAAGCAACTCTCGGTGTTGTTGGCTCAAACATATAGGGTGGCAATAACAAGAACAGTGTGGCAGAGGAAGAGGAAAGGGTTGAGGGTGTCAGCTGCCCATAATGTATTAAAATATTTGGGAAGTGCCTCAAATTTGATGGGCAGTCGAAAGGGCAGCTGATACTCGCTGCTCAAGAGACAATGAATGGTAGAAGAGGGGAGAAAGAGTTGTGATTTGTTAAATATTCATCATTTTCGAGTAGTGACATGGGGCCAACGGAATGTAAAGCAATGGCGTTAGCTTCTACTCACTGAGGTGGCATTTTTGCCCCAATTTAAATGAGTTCATGGGTATTTTTGCACCCAAGAAAATTTTATGATGCCTGATGCTGTTTTGAGAAAAGCTTAGAGGTATTTTTGCTCCTATACCTGTTAAAGATTACGGGTATTTTGGCTCTTTTACCCTTTTTACTATATTATTGTTAGTTTGCAGTGTGGTCAAATAAATATCAGTTTAGTCAAATGTAATTTTCTCAAGTGGCATCTTGGTTTACAGCTTAATAGGAAGTATTGGAAAATATCTGATATGTATGCCTACAGAAAATGAGAGACATGGGCTAATTGTTGAATGTTGATATTTAAGGAGACTAGTCTGAAGAGGCCAAGATGAGAAAGATTCTTGATAGAGACAAGGAAATAAATAACTGTTTACGAAAAAGGAACCCTCTGATCTATATGTGCCTAACAACCCTTAAGGGATGAGAATGATTGATTCTTTTGTGAAACTCCTAGGACAAAAGCATGCCTTTTGCTTGCATTTTGTAAGGCATATCACATGTGGCAGAATTGTGTTGAAAAGCATTCGAGATTTCTTAGTTTTTTTATGATGAAAGTCTTGGATATTGTCCAACTTGATGGTGTGATTGCTTGTATTCTTTGGAAGAAATATTTAATGAGAGTTTTGTTAGTCCCTATATCGTATTGTCATCTTTTGATTGGCTGTTTATTCTTGTTTATATCTTGTGAGGAACAATTTAAGGATTTTGTATAATTATTATATGCAGTTTTTTGAGAGAGGAATGGAAATATGTGGACAAAGAATGTGTGCCTTCAGATATTCCAATTGCTGACAAGATATGGAAGCATCTTCCACGTAGAATTGAAGATAAAATACTTGCGGTAATTTTGTGTTTGCATTTGTTATGTGTTTGTGCTTTTAGGTTTATCCATGTAATCAAAATAGAATAAATTTCTTGTATTACCTTAAGCCCACATGTTGGTCTGTGGTCGTAGGTTTGAATTAGTTTTTCTGCATAAAACAGGGGTAAGACTGCCTAATATATTTCCTACTCCAGTACCCTCACTAAATAGGGACTAGACCTATGGTTGGCTTTACGTTGAGCTCACATGTTCTTCATTGTTATTGTTGTTTTGAGATGTTAGATTTCTATTCTCCAATTCCTACCGCTTCCCCTCCAATGTAACTTTTTTGAACTACCCCTTGAATGTAGTAACTTGCTCTTTTTTCTTAGTCCAATTATTATTATTTGGGCGCAATTATATTTGCTTAAGCTCGTTTCAGGGGTCTCAGATACCTTAGGTCACGGCTTTCTTTATTTGCCTAGGACTGGGCTGTTGTGACATAAAAGCCACACAGGTTCATTATTATATTAGAATCTCTTTTTTTTTGGGGGGGGGGGGGGGGAGGCTGCAATGGTAACTTTTATCTTGGCGGGGCTTGAACTTTTTCATATACTCCCTCAGGTCCTAAATATAAGACCTAATTTAATTTTTGAAAAATCCTTAAAAAGCAAAATATAAGTCAATTATAAATTGATTTACCTAATTTTTCCCCTTAAATTAGTTTATTTAACCTATAAACTAATGACTATTCTAAAAATATATCAAATATGTAATAATTTAATAACATATTTTGTAACCTTAACATCTCCAAAAAAAGTCATCTAGGTCTTATAGGACCAGAGGGAGTAACTAAGTAGTATGAGGTACCTGATCAAGATCACCAGAAGCTTATGTGCCCATAATTTTTTTGGTTGCTTTTAAATTTATTTGGTAAAACTCAATTACCGTGGGGTCTGAGGTGGTGAGTTTGAATCAGTCTCTTTGAATAAAGCAGAGGTAAGACTGCCTAATATATTTTCTTCCTAAGCACCCTCACGAAGTGGGACTTAGAACTGAGTTAACTCATTTTTTTAGATTTATTTGGCAAGCACCAGGGGTCAAGGAATCGGTTTCAAATTCCATTGCCTGAAAGTCATGATATTTAATATCTATTATATCCATGTAGTTACTTGTTAATTACAATTATTTGCTTTTCATCATGGTTGTTCTCTTTTTTTTCATGTTGTCTTCACACCAGGTTCCCCAACAGAAAAACGAACATGACTGTGGTTTATTTGTACTGTACTTCATTGAGCGTTTCATAGAAGAGGCTCCTGAACGACTGAAGAAGAAAGATTTAAACATGGTAACAGTTTTGAATTTTTCTTTTGTATGAAATCTTATAATCAGGCAATGGATGTTTTTGTGATGATGCATTTCAATTTGCAGTTTGGCAAGAAGTGGTTTACCCCTGAAGAGGCATCAAGTTTGAGAGTGAAGATTCATAATTTGCTCAAAGAAGAGTTTCAAAAATCATGCAAGAGCATGTCATCTGCTGAATGTGTCAACGTAGACAATAATTCTTGACCTAGTCTGGGATCCTTACATTGAGATCCTCATTCACTGGATGAACAATCTGTGCATAATGTACACTGTTGATTATTTGGTGTACAGACAATTGAGTATCCAATGAATTTAAAAGGAAAAAGCTCCTGATAATATACAGCCAATTTGTGCAATTTCTCACCCTTTCATGTGAGTAAGGAAATCTTTAGATAACAAATGTATATTATATGTCAATTTCATTTAGTTAGGTTAGGCTAGTGGCTGAGAAGGAGAATATTCAACAACCCTTGTATGACCCTGAGAATTCCTTTCACTTTGCCACTTAGATTTTTCCTATTAGGTTCTACTTGTAACAACAGATCCTTCATAGCTTAGTTTCACTCAATAGTCAGTAGACAGGTAAGCTTTTATCCAGCAATGAGATTTTTCTTGTGCAGTCTGTGGTAAGCTTTGTTCAAAATTAAATTCCATCCTGGATGTTCAAGGGATGCGTTCTTTTTGTTGCTTTAATTCAGTTTGAGATTTAATCGTGTTGTTTTAGAGAATTAAAGTCTAGATAATTAGTTCAAACAATATTTTACTCGTGTATTCAGAGAATTCAAATCTAGATCAAAGGAAATCATTTGACCCTTTATAGGCTATAATATACTCCCTCCGTTTCTAAATATAAGATCACTTTGGAGAAGTGAATAATTTCTTAAATATAAGATCACTTTCTATTTGTCTCAATTTTGGTCCAAATTACCCCTATACTTCTTAGCTCCCTCACTTCTCTCTCAAATCCCTATTTGTCTTTTAAATCTAAGTGAGAGGTATTTTGGGAAGATCATGTAATCCTAATTCATGGGAAAGTCTTCCGTAATCTATCCAAGTTAACCAAAGTGATCTTATATTTAGGAACGGAGGGAGTAATAACTAACGGTGAGGGGGAAAGAATTCCTGAAAAAGTATTTTTTATAAACTGTCTACACTATACTAGCATATATCTTAGATCAATTCGAGGGAGATTTTAATGTGTTAACTTGGACAACACGTTGGATAATAATTTGAGAACTTTTAAGATCACTTTTTCGATTGTTAACTTCTTGAGGTGACAAGTTCTTGACAACGAAATTGATAGCTTATGATTAATAGTTTCCACCTTCAAAATTTAATTGCTTGTCACAGATTAATGATTAATAATAATGAAAAATGTGGACATGTTAACATCATCGATAACTCTATGAAATGGTTTAGCTAATTACTCCCCTTTCCCTTGAACTAAATCAATACTCTCTCATGTGATAAATGTAAGACTCATTTAACTTTGTTTTCTAACTTAAGAAAGCAAATCGGAGCATTCAATTATAGCAAATCGGAGCATTCAATTATAGCATCATTAAACTTTCAATAAATTTTAGTTTTAATTCTTAAACTTCAAAATCAAAGATGTTATCTCATGAACTTCAATTAATAAAAGGTTCCTAAATTTTATAATTTACAATTGTTGGTCCCTAAACTTTGAATGTCTGAAACCACATTTTTTTAAAATTAAGGGACTAAATGTCATAGATGACACAAAATTGAAGGTTCATCAATACTGATTTTAAAGTTCCAAGACCAAAAGCCAAAATATATTGAAATTAAAAGATCAAAATCCTTAATTTCAAAATTCTAGAAGTAATACCAAAACGAAATTAAAGTTTAAGAAGCAAAAGGTGGCAATAACCCATTAATATATCGAGTTTGCTCCCACGTTGTTATCAAAAGACAAGATAGTAAAATGATGTTGGCTTCTTCACATTGGAAATAATTCATCCTAAAATTGACAATTACAGCAATGAGTAGAGCATGGCTTCTCACATTAGACCTCACTTCTTAAACATCAAAATTTATCTATTTGGTTGTTTATTCAAATCTGAGAACCAATAAACTATAATCTACAATCTGAAATGCCATTAAGATTCAAGCTGAACTCCCAAGTGCCATTTGGAATTGCTGAGGTACTCGGAGCAATGGAGCCTGAACTGTTCCAGGCTTACCAAGCTGACCACAGGCAGCCATCTGATCATCCCCTCTACTTGGTCGCAAAAATACTGTACAGCCGGCTTCGGCCAATTTGTTTCGGAATTCGATGATCCTTTCTTCTTTAGTTGGCCTGAACAATGATCCACTATGTGGATTGAAGGAGATGAGGTTAATCTTGCAAGGAATGTCCTTTACAAGATCAATAAGCCTCTTTGCATCCTCATCACTGCATCAAGCATTGACAGGAAGTGTCAACCATTTTAAGCATATCCACATATGGATGCAACAAAGAAAGTCATAATTATGAGCATTTTTCTTTATCTGCTAAACAGATGAAGCCCAGGAAATGATGAATGTAAACGATAAGAAGAAAATAATTATTTCTTGAATGTAATCTATAGGGGCCACCAATGTAGTATAGAGCCAGCAAGCATTTAAAATTGACCGAGTTAAGAGAAAATTCCTCAAGTTTTAATTAAAGCAATTTGCCTTGGAGAGTAGAAAAATAATTACAAAGAAGAAGCAAGTCCAGCTCATGACAAATTCCATAATAGCAAGGGTTTTGTGGAAAAAATAGATATTATTTAACATAATAATTAGGGTATTGGTAGCATCATACAAATCATGTGAAGAACTCAGATTTTGTACCAAACAAAGAATGTAAGGAGAGAAGTTCATGCAACCTGTCATTGACTCCAGCAAGCATCACATATTCAAACAGAACTTTATAATTACGTTTGAAACCTAGCTCCTCCCGGAGAGCTTGAAGAAGCAAGTCCAATTTGTACTTGCGATTTATGGGCATGATCCAGTTTCTTACCTGCCAAGTGAGATTCAAGCATAAGATCAATCCACCCTCTCTTATTCACGCATCGTTTTTCCTCATGTTCTAATAGCCAATGAAAACATTTAAGAAGCAGCATACCTCATCGGTTGTTGCATTCAAACTAACAGCCAATGCACAGTTAGATTCGTTGAGAAACCGTCTGAGCTGTGGAACAAGACCACTGGTTGAAACAGTGACCTTGCGAGGGCTGAAATGAAGCCCTTGATCATGCACCATTATATCTGCAGCTTTAATCACATTATCAATGTTATGAAGTGGTTCTCCCATGCCCTAAAATGATTGCACAACTCTTATTAGTGTGAAAGAAATTAAAGGATTTCACTTCATTCTCATCCGCATCTTCCCTCCCCCAGCTCTAATCTAGTGGACATGTTAGTATCAATCGATTTACACGAGTGCTAAATGATATTTTACAAAATAGTAGAACATTAACATGGGAAAGTAACAGAAGAATAAAAAATATAAGAAAAAAGTAGCAACTGCAAAAGTTTAAAAAAATCAGACATAACTGCATCTCATATGACTTTATATGTCTAAATAGCAACAATAATGCAAATAGATGTTGAATCAGATGTATCATAAGCTACATAAAAAAAGCATTTAATCAATCTACAATAGTATAGCATGTGAAAAAACTATCTGCTCTTGTATCATAAAATATCTATACATTGAATATTGATTTTGTTTTGAGAATTGAAGTTATATCAAACACTACATTGACATGCTAGTGCATAAATAGCAAGCTGACCAAATTTGAAGGTGTTAAAGATAAAAGTAGCGTCTCATCAGCTCAAAAAAGAAAAAGAAAAAGAAAAAAGGAAAAAAAATGAAATTTGAACTATGAATAATCCATATGCTTAGTATTCTTTAAAACTCTCATGACCTACCATAAAGACAACATTTGTGATTAAGCCGACTTCACTTGTAAGCAAACGTCGAGCAAAAACAGCCTGCTCTACAATTTCTGCTGCTGTCAGATGTCTCGTGAGGCCCATTCTGCAAAATTATTGCATGTAAAATAAATAAGCAGTCAAAATACAAGAAGAAACTGCATGATCCAACTAAATTGCCCTGAACAGACAAAAGAAGGCTTGCCTTCCAGTATAGCAAAATTGGCAGTTCATTGCACATCCTACTTGACTCGAAACACATACAGTATTCCTGCCTCTATCACAAGGAATGACAACGGTTTCTATCACAAGTCCATCATCCAAAGTGAACAAAATCTGCAAACATCCTGTGAGTACAATAGTCAATCTCTCCAGAAATGCAACAAAGCTTCAGATAGTGTGTGCACTCATTAATTCATAAGATTAAGACCATTTAACCAACTTCCAGGTGAATTTCTCAGTAACAAAAAATCTAATGGACAAGAATTTATGGTAAGAATATTTGTAAAAGGAAATGGAGAAAGATAAGTTCAACCTTCCTAGTTCCATCAGACGCTGCATGAATTTCTTTCAAACTAAGAGCCCTGAACTCAGCATTCTCACTCAACATCTTCTTGAAGTCTTTGTTCAAACCTAATCACAAGGTTGACAAGAAATTCATAGCTATTATTAGTAGATCAATAATATGCAATATTGTGTACACCTAACTCACTATGAGGATCTAAAGAATAAGCACTCAAATATGAGCATCCAATTAGAGAGTAACATACTCCCTCCGTTCCTTAACATAAGACCACTTTCAAATTTCAATCTGTTCCTAAATATAAGCAACTTTCTAATTTTTCTCAACTTTTTCACAAACTAAAGTCAAATAATGTTTATCTATAATAAACAAGAGAGGGAGAGTAAGAATAAATGTATATTATATGGTTAGGGTAGATTAGTAATATCATGTGCTAATAACTACCTTAACTAGCATCTATAATCTAATCAAATCAGGAAAGTGATCTTATATTTAGGAACAAAGTGAGTATCAATTTTCAAAGTGAAGATGGTAAATAACCTTCCAATTCATCAACATGATGTGCCCAAATATTGTTTCCATACATGCGTTTCCACAACATCATAGCCTGCCCAGCTCTGTATCCATGAGACTGCACCCATTTCTGTTCCAAAAAGGGTCACACAGTAATAATAGCCCATCATTAGTTTCTTCACCACATGTTCATTATTTACAACAGTAAAATTCTAAAACCACAAATTCCTCAACTTGGGCATGCCCCATTGACACATTAAAAGCAAATTCCAATGAACTAAACAGTCAGCAAAATGAAAGTAACAAACTTTGAGAAAGAAACCATACTTGGAGCTCATTGTAAGTGAACCCTTTAAGGAGAAACTTGGAATTGTTTGTAGAAAGAGGAGTGCAGTGACTAAGATGAGGGATATTGGTGTTGTTATCATTGAGAGAAGGGACGGTAGAGAGAGAAGCTTTTGGAGGAGAGAGGAAGAGAGTGAGAGGGGTATTATGGGAAATGGAAGGGAAGATTCCTAATCCCATGCTTCGCATCATCACATTCCTCATGTTCATGTTCATGTTGCTTCTTGGTAGTACAACGTATGTATGATGCAGGGCTTATTAGAAGGGAAGATTAAGGATATCAATTTTTGTTTTTATGACTGAAGAATATCCTCAAAAATGGAAAATGACAGATTGGGGATTTAAATTTTCGAAAATGCTAAAGTAATACTCCCTCTGTTCCTAGATATAAGATCACTTTAGGGAGGAGAACTTGTTCCTAAATATAAGATCACTTTCTACTTTGACTCAAGTTTTCCCCAAATTACCCCTATACTCCCTTCACCCAAAAAATAATGGTTTGAAGGTGAGAGGATATTTTTAAAACTCAGGTAAGGAGTATTTTGGAAATTTCATGTAATCTTAACTCATTCGAATGTTTTCCTTAATCTCTCCAAATTTGCTAAAGTGATCTTATATTTAGGAACGGAAGGAGTATTTCGGACTAATTTGAAATTTTGAAATGTAGAGAAGAAAGACGACATTACCCTTCAGTTGCAGGCTCACCTCTGTTCCACGGGGCCATTGTAGAGCTCATATGTGTCATTATGAATGGCTTGCAATTGTGTTGGAACAAATGATATAGAAGCATTATGGTTTTTAGATTGTATTGATGCTCTCAACCTCTGTGTTAAGGGGATGTGACTACAACCACCCCTTCCGCAAATTAATTCTTGACATTAGGGCCCTCCTGGACTTGAAGTGGCAATTTGTATTTAGACACATCAATACTAAACTCTCCCATAGCTTAGGTGTTAATTTTTGTTGGTTCGAAACTCCTCCTGTAGTGTTGGATGGGGAACTTTCCCCACAAGAAAACACTACTTTATAGTTAGTTTCATAGTTCGTTAGCAATGTTATCCAGTAAAGGCACTCCCCCTTCTTCGCACAATTCTTGTAAAGGCCAATAAACCCTATAGTTGTAACTCTTAGTCTTTCTATTACTTGTTGACTCCATTGATCCCCCACAGCCACAACTCAATACATCACTGTTATTACCTTGAGGTTGGACATTATTGCAAAGATTACTGTAATACTGCATCTCTTTTTAATATCCAGCCCAGTTGAGTAACTTGGAAAGATTTATAAAGCTAAAAAGACTACATAATGATAGTATATGTTATAACATATTTTTAAAAGAAAGAACTTATGTGCATCATTATATTACATAATGGTTCATAAGTTAGAAAAATTAGTATTGTGAAAATGATAAGGGTCAATAATCATTCTAACCCATAAATAAGTATCATTTTGGCCAACGAGCAAACAAATGTCTCATTTTCGCCAATGTTGTTCATGTCTCACTAACACCGTCAGTTTGTGTTGCTACGAGAGCATATTGACAACTACATGTATATATTTTGACACCCACGTGGTAATAGGGGAAAGTTTTTTTATCAATATTAAAATAGGGACATATTGTTTTTCTTACCAATAGGACATAGTGATTTTAATACTCGAAAGTTGAAACAATTATATTATAATTTTAAGGGCTAAATATCATTATGGTCAATAAACAATTTTGAAAGGGTCAAATTGGCCAAAGAATAATAAAATGACTCATTCTAGCCAAAGAACAATAAAAATGGTTCATTTTGGCCAATGAGCTCCTTGAAAATACCAAAATAACCCTTGTGACATAATTAAAATAACCCTTGACGGTATGACACGTGGCAGTCAACATGCACTCGTGGCAATGAAATGATGGTATTAGTGGATGTCCTTGGCAAGAATGAGACAATTTTTTGTTTACTTTGTGGGCCAAAATGATGCTGTTCATTTATTGTTTGTTGGGAAAATAATACTTCCACAATTGCTTAATTGTGAGAATGATTATTAACCCAAATGTTAAATATAAAAGATGAAAAGAAAAAATGTCTGATATTTAGAACCAAAAGTCAAGGGAAAATGACAAAAAAATGACACTTGAATTTGAGTTGGACAAAATGAGGTCTCCAATTCTAACTTGGACAAGTAAGGGATAGTCTCCAATTTGTCCTAAATGAAATTTGTGACTTTGTGCAAAAACAAATCAGTGAATGACGATTCTAAAGTAGTTAATAGCGATACTTGAGTAGTTATTGAGAATGATAGTTAATAGCGATACTTGAGTAGTTAACCGCAATATATGAAATACTTATTCATTAACTACTCAAGTATCGCTGTTAACTACTTTAGAATCGGGATTCACTACTTTCTGGCACAAAGTCACAAATTTCATTTAAGACAAATTGGGAACTATCCCTTATTTGTCCAAGTTGGAATTGGAGACCCCATTTTGTCCAACTCAAATTCAAGTGTCTTTTTTTTTGTCATTTTCCCAAAAGTCAATCTCAACTAACTCTTATATTCAGTTTCGAGTGCAACACAGCTAAAGTTGTAGTGATCACAAACCCTTCTTGCAAAAATTTACAATAATTAACCATTCATCAGTCACTATGTAAAGCCATAATCCCAAAGGCTCATATCCATACAAGCTGATGAAAGAGGTCAAATGACCCAAAACCAAGCTAAAACAGACCCAATAGACAGACCAACAACTAGGAATAATACCATCACAGTGCCTGCAGCCTCAACATTCTGCAACCTCACAACTTTAGGCGCCAAGATCATCAAAACATTTGTCAAGTAACCATTAGTAAGCCCTAACAACCCGGTCAGTATTGTTACCGGAATCTCCCTCCCGAAGAATCCGGGACCATGCAAGCACACAAAGAAAAGTGGGAAAAACAACAACCTTGCAATGCAACATCCAACTGCAATTTTTGGATTCTCTAGCAGATAGACAGAAGTTAAACTCCTTCCAACAAGATCAAACACATTGAAGCATGCAATAAGGAGAATTGGATACCAATCCTTAAGAACTTCAGAGCTCACATCTTCTGTAATGTAACCAGGAAATATGGAAAGAGTCATAATATATATAAGAAGAATCCCGAATCCATACCATTTCACTCTTCCTACAATATCCTTCAGAGTTTTCCTCCAAACAGAACTTGGAGGATCTTGAACTTGTTTATCTTCAGTGATAGCCAGAAACTTGAGTTCACTATAGTATTTCACAATAGGAAGCTTGTGTGCTACATTGTACAAGACAATGCATATGAACATAACTATAATTCCTACAGAGAAGTAGAGGTTTGCACTCTCTCGTAGGCCAGTGGCATCTTGAGAGTAGGCAGCTTTGGTGAATACTCTCAGGAAAGAAATAAGTATACCTATATATACATATACAAAAAACCAAGATACGTCTATGAGAACATAAGCAATTTAACTTTCTTTTACCAAATAAACACTTAAAATTAAATTCTCATAGTAAGGGTGGACTTTTTAATGTAACATATAACTATTTATTTACTTATTTAGCCTCATCAATATACAGAAATTAGTCAAATTGCTCTCATTGAAAGTAGTCTCCATCCAATCTTTAATATAACATGTTTTATTTTGGAAAATTAACGAAATAAAAAAACTACTTAATTATGTTTAACCATGTTCCATGTCATTAGATTATTATGTACCACTCTAGTTCTTATTATAAGTCAACTTTAACTAATTTTCACATACAAAGAATTGTTAATTTGATCACTAAATGTCGTATATTGATAAAATTTATCAACACTACTCTTATTCAAAATTTCACTTTCTCTACATTTATAAATTATTCTCACACCTCTCTCCTCTCCTCTTACTCTCTTCCCAAAAAGAATATAAATACACACTTCAAAGTGGTTTATCTACCTTCTTCACTATTCCAATAAAAAACTAAACCAAGTCTTACATCTATTATTTTTGCATGGGAGTTAGTTTACCAGAAGCAGCGTTGCCTGCAAGAGTAGCCTGCATGTACCTATCCGGCAACTCACCAGCAGATCCAATTATTCCACCTTGAACCAGACCGTTACCTATACCTGAAATCCCAACTGTTCCAACTGTCAAATAAAATGCATCATAAAACCCAACCTGACCCTTGATATACACTGCATCCATTATTGGAATTATGAGCAAGGCCAGAGTCATTATGCATAGACCAACGTTGATTCTCACATAGACATTGGACTTGTGGCTATATAGGATTATGATGAAGAGGGTGACAACAATGAATAACATGTTCACCATGGCGAATATTCGGTCAACGCTGACTTCCGGGTAGAGGTAGGAGAAGTAGTCCACGGCGGTGATGAAGGCATTCCATGGAAGTATGTAGCCAAGGCCAAGGGTGAAGAAGATTATGTAGGCTAAATGCCACTTGTCTTCCGGGATCTTATTGGGTGGATTGTTGAGGAGACAAATAGTATAAGAGTCAGATTCGGAGCTACTACTAGAACCCATCACAAAATCTTGCATGAGTTTCACAAGAGGAAGTTTTGATTAAGGAATAAAGTGGGAGCTTAATGATGTCTTATCCATAATTATCTACTTTGTATGAATCCTCCTGACGCAACCTCATAGTTGCTTAATAATTGTGGCTTTGTTTTGAAAAGTCAAAGATTTTCTGAAAGAAGAGAAAATGATATCTGGTTGATAGCATCTTTATCATTTAATAATTATAGTAATTAACTCCAATCTTCCCACCCACCAAATCCTTCAATAAAATATGGTCTCCTGCATTATCAAAAATGGTGGGGAGAGATTTGAAATACAGAGGAAAAAGCCAAGAGTAATAACCAAGAGTATATTCCAATATTAGATCAATCATTTCACATTCATTTTAGTCTCTAGTAAGTGGTAGCAAATCTAACTATATGTTTCTACAGCTATTACTATTATTTACATTGAAGGGGAAATTAAACAGCACAAAATTCCCACCAAACTCTCTGGGAATTAGATTAATTACCTCACTAAGGTCACAATAGAGCTTAAAACTTTTCAAAGTTAGTTTAACTTTCTATTGCTCTAATTATGAAATAAACCACAGTAATTGCTACTCATTGTAACAGCACAATATTCCAATGGTCAGCCCATTTTTAGCAGCCTCTTTTCTAGGTGGCGTGTAAAATAATGATTACAAATTCACAACTAAACAGCAAGGCTCGTGCTTTGCATGGAGTCTGAAGTCACTTCAAGCAGCTAATACATGATACATTGACATGACAGCCAGCTTTTTGGCTTTCGATTTCTTTGACTATTCTGGTGTATAATAAGTGCATGTGACAACATTGATTAAGGAAGCACTAGAAGAAGTGAAACAGCAATAATTCATTGAATTGACATAATATACAGTTCACCTCAAATAAAGTTGATTGACGAAGCATTAACAGCAGCGGCCATGCTTCATTCAACTGACATAATTTACATGTTATAAAACAAACCGAACATTTAGTCCAGTTGTGACTTCTTCTGATTGTTGGAAGCCACAAATCCATACAAACTGATGGATCAAATGACCCAAAACCAAGCTACAACAGACCCAATAGCCAGACCAAAAACTAGGAATAATACCATCACAGTGCCTGCCGCCTCTGAATGCTGCAACTTCACAACTTTAGGCGACAAGATCATCAATACACTGGTTAGGAAACCGTTAGTAAGCCCTAACAGGGCGGTCAGTATTGTGACGGGTATCTCTGTTCGGAAGAATTTGGGACCGTGCAAGCACCCAAGGAAGAGAGGGAAGAACACCAATCTTACTATGCAGCTTCCAACTGCAATTTTCGCATTCTCCAGAAGGTACACTGCAGTTAAAACTCTTGCCAACAAGATCAAACACATTGTAGCATGTAATGAGGAGAATCGGATACCAATCCTTAAGAAGTTGAGAGCTCACATCCTCTGTGATGTACCCGGGAAATATGGCAAGAGTCACAATATATATAAGAATAATGCCAAATCCATACCATTTCACTCTTCCGACAATTTCCCATAGAGTTGCCCTCCAAACAGAACCAGTCAGAGGACCTTGAACTTCTTCATCTTCAGTGACAGCCAGAACCTTGAGTTCACTATAGTACTTCATAACAGGAAGCTTGTGTGCTACATTGTACAGGACAATGCATATGAACATAAATAATATTCCTACAGAAAAGTAAAGGTATGCACTCTTTCGCAGGCCAACAGCATCTTGAGAGAAAACAGCTTTTGAGAATAGCCTCAGGAAAGAAATAAGTACACCTGCATATGCATAGAAAAACCAAGCCACGTCTATGAGAACAAGAATCAGTTTACATATGTACACTTAAGTTCATCAGGCATGCAAAATTATATGATTGGTTTCTTACAAATACTGCACAGATTGGTTTGTATGAAAAACTTGTACCAGCATGCTGAAGAATGCTTCAGATATGACATAGTACAACTGGGATATAAATTGAAACGAAATCAACCCAATACCAGTGACATATGACAACTTCTATGTCGATGCAAGACATCATTTGACATACCTTATAAAGTTTCAACCTTGAACCAAGATTTGAGATCTACAAAAAGTAAGTAGAAAAAATACATAGAAGGAAGGAAAAATTTACTTCTGAGCCTAAATTTTCATAATTGCACTATTTAAGAATTCAAAACATGAGAAATATAGGACACACAAGTAATAGAAGCTTCAAAGGGCCAACCCAATTCTAGTCTCCACTTGGTGAGGATGCTGGGGAAGGGAATATACTAGGCAACCTTATCTCTGCTTTATACAGAGAGGCTGATTCGAACCCACGACCTTAGACTCTACGACAACGAGCTTGCCGATGAGTCAAGCCGGCCCTTCACAAGTAATAGAAGATACATGCCTATATATTCAAATACACAAAATACTTAGGAATTCAAAATTCCCAGCTCTGACAGTGATGAGATCTAAGATATAATGATTTAAACGTTTTGAATTTGTTCACTAGATTGGTTGAGGATCTGAGTTTTCTACACATAATATGGTTTTAAAATTGCTCATGATCGTTCATATTATCATACACACTAATCACAAATAGTTGATCCCTCCCTTTGAAAGAATTCATCATATGCCAAAAGTGGATGAATCCTTGTTGCCAAAACAGAAAATCTCATATATTATCCCCTCCCAAATAAAACACATTATCAAGCACCAACATGCTTCTTTCAGCATCAGTATCATTCAAAAATCCCACAAACAGAGAGTTGATCTTGCCCAGTTAAGGAATTCATCATATGCCTAAGTAGGATGGTTCCATAATGGCAAACAGAAATATATAATCAAAAACCCAAAACCGAGATGAAAAAAATGAATCCAACACAAATGCTTCTTTCACACACATCAGCATGAACACAAAATTAACCAATCAAATGAGCATCTCCAAATCCACAAGGAAATCATATTAAAGTGAATCAAGAATTGAACCGCAGATAATAACGACATACCTCCATTTCTAAATACAGGACATAGTTGACTTTTTCAGAGAATCCTAATCAGACTCCTTATTAGTTGATTTTCCTAAATTTCTTCTATAAACTGATTCATTTCTCCTATAAGCCAACATATAATCTAGTAATACACAAATTGCATTTCGATTAAGCAGCTCATTTCACTTCCTTAACCTCTCCCCAAAAAAGTCAACTAAGTCATATATTTAAGAACCTAATACTCCTTCCATTCCTAAATATAATATCACTTTCCCTAATTTGATTAGATTAAGGATGTTACTTACTAACACACGATATTACCAATCTACCCTAATCACATATCTTTATTTTCATTCTCACACTCTTGCTTGTTTATTATAGATAAGGATTATTAGGGCTTATCTAGAAAAAAGTTGAGAAAAATTAGAAAGTTTCTTATAAACACTTTTGTGTAACAGAAGATAAGGCCCCTTATTAGGTTCCTAAACATATAATCCAGTAACACACAAATTGCATTTCAATTAAGCAACTCATTTCACTTCCTTAATCTCTCCAAAAACAAGTCAACTAAGTCATACATTTCAGAACCTAATAAGTCACATAAAAGGAAGATCAAAAGGGAAAGTAAAAGTATACCAGAGGCAGCAGTGCCAGCAATAGTAGCCTGCATATACCTTTCAGGCAATTCACCAGCAGACCCAACAACACCACCTTGAACCAAAGCATCACCCAAGCCAGCAACCCCAACAGCTCCAACAGTCACATAAAACCCATCATACAACCCAACACGACCCTTCACATACACAGCATCAACCACAGGCACCACAAGCAAAGACAAAGTAAGCAACACCAAACCCACATTAATCCTCACAAAC
This sequence comes from Mimosa pudica, assembly GCA_029929735.1. Classification (NCBI taxonomy): domain Eukaryota; kingdom Viridiplantae; phylum Streptophyta; class Magnoliopsida; order Fabales; family Fabaceae; genus Mimosa; species Mimosa pudica. The sequence goes on along the minus strand of JAKELP010000017.1, from coordinate 4,713,971 downwards.
GCATGAGATCTATGACTATACAGAATAATAACAAACAGTGAAATAAGCCCAACAAGCATGTACACAACAGCAAAGACTCTATCAACACTTGCTTGAGGGTAAAGGTAGGAGAAGTAATCAACGGCTGTGATGAAAGCATTCCATGGAAGAAGGTAACCAAGGCCTATGGTGAAGTAGATGATGTAGGCTAAGTGATATTTGTCCTGTGGGATGTTTTTGGCTTCTGGGTTATTGAGGAGGGGATGTGAAGAATCAGAGTTGAGGTGAACCATTGGGAAAGATTGGATTTTGGATCAATGGGGTTTGTTTTTTTGAGGGATCCGATGATGGGGAGAGAGTAAAGATGAAATCTTTTGGGTGGTTTGAGATTATGGGAGGTTGAAATCAAAAATATGATGGGTTTTGAGAAGACTTTTTTCCATAGGAAGGGAAGAAGTATGCTTTGGTGATGTGCTGTTGTTTGGTTGTTGTTTGGTTGCTTTGGGGATAATTAAGAGTGTTTGGCTCGACTTATTATTTTGAGAAATAAGCCAGTTTATTTTGGATTTTCAAGGCCAAAAACCCAAAATAAGCTGGCTTATTTCTCAAAATAAGGCGAGCCAAACACACTAAATATAGACTAGGCGCCATCTATGTGGGCCCTACATGGAAGCAAAATCAAATTAAAAATTGGGAAAATGAACGAATAAAGACATCTGAATATCTATATCTAAAAGGATAAGTAAAAAAACTCAAATTTACTAAAAGGACAATTAAGGAATTGGACAATTGTTAATTGGTAGTATGTTTTAATTACGTTCCAATTGTTAATTTTTTTTATTTATAAATTTGAATTCCTTACTTACTTGTTCTTTAATTATCATTTCCGTTAATACACGTTATATGTTATACATTATGTGTCTATTTGTTATTGTGAGTGTTAAATGATGCATGACTCCACATTTATCATTGATTTCAGGGACAGTTGCACTTAAGTCCTAAATAAGAGATTTAATTTCAAAGAGTTCTCAATGAGTTGTTCACACTTGTTAATGATGACTATTGTACTTGTTAATTGAAGTTATTAATAACTCATTGGTACCATTTTGAAATTAAGTCTTTTATTTGAAAACAAATTACAATTGTCCCTTGATTTTAGGGCTGGGAGAGTCATTGATGATAAATAAAGGTATTTTAAGGGTATGTGGAATTGAAAGAAAATTAAATAAATAGGTAGGTCATTGAGTTTTAATTGATTATTTTCTAGGAAAATATGATTTTTCATTAAAAAAGCCAATTGTCATTATTCTCTCATATTTATTTATGTTTTTTACGGGTAAATTGGACATTCTAATTCTAAGCAAGGAATGAGCAAAAATGGAGGGAGAACAAGAGTGGGAAAGTTGGGTCAAATTTGGAATAAGATGAAAATTGCTGAAAAATGTAGTGACATTGTACGAAAATCCTAAAGACACACAGCTTCATTTTTTATCATATAAAAGTATCTAAGGTACATGCATCAAAAAAAGTATCTAAGGTACAAAATGTTTATTATTTATTTATTTCTATCTTAAAATAGTTTTCAAAATGTTTTTCTAAAAGAATTTTGGGCTGCAAGGTAGGGATTTATGGGTTCTTTTGAAGGATATGATGATGGAAATTGATTAAAGATTATATCCTTTGGGTGATTTGATACTATGCAAGGTTGAAATCAATTTATGGGTTCTTTTGAGGGATAGGCATTGGCCAGCGATAACATCATCAGTTTGGACATACAACTTTCCCACGTGTGGGGAAGAAGAATACATGTGGGGCTGTTTTTATGTGTTTTTTTAGGAGTTAGGGGAAATTGAATTTGAAAAAATCACAGTTAGGTCCCTCAACACAATCAAGTTCCAAACAATAATCAAATTACATTGAAGTTCTGAGAGATACATGTTACATTGAATGAGTTGTCAATAATAACTTAATTTTAAAGAGTTGTATTGATAAACAATGAGCTTCCATTGACAACTATGATAAGTCATATAATTAATATCAATCATGTTCCGTAAGACTTTATTGTAATTTGTTGATTGCATATGATTTTGTTGTGATTAATTAATTATTTTATAAAAGATCTAATTGTAATTTTTCCATAAAATTTTGTGTTAAGATTAAAGAACTTAGATTATAAAATTTTAAACATCACAATGAAAAATAAAATAGTGTGGAAAATTGATTTGCTGAACTGATAGATGACTTAACATGTTAAACCACGAATAAGAATTCAATTAGGAGTGGTTGTCCCCGTATAAAAATATTGAATAGAAGATTTTAAAGTAGTTGGCTCAAAATTATAAGGTTGTACTTTCAAATTTTATCAATGGATTTTCTTTGTTTTTCTTTGTTAATTACTGTCAGGTTTAATCCGGACTCGCTTCACGGGATATGAACATTTTCATTCTTACTGAGGTTATAGCCCACTTACCAGCTCAACTAATTATCCATTGATCAACTAATTATCCATTGATATGAATGGATTTTCTTTAAACATGGAGATGTGCTATAAATTTAATAAGTCTCATGACCCAACTCACCTTAATTTTTTTAAACAATAAATAAAATAAAATTCTCATTTTCCTTCTCCTCCATTCCTCCCTCGGTGCTGAAAACCTATTACTGTAGTTACTTAAATTTAGGGAAAATGCCATTTAAATCCCTCCGAATATACAAAAGGACAATTCAGGAACTCAAACTTCCAAAATGACCATGAAGGAACTAAGACCTAGTTGACATTTTAAAATTGTGTGAAAAGACAAAATTGCCCTAATCATAAAACAGAAATTACTAACCACCCTTACACCCATCATTTTCAATAGGGTGGTTAGTAATTTCTGTTTTATGATTAGAGCAATTTTGTCTTTTCACACAATTTTAAAATGTCAACTAAGTCCTAGTTCCTTCATGGTCCTTTTGGAAGTTTGAGTTCCTGAATTGTCCTTTTGTATATTCAGAGGGATTTAAATGACATTTTCCCTTAAATTTATACCATATTTTATTTTGGCAACCAGCATTAATTGTTTGACCAATTGTCGAAAGAATATTATATTATTATATGGAGTATCTACACTTTGGAGAGTAGAGTTCGGGTAGGAGGAACGTGATGAGTCTAATTAGTAATACTAATAACTGTACATTTTTTTTATCAATGTAGTAACTGTACGTGACTTCATGTCTACATGGTTTTATATAAAAAAATGCATCAAATACGCTAACCACAGCAAGACCAACAGCTTATAAAAGAGAAATTTAATCACACACAACCGAAAGCATCTTCCTCTTGTACTAATATTTGTAAGAAATGTAGGAAAAATTTCAGTTAACAAATTAATTAGAAATGAAACCTAACACTCATATGTAGAATCATACTTAACATATTTTAGCACCTAAACCCTCTATTGATTTTTTATATGATATTTAGATTGTGGAGACTCGTTGATATATGAGATAAACCTTTTTTTTTATCAAGCCGAGATAAACCATTAAAGTTATAGTAAAATAAATGAATTTGAGCCATTAAAGTTCGGTGGCAATCTTACTTCAAACCAAAAAGTAAATAAATAAGTAGTAGTAGTATTTTATATTATTGGATAAATATTCTATCACATGTTGCGTATCGTGTCGGAAAATTATTTTGGAATCAAGGAAAAATTTCACATGGTATGTTAAATATCCTAATGTCTTGTAAACAAAAAAAAAAGCCTTAATCTGTAATTGTTTGATAGAGACGCTAGCCTAAAGAAAATTTTTTAGTGATGGAGATGTCACTAATCTTAATTATTTTAAACGGAAATAAAGATTCACATGACGATGAGATGTAAATATCTCTTTTTTTATAGCTAATATTATTTGATGAGCATATTCATTCAAAATGTTGTGTTCTGTCAAGAGGTATATCAATACTAATTTCATTTTAAATATAAGACCGGCCACTTTTAAATTTTAATTTATTCCTAAATATCATGTCATAACTCATAACTAACTAACCACTTTTCAACTTTTTTCAAATTAACTTTCATACTTCTTATCAATGATAAACAAACATGAGAGAGATAGTGTGGATAAATGTATATAGTTAAGCTGACTTGATAATATCATGTGATAATAACTAACTTATCTAACATCTTTGATAGGTAAAATGATCTTAGATTTATGACTCGAAGGTTTGTAGATATAAAAAGAATCTCTATGTAGCTTTTAAAGTGCATGGAAATGGAGAAATAATTTCATATTTAAAGATATTACAGAGATTAACATAAATCTGGTTTTCAAGTGCAATTCTATGATGGGGAATTTATCTCAAGCATCCAAAAAGCTAAGTGAGATTAATCTTAATGGTCTTATTCATACAGATTCTTCTGCTAGATGGACTCCCCTTGCTCATGGTTGTTTCAAACTAAATGTAGATTGCTCATTTTCTCCATCTGAAGGTTCAGGATGTGGTGGAGTTTTACTGAATTCTCTAGCTAGGAGATTATCATGGAGGTTTCATGTTCAAATTTTCCCGATGGAGATAGTCTTGGGGCAGAGCTTAAAACTATTGTTCTTGGTCTTGAATTTGTTTGGATAAAAGGTATTCGGGACCTCATTTTGGAAACAAATGCAGCTGAAGTCATTTAGTTAATAAATTATGGTGCTCCTTCTCACCATCATTATTCTCTTCTTATTCAACACGTTAGGGAGATGATTGCTTATGATTGGGTTGTTAATCTTTTTGGATATCTAAAAGTAGAAACCAAGCAGCTGGTTGTCTAGCCAAAAGAGCTCTTAATGCAGATTTAGGCTATCATTTTGTGGATCAACCTCCTAATGTACTATGGATTGTCCTTGAGAAGGATTGTCCTAAACATCCTAGTCTTTTTTAGTTTATAGTTGTAATTTCCCTTAATGTATCAAAAAAAAGTTCATGGATTATCAATAAAGCTTAAATCCATATGCAATTCAATTCTAAATATTCTATGTTTTTTCATTATGCTTAATGTAAAAGCTTTGGTGTTATTGTACCTAGTGAAAATATAAGGAGTGTAACATCCTAAATTTTAATTTAAAAGGTAAGAATTTAATTAATAAAATAAATGAGTTGTAACTAATGACACTTTTGGTAAATAGTTGATAATATAGTTGCTCATAATTGTGTAGAGAATTTGAATTTTTTTAATTTTCGTTGGTTTATTTTCGGTAAAATGAAGGATTTAGAATTAAGTAATGTTGAATAATTGATTGAGAAATTAATGTTGCCAAGTTTGGTCATTAAGATAAGGCACAAAAATGTTTAATTAGATAGAAAATGGAAGTAAAAACGACAAACAAAATAAAATAAAATAAAGCAAACGTGGCTCACGGCCTTGTATATATAACACGTGGGGTTATATATCTATATATCAATAATTGAACCGTTGAACCATGCACCTCACAGTGACTTTATGGGAACAAAAATAACAATAATTAAATAAATTAGCTTATTGATTTTTTTTAGAGAAATTGATGAAGCGAAATAAACCACTTAATTAAACACATTTGGTATATTATTAAATTATAGGGAAAATTAATATGAGGTTCCTCACAAGGGACTTAATACTAGAAAGATCTCATATATTTTTATAATGTCATTATATCAAGATTGAGGATAGCTATATATTGTTAAATCTAAATGGAGATAAAATGGAGAGAAATATTAAAGGACTACCCTATCAAAGTTACTCTAAAATATATTTTGTTGCTAACAAATGAAAGAATCTGAGTTCTAACCAAAACTATGTGGCACAAAATAAAACATTAGTATGATAATTAAGTCATTAAAAGTGCAAACCTGTGTGCTGCAGCTAGAAAATGGGCAATATTGTTGATCAATGATGATGGGATCCCATACATGTTTCATGACAATATTGTCATAAAAATATATTGGAAACTTTCAACGGTTGGCTCAAAGGAGCAGCCCATGTTTTAATTCTAAGACCATTAGTTGTTCCATAGAATATGCAGTTCTTCACAACAATGTCTTCAACATCTTGTTCTCCATCATGCTTACCAAGACTTCCTGCACTGATTCCATGTCCAGGACCACACATCACTTCTGAGATAACCACATTTCGGGTGCCAGAGATCATGGCGATGCAATCATCACCCGTTTTAATTACACTTCTTCTGATTTGTATTCCCTCGGATAGACTGATTTTGATGCCATCTGTGTTTGGACTATCTTCAGGAGCATATATTCTTATTTTTGTAAAGGTCATGTTCTTGCACTCATATACCACAAAATGACTACTTTTGCTATCAATGGAATGAACGTGATGAACTAGACCATTGTTAACAAAGTCAAATCTCATGTTCTAGTATTATGTGAAAGAGTAAGGGCAAATAAAGAATCTTATACAGAGAAACCATAAGAAAAAGTGAATACTTATATTTTCTAATTCATTATTATAAAGTATGTTTACAGATTATTTTTATTATGCAGGTATTTAATTTATAAATCTTTTGGAAAACTATTATAAAAATAACAACAAAAGTTCAATGACATTATAATGATTGGATTTGGTCAAAACATGTGACAATTAATTGATTATTGATGATTGAGAAAAATTGAAGAGTAACATATATTTTCTCAATTAAAATATTTTATTTATGCAAATGAAAGAAAAAGCATGGGTCTGAGCTGTCTAATATATTCCCTTTCTCAGCACCCTCACTAAGTGGGGATTAGAACTGGGTTGACCGTTTTTATGAAAAAAGAAAGTAAAAGATCATACCGTAACTAGTTGTTGGCAATTGTGGTTATTTTTGCAATCATTTTGATGCCAAGCAGTCGAGCCCTGACCATGTAATATGCCACCAAAGACATTAAGATAATCAACATATTGGAAACTGATCCATCTATCAGTTATCGGACCCTTCGGAGCCATCAAAACACCATTATTTATAACTGTCATTAAACCCTTGCATGGTCCTTGAAATGATATTGGGTTGATCATGAATATTTTTTTTGGGATCAAAACCCTAACTCTCCCTTTCCATTCACATGCCTCCTTCCATGCTTCCAAAAATGCCTTCAATTCATTTCACACAACAAACCAATAAATTAAGGAAAATGGATAAGATTATAATGGACATGGATCGGAAAAAGTGTGTTTATACTTTATACAACATATCATGTCAAATATTGATAAGAAGCGAGTAAAAAAAAATAACAAGTTAGCCAACAACAGCTTCGAAGGAGTAAGTTTTAAAGTTTAATTTAAGAATTTGGTGTAAAGAGAGGAAAATGAGGTGGGCTAGGTATGATGATTTCCAATAAGTTTCCCAAATATTTTTTTCCATTATGTAATGATTTTAAATAAGGTTTCAGGATGATATCCGATATTCAATGATTTCTATTTAATTTCTCTTGTAAAGACAAATAAATATATAATATTGATTCAACATCTGGAGATCCTCTCCCTTTTTGATTAGAAGAGATCCTCTCCAATTGATTCTATATATGATTAGTGTTTACTAAATCAATACAAAATAATCAAAGAGATTCGAGATTAATTAATATATTACCTTAATGTTATCAATTGTGTCACTTGCAATTGCACCATAATATTCCATATTGAAAAGTTTGACTTCAAGGGCACATTTTGCTGAACAGAATAGAGTGAGAAACACCATGAAAGCAGCTTGCAGAAAAGAAATTTTCACACTCATCTCTCTCTTTAAAAGTTTTCTATATTTTCTCTCTTACTCTCGTAGCTCCACCTATAGATGCATAGATATAGAAGGGAGAAAAAATATTAGCAGATAACACCATATTTATTTTGAACACATTTTTCGGACCAAACACAACAGCAAAACCAACTAAAGCGGTTGGCAAGTTGAAGTGCGAATGTCCTACTTATATACTCACACACACACACATTCTTGGTCGATGTGGGACTAAGAGATCCCAGATAACACCATATTTATAAGGAGAAGGGAGTAATATATACGGTGGAACATTTAAATTTAAATTTAAATTACTAAGAAGAGAGGGAAAAGAAAAGAACGGTGCTATTTTTATTTTATTTTTTTTACTAAAAAAATGGGAAGAATTTTTTTATCAGCTAAATCGCATTTATGACAAAAGAATCCAAAAAAAAATACCTCACATGTCTCTAAACGGTCACATTTCACACCCCACATCCTATTCACATAATATAATATAATCTCTCTCCCCATGATTTTCTCCTCGTCAACCCCCAAATCTCAAGAATTAATAACAAACTTTATTTTTAAATCATAATTAACAACAAATCATAATATTTTTTTTATAACAACAACAACAACAAAGTCTTATCCCACTTAGGTGGGGTCGGCTACATGGATCACACGAGACACAGCGCCATTGTGCACGATCAATAGTCATGCTTGGAGATAAACCTTTCATTTAAAAGATCTCTTTGAATAACTTCGTTAAGAGTTCTCTTTGGTCTCCCTCTCTTTCTTTTATAGGGATTCTATACCATTTGATCAATTATTCTTATTGGCTCATCTAATTCTCTTCTTTGTATATGTCCAAACCACCTTCCTGAGGTATTAGACAGGGTGATCCTTTGATTTGTCTCCGTATTTATTTTTTATTTGTATGGAGAAGTTGGCTAATTTAATTCAGTCAAATATTTCATCCGCAATCTGGAGACCAATTCATCTGAATAAAGGGGGTTCCTCATTATCTCATTTGTTTTTTGCTGATGATTTGATTACTTTTGCTGAAGCTCGATTAGACCAGGTACAAGTGATTAAAGATCGGCTTAGTGTGTTTTGTGATGCTTTCAGGTCAAAAGGTAAATGAAGGAAAGACAAGGGTATTCTTTTCTCGTAATATTAACCATAATATTAAATCTCAATTGAGTCAAAGTTTGGGATTTAATATGTGTGCTGATTTGGGTAAATATCGGGGGGTTCCTCGTCATCATGAGAGAATTTCTAAGTCAATGTACCAATTTACGGTGGATAAGGTATAACAAAGATTGACTAGCTGGAAATGTCATTCTTTGTCTCTGGCAGGAACAAATACTCTTATTAATTCAGTGGCCTTGACCATTCCGAATCATGTGATGCAAACATCTATTATTCCTATTGCTTGTTGTGATGAGATTGAGAGGAGTGCCCGGAATTTTATGGGTTTCTACATGTGAAAAGAAGAAAGCTCATTTGGCGGCGTCAGACAAAGTTTGTTCTCCTATAGTGTGTGGTGGATTGGGTCTTCGTCATGCTTCTCTTCAGAATAAGGCTTTTATGATGAAAGTGGGATGAGGTTGGTGAATAAGAGGGATGCATTGTAGGCATGAGTAATTAGAAGTAAATATAATTGTGGTCAAGATTTGATCCCTATTATACGAGCAAAGAAGCCGAGGTCAAGAGTGTGAAATGGAATTAAAGCTGTTTGGGAGAATGTTAAGGATGAGATTGAGGTTGTTCATAGGAATGAGTAGTATAAAGCTATATGGAAGTTGGATAAAAGCGGTATTTTTTTGTGAAATCTGCTTACAATTCTATCGCTAAACATGGTCAGAAGGGAAGGAGTTGGCAAGCTATTTGGAAGATTAATATTCCCCAAAGATATAAATTTCATATGTGGGTCTCTTTGCATGATAGGTTGCTCACGAATGAGTCTTTATATGATCGTCACATTCACCTGGATGTTGTTTGTGGGGTGTGTAAAACCAATATTGAGAATTTGTGTCATGCATTGCGTAATTATGTTAAAGCTCGTGAGTTTTGGCTTAAGTTGGGGGTTTCCATTCATGATCTAGACTTTTGGGAGAGTGATGCGGAGAAGTGGTTGGATAATAATTTGAAACTCTCTCGCAGGGCTAATATAGAAAATTGGAAGGCTATTTTTTGTGTAGGTTGTTGGTTAATTTGGAAGCGAATGAACGAAGTTGTACATCATGGTTCTTGTTCTGGTGTTGATGAAGGTATAATGGAGGCTATGGGTATTGTTCGGTGTATGGTGTGAGCAAAGAAATTTATAGGTTGTTATGGAAGTTTTCTCACGCATGGTCGGTTAAGCCAAGTTGTTGAGTCAGGTGTGAAAGTTTTTATTGATGGTGCGTTCTCCTTAGGCTCATCAGTTGTTGGTTGTGGAGGTGTGGCTCATGACTCATAGGGGAATGTTTTAGAAGCCTTCATATATTCAGTTTATGGATCTTTAAACATTGAGACAAAGTTATGGGGTTGCTTATTTTGTAATGTTGTTTCGGTGATAGAGGGGTTGGAGCATGGCGTATCTAACTTGTATGAGTATGCGGACTTATTTGCCGAGGTGGGTGAATTACTACGACATTAGTGGATCGTAGAGCTTCGGGTGATTAGTCGGAAAGATAATGTAGCAGCAGATTTTTAGCAAGGAACAACTTCAACTATGACTTAGGCATTCACGTGGAGTCCAAAGCTGATGCGGTGCATCTTCTCAAGGATGTAGTTGGTTCTTAGTAGTTTTTGGGTCTTATTTTCTTTTTATATCAAAAAAATCCAATTAATTAGATTATTTCAAACTCACCAATACATGAGATATACCCTGCCGAAGGTATAGAGCTCATGCGTGAACTATGGCTCCCCTCCTTAGAAAACAAATATAAGGAGGTGTCACATGTCCCATAACTTACATACAATCTCTGACAAAGGAAGACAAAGAAGAAAGGGCCCTGACAAGTACCACTACCACCACTGTGCACCAAATGGTGACATACCACGTGGTAAAATAGTTAATCATTACTAATCCTATCTTTTAGTGTATACCCACTCATCCCTCTCAACATTTTTATCTCTGTCAAATCCATCTTATGTTCTTGTTGTTGTTTTTTTTTTGCCTATTATTTACGGTTTACATTAATTGTTTCCTCCTCAATTACCATTTTTATCGATAATAATTTGTCTCCACTACTATAAACTTCAACCACATTCTTCTTCTATACTTCATCCACAATTATACCTACATCATTCCTATGACTCACTTTACCAGTGTACCAAAATTTATATCCATCAATATCCTTAGCCTTTTCACATACCCATTTAGTTTCTTGTAGACATAAAATGTTTATCTTTCTAATCCCTCATCACACGTATTACCTCCCAAACTTTGTCTTTTAAGGTTCCAATATTCCACGTACTAAATCTAATCCTATACTCATCCACTTGCTTCTTTATATATCCCTTCTTCTATAAAATGCTAGACGATGACATATTGTTAAAATGGTTGTGTGTATCCATGCTTTTAGGATTCGACAAATTTTTACGTTGGCTGCCAAAGCCTAACACTAATAACAAAATACAATAAAATAAGGGCTAAAGGGCAAAAATGCCCATGTAATTTTCACAAGGGTGCAAAAATGCCCATGTAAAATTTTTTGGAGCAAAAATGCCAATCAAATTTCAAAACTGGGGCAAAAATGCCCGTCACAGTTAATTTTTTGACTTTTTTACTCACCATCCTCTATCGCATCATCATCGTATAATGACAAATAAATATATAAGTTTGTCACATGTTTTAGTGAGAGATGAATTCGCAGAAAATGATGAGTCAAAAAGTCAAAAAATTAACTGTGACGGGCATTTTTGCCCCAGTTTTGAAATTTGATAGGCAGTTTTGCTCCACAAAATTTTACATGGGCATTTTTGCACCTTTGTGAAAATTACATGGGCATTTTTGCCCTTTAGCCCATAAAATAATAACACTAAACACTAATAATAATTAAACTAGCACAAATAATAACAATAAATAAAGCGATAAGCAATAAAAACAATAATCGCAATACAATAAAATAATAACACAATACAATAAAACCATAAAACAAAATAAAATAATAAATAAACAAACAAATAAATAAATAACAAAATACAATAAAACAGAACAACAACAATGTTCAACAATAAAATAAAACAATAATTAATAAATATACTATGAAAAACAGAACAACAACAATGTTCAACAAACAATATACAAAGGTTAAAATATGTATGAGAAAAAAAAGATTTAATAAAACTATGTAATTTTAGTAAAATGCCTTAAAAAGAAAATCAAAATTAATTCATTTTGATAGATTGAGGAGGAGAAAGATTATAAGAAATGAGAGGGAGAAGAGAAAAGATTATATGTGTGTGTGTGTGTGTGTGTGTGTGTGTGTGTGAGGGAGGAAAAAGGAATGATTAATAGTCAAATTCTAGTATGGAACAGTTATAAAGATAAGCAATATAAAAAAATTTAAACACCTATTAGTAGGAAAAAAAAGCCAAAACTGTAGTTTCCGCAAAAGTAGGGGAACGTGTCAAAACATTTCCGCTAAAGCGGGAAAATAAATAAATAAATAAATTAATAAATAAATAAATAAATAAAAATTTAAAAAAATGTTAAAAAACTGGGTCAAAACTGTAATTTCCGCAAAAGTAGGGGAACAGGTCAAAAAATGCAAATTCCGCAAAAAAAACAATCAAAATAAAAAATAAAAAATAAAAAAAAATAGATAAAAAAACTGTGTCAAAACTGTAATTACCGCAAAAGTAGGGGAACAGGTCAAAAACTACAATTTTCGCGAAAAAAACTGGGTCAAAACTGAAATCCTCATAAGTAGTGGAACGGGTCAGAAGCTGCAATTTTCGCAAAAAAAAAAAAAACTGGGTCAAAACTGCAATCCTCAAAAGTAGTGGAACGGGTCAAAAACTGCAATTTTAGCAACAAAAAAATAAACTGGGTCAAAACTGCAATCCTCAAAAGTAGTGGAACGGGTCAAAAACTGCAATTTTCGCCAAAAAAAATAAAAATAAATAAAAAAAATAAACTGGGTCAAAACTGCAATCCTCGAAAGTAGTGGAACAGGTCAAAAACTGCAAGTGAACAAGTCTTATGCACCTCCTTTTAATATGGCCAAGAAAAAGGCACTCATTTAAAAACAACAATGGTCATAAGCCATTGATTTTTTATATGATATTTAGATTGTAGAGACTCGTTGATATCCCAGATAAACCTATTTTTATCAAGCCGAGATAAACCATTAAATTAAAGTTATAGTAAAATAAATCTTCATCTTCACTTTTCAATTCTTTCTCTAACAAAAAAAATTCCCTCTCTCTCTGTCTCTCTGAAACCTCATAGTTTGCAGCGATGGTTTCGAGAAGCAAGAGATCTCCGATGAAATCACTGAAGAACATCTGCATCGGCCGCAGTTGCCGGCAAAGATCACCGGCGAAGCCACATTTAGTGGGGCCCTCCTCCGTGCTATGCTCCATCCGCCGCAAAATCTCGAAATTCCTCTTCAAATTCACTCGCACCGTAACTCCAAGCAGTCACAAAGGCTACAGAAAGCTAAACAAAACTCGAATTCACCAAAAAGAAAAAGGAGAAGGAAAAGCACAAAATTCAAATTCAAATTCCTTCAACGAAATCTGCAAAACCCTAATTTTCAACAGTCCTCTCCCTCCTCTGATCTCCAACGGTAAAAAAACGATATTCCTGGATCTTGACGAAACCTTAATCCACTCGGAGGCGGATCCGCCGCCAGAGAGGTTCGATTTCGTGGTCCGGCCGGTGATCGACGGCGTGGTGGAGAATTTCTACGTTCTGAAGCGGCCAGGGGTGGACGAGTTTTTGGAGTTTTTGGCGGAGAAGTACGAGGTTGCGGTTTTCACGGCGGCGTTGAAGGAATATGCGTCGTTGGTTTTGGACCGGTTGGACCGGACCGGGTTGATATCACATAGGCTTTATAGGGACTCGTGTAGGCAAGTTGGGGGGAAGCTTGTGAAGGATTTGAGTGGGATGGGGAGGGATTTGGAGAGAGTGGTGATTGTAGACGATAATCCCAATTCTTACGAGAATCAGTCGGATAACGGTGTTCCAATTTTACCCTTTGTTGATGATGTTCGTGATAGGGAGCTTGAGAAATTGACGAGGTTTTTTAAGGCCTGTGATTATTATGAAGACTTGAGGATTGCTGTTAACTATTACCATTGTGTTGAGGAATGTGGGATTGATGAGTATTGAGAATGTTTATGAAGGTTGTCAGATACTCAGATTGTTTTGTTTTGTGTTTTTTTTTTGGAATTCTTCTTGCTTAAGCTGTATTACATTGTAAAATAGTCGCTTAAGGTTGAAGAGTTGTACAGCGATGTGTTTGATGCTGATGATGTATTCATTTATATTCAATGTTATTTGCTTATTTTAAATATAGTTTTTTAGCCCTAAATTTCGTCCTAAATATAGTTGGATGGTACTGGACGTCTCTGGTAGAGTAGTCATTTGGGGTCTTTTCTTTCTAGCAGTCGATAGTGAGTGCAAAGTGTGGAAATATCAAATGGAATTGTTGTCATTACAATCGAGATCATCAAATAAGTTAGAAGGTTGTCAAAGTAAACTAGTTTACAAAATGGAAGTGTTATGGTGATACTTCCGTTTGGTAAAAAGTTGTGATACTTCCTTTTGGTAAAAAAATGGTGATACTTTCTCACCCAAATTATAAAAACAATGCTTTATTTGGATAAAGTAATGATATGATACAAAATTATTCGCTCTAAATTGTCTATACTTATCTGCCTAGAGGCTTGCTTTAATCCATATAATGAATGACATATAGATTTTTATTATTCAATCGGCTGAATTCAGTTTGTAAACACTTTCTTTCTCTCTCTCTCCATGAATGCTTCCTAAAAGATTTTTCAAAGCTTTCACGCCTCATTTTTAGTTTTATACACTTTCAATTTTCTACACCTCTCCTCTATTGCAGAAAAGAAAATAAGATTTCTCTTTTTCGCCTTTTCTCTTTTCCTTTTACATACTTGCATTTCAACTTTTCTTTATCTTATGTCTTCAAAATTTTAATTTCTTCAAAAGTAAAATTTTACACTAATTTCAAACATAAAAATTTAACAGAGATTTCATATTGTTCAATTCTCAATCCATACAATTCATCATCATCGTTGATCATTGGTGAAGATATTCTTGCCCGTTAAAGATTTAGCATCCTATATAGGTGAAATTTTTCCATTTTATTATTTATTTCTTTATTAAACTTATTTATTCTTATATTTATTTATTTATTTCCATTGTGTGTGAATATATAGAATCGTTGCTGCTTAACCGCCCCCATGTATAACTGTTGCCCTTTTAGTTTATCATTCCTTTTTTTATTCTTTTTATAACCATTTACTGCTTAAACCCCCCCATATATAGCCGTTTTTTTATTGTCGTTTACTGCTTCTTTATTTTATATACATTTTAATTCTTTTTTCCCCTATTTTTATGTTATAACCGTTATTTTTTTCACATTTAAGCACACATTGTTTTACTACTTTTTTGTATATTATTATTATCAAACCGTTGCTTCTTTTTTTATATTATATTATATTCTTTTGTTATAACCGTTATTTTCTTATATATATTATATTCTTTTGTTAAGTATATATATAATAATTATATATATGGAGTATTACATATCAATAATTCATATATTTGCCTTTTTTAGGAATAGTTACTTCTTATTGTTTATTTATTTATTTATTTTTCTGTTTATTCTTTATATATTTGTTGCTTACTCCTTCATATATTTGCATTTTTTAGGAAAAATTACTTCTTTTTGTTTATTTATTTATTTATTTTTCTGTTTATCCTTTATGTATATCCATTGCTCACTCCCTCATATATTTGCCTTTTTTAAGAAACTATTACTTTTTTTTGTTTATTTATTTATTTATTTATTATTATTGCTTCTTTATATATATATCCGTTGTTCACTCCCCATATATTTGCCTTTTTTTTTGGAACGCTTACTTCTTTTTATTTATTTATTTATTTATTTTTATTATTTATTATTGCCTTTTTATTTATTTATTATTATTGTTTTTTTCCCGTTTTTTCTCTCCTTCCTGAATTGAGCTAAAATTAAGTTTTAAGCCCTAACTGCCATAACTATTTCTTTTTAACCTACGAAAATTATTTTTTTTTTAAATACCAGGATTGAGCGAAAATTACGTTTTAAGCCCTAACTGCCATAATCATTTCTTTTCAACCCGTGATTTTTTTAATATATATCATTAAGTTGTGGGTTTGTGGGATATGAGTTGTCAATCAATTTATATTTTCTTATTCCCTAGATCTTAACTTGTTTTACAAATGGGAACAATGTGATTATTGGAATTCATTTTGGATCTGAATGGTTGTGGTTTTATTGGAAGAGGGTTGGATTCCAAAAGTGATTTTTTTCGCCTAACTAGGAGAACTTGAGTTTATTTCATTGGTATTTTGAATATTGCAAAATATATATACTCAATAGTTTTTGCTGTCATAGTTCTCTTCTTCACTTTGCTTGTTTCGTGACTTCGTGTCATGCGTGGTTATTTACACTCGTGTGACTATGTGTCCACGGAATACTCCGCCTATATTTATAGACGGTCCCTGGTCCGGATAAAGGAGTAGAGTTGTGTTAGGCTTCGGCAGCAAACGTAAAAATATGTCAAATCTATTGGGCATGAACACATGCATTGTTCATATCAATAAGTCATTACTTGGTACTTCACAAGCGCTATAACACTATCATGGGAGAAGACATATAAAGAAACAAAAGGTTCAAAGAAGAGAAATCGATGGACAGTAAGAATAATTGATCAAATGGTATGGAAGCACCACAGAAGAAGGAGAGGAAGATCAAAGAGAACTCTTAACGAAGCATTCAACGAGATCTTTTGATGAAAGATTTATCTCTAAGCATGACTATTGATAGAGCACAATGACGCCGTGTGATCCACATAGCCGACCCCATTTAATTAGGATAAG
The DNA here is from genome assembly GCA_029929735.1 of Mimosa pudica. Classification (NCBI taxonomy): domain Eukaryota; kingdom Viridiplantae; phylum Streptophyta; class Magnoliopsida; order Fabales; family Fabaceae; genus Mimosa; species Mimosa pudica. The sequence continues at coordinate 4,697,167 of JAKELP010000017.1, read as the reverse complement.
GTTTTATTGTTATTGTATGGTAAAATAAATGAATTTGAGCCATTAAAGTTCCGTGGCAATGTTACTTCAAACCAAAAAGTAAATAAATTAGTACTTTATATTATTGGATAAATATTCTATCACATGTAGCGTATCGTGCCGGAAAATTATTTTGGAATCAAGGAAAAATTTCACATGGTAAGTTAAATCTCCTAATGTCTTGTAAAAAAAAGCCTTAATCTGTAATTGTTTGATAGAGACGCTAGCCTAAAGAAAATTCTTTAGTGATGGAGATGTCACTAATCTTAATTATTTCAAACGGAAATAAAGATTCACATGACGATGAGATGTAAATATCTCTTTTTTATAGCTAATATTATTTGATGAGCATATTCATTCAAAATGTTGTGTTGTGTCAAGAGGTATATCAATACTCATTTCATTTTAAATATAAGACCACTTTTAAATTTTAATTTATTCCTAAATATTATGTCATAACTAACTAACCACTTTTCAACTTTTTTCAAATTAACTTTCATACTTCTTATCAATGATAAACAAACAAGAGAGAGATAGTGTGGATAAATGTCTATGGCTAAGCTGAATTGATAATATCATGTGATAATAACTAACATATCTAACATCTTTGATAGGTAATATGATCTTAGATTTATGACTTGAAGGTTTGTAGATACAAAAAGAATCTCTATGTAGTTTTTAAAGTGCATGGAAATGGAGAAATAATTTCATATTTAAAGATATTACAGAGATTAACATTAATTTGGTTTTCAAGTGCAATCCTATGCTAGGGAATTTATCTCAAGCATCCAAAAAAAACTTAGTGGGATTAATCTTAATGGTCTTCTTCATACGAATTCTTTTGCTGGATGGTCTCCGCGCTTCCTCATGGTAGTTTCAAGCTAAATGTAGATTGCTCATTTTCTCCATCTGAAGGTTCGGGATGTGGTGGAGTTTTACTGGATTCTCTAAGAGCTTATCATGGAGGTTTCATGTTCAAATTTTCTGATGGAGATAGTCTTGGGGCAGAGCTTAAAACTATTGTGCTTGGACTTGAATTTGCTTGGATTTAAGGTATTCGGGACCTCATTTTGGAAACAAATGCAGCTGAAGTCATTCAGTTAATAAATTATGGTGCTCCTTCTGACGATCATTATTCTCTTCTTATTCAACACACTAGGGAGATGATTGCTTATGATTGGGTTGTTAATTTTTCTTGGATATCTAGAAGTAGAAACCAAGCACCCGATTGTCTAGCCAAAAGAGCTCTTAATGCAGACCAACAGCAGACTGGACATCGAAACTAGTTAGCACATGCTAAAAACAAGAAAGTACAAACATGATAAAAAATCCCCTCAATAGCAGTGGAATTGATAGGAAGGCAACGATTTGTGTAGACCCTGCAGAGTTGTCAAAACGTTCAGTACCATTAACCAATCATTATTGAAAGAACAACAAAATAATACTCCCTCCGGTCCTAAATATAAGACCTAATTGACTTTTTTGAAAAATCCTAAAAAACAGCAAAATAAGTTAATTATGAATTGATTTACTTAATTTTTTCCTTTAAACTAGTTTATTTTACTTATAAACTAATGGATAATCTAAAAATATATCAAATATGTCATGATTCAATAAACTATTTTACAACCTTAACTTCTCCAAAAAAAAGTTATCTAGATCCTATATTTAGGACTGGAGGTAGTAGCATTTTGTTAAAGAAAATAAAGTTCCAGAGGCGTGGATATTGTTGAATGACTACAAAAAAAAAAAGAGGGTATGAAACATAAATGGAACTTTTCTGAAGCCTGTGAACTTTCTAGTAAGCAAAACGGATTACTGGTAAACTATATGTGTGATTAGAAAACTTTTGTTAAATATGTCTGCTCATTTAAGTGCATGGAAGAAATAGGAAGTGCTTCACCAAAGATATTTGGGCACTTTGAATTCCTTCAACATGGATTCAAAATTCAATTTCCCAGCATTTTCATAAATGATAAGGGTCAAAAGTCTCATACTTAGTACTTGGCATGGTTTATCCATGAATGCTACTCTTTTAAAAGACCTCTATGCTAGAAGAGACTACGCTCAAAGCACCCTTTAAGTCGAATTGCGCAATCCAATTGCACTATCCCTTTTGATCAAGATAACCAAATTCAATCTGACCACAAAAAAAATCTTTAATGGAATATGATGGTTGGAATATATCTTTGAAGCAGACCCGTTCATATAAATTTTGTTCCTTCATATTAATTTATAATTTCACCATCATTACATCAATTATTTAGCATAAACTCCCTCCAGATCTAACCAAAATCCAGAAAACCTTAGTTAACTAAAACAATTACAGACCAAAAGTAGAAAAGGATCATCTTCTCAAATAACAAATCCAGTGGACAAAAAGAGGGGTAAGAAATCCACAATATTTTCCCAATATAAAGCAACGGTAAGCTGTGAACAACTAGCATCAATACAAAAGATGGTCAGGAAAAAGTACCCACAAGCCAAAACCATCACTTCCATCTGTTCATTTTGATAAAGATAAAATTTTTTTAATGGCAATAACAGGAAAAAGAGCAAGAAATTTACTAAGTGGATATGCCAACACATCTTCTCAAATCTTCTCAAACTCACTAAGTGGATATGCCAACACATCCACGGTAGAAGAGGTTGTGGTTGCTCAGAGAAGACCAAGATGGCCAAGGGGTTTAGGGTTCAAAGCTTTCTCATCAACCACAATCTATTTAAAATCAACCAGGGCAAAAGAGTCTTTTGACATTTGAAATATATTAAAGTAAGGCCCCTACGGACCCTACTTTAATATAATATGGAGAGTTTATGAGACTTTTCTAGTATTAAGTCTCTTGTGAGGGATCTCATATTAATTTTCCCTAAATTATATGTAAGCTTATAAATTAAAGAAACTAGTTTGGATAAAAAAATCACAGAAATGAATTTTTAAATAATCAATTTAACTTTTTTTGAATTTCCCAAAAAAACAACTAGCTTTTATATTTAGAGATTAAGGGAGTAATTAATTTTCATTTAGATGAGACCGCATGCAAGATGATGACAATATTATTATTAAAGCAATGAATCATGACAACATCACCTCTCTCAATTTGGGAACAAAAGAACATGAAAGTTTGAGTGGGAAACTCGGGCGAGCTCCTCATATGGTTTGAAATAAATTGGTGAGATATCTTTCCCGTCATTTATCAAAGGTGTTTGAGTTTAATCCCGGGGAAGTTCCCCTAATTACAAGAGGTATTGCTGGACTAGTCGTTTTTCAAAGCACTCGAATACTATGAGCTTTTACGCAAATAAAAACTTGACTTGGGAATTGTAAAGTGGCAGAGTAGTATTCTCCCTCTAGACCATGTTCTACGTAGATGCCCTGTTGTACAACAGTGCTGGAGGAAACTTCTCCCAGGAGAGAAGCTCGGAACACTTCAGCAAACCTTTTGAAAGCTGGCTCCTATGGAATCTGAACCCTCGGTGCATGGGAGTACACTGGAGACTATTTTTTGGCACTCTTGTTTGGAAACTCTAGGACAATAGAAATAACTCAATAAGAATATTTTCCTCAATGAGTCTCTCTCAGCTGAAAATATAATTATTTCTGTTTGTAACCAGGTCCACTATAATATTCTCACGAGGAACATTACTTCTACCTCTCAAGGGGTAATCTGATCATTGTACTGATGTAACATCTCCCTTTTGATGTACTGATGTAACATCACTTTGTTAATACATATTCCATTCCATTAAAAAAAGTAGTATTCTCCCTCTGGTTTTATTATTATGACACTGCAAATATATAAAAAAAAAACAATAATCGCGGATGAATAAGAGGATTCTGACAAAAAAAAAATACAAGAGGATTACTAGAGATGAGTAACTAGTAAAATCTCTCTCTCTCTCTCTCTCTCTCTCTCTCTCTCTCTCTCTATATATATATATATATATATATATATATATATATATATATATATATATATATATATATATATATAATATAAATGGGCAGATATGAGAAACCCAAATGTGTGTCTATTACCTACCCATTTACTTCTTAAATGGGCCGGTTCGAACCCGCCCTTCACAGTTTTCAAATGGGTGGGTCTTATACGGATAAAAACTTATGATTATGGGTGGACTTGTTGGGTGTGATTTGATTCTTAATTCATACTCCTCGTGTCCTACATATAAGACCTAGTTGACTTTTTTGGAAAATTCTAAAAAAACAAAATAAGTCAATTATAAGTTGGTTTACCTAATTTTTTTTTCTAAAACTAGTTTATTTAACCTATAAACTAATGGCTAATCTAAAAATAAATCAAATATGTCATAATTTAGTAACATATTTTCTAACCTTAACATTTCCAAAAAAAGTCCACTAGGTCTTATATATAGGACCGGAAGGAGTATCATATTGTGATAAGTGATAACTAACCTCTTTCATTAGAACTACCTCTCATTGATGACTTTGACACTAATTTTTTTATCATTTAATTGAGTGAATCCATTACGGGTTATTAGTTTTTTCTTGAGCTTTACTTCTTGGCCTATTCTAAATCAGAGGCTCCAGTCCGGCACTTGGCCTTGCCTAAGGTGTAATATTTTATGAAATTTTCCATTTAAAGCGGCAGGGTTGAATTTTCAACATAATATTTTATTTTGCTAAGAAGAATGGAAACAACTAGAGAGACAGAGAGAGGTGTATAGTATAGGATTGCCCTTAAGCCATTTGTCAACATTTCACTTAAAGTTCAAGTCCAAGTAACTCCAAAACAATTATTCATTCCCTTTCAAGCTCATAAATCATAATTTTCCTTTTATTTTTTTTCAAAGCACAGGTCCATTTCAGCAAGATTATGTGAACCAACTAATATGTCATTCTCATAATCCCCCACCACTTCTTTTTAACTTTTTCAAGCTGAGACAAAATGAATACATGGGGTTAATTTTCCATATTGGAATCATCAAAAAGTGGTATGGCATGTTGACCACATCAGCATATGTCTATACATCAACCTAAACTATTTTCAACATTAAAAGGCCTGCAACTATTATATATATCTGGTGCCATTATAGCTCTTCTAGCTCTCTGATACAATGAAGTTTCAAATGAAAAGCTTCTTCATATTATTTCTATTGTGCATCATCACAATTGATCATGATTGTTCTCAAATTTCTGCTTCTAATTGCATCCTTGACATACAATCTTTTACACCCTTGAATAGTAATAATAATAATAATAGTCATGATTGTGAATTGCACAGTTGGGGAGGATTTATAAATAGCCATTGTAATGGATTAGATTTCAATGCTTACCTCTATGCATTAGGAATGCATGCCAATTTGTCTGGAAAAATTTACTTGAATTCCTCAGAACAAGAAACTTGCCTAGCATCAATGAATGTTGAAGGATGTGGAATGGAGAAGCTAAGTACTGGAGCTGGAGGTTGCTCTGAATTCTCTGTCGTAGATGTTATGAACAAATTTAGAGACAAGTTAAGAAGATTAGATGAAGATTGTATGACTTTGAGCAAGAATGGAAGGGAAAATGAGACTTGTACTGTGTGTTTAAGTAGATGGGAAGAGATTGTTGCAATAACAGACAATGAAAAGGAGTTGGGGTCCACAGATTTTGATGACAATCTTTGTAGGTTTGCAGTATTAATATCACTTACAAGCATCAGACTTTATGATTGGGTGTCAATTCAGGCAGTTTATGAATGCCTCGAAACATACAGCCTTTCAGCAGGTAAGGGCTAGAGAAAAATAAAGTTATTCGTTTTTAAAAAAATTATTTCTCGAATTTAAGATTTTCTTTTTTTCTTTTTCCTTTTCTTTAGGGAAATTGGTGGCCTTGTTTACCTTAATTCATGATTTTACTCATGTGCCCCACATTGGGAGGGTTACCTTGAACAAGAGGCCTTATTATGATTTGTGATTGTTACATTCAATTGTGGAACTTGAAGGTGTAATTCACTTGTTTAAACTGACTATTACAGACAAGGAATCAACAGGCAAAGCTAATGACAATTCTAAGATCATTTCAGGTAGTTCTTCTCCAATTCTCAGCAAATCTTTGTCTTACATTTTATTATTGGTGTAAGTAAAGGAATGGATTAAGGCTTTTTCTTGTCGAAGTTCAACAGTTTGAATCACTTTTTGACATAATGAAGAAGTGAAAATTATGATGGCAACAGGGATCTGGATATTACCTTTTGGCATAATTGGAATTATAGTCCTAGGACTTCTTGCAGCATGGACCTTGCATAGAAGAAGAACTAGAAGGCGTCCTATGAAACAAGAAGGTGACTCAGAAAAATATTTTTTTTTTTGGGTCCAGAACATCTGTGAGTGTGTATTTTGTCTTACTTGAATGCATTTGATTATTTAGAGGAAGAGGATTCAAGCTCTCTTAAGATAACTATGAAGGAAGTTTATATGGCGACCAACAATCTTAATGCTTTAAATTATATTGGTCAAGGCATAGCTGGTAAGATATGAATATCCCCCAGTTTCTTGAAATGAGTTTTCTGATATCTATTTATCATCTCTCAATGCCTCAAATCAACACAAAATCAAACCAAAAGAGAAAGCCTATGAACTGATGTTACAAAAGCCAGAACAGTTAGAAGGGTTGAACCTTGATAGCATTTGCTACTGGCAAAACAATGAAAACAACAAAGATATTTATCACAGGTTTTCCTTTTAAATATAGTATTGACTATCTCAAAAATTCTGAAATAATCAAGAAAATCCAAATATAATACTGAAACACTTATTCAAATTCTTTGAAATGAACTAAACCTGTTTGGAGTTATTGCAGGAAAAGTGTACAAAGGTATACTTTCCAACGGTCAGCATGTAGCCATCAAGCATATAGTTGGTGAAGCGTACTTGGAGACATTTGTTAGAGAAGTGAGAAGCCTTTCTCATGTCAAACATCAAAACTTGGTATCTTTGGTTGGATATTGTGACAGTGAGCAAGAATGCTTCCTAGTGTATGAGCTATGCCATGAAGGAAACCTCACAGATTGGCTATTTGGTAGTCCCCTTTTCCCCATTTATCCATGTTGATTCTTCAAAGGAAAAATCATTGCGATCCCAAGAAAGGAATCTAATCTTCAAAATGTCCTATAATAGGTGAAGAGCAAACAATAACAAGATTCAATGCAGTAAATGAGAACATGCCCTTGTTTCTCACTTGTTATTGGGACTTTTTGATGGTCACACATCACACACCTTCTTTGGGACCTGACAGTGATTTCCTTTTATTCATAACCCCTTTTATCTCTCTCACAAATATAATTACTCCATGATAGGTAAAGATAAAGTGCTTTCATGGATTCAAAGACTTAAGATTGCAGTGGATTGTGCAAGAGGTCTAATGTTTCTCCACACTTATCCAAATGGCTGCATTATTCACCGTGATATTAAGGTAAAAACATTGTATTAATCTCTTTCTCTATCCCTCCATTATAGCCTATTTATTCTCCTTTCTTTGATCTCTTCTGTGAAATGTGTGGTAATTGTCATACAGCCATCAAACATTCTGATTGACACCAATATGCAAGCAAAGCTCTCTGACTTTGGGTTGTCCAAGGTAATGGACCTTGACCAATCATTTGTGAGCTCTGAGGTTAGAGGAACATTAGGTTACATCGATCCTGAATACCGGAAAAATCGCCATGTAAAGGCCTCTGGAGATGTCTACAGCTTTGGAATCGTATTATTGCAACTTCTTTCGGGACAGAAGGTCATTAACTTTGATTTCCAGAGACCCATGTCCCTGGATAAAATGGTAAGAGCCAAATGATAAATGCAATAGTTAACACACACAAGCACACATTATAAGTGGATAGACCCTTAAGAACAAAATGGAACGAGTCTAAAAACTCTTGTTCTTATGTGACTTTAGGCTAGAAATGTTGCTAGAGATGGAAATATATCAGAGTTTGCTGATCCTAAACTCAAAGGGGAGTACTCTACAGAAGCACTTAGCCTTGCGCTTAAGCTTGCCGTGTCATGCATAGGGCTTAAGCAGCAACGACCGTCTATGGAGCAAGTACTACGTGGCCTAGAGAAGGCTCTTGAAATCACATCACAAGCTAAATCATTCACATCTTTCATAGTGTAAGAATGAACAATTTTTTGTTGTATAGACAAGAAAAATAGAAAAGAATTTCACAATCTTATTATATGAATTGCATTTGCAAATTACAAAGCACAGTACAGTACAATCTTATTTGATAAACAAATGAACTGTAAAAATATTCTATACAAGCTTCATAACTAAAACAGAAGCTTATAGAAGGTGATACTGATATGTAGCTCTCCAAAATATGAGCTAATATCAAGAATAAGAAGCACACATTTTTTACAATTTTATCTACAAAACCCACTGCAGATTAAAAAAGAGCAGACTGGGCGTTATATATTTACCAAACGTGAATGAATTGGTCTCGTGGAAGAACTGAAGAACCTTTGAATCCAGAGGGCCTCCTTTCACAAAAATCATGGAGGACTCTGATGAGAGCACTTGCCTTCTTGTTTGCTCTTAATGTGCCTTCACTGAGTAAGGAATACAAGGATCCCATTAGAGAAGGGCTTTTCACAAGAAGAGAGACCACATTTGTCCCTCCATTTATTGCCAGAGAAAGCAATAAACATACACATTGCTCCTTACCAACTCTTGAAGTTGAAGATTTCAAAATCTCAATGATTTGATTCAAAGCTCCATTTTGAAGGATTTCCATTGTTGCTTCAACACTTTTCTCAGCTAGAATTGCCAGAACTGATAGTGAATCTGTGACTAGTTCCTCTCTTTCACAGGATTTTATGATATTAACTAGCAATGGAATTGCTTTTGCTTCAATCACTTTCTTGTGATTTTCAGAGTAGAAAAGGAGGCCATATATAGCAACCAGGCCATTCTTTTTGCCTCTATCTGTGCCATCTTTGAGTAGATTGATCAAAGATGGGATTGCTTCCGGCTCCTCCCCAATCACTCTCCGATTCTCCTCATCTGAAGCGAGGTAAAACAGCGTTGCAGCAGCGTAATGGCGAGATTCTAACTTCATTCCCTTTTTACAAACACTCACAATCAGTTCCAAACCTCCATTCATAACCATAATGCCTCTGCTCTTGGGGTGTTTCGAAAGATTCATAAGAGCTGCTACCGCGTTTTCTTGCATAGTAGAATTCCTCGACGACAAGCACAACAGCCTCAACAGATTTGGTATTGTGCCAGACTCCACAAAACAAGATCTAGTGAAGATATTTCTTTTGGAAAGAACCCGAATCTCATAAGCAGCTCTATTTCTCTCAACCTCTTCTTTGCTTTGAAGTTTGCCACCAAGAAACCTTGTCAGCATTTTCATAGCTTCTTGAGCTGCCAAACTCCCAGGCTGACAAGTTGCTTTGTTGTCACCATCACCACGATTCCTTCGACCGAGATCAGGCACAGAAATATTGTTCTTAGAACAATATTGATGAATCAACCTGCGAAGAGCCAAATTAGGGACCAGCTCAATGTTACTAAGGTTTCTCCCAGTCTTGGGACATATTAGACTCCCACAACTGCTGAACCATTTGAGAATCGAAGATCGATCATAAGTATGCCCCGTCTCTATAGTCACTGGATCATTCATGATCTCTAGGGAGATTGGACATCTAAAATCATCTGGATTGAAGCACCAATTCTGAATCTCACTTTCTTTCCCATACTCATCAGATTTTGGTTCATCTTCTCCATCATCAACTACCTCAATCGCCACACATCTGCAATAACTCATGAACCCCATTAAACTACTCAAATAAGCAAGCTTTCTCTTTTCTTCCTTCATTCTCTCATACCCAATTTCTGCATCCAAAAACTTGATTTCTTTGTTACACTCACTCCATCTTCCAACCCCAACATGATCAAGAACCAATCTGAGATCACTCTCACTTGGAATCATAGACTTCTCAAATTGATCCAAAACTGATAGAACACACATCATTGCTTGTTTATCTTCAAGCTCAACATCAAAGTCAATTTTTCTTGCCTGCTTCAGCATCAGCTCAACCTGCTCTTTAACTTCCTCAGAAATCTCCATGGAACTAAAAGGGAAGACATCCAAAGCTGTGATTACAGATCTGGATATGCCTTGAAAATGATTTGCAACCCGAGCTGACTCCATGAGCATATATAAACGAGAGCCTTCATGAGTGCAATCTTCAAGAAGAAACTGAAGCTTCTGGAAAGTCAAATGGAGCTCAGACAAGCTGAGAATTATTACAGAATCATAAGGAGAACCCCATTTACAATAATCTCGGATCTCTTCAAGGAAAACCTGAAGAACCTGAATCATATGAATGGTTTTTCTGGCATTTCTCTTGTTGCATGAGAAAAGTTTGGATTTGAAACTACAAATCCTATGAGAGAGAGAAAATAGAGAAGTGATAAGCGTGGGAAGAGAGATATCCTCATAAGGATGAACCGCCGGGAAAGTCAGAATCCGGCGATCAAAGTCATTAGATTTTCGGATCATGAGAAGAAAAAAGTATGGAAACTTTAAGAAGAAGACGACAAAAATGAAAAAGATTGGATATTTTTCTTTTTTGTGTGGATGATCTAAAGAGTTTGTTTGCATGTTGAAGTGGACGTGGGGTTTGGTATATATAGGGAAAGGAGTGAGGTGACACGTGTCGTTGTGGGATTGGTTGGTTATGGGTTTTAAGGTTTGAGTTATGAAAGTGAGGGAAAGGCTGCTTCGTAGATTGTTTCCTTTGGAGGCTGAAGAAGGGAGAGAGTGACACGTGGCGCGATAAATGTGGAAGTTCCTCGTGCCTTTGAAGTTGCGTACAGGGTTGCCGCCGACATTTACTGAGATAGTACAACGAGGCCTCATGGGGAAATATTAATTTTTTTCTCCAAATGCATTGGAAATTATATGGAAAATAATACTCCCTTAGTTCCTAAAAGAAGAGTCAGTCACCCAAAAAAATATTTCTTAAGAAAACATGTGAATATTAGTTGGGTGTATAGAGTTAATGCTTCTTTTTCAATATTGCCCATATTTATAATGATACTTTTAGAAGAGAGAAATATATAAACATTAATAAATATAAAAAGAGTTGAGGGAAAAGTAGGAAAAACGCATAAAATGATGCGAAAATGTGAGAATGTTTTTGTCCATAATATAAGAGTTCATCTCACATTTTTTTTGTTATAAAAAAATGTGAGATAAACTCTTATATTATGGACCAAAAACATTCAAATTTTAGGCTCTTATATTAGAGATAGGAGGGAGTATTAGTTGTGGGAACAACGGAACACGGAAGTTTCTTTTTCATATGATAATTATTGACATGGCTAATTATTTTGAGCTTGTAGGAGTATATCATTGGTTATATTCCTTTTCTGGTCAAACCTTCTTTTTTAAAATAAAATTTTAGTCTCACTTTCTGTTTTTATTATAATTATCAAGTATCAAAGTCCACTTAAAACGATTTCTCAATAATGATCAATTATCATGCCATAATTCTTTTTTCACATATCATTGTATTTTAGAAATTTATATGAAATCCCAAATTTTATTGGACTTGAGTTGAACCAAAAACTTTCAGAGTCAGTGGCAAATTTTATTCTTTAACGCACCTTTTGGGTGCCAATGATGTTCAATAGGGGGAAATAATATTATCTTTCACAATAATTGAGGATGTTGATTTGTCATATATCAATAGAAACAATTATATTGTTGAGAAAGGTATTTTCAACTAGGATTTACAATGCTAATATGTGTGTGTGTAATTATACAGCTTTGGATATCAACTTACTAAAAAAGTTAACCTGAAATAGTAAATTGTTTTTTTATGTTAATTAGACCCTTCATGAAAAATATATCATTTCATTTTTTTATAATAATAAATGTGTGTAAATAAAAGTAAGATAAAATATTATTTTATAAATAATATAATTTAAAGAAAGTGACAGAAAAATATCTTCTGGATTTCAAAATCTCAATTAGGAGAGATTTTAACTAGTTGAGTAGTATAAATATTAACTAGTTGATTATAGACATTGAGAACTGTAAGTCACCTATATGATATTCCGAAATTTAGAAGTTATTTTATTTTATCATTTCCCCAATAGTTAAAGGAGAATAGCTTTGTCACATAAATGCAAATAGATCATGATGAGCAGTGCTCAGATTGGGCTAGTTATGCCCTATTCATACCTTCATAGATTTTGCAATTTTTTGCCAGGAACCTCCATAGATCATACCAGGATAAAAAAGACCATATTCTTTTTGAACTGAAAGAAAAAATATCATATTCAATATGGGAAAATGCCATTTAAACCCCTCCGAATGTACAAAAGGACAATTCAGGAACTCAAACTTCCAAAAGGACCATGAAGGAACTCGGACCTAGTTGACATTTCAAATTTGTGTGAAAGGACAAAATTGCCCCCACCATTAAACAACATTTACACCGCACCTGTTAACAATTGAACTTTGGGCATTAACAATTGAATTTTAGGTATTGACATTTTGAACTTAAGAATTAACTTATTCGTTAACAAGATAACATTGGTGTTAACATTTACACCACACCTGTTAACAATTGAACTTTGGGCATTAACAACGGAACTTTAGGCATTGACATTTTGAACTTAAGAATTAACTTCTTCGTTAACAAGATAACATTAGTGTTAACATTTACACCAATGTTATTTTGTTAACGAAGAAGTTAATTCTTAAGTTCAAAATGTCAATGCCTAAAGTTCAGTTGTTAATGCCCAAAGTTCAATTGTTAACAGGTGCGGTGTAAATGTTTTGTTTAATGATGAGGGTAATTTTGTCCTTTCACACAAATTTGAAATGTCAACTAGGTCCAAGTTCCTTCATGGTCCTTTTGAAAGTTTGAGTTTCTGAATTGTCCTTTTGTATATTCGGAGGGATTTAAATGGCATTTTCCCATTCAATATTACCAATAGTAAAGATCAGAGCTCATATTTGTAGTGAAATAAGATATTGAGCCGTAAAATAAGATATCCTCCATAAATTATACCAGGATAAAAAGCCCATATTCAATGACTTTATAACATTGATGCAGATTTATATTGAGCCATTCCCAATTATTGGGCTAGTTATATCCGTTCTTTTTCTTTTTAATGGCAACAGTTATATCCGATAATTCTTCATCTTTTTGTTTGGGACATCAAATAGACCATATTCAACAATACCAATAGGTAAAGGCCCATATTTGAAGTAGCTATTCAGGTCATGTTAGTAGTATATTGTTAGGTCACTTGGTGTCAGTAGAGAATTGAACTAGAGATATTAATTTATTTTTTGCCGATGATATTAATCTACATTTGAAAAGTCCCAAAAAATGACAATTGAATATCATTAAGACAAGAAAGGGTTACAAATTTGTAAAAGGACAAAAGAGAGATTGTTTCTTATTTTGGATAAAGAAGTTTAACGTAACTAGCTATACATGAAATGTGAATAATCACTCTCGTTGCATGATTAACTACTTTTGTTTTTACTACTTAGAAGGAATGTTATTTCTCTGAAACCATATTAACTACTTCAGTCAAATAACTACTCGTGGAGCACAACTAACTACTTTTATCATTTAACTACTTCAGTTTTGTAATTACTTAAAAGGTTATTGTTTCTCTTACAATACACTAACTGCTTTAGTAACACAGGAGGTGACTACTCAAGAAGAGTGAATAATCACTCTCGTGGCGTTATTAACTACTTCTGTTTTTTCACTACTTAAAAGAAGACTTGTTTCTCCGAGACTACATTAACTGCTTTAGTAATGCAAGTAATTACTTGTGTAGTGTGAATAACTAGTGTGTTTATCTCAAATAAGGAACAATATCTTTTGTCATTTCGCAAATTTGTGACCTTTTTAATATTTTTAATATTCAATTGTCATTTTATTGGTATTTTCCCATTTATATTTTCTTTCTTACCGATTTTTTGACTGACTAGGGATCGGGAACTATTTTGTTTTCCATTTATTTAGTTATTTTTTTTCAAATTATTACTATACATTTTTTGGACTGGAAATTATTGCTATACTATCTACACCAAACTTAAATACCATACTAATTATTTCCTATGTGCCTATATATATAAGAGCCTAAATTGTTAGAACCTTGAAAATTCTATGAAATAAAATTTAGTTATGTTTCTTCATAACCATTATGGAGAAATTTTGGCGTACGTCAACTTGGTTCATTACTTTATTTATGGTCTAACATCCAACAACTTTATTTAAAACATAAATTATATTTTTAAACCTATAAAATAAAATTAAAAAAAAAAGAAAGTAGAGTATTATCATATGAAAATATGTACATTAGACATTAAATGTTTCTTTATGATTAGTCAAACTAAAAATGACATGTAGATTTACCAAGGAATTTCTCACAATTATGAACTATATGGATATGATATTGAGACTGTAAATCTATTTAATATTTATTTACATTTATAGTATTATCTTTGGTCCTTAATATATGACATATTTTGGGAGGAGATTTATTTGTTCTAAATCTCTCTCTAAATTTTCTCAATTTTTTTATCAAATTATCATTATTTATATTTTTTGATGATAACCAATCAAGATAGATGATGAGAATAAAAGTAGATAGTTAGAGTATGTTTTTATAATATCATATAATTTTAACTAATTTAATTAACATACTTAATATAATCAAATTAGATAAATATATCTTATATTTAGGACATGAGGGTGTAACAATTTTCCAAATGTAAAATTTGAACCGTCCATTATTTTTAAATGAAATTGTGGATTAAAGATTTTGAGAATAAAAGGATAAAGAGGGAAACGGTAGAAACTCAACCCAACTATATTAACTATTAAGTATCAATTTGTGAATAAGCAATCTAATTTGGGGAAAAAAATAAATAAATATTAAACAAAATGGATCATGTGTCATGAAATAAATAAATATTTGAGCATTTTCGAGGAAAATAAATGGTATTGGCTATTTCACTCCGTTTTTAACAATTGATTAATGATTGATAAAATTATGTCATTCAAAACATATTGATAAAATGCAAATATGTATTTGAATTTTGTGGAACGCTCTCAATGGGGAGAGAACAATTTTACTTATGTGAGTAACACTTCTACACTTGAGTCCATATTAGCCAATTGCTAATAGACGCAGGATTATCGGGTGGTGTTTAACAAATTATTTTTTTGTTGCATTTCATTAACACAACATAAATGGAGAGGACGGTCAAGCAATAATACAGGGGCCCTCCTCCCGTCCGTGTGTTTAGGCCTTTATGGAGGAATCAGATACAGTGAAATGTAGGTGTGCTGCCAGCTAAGTAACACCTAAGCAGATCTGTCCATTTTGACACCTCATATTATTTTCTTACTGGTTATCTCATGGAAGCATCATCATCTTCATCTATTGTTCCTTGAATAAAAGCTGTATTTCATGAATGAGATAAACAATTGTCTAGCGTTCTTCATCATCAACTGCCTCTTCTCGCCTATTAAGTGAAGATGAGTAATAATACAAACACTTGCCTCCATAAAATTCAAAGACTGAAGGTATCTTCTATTTATTTAGTGATAATTAATAATGTCTTTTGACTATATAAAGGTAATGGTGTGATTTCCATTTACAACACTTAAGGAGCTAGACATCCTAGAGTAAGATTACTTAAATTTGTATAGAAGGGTATAAGGTGTTGTTGTATTGTTTAACATTGGAATATAATTTAGGTTAAGCCATTCAAGCGGCATATCCTTTCTTTTGGGTAAAATCCAAACCTTTGCTTGAAACTTCTGTAAAAAAAGTAGAGCTTAACACTATGCGAGTGCATATTTTGTTTAAAATATTTTGTTCATTTCTATCCACCACCAAAGCTAAACAATTGTTTGTGTCTGTCTCCAAAATAACCAACAAATCTCATATAAATTCGAATTTCACAGATTTCTCATCATGCACTCTGTCTAAGTGGTGGGATCCCTCAACATTATATTCACCCACCTTACTACTATTTCATCCGTGACATCATTAATAATTTAACCGAAGAACATATTTGATATTTCTCAATACCTATATTTTCCTATAAGTTATAATTAGCTTTCATTTGTTTTTCTTTCTTAATTAAGTGCCTTGATTTTGCTCTTTATAGTGATTGTTGTTATCATTTATAACATAGCAGAGTTACCTAAACTAATAGTAGTAAAAGGGACAACGAATTAGGAGGTCTACCGAATTAGGAGGTCTACCCTTGGATCGTAGGGTAATCAAACTTCTTTCAAAATGTAAGTATAAAAATATTAAAATTAATTATTTAATTAAGAAATGAAAACACAAATGTACCGAATTAAAATTAATTATATTAAGATTCATTTAATAAGGACAACAAATGAAAGCTTGATATCATTTTTACAAAATTTACTAGTGAAATAGACTTTTACTCATGTATAAATAATAAGTTAAAATTATAATTCACAACAAGAAGATCAACTCATACTTCATCAATTCGAATTTTCCTTACTCAAACAAGAACTTCAAATTATAATATGTATAAAAAATAAGTTAAAATTATAATTTATGTAGCAATTTAGAATGAGAGATGTTATTTAATGTTGTCCCTTAATATACTTTTTTAAAAAAGAAAAACAAATTACCTTCTACTGTTGACGGAATATAACACTCCCTCTACATTAAAAGGAGCTAGTAAGTTGAAAAAAAATAAAGGGGTTAAATATTATATGAAGAGATGTACATGTGAGAAGAATTTGAGGTCGTTTTTTTTTGGCCAATAATTTTAGAGGTCGTTTAGTTGTTGGAAAGAAGGAGAAATTAATGAATTGAAAAACTAAAAATAATCCTTTAATATGATACGCTGGTGAGAAATTTATCTCGGCATTGTTATTTAAATAGAAATCCCCATTACCACATGAATCATCACACCCTTCATAAACACGAAGAAATATGACTCTAAACTATGGTATTTTAAATCAAACCTGATTCATTGATCATATTAGTAAATCTGTAACTTCGCAAAAAAAAAAAAAGAAGAAGAAGAAGAAGAAGAAGATTAAATCTGTGAACTAGTCTCTTAATCCGATAATTAAATGCTATAGATTGGTGGACCATTGTAGGTCTTATATTTTGTTGAATTATGTGTGGTTTATAGTTTATACTTCAATATCTTATATACCATTACTTATTTATTGATATTTTATTTTTATTATTATGTGTGCTAATAATGCCTTTTTATTTAACTAATTATTTTAATTATGATCTTTTTCATCACAAGTTGAACCAATTCAAACTATTGACCATCTGAGCTCTCAACCGATTTATTGACCGGTTTTGTTTTTCTTCTTAACCCTCATCTATTAAAATACCGCATCCTCTCAAACATTGTTGACCTACTATATCTTTTTCATATTTTGATTATTTTAATTTATTCAACTCATTTCATACGCAGAAGTCATATTCTTTTCCGGAATCAGAATGACTTGATTACGTATATGGTTTAAGTCAAACTCAATTTATGCCTACGCGTTTTGAACAGATTCGAATTCATGTGAAATACTCCATATAAATTTTTTATCTTTTATTTTTGAGTATGATGCAAAGACATTACGGTCGAGATTTCCCATCAAAGTCCTCAACCATAAACTAATATTATTGTCCTTTTCACTGCCCCATATCTTTTCAAAGCACCACCATCTGTGTTCAATCTCATGAAATCTGATTTGGAATCGCCCTACTTGTAAGCCTTTAATGCTATCATGTGGAAAATATCTTAGGAAAATTGACATATAAAACCATGGAATGAAAAACATATGATAGGACTGAAGAACCTACCTTTGTAGAAAGGAAAAGCTGGGGTTTCGATTCTATGCTTACCACCCATATTGCTCATCACATTCTCATCACCATAAACACACACAAATACATAAGACATGGTGGGCCCCAATAAGAGAGAGGTTTTGGGCCCACAATGTGCTTATATATTTTGTTTGTATTTGTGGTGATGAGAAGGTGATGAGCATATAATCAGAACCCGAAAAATTGTTGATCAATTTCACATGCTTGCCATTATATTTTTTGTTAATCATCGCCGGTTGAATCCGAACTCGAGGGTTGGAGTGTTGCCCACATAGAAAAGATTGTCCCTTTTCCCAAAAAGAGGGTGCAACTGATTTTGTGCAAATATCTGCTATTTTACGTATAATTATGTTATATATTGCTGAATAAAAGCCATGTCAAAATCCTGTGAAGTCTACAACAAACAAGTGGGAGAGGCAGGATTCGAACCTACGTAGAAAAACTTCAACAGATTTACAGTCTGTCGCTTTTGACCACTCGGCCACTCTCCCCTTCCCGGGCCGAGCCCCCCTCAGTGGGTTCTAAGAATGAGGGAAAAATCTCTATTTCATCGCCTCCATTGCGACTGACCTCAGGGAATGAAACGATGATAACTTAGTGTGTCATCTGTCATACCGGGCTAAAGGTAAATTTAAGATACCTTTAGGCAAAAAGTTTTGAGATGGGAATTTTTTTCAAAACTTTTCTCCTTAAAGAATTTGATATAGATGTGTGTGTGTACATGTTTGTGTATATGTGCGTATGTATAAAATAAAAGGAGATAGAAGAAAAATCTTACACCATTCAATTATTTCGAAAGCCAGCTGTAAGTATTGAAATATTAATTACATTTCTTTATAAAGTTTATTATTTTTTTAATATATATCAAACATATCTTTAAAGGACCTTACTTACATCATGTTCTTTTCTCCAGGTTCTCAAGTTCTTTTAATATGGGAGTGACATGTGTCCTTTTATAACAATCATCCATTCAATCTAATGGCCTATATTGAAAGAACTTGAGAACCTGAAGAAAGGAACATGATGTAAGTTTTTCCCATCTTTAAATTCACCTACCTCTATTTTCTTTTTTTATTTTTATTCATTTTCTCCAAGAAAAAATCTATATATGGGATTGCACTGAATCCCTTCCCCCTTAAATCTCCCTCCCATTAATTTTTTTTTGTCCCAATATGTAAACCCACCGCACCAACAATTTGTGATCGAATTGAGGACCAATTGATTTAGCACAGAGACTATTTCGAGGTTAGCAAATCAATATCATATTTTCATAAACACTTCAGGGTAAGCAAATTCATCAAGGGCCGCGCAAAGAATGACAATCATTTGGTCTTGCTAATGTGTGTACTAGAATCGAAGGCAAAATGTGAATCTGAACACCTGATACTTATCTGAAACCATATGACGGAGTCGCTGATAATAAACTGGTCCAATGAAAATTTCGCATGTAAGTTCTGGTCATCTACGAGTGAATCTGATTTTGCTGATTCGTTGCCAACTTCATTCACTGAAATGAACGGGATTGCATTTACAAATTTTCCATTTAAGATGGTCTGCTTAGCAACTATCATGGTGTAGAAGTTCTCTATTATGGAGTTTATGGGACAGAACTTACATGAGAAATTTTCATTGGGCCAGTTTTGTATCAGCGACTCCGTCATATTGTTTCAGATAAGTATCAGGTGCTCAGATTCACATTTGCCTTTAGTTCTAGTACACACTAGCAAGACCAAATGATTGTCATTCTTTACGCGGCCCTTTCTGAATTTGCTTACCCTGAAGTGTTTATGAAAATATGATATTGATTTGCTAACCTCGTAATAGTCTTTGTGCTAAATCAATTATTATAGCTACAAATTGTTTGTTCTCAGTTCGATTACAAATTGTTGGTGCGATGAGTTTACACCTTGGGACCAAAAAAATAATAGGAGGGAGATTTCAAGGGGGAAGGGATTCAGTGTAATCCCATATATAGATTTTTTTTTCTTGGCATAAAAAATAACAGTTAAAAGTTCACTACTTTATCGCGTTTGATGTCATTGAATGTTAATGGCATACCTAACATTCCATAGTACTCTCTTGTCCCTCCTATCGTAATATGACAACTTTATCTAATTTGAAGAAATCAAAGAAAGTAGTTAAGTTAGGTAATTTTATGTGATTCACCAATAATGCCCCTCTTCTAGAAATATATGGATGACAACAGTGTTGAGCATACAATTTGTTTGTAGAAAAGTATATATGTTTTTATCAAAAAAAAAGAAAAGTATATGTGTGTGTGTGTGTGTGTGTGTGTGGGTATTTTGGGAAAATGTGGATAAATATATGAGACAAATTGGATAAGATTCTTATAATTAAGGACAAATTGAATATCAAAAGTGATATTATTTTTAGGGAGGACGGGAAGTAAGCAAATGCACTTAGATTATTACTCACTCCCTAAATTCTTGTCAATAAACCAATAACCCTGGAATTACATGTTTAAAAAGAAATCTCAAACCTTACCTATGAAAAATTCAAAGACTTAACCCTAGTTAATCTAACTACTTGAGTTAACTTGTCTTGCCATGCATTTAATACTTGTCTTTTTATAATTACCAAAAATTACAATCATCCTTATTAGCTTGATACAAAAGAATGTAGAGTTATAGTATTGACCCAACTCTTCCATTCCATCTATCATTTCATCAGTAAGAGCCAACATATACATGCATTTCCTACTATAGGTCCAAAAACACCTACCCCCAAACAAGACAATAAGAAAGAGGCATCCAGCTAGTAAACAACTAATCATAGAGATTAATCTCACCACTAATCCTCTTTGCATTATATAATTCACCAACCTTTCAAGTTTCTTGTTCATCATCACTGCACTAAAACATGGCTATATGGCAACAAAAGCAAGTTATCTCTGCTCTTCTGATAATCCTTTGGAAAGTACTTTGTGTTTCTTCTCATGAAAGGCATTTTTATACTGCTCCAAATGTCACTCCTTTAACTAATTCTTTTCCACATGTTCAAGTTGATCTTGGGTTTTCTAAATCTTTTGGTGCCCCAAATATCCAGTTTCTGAGTAATGGGTCCATGGCCACTCTGGCTCTCAACAAAACTTCAGGTTAATTACAATGATGATGCTTCTTGCTCAAATCAATGCATAAAGTTTTAATGAGATATTTCTATGATACCCATTTGCTTTATTGTTGTTCCACAGGCTCTGGTTTGGTCTCAAGAAGCAGATACTATTATGGATTCTTCAATGCTGCAATCAAGTTACCTGCTGGTTTGTCATCTGGAGTTGTAGTAGCCTTCTATGTAAGCTTCTCTAATCCCTCTAATAATTTCATACTCAATGTGGGACTTGAGAATTGGGCTAAAGCTAGTTCAATTGTTTTCTACATGGATGAGAAACCATACCCAAAAAGTTAGCTATTGAGGTGGGAGAACCAACCCACTTAAATACTGTGTTGAACATCTCATTCTACTCAACGTGAGACTTGACATCCTAGACTACCAATTCCCCATCATAGGCTCATGGTTGCAATGTACTTGTATGCATAAATTTTCTTATTGTTACATTTATGCTACGACAGAGAAAACATGCATAGATTTGTGTATGATATGTTTATGAAGGTACGGTTGGTAAAGAAATTAACATGAGGGTATGTCAGCTATCTAATGCAGATGTATTCCCTCACAACCATGATGAGATAGATATTGAACTTCTTGGTCATGATGATAGAAACGATTGGGTGATTCAGACAAATGTATATGCCAATGGGAGTGTCAGCACAGGAAGAGAAGAGAAGTTCTATCTCTGGTTTGACCCAACAGAGAAGTTTCACCATTACAGCATCCTTTGGAACAACTATCATACAGTGTAAGGCAATTAATCATGTTTCAAACTTTTAAAATATTGGGAGGAAATGTTAAATTTACTTCTTCAATTCTTAGATTCTTAATCAAGTTTTTCTCATTATTCAGTAATATTGTCTGTAAATGTTTTATTTGATTCCATATATATAGAAAATGTTTTATTTGATTCCATTTATAGAGTATGTCATTAATTTTTTCCATGTCAATATACTATTTCACCCTTTATTTATTATGCGATACTTTGCTCTCATGTAGTGTATATAATGCATGTTAAGTATGATCAAAGTTGGAAAGTAGTTAAATTCTAATGCATAATAAATGAGGTTCAATATTATTCTTGATCTGTGCAAAACATAATTTAGGATTAGGGGATACACTTTAAACCAAGATTTAAGATTTTTAAACCATTCTGTCACCAAAATTTATAATTTTTCTTCAAAACATCCCTATTAATTGTGTCTATTAAATGAATCTCTATTAAGAGGCAGTTTTAATGCAATTGATTAAAGAAGGTATCTTAGATAAATCAATACACATTTCTTACAAGCATCTAACTTAACTAGTTTCTTGAATAATATATAGCACATACATTAAGGACTTGGTGGTATGCATTTTTAATCTTGATGTTTCTAAATTGTTGCAGGTTCTTAGTGGACAACATACCAGTAAGGGAGTTCACACACAATAGTAAATACCCTTCTATATACCCATCGAAGCCAATGTCAGTATATGCCACAATATGGGATGGTTCAAAATGGGCAACTCATGGAGGAAAATACCCAGTTAATTACAAGTATGCTCCTTTTGTTGTTTCATTCACAGACTTGGAACTCAGTGGCTGCAAATCCAATCCCACAGTAGAATCCACAATGTCTTCTCCATGTGGCCAAGCAATTTCTTCAAGCCTACTACTCGACCCAGTCAACGGTCCAGAGTTTATAAAGCTCTCACAGCAGCAGATTGAAGCCATGGATTGGGCAAGAAGGAAATTAATGTTTTATTCATACTGTAATGACAGATCCAGGTTCAAAGTTCTTCCACCAGAATGTCACTAAGGTGTGTGTATAATATTGAAATATTTACATATTCTCTTATGATAGATAATTAGATATGCATATATTTATGAATGTATACCCCTTTAAAACGGGGAGGCCTTATAAGTTATAATCTTTGGTTCAAGAATGGTGCTGAAACCAGTAATACAGTAAAAAGTAAATTGAATAAAGCTATTTACTTTTAGGGCAAAAGTGCTGATCTAATAATTAACTCTTTCAGTTTGGGCAAAACTAATAAATGACTATTTCGCGGTGCATAAATAATATTTAACTTTGTGACCCGGGGCAAAAATGATAAAACCGGTTCTGAATGTTAATTTGTAGTTATGTGAGACCTTTCTGATATTATTTTGAAAGTGAAAAATACATTTTTCCCCTCCCAATTAAAACATTGCTGATACTAGTTAGCATAGGAAGATGAAGGGCGGAAGAAAGAAGGGTTAAGTTTTAATTGTGAGAGGGTAAAATGGTATTTTTACTTTAGAAAATAATATCAGAAAGGTTCCACAAAACAACAAATTAACATTTAGTACCGGTTTTATTATTTTTGCACCGGGTCACAAAGTGGATTATTATTTATGCACCGCGAAACAGTCATTTATTATTTTTGCCCAAAGTGAAATAGTTAATTATTAGATTAGCTCTTTTGCCCTTACTTTTATTTATATCTCTACCCTTTACAAGGTAATTTTTTTACATGGTATTATTTTCATCTATTCTCATGATTGTTAAAATTCAACCAAATTTTTTCATGTAATTAGCATGTAATTACATGGTTAATCAAACAAATTCATGTAATTAGCATGTAAATTAATTTTTTTCAACTACTCTATCAAGAGCAAAACGGAAGGATATAAATATCTAAATGTTGATTTATTAAGAGTATAGATGTAATAATGGTAATCAACATAAGCTTCAATACGGAATATTACATAACCAAAGCTTTGTAATGTGGATTACATGATTTGATGTAACCTGTTCTAATCATGATTACATTTAGATCACTCTATACAGTACATGATAATCCAGCTGCTTGAACAAGTGGAATACATCAGGAATTCAGGATATTCTATATTGCCCTTTCATATGATCTAAAGTCTAAACAAACTAATGTTTATGATGGAAATTGATGCATTATTAAAGGAAGAATATATTTTCTGGAAAAAAAATCAAAAAGAAAAAGAAAAGAAAGAAAAAGAAAGGGAAAATATCTTCAATTATATAAATGTCTTTTTTTTAGTACAATATGGAAACAAGGCTCACATGAGCATTTCTACTAGACTAAGAAGTAACTTGGAGATGGGTAATGTCCGTCGAATAGGCTCCTTGTAGTGGAGGAGGAGGTCGGTCAAAATAGCAAAAGTTATCCTGCATAGCATGGGAGGACTTAGCTAGTCAGTCAGCTTGTGTGTTCTCATCACGTTGCCTATGAGTCAATATCACCTGCCAGTCACAGCCAAATAACAACCTTGCTTCATCTATGACCTCCTTGAAAGGGTGGGTGGCCAGGCAACCCCTCATTAGGAGGTTAACAACCTCAAGGGAGTCAGTCCAGATGTGTATCTTCTTGTAGCTCCGATTTCGACATATCTGCAGACCCTGAATGATGGCAATGAGCTTGGCTATGGAGGGGGGGACGTTGGTCAATTTAAGGGCATATCCCCCTCTCCAATCTCCATTCAAATTCCTGATGATACCCCCACAACGACTACTTCCTGAACTAAGAACAGAGCCGTCGGTCTCTAAGTGATAGAACCCCTGTTGTCTATTAGTCTCCGCTTCCAACCTTGCGCCATTGGAGTTGAGGAAGGAGGCTCTAGTAGCTAGCTCCTGGTCCCATAATGCCCGAAGAAGGCTCTCAGTCGCATTTGCAGTCTCATTTGCAATCTCCTCATTAAACACCTTCTTACATCGGTCCTTCCAAATATCCCAACAAGTGTAACCAAAGAGGGTAGGCCAACTGATTTTCTTAGTATGTACCCTCCCAACATCATGCTTCAGGTTCCACATAATCCAATCCTTACCACTCAGAACGATGAATTGGTTCCAATGGTTAGGTGCCACCACAGATCTCCATCTCTCCTTTGCATTAGTGCAGTCTCTAATAAGGTGCATGGATGTTTCCTCTTGCTGGCACGCAAACGGGCAAAGAGGTGAATCCGCGCAACCCCTTTCGTACCTCAAACAACACGTATGCGATCTACCATGTGCAAAGATCCACATAAAAGTCTTGACCTTTTCTGGAACTTGCCACCTCCAAATTGCACTCCAGATCGTATTGTTTTGTTCCTGCAGAAATGCAAAAAGGAAATGATATGCAGAGTTAACAGTAAAGCAGCCATCCGAAGATGGTTTCCAGAAATATTTGTCCTTTCCTCGCTCCTCACTGGGTGGATGAGCTCTCATGATGTGAGTAACAACTTGAGGGGGGAACCAACACATGAGTTTGTTTCTATCCCACCCCCCCCCCAAGGGGTAACATACTCGGCAACTTTCTCCTCCCTAGGGACAACACCCTCCAAACCCGGGATCTCACAAATAAGGGGGGCATTAGTTTCTGCCCAATTGTCAAACCAGAAGGAAGCCAACTGTCCATTCCCAATCTTCATTCCAAGACCATGACAAAATCTATCCCACACACCACATATACTCCTCCAAGTGAGCGAAGAAGCTCCTTTCTTAAGAACTACAGGCATGCCATGGTTGTCACTTCTATACTTGTTTTGTTAGCAGATGCCAGCAAAGTTTCATAATGAAAGCTTGATTATGCTTTTCCAAGTTCTTTATCCCCAATCCTCCTTCCTTCATATAAATGTCTCCAAAGTAGCCTAAAAGCATTCAGGTGCAAAAAAAGTAACATAAAAGCATTGCTTTCTTTATATAGCTTCTGTATGTGACTGTATTAGAATATTCTCATTATTATTCTTTTAGACATTCTTTATCATTATATGAATGGTTAATACCTAGACTCCTCACTTCTTTATTAAACATATATTTCCTCCCTCCCATCATCATTTTCAATTTTTTTTTTTGAGAAATTAAGGATATAAAATTAATCATTTTAATATGTTATAATTATATTTTTTTCCTTCAAACTAATTTATTCTACTCTTAAACTAACATATAATCTAATTATATGTGTCATATTAGATTCCTTAATTTTGAAAAAATCAAATTAAAGGGATCTTATATTTAAGACCGGAAGGAAAGGAGTACACACATGTGTGTATTATGTCTGATTCCAAGCATGTTTTTCTCTATTTTCAATTTATATGGTATACACTTAATTTTCTTTTTAAAACATCGAGAATTATATTAATGAGTTTGATTCACAAAAGCTGCAAGAACTATGCCCATTGCCATCACTTTAGCATTAAATAGGGAAGTGTGATTTTTATTATAGACACAGAAAAAAAACAAAATATAAAAGGGCGAAATTGAATATGATACTCTCTCCAATCTTAAATATAAAAGTTAGTTGACTTTTCTAAAAACTAGATAATTAACCGTGCGATGCACGGATCATGTATTCCACAAATATGTTTTCCAAAAAGTTAAATATCTTATAATAGTTTAAAATTTGTAACCTCAACAACAATAACTTGGGTTGTGAATTAAAATTTGTAAGTTTGGATGAATTTTTATGTTGTAACTTTATTATCAGATCTACTAATTTGTAAACTTATTATTGTATTCTGTATCAACTAGTAGTTCCCCTGTGCAATGCACGGAAAGTAATTATTAAAAAACAATTATTTGTAATTATTCGTTGAATATTTACTAATTTAATAGCTAATTATAGAAAATTATTGCATTAATAATAATAATCATGATTCGTTTATTTTAGAGTGAATTAAAAAAATGTTGACACAAGAATTGAAGAATTTTGAAACTGAATCCAGACAAAATAAAAATTAATAATAAAATGAATTCGGAAAATGGAAACTAATTGTATTTGAAATGTTTTTTTTTAACTTTGAATAATTAGGTAACCATGTTGTCCAATCATATTGTGGCAAGTGGTCCAATAGGAATGTTGTCACCACTTTTAGTATATATAATACTCCCTCCGGTCCTAAATATAAGACCTATTTACCTAATTTGATTAGATTGAGGATGCTAGTCAAGTTAATTAAAATGACATGATATTACCAATATACCCTAACTAGCCACCTTCACACCCACACTCCTTTTCTTCTTGTCTACTATTAGGGAATATTGACTCCACCCTCCATCTCCTCTTATCTACCATTAGGGAGCATTAACTCTACTCTCCCTCTCCTCTTGTCTACCATAAGGGAGCATTGACTCCACACTCCCTCTCCTCTTGTCTACCATTAGGGAATATTGACTCCACCCGCCATTTTTTCTTGTTTATTATTAGGAGACATTAGTAAGGATATTTTGAGAAAAAGTTGGTAAAAGATAGAAATAGGTCTTATATTTAGGACCGAAATCATCTTCTCAAATAAGTCTTATATTTAGGACAGGAGGGAGTAAAGTTTTTAAAATTGTAGTATGGTTATATAATTTTAACAAATACAAGAAAGGTTATGGTCAAAAAACAAAGATAAAAAAGTAAAAGATAAATTTTATTGAATTTTATTTATTTTTAATAAATATTAATAATATTTTATGGTATGAGAGTTTTGTAGTGTGAAGCTATAAACATACATTTTCCGAATTCAAAATTCTATTTCTCTAAAACTTTATTAATTATCAATTATGCAGGGGACAAGTAGAGAGATAGGGACAAGTAGAGAGATACAATGGACAAGTATTACGACGTTGTAACCAATCAAGAATACAACTCCAATGAAATAAATGTGTGAACACGAAAAGTGTCAACCATAATAATCACAATCATCAAGAAGGTGTTCCAATAATTTTGGTTAATAGATATGCTTCAAGCAGATTCTGAGATCATTGTGATAATATGGCTATGAATTTATTCAAGAATGTTTAAACGATAAAGGATGATTTTTTACTCTATCAAATTTTCGGTGATCGTGAAGTATTGAGTTATTCTGGGCTGATTAAGGTCTATTGATGGAGAGGACATCCGGAAGTCTCTTTTGTATACCATCAACTCTTATTTTAAAGTATCGACCACTTTTGGGAGCTCCTATAGAAAAGAAATTATCATCAACAGGGATAGACACGTATATCTACTAACAATACATATGTATTGTATATCAGGTTGACTTGGTCAAGTACACAATTTAATTCACTCAATATTCAAATCATGCACAAATATACCAATTAGTGCCTAAACTTAAAGTAAACTTATTGAAATGTCATGAAATTCTAAGAGTTAGCACCAACATGATTGATTCATATTTTTTTGTTCCTTTAGCTAGGCACAAATATCTTCTTTAAAAGCAATCTCTTGTTTCATGCACTACATAATATTAGAAGTTGGAACTTCTAACAAAAAATCAAATGTTGAATTCATCATATTTTAAGATATATGGTAACCTCTTCTATTAGACTCAAAACTGTTAGTAAAATTATTTATTTTAAAGCTTGGTGAGGTCATGGAATTTTGATCAAGGGAAGATATTAAAATTTTAAAATATTTTGTAATTTAAAGTATATTTCTTTATCTAAAACGTTTTAGAACTACTTTTTACACGGCAACCCAACCCTTTTTGATGTGTTATATAGCCCGAATTTTTCGACCCAAGCCAACCCAACCCTTTTTCAAAATGGGCTGGCAGGTTTTCATCATGGATAAAAGTGGTCCAAAAATAGTGGGTCTAGACCGCTTTCTTTAAACTCTTTTAAAAATCGGGTCAACCCAATCTAACTCACTTTAAAGTTGTTTTTAAAAAAATGTAAAGATAGCCATTTTCGGGTTTTCTTGCGGCTTAAAAACAAGCTATGCCAATGATTTTTTTGACTTTCCACCCACAATAACAAAGTTAAAGAATTAGTTTTTTGAACAATTAAATATTCAATACTTAATATAAATAGATACTACATCAAGTCAAAATAATGCAATACAATTGATCATCTCATATCACAGCACAGAAAAATCATCCATCATTTATATGTGAATTGCTAGAACAACTAAAATATTTGTACTAATAAAACTAGTCACTAGAACGACACAAAGTGCATCTAATGATCATAATCATTTTCATTCTTCAATCTATGACAATGGTATTTTGTAGTTGAAGTTGGAGAGGGAGGAGACTAGAGAACTTAGACTACGATTTGTGTTTGTCTCAATGCATCGTGAGATATGGGGAGTAAGGAAACAACAAATAAGGAACAGAAGTGAGAGTGAGATGGATGATCAGATTTTTGGGTCTTGTTTCATAATTCCAATTTTTTCTTAAAAAAGTAATTTGGGCTAGCTCATTTTTTATTTGGTTGGCGTGCATTTAACCCAATTTTTGTGTTTGGAATAGCTTTACTCTTTTTACATTCGAGATCACTTTTGTTCTCTAAATTTGGATTGGCCCTACGAATTGTGTCGAACGTCCCAGCTCTATGTGTTATACCATAACCTTATTAAACTTGTAGAAAAGAATTTTCAATTTAATTAATATGAAAAATAATATCATTTATAAACTCTGTAAATCAATGAATATTATTTTTGAAAAAAGATGCCTATTTTTTGTGATTGATTAATTGTCTGAATAATAGAATAATATCATTTTTGAGAATATTGCTTGACCGTGACCTCTTAATTGTATCATTACTTTGGGAAAAGTAAAGTGATCTATCTAATTAAACCTAAAAGAATAATATCAATACTTTTCTAAAACAAAATTGAATGGGCCAAGAATGAACTTGATATAGAAATCTTGAACTGATTGAAAGAGAAAGGTAGGTAAGTAATAGTAAGATATTAGTCATCATCACTTGAGTATCTTATTCAATTTGTAAAGTCATACCTAATTCCTAATGGCGAAATAGATAAAACTCTTTAGGAAAAGAGAAAATCTTACAAATATACTTTTAAAAATGGAAACATATAAATTAGTCCTTTAAAATGACCCAAGGCCAGGGACGAATCTGTAATTTTTATATCTTATGAGAAGACAGAGATAGCACATGTATTGGGGTAAAATCTAATCTAGTTAAATGGCGTCACCACTAAAAATTTAAGGGAAAATGCCATTTAAATCCCTCCGAATATACAAAAGGACAATTCAGGAACCTAAACTTCCAAAAGGACCATGAAGGAACTCGGACCTAGTTGACATTTCAAATTTGTGTGAAAGGACAAAATTACCCTCATCATTAAACAAAAATTACTTCCCACCCTAACACCCCATTTCTTCAGGGGATCCACACATGAAGTTCTGTCGTTAAATACCCGAAGTTCGCATTGTTAAAGCCCGAAGTTCTGTCGTTAATCGTGGAAGTTCAAAAATTACTTCACATTGTTAACACCCCATTTCCTCTTCTCCATTTACCCCATTTGAACTTCCACGATTAACGACAGAACTTCGGGCTTTAACAATGCGAACTTCGGGCTTTAACGACAGAACTTCATGCGTGAATGGAGAAGAGGAAATGAGGTGTTAGGGTGGGAAGTAATTTTTGTTTAATGATGGAGGTAATTTTGTCCTTTCACACAAATTTGAAATGTCAACTAGGTCCAAGTTCCTTCATGGTCCTTTTGAAAGTTTAGGTTCCTAAATTGTCCTTTTGTATATTCGGAGGTATTTAAATGGCATTTTCCCAAAATTTAAAATAGGATAGTTTTTGAAAAAATTTCAAAAATAATAAAATGGTCTTTTAAAACAAATAGGTTTATGGAGTCAGCTATGTGTGGTATGTGTGGGAAAGATATACAACATCCCTTCATAAGATCGGGTACCCCGCCTTTAACCTTTATTTAAATAATAAAAAAAGAATATATTCACACACAAAAAACTACATTGTTAAACTTGACCTAGAATGAAAGCTATGACCCACATGTTATTAAGGAATCAAAATCCATGTATTTAGTTCGAGTTGAAATGCGCGTCACTTGCTTGTGTTTTTAGAGAAACATTTATTTTTTGTTTGCATTTTTTATTTTGGAAAAATGTAGCTTAAAAATTTGGATTAAACTTCCTAAGTGTTATGAATATAAAGATAAGAAGAGAAACAAGAAGAGAGGGTAGGAGAATATATTATTCAAGGGTAATCATATATAATAGTGAGTCCTCTATTTATAGAGGGGAATTAGGGTTACATATTAATATGGAATAAAGCCCATAGCCCAAAAACAAGGAGGAATATAGGAAACTAAATATTGATATCCACAATCAGAGGGATTTCATAACACTCCCCCTTGGATGTTCAAGACTAAACATATGTCTCATTAAAAAAAACTCCAACTAAGTAAAATCCAATTGGACAAAAACTTAATCGACGAAAAAAAAGAGTACAATGCTTAGTGATACACTTATTGGTGCTGCCTCATTAAAAACCTTGCTAGGAAAACCCAGTGGGGAAAAACCATAGACAAGGGAAAAAGAGTACAACATGTATCATCTCCCCTCTTGACTACTTTAGTTGATATCTCTAAGTTGGCGAAGTTCAATGTCATAAGTAAGCTTCTCAAATGTTACAGCAGGAAGTGACTTTGTGAACATATCTGCTAGATTTTCACTTAATCGGATTTGGTGGATATCAATTTCACCATCTTTTTGGAGATCTCAAGTGAAGAAGAACTTTGGTGAAATGTGTTTAGTTCTGTCTCCTTTGATGTAGCCTTCTTTGAGTTGGGATATACATGCAGTATTATCCTTGTATATGACAGTGGGACTTATTTTACTAGAAGATAAACCACAAGTACATCGTATCAATGATCTCAACCAGAAACACTCTCGGCTTGCTTCAGTTCATTTCATATCGAATTCTTTCTTCAGACAATTTATTGCCTTATTTAACTCTTCAGGAGTTTCGATGATATTTATATCATCAACGTATACAGAAATTATAGCAAACTCATTTCCAGATCTTTTCATGAATATACATGGGCATATTTGATCATTTTTATATCCTTCTTTCAGGAGATGTTCATTAATCCAATTGTACCAGATACGCCCAGATTGCTTTAATCAAAATGCATGCTTTTGGCAGTGAAATCCTTCAGGGATTTTCATATGTTAATATATAAATCTATACATATATGTAATCATTTTTCATAATACTTCTAGTATTTGAAATCCTTCTAGGATTCAACTCACAATATCTACCTATGGTTTATAATCATATTCTCTAGACGCACATCAAAATTTCATATATTGCCAAACTACCAAATCAAAACATGAATGTTCATTCCACCACGAGACAACATCTATCATTATTATATGGAAGTCCTGCGAAAATCATTCTAACCATATTTCTCCCCCTTTTTCGTATAAGTGTTCTCATTTTTATAATTCAAATAGCACTTCAGGTGCATAGATTCATGTTGTCACATTTCATATATTTGTTTTCAACTAGCTAGTCGTTTTATGTCTACTCATGACATATTTATATACCGGATCCTCATTTATAACATGATATTATCGTCGATAAATTTATCCTTTCACGGTTCCTTTTCCTTATGACATAACATATTGAGCTCTCTTTTTATTTCTTTCAGGTACCTGAGCCACTTCTGGGGTCTTACATATAGTTATGTCTCAAGTAAAGCCTCCTCAAAATGATCATCATAATTATTTGCTCCATTTTCATTTTCATTTGGAACCAATCATTTCTCATGCTTCAAGCATGTATCATTCTCATATACAATTATTTGAGCATTCTACAACTGGATCATGAGATAAAAATCCTTATTTGGTCAGTGATAGTGTCTGACAAATATTTTGCAACATTTGATGAACTTCTAGTTCACATTATTTATATTTGAGGATCCATATTTGTTGCATACAACATATATCTCTTCCAATTATTCATTCTCCCCTCATATTGGGAACACCAATATTTATCCCTAAATTTCATTTAATATCCATCTGTGTATTATTGGGAACAATATGAATCAATATTTCAAAACATCATATGGAAAATATTTGGTTATTGACCAAGAGCCAATGGGAGAATTCATTCTCTTTTATTGACATGATGCAATTATAGTTGTAGTACATTTTACCCAACTCTAAAACTGAAAATTTTGTTCTCACGAATATTGATCTAGCTATTCAAGGAGGCTTTGCTAGATATGTATGCTCTCACATAGCATATAAACATTAAAAACAAAATTAACAATCACTAGTGATTTCAATGAAAATCATATGACTAATGTACTTAACTGAACAAATTTGCAAACTTCAGGTTGCAAGTTGATCATGTAACATGGACAACACTAATGTGACCATTTCATAGATGCATCTAATATTCATAATGTATCATTTAATCCATATGTTATGTGTATGGGCCCATATATAATTCATACAATACACATCTACATGTGTATAATCTCAATCAAAACTAGTGATGTTTCATATTTCATCCTTTTGAGAACAAGTAACTGAATCTTCTGGTTCATTAGTGAGTATTAGTATTATTTTGCATCATTATGATCTGGGATGATCCAACCGGTCATTACCAAAAATTACATGCACAAACTTCAGGTTTGTTGCAATATTATTCTCATTGTCAAACTAACTTCTGATTATATAAGGGTAAAAACTATATACAATATGACTCATACTTGTATTCCAATAATTTCCTCTCAAGTGAGTCATGTAAAATACTTTCCACTCACAAATACATTATCAATTCTTCAGGAATTAATACGTTGCATATAGTTTTTCAGGAACTAATATCGTTGTATCTAATGTATATAATTCTTCAGGAACCAATTTCATTGCTTTCTATGCACATAAATTTATGTGGCTTCATGTCATTGAATGTTTGAGTAGAATATAAGTGTTTATAACTTTTAGTCATAAACATACAATTTTTATGGCTTCAGGCCATAAAGTTAAATTTTTATTTTGCTTAGCTTCTTGCCACTTTATATGACTTTTGTTCATAAAAATAGAATCGTCATTAATTCAGGTCATTATATGATGACTACAGGTCATTGGTCTTTCACCACTTAATACTTAAGTAGAAAATTATTTTATATGACTTCCGGTCTCTATTTTTATAGTTTCAAATCATTACATTTTGATCACTCAATTAAAAACTTGCTTTTTATGATTATAGATCGTAAAAATAAAATTTTAATACTCCCTCCGTTCCTAAATATAGTACCTAGATGACTTTTTTGAAAAATCTTAAAAAAAGCAAAAAATAAGTTAATTATAAATTGATTTACCTAATTTTTTCTCTTAAACTAGTTTATTTTACCTATAAGCTAATGGATAATCTAAAAAGATATCAAATATGTCATCATTTAATAACCTATTTCGCAACCTTAATCTTTCCAAAAAAAGTTATCTAGGTCTTATATTTAGGACCGGAGGGTCATGCTTTGAACTTCTCTTCACATTTATGTAGCATTTGTATACCATTGAAATCAAAGCACCATATTATTGTGTCAATTATTTCTTCATAATTGCACATCACCCATGATTTGGATTTTCCATCCAAAGATGCATCATATTATTGTGTCAATTATTTCTTCATAATTACACATATTTTCATTGGAGTCATGTCTACCACCGAAGGTTGCTTTGTCCAGATATCTCTTTGAGTTAAAACTCAATTTTCATATAATCTCTAGCCCCAAACAATTCTCTAGAGGATTACAAATTTTCATCTTAATCCACACAAGAATGAAATTCTTAGTAGATGGAGCTTCAAAATCCATCAAAATCAAATACGGCTTCGGGCCTTAAAAAAGAAAAAAAATTTTAGCAGATGGAACTTCGAGTTCCATCAAACATGACTTCAGGCCAAA
Organism: Mimosa pudica; assembly: GCA_029929735.1. Lineage (NCBI taxonomy): Eukaryota > Viridiplantae > Streptophyta > Magnoliopsida > Fabales > Fabaceae > Mimosa > Mimosa pudica. Next base: position 4,662,453 of record JAKELP010000017.1, on the reverse strand, counting down.
TCTTTACTACATAGAACTTCAGGTCCATCAAACATGGCTTCAGGCCAAATCTTTACTAGATAAAACTTCTGGTCTGTCAAATATGGCTTCAGGCCATAAAAAATGACATATTTAGCTGATGAAACTTCAGATCCTATCAAAATCAAATACGGCTTCAGGCCGTAAAGATAAATTGGAATTACAAATTCCAAAGAGATGACTTCAGGTCATCATTATAATGGAACAACAGGTTCCACAAATTACAAAATATAAGAGATAATAACACAATGAAAATAAATGATATTATTACCATAATCTTACCTCTTGCTCGGTTAGAGCTTCATACTCGGTTAGAGCTTCGTGCTGATAACGTGTTATGAATATAAAGATAAGAAGAGAAACAAGAAGAGAGGGTAGGAGAATATATTATCCAAGAGTGATCATATACAATAGCGAGTCCTTTGTTTATAGAGGGGGATTAGGGTTACATCATTAATATGGAATAAAGCCCATAGCCCAAACACAAGGAGGAATATAAGAAACTAAATATTGACATCCACAATCAGAGGGATTTCATAACGCTGAGAATATTTTTATAATCTCCCATGAAAGAATAATCGATTTTGCGTGAGTGGGAAATCCTCCAATGGCACGAAAATCATTCAAAATGTTTTTTAAATGAAAGAAATTTTATATTTTTTAAATCTTTACAAGAAATATGGGTTCACCATCATCAATAAAATAGATGATTCAAACTAAAAAACAATTAATAGACAAACAAAGCAGCTTCAATACAATTAAGCCAACAATAGGTTTCAATAATCAAGGAGTTCATACTGTGAAGCTTTGGACTTTACTGAAATAATGAAGTGATGAAGGCATATATAGAAAAATCTAACCTTTTATTTTGTCAAATCTTCTAACTTTTCAAAGGAAAAAATTTGAAGTTGCATGAAATAAAGGAATGAAGGAAGGAAGAAGAAAACAAGAGAGAAAGAAGATAAATATCAATCCGACCATTGATGTTAAAGCATTCATGTGTAGAATAATCATGGTATATAGACTTTTATTAAATAATAGTCGGGAAAGTAATTCCTACATCAGAAGAATATCAAAAGAAATGAAATGAACAAGAGACAAAGACTGTGAAGAAATTCATTTCTCTTTCTTTCTCCATAATGCTACCTTTCTCAAATCATTTTTCTGTCTTAAAATGTTTTTGCCTCTCTCTTTTCTCTAGTTTCTCTCTTCCTCTCTCTCTTTTACTCCGAGAAAATCCTAGCCTCTTCTAGGATTTTTCTCCCCAAAAGTTGTCTTTTCAAATGAAATTCCCTTTGTTTTTTGGAAATAATCTTTGCACCATTATATACACTGAATAATTTGGTAAAAATATTAAAATAAATAAATGTAAATTAAATAACACAATATATATTCTATGCCGTTTTTTCAAAAATAAAATAAAATAAAAAGTTGTTCCCTCAATTATTGTCGTTTCAGAACCGTCCCTGTCGACAAAAAAACAAAGAAACACAAAAAGTGCAAATTGCAAAGAGCACCAATCCCAAATTAATTCTGAGCTCAAAAAAATAAGGCAAAAAAGAAAAACAAAAAAATAAAAACTCCCTAATCGAAAGCTCTATCATTTTCTTTGTACTTTTCAGTCAGTAACACGTAACATGCTTTTGTTAAGGCCTTGTTTGGACCCAACATTTTGTTCCACTTCATTTTCCATTCCCATTGCATCACCAATCAAACGCTTTCCTTGTATAAAGCAGATTCCATTCCTTTCCAACGTACCCCACAAACACACCCTTTTTGTGATTCCTTTCAACTCACTTCATGTCATACCATACCATGCTAATACGCTATTATTATATTTGAACAACAACAAAAAAAAATACCATGATGCTATTATTATAAGCTTGTTGGTTTTTCCTTCTTTTGTAGTGAAGTCCTTAAAAAACAAAGCTTTTGTTGAAAAATAAGAGATTTGTATCCATGGCTGAAGAAGGTGTTATTGAGTGTTGTGATTTGCCTGTGAAGAGGCAGAGAGAAGAGGAGGAAGGAGAAGATAATGGAGTCTTAGCAGCTTCTCCTGTTTCCATGGAGACAGATGTTAATGGTGATAAGCTGCCTGGTTTTATGTCTTCTGTGATCCCTGGGTGGTTCTCTGAGATTAGCTCAATGTGGCCTGGTTAGTTCTCCCTCTAAACACCCTTTACAGATTTCTATGATGTGTGTTTTAGAAGCTACCTGCTTTTACCTGTTTGGTTGCTGATTCAGGAAGATGTCACCTTTTCTTGTCATGTGAGGATAGTTAATCATTAAAAGCTGATGTTGATCATTGACAATGATTCTTGTTTATTGGTATGATTTGTTTGATTATTTGTTTTGGTGTCTGTTGGGTCCAGATTTCTGTCAAATTTGCATCCTTTATAATTGAGTATATTTAGCATTAATGATTGATTATGTGAATATGCACAGAAGAACAGTTAATGGTTGTGAGTTTTCAATGATTTTCACCCGATTGCTAGACTGAGAAATTGTTTTTACTAATAATTGTCATTTTTTTCATATAGTTTCCTTGTTTTCTTTATTTTTCATGTTGAGTATATATTTTGTTGTGTTGCTTTGATTTTGATGTCTGCTCATGTGAAAGCTTGGCTCAACATAGCAAGAATTTAAATTTTGGCTTGATGAAACTGTTATCGCATCCTTCTGTGCTAAAAAAAATAACTCATACTATAAAAAAGAGGTTTGTTATTCTCTTGTAGTGTTATTTTATGCACCAAACGGAGGACTATTTCTTTTGATCAGGTATCAACATAAGTATACATAATTTATGTTAGCAATTGTTGCAGGTGATTTTTTTTTTTTTGTGTATTGTGAAATAAATATCTTGGCATTTTAGAGCCATAGTTTGGCAAGGTCAGAGCACTACTGATATATTCAGAGATGTAAGCCAGATCTTATGTACCAGTATCCACCTTTTTGCTGTATTTATGATTTGGAGCTTGGTTTTTATGTTGCAGGAGAAGCGCACTCTTTAAAAGTTGAAAAGATCTTATTCCAAGGGAAATCTGATTACCAGAATGTGATAGTCTTCCAGGTACAGTAAGCTTTAGCATATTAAGTTCTTTTTTCCCCTTTATATATCCTTTTCATCAGGGTCTTTTATCTATTTACAAAGCAATACTGTCAATTTTTTCACAGTCATCATCATACGGAAAGGTTCTTGTTTTGGATGGTGTGATTCAGCTCACTGAAAGAGATGAATGTGCCTACCAGGAAATGATCACACATCTCCCTCTGTGCTCAATTCCAAATCCCAAAAAGGTCCTTCAATATTTCCAAAACTCTACTACATGTATTGTTTACAATTTCTCGATTATTTAATATTTGTTGGTCAACAAGTTGCTCAAAGTATTTGAAGCAGTGTATGAATTCGTTAAGAGGCATAGAAGAATTGTTGATCATGACAAGGCTATCTTATAGATTTAACGTAACTATGTCATACTCTTTTCAGCCCCATTTTATATATTTAGATTGCAAACAGTAGCTGTGCCTGAGCTATAATCATAGCCTTCCACAGAAAATTTGCTAAATGAAAATAGTTTTAGTTGAGAGTCACTCTGATGGAACATGAGAATTGCCAGAAGCAGTTTGTTTTTTTCTTTAAAAAATCATGTTTGAAGGATAATGAACTGAGACAAGTTTGAGAAGTTAAATAGGGATACAGTTTTTGCTGTTGGGGAAATGGATAGCTGGTTATATTGTTCAAATTATTTATGTCCTTACTGTAATTTTCTTTCTTAGGTTTTGGTTATTGGTGGGGGAGATGGTGGGGTCTTGCGGGAAGTTGCACGGCATTCTTCTGTGGAGCAGATAGACATTTGTGAAATTGACAAAATGGTAGTTGATGTGAGTAACAACAAACTCTTTTTTCCATGCATTACTTCACTTATACGTCGATTTCCTAAGTTGAGTAGCATAATTTACTGAAGAAGTACTAATTATAACATGCTGATTTCTTTTTTACTTGGTCTCCATGTATTTGTATTGATGAATTAAAATATCTTAATTACAGGTCTCCAAACAATATTTTCCTCAAGTAGCTGTAGGTTTTGATGATCCACGTGTGAGACTTCATATTGGTGATGGTATGATCAGCTACATATTACTTTTCAAAAATACTGACTCCTTTTTAGGAGTTCATCTCATTCTCACTTGTCTCAATGATTTTTAGGGGTCGCTTTTTTGAGGGATGTTCCAGCAGGAACTTATGATGCAATCATAGTTGACTCATCTGACCCCATAGGTATATATTTTTCTTGTAAGTTTTTGGTTCTTCATTGGAAATTCAAGTCATTTGTTTTCTAAACATATGAGATATTCTTCAGGTCCTGCTCAGGAGCTTTTTGAAAAACCTTTTTTTGAGTTGGTTTCAAAAGCTCTTCGTCCTGGAGGAGTTGTAAGCACTCAGGCTGAAAGTATATGGCTTCATATGCATATTATTGAGGGCATTGTTGATAATTGTCGCCAGATATTTAAAGGCTCTGTCGAATATGCTTGGACTTCTGTTCCCACATATCCTAGGTACTTCTGTATTATAGACTAAACTATTATAGACTTTTGAATCCTTCAGGGATGTATGAGCCATTAATTTAAATTCATGGCAGAATTATATTGAAAGGTTTTTTGTTGAAACATTTTTAAGATAAAATTATGTGGAACAAATATAGGAAGAGTGAAGAAGAGAGGAAGGCAGGTAATATCAAGAGAGAAATGAGAGGAACAGAGAGAAAAGAGATATAACTCATTATGTTCATCATCATCATCATAGCATACATATCCTCTTATTTGCAGCCAACACCGTTTATTCCCCTGCAGAGAAACAACTAATTAACTGACTCTCTTAACTCACAAACCAACCTCACCCTTTTGTTATTATTTTACATAACATAAAATGACAGTGTTATGATTCTGTTTCAAGGATTGTTGATGGATAATACAATTGTTAAGGTCCCAAATGATAGTTTACTCTCTAATTTTTATAAGAAAAGGTCATTCTGAAAGTTGACTTGTCTCAATCAGTATGCTGCGCTACAGAAGGATTCTTTACTTAACTTTTAAGACAAAAATATCCATGTTAATGTCACTTTTATTGTTCTTTTCATCAGTGGGGTAATTGGTTTTATGCTTTGCTCAACCGAAGGACCTCCTGTTGATTTCAAGAATCCAGTGAACTCTTTAGATTCAAATGATAGTAGTCTGAAATCAGTAAGGCCACTGAAGTTTTACAACTCTGAGGTGTGTTTCTGGTTCAACCGTTCTCTCTTGTCTGTACTTGTATTTTATCTCATATTGCCACACAATCTTTCTTCATGTGTTTTTTTTTCCTATTCTCAGATTCACACAGCGGCTTTTTGCCTTCCATCGTTTGCCCGGAGAGTGATTGATTCTAAAGCAACTTGAGAATATATTTCAGACTGGAGGAGAATGCTGTAGAAAGCTGCCTTTCAATTCTTACTAGAGTGGTTTATATATCAATGAATCACCAAATAATTTAGGACCTGAATTAAACATCAGCAAGTAAGCCTTATGCCCGAGGATACTTGGAATGTATCAATTTATGTTTCTTCATGGAAAAATGATTGATGATGTTGGAATTAATTTTAGCTATTAGGAAACGTTCTTATTTCATGTCTATTGTTTTACTTATTCAAATAAAAATGCATTTTTACGATTTGCTATCTGGCTGGCTTGTTATTGGCTGATGAACCACATGGTTAATCAATTTTTGCATTCTGTTTATCATCTATCAGTCTGATGTCTTCAGGGAAACAAATTCTGTGTTGCTTTCACTCAAAAGAGTTCTGCTGTAAAACTTAGAGCCCGTTTGGTTGGACTGAAAATGTGAAATGGAAATGAAATTGAGTGTAATAGGTAAAGATGGAAAGTAGAGGTAATTTAGGTAATGATGAGAAAGTAAAGTTTGTGGGGCCCATGAAAAGTGTGAAATGGAGAGAGAAAGTTTGTGGGCCCTAGAATATATGTAAATTATCATAAAACCATCACTTTCCTTCTCTTTCACTTTCCCTCCTCACTTTCCAATGCAACCAAACAGACCCTTATAGAAATCTCATAATGGAATATTTCCATAAAAAGATAGATAAATTGAAGTAAGTTACCAAGTAGGAGTATTAAATAAAGGGAAAATCTGTATGCGGGCTGTTATATGTGTAATTAAAATAAAAGCAATTTATAGTTCAGTAATGAAATGACACAAAGTGAAAGCAATTTATGGTTCAATTAATTCATGCACCTACAGAAAATCATGCAACTGTCATATTTTGATTGGGAATTCTAGTATACAAGTATATAAAAGGCTACACACACTCACATGTATATATCCGTAAACTTGTCAGCCAATCAAATACGGACATTAACTTCTATATTATGGAGTGTTTAAAGAACAAACACATGCTTATGTTCTCAGATTTTGGTATTTGGTTCTCTCTTCATGGTATAAGGTGGTTGACATTTGATTAGAAGATTTAAGTTCAATCCTTCTTATGAGTTTAAAGACAAATGAAAAAAGGGAACACTGAGGTTGATATATCTATGACAATACAGATTACTTCATAATCAAATTGGTCGAAAATAAAAAAAAAGATAACTCATTACTCTGCGATTATTGATGAAGAAGACAAATGAGAGTGATTACTAATCTTTTTCTTGAGCTAAACTGCCAACTCCATTAACTTGGTGGCCACCAATTGGTTCTTTCATTCATGAGCAGCTTCAATATCTTTGCCTAATTCTTCACCATCATCAACTTTCTTCTTCAACTTGCTCTCCTTACAATCATAGAAATAGATCATACAGGCTACCCACTTCAGCAGATTCACCACACAGATCAAACCTGCCTGTACTATAATCCCATCACCTCCTTTGTAGCATCCCATGTACAAACATGGAATTCTTAAAAACTGACTCCAAGCAAAGAAAAAAAGCATCAGAAACAACCCTCTTCTCTGACAACCTTTGTGGAAATAACCCGATAGTACTAATGCATCAATCCCATGCATTCCCTCCAATACTGAGATCACAATACTCATGTTCCACATGGCACTCAATTCTAAGTACACTCTTAATACTTTTGCAAAACCCAGACTGCAGATTACAGCAAATATCCCATAGAAACTGATATACCTCAGCAGAACAAAGTAGTTAATAACTATAAATAGCAATCCAAGAAAATAACAGTTATTCAAGAATTGCACATATATAGAAGTTACAAACGTGCCTCTCAAGTTAGACATGTCAATGGATTTGTGAAACATATCCTTGAGAGTCATATGTTTATCTCCTGAACGTAACTTTGATGCCAGATCAATGGTAACAATTGCAGAGCAGATATCTAATACATGGAAAGGCACCAAGTAAAGCAATCCAAGTTGAATCAACTTAAGAGCATAGTTTTTACTGAACCGGTTCATGATCTCATCTGGATATGAACGAAAATGATATTGAGAGTAATCTGTTGGTACATGGAGGATCTCTGAGGTTTCAACTAGAGTCTCTTGGAGGAAAGTTTCAAAGTAAACCATGAAGCAGAAGAGTGGAAGGGAACAAAGTAAGGTGAAGATGCTGAAGTTGATGTTCTTAAGAAATATTCCAACTGCTTCCTTTAGGATATCAAAGGTCTCAAACTTCTTCTTGATCTGCTGCATCACTTGTTTGTTCTCAGTGTCCATCTCTTTTTCTAAGACTTCAAATTCCAGAAGCTAATTTCTAATGGTTTTAAGAAGTCAAGCTTAAGGCCAAGTTCAGATTCATACAAAATAGTACCTTTCCTTGTTTCTTCTTTGTTGGGGCAAGACTTGAGTTGACTTGAGAGATCAAATTTTTGAGGTGAAGACTTGATCTTTTTCCTTACTTGTGTTTTTAATGTTGGCCCCTATTCTAGTCATTATTCTAAAGTGCATTATTGTAATGAGATGTAGGTTGACTTTTTGTATTTCATTTTTTTAAAAGAAAAGCCGTCCTCTATAGTCTAATGACCTATTATAAGCCTTCCACATAGAAAACAAGGTTATGCACATCCACCCATATTGAGGGTTGGATCACACATATCACAATGACTTCCATTTATATCAACAAGGATGGGTATTCAGATGTGACCCGGGGGGGGGGGGGGGGAGGGGGGTTTATATAAATGTTAGACACAGTAAAGATAATGTTTTGGTTATAAATCTAGGGCGAAGTTGGAAAAATGATACTAAACTTTACCCAAAATTGCGTTTCTAATATTAAAGATTCGCGAGGTGCAAAAATAGTACCCAACTTGGGCTCCGGGTGCAAATATAATATTTTCACTTGTGGGAAATAAAATTTAGATACGAAAAGACTCTTATGCCCCTCATTAATTTTTAATTTAATGATGGAGGAGTGGGGGCATAAGAGTCTTTTCATATCTAAATTTTATTTCCCTTAAGTGAAAATATTATATTTGCACTTTGACCTCAAGTTGGGTCCTCTTTTTGCAAACCACGAAACTTTAATATTATAAACGCAATTTTAAGTAAAGTTCAGTATCATTTTTGCACCTTCACCCATAAATCTATGTCAATCCATTTTCCATTTAAATTTAAAGTAATCTTCCATAATTTTTCTGTTAATTGCATATATAGAAGTTATATATTTGAGGGTTAACATTCAATTATATGTGGGAACTACATATGTTAAGGTAGAGCTGTGAAAATGGGTTGGCCCGTAGGTTATGGGTTGATATGTCCCAACCCAAGGGTTAGATGGATAGGGTTAGAACTCAAAATGACCTGTTTTATATGGGTTAAAATCTGGTCAACCCTAATCCGGTCTGCAGGGTTACAGGGTCAACCTGTCAACCCATCACTTTAAAAAAAAACACTTTCATACAAAAAGATATGAGCGGCCTAGTCACTGCTCGTGCGGTAGTGCGATGCATATACAAATATAAATACTTTAAATTCTAATAATATCAACACCGACTAAAAATTAAGAGTTGTATCATGGGTTTCGGGCTGAAACGAGGGTTGGCGACGATGGCGGCAATCGCAAGATGATGAGGCTGACGGCGGGAATGTGGTGTGTGTTCAGCAGCTCCCTCGCGTCCTCCTTTTCTTCAATTTGGCCCATATGAAACTCTTTTTCCAATTAATTCAGCAGCCTAATAAATCCGCCTCACAAGGGCATTTCTTAACTTTGCAAGTAATGGGCTCTTTCTCTAACTTGTGGGTACATTCTCCTTCATTCAATAAAAGTTCATATATTTGATTACCTATCATTAACTTCCCAAATATAACAAAATATATAGCAAACATAAATAAAAAAAATGGGAAGTTATCATGAACAATATTACATCTTAATCATATTAATTTCTTCAAATTTAGCATATAAAAACCACACAAATCCAAGGATTTGTCAATGTGGGAGGCTCAGAGCTTAATCGATAAATGTAACTTTTAGGGTAATCTTTGTGTTTTTTAGAACTCATGAACTTTGGCTTGGAGAATGGGGGTTTTGGGCTTTTGTCTTTTTGGGATTTTTTTAAAAAGAAACAGGTTGGCCCGCCGGGTCAACCCTTGTTAACCTAAGGGTTGAATGAGTTGAGATTTGACCAACCTTAAACTTATAAAAACCTGCGGGTTGCCGAGCTCAACCCGTGGGTTAATTTGAACATATATTCCCGGCTCTATTGATCCCATCTTGAATTTGATGTCCTTAAATGAGTAGTCCATGTAATTCTTTAAAAACATAGTTATCATTGACAACTTAAAGAGAACAATTGCTATTGAGAATTCTTAAGTTATAAATGACAATCCATTTAATATCACTTAAGTCTCTTAGACTTCTGATAACTCCCCAATTTTTATTAGCTTTGACATGTATCTTAAGTAAATTTGAGGAGTCATTGGTTCAAATTTAAAGAGATTGATTGAGATTTGATAAAAAAAATATCAATTTGTTTCTGTTATTTGGGGGATTCGATAATAAATAGGTTAGATTTGAAATTAAAGAGGGTAAGTTTGAGCTTAGTTGAACTACTAAATGAATAGGAATATCTTTAAAAAAACAAGATCAGAAGAAGAAAAATAAAATATCAATGTATATTACATGTTTAATTTGGTCTTATTCTCATCCCCTGCAGGCTGCAGCTAGCTTAGTGACGTGAGCCACTCTGTGGGCTTTGAATTAATTAAAAGTTGCGCTATGGACTCTTCAATTTGGACTCAACAATTCAAAAAGGAAAAAAAAAAAGAAAGAGGAAAGAGGCCGACAGCGAAGGAAGCAAGGGGGACTGCACAAAGGACAAAAACTCATCACAACCTCGAACTTCATCTCCAGATGGACCGGTTCCTCGTAATCAATTTTGGAATCAAGGGTTACCACTTGAAAGGTAGAAAAAGAGAAGTAGGAGGTGGCAGAGAGCAATTTGGCATAATATGTACTAAGGAACTATACATGTTAATGTTAACTAATACTCCCTCCAGTCCCTAATGTAAGAGCTAGCCGTCAAAAAAACGCTTCTTAAGAAAACATGTGAATGTTAGTTGGGTGTCTAGAGTTAATGCTTTTTTTCCAAAATTGCCCATATTTATTATGGTACTTTTAAGAGAGAGAAATACATAAGCATTAATAAATATGAAAGAGAGTTAGGGGTAAAGTAGGAAAAAATGCATTAAATGAGGAGAGAATATGGGGTGAGCTCTTATATTAGGGACCAAAACCATTCAAATTTTGGGCTTTTACATTAGGGACCGGAGGGAGTATTTGAGTAAGTTTGGAAGAGTTATTCAAATACTTGAAATTTCAACCAACAACTTCACATTCATTAATTGATATAAGAGGAGAGTTAATCAAGCATCATGAAATACAAAGTGGATAAATAAATCTAGTTCTTTCCCATTGTGTTTGATTTTAAATTTTAAAAATATATTCTCTCATTTTTATTGCAATTTTAACCCAAAGCCAATTTCATCAAGGGCATTATACCCTTTTTTTCAATTAAATTTGATTGTCGTCAAGTCTCTTGGGACATAGTAATAATTAGATGATTTTTAGGGTTTTCATGATAATAAAATTTTAATGGAAACTATCCAAATTTAACGGCAATATTACATTTACTCTATGTCCAATAGATATATATCATAGGTGCACCTGCATGCAAAACTTAGATATTAGAAACACTCATATGGGAAAAATTTAGTATCAGATTTGCACATTGTCCCTTAATAGTTCAGGAATCAAATTAAAAATCAAGGGGAAAAAAGTGGTATTGAATCTTGACTTTTTTTATCCAAAGTTGTAGAGCTAGTTGATAGATTCTTTTGGTTATGAAATCATCTTTTTTCTCAAGTTCTATATATAAATATAGATTTCCAAAATTAGATTTCATTTAATATGCTTATATGCAACAAAACACTCCGCAGATTTGATGTTAATTTTTCTGATCTTGACCCAAAGTTTTACAGCTGCAAGTTTAGAATATAACTTTTTGGCTAATAATAAACAGGAAACTATTTCAGCAAATTAAAGCCAATACAAAAGAATGAAAAAGCCAACAGTAAAATCTACCGCAGGAACATATAAATATTACTACTCCTTGTTCCACTCACTTTTTTCACCATTTTCCCCCCTATCAACCTTCAAGTAGTATTGGAGTGAAGGAAACATAGAGCTGAGAGTTTCTGTGTCAATTTCCAGCATATTGGTATACTTGAGAACCAAATATTTCACATTATTCCACTGCTCTCCCTCATGATCGAATGATTTTCTAAGCTTCCCTCCCTTAATATATAGAGTCTCTAGGTTCCGCAGATTTCTGGCCTGTAACCACTTTGGCATGTTCTCGTGAGGAATGCCTACAAGATGCAATTTTCTCAACCCTGGCGGAAAAGAGAGAGACCCTTCCATAACTGCTTTACCCCAAAATATTTTAAGACACTTGATATTCACCAAATCCTTTAACTTATCGAATTCATCTTTTTGGATGGTAGCATCACTCCCTATATGTATGCTCAATCGCTTCAGATTCTCCAGACTTATAAGATGCTTTATTCTAATGGGATTCTTTTTTGAATTTCCTATTATGAATCCCTTAAGCACTTGGAGCGAAGTGAGCTTTTCAAGCCCCTTTGGCAACCTGTCCAGCAAGTAACATTCTGAAACATCCAAATGTGTAAGTTTCTTAAATGATGAAATAGCAGCAGGCAAGGTTTCTAGATTATGACATGCCTTGAGGTCTAGAATTTCTAGGCTGACAAGTTCTCTTATTGAGTCAGGAATAGAAGTGATCCTTGAAATCCCACGCAGGCTTAGATACTTAAGATACTTTTGGCCCTTCAAACTTGTTAGGAACGATTCAGCTCGAACTTCAATGTGATGCTCAGGAGAAACCTGCCAACGACCAAGCTGAAGTACTACCAATTTCTTGAGTTTAGCAAACCAGTGATGATGAAACTCAAGATCTATCTTGTTTACATTAAAAATCGTCCTCAAATCCCCAAGTACAAGATCAGTTTGATTTGCCAAATCAATGTGATCACCAGCTATCAAACAAGCACGCCGAGAACGGGTTGGATCAAAACGTGGTATCCGTCCATCTAAGTTCAAAAGATTCTCTTTGATGGCCTCAGTGATCAACATGTAACGCATCCAAGGATGAACTTTACATTGACTCACTATTGGGCACTTGTTAGTACGATGTGGTATGAGTATCTGAAGATCCAAAAGCTCTTCAAACACTTTTTCTCCATCTTCCTCGTTGGGGACTAAGCCTTCCCCTATCCACCAATATATAAGGAACCTTTTCTTCAAAACAGCATCTTGAGGGAAAATCGCAAGGAACAAGCAAATTCTGGGGTCATGCTTAAGTTCATCAAGGCGGAGGAAAAACTCATAACTCAACCGAAGACGTTTCACGAGTGGATTCTCTTCTGCTTTGTCTATCATATTCCAATCGTCTTTATCAGAATCCTGGTGGTGGGATTTGTTTGTTTCATGGAGTTCATCACGGATTGAATTTAATTGATGTACAAAACGCTCGATCATACTCCTCGCATCTTTCGCATCGTTGAGTGATGTAATATTTTCGGAGGTTAATTCCTCAATGATCTTCTTTAGTCGACTGAGGTGTGGAGGTAAATCTGTGGTTGGATTTGTTGGGCTCGACATTTTTCGGAGAGGAAGATATCTAAGAGTTGTCTGATATGTATGAGATGAGCATGAAGCCAACTTGCCTTGCCTTCTATATATTCGCCATTGTAGATGTATATTTAGCTTGTGGGAGATGGTAATGACCATGCATGAAGTGAAGTCATATTGATATTATAGTATACTCTCTCTCTCTCTCTCTCTCTCTCTCTCTCTCTCTCTCTCTCTTTAATAGCGTACCTAATTCATTACACGCAAAAATAGCATCGTTACAGCTTTCACTTTTGTGTCTGCGTGATGCGTATGAAGTTGGATCGGTTGAGTGCTGAGCTGTTGAATGCTTGGATTTGAGAAAACAGAATACCTTCATGTGGGTGCATGTGGGTGGGGAGGGTAGAACTAGGATTTCGGGCTCCCACATTTTCAACTTGCTTTTAGTCTATTTTAATTTGAGTTTCACTTTTTTCAACTTAGTTTAGTTTTCTTATGATTCTTTAAAAGCCGAGCTCTACATATAAATTTGAGATTTGGGACCATCACAACCCAACCAATTTTAAAATGAGCTAACCATTTTTAACTTGTTTTAATTCGTCTTCACTTTTTAGTTTTTACAATCTAACCCGTTTTTCCTGTGTTTTTTTGGCATAAGTCGGTGGTTCGAGCCCAAAGTCCTCGAATAGGGGAGGGAGGGGAGTTAGAAAATTGAATAAGTTAGTACTATTTATGGAAAAAGAATCGAAGGACAAGGAATACATACAATGAAATTAGGATAAAATATTTCACATATATGAAAGATTGATTATTACTTCTGTATTCACAAATATATTTTATAATAAAAATATAATTAATTTAATCCATTTTAATTGAATTATACTGGTATTCTCTACTAATTATTATTGGCCTGACACAATTGACATGTAGCACCTTGATCGATTCAATGACTAGTTCCAGTTTTGCAATCTTGTTTAATTGAATTACAGTTGATAATACTACTTCAATTTCGAAACAAAGTTAATAATATAAGGATTTTTATATTAAACAAATTATCTCATTTTATTAAAAAACTTATTATTGACTTTTTTATATCATTCATTTTTATATATTAAATCGTTCACGGTTGTATATATACTTGTATTTGTATCTCTCTCCCTGATAGTTTATAGAGTTGCATGCGAATTTCTTCTTCTTCCCGAGAGTGCTTAAAAAGTTCCTTATTAAGTTCTGTAATTTGCATGCTCTTGTCATCATGGAATCATCCAAGGTTGCAATATTTCTGATGAAACAATACTTAAATTCATTGGCTCTTGAAATCAATTCACCCTCATCCGATCCTATCTTGGCCAAGTTCAAAGAGTTCGGTGAAAAGTTGGAGGATAGTAGTACAAAAATAATCAACGCTGATTGCATTACATGGCTTTCTGATCTTAACGACGCCCTCACAGAGTGGAAGAAACTCAAGGAGCAGAAGAAGTCCATTAGAAGGACTTTATCCTTCCAAGATCATGTGGCCAAGATAAGGTCACCTATCGAAGCTAAACTCAAAGACCTTGAAAACTTATGTCATCATCTTTTTTTAAACACAACCAGATCGAGCCCACCTAATTTGATACGTTTAGACCGTTATACAATCTACAAGCCTGGTCAAGTTACTTGTATCCAGGACAAGGTTTCAGATGAAAAGAAGGTGGTAGATTGGCTCGTGATATCCAGTAGTGAAGTCTTCAAGGCTGTGGGGATTTATGGGACTGGTGGCTCAGAAAAGACTGAGTTTGTTAGCAACATTTTGAACCAAAAAGTTGTGAGGGACAAGTTCAAGTGCATTATATGGGCTTGCTTATCGGAGTTATCATGTGAAGAAGAGATGGATGAGTGGATTGTTAAATATTTGTTATATCGTTTGGGGTTAGATGTTGATAGTCTTGTGGGCAATCTCAAAGAAGATAAGGATTGGCGCATGAAAGAACTAGAGCGTCGGTTGTTGAAGTCAGGGAATTATGTTTTAGTGCTGGATGACATGTGGCACTGCAGCAAATGGTTTGCAGATGATTTATTAGGCATGTTGAAGAAAATTGGGGGTGGATCAGTGATAGTGACCAGCAGGAAGAAAACATTGGCTGAAAAAATTGGTGACAAGAGTATGGTAATTCATTTGGATCTGAACACTTTGGCTCATAAGGAAAGCGCTATTCTGAAGGATGATGAAGTAGTCATCAGCGATTTAGGAAATGGAAACTTGTTTGAATGATGCCCAGGAAATTATTACTATTTGCCATTGTCATGGTCATATCTAGGGCTGCACAAAAGCCCGGTGGTCCGTTTGGCCCGCCACGACCCGACCCGGTCATATACGAAAAATGGTCCGTCACGATGTGGCCCGGAACTAACCCTATTAGAACATGACTGGCCCGACCATCGGGTCGGACAGGACCAGGGCATATGCTTTATGACCAATCGGGCGGCCCGACCCGATTATTTATTAGTATTTTTATAATTTTTTTATTATTTATTAATATTTTTTATAAAAAATGTTTTATTAATTTTTCT
Organism: Mimosa pudica; assembly: GCA_029929735.1. Lineage (NCBI taxonomy): Eukaryota > Viridiplantae > Streptophyta > Magnoliopsida > Fabales > Fabaceae > Mimosa > Mimosa pudica. The sequence goes on along the minus strand of JAKELP010000017.1, from coordinate 4,646,730 downwards.
ATTAAATGTTTTTTTCTTTGCTTGTTTCTATTATAATAGCTTCAATTCCTATATGTTTAATGTTTATTAATATCTCTAGAGTAAGTTATGAGGTTATGTTAACAATTGTATTTGCATTTTATTAATCTTCAGTTAACCATCTTAATTTAAAAGTCACTCAACTATCTCTTTAATTTTCAATTTAGAGTAGTTGGCGCTATATTCAAAGTGATTTTATTTTGGTCGAGAGTTATATTCAAAGTGATCACTAACTCCTTTTTGTAGTAGCTATATGCTACTCATTATATTTATCATTGCATTGATGTTTCTTAATTGTTATTGATGAATGATGATCAAATTTTTCCTTTGTTCTTTCTAAAATTGGGGTTGAGTTTCTCTCATTTTGTGCTTGGCATGACCATCATGGTCTGTCATGTGGCCCTGCGGTCATGTCCTGCCCGATCTTGGTGTCGGGCCAAACAGGACATGACCGGGTCTCGGGCCAAAATTTTTGACCCGACAATTATTTAGGACATGACCAGGGCATATTGGTGGCCCGGTCATGTCCGTCATTTGTGCAGCCCTAGTCATATCTTATATGTGGTTGCTAACACTCAAGAAAATATTGCTTCCCCTTTCTTATTTGGATATTCATGTATCCTTTTTCATTCCAATCAATAAATTTGTATTCTATTTGGAAACACATCATATTCATGAATATATGTATCATAGTTAAAATTGAGGGACGAAAACTTTTTTTATATATTATATCATGAAACCCCTTGTGAAATTGAACTCTCAAACAAAGGAAAATTTCATATCATTCCACTCCAATATGTTGTGTTGCTCTATTTCTTCACGGTGGCCTAAAATAATCCCTAATATAAGAATTGAATCACTTAATCAGCATGTTGGGTAATACAGAATTAGATAATACAGAACTACATACTCCCATTACCTTTTATAAATGGCAAGATGGTTAAACATTCAAACATTGATTAGATTAAGTAAAAATATGTTGAAAGGGTCTCTTTTCAAATAAGAGCTAGATTTTAAATGTGAATAGATAAGAGATAGAGATTTCAAACACAATTTGTCAATAATTATGAATGCTTAGGGTTATTAATCTCCTATTTACTTCATGAACAAATAAATCCCTCTCTTTTTTCACATTATTTAAATGAAAACATGTGTAAGTCTAGGGTTCTAAAGCATTTGAAAAAAGTTTCTCATGTCAAAATCAAATTTATTACACAATATCTTCTTGTAATAAATGCAATTTATTTTCCACAACCACCATATTATGAATATGTTAGGTAAATAACTAGATCTCTGTCATATACAAACCTTCTATTTAAAATCATAAACTTTGAGTCTACACATTTTTATCAAAGTTCTAAAACAAAATTTACTCTCTCAGGTCATACTTCATTTAACAAAGTAAGTGCTGATCAGTCACTTGAAGAAAATAGAGAGTAAGATAAAAATCATGCATGCACTTCATTAACAACTTCAGGGGGAGAGAATAAATGGTTCAATTTAGGTTCGTAGCAGCTCTAAATGTGAGTTTTAGATACACATAATGATAAGTAAAACTAAACAAAAGATTATAATTATATAAGAGTTCATTGAATGAAACAAATGAAGAATATAATGTTCAAATCTCTTCAAACTTTCCACTTAATTCTCATGTTTTCCCATAGCTTTTTAAACTCTTCAAGACTCTCAAAAAGTGCCTTAGAACTCAACCTTTTCCGTGTCTAATAGTCCCATTTTGGGGATGAGACGCGTGCCCAACGAGAAGCTTCTGCCCCCTTTTTTATTTGCTTCACTTATTCCCTTTTTATCTCCTTGGTTTTTCTTCTTTCTAAGGCTTGGGTGCCTCTTCCTACACAAAATAGAAAGAAGGTTGATAAGTTCTTATACTTCTAATTCAACTCCAAAATTTCACACAAATATATCATTTTCATGTCATGTTTATTCCTATTTGCATTGTGTGTATATGTCATCTATGTATCATTAAAAATCATGTACAATCAAAAAGAAATGTGAGGTGAAATGTGCGAAATTATTTGAGTTTATCAGTCACTTAGCTATGGCTCTAAGGGAGGCGTCACATATAAGTAAAGATGTCATGCTTCAAAGCCCAAACCCCAATGGATTGTGAGCATGGACACTTACCCTAGCTCCTTTTTTCTAATTTATTCATCGTAGAAAAAAGCACTGTCTCCTTAATGTTATAATTTCTGTCATCATAGTATTTTAAATTAAGCGGAAAAACCGGATCTTGAGAATATATTTTATAATTAAGCTCTTGATTAAACACGAGAAACCGCGTAAGTTAATTAGTATAAACTAAGTCTTACTTTCAAGGCTTCGTCTCACCTATCTCACCTATAGTAGTATTTATGAATTATCTAGTTGTTTTTGTTCATGTATTTTACTGGATGAATTCCACAATCAATTATCATGTTACTTGAAGGGCGAAATGACATCATTGCCCTATCATGTGAGTTGTAAACTTGCAATTATTGTAGTTATTACAATATGACATTGTACTGAAAAATATCTCACTTTATCCCAATTCTATCATATTCTTGAATATATATTATAGGGCAATGATGTTATTTCGCCCTTCAAGTAACCATTCTGAACCACTAGACACCCTAAACTAACATCGTGTACAATTTTACCCTTAAATTAACCAAATTGGTCCTATTTTATCCTCTGACAAATGTAATGCTGATACGTGTCAACATTACATTCGTCAGAGGGTAAAATTAAACTACTTTAGTTACTTCAAGGGTAAAATTATACCTGGTGTTAGTTTATGGTGTCCAGTGATCCTGTGTGGATACTTCAAGGGCAAAATAGGGTCATTGCTCTATATGATATCATAGTTAAAATTGAGGGACGGAAAACGTTTCTTGAGCTATTGATGAATATGCCACTTAGCTATTGTCATGCATGTCAGTTGTTATGCTGTCAAATTTACTAAATGACTTTATTAAAAAAACACCCAATGAGTTAGAAACTTGAAATTATTGTAGGTTATTACAATATGACTTCAATTTGTATAGAAAAATGTCCAAAATTTTTCATAAAAAAAGTCCAACATTATCCCAATTCGTTCATGCATAATCTTCCTCAATCATGGTTTCCCCAATTTCATATATTAAATAAATTAAAATAATAAATACACTCACATTTACATAGTTTAAATTTATTGAGGATAAAATGTAAAACGAATAAATAAACATTGTAAAAAAAGTTTGTACAGTTGAAATTATACAAATCAATTAAAATTATTTTATTTATTAAGTAATTAGCCAATATATATATATATATATATATATATATATATATATATATATATATATATATATATATATATATATATATATATAAAATTAGATAATGTCTAGGGACTTCATGGTAATAAAATTTTAACAGAAACCATCTAAACATAATGACAGTATCACTTTTGCTCCATATGCAATAGATGAGTATTATTGGTGCACCTCGTGAAACTTAGGTATTAGAAACGTTCCTTGGGGTAAAGTTAAATACTACCTCCGGTCCTAAATATAAGATCTAATTGACTTTTTTATGGAGAGGTTAAGGTTGCGAAATAGGCTATTAAATCATGACATATTTGATATATTTTTAGATTATACATTAGTTTATAGGTAAAATAAACTAATCTACGGGGAAAATTTAGGTAAATCAATTTATAATTAACTTATTTTGCTTTTTTATAAGATTTTCTAAAAAAGTCAATTAGGTCTTATATTTAGGACCGGAGGGAGTATCATATTTGCACCTTTGACCTACATTGTTTTATCTTATGAAATATCAGTGTGATCCTTGTGAAAAAAAGCTTAATCACCTACTATGGGGGAGATTGCAACACCACTAAGTCGTTGAATAAAAAAAGGAGCTTATATTGTGATACACAATTATATTAGGTAACACAATTTCAACTCTCCAACTTTATTTTATTGTAAGTGTTATATCTCAACTAGAATAGTAGTATAGTCCGGATCATGAGGGAGAGTGGATGTCTAATTTTTTATAGATCAAATGCGTGCATCAATTAATTTGAACAATAATTTTATGAATTCCCATTGGAACAACTTTATATAATCAACTGACGTGACTTGTAAAACAAATGCACAAGTCAATTAGCTTTGTTTTCATCAATTTCCTCTTTAATTATCAGTCTAAAAATATCAATTTCTATTTCATAAAAATATAATGTAAATTGCTGACTGCTGAGGTCTTCTTTATAAAATATTTCACAATATCGACATTAGTTTTTCTCATGTATTTAAATAAAATCCCAAGTTGTTTCGTTTAATTTTTCATTGAGGAGATGCTGCAATTAATTATCATAATCACCAAATAGATCTGTTCTACAGCGCAGCAAAGAGACCTTTCCTACATTAATAATAACATTAATCTAAACTTAGTTTGGAGGAGTTCCTTTAGTGATTTCATCAAATTGACGACTTAACTCTCCAAATATCTTTAGTGGCAGTGATTTTTTTAAATTCCCAATTGCCAAGAATGTTTATCCAACTCTTTCAAATCCAAACTCCTTTTTATCCAATTTTAACCTTAATTTTTTATATTTAAACACTTTTCATAGCTTTCACACTTAAAATCAATTAAAAATGTATTTTTCCTGTCCATTCTTAGTTTGCATCTAATTTCTAGGTTTCCATTCACATTTCATTAGGCTCCTCAAGAGAATGACAGCCGAGTGTAGCTTCTCTAACCCCGAAATATATTATTAGAAGCCAAGAACTTTGTCATCAAGTTTCAGTATTAATTAATTTTGCAGTGTATCGGGTGGAACAAGTAATTAGCATGTGAATGGTCGTGCTGTCAAATCCACCAATTGAGTTGGAACTTGCAATACTATAATGAGCGACTTCTTAGCTTATAAAAGAACACATGATCAGCTCCATTCTTTGATAATTTTCCTGCATCTTGTTGACCCCAATTTTATAACCTAGTCCATTATTCAACTGCAAAAAACTAGTGCAATGTGCTGAGGTCTTCTTTTTTAAAACATCTAATCATAAGTAATACCCGTCGACAACTCCATAAAGACAGCCTTGCAACCCTCATACTACCATTACCATCTAACCATCCCCCAATCAAACTCCAAATCAGCCAAGACAAATTATTCAAAAGTATGGACGGAATGACCATAAGAAATGGCACTATATTTTTGGTCAAATTAATGTGACAAAATAATGCGTTCGAACGCAAGAAACAAAATTTGAAAGGGAGAATCAAACAATTAAGTCTCAGTGAAAGAATGTGATAACAAATCTTTGTACAATGAATAACCATAAGTTTACACATCTCTCTTGTCATTAAGTCTTGTTGGGAATCGCATTTATTTCTTCAGATCTTAACAGTAATTATTATTTTAAATAGAATAAGTTAATAAAAGGGAGGGGGATCTTGCGCTGATGCCACTCGGCTGCTCAAAAATATGAAGCACTTCCCTTGTATTGTTTGTTACTGCTAATGTCTAGAATTCATGTTTTGACTAGCAAATTAAAGTAAAACTATTTGAGAAGCCAAAAAAGATTGAAATGATGTCAAAGCATGCTGGAACACTTTATTTGCGTTGAAAAAAGTAAATTATTCAAAGAAGAATTGAGCCGCGTGATCCAACTTTCTAATACTTTTTTTTGCCACCGCCCAAATTGCATCAGCACATTTCAACTCACTTTCTCACTCGAATATTAGGGTAAAGGTCAAAACATATGGTGCTTGTCATTCTTCATTTCTTGTTGCGGACGTGTTTGGGTCTTAAAGAAGTTTGGAGCAAATAATTGAAGTTTAGAAGAGATTTTTACTTCAAATTTCTATTTTCCTCTTCATTTTCCTTTCTCTCTCTCTTATTCTCTAATTGTACTACTTATGTATATAGGGCAATGACCTTGTTTTGCCCTTCAAGTAACCACTCTATATCAATAGGCACCCTAAGCTCACACTGGATATAATTTTACCCTTGAAGCAACTAAATTGGTCCAATTTTACCTTATGGCGAATGTACACATGTCAACACTACATTCCACATCATGTCAACATTACATTTGCGTGCCAGAAGGTAAAATTGGACAACTTTGACTACTTCAAGAGTAGGGTGCCCAGTGGCCTAGTGTGATTATTTAAAGGGCAAAATAGGGTCATTACCCTATGTATATATTCTCTTAAATTTTATGAACACGAGAGCTTTGTTTTATTCTATAATTATTTTGAACCCTTGTATGAATTATCTCTTGATTACTCCTCTCATTTTGTAATTAATGTTATAGGTGTGTTTATTTCACTCTACTCCTAATGCTTCTAAGTGATTCATCACCATTTAGATAATTTAATTTGTTCACTTGATTGATACTTGGGAGGGCTAGATTGACTGTAGAATTTAGGTGAAATAGTGTAAGTACTTAAAGTTTCCTTGATGAATGGAGAGTTTTATTGATAAGATAAAGATATATATACTTATTGACCTTGTATAACTACATTAGGGTTGGATCTATAAAATTGGGTTTTATTAATTGTAACAAGAGATTAAATAATTAATAGTATTAAACACTTGTTCTTGATTTGAGAAAACTTATAGATGTACATTGTGAACACTAGTTAACACATATATATTTATTGGAAGCGACTGTGATAGGAGACACTTTAAAGGTTATGAAATACAAGGAGAATAAATAATCTTATATCTTATTTTATCCTTGAAGGTGAAGAATACTTAGCTTGCTGATAGTATTTTGTATTATTAAAATATAGTTACTTTTCACTCTTAATATTTAAATCACTTAAATTAGGTGAAAGTGTCATAATCACTACTTGACAGATTTTTGGAACCAAATATTTGTGAGAATGATACTTTAGTTTTCACTTTAGTACTTGTGGCATGACCTGTACATTTACGTTGCAAATATGTATCATTAGGTTCTATATTATAAGAGTTACATTTTGATATAATGGAGAAAAACGGTTAAATTTTTAGTTTGTAATGATGTTTAAAAGATTTAGAAACTTCAAAATAAGACAATTTTTTCCATTAAAAGTTTCTAAGATTTTGAAAATCCGAAAAATTTAAAATATATCCCTTTCTCCGAAATATATTAAACTTTAATTTTACTTTTTTAATGCAAAATTTAATGATACAAAAAATCAAAAAAAAAGGGCAGCCGAGATGACCCCTCGCTCCAGTCAATTACATAGGATTCTGTGGTGGTAAAAAAAACAAAGGATGCTGTGGTTAGAAAAAAGTAAGAGTTGTTGCATGTTATAACTTATAATGATTCATGAAAAAGTAGTTATATTAATTCTTACAATAAACTCGGTATAAAAAAAATGTGAGTCTTCTTTATATATTTTGTACAGATCTTAATACACTCAAGTCGTGATAAACAATAGTTATATTGATAAAAGTCTTGCACTAGACATTATAAAAATGTGAGCCTTCTTTATATATTTTGTGCGCATGTCTAGATGCACTCATCAAGTTGTGATTAGATTTCTTTGCTCCTGTGATCACATCTTCTCCGGCCCCGCGTTTCCACTGCTTCATTTTCATAATCTTTGGAGTTCTGTCTTCTTCTACTTCTTTCCACTCTATCATGTAAGTTGCTAATTAACGTCAAAATTCTAATTCATTTTCTATAAATATCTCGGGAGGGGTCGACTACCCCAAAAAAATTAGGGTGTTTTCCTTTTATCTTTTGTTTTTTTATATCATTAGGATTCTTAACCAATATATGCCATTAGTTTATACATTAAAAACATTGACATTTTGATATATTGCCGATTAAAATTAAAGGGATATATTTTTAGTGTATTATGATTTTTCAAAAATTAAGTACTTTATGAATAAAACAACACACAATTCTAGAATACCTAATATCATAAAAGATTGAAAGTATATCCGTTCTTAACTTATGATATATCAAACTGTTCTCTTTTTCTTTTCTTTTTTTTTTTGTGAGGGAGCTGAGAGGTGGGGTAGCTTATAATCCATCCCGAAAATCTCTAGTTCTTGTGTTCGCTCCTTGTTTGATCTTAATGATTTTTTAAGGATTGATTATGATATTTAAATTAGTATAATTTTCGCTCATTATTTCTCAATTGTGAAAAATAGGAATGTGTATGCATGCAATAATCTTTATTTAAGCTCTTTCCTTGTTTCTCTGGATTTAGTTTGCTTGCTGCCTTCTTGCCAAGCATATACGCCACAAAAGATTGAAAATATAGACTTAGCTTGTTTGTTTTCTTATTTTACAAACAAACTTACTGTTTCAAAAATAAAAAATGAATAAATAAAAAAATCTTGTTTGTTCATGGATTTCAAATACTTTTGTAAAAAGGAACCTGTTTTAATTTTCCTTGGTTTACTTTTTATTCTTCACGCTGATCACTTTGTCTCTCTCGTTTATGTTGTATATCAGTCATCAAACTCTCTGTCTATCGTCACTGCGTACTGTTCACTTTGTTGCTTGCTTTCTCTCTTCAGTTTCTATATTAAATTTAGCAATGAAAGTAAGAAAATTGCCGGAAAGCAATTGTTTGAATTGGCACAGATCTTTCAATTATAGTGGTATACTACTTGTCTTTCAGTCTAAATTATAATAGGAAGTATAACAATTTTATTCTTTACCCACATTACAAGAGGTAACGTAACGTACGTGAAAATCTAGATGATAAATATGTCTTTCTATTTTTACCCTTGCACATATTATATATAAAGAAGGGAGCAAATGTGTGTATAATATATGGATAAAATGGAAAACTATATATTATTAGTTTTACCTATACTAAATCACTTCACTATGCCTCCTTTTTGTTTGTGTAAAAATGTTAACTACCTATTATAACATAGGGTTAAAGGTCAAATCTAGCACTCTACTATTGTCAAAAGTTCACCCAACATAAACAAGAATTTGATGACTCAAATGTAGTACACATCTATCCAAAAATGGCTCAAATCTAGCATTTATGTCAAATTTAACGGGTTTGACTGTTAAGTTTGACCCGAGCATGTCACGTCACATGACATGTCACCCAGTTAGGCCACGTCATCTGCCACGTCACCCATTGAGCCCACTTACTATCCATTATTGGGTGACGTGGGGGATGACGTGACATAACTGTGTGACGTGGCATGCTCGGGTCAAACTTAACGGTCAAACCCATTAAAATTGACGGAAATGCTAGATTTTAACAATTTTTTAATAGATGTTGCTACATTTGAGCTATCAAATTCTTGTTTATATTGGGTGAACTTTTGACAATAGTAGAGTGCTAGATTTGACCTTAACCTATAACATAAATTACGATGAGAAGATAAGAATAAGATGTGGGTTGTGGTTAGTATTTCTTGTTACGTAATTGATATGAATACTATACAGCTACTTTTGAAAAACAAATTCTATGTTGGTTTTTAATTTCTCTTACGGTTTTTTTTAACTGAACTTCTCTTATGGTTCTTGACAACAGATCGAACTTTTTCAAGGAAATAGAATCCAAGGCAAAAAAAGACAGCTTCTGCATTTTGTTGCAATTGAAAATAGAAAGGGCATCATCATGCTGGGACAACGGCAGCAACAACCACAACAACGGGCATCTCATGCAACACGGGTAAAATACCTTTTTGGAAATCAATCAATATGATTGTTTAATTCCTGGTTTTAATTAATACTCCCTCCGGTCCTAAATATAAGACCTAATTGACTTTTTAGAAAGTCCTATAAAAAAAGTAATATAAGTTAATTATAAATTGATTAACCTGATTTTTTCGCTTAGATTAGTTTATTTTACCTATAATGTATAATTTAAAAATATATCAAATATGTCATGATTCAATAGCCTATTTCGCTACCTTAACCTCTTAAAAAAAATCAATTAGGTTTTATATTTAGGACCACCGGAGGTATTACCACATATGTATATTTAAATTTTGGTGCAGTCTATCCAGGAAAGTAGGCAACGACGAACCCCGTACGGAAGAGCAGAAATTAAGCATAGGGTGTCTTCCCGTGCTGCATCATTGGGGGTTCATAATAATAATGCAAATTCCAGCCATGATCTACTAGAAATCAAAGACTCTGGGATATTGAAGAAATATATGGAATTTAAGCTTGGGTCTACATCCACTTTCAAAAAACTGAAAATTCTAGAAGTCAGACATTGTGATCAAGAGTTGACCAAATTTTTGTCTTTTCTACCTCAGTATTCACCTGCCCTTCAGCGACTAATAGTAAAACAATGTGAACTGCTGGAACAAGTTTTTGACCTCCAATGCTTATTACCTCCTAATGAACAACCACATATTATATCAATCCCCAACTTAAAAATGATGAGATTGTGTGATTTACCTAAGTTGACTTTCATATCAAACTATGATGATCCATTATTATCCATTGGCACTGTCGAGTTTGGCAGTTCATTTAAATTGGAAATAATTGATTGTCGCGCCTTCAAGGGCCCTGGGAAAACAATGAGTTTTAAAATGTTGAAGCATTTAAAACTTAGTGGTTGTTGTAGTGTGATATATGTTTTTCCTCTATATGTTGTCCACACTCTAGAGAAACTTGAAAAAATTGTTATAACAGACTGCGAGATGTTGGAAAGAGTTTTTGGAGATGAAGAAGAGATAAAAATGAGGCAGTCAAATAGTATTCACGAGTTGCCTCAGGTGAATAATCTAATTCTTGAGAAGTTGCCTAAATTCAATGGGCTTTGCCATGAGGGGTGCATGGTTGAATGGAGGACATTGAAGAAGCTAAGAGTTGTTGAATGTCCCAAGATTCAGAAGTCATCATTGGGACTGATGAAAAGAAATCTCTTGCAATCCGTAAAGGTGAAAGAGTACAACAATGGTTATCTCTTCGAGATCTTGGTAAGTTCTCTCCCTCATATTCCTTTCTCTTCTGCTTTCACATAACAATGAATGTAACTGACTTAACGCGGATTTAGTGCGCTTCCGTAAGCATACGGGTCGTCAAAAGTAGTATAGTAGAGGGTTGTCGTTCCACAGAGATTGTAGTTTAAACAACGTGATTAGCACTAATTATATCATTAATTGTCTTAAGTAAAAACATAGTGAGAGTTTGTTGTTCAAGTAAGAGAAGAGTTTAAAATAGAAATGTAAAAAGAGTTGGAGTTTCAAACACGGGTTAACAATGATGACTAAGGCCTAGGGTTGCTAATCCCCTATTTATTTCATGAACCAAGGTTTCCCTTTCCTTTTTAAGTGATTAAATGAACATATGTGCAAGTCTAGGGTTCAAAATCATTTGAAAAAGCTTTCCCAAGTCAAGATCAAATTTATGCTAGTATTTATTGCACAATCTCTTGTCACAATAAATGATAGCTCTTTTCCTTAACCACCCCAATTATGACTATGTTAGGTCAATAACTATATCTCTATGTTATCAACAAACCTTCCATTTAAAACCATAAACTTCAAGTCCAACATGCTTTTATCCAAGTTCTAAAACAAAATACACTTTCCCAAGTCATATTTCATTTAACTAATTAAGTGGTGATCAAGCACTTAAAACAAATAGAGAGCAAGATAAAAACTACACATATACTTCATTAATTACTTAAAGAAAGAGAGAGTAGATGGTTCAATCCATAAATAGGTTCATAACAACCCTAGATTAGGGTTTTAGTTACACATAAATGTAAATAAAACAAACCCTAAAACTATGAAGGAGTTCATTGAAGAAATATGAAGAAGAGGGAAGAAGATACACAACCACAAATGAAGAAAGCTCAAATCTCTCCAAGCTTCCCACTTGAATTCCAAGCTTTCCCAATGATCTTCAAGCTCTTCAAGACTCCAAAATGTGCCCTAGAGGTGTGCCAAGTCGTGTTTTTCAGCTCTTTTTTGAAAATATCCAACTTTCCCTTTTTATATGCTGAGAAAAGGGTCAAGCTCGCCAGTCGCTCGCCAGTTGGCGAGCCACTGGCGAGATTACAGAGACGGCACGCCGCTGGCTTGCCAGTTGGCTTTGTGAAGATGCATTGGCTCGCCAGTTGGCGAGCCGCTGGCAAGCAGACCTTGATTTTGAATTTTTAGCTTTCCTTTGCTTCTTTTTCTCCTTTGTTGCATCACTTGGGTTTCATTGAGCTACTAACACCTGTCCACCTCTTCCTACACAAGCTAGAGAGAGGGTTGAAGAGTTTCCATGTCTCAAATATACAAGCATTAAACTCCAAATTTCACACAAATGAATGGTTTCCTAGTTGAATCACTTTCTCTTAGTATTTGTGTGTTTTGTTATCTATGTATCATCAAAAAGAGTGTGAACTATAAGGAAATAGAGATGAAATGTGTGAAATTATGGAGTTTATCACTCCGCCAAACTTAAGTTCTTGCTTGTCCTCAAGCAAATTTTCAAAACACTTTAAGAGTTGACTATAAGTTCACTTTACTTTAATTGAAAAACTTGTTCTCATATGTTGCCATCACTATTTGATGTATGGAAAACATAGGATGTATGCAATGATAAATGTTTCGCTGCATTAAAAACAAGCTTTACAAGATTCAATGAGTGGGTGTGTGTGTGTTGAGGTTAAGGGAATCCTTCCAAGTTCTCCAGTCCTTTTGCAGTAACCTGAAACCATGAATATGCTGTCATTTTTCAAATTTCTCATTCTTTTCTTCTCTCTTCTCCACTTTACACTTTTAGCACATAAAATCAAAATCAAGAGGACTTTTCATGGCTTATAATGGGGCTAGGGGTTTTAAGTGTTTGACTATTTGAAAGAATGGGAAAAAGGAATTCAAATATCTTAAGATAAATGAATACATTTCATTAGATTCACTCATACACAAAAATTTCTTCCAAAAAGCTTAAAGTTCCTCAAACTCCTCTCAATTTGATTCTTTGTACTCCTAGTCTTATTGCAACAAATTTTTGTTTTTTTGTTTTTTTTCCTACTTTTCTCTTTTTCTTTTTCTTTTTCTTTTTTTTCGCAATTCATTCATCATTTCTTGACTTAGGAGTACAAACTTTCCTTTCACAACTAATATTTCCCTTCTCACAATGTACTCACATTTACACACCTTTAGCACCTGTACAAATCCTCACTACTAATGAAATGTACATTATCTCAAGATTCAGGTAGTTCATGGTTTTTCGGGCTATAAGGGTTAAGTCCAATGTGGGTTTCAAAAAGAAATTGACATGGTTTTTCTTATAAGGCTCAAAAAGGGGTGCAAATGGGATAGAAATTATCAAGGATGGCTTGAAAGGCTCAATCGCATTTAAGAACTGCCTCAATCATTTTTCAAAGTCATGTGCAATTTGTGAAAAATGTTGAAGTTTTCCAAAAGGAATTTTGAAATTTTTCAAATGAAAACAGATGCATAGATTTGGGTTATTGCAAATCTTCCTTCCTCAAACCCTTCCAAATACACCTTAACCTCTAATGTGCGCAAATTACTCATTAGAATCAGGTAAAGACTTGCCTCAATGCAACAACTCATGTTATGCAATGCATACATATATATTTTTCCATAAACCCCACAGTTATTCAACTAGTTGTAATCATTGAACTTTCTAGCAGATTTCAAGAGAACTTATAGCCCACTCATCAAAAACTAAAGCAACAACTTAAGCATGGTATGCAAATCTCACAATTTCATCATCCAAAACAAAAAAAATATTCCCTGTGCACTTATTATTTACCAAAAAGAATTTATTCATAGTGTCAAAGAGTTTCAAAAGTGATTAGCTATCCCCCAAACTCAAATCAGACAGTGTCCTCACTGTGATGCAGAAAAAGGAAGGTGCAAGCACAAAGCACACGAAACCGGCATATGTATGAACACCAAAACACACAAACAAGCACACAACAACATTGAGCAAAAACAAACACAAACACTATCCTACCAAAAATCTAAACTTAATCCTAGAAAGGGGACTACCTAACCTAAAAAGTGCTTAAGAAAGAAAACCTATGGAGAAAGGCCTCATCACTAAATCCCCCAAACTCAAACTATGCTAAGCCTCAAACTTCTCAACAATTCCCCAACTAGGCTTAAACCAAACAACCATCCAGTCCAGAACTGCATGTGACATAGAATATCCAACATGGGTTTCATTAGCATTGAAATTGAGCTTCGCACTTTATTTAAAGTATGGTAAAGTTATTATGTTCAAAATGATTTTCAAAAATTTCAAGGGCAAACCAAAACAACCCTGAAAGATGGGAGTAGTGTATGACTCATTTTCAATGCTAATTAAACTTTCATGGAACTCTATGAACCAATGACACCTCAAACTCTCTATCTCAAAAATTTAGCTCAACTTCTACAAGGTCTTAGGGAGGAATGTGTTCAAAACATGTGTTATAGCATAAATTTGGCCTTAAAGTGACTTTATGATGACTAAAAGCAATTCCAATTTTCAAAAAGTTCAGTTAGAACTTCACAAATTAATTTTAAGCGTAAGGCCCAAATTTGATGCTAAAGACACTTGTCAGTAAGTCAATAAAGAGCCTAGATATACAAAATCAACATGAAAGACAATGTATCACTCAGTCCCTAAAAATTCTCAGCCCTCTCAACACTAGTTGTACTCTGCAAAACCAATTAACTCCTGTGGCTAGTCCTAGTCTTACTCTTACATGCTTAGTTCATTCACAAGGCATAATCAACATAGTCACAGAAGTTCATCCCTAGTCACAAAAAATTTCATCTTACTAGTGTTATACAATCCCTTTCTTATCTCACCAGCTCTAACCCCTCTCAAGAGATTTTCAAAGGCTTCTACTTTATTCAAATCTAACCTAGGCTAATGAAAACTCAAAACAAAGAACTAAAGAAAGCTAAGAGTCATGAAAGTTACCTAGGTGGAAGAAATAAGGGGAATGGTGGCGGTGAAGACAAGAGAGATTGAGATGGAGGAGGTGATGGGTGTCGTCGGCGAGCTGTGGTGTCTTGTAGAACTGGACAAAGTGAGAGAGGGAACTGTGGGTTTTGGGATAGTAGTGTGTATGAGTGAGAGGAAGAGATGCAAGATGAGTGGTGAAGGAGGAGGCGGTCTCCGTCGAGCACGGCGGCGGCCACAGCGGAGGGAACACGGTGAAGTGTGGTGGGTATGTGTGAGGTTGATGGATGGGGTCGTCTCACGGCGGCGCTCACGGCGGCGGATTGGGATGGAGGTGGGTGAGTGTGGGTGTCCGTGTGTGTGTGTTCAGAGAGGGGAGGGAGGTGACAGCGAGTATTGGGAAGGGGAGGCTAGGCTAGGGTTTTGTTTGGTGTCTTCAATTTTTTTTTTGAGGCTCGCCAGCCGCTTGCCAATTGGCGAGCGATTGGCGAGTTTCCAGAGGCGCCATGCCTTTGCTCGCAGCTGTTGGCGAGAATTTGACAGCAATATCATTTTGTCTGCAGAATTTTGCCAACATGCCCTATGCCTATTTCAACTAGCTTATAAGCCCTTAAATCATCCCTATGATCAATCCAAGACATCATATCAAACTCCCAATTGACTTTGAATCTAAAAAGATCACATTTTGACACCAACCCTCAATCACATGACATAACCAATAATCACTAACACTCCATGCCATATCTCAAAAATCAAACAAGCAGCACATAATCACAGGAATTTCATCACATAACAGACTTTTCATTTACTAGACAATGCAAGGTGCTTTTAGTACACCAAGGAAACATGCTTTCAACACATCAACACAAAGTCCAAACACCACAGAAATAGATTCAATCACATGCTACTTAATTCTCACGACCACAAGTACTCACAAAAACACCAAAGATTATTTCTACACAAACAAGCATTCATTCCATTACAATTCAGCTCATCAAGTTCAAGTTGGTCAAGTGGCACATTAACACCAGATTCCAGTTCATCAAGATGTTTCCATGCAATAACCAAAAATGATGCTCAAAATTGCATGAAGTTTGAAATTTAGATCTACTCCCCCTTGTAGACCTCTTCCTGCCCTCCAAAACGTAAGCTCCAGCTATCCCCATCAGGTGGTGGTTCAAGTATCAGTGAGGACCTTTCTCTCTACACACAAGGGAAACAAGAACAAAACTACCAAAAACAATCTAAAGTGAGGTAAAATATCAAAATGAAAGAGAATAGTTGAGAACTTGGGTTGTCTCCCAAGAAGCGCCTAGTTTATAGTCCTTAGCTCGACTTTTTGCAACATCATGTGGACTGAGAGAGTGGAATCGAGGTGGTTTGGCGATCAATCTCTCCACCCCAATAATGCTTCAACCGGTGCCCAAACACTTTGAATCTTTCACCCTTTTTGTTCTCTAACTCCACAGCACCAAAATCAGAGGCTTGCACAATGGTGAATGGTCCAGACCAACGAAATTTCACCTTCCTTGAAAATAATTTTATCTTGCAATTATACAACAAAACTCTCTGACCATGTTGAAAATCATTTGGAGGAAATACATCAGCATTTTCACACAGCTCAAATATTTCATGCCCATGAGCATTCCTTTCACACAAATTCCTTGAACTGACATTATGCACATCTTCAAGTCTTTCCTCTTCGACTAATGACGATGTCACTTGACCTTTACTCAATGAAGCCTCAAACTTATCTTGACAACCAGAACCAAGTATGTCCACAAAAGAGCATTGAGAGAGATGATCAAAATATTCTACATCTCTGTTCATGTTGAAGCTTACTTGTTCATCATCAACTCTCAAAGTGATTTCACCTTTTTCCACATCAACAAGAGTTCGAGCTGTAGCAAGGAAGAGTCTCCCAAATATGATAGGAATGTTTGGATCCACCTCACAGTCAATAACAATAAAATCAACTGGAAAGATGAATTTGTCTACTTTCACCAAAACATTTTCAATGATCCCTTTGGGACGAGATACACTTCTGTCAGCGAGGAGTAGTGATACTGTAGTAGGTCTTGCTTCACCCAAACCTAGTCGATTAAAAACAGCAGAGGGCATCAAATTCACGCTTGCCCCCAAATCACAAAGGGCTTTTCCTTGGAAGTTCTTTCCAATATTGCATGGAATGTAGAAACTCCCTGGATCTTTCAACTTGGGTGGAAGCTTTCTTTGGAGGATAGCACTACAATCTTCATTCATAACTACAGTTTCAAATTCATTGAATCTCCTCTTCTTTAACAACACTTCTTTCAAAAACTTGGCATATTTTGGCATCTTCTCAAGCGCCTCTGCAAAAGGGACATTAATGTGCAATTGTTTGAACATCTCCAAAAATTTCTTGAACTGTGCATCTCCTTCTTTCTTCTTTAGCCTCTGAGGAAATGGAACCGGAGGTACATACGGAGGAGGACCATTTGTCTTAGGCTTTTTGTCTTGCCTCTTCTCACATTCTCTCTTCTTGTCTTTTTCTCCATCATCAATAGCTTTTTCAATTTGTCTTATTTTCGTACTTTCATCATCCACAACTACAAGATCTTCCTCACATTTGTCATACCCATCAAGAGCAACAATTTCAGAAACTTCATTGCTCTTTTCATAAGATTGAGGCATATTAGGCACTTGCCCCTCACTTCTAAAGAATATTGCTTTACATTCCTCTTTGCCTTCCCTTCTTGGATTAGGAATGGTGTCACTTGGGAAGCTTCCTCTTGCCATAGCATTCATTTGAGAGGCAAGTTGGCTTATCTGTATTTCAATGTTCCTGATAGAAGTCTCATGACTAGCCGTCTTGGTATCATTTTGAGCATTATACACCTTTTGTGCTTCTAGTCCGACTATGATTTGAGCAAGCATTTTCTCCACCTTAGATTCTTCCTCCTTAGGAGGTACTTGTCTAGGTTGATCTTGAAAACCAGGTGGATAAGAGGTCTTAGCACCAGAGGGTGATGATGCATTCAAGTTTTGGCCTTGGTTCCAAGCGAAGTTGGGATGATTTCTCCACCCCGGATTGTAAGTCTGAGAATAAGGAATGTTTTGAGGATTTTGTCCTCTTCTCATATAATTCACAGATTCTGGAGTGGCATAGAGAGGACAATGATCCGGCATATGCACATCATAACACTGTTCACAGACAACCGGAGTAGACTGAGTCGCTCGCACCTCTTGAGCACTACCCTTTCTGATCTGAGTTTCTAAAACATCAAACCGCTTGTTGAGTGCAGAGAGGATAGATGCAAACTGAGCGGTAGCGGTATCCTCCTTAGGAGCAATGGAAGATTGAGGAATCCTCCTATCTGTCCCGTGAGAATTATTGGCCGATAGCTGATTTAACAAGCGAAATACTTCATTCACTGGCACATTCCGATACCCACCATTCGTCATAGAGTCAACCATTGCTTTAGACTGAAGATTAAGGCGAGTGCAGAAAATTTGAACAATCACCCACTTGTCTACTCCATGATTAGGGCATTGCTTCATTAACATTTTATACCTCTCCCAAGCAGCATAGAGAGTCTCATCATCGTATTGCCTGAAACTCAAGAATGCATCCCTAGCCTCAACAGACTTGTCATCAGAGAAAAATCGAGCACGAAACTTGGTTTCAAGCTCATTCCAAGAGGTGATAGAACCTTCTGATAGGTTGTTGAACCACTCTCTGGTCTTGCCTTGCAAAGAGAAAGGAAACAATCGCAGTCGAAGAATATCAGCTGGAACCCCATTTTGCTTGAATGAATCACACACTTCCAAGAAATATATCAAATGTTTGTTAGCATCCTCATTGTAAAGACCATGAAACATCCCTTGCATTTGAAGCATTGTGATCATCACCGGCTTGATTTCAAAGTTCCTTGCTTGCACATCCGGAATCCGAATGCAAGATTGAGTTCCTCTCAAGTTCCGACTAGCAAAGTCATTAACCGTGGCATGATCATACTCATCCTCCGCCATAGTTGCAGTTTCAACCTCAACCTCTTGCTCAAGATTAATTACCCCTTCAAGTACTACTTCCAAGTCACCAAACTCAATGTGTTGCATGCACCAAGAAATGAGTACCTACAAAAAGGAGCACCTACAAGCACTACAATATCACAAGTATCAAAGTAACCAAAAGTGAAAATAAGTAAGGCAACAAGGGTAAAGCTATTTCTAACACTCAAGGTAGCTAGAAACAACAAAACACAAAGTTACCACAAGATAAGGAAAGAGGTTACTTAAAAGCAATTAATCATACAATTAAGCTAATCAACACAAGAAAATGAACTTTTTGCTTTAACTACAATCCCCGACGGCGGCGCCATTGACTTAACGCGGATTTGGTGCCCTTCCGTATGCATACGGGTCGTCAAAAGTAGTATAGTAGAGGGTTGTCGTTGTAGTATAGTGGTGAGTATTCCCGCCTGTCACGCGGGTGACCCGGGTTCGATCCCCGGCAACGGCGCCAAAAACTTGATGCTACCAAAATTTTGATAAAAACTCCGCAAGTGTACGGATCGTAAATTTAGTAAAGTGGTAGTTCAAGGTCGATCCCACAGAGACTCAGACAATTAATAACTAGGCATTAGACCTCCTATTTTCATTCAAGTTGAGTAAATAAAAGAAAATTGATTTTAATTACCTAATATCTAAGAAAATAAAATAAAACAAATATTCACACAGATGAAATTCACGAGTCAAAAGAACAACCTAGAGCCACCAATCCCTTATCTGCTTCTTAGATTTTATTCCCCACTAAATTAATTATGAATTAATCCAACTAGCTAATCTAGAGTACTAGTGTCTATAAATGCCTTTCGGTTTCCACCTATATCCTTGCCTAGCTTAATTACACAATGTCTTGCACTAATTTACTAAGCCAATTAATATCGGTACCGCTCTAATGTGACTATGTAGGGCTTCTAGGTATATGTCTATCCTAGTCGCAAATCAGATAAAAATCCAATCCTACACTATTTAATCCCATGGTCTATTTAAAATTCCCTCTTTCAAGTCCAATTCTAAATTCCCTAAACATGTCTAATGGTGATCAAGCACTAAAAAAGTTAACCAATAATAGCAAAATTAAATAAACTAAATCAAATTAACCATGACTAAATAGTGGGAAATAAAATACTAAGTTACAAACAAGTTCATAGTACTCTAGGTTGTAAAAGAAATTAGCCACACATAGGGTTCAACATAAGAATTGGGTGAAAATCCAAAAACATACTACAAGTTCACAAAGGAGTAAGAATTGGACAAGATTGAGGAGCTGCTTCCTTCCTTTTGTGTGTTGATGTCAATGCATATGTGTGTGTGCCTTTGTAGTACGTCTCTGGTGCCTCCTTCTTTTCCTTGCGTCAATAACGTGTGATCTGCTTCCTCTCGTCTTCAATTTCTTCGTGAATCTCGTGTAGGCTATAGGAATTGGAAGAATTATGACCAAGCCTCTTTCTCCTCAATTGCATGTGTATATTTATAATAAAATAGTCCAACACCATATTGTCTTTGCCTTGCATGTTAAGTTTCTTTTCTTTCCTTTTCTTGCACATAATCAAATCCTCTCCTTCTCTTTATTTCCTTTTTCATTAAATATGCATTCATGAAGAAAAAGAAATAGGAAATAATCATAATGACTCAATCACATAATCTCATTAATAGGAAACTTCTCATCAAAATATTTCTTTTAATATATTAAGTTTCCTATTTCAATTAAATTTCATATTTTCCAAAAGAATCACTCATATACTCTCAAATTACTTTCTTTCCGGTTCACATCAAAATCACTTAATTATTTAATTCATGACTCCCCAAATACAACAAAATATTTCCTAAAAACCACTAAATTTGGGGAGTCATCACACCCCCCACACTTGCATTTAATCTTGTCCTCAAGATTTCAAATTGTTAACACATTAGCACAAAAATGAAATCAAGTTTTTATCATCACAAAGTTGGAATCAATTCAAACTCTCAACAATTAAATCCTCTTAGAAATCTCTCTCACCATCCCCAAATGCAAGCAATAAGGCAATCAATTTGACAGAGATAAATCACAAAAGCATGTCCCTCACCGGTCAAGTGTTTACGCTCTACTCTCAAAATATATAGGGGTTGTGTTTCACTCAATTCCATCTATGTAATCCAGCTACCATAGGCTTGTTTATCATCTCGATATCCACTCTTATATCTCAATGCACACACAAATCAAAAGGACTTTTAAGGGTTGTAATGAAAAAGGTAGGATAATGAAATGAAAATGAGATGGAGGTATGTTTGAAAAGTGCTAAACCATTTCAATTATAGTAAGGAATGAAGGAATCACATAACTTAACAAGCACATAGGGGTTGACTCTTTTGAACTCCACAATTTTTTTTTTTTTATTTTCATCTTCTTCTTTTTCTTTTTTTCTTCACACTTTGTGTGATTTTTTTTTCTTTTCCTTTTTCACCTTCACTTTTTTTTATTATATTTTTTTTCTTTTCTCCTTTCTTCAACACTTATATTTCCCCTTTTCCTTTTATAATTCCTTCACCCTTTTCCATATGAATATAGTATAACACTTTTCAAAGCGTAAATGGAAGAAATAGATAAGAGATGAAAAATTGCATCAAAAGAATTCAAAGGCTAAAATATGCAATCTTTCTTTTTTAAAAGAGAAACAGGTTCAAAGGGGTTAAGCAATGGAAATAATGTAAAATGGATGGCTTTTTGGCTAAACTGGCTATGAGACGAAGGCCTTAATCATTTTTGTGCATGCAAGAGATTTGAGCGTCAAAAGAGATTCAAGACAAGTTCTAGAGGGGAAATTACAACAGATGTACTCACTTATAAAAGAATATAATTAAGGCTCAAATTCCTCACAAGGCTTTTTGACATACTAAAGTAATCTATCTAAAGCAAAGAGCTTGCCTTTTCACTTACATTCAAAGAAGATGAGATCAAAGTCTAATCAAACCCAATTGTTTCAAGACCAAATCAATCCCAAAATTGGCAAAAAGATTTTTTTTTTCAAGAAGATTTTACAAAATGAAAGCTTGAGAACAATCTTTAGAAAACAATGATACCCTCATACCCCCACACTTAAATGTCACATTGTCCCCAATGTGAACATGTAACACAAGTAGTGGAATTACAAAAATATCTATAACAAGCGTAAACTTTCATATCAACCAAGCATAGTACTCAAAAGGCACACCATCAAATCTAACCCTCACACACATATCAACCAGTATAAAGACTCATCACCAAAACAATTCTTAGTCAAATAAAATCAAGAAAAAGTTAGAAGAATACTCCTCTTCCTCTTCTCGATTTCCACCTTTAGCTCCTAATCCATCAAGGTCAAGTTGAAGCATCCTTTGGGGTCAAAAGAAGAAAAAAAAATCCTACAAACTCAAAAACAAAACATCAAATACCAAAACCTTGGGTTGCCTCCCAAGAAGCGCTAAGTTTAAAGTCTTCAGCCAGACTTTCCAAACAAATCCTAGTCATAAGTATCAAAAATCATAATCACCTCATCTTCATTCCTTTTCAAACAGTATAAGTAATCAATCAAACTAATTACTTGTGCCTTTTCAATCATGGACAATTTCAAAGAACAAGCAATCACTGAGTTCAAAGGAATTAGAATATGCTCATACAAACAATTAGATGCATGTCTTTCTAAAAATAATGAGCATCCAATAAAATCAATTTGACTCTCATCAGTAAGAGTCACAACAGTAATAGGAGAATAATCTAAAGTAGTTATAGGAACACTCACATCAACATGTATATCAGAATCACAAGCATTTGAATTTACATCTTCAACATCAATTAAACACTCATCAGTTTCTTCTAAATAAGTTTCAGGCTCTATGACAACCTCTAAATCTTCTTTAACTTCATGGTCATCTCTATCCTCAATTATTGATTTTAACCTTGTCAAACAATTTTCTAACCTTTTGAAACTATCCTCTTGCCATTTCAAACTATCCTCTAGCATTATCAAAAATTTACCGGCTAATCTTTCTAATCTGTCAAGCCTTTCTTCTAAACAAGAGTTTACACTATCCTCAAAATTGTTTAATTGAACTCTTGATCCAGAACTATTGTAATATTTCTCATTCCTTTCCAAAAAGATATTGGCTAATCTTTCTAATTTATCTAACCTTTCTAAACAAGAATTCTCATAATCAATGTTTCCTTGAACATGTGAATAAGACTTGAAGGGTGGGTCTATTGCATGTGAATAAGAATTTACATATGGGTTCCAACACTCATCTTGCTCAAAATTCCAACTAGGCCTAGAAAAATTATCAACATAAGTTTGTTGCCTAGTGAAATCATCTCCTATATAATTTATCGTATGCAAAAATGGACAATTTCCCGGTATATGATTATTTCCACAGTGATGACATTGATACCATTTATAATAATTAAGCTCTAAAAAGTCCATCTTTCTATTTTTCCAAAAGGAAAAAAAAACTCAAGCTAAAACTACTAAAGAATTTCTAATTCTAATTACTAATTGCCTTGAATCCCCGGCAACGGCGCCAAAAACTTGATGCTACCAAAATTTTGATAAAAACTCCGCAAGTGTACGGATCGTAAATTTAGTAAAGTGGTAGTTCAAGGTCGATCCCACAGAGACTCAGACAATTAATAACTAGGCATTAGACCTCCTATTTTCATTCAAGTTGAGTAAATAAAAGAAAATTGATTTTAATTACCTAATATCTAAGAAAATAAAATAAAACAAATATTCACACAGATGAAATTCACGAGTCAAAAGAACAACCTAGAGCCACCAATCCCTTATCTGCTTCTTAGATTTTATTCCCCACTAAATTAATTATGAATTAATCCAACTAGCTAATCTAGAGTACTAGTGTCTATAAATGCCTTTCGGTTTCCACCTATATCCTTGCCTAGCTTAATTACACAATGTCTTGCACTAATTTACTAAGCCAATTAATATCGGTACCGCTCTAATGTGACTATGTAGGGCTTCTAGGTATATGTCTATCCTAGTCGCAAATCAGATAAAAATCCAATCCTACACTATTTAATCCCATGGTCTATTTAAAATTCCCTCTTTCAAGTCCAATTCTAAATTCCCTAAACATGTCTAATGGTGATCAAGCACTAAACAAGTTAACCAATAATAGCAAAATTAAATAAACTAAATCAAATTAACCATGACTAAATAGTGGGAAATAAAATACTAAGTTACAAACAAGTTCATAGTACTCTAGGTTGTAAAAGAAATTAGCCACACATAGGGTTCAACATAAGAATTGGGTGAAAATCCAAAAACATACTACAAGTTCACAAAGGAGTAAGAATTGGACAAGATTGAGGAGCTGCTTCCTTCCTTTTGTGTGTTGATGTCAATGCATATGTGTGTGTGCCTTTGTAGTACGTCTCTGGTGCCTCCTTCTTTTCCTTGCGTCAATAACGTGTGATCTGCTTCCTCTCGTCTTCAATTTCTTCGTGAATCTCGTGTAGGCTATAGGAATTGGAAGAATTATGACCAAGCCTCTTTCTCCTCAATTGCATGTGTATATTTATAATAAAATAGTCCAACACCATATTGTCTTTGCCTTCCATGTTAAGTTTCTTTTCTTTCCTTTTCTTGCACATAATCAAATCCTCTCCTTCTCTTTATTTCCTTTTTCATTAAATATGCATTCATGAAGAAAAAGAAATAGGAAATAATCATAATGACTCAATCACATAATCTCATTAATAGGAAACTTCTCATCAAAATATTTCTTTTAATATATTAAGTTTCCTATTTCAATTAAATTTCATATTTTCCAAAAGAATCACTCATATACTCTCAAATTACTTTCTTTCCGGTTCACATCAAAATCACTTAATTATTTAATTCATGACTCCCCAAATACAACAAAATATTTCCTAAAAACCACTAAATTTGGGGAGTCATCAATATCATTAATTGTCTTAAGTAAAAACATAGTGAGAGTTTGTTGTTCAAGTAAGAGAAGAGTTTAAAATAGAAATGTAAAAAGAGTTGGAGTTTCAAACACGGGTTAACAATGATGACTAAGGCCTAGGGTTGCTAATCCCCTATTTATTTCATGAACCAAGGTTTCCCTTTCCTTTTTAAGTGATTAAATGAACATATGTGCAAGTCTAGGGTTCAAAATCATTTGAAAAAGCTTTCCCAAGTCAAGATCAAATTTATGCTAGTATTTATTGCACAATCTCTTGTCACAATAAATGATAGCTCTTTTCCTTAATCACCCCAATTATGACTATGTTAGGTCAATAACTATATCTCTATGTTATCAACAAACCTTCCATTTAAAACCATAAACTTCAAGTCCAACATGCTTTTATCCAAGTTCTAAAACAAAATACACTTTCCCAAGTCATATTTCATTTAACTAATTAAGTGGTGATCAAGCACTTAAAACAAATAGAGAGCAAGATAAAAACTACACATATACTTCATTAATTACTTAAAGAAAGAGAGAGTAGATGGTTCAATCCATAAATAGGTTCATAACAACCCTAGATTAGGGTTTTAGTTACACATAAATGTAAATAAAACAAACTCTAAAACTATGAAGGAGTTCATTGAAGAGATATGAAGAAGAGGGAAGAAGATACACAACCACAAATGAAGAAAGCTCAAATCTCTCCAAGCTTCCCACTTGAATTCCAAGCTTTCCCAATGATCTTCAAGCTCTTCAAGACTCCAAAATGTGCCCTAGAGGTGTGCCAAGTCGTGTTTTTCAGCTCTTTTTTAAAAATATCCGACTTTCCCTTTTTATATGCTGAGAAAAGGGTCAAGCTCGCCAGTCGCTCGCCAGTTGGCGAGCCACTGGCGAGATTACAGAGACGGCACGCCGCTGGCTTGCCAGTTGGCTTTGTGAAGATGCATTGGCTCGCCAGTTGGCGAGCCGCTGGCAAGCAGACCTTGATTTTGAATTTTTAGCTTTCCTTTGCTTCTTTTTCTCCTTTGTTGCATCACTTGGGTTTCATTGAGCTACTAACACCTGTCCACCTCTTCCTACACAAGCTAGAGAGAGGGTTGAAGAGTTTCCATGTCTCAAATATACAAGCATTAAACTCCAAATTTCACACAAATGAATGGTTTCCTAGTTGAATCACTTTCTCTTAGTATTTGTGTGTTTTGTTATCTATGTATCATCAAAAAGAGTGTGAACTATAAGGAAATAGAGATGAAATGTGTGAAATTATGGAGTTTATCAGTAACCCGGTTAAGTAAAGTGGAACGTGAAACGCACGTATACATCTATTTCATTCTCATGCAGTTTGCAATATTTTGTTTGTCTTTTATGTTAATATGACATCTAATTTCCGCTAAAAGATAATGTTAAATTAGTAATTAGGGGTCAATAATAATAAAAAGTACAAGTTCCAAAGGTAAAATATTAACTTTCAAATGTTGTAATAGTTAAAGAAAACTTTCAAATGTTTTGAGGTTATATGTGATTGTCCTAAAGTTCAAGATAGATTTATTTGTATAATTAATTAAGCATGATCTTATTTCTAAGTCAAGTCTATAAATTTTGTGTTGATTTTACTTTAATGTGGTGTAGTTCATAATATAATGGTGAAAATGAAAAAAAATGTTAAATTTTGAGGAAGAATTACTTTTTGAACCTGAAAAAATGTATAATTAATTAATAAGGTTTATAGTTTTTATTGATCTATCGAACAGCTATTAGACCGACATTGTCATATGGTAGTGAATGCTGGGCAATTAAAAAACAACATGAACATAAGATGGATGTTACAGAGATGAAAATGTTGAGAGGGATACGTGGGTATACACTAAAAGATAGGATTCGTAATGATCACATTTGTGAAAGAGTTGGGGTAGCACCAATTTCAGAGAAAATGAGAGAATATCGTTTAAGGTGGTATGGACATATTCAAAGAAGAGAATTAGATGAGCTAGTAAGAATAGTGGAGCAGATGGTAAGGGAGCCGTATATAAGAAATAGAGGGAGACCAAAGAGAACTCTTGATGAAGTTATTCAAAGAGATATGTTAGTGAAAGGTTTATCTCCAGGAATGACTAGGGACAGAGCAAAATGGTGTCGT
Organism: Mimosa pudica; assembly: GCA_029929735.1. Classification (NCBI taxonomy): domain Eukaryota; kingdom Viridiplantae; phylum Streptophyta; class Magnoliopsida; order Fabales; family Fabaceae; genus Mimosa; species Mimosa pudica. Next base: position 4,619,742 of record JAKELP010000017.1, on the reverse strand, counting down.
GTGATCCATGTAACCGACCCCACATAAGTGGGATAAGGTTTACGTTGTTATTATTATAGTTTGTATTGATCTACTTAAAATATGTTGGAAGTGTCTCATAAATACAATTTGAGGAGTACTAAATAAATTAATAAATTAAATATTTGTAACAAATATACGTTTTTTTTTCTTAAGCTATCCTATTCAATTATGAGTATATATTAGAATTATCTTACCATGTGAGTTCCATTAATATGCACAATAATATAGGTATATTGTGAGAGAATAGTAATAAAGTTAGAAGACAAAATGAATTAAGGATTATATTTACGACCAATTTAGCATTCAACAAACTTTTCTATGATACCGTTTAATTGGCGTCATTTTCACAGGATGAAATTTCCATAGTTGAAGAATTAAAAATTAAAGGCTCAGAGCATTTGAAGAAATATATGGAAATGGAGCCTGAGCCTTCATCTTTTGGCAGTTTGAAGACTTTGGAGGCCACACAATGTGATGAAGGGCTAAACAAATTATTGCGAACTTTGTTTCACGGATCGCATGATCTTGAAAATCTAACAATAGAAAACTGCGAAGTGATGGAACAACTTTTTGACCATGGAGACTTGGCTCCTAATATCCCAAAATTACGGAGAATGAGATTAAATGGTCTACCTAAGTTGAATTGCATATGGAACATTGATCCAAAACTTAGGGGGACTATTGAAATTAGTGATCAGGTTGAATTAGAAATTACCAATTGTGGCATCCTCAATTGTCCTCTTCCGACCGCTTTATTGGAAAAACTTGTTCAATTAAAGATAGAGTCGTGTGATATGATGGAACAAGTCATGGATGAGGAGAAAGAAGTGCAACATAGGTTGCTCCATAATTTAAAGACCCTTCAGCTTGTCAAACTCCAGAAGTTGAAAAGGTTCAACTCTGGCAATTACATATTGACATTTCCTAATCTAAAGACATTGGTGATACAAGAATGTCCAACATTGAATGCATTTTATCATGCGCCACCGGATGAGCAGATGGTACGTATGTTATATCTCAATGTGCTTAGTTTAAATTTCACTCTCTTAATATCATGTCACAAGTATAAAGAATCTTGTTTAGTACTCCCTCCGGTCTTAAATAAAAGACCTAATTGACTTTTTCTGGAAAATCCTTAAAAAGCAAAATAAGTTAATTAAAAATTGATTTACCTAATTTTTCCCTTAAACTAGTTTATTTTACCTATAAACTAATGGATAATCTAAAAATATATCAAATATGTCATCATTTAATAACCTATTATTTCGCAACCTTAATCTCTAAAAAAAGTCAATTAGGTCTTATATTTAGGACCGGAGGTAGTATTTTGAGTAACCCAAATAAGCAAGCATGTACTGAAGAATTAAAAAGTATGTGGTCAAACTTTTGTTAAAATTTAACACAAGTGCTACGCAATTAATTTACTAAGCTATTTTCTAATAAGCCTAGTTGATTGAATGCAGGCTCTTTTAGTTATTCCGGCGGAACTACCATACGGAAAGGTACCTTTGCAAAATTTGGAAACAATGGAAATTTCGGATTGCAATGAGATCCAATATTTGTTCGTCATAAAAGGGCTTGACATGCTTCAAACTTATAGTGGATTATTAGCTTATTTGCGTCAACTTCAATTACACAACTTGGGTGAACTTAGAAACATAGTAGCCCCCAAGCATCAAGGGATTACACTGAGTTTCAAAATGCTAAAGGAATTAATAGTTTGTGGCTGTAACAAAATGAGATATGTTCTTCCTATTCACGTGATACAAAATTTGCAGCAACTTGAATATATTAAGATAAGAGAATGTTATATGTTGGAAGGAGTTTTCGGAGATGAAAAATTTACACAAATGAGGAGGTATTATAGTACTGTTCATCAGATTTCTAAGGTGAAGAGTCTAATTCTTGAGAAGTTACCTGAGTTTCGTGGGTGTTGCCATCAGGATGGGGGTAATATTGAATGGTTGTCATTGAAGAGGGTTAGAGTTATTGAATGTGCCAAGATTCAAAAGTCATCTTTGGGAAAGATAGGCAGACCTGGATCTCATCACATAATAAATGTGGATGCAAGTGAGGGCAATACATGGGCAAATAATGAAGATAGAGGAAGAAACATTCAATACCTCTTTGAGTTACCGGTGAGTAGTCCCTATCGTATGGCTTTATGGTAGTATTATAAAATTATTGTGAACTAAAAATGTTGAAGAAAATTATTTGAGATATATTTGAAAAAAATAAACAACTGTTAAATTATTAATAATAATTTTAGCTAAAATTAGAGATCAGATCTCAGTGTGATGATAAATGGTAAATTGGTTAATAAAAATTTTATATGTAGGAAATCGATTGAAAAGTTATTCTTAACCGCATTATAGGTAACAAATTAATTATATGTTTTTTTTATTTGTCAGGTATTGCAATTGAAGTATTTTTCCCATTATTTTTAGTGTTTACTTTTTCTTAGATATATAAAAGTGCAACCAATGCTCTCAAGTATTTTTCAAATTATCCAATGTCTCAAACAATTTTATAATGCATATAATACTCTAAACTATTCTACAAGTGCATCTAACTCCCTATCTTATATTTATAACTAGTTGGATACAACAAAAATTTCTGTTAAGGTACTAGAAGCATGCAAAATAGAAATAGTACTTCATGGTATTGAATTTTCTTAAAATAGACATTTATAAATGAGAAAATTAATCGAACATTTAATATTCCATAAATATAGATCATCAAACTTGAGGTCAACATGGTTGGAGTCAAAGTTGGATGGAAATAAAACAAAATCATTAAATATAGGGCGAAAGCCCAAAAATGATACATGACTATTAGCCAAGGAACAAAAATAGTACATAACTATATATTCTAAGGTACAAAAATGATACCCAACTTTTATCATGTGATCAAAAGTGATATTTTCACTAATATGACAATAATATTATACATGAAAAGTCTAAAATGCTCTTATATATTAATCGCTGTCTGGTAAAAGTTTATTTAAATATAAGGGCATTTTGGACATTTCATGTATAATATTATTATCATATTAGTGAAAATATCACTTTTGATCCCATGGTAAAAGTTGAGTATCATTTTTGTACCTTGGAATAGTTATGTACCACTATTTTTGTTCCTTGGTCAATAATTATGTGTCATTTTTGGGCTTTCGCCCTTAAATATATAAGGGATATTTGTGTAAAGTTTATTTAATTTTAAGTGTAGTTTACGTCAATTTCTAAAATAAAATAATTTCTATGTAATTAAGAAAAAATGAAGGTTGGTCATTTTAATATAGTGTTTATGATTTAATTATTATTCTGATTGAGCTGAAATAATTTTTTTAATGTTTATCCCTTTTCTCTAAAGATTTCGTGTTTGGTAGTACTCATATATAAGAACTTAATTTGTTATTCCTACATTGAACTAATTACTTTGAAATAATCCAAACTCTTTTGTTTTTGATTGTAAAATCCGTCATATTATTTTTTAGATTATCAGTGATTTGGCATTTTTAAATTAATTGTTTTTTGAACTGAATTTTTTTAGATTTATATTTGGGTATATGGTTCTTATTTTAGTGTATGTTAGTATATACTCCCTCCATTCCTATATATGAGATAATTTCATCTCATTTGATAATATCGAAGACATTAATTAAGTTAATTATTATCACATGATATTATCAATTCACCCTAACCATATATATTTATCCACACTCTCCCTCTCTTATATTATTGATAAGAATTATTAGGGTTAGTTTGAGAAAAAAGTTGGGCAAAATTAGAAATTATTTATATATTTAGGAACAAATTGAGTTTTATAAGTGATGGTCTTATATTTAGGAAGGGCCGGAGGGAGTATAATTTTTGCCATCTAATTTTTTTAAGTCGTGCACTTAGATCAATTGATATACTCGTTTCTAGTTGTAATTAATAATATTATCTGACGTTAATATTTAAAATTTGGTAAAATCTATCCAGGAAACAAAGAATACATCAAAAGAAGATAGAAAATCGAGAGTTGGAGTGTTAGAAATCAAAGACTCAAAGGAACTGGAGAAATATATGGAAATAGGGCTCTGGACTTCATTGTTGAAGAAAGTGAGGATTCTAGAAGCCAGACAGTGTAATCAAGAGTTGACAAAATTCTTGTCCTATTTGCGTGTCCTATCACATGGGCTTCAGCAACTAACAATAGAAAACTGCGAGCAATTGGAACAAGTTTTTGACCTCCAAAATTTAGCTTCTAATAAACATCGACCTCCAATATTTTTCCCCAATTTACAAGCCATGAGATTGTGTGGTCTACCTAAGTTGAGTTGCATTACAACTTATGGTCCAATATTTAAGGAGATCACTACCGAATTCGGTAATTTAGTTGATTTAGAAATAATTGAGTGCGGCTTGCTCAAGGGTCCTATAAGAACATTAAATTTTAAAATGTTGAAGCATCTAACAGTTTGTAGATGTAACCAATTGAGATATATTCTTCCTCTACACGTCTTCGACAATCTGCGACAACTTGAGAAAATCGTTATAAGAGAGTGTGAGATGTTGGAAAGTGTTTTTGGAGATGATGATGATGATAAAGATATACAAGTGAGGGAGTCAACTTATACTGTTCATCAGTTGCCTCAGGTGAAGATTCTAATTCTTCTCAAGTTGCCTAAATTCATTGGGTGCTGCAAGGATGGGTGCATGGTTGAATGGTTGTCGTTGAAGACATTCAAAGTTGCTGAATGTCCCATGATTCAGAAATCATCGTTGGGAATTATTAAAACAACTCTCTTGACGAGTGAAAATATGGATAAACACAACATTGCAAAATTCTTCGAGGTGATGGTAAGTAGTCACCCCCTTATATATTCATTCGATTACTTAATTACTACTCTATTTGTGTTATGTTTTCATTTCAACACCTTTTTTGTTTTTACATTAATTACGTTATGTTTGGGCTTCCTCAAATACACTACAGATTAGGGCCTAGAAAAAACTCCACAATTTGGTATATAAATTGGGGCTTGAGGAATATTTTCTGAATATGGGCAGAATATTTTTCTATCTGTCTTTCAAGAATTATTATTTGAACTTGGACCCTTCATTATAATATTATACTCCCTCCGGTCCTATATATAAGATTTAGATAACTTTTTTTGGGAGATTAAACAAGACTTAATTTTAGATGTCTTTCCAATAATACTTCTCCTTAATTAGTTTAATTATTTAGTAGCCCTTCCTCCCCTATCAAATTTCTTGTTAAGAAGAATAAGGGTAATCTAGGAAAAAGATGACCAAAAATGTATTTAGGTCTTATATTTAGGACCAAAATGAAGTCTCTATCTAGGTCCTATATTTAGGACCGGAGGGAGTATTATACACTCTCATGTCATTGAAATAAAATTTAAACAACTAACTAGTAAATATAAAACATTAATAGGTAAAAGTATAGTTGCAATCCTTTATATTTATATCATGTATAATAGATCATCCCTTAAATTCAAAGAGTGTGTTATTAATTATTTTTACTAATTACTAATGGTGTTAGTTGGTATATAACGGAAAATGATGACTCATTATATCAAACATTGATTCAATAATTAAATGTGAATAATGCGGTCAACTTTTAAAATTTAAACACATTTTATCAATATTTAATCATGGGATTATAAATTTCTCGACTTAGCATTTTCCATACAGTGAAAACACCATTAGTTAAAAAGCATTATTAACATAGCACTTTTCAAAAGACACATAGTTTGTCTAAATGCAAGGCTCCATTAGATCCTTTAAGACTTGTGTCCAAGTCCAATAGGAAAGGCTTGTATTGGGAGGGGAAACCACATACAAAAAACAATAGAATAATTGATCAATTGCTCCAATGCTTGCCTATGGAATTCAATTGTTAATCATAGTCACATGACCAACACCTATATATCATTTCATAGGATGAACTTTCCAGAGCTGATGAATTAAAAATCAAAGGGTCAGAGCATTTGAAGAAATACATGGAAATGAAGCTTCTACCTTCATCTTTCAACAACTTGGAGACTCTAGAGATCAGACAGTGTGATCAAGAGATAGACCATTTTTTGCCCACTTTTTTTCAGGGATCTAGTGGGCTTAAAAATATAATAGTGGAAAACTGTGAACTGTTGGAACAAGTTTTCAACCTTGGAGATTCGGTTCCTAATATCCCCAATTTAAAGAGAATAAGACTACATGGTCTGCCTAAGTTGAATTGCATATGGAACATTGATCCAAAAATTGGGGGGACTATCAAAATTGGTAATCAAGTTGTATTAGAAATCACCAAGTGTCATGTCCTCAAGGGTCCACTTCCAACTTTTTTATTGGAAAAACTTATTCAACTGAAGATAGAGTCTTGTGACATGATAGAATATGTCATAGCAGAGGAGAAAGAAATAATGCACCATAGAATACTCCATAATTTAGAGGATCTTCAGCTTGTAAGCCTTCAAAACTTGACAAAGTTCAGCTCTAGCCATTGCAATTTGACATTTCCCAATCTGCGGACATTGAGGATAGAAAATTGTTCCCAATTGAAAGTAATTACTACTAGAATTTCAAGCAACCAGACAACCAATGAAGGGACAGCTAATCATGCGCCACAAGATGAACAGATGGTATGTATATTACTCCCTCCATCACACAATATAAGCTGAGATTTTGGGAGAGGGTCATCCCATGATATAAGTTAATGCTACTTTTTATTTGGTCATTTAATTTTTTTTTTTCAGTTTTACTTTTTGTTAACAGCACTCTCTCTCCTGTTCTTCATACACACATTTGCTCTCAATTTTTCTCATCCAATATCATCTCACTTATCCTCTTCATACAAGTGCAAAGAATCTTGTTTATTATAAGTAAGGTTAAAGTATACTTTTAATCCCTTATATTTGTATCAAGTTTCAATTTAGTCTTTTATGTTTGGAAAGTACACTTTTAGTCCTTTTTTGTTAACCCCGTTAGTTTAACTTAACGGAAAATGTTAACTTAACAATTTTAAATGATTATTAAATAATGAAAAAATGTTCAGATTAAAATATTTGAGTGTAAATATTGTTATATTTTCAAAATTTATCGTTTTTGGTCTAATTTCATTATAAAATAATCATTTAAAAATGTTAAGTTAGTATTTTCCGTTAAGTTTAACTAACGGTGTTAACAGAAAAGACTAAAAGTGTACTTTCCAAACATAAAGGATGAAATTGAAACTTGGTGCAGGGACCAAAAGTATACTTTAGCCTTATAAGTAATTATTTAGTAATCTGACTAATTAAGTATATACGTCAAGTATTTTAATATTTTGGGCACAAATTATTGTGGAATCATTTACACAACTACACATAAAAGTAGATCTAAGAGTTTTGGTAAATCAAGTACTATATGGAATCGTTTTCTTAATTATATGTAGAGTCCTTCTATGCAATAGTGATCTACGGTGATTTAACATTTTTCCAACAATGTTGGCTCATTGGATGCAGGCTCTTTTGTTTATTCCGGCTCTATCATATGGAAAGGTACCCCTGCAAAATTTGGAAACAATGAAAATTTTGGACTGTAATGAAATCCAATATTTGTTCGCCATTGAAGGCCATGATGACATGCTTGAAACTTATAGCGGATTATTACCCAATTTGCGTCAACTTCACTTGAGCAACTTGGATCAATTTACAAGCATAGTACCCCCCAAGCATCCTGGCAGAACACTAAGTTTTAAAATGTTGAATGAACTAATGGTTTGTGGCTGTAATAAAATGAGATATGTTCTTCCTCTTCACGTGATCCAGAGTCTGCAGCAACTTGAAATCATTGATATTAGAGACTGTAATATGTTGGAAAGAGTTTTTGGAGATGAGGAAGTTACACAAATGAAGAAATCTAATACTAATAGTACTGTTCATAAATTTTCTCAGGTGAAGAGTCTAATTCTCGAGAAGTTGCCTAAGTTTACAGGGTGGTGTCAACATGATGGGTGTAAGAGTAATGTTGAATGGCTATCGTTGACGAGTGTAAGAGTTGTTGATTGTCCAATTATTCAAGAATCATCGTTGGGGAAGATAGACCGACCTCTCTTGACATCTGTGGAAGTGAATGATTACAATACATGGGCAATGCCTGGTATTGAATATAGAGAAAACAACATCAAATATCTCTTCAAGTTGACAGTAAGTAGTTTCTAACATACTTGAGGAAGAAGCCTAGAAGTTAGATCCATAAGTTCAACAAATTAAAAGTTTTTCATTTAGAATCACATTTTAGTCGCCAACAAGTAGTCAAATTATGGGGAAGTTTTCTAGGAAAAATCATCTAGCATTTTTCTACGTATCTTTTCATCATTCATTAATGGACTGAACATCTTAATGTTATAATCTGTCCATGTTGTAATATTTCCTTCTCCAATGGTATAAGCTTGGTTTGCAAGAATATTTTATACTCTCTCTGATCCTAAATATAAGACCTAGTTGACTTTTTTAGAAAATCCTATAAAAAAATATGTTAATTATAAATTGATTTACCTAATTTTTTCCCTTAAACTAGTTTATTTTACATATAAACTAATGTATAATCTAAAAATATATCAAATATGTCATGATTTGATAGCCTATTTCGCAACCTTAACCTCTCCAAAAAAAAATCAATTAGATCCTATATTTAGGACCGAAGTTAGTAATACTTTTGAATAAAGGTCTCTCACGAATTATTTATTATAATACGCTTCTTTGACAAAGCATCACTCAATACTCATGAATACTACATGCTAACTGGTACCATTTTATAGGATGAAATTTCCAACAAGGAGATATTAGAAATCGAAGGCTCGGATGAACTGAAGAAATATATGGAAATGAAGCTGCAGCCTCCATCTTTTAGTAGGCTCAAGATTCTATGGGCCAAGAATGTGAATGCACAGTTAAACTATTTACTTTCTACTTTGCTCCACCTATCAAATGGAGTTGAGAAACTAACAGTAGAAAACTGTAAGATGTTGGAACAGGTTTTTGACCTTACAGAATTTGTTGCTGAAGATATTAAAGGAAATCTGAAATTCCCGAATTTGAACACAATACAATTGCTTTGTCTACCCAATTTGAAATGGCTGTGGAACAAGGATCCAAGGGGGATCTTGGGACTTAGCAATCTAGTTAAACTAGAAATTGTTGACTGTGGTTTACATAGGACTCCACTTTCCATTACTTTATTGGAAAAACTTGATGCTCTGAAGGCATTAAAGATAGAGTCGTGTGAGATGATAGAACAAGTAGTAGAGGATGACATGGAAATGCAAGAGAGAATATTACAAAAATTAGAGGGTCTTCAGCTTGTAAACCTCCCAAAATTGACCAAGTTCAACTCGGGAAATTGCAATTTCAGGTTTCCTAATCTGTTGAGTTTGACGATAGAAAAGTGTCCCCAAAAAGCATTTACTGTTGGATTTTTATGCAGCCAGACCTTACCAATGGAAGGCGACACTGATCACGTGGCCAACGAGAACATGGTACGTATGAGACATATGAATCTCTTAAAAACACACACATACACTCCCTCCCTCCGGTCCCTAATAAGAGTTAGCCGTAAAAAAAACTCTTCTTAACAAAACATATAAATGTTAGTTGGGTGTCTAGAGTTAATGTTTATTTTCTATTTTTCCCCATATTTATTATGATACTTTGAAGAGAAAAAAATACATATAAATTAATGAATATGAAAGAGAATTAGGGGCAAAGAAGGAAAAAAACGCATTAAATGAAGAGAGAATGTGAGATAAACTCTTATATCAGGGACTAAAATCATTCAAATTTTGAGCTCTTATATTAGGGACAGGAGGAGTATATATCATGTCACTATCAAAACTAAGATTCTAATTATGAATTGTATGTTATGCATACAAATTATTGTGAAATTTTTGCACAAGTAATACGTAATGGTGATGGTAACAGACCTTGCATGGGAAGAACAGGAAAGTTGATAAAATGAACATTTCATTAATTTATTAAGCTCTTTTATGCTACAGGATGCATGCTCAACATTACAGACATTGAAGCTGGTAGGACATGAAGCTTTTAAGGAAATATGGCAATGTTGGGTTTCTAATAAAATAGACTGTGAACTGAAAGAAGTAGAAGTGGATTCCTTCAGCAACCTGAAATATATCTTTCCCTCAACTATGCTGCCGATTTTGTTGAAGAAGCTGGAAAAACTCGTGTTGAGGAATTGCATTTCACTGACCAATGTGTTTCAACCCATGAGAAAAAATGATTCAAATATGGCCTTTGAAAGCCTTAAGATCATAAGGGTAAAAGGTTGTGATTCTCTCCAACGCCTATTATTACCCTCCACCTATCCTGGCCTTAGAGAAATTGATATTTCTGACTGCCAAAATTTAGTAGAAATTTTCATTGACTTGGAAATAAAAGTGGACAAGAAATGTTTTCCTGATTTGGAATCCATTGTTCTTGAAAATCTGCCAGTGCTATCAAGCCTCTCTCCCTTGAGGCTTTTGAATTTCCAAAACTCAAACATGCGACAATAGTCAAATGTCCTTCTATCAAAACATTTTCAAGTAACGTTGCAGCTGAATCTAACCATTTTATGGATAAGGTAAACAGTTTTATTACATATTTCCTATGTTATATTATTGGGCAATAACTCTATTTTGCCCTTCAAATAACCACTCTAGACTATTTGGTACTCTAAACTAACACCGGGTACAATTTTACCCTCGAAATAACCAAAGTGGTCCAATTTTGCCCTCTAGCCAATATAATGTTGACGCGTGTCGTCTACTTGTCAACATTATATTGGCCAGAGGGTAAAATTGGACCACTTTGGTTACTTCTTCAAGAGTAAAATTGTATCCGATGCTAGTTTAGGGTGTCAAATGGTCCAAGATGGTTACTGGAAGGGCAAAATAGGACCACTACCCTATATTATTCATCTTTGTGCCTTTAGTTTATCACATGATAATATGTTGCGTAGAATTCCTTTGGAAGCCAAATAGTTGAGCATGGAAAAGCAATAGTTCTGCCTGAATTACAAGCACTGGAACTGAGCGATTTGCCCAATATCCAACTAAGGGATCAGATTCTAGAGTTAAAAAATCTGACATCACTTGAAATCATCGGTTGTGGAAGTATTGAAAAGTTATTCCCCATTTCAGTGGCTGAAAACCTCTGCTCTCTGCAAAGGCTAACAATATATAAATGTGCAAAGATGGTTCAAGTTCTACATGTGTCAGGTACCTCTGAAGTTCGAGATGCAAGACGAACAAATGAACATGTGTTGGTGTTCAAGAAGCTGGAGACACTTGTACTTAAACATTTGCAAAGTCTCAACAGTTTCTGTGAAGATGATGTTTCATTTGGTGAATTGCCAGAGTTAAAGATGGTTAGGGTGGAGAATGTTCCAATGATGAAGAAATTTGTGAAGAGGTCTTTAAGTACCCCAAAACTGAAACAAGTTCATGTCACATTTATTACAAAATGCTGGCTAGGAGACCTCAACCATACCATAAGATATGTGCATCAAAACCAAGGTATGTTCCTATGCAAGGTTGTCAAACTCGTGAGTCTAAGCAGACTCGTAAGAAGGATGTAAACTCGGATCGTAAACTCGAAACGTAAACTCGTAAGAGTTTACCTATATAAATATATAATTATATAATTGATTTATAAATCAGAAAATAGCTTAAAATCAACAAAAATTGACACCAAAATGTTAAAATCAAATCCTATTTTCATTGTTTATAAGTTAAACATATTACCCATTTAATGATTTAATTGAATAAATTACAAAATTAAAATTAAAACAAAGATTACCAACAAACTAAATGCAATTTATATATATACACCCAAATACACTTGATGCCAAGTGCAACTGTGCAAGTGTCAATAGTCAAATTCCATCTGTCTTCTTAATCGGCACACTTTTTTATTCAAACCTAGAGCTTTTATTATTTTTTACTAGTTCCTTGTCAGCTAGCTTGGTAATTCTCTTGAATTCTCTTGTGTTATACTACCTCCGGTCCTAAATATAAGACCTAATTGACTTATTTTGGAGAGGTTAAAGTTGCGAAATAAGCTATTAAATCATGACATATTTGATATATTTTTAGATTATACATTCGTTTATAGGTAAAATAAACTAATCTAAGGGGAAAATTATGTAAATCAATTTATAATTAACTTATTTTGCTTTTTTATAGGATTTTCTAAAAAAGTCAATTAAGTCTTATATTTAGGATCGGAGGGAGTATTAAAAAAACCCACATAGTGATTAGTTGTCTTCCATATAACAATAGAATTCATTGGATATAAACTAAATTGTACTACAACTACTCAAAGTTGTTCTAACTAAGAATTGAAATTGAACTATCTTAAGCAAAAAAGAAATTGAACTATCTTAAGTTACTCAATACAGAGGCAGATATGCTTAGAAAAGCTGACGAAAAAGGACACCTTTTTTATTAAAAAAATATGCCATGTCTTGTCACATTTCAAAACCCAATACTCACACTTGTTTTCACTATTTCCCTTCCCTTTGTTTTCACTCTTTCCCTTCGCCAAGCCTTGGTTCATCCGTTCTCTTCTTCCACTTTTCTCTGAACCTTTGACTTTCCATGGAGTGGAGTAAGAACTAAGAGGAGCTGCAGATCTACCGCGAGTGAATAAAGAAATAAAGGCATGAACTTTACGGTTTAATTTTCTATTTTTCGTTTAATATTTCTTGTATCTGTCTTCTCCTTCCAAGATTTTGGACTCGGTAGACTCGGTCTTAGAACGACGAGTTAAACGATTTTGACCGAGTCATACACGAGTTTGAACGATTCTATGTAATGGACGATTCTGTGAGCGAGTTAACTCGATTTCCATGGCTGAAAACGCAAACTCGGCTAACTCGGCGAGTTGACTCGCGAGTTTGACAACATTGTTCCTATGTGCATAAATTCTAGTTAAACTACTCTAGAGATCGCGCTTATTTTAATATCAGTTGTTTCTTTATAGATAGGCAAGGAAGTTGTGACTATATTAACATAGAGGAAGTATAACTTGTTTTCCTTTACTTATATACATGTTTTTGGCATATGGGGGTTGCTTCTAGAAAAACTAATAGAGGAGTTTTGGGAATCTAGCCAAAGCAGCACTACACAACATACGTATACTACTGAAACTAATAGAGGTACTCTTTTCTGTCTTTTAGCCCTCTTTTGACAAATAAGGTGTACAATTTATATTTTGTATTATACAATTTATATCAAATAGTAGTAATTAATCTTGATAATATTACCTAAATGAATTCCTATACCAATATAGGTTGTTAAACCATCAAAATGTTGTCTTTCTTTTTCTTTTGGTCGAGAAAAATGTTGTCTTTCAAGTTTAACGCATTCTTATTTGTTTAGTAATTATAACTGCAACTTTTCAAATAATATTTTTGATAATTTTGTTCTTCAATTAATGAAAATTAGTATTAATATTATAATAATAGTCAAGGTGTGCATTTGGAAGTATTTCATTATTTTTCATACTAGTACTCTTATTTATGAAAAGGGAAAGTCCGAGATTTGAGGAAGCAGCTAGCTAGCAGAGATGTAATTGCATCAAGGCACAAGCACCGAGAGAAATCACGAAAAAGATAAAGAAGAGATAGCAAATGAACGATGCATGAATTCATATTATATGCAGTCATCATATTTGCTGTGTTCTATATTATTGCTTCTATTGTATCAATATGTTGATTGTTGAGTATGAGTTTAAATGAATATTGAAGGCTAAGAAAAAGAGGCATGGGTTCTAGGCTCAAGCATAAGAATATGAATGCTTAATACCTTGTTAATTATTTGTTATATTAAAAATAAAATTTATCCTATAGAATACAAACTGGCTAGTTAGTTGTATTCACTTTTCCAATAGAGCTTTCACCGCCTTGGGTGGACATTTTTCATCCTCCGCTTTCATCCATATCCTCAACGGTTTGGCAATGCTGGAAGGGGCACTAAAAAAATAAATAGTGAATTAGTCACGAAATCCATATTAAAATAGGTTGTTGTTTAAAATAATTAGCCACAAAATCTCTTATTTATAATTTAACCATGAAATTTCGTCTTTGCCAACAGAAATTTGTTACTACTAATAAATTCCTCTTTGACTAATTCATCACTGTTTTTTTTATGATGGGGTCTAACAATTCATCTATTTCTTACTACGTATACGCCCTTCGTTACTTACTAAACTAGCAATCAAAACCCGCGCGTTGCGCGGGAGCATTATTTTCATTAAATTAAAAAATATAGGAGCATATGACAATTTCTTATAAGCATTGAACATTATTTTTGCAGAGATGTATAATTGAAATAACATAGTTAGGATAATTAAAATGGTTTTTATAGAAAGTCATAATCATATGTATTTTTGGGCCAAAAATAATGCTAAGTTTAACAAACAAATAATGACAATGACAACTACAAGAGTTTTTCCCTCGCTTCGCTCGGTAAAGAGAAGTAAATGAAAGACACATTAATAAATATAAGGTTATTGCTAAAATATAGATTGAAGGAATTTTTGTGTTATTGTTTTCAAGAAATATTTGGTGGATTGCATATTTTTTGAGCCGTTAATTACATTAAACAAATGAATGACACATTCATAATAAGTTAAGAGCATTAGGTCAAGGAAAGCATCTTCTTAACAAATCAACTTTATAGATAGGAGGATCAACATACATCAAGATCTATTAGGTTACTAAATGAGGCAGTTGTAGGATACATGAAATCATAAAAAGTGAGACAAATTAGTTTTAGCAAGACTAAATTATTAGCTAAGATGCCATCTTGCATGCAATCATCTTCCAAAAGAAAAAAATCAACCAATGGTTTCAGACTTTCAGTGCATGATTAAAGATAGTTTAGGTAATTCATAATCAAGCAAACCTGTCATCCAATTAGGATTTGAAAGAAAAAGAATTGGTAACCATAATAGGAAATTTATCAAAAGAGAGCAAGTTTTTATAAAAGAAGGAATTTTTAATGAAATAAATATGTACCATCTAAATGAAATCCAAATTCGGATTATGTTTCACTTTTTTATACAAATCTTTATTATGAGTAGAAAAGTCAGTTGCTTTAGGCACCAATTTTATTTTGCAATAATTAGAATAAATTAAAACATAAAAAATATTGTCATATAAGTTACATTAGCAATGTTTTATCATACTTATATACTTTCCATATAGTCACAAAAAGTTTGGTAAAAAAACTATAGTCACAAAAAGAGTAAATGGATGAATCAATGGTGTCTCACATGTGAAATTAACAAAGCAAGCAAGTTTCCATATACAATTAGTGGTCATGGACTCATGGTTGGTAAACTCAATATATGATTAATTATATTATATCTTACATAAAACGAAAAATGAATTCAAGGTTGTGTATGTTGGCCAAAAAAAATTCAAGGTTGTGTAAATCAGCTCTCTTGTGCTGATAAAAAAATTCAGCTTTCTTGTCTCTTGCACTTTGCCTAGCATGACAAGATAGTGGTAAAATTAAAAGCAAAAGGGATAGTTTAACGTACTATTTCATTCTTTAACAATTAGGCTCTCTTACAGTTTTATTTGTAATCCACCTATGTACATACTCCTATCAGTTAATTAGTATCCTTTCACTAAAAAAGCAAGATAAAAAATAGGAAAAGCATATCACGTGCCCACCAAAGAAAAGAAGGAGAAAATAGGAGGTAAAAACATTGATAAAAATGTGTGGATGTGGTTAAAAAGCTTCCTCCTCGATGAACGTGTGTGGCTGTAGAAAATGACACGAAATGATGAAAGGAAAGAGAAGCACCGAAGAAGCCCATCATATGATGGATGAGCTAAGGCATCTCACTCTTCTTCTATAAACATCAAACTCAAAAATTTCTGGGGTGTTCTTTTTGTTGCTTCTTCCACGCCCTTCTTCTTCTTACGTCATGTTCATCTTCTCGGCAAGTCTTTCCTGGTTTTCCTCACTCTTCATCTACCAGATGCAAATCGCCCCTGTAAGTCTTTTCCAGGTTTCTCTTCTTCCTTCAACTCATTTGACCCGTTTTTAGTGTCTACAAATACCACATGTATACTGGGTTTTTTGAGGAATCATCAAAGGTTGAAAGTTTATTGTTCAAGAAGCAGAGAAGGCGAAAGAGTGGAAGAAGAAGTGAGGGTTGGGGGAAGAAGTAAGGGCTGGTGCCCACTTATATACTCCCTCCGGTCCTAAATATAAGACATAGATGACTTTTTTGGAAAATCCTAAAAAAGCAAAAAATGAGTTAATTATAAATTGATATACCTAATTTTTTCCCTTAAACTAGTTTATTTTACCTATAAACTAATGGATTATCTAAAAATATATTAAATATGTCATCATTTAATATCATATTTCGCAACCTTAATCTCTCCAAAAAAAGTTATATAGGTCCTATATTTAGGACGAGAGGTAGTATATAGACAGCTCAAAGCTTCAAGAAGGTAGGGAAATTCAAATTCAATTCAAATTTTCAAAAAAGAGGGGGAATCAACTGGGCGGGGAACTTTTGAAGAATGATGGAATTGGAAAGCTCGAGAAATGCAAAGGGTCAGCAGAAGAGAAGAGGGAAAGTAATTCATAGGTCCAGACTAGCTATCTCATATGAGGAACCAAAAGCAAGAAATATGAAGAAGCAGAAATTGTGCAGAAATTGCGGGTAGGAGCTATTGTGAGGAACCGATAGCTATCTTGTTAGGATGATCCTCTTTCTTTTTCTTCAGCAGCTATTGCGGGTAATGAGGAAAAAGTATATCATAGTGCAGAATGACTATATATCTAGATGAAGAACCAGGAAGCAAGAAATACGGAGGAATTCAGCGAGAATGGGTTCACTAATAATGAAGCACCTACAAATAAGCTAGCGAACAGTGGAGGAACATCTATGAAAACAGTCATTAGTGAGATGTTTTTCAAAAGTTTTTAAGCCTACAGAACAGTGAACTTGGAATGAGATTTATATGATATATAGATATTTGAAAATTTTACCTACTTTAATTATCTTAAAAATTTCAATCAAGTTATTAATATGATAATTTTTTCTAAAACGCTTTTTTCATATTGATTATTTCACTCACTACTGCTCTTATCTTAATTTTAAGTTTTAATTTAGTCTTTATCAAATTATTACTATTTTAGTTACTTTGAAATTTCAAAACCCAATTATTTTCACTCAACCTAATTAATAATGTAACTGTAATAGTTTCTGGAATCAAAATTGTGGCCAGACTTGAGTTGACTTGGGAGATCAAATTGTCGAGGTAATGATCTGATCTTTTTCCTTCCCTGTGTTTGTAACTAGTGAGAGTAGAAATTGAAGACACAAAATCACAAGCACAGCCGTAAGTAAAGTGTGTTATTCTAAGTGGTGGCCCCTATTTTAGTCATTATTCTAAAGTGCTTATTGTAATGTAGGTTGACCTTTTGCACTTCATTTTGACAATTAATTGCACCATACTTTTGCATATATTTTCATGGCCAAATCCATTGAATTAATGCATGTTTTGATGATAATTGCACCTAATTTGCATAGATTCTAACTATTGTACTAATTATTGGAATTTGTTCTAATTAAGGGCAATTTAGGCTTTTTATGCTATAATGTTTTACATGTTTTCAAGAACTTTGTGATGTTACTTCAAGTATTAATCTCTTGTAGGTTAATGAAAGAAAACACTCAAAGAGATCATGGAAGCAAAGCACAAGAATGTGGAAGCAAGGAAAGCAAAAAAGGGCAAAAAAGGGGGAAATGATCAGTTTGGGCGCCATATCAGGGAGGCGGCGCCCTAGGCACGCCCTTGGGCGCCATCTGGGTGCCATCGGTGCCTAAGCGGTGCCCGTGGGCGCCATTTGGGCGCCACTCTGCAGCCAAAAAATCAGCTTCGCGAATTTAGGGTTTCTACACCCTATATAAATAAGCTTCCTAACACCCCCAAACCTGTCTCCAAGCACCCATAGGCCGAAAATAAGCCCCCTAACCTAGGGTTCTTCAATTCCCTTCCATTCCCACTCATTTTCATCCACTTCCACCTCATTCCTTCCACCCCATCCATCCTTTCTTCACATTTCCACCTTCTTCCATCTTTCTCTTCCATGGATTTTCAAATGATTCTTCTTCTTGGAGTTTCTCTTGAAGTTTCTATGTTGGATTGAGGATTCTTCATCTCTTGAGGATGGGTTGATGGTTGTTCAAGCATGGGTTCATCATGAGGGGAATTTTTCTTAGTTCATTATATGTATTTAGAATTTCTTCTTTATGTATTTGAATCTCTCTTGTAGATGTTTGGATTTATGTATTGGATTGAGATTCTATATATGTGTGTATGATGTTTGACCTTGCTAATTTGGATTAGGACTATGTATTAAGTACTTTGTTGATTATATATGTGTTTTGGTAAATTCTTCTTGATATTGAGTTGCTTAGTCTTGTGTTGATGATTCTATCAAGTTGATTTATTTAGATATGTGTATGATTGTATGAGCTCTCTTTTATAGAACACTCTATAATTAGATTGAGTTTGGAAAAGGAAAAAGGCATTAACTAAATCTAAATTAGCAAATCACATCATGAATGGACTAAGTTGTGTCTATTTTGGGCTTTAAACACTTGAATTATGAATTCATATCTACATTGTGGTTGCATTAAATTAGTCTCATTTTAGTGGTTGATAGTGAGATTACTTGATTGCATCCATTCATGATTGTTGTGGTTGCACTTCATGAGAGCCACAAGTGTTTAGACTCAAATTATCTCACACATCTAGCAATTTCACTTGAGGCATTGAACCCCTAAATGATTTGAGCTAATGTTTGTCACCTCACCTAGACTCAAGAGATCCATTTCATAGAATTCACTACACTTCATTCATTCAATCATCCCACCTTATCAAAGAAAAGATAAAAAATATTGTAGTTAGGTTCATTTGCATTCTACATATAAAAACCCAACAAACCTCTTTTCTTTTGTCACTTTTAATTTACATTTAGTTCATCTTAGTGTAGTTACAAGACTCCTCAAGAGAGACGACCCGAGGTTGCGCCACTGTGTTGCAATCCTTAGTTTCATAAATAACTTGCATTTAACCCCAAGACGAATAGGAACCGGTTAAATCAACAATATCAACAGTGTGTTTATTGTTTTTCTTAAAAAAAAAAAAGAACCTCACCTATTGCTATAATCCTCCCCTATTATGCACACCCAGCCATATTGTGTGTTAGATCCCGCAAATCACAGTCACTTCCATTTATATCAACGTTCAAATGTGAAGGAGAACATAATAAATGTAAGCCTAAGTAAAAATATTGTCGCCGTCCTAAATGTAATATTTCAAGATTGTTTTCCCTCTAAGTTAAAAGTAATTTTTTAATAATTTTTCTGTTGAATGCATATATGAAAGAATATATTTGGTGGATAATTATGAATGTAAATGATCAAAATGGATGTTTTAGGGCAGTGTAGAGAAACAAAATGAAAAAAGTGTGATATCACCAAGATTAAAAAGAAATAATAAATAAAAAAAACAAGTGCTAGCTAGTTGTTATATTATCATGTGGGAACTACACATGTCAAGGTGCGATGAAGTACTTTAATTTGTTCATACTTTTGTTTAGCTCTATGCCTCTATCTATTTAAAGTATTTAAAAAAAAAAAAACTGTTCATATTTACTTATGATAAAAGAAAGTAATCAAATCAAATTAAAATTGAAATTTTCTAATGCAAAGGATATGATTCTGATTATTTCTTGTGAAAGATCCATTTAGCTCAGTATAATTTTATCCTATATATGTTTGTATATATTGACGTCTGTATATTTAAAACCTTCACGTTTAGGTATTTTTAACTTTTTTTTCCAACTCAAAATTGTAATTCAAAAGGTTGATAGCTGTTCTTAGTATTACCAATTTAGAAATTTTGTATAGAAACTGTATTACTCATGCAATTGCAACCTAGTAACCTACTAAAATTGTTTTATTTCAATTTGAATAAAAACAATTAGTGGAAATTTCAGTTGATTAAAAATAACGATTATGTTCTTGGAATTCCAATTTGAAAAAAAATGGTTGCTAGTTGTTGTTATAGTATAAACAATTTAAACAATTGTATAGAAACTGTATTTTCATGCAATTGCAACCTAATTACCTAGTAAAATTTTTTTATTTCAATTTGAACAAAACATTTTGGGGGAAATTTCATTTTTTACTAGGTTTATCTTCTCCTTAAATCCCTCTCCTCCATTCATTCATTGATTTATTTATCAAAGGGAAAATTAATTTGTAGTCCCTCACAAGGGACTTAATAGTAGAAAAGTTCCATAAACTCCATATATTAAAGTAGGATCCTTAGGGACTTTAATATATTTCAAATACAAAAAAACTAGATTGCTCCTCCCTGTGAGTCTGTGACAAGATAATGGGTAGGGAATGACGAGATCATGCGCACGTATAACAAGATCATGAACAAGTCTAACAAGGTCATGACTCACCTGTGACAAGTTAATGGACAAACATTGACGAGGTCATGAGCAGGAAAGACAAGATCATACGCACATATAACAAGTTTATGAGCAGGGAAGAAGGGCAACCTGGTATTTTTGTATTTGAAGTATATTAAAGTAAGGTCTCTAAGGACCCTAATTTAATATGTGGAGTTTATAGGACTTTTCTACTATTAAGTCCCTAACGAGGGATTGCAAGTTAATTTTCCCTTTATTAAATACTCATTTAATCCATCATCATCACCACTCATCACTCTCACTCTCATTCTCACTCTCACTCTCACTCTCACACTGCCTCCCTCCCTCACCATCATCTTCATCACTTACTCTTTCCATCACTCTCCCTTCTTTCTTTACATTCAACTCCCTCTTTATTCTTCAAATCCTCCCTCGGTGCCCCACCACTGCAACGAGAAGTTCAAGACGAGCTTCTTCATTTTCTGCTCCTTGTGGCCGTTTTGAGTGAGTTGGGGGAGGGAACCAACTCAGATTATTAGCTTCTTTTCCTCTTTTCCTCTCACTTTGGTCAATTCAAGCGAGGTTTTGGGGAAGGGCTCTGTTTAATTCGAAATTATATACTGTTACTCTAATTAACTTGGATTTTAAGCATAAGAGAAGTGTAATAGAGTTAGTTTGATTATGTATGTTTGGGATGCTTTGAAAAGTTCCTGTTCTGCTATTTCTTTGGCTACCCTGCTCGATTGGTTAGGTGGTGGTCAGGAAGTATTTATGGATTTTTCAGATTTCAGCATGAGTTTCTATGACTTTAATTCTGATTTTTCATTCCTGAAATTGTTGAAGATGTGAGCTAATAGTTGAGTATTGATATTAAATGTGTTGATGGGTAGAAATTTTTATTATTTTCTTGTGTGTGTGGTTCTTTGGTTCTATTCTTTGTATTTAATTGTGCAGTGATCTAGTTATTAGGACTTAAGCCTAGGAATGTTTTAGAAGCTCCAGATTAATGTGCTAAAATTTAGGAACTATACTTGCCTAAATTTGTGGATTGAGGTGATCAAAAGTTGTTTGAATTGATATTTAGAGATAGGCCTTTGATTCTTGTCTAAGTTAATCATTGAAGGGAATATTTTGTTTTACAGAATTGTGCAGTTCAGATTTTACGAAGATCAAAGTGATTTTGTTTCCTTTGCTACATGGCCTAAAGGATTTGTAAATGATTTGAAAAGAGAATGATTTAAACTGTAATCAACGTATATGTGGATAATTTAACCAATAAATGTAAATTTCAGATTTTATATCTCATAGTTTTGTTAAGGTTGATCTGTCATGGAGTGTTGGAAGAGTTTTAGTAAACAATGAAAGAATGTGAAATCCTTGGGCATACAATTTATATTCATTGAGTGAATTAGATATTTTCTTTTGACAATATCTTGTAAGTTCTTTATTTAAAATTCTACTACTAAAATACATGAAGAATGATGCATACAAATATATTATGTATTTTTGTTGTTTGATTGTATTGACTATTTGTTGAGGAATTTGGCTAATATTGCAAATAGATTTCTAGGATAGTGAATATAAACAAGCATATTAAAGGATGATCTTAATTAGTAAAACAAATTAAAGTGTTCATCAGACCCGGCCCCAAAGAACAAAGTGCAACCATTCCATTTAATCTGTTTTTAAGATAATGACATGAAGTTTGGTAAATGTTAGACTTAAGGAATAGAAGTTGGAAATTCCAGATTTTATTGAAGGATGTGATTTTATTCTTGTTACCTTAGGAGTCATGTTTGAGTCGGTTATGTTTGCTACTTAATATCTTCTCAAGAGTATGTGATTTAATTCCTAGGTAACTATACTAAGTTTAGGTTCATTTGATTGTGACAATTATGAAAGGTGAACATAAGCAGTGATGAATCAAAGAAAGCTACAAATTATAGAAAACTTGGTTTTATAGTATTGAAATGCTAAGTTTGATTTTGATTATGGAGGAGAAAAGATCCTTAAGATTTTTCCAACTCGGACATTAAGACTTTTAAAGTTTAGTTTATATTGATCGCGTAAAAATGACTCTTTAATCTTAAAGGATCTATCAAAATAGTATTGCAAATTATAATTTGCTTAGATATAAATGATTTGGGTAGTATCTAGCTTAGGATATGAGAGAGATGTCAAATATGTATATAGATACAAAGGAATATGAATAATGTTAATTATGTGGAATTAAGAGAAGCAAGTGGAACTACTAGTTGGCAGCAAGCAGAAGGTACGGAGAAAGTGCAGTAGCAGTTAAAATAAAAGGTAGCAGTTTACTTTATATATATGATATTGAATATCTAAGATTCGCATAAAAGTTATTTTTTTGATGATCATGATAATATTTAATCATTTTGAGGAATATTTGAGAAATATTGAGAAATTGCTCAGGGAGTACTCCAAGATATAGATGGGTCGCTCCCTCTACACCATACCATAGTTCAGATTAAATCCTGCAGGTGACGGTACTTCCACTAATTAGTGAATATATTGTTATTAGTGGTAGGTTATCGAGATTTGCGAACCCCAGCAAGGCTGGAGGGATTATTATGATCATCATCATAAAGCAGGTATACCATATTTTTTATATTATTATATGTTTGTATACAAAGTAAACTGCATTGACTGCTATTATTCAGAGGCTCAAGGAGCAGGTGAGGAGGAGGAAATAAGGTAGGAAGCTTTTGGAGTGCATTAAGAGGGGATGGCGGGACTTGAACCCTCTCTAGATATTTTTTATATTTGTATATCATTTAAAATACTTTTGATGTATATAAGTAAACTAAAGAAAGCACAATAATTAATATAGTAGTTTATTTTGTAAATATTTATGCCTAAGAATAAAACCGTAACGGATAATGGGGTTGTTGACTGGACTCTCTTATATTATGATTAAAGTATAATGATAATAAATAATAATAAATATAATAATAACATGATAGATAATGAAAGGGTAGATATAAGGAGTATAGTTAAATTTTAAAAAAGGTATAAAAGTAATTAACCCTTAGATATCAATTTGATCTAATATTTGAAACCCCTATTTTAAGAAATAAATAGTTAGGAAAATATTTTTAAAGGAAAAGTTCAAAATTATTGGTATTTTCAGATTATCCACAATAAGAAAAGTATTGGAAAATGTATTTAATGATATAGTAGAGTAGTAAAAAAGTTAGGTGTTATAGGTGTTATAATAATAACTTTTGACTAGTGATATTACAACTTGTGGGAACTCAAGTTTTGACTAGGCCACTAATTAATTCTCTCAAATTTCTTTTACTTATCTTGCCACTTATTTTCTTGGGTTCATAAATCATGATCATATCAAATTAGAGTTGTAGTTGTTTGAGGTCAAAGTTTACTTTCCACATCCTAAACATGTTTCACTTAAATTAAAAAAACATTAAACCTTTTTAACTATACCTAAAAATATACAACTTTTTAGCTTTTTTTTTTGGACAAAGGAAAAGAGCTTCATTGCAACTGAAAAGAGTACCAGTTTACAACAAGTCCAGCAGGAACAAACAAAATAAGAAAGTTTCAGCCAATACCCTCCCTCACAGGGCATCCTGAACTAGAGTTAAAATCAGCTAAGCAACGTAAATAAAGAGGGGTTGGGGGAGCTACATCATTAGCACCCCAAAGCAACCCCTTTGCAGCAGATTTGGCTATCCAGTCCGCAGCCAAATTACAAGATCTAGGAATGTATGAGAGAGGAAACTTAGAGCTGCACAGTTGAGCACCAGCTTCCTCGACCCACTTCCTAGCTGGCCAGACAGGGCACCCCTGACCATCCACAACAGCCTTAACCAAGCTCAGGCAATCTGATTCAACCTGCACAACAGAAAACCGTTCCGCTCCTACTGCTCGCAGGGCGACCACCAGGGCGACCGCTTCACTCTCAAAAGCCGAGGCAACAGAAACCTGCTCACCATAGTGCAAAACAACAGTCCCTGCATGATCACGCAAAACATAGCCAATAGCACCAGAGTTAGTGTGTATATCAAAGGAACCATCTATATTCAGCTTAAAAGTCCCAACAGGGGGGGAGCCCAATGGTTAGAAGTAACTTCAGCCGGTGCATCCTCTCCAGCTTCTATGGTCCAGCCTCTAGCCTTCCATAGAGCGTGAGAGCCTACATCTGCCGAATGCAAAATCCACATAGCATCAAAAGACTTATGATCATACAATTCAGAGCAGCGGCTCTTCCAAATATACCACAAAATGTTTGAAACAAAGGTTTGAGCAAACATGTCATGTCTAATGTTGTGCCATAACGACACAAGCCACTCCTCAAAGGTTCTCACCCCCTCCTCAGAAATCCTAAGAGCTAAAGGGCTAGCAAACCACAACCTCTTTACAGGCTCGCACAAAAGCAACATATGTTCAATAGTTTCCGGGTCGTTCCTACAACGCTGACACACATCAACTGTGCTACAACGCCGCTTATGCAGAGCTTCCATCGTTGGGAGAGAGCCTGCACAAACTCGCCAGAGAAAATGTTTTACTTTAGGTTGAGTTTTCTGTTTCCATAAGCCCACCCAAAGTTCTTTACAGGGGACATTTGACGAACCCGGCTGACGCTCACTGTCTCGCAGTGCTAACTCTTGAAGGAACTTATAGCCTACTTTCACAGTATACACACCATTAGTACTCCCCAACCAGTGAACTCTATCATGCCTATTAGATAACCCCAGTGGAATAGAAGAGATGTGCTCTAGAAACACAGAAGGGAGGTTCAGATTTCTAAGATCCCATCGATCCTCTCGAATTAGATCCACCACCCTCTGATTTTGATTTTCATTGGTTAGCAGATGCCTAGGTAAGCAGAAACCATCCACATTGGGAATCCAGGGGTCAGACCATAGGTTAACAGTAGTGCCGTCACCAATTTCCCAGAACAAGTTGCCCTCTAAACATTTCCGCCCTTCCAAAAGGCTATTCCAAGCCCACGAGGCCCTACCGCCCCGCTTAGCCCTCATAAAAGAGCAGTTGGGGAAATATAACCCTTTCAACATCTGGACCCACCATGCATTAGGCTCAGTTAGTATTCGCCAACATTGTTTACTCAAAAGGGCTTGGTTGAAAAGTTGGAAGTCCCGAAACTCGAGACCTCCGTCCTCCTTTCCAACCGCGAGTTTATCCCAGGCCTTCCAGTGAATCTTGTTACTTTCCCCCTGTTGTCCCCACCAAAACTTTGCCAAGATCTGGTTAAGTTGGGTACATGAAGCTTTTGGATAAAGAAAACAAGACATGGAGTACACAGGTACTGCATTGGCTACAGCTTTAATTAAAGTCTCCTTACCAGCCTGCGATAAAAACTTCTTATTCCATCCTTGGACTTTAGATCGCACTTTATCCCTCACAAAAGCCAACGCCTCAGTCTTTGCTCTACCCCACAAGATAGGAAGTCCCAGATAATTCCCCGGAGAATCAGTCAAAGGGATGTTCAGAACATGGGCTATTTCTTCCTGTTCATCTCTATCTAGGCAACTAGACAAAAATAGACTAGATTTATCAAAATTAATACGCTGCCCCGATGCCTGGCAATATTCCTCCCACAAAGATTTGAGAATGAGACAATTATGACTTGTTGCTTGGATAAAGAACAACGAGTCATCAGCAAAAAAGCAATGGGAAAGTTCTGGGCAAGCCCTAGTCATTTTAATCCCCTTAAGCTCCCCTCTCCGCACATGTTCATTGATCATACAAGACAACACATCAGCAACCATAATGAACAGGTAGGGAGACAGAGGGTCCCCTTGCCTGAGCCCTCGCCCCGGAGCAAATTGGTCCACAGTCTTTCCTTCTAATTTGATATTGAAAGAGACTGATCGGATACAGGTCATCACTAAAGACACCCACATATCAGCAAATCCGAATTTCCGCATCAAAGCTTCCAAGAAATCCCACTCTACCCGATCATAAGCTTTATTCATATCAATTTTGATTGCCATTTCTCTCCTATTCTTCTCTCTTTTAAGATAATGAAAAGCTTCATGAACGATAAAAATATTATCCTGGATATGTCTCCCTGGGACAAAGGCTCTTTGCTGCTCAGAAATCAATTTAGGCATGACACACTTCATCCTATTAGCCATAATTTTCGAAATTATCTTATAACAGAAGTTACATAGGCTTATTGGTCTGAACTGTCCCACTGTCTCAGCTACATCAACTTTGGGGATGATGAAAACCAGATTGGTTTGATTCATACGCTCAAGACACAAATCCCCTGCAAAGAAGTCCTGTACCATGTTAACAACCGAGGTCCCCACCACCTCCCAAGATTGATGGTAGAAGACTCCAGGAAAGCCATCCGGCCCAGGAGCCTTTAAACCACCCAGATCATGAGTAGCCCGGTGAATTTCCTCGACTGTGACAGGCCTTAACAGACTACAGTTATCTGGCTCAGTAATAAGTGGTTGGATATAGCTCAGTACCGAATCAAAATTTCTCTCATCCCCTGCACTAAAAAGAGACTGATAAAATTGACTAAAGCAGGTGCCTATCTCCTGTTCCTCCTCTATCCACAGCCCCCCTTCGTTCCTAATCCGGACTACTTTGTTCCTAGCCCTATGTTGCTGAGTGGTCTTATGGAAAAATGTGGTATTCTCATCGCCCTCTCTTAACCAATTCACTCTGGCTCGCTGGAGCCAATATTTCTCCTCTCGCTCCCACACCTCATCAATTTTTTGTGCTAACTCCTTCGCCCTATTATCCCCTTCTCTATTCCAACCTAGTTCACAGCAGTCCTGAAAGTCCCTCATCAGTTTTTGGATTTCTCTCCTATTGTTCGGGAACTCTTTCTTACTCCAGTCTATAGGAAAGGATCTCATTCTATCCAAGCATACTAGTATATCCTGATTTTCCCCAAGCTCTCCCTCTCTCACCTTCCCCCATTCCCTAGCAATCATACTATGGTAATCTATATGATCAGTCCACATGAGCTCAAACTTAAATTCTTTAGGACCAGAGAAACTAAAATATTCAGGTTGAATTAAAAGAGGAGTATGATCAGAACCGAGCGGTTCAAGTGTACATACCTGTGCCCTTGGGTAAGCATCCCTCCATGCAGTATTACATAATGCTCTATCCAACCGCTCCATAACATGGGCCTCGTTCTCCCTGTGATTCGACCAGGTAAATTGTAACCCTTTCGCCCCCAAGTCCCACAGACCACACACTTCAACAAAATTCTGAAAATCCTCAAATGAAGACTCAGCCCGATATCTGCCTCCTGCTTTTTCAGCATTTGAAAGCAGCTCATTAAAATCACCATAACATAGCCAGGGCTCCTCCTCTCCTGGATCTAAACGGATCAACTGTGGCCACCATTCTCTTCGCTCCCGCTCGGTGGGAGGGCCATAAACCATAGTAATGTAACCTGACACCGGCCCTAGTCCACCACTAACCTGTACATGGAAAAAGTTCCTGTTCTTGATAATCAAGCCAAGCACCACAGTACTTTTCCACCACAAAGCAAGCCCCCCTCCTGTGTTAACTGGCTCTACATACTCGGCATAGTCATACCCCAATCTTCTTCTTAGTCGATCTACTTTGGAGATATTGGCTCTGATTTCCGAAAGGAAAACCAGAGGGGGCCTATATTTATGACATATAAACTTTAAGTGCCGACCTGTCAAGGCAGCCCCCACACCTTGACAGTTCCATCCTACTAGACTCATGGCGCCTCGGTGGTCGATGTAGGACGACCACCAGACCTCTTATCAGCATTAAACACCATTGTTTCCCCTGAAAGAGATGACTTTCTAAGTTGCCAACCCTCTTGTGCTTGCTCCACCCGAACATCCACCAGCCCTGTCACCTGAGTCTGAGCACGTCCCCCTACCTTTTTAGTCTTCCCCCGCCCCTGCACTTTCTGAGTTGGCAGCCCTTCAAACCGCACCTTCTTAGTCACGATCTCCGGTTGCTGCTGACTATTTTCACAATCCCGCTTACGCTTAAGAGAACAAACCGCCATTTCACTAACCAGCTCTCGTACCAACGGAGTAACTTGGTAAACTGTCAGCTCCCTTCCAGGTACAGCATTACCATCCTCTGGCATCTCCACAAAGTATTCTTCATTTTTCCCCCCCTCAGTCATTGTATCTTGCTCAGGTTCTTTAAATAACTGCCTCTTCGCATTGGGACTTAAATCTACACCGTCCAAGTGGCCCTCCGCTTGCTCCTGAGTACCCGAAATCTGCTCACCACCTTCCTCCATTTTTTTCTTTCCTTTCCTCCTTTCTAACTCCCCAGATGATGTTGGTTGGTCTCGTCTCTTTCTTTTAGCAGACCCCTCTAGGTTAGCGCCCTCCTCTCCCAAGTTTGACGACGCTACGGTACTTACTTTTCCATCAGAGTTCTTTCCCGTATCCGTATCTTTAGAGGAACCACTACCGGTCCCTCCTTCTTCCGGAGACGTGTCCGGTTCATAACTCTTGCCTCCCCGTTCCACTGGTTTTTTGAAATGAGCATCTAATTTAGCAGGGCTATTAACCTCATCCTCTTCCCTCCCCTCTGCACTCAACTGGATAGAATCACACGTAGGAATAGATTCAGAAATCTCCATCCGGTCCTCAACCTCCACTGCCCTCTTCCCCTCATTGCGCCGCCAAGTAGTCCCACCTGTCCCATCCACCTGGAATACTTTAGTTGCATCAGATTGACTTCCTTCCTTACTATGCTTAGAGGATGATTCTCTCCGCATACTAATCTCCACCGTGTCCCCTCCCGCTGGATTATGAATCACCATAGCCGAGGAGATTTTCAGTGGCTTCACATAGAGGCTCCCCGAGTACCTTCTTTGGGAGGGATTGGCCAACGACATCCGAACAGGCGCAGCACACTCATCCTGTCCATGACCAATAATACCACACCGATAACAATATCCTTTTAACTTCTCATAATGCACTCTAGCCCAGAAACGGTCCCCCTGTGGAGTAGGTATACGTAACTCAGTCACCAAGGGTTTGTTCGCATCAATTTCCACTCTAATTCTCACAAAATCACGATAGCATCCATTCAGGAGAACAGGGTCTTCAAACCCCTTAATGGTACCTATTTTAGATCCCAAAAGCACAATATTGTCTCTATTCTGAAGGTCCCAGGGAAGACTACTCACCTGTACCCAAACACTACATCTAGACATATCCAGCTGTTCAATTCTCTTTCCTTGTTCCCATTTCTGTAAGTTCAACAGATGACCATTTACAGTCCAGGGGCTATCTTTTAACACACGATCAATATCTCTCAGATTGTCAAAGGAAAAAACAAAATGATTTTGACTTTCAACACTTACCCCCACCTTTCCACGAGGGCGCCATGCACGCTGAATGAGATCTTTGAGCACATCAAGCCCCTGCTTCTTTGTTGCAAACAGTTTACCCACTAGCAATTTTTCACCTCCCCGTTGATCCGCAGCACCACCCCAGTTCAGATCCACATCGAACTGCGACACATCTTCCTCATCCCATGTATCCATCAAATCCTCTTCCATTTTGACAGCCCCCCTTTAGCACTACCCGAGGAGCCAAATCAAACACCCCTGCAAACCACTCGAGCCAAACACACACACACAGAGTTCTCCGCCACGTCGTTTGCCCACAACAGCCTGATACAGTTCCGAAGCCTCACAGACCACACCCGTTCCACCTCTCTGAAAAGTACACGGTGCACTAGCAGGAATAGTAGACTAGCACCTCGCACACCCACACCAAACCGGATGACCAACAGGAAAAATAAAAACCATATCTGCTTACCCACTCACCGTACCGGAAAAACCAGAGTAAGATAATGAAATAAGCCTCTCTTCCGCCGCCGTACCCGGATGAGATAGTCCGCCCCTCAAAGTCTCCCAAGCTGCCGCACCCGGCCAAAGAAACTTACCCCGCCGACGGATTAGCCACCGGACAGGATCGCCGCCACTCGACAGCCACCACACTGCAGGCACGAAGAAACTGGTCGCCGCCCCTCAGCTCCTAGCTCTCCAAGATGAGAGGTTTAGTCTCTCCAAAAGTGAGAGGTTTTCTTAAGTCTCACACGCGCACGCGTGAGATCTGAAGTGTTTTTTACAACTTTTTAGCTTTACTATTATTTAATATATTTAATTTAATATGCACAACACAAAAAATAAAATCCACTAAAATAAAAGAAAGATTATATAGTACATTCAATAAATTTTAATGACATACCCTAAAATAGGATCAAATAAAAATATGTTTTTCTTGCCCTACAAATAGAATTAATACATGGTAATAAAAACTTTCTTCATCTTTTAATAAAGGATTAAACATCATTTTAGTAAATAGTATCATTTTATACAGGTAATTATAAATATTAGCATTTTCACCAGTTTAGTTTCAAAATCAAACAAAATAGTCAACATTGTTACTGTAAGATGTAGTTAAAGGGCATTGAGTCTCTGCCAAGTGTCGACAATCACTTGTCCTCATAGATTGCAAACAAATAAAAGGGTTAAAATCATGGAATGGAATATAAGGAAAATAACCGCACAATGAGGGTGTAGTTTTTTTTCCATTTAAGGTCTGTTTGGTATGAGGGGAGTGAAGGGAAAATGGACAGAGAGAAATTTTTTGTGCCATAAATTTATAAAAATTTGAGAAGTGGGGTTGGAAAATCTAAATTAATATATATATATATATATATATATATATATATATATATATATATAACTCTTATATTGAACATCTTATCTTTATTAAAATATCACTACTTCGCTTCTTTATTATTCAAAAATTTATCTTACAAAAATTTTCCTTCCCCTCCACTCCAAATTCCTCATACCAAACAGACCCCTAGGGGATGTAACAATAGGACAAAACCACAAAGAATGAAATTCAAAACACTACGCTATTGATCACTGCTACCTTTACACCACCACTGTGGACCTATTCATTCATCAACTCAATGCATCAAATCAAAATATAATATAATATAATATAATAATAATATAATACTATCTCCGGTCCTAAATATAAGACCTAGATGACTTTTTTGGAGAGATTAAGTTTGCGAAATAGGTTATTAAATTATGACATATTTGATATATTTTTATATTATCCATTAGTTTATAGGAAAAATATACTAGTCTAAGGGAAAAAAATTAGGCAAATAATCAATTTATAATTAACTTATTTTGCTTTTTTAGGATTTTCCAAAAAAGCCAATTAGGTCTTATATTTAGGACCGGAGGGAGTGTAAAATAATACTACCTCCGGTCCTAAATATAGGACCTAGATGATTTTTTTGAAGAGATTAAGGTTGCAAAATAGTCTATTAAATCATGACATGTTTGATATATTTTTAGATTATCCATTAGTTTATAAGTAAAATAAACTAGTTTAAGGGAAAAAATTAGGTAAATCAATTTATAATGAACTTATTTTGCTTTTTTTAGGATTTTTCAAAAAAGTCAATTAGATCTTATATTTAGGACCGGAGGGAGTATAATATATACGCATAAAGGATTGGGAGATAAGACAAAAAAAAACACGGTTAAATGAGCAAGGATTTTGCCATTCCCTTTATTTATATATATATATATATATATATATATATATATATATATATATATATATATATATATATATTAGAATTCCTCTTCTTCATTTTATCCTCCTTTTCTTCTCTTTAGCAAGCCCACTTCGTCCCTACTTTCTTTTCTTTAAGTCTTGGGCTTTTCTTTCTCTTTTTTTTCTACAGCCAAGCCCAAACAGCATGATTTAGATTTAATTCAAACCACATCTTGTTAACCTGAAAAGAAAAAAAATGCATATAATAACTTTTCCATTTTTTTCAGTTTTTAATCTATTATTTATTTATTTATTTAATGATTTTTTCCAGATAAAATCTCTTTGTCTTAATTCTAAAAATAAGCATAGGTGAAATCAAAATTACATCTCTAATATGTTAGTAACCCCGATTTAACATAATAAAATCATACAAAATCTTATGATTTGTCATTTAGAGTGTAAAAGGTCCTACGCAACACTTTTATATGATTATTTTAAATTTTATATGATTATTTTAATAAATAAAACCACACTTCCTTGTTCTTCCCTCTCTCAAACCCATCTCATTTTCTTGCCATCTCATTATTTTAATTGATTAAAGTAATATCATTGTTGTTTGCTTCTTTCCTTTTCCTCAATCCTTATCCTCGAGTTTCTCATTTGCTCTTTTTCTTCTGAGAGCCTCAGATCTTTACGGGTGCTTGAGAGTTTTTGATTGGAGTTCCTTCCTCTCTTTGATGTGTCCCAAAGGATCCTCATGGTCATTGCTTCTCATATGTTTCCCATTTGGGTCTTTTCCTTTGCTTTTCTGTTAAATCAACCAGTTATGTTTTGTTGCTTGTTTTTGTGAAGTCTTCATTTCAGCATGATCAATTTAATCGCGGTTTATGGTGATGATGAGACGGGTTTAATTTGATAGAATATAAAAATCATGTAAAAAGGGTGTGAAGAATAGCTTTATTTATTATAGTTATAATTATCATATAAAAATCTCGCCACTTCACTCTAAATTAACAGCAATTAACCAATTTATCTTAAAGGGTGGGTATTTTTAGAAAGATGATAGGCATTTTGCACCCAAGATAAGTTTATCGTGTTGGGTGGACCTTTGATAGAGAAATTGATAAAGAAATTTAAATCTCAGATTTTTAATACTACTTCCGGTCCTAAATATAGGATCTAGATAACTTTTTTTTGGAGAGGTTAAGGTTGCAAAATAGTCTATTAAATCATGACATATTTGATATATTTTTAGATTATCCATTAGTTTATAAGTAAAATAAACTAGTTTAATGGAAAAAATTAGGTAAATCAATTTATAATTAACTTATTTTTTGCTTTTTTTAGGATTTTTCAAAAAAGTCAATTAGGTCTTATATTTAGGACCGGAGGGAGTATCTTTTATTTTACAATGTAAAATAAAAATATTACTCCCTCCGGTCCTAAATATAGGACCTAGATAGAGACTTCATTTTGGTTCTAAATATAAGACCTAATTACATTTTTTGTCACCTTTTTCCTAAATTACCCTTCTTCTTCTTAACAACTCCTTAATACTAGTGAAGAGTTATAAGAATATATATGAGGTAGTAGAAATTTGATAGTGGAAGGACTACTAAGTAATTAAACTAATTAAGGAGGGGTATTTTGATAAAAAAAAATTAAGGAGGGGTATTATTGGAAAGACATCTAAAATTAAGTCTTCCTTAATCTCCCCCCAAAAGTCATCTAGGTCCTATATTTAGGACCGAAGGGAGTATTAAAGTTAATTGAGTTTCTTTAATGTGTTACATCAAATCAAAATTTCACATGAGATCATATGTGTTTACTTGTGATTGATTCATCATACCACAAATGATGGATTCAAACAAATTTCTCCTATTTATGCAATGGTGACCAAAATATTCTTCAACCCCTCCATTCTTTAGATTTCTTTCACATTTCAATTTGTTCCTAAATATAATATCACTTTCTATTTTTTTCCTCAATTTTCTTCCCAAATTAAATGCTTATATATGATAACAAGTAAGAGAGGAGAGTAGAGATAAACGTTTATGTTTAAGATAAATTGGTAATATCATATCTAAATTACTAACTCTAACTTACATTCTTTTTTTGATCAAACTCTAACTTACATTCTTTGTCTAATAAAATTAGAGAGAATAATGTTACACGACTATTTAGGACCGGAGTAAAATATGCCAATCAAGTGGCAAAAACTCAAACACATGCATATCTGACAATGCTCCCGTATGGAGTTCCTCTTCATGGTCCCCATAAGTCATCAACCACCTTTGTCTTTTTCTATATTATCTTACGCCCCCCTCCAATATTATTCTCTTCCAATTAAATCAAATCATTATAGTAATATCTTTTTTTTTTGGCCAATGCATTATAGTAATATCTTTGTCCTCTTCTTTTCCATCATAAAAATAAAATAAAAATATCATTTCTTTGGGCATGACTCGCTCGTGGATCACAATTTGTTCAATCCCTTCATGTTTTGGATTGTCCTTGACTTTTGCTGCTGCAAAATCAGCCTTCACTGATCCTCTAAAACATTTCACCTTGCCTTTATAGCATGAGATTTTTCCTCAAAAACGATTGCAATTTGCTCATAACGTTTCACACTTTCAAGAGCTAGTACTATTATTACAGTTGACTAGAGTCAAAGGTTGAAACTTTGGGGCAAATTTGAGGTTTCTGGGCAAGTGGGTATTTTTTTTTTTTGGGTTCACTGTTGTTGGGTGTGTGAAGAATGGGAGTGGATATAATTGAAGAGAGCAGTGTGAGATTGTTGGCTAGTAGTAGTGGTGGAAGCAGTGGATCTAGGTGGGTTGATGGGAATGAAGTGGAATGGGAGGTTGTTCCATTGCCAAAGGAGAGTGAGAATGAAGGATTGAGTTCTATTAGAAGGAGGCTTGTGAAGAAGCCCAAGAGAGTTGATTCACTTGATGTTGAATCCATGGAGATTTTTGGGAAGCATGATCACCACTCCAAGGTAGTTTCTTCAACTTCTTGATGTTTTCATAGTTTTGTTTTGTATGTACTATACATATTCTATTGAATAAGGAGAAATGAAATCAAAACTTAAATACCTTCATTAGGATTGAAATTAATGAGCTTGTGTAAAAAGGTCAACCCAGTTTTAGTCCCCACCACGGAAAGCGAGCTTAACATTGAGCCAAGTCGGCCCTTCGTAGTGAGCCTGTGTAATTGAGTTAAAATTGTGTGTTGTTTATTGTTAGATCATTATTTCATCACCATATGTTTGAGAACCAAATTCACATTAAAATGCTGCTAAAGGTTTAAATGGGGGAAATAACTAATCACATATCAAAATGGGGAAGAAAAGAAGCTAGAGCCTCAGAGCTTGGGAGTATTATAATGTGATGGAGCACATTAAACTCTTATTACTTTACATATGTTTTAAATTATCCGTTTCTTTGGAAGAAGCTGAAATCGAAGAACTGTATTGTGGAGTGCTTTGAATGTAAATAATGAATGATTTGAATGCACATTATATCATTTTTGACAGTGAATACATTGTATTACTTTCTTTTACCATGTAATGTTAGCTACAAAGGCATATCTATGTTTTAAATCCTCTATACTCATCTGAATCAGGATCCTCCCTTTTGGACCACACTGGCACTAGCATTTCAGACTCTTGGAGTGGTATATGGTGATATGGGAACAAGTCCTCTCTATGTCTTCTCTGATGTATTCAGCAAGGTCCCGATTCAGTCAGAAATTGATATCTTGGGGGCCTTATCATTAGTGATGTACACAATAGCCATTATACCCTTAGCAAAGTATGTTTTTATTGTCCTCAAAGCAAATGATAATGGAGAAGGTAATGGAATTTTCAATTTCATTGTTAAGTTTTAACTTTGACTCATTTATCAGTAGTGTAAATCCAATTATGTGTGCTGTAGGTGGAACATTTGCACTGTACTCACTGATTTGCAGGTATGCAAATGTGAGTCTTCTTCCGAATCGTCAGCGAGCTGATGAGTATATATCTAGCTTTAAGCTTAAGCTACCCACTCCAGAGTTGGCAAGGGCCTTGACCATAAAAGAAACTTTGGAAAAAAGTTCAACGCTGAAAACCCTTCTATTGCTGTTGGTTCTGATGGGAACTTCCATGATTATCGGAGATGGTATTCTAACCCCAGCAATATCAGGTACATAAGCTTGCTATTGTCGTTTAGTGAAATACCCGTGGCATACACCAGTAGGAGTGGCATTGATATGCTGTGCTCTGTTTGAAATCTGCTCTATGTTCAAAGATCTTATAATAATCTCTGAACATTACTGTGTGAACATTGAATAGCTCATGAATATTTTTAAATCAATGATATGCTATGGATGACAGTTACATGACTATTAATCAAGAGAACATGGAAATCCTGTATACAAGAGGGGAATTGCTAACTAAAGAAAGGGTTCAACCCAGTTCTAATCCCTACTTGGTAAAGGTTCTGGCGAAGGGAATATATTAGGTAGTTTTACCCCTGCTTTATGCAAAGAGGCTAATTTGAACTCATGACCTCAAACCCCATGGCAGGCCAACTTACCGTTAAGCCAAACCGGCCCTTTTGGGAGATTGTTAACTGAATTCCTTATTAAATTAGTATTATCAGTTTCAAGGAGTGGGGAGAACTAGCAGCTATGGGATAAATCTTCAGGTGTATGCTAAAATAAGATTCTCATCTAATTGAAAGAAACATTTTAATATTTATTTCCTGAATAACAAAAACTGGAACATTCTGATCTTAAAATGCCATCTCATGGAACAAATTAACTAACTGCCTTCTTGAAAATTTATTCGATGCTATCATGTGGGTTTTCTGCAGTGTTCCATCTAAGGCTGGGGCTGAACTTTGATAATTTCATTGAATTGGAAATTTTCTTTTATTATTATTATTATTATTATTATTATAATAATAATAATAATAATAATAATAATTCAATGATCTTCTTGTTATTTGTATCACATTAGCATTGTAATTTCGCGTTGATATTTAGATAAATTTGCTTTTGTTGCAACTTAAGTGGGATTTTGATGCTTCTGTGACTGTTCCAGTGATGTCTGCCATAAGTGGTTTGCAAGGTCAAGTTCATGGATTTGATACAAGTAAGTATATTTTCCACTTCTTTTTCTCATAATCTTTTTTTTATTTGGATAAAAAAGAAAGCCAACCTAAAAAGAAAGAAGGCGTAGATGAATAAATACTATATTTTAGAATTATGAATTGTACTAAGATTCTAATTCATCTTTCCATTTACTGTGTTGATTGTAGAAGTTTTAATTTATATGGAAATCATTCTGCTTCCTGCTTCCTCCTTCTATTTTTTCCCTGAAGATTTAAGAATATATACTATTCTGGCCAAAAATCTTGACATATAGTTAAAGAAATAAACCAGCGACCTTTGTTAATGAATGACTGGTTAGATAGATTTCTCTCTTAAAATATAATTCATTTCTGAAGCAAGTGTCTCTTGAAGCCAAAGTCTATCTGAGAATGAGTTTGACATTTTTTGCACTTAGTAGATTAAAGATGGTTCTGCCAAAAGCCCCAGTAAAACATATTTGATCTAATTACCTTTTTTGTGGAGTCAATTTTTTCTTGTTAAATTGGCTTTTTTGAATTTTTAGCAACTGAGGTTTCGATTTCCTCAGTAAGGCTGCCTTGTGATGTGGAACTGTAAGCTGAAGATGGTCTTGGTAATAGTATTTCAACAACAAATCTTAGTTATTTATACCCTTCTTATTACATGCAGAGGAGGTTGTTATTGTTTCAATCATAGTCCTTGTGGCTTTGTTTAGCATACAACGGTTTGGAACTGGTAAAGTGGGTTTCATGTTTGCTCCTGTACTTGCTTTATGGTTCACTTCTCTGGCTTTGATTGGAATATACAATATATTCAAGCATGACGCCAGTGTGCTGAGAGCCTTCAACCCAGCTTATATATATTACTTCTTTATGAAGAACACGAGAATTGCATGGTCATCTCTTGGTGGTTGTGTTTTGTGCATTACAGGTAAATATTTCCTTGTCTTGGTTTATTGGTTTCGCTTTGTAAGTTTTATCTTTCTTATAGACCACGACTCTGTTGAATGCTTCTTTCATTTCCCTTGTGTAATCAGTTAGAACCCGTATGATATATTTGTATTTTATGATGCACATACCACATATTTGCTTGTATATATCACAAAATGTGAATTATTTGGAATTATTCTAATACTATTGCAATTGATGGGTTATCTTTGCCATGGAAATGAGAAAATTGTCATATGTTGAAATAGTCCTTTCACCTAGGGGCTAAAAGTGAGCCACTAGCTTGTATTTATCTTGTGTTGTCTTTTGCAGGTGCTGAAGCAATGTTTGCTGATCTGGGTCACTTTTCTGTACGATCTATTCAGGTTTGTGATTCCCTAATTTCTTTCTTGAGGATTGTGAGGATAATAGAGAATATACTCATAAATGGGTAGATCTTGTTAAGTACCATAATCTTAGGATAAGATTATTTTTTTGTCATTCTAAGCCACTAAAGCCCAGGCTTTTCTTGCTTGTGTATATATATATATCCTCTTCCTTAGAATGAACTAGTACAGCACCCGCGCCATGCGCGGGATCAATGGATTTCGCGTATGAATAGTAAAATCTGACTCATTAATTATTAACAATCATTAATAATTATAATTTTGATTTAACATGATATTGGTCGACTAATTGTCTAAGTTGGAGTAAAAAAGATAAAAATATTTCACTATATAATATAATTAGTATTGCTTCAAAAAAATAGCAAAAGCACCACTTTAGTTTTGTAAATGCAATTAGAATTCATTTTTTAACAATCAGCTGCATCAATAGTTGAGTCCATTCAAATGCATATATCTATTCTAACTTTCACTCGCGACTGCCGAATATTTGTTGGTTAATGAGAAGAGTCTTCATTAATATATTTCATGGATAAAGATTATTAACCATGAAGTACTATGGTAAAGGGACAACATTTGTGATATATTTCAAAGAAAATCATTTGCCACCCGTTTGTCTTTAATAATGAAGCCTTAACATGCAATACATTATCAACTCAGCGAATGAGAAACAATGACCTTGAAGCATTGCATAGACATTGAAAAATATGCATATATTAAATTCACAACAAATTCACAAAAAATGGACATGTAGAAAACCCATGTGTCAACAAACTACTCCTTCCAAAATACATTTCTTAAAAGTAAAAGACAACTACAGTCTACAACAGCCGTAACTATCAAAATCTTCTCCTTCCAAAAGTCTTCGGTCTTCACTCTTCACTATATCAAAAGAAGAAAACCCATGTGTTAACAAACTTGAAGAATCCATCAAAAAAATTCAGAGAATACATTTATTCAAGCACGTATATATATAATGATTAAAAGGCCACAAGAATGAATCTCATCATCTCATTCTCCCCTAAGTCATCGTCAATTTACTGTACCTAAAAATAGAAAACCTATGTCTCAACAAACTTGAGATTGTGTGGGAAAAATTGAAATGAGAATATATTGTAATCACGCGCATGCAATTTGTTTAAGGAAGAAAAACAAAAATGAATTTCCCAAAGGCCAAACTAAAGAGGATGAATGGGATAAACTAAGGAGTATAGAGGGGCCAAAAAGATAAAGTAGTATGGATTGAAAGAAAAAAAGGGAAGAGACGATGAACAGATAGGGGCAGTTTGACGTGCATTTGTGGAGGACGTCGGTAGAAATGATGGGAAATAACTTCAACGTTTAAAAAATACTGAAAGTATGGAGAGTGGGTGGGAACGTGGGTAGTTGAAAAAGTGTGTAGAGAAGAGAAAAAGAAGAAAAGTGAGATAAAATTGGAGAGAAGTGTACAGGTGGCTTAAATTGGGAAAGGAAGTTTAGAAATAGAGGGTAGAAGAGGAAAATAAAGAGGGACACTTGTCACGTAGGTAGAGATGACAAATGTCAATCAGAGGGGCTGCTAGTGGTCCTGTTATTATATAAAGATAGATAAGATAAAACATTCAAATCATATTTAGCTGTATATTTATTAAGATTAGACTCATAAGATAAGTTTGTTATTCCCTGTATGTTTGGTTTAAATTTCATTTCATTGCTCATACAGATTGCCTTTTCTATTGTGGTATTTCCCTGTCTTCTCCTTGCTTATATGGGCCAAGCTGCTTATCTGATGAAGCACCCTTACTCTCATTCAAGAATATTCTATCAATCTGTTCCAGGTGATGTATGCTGATACAACTACTGGTGTGCTAGTACATAGGATGATAATAAGAATAATATCTTCCAAATTATCACTAAGAGGTACATATTCTGCTGTAATCATTTTGGTATCTGATGTTTCTTTCTTGTGTGATACAGAGAGTCTGTTCTGGCCAGTGTTTGTGATAGCCACACTTGCTGCTATGATTGCCAGCCAAGCTATGATATCTGCTACATTTTCATGTGTAAAGCAATCTATGGCTTTGGGCTGCTTTCCGAGGCTCAAGATCATTCACACCTCAAAAAGGTTTATGGGTCAAATATACATACCTGTAATCAACTATTTTCTGTTGATCATGTGCATAGCTGTTGTTTCTATCTTCCAGAGCACTACTAGTATTGCAAATGCATATGGTAAAGTATACCTTTCTCAATCTTCTGAGTTTTCTTTAAGTGTTATATTTCTTTTCTGGTTCGAGAGTGATCCTGGAATGAATTCTCCAAGTACTATCTAGAATAGTTTACTAACTCAAATTTCTTATCCTAGTTTTGCCACCCATGTTTGAAGTTGGTCATGATTGCAGTTTGATATATTACTAGTTAGATGATTGCATTGGTATTGATATATGAATACAACTTTCACTGCCATCCAAAACTAAATTTCACGAGTGCTTTTTAATACAGTAGGAGAAGATACAGTAGTATGATATGTTTGGTCCCCTTGTGTGATAATATCATTTGATCATAGTTCCTTAATATTTTGGTTTATTTGGTATTTTCCGATACCAGTAAGGTAATAATAATAATAAAGCATATGCCCCCACTATGGATTCAGTTGAAATCACATTTTCCTTTTGATTTTTAGACGATATAAATTCATTTAATCCCATTTTTGCACTCAAATGCATGTTCTGCATCCATAAAAGTGAATTTTGCTTTCTGACTTGCTTTAAAATTTGTCGCGGCACAAACTGAAGGGACAATATTAGCTTGTTCAAATGAGCTTACATGCCTAATACTATAATACTTGATACCTTATTTATTGGTTAATACAACTTTTGGTCCTTGAACTTTCAATCAGTTTTGATTTTAGTCCGTAACATTAAAATTGGTGGTTTTCTTCATTGAACACTGTCAATTTTGGTCTTGTTTCCTAAACTTCTTGGTCCCTGAAATTTGGGTCAAAATTTGTTCCTAGTCTCTGAACCTTCAATCAATTTCGGTTTCGGTCTCTGAGTTTTAACGTTTTTTAAGTTTTTTTGTGAGTATTGTCTAATCTAATTTAGGGGTAAGACCTCCAAAGGCTTGTTCACTGTATTTAATTTATCTACCCTGCTATTCTTATTATTGCAGGCATTGCTGAAGTTGGTGTCATGATGGTTAGCACCACCTTAGTGAGTCTTGTAATGCTTCTGATCTGGCAGACCAACTTATTCCTAGTTTTTTGGTTTCCTAATTGTATTTGGATCAGTAGAGCTCGTTTACATGTCTTCTGTCCTGTCAAAAATCACAGAGGGTGGCTGGCTTCCACTTGTTTTTGCTTGCTTTTTCCTCTCTATAATGTACACTTGGAACTATGGAAGTGTTCTGAAATACCAAAGTGAAGTTAGGGAGAAGATCTCCATGGACCTCATGGTTGATCTTGGCTCCAACCTCGGAACTGTAAGAGTACCGGGAATCGGATTATTATACAATGAACTTGTCCAAGGCATTCCCTCCATTTTCGCTCAATTCCTCTTGAACCTCCCTGCTGTCCACTCCACCATAGTTTTTGTTTGCATCAAATATGTTCCAGTCCCAGTGGTTCCTCTGGAGGAAAGATTTCTATTTCGAAGAGTCGGCCCAAAAGATTACCACATGTTCCGTTCCGTTGCTCGGTATGGCTACAAAGACGTAAGGAAGGAAGATCACCATGCATTCGAGCAGCTTTTAATTGAAAGCCTGGAGAAATTCTTGAGGAAGGAAGCTCATGACAGTTCCTGGGATGCCAATAAGAATGAAGACATGGATAGTGTCTCAGTGATATCAAAGGACTCTGATCTTCCCAGTGAAAATGTATCTGAGGAATTGAAGATTCCATTGATGCAAGGTGAAAAACCAGAAGAAACAGGAGCTTCTACTTCTGAACAAGCCTCTATCTTGCTGCCAGCTAGCGTCATGTCATCAGATGAAGACCCAAGTTTAGAATATGAGCTTGCAGCTTTGAGGGAAGCAACAGAGTCAGGATTCACCTACTTGCTTGGACATGGGGATGTGAGGGCAAAGAAGAACTCCATTTTCATTAAAAAGCTAATGATCAATTATTTCTATGCATTTCTGAGAAATAATTGCAGAGGAGGTACTGCTAATATGAAAGTTCCCCACACAAATATCATTCAAGTGGGGATGACTTACATGGTCTGATATATGCTTTGAAACTCATTCTGGGAAGTTGAAGCTTGTATTTGGCTCCTTGTTGTAAATTATGTCTACAACCCCCAGATTGTATTGCCTGCTAGAGTATTGATCTGAATTGTGTTTTTTTTTTTATATTTTATTTATTGCCTCCAGATTGTATCTGCCTGATGTACAATTGTCTCAAGAACCCCCAGATTGTTTCATATTTTCTTAATTCATTTCACATTCTTGTGAAATCTCTTTTCTCTTCATTCATGTTATCCTAAAATTTGAACGCAGCCGCAGAAGATAACATTTTTTACTCGTTTCGCAGAGCATACTGGACAAACAACAAAAACAATAAAATGATAAAATCTTATCTCATTATGTGGGGTTGGTTACATGTCTACATGGATCATACAAAGTCATTATACTCTATTAGTAAACAACTTTTTCGGTATATTATTCACCAATAAGTCTCGCTCCAAATCTCTCGACTCTCTCTCCATAACATAAGATAAACATGGAGTTCAATATAGGCAGAGTTCAGAACAAAGTGACATCATGTTAATTAAAGATAGTGGATGAGCCCATTCAAAAAAAAAAAACACCATCCATCCATTCAAAAAAAGATAGTGGATGAGTTGGCCAGTTATTTTTTAAAAAGTTGTAATTCTAATATGAACAATTTCGAATGCTTTTATAAAGGAGAAGCATATATTTTTAGAAAAGGTCTTGCAATGTCAAGTTTTGGGAAACCAAAAAAACTGGCATGCTTCATCAAAGAAATAGTCACTTCATAAAAAAAATGGACATACTACATAATGATATTAGAAAATTGACATAAAAGGTTGCAAAAATTCGAATAAATATTTTATCAAGGATGTTTTATTTATTAATGTAAGATGTAAGAAGATCATTTTTTTCATCTTTAATCTCTCTCATCTATAATTATGAATCTATTGGACTCTGAAAGTTAGTTTATT
This sequence comes from Mimosa pudica, assembly GCA_029929735.1. NCBI lineage: Eukaryota > Viridiplantae > Streptophyta > Magnoliopsida > Fabales > Fabaceae > Mimosa > Mimosa pudica. The sequence goes on along the minus strand of JAKELP010000017.1, from coordinate 4,576,003 downwards.
ATATAAGCTAAAATAAATTACTACAACTGCATGTTTTTTATTATAGGTACTAAAAAATAAATTTCAAGGATTAAGAAAAACTTTTAAAATTGGTTTAATATAAGAAGTGTTTTTAATTATATCCTTATCAATATTTGACAAGAAAGAGAAAAAATAATTGAAATAAAAAAAAAGAAAGAGAAAAAAATAATGTAATAATCTAATAATGAATGGAAGTATGGAAGAAAGTAGTATTGAAAAAAGATAAAATGGTTTCCTTCCCACACGCTATTTGGAAGATATAATGGCCTGTTTGGTTGCCATGAGAAAGTGAGAAGGAAAGGAAAGTGGAGAAAGTAAAGGTTATTTTTGTACTTTAAATATATCTCGGGGCCCACAAACTTTCTCTCTCTATCTCACACTTTTTATGGGTCCCACAAACTTTACTTTCTCATCATTACTTAATTTACCTCTACATTCCCTCTTCACCCTTTCACTTTCTAATTCTTCACTTTCCATTCCTGCAACCAAACGGACCCTAAATTAGGCTTAAGCCCCGAGTTTTCAATAAAATGATTAGGTAAGCCTTAATAACCTTTGAGAAAAGACCAACACTTCAAAATTTGCCTTCTATTATTATAAGGACACAAGGGAGTATTACATTCCATTGTTTATAGCATATTGATAATGACGGTTAAATGTTAATCTCTTCCATCCCTATATAACAAACAAAATTTAAATAGTTTTGCTCAAAATATAAGAGTTCACTTTATATTCTCTCCTCATTTAATACGATCTTAAATTTAGGACCAAATCCATCTCTCCAATTGATCTTTATATTTAAGGCCAAATTAAACTTATCTCTCCAAAGTGATTTTATATTTAAGGTCGGGGAGTGTTTGTTTGTTTTGGTTCCAATAAATTCGAATGTATATATGATAGAAAATATAGGTATATATGAAAATAAGAATGCTAAAATGTAAAAATATTGGCAAAAGATGAATGCAAGAAAACACTTCCTTTTTATAAATTTGGAAGGCTTGCGAAAGCCTTTATTGTGGGGATTGAACCCTAGACCTGGTGACACATCGAATGCCACTAGACCAAAGTGCCTTGGGAAACGCTAGGAAACACTGAAAAGTATTTCTAGACCAAAGTGCCTTGGGCAAACACTAGGAAACACTGAAAAGTATTTTTCAAGATTACCATGCTCTTGATCTTGATGCCAATACATGTCAGCTTCTACAGGTAAGTAGAGATCTTGTTTGCAGGTGCAAACTTCGGGAAATTAGAAGCATGCACAAAAAAAGAAACATGAGCCCCAAGAATATCAGGCATCAATGAGTAAGTCCAATAGCAGAGATCTCATCAGAATATAACAAGCATTCACATAAACTTTACCGTGGAATCAGAAACATTAAAAATAGGGCGAAAGCCTAAAAATGATACATAACTATTGGTCAAGAAACAAAAGTAGTACATAACTATTTATTTCAAGGTACAACAATGATACTCAAATATTGGGCAGGGTCAAAAATGATATTTTCACTAATATGACAATAAAATTAGACGTGAAAAGTCCAAAATGCCCTTATAAATTAAATTAAACATTCTTTACTCCCCCTTCTTCCTCACCACCATCATCAAACTCTCTCATCATCGTCACCATGAAAACAGACCCCAACAAACCAGAAATGTGAACCAGAAACTCAAACCAGAAATTTGATGAAGCATCTTCATTGTATTTTAACCAGAAAATAGACCCCAACAAACCAACCCAATCAGACCTCCACTCTCAAAGTCGCCCAGAAATAGCAGAAAAGGGATAAAACTAGAAACAAAATCTCACCTAAGTTCACATCCCATTTCGCCGGTTTGGTTTCGAGCTAGCCGTCGCCGGGAACCGTCACCGTTGCTCTGGAGAAGATGAGAAAAACGATTAGGTGTGAGGAAACTTGAAATAGCAAAACCCTTCCTTAAACTCGGTTGAATCGGCCAGAAAAGAGAAGAAAATAGAGGGAACTCGCCTATGGTTATGGGTCACGCCGTCGTTCGCCGTTCGCCGCCGATACTCGCCGGCCACCGCCGATACTCGCCGGCCACCGCCAACGCTCGAGCAGAGGGAGTAATGTAGGAGAAAAAAACGAAGAAGAGGAGGAGGTAGTTTCAGCGGTGAGGTGAGGTGAGGAAGTGGGGAAGGTGAGCTCATCTAATTCAACCCATTTTACACACTAAAAATTAGTCTTGGACTTTTCATGTATACCCATACTCAATCTGATTGTGAGGAAGATGAGAGGGTATGGTGGTGATGATGATGAGAGAGTTTGATGATGGTGGTGAGGAAGAAGGGGAAGTAAATAATGTTTAATTTAATTTATAAGAGCATTTTGGACTTTTCACTTCTAATCTTATTGTCATATTAGTGAAAATATCATTTTTGACCCTGCCCAATATTTGAGTATCATTGTTGTACCTTGAAATAGTTATGTACTACTTTTGTTCCTTAACCAATAGTTATGTATCATTTTTGGGCCTTCGCCCTTAAAAATATAGACAGAAGAATCCGCAATGCAAGTTCACAATCACTACCAGATTTTTGTTGTCCTTTCATGATAAACTTGACAAACACATACATAAACATTAACAGAAGGTCTTCAAACATCATGCTTAGTGAAAAAATACCATAAAGCATAAAATTGAATCAGTGAGATAAGGAAGAGGAAGAGCATGGTGATCTTGCAGGAGATGATAGGTAAGGCTTTGGTGGAACCTGCAAGGTCTCAGCTCTGCCTTCAAGCATCTCCACTACTTTACTCATCATTGGACGCTCTGAAGGGTTGGTTTGTATGCACCATAGGCTTGTTATCACCATCTGTCTTATCTTCTCCTTGTCGGCTTCACTTCTAATGCTCTTCAGTGCAAGATCTTCATCCAGTTCTAGGCGCTTGTAAATCCAATGAGGAAAGTATATTTCACTCGTATCATCAACATTGACATTCACGTTCTTTCTTCCTCCAACCATGTCCAAAACCATCATCCCAAAACTATAGACGTCGGACTTCTGAGAAACTACACCAAAATTTCTAGAAAACACCTCTGGAGCAATATATCCTATGGTTCCTCTTGCACACGTCATGGATACAACACTCGCATTTTTGGGCATATTTTAGCCAGTCCAAAATCTGAGATCTTTGGGCAAAAATTCTCATCCAACAAAATGTTGTGAGGCTTTATGTCAAAATGAAATATTCGAGTGTTACATCCTTTGTGCAGATACTCCAATCCTCGTGCAACACCGACTGCAATTTCGCGTAACTTTTCACAACTAAATTGGAGATTATTCTCAACAAGGTCCGGTTCATTTTCGAAGATGAACTTCTCTAACGATCCATTAGCCATAAACTCATAAACAAGGGCCTTCTTTGACCCTTCAAAACAAAATCCTAAAAGAGTGACAATGTTAACATGAGAAGTCCTGCTTATGCTAGCCACCTCATTGATGAACTCCTCTCCGTTACCTTTTGCTTCCTTCAAAACCTTCACTGCAACCGGACATTTGTCATGTAACTTCCCTTTGAACACACTTCCATAGCCTCCTTGGCCTAACTTTTTTTTGAAACAATTGGTCATCTTTTTAATCTCTGAGTAGCTATATCTTTTTATGGCCAGTGGTCCGTGACTCTTCAGAAAGACTTCAAAATCTTGATGAGCTTTAATTTTTTTTATACATAGTAACATCTTTCTAAACATGTAGATTGCTAGAACAAAAACTCCCAGTGCAGTTGAAGAAACTGTAATCAAGAAGAGTAGAGGAAATGAGATTATACAAAATTATGGGGTATTGATGAAATGTATGTGTTGAATGGTTATGTAAATTACCTGGTCCAAGTACCCGCTCCGGAATCATACCTTTATGCTCTGCAATCAACAAGGAAGAATTTAGGATATATGTGTGTGTATCTGTCTATATATATATATATATATATGAGTTAAATATCATTCTGTTCAACAAACTATTTTTTAATAATGAGTTCTTAGAAGCATTGCTTGCAGGCACCACCATTTCACACACCCAATAATCTTCTATACACGCACATTAAATCAAATCAATCACACGCATGCAAACATCAATATCAATGTTATAATTACGCTATATATACATCATAACACAGGAGACTACCCCACAAGGTGTGACTCCGGCGAAGACTCTGACGGTGACCGCCAGACTAAGAAGGAAGGGGAGGGAGACTCCGGCAACGACGACTGCGATGGAGGGTGGTGAGGTTGAGTTGCAGGGAGAGGAAGAAGAGAAGGAGGAAGGGGTTAAAGTTAATTTTATTAATATTTTTTAATGTGGTAAGGGTATTTTATTATTTTCTAGTGCTTTATTGGTCAAAATGAATCATTTTTATTGTTCATTATATTGGTCAGTATGAGACTTTTTATTGTTTGTTTGTTGATCAAATTGATACTTTGAAAATATAGTTTCTTGGCTAGAACGATATTTAACCCTGTATATATGTATGTTTGTATGTAGGTACATACATTGAGAGAGAGAGAGATACCTCTATGGCAAATGGAAAGATGGTTTTGGTCATGGCAGATGCATCTGAAGCCATAGGCATGTCTATCATCGTTAATAAAACCACACCTACCTCCACTTCTCTCACAGTCATCACACTCACCCGCCGTCCAATTCCTAGGCTTCAACACAAATCCTCTTCCCAAAGCGTCTCTAATCCCACCTTCCATATTGTCCACCGTCGTCTTCATCATCCCACCTCTGCAATAATCCCTAGCATACTTCATCCTCTTCACATCATTACTTACCACACCTAAAACCCCCCTCGTTCTGTTCCCTTCATAACACCCCACCATGTTCTCCTTCTTCATCTCCTCTGGCAGTGACGTCATGTCACAGTCAAAGAGAAGACGCACTTCATGTTGGTTGGGAGACAAACTAAACCTGTAGTCGAGAGAGAGGTTGGTGGAGGCCGAGGGGGAGAGACAATTGGTTGATTCAAAGATTGGGATGTTTGGGTTAGAAACTCGAAGGGAGAGATGGTGGTAGGAGATATCATTGACGACGTAGAGAGTGTTGGAGAGGTTGAGCATAGGGAAGCCACTGGAAGCACATATAATGGAGAGATTTCGGAAGCCACAGAAGGGGTCTTGTTTGCCTCGGATATAGAAGGGGTACCTTATGGTTGGACCGTTTCCACATGTTTGTGGCTTACAAAGTTGGAAGTCTGGGTTCATATTCATAGAAGAGACAAGAGTTCCGAGCATGAGTGGAATGGTTAGAAAGAATAGCATGGAAACATGGGGTGCCATTATATTATTCTCTGTGATAAATGCTTGTTTTTCCTTCGGATCAGATTTCAATGTTTAGATTGGATGCAGGGGAGGTGTATCTGTGTTTGTTTGCATGCTTGGTGAAGGAGCATATTTCAGAAAACTAACACTGTGTGTTCTAGTTTGGTCGAGGCTCTTTATGCCATGCCATGACTGAGTGAATGTTTGTCATCACTCTTCACCAAAAGACATGCATTGAGAACTTGGCAGGTTGATGATGTGACTTGTAAGTATTCTCATCGCTTAAGCAAGTGGTTTAATCCTTGTGAATGGAATAAATTCGCAAGTCAATTGTCTGACCCTATATGAGACTTTAGAACAGAGAGAGATTAGTCTCTCACTTGACACGTGGGTGGGGATATCCTTGGGAAACAAAGAAAAGAGAAGACAAGTAGTGAGGTGAGGACCGAAAATGTGACAACAATGGAGGACTTGGTTGCCGTGTGGATTGACTTGGAAATGAAAGGCAGGGGCCCAAACTTTAAAGAAAGTTACGGACAACTAATTATTTGATGGCAATGAATTTTAAACTTTGTTTGAAATTGAATCATGCTTGCTGTAAAACCAGGGTCATAATTGTATGGATTGCTTGTTAAATGTGTGGGTCTATGAAATAATATTAATCATTATGTATCCATGCAAAATTGGTTGCTTTCTTTTTTGTACAAACACAAAATCGCATTTTGGAAAATCATAATTAATCTATTCGGAATCCTTTGCCTGTATTCGGTGGAATAGTAAAACAATTGGCTCTGTTTGTAAAGTAAAAAAGCAATGCTCATTTCATGATGACTTGAGAATATTACATGTATATCTGTCGCTACTACTTTAAACTAGATGGTATATCCCAGGGCGATGCCCAGATAGCACTGATTCTTAGAGGGAAAACTGTACTTAATCTAGAAGGGGAGACATTAGCTATAGTTAATTTATGCATGGTAAGAAAGAGTAGTGAAGTTGCAAATTTTCAAGGTAGAGGAATGCACATATAATTGGAAGGCATCAGGTGGTTAATAAACAAACAGAAGGAAAACACAACCTATACATTGATATGCTAAAGGAAAGACAAAGTACAATGGAAAATGATAGATTAAACGCTAACATTCGAAAAAATTTCTATGAAAGCAGTTGGAGGCAAATTTGAGAAATGCATCAAATGATCAAAGAATGTATAAGGGTGAATTCTTATATTTCGAAAAAAATTATTTAAATTTTGGCTCTTATATTATGGATCAGATGGAGTATTATTCTTTGATGATAATGATAACAATAATACGCTCCTTATCCTTAAATATAATGTGAAAACAACCACTTTGTTTTATTCAAAAAAACTATTAAAAAAAGATAAAATTATTTATTTTTCTGAAATATATTTAATTTTCAAACTTCATCTCTATTGATAAGATAAGATGTATAGGCAAAATAAGTATAAAGTGTATAGCAAAGAAGAGAAAGAATAAAAACCTAATTGCAATATGTAAAGTCAACAAAGGGCAACATTGTAAAAAACATAATAAATTGGGATGCACATAAAGAGAGGCAAATCATAATTTTTTTAAAAATACTATTTTTAAAAAAATATTATAATTAATTTTAGAATTTATATTTGAAATTTCCTATATATATTATATAGTATTATATAAATATAATATATAAAAGGATAATAATATAATAATAATAAATCATAAAGCATTAAAAAAGGAAAGAGTAAGGAAAAAGACAAAAAAGTACTGTTAAATGAATAGTAAAATTTTCATTGCCTATATATATATATATACATATACATATATATATATATATACATATATATATATATATATACATATATATATATATATATCATCAATTATGTAGTTTTACCTATCTTTACTTTTTTGCCAAAAAATAGCTTTACCTATCAAATAACTGTTTAGATATATTTTCTATTAAACATTTAGAAATTACAAGTAATAACAAAAATCAGATTTGCCTCTTAAAATAATTAATCTTACAAAACCATTTCAGAAATCCAAATTTAAACGCTTAAAGTTGCAATATTCAAGCTATCAATCCAAACTACAAATTTCAAAACCACATAAACTTAATTTTGCAACAAATAATAGAATAGAACTTCTAAAACTCAAATTTAGCCAAAATAATATTAAATTTCTAAAGAATTTCAACTTCATGTATGCTGCATCACAATCCATGTTGGTACTTTAACCCAACCTACCAATTCAAACTAATACTCTAACATTCAAAGTGTGTAGTGGTCGGTGTTTCTTAAATTTCAGCCCTATTCTGAAAACACTACGCAGCTACATGTGAACCGCAAATTAAAATAGCTTATTGGCCAAGGGTATTTTAGTATTTTTGAAAATACTAAAATACCTGCTAGAATTTTAAGTTTTGATGATAACTGATATAGGTCTTAGACAATGCAATCACTAATCTTATATAGATCTTGGACCATGCGATCACTAAACTTATATAGATCTTAGACAATGTGATCACTAATCTTATATAGATCTTAGACAATGCGATCACTAAACTGATATAAGACTAAGACAATGCAATCACTGTGATAAGATAAATTGATCATCAGCTAAGTCCTTTAGTGATAAGCAATTTCATGACAAAATGATTGTCAATAACTTAGACATTATTTCACAAAGTGGCAAATCTATCACTAGACTCTTAGACATAACGTTCACCTTTTAGAAGAAGCGATCAAGAGTCAAGAGCAATTTGTTAGAATCTTAAGTTTTGATGAAGAGTAAAATATGAAAGAACAAGTTAAACACTTAGACAAAATTAGGTTAAAATAGAACCACAAGTAAGAGTACAACCGGATGTGGATTTACTTCCGGATGGACTAGGACTAGCGCTCGCGGATGAACGTCTCATCCCCCAGCGGAAGCAAGTGAGTCACCTAAGTCATAACTCAGTCTAGAAGCATTAGATGTTTAAAACCCTTGAGACTAAGTTAAGATGCAACCTGATGTGGATTTGCTTCCGAATGTGTCACATAGTGTTACTAATTACCTAATTAACCAATAATATTTATTTCGATTCATTAATTTTTTTACTAACTATGATAGAAAAAGGAATTTCCATAATATTAATATCTCTATCATAGTTAGAAAAGATTAATCTAATCCTTTTATAATTTTATCCATGATAGGAAAGAGTAAACTAATACAACCTGAATATTATCATGGATAATTAATAGCTAACCATGTTAGAAAAGAATCACCTAACATGGTTAGAAAAATAAACAACCTAATGTTCAATAATATCAAATACATATAAATGTATGCGGAAACGAATGCAGGCCTATACAAATTGGCAATATACAATTCCGAAGAAACTATATAACTTCTACTACCTAATTCCCTTTCCTGCTGCTTGCGCCTGTGCATGAATACCTGCAAAAATGTAAGTAATCGTGGGGTGAGACAACTTGTCTCAGTAATCTACTACTTAACTCACTATAACAGTGAGATGTGCGGTAGTAAGGGCGTCTAAAGGGTACCACAGTTTTAAAATCAATATATATATATATAAGAACCAAGCATTCTTCCATTTACCATTCCAGGCCCTCTGTCACGTCCAAAACGAATCAAATCCATCCTTTCTACTTTCCAAATATCACTCAAAACCCCTCAGTCAATTTCCACATAGATATCTTCACCATCCAATCTCCAAATCCATGCAGTCATTATTATAAAATTTCATACACATAGTTCTCAATCCACCTCCTCGGCTCTCATCCATATACAACCCTGGTGCTCTACTCCCAGTGAGGGGTCCCAGTCTGTCTCAAATCAGAAAGGGAGCAGTCCCTGTCTCAAATCAGGTGACTGCTGGTCACAGTCTCAAATCTGTTGACCATTATAAATAACCGTTGATTGGCCTATCAACCGGTTATCATCGCGCGATGATCCATATGTCTCAGTGTCATGTAATGATCACAATTCTTTTCAACATCCCAATCACAACCTTTGATACTTTCCATCAACACAACTTTCCAATTCCTAAATCCGAAAGTATGATGCTCCCAATCCATATCACTTTTCAATACCCTGTCAAGTACCAATTATATATCTCCACCACCACTATCACTTTCTATAATACTCTGTCAAATACCAATCATATATCCCTACCACACCGTTGTCCAAGCATTACACCCATATACCTCACCGTCCAACCACCACCAGACAAGATAATATATATATATATATATATATATATATATATATATATATATATATATATATATAATGTATCAAATTCTTTTAGACCATAGTAATCGTGTTTTAAAGGCACCCGATAGCCTGTTTTGTATAAAAATAACCTTTAAAGATTTTTGAGGGCTAGAAAGAATTTTGAAAATCCCAACTAACGTCACCCTCAATGTTATAGTAAGGTAAGAGTGATTACCTGTCGCCCTTTGCACTCTGTTGCCTTTCCCTTTACTTTACCATGCCTCGAAGAAACTATGCAAATCGCATCCTTTCCTATTATTACACCATGTAATAATAGTAGGTTAATAATTATTCTAAGTTATAGATTAACTTCTCTCTCGTTTGTATTACTACCCATTTTTCCCTTTTCCATTTCAAATTCTCTAATCACTTTAGATTTTAAGTTTGCTACATACACATTCACAAGTTATTGACAACTTTATACCACTTCAAAATCCACACACAATAATCCAATATTTATATCAATAAAGCCAACTCATAGCTACATGCTCATTCACCAAACAACATGATCAATATCAAAGAACTCAAACATTTCTCACCACTTGCACTTCTCATACACATGCATTATTCATATCATAGCAATTCTCATTCTTTAAACTTGTTATCATCCTTATACAATTCACACATACACAACTAAACTATAATTTTAAATGACTTATTATGTAAGCATTTGTTTTGAAAATTAGAACCTCCAAGCTAGGACCAATTTGAATAGCAAAACAAAATTTAACGTACAAGCAACTTGAAGGATCTTCTAATAACTCAAACCAACATGTCCCATGGATTGAAAGAAAGCAATAAAACTTGCTTGCACTTGGAAATCATGGAATAACATATTAAATTCAGATTTAAAGCTTGATTTCAAACCTTTAAGTGAGGCACACCTTGAAGCATCAAAATTTCTTTCCAATCCCCAATCAAACAAAGAGAACAGATTTTAGTCCTTCACCAAATCTAAATAAAACCTAAAACAATAGATCTTAAACATTCGCTTCATTCATCATATTCTTCATAAAAATCACAATTTACCTTCACAATTATCTCCTATTCCAAAGAACGAATTTCTGATCACATTTAGTACTTTTAGTTATCAAAACTTTAAACCATAAACGAGCAGTAACTCAAAATAACACTCCAACTCAAATCACTCTTTTAGCAAAGATTTGAAATAGAGAAACCAAGAATCAGTTCAGCCATAACAGAAAAGATTTAACAATAAGAGTCCTCAAAATCATCATCAGCATACAACAAGTTCATATATATATGCTTCCTCATAGTTTGACCAAACAAAACACCAAGAGGCACAATAATCCAGTCACAGTTAGTCCAAATCAAACAACAAGCACAATAAATAAATATGAACTTCAAAGCCACCAAGCAAGAGTAATCAGGTTTACATACAAGCCAAAACATCATCAATGTCGCTGCACAAAAGCCAAAACAGCAAACCATAGGCAAGTACCCAATACCCATATAAGATTTCAAATATATATACATGTATCTTAAACAATTTGCAACCACAATTCACTATGCATTTGATTAAAAATGGTAACCCCACATCAACAACCACAAAATCAGAATTGAAGAGGATAATATTCAGACTTGTGTTGGTAACCAAATAAATTTTGATAAACATTAATTACTCACTCCACTTCTTGACAATTTGGCTATTAAGCCTTTAAGGACAAAACAGTTTCGAACACATCACTTTGGAAACCCACATGTAATTCATAACAACCAAATTAGTACCATCATTTTTTTTTCCTAACCATCAAACGCATTACAAATAAGAGCAAGATGGAATAAAATGAAACAGCATTTAATCCTACATTAAACATGTGTCACCGTACACTACTTCCATACTCATCTCATTAGCACCATTAGAGAAAACTGCAAAACATGAAACTGAAATACACGGAGGAACCCTAACTTAAGAGTATATCTAAGAACTGAACATACATTATTTAATACTATTTCAACTATATCAATATATCAATCCCACATACAAAGATCAATTTCAACAAGAATCATTATTTTTCATCTTTAATCATTCGACCATGACAGAATAGGAAGCAAAGAAACCAATACAAGTTCACATCCTTATGAGATTCAACATGAAAATCCAATTTACCATTTTAAATAAACTTATACAATAGTTCATTTGAAGATTAAAGCTTCAAAACCCCAAGAACACAATAGATTCAAAAAGCTCAAGATTGAGGGTTTGTAAAAATCTATACCCATCTCAAAGTAACACCATATTCCATTCACAAACATCAAGAATTTAAAATTGAAATTTCACTTTAGTTCATTATCTATCCCAGAAACCCAAACCCAGATTTGGATTCTTCACTCAAATCTCGTCCTAAATCGAAGAAAAGAAGGGCAAAACGAAAAGAAACCTCACCTAAGGTGACACCCAAGGTTGGTGGTTCGGCCAAAGCTCCTATCGCCGGCAATGCGTCCTCGTCGCCACTGGAAGTCGTTGAAAGCTCGCCGGAGGAAAAAGGAAACAAGAAGGAGAAGACGAATGGAGAAGGGAGCGACGAATTTGATGATGATGAAGATGAGGGGGAAGTGAGAACGGAGGAGATGAGGTGGAGGAAGCTCGGCTGGTTGGAAGGGAGGAGGAGAAGGCGCGGTTTAATGATGATGAAGGTGGAGGAGGCGGCTAGGGCAATGGAGAAGGAAAGGGATATGTATATATATATACTTAAGGGAAAAATTACAGTTAAATACCCTTTTATTTACTCTTAATTATATTTTTAACCCAAAAGTTTGTATATATTGCTATATTTCTTTCTTTTCATCATAACATGATCTAGATTCCTCTTTACTTTTCATGGGACTTTCTATCCCCAATTAATTCTTTTAACTATATTTCTTTAAATTCTAAACTACATAGAATTTAATATTCCTAAATTGTCCAAAATATTATAAAATTCTACCTTAAGACTTTAAATTTCCTAAATGACACCTCAATTATTTCTTATTATCTTTAATCAAAATTTGGGATGTTACAGAATGCTTTGAGACTAGCGCTGGCTGTTGGCCTAGGTAACACTGAGCGTCAGTGAGTATAACACAAAGCCACACTCAACGTCAAGTAGGATTACTTCCGGATGTGGAATTGCTTCTGGAAGTAAGTAAGCTCCCTTTAGACTAAGTAAACTCCCACTGCATGTGACTATGTGCTATTGTTGCTAGACTAACGTTCAAGTGCAGCACACTGAGTGATGTTGCTTCCGGATGTGGATTTGCTTCCGCAAGCAATCAGAATGTCAGAACGTTCAGTAATACAGAGCAGTGCAGTGTCAGAGTGCTTTTTGGCAGAGCAGAGTTGTCAGAACTACTTTTCAGAGATAAAGTAAAGTCAACCCTGCTGAGCATTAATGGAGCATTTAATGGGCAAACGATAACTTGGGATAACCGACTATATTCAAACGGCTATCCCACCTACGAAGAGTGAGAATACTTGAAGACTATATAAACAAGCTCACCTTCATTTATGAAGACAACTTTGACATCTTGGAGAAATCTAGAGTGAGAAACTGAGAATATCCTTCAAGCATTCAAAGCTGCCCAGAAAAGCGAGAGAGCATTTAACACATTGAGAGTTCTTTTCATCTACCTATCTTGTACTCTTTGTAGTTAAGTCTCTTCATTTATTAAGAGCATTTATTGTACTTAAGTGTGTAACATTATTCGTTCTTAGAGAGAACTAAGTTTTAGAAAATCCTTTATTTGTAAAGGTTGAACCCTTGCAGGTTGTAAGGGGGAGTTAGTCAGCAAGGTTGCAAGTGAACCTGGTGTAAAACTTGTGGTTGTAAGGTTGCAAGTGATCCCGTTCTAAAACTTGCGGTTGTAAAGGTTCCAGGTGAACCCGTTTGTAAAACCTGGGGATAGTGGAACTCAACCTGGGTGGTTGAGAACTGGACGTAGGTTAGGTAGACCGAACCAGTATAAATCCTTGTGTTTTTATTGTTTGATTTTATTTGGTAGCACAATTCACCCCCCCTCTTGTGCATCCACTCCTTTCATTTGGTATCAGAGCGGGTCTTTCTGACTTGATTCCAACGAATCTAGAAAGAAAAGATCGAGTAATGGATGCAGATCATTCCTTGCCCGATGTTGCTATTCAGTCAAACAAGCCTCCTGGCTTTGATGGTTACAACTATCCATTCTGGAAGTTCAGAATGGAGACCTACATCAAATCCTGTGACATTCTCTCTGGGATGTGATCGAGCATGGGAATCACGTCCCTCTAGATGATGAAGGTCTTGCAAAGCAGCGATCCAGATTCACCAATGAAGATTATGCTCTAGTACAGCTAAACTACAGGGCCATGCACTACATTCAATGCGCCCTGAGCCCGAAGGAGTTTCATAGGATTAGCCACCACAAAACAGCAAAAGATATGTGGGAGGCTCTTGAGGCTGCTCATTCCGGAACCAAGGGAGTGAAAGCAAGACGGGTCGAGATGCTGGTTGAGGAGTTCCAAAAATTTGCTATGCTTAGTTCAACTGAGCCAATCAGAGAGCTGGAGCTCAGGTTCACCCATCTTATTAACAACTTGGCCTCTTTGAGAAAGGACATTCCTGAGAGAGAACAGCTAAGGCCAAGAACCTTGCTCTTGTTGCTTCCAGCAAGGATAGGAATGATGATAATGATGATGATGAGGATGATGAGGAGGACATAGATGATGAGGAGATGACTATGATGGTAAGAAAGTTCAGAAAGTTCTTCAAGAAGAAAGGAGACTTTCAGAAAGGTGAATCTAGCCACAAGAAAGAATATAAGAAGGAAAGGGCCCCAGTGTGTTTTGAATGTAAGAAGCCTGGTCACTTCAAGGCTGAGTGCCCAAGCCTGTAGAGAGCAAAAGGGAAGGACAAAAGGAAAGCATTTGTGTCCTCTATCTGGGTGAATAGTTCTGACGAGGAAGCAAGTGATGAGGAAGATGTTGCCAACCTCTGTCTCGTTGCCAGAGAAGATGATGAGGAAGCGTCCTCAGAATTTGACCCCATCCAGGACAGTGAGGTAACCTTTCCTGAACTACAAGAAGCTTATAATGATGTCCATAAGGAATTTTTCCGTTTATGTAAAGCCTATAAAGTGTTAAGAATTAAAAAGGAATCACTTGAGTCCAAGGTGGACTCATTGAGTGAAGAGCTAGCGGAAGCCAGAAAGCTTCCGGCAGCGGATGGCAAGGGTTCTCCCCAAGCAGAAGTCAATGCCACAACATTAGAGAGCTGCCCTAACTGCAGTAAAATCTCAAATGAGAGAGATAGACTGCAACATGCCCTGCAGAAGTTTACTAATGGATCTGAAATGTTAAACATTATTTTAATGAATCAGAGGGCATATAGGGACAAGACTGGATTAGGCTACAAACCTAAAGGGAAAAAGTGGGTGGAACCAAAAGTGAAGCCTTACTTAAAATTCTTTCATAAAGCCACTGATCACAGCTCCACACCTTTTAGCTTCTGTAATTATTGTAACAAGAAGGGACATTCTACGTCCACCTGTAATGCTAAGAAGCATGGAGCCAACAGCTCTTATAAGTGGGTCCCAAAAGGAACCAAGGCGACAAAGGATCCTCCCCCAAGAAAAGAAACTAAGGGAGGACAGGGATCCAGAGCCTGGAAACAATCCTCAAGGAAAGTCCAAGAGCTTAGAGCCCAACTAGGCCAGAGACACAGATTAATCATAAGCCCAAGGTCAAGACCAACACTGGACCAAGGGTACTGGGAACTAATGACAGAGGACCCAATAAAGGTTGGGTACCTAAGCTTGTCTGATTCTTGCAGGTGTGTCTCAAAGCATCCAAGAACAGAAAATGGTACATTGATAGCGGATGCTCGAGACATATGACTGGAGACCGAGACAAATTCAAATCCTTGGTGATCAAAGATGGAGCCACAGTAACCTTTGGAGGAAATCAGAGTGGAAAGATCACTGGAGTTGGAGAAGTTGGACCAGTTAAAGACGTCTATCTGGTGGATGGTCTCTGTCACAACTTACTGAGCGTGAGCCAGAGCACTGACAAAGGAAATTGAGTAATCTTTGATTCACATGAGTGCATGATAATAGACAAGCATGATCTGAACCTAGATAAGGCCAACCTAAAATGCAAACTTAAGGCCAATAGAAATGGAAACCTATACACTCTAGATTTATGTCAACAACTAGATGCAAAATGTTTAATATCTAGTGAAGAGAATAGTTGGCTTTGGCATAAAAGGCTAGCACATGTTAACTTTACCCAACTTGACATGCTGATTAAGAAAGAGCTAGCCATAGGGATTCCATCTTTTAAGGTTAAGCATGACTATATATGTGAATCCTGCCAACGTGGGAAGCAAACAAAGTCCTCGTTTAAAGCCAAGAAGAGAGTCTCCACCAGCAGGCCCTTGGAACTAATCCACATGGATTTGGTTGGGCGGCCAGCAAGAGTGAAGAGCTTGGGTGGAAACCTTTATGCTCTAGTTGTGGTGGATGACTATTTTAGGTTTACTATGACAATGTTTCTTGCCTCTAAGCAAGATGCTTTTGATGCCTTTGTTGTCCTGGCTAAGAAAGTGCAGAATGAGAGAGATCTCAAGATCGCTGCCATAAGGACAGACCATGGAGGAGAGTTTGAGAATCACAGTTTCTCAGAGCTGTGTGAGCAGAATGGCATTGATCACAACTTCTCAGCTCCCAGAACTCCTCAGCAAAAGGGTGTG
Organism: Mimosa pudica; assembly: GCA_029929735.1. Lineage (NCBI taxonomy): Eukaryota > Viridiplantae > Streptophyta > Magnoliopsida > Fabales > Fabaceae > Mimosa > Mimosa pudica. Next base: position 4,559,697 of record JAKELP010000017.1, on the reverse strand, counting down.
GTCGAGAGGAAGAACAGGGTTCTGACTGAGATGGCCAGGAGCATGCTCAATGAGAAAGAGGTTTCTCAAGTGTTCTGGGCGGACGCTATGAGCATTGCTTGCTACATATCTAACAGAGCCTATGTTCGCAAGGGCTTGGACAAGACTCCCTATGAGCTGTACAAAGGCAGAAAGCCCAACATCAGCCACCTCAGAATCTTTGGATCAAAATGCTATGTGCATAACAATGGAAAGGTAAATCTGGGTAAGTTTGATCCAAAAGCTGATATAGGTGTATTCATAGGGTATTCTCTTAGGAGTAAGGCTTATAGAGTATACAACATGAGAACTAGAACTATAGAAGAATCAATGCATGTTGTATTAGATGAAAATCCTACATGGGAACAATCCACAGAAGATGATGGGATACTAAACTTTCAAAAACCACCATCATCTTCACCAAAAGAAACACCAGCAAGCAATCCCAAGGAAGAAGATGAACCCAGTGATGAACCTAGAGTGCAGACGGTGCCTGATGAGGTACAGTTGCCAACAGCTAGGAGACATCACAGGGATCATTCTCTTGATCAAGTGCTTGGTGATGTTTCTTCTGGTGTCAGAACCAGAAGGCAGGTTCAAAATGAAGTTGAGTTTGGAGCCTTCTTATCTCAGATCGAACCAACTTCAGTTGAACAAGCTCTTGAGGACTGTGATTGGATTATTGCCATGCAGGAAGAGCTTAATCAGTTTGAAAGAAGCCAAGTATGGGAACTAGTCCCAAGGCCGTCTCATCAATCCATAGTTGGGACCAAATGGGTCTTTAAGAACAAACTGGATGAGACTGGTCAGATAACAAGAAACAAAGCCATATTGGTAGCCAAAGGGTATAACCAAGAAGAAGGCATAGACTATGAGGAAATTTTTGCTCCAGTCGCAAGACTTGAAGCAATAAGGATTCTTCTAGCCTTTGCATCCATGAAAGGTTTTAAATTATATCAAATGGATGTAAAGAGTGCATTTCTTAATGGCTATATTAAAGAAGAGGTCTATGTTGAACAACCTCCTGGCTTGGAGGATCACAAACATCCTAAACATGTGTATAGGCTAAAGAAAGCTTTGTATGGCCTGAAACAAGCTCCTCGAGCTTGGTATGAGAGACTCAGCAGCTTTTTGCTGGGCAAGGGTTTCTCAAGAGGCAAACTAGATAATACACTGTTTATTCTGCACAAAGATAGAAACATGCTAATTGTCCAGATTTATGTCGATGATATTATTTTTGGGGCAACTAATGAAAAACTTTGTGAAGAATTTTCTAAGACTATGCAGGGAGAATTTGAGATGTCAATGATGGGAGAACTAACGTTCTTCCTAGGCCTGCAAATTAAGCAAAAGAAGGATGGCATTTTCATCTCCCAAACTAAGTATTGCAGAGAGCTCCTCAAGAAGTTTGGGATGGATGAGTGCAAGGAGTATGATACTCCCATGAGCACCACTGCCGCACTCGATGCTGATGTAAAGGGAAAATCAGTCAGCCTGCCCATGTACAGGGGAATGATAGGTTCCCTGCTGTATTTAACGGCAAGCAGGCCTGACATTCAATTTAATGTAGGCATGTGTGCTAGATTTCAAGCCAACCCCAAGAAGTCACATCTAACTTGTGTTAAACGTATTTTAAGATACCTTAAGGGAACACAAGAACTTGGTCTTTGGTATCCCAGAGGTAACCAAGAGTTCTTGTGGGCTTATTCTGATGCTGACCATGCAGGTTATAAAACTGATAGGAAGAGCACCAGTGGACAATGCGCCTTCCTTGGTGGTTGTCTGGTCTCTTGGGCTAGCAAGAAGCAAACATGCGTGTCTTTATCATCCACAGAGGCAGAGTACATTGCTGCCGCAAGCTGTTGTGCCCAAGTGCTGTGGCTGAAGAATCAACTAAGGGATCTTGGCATGGAGTTCCCTGAGGCTCCCATCCTTTGTGACAACACAAGCACCATCAGCCTTGCCAAGAATCCTGTTCAGCACACAAGGACAAAGCACATTGACGTCAGACATCACTTCATCAGAGATCATGTTCAGAAGAAGGATGTCAAGGTGCAGTTTGTCCCCACTCAGCATCAGCTTGCGGATATCTTCACCAAGCCTCTGGGGTTGATCAATTTACCTTTATAAGAGGTGATTTGGGAATGGTAAACCCAAATGAAGTTTAATTCTTCAAAATAAACCTGTGCTTAATTGATTAAAACCTGCAACTATACTAACTTAGGCATCGGAGTGCCAATCTTTAGTTTTGCAGGTCCCCAATGTTAAATCTTAAGTAAGTCCAACCGGAAGCAAAACCACTTCCAGATGATCTTTTGCTGAAGCAGGGTGATGACTCAAAACAACCGGGAGCGCAAGTATCGGGTAAAAGACACGTCACTTCACCAAACGTTCCATCTTCCCCCATGGGAAGTTGTGCCCCCCTCTGGCAGTGTGAAGAGCCACGTGTCAAAAGGTGGGCCGTTCCAATTAAATGTTTACGTTACCCCATGAACAAACGCATGTTTTCAATGTAGAGTCATTATGTGCATTACATCGGTTGTGACATTGCATAAATAGGAACCAACAGTCATTTTTCCTTTTCACTTTTCACTTGCACAAATTTCTTTCACCCAAAACTCTCTGAAGCCATTCATCGCATTATTCATCTTGTTCTTCATATTCATCCTGTTCATCTTCATCTTCATCTTCTTCTTCTACACCTCTTCGCATTTCATCTCATTTAAACCTTAAACCCACACAAAATGGCCGGCTCACATGAATCTAACCCCAACATTGAGATTGCCACTACTTCCAAGAAATCGAAGTCAAAATCTGGGCATTCTGGGCATTCGCGTTCTGGGAAATCTAGGAAATCTCAAGAACAGCAAGAACATTCGAGGCGTTCTGGGCAACATCATGAACAACACTCTAAGAAAAAGGGGACGAAGAGAGTTCAGTTCGGCGAGGAACCCTCATCTAAGAGGCAGCGGGTAGAGGAGGATGATCCACTCGTATACAGAGATGGACCATTGGAGGCTGTTTCTGGGAAATTTGAGAATGCAAAGCCCTACTTCACCTATGGAATGTTCGTCGACCTGGACAAAATTGAAGAACTAGGGTTTGTGCACTTGAGGGTATATCTCCAGAAGTATATGTGCTGGCTGGGGATCAACAATGAGTATAACATCAACGTGCTGAGGGTGTTCTGCCAGTCGCTCACAACCAAAGCCAAGTACAGGATGGTGAATGGGAAAGAAACCATCCGCAGAGTCAATTTCAAGGCCACAGTGAGAGGGAGGGACATAAGTTTCAATTGGCGAGATATCAACGCCTTGCTCGGGGTCACTGAGGAAGATATGAACGAGTGGCTACACCCTGAGAAACTCAGCCAGGAGGAGCTTGAGAAAGTTTATGACACCAAGGGAAAGAAGGTGTCTGGCATGTCTGACTCCAACCGGGTACTCCAATACATCTACTCCCGGATGATGACTCACAAAGGGGGAAACTTCAACGAGTTCACTCAGCTTGACAACCCCTGGCTCCCCAGATTCCTCACCCAGCAGTTGATTAACCCTGGGCAGTTGATTAGTTTGGAGCTGCACAGGTGGATTGACAACAAGAAGTCTGGCAATCTTCCCTACCCAACTGTCATCGCCTTCCTCCTGGAAAAATTCCTGATCAAATCCACTGAGGAGGGTGAAAATGTTAAGTGCTTGCCCGTCAGCGCAGTGAACATCAGCAAGATGGGGATTAAGTACAATAAGAAGGCGAAGGCCACTCGCTCTGGATCACAGGCAGGCAGTGCCTCTCATACCACGGCTCCTTCAGTTTCTGGCGCGGGAGATCAAGAGGTTGATTCTCATCCTGGCCCAAGCCGTGCTCCAAGGGTATCTGCTGCTCAAAAGAGTCTAGTGAATGAGCTCAGAGAAGAGCTCCTGTTCAAGCTGCCCGATCCCTTGATGGCCCCTCTGCGAGCAGAGTTTGGAGAGCGACTTCAGCGGCTGGAGGATCGGATCGATGAGGTGGATACCAAGCTGGACCTCATCCTTGCCATACTTGTACCTGGCACCTCAAACCCTCCCTCATCTAATTCTCCACCGAATAACCCTCCTCCACCACCCCCACCAAATAACCCACCTCGACCACCTCCACAGAATGATCCACCTCCACCTTCACCCAGAAATGACCATCAAATCCCTGACCCTGACAATTCCACTCACCATCTCCACACAACACCCCTCAACATTCCCCCAACCACTCACAATCCACCAACCCAACCCATTCCAACCAACTGGCCGAGCACCTTGGCTTCCACACTTCCATTCACCCCTACCTACCCCTTCGATGGCCTATTCACAGATCCCTCCTGGTTCCCTAGCCCCACTCCTTCACCAGAAAACTCACCCTCTTCCTCACCTGAAACCTCACCACCCAGAGCATTTGGCCCTGATCCTCCACCTTCTACTTTCTCCAATCCTTCCTGCGTGGCCCTCGCCCTTCTTGATGATGCCAAAAGGGGGAGAAAAATCCTAACTCAACCCTCTTTATGGCTAGATGAGGATATAGCTGCTGCCCTCCGTCGAGCCATGGATCTTCAGAGATTGGGTAGTGCTGAACGTCTTATCCATGGGGAAGCCATCCGATTTATGCAACAGCAGCGTTCAGATGAGCAAAGGTCAAAATGGGCAATGGTATTGGTTGAGCAACCTGATGAAATCCCACAGCCTGAGCCTGAACCTGAGCCAGAGCCTTCATCTCCTGAGCCTCCTCCCTCTGTGCCTGGCCGAAACATAATTGAAGAGATTATGATGAAGTATGGGTTGAAGAGGCAAAACAATCCACCTATTGTGATAGCCAAGTCAATCCCTCCTTCTAAGTCAACCTCTGCTCCTCCTCCAGCAATCTCTTCTTCTGAGCCAACCTCTGCTCCTCCTCCTCCTCCTCAGGTGGTCAGATACAGCAGATCAAGGAAGAAGTCATGTGTCAAAAAGGGTGCTAGTACTGCTGAATCTTCTGAGAGTGAAGAGGAACCTCGTGGTCGCTCTGAGGATCATGAGTCAGAAACGGCATCTGAGCCCCAGTCCTCCACCCAAGTGCCTCCAGAAGAAATTCCTCCACTTGTGGAAGTTAAGTTGGAGGTGGAAGATATGACTCCCGAAGAATTTGAGCGCTTTGGTTACACTGATAGACTCACACAAGAGCAATTCTTCATTCTGGATGCTGAGAGGGCTAAGGCTCAAAGGAAAGGGAAAGGCAAGGTAAAGGGAAAAGGGAAAGCAAGTTCAAGTCAGGCTGATGACCCCAACTATCCAGTGTGGAATGTCAAGGTCAAAGTCATCCATTATCCCTATGGATCCATGCCTATCTCTGACGCGCCTTTTGGAGAATTTGCTGGGCTTACTGAAGTCAGTGACCTGAAGAGGGCTATTGATGCATCCCTTGAGTCAGAGAGACTGAGAAAGGCCAGAGCCGAGGCAGAGCTTCAAGAATTGCTTGCTCATATTGACCAAAGTGAAAAGGATGCTCAGCTGGCTAAGTTGGAAGAGGAGAGTAGACAGAAACAGTTAGAAAGGGAGAGGAAAAAGAGACATCAACTTTGAACCCAAACCCCAAACCCCTCATGCATTTAACTTAGAATTTTTCTTTTCATATTTTTCATGCATAGCTCAACTTGCACAGTTTTGATTACTTGTAAATTTTAACTTTTGTTATACATATCTGACTTGTAATCTTTTGCTCATCAATGATATTTGTCTTTAGTTCTTTGTGCCTTATCTGATTATTACTTTTAATTCTTTCATATGAACTTAATTGGATAACTTAGTTTGTCATCATCAAAAAGGGGGAGAATGTTAGAATCTTAAGTTTTGATGAAGAGTAAAATATGAAAGAACAAGTTAAACACTTAGACAAAATTAGGTTAAAATAGAACCACAAGTAAGAGTACACCGGATGTGGATTTACTTCCGGATGGATTAGGACTAGCGCTCGCGGATGAACGTCTCATCCCCCAGCGGAAGCAAGTGAGTCACCTAAGTCATAACTCGGTCTAGAAGCATTAGATGTTTAAAACCTTTGAGACTAAGTTAAGATGCAACCTGATGTGGATTTGCTTCCGAATGCTTTGAGACTAGCGCTGGCTGTTGGCCTAGGTAACACTGAGCGTCAGTGAGTATAACACAAAGCCACACTCAACGTCCAGTAGGATTGCTTCCGGATGTGGAATTGCTTCCGAAAGTAAGTAAGCTCCCTTAGACTAAGTAAACTCCCACTGCATGTGACTATGTGCTATTGTTGCTAGACTAACGTTCAAGTGCAGCACACTGAGTGATGTTGCTTCCAGATGTGGATTTGCTTCCGCAAGCTATCAGAATGTCAGAACGTTCAATAATGCAGAGCAGTGCAGTGTCAGAGTCCTTTTTGGCAGAGCAAAGTTGTCAGAACTACTTTTCAGAGATAAAGCAAAGTCAACCCTGTTGAGCATTAATGGAGCATTTAATGGGCAAACGGTAACTTGGGATAAACGACTATATTCAAACGGCTATCCCACCTACCAAGAGTGAGAATACTTGAAGACTATATAAACAAGCTCACCTTCATTTATGAAGACATTTTTAACATCTTGGAGAAATCTAGAGTGAGAAACTGAGAATATCCTTCAAGCATTCAAAGCTGCCCAGAAAAGCGAGAGAGCATTTAACACATTGAGAGTTCTTTTCATCTACCTATCTTGTATTCTTTGTAGTTAAGTCTCTTCATTTATTAAGAGCATTTATTGTACTTAAGTGTGTAACATTATTCGTTCTTAGAGAGAACTAAGTTTTAGAAAATCCTTTATTTGTAAAGGTTGAACCCTTGCAGGTTGTAAGGGGGAGTTAGTCAGCAAGGTTGCAAGTGAACCTGGTGTAAAACTTGTGGTTGTAAGGTTGCAAGTGATCCCGTTCTAAAACTTGCGGTTGTAAAGGTTCCAGGTGAACCCGTTTGTAAAACCTGGGGATAGTGGAACTCAACCTGGGTGGTTGAGAACTGGTCGTAGGTCAGGTAGACCAAACCAGTATAAATCCTTGTGTTTCTACTGTTTGATTTTATTTGGTAGCACATTTCACCCCCACCTCTTGTGCATCCACTCCTTTCACAATTATTTTCTAAGTTAAGATAGTGATCGAAGTATCGATCAAAAACAACTTCTATCACTATTTGAAGTAGAACTGATTTAAGAAGTGGTAAGAACACCTTCGATCACATAGAGTAATCGAATGAATAAGCAAAACTGATAGTAATCAGAGTATCGAGTAATTGATATTGTTATGCTTTTAACCCATGATCTAAGTGTGCATTGAACAATCGAAGAAGAGTAATCACTCTCTGATCGAAGTTGCGACCAGAAAGCAAATCAAATACAAAAGTACACTGTCATACTCAGAATTCTTTTTCAGAAGACGTTAGACACATTCTTCCGTCATATATGCACTCAAGGCAACTTCTCTCCCAAAAATAGGCAAAGTCTACTGATAAAGTTTGAAGCTGCATTTAATGTTCTTCCTCTTTCTCAAGCAACATGGGAAACTCTTGTACATAACATTAATTGTGCTCAATGGATACAAGTCTTCTTCAACATGCTTCTAACAGCTATATCCTCTCATGAAAACTATAAATAGGCCGAAGAATTTATTGCTCCTCATCGAACAAGTACCTACTCTGTGAAAAATCTTAAAGAGCATTCAAGTCTTCTGTGCGATCATTCAAGCTTAAGTGATTAACATTATCTATTCATCTTAGTGAATTTACTTCTGTTATAAATCCTCTTCTGTTTGAGGTTGTTCAAAGCTTGGGGCTTTGGAACAGGGTTAGCACCTTACGGGTAGTAAGGGGGAGTGTTAGAGAGTCTCTATACAATGTAAAGGTTCTCAGGTGAACCCGTTGTTAAAACCTTATATTAGTGAAACCCAACGAGGAGTTGGAGAACTGAACGTAGGCAAGTGGTTGGCCGAACCAGTATAAAATCTCGTGTGTTCAGTTTTTTTTATTTGTACAAGTTTTTAAAAGCACAATTCACCCCTCATCTTGTGCATTTTCTTGCGTTTTCAATACCCCTAGAGACTTAATTAATATAATTTTTGAAAATGTAAGTCCCAAGGGTATTTTAGTATTTTCAAGTAGCTCATTGGCCAAAATGAACAATTTTTATGTTTCTTTTACTAGAATGAACTCTTTTATTGTTCTTTGGCTAGAATGAGCCTTTCGAAATTACTTATTAGTCAAAATGATATTTGATCCTTTTTTATATAATACTCCCTCCGGTCTTAAATATAAGATGTAACACCTATCAAAATCATATACAATTTATAATTAAAAATATATGTTTACACTCCAAAATAGATTTTTTTTAAAAAAAACAAAGTAAAACATTAAAGGTTGAGGTCAATGACAAAATAAATATAAAATAAACGTGCTTACTCCTCAAGTGTCTTCCTTTGCTTATTATTAGATCTTTCACCTAAAAATGTTAATAATGGGGTGAGATCGACATCTCAGTAACTACCGAAATCTCCTAACATACACCAGCAACTCATTTACAATTATAATACAAATATTTATACTCAACAAAATAGTTTATAGTCTCCAATTACGCACATATTACATTACTCAAACATAAACAAAAATAATTTACTCATGAAATTAAAGAATGTATAATGCATGCCTCCCTTATACCGCCTCCACCCTTATTCCGCTGACAGGAGCCATAGGCTAACACATAGTTCAAACAGAAACACATCCAATTAACTAGATTGTTCCAAGCTCACCATTACTTGAGATGTACCCTGCCAAAGGTACAGAGCTCAAGCATGGACTATGGCTCCCCTCCTTAGAACGAATGTAAGGAGGTGTCACATGTCCCATAACTTCTTGAAATCTCTGGCAAAAAGGAAAACATAGAAGAGAGGGTTCTGACAAAGTGCCACTCACTGTGCACCGAGTGATGGCTTACCATGTGATAATACAATAATTCTCCATACAATCTTCTCTAATCCTAACCCATCACCATGAATGCAAATTCCATAGCCATAATATCAATCTCAGAAACCAGTATATACAATTCCAACTTATTATACCATAACATCCTCACAAAATAAATAATCATTCTTCTAAAGGATCCAACTACCAAGTTAATTATAACAAGACACATAAGCATGCTTGAAAAGAAACAAACTAGAACACATTTCACATAATATAAATGGAAAACAAGCATGCTTAAAAAGACTAAAGTAATATTCAATTATAACAATACACATAAGCATGCTTGAAAAGTAACAAACTATAACACAATCCATATAGATAGAAGGCAGGCATGCTTGGAAAGACTAAAGTAGTATTCATACAACTAATTTGATATATTATTCTAAATATAAGGTTAACATTTATCTTACATATTCCAGTCAAGTCATAATTATTTATAAAATAATTATATACAAATTGCTAGCATACAGCAGAATTTTCCGGAGTTACCTGTTAGTTACTCCTTAGAATCATACAATAACAACTCTCCGAAGCTCTTAAGTGAGTCTACAATATCACCAACATAACATCTATTAATATATGACTCAACACTACCTAGCTAAAAGGTATTCTAATATAGCTATACCATATACCCCATAAACACACATACATTTATTTTATTCTAGGACTGAATATTATTAAATATTCCCTTTTTATTAAATATTTTTTTAGGCAATACATTCCTGAGCAATTGAAAGCATACCATTTTCGGTCAACAAAAGAAAGCATAATATTGGAAGGAACATAAGTCAAATTTGTTGATGATATATATAAAAGAGAGAGGAATGAATTATTGGAAAGAATTTTGTATATACACTATGTTTGGAAACTTAAAGAGAAAATCACGTAGGCAATAAGAGTGAAAGTGGAAAGTAGTAAATTATATAACACATTTGATGATAATGAGTTTAATATAATATAATATAATATATAATTTCAATTCCAATAATTAAATAAAGAAAGTTAAGAAATACATGGAATAAAAATAAATGGGGTATTGAGATTTAAAAATAATTATGAATAGATGGAAATTTGTTGAATTAGAAAGTGGGTATAAATAAATAATATACACAAGCTATTATTTTGCTATTGATAACAAGGGAAAAGGAAGTGAATTAATATTATAAGTAAAATAACAATTTGATCTACACATGTGCATTACAGTGAAATCAAATCAGGACTAGAAAACTTGTATATGCACGTAAAACGATGGCAATTGAAGGAATGAGAGTTGTTTGAATAGAAACTATGGCTTATGTTTTTTTTTTTAAAAAAAATAAGTGATTCAATACTTGCAGAGAAAACGAAAATGCATAAGTGGACTCTTGTTGGCTTGGATTTTTTTTTGAAATACTTTATATTCATACACACACGCGCACATCACATGAAAATGGAGGATATGACAAGTCACAACTCTTTATACTCACATTGTACATAAGGGCAAGGTAGGAAAATTGTAAATGGTTAATTTTAATAAAATAACGTGCAAAGTAAAAGAAAGCTAACAAGATGTAGAAGAGGCAATATGATTGAGAGGTACCTATGGGCTATGGCGGCTAGTGTTGTTGACACATGTGCATGTTTGTGATAGGGAGCATCAGAGATAGTGTACATGTGTGTTGGGAGAGAGGGAAAAGAAAATGATCTTGTGTAGCGCAAATGTTGATGTGGTGAAAAATTAGGTGAGAGTAAAAGAGGATTTATATAGAAAAGGGTTTAGGTTCTTCAATTGGGCTTTACATACATAATTGGGCTTCCTTTAATAATTTTATTTTAAACCTAGACATCTTGATTCATATATTTAAGTCTCTTTCATTTAAAGTTTATTCTCATAATGTAAAAGAAATCTACAAATAATATTTTAAGCATTAAAACAACTTTTTATTATTTCTTTATAGCATATTTTTAAATAATAATTTAAAATCTCTCAAAGACAATTTATTTCTAAGTCTTAAAAATATGGGATGTTACATAAATAATTAACTCCACACATGCAACTATCTTTCATATGTTTTGTTAAAAAATATGTATTTTGATGATTGAATTCTGATATTAAGGAGTAATAATAGAGATTGAATTATGATGAATGAATTAAAAAAATATTAAAAATTGTGATTGTGAATGATTGATAATGGGATGAAGATTGAAATTGAATGCACAAGAACCAAAGAAGAAATCTCTGGTCAGTTTTGGTTTGGTTGGTGTTCTCATTTTTTATCACCTTACCTTACCTTAGCCTCTCAAACCTCAGACTGCTCGTCGTATACACCAAACAACATCGTTAACAACAAATAGACGAGCAATCATCATATCATATCATGGCTATGGCTAGCTTGGCCAGACGAAAGGCCTACCTTGTGTCCCATGAGACCTTGAGGTATTCCCTCTCGCTGGCTTCTTTCTCGCGTGGATTCGCCTCGGCATCCGACGAGAACGACGTGGTGGTGATTGGCGGCGGCCCTGGGGGGTACGTGGCAGCCATTAAGGCCGCCCAGCTTGGCCTCAAAACCACCTGTATTGAAAAACGTGGCACCCTCGGCGGCACTTGCCTCAACGTTGGATGCATTCCTTCCAAGGTATTTTTCCTTTTTTTCATCAATTTCAATTTCATTCTTCACCTTCCTTTCATTGCAATATTAGGCCTTTGTTTCTTTTAGAGAAATTAGGAATTCAAATTAATCACCACTTTTTTGTTTTGGAGAGATTAAGGATGCAAAATACTAATTTAATTAATTATGACATATTTGATACTCCCTCCGTTCCCGTTCCTAAATATAAGACCTAGATAACTTTTTTTTGAAAAGATTAAGGTTGCGAAATAGGTTATTAAATGATGACATATTTGATATCTTTTTAAATTATCCATTAGCTTATAGGTAAAATAAACTAGTTTAAGAGAAAAAATTAGGTAAATCAATTTATAATTAACTTATTTTTTGCTTTTTTTAGGATTTTCCAATTGGTTAGTTTTATCTCAGAATGTTGGATGATTCAATTTTTTCATCAGATATTTATCTAAGCTTTGTATATGATATCATTATTGCAAGAATGAGTTGACCACATATATCCTCATACCGAGATTTGGATATTTAGTCATTAGGCACTGCAGGCATTGGAGCATAATCGGCATCCTAGAGATTATTGAATAAACATGACCCCTCTAGATCTTTCTCCGCTTACTTCAGAATCTAAGTTGTAACCATTTACAGGCTAGTAGCTTACATAATTTGTCATGCCAAATAATTTTGCATCCATTGACTTACTTGTTTTGAAGTTTTAGCAAATTTATTTTTCCAACAGTAAAATTGTGTTCTGTAAACTTTTCCATCTTCTTTGATAAACCTTAAGTGGAAGGTGCATGTTTGAAAAGAATTGTGGGTAAATTCTTAATTTTACACAATATTCTGATAATTGGTGCTTTGTTTTATGGTATAATTCAGGCACTGCTGCATTCTTCACATATGTACCATGAGGCAAAACATTCATTTGCCAACCATGGAGTGAAAGTCAAATCTGTTGAGGTAGATTTGCCAGCCATGATGGCTCAGAAAGATAAAGCTGTGTCTAATCTTACTCGTGGTATTGAAGGTTTATTCAAGAAAAACAAGGTAACCTATGTGAAAGGATATGGAAAATTTAATTCCCCAACCGAAGTATCTGTTGATACCATTGATGGTGGGAGTACTGTTGTAAAAGGCAAGAACATCATAATTGCTACTGGTTCTGATGTGAAATCTCTGCCTGGCGTCCCCATCGATGAAAAGAAAATTGTGTCATCAACTGGTGCTCTTGCTTTGTCGAAAATCCCCAAGAAACTTGTGGTCATTGGAGCAGGCTATATTGGGCTGGAAATGGGATCAGTATGGGGCCGACTTGGCTCTGAGGTAACTGTTGTTGAGTTTGCCTCAGATATTGTTCCAACCATGGATGCTGAAGTTCGAAAGCAGTTTCAGCGTTCTCTCGAGAAGCAAGGAATGAAATTCAAGCTGAAAACCAAGGTGGTAGGAGTGGACACTTCAGGGGATGGTGTGAAGCTGACAGTTGAACCGTCTGCTGGAGGTGACCAGAGCATTATTGAAGCAGATGTTGTTCTTGTATCTGCTGGTAGGACTCCATTCACAGCTGGACTTGGGTTGGACAAGATAGGAGTTGAAACTGACAAGGTTGGGCGTATTTTAGTCAATGAAAAATTTATGTCAAACGTGCCTGGAGTTTATGCAATTGGAGATGTAATTCCAGGTCCAATGTTAGCTCATAAAGCAGAAGAGGATGGGGTAGCTTGTGTAGAGTACATCGCAGGCAAGGTTGGCCATGTTGATTATGACAAGGTCCCAGGGGTTGTGTATACACACCCTGAGGTTGCATACGTTGGGCAGACGGAAGAGCAGGTGAAAGCGCTTGGCGTTGCATATCGTGTGGGGAAGTTCCCTTTCATGGCTAATAGTAGGGCTAAGGCAATTGATGATGCAGAAGGACTGGTAAAGATATTGGCTGAAAAGGAGACAGACAAGATTTTGGGAGTGCATATTATGGCACCCAATGCAGGAGAGCTCATTCACGAAGCAGCCATAGCCTTGCAGTATGGTGCATCGAGTGAAGACATAGCACGTGTTTGCCACGCTCATCCAACAATGAGCGAGGCTGTGAAAGAAGCTGCAATGGCCACTTTTGACAAGCCCATTCACATTTGATCATCTTGTAACTTGGTTTCCATTTTGCCCCATACCTTGTGTTCCAGGCTGATTCAGGTGTTAAAGTCCTGATTGGCTCTTCATTTGCTCATATTGGCAATAATTTTCTGATTTTCAAAATAACAGGAGTATCTGTGTTTATTTATCTCCTCTTAATACAATATTTTTCTGACTGCCTATGTGCACTAGCTTTACATGAGGGTGGCATATCCGAGGGCAACCTTCATCTGGAACTGTAGAAATTGACTGGCAAAACCAAAATATTTGTTTGACCTGGTTGATCTGGAGATGATTATTCAGATAAGTTTGCAACGAGATTTTGTAGGGAAAGGGAAATGGAGAAGTTATTGATATTTTCTTTTGAAAGATTTTTCTATTAGTTTTCCCCCTGAGATATTAGGATTAACTTTTATGGTCCACAAAGACTAATATTGCTCTGTACTGTCACTTAAAATTAGAATTTAAAAAGTTCACATTTAGCATTCATGACGGCTGGGAATTGAACTCAACTACGGAAATAAGAGTTTATATCATCCACACCAACCCAAATTGATACACCAAAAACTCTGTAATTGAAGGTATGAGAATTGAGACAGTTGGGTTCTTTCGGTCTCACATATCATTGCTCGTGATGTTGTCTCTCTTATTCGTCCTTTTAGTTTACTTTCTATTTCTTTGCTTTCAGACGATAATTTTACAGCATTTCCTTTTCTTTTTTAGGATGTTGTTAAAACTATGTAGTCCTTCTTAATTAATATCATTGTCTTTTTATCAAAAAAAAAAAGAAGGTATGAGAATTGAGGATTTATACCTTGAACCAAGATACTAGTAAATATTTACTCTGTACTATCACTTGAAATTAAAATTTACAAGTTTTTATTTAGCATTCCGTTACATATCTTGCCAAAGGCTGATCAGGACCTCTAATCAGTGGGAGCAGAAAAAAAATTCTATTACATTGTTATATTTCATAAAAAAGATAAAAATATAATACCTACATTGAGCTCTTTTAAAATGATCAAGACAACCAAAATCTGAACTCTTATAATGGGAGTAGTTTCTAAAATCTTATTAAGAACACGCCATTAATCATTAGCAAACACATTAGACATTAATATTTTAATTTGTATGGCCATCTCGAAAAAATTAGATGTTATGTAACATTCTTTTTCACATTGCAAGGCTAAGAAAGCAATTAGATATGAAGATTTTATGTCACACACTTGTTTTTAAAGTCGGAAAGAGGCATTTATCTATCCTCAGCCATACAGAATACCATCTACAGATATGAACTCAGGGTTCCCAGGGAAGGTAAAGACATTTTTTGCTTTGGATAAAAGGAACAGTATGAGATCATGCCAATGTGCGGGGGCATTTCCACTGAATCATATACTGTAATTCATAGTTCCATGAAGCAGCCAATAAATATATATACGAAATTGTCAGAAAAAATGGTTGGGGCGGATTAACATTCCTGGCATTCCTTCCAAAGATGCAATAATCCAAATCATATAATACGTTATTTAAGAACATTTAGCACTCTCAGACCTGATCAAATGCATATGATCTTCACCAAAATGATCAAAGGTCATTTGAAGCTAGAACGAATTTTCTATAGTTGATGCCACCTCTTGTGAGTGGGCAGTCTCACTTCGAAGCATCTGGGTACCATTTCATCATAAAGAAAACCAGGACAAGGATTAGGATCAATCATGGAACTTAAGGTCGCCCCTCAAAAATCAACTTCCAGCCATATCCATCCCAAATCCTTAAGCAGTAACTCCAGGCATTCTTCAATCATCTGGGTCCTCTCGCATGTCAGTCCGCCTCCTTGATTGCAATGCCAGGCGTGCATCTCTCTCTCGTTCAAACTCCCGATAATCTGCTCGCTGCAAGAAGGAGACCCTATCTAGATATTGGTTTGAACTCTTCTTGTAAGCATCAAGCTCATCTTCCAGTCCCTTATTTTCTTCCTTGTATTCTCCCCAGTCCATCTTGGTTTTATCAAGTACACTGAGCTTCTGTTTTTTCTTAATCTGTTCAAGCATAGCATCCACAGCAGAAGCTGCAGGAGCTTTCATTCTTTCTATCGCCTCCTTTGAATCAGCATCTACAAGCTTTTTAACTTCAATTTCTTTACCAGCAAAGTCTCGAACTTCCGTAATCTGTCCAAGGAAAGAAACAGAAAGGAATTGACATAGATATGGCTTACATATAGATGGCATGCATGGCACTCAATGGCATTGGCCATCTTATGATTCGAAGAAAAATGCAATTATAACATACCAACAAATACCCAAACTTATACCATATCAAACAAAAGAAGAGTTCCTTATTCTAATTTCTAAGAGAGATATTGCAACCAAAATGTGCAAACTAAGTTAGATCTATGTCAAATGTGAATCATCGCCTGATATAATTCAGGCATTACCACATGCACCTTTTCTCTGTTTCTTTCTTTCCTTTTTTGATGAACATTGCAAAGCCTACATCTCATTTAGCCACATTAATGAGCATTGATTCCAATAAATACTATCTTTAGACCCAAAAAAACACAGGAGACCTGAAGGAATGCTTACCGCAATTTTCCCTCTGCCAGATGCAGCATTGGCAGCATCATCTTTAACTGCTGCCAGAGCAGCAGCTGCAATTTTCTTTGCTTCATCGCTCATATTGTTCTCCATAGTGTCCGTTCCCTTCTGCAATGCATCTTGCCTAAGGGATTCTGTTGCCTTTGGCGCCATACCCAAAACAGACATCCAATTCTATGAACACAAACATTACGTGAAGAGAAATCAAACTCTTGGGCAAAAAATCAATAAGCAGAAGTCAAGCCCAAGTTAATATTGAGGGGAAGAAATAGTGGCAAAAGGAAGAACTTACAGGAGATTTCTTCTTCACAGTCTTCTTGGTAGCGGAATTATGCTTGCTCACAATACTTCTAAGAGTGTTGCTAGATACTCCTTTGTTCATGTTTTGCCACATGGCATCAACTTGGGTCTTTATTTCTGGCAATACAAAGAGCATAATAACACATTTATTCACAACCACAAATGTCAATTCCTTAATGAAAGTATACAACACAGAAGAACAGCATCACATTGATAAAATATGGAAGTTAAAAATAAAATGCCCAAAAATCTCACCAGTCTCTTCCTGTTTACCCTCCAATATCGACTCAGGATCAGAAGAAATGACATCCTTCCCATTGATATTATCTGAAACACGAAATGTGAATCATCATCCAAAGCATTATAGCTAATATTCCTCTTTCCGATTTACTACATATAAGGTTTGAACATAAGACTCTTAACTAACCATAATCCTCATAGTGGCCTCTAATTCTAGCTTAGAATACTTAATAACAAAGAAGATACCAAAACTAACCATTGAAAACATTCAATAAGAATACTTCTTAAGCTAATAAATCACATATTTTCACTATTGGCCAAAAAAAAATCACATATTTTCACAGAAAGACTATCTTAAAACACTTGCATTGTCTAAGATTATAATGCCACAAGCCAAAAAGGCCATCCATTATATAGTCCACCCAGTTCTAGTCCCACTTAGTGAGAGTGTTGTGGAAGGAATACACTACTACTAGGCACCTTAACCTCTGTTTTTTGCACAGTGGCTGATTCGAACCCACAACCTCATACTCACACGGCAAGCGAGCTTACCGTTGAGCTAAGCCAGCCTTTCAAAAAGGCCATCCATCATAAATAAACAAAATCAAATTCTTGTAACACTGTCTTCCATTTCATTTTACAAGACAAAGACATTGTAATTATAAATTATAAATAGTTAATAGAGTACAGCAGATTCAAAAGGCTAGGAACGCACCGTTTTGCATGATATTCCCAACTTTAGTTACTAAATATAAGATCACTTTATTTTCTATTCGGTGTCGAGTAGTTTGACCAAATTACCCCTGTATTATACTCCTTAGCCACCTCACTCAATTCTCTCTCCCAACCACTCCCTCCCTGCAAAAAGCATCACATCTAAAAAACGATCTCGAGGAATAAAAAAAAAACAGGGAAGATAAGATGTGTGTGGAAAAAGTGAGCGACCTTATTATTTTTAGGGTTAGAGAAATAGTGAGGCAACAATGCAATTGAAGAGAGTAAAGAGGAAGAGGAAGAGGAAGAGGAAGAGGCGGAGAAACGGAGGAGGAAACGCACTGGACGGCGTCGGAGAGATTGATTGGAAGTTGCTGCTGTTGATGGCGGCGCTCAGGTAGAAGTTGAGGTTGTTTTTGTGAGAGTAAACAAACAAAGCAAGTCCAAAATCACTGAGCCCACTAAGGTTTAGTGTATTCGGCCCGGCCCATCAATATAGTCCGTCCACTAAGGTAGAAGTTGTTAGCTAAATCACTAGCCTTAAGTCCTTATTCAAGTTTCTACTCTACATTTATAAATGGTTTTTAGATTTCTCTCATCTTTTTCTCTTCCTGATAAGAATTAAACGAGGTAGAAATTAGAGAACAATTATTAGTAACCTTTTAGAGGATTTATATTAATATCTATAAACAAATATTTTAAAAAAAGTTGACTTGTAATAAAAAATAAAGTGGGGTTAAAATACAAAAATACACATGTGATTATGGTTAAGGTGCAAAAATATTTGTGTGATTTTTTAGAGCAAAAGTAACCATAATATTTCAAAACATGGCAAAAATACTCATAACATGGTAAAAACCAATGAATTAAAACCCAAACCGGACCGGCAGGTGGGACCTGGAAAACCGGCAACCGGTGACAAGGCCGGTCCGGAAGGGATATGACTCGGCCAGGGAATCCAACCGGAATATTCCGGTTGAACTCGGCCGGGTGAACCGTAAACCAGCGCCCGGAACCGTGACCCGGCTTATTTAGAAAAAAAAACCAACTCAGATCCGCTTTCTCTTTCTGCACGACGGACGGACGTTGACGGCGAGATGTGAATGTGCAGCTTCAGTTGCTTCCCTCGTCTGATCTATATATGACTATGTGTGCAGTGAGTTTAGATTGTGCTGCTGCTTCGCTTTTCTTTTTCCCCTCTCGTGTGTGTTTAGATTTGCCGCCGCC
Source organism: Mimosa pudica (assembly GCA_029929735.1). Lineage (NCBI taxonomy): Eukaryota > Viridiplantae > Streptophyta > Magnoliopsida > Fabales > Fabaceae > Mimosa > Mimosa pudica. The sequence continues at coordinate 4,540,877 of JAKELP010000017.1, read as the reverse complement.
GTTTATGTGCTCTGTTTATCCTTTGCAATTAGGTCTGCCAAGAGCCCAAAAGATTCTTTCCAGTTTCCAAAACGCACCGCTTCTTGTTTCTTTCTCTCTTTAATCTAATAATAATAATAATGATGATGATATAGTTCCTTTAATTTTCAGTTCTCCCTTCCACGTGTCTGACCCATTCTGCACTAGCTAAATGCCTAAATCCATTCCTTCATTTACTTTTCTAGTTTTTGATCAAAAAAAATTTACTTTTCTAGTTTTCTTTTAATTTAAAATCTGGACACAAAGGAAATTAAGGAATTATAATGCAAATATATTCTTTACTTTACTTTCTTGTTTTAAATAATGAAGTCCTAAACAATATTTCACATTAAAGTTTTTTAAATTTTCAGTAAATCTATTTATTTATATTTGGATATTATATTTTTTAATTATTTTAATGTGGCCGGTTGAACCACTGGTTGACCCTCGGTTGAACCTTTAACCCTTAACCCTCCACCTTAGCCGGGTTGACCTCCGGTTTGGGTTTCAATACCTTGGTAAAAACACACATGTGGTTATAGTTAAGGTGCAAAAATACTGATGTGATTTTTTTTAGAACAGAAGTAACCATAACATTGCAAAACATGGCAAAACTACTCTTTTGAAATGTTATGGGTATTTTGTCTTTGTTTTGAAATGATATGTTTATTTTTCGCTCCAGAAAATATCAAAGGAGTATTTTTGCAGTTTTGCACCCCAACCACAATTATATGGGTATTTTTCACCTTAGCCTAAACAAGTGATACTACTTTTTTTTATTTTAGCTTAGCCTACTTACATTGTCGGGCTACGGTTGCAACTTTTATAAAATGGCCCATAAAAAAGGCGTTGTCTTATTAGGACTGGAAATCAATAGCTATGCACTTGGCCCAAAAGAAAGCTAGCATCCACTGTGTATATAAATTATAATTATAAAATTAAAAAAATCCTTCATAGCTTAAAAAAATTAAACGGTTTGATATTTTTATCAAATAAACGAAGTAATAAGTCAAGTAAAATAAGTACATATGTTATTCAATTTTTATTAGTGCTCGAGTTACTGCTCTTGTAGATAATAAAAATTTAGAGAAACCTTCAAAGTTACACTATCCCAAATCATTTATTTTTTTTGTTAATCACCGCCCTGTTTAATAAGGATTCGAGGGGTATGAGTGTTTTTTTTATTTTAGCTTAGCCTACTTACATTGTCGGGCTACAGTTGCAACTTTTATAAAATGGCCCATAAAAAAGGCCATGTCTTATTAGGACTGGAAATCAATAGCTATGCACCTGGCCCAAAAGAAAGCTAGCATCCACTGTGTATATAAATTATAATTATAAAATTAAAAAAATCTTTCATTGCATAAAAAAATTAAACGGTTTGATATTTTTATCAAATAAACGAAGTAATAAGTCAAGTAAAATAAGTACATATATTATTCAATTTTTATTAGTGCTCGAGTTACTGCTCTTGTAGATAATAAAAATTTAGAGAAACCTTCAAAGTTACACTATCCCAAATCATTTATTTTTTTTGTTAATCACCGCCCGGTTTAATAAGGATTCGAGGGGTATGAGTGTTTTTTTTATTTTAGCTTAGCCTACTTACATTGTCGGGCTACGGTTGCAACTTTTATAAAATGGCCCATAAAAAAGGCGATGTCTTATTAGGACTGGAAATCAATAGCTATGCACCTGGCCCAAAAGAAAGCTAGCATCCACTGTGTATATAAATTATAATTATAAAATTAAAAAAATCTTTCATAGCATAAAAAAATTAAACGGTTTGATATTTTTATCAAATAAACGAAGTAATAAGTCAAGTAAAATAAGTACATATATTATTCAATGTTTATTAGTGCTCGAGTTACTGCTCTTGTAGATAATAAAAATTTAGAGAAACCTTCAAAGTTACACTATCCCAAATCATTTATTTTTTTTTTTTGTTAATCACCGCCCGGTTTAATAAGGACTCGAGGGGTAGGAGTGTTGCCTACATAGGCAAGGTTGTCCCCTCTTCCAATGAGAGCGCTTCCCGGGAATCGAACACGCGTTCTCATCCTTACGGGGATTGCAACTCACTTACCAGTTCAACCAACTACCCATTGGTCTATCCCAAATCATTTAACATTTTGTAGTTTTGAGCAATTTTTCTGAGATTTTGCAAAAACTTAATGCTAAAATAATCATTCTAATCAAACTCGGGAATATTGATATCTATATAGAGAATACAATATTCCAAATAAATATACAAGAAATGTAATTAATAAGTTACTCTCTTTAAATAATGTTGATTACTATATCATGAACCTCTTTAGATGTCTAATACAAAATTAATTACAAAAACAAATCAAAAAATGTATTAGAAAATTTAAAAATAATTCTTCCTTCTACTTGTTTTTATATAGGTTACTGTAATTAGATGTAGTGAACGCAAAAGCAATGAGCATGGTATTTTAAATTATGGACTTTTTCAGATTGTTAAATACTCCCTCCGGTCCCTAATGTAAGAGCCCAAAATTTGAATGGTTTTGGTCCTTAATGTAAGAGCTCACCTAATATTCTCTCCTCATTTAATGTATTTTTTCTTACTTTACCCCTAACTCTCTTTCATATTTATTAATGCTTATGTATTTCTCTCTCTTAAAAGTACCATAATAAATATGGGCAATTTTGGAAATGAAGCATTAACTTCAGACACCCAACTAACATTCACATGTTTTCTTAAGAAGTGTTTTTTTTATGGCTAGCTCTTACATAGGGACCGGAGGGAGTAATTATGAGTCACTATCTTAGTTTAATGCATTGGACAAGAAAACCAAACTCCCTAAATTCCGGTGAGATTTGGTATTGACCACCTTTTTGAAGACTATCATGTGCACGTCATTGAAATGAAAATAATTACCTTTTGGAGGATCACTGCATTATCTACTTTATGAACTACAGCTAATTCTGCCTTTTGGTTGGTGTTATAATAATCTAAGGCACAAGAGTAAAAAATACATAGAACATGAGAAAAATCACATTGATTGATGAAGTCCTTCGTAAGTCAATTAATCGCAACCAAATTATGTTGAAGTCTTAAAGGACTTATGTTATATTAATAGTTTCAATATAACTCCATTTTTTGTTGAACATTGTCCGCAATAGCAAGTCCTTGAGTTGCTAACGATGTTTTTAAAGAGTTATATTGGGAGCTTAAAGAACTTTTAATGACTATTGAATTGTCAATTGCAAACCATTTGAAGAGTGATTCTAGCTCCTTCGATTAACACATCTTGGAGGTGGGAAAAGGAGAATAGAATGATTCTATTCATATGTGACAATTTGCTTCGTGGAATCAATCATATTTTCATTTCCTATGCCCACTAGCTTTCTTTTAGGGCCCGACCCACTCAATAGATATGTCACGTGACCCGAATGACATGTCCTACCCAATCTTGATCTCAGGCCAAATAGGATCGGGCCGGGTATCATGCCGAAAATGTCGGCAAAAAATTTTCAGGGCAGAACGTCAGGCATATAGGTGGTCTGGTCTTGTCTGTCATTTGTGAAGCCCTCACTGAAATGATAATTTAGGCAATAGTAATAGGGCAAAAGCGCTAATTTAAAAATTAACTATTTCAGTTTGGGCAAAAATAATAAATGATTGTTTCGCGGTGCATAAATAATATATAACTTTGTGACCCGATGCAAAAATAATAAAACCGGTCCTGGATGTTAATTTGTAGTTATGTGGAACCTTTCTGATATTATTTTCAAAGTGAAAAATACATTTTTACCCCTCCCAATTAAAACCTTGCTGATACTAGTTAGCATGGAAAGATGAAGGACGGAAGGAAGAATGGTTGAATTTTAATTGTGAGGGGGTAAAAAGGTATTTTTACTTTAGAAAATAATATCAGAAAAGTTCCACAAAACTACAAATTAACATTTAGTACCGGCTTTATTATTTTTGCACTGGGTCACAAAGTTGGTTATTATTTACGCACCGCAAAACAGTCATTTATTTTTTTTGCCCAAAATGAAATAGTTAATTATTAGATCAGCACTTTTGCCCATAATAATAATATATGTAAACAATGTTATCTCTTGTGTCCATATTTCACCTTATTGCGAGATAGGCTATGTATGAGTATGTTTGAGGCAAACGAGGAAGGAATAATGAATATTCTTTTGTCATTACACGAGAGATGCCAAAATCTTTCTCTCTCTCAATAATATTATACTATCCCACTAATATGCTGGTAGAAAAGTTATATTACTTTGTCATTAATTCTATATTCTTTTCATGTTAACCCTAACGTTTGGCGCCAAAAGGAGACATTATATTGGTCCATATCTATGAAGGGAAAATATTATATGGAGTACTATATACCATTAACATAGTGTTTTAGCACCTCGAGGAGCATGCATTGATAATACAATGTCTTAGAAGTGTTTAAGACGCAAATGTAGAATTGTGATCAAATAAGTGTTGATTAAATTAAAATAATAGAAAATAATTAACTCTCGTAATTTTAAAAGAATTAGTACTCCCTCTGATCCTAAATATAAGACCTAGTTAACTTTTTTGGAAAATCCTAAAAAAGCAAAATAAGTTAATTAATTATAAATTGATTTACCTAATTTTTTTCCCTTAGACTAGTTTATTTTACTTAAAAACTAATGGATAATCTAAAAATATACCAAATGTGTCATGATTTAATAGTCTATTTCGCAACTTTAACCTCTCCAAAAAAGTCAACTAGGTCTTATATTTAGGACTGGAGGTAGTATGAAAGATAAGGAAAAAGATGTAGAAATTATCTTTTTATATCCTTGTTGTACATTTTAAGGTTTTATATATATCAAATGGTAATCAACGTCTTTTAGAATCCATTATCAGACATCCAAACAATCAATTATTTAAGATGTGAGATTTGTGATGTATATCTTTTTTAGATTAATTACCAAAAAGATATACATGTGAAGTTTTCAATCCTCTTTCTCCGAAGTATTAAAAAAGAGTTTTCAATCAATCCCATTAATATTATTTTCATATAATTTATGACTTCAACTATATCATTAAATATTCTAGACTAATCGCACAATCAACCTCTATGAATAATTTTAATAGCCAATGAATCATCGAATACACATAACAACTAATGATAAAAAAACCAAAATCAACAAGTAACTAATGTATGTACAACTAACCCTGCACAATTCACAGGTACAGGATATGTTGATTTTCAAAATGGTATTTTATAAATATGAAATATATATATATATATATATATATATATATATATATATATATATATATATATTATTAACAAATGTATTTGATGTAAGGTTTATATTTATTGAAAAAAACGAATTGAATAAAGTTGTGGAAGATGATTTATAATATCATATTTCATATCCTATATTAAACAAAAAATGAACACATAAAAATGAATCAAGTTAAGAAGGCTTTGTCTTAAAACAAAACTATGAAAGAAATACATAGGTTGTTTTAAGATTTTTGTACATTTTAAAATGCCTCTATGAAAACAATATTTGTTGTAACATTTGAACACTTGTTAGAATCAAGAATGATAATTTTCAAATCATTAACATAACAACATATAGTTGACCATGAGAAAAAACAGGGTTTGGCGAGAATAACTCAACATTCGTCATTGATTGTTCTTGGCTCTTACTGATAGTCATTGCAAAAGAAATAATAACAAAAAATTATCTTCTACTCATTTTGAAAAGGAAACTTTGAATCAAAAGAGTTCATATACATCCAGTAAATGAAGACCTCTTAAGTGAAGACCTCTTGACTAATACTCGTGTTCTTCAAAGCAATCGCCTTGATTAAATGTTTACCTAAAAATGTTGTCTAAATTCTTGTGCCATTACAAAAACCTGAAACTTGATATATATTTCTAATTAGCATTATGGGCACACCTACCTTAAATACAAGTCCATGGCGTGGTATTCTAGAGCGCTTAACAATGTTAAGGGATTTCATGTAAAATATTTTGGAAAATGAATTATTGTCCATATTTGTCTTGCATATTAATCTAAGCTAAAATATTCAACTGAATCTCCAAGAATCAAGGACAATATATGTACTCATTGATCTGGTTAACAACATCTGTCGTGGGAGCTAATATTGCCCTATTTGTTAGACACCTTGAATTTGATAGTCTACCATTTAGGCTAGGGTACATTGACATGTTAGTTGAAAGAATTGGATTACCAAAGTCTTTAATAAGTAGTTCATTAGAAATTTCAATGTGTGAAAAGCCATTACGAGACTTTCCTATCTCACTGTCAGAACTTATAGAAGCCAATCTGAGAATTATTTGGTCTATTTTATATGTTGAACTTCAATCTCATGCTTTTTGTTAGGTGCAATTTGCACTCTGCTCATAGATGTGCTGAGTTGATAGTAGCATCAACTATAGTAACCTTGTCCCTTGTTAGTATTATTAAAATTATTTGTCTAAAGTCACTACCTAAAACGACACGTTTTCCACCAAAAAGTAAGTAACATTTCATGATATATAACTCTCAAAGTGTGATCGAAAGTCTCGATGCTAAGATGATAATTAGGCCCACTCCTCGTAAGGATCGAAACATAAGTTTGATTGGAAAGACATTTATAGGTAGAAGAGTTAATTCATTAACTGTGGGGCTACATTCTTAGAAACTATATGAGTGAGGTCCCAAGGGACTGTATTTTAATATCTCCAATAGTGAGACTTTTCTTATATTATGTCATTTATAAGAACTTGTAATTAATTTCCTTAATTTTCAAAGTAGGATTCCTCTTATTTTCAAAGTAGAGTTCCTGCCATCATATCACAACTATACAAAACATTGTTTATTTGACAAATACATGAAACTAAGGTTTTGAGCCCTAAATCTAGGTCTTAGAACGAGGGTAGAAAAACTCTTACCTTATTTAAAATATTTTCTTTCTCTTAAAACTCAAGTTTCAATTAAGTAAGATAAACATTGAGAACTTTTTTATAATAGTTTTTTTGCATTAAAACCTAGGTTTTGGGTAGAAAAGTAGGTTTTGTCAAAAACTATTTTGTAAATATTTTTCAAAAATTATTTTCTATGATCTATTCTCCATAAAAATTCTTTTAGTTTTTTTTCTAAAAAACTATTTTCCAAAAGTTATATCCAAAATAAAATATGGATAGTCCTTGTGGAAATGGCCTTAATTATTTGATATACTATTGATTAGCCTGGAATTTCACTCCCAAAATGGTGGTTATGAACTTGTGATGATGATGGTTGATCAATGGCAATAAATATTGCTTCTTGAATAAGGTGGCGGATGTAAATCAATAGCATTAACGATTTGTTATTTAAATCAGTAATAGTAATAAGAAAGTCTTGTATTAGTATTTGATAAAACCAATAAGAAAATCTTGTATGAATATTGAGAGGGTCAAACTAATATACCAAATCACATAATTTAATATAGCTCCTCATTTTAGCTCCTCATTTCAGTTCAAAAAAAATATAGCTCCTCATTTTAGCCATTAATTTTTAGATTTGTTTTAATTTCTCTAAATTATGAATATAAAAATAATTACTGAAAAATATCAAAAAAACTTTTTTTTTTGGTGAAACTAAAGCATATTTTCAAAATAATTTCATAATTTTAAAATCACACATCCTAATTGGATATAACGTTGTCACATTTTAAGTGAAGGTTGAGTGGAAATGAAAAATAAAATTAACCCAATTCTTAAATTTTAATAGTTTATACGTATGTGGGTTTTAAAAAATTATAGAAACTCTAAATAAGGGACAAACATCGCAGTTTTAAAACAATTAGTACTTCATACAAACCTATGTTTGTATAGATACGTTTCAACGGGATAGATTAAAATTAGGGTTACTTTTAAGGTAAAAATAGACCTTTTAATTTTAATAATGATTTGTATATAGTGATAGTGTCACGTTAGGATTAGTCAATCAAAAACATAGTATCTAACAATCATTATTAACATTCTAAGGGTAAATTTACTACATTTTGAAAGGGAAAATTCCAAATAAGTCCCTCTGAATACCCAAAAGGACAGGTGAGGAACTTAAACTTCCAAAAGGACCATGAAGGAACCAGCACCTATCTGTCATTTTAAAATTTTGTGAAAAGACAAAATTGCCCCATCCTAAAACACAAATTGCGAGAAGAGGGTGAGTGTTAGGGTGGGTTTAGGGTGGGGTAGGAATTTATGTTTTAGGATGGGGGCAATTTTGTCTTTTCGCAAAATTTTAAAATGACACATAGGTGCTGGTTCTTTTATGGTCCTTTTGGAAGTTTAGGTTCCTCACTTGTCTTTTTGAGTATTCGGAGGGATTTATTTGGGATTTTTCCTTTTTGAAAACTTTCGACGCAAAAATACTTCAATTTAGATATAATGTTTATGATTTAAAATGGTTATTTATTAGTAAAATTCACAAAGTAAATTTTACAACTTTTTTATGCAAGGAAACAGAGAATAATAAAAAAATGTCTTCAACCTTTTTTCAGAGAAAAAGAGAGAGGAATAAAAGGCGCACATAGATAATGGAGAAAATGATTAAGAATATATAGCAAAAATAAAAGCCCTTTATATTCTGTTGGTTGTACATTATCTAAAGTTTTTCACACTTGAGTTCAAGTAAAGTTGAAATTATAAAAGCTCTTTATAAGTAGGACATTCGCACTTCAGCTTGCTAACCGCGTTAGTTGGTTTTGCTGTTTTGTTTGGTCCGAAAATGTGTTCAAAGAAAAAAAGTCGAAATTAGAATGTAAAATCATAAAGTTGAATTGTAAATTTGCAAAAGATATGTTTTCTTAATAAACACATGTTGAAAATAATGGGTTTCACATTCCAGCACAAAATCTCACAAATAGAGTAAATGAGTATAAACAAAATAGACTAATCAATTACTCAAATATTCGATGATTATAAGTTTCTTAAGGTGTCTCTATATTTGGCGATTACTCAAAAATTGTTACTCGTATATTTTCCTTTGAAATTGATTTATAAGGGTCTGTTTGGTTGCCTATGTAAAGTGGCAAAGAATTAGAAAGTTTAGAAAGTAATGGTTTTTGTGTAATTTACATATATCTCGGGCCCACAAGTTTTCTCTCTCTATCTCACACTTTTTTCAGAGAAAAAGAAAGAGGAATAAAATGCGCACATAGATAATGGAGAAAATGATTAAGAATATATAGCAAAAATAAAAGCCCTTTATATTCTGTTGGTTGTACATTATCTAAAGTTTTTCACACTTGAGTTCAAGTAAAGTTGAAATTATAAAAGCTCTTTATAAGTAGGACATTCGCACTTCAGTTTGCCAACCGCGTTAGTTGGTTTTGCTGTTTTGTTTGGTCCGAAAATGTGTTCAAAGAAAAAAAGTCGAAATTAGAATGTAAAATCATAAAGTTGAATTGTAAATTTGCAAAAGATATGTTTTCTTAATAAACACATGTTGAAAATAATGGGTTTCACATTCCAGCCACAAAATCTCACAAATAGAGTAAATGAGTATAAACAAAATAGACTAATCAATTACTCAAATATTCGATGATTATAAGTTTCTTAAGGTGTCTCTATATTTGGCGATTACTCAAAAATTGTTACTCGTATAATTTCCTTTGAAATTGATTTATAAGGGTCTGTTTGGTTGCCTATGTAAAGTGACAAAGAATTAGAAAGTTTAGAAAGTAATGATTTTTGTGTAATTTACGTATATCTCGGACCCACAAGTTTTCTCTCTCTATCTCACACTTTTCTTGGATCCCACGAACTTTATTTTCTCATCATTATCTAATTTACCTCTACTTTCCATTTTCACCCTTTCACTTACCATTTCTTCACTTTCTTTCCTACGACCAAACGTACTCTAATTTCTCAAATTCAAAATTAAGAAGAAAGGAGATGACTTATCATTTCTAGCGATGAACAAAATCTAAATCGAAATTGTAAAGCTAACAGAACCAATTGGTTTTCTCTTTTACGTCTTCGATTTTGGTTTGTATTTTTTGACAAATTTTTCAGTTTAAAGCTGAAAAAAATTATAAAATTTTTTAAAAAGCAAAAACTAAATAATATTTATTTAAAAAAGCCCAAATTACTATAGTATAATACTTCAATAGTCCAAAATACAATTTCTATAATTTTAAACATTTCTTTATTTTCAACATGTTAAATTAATAATTTGATTGCTTTTAATAAGATGCAAAATATGTAATTAATATTAAGATACAATTAATATGTTTTTTCGATTTATTTTATTGAATTTTCACATGAAATAAGTTGCAACAAAAAGGTTAAGAAAAAAAATCTTAAAAAAACAAAAAAATGTTAAAATGAAACAAAAAATGGTACAAAACTACAAATATGCACACTAGTACCAAGCAAGAGACTCAATTTCATAGAAACTAGAAGAATTTATTAATGTCCTCTATTAACAACTAAAATAACTTTCTTTAACAAGTGAAAGAGTTGTCAATTAACCTATCTAATATTAATTCTCAACCTATGTTCAATTATTCCAAAACATATTGACTTTTCCCTTTCAATTTTGGGTTTACTTTTTTTTATTGTTTTCGTTTTCTTTTTCCATTTGGAATGGAAAAATCTTCTACATGTAATTCTAGATTTGAATTTTTTTCGTTAATCACTATCTGGTTTAATCCACACTCGAGTGGTAGGAGTGTTGCTCAATAGGCAAGACTGTCCTCTTCCCAATGAGAGCACTTCCCGGGATTCAAACACTCGTTCTCATCTATATTTGGAATTGTAGCCTGTGCAACGGTGACCATTCCCCAAAATAGACAATTTCAAAAGCAACACATTGAAATGTTACATATCCCACCTATCAACCCAACCAATTACCTATCGGTGTTAGATTTGGAATTTTTTTTTCAGTCAAACGTTTTAAGGCCTGTTTGTTTGCTTGGAAAGTGGAAATGGAAAGTGGAAATGGGAAAATAGAATGATAATTTACATATATACTGGAACCCACAAGTTTTCTTTCTCTATCTCACACTTTTCATGGCCCCACAAACTTTATTTTCTCATCATTATCTAATTTACCTCTACTTTCCATCTTTACCTCTTATCTTCAATTCCCACCTCCAATTCCATTTCTCAATTTCACTCTTAGGTCCGTTTGGTTGTGGGAAAGAAAGTGGAGAATTGGAAAGTGAAAGAGTGAAGTTGGAAAGTAGAAGTAAATTAGGTAATGATGAGAAAGTAAAGTTTGTGGGGCCCAGAAAAAATGTGAGATGGAGAAAGAAAACTTGTGGGTCCCAGGATATATATAAATTACACAAAACCCATTACTTTCCTCACTTTCTAATTCTTTACTACTTTACATTGGCAACCAATCAAACAAGCCATTAGATTTGGATTTAGATTCACCATTTCATGACCTTGCCATAAATTGACTTGATGGATTGAGCCATTGAGTTGATAGCCAAGCCACGAAAAGACGTGGCCTACACACTCATCACGATGCACCCACCCCCACCAGATCCCCCCTCAAAATTCAAATTCATTATTTTCCCTTCTTAGCCCCTCTTCTTTTGGCCAAAAACTTTTGAGTAACCTCCAAAACTTTCAAATTCATTCTTTTCATTTCCCCTTCCCTCCCCTCCCCCCTCTCAACTCACCCCCACTCACTCTTATATATACACACACACACACACACACACACACACACACACACACACATATATATTCTCCACACACTCACACAAACACACAAACACAGACACACACCACCCTTCTGATGGCTCAACTTCCGTGCGACTGCGACGGCCTCTGCATGCTCTGCAAGGCCAAGCCGATAGACGAGGAAAAGCTCACGTGCAAGACATGTGCCTCGCAATGGCACGTCACGTGCCTCGCACGCCCGCCGGAGAGAATGGCCGATACACTCCACTGGGAGTGCCCTGACTGCTCCGATTTCTCCGCCGTTAACGTCGGCGAGGGCGCCGTTAACACTAACGGCTCCGGCGAACTCGTGGCGGCGATTCGCGCCATCGAAGCCGACGAGAGTCTGAACGACGAAGCGAAGGCCAAGAAAAGGCAGAGACTGTTGAGTGGAAAGGCTGTGAATGATTATGAAGATAAAGGAAGTGGTGATTGTGAGAAGAAGAAGGATGTTTTGGAGATTCTTAGTGGGACGTTGAATTGTTCGTTTTGTATGCAGTTACCTGAGAGGCCTGTCACGGTGATTACTTTTTTTTTTTCCTTTTCTTTTTAATCTTTGGTGAATGAATAGTAGAAATGTAGAATAGAATATTAGCTTTTGCCAAAACCTAGGTTTTCGTGTGTAAAAATGACTTCTTTAGGGTTTTTGTTAGTGGTTAAGAAAAAAAGGCTTTTAAAGTTGTTTTTAGTGAACAGTAGATAAAGGGCCAACTCATTCCTAGTGGCTAATTAGTAAATGGCCTTACCACCACTTTTTTATGCAAAGAGGTTGATTGGGATAGGTTTAGATGTTATAATAGAAATAAAATATCTTTTTTGGTCTGTATTGGAAAAAATCTATTTTCAAGTGGAAAAGTGATTTTTTCATTATTTGCTTATGGAAAATAACATGTAAAAAAAGCTCTGAAAGTTGTTTTTGATAATGGATTGTGGAGAATAGTTTGGATGATATGGATAGAAGTGTTTGACTTAGACTTGGGTTTTTTTGCCCCAAATCTATAATGGGTGAGGGTGTTGTGGAAGAGAATTTACTGGGTAGTTTAACCCTAAGACTTGCTTTATGCAAAGTGGCCGATTCGAACTCATGAACTCAGATCCTATAGCAAGTGAACTTAGACCTATTTATTCTTGAAAAGAAGATATTTTGGAAAAGCTAACCTTTATGAAAAAGCTGAGCCGAGTTGTTTGTCTGTACTGATTTGAAACCTTGGTTTGGGGGAAACCTTGATTGAAAAGGCTATTGCCTAACAGACACTAAATTTGTTATAGCTATATGTGTTTTGTTTGATTTTAGTTTTGATTGAGGTTTTTTCTGTATTGTCTTTCATGTTTGATGGATTTTTACTTGCTAATGCTTTCTTGTTACGTTTATTTTGAAGTAAAAATGTTATCTTTAGGGTGTGTAAGGTGTTTTCCTTTCACCTTCATTTGAACTATTTGATAGTGTATATGTGACCAGCATTCAAAGTACCCCTTTAAAGTTTTCCTTTTTTGCTTCATGCTTTGATGTGATTACTTGTATTGCTGGAGAATCTATCTATTCAATATTAATTGTTGATTGATTGGCTGTTAGTCATTGTATTAGAAAACTATTATTACATTTTAATTTAATTCAGGTGAGTGTATCTATTTTAGATATCTTCCTGTTACTTTATCTCAGCATCTTTCATGTCAGCAGGTTCTAATCTTTCAGCACATAGTCTGCCTTTTTTTGAGAATTTTCTTATTTCAAAAGCAATTCTATCTATCTATTCATCCATCCTATTAAAGATAGCATGATTTCTTAAGACTCTTGTGGTCGTCTTTATTTCTTTGCATTCATTAAATTCTTTTATCTTGTGCCATTATACAAAGCAGAATGGTGGTAATTGGCGTACTATAGTAGTTTGATTATACAAGGGAACTAACTCAGTGGCCTTTTTCAGACACCATGTGGCCACAACTTCTGTCTGAAATGCTTTCAGAAATGGATTGCTCAAGGGAAACTAACATGTGCCAAGTGTCGTAGTGCTATCCCTTCCAAAATGGCAAGTCAACCACGTATTAACTCTGCACTTGTTATCGCCATCCGTATGGCAAAAGTATCCAAAAACATAGGTGCGGGAGAAACCTCTAGAGTTTATCATGTTCTTCATAACCAGGATAGACCAGATAAGGCCTATACTACTGAGCGTGCTCAAAAGAGTGGCAAAGCAAATGCTTGCAGTGGAAAGATTTTTGTAACCGTGCCTCAGGATCATTTTGGTCCAATCCCAGCTGAGAATGATCCAGTGAGGAATCAAGGTGTGCTGGTTGGTGAATGTTGGGAAGACAGACTTGAATGCCGGCAATGGGGTGTTCATTTCCCTCATGTTAGTGGTATTGCTGGACAATCAGACTATGGTGCACAGTCAGTTGTTCTTTCTGGTGGTTATATTGATGATGAGGATCACGGAGAGTATTTTCTTTATACTGGAAGGTTTGTAGAAGTTTCTTGCATTGCTTTATTGTCTTTTTTTATTTCCATATTGCTCTGTTTTTAACTGTTTAATCATAAACATGTATGGTTATGCTGTCTTTACCTATGAGTATGGTTTGCATATTCTTGCTAGTCTTGCTTTTGGCTGGCTTCTTTTGTTGTTTGGCTGATGCATGCTCAGCTTTCATTTTGCTTCCATTTAGTTTTCTTGTATTGCCTAATTGCTAAGGTCTCATTTGATTTTGATTCTCTTTGATTTTATGTTTGTTCTGACGCCTAGGCACTTCACATTTTCTTTTTTCCCCTGTTTTATCTTTACTTATTCTTCTTTTTTCTATTCTTTTTACTGATTCTTCTTTCCTTGTTTCTGCTGGATTCTTGTTCACGTTCCTTGTTGCAGTGGTGGTAGAGACTTAAGTGGAAACAAACGAACTAGCAACACACAATCATTTGATCAGACGTTTGAAAAGTATAACAAGGCTTTAAAACTTAGCTGTTTGAAAGGTTATCCAGTTCGAGTTGTAAGGTGAGCATCTACATTCCACAAAATCACTTCTTTGTCCCCCTATCTTTGAAGTTTTATTTTTGAAAAGGTGCACTTGACATGCTTTAGGTTCTTTGTTCAGTCGATATTTATTTGACAGTACAATATGAAGAGATGAGTAGTTAGTTGATTCATTTAGTTAGATGTTGGGTAAAGTTTAGCTGGAAAGTATGTTTTAAGGATGAATGAAGGTTTATTTTTCTGTTACCTATTTTTATTTCTTTAAATTTTCAAAGCATCTTTTTTCAACATGCTTATCTTTTCAAGTTATTACACTAGTGACATTTTGCAATATTTGACTTTTTTATGGTGGATCATGCAAATGGATTTTTCTCTACCACTAACTATATGTGATGTTAAAAAAAGTTTTCATTATTGACATGCTTGATTGGAGTGTGCTTTGCTTGAGAATTTCGAAAATACACTTTGTTGATCCTTAATCCATACTCCTATAGGTCCTTATTATAATGAGGACCAAAAGGGAGTACTCTCTAAGCTTTATGTGTAACCTATTCAATCTAACTGAGCAGATCTCACAAGGAGAAGCGGTCGGCATATGCTCCTGAGAAGGGATTACGATATGACGGTGTTTATCGAATTGAAAAATGTTGGCGGAAACAGGGATTGCAGGTAGATGTGATATTCCTTTATTCCTTTTTTCCGATGCTTTGTGACTTCTTCTCTAAAGGTTTATGCTGAATTAGGGTTTCAAAGTTTGTCGATACCTGTTTGTTAGAGTTGACAATGAACCAGCCCCATGGACAAGGTATGTATTATGTAGCTCACTTAAATGTATTGGTCCAATATGAAATTCCTTTCCTCTACTAAATTATACTTCACATGACATAGTGATGATCATGGAGATCTTCCCCGAGATTTGCCAGTAATTCCTGAGTTGGCCCAGGCAACAGACTTAGTTGAAAGGAATGTGAAACAGAAACCATCATGGGATTTTGATGTGAGTGATATTTTGGGATTGTATTGTACCTCTTCAAATATTCTAAAATTGTTACTCAACGTTACTGTTTTAGAATTAGAGTTTCAGCAAATGTATAATGATTTGATGTTTTTCTTTAGGAGAAAGAATCTTGTTGGAAGTGGAAAATACCTCCACCTCGCAGCAATAAACCTGTTAAAAGTATGGATCCCAATGAGGTAAAAAGGTCTAGGAAGGAAATAAGGAAAGCTCGAAATGTTTCAATCAGGGAAAAATTGCTGAAAGGTATGATTTTAATGCTTTGCTTTTATATTGGTCAACATTATGATCACTACATTTTTAGTTTGTCCCTACTCCTGTCCAATTAAATGGATTATTTTCTATCTGGAATCTTCAGTAATATCATTAAATAAGATCTGTTTTTACTTGTTATGTTTTTTGCATGCAGGATTTGGTTGCCTTATCTGTAAAGAGGTTATGGCTGCTCCTGTGACGACGCCCTGCGCTCATAATTTCTGTAAGTCATGTTTGGAAAATGCATTTGCTGGCAAGTCTTTTGTGAAGGAAAGAAGCAGGGGTGGAAGATCGTTGCGGACTCAAAAGAATGTGATGAAATGCCCGTCATGCCCTACTGATATTTCTGAATTTCTTCAAAACATTCAGGTGAATTATGCAGTTTTTTTTGTCTTAACCAGTACTTTTGTTTTGTTTGATCTCCATGATTGCTTAAATATTAAATATTTGTAAATTGATCTTTAAGTTCCTCTGGTGGCTTGCTTGTATGACAGGTTAATACAGAGTTGCTGGGCCTAATTGAATCATTGAAAACTGAGGCTGAAGAAAAAGGAGAAGGAAGTGAGGATGGAGATGGAGATGGAGATGGAGCAGAGGGAGACAGTGGTGATGCTGGCGCAACAATGGTTGAAGACAAGGATACTTCGGTTGAGAAGCTTAGTGATTCAGCTGAGGAATCTGATGTTAGCAAGCTAGAGCCTAAAATATCCAAGGGTAATTGCAAAAGAAAGAGAGATGATTCCACAAATGTTTCTCCCAAAGCTGGTAAAACCAAAAAGGTTGAGGAGGATGATGGGAATGATTCGCCAGCAAGTCCTCTTCATTTGTCAGCTGATCATTAAACTTTACCAATAGATCCGGCATGTTGCGGACATTTATTTTGCTTTCAGGCACCCTTAGGTAGACAAAACTTTGGTCTATTTGCTTATGCCCATTATAGCCAATGATTCAATCAAATCTCAACATTTGGGGTTTCATCATATATATTGTTATAATCTGTCACATTTAGGTAAATGATTATGCTAGAAAAGCCCAAGAGTTGAGATTTTATTGGAGGATGTGTTGTAATGGAAATAAGCTTTACTAAAACTTTTGATTAATAGTACTCTCAAACCAAAAACTGTATCTTTATTGATGCCTGTGTTCGAGAGTTTATCCAATTACTAGTGATGGTGCCTATTCAAGCTAACAATATCTCAACTTCTAAAGATACTTGTGATGTTTTTAATGCCCTTGGCTGGCTTTTTGATCACCCAAGGAGCATGTCAAATATGATATAACTACATTGGGGGAGGATTTATTGGTGATTAAACTCTGGTCATGTTTAAATGATTGCATGATGCTTCAGTGAATCAACTTCTTCAGATTCATTTGCCTCAGGAAATTTTATTTTAAAATGGTTTGGGGGGATTTTTATCATTTTTTGGTCATCAAATATATTCATTTTTTATTAGGAAGTATATAGATTTTATTAAATTAGAAAATTAGAATACAAAATAAGTCTGTAAAAAAATGCATAGAAAATCTAAACATGGATAGGACATAGGAGTGAGCCGTCGCTGTCGCAAAAATCCTACCATCTTTATCTTTCCTTCATGAGAAATTGTAGGTAGAAAAGAACCGTCACGGTGGAAAACCATTAAATAGTGGTTGTTCAAAAAATCCCAAAGGACCCACACCTCTTATCAGCAATAAACCAATCAAATTGGTTTTCAAAGAAGCTCTATAAGTAGATCTCATAGAAACAAACGTACACACAAAACTAATACATAAGATGAAGATTGAGTAGAAGAAATTTCTCTTGTCGTCGAAACTCTTAAATCAATTTATTTGAAAATAAAAGAAACATAAAAACAGATCAATGAAAGTGACAGACGTCTCCTTCCCTGGCATGAATCGGAGGAGACACCGATGAAAAAAATTGTACGACGACGAGAGAAGAGATCCTACTACCACCCAAAAAGTTTGAGATGAGGGGGAGAGAGGATAGAGCTATCAAATATATTCATTCATTCATAAGAAATTCAGCTTCCTACTCCTGGAGGAATATTATATCAAGAGCAAGTTTGATGGTTATCTAGGTATTTTTTTTTAATTGATGACGTTAAAATTAAATGATTGCTGGCTGTGTTGTGTATATGTTTCTAAATTCTAATGATTGGCACAATAATCTTAATTTGACATTTATTGGAATTTAAATAGGAAATGAATTCAGCATGAGTTGGGAAACTCTGATGCAATGGCAAAATTAATGGGTGAACTTTAATGAAAGATTAATTCATATTTTGAAATGGAAACCGAGTTTAATTAAGTAACTTCATCGAAGGAAGGGATTTAAAGGTAGATTAAGTGATTATTTTTTTTTAAAAAAAAGTTAACATAATTTGATTAATTTCTGCTTTTACATTATCACATCAATCTACTCACATTAAACTACAAGGGAATAATTATTAGCATGGACACTTTGAATTGAATTTATATTGTGAATATGGAGAAACTTGTATTTTGTATATTTTCTTTGATAACAAGTCAAAATGATATTAATAACAACTTAAATATCTACATAGTAGTCTCAAAATGAGGGCTTACAGAAAGGAAAGTAATTAACAAAGCAGACATTAATTTACAATATTTGAAACAAACATGTTGGAATCTAGCTAGGAGACTCGCCACGTCATTGTACTACAGTGTGTCTCCTTGAAAAGCTGCTTTGCATATAGATATTTCAGAATCAATGTGTTTTGATGCATGTAGTTATCTTATCAGAAGTTGTTGAGGTGCCTTCACTATCTGAATGGATGATGGAGTTCCTTGAATCCATATTGTGTTGATAGAGATGGCAATTTGTCTAACCATCTTTATACGGTTGGAGCAGTATCTTCTTAATCCAATCTTTAAACCTTTAAAATCATTTGCTTGTATCCTTACCTACTAATGGAACTATAGGTATTTTGCGAAATTACATTCACAGAAGATATGGAAGAGACATTACTGTGTAGTGCAAACAAAAGACACATGAGATCTGAACATCAAGATGATGTTGATTAAGGATTCAAATGGGATGGCTTCATTTAGGAGTGTCCAGATGAATAGTAGATACTTGACTGGCGGTGATATAGACCACAGACACTTTGAAAATGTGTCTCGTTAGTAATCATGCAGATAAGGAGAAAGGAGCCTCTCTAGCTGTGTATTCGCCATGGCTTGCATTTTTCCAAACAAGTTTGTCTTCTCTGCCTGTGACTGATATTTAAATTTGGAGGATAGATGAAGCTGCAATCTGATCATAAATCTGGTTCATTAGGGGGTGGTTTCATGAAATTGGATCACATACTCCAAGGTCATGCAACAACATACTTTTCTTTGTAAGGTTTCCACCCTCACATGTTTTGTCCTACATCTGCCACCACATTGGTTGAGAGATATTGATCTACCATTGCCCATGAACCATTGGATGTTTGATTTGATGAGATCAGATTTTTGTAGCATTTTATTCCATAGCCATGAAAATTGTAGGGCTTATAAAGATATTGCTATTTTGTCCAGTCAACATACTATAGTTGCTAAGTTTCCCGCAGCAAAGTGTTGGAAGAGTAAGTGAAGATTCTCCAAAGTTGTTTGGAGATGAGGGATTCATTTACCAGGTGTATTAAACAAAAGCCAAGCCCACTATTTTTCTATCCATAAAGAGTGTTTCTTTCTTCTCTAAGTACATGCTATTTGTTTCACCATTCTTTCCCCAAAAGAAATTGATATATCTTACGTCAATAGCATCACGTGTGTACTTGGCTAGGGAGATACAAGTCATGATGTGTATATTAACAGAAGATCGCATTGATTTGATTAATTGAAGCCGAGATACTTGAGATAAGAGTTTTGAGGTTCATGATGAGGTTCTAGCTTCAATTGCCTCAAGCACATGATCATATTCTGATAATAAAAGCACATGATCATAAATTTGCTTCTTGCTTCTGCTCGGATCTATCCATGTTCCAAGGTATTTAATTTCCATCTTTGATGTGAGGGAATTCGCATTGTGGAGGACATATCCATTTTCATTGAGTAAGGGACACTGGGACAAAAGATGAGAGCTGATTGAGTGATTGACTTGTTGACCTGAGATGTAACGGAATTTTCGTAGGCACCGTTTGATAGAGTTGAAACAATCTTTATTGCTTTAAAGAAGAACATAGAGTCGTTTGCATATAACAAGTGAGATAATGGTCTTGCATTAGAGCAAATTCTTATTCTTGTCCACTTTTGTGGTATTTTTAAGTTGGAGATCATACGTGAGAGAACATTGGCTAACAGGATTTAGAGGTAAGGTGACAAAGGGTCACCTTTACTTATGCCTCTAAGTGGGATGATAGGTCTTGACAAATTACCATTATGCATCACCTAGTATTGCACTGTGAAGATACATTGCAATATGAGATTGATCATCTTAGTTGGAGAATCCATGCTTTTCATGATCTCTGAAATGAATTCCCAAGAAACTCTATCAAAAGCCTTAGAGAAAATCCACATTCAAGGCTGCTAATTTCCTTCTTCCTTTTCCTGATGAGTGGATCTGATGCATTAATAATTCCCCTGCTAGTAAAATGTTGTCTGATATGAGTCTGCCTTTCAGAAAAACGCTTTGATTGGGTGAGATGAGATTATGTAAGACGGGTTTCAACCCACTGGCAAGGACCTTTGAAATGGTCTTATAGAAAACATTGCATAGGCTAATTGGTCTTATGTCTTTCATTAAAGATGACTTGTCTATTGATGGGATAAGGGTTATAATTATTGTCTTATTGAAAGATCTTAGAAGGTGTTTTGTTTGCCAGAAAGAACGCACTTACATCTTGTTGTATTAGATTCTAACGCCACTACAACAAAATAGTAAGCTAGTCACGTGGGGTATGTGGCGCATGGGGCAAGAGTGACAAAATCAACTTTGTTTGTCACGTATGACTTCCCCAAACGTGACACAAACTGGAATTGGACTTTCTTTGTGGCGCATGGACATGTTTGTGCGTCACAAACTTGACACAAACGTGACACAAACTTAAATTTAAATTTGGCGCATGGGCTTTCTTTGTGGCGTATGGATCCATACGCCACACATATGACTTCCCAAACATGTTTGTGGCGTATGGATCCATACGCCACAAACATGTTTGGGAAGTCATATGTTTGTGGCGTATGGATCCATATGCTACAAACATATGACTTCCCAAACATGTTTGTGGCGTATGGATTCATGCGCCACACATACCCGTAAAAAATTTAAATTTTTTCCCTCCACTCTTCCCACTTTCTCCCTATATAAACTTCACTTCTCTCACATTTTCTCCTCTCCACTCTCTATTTTTTCCTACTCTCTCCCCACTTTCTTTTCTCCTCTTCCTCTACTCCATTATTTTCCTCCTCTTCACTTCCATTCTTCATATTTAATTTCTCATTTAACTAATTATACTTAATTTTTTTTGCAGGCTCATTATTTAAAATCTTCCACAATCTAAGATATACACTTTATCATTCGTTAATACTTTGTTTTTTTTCTCATTCATTATAATTCAAATTCTTTTATTTCATTATAATACTAGCTTTTAATTATTTTTCCCTCTACTCCCTCTACTTCAAACACTCTCTTTCCTTCTTTCTAATTATTATCTCCTATTTTTTTATTTTTTTAAAACCTGCAGCTTGCCGAGGAAGAAGCTTCCTCGGCAAGCTGCATTTTTTTTTATTTTCACTGCACCTTATGTCGCGCATGGGTTATGCGCGACATGATTTTATTGCATTAAAATTATGTGGCGTATGATACGTGACACAAGTTTGTTACGCCTCGATTTGTGGCGTATGGAGTTATGCGCCACAAAAAAATTTCTTACGCCACATACTTCACAAATTTCACCAATTTCAAACGTGACTAGCACACATTTGTTTTGTAGTGCGCTGTCGATAGAATCTAGCATGGAAGCAATCACAACCAGGTGCACTATCTTTGGGTAGAGAAAATACAATAGCTTTGACTTCCTCCAAAGATACCTAGGAGAGAGAGGATGAGCAATATTCCTTTGACAATGAGGGAATTGGTGTGTTCTGGAGAATTTTGTTGGGTTGAGTCTAGTTGTGATGGTAGTTGTGGAGTTGTTGATGATAAAGTTGGCGTTGCGAAAAAAATATCTGGACATTTTATTGAGCTCCATGAAACATTTTCTATCAGTTTATTCCACATGCTTTGATACTGAAAAAATGAGTAGAATTTTTTGTTCATATATATATATATATATATGATCAATCACATAATTATACTGATTCATTCACTTAGCTTCGAAAACCAATCTTTTTGTCCATAACTTAAAAGTGACGTTAAAAACTACTCCCTCCGGTCCCTAATATAAGAGTCAGCCGCAAAAAAAAACGTCTCTTAAGAAAACATGTGAATGTTAATTGGGTGTCTGAAGTTAATGCTTCTTTTCCAATATTGCTCATATTTATTGTATACTTTTAAGAGAGAGAAATACATAAGCATTAATAAATATGAAAGAGAGTTAGGGGTAAAGTTGGAAAAAATGCATTAAATGAGGAGAGAATCTGAGGTGAGCTCTTATATTAGGGACCAAAACCATTCAAATTTTGAGCTCTTATATTAGGGACCGGAGGGAGTACTAAGAACCTCCGATCCGAAGCACAACATTGAGATGACATAAATGAAAAGCATCATTTTTAGTTCATACTATAACTATTAGGGAATCTTGCAAGTTGGTAAAGATCATATGGACATACATGTGGATGTAGTGAATTTAAAAAATGAAAGCCATATATCATGAACCCATCTATCCTTCTGTAAATTAAATTGAAATAACCAAAGTGACCCTAAATGAAAGTTATTATTATATTAGAATATGAGCATCATTGGTTATTTCAATTAAATTTGCAGAAGGACATATATAATTCTATGACATATGACTGTCCTTTGTTGAATTCGCTGGGATTACATATTTCAAAGTTGTTTTCTAGCACACTTCCTCCGGTCTGTAATATAAGAGTCTAGCTGTCAAAACATGCTTCTTAAGAAAAATGTGAAAGTTAATTAGTTGGGTGTTTGGAGTTAATTTTTTTCAAATATTGTCCGCATTTATTATGATACTTTTAAGAGAGAAAAATACATTAACATTAATAAATATGAAAGAGAGTTAGGGGCAAAGTAGGAAAAACACGTTAAATGAGGAAAAAATGTGAGATGAACTCTTATATTTTGGATCAAAATCATTCAAATTTTGAGCCCTTATATTACCGACCTGAGGGATTATTTCATAGTATTTATTGTGTGACAAACAAAACAATAATCATTGTGACTTATGTCCAATTCCAAAGTATTAATCCTATGCTCACCTTAGAAAGATGCCAGCCGGACCTTCAACACTTTCTATACGATCTTCTCGAGGCAAATGAAAAACACCAACCTTATTTTATGTGGACTTAGCGCACAATATGTAACTATCCACACTCATCGTAAAGGGATATATATAGGTTGATTTCTAGTTACAGCAATTGAGAAGACATCTCTTGAAGTGAGGACGTCTAAATAAACAAATAAACACTTAAATACAAGGTATCTCCCCTAACCAACATTGATATCATCTACAAAAAATCATTCAGGTTCTTTGCCGATTGCTAAAGCTGAAGTTGAACCTCTATATTAAATATATATGTGTATATATAAATATATAAACATAGTAAAATATTAATCCCTCCGGTC
This sequence comes from Mimosa pudica, assembly GCA_029929735.1. NCBI lineage: Eukaryota > Viridiplantae > Streptophyta > Magnoliopsida > Fabales > Fabaceae > Mimosa > Mimosa pudica. Next base: position 4,517,159 of record JAKELP010000017.1, on the reverse strand, counting down.
CCTAATATAAGAGTCAGCCGCCAAAACAACGCTTCTTAAGAAAACATGTGAATGCTAGTTGAGTGTCTGGAGTTAATGCTTCTTTTCCAATATTGCCCATATTTATTGTGATACTTTTAGAGAGAGAAATACATAAGCATTAATTAATATGAAAGATAATTGGGCGAAAAGTTGGAAAAAACACATTAAATGATGAGAGAATGTGAGATGAACTCTTATATTAAGGATCAAAATCATTCAAATTTTAAGCTCTTATATTAGGGACTGGAGGGGGAGTATAACGACACCCTTCTCTCCATTCTATATAAACCCCCACAAACAACACACAATACACACTGATTGATTTAGATAAAGAAAGAAGAGCATTGAAACAGTATCGTTATGGCTGGAGTAACGAAGTTCAACATTTTGGCTGCTTGTTTTGTTGTTATGATTGTAGCAGTGGCTGCTCAATATGGTGGTGATTCAAGCTATGCATCCTCACCTTCTGCTTCTCCAAGAACCTTAAGTTACCCTTCAATTGTCACTGCCTTTCTTCCTTTTATGCTTGCCTATATCTTGCCTTGAAACAGAGGATCTAGCTCATGATGGTGATCAAGATGATTTAATTGGTGCCACATTCTTTGATGAGTTTATCATTGTTTGAACTTTCATTGTGATGTTTTCTATATGTTTCTGTGATTCTTCTCCCCCATATTACTACCTCCGTTCCTAAATATAAGATCACGTTCCTAAATATAAGATCACTTTGGCTAATTTGGAGAGAATAAGGAAGGCTTTCCAATGAATTAGGATTACATGATCTTCCCAAAATACCCCTCACTTAAATTTAAAAGACAAATAGGGATTTGAGAGAGAAGTGAGGAAGCTAAGAAGAAGTATAGGGGTAATTTGGACCAAAATTGAGACAAAATAGAAAGTGATCTTATATTTAGGAACTTATCCACTTCCCCAAAGTGATCTTATATTTAGGAACGGAGGGAGTATTATATTTCAGTGTATGCTTGTCTTTTAAATTTGTTAATCAAATAAAATCTTTGTGGGATCCGGAGTTTGTCTATGTAATAGTACAAATTCTTTATGTTGCTAGTTACTGCTATTTCTACTATCTGCTATGTGATGTAGTAGTTTCTGTAAACTTAACCAAATTTGGTGGTTATAATGACGGGAGATGAACAACATGTTTATTTGGATTTACTTTCGAAAAGTGATAAAAAAGAAAATATTTTGAACAGAATAAATTTTGTAAAAACTGATATTAATAAATTAAAGGCTAAAGTATGTTTTTGGTCCCTTAACTTTGACAAAAGTAATGTTTTGGTCCCTTAACTTTGAAAAGTGTGTTTTTGGTCCCTTTAAATTTATAAAATGTGTGTTTTTGGTCCCTTAAATTAACAGTGTTAATTTACTTGACGGAGAATGATGAATCTGCAAAACTAAACGCCTAATCACCTAAAAAACATTACACGTGGAAACAAACTTCCGCAACACCCAACACGTGGAAACCATCCTTCCCCTTCCTCTTTCTCCTTCCTCACCGTCACCGATCTAAATCTGCCTCCTTCCTTCTGATAAAAAATCTTCCTCCTTCTCTCTTCCTTCTCCTTCCTCGTGTTCACCATCTTCCCCAATATGTCTTCCTTCCCCTTCCTCGTGTTCACCATCTGCCCCTTTTTTGGTTTGCATGCAAACGTGAATGGGGTTGAACAAATTGTGACTTGGATTGCCGGCGGCGATGAACGAGTCGGAGGTTGACCGGATTCTGGAGGCTTGTGAGGCTAACGGGGTTCAGTTCATGGATGGTACCATGTGGATGCACCATCCACGGACAAAAAAGATGAAGGAGGTTTTGAATGATACGCACCGTTTCGGTCAACTTCAATTTGTAAGTTCTTCACACTCAAGAATTGATTAATTACTAATGTGAATTTAATTGGTTTCTTTATTCACTTATGGGTTTTTTTTATGATTTTTGCTATTGTTTTTTTATTGATTTGTTGGGGATGAGTTGGTTTGATGCGCCAAAAATTAATGCAAGAACATGTCAGATTGACATGGTAAGATTTATATAGTATATATAGAAGACGAAAGGAATACAAAATTTGAATTTAAGTTTCATGGGGAACATAGAGAAATAGACAATTAAGGTGTGTTGATATTGAGACTTGTTGACCCATATTTTTTGGGTTTATAAGGGTATAGCTTGGCTGCTTGGATAACCTAAATTTGGGGGTTTCAAGGATTTAAATCAACAGATTCAAATTTATACCATAGAAGGTCCCAAAATTAAGCATCCATATATAGACACTCCTTTATGAACTTTACTTTACGTTTTGAAATGAAGATACATAAAAATAAAGTGCACATGTAAAATGAATCCAAAGTCCAAACTAAACTTGGTTTTCTGTCAAAACATAGTAAAGATAACAAATGCTTTAGATTGTAGCATTTGGTTGGCTTGGTGCCGGATCATTTTGCTGGGTTGGTGTTGCTACGTGAGTTTTGTTTGCCATTGTCATTTCTCCTTTCCTGCTAAATTTTTGTATGAGAGGGGAACTAGGAATTCGCCATTGTGGAACATTCTTCCAAAATGTTTGTGTAGAAGAGTGACTTAAAGTCTCCTACATTGAGACATTTAGCAAAGTCATAATATGTTTTGGACATTATTAACTTTTGTGGTATAGTTTTTCAAATATTTTACCTGTTCCATTCTCATATTCTGCCAAGTCATTGATTCTTGTGTGGATAGTTCATATGATGGGACCTGTATTAAATTTCGTGTCACTACTCAAAGAGTTTACAAATAATAAAAAATTGTGAAACTGAATTTATGGATTTTACCTCACTTGATTGCAAACTTGTTTGTGTGTCTATTTGAATAGGCTGACTGGTGCTTGCATTAGTTTGAGTATCATGGCCCCTAGTGTTTCCTGAATTCTTGCAACTTCTTTTGTTGTGGCCAACAATGCCACAAGTTGAACATTTTGTTGCAATGCCTGATCTACCCAGCTTGGACTGTGTTTTCTTTTCTTCATTTGGATCCTTCTTTCTGGCTTTTGGTGGTCTTCCAATAGGCTTTCTATAACTTGGTGGAAGAATGTCTGAATATTCTGTAGCTATCCATAAGTTGGGGCCATTTGTAGGGAAAATGATATGTTCATAACATGCTTGATATGCCTCTTTCCTATAATAAGTGGGTACATAATCTTCTGGGTTCTTTTTCCACCAATAGATGCAGCTTATGCCATGTCTACATGGGATGCCGGTTAATGACCATTTTCTACAGCTACATTCTTTTTTCTTTAGATCAATTGTAAATCTCTCATGCCCATTATAGACCTCAAACTTTTCTTCCCCTGCCCAAGTAGGTAACCACTTGCCACTATTATTAGCCTCCCTTTCCAATCTCTTTTTAATATTTGGAAGAACAGAACCTTGAAAGCCATTCATCTTTGTTCTATTAGCAGCCCACTTGTTCATAAAATAAGTTCTAATGTCCTCCAACATTGACATAATTGGTTTCTCTCTTGCATCAAGAATGGCCTTGTTAAAAGCTTCATTCATATTGTTTACCAATACATCACACTTAGGTTCAAAAGAAAATCGAGACTTACTCCAAAATCTGGGAGGAATTTTGATGAGATACTTGTATGCATCTTCATCATCCTGTCTAATATCCCTCATCATTCGTTCCCATGCTTGCGGGTATGTAGCTTTGGCTGCGTTCCACATTTTTTCTTTCAATTTTATTCCTGGAAACTTCTTCCTGAAGTTGTTGTATAGGTGCCGAACGCAAAATCGATGGTCTACTCCTTGTAAGAGCTCATCAAAGGTAGGTAAAAGCCCCTACAAATTCATTACAATATTAGTTTATACAATATATGTTTTCAGAGTTGAAGAACAAAAAATTATGAAATTTACCTTTTGCTGGTCTGAAATAAAGGTATAAGATCTGCACCTATTTGTTCCACCAAGGTCTTCAATTAAATTAGATAGAAACCAAGTCCAAGAATCTTTTGTTTCTGCCTCTACAACAGCAATAGCAATAGGGAGCATTTGCTCATTAGGGTCTCTCCCAATTGCAGCAAGTAATTGGCATTTATATGGTCCTTTAAGAAAGCATCCATCCAAACCAATAATTGGTCTACAAGTAAAGAAGCTCTTCTTACAAGCCTCAAAGCATACGTACAGTCTTTCAAATACAGGGAGCATGTTTCTTGATGGCATTTGAGTATCAAGCTCTGGATCATAGTCAGGTGGCCTATTCACTTTTAACAACACTGTAGAATTAGGATCAGACCTTTTTAGCTCATGACAATAATCATACAGCCTTCGAAATTGTTCTTGGAAAGACCCATGAACATGATATAATGCATCTCTCTTTGCAGTTATTGCCACTGACCTTGAGACATTCACATTCCACTTTCTCTTAGACCTTTCAATAATATCTTTTAATCTATACTTAGGATTTTCTTTCACATTTTTCTGAATGCTCCTACTAAGCCATTTGGATTTTAGCAGTTTATTATTGACCTCCCTGCTGCATGTATGTTTGTCATTGATTTTCCTCAACTGCCATGTGTCTTGTCCCTTCAACTTTGCACAATATGCCTCCCAATCACAATTTGTCTTGCACCTTACTCTAACCCTTTCCTTATCATTTTTAATAAACTTTAGCCCTCTTCCAACATGCACAGCATATGTAGATATTGCTTCTTTGAAATCCTCTTTGGTGTTATAAAGTGTTCCTACCTCCCATTTGTATTCGCTCATATTTTTTAACAACTTATGCGTTGGAAACCTATTCATAATATATTCATTTCCTTCATTTTCATCTGCATCTTCTTGCTTATCATCACAAGTTTCTGAATCTTCACTCTCATGATCTTCATATGAATTTTCTTTATGTAGTATTTTGTACTCCTCAATGTCACCTTCATCCACCTCTTCTTCACTATCATTAAATTCAATACTTAAGGCACTGTCTTCATCAGAATTGTTCCCCATCTCTGAGACTAACTTTTGAGTCTATACCTCAAGTTCAAATCGTGCAAGAAAGCAAGAATTTAGAACAATCAAGAATTTGAATCAACTACTAGTTTTAAAACAGTCAAGAATCTGTATGTGGAAAATCAGTAAAAACAGGATTGCCCATTGCTAGATATGAAATCTTTGTGATTAGTAATGTTAACAACTATTAGTTTTTTCTTATAGATATATAAGTGTAATATTTTTATCAACTAAGTAATTAATGATCACTTTCAGGAGAAAAGACAAGGAACCGAAAGGAGGAAACAAATATTTTTATCAACTAAGTAATTAATGATCACTTTCAGGAGAAAAGACAAGGAACCGAAAGGAGGAAACAAAATGGTCGAAGCAAGGAGAAAAGACAAGGAACCGAAAGGAGGAAATCGAAATTAAAAAAATTTGCATGCCTAATTTGAACCTGATTACTTGGATTCTATTTACGGATGCTAGGGTTTGAGGCGTTCTTGAATGCGTTCTTTCTTTTTTCTTGAATGCGTTCTTTCTTCTTTTTTTTGGCAAGAATGCGTTCTGTTTTTGATTTGCTTTGTAAGAATGTGTTCTGTTGATTGTAAAGATTGTAAAGATCGTAATGATTATGATTAATGAATATATATTAGAGTTTTATTTATTTATTTATCTGTAATAATTTAATTTTTAATTTAATCATATTAAATCAATATTTAATATTTATGTAATATTAATTTTGCACAGTCAGCATATTAATTTTACACAGTCAGCATTTTCTGTTAGAAAAATTAACGGTGTTAATTTAAGGACCAAAAACACACTTTCCAAAGTTAAGGGACCAAAACATGACTTTTGTCAAAGTTAAGGGACTAAAAGCATATTTTAGCCTAAATTAAATATGTTTGGATGGTGCTGATCCAAATCATTTTCTCATATGTAAATTGTTTAAGATGATATAAGTTAATGTGATGTTTACGCGCTAAAACAATAGAATTTATTGTTTTGCATTTAAATGTTATAATATAATAAAAACAAAAACTTCAAAATTATCGCACTAAAATGAATACTAAAAATCTAAAATAATGCGTTGTTGCTAATCAATGTTAAAATATAGGATATTTATTCATAAAAAAAAAATAAAGGATGCTTTTGAGGTGAAGAAGCTCAATTCCATCTTAGCCGCAACAAAAAAAATATAGCACTTTGAAAGGAAGTAGATGAATATGTTTGTACCCTATAATCTAGGGAAAATGACAAATGAATACCTCCAAATATGTAAAAGGACAAATAAGGAACTCAAACTTCCAAAAGTACAAATAAGGAACTCTGAATTTCAAAAGGACAATTAAGGAACTTGACAATTGTTAATCCTTATGTTCCAGTTGTTAATAGCTATGTTTTAGTTGTTATTTTTTCTATTTGAGAATTTAAGTTCCTTACTTGTTCTTTTCGAAGTTTGAGTTCCTTACTTGTCCTTTTGGATATTCGCAGGTATTTATTTGTCATTTTCCCTATAATCTAAATGATACTAGTATTATTATTTTATGGGTAATGAACCTAATTTGCCCTTCAAGTAACCATTTAGGAACACTGAGCACCCTAAACTAACAACAGACTCATATTTATCGGTCTCAAAGTAACCAAAAAGGTTTGAAAAATACCCCAGTGGACGGTCAATCACGTTTTACTGTTTAATTGCTTATGTGACCGCCACATGTGTTACATTCTTGCCACCCAACCCTTTGGAAATTCCACGTAGGATATGTTTATGTGGTGCCCACATATAATTCCAACTCTCCTCTCTGGTCATCACTCCGTATTTTCCTCTTCACAACTAACCCTCCACCCCATCCATGAGGGTCAAATGGTTAATAAAATATTAATTTAATTGAAAAATATACAACAACAACAACAAAACCTTATCTCAATTAAGTGTGGTCGGTTATATGGATCACACGGCGCCATTGCGTTAGATCAATAGTCATGTTTGGAGCCTTCATCAAAAGATCTCGTTGAGTAACTTTGTTAAGAGTTCTCTTCGTTCTTTCTCTCCTTTTGTAGTGACTCCATACCATTTGATTTATTGTTATAAAAAATGTGTGTGTCCATGCTCAATAGGTTCGACCTACTTTGTTGGCTGCTGAAGCCTAACACAACCCTGCTCCTTTATTTGGGTTTGGGACCAGCTATATATATAAGTTGAGTATTCGTTACAAAAAATCAAATAAGAGAAATAGTTTTCAAATTAAGACAATAACAAGTAACTTTAGAAATCTTTGTAGTCTTTTTCCGAATTTTAACTTGATATTTGTAAATTTTCAATTATTATTAGAAACCCAAAAAAACCTAACATAAATAATAAATAATAATAATAATAATCATAAGTAATATAAATAAAAAAGAAAATAATAATAATAGGTCAAATTAAATATATATATATATATATATATATTTCAAAATAAAAATAATAAGATAAAAATAATAAGATAATCGTTAAAAATTGAAGAAAATTACAAAAAGTATGTTTGTTATATAATTTAATATATAATTAATATAATATATATAAACTAATTGTTTTTTATTATCACTAAAAATGGAGAGAGTAATAAGAAATACAATTCAAAATTAAAAATAATAACCATTAAAAGAAAAAAATGGAGAGAATAACAAGAAATAGGATTCAAAATTCAAAGCAATAACCATTTGAAAAAACGGAGAAAGCAACAATAAATACAAATCAAAATTCAAAATAATAACCGCTACAAAAATGGAGAATAACAAGAAGTAAAATTTAAAGTAAAAGGCTAAAGTATGTTTTTAGTCCCTTAAATTTGGAGAAAATCATGTTTTGGTCCCTTAACTTTGAAAAGTGTGCTTTTGGTCCCTTAATTTTGGACAAAGTCATCTTTTTAGTCCTTTAACTTTGAAAAGTATGTTTTTAGTCCTTTTAAATTCGGTTTAAATATGTTTTTGGTCCTTAAGTTTGCAAAAAGTCATGTTTTAGTCCCTTAATTTTGAAAAGGAAGGGACTAAAAACATTTTTATCCTTTTTTCAAGGGACTAAAGACATTACTGTATCTAAAGTTAAAGGACAAAAAACACACTTTACAAAGCTAAGGGACCAAAAACACATTTTCTCCAAAACTAAGGGACCAAAAACACACTTTTCAAAGTTAAGGGACCAAAACATGACTTTTTGAAAACTTAAGGGACCAAAAACATACTTTAGCCAAAGTAAAAAAACAAGAAATAAAATTTGAAATTTGAAATTCAAAATTTTATTCCTTGTTTTTTTTTTCAATTTCCATAACTACCTTCATATGACAAGGAATGAATGTGTGAGTAGGAGACATGAAACAAAATAGAATAATAACCACGCATAACAAAATAGATACCGAATTCACTTTTTTAAAACAAGTTTGATACCAAATTCGCTTTTCTAAAACCAGTTTGATACCAAATTCACTTTTTTAAAACAAATTTGATAACTAACAAATTTTTTTTTACAAATTTGTTTTTTAAAAACTAATTTGATAAAAAAAAATCAAGTGAACATGTTGATCAAAGACATAAGAATTTACCACCGACCTTTTTGGTGCTAAAACTAAAATAAAAAAATTAGTCATAAATTAACCGTCATTGTAATGCTATCTCTTTTCTGAATGAAGCCCAACATATTTTTAAGGGTAAGGGACCTAATCTGCCCCCGAAGTAACCACCAAGGAGCGCTGAGCACCCTGAACTAACAACAGGCCCGTATCTGCACTCCAAGTAACCAAGGTGTTTAAAAACTACCCCGGTTTGACGGTCAACAATGTTTGACCGTTAGTATGCATATGTGAACGCCACGTGGAGACCTGTTTTGCCACCTGGCGCCTTGTCATCGCCACGTAGGATAAGTTAATGTGGGTCCCACATTAAATAAAAAAAAAATTCTCCCTCGGCTTCACCTCCCACCCACTGCCCCCCATTTACAAAACAGTAACATGCAAAATAGTAGTGAACATTAGGTAATGAATGCTTAATTATCAGTCAGAAATAAGAAAACTTTCACATTAATAAACATTGAATTGTTGGTTTTGTCCTATGGGAAAAATATAGAGAGTCAGAAACAATAAACACAAAAATTGGAGAATGAATTGTTTCTAATATTTTGGCACTCAACATCTAGATATTGTTCCCCAACCATAGATTAATACAACATATTTTGTTGATTATTCATCTAGCGTGGCAACTACCATTTATTTTCATGGAAAAGACACAAAAATTAAGTTACCAATAAAAACTTAGATATATATTTATGTTATGCACGAAATTAGCCTTTTTTTCCAATTAAAGGAATGTCATCCCACTAAAACTTGACTTCACATCATAATATAACACACAGATCATGCAATCTAAGCAAAACACCATTATTTGAGAAATCATTTTCATGATGTATCAAAAAAAAAAAGAAATCATTTTCATGTAAAGCAAGTGGCCACCAAACTCTTTGAAAGCCAAACAATCTAAATAAATAACGACAGTCCAAACAATGTAAATGATGATAAAAATAAGTGTGTGACACTCAATAGATCAGCTGGATTAAAAAAAGGGCAAAGTCCCAAAAACAATAGATAACTATTGGCCAAGGAACAAAAATAGTACATAATTATTCTAAGGTACAAAAATGATACCCAACTTTTACCATGTGATCAAAAATGATATTTTCACTAATATGACAATAAGATTAGACATGAAATGTCTAAAATGCACTTATAATTAAATAAACTTTTACCGGGTGGCGATTAATTTGTTAGAATCTTAAGTTTTGATGATAACTAATTAAGATCATAAGACATGGTAATCAAGATAGACATAGTGATCATGAGACATTCCAATCAGGCCAAAACATAGTGATAATAAGACAATGCAATTAGGATAGATATAACGATCATAAGACATTGCGATCAGGATTAGGACATAACGATCAGATCAAGATATACCAATCAAGTGATGTAGCAATCACACAATGCATAAGCAATCATCACATAATTGCGATCATATATAACTTAGACTTAAGCGATCATGGAATAAATAGAGAATAATTTTCTAAGTTAAATTAGCAATTGAAATATCAATTAGAAGCTAATCGGAACCATTATCCATGTGATGAACTGTTATGCCCTTAACTTGTGATCTAAGTGTGCAGTAGCTGATCGAAGCAAGTGCATTTAATGCCTGATCGAAGTGTCGAGTATAAAGCAAATCAAGTACAAAAGTACTCTGTCATATTTAGAGCTCCTTTTCAGAAGACGTTAGACACAGTCCTCTCCTACACAAGTACTTAAGGCAACTTCTCTCCTACAATGGGCATATATGCAGATAAAGTCTGAAGGTGCAATTAATGTTTATCATCTTCTTCAAGCTACATGAGAAGAACAAGAAATACAAGGCATTAATGGAGCTCAACGGATACCAGTCTTCATCTCTCTGTGTCAAACGGATATATCATCCTTTGAAGACTATAAATAGCCAAGTGTAAATTTATTGCTCTTCACCGAATATTCTGAACAAGCACCTACTCTTTGTCAAAATCTTTTAAGAGCATTTAAGTCGTTGCAATTACAAGCCTAAGTGTTTAACAATATATGTTCATCTGTGAACTTAGTGAGATTAATTAAATCCTCTTATGTTTGAGGTTGTTCTGAAGTTTGGAGCTTTAGAACAGGGTTGTGACCTTACAGGTAGTAAGGGGGAGTGTTAGAGAAAGTCTTTCACTTGTAAAGGTTCTCAGATAAACCTGTTGTAAAATCTGAACCTAGTGGAACCCAACGAGGAGTTGGTGAACTGGACGTAGGCAAGAGTTTGGCCGAACCAGTATAAATTGTGTTGTGTTTCATTTTCATTTATTTAAGTTTATAAAAGGTAGCACAATTCACCCCCCTCTTGTGCATCCTCGCTTTCATAATTTATAAGGGCATTTTGGACTTTTCATGTCTAATATTATTGTCATATTAGTGAAAATATCATTTTTGATCACATGGTAAAAGATGAGCATCATTTTTGTACTTTGGAATAGTTATGTACTATTTTTGTTTCTTGGCCAATAGTTATGTATCATTTTTGGGTCTTCGCCCTTAAAAAATGAGGCCAAATAGAAGAATTAAAAGAACATCAACCCTATTACAACAACAATATTAAAGATAACACTCAAACAAACAAATTAATCGTCAGTAAATTACGAGAGTTGAAAATCAAGGCTCAAATCACAAAATCGAACATCCAACCACACTCGAACAGATCAGACACGATAGATTCTCACAGCGACGAATTTACCAGCATTCAAGAAATCATTGAGCTAGCTAGAATTTGATTCAATGGAGGCGATGAAGAATTTGAAGGACGCGTTTTCGGTGTTGATATTGACGGAAACAATGAATCAACAACAACAATACCAGAGCTTCGATGATTTGGAGAAACGTTAAATTTTGAATACCTTCAGAAAGAGCAAGAGAGCGAGCAAGAGAGCGAGCAAGAGAATTTTAAGCAATGTTAAATTTTGAATACTACCTAAGACATATTGACTTTTTAATTGAAAAAAGGACAAAAGCGCTGATCTAATAATTAACAATTTCAATTTGGCCAAAAATAATATATGCCGGTTTCGCGGTGCATAAATAATAATCAACTTTGTGACCCGGTGCAAAAATAATAAAAAGGGTACTAAATGTTAATTTGTTGTTTGGTGGAACATTTCTGATATTTTCTAAAGTAAAAATACCTTTTTACCCCTCACAATTAAAATTTAACTCTTCTTCCTTCCGCCCGTCATCCTCCCATGCTTACTAGTATCAGCAAGATTTTAGTTTTTTTGATCAAAACAACAAGGTTTTAGTTGTAAGGGGCAAAACTGTATTTTTCACTTTGAAAATAATATCAGAAAGGTTCCACAGAACTACAAATCAACATCCAGCACCAGTTTTATTATTTTTGCACCGGGTTACAAAGTTAGATATCATTTATGCACCGCGAAATAATCATTTATTAGTTTTGCCCAAACTGAAATAGTTAATTATCATATCAACGTTTTTGCCCTTGAAAAAATATGATTTATAGAATCTTAGAATATTACTAACAACGTTAACGAATTTGACCAAAGTGTAAGTTTCAAAATAGAATAAAGGGTTGATAAAAAAAGAATAGAATGGAGGGAGGTCTGTGTAATAAAGGCAAAATATAGGGGGAGTTTATGGTATTTTACTCTTTAAATTTTTCCTAGAATATTTTGAAATATATATGAGAAATATCTAATAAAATCTGATTGCTATATTACAAACGAAAATATTTCTTGATTAGGTGCAGTGTTATTTTTGCAACCTGTTATTCTCATAACCCGGTTAATTGATGTTCCATTTATGCTTAACATTCCGGATTAGGTTTAATGGTTTATCATGTAATAAACATGTTTGATTGAAGTTATGAAACGAAAGCATAAAAACCTCTTTCAATTCATTGCTTTGACAAATGTTGGGTGTGATTGGTATAGTATGATTTCCTCTTTATTTATCCAAAAAATATAGTATGATTTCAATTATATGCAAAATACATATATGTTCGGAATGAACATAAAAGATTGCGACAATTTAATTTTTTTTTCAAGAATATTTAAAACTTATATATGAGAAATATCGAATAAGATCCTATGTTTTATTACAGGCTAAAATATTTCTTTTTTGCTTGCAGTTATTTCTTGAAACCTATTATTCTTCTTATCCGTTTATTCGATGTTTCTTTTACGGTTCACATTCCAGATTAGTTTTTGTTTTAACTTCACATTCCAGATTAGGTTTATCCATGTAGTAAACATATTTAATTGAATCCATGAAATGAAAGCATAAAAACTTATCAAATCCTCTCTTTCAATTCGTTCCTTGTTTTGATCCGAACAATTTGTTCCTTTGATTATGCCAAAAAGAAAAACGTTTCTTTGACGAATGTTGGATTTGATTTGTAATTTAGGGTCTGTTTGGATTTAGCTTCTAGAGAATAGCTTCTGGGAAAATAGCTTTTTGAGAATAATTTTGAGAAGAATAGCTTTTCTGAAAATAACTTTTGATAAAATGAGAGTGTTTAGATTAAACCTTTTTAGAATAGCTTTTAATAATAACTTTTGAGTACAATATAACTTTTCTGAAAAATAGTTAGAATGGATAGATTTTCATGTTTCATTTATTTGAAATAATTGTTTCTCCTAAATGAGAGATCGAAATTTTGAGCTGGAAAAGGAGAAAAATGTAGTTTTTCTTAAAATAGCTTTTGGAACTCCAAACCTAACTATTCTTCTCAAAATATATTATCCAAAAAAATTGAGTGTTTAGATGTCTTTGTGTGAAACCTAGGTTTGAAAGTCAAGATAACTTTAGTATAGTACCATTTCTTCTTTATTTTTATATTAACCAAAACGTATAATATAATTTCAAATATATGCATTATATTATACAGTCCTTTTAACCAAAATGTTCAGTGTGATTTCTTTTTTTTTTTCTTTTGATAATCGTTTAGTGTGATTTCAATTGTATACGAGTATTGATGGTTTTCTGATAAAAAAAAGAGTATTGATGGTCAAAAAAAAATTGTATACGAGTATTTCAGTTCAAAAAAAATTCAATTATATATTTGATAAAAAAAATTTCAATTGTATAAAAAATTTTCAATTATAGGCATTATACATTCCTTAGGAATGAACATAAAAATTGCTACGATTTAATTTTTTCTATAATTTTTAAAATACATCTTGCTGATAAAAAAATCTGAGGAAAATCTAATAAATTCCGGTTGCTAATCTTATTTTTTGGTCAGATATTTTTGTTGAACTGATTTTTTGGTCATAGATTTTTTTTTATCAGAAATGTTTTTGGTCAGAGATTGCTACTCCTATCTTACAGCTTACAAGCGAAATATTTCCCTTTTTTTTTCGTTTCAATTATTTCTTAATTATTATTAGGCTAAAGTATGTTTTTGGTCCCTTAAGTTTGCACAAAGTCATGTTTTGGTCCCTTAACTTTTAAAAGTGTGTTTTTGGTCCCTTCATTTTGGAGAAAGTGTGTATTTGGTCCTTAGCTTTGAAAAGTGTGTTTTTTGTCCTTTGACTTTGGATAAAGTAATGTTTTTAGTCCTTTGATAAAAGGATAAAAATGTTTTTAGTCCCTTCCTTTTCAAAATTAAGGGACTAAAACATGAATTTTCGCAAATTTAAGGGACCGAAAACATACTTAAACCGAATTTAAAAGGACTAAAAACACACTTTTCAAACTTAAAGGACCAAAAAGATGATTTTGTCCAAAATTAAGGGACCAAAAACACACTTTTCAAAGTTAAGGGACCAAAACATGATTTTCACCAAAGTTAAGGGACCAAAAACATACTTTAGCCTTATTATTATTGTTTTTTACTCGTGAATAAGCTAAAACTACTTAAACGAATAAAAATATTAAAATTTATATATGTAACTTGAAAATAAAAGGAAAGTAAAACCGGAACATGAAGTTACAAACAAACAAAAAGGAAAGTAAAACCCATTATAAAACTATTTATAAAAAAAACCCCATTATAAAACTTCCGACAAAAAAAACCCATTATAAAACTAATAAAAGTTAAAATTCTTGAAGATAATGAATTAACACAGATATAGATTAAATCAAAATAATGATAAAGAGGCAGGAGTAATGTAAGTTTTCAATTATAGATTTTGGGAAAAACTTACATCAAGTTCCTTTCTCCAGGTTCTAAAGTTCTTTTAATATAGATTAGATCAAAATAGTGATAAAGAGGCAGGAGTAATGTAAGTTTTCAATTATAGATTTTGGGAAAAACTTACATCAAGTTCCTTTCTCCGGGTTCTCAAGTTCTTTTAATATAGGAGTGACATGTGTCCTTTTATAACAATCATTCATTCAATCTAATGGCCAGCTATCCCTTTTTAATTGGAGAAATCGAGAACCTGGATGGAGAAACTTGACCTAAGTAAGGTTCATAGATTTTAATATTTATAGGAAAGTATCCTTATAAAGTAATCTTCAAATCTCGAGATTAAATAAATTTTATAGTTAAAATAATATTAAGTTTTTTTACCATTTTATTACAAGAATTGTTTTCAAACTCGCGAGTTGACACTCCGATTTTTCACCACACTACCTTTTTTTTTAATCAGAATCACCGCACTACCTGAACAAAACGTGTTACGAGTCACTTAAATTTTAAGTGGGAATAAATTCGGTAGAAACTTACGTATTTACATGTTAAATTCACCGTTCTTACGTTTCTACCTTACAAAATATTATGTTAACTTGCTCATAAACTTATTTTAATTATTTTTATTTGATCAAATTCAATGAATTTTTGTATAAATTAAATAGAAATTTCTCCATTAAAGTTCATAAAGTATGAATGTTGATATATTTAATATCAACTATTTATATTTAAAATATATTGAATCAAATTACTGTTAATTTTTACAAGAAACACTTTTTATTTATTGTTATAAAAAATAAAAGAAACACATTTTATTAATAAAAGTAGACTCTTACGAGTTTATTATTCGGGTGTACTATCCGATTTTACCTTCCTTCCACGAGTTTAATTAAACTTAAGAGTTTGACAATCTTGAATTTATAAGCATTACTTTACTTATCTGTCGATCAAATTTTTGTCATTAATATTTTTAATATGGGAAAAAGAGAAGATATTATTGAATATTGATAGGAAATCATGTGATATAATCTTTGATTTTAAATTTGAAATGGTCATTAAATTAAAGTTTACCTTTTATCAAAAAAAAAAAAGTTTACCTAAAATCGAGCCTAATCCCTGAATTTAAGCTTTCCTTAATCAGATTTATAATTTTAAATAGGAATGTTGAGAAAACATCTGTCATCGAACCGATATAAATAAATATATGGCAATTGTCATTTCCTTTTCCAAGTCTAACTCTTTTGTTTTGATACAATTCTCAGTCTAACTCTAACCCGCCTGTTACTTTCTTTTATCATTATGGAAGCGAAGCTTGCTGTCCTATGTGTTCTTGTCTCGTTACTTTCACTCGTTTCCTTATCTCATTCTGAAGATTTAGACCTTAATGTGAAGGTTGTGACTTCAATAGCTAACATAGATGAAAATTTCATCTGTGCAACTTTGGATTGGTGGCCTTCTAATAAGTGTGATTATGGTCAATGTCCTTGGGAACGAGCAGGCATATTCAATCTGGTAATTAATTTATGTTTATATATAAGAGTTTTTCATATATCCTTGTCGAGGATTTTTAGATTTTCCATGTGAAATATATTTCTATGGATGAATTTGGAATTCATCATCACAAGAATGAAAATTAGAACGTACTCTACTGAACCAACAAGTTTAATTTAGAAGTTCATGTGCGGCTATTTATTTTCATCTTCTAATTATATAATCGTTTCAATAATATAATATGAGTGTATGTATTTTGTTCTCTGGTTTTGCAGGATCTGAATAACAAGATTCTAATAAATGCAGTAAAGGGTAAGTCTTTGATTGTTGTTATTAGGCTAAAGAATAGTCGATTTAATCCTTTCTATATTCAATGTTTCATTTTGGTCCAATAACTGTGTCATTTTTAGGCATTATATCAGGACGCTGTTAGCAAAAATTGTGGATATTACTGTTTTTTATAAAGTAGATATTATGATAACATATTATGTTTAATTTTCAAATCAACAATAAATATCACAAAAAATATATCATTTGAAACCAATTATATTAGGGTTGAGGGATGATAAACATTCCTTTTAAATTTAATGGATCAAATTGAATGTATACCTTCTTTTACCTTTTTATTTTTATTTGTGACTGTAACATTATAGTATACTCAAATTTTTATTTTTTAAAATATCATGGCTCGGCATATGAATTAACTATTTACTGTTCATGCATTTTAGTAATGGTTAATGTATATTTTTGGTGTTTTATGTGGATTGTTATTTTTTTTTAAAAAAAGTTAAGTGAGATAAACACAAGGTATGTGGTTCGCCCTTTTTTCAAAAAAGGGGGCAAGACACATTTGAATGAATGAAATTTAATTGAATGATGTGTTAGCTTCACTCACACCATTATCACTAACTACATTCGGAAAATTTAAACAGAACCAAAAAAATATAGGAACTTAATTACGTTATCATATCAGAATTAGATTAATAATTTAACTATAATTTATTTTGGCAGCATTCAATCCGCTGAGAATAAGACTAGGAGGATCGACCCAAGATCAAATTGTGTACCAGTTTGGGGGCATGTTAGAATGTCCCCAAATGTCAAAGGATAAGGATGGGTTGTTTGGTTTCACCCTTGGTTGCCTCAATAGTACCCGTTGGGACCAAATCAATGACTTTGTCAGCAGTACTAAGTATGTATATCTCTATCTCTATATATACACAGGGCAAAGATCGAAATTAAAGATCTATCTATACAAAAACACACCCTGAATTTTTAGGGTATCTACATTTGTTTCTCCCCGACTTGGTAGGGGCTTTGTGTAGCATGCCCTCCTTTTATATATATATATATATATATATATATATATATATATATATATATATATATATATATGATTTTGTGTGGGACGAGTCATACATGTATATATAATTTATGACTTGTTCGTTTAATTTGATTATTAACTTGTTAGAGTGAAATTTACATTCGGATTGAATGCGCTTATTGGAAAAGAGAAGTCACAACAGAACCAGTCAGAAGGAGATGCTGCTCTTTGGATAGGAGATTGGGACTTACGCAATGCTGCTGGTCTCATGACCTATACTGTCTTTAAAGGATACAATATTGATTCTTATGAATTAGGTACCACTATCATGTCCATTATTTATCTATGTACTTCCTCCTCCGGTCCTAAATATAAAACCTAGTTGACTTTTTTAGAAAATCTTATAAAAAAGCAAAATAAGTTAATTATAAATTGATTTACCTAATTTTTTCCCTTAGACTAGTTTATTTTACCTATAAACTAATGTATAATCTAAAAATATATCAAATATGACATGATTTAATAGCCTATTTCGCAACCTTAACCTCTAAAAAAAAAGTCAATTAAATCTTATATTTAGGACCGGAGGTAGTATTTCTTTTGCTTAAAGGTACTATTTATATTGTGATAAGTTAGTTTTAATATGCATTTTGGTTATGATTTGGTTTAATTAATTAAATAAGTCAATTGATCATGATCAGGGAATGAGCTATGTGGGTCTGGAGTTACTGCAAGAGTAGAAGCTGTTCAATATGCCAAAGATATTACTAAGCTTAGAAAATTAGTGAATGCTTTGTATCCTGATCCTGAAACCAGACCACAAGTGCTAGGTCCTGCTGGTTTCTATGATAAGGAATGGTTCGATACCTTCTTGGAACACACTGAACCTGGTGTTCTTGATGGTGTCACCCACCATATTTATAACCTTGGTGCCGGTAAGTTTATGCCATATTATTTTTATATAGTTTCATTCCACATGCAACTCCGATCCTGCCTACATTCATTCTCTAAATCTTATACTCCCTTCTGTCTGTAATATAAGAGCCAAAATTTGAATGTTTTAGTTCAAAATATGAGTCCATCTCACATACATTTTCTCCTCATTTGATGTTTTTCTCCCTTGTTTGCCTCTAACTATTTTTTATATTTATTAATGTTTATGTACTTCTTTCTCTTAAAACTATCATAATATATATAGGCAATATTGGAAAAAACATTAACTCTAGATACCAACTAACTTTTACATATTTTTTTCTTAAGAAGCGTGTTTTGGCAGCTGCGCTCTTATATACGGACCGGAGGGAGAAATATTTAAATCATGATTTGATATGTTGGCTTGTTTTTCTCTTTGTTGGGCCTTGAATTTCACAAAACATATGTTGTGGTGTTCACGAGAAAATGTTTGACATTTTCAAACATTTTAATTACAATTGTAATTGTAGGTGTGGATAAGAATTTGATTGACAAGGTCCAGGACCCATATTTCTTAAGCCAGATTGCTCAAACTTTCAAAGATGCATCAACATCTTCGCAAGAGTATACACCATGGGCTCAGCCATGGATTGGTGAATCTGGTGGAGCCTATAATAGCGGAGGCAGAGATGTGTCACATACTTTTGTTAATGGCTTCTGGTTAAATCCTAATTAATTACTATTTTCTTTTACCATTCTATATCCTTTTTTCTTGACAAGCAAATTTCAATATTTTTTTCTGGCTTTGATGATCTTAATAGGTACTTGGACCAACTAGGCATGACATCTACATTCAACCACAAAGTTTATTGCAGGCAGTCACTGATTGGAGGAAACTATGGTCTACTCAACACTACATCTTTCATCCCAAACCCAGATTATTATGGGTATGATTTCTAACTCATGACTGTTTAATTTTTTTTTTTAAGAAAAAGCCCAAGGAAAAAGTATACATTTATGTGGTCGCCTACATTTATCCAGAGATTCACATTTTCGTCCGTTAATTTTTTGTTAAAGTGAAATTGCACTATATATATATATATATATATATATATATATATATATATATATATATATAATGTCGAACAAATCATATACTCCATATGTTGCTTATTATAAGAGCCAAGAAGATAAAATCACACATATTAAGAAGGAAAATAAACAGAGAAGGACCAATGACAAATTAGTTACTCCTAATACGTTACAAGAGAGAGAGAAAATATAGAGTAAAAAGTTATTAAATACTCTAACTACCTCATCTAGACTCTAATAACAAGGGACAAAACATTTCAAAAATTTTGCTCTTATTAAGGACAGTGGGAATACCTTGGCAATAGTAGGACTTTAGGAGACTAGGAGTACTCTGCTCACGTGTCAATCATGCTTAATTTATTGTTGTCATTAATTAATATAATTTCGTTCTTCATGACAGAGCCTTGTTATGGCATAAGCTTATGGGAACAATGGTTCTCTCCGTAAACCATGAAGGCTCGCCATTTCTACGTACATACGCTCATTGTTCCAAAAACACGGTAAGCTACTGAAAATGATTGACCAATAAATAACATTTTAAATTTTTCCTTTCATATTGTAAAAACTGATCCAGTATTAAACTTCATATATACTTTTTAAACTTTGCAGACTGGTGTGACCTTATTACTAATAAACATGTCGAATTCAACTTCTTTCAACGTAAAAGTTAAGCCAGACATGAATCTGTACGCAAACGAAGGTGTGAAGTTTGAGAGGAGGCTGATCACAAAAAAGTTGGACAAGAGGGAAGAGTACCATTTGACACCTAAAGATGGGAATATTCAAAGCGACGTCGTTTTGCTGAATGGAAAAGCTTTAAGGTTAACGAAGTCAAAGGACATTCCTGCCCTTGAGCCAGTGCTTGTGGATCCATTTTCTCCCATCACTGTGGCAGCTGATTCTATTGTATTCGCTCGTCTCGGTTATTTGAACGCACCAGCTTGTGCTAATTAGTTTTTCTTAGGGTTTTGGTTTAGTTTAAGGATGTTTTTTTATAATCTTTTTGGCCTGATCTTTCACTGGTTTTGAATTGGAAATTATTGTGTCTTTGTTATGGCCTTATTATGGGACTGAAAAAGTGAAAATATTTCAGATTCTGTTGTTCCGCTTGTTTTGTTTTTTTTTTCGGATTTTCTACAGTTGCTCAACCTATGGTTAATAACCAATGAATAACTTGATATCATTTTTCGCGAAATGTGTTTTTTCGTTATATAGCCATTTTGTTTGCCGGTATCCTCTTGTTAATGTGTGTGTACATGATACATATAAGAATACTTTTTTTTTTGCCATGATACATATAAGAATACAAACGCGAAAAACTAAATTATGTTTTTGGTCTTTAGACAAGATCATGTTTGTTCATTCAACTTTGAGAAGTCTGTTTTTAATTCTTTTAATAAATACATGCACCATTAGCTTTTCTCTTGGAAGATGCTAAGTGAATAAATTTAAGATGCTTACATGGCAAGCTGACATCATTAAAATGTTCAACTTATTATTATTACATATGTGCATATGTGCATATTTGATAAGCATCAAATATTGTGGGGACTTCTCTTATCCTTTTTCAATTCTCATCATTTCCCCGGTTGAAATGAACTTTCCTCTAGAGAGAAACGGGTCTTGTCAAGTAGTGTGGGATCAATTATTAGGTGAAACTTATCTTCAGTAATCCATGTAGCATTTATGTTGAGGAGTTTTCCCATCGAACAAGATAACGACGAACAGGACCCTGGCCTTTGAGGTCCAAATGGTTTGTTTGTCCATGACATCATCATTCACTTCTTGGGTTGGTGTGACACATGGTAGAGCTAGAGGCTAGAGACTATACTTGGAACCTGCAGAATCATCTCTAGGAAAAGGAGGAAGCTCAAAATCGCCTCTATAAGAGTTAAGATCTTCAACATAAAATATTGGATTAATAGATATTTTAGGAGGTAACTCTAGATAATATGCATTGAGGTCAAGTTCTTCAAGATACGGATTGGTCCTAAGGCACAACCATGCAATTTCTTAAATATAATATTTTTTGGATAACGTTATGGCGAATATGAGTCATTACAAAGTCTTCTTCGATAAAATGTTGAGTTCACTGATGAGCATCTGTTGTTAATTTATATTGAGTATTGCTAAGTTCTATTTTACGCTTAACCTCATAATGTGATTCATGGAGGCGGTGGAAAAGATTCTACAGATTCGTGTGAAAGGAAGGGGTACTAATAAGTCAATAGGTAGGTTATGAATGAACTCTTAAACAATTCCAAATGGGCTTTTACCAGTGAATTTGTTGGCAGAACTATTGTAAGTGATTTAGCCATAGGTAGGATGAGATCCATCTTTCCTAACTTGTCCCCACTAGACTTCTAAGCAAATTTCTCAGATTACGGTTGGTTACCTTAGTTTTGACCATCAATTTGAGGATGACAAGCAAAAGTGAATTTGAGTTTTGTACTAAAAAGTTTCCAAAGAATATTATAAAAGTACCTAACAAATTTCACATCACTATTAGAAACGATTGAAGTGGGTAATACATGCAGACATACGACTCCTTTAAAGAAGAGTTTAGCGAAGTGAGAGACATCAATAATCTTACAAGGCATAAAGTGCATCATCTTAGAGAATTGATCAACAACAACAACAAAGATGGAATAATGCTGGCAAATTATTCTAGGCAAGCCTAAGACAAAGTTCATGCTAAGGTAAATGAATAATAGTAGCAATACTCAATATAAATTAATAAAATGACTTAACAACGAACTAAAATTGTAGAAAAAGAAAAAAATTGGCTTTTTTTCCTTTTTTTTCTTTATTTATGTTGCTATTTTTAGCGCTAACTAAGAAATAAGAGAAAAAGATTGGGAAATATTAGGGCTAGAAAACAAGGAAAGATGCAAATGGAAGCAAGAAACAAAACAATAAAATTCACACAAAAAAATCATTACTATGAAATACCTGCATCAATATCAACTTGTTGCTAATCAATAATGTTAAAATAAATTCAGTTCAAAATATCAATGTTAAAATAAAGGATATTTTTTTTAGGTGAAGAAGCTCAATTACATCTTAGCCGCAACAATTATAGCACATAGAAAGGAAGAAGATGAGTATATGTTTCGTATACACCAATTATTTCACTGAATGAAAAAGTTATTCTACGCATTCAGCTTATGCTCTACCCAATTATTTTTTTGGCCCACAGTTAATTTTCGGTCCTCTTTTGGGTGTTTGGGGGACCATGTACCAAAAGCAATATTTTCACGGATAAGTTATTGATGTTTTTATTAGTTACCAAACAGGCTTTCCACATCAATAGTGTAGCTCATTCATCATGTTACGGCAATCTATAAAAGAAAACATGCCTAATTTTCAACGATGATGCTGAGTAATTTGTACTATATATAGGATAGTCCCATCTCAAAAGGGAACATTTTCCTTGACTTTCGGGATGATTGAAACTGAGTGTGTGTATCCTCCATAACTTTTGAAATGAGTAACACGTTTATTAATCAATTTCAACATGGATGGATATTCCTCCAAGTTTCTTTTTGGCAAGAAAATAATTGAGAAACACAGAAGGAAGAAAAAATTTTCCGCCAGATCGATCAGTTTGAAAAAAATGAAGTGGATTTTATTGAGAAGATGTGATGTAAAAGAATAAAAAAAATTGAGAAAAAACTTTTAATCCTCCATTTCCAATTTTTCAAAATTAAACTCATTTCACTGGCTGCAAGAGTGTGTGGCTAGCATACTGCAGCACACAAATAATGTTAAACGAGTGATTACTATGAAAGAACTTCAACATGGACAGATGCTTCAGCCAAAGAATAAATACATGACTAATACAAAGAATTAAGATTATAATAGAAAGATCAACTACCACTGAGAATGAAGTTCTGTATTTGAATATGAAGGATAAGAAAAAGCAAATGCTGCATGAAGTGCAGCTCCAATTGAGAAAACATCCTCATCAACAACAAAGTAAGGGTTATGAGGAGAGTATATGGTTCCACTCTTGTCATTTCTCATTCCCACAAGCAGGAAAGTCCCAGGCACTTTCTCTAGGTAGAAAGCGAAATCTTCGCTTCCTGTGAATTTAGGAGCTACTACTGTGTTACCTTCCCCAACAATCTCGCTCGAGATTTGCCTTACTATTTCGTACACTCTATCGTTGTTTGTGGTTGGAGGAATCGTTGGATGCTCATTCCCATCGAAATCAACCTCTGCATTGCATCTATGTACTGCTGCTTGTCCTACAATAACCTGCCCAAACAAGTCACACATGAAAAGTCATTTATGAGTAAACTGGATATACAGATGACAAGTAGACTAAATCAATCATGATTAGATAATCAAACATGAGGTTTATAACTATATATTTTAGTCCCCAAGGGACTTCACATTTCAGACTGGAAAAAAACTTGAGTGACCAAAACTAAAATGAAGGGAAACTATAAGGGCCATAAATTGCATTAGCCCTAAAACATATTATATGTATTTCTTCTCAGTGGGAGTGATCTCTGACATGCTTATGCAGCTATTTTTAATTAATGTGTCATCGAATTATATTCAATTATACTTTGTAATCAGAAAAAAATATACAATGAATGAATTTGTGCCATTGAGTAGCCTATATAAATATGCAATATCTGGAAAAGGATTACCTCTTCTATTCTTTTCTTTATTGAATTAAAGCTCTTCTTGCTGTGTGCTCTGAAAGTACCAGCAAATGTTGTGAATTCAGGTATGAGGTTATGTGCTGATCCTGCTTCAATTGAGGCCACGGAAACCACCTGCAAAATAAATTTTTCTGGTAAATTCACAAGAAAATGCATTACCCTAAACTATAAGTGAAATTGTCAAGTAGTTTCAGTTTCATCATGCAAAGGCATTTTCTATAGAATTCGACTCGACCTGGGAATCTAAAGGATCTGCCTCCCTTGAAACAATATTCTGCAAGCTAATGACCGATGTCGAAGCAGCCAAAACTGGATCAATAGAATACTGGGGAAAACCTGCATGCCCACCTTTACCGGTGATCTTAGCCTTGAAGCCTCCACATCCGGCTAGAAAATCACCCGGCCTTGATGCAACAACACCTAAGGGATACTCTATAACTAAGTGCAACCCAAAAATAGCTTCTACTTTGTCAAGAACCTTTTCTTGAATCATGTCTTTTGCACCTGAGCCTCTTTCCTCAGCAGGTTGGAATATGAGAATTACAGTGGCCTGCATGTAAAGCAGAAACTTTCAAGGCCAAAGAGGTAAGAATTCCAAGCCTCATTTCCCCCCTATTATACTTCACCTTTAACTTGTCTTGCAATTTTAGCAGTATCTTCGCGGCCCCAAGGAGCATGGCCACATGAGCATCATGCGCACATGCATGCATTTTTCCATCTACCTTGCTTTTATGTTCCCAATCAACCAGCTCCTGCAGAGAATCACAGTAAAACATAGGATTTATTAGTCAATACCTCTAAAATACTATATGAAAAAAAATATTTGGATATAAAAGAGGAGGGAAAAGCTTGCAATACAGGTGTTTTCTGCTCACTAATTCATAAATTCAAATGAATAGAAACTAGAAAGAATTGCTTAGAAAAAGGCTTGTGAACATGAGGACAAGGATTAATCTCATTTGATCATAAATGAGCTGATAAAAGAAAAATAAGGTTAGGTGAAAGTTGTCAAGAGTTTGTTATCTTGAAAATTAAACTATTCACAAAGTATACATCCATAATCCAACAGTACCTCTCTTCTCATACACCAACCAAAAAAATATGGCATTAGATAAATAAACAAGTAATAAAACTTACCAGAAAGTCTTTGGAAAGATAAATATGGGATTAGAGGTTTAACTGAAAAAAGTAGATGTCACTTGGAAGAAAAAAGGGGAAAAGAATGAACAGAGCATCTCTTTAAACAGAGCTCATTAATTAATTAGCTTTCAGCAATGGTATAGAGAGCTTCTATTTTGTTGTAATTTCAAGGAAAATAATTGAACCTCAAATCATGAGTCTTTAATCTTTAGTTTGTTTGAGTGTCACAAGCCTATCATCAAACATGGCCAAAAAAATCACTCTAACAAACAGGAACACACACACACACACACACATCAAACAAATCTGGATAAAAAATTCAACACCAGAGACTATATACAGCTAATCTGACCAGACAAATCAAACCATCCATACAGAGTCCAATTACCACAGTAACTAGTCCTTTTTAGGATTCCCTACACCTATTTATCAAACAATTGATTCATGCAATCAACAAATTTCATGCAAAAATTCTCCTTCAACAAGCAGGAACATGCAAACATAAACAATATTCACACCAATATTTCCAATCTATTACCTTCAGACAATAAGCAGGAACATGCAAACATAGGAAAAACCCACATCAATATTTCCAACATATTGCCTCCACAAAGCAGGAACATGCAAATAAAAACAATCATGAAAAAAAAATCAGAATTGCCAAAAAAAAAAGATTTATTTTCAAAGAGATAACCTGAATAGGCAGAGCATCCATGTCTGCTCTGAGAGCAACAAAAGGAGGAAAGCCAGAACCAATTTGAGCCACAACTCCTGTAGAAGCCACAGGCCACTTGTAAGCAATACCCATGTAATCAAGCTCACGTCTTATAACAGAACTTGTTCTGAATTCTTCATATGCAAGTTCTGGGTGTTCATGGATTTCCCTTCTTATTTGCTTCATATAGTTCAAGTGGGCACGGTCATAGGCCATGTCCACAATCTTCTGCTTCAAGGAAACACTTTGGTTTGAGCATTTCTTATGGGTTGGGATGTGGAAGATGAAAGAGAAAGAGGAGGATGGTGATGAAGTGATGATGATGAAGAGCAGAAGAAAATGTTTGAGAGGAAGAAGAAGAAGAAAATCCATGGCCATGTGCATTGATGGGGTCTAAGTGTCTAACTTGCCAAGTGGTAGATATGTACTTATGTAGTTGAAAAATGGCTTTGGGGATTTGTCTTAAATACCATTGAGATCGCTTTTTTTTTCATGGCAAGTGTTAGTCTTGAGGCAATGGCAATCCATGTTTTCCATGACTTATTCATAGGTTAGTAATTATGCTCAGTTTTACTTTTTTTTTTAATAATAAAGGAGAGGAAGTTACTCAACAAACTACTCAGTTTTCAAACTACTAACATCCTGTAGTAGAACACCATTCTACAAGTTTGAAAGATATTCCACATCGTGGAAACCAGGTGCTGCTTTAAACACCATTTTTGCCAACATATTAGCTGTTTTGTTAGCTTTCCTAGGAATATGTCTGATCTGAGTACTCCACTCCTATTTCCTGAATCTTCAAAATATCATCAATACACGCAGAAATTTGGTCTAACAAGCTAAAACAATTATGCTCGGTTTTAGTTTTAATCACTCTAATTTATTTATATTTATTTTTCCTTTAAATTAATTTATTTTACTTATAAATAACCTCATGATTTCACTACATATAACATATGTTATAATTCAGTGGCATACTACCTCCTGTGGATTTTTTTAAGTGAATCTCTCCGGTGTTAAACATATTATTTGACTTTTTTTAAAACTTAAGGAAGCAATTTAGACTACTAAACTATAATATATGTCAAATACAATTAGATATTTAGATTATAGGCTAGTCAATAAGTAGAATGAATTAGTTTTGAAGAAAAAAATAATTATGGACATTTTTAAAATGATTAATTTTACATCGTTAAATTCTCCAAATAAATTAAAGTAGTCTCATAATTAGAATTGGATGGAGTAATTTACTTCCTTAACTTTCATAAAAGATTAACTCATCTTATATTATATTTATAGTTAGGAGGAAAGAGTATCTTATTTTTTAAAGATTAGAAGTTTAGAGTATTGTAATAAAAAAGAAGAAGTTTAGAGTATTTTTTTACCTTATAGAAGTTTAGAGTATAAATAAATACATTATACGGGACGTTTTTTCTCATAATTTACTTCTTTTTACCTGCTTATATTACTTTTCTTACCATACAAACAACTTTTAATACCCCACATGTCATACAAGTAGACATATTTTAATTTTATGAGCCTACACACCCGCAACAACCGTTTAGTCCAATGTGGCGGAACGGAGGCTTAATTTTTTCCGGTCATAGAAAGAGAAGAAAAGGTAAAGGGGGCTTAGTTTTTTTTTTCTTCAAACCATATTCAAATATTCTTGAAATATTTGTTTAATTGGTTAAACTATAAGCGTACTGACAACAAGATTAATGCAAGAATTTCTCGCATATATAAGTTAGATAAATAATTTGTGCAAATTAAAAAATTAGTTAGTTTCATTATGTGTAAATGTGCATTCATTTTCTTAAAATACCATTTTTATCATTTGCAAATTGCAATGTAAACTCTACAAAAGTTCTTAATGTATGCAATTAATAGTATGGATTTTTTGAAAACTAAAGATCTAAATTCTAAACGATAAAGTAACTTAGAAGTTTGACAATTAGTATGAAAATAAACTCATATGAAGTATGCTTTAATATATTTTTTTTATCAGAAAGTATGCTTTAATATGACATTGTACGTTTACTGGCCAAAAATAAATATGACATTGTACGTGATTGGTCTATCATTTGCTAATATAATAAAATTATGAGATTTTTTATTTTTATCTTGGAATTATTTATAAGTGTTAATTAATTATTTTATGCAAACTAGAAAAGTAGGCTAAATCTTGTTATTAAAAAAAGTAGGATAAATCTTGTTATTTTTCAATAAAAAATAAAAAAAAAATTCAATAAGATTCATTATAAAAGAAAAATATAATAAAACAAACGAGTATAATTAATCACACCTGATTTGAAATAATTACCGAATACATAGAAATTTAGAAATGGAATAATACCATTGCAATTTTTCCAAAACTAATTCGGGATTAGGTATGGTATTACTATATCTAAACAAGCAAAGTTAATGCCTTATTTAATTACGTTGTTTTGGAAAAATTTCTTTAATAAACGTTTAAAACTTTTTTGATGGTTAATTTTTTAGGAAAACTGTAAATAAATCATCATTTGACAAATAAATTGGAGAATCGGGATGTACCCTCATAGGCTCATATAGTCATTTATAACAATTATACTCAACACATGATATGTCCTACCATCCATTCAATTTGTCAAATAGGGATTTATCCTCAGTTTCCTATAATTTCAATTCAATGTTTTATTAAAAATGGAAAAGTGATTTTCAAAAATAAAAGCTCAAAATACTTTTTACATGTTTTCAAGTTTTTTAGCTCTGTTTTGTTACTTTAGATGATTCTGTTTTCACATGTGGGTGGATTCTTTATTCCTCACCACTTCATCTTTGTGGCCTCTCTACCTCTTCGTTCTTCAAGCTAAATTTTTAAAAAAGTATTCCAAACAAATCTTGCATGTTTTTATAATATAATCTTGTTGGAAAATCATTTTTTTGTGTTTTCTTCCCAAACTTTGTTCTAAAAACAAATTTAAAAGATTATTATGAAAACATAAAGACACAGAAGATAAAATCGTCATTATATGTAAAAAATATAACCATATGAGTTAAACTGTGTTCACGTTTTTTAAATAATATTAAGGTAATATCAATTAATGACATAATAAATCGATGGTATTTCGAAAACAATCTCATTTTATTAATTTGTCATCAATTTTCTTGAAATTTATTGAACATCGGTCAAATGTTCTTTTAAATTTTTCATGAGAACCATGATATGCTTTTTGCCCTCACATCATGATGTAACAGTTAAACTTTTGCCAAAAAAAAAACTATGAAAATAGACCCCATGTATATGGATAAGCTTATCAAGTCCTTGAAGTTATTCATTTAAGTGAAATTCTCATTGAATTTCAACCTCATAAACTTGGTATAAGAATAACATTGATGGGATGGGAGAGACCGTATGCTGTACTTATTTATACTCCCACCCATCGTTGTATTTATACGCTAAAATTGGTTGAATAAGTATTTAATGCATTTATTTTGTTTTTACTTCTTATTTTATATTTTGTTTTTACTTCTGAATGATCGTATGCATTACATTTTTCATATAGTATATCATACAATTTTTCATCTTTATTCTAATTTTTCCTCCTCTCGTTTACCTTTTCTATAAGTAAAGACATATTTTAAAACACAAAATTAGACATGTATTGTTTTTATTTGACTGATTCTTAATTTATATAATTTAGTCATTAATAACATATAAAAGTGTTGAAGGGACTCTTTATCTACATTATTCACTTAAGTATAACTTCTATTAAAGTAACACGCATCATGTTTTGAAATATCACAAAATTTTAAAAAATTATTTTCTAATGTGATTTAATCATTATTAATGCATTAGACTCAATTTTGCTTTTAGAAAACGAATAATCACGGGGGCTAAAAAAACAGTGGTTTATCAGCATGCTTGGTCTCAATCCCATCGGAATTAAAGCCGGTCCCAAAAAAGTTTTTGGCTTAAAAGTTAAAACCATAACAAACATGACAAAACAACTCAACCAATATTGGGTAACACAGAACGAGCAAATAGGCATTAGGACTATTGCTTTGGCGTGGCTCCGATATATTACTATTTTCATATAAAATATAATTCCTTTCTAATAGTTAATGTTTGATATAATACACTATATGAAGATATTTAATTAATTAACTTCTTTCCGAATTTCTTTTCTTTTTTAATTTCTTCTCACCAAGTAAGTTTATGTATAGATAAAATCTCATTGACAAGAGGAAGATTTTATATAAGGATTAAAAGGCTAAAGAACCAATTGAACCAGTAGGATCGTCTTGTGTATCGAAAGGCATACCATGCACGATCTTGATCCTACACCAAATAAGACCAAGTGGCACGCCGGCATGTGCCGGAGAAAAATACTAACACAGATTTTTAGACAGGACTTTGGGCATATGTCTAGTTCGATTCCACCAAGTTCTCATCTGCCATATTAAGAGTATGTTTGGTACCAATAAAGAAAGTGAGGCAAGTGAAAGTGAGAGGTTTTTAAGTAATTTTAATATATTTTTGGGCCCACAAACTTTTTCTCTATATCTCACACTTTTCATGGAACTCACAAACCTTACTTTCCCATCATTACTTCTACTTTCCATCTTCACTCTTTCACTTTCTAATTCTCCACTTTCCTTTTTTACAACCAAACACTCTAATATTGATTGATTGTTACATGTTTCTGAAATTGATTGATCGATTCTCCTCAATATGTTTATCACTATCATTTTTCTCCAAGTACAATGCACTGTAAAAAATAATTTATCTAACCACTACTTTTGGGGGAAAGTAACATTAATATTACCCAGGAACTTGTTCATGCTACGAACAACTTTCGAAACATAAGAAACTTATGTCACAGTGACGTGAAATGACAATGGAGCAATATGATTTGTGATTGTTGGCCAAATAAAAAATGTGATATGTGATTGGCCTACCGTACTTTGTGCGATAGGAGAGATAGAAAAGAATATAAAATGAATGGCTGTGTATTACTTGCATTTTTGTTGTATTGAACGAGTTTCTCGTGGATTGGAACTTGTTCGCAGCATATCTTGAAGATTAGGCTATAAACATATAGTGGACTAGGAATAAAATCTTTGTTCAAAAAGAATAGGAATGGTAGAGGACTCACTTCCTATTGTAAGCTATATTTTGTCCTGTTGAAAGATAGATATGCTTTACTAATGATTTAAAGTTTGATCCTATATATATAGGGTGAAATTTTTACAAGGGCTGAGATTTGATATCGCTTACATATAACATAGGGTTAAACCAACTTTTAATCTCTATTGTTTCTCTAATAATTTCGATTTTAGTTCACCTAGAATTACTTTTATTCTTTATACTTTTACAATGTTATACTCCCTCCAGTCTCTAATGTAAGAGCCCAAAATTTGAATGGTTTTGGTCTCTAATGTAAGAGCTCACCCCATATTCTCTCCTCATTTAATGCATTTTTTCCTACTTTACCCCTAACTCTCTTTCATATTTATTAATGCTTATGTATTTCTCTCTCTTAAAAGTACCATAATAAATATGGGCAATTTTGGAAAAGAAGCATTAACTCCAGACGCCCAACTAACATTCACATGTTTTCTTAAAAAGCGTTTTTTTACGGCTAGCTCTTACATTAGAGACCGGAGGGAGTAATAGTTAATTAACCCCTATAGTTTTAAAAGAACCTAACAGTTTACTTTTTAATGATATGTGAATAGCTTTGTTAATACTGCTGACTTGGCTCGCTGATTGGACAAGATGACTTGGACATGATGAATTAGGAAATAAGATAAGAAATATGCTTTTTTAAAATAAAAAAAGAACTTGATGCAAATATGAGTTGTCACTTCCTCTCCTACAGCCAACTCCAGCTTTGGTTTTTATCTACGGAAGGTGGTAAAGGGTGGTGGCCACCTTCATCGTCTACCTCATATCCCTTCTCCATTGAAACAGATCTCTCCCAAGTACAGATATGGAACCTAACTACCACACTAACTACCACAGATTCATACCCACCACCTCAGATTTCCTACCTCTACCATTTCTTTTAACTGAATACCTCTACCATTAAAGTTTAAGTTTTGAATGTTTCATGAAGAAGGAAGTGGTTTGAATGTTCAGGGAAAGATATACGGGGAGTATTGTCAATTTGTCCATAATTTGTCTATGACAAATGATATGATAGACTCACTTCTCATTTCTACAGGTTAAGCACTAATTTTGCTTTAAAAGTTTTTTTTATTTTAAACTGCTTGAAAAGGCAATTTTCTTTTAGTATTACAATATTGAAAACCAATATCAACTTTTAACGGTTAACATGAGTATTTGCCTTTGAGATTTTTTAAATAAAAATCTCAAAGGCAAATCATTTTTAAACATAAGGTCCCACAACAAAATTGAACATTAGCCTTCTTACTACTCCTTATTAGGTTTTTTCCCTAACCTTCTTAAATTACTAGTATTTGATGATGCTATCTTTAATTATGGGATTTTGAAATGTAGAAGATATATAAGTGTCTTCCTTTGATATAAATTGGTAGAGTAGCTAACAAAATCTAACTATCAAACAAAATACTAATAAAAAGATAATTCATTTTTCCAAATCTGTTTTCAATGAATATATGGTCAGATGTTGGACTCAGATTAGACAGCATCACTAATGCGATGAGCGAGTCATTTAAAGAGTCAAGGGCACTGTAAACACATGAGTAATTTGGGAACGCCGAGCTATTGAAGCAGAGCTAAATGAAAGTCACGTGTCGAAGACTCGAAGGAAAAACAGTATTGCAGAGAAAAAAGATCACATTGATCACTCACATTTGAGTTGAAATGATTAATGAATGAGAATAATGGCATATCCAGCACTCCAACTTTTACTCACGTGTCCAAAATATAGGGTCGTTCTGCCAACAGTCAGAAATTAATAAATACTCCTCCGATCCTATTTATAAGTCGCCAACCGCCTAAATTGTACATACCAAGGAATGGAGGTTAATGGAAGTTACATCATTAAATTGGTCTTTTTTTTGTCTTTTCCATTTTTGCCCCTTCCACCTTTATCACTATATGACTCACTACCTTTTCTCTCTCTTCATTAATCCTCTATCTATAAAAGTGCATTTTTCATCTTCTCTCTCTTCTCATCTTCCAATGTTCATTTTTCCAATGTAAGGGTATATTACGGAAATTTTGATAAATGAGTTAGTTAGTGGTAGTTGATGACTTATATTAAGGACCAAAATTTAGAGGCGGTTGACGACTTATAAATAGGACCGGAGGGAGTACTCACAAACACCCCCCTCTCTCTAACACACACACAATGGACCATTGATTTCAAGCCTATTTTATTGCATCGGTTCATTTTTAAGGGTCACTACTCTATAACATCTTTTAAATGCTAAAAGGGGATCTTGTTGATGGTGATGTTAGTATTTCTAACATGTTTTCACTTTTATGTTAAAGAATGTCAGTTATTTATGATTATTATATTGAGAATCTGTGAAATTATTATTGGAAAAGGAATACTTAATAAATTAATATATGATACAAGAAAAAACTGTGAAATTATATATGACCAGATCAAATGTTTAACTGATTTTTATGCTATTTATTAATGGAATTGCATAAAAAAAATCTTAAATACATAACATGCATTGTAAAAACAATTGTGTGATGTGTCCAAAATAATTAGGTAATTCTTTTTAAAAAAGTATATATTTTCCAATTATTAAACTGAAGGGTTGACTTAGTTCAACAATAAGTTCGTTTGCCGTGTGAGTATGAAGTCATGAGTTCAGATCAATAAATTGACCCTTTTATTTTCCAATCATTAGGCTAGTGATTGGGGCTTACACTACAAAAAAATGAGATGTGATCGCTTAGCGGATGTCACGGAAAAAAGAAACAGGACATAATAAAAATACATGTCCCGGTTTCTCAATGAAAAAGCGACAAAAGGCCTCCTGTGTTTTTTAAAAAACTTGTCACGCATAAAAAAATGGAAGCTGGCTTTTAAAATTTATGTTAAATTTGTCACTTTTTCCAATTTCACCTTCATTAAATGATGTGTTTCACATTTTTAATTTTGAATCTGCATTAATAACATGAGTTAAGTGAAAACAAACATTTAATGTGGCGGTTAGTGACTTATATTAAGGACCAAAAATTGCAGGTAGTTGGTGACTTATAATAAGGACTGGAGAGAATAATATAATGGTACAATTGGAGGTTATAGTGCAATGCACTCAAAACCCTTTAATATGGGAATTACTCCCTCCCCCGTCCTTAATATGAGAGCCCAAAATTTGAAAGATTTTGAACCAAAATATATGAGCTCATCTCATATTTTCTCCTCATTCAATGCATTTTTCCTACTTTACACCTAAATCTCTTTCATATTTAGTAATAGGTATGTATTTCTCTCTTCTAAAAGTATCACAATAAATATGGACAATAATCGAAAAAACATTACTACAAACACTCAAATAACTTTTACATGTTTTCTTAAGACGTGGTTTTTGGTGGCTGGGTTTTTATATTACATACCGGAGAGAGTATATAGCATAGTGTAGTCTAAGGGGAATCCTAATAATCCTTTTAATTATTGATATCCACGTAATTTTTTATTGGGAAAATTAATTTGAAGTCCCCCACAAAGGACTTAATACTAGAAAAGTCCCAAAAGTTGAGAAAATTAATATAAGGTCCCAAGAGACCTCACTTCAATATATTTGAAAAGTGAAAAGATAGTTTTGCCCCTAGCCTATTAACACTTGTCACATGTGCCCAGTAACTTGTCAAGGTGTAACAACTTACAGGGCACGCTTAACTCTATGGGCAAACCTTGACAAGTTACTGGACACATGTGACAACTAGTTGGACATGTGTAACAACTTAATGACCAATACTCTTTAAGTTAATGAGCAGGGCAAAATGACAAGTTATTGGGCACGCTTGACAACTCTTTAGGCAAACCTTGACAAGTTACTGGGCACATGTGACAAGTGTTAATAGGCTAAGGACAAAACTATCTTTTCACTTTTCAAATATATTAAAGTGATGTCCCTTGGGACCCTACATTAATTTTCCCAACTTTTTAGACTTTTCTAGTATTAAGTCCCTTGTGGGGGCCTCCAATTAATTTTCCTTTTTTTATTTATAACATAATTCAGTTTTCGGCATCCGTTTTCGATCAATATGTTCAGAAGTTGCTCTCAGATTAGACATCACCTATAATGCGCTCAGTCTTGTAAAACATGAATAGGAAGGGCAATGTAAACACGTGAGTAATTTGTGAACGCCACGCTAATGAAGCAGTGCTAAATAAAAAGTCACGTGTTGAAAACTTGAAAGAAAGAGAACCAAGATCATGTTTATCACTCACATTAAAGTTGAAATGATTAATGAATGCGACTAATGGCATATCCAACACTCCAACATCTACTCACGTGTCCATAATATATGGTCGCTTTGCCAACTGTCAAAAATTAATAATTACTCACAAACATCCCTGGATCCCCTCTCTCTCACGCACAATGGAGTGATGGACCATTGATTTCAAGCCCATTTTATTTCATCCGTCCATTTCGAAGGCCCGTTTGCTTGCAAAGGATTAAGATGATGAAAATAGGATTAAAAATGAGTGTAAGGGGTAAAAATGAAAAGTACATGAAATGATTAAAGTAAAATTTATGGGGTTCAGGAAAAGTGTGAGATGAAAAAAAAAAAACTTGTGGCCCCAGTGTATTGATATATTATATAAATATATAAACTAGTGTTTCTGAGATTATTATTTGTTGTCTCTGAAGATTATGTCGTGTTTCTAAGGTGCGACATGAACTATTTTATAAAAAGTGTGGTTATTTTGTGATTTTGAGGCACGGCATTGAGCTAATAATTTTTTAAAAAATATTTTTGTGGTTATGTCAAAGTTTTGAGGTGCAGCACAAGTTAATAATTTCAAAAATGTAGTTATGTCGCGCTTCTAAGCTGTGACATAATCTAATAATTTTAACAAAATATTTTGTGATTATATCACGTTTTTAAGGTGTAACATAACTAATATTTTCAAAAAAAATATTTTGTATCGCGCTTTTGAAGTGTCACATATACTAATAATTTTTTAAAAAATATTTTATGTCGTGCTCCTATGATGCGACATAAACTATTAGTTTTAAAACGATTTTATGTCACTCTTCTAAGCTGAGACATATACTTATATTAAACAAATATTGTATGTATGTTGTGAATTGTTTAAGAAACGACTACATTTTCATAAGTATGTTGTGGACAACTAACTGAAGTGCGCCATGAGTTTTGTATTCATCTATATAAACTCCATACTTCTTCCCATTTCTCTCGTTTATTTTTCCTCATTATTATTCCCTTTCAACTATTGGCTTGCTACACATACACCAATGCCCTTTTGCTTCAACAGATATAATAAACGATAGTTGTATCCCAAATATTATTACAGTGTATATTTTAATTTTCTTGTTCATTTCCCCTACTTACAACTGGTTGTATTTTCTTATCATTTTCAACTTATTTGTTTAAACACTATAATTTATGTTCCCTCACACTCTTATTTTTCTACCAAGTGTCCCTCTACTATTTCTGCATTATATTCAATGGCCATATCAAATATTTATGTAGTGATAAATATGAAATAATTTTATCAAGGACCCTAATTTACCTTGTACGGTCACCTGAAACACGACACATATAACTGCGTTAAAAATATTCTCACATGAATTCATGATGCAATATTTATGATTTGATATAAACTTATAATACTTATTGGTCAAAAAAAATATAAACTTATAATACTTCAACTACCATGAAAACGTACCCCAACCTTCCAAAACAAATCTTCCCAAAAATCCAACCCCATAAAATATATCAGTCTATTCGCTCAATCATACTATCTTTGAATCCCCTTTCATAATGTAGTATTAAGGAATACTGCTAATAAAAATGATTTAGAATTTTTTTTGTTACATGTAAAATATTACCTACTCTACATATAACCCCTCAACCCTTCCAAAATATGATTAGGTATTGATACAAAGCTGGTGTATTGTTCATGCATTAACTAATAGTTAATTATTATACATAATGGCTTATTTGGTTGATCAAAATTCATGTAGAAATTTTTTTGAACAAAAAGACAATTACCAAACATAAAAATATGAATGAAGTCAATGACAAAGCATATTTTAATTTCGTAAGGAAACAATCATCAATCAGACATAATTAAATTTAGAATAATGGGTTGGAAATGTATATAAACATACATTGTGAAGGATGTGTGATTTGATTAGGTAATGGAAATATTATGAATAGGTTGGAAACATAATCAGAATTTAATATGTGTGAGTGAAATATCTATATTATATTTTATAAATTTCACACTACAAAAAATAATGATAAAACATAAAACAGGCTTATTATCACTTATAACTTATAAGTATAGTCATCTAAATCATTAGTCATGAAGATGTATTATGGAGAAAAATTTAACACGCAGCAAAAAAATATGCATTTGATGAACATACATCCTTTTTATGCTGTTTACATTCCTAATTTTATCTTCAAATTATTTCCCTAATCCTAGCCGAAATTGTAGGAACTCCTCGATATGTATATTAAAATGATATATCTCATGTTTCAAATTAATTTTGCAGATAAAGGAACCCAAAATTACGCCCAACATCTGCACAGTGCACACTATTGCATAAAAGATTTCTAAATCTCATAAAAGTTTGACCAAAGCTATGCCGATACAAATGGTCATTATCATGCTTTGCAAATTTATATCGTCTATGCATGATTATAGGAGTTCAGGATGAATTTTTCATTTTCATATGCTATGAGGCCTAGATTATATATATACCTTGCATGCCAATGATAAGATCAAATCAACTGAATTTAATAAAACCATTAGGGTAATGTTAATACCATTTGCTTTTGGAAGTTTTATTCAAAAAGTAAGGGATCACTACTCAAGCAAATAAAATTAATAGCAGCGAGTATATAAAAATGGAAGATGCAAATGAGTCAAAGAAAATTAGAATAATTGATTTTCAATTTGATTTATACCCTGAGGCACCATTAAACCGCAATCCCTTTATGAATTTGATGTGGCCACACGTGATGGTCTTTGAATTTCAATATTATTGCTGGCCAACTCATAATTACAGGATATATTGGGAAATGATACTTTCAAGTAGGGGTGTTCAAGTATGCCCATACCCGTTGAGTCCGCCTGTACCCGCTTGCATTTTCCCCGTTTAGGCCCGCCCATTTAGGGCCCGTCACATTTTTACACGGGCATGGGCATGCCCATACCCGTTTATCTTACATGGGTACAGGTATGGGCATGCCTATACCCGTTTAAATGCCCATTTATTATTTTAAAAAATATTTTTTGATGTATTAGCCTTTTTTTACATTACTCCCTCCTCGTAACTAATTTTATTTTATTGGTATTGCTTAGTTAGAACAAATTTAATTCAAAGTCTTCTAAAATTTGAAGCATGTTCTACTCTTTGTGGGGATTTTTGTTGGATCTTTCTTAAATTTTTTCTGAGTTTATCTTACACGGGCCCCCCATTTAGCTTTGTTGCCCGCCCATTTATTCTGCGCCCATTTATAGCCCGCCTGCTTATGGACCGCCCATTTATCAATATTTAGTCTGCCTGTTTATGTTACACGGGCACGGGTATGGGCATAACCACGGGTGGCCCGAACCCGCCCGTTGAACACCCCTACTTTCAAGACAAAAATGAGTCACAGGACATCAAACAAAATTGAAAGTCAGTTTGATTTCTAACGTTGGATCGGAGGCCATAAAATGCAATCATTAAAATCAAACAAAATTGAATGTCCAAGGAATGAACTGTGATAATCATGGTGATTCACTTAGCATACCCAATGATCTTATTGCTGCAAGGTAAAAACCGTTGTTTTTTAAAAAAAAAAACACCATGCTAACTTGCTGAGAACTTGGAAATCTGATAGTATCTAATAAATAATATCACAATTATAGCCATTTTAATTCTCACGTGAATTTTTGTTGTTGTTGTTTAAAGAAGAAATGATAGTCAACATCCATTGATGCATGATTTAAATTAGAGCTAAAGTTGTCATAATAAATTCACGAGTTCTTTATCATTAAATTATAGCGATCGCCATACTGGGGGGTCCCTATGGGATTCTAGTTACTCTTCCCTAATTATTACCTTGACCCTCCATATATCGAATGGATACATTATCTCTTAAGTAATTGCTACCCGGGCAATGTCCATGGTTGTACCAGCTCGTTGAGTAAATGCATGAGTTCAAAGACCTTGTTTAGCATGTAGTATTGGAAGTTTGGTACCGGGATTGATATAGGGGTTGCCGATTTTATAATGTTTGGTAGAAGGGCAGAGTACTAAGTGAGATAGTTGTAAGTCTACCTTCACCCAGTTACTGCAAAACCTATTCAGGGATTGAAAAGTATTAAGACAAAATTATCCCTTATTATAATAAAATTGGGTGGAATTACCTCTCTTAATTTTTACAAAAGGTTAAAAGTAATTATCAATTTCTGTTGCCTCAAACCATCACCCATCACCAAGTTGCGTGGCCTATTAATCATCGTGGGTATCATGTCCACTTTTCAAACAAAAGGTTGCAATCTTGTAGGTGAATTCAATCTCATCTTTCCATTGCTTGCTTTGTAACTTTGTTTTCTATACAAGTGATTATATAAGGTTGAACATGACAGAGTCTATAGAGTAAGTAGTTTGAGAAGAACTAGAGGTTTTACGATCTTATATTATAATTATCATACACATATTTGTTACGGCATTATGTTCTCTTAATAATTTTAGACTAATTATACATACAAAAAAATTTATTTAAGTTATCCCTCCTAAATTCATACCAAACATAATTTCAATCCCAATCCATCAAAATATAGTACTACCTCTGGTCCTAAATATAGGACCTAGATAACTTTTTTTTGGAGAGGTTAAGGTTGCAAAATAGTCTATTAAATCATGACATATTTGATATATTTTTAGATTATCCATTAGATTATAAGTAAAATAAACTAGTTGAAGGGAAATAATTAGGTAAATCAATTTATAATTAACTTATTTTGTTTTTTTAGGATTTTTCAAAAAAGTCAATTAGGTCTTATATTTAGGACCGGAGGGAGTACCATGTATCAAACAAGGCTTTTCTTTGCTTACTCATCAATTACTTACGAAGTTGGGCCACTTTGTGCACAACAGGTAAAGCTCTGCGACAATTATGGGAAAAACTCCCAGTAGTTTCTCATCTATCGCAGATTCTATTCTTCTAGCTTTAGGTTGTAGTGTGTGTCTTTCGGAATTTGGTCTCCATCTTTCTCTAAAGCAAGTCTAGTTTTTTTTTTTATTTCATCAAGTCTAGTTTTTTTTACTCTACTAGATCACCTTCTTTATGCCATATACTGAAGAATTCAAAGGTCTGGAGCTTTCTTTTCTAGAATTGGTTGGCGCATATGGAAAAGATGGAAAGTTCCTCTCTTCAAATTTTGCTCATTACTAATTTAGAGGGTCCTTGAAGGCTTCTATGAAAATTATGGTGGATGTGTTGCAACTTGCAACCACCCATGAACCAAGAGTCTGTTTTCTTGAGGAAGATTTAGTAAGAATTACAAAGAAGTCTTATAAATAGGACCAAATTCAACTCCTCAAATAAGTCTTATATTTAGACCTAAAAATGTATATTGCAATTTTGGCACCAAAGATGGCGGCGAGCTTCATTGAAATTAGTCTTTAGATTACCACTTTTTATTTCCTTTCCAGACAAAAATTGATAATGACTCTATTTCAATCCATGAGAGTTAGGTTTTATTTATTTTGATTTATTTGTACCTCTTTAAGTAAATGTTTGTTCAAGCAGATTGTTGTTGAGCCTGAAGTCCTGTTTGTTGGGTCCTAATAGTAATGTTATTCTTCTCATTATAATGAAAACTAGTTACCAAGTTTTTCTTTTTTTAAAAAAAAAAATTCATTACCAGCCAAGTCGATATGTTAAATTAAAAAAACACACTTCTACATGTTATGTACTTGGTAAAGTACATCTTACGGACACACCTATTCATAGTCGATTGAATTTTGCCGGTTGTTACTTGAGTAATTTATGAGAATCTTTGACTTAATTGGTTAGTGTGTTTGACTCAACGAACAGTTAGGCACACAATCCATAGGCACACAATCCATTGCAGACAAATAGCAAAATACCAAATAAGCCAATCAATCCACTCACTGAACCCATGAATTGCAGTTTAGTCCTGATAAGGGAAATTAATACTGGAAGGTCCCAATACATTCCAAAATAATTATAAAGTCCCAGGGGCCCTTTCCTGCAATTGTTTGCTCAACTTCAATGACCATTTTGCCCTCATTAAAGATGGTTGTCATCTCACTGGTCCCTACAGGGGGACTATGCTTTCATCTTATGAGGGCAAAATGGTCATTGAAGATAAGCAAACAATTGCAGGAAAGGGCCCCTGAGACTTTATAATTATTTTGAAATGTATTGAGACCTTCCAGTATTAATTTCTCTTACCAAGGACTAAACTGCAAATTTCCCTTCCAATTGCGTCATAATGTTATACTAGTATTTCCCAGTAAGTGGCTCCTCTCCCTCTCCCTCTCCCTCTCCCTCTCTCCCTCTCCCTTCCTCTACTTGTTTTATTTTTTCTTTTGGATTTAATATGACTCATATCATATTGGTTCCATGAAAGGAAAGAAAGTGAGTTGTAAATAATTGAAAAGTTAAGGGGTAATATAGTCATTTATATATATCCCGTGGCCCACAAGTTTTCTCTCTCCATCTCACACTTATCGTAGGGCCCACAAACTTTACTCTCTCATCATTACCCATACTTTCCATCTCTTACCCTTTCTATTTTAAATTCTTTACTTTCTTTCACACAACCAAACATACTCAAAGATAAAACAAGAAAATGAACTCCATCATGATAGTACACACTATGTTTTTATATATAAGACATAGTTGACTAATGAACTAAATAATCATAACGTAATATAAAATTATATGCTAGCTTATAAATCAAATAAACCAATTTAGAGAAAATCAACTTTTAATTAACCTATCAGTCTCTTTTAAGATTCTCCAAAAAAAAAAACTAACTCATATTTAGGAACAGAGGGAGTATAATTGTATAATTTATATGCCATCTGTCAAAAATCAATCATACCCACCTACAATGCCCCTGAACATCGGATAAAATTAGAACAATACATAGAAGATGAGCATAATTCTTATAAAAGGATGACACACATCAAGAATAAA
This sequence comes from Mimosa pudica, assembly GCA_029929735.1. Classification (NCBI taxonomy): domain Eukaryota; kingdom Viridiplantae; phylum Streptophyta; class Magnoliopsida; order Fabales; family Fabaceae; genus Mimosa; species Mimosa pudica. The sequence goes on along the minus strand of JAKELP010000017.1, from coordinate 4,474,716 downwards.
TCAACCTGTAATCTAAAGGAGGAATAGGTTATATTTTCAAACACGTGAATAAGAGAACAAGTTGATAACGAAGTTTTAAGTTAACAATTGTCAAATATCCAAGTTAACAGCGATAAATATCATTGCCCATTTACATGCTAGCCACTTCGACCTACCCATTCAATAAGAACATACCTGGCTCTAACCAGTAATCATCACAGCTTCCCTTATAACTTTTCTACCCAAAATTACAACCCGTGTAAAGAGTTGATCCAGCTTCATCAACAAATCAAACAATTTACAAGTATACATTCTTAAGATGAGCTAAAATGAGACAATTAAAATAGAGGGGGAAAGAATTTTACAAAACAATGAGTTGTCGACGTCCATGACATGCTTGTATGATGACAAGCACATTCATGGGGCCACCATCCAACAATGTCGTGATGTCTGTCAATTAGGCAAAGTCTTCTTCACACTGCACAAACAAAAGACCGCAAAATTGATGTTTGTCTCTCCACGATTCACAGAATACTATTAAGGGTCAACCCAGTTCTAAACCCACTTGGTGAAGGTAATAGAGAAGGGAATATACTAGGCAGTCTTGCCCCTGCTTTATGCAAAGAGACTGATTCTAACCTACAACCTCATACCTCACTGCAAGCGAGCTTACCGTTGAGTCAAACCGGCCCTTCACAGAATAAGATTAAATTTTAAAATAATCACTCCTTGATCAAAACAAGCGAGATCAAGGAACTTGTCAATACCTAATTCCCAGCTCAGCAAGGCTTTCTCTTGTCAACTCTTAAGTGGATGTTATACCATTTCTTCTTTGACCGGCCTCTTGCAAATCGCTTCTCTCTTGGTTGGCTCTCTTCTGTCGCCTCTTTGGAAGAACTTTTACTCCTACTTTTACTTGTACTACGTTTTAATGGAGCAATAGTATATGACGCATGAATCTCATTTCTTTGCTTCAGTAGGTCATCAATCTGCATAGTTATGTCAAGAATAAACAAGAAAAGGTTCATTGATAGTTGTAACAGGGAGAAAAGAAAATGTTTAGATCTGTGGAGGTGAATTTACTAAAAATCCTAAACTTGTCGGTTAATACTCACCTCTTGCATTTCTTGGGCATATCTGTTTGTCATCTCTGTGAATTGTGCCAGAACCTATCAACACAAAATGTGAGGTTTGATGAAAAGAAATATAATTAGAGCTTCATGAGCAGCTTAAATTTAAATTCTAACCTCCCGGTATTCACTCTCAAATTTAGATAATTCTGCTCGTTTGGACAATATTTGGGCTTCAATGTCCCTAAGGCTCTCTTTTTCTTGACCGAAAGGTGCAGCACATAAAGCTTCTATCGTATAGCTTGCACTCTTAAAGAAATTGTCACCTAAAAAAGTTGAACAGCATCTCATAATTTATATAACCCATAAATAAAAAAAAGAAGAATATGGGCACTGAGCAAATAAGTACGCATTTACCATAAACAGCAAATACATGGGTACCGGCCTTCAATTCCGTTAATTCACATGGTTGGAACCCATCTAGTTTTCTAAAAAATGATGTATCAGGATCCTTGGCAGCAGCTATCTGTATAGAAATAATCCAAAATAAATGTTAAGAAAATGGAAAAGATGAAAGATTAAACTTGTAGTTTTATTGCTTGATAATGGCAACTCACCGAGTTTGCTGTTTGGTCAAGCCTATAAACGGGAAAACCAAGAAAATACATTCCAGCAGAGGAAGTTTTTCCCGTTTTTGCACTATCTTCCTACAATGGCAATTTAAAACTTCAAATGTCAATTGAACATTCAGAAGTTTGAGGACACAAAACCACTAAAAAATAACAATCCAACGCCAAACACTTCACTACAGCTCCCTCTAACTCCCCCCTTCCCAACCTAAATGGGGGCGCACATGTGCACACACACACACACAAATATGGAAAAGCTAAAACACCTGAAGTGCAAGACTCAATCCACCATTCTCTTCTTGGTCAAAATATAACAACTGCAAACAAAATAATGATAAGACATCAATGACATTAGAAATGGATGCTGGTATTTACAATGCATTTTCACATGCAGGACAAATTTTATCAACAATAATACAACAACAGCCTTATCAAAACTAGGACCGGTCGGCTACAAAAATTTTATCAACAATACCAAATAAAAATTATTTTTAGAAATGCAAACATGTTTTCGGCCAAAAAAGAAATGCAAACATGTAAATTTTCTAAACAGATCAAGAAATAAAAAGGCAACTCTATAAATCAATTGACCAAAAATAACTGATCATCTTATGAAGGAAGTCATATATTCCTAAGGATTTCGGCTAAAAAAAATCAGGGTACATATGCCAAAAAAAGGCCTCTATGGCCAGAGATGTTTAAATTCTAACCTTAAATTTGCTTTTGTCAGATGATTGCACCCGACAAACAAAACCATCCCGTACATCTTCTTCAGTTATTGTAACAGAATAGAAGTGAGCTGATTGCTTCTCAACCTAATAGATGAATGCCACCAAATACAAAATGAATCACAGAAGACAATGGCACATGACAGTTGAAATAAAAGAAGTATCCATAATTGGTATAAGAAATAGCTAACCCTTCTAGATATAGGATGACCTAAGGGAAGTGGACGAATAGTCACCACACCATTAAGCGCCTCTTCCAAAATAGTTGCTGATACAGTTGTCTTAATTGGCACACCGAGTTTACTGTGATTCATGAATAAAATTAGGGATGAACAGGAGAGAAAACCAGCAAGGAAGGAAAGAATTTCAGTAAGCAAAAATATTATCTATCTTCTAAGTGCCAAACAAGAGAAAAGACAGTAAAACAATTAGCAGAGCAACAAGTTCTAACCTGAAAAGTGCAGCCAACATTGTATTCACAGCACCTAAACTTGAAAGATCCAACTCCAATTCTTGGCTATCTGCTTCAACAGCCTACAGAAAACCATGAGATAGTTACATCACAAGGATTCTGAATCAAGATCTTGAGATAATGTAAAGGGTGGACACATAATGCGTTGGAATTTACAAAATTGATTGCCTAGTCCTAGAGTGAAATGTGTGCGCACGTGTGAAAATGAAAATCAGGACCGAACAATTAACTGAAATATCCTGCAGATATAATCATCCATAATATCAAACAAAAAATGTGCTACCTCAAAACCAGCTGAGTCGTATTGACGCCGTTTGTCGGGATCTGACAAGATATTGTATGAAAAGGTGACCTCTTTAAACATATCAGCTGCTTTAGGATCATTAGCATTCTTGTCAGGATGATATCTGGATGAAACAAACATACCAATTTTTATTCACAAATCTTTTTGATTTAAAAGATAAGTAGCACAGCGAGACATAAAGGAACCGATTTCTCTTCAAAGGCAATTAAATTATTCCAGTTACTAAACCAATTATGGATCATGTGCCCATATTAGATGCATGGAAGATGAAACTGATCTGACAGCAAAAGCTGACACCATCCACCTGAAGGGCACAACTCATAGCAGATAAACAATAAAAGTATCAATAACTGCTTGCCAAGGTCCTTACAATGATCATTACCTCTCCTTTCCCTTATTGGATTGAAACAAAGGATATCATCCTAATTGTATTCCCAATTAAAAAAGTTGTGATTTACCAATAAAACTTGGTCGCATTTTTAAGTGACTTCATCGCCAAAAACATGAGAATGCATGTTAGAATCCTAGGAAACACTCTTATTGAGATATGAAACAATCCGGCCAATATGGACACCACTCATACCCCTCAAGTTCTGATTAATTCTCCGCCAATAGGAACCAGATTACCAGGCAGTATTTAACAAAAAAAATAAAAGAATATGCAAATTTTCCATTAGCTCCAGTAACAATTGTTCATTATATTGCTAGCATAATCAACGAAAACTATTTTCCTTTGTTCAATTATCAATCCTTAAGTTAACACACAGAGAACTATATACTGATATAGGACTCTATCATAAGCCACCACGAATCCACCTTAACTTTTAACCAATCAAAAAGGTTACCTAATCATTACTGCTTGTGTTTACCAAAGCTTCCAACTTAAAATTCCCAAAAGCCAAAAAAAATTATTTTTTAAAAAAAATTCAAAACTAACACAACTACCAACAGCAAACAAATAATTCAAATTCACAACAACAACAAAAACAACAAAAAAATCCACAAATCAGTCAAAAAACAAACAACATGTACATATTCAAACGTAAAATTCCCAAGAGCCCAAAAAAAAAACTATTTTTGTTAAAAAAATTCAAAACTACCCCAACTACCAACACCAAACAAAGAATTCAAATTCACAAAAATAAAACCACAAATCACTCAAAGGAAACAACTTATACATACTTAAGAGCCATTTTTCTGTAAGCCGATTTGATTTCATGATCCGTGGAGGTTCGGGAGACACCGAGAACCTCATAGGGATCTCGACGAGGCTGCTTAGCAGCGTCATGGTTGTCCGATTTGGATCTATGGGCCGGCATTATGGGCCAAAAGGGGAATTTTTCTCACAAAACCCTAGAATTAGAGCATGACAAGGAAAAGAGAGGATTTTTGAAAATTAAGGTTGAGAATTGTTTAAAAGGGAAGTGGGGGAGAGAACCTAGGATTCGACGAGCATTGGGGATGGGTGAATCGATGAGAATTAGAGAAGAGAGAGTAGCATAAGAAGAGCAATGACAAGATTACATGAGATGAGATGAGATGAGATGAGACAGAGATAGTGACAAACAACAAGAAAACGCAGATGCAGAGGGAATTAGGTGTTACTCTATTATTTTTATTATTATTATATTATATTATTATTATTATTAGTATAGTATTAGTAGTATATTAGTATATTCTTTATTTTATTTAGGGAAAATTAATTTGAGGTTCCCCATAAGGGACTTAATACTAGAAAAGTCCCAAAAGTTGAAATAATTAATGTAGGGTCCCAAGGGACCTCACTTTAATATACTTGAAAATTGAAAAGACGCTTTTGTCCAACAAGTTGTCACATTTGCTTATTCAGTTGTCACGTTATGCTCATTAAGTTGTTAGGTTTTTCCCATCAACTTAAGAGTTTGGGCAATTAACTTAAAGTACATGTCCAACACGTTGTCACATTTGCCCATTCAGTTGTCAAGTTATGTCCATCGAGTTGTCACGGCTGCCCATTAAGTTGTCAGGTTTTTCCCATTAACTTAAGAGAGTTTGGGCAATTAACTTAAAGCACATGCCCAACAAGTTGTCACATTTGCCCATTCAGTTGTCAAGTTATGTCCATCAAGTTGTCACGGCTGGCCATTAAGTTGTCAGGTTTTTCCCATTAACTTAAGAGTTTTGGCAATTAACTTAAAGCACATGTCCAACAAGTTGTCACATTTGCTCATTCAGTTGTCAGGTTATGCCATCGAGTTGTCACGGCTGTCTATTAAGTTGTCAGGTTTTTCCCATTAACTTAAGAGAGTTTGGGCCATTAACTTAGCACATGCCCAACAAGTTGTCACATTTATCCTTTCAATTGTCAAGTTATGCTTATCGAGTTGTCACAGCTGCCCATTAAGTTGTCAGGGGCAAAAGTGTCTTTTCAATTTTCAAATATATTAAAGTGAGGTCCCTTGGGACCCTACATTAATTATTTCAACTTTTGAGACTTTTCTAGTATTAAATCCCTTCTGGGGGACCTCAAATTAATTTTTACTTTTATTTATTTATTTATTTATTTATTTATTTATATTGTAGGTCAATTTGGGTATAGTTATTGTACGCCTAGTGCGTCGTGTGCACCATGGAACGGACCAAGAAGTTCTACAAAACAACTACAGATTAATATATGGGTTTGTTTGGCTTGATTTGTGGAAAATGGGCTTATTTTTAAGCTGGCTTATTTTTAAGTCAGTTAGAAAATAAGCTCTAGATTGACTTACTTTTATGTTTGGATGAACTTTGAAAAAAATGGCGTATTTTCCCATTTGAGTTATAAACATGTTTGGTTGACTTTTTGTTTAAAAGGGGCTTATTTTTAAGTTATGTAGAAAAATAAGCTGACTTATTTTCTGAAATAAGAGACCTTGAGTGGCTTATAAATAAGCTGACTTATTTCAAATAAGCATACAGCTGAACATAGAAAAAAGACACAAACTCAAAATAAGCTGGGTTATTCTGTAGTTTTGGCAATAGACAAATTCATGAGGACATAAAAATTACATTGGGAAATCATGTTATACAACAGTGGACAAGTTTAAATATTTGGGATCAATTATACAAGAAGATTGTGAAGTAGATGGAGATGTTAATAATAGAATTCAGACTGGTTGGTTTAAATGGAGAAAAGCTTCTGGGTTATATGTGATCGTAAGGTTCAAGATAAAGTAAAAGGAAAATTTTACCGAACGGCCATTAGACCAGCAATGTTATATGGTAGTGAATGTTGGGTACTTAAAAGACAACACGAACATGAGATGGAGGTGGCAGATAAGAATGTTGAGATGGATGTGTGGGCATACAATAAAAGATAGGATCTGTAATGATCACATTCGTGAAAGAGTTGGGGTAGCATCAATTTCAGAGAAAATAGTAGAAAATCGTTTAAGATAGTTTGGACATGTTCAAAGAAGAGAATTAGATGAGCCAGTAAGAATAGTTGATCAAATGGTATGGAATCCCTATAAAAGAAAGAGAGGGAGACCAAAGAGAACTTTAATGCGGCGGTTGGTCACTTATATTAATGACCAAAAATTGTAGGCAGTTAGTGACTTGTAATAAGGATTAGAGGGGGTACCTTACAATTAAACATATTTTTTATTTTTATAGTTGTCGTTTAGTCCTGTAGTTTAAAATAGGTGGTTTTGATCCCTATAATTTGTTCCAATTAGGTTTTGGTATTTGTAGTTTGGAATACATGGGTTTGGTTTCTATAGTTTGCAACTTTTATAACATTTAGTGCTTATACTTCAAAAAGGACCTCAATTCAATTTTGACTGATTTAATTATGCTTAACTGTCACTAACTTTATTAGTTTTGCCTATGTGGATTTATGACTAGATAAAATGAGTTCAGGGGATGGTACTACTATGTCACAAATCGTCCTCAGCGGGAGTTTGTTCTCGGTAGATCGAACTTCGATGCTCTACACTCTCAGGTCAATTTGAAATTGGTGGTGAAAGAAGCCATGAGAGAGTGGATTATGGAAGGATGAATTTGCGTAGAAATAAATTATTCCTTTTTAAATTATAAAGACTAATTATTATAAAAAGTTCAGTTTGTAGTGGTTAGAACCACTTATTTCAAATTGTAAGGACCAAAACCTAAATTAGAGAAAATTATAGGAACAAAAATCACTACTTATTTTAAACTACAAGGATCAAATGTCAAATTAGAGCAAATAATAGAAACAAAAGTACTCCATTTAATCCTACTATCTACTATTCTTTTATAGTAGAAAGAAAGTAATAGTATAATTTAAAGGGAAAATTAATTAGAGATCCCTCACAAGGGAGTTAATACTGGAAAAGTCCCAAAAGTTGAAAATATTAATGTAGGGTCCCAAAGGATCTCACATTAATATATTTGAAAAGTGAAAAGACAGTTTTGCCCCTAGCCTTAATAAAAAATTACCCCCCCACCCCACCCTCCCCCCTCCCCCTCCCCCACCCACCCCCTCCCCCTCCAGCCGCCCCCCACCCCCACCCTCCCCCTCCAGCCGCCACCCACCCTCCCCCTCCCCTCCAGCTCGCCCCCCACCCTCCCCCTCCCCCTCAAGCCCGCCCCCCACCCCTCCCCCTCAAGCCCGCCCCCCACCCCTCCCCCTCAAGCCCGCCCCCCTCAAGCCCATCGAGCCCGCCCCCCCACCCCCACTCCTCCTCGCGAGCTGGAGTGGGGGTGGGGGGCGTGGAGGGAGGAGGGTAGGGGTGGGGGGGCGAGCTCGATGGGGGAGGGGGGTGGGGGGGCGGGCTCGAGGGGGAGGGGGGAGGGGCGGGCTTGAGGGGGAGGGGGGAGGGTGGGTGGCGGCTGGAGGGGAGGGGGGAGGGTGGGGGGCTGGAGGGGTGGGGGTGGGGGAGGGGGGCGCTGGGGCGGGTGGGGTGGGGGAGGGGGGTGGGGGAGGGGGGGCGCTTGGGAGGGTGGGGGTGGGGGAGGGTGGCGCTGGGGAGGGTGGGGCTAGAGGGGGAGGGTGGCTGGAGAGGGAGGCTGGTGAGGGAGAGGGGTGGGGGGGAGGAGGGGTAAATTTTTTTTATGACTAGGGGGAAAACTGTCTTTTCACTTTTCAAATATATTAATGTGAGGTCCCTTGGGACCCTACATTAATATTTTCAACTTTTGGGATTTTTCCAGTATTAACTCCCTTGTGGGGGACCTCTAATTATTTTTCCCTAATTTAAATCATGCACGCATTGTTTTTTTTTTATCAAAAATGCACGCATTGTTTGACTATTCATTGTTTGTATATATTTTTGAAGTTGGACTTCTCTCTTTAGCGCTTTTTTGTTATATCTCGTAATTTCTTAATAATGTGAGTACAATTAATTTGATGGCTGATGGCAAGATATATATTGATGATTGGGTGAAAGTGCAAAAATGATATTCAAATTTATCTAAAATTGCATTTTTAATACTAAAGTTTCGCGAGGTGCAAAATAGTACCAACTTAGGGTCCATGTGCAAATATATTATTTTCACTTGAGGGAAATAAAAGTTTGATATGAAAAGACTTTTATGTCTCTCATTAAATTTTATTTAATGAGGGAGGAATGAGGGCGAGGGAGGAATGAGACATAAGAGTCTTTTCATATCTAAATTTTATTTCCGTCAAGTGAAAATGCTATGTTTGCACCTGAACTCCAAGTTGGGTACTCTTTTTGCACCTCGCGCAGCTTTAGTATTAGAAAATGCAATTTTGGGTAATGTCTACTATCATTTTTGCACTTTTGCCCTTGATGTTTTTAGGGGAAAGGTATATGAACATTCTTAATTTTATTTAAAAGGAGAACCTAACATCTTAAACAATTATAGGGTGCAACAATATCCCTAAATATTTCATAAGGAGTAAAAATGTTTCCGCCATTATATATCCTTGACTCATTATATATCCTTGATCATCGTTAAAAGAAAAGCTAACATAGCATGAAATGTTGAAAAATTGACCATCCTTGACTCATTATATATCCTTGACTCTCTAATAATTATTAGAGAGTCAAATCCTGAATTGGATGCTTGAAAATTTGAATATTTAGGGTGGTGAATCTATAAAATATTAGTTTGTAGTATTAATTACAACCCAATCTCCTTTAAAAGTACTATTAATTTTCATGAAGAAAAATTGTGATAGAGTTGTCAGTGACTTGTGATTCCCAAAAGCAAACCATATAGTCTTTGTAGGTGAGATTGCTTCAATTTAGAGGAAGTTACTAGTATACTTTAATTAAAACGCAACTTGTTCTCTATGTCAACATCAAAAGTTAAATTATATATCGGTTAAAAAACACTAAAAATTTAAGCTTGAACTTCAACGTTTGGACGTTATTTTAGAATTTGAAATTTTAATATCAATTTTTTTATTAATATCAATAAGGTTAAATAATTGAAATTCTTTTTATAAATCAATCGATGCAAATAAAATTTAATTTAAAATTAAATAATTGAGTGTTCACTTTTAATTACCTTTTTAATGTAACGTATTTTTTCAAAAAAAAATGTAATAGCGACTTTTTAATACATAGTTGTTAGACATCCCGTTAGTTTTGAAGATTCCTATGAGAAATCAAAATATAACAATTAAATTTAAAATTGAATGCGAGATCACTTTGGGAGGCTATCTTCATTTTTAATTTTTGGACTGGAAGAAGCTATCTTTTTTTTTATACTTAGAAGCTATCTTTATTCAAAATTGAAGTATAATTTCGATAATATTAGTTATAAATAATATAATCATACCCAAAAGAATTTAGTACTGTACATTAGGGGTGTGCAAATTCTTTTTGTACTAATCCGTCTTGTCATCCCGTGGATTTTAGGGATGAGAAATTTCAGTTTCGAGAATTTTTGGAGCGTGACAGAATTCATCTTCGCAGTTGTCTCGATCACGTCCCGTCATGAATGTGTGTGTGTGTGTTATATAATTTTTGAGAAAATAGGTGTCATGTGTATCATATATGAGTGTGTCTATATATATATATATATATATATATATATATATATATATATATATATATATCGTTTTTTATGAAAATTAAAGTCCTAATAAAGTTTTAGTTTATTATAATGTATAAGATGTACTATAGAAGCAATATTAAACTAATTGATTTGTTTGATATAAACCAAAGTGTTATATTTTCTTGAAAATAGATATTTTTAATAAAAAAATTTTAAGTTTTTGTTGGGATTTCCTGTCCCGTCTCAATCCTATCTCAATCTTGTTCGAGTGACGGGACGGGATACGAATGAAAACCCGATCCCATAATCCGTGAACACCCTTTACTAACAAGTACTCTATGACATTGAAAATGAGGTAAGCTTTTTTCAAAATGTTATTCTCCCTCATTTGCGGTGAGAATCTAATCTATTATAATAATTTTGTTTTTTATAGTAATTTTAAGAAAACAATAGTACATTAATGGAATATTTTTGTGCTGGAAATGTTATAATAGTCTTTATAGGACTTAACTCAGTGTTAGATGTAAGTCATTTTCATTCAAACCCTTTATGGATAGATGTCTGCATTTCCTCTCCTGAGAAGGAAGTTAGTGGCATAATATTCATCAACTTCATGTTGATGACTCTTTCTATGTATGACATAATAGTGCAAGAATTTTTCATATGGTGTACTACTTGATCATATTCTTATGTTGAAATTCTAACTTTATGCTTGTGTTTGTGTTTGGATGTATTATTGAACAATTTCAGTTTCTTTATGCTAGTTTTTTTACCTTTATTTCTTTAAGCTAGTTGTTAAACATAGTAAGTGTGTTTTAATTTCCTATGCAAGTGTGTTGATGTAACTTTGTTTAATATTTAATATATTTGGTCATTTTTCAAAAGAAAAAAAAAACAAAAAGAAATCAAGAGTACATGGATTATTCCATAACATTTTGCTCTATAAGTAACTAACTCTATTGGATATATTATACACCAACAACCTATATTTATGTAAATTTAAATTCTAACTTCCTATATCAATATGAGAATTTCAAGAAGATTAAAACTTCGCATTGGTTAGTTAAGTTTATAAAGAGATTATTATCTCATCAACATAAGGCTATATGTGTTTGAATTTCACTAATGTGACAATCTTGTTGGTGAAAATTTATATATGACCTAGTTGATTTTTTTGGAAAATCCTAAAAAAAACAAAATAATTCAACTATAAATTGAATTAGCTAAGTTTTTCCTCAAACTAGTTTATTTAACCTATAAACTAATGACTAATATAAAAATATATCAAATATATCACAATTTAATAACATATATTGTAACCTTAACATCTCCAAAAAAAAGTCAATTAGGTCTTATATTTATGACCGGAGAAAGGGAGTATTATATGAATAAGACATTATTGTTTGAAAAAGGGGGAAAATAGGTGGTGGTGCTTAATGCGCACCAAACTATGGAAATGTGGAAACGTTTCAAATGAAAGGTGGGATAGTGGGGACATAACTTGAAATCAGAAATGGAATGAGATGGATGAATAATGTTGAGATGCATGATCAAATGATGTAAAACTAATTGATGGTTTTAATCAATCAGGGGACGGGATACTCATAAATGAGGGTAAAAACTGAAAAAAAAATTGGCCAAATGTAAAAACTTAAAATTGACCGTATAATTTTGTAAAAAACGTTACCATATATTTCAGAAATTCAGTCCAAAATAAAAAAGACATGTTTGAGAAATGAGCTTATTACGCATGAATAATGTAATGTTCAAAATAGTTATGCGTGTTTCTATGGCTCTATGCAAATAAAAATGACCCCAGTATCGAACGTAAATACCTTGACCTAGAAATGTTTTTGAAAAAAGGATAATAATAGTTCAACATTTAAATATTTTAAAAAAAATATTAAGTAAAAAATATGATTTTTGTTTTATGTTTTTCATTTCGTTTGTAGTTTTCCTTGTTCAATCAAACCAAGGAGTATAGGATAAGTAATATTTTATTTTCACTTCCAAAAATTTTGAAAAAATAAATGGTTTTTGAAGATCTACACTTGATCTAATATTTTTTTAAAAAAGATATGTTCTAGCTGTCATATATAGTTTTTTTGCTTAATTTTGTATAAGTAGTTTTTGTTCTAATTTACATATGAAATATTATCAGATTTAAATTAAATGGTTAATAAAATTTCTATTACAACTATAATAAAAATAAACAAATACTATATTTTAACATACATCATTTGAATTTGAAGAGGAGACATGCTTATCTTGTATCCTAAATTTTAAAAAATGAAGAATATTAAGTACTCCCTCCGTTCCTAAATATAAGATCACTTTGGTTAATTTGGGGAGATTAAGGAAGACAATAAAATTACATGATCTTCCCAAAATCTCCTCAATTACTTAACTTTAAAAGGAGGAGAGGTTTTCAATGAAAACATGGAGTATAAGGGTAGTTTGGGCAAAACTTGAGATAAAATAGGAAGTGATCTTATATTTAGGAACTTATCAACTTCCCCAAAGTGATCTTATATTTAGGAACGGAGGGAGTATCATTTAACTTTCGTTCAAAAAAAAGTATCACTTAACTGACACATTTATAATTTTGGTTGCTCCGAAGATAAAACATTGAATCAATGTCACAACTTTGTAAAGTGACGTCCATAATTAAAATTTGTAATGTCTAGCCAAAAAGGCCAAATTAATTTATTCAGAGTACAAAAATGAGATCGATCTCATGCAAAAAGAAAAAGGCACACTTTTAAAGAAAAAGCTCGGTGATGTTAAGGACTTGACAACTTAAAAGGGCATTAAATGTTTTAATGTTAAGAGGAAAACTTATAATTATCCCCATTTATTGCTCCCCTATCCAATATGGACTAATAATTGTCCAACATAAAAAAGTACTTAAGTTTCTTAAATATTTGATGTTGACTATTATCCTAATCAAAGAAATTAATTAATGGCGATTATGTGACAGATTGATTTGAATTAGGGAAAACTGCGCATTTGGTTTTTAACTTAAGGCTAAAGTATACGTTTGATCCATTATATTTGCATCAAGTTTCATTTTAATCCTTTGTGTTTGGAAAGTACACATTTAGTCCTTTTTTGTTAACATCGTTAGTTTAATTTAACGGAAAATATTAACTTAACAATTTTAAATGATTATTTTATAATGAAATTGGAATAAAAATGATAAATTTTGAAAATATAAGAATATTTACACTCAAATATTTTAATCTAAACATTTTTTCAGTATTAAACAAACATTTAAAATTGTTAAGTTAGCATTTTTCCTTTAAGTTAAGCTAACGGTGTTAAGAAAAAAGGACTAAAAGTGAACTTTCCAAACATAAATGACTAAATTGAAACTTGATGCAAACATAAGGGACCAAAAGTATACTTTAGTCTTAATTGAAAACTACCCGCCTTCCATATTAGCGAAATCTATTATTCAGTGTGTCAATGTGTGTCAAATTGAAAGTATTTGAACTAATTTACATATATAAAAAATGTTAGTTAAATCTATCATTGCGTGTCAAATCTCTCTTGAGTTGGCTCTATCTTCTCCCCCTCATCTCTAACTTTTCGGGTGGTGTTGAGATATTTTCTCTCGTTGTTGTAGAGTTTTTTCATCAGCGTCTCTGTCTCTTATTCATGCCGGGGAAGGAGACGTTCGTAACTTTCATTGGTCTTCTTTTGTTTTTCTTTCATTTTCAAATGATTTGGTGGCATGTCTATGTTAAAATAAATTGTTCTCGGAGTTTCGACGACAATAAGAATTTCTTCTGCCCAATCTTCGTCTTATGTATTAGTTTGTGGATACGTTTATTTCTGTGAGATCTACTCATAGAGGTTTTTTGAAAAACAAATTGATTGTTTTATTGCCAATAAGAGGTGTGAATCATTTGGGATGGTTCTTTGAGCAACCATCACTCAATGACTTTTTTACTGGTGACGGTTCTTTCCTACCCACAAATTCTCATGAACGAAAGATTAAGAAGATGGTAGAGTTGTTGTGATGGCGGCAGCTCACTCCTACCCATATTTAGGTTTCTATGTATTATCATTTGAATTTTTTTTGTAGGCCTATTTTTTATTTCAATTTTCTAATTTAATAATATTATTTATGCATTCTGATAAAAAAAATGTGTGTCAAATTTGAAGGTTCAAAAAGCATGCGTGTCAAATTGATAACATATTTTTGTTTTATATTTATTTCATTTATTATATGCTATCACCTCTCTCTTTTTATTTTCACTCATGTATTAAAAAATGTCTCTATTGTCAAAAGGTAAGAGTGGAAAGCAAGTAATAAATATCATGCCAACCTTTTATACTATTTAACTACTCACTCCATTCCTATGTATAAGAAACTTGAATTGAATTGAATAGTGTGGATCGAAAATTTGGTTAAAGTTTATAAATATGTAAAAGTTGCAACATTTTAGTCAAGAATACCCCTACTTATTAAGGGTTATATATAGAATAAGACAAAATAATTAAATTATTATAAGAAGAAGATTGTGTAAGAGAGAGACAAAATATACAAATTATTTATAAGAGAGAGAGTGTGAGAGAAAGGGAAAAAATTTAAACGGAGGGAGCAATTGAGTTATAACTATAAGGACTCATTTAACCTTAACTAATTGTCAAGTGTTCGATCATTAGGGTTGGGTATGGAGAAGTATTAAATCTCCCGGACCAATTGTCCCACCCTTTGAGGTTCATGCCTATAAATTAGCGGAGCGGAAGATTTGTCTCCTAAGTGTCGGGTGGAGGGATACATTGATCATCGATAAAGAAAAGAAAAAAATTTACCAATTGAAAAAAGTTTTTTAACCATTTGACTTAAAAATAAATGCAATAACATTAATATGAGTAATTAAATAATGAAAAATAAGAAAAAATGTAAAATATCTCCTAAATATTTGTTATCAAAAGAAGCATGTAAGTGAAATAGTTGTTTCTTTAAGAAGTATTATTTTAGAAGACCTCCTATAATATATAGGAGGGACTAGGGAGTCTATTTTTAGTTCCATAACTTAATACCATTAGTATAAAGCAATGATTTTTTAAACATTCACATTACTATGCTCAAAATTTAAATTTAAATTTTAAACCGTTTACATTCAAGTTTTAGTGAAGGGTCAAAATACTTATCTATATTTATGAAAAGCTTACTTTCTTGCCAAAAAATAAGTTCACCTGACACTATATTAAAAAAATGTGGTTCAATACTTGGCATGCCTTCCCCGGGCAAACTCCAGATTAATCGGTACTCAAAGAGTGCTGGATATCGGAGGCTCTAAAGTATCTATATATGAGTTCAAGGAAAACACCCATACACACATATTGTAAAAGAGCTCCTAAATGCCACAGCCGCTCAAATGTTATTCACTTGGGACCATACTATTGTGGACAATGAAATGAAATTGATGGAGAAAATGTATAGACAAAAATAGATGAAAATGAGAGGAAGAGAAAGAATGAATTATCACTGTAAAAATTAATTCTTACATCAGGGTAAAATTGACAACCATAAAATCTACATCCAAATTTTCCTTCCGTCCATGTTGTCATCCAACGATTAAGGAGCAAGTAAATTGTGACTGTATAACCTTACTAGACCTTCAGACTTATCCTCTCAACTCGGTACTATTGAGTGAGACCTGAAATTCACAATTAACACAATTGGAAGGAACAAAAAAATCTAACATTTAAGAACACTTATAATATATAAGTATTTTGAACCACAAGTTTTTTAATATAATGCCATATGAACTTTTTGTACATGTACATGGGTATAATTATTAACCCTTCCCACTTTAAGTTTTAGAGTTAACCTTCTTTGTTAAACAAGGCCGGGCTGACGTTAATTAATTGAAAAAAAACTTTATGCAATTAAAAGACTAAACTAAGATAGTGTACAAAAAATACCTACTTCTGCCTTTAAATTATATAATAGTTGCAAATTATCCTATAAGAAATAACAATATTACAGAGTTGAATCTACGTACTGTGGAATCTTTATTTCTTTTAACGAGGATTAGTGCTTTAGTTATGTAGTATTATTCTAAGTTTTCTTGTTTCTTTTAATCTTATTTGCATCAATCTCCCAAGTTTAAAATGTTTATGCAATATAAAAGGTTTTTTGTAGCGAAAATCTACAAAATTAAAGTTTTGAAAAAATTGCCAAGATACTGAGTTGAAGACTAATTAATTAAATTACACTTTGCGAAAGTCAGTTTCCATCACACTAACTCTACATATCAGAACACAAATTAAATAATGTGTGAATGTAAAGTCATGAATATTCAATATTATGTGTCACCTAAAATTTTAATATAAAATGTGTGACTTATTGTCTATTTTTTTCATAAAAGAAACTTTTTATGGAATGGCTCATTCATTATTGACTATGAGTGTGTTTGGGAAGGAAGAAAGGAGGCAAATATAGTTTTCAAAAAAGCGAAATGAATTGCAAATACGTATTATGTTTTGACTCTATAATTTTTTTACCTTAAAGAATTGAAAGAAAACAACTCAGCACCTAAACATATCATTCATGATGTTTGGTAACATCAAACAAAATACTTAGACAAGAAATGACATGAATAGTGTTGTCATTTCATTGAACCTATTTTTATATGTTTAAACATGTGCAATTGAGCTTAATTAGTGTGATTTAATTGCTTTATATGATCATTATTGGTGATTTTATGTGCACATGCTTATATATAATTAATTGGAAAATATTAGCTTTTTTACTTGCATTTTAAGAAACCAAGGGTATTTTGGTCATTTTGACTATGTGATGTTTTTCTATGTGTAGGGGGGTCCCACGTGGGCCCCACAAACCCTTGGGAGTGCTTAGGTGGCAAGGAAAAGGCTTGGAGGGAAAGGCAAAGGCATAAGACAAAAGTTACCCTTTTTGTCAAAAACAAGAGATTTTCACTTTACTAAAAGGGGTAATTTGGAGCCACAATTTGAATTTCAAGGCCAAAAGCTTCATGAAGGGTACCATTGGAAAGAGAATGAAGAGCATAAAGCAAGGAATAAGGTGGAGGCTTGTGGACCACTCATTTATCTCACTTACAACTCATTTACCACTCACATTTACCATTTTACCCTCATTTTACCTCCTTCATTTCATCACTTTCCCTTACATTTCCTCCCACAATTTCGGCCTCAACCCTCATTTAACCATCAAAATATCTTTTTGACAACTCATTAACCTCTCTTGACAACTCATCATCTCACTAATCCAATTCATTAACCAAATACCACTTCATTTAATCCTTTACCCACTTCATTTGTCACCAACTCTCAACTTTCACTTTCTCTCTCTTCTCCAAAATCCTCTCACTTCTCTCTTCTCCTTCCATACCCATTTCTCACGGCCTCCATCATTTCCTCCATGGATTCTCACGCCAAGCTCCTCATTTTCACCTCCATGATGTGTAGCTAAGTTTCCTCTCCTTCCTCTCCAAGGAAAAGTGCTTGAAGAACTCACATTTGGCTTCATGTGCTTGTAATTTGCTCTTTTAGGTTTCAAGCTAGATTTACATTTTTGCCTATGTATGTCCTAGATCTAGGCTTGTATAGGTTAGAACATCTTTATTTGAGGTGTTTTACTTGATTGTAGCTTGGAATCTCTCTTTTATGTTGAGGACATGAAAACCTAAGCTTAATTTTTGTAGTTTCATGTATGTATGTGTGTGCGATTAGCTCCTATTACATTTGTGGAATGAATGTATTTCTTAAGTACTAGATCTAATGCTTAATGTTGCTTTAGGTATGTTCTTAGCTTAAAAGAGCTTTAGACTTGATTAAATTAGTTAAATGCTTGTAGATTTCTTTGATTAAGGAAGTCTCAAGGATTTAACTAGTTTATATTAAGTGTAACAAGGACATGAAGTCTAATTCATCAAAAGCACTAAGTCCTTGGAGAGGGAGGTGACTCTTAACTCATTTCTTCTCTTTTTAATTCGGCTAGTTGTTGTTTGTTAGGTTAAATTTGTAGTTTGTTAAATCAAAAATCATTCTCTTAAACATCCTTAACTTGCGTGACATTTTTACCTTGAACTTGCAAGATTTTGCTTAGGTTGTGGAAAAGACCTATACTCATCACTATATATTAGTGAGCATTGAGTATTGAATTGTTTTGACTAGACCTTTTTAGGCGACAAAAGAGGTTAAATCATTTGATGGCATTTTTTGTTTTTTTTTTCATGGAACAACATGGAATTTAGTTTCTCTTATTTTATTTATTTATCAACAATTAAATACAATTTTAATTATTAACTCATTCATATTCCAAATTTTTCTTCAATTTTTTGTTAATCAACAAGATGTAACAACTTGTTTTATTCACTGACTATGGTCAAAGTGAGAGGGAAACCCATAAAGTCACAACTAAAAGTTTGTCTAATTCATTTTCAATCAAATGTGTTATACACTTGAATGTAAATTTTGATGTTATCTATAAAACTATAGTGTCTTATGTTAAGAGTTTCAATGAAGAGAATTTGGGAACTTTGGAAAACTGCATCATCAAATGATTCTTTTGCCATCATAGAATTGATTTACCTAATATCATCATCATCAACGTAAACCTTATCCCACTCAAAGTGGGGTCGGCTACATGGATCACACGACGCCATATTGCTATGTCCCTATTCTTACATTTGATTTACCTAATATGATTATTAAAAATCAATTTAGTTTGAATGGCGCTAACCATGTTAGAAAAAGACTAACATGGTTATTTAAAAAAATGTAAACAAAATATTAAATCTTAACCATTTTTAAAAAAGAAATATATTTACAATATTATTAAAACAATTGATCTCAAATTAAGCAGTATATCATGTTAGAAAAGCAATATACTAATATGATTAACAAGAATAAACCTGCCAATTAAAATTTGGGCGAAGGGGCAAAACTAGCAATCGTAATTTTCCAAATGGACAACTTTGGCACCCGTAAATTGGATGGTGCAAAACCGGACATTATAAAACAAAATGGGACAAATTTAGCCACGTCGTTAAGTTGAAGCTAGAGGTTAATGAAGGTGGGCCCCACGCCAACACTCACGTCTGTTAACTTCAACTTAACCGCGTGGCTAAATTTGTCCCATTTTGCTTTATAATGTCCGGTTTTGCACCATCCAATTTACGGGTGTCAAAGTTGTCCATTTAGAAAATTACGATGACTAGTTTTGCCCCTTCGCCCTTAAAATTTTCAGAATTCACACATTTTAATTAACATAGTCATCCATCTATCATCTATGGTCACATGAATGTGAAAATAATACTCCCTCCGGTCCTAAATATAAGACCTAATTGACTTTTTTGAAAAATCCTTAAAAAAAGCAAAATAAGTTAATTATAAATTGATTTACCTAATTTTTTTCCCTTAAACTAGTTTATTTTACTTATAAACTAATGGATAATCTAAAAATATATCAAATATGTCATGATTTAATAGACTATTTTGCAACCTTAACCTCTCCAAAAAAAGTTATCTAGATCCTATATTTAGGACCAGAGGTAGTACAAAATAGTCGGGCATTAGACCACTTGCCACAATCCCAAATGTTATTAAAGTAGAGAGCGAGCAGAATATATGCCAACAAAGTGTGTTAATATACATCTCAAACATAAATAATCGGAGTGATTTGAACCCACGAATTAGCCAATGAGAAATCTCCAACCCCTCTAGGGTTGGCCTTTTTTGGACTAACTCCATTTAGAAGCTAAAGGCATAAGTCCAACACATTACTTCCAGAATGGTAAACTGGTGCACTTGATGGGCTGAGCCCAATTCCCAAACTTCAACGAAAATTGAATATTTAGATTGGGGAAAATCAATTAACAAGTAACTATTATTTACGTTGGGAAAAAATTGACAAAATAATTACAATTATGGTACACCCGGAATAGGAATGCAGGAGACATGATCATATCTCAATACACTTCAAGTTCCAATTCGGCCTTAGTCTATGGATTTTGATACCAACATCGTTGTTGGGTAATTCCAATCCCAACAGGTTTAAGACAAGTTTGAGGCATAAAGGGTCACGAACACTTTGATTAGCCCCACGGTACTGTAAGGTTGCTGATTTGAATCTTACCTACATAAGAACATTATTTGTCGATGAAATGGAAGCACTTTCTAAGTCATAAGTTGGCCAAAAAAAGGACTGCTTTGGGTATAATACTAATAAGCTCATGGATTTAACACACCTAAATTTTTCTGTATATAAAAAAAAACATTTCATTTATCAAATATTTTTAACTTGATTGTTAGATTTGTCTATTTTCTAATATATTTATGGGTATAACAATTGATTAGTATAACTCCCGGGAATGTAAGCATACAATAGATCCAAATAAACAATTCTATAACTGAGTACCCAATGTTAAAATAACAAACCACTGACTGATTCCGTCTTTAACTGAGTACCCAATGTTAAAATAACAAACCACTGACTGATTCCGCGTGGTTCATGCATTGAAACACGAACTTAATGTAGAATGATGACATATTAGGTTGTAATAATGTTTTAGCAAGTATATAAATAATTACTCAGCTATCGCACGGAATTCCAATTTTTTTTTATTGAGAGAAAGGAATATTTTTAGTATAAAATATCAGGACGTTTCAATTAAAATGTCTTTTTTGTGGAAATATTTCAAAGAGAGGATTATCATTTGGAATTTTAATTTTTTTTTGGTTAATCACCGCCCGGTTTAATCCGGACTCGACGGGTAGGAGTGTTACCCACATAGACAAGGTTGTCTCATCTCCCAATGAGAGCGCTTCCCGGGATTCGAACACGCGTTCTCATCCTTACGGAGGTTGTAGCCCACTTACCAGCTCAACCAACTATCCATTGGTAATTTTAATTTGATCAAAGAACTTAGTTACAAATTTAGTAGCAAATAAATTTGATTTTAAAATAAAAATTAAACTTCTTTTTTTTACCTTTAATAAAAATTTAACTTCAACAGCTAAATTAGGTTATTTTCTCTAGATGTTATAATCATCAAGCAAATTTCAACAAAAACTTCAACAAATTATGTTGCATCCAAATCCTAAGTAGGGGCTGTAAATAATTTGTGTTTTTATTTTGAGTCTTAGTTCTTTTTTTGATAACTGAGTCTTAGTTCTTTTGGGCTTGAATTGGCGGGTTTATAGCGTGCTGTACATTAACTAAAACAGGAGAAAAAAATAACAGGAGGGGGAATAAAAAACAAATTCAAAAACTCAAGTATAGTGGTATATGTTGGTCTCCACAAGTAGCCCAGTTTGATTGGGTCGAAAGATAAAATTCACTAGCTACTTAAATAGTCACATTATTGGATTGTTTTTTTTTTATTTCTCAAGGTATCCCACCCGCATGTCAAGTGGGACTAATCCTTTGCTGTTCTGAAGTCCCATGTAGGGGGTAGACAGCTGGCCTGTGAATTTGCTCCATTCGCAAGGGCTGTGGATCGAACCCCCAACCACTTGTTTAAGGGACGGGAGTACTTACCATTCACGCCAACCCGTCAGGTTATTATTGGATTGTTTTTAATCGAATATAAAATGAATCTAAACAAAACAATGAACCAACTTCAGCTAAAAAATACAATGAACCAACTAAATATGAAACATGCATAAAACATTTTAGTACAGAATATTTTGAGACGGTTTGGTCTCATTCACAATTCAAAGGATGTTCCAGATTAGCAAAGTATGCAGATGTTTAAACAAATCTTTAAATATAAGTAAATCTATGGCCCTAGCAAACTTTGTTAGGACATTTGTTATATTTGAGTATCTATGGCTCGATTTTATATGTTGTAACATAGTCTATATCTCAGAAAAGGTTGTCATATCTAGAAGCGTCTGCCCACTCCTGTCAAGTAGTACATTGATTGTTTGTTAATTTTTGAGGCGGTCACTTTTTCATTTTAACATTCCTTTTAATGTTTAGAGGATCTCCAAAACTTAGTGGTAAGACTTTGATCAATAATAATTTTATGTAGAGAGCCACACACTTATGGCAGCAGAGTGCCTAAAACAAAACAAAAAGTTATAATTTCATAAAATATGGAATCTCAACTGTAAATTTAGTGATTTAATGGTAGTGATGGGATGAGAAAAAGAAAATAAAGAAAAAAGATAAGGAAATGATCCAAATATATTAGAACAGGTCATAATCCGCAACGCTAATTCAAGGTTTACTTTAGATGCTAATAACATTTGCACTATTGTGCATCATATATATGTAATCACTTTTAGACTATTCAAATTTAATTGAGGTAGCTTAAATTTTTTTTTTTGGTTAAACACCACACCATTAATCTAAATTCAAATGGTAGGAGTACTGTCCTCATAGGTAGGCTTGTCCCCTCTCCCATTGAGAGCGTTTCCGGTAATTTGAATACATGTATCTTCCTTATAGTACAGGTGTTGAAGCCCTTTTAAATACTTAAATTAATTTTCTTAGTTTTAAATAATTCTTTTAAGATGGGGAGGTCCATGTTTAACCTAAAAATTTATTTTTTTATATCTTGTACAACTTAAAACAATTATTAAAATACAAGAAGTAAATTAAATTTACACTAAGTGTTAAGTATCATTTTGGCTAATGCAAATTACCTAAGTACCAATTCACATAATAAACAATACTCCCTCCGTTCCTAAATATAAGATCACTTGGAGGAAGTGGATAAGTTCCTAAATATAAGATCACTTCCTATTTTATCTCAAGTTTTGCCCAAACTACCCTTATACTCCCTCTTTTCATTGAAAACACTTCCTCCTTTTAAAGTTAAGTAATTGAGGGGATTTTGGGAAGATCATGTAATTTTATTGTCTTCCTTAATCTCCCCAAATTAACCAAAGTGATCTTATATTTAGGAACGGAGGGAGTAAAAAGTATCTACTATGCCATGAATAGTTAAAAAATATATCATTCTAGTCAACATTGTGAAATTTTGCCTAACAGGCCAACACCATGATAATGAGTCAGCAATTATTGTGATTCTTAATTATTACCATGGACATGGGATGATGGAAATCAAATGGTTAACTGTTGGTTCATTGAATGGTTGGACTGACGAGGTATGAGCTGTGGTACTGGTCCAGCCTTAATGGGCCTCCCCATATGTGGACTTAAATTGGACCCAAGGAGTGCACGGCAGTTTTGCTTGCCCCTAAGGGATCCACAGTGACAACGATGGGATATATATATATATATATATATATATATATATATATATATATATATATATATATATATATATATATATATTGTTCATAAATTATGAAATGGCATTATATATATTATTGTTAACGATCATTAACTATCAACCTTGAAACTTTTGAAGCCCAGAGTTTGCTGTGGCACGTTAAGAGGCGTTGAGTTTCATGATAGAGTGAAGGGAAACTTAAATATTAGAATAATGTATGTGTTGGGCTTGATATTTTTTTCAACTGAAAATGAGTTTGAACTCTGCTACATCACAATAATGTTGCCTGCAATTCATTTATTAGATTTTGGACGTCCTTGTTACATCACAATCGTATTGATTACAAGCTCACAGTTGTTTGGCCCAAAACGAACAAAAAGCCAGAAAATGTTTTATCTGAAAAATGTTTTTTTCCCTATAATAAGAGCAAAATGAAAAACGCGAACAATGTGAGTGTGAAAGGGTTAGTATTATCATCAATCATGGGTTAGAGTGTACAAATATTCATATGATTTTTACAAAGATGTACCTAACATTATGTAATTTTTTGAAGCAAAAATAACTATGATATTTTAAATCTGGGGCATAGTACTCATCTCCTCTGAATTGTTATTGTTACTTTTACTTCAATTTCAAAATGTTATGGAGTTATGGTTACTTTTGCTCAAAAAATTTGCATGGTGTTAGACGTACATTGGAGACAATTACATGAATATTCTTGTATCTTTGCCCTTATAAATATTGCTTCCTACCTCTCACCATGAAGTAAATATGGTTAAACCAATTTCTATAGTAAATATTAAGGGATGTGCGTGGTTTGGTATTTTCATTTATCATCATCATAAATATTGCTTTCTACCTTTCACCATGAATTAAATATGGTTAAATCAATTACTGTAGTAAATATTAAGTGACGTACATGGTTTGGAATTTTTTCCTCAATCATTATAAATATTGCTTCCTACCTAGCTCCTACCATAAACCAAATATGGTTAAACCAATTTCTCAAGTAAATATTAAGTTCACTGTGAGGAGGTGCCCGCCGGAACTGGTGGCTCCGGCGAAGCCAACCCCTCGTGAAGTGATGATACTCTCAGACATAGATGACCAAGAAGCTCTAAGATTTCAAATTCCAATGGCACACTTTTATTCTTACAATCCTTCCATGAAAGGAGTGGACCCTGCCCAACTCATCAAAAGGGCACTTTCTGAAACCTTAGTTTTTTACTATCCATTTGCAGGTAGGCTTAGGGAAGGACCTGGTCGCAAACTTATGGTTGATTGTAATGCAGAAGGAGCCATTTTCATTGAAGCTGATGCTGATGTATTTCTTCACCAATTTGGTGACCCTATTAAACCTCCTTTCCCTTGCTTTGAAGAGCTTCTTTATAGTGTTCCTGGCTCAGAAGGAATCATTGATTGTCCCCTCTTACTCATACAGGTTAATCTTCATATAATTTCTTCAGGCATGCTTTTTTTATATGATATATCTAAGGTTGTTTTTTTAGTTGTGTCCCTAATTAATCTCTGATTCTATCCCTTTTTATTATGTACTATTTTCTCTTTTATATATATATCCTTTCATGAACCAAAAAAAATCTTTTCATTACTCTTTTATGTATCTTTCTACCCCTCTCCCCATTATCAAATACTTGCAATAAATAAGAATCAATGGCCTAAAAGTCAAGTACTAATTGTTGTTTAACTATATGTCCAATTAATCTTTTGGAAAAAAAATGTCCAATTAATCTTATTTTCATGTTCAATCCCTACTAATTAAGGGTCTAAACTAATCTATATATGGATTAATATTGCATCTTAATTAATAATGGTAATTACCTCATTTAAACACATAAAACTATACAAATCAAGGATTGTCAATACCCATAATTTTTAACAAATTTTAATCAATTTCTTAAAACAAACTAAATAATAATAGATCAAAGTCACGTCAATGGATACCCACTTAACAGTACTGTTTATTCCTGAATCTTCATCTATATCGTGCCTCCTCAACTCAGCTTTAGTAGCGTCGAACATCAATAGCAACTCCATAACTCATAAAAACGGCTCCATTTTCAATTAAATGTTCAGGGCACTTTAGTCCTTGATAGCCATTTCCATCAAATGTTGGAAGACAAGTTGACACCATTTTTTGTTTTGTGGAATCCAATTTTAGTCCTATAATAAAAAAATTGGGGAGGCGAAAAATGATGTTGACAAATATTAATGTGCTAATTAAAAAGTTATTGTACAATGTACAATGAAAAATCAAGCTCGGTATTTTCTATTTCCATCACCCTTTTAAATTAATCAAACGGGCGATTATCAAAGAAATAAATTTGCATCCTGCTGGTTAATATCTATAGCTTGTAGTCTAGTAATTGGGCCTGATCCAACAATACATTCCTTGCCAATACTATATGATTATCTTTATTATTTTGTTTAATTATAGGTTACACGTCTCAAATGTGGTGGTTTTATCTTAGCCGTGCGTTTAAACCATACTATGACTGATGCTCCTGGTTATACTCAATTTATAATGGCCTTAGCTGAGATTGCACAAGGTGCTTGTGAACCCTCAATTACTCCTGTTTGGGGTAGAGAGTTATTAACTGCGAGGGACCCACCTCGTATCACATGCACACACAATGAGTACCACGTTGATGCAGTAGTGGGTAATGAAAATGACGATGAAGATGAAACAACACAAGACATTGTTCACCGTTCTTTCTTCTTTGGTCCCAATCACTTAATGGCCATTCACCAATTGTTCCCAAATAAAAATTCTACCTTTGAAGTACTCACAGCTTTCATTTGGCGTTGTCGCACCATAGCTTTACAACTTGAACCACACAAGGAGGTTCGTTTAATGATCAATAACAATATAAGGGGTAAGACAAAGACTCCATTGTTGCCACGTGGCTATTATGGCAATGCTTTTGTGTTTCCGGCCGCGGCCACCACGGCCGGGAAGCTATGTAGTAACTCATTAGGGTTTGCCTTGGAGCTAGTAAAGAAGTCGAAATCTATGGCGACAAAAGAGTACATACAATCTGTGGCAGATCTTATGGTGATTAGAGGACGGCCTAATCTTGTTTCCTCAGGAACTTGGCTTGTTTCAGATTTGACACATGCTAGTATGGAAGACATAGATTTTGGTTGGGGTAAGGCACAATATGGTGGACCAGCTATGGCTGGTGCTGGAAATATTCTCGAAGTGAGCTTCTTTGTCCCACATAAGAATGCAAAAGGAGAGAAAGGAATTGTAGTTCCCATTTATTTGCCACGCAAAGCTATGATGAGATTTATCAAACAGTTGGAGAATATGATGATTAGCAAACTGTGATAGCATTGTGCTTCGCTAATTTGAGTTTAAAACAAGTCATATATGATTTATGTATGTGTTAACGTTTTATGGGTGTGTTAAACTATGTATTTGATGTATTGTCCATGGTTTATGAATAGTATGCATTCCTATTAGGATGAATGTTTGTTAGTTTTATGATATTGGTCCATAAATATATTAATATAGTTATTTGTTAGGTGAACTGTGTGTGTAGATAGATTTACAATTAGAGCTATGATAATTTGATGTTTTTTTGTACCACCGAAATTAATTGTACACACACACAGAGAGACAGATTTAGGTTTATCTCCAACATCTAATGACAAGGCTTATTAAAAATATTTTGCATATCAGAACGATCAATCCTTTTCTTATATTAGAAATAAATTTGATTTACCTAATATGATTATTAAAAATCAATTTAGTTTGAATGGCGCTAACCATGTTAGAAAAAGACTAACATGGTTATTTAAAAAAATGTAAACAAAATATTAAATCTTAACCATTTATAAAAAAGAAATATATTTACAATATTATTAAAACAATTGATCTCAAATTAAGCAGTATATCATGTTAGAAAAGCAATATACTAATATGATTTTTTTTGAACACATTTTTCGGACCAAACACAACAGCAAAACCAACTAACGCGGTTGGCAAATATACTAATATGATTAACAAGAATAAACCCGCCAATTAAAATTTTCAGAATTCACACATTTTAACTAACATAGTCATCCATCTATCATCTATGGTCACATGAATGTGAAAATAATACAAAATAGTTGGGCATTAGACCACTGGCCACAATCCCAAATGTTAATAAAGTAGAGAGCGAGCAGAATATATGCCAACAAAGTGTGTTGCTATATATCTCAAACATAAATAATCGGAGTGATTTGAACCCACGAATTAGCCAATGAGAAATCTCCAACCCCTCTAGGGTTGGCCTTTTTAGATCTAACTCCATTTAGAAGCTAAAGTCATAAGTCCAACACATTACTTCCAGAATGGTAAACTGGTGCACTTGATGGGCTGAGCCCAATTTCCAAACTTCAACTAAAATTGAATATTTAGATTGGGGAAAATCAATTAAAAAGTAACTATTATTTACATTGGGAAAAAATTGACAAAATAATTACACTTATGGTACACCCGGAATAGGAATGCATGAGACATGATCATATCTAAATATCCTTCAAATTCCAATTTGGCTTTAGTCTATGGATTTTGATACCAACATCGCTGTTGGGTAATTCCAATCTCCCAACAGGTTTAAGACAAGTTTGAGGCATAAAGGGTCGCGAACACTATGAATAGCCCCACGGTACTGTAAGGTTGCTGATTTGAATCTTACCTACATAAGAACATTATTTGTCAATGAAATGGAAGCACTTTCTAAGTTATAAGTTGGCCAAAAAAAGACTGCTTTGGGTGTAGTACTAATAAGCTCATGCATTAAACACACCTAAACTTTTTTGTATATAAAAAAATTCATTTCATTTATCAAATATTTTTAACTTGATTGTTTGATTTGTCTATTTTCTAATATATTTATGGGTATAACAATTGATTAGTATAACTCCCAGGAATGTAAGCATACAATAGATCCAAAGAAACAATTCTTTAACAGAGTACCCAATGTTAAAATAACAAACCACTGACTGATTCCGCGTGGTTCATGCATTGAAAAACGAACTTAATGAAGAATGATGACATATTAGGTTGTAATGTTTTAGCAAGTATATAAATAATTACTCAGCTATCGCACGGAATTCCAATTTTTTTTACTGAGAGAAAGGAATATTTTTAGCATAAAATATCAGGACGTTTTAATTAAAATATCTTTTTTGTGGAAATGTTTTAAAGAGAGGATTATCATTTGGAATTTTAATTTGATCAAAGAGCTTAGTTACAAATTTAGTAGCAAATGAATTTGATTTTAAAATAAAAATTAAACCTCAACAGCTAAATTAGTTTATTTTCTCTAGATGTTATCATCATCAAGCAAATTTCAACAAAAACTTCAACAAATTATGTTGCATCCAAATCGTGGGGGCTGTAAATAATTTTTGTTTTATTTTGAGTCTCATTGATGACTCCCCAATTATAATAGATTTGATATATATTTTTGGTATAATTGGGGAGTCATTGTGGCAAAATTGAAGAAATTTGTTGTGATTTAATAAAATATCAACTTGTTGCATGATTTGGGGAACTTGATAATAAACATCTTAGTTTTAAAATTAAAAAGGGTAATTTTGAGTTTAGGTGAACTATTAAATAAATAGGAACAATAAAAATATAGAGATGATATCAATGTAGCTCTTTCCCTGCAGATTAGACGAAGTGGGCCACTTTGTGGGCCTTACTTGATCAAATGCTTTTAGCACTTGCACTACAATTGGACTGCAGAATTCAAAAACAAACAAAATGGGATTGAAGGCGTGAGGTCCATGCGAAGATTGGTTGAAAGTTGCAGAGGGTGTGCAATTTGAAGGGCTGTGAGTTTGACGACACCGTTTTGGACAAGAAGGGAAAATGAAACCTAAAGGAAATATTTAATAGACACTGACGCGTGGAGCAAGGGGGGGCGCACACTACTGTTCATCTTAAAAACCCCAAAACGGCTTCATCAAAAGAGAGGCAGCGACAGAGAGAAGGAGGAAGAGAGATCTTGGAAGAAATATTTGATGCCAGAGAAGAGATGCTTTGGGACTTCAAGATTGCTTGGTGGTGTCTTTTCTTTCCCTCTTATGTCTCTCTTGATTTCTCTTGTTAAACTCTGAAATTTGTGGTGTTGTTAGGACCACTTTTAGTGTTAGTTATGTGTAGCTAGTATTTGGTTTAAGATTATTTTGACCCATTCCATGGATTGAGATTTGTTTAAGACCTCTTTTAGTTTTTAATTAATTTCATGTGTGGTTTTTATCTTGCCCTTTACTTGTTCTAAGTGCTTGATCACCACTTACTTAGTTAAATGGAATATGACTTGAGAAAGTATATTTTGTTTTAGAACTTGGATAAAAACATGTCGGACTTGAAGTTTATGGTTTTAAATGGATGGTTTGTTGATAACATAGAGATATAGTTATTGACCCAACATTGTCACAAAAAGGTTGGTTTTTGAAGTAGAGCTTGTATTAATTGTGACAAGAGATTGTGCAATTAATATAAGTAGAAATTTGATCTTGACTTGAGAAAGCTTTTTCCAATGCCTATGAACCTTAGGCAAACACATGTTTTCATTAACAAGCTAATTGAGAGAGTTTTAATTATGTCTCATGAAATGGAATGGTGATAAATAATCCTAAACTCCCCTTTTCTTGATTTTAATTGTTAGTTTAGTTTTAATTAAATTAGTTTCAATCTAGTTATTTTTTTTTTATTTCTCAAGGGTATCCCACCCGCGTGTCAAGTGGGACTAATCCTTCGCTGTTCTGAAGTCTCATGTAGGGGGTAGACAGTTAGCCTGTGAATTTGCTCCATTCGCAAGGGCTGGGGATCGAACCCCCAACCACTTGTTTAAGGGACGAGAGTACTTACCACTCACGCCAACCCGCCAGGTTCAATCTAGTTATTTTAGAAACTCAAAACCCAAATATTTCCACTCAACCTAATTGATAACATAATTGAAATAGTTAATCCGTTTTGCCTTAGTCTCCGTGGGAACGATAACTTTTATACTACTTATTTTGACGACCCGTACGCTTACGGTAAGACCGAAAACGGCGGATAAGTCACTCATTAGTTCTTTTGGGCTTGAATTGGTGGGTTTATAGCGTACTGTACATTAACTAAAATAGGAGAAAAATAACAGGAGAGGGAATAAAAAAAATTCAAAAACTCAAGTTTAGTGGTATATGGTCCCCACAAGTAGCCCATTTTGATGGGGTCCCCACATTATTGGATTGTTTTTAATTGGATATAAAATAAGGGTTAAAGGTCATTCTGGCCACTGAACTATTACAGAAGTGTCAATTTGACCTACGAACAATTAACAATCTCATTCTAGCCACTGAACAATAAAAATGGTTCAATTTGGCCACTGAGCTACTGGAGTACTAAAATACCCTGAAAACTTAATTAATATAATTTTTGAGAATGTGGGTCCCACTTTTAAAAATAAAAAATTTACTCCTCCTACTCCCTCTCTCTCCTCCCTTCCCCATCACCCAAACCCACCGTCCCCCTCCCTCTTCCTCCTCTTCCTCCTCCCATTTTCCTCCACTCAAAATTCCAAAAGAGAGAATTTCCAGATCAAAAATTGAAAAAAAAAAACAAAGAAAGAACACCCCTTTATAACTGTACATCTCTCTCTTCCCGATTTCTCTTTTGTCCTTCTCTCTTCCCTCCACCGACCAGCCTCCCTCTTCCATCATTCACAGCGCCGACGCCGCATCATCACCATCCACCACCCAAAGCACCTCCTTTATCCGAGAATACTGCAATGTCAGGGGGCAAGAAAAGATTGAAGTTTTTCCTTATCCCTCTTCCTCTTCTTTACTGGGTGTATCATGGGTCACACTGGGCTACTCAAATTTTTTCCTCTCCCTCTTCTTGCCCCCATTCCAAAAGTCTTGAAATCATGTTCATGTGTTTGTTTAGACTTAGGTATGGTATATACTATATAGCTTAAAACTTCAAGCCAGAAAATAGTGTATACAGATTGATGGTGTTTTGAGTAAGGCTGTGGGTGAGGTTGTGAGGTGGTGGGAGGATGGGAGAAAAAGACCATCCGTGGAGAGAGAAGTAGTGTTCTTATTCTTGTTTTTTTTTTGGTAATTTTTGATCTGGGAATTCTCTCTTTTGGAATTTTGAGTGGAGGAAAATGGGAGGAGGAAGAGGGGGACGGTGGGTTTGGGTGATGGGGAAGGAGGGAGGAGAGAGAGGGAGTAGGAGGAGTGAATTTTTTATTTTTAAAAGTGGGACCCACATTCTCAAAAATTATATTAATTAAATTTTCAGGGTATTTTAGTACTCCAGTAGCTCAGTGGTCAAATTGAACCATTTTTATTGTTTTGTGGCCAGAATGAGATCGTTAATTGTTCGTAGACCAAATTGACACTTCCATAATAGTTTAGTGTCCAGAATGACCTTTAACCCTAAAATGAATCTAAACAAAACAATGAACCAACTAAATATGAAACATGCATAAAACATTTTAGTACAGAATTTTTTGAGAACGGTTTGGTCTCATTCACAATTCAAAGGCTCTTCCAGATTAGCAAAGTATGCAGATGTTTAAACAAATCTTTAAATATAAGTATATCTATGGCCCTAGCAAACTTTGTTAGCACATTTGTTATATTTGAGTATCTATGGCTCATTGATAATGAGTCAGCAATTATTGTGATTCTTATTACCATGGACATGGGATGATGGTAATCAAATGGTTGACTGTTGGTTCATTGAATGGTTGGACTGACGAGATATTAGCTGTGGTACTGGTCCAGCCTTAATGGGCCTCCCCATATGTGGACTTAAATTGGACCCAAGGAGTGCACGGCAGTTTTGCTTGCCCCTACGGGATCCACAGTGACAACGATGGGATATATATATATATATATATATATATATATATATATATATATATATATATATATATATAGTGTTCATAAATTATGAAATGGCATTATATATATTATTGTTAACGATCATTAATTATCAACCTTGAAACTTTTGAAGCCCAGAGTTTGCTGTTGCAGGTTAAGAGGCGTTGAGTTTCATGATAGAGTGAAGGAAAACTCAAATAAATATTAGAATAATGTATGTGTTGGGCTTGATATAGATTCAACTAAAAATGCATTTGAACTCCGCTACATCACAATAATGTTGCCTGCAATTCAATTACTAGATTTTGGACGTCCCTGTTACATCACAATCGTATTGATTTACAACCTCACAGTTGTCTGGCCCAAAACGAATAATAAGCCAGAAAATGTTTTATCTGAAAACCGTTTTTTTTCCTTAAAATAAGAGCAAAGTGAAAAACGCGAACAGTGTGAGTATGAAAGGGATGGTATTATCATCAATCATGGGTTAAAGTGTAAAAATATTCATATGATTTTTGAAAAGTTGTATCTAACATCATGTAATTTTTTTTGAAGCAAAAATAACTATGATATTTCAAATTTAGGGCAAAAATATCCATGATTTCTGAAATGTTATTATCACTTTTACTCCAATTTCAAAATGTTATGGACTTATTCACTTTTGCTCAAAAAAATTGCTTGGTGTTGGGCGTACATTGGAGACAATTACATGAATTTTTTTTGTATATTTACCCTTATAAATATTGCTTCCTACCTCTCACCGTGAAGTAGATATGGTTAAACCAATTTCTATAGTAAATATTAAGGGATGTGCATGGTTTGGTATTTCATTTATCATCATAAATATTGCTTTCTGCCTTTCACCATGAACTAAATATGATTAAATCAATTTCTGTAGTAAATATTTAGTGACTTGCATGGTTTGGAATTTTCCTCAATCATCATTATAAATATTTCTTCCTACCTAGCTAGCACCTACCATGAACCGGAACCCAATATGGTTGAACCAATTTCTCAAGTAAATATTAAGTTCACCGTGAGGAGGTGCCCGCCGGAACTGGTGGCTCCGGCGAAGCCAACCCCTAGTGAAGTAAAGCTACTCTCAGACATAGATGACCAAGAAGCTCTAAGATTTCAAATTCCAGCAGCACACTTTTATTCTTACAATCCTTCCATGAAAGGAGTTGACCCTGCCCAACTTATCAAAAGGGCACTTTCTGAAACCTTAGCTTTTTACTATCCATTTGCAGGTAGGCTTAGGGAAGGACCTGGTCGCAAACTTATGGTTGATTGTAATGCAGAAGGAGCCATTTTCATTGAAGCTGATGCTGATGTTTTTCTTCACCAATTTGGTGACCCTATTAAACCTCCTTTCCCTTGCTTTGAAGAGCTTCTTTATAGTGTTCCTGGCTCTGAAGGAATCATTGGATGTCCCCTCTTACTCATGCAGGTTAGTCTTCATATATTTTCTTCAGGCGTGCCTTTTAATTTTATAGCATATATCTAAGGTTGTTTTTTTATTTCTGTCCTTTTTTATTATATATGTACTATACTCTCTTTTATATATATCCATTCATTACTCTTTTATGTCTATCTTTCTGCTCCTCTCCCCATTATCAAATATGCGCATCCTTTTAAAGAAAACCAAGTTCATTTTACTGCACATATATACTTGCAATAAATAAGGATCAAGGACCTAAAAATCAACTAATACTAATTTATCTTTAATTATGTCCAATTAATCTTATTTTCATGCTTATTCCTAGCTACTAAGGGTCTAAACTAATCTATAAATGAATTGATATTGCATCTTATGTTCAGGGCTTTTTAGTCCTTGCTACTTGATAGTCATTTCCATCTAATGTTGGAAGACAAGTTGACACCATTTTTTGTGGAATCCAATTTTAGTCCTATAATTAAAAAATTGGGGGAGGCGATAAATGATGTTCACAGATATTAATGTGCTAATTAAACACTTTTTGTACAATGAAAAATCAAGCCAATCATTTTCTGTTTCCATCACCCTTTTAAATTAATCAAACGGGCGATTATTAAAGAAATAAACTTGCATCCTACTGGTTAATAGCTATAGCTTGTAGTCTAGTAATTGGGCCTGATCCAACACTACATTCCTAATTCCTTGCAAATACTATATGATTATCTCTATTTTGTTTAATTATAGGTTACACGTCTCAAGTGTGGTGGTTTTATCTTAGCCGTTCGTCTAAACCATACTATGACTGATGCTCCTGGTTATACTCAATTTATAATGGCCTTAGCTGAGATTGCACAAGGTGCTTGTGAGCCTTCAATTACTCCTGTTTGGGGTAGAGAGTTATTAACTGCGAGGGACCCACCTCGTATCACATGCACACACAATGAGTACCACGTTGATGCAGTAGTGGCTAATGAAAATGACGATGAAGATGAAACAACACAAGACATTGTTCACCGTTCTTTCTTCTTTGGTCCCAATCACTTAATGGCCATTCACCAATTGTTCCCAAATAAAAATTCTACCTTTGAAGTACTCACAGCTTTCATTTGGCGTTGTCGCACCATAGCCTTACAACTTGAACCACACAAGGAGGTTCGTTTAATGATCAATAACAATATAAGGGGTAAGACAAAGACTCCATTGTTGCCACGTGGCTATTATGGCAATGCTTTTGTGTTTCCGGCCGCGGCCACCACGGCCGGGAAGCTATGTAGTAACTCATTAGGGTTTGCCTTGGAGCTAGTAAAGAAGTCGAAATCTATGGCGACAAAAGAGTACATACAATCTGTGGCAGATCTTATGGTGATTAGAGGACGGCCTAATCTTGTTTCCTCAGGAACTTGGCTTGTTTCAGATTTGACACATGCTAGTATGGAAGACATAGATTTTGGTTGGGGTAAGGCACAATATGGTGGACCAGCTATGGCTGGTGCTGGAAACATTCTTGAAGTGAGCTTCTTTATCCCACATAGGAATGCAAACGGAGAGAAAGGAATTGTAGTTCCCATTTATTTGCCACGCAAAGCTATGATGAGATTTATCAAACAGTTGGAGAATATGCTGATTAGCAAACTGTGAATGCATTGTGCTTCACTAATTTGAGTTTAAAACAAGTCATATATATGATTTATGTATGTGTTTTATGGGTGTGTTAAACTATGTATTTGATGTATTGTCCATGGTTTATGAATAGCTCATAGTATGCATTCCGATTAGGGTGAATGTTTGTTAATTTTATGATATTGGTCCATAAATATATTAATATAGTTATTTGTTAGGTGAACTGTGTGTGTAGATAGATTTACAATTAGAGCTATGATAATTTGATGTTTTTTTGTACCACCGAAATTAATTGTGTACACACACACACACACAGAGGTTTAGGTTTATCTCCAACAACTAATAACAAGGCTTAACTCATTAGGACCAACACACACTGCAAAAAGAAAACAAAAACCATGAAATTACCTACGGAATAAATTTTCAAAAAACAACATTTCCATCGCTATTTTGTCAGTAAATATTTCGACCGAAATCAAGAATGATGGAAAATTTCCATCAGTAAATATTTTAATGGCATTCCGTTGCTAATTAGCCATTGAATTCTGTCGAAAAATTTAGTCAAGGAATTTCTATTGTTAATTTAGTGATTATTTAACTCTATTTAAAAAATTATAAATAATTTAATTTTTTGATCAAAATATAAATAATTTAATTAATAATAATGTTTTATAATTATTAATATATATACAATATATATAGATATAAAATTATTATAATATAGTTTAACTTTTTATTGGATAATATGTTATTCAATAAATAAATTAATAACAATATGTTATAATTATTAATATATACAAATATACTTAGATTTAAAATTATTATAGTTTAGTTTGAATTTTTTATTGAATAGTATGTTATTTATTAGTAAATCTTAGCAAAAATGAAACAAAATTATATTTTTATAATTTATCTAATATAACAATAATTAAAAGTGTATATTGTAAATGATTTTAAAAATAATATTATTATAAACATTAAATTGAAATACTAAATATAATGTAAAGTGTATGAATATAAAATACTGTTTATATAAAAATATAAATTTTAATATATAATTTATCTGTTAATAATTAACAAATATTGCATGATACGTTAAGTTAGATAATGCGTAGAAAAATGTAATCAAAAAAAGATAATGCATAGAAAAAAATTTATATTAAGTTACAATGGGGGGATACATGACATATAATTTAAAAAAGTTAATAAAAAATATCTACGGAATTCTGTTGATAATTTCTAACAAAACCAAATTTCTATCTCGTTTAATTAATTAGCATCGCAACAATTAGTAACCCAATGAATTCCATCAGAAAATTCATTTTCGTCGCCATTCTATCGGAAAACGAAAATTACGGAATGAAAGTTTGTCGATAGTTGTC
Organism: Mimosa pudica; assembly: GCA_029929735.1. Lineage (NCBI taxonomy): Eukaryota > Viridiplantae > Streptophyta > Magnoliopsida > Fabales > Fabaceae > Mimosa > Mimosa pudica. The sequence goes on along the minus strand of JAKELP010000017.1, from coordinate 4,437,971 downwards.
CATTTTTTGGTAGTAATATAGTTGGTCTGAAGGTTTAAGGCCCTATTAGATTCCTTAACTTATGATTTTGAATTCTAGAGAAGACATATATGTTAGGAGGAGGAGCCACAGATCTCGAAACTAGAGTAATTAGTTACTCGATTGCTATTTTTGCGTGCTTATATGAGTGAAACTTCGACAACCTTAAACGTCCTTCTCTTGCATAGTCGTCAAAGTTTTTTACCTTGATGACACTCTATTTGAAAAGTTGTCGCTTCGTGACCAAATCATGCTTACTGAGTCAGTGTAGACTGTTAGGTTTTAAACTTTAATTTCATTTTTTCTCGTGGAACAAGTGGTTGACTAAGACGTGCTTAGGTTTGTGCCAAGCAGACTTTTAATTAGTAACGTTTGTAAGGACATCAGAAGTAATGGAATATTGATAACAATATTAGTCTTTTTTTGTAACAGAATTCGATTCATTTTAGATTATTCCAGACCAAACACCAAGAATAATGCTCTATATTTCTTTTTTCTTTTTTCATAACAAGAATGATATGATGCATGTTTCTATACAAGTCATCGTTCAATGAATAATACTACCTCCGGTCCTAAATATAGGACCTAATTGACTTTTTTTTGGAGAGATTAAGGTTGCGAAATAAGTTATTAAATGATGACATATTTGATATATTTTTAGATTATCCATTAGTTTATAGGTAAAATAAACTAGTTTAAGTGAAAAAATTAGACAAATCAATTTATAATTAACTTATTTTGTTTTTTTAAGGATTTTTCAGAAAAAATCAATTAGGTCTTATATTTAGGACCGGAGGGAGTATTTATGTGGAACTAATTTCGTTGTTTATAGTAATTATGAGTACTACGAGCTCATCGTTTTGGTGTGATATTAGTGGTCAAATAAAAGGTTAATGGTCCAGGTTTAAGATTTTTCATTGAATAATTTTGAAATAAAATTATCTTTTGAAAATAGAATTTAAAGTTAAGCTATTACTTTTGTTATAGTTTATCGATCTACATTAAATTACTTTACTTTTAAAAAAAATAAGTGAAAAAACAATCTAATCCAGTCACATTAATTAGAACTAAATAATCTGTAATAACAGTAAACTTTTATCATTGGCGATGATCGGATCATGTGAAACTGATTCTCAAATCACTAAGGTTAAGAATTACGGTTTTGCATCATGTTTAATTTTATGCATGATGTGGAAACGACTAGATGATCTCATGTCATTTCAGTCTTTTTAAGTTTATTTAAATTTAATATAATTTTTTTAAAATTTAACTTTGTTGATTAGGCGATATTTGTAAGAAATAGAATGTAAATGATTTATTTTATCAAAAAGAAAAAGAATTTATTTGATTTTTCACGAGTATTAGACTGTTAGGTTTTACTTATATGATGGCTTAATTTGTCAGTGGCGTGCTATGTTTGTCTGTTAGATTACCATTGGTCGTTTTGCTCTTTGATTTCCAATATCAGCTAGCCTGTTTTAACGTTGAATGTTTAATTTATTAAAAAGATCACTCGTGCGCACGCACACAAGCACACACATATCCAATCATATATTCGAGGACAACATAAGCTAGCAGAAAATTAGAAAATGAACAAACTAATCAAATATGGTGGCTAGATTACATTGCTACAGTGTAATCTAATAGTCCAACGAGTTACAGTAGTAGCCTGATCTAACATCATATAATGAAACCTAACAGTCTAATACTCGAGAATTAATTACATATACCGTTTCTTAGAAAGATCGTGCATACTTATAAAAAGTTTTACAATTCAAATCCCCAATTGATCATGACAAACGCAGATTCCCTCAACACCGAAGAAAGCTATAAGGCTATATTCATTTCGTGCTTCAATATGTATACAATGCATGTAGTCAATTAGTCATTAATATAAAATTTATTTGGAGAGTGAGACATTATCTTAAATATATGACAATCTTTAATTTCATTTAAAATTTTCTCAAATAATTATTTCGGTTACTATTTTTTCAGAAATAATAAGAAAATGGTGAGAAGAAATTAAGGAATTCATAATTAGCGTATTTTAAGAAAACATGTCATCCTAATTGAAAATATTAACATTGTCTTTGATCTAACTAAGTTCTGTAAATTTAATAAGTATTATATTATTTTTAACTGAAGAATAAGTATTATATTTAGAATAAAAGAAATTAGAATTTAAGATGAATCATTCTATTATTTATATTTATGTTCACAAACCTAATAAGTTCCTATTATAGTCAAATATAGAATTTATGATGATTCGTACTATTTATATGCATGTCACAAACAATTATTTTGAAAACCTAACATTCTCAACAGACTTTGTAAGCATGATTAGGTCAGAAGGAAACAACTCTCCAAATTTAAGTTTCAGCGTAACCTGACCATTCAATAGAAGGACGAGGTCAATATGTTTAACTATATAAGCATGCATGCAAAACCATGGTTCCTCATCATAAATCAAACTCATTTTCATTTCATAAACCATTTTATCTCAAAGAAAAGCGAAAGAAGAAGAGAAGAAACTGAAAGAGAAAGAGAAAAACAAGAAGATGGGTATCTTTGCAAGCAAAACCATGACTTCTCATAAGGTGGCAGATCAACTTGAAGAAGAGAAAAAACATATGGTCACACATGGAAGCATTGCAACAAACTGGAGAGAACTTAGTGGCCAAAGTTATTGGAAGGATTTATTAAACCCACTTGATATTAATCTCCGTAAATACATAATACACTACGGAGAAATGGCTGAAGCTACTTATGATGCTTTTAACAATGATAAAACATCCAAGTACGCAAGAAGAAGCCGTTATGGAAAAAGAGAGTTCTTTTCCAAAGTGGATTTAGAAAATGGAAATCCTTTCAAGTATAACGTGACAAAGTTCCTCTATGCAACGTCAGAGATTGATTTTCTTATATTGGACGATATTGAAGAATCAAATTGGATGGGATATGTCGCAGTGGCCACCGACGAAGGCAAAGCCATGTTAGGAAGGAGGGACATTGTAGTTGCTTGGAGAGGAACTGAGCAGGTCATGGAATGGATCAAAGATGTCCAGTTCCTTTTGGATGATGCTCCATACATTTTTGGTGATGATTCCAAATGTAAAGTACATAGAGGCTTTTACTCTGTTTACACCTCAACAAACTCATCATCACAATCAAACATCACCAAAACAAGTGCAAGAACTCAGGTATATAGTGCATCAAAGAGTTTCAGGTTTAATTATTACTCTTTTAAGTCAAAAATAGAAGATGAACTTGATTTTTTTTTAAAAAAAAGATTCAAATTAAAAAATATAACTTACAAATATTTTTACTTATTATTTATTTTTTCAAAACTAATTTATTTTAATTAAAAGTTATAAGTCTAATTATATTTAACATTTTTTAAGCTTCGGCTTAAAATTGATTTTGAACTTTCAAAATCGATTTAAGAGAGTAGCGGTGTAATTGTCGCCTGATAATGTTGCAATAGAAATGAGTCACTTCATTTTTCATTTCTAATTCTTTGCCATCAATTCCCACAACCAAATGGACCATAAGTTGTTTATTTAGTTTCCTTAATTTTCTCAAAAAAAAATCTGTTTGATATTACGATCGGAAAGGGGCATTATATATAAATCATCGCCTAATTCTATTCAAGAAATAAAATATTCAATACTGACCATCTCTAACTGTGCAGGTCTTGGATGAGATTAGAAGACTAGTTAACAAATATAAGGATGAAGAAATCAGCATAACGATAACAGGACACAGCTTAGGTGCAGCACTTGCAACAATAAATGCAGTGGACATAGTCGCAAATGGATGTAACATTCGAGAGGATGAATCTCAAAAAGCTTGTCCAGTCACAGCCATTGTCTTTGCAAGCCCTAGAGTTGGGGACTCAGACTTTCAAGACTTTTCTTCAAGTCAAAAGGATCTTCGGATACTTAGAATCCGTAACAAAGAAGATATTGTTCCAAGACATCCATTTTTCGGTTATGAAGATGTTGGAGAAGAATTGGAAATAGATACTCAAAAGTCTACCTTCTTAAAACAACCAGGGGATGCAAAGAGTTGGCATAATTTGGAGGTTTACTTGCATGGAGTTGCAGGAACACAAGGTATCAAAGGAGGATTTAACTTGGAGGTTAAAAGGGACATTAAACTTGTGAACAAAGGCATGGGTGTTTTGAAGGATGAGTATCATGTTCCTGAAGCTTGGAGGGTTGACCGAAACAAGGGATTGGTTCAACAGATAGATGGTACTTGGAAGATGCAAGAACCAGAATCAGAGGATGAAGATTTTTAGTGTATATTGTGTTACTAATTATTTTCTTGAATTCTCAAAGATATAATCATTATTTCATTGTTATTTTTTTTATTCCAATTGAGTTTATTAGTTGATTTGATTCTTTTAACCACTCTCAATGTTTTTTGAGTGGAACTTTGCATCCAATGGATAGATTGTATTCATTCATTTCATTAATATCATTTTATCCTTAAGTAATTTGTTAAAATTATGTGTGTCATTTGAATTCAATCCTTGAGTTTTGGTTATTGTGTGTGAGATTCCAACAATAAAAAAACACTAAGATTTAAGCAATTCTTTCTTGATTTCGGTTGTGGGATCAGGAGCCCTTGAAATTAACAAACTTTACTTGGGATTTTGTACATAATCAACTTTAGTTGGAGGGATTAGTATGCCGGGTACCAGTACCAATTCACCTACTTAAGCCTAGTAAGAGAGATTCCTCTTGGGGTCTTTTTAAATTAACAAAAGAATCCTTAAAAATATTTTGATGCAATGATTGCTAAACCTCCATTTGTCAAGGATTCCCCTGCTATTTCCATTTAATCCAAACCTCCTTTGTGTCCAATCTCATTTTTTATTGCAAGAAAAAAATCTCAATTTTTATTGCAATTTTAAATATAAAAGACTTTCCCCAAAGTTTCCAAAACCAATTATCATGTTTACTCTTACACATTTTGAACTTGTGCTTGCCTCACAAGAAATAATCAAGAGAACATATTTTATTTTCATAAGTTTTTTATTTTTATTCTTTTTTATTCGGTGGGGTCCGAGCAAAATAGAGTGTTTATAGGTAGTATCGCATTTAGATTCATTACAACTTCAGGCTTTCCTAAGCATTGTGTTGAAGACATTGAAGACTTCTTAAATGCATGTTTTTCTGTTTACTTGTTAATTTCTGCAGCCTACTTTTTTCTGTTATTTGCTTTTTTGGTTGTTTTTTGAGACCACTACTACACCGAAGGTCTTTCACGACCAAAAAAAGAGGCTTTTCACGACCAATTTTATGTGGTCGTAAAATCCGCCGTCGTTAAAAGTATGGTTTTCACGACCAAAGTTGTGTGGTCGTGGAAAATAGCTTATTCACGACCCACATTTAGACATGTGGGTCGTCAATAGTATGGTTTTTCACGACCAACTTGTGCTAAACGTGGTCGTTGATGGAGACCCAGGAAGTATTTTAATGAACTGATATTATCAAAGTATTCACGACCAACCTTTTGACAGTATGGGTCGTGAAAACTATTCACGACCACATGTTCTAGAGTGTGGTCGTGAATTAAGCTACTTTTCACGACCCACTTGTGCTAAAGTTTGGTCGTGAAAACCTTTCACGACCAAACGTTAGCAAAAGTGGGTCGTGAAAAGTAGGTTTTTTTTTTAATTTCTACTTTTTTTGTGGTTCAGTATGTCATTTCCTGCGCCTATTAAGCCAACATCAAACAGAAGCCAATTACTACTCAGAGAGCTACTAGAAGCGCATACATCAATTACTACTCATGACCAAAATAGATCCAACATTATACTACTCAGAAGCAGACATCATATTCAAGTAACCACAAAATGAAACATTCTACAAAGTCAACTACTCTCAGTGAGATCCAACAGAAGCAGTTATGCGCAAAAAAAAGATCCAAACAGAAGTGCACATTATACAATTACAACATGTACAAAGTCAATCACTACCCTGATTGAGATTAGGCAAAGAAAAAAAATATTCAGCAAGTACATTACGAATCATGTCTATTTCTTCATCCTTGCTGAACGGATCATTGCTAAAACCATATATGCTCCCCAGAGTCTGCAATAACCATAATGAAAATGTGATTCTTTATTATAGAGGCATTGAATATTGTAACATTGGGTAAAGAATTCGTACAGTAGCGAATTTCCCTTGTGTGAATTGTTGATGAACTATGTCAAACATAAATTTGATGACGTAATAACCACACTCGGTATGACCTGTCTGTTTTGGGCACTATAAAAACAAATAACATCATTAATTAAGGAATTAATAATAATCTCACATACAATTTAATTGCAGCTAAATTTAGTTAAATATTATAAAAAATGTTACACCTTAATATTGTGAGTCCGAATAGGGTTACGCTCGAGCGTCAGAGCGTCAGTATTCTGTGCATCATGCCATCTTAGAATGCCCCTGAAACCATGAAAAATGATAGCATTTAATCTAAAGTTTAGTGTAATGTTATCACGTCAAATGTGTGATTGGAAGATATAAAACTAACTAACAATTCAAAGACTTTTTTGTGATCTTGGTCAATACTTCCTCCTTTTATAGAGTCAAACCAAAAAATTCTAAACTCTCTGGGACAAATGACAGCCAAAGTCCAATGACGCCTGCAACAAATAAAACAAAATACAAACGTTAAAGCTAATAAATAAAGTTAGAAGTTGTTAAGTCAAATTCTAATTACCCATTGAGGACAGGCGCGAGATACAGAGTGCCACGGTTTATTGACATTTGTAATTCCACATAACTCCGCATTCTCAAAAGATAATCAGACTTGTTCTCAGTTGCCAGAATGGTGTCAGTGATAGCCAGGTGAATGGGACTTAAAAAGCGGATCATCTTTTTCTTTGCACTGTGTTGTTCACACTTCTCATGTAAGTACCTGATACACATAATGGGCAGATAAGAATAATAATCCAAATAACCGGTTATATTGAAAAGAACTAAAAATATAATTGTTCTTTACCTGATAGACAAATCAAGCCAGCAACTTTCAAGCTCTTCCAATTTTAAGAACTCCTTCACATCTGAGTCACCTCTAAGCCAAATATCATACTCTGTAATTGGATGGACAATCCCAGCAGCCATTTTGAATCTATAACTAGTCATAGTCGGCTGCACAATCCAGAGCATGCTAAGTTGAGGGTACTTCTCATCATCAAATGTCTGCAAATGAAGAACACATTAATCATTCTGTATATACATGAACAAATATACATGAAGAAAAGTAATGGACAATTTAATCACCTTTTCAACTGGAGAACTGGGTTCATGAGGAGTATCAAGCACAAGCTGTTTAGGCCAAGCTATAAATGTACCAATTGCATTGGCTATATGTGTTACCTCTGGATCACTGATGGGAACAGGTGTCATATGCTCGTCATTCAACACTTCAGTAACCTGCACCTTCACTTGACCCTTTTGAATGGGCCTCCCATGAAGTATTTCGGCGTCTGAGAATTGATAAGCTTTTGCAACAGCACGCATGTGAGGCACATCCAGATGTAGATAACACAGCTCTTTGTTGGCATCATCAGGTGTATAACTTGGCTCACCTCCTGGAATTGTTTCACCCTGATGCAATACATTTGAATTGAGTTGAATGAGTTAAAAAGTTGAATGAGACAACTAAATTGAAGAGTTGACAAATAAATATGCTCATACCCTTTGCTGGGACAAATCTCTAGATCCCTGTGCAGCCTCCACTTAGATGTGAGTAATTCAAATTTTGAATTGAAGTCCTTTGAAAGTCTAGCATAAACCCGTGCCTCAATCTCCTCAATTGTCTCCAACATCGCAGACATATTCATCATCACTTTCATCCACTTTCGCCGCTGCTTTTGTATCTTGCATTGTAGTTCCCAATTCCCCATGCCAAAGCCACGTCTTGTATCGTCGATTGATCCCGTGACAAATAAGATCATCCCTTATGTCTTTGAGGCTTTTACGATCAACATTTACACACTTCACACAGGGGCAAGGGTACCTTCCATTCTTGCTAGGTGCGTTTCTTTTGGAAAATTCAATGAACTCCTCCACCCCCTTTTGATACTCTCCACTAGTCCGCAACGCATCCATCCAAGCACGATTCATTCTGAAACCTAACCCATTTCCAACAACTTATTGAATTTTCCAAAAGTGTGTGCATGCTACACACACTTGTCCTCTTTAAAAAGAATAGAAGACAATAAAACCTAGAAAGTGGATACACACTAACAATACATTTCCAACAACATATTCCTTTTCTTTCTCTCTAATGCATTAGCAATATTGCACCAAAACCTACTACATTAGCAATATTGCACCAAAACCTACTACATCTTTATTATTTATACCTATATTTATTTATCTTATTGTTTTTTTTCTAGAATCAGACCACACCAAAACAACAAGCAGAATTGCACCAAAAAGTAAATCCATATACTCTTTTCCAATAACAGGATCAAAGGCACCACATGCATACAAACATACAATACCATGATCATACCAATACATGCAAAAACAGAGGAAGCAAGATGAAAAAATTTAAAATTAGTAAAACGTATAATCTCAAGCAAAAACAAAAATGAAATGCTCAGTATAAACTCCAAAATCTAATCGGCCAAACATGTTTGTGCCCTAATTCTTGATAGGAATTGATAAGCTTCATAATTGCACACATATTTCATCTGAATTTTCTCATTTATCACATGTTTTTGGTAAATAAATAGATAGAAATATAGCAATACTCATAGGGTAAAGAAAATGATATGAAATACTTGTGTGCGAGATTATGAGTTGAAATTGCTTAATTTTTGATAATGTGTTGAGGAACTCACCACCCCTTTCTAGTTAATGTGAGTAGGAACAAATGGACATGCATATGAACACCAAAAGAATGGAAGCAATGAAGAAGAGAAGAAGAGAAAAGGAAAACAGGGGTTCGCTGGACATTAGCTCTCAGCGAACGGACAACGAATCGATCCAAAAATGCACCCTCTCTGCCAAATTCTTCGTTGGAGGTTCGCATTTCGCGAACGCATAGCGAACCTGTGAAAATGCAAAGTTTCAGAATGGTGTAAAACGCAAAGTTTCATTTTTTCGCAGGTTCGCTGTTCGTTCGCTGATGGCTAACGTTCAGCGAACCCCATTTTCACAGGTTCTGTAACATCCTAAAAATTCCAAAATTTCCCAAAACACTCTCTAATCCTGAATTAAATTTTTCAGGATGTTACAGAACCTGTGAAAATGGGGTTCGCTGAACGTTAGCCAAACAGAGGGAGCTCGTCATTCTTTACTTCTTGGGCATATTGGGGAGCTTTGTGGTGTGCTAGGGCATGGATTTTGGTGGAGATCAAGTTGGAGATTGAAGTTTGGAAGAGATTTTGGCTTCACACTTCGGTTCTTCTTCTCCATTTTCCTTCCTTCACTCTTGTTCAATGTTTATGATTAGTCTTGTGTATTTTTCTTTGGGATTCTTGAACATGAGTAGCTAAACACTTTGTTTTAGGATTATTTTGAACCCTTGTATGGATTAAGTCTTGATTTTTCCTCTCCTTTTGTGATTAATGTTATATATGTGTTTATTTTACTCTATCCCTAATGCTTCTAAATGCTTGATCACCATTTAGATGATTTGTTCATTTGACTTATGACTTGAGAGAGCTAGGTTAAGTGTAGAACTTGGGTAAAATAGTGTGAGAACTTGAAGTTTGCATGACAAATGAATGGTTTTGTTAATAAGATAGACATATACTTATTAGCCTCACATAGCCACATTAGGGTTGAAACTTAGAAATTGGGTTTTATTAATTGTGACAAGAGATTGCATGATTAATGGAATTAAACACTTGTTCTTGACTCGACGGAGCGTTTACAAGTATTCTAGAACCCTAGGTTAGCAATTATATAGCTATTAAAAACAATTGTGAGAGGAGACCATTTTAAGATTAGGAAATACAAGGGGGATAAATAATCTTAGGACTCATTTTATCCTTGAAGTTAAGAATCACTTGTTTATAGTTTTTCTTATTTGTTTAAATTAGTTACCCTTATATCATGACATTTGGATCACTCAAATTGAGCGAGAGTGCGATAATCTCTACTTGACCGGGTTTTGGAACCAAATCCTCGTGAGAACGATACTTTTCTTATCACTTTATTACTTGGTGAAACATACCTCCTAATAATACCTTAATAACCTACTTACTTCCACCTAATAAAACACATAATCAAAACAATCCATACAAATGGTGTCTAACCATGTTAGCAAGAGTACATCTAACATGGTTAGAAAGAGAAAACGATATCAATCAATACTAGATGCCCTAACCATGTTAGTAAGGGATTCACCTAACATGGTTAGCAAAAGAAACCAAGCAAGCTACATAAAGGTTAACCATATCAGAGCGGGGCCCATCTAACATGGTTATATAAAATAACAACACTCATCACAACAATAAATCACAATCAACAATATAACCATGTTAGGAAAAGGTCTTTCCTTAACACAATTATTCAGAACACCTGTATCAATTAAACTCATTAAAACTACTATCTGACTTAAGCATGTCAGTACCACAGAGCACATTCAAACTTCATTAATCACAATTATATGATACATTCGTATCATGAAAGAGAAATTGTCTTTCCATTAGCAGACAATTCTCAACGGTCAATTCACCACTATATAATCAATCAACACATTAAAACAGTGTGTGATACGACCACCACTGTCACATTCTTTCAATATCAGTGACTAACCAACAATCAACAGAAATAACTAACACAATTCATTCCAAACAATACAAACAAATGCGGAAGCGGATGCAACCTAATAAATGGCAATATACATCCCTACGGTGTACCTCCGGCCTACTCACTGACTCAGTGCAGCTGGCCGGTCCCTCTTTCCCTTCCTCTCAGACTACCTCTGGGCATGATCACCTGCAAAAATAAAGGGAATGGGGTGAGACAAAACAATGTCTCAGTAATCACTACTTAACTCACTGTGAGACTCAGAAGTGGGGTAGTGGAGCGTCTACAGGGTACCACAGTTCAAAACCTGCATACAGCACATAACATTTGCAAATATATCGATGTATATATCCAGAATAGATGCATCCATCTCTCAATAGACAAAAATAAACATGATTGACACTGTGCCCAGTCTCAAAACTGAAAGCATGTAAAGGGAGCACTTTAAAAAGTGAAAACGTCCCTGGGGAGCACTTTAAAAGTGAAAACGTCCCTGAGGAGCACTTTAAAAGTGAAAACGTCCCTGGGGAGCACTTTAAAAGTGAAAACGTCCCTGGTTCCTTTACAATCCGAGGAACCTGTACAATTAACCTATCGATTTGCGCAAATCGATAGGTTACATCGGCCGACGGTACAACTAACCAGTGTCATGCAACATACCAAAGAATATATATAAATATGAATTTATATAAAGTACAGTTCAGTTGAAAGGTACCCTATAGCCCACGTTTATGTATAACATAATCTGAATTCATTTTATTTATATATATAAATAAGTAGAAGAGGATGTCAGAAAATCCTCAACTACCATCACCCTCAGTATCACAGTCAGTTAAGCGTGATTACCTGTTCAAGCTCCAAAACAGCACTATATATATATATCCTCAGTTATTATCATCCGCGAGCTCCACTCGAAGCGCTGCCGTTTACAATCACATAATGAGCTGCTGATGGTCAAGACACAATATCAGTGACTTTGACCACCAATTCAAACTAATTCTAAACAATTATTGATCACTTTGTCCTATTATCAAAAAGTCTTCTAAAAAGTAATCACAAATCACTTCACAATTCCATTAATCAACTTCCAATATACTCCACTTCCTAAATATGAACTTTCAGGTTTACAACTAAACAACAACCCATCCAATTTCTATTTAACTTTCCACGTCATAAACTTGCTAACCTTAATTTCTTGAAACCTGTTCAGATTTTCAGTCATTCTAAAACATCATTTTCATCTACTAAATCATGCCACAAAACAGATTTTTAAATTAAAGCACTAAACTTAATAGTTTAAAGCTTAAAACTGAAACTATTTCCTTCAATTCCTCAATAATATAACATTGCATTCCCTCATGTTTTAATTAGAATTTGAGCCATAAACATATAACTACCAATTCAGCCAAAACAAGAAAGATGAACTTTAAGAACCCTCAATCACAGCACTGATCAGACATTAAAGCGCCTAGAGATTCCAACTCTTCATCACCTTGAAAACTAAATCAAGTTCAGAAATCTCCTATCCAAAGAGTTCATAATTATTTACCACTTAAATTCTCAATCACCCACATTAGTCAAAATAGTCTATACCAATCATCCAAAATCACCATAATCTGAATTGCCCCAATTATTCACTATTTCATCATTCTATACTTACCTCTCAAATCTCATCTAACAAATAAAGATCACTATTTTATTACCATTGGCATAAATTTCGAAATCCCCTTTCAATTCCTAGCATTTGGCACTCTAATTGCTCAAATTCAATGTTTCAATGTCCATAAATTACAAAACAATCACAAACCATTAAACCACCATATTAATGTCAAATTTACAACTCAAAGTGTTCACAAACCTTCCACCAAACTCCAACATATCCTTACATAACCAAATTCCTCTTTACCCAACACTTTAAATACCATACTTCTTCCTAAACACCAATTCAATCAGTTCCCACATTTCAATGCCTTCTTCAAACCTTAATAAACAAATTCTAAATCACCATTTTATTCAATTAATCTTACATTAGCAAAACCCCAATTCCACAGAACCCTAAATGTCCAACAATTCCCAAAATAATCTCCAACTTCAATAAACCTAAATACTTCCCAAAAATCTTTAATTAACCATTTAAACATTCACAAATTTTTGTTTAAAGTCCCAAAGATTTAATTATGACAAAATCCTAACTTGAAAGAGTCACAACTATCACCAAAAATTCCCAAATACTTAATCTCCTTTAGCAAATCCAATTGCTCCCAAGAATACTCAAATTCCATGCCTCAATTTCAATATTAAAGCATTAACATTCCAAAGATCACAATATAACCAAAACCTAACTCCAAAGAATCCTAAAGTATTCCCCAAAATTCCAAAGTATTTTCCAACTTCAAGAAATATCTAATATCCTCACAAAACTTCCATTAATCACTTAACAATTATTATGGTAGCTTGACAATCCTGAAGTTCCAATTTTTCACAAAGCCCTAAGTTTAAAAGAGGGAACTTTATTCACAAATCAACATCACAAGGTAGTAAGAGAGCTTACGGAATTCAAGAATGAGAAGGGAGACACAACCGCCGCCAACCGCCGTCCAAAACGCCGGAAATCGGCCACTGTAAGTGGTGGTTGAGCATGGAACAGCCACGGAAGGAAAGAAAAATGAGAGATTAACCTTGGAAGGGAGTAAGAACTTCAAACACATAAAAAAAACTACCACCAACCTCTCACCGCCCTCGGCCGCCGGAAAAACAAAACAACCCGCCGGAAAAACAACTCCAAGCTGCCGGCCGAACTGGAAAGAGGAAAGGGGAGTTGAGAAAATTGTGTTGTGAAGTTGAAGAAGGAAGAACAACATGAGAATCACAAGAAAAATCAAACCTTTCCTCCCTAAATGCTTCACGTCGCCGGAAAAAGCTGCGCCGCCGGAAACCACCGCAAGCCGCCGGTCGGACTCGGCTAACAGACCCGAGGAGAAGAGAAGATGAAGAACACAAAACTGATTTAAGGTCTTAGAGAGAGAGAGAGAGAGAGAGATAGCCGAAGTGGTGAGGAAGAAGAAAATGAAAATGGTGAAGGGAAGGAGAGGGAGCACGCCACGCGAGAAAATGGAGGGGGTCAGATTTGTTGATAAGGAAGGGAGTAGGCCGTGTTTGGTTGATGAAAATAAGGGTGATTTTGGTTATTTAAAGCCCAAACTTGCTATAGTGTACTCATTTTGATTTAAAACCACTTAAACCAGCCTCCAATCTTCTTAAACTTCAAAATATTTTTAGCTCTACCACTCCCTCATATTTCAAACTCTTCATTTCTTTAGTAATTATATGCATATTAATTACTCAAAATTTCCAAAAATATTCCCAAAAATCACCAAAAATTCCTAAAAATTTCCAAAATTCCTAATTTCTCCATTTATCATTTCCAAAACACTCTTTAATCCTGTATTAAATTTTCAGGATGTTACAATTCTCCCCACCTTTTAGGAATTTTGTCCCCAAAATTCACTATGTCAGACAACCCTTATGAAATAATATATAGCCTAATCTGCTCACTACATCCCTAATGACTTGAATTAGGGAAGAAAACTTCAAATCCTAGCCAAACTAATCTAAGCCATTTCTTTTTCTTCTAAATATTTAAATCATAATGCTAATCTTAGTACACCTTAATTGTCTAACTACTTGACTTAAAAGACCACAAGAGTTACTCTTTATTCACTAGCCAAGATATTTCTCGCCAAATAGTCATATTTTGCCAAATCCTTATATAGAGATGAGAACAAATCTCAAAACCTATGCCAATATCGATCAATCACCTATCGACCATCTTCCCCTTTTTCTCAAATAATTGGTTTCTCTTCCATTTAACATCAAAACTGCCTACACTTTAATTATCTTCATTACTCCCTCTCTCTTTCCAACTTCTCCAAGCTCTTCACTTCTTACAGTTAGATAACATGTCTCTAGGAATTTATTCCTTATTTTAACTCGTCTAACTTAACATATCCCACCATATCTAACTCACTTAATTCTATTCAATTCCAATGAATCAATTAAAAGTTCGCTAAAACTTCTATATTTATTTAACTCACCCATGCTCACAATTTCCAAAATCCATCACCAACTCGAAACGTCTTAATTCCCTTAGTAGAATAACGACAACTTTTCACATATTGCTAATACTAAATGTGATTAATACTATCCAACCCAATCTTTTGTCTAAACACTCGTAATAAAATGTCAATTATCTACATGATTCAGGATTTCCTACTAAATCGATTTAAATCACTGGATATACTAATCGTTCACCCTAGTTACATCCATGAGCCTAAACAATAGTCCATATTTATATCATTTATAACCTTTGGCTTATCAACTATATTTTCTAAATTAACATCAACAATCTCCCTTTATTAATGTCGCTTCCCATAGCCAGTAAACTTCAGAAGTCGTTAAACCCACAGTTGAACCCTAAGTAGTCTCCTCAATCCACTTTAATTCATAACCTGAATTTCCTCCCTTTCCATAAACACTATAGTACACTGAAATCTACAAGTTCACAACTTTGTCCAAATACATCTAAATCAATACATTCTAATTATACCCTCACTACCATATTCCTTCATTAATACCATACTTCAATTCCAACATGATCTAACTTAAGTAATCAAGTTATAGTGTACATCAAAAACCGTAATGATTTCATAATCCTACAAAACTATACAATTACAAATTTCCATCAAAATCATATAAGGTAATAAAAATCAATAACCCGTTCAACGACTTAATGGTTTCATAATCCTACAATTCTTTTAAAAAAAATTTCTTCAACTACCTAAATTTCAAAGTTCAACTTTAAACCACCATCACAATAATCTACTATCATATCTCCATTCTCCAATTGACTTTTATACATTCTTAATATAATTTCTAACATGTTACCTCTTCCGAAAGCACCCTCAAGTTCATATCCTACTATAATCTAAACCAAATCAGGTTGCATTTCACCATTTAATTCAACCAATTATCCATATGCCTATGAATCCAAACCAAAAGGCTCACCAACTCTTAAATTCCCAAACTGGAACCCAATCATAGTCTTCGCAACATTAAATCTGTCGAAATTTCTTTTCTAGATCATATATCGCTAACTATTCAAGTCAGGCCAGATTATTTTACAATTTCCAGCGTCAATCAAAACACCACATCTTCATTCCTTTCTCAGGCCCTATTCGTCCGTCCCCAAGTAAAAATGGTAGAATTCCTATAAACACAACCTAACAGCCAAATAAAACCCCAAACAATTAGGTACAATTTAAAACATATGATCATAATATTCTAAGTTCACATGCCAACCTACATGACTATGCTTTGTAGATTATTTCCAATAACCAATACTCTTACAAAAGAAAATAAATCGCCAAATTGCACCAATCATCTCATTATTAGAAGTTTGTCTCTCAAAATACCAGATTAACTCAAATCTTCCTAAACAAAGATTAATCAATTGGATATCTAGGAAAAATGCACTATCATCAAAACTCAAACGAATCAAACATGCCGAGATATAAATAACTTTCTTAATCCTATTGGATTAGAAATTTGGAATCGCACTCCTTAGAAACCTAAAACCATAATCTGAATATTCCAAATCATATGCTTCTCAATTTAAAATCAAGCCAGTATAAGATTCTAAAATCCACAATATACACCTGACTTCCAATTCTACATAATCAAGGATTTGCCTAATCGAATCCAAATGTACTCTCAAATGTCTCCATCATGAAGCACAATTACATACAACCCAAAACCAAACACATTTGCATACTACAGTATTCAACTCTAAACACAAAATTGGGCTCAAGGTCAAATCCTTCTATTTAGCCACATCATCATTATTTCATATCCTTATAGGTATTATATAACAAATCTAGAACCTAAAACTACACTTAGAATACTACAAGTCATATGTTTTCTCGTCCCAAAATCTAGTTCATATAACAACCTTAATTAAATTCACATGAATCACCAATTATTCTCATTAGCCTCATCACAAAAGCATAAATTTCCAATATTCCCAACATTAATAAATTCCTATGAACATCATATTATTTCTCACTTAACTTATTAGTTCTAATATCGACTCAAATCCTCCCATAATCTTATAAATCAAGTTCTTTCCACTACATTCAAATATATTATCATTCTATCTTCAATGAAGTCAACTCGCCAAAAAGTCTACCTTCTTTAACCAAATAAAGTCTCTCATGATGCCTCGACTATGATTATGGCCGGCTCATAATTATAATCGAGACCCCCGAGAAGAATCCTCATTCAGTTAACATCCTGATTCCTTATCAATCTCTCAAATACATTGAATCTCTATCTCCTTTATGTTAAATAAATCCTTATATTTTTCTCATTGTCAGCACAATTCCCAAAATCTAGGTTGTCTTTGGTTTCATACCTTTCCTATGCTATGTCAATTTCACTCAATATCGACAAAAATTATTCAAGAAACCCATTTATTTATCTATTGTTTTAAGGTTTTCTATGAAACTTGTTGGATCGAAGTTCACCAACATACCACCCTTAACATAATCTAACTATCGCATTTCTATTATTCAATTGATTCCTACACTTCCTTAGTAATGATTATGACATCCTACCTTTTCTAAACATCCTTTAATACACAATCACACTTTACTTTAATACCAACCAATTAATTTCCACCAAAATTATTGTTGAACTCTCACTTCTTCTAAAATATAGTTTCAATTGAACGTCCTGAATTTAAACATTTCTTTCAAATCCTACTAATTAATCACTAATTACTAATTGTAATTTCGTTTGTATTGCCTGTCACCCCCACTATAATTTACTTTAAACCAATAGAATCGAATTGATTCATCAAAATTACTATACACTTCACCAATACTCACCATTTACCTTGAAAATTATGTTACCTAAGAAAATCACAGTCCTAATCCATTCACTAATCTCATCTGAACATCCTTACTGCGATTTTACCTTTCTCCCCACCAATCGAATTTTGTCCTCAAAATTCAACTGCACATATCTTCAATACAAAGGTTAGGGATCATGCACAGCGGGAAGGGAAAAGAAATATATATTGCCATTCTATATGCAATGCAACAGGCAGGGTATCGTTTACCATAAAACTGATACCAAGTTGAAACATACCTCCTAATAATACCTTAATAACCTACTTACTTCCACCTAATAAAACACATAATCAAAACAATCCATACAAATGGTGTCTAACCATGTTAGCAAGAGTACATCTAACATGGTTAGAAAGAGAAAACGATATCAATCAATACTAGATGCCCTAACCATGTTAGTAAGGGATTCACCTAACATGGTTAGCAAAAGAAACCAAGCAAGCTACATAAAGGTTAACCATATCAGAGCGGGGCCCATCTAACATGGTTATATAAAATAACAACACTCATCACAACAATAAATCACAATCAACAATATAACCATGTTAGGAAAAGGTCTTTCCTTAACACAATTATTCAGAACACCTGTATCAATTAAACTCATTAAAACTACTATCTGACTTAAGCATGTCAGTACCACAGAGCACATTCAAACTTCATTAATCACAATTATATGATACATTCGTATCATGAAAGAGAAATTGTCTTTCCATTAGCAGACAATTCTCAACGGTCAATTCACCACTATATAATCAATCAACACATTAAAACAGTGTGTGATACGACCACCACTGTCACATTCTTTCAATATCAGTGACTAACCAACAATCAACAGAAATAACTAACACAATTCATTCCAAACAATACAAACAAATGCGGAAGCGGATGCAACCTAATAAATGGCAATATACATCCCTACGGTGTACCTCCGGCCTACTCACTGACTCAGTGCAGCTGGCCGGTCCCTCTTTCCCTTCCTCTCAGACTACCTCTGGGCATGATCACCTGCAAAAATAAAGGGAATGGGGTGAGACAAAACAATGTCTCAGTAATCACTACTTAACTCACTGTGAGACTCAGAAGTGGGGTAGTGGAGCGTCTACAGGGTACCACAGTTCAAAACCTGCATACAGCACATAACATTTGCAAATATATCGATGTATATATCCAGAATAGATGCATCCATCTCTCAATAGACAAAAATAAACATGATTGACACTGTGCCCAGTCTCAAAACTGAAAGCATGTAAAGGGAGCACTTTAAAAAGTGAAAACGTCCCTGGGGAGCACTTTAAAAGTGAAAACGTCCCTGAGGAGCACTTTAAAAGTGAAAACGTCCCTGGGGAGCACTTTAAAAGTGAAAACGTCCCTGGTTCCTTTACAATCCGAGGAACCTGTACAATTAACCTATCGATTTGCGCAAATCGATAGGTTACATCGGCCGACGGTACAACTAACCAGTGTCATGCAACATACCAAAGAATATATATAAATATGAATTTATATAAAGTACAGTTCAGTTGAAAGGTACCCTATAGCCCACGTTTATGTATAACATAATCTGAATTCATTTTATTTATATATATAAATAAGTAGAAGAGGATGTCAGAAAATCCTCAACTACCATCACCCTCAGTATCACAGTCAGTTAAGCGTGATTACCTGTTCAAGCTCCAAAACAGCACTATATATATATATCCTCAGTTATTATCATCCGCGAGCTCCACTCGAAGCGCTGCCGTTTACAATCACATAATGAGCTGCTGATGGTCAAGACACAATATCAGTGACTTTGACCACCAATTCAAACTAATTCTAAACAATTATTGATCACTTTGTCCTATTATCAAAAAGTCTTCTAAAAAGTAATCACAAATCACTTCACAATTCCATTAATCAACTTCCAATATACTCCACTTCCTAAATATGAACTTTCAGGTTTACAACTAAACAACAACCCATCCAATTTCTATTTAACTTTCCACGTCATAAACTTGCTAACCTTAATTTCTTGAAACCTGTTCAGATTTTCAGTCATTCTAAAACATCATTTTCATCTACTAAATCATGCCACAAAACAGATTTTTAAATTAAAGCACTAAACTTAATAGTTTAAAGCTTAAAACTGAAACTATTTCCTTCAATTCCTCAATAATATAACATTGCATTCCCTCATGTTTTAATTAGAATTTGAGCCATAAACATATAACTACCAATTCAGCCAAAACAAGAAAGATGAACTTTAAGAACCCTCAATCACAGCACTGATCAGACATTAAAGCGCCTAGAGATTCCAACTCTTCATCACCTTGAAAACTAAATCAAGTTCAGAAATCTCCTATCCAAAGAGTTCATAATTATTTACCACTTAAATTCTCAATCACCCACATTAGTCAAAATAGTCTATACCAATCATCCAAAATCACCATAATCTGAATTGCCCCAATTATTCACTATTTCATCATTCTATACTTACCTCTCAAATCTCATCTAACAAATAAAGATCACTATTTTATTACCATTGGCATAAATTTCGAAATCCCCTTTCAATTCCTAGCATTTGGCACTCTAATTGCTCAAATTCAATGTTTCAATGTCCATAAATTACAAAACAATCACAAACCATTAAACCACCATATTAATGTCAAATTTACAACTCAAAGTGTTCACAAACCTTCCACCAAACTCCAACATATCCTTACATAACCAAATTCCTCTTTACCCAACACTTTAAATACCATACTTCTTCCTAAACACCAATTCAATCAGTTCCCACATTTCAATGCCTTCTTCAAACCTTAATAAACAAATTCTAAATCACCATTTTATTCAATTAATCTTACATTAGCAAAACCCCAATTCCACAGAACCCTAAATGTCCAACAATTCCCAAAATAATCTCCAACTTCAATAAACCTAAATACTTCCCAAAAATCTTTAATTAACCATTTAAACATTCACAAATTTTTGTTTAAAGTCCCAAAGATTTAATTATGACAAAATCCTAACTTGAAAGAGTCACAACTATCACCAAAAATTCCCAAATACTTAATCTCCTTTAGCAAATCCAATTGCTCCCAAGAATACTCAAATTCCATGCCTCAATTTCAATATTAAAGCATTAACATTCCAAAGATCACAATATAACCAAAACCTAACTCCAAAGAATCCTAAAGTATTCCCCAAAATTCCAAAGTATTTTCCAACTTCAAGAAATATCTAATATCCTCACAAAACTTCCATTAATCACTTAACAATTATTATGGTAGCTTGACAATCCTGAAGTTCCAATTTTTCACAAAGCCCTAAGTTTAAAAGAGGGAACTTTATTCACAAATCAACATCACAAGGTAGTAAGAGAGCTTACGGAATTCAAGAATGAGAAGGGAGACACAACCGCCGCCAACCGCCGTCCAAAACGCCGGAAATCGGCCACTGTAAGTGGTGGTTGAGCATGGAACAGCCACGGAAGGAAAGAAAAATGAGAGATTAACCTTGGAAGGGAGTAAGAACTTCAAACACATAAAAAAAACTACCACCAACCTCTCACCGCCCTCGGCCGCCGGAAAAACAAAACAACCCGCCGGAAAAACAACTCCAAGCTGCCGGCCGAACTGGAAAGAGGAAAGGGGAGTTGAGAAAATTGTGTTGTGAAGTTGAAGAAGGAAGAACAACATGAGAATCACAAGAAAAATCAAACCTTTCCTCCCTAAATGCTTCACGTCGCCGGAAAAAGCTGCGCCGCCGGAAACCACCGCAAGCCGCCGGTCGGACTCGGCTAACAGACCCGAGGAGAAGAGAAGATGAAGAACACAAAACTGATTTAAGGTCTTAGAGAGAGAGAGAGAGAGAGAGATAGCCGAAGTGGTGAGGAAGAAGAAAATGAAAATGGTGAAGGGAAGGAGAGGGAGCACGCCACGCGAGAAAATGGAGGGGGTCAGATTTGTTGATAAGGAAGGGAGTAGGCCGTGTTTGGTTGATGAAAATAAGGGTGATTTTGGTTATTTAAAGCCCAAACTTGCTATAGTGTACTCATTTTGATTTAAAACCACTTAAACCAGCCTCCAATCTTCTTAAACTTCAAAATATTTTTAGCTCTACCACTCCCTCATATTTCAAACTCTTCATTTCTTTAGTAATTATATGCATATTAATTACTCAAAATTTCCAAAAATATTCCCAAAAATCACCAAAAATTCCTAAAAATTTCCAAAATTCCTAATTTCTCCATTTATCATTTCCAAAACACTCTTTAATCCTGTATTAAATTTTCAGGATGTTACACTTGGCGCGACCCGTACACTTGCGGAGCGAACAAGTTTTTGGCGCCGTTGCCGGGGATCTGTGTCCCAAAACCATCCTTGGTCAATCTTGAGTAGAGCACTAGTAGCTTAAGCTTGAGTTTGTATATATTTGTTCTTGTGTTTCTTTGTAGATTTTTTCTTCTTCTTGTGTTCATGTGTATATTTGTTCTCTTTGTGTGTCTTTGTGTTTGTTAATTTTCTTTTCTTAGAACTTTGTCATGGACTATCCTTGGTGGACTAATGGGGTGAGGGATGAATTTGAGCATGATAATGATTATCCAACTTCTTATTATGACCCTAATGCTTTTCAAACTCAATGTGAGTACATTTGTTGTAATTATTGTGGAGATAATCATTATGATGAGCAATGCCCCCATTTTTCAACCATTGATTTTGTAGAGGATGATTTAGCTAAGGTTCAAGCTAGTTTAGATGATAATTCTTTTAACCTTAGTTGGAATCATGAACCTTCATTGTCTTGGGATCCAAATTATTCTTTCCCTTCATATGCACCACAATGTCAAATATCACCCAATAGTTTAGATGAGTCTAGTTCTAGTCATGAGAAGATGTCGAGAATGGAGGATATGCTTCAGCGTTATATTGATAATGAAAATGAGTATAGAGCTAGAGATGATGAAAAATGGAGTGAACAAACATTAGCTCTTGAAAATTTATCAATCAAATTGGGTGAGCTAACTTCTCAAGTTGAGTCTTTACGGCAAAAAGGTGTTTTCATTGATACATCAAATGACTTTTGTGTAGAAAGTACCTTAAATGGAGAATTGATCATGGGAAGTGATGATGTGATATCTATGGTTTGTGACAATTGTGGGGGTGATAGTGAGTTGAAAATTGAAGAGGGAGAGAACAATGTTGAGTGTTCAATTGAGGTTTCAAGCTTGGAGCCTAATCTTCTATGTTATGAACAAGTAGAAATCCCTGCAATCTTTGTTCAAAATCCTCAAAGTGATTTTTTGACTCTTACTGATGAAAGTCCAATGGATTTTATTGGGTTTTCAAAATATTTGGGGGCTAGTAATGATAATTGTGAAGCAATTGAATTAGAGCCCACTATGTGCCATATTGAAACATGTTTCTTAAAATCACTTTTGATGGAGAGATCATGTAAGTCTTGTGTGAATGAATTCCCAGTGTCATTGGAAGCTTGTCTTTCAAGGAGAAATGAAGACAAGGTGATCTTAGTTTTTGATACTTATGATTAGTGAGTTTGTTGGAAAGTCTGGCTGAAGACTAAATTTAGCGCTTCTTGGGAGGCAACCCATGTTTTCTAAACTATTCTCTTTTGTTTTAAGTTTCCTAACTAGTATAGTGTAATTTGGTAGATTTGCACTTGTTTTTCCCTTTTTGTAGGAAGGAAGGTTTCTCTGATACTTGGATTGCTTCTGATGGGGAGTGCTAGAGCTTACAGTTTTGGAAGGCAAGAAGAGGTCTACAAAGGGGAGTACATCTTAAACCTCATCTTGAATTCAATTTTGAGTATTATTGTGGTTAATTGCATGGAACTGTTATGTTGGACTGGATCTGTGGTGTTAGTTTATGCCTATTAGTCTAGTTGAATTCCATGAGCTGAATTGTCATAGGGTGTGTGCTTATGTGTTGTGAAGTGACCATCTTGATGTGCAAATGATTTTTGATCTTGGTTTGCTCTGGCTGGAATTGTGGAAGTTACGTGTGGTTAGTTGTCTTGAAATGGTGCATTGAATCTTGGGTGTAACTTGCACTTGTGTATTATTTGTACCATGAGTTATTGTCATTGGATCTTTGGGACAATTTCTAGTGATTACTTGCTAATAGTTGAAGAGTTAAGATGTTGATGCCTTTGGATGCCCATGTGTGAATTTGATATATTTTAGCTTGATTTGGGTTTCAATTGAATTTGGTGGTGTGTATGAGGTGTTTTATGGTTTTGACATGGGACTGAAGTAAATATGTGAGAGAAGGATTGACTTTGCTGCTTGTGTGGTGCATCAAAATTCTGCAGAATTTATGCAAATTCTGCAGAATCTATGCAGTGGCTGTTCGCTGTGGGTTGGCTGACAGCCAACCTATGGCGAACGCTCTTTTTTTTTTTTTGAAAAAAAAAATTATACATTAAATAAAAAATTAAACCTTAGTCCTCTCCATTCACCATGCATTTTCTTTTCTTCTTCTCAAACCATCGACTCTTCTCCCTCTCATTTTTCTTCATATTCTCAATCACTCTTTCTTATCCATATTTTCTAGATATCCACCATCATTCTAATTTTCCTTTTTACACCCCTCCTTCTTACACACCAACAGTCAAGCACCTTCCTAAAATACTTTGTCTTCTCCAAGTCCTCTCTAAACCAACACACCTCCTCCTTTCTCATGGTCTCTTTGACAATGAACTACTGATGGTTCATTCGTCTGTGGTGTGAGGCTTCTGATAGCCACTTTTTGGAGATCTAATATCATGTGTTCAAGTTCAATCTTTTGTATGGTGGCTCACTTATCAACATATTTGTTGCTTGCTTCCTTGTTCCATGAGTGCTCCTTGGTTCATATTTTCACTTCATGTGTGCTTCATGCTTGTTCCATGTTTGTTACTTTCCTAATCTTATTCAACAGTGAGGACACTGTTTGATTTAAGTTTGGGGGATGGTGATGTTCCTTTGCTCATTTTGAGCTCATTTTGAAACTTTTTGAGAATATCAATAATTTTTGCTTGTGAATAATAAGTGCACAGGAAATTGTTTTTGATGTTTTTGAAGGGTGAATGTGTGAACTCTTATCCCAAATTGGAGTTGTTGCATTTTTGAATTAATTTGACCATGAGTATTCTTGAAAAGATGTATGAAAATCCAATGATAGAAATATGTTGTTTGACTAAGTGATCTGTGAAAAGTTGATCTATATGTCAATGTTAAAGCAAACATTTCCCTACTTCTATTGAACAACCTAAGCACTAATGGAGTTAGAGTTATTTGATGGATTTTGTGAAGGAAACTTGTAATAATCCTATGCATGTATTCTCTTTCATTTGATAATTTCAAAACTCTTTTTGGAAAACTTCATCGTTTTTAACTTATGGCACATAATTTTAAAAAAATGATTGAGGCCGTTCTTAAATGCGATTGAGCCTTTCAAGCCATCCTTGACAATTTATATCCTATTTGCACCCTTTTTTTGAGCCTTATAATGAAAAACCATGTGAAATTTCTTTTTTGAAACCCACATTAGATTTAACCTTTACAGCCTGAAAAACAATGAACTACCTGAATCTTGAGATAATTGACATTTCATTAGTAGTAGGGTTGTCAAAGATGTGTAAATGTAGGGACATTGTGGGAAGGGAAATATCAAAAAAAAAAAAGAAGAAGAAGAAGAAGAAAAGCTTGTACTCCTAAGTCAAAAAAAACGGAAGAAGAATGAGGAATAAATGAATGAAAAGAAAAAGAAAGGAAAAGTAGAAAAAAAAGAGAAAATAAATATGAAAAAAAAAGATGATGCAAAAAGACTAGGAGTACAAAAAAAAATCAATTTGAGATAAGTTTGGGGGAATTTCAAGCTTCTTGGAAGAAAATTTTGTGTGTGAGTGAATCTAATGAAATGTTTTCATTTATCTCAAGATATTTGAATTCCTTTATCCCATTCTTTCAATTAGCTAAACACTTGAACCCCCGGCCCATTACAAGCTTTAAAAGCCCTCTTGATTTTGAATTTATGTGCCACAAGTTGAAAATGGAGAAGTATGAAGAAAAGAGTAGAGAAATTTGAAAATGAAATTTTATACATGCATTGAATTATTGCAAGTGGCTGGATTAGAATCTGGATAATCTCTCTTAACTCCAACACACACACACAAGTTCAAAGATATTGGAAAGTTTGTTTTAAAATTGAGTTGCATACATCGTTACATATAGCTCATACTTTCTAAGACTCAATTAAGAGAGCAACATGTGAGGATAAGTAATTAAATCAAACTAGGGAAAACATTTGGTCAAATCATAAAGATTTCTAAATTGCTTGAGGACAAGCAAGGACTCAAGTTTGGGGGAGTGATAAGCTTCATAATTGCACACATATTTCATCTGAATTTTCTCATTTATCACATGTTTTTGGTAAATAAATAGATAGAAATATAGCAATACTCATAGGGTAAAGAAAATGATATGAAATACTTGTGTGCGAGATTATGAGTTGAAATTGCTTAATTTTTGATAATGTGTTGAGGAACTCACCACCCCTTTCTAGTTAATGTGAGTAGGAACAAATGGACATGCATATGAACACCAAAAGAATGGAAGCAATGAAGAAGAGAAGAAGAGAAAAGGAAAACAGGGGTTCGCTGGACATTAGCTCTCAGCGAACGGACAGCGAATCGATCCAAAAATGCACCCTCTCTGCCAAATTCTTCGCTGGAGGTTCGCATTTCGTGAACGCATAGCGAACCTGTAACATAGTGTTACTAATTCTGTAACATTATCCATGATAGAAAAGAATAAACTAATACAGCATAATTGCTATCATGGATAATTTACTGCTAACCATGTTAGAAAGGATTTGCCTAACATGGTTATTAAACAGAACTAAATGATATTAAATAATAAATAAATACGTATACATGCGGAAACGAATGCAGGCCTATACAAATTGGCAATATACATAACTAACTAATCTAAATAACCTTTGAAGCCTAATTCCCTTTTCTGAAGCTTGCGCCTGTGCATGAACACCTGCAAAAATGTCAGTAATCGTGGGATGAGACAATTTGTCCCAGTAATCACCGCTTAACTCACTATAACAGTGAGATGTGCGGTAGCGAGGGCGTCTACAGGGTACCACAGTTTTAAAATCAATAATATATATATATATATATATATATATATATATATATATATATATATATATTCCTCATTTCCTTTTATCCATCACTTAAATCCTTCTGTCACGTCTCAATCAACTCAAATTCATCATCTCTACTTCCCATGTATCACTCAGCATCCCTCACACTCACCTAAAGATGCATTGTGCCACCACGGTGCATTCAAGCATCTATTCTTCACTATATGATTTGACACTGTGTCCCTCTCCATAATGAGGGGACAATTTCCCTCTCTGGCAATCTCCAGAGAAGGAACCCCAATTCTGTTTTCCATTACAGAACGGGAACGGTTGGGCTCTCCACTGCCAAACAACCGTAGGGGCGGTTGGGCTCTTCAATGCCAAACAACCGTAGGTCACTTCTCTCAATAAGTCGACCTATGAACCCCGATCCAATCAATTCTAAAAAGGATCCTCGGTACAAATAACTGTCGATTGGCCTATCGACAGTTATCATCGCGCGATGGTACATAAGTAACAGTGTCATGCAATACTCACCATATCTATCAACCTCAACCTTATTCAAGACCTCAATGTCCATATCAGTACAATGCACTCTTACAATTTCCTGTCAATATATCATCCACAACATTCAATGTTCCCCTAATAATTCCTCTCACGATCTCCAATTCAACATCTCATTCCTATTCTCATAATCTATTATACATCTCTCAATATCCCTGTCAAGGTACCAAATCTCAATGTATATACACTCATACATACATAATCCAGCAATACCACCAGCCAGGATACTACATATAGTAAGTCAAATTCTTTATATGAAAATAATCGTGTTTGAAAGGCACCCGATAGCCTATTTTGTAGAAAAATAATCTCCAAAGATAATATATAGATAATGAGGGTGAGAAAGGATTTTCAAAATCCCCAACTAACGTCACCCTCAATGTTATAGTAAGGTAAGTGTGATTACCTGAACCTGCTTCACATCAAGACAGTACAATATCAATGAAGTCCTCGCTTGTAGCTCGCCTATTGATATCCCCAATCACTAGAAAATACATATTGCGGTGTCAATACATAGTTCATGATCCTATTATATAATTCAATTAAGTTAAACCCGTATCAGGACTAAGATAGATACCCATTCTTTATTACCTCTATTGAACCAAGCAACTCACTTTTCTCACCTAAATACTTACCCATGTTTAAAGAACACATCCTCAAAGTGATAATCATCCTTGACTATTCAACCATAACCTTTCATAGTAAAATTCTTCTCTATTTCACCATACCACCTTAGTTTCACAATTTGAGCTTATAGAAATATTTTCAATCACTAACTTAATCCTTTCAATTTAATCATACAGTAACATTAACTCGCAAATACTAATTATTTATTACTAACTATCAATCCCATAAAGTTTACAAATTCATGCCTAGACAAGGAGTCTTAACCTTATAATCCTTTCTCTTCAATAACATCAACACTTGTGATAACAAAAATCCATTCCATGGTTTCACAATTATACCTAGCACCACAATCCTTTAAAACCATCAACTTCTCAGAATTGAAAAACACTTTCAAAAATCCTCAAGAAACCTAACCTAAACATCTTTAAAAATCCACAAGATTTCATATGTAGTCAAATTTATTTAACTTAAACCAGTACAAGTTCATAATGACTTGAAATTCCCAAACAAAATACTTACATCCACTAAGTTCTACTTGTTCCAAAACTCTTCCAACTTCACAGTCTATAACATTTTACTAACTTCAATGAACATTTAAATCACAAATTGATTCATAGTCTATGTTAATCCCACCAAACATAAATTTCATTTCTTTTTAACTTACCACTATTCAATTAAATTATTTCCTAAGCCTCATGAATCAAGATTCTCTTTAATAACATTCAAATATAATCAACGGTCTTTATTCACTCAATTACATTGTCATTCCATACTCAATAAAGCCAACTCACCATATTCTACTTCTTCAAACAACTAAAGATCCCAACTCTTCATCCTAAAGTAAGCCAATCAAGTCCAATGACATTTTTATTAACGCTAACAATTATCTTAAAACCATAAATCAAGTTTAACATCTATCCATGGGATTTCTTAGTATACACCTATCTAAATCATTCTTTTGACAAACACAACCTCACCTACGATCATTTCCTACTATTGTAAATCAATCATTCTCACCATTATTTCTAATCATCTATAACCTTAATCCTCAACCACCCATATCCAATATTAATAACCAATTCCACTTCATTTCAATTGTCATTCCTCAAATTATCATCAAATCAATCCTTCACCATATCAAATAATCAACACGAAGATTTTCCTATAACTTCAGTCATCAATCTCACCAATATTAATTCTAACATACTATGGCCTTCCAACATATTTATTAACCTTCATCATTCCTTTATACATTTACATAACCAAATTTCACATTTATTCAACACTTTGCTTACAATTCTTTTCCTACACACACAACCAATCAATTCCAAGATTCACATATCACCCTCTCACCTTAATAATTCTCCACTAATCATCAATTCAACCATTAACATCTAATTTATGCAACACTTTATTCTCAAATCTTTTATCCTAAACATCAATCCAATAACTTTCACCATTCTAAAATCCTCATATAACTTTAACAAACATTATCTAAACACCAATTTATTCAAAACATAATTCATTAACAAAAACCCAACTTCAAAGAGCCATAAAATGTCCGAAAATTCCCAAAATGATTTCCAACTTCCCTAAACTTAAATACTCTCCAAAATCTTCAATTAATCAATTAAACATTCACAAATTTATGCTTAAAGTATCAAAGATTTAAGTATGGGAAAACCCTAACTTCCAAAAGAGGGAACTTAATGCGAAAAGAAAAAAAATCAACTTCACAAGAGGCTAGAGGTTTACAAAGTTCAAGAATGGGAGGAGAAGAGTTTACCCACCGTCGGCCGCCGTGAAGCTCGCCGGAAAACGGCCCTTAGGTGGTCGGCCAAACTGAAAGAGGGGAAGAGAGCTAAGGAAAAGGTGCTATAAAGTTGAAAAAGGAAGAACAACATGAGAAGCTACAAGAAAAATCGAACCTTTCCTTTAACCCGCCGCTTCACTTCGCCGGAAACTCAAACCGCCGCCGGAAATGCCAAAGCCGGAGCACCACTTCCAAGCACAGATCGGGTTCGTGCTTCACGGATTCATGGAGAGGAGTGAAGGGTGAAACAAAATGAGAAAGCTTTATGGAGGTAGAGGACCGAATTTGTTGAGTTTGGAAGGGAAAAAGAAGAAGTAACAATGGTGAAGGAAGGAGTGAAGTCGCGCGTTTTAGGAAGAAGGAGGGGAGTCCGAAAATTTTATGTTTTAAGGAGAAGGGGCGTGTTTGGTTTGCTGAAATAAGGGGTGTTCTGATGATTTGTAGCCCAAACTTGCCATAGTGAACTCTTTTAATTCTAAAACTATTTAAACCAGCCTCCCATCTTTTTAAACTTCAAAATATTTTTAGCTTTATCACTCCCTCATATTTCAAACTCTTCATTTCTTAATTAATTATATGCACATTAATTACTCATAATTTCCAAAGATATCTCTAAAATTCCTAAAAATTCCATAATTTCCCAAAACACTCTCTAATCCTGAATTAAATTTTTCAGGATGTTACAATTTTACCCCTCTTAATTAATTTCGTCCTCGAAATTAGTAGAAATTATCATTAGATACAAAGAAAGGGATAGTTATTTCCACTGATAATCCTAGTTTGAGCGAGAGAAAGAAGAATTTGGAGATAATTCAGGAGTATTGGAGTTGTTGACACTGAGGATTTTGTTGCCATAAGTGTCATCCATGTGACACCATAAAGATGATATCAAGGAATTAGAAAAACTTTAAACATTCTCCTAACAGGTGTTGATCAAACTTTCCTAGAAATAGCAGTCAAGTTCGACATATGAGAGATATTATCTTAGGATAAAGGTAAGATTACGGATACTACACCAATTTCCCAGGTTCCTTTAGGGATTGAAAAGAGGTGAAATCAAGTCAGATTGACTTAAATGTATATAACCTTTGATCAAGGCTAGAACCACGACGTAAGATAACTAGGATTATAGCTAAATTTCCTTTCAAAATCCCAATTGATTCTGTTATACTAGCAGATTAATGGTTAAATATGTCAAAAATCACCATACACAAGTCATAGCAATATCATCACCTAATAATCTTATTGATATTATAACCATGATCTAAAACCCCAAAACTACACTTTGAATATCCCAAGTCATATGTCTCTCAATTCAAAATCATACTAACCTAACATTTCTAAGATCCACAATTTACAACCAACTTCCAACTCCCATAATCCAAGATTTATCAAATGGAATCCAATTTATTCTCAAACAACCCTCAAAATATTTTCCTAAATGTGAATCCAACAAGACAATCCTTCTAAAGTCATCATACAACCCTAATTAAATTCAACAATCACTAATTATTCTCATACGTCTCTCATTACAAAAACATACATTTTCAATACTCTCAACCTTAATGAATCCCCATGAAGCATATTTTCATTTCACCCTTAACTTATAAGCTCTACTATCTATCTTCTCTAAAAATTTGAATTCATAACTGTTCACATGAACAAAATTACACCTATATCCCATAAAAGCACTCAAATATCCTCATCATACAATAATTTGATAGCTTACTTCCATAACCACAATTCTTCAACTTCTAAATCACTTTCCAAACCAAAATTTCATGACCTTAACTATCCTTCAAGCTCTTAACCTAACCTACACTTTGTCAAAATTATTGTTACAAAATTCTCTCACCCATAGCAGAACCCAAATTCGGACAGAGGAAAGGAATAAGAGAAAGAAGTCCGAATTTGCAAACAAATTCAGATTTTACACAATCCAACCTGTAGCACCATATTATCATTCAATTTTATACTCGACATATGACAAGATTACCTCACCAATATAATTTCTCATCTGTTCCCTAATGCATTCAGACCCTGCAAGATTTAACTCCCATGAATTCCTAGCCCAAGCAGAGATTTTACACACATGTACTACCATATATTATCTATAAACATGACTTAAATATGCAAAAATCATAACATACTCATTCACTTCACTCATGACAGCAGTAAATTGAAAACAAAATAGGGCAAATCAAGAATCTCCTGACTCAAACTATCACAAACTCGTCAATAATTAGAATGCCCGAATTAGGGCTTTTTCACCAATTCAATCAACCAACATGTCAATGTACGAATCCTTGCCTCAAGACTTTCTACGACTAACCAAAATCATGAATGAATTCCTTTAAATTCTGCATCTATACTAGCTCATACTACTCCACTTCCAATTTGTCAGCAAAATCTTCTAAATCAATTTTAACAATTTGCACTTACTACAGTCACCGCTACTACCCACAAAACTAAGCATATTGTTTCTTTCTTTTTAACTCCAATTGTTTTGAACCACTAGGTAAATATCCTTACTTACCTATATTACTATCTCTTATTACTTTCATAGTTATCTACCCCCTTTGACTCATAAGATCTTCAATGATGCCTCGACTATAATTATGCCTAGGTTCATAATTATATCCGAGACCCCAAAAGAAGAATCCTTATTCCGCCAATCTTCTTTTAAAATTCCTATCCATCCACTTTATCTGAAAAACATATGTCCACTAATACTAAATCTCTTCTAATAAATTTACTGTTTAATCCACTCTACCTATTCCATTGCTCGTGTAAGTCTTTTTCAACATTAACACTCTCCAAATCCTTCTTAGGTATATCACACCTTTATCCTATTTCAACAAAATCCATAATTACACAACGTTGATCATCACTACATACATAATCTTCTATTCAATATCACTAATCCACTCAACAATTCGTTACAAATCCTAGTAACCATCCAACCTTTTAACAAAATCCTTTATATCCAACTTCCTCTCTAACTTTAAATATTCCTATATCAATTGGTACCAACATCATCTCACTATTGAAAATATCCCACCTAAAAGAAAACATTAATTCAATTTTCCAAGACAAGAGTCCATTGATTGTGTAATCCACTTACCAATATCCAAATGCTAATCCATTTACCAATCCTAATCCAATTCTATTTACTATAAGAAAATCCTAATCTCTATACTAATAACACCAGAGCGTTGATGTTTGCCGTTCTACCACTCTCCCCACCAAGGGATTTACCATAACCTCACAGATAGCCAGTGATCATGCACAAAAGAAAAGGGAATTCAGAGAATGTATATTGCCAATCTAAATGCAATGCAACACAGTCCAGGGTTATCGTATACCAAATACTGATAACCAAGTTGTAACATAGTGTTACTAATTCTGTAATATTATCCATGATAGAAAAGAATAAACTAATACAGCATAATTGCTATCATGGATAATTTACTGCTAACCATGTTAGAAAGGATTTGCCTAACATGGTTATTAAACAGAACTAAATGATATTAAATAATAAATAAATACGTATACATGCGGAAACGAATGCAGGCCTATACAAATTGGCAATATACATAACTAACTAATCTAAATAACCTTTGAAGCCTAATTCCCTTTTCTGAAGCTTGCGCCTGTGCATGAACACCTGCAAAAATGTCAGTAATCGTGGGATGAGACAATTTGTCCCAGTAATCACCACTTAACTCACTATAACAGTGAGATGTGCGGTAGCGAGGGCGTCTAAAGGGTACCACAGTTTTAAAATCAATAATATATATATATATATTCCTCATTTCCTTTTATCCATCACTTAAATCCTTCTGTCACGTCTCAATCAACTCAAATTCATCATCTCTACTTCCCATGTATCACTCAGCATCCCTCACACTCACCTAAAGATGCATTGTGCCACCACGGTGCATTCAAGCATCTATTCTTCACTATATGATTTGACACTGTGTCCCTCTCCATAATGAGGGGACAATTTCCCTCTCTGGCAATCTCCAGAGAAGGAACCCCAATTCTGTTTTCCATTACAGAACGGGAACGGTTGGGCTCTCCACTGCCAAACAACCGTAGGGGCGGTTGGGCTCTTCAATGCCAAACAACCGTAGGTCACTTCTCTCAATAAGTCGACCTATGAACCCCGATCCAATCAATTCTAAAAAGGATCCTCGGTACAAATAACTGTCGATTGGCCTATCGACAGTTATCATCGCGCGATGGTACATAAGTAACAGTGTCATGCAATACTCACCATATCTATCAACCTCAACCTTATTCAAGACCTCAATGTCCATATCAGTACAATGCACTCTTACAATTTCCTGTCAATATATCATCCACAACATTCAATGTTCCCCTAATAATTCCTCTCACGATCTCCAATTCAACATCTCATTCCTATTCTCATAATCTATTATACATCTCTCAATATCCCTGTCAAGGTACCAAATCTCAATGTATATACACTCATACATACATAATCCAGCAATACCACCAGCCAGGATACTACATATAGTAAGTCAAATTCTTTATATGAAAATAATCGTGTTTGAAAGGCACCCGATAGCCTATTTTGTAGAAAAATAATCTCCAAAGATAATATATAGATAATGAGGGTGAGAAAGGATTTTCAAAATCCCCAACTAACGTCACCCTCAATGTTATAGTAAGGTAAGTGTGATTACCTGAACCTGCTTCACATCAAGACAGTACAATATCAATGAAGTCCTCGCTTGTAGCTCGCCTATTGATATCCCCAATCACTAGAAAATACATATTGCGGTGTCAATACATAGTTCATGATCCTATTATATAATTCAATTAAGTCAAACCCGTATCAGGACTAAGATAGATACCCATTCTTTATTACCTCTATTGAACCAAGCAACTCACTTTTCTCACCTAAATACTTACCCATGTTTAAAGAACACATCCTCAAAGTGATAATCATCCTTGACTATTCAACCATAACCTTTCATAGTAAAATTCTTCTCTATTTCACCATACCACCTTAGTTTCACAATTTGAGCTTATAGAAATATTTTCAATCACTAACTTAATCCTTTCAATTTAATCATACAGTAACATTAACTCGCAAATACTAATTATTTATTACTAACTATCAATCCCATAAAGTTTACAAATTCATGCCTAGACAAGGAGTCTTAACCTTATAATCCTTTCTCTTCAATAACATCAACACTTGTGATAACAAAAATCCATTCCATGGTTTCACAATTATACCTAGCACCACAATCCTTTAAAACCATCAACTTCTCAGAATTGAAAAACACTTTCAAAAATCCTCAAGAAACCTAACCTAAACATCTTTAAAAATCCACAAGATTTCATATGTAGTCAAATTTATTTAACTTAAACCAGTACAAGTTCATAATGACTTGAAATTCCCAAACAAAATACTTACATCCACTAAGTTCTACTTGTTCCAAAACTCTTCCAACTTCACAGTCTATAACATTTTACTAACTTCAATGAACATTTAAATCACAAATTGATTCATAGTCTATGTTAATCCCACCAAACATAAATTTCATTTCTTTTTAACTTACCACTATTCAATTAAATTATTTCCTAAGCCTCATGAATCAAGATTCTCTTTAATAACATTCAAATATAATCAACGGTCTTTATTCACTCAATTACATTGTCATTCCATACTCAATAAAGCCAACTCACCATATTCTACTTCTTCATACAACTAAAGATCCCAACTCTTCATCCTAAAGTAAGCCAATCAAGTCCAATGACATTTTTATTAACGCTAACAATTATCTTAAAACCATAAATCAAGTTTAACATCTATCCATGGGATTTCTTAGTATACACCTATCTAAATCATTCTTTTGACAAACACAACCTCACCTACGATCATTTCCTACTATTGTAAATCAATCATTCTCACCATTATTTCTAATCATCTATAACCTTAATCCTCAACCACCCATATCCAATATTAATAACCAATTCCACTTCATTTCAATTGTCATTCCTCAAATTATCATCAAATCAATCCTTCACCATATCAAATAATCAACACGAAGATTTTCCTATAACTTCAGTCATCAATCTCACCAATATTAATTCTAACATACTATGGCCTTCCAACATATTTATTAACCTTCATCATTCCTTTATACATTTACATAACCAAATTTCACATTTATTCAACACTTTGCTTACAATTCTT
Organism: Mimosa pudica; assembly: GCA_029929735.1. Taxonomy (NCBI): domain Eukaryota; kingdom Viridiplantae; phylum Streptophyta; class Magnoliopsida; order Fabales; family Fabaceae; genus Mimosa; species Mimosa pudica. The sequence continues at coordinate 4,401,819 of JAKELP010000017.1, read as the reverse complement.
TTCCTACACACACAACCAATCAATTCCAAGATTCACATATCACCCTCTCACCTTAATAATTCTCCACTAATCATCAATTCAACCATTAACATCTAATTTATGCAACACTTTATTCTCAAATCTTTTATCCTAAACATCAATCCAATAACTTTCACCATTCTAAAATCCTCATATAACTTTAACAAACATTATCTAAACACCAATTTATTCAAAACATAATTCATTAACAAAAACCCAACTTCAAAGAGCCATAAAATGTCCGAAATTTCCCAAAATGATTTCCAACTTCCCTAAACTTAAATACTCTCCAAAATCTTCAATTAATCAATTAAACATTCACAAATTTATGCTTAAAGTATCAAAGATTTAAGTATGGGAAAACCCTAACTTCCAAAAGAGGGAACTTAATGCGAAAAGAAAAAAAATCAACTTCACAAGAGGCTAGAGGTTTACAAAGTTCAAGAATGGGAGGAGAAGAGTTTACCCACCGTCGGCCGCCGTGAAGCTCGCCGGAAAACGGCCCTTAGGTGGTCGGCCAAACTGAAAGAGGGGAAGAGAGCTAAGGAAAAGGTGCTATAAAGTTGAAAAAGGAAGAACAACATGAGAAGCTACAAGAAAAATCGAACCTTTCCTTTAACCCGCCGCTTCACTTCGCCGGAAACTCAAACCGCCGCCGGAAATGCCAAAGCCGGAGCACCACTTCCAAGCACAGATCGGGTTCGTGCTTCACGGATTCATGGAGAGGAGTGAAGGGTGAAACAAAATGAGAAAGCTTTATGGAGGTAGAGGACCGAATTTGTTGAGTTTGGAAGGGAAAAAGAAGAAGTAACAATGGTGAAGGAAGGAGTGAAGTCGCGCGTTTTAGGAAGAAGGAGGGGAGTCCGAAAATTTTATGTTTTAAGGAGAAGGGGCGTGTTTGGTTTGCTGAAATAAGGGGTGTTCTGATGATTTGTAGCCCAAACTTGCCATAGTGAACTCTTTTAATTCTAAAACTATTTAAACCAGCCTCCCATCTTTTTAAACTTCAAAATATTTTTAGCTTTATCACTCCCTCATATTTCAAACTCTTCATTTCTTAATTAATTATATGCACATTAATTACTCATAATTTCCAAAGATATCCCAAAAATTCCTAAAAATTCCAAAATTTCCCAAAACACTCTCTAATCCTGAATTAAATTTTTCAGGATGTTACAGAACCTGTGAAAATGGGGTTCGCTGAACGTTAGCCATCAGCGAACGAACAGCGAACCTGCGAAAAAATGAAACTTTGCGTTTTACACCATTCTCACTCGAAATTTAGGGTTTAAAAGAGGCAAAACAGAGGGAGCTCGTCATTCTTTACTTCTTGGGCATATTGGGGAGCTTTGTGGTGTGCTAGGGCATGGATTTTGGTGGAGATCAAGTTGGAGATTGAAGTTTGGAAGAGATTTTGGCTTCACACTTCGGTTCTTCTTCTCCATTTTCCTTCCTTCACTCTTGTTCAATGTTTATGATTAGTCTTGTGTATTTTTCTTTGGGATTCTTGAACATGAGTAGCTAAACACTTTGTTTTAGGATTATTTTGAACCCTTGTATGGATTAAGTCTTGATTTTTCCTCTCCTTTTGTGATTAATGTTATATATGTGTTTATTTTACTCTATCCCTAATGCTTCTAAATGCTTGATCACCATTTAGATGATTTGTTCATTTGACTTATGACTTGAGAGAGCTAGGTTAAGTGTAGAACTTGGGTAAAATAGTGTGAGAACTTGAAGTTTACATGACAAATGAATGGTTTTGTTAATAAGATAGACATATACTTATTAGCCTCACATAGCCACATTAGGGTTGAAACTTAGAAATTGGGTTTTATTAATTGTGACAAGAGATTGCATGATTAATGGAATTAAACACTTGTTCTTGACTCGACGGAGCGTTTACAAGTATTCTAGAACCCTAGGTTAGCAATTATATAGCTATTAAAAACAATTGTGAGAGGAGACCATTTTAAGGTTAGGAAATACAAGGGGGATAAATAATCTTAGGACTCATTTTATCCTTGAAGTTAAGAATCACTTGTTTATAGTTTTTCTTATTTGTTTAAATTAGTTACCCTTATATCATGACATTTGGATCACTCAAATTGAGCGAGAGTGCGATAATCTCTACTTGACCGGGTTTTGGAACCAAATCCTCGTGGGAACGATACTTTTCTTATCACTTTATTACTTGGCGCGACCCGTACACTTGCGGAGCGAACAGGAATAATCGGCCAATGAAGGGCAAAACAGAAACATATCAACTATAGGAACGAAAAGCAAAGTCACTGTTACATTAGCAAAGTTACCGTTACACACCGTGAGCGTGAAGACCTTGTGTGTCACTTGTTTCAAAATCTTCTTTGAAAAAGACGAAACCTAAGAGTTCATAAAGAAAGTGTGAGGCGGTGGATAAGCAAAAAAAAGAAGGAAACATAAAAAAGAGCAACCTTTACCTTCCAACGACGAGAGGTACGGCGAGGACGGTGGGAGCGCAAGGCGGTGGATTGAGAGAGAGATTGAGAGAGAGAGACGGTGGGGGACGGTGGGCGACAGTGGGGAAGGGTGGGAGACAGTGGGGAAGGGTGGGAGACAGTGCGGAAGGGTGGGAGCGAGAGAGAGTGAGAAGCGCGAGAGAAGCAAAGTGTTGGAGGGAACTGGAACTTAGGTTTGGAGGGAAAGAAAATAAACCCGCCAGACTTTCCACGACCACATTTAAGGGATTGTGGTCGTGGAAAGTACCTTATTCACGACCCACGTTTGCAAACGTGGGTCGTGAATAATCCACGACCACAGTGTCACAAAGTGTGGTCGTGAATAATATAGCTTTCACGACCACACTTTGAATAACGGTGGTCGTGGATAATTACGCCACTTTCCACGACCACAGTTACAGAAATGGTGGTCGTGGAAAACCTCCGCCTTTTCGGTTATTTACAAGTATGCCACCGCGTGTTTTAACTACGACCCCATTGTTGAATTTGGTCGTTAATGCTGGTCGTGAAAAGCTTAATTTCTAGCAGTGGACTCTGTATGTCGTAACTCTGATTTTTGTTATTTTAATATTATCAGTTTTCTTGGTTGTGAAAAAAAAAGAATTCACCTAATCCAGATACATTATATTTTTCAAACGAATTAGGTTTCCTTGATTTGCTCCAAGCATATCTCTGATCTCTTGTCATATAGTCCAAATGCATGGAATGAGACTTTTAATTAGTCAAAACAAAAAGAAAATAATTTTTTTAGTGCAGCATAGAAGAAAAAGACAAACGTAGCTCCTGAGAATGAGAAGAAAAGGATTAATATTTACTCATTTTTTTCAAAAAATAAAGAAGTTTTGCCAAATAAAATTATTAAAATGATTTTTCTTTAGTAAGTTAATTAATAAACTAATCAAAGCATGGCAAATAATGCATGATGTTATAATACATTAGTTGGATAAGATAGGTTTAGGCTTTGGGTGTGCCTATGCTTAAGCCTGGAAGGTATCCATATAAATGGAATATCAAGAAATTTTAGGAACATAAGCACATCAAGATGGTTCAAAAGTGACCTTTAATGGCGGAATTGTGTGTTTTTTATTAATCTTGGGTATGAAATTGGAATCATATACAGGTTTGTTTGATCGAGAAATAAACATTTGAAACAATTAATAGATTACTAATCACCCCTCCAGTCCATATTATATAAGGGAACATAATCTAATTAGTTTAGATTATTTGATATTTTTTAATTTTTTTTATATAGAAAATAAGTTTACTTTTATAAAAATAATATTTAAGATAGTATATTTATTTTATATTTCATACCTATCAAAATGATTGTTTTTTAAAAATGAAGACTTAAAAATAATAAATCTAGGTCATTCAAATTAGATCGTAATGGTCTTGAGTGGAGCGGCACCCTCGTATCATCTTTCTGACAAACATACATAAGAGTTCTCATGAAAAGTTTTTGTCTACATTATAGAGTTAACAGGTAAAAGTTAAGATAATAAATGTTTAATTTCCATTTTCCTTTACATATTAAATTAAAAATGAGAGAGAGGGTAAGTGTATAAAGTTATTAATAGGTAAAAATGGAAAGTAATACTAGTTTTACCCATAATAAATTATTTCCAAAATATTTTCTTGTAAAATGCATGGTTGAATATATATATATATATATATATATATATATATATATATATATATATATATATATATATATATATATATAAAAAGCATCTTATATACTCCATCCATCCATCCCTTATTATTAGAACCATATTTTAAAGGTTTAATCCCTAAATATAAGAGTCTACATAAAGTGGTTAGAATATGTAATGATTTTTTACCTTTTTTTCCTTCATTATTTCTAAATATTTCATTCTAACTACTATCAGTATTACATATAGATATATTTATCCCTCTCAACTAATTGTACACCCTCATAAATAAGGGCAAAATTGAAAAAACACACACTTATTTAAGATATATTTATCTCTCTGAACTAATTTGATCTAACTTAAGCATATAATATAAAGAATAGTGATCTCTTTCTTATTTATATATCATATATATCATTCAAACAAATACATGAAAATCAAATTGCATAAACTCTCTACTGAAATAATTTTCTAACTCAAGCATATAATATCCTTAAATTTTTGTATTCGACTCCAAGGCTAAGCTTAGTTGAAGATCCAAAGCTCTATGACAATGATTATTTGTATTCTGGGTCGAAGACTCCAACATGGAAGGCCTACAAGAACTATTATTATTTGTGCAAGAGAAATCAAACATACAAAAAGACTCTTTGTGAATTATACGACCTCGAGGATGGTGATGTTGATGGTTTGATGATGATCTGAAGTTAATTTGAGATCCTTCACGAAGATTGATCGACTCAGATGAGTTGTTATAGGAAGAAGGATCATAGAACCAACAAGAAGAAGAATTATTATTTGTATTATTGCCATTATTATCAGAACCAAATCCATAATACTGATAATAATAGAAATAATTATTAATTTTATTATTGATTTGAGAAGATCGTTGTTGTTGAAGATAGAAGTTGATGCTAGCTTTCCTGGCTTGAAGTTGAAGCCTCTTCTTCTTAATTCTCTCTTTCTTATGAGCATTTTGGTGGCCTCCTAAAGCTTGTGAGTTTGCAAATTCCTTGAAGCAATATTGGCACTCGAACTTTCTCTGCTCATCTGAGGAAGAAGTATGATTATTGATAATAATATTATCTGTTGAAGAAGAATTCACACTTTCGTCCCCTTCATTAGTTGATGAAGAACTTGTTTTGTTGTTGCCACTTGGATTCTTCAACTCAAACCCAAATATTTTCAGCCTCTTCTCCATGGAACGTTCGTTATTTTCTGAACCTTCCAATGTTGAAGATTCATCATACAAAACACTGTGCTTTTCCATCTTAGAGAGAGAGAGAGAGAGAGAGAGGGAGAGAGAGAGATTTGAAGAAGGCGGTATATTATCATAACATGAAGTGGTTTAGCTTCCCTTTCTTTTATAGTAAAGTTGATGCATGTATTTTTTCAAAAAGAAAAATAAAGGGTCAATATGTGTGTGTGTGTGTGTGTGTGTGTGTGTATAAGAGGTAGGAAAAGAAATGTCAGAACAGATAAGAGAAAATAATTATTGAATTAATTGATTAATCGATTGATGATTAACTAAAGTATTTATGTATTTATATTTTTGTATATCTCTCTTTCATGTAAATGGTGGTTGGATTCAATTAAAACTCTTTAAATAATTATAGTTGTAGATAATGATACACCTCAAACTCTTCCAATGAGATGATCTAGAAAGCACTTTAATCATGATATAGTTTATTAATTACCACTTATATTGATTGTTGGCTTTTTTAATGTGTTTAGAATTAAAGACACGCCGATATAATATTCCTGGCTATATTTGACATTATTAAAGTTAATCAGTCTATCAAAGATACTTCCACACCAATCCGATCCATATTATACCCCATCCGGTTCTAAATATAAGACCTAATTGACTTTTTTGGAAAATCCCTAAAAAAAATAAGTTCATTATAAATTGATTTACCTAATTTTTTCTTTAGACTAGTTTATTTTACCTATAAACCAATGGATAATTTAAAAAAATATCAAATATGTCATAATTTAATAACTTATTTCGCAACCTTAATCTAAAAAAAAGCATCTAGGTCTTATATTTAGGACTGGAAGTAATATTAAATAATTGTAGCTGCACAAAGTCAAAGAAACAAGGGTTCAATGCATAGCCATACATGATGTGTTACACACACACACATCTGGAAGGAAAAAGGTGACCAGATAGCTCTAACTTTACTTACTAATTTTTTAAATATTTTAATTGTTTATCCAACGATTTCTTGGCTATATGTATTGTCATCTATCTCTGAGCTTTATAATCATATTACAATATCAAGAAAATTCATACAAGGGAAATCTAGGACACGAATATTTTACTAAATTGAGACTTTTTAATACTTGTTATCCATGATCCAAAAATAAATAATTCTGCATCTTTAATATTCTAGCAAGTTGTTATGCCCATTATTTCACTGAATTTGCAGGCCCAATCAGCCCACAAGGAGGCCAGCTTAGTCAAATCAATTCATTAAAGACAGAATCAGGAGCAATAAATCCTTTGACCAGTAATGTCCAATAAATGACTAGTAACTGCCACATTAATGAGAATCAAAAGCTGTAAATGTGGAGATTAACTGCACCAACGGAAATGGAAGCCTGAAGACTATATATAGAACCTTATACCATGCAGAAAGATCATCCAATATCTTCTGAATCTTGTACTTTCTATGTCTCTCTTTCGCTAGTCGACCAAAGTCTAGGCGACTAATCTCTTGTACTATCATTGTGGTTTGTCCACTCATTCATTCTGAATAAAAATACTATTCTTTTCTTTGATATCATATAATTTGTGTATCAACATTTGGCGCTGACCGTGGGGATTCCGACAACTTTCTTAGAAAAGCCACTTGGAATCTCACTTGAAATACAACCATGTCTTCTTCTGCTGAGCTATCTCTGCAACAATTTGGGCAAGAAAACTGAGGACTTCAATTGCATATCACTGAGCTTGCAGCTGGATGTCCAGATCATCTTAGAACGATGGAAAATAGCTCTCTTCTTACATTTTTCAATGCCATTGATGTCCCTATTCTTATAGGAAACCCAGGTAAGCGCATAATGGAAAATGAAACTAACAATAATGTTGATAATGCAGGGTATAATTCTGGATTTGATGATGAAGAATCAATTTGAATTCCGCAAAAATCGGTCAAGATGTCTATGGATCAAATGGAAGAAATCCAAGAGTCAAAGATGGATAAATAGCGGAAGAAATTGAAAAAGTTGCAGAAAACAATATTACAGATTCTGGGAATTACAGAATCATTTGAATCTTCTCATTTAGGGAATTATTCTGATAGTCCGCTGGAATTCTTCTGATAGTCTGTTTGTCGCCCATCTTTTGCCATGGTCGACATGCCAGAACGTTTTGTTCAACAAAATCACATGTTTTCCCATCATTTTTATGTTTTTAAATAGTTTAACTAACATGTGTATCTTGATGGACTAATTCACCTTCAGGTAATATAAGTTCATTTAGTCAGTGAGCTAAAGTGTTTGTTCAACAATTTGCTAGTAGTGTGAGTTTGGTCAAGACACGACTAGCACTTGATTTTTCAATGCCCTGATGAAGCTACTAGACAATTTCTTACAAATTCATTCAAGAAACGGTAGACGAAGAAAGTCAAATGGACAGAATCCACAAGAAGACAAGTCCAACAAGCTCGATGAGAAATAAATGGTGTGATATCCTTGACGACCATACCCCAGGTTATTACCTAAAGATGAGTTAAGAGCGTCAAATAATCAAAATGACACTCAATCATTTAAGGGATTAATTTCATTTAATGATTCTGATATTCACGTGTTTCTTTTGATGTTGGAAGTTCAATATTATTTATTTGCAAACAGTTAGAGAATTAAATTAAGAATCTCAAATTGTTAAGGTACTTATCATTTTAGTAATGGAGTGTCAAAACTATAGGTGACATTTTTATTATTAGTTTAATAGTTGGTGTTAATCAACTAACAAAGTTTCAAATCATGAATTGTCCTACGACTTATAATGTTCTTTTAGGTTTACATGAATTCATAGATAAAATGAGTTCCTTCTACTTTATGTCAATCAATTAAGTATCCAACGCCATAAGGAGTGAACGAAATGAAGGGTGAACAAATAAGTAGCCCGAGAATTTTATTAGGTGAATAAAAAAGGTGTTAAAAAATCACAACTATTGCATAGCAATTAGAAAGTCTGACTCCTATGGACAAGAAGGACTGTGATGATATTATGTGATGATATTATAAGAAAAATTCCTTTATTTGATTCTAGAAATGTTGTTGTCCATAGAAGCAGATCTTGGTAGAGAGGTAAGAAAAGATTTAATTTCTTTCTTGTCTACTAATTAATTTGGATTGTTTTGCTTGGTCCCACAGAGACATGACAGGGATTAGTCCAGATGCTATAGTTCATTAGATTAATGTAGACATATATTTCAATGATTGGTCGGCTAACGTAATCGTCATTTCCATCCTGATTGGTCGACTAACGTAGTCGTCATCCCCAAGAAAAATGGAAAACACAGAGTTTGTATAGACTTTACTTATTTAAATAAAGTTCATCCTAAAAATAGTTTTCCTCTTCAATATATTTTGACAGCTTAGTAGATGCTACATCTGGTCACGAGCAATTAAGCATGTTGGACGTATTCTATGGTTACAACCAAATTCTAATGCATTATGACGACTAATTTAACCTTTTCGTCTCCTAAAAGATTTAATCAATACAATTCAATACTCAATTACTAGGTAGAAGCAGTGAGTAAAGGTCTTCTCACGGTGTAGGTTCAATTCTTGTAAGTAAAAGGAAATTAAGTCACGCAAATTAACAAACAGTTTGAGTGTGAGTTTATGTCTACAACTAAAATCTAATAAAAAGAAACAACTAGCCAAATGTAAAAGATGTGAAAGTATGAGATGAGAAATACCTCCCTCTCCAAAGTAATTTGTGCTTTTGGTTAATCGGACCTCATATATTTGTTACACTTGATATAATCTAACTAAATTCTCAAGATCTCTTAAATCTAAGAAATCTAAGGGAGTTTAATTAGGTTAACCAAGCTTTATGCTCTTTCAAGTTGAACTCATACCTTAAGCAACATTAGATACTAATCAAGCACCTAAGAAAAACATTCATTCCACAAACATACATATAAGCTAATCGCACACATATATGTCATGAAATTACAAACGAATAGCTTTAGGTTTTCATGAGCTAAACACAAAAGAGAGATTCCAAGCCACAATTAAGTAGAACACCTCAATTCAAGATGTTCTAACCTATACAAGCCTAAATCTAGACATACATAGGTAAAAACTTACATCTAGCTTGGAACCTAAAAGAGTAAATCACAAATACATGAGGCCAAATGTTGAATCTACAAGCACATTCCTTTGGAGAGAGAGGAGAGAACGTCTAGCCGCTCATGGAGATGGAGGATGGAAGAAGGCGTGAGGTTATGGCGGCCATGGAGGTGAAGAACGAAGTGGAGAAGGTGAAGATGGAGTTGAGAGAGTTTGTTAGAGGAGAGAGAAAGTGAAAGTGGAAAAATGATAAGAGTTTCAAAAGTTAGTTAGAGTTTGTGACATTTGAGCTTATATAGTGGAGAGTAACTTTGGGATTTTCGCCCAAATTAAATGCAAATTAAACTCAAATGTCACTCAAATGAAGGGTTAATGACGTGGAGATGGAGGCTTAAGCAATGGTGAGGTGTGTACAGCGAGAGAGAGCGAGAGGTATGAAATGAAGGGAAAAAGGGTATTTCTGGAATTTGGTGAAAGGTGAGGATGAATGTGGTCTTGATCTTAGCTCCATGCATTTCTAAAGGTTCCTCCTTTTTCTCCAAATGATTGTGCTTCCAAAATTGCCCTTAATGAGGCCTCCAAATTTGAATTTGACGTTGGAGCCAATTTTGCCTCATCTGGAAAGATGCTCCCCAAGTATCTTCAAGCTGTAGAGTTGACTTTGCCTTTAATTTATTCTGCACAAAAGACTTCTGAAAAGTAGCTGACATTTCTGTACATTGTGCAGTCTGACTCTTATACTCGCTGTCTGATGGGCTTTAGCTTCCGGATGCCAATCTGCTTCCGGATGTGAATTTGCTTCCGGAAGTCAATCTTCATTCTGCAAGCTCAAGAGCATTCACTTCCGGATGTGCATCTGCTTCCTGATGTGAGTATGCTTCCGGATGTAAACCTGCATCCGGATGTGAATATGGGTTCTTGTCATCTAGCCTTCCTCCTTGCCAGGTTATCTCCACCAAAGCTCCACCAAGGGTGTGTGGGGCCCGCTTGGGACCCCCTACAATAAAATATCATCACATAGTTAAAATGACCAAAATACCCTTGCTTTCTTAATAATGCAAGAAAAAGGTTAATATTCACCAATTAATTCCAATAAGCATGCGCAATAAAATGTACCAATAATGATCAAATATATCAATTAATTCCCACTAATTAAGCTCAAATGCACATGCTTAAAGGTATGAAATTTGGTCCAATCAAATCCCGCACACTTAATCTTTGCACTCCGGGCAAAGCCATACAAAAAGAATAAATCAATCATTAAGCATAGTGAAGGCAATTGGAATTGTCATAGCATACAAGTTGATCTTCTTGAACCTTTCCCTAAAGCTTCGCATGGGCCAAATCTAAGAATACAAAGTGAATGCAAGTTTAGCAATCAACTAGAATTAAGGAGGAGTGCCAATTGAGATTTTTCCTCACCGGATAAAGTGTTTACACTCATTCACTCAAGTTAGGAAAAATGCCTAACTAGGGTCTTGTGATCACTCTTTAGCTCAATGCACTTGACCTCTCCATAAGCTTGTAATAACTCTAAGTTCTCCACCCATTATTATGCATGACACAACCAAATCTAGGGGACTTTATGGGTTGAATGGAAGGCTAATAATGAATGGTGAATGATGGAAAGTAGTCAATGACCAATGACATGAACAAGTAATCACCACATATGCATGCAATACAATAAATCCAAGTCCAACAAACATGCTACATCTCTCTATCTTTCTCTTTTTTTTCCAAGCACTTTGTGCTTCTCTCTTATTTCCTTCTCTTATGCCTTTGGCATATCAAATGTTAGCACTTTGTGCTTTCGTTCATTTTCATCATTCCTTTTTTTTTTCTTAGGCCTTCGGCCTCTTTTTTTTTCTTCTTTTCTTCCATTTCTTTTGCTTTCCTTGGCCTTTGGCCATCTCTCTTTTCTTTCTTTCAAATGTGGCTCTCGGCCATCTTTTATTTCTCACAATGTAGCATGCTTTTCACAAGATACAACAATACAACACTAATATAAATGCAAGCATATGCTATAATATAAATGCAAGCATATGCTATAATCACTCATTCAAACATTGGTCAAGGTGAAAGAAAAGAATGGTGAATGGCCCAAAGGGGTTAAATCAAAGGGTAATATTTGGTTGGCTTAGTGTTTGGATCATGAGGGTTTAGAAATGAAACGCCCCTTTCATTTTCAATCATGCCATGCATTGTGATCTTGAACAAGAGCTAGGACAAGTTCTAGGAGGTCAAGTAACTATTGGCCCACTCAATTCGGTTAGAGACTTCTCACGTTTATGGCTTACTCTAATTAGTCACTTCCTCCCTAAGAAAAGTTAAATGAGAAACTAACACCCTCTTTATACCTTAAAAGTGCCCCATGCAATGCCCTAAGTAATCATTCCAAAAATTCTACTTACACACTAGAGGACAATTCCATTTACTTTCAAAAGCCATAATCAAGTCAAACTTTCTAGAAAATTATGCCAATGAAGTCCAAAAATTAAGTGTGTGAGCTTTGAAATAAACCACTTTTAAGCACATAATACACCCCCCCACACTTAAAGCATACATTGTCCTCAATGGACCAATCAAATCAAGTAGGAAGATGCATTTCAAAGGCAAGGTAGCAACATAAAAGGCCGGGCAGTCCAAGCATTCAAATGGCCAATGCATGTATTATTTACAAACAAACACATACTAAGCACAACCTAATACACATGTATAGTATGATAATTATTATTTTTTTTCCTCACTTACACTCAGGAAGCTCAACTAGATGTTGACTCAAGTCGCTAGGCTTCCGAAGCAAAAATGCTACCGGAAGCAAAAGTGCTACCGGATGCAAAAATCCCATTTTCACAGTAACACTTCCGGAAGCAAAATAGGCAACCCCAAGCACTAGTGAAAATTTTTTCTAACCTACAACAAAACACTAAAACAATTCTAAACACATTCCTAATTTTCTAAACAAATATCTTCCCCCACACTTAAGATATTAACTAAGCAAAACAAGTGAGGAAAGGATAGAAACAACCTTTAGGGAAGCTTGAAGTTCTCTTTATACAACTTGAGCAAGTGACCATTGACCTTGTACACACGGCCATCCTTGAGATTCTTGATCTCAACCATCCCAAAGTCATGAGACTTGAGCACTTCATAAGGTCCTTGTCACTTGTCTTTAAGCTTGCCTCCTCCACAAAACTTGAATCTCACCCTATAACACAAGACAATATCACCCTCTTTGAATTGTTTCCTCAGAATGCCACTATCATGAATGGCCTTAAACTTCTCTTTCAGGATCCGTGAGTTCTCATATGCCTCGTTCCTAAGCCCATCAAGCTCACTCAGAGTCAATTGCCTCTCTTGAGCGGCAGCATCCATATCTTCAATACAAGATTTAACTGCCCAATAAGACTTGTGCTGGAGCTCAACCGGTAAATGACAAGCTTTTCCATATATGAGCCGATAGGGAGACATGCCAATAGGAGTCTTAAATGAAGTCCTATATGCCCAGAGAGCTTCTTCAAGTCTCAAACTCCAATCTTTCCTGCTGGGCTTCACAATTCGCTCCAGGATGTTTTTGATCTGTCTATTGCTCACCTCGGCTTCCCCATTGGTTTGAGGGTGGTAAGGCGTAGAAACCTTGTGATTCACCCCAAATTGGATGAGCAATGAAGACATGAGCTTGTAACAAAAATGAGAACCTTGATCGCTCACCAACGCTTAGGAACTCCAAACCGGCAAAAGATGTTAGACTTGAGAAATTTCAACACGGCTCTCGCATCATTGGCCCTGGTTGGCACAACTTCCACCCACCTAGATAGGTAATCCACAGCTAGAAGAATATATGTGTAGCCGTTAGATGGTGGAAAAGGACCCATGAAGTCTATACCCCAAACATCAAAAGGGTCACAATATAGCATTGGCACTTGAGGCATCTCCTATCGCTTTCCTAAGCTTCCAAACCTTTAGCACTTGTCACAAGACTTGCAGTATTCATAAGCATCCCTAAACAAGGTTGGCCAATAAAATCCAGCTTCCATAATCTTTCTTGAAGTCTTTCTAGCACCAAAGTGTCCTCCACAAGTTAGAGAATGACAAAACTCCAAGATGGAGGGAACTTCATCATCTTGCACACACTTTCTAATTATTTGATCATTACATAATCTCCATAAGTGTGGTTCATCCCAAACATAATAGCTAGCATCTCTTTTCAACTTTTGAACTTGATGCTTGTTCAAAGAAGGTGAAGTGACTTCGGCAACAAGGTAGTTCACAAGATGAGCATACCACGGATCTTTCTTTGCATTCAAGGCACACAATAAGGCATCCGGGAATGTATCACAAACAAAAGAAGAATCATCAACACCTTCCACATCCATTGGTAATCGACTCAAGTGATCGGCTACTAAGTTCTCTCTTCCGGTCCTGTCTTTAATTTCCACCTCAAACTCTTGTAACAACAACACCCATCTCAAGAGTCTAGGCTTTGTTTGTGGCTTAGATAACAAATATCGGACAGCTGCATGATCCGTGAATACAATTACTTTGGAATGAAGTAAGTATTGTCGAAACTTGTCTAGACCGAAGACAATGGCAAATAATTCCTCTTCAGTTGTTGTATAATTCCTTTGAGCTCTATCTAAAGTCTTAGATGCATAAGCAATCACCCTAGGCAATGAATCATGTCTTTGACCGAGCATGGCTCCCAAGGCCTCATTAGAAGCATCACAAGATAGCTCAAAAGGTAGTTCCCAATTAGGTGCAACCAAGATAGGAGGAGAAATAAGCCTTGACTTCAACTCAACAAAGGCCTCCTTACAAGCACTAGAGAAATCAAATTCGACCTCTTTTTGAAGTAGATGAGATAAAGGAGCAGCAATTTGGCTAAAACCCTTGATAAATCTCCTATAGAAGCCCACATGTCCTAGAAAGGACCTCAACTCCTTCAAGCAAGTAGGGAATGGTAGAGAAGAAACTACCTCAACCTTGGCTTTGTCAACTTGAATGCCCTCCTTTGAGACTAAGTGTCCCAAGACAATGCCCTTGTCCACCATGAAATGACACTTCTCATAGTTGAGTACCAAGCCCTTCTCCACACATCTGACCAATGCCTTCTCAAGATTGACCAAGCAAGCATCAAAACTATCTCCATAGAGGGAGAAATCATCCATAAACACCTCTATGCCATCCTCCAGCAAGTCATTAAAAATGCTCATCATACAACGTTGAAAGGTTCCCGGAGCATTGCACAAACCAAAAGGCATTCTCCTGTACGCAAAGGTTCCAAATGTGTTAGAATCTTAAGTTTTGATGAAGACTAAAATATGAAAGAACAAGAAAAATTAGGTTAATATAGAACCACAAGTAAGAGTACAACCGGATGTGGATTTACTTCCGGATGGACTAGGACTAGCGCTCGCGGATGAATGACTCATCCCCCAGCGGAAGCAAGTAATACACTAAGTCATAACTCAGTCTAGGAACATTAGGTGTATAAAATCCTTGAGACTAAGTTAGGATGCAACCGGATGTGGATTTGCTTCCAGATGCTTAATGACTAGCGCTGCCTGTTGGGTTAGGTAACACCGAGCGTCAGTGAGTATAACACTAAGCCATAACTCAACGTCCAGTAGGAGTGCTTCCGGATGTGGAATTGCTTCCGGAAGTAAGAGAACTTCCTAAGACTAAATGAACTCCCACTGCATGTGACTATGTGTTAATATATTGTTAGACTAACGTTCAAGTGCAGCACTGAGTGATGTTGCTTTCGGATGCGGATTTGCTTCCGGATGCAATCAGAATGTCAGAACGTACAGCAATGCAGTGTCAGAGTGCTTTTTGGCAGAGCAGAGGTGTCAGAGTTACTTTTCAGAGATAAAGCAAGTCAACCCTGCTGAGCATTAATGGAGCATTAATGAGCAACGGTAACAAGGGAAAAACGGCTATATTCAAACGGCCTTGTCACCTACCAAGAGATAGAATACTTGAAGATATATATAAGGAAGCTCATCTTCATTTATGAAGATAAGTTTGAAAACTTGGAGAAATCACAAAATCTAGAGAGAGAAACCAAGAATACTCTTCAAGCATTCAAAGCTGCCCAGAAAAACAAGAGAGCACTTATTACATTGAGAGTTATATTTGTTATCTATCTTGTACTCTTTGTAGTTAAGTCTCTTTATTTATTAAGAGCATTCATTGTACTTAAGTGTGTAACATTATTTGTTCTTAGAGAGAACTAAGTTTAGAAAATCCTTCATTTGAAAGGTTGAACCCTTACAGGTTGTAAGGGGGAGTTAGTCAGTGAGGTTGCAAGTGAACTTGGTGTAAAACTTGTGGTTGTAAGGTTGCAAGTGATCCCGTTCTAAAACTTGCGGTTGTAGAGGTTCCAGGTGAACCCGTTTGTAAAACCTGGGGATAGTGGAACTCAACCTGGGTGGTTGAGAACTGGACGTAGGTCAGGTAGACCGAACCAGTATAAAACCTTGTGTTTTTATTGTTTGATTTTATTTTTGTAGCACAATTCACCCCCCTCTTGTGCATCCACTCCTTTCAAAATGGACAAGTAAAGGTCGTCTTTTCTTGATCCTCTGGTGCTATGGGAACCTGGAAGTACCCGGAGAAACCATCCAGAAAACAGTAGTGTGATTTGTCTGCTAGTCTTTCCAACATTTGATCAATAAATGACAATGGAAAGTGGTCTTTCCTTGTGGAGTCATTCTACCTCCGGTAATCTATGCATACCCTCCAAGAGTTCTGAACCCGTGTAGGCACTAGCTCATCTTTATCATTTTTCACCACGGTCAGCCCACTCTTCTTTGGCACCACATGGATGAGACTCACCCATTCGCTATCGCTTATCGGATAAATGATTCCGGCACTTAAGAGTTTTTCAACCCCCTTCTTCACAACATCAAGTATTAAGGGATTGAGCCTCCTTTGTGGTTGCCTAACTGGCTTAACATCATCATTTAGCAAGATCCGGTGCATGCAGGTTGTAGGACTCATGCCTGGAAGATCGGCTAAAGTCCACCCAATGGCCCCTTGTATCTTCTTAACACATCAAGTAACTTCCCTTCCTCAAGAGAAGAAAGAGAAGTAGAGATAATCACCGGCAGCTTCTCATCCTCAAGCAAGTAGGCATACTTGAGATTAAGTGGCAAAGGTTTCAACTCCAAAGTAGGTGGCTCAACAACAGAAGGAATCAAGGTGTGTATCTCAACTTGAAGAACTTGAGGCTCATAAACATCATCATCATAATTCGGCAACTCTTCAAAATAATCAGGACAATTCAGTTGCTGCTTCTCATCATCACAGCTATTCGTCTTCTTAGAGTCGGAGGTCTCAGAACTCTTATTCAAGTTCTCATCTCCGCTTCCGCTCAGGGTAGGAACATGTGGATCATCAGCAAGCGCATGCTCTTTCAGATAGAGCTTTTCTCTTAACTTGTGTAAGCGGCTCTTCCTTAAAGCTTCATACTCTTCAATATCAAACCCTTGTGCACTAGAGTTCTCAATCTCCTTGGTAAATTCACACTTTCCATTTTCCTCCTGTCCTACAAAACTGAACACACTTCCCTCTTCCAAGGGGTTGTAGCTTGACAGAGAAGAAATAGATGTGCAATCATCATCGAAATTATAGTGCACATGCATGGAATTCATGAATTCGGTTACTGTACTTCCTATGCTAGATGAATCATTGTAAACATCATGCAAGCATGTATTATAAATCAAACTAGCACAAGAATCATGATAGCACATATGAGCATCAACCTTATCAAACATGTTCAGCTTAAAAGAATTTACATGCTCATCACAAATCACATGCATCAATGAATCAACTACACTCAAACCTAGGAGAGAATAATCTTCGTGGGGTGTCTCATGGCTTCTCCTACATCAAACCTTATTATTTGATTCCCCACTTGCATTGTAACAAAACCCCCTTCTAAGCTTAACACCATCTTGGCCGTTTTCATAAATGGCCTGCCTAATATCAAAGAATCATCCATACTAGTGTCACTAGTCATATCAAGCACATAAAAGTCCACTGGGAAAACTAGTTCCCTAACCTTCACTAGAATGTCTTCTATAAAGCCAAAGGGTTTCTTTATGGATCTATCTGCCAATTGAACTACAACACTAGTTTCACTCAAGTTCTTCAACCTTAGTGCAAAGTAGGTGGCCTTAGGCATGACGTTAATAGCGGCCCCTAAATCGAGAAGTGTTTTCCCAAAGCTAAGTTTCCCTATCTGACAAGGGATGGTGAAAGATCTCGGATCTCTGCACTTTGAGGGCAAGTGCCCTTTCAAGAGAGACGAAACACTAGTCCTTAATTGGACCTTGTTACTAGCATTACCAACTCTCTTGTTAGTACACAGATCTTTTAAAAACTTGGCATATTTAGGCATTTGCTTTACCAATACAAGCATGGGTACGTTTAATTCAAGCTTAGAAAATAAGTTGAGCATTTCCTTTTCTAATTCATCCTCATGTTGTTTCTTAACTAAAGCATATGAATCAGGGAATGGTAAATGCTTAGGGTCAAGAGACTTACCTTTAGGAGACTCATCCCCTTGCTGAGTAGGTTGTTCTTGTGAAGAAGATTCTCCAACTTTTCGCTTTCCCTTTGCAATCTCCTTCCTCTTATCCTCCTTTGAAGTCTCAGCTTCATCACTTTTCTTAGTCAGGCTCTCAGCCTCTTCAAGTAGTTCATCAAGAGGAGGACTCAGTTCGGCCTCTCCATGCATATGGTCACCAACAAAATCATTCTGGAGATTAGTTTGACCTTCCTCATTCAATGTACTCTGCTCAGCCTCACAAGGTAGTTGTGTTTCCTCCTCTTCCTCCTCATATTCATAAGCATCACCATATTTCCGTCCACTTCTTAGGTGCATAGAATGAATGTTTTGAGGATTAATCACCGCATTAGACGGCAATCCTCCTTTCTTTACATCTTGCTCCGCTTTATAGTTCATCATTTGAGACACTAAGGTGGTAAAATCTTCCTGCTGCTTCTTTAGGCTCTCAGTAACCTTCGCCATTACACTTGACATCATCTGGTCTATCATGTCTTGTTGAGATATCGAAGAGCTAGATGAAGGATCATAGGATTGAGATCCCACCATGTTGTTTCGTGGAGCAAGAGCTGGATCATAATTCTTAATAAATGGAGGAGGAACATTGGTTTGTTGATTCGGCCTGTACCCTTGGGTATTAGAATTAGGCCTCCCTTGGTATGAACCATACCCTTGTTGTGAGGAATAGGCATTAGAAGCTTGGAAGTTGCCTCCCCCCACTTAGGTTGTTGCTGTGGTTGGAAGGAACTGGAATTTGTAGCTTGGTTTGAACCTCCCCCCACTTAAAGCTCGGGTGGTCCCTCCATCCCGGATTATACGTGGAAGAATAAGGATCATATTTGGTAGAGCCGTCAATATGGGCCGAGCCCGTAGGGCCGGCCCGTTTTTGCTTAAGCCCTGTAGGGCCGGGCTTGGGATTTAGAGGGAAAAATAGGGGTGTGGGCCCTGAAGGGCCGGCCCTTAAGGGCTAGGGCTTTTGAGGGCCGGGCTGAGGGCCGACCCTGTTAGGCCCGACCCTTTTTCCTAAACTAAAAAAAATAAAAAATAGAGGTGTTCACTCTCAAAGTCCTTAGTCTCAATGTAAGTTTGTAATAGTGTAATGGGCCAAATGTGCAAGTTGCATCCATCTAATTAATGTTCAGGTTTTTATTTGCACAAGAAATTAATTGCATGAATTTAAATATGATTGTGAGTTTTTTATCAAATATGCTTGAAGGACAATTAATTATTTGCTAATAGATTCAAATATGCTTGAAAGACAATTTATTATTAGTTACTTTTTTTTTTGCAAATGATGGAGATGATAATGCTTATGGTGTAAAGAAGAAATGAAAAAACTTGATATTTTTGTCAGTGGAGAAGATGAGGAGGCAACTCATAGCCAAACACAATCAAATGTTGCCGAATGATATTTATTGTGATTTTTTTTATGAGTTGTAATTGTGTCTTGTGGATTATAAGATTATTAGTATTTAAATGTTTTCTTATTTCCTTATTAATGTTTTAGTATATTTATATTAATACTTGAGTTTTATGTAGTATACTTGCGTATTAAAAGCTAAAATTTGTGTAGTATGTGGTTGAAATTTTAAATTTTTTATATGGGCCGAAGCCCTGAGGGCCGACCCTGGCCCGATTGCTCTAGGGCTGGGCTTTAGAAAACAAAGGTTTTTTTGGAAAAAAGCCCTGATGGGCTTGGCCCGTTTAGCCCTGACCCTTAAGGGCTTGGCCCTTAAGGGCCGGGCCGGCCCGTTTTGACAGCTCTAAGCATTGGTGTACATGGCCGCTACTTCCTCATGGGATGGGCAATCAGAGGATAGGTGCATCGGCAAGCCACAGTGAGCACAAGATGAAGCTACCAAGGCCATTGAGTCATCAACACAAGCGGTAGGCTGTACAAATTGTACAGCTTAATGAATTTGTAGTAATTAATGAATTTGCTTAATTAGTTAGTTCAAACACTAAAATTTTACTAAAACATTCTAACCACATTTCTTTACTCATACACCCCTATTTTATTTGTTTATTATTGAAAAACAGTGATAGAGATCATTTAGGAGAAATGTAAGAAAAAATAAAGAGATATCATACTTATGAAAAGCTTACTTCCTCAAATTTATCTTATATTCAATAATAGAGGGAGTATTAATAAATGAATTATTTAAAAGCTTTATTGTTATGCTATTTATGATATAGGAACAAATTTTCAAAAAACGTTTATTTAAAGAAAGTTGTCTATTAAATTGTCCTCCCATACTAATGAATATGTCCATATCATGATTTATAAATTTTAGCCTAATAATTTATCATATCCTCGACCATCTCAAATATTTCTAGTTTAATTTATTATGGGATTCATCTTTCTATATATCTCCATCATTCAACATGAAATTAAATATAAGAGGCAATCAAGAAAAATAAAAACAAATAGAAGATACTATATATTCTATAATGAGTTGAAAACTGAGTAATAGTATACATCAGGATAAATGATATACTTTGCCATAGTTTAGTGATAATAATTAAATATCAGTATGGAATCCTTATTGGCCAGTTCCGTATACTTCAGCTCAAACGCAAATTTACTATTTTAAAATGCTACAAAAAATGTGATTAGTAATTCAGCACTAAATCAAAGGAAGCTTCTAGTAATTCTCATTCCACCCACAAACAGATAATTTAAGAAAATTAATGATTAGTTAATTTATTAATCAATGTGGATTATATTGACCATGTGATTAATCGATGATAGGAATAAAGAGAAGTCCATAAATGAACGAATATATATTTTTAAAAGTGGGGAATGAGGTAAGCTGATATAGTGAAGGGTCTCCCATAAGATCTCATCAGATCTTATTAAAGCAGGCGAACCCTAATAAAATATACTCCAAAAGCATTTGTTTTCTTTTCAAGAGAATTAATTAATCATATTGTTCTTAATTTTAATTTAAAAAATATATTGGTATTTGCCCTGGACAGTTGTTCATTTTGGACCCCACCTTTTTGTTGTTTTTGGCACATTTTTGAAACCATCATATTGTGTTCTTATTCTATTGTTTTTACCCATCCACATCTTGTCTATATATTGATATTTTAGTGGGACTTCATCCACCAATAATTTAATAAGATTTTCAAAAGATAATAACGTAAAACAATGAACTTCAACATTTTTTAGCACAAATGTGTTTATTGTTTAGTGATAGTAATAAATTTAGGTTTACAAAACTTGATAAACATAAAAAATATGGCTTATATTTAGCACAAATACTAGCTTCCCAATTAGGTCAAAATACATTTTTATCTAATATACTTTTATTTCTAAAAATATTTGAGTTACTTTCATTAATTTTTACAAACTTTTTTGCCAAAAAAACTTAAACATTAAGTTTGTCAAAATAATACCTGGCTAATTATATCCAATAAAATATGTATAAAAATTCAATTAGAATTTATTGAAGTTAAGGTGATTAAAAAGTATACGTTATTTTAACTATTTAGAATTAGAATATACTCCTTTTTACATATTCTTTACTAAATTCATTTTGAAATATCAATATTATTCTTAATAGTAAATAATCCTTCCAATGTAATACTCTTATTTGCAAACAAATTTATAAGTCTTAAGGTTAAAAGGGTTTGCACCTATATATATTTATATATATATATATCAATGAGACAATGACCATCAATTCGTTTTCTTTCAAATAAACCATTGCATGTTCAAATTGGTTTCTTGCTTTAGGAGGAAAATTCCAAGTGGGCATGCATGGTCATCAAAGCATATTTCAATTCAAAATATATATACTTAGTGGGTGGGCTTAGTGATTGATTGATTTACCTATTTTATCTAATAATTCATTTCACGTTGGGTTTTAGGAGCATAAAAAATATGATTTTTTCATAAGGTGGTTCCTTTCTAGCAACCTATCCATTCATTCATATTTGCTTCAGTTACATTAGTTGTGATTCTACTCCACAAACCTTGCGTTTCTCTGGAAAAGTCTCAAATGATTGTTGGTTTACTAATTATTTTTTTATTCTGGCCGTGATTATTTCAAATTAAGTCGGATTGAATCAAATGAGTGTAAAAATGTGTCAGCTCATTACACATGATCAAACTATATATATATAAAAAACACTCAAGATCAATCTTTAAATTTGCATGTTATTGAAGAATGAAAGAATAAACATTAAACTACTTGAATAATCGCTGTTGATTCATCTTTTCCCCCTTTAAATAATCAGCAAATGCCTATAGCTATAGTAAAAAGAAAAAAATAGCAATTTAAGTAAAAATATATGGTAAAACTTAAAACTTTAAAGACATGAAAAAATATTGATGAAACAATATAAGGCTTTATAATCATTAGTGTCTCATAGTACCATATATAGATTAATTTCCTTCATGGTAAATAATTAAAAATAAAAGGTAACTGCTTTTCTCAACGAACTGTACTCCATATATAAACAAATGTTTCTGAAAATTAAACCTTTAATTACTTTCTGAAAATGAGTATATAAAACCACCACTACTACTCACGTTAATATGAATTGATAAGTTATCCATTTTCTATTGAAAAGATCTCATAGACTACCATAATTGACCAATTGAGGAAAAACTATATGACCAATTAAAAAGTGATACTGTAGTTGTTATATAAAAATAAGATTTTTTTTTTAAAAAATGAAATTGATTTGAAATGACTGGTAATGCCAAATATAAATTATGATTGATTGAGCGCACTAATGACTAATGGCACTTTTAATCAATGTAACAACAACGAAACTTCGTGGGGCTGCGTCTGTCGTCCTACTTGTTTGATTCCTTCTGTACTTAAAATCAGTCAGAGTTATCAAATTCTTGATTTCTTTTTGAATTATAATAAATAAATATAGATTGATAATAAAAAAATAATAAATAAATATAGAGAAAATCACATAAATGACAGTTGAATATTGAAAAGTGAGAATGAGACTACCAATTTTTAAAAGGACAAAGAGAGATATTGTCCCCAATTTAGGATAAAAAAATTTTAGGCTAAAGGACTATACAGCCCCTTTTTGCATTCATCAAACCATTTGACCATAAATTTTGTGTCGAACGCAAGAAGCTATACAATTCTTTTACCGATTTTGTGTCACTGCTTACTATTCTGGTTTTCCCCCTCGTTGCCGTGGTCATCACCCTTGTTCACTCTTGCTTCAGACAATAAATTTTTTAAATCGGTTTGGACAAGTTTGGGTATGGTGGGATAAGTTTGTTCATTGTTCCAATTTAATAACCCATGAAGTGACACTGTTTTGTATGTGTAAGAGGTATTGTGCTCACTAACAAATTATATATTGATGCCATGGAAAGAAAGTTTCAGCTGAAATGGTGCGTTATTATGCCAAATCATTAATGTAATTCTCTTGTTGATAATTGATATGACAATATATAAAACCATGGGAAGAATTTGAGAGAAGAATAGCAAATCAATATTTTTCGATGCATAAAAATAGTACATACAAATTCAAGTAGATTATATTGTCTATTTTTGTACTTCTCTATAGAACATACATGCAAACCGGGCTTTTATCATAAAGTCTAGTATGTCTAGCCCACTAAAGGGCCCAACATCAAAACCTATATATGGTAAAAAAAATCAAAACCTATACAATTTTTTTGATCAAAAAAACCTATACAATGAACTCTACAAATTATACAAAAGAACATATAATTCTCCCTCTAACCTATACATTAAAATTCTAACCCATTCTCTCAATGCTCCCCCCTCAAGATGGGTACCAAATAAATCAATCGTACCAAATAAATCAATTGTAGAATTTTTGTACAAAATTCTACAAAAATTTTGCATGAATCTCTTTGCTCATTGCCTTTGTGAGTATATCATCTTCCTGCGTATTTGACTTTACATGTTCTAGAGAAATAATCCTTTAACTACCTCCTTCTCTCAAAAAATGACAATCAATCTCTATGTGTTATATTGTTTCATGAAAGACTGGGTTTGTAGCTATATATAGCTGATTTGCTATCACAGTGGCAAAGAAAGTCTCTTGCCCATTTTATTCTTGGCAGGAAAGATTTTAGAGTGGATAATCGTCTTTTCTCTGATCTTCTTCTAGTACAGGCGTAAGAAAATATAATAAAAATAGTTTATTGATTCCTGGATTTATCTATATATTTAAATTAATCATTATACATATTTTTAATTCACTTTCTACAAAAATTTGGGAGAGGAACCTCTCTATTTCTCCTCTCTCCATTTTTCTCCATTTCCCTAAAAAAATAATCATTTTTGCGATTACATTTTTTGCTGGAGCTTACCATTAGATTTTACATAATATTAGTGATATTTCAATATCTTATCTACAAAAAATTGTTCTAATTTCAATTTTATATGATTTTATGAAGATTTAATACTTAAATTTTGTATTCATTTTAAAGTAAATCTTCCAATCTTTGAAAAATCATATAAATTGAAAAATGAACCCTTTTTTGTCCACCAGATATCAAGATCTCACTAATTCTACGTAGAATCCAATTTTAAGGTCAAACAAAAAAATGTGACCCAAAAATAATAATGTTAGAGGGAATGAAAAGAAATAGGGAGTCCACTCCCAAAAATATTATTCCATTTGAAAATTAATTCCCGTTCATTACCAATGCATGCTTCTTGATGTCATATATTGAAATTGGACAAGCTATGTTAGTCCAACCAACAATCCAGAGACATTGTTATCAAAATAACGCTAAACTTTTCCCGCATAACCTTTGTAGAAACATAAGTCTTGATTTCAAATTATATAATATTCGTCTGATTTAATTAGATTAATGATGTTTGTTATGTCACTTTTAGTATATCAAGTTTTTTCTAAATACTCTAATAATCTTCTCTAATTTCATTTTTTATTCTTTTATATGATTAGTTTTTATGAATCATGAATATAATAGGAGTAATGTGGGAAAGATTGACATAGTTAATTAAATATATTATATGTTTGAAACCAAGATCAATAACTAAATAATGGGTCATAGTAAGGACGTGGTTTTGTTCCCATAAATAAAGAGTATAATCAAACATGGGGAACACGTATATGTAGAATGGTTACGTATTGAAGAAGGTTGTTCAAGTTTGTTTTGAGGCCTACCAGCAGTGTAATTACTTATTAAGCTAGCTTTCTTACAAACTGATTAATTCATAAATTGGACCAAAAAAATTGAATGAAGTAGTGAACTTTAGTAAAATGAAACACATTATGTATAATCATAACTGAAACAGCATATTGATCATCTGTGAATAGCTAATTACATTCAATCACGTACCTCTACATTTTGTTATCTTCAAAAAATGTGGAATAACTATATACAAAAATGAAGTTATCTAATATATTTGTGAGTCTTACTTGAGCATGAGATTTCATATTTGACTATTCATGTGATATGGGCGCGTGAGATCTTTCTGCTGGGTGGAAGAAGTGAAGAAATTATTGGGTTAAATATCATATCCGTCTCAGAAGTATACCCAAAATCTCAATTTTATACCAAAAGTTTTTTCAGTCTCAATTAAGCTCCGGAAGTTTAAATTTGAAACAATGTTACCTTAAAAGTTTAAATTTAAATCTAAGTCGCCTTGAAAGTATTTTTGGTCTCAATTAATCCCCAAAAGTAATAAAATCTGCAATTTCTCCCCTATGTTAGCAATAAAGTTGATTTTACCCTTAAGATGATTTAACTCTAAACATACCCACAATTATGTACAAATAAAAAAAATCATCCTGAAGTAATTAAACTGCAGATGGCCAGGAAGGGTGAGATAAGACCTTCCTACTTTGAGGTTCTAATTTCGTTCTTTGGTAGTCCCTCAGGTAAACTGATAAACTCCATAATTTCACACTTTTCATCTCTATTTCCTTCTAGCTCACACCCTTTTTGATGATACATAGATAACAAAACACACAAATAATACTAGAAAGTGATTCAAATAGAAAACCATTCATTTGTGTGAAATTTGGAGTTTAATGCTTGTATATTTGAGACATGGAAACTCTTCAACCCTCTTTCTAGCTTATGTAGGAAGAAGTGGACATGTGTTAGAAGCTTGATGAAACCCAAGTGATGCAACAAATGAGAAAAAGGAGCAAGGGAGAGCTAAACTTAAAATCAAAGGTTGCTTGCCAGCGGCACGCCAACTGGCGAGCCACTGCATCATTGTTCGCTCCGCAAGTGCACGGGCTGCGCCAAGTAATAAAGTGAAAGTAAAGATCATTCCCACGAGGATTGAGATACAAATCCGGTCAAACAAGAGACTTAGTGATTAAATTAAGTTGAGCTATCCATAAAATGATTTGAGGGTTAAACAAGTAAAAACTATTTTCTAAAATTAAAATTGGACAATAATGACAAATTGCTCTTTTCAAGGATTAATTGGCACCTAGGATTATTTATCTCCCTTGTATCTTGTAACCTTTTAATCAACTCCTTTCCATATTGCTTATATGTGTATATATGTGTTAACCTAGGGTTCTAACATACTTGTAAACGCTCCGTCGAGTCAAGAACAATTGTTTAATTCCATTAATCATGCAATCTCTTGTCACAATTAATAAAACTCAATTTCTAAGTTTCAACCCTAATGTGGCTATGTGAGGCTAATAAGTATATGTCTATCTTATTAACAAAATCATTCATTTGTCATGCAAATTTCAAGTTCTCACACTATTTTACTCAAGTTCTACACTTAACATAGCTCTCTCGAGTCATAAGTCAAATGAACCAATTAACTAAATGGTGATCAATCACTTAGAGACATTAGGGCTAGAGTAAAATAAACACATATATATACATTCACAAAAGGATAGGAGTTTTAAAGAGTTACTCCATACAAGGGTTCAAAATAATCCTAGATAAATAGGTTTAGCTACTCATATTCAAATAAAAACTACAACCCCAAAAGGAATACATAGTCATAAATGCATATAAGAAAGGAGAGATGAAGAGGAAACCAAAAGGAGGGAGCTTTCAATGTCTTTCAATGTTTTCACCAACTTCCCAACCTTCAATCCTCAATCCCCAAGCAAACCCAAAGCCAAAGAACCCAAGAACAGAGTATTTGTGTGCCCTAAAATCGCCCCAGCTGAGTCTCCAGTCGAAGATCTCCATTTGAGTGTGTTTTTGGGTCTAGTTATATCTGATTTTTCAAGCTGAAATGTGCTGCATCTTTTTATCAATGCGTTGGCTGTAGCGAAGATAGTCTGTTTGTTTTCTTGGCTGTAGCTTGGTTCATTCTGACATGTGTTGACTGCGGCCAACCATTTTTTGCCTAATTCTTGGCTGTAGCCAGGTGCATTTCCAGCTTTCTTTAGCTCCTTTTTCTCTTCCACCTCAAGTCTCCTCCAAATGCAACTCAGATGTGGCCCACTTGTCTGACATCAACAACCTACATAACAATAATATCTATATCAAGCCAAATTTGACAAGTTGATGGTCAAATATTCACATATAAATCAATAATTCCATGATTTTAATCCAATGTCAACTTGAAACATTTTCCTATGGGTTAAATAGCAAATCACCTCTGGAAGTTTTCCCTCAGGAGCATATTCACCCTGGAAGTTTTTTCAGGTGCAATTTAGCCCCTAGAGTTTTTTTTAGGGGCAAATCCACCCAATTTTAACAGTCAACATATGTTGACTGTTAACAATGAACACATGTAAAACTTATGCTTACCTGTTACTTTTTTTTCCCTGACGTGTCAACAAAAGAAATCATTTACGCCAAACAAGTGTTTCTCTTCTTCATTGTTTACATCCCCTGTAACTTTTTCCGATCTCCTCTGCCACCACCGATGTTACAGAGATTTGAGTGAGACCTAGTTGACCACAATTAGAGATCTCCTCAGAATTCATGCTTGCTTTCAACTCCCGAACCCTCTCGTCGTATAGTATATGTCCTCCTTCTTCGGTGACGCTGATTTCCTATTCCCCCTCCACCCGACGACCTAAGCGTTACCCCATAAGAATTCCTACAACAAAAAATGCATTCTTTCCCCATACATCTAAACAAAAACAAAATTTCAACATCTACCCAAAAAATTATAACTTCCACGCTCCTTCAATCTTAAGAAGGTTTTATTTTTAGTTTATTTTATAAATTTTTGGAACTTTGAGAACCCAGATTGTGGGCAACACAAAAAGGGACGAAGATTGTTATTCCAGGAAGCTCCTATATTCTTATAAAAAAGTTTCATTTATGAGTTTAGGGAGTAAATTTTAAAACTTTAGAAACCCAGATGGTGGTTAACAGATAAAGTGATGAAGAGAGAATTGTTTTTCATTTGTTTTAAAGGAGTAAATGGAAGATCCTCATAGTTTATGACCTTGTGAGGTGATTGGGATGAAGACTAGAGCTTTCTTTCTCAGAACTCAGAAGTAGAAATCCCAGAACGATCCAGATCTCTCGTTTGACAATTTATGTAAATGGTAAAAAATGATTTTTTTGTTGCCACGTCAGGGGAAAAAAAGTAACAGGTAAGCATAAAATTTCCATGTGTTCATTGTTAACGGTCAACATATGTTGACTGTTAAAATTGGGTGGATTTGCCCCAAAAAATACTTCAGGGGCTAAATTGCACCTGAAAAAACTTCCAGGGTGAGCATACTCCTGAGTGAAAACTTCCAGGGGTGATTTGCTATTTAACCCATTTTCCTATTATATGTACTTCAAAACAAGTATGAGTTTATCCAAAGTATGTAGGAAGTATAGGAAAATGTGCTAAAATGACATGAATTTCATGAGGTTAACAATCATCTTAAAGTCAACTGGCACGCAACTGGCGTGCCGTCTCTGTAATCTCGCCAGTGGCTCGCCAACGGGCGAGCGACTGGCGAGCACAACTCGCTGCTGCGCGTTTTCACCTATTTCTCAGCATATAAAAATGGAAAGTTGAGCATTTTGAGAGGAGGCTGGAAAAACACGAAAGAGGACACTTCCAGGGCATATTTTGGAGTCTTGAAGAGTTTGAAGATCTTGGGGAAAACTTGGGATTCAAGTGGGAAGTTTGGAGAGATTTGAGTTTTTTTCATTTGTGGTTGTATATTGTCACACCTAGTTTTTTTTTACTAATTTATTAAAATATTAAATATAAATTACTTGAAAATAAAGATTTTTTTATTATAAAATAAATATTAAGAACTTTAAAATTTGTAATAGATATCTAAAAACTGTCCAGATTAAAACTTTTTCATGAAATGGGCTTTTTGGAATAATTCCTTTTAAAACAAGTTAAGTATAAACTTTTTTTTAAAAAAAAATAAAATGAAGTTACTTAAAATACATAAGATGATATATATTACTTTTATAAAATAACAAAGGTTTTAAAAACATATTTCCAGCTATTATTTCCTACATTAAAACGTTTATCTTTTACTTTAAAGTTCTAACATTTACCCTAAAAAATGTATTATTTCTAAAATACTTAGTTTTACATATAAGTACATATAAATCAAGATATGAATTCAAAATAATTATCAAGTATATAAAGTCTACAAGATTTATCTAAACCGCTACCTGTTGTAAGCAATCCACTGTTTCTCCTTATCCTTACTTGTACATTCTTTTAAGCACCTCCCTTATTAGTTTTTCCTATTATAATTCCATACAGTTAAGAACATAAACCACTATCCTTGCTGAAAGTAATGGATGCACAAGAGGGGGGGTGAATTGTGCTACAAAATAAAAACTCAAACAAAATCAACACAAGAGTTTATACTGGTTCAGTCTTCTTGACCTACGTCCAGTTCTCAACCACCCAGGCCGAGTTCCACTATCCCCAGGTTTTACAACGGGTGCACCTGGAACCTTTACAACCGCAAGTTTTAAGCGGGATCACTTGCAACCTTACAACCACAAGTTTTAAGCGGGATCACTTGTAACCTTACAACCACAAGTTTTACACAAGGCTCACTTGCAACCTTTTCTAACTAGCTCCCCCTTACAACCAGCAAGGGTTCAACCTTTACAAATAAAGGATTTTCTAACTTAGTTCTCTTTATGAACAGATAATGATACACACTTAAGTACAATGAATGCTCTTAATACAAGAAGAGACTTAACTACAAAGAGTACAAGATAAGTAGATGAAAAGATCACTCAATGAGTTAAATGCTCTTTCTCTTTTCTGGGCAGCTTTGAATGCTTGAAGGATTTCTCGATTTCTCTCTCTAGCTTTCTTCAAGATGTCAAAGATATCAGTTGTCTTCATAAATGAAGGTGAGCTTGTTTATATAGCCTTCAAGTATTCTCACTCTTGGTAGGTGGGTTAGCCGTTTGAATATGGCCGTTTATCCCAAGTTACCGTTTGCCCAATTAATGCTCCATTAATGCTTAGCAGGGTTGACTTTGCTTTATCTCTGAAAAGTAGTTCTGACACCTCTGCTCTGTCAAAGGCATTCTGACACTGCATTGCTCTGAACATTCTGACATTCTGATTGCTTGCGGAAGCAAGTCCACATCCGGAAGCAACTTTACTCAGTGTACTGCATTTGAACGTTAGTCTTAACAATAAAGGCACATACTCACATGCAGTGGGAGTTTACTTAGTCTAAGGGAGTTCTTTTTCATCCGGAAGCAATTCCACATCCGGAAGCACTTTCACTGGACGTTTGTTTTTGTTCATATTTTCCTACACTGACGCTCAGTGTTATCTATACCAACAGCCAGTGCTAGTCACTAGGCATTGGGAAGTAAATCCACTGGACGTTGGGTTATGGTCACTCGTGCTCAGTGTTATCCATACTCACAGCCAGCGCTAGTCTTAATACAATCGGAAGTAAATCTACATCTGGAAGCTTCCTAACTTAGTCTCAAGGATTTTATACTCTAATGCTCTTAGACTGAGTTATGACTTGGTGATATACTTGCTGTCGCTGGAGGATGAGACGTTCATCCGCGAGCGCTAGTCTTAGTCCATCCGGAAGTAAATCCACATCCGGAAGCACTCTAGTTTGGGGTTCTATATTAACCTAATATTCTCCAAGTGTTTGGCTTGTTCTTTCATATTTTAGTCTTCATCAAAACTTAAGATTCTAACACTTGCGTATACTAATTAAAGTCGCTCTCAATCCTAATAAACATAATACTACCCACCCCGTTTCAGCATAAACAAAACAACAAGGGAAAGAGTTACAATATCAACAAGACATTCAATTTAGAGTTCAATATCACTCATCACATAACACAACATAAAAAATTGGCCATCATGACCATAAAAGATTTAAAATTACATTTATCAAAGCAACAATAGTTGTAGGAAATTAATTAAAAATCAACATGAAATCCCCAAATGATTTACTCACTATTCACAATCAATCCTTACATTACATTAAAAAGTAAGCAATTACTCACTTTCAATCAACCATCTATCAAATCAAAGTAACAATTAACAAACACGAGACTCATCATTAGAAGAGAACTAACCAATCATGTGAAAATAATATATCAAATACTCCCTTTTTAATTTTATTACTCTCTCTTTCTTTAAGTAAATAATGAAGTATATGTGTAGTTTTTATCTTGCTCTCTATTTGTTTTAAATGTTTGATCACCACTTAATTAGTTAAATGGAATATGACTTGAGGAAGTGTATTTTGTTTTAGAACTCGGATAAAAACATGTTGAACTTGAAGTTTATGGTTTTAAATGGATGGTTTGTTGATAACATAGAGATATAGTTATTGACCTAACATAGTCATAATTGGGGTGGTTGAGAAAAAGAGCTTGCATTTATTGTGACAAGAGATTGTGCAATAAATGCAAGCATAAATTTGATCTTGACTTGAGAGCTTTTTCAAATGGTTTTGAACCCTAGACTTGCACATATTTTTATTTAATCAATTAAAAGGAGAGGGGAACCTTGATTCATGAAGTAAAAAAAAGGGGATTAGCAACCCTAGGCCTTAATTATATTGTTAACTCGTGTTTGAAACATCAACTCTCTTTGCATTTATATTTGAAAAAACTCATTTCTTATTTGAAAACAAACTCACAATATGTTATTACTTAAAGTTGTTAATGATATAATTAGTGCTAATCACTTTGCTTAAACAACAATCTCTGTGGAACGACACTTTTTCTCTATACTACTTTTTGACGACTCGTATGCTTACGGAAGCGCACCAAATCCGCGTTAAGTCATAAACTATAGACTAAACGATATTCAAATAGTGCTAAATACTGGAGGCTCTAAGTAAAACAATCTGGAATTGCAAAAAAAAAGGTAAAGAAAGATCTAGAAGAAAATATGGAAACATGATAATTAATCTAGCAATTGTAACAAGGAGGAGCCAAAATGGCATATTTAATCATGATGATAGGGAAAAACACTTTTTAGAGGGGTGAAGTATACGACATTATATCACTTCTGGGGCTTAATTAAGACTGAAACACCTTTTATGGTGACAACGGTTCAATTTAAACTGCCAGGATAATATTGCTTCAATTTTAAACTTCTCAAGTTTAATTGAGACTGAAAAACTTTTGCAGTGGAATTAAGATTTTGGATATACTTTCAGGGTGAATTTCATATTTAACCCAAAATTATTTAATATGATAAAAACCTTGGTTGCAGATAGTTTGAAGAAATTATAGGATCAAGGAAGAAAATAACATATAGTTTGAAGTTTGAACGAAGCCACACGTTACTCTCCATATTATGTGGAGAAGAAACATTTTATGATAAAACATACATGAAATACAATAACCACATATATCTCAGTCATTGTTGACATACACAAAATCATCAAATATACATATCACACTCATCTTGAAAATCTAGTAAGACACACACACACACACATCAGAGAGGAGACCAATAGTCATTGATCGCCACTTTATCAGTACAAAACCAATCTCTTGTATATATAGCGACCACAATTAACTAATTAAAAATAAAATCTTCGAAATTACTGTAAATCAAGCCAACAAACCTGCAGGAACAAAACGTGCCCAAAGAAGGCGAAGCAAGCCATGTATATAAGAGAGAGAGATAGAGAGGTATATAATACTATGAGGGTACATATGACTATTTATATATTTAGAGCAAAGATATTCGGACCATAATGCTTCAATTCCCAGGTAGAGAGAAGAGTTACATCGAAGAAAGTAATCAAGCTGTAAAAGAAGAAAATATGTGATACCTTCCTTTTTTTGTGTGTATGATAAACATATATATAATTATGTATATCATAAGAACAGTAAGAAAGTGGTATGGTGAAAGAAGAAGTAGTGACGGAAGAGGAAGGAGAAGGTATAAAGTTTTTTCTTCTTGAGGGAAGCCATGAATTGAAGTTGGTCTTCTTAGCTACTGTCTTCTCTACGATATTCTTAATTTCTGTTAATTGTTTTTGTTTTCTTTTTGAGAGGTTCTATGAGGAAGAAGAGGTTGGTGATTGGGAGGATATGATAAGAAAGGTGATGATGAAAGTGAGGGAATTATAATGATGGTAGGAAGAGGGTCATGAGAGGACATGATCATGCCGTGTTTTGCGAGGAAGCAAGAGATTATCAAAATCTCTCATTTTGTACGTTTTTAAATATATATGGGAGAGGTATAATTTTTCCCCCTTCGGCTTCTTCGATTTTTCGATAGACATTGTCTTCTTTAATTTTCACATGAGGTTAATTATCATATTTTTAATCAAGACAATACCAACCCAGCTCTACACATAAACATTCAGTTTTCTCCATAAAAAAATCATGTTATTAATTGGAATTTGAAGGTTCATCGGACATAACTCAAAATACTCACAGAGATATTATAGATCAACCTATATGATGCCCGTAAAATATAAATTTGTTGACATATATAATTTCAAATACTCATGTTATCACCGGGTTTGATTGTTTTGCATAAAAGAATTCTAATTCAAATTTCACCCTTCTTAGAAAGAATCACTGCTATGGTGGTTGACTTTCCATAACACTTCCTAGCTTCAGTCATGAATATAGAATCTATTTGGGGCAAGTGGACTAATATCTCCTATATATTTGTTCTTAACATTTTCCATTATCCCTATTATTGATCCTCATTGACAATAAACAAGTAAGAAAATGAGTGTGGATATATAGCTAGGTAGGCGGTTCAGATATTTATTAAGTAATATCATGTTATTTTAATTAATTAACTATTATTAAAAATTTAATTAAATTAAGTAAATATGTCTTATATTTGAGAGAAGAGGGTGTATAGTTAATATCTGGCCCAATCAAAAAGATTTATATTTTGAATTTCTTTCTTTTACATTTATTTTTTGAATTATTATTTTATTTTCAATTTGTTTTTTCTCATGACTTATTTTAGTTATTTTTCAATAAATTAAATATAAAAGTAAAACAAAAAACATTCTAGATCTAAAACCATTAGTTAGTAAAATTAAGAATTAAATTGTGTAATTTATAGAGCAAGTAGATCAAATAAAAATATTTGAGAGTATGTACACGCACACACATAGTTAGGTGCCTTTCGTATCATAAAAATTTTCAGTCTCCATATGGGCAAGATAAGATACCCATAGTCAGCAAAGTTAAATTATATATTGTGGTAATTTTGAGAAAAATATTAAATTAGAAACTAAAAAAAGACATAACAATATTCGACCCAAAACAAGTAACAGTAACACATATTTTAGGATCAGGTTGTTTTATATGCATTAGATGATATTGGCCAAAAACAAATATGCAATATATATAGGATGGGTGAGATCGATGCATTTGCCGTGCAAAAGTGAGAAAAGCAAACAACAGTAACAAATAAAAATATTTTAACTATAGAAAAATATATAAAAGTTCTCCTACTACTATATTTATAAATTATTTCTTCCTATATGATTCACACAAATAAAAATCTTAAATTTCAATAACATAGCTATTAAATTCAACAGCTTTTTAACTTTATTTATATTTAATATAAATTATATCTCATGAAACAAAATTATATCAAATATGTATTTATTGGGTCTCTTAATAATATTTTAATTTTTTGTTTAAAAATTAATGTAGGGCCATATAGCTGTCCCTTTGTCTTCAATCTTTCCTATTTCCCTTAATGTTACAAACGTGGTTTCTTTTTATAAGTAATTTCAAGCTTCTTCCTTGCAATGCTCTAAGGCTCACAAGTGGTATTGGAAAATCATGATCCCAAAAATCAAGAAATCAACCAACAACCGCGCCATTGGTTCCAGATGCACGATTTCAGCGTCAAAATGATGCCAAACGTGCTCCACACATTGTGAGATTGTAAATAGGTAATGGAGGTTAGCTGTTACTTATCATATTTGTCTATTTAAAGTTTATCACCAGGAAAACAATCATCTATTTAAAGACAAGTTAAGGTCCATTTTACCTTGATAACAGTATATAAGAGCACTAAATACTTGAAACTTGAAAGTAACTTGAGTTGTATTTTTTCCATGGAAGTTACAAAATCATAGTAAATTTACATGCCCTCATCGATACTATTTTTTAACCTATCGATGCTAATGACCTGTCAACGTATACACGTTATCACTGTAAGGTCCAATTTTCCCTCAAAAGAATCATAGACTGTGCTATTATTCAAAGTTAATGTTAAAAGTTAAGTAATATGTGACACTCACTATCACAGATTACCTCATTTACATGCGCTTATTTTGGGCCTCTACATACGCTTATAAAACGCATGTAGAGGGGGGCGCTGGTAAAGGCTCTACATACGCTTATTTTGGGCCTCTACATGCGCTATTATTCAAAGTTAATGTTAAAAGTTAAGTAATTTGTGACACTCACTATCACAGATTACCCCATTTACATGCGCTTATTTTGGGCCTCTACATACGCTTATAAAGCGCATGTAGAGGGGGGCGCTGGTAAAGGCTCTACATGCGCTTTATGCGCTTAAAGCGCATGTACCTCTACATGCGCTTTAAGCGCATGTACAACTATATTTTTTTTTAATATATATTCATTTACATTTGCCACATGTATACACGTAATTCTGCCACTGCACCAATGGTATACAAATAAGTAACACGTGGCTGATTTTAACCAAAATGTACCAGAAACATTTACATTTACTCAAAACCTAATAAGTCAAAAGAACTTGTTTTCACTTATTTATAAACATCACCAAAATATATATGCACTGTCATTGCACCAAAAGAAGATCTACCTCATAACAAAAAGAATATTATGCACGGTCATTGCACTAAAAGAAGATCTACCTCATCATCACCAAAATATTTGCCACTTACACCAAAGAATCAAAAAGAAATGAACCTACATGAAAGAATAGTATAATATCAAAGATGAACTAATAAACAAGTCACAATTGATCAAAAGTCAAAACGAAAATTCCTTCAAGGATGTCCATAATATAAAACTACCAATTCCTAAGTAAGACTACATGCAGCAAAAGATCATACGTACCTCAACGCCACAAATGAAGATGATCTCAAGTAAAGGCACCAAAAGGGATATCATCAACCTACATGAAAAAATAGCATTAATATCATAAAATAAACAAGCATGTTATTCATAACAAAATTTCATCAAGACATATCCACATTTTTTATTCAAGTAATATATGAAGATACTTTAGTAAAACCTAATAAGTAGCACGTGGCTGATTAAGAACAACAGGTTCAACAATGGGGTATACAAATTTGCTCCATTCTTCAATAACTTCTCCAACTTGCGTCTTGGAGAGGCTGTCGAAACGACAGTCTTCATAATACTGGGTGGACAGAAACATGTCAGTAGCAATTAAATTTAAGTGAGCTAAAAGTAATCCACACATACAAGCAAATAAGTGAACAAATTAAACAAGTTTTAAATTAATGGAAAATTTAAGAACTTACCCTTTCTGGGACTTCCAGTTGATCATGAGTGACAATATCTTTCATAAATTTCATAACATAATACCCACAATCGTTATCATTCGGTTGGAATGGGCACTACAACAAAAAAACCACAAATGTGTTAAAAGACTTGTATATGATTACTGTCCATAATTCAAATCATTGTTTTAGCGTGTATAATTAACCTGAATTTTGAGCCAGTCATATGCTTTGGAGTATTCCATTTTTTTACTGGACCTACAAGAAGTGATCACACTAAAGTCGAGACAAATAAAATTAGTAAGAGTGAGACATTTATAAATGAGTTAACATTATTTAGTAAGGTTAAATCATTACCCATTGATAAACCTTATATACGAAGGTCGATTTTCATACGAAGGTCGATTTTCAGGTTTACCCGACCTAATAGGATCCAGATAGTACACCACAGGCTTTGATGCAACGGGATTGAATGCAAGGAGAACCCAATGATTCCTAAAATGTGATTAACAGTTATATACATGTAAAATTTGGGAAAATAAAAAAATTATTAATGGCGAGTAAGAACTTACGGTACATTCACTGGGCTAGAAACAATGTTTTATCTGAAGAACTTAGTGATCGTGCCCTGCACTTTCTTCGGCAAAATGTTTCGTATGCCAACTCGTAAGAAATTTTGCATTATGACGTGACAATCATGTGTTTTGAGGTTTTTCAACTTCAACTCTTTCATAGACACAAGTTTCTTAACATTTGAGGAATAACCTTTTGGCACTTTGATTCCATTGAGAAACTCAAAGAACACTTTTTTCTCCTTTCTAGAAAGGGTGTAGGCCGCTGGAGGTAAATATGTGAAGTTTCCCTTTTGAACAGGTGCTAACTCTTTCCTGATCCCCTTCTCTTGCATGTCTAATCTCGATTTAACACTATCCTTACTCATTCCCCTAACATTCAAGATCATGCCAATTAAGTTATCAAATATATTTTTCTCCACATGCATCACATCAAGAAAATGCCGAACATATAATGACTTCCAATACGGGAGTTCGAAGAATATGGACCTCTTCTTCCAACCACTCTCTGCCACATTTGTAGCGTTAGACTTGCCAAAATTGTTCTCCAACACTTGTACCTTCTCAAACAATTCATCCCCTGTTAAAATCGGAGGTGAAGTACTTTCTTCTGAGTTACCATTGAAAGCCTTTTCCCACCTTCTCCAAGGATGGTTTCTCGGTAAGAACATTCGATGCCCCATGTAAACATTTTTCTTACACCGAGCCAGCCGAATTGAATGGGTACCAGTTTCACATATAGGGCATGCACCATACCCTTTGACCTTATATCCAGACAAATTACCATAAGCTGGGAAATCATTTATTGTTCCAAACAACAGGGCTCTCAACGTAAAGTTTTCTTCACTGCAAGCATCAAACACATTTTCACCTGTGTGCCACAAATGATTCAAGTCTTCTATTAATGGAGCCAAGTACACATCTATATCATTGTCGGGCTGACTGGACCCACCAATAAGCATCGAAAGCATCATAAACTTGCGTTTCATAATCAAATTTGGGGGGAGGTTGTAATTCATTAGAATGACAGGCCATGTGTTGTAAGTAGTACGTTGAACCCCATGCGGATTGATTCCATCACTTGCCAGTGCAAATCGCAGGTTTCTTGGTTCTTCACTAAACTCTGGGTACATGTAATCAATTTTCTTCCATTTGGGGCTATCCGCAGGGTGTCTAAGCTTGTTGTCTTTGATCCTCTCATCCTCGTGCCATGTCAAACGTTTCGATGTGTCCTTATTACTATACATGCGCTTCAGTCTTGGAATTATCGGAAAGTACCACAAGACCTTGGCAGGACTTTTGCCATTCTCCCCATATCGAGAGACTTTGCACTTCGGACACTTATCCAACGACGCATACTCATTCCGGTATAAGATGCAATCATTGGGACATGCATGTATCTTCTCATATTTCAAACCGGTAGCGAGGAGCATTTGCTTTGCATCGTATGTTTTTGAAGGGAGTACATTATCCTTTGACAAAGCATCCCGCAGAAAGGTAAACAGTGCGGTGAAACTTGCATCACTCCAACCATAACGAGCCTTTAAGTTGTACAATTTAACCACTGCGCGCAATCTTGAGTATTTACATCCGACATACAACGGTGTCTCTGCATCACTCTTCAACTCTTCAAATATTTCTGGGTTCTCCCCACAACCTTCACCATTTCTTCAAGACAATCCTTGTCACTCTGATCAATAACATCATTCGAAGCACTACTAACATCATGTTCACGATCACGACATTCAACCTCATCGGTCTCATCGTGCTTTGTCCATCGTGTATAAGATTGATCAATCTCATTACATATTAAATGATTCAACAGGCCCATGGGATCGACACGCTTTCCATTCAAACAGCGGATACAAGGGCACACAATGTTGTTAATATCGCATGCATGAGCAGCTGCAAATTCAACAAACTCCTTTACTCCATTTATATATATTCACTTGAAGTTCGGTCACAATGCATCCATTTTCGGTCCATGACCTACTAAAGGAGAGTAGCAGTGAGATGGTAAATTACACTCTATGCAGCTGCTATGCATGGAAAACACATTGTCTAAACCTTTTGCCAGAATAATGGCGAAGTTAACATACCTAGGCTCAATACTGGCTTTTCCAGTTTGAACAATCTACTACGTTTTAAAAGAACCTTTTAAAAGCAAAAACATCACTCTAGACAATCAAACAACTTCATTGAAATAATAAATAATCATCAAAACATAATGAGAAAAGGGTAAGATTTACTCATGTTACATACCTTAATTCTTGGAATTCTAGAGAATTAGAGTTTTCCCATCAACTAGTGCTTTCCTACTAGAAGAGATTCTTCCAATCACCTGTGCATGATTATTAAATGATTTTGAGGAAAAAAAGGGTGAAATCCAATAATCATCACAAATTTATAATGCTCACAAATTTATAATCCAAATCACAAAGTCATAAAATCAGTTCCAATATTCATTTCTGTAATTTTTCTTTTAGTTAACATTGATGACAATCAGTACTCCAATAAAACTATTGATAATCATCCCAGCTGCAGGGCAGTCAAAGATTTCATTCATCATACTGCACTTATATATTGACATATGAAGGAGAAGTGCATAAGTGGCGTTCTTGATTACACTAGAAACTGAACTGAAATCATACTATGATTCGCACTGTCAAAAGTACACAAATTCTCTATTTAAATGGCTAACCATTTTGTTAATCAAAAGTAGTTACAACCTAACCGCTTATAAGTTCCCTAATGACAGCTCATCTACCAATTACTATTGACAGCTCAGCTTTTACAATCATTTTACACTAATCATGCAATGGGAGTTCATGGCAGAAAGCTGATTTGGACAAGGAAGTAAGGAAAATTTTCAAACTAAAATCAATCAAAACTCAACTACATTAATCATGCAACAGCCATTCAGCTTCCATATCCTACGTGAATTAATTAAAGCTATAGCCCCTTAATCAAAATCAAAATCAAAATCAAACCCCAAAATCATAAAATCAATTCCTAACACTCGTCGGGTTTTACAAACCCCAAAATAAAAATCAATTAAGCATGACATCCTAGAAAC
Source organism: Mimosa pudica (assembly GCA_029929735.1). NCBI lineage: Eukaryota > Viridiplantae > Streptophyta > Magnoliopsida > Fabales > Fabaceae > Mimosa > Mimosa pudica. The sequence continues at coordinate 4,361,248 of JAKELP010000017.1, read as the reverse complement.
CTCATCCACCATAAAATCTTTCATTATTTATCCTCTTCAACAAGCTAAGAATGCAGAATCCAAATTACATTCAAATACTCCATTAAGCATGACATCCTAGAAACCTCATCCACCATCCATTCACAACTTGAAACACCATATAATATGCCCCAAACATCAGAAATCAATTCGGCCACATACAGCAAAAGAATAAACAAGGAAATGAGGATTTAAAAACTAGAATCAACAACCCTCATACAGATTAAACATACAATGACATCAATCAATCTATTATACTCTTGCATATTTTGATTAACATATTCCACTCCTCATTACAACAACAGCAACCAGAAATTTAAGGAGAAATCCAAAGCAAAACTAACAAACTTAAAACTGCACACTCACACATTCAACCAAACAGAACCCAGTCAAACAGAAACAGAACCCAGTCACCCATGCAAAACTAGATTGTGAAATTCAATAACTAGCTGAAACTTCTATCATCAAACCTATCATAACTTTTAAAATTCACTTCGTTCAACAAATGCAATTAAAAAACTACTTTTCCAAAATGATTTTTTTAGGTCAACGCGGTATAAATCAGCTATGTACAAGACGTGAAAAATATTATAATCACAAACAAAAAATCACATAATAACAGGGTAGCAAAGCCAAGACAGAGCAAAATCGAACACTAAACCAAAGGAGGGCAGAAAGCATGGAGTTGTTAGGGTTTTCATTTTAAACATGTGAAATCACAATAAAAAAGATGAGAAGATGAGGAATCATACACACGCTGCCGTTTGCACAAGCTTTGAAGCACTTCACCCTAAGGAATGGGATTTCGATTTTAGGAATGACAAAGGAATGGGGATTACAAAGAAGCGGTGATTTTCATTTTAGGAATGGCGAAGGAATGGGGATTTCGATTTTAGGAATGGCGAAGGAATGGGGAAGAAGCGGTGATGGTCGGAGACTGTGATGGACAGCCGGCGACGACAATGATGGACAATGACGGCGAAGGAATGAGGAAGAGAATTGAGAGTGGGTGATTAGGGTTCCGTGTTTTTTAACATTGATTAGGGTTTCATTTTAGAACTTGAGAATGAGGAATGCTACTACATACTCTGTAAGCGCGCTATAGAGTGATCAGATATAAGGAGAGAATTCATAAGACAAAGGCGCGAGAAATTTATAATTAAAATTCAATACATGCGCTTTAAGCGCATGTACAGGGGCTAATATTAATTTTTAATAAAACAATTACACATCATAGAACTTAGACTAAATTTTTGTTCTATATATATATATATATATATATATATATATATATATATATATATATATATATATATTTCACATCAAAATAATAATAACATCTCACATTTGTGACATTGTTTCTGTTGAATATTATTTTAAATCATAGCATTTAAATTGAATAATCTGATTAATCAGGGAAATCAAGCACTGAGTTATATAATGTTTTAAAACTTAATTATCTAAGCATTATCAAGTTTTTCATCATTTTATAAATTGAATCAACTTTTTTCTTCAGTATTATTTTATAAATTCCATTTTATACCCCTCTACATGCGCTTTAAGCGCATGTAAAGGCTGTATTTCCACATGCAAAACACCACAATGTGGTTCTCTAGCTTTTAAACACTTAAGACCAAAAGCATTAGTAGCTTTTGACATTTGAGGAGGAACTCTTATGCTTGACTTCTTGTTTTTCACTATAGTACTGCCTGTACATATGTAGTATTAACAATCCATAACACCCCGATGGGGTTCTCTAGCTTTTAAACACCTAGACCACAAGCATTAGTATCTTATGACATCTGAGGATGAACTCTCAACGATCACTTAATGTTTTTGACTATAATACTGCCTCTACATGCGCTTTAAGCACATGTAGAGCCTTTACATGCGCTTTAAGCGCATGTAAAGGCTGTATTTCGACATGCAAAACACCACAATGTAGTTCTCTAACTTTTAAACACTTAAGACCAAAAGCATTAGTAGCTTTTGACATCTGAGGAGGAACTCTTATGTTTGACTTCTTGTTTTTCACTCTAGTACTGCCTGTACATATGTAGTATTAACAATGCATAACACCCCAATGGGTTTCTCTAGCTTTTAAACACCTAGACCACAAGCATTAGTAGCTTATGATATCTGAGCATGAACTCTCAAGGATCACCTCATGTTTTTCCTTCTAATACTGCCTTTTCATGCGCTTTAAGCGCATGTATATATAGTATTACCCCTTGCAAAACACCTTAATTTGTTTCTTCGAAACTTGATGTCTGTGTCTAGCATGAATAGGATTCATTTCATTTTCTGGTGAGGAAGTCACGTTATCCTATTTACATGCGCTTTAATTGCATGTATTTAGTCGGCTTTGTACATGCGCTTAAAGCGCATGTACATGTGACTTACTACATGCGCTTAAAGCGTATGTACAGAGTGATATATGTACATGCGCTTTAAGCGCATGTACATGGTATCATTTCATGCGTTTTTTTCCGTCCTTTTATGAGCGCATGTAAAGCTGCGCTGGTATAGGTTCTATTTGTAGTAGTGACTCCACATTGTACCCAGTTAAAAATAGATGATTCAATTCCAAAGAAAAATTTGATAGACCTTTCAAAGGCAAGTTAGCATTGACCGTTCAACAAATAGGATTTGACGGTCAAAATTAATGTTCCAAACGGTGGGTATGATTTTGCTACAATTTAAAAGGCAAAGTTACAAAAATGGTAATGAACTATTACGCTAAGAGCACTCAAGGGAAATATGTTTTCGGTATTATGGGAATAAAAAATAAATTTTGTTTCAATTTAGGTAATGCCGTTAATTTTGACTGATGTTGACCATTAAACGCTGACGTGGCGGGGAAAATAAAATTTTGGAAAATTAATTTGAGGTCGCCCACAAGGGACTTAATACTAAAAAAGTCCCAAAAGTTGGGAAAATTAATGTAGGGTCCCAAGGGACCTCACTTTAATATATTTGAAAAGTGAAAAGACAGTTTTGCCCCTAGCCTATTAACACTTGTCACATGGGCCCAATAACTTGTCAAGGTGTAACAACTGGGCACGCTTAACAACTCTTTGGGCAAACCTTGACAAGTTACTGGGCACATGCGACAACTAGTTGGGCATGCGTAACAACTTAATGGCCAATACTCTTTAAGTTAATGGGCAAGGCAAAATGACAAGTTACTGGGTTTGACAACTCTTTGGGCAAACCTTAATAAGTTACTGGGCACATGTGACAACTAGTTGGGAATGTGTAACAAGTTAATGACCAATACTCTTAAAGTTAATGGGCAGGACAAATTGACAAGTTACTGGGCACGCTTGACAACTCTTTGGGCAAACCTTGACAAGTTACTGGGCACATGTGACAAGTGTTAATAGGTTAGGGGCAAAACTGTCTTTTCACTTTTCAAATATATTAAAGTGAGGTACCTTGGGACCTTATATTAATTTTCCCAACTTTTGGGACTTTTATAGTATTAAGTCCCTTGTGGGGGACCTCAAATTAATTTTCCCTAAAATTTTCTGCTGACGTGGCGCGCTCATGTGACAATAAATTTTCTGAATGTGTGGGACCCATATTATCTAAATTAAAAAAATATAGGGTAATGGACCTAATCTGCCCCCGAAGTAACCACCGAGGAGCGCTGAGCACCCTGAACTAACAACAGGCCCGGATCTGCACTCCAAGTAACCAAGGTGTTTAAAAAATACCCGGGTTGGACGGTCAATGACGTTTGACCGTTAGTATGCTTATGTGGCAGCCACGCGGTTAAATTTTTTGCCACCTGGCTCCACGTAGGATGTGTTTATTTGGGGCCCACATATAATAAAAAAATATACCCCACCTCACCCTCTCTCTCCTTCCCCTTCTCCTTCCCTCCGTTCCCACTCTCCCTCCCTGCAACCTCCACCTCAGCCGCCCTCCTCCCTCACATCCAAAGCTTGCCTAAGCCACCACCCAATCCTAATACCCCCCTCGCGCCCCCGTCCACTCTTTCACAGCCCCCTGCCTACTCTTCACCAACTTCCCCAACCTCGACATCACATTCTTCCTCAAAACTTCTACCTCCGGCGCCGCCGAAACCGCCGCCGCCAAACACAGTGCAGCTCCGATCTGCTTGTTCACGTCCTGCTCCTTCGTAAGAATCTCCATCAGCGGTGTTAAGAAGGAGGACGTGAACGGAGGTTTTGTTATGTGTGACGTCACCGCCGTGACGGCCTCCACGCAGGCAGATCTGACGGCGGAGTCGTGATCGCAGAGGCGTTTGGTGACGGTGGAGAGCATTTTAGGGAGGTGAGGAAAGAGAGTGGGGGGCTGTTGGTGTTGGTGTTGGCGACGGCGACGGATTTGGTTGGTGTTGGGGCGGGGGGTTGTGGAGGTTGCGAGGGGGTGGGGGCGGTGGTGGGGGTTTTCCGGCTTGGGGTTGTGGAGGCGCGAGGTGGTGGTGTTGGGGATGGGGGCTGTGGTGGAGGTGTAAGGGAGGCGGCACTACAAAACATTTGCCGCTTACCGGCGTTTATTTTTGCCTCTTTCCGGCGTTTTTTCCGGCGAAACAACTCTACGGCGTTTTTGCAACCGAAAAAAAAAGTGGAAAAGTAGCACATCGGCGTTTTACAAACGCCGTAGGGTACCCACAAACGCCGAAACGCGGGATGCAGAAAATAATATAATATTCAGACATACCGGCGTTTCCCGAAACGCCGGTATGTCCATTATTTTAATAATTGACATACCGGCGTTTTGATGAAACGCCGGTATGCTATTATTTAATATAAAGTTTTTCGGCGTTTGCAGAAACGCCGAAAAGTGTTTAAAAATTATTAAAAAAAATAATTTTCGTCCCAATTTAGCATTAAATTGGGACGAAAATTTAGTATTATAGATATAAATAAAAAATATTAATAAATAATAATGATAGAAAAATCATATTACACATATTAAAAGAAAATAATACCTATAAGAGCAACTAAAGTATATCAAATATAAAAATTAACAATTACATAAAAATAAACAAAAATGAAGCAAATATAAATAAAAAGAGATATGAAAATAAGCAACCACCAAATGTGCAATGAGGGGGGAGCACCACTATTTATAATGATCGTTGAGAAACAAATAGAAAGAAGTAGGAAGGAGCAAGAAACGAATGAGCAAGGGAAAATGAGGGGGGAGCATCGCTATTTATAGGGAAGGTGGAGCATACCGGCATTTATGATGGGAACGACGGAAAGTGATATTGTATTATTATTTTACCGGCGATTTCGCAAACGCCGATATGCATGGTTTGTTTAAAAAAATATTATTTAATACTTACCGGCGTTTTTCTTACACTTATCGGCATTTCCAGGAAACGCCGGTATGCATGTTTTTTTTTAAAAAAATAATATTTAATACGTACCGGCGTTTTTCATACGCTTAACGGCGTTTTCAGGAAACGCCGGTATGCATGTTTTTTAAAAAAATAATATTTAATACTTACCGGCGTTTTTCTTACGCTTATCGGCATTTCCAGGAAACGCCGGTAGGCATGTTTTTTTTAAAAAAATATTATTTAATACTTACCGGCGTTTTTCTTACGCTTATCGGCATTTCCAGGAAACGCCGGTATGCATGGTTTTTTAAAAAAAATATTATTTAATACTTACCGGCGTTTTTCTTACGCTTATCGGCATTTCCAGGAAACGCCGGTATGCATGGTTTTTTTAAAAAAATATTATTTAATACTTACCGGCGTTTTTAAGAATGAAAAATGCCGATATGTGTTATTTTTTTCAAAAAAAAAAGAAAAAGAAAAGCAAATAACAAATTTTTTGATTAAAATATACATACCGGCGTTTTTGTGTCCACAAACGCCGGTATGTGTGCGCGGGAAAGAAGGCGGGAAGCGCGCGCCAAATTTTGCGGCGTTTCTTTTAGGCGTTTTTTAGAAAACGCCGGAAGGCATGCCATTTCCGGCGTTTTTGATGAAAACGCCGGAAGGTGTACGCCGGAAAGCGCCGTTTTTTTTGTAGTGCGGTGGGGGGCTGGGGAGGGAGGTGAAGGGGGTGGGGGTGGCGGGAGGGAGGTGGGGGTGGGGGTGGGGGTGGCGGGAGGGAGGTGAAGGGGGTGGGGGATGACAAGTTTTTTTTTATTTAATGTGGGACCCACATTAACTTATCCTACGTGGCGATGACAAGGCGCCGGGTGGCAAAACAAGTCTCCACGTGGCGTCCACATATGCATACTAACGGTCAAACGTTGTTGACCGTCAAACCGGGGTAGTTTTTTAACACCTTGGTTACTTTAAGTGCAGATACGGGCCTATTGTTAGGTTAGGGTGTTCAGCGCTCCTTGGTGGTTACTTCGGGGGCAGATTAGGTCCCTTACCCAAAAATATAAAAACACCCACTCATCTTCATCCCCCAACCACTTAGCAATTTGCAACAAGTTAACATCCACATATTCGTGTGTGGGACCCACATTATTTAAATTAAACAAAATAAAAACACCCCCCCCAACCACTTAGCAATTTGCTACAAGTTCTTATGAATAAAAACATATTAAAAAATGGGTGAAGAAACAGTATATTTAAAAAGCATAATTTAGCAAAAGCTTAATTCATTCTAGTATTTACGCGCGCACACAGAGATCGTCTTCATGGTAATAATGATGAAGACAAACATATTCTATAATTTTGTACATAATTATCACTGTCATCTACTATCGCTAGTTTGCTACGTTATAAAATATGTGTATGAATAAAATTTGCTTTTAAAAAGAAATTATTTGCTAGGTGTGTTCGCTGCTATCTGTGCTTTTCCCCACTACAATATTGATCATTTCGTTCTCTTTTTTGGTTTCCTCTTTTGTAACAGGTCGATCATTATTTTTCTGGTAACACTAAGCAATCATTTAGGTTTAGGAACCGATGTTCTTTTGTCTGCAACGCATTTTCTGCCAGTTAATCTTGAATTTTTCCAAGAATATTTATAAAAATGTTCAATATAGACATTTCAAATGAAGATGAATTGAAGGGCTCCGATGGATATGCAAGGAAGAAGGGAATCGAGCCATTGAGGTTGTACAACTGGTAATTTTACGCTTAAGGTTCAAGTTTCTTTTATTTTAATGTCTTCTGTAATATTTTAACTTTTCAAATATATTTGTTTCATCTACTCATTAGATTTTTTATAAAGTGATGGGCTATATTTTAATATACTAGGGGACGACCGATGTCAATTAATAGAAAATTGCAGCTTGTTGAGAGAGAAGAAGAGAGAATAAGATTTTGGCAACTTCACATTTATTAAACACCTGATTGGGCTGGAATTTTGTGTCTAGGTTCACCACTTTGGATGCCTATTTTCAATGGTGGGATGGTATATTTAGAGGCCTGGAATATTGTTTTTGGTATTTTCAGTTTTTTCAATCTCTATTGTAAACTTGTAGCTTTGTTTGTTTGGATGGGTATTTTCACATGTTGGTAGGCGTTTGAGACTCTATTGATAAACTGGTTTGATTTGATAATAGTGGATTTATTTTCTTTTGGCACCCAATCCGAGGTTTTGGGGTTGGGGTTTCCAGTTCCACTTCAAAAACTCTAGTATTTTGAGTTATTTTCTCTATTTCTTTTCTCATATGCACTTGGAAGTAATAGAAAGAATTAGAATCTGCTAAAATTCTAACTCAGTAAGGATCAGATGTAATATAATATATTGCATGTGGATCTCGCGACACAATTACAAAACATCACTTTGAAATTTTGTTTTTGCTTTTTCTGTAATAGCTTTATTAAGTAAGTGAACAGAAAAAAGAGACTCGTATTACAGAACAAAAAGAAGAAGAAACCTTTTGTTTTCATCTTTCTTTTTAAACCAAGAAAAGTATTTTCTGTGGGGTTCCTTCTCTTTTTTGTCATGTTTCAGTTTAAAATTTCTTAATTGGGGGAGGGAGGGGTTTGAAGAGGAGGAGATGGGAGGGAGTGTGATAATGAAAAAAATAAAAGGGCATTTTGATCTTTTCACGTTCGCATCTTAATACCCTCGAGTGTCAACTTAATTGAATCTGTTTTGAGTTTATTGAAAATATAAAAATACACTATATTAAATAGATGAGTGTCACTGGTGTACCTCACGAGACTTGAGTATTAGAAATGATCCTATGAACAACGTTTATTATCAAATTTGTAGTTTTACCCTAATAATAAAATATGTGACAAGAAAATGTCAAACAAACATTGGGGATCCAATTTAAATAAAGGGATATATTATAGTACAAATAGTAATACTCTCTCCAATCTTAAATATAAGGTCGCTTTAACTATTTTTTTGTGGAAGTTAAAAATGTAAATTACACATTAAATTGTAACATGTCATATGTAATTAAATTATAAGTTGGTTTATAAGTGAAATATAAATTAATTTTGAAGAAAAAAATTATAAATAATTTAAAGTGATTAGTTTTTTATCCTTAAATTCTTTTAAAAAGTCATAGTGACTTATCATTAGAATAAAAGGGGTACAATTATGTGTGTGTGTTACTACTATACAATTTAAAGTACCACTTTAAAGCAGATCCCAATCATACATACATACATTATATGTATCAGAACTCTTCGAAGCTACTATAATGGTAATTTATAGACTTCCCTTTCCCATCAAAACTTTCTAATATAAGACTCATAACATACAAATATCAATACGAGATGGTCAGAGTTCAGTTTCCTCCGCATCATCGCCAAAAATCCTAGTCTAATTTGAACATGCCTGGATAATTACCTTCGCTTTTTTTAAAATAAATCAGACTTGAATGTTTTCCTTATTATAATTTAAATTTTTATGATAGCATGGTTACTATCATACACACACAAATACACACAAACAAATTAAAGCTTAAACAACTACCTACCTAGGACTGATCGTTGCCCTTAAATCCTAAACAATTTTACACATGTGACATGCTAAACCAACTGTTGTATACATGCATTTACTCAAGTCTAATCAGATCATGTAGTGTATATTTTATGAATATTCTCCAAATCATCATTAGCAAAATCCACCTTCCTTTTCCTCGTTGGCACAATAAAAGGATACATAACTGCCTCCTCCACCGCCGTGTGACTCAGCCCCAACACATGACCAATTTGATGCATCACCACCGTCTCCAAGTCCACGCTCTCCGCCGTGACCTCACCGGATAACACCCAATTTTCGCCGGAGTCCAATACAATCTCCCTACTCGCCGTCTTGTTATTCATCAACATGCCACCTACAACTCCCAACTCCCCATCCAATGACAAAAACATTATTTCAATATCAGCATCATTAAAAGATGTTGTTTCTGAAAAGGTCAACTTGGTCACGTTTGACCACCTATTAAAGGCATCCACAAACACATTTTTAGTGACGACGTCGTTTCATTTTCAGGTGAAAAAGCATAAGTAAACTCTTTCTTCTCCTTAGGCCACCCCTTGGTAAACGACATCGTTGTTCCATTCATGAAGTCAGGAACACCACAACGTGGTAGTGTGATCAATGAAACGGTGTCGTTGTCAGGCTGGCCCGTAACATTGAGGTGAAAAGTCTCTTGGAATTTTTCAATGGCTGATTCGAGCTTTGCAGTGAATTCATCGGTAAAATTTGAATTCAACGTGGAATTAAGGTAACCATAAAGATCAAGATAGTCTTTTATCTTTGATATACCATCGTATATATCGCCTATTCGAAAACGACCACCATTGGCACGTAGGGATGAGGTCAATCTATTCAATATGTTGGCAATGGAGCTAAAATTTTTAGTTCTAAATATTCTTATAAACCAAGGTATGAGGGAGAATAAACTAGCTGAAGCTGGTTGGAAAAAAGAAGTGGAATAGTCATTCACAATTAAAAGGGATAGAATCAAGACCACAATGTAAGTTTTTCTTGTCAAACTCATTTTTCTGCCTAAGCTCAAAACTCTGTTTATGTGGTCTATTGTTTGGGATGGGAGAGAAAATTTAGTTGCTAGCTATAAATAGAACTGGAGCTGATGAATTTCTTTGATCATTACGCGTTTCGTGCTAAACTGGCACTCTTGACTCTTAAGCCTATACTATCAACTGAATTTCTTGGAAATACTCTGCTAATTGATTAGTATATATGTTTGCATATGATGTGAAAGGGAAGTCAGCCCTTTTTTATTACTTTTATGTATAAAATAATGGAAGTCGCTATTGTAAACCATATCTATAATATTGTGATTCAACTAATCAAACGTAATTTTGAAAATGAAATTACCAATAATTTACATTGCCAATAATTTATTTGTAAGTCTTATCCTTGAACCTCCTTAAAAACGTTCCATTCCATGGGCAGCTATTTGCATGATGGTATCAGTATTGTGTGTGTATGTAGGTATGTATGTTTATCTGTGTGTATGCATGCATAATATAATATCTCATTTTGGTTTCTTAATTTAACTTTTTGTTTTCAGATATCTAAATTTAATGTCGTGTCGTTAATTTTAAAAATTATTTTTATATAGTCTGATCTTATTTTAAAAGTTTAAGTTAATATATCGCATATAATGATATATTTCTATAACAGTAGTCTTATTTTTCAACCTTTAAAATTTCAAAGTTAGCATTTTTAAACAACATTGGGGACTGAAAAATTGTATATTTTAAATATAGAACATGTTTAGGACTGGAAGTGAGCTTGATTCTAAATAATACATATTTGATATTTCTATTTTTTTAACAGTTCATAAATTATCCCTATTAATACTCCTCAATAATTTACAAATAATAGGGGTGAGTATGAATAAAAGAATGTGTTTTACATTGTTATAATAAAATATTGTGATTTTAACTAGTTCAACTAACATTATTAATCTCATATTAAATTGAACAACATGTCTTATATTTAAGAATAGAGATAGTATTTAAAAAAAACAGAGAGGTATAAAATAAAACATTATGTAAAATTTTAAAACTAAAAATGTGTTTTTTACCGAAATTTTGACCTATGACTTCAAAATGAATCTAGAATAGATAAGCCTCATATTTATTTAGATTTGAATATAAATTTAAGATATCATTCTTTATCTCAATTTTAAAGAGAAAAATAAGTGCACATCCAATTATGAAGGTGGACTGCTCATAAAAGAAACCAAAGTCACAATTTGAAAAACAAAAGTCAATATTTGCAGAGTCAGCTTACCCAAACCGTGTGTCCGTACTCCGAACTATCAAGGAAACAGGAAGCGGAAGTTGCCGGGATCAGTTTTGGGCTTTCGTCCTGCAATGGCCACACTGGTGCTAAGATGGCAACGGGAAAATATTGGGAAAATATCACTTAGCCCCAAAAAGCAAATTTGCACATTAAAATCATTTCAAACATCAAAAGTATTAATAGGTCCTAACTCTAAAGACCATCGATCTGAATGCCTTTCTGGGAGCAACATATGTTTCTCCTATTAGTAGTAATTTGAAACGATAAAAAGTTTCGCATTACATGATATCATGTACCTATTATTATTATGCAATAGCAAAATCTTCCCGCCAAAACCAGATTAACGCCACAAAACGAAGAGCGGATGCAAAGTGGTTAGCTAATATTCCCAAACTCAAAATGGGCATACAGGATAGCCTGAAACATGAATAACATGGTTTTGGATCGGGAAATCAAGCTTATATTTAAAATGTTTTTCTTAACGCGCTTTTCATTGCCAAAACTCGTTGGGTTGACCCATATTACCAACTCTAATCCTAATGATGTGAAAAAGTTTCAAATTATAGCTTTCTCCAAACGATAAATAAGCGATAAATAACGCTAGTAGTTGATAAGCTTAAAATTTAATAAATTTAATAGGGTGAGTCGGATCCTTGGTATTACTAGGGTGTGCATGGGATGGGTAAGATTATGTCTTGCCCAAAATATGTGTGAGCAGCATTTTAAAGTCCACGACATGCCTGCCCAATAAAAACACGTTCATTTTTTTTAGAAAGGCATACCAATGGCAAGCAGCATACATTATACCCATATCATCATACCTTCCCCAAATTATATCTAATAAATATAAAATTCAAACTTCACACTATATAATTCCATATTGTAAAATGTTTCAAGCTATGTCTAACATTTGTATATTGAATTTTGAAACTAACATATCTCTTAACAAATCTCCATACTAATTCAAAAATAAACAACAACCACAATCCTTATATAATTAGCAACATTCTAATAAAAAAAGGTTATGTAATAAGCAATACACAAAATATGTGTGTATCAAAATAAATCTTCTAAACTCTATATATTAAAATATCATATACTAAAATACAAAATGTATATAATATCATTTTATATATTGTGCGGGTAGAGCTGAATGGGTAGGGCAACATACTCTACCTAATGTCCGCCATGCTTGCAAACATGTCTGGCCTAAAATGCCCTTTTTGATGGGCCTCTTTTTTAATGGGCTTGGCAAGGACATTTTTCAGCAGGCAAGGGCGGGTGCCCTGGGCCATTGGCATTATAAACACCTCTAGGTATTAGGATAATTGGGGATTATGGAAGATACTCTCTATACTCCTTATTATATGACTCCTTATTTTACTTAAATTTTATAACAATTTAATGTTATGACTAATTTTAATGATATGTAGTAATTGTTATTAGCTGGCGCCTTATTATAAGGATTAAAAAGTGGATAGAGTACCTTGTAGTAAAATGAAACAACAAATCCCCTCTTATATATCATAGAATAATTGGTTCATCAAAAAGACCAATGTTGGTATAGATATACAAATATCATATGCATGCGGAGAAATGAGGATAACGTGTGTTTTAATGCCATTATACTATGTATCCTATGAATTATTCCAGATTTTTCCTCAAAGCCTCCAAAGAGTTGAACAGCAGCATATCCAATTTATGGTGGAATGGAGAAGCAGGGGGCAATTTTTTTTAGCTGAAATCGTAGGACATTACTTCAAGCATAACAGAGAAGGTGATATGGACTTTTATTTTATTTTTTGGACTGAGAATAATTTACATTACTGCAAACTTAGGTTTGAGGCAGAAAACCAAGATTTTGCAAAAACTATATTTTCTTCATCTTTTTTCAGAAGCTATTCTCTATAATCTATTCATCAAAAGATATTTGTCAGCTTTTTTCTCACAAACTAATCTACAAAATTAAAAGCTATATCTAAACAGACCATTTATACTCCAAAGAAACACTTTTTGTAGCTAATAGAGGGCGAGTTGTTGTCATTTACACATGTTTAGATCAACTGATAAGGGATTTTTCCAACTCAACAAGTAATCTTATATTTAAATGTTGATGTTTTGCATAAATCACTTTGAAGGTGAATCATACTTGCTCCGGTCTTTATTATAAGTCACCAACTATGTACAATTTTTTGTTCTTAATATAAATCACCAACTGCATTAAATGTTTTTTCCCACTTTATCCTTGTTATTTAATGGAGATTCAAAATTGAAAATGTGAAATACATCATTTATGAAGGGTGAAGTTGGAAATATGAGCAAATTTAACATGAATTTTAAGACTAAACTATCATTCCTTGGTATGTGAGAAATGAGTGATTGGTGACTTATAATAAGAATTGGAGGGAGTACTAGTTAAGTGCTTAGATGTCAGATATTGTTGTATTCAGTAATTCCAAATTACATAAGGATAGTCATCAAATCACTCGATCTCGTCCGTTCAATTACTTTTTGACTCTCCACGCCCAAAGAACCACTGCTTCTAGTTTTTAAGTCTTGTGTTTAGCAATTGAGTTGTTTGAATTTGCTTCATGAAAAGTAACGGTGATTGGTCATGGCGGTGGAGCCACTTTATCATTTTCCTCCACTTTCTCCACATTACTTTCTTTATCCTCCTCCAGCCTTTTCTTTTTTGATACACCTCCAGCCTTCTTTTCTTGCTCTTTTGCTTTAATTGTTTTCATCCATTATTGTGCTGTTACAAAATGGCTTTTACTAATTTTGCGTGCTCTAACACTTTTTTCCCACACTATATTTGTTTTTATCTTTCTATTTTTTGTTATAGTTATGAGCTTAATTTATTATTGAGTTCTTGAATCTTCAAAACAATTGACCCAGATAAGAGATACATACAGTCTGAGTCTCAAACTCATATAAAAAATGTAATTAGTCTCAAACTCATTTTTCACTTTGAAGCTAACTACAATATGTCTAACATTTCCCAGATCAAAACAATATTAATAAGTTTGCCAAAAAATATTAAAAACAACAATTAGATTAAATATTAATGATAAATACAAAAGCAAGCCCTGACCAAAAAAAAAGCAAAAGAAAAGAAAAGGACAGAGAACTCAACTTTTGGACACGTGCATTTCACTAATGCGTCAAGCCACAATAATTATGGTCTTGTTGGACACGTGTACCTCACTAATCCTTCAAGCCATAAGCCCACAATAATTATAGTGAGCAGAAAAACAAGCCAATCCCAACCCACAAACTCTTAACCGGGCCCCACCTTGTCCCCACGCCGACAGCCCCTCCGCCGTCCACCGCCGCAAGAGACTTCACCGGCGCCGGCGCCGGCGCCACCTCACCGGATCTCTCTTCCTCACCATACACCTCCCTAATCTTCTTCAAATCATCCTCATCCAAATCCACCTTCCTCCTCTTCACTGGGTCCACAAACGGATACATAACTGCCTCTTCAATCGTGGAGTGATTCAAGCCCAACACGTGTCCTATCTGATGCATCACCACCGACTCCAAATCCAGCTCATCACCCTCCAACGACGTCGTATTATTAGTACTATTATTAATATTATTACTCTCCCCAGGTAAAACCCACTTCTCATCTGACCCCAAAACGACATCCCAACCTGTCGTTGTATTATCCCACCACGTGCCACCCACCACCCCTTTTTTACTCCCATCTCCACTAAACGACAAAAGCAAAATCCGTACATCAGATCCATTAACAGATTCTGTCTCCGTGAAGTTCAACCTCGTTACTTCGGACCAACGTTGAAACGCGTTTGCCACTGTTGTTTTGAACAAAAGCCCAGTGTCATTTACGAAGGCGTACGTGAGGGTGAGATTTTTTGGGTTCCTTTTAGGAAACGACGTCGTTTGGTTTTTGATGACGTCAGGGAGGCCACATCTGCGCCGTGAGATTAGATCAACGGTTGAGTTGTCAGGCTGGCCTGTGACGTTAAGATGGAACGTTTTTTGGAAGAACTTGATTGCTGATTCAAGGTCATCGTTGAACTCATCGGTGAAATTTGAAGGTGGGGTTGGGTTTATGTTATCGAGGTAGCCAAAGAGGTCGAAGTAGTATTTGAAGGTGGATAGGCCTTTGATGACTGTGCCATTTTTGATGGGGCCTTTGTTGGAAGTGAGGTATGAGAGGAGTAGATCTATGGCTTTGAAGATGGTGGTGATGTTTAGGAATGTGAGGATTCTTAGGCCTAGTGGAATGAGGGATAGGAGATTAGCAGAAGCTGGTTGGAGAAGAAATGGGGAGGATTCGTTTGTGATTAGGAGGGATAGGATTAAGACTGCGATGTAAGCTTTTCTGGTTACTCTCATTTTTGTGGCGTTGTCTTCTGGTTTTGAGTTTAGGAGGTTACTGTTTGGTTGAGTGTGTTTTAAATACTAGAGTGGAAAGTGGAAAATGATGTTTCTTTGTTGCTTACTTGCTTTCTGTTGTAGATTTAACTTACTTTTATTTTATTGGTTGATTGGTTGATTACTTGATTGGTTGAACATTTTTGAGAAATGCTTTTTTTTGGCACTGAATTTTGGAAATGCTACTACACTGCCACATTTGCTTGCTTAAATGGAAGACAGTCATCTTGGTCTTCCACTTTTGTACTCCCTCCATGCAAAAAATACAACAATAACAAAGTTTGATTTTGGTCGGCTATATAGGTTAGACAATTTCACTGTATTATGAATAGTCATATTTTTTTTGTGATATATAATTGACTAAAAGATATTATTGGATAATTTCGTTAAAGTTCTTTACAATTTCCTTCACATCCTTTTGGGATCAGACGATAAATTATCCCCACTAGCACATATAATTATGGCATTTGAACATGCTTAAATCACCTCAAACAACTTTCTATTATTTTCTCTGGCTCAAATACCCATCTTTTAACACATCCATCCCTCCATGCAAAAAATAGAAACAAAAAAAATTGAATATTTAATATTTTCACTCATTTTAGAGCTAATTATTTCTTGTCAATTATTATCATTACTATTATGCATATTTCTCTCTTTTATAACTTTACAAACAAGAGTAAAGTTGGAAAAGAAGTACTTAATATATGTATATTTCCTAACTATATTATTGATATATGTAATTTCATCCCCTTGACTCTTGTAATAAAAAAAAGAGGGAATACAATAAAATAAGCCCGTCCTACATATCACAGACTTATCAAAAAAAATTTATCTCTTTTGAACTAATATAATGTTTTCCCTAAAAGCTCTCCTTGTTAATTTTTTTTTATTGACCATGGCCTCCTTGCTAATTGAACATATAGAGCTAGGAAACCAGTCTGCGATACAAGTCTAAACGACTAAACGGACCGCAATTTTATTTGATATAACAAACCATCAACATTTTTTAGGTTCACAAGTGTACCTCGAATATAATTAATGAAAATTTATAATTTTTTCCTCATAAAATATTATTTTTAATATTCCTAAAATAATTAAGTTAGAACAAAAAAATTATGGCGCGCAATTGCACCTAGGTCAAATAAGAGACTTAATTTTAAAGTGCTCCTAAATAGTTGTTAATAACTCCTAATAACAACTGCAATAGCTTTAATTAACAAGTTGAGTAACGACTCTTTTGGATCTCTGTGAAATTAAATCTCTTATTTGAGACATAGGTGAAATTGTCCCAAAATTAACTTACTTATTATCAAATCATTTATTTTGTATCATTTTCCTGAAAATAAAATTTTATTTTCTTTTAATAAAATGATTAATGAGATATGAACTCTGCCATGTCATATGTGCATTTTGGTAAAAGTTTGTTTAAATTTTATCGTACATATGTTTGAACTTTACAAGAAGTTAACAAAATAAATAGATTTATTAATACATACTTGAAAAGTGCATGTTAAAACTACCAATTGTAACACAAAAGTAAGTCAAATGGCAGCAAAGTTAAAGAGAAAACACATTGGTATATTTGAATGAGGTAGCTCATTTAAACCCGCTACCTTACAGGATTAGCCCTTTGGTGTTCGCCTCTTGTTGGAGGCTATAAATAAGAAGCTCAAACCTCAACTTAACTGGTTTAAGCAGACCGTTCCAATATGTTGTGTCCGTTTTTATTTGCTATATATATATATATATATATATATATATATATATATATATATATATATATATATATATATATATTAAGGTTGAAAAGGGTAATTTCAAATGTAAATAATTAAATAGGGTACTTTAGAAAATTATCATACCTACATTAACCCTCTTATATAAATCATGACAAGTTCACTAATCATATGTAGCCACCGGTTCTAATTTTTCATGTAATAAGTATATAGTTAAATGAGAGTATTATTTTAAAAACATGACACATGACCCCTATGATCCAAGAACTTGATCTAACATATGTAAAACATTTATCAAAGACCTTGTAACCAAGTAGTATGAAATAAATCGTGGGAGGTTGTAGATTTAATCTCACTTGTAACTTCAAGTTTTTAGTACTTGACCTCTTAGTTTAAAAAGATTTTAAGATCTTAAAGCAACACACACTTTTCACAAAAGAATTTAACTAATCTTTCCAATTAAAAATATATTTGAAGAACTTAAACAACACAAACTTTTCACAAAGAAATTATCAAATCTTTCTAATTTCTACAAAAGCTTTTATAGAGTATTTGGAAGTGAAAGAAGAAGTATCATTTCAATCATACCTACACACACATATAAAAGAAAATTAATATAATTAGTTATTTGTACGAAGTGTTTATTAGTTTTATAAATTATATATACCTCATTTAATACTTTTGAAAATTACCTAAAATATAAATAACCTTCGTAAATATAATTAATAGAAATGATTTTGAAGTCAAATTACAAATTGAGACGCCAATTAAAATAAATTGAAGTCTTTTATATTCAAATAAAAGCGAATTGAATCAAAGCAAAGCTTTATTGTCCTTTTTCTGTCCAAAAACAAGCCCTATAGTTCAGAAAAAAAATTCAAAAGTAAAGCCCTAAACTTTTTTAGTCTCTCTATCTATATGTATGTATGTATGTATCTTAGGAAGGGATTGGCTCCTTACTTTGAATATATTAAAAATTATTTAATTAGGAAAGCGATATGACCTATATTATTGACGAGTAGTTTTCTACGCGCATCAATATAATATTACGTTTGCATGTCAAGTTGCCATCATAGGGAGGAAGTTTCGGAAGTTGTGGATCTTGATGCCTATTGATAAATTTTTAATTGTTTTTATATTACATGTTTGATTTTTTGCCAGTATATAATACTCCCTCCGGTCCTAAATATAAGACATAATTGACTTTTTCTGGAAAATCCTTAAAAAAGCAAAATAAGTTAATTATAAATTGATTTACCTAATTTTTTCTTTAAACTAGTTTATTTTACCTATAAACTAATGGATAATCTAAAAATATATCTAATATGTCATCATTTAATAACCTATTTTGCAACCTTAATCTCTCCAAAAAACGTCAATTAGATCCTATATTTAGGACCGGAGGTAGTATATTTAATATTATTATGTTGTAAATTGTGTGTGGTGTATCAAAGAATGAGATACATTTGAGAAGTCATGTCCTTATAAATTAAGGTTCATTATAATCAAATGTATGATTATGATTGTTAGATAAAAAACATAGTGGTATAAGAGTCACCACCACTTTGTTGTAACTTTTCAATTCTATATATGCCCCCAACATCAACACCATGATATAATAAGTGCAAACAGATTTTGATAGAGGAGAGAATAAGAATCTTTATTAGTGTTTCTTATTGAGTTACAAATATTTCGCCAATTTCGAAGCTATTATCATTGCAGAGGAGTTCGTTTAATCCTAGAGAGTGCGCCAATCTATTTAATTAATTCAAGGGATTGCCTAATAACTCTTAAGAACAATTTCGTTTGACACGACTTGAACCAAATTTTTCCTTGATTTTTGCAGGATTTTACCAATATATTATGCATATAAAATACGGGTGATATGGAGCCCAACCAGTTAAGTCATCACACTCTGATTTAACCATAAACTTAGCGTCTTGTCTTGTGGTTGAATGCAAGATTTATTTTTCACCAAGGATTGCAACAAGTGATGCAACCTGGGACGTGTCTCATGAGGGGTCTTTTACCTACCATATGATGAATCAAATGCAATAGAAATAAGTAAGAGAGTGGGAATTTGGATGATTTTTGTACGAAGAGATTAAATGAATGAGTGTGTGAAATGTTTTGAATGCAATGAAATGGATCTATTGAGTCTATGTGAGGTGATAAATATTGGTTCAAATCATTTAAGGATTCAATTAATCGTAACACCTAGCTACCACTAGAATATTAATCTAGTATATAAATTCAAATATCTACAAGTGAAGTTAAAATACATAAAAAAGAAATTCAAAATACATATAATAATGAATTAAGAAAAACTCCCCTCGTGATGAACTCATGCTTTGAAAAACCATCAACCCATCCTCAAGAGATGAAGATCCCTTTAATCAAACTTAGAAAGGAGGTGGAAAAGATGATGAGGAATGAGTGACAAGTCAAATTTTATGTTTCAAGAGTCAGGTCTAGGTTGTTTTTGGTCGGATCCTATCAATAAGGATCCTAAAAACCTGAAAAGCTAGCAAAAATTTCGTATTGTCAGCGTTGGCTCGTTGCCTTGAACACTCTTGCTCGTTGCTGTGAGCAGTTTTGCTCACTGTCAAGGGCTAGGCAGAAACTCTCTATCTTTCTCACTGGCTCACTGCTGTGACCAATTTTGCTCATGCTAGCGAGTGAATCAGAAGCAATCAGCTAAAAGTGAACATTATTTAACAATTTCCCTTCTAACTTCTTTATCTTCTTGAGATAACTTCTCCATGATTTATAAAATTGAAAGACATGCAAAGAAGCTAAGTATATTGTTCTAGAAATCAATTATATATAAATAATCACCCATTACAAGACGTTTGCTCTCCAGTAGCTCAAATCTCAAGTAGGCATGTAAGTGTCATAATTTGTTCTTTCAAGCACAAAATGATCCTTCAAATCTCAAGTAGGCATGTAAGTGTCATAATTTGTTCTTTCAAGCACAAAATGATCCTTGATTATGCTATAAATCCAATAAATTTGGCAACGATTATTATCATATAAAAAAATGGCGCAATAATACTCGTCCACAGTTCAAAAACCTTAAGCTTGGCTAGTTAAAACGGATCAAGGAACATAACAACAGTAGATAACGTTGGCTAAGTCTTAATTTTCAATAAAAATAACCAATTACTTAATTCCTAAATATTCAACTTATCTGTTTAATTTGATTAGATTTAGAGTATTAATTAATTTAGTTATTGTGACATTTTTTCTAAACATTTCAACCATCTTACTTAATTTCATACCTCTTTCTCATTTTTTATTATCGTTTGGGAGGTACAAAGGAGGATTTTGAGAAATTATTAACAAAAATTAAAAATAGTTTATATTTCAATTGAGTAAGATCAGCTTTCAAATAAGTCTTCTATTAAGCATTATAGGGGATCGGATATGTTATATGAAAGAGCAAGTATGGAATATAAAAACTACTCATGAACAACAACATAACACAAACACAATTGTAAAAAGAAAGTCTACAATAATGCAAAACATGAAAACTCCAATTACAACAGCGTCGGAAGTCCATTATCTTGCAAATGGTACTTATTTGTTTTGTGGTATTAAATTAGTTTACTTTTTATTACAATTAAATTAGTTCACTGTCTTCTTGTTTGTTTGGCTGTTTCATAGAGTGGTTAATAATGTTTCATTGTTTTGTTACAATGTTTAAGGTATAATTTTGTTCAGGCATGGTTTGGTTTGTTAAGTCATCATCTCTTGATAATGTGATTCAAGCTTTTATTTAAAAAAAAACTTCATTCTGCATCATATGGTCTACAATATTATGGGTGTTGTCATTATATACTTGCACAATTTTTTCTTAGTCTTCACCTATCACCATATCTTGAAAGTTGACGTCGTGTAGTATGAACTTTAGCTTTGCTCTTCATGATAGTGTTTCCTATATGGATTTCCTTGCATATCATTTATCTACATTGTCTCACTTTAATGGCAAATTCATCGCATCCATCACCCGATTTAGTTAGAACAATCTTGACTGAAGTCATCAGCTAGCTAGTTTGATATTTTTGGGTCTAATCTTACTATGCTTATTTATTTTTTGGGTGTTCTCTCCATGTTTTAATATGGTATTTCTTTTTCATGTATTCATTGAAATGTCAGGCTTTATTAATAATGAAATTGTCTTTTTGTAGAAGGAAAAAATTCTATAACAAGATAACTGCTAACCAAGCAGACGATATCAGGAATCAGGGTAGGCCAGCCTTATCAAAACAAGATAATACAGGGGAATGAGCATGTTCAAGCGATTCCTGATGGACCCATTCACAAATCAAGATGAGTCTTTTTTCTTATTTAAACAAATGAAATGTTTAGTTGAGCTGAGTCTATGGTACACTGCATGCCTCCAAACTCAAAGAATGTTTGCACAGAGCTATTTACATATCCAAATGGCGATCAATCATTTAAAAGCATTGATATAAGAGTAAAATAAGCATATATATTATTAATCACAAAAAGAGAGGAGTTTTAAAGAGTTACTCCCATACAAGGTGATGAATCCGCATTTTTAATTACATTTTATATTATTTTTTGTGTATTTGGGGAGTCATTATTGAAAAATTAAAAAAAGTAGTTCATATTTTTGATGTGATATCAAATTTAGCGCATGATTTGGGGATATAATAAAAATTTCTTAATTTTTTTAAAAAAGAAAAAAATTGCAATGGGGATAAGGTATTTAGTAAATTGTTAAAAGAACATTATTGTTGATTGTTATTGATTGAATATTATTTCATTTCTATGGCTGTTATGTTTTATTTCTTATCCAGTGGAAATGATGTACAACAATATCAACGTGGGCCACAATTTGAAACAGCCCAAGCACTATTTTGAATGCAAGAAATTGAAGACTTTTTTTCGACCATATGAGAAATTGAAGACTTGAAGAGTGAAAAAGAAAAGTTGCGGGCAGTGAAGGCATGGGGGATATAATAAGCCGCAACAACACCGGAACGATCTTGACCATCTTCTTCAGCGTGTGTGTGAGAGAATCAGAGGAAGAACAAGAAAATCAATGAGAGAAGAGGACAGAGGTGGCGCTTGACATTTTTTTTACTCACCTTCACATCATCTCCCTCTTGAGTTATTTGAGAGTGAGGGAGAGTGTGAAAGGAGAGCTAAAAAGAGAGAGAGGATTACAGTAACATTTGAAGTTTGGATATGGGGATTTTGAAGCTTCTTGAAAAAATTCTTTGAAGGTAATCTTTTAGTAACCTCATTTCTCATTCCTTTTCACTAGTGACGTTCTTTTTTTTAAAAAAACTGAGTGATGTTGTTTCTTTGATTGTACTTAGATTTGATATTCTTGAGACTCATTCCATTATGCGTAGTGAATTTATTTTAATTTTTTCTAGGTCTATTTTAAATCTTATATGGATTGAGACCTAAATTTCATTTCCTTTTATTAATTGATTGCTATTATGTTGTGGATTTAATTTAATAATTATTTTCTCTAATTGGATGACCAACATTTAATTTGCTAACTAGTGGCTTGAGAGGGTATTAATTAGGTAAAGAACATTTAATTTAAATTTTATTTTTAAGTGGTGGCCAACATTTTGTTTGTTAGCTTAATTAGTAGCTTGAAAGAGCATTAGTTAGATAAAAAAAATAGTTGAATCTAAACTTGCCTTGCAATTCTAATTTAAGATTGCAAGCGTGTTAGTGTGATAAAGACATGAATTAACCAAGATTTGTGAAATTGAAGTGATTTGTTTAAAGAGACTAATTGATAATGGTATTTGTTAAGAGATTATGAATACTAATTTCAATTAAGGTAGGCTTGTATAGAGCTATTTGAATAGAAAAGACTTCACAAAATAATATGAAAAGGAATTAATTGAATTAGCATTAGAGTAGGAAAGATTGAGTATCATGAAATATAAGTGGATAACAAATAGACTTAGACTTTTTCCCATTGTGTTTATTGAATTTTAAAAGAGTATTTTTTTTATTATGTTTATTGCAATTTTTGTTAACCTAGTTTAAATTAATCTTTGTATTGTTACGTGAAAATAATTAACTTAGATTATAAACTATTTACCATTTTGCTTATCACATAGTTCTTGCACAGAACGACACTCTATTTACCATTTGTAAAATCCTAGCTTTTTATAACTCTATTTATAGCCTTCTAATCAATTTATAACCACTTTCTAATGTTAGAAGCCCAAAAATATGAATAAATTAAAACTTTTCTATTTCAAAAATTAGATTAAAAGAATTTCCTGCATAAACTTGGGCTTCTAAACAATTTATGAAATTGTAACCGTTTCTTGAAAACTGCAGCGAATTATAAATTCATTAAATAGCTACATTAGTAGCCACTACTTAGTTTTATTTTATACACCTATACTATCTAATGTAACTAAATACTAAACATATTTGAGTCTAACTATTACAATGTTATATAAATATAATTCGGCTATCGCAGGTGATAGCTTATACCTATATACACCACAAGCTATGAACTTGTATAGAAATACAATAACTAACATTTCACTATTAGCTTCGGGCCTAACAAGCATCCTTCCTACCTTCCTAGAGCTTCCCTCAGAATTAACTTCTCCCGGCTTATCTGTAAAAACATTTTAAAACAACAGTGAGATTCAAAGAATCCCAATAACAGTTTATTTCAATAGTTTACCTTTAAATCATGATAATATTCTCCTCTTTCCAATCTCTTATTGGAACCTGCCTCTTTCCAATCTCTTATTGGAACCTGCCTCTTTCCAATCTCTTATTGGAACCTGCCTCACTATACCAACCATTTTTAACGATATGTTCGTTAATTAATGGAGGTATTCTTTACCTGCAGGGTTTCTGAAAATGTTTGGCATAGGGGGAGCGACCCACCTGATGCCTAGAGTACTCTACTTTAATATTTATCTATCTGAGATAAATATACCTCATTCCTCTTGGGTAAACATTATCATGCTTTAAAAACAAAATATTCATGCGCGCTTATTACTATTGAATTAAACTGTTACCTGTCCTTCACTTTACTAATACTCCTCATTTCCTTCTTGCAGCTTCCAAACACTTGCCTTCTACCTTCTCCTATCATTACCTAAAGTAATAATAGCCATAAATAATTATTCTGTATAATAAGCAACGTCTCTCTCAAACCTATATTATTACCCAACTTTTTTTCATTTACACTATCTTATGGAATATCTTCATTCTTGTGTAGTTTAACTATCATACATCATCATAAAACAAAATAGTAGAACATCTATCTCACAAGCAAAGCAAAACAATCATAACTACTTGAGAAGGAGCTAGACATGTAACTTAACACAAATTCAGTTTAATAAAACTTAATAGAAATAATGCAACAATCCACTTTATTTATTCAATACTTTGTATGAATCTAACAAACAAAATTTTTCTAAGAGTCCTAAACACACTTTCAAACAAAGCAAAGTATAAAATACCAAGCAAAACTAGACATAACCAAATAACCTCAAGGTCATAATCACTTACTCAACTTTACCATCTTTAATATCATTATTATGAACCTGGAATTAATGTAGAAGAAATAGAAGTCTCTAATTCAAACACTTTGAAAACAACATCTCTTCTCCAACTAAAAAAAAAACATTACATTTTTATTTAAATTACCCATAAAAAAAATCTTAACCAAATATTAACGTTGGAACAAATATGAACTTCATTTTACTCCTACACATTTAGTTATGGAGAAGAAAAACTTTAAGAATTTTTACACACAAATGTACAGCCCCATATCAACTTCTCCCAATTAAATTCATAGTAGATCCATTCCACTTCATTATGCAAGAACCACATATGATACTCCACTAATTTACCACACCAATACAGTACAAAGAACAAACTAATCAATTTAAGAGACTA
This sequence comes from Mimosa pudica, assembly GCA_029929735.1. NCBI lineage: Eukaryota > Viridiplantae > Streptophyta > Magnoliopsida > Fabales > Fabaceae > Mimosa > Mimosa pudica. Next base: position 4,335,954 of record JAKELP010000017.1, on the reverse strand, counting down.
AACCAAACCAATAAACATAAGATTTTCTTAAATGATGCATTCATATTAGATTTATAACATAATGCAGCCCACATATAACAACTCCACTTGCACAATATAGCACCCTTCCATTTACATCCTTGTTCCCTTCTTTTCTTACTGCATACACCACAAACTAACCTTCCAAAATACCAATAACCATTCAGCCATGACAGCACAAATGCAGAAAATTTGTTAATACCACATGTAACAATATATTTAACTCTAGCTACGCATGCAACAAACAATCACCATAAACAAATTTATGTACTACACATAATATCAACAAAATAATCAATATAAGGTTCATCTCTCACTTTCCAAATCATAGACCATGTAGAATCATACTCAAATGAAAGAAAAACTATCACTACTTACTAAAAGTTTCTTTTAGGCATTTTAACAAACACCTTATGTGCAATGATATTAAAACATTAATTTTTAACTTCCCCATTGTCAATACTCTTTCCCAACAATTTCAAAACATCATTTAATTAACTAAAGACATCAACCTCCAATACTCTTATCAAAAATTAGGTTCAATCATAGAGAAAGGAAAACACTAAAACTTGTAAATCAACAAAACTTTAATCAATCAAACATGCAATACTATCTTATCGTTCAAATGAACTCATATAACAACAAATTGAAGATTTCAAACCCCAAACACCCCTAAAGCCACGGATTTGATGCTCCAAAAATTAGGGTTTTTACACAACTTCACCAAACACCTTAAATCTTCAAATTAACAACAAAAACCTCTCTCTCAAACATTAAAATAGAAGTTTAACTTCTTTCTAAATCATTTATACAACCTAAAACTCAAACCCCAACTCGGCCTCCCATCTCAACTCACGAAAAACGAATGAAATTTGGTATAGAAATGGAGAGGAAGGTCACCTGAAGCTAAATCCGTGGTTGCATGTGAGATTGGGGCCGAAAATTGTCATGAATCAACCTTGAAAGATGAAGAATTGAAAGGGAAAAGAAGAGAGGAGGGGGGCTGCGTTTTTGGAGAGGGAGAAGAGTGTGTTTGTCAACATAGATTAAGTTAGGTGATGTTAAAATGGTGCCCTTGCTAAATTACCTTCCTGTCCCTCCAATAACTTATACTTACTTTCTCATTTTCAGCTTAATCAAAGATAAGTTATAGAAATAATTCTTGACATAAGTTCATATATTTCCTTTCATCAAAATGGTGTTAAGACTTCTAAGTATTCTCCATAAAATTTCCAATGAATAATTTAGTCTCTGACTATTATTTCTTTAATTTCTAAAGAAAGTAGGTATATTAATTTCTTAAAAATATAACTATTCTCTTTTATTTATTTTTAAAGGCTTTCTAATTCCTAAATGATATCCTAAAACCTTAATTAATTCTTTATTATTCCTAGTTTGAAAATTGGGGTGTTACAATTCTCTCCCCCTTAAATAATTTCGTCCTCGAAATTAAAGGAATTACCCTACTGTTTTAGAACTTACAATACTGTAGCAGCTCAAACACAAAGCAACAAACAATTTCTCACACTTTGTGCTCAAAATTTAAACATCATATCATCAAACTTCAATTATTCAATCAAGTAAAATCACATGGATCAAACAAGTCACACAGCACAAGAAAACAATCATAATCAATTTGCAAAATTTTTTAAGTGAACATCTTAGCTTCCCATCATACCCCTCACTAAATATACAAATAACACTTATTATAACTTAGTTTGATTAGGTTCTCTTTATACCCTTCACTCAACTTTTCTTTTCTTTCTTTAATTTAGTTTTACCTTCTACCATAGAACAAAAGCATCACAAGTAATCATAATATTCCCTACTTTAATACACATTAACTATCTCTCACTACTTTCAAGTCTCTCTAAACCCTTTTGACTCATAAGGTTTTTTTTTCAATGATGCCTTGATTATGATTATGTCCGGATCATAATTATACTCAAGACCCCAAAGAAAAATCCTCATTCCGTCAATCTTCTCCTAAACTCTTATCCATCTCTCATATCTACTTCTTCTAACTTCAACAATATTTTACAAACTTATCTACCAGTCAAATTCAGAATTCCCTTGGCTAATAACTCTATAAGAATACTTCTAGGCCCTTGCAACCTCATAATCCTATAGTACATTACTATCAAATTACTCTCAACTATATAATCAAATACCTTAAATTTGAATTCCATACCTTTAATATGTGTATTCAAATATTTTTCCTCAAATAAGCAAATAATCCATGATTTCAACCTCATTTCCTAATAATACATCTCTTATTCTCCATTTCATTCAAAGTTTAACTAAGTTCTTCTAAAATCACTCGATCATCTATTCCATCATCAATGAACAAGAAACTATTCAAAATTTATTCTATCAACTAAATGATTTTTGGAATTCCTAATTTCTAAACTCACATGATCATCAAATCACTATTTTATCATCCAAACTCTATAATGTCTAACCAATCGGTATAGTCTATCAAATTCCAACAATATAAGATCCTACATCTTGTCAACTTGACTTAACACTCACTTAGTCATTGGGTTCCTCACAAATACACTTCTAATTCCACTCTATCTATTACTATTGTGGTGATACCTAAATTTTCTAATGGTGTGCTCGTGGTATCCATAAATATATAATGTACGAGCAAGGTATACTTAGCTAATCTATGCCAGAATCCTTGCTCTGATACCAAATGTAACATCCTAGCTTTTTCAACCATATTTGTAGCAATATAATCAATTAATAACCACTTTTCTAGTGTTGGAAGCCCAAAATACGAATGAATTAAATTTTTTTTAGAAGATTAGGTAAAACATCTTTCTCCGTAAATTGAGCTTCTAAACACCTTGTAAAAATTATTTGTCAATTACAATCTCAAGTGGTTCATTAATTCATTACACAACTCTAACAGAAACTAATTTTTAATTTGTAATCCTCTACACCTGAACAACTTAATATAACTACCAAGAAATCAAACTATCATGAATAGTTCTATCTTATACAATTATATAAACACAATTGTCTATCTCAGGTGATAGCTTCACTAACTGTGTACAACACAAGCAAATTGCCTGTTACAGTATTTTGATCTAAAAATATCTAAACCTGAACTCCGGTAACTTCTAAGCACCTACGGGCCTAGCAAGCATCCTTCCTACCTTCCTAGAGCTTCCCTCAGAATTAACTTCTCCCGGCTTATCTGTAAAAACATTTTAAAACAACAGTGAGATTCAAAGAATCCCAATAACAGTTTATTTCAATAGTTTACCTTTAAATCATGATAATATTCTCCTCTTTCCAATCTCTTATTGGAACCTGCCTCTTTCCAATCTCTTATTGGAACCTGCCTCTTTCCAATCTCTTATTGGAACCTGCCTCACTATACCAACCATTTTTAACGATATGTTCGTTAATTAATGGAGGTATTCTTTACCTGCAGGGTTTCTGAAAATGTTTGGCATAGGGGGAGCGACCCACCTGATGCCTAGAGTACTCTACTTTAATATTTATCTATCTGAGATAAATATACCTCATTCCTCTTGGGTAAACATTATCATGCTTTAAAAACAAAATATTCATGCGCGCTTATTACTATTGAATTAAACTGTTACCTGTCCTTCACTTTACTAATACTCCTCATTTCCTTCTTGCAGCTTCCAAACACTTGCCTTCTACCTTCTCCTATCATTACCTAAAGTAATAATAGCCATAAATAATTATTCTGTATAATAAGCAACGTCTCTCTCAAACCTATATTATTACCCAACTTTTTTTCATTTACACTATCTTATGGAATATCTTCATTCTTGTGTAGTTTAACTATCATACATCATCATAAAACAAAATAGTAGAACATCTATCTCACAAGCAAAGCAAAACAATCATAACTACTTGAGAAGGAGCTAGACATGTAACTTAACACAAATTCAGTTTAATAAAACTTAATAGAAATAATGCAACAATCCACTTTATTTATTCAATACTTTGTATGAATCTAACAAACAAAATTTTTCTAAGAGTCCTAAACACACTTTCAAACAAAGCAAAGTATAAAATACCAAGCAAAACTAGACATAACCAAATAACCTCAAGGTCATAATCACTTACTCAACTTTACCATCTTTAATATCATTATTATGAACCTGGAATTAATGTAGAAGAAATAGAAGTCTCTAATTCAAACACTTTGAAAACAACATCTCTTCTCCAACTAAAAAAAAAACATTACATTTTTATTTAAATTACCCATAAAAAAAATCTTAACCAAATATTAACGTTGGAACAAATATGAACTTCATTTTACTCCTACACATTTAGTTATGGAGAAGAAAAACTTTAAGAATTTTTACACACAAATGTACAGCCCCATATCAACTTCTCCCAATTAAATTCATAGTAGATCCATTCCACTTCATTATGCAAGAACCACATATGATACTCCACTAATTTACCACACCAATACAGTACAAAGAACAAACTAATCAATTTAAGAGACTAAACCAAACCAATAAACATAAGATTTTCTTAAATGATGCATTCATATTAGATTTATAACATAATGCAGCCCACATATAACAACTCCACTTGCACAATATAGCACCCTTCCATTTACATCCTTGTTCCCTTCTTTTCTTACTGCATACACCACAAACTAACCTTCCAAAATACCAATAACCATTCAGCCATGACAGCACAAATGCAGAAAATTTGTTAATACCACATGTAACAATATATTTAACTCTAGCTACGCATGCAACAAACAATCACCATAAACAAATTTATGTACTACACATAATATCAACAAAATAATCAATATAAGGTTCATCTCTCACTTTCCAAATCATAGACCATGTAGAATCATACTCAAATGAAAGAAAAACTATCACTACTTACTAAAAGTTTCTTTTAGGCATTTTAACAAACACCTTATGTGCAATGATATTAAAACATTAATTTTTAACTTCCCCATTGTCAATACTCTTTCCCAACAATTTCAAAACATCATTTAATTAACTAAAGACATCAACCTCCAATACTCTTATCAAAAATTAGGTTCAATCATAGAGAAAGGAAAACACTAAAACTTGTAAATCAACAAAACTTTAATCAATCAAACATGCAATACTATCTTATCGTTCAAATGAACTCATATAACAACAAATTGAAGATTTCAAACCCCAAACACCCCTAAAGCCACGGATTTGATGCTCCAAAAATTAGGGTTTTTACACAACTTCACCAAACACCTTAAATCTTCAAATTAACAACAAAAACCTCTCTCTCAAACATTAAAATAGAAGTTTAACTTCTTTCTAAATCATTTATACAACCTAAAACTCAAACCCCAACTCGGCCTCCCATCTCAACTCACGAAAAACGAATGAAATTTGGTATAGAAATGGAGAGGAAGGTCACCTGAAGCTAAATCCGTGGTTGCATGTGAGATTGGGGCCGAAAATTGTCATGAATCAACCTTGAAAGATGAAGAATTGAAAGGGAAAAGAAGAGAGGAGGGGGGCTGCGTTTTTGGAGAGGGAGAAGAGTGTGTTTGTCAACATAGATTAAGTTAGGTGATGTTAAAATGGTGCCCTTGCTAAATTACCTTCCTGTCCCTCCAATAACTTATACTTACTTTCTCATTTTCAGCTTAATCAAAGATAAGTTATAGAAATAATTCTTGACATAAGTTCATATATTTCCTTTCATCAAAATGGTGTTAAGACTTCTAAGTATTCTCCATAAAATTTCCAATGAATAATTTAGTCTCTGACTATTATTTCTTTAATTTCTAAAGAAAGTAGGTATATTAATTTCTTAAAAATATAACTATTCTCTTTTATTTATTTTTAAAGGCTTTCTAATTCCTAAATGATATCCTAAAACCTTAATTAATTCTTTATTATTCCTAGTTTGAAAATTGGGGTGTTACACCATTTTACTACTAAACTTGATTTGTATACTTGCAGTGACAATTTTGCAGACACAAGAGTTCTAAATGATTCTAGATAAAAGTTTAGCTACTCATAATCAATATAAAGTCACAAATCCAAAAGGAAAGTACAACCATAAATGAACATGAGAAAGGAAAAGAAGATGAAGAAGAAATAACCAAAGAATCAAGCTCCAAATCTCTTCCAAGCTTCAATCCTAACTTTAATTTTTTCAAAAACCAAGCCCTAATACATCCAATAATACATCCAATGCCCAAAAGTCTCCAAGGAGAGTGTTTTCGGGCCCTAAGTTCTCCTCATTTTCTAAATGCATCCCAATATTTATACATCCAATATTTTTTCATTTCAAACACGTGTCAAAAAAATTGGTGTGTTCATCGCAGTGGAAACCAAACGGCAGAGTGCAAAAGCTTCGCCGCGGCCAACACCGCAGCCAAGTGGCAGCCAACACCAAAATGGTAGGAACAAATTTCTTCGCCACTGCTTGGCCACAACCAAGTGTGAGTGGACACCAAATAATGGTTTTCTTCTTTGTTTTCACGTCCTTCTTTTATTCCTTTGCTTCCAATCTTTTTTCTCTTCTTTTCCATTGGGTTCTTCTAAGCTCTCCTCTTGCCCACCTTTTCCTATTCACCCTAGAAAAAGGGTTGATGAGTTGATCTTCAATTACTCACATGTATTTCTCATTGTTTTCTTTCCACTATGAGCATTGTTATATTTCTATATATTTATTTACCAAAAACAAATGAGAAGCAAGGACATAAAGATGGAACATGTGTGAAATGTGGAATTTACCACTGTTTTATGCATAATATCTCTCCCCTAACTTGTTACACTAGAAAAAGGTGAATGTATATCCATTGATAAAAAATTGATAACAGACATTACAATTGATTATCAATATTGCAATAGAGAAAAAAGAAAGCTATGAATTATCTAATTGCTTAAATCAGTATATGTCCGCCAGGATAAATCACTGTCTCAGTGTCAACTAACATATAATAATATTCCACCTCAAACATGTGGCTTAGGAAAAGGAATCCATTCTTGACGCACGCTTCCTGGTAAAACTGAGTTATCTACATGTCTCTTCAAGATGAAGCCATTACATTATGGAGTATTGGATTCTCCAACTAAATATTATCACTTTGGGGCCTTTGTTAATGTTATATTTTTGTCAATTAATGTAGCAGACAAAATATGCCTCATACATACACCATGTGCCGACGACAACGGCTAGTTCCTAAATTAAATAAATTAGTGGGTTCACCTCTCTCTCTCTCTCTCTCTCTCACACACACACACACACACACACGAGGTCCATTTTGGAGCCTCTCATGCCCCACTTTTTAATGCCCGTTGATATACTGATTTCTCTATTGATAATCATTTATTGGATTATCAAAATATTTCTCTATTGCAATATTATTGGAAATATTATTTTGACATAAACAAAATATTTCCAACAACATCAATTTAACTCATGCTATTTGAGACAACTTATTGATCCAAATTAGTGGGAGTTCAATATAAAGTAAAAGAACGGTTGGCATTTCTGTGAAACAAATTAAAATGCTTTATGCTCTATCCTGAAGGAGTAGTAAAGTAGAACATCATGCGTTGGGGCTCTCCCCAGATAAAAAATATCCCATCCCCGCTCTCTCCTTCCTTTCACCCTCTTGTGTGTGTGTGTGTGTTTGTTATGTATTCACTCTTAATTACAACCCTCTACCAAAGGAAAGAAAGTTTTACTCATCTATATGTGGTGCCACTCATTTCATCATTCAGATTCCTGATGTTATTCTGATAAGAGATGCAAAAGATTTAATTAAAAAAACATCTATATCCCATTTGTCTGGCTGCCAGTGTTTTAGGTATGATCCAAGAAACATATATTATATTATATATGGCATCAAATTAAATATGCCGGCATTTTGACTCAAGATCAGAGTATTAATTTCAATTATTACATAGAGTATTCTATAACAAAAGTATTTTTATGTCATGTAAATAATTAATTTGTTAATATTATAAGCTGATCAATACGTAAGTAGGCTGATCACCTATAACAGAACTTTTATATATTCTGTAAATAAATGCTCAGGAGTTTCACACAAGATATATATTAATATAAGTTATATATATGAGCTTGTGGTTGATATTGTTTTTTAACTTATTTTTTGTTGAGATATTTCTCATCAATTAGGAATCATTCACATAAATTATTTGAGTACTTAATTTATTGAATACTAATTAATTCATTGAACCTGAGATATATGATATTCATTTGAGTTTTATTCGTGTGTGTGTGTGTGTGTGTGACTTTTTAAGTAATTTGAAGTTGCATGAAGCTTTTTGGTCATTATTATTAGATGCTAATTATATATGAAGAACGACTGCCCACAGAATCTAACATGTTTTCATTGTGATCTTTCATCTATTTTTCCTGTTTTGTTCTAAACCTACTTTTTTGTGGCTTTACTTTATTCGACACAAATCAGCAGAATTACACCCTCATTCTCCACTGCTTTCATTCTTTGTTTTATTGTAATTATTTGGCAAATAAATGACTCAGCCTTAAGCAGCAACAACTTTATAAAATAATAATAATAATCATTCTATTGAGATTTTAGGCCCTTTTTTCTCACTTCGATCAAATCCTTCATTCCGAACACTTGTCTGTTTTTCACTTAGAATAAAGTGTAGGTACGTTCTGAAAGTAATGGATGCACAAGAGGGGGGGTGAATTGTGCTTCAAAAATAAATGCTCAAATAAAACAACACAAGAGTTATACTGGTTCGGTCTACCTGACCTACGTCCAGTCCTCAACCACCCAGACCGAGTTCCACTATATCTCAGGTTTAAATCGGGTTCACCTGAAACCTTACAACAGCAAGTTTTGCACGGGATCACTTGCAACCTTACTACAAGTTTTACACAGGCTCACTTGTAACCTTTCTAACTAGCTCCCCCTCACACCAAGCAAGGGGTTAACCTTTACACTTAAAGGATTTTTGACTAAGTTCTCTCAAAGAACAGATGGTGTTACACACTTAAGTACAATCAATGCTCTTATAACAAGAAGAGACTTAACAACAAAGAGTACAGAATATGTAGATGAAAAGGATCACTCGATGTGTTAAATGCTCTTTACTTTTCTGGGCAGCTTTGAATGCTTGAAGGTGTTCTTAGTTTCTCGCTCTAACTTCTCTCAAGAATATTCAAAGATAATTGATTGCTTCATAAATGAAGTTGAGCTCCCTTATATAGTCTTCAAACATTTTGAACTCTTGGTAGGTGGGCTAGCCGTTTGAATATGGCCGTTTTTCCCATGTTACCGTTTGCCCAATAAATGCTTCATCAATGCATAGCAGGGTTGACTTGCTTTATCTCTGAAAAGTAGTCCTGACATCTCTGCTCTGACATAAGCATTCTGACACTGCGTCTCTGAACGTTCTGACATTCTGATTGCTTGCGGAAGCAAAATCACATCCGGAAGCAACCTTACTTAGTGTGCTGCACTTGAACGTTAGTTTAGCAATATAAGCACATAGTCACATGCAGTGGGTGTTCTTTTAGTCTATGATGTATCCGGAAGCACTTCTACATCCGGAAGTAAAACCACTGGATGAAGGATTTTGTTCACTATTACTCACTCTCGCTCAGTATCCTTCAATCCAACAGTCAGCGCTAGTCACTAAGCTATCGGAAGCACTTTCACTTGACGTGGTAAACTCACTGACGCTTAGGGTTATATCTATTCTATCAGTCTGCGCCAGTCACTAAGCTATCGGAAGCACTTTCACTTGACGTGGCTTATGTTCACTGACGCTTGGGGTTATTCTATTCTATCAGCCTGCGCCAGTCTAAATCTAACAGGAAGCAATTTCACTTCCGGTTGAATCATAGCTTAGTCTTAAGGTTTTGTGTACCTAATGCTCATGGACTAAGTTAATTCCTTAGTGAGTTACTCGCTGCCACTGGGGGATGAACCATTCATCCGAGTGCGCAAGTCCTAGTCTATCCAGAAGTAAATCCACATCCGGTTGCACTCTTACTTGGGATTCTATGTTTACCTATTGCTTTCTAAGTACTTGGCCTATTCTTTCATATTTTAGTCTTCATCAAAACTTAAGATTCTAACATTCTCCCCCTTTTTGATGATGACAAACTTAGTTTTATCGATTAAGTTCATAAGGAAGGATTAGCAAAAGAATAAAAGCAATAGATAAGAACAAGTAACTTAGACAAATATTATTGATAAGCAGAAGTTACAAGTCAGAGTATACAACCAAATAACATATACAGGTAAAGAACATATACAAGTAAATTACACTAAGCAAGTATGAAAGTATGCATGAAAACAAAACAAAAAGGAAAAATTTCTAAGTTAAAAGAATGTTTGGATTGGGGGTTCAGGGTTTGTGTTTCTTTTTCCTCTCCCTCTCCTTTTGTCTCTCTTCATTCTCCTTTTGTAGTTTAGCTAACTCGGCCTCACGCACATTCTGGTCTATCTGGGCAATGATCTGCTGAAGCTCTTCTTCATCTCTTTCCCTTCTGAGCCTCTCTGATTCAATAGACTCCTCGAATGCCCTTTTCATGTTCTCCACTTCTTCATACCCAGGGAACCCTGTAGCATCGTCGAAGTGGGTGACCTCTCAATTGGGATAGTGAACAGCCCGGATTTTTACGTTCCATACAGGGAAGTTGGGATCCTCCTCAACTTCATGGGCTTTCCTTTTCCCTTTCCCCTTACTCTTCCCTTTGCTCTTGCTAATCGGAGGAGTGGGCATGGCACTAGCTCTGTCAGCATCGAGACAGACCATCTGACCAAAAGATAACTTGTCTGTGAATCCAAACTTCTCAAATTCCTCAGGAGTCATGTCTTCAATTTCCAACTTGACTTCCTTCAGAATTGGAACTGCTTGAACCACTGGAATTTCTTGCTCAACCTGGGCAGATGAAGTTCCTTGCTCAGGTAGGTCAGATGGAGTCTCTTCCTCACTCTCATCAGATTCAGTGGTGGCAATTATCTTCCTGGCACGTTTCCTAGCAACGACCTTCTTTCTGGGCTCACTGAATCTGGTTGCTGGCTCAGACGAGGAAGGAGGGTCAGATGATTGCTCAGATGAAGAGATCTCAGACTCTTGCCCAGAGGATGCAGGAATGGGCTTGGCTATCACAATGGGAGGATGGTTGGGTCTCTTCAGTCCCCACTTCATCATGATCTCCTCAACAATCTTTCTACTTGTTTTAGTTGGAGGAGGCTCTGATGATGACTCAGGTTGTGAGGATTGTTCATTTTGCCCAAAGACAACCATCTCCAAATGTGGTCCTTGCTCAGCCGACCTCTGCTGCTGCATGAACCGGATTGCTTCTCCCCTTATAAGGCTCTCAGCACCACCCAGCCTTTGGGATTCCATAGCACGGCGAAGGGCTGCTGTTATGTCTTCATCAATCCAGAGGGATGGCTGGCTGAGGACATCCCTTGTGTTCATTGACAGGCGCAGAGTGGACATTACATCTCTCCCCCTTTTGGCATCATCAAAGAGGGTGAGGGCCAGGGATGGAGTGGAGGAAGAGGAGGGTGAAGGTTTTTGGGGTGAGGTCTCTGGGGAGGAGGTAGGTTGGGTAATTTTTGGGGAGGAGGTAGTGTCGGGGAACCAATTGGGGGTGACAAAGAGACCTTCGTAGGGATGAGTGGAGGAGTATTCTTTGTAGTTGGTGGAGGCTGGGGTAAATGGTAAATGGTCATCAGAGAGTGGTTGAAGGCGGGGATACTCTCTTATATAGATTTGGCTGAGGGGGTGAATGGCTGTGTCATATCCTATGGGTCTAGAGCTTGGATGGGTAGGGTTGGAGAGACGGAGTGGAGAGCGTGTAGGAGCGCCAGGTCGTGAGAGTATGGGTGAAGGTGGTGGAGATGGAGAATTTAGTGGGGATTGGCGTGGAGAGTGTTGAGGTGAGTCTTGGGTTTGGTGTGGAGAGTGTTGAGGTGAGTCTTGGGTTTGGTGTGGAGAGTGTTGAGGTGAGTCTTGGGTTTGCTGGTCATGGGTAGGTGAAGGTTGGGATTGGTGGTCATTGTTTGGTGATGGTGGGGGTTGCTGGTCATTTTGTGGTGGTGGCTGAGGTTGTTGAGTGTTAGGTGGAGGAGGAGGGGGAAGTTGAGGGTGATTAGGAGGAGGAGGAGGTGGGTTTTGAGGAGGAGGAGGAGGTGGTAGGTTACCTTGTGATGGTTGGGGAATTTGTAGGTGCTGGAGGATGAGATCTAGTTTTGCATCCACCCTGGCAAGATGATTCTCGACTTGGCACACTCTGTCCTCAAGCCGCTGGATTCGCTCTCCTTGCTGCTGGAATCCAGCGTCACACTCAGCACGGAGAGGACCCACCAAGGACTCAGGCAGCCTGAAGAGAAGCTCTTCCTTTACTTCCTCGGCAAAGGCCCTAACAGAAGCTGGCACTCTTGCAGCACGGCTTGGTCCAGCATGGGAGTCCACTTCCTGATCCCCTGCACCAGATGTAGAGGGGGCCGAGGTCTGAGAGGCACTGCCTGCCTGAGAACCTGAGCGAGTGGGCTTAGCAGGCTTGATATACTTAATGCCCATCTTCGCGATGTTGGTAGCTCCCACATGTCTGCACTTGATATTTTCTTCCTCCACAGCAGATGTGGCCTTGATTAGATGCTTCTCAAGGAGGAGGGCAATGATAGTGGGATATGGAAGATAGCCAGACTTGTCATTATTTATCCAGCGCTGAAGCTCAAGACAGATCAACTGGCCGGGGTTGATAGGCTGGTGGGAGAGGAGTCTGGGGAACCAGGGATTGTCCAGCAGTGTGAACTCGTTGAAGTTGCCTCCCTTATGTGTCATCATGCGGGAGTAGACATAATACAAGAGCCTGTAGGAGTCAGACATCTTGGACACCTTCTTGTTATCGGTGCCATACAACTTCTCGAGTTCCTCCTTGCTGTACTTGAGGGACTCAGGGTAGAGCCATTCATTCATACCCTCTTCAGTGATCCCCATCATCTCATTCAATGTCCTCCAAGTGAACCTGAAGGTTCTCCCCCTTAAAGTGGCAGTGAAGGAGAGTTTGTGGACTTGCTCTTTCCCATCCACCTTCTTGTACTTAGCCTTGCCAGAGAGGGATTGGCAGAAGACTCGTAGGACGTTGACGTTGTAGTCCTGGTTGATGCCCAGCCAAGGCATATACTTCTCCAAGTAAGGGCGCAGATGGTTAAACCCTAGATCATCAATCTTGTCCAGATCAATGAACAGCCCATGGTTGAAGTAGGGGATGGACGTCTCAAATTTGGCTGCAACTGGCTCCAATGCCCCATCTCTATAAACAGTAGGGTCGTCTTCTTCAACCCTTTGCCTCTTGGAAGAAGGCTCTTCAGCGAACTGAACCTTCTTCTTTTTCCCTTTCCTCTTGGCTTCCCTTGCTTGCTCTTGCCCAGAGGTCTCAGGCTGTTCATGTACTTGCTCAGAGTGGCCAGACTGTTCCTGGATTTGTTCATCCTGCCCCTGTGTATTTTGCCCAGAAACTTCATGAAGTTCTTGATGTTCATCGCGATGTTCTTCACGATGCCCAGATTCTCCAGAATGTTTATGACTTGATTTCCCAGATTTTGACTTGTGTTTCTTAGATGAGGAAGGTTTCTTTGAAACTGGGTTTGTTTCATGAGATCCGGCCATTTTTGTGTGGGTTGGTGGTAAAATGCGAAAGGATGTATGAAGAGAATGAAGAACACAGATGAAGATGAAGAATGTATGCAGAGAGTTTGTGAGTGAAAGTAAAAAGTGAACGTGAAAAATGATGTCCTATTTATAGGTAAAGTTACTAAGGGTAAAATGGACATATATTTTCAAATGAAACCATACGTTTACACATTGGGTAACGTAAAACTTTTAATTGAAACGGCGCACCTTATGACACGTGTCGTTTCATCTTGTCAGATAGGGCACACCTTCTCATAGAGGGAGATGAAGCGTTTCTGAAGTGACGTGTCCCTTAGGCTGGCACTGGCGCTCTTTTGGCTTGATCATCCAGTGTCAGTGAGTGATCATCCGGAAGTGGTTTTGCTTCCGGTTGCACTTGCTTAAGATTTAACATTGAGCACCTGCAAAAAAACATATATTGGCACTCCGATGCCTAAGTTAGTATTGTTGTAAGTGATAAACAGTCAAGTATAATGAATAGAATTTACACTTCATTTGGGTTTACCATTCCCAAATCACCTCTTATGAAAGTAAATTGGTCAACCCCTAGAGGCTTGGTGAAGATGTCAGCAAGCTGTTGTTGTGTGGGGACAAACTGCACCTTGACATCCTTCTTTTGAACATGGTCTCTGATGAAGTGATGTCTGACGTCAATGTGTTTTGTCCTTGTGTGCTGAACTGGATTCTTGGCGAGGCTAATTGTGCTTGTGTTGTCACAGAGGATGGGTGCCTCAGGGAACTCCAAGCCAAGATCTCTCAACTGGTTCTTCAGCCATAGCACTTGCGCACAACAGCTTGCAGCAGCAATGTATTCTGCCTCAGTGGATGACAAGGACACACAAGTTTGCTTTTTGCTAGCCCAAGACACCAGACAACCACCAAGGAAGGCGCATTGTCCACTGGTGCTCTTCCTATCTGTTTTATAACCTGCATGGTCAGAGTCAGAGTAAGCCCACAAGAATTCTTGGTTACCTCTGGGATACCAAAGACCAAGTTCTTGTGTTCCCTCAAGGTATCTCAGAATACGTTTAACACATGTTAAGTGTGATTCCTTGGGGTTGGCTTGAAACCTAGCGCACATGCCTACACTAAATTGAATGTCAGGCCTGCTTGCCGTTAAGTATAGGAGGGAACCTATCATTCCCCTGTACATGGGCAGACTGACAGATTTACCTTTTGCGTCAGCGTCAAGTGCGGCAGTGGTGCTCATAGGAGTGTCATACTCCTTGCATTCATCCATCCCAAACTTTTTGAGTAGTTCTCTGCAGTACTTAGCTTGGGAGATGAAGATTCCATTCTTCTTCTGTTTAATTTGCAGGCCTAGGAAGAACGTTAGTTCTCCCATCATTGACATCTCAAACTCACCCTGCATAGTCTTAGAGAAATCTTCACAAAGCTTTTCGTTAGTTGCCCCAAATATAATATCATCAACATAAATTTGGACAATTAACATATCTCTATCTTTGTGAAGGATAAACAGTGTATTATCTAATTTGCCCCTTGAGAAACCCTTGCCCAGCAAAAAGCTGCTGAGTCTCTCATACCAAGCTCGAGGAGCTTGTTTCAGGCCATATAAAGCTTTCTTTAATCTATACACATGTTTGGGATGCTTATGATCCTCAAAGCCAGGAGGTTGTTCAACATATACCTCTTCTTTGATGTAACCATTAAGAAAAGCACTCTTTACATCCATTTGATATAATCTAAAACCTTTCATGGATGCAAAGGCTAGAAGAATTCTTATTGCTTCGAGTCTAGCAACTGGAGCAAAAGTTTCTTCATAGTCAATGCCTTCTTCTTGGTTATATCCTTTGGCTACTAGCCTGGCTTTGTTTCTTGTAATTTGACCTGTCTCATCCAGTTTGTTTTTGAAGACCCACTTGGTCCGCACTATGGATTGATGAGACGGCCTTGGGACTAGTTCCCACACTTGACTTCTCTCAAATTGATTTAGCTCTTCCTGCATGGCAATAATCCAGTCGCAGTACTCAAGAGCTTGTTCAACTGAAGTTGGTTCGATTTGAGATAGGAATGCTCCGAACTCAACTTCATTTTGAACTTGTCTTCTCGTTCTGACACCAGAAGAAACATCACCAAGCACTTGATCAAGAGGATGATCCCTGTGATGTCTCCTAGCTATTGGCAACTGTGTCTCCTCAGGCACGGGTTGCACTCCAGGTTCATCACTGGGTTCATCTTCTTCTTTGGGATTGCTTGTTGGTGTTTCTTTTGGTGGTGAGGAGGATGATGGTAGTTTTGGAAGATTAAGTATTCCATCATCCTCTGTGGATTGTCCCCATGTAGGAGTTTCATCAAATACAACATGCATGGATTCTTCTACAGTTTTAGTTTTCATGTTGTATATCCTATATGCTTTACTCCTAAGGGAATATCCTATGAATATACCTACATCAGCCTTTGGATCAAACTTACCCAGATTTACCTTTCCATTGTTGTGCACATAGCACTTTGATCCAAAGATTCTGAGGTGGCTGATGTTGGGCTTCCTCCCTTTGTACAGCTCGTAAGGAGTCTTGTCCAAGCCCTTGCGAACATAGGCTCTGTTAGAGATATAACAAGCAGTACTCATAGCGTCCGCCCAGAACACTTGAGAAACCTCTTTCTCATTGAGCATGCTTCTAGCCATCTCTGTCAGAACCCTGTTCTTTCTCTCGACAACTCCATTCTGTTGGGGAGTCCTAGGAGCTGAGAAGTTGTGTTCTATGCCATTTTGTTCACATAGCTCAGAGAAGCTATGGTTCTCAAATTCTCCTCCATGGTCTGTCCTTATGGCTGTGATTTTGAGCTCTCTCTCATTCTGCACTTTCTTAGCCAGGACAACAAAAGCATCAAAAGCATCTTGCTTAGAGGCAAGAAACATAGTCCAAGTGAACCTTGAATAGTCATCCACCACCACTAGAGCATATAGGTTTCCACCCAAGCTCTTCACTCTCGCTGGCCCAACTAAATCCATATGGATTAGTTCCAAGGGCCTGCTGGTGGAGACTCTCTTCTTGGTTTTGAACGAGGACTTTGTTTGCTTCCCTCGTTGGCAGGATTCACAAATAAAATCATGCTTTACTTTAAAAGTTGGAATACCTATGGCTAGCTCCTTTTTAATTAGCATATCAAGTTGAGTAAAGTTAACATGAGCTAATCTCTTATGCCAAAGCCAACTGTTCTCATCACTAGATATTAAACATTGATCTTCCAATTGTTGACATAAGTCTAGTGTATATAGGTTTCCATTTCTGTTTGCCTTAAGTTTGCATTTTAAATTGGCCTTGTCTAAATTCAGATCCTGCTTATCAACTATTATGCACTCATTTGAATCAAAAATTACCCAATTTCCTTTGTCAGTGCTCTGGCTTACGCTCAGCAGGTTGTGACAGAGACCGTCCACTAGATAGACGTCTTTGACTGGCCCGACTTCTCCAACTCCAGTGATCTTACTACATTGATTTCCTCCAAAGGTCACTGTGGCTCCATCCTTGATCACCAGAGATTTGAACTTGTCTCTGTCTCCAGTCATATGTCTCGAGCATCCGCTATCGATGTACCATTTTCTGTTCTTGGATGCCTTGAGACACACCTGAAATAATTAAGCAAGCTTAGGTACCCAACCTCTCTTGGATCCTCTGTCATTAGTTTTCAGTGCCCTTGGTCTAGTGTTGGCCTTAACCTTGGGCTTATGATCATTTGGAGCCTCTGACCTAGTGCTGGCTCTAGGCTCTTGGGTTTTCCCTGTGGAATGGTTCCAGGCTTGGGATCCTTGTCCTCTCTTGGTTTCCTTTGCAGGTGGAGGATCCTTTGTAGCCTTGGTTCCTTTAGGGACCCATTTGTAAGAGCTACTTGCTCCATGCTTCTTGGCATTACAGGTGGACGTGGAGTGTCCTTTCCTGTTGCAGTAGTTACAGAAGCTGAAGGGTGAGGAACTATGACTAGTGGCTTTATGGAAGAACTTTAAGTAGGGCTTTACTTTTGGTTCTACCCACTTTTTCCCTCTAGGAGTATATCCTAAGCCAGTCCTATCCCTATATGCCCTTTGATTCATTAAAATTATATTTAACATTTCTGAACCATTTGTAAACTTCTGCAGGGCATTTTGCAGCTTGTCTTTCTCAGCTGAGATTTTGCTGCAATTAGGACAGCTCTCAAGTGTTGGGGCGTTGGGTTCTACTTGGGGAGAACCCTGGCCATCCACTACCGGAAGCTTTCTAGCTTCCGCTAGTTCTTCACTTAGTGAGTCCACCTTGGACTCAAGTGATTCCTTTTTAGTTTTCAACACTTTATAGGCTTTACATAGTCTAGAGAATTCTTCATGAACCTCATTGTAAGCCTCTTGTAGTTCAGAAAGAGTTACCTCATGATCTTCGTTTGTGAGGTCAAGATCTGAAGATGCTTCCTCATCATCTTCTCTAGCTACCAGGCAGAGGTTGGCAACTTCTTCTTCATCACTTGCTTCGTCATCTGAGCTATTCACCCAAATGGAGGAGACGAAGGCCTTTCTTTTGTCTTTGCCTTTTGACCTCTGCAGGCTGGGACACTCAGCCTTGAAGTGACCAGGCTTCTTGCATTCAAAGCACACATGGACCTTTTCCTTCTTGTGTCCCTTCTTCTGGCTGGAGTCACCTCTCTGATAGCCTCCTTTCTTTCTGAAGAACTTTCTGAATTTCCTCACCATCATTGTCATCTCCTCATCATCCATTTCTTCCTCATCATCCTCATCATCATCATTGATCTCCTTGCTGGGAGCAACAAGGGCAAGGTTCTTGTTCTTGAATGAGGCTTGAGGAGCTCTCATAGCCAGCAAGGTAGGTTCGTATTCAGCAAGAGAGCCAAATAGTGCGGTGATGGAGCTGGTTGATTCTCCTTGCACTTCCTGCAAGATAGTTACTTTGGTGATCCAGTCACCCTTCAAGATCTTTAGGATCTTGCTTACTTGCTCTCTTTCAGGAATATCCTTACCCAGCGAGGCCAAATTGTTGATGAGATGGGTGAACCTGAGCTCCAGCTTTCTGATAGGCTCAGTGGGACTTAACATGGCGAACTTGTGAAATTCTTCCACCAGCATCTCAACGCGTCTTGCTTTTACTCCCCTGGTTCCAGAGTGAGCAGCCTCAAGAGCCTCCCACATATCTTTAGCATTTTTGTGGTGGCTGATCCTGTGAAACTCTTTGGGGCTGAGAGCACACTGGATGTAGTGCATGGCCCTATGGTTCAGTTGGACTAGAGCATAGTCCTCAGGAGTGTATCTGGCTCTCACCTTAGCAAATCCATCCTCATCTAAGGGAGTTTGATCCCCACGTTCGATTACGTCCCAGAGTCTAATGTCACTTGACTTGATATAAGTCTCCATTCTAAACTTCCAGAATGGATAGTTGTACCCATCGAAGCCTGGGGGCTTGTTAGGTTGAACAGAGACATCTGGTAGAGAATAGTCTGTATCCATTACTGGATCTTTGCTTTCTGGATTCGTTGGAATCGAGTGAGAAAGACCCGCTCTGATACCAAATGAAAGTAATGGATGCACAAGAGGGGGGGTGAATTGTGCTTCAAAAATAAATGCTCAAATAAAACAACACAAGAGTTATACTGGTTCGGTCTACCTGACCTACGTCCAGTCCTCAACCACCCAGGCCGAGTTTCACTATATCTCAGGTTTTAAATCGGGTTCACCTGAAACCTTACAACCGCAAGTTTTGCACGGGATCACTTGCAACCTTACTACAAGTTTTACACAGGCTCACTTGTAACCTTTCTAACTAGCTCCCCCTCACACCAAGCAAGGGGTTAACCTTTACACTTAAAGGATTTTTGACTAAGTTCTCTCAAAGAACAGATGGTGTTACACACTTAAGTACAATCAATGCTCTTATAACAAGAAGAGACTTAACAACAAAGAGTACAGAATATGTAGATGAAAATGATCACTCGATGTGTTAAATGCTCTTTACTTTTCTGGGCAGCTTTGAATGCTTGAAGGTGTTCTTAGTTTCTCGCTTTAACTTCTCTCAAGAATATTCAAAGATAATTGATTGCTTCATAAATGAAGTTGAGCTCCCTTATATAGTCTTCAAACATTTTGAACTCTTGGTAGGTGGGCTAGCCGTTTGAATATGGCCGTTTTTCCCATGTTACCGTTTGCCCAATAAATGCTTCATCAATGCATAACAGGGTTGACTTGCTTTATCTCTGAAAAGTAGTCCTGACATCTCTGCTCTGACATAAGCATTCTGACACTGCGTCTCTGAACGTTCTGACATTCTGATTGCTTGCGGAAGCAAAATCACATCCGGAAGCAACCTTACTTAGTGTGCTGCACTTGAACGTTAGTTTAGCAATATAAGCACATAGTCACATGCAGTGGGTGTTCTTTTAGTCTATGATGTATCCGGAAGCACTTCTACATCCGGAAGTAAAACCACTGGATGAAGGATTTTGTTCACTATTACTCACTCTCGCTCAGTGTCCTTCAATCCAACAGTCAGCGCTAGTCACTAAGCTATCGAAAGCACTTTCACTTGACGTGGTAAACTCACTGACGCTTAGGGTTATATCTATTCTATCAGTCTGCGCCAGTCACTAAGCTATCGGAAGCACTTTCACTTGACGTGGCTTATGTTCACTGACGCTTGGGGTTATTCTATTCTATCAGCCTGCGCCAGTCTAAATCTAACAGGAAGCAATTTCACTTCCGGTTGAATCATAGCTTAGTCTTAAGGTTTTGTGTACCTAATGCTCATGGACTAAGTTAATTCCTTAGTGAGTTACTCGCTGCCGCTGGGGGATGAACCATTCATCCGCGTGCGCAAGTCCTAGTCTATCCGGAAGTAAATCCACATCCGGTTGCACTTTTACTTGGGATTCTATGTTTACCTATTGCTTTCTAAGTACTTGGCCTATTCTTTCATATTTTAGTCTTCATCAAAACTTAAGATTCTAACACGTTCAACAAGCTCACCAAGATTTTGAAGGATTCTCTCCATTCAAATTATATTACCTCATGTTCTTATGTTCTTAATATAAATGTAATCTCATAAAAATTGTACTACAAACTTAAATCAAAGATTGAAAATAATACCCACAAAAAAGGCATCGTTTGCTTGACAAGAATTGGGAAAATGGAATTGGAATTAGAAATGCAAAATGATAATTTACATATGTCTCAGACCTACAAGCTTTTTCTCTCTATCTCACACTTTTCCTGATGAGCCCCACAAACTTTACATTCCATCATTACCTCTACTTTCCATCTTTTACCTCTTACACTCATTTCCATTTGCATTTTCATCATCTCAATTCCATCCATCCAAACTGACCCAAACTATCCACAAAGATGAGAGTTATCGTCAATTCGATAGTAAGACACAAACTAAAGCAATGTCCTTATACAATACCCCCTCTCTGTTCCTAAATATAAAATTATTTTTAAATTTCAATTTGTTTCTAAATATATGTAATTTTCTAATTTTTCCCAAATAAACCCTAATAGTAATTATCTATAATAAACAGGAGAGGTAGAGTGAGAATAAATGTATATGGTTAGGGTAAATTAGTAATATCATGTACTAATAACTAACTTAACTACCACATTTAATCTAATTAAAATAGAAAAGTGATCTTATATTTAATAACAGAGGGAGTATTACAAGTTGTATTCTTAAAACAAATATTTTTTGCGATAAAAATTTTATGGGACTATTTTATTTAGGTCCCAAATAAGAGACTTAATTTTAAAAAAGTCTCATGGAGTTGTTAATGACTACCATTAACAACATCTGCAGTTGCCTTCATTAACAAGTGGTAACAACTCCTTGAGACACTACAAAAAAAACGGCGCTTTCCGGCACAATCATTCCGACGATTTCCATCGAAACGCCGCTAACATTATGCATTCCGGCGTTTGCTCGAAAACGCCAAAACGAAACGCCGTTAAAATTGGCGCGCACTTCCCGCCTTTTTCCCGCGTTTCCATACCGGCGTTTTGACAGAACCAAAACGCCAGTATGTATACTTTATTAAAAAAAGGCGACTTTTATTTTTTTCTTTTTTTTCTAGAAAATAACACATATTGGCGTTTTGCAAAACGCCGATATGTGATTTATTATATTTAAATCGCATATCGGCGTTTACACAAAACGCCATTACGAGATTAAAATATAATTAATAAATAACACATTGGCGGTTTGCAAAAACGCCGATAAGTTATTTATTATTTTTTAATTGCACATTTGCGTTTTGCAAAACGCCAATGTGCTCAGAGGCGAGTGTCAAAACGCCGGAATGTGCCCCTCAAAACGCCGAAAAGCGAAGCTCTATATATACTTCGACGGAATTCATTTTGGCGTTTTTAAAAAGTGAAAGAAGGGTCCCACCAAATTTCTCTCTGTGTTTTCATATCAGTTCTATTATATATATTCCTTCTCCGATAGATATGTCTCGTCGTGACGGTAAAGCTCCCATTGACGAGGCAGAGCAGCAACGATTGCGCGACGAAGAAGAAGCCAAGCGTATAGAAGCTCGCCGATTAGAGATAGAGCAGCGGTCTAATCCTCCGGAGGTGTTACAGTACGCCAGCCCCCCCTTCCT
Source organism: Mimosa pudica (assembly GCA_029929735.1). Classification (NCBI taxonomy): domain Eukaryota; kingdom Viridiplantae; phylum Streptophyta; class Magnoliopsida; order Fabales; family Fabaceae; genus Mimosa; species Mimosa pudica. Next base: position 4,313,665 of record JAKELP010000017.1, on the reverse strand, counting down.
AACGTACCGTGGACTCCTTTCGGCCTAAGCGGTGACCCAGAAGTCTCGCAGGACGACCTCTGGAGAGATCTTGGGAGGGACGTCGACATCAACTACGACGACATGCATCACATTATAAATAAAGATAGGCAGGAGAGGGAGGAGAGCACCAGCGAAGACAATGCTGGTGCCGGTGGCGAGGAGGACATCCCGGTGCCAGAAATTCTGATTAAACTGCGGTGAGGGAGGAGGTCCTCTTCTGGGACTGGCCAGTTGGTGAATGTCAGAGGTAAATTTGATATTAATTAATAGCTACAAATTTAATTTCTACTATATATATATATATATATATATATATATATATATATATATATATATATATATATATATTATCTAATATATTTTCTTGCCTGCAGATACGAATGACATTGTCACCACGAGGAGGCTGATGGCGAAGCAGACGCATGTGCTTCCGCTGAATGAGAAGGTTGAGCTGCCATATTTTGACACCATCGGGCAGCCAACCAAGGACTCTACCATCCTATTTCACTGCCATTGCCGCCTGCTCGGCAAGGACTTTCGGTGCTTCCCGATCGACCCGACCAGCTGGAGGAGAGTGCCGGATACCCGGAAGAGGAGGCTTGGGAGATTATAAGGGTAATACGTATTTCAAAATATATAATTACTTGAAATATATATTTTTATTATATTTTTTCAATATGAACAAAATTCCTTTTGCAGAGTAAGTGGTGGGTCCCCGACAACGCGAGACTGAAGAAATTCACGAAATCGATGATCGGGGATGAGTAGAAGGATGAAAGAAACAAGCTATACAAGCTGAAGTCCGGGGTGGGGACTAAGTCTAGGGCGGAGGTGGAGGCAGATGTGCTCGACGGAGTCGACTCTGCACAGTGAAGGAGGTACATAAGCTGGAGGATGGGCGACCTTGGGAAGACCAGGGAAAAGCGCGGTCAGGCCGCTCGGGCACAGCAAGAGGTTTCTCACTCGATTGGGAGCGTACCGATGATCGTCGGCTATAACGAGATGGTATTTAACTATTCACTACTCTTTCTGTCTAATAATTTACGTTATAATACTGATTATAGTTTGACGTTTCAAATATTTCAGGTGGAGGAGCCCAAGGCGAAAGGCATCACGACGGGCGTCTACCGAGACTTCATCGTTAAGGCGCGCACCCGCAGGGACAGGAGACCTTTATCCCGGAAGGCTGCTGAGGAGATCAAGAATGTTGTTCAGGCACAGACGGATATCGAGGCCAGGGGGACCCCCGAGTCTCAGTAGGGGGAGAGCATGAGCCCCTTTGCCGAGGTCGCTGCTATCCCCGCGCAGCTCGGGACTCAGGATCGTGCGGGGCGCATTCCAGGTCTTGCCTTTGGAGCCAGACCTACTCAGCTCTACCCTCCTTCCGGAAGCCGTGGGAGCAAGGCCTACTCAGTTTCATCCTCTGGGGCGAGTCAATCATATGAGGCCCGTTAGCAAGAGGAGAGGATGCGGGCGTGCAAGCGAGAGGTTGAAGAGCGAGAAGCCCGGCTGAAGGCAGAAGAGGAGAGGCTGGCGCACGAGCATGAAGCCCGGCTGAAGGCAACAGAGGAGAGGCTGGCACGCGGGCATGAAGCCCGGCTGAAGGCAGATGAGGAGAGGCTGATGCGCGAGCGTATAGCCTGACGGCAGGAGAATGAGCGAGAGGCCTCTTATTTGCGCGCGGAGTTCATTCGCCAGCAAGAGGAGTTCTTTACGTCGCAGTAGAAGAGATGGAAGCAATGGGAGCAAGCCTCCTCATCACGACATCGTCGCCAACGCCGACGCTATCCACTATCCACCGACGAGGAAGAGGATGAGGATTGAGTAGATTAGGTTTTTTATTTGTTTGGACTTTTTAATTTTATTGTACTTTTATTTTGATTGTACTCTTATATTTTTATTGTACTTTTTTAAATTTCTGTATATACAATTTTATTGTTCAGTTTGTTTAATTACTAATTAAATGTTAAAAGAAAATTGAACTAAATTAATTAAAATAGTTATTAATTAATGAAAACAGTAAAATACAACAACGTACGATTAGATATACAATTATCGTTTCATTCGTCACCATCTTCACGCTCTCTAATGATCGGTATTGGTTCATCCCCTTCCGGGATCAGATATTCCAAATTATTAGGAGCAATCAGTTGAGTTGTCTCAATTGTCGCGTCATAATCCTCGTCGCCCATATCGTACACATCGCGAGGTTTCACCTGAATCACCATGTGTCAATCTTTGTTTTTAGGATCAGGAACATAATAAACCTGTTGCGCTTCGTCAGCAACGATGTATGGCTCGACGTCAGGTAATGCCCAAGTCTTATGGGCCACCGGCGGCGGCCTCCGCTGCGCCGGCCTTCCACCGAGGCTAGGGGCCTCTTCATCCGGCGCAGGCGGGTCCTTGCCAAATTCACATTGCACATCACAGATCTGCTCAAAGATCTCAAATCCAGACAGTCGTCGAGGGGGATCTCTGATAAACGTGGCTGTCACCCAAGAGGGGGGGGTGAATTGGGTGAGGGAATAAATTAAATCTTTTGAATCTTGTTTTCGAAAGACTGCTTGTGCTTGGTGATAATATTTACGAAGTAGTGATATGCACAAGTCAGTATGTTATGTGATGCAAAATAGAATGTTTGAATGTAAATTTATGCACACATAAATTTATCCTGGTTCGGTCACCCAGACCTACATCCAGTCCCCAGGCTCCACCTGAGATTTTCAATCCACTATTCTTGTTTAAACCGGGCACAAGAGAAGCCTTTACACTTTAGGTTTTACGAGCACGGGTTCACCTAACAACCCACAGGTTTTACACCGGGTTCACCTGCAAACCTTACAAATGCAAGTTTTACGGGCTAACTTGCAACCTATGGAGATTTAGACAACCTCTAAATGCTCCCCCTTACAAATTGTAAGTTTACACTATGTTCACTCTATGAACTGATTGTGCTAAACACTTAAGCTCAAAACTAACTCTCTCTAAGAGTGGATGATGTTACTCACTTAAGTACAATAAAATTACTCTCTGAAAAATATCACAAATCTGGATCTGAGAGTAGTAGAAGATGTGTAGAATGAAGAGTATGATATATCAGATACTTTGTTCTGTTCTCTCTTTTTCTTCCATATATTCTCTTCTGAATGAATGTCTCTTTTATACTCGGCTTCATAGGCTTCTGTGGCAGGTTGAATATGAACGTTTGAATAAAGCCGTTAATCCTATGTTACCGTTGAGAAGTGCATCTTCATTAATGTTTAGCAGGGTTGACTTGCTTTATCTCTGAAAAGTAGTCCTGACACCTCTGCTCTGACAAAAGCATTCTGACACTGCATCTCTTTGAACGTTCAGACATTCTGATTGCTTGCGGAAGCAACTTCTCATCCGGAAGCAACCTTACTGAGTGTGCTGCACTTGAACGTTAGTTTAGCAATATAATCATATAGTCTCATGCAGTGGGTGATCCCTAAATCTAAGAAGTATCCGGAAGCACTTCTACATCCGGAAGTAAATTCACTTGATGAGGGATTTAGTTCACCATGACTTGCTCTCGCTTAGTCTATTTCATTCCACCACTCAGCGCTAGTCACTGAGCTATCGGAAGCACTTTTACTTGACGTGGTGAATTCACTGACGCTTAGGGTGAAATCTATTCTATCAGTCTGCGCCAGTCAAGATCTAACAGGAAGCAACTTTACTTGATGTTGCATTTCCGCTGACGCTCGGGGTTATATCTAGTCTATCAACCTGCGCCAGTCTAAATCTAATAGGAAGTGCTTTCACTTGGCGAAGTAGACTTACTGACGCTTGGGGTAATAACTATTCTATTGCTCTGCGCCAGTCTAAGTCTAACAGGAAGCGCTTTCACTTGGGGAAGTAGACTTACTGACGCTTGGTGTAATATCTATTCTGTCGCTCTGCGCCAGTCTAATTCTAACAGGAAGCGCTTTCACTTGGGGAAGTAGACTCACTGTCGCTTGGAGTAATATCTATTCTATCGCTCTGCGCCAGTCTAAGTCTAACAGGAAGCAAACTCACTTCCGATTGAAACATAGCTTAGTCTTAAGGTTTTGTGTACCTAATTCTCATGGACTAAGTTATTTCCCAGTGATTTACTTGCTGATGCTGGGGGATGAAAACATTCATCCGCATGCGCAAGTCCTAATCTATCCGGAAGTAGATCTTCACCCGGAAGCACTCTTACTTGGGATCCTATGTTATCCTATTGCTTCCTAGGCACTTGGTTTAATCCTCTATATTTTAGTCTTCATCAAAACTTAAGATTCTAACATTCTCCCCCTTTTTGATGATGACAAACCTAGTTTTATCGATTAAGTTCCTAAGGAAGGATTATCAAGAGAATAAAAGCAATGGATAACAACAAGTAACTCAGACAAATATTATTGACAAGCAGAGGTTACAAGTCAGAGTTATGTAATCAAATAACATATACAAGTAAAGAATGTATACAAATAAATTTCACTAAGTATGAATGAAAATATGCATGAAAACAAAATCAACAAAAATATTTGGATTGGGGGTTAGAGTTTGTGTCTCTTTTTCTTTTCCCTCTCTTTCTGTCTCTCTTCATTTTCCTCACGCTCACTCTGGTTTATCTGGGCAATGATCTCTTGAAGCTCTTTTTCCTCTTTTTCCCTCCTGAGCCTTTCTGATTCAATGGACTCCTCGTATGCCCTTTTCATGTTCTCCACTTCTTCATACCCAGGGAAACCTGTAGCATCATCGAAGTAGGAGATCTCTCCATTGGGATAGTGGACAGCCCGGATTCTCACATTCCATACAGGGAAATTGGGGTCTTCCTCAACTTCCTGGACTTTCCGTTTCCCTTTCCCTTTGCTCTTCCTTTTGCTTTTGCTAATTGGAGGAGTGGGCATGGCACTTGCTCTTTCAGTATCGAGGCAAGCCATCTGACCAAAGGATAGCTTGTCAGTGAATCCATACTTCTCAAATTCTTCAGGAGTCATGTCTTCAATTTCCAATTTGACTTCCTTCAGAATTGGAACCGCTTGGACCACTGGATTTTCTTGCACAACCTGAGCAGATGAAGTTCCTTGCTCAGGTAGGTCAGATGGAGTCTCTTCCTCAGACTCATCAGATTCAGTGGTGGCAATTAACTTCCTGGCACGTTTCCTAGCAACGGCCTTCTTTCTGGGTGCACTGAATCTGGCTGCTGGCTCAGACGAGGGAGGAGGATCAGAAGATTGCTCAGATGAAGGGACCTCAGACTCTTGCCCAGAGGATGCAGGAACAGGCTTGGCTATCACAATGGGAGGATGGTTGGGTCTCTTCAGTCCCCACTTCATTATGATCTCCTCAACCATCTCTCTACTTGTTTTATTTGGAGGAGGCTCCGATGATGACTCAGATTGTGAGGATTGTTCATTCTGCCCATACACAACCATATCCCATTGTGGTCCTTGCTCAGCCGCTTTCTTCTGCTGCATGAACCGGACGACCTCTCCTCTTATAAGGCTCTCTGCACCACTCAGCCTCTGAGACTCATATGCACGACGCAGGGCGGCCGTGATATCTTCATCAATCCAGAGTGATGGCTGGCTGAGGGCATCCCTTGTGGCCATGCTTAGACGAAGAGTGGACATAACATTTCTCCCCCTTTTGTCATCATCAACAGGGGTGAGTGCCAGGGATGGAGTGGATGTGGAGGAGGATGGAGGTGGTTCAGGACCAAATTTCTTGGGAGGGGAGGGTGAGAGGGTAGAGGTGGAGGATGTGGGAGAAGATAGGTGTTCAGGAGTTTGACGAGGGTCGGGGAAGCAGCTGGTGGTGACAAGGATATCCCCATAAGGATGAGTGGAGGAGTATTCTTTGTAGTTGGCGGAGTCAGGGGTAAAGGGTAAATGGTCATCGGAGAGTGGTTGAAGGCGGGGATATTCGCCGTATGGTTGGCTGAGGGGGTGAATGGCTGTTTCAGATCCTATGCGTCTAGGGCTTTGATGGGTAGGGTTGGAGAAGCGGAGTGGAGAGCGTGTAGGGGCACCTGGTCGTGTGGGAATGGGTGAGGATGAGGATGAGGAAGGTGAGGATGAGAAGTTTCTAGGAGAATGGCGTGGAGAGTTGTGAGGTGAGTCTTGGGTTTGGTGGTCATGGGTAGGTGAAGGTTGGGATTGTTGGTCATTGTTGGGTGATGGTAGGGCTTGTTGGTCATTTTGTGGTGGAGGCTGAGGTTGTTGTTGAGGGTGGTTAGGAGGAGGAGGGTTTTGAGGAGGAGGAGGAGGAGGTGGTAAGTTACCTTGTGATGAAGGTTGGGGAATTTGTAGGTGCTGGAGGATGAGGTCTAATTTTGCATCCACCCTGGCAAGGTGATTCTCGAGTTGTCCTATTCTGTCCTCAAGCCGTTGGGTTCGCTCCCCTTGGTGGTGGAAGCCAGCTTCACATTCAACACGGAGAGGACCCACCAAGGAATCAGTCAGTCTCAACAGAAGCTCTTCCTTTATGTCCTCGGCAAAGGCCCTAACAGAAGCTGGAACCCTTGCACTACGGCTTGGCCCAGCATGTGAGTCAACTTCCTGATCTCCTGCTCCAGATGCAGAGGGAGCTGAAGTACCAGAAGCACTACTGGCTTGTGAGCGTGAGCGAGTGGGCTTAGGAGGCTTGAAATACTTGATCCCCATCCTTGCCACATTGGTTGCTCCCACAGGCCTACACTGGACATTCTCTTCTTCCACAGCAGATGTAGCCTTGATCAGATGCTTCTCAAGAAGGAAGGCAATGATGGTGGGATAGGGAAGATAACCTGACTTGTCATTGCTTAACCAGCGCTGAAGCTCTAGGCATATCAACTGCCCAGGGTTGAAAGGCTTGAGCGAGAGGAGTCTAGGGAACCAAGGGTTGTCCAGCAGTGTGAACTCGTTGAAGTTGCCTCCCTTATGAGTCATTATCCGGGAGTAGATGTAGTACAAGAGCCTGTTAGAATCAGACATCTTGGACACCTTTTTGCTGTTGGTGCCATACAACTCCTCGAGTTCCTCCTTGCTGTACTTGTGAGACTCAGGGTAGATCCATTGATTCATATCCTCTTCTGTGATTCCCATCATCTCATTCAAGGTTCTCCAAGTGAACCTGAAGGTTCTTCCTCTTACAGTGGCAGTGAAGGAGAGTTTGTGGACTTGCTCTTTCCCATCCACCTTCCTGTACTTAGCTCTGCCAGAGAGGGATTGGCAAAAGACTCGCAGGACATTGACGTTGTAGTCCTGGTTGATGCCCAGCCAAGGCATATACTTTTCCAAGTAAGGGCGTAAATGAGCAAACCCTAGTTCATTCAACTTGTCCAGATTGATGAACAGGCCATGGTTGAAGATGGGAATGGATGTCTCAAATTTGGCGGATACACTCTCCAGAGCCCCATCTCTATAAACTGTGAGATCATCTTCTTCCTCAACCCTCTGCCTCTTGGAGGAAGGCTCCTCAGAAAAATGAACCTTCTTCTTCTTTCCCTTTCCCTGAGCATCCCGCTCTTGTTCAGAACCCACTGCCTGTTCTATTCTACCAGAGGTTTCAGGCTGACCCTGAACGTCTTCACCCTGTCCTCGTGATTGCCCAGAACCTTCTTGGCGTTCATGAAGTTCTTCATGTTGTTCTTCATGGTGCCCAGATTTACCAGAATGCTTGTGAGTGGATTTCCCAGATTTCGATTTATGTTTCTTGGAAGAAGAGGTTTTCTGGATGACTGGGTTGGATTCATTCGTACCGGCCATTTTTTTGTATGAATGTTGTGTAAATAAAGATGAAATGCAAGAAGTGTGAAAAATAAGGAACACAATGGAGAAGATGAAAAGACTTTTCAGAGAAAATGATGCGAGTGAAAAAGATGTAGTAAAAATTGAAAATGGAAAATGACTTCTATTTATAGGTAAAACTTCTGAGGATAGAATGGGCATACTCTTTCAAATTTTCACACATTGGGTAACGTAAGTTTTTAAGTTGGAACGACACACCTGATGACACGTGTTGCTTCAGAGAAGGCACAGCGTTTCATAGAGGAAGTTGAAACGTTTTCTGAAGTGATGTGTCCCTTGATCTGACACTGGCGCTCTTGATCATATTGAATTATCATCCAGCGCTAGCAAAAGAGTATTCGGAAGTGATTTTGCTTCCGGTTGGACAGACGCTCCTGGTTGCCTTGAGTAGTCATTCAGCGTCAGCACGAGAGCATCCGGAAGTAGTTTTGCTTCCGATGGTACTTACTTAAGATTTAACTTTGAGTGACTCGTTGATGTTCTCTCTTGTGCATCCACAGCGATCAAGCTTTCATAACTAAAGCCATATTTGCGTCAAGTAGAGTTTGTTTGATCTTCTCAATTTCAGGAGCAGTAGCTCTCGGAGCCCAGTATGAACAACAACTCATTCAGATTTGATACATTGCTCTGATCAGGTATGATCATGAAAATTGTTGTTCCTTCGTACCTTCTTTCCTACAAAATAGCAAATGATTTCTCTTTCCCATTTTTCAGTCTCCAAACTTGGATCTGACTGGTCAGTTTGTAGGAAGTATGTGATTCTTATGCACTTAAGAATTATTCACTATGAATATAGCATTGCGAATCAACTATGACTATATGCACATGGCTTCTGATAATGATAGTCATAGATAGCATGTAGAGTATGAACATTGTGTGAAATATCTTATAAGCCATATCATGTTCATGCTTATGATGCTTAATGTAAAATCTCAATAAGTCCATCTTACATTTGCATAGGAGATTTTACTGTTGCATGCTTCAACCTTAAATAATCCCTTGCTTACCCAAGGAGATCTTTTATACTTATCCTTGGCCTGAAGCACTTTCTTAGGAGAGACAGGATTCGCAGGTTTTCTCCATGTGAGTTGAGACATCCTCTCTCTTTTGTCCTTCTCAGGATAGTTGAATGGAACTCTGTGATAGCTTATCCCTGAGACAAGGTCTTTGTTCCTTGTGGTAGCGCACTGCTTCTTATGATTGAACCAGGTAGTTGCAGTAGTGACATCACCACGAGTTCTCTTCTTTGGGACAAGAGGAACTCTTGATCTTTCCTGCACAGGTAAGGCACTAGAAGGGAGTTTTGGTACCCATTTGTACTTGGGTCCTACATAGTTAGCGCTGGACCTTACTTGTCCTTTGGGGATCCATATATATTTATTTCTCACATTTAAATTTCTCTTAAAATTGCATGTGTGAGAAATATGACCAGTTCTACCACAATAATGACAGATAATGGGATGATGTTCAGAATCAGATTTCTTATCACTATTATGGTGGTCAGTTTTCTTTTCAAAGACTCTATGTTTATTAACTTTTGAAATTTCAGGGTCTTTCGAAAAATCTTCTTTTATGAGTGGGACTTTGGACTCCTTGGTTGTAGAAGAAGGAATAAGTTCCTCAAGTTCCCTATTCCTTTTTCTTAAGCCTAGAATTTCTTTTGCAAGTTTACAGAATTCAACATGTAGCTCATTATACATATCTTGCAATTCAGAAGTTTCAAGTTTAGGTACCTCATTTTCTTCAGCTTCTGAATCTTCTAGGCGGAGATCCACTCTCTCTTTGCTGATACTAGCTTCTACTACATCACCATCCAGTAGCTCATCAACGGTGGATTCACAAGGAGCACATAGTGAGCTTTGGACAGCCTTAACATCAAGAAATTGGTTAGAAGCATACATAGTATCAAGAGTGTTCCAAATATCTATAGCCCTAGAGCAATGTTTAATTTTCTGGTAATCATTGTCAGATAAACTTTTGTGCAAAATTTGCATTGCTCTAAGGTTTAAGTAAAATAAGCTTTTGTCCTCTTCTGTCCAATTTACTTTTGGTTTGAAATCAGAGTCCTTTTCAAAAACATCCCACATTTTGAAATCAGTGGATAGTATAAAACTTTTCATCCTTCCCTTCCATAAGTAAAAATCAGCATTTTCTAACACGGGTGGGATTGTATGATCAAAACCTTCAAAACACATTTTGTAACCCAAATCAGCCTAGGTCTTTGCACTTGAGATCGTTGGATCCTTTAAACAAGTGACCTTGCTCTGATACCAAATGATAAACGTGGCTGTCACCCAAGAGGGGGGGGTGAATTGGGTGAGGGAATAAATTAAATCTTTTGAATCTTGTTTTCGAAAGACTGCTTGTGCTTGGTGATAATATTTACGAAGTAGTGATATGCACAAGTCAGTATGTTATGTGATGCAAAATAGAATGTTTGAATGTAAATTTATGCACACATAAATTTATCCTGGTTCGGTCACCCAGACCTACATCCAGTCCCCAGGCTCCACCTGAGATTTTCAATCCACTATTCTTGTTTAAACCGGGCACAAGAGAAGCCTTTACACTTTAGGTTTTACGAGCACGGGTTCACCTAACAACCCACAGGTTTTACACCGGGTTCACCTGCAAACCTTACAAATGCAAGTTTTACGGGCTAACTTGCAACCTATGGAGATTTAGACAACCTCTAAATGCTCCCCCTTACAAATTGTAAGTTTACACTATGTTCACTCTATGAACTGATTGTGCTAAACACTTAAGCTCAAAACTAACTCTCTCTAAGAGTGGATGATGTTACTCACTTAAGTACAATAAAATTACTCTCTGAAAAATATCACAAATCTGGATCTGAGAGTAGTAGAAGATGTGTAGAATGAAGAGTATGATATATCAGATACTTTGTTCTGTTCTCTCTTTTTCTTCCATATATTCTCTTCTGAATGAATGTCTCTTTTATACTCGGCTTCATAGGCTTCTGTGACAGGTTGAATATGAACGTTTGAATAAAGCCGTTAATCCTATGTTACCGTTGAGAAGTGCATCTTCATTAATGTTTAGCAGGGTTGACTTGCTTTATCTCTGAAAAGTAGTCCTGACACCTCTGCTCTGACAAAAGCATTCTGACACTGCATCTCTTTGAACGTTCAGACATTCTGATTGCTTGCGGAAGCAACTTCTCATCCGGAAGCAACCTTACTGAGTGTGCTGCACTTGAACGTTAGTTTAGCAATATAATCATATAGTCTCATGCAGTGGGTGATCCCTAAATCTAAGAAGTATCCGGAAGCACTTCTACATCCGGAAGTAAATTCACTTGATGAGGGATTTAGTTCACCATGACTTGCTCTCGCTTAGTCTATTTCATTCCACCACTCAGCGCTAGTCACTGAGCTATCGGAAGCACTTTTACTTGACGTGGTGAATTCACTGACGCTTAGGGTGAAATCTATTCTATCAGTCTGCGCCAGTCAAGATCTAACAGGAAGCAACTTTACTTGATGTTGCATTTCCGCTGACGCTCGGGGTTATATCTAGTCTATCAACCTGCGCCAGTCTAAATCTAATAGGAAGTGCTTTCACTTGGCGAAGTAGACTTACTGACGCTTGGGGTAATAACTATTCTATTGCTCTGCGCCAGTCTAAGTCTAACAGGAAGCGCTTTCACTTGGGGAAGTAGACTTACTGACGCTTGGTGTAATATCTATTCTGTCGCTCTGCGCCAGTCTAATTCTAACAGGAAGCGCTTTCACTTGGGGAAGTAGACTCACTGTCGCTTGGAGTAATATCTATTCTATCGCTCTGCGCCAGTCTAAGTCTAACAGGAAGCAAACTCACTTCCGATTGAAACATAGCTTAGTCTTAAGGTTTTGTGTACCTAATTCTCATGGACTAAGTTATTTCCCAGTGATTTACTTGCTGATGCTGGGGGATGAAAACATTCATCCGCATGCGCAAGTCCTAATCTATCCGGAAGTAGATCTTCACCCGGAAGCACTCTTACTTGGGATCCTATGTTATCCTATTGCTTCCTAGGCACTTGGTTTAATCCTCTATATTTTAGTCTTCATCAAAACTTAAGATTCTAACAATCTCTACGTTCCTGTGCACCGTCGAAGTTCTTTTTATGCCGCCTGAACTGATGATCGGGTGGAAGGAACCGTCGATGACCCATGAAACATGACTTCCTGCCATGCGGCAGTCTATGGGCCACCTGGTCGAAGTTGCAGAAGGGACATGCCATCGCTGTATACGTATTCCAGTCAGATAACATGCCGAGTCCGAGGAAATCGCTAACAGTCCACATCACAGCGGCGCGTAGTGTGAACAACGTCTTACTTTCGGAGTCAAACGTCTCGACCCCATCGCTCTATAACTCGTTGAACTCCTGTATCAGCGGCTGAAGGTACACATCGATATCGTTTCCAGGAGATGTCGGCCCTGGAACAATTGTCGATAGAATGAACGAGATGGACTTCATGCACAACCACGGGGGGAGATTATATGGTATCAAAACAACTGGTCACACGCTGTAATGTTGGTTGAAAGAGCCGAATGAGTTGAAACCATCAGAAGCGAGACCTAGCCTGACATTTCTTGGGTCCGAGGCAAAATCGGGGAATGCGCCATCAAAAGCTTTCCACGCATCACCGTCTCGAGGATGCCTCATCTTGCCGTCTAGGTTAGCTTCTGTCGCATGCCTCCGCATTTGCTCAGCCATCTTCGGGGACATGAATAGTCTCTGAAGCCTTGGAAGGAGCGGAAAATATCTCATGCTCTTAATGGTCTGTCGTCTCTTCTTCTTATTAAGCCTGTCACCCTCCACCTTGTATCGGTCAGTGCCACATCGTCTGCATTTATCTAACACCACGTTAGGGCCCCAAAACGACATACAATCATACAGACACACATCGATTTTAATGTACTCTAACCTCATCTTTGTGATTGCTTTATTCGCTTCGTAAAATGATGACGGTAGCTCAGCTCCAATGTTATAAAAGGCGTCTGACAGCAGCTCAAACAAGTCCGACATAGTCTCATTAGACGCGCCACGTTTACACTTTATACTGTACAACTTGGTCAAAAACGACAGTTTAGAGTATCTTTCATTCCCTGTGCAAACACATCTTTTGTCATCGCACGTATATAATATACGTACTTCATCGGAGATAATAAGTCGCTTAAATAGTTATTAAAATAGATTAATCATTTATACATACCTGGGTACAACGGTTTGTCACCTTCCGTCATGAGCTCAAAGAAATCTCTAGCCACCTCAGTGCGTAAGTACTCCGCGACTGGTCCATCGACCACTCCATCCCCGTCGTCGCCTGCTTCCTGCAGACCAAATACTTCCCTCACAGTGTTGTTACCCGGATTAGTTGCATGGCCGCCTCCGTCGGCATCATCCTCACTGCCTTCGAGTTGCATTCGGCCAACGCAAGAACTCGAACCGACTTCTAGATCACCAGCGTTGTCGTGTAATCCATCCTCTCCATGAAACGCCCAAGTGAGATAATATCTGGGAAACTGCTTATCTAGACAATGAGCAACTACCTCCTCTCGAGTTTTCCATTTGTCGAACTTACACTTTTCACAAGGACACCGTATCTTACCTTGACAACTAGGGCGCATAAAAGCAAAATCCAAAAAATGATTCAACCCTACCAAGTATTGCGGAGATGATCTGGGTAAAGAGATCCACGATTTATCCAACAGTATTGCTTGTGCTATTTCACAACAAAATGACAGAAATATGAAAGAATGAGTGGTTTGAGAAAGATTGTGGCAACTGACTAATGCTCCACACTCATATTTATACCTTATGCATATGATTTTTCCACTTTTACGAAAGGTAGGTTGTTTGACGAGTTTTTTTAAAAAAAATAGGCGGACCGGCGTTTTGCAAAACGCCAATACGTGTTTTAACATTAAAATAATACATACCGGCGTTATAATCAAAACGCCAATACGTGTTAAATATTTAAATAACACATATCGGCATTTTGCAAAACGCCAATATGTGTTATTTTAATATTAAACATGTATTGGTGTTTTACAAAACGCCGGTACGGTTTGTTCTTATTAAAAAATATTAACCGGCGTTTAACTTGACACGCCGTTATGTACCACAGTTCCCTATAAATAGTTCCCCCTCCTTCAGCTAACTCGCTCATTTTCTCCAGTTCTCATCATTTTCTCTCATTCCTCTCTCTACTTCAATGTTGTTCTTGTTGTTTATTTTATGGTTGATTTTATGGTTGTTGTTGACATTTCTTTTGCAATGTTGTTATCTGTTTAATTTTATCTCCTAAATTATATTGATGTATCATGTTTTTCGAATTGTTATGTTTCTTATTGTATATAGTTCTATCTATTATTTTTATTGTCACCATGGTTGCTTATCTTTTGTTCATTTTTGACCATTTTCGTCCTACTTTTAAACAATCAGGACGAAAAATGTTTTTTTTAATTATGAAAAACGCGTACCGGCGTTTTGAGAAACGCCGGGTCGTATAATATTATTTAAATAACATGTCGGCGTTTTGGGTAAACGCCGATGTGAATAATATTAAATTAATTTACACATCGGCGTTTTCCAATGCGCCGAGGTGTTTTTTTTATGATTTTCACGTATCTTCACATACCTGCGTTTCTATACACGCCGGTATAAAAATAATATTTAAATAACATGCGAACCGGCGTTTTGGGTCTCGCCGGTTTGCAATAATATTTAAATAATATGCACACCGGCGTTTTGCTAAAACGCCGGTGTGCCAATATAATATTATTTTCCTGGTATTTGTTTCCGACATATATGTCTTTTGTCGGCGTTTTGCAAAACGCCGATGTGTAGCTTTCCCACATTGAATTTATCGGCGAGTTGCCAAAACGGCGTAGCGTCTTTTCGCCGATAAAAAACGCCGAAAAGAGGGGGAAAAACGCCGAAAAGAACCCATTTTTTGTAGTGAGACCTCTCTAAAATTAAGTCTCTTATATGGGACTTAGGTGCAATTATCCCAAATTTTATTATTAACTATATTTATGGTGAGATAATACGGAGGCACGAATGATAATCCATTCCTAATATATATAAAGTCCATAGAAGATGATTTTTTTCATTCTTCGCATGATATCGTAGTTGCATGAAAATACGGAAATCAAAGCAAAAGGTGTGAGTCGTATAAGAACCTTCTCAGTATAAAAGCAAAGGTTCTCTCAGTGTCACGTACCAATCCAGCTAAGCCATCTCTCACTCTCTCACTCTCTCTCTGTATGGGCGCGCGCGCGTGCTCGTGAAATAATCCATTTAACCTATAAAGAAAACCAACCCACATCCATAATCCTTTGAGTTTGAAGAGTGAACCAAAAAATACTTGCCTTAGCCCACCTAGTCTCTCTCACACACACACACACACACACACACACACACACACACACACACACACACACACACTCTCTCTCTCTCTCTCTCTCTCTCTCTCTCTCTCTCTCTCTCTCTCTCTCTCTCTCTCTTTCTATAAATATCTATCAATTTTCTCTTTCTTTTGTCTTCATATACGCAAACCACCTATCAAAACTTACCTACAACCATATCATCATGCAGTAATAATATATAGCACAAGGCTTCTCCTATGGCAATAAAGATTGACAATTTACACATGGGTCTTTGTTGTTCTTTCCTTTTGAGGTCACTCTTTGTGGTGGGGTTTGTGTGTCTTCTATTGCTTGGAAGCTTATTAGGAACTGGAGAAGGAAGAAGAATCCAACACAGAGATAATGATATTGGGAGATACAAGCCTAATAATTATATGAACAAGAACAACAAACGACAAGAGTTGGATTATTTCAACTATATGAGTAAAAGAAGAGTCCCAATTGGATCAGATCCTATTCATAACAGGTTACTCTTACTTTTCTTAGTATATATGGTGACGGTTTTTACTTATTTCTCAAACATTCGAATTTACCATGATTGGTGCTTCTACTTATTCTTTCAAATAGAGTTCAACACTCGATCGTCAGGTATATATCTAGTATAATAAGGTTGTTGTTGTCATTTTTTTTATTTGTAAGTTGTTTTTATATCTGGTTTAGTTTAGTAGTTCTTTCTTGCTATCTTTGATAAACTCTGGTTTTACTTTTAGAGTTGAAACAAGTTGATGTTTGCACGCACGCATACACACACAAAATATATTATATTCGGTGTTTCAGTTACAGCAAAATTCAATATTTATTTATCAAATCTCATTCATTTATCTTGGTATTGATTTTTGTTTGGATGAAATAATAATAATAATAATAATAATAATAATAATAATAATAATAATAATAATAATAATAGTGTTTGTAAAGTGTAAACTATGCCTCATGGAGAAGCCAGATTCGTATCATTTTCTAGTTTCTCAATCCAAATAAAGAGGAAAAGCAAGATATATATATAAGAGTGTTTATGCTTTAACTGTTGCATTGAGTTTTTTCTTTAAGTACTTTAAGAGGCTTAGCCCATTAAAGAAAATAATGATAAAGTATGGCTAACCACTTTATTCTATAAAAATATTGATTAATATAATATGAACAAGTATTTAATGTTGTTTATCGCTACATATGGTTTGCTATCTGCATTTCATGAACCTTCCGAAACCTTTTTGTCCTACTTCTCTTTCCCTTGATACTCTCTTAAATCACTTTTATGACACGATACACACACACACACATAGTTAATTATGAAACTATTTCTTAAAATTAGAAAATTCTATTTATCTTTAAGACATTATTGAATTTTCTTTATAAAAACATTATTTGAAAATTGTATTCATCAGGAGGGCAGGAAATTCAGGTCGACCGCCAGGTGAAGACTAGCTAGAAGTGTTCTATGGGAATATGACAAAAGCTTCAACAACCTTGGAGAGAATTGAAGGTGACAAGCTTTTTGTCTCATGAAAATTATATATTCACATCAAGAGTAGTTGATGAGCAACGAACTGATCAAGAAGAAAAGTTAAAAGATCAGAGGAGGACGAAGAAGGCATATCTGATCTCAAAAATAGTAAACTTGAAAGAATTCAAAGAGAGACTATTAAGTTTCTGGAGAAACTTCAATTTAGCGATTGATGAGCACGTATGTATGTATATATATGAACTTTTTTTGTTTTGAAAAGATCTTGTTCTTAAAGCTTTCATAGGTAAAGGTTAGCTATATATTGACTGACATCTCTGCACATGACAAAATAAAAATTATAAATATGATTCGAAACTTAAAGAAAAAGCCTGGAAGGAATCAATGAGTTTCAAATTATTGCATGTTAAGAAAAAAAGGAACATAACTATAAAATTTTAAAATAAATCCAAAAAAGTACACGAACTCAAGAATAGAGCAAGGTACAGTAGAAATAACAACCATACGCCAATAGCCTGTTGCCTACTTGCATGAGATGAAAGCTATCTTATAAATAGAAAATCGTGAATTCAACCCTACTTACAGTCTAAAAGTATTAGTATTTGGCCCTCTAATTAAATAATAATAATATTAATAGTAGTAGTAATGCATGCACGCTTGCTTTTAAAAGGACTCTGTATCATCAAGTTCAAGTCTCTATGATACAATAAAAGGAGCAGCATTTGGCTTTTCTTTATGTGTTCAGTGTGGTATTATGGAATTTGGTTCTTTATTGTTAATTGTAATCAAAGAATAGGAATGAGTTGGTAATAAAGAGAATTCCACCATTTCAAAAGGTGGCGGTGTTATTGAAGCACCTGTAAAAGAAGGATGCTTGCACCTTGTGTAAGTCTTTTTCACTGGATTCCATTTTATGGGTGTGGTGAATTATTGGTCTTTTGGTCCAATTCCCAAGTTGTTAATACTGTATCACATTCTTTATTTTTTATTACAAGAGTGTATCACATTCTAATATTATCTCTTCACAATCCAAAATAATAATGCGTGAAAATAAAATAATATAGAAATGCTAAATATTAATAATTGTTTTCCGAAAAAAAACTTAATTAATGTGAATTGGACTTTAAAAACCCATCAAAGTCATGGAAATTAGCATCTTAACTCATATAGCATTTACAGGGTTAGGAGGTGTGAGATCATCGTTATGATGGATTTGTCCAAATAATAATATTTAAAATTTGGGATAAGGTGCAAAAATAACCATGTAATTGTGGTCAATGTGCAAAAACGCCAATGTGATTTTTTGGAACAAAAGTAACCGTAACATTTCAAAATAGGGGAAAAAGTACCCATAACATTTCAAAAGATGGGCAAAATAATGAGTACTTTTGCCCATGTTTTGAAATGTTATGGTTACTTTTGCTCGAAAAAAATCACATGGGTATGTTTGCACCTTAACCATAATTACATGGGTATTTTTGCTCTTTAGCCCTTAAAATTTTCTATGTAAAATCTATTTAAAAATTAAATTTTAAATTTACAATATCACAAAAAATCATTTATGACAAATCTATGATTTGTATAGTTTTTACATGCCTAAAATGAGGTTTTTAACATACTTAAAATGCAATATTGTTTCTTAAAACCTTCCTATTTTTATTTAGATTTGATAAATATTTTGAGTATATTTTGGTTCTTAATTTTTGTTGTAGCAAAGCAACCCATGTGAAGCAAGGACTAGCCCACTCATGTGTTTGGTCTTTGGAAGATTAAGCAGGGAATAAAAAAGAAAAAAAAGCAAAAAACAAGGAAAGAGAGGACTGAACAAACAAAAAGTAAAAAACAACGAAAAAGGGGACCAAAAAGCAAAAAGTAAGGAAAGAAGGGACTAAAAAGAAAAACACACACAACAAAAACCCTAATCATTATCAACCACCTCTCTATCTTCTATCATATCCACATCCATCCTCTTCATCTATCTCCAGCTCTTCCATTTTCCTTCACTCCATTTCCATTTTCTCTTCCATTCTCCACTTTTTTCACTTCTTCATGAATAAATTAGTCTCTCCATTAATCTTGGGAGTGGAAGAAGATGGTTTGATTTTTGGATTCTTCAAAGGGAAGTTCTTTATTCTCCATTCTCTTCCTTTCTATGTATTTCAAATTATCTAAGATCCTAGAAATTGATTTATGTAATAGGTTTTGTATTTCATTTATATTTTTTATGAGAATGGCAAAACAAAGACTTATGTTATTTATGTTATTTTCCATCTTGCTAGACACTTGACATTCTGTTATTTCAGCTTTGAGTTTAATTAAATTTATGGATTCATGATTTAATTCTTCTCTTTGTGGATAACTTTTGCTAATTTAAGGTGGCTTAGTTAGTAGATTCTTAGTGTCAATGTGTTTGCATGGATGAAATAGTATTATAATTAATTAGTTCAAGTGTTAGAACATTAGACATTAACTATTGTTAGCTTTGATTTATCATTTGGGTGACCATTAAGAAATTAAAATTTCAAGATAAATTTAGAGCAATAAAAGGGTTGCCCAAATTGTAGATTTAAAGTCTCTCGCAATTTAATTATTTATTGAAATTAGCAAACTGAACTTATTGATCGCTTGTCACTGGCCATCAACTTGTTAGTTGTCATTGGTTAAGATTCTACCAATGAATTAGAATTAGTAAGTTAATCTTGTTGCAATTCGTGATTTTGGTAGTAGGATTAATAATTCTTTGCAAACAATATTAGAACTAAGAAGATTAACAACGTGTTAGAATCTTAAGTTTTGATGAAGACTAAAATATAAAAGATTAGACCAAGTGCTTAGGAAGCAATAGGATAACATAGGATCCCAAGTAAGAGTGCAACCGGATGTGGATTTACTTCCGGATAGTCTAGAACTCGCGCACGCGGATGAATGATTTATCCCCCAGCGGCAGCGAATAACTCACTAGGGAATTAACTTAGTCCATGAGCATTAGGTACACAAAACCTTAAGACTAAGCTATGTTTCAACCGGAAGTGAAATTGCTTCCTGTTAGATTTAGACTGGCGCAGATTGATAAAATAGATATAACCCCAAGCGTCAGTAAAAATGCAACGTCAAGTGAAATTGCTTCCTGTTAGATTTTGACTGGCGCAGACTGATAGAATAGAATAACCCCAAGCGTCAGTGAATCAGCCTCATCAAGTGAAATTGCTTCCTGTTAGATTTAGACTGGCACAGGCTGATAGAAGAGATGTAACCCTAAGCGTCAGTGAGTTCACCACGTCAAGTGAAAGTGCTTCCGATAGCTTAGTGACTAGCGCTGACTGTTGGATTAAGGGACACTGAGCGAGAGTGAGTAATAGTGAACAAAATCCTTCATCCAGTAGTTTTACTTTCGGATGTAGAAGTGCTTCCGGATGCATCATAGACTAGGAGAACACCCACTGCATGTGACTATGTGCTTATATTGCTAAACTAACGTTCAAGTGCAGCACACTAAGTAAGGTTGCTTCCGGATGAGAATTTGCTTCCGCAAGCAATCAGAATATCAGAACGTTCAGAGAAGCAGTGTCAGAATGCTTTTGTCAGAGCAGAGGTGTCAGGACTACTTTTCAGAGATAAAGCAAGTCAACCCTGCTATGCATTGATGAAGCATTTAATGGGCAAACGGTAACATGGGGAAAACGGCCATATTCAAACGGCTAGCCCACCTACCAAGAGTTCAAAATGGTTGAAGACTATATAAGGGAGCTCAACTTCATTTATGAAGCAATTAATTATCTTTGAATATTCTTGAGAGAAGTTAGAGCGAGAAACTAAGAACATCTTCAAGCATTCAAAGCTGCCCAGAAAAGCGAAGAGCATTTAACACTTTGAGTGATCTTTTCATCTACTTATTCTGTACTCATAGTAGTTAAGTCTCTTTCTGTTATAAGAGCATTTATTGTACTTAAGTGTGTAACACCATCCGTTCTTTGAGAGAACTTAGTCAGAAAAATCCTTTAAGTGTAAAGGTTAACCCCTTGCTTGGTGTGAGGGGGAGCTAGTTAGAAAGGTTACAAGTGAGCCTGTGTAAAACTTGTTGTAAGGTTGCAAGTGATCCCGTGCAAAACTTGCGGTTGTAAGGTTTCAGGTGAACCCGATTTAAAACCTGAGATATAGTGGAACTCTCGGCCTGGGTGGTTGAGGACTGGACGTAGGTCAGGTAGACCGAACCAGTATATCCCTTGTGTTGTTTTATTTGAGCATTTATTTTTGAAGCACAATTCACCCCCCTCTTGTGCATCCATTACGTTCATTTGGTATCAGAGCCAGGTCTTTCTCACTCGATTCCAACGAATCAGAAGGCAAAGATCCAGTAATGGACACAGACTATTCTCTACCAGATGTCTCCGTTCAACCCAACAAGCCCCCAGGCTTCGATGGATACAACTATTCATTCTGGAAGTTCAGAATGGAGACTTATATCAAGTCAAGTGATATCAGACTCTGGGACGTAATAGAACGAGGGGATCAAACTCCGCTAGATGAGGATGGATTTGCAAAAGTGCGAGCCAGATACACTCCTGAGGACTATGCCCTAGTCCAAATGAACCATCGAGCCATGCACTACATCCAGTGTGCTCTCAGCCCCAAAGAGTATCACAGGATCAGCCACCACAAAAATGCAAAAGATATGTGGGAAGCTCTTGAGGCTGCACACTCTGGAACCAGGGGAGTAAAAGCGAGACGTGTTGAAATGCTGGTGGAAGAATTTCACAAATTCGCCATGCTGAGTCCCACCGAGCCTATCAGAGAGCTGGAGCTCAGGTTCACCCATCTCATCAACAATTTGGCCTCGCTGGGTAAGGATATCCCTGAAAGAGAGCAAGTGAGCAAGATTCTAAAGATCTTGAAGGGTGACTGGATCACCAAAGTGACTATTTTGCAAGAAGTGCAAGGAGAATCAACCAGCTCCATCACCGCACTATTTGGCTCTCTTGCTGAATATGAACCTACCTTGCTGGCTATGAGAGCTCCTCAACCCTCATCCAAGAACAAGAACCTTGCTCTCGTTGCTCCCAGCAAGGAGATCAATGACAATGATGAGGATGATGAGGAGGAGATGGACGATGAGGAGATGGCTATGATGGTGAGGAAATTTAGGAAATTCTTCAGAAAGAAGGGAGGCTATCAGAGAGGTGATTCCAGCCAGAAGAAGGGATACAAGAAAGAAAAGGTCCCTGTGTGTTTTGAATGCAATAAGCCTGGTCACTTCAAGGCTGAGTGTCCCAGCCTGCAGAGGTCAAAAGGCAAAGACAAAAGAAAGGCTCTTGTTTCCTCCATTTGGGTAAATAGCTCAGATGAGGAAGCAAGTGATGAAGAAGAAGTTGCCAACCTCTGCCTGGTAGCTAGAGAAGAGGATGAAGAAGCATCTTCAGATCTTGACCTCACCAACGAAGATCATGAGGTAACTCTTCCTGAACTACAAGAGGCTTACAATGAGGTTCATGAAAAATTCTCTAGACTATGTAAAGCCTATAAGGTGTTGAAAACCAAAAAGGAATCACTTGAGTCCAAGGTGGACTCACTAAGTGAGGAACTAGCGGAAGCTAGAAGACTTCCGGTAGTGGATGGCCAGGGTTCTCCCCAAGCAGAACCCAACGCCCCAACACCTGAGAGCTGCCCTAATTGCAGCAAAATCTCAGAGGAAAATAACAAGCTGCAAAATGCCCTGCAGAAGTTTACCAATGGTTCAGAAATGCTAAATATACTCTTAATGAACCAAAGGGCATATAGGGATAGAACTGGCTTGGGATATACCCCTAGAGGGAAAAAGTGGGTAGAACCAAAAGTAAAGCCTTACTTAAAGTTCTTCCATAAAGCCACCAGTCATAGCTCCTCACCTTTTAGCTTCTGTAATTACTGCAACAGGAAAGGACACTCCATGTCCACCTGTAATGCTAAGAAGCATGGAGCTAACAGCTCTTACAAATGGGTTCCTAAAGGAACCAAGGCTACACAGGATCCTCCACCTGCAAAGGACACCAAGAAAGGACAAGGATCCCGAGCCTGGAATCATCCCACAGGGAAAACCCAAGAGCCTAGAGCCAGCACCAGGCCAGAGGCTCCAAATGTTCATAAGCCCAAGGTTAAGCCCAATATTAGGCCAAGGGCACTAAACACTAATGACAAAGGACCCAGGAGAGGTTGGGTACCTAAAGTTGCTTGATTATTTCAGGTGTGTCTCAAGGCATCCAAGAACAAAAAATGGTACATCGATAGCGGATGCTCGAGACATATGACTGGAGACAGAGACAAGTTCAAATCTCTGGTGATCAAAGATGGAGCCACAGTGACCTTTGGAGGAAATCAAAGTGGTAAGATCACTGGAGTTGGAGAAGTTGGACCAGTCAAAGATGTCTATCTAGTGGACGGTCTCTGTCACAACCTGCTGAGCGTGAGCCAGAGCACGGACAAAGGAAACTGGGTAATATTTGATTCAAATGAGTGCTTAATAGTTGATAAGCAGGATCTGAATATAGATAAGGCCAACTTAAAATGCAAGATTAAGGCAAATAGAAATGGGAATCTATATACCTTAGACTTGTGTCAACAGCTAGAAGAAAAATGTTTAATATCTAGTGACGAGAATAGCTGGCTTTGGCATAAGAGGTTAGCTCATGTCAATTTTACTCAATTGGATATGCTAATTAAAAATGAGCTAGCTATCGGTATTCCCTCTTTTAAAGTTAAGCATGATTTTATTTGTGAATCCTGCCAACGAGGGAAGCAAACAAAGTCCTCGTTTAAAACCAAGAAGAGAGTCTCCACCAGCAGGCCCTTGGAACTAATCCACATGGATTTGGTTGGGCCAGCGAGAGTAAAGAGCTTGGGTGGAAACCTATATGCTTTAGTGGTGGTGGATGACTATTCAAGGTTCACGTGGACTATGTTTCTTGCCTCTAAGCAAGATGCTTTTGATGCTTTTGTTGTCCTGGCTAAGAAAGTGCAGAATGAGAAGGAGCTCAAAATCACAGCCATAAGGACAGACCATGGAGGAGAGTTTGAGAACCATAGCTTCTCTGAGCTATGTGAGCAAAACGGCATTGAACATAACTTCTCAGCTCCGAGGACTCCTCAACAAAATGGAGTAGTCGAAAGGAAGAACAGGGTTCTGACGGAGATGGCTAGAAGCATGCTCAACGAGAAAGAGGTTTCTCAAGTGTTCTGGGCGGACGCTATGAGCACTGCTTGCTATATCTCCAACAGAGCCTATGTTCGCAAGGGCTTGGATAAGACTCCATACGAGCTATACAAAGGAAGAAAGCCCAACATCAGCCACCTCAGAATATTTGGATCAAAATGCTACGTGCATAATAATGGAAAGGTAAATTTGGGTAAGTTTGATCCAAAGGCTGATATAGGTATATTCATAGGTTATTCCCTTAGGAGTAAAGCATATAGGATATACAACATGAGAACTAAAACTGTAGAAGAATCCATGCATGTTGTATTTGATGAAACTCCTACATGGGGACAATCCACAAAAGATGATGAAGCACCTAATCTTCCAAAACTACCATCATCTTCCTCACCACCAAAAGAAACACCAACAAGCAATCCCAAAGAAGAAGGTGAACCCAGTGATGAACCTGGAGTGCAACACATGCCTGAGGAGGCACAGTTGCCAATAGCTAGGAGACATCACAGGGATCATCCTCTTGATCAAGTGCTTGGTGATGTTTCTTCTGGTGTCAGAACTAGAAGACAAGTTCAAAATGAAGTTGAGTTTGGAGCATTCCTATCTCAAATCGAACCAACTTCAGTTGAACAAGCTCTTGAGGACTGCGACTGGATTATTGCCATGCAGGAAGAGCTAAATCAATTTGAGAGAAGTCAAGTGTGGGAACTAGTCTCAAGGCCGTCTCATCAATCCATAGTGGGGACCAAGTGGGTCTTCAAAAACAAACTGGATGAGACAGGTCAAATCACCAGAAACAAAGCCAGACTAGTAGCCAAAGGATACAACCAAGAAGAAGGCATTGACTATGAAGAAACTTTTGCTCCAGTCGCTAGACTTGAAGTAATAAGGATTCTTCTAGCCTTTGCATCCATGAAAGACTTCAGATTATATCAAATGGATGTAAAGAGTGCATTTCTTAATGGTTATATTAAAGAAGAGGTATATGTAGAACAACCTCCTGGCTTTGAGGACCATAAGCACCCCAAACATGTGTATCGATTAAAGAAAGCTTTATATGGCCTGAAACAAGCTCCTCGAGCTTGGTATGAGAGACTCAGCAGCTTTTTGCTGGGCAAGGGTTTCTCAAGAGGCAAATTAGATAATACACTGTTTATCCTCCACAAAGATAGAGATATGTTAATTGTCCAAATTTATGTTGATGATATTATATTTGGGGCAACTAACGAGAAGCTTTGTGAAGATTTCTCTAAAACTATGCAGGGTGAATTTGAGATGTCAATGATGGGAGAACTAACATTCTTCCTAGGCCTGCAAATCAAACAGAAAAGGAATGGAATCTTCATCTCCCAATCTAAGTACTGCAGAGAACTACTCAAAAAGTTTGGGATGGATGAATGCAAGGAGTATGACACTCCTATGAGCACCACTGCCGCACTCGACGCTGACGCAAAGGGTAAATCTGTCAGCCTGCCCATGTATAGGGGAATGATAGGTTCCCTCTTATACTTAACAGCGAGTAGGCCTGACATTCAATTTAGTGTAGGCATGTGTGCTAGGTTTCAAGCCAACCCCAAGGAATCACACTTAACATGTGTTAAACGTATCCTAAGATACCTTGAGGGAACACAAGAACTTGGTCTTTGGTATCCCAGAGGCAACCAAGAGTTCTTGTGGGCTTACTCTGACTCTGACCATGCAGGTTATAAGACAGATAGAAAGAGCACCAGTGGACAATGCGCCTTCCTTGGTGGTTGTCTGGTGTCTTGGGCTAGCAAAAAGCAAACCTGTGTGTCCCTGTCATCCACTGAGGCAGAATACATTGCTGCAGCAAGTTGTTGTGCTCAAGTGCTGTGGCTGAAGAACCAGTTGAGAGATCTTGGCTTGGAGTTCCCTGAGGCACCTATCCTCTGTGACAACACAAGCACTATCAGCCTCGCCAAGAATCCAGTTCAGCACACAAGGACAAAGCACATTGACGTCAGACATCACTTCATCAGAGACCATGTTCAAAAGAAGGATGTCAAGGTGCAGTTTGTCCCCACACAACAACAGCTTGCTGACATCTTCACCAAGCCTCTGGGGGTTGACCAATTTACTTTCATAAGAGGTGATTTGGGAATGGTAAACCCAAATGAAGTTTAAATTCTATTCATTATACTTGATTGTTTATCACTTACAATGATACTAACTTAGGCATCGGAGTGCCAATATATGTTTTTGCAGGTGCTCAATGTTAAATCTTAAGCAAGTACAACCGGAAGCAAAACCACTTCCGGATGATCACTCACTGACACTGGATGATCAAGCCAAGAGAGCACCAGCACTAGTCCAAGAGACACGTCACTTCAGAAAACTCTTCAACTTCCCAAATGAGACGTTATGTCTTCTCTGGTAATATGAAGCGACACGTGTCATCAGGTGTGTCGTTCCAACTTAAGTTGTTTACGCTACCCAATGTGTGAAAATATGAAGAAACATGACCATTTTACCCTTAGTGACTCTACCTATAAATAGGACATCATTTTTCACTTTCACTTTTCACTTTTACTCACAAATTCTCTGCATACAAAACTCTTCATCTTCTTCTATGTTCTTCATTTTCTTCATACATCCTTTCGCATTTTACCACAAACCCACACAAAAATGGCCGGATCTCATGAAACAAACCCAGTTTCAAAGAAACCTTCCTCATCTAAGAAACACAAGTCAAAATCTGGGAAATCAAGCCTTAAACATTCTGGAAAATCTGGGCATCGTGAAGAACATCGAAATAAACATCAAGAACACCATGAAGTTTCTGGGCAGAATACACCGGGGCAGGATGAAAATATTCAAGGTCAGCCTGAAACTTCTGGTAGAGTGGCAGAACAGTTAGTGGTTTCTAAGCAAGAGAAGCTTGATAAGAAGAGGAAGTCCATCCCTAAGGAGGAGGCTGCGGCGATCAAATCTGCCGGAAATATAAAAGGAAGAGCTTCCTTTTAGGCTGCCTGAGTCCTTGGTGAGTCCTCTCCATGCTGAGTATGGCGCTGGGAACGAATCCAGCAGCTTGAGGACAGAATGTGCCGAGTCGAGAATCATCTTGCCAAGATCTCATCCTCAACCATCACCAAACCCTGACCACCAATCCCAACCTTCACCTTCTCCTGACCAACAAACCAAAGACTCACCCCAACAAACCTTCCCCTCACTCCAATCCTATCAACCCCAACTCTAGACCAAACTCCATCCCTGGCCCTCACCCTCTTTGATGATGCCAAAAGGGGGAGAGATGTAATGTAATATCCAACCAATGTTCACTCTGCACCTGTCTAAGAACACGAGCGATGTCTGCACCTGTCTAAGAACACGAGCGATGGAATCTCAAAAGCTGGGTGGTGCTGAGGGATGCAACAGAAGAGAACGGCTGAGCAAGGACCACATTGGGATATGGATTGTCTTTGAGCCAAATAAACTACCTTTACAGCCTAAGTCGTCTCCATCAGAGCCTTCTCCAACCAAGTCAAGCAAAAACATTGTTGAGGAAACCATGATGAAGTACGGGCTGAAGAGACAATAGGAGAGGGAGAGGAAAAAGAAACACAAAACCCTGAACCCCCAATCCAAACATTTTTTTGAAATTTTTCCTTCCTGTTTTGTTTTCATGCATACCTTGATAATTGCTTGATGTTACTTACTTATAAATGTTCTTTACTTAGAAATGATATTTGATGGTATACTCTGACTTACTTATGTTTATCAATAATATTTTGTCTAAGGTACTTGTTCTTATCTATTGCTTTTAATCTTTTGCTAAATCCTTCCTTATGAACTTATTCGATAAAACTAAGTTTGTCATCATCAAAAAGGGGGAGAATGTTAGAATCTTAAGTTTTGATGAAGACTAAAATATAAAAGATTAGACCAAGTGCTTAGGAAGCGATAGGATAACATAGGATCCCAAGTAAGAGTGCAACCGGATGTGGATTTACTTCCGGATAGTCTAGAACTCGCGCACGCGGATGAATGATTTATCCCCCAGCGGCAGCGAATAACTCACTAGGGAATTAACTTAGTCCATGAGCATTAGGTACACAAAACCTTAAGACTAAGCTATGTTTCAACCGGAAGTGAAATTGCTTCCTGTTAGATTTAGACTGGCGCAGATTGATAAAATAGATATAACCCCAAGCGTCAGTAAAAATGCAACGTCAAGTGAAATTGCTTCCTGTTAGATTTTGACTGGCGCAGACTGATAGAATAGAATAACCCCAAGCGTCAGTGAATCAGCCTCATCAAGTGAAATTGCTTCCTGTTAGATTTAGACTGGCACAGGCTGATAGAAGAGATGTAACCCTAAGCGTCAGTGAGTTCACCACGTCAAGTGAAAGTGCTTCCGATAGCTTAGTGACTAGCGCTGACTGTTGGATTAAGGGACACTGAGCGAGAGTGAGTAATAGTGAACAAAATCCTTCATCCAGTAGTTTTACTTTCGGATGTAGAAGTGCTTCCGGATGCATCATAGACTAGGAGAACACCCACTGCATGTGACTATGTGCTTATATTGCTAAACTAACGTTCAAGTGCAGCACACTAAGTAAGGTTGCTTCCGGATGAGAATTTGCTTCCGCAAGCAATCAGAATATCAGAACGTTCAGAGAAGCAGTGTCAGAATGCTTTTGTCAGAGCAGAGGTGTCAGGACTACTTTTCAGAGATAAAGCAAGTCAACCCTGCTATGCATTGATGAAGCATTTAATGGGCAAACGGTAACATGGGGAAAACGGCCATATTCAAACGGCTAGCCCACCTACCAAGAGTTCAAAATGGTTGAAGACTATATAAGGGAGCTCAACTTCATTTATGAAGCAATTAATTATCTTTGAATATTCTTGAGAGAAGTTAGAGCGAGAAACTAAGAACATCTTCAAGCATTCAAAGCTGCCCAGAAAAGCGAAGAACATTTAACACTTTGAGTGATCTTTTCATCTACTTATTATGTACTCATAGTAGTTAAGTCTCTTTCTGTTATAAGAGCATTTATTGTACTTAAGTGTGTAACACCATCCGTTCTTTGAGAGAACTTAGTCAGAAAAATCCTTTAAGTGTAAATATTAACCCCTTGCTTGGTGTGAGGGGGAGCTAGTTAGAAAGGTTACAAGTGAGCCTGTGTAAAACTTGTTGTAAGGTTGCAAGTGATCCCGTGCAAAACTTGCGGTTGTAAGGTTTCAGGTGAACCCGATTTAAAACCTGAGATATAGTGGAACTCTCGGCCTGGGTGGTTGAGGACTGGACGTAGGTCAGGTAGACCGAACCAGTATAACCCTTGTGTTGTTTTATTTGAGCATTTATTTTTGAAGCACAATTCACCCCCCCTCTTGTGCATCCATTACGTTCACAACGACTAATTGTATGAGATTTCATTGATTAGGTATTGGACTTAAAGGATTTTTAGGTTTGGTATTTTAGTGAATTAGTGTATTTGACTTCCCAAACATATTTTGTAAGCCATGAGAGCCATTGGAAACTATTTTTCCAAGAGTATTTTCATAAATGTCCTTTCTATTCCATACTTTAATTAATTAAAAATTCAAAAAAATATTTCATTGCATCAATCACTCCCATTAAAGCAATTTTTACTCATTTTACTCTTGCATTTAGGCATTTAATGTCCTAGTAATTTAAGTTAAACGAATTTCAGAATGACTTGAATTTCTTATCCTCGGTTTTATAAACGCATTTAGGCATTTATTATCCTCGCATCTAATTAATAAATTTCTTTTAAATTTGACACAAGGACGACATGAGGACGGTCACTTCAACTTATGGGCATAAAATTCATTTTCCGTTCTCATTACCAACAAATTTGTTTTAAAGTTTTATTTTCTACCTTGATTATCGATACTAAGACTGGAATCTGCATTTTGTGGCATGGGACATGCCGGCGGACGGATTTCGCTACTTTCCGGCCTTTATAAACGCCGGAATAACTCTACAGCGTTTATCGCAAACGCAGGCAAATTAAGCGTCGGAAAGTTCCGTTCCTGCGTTTATAAAACCGCTGGAAAATTTTCGAAAATGCGGAAACGCGCACCGGCGCACTTGCCGGCGCTTAAAAGCGCGGGAAAAATTGTATATTATATTATTTTATTCATATTGTGCCTGCGTTTTGGAACGCGGCTACTCGTATATTATTTTAATATTTTTTTGCCGGCATTTATTCTTCGCATTAAAAAAAATGCATTAATTTTAACCATTATAAATAATGGTTAAAATTAATGCGAGAAAAAGAAATGAGAAATAACCAAATAAAAATATTGTACTATAAAATCAATCCGTTTTTTTATTATAATAAATCCGAATTTTATATATTAACAAAACCAAAAAACTATTCCAAAATAAAAAGTCTATTTCTATAGATAAATATAGTTAATAACAGTTTATTATGAAAAAGATATAATTAAAAAACAGTTCTATTATCAAGTCAAAAAATTAAAATTTGAATAACAAAAACAAAAAATAAAAATAATAATAAAGGGTATAAAACTAAAAAGAAAATAAAACATAATGAAAAAATGGAAATATGATTAAAATGTGACTAAAATAAATAAGGAAAACTAAAACATTAAAAAAATGCTTTAATTTTGAAAACTATAAACAAAAGAGAGGAAAACAAGTAGAGAGAAAGAAGAAGAGAGAATATGGAAGAGAGAAGAGGGAAGGGGCGAGTATAGAGTGAGGGAAGACCAGTATTTATAGGTGAAGTTCGCTACTTAGCGGCGTTTGAAAACGCGGCGGAGGTATATTATTATTATTTAAACATGGCGGCGGTTATAAATGCCGGAGTGCAATATTATATTTTAACATTTAAACATGCCAGCGGTTATGACCGCTGGAATGTATTTATTTATATTAAATATAACATAACGTGCCGGCGCTTATACCCGCCGTCAAGTTATATTAATTATAACATATCATTGCGGCGGTAGTAAACGCGGCTAAGGTATTAATTTTTTACAAAAATGGGAACGTTGGGGCGTTTGTGACCGCGGACATGATTTTAGATTTAAAAAAATTTGAAATCTTTTACGCGCTTCGAACCGCCGATACGTTGGCGGGGAACAAAATGAAAAACAGTGCCACATACCAGCGCTTACAAACGCCGGTACGTGTGCTGGAAAATAAAAAAATAAAAAAAAAGGATTTCCTCCTGCGTGGCGGTGTTTGCTGCGCCGCTTTCCTGCGTTTGGGAACAACGCCAGAACGCGAAACACGTTCCGGCGGTTTTTTTGAAAACGCAGCAACGTGGACGCCGGCGAGACGCGAATTTTTTTATAGTGGCTATAGGATTTGTCCCTTCCCATACATACAAACTAATTTTTTTTTGTAGATAGCGCTATTTTCTACGATTTGGTATCACATAATGTAAAATATAAAAAATAATTAAGTACGAGAAATTTAAATTGAATGGAAATAATTTTTTTGCTTCAATAAATTGAAATATATTATGAAAAGAGAAAAAGAAATCATAAAAAAAGAAAAGAGAAAAAGAATATTATTAATATGTTGCGTGGTTTTAAGTAAAAAAAAAACTTTCGTGGTCCAAGATTCCAGACTCCAGAGTGAAAATTAAATCAAAGGAGATTGTTAATCCAAGCCTTTACCAGCTTTTAATTTATTTACCTACTTAATTTAGATGTGTTTTGATTGAGGTGGGAAGCATAGAATATGTCCAAAGCAGGTAAGATACTAATTATAGGGGCATTTACTAAAAAAAGGAAAAAAGATGAAAAAATTCAAAATTTCAAACTTAGCATTTTGCTTGAAATTTAAAGATTCAAGCATGTGTAAAAAAGAGAAGAGTTTTTTTTTATCAGAAAAAAGAGAAGAGTTTATTGATAATAAAAAAGAACTTTTAACAAAAAGCATGATTACGTCTTTTTTGCCAACAACAAAAAATCACGATTTCCACTAAAATGCAAGAGACAAAACTAGATTATTAGTGCGTTAGGTATAAATTAAATGTCCTTGAAAATTGACATATATAAGTTTTCTTATCGTAAAAAAACTATATATGCTTTTTTCACCATGAAAGTTGACATATATAATTTTGAATTATATATAAGTAACAAATATCATAAATTATATTGGGCCAATCACATTCAAGGGTAAAGCTAAGGCCTTCACCTTTTCGGCCCTATTTAGGTTTGAGTTCACAAAATCAATTATTTTTCAAAGCACAACTCTTGAACACTTGCCTTTGAGTCTACAAAAGTCTATCCCTCTTAACAAAAAAGTATTTTTTCCCTCTTTTTTAAAGGAACAAAGTGAAATAATAAAAGTTTTAATCACAAACATAATTATTATAAAAATAAAATTAAAAATATCAAATAAAGCATTAATGTTGTAAGTCATTGTGAATAAAAAAAAGAGTGTGAATAAAAAAAATGTTGTAAGTCATTGTTTAAAATAATAGTCATAATTCTATCAAATTAAATGTATACATGAATCAAATCATCAGTGTCTAAAATTAACCAGTCATTGTTTAAAATTAAATAAGTCAAACTATTTTATGAAACGAATATTAGAGAAAGATAAAGGAAATCAGAAATTTCCAACATCATTAACCATTAATGAAAAATTGATAAGGGAAAATGCCATTTAAATCCCTCCCAATATACGAAAGGACAATTCAGGAACCTAAACTTCCAAAAGGACCATGAAGGAACTAGCACCTACTTGACATTTGCAAATATTGCGAAAAGACTTCAATGCCCTCCTCAAAACATTTCCTTCCCAAGCAAACACATCATTTTCTTCTCACAACCGATACCCATCATCTTCCAACTATGAACCATAATAAGTCCCCAGCATCAAACCCTTCCCCTCACACGATTAAAAATTCTCACGCCAAACTATCACATAACCCCATCTCTGGTTTTCCAGCAACGGTGGAGGAAGTAGAAGAGTGAAAGGAAGACATTCACTTCATATTCTTCTCTTTTCCAGGTACTCTTTTCTTTATATTCTTCAAATTTTTTACTTTTCTTCTTATTCTTCCTTTTCCTGCATGTTATTTTGTATGTAGCAAGTGGGTGAGAAATCTTACAAATCTAGCTTTGAGTTTTAATTATACATCCTTATGAAATATGATAGATACAATACAATGCGATAAAGAATTTTTTTCACCATTTTAAAAGTTGCCACGATAAACTATAATGCTCGAGAAGGAAGAAGTACAACGGAGGTGACGGTTTTTGCAAAGGTATACTATGAGAAAAATGAAAATTTTAATTTGTTAAAACTTCAATACCAGAGTACAGAGAATATGAACTTGCAATAGGGAATGGGCCTTTATGGTTCATTCGTGTATTCTAGGTTTTCCAATGTGTTTTCCATAAATGTTAGGAAAACTAATTATTTTGAAGGACATTGGTGGACAAAGTTTTTTCCTGGTAATCTATTCTTGACTGAACTAAAACTTTTAATATTTTTTGGTACTGCAATAGTTAAATTTAACCATAGGACTTATAAGTTAGTTTGAGAAATAGAGAATTGCTTTTGGGAAGCTATAGATTCTTGAGTTGATGAATCCATTCTCTGTTTTGGTTTTAATTAGGTGGAGATTTAAGTTCTAAAGATGATAAATTTAGAATGGTTTTGCCAATATGCATAAATAAATTCTCAGTGTTGGTGTTGGCATTACTAGCAGCAGAGCTAAAAGGGACGTAGATATGCAAGAAGTAACAGTTGGCCTCTCTTGGCAAATTTCTGTTGCCACTTTTGCATTTCTTGTGTGTTTGAGTTATTTTATATGAGGCAAAATTGTAGCTGTTATTGGATGTACATGCATTCATGCTAACTGAAGTTTCTTTAGCTTATCTGCCAAGGTCTATTTATTTTTCTTAATTTCTACATCCTTGCATATCCTCTAGCCAATGTTTTGTCTTACCCATATTTCCATGCTAGGATTTAGCAAGCTAGATTCTAGTTGGTATTTAATTAGGGTGATATGAATCTAATTTTTCATCAATATGCCATTATTCCTTTCTACAAACTAAGTTAGCTTCATTGATTTTACTTGTTTAATTACAGGCTCATTAGCTAAGGAAGCTCATGAAGTAGACACTCATTTGTTGTTACTTTCAGAAGACCGCCTAATTGCAAAGAGAAGATTCAACAAGATGATTCAGAAAGGTGTAATATGAACCAAGATGAAGAAGGCTAAGAAGAAGATTATTTGGTTATTTTACTCAAGACACTAGTGTTGTCATCTGTACTAGAAAAAGAAACTATTTAGCCTATTTTGTTTAGGTTATGGATTTTAAATTGAGTTTGGTATTTTCTGCCCTTGCCTTTGTAGTGGCAATTACTGAGCGTAAAACGATAATAACAGAGCAGATATTCCTTCCAACCTTAATTCTTGTTGATTTTTTGTCTATTGACTTGAGGCATATAGCTTGTAGAAGTAAATGTGGCATGTTTTCTCAGTAGTTAACAACTGAATCATAATTGTTTAATGAGGTTCTCAAGGGTTAACATACTCTCATTCCGATTAACCACTGCAGCATACTTATTAACAACTGAAGCATACCTATTAACAAGTAAAACATTCCCATTAACAAATGGAGCATACAAGTTACAATTGTTCAATGGGGGTCCGAAGGGTTAACCCACTCATTCCGATTAACTACCACAACATAGTTATTAATAATTGAAGCATTCCTATTAATAACTAGAGCATACAAGTTCACAATTGTTCAATTGGTCCAATTGTTAATGACTATGATCCAGTTGTTAATTGCTGTGATCCAGTTGTTAATAGGTACATTGCAATTGTTAATAGAAAATGCACATTTGTTAATAGGGAAATTAATTCAAATGGGCCAATTGTTAATGGGTATGATTTAGTTGTTAATTGTCATGTTCCAGTTGTTAATCGCTGCGTTGCAATTGTTAATAAGGACACATTTTTTAACAGGGAAGTTAATTCAAATGGTCCAATTGTTAATGGGTATGATCCAGTTGTTAATTGCTATGTTCTGGTTGTTAATCGCTACGTTGCAATTGTTAATAGAGAACATATTTTTCAACAGGGAAGTTAATTCAAATGGTCCAATTGTTAATGGGTATAATCCAGTTGTTAATTGCTATGTTCCGGTTGTTAATCGCTACGTTGCAATTGTTAATGGGGAACACATTTTTTAACAGAGAAGTTAATTCAAATGACCCAATTGTTAATGGGTATAATCCAATTGTTAATTGTTATGTTTTAGTTGTTAATATGAACATTGCAATTGTTAATAGGGAATGCCATCAGTTTAGTGTATTTAACCATGTACGCTAGAAATCACTGCAAGAGTTAATTAGTACACTACAATAGTAAATAACATCAATGCAAGAGTTAATTGAGAAGCTAAAAATGTAGGCCAAGCAAAAACTGATCATTACACCAAAAAACTTTTGTCCTAACAAATACTTGAACTAACAATCATTCTATTCTTGATCTCACTATGAATACATTTCTTAGTAACAAACAATACAACCTCACTAATAGCTTACACCACAATACATAAACCAATTTACTGTTATAAAAGAGATAATACAAATCAAGTTTAGACATCACCCACAAAATAACACTATCCCACGATTCAGAAGTAACCATTCCTCCAGCAACAGCAGTAGAAGGAACCTTTCCATGCAGTGCAGGCAAAGTGGATGAAGTGGATGCACCCGAATAATCCATCCCTATATTTAAATTTGTCGTGGGACCAGAAACTCCACTAGGAGCAGAGGTAGGCATGATACTCAGTAGTTTGATTGACCATATTGTGAGGTGCATTAACTTCCCCATTTTGAATAGCACACATTGATCCTCCAATTTGAGATGGTTGAGCTGTAATCAAGCAAAAAAAGGCGGTATCTTAGCTACAATATGCATAAAAATTCTTCTTATGTACAGGGCTCAGAAAAGCAAAGCATGAATATGTAAAACCTCCCAAAGAGCCTTGTCTTCCCTCTGGTTTCAGGTGCATGTCCTACAAAAAGAGAATGAAATTTATGATGTTATAACACCTAAAACATTGTACTAAATAAGAATGCAAAAGCAAGCATGGCTTTAAGTTTTTTCAAGTCTTCCAGTTTCAGGTCCCATAACTATGACAAATTAATAGACCAATAATTCAATAACATTAAATTGCAATTCAGGAAAGCACTTTAATCTACCATATGTCACATCATCACAAAGACAATGCAGATTCCACTACTATAATTATTAAAGAAGCTCAAATGGAATCTTCAGTTTAAAGGGAGATGAACTATAGTAAACAAACGTAGACTTTGTTAAGTTAAGTATCTCAATTCATTAATGGATATTTGATCATCATCACCATCATTTTCTAAATATATAAATGTAGCAAGATATAAATCTCATGTTTATTTTTTTGGTTGAGATAAACCTCATGTTTATAGACATTAATTAAAGGCATAAGTGGCACCCAGAAACAACTATAACATAAAGCTTAAATAATTTGACAATGAAGGAATATTCGTAAACATTCTATCAGCAACTAACACTCAATAAAGTGAAACAACTCCTTCAATTGGAATAAGCCTGCCACCAGAGAAATCATAATGGAATGGAAAACACTTACCTTGTGGTTATGATGAAGATTCAGTGAAGAGGAAGCACACGAAGCGGCCGATACCGAAGAAGCATAGGAAGCACACGAAGCCTCTGAAACCACCGCCGAAGAAGCATACGAAGCAGCTGCCGAAGAAGCACACTAAGCCATTGAAACCGAAGACCTTCCGACAGATGAGAGGCGGGTTATTTAGGAATTGGTGGCTGGGAAGAGGAGAAGGTCAGGTAAGGTTTAGGGATGAGTTAAGGTTTGATGTTAGAGAAGAGGGCAGAGTGGGCTTGTGAGTGTGGGGTTTGTAATTTGTGTTTTGGGGTGAGGGCAGTCAAGTCTTTTCACAACATTTGTTAATGTCAAGTAGGTGTTGGTTCCTTCATAGTCCTTTTGGAAGTTTAAGTTCCTGAATTGTCCTTTTGTATATTCGGAGGGATTTAAATGGCATTTTCCCAATTGATAATATTAACATTATAAGAAAAAGTTCAAATAAAAAATAACAAATTTAAGGGCCTAGTTGTGCCTATAAGCCTGGCCCTTGGCCCTTTAGGATTAGCCTTTTTAAGCCATCTTCCAATTTCACAGCTAAAATCTCAAGCTCTACCCTTTCTATTTGGGCCATGCTGTGGTTTGGTTCAATGGACTCATCAGGTTTTTTATTACTTTATTTATTTGTGTCAATGAAGGTAAGGGAAATGTTATATATAATGTTTGATTGCCTGGCCCTAAACAAGTCGTTTGTTTTCTGGTTAATTGGCTTGAATTTGACATAGTCTATGATGTTTGCATACACTAGCTTGGGATATTCACAAGCCTAGCATTACATGAAGCCTGTTAAGAGCTTTGATTTATCAAAACAAGCAACATGACGCCAATATGGCCAATGCCGTCAAACAGGCCGGCCACAAGACAATCCAAACTTACTTAAATTTATCAATCAAAATATATTTTGACATGAGAATATGTATGTGATCAATAAAATAAATTTCTTCATAGAAATTATACATAAGTAGACCAGCCTGTTATGTCCAATAGGCTATTTAATAGGAGTAGGTTTTAATCTAGCTTATTTAACAAAATAAGTTTCTTGAAATTTTTGAGCTTGTGACTGATTTGGTTAGACCTAACCTAAATAAGTTAAAAATACGCCAACCTAATAATCTTTTATATAATTGTTTTTAGTCAAAATAGAAAATAAATTTTAAAAATATTAATTTAAAGCCGAAATTATTGAAATATTATTGATATTAATGCTTTTCTTGCGAAGTTATTTCTGTAATTTTAAAAGTTAATTAAATGAGCCATACTTATATGCATATGTTTCTTTTTTTGAATGATTTTACTTACACGCATTAGTGCTTTCTCTTGAGAACATTATAGTTGTATGCACATCAAAAAAACAAAACATATTTTCCTTTTCATATAGGCTAAAGTATACTTTTGGTCCCTTATGTTTTCATCAAGTTTCAATTCAGTCCTTTATATTTGGAAAGTACACTTTTAGTCCTTTTTTGTTAACACCGCTAGTTTAACTTAACGGAAAAATGTTAACTAAACAATTTTAAATGGTTATTAAATATTGAAAAATGTTCAGATCAAAATATTTGAGTGTAAATATTCTTATATTTTCAAAATTTATCATTTTTGGTCCAATTTCATTATAAAATAATCATTTAAAATTGTTAAGTTAACATTTTCCGTTAAGTTAAACTAACGGTGTTAATAAAAAAGGATTAAAAGTGTAACTTCTAAACATAAAGGATTAAATTGAAACTTGATGAAAATATAAGGGGCCAGAAGTATACTTTAACCTTTCATTTTCATATACGAAAAAAGCAGGGATATCCATTGAAGCACTATTTTTATTGGCCAACTTTTCTAATGAAAGGTTCCTATTAATCCATTTAAATCAATGACCTTCATTTCTAGCATAACAACTCTTTTCTTTTCTGTAGATTCAACCTGTAAGCTAAATACTCCCTCTCTTCTAAATATAAGATCACTTTCAAATTTTAATTTCCCAAATATATATGATTGTCTAAGTTTTCCCAAATTGTCCCAAATTAACTTCAATAATGTTTATCTATAATAACAAGCAAAAGAGAGGGGGAGTGAGGAGAAAGATATATAATTAGGATAAACTGATAATATCATGTGTTAATAACTAACTTAACTAACATTCTTAATCTAACAAATTAAGGAAAGTGATCTTATATTTAGGAATGGAGATAGTAGTCTCTTACAAAACATCACTTATCTATTAACCTTCATTATGCCTGGAATAAACACAAGTTTTTTCTTGCCAACTTGTAAGAATAAACCATTAAATAAAAAATTATCATAGTAAAAATACCACTAAAATAAACAATTGTTAATTATAGCCGATTGATAACCAATGAACCAAATTGGTCAAAATAGCAATTAATTATAATAACAATAACAATAATAATTCCTTCTTCTTTTACTCCTGTAAGGAAATGAAATAATAAGCCTCTTTTGAATCATTGTCTCTCACTAATAAAAAATCTCTCTCTCTCTCTCTCTCTCTCTCTCTCTCTCTCTCTCTCACATTTTGCCATTTCCTATTTTCCTGAAATACACATAAAGAAAGAAAGAGAAGCCACCAAGCTCCTAGGAATGATCCTGGGATTCAAACAAAAACCAATCCCATCTATCAAACCTTTCCTTTCCATTTCCTCCTTTCCTTTCCTTTTCCATTAAATTAATATCCTCAACTTCCCTACAATTCTTCAAAATTCCATCCCACTTTTCTCCTTCAACATCATCATCATCATCGATCTGTACAGATCTCAAAGCTACGGATCCAAAGATTATATTTTTTTCTCAAAAAAATTCTTTGTTTTTGTGGGTCAAGGCAGGGGAGATATATAATAATAATAATAATAATAATAATAATAATAATAATAATAATAATAATAATAATAATATTAGTGGTTGAGATTTGACGATGCCGTCTCAGGCGGATCTGGACCGTCAGATAGAGCAGCTGATGAGATGTAAGGCGTTGTCAGAGGGGGAGGTGAAGGTTCTTTGTGAGCAGGCGAGGGCAATTTTGGTAGAGGAATGGAATGTGCAGCCTGTGAAATGCCCTGTCACTGTGTGTGGGGATATTCATGGCCAGTTTTATGATCTCATTGAGTTGTTTCGGATTGGTGGTTCTGCCCCTCATACCAATTATCTCTTCATGGGAGATTATGTGGGTCAGTCTGTTTTTCCCTCAAAATTATACTACCTCCGGTCCTAAATATAAGACCTAGATGATTTTTTTTTGGAGAGATTAAGGTTGCGAAATAGGTTATTAAATTATGACATATTTGATATATCTTTAGATTATCCATTAGTTTATAGGTAAAATATACTAGTTTTAAGGGAAAAATTTGGTAAATCATCAATGTATAATTAACTTATTTTGTTTTTTTAAGATTTTCCAAAAAAGTCAATTAGGTCATATATTTAGTATAGTACAAGAGGGAGTACCTTTTTAATAATTTTTTTGTTTTTTTATATGTTTTGTGTTATGTGCAAAGTTTTTTTATTTGAGTTATTTTGATTTTGATGTGTTGGATTGTTAATTGTATGGTCCCATGATTGAGGATTTGAAGTTTGTTGCTGAATTGACTCAACGGTAAGCTTGCTTGCCGGGGTCTGAGGTCGTGGGTTCGAATCAGCCTCTCTCTGCATTAAGCAGAGAGAGGTGAGAAAATTAAGGTTGACTAGTATATTCCCTTCCCCAATACCCTCGCCAAGTGGGGACTAGAATTAGTTTGGACCGTTTCTTTTTTTGTTTTAGCGAGCATTTATTCATAAGAAGATGCCTTGGTGGTGTTTCCTGATAGGATGTTGTAATTTTTGAATAGCATGGTATAGGATGGAGCCTTTGGACATGGTGCTTTTTGATAGGATGAGGCACTTGAGCATTATATTTGTAATCACTATTCATCTCTGTATTTTTGGTTGTTGTGCTTAGGTTTTGATGGGTTATTTTGTGTGGTTTGAGGCTTTGATGTGTAGGATTGTTAATTTTATTTTTAGATGGTTGAGGATTTGGGGTTTGTTTCAGTGAGCATTTGTTCATCAAAGATGCCTTGGTGGTGGTGATTCCTGATAGGATGTTGTATTTTTGGATGGCCTGGTATAGGATGGAGCCTTTAATATGATGATCTTGATAGGATGGGGCGTTTGAACATGATATAGTCAATTGATATGAGTCTCTTCCTTGTGGTTGATGTTTTTGGGGAACTGTTTCTATGATAACTTTTACCTATTAATTGAAAAAGAATAAACGGTAAGGCTCTAAATGGTTAAATATTGGTGTTGTTTATCAGGCTAAGTTTGCACAGACTTCTTGATAATCTTTTAGGTTTTGATGTGTGAGGAAAACTTTACATATAGTTCCCAGATTGCTGTTGTTTTTCACCTTAATGAGTTCACTTTATCTGAGCCCTTGTTCACATTAATTAATAGGTTGTTCTTGCTAGTCATATTCTTCTGGTTCTTTTTTTGGTAAGCTGTTGTTAAATAGCTGATGCATATAACTGATTTACGTAGTGACAGTAGGCTTGTTGTTGTGGTTAAGTCATAATTCTATGAACTGTGGAACCTCTTGAGAGAATGAACCTTTCAACTTTCAGTCATCAGGTCTACCTTGAGAAGTTGAGATTCTCGATGTTATGTTGAGAAACTCAAAAAATGCATTTAATGATGAGAAAGTTCACGCTCTCTGTTGAATCAATTTTTTAGGGCATTATGTTAATTTTGTACGTGCTAGATTCATTGTTAAAGCAAACTTAACTCGTCTGTTGCTTTATCTGAGCTAGATCATGTCTCTAAAACATTGGTGGCATGCATTGCATGTGCTTTAAAGTTTCCGATTTTCACTATACAATGCCGAGGTGAAAAGATAATGTAGAAAATTGCATTTTGAGGACTTGATGTTGCATAAAGATTTCCAAGGAATGCTCTGTAATACAAAAGAGCTATGACATTTGACTATTGACAATTGACAGTTGAAACATATATGGTTCATTTGTATGCATCACTAAAAAAAGAAAAGAAAAGGGTCAACCCAGTTCGAGCCCCACTTGGTGAGGGTGCTGGATTCGTATGCATTACTATGTCCAAAAATATTGTATCAGTGATGTTTCTTACAGAAAGTGTTAATCTAAATTAGTATGCAGGATAAAAAGTACAACATTTTGGGTTGTGAGATGCTTACATGTCTTTTATTGTTACTTATTTTAATGCTTTCTAAATTGTAGTATTTACATTTATGAAATGTGCTATCAATTTCTCATTATCTTGGTGGAATTCAACCAGATCGTGGTTACTACTCAGTGGAGACTGTTTCACTATTGATGGCATTAAAAGTTCGTTTTAGAGACAGAATTACAATTCTTAGAGGAAATCATGAGAGCCGTCAAATTACCCAAGTGTACGAATGTTTTGTTTGCATTCTGTAATTCTCAATTTAATGTCATGAAACAATGAAAGGAAAAATGTATTAAATAAATAGTATGATGCTAATTGGTGACTTCACTGTTTAAACTATTGGTTTCAGGTATGGCTTTTATGATGAATGCTTGAGAAAATATGGAAATGCCAATGTGTGGAAATTTTTCACAGACTTATTTGATTATTTACCTCTGACTGCCCTTATTGAGAGTCAGGTCTGAGTTATAATGTTGCACAGAATTATTTTTTTTATAAAAGTTGCACAGAATTATTGTCCCCCTATTTTTGCATGTTTTCTAACTTCCATTTTATTATATCAGATTTTCTGTTTGCATGGAGGTCTCTCACCTTCTTTGGATACATTAGATAATATCCGCGCCCTTGATCGCATACAGGAGGTATGAGTTGCTAAATAGCTGGCATAAATGTTCTGCATAGTCTAATGATATGCTTGGTATTGAGAGCATTTTAATGTCAACAGGTAGAATTTAAGCCAATATTTATATACACCTCCTTTTCTATATGATTTTTGGAGGGGGTTTGGCTGAAAACCAGATTGCAATGTTAAATAGCTAGTGCAATACTTTTTGTATCATGTGAATGTTAAAATGGTGAACTATAAAAGTATGTCTTTCTTGAGCATTAAATGATTTTAGGATCATTCATCTATTGTTGTTTTTTAAATGGAAGCAGTTCTATCTTAAGGGATTCAACTAAGTAAAAACTTTCAATGGTGCTAGATGACCCTCTTTGACAAACTAAATTTTTTTATTGATCCTTCCAGGTAATAAATTATACTACCTCCGGTCCTAAATATAAGACCTAATTGATTTATTTTAGGAGAGGTTAAGGTTGCCAAATAGGCTATTAAATCATGACACATTTGATATATTTTTAGATTATACATTAGTTTATAGGTAAAATAAATTAGTCTAAGGGAAAAAATTAGGTAAATCAATTTATAATTAACTTATTTTGCTTTTTTATAGGATTTTCTAAAAAAGTCAACTAAGTCTTATATTTAGGACCGGAGGGAGTAGTTTACACTCTTTTTTGGGCTTTCGAAATGCTTTACTGGATTCACGATCATGACCCATTTCTCTTTCTACCTTGATTCATTCCATTTATTTTGTTGTTAGGAGGAATTTGTGGCGTTTTTTTAACCATAGGTGGAATGTCTATTGTTGGTTTTTTTCTTATATAATAATCCTTCACTGATGAGTTTAATTGAGTGGATAGCGATTCATGTGCTATGTTTGTATGACCAGTTGAACTTCTCCATTGCAGGTCCCGCATGAGGGACCGATGTGCGATCTCCTGTGGTCTGACCCAGATGACCGTTGTGGATGGGGCGTATCTCCCCGTGGTGCTGGATATACTTTTGGGCAGGATGTAGCTTCTCAATTCAACCACACAAATGGCCTCTCCTTAATTTCAAGAGCTCACCAGCTTGTCATGGAAGGATATAATTGGAGCCAGGTGCCTGACCTAAACATTAGAAATCTTTAATTCTTTGTGGTTAACATTGTTATCCTTATCCATTCAAGATATTGACATATTTGTTGGCTCTTTTAGGAGAAGAATGTTGTGACCGTATTTAGCGCTCCAAATTACTGTTACCGTTGTGGGAACATGGCTGCAATTTTGGAAATAGGAGAGAATATGGATCAGAATTTTCTGCAGTTTGATCCAGCTCCCCGGCAAATCGAGCCGGACACCACACGCAAGACTCCAGATTATTTTTTGTAATTTCTTATATTTTCTCATACACTCACTTGTTTCCTGCTGCGATTATAGATGTCTTTTAACAAAAGAGTTTATCTTCATAATTCATTCTTCTGGAGTTTGTTTTCTTCATCGTCTGCTTCTACTGCTGCTACAACTGCCTTTTTGTGTAAGAAAAAAGAAACTCATAGGAGAACTGGCAGAAGCCACCAATTGGCGTTTGTATATTTTTTTTGAGAGGAGGAAGCAGCCTTTTTAACATGGTATAAACTTGTTATTGAAATTTTATATATAATTTTCATTCTTAGGGTAT
Organism: Mimosa pudica; assembly: GCA_029929735.1. Classification (NCBI taxonomy): domain Eukaryota; kingdom Viridiplantae; phylum Streptophyta; class Magnoliopsida; order Fabales; family Fabaceae; genus Mimosa; species Mimosa pudica. The sequence continues at coordinate 4,269,659 of JAKELP010000017.1, read as the reverse complement.
AGCCACTTTTATTATGTTGAACTGGCAGTCATGTGGAATGGTTTATTGGAGCCATGAACGTGGCGTTTTTTTTTATTTAATTGAACAGATAATAGAAAATGATGATTTTCGCCTTTCTCAGTATTCACACAATGTGGTGAGGTGGTGATAGCAAAGCTTTATTTTTATATAGCGAGTGCTAGCTAAGCTTTAGTTGTACCAGGGATTCTTACCCTCTTTAGGCAATGCTTATTATCTCAAAATGGTTTTGAATGGTTAGGGCCTAGGGGGTATTGTGATCAAGATATATAAATTTTAGGGTTATTTTTGTTTATGTAAATTTAAAGGGGAAAAAAAACTATGCAAAATAATATGCTCTTCTTGTTGAGTTGTCGTATTTGAAAAAATACCAAGCATCTCTTGAAGATACCTCGAACTTCAAATTCAGAGTTTGAATCCTGTATAATAAGAGCATGCTACAATTTTCATATGAATTTTTTGCTGATTTATTTCAGAGCTTGAAACTAAATGCTTCAATAAAATTGGTTGGCCCCAAGCAACGTTTTGAGTTTGATTACAACATGAAACTCAGCTTATTGGATGTTATTCCAATCGATGTTATGAATATCTATTCCATGCCGTTGACTATTTTTGAGATATGGTATTCAATCAATCGTTCATTCTTGTGAAGGATATATTCACACATCATGTGAAACTACTTTAGCTACTATTTACAGTTTGGTTATTGGGATATCTCGTAGTGACCAAACAGAAAAAATCCAATTGTGCATTTCAGTTTAATTTTACTCACCCCTAAATTTTTTTTTTTTAAAAAAATGACTCACCCCCAATTACCTGCCTTGTTTATATTGTTTTCTCTCTAATATTTGACACATGGATTTTTTGCCCCCACATCACTTGTCTAGTCCTGACACATGAAGGATCTTTCGCCACCACATCACTCGTCTAGTTGTCAATACTTAATTGTTAACTCAAAATTAAAGCAATAGAAGTAAAGTAACTTACAAATTTTTTTATGATAAAAAAAAAAACTTGCAAATTTTTGTACTTTTATCTCAACTTTCAAATATGTCATGCATTTTGTTTTGTTCAATTTTCATATAGTCAATATTTTGTTTAAATTGAATCTTTAATGTTATATTCGATCATTTAATGCACGATAAGTTTGTAAAATTCTACAAATTAAAGTTACAGATTTTTACTTTCAAAGGTGTTCCATAATTAATTAAATTAGGGAAGGACTCAATTTAAACATAATATATATAAAGATAACCCGAGAACTAAACTAATTCCAATTTCTCAATTCAACAATCAGCAGTTTCATATTTGCTAGTCCACAAATAAAAACATTTGTTAATTATCGAACTTCGAACATACCTAAAACGCATACACTCCAACAAGACAGAAGCAGAGCACATATGTCTTCTAGGCTTACGAAATCGCCACAATTTCATAACCCGAAAACAAACCACATTCTAGTAAAGCTCAGATTTTTCCAGTTAAATTTGGAACTCATAAACGAAGGGGAAAGAATATGTAAATTCGCTTTTTAAAACCAGTTTGATATTAAGGTCACTTTTTAAAACAAATTTGATAACACTTCCGGATCCAATTGGTTTAGAAGAAAATGAGATAAGAAGAGTGTGAAGGTATAAAATAACGTCCGGTAAGAGATTGAGATGAGAATAAATTGAATGAGAGATGGTGATTTTAAAGAAAATGACGGTAAGTTGCTTTCGTTTTTAACATTTTCAGTCACATTTTTCTTCTTCTTTCTCTTCTACTTCACATTCTTCTTTTTCTGGTAATTATTAGTTTTCAAAACTGTTGTTATCATGTTCTGATGTAGATTTAAACATGAATTTAAAGTTGATATTGAAGAGACATATAGATTAGTTAAATGAGCTTGCCAAGAAGATAATTTTCCAGAAGTCTCGTAAAACCGCGTGAAGCATACGTAATATTTATACGCATGCAAAAGTTAGCGGCAAGTTCAAGTCTTGAACTGAACATTGTAAATGTCACATGTTACTTTTCCCCAATCTTTTTATCACTCTTATTTAAAAAAAAATAATCTATCACTAGTACACTGTTTTTTGGGATACAAACGCAAACACAAATCTTAATATGAGAATATCAGTTGTAAAATGCTACAAGACAAGTTTAAATAAATATGCAAAATTTTTAGTAAGACACATCAAATACATGAAGAGCGCACTAAGATGCATCAAATTTTAAAAAAATGAATATAAATGATGAAAAATCCGTAAAAATTTCAAGATATGTAAATGACACTTAGTTGCATCAAATTCTTGAAAGAACTTACAGGTGTCATGAAATGATATTTCATTTTTGAGGTTTAAGAGAAAAGATCAAAATGTCTTTAAATAAATGGAGAGTTGGTGAGTGCTTTAAAGGAGTTGGTATACATAACTAAAAAATTGGTTAACATAGAGATATGATAAAAACAAGGGAAAATGACAATAAAATGCCACTTGAATTTCACTTGGACAAAATGGGGTCTCCAATTGCAACTTGGACAAAATGGGGTCTCCAATTGCAACTTGGACAAATAAGGGTCAGTCCCCTATTTGTCCAAATAAAATTCACTACAAATGACAAAATCACCCTTCCCTTACATAAAACAAAACAAAGCTACCCATTTCATGACATATTATTCTTCTCCTTTTCTTCTTGCGTGGGTGATCACTCTTCTTCTTGTTGCTTGCCAAGTTCAAGCCTGGAATGTGAAAAAGGTGGGAACTTTGGGTATTATTGTGATCAAGATAACACACTTAAACACAAGTTGGAAGCTTTTTTGCATTCCTTGCAAGTCAAAGGGAGGAATGAAGTCATTTTAGCCTAGGTGAAGCTTGTGAAGGAGAAAAAGATAGAAACTTTACCTATTATTTTGATCAAGATGGTATTCTCCCTTTAAGTATGTGGTGAAAAATGATATTTTGGTTCATTATTTTGTTGGGTCTTCTTCAATGTTGATAAATAGTTTCAAGTTTGCTTTTTTCTTGATCATGGGTTAAAGAGTGATGATAATATAGAGTTGGAAAGTTGATTTATGTGATAATATAGATAAAAATTATATATCTCTTTTAGTTTGAACTCCTTTGGATGATGGTAGATGAGATGACTCATTCAAGGGAGTAGGAATGGTCTATGTTGTATGGGAAAGATGATGACTCTGTTGTTTTCGTCATTTGACAGTTGAGTTCCCGCTGAAATTGTATCTCAGTAGGTGGACTCGGATATGGTAGTAAATAACGTTAACATAAGTAGTGAATCGTGATTCTGGAGTAGTTACCAGAACACGCCACACATTATAGTTAATATTGATACTTGGACAGTTAATACATGTATCATAGTAGTTAACGAAACATGTGCAGCCATTAAGGCTTGTCATTTAAATGTGTATGATTATGTAGATGACTTCTTCAAACTTTCTTCTCAGGAGAAGATCTATAGCAAATGCATGATTCCGGTTGTCACCATTGATAAACCGGATCCAAACAACTATCTCCTGCCCAATATAACAAGTCTACCGTTGTTGAAACCGCCAAAGACTCGTCCAAAGGGTGGAAGGCCAAGAACCAAGAGGATTGGCTTTTTGAAGGTTGTTATTTTGTATTATGTGGATAGGAGCATACCCTTATATATATGGAGCAATGACTTTTTGAAGGTTGTTATTTTGTATAATGTGGATAGAAGCATACCCTTATATATATTTTTGAACAAGGTTCAATATATATGCTCCTTATCCCTTTTTGTAAGTAATGTAAAGTGAAAGCATTAGGCTTGGAGGTAGTCATGACAAGAAAACATTAGGAGGCTTGAAGAATCCTATTGTTCACTTGTCAAGAAAATATTTTGTTCGTGACATATATATATGTAATGTACTAAAGTTGTGTGAATGTCATATCAAGTTCTTAATGTTGATAACCACTATATGATGTCATACCTTATTTTTTTATTGTTGTTGATAATTATTGCTGTTACAGTAACATGTTTATTAATCGGGTTTTAAAATGGTTGCAAGCATGGGGAAAAGTGACAGTTAATTGCGATACTTTGGTAGTAAATGACGATATGCAGGGTAGTGAATTGCGATTCTTGGGCAGTGAATAACCCTTTTGTTTTTCAGGCAAGTAGTTAATCAAAGGTGGTAACCAAGGGAAAACGTGACAGTTGATTGCGATACTTTGGTTGTAAATAACTATATGAGGGATAGTGAATTGCGATTCTTGGACAGTGAATAACACTTTTGTTTTTCAGTCAAGTAGTTAATCGAAGGAGAACTCTTGGGAAAACGTGGTAGTTATTTGCGATACTGTGGTAGTAAATTGCGATATGCAAGATAGTGAATTGCGATTCTTGGGCAGTGAATAACCCTTTTGTTTTTCAGGCAAGTAGCCACTCAAAGGTGCAAAATGGTCAAATGTATTACAACTAGCTTCAAAACTGAAGTATAAGTATACTTTTTTATGAGCATCCCCACCCCGGAAGTTTTTTATGAGTAATTAAATCTCGGAAGTTTTTTGTCATGTCAAAACTGAAGAGAGAATTAGAAATGACAATAGCCATTTAGGATCGAAATGCTCATTTTGCTTCAAAATGACAGTATAAGTATACTTTCATTGTGCTTCAAAATGCATACTTTGACAGTATATCAGTAGAGATTTCTTGCATATCAGCAAATTCCTTGCACATCTGAATCAAATGTATACAGTATACAATATACTTTGTTGTATATCAGTAGAGATTCCTTGTATATCTGAATCAAATGTATGGCTATTCAAATTGGAATGAATTCATCAGTTTTTAGGTAGGGTCAATGACAATACCACATTCCACAAATTTTTTCCTCATTACATTGGTTTGCATCAGTGAAATAATTCAAAACTCTTGTCATCAAAAGTGAAAGCAATAAAAAATCTGGTCACGACTTTAATCAATCAGCTCCTTGTTTTTGCTGTCTTACTTTCTCCAACAAAGCTGTTTTTCACTTCCTCTTCTGCTTACCTTCTTCATTAACTTGTTCTTCATTGTTTTCTACCTCCTCTTGGAGTTCTTGATCATTGCCTCTTGGAGTTCTTCATTGTTTTCTTCATTGTTCTTCATATATGTTCCAAAGTTAATGGCAATACCACATTCCACAAATATGCTTGCCTGATTTTTTTCTCCTTGCCCGGCTTCGCCTGCTTCACTACCTCAGCGTAATGGGCCTGCACATTTAGACTCAATGCATTTCATGCCTTGGACATCTCTTTTTTATGCTCCTCCAAAGTAGTAAATGTCGTCCCCTCCTTCTTTAACTTGCTTTTATATTCTTTCTTGAACAGTAAGTAGCCATTATTGACATTGTCATGTTCCATTGCTCTCAAATCCTTTCAACCTTAAGCAAGCTGCAAATCTGAAACAAATGCATGAAACAAATGAATTCAGGAAAACATGATTATTTACATACTGATAGTTTACAATGACAAAGTGAAGATATATGTCATAACTACCAAATATAAAACAAAAAGACACAAATAGATAAAAAAACAAAACAAAAGGACATAAAGTTTTTCCTCTTCAAGTTTCTGTTGCGTATCGAATTTCATAAACTAGGATGTCTCGCCCTAAATATTCTTAATGAAAGCAATTTAATTCAATATCAAAGAGGAGAGAGTACGTGTGAGAGGATAACAAGTGCAAGAAGATGCTCACAATAGGACAGAATCTCAAAATGTCTATCAAACTATCAAAGTTAACTATGCAAAAATTTAATTTAGTGTAAGTTGTTATATGCATGACATAGAAGCAGTAGAGTACTTTTTGGTCTTACCAGTCTTATGAGAATGTTGGTGCATTATTCTCTATAAGAGCATGTTTGTATTATTGTGAGTGAAGAATACTTTTGCAAACAATCAATAAATTGATAGTCTATCAAAGTCCTAATTTCAGAAAAGAACAGTGCACAGTGCACATTTATGCAACTCCTCAGACATTTCTGAACTACAAGTCTATGACTATCTTAAAGCAAAAACTGATGAGGATATGAAAAAACCAGTTTTATCTGAAATAACCCTTAGAAGCTATCTCTCACAACTCTAAGGCTATAATCCTTTCTATTGCTCATTTGGCTATTAAAATAATATCAATTGATCAGAAAGCAAATTTATTCTTTCATTGATAAACAAATCAGGGGACCAAGCATTAACCATACAAAACTTATATCCAACATAACAAGGAAAAATCACATAAGGAAAAAAAACGGTAAAATCATCCAACATGCAAAAACAACATCCACCATAAAACAACTTTTGGCTGAAGATTTACCTCATCCTCACAAATAATGGCAGCAGCGGCAGCATTGGCAGATAGTCGTCTCGAACTTGATGAAGAAATGGTGAAGATGAAGGTGAAGACGGTGGTCTCAAAGATGGTGAAGACGGTGATTTCGGTTGATGAAGAAGGGCGGGGTTGGGGCTCGAGCTCGACGAAAGAAGAAGGTTTCGTTTTGGTTAGTTGGTTGATCAAGAAGGGGAAAATATTAGGGTTCCAGTTTGAGGAAGAAGATGAGCTTTGTTTCGTTATATTTGGTTGATGAAGAAGGAGAAGATTTTGAGGCTCAAGCTCAGGTTGAATGAAGAAGATGAAAGGGGAAAGTTTTGTTTCTGAGTTGCTTTTTTTTTTGTTTCATTGAAGGGTATAAATGGAATTTGGTCAACATTTCATTTGGACAAATAGGGGATACTCCTTTATTTGTCCAAGTTACAATTGGAGACCCCATTTTGTCCAAATGAAATTCAAGTGACATTTTTCTGTCATTTTCCCTAAAAACAAATATAAAGTTGGTAAATTTAAGTAAAAAGCAGGGAGAGTTGATAAGTGTATATATATCCATGGTTAATAAAGATAAATAGGAATTGGTAAAAACTGGGCATTGAGAAGAAAGGAGGGAGCCCCTTTTTTTGTTTACTTGGGTCTATGTGTAGTTTTGCCCATTTTGTTAATGAGCTTAGAAGGGCACATTTTGTAATTTTGTAAATAATAATAAATAAAAGTCATAAAATTAATGATCTTGATAGTACATGTCACGAATGTGAGCTTTGTATAATGTTCCACTGTGAACGACGACGAAGGCGAGCTCCAGCCACAGCGAAGCACGGCGGGATGGCCGTCGTTCCACGCAAGGGCGTCTTCTGGTTCAGGTGAACCTTCCATATTATTTTGTGCTATTCTTTTATGATCTTAGGCCAGATTGAGAGGGGATTGAGGAGGGGATTGAGTTTGGGTTTGTGTTTTGGTTTAATATACCTAATTCATAAGTTGGAAGTTTAAGCTCCGATTTAAAGCTTTTATGGAGTGATTCTTCGAATAGAGGTTGATTTGGCCAGATTTCTTCGAAAATCATTTCAGTTACTGTTCATATGGATGGAAATAGGACAGACTAGTCTGTTAAGGTGTAACATCCTGAAAAATTTAATTCAGGATTAGAGAGTGTTTTGGGAAATTTTGGAATTTTTAGGAATTTTTGGGATATTTTTGGAAACTTTGAGTAATTAATGTGCATATAATTAATTAAGAAATGAAGAGTTTGAAATATGAGGGAGTGGTAAAGCTAAAAATATTTTGAAAGTTAAGGAGATTGGAGGCTGGTTTAAGTGGTTTTAAATCAAAATAAGTACACTATGCCAAGTTTGGGCTTTAATTATCAAAAACCACCCTTATTTCTCCCTAACCAAACACACCCTCCTTCCTTTCTTTATATATATTTCGGTCGAACCATCCCCCCTTCGACGACTCACCTCTCTTCTCTCTTCTCTTCGGACGACGACGGCGGCGACGGCGGCCGACGTCAGCGGCGGCGAGGAGGGCTGATCGAGCCTCCTCCATCTTCCTCTGTTTCATCATCGTCCAATCTCACTATTTCTTTCTTCTCACTGTTCATCACCTCCATCAGTCAACTCCTCCGTCCCTTTTCGTTTTCCGGCAAGCTCGACGGTGGACGGTGGCGTGAGAGGTGAGTTTAGTTATTTCTCTTGGTTCTTCAACTTCTCCTTCCACCTTCGTATTTCTCACTGTTTTCTCTTCTTTCTCGCCATTCTTCACTCCTCACGGCGGCTTCTTCATTTTCCGGCGACCCACGGCAGCTCCAGCACCTATTGGACATACAAACTCATATTCAAGCTTGGGTAACCTTTTCTTTCAATTTATACTTCTTTCTTCGAGTTTTTGGGTGACATTCGAGGGAAGGCTGAACTGATTTATGGGTTTTGGGGTGTTAAATATGTAGAAACTGAAACTTTAGCTTTTATTCTTATTATTTTGAATGAGAAATTTAGCCTTGGTTAAAGTTTGGAGGAGTTTATGTGAAACCCAAATTTTGGGGCGCTTAAGGTTGATGATGTTCATGGTTAGTATATGTATGTATACTTATTTTGGCTTGTTTAGGTATATGTATATATGTGGTGGTTGTGAATCTTTGTGCTTTTTATGTTTTGGCCGATTTGGTGCTTAAGTATAGGGTTTACAAATTGGGAACTTTTTGGGTTTTTGAGGTTTCTAAAAATCTGGCATGACATTGTGTTTTTCTTGCTTTCTACACTATTTCTGAACCCTCCTAAGACATTATAATGATTTGCTTGGTTGGAAAAATGTTTGGGATTGTGTTTTGACATTTTAAAGTGGGGTTTCTCTAGGGTTTGTAGGGGAATCCGAAATGTTTGAGGTGATTAGGGATTTGGTTATTTCATTGAGCTTATTACTGCTTGATTATGGTTTTGAATGCTTGGTGTCTATGTAATGTTTGCTTAAAACAAAAGTTTGTACAACAAAGTTTTGTAAATTGTATGGATTGATGATGAAATCTGAAAATCAAGGTTGATGTTGCCTTTTGGTGGTAGAATTATGTTTGGATGATGAATGCAAATTGGAATGATGTATTATATGTTGGAAGGGGTAGCTTAAATGCTTTGTGGTCATAATGGTCATTTTGTGTGTTTTTCTTCGTGAAGTAATGTACCAAAAATTACATTGATCATTTTATGGACATTGTGACCCCTACAAGTGTTGTTATGGTTGATGATTTTGGTGTCATGTTCGAGTCGTTGATATTTCTTCTAAATAGAATTTTAATAAAGCATATAAGATGTGAGTATATGTTATGAATTGAAGTTGTGAATTGTAAATAAAAGGAGTGGAGTTTAAGGAAGCATAAGTACATATAAATTATTGATTGTGGTTAAATGAATGCTGATATTTGGGCTGTTTGAATATTTTATTTGGGCTGTTTGAATATTTTGTGTAAAATAAAGAATTGGTAAGGGTTTTACATTAGGAAAGAGGTGTATTGGAATTTTGGCTGAATTATGGCATTGTTTCTATGCTTTACGGGGGAAAATTATTAATTACTTGGTAGCTTGAAGCTGTTTGAAGGGTGAATGATGTGAGAGTGAATAGTAGTTTGAATTATTGAAAGTTTCGAGTAATTGATGATTGAATATGGTACTGAATTTTAGGAAGAGTTAAAAAGGGCTTTATCAAATATGGTGTGGACAATGGTTTATGTTTGATGGGTATGCTCGCGGCTCCATATGTTGATGTTATGAATTGACTGGAAAAGTGTAGTGACTTATGCTTCAGTGATAGAATTCTTGTGTTTGTTGAAGGGATATTGAGTTCTTTAGTACTATAAATGTATCTTGTAGTGCTTGGATGATTGATATGTTTTGAATGAGTGATTTCATTGTTAAATCTTGAAATTGTGATACTTAATGTTATTAAATGGTGAACATTGAGTGAGAATCATAAAAGACCAAGTTAAAAAGTGTAATCAGAGAATTAAGAAACTGTGATATAGATGGGGAATGGGTAGTAATGTGAATACGAGAGAGAGAGACGTTTAACATGAAGTAGAATGATACTAATTTATCATTCTGTACTACATTATAGGATTGATTGCGATATGGCTTCCGTGACATCAAGAAAGGTTGAGAAATAGCGTAAATTGCTAAAGGGCGACAGGTAATCACTCTTAACCTTACTATAACATTGAGGGTGACGTTAGTTAGGATTTTGTAAAATCCCTTTTCACCCTCTATATATATACTATCTTTAAAATGATATTTTTATACAAAACAGGCTATCAGGTGCCTTTCAAACACGATTATGTTCATATAAAAGATTTTTACACTATATATGTAGTATCCTGTCTGATGGTGCTGAATATTTTGAAATGGTATGAAATGATTGCAGGTGTAGTGTGATAGTAGTTATTTGAGAGGTTGTGAGTATAGGAAAGGAATTAGATGTGAGTTGAGTTTCTGGAGAATTATGTTGAGGGGAGATATTGTGGATAATTGATTGGAAGGTGATGTGAGAGGGTATGATATTGATTATTATGGATGAGATATTAAAAGGAATATGTGAGCATTGCATGACACTGAATTTTGTGTACCATCGCGCGATGATAACTGCCGATAGGCCAATCGACAGTTATTTGTACCGAGGATCCTTTTTAGAATTGATTGGATCGGGGTTCATAGGTCGACTTATTGAGAGAAGTGACCTACGGTTGTTTGGCATTGAAGAGCCCAACCGCCCCTACGGTTGTTTGGCAGTGGAGAGCCCAACCGTTCCCGTTCTGTAATGGAAAACAGAATTGGGGTTCCCTCTCTGGAGATTGCCAGAGAGGGAAATTGTCCCCTCATTATGGAGAGGGACACAGTGTCAAATCATATAGTGAAGAATAGATGCTTGAATGCACCGTGGTGGCACAATGCATATTTAGGTGAGTGTGAGGGATGTTGAGTGATACATGGGAAGTAGAGATGACGAATTTGAGTTGATTGAGACGTGACAGAAGGTTTTAAGTAATGGACGAAAGGAAATGAGAAATACATTTATGTATTATTGATTTTAGAACTGTGGTACCCTTTAGACGCCCTTACTACCGCACATCTCACTGTTATAGTGAGTTAAGCGGTGATTACTGGGACAAATTGTCTCATCCCACGATTACTGACATTTTTGCAGGTATTCATGCACAGACGCAAGCAGCAGGAAAGGGAATTAGGTAGTAGAAGTTATATATAGTTTCTTCGGAATTGTATATTGCCAATTTGTATAGGTCTGCATCTGCTTCCGCATGTATACATATCTATTTATTGTTAAGTATCAATTAGTTTTGTTTATTAACCATGTTAGACAAATCTTTTCTAACATGGTTATCAATAAATTATCCATGATAGCAGCTGTGTTGTATTAGTTTATTCTTTTCTATCATGGATAATATTTAATCATTAGGAAATTCCTTTTCTAACTATGATAGGACATTGGTATTATGGAAATCCTTTTTCTATCATAGTTAGTAAAGATATTATTGAACTAAAAGAGATGTCACAGGTTAATTAGGGAATTAGTAACTCTATGTTACATAAGGTTTGGTTCGTCCTGGTAAATTTCAGGCCAGACTTAGGCTAAAAATTTTTTTTAAAGCCTGTTTTCATTAATAGGCCAAGCTCATGCCACTAAAAAAAGCCTTTTAGCCTGAGAGGCCGGCCTGTTTAACTATTTTAAAAAGAAAATTGTATTTAAGAGCCCAAACAATTAAGCCCAAAACCCACCTTTCAAAACTCAAAAAGACAACCCTATTTCATGTCACTCTCCCTTACTACCTTCAAATCTGCCATTTTCTCAAGTTCACTCTCTCTCTCTCACATCCATTATTTTTACTGAATCTCACTCTCACTTCCCATTTCTCTCACGGCGGTGGCCACCTTCCACGGCGGAGAAGCCTCCGGCGAGACATGTCTTGCAAAAACGAAGAAGAAGACGACGAAGAGAGCGACTTGCAAGTGAGCTTCCATGAACATGAGTAAGCTTCCATGAAAGATCTTGCTAGTTTCTGCCTAATCCTTCCCAGTATTTAAATTCTCCCCATTTTCCACTCTTACATTTTCTGATTTGGGGTTTTGTTTTTCCTCATGATTCTAATCATTTCCTGCATTTAAAAGCTGACATGGATGATGTGTAATAGTAGAAATGTGATGGAATGTCATGCATAGGAATTTTTTAGTTTGTGTTGTATGTTTTGTGTTTGATGCATGTTCGTTTGTTATGCATATGTGGCGGGCGTGTGAAATGGGTTTTCTGAATGTGTAACTTAAAACAGTGTATGTCATAACGTATGGATGTTTGTAAGTTCGTATGTTGTATTTCTTTCTGGATTTACAGGGTGTTTGGAAGATTTTATTTGTTTTATCCTTTGGAAGGATTAGGATTATGTATAGCTTGGAAGGTGTAACACCCCAAATTTTATTTCATAATATAATAAAATTTAAAAGGGAATAAAAATATAAATTATAAGTTAAAGTTTTATGAAATGAAATAAAAGAGAAAATTTTGGACAAATTGTAAGAAATTATGAAAATAATAATGTTAATATGTCCTATTTTACATAAATAGACTATTTGTATATTTTAGTCATAATTTTGAACCATAGTTTTAGGAAATATTTAGAGTATAAAGATGTTTGTAATTATTAGGGATTATTATTAGGAAAACTTGTAGAGGAAGTTTATTATCTTTTAGGATATTTTTGTATTATAAATTTTAAATATGTTATTATATAAATGAAATAATCTCTACACTATTCACCCATATTTGTTTCCATACAAACAAAGTTTTATTTTTTTATTAAATAAATGGGAAGAAGAGAATTAATTGGAAAGAGAGAGGTTTAAGTGTCATATAGAGGATGTTTGGAACTAAAGTATAATTAAAATAAACAATGGTAGTTGATTGGAATTTTCTCTAGTCATTAGGTATATTGATTGTTTGAGTTTTCATGCTTAGTTTGTGAAATCTGATTTTTCCTTTTCTCTTTTCCTTTTCTGGATTGAGTTTGTCGGCTTAGAATTGAGTAAATATAATTTCTGCATAATACAGTTTGGATGTTTGGTGTGGTGCTTTGAATATGATTCTTTATTGGGGTCGCTTATAGTTGTCTTAATTGGTTTAATGAAATTGAATTACTGGATGTTTCATGAATTTGTGTTGTTGCTTCCTTCATTGACCAATCTGAATTTTTTAGAAGTATACTTGAAATTGATGACCAAAAAGAAGAGAATTGTATATAAGAAAATATCGCTTAAGGTGGTATGGGCATGTTCAAAGAAGAGAATTGGATGAGCCAGTGAGAACAGTGGAACAGATGGAAAGGGAGCCGTATATAAGAAATAGAGGAAGACCAAAAAGAACTCTTGATGAAGTTATTCGAAGAGATATGGTTGTGAAAAATTTATCTGTAGGAATGACTAGGGACAGAGCTAAATGGCGTCGTGTGATCCATGTAGCCGACCCCATTTGAATGGGATAAGGTTTACGTTGATGATGATGATGATACTTGAAATTGATGAAGTATTGTGCTTGATATATATATGCTATTCTTTTCTGGTGGTTGACACAATGATGAGGATTTTGGAAGTTTTGCCTTCATATTTTAGGAGTGGTTTTAATTTCTCTTAATGGGTTAATGTTGATTTGGAATGAGACATGAGCAATCAGTAGAATGTTATTGTTGTTTGGAATTGGGTTAGGTTGCTTGCTGCCTTCATTACATTAAAGTTGAATGGATTTTTGGGCAGGGAAGAGGGTCTTGACTCATTTGGGATTTAACTCTTAATTGATGACATGCAAAGTAAAGTTGTTTATGCTTGCTGCTGACATTTTCGTGATTGGACTGTTATTATTTTCTTTGCCAAACTGATTTAATTGGGATGCAATGTTTCTTTGCTTTAGTCATTAATTGGTATGAGAATAGTAATGGATTTAATTGTTAAGTTAGGTTCATACTTCAATTGATATTTGAGTTCCAATTTATTTCTTTGTAGGATTTTATGCTTGCACTGATTTGATAAATCTGTTTGAGTTGAGATTTAAAGTGTTTTGGGTTCAATTGATTTAATTGTGATTTAGGGTCATTGAGTTATTCTTGAAAAAGTGATCTGGTGTTTATAAACATGTTAACTGCAATGTTTGATCAAATGAATTTGTTGTTGGTTGATTTTAATTGATGATGTGGCATGAAATGTTTGGAATTGAAGTTTTTCTGTTTAGAGAGTAGATATCAATTGATGTTTGACTGATTGTGCTATTATACTTAATATTCTCATAAAGTGGTTATTGGTTTGATTAAATTGGTTGTGACTTGTATGTGTTAAACTAGAAAAGAAAGAAAAACATGAATGGTATATCATGAAGGGATGGGTAGTATTGTATTTATTAGGATCGAGAGCGATGTTAGATAACATATACAAGGATAGTTATTCACATTCTTTATTATATGGAATGAAAATAGGAGAATCTAGTGAGAAGGGTGCTTGGAGACAAATTTCAAGTAAGGATAAGGAGAAACTGTGAATTGCTTGCAAACAGGTAGCGGTTTATTTCATGCACATTAGGTTTATTTTCTGTCATAACTAATATTACTGCTTCAGATATTGGTAGGGTTTATTTTCAGCATTTTAAATTTATGTGGAGTACTCCAGGTATAAGGAGGGTCGCTCCCCCTATACCATATTGTTTTATTGAATTTATTTTTCATAGAAAATCCTGTCAGGTATGCCTACTACGAAAGGTGAATATATTACTATAAGTAGTGAGGTGGTGCAATAGGCACATGTATTTAATATTCTACCTATAACAAATATATTGTTAAGGTAGGGGCCATGTATGAGTGTTTTACTAATAGGTAGTAATCACCAACAGGTAGCGTCACTATCATTATCTGAAGTAGGATTAAATGAATCAGCTTCTAGGTGAAGTATTAGAGTGTATGAAATAAATTGCGGTAAATTTGTTTTAGTTTCAGGTACACAATAAATAGGGGATTTTGGAGGGATGAAGGAGAAGGAGGAATGTAAAAATGTTTGCTCTTATTTGTAGTTTTAATTTAATATATATTTTGAAATGAATTTGTATATTTCTTTTAAGTGAATTTTTATAATTCTATTTTGGCATGTAATATATAAATTTTGTAGGAGATGAATTATGGAGACTTAATTTAATGTACTTAATTAATATGTTTTTTTAATATTTTTTTAGCACGTTACTTTATAAATATTTTGAAGCCATGTATAGACTATTATGTACTTATAAAAAAAAACTACATATATTAGAAGCAATATTTTCCTAGGTAATCAACTAAACTTCAAAGTAAATGATAAACATTTTAGTGTAGTAAATAATAGAATTATGTTTTTAAAACCTTTGTAATTTTATAAAATTAATATATATCATTTTACGTATCTTAAGTAACTTCATTTTGTTTTAGAAAATTTATTCTCAAACTTGTTTTAGAAAGAATTATATCAAAAAGACATTTTCATTAAAAAGTTTTAATTTGAACAGTTTTTCAGTCATCTATTAAATATTTTAAAGTTCTCAATATTTATTTCATAACAAAAATCATTATTTTCAATTAAATTATATTTAGTATTTTAAGAAATTGGTAAAAATAAACTAGGTGTGACAGAAGGTGAAATAATTGAATTGTTATAGACTTTCAAGAAAAGACTTGTAGTACTAATAAACGAATTACACTAAGGATAGTTATGTTTAGTGTTGGTTAATTAGGAAATTAGTAAAGAGAATGTTACATGACTATGATGTGTTTATGGGACTTTTCTAGTATTAAGTCCCTTGTGAGGGACCTCATTAATTTTCCCTCTTGATTTTGACCAATTTGATGACTTTGAAAGAATCCAACAAGAGAAGAATATTCAGATTCAACCTCATTTGTATTATGATACTTCCATCATTTAAATTGCCACTTTCATTTTTTATATAGTAAAATAAAAAAAGGGTGTAATTTTGTATAGTCCTGATCTTGAATTAAAGTGAATTAAAGTTCACAAGTGTGACCTAAGAGCTGCAGTGACAGGACAAAAGTTCATGATTTATTTTAAAATGGGGCTTTGGAAATTAGCTGCAGAATTAGAGTAGCTTGAAATATGATTGTTCTTTTAAAGCAATAAATATAAATTCATAAAAGCTTTTTCCTTCCCTTATTTTGTTCTTGTGTATTAAATTGAAACCCTTTGTGATAATGATGAGCTTAGTTTCGTGCTCAAAATGTTTTATATTCTAGACCAAACACACATTTTTTCATCTATCCAGACCTTGATGTATTTCCCACCTTAGTTTTATCTGTTTTTTTTGTTTATCTTGTTATTTTCCTAGTTATTTCTCACATGCATGTTCATCTTTTCCACTAACAACTACTCTTAACAATGTAGTGAGAGGGCTCGACAATGTCCCGCACAAAAGTTTCTCCGCCAATGAAGTTAGTTATGACACATTGATAAATAAACAGGTATGATCTTGAACTATAGATCTATTTTACACTGTTTTTAGCTTTTTACAAACCCTTTTACTTCATGAACTATCACTCTCTGGTTTCGGCTTTTGGCACTGCTCTCTACAAGCTGTGGCTTGAATTTGTTCTTGGACTCGATCTCCGTACATGTTTAGGGGTTTATTACTATGTCATATATATGTATATCTATATATCTTATAACATCTTGTTTGTCTGAGTGTTATCTTTAATGTTCTGTTGTAGTAGGCATTGATGTTCTCTTAATTCTTTCATTTGGCGTGATTTTTTTAATAATGTGACAATGACTTGAATATGTGCCAACAAATTGTATTTGGTGTTCTTCATTCGTTGACCATCGATAAGGAATTCACTTTGATTTATGCTTTAACTAGACTGTGAGATAGAGTTCTCCTTGATGACTCATTGTTACTGCCAAGTTCTCTATTTCGAACTGTGCATTGCAGCAATTGATTTATATTTCTAGTTTGGTTACACGCAATAAACAGAGTGCAGAGTTAGCTTTTCGGTGTCTAGCTTTGGCTTGTACCAACCCATATAATGGATTGATGCCGGACTTGAAGCAGGGTCTGAAAGGAAATAAGGAGAGAATTCTCATCGTTATGAAATCAATGAATCCTATTGAAGTTCAATATCACAGAGATCTACTGGTGGCCATTGTCAATGCCAGACCCTATTTTGGATATTTATATCTGAAAGAGTTTCCTTTCAACCTTAAAGAGCTCAACTCTCTTTCATGGTGAGAATTTTGTTTTGTTTTTTTACAACAGATTTTTTCCCTATATTATCTTCATTTGTTGTGGATGTTGTCTCATTCTTTTGTTCGTATGATTTACTTGCAGGCTCGCTGAATTATGTTTGGCAATAAATCTGATTCCATTGATTAGGGATGATTTTTCCAATAATTCTCTCCCGCATAAGCTATATTTGCATCACTTAATAGAGTTAATAGATTGGATGGTTGACTCGTTCAACCCTTCTCTATTTAGGAAAGAATTCCTTCATCCTTGTATTTTAGTCAAGCATGCAATTGCTAGACTTTTGTTAGAGTTACATAAGCTGCTTCAATATATCGTTTGGTTAGACTGTACCTACTCTTCTCGGGTTGAATTTTTGAAGGAAGAAATTCAGAATCACGTCCAAGCATTGTATCGAGCTTTAATTCCTTTACAGTGCTCGGGACACTTCTGTATGTGGAGATTTCCTAGCCCATCTGTTGATTGGATGGTTGATACAAAAGAAGAGTATATTATTGGATTTGTTGGGGAAATTTGGGGCGTGAGTATGAGTGCCATGAAACTAACCTCCTTGGAGGAATTGGAGGGCTACTTGTATTATAAAGTGCAGGAAGCTCTCATCACTTGCAAGTATGTATATCTTTATGAATTTTTTTTTTATTTTACTGTGAAAGATGAATGTGGATTGGGCATCATTGTTATTGTTATTTCACTTATTTGTTTAAAATCAAGTGTTTAAACTTTTGGTTGCTTTGTAAGTAGTGTTGCTTGAACTTTTGCCGTGCTCTTATCTTGTATCATGCTGAGCTGAATCTTTATATCTTGTTTTTGGTAGAAGGCTGTGTCATCTGTCAATGGAAATATGTTTTTCCCTTGATACTTTTGACGGTTCATGCATTGAAATGAAATAATTCTTGGGAGTAATGTAGTTTTGGTGATGGTTTGCTCTTTTTCTTTACACTAATTCAAGTTGGATACTTTATGCTTACTTGATTCCTCTGACATGATTCAGTGTTATGGAACTTTAGGGCTCTTCAAGGGTAGAAATGTTTGTTTCATTGATTTTTTAGGAGCTGCGTGCTTGCATCTTTCATGTGGATCTGTTTTACTTCTCTTTCATTTTATTTGGTTAATCATTACTGACCATTAATGATAATAACCACTTTTTTCTCCTCACTCTCTTTTTACTAGACATATATTTATGTCATCCATGTCAGTGTTGGAGGCGCAGACTAAGGGTCATCACTAGGTGCCTTCAAGTTTGGCTACTTGAAAATACTTGAAAGTTTTTAATTGATTGTTTAGTCTAATTATAGACGAGAGCCTCTTGATTCATTTTGATTTGCCTCCTAATCTACATGATTTTGCAGCTCAATTTGTTTTGCAGAGGAAGAGTTCGTACATGCTACCTCTAATGTCAATTTGATTGATAACCTGCATAAATCTTTTGATTGAGTTGTCCAATAAATTTGTTGGCTAAACTTTCTTAATATATTGTGCCTAGTTACTATTAAGATTTATACAATTGGGTAATGAATTTGCTTCAGTTGGTCTTGCTATAATCATAGATGTTTCTATGCCTTTGAAACAATGTTTAAAACTCATTGAAGCATTCTTATTGTTGCTTTTTTATAATTAAACAGGTTGGATGTTGCTTGATCTGCTGGGTTGATGGTGATGTTGGTGAATGAGCTACGCAAGTCATGAAAGAGTAAAGGAGACAAAGTGTTGCTTTTAGACAGACTATTCAGAAGCTTCAGCTTGCATGTGTTGATATAGTTTTGGCTTTGTATTTTTGGTTTTGTTGGTTACTGGTTTCATGTATTGGGCAAATAGAATGCAAGAGGGTATCAATAAACCTCTCTGGCTTCTAGTCTTTGGTTTGTAGTTTTGTATGTCTGTTGCCTGCAAGTGCAAACTGAAAGGTCCTTTTGTAAATTGACTGCTTATGGTATTTTAGTAAAATTGACCACTTATGGTATTTCAGGAAATATATCAAAATTCAGACTGTTAAATTATGAAAAGTGTGTAACAGAAAGGAAGAGTCTAGAAACTTCAATTCCATTGACTTGTCTGTACAAAACTAAAGAAATCAACCATTACAAACTTACTATCTGTTTGCATGTAGATCTGCTACTACTTCTTTGGTCCGTGATTTTTCAAGTTGAGGGCTTATTTGTTAATTATCTACACAGCTTAATTTTTTAGTTCAACGGGAAGCTTTACTATGGAGCATTTATGTCCATTTCTGCTGGTTTTTTCTCATCAGGAAAAATTGTCTTTACTGCTCCGTCTCGGCCACGTGTGATGCAACAGATAGAAGCATGCCATAATGTCGTTAGAATACCTCAAGTATTGTTTCTAGTTGTCCTATGGATTTGCTGAATTTTCTGTTTTTGTTTGGGTAATTTTCTGTTTCATTTGTTTTAATATAATTTGAAATTAAAATATAGCTATTCGAAAATAATTGCAGGAGTGGACAATTGATATGACAGGTCAACTAAGTCATGCTTTTGGAAAACCAAACGAGTTTTCTTTGTAACTCATTAAGTGTTGGGAAAAGATATTCATTCTGGTGAATATTTAAATTAATTCTTTATATTTCTGCATATTGTTATTATTTTATTGTTTACTCTATATTGATCAGTTGGTAGCCTATGTTTTACAATGAAAACTTTAAACTTGTAAATGAAGAACCACTTCTAGATTTGTAAATGGCAACTCTATTCTATAAGACCAAAGTGGCAGATAAGAAGTGTGACTAACCTCAACTTTCTTTTTAACAGCAAGATGCGTGGTTTACTGAACAAATGTTGATAGTATTCCGATCTACTGATCATAATGTTGAAGATGAACTATTGGGAATGATAAGGGGAAGATATTCCATCCCACAGATCAGCCCCCTCTTCAAACTAAGCAAAGAATAAATTTTTACTTCCTCAAAATTCTGAGCACATCAATTTTAAAAATGTAATAAAATAACAATAACATGAACCATATGCATGATTTTTAGTCATAACTCAAGCAAATGTAGCCAACTTTAATGTAATAAAGCACCACCTAGATACGTTAAATCAATCTTACTTAAAGGTCTTAAAGAAAAATAAACTTATAACAATATATTATCATGGTTTCTTAAAGTGTCACCAAAGCAAAATGAGTTTGCAAAAGATCTAAGTGTAGCGAAAGATATAATAGATTCGGCGATTCATAAAGAAAAATAAACTAATAACAATATAAGCCTTGTCTTTTTGATTTGTTATCAAGTTTCGATATTGTATTAGCCATGTGATGGGCTACTAATATAATGGAAATATACCAATGTAGTATTATTCAAGAATCAAAGTATCACCTCAAAAGAGGATTACAGAGACAATTACAAGGGCCTAATGTGCAATTATAGAGGCACACACTCTCCTAATGTGCAATTCTAGAGGCACACACTCTCCAACTCTCAAAATACAAACATATCTCTTCACACTACAACTCATCTATTTATACATTTCTCAACTCCTAACAAATATAATAAACTGTAACAAACTAAGTATTTTGTTGTTGCCTTGCTAATTACATTATTATTGTCATTCACTTCGGGCCTTCTTTTGTAATAGACCCATGATGCCACATGACCCATCAATACCCACCCCAACAAGATGAACCTTGTCCTCAAGGTTGATTTGAAGAAGCCAACAACAACGGATTCAATAATGCGTTCTTTAGGATCGTCAAAATATTCAGCAACAGTAAACCACCCCTTCTTTATTGCAAATGCATATGGAACAAAATCTAGAAACTCAGCAAGCATTTCGAGAATTCGAACAACATGAGACCATAGTTGATTAAGACCAGAATCTCTAGTGAAATTTGAATGCTTAATCAGCCTTTGACATGTTTTTACAAAATTTGATATGTTCTTAATGAAACCATCATATAATACTGTCAACATTGCAATTTGGACCAAACTAAACGTATATCTTTGCACCTTTTCTTCTCCCCTAACATTGCAAAACTCCCAGTTGTCTGTATAAAGTATCGCCACATTCAAGGAATCATTTCAGTAATTACATAGATATTTTTGGAATAAAAAAATCACAATATTAGGTAAAGTTTGAACCAAACTATGGCATTTTTGCATCTTGCATCTTGGTTTTATGTTTCCATACAATGATATATGCCGGGGAAAGTTTAGCCAGGTCTGGTTCAATTAACTGAGGAATATGTAAAACCTCAATGCACAATTTATTTCTTAAAAATTATAGTTTTTTCCCAAAATATCTTTATCGAGTTCTTATGGGAAGGAAAAAGTTTATCCATGGTAATTATACATCATTTAAAATAATACATTACGGAAAATAATACACGTTATTGCAAATAATACTGAAAATATTATTTCTCTTTTTCTATACATAAGGAAGTAAAGACACAAAACTAAAGTAAAAAAATTGATTTTATTTTATTTATGAATTCCATTTTTGATACATAAAGGTCAGTTGTGTTTAAATAAAATATTATAAGCTTAATAAGAATAATTTATTACAGTTTTATGGTGAAAGACTGTAATAATTCATTTTATTAAATTTATTTGTATTACTTATGTTGTGTATATTATATAAGTTTTGAGAAAAAAATGGAGCTAATCAATCATAAATAATTAATTTAGTTTTCTTAATTTTGTTTAAAAAATATATTTGTTACATTAAGGAACAAGGAGAGCACTTTGATTAAGTTTTTTAATGGCTAAAATCACTACCGAAATCGATTGGAGCAGCTTACAAGCGATTGTAGAAACAGCTTACAAGCGCTTGTAAGAGGTTACAGGCGAGTGTAACACGTTACAAGCGATTGTATCAGGTTACAATTGATTACCCACTAGCAAAATGGATTACCACCTTATTAATCTATTCGTCGTTCAAGAAATTATTCAACAGTAATAAACAAATAAAGAAAGATATGCATTCATCAATTAGATTGCTAATTTATTTTTTGAACATATACACATATGTTCAAGTTTAATTTTAGTAATTATGGAAAATTATCAATCCATAAATTCCTTTTAATGCCAATTGGAATTTCCCATTATTAATTTCTATTTTAAATTTTTAAAAATAATATATTAATTGATTTTTTTCAATTTCTAACGAAATAGAGAAAATCATATAGGATTGTTGAAATTCATCCCATTAATTTCAATTTGAATATCTTAAATGTCTAATTTCAATTCAAAATTAGGCATTAAATATCAATGAGTCTATTAATGCATAATAGGCTGATTGATGAATATTTTGTCAACGATAACATTGCACACATGCAATGGTAATTAACATTACCATTGCCATGTCCAACCAAACAAGCCACATATGGTAATGTAATCAAGATTACCATTGCATGTGTGCAATGTAATCGAACCAAATGGGCATGCAGTTATTTATTTAAAAACCTAAAAGTTAAGACATTCATGCAGTTATTTATCTACATATTCTCCATTCAAGTTGAAACGATACATGTTGTTTTATTAGGGAATTATTGTAAGCACTTATTGATAAATTATTACAGAAAGAAAAAAGAAAGACTTGTTAAAATAACTCAAATTACTCATTTATTTAAATTAAAATGTACGCGTATGGTAAAGATTAATTTCAAAAAATTAATAATTTTGTATTCATAAACTCCTATTGATGACTAATAAAATCTCCCATTATAAGCCTATTACTACAAATTGTCCCTCTACCAGCGCACCTTTACATGCGCTTAGAAGAAACGCATGTATAGAGGGTCCTTTACATGCGCTTTAAGCGCATGAACATGTAAGAATCTATACATGCGCTTAAAGCGCATGTAGAGGCCTTATCTCTACATGCGCTTTAAGCGCATGTATAGAAATGTGCATCAATTAAAATTCACTAAAACAATGACTAGAAAAGGATTTAAGTATTTAGAGATAAAATATAAAATGAACTTAGGTGAAGAGTTCAAAATTATATGGAAACACCCTTTACATGCGGTTTAAGCGCATGTAAAGACACAAACACCCTTTACATGCGCTTTAAGCGCATGTATAGGCACTACTGAAGTGCAAAACATGGAGTCATGCATAAGAGGTCATCCTCAGACCTCATAAGGTGTTCCTGCTTGTGGAATTAGTGTTTCAAAGCTCCATTACCACTTTTGGGTGCTATGGAAATGGTGAAACACCCTTTACATGCGCTTTAAGCGCATGTAAAGGCACTACTGAAGTGCAAAACATGGAGTCATGCATAAGAGGTCCTCCTCATACCTCATAAGGTGTCCCTGCTTGTGGACTTAGTGTTTCAAGGCTCCATTACCACTTTTGGGTGCTATGGAATTGGTGAAACGCCCTTTACATGCTCTTTAAGCTCATGTAGAGGGGTATAAAATGGAATTTATAAAATGGAATTTATATGGACATAAAATATTAAAATAACAAAGGAAAGTCAATACATGCGCTTAAAGCGCATGTAAAGGCTTGTTCTTCAATGAAATTCACTATAACATTGTCAAGCACAAGATTTGAGCATTTTGAGATGAAGTATTGAAACAATTTAGTTGAAAAGCACCAAATCATATGAAAATCCATATAATTAAATGGACATTGGTCTTTACATGCGCTTTAAACGCATGTATAAGCCATAAAATATTAAAATAACAAAATTAAAGCCAATACATGCGCTTAAAGCGCATGTAAAGGCTTGTTCTTCAATGGAATTCACTATAACATTGTCAAGCACAAGATTTGTGCATTTTGAGATGAAGTATTGAAACAATTTAGTTGAAAAACACC
Organism: Mimosa pudica; assembly: GCA_029929735.1. Classification (NCBI taxonomy): domain Eukaryota; kingdom Viridiplantae; phylum Streptophyta; class Magnoliopsida; order Fabales; family Fabaceae; genus Mimosa; species Mimosa pudica. The sequence goes on along the minus strand of JAKELP010000017.1, from coordinate 4,245,727 downwards.
AAATCATATGAAAATCCATATAATTAAATGGACATTGGTCTTTACATGCGCTTTAAACGTATGTATAAGCCATAAAATATTTTTATAACAAAGGAAAGCCAATACATGCGCTTAAAGAGCATGTAAAGGCTTGTTCTTCAATGGAATTCACTATAACATTGTCAAGCACAAGATTTGAGTATTTTGAGATGAACTATTGAAACAATTTAGTTGAAAAGCACCAAATCATATGAATATCCATATAATTAAATGGACATTGGTCTTTATGTAACATCCCGAATTTTGAATTAGGAATAATAAAGAATTTATTAAGGTTTTGAGGTGTCATTTTATAAAATGTAAAGTTTTAGAGAGAAATTTTAGGATACTTTGGGCAATTTACGAATATTAAATTTTATTTATTTTAGAATTTTAAAAAAATACATTTAAAAAAGAATTAATAGGGATAGAAACTTACATAAAGAGTAAATTGGAATCTAGATCATATTATGGTTGAAAAGAAAGAGATATAGTAATATATACAAACTTTTGAGCTAGAAATATAGATAAGAATAAACAATAGGGTAGTTAATTATAATTTTCTCTAAACTACAGATATATATACTAAATAGCAAAACCCTAATTCTACCCACCCCTTATTTGCATCCGTCGGCCACACCCCCCCAAACCCTAAGCACCCTCTTTGTCATCTCCTTCCAATGCAAACTCCGGCGACATATGGCACGGCGGCGCCGGCCTCCTCAAACCCGCCTTCTTCCTCTTCTCTCCCTCTGTTCCTCTCCCAAACACTTCGACGTTCTTCCTCACTTTCTCCCTCCATGCATCTTTTTCTCCGTCTTCTTCATGTTCCGGCGAAGCGGCGGCGATTTTGGGGATGTACGGTGGTGGAGAAAGGTAAAGGTTCGGCCTTTCTTGTGTCTCCTCGGACTATTCCTCTTTCCAACATAATTTCTCACTTTTCCCTTTTGATTTTATTTTTGGGTTTGGTCCGACGCCTCTATGGCCGTTTCTGGCGATTTCCGACGGTGACTCGGCGGTTGACGGCGAGAATAGGCGAGCTTTTCCTCTTACCCTTCAAACTCCGGCGGCCTCTTCCTTTTTCCGGCGGCGGCAAGTTTGACCGGTGTAGGAACTTATGAGCTGAAGTGGGTGAGCATTTCTTTTCGTTTTACCCTTCTTTCTTATGATTTTTGGGCGACTTTGAGAGGGTAATCCGATTTGGGTTTATAGACTTGGGGTTCCATAAACAAATTCAAATGAAGCTGAGGTTTGTGCTTTATAAATCTTGTATTTTTGTTTCCTTTGCTGCTGTTTAAACGCACCTTGATGTGTGTTTGTCTTTTAGTGCTTTGCTTTGTGCATTCGGAATTCATATTTCATTCTAAAGAGTTAATGATTTCATTTGGTGTTGAGTGCATTCAATGTGTTTGTGAAAATGTCAAAGAGAAGCTGGATTTGTTGGGAACTTTCTTGATACTAGGTAGCCTTGGTTTATGTTTAAAAGTTTGATAAGATATGATTATGGCGTACGTACAAAGTATGTGTGTTTTTTTTATGTTTGATTATTGTACATTTGGGTGTTTAGAGATTCTAATTGAAATAGGTAAATTATGGCTGAGACAATGAAAATGATTGATTATGGCTGTGGATAATATTTGGTCTTGCATATTGAGCATGAACTTTAGAGGTAGGTGATGATTATCTATAAATATAACTTTTGAATGGAGAATTGGGATGAAGCATATTTGGGTGCTTGTATGTGTGATTTTTGTAACTCATTGCTTCCATTTTCTGTACTACCTAAACTGAATTGAGGAGAAATATATAGATTGTGAGATTAATTGGATGTTTGAATAAGGTTTGAGGAAAGGGGAAATCATTTTGGGCTATAGTGTTTCTCAATTTTGAACTCAACTTAAATATAAGTTCTTTTCTGCAATTAATACTGTTTGGCCGAAGGGATTTTGGTGAGCAGTGGAAGTCTTTCTTTCCTTTGGGTATGATTCTACATGGCCTATGATTTTGGCGAGCAGTGGAAGTTGAAATTGGTTTTTATATGGTTGCTGGATCATTATATGCTGAAATATAGAGTAAGAAATGGGTAACATGTTAACATGCTGAATCCAAATGACAGTAGTATTGTTGTTATGACTTTCATGGTCCTCTTTGTGAATTTCTACTATCCTTTGACTGAAAGAATGATGTTACTCTTTTGCAATGGTGTTCTCTTTGCTTGGAGTGTTACTATGTTTTTGTAGGATTTTCTAGCAATTTAAATTCAGTTTTGTAACCTAACTTTTAATGCTGATTTTGTAGATTTTGATATGGGACTTTGTACTGCTGGCATGTAGAAATTTTGCAGGTTTGAGGGATGGTAAATTGAATCTGATTTTTTAAAACCTTGTGTTTTAAATTTTGAACTATGTATGGATCTATTATAAAGATGTGAGTTTGTTTCTTCTCCTTCGCTATTTTATAATGTAAAATAGTTATTATCAATTATATTGACTAATCGGTTGATTTTGTGTGCCTTGTTCTTTGAAGTTTATGTGAATGACATGTTTGGCCACCCTTCTATAAAAGGATTTTCATTAAAGTAAGTGTGCAAATATTGAGTTACTAAATTGTTTTATTGTAATTTTATGTCACCCTTATAATTTTACTGTTTGCTTCCCTTATTAAGTATCATTGATTAATTGATGTTATATCACTACTCACATACTTATATATATGATGCAGATTTTTTATGATGAAGAATAGTCTTTTGATCAAGATGCTATTGATGACACTCACGATAAGTTAGCTGCTGTTAGCTGCTTGGTTAATTCAACATGGGTTGAGTTAGATATTAGATAGAATTTAGTTGTTTTGACTAGTTATCATATGAATGGGAATGGTTCTTAATGGCTTTTTGTTTTTGGAGAATTGAATGTAATGTCAATGACAACAAATTTGGTTCCATACATAAATCATTTTACTCCTTATCATTACAGAAAAGGAAGTATCGTGATGGAGATCAAGATCCAAACGATGCAAGTGACCACAAAAAATGCAAGGTAACGAGAGATTAGTGTTGCATGGTTATCATAATTTTACTCCTTATATTTGTCTCTTTATCTTTTATAATTTTGCTCTCTTCTTTTGCATATCTTCTTCTTTATTTGATATTTAATGGACCTTCTACAAATTATTATTTTTATTGCAGCATAGGAGCTCAAAAATTGATGAGTTGGGTACAACTTGAGGTATTTCACTATAAATGCAAGATTTATTTGATTTTTTTCTGTTATCCACGCTCTCTAATCTTTCCGTAGAGTGATCTTTTACATAGGATGAATCTTGACAAAGTTGAGGAGGTGAATATTTATTACTTTGTTCTGAATCGTTTCTTGTTTTGTCAATATTTTAGTCTAGATTAACTTGTGAACAACTATGATGCACATAGTTCTTTTTGCTGATGTATATATAAAAAATGAATTATACATTGTTATTGTTTTGATATTGATATATAATTCATTTTTGAAGATGTTAAGTAATTGACTTTTTATGGTAAATTCTTTTGATATAATGCTAGTTGGTTCTATGAACTACAGCTAGTATTGGTGGTTATATTGGGAAATAATGTAAATTTATAATAATTTTTTTTTTAAAAAAACATTCTATACATGCGCTTAAAGCGTATGTAAAGGGGCCACCTGTACATGCACTTAAAGCGCATGTAGAGGTATGTACCTCTACATGCGCATGTAGAGGTACATACCTCTACATGCGCTTTAAGCGCATGTAGAGCTTTTACCAGCGCCCCCCTCTACATGCGCTTTATAAGCGTATGTAGAGGCCAAAATAAGCGCATGTAAATGGGGTAATCTGTGGTTTAGGTAATGTAATTTTATTATCTTCTTTAATCTCCCTAAATTAACCAAATTAATCTAATATTTAGGAACGGAGGGAATATTTGGTTTAAGTGAACAATAGAGACGAGTTTTAATTGTATGCTAAGTCACACTATATATTAAGACCGTTCTTCATTACACAATTACACTTGAGAATTGATATTTAACACTTCATTGATTCATTATTTGGGTATACTTTGTAAGAGCATCATGATAGTTGTTAATCTTGATGGACTAAAGCTCATATCACATTATAGGAGTAATTGTTTAAACTAAGCAAACTTCAGAATTATTTGAAAAAGAGAATTAAATGGAAGCTAGTTTAGGTGCTTAAGAAGTGCAGGATAGACAACATCATAGGATGAACCATTTTATTGAACCAGACATCCATACCTATAAGCTCACATTATTACTTTTTCACACATCAAACCAAATCATCTACAAATTCTGAACTACAAAATTATTATGTTGCTGAAATATATAGTCAGAATAAAAGCCTAACAAACCCATTTAATCTTTCATCTGTTTCACACATCACACATTATTACTTTTTCACACATCAAACCAAATCATCTCTTAATATTTGTCAACAACCAGGAGGGTTTCGGGAAAAAACTCATGAATTTCGGAGACAAGCGGATTGAGGTTTTTCATTTTGGATTGAAATAAATTCCTATGCTAGCTCAAGCTAGAAATAACAACAGGTCATTGTTAAACTGTTTAAAATGGTCAGATCATCTGATTGGGCTTCTCAATTAATATTTACTTATAAACTATAATATTATATACAAATATGAAGATATAAATATAGGACCTAGATAACTTTTTTTGGGGAGATCAAGGAAGACTTAATTTTAGATGTCTTTCCAATAACACCCCTCCTTAATTAGTTTAATTACTTAGTAGCCCTTCCTCCCCTATCAAAGGAGTTGTTAAGAAACCTGGCGAGTTGGCGTGAGTGGTAAGTACTCTCGTCCCTTAAACAAGTGGTTGGGGGTTCGATCCTCAGCTCTTGCGAATGGAGCAAATTCACAGGCCAGCTGTCTACCCCCTATATGGGACTTCAGAACAGCGAGGGATTAGTCTCACTTGACACGCGGGTGGGGATACCCTTGGGTAACTAAAAAAAAAGGAGTTGTTAAGAAGAAGAAGGTTAATTTAGGAAAAACGTGACAAAAAATTTATCTAGGTCTTATATTTAGGACCAAAATGAAGTCTCTATCTAGATTCTATATTTAGGACCGGAGGGAGTATACTATTATATACAAATATGAAGATATAAATATAATTAATCTAATTTAATGAAAAGTCAATAAGATCCTGATATATTTTCCTTGTTCAATTGACATTGTTTTTATGGGTTAATCGGTCCAATTTAATATTGTTATAATAAAACAATATTTTATAAATTAAGATTATGTTTTTCAAAATAATATTTAACAAAGAATAATAAATATAGAAATGTGAATTATGTTGACCAATAGACAATTATGCAAGTATATTGACCATGGACATCAATTTATCTCTAATAATTATGCTTTCATTTTGTATGCTTTCATTTTGTATTTACAAGAGTATTTAAATTGATTTTTTTGTTTACAATTTGTATGCTTTCATTTTTGTAAATATACAAATTGAGAATCGATTATATTTAAATGTTAAATTGTGATTTCATTTTGTATGTTTTCATTTTGTGTTTACAAGAGTAGTTAAAAATTAAATTGAGAATTGAGTTAGGATAAAAAAATTGAGAATTGAGTCAATAATCATTTTAACCAATAAAAATTACGCAAGCATAAATTTGAGTAATAAACAATAAAAAAGTATCATATTGGTCATGTACGTCAATTTATCTCTAACATCTTCAATCTTTCTCAGTAGAAAGTTATAAACATTACAAGGAAATTGACGGTCTAGACCACTATGATATTGTTTTATTGTTTGTTGGTCAATCTGATAGCATTTATTATTTGTTGTTGGTCAAATTGATACGTGCATAATTATTTGTTGGCTAAAATGATTATTAACCTTTGAAAATTTAGTTAAGTCTCCCTTTCATATTCTGTAGCTCCCTCTAAGGAAAACTCCTGACAACAAAGGCCATCATTTTCTTAATTGCCTAGCCAAACTTTAACCATCACATCCACATTGTTATCTTGGGCATTTAGAAACAAGCCGTTTTGGCGAAAATAAAAAGTTTATGAATGAAAAGAACGCTTAATTGCTTTAATAATATTCCTCAACAAGAGAAACGTTGGCTAATTGTTGAATCATCTACCAAAACAATATGGTAACATGCAAAATAGTAGTGAGCATGAGTTAGATAATGAATACTTAATTATCAGTCAGAAACAAGAAAACTTTCACAATAATGATCATTAAAGTGTTGGTTCTATCCTATGGAAAAAATATAGAAAGTCAGAAATGTTGAAAGGATAGAAGTCTATGATTTTCTATTAATTTTAAAACATCAATCAACATATTACCGATTGGAACAAAAAAAACAAGAAACACAATATTGAGTTCTTTTTTTTATACATTTTTTAACGAGCAAATTCTCCCGTGCAACGCACGGGGAGATAAGCCTGTATGAAATTACATTTGCCAACCTAAAAGAACATAAAAATAACTAAGAGTTGTGATAAATGTGTAGCAAATAGCAAAATAATGATTAAAAAAAAGAATAACAGTGTATAAATATCATGAAAGTAGTAGCATAGAGAAACAATAATAATCTGCTCAACATTATTGCAATGCAAGAGTTTTGATATTTGTAAATGCAAAACTTATGTAAGCAAGAAAGGCACCCTTGAATTAATTAAACTCAAAAGCAATGCAAAGTGTAGGGATTAAAATGATAATATTCATTTCGAATCTATATCAAAGGTAGATCATGATCTATTTGAACATAAAATTAAAATTTTGAATGTATATATGTTCAGACCTACTGCAGTGAAAAAAAACCAACTACATGGATGGTGGATTTTACACATGAACTCATCAAATGTATGAAGTTACGATGAGATGTAAGCCTTAGTTTTCCTTAAACACTCTAGGAAAATCATATTTCTCTATTGACCATGAAACTTATTTAATCCAAAATTTAACAGAAACATATGCTCACCACAAGTATACTGAGTAAAGAGCTGATTAGAGCTATCAAAAGTCCTGAAGTAACAATAAAATATGTAAGATTTCATCAAACTCAATGAGCATATTAAGAAGCATATGGCTTTTACACACATGCACACACAATTTCAGCATTTCCCAAAACCACATTAAAAAACTACAGAAGAGCAGAAGACTAATGAAACCTGAATTACAAAGACAAAGTCATGGACTTGAAAAGAGAATGACAACAACTTAAACTCCTATCACATCTTCCCAATCTGACAAGTTTCCAAAAGGCTAATTAGACACACTCATTATTACTTTACTCTTCTATATCAATACAATAATATAATATTCTTTATCCTCATCCCATGCACTCCACCTCATGCAACTCCATTGCTTCCCTAGATCACGGCCGTACAGCAAATAGAGAGAGAGAAAGAGGGTCTATTACAAACACTAGGCAAATGTGTCAATCCAAAAGATTTAAAAAATAAAATAAAACCAAGCAGAGTATGTGTATATGAATACATATATGTCAATGAATACAGAGGGAGCAAGCTTGGCCTTCAAGAGAAGAACCTCTTGAAACCAACCTACGTTTTTTAGAAGAAAGCAAAAATAATAAGTAAATAAGTAAAAATACACGCACGCACACGCTTTGAGAAAAAAAAAGGCGTAATTATTAATTAACCCAAATTATACATGGAGTAAAGCTTTGAGGAGCAAAGAGCCTAGGTCCTGCAATAATTCACCAATAGAAGCAGTTGGCAGTAGTTAGTATGTCTTTCTTTTATTAAAAAATATCATCACACACATATCGTCGCCGTCGTCGCTCTTTAGCTTAAGCTAGTAAGCAAAGCCAAAGACTTTCTCATTTTAGCTTCCTAGCCTCTGTTCCTATCTCCAATCTATAAAAGTTCCATTCATGCACCCACAGAAGTTACTGATAAATGATAAAGAGAATTTAGAGTTTGGTAGCAAGTCTCCATAATTATAAGTCGAGCAATAAGCCCCAGATAATGAATCCGATCAATTCAATATGAAAAAATCTGTATATAATACACTTTAAATTTGATAGCTTTGACTACAGCCTTATATTGAGGAATTCTTTTATTTCTCTCACATGAAGTTATGGTAAGACAACAAACATATATTATAGAAGGATTAACAAAAAGATTCCTCAACAGTGCACTATCTAAATCTTGATGGTTATAGTTTCAATAATGCTTTGATGGTGCGCTATTTTGAGTATCAATATTGTATACTTTGAAGGGATTATAATTATCTGAATCTGCCATAGTAATGCCAAACAAACAACATCCACTAACCATAAAGATCATAAAGCATAAATATCTTTGTCACGCCCTAAATTTCTATGGCGCGACCGGCACAAAGTTTAAGGTATTTAAACTTCGTAAGCCATTTTCATGAACCAATACTCCTAAACAATTATCATTTTCATAATATTAATGCATGCAAAGATAAATGCACAAATTGAATCTATAGATAAGTATTATTATTTACAATAATAATAAGAATCAGTTTTCTTTATAAAGCTAATTATACCTTCCTTCGTCTTAAAGCACAAAGTGTTGTTCCACATTCTTAAATCTAAAATACAAAATACTATATAAATATTTACAATCTTTTTACACTGACTTCGTATTTAAATTCTCAAAAATAGATAATATATAAAGATTTGGAATTTAGAAACCTCAGTAGTTTATAATCATACTTGTATTTGAGAGTAAAACCCAAAAGTGTAAAATCAACATAACATAAAAGTAACTCCATTCAAGGTTTACAAAGTAAATATGAAAGCTCATATTTTAAAAAAAAACTTGTTTTCTATAGAGGAACTGACACGCAGCGAATAACAAGCGCAGCACAGAGGCCACGAAACAAGCGCAGCTCAAAATCTACAAGTCAAACGCAACCCGAAGGCCACGTAAAACCAGCGTAGCTCGAGACTACGAAACAAGCGTGGACACACAGTCACACGAGGGTAAATAACCAAGCGTGACACGAAGTCACGAAAACAAGCGTGGCAAACCACGAAACAAGCGTGACATGAAGTCACGAAACAAGCGTAGCTCGAGGTTACGAAAACAAGTCAAGCGTAGTTCAAGACTACGAAAAAAGAGTTCAAGCGTAGCTTGAGACTACGAAAACATTTCAAGCGTAGCTCGAGTATACGAAAATAGTTCAAGCGTACCACGAGACTACGAAAACAGTTCAAGCGTACCTCGAGTCTACGAAAACATTTCAAGCGTGGTAAAACCACGAAGCAAGCGTGACACAAAGTCACGAAACAAGCGTAGCAAAGCTACGAAACAAGCGTGACACGAAGTCACGAAACAAGCGCTTTGTGTCTAGTTCCTCAAAAACGTTTACATAGTAATAAATAAATCAATTTGAAATCAGATATCAAATCTCATCGTCCATATGACTTCAAAATGTTTTGAAGCATGCTTGATGCTAATATACCAAACAATAACAAGTATTCTTGGAAAACAATATCTCCTTGTCAAATATTTTATAATAAAATCCCTTTTATGAAATTTCACAGTATTATCTTTAAACTTTTAAATCATCTTAATGCACAAGTATAAACTATACTTTTAACAAATATAATCAAGAATAATAAAACAAAATAAATAAATAAATAAAGTCTTTAGTCATACAATAAAGAAAACAATTTGATTGGCAACCCATAACCCACCACCCATGCCAAGAAAAACAAAGCTAAAGAGAACCAAGAGAAATTAATGAGCATAGCATAGAAAGCAAACACATACAGAACACATTTAACGACCCATCCAACAAGTTCTTCAACCAATTAAAAACCCCAATGCAAAGAAAATTCTTCATTCTTCCTAAATTTCAGTCGGCCAAAACAGAATCCTCAAGGCTATCATGAAAGTGATCATAAAAGTGTAATCAAATAAACTTTAAATCTCCAAGTAAAAATTCCATCAATTTCTCAAAACTTGTGGTCTCGTATCTGAAATTTGACATTCATAGATATAACCAATCTGCTCCTTGCATTCCTTAATATTTAAATCAATCCTTGAGCCATTAACGCATATTTCAATAATCAACTTTCCATTGGAGACTTAACTACAATCAAACAACTCTACTAGATACTAACACACTGTAAACCATTATTCACACTTCTTTATTCATCACCTAATTATTTTTCAGTCTTGAGACATAAAAGGGAATAAGAATTAAACTCTAAACTCCAAATTCTCCCTTATCATAACATAAAGTTTGGCTCTCTTAGTGAACACTAAAACACGCTGCTTTAATACCATGAATAGAGAAATTTCTCCATCAACCATTTTCTTGAAATCAAACACTTGTACTACTTCATACCATTTAAAACAAATCATAATGTTTATCTAGATAGTTTGAGACACAATATAATTAGAATCACTAGTCCAGAAATTTATTGTTCCTTCTCAATCTCCTAGCTATCACTTCACCTTGTAGCAGAGACTTTTAAACATGTTTCCTTCCTAAATCTCTCCGGCTATTACAATACAAATTTCCAGAAAATTTCTAAGTACACATGCAAGCACAAAACATCAACAATCTTTTAAATAAATCCTTATTCACTGATTCCAAATAAACATCAACATGTACAACAAAATCCTAATTATATTCTTATCTTAATAACATTTCATGTTACAAAGAACATGGCAATAAGAGGAAAAATAATATGATTCTATATCCAGTTCAAATCAACCAACTCCAACTTAAAATCCTTTGCACAATATAATGTAAGTGTAAAACTAAAACTTACTCATGAAAATGACTATTCTATTGCAATCTCAACAATTTCAATTACCATATATTCTTCTTCAATAACTTAATAGATAGGAGCAAACATATACAATGAAATTAACCTAAGACTGCACACACCAACATAAATCATACATACAACACCAACAGTTTCATCATGTCATCATTATATTACCATCCTAAAGCACTCTTTCTTGCCTTGAATCACTTTGATTTATGTTCTAAAACTCCTAAACAGAACACTAGACACAATTCCCCAAATTGTCAAAATCCTTTTCTTCATTCTTTTTAAGAGATAAATATATGAACCAAAATTTTCTTCTAACCATTTTAACAAACACCTTGTGTGCTCATAACCTACATGCAACTTTCTCCTCCCTTTCAACACTCAAGATTCAACTCACTTTGTAACCCCATCAATTCACTGTAGTAGAATCATAGATATGCACAAATGAACATATAGAAACCATCAAATCCTCAAAATAGAGAATAATTTCAGAATCAATCAAGATTTCTATCTTATTCAAACTTCTAATGAATACAAACCCCAAATTTGCCGAATGCTAAGGAATCCACACCATTAGAAACACTTATTAACCTTAGGAGACCCAAACAGAATGCTAAAAACAGTGAGAGAACTTACAATTTCGAAAATCACATTAAACCTTGAATCTTTAACACCTATTTTGCCCAAAATTCCTTCTAACCCAAAAGTAAGCAATCCTAACCAATAGAACATTTAAAAGTCACCTTAATTTGGTTTCAAAACCATAGAATTGTACTCATTTAGCCTAGGGTTCAGATTTTTCAAGAACCTTAATTTCTAAGCAAAAATCAAATTTTTTTTTTTAAAACAGTGAAAAGAAAGAAGTGAATGATAGAAGTTCACCTAGGTTTATGAGGCTTCAATAGATTCCAAAAGTCACCAAAAACACACTCCAAATCGCTGACTACTCATGCTCTACTTTCCTTTCTTCTTTCACAGCGCACATACATGGGAGGACGGAAAAGAAACAAGAAAGGAGATCGAGGAAGCCATAGTGACTTCTCTCACCACCATCGACGGCGGTGACTCCGTGGCTGCGTTGGGCAGCACCAGAAGAGGAGAGATTTTGAGAGGAGGTGGAAGAATCTAGAATGATGGGAGGGAGTATGTCTCATGGTGAGTATTGTTTATGCGTGTGTGTTTCATGTCCAGAAATTTTTTTTTATTTGAGAAGAAGGATGGAGTTGCTTCTAGAATAAAATAGAAATGGAGTATTTTAAATTGGTTTACCTACAACATTTGACCATTTTGCCCATTCTTATCTTTTATTGACTTTCTTATTTTCTACTTGACTAAAGATGAAATAGAATTTAACCCTTTCAAGATTTCATATATTTTCTTGCATCAAAATAATGTGTAGACCTCAGAGTATATTTCCTAAAAATTTCAATCAATACTCTAATCCTTAACTATTTTCTTTAATTTATATATGAAAAAGGTACATTGATTCTTTAAAAATATATTTATTCTCATTTATTTATTAACAATGATTTTTGGTTCACTAATGACATCACTAAAATCACAATTAATTCCTTGTTATCCTTAATTTAAAAATTAAGATGTTACAATTCTCTCCCCCTTAAATAATTTCGTCCTCGAAATTAAGAGAAATTGTCATGCCAAATAGAATTTTTTACTATAAACTCTATCTTCAAACATCTTAATAAACCATAGATATATGCCCTTACTACAAAATACAATAAAATCAATCTACACATAACCAACAAATCTAATTCAAGGACATTTCAACACTGTCATACATCTTCCAACTCACAAAATCCTAATTTATTAAAGAAATCATATTAGCAATCAAAGCAAGCACATTTAACACTCAAAAACAAAATCCTGTCTCCATGTTTCGTAATATAGAAACCTAAGCTCTGATACCAAAATGTCACGCCCTAAATTTCTATGGCGCGACCGGCACAAAGTTTAAGGTATTTAAACTTCGTAAGCCATTTTCATTAACCAATACTCCTAACCAATTATCATTTTCATAATATTAATGCATGCAAAGATAAATGCACAAATTGAATCTATAGATAAGTATTATTATTTACAATAATAATAAGAATCAGTTTTCTTTATAAAGCTAATTATACCTTCCTTCGTCTTAAAGCACAAAGTGTTGTTCCACATTCTTAAATCTAAAATACAAAATACTATATAAATATTTACAATCTCTTTACACTGACTTCGTATTTAAATTCTCAAAAATAGATAATATATAAAGATTTGGAATTTAGAAACCTCAGTAGTTTATAATCATACTTGTATTTGAGAGTAAAACCCAAAAGTGTAAAATCAACATAACATAAAAGTAACTCCATTCAAGGTTTACAAAGTAAATATGAAAGCTCATATTTAAAAAAAAACTTGTTTTCTATAGAGGAACTGACACGCAGCGAATAACAAGCGCAGCACAGAGGCCACGAAACAAGCGCAGCTCAAAATCTACAAGTCAAACGCAACCCGAAGGCCACGAAAAACCAGCGTAGCTCGAGACTACGAAACAAGCGTGGACACACAGTCACACGAGGGTAAATAACCAAGCGTGACACGAAGTCACGAAAACAAGCGTGGCAAACCACGAAACAAGCGTGACATGAAGTCACGAAACAAGCGTAGCTCGAGGTTACGAAAACAAGTCAAGCGTAGTTCAAGACTACGAAAAAAGAGTTCAAGCGTAGCTTGAGACTACGAAAACATTTCAAGCGTAGCTCGAGTATACGAAAATAGTTCAAGCGTACCACGAGACTACGAAAACAGTTCAAGCGTACCTCGAGTCTACGAAAACATTTCAAGCGTGGTAAAACCACGAAGCAAGCGTGACACAAAGTCACGAAACAAGCGTAGCAAAGCTACGAAACAAGCGTGACACGAAGTCACGAAACAAGCGCTTTGTGTCTAGTTCCTCAAAAACGTTTACATAGTAATAAATAAATCAATTTGAAATCAGATATCAAATCTCATCGTCCATATGACTTCAAAATGTTTTGAAGCATGCTTGATGCTAATATACCAAACAATAACAAGTATTCTTGGAAAACAATATCTCCTTGTCAAATATTTTATAATAAAATCCCTTTTATGAAATTTCACAGTATTATCTTTAAACTTTTAAATCATCTTAATGCACAAGTATAAACTATACTTTTAACAAATATAATCAAGAATAATAAAACAAAATAAATAAATAAATAAAGTCTTTAGTCATACAATAAAGAAAACAATTTGATTGGCAACCCATAACCCACCACCCATGCCAAGAAAAACAAAGCTAAAGAGAACCAAGAGAAATTAATGAGCATAGCATAGAAAGCAAACACATACAGAACACATTTAACGACCCATCCAACAAGTTCTTCAACCAATTAAAAACCCCAATGCAAAGAAAATTCTTCATTCTTCCTAAATTTCAGTCGGCCAAAACAGAATCCTCAAGGCTATCATGAAAGTGATCATAAAAGTGTAATCAAATAAACTTTAAATCTCCAAGTAAAAATTCCATCAATTTCTCAAAACTTGTGGTCTCGTATCTGAAATTTGACATTCATAGATATAACCAATCTGCTCCTTGCATTCCTTAATATTTAAATCAATCCTTGAGCCATTAACGCATATTTCAATAATCAACTTTCCATTGGAGACTTAACTACAATCAAACAACTCTACTAGATACTAACACACTGTAAACCATTATTCACACTTCTTTATTCATCACCTAATTATTTTTCAGTCTTGAGACATAAAAGGGAATAAGAATAAAACTCTAAACTCCAAATTCTCCCTTATCATAACATAAAGTTTGGCTCTCTTAATGAACACTAAAACACGCTGCTTTAATACCATGAATAGAGAAATTTCTCCATCAACCATTTTCTTGAAATCAAACACTTGTACTACTTCATACCATTTAAAACAAATCATAATGTTTATCTAGATAGTTTGAGACACAATATAATTAGAATCACTAGTCCAGAAATTTATTGTTCCTTCTCAATCTCCTAGCTATCACTTCACCTTGTAGCAGAGACTTTTAAACATGTTTCCTTCCTAAATCTCTCCGGCTATTACAATACAAATTTCCAGAAAATTTCTAAGTACACATGCAAGCACAAAACATCAACAATCTTTTAAATAAATCCTTATTCACTGATTCCAAATAAACATCAACATGTACAACAAAATCCTAATTATATTCTTATCTTAATAACATTTCATGTTACAAAGAACATGGCAATAAGAGGAAAAATAATATGATTCTATATCCAGTTCAAATCAACCAACTCCAACTTAAAATCCTTTGCACAATATAATGTAAGTGTAAAACTAAAACTTACTCATGAAAATGACTATTCTATTGCAATCTCAACAATTTCAATTACCATATATTCTTCTTCAATAACTTAATAGATAGGAGCAAACATATACAATGAAATTAACCTAAGACTGCACACACCAACATAAATCATACATACAACACCAACAGTTTCATCATGTCATCATTATATTACCATCCTAAAGCACTCTTTCTTGCCTTGAATCACTTTGATTTATGTTCTAAAACTCCTAAACAGAACACTAGACACAATTCCCCAAATTGTCAAAATCCTTTTCTTCATTCTTTTTAAGAGATAAATATATGAACCAAAATTTTCTTCTAACCATTTTAACAAACACCTTGTGTGCTCATAACCTACATGCAACTTTCTCCTCCCTTTCAACACTCAAGATTCAACTCACTTTGTAACCCCATCAATTCACTGTAGTAGAATCATAGATATGCACAAATGAACATATAGAAACCATCAAATCCTCAAAATAGAGAATAATTTCAGAATCAATCAAGATTTCTATCTTATTCAAACTTCTAATGAATACAAACCCCAAATTTGCCGAATGCTAAGGAATCCACACCATTAGAAACACTTATTAACCTTAGGAGACCCAAACAGAATGCTAAAAACAGTGAGAGAACTTACAATTTCGAAAATCACATTAAACCTTGAATCTTTAACACCTATTTTGCCCAAAATTCCTTCTAACCCAAAAGTAAGCAATCCTAACCAATAGAACATTTAAAAGTCACCTTAATTTGGTTTCAAAACCATAGAATTGTACTCATTTAGCCTAGGGTTCAGATTTTTCAAGAACCTTAATTTCTAAGCAAAAATCAAATTTTTTTTTTTAAAACAGTGAAAAGAAAGAAGTGAATGATAGAAGTTCACCTAGGTTTATGAGGCTTCAATAGATTCCAAAAGTCACCAAAAACACACTCCAAATCGCTGACTACTCATGCTCTACTTTCCTTTCTTCTTTCACAGCGCACATACATGGGAGGACGGAAAAGAAACAAGAAAGGAGATCGAGGAAGCCATAGTGACTTCTCTCACCACCATCGACGGCGGTGACTCCGTGGCTGCGTTGGGCAGCACCAGAAGAGGAGAGATTTTGAGAGGAGGTGGAAGAATCTAGAATGATGGGAGGGAGTATGTCTCATGGTGAGTATTGTTTATGCGTGTGTGTTTCATGTCCAGAAATTTTTTTTTATTTGAGAAGAAGGATGGAGTTGCTTCTAGAATAAAATAGAAATGGAGTATTTTAAATTGGTTTACCTACAACATTTGACCATTTTGCCCATTCTTATCTTTTATTGACTTTCTTATTTTCTACTTGACTAAAGATGAAATAGAATTTAACCCTTTCAAGATTTCATATATTTTCTTGCATCAAAATAATGTGTAGACCTCAGAGTATATTTCCTAAAAATTTCAATCAATACTCTAATCCTTAACTATTTTCTTTAATTTATATATGAAAAAGGTACATTGATTCTTTAAAAATATATTTATTCTCATTTATTTATTAACAATGATTTTTGGTTCACTAATGACATCACTAAAACCACAATTAATTCCTTGTTATCCTTAATTTAAAAATTAGGATGTTACAATCTTCCACTCCCACATCAAAAAAAACTCATCATCAAAAAATCAGTCATATAGATGGTACGCTTCATTACCTATCAGTAATTCCAATTACTTAGATCCTGTCCATGAATAGAAGCATAAACTTCAGTCATGCAATGAGTATCCTACATTCCTACAAAAAGAAAGCCTAAAAAACTCACCATGCAAAAATACGATCAACGATCTTAACATAATGATGGATTATTTCAGACACTCCTTATTTGTTGTCTTCTTGATCAATACACAAGGAAAAGTGGAGGCTAGCATATCTGCACATGATGTCCAATATAAAAAAAACAAGGGTTAAAGTGCATTTTTAGTACTCTAGAATATAGCAAAGTGCACCTAACATAATATACAATATTGTGGTCCATTTGTGGTAACCAAGAATTATTTTCGCGGCTTATTTAGTAACAACGTTAAATAAGTTAAGTTTGACTGTTATGTGTCAAATTTTGACCGTTAAATTGTGGGGTAAAAGAGCATTTTTAGTACTCGAAAATATAGAAGGAGCCCCAAACATAATATACAATATTTTAGTCCATTTGTGATAGTCAAGAATTATTTTCATTGTTCACCTAGTAATTCGTTAGCTAAAACTCACTTTTGTAAGATAAAACCTGATGTGACATAATGATGTAATATATGTATATTGAAATGACAATTTAAGGGACATTATTTTAAGTTTATAACTATATAATCAGATAGAAGTAACTGTTCTTCTATTACATCATAGGGACATTAATTCGGGTCAAGCTAGTATGGCCAACCCGTTTTAATTTGTGTCGAGCCAGTATGACCACCTTGTTTTAACTCAGTAAGACCAACCTATTTAGTTTATAATTCTTTGATTACATTTTTCATATATGTAAAATACTAATGACTTATTAGTTTATACATGCATGATACTAGGATAGTCTATGGATCTTTATAACTTTGTAGTGTTTAATTATTTGACACTTTGAATAATATTGTGACTTAGTTGTTTATGGTGTTTAAATATTGTATATTATGTTTGGTGCTCCTTCTATATTCTAGAGTACTGAAAATGCTCATTTACTATACAATTTAACGGTCAAAATTTGACACATAACGGTCAAACTTAACTTATTTAACGTCATTACTAAATAAGCCGCGAAAATAATTCTTGGTTACCACAAATGGACCACAATATTGTATATTATGTTAGATGCACTTTGCTATATTCTAGAGTACTAAAAATGCACCTTAACCCAAAAAACAACTATAAAAGCATTTTTATACCCATTAGAACAGCAATTCTGTTTGGCAATATTTTTTGATCTATGCTGACATCCCTATAAATGCGTACACTTTTATTCCAATATGTGATATTTTAAAAAATTTGAAAAAGACACTAATCAACAGTGATGAGAGTGAGCTCCATTATCATTATCAAAAAAAAAGTGTGAGCTCCATTATAAAAGCACAAACTATTAAAACCGAAGTGTGAGCCCTAAATGCAAGACAACATGAAAAAATTCAGTACTAACTCAGGCCTTATTTCACTTCCCAACTCTCTAAAAAAGCTATCTATATATAAAATACACATTTCCATCCAAATTAAGTGTACCCCATATGCACAAAGGTTTTTGCTCCTTTCACTTCCATAACATATCCCACTAAATTGTTAAAACCAAAACCTAAACCTAAACCTAACCAAGCATTTCAATTACAAACACAAGAAGGTGCTTCGCGAAGGAATTAAATCCTCAAAGAAAACCTCATTTCAGATAAACACTATTTTTTCCATGTTCTTTTCATTGAAAGCCTCAATAGCTTCTTTGTATTCCCTCTCCTGTAACATATTGCACTCCATTCCACACGCATGTACGCATGAACATTCAATTGGTTATACCTTTTTTCTCCAGGTATGGCCTAAGGGCTTCAACCCTTTGTTTACTGAATCAATCATCTTCAGGTTCAGTGCTACATCCTTGCTCATTAGATCTGCCATACTTCACCTTAGAAAAACATGAACTTGATGCTGCAAAAAATCTCCCAGCCTAGAAACCATAGAGCCAACCCACATCATTAGAAACTCTTGTTATGCTTAGAAGATGCAAACATGATGCCCAAAACTTTCAAGTAACTAAGAAATTCGAAAATCACAACAAACACAAAAAAAATTCACCTTAGAATTAAATAGTAAATAAACGACAAATAAATATAAGAAATTACCCATCATCCAAAACATCCACCTCAGCCTTCAAAAACACGTCCGAACACCAACTCGACTGGCAACAACAATAAAACCCTCTCATTTGTCCTCTCTCGTACACAAAAGATAGTGAAGATGATGAAGTATGGTTGATGTAGTGAAGGAAGACGGAAATGGAAAGAGCAAGACGAATTGTGCATGATGAGAGTGAAGAAAAAGAGAAAAGGAAATCATTTAGAGAAAAAATCGAAGTAAGAGTAAATTGAAGAAAAAAGGGAAGAAAGAGTGAGGAAGAAG
Source organism: Mimosa pudica (assembly GCA_029929735.1). Classification (NCBI taxonomy): domain Eukaryota; kingdom Viridiplantae; phylum Streptophyta; class Magnoliopsida; order Fabales; family Fabaceae; genus Mimosa; species Mimosa pudica. The sequence goes on along the minus strand of JAKELP010000017.1, from coordinate 4,226,419 downwards.
GTGAAGAAAGAGTGTTGAGGAAGAAGCTGAAGAAAGAGTGTTAATTGAAGTCTGAAGCCTGCTGGTGATGGGACCTTATCCAACTTTGTGGGTAAATTTCAAATTCATGGTGATGATATTCGGTGAAGACACTTGCAGTGGCCATGTACTCCAAGTGAAATTCAATGATGAAATGAAGTGAGTGGTACCAACTACTTGCTTTATGCTTCATAAAGCTTCTGAAAGAAGCTTTAGGAGGAAAAGAGCTTTTTTTGCCTTACACTATTTTCCTCCATAAAAATATAGGTGGGGCCCATAGCCTAATTTTGAAATGCATGTTTTGAAGAAAATAAAACATCAACCCGTGAACATGCACTTCTTTTGGAGTGATTGACATTTGCTTTTTAATTTCAGAGATCTCCTCTGAACCCAAAAAAATCTGGTCATTAAAATAAATTAAAAGAACTTCCAGTGGGACCCAACAAAAAGCAAAAGGAACAGCTAGAGAGGAGATAATTCATATAAGCTTCTTCCACTGATGAAATGGACAAAAGAAGTGCACACGTGGGATGGATAAACCAAAAGAATGGATCAAAATGGGGCCCAATTGTTGCCAGCTAATGAGTTGAGGGTGCCATGTGTAATGAACAGTAACTCGCCCAATAGCAAATGGGGATTTTTGCTTTAGTGTTTAACAAATCCCAACACAATATTGAGTTCTCTGGATAGTACTAACCATTGTTGTCAAACTCGCGAGTTGACTCTCCGATTTTATCGTTTTTACGACACTACCTAAACAAACTGTGTCACGAGTCAACTAAATTTTCAGTCTTTAAAAATTCGGTAGAAACTTACGTGTCTACATTGTGAATTCACCGTTTTTACGTTTCTACCTTATAGAAAATTGTGTTAACTTGCTACTGAACTCATTTTAATTATTTTTAATTGACAAAATTCAATAAATTTAAATATGGATTTCATGGAAATTTATCTATTGAGGTTGATATAATATAAATATTGATATATTTAAATCTACTATTTATATTTAAAATAAATTCAAGTCAATTTATTATTATTTTTTGTATTCTTATTTAATTATATAAAAGAAATACATGTTTTTTGATAAAAGTAAACTCTTACGAGTTTACGATTCGAGTCAACCGATCCGAGTTTACCTTGTCTCCACGAGTTTACTTAGACTCACGAGTTTGACAACCTTGGTACTAACAACTTTAAGATGAAAGCCAAGTAGAAGCTAATGGTTAAAGGATGATAACAAACACAAAAATTGGAGAATGAATTGTTTCTAATGTTTTGGCACTCAAAATATAGATAATGTTTCCCAACCATGGATTAATACAACATATTTTGGTGCCCATTCGTCTAGTGTGTCAACAACCATTCATATCAATAAAACATAAAAAACAAAACGCACCTAACACAATATATGCAAATTACTGTTCACAAGAAACGTTCACAGGCCGCCACGTATCACTAGTCATAGAAGCTTCCCAAAGAAGTCACAATTGGAAATTAAAAAAGGTCCTCCTTTAATTGAATGAGGAAATAATTTATGAAATAAAAAAGGTCCTCATTTAATTGAATGCATTAAAAGTGTTGACAAAGCAAAAAAAATTAATGATTTTTTCTTATCATAACAAAAATGTTATGATGCGAAAATTGATGTAAAATGAATATGATTTCCTTTGAAATCATTTTTTAATTAGCTCAATGAAAGTGAGTAAAACGAAAAATGAGGAAAAAATACACCATGACCTTTATATTTTATTTAGAGTATTTTAAATCTTCAACTCAATCAAGAGAATTAAACTTTATGTCAATAATGTGCATTAAAAGTGTGGACAAAGCAAAATAATTTATGGGATTCATTTACCTAAAACATTCAATGTCGCCATAAAAAAACAAAAGGTCCTCACTAAATTGAATGAAGGAATAATTTTGTTATCAATTGTGAAAACTTCCAAAAATAATTTTTCAATAATTCAAGTTAAGGAGAAATACTATGATTTTTTCTTATCATGACAACAATATTACGATTCGAAAATTATTTTAATTAATATGGTTTTCTCTGAAATAATTTTTCAATTCGCTCATTAAAATTGAAAAAAACAAAAACAAAACACCAATATACACCATGACCTTTATATATTATTCACAGCATTTCAAATCTTCAACTCAATCAAGAGAATTAAACTTTATGTCAACAATATGCATTAAAAGTGTGGACAAAGCAAAATAATTTATGAAATCAATTGACCTAAAACAATTAATGTCGCCATAAAAAACCAAAAGGTCCCCACTCAATTGACTTAAAGTTATAATTTTTTCGTTTAGTGTGAAAACTTCCAAAAATAGTTTTTCAATAATTCAAGTTAAGGAGACATACTATGATTTTTTCTTATCATAACAAAAATATTATTATTCGAAAATTGATGTAAAATAAATATGATTACCTCTGAATTAATTTTTTAATTAGCTCAATAAAAGTGAGTAAAACGAAAAATGAGGAAAAAATACACCATGACCTTTATATTTTATTTAGAGTATTTCAAATCTTCAACTCAATCAAGAGAATTAAACTTTATGTCAGTAATATGCATTAAAAGTGTGGACAAAGCAAAATAATTTATGGGATTCATTTACCTAAAACAATCAATGTCGCCATAAAAAAACAAAAGGTCCTCACTAAATTGATTGAAGGAATAATTTTGTCATCAATTGTGAAAACTTCCAAAAATAATTTTTCAATAATTCAAGTTAAGGAGAAATACTTTGATTTTTTCTTCTCATGACAAAAATAATATGATTCGAAAATGATTTTAATGAATATGGTTTTCTCCGAAATAATTTATCAATTCGCTCATTAAAATTGAGAAAAACAAAAAAACACCAATATACACCATGACCTTTATATATTGTTCAGAGCATTTCAAATCTTCAACTCAATCAAGAGAATTAAACTTTATGTCAACAATATGCATTAAAAGTGTGGACAAAGCAAAATAATTTCTGAAATCAATTGACCTAAAACAATTAATGTCGCCATAAAAAACCAAAAGGTCCCCACTCAATTGACATAAAGTTATAATTTTTTCGTTTAGTGTGAAAACTTCCAAAAATAGTTTTTCAATAATTCAAGTTAAGGAGACATACTATGATTTTTTCTTATCATAACAAAAATATTATCATTCGAAAATTGATGTAAAATGAATATGATTTCATTTGAAATAATTTTTAATTAGCTCAATAAAAGTGAGTAAAACGAAAAATGAGGAAAAAATACACCATGACCTTTATATTTTATTTAGAGTATTTCAAATCTTCAACTCAATCAAGAGAATTAAACTTTATGTCAGTAATATGCATTAAAAGTGTGGACAAAGCAAAATAATTTATGGGATTCATTTACCTAAAACAATCAATGTCGCCATAAAAAAACAAAAGGTCCTCACTAAATTGAATGAAGGAATAATTTTGTCATCAATTGTGAAAACTTCCAAAAATAATTTTTCAATAATTCAAGTTAAGGAGAAATACTTTGATTTTTCTTCTCATGACAAAAATAATATGATTCGAAAATGATTTTAATGAATATGGTTTTCTCCGAAATAATTTATCAATTCGCTCATTAAAATTGAGAAAAACAAAAAAAAACACCAATATACACCATGACCTTTATATATTATTCAGAGCATTTCAAATCTTCAACTCAATCAAGAGAATTAAACTTTATGTCAACAATATGCATTAAAAGTGTGGACAAAGCAAAATAATTTATGAAATCAATTGACCTAAAACAATTAATGTCGCCATAAGAAACCAAAAGGTCCTCACTCAATTGACATAAAGTTATAATTTTTTCGTTTAGTGTGAAAACTTCCAAAAATAGTTTTTCAATAATTCAAGTTAAGGAGACATACTATGATTTTTTCTTATCATAACAAAAATATTATCATTCGAAAATTGATGTAAAATGAATATGATTTCATTTGAAATAATTTTTTAATTAGCTCAATAAAAGTGAGTAAAACGAAAAATGAGGAAAAAATACACCATGACCTTTATATTTTATTTAGAGTATTTCAAATCTTCAACTCAATCAAGAGAATTAAACTTTATGTCAGTAATATGCATTAAAAGTGTGGACAAAGCAAAATAATTTATGGGATTCATTTACCTAAAACAATCAATGTCGCCATAAAAAAACAAAAGGTCCTCACTAAATTGAATGAAGGAATAATTTTGTCATCAATTGTGAAAACTTCCAAAAATAATTTTTCAATAATTCAAGTTAAGGAGAAATACTTTGATTTTTTCTTCTCATGACAAAAATAATATGATTCGAAAATGATTTTAATGAATATGGTTTTCTCCGAAATAATTTATCAATTTGCTCATTAAAATTGAGAAAAACAAAAAAAAAACACCAATATACACCATGACCTTTATATATTATTCAGAGCATTTCAAATCTTCAACTCAATCAAGAGAATTAAACTTTATGTCAACAATATGCATTAAAAGTGTGGACAAAGCAAAATAATTTATGAAATCAATTGACCTAAAACAATTAATGTCGCCATAAAAAAACAAAAGGACACTTGATGAAATCAATTGACCTAAATCAAAAAGTGTGGACAAAGAAACATAATTTATGTAATCAATTGACTTAATGAGCGATTGACTTTGCGGACATGACATTATGCCCTTAAATAAAGTGAAGGAACATCACGTAGACTCATTTCAGAGCACTCAGCCATACTTTTGAGCAAAATCCAACTTTGAAGACTCAATCCCCCAGCTCTCGCCATGTCTGAGACAAAGATGATCAATGAACTCACAATGCACTCTGATTTGGTGTGTACGGTTGCCCGTGTTTGGAGGAAGTATTACATGTATGGAAAGCATAATCCCGGACAACTATCCGCCATATTACTTTTGTAACTATATGATTCGAAATCATGAATGCGTTTTGTTGTGTTAGGTCAGTCTCTAAAGAAATTGGTTTGTATCTTTGTAAACCAGTATTTACACACGGTCAACTATATGTTGCATTATCTAGAGTCCGGAGCATTGATGGTTTGCGAATAGTGTTGGCCCAACATGAACAACAGGAAACACCCATAACAAAGAATGTGGTGTATAAGGAGATTTTCATGAACATCAATCAAACCATCCATTCATGATTTTTTACATGTTCAATTAATCTCTTTTGAAACAACTATTAATTTGTCCATTGTAACACTGACACGCATTATGGACTTTTTTGGTGTGGAATCAAATTTATAGATTATGATGGTAAATGTATTGCTGAATTGGAAAGTGAATGACAAACTATTCAGTTATAGATTGATCATTTTTCTTTTAATGATTATGGCCTCCTATGTTTTATGTAAGAGTTGTGTTGCTTATTCCACGAATACAAACTTTTGAAAGATTATTTGTAAACAGGCTTGAAACACCATTTTGTATTTGTTATTTTATTGGTCGTACTCTTATTTGTTTACTCTTTTTTTTATCCCGTGCAAAGCACGGGAGAATTAGCTCGTTCATGGAAAAGACACAGAAATTATGTTACCAAAAACTTAGATATATATTTGTGTTATGCACAAAATTAGCCTTTTTTTTCCAATCAAAGGAATGTCATCCCACTAAAACTTGACTTCACATCATAGTATAACACATGGATCATGCAATCTATGCAAAACACCATTATTTGAGAAATCATTTTCATATAAAGCAAGTGGCCACCAAACTCTTTGAAAGCCAAACAATCTGAGTAAATAACGACAGTCCAAACAGTGTAAGTGATGATAAAAATAAGTGTGACACTCAATAGATCACCTGGATTAAAAAAACAGAGAGAGATCAAATGGAAGAATTAAAAGAACATTAACCCTATTAAAACAACAATATTAAATTCTTCATTATTCACCCAACTCACCACTACCACACCCACCTCCACCATTGGACCCACACTCGCCACCTACCACCACCACCACCAAACTCTCACCATTCACCCCTTTTTGATGGAACGAGAAGTGAAAGTGAGTTCTATCCAACCAAATCAATTAAGTTGGATTTCCAACTTTCACTTCCACTTCCATACCCCTAGTTCTAGCGAACCAAACGAGACTGGTACACCCCGTCCTAAGTCTCAGTATCAAAAGAAGGGTGAGATGTCACTTGCATCTTAGTCACATGCATCCAACATAGAAATGGGAAGTCCCATTTTTTTTTTTGAACACAACCCGATCTACCATGTAAAATAAATGAAGCGCATGTGTATAGTTTGTCTTGGTTACTAATAATATTGTGCTCTTAATTTTTTCAATATCATATATATACATGTATGTAAACAAATGATTAATCATTCAACAACCATTTGGTCAAACAAATATTTTCTAGTGACGTAGTCAAATTCTGGTAACTTTTAGGTTCCAATTTAACACTAGATTATTTGATACTAGTTTCATATCTCATTGATACAAGAAAATTATAGTCCAAATGTGTCCATGACATGACTAGAATGGCTGAGACCGAGACATTTTGAACCTTATAAAAAAGTCACTTGGGTGATTGACACTATATCCAGGTAAATGATACTTCTTCCCTTTTCTAAGCAATGTGTATAAATGATATTTAGTCGCTTAATGTATAAAATTATAGATTTATAGAATAATCAAAATACAATATAAATATTATTTTGGTAAAAAATAATTAAAAATAGGATTGAGTCTATTGTGCCTAGATATTTTAGCACATGAGTTATTTTACCTAAAAAGTACCTTTTATTCAATTTAATCATGAAAAACATTGAAAGGGAGCATATTTGCCCTTAACCATTGAAATTCAAGTTGAAGGATAAAAAGTTTACAAATATAATTACTAATTTAATGGTAAAGGGTAAAATTACTCTTTTAATACTTCAAAAGTAAAATCGAAAAAAAAAATAGAACAAATAGCCCCTAGACGAAAACTTCTAGAGCTGTTGTAGTTATGTCTGATTGTATCGAAGCTATAATAATTTTCTTTATTAGAGGTTGTAATGTTGATTATCCATTCAGGGATTTTGTGCATGACGCTAAGTTCCTACTTAACATGGAATGGCAAGATTGGATTAGATAATACTGAAAGGACCTTTATTTAACTCATCAGTCAGCGAAACTATCTCACACTTTAGATGATGGCTGCTGTTGGTATGACACTACAAGAAAAACATAGTCTAGTCGCGTATGAAATCAGGGGTTAGTGGAGTTGAAATTCGAGACAATATAGGTATGTCACGTGTGAAGCAAACGCCAAAAAACATGACGTGACAAGCTGAAATACACGCCACAAATAGCGTCATACGCGACACATAAATGTAGGTGCTTATGTCGCGTATGGACCTGGTCCAAACGCGACATACACCATACGTGACATAATTTTTTTTAAAGTTGGTGTCATGCGTGACATACATATGCGTGACATAAGATATGACATTTTAACATGTGCTCCATTGTATGTGGTGCATACAATAACGCCACATCAGCATAGAGAAGTTCAAATTTTTTTATGCACTGGCGGGAAATTTAAATTTTTACCCAAATCAAATTTTAATTTTATTTTTGTGGTTCTAAAATGTTTTTATTGTAATATGTATAATTTTTAGGGGTCCTTTTTTGGAATTTGGCACTTTATTGTGTTACTAAATAGTCAATGAGTCTTTTGTCCTAAATTTAGCTAGCCTAACTTTGAAAACAACCTACAAAATGAAATAACAAAATTAGCATAATTGATATAATAATAGACTAAGAACATTAGTTAGTAGAGTAAAGAAAGTGAAAGAATAGTAGATGAAATTAATTGTAGAAAATGTGTAAATGCAAGTTGGCCATTACCTTAAGTGAAGAAATAATGATAGTGGGTAGGAAGAAAGATGGAGATGGTAAAGGAAATAAATGAAATGAGGTGAATGTGGAGATTTTAGAAGTGAGTTTATATAGGGGAAATGTTGGCGGGAAACTTTCACTCTATGCACTTGTCACGTATGAAATTATGTGACGCATGAAGACATGTGGCGTATGAACACATTTGGCTATTGAACACTGTGGCGCATGAACTACTTGTCACGTGTGATATATGTCACGCATGAAGATATGTGGCGTATGACCATATTAAACATGCATCACAATGTCACGCATGAACATTTTGTGGCGTATGGTATATGTGGCGCATAGGACGTTTTGTAACGCATGAAACACAATGTCACGCATGTGAAGACAATGTTGTGTCTAGTATGTCGCGTATGAGCCATATGCCACATATAGTTACCCAGATCATTATGCACTACGCTCTGATCATTATGATATTGACTTGAACAGATTACCATATAATGACTATTTAAATGGGCCTACATTTGAGCACTTGTCTGAGGAAGAAAAGCAAATAAGGTGGATGATCATGAAAGCTCGATTTCCAATCTTTGATAAGGATTATTAGATGTTATTATTAGATATGTATAATTAAGTGTCTCATTTATGAATTATTGTACAACACTTATATTTTAAAAAAAAGTGTTTATATGCATGTGTAACGCATGAATTTAATTTGCTGCGTTTTTAGTACATGACAAACCATGAAAGAAATGAAAAATGAATAAATATATTCCTTTGTCGAGCGCAAACATCTCCATACGCGACAAAGATAAGCAAATCCAGTATATGTCACGTTTGGGGGATATCATACATGACAAACATTGATTGTTTTGTCACTCTTGCCCCATGTGCCACATACCCCACGTGACTAGCTTACTTTTTTCTTGTAGTGTGAGCACCCTCCCTCCTTGGTTTGTGGAACGGTGGGAGTCTACTTAGTTGTTTTTTTTAACTGAGTCTACTTAGTTGTTAACACTATATAATAAGTTCTTTTTTTTTAACAGAACACTATATAAGTTGAGACTATAATATATGTTATCCATGTTCCACTAAAAAAACTTCCTGAATAAACTTTTAACCTTAAAACTATTACTCCCCTAATTAATTAATTTAACCAAACTAAGGTTATTGATTGAGTTAAAATCACATGATATTACTAAAGTACCATAACTATCTAACTTTGTTTTCATCTTATTTCTATTGTTTTTTTATTATTGAGTAGCATCAAAAAGGATAATTTCTGAAAAAGATTGAGAAAAAATCATGAATTTTATATTTGATATCAATCTCACCTCCTCAAATAAGTCATATATTTTGAATTGGAGGGAGTATAGTTGTACAACTAGTCATCACACTTACAAATACTCTTAATTCATGAACCTCCCGCACAATAAGGCAACATAGGAAAAAAAGGTGGGTGAGTTCATAGAAGAAAAGAGATGTGCATATCAGTCGATACAGGTCAAAATGCCACATTTCCCTTTAAATCCCCCCTCCCAAAATTTAGAGGCAAGGGTTAGAACGGGTGAGAGATGAAAAATGTTATGAAAATTTGGGCATTAAGTGTAAAATTGCTCATGCATTTATCATGAAGGTGCAAAAATACCTATATTAATAAAATATTATAATACTGAAAACCCCATCTAAATAAATTGAAGTAATAACTAAATTAAATATAAATTGAAAACCCCATCTAAATTAAATTGAATTAATAACTAAATTATATATATATATATATATATATATATACACACACACACACAAAAGACTTTAAGCATGATGGATCAGCTTCTTAAACCACCAAAGTTGTCGGGTCAAGCTGAACAAATTGGCCCGTTTTCTAAATGGGCTTTACCAGCCCACACAGTTAGAAGCCTAAACACAGTGATTCATGCTCATCTACCTTACATGTTCATCTGCTCATCCCTCGAAACAATAGAGCTTTCTTTTACTCTTTGAAAGATTTTGTTTAGATTTTTAGTCAACTTATGATATTGAGTTCCATAAAAAATATTTATATGAACTAACTTAAAAAAATAAAAATCAATTAAAAATCAAGTATTAACCTCTTTAAAACTCTACTCGCTCCAGTCTTAAATATAAGAACTAATTGACTTGTATTGGAAAGATTAAGATTGCAAAATAGATTATTAAATTATGAAATATTTGAGATATTTTTATATTATCCATTAATATAATCTAGTAAAAAACAAGTATGAATTTGTCGACGACAATATCACATGATAAATGAAGATCTGGTATATAAATATGTCATGAGTAGACATAAAATGACTAGCTAGTAGAATACAAAAGACGCCATATGAAATGTGACAACATGAATCTATGCACCTGAAGTGCTATTTGAATTATAAAAATGAGATGAGAACACTTATGCGAAAAAGGGGGAGAAGTATGATTAGTATGATTTTTGCAGCAATTCAATAATGATAGATTTTTTCTCATGGTGGAATGAACATTCATGTTTTGATTTGGTAGTCTGACAATATATGAAATTTTGATGTGCGTCTAGAGAATATGATTATAAACCATGAGTAGATATTGTGAGTTGAATCCTAGAAGGATTTCAAATACTAACAGTATTATGAAAAATGATTACATATAAACATATGAAAATCCCTGAAGGATTCCAGCTGCCAGAAGCATGCACTATGAATTCACGAGAACATTACTCGATAAGGCTAAAGTCCTTGTATAAATTAAAGCAATCTGGGCGTATGTAGTACAATTGGCTTAATGAATATTTCCTGAAAGAAGGATATAAAACTGATCCAATATGCCCATGTATATTCATGAAAATATTTGGAAATGAGTTTGCTATAATTTCCATATACGTTGATGATATAAATATCATTAGAACTCCTGAAGAGTTAGATAAGACAATGAATTGTCTGAAGAAAGAATTTGAGATGAAGGACTTAGGAAGAACAAAATTTTGTCTTGGGTTACAAATTGAGTATTTGAAAAATGGAATTTTCATTTACCAAGAAACCTATGTTAGAAAAGTCTTGGAACGTTTTTATATGGATAAATCACAACCATTATGTACTCCAATGGTCGTAAGATCATTAGAGGAAGACAAAGATCCTTTTAGACCTCGAGAAATGAGGGAAGAAGGTAATGAAGAAATATTTGGTCCAGAAGTACCATATCTTAGTGCAATTGGGGCACTGATGTATCTTGCTAACCATACATGACCAGACATAGCATTTGCGGTTAACTTATTAGCAAGATATGACGCTTCATCAACCCGAAGACATTGGAATGGTGTTAAGCATATTTTTCATTACCTCAAGGGTACTTTAGACATGGGACTATTTTACCCGAATGAAAACAAGACAGATCTTATTGGCTATGCAGATGCTGGATTTAGATCGGATTCACACGTTGGAAAATCACAAACAGGTTATTTATTTACTTGTGATGGTACAACGATCTCATGGATATCCATGAAACAAACCATATCAGCAACATCATCTAACCATGCAGAAATTCTTGCAATGCATGAAGCAAGTCGAGAGTGTGTATGGTTGAGATCATTGATACATCATGTACGAACTACTTGTGGTATAACTTCTAGTAAAATGAGCCCCACAATCATATATGAGGATAATACTGCATGTATTTCTCAACTCAAAGAAGGCTACATAAAAGGAGACAGAACGAAGCACATTTCACCAAAGTTCTTCTTCACTCGAGATCTTCAGAAAGATGGTGAAATTGATATCCACCAAATCCGGTCAAGTGAAAATCTAGCAGATATGTTCACAAAGTCACTTCGTGCTGCAACATTTGAGAAGCTTACTTATGGCATTAGACTTCGCCAACTTAGAGATATCAATTGAAGTAGTTAAGAGGGGGAGATGATACATGTTGTACTCTTTTTCCCTTGTCTATGGTTTTTCCCAATGGGTTTTCCTAACAAGGTTTTTAATGAGGCAGCACCAAGAAAGTGTATCACTAAGCATTGCACTCTTTTTTCTTCCATTAAGTTTTTGTCCCACTGGGTTTTACTTAATTAGAGTTTTTTTAATGAGGCATATGTTTAGTCTTGGCCATCCAAGGGGGAGTGTTATGAATATCCTGTGGATGTCAAGTCTCCTATCACCAAGTCATCCTCTCCATGAATATCTCCATATATTTCTCTATTGTACCCTAATTCTCCTCTATATAGAGGGCTCATATTGTACACTGTTTAATCTATGAATAATATTCTACAACCCTAGTTGTTGTTTCTCCTACATCTCTTGGTCTCCTTTACATTTATAACATAAATCAATTTATAATTAATTTATTTACACTATTCCTCCTCATCTTCCTTGTCCAAGTTACAACTCTAACTTGCTTCTTTCACCTTCACCTTCTTCTTCGCTCTTCTCTCATTTCCCAATTTTCATTCTCAATTTCATTGCGTAGTTTTACGAATTTTTGACTCAACTAACTATTCCTAAACCCTAACCTAAAATCTCAGATATATATCCACCATGCCTCTCCTTCTTCAACTCAGAACCAAAACCAAATTCACTAACACCTTCACAAACCCTACTCTGTTCCATTTCTTCTCTACTTCCAATTCCAGAGACGATGAACCTCAATCCACTGAACATGATTCTGCTTCCACAAACCCTAATTCCCAATTTTCCTATTTCAGCGATGTTGAGAAGGTTCTCAAACAGGAACACTCAAATTCCTCTCCTTTTACACCGAGAAATCCCTCTGATTCTTCAAAGGCCAGGAAAAAGGAAGGGAGGATTACCTTCGAGGCGATTCGCGAAAGCATTAGGAATATGAATAAGAATTTGAGGAATGTGAATCAGAATGTTGAGCATTCTGGGAGTGACAGGAAAGAAGGGATGAAGAATAATGACGATGATGATGATGATGATGATATGAAATTGGAGTTGAGGGAGAAAGAGGGAATTTGACTTCTAAGGTATGCCACTTATCATCATGACATTGATATTTCTCATAATGTGTATGCTGCCTTTTGACATTCATTCTGTTTTATGTGTAACTTTAGCTTCATTTCAAAATTTCTATTATCAGTGTCCAGATTGGTATCGTTCATTTGTTCATTTAAGGATCCATAAATTCTAGTTGTTCTTTGTGTTAATTAATGATTAATTAACTTGAGCTGTTGTTGAAAATTAATTTTGTTTTGGCGTGTGATTGTAAAATCCTTACATTATTACAGTCCATTCGGTGTGCCTTCTGAAAGAGATGGATACAAACAATTGAAATGCATTGCAATTTGCTATTGGACATATCAGTGTTAAATAATTGTGTGTATATATTCTTTGATATATGATGATCATCAATTGTCTTGAAAGATTGTTCATTGGGATCCCACATTATGTAGCAGAATTTATATTTTTATTCATGCAGAACTTATTTATTTGGGTATTTACGTTTCAGTTTCTTCAATTGCACTTAGATCCGGCTAGTGGCAATGCTCTCCCTGCTAGTGGTGTTGGGTTCATCACTCAAAAATTGAGTTACTAACAACCAACATGGAAAGGTATTTGAAGTGTGTTATTCATTGTCATCTGTAGATGTTTTGATATCCTGTGATTGTTGTGGATACTGATATAACATGACTAAATTATTCAAGTTATTTTTCCCAAAGAAGTCCCGCTCCGACGGCCCGACGAGTCATCTATTTAAAAGGACCCTCCCTGCAGTGCGCCCCTCCTTGAATTATTCGGTCATGCAATACTTATTGCAATTAACACGCCAAGCAACCTCAACTAAATACTGATGAAGAACCAATGCACACCATTTGCATTCGAGAGGCGAGTTAGCTTGTGTGTGTGTGTGTGTGTGTGTTAGACAGAATATTGATGATGCACTTGAGAAGTCACTGAGGTTCAGTTAAATGAACCGGCGTAAATATAATAGTGTGGTTATCTGGAGATGACATAAGCTTCTCATTGTGCTTTCATGTGCATGTTAAATGATTATGACAGAATAATTTATTAGCTAGTATATGTATACCTCATTTTCAGAAAAATCTCGTCATGCCTATAAGGATAGCGTCAAGATAAATGGCAAGGCTACACTAGAAGAAGGACAAATCAATAATTTTCCTCGTGAGTTATGAGGCTACTATTATCTTGAAAGGACTGTACAATGCTAGATCTCTCTGGATTCATCCTCTCTCTCTCTCTGTCTCTTGATCTGAAACTGATGGGAAGTTGACGTCGCCAAGGTGAGTTCCATAGTGGTGATGCACAGAGCCCTTAGCTTTCTTTTCATACACAAATGTCATCGCTGGAACCGTTTTGCCTTTTTCAAATTATTAAAACGAGGGTCCGTATAATTAAAGTCTTGGTCCACTTGGCTCATATTTGAAGTCTGCTAGGTGATTTCATATGTGTGCCCTCCTTCCCCGCCTTATTGTCTTCTTCCACCTAATAGGTGGTTTTTAATTTGTACATTAGTGCAAACTAGTGTTGTATGAAAATGGTATATTAAATTTTTCCGAAAAGAGCTTCTTGTGTTCATGTGCCAAAATGAGAAACTGAGGTGGGATGCCTTTTTTTAGTCTGTCCATTTGCCAGCAATATTTAACCTGTATATTTCGTTAAGATAAACCACTAGTTCAAAAGCAGCAAAACAAAACATATTTTATCCAAACCTTTTTTGTACAATATATTTTGTCCAAACCTAAATATAACTTTTTTGCGGAAGTGAATTTGATCCTATATATAAAACATCTATTTAATTTCTATTTAATTCTTTTTAAATTTTCCCTAAATTTTTCATATGAATGCTCTTATAATAACTAGTTAGAGAGGGAGGTGGTAATAAAAGTACTTGACTGTAGTGTTATGACATTTGGTAATTTTATATGATTTTAACGAACTTAACGCTTTTGAGTAATCAAATTAGATTAGATGAATAGATTTAAGACTTGAGCGGGTATTAAGCAATATTAAATGCAATTTGGTATTAAGTATTGAATTAGAAAATTTGTTATGTTCTCTCTTGCCATCAAAATAATATAAGAGCTAGTTTTAAAATTAAAATTCTCACAAAAGAGTAACTTAACTTACCTAAATCAATCAATTAGCTTTTATATTGAGATACGGTGAGAGTATTTGATTTTTTGACAACTTTCGCCTCCAGTTTAATGTTAAACTACAACTAGCTAATGCAATTTCGGACTCTTCAATTTGAAACTTGATTGTGAGAAATTTTTTCCATGTGCATTTTTGCCAATGAAGTGATATTGTTAAATCGTCTTCAAAATATGTTTTGATGGGTACTGAAACAATTATAATTAGTATTCAACAATTTCGCAAATTACATCAAACATAAATAACAATTTTGTTGATTTATTTGATCAATTATAAGGGTACTTTTGGTCTTTTCAGGATAATGCATCTATTTGTTTTGCACTTAACATGTCATTTGTCATATTTGTGGGCTCCACTTCTTGGTTTTAAACAGATTCTAACGACTAGTTAATGCACTTTTTAGCAATTAGAACCATTTAAAACTAGCAAAGTAGGATGTGGAAATATGGACTGCAAAATGGATGGATACATATTTTTGAAAAGACCAAAATACCCAACTAACGAGCAATTGGTCGAGCAGTAAGTGAGCTTACCCCTATAAGGATAAGAACGTATGTTTGATTTCTGAGAATCCCTCTTGTGTAGAGAAGGGACATCTCTCTCTAGATAGGCAAAACTCCTACTCATTGACTTTGAAGAGGTGTCAAATCATCTAGTAGTGTTTTAACAAAAAAGACCAATATGTGATTAATACCATAGTTGCACAAAGGAATTATTATTTATGTCCGGAGAAATTTGTACAATTATTGGATGCTAAATCTGCGCATTTACCCTTAAAAACAATAGAACTTAATTAAAAATATTCACTTTCAGTTATAAAATGAAGTGATATTTAAATAACAGTAATATTAATAAACTTTTGTAGTTGTTTTTAATTGGAAAACAGTAAAACAGCTATATTTTATCCTTTTACATATTTGAGAAGTTATTTAAGTACCATAATGAGACTGAAAGACCTCATTCTAAGTCTCAGTATCATCAGAAGAAGGGTGAGATGTCATTTGCATCACGATCACGTACATCCATCATAGAATGGGAAGTCCCGATTTTTTAACACAACCCGACCTACCATGTAAAATAAATGAAGCGCATGTGTATATTAGTCTTGGTTACTAATAATATCGTATACTCAATTTTTTCAATATCATATCTATACTTGTATGTAAACAAATGATTAATCATTCAACAACCATTTGGTTTTCTAGTGACATGGCCAAATCCTAGTAACATCTAGTTTTCAATTTGACCCTCTAGTTGATATAGTACTAGATCTTATTCATATAAGAAAATTTTTGACCAAATAAGTCCATGACATGACCGAAATGACTGAGACTGAGACATGTTGAACAACGCTATAAAGAAGTAATATGGGTAATTGACACTTTTTTTTGGCCAACTAATTGACACTATATTTAGGTAAAGGATATATCTTCATTTTTTTAAGCAATGAGTATAAATGATATTTAGTCACTTAATATCTAAAATTATAGTTTTAAAGAATAATCAAAATAAAATATAAATATTATATTTGGTAAAAAGTTAATTAAACAATAGGATTGAGTCTATTGTGCCCTAGATATTTTAGCACGACTTATTTTACTTAAAAGGTACTACATTTGGTCTTAAATATAAGACCTAATTGAATTTTTTTTGGAGAGATTAAGGTTGCAAAATAGGCTATTAAATCATGACATATTTGATATATTTTTAGATTATACATTATTTTATAGGTAAAATAGACTTCTAAGGGAAAAAATTAGGTAAATCAATTTATAATTAACTTATTTTGCTTTTTATAGGATATTCTAAAAAAATCAACTAGGTCTTATATTTAGGACCAAAGGGAGTATCTTTTATGCAATGTTGTCATGAAAAGTATTGAAAGTAAGCAATTTTTCCAGGAAAAATATTGAAAGGGAGCAATTTTGCCCTTAACCATTGAAATTCAAGTTAAAGGTTAGAGAGTTTACAGATATAGTTACTAATTCAATGGTAGAGGGTAAAATTAATCTTTTTTAATACTTCAAAAGTAACATTGCAAAAAATACTTCTAGAACAAATAACACCTGGATGAAACCTTCTAGGGCTATTGTAGTTATGTCTGATTGCAAAAAAATACTTCTAGCTAGAACAATTGTATGAAAGCTATAATTTTCTTTATTAGAGGTTGTAATGTTTATTATCCATTTAGGGATATTGTGCATGACGCTAAGTTCCTACTTAACATGGAATGGGTAGTTTGGATTAGAAATTGTTATAATTGGTAAAAAAATGATTAGAAATTGCTATAGAAAGGAGTCAAAGGACCTCTCTATTTAGCTTATCAGTCAGCGAAACTATCTTTTATTTTGACCATTAGAGAAATTTTCATTAATTGAAATCAAACTTCATACATACTCAGAACTGTATTTGAAGGACATTGACTCACAATCTAGACTCTTAATAACATAGACTCTTACACTTAGACAACAATAAAACAAACACTAACTAGGCAAAATGAAAGTCATCCTCATGCATGATGCATGTTAGTAATAAGAAAGCAAACTAATGGTTCTCCATGATTGAATGAAAAGACTATAAAGGGTGGTTGTCCAAAGACATGCTCTCTTGAGCTCACCCTCTTTAATGCCAAAGCTGCGAAACAGCTTCAAATTCTCCTTTACTAGAAAGGTGAAACGCCACTTGGATTTGCAAAGCAAACACCAAGGAAGAATAAATCATGGATAGCATTAGCCAACTTCCAAGCCAAAATGAACTAACGCACAAAAGGCGACAAACACATAACCATCCATAAAACAACACAATATAGATTTGACAAACTTTAAAGCTAATACATAAGACAGGGAACAGAGACTCTAAGGATACTACCAGAGATCCCCCAAATTAAAATCTCGGTAGTACTACCCTAAAGCAATCATGGTGCTTGGTCACAGCCACCCAACTTCAAGTCCCGGTCGCCCAACTTAATTAAAATCATTTGAAGACCAATCCCACACATAGAGATAAGCATCTTTCGCGAGGGGCATGATATCCATGGGCAGAGTCTTCATGGCCAGCTTCTTGTCGGCGACGACGGGCAGTGGTGAGTTAGACAAGAGAGAAACCACCATGTAGGTGAGAGAGAACACCACAGCTTCTATGGGAAATAGTAGATCTGGCCAAGGCAGCAAGTGGGGAGAAGAGCTCAGTGGTGTTGGGTGGGTTGAGAGGCTCAATGGTGACAGATGGGATGAGCCGCTTGGTGGCGGAGTCGGTGGCGGGAGGTGGGAAAAACAGGTCGACGGTAGAGTGAGGAGTGGACCACAGTCAGCAAAACTATCTCACACATAAGATTATGGCTTATGTTGTTATGAGCACCCTCCCTCCTTCATTGTGGAATGGCGGGAGTCTACTTAGTTTTTAACACTATATAATAACTTGAGACTATAAGATATGATATCCATGTTATATCTTTAAAATACTTCTGGGACACAAAAAAAATCTTAACCTTACAAATAAATATTACTCCCTTAGTCATAAATATAAACCTAATTAATTAATTTAACTTGATTAAGGTTATTGATTAAGTAAGATAAAATTACATGATATTACTAAAATACCATAACCATCTAACTTTATTTTCATCTTATTTCTCTTGTTTGTTTACTCTGAGATTAAAAAGATCAGTTCTAGTCCCCACTTGGTGAGGATGCTGGGGAAGGGAATATATTAGGCAGACTGACCTATGCACAATGACTGATTCGAACCTACGACCTCATGCAAAATGACGGACAAGACAAGACCAACTATATGCCCTTGTCCTGTCCTAAATAGTTGTCAGACTGGAATTTTCGGCCCAAGACCCAATTATGTTCTGTTTGGCCCGACACCGAGATCGGGCCGGACATGACTACAAGGCCATGTGACGAACCATAATGGTCATGTCTAGTATAAAATGAGAGAAACTCAACCCTAATTTAAGAAAGAACAAAGAACAAATCTGGTCATCATTTATCAATAACAATTGAGAAACATCAATGCAATGATAAATATAATGAGTCCTATATATATAGCTTAGACAAAAAGAGGTTAGTGGACCGCTTTGAATATAGCACCAGCTACTCTAAATTGAAAATTAAAGAGATAGTTGAGCAACTTTTAAATGAAGAGGGTTAACTAAAGATTAATAAAATGCAAATACAATTGTAAATATAACCTGAGGTAGCTTACTCTAGAGAAATTAATAAACATTAACCATAGAGGAAGCTATTATAATAGAAACAAACAAAGAAAATGGCATCTAATAGAAAAAATTAATAAATGTTATAAAAGTTGTGGCCTTTGGATGTTCATAACCCCTTATCTTCTAGGATTCCTTTTGTTCATCAATGTCCATTATTTGTAAAGGTTACACCTTATGTCATAATGTAGATTAACTCCTATGTTTATGATATTGTAACTCTTACTTGGGTATTAGCCTATAAATAGAGATATACCACAAGTGGTTGAAGGCACCAAGAAATGTTATATGTAAATGAGAATGTTTCTCTACTATTTGTCTTCCTTTCTCTCTTCTTTCTTCATCTTCTCCTTCTTCATCTTCTTTATATTTTCATTATTTTATAACACGTTATCAGCACGAGTTTGCTCCAAAATATTAAGGTATGTTCTTTATATTTGTTTTTAGTGTTGTTGATAATACACACATATACTACTCATATATTATATTACTTATATACTCTTATATATTACTAACACACGTTGATAATACACACACTTATACTCACACACATATATAATACTACTCAATATATATAGTATTATTATAATATAATGTCATTTATTTTTACTATGTCATTTATTATTATTATTATTATAATATATAGATAATACTATTTATTTTTATTTATTTATTTGTTTCCTCGCATCATATCCTTACCCCTTTCGGAGGGTTAGAGAGGCTGTCACAATGAATTCGAATGGTCGGTTTACCGCCTGTAATTCATACGCCCTTTAATTTCTCACGAAAATTCCCGTTGTGCATATTTAATTTTAATGTTTTGCATTTATATATATGAATTCGATTGGTCGGTTCACCGCCTGTAATTCGTATATATAATATAAGTTATCTATATAATATCATAGATATAGTATTATTACCATATTATGCCATTTAATATTCACATTTATTTATTATTATTATTCATTTTATATTACATATTTTATTTTGTTTATATTATGTCATTCATTATTTTCCTTTATTTTGTCATTTATTATTTTGTTATTTATGTCTTTTATTTTTATATTGCGATTCATATTATTCTAGTTATAATGTGTTATATTATTTACTTTTCTTGTTAATTTTCAATTTATCATAATGGCCTGAAGCCATGACACTCCCAAATTTGTTTTATTAGATGACCTGAAGTCTCATCACTTTGATCAAGTTTGTTGGTATAAGACCATATTATGGTTTTTCATTTAAAACGGGAATAAAAAAGAGGAGTGAAAATTTGATGCTCAAAATATTATTATCTAGCCTTGAAGGCCAATGAGAAATGACTTAAGTGAGAAATGACTTAAGCATCAAGTGACATAAAATAGCCTCATATCTTTGGAAGATATTTGATGTGGTCTTAAAGACAAATATTATGAGAAAATGTGAAAATATGACAAGAAGTCATATAGAAAAGAGAAAATTTTACAAAATAATGAGATGCCATAAGAATAAGTATATGACCAGAAGTCACATGAAAAAGAATTTTACACAATGACTAGATGTCATATGAATAAGTATGTATCAATTTATGATTATGATACAAATAAATGAAATATTGATAACCCCCGATGGGTCATTATTGTAAGGCATAAGAAATATTGATAACCCCCGAAGGGTAATTGTTGTAAGGCATAAGAAAAATTGATAACCCCCGAAGGGTCATTGATATTTATTTTCAGTTATAATTTAATGTTGATATTTATTTCATTATTTATGTAAATTATTTATCTTTTTATTTCATATATATAAGGTTATTTACATATTGCATATTTCATTTGATGACATTATTATTGTTTTTTTTTCATTTGATATGATTAATTTGTGGGAGAAATACATTAAAAAAAGTCCTGAAGACTAATTAACATATTTTGCTATAATCACACATGAGAATGACCATGTTGTGGATTAAGGACACCAAAAGTTGGTGATATAAAAATATAAGATTTTGATGATAAGTTTATATGACTAAGAAGTTATAGTCAATGAAAGCAAGTAATACAATGGTATGGTCCTGAAGACCAATCAATATTTGGAAATATTAATAATATGAAAAATGAATGCGAGAAATATAGTGATAATTATTTGTGAATTTCCCATAAGAATGTTCTTTACTATTATTGTTTAAATTTGTTGTTGTTCAAATTTATTGTGTTTAATTTGTGAAAGAGAAATAATTATAATTATTATTTGATATTGTTATAGTAATAAGTGTGAAAAATGGTATATGAAATCAAATACTAAAAGTATGATTGAGTTTGCATTGGAGATAAGCGATGCTACAAGAGACCATTTTCCACTACAATTTATTGACCAGGTTTGGAGAATTTTATGACTTATTTTTCAATAGCTTATGATTGATAAAGTGTTCACTTTTATTATTGGATTTCTCCAAGAACATTTATATGAATTTCTTGCATTTGAATATCTATGATTTCTTTCTACCTTATTATTTAAGGGAATGAAAGTTATTTTAAGAAATTTGGATGTTAATATGAATTATTGACAATAAAAACAATAGAAATTATTTGTTATCAAGTACATTACATTTTATTAATAAAAATAATTAAATGGCTTTGAATATCTTACTATTGTAAGTTTTATACATTATACATTTGATTATGACGTTGATATGAATATTAGAATAAATTGATTTTATGTGAAACTTTGTAGGTAAAATTTATATGATTATCTCAAATTGTAATTGGGAGAATAAAAATTTGTTTGATTTATGCAAACACTCACTAAGAAAGGTGGTGGTACTATTGGTTTATGTAATGAAAGTAGAATTTATGGGTGCTTAATAGAAGTATGTGTATTTAATTAGATTAAAAAAAATTGTTGTGAAAAAAATTATTACCATTATCTTATACCCATTGATTCTTTACTATTATAATATGTTTTTAAGTTTCTCTTGAATTAATGTTATTTAACCCTTCATTTTTGTGATCATTATGAGTTTGATCAGATCTCTTCATATTTCTTTATATAGAGAAAACTTTTGAACAATTCATACTTCAACAATCAAATGAAGCAATTTGAAGAGAATTATTGGTAATGAAATATAGATGAATGCAATAATCTCATGTAGTTCTTGGATAGTTTTTTATGTAAACCAAAACTCATATTTTGATACTAGGACTTTAGTCCATATGCATAAGAAAAAGGAAAAAGAACTTTGGTTCATTAAGGCTATGAAAGAGAAATAAGTTTCAATTGAATTGAAATCCACATTTATATGTGAGTAAGTAAATTTGTTATCTTCCACATGAAATGTTGGTTGTTGTATTACTAAAGTTGTCTTTAATTACATGAATGAATATGTTGTTTATCAGTATAACTCACACTTGAGGGGGAGATTATTAGAATATAAGTGTGAGTTAAACACTTACATAGTCAAATCTCCCAAAATATGGAACAATGGATGTCATACTATGATACTCTACAATATGAAAGTTAAAAAGTTCAATGTTGGTTAAGAAATATGATACAGTAAACCAGAAGTTTACTGATATGAATAAATTTATTGTTGGTTTGACTTGTTTGATCATCCAAGTCAAATATATGAATCATTAAATTATTGATATCAAATATTGACATCCATAGAAGACTAGAAGATTCTTTCTAAAGAGTTATGTTGTGCTGCTTGTTCTCAAAGATTTATATTGAAAATATCACTGGTTGTGATTTGAAATTGATATATATTTCTGGAAATATATCATAGTGACGGGCCCATCCAAATAACATGTAAACCAAATAAGTATACATACAATAAATTTGATAGATGCATCTACAAGATGGTTATATGTGACATTATGTATTAGCTTGCAACTTGAAGTTTGCAGCATTGTCTAAATAAGGCATTATATTGAGTGCACAATTTCCAGATTATATGATCAAGCAATCATAGTTTAAAGCCTCCATGAATAGCTACATCAATGCTTATGAGAACGTTGTTTTTATTTCATTATTATGTTGCAGCACTTATTAACTTTAAGCCAACAAAATTCTCCCAGTAAAATCGCTTTTGGTCAGGAGCCAGATAATTTTCATCTAAAGAGTTTGAATGTGCTCTGCAAATGCATAATAGAGTTTGAATGTGCTCTGCAAATGCATAATAATCCACCACAATGTCACAATGTGCATAGATGGATATTATACTTATTTGATAAAATTGTTGGATAAGTAACTCCTTCATGTTTCTAAATGAATGATGTTTCAAATAGAAACAAATCAATTTAGGAGACTTACACCACATGATTATTTGTTATTCAACATTTAACTAAAATTATGCAAATATGAGGGGGAGAATTGTGTAGCTAGAAAGAAAATTCATTGAATGCATTATGATTATGAAATGTAGATCCTCAAATATAGCAGTATGAACCAGAAGTTCATCAAATTTTGCATTCCTAATATAGTACAAAGTGTACGAACAGAAGTTCATCAGATTTTGAATTCATGAAATATTACAAAGTGTATGCGAGATATATAATTACTGACCTAAATGAGAATTATTGAATCTCATATTCCAGCTAAAAATGCTCCTATAAATGTGATATTCCTGAAGCATGATAAGATCAATCGATTCCAAATGTAAATACTTTATATAAATAGGAGTTTATAAGTATATGATGATCATATTGGGGAGGCAGGCATTCCAGAAGAATGTCAAGACATAACTAATTGATAAACCTCAAAGGAGGTATAGGTACCTAGAAAAATAAGGAGATCTCAACAAGTTATGTCACAAATGGAATCGAAAGGAATTAAATAGTCGACAAGAATTTTGATAATGATATCACGTGATTAAATGAGGATCTTACACATAGATATGTCATGAGAAGTAAACAAAACATGATTGGCCAAAAGAAAAGAAGTGAAAATATGGAAATGTTTCAAAATATGTGAAAATCATGGACCGGAAGTTCCAAATGGGATATAAATATTTATGTGAAATATTACATGGACCAGAAGTTCTAAATTTACGAATATAAGTTATTATGGGATATAAATACTTGTGTGAAATATAGTTTATGATAAATCTTATAAAGATTGTCATAAGACGTATTATTTTGTGGTGGATACAAGTTTTATTTGTCTGGCAATACATGAAAAGAAAAAGTGCATCAATACTTGTATATATCCCACTTGATGATGAAATGAAATCTTGAATTATCGAAAAATGCCAGAAGCATATATTAGAAATCAAACAAAATATTTTGTCATTCAGAAAATATTTGAGTGCATATAGAGGACTCATAGTTTTATTGCTCTTACATATCACAATTTGTAGATGAATTTAGATGTTACAGGTTCACAAATTGACAATGACTTTGGATAAATATGTGGATGAAAAGTATATACTGGAGATATGTTAGAGGAATACATTTTTGCAGGATTTGTGATGATAATATGATTCAGTCAAATGAAGATATGTTTAAATAGCTTTGAAAGGAACACGATCGATTACTCAATGGAGACAAAAGTGACGTTGTCATGAGGGGGAGTAAGATTGACCTTATTATGCGAGAAAGTGAAAGTGATTCTATTTTCAACGAGAGATAATATCATGTTGTACTCTTTTTTCCTTAACCAAGGTTTTGTCCCACTGGGTTTTCCTGGTAAGGTTTTTAACGAGGCAACATTGATAATTATTGTGTACTCTTTTTCCTTCACTGAGTTTTTATCCCAATGGGTTTTCCTTAGTAAGGTTTTAATGAGGCACAATAATATTTATTTATGAACATCCAAGGGGGAGTGTTATAAAAGTTGTGGCCTTTGGATGTTCATAACCCCTTATCTTCTAGGATTCCTTTTGTTCATCAATGTCCATTATTTGTAAAGGTTACACCTTATGTCATAATGTAGATTAACTCCTATGTTTATGATATTGTAACTCTTACTTGGGTATTAGCCTATAAATAGAGATATACCACAAGTGGTTGAAGGCACCAAAAAATGTTATATGTAAATGAGAATGTTTCTCTACTATTTGTCTTCCTTTCTCTCTTCTTTCTTCATCTTCTCCTTCTTCATCTTCTTTATATTTTCATTATTTTATAACAATAAAACATTTTTTATAAAAAATATTAATAAATAATCGGTCCAGGCCGCCCGATTGGTCATGGAGCATATGCCCTGGTCCTATCCTACCCGATAGTCGGGTCAGTCATGTCCTAATCGGGTTGGTTCCGGGCCATATCGTGACGGACTATTTTTTTATATGACCAAGTCGGGTCGTGGCGAACCACCAAGCTTTTGTACAGCTCTACCCACACGGCAAGCGAGCTTACCGTTGAGCTAAGTCGGTTCTTCTCTTGTTTACTCATATAGATGACAAGCATAAAAAGGGGGTTAAACTTAAACATGATGGTTGATGGATTAGCCTCTTAAACCACCAAAACTACCAGGCCAAGCTGAACAAATCGACCCGTTTCTAAAATGGGCCTGCCCGGCCCACACAATTAGAGGCCTGAAGCAGTAAACGCAATTCAATGCCTTTCTCTCAGTGTAACACTGTGCTCTGCTCAGTCTTCTTCACTCTTCTCTCAAATCTAAATGACTCTCGTTTCTCAATTTTCATTGCCGTTAGTACATAGCTAGTAATCCCAATACTAGTACAGTAGCACCAACTTCTAGCTCAAATTTTCATAAACCCTAACCTAAAATCTCAAATATATATATATCCACCATGGCTCTTCTTCTTCAACTCAGAACCAAAACCAAATTGAATAAAACCTTCACAAACCCTACTCTATCCCATTTCTTCTCTACTTCCGGTTCCAATTCCAAAGACGATGAACCTGAATCCACTGAAGACAAAGATGACTCTGTTTCCACAAACCCTAATTCCCAATTTTCCTATTTCAGTGATGTTAAGAAGGTTCTAAAACAGGAACAATCAAATTCCTCTCCTTTTACGCCGAGAAATCCCTCTAATTCTTCCTTCACTGCTTTTGGTTCTCCTGCTCAGACTAAAGCTGCTTCTTTGGAGGAAATCCGCAAGAATTTATCGCAGTTTCGGCGTCGTTACGCTGAACCTGACTCGCCGCCTCAGCCGCCGCAGTCGAATTCGAATTCGGTCTCGTTGCATGAGATTTACAGGAGGAATATGGTACGGAAGCCGGGCGAGGCGGCGCCAGGTGGCGATCCGAAGGCGGGGAAGCTTGGAGGCGGGATTTCTTTCGAGGCAATTCGCGAAAGCGTGAAGAATATGAGTCAGAATGTGAGGAATGTCAATCAGAATGTGAGAAATGTGAATCAGAATAATGTTGAAGGTGGGGGATTGTCGCCGTCGTTATCGGCGTTGGCGGAGAGTTTAAGGAAGGGGCAGTCACGGTCGCCGGAATCCGGTGTGATTGGTGGGACCGGGGCGTTGCCGAGTTCGATTTTCGGGAAGGAGATGAGGGAGAAAGAGGGGAGGATGAAGAGTGGAGATGGTGATGATGATGAGATGAGGTTGGAGTTGTTGAAGACTTATAGGCATGAGGAGTTGGGAGAGAAGTTGAGGAAATTGAGGCCACAAGTGAAAGGAGGAGGAGGGGATTGGTTTTCTCTAAGGGAATTGAATGATAGGTTGGTGAAATTGAGGGATATGGAAGAGAAGGAGAATGAGGAGTTAGCTAGTAAGAACCCTAGCCCCTTCAACCATGGCCATCTCCGAGGCATCTTGATGGAGGTGAAGGCTTCTGAAAACAAGGGAAGGGCAACTACACGTAAGTGGTAGTTTATTCTGTTTGTTAATAAATACTCCCTCGGTTCTTAAATAGTATAAGATTACTTTCCCTAATTTGAGAGTAGATTAAGGAAGTTAGTTATTTACACATGATATTACCAATTTATCCCCACTATTTACATTTATCCTTACTCTCCCTCTCTCCTGATTGATTGTAGGTAAGCATTGTAGGGTTAATTTGGGAAAAAGTTGAAAAAAGTTAGAAAGTGATCTTATAATTAGGAACAAGTTGAATTTCAAAAGTGATCTTATATTAAGGAACGAATGGAGTATGTCAGTTGCTTAAGAGGGGTTCTAAGAATATCCATATAGCTTGAAGTTAATGAAGAATGCTTCAACAAAATGTGGATGGAATCAATTACCAATGATCAATGAATATGTAATAACTCTATTATCGATGTGCTATGTGACAGTTTTATTCCAAAGTTAATAAACTGTATGATTTGTCCAGTGCAGAGACTTGATATAATGGCTGCCCTGGGCAGGACCCCGAGCTTCATGCTGCAACCTCCTAAAGAGCATCTTGTTGAAAAGGTATGTAGTTTTTAATTGTTGGGCAAACTTCATTTTTTAGCATCTGATATTGTTATGAAGTCAACCTCTGTGCTCTGTGCTATGGGTTTCAAACAGTAATGTGAAAAAAATCATTACAGTAATCGTGTATATGAACATAAGTGGTGTTGATGTGAGACATGAGGTTGTATTTCCGACTAATGTTGAGATTAGGTGCCTTTTGGTAAATTTTAGGCTCTACGATAGTTATGAATATTGTTTAGTTGTTCTCTGTTTATCTAGTTTGCTGGTCCATAATCTTAAATTCTTAAATCATAAATGGTTTTGATAATTTGAGGCCGTAATATGGATGCTTTATGTTGAATGCAGTATTTCCATCCAGATAACATGTCCTCAGAAGAAAAGTTGAAAATTGAGCTTGCGAGAATCAGGGATGAGTTTAAAATGTCCGAGTCCGATTGTGGATCATTTCGTGTTCAAGGTGAAGGATATATGCCCTTTGTTAATTACTTTTCTGGTTGTATAGGCTAAATCCTGGTTGAAGTCTAAGTGTTATTTAGAGTCCAAGGGCTTGATTCATGCATATTAGAATTGGCATGCATTCATTTTAGTAAAACTGATGCTTTCCCCCTGATCCCTTTGTAGTTGCACAACTAACAACTAAGAATTGGCATGTTTCATGCATATTTGAATTGGAATGCATTCATTTTAGTAAAACTGATGCTTTCCCCCTGATCCCTTTGCAGTTGCACAACTAACAACTAAGATTAAGCATCTATCATCAGTTCTACACAAGAAGGTAAGCCCTTTTCTTGTATGTATACAATGTCCCACACTTCAATTTCTTTATGGAGATGAATAGATTTTGATTTATAAGAACAGAGAGGATAAATCCATGAAAACTGATAACTGGGATTACACCATAATGTTTGAGACTTGGAGCCTACAAATATTTTGCTGCATAGAGTGCTTTGTTTACAGTTTCATTAGGACATCAAGAGAGTTATATTTTCTGTTCATCCTTTTTTTTTAATTTATATTTTCTGTTCGAAGGGCTGACTTGGTTCAACGGTAAGTTCCCTTGCCATGGTGGGGTCTGAGGTTTGTGTGTTTGGGTCAGCCTCTTTGCATAAAGCAGAGATAAAACTGCCTAGTAATACCCTTCCTCAGCACCCTCAACAAGTAGGGACAAGACTGGGTTGACCTTCTTTTTTTATATTTTCTGTTCATTCTGATCACTAACTTTGTCTTCTATGATTCTGTCTAGTATTTGCTGAATTTCCATTTCATTTCCTTGATGACATTTAGGATAAGCATTCTCGTAAAGGATTGATAGCAATGGTTCAGAGAAGGAAAAGGTTACTGAAATACCTAAGAAGAACTGACTGGGATTCCTATTGCTTTGTGATTTCAAAGTTAGGTCTGCGTGATAATCCAGATACTAAGTTCTGAAGAAATGTCACGGCATTTTTATTTAGGTCCTGTATGAGGATGAGAATAATATTATTAACGTTAACCCACAGTTTTACTTGACGTTTGTGGGAGAGATTTGATCGTCCGTTGGCTTTTTCATCCTATAGGAACTTGTGCTTGGTTAATTTTTTCTGTTTTGTTTTGGTCACAGACTCACAGGTGCACTTTTTCATCATAAAGGCGTTTGTGAATTGTTAGGTTAATGTACAATTTTGAATGATATCAAACTAATTCAATTAAATTTATAATCTAAAAAATGAAATAAGGGTATTACGGATGAAGCTATTTTGAATTGGATTAAGAGAGAATTAATCTCTATGCAGGCGGAAAATGTTGCTGTAGATTTTCATAATGAGAATAAAATCTGGACTGTTCAGTTAATTGCAAT
Organism: Mimosa pudica; assembly: GCA_029929735.1. NCBI lineage: Eukaryota > Viridiplantae > Streptophyta > Magnoliopsida > Fabales > Fabaceae > Mimosa > Mimosa pudica. The sequence goes on along the minus strand of JAKELP010000017.1, from coordinate 4,197,036 downwards.
TAAATTTAGACCAAAGGTTCATATGCTCTATAATCTAGTCTATATCAAAGCGTTACAATATTTTAAAGTCATGAATTCAGGAGAAAAATTATCTTAGCTCCTAAACTCAAGTTTTGAAATAGGTTGTGGAATATTTTTCGGATTTCACTCTCTGTATGGCTGTATTACATGAATCAATTTAAATACGGACTATAAATCTGAATTGATATTCATTTTATGTTATACACATTTTCTTCTTAAATATAAGACATATTCACTTTTTTTGATTAGGTTGAAGATGTTATTAAGTTAAAATAAGATGGTATAACTAAAATGGTTTAATTACCTATATTCATACTATCCTTTTTTATTTATTTAGTCCAAGTTTATGAAATTTTCGTGACATTGTTGTAACGTTCGCTGTTTTCATTATTAGTAATCTAGTTGATGAATGGCCAAAAAAAAATCTAGTTGATGTAGTTTTTTTTTTCAATGACATCACTTCTTTTTCATTGTCATTGATGTCAACATTTCCGTCTTCGTTTGTGACTCTACATTTTCTGTTGTCGTCAGTGTCATCGTTGTTTCTCCTATTATTTGTAACTTTGTGGTTTCTTTAGTCATTAGTAATGTTGTTGTTTTCGTCATTGTCTTGACTTCACATTTTCTTGTGTCGTCAATGATGTCTCTATTTCCTTTGTTATTAATAACTTCGCAATTTTTGTAGTCATGTCAAAGTTTACACGATGAAAATTGGTTTGAGTCGATCCATGGACCTTGAGAGTTAGCCCATCATGGGCTCAGGCTTAACTGGTTTGGGCGAGAAATCCCATTTAATATGGGTTCTACAATGGGTTTGGGTTTAACGGCTTTGTGTTAATCTACGAGCTTTAGTCCATACTACCACTCTTAATTGGTGTTGTGCCTCCCATTGTTTCTAACAAGTGATACAAAATCCAATTTTCCATGACAAAAGGCCATTGATCTTGGATCAACGTTCCTCTAGTGGTGATTTTTTATTTGAAAATTCTTGGCAGCGATCCTCCTTTATTATTTTTGTTCACACTATAGCCGCTATAGCGTTATTTGAAGTTGTGAATAAGTGATTGATGTTTCATATTTCCTCCATAAGCATCTCTAAGTATAAAGATTGGTCAACTTTGTAGAGGAGTTTGACCCTTAATTATGTAGTTGATGTTTAAATCCCGCCTATATGAGGAGGACCTTGTTGGTAAATGATTATTATGTACCTATCTTTTTCTCCCTAAAACCACTTTATTTTGCTCTTAAACAAACATATAATCTTTTTGGGCGAAGGCCCAAAAATGATACACAACTATTAGCCAAGGAACAGAAATAGTACATAACTATTTCGAGGTACAAAAATGATACCCAACTTTTCCATATGATCAAATATGATATTTTCACTAATATGACAATAATATTAGACATGAAATGTCCAAAATGCCCTTATAATTAAATAAACTTTTACCGGCCTATGATTAATTTAGGGTCAAGGCCCAAAAATGATACATAACTATTAGCCAGGGAACAAAAATGATACATCATTATTGCAAGGTACACCAATGGTACCAACTTTTAACATGAGATCAAAAATGATATTTTCACTAATATGACAATAAGATTACACATGAAAAGTCCAAAATGCGCTTATAAATTAAATAAATTTTCTTCCTCACCCTCTCTCCTTCCTTAGCTTCTTTCTTCTATCAACAGTTCTTTCAATAAATAATTCGTCCACCAGCGGCTTCAACTCTCAACAACTCGTTAGGGCGATCAGGCTGCAAAAACATGAAAACAGAGTTGCTGAGAGTTGAAGTCGTCGGTGGACGAGTTATTTATTGAAGGAAGTGTTGGTAGAAGAAAGAAGCTAAGGGAGGAGAGAGTGGGGAAGAAAATTTATTTAATTTATAAGTGCATTTTGGACTTTTCATGTGTAATCTTATTGTCATATTAGTGAAAATATCATTTTTGATCCCATGTTAAAAGTTGGTACCATTGGTGTACCTTGCAATACTTATGTATCATTTTTGTTCCCTGGCCAATAGTTATGTATCATTTTTGGGCCTTGACCCTAAATTAATCGTAGGCCGGTAAAAGTTTATTTAATTATAAGGGCATTTTGGACATTTCATGTCTAATATTATTGTCATATTAGTGAAAATATCATATTTGATCATATGGAAAAGTTGGGTATCATTTTTGTACCTCGAAATAGTTATGTACTATTTCTGTTCCTTGGCCAATAGTTGTGTATCATTTTTGGGCATTCGCCCAATCTTTTTTGATAACATAAACCAACATATAATCTAATTGCGTTTAGTAAAAAAAGTTCCTTTTTAAACCTCCACAAAAAAGTAAATTGATATTGTAATTGGTACCAAATGGAGTAGGAGTGTTATAGGAAAAAAGGTCAGTGATATTTTTAATTTTTATGATTTTTCAACCATTCAATAGTTTAAATGAAAAAGACTATACAATTTTAAAGCATTAAATCTTTAAAAAATCATTAAAATTGAAAATATCTCCATTTTTACCTAGTGTATCGTTTGTTTTAATGTATATATAATATAATTAAATGAAAAAGGGTACACAATTTTGTAGCACTAAATCATTAAAAAAACATTAAAATTGAAGCCATCTCCATTCTTCACCCCTAATACATAATTTGTTTTAATGTATAATATAATGGCATATAAATTCAAGGGTTTTGGCTTGCTTTACTATTTGTTGGAGGATAGTAACTACTGTTCTTCTTTTTTTTCAAAAACAAAATGATTGTAAATATTGTTCAGGGAGCTGGGGGAAGCAATTCCTTGATTGAATTGATTCCATTTCCAAATTCCATCACTACCCTTTAATATTGGTGAGAACTTAAGTGTTACAGGCCACCTTGGTCTAAATTTTTTTACAAAAGTTCAGTCTCAACTCTGATGGATTTATTAGGGTTGTTAAGACATCTCCAAACCTAGAGAACTTTTAAAAGATTATTTATTTATACAATCATCACATTAGTAACAATATTTGGTCTTATGATCTTGTGGACCATGTGTCAGCTCTTTACAAACTAAATGGTTTCACTACCACAGATTACCCCATTTACATGCGCTTATTTTGGCCTTTACATACGCTTATAAAGCGCATGTAGAGGGGGCGCTGGTAAAGGCTCTACATGCGCTTTTTAAAAGCGTATGTAGAGGGGGGCTATACATGCGCTTAAAGCGCATGTAGAGGTAGGTACCTCTACATGCGCTTTAAGCGCATGTAGACATGTAGAGGTGCCTATACATGCGCTTAAAGTGCATGTAGAGGTACCTACCTCTACATGCGCTTTAAGCGCATGTACAGCTATATATATATTTTTTTTAATATATATTCTTTTACATTTGCCACCTGTATACACGTAATTCTTTGAACCAAACTTCAAAGAACAACATACATCCAAAATCAAAGCAAACTTCAAAAAAATCACTTCTCATGAACTAAATTCTTGCACAAGCCATAAAAAAAAAGTTTGTATTTGATCTTATTCTGCATGAAACTAACAATTAAATATTTACTGCAACTTCAGCCATAAATTTAAATGTTATGTATACTTTTCAGTTCTAAAACCAATATGCAGCAAGGCATAGACAGAAACCTTAATTGTACCAGTCAAAAATACCTTAGATCTTATGGAGTGGTTAAGCTCCAATCCAAATAACCTGCCCAATGACTAAAACATAGATTAAAAACAGTGTTACGTTAAAGAAAGCATCACGTGCCTCCTCTGCATACCTCATTCAATTATCCTTGTCTTCTTAAACAGTTTTTTCTTCCATGCCTCCTCTCCCACATAATTTAATGAGGTAAATAAAAAATTAATTGTCATAAATGTATATGCTTACATTTGTCCACACAAATTCAATCAAATATCCAAGTAATATATCAGTCCAAAAAGCAGTATCACCAGTGAAGTTGAAGTACATTGCAAAGTCCAAAGAAGCATATATACAAGAAGGAAATAAAGTAAATGCCTTCAGAATTACATCTCAAAGTCTAGGCAGAAGGTACAAAAATTAGACAAAGATTACCAGCTAGAAGATATTTATGAGCCAATTGAAGAAGTCAGAAAATGAACTAAACCTGAAAAATGAGGATAACAAACAACCTTAGAAGAATCCTAAAAATTAGGGTGAAATGAGGATAGCAAATATAAATATCTCTACATAAAAAAGAAGTTCAACATTATTGCAATGCAAAAGTTTTGATATCTGTAAATGCAAAAATTATGTAAGCAAGAAAGACTCCCTTGAATTAATTAAATTCTGCCTGTAAATAATAATAGATTATTGTAACAATCAAAAAGCTAGAAATTTTAATGATCACAGAATACTGCCACAAAAATATCCAATGAAACTCAAGCTAAACAGTATGCCTACTTAGAAGTGAAAGCACTGGACAAACTCATGCTAAGCAATATGCCCATATTTGCAGCTTGATAAGTTCAAGCATAAAATTAAAGCATTTCATTTTAAAAATATTAAATATAAGAGGTGGAGGCTCAGAAAATTGAATTATGATACTCATTAGCATTCAGGCGCTAGTGTCACTGAGCAAAAATTAAAGCATTTCATAAGTTTCATTCTATAACTTTTTTAATAAACAATGTTATCAGAAGAAAACATGGTAAATACACATCCTAGGAGAAACTCTATAGATTGGAAGAAGGTGGAGGCTCAGAAAATTGAATTATGATACTCATTAGCATTCAGGCGCTAGTGTCACTGAGCAAAAATTCTCTATGGCTTAATATAGATGATTACATAATGTCAATCAAACTTATGATTCAACAGGAAGCATTGTTGGGTCTATCAATCTTATACGCCAACATGAAATCAAACTAAATAAGAAACAATAATGTAATAGAACATAATTACTCTTGCAGGCATGAAATGATGAGTTCACTGGAAAATATCTATTAAGAAAAAACTTCCACTGACCTCCACTGAAAACTGCAAGGCCTTACTGGTGCTTACAATGGACCTAAATTCAACCTAAAAAAAGAAACACGTGAAAAATAATACCTGAAAACCTTTAAACAAACAATTGCAAGCAGAAACCACATATACCTTAGAGTTACACCGCCTTCCAATTTCTTGCAGCACTCCAATGGATAAAGTAGGCAACAAATTCAATTTTCCCACTTCACTTTGAAACTCTCTGCTTTTGGAAGCCATGCCATCCTGTGATGCACCATCATCTGCATAAAAGCTCCTGGATAAAACAAAACTTACATAGGCTCAAATTTAAATAACCCACACTTTTAGAAACTCTTATTAGGCTTATAAGATCCAAACAGATGGTTCAAAACGGCCAAATGATCAAGAATTTCGAAAACCATAAGAAACCCTAACATTTCAACACTTACTTTGCTCCAAACCCAAAATTAAACAATTCTAACCCATACATCACTTAGAAATCACCTTAATTTGGTTCCCAAACAGCCAATTTCCTCCCTAAAACATAACTTTAATTTGCACAAAACCCTAAAATATATTTCCCAAATCAAGAGCAAAGGGAAAAAGGAAAGAGGAGACATTACCCAATGTTTAAGAGCTCTCATTAGCCTACAAGTTCGTCGGAGAACTCGACGGAAAAATGAACGGACCTCCGGTCACCCCGACCCCAAACTCTTCATCCTCTCTTTCTCGCCACACACACACGGACGCGCGAATAGAAGGGACAAAGGAAGGGAGGCTACTCTTCCCTCACTGGTGTGACGGCACCACCACCGTCCTCTCCATCATCACCGAAGCCGCCGCCCATGGAGGAGAGAAAGAAGACCAAACAGAGAAAGCAATGGGGGTCCTCCCTTGTGTGTGTGTGTTTTTTTTCTTTTTATGGGAAAGAGGAGTAAGGAAAAGAAAAATGAAATTTTGATATGCAAATGACCCTTTTGCCCTTCAATCTATATTAATATACTTTTCTATTTCATACTCCTACTTTAAAGAGAGTTGTAAGAATAATCTAGGCACTTTCTCATATATTTTATTCCACCATAGTGTTACCTAGTTCATCAACTAGTTTTCATCAGATTTCCTATATATATATAGTTCAAATAAAAATAATAATAAAGTCTCACAATTGTGACATTATTATTTCAGTCTAAATATTATTTTAAATCACAGCGCCAAGATTACTCAGGGAAATAAAATAATGAGTTATATTATGTTTTAAAACTTACGTATGTATATGAATCAAATAATGAGTTATATTAAGTTTTTCATCATTAAATAAATTGAATGAATCAACTTTTATTTTAATATTAGGCCTATACATGCGCTTAAAGCGCATGTAGAGGTACAAATACCCTTTACATGCGCTTTAAGCGCATGTACAGGATGTTTCTACCTCTACATGCGCTTAAAGCGCATGTAAAGGGTGTTTCACCAATTTCATAGCACCCAAAAGTGGTAATGGAGCCTTGAAACACTAAGTCCACAAGCAGGAACACCTTATGAGGTCTGAGGAGGACCTCTTATGCATGACTCCATGTTTTGCACTTCAGTAGTGTCTTTACATGCGCTTAAAGCGCATGTAAAGGGTATTTGAACATTTTCATAGCACCCAAAAGTGGTAATGGAGCTTTTAAACACTAATTCCACAAGCAGGAACACCTTATGAGGTCTGAGGAGGACCTCTTATGCATAACTCCATGTTTTGCACTTCAGTAGTGCCTTTACATGCGCTTAAAGCGCATGTAAAGGGTGTTTGAACATTTTCATAGCACCCAAAAGTGGTAATGGAGCTTTTAAACACTAATTCCACAAGCAGGAACACCTTATGATGTCTGAGGAGGACCTCTTATGCATGACTCCATGTTTTGCACTTCAGTAGTGCCGTTACATGCGCTTAAAGCGCATGTAAAGGGTGTTTGTGCCTGTACATGCGCTTAAAGCGCATGTAAAGGGTGTTTGTGCCTGTACATGCGCTTAAAGCGCATGTAAAGGATGTTTGTGCCTCTACATGCGCTTAAAGCGCATGTAAAGGGTGTACATTTCTATACATGCGCTTAAAGCGCATGTAGAGATCAGCCCTCTACATGCGCTTTAAGCGCATGTATAGATTCTTACCTGTACATGCGCTTTAAGCGCATGTAAAGGACCCTCAATACATGCGTTTCTTCTAAGCGCATGTAAAGGTGCGCTGGTAGAGGGACAATTTGTAGTAGTGTTTTGGGAAAAAAAACTTGATGACCAAGTTATATTTCTTTGGTTTCAAGTTATTGCGCGTGTCAAGGAGATAATCAAGGTCCAAATAATCAACTATATGAATTTATCATGGGACTTTGACAAGATAATAGATTGTGGGTGACATTTCAGTACAATAAAATACAATACAAAATTGGGCAACGTATTTAATTTTTCTGTCTAAATCAAATCGAATTGTATGCTTTTAGTATATGAGGACATAACATTGAAATTGAAACAGTGCTAGTAATTGGGATATGAACTAATTTATCAGTGAATTTTGGTTCTAAATATGAAATATTTTTTTCTTTTATAAGTTTTAATTTTATTTAATTTTTTTTCCAAAAGTAACTTGTTAAACTTATAAACTAATATGTAAGATAAGGGTCAGCCAAAAAGCATACAATTCACTAATGATCTAATGATCTACATTTGTTATTAGAGATAATGTTTAAGAGAAATCAATGTAGTTACATTTGTTTAAACTTTTTTCCCAACATACTTTAATCGTTCATTTCTAAAAAAAAATCTAACCTAAGTAGTCATTTCCTCCCTTAACCTAGGTAGCTAGAAGGAATTTGTTGAATCACATGGTACATCCAAAATGATTGTCGAATGATCAATGTTTTGTTTATAAATAATGATGTATGTAAATTAAAGAATTTAAATAAGGGCAGAGGTCCAAAAATGATACATAACTATTGACCAAGGAATAAAAATAGTACATAACTATTACAAGGTACAAAAATGATACTCAACTTTTACCATGTGATCAAAAATGATATTTTCACTAATATGACAATAATATTAGACATGAAATACCCAAAATGCCCTTTTAATTAAAAAAAACTTTTACCGGGCGGGGATTAATTTATAAGGTCATTTTGTACTTTTCATGTCTAATATTATTGTCATATTAGTGAAAATATCATTTTTGATCACATAGTAAAAGTTGGGTATCATTTTTGTATCTTGAAATAGTTATGTACTATTTTTGTTCCTTGACCAATAGTTATGTATCATTTTCGGGTCTTCGCCCTTATAATAATGATATATGTAGTCTTTTTCCCAGTGCGTTAGGTGTTATTGAGCAACTCCATTTCCGACAATTTAGCGTGAATCCCAAGCAACTAAAATAATACGCCATTCTTTGTGAAATACTCCTTCCGGTCCTAAATATAAGACCTAGTTGACTTAATAGCCTATTTTGCAACCTTAATCTCTCAAAAAAAAGTCAATTAGGTCCTATATTTATTACCAGAGGTAGTATAAGATACTTTTGTGGAAAATCATCTTTAAATCTTTAAAGAGCTAAATAAGGTACCTATGCATTTGTATGTCCAATTTTTTTGTTACATTAATTTGTTTGAACTAGGGTAAGACCCCGCGCGATGCGCGGGGATACCCGGTTATAAAAATATTTAAGAGTTCAATATTGAAATTGTAATTTAGATGGCATAGGCCATTTAGAAGCTGTATTAGAAGTTTTAATTCTTTACCTTTAGTCTTTTTAAGAGCAACATTAAGTTGCAAGCCAAAATTAAATAATAAATAATTTCACTCACATATAAAGTTCATAATACACAAATTCTACCATATCATAACACAAAAACTTTTTTATCACATATGGTACCAGACCTAAATGAGAAAACAACAATACAAGAAGAAACAACATCATTTGCAATCCACACTCTCATATACTACAGCTTTATACATGGTCCATTAGGGGTTTACCACCCAGCCATCCTGCACTTTCATATATCCAGTGGCAACGGCTTGCTGATCGGAGGACTCTTTGAGTACCTTTGTCTAGCATTAACCCTTTCCACTATGGTACCAGACCTAAATAAGAAAACAACAACACAAGAGGAAACTACATCATTTGCAGTCCACACTCTCATGTGTCATGCTAACCACCCAGCCATCGTGCACTTTCATATATCCAGTGGCAACGGCTTGCTGATCAGAGGAATCCCTGAATACCTTTGTCCAGCACTAACCCTCTCCACCATGGCCATTCTTGCCTTAAGTAATTCAGGGAATGATGGCTCAAACAAGACTCTTGTAGCATCGTGATAAGATATCAAAGTCGGTCACCCTGATATGTAGTCCAACCAAATATGCTAAACTAGAGATTCAATCCTAAAATTTAGGCTTAACATTTTTTTATTTCAAACGAAAAAACTTGAAATACTCTTACCTCCTCTCGTTAACACACCATACTGCACCAAGGCCATAATTTTTTTCATTTTCATGAACACGTTTGTTGTCCATCAAGGCCGCATCGGCACATGATCAGTGTAAAATACAAATAAGCATTGTTGGTTCCCTGAGAAATGTCACTTAACTAAGTACAAACAACCCCCAATACTTAAAGGGTATTATGACTAAAAATATTAGTAAGGATGTATACCTTGCAGCAGACACATCTCTATTGTCAATCACAAGAATTGCTTCCCTAAGCGTCATTCCATCAACATCTTCCATTCCCCTCTCATACATAGTAACAATAGTCCCAAAAACATCTATAAACACATTACATTCGATAAGCATAAAATCAACAATAACAAACGTTCAAACAATATGTCACCTATACAAATAAACAGAGTTAAACACATTACATACCTATTAAACCATGAGGTTTTTCACGATCATGCATAATTTCAGACAAAGTGACCAAATCAAAACAGTGTGTATTTACAATGGGCGGAATGAAAGAATTATAATTTGTGATGCGTTCAATCTCAGAATGTCCATTGGCATGAATATACAATGTCCTTGGTACGGTGTTCTCTGTCCTTTTCACTTCGAAGTTACGGAGGCGGAGTATTCTTTCTTCAGCAAACATGTGTCGGGACGCCATCCTCAACGTGTAGTCATCCACGACAAGAAGTACACGTATTTGCTAAAATTAAGAAAGTAAATTATATTTTAAAAGTTCTTTAATAGCAAGTGTCAAACTAATCTACTTAACAACTAATATTTATATATATATAACTCACACTTGCATCAAACACTATCAAGTGAATCGCTTCTTCCTCAGACATAGGTCGATCTGGCCCAAGAGGATAAAGGACAGTCATGACACGTATGATACGATCAACTTTGACAAAAATATTGTTGGTGTTTACACCCATCCGCAGATCTCTCAGCGTAGGACTGGCCTCCGTGCGCTTCCTTTTTGAGCTCTGACTAGCATCTACCATGGTGGCAAAAGTGGACAAAGGTATTGTAGAAAGATTTACAGAAACAGAGGGAATGAAAGCAAATATGAGGTAAATGGTGTGCACAAAATGATAAGGAATTCCAAACAAACGGCGTCCATTAAATATGAAAATGCATGACCTTTCATGATTCTGGTCATTTATCTTGGAATTGCAAGCGTCACGTACGTTGTGGATCAAGGACCTAGGCACAAAAGTTGTAATTTTAATTTACTTTATACAGATATCTGTATATCTAGATAATATACAGATACGTTAATCAAACTTATTGCCAACTGTAGTCAACCAATAAATGTGATAACAACAACGCAAAAGTTATATGATCGGTTGAAACACCTCGAGAACACCACACAAACAAAAAACCATTAAAACCCACTCATGATTTAAAACCTACTATTCAATGTCACGGCACTTGGAATGCCATATAGGGGACTCTAAAATTGTTTTTTCCTTGCTAAGTTTTTTCGGGTACATTTATTTTATAAACGTTTTTGAACTCATATATGATGTCATTGCAATATTTTGATATGTAGAATTTATTATAAAGAAACATTGTTGCATAATGTAATTGATGATTCGATAGATTCATTAGCCAATTTCATTATTGATTTGTATGTTTACACTTTCATAATAGGTGGTTAAACCAAAAGGCAGTAAACAGAGGAAAAGATGAATAAATAATGCAAAACAAAGATGACATCAGTTCCCTATTTTCGAGATTTCATCTCAAACGTCAATGTTGAAGCCACCAATTCTAAGCGAAAAGATGCCAGAACAAACATCATCCAAGACATCCCCTCAATCAAAATCACATGTGAAAGTTTTGCTTTTTTTATTGTACTTTTGTTTTTTGGACAGTTACTTCTTATTCTACTTGACTGTTAGCAAAAGTAAATGGAAACAAATTTAAAAATACAAAGCTTCCAACTCTATACCAAATAGTACAACCAAAAACGGAATAACGCATATAACTCAACAAAAAACATCGAGAGCAAAAATCGCCAAAACACATCAAAGCAACCAAATAAGCCACAAAACAGAAAGCAACACTAAAATGTTTTATTAGCATTCAGGAAAAGTGAAATCATTCATAAAATTTCTGATACATGAGCATAAGCAGAATAACACATTTCAAGCATCAATAAACAATGTAAAAGTAGGTCATAATGGGAATAATTTTCATTCAGAATTTTTAACTTGTACATTTTCTAATTTAAAGACAACTGAGAGTAACAATTAACTAATTATTATTAATGTTTACAAAATATCTGAATTGACAACCTTGTATCTTCGTACTATTCTTTTCACTGGCCACTATTTTTTATGTTTGTACTGTACTATTTTATAAATTAGCATTAACACTCAAAGTTAGCGTTAATCTTATAAATTGGATCAAGTATTTTTCAACACTTTTAATACAGAAATGTGATTTTTTTTTAAACAAAACAAAACAAAACTTGCATTAGCCACACCAAAACTAAACATTAACTACAGAGTAAGCAAATCAAATATTATGAAGGATATAAGTTTATTTTCTTTTTGATTAGGTAAAGGCATAAATATTATGGATCAAACGATGAGCTCTTGACAAAGGTTTTCGAGATTCATTCGTAAAATCATTAATGGTTTTCTCCATATATAGTAATTGATAAAAACACTAAACTCTAAATATAAATTCATAACGACTTGGTCAAATCAATTGTCGATCGAGTTTTGGGAACATTAAACACTATCCACTACTTTATTTCCATGTATTATTTTCTCCTTATTCCGACATGTATGAATATGAGAGATTAAGTCAATACATGATAGTGGATAACTGATTCACTGAAATAAAATGTATAGAATACAATAAAAGCAGAGACTATAGAAATCTTAATAATAATTATGACATTCATCACATATTCTATTGTTTGATATCACAACATGGGAGAACACGGTAGCAATAAAAACATAAACTATAATAAACTGCCTTGCACAACAAAACACTGATCATTAAACACAACTTCTTTTTCTTGATGCTTCAATCGGTCCAAGGAAACTCTTCTTCATCAAATGTCTCCTCTGTACTGCCAATTGTTGCGTCATCTGTTCCAGTTTTTGATTCACCATCTGCGTTCTTGTCCGAGTACTGTGTTGAAGTAGATGAAATTACTGAAGCAGATGTAACTGTATGAGAGCAGGACCCAGACACCAAAGTTCCCACTGCGTTCTTACTTTCAACATTGACCTATAATGTAAGTTACTGGATTAGTATCTTTGGAAATTTACATGGAAACTTCCCTGTACTAACAAATACTAACAGATGAAAGGTCTGAAATTAAAAGTAACCTTACTAGCTTCAGGAAGAGCACATACAATTTTACTCATATCCAATTTTCTGAAAGTTGTGAATGGATGGAAAAACAGTTTGAAAGGGTGAGCAACTAACTTTTCTGGATCGTTGTTATGAACAACCCGGAAGTTTTCTATCTCATATGTTTCTCCCTCCTTAGGGTAATCCTTATAGACTTTCATCAGTGAAGGGACATTTGTATACCCGTCGATAAGATCACCCTTCAAACAATATGCACACAATTACAAAATTGAATCATATGGAAAATATAATTTGGAATATTCTGATATACATACCTCTTCATCCAGTAAATACATGGAGTATTTCCATGGCAAACATGGTGGCAACCTCCTACAAACTTCGTACTTGCGTAGGATCTTTACCGTGATAGTACAAGGTTTTTTGTCTTTTTGTATCTGAGATAGCAGTATCTTGTTCATGCTTGTCATTGTGAGAATGACTTAAACTTAATATATTAATCTAAATGTCTTTTTTCTCTGCCCTATAATATGTCACGAATGTGGAAGCCTACTACATCCTTCTTTTTATATATATTCATGGAGTTCATTAACGACTGTTGATGATTCCAATGAGTTTCATGATAAATTAAACGAAGGTGTTATTGGATCATATAACATATCAGAGTTTTAAATTGCATGAATGTTCCTACTATGATTACGAGCATCAATACTGTATCAAATTCAATGAATCACATTTCTATATATCCTCTCGGTATTTGTAACAAATTATGTTCATTATTCTATGCATGTATCTACCATAACTATAAGGATACATAATGGTCATTCATCGTCATTTATGATTTCAATTATTTTAATAATAGATATAGTTATTATTTTATGCATGTATCTAAGATTGCTATAAGACGACACAATGCATGAAGCTCAAATTACTGTACTAAGTCTTAGGCATATAAATTTGATCATAAAATGCAAGAGTTAGATGTTTCAAATGCATGAAGAACAAATACATGTCACTTGATTACGTATCAATCAGTTTGAACTATGTTTTGTTACTGTTTTGTAATGCATTCAATGTTTTGTTCTTTGATCTTCATATCATTTCTAATAACCATATTGCAAATAGTAGTATTTAAATTGTGACGGAGTGTTTTCAAGGTTTGAATCCTATAACATCAATCGAATTATTTGTACATTAAATGTAGTGGGTTTTAAAGATTAGCTCGTTTTAACAAATTTCGACTGCTTGATGTTCTCAAGGAAGTTTAGCAAGTCAAAGTATATCTCTTGCTCTGTCTTTATTAGTGTTGTTGGCTGATCTCAGTTGTTACTTTCCCTTTTTTGCCCTTTTTATCTGTTATTCTACTCCTTGTATATCTCCGTACGAAGTACTCCATCCGTTCCTAAATATAAGATCATTTTGGTGAAGTGGATAACTTCATAAATTTTACGATCACTTGCTATTATATCTCATATTTTGGCCAATCTAATCTTATACTTCCTCTTTCCATTGTAATCGTTCCTCCTTTAAAGTTAAATAATTGAAGGGACTTTTGGAAGGTCATATAATTTTATTGTCTTCCTTAATCACACCAAATTAACCAAAATAATCTTATATTTAGGAACGGAAAGAGTATGCATGAACTTCTAATTTCTCATTATTTATAAATAACTAATGTAATGTAAGCAGAATAACAGATTATGTTTTCACTCGAAAATGTAAATAACATAACTCGCTTTACCATATATTTCAATATTTTAGACAACTACAAATTGCTGAATTCAATTGTTTTTCTCTCATTATTTTTTAGAAACCAAATGAAGCATTTAACTTCCGATTGAGTTGTCCTTGATCGTGTATATCAAAGCTCAAATGTTCTATGGTTTTGGTCACTAATATAAGAGCTCTACTCACAATTGCTTCTCATTTAAATCGTTGTTTCCTACTTTACTCCTAACTCTTTTTTATACTCATATATGTATTTTTTTTATATACTAACATGGCTTTATACTCCTATTTATTAATGCCATGTAATTGGTGTTAGTGAGTAGTGGGTTTGAATGATTTGTACTTGTGTAATTTTCTCGAGGAATTATTAAAAAGCAATCATGACTATAAGACTTATTTTTATTTGTTTGTTTCAATCTTTTCTTAATTCACCTAGTAATAATTAGGTAAGGAAGTGAATGTGAAAAATAAGAAACATAATAAGATCGTTATTGGGAAAACATATCAATCCATCATTAATTTTGATAATACAACACGCATTTATGACATACATGATGAATCTCAACAATATAAAGAACATGTAGTATAACATTATATAATTGATTTATTATTTTCTAATAACGATACAACTATTATACGTTTTTAAGACATATATATAAATATAATTTTAAAAACTATTGCTCATTTTGTAATTTCCATACTTATCATCCCGACTGTGCATCCATTTAACACAATTTTTCATTTTCCATTAGTTGTATAGTCACTTTACTTAATCTTTAAAATTTTTCAATTTGATTTTCCCAATGTCGAACTTAAATGTCAACACTGGAGATACCAACTTCAAAGAAAAAGATGTCAGACCAGTGTCATCCAAAACATCTCGTCAATCCAAATCAAATTACAACTCCCTTCCTTACAACAAAGCTTATCAAAATAGATATATTAAAGTAAGGCGTATTTGTTTATGCTCCTTTTTTAATAGTCATACTTCAATCTCGGGCCTTATATTATACTCCAATGTTATTAAATGAGTTGACATCTTTAATGTGTCTTAATTTTTGTCTCTTTTTTTTCAATACTATTTAATACCTTTGGCTGAGATTGTAAGATTTTAAGCATACTATTCGCAACATCAAACGAATCTAAAAGGAAACCAAAAACATAAAAAACACTGTATATGTGTTCATCCGACTACATGATAAATCAACGGGAAAAAATGACACATGCAAGAAAAACATATATAAAAACAAATTAAAAAATAAAATTCACAGCATAAAGAAACTCAAAAGTGAGAATACATAATACTATACCAGCTGGCCTCATATGGTCCAGATTACAAAAAGGACTCATGATAAAAAAAAGGTAAAGAAAAAATACAACACCACTACCAGTAGGTTACATAATCTACACCTAGCCCCTCTGCAAACCACTCAACTTCAATATCAATACAACATCTTATACATCCCCAGACAGGCCTATCCTATCATGACGATCATGAAGATCACATCGATAGAATGGATAACTATGAAATAGAGGGCCTGACGACAATCTTCTCCTCAAACGCGCCAGCCATGGATCAATCATCACCCTAAACATATTTATGCTCTCAAAACTATTAATGTTCTTCCACAGTTTTTCAGCCAATCTTCCATCTTCACTACCATCTGGACTGGAACGGGCAGCCAGAATGATTTCACACACATAAACAGCCCTTCCAATACCCTCACGAGCAGCCCGCAGCATCAACTTCAACCCATAAATTATCCGCAACATCATAAACAGCCAGAATGATTCATATATATATATATATATATATATATATATATATATATATATGACCTAACTAACTTTTTTTGGAAAATTCTAAAAATGACAAACAAGTACTTATAAAATTGATTTATAAGTTAGCATCTCATCTAATAATATAGAAAATACATTATTATTAAGTAATTCATTTTGCTTCTATAGTATCTCTAAAAGAAATCTAGTAATAAGTCTTATATTTAAGAAAGAAAAAAGCAGTTTATATGTGAAACAATAGTTTCAAGAAAATTTTATTTCATAAATCAATTCATAAAAGAATTATTCAACTTTATCAGCATTCTATTTTTTACCAATAAATAAATAAATAAATTACTTTACATGTTTTGTTTACCATAAATTTATCATATTAAGACACGGGAAAAAGGCAAATAAAACACTCTGAATTTGTAAAAAGACCGTCAAAGTGTCTAAATTTCTAAAAGGACAACTAATGTCACAGACAATAAATTAACCATTGCAACATTCCTATTAACTATACACATATTAACTACCACATCATCAACAACAATTCCATTCATATTAACCAATGTTGTAGTATTTAATTTAGTTCCAGTGACTAGTGTTATAAAAGTCGTATTAGAAGACAAATCGGAAAGGATTTTAGGTCATGGTTCAACACGGTCGAACCGATCAAACTGATGGCTGAACCGACAGTCAAATGGATAACCGTTGAAGCGAAATGTGAAATGGTTGATAGTTGGACCGGTCCAACTATCCAATCCAGTTCTTACAACAATTCTTGTGACTTTGATTGTCCTAAAGATTATTTAAGTACATTTACATATGGGCTTTATTTGTCCTTTTCCTCCCTTGAGACATGAGGAATAATATAATAAAATTTCAATTTCAATGGAGAAAACCCTAAACGGCTAAACCACAACAGAAGGTGGGCGTGTCAAAAACAGCAGTCTCAAAATCCCATATACATACATACATACATACATACATGGTGGCTTTGTCTCTGCTATGCGCTATGCGATTTGTTTACTAATTCGCTTCCGCCATTACCCTTCCTTTTCTTCTTCCTCTTCTTCTCTCCTTCGTAAGTCTCTCCTCTTCGCTTCCTCATTTCAATCATCAACAGCATCAGCCATGGTGGGCCATTCCAAAGACCAAGCCTACCTCGACGCCGTCATCAACAAACGCATCCAACTCTTCAAATCCATCCAATCCCAACATATCTCTCATCTTCAATCCCTCCCTGCCCACCCCATCAAGTAATTCCCTTCCCTCCCTCCCTTCTACTTTCATTTCTTTTTTATTATTATTATTATTATTATTATTATTATTATTATTTTGGAGAAATTAAGGATGCAGCAAAACAGTAACACACATGTTCAAATTTTTTCAAAACTAATCAACATATAATCTAATCTAATGTTACTTGTAGCATATGTTGACATATAATCAAATCTTACTTCCCTCCTACTTATAATAAGCTCCAATTTATTTACTTTTTATTTTGGAGAAATTGAGGATGTAAAACAAATTGTTTATGTTGAAATTTTCTCATAACTAATTAACATGTAATCTAATGTTACTTGTTGCATATGTTAAAATATAATCAGATGTTACTTCCCTCCTACTTATAATAAGCTCGAATTTATTTACTTTTTATTTTGGAGAAATTAAGGACGCAAAACAATTTGTTTCTGTTAAAATTTTCTAAAAACTAATTAACATGTAATCTATTGTTACTTTAGTTGTCTATATTGCTTCCTTAATCTCCACGAAAAGGTTGATTTTTTTTTTTTTATAATTATTGTATAATTAGGACTGGAGGGAGTGTGTTATTGCTAATGTGTGATTCTTATGGGGTTTTGAATTTTTGTTGGTGGGTGAGGTGATTTTGGTTGGTTTTTTGTTTTTGTGTGGATGAAAAGGATAACTTTGCCGGATAAGAATGTGAAGGAGGGAAAGAAATGGGTGACGTCACCCATGGATATTGCAAGAGACATTTCAAAGAATTTGGCTGCAAATGCTTTGATTGCAAAAGTGGATGGGGTCTTGTGGGATATGACAAGGCCCTTGGAAGGTGATTGTGATCTTCAGATTTTCAAATTTGAAAACGATGAAGGTCGAGACACTTTTTGGCATTCCAGTGCTCACATTTTGGGGCAGGTGATGTTCCCTTGAGGCTTGGTTTCAATGAAAGTTACTACTATTTGGTTCTAAATGGATTGACATTTTCTCATTATTATTATTGTTATTGTGCAGGCCCTTGAGACTGAGTATGGATGTAAGCTTTGTATTGGGCCCTGCACCACTAGAGGAGAGGTTTGTACTCATTTGAATGTTGTTTTAGAGCTAAAGAATCAACTGTGGTGTCAACTCCTTTATATAAATTGTCAAAGAGGAAAAAAGTTTGATACTTAAATTTACCAATTATTTTCTTTTGGAGTTGTCAATTCAAATGACTGCAAGTTTGCATGGAATATGTGATGTTCAATTTAATGATAGTTCAGAAGATAACAATAGTGCTAGTATTATTTATTATAGAGATCTCAGAGCTGAAAAGATTTGGTTGTCTTCATTCTCATGTGACGTGTAATAACATTTTGTAAAATTGAGTGGTTGGTTATGTTGACACGTAAAAGTTCCATGCAGGGATTCTATTATGATGCCTTTTATGGTGACTTGAGTTTGAATGATGATCACTTTAAGCAGATAGAGCTTGTCGCTTCAAAGGCTGTTAAGGTATTTTTATTAATTAAGATACCTTGTCCCCTGTCCTGTCGAATATTAGTATTGGTGTTACAGTGTGATGGTCACTAACACCTAAATATAAGGTTCCCTGTTCATGTTGATTTCTCCCTTTCAATCAATTTGATTATATAGACCATAGAGCTGAGCTAGCATGTGACAAAGTAACATAGAATATTTACAAATGTAAACATTTTGCTAATTTTTATTTAGCTGAAATTTTTATGCGCCCATATAGAGTTATTATTAATGATGGGATTGTCATTTCTTCTTGAATTTCTTTAACTAAGAAAAAGTTCTTGATTGCCCTTGTGGTGAGATGGTAAAAGAGAAGAATGGGTTGATAAGACTAGTTGCATCCAATGCCCGAATGGTGTTATGATTGTGGTTTATAAAAGTCATCTGTCACAACCACACAGGTTGCGCCTTTGTGAATGGGAAACTAAAATTGAATGCAATCCATTTCAACTGAGTCTGTTGCTAAAGATGTTGTGTTCACATTTCTTCTCAAACTGCTTATTGCTGTATGATTTTTTAGTTTTTGATCTTGTACATGATGTTGCTCATAGTTTATTGTTTAAGAGCTTTTTTGTAATGTATGACCAGTGATAGTTCTTTTTTTCAGGATAATCAACCATTTGAACGTATTGAAGTATCTAGGGATCAGGCACTTGAAATGTTTTCTGATAACAAGTTTAAGGCAAGTACAGTTCTATTTTGATGACATCATCAGCCCATATTATTTTTTGTATTGTAGAGTTACATGAATCTGGATCAGATTTTTTAGTTTATTTCTTTGGTGATTAATGATGGTGTAATTATTTTGGCTATCGTGATTAGGTTGAAATCATCAATGATTTGCCTGCCGACAAAACTATTACAGTATACAGATGTGGTCCTTTGGTTGATCTTTGTCGTGGTCCACATATACCTAACACATCCTTTGTGAAGGCACTCGCTTGTCTAAAGGTATATCTTTATTTTTTTTTTTTGGAGCTGGCATGCGAAATTGCTTCCATGCAACTTACTTCAAATGTCAATTTTATGTTACTGCAATCCAGGCTTCCTCAGCATATTGGAGAGGGGACAAAGACCGTGAAAGTTTACAAAGAGTTTATGGGATATCTTATCCTGATCAGAAGAGTTTGAAGGTGTTTTTATTTTCTTTTATAATAATATGAGTGGTACAATTCAGTGGTATTCATCTTTGGAAACTGACTTGTGATAAACAAAACCATCCACACCAATGCCCTGTAGTACCCAGGTTAAAAGACAATTATTGTAAATCAAGTGTTACCCCAAAACTCCATCTTCTGAATAAAGATAATTATTTTCTTCTGTGGCAATTTTATGACTGATACGTAAAGAAAGTTGGAGTGTGCTCATAAAATATGATGTATACTGATCTTTGTCTTGTGTTTTATCACCTGAAATGCCTTTCTTGTTCAGGAATATATTAACCGATTGGAGGAAGCTAAAAAGTATGACCACAGATTGTTGGGTGTAAAACAGGAACTTATTCTTCATCATGAGTGGAGGTATAATAGGTTCATGTAATTTCAACTTCAATTTTAGCTTCTCTGCAATGATGCCTTTTTACCCATGTTTTCCAATATCAGCCCAGGAAGTTGGTTTTTCCTCCCCCATGGTACACGGGTTTACAACAAATTGATGGAATTTATTCGAAATCAATATAGAGAAAGAGGTTACCAAGAGGTTGTGTTTTATATTACTAGTTGTTTGTCGTACAATATAACAAATGATCTTTGAGATAGAGTTCTTAGTTTCTTGATTCATCAGGTTATATCTCCTAATGTATATAATATGGAGCTGTGGGAGCAATCTGGGCATGCTGCAAATTACAAGGAGAATATGTTTGTCTTTGAGGTATGCCTTCATGCCTTATAAACACCCAGATACGCATGCAATGATAAAAAAAGAATATAATGTGAGAAGAGTATAGTATTAGAAAGAGATCTAGGGCACTAAACTGATCATCTGTTATAACTTATGACTTCTTTAGTGTTCTGATACATGGCTATAAAAGGGGGAATGAGTTAATTCTTTCATTAACTAACCAACTCTTTGTACTATTCTGTTTTTGAATACTAATTATAGAACTCAAAAACTTTGTATGCATCTTTAAGATGTCTCACACACACCCCCCTATCGCTGTGCTTTAGCTTATCAATTTACATCTTGCCTTATTATATTTATCTGCTATATTTCAGATTGAAAAGCAGGAGTTTGGGCTGAAACCGATGAATTGCCCAGGCCACTGCTTGATGTTTAAGCACAGAGTTCGCTCATATAGAGGTATGTCTGCTGACATCTATGTTTGTCTTGAAAAATGAATCGTTTTCATTCTCTCTCAGTTGGGTTGGCTAGTCTAGATTTAGGTCTGAATCAGAGAAGGTATAAATGATTGAAGAGCCCTGACGTTATAGTTAAGATGGACATCATACTAAGTCTTCCACAATTTTAACTTATGTTTTAAGTGGGAATAATGATTTCAACTGATTTGATAAATTTATTTTAGTATATTGAGTGCTCATCTGACTTCCATAATTTAGGTTTTTAGGAAATATGATGTTGTATAAGAAGAATTTCATGTTTATTTTATTAATTTAAGATGTAATTTAAGTTGGGATCCCTTTTTTTTCCCTCTTGTCTTCTCGAGATTTCTTGTGTTTAAATGCAAGCTATCATCTGTTGGAGTTGCGCCTTATTACGATCTAACAGAAATCTCTATGATTAGTTTCGTTTATTCCTGTTTCATGAGTTTATCAAATCATGTAGAACTTATTTTTAATATGGCTTATATTGCAAGATATATCACATATGGAATGTTATGCGATTTTTATCTAAATTTTTTTGATGATTTTGCAGAACTTCCTCTTCGTCTGGCTGATTTTGGTGTTTTACATCGGAATGAGGCTAGTGGTGCCTTAAGTGGATTGACTCGTGTTAGGAGATTTCAGCAGGTTTAGCCTCTCACATTGAACAGATATGAACAAAATAATTATAAGATTCAGTTGCTATTCAAAGTAGTTTGCTATCTCTGCTCTATGAAAATGGATATCAACTTTTGCAATTATTTAGTTATATAAAGGCACACTGAGGCAGGCTTGTAGCATAACAAAGGCAGATATAAAATTCCTACGAGAATTTGAAAGTACTAAGCCTGATGTCACAAATTTCTCTAGAAAGCAATAAACAGGTCCTAGAATTGGTAGTCTCATGGTGTTGAAGTTCTCATAGAAATTTTATGAAAGTTGAATAATCAAATAACAAAGGACGTAAGGGGTTTTTTATTATAAATCATGATTAGGGAACTTTTTATTACTGTATTCTTTGTTTGTGGCCAGTGGGTTTTTTGTTCTTGTAACTATGGGACAGTTACTCCTGGAGTTCTATGGCAAGCATGTTATCCATATCTTTCAAATCATGCATTTTAAATACTGGTAGCAATTCTATAATACCATTGTTGACATCAAATGTTTTCCAGGATGATGCCCATATCTTCTGCAGGGAGTCCCAGGTCAGTTCAAATTTTAGAGTTAGATTGCTAAAATTTAAAAACTTAGTTACTTTGTTGTGAGTTAAAGTTTGATTTGTTGATATGATTCATTTTACAGGTAAAGGAGGAAGTTAGAGCTGCACTGGATTTTATCAATTATGCTTACAGCATATTTGGTTTCACCTATGATCTGAAGCTTTCCACGGTATGCTGTTACACTATACTGCTCAATTTTCCTATCTGCCTATTTTAATGTTAGTAATACCATGGTAGCAGTGCTTAGTAGTTAAGCCTTGGGCTCTTGATAGTCTTCTCTTTTGATTTGCATAATTGCCACCTGGTTGTCAAGCAATCTCTGTATACTAATGTTACTGCATTTGGTAAATGTCTCATGTTTTGTGATTTCATCTCGATTAAATAGTTTGCTACATTCAAAGGGAGGTTTATAAAGGTTTTCTGAAGAAAAGGGAGTTCTTTGGAATTCTGATTGAATGGAGGGGATGGCAATGGATTTTACTCTAACCTATATATTTTATGAAAAATCAATATTTTCCTCACAGGCAAATCGATCTTATTTTAGCTAGGGGTTTTTGTGTGTGTTTATAGCTGAGGGTAATCTAGACATCACTTCTACCTTTGATGTAAATTGGTGGTCCTTTTTTCTTCCATTAAATGATTAAATTGTCTCAAAAGGTAAGTGAATCTTATGTTCTTGTAATTCATAGCATAGCTTTTGCGAGATTCAATTGTAGTTATGCCACACCAAACCCTCAACATACCAACTATTTTGCAATCTTCTATAGGTCTGTGGTTGTGCGCTTGGTAACATGCTTATTGAAGCATAATATTTATTGTCGAGTTTTTGTAGTACAAATTTCTTTTTGTTTTTATCTAAAGTTTTGATGAAACCTCAATTCATGCCTATATTTGATGAGATGATTCATCAAGAAAACTCTTATGCAGTTCTAACAAAAAATAGATTAGATGCTGCCTTCAATGAATGTTTCCTTTCATTTGTATTCTATTAAATAATGTCTTCATTGACTTATCAATTGCAATGAAATCAAGTTTCGTCGTGTGGCCCTGACTTATATTCATTGTTCATTGGCTTGATTTAACAATTATTTAATGTTTTTTACATGTGACAATCTGAGCAGAGACCAGAGAAATACCTTGGAGATATATCAACGTGGGAGAAGGCTGAAACTGCACTTAAAGAAGCTTTGGATGAGTTTGGGAAGCCTTGGCAGGTAATTATATACTCTTGTACTCTTTTTTAGAGTTTATGAATGATAGAGCACAATGACGCCGTATGATCCATGTAGCCAACCCCACGAGTGGCATAAGGCTTTGGGTAGATTGTTAAAGGTCATTTAGGATCCATTTAGTTTGAAGAATGGAATAATAATCCCTTTTACTCCTTTTTTTGTTCAATCTTTTTATGTCCTTATAATCATTAATCAAAAAAATTTCTTTTACCTTTTAATTATAGATGCTCAAAAGCATTTTAAAGATTAAACAAAATTGGTTGAACTGAATCAGATTGCAAGAAACCAAACAAAACTTACTACAAGTGGGGTCTAGTTTGGTTTTCATGATGTCCAAACTAATTAATTTTCTTTTTTCTCAATCATGAAATTAATTAATAATTTATGATTTTTAAAGAATGTATATGTTGATTTGATTTCTTGATATATTTGACTTTGGAAAGTACTTGTTTGGCTAATTGAACCTGTCATAACTTTTTTTTATCGAAGAACCTGTCATACTTATTTGTTCACATTTTGTACATATTATATGCTTTTTGTTGACTTACTTTAGCTCATACCCTTTCCATTATGAGGAATTATGATCACTCTACGAGATACTCTTGTTATGAGTGGAAATTTCCTAAAGTGAAATTTCAATGAATTTGTTCTGAAATAAAAATCTGCATAGGAATTGGTACTAGCTAAGATCTGCAAATGGTTGCTATAAGTAGCATAACTGGCTGCTTAAAGCTGTGGCTCATAGGGCTCAATTTTTCATGATTAGCAGAACAAATTCCAACTGCTGTTCTGCCAACTTTGGTTCATCTATTGTCTAATAATCTTAATGTTAGTACCATGGGTATGTCACAGATAAATGAGGGGGACGGTGCATTCTACGGACCAAAGATAGATATCAGTGTATCTGACGCTTTAAACAGGAAGTTTCAGTGTGCAACATTGCAGGTTCGCTTCTCTTGATTTTTTTATTACTCAGGTTGCATAACTAATTCCTACTAAAATGAATGTGGTTTCTTGCAGCTTGACTTCCAACTTCCTGATCGTTTTAAGTTGGAATACTCCGCCGAGGACGAAGCCAAAATTGAAAGACCTGTAATGATACACAGAGCCATTCTAGGATCTGTTGAGCGCATGTTTGCTATATTATTGGAGCATTACAAGGGTAAATGGCCCTTCTGGCTCAGTCCTCGTCAAGCGATTCTTTGCCCTGTGTCAGAGAAATCACAGTCATACGCAATTGAGGTACTTGTCTGTAATTTTTTTTGCTTTGCTTTCTGACCTATAGTCTTGTCATGATATATGAAAGGCACAGTGGACTTCTGTATCTTACACACATGTGTATATTTTAGAATAATTTGCTTTTTTGTCGTGATTATAAAACCATATTTCTACTAGCCATTCGTAAGGATGAATTGATGGTGAGATTCTCTTTGTTCAAATATGATATTACTGTCTTTGATAGAATACTGAGAGAATGGTTGATTTGGAAAGTTAGGGAAATATAGGTAATAATTATTTTTTTATTCAATAGCTATTTCTAACATCCCAAATCACTCAATTATATCAGTATTCTATTTTTTTTTTTATCTGGAAATGCTCTGTCCATCCAAGTCCGAGTTTGTTAAATCATCCTGTCAACATAGTGTCTAGTTTCTCTAATATTTCTTCTGGCTATCCCAACCTTGTACTTCTGGCTGTGTTTGTTAATTTTATGATTACCTGAAAGAAAACAAGCTCCCTTTATTTACATTTTATTTTCTGCTGTTTTTTTGTAGGTGAAAGATAAAATTCATAAAGCAGGTTATTATGTTGATGCTGATACAACTGATAGGAAGATTCAGAAAAAGGTACATATATCTAGAATCTTTTAGAACAAATAAATTTGATCCAATGGATATATTTGCCATAATGTCGAAGATATAAAGAAACCTAGTTGTTCCGGCTGCCATTAAACATATGTTATATACTATCTTCCCCTAGGAACATGGGTGATGAACTTTTCCGCCTCTTTTGGGTTTTTATATTGTCTAGCGATATTATCCTTCCTATATGGCAGATTTTTTATTATTTGTTGTTTTAATCATTTAATTTGAAGTTTTGAAACTTGAGTTTGATAGTAGAGTTCTGGGTGGTTCAGGTGCGAGAAGCTCAGTTAGCACAGTACAACTACATACTGGTGGTTGGAGAGGAGGAAGCTAAGACCGGACAGGTTTTTATTATTTCTTATTCTTATGCTACCTAATAAGACTAGTCCTTATAGGATAAATATTTAGTATCTAGTTATATACTTTCAGCTTGCTTCAACATTCTTGACACGTGTTTAGTTTGTAGTTTTAAGAGAATGCTGGTCATCTTTTGGGGCAAAGCATCATGTTTTGATAGAATATTGAATTCAAGATCCTTTTTTTAATGAAAACCTGGGTTACGTTTTAGTTGGGGATGTTCTATATCTTGGTGTCAGGTCTATCTGGTGAAAATAATTTTTTGAAACATAAAAATTTCAAAATTGTGCCTTTGTTTGTCCATAAGATATCAAAATGTCACTCATTTTATTATGAAACTAATGATAAATGATTCAACAAAAGAATTACATTTGGGAAGTTGGAACACTTTTAAAGCTATTTGAGAGAGGCACATTGTAGAGTCCCAACCCAAAATTGAGGTGTATCTCTATCCAATGTGATAGTATTTCTCAATTTTCTCCCTCTTGTTTCCTGTTGATTTTAAAAGCATCCTGAATAAAAATCAGGGCTTATGTTCACTAATTTCAAAAGTGACTTGTTGTATATGTGAATGTGACTATCTTTTATTTATCCCTTGACAATCTAGAATCTAAAAACATCGACTTGTTTTCCAGGTAAGTGTACGTGTTAGAGATAACTCAGACCACAAGGTTATGAGTGTTGAGGATCTACTCAAACTCTTCAGTGATGAAGTTGCAGCCTTCCATTGAGCATTTCTTCTGAAAAATTGTTGTACCTCATGATCCATGGGTCATTTCATTCTTTATAATTTATGCATGTGCTCTATTATGTACATTATTTATCTCCAATATCAATTTAGGCTACTTGATTTTACACCTCTTTTGGATGTAGATCACTGTTTTAACCAAAACAGTGCATTTTGTTTTGTAGTGTCTGTTTATTAGGATTTAAGAGATTCCTAAGTAATGTTGTGGGTGCCTGAACACCAATTTTCTGGAGGAAATCAGAAATCTTAACATTTTCCACTTTGCATCTAAACTTTTGTACCAGATTATATATTTCTTTATCATAAACAGGCGATAGGGTTTTGAACATCTTTCTTTAAAGTTCCTTTGAGCTCTTTGTACTGTCCAAATGACCCCAAACCACTGACAAAGCTGATAATTATAATCATGAAATATTTACACGAAATTCAAAAGTATTAAACTTTATGGACATCCTCTTATTTCCTTTTAGTAGTAGAATAATTATTTTTATAAAATGAAGTTATATTGTAGCATCATTATTTCCAACACAATTTTCTCATCTTGTTTAACAAAAAATGTTAAAGTTTGTTAAGCATCTTAAGTTTTCTTTAAATGAGATTCCATTTGGCCACTTGATTGTATAATATTGTGCTGTTTTTATCAACCCAAAAATCAGACCAATATTGCTTACCAATAGATTTTGTTCAATTTCTTCGTTTATAGTCTAGTGTTTTCATAACTTCAAACTCATTTTATAATAGGTTTCATGTATAACTTTTTTTCTCTATCTTACACAACATATCTATTTAACAATTCTTATCTTTAGTATTCCACATTTTTTGTACATATTGAACCTTCAATTCCTAATATCCACTGCACGAAAGATTGTCAGTCTCCAACAGTTCTATAAATTTTGCCTTAGGTTTAGTGGGTTCTATGAAGGTGAAAAATGACTTCTAAAGCTTATTCCCCCATTGCAACCACCCAACCAACTTGTACTTTCCTAAACATCCTTATGAATGACGTTGCCATTAAGTATTATTGACTCTGCATATTCGTGCCCCGCAGATGTAGTCCTGTGCTAGGTAAGCAAAGATATCAATTCTTCACACACACACACACAGTAAGAGAAATTGAACTAGAAAACTAATTAGTGCTACGAAGCCCAGGAAAAATATCAATTCCGTTTTTTTTACGAGAAATTAAACTAGAAAACTAACTAGTGCCGGGGAACCTAGGAAAAATATCAATTCTAATTTATTTGTTTGGACGACTAATAAAAAAGCAAGTTTTACATAACTAAAAATGGAATTTTATATCAATCAACCATGGGTTTGGATGGCGAAGGGTGAGAACATGTGACAACTGATGGGCTTGATAGGTTTTGGGGTCAGGTGTATAAGAGGGAGAGTAAGCTTATGGGGGGAGGCCCAACGAAAAGCCCAATCCGAGAGAGAGGAAGGGACCACAGGGGACAATGCGGCAAATGATCTGACACAGCAGAATAGTGGGAGGAATTAAAAGGCACAGAGGGGGTACGAGGAAGGCATTCGGTTATTGTGGAATTTTTTTGGGAGAGAGGGGCTGGTCTCTCGAAAACTGGTCCATTGGTCCTTTGTCCTTTAATTTGCTTATGTTTTCTGTTTTCTGTTGTCCCTTTTGTTGAAGTGCCACCGTGAGCCTTATATCATTTTGTACTCTTTTCCAGTTATTTAGTACAATACCAGTGGAACCTTCTATCACATCTGGTCTTTTGTTTGTATTTATTGTCGGGTCTTAACATTTGTGGTATCAGAGCAGCTTTCCTGGCATGGTTAACACTAGGATGGAGGGCAGAATTGAGAGTTTGGAAAAAACAATGGAGGAGGTACAAAGACGGCAACAAGTAGCCGGTGAACGTTTGCTGGGAATTGAAACGAGCCTACACCAAGTGACTCACGAACGCCTTGCCAGCATGGAGGATACCCTGAATCGTATCCTGGAACATATGGGACGCCGGCGTGAAGGTGACCGCCAGGACCAGGAAGAAACGGTCGAAGGCGAGGAAGGAGAGAGGCAGGGACATGACAGAACAGGGGGGAGGAATGATGAAGAGGGAACAGGGGAAGCCAACAAACACCGCAAACTAGAGTTGCCACTTTTTGAAGGTGATGATCCACTTGGTTGGATATTCAGGGTAGAGCGTTATTTCTCCATCAATGGCGTGACAGACGCTGAGAAACTCGATGCTGCTGTTGTAAGTTTGGAGGGGAAGGCCTTGTCCTGGTTCTAGTGGATGGAGGCGAGGAACCCTGTACGTACTTGGAAAGAGTTCAAGGTGGAGGTGACAGAGAGGTTTCACTGCCAGCAGATGGGGGACGAGTATGAGCAGCTGATGAACCTGAAGCAAGAGGGGTCTGTGCAAGAGTATAGAGAACAGTTCGAGGCCATGTCGGCACCACTGGAGAATGCCCCAGAGGAGGTGCTGCGGGTAGCTTTCTTGCATGGGTTGATGGAGGAAGTGCGATGTGACGTCAAGCTTATGCACCCCAAAGATTTGAAGGAGCTTATGAATTTCGCCATAAGGGTAGAGGACCGAAACAGGGTGAAGGAGAAATTGCTGGAGAAGAGAGAAGGCAAGGCGACCCGGTCTAGTTCCAATTTCCGTTGGCATGATTCTCGACCACCGCCGACGCGATTCAACCTATCAGAACCGGTTAAGAGTGGAGGAAGCGTGGGGTGGACCAGGAACACAGTGGCAGGGAAAACACCGGAGGAAAGCCAAGTGAATGCGGTTTCTGGGGTAGCACCAATAATAACGCCGGCGAGCAGTGCTGCAAGTAACTTCACGAGGAAGAGGATGACTGATGCTGAGATTAACAGAAGGAGGGAGTTGGGCCTATGCTTCAAGTGTGAAGAGAAGTTCGGGCCCAATCACAAATGCAAAAATCGACAGTTGAGGCTAATAGTGTTGGAGGAGGAGGAGAGAGTTGGGCCTGATCTGTCTAATGAGGCCCAAAACGAGTGGGGTGAACCCGCGGGAAATGAAATGGGCTCAATGGAACTTGCTATCACTTCGGTGGTTGGGTTTAGTGGCAAGAAAACCCTTAAGCTGGAGGGGTTGGTAAATGGTGAGAGAGTTGTGGTATTGGTGGACTGTGGGGCCACCCACAATTTCATTTCCATGGAGCTCGTGCGAAGGCTTCAACTACCAACCGCTAGGGTTAAAAGGTACGCCGTCACAGTGGGAGATGGCCGCCGCATCAGTTCGGATCTCCAATGTCCCGAGGTAAACCTGGAGATACAAGGTATGCACATCCTTCAGTCCTTCTATCCGTTTATGCTGAGTGGGGTTGAAGTAGTGCTTGGGGTGGAATGGCTCGCCACTCTTGGGGAAATACGCGTGAACTGGGGAGAACTCTACATGAAAATTCGAGAAGGAGAGGGATGGAGATGCTTAAGGGGGGACCCGTCATTGCTACGTTCTGTGGCCACCTACAAGTCCGTATGCAAGGCTATCGTGGAAGAGGGAGAAGGGTTCTTAGTAGAGATGTGGGCTGTAAGTGGGGAAGCCGCGCCGGAGGGGGAAGGAGACGAGGAGATGGTGAGGATTTTGGAGGATTATCCAGACGTATGTGGGCCCGTTGTGGGGTTACCTCCTAGGAGAGCTCGAGACCATGCGATCACACTCAAGGAGGGGTCACAACCAACCAATATTCGGCCATACCGCTATGGGTATGCCCAGAAGTCCGAGATCGAGAAGCTAGTCCGTGAAATGCTGATGGCCGGCATAATACAGCCCAGCAGTGCTCTTAGTTCGGAAGAAAGATGGGAGATGGAGATTTTGCGTTGACTACAGAGCTCTCAATCAGAATACCGTGCCTGATAAATACCCTATCCCGGCTATAGAGGAGTTGTTGGATGAGCTAGGAGGGGCAACCATTTTCTCAAAGTTGGATCTTAAATCAGGATACCATCAAATCCGGATAAAGCAAGGGGATGAGCCAAAGACAGCTTTTCGAACACACGACGGGCACTATGAGTTCAAAGTGATGCCGTTCGGATTAACCAATGCTCCCTCAACTTTCCAGTCTCTAATGAACGACATATTCCGTGACTACCTGCGCAAGTTCATCCTTGTTTTCTTTGACGACATACTCATTTATAGCAAGGATGCTCAGTCCCACCGAGAGCACTTGCGTACGGCGCTGGAAGTTCTACAGCAGCATAAGTTGGTGGTAAATCCCAAGAAGTGCATGCTGGGGCAGCAAAGAATGGAGTATTTGGGGCACATAATTTCAGCGAATGGGGTGCAAGCTGATCCTGCGAAGGTGTCTGCTATGGTAAGCTGGCCGGTGCCCAGCAATTTGAAAGCTTTAAGAGGATTCCTAGGGTTAACAGGGTATTACCGCCGATTTGTGAAGGGGTATAGCAAGATTGCAGCTCCACTAACCAACCTGTTGAAGAAGGATTCGTTCGATTGGGGGTCAGAGGCTCTTGCTGCTTTTGAGGAATTGAAGAGGGTAATGACCACACTACCGGTGTTAGCTATGCCGGACTTCACGAGGCCATTTGAGATTGAGGCTGACGCCTCAGGCAAGGGAATCGGAGCTGTGTTGATGCAGGGTGGCAGACCGATAGCCTATTACAGTCAGAAACTCTCCCAGAAGAGCCAGCATGAATCAGTTTACGAGAAGGAGCTCATGGCCATAGTTATGGCCATCAAAAAATGGCAGCACTACCTGATTAGTCAACCTTTCATCATCAGAACGGACCAGCGGGCCCTGAAGTACCTGTTAAGCCAGAGAGTGTTAGAGCCGGATCAGAAGAAGTGGGTATCTAAGCTTATGAGATACCAGTTCCAAATCCAATATAAACCTGGAAAGGAGAATAGGGCGGCGGATGCATTGTCAAGAAAGGAGGATACGGTTGAGTTGACCGCTTTCTCTATACGGCAGTTTGAGGGGCTGGATGAATTGGAGCAAGAAGTACAAGGGGATGATGAGCTCAAACAGATTATACAGCAGTTACTTCAGGGGAAGGAGGGGCCAAAAGGATATGAGTTACAGAAGGGGACTCTTTTTTACCAGAACCGACTTGTATTGCCGAGGAAATCCTCACGGGTGCAAGCTTTGATTCAGGAATTTCATGACTCACCATGCGGGGGACATTCTGGGTATTTAAGGACATACAAAAGGCTGGCTGCGGTGGTGTATTGGGCAGGTATGAAACGAGATGTGCAAGAGTACGTGGCTCGTTGTGAAGTATGCCAGCGAAACAAATACGAGTCTCTCAGTCCAGCGGGGTTGTTGCAGCCTCTTCCTATACCACAGGCGGTTTGGGAGGATATTAGTATGGACTTCATAGGAGGATTGCCTCGAAGTGGAAGGTTTGACTCCATACTAGTGGTAGTCGACAGGCTTACAAAGTATGGCCACTTCATTCCGCTGTCACACCCTTATAACGCGAAGGAGATAGCTGAGGTATTTGCAAGAGAAGTGGTTCGATTGCATGGATTCCCATCTTCTATTGTGTCCGATAGAGACAAGATGTTCACTAGCCATTTCTGGGGAGAGTTATTTCGCATGGCTGGCACCACTTTGAAGATGAGTTCCTCTTATCACCCGGAGACGGATGGGCAAACGGAGGTGGTTAACCGAAGCTTGGAGACTTATTTGAGATGTTTTGCGGGGCAGTCACCCAAGACTTGGTCTCGAATGCTGCCATGGGCTGAATATTGGTACAACACTACCTTCCATAGTGCCACCGGGGTGACTCCTTTCAAGGCACTATATGGCCGTGAACCACCGGCATTGCTGATGTGGAGGAATCAAGTATCTAGGGTTCAGGAGGTTGACCAACAGCTCCAAGAACGCAATCTGGTTTTAGAAGAACTTAAGAATCAGTTCCAACGGGCTCAATCACGTATGACTGCACAAGCCAATAAACACCGGCGGGATGTTGAATATGCGAAGGGGGATACTGTGTATTTGAAATTGAAGCCTTACCGGTTCAGGTCCTTGGCACGGAAGCCGAATGAAAAGTTAGCTCCACGTTTTTATGGGCCATATGAGATCATAGACAGGATAGGGAAGGTAGCCTACCGCCTGCAACTTCCCTCCACCGCCAGGATCCATAACGTGTTCCATGTGTCACAATTGAAACGAGCGCTCAAGCCAAATATCATGTCTCAACCCCTGCCCCGAGGACTTACCGAGGAGATGGAGCTAGTAGTGGAACCTGCAAAAGTATGTGATGTTAGGAGAGGCAGAGGTGGGGAAATTCAGTTACTAATCCAGTGGAAAGGACTGCCGGACCATGATAATACTTGGGAGGATGCGGTAACCATTAAGTTGCAGTTTCCCGCCTTCCACCTTGAGGACAAGGTGCTTTTTGAAGCGGTAGGAGATGATGGGCTTGATAGGTTTTGGGGTCAGGTGTATAAGAGGGAGAGTAAGCTTATGGGGGGAGGCCCAACGAAAAGCCCAATCCGAGAGAGAGAGGAAGGGACCACAGGGGACAATGCGGCAAATGATCTGACACAGCAGAATAGTGGGAGGAATTAAAAGGCACAGAGGGGGTACGAGGAAGGCATTCGGTTATTGTGGAATTTTTTTGGGAGAGAGGGGCTGGTCTCTCGAAAACTGGTCCATTGGTCCTTTGTCCTTTAATTTGCTTATGTTTTCTGTTTTCTGTTGTCCCTTTTGTTGAAGTGCCACCGTGAGCCTTATATCATTTTGTACTCTTTTCCAGTTATTTAGTACAATACCAGTGGAACCTTCTATCACATCTGGTCTTTTGTTTGTATTTATTGTCGGGTCTTAACAACAACTTCATGAGTTCGATCCCTGGGGTTGGAGTACCGCTTTAGTGTGGCTCTAATTGTGATGTTTGAGAAGACATCTCCACTGCATATATAGGCTGCCTACGTTAAAACAATATATCAGTTTAAACTATGGCGTTGGGTTGGGTCAAGTGGTCAAGCATTAGGTGACTTGCCCTTGAATAATGGGTGAGTCCAACCTCTTTCCTAAAATTTATTTAGATAAAAAATAAAATGAAATTTATTCATTGTGGTCATAAATATATGACATATTTATCTAATTTGATTAGATTAGAGATATTTGTTAAATTATTTTTCTAAAACACCCTGATTATCTTTATTAAGTATATCAATCTCACTCTTACTTGATTATTATTGAATGAGTATTGAATATTAATGGGAGAGGGGCAATTATGTACGCATACAGAAAAATAAAAAAAATTATGTCTTTATTTAAGAAAAGATCAACTTATATGTATTATATCGTATAAACGGAAGAGAGTATATTAAGTAATGGGTTAAATAATAATATTGTCAACATATTGTTCTGCAGGTTGTAAGGAGTATTAAGTAACACATTTGACAATAAAAAAAGTAGCATCACCAACCCATGGAATTTTCGAATGTGGGCAGATTGGCCACACTGTTTAATTTGAACAAATAGCCGTAACTTTTGTGACAAAAATAATGTAAGCAACTTAGAATTGTGACAGGCGTTTGGTGATTGTCAACACCATTGACAATCCTCTTGAGGTTAAAAGGTCCATTGATAATGCTGACATTTTTTTTTTTTTAGCTGGCAAAAAAAAAATGCTGACATTTTTTATTGTCAACTGTACTATCTACAACTTACATAAAAGTTATTAACAATATTGATCTTTACCCTTATAATCATTAAATATTTAGAGTTTTTCTCAACAATTAAACTTCAGTGCGACTATATCTGTAAAATAATTGTATTTGATGCCGAATACATAAATTTCTTTGGGAAAATTAAATACAAGTCCCTGGTAAGGGACATAATAATGGAAAAGTCTTAAAAATTGAAAAAATTAAAGTAGAGTCACTTGGGACCTCACTTTAATTATTTATGAATGTGTGGGCCCCACATTTAATAATAAAAAAATCCACACATTATTAAAGGAGGGAAGAAGAGGGGAGAGAGAAAAGGTGAGTGGATTTTTTTATTATTAAATGTGGAGCCCACACATTCATAAATAATTAAAGTGAGATTCTAAGGGACTCTACTTTAATTTTTTCAATTTTTGGGACTTTTCCAGTATTATATCCCTTACCAGGGACTTGTATTTAATTTTCCCTATTTCTTTCTTTTTTTTATTCACGAATACATAAATTTCTCATGTGGACTATACTATACATATTTCCCCATAGTCTTCTCTAAAAAATATTATTTAATTTTTTTTCCTTCTTTATGTACTTTTATAAAGATAAATCATTGGGTATTTTGGAGTAATTTATTTTTATAATTTAATTTAAATTGAAGTATGACCAACCTTAAGACACCTCTCTTTGTTCTCGTTAGCACATTCTCTCTTCATCGTGTCATTTAAAAGCAACAAATTTTGCCTTATTTTATCTAAACAAATGTTTAAATTGATTTGAATCTCAAGAGCTAATTAGGTTAGGTATTTTTTTTCTCAAAAAAGTAAGGCGTATGTCTTCAAACTCAAAAAGTGCTTATAGATACATTTATATATCCACCAATAAGATTATAGATTCGAACTTACAATTTTATGAGTATGAGTCAATCCATCCATTAATCCACTTATTATTTAACATAGACGTGTTTTATTTAATGGAATCCATGTCTTTGATCTAAACTTGTTTTCTTCTTGATATAATAAATAATTTTTTCACCAAAGTAATATTTTTATAAAAGTCAATCAAAATATAAATCACATTATACCTGACTTTGATCATATCTTACATCTTTAAAAGTCTAATCAAACAAAACCACATGTCATCCTTGACCCAAACACCAACGTTGGCTTTTCGGTAAAGGAAGCTTTTTCATCAAAAACTCAATTGTTCAATGGTGTTGGTGAATTCACATGTGCATTTAAAGTTCAACAACAAACAAGTTAAAAACGTTGCTTGTCAAAATTATAGACCAGACAATGTCACATTGTAACGAGCATTGAAATTTCAAATATGCAGAGTCGTTAGAGTTCCCCTTACATCTACATACATATTTACAATGTCTGCAATCGAATTATAAACTTTTGTCTCAAATAAACCTTCCCATACTTAAAAGCAACCTGCACATATTTTAGTGTTTTTATAAAATACATTTCTCAGTACTCGACTGTAAGTTTTTCGTCGTCAATGAACATGAAATCTATATATACAGGTTTTCTTTTATTTGGTTAACTGTTTAATGAATCCTTTAGATTCTATCGATCAACTAGAAAAAGTTATATTTTATTTTTTGTCATCATGTCTCTACTCCACAAACCAGGATAACTGGTCCATCTTTTCTATCAGGTTATTTGATAATTGATGAAGATGACATGCTCTATAATCTCCCGTACGTAGCTGGTCCCTTAGTTCTTGTTCAGTCTCCTCCTCGTTATAGCCACTACTTCTTCCACTTAACTATACTATATATTAGGATATACAATGATGCTCGTTGTCATAATTTTTTCATATGCTCATCTGTCTAATTAAATTAGATTCAAGCATAGTCCAACCGAATTGAATATAACTATTCACAATGTTTTTGTTATATTTGCATAGGCTTAAACTTGAGACCCTAATGTGTATCTTTGACAACATTATATTTATACTTGGTGTTTTTTGTCAGCTTGCTTTGTGTTGATTAATAACTTTTCAT
Organism: Mimosa pudica; assembly: GCA_029929735.1. Lineage (NCBI taxonomy): Eukaryota > Viridiplantae > Streptophyta > Magnoliopsida > Fabales > Fabaceae > Mimosa > Mimosa pudica. The sequence goes on along the minus strand of JAKELP010000017.1, from coordinate 4,160,617 downwards.
CAAAATTTAATCTTCAACTAGTTTAAATATGTTTACCACCCTATCGGCAATGTTCATCAAATAGTTATATTTGGCTTAATGCATCAAATTTACACTTCAATTGATGTATTGATCTATCATTAAAGTAAGTCGAACACTATTTTTTAAAGATATGGAAGGGGATATGGAGATGGAGATGCTACCGATTTTGATATTCCTCTGAGGTGTTAGTTCCTTAAAAAGAATTTCCAAAATCAATGAAAAGAGAGACAAATCCCTTAAACACACGCATACACACACACACTTAAAAAAAGGAATAACACTCACTGGCCGCCAGCTTCATTGATGGGCTGTTGTCGAAGCTCTAGTATAGAGAAGATTAGTTTGTTGGCAAAGTTAAGGGGTAGGATTTGATACTCGGTAGGATTTGATACTCCACTATACTTGTTTGCTGAAAAGCCAATGCTTTTCAGTATATATTATGTATACGCATACATAATTAACTATATAATTTAGTTTTAAAAGCTTCATGGAAATACGTAATGTCTTGTTATTATCTTCTTTGAAGGTGAATTATTTAAAAGAATTTCATGTGGCAACATTCTACTAGTCAATGTATACTTTTAAGCCTGACACCTACTTCCGACTCTCCTTAAGTTGGATCTATCCTTCAGGTTTTTCTCTCAACCCATTAACAATTTGAGATGTTAGTAAAAGATAGATTAACTTCTCAAATATTGATCCTCAATAAGGCAATGTGATAGGCATGTATAAGGATGTAGGCATGTAGCTTTTAATTTTACCATTTAATTTGGACACTTTTAAACCTCTATAAACTATCAATATCATTTTGCCTTTTATATTAGTTTTGAATCTGGCTCATATCCCAATTTTTGTCTTTTCAACATTTCATTATATTTTATATGTCAACTTTTGTTTATTCAGGAACAAATTTACATTTTCAAGACATTCATTAGTTTTCTAAATACATTCTTCACATTTTTCATTGGTGTGTTTTAGTACATACAAGGACTTTTGGAGGGGAATTAAAGTGAAGAAAAATTTTTGTAAGATGAATTTTCAAAAATTGAAGAAGTGGGTTAGTGGGGATATAATATTTTCAGAAAAATAAGATATAAAATAAAAGAATAATCAAAATAATAAATTCAGAACTTTTAACCATACTTCTCAATTTTTTATAAATTCAAATCAAAAAAATTTTTCTCTGCCTATTTTCTCTGCTCACCCTAATATCAAACAAGCTATTACTAATTTTTTCTTTCATCAACTAATAACAAGTGCACATGCACTTTCATTAATTTTCCAAGTTTTAATGAATTTCCAGCATTTTACTATATATTTACCAACTTTTGTTTACAAAGTAATAATTACAAATTTTTTGGTCATTCACAAATTTTGTTTAAGCATTATATTTACCTCATTTCATAAAGTATTAGCAACTTTCCATTGCGTGTCAAGTAAAATTAAAGTCCATACTTCTAAGTCATTCACAAATTTTGATAATTGGAAAAGGTAAGTTTGTAATCAAAACTTGGGAATGCTTTAGCAAAACTTGTGATGACATGAAAATGTGACTTACTTGACAAGAAAAAAATTAGTAATACTTGATATAGTAGAGACCATCCTTTTCCAATCATTGAATTTAAAGCATTAATTGGAGTATGGATGTGGCAACAGTAACACATAAACAATCCCCCCCTCCCCCCTACCCACCCACCACAAAGGAATGATCCTCTTTTAACCTCACCCAAATAATTAGTCTTACTACATGCCTCAATTAATATATATTATTGTTATGAGAGCTAGTACAATAAGAGGGGAATGTTCAATACCCGTTCTTGTAGTACTTGTAGCACCGTTGGTGGAGTAGATAAACTAAAGGGTAAAAGGTCAAATCTAGCACTGAACTATTGGCCAAAGTATACCCCACATAAAAATGAATTTGGGGTCTCAAAACTAGCACTGTTCAAGTACAATTTGGGCCATACGTAGCATTTCCGTCAATTTTAACTGGATTGACCGTTAAATTTGACTTAATTAGACCACTTCACATGCCATGTCACCTTATTAAGCTAATTCAGCGTATCCACATCATCTCTTCGCCACGTCATCATCATCTTCCCAATCACTCCCACCTTCCAGAAGCATCTTCAGGCTTAAGGAAGCCACCTTTGCCTTGCTCCAAGCTAAGGCCGAGCTGGTACACCGGTGGATTTATCGGAGAAGACTCGAAGGCACCTCGCAATTCCCAAACTCACACTTTCCCCTTTTCTTCTTCTTCTTCCTCAGCCCTAAATTCACATCACAATTCACACCCTAACAACCTCCCTCAATCAACAACAAGCACTCAATTTCAATCTTCAAACTAGAAGAAGAATCATAAACCTACGATGTGGGCTGCTTCGTGCCTGGCTTCATGTTGCGCAGCTTGCGCATGTGACGCATGTCGTACGGCCATTTCAAGCATCAGCCGTCATTCTGCTAGAATTGCCTATTGTGGGTTATTCGCCTTTTCTCTCATCGTCGCTTGGATTCTTCGTGTGGTCGTTGCTCCCTTGATGGAGAAAATCCCTTGTAAGTTGTTTTTTTGTCTTTTTTTGTTTCTGGGTTTTGTTATTTTGCGTTTTTGTTTTGTGGGTTTAGGCAAAGACTTTCAGAGCTAAGCCACCTTTCAGAGCTGGAGGAGGAGGAAGAAGACGGTGGGAGTGATTGGGAAGATGATGATGACGTGGCGAAGAGATGATGTGGATATGCTGACTTGGCTTAATAAGGTGACATGGCATGTGAAGTAGTCTAATTAAGTCAAATTTAACGGTCAACCCAGTTAAAATTGACGGAAATGCTACGTATGACCCAAATTGTACTTGAACAGTGCTAGTTTTGAGACCCAAATTCATTTTAATGTTGAAATGCGTGGCTGTCACCCAAGAGGGGGGGTGAATTGGGTGGCAGAATAAAACTTATGAAATTTTCCCTTTTTAAAACTTTACTCCTTGTGCTTGATGAGAGTGACGATGAATCATCCCAAGCACAAGTGAGTATGTAGTGGTGTGGTGCTTGGTGTAAGATTTAAATAAACAAAATATGCACAAGCGAGTTTATCCTGGTTCGGTCACTCCCAGACCTACATCCAGTCCCCAGGCTCCACCTGAGATTTTTCAATCCACTAAACTTCTTGTTTGAACCAGGCACAAGAAAGCCTTTACACTTTAGGTTTTACGAACACGGGTTCACCTAACAACCCACAGGTTTTACAACGGGTTCACCTGCAAACCTTTACAACCACAAGTTTTGCGGGCTAACTTGCAACCTATGGAGATTTAGAAAACCTCTAAATGCTCCCCCTTACAATTGTAAGATAATAATTCTGTTCTTAAGCACAAGCTTTAGAACAGCTTCTATCAATTAGAGGATTTAATGATATGTTCACTCTATGAACTGATTTTGATAAACACTTAAGTACAAATGACTCTCTCTAAGAGTAGATGATGTTACTCACTTAAGTACAACTGAGTTACTCTCTAAGAGTGTTACAACTTTAGATCTGAGAGTAGAAGATGAGATGAATATAAAAGATAATATATCAGATTATGTGCTCTGTTCTTCATCGCCATCTTTCTTCTGAATGTACATGCTCCTTTTATACTCGGCTTCAAAGGCTTGGGCGGCAGGTTGAATATGTCCGTTTGAATATAGCCGTTGATCCCATGTTACCGTTGAGAAGTACATCTTCATTTAATGCTTAGCAGGGTTGACTTGCTTTTATCTCTGGAAAGTAGTCCTGACACCTCTGCTCTGACAAAAGCATTCTGACTTCTGTGTATGTGACGTTTACTCTTGTACTCTTGCTGACGGATGATCATCGTTCATCCGGAAGTGGCAATCTTGCTCTGCAAGTGTTAATCTCTGTAATCCAATGCCAAGAGTCTTTGCATCCGGAAGCTCATTTGCATCCGGAAGTGTGACTAAGTTCTGCACATACTGGTTAGTCCAACATAGCAATATATAATCAGATATAGTAAGAACTATACATGCTGTGGGAAGTCATTTAGTCTAGGATGTATCCGGAAGCACTTCTACATCCGGAAGTAATTTCACTCGATGAAGAATCTAACTCACCATCACTTACTCTCGCTCAGTGTTTTTCAATCCAACAGTCAGCGCTAGTCACTAAGCTATCGGAAGCACTTCCACTAGACGTTGTAAACTTACTGACGCTTAGGGTTATATCTCTTCTATCAGCCTGTGCCAGTCTAAATCCAACAGGAAGCAATTTCACTTGACGAGGCTGATTCACTGACGCTTGGGGTTATTCTATTTTATCAGGCTGCGCCAGTCAAAAACCAACAGGAAGCAATTTCACTTCCGGTTGAATCATAACTTAGTCTTAAGGTTTTGTGTACCTAATGCTCATGGACTAAGTTATTTCCCTAGTGAGTTACTTGCTGCCGCTGGGGGATAAATCATTCATCCGCGTGCGCAAGTCCTAATCTATCCGGAAGTAAATCCACATCCGGTTGCACTCTTACTTGGGATCCTATGTTATCCTATTGCTTCCTAGGCACTTGGTCTAATCCTTTATATTTTAGTCTTCATCAAAACTTAAGATTCTAACATTCTCCCCCTTTTTGATGATGACAAACCTAGTTTTATCGATTAAGTTCATAAGTAAGGAATAGCAAAAGAATAGAAGCAGTGGATAAGAACAAGTAACTTAGACAGATATCATTGATAAGTAAAAAATCACAAGTCAGAGTATACAGTCGAATAACATATACAAGTAAAGAATGTATACAAATAAATTTCACTAAGTATGAATAAAAATATGCATGAAAATAAAACACAAAGAAAAACTTTCTAAGTTAAAAATGTTTGAATTGGGGGTTCAGGGTTTGTGTTTCTTTTTCTTCTCCCTCTCCTTTTGCCTCTCTTCATTTTCTTTTTGTAGTTGGGCTAACTTGGCCTCACGCTCACTCTGGTTTATCTGGGCAATGATCTCTTGAAGCTCTTCATCATCTCTTTCCCTTCTGAGCCTCTCTGATTCAAGAGATTCCTCGAATGCCCTTTTTAGGTTCTCCACTTCCTCATATCCAGGGAATCCAGTAGCATCGTCGAAATAGGAGACCTCTCCATTAGGATAGTGAACAGCCCGGATTTTCACGGTCCATACGGGGAAGTTGGGATCCTCCTCAACTTCCTGGGCTTTCCTTTTCCCTTTCCCTTTGCTCTTCCCTTTGCTTTTGCTTATTGGAGGAGTGGGCATGGCACTTGCTCTGTCAGCATCGAGGCAGGCCATCTGACCAAAGGATAGCTTATCTGTGAATCCATACTTCTCAAATTCCTCAGGAGTCATGTCTTCAATTTCCAATTTGACTTCCTTCAGAATTGGAACCGCTTGGACCACTGGATTTTCTTGCTCAACCTGGGCAGATGAAGTTCCTTGCTCAGGTAGGTCAGATGGAGTCTCTTCCTCAGACTCATCAGATTCAGTGGTGGCAATTATCTTTCTGGCACGTCTTCTGGCAACGGCCTTCTTTCTAGGCTCACTGATTCTGACTGTTGGCTCAGACGAGGAAGGAGGGTCAGATGATTGCTCAAATGAAGAACTCTCAGATGCTTGCCCAGAGGATGCAGGAACAGGCTTGGCTATCACTATGGGAGGATGGTTGGGTCTCTCGAGTCCCCACTTCATCCTGATCTCCTCAACAATTTCTCTACTTGTTTTAGTTTGAGGAGGAGGCTCTGAAGATGACTCAAGTTGTGTGGATTGTTCATTCTGCCCAAACACAACCATCTCCAAATGTGATCCTTGCTCAGCCGTTCTCTTCTGCTGCATGAAACGGATGGCCTCTCCTCTTATAAGGCTCTCTGCACCACTCAGCCTCTGTGACTCAAATCACGACGCAGGGCGGCCGTGATGTCTTCATCAATCCAGAGTGATGGCTGGCTCAGAACATCCCTTGTGGCCATACTTAGACGAAGAGTAGACATAACATTTCTCCCCCTTTTGTCATCATCAACAAGGGTGAGTGCCAGGGATGGAGTGGAGGAGGAGGAGGATGGAGGTGGCTCAGGGCCAAATTTCTTAGGAGGGGAGGGTGAGAAGGTAGAGGTAGAGGATGTGGGAGAAGATAGGTGTTCTGGAGTTTGAGGGGGGTTGGGGAACCAACCGGGGGTGACAAAGAGACCCTCGTAAGGATGAGTGGAGGAGTATTCCTTGTAGTTGGAGGCTGGGGTAAATGGTAAATGGTCATCAGTAAGTGGTTGAAGGCGGGGATACTCGCTGTATGGTTGGCTGAGGGGGTGAATGGCTGTGTCAGATCCTACGGGTCTAGGGCTTGGATGGGTAGGGTTGGAGAAACGGAGTGGAGAGCGTGTAGGAGCGCCAGGTCGTGAGAGAATGGGTGAGGATGAGGAAGGTGAGGATGAGGAAGGTGATGATGAGGAGTTTCTAGGAGAATGGCGAGGGGAGTGTTGAGGGGAGTGTTGAGGAAAGTCTTGGGTTTCTTGGTCACGGGTAGGGGAAGGTTGGGATTGGTGGTCATTGTTTGGTGATGGTGGGGTTTGCTGGTCATTTTGTGGTGGTGGTTGAGGTTGTTGAGTGTTAGGAGGAGGAGGAGGAGGAGGGGGAAGTTGAGGGTGATTAGGAGGTGGAGGAGGTGGGTTTTGAGGAGGAGGTGGAGGAGGAGGTGGTAGGTTACCTTGAGGTGGTTGGGGAATTTGTAGGTGTTGGAGGATGAGGTCTAACTTTGCATCCACCCTGGCAAGGTGATTTTCAAGTTGTCCTACTCTGTCCTCGAGCCGCTGGATCTGCTCCCCTTGGTGCTGGAAACCAGCGTCACACTCAGCACGGAGAGGACCCACCAAGGACTCAGGCAATCTGATGAGAAGCTCTTCCTTTACTTCCTCGGCAAAGGCCCTAACAGAGGCTGACACTCTTGCAACACGGCTTGGCCCAGCATGTGAGTCAACTTCCTGATCTCCTGCTCCAGATGCAGAGGGGGCTGAAGTGCCAGAAGCACTACTGGCTTGTGAGCCTGAGCGAGTGGGCTTAGGAGGCTTGAAGTACCTTATGCCCATCTTCCCAATATTGGTTGCTCCCACAGGCTTACACTTGACATTCTCTTCCTCCACAGCAGATGTAGCCTTGATCAGATGCTTCTCAAGGAGGAAGGCAATGATGGTGGGATAGGGAAGATGGTCAGACTTGTCATTGGTCAACCATCTCTGAAGCTCTAAGCAGATCAACTGGCCAGGATTGATAGGTTGTTGTTTGAGAAGTCTGGGGAACCAAGGGTTGTCAATGTTGGCGAACTCATTGAAGTTACCCCCTTTGTGAGTCATCATCCGGGAGTAAACATAGTACAGCAGTCTGTATGAATCAGACATTTTGGACACCTTTTTGTCATCGGTGCCATATAGTGTCACAAGATCCTCCTTGCTGTACTTGTGCGCCTCTGGATATAGCCACTCATTCATGCTTTCATCCGTTATCCCCATTAACTCATTCAGCGTCTTCCACGTGAACCTGAAGGTTCTCCCCCTTACTGTGGCGGAGAAGGAGAGTTTGTGGATTTGCTCTTTCCCATCAACCTTCCTGTACTTGGCCCTGCCAGAGAGGGATTGGCAGAAGACTCGCAAGACGTTGACGTTGTAGTCCTGGTTGATGCCCAACCAAGGCATATACTTCTCCAAGTAAGGGCGCAGATGGGGAAACCCTAGTTCATCCATCTTGTCCAGATCGATGAACAGGCCATGGTTGAAGATGGGAGTGGATGTCTCAAATTTGGCGGTCACACTCTCCAATGCCCCATCTCTATATACTGTGGGATCATCTTCTTCAACCCTCTGCCTCTTGGAAGAAGGCTCCTCAGCAAATTGAACCTTCTTCTTCTTTCCTTTTCTCTGAGCATCCCTCTCTTGTTCAGAAACCACTAACTGTTCTACTTGACCAGAAGTTCCAGGCTGACCCTGAATATTCTCATCCTGTCCCAGTGATTGCCCAGAAACTTCACGGTGTTCATGATGTTCATCGCGATGTTCTTCATGATGCCCAGATTTACCAGAGTGCTTGTGACTTGATTTCCCAGATTTCGACTTGTGTTTCTTGGATGAAGAGGCTTTCTGGGTAACTGGGTTGGATTCATGCGAACCGGCCATTTTTGTATGAATGTTGTGGTAAATAGAGATGAAATGTGAGGAGTATATAGAGAAAAATGAAGAACACGATGAAGAAGATGAAGAGACTTTTCAGAGAAAATGATGCGAGTGAAAATATTCAAGTAAAAAGTGAAAGTAAAAAAAAAATGACACCCTATTTATAGGTAAAGTAACTAAGGATAAAATGGTCATGTCTCTTCAGTTTTTCACACATTGAATAACGTAAAGCTTTTAATTGAAACGGCGCACCTTATGACATGTGTCGTTTCATCTTGTCAGATAGGGCACACCTTCTCATAGAGGAAGATGAAGCGTTTCTGAAGTGACGTGTCCCTTGGGCTGGCATTGGTGCTCTCTTGGCTTGATCATCCAGTGTCAGTGAGTGATCATCCGGAAGTCGTTTTGCTTCCGGTTGGAGTGGTGCTCTTGATCACATTGAGTTATCATCCAGCGCCAGAAAAGAGTATTCGGAAGTGATTTTGCTTCCGGTTGGACTCACTTAAGATTTAACATTGTGGGGAACCTGCAAAAACTAAGGATTGGCACTTCGGTGCCTAAGTTAGTACAGTTAGCAGGTCTTAGCAGTTAAGCACAGATGTTTAAACTTCATTTGAGTTGTATCAACTCCATGCCACACATCTGCTCTCAGCCCATGAAATTTGCTTTGCCTTTTTGTACTTCCTCACAGCTTCAACATTAGTGTCAGGAGAAGAAGCAACAATGTTGAGAGTTATCGTTCTTCTCCATCATCATCCTTGTCGTTGGAGGCCAAAAAGAGTCTCAAGAGAGAAATCTTCCATTGATTGATTTAGTATGACTAAGCATCATTTGTATTGTGATGAATGTCAATTCTTTCTTTCCCTCCTTGTTGCTTTTTGGCGATTAAGCTCTAACTCTAGATCCCAAAATATGACAAATATCTCAGCTAATGTATAGTCTTGAATCTTGTTGTTGTTTCCAGTCTTCTTTCCTACAATATATCAAATAACCCCCCTTTTTCTCTTTTCAGTATCCAGACTTGGATCTGACTTGTCAGTTTGTAGGAAGTATGTGATTCACATGCACCTAAAGATTATTCACTATGAATATGGCATTGCGAATCAACTATGACTATATGCACATGGTTATACACTGATAATGATAGTCATAGATAGCATGTAGACTATGAACATTGTGATAAACTCTTATAAGGCATATAATGTTCATATACATGATGCTTGATGTAAAATCTCAATAAGTCCATCTAACACTTGCATAGGAGATTTTACTATTGCATGCTTCAACCTTAAGTGATCCCTTGCTTACCCAAGGGAATCTTCTATACTTATCTTTGGCCTGAAGCACTTTAGGAGAGACAGAATTCATAGGCTTTCTCCATGTTGGTTGAGACATCCTCTCTCTCTTGTTCTTCTCAGGATAGTTGAATGGAACTTTGTGATAGCTTATCCCTGAGATAGAGTCTTTGTTCCTTATGGTAGCGCACTGCTTCTTATGATTGTACCAGGTGGTTGCAGCAGTGACATCACCACGAGTTCTCTTCTTTGGGACAAGAGGAACTCTTGATCTTTCCTGCACAAGTAAGGCACTAGAAGGGAGTTTTGGTACCCATTTGTACTTGGGTCCTACATGGTTAGCGCTGGACCTTACTTGTCCTTTGGGGATCCAAACATATTTGTTCCTCACATTTAAATTTCTTTTAAAATTGCATGTGTGGGAAATATGACCTGTTCTACCACAATAATGACAGATAATGGGATGGTATTCAGAATAAGATTTCTTGTCATTATTGTGTTGGTCAGTTTTCTTTTCAAAGACACTATGTTTGTTAACTTTTGAAATCTCAGGGTCTTTTGAAAACTTTTCTTTTAAGAATGGAACTTTGGACTCCTTGGTTGTAGAAAGAATAAGTTCCTCAAGTTCCCTATTCCTATTTCTCAAGCCTAGAACTTCTTTTGCAAGTTTACAGAATTCAATATGTAACTCATTATAAGTGTCTTGCAATTTAGAAGGTTCAGGTTCAGGTACCTCATTTTCTTCAGTTTCTGAATCTTCTAGGCATGGATTGACACTCTCTTCACTGATGCTAGCTTCCACTACATCACCATCCAGTAGCTCATCAAAGGTGGATTCACAGGGAGCACGTAATGAGCTTTGGACAGCCTTAACTTCAAGAAATTGATTAGAAGCATACATAGTATCAAGAGTGTTCCAAATATCTATAGCCCTAGAGCAATGTTTAATTTTCTGGTAATCATTGTCAGATAAACTTTTGTGCAAAATTTGCATTGCTCTAAGGTTTAAGTAAAATAAATCTTTATCCTCTTCAGTCCAGTTTACTTTTGGTTTGAAATCAGAGTCCTTTTCAAAAACATCCCACATTTTGAAATCTGTGGATAGTATAAAACTTCACATCCTTCCCTTCCATAAGTAAAAATCAGTATTTTCTAACACGGGTGGGATAGTATGATCAAAACCTTCAAAAACATTTTGTAACCCAAATCAGCCTAGGTCTTTGCACTTGAGATCGTGGGATCCTTTAAACAAGTGACCTTGCTCTGATACCAAATGAAATGCGTGGCTGTCACCCAAGAGGGGGGGTGAATTGGGTGGCAGAATAAAACTTATGAAATTTTCCCTTTTTAAAACTTTACTCCTTGTGCTTGATGAGAGTGACGATGAATCATCCCAAGCACATGTGAGTATGTAGTGGTGTGGTGCTTGGTGTAAGATTTAAATAAACAAAATATGCACAAGCGAGTTTATCCTGGTTCGGTCACTCCCAGACCTACATCCAGTCCCCAGGCTCCACCTGAGATTTTTCAATCCACTAAACTTCTTGTTTGAACCAGGCACAAGAAAGCCTTTACACTTTAGGTTTTACGAACACGGGTTCACCTAACAACCCACAGGTTTTACAACGGGTTCACCTGCAAACCTTTACAACCACAAGTTTTGCGGGCTAACTTGCAACCTATGGAGATTTAGAAAACCTCTAAATGCTCCCCCTTACAATTGTAAGATAATAATTCTGTTCTTAAGCACAAGCTTTAGAACAGCCTCTATCAATTAGAGGATTTAATGATATGTTCACTCTATGAACTGATTTTGATAAACACTTAAGTACAAATGACTCTCTCTAAGAGTAGATGATGTTACTCACTTAAGTACAACTGAGTTACTCTCTAAGAGTGTTACAACTTTAGATCTGAGAGTAGAAGATGAGATGAATATAAAAGATAATATATCAGATTATGTGCTCTGTTCTTCATCGCCATCTTTCTTCTGAATGTACATGCTCCTTTTATACTCGGCTTCAAAGGCTTGGGCGGCAGGTTGAATATGTCCGTTTGAATATAGCCGTTGATCCCATGTTACCGTTGAGAAGTACATCTTCATTTAATGCTTAGCAGGGTTGACTTGCTTTTATCTCTGGAAAGTAGTCCTGACACCTCTGCTCTGACAAAAGTATTCTGACTTCTGTGTATGTGACGTTTACTCTTGTACTCTTGCTGACGGATGATCATCGTTCATCCGGAAGTGGCAATCTTGCTCTGCAAGTGTTAATCTCTGTAATCCAATGCCAAGAGTCTTTGCATCCGGAAGCTCATTTGCATCCGAAAGTGTGACTAAGTTCTGCACATACTGGTTAGTCCAACATAGCAATATATAATCAGATATAGTAAGAACTATACATGCTGTGGGAAGTCATTTAGTCTAGGATGTATCCGGAAGCACTTCTACATCCGGAAGTAATTTCACTCGATGAAGAATCTAACTCACCATCACTTACTCTCGCTCAGTGTTCTTCAATCCAACAGTCAGCGCTAGTCACTAAGCTATCGGAAGCACTTCCACTAGACGTTGTAAACTTACTGACGCTTAGGGTTATATCTCTTCTATCAGCCTGTGCCAGTCTAAATCCAACAGGAAGCAATTTCACTTGACGAGGCTGATTCACTGACGCTTGGGGTTATTCTATTTTATCAGGCTGCGCCAGTCAAAAACCAACAGGAAGCAATTTCACTTCCGGTTGAATCATAACTTAGTCTTAAGGTTTTGTGTACCTAATGCTCATGGACTAAGTTATTTCCCTAGTGAGTTACTTGCTGCCGCTGGGGGATAAATCATTCATCCGCGTGCGCAAGTCCTAATCTATCCGGAAGTAAATCCATATCCGGTTGCACTCTTACTTGGGATCCTATGTTATCCTATTGCTTCCTAGGCACTTGGTCTAATCCTTTATATTTTAGTCTTCATCAAAACTTAAGATTCTAACAAATGTGAGGTGTACTTTGGCCAATAGTTCAGTGCTAAATTTGACCTTTTACCCTAAACTAAATAATTTATGATGTCTATTTGCCGATAACTTAAATTTAGTTTAGCTTACTTGGATACGATGTGTATTACATTAATCATGTTATAAGTTTTACTAATTCAAGATCGAGAATTGTGAGGCACACGCTGTGACTCCTTGCCCCCCTCCCCCCATCCTTTAATTTACACACACGCACACATACATGTATATCTCTCTCACACTTGCATGAACCAGTGCAGCTCAAATGTGCGTGCATGCATATTGAAATGGAAGTTCCTTTCCATATTTATATTAAATTATTTAAAGAAATTGAAAAAAAAACTAGCTTCTTATGATAACAAAGCTGCTGAACCTAACAAACTCGATGGCTACAGTAATACTGTTAGGAGAAATGTAGGACTGATCATCAACATCATCAATTCCTCCCAACACACCTGGTCAATCTAAGTCTAAAAAACATCATATGCATGAAGAGACGATATATGCTAATTAATTAATATGCCCTATCTGGGTTTTGACTATAATTAATATTATTGCTTTTGTTACTTTTTATTATAATAATCAAAACCCATGAGTGGCTCCATTACTTGTCAAATTTTGATCTTGAAAATGATGCTGACTGTATCCTTCAGGTGGTATAGAAGTACTGCTCTCACCAACATCAAGCTCAGGCCTATATACCTCCTGATCACCATCATCATCACCATCATCATCATCCATCTCCTCTTTTGCTGCTTTTTGCATTCCCATGAACTCTAAGGGCCTAATTTGATGATGATTAGGATGATGGGATAACACAAGATCGTGATGATGATGATGATGGGATTGATCTGTCTGTATTGTGGTTGGTGTTTGTGGTGGTACAACAGATGGAAGCTTAGAGAGAAGTGCCTCAAGGCTGCTCATTGAAGGAGTTATTTTAAGAGGCTGGTGGTTGCTGTTGAAGTGGTCATATAGCTCTGGAGGAGGAGGAGGAGGTGGTGGGAGTGGACTTGATTGGTAATATTGCCATTGTTCCAATGGGATTGATCCATAGCCATCAATCTTGTGGTAATTAGGGTATGCAGAAGATGATGGATGAGGCAACAGCACTCCTGGGATGCTCTCAATGTAGCTGAACTTTTTCCTCAAAAGTACCACGTAGCTCAAGTCTTCTATCACCTTCACCACACAAAAACAATAGAGAACGTCACATCATCATCGTGTTTAAGTACTATCTATTAGATCCGGCGCAGTTGATTCATATATATATTATAGGGAGATTTAATTAGAGGTCCCTCACAAGGGAGTTAATACTGGAAAAATCCCAAAAGTTGAAAATATTAACGTAGGGTCCCAAGGGACCTCACATTAATATATTTGAAAAGTGAAAAGACACTTTTGCCCCTAGCCTTAAAAAAAATTTACCCCTCCCTCCTCCTCCTCCCTCACCCACCCCCTCCCCCTTCCAGCAGCCACCCCTCTCCCACCCCCAGCCTCCTCCCCCCGCCCCCAACCTTCCCACAGCGTGCCCCCTCCCCACCCCCTCCCTCCAGCGGCCCCCCTCCCCAGCCCCCTCCCTCCAGCGTGCCCCCTCCCCACCCCCTCCCTCCATCGCCCCCTACCCCCTCCCTCCAGCGGCCCCTACCCCCTCCCTCCAGCGGCCCCCCTCCCCAGCCCCCTCCCTCCATCGCCCCCCAACCCCCACCCCCTCCCTCCATCGCCCCCTACCCCCTCCCTCCAGCTGCCCCCCTCCCCAGCCCCCTCCCTCCATCGCCCCCCTCCCCAGCCCCCTCCCTCCATCGCCCCCCACCCCGCTCCCTCCATCGGCCCCCCACCCCCTAGCAATTATTATAATAAGGTGGGGGTGGGGGGCGATGGAGGGAGGGGGTGGGGAGGGGGCACGCTGGAGGGAGGGGGCTGGGGAGGGGGGCCGCTGGAGGGAGGGGGGTGGGGAGGGGGCACGCTGGAGGGAGGGGTGGGGGGTAGGGGGCTGGGGAGGGGGGCGATGGAGGGAGGGGGTGGGAGGGGGGGTGGGAGGGGGGGCGGGTGAGGAGGCTGGGGTGGGAAGGTTGGGGGTGGGGGGAGGGGGCGGGGGAGGAGGCTGGGGGTGGCTGCTGGAGGGGGGAGGAGGGTGGGTGAGGGAGGAGGTAAATTTTTTTAAGGCTAGGGGCAAAACTGTCTTTTCACTTTTCAAATATATTAATGTGAGGTCCCTTGGGACCCTACATTAATATTTTCAACTTTTGGGACTTTTCCAGTATTAACTCCCTTGTGGGGGACCTCTAATTAATTACTCCTATATTATATAAGATAATTAAGAAAGTTAAATGAATTTCTTTAAAGTATTTACCATTTTTTGAACAAACTAATTTCTTGATGACTTATATAAACTAATACTACCTCCGGTCCTAAATATAGGACCTAGATGATTTTTTTTGGAGAGGTTAAGGTTGCAAAATAGTCTATTAAATCATGACATATTTGATATATTTTTAGATTATCCATTAGTTTATAAGTAAAATAAACTAGTTTAAGGGAAAAAATTAGGTAAATCAATTTATAATTAACTTATTTTGCTTTTTTTAACGATTTTTAAAAAAGTCAATTAAGTCTTATATTTAGGACCGGAGGGAGTATATAATAATCTATTGACATGTAATTTGATTAATAATATAATTAAGTAGTTTATTTAGTTTATTTTAATTCCCTACATTAGTCAACTTCATCTCAAGGACATGAGTTAAGCGCAATACTTTGGTGTGTGAGTGTAAGAAATTAAAGTCAGAGTAGAGTCTAAAGAGGAGATAGAGTGTGTTTTCCGATCCTTTTGTATGTGATCATTTAAAAACTTGGGAAAATGCCATTTAAATCCCTCCGAATATACAAAAGGACAATTTAGGAACTCAAACTTCCAAAAGGACAATGAAGGAACTAGGACCTAGTTGACATTTTAAAATTGTGTGAAAAGACAAAATTGACCTAATCATAAAACAACATTTACTAACCACCCTATTGAAAATGGTGGGTGTAAGGGTGGTTAGTAATTTCTGTTTTATGATTAGGGCAATTTTGTCTTTTCACACAATTTTAAAATGTCAACTAGGTCCTAGTTCCTTCATGGTCCTTTTGGAAGTTTGAGTTCCTGAATTGTCCTTTTGTATATTCGGAGGAATTTAAATGGCATTTTCCCTTTAAACTTTCAAATTGAAAACAAATATCCCCTATAAAGTATAGGGTATAGAGTCAAATTAGGTGTGAGATTCCCAAGAGAGATAGAGTTGTGTATTTAATCAGTTTCATACCTTGTGAACGGCTCCCAGTTGAACAACACCTTCTCTTACAGCTATGAGCGCTATGGTCTGCAACACATGTGATAACATGATAGAATTTATTTGAATCAATTAATAATGAAAGGAGATAATCTTTTAGCTTATGAATAGCATGATGAGGCTATATATAAATGTATATACATTACCTTTATACCAGACTGAAACTGGGCTTCCCATGTCCTTGGATGCTGTTAAGAATTAAAGAACATATCTAATGAGGTTGCCAGGCCAGAGACTGTTTTTCTTTTAATATTCTCTTTGTGTGGAATCAAGTTTTTGAAAGTGTACTCATGCACTATACATTTAGAAAACACGAATTTATAGCTCGCATGAAGAAAATGAAACATGAAATCACAAGCTTATGAAAGATTCTTAAAAGTCGCTTTGTAGTGTTATTGATAAATGATGAGCAAGCAAGACGGGATTTTAGCTAACCGAGTCTGCAGAATTGTGCCACGCTGACAAGAAGTTGATTTCTTGATCATTTGGTTCTTTGTATATCCATTTGTGACTGTGATCTGCGGCAACTTTTCCAATCAACCTGACCATACATACCCATATATACATATATATTCTCAGTTAATTATTTACCTCTTCTTTCCCTATAAAATCTCATCAATTGAAGTTAAAGTAGTATAAATATAGTGAAACTTGCTCCCTAGCTAGCTAGATATATTCTTCTGAATGATTGGTGATGATACACAAACACACACACACGCACGTACCCTTCTCCATAGTTATAGATCTCATGAGACATCTTGAAGAAAAGCTCCGGTTGAAGTCCTTGGTAGTGCTGGAATTCACAGTTGCCGTATACAGACGAACCGGGGCACTCTCCAGAGCTTATTTCAGGTGCTGATGAAGCTGCAAAGTTGCAGAAACCATCTTCCCACACCAAAATCCTGCATATTAAATTAATAGTGTATTCATGATAGAGTGTAATCAAAGCTTGATTAGCCAATGCAGTTGTTTTTGTGTGTGTGAAAAGCTTCACAAAAAGTGGTTGTACTATACCAGTTTCTTCTGTTTCCTCTTGATCTATCATAAGCCCCTTGACCTTCCCACCTATCAAGAAGGAATAGTAAGAACTGAGGCACATCATAATAGCTATACAAATAACTTAGTCATAGGGAAATATATTAAGAAGCATTAGGCCATGAGAGTGTTTGATTCAATAATATGTAGGCATGTGTGTGTATAGCCTCATCTTTGTTCCTTACTTGGGGGGAGGGTAGTTTCTGGGCAAGATCCTCCAGAATACAGCATAAACCCATTGGGAATTTTCATGAATGCACAAGCTTCTCAGAGTGTGTTGAAGGAGATGGGTAACAGCAAGTGGACTCAGATGTTCTTCCATCAATTATCTCTCTCTCTCTCTCTCTCTCTCTCTCTCTCTCTCTCTCTCTCTCTCTCTCTCTCCCTCTTTCAATAAATCAATTATAGAGACACTGCTATGGTGTATGTCTGATAGATCTCTTTCTTTCTCTCTCACTTTCAAGCTTAATTACATATAGCTATCTTTAATAATAGTGGGCAAACTGCAACATCCTATGCTCCTTTTTATAAACCCACCAACAAGGGACAAAGGAAACTCATATTTATACCTCCCCCCTCTCTCGTGGCGGGTGAAATTAATACTACTACTACATATATGATCATTAATGTTTTAACACTATGATTAGTTAATTTAAAGGTCATATATAATAAAGCTTAATATATAAATCCATCAAGTAATATTTCTAAACTACTTCATTATATTTATAACATGTGTATAATCCAATAGTACACATAATTGTTACAAAGAAAAAATGATATATATATATATATATATATATATATATATATATATATATATATATATATATATATATATTCTGTAATAAAGTAATTTATGTTATGTTTATCAAAGACAATTGAGTAGAATATATAGTGAAACTTCTGTTTGGTATGTTGCAACTTGCAGGGAGGGAAGATTTATGACATAAATTTACAAAAATTTGAGAAATAAGATTGAAAATTCTAAATTAATATATGTAACTCTAATATTTCACATTGTATCTTTCTTTAAATATTACAACGACACTTCTTCAATATTTATAACTTATCTTACAAAAATTTTCCTGCCCCTCCCCTCACTCCAAATCCCTCGTAGCAAACTATAGTTTTCAATTTTCCCATTTATTTATGAAGGACCACCTCCCCGTTTTAATTTGCTTTCGGGTTCCCATGGATTTCAATTTTAAATTTTCATTGTCTTCCGATAAAAGACTATTAAATTAAATCCTCACCCAAATTAATGAACCACCCATATATCACCAAAAAAGGCCAAATGTAAATGTGTGTTTTTTTCTTGCACAACCTCATACATTGTGAAGTATTTACACCTATTTCTTTGATGACTTGTATCTATCTTTCTCTGAAACCCAATGCTGCAAGATGTGTGTTATTGTTTTCATGGCTTATAAGTCTGTTTCCTGACACTTTAAGATATAAGTGATCATGATGATTCCAGTCCAGGAACAAAACTCCCTATACACACCTTACTATCATTTATTCAACTCAACTATAAACTTGCAGACCATAAATTGTTTTGGCAGCGCATGTTTATCTTACATATTCGGCCTTTTGTTTGTTTTTTATTTATTTATTTGTGTCTTCCTAGATTTAATTTCCTCATATATGTTCTTCGATCGGTCATTTCTGCAGCTAAGTAACAGGATTTATAATGGTGCCAACTACTGTCAAAATATTCGTAAGGTGAAAGCGAAATTTCAACCTTCAAATATATACGAATTATTTCTCAGTAAAGGTGGCAAGAAATATTAATAATAATGCAGCAATAAAACTACTAAATCAGCCAAAGAAACAAGGGGTACTTTGCTTTACTGTGACACTGTAAATTATCCATTATTGCTAACACCCACCCAACCACGCAGTACAGAGTGTTGTTCTATGTTTGAATTGTTATTAGGTATTAGTTATCAACATAGAATTCGGGATACCACCGAATAAAAATTTATGTCTCATGTAAACATCAATGTATATATATATGTAAGGAAGGCAAACCTGAAACGTACGAAGAGTTATATATCTATATAGCTACGAGGAATTTTTGTTATCTTGACCAATTTACCAAATAAGACAGCGCTAATTAATCATAAACCCAATTAATTTCACCATAACTTCTTGTAGGACGACCGTTTTACTGTTTTTATTTCTTCAACCTATAAAATCAATTGTCTGTATGTGTGTGTGTGTTTAACAATATATGATCCGGTGCTAATGAAAGGCAAACAACTTCATCATCAATGCTAAACAAGAAGACTTGATTATACTGTTTCTTCTCTTTCATTCTAAGATAGTCATTCAGCTTACATGTGCATATGCTATTGTATTATTACATGGGCATATATATCCATCAGCTTCTCCGTTATGTGTGTGTGTATGCTTGACACACACACACACACACACGATAATCTCTTTATTTCGTACTAAATGAAATGATTAGGAGCTGGTAAGACACGGCCATGTGTACATAAAATGACACTAAAGATAGTACTAAACAGAATATTGTAATTTGTAACCTAAATCATCAGGTGAACTTTCCTAACCGAAATCATGAAATGATCGACATTTGCAGGAACAAATATCAAAAACAATGCCACAATCTCTCTCTCTCTCTCTCTCTCTCTCTCTCTCTCTATACATATGTGTGTGTGTATATATATCGTTCTTTTAGAAGTTGGTATCTATAATTTCAGTCTGCACACAATCTGTAAGTAACATAATGAGTAAAAGGAGAATTCACTATTATTATTTTTTATTTCCACTCTCTCTCTCTCTCTCACTGACACACAGAGAAAAGATTGACAGGCCATGATGCTCTTTCACTTTGACCATCCATTAAGAAGAAAACTCTCTCCTCACTCACACAAAATATATCCCATACCTTAATTACTAATGATTCATATTTGCCTCAAAACCCTATATTATTTTTTTGGCCATCAAACCCGAACGTTATTTACCATCTTAATAATTACTAAGAAATATTTCTTGACAGTGACAGACATTGCTATCTCCATCACTTTTCCTACGGATTTCTATACAATGAATGTACAACGCTTATTCCTCTCCCCCCTATGATATATGGGTGTATGAGAGAGAGAGAGAGAGAGAGAGAGAGAGAGAGAGAGAGAGAGAGAGAGAGAGAGATTGGGTGTGTGTGTGTGTAATGGAAAAATGTACGATTGCTGAGGGAGAGAAAGATGGTAAGAGTTTGGAGACAGAGTCTGAAGTCTGAAGAGAGGGTGATGTAAGCAAAAGGAAGGTGCTGAGGGCTACAGTGAAATGAGCTTTGGATTATATTGAACCCTAAGAGATGCCTCTAGTGGACACAATATATTGGCATCTTGTTCTTTTTAGACAAAAAAAAAGTAATATTTAATCAATATATATACACTCTTTCTAGTCCTAAATATATGACCAATAGTTGACGTTTTACTAGAGATTAAAGAAAAAAATAAGTTATTAGTTAATTTCGATGTATTTTTAGATTATATATTAGTTTATAGTTCAAATAAATTAATTTAAGAAAAAATCAAGTAAATCAATTTATAAATTACTTATTTTTTAAGGATATTTTTTTAAAAATCAAATACGTCTTCTTATATCTAGGATAGGACCAGAGGAATATTAATGAATTAATATATGTAAGTAGATGAAGTTGGTATGGGAGAAGAGAATGGCACAAGAGTCTTGGTCAAGGTACACAGGTGTTGGAAGGATGCCCCATCCCTTTCTTCAATTAAAGGAACTGGAATCTCTGTGCCCTCCCATCCTTCCCAATGTCCCATATATAATTTTATATTATTTCAAAAACAAGAAAAAACAAATATTACTTGATGATAAGATCAGCACAAACAAAAGAAACATTAATTAATTACTCAATCAAAGAAAAGTGAGATTTATATAATGTTTCTTTTAGGAGCACATATGTACTAACCAGACAATAAAACATTGTATCTAGTAATGCACACTTCTAAGCAGGCAAAGATCCTTCTTCATGTTCATATATATGATCAAGCTCATTGTACAATTAATTTATAAAGAACTATCAGCTACGTAAGGAACAAAAGTTTTGTAATTTTGATATTGCTTGGAATGTTTGGATGCATATTTTATTATTATGTGATAATTAATAGCATTAGAGTGGCTTTATATGTCTAAAGAAGCTGACACGTAATAATTTGGTTAGAAAAAGGACATGCCCTAATTGGCTATCTCGTGACATCTATATATATCTATCTAAATTTCAGTGTTTTTCCTTGAAGTGATGGAATTTCTTATATCCTTAACTAACTGATTTGTACACCTAGCTATTTTATTAATATAATATAATTATAGGGATCCCACATTTCCCAATATATATTATTGTCGATTTTGTTCATATTATTGATATCCTAACATTATTATATTTTAGAACATCTCCACCACTCCTATATACCAAAAAAAAACGGAAGTTTGCCTACGTATATATTTTTTGCAGCTCAAGAGCGGCTGCTCAGGTTCAGATATTTTATTATTTATTTTTATTTGGTGCGGAGGGCTCGGTTTCACTGAAGAGTTTGAGTTCAATTTGTCTTGTAGAAGCTTCAATGTGGAAATTAATATCTTATCTTGTTTCTCATTTGATGGCATTAGCTTTATGAATGATCAATATTCTACAATCTTCTGCAACGAACTTAAAACTTTTGAGGAAAAAGGAATTTTTAAAGGTCTAGCTTAAAACACACACATACACACACATGATTATGAAACGAAATGTATCAAGACTAAAAATTTGAACTTTATCTGTATGAAACTATGAATCACTTAACCCAGATCTAAACTCATTAGTATTTCATGTACATGTGTGCGACTGTGAGTGTGTGTTTTTCGTCAATTAATCAAGACTTTTTTTGGCCAAATGTCAATTAATCAAGACTCGAAGTCAAATATAGTTTTAGTCCCAAAAAAGTCAAATAATATAGTTAATCTCATTTTAAATCATGCAATTGATTATAAAATTAGTCTCTCTATTCAATCAATATGTTGCAACCTAGCAAAATAAAACCATTGCCAGAATAAATCATGGGAAAAGAAAAATAAATCATCATCATGTGCGCATCCTAGAACAAATTCTAAGTAAACGTTAATAATAATTTTTTTATTCAATGTATAGCGAAAGGCAACCCGTTCTATTACTGTCTCTTTTCCGTGCAAAGAGATGAATAATTAGATCAAGAAACACGTGGTGATATGAAACAGATATAGCGAAAACCATGATCATAACAATTTTTAGAGAAGAGAACATAAAATATGAATCTAATCATGTAGTAAGCGTGCGTTAATTATTTTATTAGTACCAAGACTGAAATTTCCAAGTGAACAAATATATTATTTTGATTGAAGATCAATAAGGCCACAAAAGATTGACAAATAAATCCTTTTTGCCTTTTTGCATGAGCAAGTCTCGTTAAGAGGAAGCAGAATAAAGTTAAGCGAAGGAAGGAGGCATAGAGATATGGATAGTAAAAAATTAAAGAGTTCAAGAAAGAAACCAATGTTTGCTCCGAAAAGAGGGGCAGTATATTAAATATTCGTTGGATTTCGAAAGCAGAGAGGAGATAACATAACAGTTCAAAGGAAGAAGAATGGCACAGTCAAAGAATTAATCTTTGGCCAAATAAAGCTTCTGCTTAAAAAAAAGTAGTAAAGTATATAGATATATAGGTATAGTTCTTTATGCTTATAGAAGCCTCAAACCCTTTAAGTATATATATGTCAAACTAAAAATAATGAGTAACAATATTTGTGATGTCACAAATAAGGGGACAGATTTTCAAAATTTCAATCACAAAAACTATTATAAGTTTTTTATAGAAAAAAACTATTATAATTTTTTTGCAATGGATTTTATAGTAAGAAAATTTTCCACGAAAAGCTAATTTGTTCTCTTTAGTTATGGTATATACCGAAATTATATGGTTGAGTAACTTGCATTATTGTTGATCATGATACATCAATATATTAGTATGACAATTATATTCAAGCATCATCATTTTAATTGGAGACTCATCTATTTTTTTCATTTGTCTTATTTAAATATAGTTTTATGTTCATTTATAAATTTTATCTTCGATGCTGACTACGCTGAGTGGGATTTGAAGAGTCATAAGACTTATTATAATGTTGTTATAGAAATTTTATGGTTGAATATAATTTTGGCAAATCAATAATTAGTTAAATATCAAGTCATACAATTGATAATAAACGGTATCAGCATTGTCTAAGAATAACTAAAAAGAATTATTCTCTAACAAAAATTCGCTACTTGTCGGCTCAAGCATTCAGGCGTTTTACGAAAAAACGCCGGTAATAACTAGCATACCGGCATTTTTGGAACAAACGCTGGAACGCAGGTGTTCAAACCGCCGGAAAAAATGGCGCGCAGTTCCCGCCAATATACCCACGTTTTTTATCGGCGTGATTCTACTTAGAAATGCCGGTATGCGTATTTTATTTAAATTTTGATTTTTTCTTACAAAAAAAAATTATTAAAAAAATCCCCAACATTGCGGTGCTTCTAGAAGCGCCGCAATGTTGGCAAAATTTTTTTGAAAAAAACTCCATATACCGGCGCTTCATGTGCCACTAAAGCGCCAGAATGGTGATTTAAATTATATTAAATCCTCATATTTTGTGTCGCTTCTTCTAAAAAGCGTCGCAAATTTTCGAAGTGCCGCTATGTGGGAACATTTAATTATATTAAATCTCAACATTGCGGCGCTTCTTAGAAAAAATCCCGCAAATTTTATTATTTTAAAAACACCACATTGCGTCGCTTTTCCTAAAAACGCCGCAATGTAAGAATATTTAATTTTTTAAGATAAATATCACATAACGGTGTTTCAAGCGCCGCTATGTGAATTTTTTTTTAATTTTATATTACAAACATTGCGGCGCTTCTTAGAAAAAGCGTCGTAATGTTGGGATTTTTTGTTAAAGAAAAAACCACATACCGCGAAAATGCCGGTAAACACCTACTACCATCAATACATCTTCCTTCCCCCATTGAAACCCGCTTTCATTCATCTCTCTTCTTCCCTTCTCTCTCTTCTTAGTTTCTCTCAATATCATTCTCTTTATATTTTTGGGTCCATATTTTGTTTATATATTTATGTTATAACAATTTTGTTTAATTTATATGTAATTATTTTGTTCTCATTTATTTCATTTGCTTATTTACATATATTTTCTTATTAGTTGATGTCATCAATTATTATTAATATTATCATTTGTTTTGTTTGAATTTTATTTCCCCCTCTATTTTCCGCCTTAATTTTTATAAATTAAGTCGGAAAATAGAGTTTTTTTTATAAATTTAGAAACACATAGTGGCGTTTCTAAAACGCCGGTAAGTAGATATTTTTTTTAAAAAAAAATACAAACCGGCATTTTAACAAACGCCGGTTTGTATTATTTTACTATAAAAACATATCGGCGTTTTTAAAAACGCCGGTATGTGTGAATATTATATTAATACTTATGGTTAACGTTCCCGTGTTTTTTCCACTCTATGGCATTTCTAAAAGCGCCGATATGTCACTTTTCTACGAACATTTTTCCTGCGTTTTGCAAAAATGCGGATGTATTTTACCAGCATTTTAAAACGCCAATATGCGGCAAAAAACGCCGCAAAACAGTCCGTTTTTTTGTAGTGATTTCAACGAACATCGTCAAATTTTGCTTAACTGTCGTTAAATAGTTGTCATGTGTTTACAAGTCATTGATTATGTCATTGGTCAATCTAATATTTTAGTTAAAAAAACCAGTGTTGCAAAGGAAATACCTACCACCTTTTTGATAGATTGGAGTATTATATAGGTAGTTTGGACGAAAAATGACAGTAATTATGTAGAATAAGACCATAAACCTTCAATTAAAGCTTACATTACATTATGAATAAAGAAAAAAAATTAATCTTCACTCTCATTATTAATGATCCTTACTAAATATGAAGATATAAAAAATATTAAACATTTCTTAAAGCTATCAATTACTTTCAAAAGGACTTCAAAATATTTTCTAAAATATATATTTCAAGGTTAGTGTGCGCTACATGAGCACCCACTTATTAACAAAATCAAAAGATTTTTTTTTATACATGGGAAAATAACAAAACAAAAAAATTTATTATTACATCTGTCATAATCAGAGTATATTTCCAAAGACAAAAAGGATTCAAGATATTGCATGTAGAAAAATGCCACAGAACATATTGCTGTAAAAGGAGAAAGTGCATAAATTAAAAACAATAAAGAAACAAATCATTATTTAATTTTTTTATTACAAGAAGTTTAGGTGACTTGGATCTAGGGGCTCACCAGGACCAGGGAAGACCTCCGGACTCAAAGAATGCTTACAGAAGTACTTACAGATCGCCCACCAACAAGGTCCTCACATCGGCGAGATTTGAACCTACTATCACATAGTTATAAGTTAAACACCTTTACAAACTGTATCAACCTTTGTCGGTAACAAATCTTTATTTTATAAGTGGATTTAATTTCCTTAAAACTAATTATTTTTACCATAAATTTAAATAATAAAAACTGTCATTGGGTGAGTGGAAAAAAGTTAGAACGCATACTTTTTTCCAGTTCTTGCAGCCAACAAATATTGGTGGAAAGCTGTAAACAAAAAGCGGAAAGTCGCTCTATTGTGAAGTATTGAGCTGGATGCCACGACTTTTTATGGCTCACAAAGTGTAGGGTACCTTAAAAAATAAAGCATTTAGTGATAAACATTTTGACAGTATTAATATAAACTGCACCATCTAATTAATGCACATATATAAGCATGTTTTATGATGATTACATAACTAGGTGGGTGCATATTTTGAATACATAATTTCTTTCTAATAGGATAGAGTTAAATAAGATTAATTACAAAAGTGGTCAATGATAAGTACCCCTTAGTAGATCAAAGCTTCAACAAGCAGTTGGGGAGACAAAAATCATACAGAAGAATGAAGAAGAGAGCAAGAGAGAGTAAGTGCAAAATAGTCCAAGCCAGTCAAATGTATATTAAAAATCTAGAACTCGTAGTTTTTTAGAGAGAAAACTTCCAAGGCATCACGTGAAGGCATCGCTATTTGCGAGTCACCATCTTGGATAAGAAAAAGCCTTGCCTACCAACTAGTTGCCATCCAAATTAGAACCAAAAGGAAATAAAGAAAAGAAAAAAGGAGAGAGCCAAAAGAAGCTCATTTTCTTTATACTACATAGTCACTCTCTCTTTTTTTAAGCTTTTAAATGCTGCCTAGAAACTGAGTCGTTTCCATCAATCATCAATATATAACATAAAACTCTTCCACCAAAATCACTGTTCATAAGCACTGTTCATGAACAGTGATTTTGGTGGAATATTATATATTTTTTTTTGCTTTTTTTTTTAAAAAAAAAGTATTTTTTTTTAAAAAAAATTTAGTTATTATATGATTTTTTCACCTGATATTTTAGTTAAAAAAATTTGTCGTATATTTTTTTAGTGCAAATTTGTTAAAAAAAAGTTAAAAAAATTTATTTTGGTAACGTATTCTTTACTTTCTTGGGATACTTTATTTGGGTCACATATTTTTTTTTGTCTAAATTTGCCTTAAAGATTTATATCTTTAGTGTTGTCATTATGATGATCTCTTTTACCTAATATATATCTGCAAATGTTTTATTGTGTCTTTTTTTTTTGACCTAATAAACCTTGGAACTTTAGTAAAACATAACTCAAATGAATAGGAAATTCAAAATGTTTAAAGGAGAAAACCAATAGCTTTCTTTGGCAAAAGGTCACATATTTTTTTTTTGTAAATTTGCCTTAAAGATTTATATCTTTAGTCTCACCATTATGATGATCTTTTGGACCTAATATATATCTGCAAATGTTTTATTGTGTCTTTTTATTTGCCTATCTTTCCTTCATGAACAGAGATTTGGTGGAATATAATATATTATTTTTTTTTGCTTTTTTAAAAAAAAAATTTGCTTAAAATTAATTATATGATTTTTTTCACCCGATATTTTAGTTAAAAAAATTTGTCATATATTTTTTAGTGCAAATTTGTTAAAAAAAAGTTAAAAAAAATTTAAAAAAATTGTTCATGAGCAAATTTTTAGTGCAGTGATTGACATTCTTTATTACTATTGTATGTGATTGTTTTCTTGTGCGAATTTATTTTGGCTATGTATTCTTTACTTTCTTGGGCTAATTTATTTGGGTCACATATTCTTTTTGTCTGAATTTGCCTTAAAGATTTATATCTTTAGTGTTGTCATTATGATGATCTTTTTGACCTAATATATATCTGCAAATGTTTTATTGTGTCTTTTTATTTGCCTATTTATTTGGGCTACGTATTCTTTACTTTCTTGGGCTAATTTATTTGGGTCACATATTTTTTTTTGTGAATTTGCCTTAAAAATAATATAGTATATTATTTATTTTCTTTTTTTTAATAAAATTAGTTATTATATGATTTTTTTCACACGATATTTTAGTTAAAAAAATTTGTTCCATGTAGATATAGAACACAAAAAGAAGAGTTGTTTCTTCACATAGGGAAGATGTGTTCAGTTAGATTTAATTTCGATTTTCATTATAACTTACAGAAAAATGGTCATTTGATAATGTAAACTAAAAGTTGTCATTGAAATTTTCTTCTTTCTAAGGTTAAGGTTAGATAATAGTTTTTTTTGTTAATGCTAATTTTTAAACAAAACCGCGCGGAGCGCGGGACACCCCCGTGCAACGCACGGGAGATACTGCTAGTTATTATAAAAAACAGATATGCTCAACTTCTTTCCCACGCGCAGACATTTCTGGAACCTCCACCACTCAAATAGTACATAGTACATATCTCTAATATGGGTATACATCAAAGCGTTCATTCAATCTATGCCATCCAATTAGGCCACACTCATGGCAACTAGTAAGCACCATTTGATATAAAGAAGCGATCACTTTTGCTTATGTTAGTCAAACAGAAAGTGATAGATCAAGCTTTCAGTATGAACATGTAAGCACCACTAGTGATTTGCCTAGCTATTCCATGGGTGGTATGATTCATCAGAAAAAGGGCCGTACTGCTGTTAATGTATTACAGGTGTTCAAAACCCAAAAACCTTGTAACTTTCTCATGATGACTTATTAACAAATCTTTTCCTCCATCACTCTCTCAACTACATAGCACTATTCCACTATTGCCTCATCAGAAACATCAGCCATCATTGTCCATTTGGACAAATAGAACAGAACCAGTTGCGTTAAGCAGGTCCACTTCTAGGCTGTAATGTTACCTTTAACTAGACACGTTAGGTGTATTATCCGCATGAAACATATGGTGCACCCAAGCTTTCAAATAATTATCTTGCTTGTCTAATTCAATTTGTTTGTGCATTTTACATTATAATCATTTTAAATTTACTCTCACTGCACCGTGAAACATGGAGGTGGGTAGGTTTGAGGTTTGGAAACAGATAGGAAGGCAGTTGAAGAATATATCGACCATTTGGATTGGCCGTAGAGGCTACCTTTCAAACATTATTATTCAAGGGTAAGTATGTGAGAAGTTAACATTTTTCAAAGACAGAATCCAAAGATTTTTGCAGTAATCTAGACTTATAAGTGTGTTTGTCAAATCAAGCAGAGTTAACAATTAGTTGAGATTAATGATTTGATGTTTAGTAGAGGATCTTATAACTTGAAGCTGTCTTAGTAAAAACTGAAATGATTGAAATTCTTGATGTTGTGGGGGTGGGTTTACGAGGAGCTCTTTGAATTTGATGATGATGATGATAACTTCTTTGGCTTACAGAGAACTGACAAGGACTTGCAATGATAGAGAGATGAAATAGGCATCTACTATCTCTCTGCTTGAGGACAACGTGACTGAGATATGTGGGGCACCATAAGATAGAGACATTTGATCATTCTCTCATTAAGTCCCACACCCTCCTCCTCCTTCACTCTTTTTTGTAATATTGTATAAACGGAGGTCCAATTAAGTCCCCTCTCTCACTAAAATGCTTCTAAAAGAAACAAACAATAATCAATGTGCTTTTAAGACCTCTTGCACACCTAATCCCCCCTAACTACCAACAAATCTATGGTTGATTTCATTTTCCAATTAAAAGAGGCAGAGTAATCTTCTTTTGAGCATATTCTACCAGAAGATATAAGTCTAGTAGATATTCACTGATCATAACCATATATTGAAGATTAATACGGTTTCTATACTGTGACAACTAACCCACAGTTATCTGGCTTCTAGCTAAAATGGACCGGTGATGATTCTGTTCAAAGAAATAGGATATAAATAGTTATGACATTTCATGTCAAACAATGTAGCACTAACATATTAGTTTTTTCTCTTAAAATGAAAAATGGAAAAGAAACTAAATTTAAACCTCTTTACCGAATGGAATGCACATGGGGGGTATGGTCATAATGTATGCGAGATACTCTTTGTTTCTCCATAAGTCAACAAGAAATGAAACATTTTGAAAATATGACAATCTCTCACTCTGATAGTGCGCCGACTGAAAAAATGTTGCAACTTTCAATTATTAAGCCCATCAAAGCCTTGTGTTCCACATTGGTGATCATGATGATGATGATGAGACGTAAGTTGAAGCTTACGTGATGTATATGGTACATGCTACGGGGTTTAATGAGTTTAGGGTGTACGTACCTCCAGATGCATATATCCGATTAAGTTGCTAAGTAGGTGGGCCATAGCCCAACGCAGAGAGATCCCACTTCATCCTTAACGGTATTACCTCTTGTCCTTAATAATGGGCCCTTCACGACTGTAATCCAGTGCTAGGTTACGATCAATGCTTTCAAACATTGTGCAGAACTGTTCTCTATTCAATTAGCAAACAAAAAGAAAAAAAGAGATAGATATAACCACTCCCCTCACTTTTTCTCAATTATTGAAACACAAGTTGCTCAAATATCTCACCCCAGAAAAAAAATAAATAAATTTCACAATTTTCTTGATCACAAGCTCAGTAAATCTATGTAAGGAGTTGTAATATCTAATAATATATGCAACTAGATACTAATAGCATACAGAAAGGAGTAATAATAAAATACAAGTTCATGCAAATTGGTGGTTTAATTTAGTGGGAACATATTGTTAGGCCACTATCAAAGGGTGTCCCCATATGGTACTATTCCTCTCTTTTTCTTCCTTTGCTTTATATGGAGCAAGTGAGTGAAGGGGAAAAAGAAGGAGACGTACTTGGTACTAGCAGCCAATGGGTTGTAATGAGTAGTCACTATTGTTTTCTGCAAACTGCCAGCGACGTCAAAGGTGGTGATGGAGTAGATCAACGTGTACTTCTATTAAAGGACTATCACCAAACCTCCCCCCTGTGAGTCCGGCACGGACGACAGAAGCATCTTCTTCACCTCATCACTTCACACTCCTACCTCCCTGCCATGTGACTTCCACGTGGAGGCACCTACACGTGTCACGTGTGCCTGTACATGTAATTCAATTTGATGATATCAGCTTCATCATTATAAATTGTTTGGATCAATTAGGCATAGGTAGTTTTGAATGATCCCCAATAATCTTTTGTTTAAAACATAGAGATATGCAATCATGATAATAATTACGAGGGGTAAAGACATAATTTTGGAAATAAACTATTACGTCAGGAGTACTGAGCAGAATAAAATGTTTTCGGTCTCAATTTCTTGGACATGGAGAATAAAATTTGGTTCAATTTTGGTAACGCCATTAAATTTGACTGTTAGTTTGACTAAAATGCTGATGTGTACCACATTAGTTTGACCAAAATATTAACGTGGATCTTGAGTAAAATTTTGTACAGGTCAGTATTTTAGTCAAATTAATAGTCAAATTTAACGGTGTTACCAAAATTGCACCAAATTGTATTTTTCATTCACAAAATTGATACCGAAAATACTTTGTTCTGCTCAGTATTCCTAGCGTAATAATTTGCTCCTAAAATTGTACTTTTACCTAATAATTACTTCGATATAATAAGGATCTCCCCATAGTACAATACATTCTTTTTAACCGAATTAGTCTATAGTTAGCAGTCCAGATTAATAAAAAGAAGAAAAAAGATTCTGCATCCAACCCACCAAACCAGGGTTGTGTTTGTGGCTTGGCTGTAAATAATAATAATAATCCCCCTTCTTCTCTAGAGGTTAAGAATCTGCTCAACATTTCAACATGACTACCCCCCATACAGTCCGTACGGCCCTCCCATCATTGGCGATCATCAAATCCTCCAAAGCCTAACCTGTAATTATCCCACCTAGCCTTGTCAACTTTATCTAGAATGCAAAGATGCTGGGTCTCTTGTTTTGCTTTTTTGATAGGTCTATGTTAACAATTTCAGTGGCATATGCCTCACTTTCTGTCTCTCTCACACACTGCTAAATCAGTGAACCCATCCATATCTTTTAAGCTGAGAGATCAAGTAACGAGAGGGAATCTATCTATCAATCTAATGCCCGTGTTACTTTTTACATTCCTAGAGGCCTTCAGGGTTTTTAATGAAAAGTATACCTAATGACTTCAAAAAAAAGTTCACCCCTATATTGGGATGTACAGTACCTTACCCTTATTGTGTCAGGCACTAATTAGCATGTCAATTTTCTTTTCCATTCTTCGAGTAGACAAACAAGTGTGCCAAGGGACAGCGTATTGTTTGGTAATCTCATTTCACAGAGATATCGTATTGTGAGGACCTATTATTCAAGTACTGCATCTGAACTATTGAAGAAGCAGGGTCAAGCATACCATTCAATATAATATACTCTATTACAGCCATCAAAGCATGATATTACCACAAACCAATGGTGGCTGAATTAAGACATTTTTTGTTTTAGTCCTTTTGAGTTTCAAACAAAAGGTCTTGACCCTACCATATATGTGAAATAGTCTAAATTTTATTAATACAACCATTATTTTAAACAAAATATGAAGACTTGAACTGAAGAGATATAGCTAATTTTATCTCTTCCTGTATATGTTAAAGAGGCACAATAATGAAAAAGAAAAGGATGAAAGATGAATACCTCCTTTGTGGATTTTAACCACTCCGGAGTAATATCTTTTTCTCCATGATGAAAGGGCCCAGTCATAAATTCGGTAGTTCGGGTTAGGCAATTTCATCTTCTTGTGAAGTTTGATTGGAGCTGTCTCTAATATTTTCTTTGGTGTATTAGATAATTTTTAAAGAATGTTTTTAAATTATCTCATAAGATTATTTTTAGTTTGTTAGAATGTTATTTTTTTTTTTGATAAAAAAGAATGTTATTTAGTTGATCAGGAAATAACAGAATAAATAATATTAAATGAGAATAATCAGTATATTTCGACAAAATGGCTTTATATTAAAATATTATGGAAAATGCTCATATGTTAATGTGATACTGGAGCAAGTAATTAAGTAATTATGCAGGGAATATTAGCTTAAGTCTGTTACGAGCTTGACAAACGAATACTTTTTTTTAAAAAAAGTAAAAGGTGAAAGAATAGTTTGATCTGTGCTCAATGCGTAACTGCGTACTATGACTAACGAATACTGAAACACCATTGAGTGTCGAGATTGAAGTATCTTGTTCACGGCCCCTCCCTCTATTATATAATATATTATATCATGTAGTTGATTTTTCTTTTCTATTTTATTAGAACTTTTTTTTACCTCACTGTTTTATTACAACTGATACATTGTATAATGTTCTTATTTTATTAATATCATCTTGCTTTATTATAAAGAAACACAAGGTTTTTTTCTTTGCTCTATGTTATCACTAACTTGGTGTGGTTTGCAACTTTACTGCATCTGTATTAGGAAGCTATTAAGCATTTAGATCCATTCAATTCAGCTGAGTTGAATCATCATCAGCTGTACCAAAACAGAAGTCACTAGCTAGACAAATTTAATTACAATTTTTGACTTTGCCACACCATATCACTATTTCAAACCATCCGATCGAGTCAAT
This sequence comes from Mimosa pudica, assembly GCA_029929735.1. Lineage (NCBI taxonomy): Eukaryota > Viridiplantae > Streptophyta > Magnoliopsida > Fabales > Fabaceae > Mimosa > Mimosa pudica. Next base: position 4,127,743 of record JAKELP010000017.1, on the reverse strand, counting down.
TATTCTTGGGGTTACAATACTTGGAGCTTCTATGCGAATGATATGTAAACCAACTATCTGTCAACAAATTATATGTCAACAAGCTGGTTACCTGTAAATCCACTTATTTCATTGTTCTCGGAGTACGATCTAAGATACATCAGGGAAAGTGACCAACTAAATTTTATTAATTACCATGAAAAACCTCATATACTCTCATACACAGACATGTATTTTGCAAATCTCATACATACAAATACCCTGGTTTAAACATTATTCTTATCACTAATTAAATTTTCAATGACGGAATTTTGGAAAATGATAAAGGAAAAAAATTAAGAAAAAATGGCCAAAGGGAATGTGGGTTGGGTTTCAAGAAAATGCCAATGGCAACAAGAGATGTGTACCAGTTTAATTAATTACTGACCGACAGCCAAACACAAAGGTAGGTAAATTAAAGCGGTGCCTCTTGGAACATCTGGACCACCTTGAAACGGTGGTCCAGATTTTGTTAACTCAACTGAGAAAACACACCAACTCTAGCAGGACTATGCTATGTACAATGACCTATATCTGTCTGGTTATAGCTTTCAATTAAAAGTATTTCTTATATTTGTCGATGCAACATGTATAGGATTGTGTAGGTATCACACTATAACATCCAAAGAGAAATTTTGATTATGAGATTATCACCTTCTCTTATCTTCTGTTTCGTTTTTTAAAGAAATCATTGAAAAGGATAAAACGATTTATATAAAATATGTAAATCTATTGGCGTTTTAAGGGACAAACACACAAGAATTGCCACATAGATCGTAGGCCCAGTCCATCATATAAACAATAGAAGAAGCCAACAACAAAACAAACAACTGAATGGATCAAGGAGAGGCCCGAAGATTGAATAACAAGCCACATATACTTTTAATTGTTATGAGCCTCCCTACCAGTTAAAGGTACTATTATCTCAAAAATCTTTTTTACAGAATTAGTGACTTCAATTTATGCCATTCCTGGGAAAATAAAACTTTTTCTACTCGGAAGATATATCATCACAGGGTGATATCCAGCAAGCAGAAACGTTAAAAAAACAAATATGCACATTTTTATTACTAGTCAGAGATTAGTACCAAATGACCTGTATTTATATATACTAAAGTATAGGATGTCAAACTCAAGCAAATAACGGAAGGCTCTGCATGGAAGAAAACAACTGATATAATACATCACTCTTGACTCTGCCAAAATTTTATCAACTTCAGTGATAATAACTTTTCTTCCGTAATTGGGTTTCTTCATCCTTCTAACATGCAGACATGCATATGTAACAAGCACTACCTTTCTCTTTCAATTTGGATATATTTAAATCTATATTTTTGCATTTTTAATAGTTTGGATAAAATTCCCATTCTCTTTCAAAAAATGCAAACAACCTTTGTTATTTTTCTCAGCTACAAATAAATTCCAAACCTTGAATATTATTTGTAAACTTCAATTGCTTGGATATATTTAAATCTATATTTTTGCATTTTTAATAGTTTGGATAAAATTCCCATTCTCTTTAGAATGATCATTAATTACATAGAGAATGATATGCTTAAGGATAACCAATCCAAAAAAGCTGAAGCTCAGAAGAACAACCCTGTGCATGACATGATTAATTAGAAAAACAACCCTGAGCATGATCATGATTGGAAATGAAAGCTATGTTGTGTAAGATTGTTGAGAAATCAGAAAATCAGTCATAATTGTTTTAGGCACTCTTAAAAGATATATTTGGCTCAATTAAGAGAGTATTGGATGTTGCAGGAGAACAATGACATAATTTATTCTATTAATATAATCATGCTTAAACAAATGGGTTTTTAAAAATTTGTGAAATGATTTATTATTATCATTAGTTTTAAAGAAATACATTGATTTGATTTCCAAAACAGGAGATAATGGAGGAATAAACATTATAAATATTTTTATTGATTTTGATTATTGATCATTATTAGATTGATATGTTGCATCAAATTAATATGATGAAACAACAAACAGAAATCAATGAAAATTCAAATGTTATGATCAAAAAATGAGAATCAAATGGGAAACATGTGAGTTAACACAATGTTTTTTGTCAATATAATGCTAAGTTATTGTAAGTAAATTTTATGTTAATAGTTTATATTGACTTGAATTGAATTGAATATTAAATATTGATTGATTGATATAATTGATTCGGTTTTGACAAAAGATAACCAAACAAATTAAGGTACTTATTGAAATTTTAAAATCATAAGAAGAAATAATTTAAAATTTAAAATGTTTTTGTTCTTAAGAACTTGGGGAATTAATAGAAATTATAAGTAATTAATTGCAATTATCTTGACAATGAAAATTTTCATAATTGAGGAAATCCCAAAATGAGGGGTAACACATAAATCAAATATAAATTATTTTATATTATTATTAATTATCAAATAGTGGAATAAAATGATATGAAGTTTTGAACTGTGTATTCAATTTATAAATTTTTAAATAAACTAAATCAAAAGAATCAGTAAAATATCAAATCAAATCAAATAGGTTCAAAAACAATTAGGTGAAAAAGATAGGAAGTTAATAACATGCATGATGGTATATAAGGACTTTCAGTTAAAAAAAATGGTGAATAATGGCATATTTTTTGAACTTAATTAATTTCCTAATCATAATATGACTATTAAGTTCCATTCATTGAGCACATGATTTCAGCGGAATTTGTTGTGCATAGTGAATATCAAATTAGTCATAAACGTGAGTTTCTTGAGTATACTTACATATGGAATTGTAGCTAAATGACATATCACATAAGAGCAAGGTTGTCAAACTCGTGAGTTTAAGTAAATTCGTGGAGGTAAGGTAAACTCGGATCGTAGACTCCAATCGTAAACACGTAAGAGTTTACGTTTATAAAAAAACATGTATTTCTTTTATATAATTTAATAAGAATACAAAAAATAATAATAAATTGACTTGAATTTATTTTAAATATAGAAAGTAAATTTAAATATATCAATATTTATACTATATCAACCTCGATAGATAAATTTCTATGAAATTCATATTTAAATTCATTAAATTTTGTCAATTAAAAATAATTAAAATGAGTTTAGTAGCAAGTTAATATAATTTCTGTAAGGTAAAAACGTAAAAACGGTGAATTCACAATGTAAACACGTGAGTTTCTACCGAATTTTCAAAGACTGAAAATTTAGGTGACTCGTGACACGTTTTGGTTAGGTAGTGTAGTAAAAGCGGTAAAATCGGAGAGTCAACTCGCGAGTTTGACAACAATGCATAAGAGTGATAAAATAGGCATTTAATGAAATTAAATGTCAAGGCCTTGATTGAGATGTCACCCAAACATTTTAATGTATGACTTTCATTTGAATTATGTGTGATTTGAAAAAAAGGCAAATAGACAAATGAAAAAAATACATGTGGTCGGACAGGATGTTAGATCGATAGGATTTTTATAGAGTTTTAGTGTAATCAATATACACATTTACTGATTTGATTTTATAATTAAGTCATGCTCAAAGAAATGAGTTGTCAAAGCCTTATGAAAATCTTTGAGGGCAATGATTTAAAGCCATGAGTCCAGTGCTCGAGTCATTGCAGATTGTATAATCAACCTCTCAAGTAGACGTTTGATCAATGTTGGTCATCACTTCTTCAATTTGATGTATTATGCCTCTCTCGATGGCTTAAGATGAGGATTAAGGTGAGGTCATTTGAATATATTATTACATGTTGCCCATCTTTTGCAACTGTGGTTATTTTCATTTTCTAAAATTAAATACAACTTCATGCACACATAGCTATATTTATGTTTATTTTTCCTTTATATTTCCAGAATATAGATAACAAAAAAATTGTAACAGGGCGAGATAGAGTTCATTACGCAAGCTTCATTAAGTCATTCAAAAGCTAACAACAAAGGATTCAACACAAGAATGATAGAATGATAATCAAATAAGTATAAAATAAGTAAAAGGAAATCATCATTACTTAATGGCAAATAAAGGCTAACTTTTTAATTAGGAGTAAAATAGCCTTAAGCTTTTGTCAATATTTATGGTCATTACTTATGTCAACTTAAGATGAAGCTAATGAGGAGACCAACATTGCAAATTTTTTTCCATATCAAAACTCGTTATTTTTTTTTCAAATCTAAACCTTGCTATTTCATTGCGAAAATAAATGGAAAATATTAGTTCATTAATGCTATGGAAATCACAAATATTAAACTTGATATGAAATGAACTAAAAGTATGAAATAATAAAGATAAAGTTAAACGATAAGTGCTATATTTTTTATATAAAAGAAGATAAAACATTTTTTCAATTGGGTTCTACAACTTGGTGAAGGTTAGATAGGGGACTCTTGTAATGACATTTCAGGCATTGAAATTTCTGATGAATTACTCATTATAGACTTTATTGATCCCATCCATGCAATTTTACATCGACGTACCCTAAGCTCAATGTCAAATTCACGGATGAAGGGTACCTTACTTATAAGGTCATATTACCTCCTACCATGAATGTTTTTTATAAGATCAATGAGTACATGTTGTCCTTGATTCCTACAGACGTTGTTTTAGCTCGGATTCTATATGCAAGATTGATATGGAAAATACTTCATTCCAAGAGATATTTTTTTTCGTCGAGTTAGCGAAGTATTGAACACGCGAGTGGAGGAAGGCGCTCAAAGGTTCTGGAGAGCTCTCGTCTCTCTCTCATCATTGGCGCCGTCCGCCATCCGCCGTCCGCCGCCCGCCGTCATCACCTCCGACGCCGCCATCACCACTATCATCGAAGCTCCGAAGATCCATCTCGTAGTCTTGTGTATTCTTGTATTCCGAGGAGAGTTAATCTCTCTCATCTCCCACATCTCACTCCATCGTTGTGAATGTTTTCTTCCTCCGCCTCTGCAGTGATTTGTGGCCTCTGCCTTTTCTGCCTTTGCTGGATTTTCCCCTTTCTCCACCTCTCTCTTGATTCAGATTTGATTTGTGTTTGAAGTGGCATTATTTCTTTCCAGGCTCAATATTTTCATCCATCCGCGGGTTGATTGGAAGCAACACTTCATGCTCAAATGTTCAGCTCAAAGGGGTTTGCTTCATTCTCAGCCTAATTTGTCCTCTTGTTCCTTGATTTATTTGGGTGTGATAGTGTGCTTTGCCTTAAAGATTTTCCTGTGCCTTAGAAGTACTCATCATCAGAAAAGCTGTTTTTGTGTCCTCATTGTGCTCCTGTTTAAGTTTGTGATTTGTGATAGAGGGGTGGACTTATCTGCATCTGTGGATATAATTTTTCCAAGTATGGGAAGATTTTGTTGTGCAAAAATTATGGATAATCGTAAGATACATGCTTCCAAACTTCATGCTTTAATTATTAGTCATTGGAAGCTTAGGGGTTGGATCATGGTAGACAAATAGTCTCATAATTCTTTCCTTCTACAGTTTCAATTTGAGGAGGTTCTAACATTTATGCTTAGTTATGGGTCTTGGCTTTTGCAAGGATATTTCATAGCTTTGTATCCTTTTGACCCAAATACATCTCAGTATAATGTGTCTGCTCCTACACTCTCCTTATGGGTTCAAGTTCATGGATTGCCGAAGTTTTTTTACAATGAGGAGATGACGAAATTTTTGGGTAATAAATTGGGCAAATTTATACTCTATGACAGCAATAGTCCTCTCAATGACTATGGTCTGCGCGTCAAAATTATTTTCTCAGTGAAGGGAATTGATTCTATTAATCTCAGCAATATCCTTCTGACCTTTGGAGGAACAGGGAAACTCTCTCTTGTTTTAGAGCAAGTTGGCAGGTTTTGCCCTTCCTGTCTTTCTATTGGACATGTATCACAGCACTGCAAAACAATCTCTCCTTCTCTCTTTCAAGCAAAAACCTCTGTGGTTGGGATCAAATCAGTCAAAGTCAAATTTGATAATTTTTTTGGATGTTATATCTCATACCCCCAGGAGAATTATGGGATTAAAGTTGACTTTGAGCTGATTAGTCGAACAAGAAAACGGAAATTGTCTATCCTTGAAGATGAAATTGTTTCAAGCAAACGCCATCGACTCTTCATTGCTTCTTCTCGAAAGCGTTCTCATGAGCATCTCTCAATGTCACTTGATACAGTAACAAAAAAGGCAAAGGTTGGCTCTCATAAGAAAGTGAAGTTGTCTCCTCCAGCTTTGATTGATAGTCACCTTTTCGCCATTGAGGATGATAAAAAATTCTCACGGAAGCGGAAAATGTCAAATTCCTCTATTGACCATTCTTTCGCAACATCTTTCATTCATGTGAGTGTATCCTCAAAAAGGTATAAACGGCAAAGAGAGGTTTCTTTTGCAGATGTTAAGCGTAATCATGCAGTACTTCACTCTCTTCCACCTATTAATCCTGGTATCAAGATATTGGGTAAAAGAGCCATATCTATTCACTTGGAGGCATGTGATGTTTTTCTCAAGCAAAAGAAGTTCCGGATTGCTCATATTGTCTTTGCTCAGGTCCCTTTGGATCCCTGTAACCTCTCTTTTGATCAACTATTCAAGTCTGCTATAACTCTGAGTTCTGTCAAGTTGGCTAGGGAAGGGGCCCAGGAAAAGCTTCCCCGGACGCCATGAAAATCATAAGTTGGAACTGTAACATCCTATATTTTTCTTTAAATATAAAATAAATTAATAAATACCTGAAATTTAATCTTGGATAAATTTAGAAAGTTTAACATCTTTTTGGGGAATTTGTTAGAATTTTATTTCCATTATAGGTGAAGGAAAATAGTTAGCATTCAATTTTTATTTAGTAATAATTATGAATATTCATTATTTAGGAAATTTTGTTTAGCATGTTGTGAAATCTTTGAGTGATCAAAATAAATTATGATAATTTTAAATAAACGATTTTCAATTGTTAATTTTATATTTGATTATAAAATGATTTATTTTAATTTATTTCTTTCCAAATACATGAAATCTTTTTCTAACCATGATAATTTATTTGTTACTAAAATTCTTTTTCTATCATGGATAGCACATTAGCTTATATTTTATGGAAAATAAGAAAAATAAGAAAAGTTGTTTTTCTAACTATGTTAGTTAGTATTATGTTAACTATATTTTTTTTCTAACATAGTTAGACTCCAAACTATTTTTATTAAGGATCAGGAAAAAAAAATAGAGGAAAAATGGTTGTAAAATTGGGTTGTTACAATTTGGTATCAGAGCAAAGGTTTACGGTCATCCAAACTAGTCGTGGGATGTGGACATAGAAAGATTCGTGTTTGTAAGTCATGACTGCAGCATGAATTACAAACATGAAGCTTTAATCACCAAATCTTCATGACATAGTTTGGATTAGTTAAATAGGTAGTTAAAAAGAAAGTAATTAAGTGTCCTTAGTACAGTATGAAATGAATTTTGCTTTTTGGAGTGTTATTCTTACCTAAGAAGCATTACATACACAACAGACACATGTTTTGGGGATTTTTGATTTGACGATGTTGAATGAGTATATAGAAAAATTTAGCTTATCTAGAGTAGTTATCTATATTTTGTAAAAGGAAATTTCGACAGGTTTAGAGTAGTGTAGGCTATAGTTGGACTTCTGATTTATGAGTTTGAGAGTTATTGGGATTTCTTATTTCTGATTTATAAGCGCATATGAAAAGAAAAAAATTATTATGAAATGTAAATTGATTGATTTAGATTGAATTGGGATTTCTTGAGATTTTGTGGGTCTAAGCATTTTTTTTGGCCATATATGGATAGAGAATGAATGAATTGGATGGTACAACTTCGAGATGAGACCTACAGTTTTTGGAATTTATATTAATTGACGTTAAAGAGATGAGTATTGATTGAGTAACTTTAATTTGTAATGATGGTAGAGTTAATGAGTATTTAATTTGATAATCATATATTGAATGGTGTTAAATAGGGATTGTTATTGTTTGAGGTCTAGTTGGAGTTGAATTCAAGTTTTGAGATTGTTTCTGAAGAGTAATTGAAGTATGACTAATGATAGTAAAGATCATGGACATATAGGAAAGTAAGATAGGATGATAAGTAGTATAAAGGAGCTTGAATTAAATGGAAGAGAGTAATATGCTTAGTTTTGAGGGAAATATTGGGAATTCATTATTGTTTTGTCATGAGCTAGCAGGAATAAAGTTGACTTAATGATTTTTGAGATTTAGGATTGCATTTAAAGAGTTTTCAGTGTTTGAATATTTAGAATGTTAGTTTATATGAGAAAATTTGATAGAATTACATGGTTTAACTATATATGATGTTATGAGTTATTTACATCTTTAGGTAGAAGGGAAGGATTAAGCTTTGAATACGTAAAGACAATATCAATTTAGATTTCAATATCATGGATACTTCTATGTTTAATGACTTTAGTAGTTTTAATGGTAATTGTGAGTGACCTTAGTGAGTGCAAATTGTTGGAATAGAGTTAGAATATATTATTGACGAATTGAAGGTGGAATGTTATGTTTTGATATGGATATGGGGTTTAAAGGAGTTTTAAGGTTTTCTTAGTTTGTTAGTCTTGTTGATTTTAATACTAATGAATTGTTCATACAGCCGAAATTGTAGGAATTAACATAGGCGAAGTAACGAGGACGAAATAGTGATTATTTAGCTTGTATGGACTAAGTTTGATTTATTGGAGATGAGTTTTTGATTTTCATGATTAGAGTATACTGTAACGGTAATGGCTTGGTGATTGGCTGGAAAATGTTGATTAAAAGTGAAAAGAGGAGATATAATGATTATAGATTGATGATTAATCAGAGAAATTTTGCTTCAAGGTGAAATGGAGAGACTTAGGTTTTGTATTAAAGTTAGTTGAAGGGGATTATTTGAGATTGAACTATGGTTTGATGATTTGGACATAATAGATTGATTATGAAGTAATGATTAAGTGGGATAATTTATTGAAATTTGAGGTTTTGATGGTTTAAAGAGCGCATACGCTAGAATTATCAGTAAATTAAGAATTTTTGGACAGGAATGACCTTTTGGGCTTGTTGATGGAATTAAAGTAGATACGTATGATATTGGTAAACAATCTGTGAGTAAAGTTGTTTGAATAGATTTATTATGATTCCTGAGTTTTGGAGATAGATGGGATTTTCCTTTGATTCTAAAGACTATTGAAGATTGAGTTTGATCGTTTTGATTAAAGGTAGTATTATCGATATTGTGATCTATTAAGAGAATAAGGGAAAGAGTGAGTTATTGCTAGACTTTTGTTGAGGAGTTTAAGAATTAGTGATGAATTTTAAAGTTGTGATCATGAGACTAAATAGATTAAGAAGCTATTTTTGCTGAATATTTTATGTTGAAGTTTGAGCGACATATTTAATTGATTGGAATAAAAGACAATTGATAATGATTTTAATGATGATGTTGGTTTGGAATATGACTGAGGGAAACAGTTTGCTTTGGAAGATGAAACTTGCAAATTTCATCTGATGTTGAATAGCATTTTTAAGGAGTAATGCTTATTGTGAAAGGTGTAAAGAATAACGGAAATAATTAAGGTGTTATATTATGGAAAATCAATGACTAGATTAAAGTGGGAGAATTTTAATAGTTATTGGATTGATATTTACATAGGTTGTGAGATTTGCTTTCATATATGAGGAAATTGGTCTAAGGGTTTGATAGTGTATCTTTATTTATGTTGGAATATACTTGTAGGCGATTAAAGAATGACTTTCCTTGTTGATGTAGTTAAGGAAATTAGATATTATTGAAATTGCAAGATGTGATGTTGAGGATTCAAAGGAAATTGCAAGGCTAAGATTATCAGTAATAGTGGGGAAAATGCTTCTTGTTAGTATTGATGTAGTGACATAAAGAGGGAGAACTGGTGACATATAAAGAGGAAATAAGTAAGTTGGAGAGAATATTCAGTATAACAGGGATTACATTTTAATTTGGAAGCGATATTATAGTACAAGTATAAGAGATTATCTATATGTTCACAAATACGATATAAGAAAGTTAGAAGGTGCCTTAAAAATTTAGAAACAAGAGAAGGTGGTATTTTGGCTAGAGAGTTATTAGACAAAGCGAATTTTGAGGACAAAATTCCTAAAAGGTGGGTAGAATTGTAACATCCTATATTTTCTTTAAATATAAAATAAATTAATAAATACCTGAAATTTAATCTTGGATAAATTTAGAAAGTTTAACATCTTTTTGGGGAATTTGTTAGAATTTTATTTCGGAAAATTGTTAGCATTCAATTTTTATTTAGTAATAATTATGAATATTCATTATTTAGGAAATTTTGTTTAGCATGTTGTGAAAACTTTGAGTGATCAAAATAAATTATGATAATTTTAAGTAAACGATTTTCAATTGTTAATTTTATATTTGATTATAAAATGATTTATTTTAATTTATTTCTTTCCAAATACATGAAATATTTTTCTAACCATGATAGTTTATTTGTTACTAAAATTCTTTTTCTATCATGGTTAGCACATTAGCTTATATTTTATGGAAAATAAGAAAAATAAGAAAAGTTGTTTTTCAAACTATGTTAGTTAGTATTATGTTAACTATATTTTTTTTCTAATATAGTTAGACTCCAAACTATTTTTATTAAGGATTAGGAAAAAAATAGAGGAAAAATGGTTGTAAAATTGGGTTGTTACAGGAACTGTCGTGGCTTTCGTAAAACCACTACAGTTCACAGATGCAGGAAGTTGGTACAAGAGCACTCCCCTGACTTTATTTTTTGACTGAAACTAAGCTTCCTGTGAATCAAGCGTCCTTGTCTCTCGTTAATCTTGGATATGTCTCCTTTGTGGGTATTGATGGTGTTAATCTTGGGGGAGGAACTATTCTGGCTTGGAAGGGGTCCATGACAGTTAATGTTATTGAACTAAATCCTTCTGTATGTCATTGTAAGGTAAAATTTAATGGTATGACCCCTTTCTACCTGTCCTGTGTCTATGGCCCCCCACTTGCTTCTATGAGACATTATTTTTGGAATTGGATCTCTACTACAGCTCAATCCTTGTGTGGTCCTTGGTTATTGATTGGAGATTTTAATGAGATCTTAAGCCTAGAGGATAAGTTAAGCTCTGTTGGCTCTTCTTCTGGTATGTCTTCTTTTCTTCAATGTATTGATGATGCCCAACTACAGTCAATTACTCAAAAAGGAGCATCTTTCACCTGGACTAATAATCGTAAAGATGATTGGCTGGTTATGGAGAAATTAGATAGAGCTCTTTCAAACAACTTGTGGCTTCAAGCATTTCCATTCTCTCATACTCAAGCTTTGGGAATTGTCGCTTCAGATCATAGCCCCCTAATTTTCAATACTAAATTTTCATTGAAGCCTATGAAACAGAAGAAGTTTGAGTTGTTTTGGCTCTTATCAAAAGATTGTGAGGAGATCATCAGGTATAATTGGAATCAGGAATCAAGAGGATCTCCTAGTTTTGATTTCAGATGCAAGCTTCAGCGGACTTTAGATGCCTTATCTGCATGGAGTAAATCCAACATTGGGAATTTGCCTCACAAAATTAAATCCCTTGAAACGGAGCTTCTCAAACTCTCAGCTTCGCTTTCATCTTCCTCTTCCATGTCTAGTCCCTCTCTCCAGGTCATCTCTGAAACAAAGCACTAACTAGAATTCCTCTATGATTGTGAGGCTAGCTTTTGGGCCCAGCGGTCAAGGTTAAAATGGTGTGTTGAAGGTGAAAGAAACACAAAATTTTTTCATCCTGTGGCTAGCAGACGAAAGGCCAAAAATCTAATCTCATGTCTTCAAAATGATCAAGGAGAGTGGATATCAGATTCTCATGTTCTAGCTAACCAAGTGGCCAGCCATTTTCGAAGTATATATGTGGATGGGACCTTAGACTCAATGGACGATTTAATTGCTTCTCTAGCTTCTGTAAATCTCCCTTGTCTTTCTCTGTCTGACCAACAAAGTTTGATGCAGTCTTTCTCTCTTGATGAACTTAAAGAAGTTGTGTTCGATCTCCCAAGTAATAGTGCACCTGGTCCTGACGGTTTTAATGCGAAGTTTTATCAGTCACAGTGGCACCTTATTAAACAAGATCTTTTCAAAGTTGTTCAATCCTTTTGGCACTCTGAGCATCTGCTTAAGGAGCTTAATAAGACCAATATCGTCTTTAATACCGAAGATAGACTCTCCTCAGGTTGTTAAAGACTTCAGACCTATCAGCTTGTGTAATGTTTCTTACAAGATTATCTCCAAGCTTTTGAGTAACAGGTTGAAACCGATTCTATCTTTCATTATTGCTCCCCATCAGAGTGCTTTTCTAAAAGGTCGTCTCATCTCTGATAACATCATGTTGGCCACTGAGTTAATGGATCACATTCATTCATCTCGAGAGGGTCGAAGAAAACTTGCAGCTTTGAAAATTGACTTTTCAAAGGCCTTTGACCGCATATCTTGGAATTTTATCTCTGTTGTGCTCTTCTCTATGGGGTTCCCAATGAAATGAGTCAATCTCATATCTCAATGTCTCTCCACAGTGGAATATAATCTTCTTTTTAACAATCAGGTTGCAAGTGCTTTTAAGCCAGTCAGAGGAATTCGCCAAAGGGATCCATTGTCACTTTATTTGTATATCTTATCTGCTAATGTGCTTTCCTGCTTGATTTCTCATCAGGAAGCTCTGAATTCATGGAAAGGGATTAAACTATGTCGTTCAGCAAATGCCATATCTCATCTTCTTTATGCTGATGACTCTCTTCTTTTCACAGAGGCATCTACTGAAGGATTTGCTATTGTTAAAAAGGTTATCAAGGAATACTGCGACCTCTCAGGCCAGGTTATAAATACCCAGAAATCCAGTATCATTTTCAGCCTAAATGTTCCCCATTCTGAGAAGCTTCGATTATCAAGACTAATTGACATCCCATTTGCTGAGAGACTGGGAAAATATCTGGGTACTTGGGTGGATCCTGGTAGGAACAAATCAATCGTCTACCAACAGGTTCTCAATGCTATTGACTCTAGAACGGCTTCATGGAAATCTAACCTTCTATCTCAAGCAAGTCGTCTTACTCTTCTCAAATCAGTCTTGGCTGCAGTCAATATCCACATTTTGTCTTGTTTCAAACTCCTGGCGTATGTTTGTGAAATGATTGATAGCAAATGTCTTGACTTCTTTTGGGGCATGTATGATACATAAAAAAGAATGCATTTATCTAGCAGGAATCATCTTTTCCTTCCGCTCAATCAAGGTGGGTTAGGTCTTAGACCCATGGAGTTAGTCAACAAATCACTCTTAGTAAAACAGGTTTGGAGGGTTATTTTAACTGATCAATCTTCCATTCTTGCGACTACTCTGGGAAGGAAGTACATTGACTGGTCCAAAGATCAATGGTTAAGGAAGCCATATAATACTTCTTAGCTATGGAATGATATCTTCAAGTGTAGTTCTTTTATTACCAATAACCTTCAATGGCAAGTTGGTAGTGGCTCATCTATACCTATCAACCACCCTTTGTGATGGCCTGTGCAAGGCTCTGTTGGAGAATTATCTAGGCCTCAAATGGTTTCTGACTTGCTTAAGCACTACTCTTCTTCCTGGAACTATGTTCGTTGGAACATTCCTTTAGTTAGAAGTTTGTATCCTGGTACCTTGGCTAATAGTATCTTATCTATTCCAGTCTCACTTGTTGGTGGTCTGGACTCTCTTATATGGACCGAAAGCTCGTCAGGCGTCTATTCGACCAAAGCAGGTTATGCTTGTCTTTTCAATGAAAGGTTCCCGAATCAGCCAGCTAATGATCCATTTTGGAAATTCCACTGGTCTATTTCTCTACCTCAGAAGCAGTTGCTGTTTATTTGGAAGCTCCTTGACCAGGCCATTCCATCGAATGATGTTTTGAGGGATCATCATCTTATGACTGGTAATTCATGTCATTTTGGATGCTTAGAAGAAGAGTCAATCCATCACTTGTTTTTCTCTTGTCCCGTTGTTAAAGCCGCTTGGTATGAACTCTTCCCTTTTAACCTGCATTTGCACCTTCAAACCAATGACTTGCTTTCTTGGTTGAAATCAACTCTTCTCTCTCTCAAGGACAATGAGGAACTCTTGAAAGGTATTATTACTCTTTTGAATGTGATTTGGAGGAGAAGAAATTTGTCTGCTCATGGAGGGAGATTTCCTATTCCTCAAGGTATCATTAGAGATTGTACTTCTACTCTCTCTTTCTCACTTTTGGCTATGAGACCTCAGGATTCACTTTCGCCATCGCTAACTCCTAGTCAGCAAGATATTGATATCTCCTCTCAATGGCATGTTTTGGTGAAAAAGTGGAAATTGAACCGACAATCTTATTGCCGGATAATGATTTGTCTGAATGGGTCCCTCGTTCAAGGCTTCACATGGCAACGCTCCTTTATTCCTGGTCATCTATTTGTGTTGGGATGTTTACGTTTTGCTTTAAACTAGATTTATCATTCACAGTTTCCAAAGCAAAGTCTTACTGTATGGAATGTTGGACGACACTCTATTGATTTCTCCAGTTGGGCCCCATCAATGAAGCATGTTAGAATCTTAAGTTTTGATGAAGACTAAAATATAAAAGAATAGACCAAGTACTTAGAGAGCAATAGGTTAACATAGGATCCCAAGTAAGAGTGCAACCGGATGTGGATTTACTTCCGGATAGACTAGGACTCGCTCACACGGATAAATGTTTCATCCCCCAGCGGCAGCGAGTAACTCACTAGGGAAATAACTTAGTCCATGAACATTAGGCACACAAAACCTTAAGACTAAGCTATGATTTAACCGGAAGTGAAATTGCTTCCTGTTAGATTTTGACTGGCGCAGGCTGATAGAATAGAATAACCCCAAGCGTCAGTGAATTAGCCTCGTCAAGTGAAATTGCTTCCTGTTAGATTTTGACTGGCGCAGGCTGATAGAATAGAATAACCCCAAGCGTCAGTGAATTAGCCTCGTCAAGTGAAATTGCTTCCTGATAGATTTAGACTGGCACAGGCTGATAGAAGAGATATAACCCTAAGCGTCAGTGAGTTCACCACGTCAAGTAAAAGTGCTTCCAATAGCTCAGTGACTAGCGCTGACCGTTGGAACAATACACTGAGCGAGAGTAAGTGATAGTGAGCTAGATCCTTCATCAAGTGAAATTACTTCCGGATGTAGAAGTGCTTCCGGATACACCTTAGACTTAGGGAACACCCACTGCATGTGACTATGTGCTTATATTGCTAAACTAACGTTCAAGTGCAGCACACTAAGTAAGGTTGCTTCCGGATGAGAAGTTGCTTCCGCAAGCGATCAGAATGTCAGAACGTTCAGAAATGCAGTGTCAGAATGCTTTTGTCAGAGCAGAGGTGTCAGGACTACTTTCCAGAGATAAAAGCAAGTCAACCCTGCTAAGCATTAATGAAGATGTACCTCTCAACGGTAACATGGGATTAACGGCTATATTCAAACGGACATATTCAACCTGCCGCCCAAGCCTTTGAAGTCGAGTATAAAAGGAACATCTGCATTCAGAAGAAGATGAGAGAAGAGAGCCTATTGTCTGAAACATTGTATTCTACATCTTCTTATCTTCTACTCTCAGATCTAGATTTGTAACATTATTAGAGAGTAATTCATTTGTACTTAAGTGAGTAACATCATCTACTCTTAGAGAGAGTCATTTGTACTTAAGTGTTTATCACAATCAGTTCATAGAGTGAACATATAACCAAATCCTCTAATTAAGAGAGGCTGTTCTAAAGCTTGTGCTTGAAGAACAGAATTGTTATCTTACAATTGTAAGGGGGAGCATTTAGAGGTTTTCTAAATCTCCATAGGTTGCAAGTTAGCCCGCAAAACTTGTGGTTGTAAGGTTGCAGGTGATCCCGTTGTAAAACCTGTGGTTGTAAAGGTTTGCAGGTGAGCCCGTTGTAAAACCTGTGGGTTGTTAGGTGAACCCGTGTTCGTAAAACCTAAAGTGTAAAGGCTTTCTTGTGCCTGGTTTAAACAAGAAGTTTAGTGAATTAAAATCTCAGGTGGAGCCTGGGGACTGGATGTAGGTCTGGAAGTGACCGAACCAGGATAAATTTATGTGTGCTTATTCTGATTGTTTAACTTACACATCAAGCACCACAGCACTAGAAACTTACTTGTGCTTGGGGTGATACATAGTCATTTTCATCAAGCACAAGCAATCGGGTTTTCAAAAGAAAAACACAATTTTTATAAGTTTTATTCTGCCACCCAATTCACCCCCCCCCTCTTGGGTGACAGCCACGCATTTCATTTGGTATCAGAGCAAGGTCACTTGTTTAAAGGATCCAACGATCTCAAGTGCAAAGACCTAGGCTGACTTGGGTTACAAAATGTGTTTTGAAGGTTTTGATCATACTATCCCACCCGTGTTAGAAAATACTGATTTTTACTTATGGAAGGGAAGGATGAGAAGTTTTATACTATCCACGGATTTCAAAATGTGGGATGTCTTTGAAAAGGACTCTGATTTCAAACCAAAAGTAAATTGGACTGAAGAGGAGAAAAATTTATTTTACTTAAACCTTAGAGCAATGCAAATTTTGTACAAAAGTTTATCTGAAAATGATTTCCAGAAAATTAAACATTGCTCTAGGGCTAGAGATATTTGGAACACTCTTGACACTATGTATGCTTCTAATCAGTTTCTTGAAGTTAAGGCTGTCCAAAGCTCATTATGTGCTCCCTGTGAATCTACCTTTGATGAGCTACTGGATGGTGATATAGAGGAAGCTAGCATCAGTGAAGAAAGTGTCAATCTGTGCCTAGAAGATTCAGAAACTGAAGAAAATAAGGTACCTGAACTTGAACCTTCTGAATTGCAAGACATTTATGATGAGTTACATATTGAATTCTGTAAACTTGCAAAAGAAGTTCTAGGCTTGAGAAAAAGGAATAGGGAACTTGAGGAACTTATTCTTTCTTCTACAACCAAGGAGTCCAAAGTTCCATTCTTAAAAGAAGAGTTTTCAAAAGACCCTGAGATTTCAAAAGTTAACAAACATAGTGTCTTTGAAAAGAAAACTGACCAACACAATAATGACAGGAAATCACATTCTGAACATCATCCCATTATCTGTCATTATTGTGGTAGAACAGGTCATATTTCTCACACATGTAGTCTTAAGAAAAATTTACATGTGAGAAATAAATTTGTATGGATCCCTAAAGGACAAGTAAGGTCCAGTGCTGACCATGTAGGACCCAAGTACAAATGGGTACCAAAACTCCCTTCCAGTGCCTTACTTGTGCAGGAAAGATCAAGAGTTCCTCTTGTCCCAAAGAAGAGAACTCGTGGTGATGTCACTGCTGCAACCACCTGGTATAATCATAAGAAGCAGTGCGCTACCATATGGAACAAAGACTTTGTCTCAGGGATAAGCTATCACAGAGTTCCATTCAACTATCCTGAGAAGAACAAGAGAGAGAGGATGTCTCAACCAACATGGAGAAAGCCTATGAATCCTGTCTCTCCTAAGAAAGTGCTTCAGGCCAAAGATAAGTATAGAAGATCCCCTTGGGTAAGCAAGGGATCACTTAAGGTTGAAGCATGCAATAGTAAAATCTCCTATGCAAATGTTAGATGGACTTATTGAGATTTTACATCAAGCATCATGTATATGAACATTATATGCCTTATAAGAGCTTATCACAATGTTCATAGTCTACATGCTATCTATGACTATCATTATCAAACCGTGTATAACCATGTGCATATAGTCATAGTTGATTCGCAATGCCATATTCATAGTGAATAATTCTTAGGTGCATGAGAATTACATACTTCTTACAAACTGACCAGTCAGATCCAAGTCTGGAGACTGAAAAATGGGAAAAAGAAATCATTTGGTATTTTGTAGGAAAGAAGATCCAAGGGAACAACAATATTCAAGATCATATCTGAGCAATATGTCAAGTCTGAATGAGTTGTTGTTCATATTGGGCTCCGAGTGCTACTGCTCCTGAAATTGAAAAGATCAAACACCACATGCCAAGATCAAACAAGCTACTACTTGACGCAAATGTAGCTTTGATTATGAAAGCTTGATCGATGTGGATGCACAAGAGAGAATTTCAACAAGTATGCTCGTTATTAAGATGAGAAGAAATGGCTGTTCTGAACGTGATCTTGAGGAAATCTCGCCAATCTTATATGAGCATTTCTATCCCTTACTCCTATTGTAGATTTTAATAGAAAGTTTCTCTTGTCGGACAACCTTAAGAAGTCTTAAGAATTGCTTTGAATCAATCTATACTTAATTATTAAAACCTGCCAACTGTGCTAACTTAGGCATCGAAGTGCCAACCTTAAGTTTTGCAGGTCCCTCAATGTTAAATCTTAAGTGAGTCCAACCGGGAGCAAAGCCACTTCCGGATACTCTTTTGCTGGCGCTGGATGATCCCTCAGGACAACCCAGAGCACCTGTATTACCGGAAGCAAAACCACTTCCGGATGATTATTTGCTGGGACTAAGTATTGAAATAAAGCAAGCCAGAGCGCCAGTGCCAAACAAAGGGACACATCACTTCAGAAAACGTTTCAACTTCCTCTATGAAACGTTGTGCCTTCTCTGACTAATTGAAGCAACACGTGTCATCAGGTGTGTCGTTCCAACTTAAAATCTTACGTTACCCAATGTGTGACAATTTGAAAGAAGATGCCCATTTTATCCTCAGAAGTTTTATCTATAAATAGATGTCATTTTTCACTTTCATCTTTTACTGCATCTTTTTCACTCGCATCACTTTCTCTGAAAAGTCTCTTCATCTTCTCCATCGTGTTCTTCATTTTTTTCTCGCATTTCATCCCTTTTTACCACAACATTCATACAAAAATGGCCGGATCTCATGAATCCAACCCAGTTACCCAGAAAACCTCTTCATCCAAGAAACACAAGTCGAAATCTGGGAAATCAAGTCACAAGCACTCTGGTAAATCTGGGCATCATGAAGAACATCGCGATGAACATCATGAACACCGTGAAGTTTCTGGGCAACCACTGGGACAGGATGAGAATATTCAGGATCAGCCTAAAACTTCTGGTAGAGTGGAAGAACAGTCAGCGGTTTCTGAGCAAGAGAGGGAAGCCCTGAGAAAAGGGAAGAAGAAGAAGGTGCAATTTGCTGAAGAACCTTCTTCCAAGAGGCAGAGGGTTGAAGAAGATGATCCCACAGTATATAGAGATGGGGCATTGGAGAGTGTGGCCGCCAAATTTGAGACATCCACTCCCATCTTCAACCATGGCCTGTTCATCGATCTGGACAAGATTGATGAACTAGGGTTTCCCCATCTGCGCCCTTACTTGGAGAAGTATATGCCTTGGCTGGGCATCAACCAGGACTACAACGTCAACGTCCTGCGAGTCTTCTCCCAATCCCTCTCTGGCAGGGCTAAGTACAGGAAGGTGGATGGGAAAGAGCAAGTCCACAAACTCTCCTTCACTGCCACTGTAAGGGGAAGGACCTTCAGGTTCACGTGGAAGACGTTGAATGAAATAATGGGGATAACGGATGAAAGCATGAATGAGTGGCTATATCCAGAGGCGCACAAGTATAGCAAGGAGAATCTTGTGAAGCTATATGGCACCGATGGCAAAAAGGTGTCCAAAATGTCTGATTCATACAGACTGCTGTACTATGTTTACTCCCGGATGATGACTCACAAAGGGGGTAACTTCAATGAGTTCGCCAACGTTGACAACCCTTGGTTCCCCAGACTTCTCAACCAACAACCTATCAATCCCGGCCAGTTGATCTGCTTAGAGCTTCAGAGATGGTTGAACAATGACAAGTCTGACCATCCTCCCTATCCCACCATCATTGCCTTCCTCCTTGAGAAGCATCTAATCAAGGCCACATCTGTTGTGGAGGAAGAGAATGTGAAATGTAAGCCTGTGGGAGCAACAAATATTGAGAAGATGGGCATTAAGTACTTCAGGGCTCCTAAGCCCACTTGCTCAGGCTCACAAGCCAGTAGTGCTTCTGGCACTTCAGCCCCCTCTGCATCTGGAGCAGGGGATCAGGAAGTTGACTCGCATACTGGGCCAAGCCGTGCTGCAAGAGTGCCAGCCTCTGTTAGGGCCTTTGCTGAGGAAATAAAGGAAGAGCTTCTGTTTAGGCTGCCTGAATCCTTGGTGGGTCTTCTCCGTGCTGAGTGTGATGCTGGTTTCCAGCACCAACTGGAGCGGATCCAGCGGCTCGAGGACAGAGTGGGACAGCTCGAGAATCACCTTGCCAGGGTGGATGCCAAATTAGATCTCATCCTCCAACACCTACAAATTCCCCAACCATCTCAAGGTAATCTACCACCTCCTCCTCCTCCTCAAAACCCACCTCCTCCACCTAACACTCAACAACCTCAACCACCACCACAAAATGACCAGCAACCCCCACCATCACCAAACAATGACCACCAATCCCAACCTTCCCCTACCCATGACCAGCAAACCCAAGCCTCACCTCAACACTCTCCACACCAAACCCTAGACTCACCTCACCACTCTCCACGCCAATCCCCATTAAATTCTCCATCTCCACCTCCTTCACCCATTCTCTCACGCCCTGGCGCTCCTACACGCTCTCCACTCCGTCTCTCTAACCCTACCACATCTCAAACCCCCCATAGTTTTTGTCTCTCGAGATAACCCAGATGAAATTTATTACCTCCGGGACCAATCCCCCATCAAGTGGAAGGAACCACAACCTGATATCTACTACTCCACCTACCCCTATGATGGCCTCTTTACCCACCCTACCTTCTTCGAAAGGAACTCCATTCTCTTTCCCAACCCTCCTCAAACTCCAGAACACCCATCTTCTCCCACATCCTCTACCTCTACCCTCTCACCCTCCCCTCCTAAGAGATTTGGCCCTGAGCCACCTCCATTCTCCTCCTCATCCACTTCATCCCTGGCACTCACCCTTGTTGATGATGACAAAAGGGGGAGAAATGTTATGTCTACTCTTCGCCTAAGTATGGCCACAAGGGATGTTCTCAGCCAGCCATCACTCTGGATTGATGAAGACATCACGGCCGCCTTGCGTCGTGCATTTGAGTCCCAGAGACTGGGTGGTGCTGAGAGCCTTATAAGAGGAGAGGCCATCCGGTTCATGCAGCAGAAGAAAGCGGCTGAGCAAGGACCACAATGGGATATGGTTGTGTATGGGCAGAATGATCAATCCTCACAACCTGAGTCATCATCAGAGCCTCCTCCAACTAAAACAAGTAGAGAAATTGTTGAGGAGATCATGATGAAGTGGGGACTCAAGAGACCCAACCATCCTCCCATAGTGATAGCCAAGCCTGTTCCTGCATCCTCTGGGCAAGAGTCTGAGATCCCTTCATCTGAGCAATCTTCTAATCCTCCTTCCTCATCTGAGCCAGTGGTCAGAATCAGTGAGCCTAGAAAGAAGGTCGTTGCTAGGAGACGTGCCAGAAAGATAATTGCCTCCACTGAATCTGATGAGTCTGAGGAAGAGACTCCATCTGACCTACCTGAGCAAGGAACTTCATCTGCCCAGGTTGAGCAAGAAAATCCAGTGGTTCAAGCGGTTCCAATTCTGAAGGAAGTCAAATTGGAAATTGAAGACATGACTCCTGAGGAATTTGAGAAGTTTGGATTCACAGACAAGCTATCCTTTGGTCAGATGGCGTGCCTCGATGCTGATAGAGCTAGTGCCATGCCCACTCCTCCAATTAGCAAGAGCAAAGGGAAGAGTAAGGGGAAAGGGAAAAGGAAAGCCCAGGAAGTTGAGGAGGATCCCAACTTCCCTGTATGGAACGTGAAAATCCGGGCTGTCCACTATCCCAATGGAGAGGTCCTCTACTTCGACGATGCTACTGGGTTCCCTGGGTATGAAGAAGTGGAGAACCTGAAAAGGGCATTCGAGGAGTCTATTGAATCAGAGAGGCTCAGAAGGGAAAGAGATGAAGAAGAGCTTCAGGAGATCATTGCCCAGATAAACCAGAGTGAGCGTGAGGCCGAGTTAGCCCAACTACAAAAAGAAAATGAAGAGAGACAAAAGGAGAGGGAGAGGAAAAAGAAACACAAACCCTGAACCCCCAATCCAAACATTTTCTTTAACTTAGAAATTTTTCCTTCTTGTTTTGTTTTCATACATACTTTCATAATTGCTTGATGTTATTTACTCGTATATGCCTTTTACTTGCAAATGTTATTTGACTGTATACTCTGACTTGTAACTTCTGCTTATCAATAATATCTGTCTAAGTTAATTGTTCTTATCTATTGCTCCTATTCTTTTGCTAATCCTTTCTTATAAACTTAATCGATAAAACTACGTTTGTCATCATCAAAAAGGGGGAGAATGTTAGAATCTTAAGTTTTGATGAAGACTAAAATATAAAAGAATAGACCAAGTACTTAGAGAGCAATAGGTTAACATAGGATCCCAAGTAAGAGTGCAACCGGATGTGGATTTACTTCCGGATAGACTAGGACTCGCTCACACGGATAAATGTTTCATCCCCCAGCGGCAGCGAGTAACTCACTAGGGAAATAACTTAGTCCATGAACATTAGGCACACAAAACCTTAAGACTAAGCTATGATTTAACCGGAAGTGAAATTGCTTCCTGTTAGATTTTGACTGGCGCAGGCTGATAGAATAGAATAACCCCAAGCGTCAGTGAATTAGCCTCATCAAGTGAAATTGCTTCCTGTTAGATTTTGACTGGCGCAGGCTGATAGAATAGAATAACCCCAAGCGTCAGTGAATTAGCCTCGTCAAGTGAAATTGCTTCCTGATAGATTTAGACTGGCACAGGCTAATAGAAGAGATATAACCCTAAGCGTCAGTGAGTTCACCACGTCAAGTAAAAGTGCTTCCAATAGCTCAGTGACTAGCGCTGACCGTTGGAACAATACACTGAGCGAGAGTAAGTGATAGTGAGCTAGATCCTTCATCAAGTGAAATTACTTCCGGATGTAGAAGTGCTTCCGGATACACCTTAGACTTAGGGAACACCCACTGCATGTGACTATGTGCTTATATTGCTAAACTAACGTTCAAGTGCAGCACACTAAGTAAGGTTGCTTCCGGATGAGAAGTTGCTTCCGCAAGCGATCAGAATGTCAGAACGTTCAGAAATGCAGTGTCAGAATGCTTTTGTCAGAGCAGAGGTGTCAGGACTACTTTCCAGAGATAAAAGCAAGTCAACCCTGCTAAGCATTAATGAAGATGTACCTCTCAACGGTAACATGGGATTAACGGCTATATTCAAACGGACATATTCAACCTGCCGCCCAAGCCTTTGAAGTCGAGTATAAAAGGAACATCTGCATTCAGAAGAAGATGAGAGAAGAGAGCCTATTGTCTGAAACATTGTATTCTACATCTTCTTATCTTCTACTCTCAGATCTAGATTTGTAACATTATTAGAGAGTAATTCATTTGTACTTAAGTGAGTAACATCATCTACTCTTAGAGAGAGTCATTTGTACTTAATTGTTTATCACAATCAGTTCATAGAGTCAACATATAACCAAATCCTCTAATTAAGAGAGGCTGTTCTAAAGCTTGTGCTTGAAGAACAGAATTGTTATCTTACAATTGTAAGGGGGAGCATTTAGAGGTTTTCTAAATCTCCATAGGTTGCAAGTTAGTCCGCAAAACTTGTGGTTGTAAGGTTGCAGGTGATCCCGTTGTAAAACCTGTGGTTGTAAAGGTTTGCAGGTGAGCCCGTTGTAAAACCTGTGGGTTGTTAGGTGAACCCGTGTTCGTAAAACCTAAAGTGTAAAGGCTTTCTTGTGCCTGGTTTAAACAAGAAGTTTAGTGGATTAAAATCTCAGGTGGAGCCTGGGGACTGGATGTAGGTCTGGAAGTGACCGAACCAGGATAAATTTATGTGTGCTTATTCTGATTGTTTAACTTACACATCAAGCACCACACCACTAGAAACTTACTTGTGCTTGGGGTGATACATAGTCATTTTCATCAAGCACAAGCAATCGGGTTTTCAAAAGAAAAACACAATTTTTATAAGTTTTATTCTGCCACCCAATTCACCCCCCCTCTTGGGTGACAACCACGCATTTCCACAGTTGCTACTGATATTGCATTGCTGATAAGGCCTTTCTCATTTATTTCCATTTACTTGCTTCCTTCTCATATGTGTTATGTTTTTAACTTTCCTTTTAGAGATATTATTAGAACTATGTAATTCTCTTGCTAATTAATATCATTTTGCCTTTTTATAAAAAAAAAGAGATATTTTTAAAACGAATTTTCTAACTCCGTCAAATGCTCTAGAGACTAGAATATTTCAAAGCAAAATGAAATGTTTATAATCCTCTTTATTTTTCAAAGCTTATTTATTCTACTTCTAAACTTATAATCTAGTTACATGTGACATATGTTATAATTTAGTGGTCTAATTTGTTTCCTTAACTTAAAGAAAAAGTTAAATGAGCCTTATATTCAAAAACAGAATGCGTATCTCACTCAAGTTACTTTTTGTGGCGAGATTAAAAGAACTAAATAAATAATTTAATCATCATATAGGTTATACATTATTAGTTTATATGTTAGCTCATGAGTTAAGTACATTAGTTTGGAAATGAAAAATCAATTTATAAATAACTCATTTATTTTTTTTTAGGATTTCAAAAAAAGTCATTTAAGTTTTTTATTTGAAAGAAAATAATGAGATCATAAAAATTTGTTTCAAGATAAAAATCAGCTATAGGCCTATTGAAATGCGTGGCTGTCACCCAAGAGGGGGGGGGTGAATTGGGTGGTAGAATAAATCTTAAAACTTTCTTCCTTTTTAAAGTTATACTCCTTGTGCTTGATGATAGTGACGATAGATCATGTCAAGCACAAGTGAATATGTAGTGGTGTGGTGCTTGGTGTGAGTTTTAAATAAGCAAAATATGCACAAGCAAATTTATCCTGGTTCGGTCACCCAGACCTACATCCAGTCCCCAGGCTCCACCTGAGATTTCCAATCCACTATTCTTGTTTAAACCGGGCACAAGAGAAGCCTTTACACTTTAGGTTTTATGAGCACGGGTTCACCTAACAACCCACAGGTTTTACAACGGGTTCACCTGCAAACCTTTACAACCACAAGTTTTGCGGGCTAACTTGCAACCTATGGAGATTTAGACAAACTCTAAATGCTCCCCCTTACAAATGTAAGATAACAATTATGTTCACTCTATGAACTGATTATGATAAACACTTAAGCTCAAATGACTCTCTCTAAGAGTAGATGATGTTACTCACTTAAGTACAATAGACTCACTCTCTAATGATATTACAAATCTAAATCTGAGAGTAGTAGAAGATGTGAAGAACGAAGAATATGATATATCAGATAATATGCTCAGTTCTCTCTCTTCTTTTGATTGTAGATGTTCCTTTTTATACTCGGCTTCAAAGCTTGGGCGGCAGGTTGAATATGTCCGTTTGAATATAGCCGTTAATCCCATGTTACCGTTGAGAAGTACATCTTCATTAATGCTTAGCAGGGTTGACTTGCTTTATCTCTGAAAAGTAGTCCTGACACCTCTGCTCTGACATAAGCATTCTGACACTGCAACATCTGACATTCTGATTGCTTGCGGAAGCAGATTCTCATCCTGAAGCAATTCTACTGAGTGTGCTGCACTGAGTGTTAGTTTATCAATATGAACATATAGTCACATGCAGTGGGAGTGTTCTTTGCCTAAGTGGTAAGTTCCTTATATCAGGAAGTACTCTTTCATCCGGAAGCAAATTCACTGGATGAAGGATTACTTACTCTCTCTCAGTGTTAAGTCATCTCAACAGCCAGCGCTAGTCACTAAGCTATCGGAAGCACTTCTACTGGATGTTGCTTATATTCACTGACGCTTAGTGTTATCGTGTTCTATCAGTCTGCGCTAGTGAAAGTTTATCAGGAAGTGATTCTACTTGACGAGGCTTATTCACTGACGCTTGGGGTTATATCTCTTCTATGAGCCAGCGCCAGTAGAAATCTATCAGGAAGCAAATTCACTCGTCGATGCTTATACACTGACGCTTAGGGTTATATCTCTTCTATCAGCCAGCGTCAGTAGAAATCTATCAGGAAGCAAATTCACTTCCTGTTGACTCTTAGCTTAGTCTAAAGATTTTGTTTATCTATTTCTCATGGACTAAGTTACTTCCTTAGTGAATTACTTGCTCTCGCTGGGGGATGAACTATTTGTCAGCGAGCGCCAGTCCTAGTCTATCCGGAAGTAAGTTCTCATCCGGTTGCACTTCAACTTAGGGTTCTAGGTTTTCCTATTACTTTCTAAGTTCTTTCATATTTTAGTCTTCATCAAAACTTAAGATTCTAACATTCTCCCCCTTTTTGATGATGACAAACCTAGTTCTATCAATTAAGTTCCTAAGGAAGGATTAGCAGGAAAATAAGAGCAATAGATAAGAACAAGTAACTTAGACAAATATCCTTGATAAACAGAAGTTACAAGTCAGAGTTATATAATCAAATAACATATACAAGCAGGAATGTAAATAAATTTCACTAAGTATGAATGAAAATATGTATGAAAATCAAAAAAGGAAAGTTTGGATTTGGGGTTCAGGGTTGATGTTTCTTTTTCTTTTTCTTCTCCTGTTGTCTATCCTCACTCTCTCTCTGAAGCTTAGCTAACTCAGCCTCATGAACATTCTTGTCAATCTGGGCAATTATCCGCTGAAGCTCTTCTTCATCCCTCTGCCTTCTGAGTCTCTCTGACTCAATGGACTCATCAAATGCCCTCTTCATGTTCACCACCTCTTCATACCCAGGGAACCCTGTGGCATCATCGAAGGGGATGACAACACCATCAGGATAGTGGACAGCCCGGATCTTTACATTCCACACAGGGAAGTTGGGGTCATCCTCAACTTCCTGGGCTTTCCTCTTCCCTTTTCTTTTGCTCTTTCCTTTGCTCTTGGGTACTGGCTGAGAAGAATTGGCTTTTGCTCTCTCGGCATCCAGACAACCCATTTGATCAAAAGTAATCTTGTCTGTGAATCCATATCTTTCAAATTCCTCAGGAGTCATATCTTCTATCTCTAATTTGATCTCCCTCAGAATAGGAACAGCTTGTACTACTGGAGCCTCTTGTTCAACACGCACAGACGAAGATTCTTGTTCAGGCTGACCAGAGGGAGTCTCTTCTTCCTCACTCTCAGATTCAGTGGAGGCAATAATGTGCTTGGCGCGTTTTCTAGCAACGGCCTTTTTCCTAGAATCACTGAACTGGACTGTTGGCTCAGATGAGGGAGGAGTGGCAGATGTTTGCTCAGCTCGAGGAGGAGGAGCAGAAGTTGTTCCAAAAGTAGAAGGAACTGGCTTGGCTATCACAATTGGGGGATGAATGGTCCTCTTCAGCCCATACTTCATCATTATCTCCTCTAATATATTCTTGCTTGGCTCAGTGGGAGGAGGTTCTGAGGATGAAGACTCTGGCTGTGACGGATGTTCATTCTGCTCAACCACAACCATTTCCAACTGTGATCCTTGCTCAGCCATTCTTTGTCGTTGCATGAACTGGATAGCTTCTGCCCTTAAAAAGCTCTCAGCACCACCCAGCCTTTGGGATTCCATGGCACGATGAAGGGCAGCCGCGATGTCCTCATCAATCCAGAGTGAAGGCTGGCTGAGAACATCTCTTGTGGCCATACTGAGGCGAAGAGTAGACATAACATTTCTCCCCCTTTTGTCATCATCAACAAGGGTGAGTGCCAGGGATGGAGTGGAAGATGAGGAGGATGGAGGTGGCTCAGGGCCAAATTTCTTAGGAGGGGAGGGTGAGAGGGTAGAGGTAGAGGATGTGGGTGAAGATAGGTGTTCTGGGGTTTTAGGAGGATTGGGGAACCAACCGGGGCGGACAAAGAGACCCTCATAAGGATGAGTGGAGGAGTACTCTTGGTAGTTGGAGACTGGGGTAAATGGTAAATGGTCATCCGTGAGTGGTTGAAGGCGGGGATACTCGTTGTATGGTTGGCTGAGGGGGTGAATGGCTGTGTCAGATCCTATGGGTCTAGGGCTTGGATGGGTAGGGTTGGAGAAGCGGAGTGGAGAGCGTGTAGGAGCGCCAGGTCGTGAGAGAATGGGTGAGGATGAGGATGAGGAAGGTGAGGAGTTGCTCGGGGATTGGCTAGATGAGTGTTGAGGGGATTCTTGATTTTGGTGGTCATGGGTAGGTGAAGGTTGAGAGTAGCTATCATGGGTTGGGGAAGGTTGGGATTGATGGTCTGTGGTTGGTGATGGTGGGGGTTGTTGGTCATTTTGTGGCGGTGGCTGTGGTTGTTGAGTGTTAGGTGGGGGAGGAGGTAGTTGAATATGGTCAGAGGGAGGAGGAGGAGGATTTTGGGGAGGAGGAGGAGGAGGTGGTAGGTTACCTTGTTGTGGTTGGGGAATTTGTAGGTGTTGGAGGATGAGATCCAATTTGGCATCCACCCTGTCAAGTTGATGTTCTACTTGGCCAACTCTATCCTCTAGCCGCTGGATCCGCCCCCCTTGGTGCTGGAATCCATCATCACAATCAAACCTTAGAGGGGTCACCAATGACTCAGTCATTAGAAGGAGAAGCTCATCCTTCATCTCTTGAGCGAATGCCTTCACAAACGCTGGCACTCTTGCAGCTCGACTTGGCTCAACATGGGAATCAACTTCCTGGTCTCCTGCACCAGATGTAGAAGGGACAGAAGTCCCAGAGGCAGAAGCACTACTAGCACGGGAGCCTGAGCGAGTGGGATTGGCAGGCTTCACATACTTGATGCCCATCCTTGCAATATTGGTTGCACCAAAGGGCTTACACTGTACATTCTCTTCCTCCACAGCAGATGTGGCCTTGATCAGATGCTTCTCAAGGAGGAAGGCAATGATGGTGGGGTAGGGCAGATGGCCAGATTTGTCATTGATCAGCCACCTCTGAAGCTCGAGGCAGATCAACTGGCCAGGATTGATGGGCAGCTGTTTGAGGAGTCTTGGAAACCAGGGATTGTCCACATTTGCAAACTCATTGAAATTTCCCCCTTTATGAGTCATCATCCGAGAGTACACGTAGTATAGCAGTCTGTTGGAGTCAGACATTTTGGACACCTTCTTCCCACTGGTGCCATATAGCTTCTCAAGCTCTTCTTTGCTGTACTTGTGTGCCTCTGGATACATCCACTCGTTCATGCTCTCATCAGTTATCCCCATCATTTCATTCAGCGTCTGCCATGAGAACCTGATGGATCTCCCCCTTACTGTGGCGGTGAATGAGAGCTTGTGGATCTGTTCTTTACCATCAACCTTTCTGAATTTTGCCCTGCCCGTGAGAGTTTGACAGAACACTCGCAGGACGTGGACATTATAGTTCTGGTTGATGCTCAGCCATGGCATATATCGCTCGAGGAAGGGGCGCAAGTGTGGGAACCCTAGATCATCAATTCTGTCTAGATCCAGGTACAGCCCATGGTTGAATACAGGGGTGGAAGTCTCAAATTTGGCGGCCACTGGCTCTAATGGCCCTTCGTTATACACTGAGGGATCATCTTCCTCAACCCTCTGTCTCTTGGAAGAAGGTTCCTCAGCAAATTGAACCTTCTTCTTCTTGCCTTTTCTCTGGGCTTCCCTTTCTTGTTCAGAAGCCACAACCTGTTCAGCCACTCTCCCAGAGGTTTCAGGCTGACCCTGAATGTTCTCATGTTGTCCTGGTGTTTCCCCAGAAATTTCACGATGGTGTTCATCACTTTGTCCAGATCTTCGAGAATGTTCATGATGCTTTTTCCCAGATTTGGATTTGTGTTTCTTGGATGACGAATGTTTTGACTTATCTTTCTTGGTAACAGGGATGGATTCATGAGATCCGGCCATTTTTGTGTGGGGTTTAAATGAATGTGAAGAAAAATATGAAGAAGATGAAGAACACAGATGAAGAGTATGAATGTATGCAGAGAGAATATGTGGGTAAAAATTTTCAAGTGAAAAGTGAAAGTGAAAAAATGGCGTCTATTTATAGGCAACAACAATGGAGGGCAAAAAGGTCATGTCGCTTCATATTTTCACACATTTGGTAACGTAAAAATTTAAGTTGGAACGACACACCAGATGACACTTGTCGCTTCATGATGGCAGAGAAGGCATATCGTTTCTGTGGAGAGTTGAAACGTTTCTGAAGTGACGTGTCCTTTGGTTCAGGCACTGGCGCTCACGCTCACTTTGATTTAACACTCAGCGCCAGTAAAAGGTCATCCGGAAGTAGCTTTGCTCGCTGTTAGACAAGTGCTCTTGGTTGCCTTGAGCAATCATCCAGCGTCAGTGGATGATCATCCGGAAGTGGTTTTGCTCTCTGTTGGATAAGTGCTCTCTTAAGATTTAACATTGTGGGGAACCTGCAAAACTAAGGATTGACACTTCGGTGCCTAAGTTAGTACAGTTAGCAGGTCTTAGCAATTAAGCACAGATGTTTAAACTTCATTTGAGTTGTATCAACTCCATGCCACACATCTGCTCTCAGCCCATTAAATTTGCTTTGCCTTTTTGTACTTCCTCACTGCTTCAGTATTAGTGTCAGGAGAAGAAGCAACAACGTTGAGTTATTTTTCTTCTCCATTATCATCCTTGTCGTTGAGGACCAAAAGGAGTTTCAAGAGAGAAATCTTCCATTGAATGACTCAGCATCATTTGAATTGTGATGAATGTCAATTCTCTTTTTTCCCTCCTTGTTGCTTTCAGTCTTCTTTCCTACAATATATCAAATAGTCCCTTTTTCTCTTTTCAGTATCCAGACTTGGATCTGACTTGTCAGTTTATAGGAAATATATGATTCACATGTACCTAAAGATTATTCATTATGAATAGAGCATTGCAATTCAACTATGACTGTATGCACATGGTTATACATGGTTTCTGATAAAGATAGTCATAGGTTGTATGTAGAGTATGAACATTGTGTGGATTTTCTTATTAGCTCTATAATGTTCATGCTTATGATGCTTGTTGTAAAATCTCAATATGTCCATCTAACATTTGTGTAGGAGATTTTACTGTTGCATGCTTCAACCTTAAATGATTCCTTGCTTACCCAAGGAGATCTTTTATACTTATCCTTGGCCTGAAGCACTTTCTTAGGAGAGACAGGATTCGCAGGTTTTCTCCATGTGAGTTGAGACATCCTCTCTCTCTTGTCCTTCTCAGGATAGTTAAATGGAACTCTGTGATAGCTTATCCCTGAGACAAGGTCTTTGTTCCTTGTGGTAGCGCACTGCTTCTTATGATTGAACCAGGTAGTTGCAGCAGTGACATCACCACGAGTTCTCCTTTTTGGAACAAGAGGAACTCTTGATCTTTCCTGCACAAGTAAGGCACTAGAGGGGAGTTTTGGTACCCATTTGTACTTGGGTCCTACATGGTTAGCGCTGGACCTTATTTGTCCTTTGGGAATCCATATATATTTATTTCTCACAGATAGATTTCTCTTAAAATTGCATGTGTGAGAAATGTGACCAGTTCTACCACAATAATGACAGATAATGGGATGATGTTCAGAATCAGATTTCTTATCACTATTATGGTGGTCAGTTTTCTTTTCAAAGACTCTATGTTTATTAACTTTTGAAATCTCAGGGTCTTTTGAAAAATCTTCTTTTATGAGTGGGACTTTGGACTCCTTGGTTGTAGAAGAGGGAATAAGTTTCTCAAGTTCCCTATTCCTTTTTCTTAAGCCTAGAACTTCTTTTGCAAGTTTACAGAATTCATTATGTAGCTCATTATACATATCTTGCAATTCAGAAGTTTTAAGTTTAGGTACCTCATTTTCTTCAGCTTCTGAATCTTCTAGGCGGAGATCCACACTCTCTTTACTGATACTAGCTTCCACTACATCACCATCCAGTAGCTCATCAAAGGTGAATTCACAGGGAGCACATAGTGAGCTTTGGACATCCTTAACTTCAAGAAATTGGTTAGAAGCATATATAGTATCAAGAGTGTTCCAAATATCTATAGCCCTAGAGCAATGTTTAATTTTCTGGTAATCAATGTCAGATAAACTTTTATGCAAAATTTGCATTGCTCTAAGGTTTAAGTAAAATAAACTTTTCTCCTCTTCTGTCCAATTTACTTTTGGTTTGAAATCAGAGTCCTTTTCAAAGACATCCCACATTTTGAAATCCGTGGACAGTATAAAACTTTTCATCCTTCCCTTCCATATGTAAAAATCAGCATTTTCTAACACGGGTGGGATAGTATGGTCAAAACCTTCAAAACACATTTTGTAACCCAAGTCAGCCTAGGTCTTTGCACTTGAGATCGTTGGATACTTTAAACAAGTGACCTTGCTCTGATACCAAATGAAATGCGTGGCTGTCACCCAAGAGGGGGGGGGGGGTGAATTGGGTGGTAGAATAAATCTTAAAACTTTCTTCCTTTTTAAAGTTATACTCCTTGTGCTTGATGATAGTGACGATAGATCATGTCAAGCACAAGTGAGTATGTAGTGGTGTGGTGCTTGGTGTGAGTTTTAAATAAGCAAAATATGCACAAGCAAATTTATCCTGGTTCGGTCACCCAGACCTACATCCAGTCCCCAGGCTCCACCTGAGATTTCCAATCCACTATTCTTGTTTAAACCGGGCACAAGAGAAGCCTTTACACTTTAGGTTTTATGAGCACGGGTTCACCTAACAACCCACAGGTTTTACAACGGGTTCACCTGCAAACCTTTACAACCACAAGTTTTGCGGGCTAACTTGCAACCTATGGAGATTTAGACAAACTCTAAATGCTCCCCCTTACAAATGTAAGATAACAATTATGTTCACTCTATGAACTGATTGTGATAAACACTTAAGCTCAAATGACTCTCTCTAAGAGTAGATGATGTTACTCACTTAAGTACAATAGACTCACTCTCTAATGATATTACAAATCTAAATCTGAGAGTAGTAGAAGATGTGAAGAACGAAGAATATGATATATCAGATAATATGCTCAGTTCTCTCTCTTCTTTTGATTGTAGATGTTCCTTTTTATACTCGGCTTCAAAGCTTGGGCGGCAGGTTGAATATGTCCGTTTGAATATAGCCGTTAATCCCATGTTACCGTTGAGAAGTACATCTTCATTAATGCTTAGCAGGGTTGACTTGCTTTATCTCTGAAAAGTAGTCCTGACACCTCTGCTCTGACATAAGCATTCTGACACTGCAACATCTGACATTCTGATTGCTTGCGGAAGCAGATTCTCATCCTGAAGCAATTCTACTGAGTGTGCTGCACTGAGTGTTAGTTTATCAATATGAACATATAGTCACATGCAGTGGGAGTGTTCTTTGCCTAAGTGGTAAGTTCCTTATATCAGGAAGTACTCTTTCATCCGGAAGCAAATTCACTGGATGAAGGATTACTTACTCTCTCTCAGTGTTAAGTCATCTCAACAGCCAGCGCTAGTCACTAAGCTATCGGAAGCACTTCTACTGGATGTTGCTTATATTCACTGACGCTTAGTGTTATCGTGTTCTATCAGTCTGCGCTAGTGAAAGTTTATCAGGAAGTGATTCTACTTGACGAGGCTTATTCACTGACGCTTGGGGTTATATCTCTTCTATGAGCCAGCGCCAGTAGAAATCTATCAGGAAGCAAATTCACTCGTCGATGCTTATACACTGACGCTTAGGGTTATATCTCTTCTATCAGCCAGCGTCAGTAGAAATCTATCAGGAAGCAAATTCACTTCCTGTTGACTCTTAGCTTAGTCTAAAGATTTTGTTTATCTATTTCTCATGGACTAAGTTACTTCCTTAGTGAATTACTTGCTCTCGCTGGGGGATGAACTATTTGTCAGCGAGCGCCAGTCCTAGTCTATCCGGAAGTAAGTTCTCATCCGGTTGCACTTCAACTTAGGGTTCTAGGTTTTCCTATTACTTTCTAAGTTCTTTCATATTTTAGTCTTCATCAAAACTTAAGATTCTAACACCTATGGCATTAAGATTTACCATATTTAGCGTTTATCGTGTAAAAAGAACGCGAATAGATATCACTGACAAGACTTTACTCTAAGTGGAAGAGATTTGAGACCTTTAAAAATATAGGTTTAAGTTCATTATTTAGGGTGTGTATGAGCTATTAAAATACCACGGTTGGAAGGGGTCTCCTAATTGTTTAATTTGACGTCTGACAATACTCCTGAGATATTGGTCTCACACTGTTCATAGTCTTATCCTACATAAATCGAACACACATATATGATGACAAATAGAGCAAAACGGGTGCTTCCAGTTGTATGGTCAACTTTCACCATCATCAATATATAACATAAAACTCTTCCACCAAAATCACTGTTCATAAGCACTGTTCATGAACAGTGATTTTGGTGGAATATTATATATTTTTTTTTGCCTTTTTTTTAAAAAAAAAATTACTTTTTTTTTAAAAAAAATTTAGTTATTATATGATTTTTTCAACTGATATTTTAGTTAAAAAAATTTGTCGTATATTTTTTTAGTGCAAATTTGTTAAAAAAAAAGTTAAAAAAAATTATTTTGGTAACGTATTCTTTACTTTCTTGGGATAATTTATTTGGGTCACATATTTTTTTTTTGTCTAAATTTGCCTTAAAGATTTATATCTTTAGTGTTGCCATTATGATGATCTCTTTTACCTAATATATATCTGCAAATGTTTTATTGTGTCTTTTTTTTGACCTAATAAACCTTGGAACTTTAGTAAGACATAACTCAAATGAATAGGAAATCCAAAATGTTTAAAGGAGAAAACCAATAGCTTTCTTTGGCAAAAGGTCACATTGTAAATTTGCCTTAAAGATTTATATCTTTAGTCTCACCATTATGATGATCTTTTTGACCTAATATATATCTGCAAATGTTTTATTGTGTCTTTTTATTTGCCTATCTTTCCTTCATGAACAGAGATTTGGTGGAATATAATATATTATTTTTTTTGCTTTTTTAAAAAAAAAATTGCTTAAAATTAGTTATTATATGATTTTTTTCACCCGATATTTTAGTTAAAAAAATTTGTCATATATTTTTTAGTGCAAATTTGTTAAAAAAAAGTTAATAAAAATTTAAAAAAATTGTTCATGAGCAAATTTTTAGTGCAGTGATTGACATTCTTTATTACTATTGTATGTGATTGTTTTCTTGTGCGAATTTATTTTGGCTATGTATTCTTTACTTTCTTGGGCTAATTTATTTGGGTCACATATTCTTTTTGTCTGAATTTGCCTTAAAGATTTATATCTTTAGTGTTGTCATTATGATGATCTTTTTGACCTAATATATATCTGCAAATGTTTTATTGTGTCTTTTTATTTGCCTATTTATTTGGGCTACGTATTCTTTACTTTCTTGGGCTAATTTATTTGGGTCACATATTTTTTTTGTGAATTTGCCTTAAAAATAATATAGTATATTATTTTTTTTTCTTTTTTTTAATAAAATTAGTTATTATATGATTTTTTTCACACGATATTTTAGTTAAAAAAATTTGTTCCATGTAGATATAGAACACAAAAAGAAGAGTTGTTTCTTCACATAGGGAAGATGTGTTCAGTTAGATTTAATTTCGATTTTCATTATAACTTACAGAAAAATGGTCATTTGATAATGTAAACTAAAAGTTGTCATTGAAAT
Organism: Mimosa pudica; assembly: GCA_029929735.1. NCBI lineage: Eukaryota > Viridiplantae > Streptophyta > Magnoliopsida > Fabales > Fabaceae > Mimosa > Mimosa pudica. The sequence continues at coordinate 4,092,061 of JAKELP010000017.1, read as the reverse complement.
TTTCTTCTTTCTAAGGTTAAGGTTAAATAATAGTTTTTTTGGTTAATGCTAATTTTTAAACAAAACCGCGCGGAGCGCGGGACACCCCGTGCAACGCACGGGAGATACTGCTAGAGGGGGTATTTGCTTTGTTGGAAAGAAACTGTTAGTCTTATAGTTAGGTCTAAGTTGATAATATAAATTAAAACAGTAGTACTACGTGGTGGATGATAAATATATTTGTAATGAATATTCATAAGAGGAAGAGATTAAATTAAATTTCTAAGCCTAAACCCGCCAAGACGTTACGTTGCAACACCATGTGCAGGCCTAATGGATGCCAACAACTACTCCAAAGTAACTCACAAGGAATCCCTGTATATATCTCTCTCTTCAGATCTCACTCTTTTTCTATTAATAGAAATATATAGTCCTATTTTATTTAATCTTGCATGTGATATTGAAGTTGTGAACTTGCTGAACATGTATCAATATGGTTTTGAATTTATTTAGTCTACATTTCCCTCTTATCTTTGATATAAAACATATTTAAAGAGTTCAATATAGGCGGAGTTTCAATCTCATTTCTCAAATTCTTGTAAATTCATGTCACAAAAAATTTTTTTCTGCCCATTTTGCCTCCCTCCTACCAACCAGGCAAGTTTTAAAAATACTACCCCTTTCATTTTTAAATATATGAGATATATTTGTCTACTTTAATTGATTTTATGCTTTCTCTAAAGGATCCAGCCATCTTCACGTGAAGAAGCATCCATTTGGGAATTTGAGAAAATGTCAACAAGTACTAGAATTAGATCCATAGAATTAGATCCATTTGGGAATTAGCATCCATTTCTAAATATTTTTTCTATTACTAGAATTAGATTTATATTTAGAAATAGATCAACTCTCAAAATATATTAATATTCTTCATGTAAAATCCGTAGGGAGTTCTATTTACCCTTTTGGTTTCACTTTTTGGCAAACCAAATGTCCATTATGTCTCTAAGAACTTCTTTGAATTATAAGCTATATTGCAAAAGAAAACACAAAATTTGCTTTTTCAAGCACTAAATAAATAATGAGCACGGGAAAAATTTAAAAGCCTTGACAATATGTCATTAATTAGTTTAAAAGGCTACGTTAGAACAGTGCACTGAAAATTGTCTTGTAAACAAACATTACACACGATTCTGGTTAATTGCTATTGTCACTTGCAGACCCCCAAGTTCAACCAATAAAAGTTCCAATAAAATAACAACAAAATCACACAGTACCTATCCGGAAAAGCAGATAATAAGATCAAGTAGACCGGATTAGTGTTAAATTTGCCGTCATGATTTATTTTGGACTATGATGCGGAGATGGATTGTGGAAGCCAAGGAGCACAGAATATTACTATAAAATGAATGGATTCAGTTTTTATACAACCAAGCCACAAGGTAAATCTTCAGGCACATTATTTAAAGATAAGTTGTAAGCATACCAAAAACCTCAACTCACTCAATTCTTTATTGCCTATATAGAAGCATGGGGGTTACGTATTGCAAAAGAAAGCAAAAGAACTACAAAGGTCAACAAAGCTAGTAAACAGGGGAACACTTGAGCAGTAAGTCACCAAACAACAGGGGAGCTCAGATGAAGACTATCGACCCTGAAGCTTACTTTCTACCAGCTTCTTCCTTACCTTTGTTCCCATATATCAATCCTGTTTCCTGGCAAAGAAAAACATGCGTGAATTGAGTGAGCGTGGCAAAATTGAAGTGCGGGATGAAAAGCTAAAGATATAGGTGAGGCAACCTGAGGGTCAGGAATGGGTTTACGTTTCTCAACATAGCGATGAGGATCTGCAGCAGAAAGAGCAGCCTTCTCCTGAAAAGGTTGGATAGTAAATTAGCTGAAAATTAAAATGGAAAGGAAGAGGAGTGAGGGAAGAAGAGAAAGATAAACCTGTTGTTGACGTTGAAGATCACGTGAGGGCTTGACCCAAAGGAAGTAAGCAAGAGTTCCAGCAACAACCCAGGAAGCGAGGTTGGTTCCTCCTCGAACACTGCCCATTGAATTGCTAACAAAGGATCTCATAGTACCCAACGCTCTTCTCCAGTTACTTCCCATTGTGCTTTCGATTTTGATTTCTGATACTCAAACTGCTTTTCTAGCTATGGCTAGCATCACATCCAAAATCCTATATTTGATTATTGTTGGAGCAACACCACAAATTGCACCCCTGCTCCCACCTGCCCTAATATTGGCCCCAATGGCCTAGGCAAACTCTGTAGTATCTCTTTTCCCCTCGTGGATTATACCTTTTTCAAATTAACCTTTTGAACCATCAAAAAAGTATTTCGATTGAGTTCAATAATAAAAATATACAGAAATCATATAAACAAAGGTGTGATTGACTTTTAAAATTTATTTCCTAATTTTATTTTATAAAAAATAACACAATCATTTATGAGATAGGTGCAACTATAACTTAAGGCCAAGCATATTTCTCACCTTTGACCTGTATGTTCATTAGTCCGAACATTATGATAGAGTTAGTTAAACATAATTTGTCCCACGTACAGGTACAACCATGCAAGGAAAAATACTGGCTGTAGTAGTATTATAAATGTAAAGTTGCAAAAGAAGTGGAAAAAAACTATCCTCATATATATGGCACAACAGTCAACACCTCACTAATCATCATACTAAATCATGGTAGAAAAAGATATAAACTATATAAAATAAAACTCTACCATGATTTGAAGAGACAAACCAGCTTAAAGTAAATTTGACCATGATATAAGGAGACAAGTACACATTACATCATATCATAATTAAAAAGGGTTTTGGCCACATAATGAAGATTAACCATGATAGAAGAAAAAACTACTACTTTGCAAAACACATTATCATGGTTAAAAAGCAATAGTCAAGAAGATCTAGGGTAGCCATGATAGAAAACGAATGAAGTTATCACAACAATCTCGTGAATAAACATTACTCCAGCAAGTTAAGGGATCCTGACAAAATAACATGCAATAAATCCAGAGGCCCCCTCAATGGAACATATAATCAAGAGATACAATAATTCAATCAAATCCAAAACACAAAAAAGGACAAAAGAATGTGCACAGCTTAAGGAATACTCATGGCAAAATACGATATCTGAGATGAAAAAAATAGGCTGTAAGGTAGTTACAATGTACCCTGAAACTTCAACAGTAAAACAACAAATGTAAAATCAATGGATAGCCCAATGAGACAATCTGAAAAAAATACACATACCTTTCAATAAACTTCACATACAGCAAAAGCAATTAAAGCTAAACCACATCAACTCTGTATACAAATAGCAGACTGCATTAACAAGAGTTAATCGTATTGTTTTGAGAACCCTAAAAAGTTTTTGAGCTAACAACATGCACACCAAAGGCAGGACTGGGAAAGAGATAAAAATATAGCTGAAGGAAAAAAGGCAAAATCTATTGCTGAAGCTAATTTCAACTTTCAAAATTTATGTGTCATTATCATCCTAGGCAAATTACAAGAGTTAATGGTATTGTTTTGAGAACCCTTCAAAAGTTTTTGAGCTAAGAGATGCACACCAAAGGCAGGACTGGGAAAGATATAAAAATATAGCTGAAGGAAAAAGGCCAAAGTCTATTGCTGGAGCTAATTTCAACTTTCAAAATATATATGTCATAATCATCCTAGGTAAATTTTAGGTAATCAGCCCAATAGTAAATTCAAACCAAAAAAATAAAAAAGGCCAATTTACTAGTAGAAAAACAAGTATACCAATTCCAAACAGAAGTCAAAACCAATGTCTTATGCTTGTCATTAGCATCTGTCCCTTAAGCTAACAACCAAAAGAAACTAACAAACTAAAAATCAAATGCTCATTGAGGAACTATTCTGAATTCCATTATGGAACTATCTTCAGTTCCAGCATTGTAAAATTGAACAGAAAGCTATCCAAACTTCAACTGTAAAGCTACAACAACTAACAAGAATCAAGTCCATTAAGCAAAATGTCAGTCATTACAAAACGAAATCCCTACGAAAAAAGATAAACGTCAACTTAATAAAATACAAAAGGTGAAGAGCATTATTTTGAACATAAGCAAGGTAGGACATGACGTCATTGATCACTATATACTTGTAGTTAAATAAAATACGGAGTACTTTTTTTATAACAATAAAATACTTCCAATAACACCATATAAAATAAAAGTGGTTCAGTAAGATTCAAATAAATAAATTAATCCTTATATGAATAGCATAACATAATAGAAGAAGCGGAAAACAGAGAATGGATCGTGATTAGGGAGATAGGGAGATTCAGTCGGCAAAGGGTGAATGAGAATCGAAACTGAAGAATCCTGAATACCGAAAGATGAAAGCATACCTTGTTGGTTTGAATTAGAAGAAGGAATGTTCTGTGGAGATGAAAGGCAGAGAGGGATTGGGCGTCGGTGATAGACTGATAGATACGAGAAAATGAAGCAACTGGGGTTTTAGCGCCACCCACTGAAACAAATGTTGGATTACTAGGCAAAGGTTACTGTGAATATAGTAACCGTCCTAATTATAATTATAACTCATCAACTACCCATTTCTCACATACATACTGTGCCAAGGAATGATAGTTGTGTGAATTATACACGGTTAGAAGATGATATTTATTGACCATCCCAATTCACTCTTATAGTCACCTAGACCCCATTTTTATAACAATGACTTGCCACTTAAAAGCAAACCTCCAGATGTAAAAAGAGCATGCGCCCCACGTGTTCCATTCACCGATGCCCACTCCTTTCAACATATAACCACATACCATGTCAACCTTCACACGTGTCTCCTTGCCACCCTTACATGTCATTTGAAAAAAAAAGGAGCTTTATCCTAATATTTTAAAGTCTAGAAAGCCAATTTTATCACAAACACATTTTTTTAACGAAAAAATTTGTTATAGAATATACTCAAAAAATCCAAATTTCCCCGAGCACTGCCCCCACTCGAAGTTCAATTAAACTAAATTTATTGTTTAACTGTATTTTTCAAATAATTTCAACTTAGATTACATATAACATTTTTAACTTGACTAAGAATAAAACAATTATGAATATAAACCCCCACTATGCCAAAAAATATCTTCTTATAATACCTTAGGCCATCCCCAAAATATATCTTCTTATAATGTATAAATTTATTGTCCTCGAAATATCCATTTACAATGTGGTATTTATGATCTGTTAATAATTTTTTTTTTTTTGGAAAATAATTATTCTATACATGTAATACTTCAACTAATGTGAATGAGTTTCCAACCCTTCCAAAAGATATATTCCCTGAAACCACCACCCCTAAAATATATCTGCTTACAACGTTTAAAAATATTGTCGCTTTAATCTCCATTTATGAAGTGTAAATGAAAAAAAAATTGTGGAAGAAAATTAATTTACATTACATGTATTATTTCAGTTACTATGAAAATAAGTCTCACACACTTCCAAAATATATATCTTCTCAAAAACCCCTAACCTAAAAATATATCTATTTATGACGCTTATAAATATTGTTTCCTAAAACCCTATTCACAATGTAGTATTTATGATTATTTGATGAAAAAATTTAGGAAAATTACTTTATACTATATGCAATACTTCAACTATTATGAAAATGAGTTCCACCCTTCCAAAATATATACTTACAAAAACCTTGTCACCTCAAAAATATATATGCTTATAACGCTTAAATATATTTTCCCCTTGTTCTTCATTCATAATGGAGTACTAAGGAATAACACTAATGAAAATAATTCAAGATGCATGTAAAATTTCAAGTTTTCAACAACTATAAATATAAACTTCATCCTTCCAAAACATGATTAGAAAATGATACAAAGCTATTGTTTTGTTCATACATTCATTAACAGTTAATTATGCTACATAATCAGTTTTTTTTCAAAATTGAGGACAACAATTTTCATAAGCAAAAAGAGAGTTATCAAATAAAAAAATAAATGGAAGTAGTCAACAGAATCACCATAAGTAGTCAACAGAATCACCATAATTATAATGTCAATGCAAATGTTCATCTAGGGCTCGTTTAATTCAATCTCATTACACTCTGTAATGCATTACAATGTAATGGCAATGCAATGCAATCTTTATTACAACACGTGTTTAGTTTATTTTTAAAAGGAAGTTGCAATACATCCTTTCTTAATAGTTATTTTAAAATATCATAACACAGTCCAATTTAAGCTTCAACCATATTATAATTTTTTTAAAAATAGCATGGTTCATTATATCCTTAGCTCCCAATTTGCTTGATTACTCTGTAGAGATCGTCACCGACTTGCTTCAATTCATCATTTGACAAAGATCGTTAACACCTCCACCTCCTACCATCAGTTGCGAATTGCTTGATCATTTTTTATGGGTTTGTTCAGACTTTCACTTGCTCTTTCAAATTGATTGATTGATAATGAATTTGTGTTAAATTTATAATCTGTAATTTGAATCTGATAAGACTATGAGATCGCTGGAACAATGGAGAGATAAATCTTTTTTTAATGGAAGGGAGCCTTTCATTTCATTGGATTCAAAATTGGTATTTACATGTGGAGAAGTGTGTGATCTTCAGCACACTGAACTAAGGGTGTGCCTATCAACTACGTTGTCGGTTAGCTATGAGTGCATTTACATTTGTGAAGCTATTAAGAGAGTGATTTACAACTGATAAAATTTGCTTAAGTATGCCTTCCTCAGGAGTGGCTTCAGTGAATATTAGCAGATTTCTTGCCTCTCAAAGTTTCCAGCTGACCATGAGCCCCACTCTCCAAGACATGTGAAGAGACTTCACACACACACACACAATTATGGATTTTGATATCATGTTATAAATAATTGGTTTTTGATTATGATGTTTTGAGTATAATTGTGCAGCGGATTCTCTTGCTAAAAAACCTTTGGCATTGGGTCAGGGATTGCACACATTTCATGAACCTCCAGATTTTATGAAGATTTGTTTGCAGCTGATATGAAGCTATAATTGGTTTTCTTTTTTGCGTAGAGCTTTCGGTGTCCGACCCCTTTCGGGGAACCGAATAATTCGAAGTTGCCGCCGGGATTCTCCAATTGGGGGGTGACGACTTCCCAAGGGTTTGTACAAGTCATAGACAACTTCTCTTATTTTTCATGCCCAAAAAGTCTCATGTACAAGTCTCATGGTATCAATAGGCTAATAAATTGTCATTATTTTAAATTAGGATAAAATAAGGAAGCTTATTTATTAGAGTACAAAATTTAGATTATCTTATGATCAAGGAATCCAAATTTCCATTTATCATTCAATATTAACTATTCGAATGACATTTTCAATGATACAAAGTATAGAAATGTGTAATTAGAAAGAAGTTTTGCCAACCTGACGGGTTGACATGAGTGGTAAGTACTCTCGCCCCTTAAGCAAGTGGTTGGGGTTCGATGCCCAGCTCTTGCGAATGAAGCGAATTCACAAGTTAGTTGTCTACCCCCTATATGGGACTTCAGAACAGCGAGGGATTAGTCTCACTTGACACGTGGGTGAGGATACCCTTGGGTAACCAAAAAAAGAAAGAAATTTTGCCGAAATTAATGCTAGGTAAGAACAAACTTAATTCAACATCTCATGCACTCAGCCACAAACAACAACCAATAATAATTATTATCTCTCTACAAAGGTTTATTTGATTTCCCAAGAATATACAATAATAAAGGAACTTATTGTCAGTTAGAAAATAACCAACAAAATAAATTCGGATTTATTGGTAAATATTAATGCTTAGTATCAATGATTAGCGATAATGATTCTATGTAGCAATATTAATGTGAAATGTGAAATATTAGATTTCAAAATTATTTTGAGGTGCCAAGGGGAAATTTAGTTTAGGGGCTTAGAGGATGAAGTTTAATTTTTGTTTTGTTTTTATAAATAAGATGTTTAATTCTCAGACAAGTCCAATATATTACATGTATTAAACTTGTATATTTTCTTAAAAAAAGTCATTTGCAGTGTACAAATTATTATGTAGTTATTTGCCAAGTCCAATATTAATGTCATGTTAATACACACATGGTTCCCGAATAAATCTGTACAAAGTTTACATATTTTCTTCCTAATTTTCAAATAATTCTAGAATACCTTTAAATTTGTTAACCTTAACTATTTTCTTACATCAGAGAATTTATTACATTATATTTTGGAAAATAATTATGTAGTTATTTTACAATATTTTTTTCGTGACTCCATTTAACAATTGCCTAAATTTGTCCCCCTCCTTAACTATTTCACATCACATATAAGACTCTTATTAACATGAAGCTTCCAAACACCTTCATATTAAGATAATATGTAGTATTTAATCAAAATAAAAACATTCCCCGTGCATCGCATGGGTAGCCGACTTGGTTGCATATTTTGTTAAACATAATTCGTTCAAATCAGTTTTGTCAAAAAAAAAAAACTGAAAAATTATATAGAGTAAAGTATGTAACATTGTGTTACTAATTCCCTAATTAGCCAATATAATCTATTTCAATTTATTAATCTCTTTACTAACTATGATAGAAAAAGGAATATTCATATCAACATCTCTATCATAGTTAGAAAAAGAGTTTCCTAATCATTTATTATATTATCCATGATAGAAAAGGATTTCCTGATAGAATATGGATGCTATCATGGATAATTAAAAGCTAACCATGTTAGAAAGAATTTGTCTAACATGGTTAATAAACAGAACTAATTGATATTACGCAATTATTGTCACAAAATTCTCTCATCCATGGCAGAATCCAATTCGGATAGAAATCAGGATTTGCAAAATCGATTCTGATTTCACACAATCCAACCTGTAGCACCATAATATCATTCAATTTTATACTCGACATATAACAAGATTACTTCACCAATATAATTTCTCATTTGTTCTCTAATGCATTCAGACCCTGCAAGATTTAACTCCCATGAATTCCTAGCCCAAACAGAGATTTTACACACATGTACTACCATATATTATCTATAAACATGACTTAAATATGCAACAATCATAATATACTCATTCACTTCACTCATGACAGCAACAAATTGAAAATAAAACAGGGCAATTCAAGAATCCCTAGACCCGAACTATCACAAACCAGTCAACAACCTTAAAAGAAATTCATGTCTAATAGTCATCAAAATTCACTATGTCAAGCATCTCAAAATAATAGTACATGAGGTAGTTCGCTCAATACACCCTGAGAATTCAAATTAGAGAAGAAAACTCCAGGTCATAGTCATACTTACTTACGTCATTTCCCTTGCTTTCCAATTTTTCAAGTTATATTCTTACTTTTCTATACCTTATTCATATAATTACTTTGACTTATAAGACAATGAGAATTACTTACCAAAATATTTCTTTCCAAATACTTATATATTGCCAAATCTTTAGACCAGTTTCATTAGATATAAGAATAAATCTTAAAACTTATGCTAATATCACACCATCAACTATTGAATACCTCCCCATTTGCTCAAACAAATCAGATTCTCTCAATATAACTTCAAAACTAACCACACTTTAGTTATCATAATCATCCCTTATCTCCTTCCCAACAAGCAACAAAAGCTACCCTTAATCGAATTACATTTCATAATTGTTTTCAATCCCAATAAATCCATTAGAAATATTAGATAGAGCGTTAACAATAACCCTGAAACTTAACTAGCAGGAAAGCAAAAGGGGAATAGGGGGAAGCACATCATGCGGGGCTTTAACAGCTATACATAGCGGACTATTAGTGGGAGGGAAACACAAAGCAACTTGAATTGGGGATTGAACCCAAGGAAACTTAATGACAGAAACTGAAACACATATAAAACTTATGAACCCAAGGAGACCTAATGCAATCATTATCTAATTCTTTTTTTCAGTTTGTACTCTAATTGTTTTTCAACTTCAGTGTGTTTTTAGTGTCAGATTCATAATTATTTTTCTATCTTCAAATTCAGTAAGTATTGCTCTATCATGCAGAAACATATATAACAAATGATGTGGCCCCTTTGAAACCCACGCAGAAATTAATAGACCTCTAAATGCAAGAGGGCATTGAAGCAGCAGGACCTAAATGCAAGAGGAAAGGAGGCAGCAAAACAAAGGGCCCACAAATAGGTACCATAAAATACACATGTGCAAGAGGGCAATGAAGCAGCAGGACCTAAATGCAGGAGGAAAACGAAGCAGCAAAAGAAAGGGCCCACAAACAGGGATCATAAAATACACATATATTTTATAAGGTTTGGGGAGGCAAAACTTTATTCAATCCACATTTGAAACTGGATCCTGTGTGAAAGGAAATGTGGATCAAATACAAGATTTTAAGGGTTATATTTGATTATAACTCATCAACTACCCATTTCTCACATACATACTGTGCCAAGGAATGATAGTTGTGTGTTAAGATTTATGTTTACTTTTATACTTTTTTTAACTTCACCCTTCATTAAATGATGTGTTTCACATTTTCAGTTTTGAATCTTTATTAATGATAGGGGTAAAGTGAGAAAAAACATTTAATGCGGAGGTTAATGACTTATATCAAGGACCAAAAATTAGAGATAGTTGGTGACTTATAATAAGGACCGGAGACAGTATTTGTTTTTTTGTGACATAAAGGTTAAATTTCATAGTTGTGCCGGACTAAAGATGAATTTCAATTTTACCTCAAAAGTTTTATTTTAATCAATTTTGCGTGGAGGTTTATAAAAGGTATCAATTTCGTCCCACTATTTTTTTCTTGCCAAAATTTCGTCCCATTGCTAGGTAATGTTAAGTTTGACGGTCAACATAGTCAAATATTTTAGGTGGCATTCTTTCATCCACATCAATCTTTTTTTCCATGTGATATTTTTTAAATGAATAAATTTTAAAAAAGATATTTGACTACAAACGAGATGACCAAGAATGAAATAAAAGTGGAAGTGGAGATGGAATTGAGAGAGAGGTGTGAGGGGAGGGAGAGGGAGGTGGAAGAGAGTGAAGTGATCTCTTCTTCTATTCTTCTATGTGAAGGGAATGATTATATAATGTAGCATCAAATTGAAATGGATTTCATGTAACAACCCAATATTATAACCCTTTTTTATGCTATTTTTTTTTCATTTATGCTAATGATAACTATGTTAGAAAAAAAGAATCCAATTAAACAAAATAGTAGCTAACATAGTTATAAAAAGAATTAACTTAATTCATTAAAAATAATTTTAGTGCTAACTATGTTAGAAAAAGAATTAAAGTTAATATAATAGCTAACATAGTTAGAAACACGACTTTTCTAAATATTCATAACATATAAGATAATATGCTAACCATGATAGAAAAATAATTTGAGTTACAAAAGAACTATCATGGTTAGAAAAAGATTTAATGTAATTTGAAATTAATAAATATAATTTTGCAATGAAATATAAAATTCACAACCAAAATCATTTGAGAAATTATGAAAACTAATTTATCCATGTTAGATAAAAATTGACTAACATGGATATTTAAATAAATTTAGTAACACTTGATTAAATTCTTTCACAGTAAGTTTCAAATTAACACACAACCCTGTATTAATTAATATTTACAGTTATCTAACATAAAATTATTTACAGTAATCCAGGGGTATAAATTCAAAGTATATAGAAATTATATTAATAAATAAGAATATGAAGCATAAAATGAAAGCATGCCATATGAGCCTAAAACTAGTTCCCGAGTCTCCGGATCCTTTTCCCCCATGACTCCTGCCCCGATCTAATACCTGTAAAATGTTAAACCACGAGGGGTAGACCCTGATGTCGTAACTAACAACTACTCGCCTACGCACATTTTTGCACTACGTGCATGTGCATGTCGGCAAGGTGGTGTGTGCTAATGCCGTGTTTGGTGGTGTGTGCTACATGTTGTGTTGCATGAACATGTTATCTCTTTTCTATTCCAAGTATCTATCAATTACCAAATGATACAGCAGTACAAATATTCATTTAAAGCCACATCACAAACTCAACATAAAGAATAATAATAATAATAATCACATCAAACACAATCCACAAGTACACCGATAATGAGTTCAATAGGGACTCACGACTCGATGATCGATATACCCTCGCTTGAACACAATATATCAGTTCAATAGGGACTCACGACTCGATGGTCGATATACCCTCGCTTGAACTGGGGCGCTCTCCCCAATAACGTTTTTCTCTTTATTCATTTTAGTCCCTGCTGTACGGGCAAGGGAACCTCATTCCGAAATGACATAATTATAATAATATTACTCGGTGTACCACAACCAAATCAGAATTTCTAATCCAAGCATTCCATAACCACATCAGCAGTAATCATATACCTATAAACTACCTAAATGCTTACTAACATACACACACGCAGACAAGTGAAGTAGTTACCTCCTTGCAAACCAAAAATAAACGTAAGCTCCCACGTGCTCAAGCATCATTAACCAACTACAAGCAATAATATGACACATACAAATAATTAAAAAAAATAACTCATATATACTATTCCCTCCGTTCCTAAATATAAGATCACTTTGCCTAATTTAAGAAGATTAAGGAAGACAATCCAATTAGTTGGGATCACATGATCTTCCAAAAATACCCCTCTCTAAAGAAAAAGATTGAAGGAAAGAGAGAGAAACATTATCCTTTTGTGTATAGGGGTAATTTAGGCAAAACTTGGGACAAAATAGAAAGTGGTCTTATATTTAGGAACTTATCCACTTCTCTAAAGTGATCTTATATTTAGGAACGGAGGGGGTAATTAACGTCGCTCTCGTTCCTAGTATTCTACCCATCCTTTCATCTCTATATTGTTCCTAATTTTCTTTCTTCTAAAAATGAGCATATACATATCATACACAAACAGGTTTGCAATTGAGAATAGTAGTTAAATATCAATCAATCATTACTCCAACGAAGATCAACATAATACCAATTAAATCCGGATTAAATCATCCTTATTTGATATATAGACTAGCAGCCCCATATATTCACCAATGACAATACATCAATCCAGCAGTTTATGTACATATATTCAAATCAGATTTTTGATTCACTAGTCATTCATTAAGCTTGACTTACATTTGTAATTTATCAAATCATATATATACTAACTCAATCATTAGTTCCATAAATTCAGTCATGATTCCAAATCCCATACAAAACAAATCACGAGAACTATCTCAACAAAGAAACACATATTAATTCTATGTGGTTTGTAACTTCCTTCAATTGGCAAAACTTAACAGTAAAAAGATATTCATATTTCATTCATCATCCATATTGACGCCAAATTAAGAGCAAAGGAAATAAGAATTCAAACACCTTTCACACATATACTTAACATATCTGAACAGAATTTAATAAAATACCCTTATCCTATCTATATACATGTTTCATGATTAAAGAGTATTCACAAATATACAATGATGTGTTGTCGGCCAAAGCAGGGAAAGAGCATAACTTTATGAAAATAACTATCTCAATCAAAATCAAACATACAGGTATAGTTATAACCTTAAGATGTTAAATTAGAATTTTTCTTTTGTAGTTGAAATCCTTAGAACCCCAAGACCAGTCAGATTCTTAGCTTCCTAAATTTGGGTTTCCTCAAAATCTCTTCCCATTTTCAAATAGAAATTCCAAGCTTCTTTAATACACCAAAGATTGAAGTTTTACTTCACTTTAATCCATTTAAATAACCCAGAATCGCAAAACCCAGCTCAAACTCTCACAAGACAGTGGAAACCGAAGAAAGCAAAGCGGAAAATGAGAAAAGAACCTCACCGGAGTTCACCTCCGATCTTGTATGAGTCGGCACCGGCCTATTCCACCGGAAATCACGCCGGAAAACAGCCACCTTAATCTCGTCGTGCGCCGCTGGTTCGCCGGAAAATCAAAGAAGACCATGGAGAAAAACGGAGGTAGTGAGGAAACGGGGAAAGGTCAACGATGATGATGGGTTTTTGGTGCTCGAACTGCTCAAATTCGTCACTGAGAAAGGAAGCATCGAACGAGGAAGGAAGAGAAAAGAAATAGATGATAAAGAGGAAGTGTTCTTATGCCTTTGTATGGGAGGTGGCGGCTGTTATCTTTAAAGAGAATGAAGAGAAGATGATGGATATAGAGAAGGGAAATCTAGGGTATATGGCCCAAGAAGAAAATTACAAAAATACCCTATGAAGTTTTTTATTTTATGGAAGAGTAAACACCATTTTATTTTTCTTTAATTGGACATTGACTCATACTCATTTAGATGTATTCACTTCCATTCTATATCACATTCTAAATAAAAATTCTCTTAAAGTAAATTAAACTTTCTAAATTAATTGTAAGGTGCATATTTATTTATTAATTTGTGTAATGATTTTACAATTAAAAAAAATTCAGGATGTTACATTTCACATAAGCATTCAACATCACCATAATAAAGTAAACTAACCTTTGACCGTTTGTACATTTAACTTTGGCCGAAATTGCAACCAATATTTTACTTCCAAGGCAACAAAGACAACCCTTAGTGGATCATACGTTAGAAGTCATGTCCTTAGATCGTGGGTGAACCCAACCCCTTTCCTAAAACTTTGTGACAGAAAAGAAAACCGGATCTAGGTCACTTACATCAATTGTGCCTCAACCCCACATCACCACCTTTAAACACCTCATAACCACCAACAATCCTAGAGCCGGGCGAGCTGAACCCGTAGGATTGACTCGTTTTTAACAACATTGAGGAGGGTCGTGCTTGGGATTTAACAACATTGAGGAGGGCCGTGCTTGCGAGGATACGCCCATTTTCCCTTTCTCTTATTGTTCTTTTAAGTTTAATTGATAAAAAATACAACCCTCCTTAATTATTTAGTTTATGATGATATGTTTCTTAAATATTTATTTAGTTTATGATTCTTTGCTTCCTTTTTTATACATGTATGATACTAATGAATTATCAGTTTATACATGCATGATACTAGAGGAAGTCTATTGATCTTTAGAGCTTTATAGTGTTTAATTATTTGACACTTTGAATAATGGCGATTTAGTAATCTAAATATGACATTAAATGTTTTAAGTGCCTAATCTCTCTTGCATTTTTTTATTCTAAACTTTCAATGAGAAAATCTGTGAAAAATTCTAAATATACACTCATTGCATGACTTTGTTAGGGTTAGGGATATGATTATGTTATGCTGTCAAGCACCATGTTGGGTGACACTTCTATCCCTATGAAATGGTGCTAATGTTTATGTTATATCTGAGTGACATAGTGACACTTCTTTCTCTAAGGTTTTTTAAGAGATGCTTATTTTCTTCTTCTTCTTGTGGTATTGGATCTTTTATTCTTATTTTTTATATTACTTTAATATATGTTGTTTACTCATTAATATTTATTCATGGGGTCTAAGAGGAGCTCAGCGGGGATCAGCCATGGTCAACTTTGGGTCCAAGAGGGAGAAAGAGACAAACTCTCCAAGCTTTAGTGGAAATGGTGGTATGAGAGGAGAGGAACAAGTCCTCTATGCGTGGTGGTGGTGGTGGTAGGTTATTTCCTAGAGAGATGTGAGAGCTTCTCTCACTAGCTCTTTCTCCAAAATCATTCTATTTGGCTAATTACTTCTAACTAGCAATTAATCAACTTACCAAAATTTGGGATGTTAAAGATATACATTAAAAGCGCACAATTCAAATATATCATATATTAAATGCATTGACATATGAATTTAGAAATTTCTTAGCCAATCCAATTTGCAATGTTATTTATAGTATGACCCGTTACATACAAACACCTTATGTCTAACATTGAAATGTTAACTTCATTGAGTATTATTTAATAAAGTTAGCTGGCACAAAAGTTGGAAAAGAAAACTGTCATACACTAATTAATTTTTTAGGATAATCAATCACATTAAAATTTCTACATTAGATCTAATCATCTGTTTGTACTTTGTAATGGGTGAAAACACAAATATCACATTAAGTTGTTAGGACTTAAGCATATTCGTTTCAGATGTTTGGACTTGAAATTAAGGGCTAGAAAAACTAAAGTGAGATCGAATTCCTTAAAAAGTTTTCTTTTCTTTTATTTATTTTTTTTATTTTCGTTTAAGCAACACTTCACCTATCTGTATTGTGTTTGGTGGTAAGAAGTGAAGAATTAGAAAGTGAAAGGGTGAAGATGGAAAGTAGAGGTAATGATGGGAAAGTAAAGTTTGTGGGTCCCATAAAAAGTGTGAGATAGAAAGAGAAAATTTGTGGGCCCAGGGATAGATTTAAATTACTGAAAAGCCTGTTAGTTTCACTTTGATCATTTTATTTCTTGACACCAAACGGACCCTAAAAATCCGAAAAAACGTGAAATATTTATATTTATTCCCAGAACAGACAAGCTCATTTTGTTTTTCAAGGCAAATCTTTCAGCCCTAGCTCTCGGTGAACAATTTCTCAAGCTTATGTTAGGTACAATACAATTCTCTGTAATTTCGCGTCTTCCTCAATTCAATATTTTCCCTTCGTCTCTCTTCAGCATAAAAATTGAACACTTGAAATTGTTATGCAGTTAATCGATCGTCAAAACTTGAATCACATACATGAGTAACACTAAATCGCGTCCCTTCGGATCGGAGCAAATACAGTCTCATTAGCTTCGTGGAGTCTCAAAACCCTAATTTTTGAGGCTTTCATATTTATGATGTGGACTAATGTTTTCAAAATCGTGAGTTTTCATTTCCTTTTCTTTCTTTCTTTGCGAATCTATTATAGCTTATCATGTTTTGTTATGCTTCTAGGTTGTTCTTTTTGCTCTTTCATGAAGTTCAATTGTTTGTTACTTGCCAAATTAACTGTTGTAATTTGCACTCATATCATATTAGATTTAAGAACTAGCAGTGAAATGTAGAACTAGTAGTGCTGAATAATACATTTCTCCCCTGGGTTCTAATTATAAAGAAGTTTGACTTTTTTGGAGTAATTAAGGATGCGATATTAATCGCACTTTAAATTGTCTATAGTTATCTTTTTCGTTGAAAGTTGTTTATTCTTCTACTTATAAACTAAACCTATAATCTAATTATATTTGGCAAAATATAATAATTTTAGTGGTCTGATTTTCTCTCTTAACTTCCAAGAAAAAGTCAAAAGGGTCTTATGTTTAGCACGGAGAGAGTAGCTAGAGGCATATCATTACTAATTTAAATCAGAAACATGGTAGCTTTCCTAATCGTCACTTAATTATAGATAAGGCGAAGTTGAATATTGTATGTTGCTTTCTGTAGTAGCTGGGCATAGTTCAGGGGAAAATTTTGTTTAGGTTCGTCTTTATTCAGTATATTTTGAAAGGGTGTTTCTTTTCTTTTAAGCTATGCTCTAGATGATTTGGTTGAGAGTGGTTTTGTGTGATGTGGAAGTAATTATGCTGGCAAGTAACCCTGTAGTTTCAGTCAATTTAGGACTATTTCTCTTAACAGGATAATAGTTAAGGGATTCTTTTCACATCTTAAAATAGAGTCCTTGTTTTTATTCTTCTGTAAAATTCTGAGTAGATATTGTTGTTCCCGATGTTGTGGTTATTTTCCATTTGACCATCGCCACTATTATGATTTTGTTTGTGAAAAATTTCACATTAGTGTCAAATCTAAGAATATGCATGTTATATTCACGATAATATGGTCTTTTGATCAAATAATGCTTTTGTTCACGATGATATTATTTTCCATCAAATATGATTTGTGGCCATTTTGGACCTGATGCTGTTTTGTCTGCTTTCT
The DNA here is from genome assembly GCA_029929735.1 of Mimosa pudica. Taxonomy (NCBI): domain Eukaryota; kingdom Viridiplantae; phylum Streptophyta; class Magnoliopsida; order Fabales; family Fabaceae; genus Mimosa; species Mimosa pudica. Next base: position 4,074,233 of record JAKELP010000017.1, on the reverse strand, counting down.
CATGCTGCGCATACATTCTATTGCATTGTATTTGTCTATGTGGTCATTTTTATATGTGTTTTTGACATACATGCATTTATGTTGTTGGCAATTTGCACAGGGGGGTCTTCATCAAATATCATGGTTTCAGTTTCTTCCACATGAACCTGATCTGAACCCTTTACCCGACAAAAGGTTGTTTTATAGGGCATATTCCTTCCTTTTAGTTTCCATTGAATAGCTACGTAGTGTAGTAACCATGTTCTTTGTAATTTTTTCTTCATTTTAAAACAGTGTCAAAGCGGAACAAAAGGATGCTGCTATGTTACTAGTGCTTTCAGCACACATGCAATTGCATAAGGATGGGTTTATCAGTTCATGGACCAATTCTTTTGTTGGACCCTGGGATCCATCTCAGGGTTTTCATAATCCTGGTAGAGATCTCAAATTCAGCAGTTATAGATTAATTATATGCTATTACTCGTGTGTTTTTTTTTATGGAGGAAAGGGGTTGCATATTTCAGTAAATCTAATTGCATCTTACCAATATGCAGATGAAAAAATCAAGCTGTGGCTTTTTCTTCCTGGGCGCCATTCATCAGTTGTTGAGACTGCCCAACCTGCAGTATCCAGATTAAGGGGTATAATACGAGCCTAAAGTTTTACCGTGGTGCATCATCTACATGGTTGCTTTCAGATATCATCAATGCAACATATTCTAATTTGGTTGCATAGATAAAACTTTATACTTGCATAGATCTTTATGAAAGTTTTCTTCAGCCCCCACTTTGTCTTTATCACTATTATATTTCTACTCTTGAAACATTTTTATATGTAGTTGCTGCATCTGGATTCTGGCTGGCTCCTGGGGATTCAGAAGAAGTTGCTGCTGCCCTTTCTCAGGCTCTAAGGAATTGTATAGAGAGGTGGCTAATGCTTTATTGTACCACTTTTTTCTGTAAATTAGTCTTGATATTTTCTTCACATATATTATGAAATTTGACAGAGCACTGCTTGGGCTTTCCTACATGAGATTTGGTGATGTATTTTCAAAGTATCATCAATGTCAAAGTGAACAACTGTTCAGGTATGCAGTAGATCTGTCAATATTATAATGTTTATAATGAAATGATAGCTTTTAGCGATGGATCGAAACAAATTATGCTGTGCTGTGCTTGGAATTCCTAAACATAGAGACAAATAAGGACTGGAGGAATAAAGGGGAAAATTTATTGAATAGGGAATATGTTTAAAAGGTGACAACTCGTTATGGTCAACTTTTTATGTTTTCTTACATGCATCCTAAATTTTTAATGATTGTGGTATCCTGAATCAAGTTGGTCTTTTATTGGCATTGTGTGATCCATCTAGGTGACCCACCTTGTGGGATGAGACTTGTTGCCACCGTGTCCCTCACAGCCATCTTGTATACAATCCATGTACTGATATTGGTAATTTTATATTTTAGATAACTTTACTTTCATATCAGGAAGATTCACAACAAAGATGAATTATTTACTAAGAGGGATGATAAAAAAGTATTGAAGTAGAAACAGAGAATTAATTAATGATCTTCATTGACTTTAAGGTGTGTAGCAGTGTGCCATGGGATGTAATTTGGAACCTTTGAAAAAAGGAGTTAGTGTTGCTTATATTAAAGTGATATAAGATGTATATAATGGGGTATTGACTAAGGTTAGAACACTGGGAGTTAGGAGGTGAAACAAAAGACTCTTCATAAGAATTGGCCTATATCAGGAATCATCTTTAAGCCCATATTTGTTTAACTTAGTTGTATATGTTCTAATTGAGAGTATCAAAGAAGAGATTATTGCTAAATTATAGTATGGAGAAACATTTTAAAGACAAAGAGTTTTGGATATATACAATTTAGAGGCGATTTGGATGTTAAAATGGGAGATCTAGTAATCTCTCAAGTGACAGTTTAAATACTAAGTATCAATCATACGACAAGATGGTGAAATAGATGACAATGTCAATCATAGATTGCAAGCTAGGTAGTATAAATTGAAGAAAACTACTAGGGTTCTTTGTAATAGGAAAGTACTCATAAGGTAAAAAGGAAGTTTTACAGCACTTCTATATGACTAGCAGTATTATATGATAGTGAATGTTGAGCCTTGAAGGAACAACACGAACATTAAATAGGTATAGTTGAAATGAGGATGTTGAGATGGATGTGTGGTCATACAAGACAAAAAAAGATTTGGAATGACCATATATGGGAACGAGTCGGAGTGGCTCCTATTAGTTAGAAAATGGTAGAAAATTGTTTGAGGCTGTTTGGACATGTCTAGAGAAAGTCATTAGATGTGCCAGAAAGGAGGGTAGACCACACAGTTTGGAGTTTGATTAAAAGAGTCAAAGGAGACCAAGGCAAACACTTGGTGAACGTATGAAATTAGATCTATTGGTGAATAATGTATCTAAAGAGTTGGTTATTGATAGAGCACAATGACGTCGTATTGTGCATGTAGCTAATCCCACGTAGTGAGATAAAACTTTGTTGATGTTGTTGTATGCGTTCATATGGAACGTTGAAATGCATTTGCTTAAATAAATATGATGTGCGTGATTGGGTTTTACTAGTTCACTACAAAATTCTTTTCTGGAAGGAAGTTGGGGCCCACTTTAATAATTATTTTACAAATGTAGTATATTTTTGTTTTAATGGTCACCCTTGATTTGAAGATTAATCTTTAAGGGTGGGAAATTCTTAGGAGTAATATTTATTGTAAGGAGAAATAACAATAGTTGATTTGGTATGAATTGGTAGCTAGTTAGAATCTCAACTATAGCTTGTAATCTTATTTAAGATGATATAAAGAGTTGATAATGGAGATTTGAATTCAAAGCTCTCTATATTCTCTCCTATCATTCCATTTTCCTTTCTCCTATAAAAATAGGTTCAAGATCTTGCTGAAGCTGATTGAATGGCTTGTGCAATATGTATGCAATGTGCCATTATCTCTGTGACCTATTCTTTTTTGTGTTCTCTATTGGGCTGTTGATCTGAATATGAAATTCGTTATTGAAATTTTTTACTGCATGCTTTATTATCTCCAGGAGAGGGCAAGCTGTGCTTGAGTTCATCTTTTCTGCGACCGAGGAGGCAATCTTTGTACATGTCATAGTGTCTTCGAAGTATGTTAATCTGAACATTTGGGTGAGTCAATACCCTTCCTTGCTCGGATTTTTAACATTTCTTTCCTTCATATCAGGCACGTCCGGACACTTTCCACTGGAGATCTGGAAAAAGTATTAAAACATTCTTTGGATTCTAAGTATAGACTTCCAGGTCAGTATGAATTCTCTTCTTGCCTTTTAGTGGTCTAAAATAATTCTGAGGGCTACTGTCCTTTTACATTCTGGCCATCCCTCTTGCTCATTTCTTAGTTTTTATTGGGCTGGAATAGAAAAAGGAGTGAATGATGTTGGGAATGTGTCTGTTGGGAACCTGTAATTTTCTATAACTTAAAACTGTGTTGTGTAAATAAAGGTCAAAATCAGCCTATGAAACTTGATTCTATTTGATCTAACAAATATTACAGAAGACCAGTTTATAAATAAAGTTCTTTTTGGTTTCTTTGTCAGCTTCTCTGGAAATCTCTTCTGATTTCAATTTTGGAATATTTGTTGGCAGTGATTGTGTCTCCTCATGGTATACGTGGCAGCCTTACTGGTTGTTTGCCTAGTGATCTTGTCAAGCAAGGCTATTTGAGGTCCTTTTCTCCTCTTTCATGTGTATGCTTGATTTCTGAAAAATCACCCAAACCTAAAAATTGATTTTTGTTGTTTTGATGGCAGTTCTAACAAGATCAGGGCATCAAATGGAATTATAGGTCTACCTTATCATGTTTCCCACAGTATTGGTTGCCAGCTGAGGGGACAAAATTGTTTTGTTGAAGTAAGTCTTGGCTTCCCGAGATCTGGAAATGACAAGGCCTTCCAGACAAACGTTAATAGCTTACGGAATTTATCCAAGCATCATGTTTCTGAATCTCCTGCTATGGGAAGAATTGATCGCAAGGGATCATTAGATCCATTGTTGGATTATGAGAAAACATTTCTGTATCCGGCTGAGGCAGTGCTTGTACCAGTTTTACAAACATCTTCTGCAAGGTCTTCTTTAAGAAGGTATTTTTTGCGGATGTGTGCTAATCTTCTACATGCTTCTTTGATATCTAATTTTGTTTTCTCCCCTTTTTTATTACTTTAATTTTATTTTGTTGACTTGTTTCCTGTACTCTGATCTTTAATGCGTTTTATTTTGTTTTTACATTTTTATCATTTTATGTAATGTGCAGACATACATGTAAGTTTCATAATGTTGAGAAAGAATTGTTAAATTTTACCCCATTCAGATGCTTTCTATGTAAAGTATGGCATTTTCTCCCTTTTTTGATTTATATTTTTTTTGTTTGTTTATCACTTTATTGTACCTCAATACCATTCTTTAATAGCTATAAACAAATGCATTTATCTAAGAAAAATAGACTTTTTGGTTGTCCTGTCATTTGAACAATTGTACATGTTTCTCACCCTATGAAATTTACAGATTTTGGTTGCAGAATTGGATGGGTCCATCCCTGCCCGGTTCGTCTTTCTTCATACATTGGTCAGCTCTCTCTCTCTCTCTCTCTCTCACTCACTCACTCACTCACTCACACACGCATGTGCATAGACACAGAAGTCTATGCACTTGTGTGGGGATGTGTGCACATGCATCAGTTGTGCATTTTCTTGCAGGGAGATAATATTCGTTATTGCTTTGATGAATGAGGTTAATTGGGAATTTTCAATGGAAAAGATTGTTGACGTGACAATCAATACAAGCACTACCTTATGTCTTGGTTTTTTATGATTTAGATTCATGTAAAGAAGCTTAAATATTTCTGCATGAGTTTTCGTTAACTGCCTTGTCATTTTACAAATATCCTGATATTTGGTTATTTTGTCCTGAATTTAATTTTGTCTCATTTCTGTCTTCTGCAGTGCTGGTAATGAATCCACTGACGATCTTTGGACTGAAAGTAATGGAACCTGCATGCAGCGTGGTTATGATAGTAGTAGCAATAGCAATAGTAGCAGCATCAGTAGCATAAGTGCCGGTTCCAGTGATAGTGATTTGAAGAATGCTGGACACAGCGAAGTAGAGGCGGATGCTGACTCTTTAACATGTAGACAGTCTGTGGTATCGTCTGGTGATCAGTTGGAAAGTGATGGTCCCAAATTGGTATCACATCATTATGTTTGGAACTTTTATTTTTATGCCCTTTTAATTGGTCTTCTATGGACAGGGATCTTAGTTTTCCAAATTCAAATTAATCATTGTGGCAGTTTTTTTAATTTTTTTTTATTAAATGCTTATATTATTCCTTAAATAAGTTAACGGTGGTATGTGCAGGGTTCTAAACGGTCTCGAACAGGTGTTGATTCAATCAATCAAGTGGGTACTGCTGCTAATGTTCCTCTCCAAGATGCTTACATGTCTGATTTTGGTTCCATGGAAATTAACAATTCAGCTATTACACGAGTAGGGAATGACCAATTGGGATCTTACTGGGATTGGGACGATGATGATAGAGGGATAGAAATGGATATTCAAGCTCTTCTCTCTGAGTTTGGTGATTTTGGTGACTTCTTTGAAAATGAAGTTTTGCCTTTTGGAGAGGTATTTAGATATCTCAAGTTCTTAACTGCTCATACAAAGTACATTCCCTTTGGTGATATTCTTTCTTCCCATAAAACCCTCAGTTGGGATGTTGGATTATAGTCTGATAATTCTGTGTTGAAACTTTACATCCCCGTGGCAAATTTGACATTAAAATATGTTACATTTTGAATTTATGACGCCTATTTTCACTCAAATGGAATAGTGAGATTATATTTTAAAAACTAGCCTCCGGCTGTTCATTTATTTGTAAAAACTGAAAAATTCAGATTGTAGAGTATTTATGTTTGTTTTAGGGTTGGATACTCACACCTGACATACCTGAAGTGGTATTGTCAAGAAGCTTAGATTCTATTTCTTTATGTTTGTAGTCAGGAAAATTTAGTTCTCTTATGGTTAAATCCACATGCAGTGAGAGTTGTGCGTTTTTATTGTTCGCTATGATAGAATATTCCAAGAACTTTCATAAGAAATCTACTATTTGGATATGAAGAGTGATCGGAGAGAAATATTGTGGTTTGTTCTCATAAGACTTGTTGTGTTTCTTTCCCTTTTTAATGTTCTTTTTTAGAAAAAGAAATTGAAGTTGTCCTGGTCTATTTTCATGTTTTCTCTTATTTCTTTTGAAAAATGAATGAATACTAACTTGTCTTTTATTGATTGACTGCATTATAACTTTTACTGAAATGTGTAGTTTCCTCAGATTATTCTTGAACTTTAGAGCATGGATATCTTAGATATTCTAAGTTTTCTTCCACACTCATAACAGTCTGCTGGAAGCTTATTTTGATTATTGTTTGGTAAAAAGCCCCCAGGAACTGCGGAGTCTCATGCACTTGTATTTTCCGCTCCGGATTGTGGAGATGTCAATAGCAGTCCTGTTGGAGTTATGGATGCTTCAGATCAAATGCTTTTGCCAGTTGGATTTCCTTCTTTTGATGGCTTTAATCCTCCTTCATCAGTGGCCATTGTGGAACTTCTCAGCAAAACTCAAGACAACATGAATACTGCCGCCCCACTTGGTCAAGCAGATCATACTCCCATGTGTTCTTCAGGGGAGTTTGATCATATAATAAAAGAAGAAGCAATGATGACCTTTGCTCCTGAATTTGGAGCTGTTGAGACCCCTACAAATGAGATCTCAACATTATTCAAAAGTCCATATCTCCCTAAATCTCGAAAAGCTGAGAGTTTAAATTCAAGTTCAAACAATTACTTATATTGTGCAGCAGCACCACCCTCTTCTCCCGGCATTGATGGATCAGATGGGAAGAATGGCACGGTAATTAATCCAAAAGCATGTTCTGGTAAACAAGATACTTTTATGGGGCTCCAGTTGAAAACTTACTACACTTATATGGAGGGTAAGAAAGAGGTGGATGATACAAGGTCAAATACATGTAATGATAAAAACATTGGAAAATCTGAGGGGATGGTGCCACCTATATTATCAGTTGCTGGTTCTAATTCTGTTGTCAAATCTTACCATCGGAAGTTGACTGATGCTACACTTGAAGCAGAGCAGTTCCTTCTATCTGCAAAGACTTTGTTGGCTACTGATGTTGCTTGTTTATTGTTTCAAGCATCCATGTGCAGGCTTAGGCATGTCCTCCTATCATACAATATCCTCATTCCTGCTGGTTTGGGTCGGTCAGTTGGGGATACATTAATGAATCAGCTACCTGGTGACCCAGGTACCACTCCAGATAACATATCCAGTAAGTATGAGGTGAAGAAGAAAGAGAATATCCCCATCCGAATAGCAGGTGATATTGATGGAGGAATGCTTGATGGGCATGTCAATGTGCCTGTTGGTGTTTGGCGCACTCCTACAGTGGGAGTTTCAAAGGTTGTAAAATCTTCAAATTCACCAAGCATGGATGTTGCTTCGTCGTTTTCTCATAATTCATTCAATGAGGAAGGCATCCTTTCTTATGGTCAAAGGCAACCGCTTCAAGAGCTTCTTGACGGCGTTGCATTTCTTGTTCAACAGGCATTATCTTTTGTTGATTTAGCTTTGGACGCTGATTGTGTTGATGGTCCTTATGGTTGGCTTGCTTTACAAGAGCAATGGAGGCGTGGATTTTGTTGTGGGCCTTCTATGGTCCATGCTGGTTGTGGTGGAACTTTGGCTTCTTCTCATTCACTGGATATTGCGGGTGTTGAGTTAGTGGATCCACTGTCTGCTGACGTAAGTAGCTTGAATATATTTTTACGAATTGCTTCTTCTGGACTCTATTTTTACTTATAAAGCCTTGAGTTACATGTTTGTGGCTCCTTGAGGGGTTGATGGTCTTTTGAAATACAACTTAAAGGAAGTGCAAATTCTCTTATGATTTATGAGCCATGTGTTTTGAAGTAATTTTTCCCCTTGAAATTTGCTGTAATATTTCAGTTGCAAGGTTGCTGAATTTGGAATCTTGTTATAGACATTCATTAACAAGTGGTAGATATTACTCCATCCGTTTCTAAATAGAAGACTTATTTTTCCTAAATTCATTAGATTAAGGATGTTAGTTAAGTTAGTTACAAGCACATGATATTGCTAAAATACCCTAATCAAATTTCTTATATTACTACCTCCCACTCTTGTTTATTACTACCTCCGGTCCTAAATATAAGACCTAATTGACTTTTTTTTGGAGAGATTAAGGTTGCGAAATAGGTTATTAAATGATGACATATTTGATATATTTTTAGATTATCCATTAGTTTATAGGTAAAATAAACTAGTTTAAGGGAAAAAAATAGATAAATCAATTTATAATTAACTTATTTTGCTTTTTTAAGGATTTTCTAGAAAAAGTCAATTAGGTCTTATATTTAGGACCGGAGGGAGTATTGAGGAGCATGAATATAAAGATAATTTAGTAAAAAAAGTGAGAAAAAATAGAATGTAGACCTATATTTAGGAATAAGGTAATCTCCCCAAAAGGTCTTATATTTAAGAATGGAGGGGTAAGTATCTAACACAAAAGTGTAATGATGTCATGTTTATTAGCGACTTTGATAGCATTTTAATGGTGTAGTATTGTTAACCATGACTATCAGTCCGGCAGACACTGCCATCTAGTTGCAAGGACTAATGTTGAGATATGCTTAACCCAACAAAAGGTATCTCAGACTCAAATGTGATGTTGTGTAATCTTGGCATACATAGGGAAATGCCGATTCCATTTTCTGCTTTTACCGGATGAAATGAATATAGGATTCATGTAACAAAAGAAGAGTTTCCCATTCCTTAGCCGGAAAGATATGTGGCCATGAAATAGGGATTAAGGGATTAAGTAAGGTTCTTTTTGGCTTATTCCACATGATTTGATAAGCATGTGCTTAACTATTCATAATATTTTAGCTCGATTGTATATTAATATTGCTTTCTGTGAACATTTTCCCCTTTCGTTTCTTATTACATGCTCTCCTTCATTACTGCTTTCAATAGTATATTTTGCTTCTTATTTCATTAATTGTTTTTCTATATCATGATATGTATTAATCATGTCAATAATGTAAAATTTCAGGTTCATGCCTCAACTGTGATAAGTCTGCTGCAATCTGATATCAAGACAGCCTTAAAATCTGCATTTTCCAATTTGGAAGGGCCATTATCTGTGACTGATTGGTGCAAAGGGCGCAATCAATCAGTTGATGCTTTAAACATAATTGATGGAGTTTCTGCTGATTCCAGTATTGGTGAATGCAGAGATTCTTCAGAGCCGATGAGCCCATCCCAATCCTCTGTTGGTGGATCATCCAGCCTTAAGGGTAGGAATCTGCTTTTATATGAATGGTAAATGTTTGGATTTTTCAGTACACTAATATTTAAATTGACTGTTGAGTAGTGTCCAGTATTACGGATGGTGCCAAGGCGGATGAGAATTCCCAGAGGAGATCTGGCCAAGATACTCCAAATTTAGAGTCAGAGCAGCAGTCTTGTTCCCGGCTGAAGCCTACTCTTATTGCTCTTTCATTTCCTTCAATACTTGTAGGGTATGTGGCCTTTTCAAAAATCATATTTCGCTGTTTAATAGAGGGTTTTGAGCTATCTATGCTATCATTGTGTCCTGAACCTATCAGTAACTGGTATATGATGGTATGAAGTTTGGTTCTTAATACTTGTGTTAGGAACTTATTATCAATATGTGCTGCAGCTATCAGGATGATTGGCTCAAAACGTCAGCAAACTGTTTACAGCACTGGGAAAAGGCTCCTCTGGAACCCTATGCTCTACAGAAGCCTGTAAGTTAATAAATAATTACCATTGCTCTCTGTATACTGGTATACACTAAAATTCAATTACTGGAATAAAATGTTTAAGATTTGAATTTCGTAAATGTCATTATATGTATTTTTCTTTTGCAGATTTCTTATTGTGTCGTATGTCCAGACATTGATCCCCTTACCTCAGCTGCTTCCGATTTTTTCCAACAACTAGGAACAGGTGAGTGAAGTTGATTGTGCTACTATTCAACCATGTGGATTTTTTTTTTATGTCCATGTTTTCAATATGAAACAATCTATCCTTCAAGTATCAGACCGTGTGATGTATTTGAAGCAGTTAATGTTTATGGACTTTCATATGAGCATGTTACATCTTAGAATAGCTCCATGGAGTTCCAATAGAATACTTCCTGATTTGTATGCGCCTTGATTGTTGATTAAAGATTCATATCATTCTTGATTTTAAAAAAGATTCATATAATTCTGTTTCTTTTCCCCACTTCGCTTACTGAATTGTTTTATCTTTCTAAATATACTTATGTTTTTTTCAGTCTATGAGATATGCAAGCTGGGGACACATTCTGTTTCTTTTCCCCACTTCGCTTACTGAATTGTTTTATCTTTCTAAATATACTTATGTTCTTTTCAGTCTATGAGATATGCAAGCTGGGGACACATTCACCTCAAGGTTTAGGGAATCAGATGGAGATAGAGTCTGGGAAGTTGTCATCTTCTGGTTTTGTTTTACTTGATTCTCCTCAATCAATGAAGATTGAGAGCAGCAATGCATCTCTTGTTGGTTCAATAAGCGATTACTTCCTCTCCCTCTCCAATGGTTGGGATCTGACTAGTTATCTAAAGTACCTTTCGAAGGCTCTTAGAGCTCTGAAGCTCGGTCCATGCTTCTCTACAAATCCAAATGAGGGAAACAACAGCTCATGTATGGTAAGTGGATGATTCTTTGGGTTAGACCTAGTGATTGAATGTTCATAATATATCCCTTTTTCCAGCTACCATTTGATTACTACTCCATGCATTCCATTTAGTAATACAAAATTACCTAACATACGTTACCAAAAAAACAATTTTAGCTGATCATGTCTTAAAAGGTTTTTTCTTTTCATCTTTCCATCTATATCCTCAAGTTGTTTACCATTTCCACTTCATGATATGGCTGCACATATTTACTTTTATCATTCTAATATTTTTTTTTGGGTTTTTTGTATATAGGTAATCTATGTGGTGTGCCCTTTCCCTGATCCAACAGCAATTCTTCAAACCGTGGTTGAATCTTCTGTTGCCATTGGGTCAGTTTTCCAACAATCAGATAGAGATAGAAGATCTGCATTGCATGGTCAGGTTGTCAAGGCATTAAGTGGCTTGGCAACTGTTGATGAAGCTTCAGCATCTAATATCATTGCACTTTCTGGGTTTTGCATTCCAAAATTAGTGCTGCAGATTGTGACAGTTGATTCAATATTCAGAGTCACAAATCCATCGCTGGGTGAGCTTGTCATTTTGAAGGAGACTGCTTTTACAGTGTACAACAAAGCTCGAAGAGTCTCACGAGGATTCTCTAATGACTTTGCCCTGTCAGCATTTTCAGGCAGATCTCATTCAGTTTTGACACAAATGCCTTCTCCCATTTCTGGGATGTGGAAGGACTGTGTTGGTCCTCGAATAACAGGCCATTCACTTCCAAGAGAGGGCGATATTGATGCCAGCTTGAGGTCTACTTCATGGGATAACTCTTGGCAATCAACAAGGTCTGGGGGACTTAGCTGTGACCCTAGTAGATCTGGGGATTACTATCTTAATGATGAAAGTTGTTACATGTTCGAACCCCTTTTCATTCTATCGGAACCTGGTTCTGTGGAACATGGTGTTTCAGATATTGGTAGCCCCATTTCACAATCTTCTAAGGTATTAGCTGAAGATAGTAGTGGAAACTCTATGCAAAATACAAGTACATCAGGAAATCTGGATTCTGCTTCAAACCTTGATGGGCCTGAACCTGATCAGAGGACTCCTCCAAGTTTACATTGCTGCTATGGATGGACAGAGGACTGGCGTTGGCTTGTATGCATCTGGACTGATTCAAGAGGAGAATTATTGGACAGTAATATCTTCCCTTTTGGTGGAATTAGCAGTAGACAAGATACAAAGGGTCTACAGTGCCTATTTGTACAAGTTCTACAACAAGGCTGTCATATACTTCAATCTTGTTCCTCTCCTGATACTGGTGTTGTCAAGCCTCGAGATTTTGTGATATCACGCATTGGAGGTTTCTATGAGCTTGAGTACCTTGGTAAATTTTTCCCCATCTCTTTCTCTATGAGTAGGCAAGATATCATTTGCTTGGTATACATAAAATAGGAGGGGTATGTAAGTGCCTCCATAACCTGTTGTTTATGATATATGGAAAGGGTAGAAGAGAGAGAAAGTGGAAGAAAGTGAGATATGGTGAGTGTTAGATATGAGTGAGAGAGAGAGACGCTCAATTATATTATTCCTAATATTACAATTACTTTTGCCCTTTTCTCGGCCATAGTTCCTAAAGCAATTAACTTAATACCAATTAACCTCCCTTAACTAATGATTTTTTAATTAGGTAATATTTAATCTCGAACTTTGGCCTTACCAATCTCACCACGAGTATAGCCAGTGTGTGCTAAGCCACATGTGAATACAATCTAGTATCTAGTAATATATCTGTAATAGTAAAAATATGTTCAGAGGTGCCTTTAAAATAATTCAAATCCATCTTAGCATTATTATTATTTTTGTGTCATTTAGCAGTTTATTTATAAAAATGGATTATCTATATTAGAAATGATAAATTTAATTGAAAAACTCTGGAGGCATATGCAAACCAAAGATGTATATCAATGTTAATTTTTCGACAATAACTTTTTGTGGGAATATTATGTATGAATTGTAAATTATCTTTGATTGTATAGCATTTATTAGGTTTTATTAGCCTTCATTAGTATTTATTAGGCTTTATTATATTGTCTCATTCTCTGACCAATGTATAGGCATTTGTATCTCAACATTCTCAAGAATGAGAAATACATTTATTCTCTTAAAATTGTTCACACTTTTAGTAGTATGTCTTTGGTTTTCTGTATTCTCTGTATGGTTGATGTCTAAACAATCTATAATAAATTGACGTTTGTCTTTTATTTGTTTTTATGCTCCCTTTCCTATTTATTTACTGTTCCAATGTATTCAGAGTGGCAGAAAGCCATTTATTCGGTGGGGGGATCTGAGATGAAAAGATGGCCACTACAACTGCGTCGAACTCTGTCTGATGGGATGCCTGCAACTAGCAACGGTACTTCTTTGCAACAACCAGAGATGAGTTTGACCCCAGAAAGAACTCTTCCTTCCTCACCCAGTCCTTTGTATAGCCCTCATGCCAAGGCATCTGGTTTTATGAAAGGCAGTTTGGGTCAACCTGCTGCTAGAAAGCAGCTTATGGGTGGGCATTCTATGGCTGACAGCTCTAGGGGTTTGTTGAATTGGGCACAGAGCATCAGTTTTGTTTCAGTTTCACTGGACCATTCACTACAACTTATTCTGCCAGCTGATTCATCTTCTCCCGGTGAGTAATATGTACAATAAGTTTTCTTCCAGTTCTACTTCGTTTTTCATGGTGCTGCACAGATGTTTTTCATTGGTTGAAAAACCATTGATATTTCTATCTAACTATATATATATAATCATCAAGAACATGTACATAACGAGCTATATCTTGATGTTCTCTCCAGATTGCAGCTGTAATATATATATCAGTTCGTTATGCATTCTCATCACATTTTCCTTGGAAGTACTTAAATTATAGGGTTAGAAAATACTATTGTTTCTTTGTTTGGCTGCTAGACTCAGCTATTCAGTTGACTTCAAAGAGGGAAGGCTCTGGATGAGGTGTAGAAGATGGGCCAATAATTGGATATATGTTGTAACAGTAGTGATTTGGAAGCCACGATGGGTTTGAAAGGTTAAATTCTTGGATGTCTGGGTGGTATCTGCTTGAGCAGGGTTTCTGGGATTTAATTTCTTTTAAGGGAAAATTGCAACAAAAATCAGTTGTTGTGTTGCTTGAATGAACTTTGATTGCTGTCTACAAAGAGCAGTTAGATTTGAGCTTATGCAATGTTTATCCTTTCTCCTTTTAATTGTGTAAAGCGTATGGATAATTGCTACTTGGGCATCACATCTAGGGTTATCATAAACTTAAAAGTTTTTTTTTATGCATGTGTAACTATTTAGAAGTCCATTATAAAATCCTGAACAGGTTGAATTTCGACATACGCTGGAGATTAATTTAAATATAAGCATTCATTTTGATACATGAGTTTTTTCGTGAGTATTGAGACAAAGTTTTGCTGGAGGAACTCATAGTGGTAGTGGGATGTCTGTTTCAGGTTACATTGAAGGTTTTACTCCAGTGAAGTCTCTTGGTCCTACATCTTCGGCATACATTCTGATTCCATCTCCTAGCATGAAGTTCCTTCCTCCAACAGCTCTTCAGCTCCCCACTTGCCTCACTGCAGAATCTCCTCCACTGGCTCATCTGCTTCACAGCAAGGGCTCTGCCCTCCCTCTTTCCACTGGATTTGTGGTTTCAAAAGCCGTCCCTACCATGAGGAAGGACAACAGAAGCAGCATGAAAGAGGAATGGCCTTCGGTACTTTCTGTGAGCCTCATTGATTACTATGGAGGCACTAACATTAATCAGGAAAAGATTATCCGAGGACTCAACAAACAAGGCGGTAGAAGTGTAAGCTGGGAAGCTAAAGATTTTGAGTCCGAGACCCACTTGGTTCTCGAGTCTCTTGCCGCAGAGCTGCATGCCCTGTCATGGATGACTGTGAGTCCAGCATACTTGGAGCGGCGTACAAGTCTTCCATTTCATTGTGACATGGTTCTAAGACTAAGGAGGCTTCTTCATTTTGCTGATAAGGAGCTATCCAAGCAGTCAGAGAAGTCTTGACTCCTTCAGGCTGAATAGAACGGGCATTATAAACAATGAGCCCTGAATGAATGTTGTCTGTATCATAGTAATTTTTAGGTTTATGTAAATTGCATGTAAAGCCGGTAGATGCATTTTAGGAAGAAATATATTTAGCAAGTGTAGATATGAAGGGAAATTGCTGAGTATTTATTCATAGAAAAGATGATTCTATTCCAGGTTAGTTTGAGTAGTAGAAGTGTTTGATGCTAGCTTTTTGGTTGTATTGTTCTTGGCTAATTTTTGGTTGAAAGATTAAAACTGATTTTTTTTTTGAAACACAATCACTTACTATTAATACGATATTGATCTGATGGCCCATCATTTTTTCATGTGCCTGATGATAAATTGATGATAGAAATTATTGCCATTGACCATTTTCTTGCTTCTAACGTGCTCAATCCAATTGCTTACTAATCTCGAGGTTCTGTAAAAGGAGTTACTATGACAGTATGAATTTTCATAAAACTCATCCTCTTTCTTTCATTTTTATAATTTTTTTTATAAAAATAAACCATGTTGGAAGAAAAAAACAAAAAAATCTGGAAAAAAATCCAAATAGGAAGAAAAAGTTTGAAGAATTTAGGATAATATGTACCTGTTACATTTGTCAAAAACCTGGACATATAGCACTTAAATGCCTAGAAAAGGGAAAAGATACATAAAGAAAGAAACTAAAATATTTTAGATATGGATTCTAAAGGTTTTGAGCCATATGAATATAGTGACTCTTTTGAAGGAGAACTATTTGAAATATCTACTGAATAGAGACTGAAGACACCGATTAAAATGGATGAAAATAAAATACTCCCTCCATTCCTAAATATAAGACCTAGATAACTTTTTTTGAAAGATTAAGGTTGCGAAATATGTTATTAAATCGTGACATATTTGATATCTTTTTAAATTATCAATTAGCTTATAGGTGAAATAAACTAGTCTAAGAGAAAAAATTAGGTAAATCAATTTATAATTAACTTATTTTTTGCTTTTTTTTAGGATTTTTCAAAGTCATCTAGGTCCTATATTTAGGAACGGAGGGAGTAGTATATGATCCTAAAATAAGGGTCATTACCCTTTAATCAATTGTTGTAGGCTTTAGATGACTTGAAAGTAAGAGAATTTAAAAATAAGTCACTTTTTCAACAAAAAGTCATCCAAATATATTTATAATTCAAATTAGAAAATAAGTCACTTTTAATTAAATTCATACAAATATAAAAATAAGTCAACCTAGAGTTTATTTTCTAACTGACTTTAAATAAGTTAGCTTAAAAATTAGTTACTTTTCCAAAAGTCGAGTTAAACACACCCACAAGCATTTGAGTGATTTCTCGTGATGCGCAACAGTATTGGATCACACACTGTTGCTAGAGATGACACAAAACTAGTTAAGATGAACATGATGTTGGCCTAGATTGTCTTGTAGTTGTTACTCGATCTCTTTAGATCTTCCTTTTGTAAACGAAAAAAAATGGATGGAAAAATGGAAACAAAATGGTGAAAGCATTGAAAAATTGCATATTCCTAATTGTGTAATAAGATATGTTTTGTTGTGTGAGCTGAAGTTAAGAAGTTAAGAAATTTTATTGTTAATGTTGTCATAGCCTAACAGGATGAAGAGTGGAAACTCATTCTTAGCCTTAAAATGCTTACAATGAATAAGGTATAAAGAAAATACAAACTTTAATTACTTATGAGCAAGGTTCAAAATTGTGAACTATACGTCAAAACTGATCGAGCAACTGTTTCAAGAGTTATTGGTTCAACTGTAATTAAATTGGGTTTGGGTAAGGGAGTTGCATAATATTTATTGACGAGAGTGATAATGAAGGAAATTACTCCATTAACTAGGTACAAGAAAATTCGGAATGATTTTACGTAGGAAAATCCAAAGGCAAAGATTGATAATCGGATGTGGGTCAATCATTTCAGACCTTTATTAATTAATTTACTAAGGTAAGTATGTGTGCGTGTATATTGTAATTTCTAGTCATTTGTCATTTATCCTTTTTTATTGCTAAGGTAAGATATTTTTTCAAGTTGTTCAAAGGATATGGGTTGAAGGAAGACACGCCTAAACTATTGTTCCGTTCATATAAAAGTGAATTCAATCAATCTTTCAAACGAAACGAAAACGAAATGGTAGCAAACTCTCTTGCGTTTAACTTAATTTCAATACAAGTTAAACCCTTCTTATGGAGGTTAAAGCTCCTGTTCATTTCCCTTATAAGATGTCTTTCATTCTCTTTCCCGGCCGATGTAGGACTTCACAATCCACCCCGAGCCTAACTCTGATACCAATACAACAATCCGATTCTAAATATATTTTTTAAACCACTTTTAATACATGTAACAATTAATTCAGTTCAACATTATTATTGTACCTAATTATGTTAAAAAAAATTAAACTAATAAATAAACACATAACATAGTTAGAAAAAAATGTCCATAATGATTTAAAATAAAACATTTTTCAAAGATCTAATATGATAGAAAAGAAAATTTCAAAAACATGAAAATAAAATTATCATAGTTAGAAATTAATAATTAGTCTTATAAAAATAATCCATGTTAGAAAAGAATTTAATTAATTAAAATAAGCTAACATGGTAATAAATAATACTTACAATTCAAATATATCCATGCTAGAAAAAGAATTTACTAAAAAATAACATGGTATGTGAACATATGGAACTTGTTTTAAATGATTCCTGTAATTATGGTATAAGCTTGCCCTTGACAAATGAATTGTTTGAAGTTCTATATATGTGCTGAATCGAATAGGAAAGAGATGTAAGAAGTGAATGATTTGTGACAATTTCATTCTTTGATTGACAAAATTGCCGGAATATTCTTTATCGAGGTTAGCATGTCTATTATAATCAATGTTTATAATGACATGCAATAATAATTAAAATATGCAGATAACAATTTCTGCAGATAACAATTTCTTTCTGGTGTATCAAAAAAAAATCTGCAGATAACAATTTCTTTGGTTTAACTTTTATTGATAATTTCTATTGTTTGTTCAATTTATTGCAGTACGTTGAGCATTATGGTCAATTTTTTAACGGAATTTGTTTTGATAGTCAGTATCTCTGGATTAAATATTTGTGTATGGATACTGTTTATCTCACCTGTAAGCATTTGGGTGAATACTTTTATATTGTGAAAATGTGCATGTGTATTTATTTTCACAAATATTAAATAATTTTACCAAATACCCAAATGTAATCATAATGGTGTCGAGAAAAAAGACTGTTTTCTATCTGGTTCAAATGTAATGACTACCTTATTGGAAATCATGGAGTGAAGTTTTATCTCATAAAGTGCCGTAAATATTGGAGGTAATATCATTTTGGTAATAATGGGAATTTAAGGGTATTTAATTGGCGAATTAAAGGGAAAATGACAATAAAATGTCACTTGAATTTCATTTGGACAATTAAGGGTCTCCAATTGCAACTTAGACAAATAAGGGTGCAACTTGGACAAATAAGGGTCAGTCCCCTATTTGTCTAAATGAAATTCAAGCCAAATGACAAAATCACCCTTCCCTTACATAAAACAAAATGAAGCTACCCATTTCATTAACATATTCTTCTTCTCCTTTTGTTCTTGCGTGGCAGAGACACCAAGGCTTCATCTTCTTCTTGTTGCTTGCCAAGTTGAAGCTTGAAATGTGAAAAAGGTGGGAACTTTGGGTATTATTGTGATCAAGATAACACACTTAAACACAAGTTGGAAGCTTTTCTGCATTCCTTGCATGTCAGAGGAGGAATGAAGCCATTTTACACAAGGTGAAGCTTGTGAAGGAGAAAAAGGTAGGAACTTTACGTATTATTTTGATCAAGATGGTATTCTCCCTTTAAGTATGTGGTGAAAAATGATACTTTGGTTCATTATTTTGTTGGGTCTTCTTCAATGTTGATAAATGATTTCAATTTTGCTTTTTTCTTGATCATGGGTTAAAGAGTGATGATAATATAAAGTTGGATAGTTGATTTATGTGAATAATATAGATAAAAATTATACATCTCTTTTAGTTTGAACTCCTTTGGATGATGGTAGATGAGATGACTCATCCAAGGGAATAGGAATGGTCTCTGTCGCACGGGAAAGATGATGACTCTGTTGTTTCCGTCATTTGACGGTTGAGTTCCCGCTGAAAATGTATCACAGTAGGTGGACTCGAATGTGGTAGTAAATAACGTTAACGGAGGTAGTGAATCGTGATTCTGGAGTAATTAACAGAACACGCCACACATTATAGTTAATATTGATACTTGGATAGTTAATACATGTAACATAGTAGTTAACGAAACATGTGAATCTGTTGGATTATAATTGAAGTTGCACAAATATGAGTGTTTAAGAACACACATCTTGATTGTTTAATTGTTCTTGTGTAGGTTTGCATGCAGGATGACACATTCAAGATCACTCATGTGTTATTTTCATGTTGGGGAAAATTTTGAAGTGAATATTGAAGGTGGGGGATAAATTTTGTGGTGGCAATACCAGGTCTAAAAGTTTACAGCAAGGGGTTACATTTGAAGAATTGAAGGGTTTGGTAGGGGAATGGTTCAACATAGATGGGATGAAATTTTGAAGTGAATGTTGAAGGTGGGGATAAATTTTGAAGGTTGTTATTTTGTATTATGTGGATAGGAACATACCCTTATATATTTTTTGAACAAGGGTCAATATATATGCTTCTTATCCCTTTTTGTAAGTAATGTAAAGTGAAAGCATTATGGTTGAAGGTAGTCATGACAAGAAAACATTAGGAGGCTTGAAGAATCCTAATGTTCACTTGTCAAGAAAAATGCTATTATGTTGGTGACATATATATATATATATATATATATATATATATATATATATATATATATATATATATATATTTAGTTGTCTGAATGTCATATCAAGTTCTTAATGTTGATAACCACTATATGATGTCATACCTTATTTTTTTATTGCTGTTCATAATTACTACTGTTACAGTAACAAGTTTGCTGTTCATAAAATGTTTTTCAGGCAAGTAGTTATTGAAAGGTGCTAACCAAGGGACAACATGGCAGTTAATGGCGATACTTTGGTAGTAAACCGCATTATGCGTGGTAGTGAATGGCGATTCTTGGGCAGTGAATAACCCTTATGTTTTTCGGGCAAGTAGTTAGTGAAAGGGGCACCCTTAGTAAAACGTGGCAGTTAATTGCGATACTTTGGTAGTAAATCGCGTTATGCGTGGTAGTGGATTACGATTCTTGGGCAGTGAATAACCCTTATGTTTTTCGGGCAAGTAGTTAGTGAAAGGTGCTATCCAAGGGAAAAGTGGCAGTTAATGGCGATACTGTGGTAGTTAATAGCGTTAGACATGGTAGTGAATAACGATTCTTGGGCAGTGAATAAATTACAGCTAACTTCATTACTTGCATTTCTAATCTACTTGTTTGCTTTACATAACTTTGAAGTGATCGATACTTGTCATTGATACTTGCTCTTTCTCACTTGCATTTTTAATCTACTTGTTTGGTTTACATAACTTGCTCTTCCTCACTAAGAGCATTCCATGCTATTGACATTTCGACGTTATGGTCATCGATACTTGTCACTTTAATTCCCTTCTCCTTTAACTAATTGACTTGTTCTTTTTTAAATAGCAAATAGCCATTCTGCTCTTGATCTTCCATCTGAAATGACCACAACAAATCCTCAATATTATGCAACAAGTGAAACAAGACTTAAACCAGAAAAGGTAAGAACCCACAACAAGATTTGACACTAAAATGAACACAAAACACAAAACTCATATTTGCATATGCACCAAAGCCAAGAAGCATTTTAGTTCAAATCAGAAAGAGGAGCATCACTTCACACTAACAATGTAAATAAAAGAGAAAATTGTCATAAATTTCAAGACCCCCAGGACATTACAAACAAAACCACTTCAGTCTCATAAAAGATTAAGGATGTAACAACCTAGTCCACAAGTCAACAAAATTTCCAACTACTCACTGATCAAGATAGGGAAACATATAGTCAATTCTAACAACCCAAAATCCATCCATAAATAAAAATCACAGCTTGACATTAAAAACACCAAAAAAACTACACAATAATCAAGAAACTTATCATGTTCTTGCTCAGTCCAGCTATCCCTAGACTTAGTAATGGTATGCACACTAATTGATATATGATTATCCAAATACCTAAGCACCCATTTTGTTTTGAAAATCAACCCATAAACCGAAGTTGCTGTCACTTGAATAATTAGCCTTAAATCCACTCAGCTTACTCAGAATCACAACAAACAAGTAAAATGGAACGAAAAAGAGAAATATGAGAGGAAATCAAGCATACCTTTTTTTCTCAGGTCAAATTCAACGACGGAGAAGAACAGTTCGAAAGTTTCCTCTATGAATTCGGTGGTGAAGAATGAGAAAGGTAAGAACGAGTTTGGGTTTTGTTTGGGTGGCTGAGGGGGAACAAAATGAGTGGGTTTCCTTTGGGTAAGGAGTTTGGGTTTCGTTTGGGTAAGATGAACAAGTTTGGGTAAGGAGAGAAGGGTTTTGTTTGGTTGATTGGTTGATGAAGAAGGCAAGAAGGGAACAATGGTTGTTAGGGTTCGTTAGTTGAGAAGGAAGAAGAAGTTGAGTGGGTTTTGTAGTTTGTGTTTAAGAAGAATGGGAAGCCTTCAATTTTGGGTTCATTTTGTTTGATGTGTTTTTTCATTAAGGGCATAAAGGAAATTTGGCTTCAATTTCATTTGGACAAATAGAGGAGTGACCCTTATTTGTCCAAGTTGCAATTGGAGACCCTTAATTGTCCAAATGAAATTCAAGTGGCATTTTATTGTCATTTTCCCAATTAAATTCCTCTAGTCATTGTTTTTGTTTTTAGAATCAATAGGTCGTTTTTTTAAGAGTATTGTAATCACTTCAAAATTATAGATGATAACATTATATGGAAATTGGAAATTTTAATTGGGTAAAGATGCAAAAATGAGTTCAAACTATTACGTCAGGAGCACGTAGGGGTAACAAGTATTTTCGGCTCAATTCTGGGACTGAAGAATAAATATTGGTGCAATATAGGTAATGCCGTTTAGTTTGACCGACATTGACCGTTAAAAGATGACGTGGCGGGGAAAATAAATTTTTTGCCGATGTGGCAATTTGTGTTGACATGGCGCGCTTATGTGACAATTTTTGCTGACGTGCCGTGCTTATGTGACATTTTTTTGGTTGTCGTGGCGTGCTCATGTGGTGTGCCACGTCAGCAAAAAATTATTTCCCCCGCCACGTCATCTTTTACAGGTCAACGTCGGTCAAACTAATTGGAGTTACTTATATTGCACCATATTTATTCTTCAGTTCCAGAATTGAGCCCGAAAATACTTATTAACCCTACGTTCTCTGAGTGCTGAATTGATTAAGAAAATCAGTGCTCATGCATATAATTATTCTTAGTTGTTATATACTATCTTATATGTGTTCACGTCAAATCTGAAAAAATCCGGAAGGAAAATTAATAGTGATAACATGAAGGTTATTGAGAATTAAATATGTTCACTAATTCAACTTCATACTTTCATTAGTGACAAATTGCCTCCACTGATACAAAATTTAATGCTTATGAATTGATAGAATCCATCATTTTATCTTTTGAATTGAAATATTTGTAATGAATCTAATGATTATAGGGTTGTTTGTATTGCAAATATTTTGGTTCGGCCAAAGGTGGGGTAGTCCAAAATAAAGCTGAGCCTTTGATTTCCCTTCATGCTATATGTGGGGATAAAAGTGATGATGCTATGAGGGTGATTGGGGTTGTGGGGCAGTGGGAAATTCAGGTTCTCAGTGACAATGGTAGTTCTCATGATTTTCTGGATTTCAAATTAGAAAGAAAATTAGGGTGGAAGGCTGGAAATGAAGTTTTTCCCACTGTACAAGTGGCTGGTGGTAAAAGTTTGAATGTGCATGGCATTTGGAAGGGATTTTCCTGGAGTATGCAAGGCTTGGAGTTTGTTAGAAATTTGAGGATAGTTGATTTGAATACTTGTGATGTAGTTTTGGGATTAAATAATGAGTTTGTTTGCAATCTGAGGTCAATCAAAGGAGCTTATTGGGATTATGAAAGCCTTTCAATGCATTTTGTGTATGATGGCAAGGTGTGTAAATTGCAGGCTTGTATTCCTAGTTCTGCTCAAGTGGTTTCGGGAGGAAGGTTAGAGAATAAATCCTTGGGAGGGCAGATAGGAAGAAGAAGAGGATGGTTGCAGAAAAGTTGGTTCATTGGCAAGGGGGGCTGGAAGAGGATGCTACCTAGGAACCCTTGTTTGAGTTCCAAAAGAAGTTTCTAGATTCATTGTAAATAACCCTTGAGGACAAGGGTTTCTTTAGAGGGGCATTGTTATGAAATATTTCTAGGAGGTGTAGAAGTATATGGGTTAGTTGTATTTTTAGTATTATATTGTCGTTATTAAGGTCCTGTTCGGATGTACATGGAAAAGGTTATTTTTCTGTTTTTCTATTGTAATTCTGTTGGGGTTTAGTTTGGCAGTCCCTGGGGTTGTTATAACTAATTGGGGTTTGTGCTTAGGTCATGTGGCTATATAAAGCCCCAAAACATCATTTTGTGGTGTGTTGTTATGTTTTGAGTAATAAAGATCAGTCTGAGTACTATCTCTCAAGTCTCAACTTAGTTTATCACTTTTCTCTCTTTTACTCTAAAATTTCTAGTTTCTTTCTATAAACCAAATGCCCAGCAAATGCCAACCTTCCATAGGAAATTACACACACCCAAAAAATGTCCAACAGAATAGATTGATAATGGAAGCAATCCCCATTCACTACAAGAAAATCGCTACATGCCGGCGTTTGCGTTCCGGCGGTTCTAAAAAAACGCAGGTATGTTTTTGGCGTTCCGGCGGTTTCACACCAACGCCGGAACGCGTCGCCAAAAACGCCGCTACGCGCGATGATTTCATTTTTTTTATTTTTTTTATTTTACAGATCGCGTTCCGGCGGTTGAAAGCGCCGGTACGTTGCACTGTTTTTGATTTTATTTCCCGCCACTTCACCGGCGGTCCGAAGCGCGCCAATGATTTTAGTATTCTTTAAAAATTAATACATGCCCGCGGTTGAAACCGCCGGCACGTTTACAATTAATGTGGTCGTTACGTTCCGGCGGTCGGAACCGCCGATATGCTGAAATAATAATAGATAACTTTGCCGCGTTTATAACCGCCGCAGAGTAGCGAACTTTACCTATAAATACTGGGCTTCCCTTAGTTCATTCTCGCCCCTTTCCATCTTGTCTCTTCTTCTTTCTCTCTACTCGTTTTCCTCTCCTTTGTTTACAGTTTTTAAAAAAAAGCATTTTTTTTAATGTTTTAGTTTCCTTTTATATTTTTGTTTCTGTCATTGAAACTTTAATGATAAACTGTTAGTAACTATATTTAGCCATAAGAAATAGTCTTTTTATTTTTGAACTGTTTTTTGGTTTTTTTGTTAATATAAAAAATTTGGATTTATTATAATAAAAGAACTCAGATTGATTTTATGGTTCAATATTTTTATTGTTATTTTACATTTCTTATTATTTTGTTATTTATCATTTCTTATTCTCGCATTAATTTTAACCATTATTTATAATGGTTAAATTAATGTTTTTTTTAAATATGAAGCTCAACATGTCGGCGGTTCCAACCGCCGGCATGTAAATATTAAAATAGCATACACATTGCCGCGGTTGTGAACGCAGGAAAGCTGGAAATTTCAAAAAACCCGCCAATTGCGTTCCGGCGGTTGCGAAAACGTTCCCGCGGTTTCAGAAACGCAGCTACGCAACTTTCCGACGCTCAATTCGCCTGCGTTTGTGATAAACGCTGTAGAGTCATGCCGGCGGTTAGAACCGCCGAAATGTAGCGAAATTCTTCCGCCGGCATGACCCGTGTCTTTTGTAGTGATTGCTCACATGCACTCATGAATTCAAACCAGTATTAGGCATAAAAAACCAACCGTACGAGACACAGGATCTATGACTAGACATTGACAAATTGAAGCTTCAGAGATGGAACATGCATACTTAAAATGAGAAAATGTTTATCCTCTTATACAACCTACGCGACAAAAATCACAATCGAACAGCACAGAAACAACAGTTTCAGATTATCTCCTCACTAACAAACAAACAAACATCCTTTTAATTACCAACATAGTACATACTATTATTATTTAAAGAAAGCTACCTACTGTCACACAAGTTTTTACTTTTTACTAATCAAGCGGTACAATTGTTAGCTAACAACTGACACGTAGCTACCCCAAAATTGATTATTAATAGTTTTCCCAAAATTGAATAACTAAACATATACTCCCTCCGTTCCTAAATATAAAATCACTTTAGGGATGAGAGTTTGTTCCTAAATATAAGATCACTTTCTAATTTGACTCAAGTTTTCCCCAAACTACCCTTATACTCACTTCACCAAAAAAAATAGTGGTTTGAAGGAGAGAGGGTATTTTTAAAACTTAGGTGAGGGGTATTTTGAGAATTTCATGTAATCCTAACTCATTGAAATGTCTTCCTTAATCTCTCCAAATTTACTAAAGTGATTTTATATTTAGGAACGGAGGGAATAATACAATGTTTCGATTTTTATCAGCAAAAAAAAAAATATTTGTTTTCACATTGTATAGTGGAGCCAAATTGTCTTTGCGTAATGGCAATCTACAGCAATTTGGAAAGACAAGACAATTGAAAAGGGAAATTTATTTTTGTGGTGATATAAAAAATTGTGTTATAAAATTTATGATGACACCAATACTAAGTCCACATCCTTTATTTTAAGTCAGAAGCTCTCTTTTACAAATTTACGAATAAACAAAATGTACATACGAGTATACAACTTTCCCATGCAATTCTAACATGGTGACATCTAAAATGCAAAAAAAAAACAAAAAAAAAAACTAACTGGACTCATGAAAAGCGCGCACAGGGTAAGCTATTACTCCCTCCGTTCCTAAATATAAGACCTAGATAACTTTTTTTTGGAAAGATTAAGGTTGCGAAATAGGTTATTAAATGATGACATATTTGATATCTTTTTAGATTATCCATTAGCTTATAGGTAAAATAAACTAGTTTAAGAGAAAAAATTAGGTAAATCAATTTATAATTAACTTATTTTTTGCTTTTTTTTAGGATTTTTTCAAAAAGTCATCTAGGTCCTATATTTAGGAACAGAAGGAGTAGTTTCTAAACATGTTATAAAGTCCAACATTAATATGATGAACAACAACAAAAAATAGTAAAACCAGCAATAATAAAACTACACGAGACTAAACCTAAAACAACCTTGAGAAAACCTAACCACCATTGTTGTCAAACTCGAGAGTTGACTCTCCGATTTTACTGTTTTTACGGCACTACCTAAATTTGGTAGTCTTTAAAAATTCGGTAGAAACTTACGTGCTTACATTGTGAATTCACCGTTTTTACATTTCTACCTTATAGAAAATTGTGTTAACTTGTTACTTAACTCATTTTAATTATTTTTAATTGACAAAATTCAATTAATTTAAATATGAATTTCATGGAAATTTAGCTATTGAGGTTAATATAATATAAATATTGATATATTTAAATATACTATTTATATTTAAAATAAATTAAAGTCAATTTATTATTATTTTTTCTATTCTTATTTAAATATATAAAAGAAATATATGTTTTTTGATAAATACAAACTCTTACGAGTTTACGATTCGAGTCTACCGATCCGAGTTTACCTTGTCTCCACGAGTTTACTTTAACTCACGAGTTTGACAATCTTGCTAACCACCAAAGAATATAACAGTAACTACTTTTTTTTGAACACATTTTTCGGACCAAACACAACAGCAAAACCAACTAACGCGGTTGGCAAGCTGAAGTGCGAATGCCCTACTTATATACTCTCACACACACACTTCTGGTCGAACAGTAACTACTCATTCAACCACAATCTTCACATTATTTCACCGCCATTAAAATGAAAAGGCATAATGAGTAAGTTGAAGGTTCAATTGTTTGATCCAAGAAACACATAATAATTAAAGGCAATGAAAGCATTGAAAACTTAGGCTTCTCCTCGAGATAACATCAAAGGACGTTTAAGTTGAGAGCTCACATAACCATAAGCTCTACTCTAGACCTCTTCATCTCCAACAAGATAAAAGAATAATCTCTCGTTCTCTTCAACAAAAAATCATGCCTTGAAAAACTCCGATTATTCAAAATCCTACAAAGCACAAACCCAAGTTGTTCATTCAAACAAAATGTAACATCCTAGAAATTAATGTAGGATTAGAGAGTGTTTTTAATAAATAATAAATACAAATTGTAAAATTTTTAGAATTGTTGGGGAATTTCTGGATATTTTTGGAGGTTTAGGGAGATTAGTTGTTTAAATTAGTTGATTAAGTGATTTAGAAAACTTATTATAATTCAAATTGTGGGAGACCAACTTGGGAAATGTTATTGTCAACTATATAAAGATAAGAGGAATATCCCAAGTTAGAAAGGAATATTCCTTCCCATTTCATTTTCCTTTTATTCCTTCCTTTCTTTCTTTTTCTCTCATTTTTTTCTCTTCCTTCTTCTTTCTTCTTAGAGGCCGACGGCCTCCTCCCTCCAACAACAACAAAATCGACCTTGCCCCCTTCCAATCTGCTCCACCATCTTGCTCACTCCTTCTCCTTTCTCTCTCACGTTTTTCACTTGCTTTCTTCTTCCAAATCACATGGGGCTTGTTGTTTTTCCTCACTGCTTGTGTCTTCAAAACTCCAGCACCTTCCTCCATCATTTTCCGGAGAGAAGAAGGCCGATTCCGGCGACGTCGAGTGCGCATCAGACAAGAGACTTTGTATTTAAGCTTAGGTGAGTTCTATCTTCCCTTTCATACCCATTTTTGCTTAGGTTTATGCAAGTTTGGTAGGGAGGCCGTGAGTGGGGACTGAGTTTTGGGTTAAAAAACTATCCAAGGAACATTTTAAGCTTTGAGTTAGGATGTCCTAAGTAATTGTTTGAGGTTTGATTAAGATTTTGTGGAGTTTTTGCAAAACCCTAACTTTTGGGTATTTTCAAATCCAAAATGGGTTTTGATTTTAGATGAACTAAATCCATCAAATTAAAGTTTGACCTTTTATTTACTTGTTTCCTAAAGATATTTGAGCATGCATAAATTTCTTTAGTTGATTTCAATGTTTGGTGTTTATGCTAGATAAATATATGTGCGCCCTATTATGAGATGATTGTGTATGTGTGTTGGTGTATGTGGTTGTGATTAAATATCCACTTGTTTCAAGATTTGAGCTATAGTGAAAGCTTCTGTTGTCTATGTGATTGGAAATTTGTTGGGCAAGAGTCTTGGTATTTGGGAAGTTGGTAACTATTGTTTGAAAATCTTTGCACTCAAGGTGTTTGTTAAAATGCTTAACAGAAAACTTTGGTTGCATTGAAAATTTTGAATGTCTCTTTTGAAGCCTAGATATGTAGGTTGTTAAGGACAAAAACTTGATTATAATTATCACTAGAGGTTCTCAAATATTATCTAATGATTTATGTTTTGTGCTTGTATGTAATTGGTGATTATGGCTTGGTTTTTGTTATTAAAGAATACAATTGCTGGAAATGACTTAGTACTTGCTGTTTTGAAGTATTCAAACACCAAATTGGGTCGAAATAAATGAAAGGAGAGTATGCATGATGTTGAAGAAATTTTTATTAACATGTCTACTTGAAATTTCAATGAAGAAATTCTGTTTTGAGTAAGGATGTTTTACTTTCTTTGCCTTTGATTTTTCTTTGCTGGAAGTAGAAGAATTTGCGCATAAGAGGCATGTGAAGTATAATAAAATTGTTGTGAGAGTGTGAATAATGATTTTAAAGGTTCCATGCCCTTTCTTATTTTGCATACCGAACTGATTTTTGTGGTAGGAGTGTGTGTGTGTGTGTATATATATGTGTATGTGTGTGTGCGCATTATGAGATGACTTTGAATGTTTGATTTGGGTGTGAATTGAAGGTTTCCTATGTCCCTTCTTGCATTGGCCGAATTGAATAAAAGGGGTGGTGTTGCAAATTTATAATTATCTAAACTAGTTTGTTCAATAATATAATGTAGTGTAAATCTGCTTGTATAACAATAGTATAAAAAGAGTAATTTTAATTATGTTTTGGCATTAGGAATATGTACATGTTGTGTGTATGAGTAAACTGACATGCTAAGAATTCAAATAAAAATAATAAACTTGTTATGATGTAAACAATCCTTTTAACTTGCAGATTCTTGTTTGGTTTTGATCAAGAAAATGTTTATTGTTCTTTAATTATTGATGCTTTCCTTTGTTTGAATCTTTGACATTATTTCTTGCTAACGTTAGGTAATCTGGGATTGATTTTTGTAATCAAGTATTAAAGTTGATAGATGAAATATATGCATGGAATGTGATTTAGTATGCAGTGGACACTATTCCTCCCTTGACCGGAGGATGTGGTTTATTCATGAAACCTTTGCTTTTATTGAATTGGTGTAATTGTAACTGTGTGTATATATGTTTGATGAGGTTCATTAAGATAAAATACATAAATGGGGAAAATTGGGTAGTCATATAAGAACGAGAGAGACGTTGAACTACGATAAAGTGGAAATGATATTAATTTATCATTTGGCTCTATATTATTATAGGAATGGATGCGAGTAGGCTTTCGTGACATCAAGAAAGAAAGGTTGAGAAATCGCGTAAAATTTGCTAAAGGGCGATAGGTAATCACACTTAACCTTGCTATAACATTGAGGGTGACGTTAGTTGTGGATTTTTTTAAAAAAATCCTTTCTCACCCTCTATATATATATATATATATATATATATATTATCTTTGAAAGGTATTTTTATACAAAACAGGCTATCGGGTGCCTTTCAAACACGATTATTTTCATATAAAAGATTTTGACACATTATATATATATGTAGTATCCTGGCTGGTGATATTGTTGGACTGTGTATATGAGTGTATAGATATTGAGATCTTGGCATTTTGACAGAGATATTGAGAGGTATAGTGGATTGGATGTATCATAGGTTGTGTAGAGAAAATTTGGGAGTTATGTTGAGGGAAGATATTGTGGATAATAGATTGAAAGGTGATGTGAAAATGTATGATGTTGATTATGAGATTGATGTTGATTTTGATTATTGTGATGAGATATTGAAATTAATGGATATTGTGAGGTTTGCATGACACTGATATACATACGTACCATCGCGCGATGATAACTGTCGATTGGCCAATCGACAGTTATTTGTACTGATGATCCTTTTCGGATTGATTAGACCGGGGATCATAGGTCAACTTATTGAGAGAAAGTGACCTACGGTTGTTTGGCACTGGAGAGCCCAACCGTTCCCGTTCTGCAATGGAAACAGAATTGGGGTTCCCTCTCTGGGGATTGCCAGAGAGGGAAATTGTCCCCTCATTATGGAGAGGGACACAGTGTCAAATTCATATAGTGAAGATTAGATGCTGGGATGCCCCCTTGATGGCACAATGCATCTATAGGTGAGTGTGAGAGTTATAGTGGAAGTACTCAGTTTGGAGATGGAGACATGAGGTTTTGTTGGAATGGAATCGATTGAGGAATTCTAAGTGGGATATAGTAATAGGGATGATGGTGTTGACTTTGATTTGAATGTGAATGAAGGGCTTGAGTGATGAATGAAAGAAGATTTGGTTATATACATATTACTGGTTTTTAAATGTGGTACCCTTTAGACGCCCTCCCTACCGCACATCTCACTGTTATAGTGAGTTAAGCGGTGATTACTGGGACAAATTGTCTCATCCCACGATTACTCACATTTTTGCAGGTATCCATGCACAGGCGCGAGCATCAAGAAAGGGAATTAGGTAGTAGAAGTTATCACTACAAAAAAAGAGTCACTTTTCAGCGGGAACTTTTACAAACATTTCAGCGGTCGCGACCGCTGAAATGTCGCTACAACGCGCAAGCCCACCGCTGGGAATTAGAGCGTGTCAAACAACGTCCCAACGAGCAAAAATGACCGTTGTAGAGCTGGTCAAACGCGCTAAAAAGTTTGGTAGCGACACACCTCAACGTTCAGGTAGACCGCTGAAATGTAAAACAATAAAAAAAAGAAAACTATATTGCACTTCAGCGGTTGCACTGCCCACTGAAGTGCAATATTTTTTTTTTAAAAAAGTTACACTTCAGCGGTTGTATTGCCCGCTGAAGTGTATTAAACTTTTAAAAAAAATTGACATTGCACTTCAGCAAACCTGTTGAAGTGCAATACATTTTTTTAAACAAATAATACCAGTCCAACAAAAAAAATCAATTCTTGAAGAGAAGTATTCCACCAATAGATGGGTCTAGATGCAGCAGAACGATTGTGGGGTGAAATTTCAGCTTTCAAGAACACATTTCTTCCAGAACAAGCACAATAATAAATCAAACAACCATAAATAAAGTAAATAAAAACTTTCACTGGGCATGCAAAGAAGGAGTAAAACTAAGTGAGGGAGGAGAATGGCATTAAAACCAAACGAACTCATTTCACGAAACAAAGATTAAAGTCCAAAAATCTCAGAAAGTTCTCTTTTTGTTCTTGTTCATGCTGTGTGTGGTTGTTTAAAGCAAGAATTTCAAGAAAAAGAAGCTGATTTTTCAGTAATGAAGTTAGCAGAGAGATATGCATACCGAATATGTAGCGATTACACGAAGACAATCGAAAAGAGAGGAGAAAAACAAAAGCTTCCGGCGAAGGTTGATGGTGGCGCCAGACGATGTGGAGCCAAATTTCCAAAGTATGCACATACTTGTAGAAACAAACGAAACAACAGAAGATGAATGAGAGAATTGGACATGAGTTAGGGAGAAAAAAGATTGAAAAGAGCGTGTATAAGAGGGGGAGAGAGCGCTATTTATAGGATACGATACATATTTACATTCCAGTGGTCCACTTAACCGCTAGAGTGTAAAAATATATATAAAAAAATAATTTTAAAAAATAAAATCACACCCCAACGACCACAATGACCGTTGAGGTGTGATTTTTTAAAAACTAAAAAATCTAATTTTTATAAATTAATTTAAAACATATTTTAAAAAAATAAAATCACACCCCAACGGTCATGCTGGCCGTTGAGGTGTGATTTTTTTAAAAATAAAAAACAATTAATTTTTAAAACAATTACTTTAATAATATTTTAAAAAAATCAAATCACACCCCAACGGCCATGCTGGCCGTTGGGGTGTGATTTTTTATAAAAATTTAAATAAAAACATACACCCCAACGGTCATTATGACCGTTGGGTGTGATTTGAAAGCAAAAAAAACGCAAATATCACCCCAACGGTCAAAATGATCACTGAAGTGTGTTTCAATAATTTTTTTTAAAATATATTTTACACCGCAGCGGGCAAAATGACAGTGAAGGTGCTGTTATAAATATTTTATTCTCACCTCAGCGTGTGCCTACCCGTTGGAATGTAGATTTTTTTTTTAAAAGAAAAAAACTGTTTTGACCCACGCTTACATTTCAGCGGGCACTCATTACCCGTTGAGATGTGTCCACATGTCAGCGGGTTTTTGTTGACCGCTGAGATGTGCCCATTAGAAATAAGACTTTTTTTTGTAGTGTATATAGTTTATTTGGAATTGTATATTGCCAATTTGTATAGGCCTGCATTCGTTTCCGCATGTATATATATATATATATATATATATATATATATATATATATATATATATATATATTTATTGTTTAATATCAATTAGTTTTGTTTATTAACCATGTTAGACAAATCCTTTCTAACATGGTTAGCAATAAATTATCCATGATAGCAGTTGTGTTGTATTAGTTTATTCTTTTCTATCATGGATAATATTTAATCATTAGGAAATTCCTTTTCTAACTATGATAGGACATTGATATTATGGAAATCCTTTTTCTATCATAGTTAGTAAAGAGGTTATTAGATCTAAAATGGATATTATTGGTAAATTAAGTAATTAGTAACAGAGTGTTACACAAAACAAGCAAGCAAACAACAGATCTAACAACAAAGGAAATTATCAAATTAAAAGAAAAGGAACAAATTGTGAATCACGTCAATGTAAAGCAATACACAGCACAAAAAATATACAACAAGATTTCAAATTTTTTAAATTTGAGACCTGAAATTTTCAACATTTCAGAACATCAGACCAATGTGTGCATTTGAAGATTAAAGAAAACCATGAGATAAGTTTTGTGACAGGATTAATGCTAGCCCGAATAGATTGAAAAGAAGGGATTTATGGAGTTTATGGGAAACATTGGACTTTCTTTTTTTTATATAAACTCGAGAATTTTATTATAATGTTTTGAAGATGTAAAATGACTTTTTATTATGTGGAAAGTACTAAGAAAGAGTGTTATGTAAGTTATGATTCGTTAGTAATATGAGTAAGTAATTGTAAAAGGAGCCAAGTTAGGTTATGATAAGTATGTTATAACACATAGTAAAGGCATTATCATAATTGTAAAAAGATAGTTGTGGATGGGAGAAATGATTGATCATGAGTTGTGTTAAAATTTGTAAACGTCTTAATTAGTTATCAATTGGTATTTGATTCTGTTGAGGTAATCATTAGTGAATTGAATTTTAATTTGGATTATGTTTTTGTGCTTAGAGGGTTCTTTTTGTCTCTCTGTGACTTTGTTTGAATTTTTTAGGCTTTATTTTGATGTGTGTGAGGTTTCAGATTTTTGTTTTGGAGCTTGTAACGTGAATACGTGAATTTAAGTATATTAAACATGAGGAAGAAATTATCGCCGAGGTCATGGATATATTTTCTTACGTATGAAGTTTCCCACATGGGATTGAAAAAGGAGTGCAAAATAGTCTTTTGACGTTGTAATATGTTATAGATATTTTAGCTTTGTTGTTGGGCAAAACAAAAAAGAAAAAGTTGGAGATTAAAGAATATATAGTTTGCTGATTAGAAATTAGATGACATATGTAAAGGATCTTTGAAAATCATAAGCTATTTTGAATGACAAAATTCAAAACTATAATGTGATCAAATTCAAAACAGTTTATTACTTTCAAGACAGATGACACCTAACTTTGAATGAGTGTATCTTGATCGAGCGACTTGAAATTTGTACCTTTTATTCAAAAAAAAATAGACAGATAAAATTATTCATTTACTTTATTGGTAAATGATGTTGTCACAATTTTTCTTGCTTACTTTACTATTTTAATGTTCACTTTTATTTTTTTTGAAATAATATAGCTTGCAATTCGGGTCGAGTCGGGTTGCCCCCTATTAGTATATGCGGGCCGGTTTATGATATTCCAACCCGCATTAGAATCGGGTCGGGTCGGGCAGACCTGCTTCTGATGTAGGTCGGGTCGTGTTAGCCCGTTTACTTGAAATTTGAATGGTTTTGGTCCCTAATGTAAGAGCTCACCTCATATTCTCTCCTCATTTAATGCATTTTTTCCTACTTTACCCCTAACTCTCTTTCATATTTATTAATGCTTATGTATTTCTCTCTCTTAAAAGTACCATAATAAATATGGGCAATTTTGGAAAAGAAGCATTAACTCCAGACACCCAACTAACATTCACATGTTTTCTTAAGAAGCGTTTTTTTGACGGCTAACTCTTACATTAGGGACCGGAGGGAGTAATATTTTAAATTAAATAAAAACATAAGAGTCAAACTTCATCCCTCGACATCCCCCAACTAACCCCTCCAATCCCCAAACCTAATTTCTACAATCACCTTTCCATCCGAAAGTTTCTTGAACTAAATTTTTTGGTAATTGTTCTTTTCAAATAATTTCAGTTTCTAAGATGTATAATTAAATCCTTTACTCTAATTGTCCCCATTTTATTTGCAAATTCTTAATATTCAAAACAAATGAATTAGTAAAAAAACTTGTGCATATGTAAATTTTTATGTGTCATTTATGCTCTTATATTGAATAATAAAGTTAATGTATTTAAATGGTTCAATATCTCCGGATAGAACTCACTCATATGAGAAGTTGGTTTAAAAATTATTTTGGCAAAGAAGTAGAAAATTATATTATATTGATTATATACCAAACAAAGACTATTTCCTAAAAACTAAAATCAGTATTTTAGTTTAATTAAATAGATAAAAACAAATCTGTTGGTCGACCAATGTTGAAGGGGAAAAGGAAATTAAAAAACATAGTAGCTCTTTCCATGAAGTAGCCCATGTATTTGTTTCTCCCACCAAGAGAAGCATGACTCAAACCTGGTATTTTTAAATCAAACATCATAGACCCCTCAACAGCAGCTTCAGTGAAGATAAATAGAAATCCAAAGACGAAGATCAAAGCTCTATCTCCATGAATCAAATATGTAATCAATGTCATCATAGACCAACTTTGAATTGTAAACCTCACAGTAGAGTAATAATTGGAATTAAAACATTTAAAGACTTAATTAATTGGCTTAGGAAAAAAGTGATCAATTACACTACAATTATTGAGTTGATGCAACCCAATGAATCAGTATGCAACCCAATGCGTTCAACTCTTACACATGAGTAGCTATCTCAACTATAAGTAGCTCTCCCAAGTCCCATCATAAAGGCCTTCAACTTTCAAGAAGACTAATTCTTCGAAGAAAGAATGTTGATTGATTTAGGTTTGTCGTTTGGTAACCAAGTATACCCCTGCATGGTTTGCATAACCAAGTATACCCCTGCATGGTTTGCATATAAGCAGGTCTGAGCTTCCCTTTCATCCATCTCAACGCTAATCTCATTTGAGTTTGCATTTTAGAAGACCTTCATATAAGATATATGTAACTAAAAATCTGATTAAAAAACAAACAACATAATGATATAATTCACAACAACCAGGGAGCTGAAATCTGAGCAAAGCAATGAAATAAACTTCAGGAAAACATATAACATACATTCACTACTCTTCAACCCCAAATAAAATTATATATTTGTTTCAAATTCATTGAATTAATGGCAGGATAAATACCAATCCGTTCAGAAGATTCCAATAAGCACAAAATTAGAGATTCTTGCATGTTTACTGAGATCCATGAAATCCTTGTAGTAGGGCCATGGTTTTGGCAACTGGACCATGTGAAAATAGATGGACTTCTCCATCCTTGCTTAATTATCTGACCATCCATACACATCAGCCATATCAATCAACACATATATCAATCAACACACACACACACGCAACACACACACAGGGGAGGGAGGGAGGGAGGGAGAGAGAGAGAGGGAGAGAGAGAGAGGGAGAGAGAGAGAGAGTAAAATAAGCACTAATTCAAAAATAATTGGAATTGAAAACAGCAGAAATGATATACTCCCTCCAGTCCTAAATATAAGACCTAATTAACTTTCTCTGGAAAATCCTTTAAAAAAAACAAAATAAGTTAATTATAAATTGATTTCCCTAATGTTTCCATTAGACTAGTTTATTTTACCTATAAACTAATGGATAATCTAAAAATATATCAAATATGTCATCATTTAATAACCTATTTCGCAACCTTAATCTCTCAAAAAAAAAAATAGTCAATTAGTAATATGGAAAAAAGAGAGCCTAATTGAGAGGCGATACTGATTCATACACATATACTCCTATATATTTAAGGCATGAAAAGAAGATAAATTCACGCCATTCACAGTCCGTCCATTGAATCCATGGATCGAAAGAAATAAAAGGAATGAGATTGTACACATAAACAAACAAACAAACAAAGAGGGAAAAATTAAATTAAAGACGAACAATGCATGGGATCCAAACCTGAAGAAGGTGAAGAGGGAGCGAATGCGAAACCCTAAATCACTCTATTCGGCTTAAATCGTGTGGTAACGTAAAGGTATGACGGCACCAACATCCATTCCTTTATGTTTGTCTATTAGCCATCACATTCACCGCATCAACAAAAAAGAAAAGTAATAAAATAATAAACCCCAACATATATATTGTTGCTAAAAAAAATAAACCCCCATATCTCACCCTAATTTTTCCCAATTAAATAAATAAATGAATTCTACTTCATTCATTCCTCCCTCAAAATTAGTAAATAGTGACCTTTTAAATGTGTTGATTTCCAAATTGGTCTTAATATTATAATGATAATGTTATTTCTAAATTGGTCTTGTTGTTGCAATATTTACGATTTATGATGTATTAGGTGTTTGATGTTGAAAGTGAACGTGAGTCTTATATGTGATATGTGATGAGATTTAGTTTTTTTTTTATTGGAAGATGAGATATAGTTTACTTGACACTTATAAGGAAACAAATAAATTCAGTGACTTGTTAATTGGGGTAAGGAACAAAATTGTAAAATATCTAAATAAAAGAAATTGATTGGCCGAGGTAGGAAAATGGTTTAAGTAAAAAAAAATCTAAAGGTTTTGCAAATGACTTCAACTGAGGAAGGAAAAATTGTAAAATTCATACACATTTATTTTAAAACCATGCATACATTTACAAGACATTAATATTTTTGGTTATCAATTAGCTTTTTTAAGTATGAATTAATTACAATGCTCCATTGACCCACGATATTAATTTTCCAGATTACATGTTGTTATTATGCAGTGGTCTTTTAACAATGTAACTACTACTCTCCCAAATACCAATACTCAAATTTTCTAAAGGTAAAATGCCACCAACTCTAAATTCTTAAACTGCTTCAAATTATTAGAATCTTCTTTCATCACAATAATCTAAATATTTAAAGTGCATAAAAAATATTGAAGAGACAAACTTCATCCCCAACCCTCCCAACCCCCCGGCCCCCAAAAAATTCCAAAATTTCCCTCGAGTGCCTCCCGACCCGAAAGTTCACATGAAGTAAGATATGATACATTCAATAATAAATAGATAATAATATTTTAATCTATAAAAAAAATAATAATATTCTGAAATTTAATATATCTCAACCATTGAAAATTAATTCAATGTATTTAGTGGAAGTTTTGGCGCCAATCGAGAAGGACTATTCTAAAATTGAATGTACTTACTATACTAAAATATATGGGAAAATTCAATGAACACTATTTATAATTGTCCGATTTTGAAAAGAGAGGCTCGTATCTCTCCTAAAAAATGTGTTTTCATATGACATAAGTATCATATATAAAGCCCATATTGGGAAATTGAGAAAATCATGATTTCTAAGAGTCACTATTTTTTTATCAGAAATAATGCATTTATTGTCAACCAAGAAATAACGTTCAGACATTACAAGAGAAAATTATTGCATAAAGAAAAACAATAAAACAAATTAGTAAATAAAACATCAAATAAAGCCTAAATATCATTATGGGTTTATTTCCGGGTATTTGATTAATTGCCGTCCAGTAAAAGTTTTTTTGAAATATAAGGGCATTTTGGACATTTCATGTCTAATATTATTGTCATATTAGTGAAAATATCATTTTTGATCACATGGTAAAAGTTGGGTATCATTTTTGTACCTTGGAATAGTTATATACTATTTTTGTTCCATGGCCAATAGTTATATATCATTTTTGGGCATTCGCCCTTTAAGTTTTAAGGGCATTTTCAACTTTTCACGTCTAATTTTATTGTCATACTGATGAAATTATTATTTTTGATCACATGGTAAAAGTCGGGTAACACTTGTGTACCTTGGAATAGGTATGTACTATTTTTGTTCTTTTTTTTTTATAAAAAGGAAGGAAAATACAAACAAAAAATTAACCTACATCCTTAAATTGTGCAAGACAGATTTCGCCCTATGCATACATCTAATAATGCCTTTGATCTCTGCTATGACTTCATGCACACTTGAACATTCATTATTATAGGTCACTTCATTCCTTCTTCTCCAAATCAACCAGCAAGACACACAAAAAACTTCATTCCAGTTATCCATCTCATACCCTCTACGCATCTTCACATTCTTCCTTAACCAATCATGTAAATTACTTTCCCAAAATTCTTTATTTGCAAAAGAGATTCCCAAGTTAAGCCAAACCTCTTTAGCATTACCACATTCTCTTATCACATGTACCGTTGATTCCAACTGCGAATGACACGACGCGCAAGAACCATCTGGATGAATTCTCCATTCAAGCAACCTCTCATTAGTAGGAAGTCTATCATGCATAAAAAACCACATCTGCATTTTACATCTCTGAGGGACCTTGAGCCTCCAAATGTTCCTCCAACATTGATCCTCCTGAGCATTAAAATCAGCAACTTTCGTATAAGCTGATCTGACAGAGAACATCCCACTCCTCTCAAGCTTCCATCTAACTTTATACTCCTCATTCCTGTGAACAACCTCAATCTCATTCTTAACATTCTCCCAAACAGCTTTAATTCCACTCCACACTCTTGACCCCGGCTTCTTTGCTCGTATAATAGGGATCAAATCTTGACCACAATTATATTTACTTCTAATTACTCGGGCCCACAATGCATCCTTGTTATTCACCAACCCCCATCCCACTTTCATCATAAAAGCCTTATTCTGAAGAGAAGCATGACGAAGACCCAATCCACCACACACTTTAGGATAACAAACTTTGTCCCACGCCACCAAATGAACTTTCTTCTTATCACTTGTTGAACCCCATAAAAAATTCCGGGCATTCCTCTCAATCTCATCGCAACAAGCAACAGGAATAATAGAATAGACGTTTGCATCACATGATTAGGAATAGACAAAGCCACTGAATTAATAAGAGTATTCCTCCCTGCCAGAGACAAAGAATGACACTTCCAGCTAGCCAATCTTTGTTTTACCTTATCCACCGTAAATTGATACATTGACTTAGAAACCCTCTCATGATGAAGAGGAACCCCAAGATATCTACCCAAATCAGCAGACATATTAAATCCCAAACTATAACTTAGTTGAGATTTAATATTATGATTAATATTGCGAGAAAAGAAAACTCTTGTTTTTCCTTCATTTATCTTTTGACCCGAAGCATCACAAAACGCATTAAGACAATCTTTAATCACTTGTACCTGGTCTAAACGAGCTTCAGCAAAAATAATCAAATCATCAGCAAAAAACAAATGAGATAATGGTGGTCCCCCTTTATTAAGACGAATTGGTCTCCAGTTTCCAGATGAAATATTTGACTGAATCAAATGAGTCAACTTCTCCATACAAATCACAAATAAAAACGGAGACAAAGGATCACCTTGTCTAATACCTCGGGAAGGATTAAAAACATTTGACTTACTACCATTCCACAATAGTTGCATAGAGGGAGAAGATATACACTCCTGAATCAAGAAGATCAAGCTCTCCGGAATTCCCACCTCCCTTAAACAATTAATAGCGAATTCCCAATTAATTCTATCATACGCCTTCTCCAAATCAATTTTTACAGCCATAAAACCTTTCTTTCCCTTCATAGTTTTCATGGTATGGATCACCTCTTGAGCAACAATAATATTGTCGGAGCTCAAACGTCCCGGAACAAAACTACACTGATTAGGGGAAATAATAGTCGACATAATAGGCTTAATCCGATTAACTATGATTTTCGTTATCAATTTATAAATCACATTACAAAGGCTAATCGGACGAAAATCTCTTATAAATTCTGGGTTTGGGACTTTAGGAATAAGCACAAGAAAAGTCTGATTAACCTCCCTAATCAAACAAGGATTCTCAAACACCTTTCGCACAAAATCAATAACATTTCCACTAACCTGTTTCCATTGAGCTTGAAAGAATAAAGGATTAAAACCATCAGGACCTGGAGCTTTAAGAGGACCCATACTCTTCAAAGCAGTCTCAACTTCCACCTCTTTCACATCAATATTCATATTACTAATAACACCCTCCGTAAGCATAGGATAAGATACATCAACATTCAACACATCCCTATGCGCACGATCTTCAGAAAAAAGCATATGATAAAAATTCATAGCTACATTCTTTATCCGATCCACATCAAATATCCACTCTTCATCCTCACCCTTGAGAGCTTCAATACTATTTATCCTCCTCCTTGCATTCGCCCTTCGATGAAAATATTTCGAATTTTTATCCCCTAAATAAAACCACTCACACCTTGCCTTTTGAGCCCACATAATATCTTCCTGCAAAATTAGTGTCTCTAGTTCTTGCCATAGTTCTTTCTGAAGCTGAGAGAGAGAGAAGACCAAGAACCTTGATTCTTTAAACTTCTACTAATACCATCAAGCCTAGCAAGAATTTGTTTCTTTCTTCTTCCCACATGACCATATACCTCCGTCTTCCACACCTCCACTTGCTGGGTAAAAACATTCACATTTTGAGACCATGACAAATTCTTATCCCATACCCGCTTCATAAATTCATTAAAATCATTATGTAATAACCATGAAGCCACAAACCTAAAAGGTCGTTCAAAAGCAACCGAACAATGAGACACCTCCATTGTCAATAACAAAGCCTTATGATCCGACTTGAAACTATACAAAACTGTTGTTTTAGCTTCAGTGAATCTATCCATAAACATATTATTTGCTAGAATACGATCCAGTCTGCTCTCACAACCCTCTCTACTCCAAGTAAAAAAAGACCCCATAGTATGAATATGAGATAAACCGGACTCCCCATACCAATTAAAAAAATCCTTATCCACCAAAGAATACTCCTTCCTAGTAGACCGTTGTTCATTCTCAAATAAAATAGCATTAAAATCTCCTCCTACACACCACGGACCTTCCACCTCATTACCAAACTCCTCCAACTCTCTCCATAAACTCCTTCTTTTCACATAATAAGGGCTTGCGTACACCGCAGAAACTAAGCATTTCTCCCCATTATGATCAAAACTCAAATGAACACATTGCTCAGATGAACCAATTATACTAACAGCCCAACTCTCATCACGCCATAACACCCACAGACCTCCACTAAACCCTTGAGCGTCAACAACATATGAGCCATTAAATCCCATCTTAGAGATTATCTTCTTTGCTTTCATACCTCCACAACGAGTCTCAAACAATAAAACAATGTCTACTTTATACTTATACTGTAATTCTCTTATTAATCCTGGGAAAGATCTTGCTCCCACCCCTCTACAATTCCAGAAAATAACATTCATTGGGGAATCATTGAATTGAGATTGTGGTTCTCACAACCACCATTAACATTTTCTAAAGAACCACTCACCTGACACATTGGTATACTTCTCATACACAGTTATTTGTAAACAATAACATGTACTATTTTTGTTCTTTAGTCAATAGTTATGTATCATTTTTGAGTCTTCACCCTTAAATTAAGGTTTTAAAATATTTTAATGTGTGTACTAATCCCCGCCCAATTATGACTTACTAGTGGCATTAGTCATTATCAGCAATTCAACTGGTTAGAGGGGTATTATAGTCTTGCTATCAATGGAAATTAAATTAAATTCTTATACAGTTATACTGCTATGGGATTTATTGTTATCTTTAATCTTTAATTAAGTAGTATCTTATCCCGTGCACGTTTTTTTTTCTTTTTCTTTTTTGCATTTTTCCTTTCAAAAATTTATGAAAAGATAAAACATTTCTTATTGGTAAGTTTATTATCATATGTACTTATTATCATATGTACTTATCAAAATAATTAAACAAACATTAAATAATTAAATCAAAAAATATAAAACATATTTTTGATTTAAAAATGGATGGAAAAATGGAAACAAAATGGCGAAAGCATTGAAAAATTGCATATTCCTAATTGTGGAGTAAGATATGTTTTGTTGTGTGAGCTGAAGTTAAGAAGTTAAGAAATTTTATTGTTATTGTTGTCATGGCTGAACAGGATCAAGAGTGGAAACTCATTCTTAGCCTTTAAATGCTTACAATAAATAGGGTATAAAGAAAATACAAACTTTAATTACTTAAGAGCAAGGTTCAAAATTGTGAACTATACATCAAACCGGTCGAGCTACTGTTTCAAGAGTTATTGGTTCAACTGTGGTTAAACCGGGTTTGGGTAAGGGAGATGCCAAGATAATATTTATTGACCATAAGAGTGATAATGGAGGAAGTTACCCCATTAATCAACTGATACGAGAAAATTC
The DNA here is from genome assembly GCA_029929735.1 of Mimosa pudica. NCBI lineage: Eukaryota > Viridiplantae > Streptophyta > Magnoliopsida > Fabales > Fabaceae > Mimosa > Mimosa pudica. The sequence goes on along the minus strand of JAKELP010000017.1, from coordinate 4,031,175 downwards.
GGAATGATTTTATGAAGGAACATCCAAAGGAAAAGGCTAATAATCGGATGTGGGTCAATCATTTCAGACCTTTATTAATTAATTTGCTGAGGTAAGTATGTGTATGTGTGTGTGAGTATGTGTGTGTGTATATATATATTGTAATTTCTAGTCTTTTTTCATTTATTTTTTTTATTGTTTAATATTTTTTCTGTTTTTAGGATGTAATGAGAAGCTTGACACATTGGTATACTTCTCATACACAGTTATTTGTAAAAAAAATTGGACTGATTTGGTTGGAGCTACTCCAAAAAATGAAGGGAGAATGTTAAATTTTAATTCCAATGGTAATTTGTTTTCTGACTTATTCTTTGTATTCTTTCTATGTTTTCTTTCTTTTTTTAAATTTTTCTTGTATTTTAGCTTACAGTATTATTCGGACGAATTACATTCTTTGTTCAATATGATCAATTTTATGTTCGATTATGGTGTTCCTTCTTATTTACGACAATCTATAAATGTAAGACAAAGTCTGGAAAATATAGATAAGGCTTCTATGGAGAAATCTTGTATCTAGAGATACCAAGATGAGCTTTGAGTTTTTTCATATTTCATTGTTAATCTCAGAATGATAATACATTTTTTATCTCAATCAATTTTGATAAAAGTATTAAGTGTTGTATGATATATATTAATGAAGATTTTTTTTTCTAGTGGATCGATTGTTTTTTCTAGTGGATCGCCTAGCAAGAGATCAAAAACCGAATTTCTTGTTTCATTGTATAGTTCTGTTTTTTGGTCTGTTGAAGAAAGAATCTACTTTATGCAAATTCCGTTCGTAAAAAAGCGAATTCAATCCATCTCTCAAACGAAACGGTAGCAAACTCTTCCGCGATCAACTTAGTTTCAATATAAGCTAAACCATTATTATGGAGGTTAATGCTCCTGTTCATGTCACTTATAAGGTGTTTTTCGATCTCTTCATCGGCCGATGTAGGACTTCACAATCCACCCCCGAGCCTAACTCTGATACCAACGCAACAATCCGTTTCTAAATATATTTTTTAAATCACTTTTAACACATGTAACAATTAAATCAGTTCATCATTATTATTGTACCTAACTATGTTAGAAAAAAGATTTAACTAATAAATAAACACCTAACATAGTTAGAAAAGAATGTACATAATAATTTAAAATAAAACATTTTCAAATATCTAACTATGATAGAAAAGAAAATTTCAAAAACATGAAAATAAAATTATCATAGTTAGAAAAGAATAATAAGACTTATAAAAATAATCCATGTTAGAAAAGAATTTAATTAATTAAAATAAGCTAACATGGTAATAAATAATACTTACAATTCAAATATATCCATGTTAGAAAAAGAATTTCAATAACATGGTATGTGAACATATGGAACTTGTTTTAAGTAATTCCTGTTATTATGGTATGAGTTTGTCCTTGACAAATGAATTGTTTAAAGTTCTATTTATGTGCGCTGAATCCAATAGGAAAGAGATATATGAAGTGAATGATGTTTGACAATTTCATTCTTTGATTGACAAAATTGCTGGAATATTTGTTTTATCGAGGTTAACATGTCTATATAATCAATGTTTATAATGACATGCAATAATAATTAAAATCTGCAGATAACAATTTCTGCACACAACAATTTCTTTCCGATGTATAAAAAAAATCTACAGATAACAATTTCTTTGGCTTAATTGTTATTGATAATTTCTAATGTTTGTGCAATTTATTGCATTACGTTGAGCATTATGGTCACTTTTCTTAACGGAATTTGTTTTGATAGTCAGTATCTCTAAATTAAATATATATGTGTATGGATACTGTTTATCTCACATGTAAGCATTTGGGTGAATACTTTTATATTGTGAAAATGTGCAGGTGTATTTATTTTCACAAATATTAAATAATTTTACCAAATACCCAAAGGTAATCATAATGGTGTCGAGAAAAAAAAACTGTTCTCTGGTTCATATGTAATGACTACCTTATTGGAAATCATGGAGTGAAGTATTATCTCATAAAGTGCCATAAATATTGGAGGTTATATCATTTTGGTAATAATGGGTATTTAATTGGTTAATTAAATTCCTCTTGTTAGTGTTTTTGTTTTTAGAATCAATAGATCGTTTTTTTAAGAGTACTGTAATCACTTAAAAATTATAGATGATAACATTATATGGAAATTGGAAATTTTAATTTAGTCGTGGAGAACTTTATTCGCATTAAATTGGCTTGATGAGTGCTGAATTGATTAAGAAAATCAATGCTCATGCATATAATTATTCTTAGTTATTATATAGTACTATCTTATATATGTGAAATATGAATGGGAAAATGCCATTTAAATACCTCCGAATATACAAAAGGACAATTCAGGAACCTAAACTTCCAAAAGGACCATGAAGGAACTCGGACCTAGTTGACATTTCAAATTTGTGTGAAAAGACAAAATTACCCCCATCATTAAACAAAAATTACTTCCCACCCTAACACCTCATTTCCTCTTCTCCATTCACGCATGAAGTTCTGTCGTTAAAGCCCGAAGTTCGCATTGTTAAAGCCCGAAGTTCGCATTGTTAAAGCCCGAAGTTCTGTCGTTAATCGTAGAAGTTCAAATGGGGTAAATGGAGAAGAGGAAATGAGGTGTTAACAATGTGAAGTAATTTTTGAACTTCCACGATTAACTACAGAACTTCGGGCTTTAACAATGCGAACTTCGGGTATTTAACGACAGAACTTCATGCGTGGATCCCCTGAGTTAATGGGGTGTTAGGGTGGGAAGTAATTTTTGTTTAATGATGGGGGTAATTTTGTCCTTTCACACAAATTTGAAATGTCAACTAGGTCCGAGTTCCTTCATGGTCCTTTTGGAAGTTTAGGTTCCTGAATTGTCCTTTTGTATATTCGGAGGTATTTAAATGACATTTTCCCAATATGAATTCACGTGAAAGCTGAAAAAATCAGGAAGGAAAATTAATAGTGATAACATGAGGGTTATTGAGAATAAAATAATATGTTCACTAATTTAGTTTTATTAGTGACAAATTGCCTCCACTGATACAAAATTTAATGCTTATGAATTGATAGAATTCATCATTTTATCTTTTGAATTGAAATATTTGCAATGAATCTAATGATTATAGGGTTGTTTGTATTGCAAATATTTTGGTTACCATATTTTTATGACCCGTTGGCAAGTTAATGGCATTATTTATGGTTGTATGATGATTAATAATAGTTAGCCATGTAATGCGTTGATATTTCCATGAAAATTTCTAAATTTGATTAGAATGAAATGGAATACTGTATGCGATTTAAATGTGATTAAAATCACATGATTGCTAAATATACTTGACATATTTGATATTGTGTTACCTAAAATGCGGGTGTACTTTGAATTATGCTTGAAGTTATGTTATAAACCTCTTAGCAAATATATTGGAGAATAAATGACATTTGTTGTTTATAAATTATGATTGTCAAATGACAGTAACCATTGTTTAAAAATAACAATGATGTGAAAATATTTTGATATATTTCAAACTGTGGGGGTGCCTTACATTTAGGATACCATATGCTCAATTATTGTTTTTGCTAAACACTTGTTTGAAGTGTTTTACTACTCAATTTGGGTATTTACAAATTTGTGAGAATTTGTTGTAATAATGGATTTGATGAATCCATGAGATATAGTTTATGCTATATAAAATTGAGCATATAGAAAACTCTCGTGAGAAGGGTAAAACATTCAAGAGATACGGGATACCATAAATATTGGTATAGTGTACAGTGGATTCTTGTTTTATATATTGAGATACACAGAAGTTAAATAAAAAAATCCACTTGTTTCAAAATAAAATATTTTGGACTAAATCCAACACATAGTGTTGATTATTCATTATTGCAAATGGCAATAACCATTATAAAAAAATAATGGTATATACTAGTAGCAGTTTGCTTCTTCAGTCTTCACAAGGCTCAAGATGCTTTTACTCAACTTATAAGTCACGCCTAGTTGCCCATAGAAGTTCTCCAACCAGTCCTACTTGTAAGTCATGCTTCTTCGTCTCTGTCTCTCACACCACGCCTCTTCTTCTTCTCCAACCAGTTCAAAGAAGTTCTTCCTTTTTTTTTCTATTCTCCAACTGGTTCAAATCAACAAGAAGAATGTTCTCTATCTTCTTCCTCAATGCAACAATCTTCAAAGGCACAACGTTGAGTGAACAATGTAAAAATAAAGGTATCAACTTGCAAAAGAATATGGAGGAGGCAGCCGCTCAAAGTCTGTATACACTCCAACAACTAGGTTTCGTTTTTATTCCATTTTTGTAGGGTTTCAGTCTTTTAATATTTCTTTTTTGCTTATTTTCCATCTAACTCTGTTAACTCGTTTTAACTCGCCGATTTTACTGAGTTTGACCGAATCAAGACTGAGTTTGACCGAGTTTGTATATAGGATGATTTTGTATGCGAGTTAACACGATTTCCTGAGGTATAAACGTGAACTCGCCGATTTTGACGAGTTAACTCGCGTTTTTAACAACCATGGGTATATGTGAAAATCTTTTGAGATATAATATAAATAAGCATGCTTGAAAATTGTGAGGATATCTCAATTGATTTTGTGAGGTCAACAATTGACCTATCGGCCGTTAACTAAACCTCGGGAAGAAATAATAAGTCGAGGGGAATGTGACTAAAGCCAACTTGAAATTGACAGCGATGACAACCCAACCTCTGTGAACAAGTCGTACGTCAGTTTTGCTAGCATTTGTTGAATAATTTGCTAGTTCATTCCTATGACCCAGAAAGTGCTAGATTGCACATTTGTTTGGTGACGCTGAGTATAAACTCTTAATGATTTCATAATTCTACGGGCTGATGTGTTCATTGCAGGTAGAGCTGGGAATTTCCAACCCGGCCCGCCGGGTTCAACCCAACCCGCCTTAAAAAATGCGGGTCGGGCCAAAGAAATTGGAACCCGCTTATATCGGGTCGGGTCGGGCTACTATCCTGCTCATATCGGGTTGGGCCAGGCCAGACCGCCGGGTTGGCGGGCTAGCCCGCTTACTTTTTTTTAAAAAAAATATCTGCCTTTTTTGGGAAGTGAAAATTATCTGTTTTTCTTCTAAAGCTCATCTTCCTTCTTTCACGTCTTCTTTCTTTTCGTTTTCAATTTCAATTTTTTAGGCTGTTTTTTTATGTGTGTGAGGTTTCAGATTTTTTATTTGGAGTATGTAACGTGAATATATGAGTTTAAGTATATATTAAACATATGAGGAAGAAAGTATCGCCGAGATCATGGATATATGCTCTTATGTATGAGGTTTCCCACATGGGATTTAAAAAGGAATGCAAAATAGTCTTTGGACATTGAAATATGTTATAGATATTTTAGCTTTGTTGGGCAACAACAAAAAAGAAAAAGTTTGAGATTAAAAAATATATAGTTTGCTGATTAGAAAATAATGACATGTTATGGATCTTTGAAAATCATAAACTATTTTGAATTTGTTCACAATATAGTTTCAAAATATAGACAGATAAATTTCTAAACTATAATGTGAACAAATTCAAAACAGTTTATGACTTTCAAGACAGATAACACCTAACTTTGAATGAGTGGATCTTGATCGAGCGACTTAAAATTTGTACATATTATATCTTGTAATATATAGTGGTATCCAGTTTTATTAAAAAAATAGATAAATAAGATTATTCATTTACTTTGTTGGTAAATGATGTTGTAACAAAATTTTTGTGCTTACTTTACTATTTTAATGTTCAATTTTAATTTTTTAAAAATAATATTGTTTGCAATTCGGGTCAGGTCGGGCTGGCCCGCCTATTAGTATATACTGGTCGGGTTAAGATATTTCAGCCCGCATTAGAATCGGGTTGGGTCGGGCTAACACGCTTCTAATGCGGGTCGGGTTAGCCCGTTTAAAGCGGGCTAGCCCGTTTTCCCGACTCTAATTGCAGGTACATTTTATGAAATCACCTCTATGAATGTCGGAGTGGGGCCGCTCCTATGAGATCGTGGCGAAATCTCTAGAGCATTCGTTATGCACCGGGCACGCTCATGGCCGTCTTAATGGGCGAAACCGACGTTAACATCGGGAATGTGGGGTATAATAATCTGACTCATAATACCTCTGGTATACGCCAAGAGTTGTGAGTTCAAATCCTTAGGAACACTCACTTCTCTGTGTACCAAGTATTACCCGTCTAGGTCTAGTTTAAGTCCAGAGAACCACTAGATACAACGATTATACTTATGTGTACTCAGTTAAGGCGTTCCTTATGACACATGTGAGGTATTGTTGGAAATATTGAGTAGGTGTGTCATTGGAACAAGTCCTGTATTGTTTGGGATTGTGATGGTTCAAATTATAAATGAATTTGGATCAATATATAAGTGAAGACCAAATATTTTAGCATGTAGTTTTGAATTTCGATCAATATATAAGTGAAGATCAATATATAAGTGAAGACCATTATTTTAGGAATGAACTTGCATAATAATGAGCCACTGGAGACCAAATCCGGCCGGCTAATATTCTCCACCCTTTTTATGCAAGTTACATTAGGAATAAACAATTTTATTTGAGGCATTTTGCAAATAATTCAATTGGTTGAACTTATTCAAATATGCCATTATTTTAGCATGTAGTTTTGAATTTCCTGATCTGCATCCTTATGAGGATTTAATGTTTTTTTTATTCAAAGGGGCAAGCACTACTGGCTTGAGGTTATAAGCGGGATCGAACCCGCAACCTCCCACCTACAGGGGAGAAGCCATACCACTGGGCTACAAGGCCCTTGGTTATGAGGATTTAATGCTATTCATTAGCTTTTGTCATGGAGGAAAAAACGTTGGCTATCTAAGTTTTATAAAATGATTGTTTAATGCAATTTAATTGTTTTAAAGACCATAATATCATTGCCTTAAATGAACATAGCGCGTAAAAGTTGTTGCTTAACATATGTAAACAATATGGTTAGACATAACATAATATGAAAGTGTATAATTAAATAATGCGTTGCTTCCTAATTAGCTAGTTCATACGGACATAAGGTCCACGGCTGCACCATATAGAAGCTTCCATAAAAAATCTGAGAATCGCCTTCTTTCTCATGCAAAGCTGTGTTTACAGTTATAAGAAAGTGTTCTGAAAATGGAAATAGAGATCCATCTCCATCTCCATCAACATCATTGGCATCAGTCGTCCCTTCAGCTTCACATTCGCTCTCAGCCTTGTGTTCACCATCTTCATGCTCTTCTCGAGAACACTCATCATCGGAAGATTCACTACCAGAAACATCCCAGTTTTCAGAATTAAGCATTATCATCACTGTTCTCTAGTCACCTTTGACTTTCTTCATCTTCATCATCAGCATCAGCATCAGCATCGTTTTCTCTCCCAGCTTCACCACAAACTTCTTCTCTATGTCTATTTTGGTATCGTTGAGCCATACCACCATCCTTTTCTTTGCTCTTTGCATCCAAACTAGTATCTCTGTAATTTGCAAAGTTATCCTCCTCAAAATCTCCATTTGGAGATAATTGGCCCTCTTCTCTTTCACCCTTTAAGTGTTCAACTGACTCTTCTTGGTATCTTTGAACTATGGTGCCTTCAGCGAGTGTCCCATTCATAGATGCTCCTAATCTAGCAGAATCACCAACCTAAGTTTGGCCAAAGCTATGCCGGTACAAATGGTCATTATCATGCTGCAAATTTACATCGTCTATGCATGATTATTGGAGTTCAGGTTGACTTTTTCATTTTCATATGCTATGTGTAACATCCTAGCTTTTTCAACCATATTTGTAGCAATATAATCAATTAATAACCACTTTTCTAGTGTTGGAAGCCCAAAATACGAATGAATAAAATTTTTTTTTTTAAAAGATTAGGTAAAACATCTTTCTCCGTAAATTGAGCTTCTAAACACCTTGTAAAAATTATTTGTCAATTACAATCTCAAGTGGTTCATTAATTCATTACACAACTCTAACAGAAACTAATTTTTAATTTGTAATCCTCTACACCTGAACAACTTAATATAACTACCAAGAAATCAAACTATCATGAATAGTTCTATCTTATACAATTATATAAACACAATTGTCTATCTCAGGTGATAGCTTCACTAACTGTGTACAACACAAGCAAATTGCCTGTTACAGTATTTTGATCTAAAAATATCTAAACCTGAACTCCGGTAACTTCTAAGCACCTACGGGCCTAGCAAGCATCCTTCCTACCTTCCTAGAGCTTCCCTCAGAATTTACTTCTCCTTGCTTATCTGTAAAACATTTTGAAAAACAGTGAGATTCAAAGAATCCCAATAACAGTTTATTTCAATAGTTTACCTTTAAATCATGATAATATTCTCCTCTTTCCAATCTCTTATTGGAACCTGCCTCTTTCCAATCTCTTATTGGAACCTGCCTCTTTCCAATCTCTTATTGGAACCTGCCTCACTATACCAACCATTTTTAACGATATGTTCGTTAATTAATGGAGGTATTCTTTACCTGCAGGGTTTCTGAAAATGTTTGGCATAGGGGGAGCGACCCACCTGATGCCTAGAGTACTCTACTTTCTTATTTATCTATCTGAGATAAATATACCTCTTTCCTCTTAGGATCAACATTATCATGCTTTAAATAAAATATTCATGCGCGCTTATTGCTATTGAATTAAACTGTTACCTGTCATCCTGCTATCTTCTCTTCACTATGCTTCCAAGTACTTCTTTGCCAGACTCTCCTATTATTACCTAAAGTAATAATAGATATAAGTAACTATTTTGTACAAAACATCTCTATCGAACCTATAATACTACCCGATTCCCTTTTAAGCCTTTCATTTAAACATCCTTTCAAATCAGATTTCATATGCACACACACATACATGTATCTTAAACACTTTGCAAAGGGAATTATAGACTTTCAACACATACATGCACCAAGTAGTAACAATCTGTTTTTAAGCTTTTAAATTCCAATTGATCCTTTGGTTAGAGCAGAAAAGAGAAACAAGGATTACAAAATAAATCAATTTATTGTTAGTAATAATCAAACATGCAGCGTGAATCTATGTTTCATTCTCAATTCAATACCATTCAATCATTGAAGAAAAGAAATATTTCTTCAAACACTATGCTAGAATCATTTTTTTATACATTATTCCTTAATAAATTTACTAACCTAACCCAACCATCTTCATCACAATCTCATTACTATAATCACTTAATACAAATCACCAAGAACCTAGTGACACCTTAATTTCACAAGTTGAAAGAGAAAATCAAGTTGGTAAATGACATTATAAAGTCAGAATTTTTAATGCACATACATAAAAATTATCATGCAAGAGATTCACAATTTCTACTTTAAAAACCTAGTCACTTAACTTTTATGTTTCAGCCCTTCTTTGTATTAGAATTCAATTATTTATTCCTCCTATATCAGTTCAAAAATTCTGCAGCAGAAGAAAAGACATAGAACTTGGCATACATGCACATTAATCTTGCAAACACCAACACAAAGTTCTTCCATCCTAATTAAAATATAAATTCGGTCAATGTTGATTTATGAACAAAAATAAGTTTTGAACATCCATTTAACACCTCTTATCTCCTACTCCAACAACCATTTTTGGTTTATGTACAACAAACAATGATTCATTATAAATCAACCTACAACCAATTTCAACAATTAACAATTCCCCAACAACATCATCATCCTACAAATTATTTTCCAAGTTCACATGCAAGCACTCAACATCATTAGACAACTTCACAATTCATACACACATGCATTACAATTCATGTAATTTCTACACTTTCCAATGATAACTAAAAACAAAGAAGAAAAATCTTTGTAACAAAAATTTGGTGAACTTAAAATCAATTTATTTACTCTACTAGGCATTTTGACAAACACCTTGAGTGCATGGTAAATACACCTTAGTTATTAAACTTCCCATCATCAAAACTCTAATCCATACATCATTTAAACTACAATCATTACTAAAACACACATGCATGACAATTTAAATCCATTTCCATATTCATGAAAGCAACAAAACATAACATAGTAGCATTGTAATTTGTTTAATCCATCAAACGCCAAAATCATGCTTAATCCTTCACACATTGTTGACATGTCACTTGATTACTAACATGCATGTACAAAAACTAACTTAAATAGTCTTAGGAACCCTTCTTAATTTCGTTCATAACCAAACCCACAAATTGAAATCTCTCAAATCCTCACCAAAACTAAGAAAAACTATATGGGGAAGTGAGGAAATTCCAACCTGGAGCTATATCACCCATTGCATGTGAGATTGAACCAAGTTTTGCTAGGTTTGTGGCTGGAAAATGTGATGTATATGGAGGGGGAGCAGTGAGGACGAAAATAAAAAGAGAAAGATGAAGAAATAGATTTTGAGAAGTGAAAGACAAAAATGAGAAGAGGAAAAAGGCAATGGGTTTGTGTATATGTGTTTAAGGAAGGGAGGGTATTATAGTCAATTCCCTTTTTTAATGACACACCCTTTGTGCCCTTTAAATTAAACAAACAAAATGTCTATTTCTTTTCTTATCTTCTCCTAATAAGATTAATTTATTTTCACTAATTCCCCTTAATTTATTTTGTAAGAGTTTTTATCTGGTGATTAAATTCCTTATTCTTATGTATCTAATTATTTTAGTCTAAGATTTTTTTGGGGTGTTACAATTCTCTCCCCCTTAAATAATTTCGTCCTCGAAATTAAAAGAAATTAACCTACAACTCAAACCCAAAACAACAAATATTTTTTCACACATACCAATCATAATTCAGAATCACCATCTAATACCTCATGCTAACACTTCACATATACACAAACCAAACATCCAAACAGAACCAGAAACATAGATTCAATTATCAAAAGATAAATCACCAAGTCACTTAATTTATCTTTTAGTCCTATCTTAGCTCATTAATTATTAATCAACAATTTCCCATCCGACTAACTTTTAGAAGTTTCAACTTACCATTTTAAATACGAACACTTGAATCACTAAGTTTTCTTGTTTTATTCTCACTAAATGTTCAAACAAACATTAAGTTGAGAAATACAAAACAATCATACAACAATAGATCAAAAGCATTACACATAATCTTAATATTTCCTACTTCAATCTATATTAACTATCTTTTATTATTACTTTTGAATCTCTCTAAACCCCTTGACTCATGAGGTTTTTCAATGATGCCTTGACTATGATTATGTCCGGATCATAATTATATTCAAGACCCCAAAGAAAAATCCTTATTCCGTCAATCTTCTCCTTAAACTCTTTATCTACCTCTCAACATCTACTTCTTCTAATCTTTTAAGTATTCTACAATATTATCCACAAATTAAAATTCCACTTTCCTATAACTCTAAAAGAATTCTGCTAGGCCCTTGCAACCTCATAATCCTATAGTACATTGCTATCAAACCACACTCAACTATATAATTATAAACCTTAAAATTTGACTTCTACATTTCCAATAAGTTGATTCAAATCTTTACCCTAAATAAGCAAATAATCCATGATTTCAACCTCATTTCCTAATACTACGTCTCTTATTCTCAATTTCATTCAAAGGCTTAACTAAGTTCTTCTAAAATCACTCGATCATCTATTCCAACATCAATGAACAAGAAACTATTCAAAATTTATTCTATCAACTAAATGATTTTTGGAATTCCTAATTTCTAAACTCACATGATCATCAAATCACTATTTTATCATCCAAACTCTATAATATCTAACCAATCGGTATAGTCTATCAAATTCCAACAATATAAGATCCTACATCTTGTCAACTTGACTTAACACTCACTATTGTGGTGATACCTAAATTTTCTAATGGTGTGCTCGTGGTATCCATAAATATATAATGTACGAGCAAGGTATACTTAGCTAATCTATGCCAGAATCCTTGCTCTGATACCAAATGTAACATCCTAGCTTTTTCAACCATATTTGTAGCAATATAATCAATTAATAACCACTTTTCTAGTGTTGGAAGCCCAAAATACGAATGAATAAAATTTTTTTTTTTAAAAGATTAGGTAAAACATCTTTCTCCGTAAATTGAGCTTCTAAACACCTTGTAAAAATTATTTGTCAATTACAATCTCAAGTGGTTCATTAATTCATTACACAACTCTAACAGAAACTAATTTTTAATTTGTAATCCTCTACACCTGAACAACTTAATATAACTACCAAGAAATCAAACTATCATGAATAGTTCTATCTTATACAATTATATAAACACAATTGTCTATCTCAGGTGATAGCTTCACTAACTGTGTACAACACAAGCAAATTGCCTGTTACAGTATTTTGATCTAAAAATATCTAAACCTGAACTCCGGTAACTTCTAAGCACCTACGGGCCTAGCAAGCATCCTTCCTACCTTCCTAGAGCTTCCCTCAGAATTTACTTCTCCTTGCTTATCTGTAAAACATTTTGAAAAACAGTGAGATTCAAAGAATCCCAATAACAGTTTATTTCAATAGTTTACCTTTAAATCATGATAATATTCTCCTCTTTCCAATCTCTTATTGGAACCTGCCTCTTTCCAATCTCTTATTGGAACCTGCCTCTTTCCAATCTCTTATTGGAACCTGCCTCACTATACCAATCATTTTTAACGATATGTTCGTTAATTAATGGAGGTATTCTTTACCTGCAGGGTTTCTGAAAATGTTTGGCATAGGGGGAGCGACCCACCTGATGCCTAGAGTACTCTACTTTCTTATTTATCTATCTGAGATAAATATACCTCTTTCCTCTTAGGATCAACATTATCATGCTTTAAATAAAATATTCATGCGCGCTTATTGCTATTGAATTAAACTGTTACCTGTCATCCTGCTATCTTCTCTTCACTATGCTTCCAAGTACTTCTTTGCCAGACTCTCCTATTATTACCTAAAGTAATAATAGATATAAGTAACTATTTTGTACAAAACATCTCTATCGAACCTATAATACTACCCGATTCCCTTTTAAGCCTTTCATTTAAACATCCTTTCAAATCAGATTTCATATGCACACACACATACATGTATCTTAAACACTTTGCAAAGGGAATTATAGACTTTCAACACATACATGCACCAAGTAGTAACAATCTGTTTTTAAGCTTTTAAATTCCAATTGATCCTTTGGTTAGAGCAGAAAAGAGAAACAAGGATTACAAAATAAATCAATTTATTGTTAGTAATAATCAAACATGCAGCGTGAATCTATGTTTCATTCTCAATTCAATACCATTCAATCATTGAAGAAAAGAAATATTTCTTCAAACACTATGCTAGAATCATTTTTTTATACATTATTCCTTAATAAATTTACTAACCTAACCCAACCATCTTCATCACAATCTCATTACTATAATCACTTAATACAAATCACCAAGAACCTAGTGACACCTTAATTTCACAAGTTGAAAGAGAAAATCAAGTTGGTAAATGACATTATAAAGTCAGAATTTTTAATGCACATACATAAAAATTATCATGCAAGAGATTCACAATTTCTACTTTAAAAACCTAGTCACTTAACTTTTATGTTTCAGCCCTTCTTTGTATTAGAATTCAATTATTTATTCCTCCTATATCAGTTCAAAAATTCTGCAGCAGAAGAAAAGACATAGAACTTGGCATACATGCACATTAATCTTGCAAACACCAACACAAAGTTCTTCCATCCTAATTAAAATATAAATTCGGTCAATGTTGATTTATGAACAAAAATAAGTTTTGAACATCCATTTAACACCTCTTATCTCCTACTCCAACAACCATTTTTGGTTTATGTACAACAAACAATGATTCATTATAAATCAACCTACAACCAATTTCAACAATTAACAATTCCCCAACAACATCATCATCCTACAAATTATTTTCCAAGTTCACATGCAAGCACTCAACATCATTAGACAACTTCACAATTCATACACACATGCATTACAATTCATGTAATTTCTACACTTTCCAATGATAACTAAAAACAAAGAAGAAAAATCTTTGTAACAAAAATTTGGTGAACTTAAAATCAATTTATTTACTCTACTAGGCATTTTGACAAACACCTTGAGTGCATGGTAAATACACCTTAGTTATTAAACTTCCCATCATCAAAACTCTAATCCATACATCATTTAAACTACAATCATTACTAAAACACACATGCATGACAATTTAAATCCATTTCCATATTCATGAAAGCAACAAAACATAACATAGTAGCATTGTAATTTGTTTAATCCATCAAACGCCAAAATCATGCTTAATCCTTCACACATTGTTGACATGTCACTTGATTACTAACATGCATGTACAAAAACTAACTTAAATAGTCTTAGGAACCCTTCTTAATTTCGTTCATAACCAAACCCACAAATTGAAATCTCTCAAATCCTCACCAAAACTAAGAAAAACTATATGGGGAAGTGAGGAAATTCCAACCTGGAGCTATATCACCCATTGCATGTGAGATTGAACCAAGTTTTGCTAGGTTTGTGGCTGGAAAATGTGATGTATATGGAGGGGGAGCAGTGAGGACGAAAATAAAAAGAGAAAGATGAAGAAATAGATTTTGAGAAGTGAAAGACAAAAATGAGAAGAGGAAAAAGGCAATGGGTTTGTGTATATGTGTTTAAGGAAGGGAGGGTATTATAGTCAATTCCCTTTTTTAATGACACACCCTTTGTGCCCTTTAAATTAAACAAACAAAATGTCTATTTCTTTTCTTATCTTCTCCTAATAAGATTAATTTATTTTCACTAATTCCCCTTAATTTATTTTGTAAGAGTTTTTATCTGGTGATTAAATTCCTTATTCTTATGTATCTAATTATTTTAGTCTAAGATTTTTTGGGGTGTTACACTATGAGGCCTAAAGTTATATACATTGCATGCCAATGATTAAATCAAATCAACTGAATTTAAAACCGTTAGGGTAATGTTAATACCATTTGGTGTATAAAAAAAATGTTAATACTGTTGATACACAAATTATATGATATCAAAGAAAAGAATAGTATCTTTATTCAGAATGAATGAGTGGACAAACCACAATGATAATACAAGAGATTAGTCGCCTAGACTTTGGTCGACTAGCAAAAGAGAGAAATAGAAAGTACAAGATTCAGAAGATATTGGATGCCCTTTCTACATGGTATAAGGTTCTATATATAGTCTTCAGGCTTCCATTTCCGTTGGTGCAGTTAATCTACACATTTACAGCTATTGATTCTCATTAATGTGGCAGCTACTAGTCATTTATTGGACGTTACTGGTCAAAGGATTTATTGCTCTTGATTCTGTCTTTAATGGATTGATTTGACTGAGCTGGCCTCCTTGTGGGCTTATTGGGCCTGCAAATCCAGTGAAATAATGGGCATAACACTAAGTCCCCCACTTCACGATGACGATGCCAAGTGTCATTGAGAAGTAGCGGTTTCTTAAATTAACGGCAGTGATCGTTCGTGCTGCTTCATTTGCCCATGTGTCACGGCTATGATGCATTTTTCTCGAAATTGGCGTTCTTTTCCTCCTTCAATTTGTGTATTATGAAGTTGAGCGTTTCATCTTTCTTCGTCTTAGGTCATCAATTCTCTGGTCATTTTCAAGTTGCCTTGCAGGTATCTTCTTCTATTTCGACCATCTTCTTCTTGAAAATGTCTAGGTCTAATTCTGCCCCTTTGCATGTAGATTATCTAGAGTATTTCGTTGATGAAGTTTAAATGAGAGCTCAAATGGAACTCATGGTTGAATTCAAAGCTGGGAATCATGTGGATTGGAACCCTGATGCTATCATTGAGGAGTGTCATGCCACTTTCCCAGATAATCCGGCTCCAGGCCCTGAGGATGATCCTTCCAGTCCCCCAATCCAGGAGAACGAAAACAATGTTGATGTTCCACCATCTGCTTGATCTGATCTGCTTTTTTGTTTGACTGTGCTTTGTACTCTTGCTCTCAAACTTTGTTGCTTTTGTTTCACCTACTTGGATGGTTCCATGAACAAACCTGGTTACGTTAATTTTATTTTGCTTTGCAAATTTATGTTTTAACTGTCATGAATCTTAGCATACCCGCTTTTGAGTTAGACGACTAGCATGCTTAGACGCTTGGTTGCCAACTCTCTTTTGGGAGAAAAGCATTACTCTCTTTTGAATTAATCGACTAGTTCAGATGCTTGGTCGACTGTCCTTTTTTGAGTAAGCATGGTCTTTAACTGTCATGAATCTTAGCATAACAAGTTACTTTACCCGCTTTTGAGTTAGACAACTAGCATGCTTAGACGCTTGGTTGCCAACTCTCTTTTGGAGAAAAGCATTACTCTCTTTTGAATTAATCGACTAGTTCAGATGCTTGGTCGACTATCCTTTTTTGAGTAAGCATGGTCGACTATATTTCTTGAATTGTGTCGACTTAAGCTATTTCTGACAATTAGTCATTTAGCTTGATCTTTTAGACATTTGTCATCTGGAATAATCTCCTTGCGACCTGCAACAAGTATAAGCAAACTATTCTCGTTTTTACTATGGATCAGAATTTTGAGTACTGTGCCATGAAACCATGATCCAGCTAGCACTCTTTTTCATCATATTTCATTTTCCTTGCCAATTTATTAGCACAATTCAAATAAAAGAAATATCGAAAATGAATTAAAAGTAGTACTTCTTTAAATGAATTGCATTTCACCTTATTGAAACTGGTTTTCATATTCATTGACTTACGTTATTCATAAGTTGGATCTAATTTTCCATTTCTACTCTCTAGAGTATTCGGAAATACTTTCCTAAACACTCAGTCCCCCACTTGAAATTACCATTCTTTAACACTTTTATTTCAGAATTTAGTCGCCCTATTTTGGTAGACTGTTATTCTGACTAAAGGTTGTTCTTGACGTTCTTCAAGGAGATCCCTAATTTTGTGCTAATAATTCATTCTTATTATTATTTTTCTAGTTTATTGATATCTTAGAGAAGGTACTTCTATTTCTATAGATAACATAGCTTCATAACCATGAACTAACAATAAAAAAGTTTCTCCCATTAACTTTCTAGATGTCATTCTATCAACTTGTTTTCTTTTAACTTTATCTATTGGTTTTTATCACTAGACTGTACTTGTCCATTTAACTTGGGATTTCTAGGCATTGAGAACTTTAAATTCATATGTCATTAATCGCCTAAATTAAATTTCTTCCAATAAATTGTGAACTATTATCACACACTATTCTAAACAAAAATAATTACCTCAGTTTCTTGAACTTGAGCAAATGCTGCAGCTTCAATTCACTTGGTAAAGTAATTTGTTACTACCAATAAGAAGATAAGATGCCCTGGTGCATAAGGAAGTTTTCCAAATGTGTCCATTTTACATCTCATGAATGGCCTTGCTGGTGCAATAGTATGTCATTTCTCAGGTGGTTGTCGTGCAACATTAGAGAATCTTTAGCAATGATCACATGTTGTTACAAAAGCAACTACATCATTTTGAGAAGTTAGCCAAAAATATCTAGCTCCACTGACTTTCCTTATAAGACTTCATATACTTCTCTAAGTGCACAATTTGATTTAGCTAGAGAAATACATTTTAACAAAGATCCCCTAGTATATGATCATTTATACAAATCGTCGTCTATCATTATAAATTTGGTTGTTCTAATGATTATCCTGTAATCTTCATTTTTATCATTGGGTAGTTGACCATCATCATCATCATATGAGATTTATAATGTTACTCCAACCCCTATTCATTTAGAACAAGTGGAGCTGTCGACATACAAAACTAGGGTGATGAAAGTATCTGTCGACTAACGCACAAAAATCTTTATTAGCAGCTCCTTGCAAATTTGGACTGAAGTCAACCATTAGATATGTGAGGGCCTGAGATTTTATATCAGTTCTTGATAAATATGAAATATCAAATTTGCTAAGTTCTACTGCTTATTTCACTAGTCATCCAAATAAATCAAATTTATGCAATATATTTCTAAGTGAGAAATAATTATAAACTACTATAGAATGACATTGGAAGTATGATCTCAACTTTCCGATACTAGTGTCAATGCTAATTATTCCATAGTAGAATACCTGGTTTCCGCATTTAGCAATGTTTTGCTTACGTAATAGACTAGACTTTGACGCCCATTTTTTCTTGAATAAGCACTGCACTTACAACTTTAGTAGCAACAAATAAACAAATGTAAAATGTCTCACATGATTTTGGCTTAGATAAAACAAGAGACTCTTAAAGAGCTTGTTTAGCCTTTTCATCCATTGGAATTCCTTGTTCTTTCATAGGACGTCAACAAATGATTGGCATTTTCTTGACGACCTTAAATAAAATGAGTCAATGCTGCTACTCTGCCTGTACGTTTTTTTAACAACTTTTATATTGCGAGGAATTGAATCTCCATGATCGCCTTGGTCTGAGCTGGATTTACCTCAATACCTCACTTAAAAACCAAATAAACTACAAGCTTTCCAAATTGAATTCCAAAGGAACATTTATTAGGAAATATTAAATTTCATACTATATTTTGCAATAAATCAAATGCATGTTGTAAATGGCATATAAGATCTTTTGCTTTTAGAGATTTCAACTAATATGTCATCTATATATATCTCCATTGTTTTTATAAGATGTTAACAAAACATTCTATTTACCAACCTTTGGTATGTGACTTCAATATTTTTAAACCAAATGACATTACCTTATAGGAGTAAGCCTGTTTTTGGAATGAACGACTTTTTCTCTTGGTCGTCAGAATGCATTAGAATTTGATTGTAACCAGAGAATACGTCAAACATGCTTAATTGCTTGTGACCAGATGTAGCATCTACTAAGCTGTCAAAATATATTGAAGAGGAAAACTATCTTTAGGATGAACTTTATTTAAATAAGTAAAGTCTATACAAACTCTGTGTTTTCCATTTTTCTTGGGGATGACGACTACATTAGTCGACCAATGACGATTACGTTAGCCGACCAACCATTGAAATATATGTCCACATTAAGCTAACGAACTATAGTGTATGGACTAATCTTTGTCATGTCTCTGAGTGATTTAACTCTTTTTCGTCATCTAAAAAGAGTTAAATCAAATTAAACTAAGAATTAAACTACAGTAGTTAGCAGCAAGTCCTAGGTCAATTCACAGTTTGGTTTTATCTCTTGCTTAGGTCACTTAATCACAAGTTAAGCAAATTATCAAACAGGTTGTGTGCAGGTTTTGTATGTAAGACTAAGTAAAACTACAACTAACAGAATTAAAAGTGAATGAGTGAAAGGATGGATGAGATGTACCCCCTTCTCCAAGTACTCCGTGCTTATGTTTAATCGGACTTCATATACTTGTTCTTCTTAATATAAACTAGTTAAATTCTCGAGATCTCTTTAATCAAAGAAGTCTACAAGAGTTTAACTAATTTAATTAAGGCTTAAGCTCTTTCAAGCCAAGAACATACCAAAAGCAACACTAAACACTAAATCTAGCATTTAGGAAACAAATTCATTCCACAAATGTAAGAGGAGCTAATCGCACACACATACATGTATGAAACTACAAGAATTAAGCCTCGGATTTCATGTCCTCAACAATCAAGAGGGGTTTTCAAGCTAACATAAAGTAGAACACCTAAAACTAGATGTCTAACCTATACACGCCTACATCAAGGTCATACATAGGCAAAAATTTACATCTAGCTTGAAACCTAAAAGAGAAAATTACAAGCATATGAAGTCATAGGTTAAGTCTTCAAGCACATTTCCTTGGAGAAGAAGGCTAGGCGATCTAGCCTGACATGGAGATGAAGGCGGATGAAGGTAGATGAGAGGTTATGGACATGGCGGAGGTTGCGAGGTGAAGAAGAAGAAGATGAAGATGGAGTTGAGAGAGTTTGTTAGAGGAGAGAGAAAGTGAAGGTGAAGTGAGAGAGGAATGTTAGAGTTAGTTACATTTGGGCTTTTATAGTGGTGAGTAACTTTGGAATTATCGCCCAAAGGGTATTTTTGGTATTTGGTGAAAGGTTAGGATGAATGTGGACTGGATCTCATCTCCATGCATTTCCAAAGGTTCCTCCTTTTTCTCCAAGTGATTGTGCTTCCCTTTTTGCCCTTAATGAGGCCTCCAGACTTGAATTTAACTTGGCACCAATTTTGCCTCTTTTGGAAAGATGCTCCCCAAGTACCTTCAAGCTGCAGGGCTGACTCTTGTACTCGCTGACTGATGGACTTAAGCTTCCGCATGTCAAGATCGTCCGCCAGCGCCAGCACGTTTACTTCCGGATGAAAATCCACTTCCGGATGGAAGTCCGCTTCTTCAAGTAGCTCAGCTTCCGGATGTGACTTCGCTTCCGGATGTAAACTTGCATCCTGATATGAGTACTCTTCCAGATGTGAATATGCTTCCGGATGTGAACCTGCATCCGGATGTGACTTTGAGTACTTGTCATCTAGCCTTCCTTCTTGCCAAGTTATCCCCACTGAAGCTCCACCAAGGGTGTGTGGGGCCCACTTGGGACCCCCTACATGAAAAACACATCTCATAGTCAAAATGACCAAAGTACCCTTAGTTCCATAAAATGCAAGTAATAAGGCTATTATTCTTCAAATATTTATACATAAGCATGTGCATGTAAATGTATCAATAATGATCAAATATGACAAATAAACCACAATAATTAAGCTCAAATGCGCATGCTTAAAGGTATGAAATTTGGTCTAATCAAATCCCCCACACTTAAGCTTTGCACTCCGGGCAAAGTTATGTAAAAGATTAACTCAATCATTAAGCATAATGAAGGCAATTGGAATTATCATAGTGTACAAGTTGATCTTCTTGAACTTTTCCCTAAAGCTTCGCATGGGCCAAATCTAAGAATACAAAGCGAATCCAAGTTTAACAGTCAACTAAAATTTAGGAGAGAGTGCCAATTGAGATTTTTCCTCACCGGATAAAGTGTTTAACTCATTTGCTCAAGTTAGGAAAAATGCCTAACTAGGGACTTGTGATCACTCTTTAGCTCAATGCACTTGACCATCACCATAGGCTTGTAATAGCTCTAAGTTCTCCACCCATAGTATGCATAGCACAACCAAATCTAGGGGACTTTGGGGTTAGATGGAAGGCTAATAATGAATGGTGAATGATGGATAGTAGTCAATGACCAATGACATGAACAAGTAATCACCACATATGCATGCAATACAATGAAATCAATCCAATCAAGCATGCTACATATCACTTTTTTTTTTCAATCTTATGCCTTTGGCATACTTAAGCACTTTGTGCTTTCTTTCTTTTTCTCTTTCGATAGGCCTTTGGCCTTATTATTGTTTTCTTTTTTCTTTTCTTTGGCCTTTGGCCATTTTCTCTTTTCTTTTTCTTTCTTGTGACTCTCGGCCATCTTTTGTTTTTCACTCATATAGCTTGCTTTTCACAAGATACAACAATACAATACTAATATGAATGCAAACATATGCTATAATCACTTATTCACACTTTGGTCAAGGTGGTAGAAAAGAAAAGTGAATGGCCCAAAGGGGTTAATCAAAGGATAATATTTGGTTGGCTTAGTGTTTGGGTCATGAGGGTTTAGAAAGAAACGCCCCTTTCATTTTCAATCATGCCATGCATTGTGATCTTGAACAAGAGCTAAGACAAGTTCTAGGAGGTCAAGTAACTATTGGCCCACTCAATTCGGTTGGAGGCTTCTCACATTTATGGCTTACTCAAATTAGTCACTTCCTCCCTAAGAAAAGTTAAATGAGAAACTTACACCCTCTTTATACCTTAAAAGTGCCCCATGCAATGCCCTAAGTACTCATTCCAAAAATTCTACTTACACACTAGAGGACAATTCCATTTACTTTAAAGAGCCATGATCAAGTTAAATTTTTCAAGAAAATCATGCCAAATAAGTCCAAAAATCAAGTGTGAAAGCTTTGAATTAGACCATTTTTAAGCACATAATGCACCTCCCCCACACTTAAAGCATACATTGTCCTCAATGGATCAATCAATTCAAGTAGGAAGATGCATTTTAAAGGCAAAGCAGCAACATAAAGGGCAGGGCAGTTCCAACAAACAAATGGCTCATATGCATGTATTATTAACAAGACTACACTAAACACAACCTAAAATTTATTTTTTATATATCTTTTTTTTACTCACTGACGCTCAGGAAGCCTAACTGAATTCAGACTCAAGCTGCTAGGCTTCCGGAAGCAAAAATGCTACCGGAAGCAGAACTGCTATAGGAAGTCACTCTGGTTCAGATTCTAAGTCTCATCCCTAGCGGAAGCAAATATGCTACGGGAAGCAAAAATGCTTCCGGATGCACTGGCACTTGTGAAAGCAAAAACTCATCCCCTAGCGGAAGCAAGGTGAACTCAATCTGATCCTGAGTAGCAAAGTCTAATGAGAGCTTCCGGAAGCAAAAATGCTTCCGGATGCAAAATCCTCTATTTCCTCAATGACACTTCCTGAAACAAATAGGCATCCCCCAGCACTAGTGAAATATTTTTCATATTATTTAAACAACCTAACAAATCTAAACAAAATCCTAAACTTAAACATAATCCTAATTTTTCTAATACTAACACCTTCCCCCACACTTAAGAATTTGCAATAAAAGAATAAGTGAGGAAAGGAAAGAAACGACCTTTAGGGAGGCTTGAAATTCGCCTTATACAATTTGAGCAAGTGGCCATTGACCTTGTACACACGGCCATCCTTGAGATTCTTGATCTCAACCATCCCAAAGTCATGAGACTTGAGCACTTCATAAGGTCCTTGCCACTTGTCTTTAAGCTTGCCGCCTCCACAAAATTTGAATCTCACACGATAGCACAAGACAAGATCTCCCTCCTTGAACTGCTTCCTCAGAATGCCACTATCATGTATGACCTTTGTCTTTTCTTTCAAAATTCTTGAATTTTCAAAAGCTTCATTCCTCAGCTCCTCGAGCTCACTCAGAGTCAATTGCCTTTCTTGAGCAGCAGCATCCATATCCTCAATACAAGATTTAACTGCCCAATAAGACTTGTGCTGCAGCTCAACTGGTAAATGACAAGCCTTTCCATATATGAGCCGATAAGGAGACATGCCAATAGGAGTCTTAAAGGAAGTCCTATATGCCCAGAGAGCTTCTTCAAGTCTCAAGCTCCAATCCTTCCTACTTGGCTTCACAATTCGCTCAAGGATGTTTTTGATTTGTCTATTGCTCACCTCAGCTTCTCCATTGGTTTGGGGGTGGTAGGGTGTAGAAACCTTGTGATTCACCCCAAATTGACTGAGCAATGAAGACATAAGCTTGTTACAGAAATGAGACCCTTGATCACTCACCAAAGCCTTAGGAACTCCAAATCGGCAAAAGATATTAGACTTCAGAAATTTCAACACAGCCCTCGCATCATTGGCTCTGGTTGGCACAGCTTCCACCCACCTAGATAGGTAGTCCACCGCCAGCAGAATATATGTGTAGCCGTTAGATGGTGGAAAAGGTCCCATAAAATCTATACCCCAAACATCAAAAGGGTCACAGTATAGCATTGGCACTTGAGGCATCTCCTGTCTCTTTCCCATACTTCCAAACCTTTGGCATTTGTCACAAGACTTGCAATACTCAAACGCGTCCTTAAACAGAGTAGGCTAATAAAAACCGGCCTCCAGAATCTTCCTTGAAGTCTTTTTAGCACCAAAGTGTCCTCCACAAGCTAGTGAATGACAAAACTCCAGGATTGATGGGACTTCATCATCTTGCACACACTTCCTGATTATTTGATCATTACATAGCCTCCACAAGTGTGGCTCATCCCAAACATAATAACCAGCATCCCTCTTCAACTTTTGGACTTGATGTTTGTTCAGAGATGGTGAAGTGACTTCGGCAACAAGGTAGTTCACTAGATGAGCATACCAAGGATCTTTCTTTGCATTTAAGGCACACAATAAGGCATCTGGGAAGGTATCACAAACAAGAGAAGAATCATCAACACCTTCCACATCCATTGGCAAACGGCTCAAATTATCAGCTACCAAGTTCTCTCTTCCAGTTCTGTCTTTGATCTCCAACTCAAATTCTTGTAACAGCAACACCCATCGCAAGAGCCTGGGCTTTGTTTGTGGCTTAGACAGCAAATAACGAACAGCTGCATGATCCGTGAATACAGTTACTTTGGAATGAAGTAAGTATTGCCGAAATTTGTCTAAACCGAAGACAATGGCAAATAATTCTTTTTCAGTTGTTGTATAATTCCTTTGAGCTCTATCCAAAGTCTTAGATGCATAAGCAATCACCCTCGGCAATGAATCATGCCTCTGGCCGAGCATGGCTCCCAACGCCTCGTTGGAAGCATCACATGATAGTTCAAAAGGAAACTCCCAATTAGGTGCAACCAAGATAGGAGGAGAAATAAGCCTTGACTTCAACTCAACAAAGGCTTCCTTACAAGCACTAGAGAAGTCAAACTCGGCCTCTTTTTGAAGTAGATGGGATAAAGGAGCAGCAATTTGGCTGAAGCCCTTGATAAATCTTCGATAAAATCCCACATGTCCTAAAAAGGACCTCAACTCTTTCAAGCAGGTAGGGAAGGGTAGAGAAGAAATTACTTCAACCTTGGCCTTGTCAACCTGAATGCCCTCCTTTGAGACTAAGTGTCCCAAAACTATGCCCTTATCCACCATGAAATGGCACTTCTCATAGTTGAGTACCAAGCCCTTCTCCACGCATCTTACCAATGCTTTCTCAAGATTTACCAAGCAAGCATCAAAACTATCTCCATAGAGGGAGAAATCATCCATAAACACCTCTATGCCCTCCTCCAGCAAGTCATTGAAAATGCTCATCATACAACGTTGAAAGGTTCCTGGAGCATTGCACAGACCAAAAGGCATTCTCCTGTATGCGAAGGTCCCAAATGGACAAGTAAAGGTCGTCTTTTCTTGGTCCTCTGGTGCTATGGGAACCTGGAAGTACCCAGAGAAACCATCCAGAAAACAGTAGTGTGATTTGCCTGCTAGTCTTTCCAACATTTGATCAATGAATGGTAATGGAAAGTGGTCTTTTCTCGTGGAGTCATTCAACCTCCTGTAATCAATGCATACCCTCCAAGAGTTCTGAACCCGTGTAGGCACTAGCTCATCTTTGTTATTCTTTACCACGGTCAGCCCACTCTTCTTTGGCACCACATGAATGGGACTCACCCATTCGCTATCGCTTATCGGGTAGATGATTCCAGCACTTAATAGCTTTTCTACCTCCTTTTTCACAACATCAAGTATTAAGGGATTGAGCCTCCTTTGGGGTTGACGCACAGGCTTAGCATCATCAGTAAGCAAAATCCGGTGCATGCAGGTGGTAGGACTCATGCCAGGAAGATCGGCTAGAGTCCACCCAATGGCCCCCTTATATCGTCTGAGTACCTCAAGCAGCTTCCCTTCCTCAAGAGAAGACAGAGCGTTAGAAACAATCACTGGAAGCTTCCCTTCATCAAGCAAGTATGCATACTTAAGATTGGGTGGTAAAGGTTTCAGCTCCAGCGTAGGTGGCTCAATGATAGAAGGTACCAAAGTGTGCATTTCAACTTGCAGCACTTGAGGCTCATAGAAATCATCATCAAACTGCGGCAGCTCATCAAAGTGATTAGAAAAAGTCAATGGCTGCTTCAGATCATCACAACAATTCGGCCTCTTATAGTTTGAGGCCTCAACTCTCTTATTTAAGTCTGCATCACCACTGCCGCTCAGGGTAGAAACATGTGGACCGTCAGCGAGCGCATGCTCTTTCAGGTAAAGCTTCTCTCTCAGCTTGTGTAAGCGGCTTCTCCTTAAAGCTTCATACTCTTCAATATCAAACCTTTGTGAACTAGACTCCTCAATTTCCTTTGTGAATTCACAACCTCCATCCTTCGTTTGTCCTACAAAAGTGAGCAAACTTCCCTCTTCCAAGGGGTTGTAGCTTGACAAAGAAGATATAGAAGTGTAATCATCATCAAAATCATAGTTCATATACATGGAATCCATGAATTCAGTTACTGTACTTCCTATGCTAGATGAATCATTAAAAACATCATGCAAGCATGTATTAGAAATCAAACTAGCACAAGAATCATGATAGCACATATGAGTATCACTCTTACCAAACATGTTCAGCTTAAAGGAATTAGCATGCTCATCATAAATCACATGCATCAATGAATCAACCACACTCAACCCTAGGAGAGAATAATCCTCGTGAGGATGTCTCATGGCTTCTCCTACATCAAACCTTATTATTTGATTCCCCACTTGCATTGTAACAAATCCCCCTTCTAAGCTTATCACCATCTTGGCAGTTTTCATAAATGGCCTTCCTAGGATCAAAGAATCATCCATACTAGTGTCACTGGTCATATCAAGTACATAAAAGTCCACGGGAAAAACTAGTTCCCTAACCTTCACTAGAATGTCTTCTATAAAGCCAAAGGGTTTCTTAATGGACCTATCAGCCAATTGAACTACAACACTGGTTTCACTCAAGTTCTTCAACCCTAGTGCAAAGTAGGTAGCCTTAGGCATTACATTAATAGCGGCTCCTAAATCCAGAAGTGCCTTCCCAAAGCTAAGTTTCCCTATCTGACAAGGAATGGTGAAAGATCCAGGATCTCTGCACTTTGAGGGCAAGTACCCTTTCAAGAGAGACGAAACATTAGTCCTTAATTGGACCTTGCTACTAGAATTACCAACTCTCTTGTTAGTACACAGATCCTTTAAAAACTTGGCACATTTAGGCATTTGCTTCAACAGTACAAGCATAGGTACATTCACTTCAAGCTTAGAGAATAAATTGAGCATCTCCTTTTCTAACTCATCATCATGTTGTTTCTTAACTAAAGCATACGAGTTAGGAAAAGGAAGATGTTTAGGGTCAACAGACTTACCTTTAGGAGACTCATCTCCTTGCTGAGTAGGTTGTTCTTGCGAAGAAGATTCTCCAACTTTGCGCTTTCCTTCTGCAATCTCCTTCCTCTTCTCCTCTTGTGAGGTCTCAGCTTCATCATTCTTCTTAGTCAGACTCTCAGCCTCATCAAGTGGTTCATCAAGAGGAGGGTTCAGTACAGCCTCTCCATGCACATAGTCATTAACAAAGTCATTTTGAAGGCTAGTATAACCTTCCTCATTTGATATACTCTTCTCGGCCTCACAAGGTATTTGTCTTTCCTCCTCTTCTTCCTCATATTCTTAAGCATCACCATATTTCCGTCCACTTCTTAGGTGCATAGAATGAATGTTTTGTGGATTAATCACCACATTAGACGGCAATCCACCTTTCTTTTCGTCCTGCTCAGCTTTATCATTAAACATTTGAGAAACTAAGGTAGTTACATCTTTCTTTAGACCTTCCCCAAACTTTTCCATTAAACTTGACATCATCTGGTACATAGTATCTTGTTGAGATGTCGAAGAACTAGATGGAGGAGCATGAGCTGGATCATTATTCTTAATAAAAGGAGGAGGAACATTGGCTTGTTGATTCGGCCTGTACCTTTGATCATTAGAGTTAGGCCTCCCTTGATATGACCCATAGCCTTGTTGTGAGGGATAGGCATTAACAGCTTGGTAGTTACCTCCCCCCCACTTAGGCTGTTGTTGTGGTTGGAAGGAGTTAGAATTGGTAGCTTGAGTTGAACCTCCCCCCCACTTGAAGTTCGGATGGTCCCTCCATCCCGGATTGTACGTGGAAGAGTAGGGATCATATTTGGCTTGAGGCCAAGCATTGGTATACATAGCCGCCACTTCCGCTTGAGATGGACAGTCTGAGGAGAGGTGCATGGCCGAGCCACAGTGATCACAGGATGAGGCCACCAAGGCCATAGAATCATCAACACAAGGAGCAGGCTGAACAAAGCGTCCGTCCATCCGACTGAGGCTCTCGGTCAGCCTCTCAATAGAGTTGTACAGCTTGTCATCACTACTCACTGATGCAACCTTTGGCGCAGCACCATACAGAGCATCACGACCATAAAAATTCTGGTGATTAGAGGCCATGGTTGAAAATAAATTCCATCCTTCATTAGCTGATAAGTTGAAAAGTGAGCCATTAGAAGCAGCATCCACACTCATCTTGAGCTGTGGCACCAGACCATCATAAAAGTATTGGACCAAGTTGCCCTTAGATATGTTGTGGTTGGGGCACGAGTTCACCAAGGTGTTGAACCGACTCCAATATTCATAGAATGTCTCCTGAGAGAATTGCTGAACGCCTGTGATGTCTTTCCGCAACTTTGATATCTTGGAGACTGGAAAATATCTGTCTAAGAACACCTTCTTCAGTTGCTCCCAAGAAAGAGTGGCATAATGAGTTGGAAGGTTCAAGAGCCACTCCTTGGCTTTGCCTTCTAAGGAGAATTGGAACACTCTCAACAGAACGTCATCCAGGTCTGCATTGGGAGGCTTCATGGAGGAGCAAGTGTGGTAGAGGCCAAGCAAGTGCGTATGAGCGTCCTCATGGGGAAAACCTGTAAACTTAGGCAGATGAGCAAGAAGAGATCCTTTGATTTCAAAGTTAGCGGGGTTAGCATAAAAACCTTGAGGTGCAAACGATGCATATGACTGGGTGAACTCACGCATAGGTCTATCATCATCATGTAATTGTCTAGCCCCCTCAAAATGATGTTCATCCTCTTGCTCTCGCCTTTCACGTCGCTCACGCTCATGTTCATGCTCTCTTGCTGCTCTCTCATGTTCTCTATGGTCCTCTCGCCTTTCTGCCATAATGAAATGCTGGTCTAGGAATATATTATTAGAAGCTACAGATGAATTTTGTGGACTTGATGTGGATCCTACAGGTTGCTTACTAGCTTGCTTCTCGTGCTTTTTCGTTTTCTTAAGTTCTCTAAGAGTCTTATTAATCTCTCTATCCAATGGCACTAGTGATGTGGTAGGGTTCATACAATTCACTAAGTGCACTATATGCAAGGAAAACAAAACAGCCAAGCAATTAGTCTCTGCAAAACAAATCAGCAAGACATACACCAATACCAGCAGATGATGCAGCAAAATCCAGAAAATCCAGCAAAATCACATATAAAAACACCAGCAGAAATCAGTGCAAAGTACAGCAACTTTCTGAACAATTTCCTAACAAGAGTTTGGCTAACTAGAGCAGCCAATTAAGCATCAAACAGCACAAATATGTCCAGAACAAATCAGAGTAATGCTCCAAACCTACAACTAAAAATCACCTACAACAAAAACTAAGAAAATGTAACTAAAAGCCTAAGACAAGAAAGAATTCAACCAAACCGGCAACGGCGCCAATTTGATTTAACTCTTTTTCGTCGTCTAAAAAGAGTTAAATCAAATTAAACTAAGAATTAAACTACAGTAGTTAGCAGCAAGTCCTAGGTCAATTCACAGTTTGGTTTTATCTCTTGCTTAGGTCACTTAATCACAAGTTAAACAAATTATCAAACAGGTTGTGTGCAGGTTTTGTATGTAAGACTAAGTAAAACTAATTAAAACTACAACTAACAGAATTAAAAGTGAATGAGTGAAAGGATTGATGAGATGTACCTCCTTCTCCAAGTACTCCGTGCTTATGTTTAATCGGACTTCATATACTTGTTCTTCTTAATATAAACTAGTTAAATTCTCGAGATCTCTTTAATCAAAGAAGTCTACAAGAGTTTAACTAATTTAATTAAGGCTTAAGCTCTTTCAAGCCAAGAACATACCAAAAGCAACACTAAACACTAAATCTAGCATTTAGGAAACAAATTCATTCCACAAATGTAAGAGGAGCTAATCGCACACACATACATGTATGAAACTACAAGAATTAAGCCTCGGATTTCATGTCCTCAACAATCAAGAGGGGTTTTCAAGCTAACATAAAGTAGAACACCTAAAACTAGATGTCTAACCTATACACGCCTACATCAAGGTCATACATAGGCAAAAATTTACATCTAGCTTGAAACCTAAAAGAGAAAATTACAAGCATATGAAGTCATAGGTTAAGTCTTCAAGCACATTTCCTTGGAGAAGAAGGCTAGGCGATCTAGCCTGACATGGAGATGAAGGCGGATGAAGGTAGATGAGAGGTTATGGACATGGCAGAGGTTGCGAGGTGAAGAAGAAGAAGATGAAGATGGAGTTGAGAGAGTTTGTTAGAGGAGAGAGAAAGTGAAGGTGAAGTGAGAGAGGAATGTTAGAGTTAGTTACATTTGGGCTTTTATAGTGGTGAGTAACTTTGGAATTATCGCCCAAAGGGTATTTTTGGTATTTGGTGAAAGGTTAGGATGAATGTGGACTGGATCTCATCTCCATGCATTTCCAAAGGTTCCTCCTTTTTCTCCAAGTGATTGTGCTTCCCTTTTTGCCCTTAATGAGGCCTCCAGACTTGAATTTAACTTGGCACCAATTTTGCCTCTTTTGGAAAGATGCTCCCCAAGTACCTTCAAGCTGCAGGGCTGACTCTTGTACTCGCTGACTGATGGACTTAAGCTTCCGCATGTCAAGATCGTCCGCCAGCGCCAGCACGTTTACTTCCGGATGAAAATCCACTTCCGGATGGAAGTCCGCTTCTTCAAGTAGCTCAGCTTCCGGATGT
The DNA here is from genome assembly GCA_029929735.1 of Mimosa pudica. Classification (NCBI taxonomy): domain Eukaryota; kingdom Viridiplantae; phylum Streptophyta; class Magnoliopsida; order Fabales; family Fabaceae; genus Mimosa; species Mimosa pudica. The sequence goes on along the minus strand of JAKELP010000017.1, from coordinate 4,000,475 downwards.
GACTTCGCTTCCGGATGTAAACTTGCATCCTGATATGAGTACTCTTCCAGATGTGAATATGCTTCCGGATGTGAACCTGCATCCGGATGTGACTTTGAGTACTTGTCATCTAGCCTTCCTTCTTGCCAAGTTATCCCCACTGAAGCTCCACCAAGGGTGTGTGGGGCCCACTTGGGACCCCCTACATGAAAAACACATCTCATAGTCAAAATGACCAAAGTACCCTTAGTTCCATAAAATGCAAGTAATAAGGCTATTATTCTTCAAATATTTATACATAAGCATGTGCATGAAAATGTATCAATAATGATCAAATATGACAAATAAACCACACTAATTAAGCTCAAATGTGCATGCTTAAAGGTATGAAATTTGGTCTAATCACTGTGGGAGCAAGCAAAAAAATCCAAATTAATTAGTAGACAAGAAAGAATTAAATCTTTTCTTACCTCTCTATCAAGATCTGCTTCTATGGACAACAACATTTCTAGAATCAAAGAAAGGAATTTTTCTTATAATATCATCACAGTCCCCCTTGTCCATAGGAGTCAGATTTTGTAATTGCTATGCAACAGTTGTGATTTTTTTAACACCTTTTGTTTTCACCTAATAAAATTCTCTTAGATTTGGGACTATTCGCAAATAAATAATATTGAACTTGCAACATTAAAAGAAACTCTTGAATAACAAAATCATTAAATGAAATTAATCCCTTAGATGATTGAGCGTCATTTTGATTATTTGACGTCCTTAACTCATCTTTAGGTAATAACCTGGGGTATGGTCGTCAAGGATATCACACTGACTTTCTCATCAAGCTTGTTGGACTTGTCTTTTTTGGATTCTGCCCATTTGACTTTCTTCGTCCACCTGCAAAATAAGGTTCAAATCTCCAATTTTTACCTTTGATTTTTTGAGAACGTCTGTTTGTCGACGTGCTATTTTCTTGTCTGGTTGTCGACGTGTTATTTTCATGTCTAGTTGTCGACGTGCTATTTTGTTGATTTTTCTGTTGACGCTTAATAAATTCAATTCTGAATCTTGCATCGTCTTCTTCCCCTTGATCGTAGTCCAAGCGAACATTTGAACTTCAACCCAAGTTTGCACTTGGCTTATAGTTCACTTCTTATACAACTTAAGATCCATGCAGAAGATATCTTCTAAAAGTCTGCATAGCAATATATTATTCGCAATTTGGGATACTTACCGTTTTCTGAATGAATTTGTAAGAAATTGTCTAGTAGCTTCATCAAGGCATTGAAAGATCAAGTGTTAGTCGTCAGACGTCTTGACCAAACTCCCACTACTAGCAAATTGTTGAACAAACATTTTAATTCACTGACCATCAAGATAAACATGTTAGTTAAACTGTGCAAAAACATAAAATAGATGGTCAAAAAATTTCATCATGTTGAACAAAACATTCTGGTATGTCGACCATAGCAAAAGATGGGCGACAAACGGACTATCAGAATAATTTCAGCGGACTATCAGAATGATTCCCTAAACGAGAAGATTCAAATGATTATGCAATTCCCAGAATCTATAATATTGTTTTCTGCAATTTTTTCAATTCCTTCCGCTATTTATCCATCTTTGATTCTTGGGTCCTTCCATTTGATCCATAGACATCTTGACCGATTTTTGCGGAGTTTGAATTGATTCTTCATCATCAAATCCAGAATTATACCCTGCATTATCAACATAATTGTTAGTTTTATTTTCCATTACGCGCTTACCTGTGTTACCTATAAGATTAGGGACATCAGTAGCATGGAAAAATGTAAGAAGATAGCTATTTTCAATCGTTCTAAGATGATCTGGATGTCCAGCATCAAGCTCAGTGATCTGCAATTGAAGTCCTCAGATTTCTTGCTCCAATTGTTGCAGAGATAGCTCAGCAGAAGAAGACATGGTTGTATTTCAAGTGAGATTCCAAGTGGCTTTTCTAAGAAAGTTGTCGGAATCCCCACGGACGGCGCCAAATGTTGATACACAAATTATATGATATCAAAGAAAAGAATAATATCTTTATTCAGAATGAATGAGTGGACAAACCACAATGATAATACAAGAGATTAGTCGCCTAGACTTTGGTCGACTAGCGAAAGAGAGAAATAGAAAGTACAAGATTCAGAAGATATTGGATGCCCTTTCTACATGGTATAAGGTTCTATATATAGTCTTCAGGCTTCCATTTCCGTTGGTGCAGTTAATCTACACATTTACAACTATTGATTCTCATTAATGTGGCAGTTACTAGTCATTTATTGGACGTTACTGGTCAAAGAATTTATTGCTCTTGATTCTGTCTTTAATGGATTGATTTGACTGAGCTGGCCTCCTTGTGGGCTTATTGGGCCTGCAAATCCAGTGAAATAATGGGCATAACAAATACCATTTGCTTTTGGAAGTTTTATTCATAAAGTAATAAGGGATCACTCAAGTAAATCAAATTAATAGCAGCGAGTATATAAAAATGGAAGATGCAAATGAGTCGTCTAAGAAAATTAGAATAACTGATTTTCAATTTGATTTATACCGTGAGGCACCACACCATTAAACCGCAATCATTTTATGAATTTGATGTGGTCACACGTGATGGTCTTGGAATTTCAATATTATTGCTGGCCAACTCATAATTACAGGATATATTGGGAAATAATAATTTAATTTCATGACAAAAAATGAGTCAAGAAAATCAAACAAAATTAAATGTCAATTTGATTTCTAACTTTGGAGGACATACAGGTTAAATCAAACAAAATTGAATGTCCAAGGAAGGAACTGTGATAATCATCATGATTCACTTAGCACAACTAATGGTATTAATGCTACAATGTAAAAACCATTGTTTTATGGGATAAAGATCAAATTTGCCCCGAAAGTTTTCACCTAAATCAAATTTGCCTCTTAAGTTTTTTATATCAAATTTGTCTCTAAAAGTTACAAAATGGATCAATTTTGCCCTACAGTTACCAAAGTTAATTTTGACCTTTAAATTGGTCAAATATCCCCCATATCATGTCACACATAATGAGCCACCTTATACACAATATGTCATGTCATCATTTCTTACTCTCACTCTCACACTCTCAAGGCAAAGCTCAAACTCCTCCTCCTCCGCTCCCTGGCCACCCTCCTCTGTTTCCTCCCCTTCCCCTTCTCCATCTCCACCCAAGCACTCCGTCTCTGCATCTCACGCGCCTCCCTGCTCCCCTCCCACTCCAACTCGAAAGTCACGTGTCGAACACTCGAAAGGAATAAAAGTATGGAAGAGAACCAAGATCATATTTATCACTCACATTAAAGTTGAAATGATTAATGAATGCGACTAATGAATGGCATATCCAACAGTCCAACATCTACTCTCGTGTCCATAATATATGGTTGCTTTGCCAACTGCCAAAAATTAATTATTACTCACAAACACCCCCGGATCCCCTCTGATTTCACACACAATGGACCATTTTATTTGATACGTCCATTTGAAGGGTCACTGCATATTAGGCCCGTTTGTTTGCGAAGAATTAGATGATGAAAATGGGATTGGAAATGAGTGTAAGGGGGGTAAAGATGAAAAATAGATGAAATGATTAAAGTAAAGTTCGTAGGACCAGGAAACGTGTGAAATGGAAAAAGAAAGCTTGTGGCCCGGGATATTAACATATTATATAAACTAATGTTTCTGAGATTAATTTTTTGGTCTCTAAAGATTATGTCGCTTGTTTCTGAGGTGTGACATAAGCTAATAATTTTATGAAAAATGTGGTTATGTTGTGATTTTGAGGCACAACATAAGCTAATGATTTTTTTAAAAAAATATTTTTGTGGTTATGTCAGAGTTTTGATGTGCAACACAAGCTAAAAATTTTTAAAAATTATTTATGTCGCGCTTCTAAGGTGCAGCATAATCTAATAATTTTAACAAAATATTTTGTGATTATATCAAGTTTTAAGGTGCAACATAACTAATACTTCTAAAAAAATATTTTATGATGCGCTTTTGAAGTGTCACATATACTAATAATTTAAAAAATTATTTTATGTCTTGCTTCTATGGTGCGACATAAGCTAATAATTATAAAAAATTATTTTATATCACCCTTCTTAGGTGCGACATAAACTATTAATTTTAAAACGATTTTATGTCGCTCTTCTAAGGTGCAACATATACATATATTAAACAAATGTTTTATGCATGTTGTGAATTGTTTAACAAACAACGACATTTTCATAACTATGTTGTAGACAACTAACCGAAGTGCGTCATGAATCTTGCATTGTAGTCATCTATATAAACTCCACACTTCTTCCCATTTCTCTTGTTCATTTTTCCTCATTATTCCCTTTCAATCTATTACCTTGCTATACATACACCAATGCCCTTTTGCTTCAACATATCGATATAATTAAGGATAGTTGTATCCCAAATATTATTACAGTGTATATTGTAATTTTCTTGTTCATTTCCCCTACTTACAATTGTTTCTTCATTATTTTTATAATGAACTGGTTGTATTTTCTTAATTTTGTTTTTCAACTTATTTGTTTAAACACTATAATTTTTGTTCTCTCACACTCTTATTTTTCTACGAAGTGTTCCTCTACTATTTCTCCATTATAAACACTACTATAAATATTTATGTAGTGATAAATATGAAATAATTTTATCATTTGAAATGACCTTAATTTACCCTCCAAGTATATGGTCACGTGAAGCACTACACATATAGCTGCTTATAACGTTAAAAATATTCTCACATTAATTCATAATGCAATATTTATGATTTGATAAACTTGTAATACTTCAACTACTATGAAAATAAGTTCCCACTCTTTTAAAACAAATCTTCTAAAAAATCCCACCCCATAAAATATATTAGATTATTCGCTCAAAAATATTATCTTTGAATCCCCTTTCATGATGTAGTATTAAGGAATACTGCTAATGAAATTAATTTACAAATTTTTTTTTATATCACATGTATTGCCGATATGGGGAGTTTATGGTATCTCTCTAGTATTAAGTCTCTTCCAAGTGACCTCATATTAATTTTCCCAAATTTTAACTGCTCTACTTATAAATCCTCAAGGCCTCAACCCTTCCAAAATATGATTGGGTATTGATACAAAGCTGGTGTATTGTTCATGCATTAATTAATAGTTAATTATTATACATCATAATGGCTTATTTGGTTGATCAAAATTCATGTAGAAATTTTTTTGAACAAAAAGACCATTACTATATAAATATGAATGAAGTCAAATGAATAAAATTAATTGCAATGAAAATGCAAATTTTAATTATTTAGAAAGGAAACAACCATCAATCAGACATAAATTTAGGATAATGGGTTGGAAAACGTATATAAACATTGTTAAGGATATGTTATTTGATTAGGTAATGGAAATATGAGGAATAGGTTGGAAAACATAATCACACTTTAATATGTGTGAGTGAAATAAGTATATTATATTTTATAAATTTCACACTACAAAAAATAATGATAAGATATACAACAGGCTTATAAGTATATAGTCATCTAAATCATTAGTCATGAAGATGTATTATGAGTATGATAAAAAAAGATGCATTATGAAGAAAATTTAACACACAAAAATTATTTTAATTAAAAGTGGGACCCACATCCTCAAAAATTATTTTAATTAAAACCCCAAGGGTATTTTAGTATTTTCTAATATCTCATTGATTAAATTGAACCATTTTTATTGTTCAGTGGCCAGAATGAGACTATTTATTGTTTGTAGGCCAAATTGACACTTTCATAATAGTTTAGTGGCCAGAATGACCGACCTTTAACCCATGAACATGCCTCCTTTTTATGCTGTTTACTTCCTAATTTTATGTTCAAATTATTTCCCTAATTCCTAGCCAAAATTGTAGGAACTCCTCGATATGTAAATTAAAATGCTAGATCTCATGTTTCAAATTAATTTTGCAGATAAAGGAACCCAAATTATTATGTCCAACATCTGCATACTATTGCATAAAAGATTTCTAAATCTCATAAAAGTTTGGCCAAAGCTATGCCGGTACAAATGGTCATTATCATGCTTTGCAAATTTACATTGTCTATGAATGATTACAGGAGTTCAGGTTGACTTTTTCATTTTCATATGCTATGAGGCCTAAGTTATATATACCTTGCATGACAATGATAAGATCAAATCAACTGAATTTAATAAAACAATTACGGTAATGTTAATACCATTTGCTTTTGGAAGTTTTATTCAAAAAGTAATAAGGGATCACTCAAGTAAATAAAATTAATAGCATAGAGTATATAAAAATGGAAGATACAAATGAGTCAAAGAAAATTAGAATAATTGGTTTTCAATTTGATTTATACCGTGAGGCACCATTAAACCGCAATCATTTTATGAATTTGATGTGGTCACACATGATGGCCTTTGAATTTCAATATTATTGTTGGCCAACTCATAGTTACAGGATATATTGGGAAATGATACTTTCAAGACAAAAATGAGTCAAAGAACAACAAACAAAATTGAATGTCAATTTGATTTCTGATGTTGGAGGCCATAAAATGCAATCATTAAAATCAAACAAAATTGAATCTCCAAGGAAGGAATGTGATAATCATCGTGATTCACTTAGCATAACTAATGGTATTAATGCTGCAAGGTAAAAACCATTGTTTTATAAAAAAACACCACTCCGAGACCTTGGAAATCGATCTGATCTATTTAATAAATAATATCACAATGAAAACCATTTTAATTATCACGTGATTATTGTTGTTGATATTTAAAGAAGAAATGACAAGTCAACATCCATTGATGCATAATTTAAATTACAGCTAATAAAGTTATCATAAATTCATTAGTTCTTTATCATTAAATTATAGCGGTGATTATTGTTGTTGATATTTAAAGAAGAAATGACAAGTCAACATCCATTGATGCATAATTTAAATTACAGCTAAAGTTATCATAAATTCAATAGTTCTTAATCATTAAATTATAGCGATTTACTAATTTTTTAACACTAGGTTTTTCCCCGCTTGAATCCTCAGTAGTCATTGTTTCCTCCCTTGAATCATCAATAGTCATTGTTTGCTCCATTGTTGGCCTCCTTGAGCTGTGTTCCTTCTCACCTGAAGATGGACGTTCCCCGCCTGAATCCTCAGTAGTCAATATTTGCTCCCTTGAATCATCAAGAGCCATTGTTTGCTCCATTTTTGGCTCGTCCCTTGAGCTGTGTTCCTCCTCACCTGAAGATGGACTACTGTAAACATGGAAAAGACATTGTACTTGAGAGAAGAAATGGGTAACCATATGGATGTGGGTGATAGATCCATCCATGAGACAACATTGAAATAAAATACATGTATATATATATATATATATATATATATAGGTGAACTAATTCAACTTATTTAGGCCGCCTTACGTTGCTGCCACAGCCAAAACATTGACAAGGCGTAGCCTCCGGGAACAGTGAAAACCTTGTTATCTTCAAGAACAATTTGGTGCCCATCTCCTGAAACTTCTACTGAGAATCTAGTGTAACAGACGTAGACTTTATCATAGCAATCACTCCAATTCCATACAATGCAGAACCTATTGTTGGAAAGGACAAGGAGATTGACCAATCTCTTATGAGGAAAAGAATTGGGATCACGAGGAAGGTCAATCACATAGAGTTCCGTGTTATGGCAAAGGTCAAAGGATGCGAATGTCAAGAAGGCAATATCATACATGTAAAGAATGCCATCATCCACAGCAGCATTGACGGAATTATAAAACAAATCAAGGTCAGGTAGTTTTCTATCACAAGAGTCCCAAGTATCATTGTGGAAGTCAAGTTTATAGCAACCACCAAAGTTGTAGACATGAACAAGGGGGGAAGACAAGTGACAAGATCTGGGTAAACCACAGCTTTATGGGAATCATTTAGTATAAGCTCAAAGGTATCAAAATTGATAGCAGCAACCCAAGGAGAAAGGGAGGAAGTATTGCGATGAGCACCAAGAACAACCACCCACTGATCATCGATGTTAAAAGCTTGTTCAGCGCCGTAAAATATTGGCACAAAAGAGTGAAATTCCCAACCAGTTTGATAAACTCCATAATTTCACAGATTTTCATCTCTATTTCCTTCTAGTTCAAACTCTTTTTGGTGATACATAGACAACAAAACACACAAATACCATTAGAAAGTGATGCAAATAGGAAATCATTCATTTGTGTGAAATTTGGAGTTTAATGATTGTATATGCGAGACATAGAAACTCTTCAACCCTCTTTCTAGCTTGTGTAGGAAGAGGTGGACAGGTGTTAGAAGCTCTATGAAACCCAAGTGCTACAACAAAAGAGGAAAAAGGAGCAAGAAAAAGCCAATTTTCAATCTTATGGAAGCTGCACGCCAGTGGCGCGCCAACTGGCGAGCCGCTGGCGAGCCACAAAGCCAACTGGCAAGCCAGCGACATGTAGTCTCTGGAATCTCGCCAGTGGCACGCCAGCTGGCGAGCAACTGGCGAGAGCACGTCACTGCTGCGCGTTTTAGCCAAAATTCTCAGCATATAAAAGGAAAAACTTAGGGCATTTGGAGGCAGACGGGAAAACACGATTTGGACACCTCTAGGGCACTTCTTGGAGGCTTGAAGAGCTTGAAGAACCTTGGGATCTCTTGGGAATCAAGTGGGGAGCTTGGAGAGATTTGGGTATTCCTCATTTGTGGTTGTATCTTTCTCCCTATTCTTCACCACTCTTCAATGCACTCTTTCATAGTTTTAGGGTTTGTTTTATTTGCATTTATGTGTAACTAAAACCCTAATCTAGGGTTGTTATGAACCTATTTATGGATTGAACCATCTACACTCTCTTTCTTTAAGTAATTAATGAAGTATATGTGTAGTTTTTATCTTGCTCTCTATTTGTTTTAAGTGCTTGATCACCACTTAATTAGTTAAATGAAATATGACTTGGGAAAGTGTATTTTGTTTTAGAACTTGGATAAGAACATGTTAGACTTGAAGTTTATGATTTTAAATGGAAGGTTTGTTGATAACATAGAGATATAGTTATTGACCTAACATAGTCATAATTAGGGTGGTTAAGGAAAAGAGCTAGCATTTATTGTGACAAGAGATTGTGCAATAAATGCTAGTATAAATTTGATCTTGACTTGGGAAAGCTTTTTCAAATGATTTTGAACCCTAGACTTGCACATATTTTCATTTAATCACTTAAAAAGGAGAGGAAAACCTTGGTTCATGAAGTAAATAGGGGATTAGCAACGCTAGGCCTTAATTATCATTGTTAAATCGTGTTTGAAAATCCAACTCTTTTTACATTCATATTTAAAACTCATTTCTTACTTGACAAATCAAACTCTCAACATGTTTTTACTTAAGACAATTAATGATACAATTAGTGCTAATCACTTTGTTTAAACTATAATCTCTGCGGAACGACACTTTTTCTATACTACACTTGACGACCCGTATGCTTACGGAAGCGCACCAAATCCGCGTTAAGTCAATGGCGCCGCCGCCGGGGATTGTAGTTTAAGCAAAAGTTTATTCTCTTGTGTTGATTAGCTTAATTGTTTGATTAATTGCTTTTAAGTAACCTCTTTTCTTATCTTGTGGTAACTTGGTGTTTGGGTGTTTCTGGCTACCTTCGGTGTTAGAAATATCTTTACCGTGGTTACCTTGCTTATTTTCACTTTTGTTTATTGTGATACGTGTGATCTAGTGGTACTTGTAGGTACTCTTTTCTTAGTGTATGCAAAGCATTGAGTTTGGAGACTTGGAAGTAGTACTTGAAGGGTTAGTAGATCTTGAGCAAGAGGTTGAAGTTGAAACTGCAGCTATGGCAGAGGATGAGTATGATCGTGCTACAGTTAACGATTTTGCTACTCGGAACATGGGAGGAACTCAATCTTGCATTCGGATTCTGGATGTGCAAGCAAGGAACTTTGAGATCAAGCCGGTGATGATCACAATGCTTCAAATGCATGGGATGTTTCATGGTCTGTACAACGAGGATGTCAACAAACACTTGATGTATTTCTTGGAGGTATGTGATTCATTCAAGCAGAATGGGGTTCCAGCTGATGTTCTTCGACTGCGTTTGTTCCCTTTCTCTCTGCAAGGAAAAGCTAGGGAGTGGTTCAACAACTTACCGGAAGGGTCTATTTCCTTTTGGAATGAGCTTGAAGCTAAGTTCCGGGCTCGGTTTTTCTCTGATGACAAATCTATTGAGGCTAGGGACGAGTTCTTGAGTTTCAGGCAACATGATGATGAGACTCTCTATGCTGCTTGGGATAGGTATAAGATGTTGATGAAGCAATGTCCAAATCATGGAGTGGACAAGTGGGTGATTATTCAAATCTTCTATACTCGCCTTAATCGTCAGTCTAGAGCAATGGTCGACTCTATAACCAATGGTGGGTACCGAAATGTGCCAGTGAATGAAGTGTTCCGGTTGCTAGATCAGTTATCGGCTAACAATTCCCAAGGGACAGATAGGAGGATTCCTCATTCTTCCATTGCTCCTAAGGAGGATACCGCTACTGCTCAGTTTGCTTCTATGCTCTCTGCACTCAACAAGCGGTTTGATGTCTTGGAGACTCAGATTAGAAAGAGTAATACTCAAGAGGTGCAAACAATTCAGTCTACTCCGGTTGTTTGTGAACAGTGTTATGATGTGCACCTACCGAATCATTGTCCTCTCTACGCCACTCCAGAATCTGTGAATTATATGGGAAGAGGACAGAATTCTCAGAACAATCCTTACTCTCAGACCTACAATCCGGGGTGGAGAAATCATCCCAATTTTTCCTGGAACCAAGGGCAAAATGTGAATGCATCATCATCTTCTGGTGCAAAGCCCTCTTACCCACCTGGTTTTCATAATCAACCTAGACAAATCCCTCCTAAGGAGGAAGAATCTAAGGTGGAGAAAATGTTTGCTCAAATCATAGCCGGACAAGAAGCACAAAGGGTGTATAATGCTAAAAATGACGCCAAAACGGCCAGTCATGAGACTTCTATCCGAAACATTGAAATACAGATAGGCCAACTCGCCTCTCAAATGAATGCCTCACAAAGAGGAACCCTACCGAGTGACACCATTCCTAATCCAAGAAGGGATGGGAAGGAAGAGTGTAAGGCAATCAACTTGAGGAGTGGAAAGCAACTTCCTGATATTCCTCAACCTAGTGGGGTGGAAAAAGATGTTAAAGATGAAGTTGTTATTGATGCTAGTGAAAAGGAACCTCTTGTTGCTAATGATGATGGAAAGAAGGATGATCAAGTCAAAGAGGCTACCAATGATGTGGTTGAAGAGCAAGTGGGTAATCCGAATGGTAGTGATGACAAGAAAAAGACCAAGGTCTCACCACCCAAGTATTTGCCACCACCACCATTCCCTCAAAGGCTTAAGAAGAATCAAGAGGACAAACAATTCCGGCAATTTATTGACATGTTCAAGCAACTCCATGTGAATATTCCTTTTGCCGAAGCTCTTGAGCAAATGCCTAAGTATGCAAAGTTTATGAAGGATGTGTTAACTAAAAAGAGGCGCTTTAATGAGTTTGAAACCGTTGCCGTGACAAAGAGTTTCACCGATGTGATCAAGCCACTACCTCCAAAGTTAAAGGATCCTGGGAGCTTTTCTATCCCTTGTCACATAGGGGATAAGTTCTTGGGTAAGGGTTTGTGCGATTTGGGTGCTAGTGTCAACTTGATGTCATCTTCCATCTTTAACACTTTGGGGTTGGGAGAAGCTCGCCCGACTACTGTCACTCTCCAACTTGCTGATAGGAGTATCTCTTATCCCCGAGGGATTATTGAGGATGTGCTAGTGAAGGTGGATAAGTTCATTTTTCCGGCCGATTTCATTGTCTTAGATTTTGAAGCGGATAAGGAGATGTCTATGCTCTTAGGGAGACCTTTCTTAGCAACCGCTAGAACTTTGATTGATGTTGAAAAAGGTGAGTTAACTTTGAGGGTAGCCGATGAGGAAGTCACTTTTAACATGAGCCAATTGATAAGAACTCCACTTGCACGCGAAGACTGTTTCTCCATTGATGTGATTGATCATGTGGTTCAAGAAGAGTTTGATTCGTCTTGTGTTAGTGATCCAGTTGAAGCAGCTTTGGTGGGAGTGAATATTGAACATTTTGAAGTGGAAGATTGTATGGCTATCATGGATGCATCATTACGCTTTCCTAAGTCTTATTCTCAATTTGAGACTCTTGACACTGCTTCAAGCGAGAGACCTAGACTCCAACCCTCTCTAGTAGAGCCACCCTCTTTGGAGTTGAAGTCGTTGCCATCTCATTTGCGATATGTATTCTTGGGTTCGAATGAGACACTTCCGGTTATCATTGCTTCTGACTTGACTTCTCAACAAGAGGAGAAACTAGTGGAGGTGTTGAAGGCTCACAAAAGGGCCATTGGGTGGACAATTGCCGATATTAAAGGCATTAGTCCGTCTATGTGCATGCATAAGATTTTGCTTGAGGATGATCATAAGACTTCAATTGAGCATCAGAGAAGGCTTAATCCGAACATGAAAGAGGTTGTGAAGAAGGAAATTCTCAAGTGGCTTGATGCGGGTATCATTTACCCAATCTCCGATAGCTCATGGGTGAGCCCAGTTCAATGTGTGCCCAAGAAGGGTGGCATGACTGTAGTGGCTAACACCCAGAATGAGCTCATTCCTACTCGCACTGTTACTGGATGGAGGGTATGTATGGACTACCGCAAGTTGAATACTGCGACTAGGAAAGATCATTTCCCTCTCCCTTTCATTGATCAGATGCTTGACAAGGTAGCGGGTAGAGAGTACTTCTGCTTCCTGGATGGATATTCGGGTTATAATCAGATTGTTATTGCTCCAGAAGACCAGGAGAAAACCACTTTCACATGCCCTTATGGTACTTTTGCTTTCAAACGCATGCCCTTTGGGTTATGCAATGCTCCAGCCACATTTCAGCGATGTATGATGGCTATCTTTGCAGATATGATTGAGCACACCATGGAGGTGTTTATGGATGACTTCACGGTGTTTGGTGACTCCTATGATGAGTGTTTAAGTCACTTGGCACAAGTGTTGAAAAGGTGTGAGGAAACCAATCTTGTTCTTAATTGGGAAAAATGTCACTTCATGGTAAAGGAAGGAATTGTTTTGGGCCATAGAGTCTCAAAGAGTGGCCTAGAGGTTGACAAGGCCAAGATTTCGGTTATTGAGCAACTTCCTCCACCTATCAATGCTAAGGGTGTGAGGAGCTTTTTGGGTCATGCCGGTTTCTACCGTCGCTTCATTAAGGATTTCTCCAAGATAACTAAGCCTCTCTGTGCTTTACTTGAGAAAGATGTTGTGTTTGACTTCAATGATGCTTGTTTGAAGGCATTTGAGGAGTTGAAACAGCGCTTAGTCACTGCTCCGATTATTGTCGCTCCGGATTGGTCTCTTCCTTTCATTCTTATGTGTGATGCTAGTGATTATGCAGTGGGAGCTGTTTTGGGGCAGAAAAAGGAAAAGCTCTTCCATCCGATTTACTATGCAAGCAAGACTCTAGATAGTGCTCAAGAGAACTACACCACCACTGAAAAGGAGCTTTTAGCTGTTGTGTATGCTTTTGGCAAATTTAGATCTTACTTAATTGGTTCTAAGGTGGTAGTGCACACTGATCATTCAGCTTTGCGGTACTTGTTTAGTAAGAAAGATTCCAAGGCAAGGTTGATCCGATGGGTTTTGCTACTTCAAGAGTTTGATTTGGAGATTGTTGATAGGAAAGGTTGTGAGAACCAAGTTGCGGATCATCTATCTCGATTGAGTACTGATGCTCAGGGTGATAAGGGCTCTGCAATCCATGAGGTGTTTCCCGATGAGCAGTTATTTATGGTGATGGTTACAGAAGTACCTTGGTATGCAGACATTGTGAATTTTCTGGTTAGTGAGATTGTGCCCGAAGACTTGAGTCATCATCAGAAGAAGAAGTTCCTTCATGATGTCAAGTATTACCATTGGGAAGAACCATTCTTGTTTCGTTACTGTGCCGATCAGGTGATACGCCGATGTATACCGGAATGTGAGCAGTGGGAGACTCTCTCTTGTTGTCATGCTTCTGAGTATGGGGGTCATTTTGGTGGAAATAAGACAGCTGCAAAGGTGTTGCAATCAGGTTTCTTTTGGCCTACTCTCTTCAAGGATGCTCAAGGTTTTGCTATGAGATGTGACCGATGCCAACGGTTGGGAAATCTTTCTATGAGGGATGAGATGCCTCTCAATAATATGCTTGAGGTGGAGATATTTGATGTTTGGGGGATTGACTTCATGGGACCATTCCCTAATTCCTTCAATAATCAATATATCTTGGTAGCAGTGGACTATGTATCCAAGTGGGTTGAAGCAATCGCTACTCCAGCTAGTGATGCTAAGACGGTGATTAAGTTCCTTAGGAAGAATATTTTCAACCGTTTTGGAGCACCGAGGGCTATTGTTAGTGATGGAGGCACTCATTTTTGTAATCAAAAATTTCGTGTTCTTTTGGAGAAGTATGGGGTGAGTCATAGGGTAGCTCTAGCCTACCATCCTCAAACTAACGGTCAAGCCGAGGTTTCTAACCGGGAAATTAAGAAAATCCTTGAGAAGACTGTGAATACTACCAGGAAGGATTGGACAATGAAACTTGATGATGCCTTGTGGGCCTACCGTACTGCTTATAAGACTCCGATTGGTATGTCGCCATATCGGCTAGTCTTTGGTAAGGCCTGCCACCTTCCCGTGGAGATTGAGCATAGTGCATTTTGGGCTATCAAGAAGCTAAATTTTGATGAAAGTGCTGTGGGTGCTAAGAGGCTATTGCAATTGAATGAGTTAGAAGAGTTCCGCTACCATGCTTATGACAGTGCTATGAGCTACAAGGAAAGAACTAAGAGGTGGCATGATCGGCACATCAAGCTGAAGACTTTTGAGCCGGGGCAACAAGTCCTATTGTACAACTCTAAGTTGAAGCTTTTCCCGGGCAAGCTCAAGTCTAAGTGGTCTGGTCCGTTCATAGTGGTGAAAGCTTATGACAAGGGTCAAGTGGAACTTGAAGGCAAGAGTGGGGAGAAGTTTAAGGTTAATGGACACCGGATCAAGCATTATTGGGGTGGTGAGATTGATCGCCAAGCTACCTCAATTTCAGTCCCTCAGTCCACATGATACTGCCAACAGTCAAGCTAAGGACTATAAACTAAGCGCTTCTTGGGAGGCAACCCAAGTTCTTAACTCTAATCCTTCATTTTGATATTTTACCTAACTTTAGGTTGTTTTTGGTAGTTTTGGTCTTGTTTCTCTTGTGTGTAGGGAGAAAGGTCCTCACTGATACTTGAACCACCACCTGATGGGGAGAGCTGGAGCTTACGTTTTGGAGGGCAGGAGGAGGTCTAAAAGGGGGAGTAGATCTAAATTTCGAACTTCATGCAATTTTGAGCATCAGTTTTGGTTATTGCATGGAAACATCTTGATGAATTGAAATCTGGTGTTAATGTGCCACTTGACCAATTTGAACTTGATGAGCTGAATTGTGATGGAATGAATGCTTGTTTGTGTAGAAATAATGTTTGGTATTTTTGTGAGTACTTGTGGTTGTGGGAATTAAGTAGCATGTGATTGAATCTATGTCTGTGGTGTTTGGACTTTGCGTTGATTTGTTGAAAGCATGTCTCCTTGGCGTACTGAAAGCACCTCGCATTGTCTAGTAAATGAAAAGTCTGTTATGTGATGAAATTCCTGTGATTATGTGCTGCTTGTTTGATTTTTGGGATATGGCATGGAGTGTTAGTGATTATTGGTTATGTCATGTGATTGAGGGTTAGTGTCAAAATGTGGTCTTTTTAGGTCCAAAGTCAAGTGGGGGTTTGATATGATGTTTTTGATTGATCATAGGGATGATTTAAGGGTTTATAAGTTAGTTGAAATAGGCATAGGGCATGTTGGAAAAATTCTGTAGACAGACTGTTTCTGCTGATAAATTCTCGCCAGTCTGCTCGCCAGTGGCGAGCGGCTGGCGAGCAGCTGCTAGCAAAGGCATGGCGCCTCTGGAAACTCGCCAGTCGCTCGCCAATTGGCAAGCGGCTGGCGAGCCCTTAAAAAAAATTATAAACAAAAAAATAAAACCCTCTTCTCCTTCATTTCGTCCGCCGCCCCCCCCCCCCCCCCCCTCTCTGACCAACACCACCCCTCAGTTATCTACCTCCCCACTTCCTCGAAGCCCGCCACACTCCGCCGCCGTGAGCGCCGCCAGGCTCGCCGGCTCCATCTCCTCTTCCCCACGTCACCACCACTCATCTTCTCTCTCTCGTTCTCACGTCGTCGGCCTCCTCCCCACCACCATTACTCGACGTCGCCTTCTTTCCTCCGTGGCCGCCGCCGTGTTCGACGGCCACCTTCTTCACCTTCACCACTCATCTTGAATCTCTTCCTCTCACTCATACACCCTACCATCCTCACACCCACAGTCCCCTCCCTCACTTCGCCCTCCAGATCTAAAAAAAAAAACACCACAGCTCGCCGGCGACCCCCATCACCGCCGACATCGCGAGTTCCTACACCCAACACCACCATCCAGCTTATTTCTTTCTTTCACCTAGGTAAAGTTCTTCACTCATTCCTCTTTTGGTTTCTTGACTTCAGTGCCCTTTAGCTAAGGTTTTCCATGAATAAAGTAGATAACTTTGAGGTCTTAGAGAGATTCTGTGAGTGCATGTGAGATGTATTTTGGTAAGTATTGCTGTTTTGATTGAGGATATTTGATGTTCACCAAAATGATATATTTTGTGAATAAATTGAGAGTTTGGGATTTGGAATATGCAGTGGGTTAGTTTAAGTTAATTATGGTGATTGGTGATACTCTTTTGAATAGGGCAGAGAAGCTGAACCTCAGGACAAATTGGCAAAGATTTTGCAATTGGGGATTGAGAGCTAAATAGTGTTGATATTGTTGATTTGAGCGGTTTAGGCTTTTCACTAATTTCATGATAAGTGTTCTTAGCATCAAATTTGGGCTTAAAGCTAGTACTCAATTTTTGAAATGTTATTCTATGATATTTGTGGAAGTTGGGAATGCTGTTGACAATCATCAACTTACTTTAAGCCCAAATTTATGCTATAACACATGTTTTGAACACATTCCTCCCTAAGACCTTGTAGAAGTTGAGCCAAATTTTTGGAATGGAGAGTTTGAGGTGTCATTGGTTGAAGTATATCCATGCAAGTTTAATTAGCATTGAAAGTGAGCTATACACTATTCACATCTTTCAGGGTTGTTTTGGTTTGCCCTTGAAATTTTTGAAATTCATTTTGGCCTTAATAAATTTACCATACTTTAAATAAAGTGTGAAGATCAATTTCAATGCTAATGAAAACCATGATTGGATATTCTATGTCACATGAAGTTCTGGACTGGATGGTTGTTTGGTTTAAGCCTAGTTGGGGAATTGTTGAGAAGTTTGAGGCTTAGTATAGTTTGAGTTTGGGGGATTTAGTGATGAGGCCTTTATCCATAGGTTTTCTTTCTTAGGCATTTTTTAGGTTAGGTAGTCCCTTTTCTAGGATTGAACTTAGCTTATTCATAGGTTAGTATTTGAGTTTGTTTGTGCCTGTTGTTGTTGCTTGTTGTTTTACTTATTAGCTAGGTCGTGTGTTTGTCGTGTAGGTGATTAGTTGTAAACTCACTATGACTTTTGCTACTGGTTGTTCATGTTACTTGACCTTGTGAATGCATGCTAAATCTTCTCCTACATATGTTGGTTGTGTGCCTTGTGCTTGCACTTTTCTTTGTATGCATCACAGTGAGGACACTGTTTGATTTGAGTTTGGGGGGAGGGTTGCTAAGCACTTGTGAAACTTTTTGGACATTGAATAAATTCTTTGTGGTAAATAATAAGTGCACAGGGTATAGTTTGTGTTTTGGATGATGAAATTGTGAGATTTGCATACCATGCTTAAGTTGTTGCTTGTAGTTTTTGATGAGTGGGCTATAAGTTCTCTTGAAATCTGTTAGAAAGTTCAATGATTACAACTAGTTGAATAACTATGGGGTTTATGGAAAAATAGATATGTATGCATTGCATAACATGAGTTGTTGCATTAAGGCAAGTCTTTACCTGATTCTAATGAGTAATTTGCGCACATTAGAGGTTAGGGTGTATTTGGAAGGGCTTGAGGAAGGAAGATTTGCAATAACCCAAATATATGCATCTGTTTTTATTTGAAAATTTCAAATTTCCTTTTGGAAAACTTTAACATTTTTCACAAATTGCGCTTAACTTTGAAAAGTGATTGAGGCAGTTCTTAAATACGATTGAGCCTTTCAAGCCATCCTTGATGATATCTATCCCATTTGCACCCTTTTTGAGCCTTATAAAGAAAAACCATGTGAAATTTCTTTTTGAAACCCACATCGGACTTAACCCTTATAGCCCGAAAAACCATGAACTACCTGAATCTTGAGATAATGTACATTTCATTAGTAGTGAGGATTAGTACGGTTGTAAAGGTGTGTAAATGTAAGTGCATTGTGAGAAGGGAAATATTAGTTGTGAGAGAAAAGTTTGTACTCCTAAGTCAAGAAATGAAAAAAAAAAGAAGAGTTGAAAAAGAAAAAAATGAGTATGAAAAGGAAATGGATGAATGAATGATGCAATGAGACTAGGAGTACAAAGAATCAACTTGAGATGAGTTTGGGGGAATTTTGAACTTTTTGAAAGAAAATTTTGTGTATGAGTGAATAAAATGGAATGTTAGTTATCTCAAGACATTTGAACTCCTTTTCTCATTCTTTCAAATAGCTAGCCACTTAACCCCTTAGCCCCGTTACAAGCCTTGAAAAGTCCTCTTGATTTTGAAGTTATGTGCTAAAAGTTTAAAATTGAGAAGAGTGAAGAAAGGAATGAGAAATTTGAAAAATGACAGCATATTCATGATTTGAGGTTATTGCAAAAGGACCAGAGAACTTGGAAGAATTCTCCTAATCTCATCACACACACACCTACTCATTGAATCTTGAAAAACTTGTTTTAATGTAGCAAAACATTTATCCTTGCATACATCCTATGTTTTCCATACATCACATAGTGATGGCAACATATGAGAACAAGTATTTCAATCAAAGTAAAGTGAGCTTATAGTCAACTCCATAATCTTTTTGAAAATTTGCTTGAGGACAAGCAAGAACTTAAGTTTGGGGGAGTGATAAACTCCATAATTTCACAGATTTTCATCTCTATTTCCTTCTAGTTCACACTCTTTTTGGTGATACATAGACAACAAAACACACAAATACCATTAGAAAGTGATGCAAATAGGAAATCATTCATTTGTGTGAAATTTGGAGTTTAATGATTGTATATGTGAGACATAGAAACTCTTCAACCCTCTTTCTAGCTTGTGTAGGAAGAGGTGGACAGGTGTTAGAAGCTCTATGAAACCCAAATGCTACAACAAAAGAGGAAAAAGGAGCAAGAAAAAGCCAATTTTCAATCTTATGGAAGCTGCACGCCAGTGGCTAGCCAACTGGCGAGCCGCTGGCGAGCCACAAAGCCAACTGGCAAGCCAGCGGCATGTAGTCTCTGGAATATCGCCAGTGGCACGCCAGCTGGCGAGCAACTGGCGAGAGCACGTCACTGCTGCGCGTTTTAGCCAAAATTCTCAGCATATAAAAGGAAAAACTTAGGGCATTTGGAAGCAGACGGGAAAACACGATTTGGACACCTCTAGGGCACTTCTTGGAAGCTTGAAGAGCTTGAAGAACCTTGGGATCTCTTGGGAATCAAGTGGGGAGCTTGGAGAGATTTGGGTATTCCTCATTTGTGGTTGTATCTTTCTCCCTATTCTTCACCACTCTTCAATGCACTCTTTCATAGTTTTAGGGTTTGTTTTATTTGCATTTATGTGTAACTAAAACCCTAATCTAGGGTTGTTATGAACCTATTTATGGATTGAACCATCTACACTCTCTTTCTTTAAGTAATTAATGAAGTATATGTGTAGTTTTTATCTTGTTCTCTATTTGTTTTAAGTGCTTGATCACCACTTAATTAGTTAAATGAAATATGACTTGGGAAAGTGTATTTTGTTTTAGAACTTGGATAAGAACATGTTAGACTTGAAGTTTATGATTTTAAATGGAAGGTTTGTTGATAACATAGAGATATAGTTATTGACCTAACATAGTCATAATTAGGGTGGTTAATTAAGGAAAAGAGCTAGCATTTATTGTGACAAGAGATTGTGCAATAAATGCTAGTATAAATTTGATCTTGACTTGGGAAAGCTTTTTCAAATGATTTTGAACCCTAGACTTGCACATATTTTCATTTAATCACTTAAAAAGGAGAGGGAAACCTTGGTTCATGAAGTAAATAGGGGATTAGCAACCCTAGGCCTTAATTATCATTGTTAAATCGTGTTTGAAAATCCAACTCTTTTTACATTCATATTTAAAACTCATTTCTTACTTGACAAATCAAACTCTCAACATGTTTTTACTTAAGACAATTAATGATACAATTAGTGCTAATCACTTTGTTTAAACTATAATCTCTGCGGAACGACACTTTTTCTATACTACACTTGACGACCCGTATGCTTACGGAAGCGCACCAAATCCGCGTTAAGTCACAGTTTCTGGCCTGTGAGTGTCTATAAAATGAACATCATTGGAAATCTCTGTGCTAGGATGACTCATGGAATTCCCAGCAATCATATAAATGCGGGAACCAATCACAACGCATGCTGTATTCGAAAGAGCAGAATCATAGGGTTTTATAGCTGCAAAAGCCTCTTTCAATTCTAGGGCAAGACCGTCCTCACCATGTTTGATGGTGTACCAGACATTATGAGAACCATTGTAACGTGGATCGTCTCTGACACTTTCATCAAGTGGTTTTGGTAAATGGACCATGTGAACATAGATAGACTTCTCCATCCTTGCTTCTCTGACCACCCATACACATCAGGCATATCAATCAAAACAAACACACTCACATAAGAGAGAGAAGCAAAGGTGAGGAAATAAAAGGAATGAGATTGGGCACATACACAAATACACGCATAAACAAACAAACAAACAAAAAATCGATGGGATTCAAACCTGAGAAGGCGAAGACCGAATGAAGAAGGTGAAGAGGGAGTGAAGGCGAAACCCTATATCACTCACTTAGGCTTAAATCATACTTATGTTTGTCTATTAGCCATCACCGCATAAAAAAAAACCCAACATCTTGTTGCTCAAAAGAACATAAACCCCCACATCTCAGCCTAAATTAAATAAATAAATAAATGAATTCTACTTAATTCATTCCTCCCTCAAAATTAGTAAATAGTGACCTTTTCAATGTGTTGATTTCCAAATTGGTCTTAATATTATAATTAATGATAATGTTGATTTTCAAATTGGTCTTGTTGTTCCAATATTTACGATTTATGATGTATTAGGTGTTTGATGTTGAAAGTGAATTTAGTCTTATATGTGATATGTGATGAGATATAGTTTACTTGACACTTATAAGGAAACAAATAAATTCAGTCACTTGTTAATTGGGGTAAGAAAAAAATTGTAAAATATCTACATAAAAGAAATTGATTGGTCGAGGTAAGAAAATAGTTTAAGTAAAAAAAATCTAAAGGTTTTGCAAATGACTTAAAATGAGGAGGGAAAATTGTAAAATTCATACACATTTATTTCAAAACCATGCATACATTGACACGACATATATTTTTGGTTATCAATCAGCTTTTTTAGTGTTAATTAATTTTAATGCTCCATTCACCCACGATATTAATTTTCTAGATTACATGTTGTTATTATGCAGTCCTCTTTCAAGTTTCAACAATGTGACTACTACTCTCCCAAATCCCAATACTCAAATTATTCAAAGGTAAAATGCCACCAACTCTAAATTCTTAAACCACCGCTTCGATTTATTAGAATCTATCGTTACAAGAATCTAAATGTCGAGTATATAAATTATTCAAGAGACAAACTTCATCCCCAACCTCCCCCTGACCCCAAAAAAATTCCAAATTTCCCTCGGGTGCTTCCCGACCCGAAAGTTCAGGTGGAGTAAGATATGATACATTCAATATATAATAAATAGATAATAATATTTTAATCTTTATAAAAATTTTAATAATGTTCTAAAATTTAATATATCTCAACCATTGAAAATTAATTCAATGTATTTATTGAAGGTTTTGGCACCAATTGAGAAGGAATATTCTAAAATTCAATGTACTTAATATATTCTAAAATATATGGGAAAATTCAATGAACACTATTTATAATACTCTGAATTTTAAAAGAGAGGCTATTATCTCTCCAAAAAACTTTGCTTTCATATGATATAAGTATCATATAGAAAGCCCATATTGGGAAATTGAGAAAATCATGATTTCCAAGAGTAATGTATCAACTGCATTAATTTCTTCGGTTTATGTTTTGGCTTACAGCTTACTAATGTATAATGCATGAAATATGAATAATATCACCGTATGAATAATGTATGAATAAAAAAACTAATTATTTCATTTGTAATGCCAATTAGATCTTGTGTAGGTGCACTTCCACATTATAGATTCTATATAAGTAAGGGAGGAAGTTTCAGTAGGAATATCAATGTCTGAGTCTTTACAAAGAGTATTACTTTGAAATTTCAGCAGTCAAGGAGACTTGTGACTGTATATGATTATCATTCTTCTCTTCTTCAAAATTTTCAAAGTTGTAAATCTTGTTCTCTTGAGGTTCTTCTTAGAAACGTTGTATAGCTTGCTTATGGATCACAAATAATTCTACTCTAGTAAGATCCTTGTGAACCAAAATCATTCCGACCTTCTAAACAGGATGTGGAGCAGTCATTCTGTGAACATACCCATTTTTTTGGTGACATATGATATTTCCGTAACACGTGTGGTATATGTTTTGCTAAAGGTATTGTGTTTGATAATTTATAAGAAAATAACCAATGGAATAATTAAGTAACATCACATATTAGATTTAATGAATTAATAAATATAACTTTAAAATAATCCTTAAAACCAATTTTTTTGTTTTAAATTCTTGAGAGTTTACCAAATCTAACTTATTTTATCGCAATAACATTAGGACAAATGAATATGATAAAATTTTTATCAGACACAATCACCATTGAATTGTATTTTTTTTTATACAATCACCATTGAATTGTATTTATTACAATACTATGTAATTAAGCATATAATTATAGGAGAGTCAATTACCTTGTTCACATACAAGCTTATTTGTGGGTGGGAAATTAAAAATACATAAGCTAAGAGAAAAAAAACGTTTTCATCCTCTCTCTGTTGTGGGATAAGTCAATTGGGTGATGGGAATAACAATTAAATGCTTGTTTCTCTCTTAATTTTTTTTTTTTGCGGGGTTTTCTTTTGGTTTGCCGGGGAATTACAGACAACTACACCTAACGCTTCCCTTATTTAAAGAAAAAGATATGTTTTCTAGATATTGAATTAATGATCATATCTTCTTTTGAGTGATGATCTAGATCCAGTCCCATATTGATCTATTTAAATATTTTAGCATGTCGCTCTTCTCTTTTCTTTTTATTTTTTGGCCAAATTTCCCTTTTCTTTTGGACCATAGCTTTTTTTTGCTTTTTAAATCTTATTTAACTATAATTATACTCTTGAGTGTTTAACTTTATCATTTTGTTTTCATTTCCAATTTGGTTTACGTTACTTTCGATTTATCATATCTTCCATATAAGATTCTCACCACTTTGTTTTCCTTAAAAAGGTTCCGATGGGTAATTGGTTGAGTTGGTAAGTGGGCTACAACCCCGTAAGGATGAGAACGCATGTTCGATTCCCGGGAAGCGCTCTTATTGGGAGAAGGGACAACCTTGCCTATGTGGGTAACACTCCTACCCCTCGAGTCCAGATTAAACCGGGCGGTGATTAACTAAAAAAAAGGTTCCGAGCATCTTGGTGTTATAATATATTAACAAAGTTGGGAGCAATAAAGCCTTGAAATGATGACGAAATTAAAAGGGAATCCAACGCCAATCCAAACTCTTTCAAGACTATCCTAATGTTAATTTTAAATTTTAATTTTTTAATACATATCTTTCCTTGCATATATTTTGTTTTTCCTTTATCTTATTCATTTTCATAGGTTTATAAATTATATATCCTTATCTAGAGTTGAAAATGAAACCTATAATTTTAATCACGATTTAAAAGTGATAGCACAAATATCAAATTTTGTGACAACTTTTGATCTTTTGATATTACCATTAGAATTTGTTGTCAAACATTTTTTATTAAGACTTAAGTATACCTTTAGCCCTTTACGTTTGGATGAAGTTCCAATCTGGTATTTTATCTTTGGAAAGTATACTTTTAGTCCTTCAAATATAACATTGTCACTCAACTTAATGAAAATGATTGACTCATCAAATTTTAGTGATGACTGTTCAATCAAAACCTGACAAAACATAAATATATTATTTTGAGTAAAAAATAAAATTAATCATGAAAATTTAAAATCATACCAAATATATAATAATCCTCTTTAATAGGATATTTATAAATTAAAAAACATGTCAATTAAAAAGGTTTTAAACTGCAAGCTTCATCTACTAGGGTTTTTTCTTTGTGACAACCAGTATACCATGAGCTTATCCCAAACTTTCATCTTTTCTTTGCTTAGTAAGTCTCTTTTGTCTCTGATCTTCTTGTTTTTTTATGAGAACTCTTCTTGTTTTACTCTCTACATTCTCTCTATCAAAGTGAAATAACGACTTGTTCTTTCAGGTTTTGTTCTTCGTACATCTGCAAACAAATGAAAACCATTTGGGTTGCGGATGAAAACCATTGGAGAAGCGATGATGGTGATGTTCAGATTGATACGTGGTTTAAAAAAGAGGTTATATATACCACTAATATTCTAAATGACCACAGTCTCATATATGATTCATTCATTCCGAAATAATAGCAGCAAAGGAAAAAAAATCTTCTCCAATAAAAAAATGGAAAACAATCTTCTATATGATTTCTTAAAGGCCAAGTGTGTAAAAATAGTCACCGTAAATTTAAAAATTTAAAAATAGGCACTTATAGCTCAGGTAAATTTAAGGGGCAAAAGCTTATAATGTAAACCAAAATGGGCACAAGTAATCTCTCTATTAGTTAGACTTAAACAGATGTTTTTCAGACATGGTCTCACTATCAGTAAATGACTTGTCACACATTTAAGGGTGCAATATGTTGATGGACTTTATTTTTTCATATGGGCTTTATTTTTTTTTAGTTTACGAAGAAGTAAGGTGGATTTCACATGATTTAGGGCTCTATTTGGTTTCTTATCGAATTAATTTTGGGGTTTAGGGTTCGTTTAAGGTGATTTAGGGTTCAATTAGATGCATTTCAACTTACATGATGGATTTTAGAATTGACACATCATTTACTGATGGTGGAGAATGCCTGTTTAACTCATTCTAATTGAGAGATTACTTTTGCCCCATTTTAGTTTACAATGTACGATTTTGCCCCATTTTTGTTTACAGTCTACAGTTTTGCCCCCTTAAATTTACAAGATTTATAGGTGCCCATTTTTAAATTTACGGTGACTATTTTGCACCTTTACCCTTTCCTAAATGAATACTTTGTATTCATCATCAAATTTTGGAATAGCCAGAATCTCTCTTGAATTTCCATTTTTCTGGACATCATTTACTTTATCAAGACTAAAGTACATGTTGATTAGAAAGCTGCTTATGGGAAGATTTGTGAGCCCGCAACAATACCATGTGCACAGATTTATGAATTTTCTCTGCATGTGTCTCCACCTTAGAAGTGAATTGAAGAAGACAAAGTCGGAGGAGGGAGAAAGAGAGGAGGACGGATAAGATGACGTCGGAGGAGAAACAAACGTTAACGATGGAGGAAGAGGAAGCAGATGAAGTTTTGTGGAGTTTACTTCTCCTTGATTTTTTATAGTCAAAGTAATATATGTATACTTTGTCAACTTTTAATTGAACAATCATCACTAAATTTTGATGAGTCAGCAATTTCTGTTAATTTTAGTGACGGTGTTAAATTTGAAAGATTAAAAGTGTACTTTCCAAAGATAAAAGACTAAATTGAAACTTAATACAAACATAAGGGACTAAAGGTATATTTTAACCTTTTATTAATTTTTATTTGATTTAAAGTGTAGTAAGGCATTCGTAAGTGCATGAGGTTACAGATGAAATCAAGCATGTGTTCTCCTACTTACTAAAGAACTTTGATGTTATGAAGTTATAAAGCGTTGTCGTTATACTTTTCTTAAAAGACGGCTATCAGCACTTGAAGAGAAGAAGATACAAATATTTGGATGACATAAAACAAAAGGCAGAAGGTGCAAATATATACATTATAAATTGTAAAAGAGTCATCTAGCGTCATGGTAATTTTGAGGGTGTATAAATATACATGTTAAAACAAAATGAGGCAAAAATATACATGATAAATTGTAAAAGAGGTTCGCAGCACCAAGGAAGTGAAGAAAAAAGATGGGAGTGCTCATTTTGGTTTACATGTATTTTTTTTACTCTATCAAAATTAATGTGGTGTTGAGTGTCCCTTTTACAATTTACTATGTATATTTTTCCACCTTTAACCGAAAACAAAATTAATTCCAACTGATTATAGCCGACCAAAAAAAAATCCAAACAATTGTGTTAATATGCCATTTATCCAAACAATAATATGGCAACACAATATATGTGTAGTGCATTTGTCGAAGAGAGATAATAGGAAAATGGAGACCCCAGAATACATGAGAGAACACATGGGAGAACGGGTGGCTACAACCTCAAAAGTATGTTTTGTAGCGTCAACCGTTGTTAAATTCCTGAGAAATGTTAAATTTTTTTTTTGGTCAGAAAGAAATGTTAAATTTTTGAAAGAAAATGAAAGGATAAGAGATGGAGCTGCACATATCTTATCTCTTTCTTTCTCCCTTACAGAACTTGAACAGAAGCTATTATTTTCCAAAAAAAATTACAAACATACTCATGAAAAAAATGCAAATATCAAAGACCATATATCATATACACTTTTTATAAAAAAAAGATTTGAATTGAAAGCAGGCCTAGAGCTTAAGGAATTATGGGAATCGAATACTAAATTTGATGACACGACCAACACATTTTGTGCCACTAGACCAATAATATTTGGCAGCACATCCATTCTTATGTAACCAAAAACAAGACAAGGAATCAAACGATAAAAAAGACAAAACAAATATCTCCATAAAATATTAGGAAAAATTGTGCCTAAAATCCAAAATAAACATACATTTCAATAAAAAAAAACAAAACTATTTTATAAGATTATACTACCTCTAGTCCTAAATATAAGACCTAATTGACTTTTTTTAAGAGATTAAGGTTGCGAAATAGGTAATTAAATGATGAAATATTTGATATACTTTTAGATTATCCATTAGTTTCTAGGTAAACTAAACTAGTTTAAGGGAAAAATTAGGTAAATCAATTTATAATTAACTTATTTTGCTTTTTAAGGATTTTTCAGAAAAAGTCAATTATGTCTTATATTTAGGAATAGAGGGAGTATGTCATTGTTAAAAATAAAAATGTTTGCTGAATCATACCTTTCGTCATGTTTTATACTCCCTTAGTTCCTAAAAATGGGACTTATTAATTTAATTAGATTAATGATGCAGTTAGTTAAGACAGTTAAAATCATATAATATTATGAAAATATTATAACCACATTCTTTTTATTCCTATCTTCAACTATTGCATGTTTACTATTAAAGAGCATTAACTTGGATAATTTATGGAAAAGTTGAGAAAAATTATAAATATATTTTATATTTAAGAACAAACATACTGATTTAATCATCAACTTATCGTTTTAGGTCAAATAAAAAAAATCAAATATTAGACTATAAGTCTCAATATCTTGTTCTCTCTCAAGAAGCATTTTAAAAATATTAAAATATTAAAGTTTAATGAATTATATATTTATATTTTGATATATTGATGATTATTTTTGAGACGTAAATTTCACCAATTTAATACTTATGACCATTATTGTAAAATTCGCATATGATTTTACCGATTTTGCATCTCTAACTAATTAAAATGTGTCACGAATCACTTAAATTCTCATTGGTTGTAAAAAGATTCATGTGATTACATGCTGAATTCACCATTTTTATGTTTCTAGCTTAGAGAAAATTGTTTAACATACTCTCAATCATCTGATTCATTTATGTTACTAACATCTGATTCATTAATGCATCGAATTCAACTTGATCAAAGCATTTTAAAAATATTAAAATGTTAAAGTTTAATGAATTATATATTTATATTTGATATATTGATGATTATTTTTGAAACGTAAATTTCACCAATTTAATACTTATCACCATTATTGTTAAATTCGCATATGATTTTACCGATTTTGCGACTCAAACTAATTAAAATGTGTCACGAGTCACTGAAATTCTCCATGGCTATAAACTCAGTAGAAAATCATGTGTTTACATATTGAATTCGCTATTTTTATGTTTATACCTTAGAGAAAATCGTTTAGCTTACTCTCAAACATATTTTAATTATTTTTATTTAATCATATATATTCAATGAATTTATATATCAACTTATTAGAAATTTATCTACTAAAGTTGATAAAGCATGAACATTGATATATTTAATATCAACTATTTATATTTGAAATATATTCAAGTCAAATTATTATGTTTTCATATTTTTTATTTAAAAAAAAGAAACACATGTTTATTAATAAGTGTAAACTCTTGTGAGTTTATGAAAGAGTTTATGATTCCAGTATAAATCTGATTTTACCTTCTTTCCATGTGTTTACTTTGACTCACAAGTCTCACATCCTTGCCATGATAAAGTAATGAAAGTGAGTAACTAACCACACCCACCATGGCCAATTGGCCACATCAACAACACATTAATTTCAGTGTAGCCATTTTTTGTTCCACTCTACTCGATGCTAGCCGATGTTTTGAACAGAATCCGCAGATTACAAACAAAACACCTCTCTCTCTCTCTCACACACACACATCAGACATCGGGCCAAAACTGTACTGTGGCTTTACACTAACACCACTCCTTCTCTATTGATTACTCTAATTCAGGTTATCAATCACCTATCAACAATTTTTTGCTTTTTACTTGCCAACCTTCCTAAATAAATGAGGGAAAATTGATTTCAGGTCCCACCCAATACACATAATATTGGAAAGATCCCACTAATTATCCAAATTAAAGTAGAGTCCCAAGGGACTTGAACTAATTACAACACAAAAAGACTGTTATACCTTATTTAAATTAAAAAAGCGAAGTCAAAGAAGGCATAATAAAAGTCTTTTATAACCTTTCTCCAATTTATTTCTATTCATGAATTGTGGTGCTCTAAAAATGAATTAAAGTTAGTTAAAACGACTAAATGTGTATGTTATGTATTCTTTGTTTTAAGTTTTAGTAAGGGCGAAGATGCAAAAATGATACTAAGCTTTACCTAAAATTGCGTTTCTAATACTAAACTTTTACGAGGTGCAAAAATAGTACCCAACTTGGGGTCCAGGTGCAAATATATTATTTTCACTTGAGGGAAATAAAATTTAGATATGAAAAGACTCTAATGTCCCTCATTAAATTTTAATTAATGAGAGAGGAATGGGGCCTAAGAGTCTTTTCATATCTAAATTTTATTTCCCTCAAGTGAAAATACTATATTTGCACCTGAACCCAAGTTGGGTACTCTTTTTACACATCGCGAAACTTAAGTATTTGAAACGCAATTTTGGGTAAAGTTTAGTATACTACCTCCGGTCCTAAATATAGGACCTAATTGACTTTTTTTTGGAGAGATTAAGGTTACCAAATATGTTATTAAATGATGATATATTTGATATATTTTTAGATTATCTATTAGTTTATAGGTAAAATAAACTAGTTTAAGGGAAAAAATTGGGTAAATATTTATAATTAACTTATTTTGATTTTTAAAGATTTTCAGAAAAAGTCAATTATGTCTTATATTTAGGACCGGAGGGAGTATTATTTTTGCACATTTACCCTTTTAGTATGAAAAAAAGATGAAAAAGGATGTGTGAGACAAATTAATGTTATACAAAATGGGGAAATGCATTTATTATAAAAACAAAATCAAATATAACCTTATAAAAATGGACAAACCATTTTTAAAAAGTGAACCATATATATAACGTAGAGTGTGAGTGTAACAATAAGGGTAATGATTATGATGATTATATAATGTTGATAGGTAAATGATAACTTGATAATAATTGATAGGGTTTATGGTAAAAAATACACATGTGCTTTACTACAAAGTTACACGGTACCATATTTTTTTTAAAAAAAAATACACATGTGTTTTACTCAAAGGATCACCCAATATACGACCCTCATTTTACCGCAACACAAAGTTTTTCACTCTACTCTGCTAGGGTTTGAGCGTGATCTTCTCACCACTAGGGTGAGCTTTTCTCACAATGAGGGTGAGCTTTTTCTTCTTCATTGCGATACCCACACGACCACCATGGCCTCCATTATCCACCATTCACCACCGCGCCGCTCACTCCATCCTCCGTCAGTGTGGTCCCCCCACCCTCCGCCGCCGACCACATTAAAGTATTAGCAAAGCAAAGAAAATACAAAACTATGATTATTGTGAACCGTGTTTGTTAGATTTGGCGTTAAAGTGGCAGGATTTCCTGAGTAGCATCGTTGTCTTGAATTTTATTTGAATAATTCTAAATTCTGACCTTCAATGTTCTATTGTTGTTTGTTAGTGTTCAACTTTCTTCCTCTGCAATTCTTAACTAAAACTGAATTTTTGTTTCAATTTGTCTTGCTGCATGTTAAGGTGGGCTTGGGAAGCAATGTTGATGTTATTGCTATTTCCCTCTTGATTGTTCGATGTTGTGTATAAGAGTATTTGATGAACATATCGATTTTATTTGGGAATATTATAATCTTTGTTTTGTTGTGACGTTCGATTTATGAATTGTGATGACATGGTGTTTGCAAGCTGGTTTCCTTGTTGTGAGAACTTAATAAACTTAAAAATGTAAGAGGAATGCTTGATATTAATAAATTCAGTAGGTGTGTATGTGAAGTCTTATGAACGATGGTATACATGTGTGGTTTGTGTAGGAAGGATTTGTGAATGATTGATGCATTTTAGAATGGTAGATATTATGGGCACAAGTTTATCGATGACAAGAGTTCTTGGATTATGTAGAGTAGAAACTGTTATAATATAATTGTTTTAAGAAATATGATTGTTCTTTTGAAACAGATCAGATTTGAAGATGTTAAGGAAAAAGGGATTGTTGTTTGTGTTTGTTCTTTAATTTGTTAAATTGCGAAGTTGAGATGGGAATATTTACATTGATTGATTAAATTGGGTAACATTGTATTAGCAGAATGACTGTTGTGCATGGTGGTGGACTGTAATTGATAACTGGTTAAATGGTTTGTGGTGCTCTGTAAGCGTGTGGTTATTGCGAATCCTTGCCTCTTTCTATGTTTTTGCTGAAATTGGTGCTAAAGGAAAGGAGTAATACAATTTATAAGCTTAGTGGTTTATCTTATGCTTTGTTGACTTTTGGTGTATGGGGGTTGTGACTGTGTAGTTAAATGAGGTTGGAAATGTGATTTTCTTTCTTGATTGGTATTATATTAGTAGGATTTGTAATCTTTTGTTTTGACTGAACCCTGAGTTGTTATTGATGTTGTGATTGATAATGTTTTAGAAAGTTTAATGCTAGTGTTTATCTTGTTCTATTTGATTCCGAATCTTGTATGTTTGAATGTAAGTTTGGGTGTACAACGAATTTTCTTTGTCTTTGAAAATATGGTGAGTATAGCAAAATGAATGAGTATATATGAAATGCATGTGAATGAAAGCTTTAGTAGCTAATTTGGAGTAGGCATGGTTGTATAGAGTAGTTGGATTAAGAAGGGTTTGGGTAGCATATTAGGATTTGAGAGAGACGTTAAATATTATGAAATAGAAATGATATTAATTTATCATTTGATATTATATTATTATAGGATTGGATGCGATGTGATTTTTGTGGCATCAAGAAAGGAAGAATAGGTCAGTGCATAGTTGCCGAAGAACAGGTAATCACTCTTACCTTGCTATAACATTAAGAGTGACGTTAGTTGGGATCTTCAAAATCCTTTCTAACCCTCAAATCTTTAAAAGTTATTTTTATACAAAACAGGCTATCGGGTGCCTTTTAAACACGATTATTTTTGTATAAAGAAACTTTATACATTATATGTAGTATCCTGTCTGGTGGTTGTGATTTTTCCTGGAATAGTGAGATATATATAGGTGGGGTGCTCTGACAGCGGTGTTGATAGGTTATTCAATGGAAAGTGATGGAATTTGTGGTGGTGTTATATATAATTGGTACTTGGACAGGGGTATTGGAAAGTGATGTGGATTGGAAATATCATACGTTGTGGTTGAGGAATTGGAAAGTTGTGTTGAAGGAAAGTATTGAAAATTGTGATTGAGATGTTGAAAAGGATTATGAGCATTGCATGACACTGAGATATGTATCATCGCACGATGATAACCGGTTGATAGGCCAATCAACGATTATTTGTAATGGTCAACAGATTTGAGACTGTGACCAGCAGTCTCCTGATTTGAGACAGGGACTGCTCCCTTTCTGATTTGAGACAGATTGGGGTTTCCCTCCCTAGGAGTAGAGCACCAGGGTTGTACATGGATGAGAGCCGAGAAGTTGGATTTGAGAACTATGTGTATGAGATTTACAATAATGACTGCATGAATTTGGAGATTGGATGGTGAAGTTATCGATGTGGGAATTGATTGAGGGGTTTTGAGTGATATTTGGAAAGTAGAAATGATGGACTTGATATGTTTTGGACGTGACAGAGGGTCTGGAATGGTAAATGGAAGAATGTTTGGTTCTTGTATATATATATATTGATTTTAAAACTGTGGTTCCCTTTAGACGCCCTTATTACAGCACATCTCACTGTTATAGTGAGTTAAGTAGTAGATTACTGAGACAAGTTGTCTCACCCCACGATTACTTATATTTTTGCAGGTGATCATGCACAGGCGCGAGCGTCAGGAAAGGGAATTAAGTTTCAAAGGTTGTTTAGCTTATTTAGATATGTATATTGCCAAAAATGTATAGGTCTGCATTCGCTTTCGCATATTTTTATTTGTATTGATATTATTGATTAATTGGAGAATTGTAGTAGATCGCTTCTTTTTCTAACCATGTTAGGTGATTCTTTTCTAACATGGTTAGCTATTAATTATCCATGATAGTATTCAGGTTGTATTAGGAAATTCTTTCCTATCATTGATAATGATTATTATTAGGAAATTTTTTTTCTAACTATGATAGATTTATTGATATTATGGAAATCATTTTTCTATTATAGTTAGTGAAGGTATTATTGAATTAATTAGGGATTTAGTAACAGTTTGTAACAATAAGGGTGGATAATTATGATGTTTTGGTAATATATATGATGTAATTATAGCTAAATAACATATTTAATTTAATCAAATAAGTAGGCATTAGGGAAAATTGATTTTACGTCCCATCCAAGACATAATATTAAAAAGTCTCACCAATTGACCAAATTCAAGTAGTTTTAAGGGATCTTAATTATAATTATGTTACAACACAAAAATTAAGAACAATTTATTAAAAAAATGAAAGTAAGTCTCGTATAGTAGTAAAAGTTTTTTATACTCCCCCGTCCAATAATATAAGGTGAAGTTAACTAAATAACGAGATTTCAAAAAGTTAGTTAAAAAACGATTATGTGGGAGAACACCAAGCGCTTAGATCAAGTGGTTGGGATTATTCTAGCTTAATTAACTAGTGGTTTCGAGTTCAAGCTTTGGGTATGCAGCCACGATAATTACTTAGAAGTATATAGCTAGAAAGGTTCCTCCATTGTGGGTGTACATTCCCGCGAATTGGATTAATCGATTGCTAGATGAGCCGAATACCGATGGATAAATAAAAAATAAAAAAAGAAAAAGAATATGTGGGGGAATCAATGATATGCATAGATTGGATTGTCATCTCACTCTCCTTTCTCCAAAAAATAAAGATGACACAACTTTTTAAATATTTAATTAGTTATGATAATATTGGAAAAACTACAGTTATTATGTTAACCAACTCAATCATCATCTTATATTTGGGACAAAACCATTTAAAACCTTCACCCTATATTATGGGACAGAAAGTGTATTTACCATCGATCAATAAAATTCAAACCTCAAATACTTTGCTTCTAAATGAAACTGCTCCCTCCATCATTGAATATAAGGTGAAATTTGGCAATTAAGTGTGCCTCAAAATATAAGGTGTGCTTTTGATTTGTCTTTGTATTTATTTATTTTTTCTATTTTTGCCTTTTACTAATTACTACAATTAGTTTTTTGTTATCTCTTCTATTCACTACTTTTTGTTTATCTGACTCTTGTATTCACTACACACTCTCATCTTATTAAGTTGAAAAATGACATGTGTGTGTGTGAGAGACATTAATTGTTTTTCACTACTTTTAACAGTTTTTTAATAAAATAAAATAGTTATTTTAAGATACAATTACACCGGTGTCTCAAATAAAAGAGACTTAAGTTTAAAGAGGTCACATAAGTTATTAATGACTATTATTAACAATTGAAATAATATTCATTAATAAGTGACAACAACTCTATAGAACTCTCTGAAATTAAGTCTCTTATTTAGGACATAAATACAGTTCTCCCATTTTTAAGTTATATTTAAGGACGAAGGGGATATCAATACCGTATCAATACCGCTAGAGTAGAGACAGGCAAAGAGGACAGTGACATAATAATGGCGAGTGTAGCCATTACAATGGCGATGATCGCAGCGCAATTCTTGGAAATCGGCTCCAACACTCTCTTCAAGGCGGCTACCACCAATGGCATGAGCAAATTCGTCTTCGTTGTCTATTCTAACGCCTTAGCTCTCTCTTTTCTTATACCTACTTCCTTCCTTTAATTATCACAGGTTTCATTCCTTCATTTTCATTTGTATAATAAAATATTGTTGAATTTTCTTATACAAATATCGAACATGTATCAAATCGGACTCAGAGTTTAATTTATTTCACATCTTTTGGCTTCAATGACTCTTTGATATATATATATATATATATATATATATATATATATATATATATATATATATATTGATTTATTTATAATGAAAAAACAGGAAGGTGCTTCCTCCTCCAATCTCAAGGTCTATAGTCTTTCGAATCTTTATGAATAGCGTGCTCAGGTATTGATGTTGTTTGAAATTGTATTTGAGTATGAACTATTAGTAAGTGTTATGAATCTTTTAGAAGGTGATCGAAGGTTACTTTGTTGGTGACAGCTGTGCAGCACAGACACTGATGTACAGTGGTATTCAATTAAGCTCTCCCACTTTGTCATCTGCTTTAATGGATCTTCTTCCCGCTTTCGCCTTCATCCTTGCAGTTCTTTCCAGGTCGTCTCTTCTTTATTTTCCTTTCTTTTCTCTGCTTGTTTTTAATATTTTGAATAATCAATATTCATTTATGTAAAAAAAAAAATATAACAAAATATGCGATTGTTTGTGAGATCTTTGTTACAACCCCCGGTTTTAATTATAAGATTCAGATGCTTAGCTTCATAATTAATATTGTTAAGAGGTTTAACCAATGGTGGTATATTTTTTTTTTTGGGTTGGGATTGTTTATTCTTTAGAATATTATAATATAATATCATAAAAGAAAACTCATATTTATGTGTATGAATTATAAGCAAGAGAGTTATTTATAGGTGTAATGAAAAAAAAATATAATATATTCCTCTGTTTCTATTATTCCCTCCAGTTCTAATTATAAAATTACTCAAACTTTTTTAGAGAAATTGACCATTTAAAATTAAACAGTCTAAATTGACTATAGTTAATGTTTTTCTTCAAAACAAATTTGTTCTATTTATAAATCAACATATAATTTAATTACTTGTGACATATATTATAAATTTACTGACATAATTTGCTTTCTTAACTTTCAAAAAATGTTAAAGATCTTATATTTAGGACCAAAGGAAGTATTTTGAAAGGAGAGATTGCTCCTAAATATAAGATATTTATTTATGTATTTTCAAATTTTCCCTAAATTATCCCATTGATAATCTTCAATAATAAATAACAAGAGATCAGGGAGTATAGATGGGTTAATTAATGTGTTTTGGTAATAACATGTAATTTTAATAAAGTAAGCTAACATCTTTAATCTAATCAAATTAGATAAATAAATTTTATATTTTAAAATGGAAATGATAATAAACATAGTCATTGGTGCAACAAGCAAGCTCCATTCGAATTTTGATATTAACTAGTTATAAGATGAGTTTACGAATGATGTACTCCACAATCACCATCAATGGCTTTTAATCTAGTTGGAATGAACTAGTCTATCGATCACAAAAACAATGAATCAATGTTAAGAGATGTGCTCTAATTTAGCCTCAAATAAAATAGTCACAAATAGAAGGATACTTGTGTTGAGAAAAAAAAAAAGATGTAGTCCATCCAATAAAAAAAAAATTTCTTCAATTCATAATGAATAACTTAAATGTGTTTTAAATTAATAAGGGGCAAAAGTAAAATAATCAGCCTTATAACTTCTCATGTTTTATTAAAATTTCCAACTAAAATATTTCTTATATTTTAGGGGAAATAACAAAATAATATTTTTTTAATATGAAATCCGAGATAAGTAATTTGCAATTAGTAATATCTACATTCAACAATTTAACATCTCCTACATGTGATTTTAAAATTCACTTATTCTTGTCACTTTCTACCGTTTTGAAAAATGCAACAAAAAAAGAAAGGCTAACTCAGATATAAGCACGTGCGTCTATTTAAGTTATCTTGCATCGTTCCCTATAACTATTTTGTGGCTGAGATTGACATATGCGTTCCATCTAATGATATTTTTTTATGCCAAACATTAGTGAATGGATGGTGCATTATGCATTACACTAACATAGTGTTAAATATCAATTTTATTTTATAGAAGGTCTTTTGGGTTTAAAAGTATGCCATGAAAGTTTTAAAACGTAATAATATTACCACTGTCCCTTAAAAAGGTTAAATTGACTGTTAAGAAGTTGCTGTTAACTCTTAATAAATGACAAAATTGATGAACTTTCATACTTGTGTGAAAAATTGGACCAAATCTAAAATAATAAAATTGATGATAAATTAAAACTTCCCGCAGCAAAATAAACCTTTAGCAGTGCTCCTCTTAATTACCGGGCTAAAATGGAGAGCCAATCCATTATTGAGTCCGTTTGGTCCCCACCTTAACCCTTTATTTGTGTAAACCGAACATGGACTAAGACGGAGACATGGATATAGATATGTATGGAGTGATGTGTAAACTGGACCCGGACATGAATCATGTCAAGTTCATTACTACATTTATTGCTGCAATTTATTTCAGCCACCCCTTTATTCCTCATCCCACACAATGGCTAAATTTTTCTGTTTTATATTAAATTAAAGAAGAAACAATGATTTTAAAAATATTATTTATTTTTCTATGAAGCTAATTTACTCCACATTGATATATAAAAATATCTAATATATGTTATAATTAAACATCTTATATAGCTTCATTAACCTCTCAAGAAAGGTTAATTTATTTATATATAAGGGGTGGGTCCGTGGGTGACAAAAGGCCAGACCGATATAGGCTATAGGTATATAGACATAGGAATACCTTTAAAATGTAAAACTTGAGCCTAAAGGTTGAACCGCCGCCTAGAGGTTGAGCCTGTATAAAAATTTTTGGGAAAATTAAATATAAGTCCTTGGTAAAGGATATAATACTGAAAAAGTCCCAAAAATTTAATTATTTTTGCAAAATGTGTCACTCTACCTTAATTATTCAAGTTTTTGAGACTTTTCCAGTATTATGTCCCTTACCAGGGACTTATATTTAATTTTCCCAAATTTTTTTGAAGCCTAACCCCAAGTTTTCATTAGGCTTGACAAGACATTAAATCCTATTTAAAAGCCTTCATAAAATGTAGAATCTTAACATGTTTAAAAGTTGATAACTCTAATTTCATATATTACCCTTCAAACCTATTAAAAATATATATGTATATCTTAGAAATATTTTATGGCTTCAAAACTAGATTTAACTAAGATAAGTTTGTAATGTTATAAGGCTAAAGTATACTTTTGGTCCCTTATGTTTGCATCAAGTTTCAATTTAGTCTTTTATGTTTGGAAAGTACACTTTTAGTCCTTTTTTGTTAACACTGTTAGTTTAAATTAGCAGAAAAAACTAACTTAACAATTTTAAATGATTATTAAATACTGAAAAAATGTTCATATTAAAATATTTGAGAGTAAATATTCTTATATTTTCAAAATTTATCATTTTTAGTCCAATTTCATTGTAAAATAATCATTTCAAATTGTTAAGTTAGCATTTTCCGTTAAGTTAAACTAACGGTGTTAACATAAAAGGACTAAAAGTGTACTTTTCAAACATAAACGACTAAATTGAAACTTGATGCAAATATAAGGGACCAAAAGTATACTTTAGCCATGTTATAATTATTATATATAATTTATTAATTTTATATTATCTATCATAATATAAATTACAAAACAATTTAATGGGAAGGCATGCATGTATGCTTGTAGGCTAGCTTAAGCCTTACAAAAAATATGCCTGACTTATCTGCATAAATAGACTTAACAATAGGTCTAAATATGAATCTGATCTAGCTAAGCTTACAAGATGCAATAATAATGAAAGAAAAAAAAGATCACTTCTGTTTACCGAAAGCTTACTTCATTTTATTGAGAGAAAAGTCTGTAGCTTCGAAAGATTTAATAAAAAATAGGTGAACTCCATGTTCTGCAATTTCAGAATGGAAAATCTAGATTTGTAATTACGAAGCAGTCAAGCGAAAGCTATTGGAACGGTGGTCTCGATAACAGGAGCATTAATTGTGACCTTATACAAAGGTCGTCCTATTACTCATGAACATGTACCAGAGAAGACAGTAAGCTGGGTTTCACTCTCACAGCCTTCAAATTGGCTATTGGGAGGCTTTCTCCTTTCCATTGCCACCCTTTGTATCTCTTTCATAATTGTTATCCAGGTACTCCAAATTATTCCATCATTGAAAAGTACCTATACATCTTTTTTTTTTGTTATTCACCACCCGGTGTGATCCGGACTCGAGGGGTAGGAGTGTTGCCCACATAGGCAAGGTTGTCCCCTCTCCCGATGAGAGCACTTCCCGGGATTCGAACACGCGTTCTCATCCTTACGGGGGTTGTAGCCCACTTACCAGCTCAACTAACTATACATCTTTGAAAGTATGTTAGATAGGACATATGGGTGCATTATTAAGTTCTTGTTATAGTGTTGGATGAGTTTTAATAAAAATAGTTGGAAAAAAATCAATACAGAATATAGGTCCTACATTTAGTAATAAGAAATTAAAATAAATTGTTTTTGAAAAATCTACTAATGGAAGTGATATATATATATATATATATATATATATATATATATATATATATATAATCAATGCTCAGTGTAATATATATTATAATTGTAGTCTTTGTTGGGTGAAATTTTGCTATTGCTTTCTGAAAACTTATCATCAAATATAAATGCAGGTTTGGGTTCTAAAGGACTATCCAGCAGAGATCATGGTCACAACCATTTGTTGCATTTTTGTGGTAGCTCTTTCTGCCATTGTAGCTCTCATTGCAGAGGGAGCTTCATCAGAAGCTTGGCTACTCAAGCCTAATATGGAATTGGTGGCTATATTTTATACAGTATGTATAATAAACCGCAGAAGAAACTATCTTATTGATTCTGAACTGTAATTAATTAATTAATTTGGTAGCAAAACTTAATTACATTGACTGGCGCGCGCGCGCGCGCGTGTAGTTGGTTTACTGATGGATCATTTGCAGGCAATATTTCTGGTTTCAATTCGAAGTGTCGTGTTTGCATGGGCTTCTCGGAAGAAGGGGCCAATTTATGCGGCCATGTTTAATCCTTTAGGGATGGTCATTGCAATTGGCATGGGATTCATATTTCTGAGGGAGGCTCTTTACCTAGGCAGGTAGGTACACATGCACTCAAAATCCAAGGTGTAGGGAGTTTGTAAAATTTTACTCTACTACTTCTAATACGATTTTTTTTCTTGACCACTACTTCTAACACTTAATACAAGAGCAAATTGATTTTTGGACTCATTAATGAGTTAAATAAGTCACTTAATATATATATATATATAATGATATTTTTTTTTGGTGAATGCAGCGTGATAGGAGCATGTATAATAGGAATTGGGTTTTACTCAGTGATGTGGGGGATGGCTGAAGAGGAAAAGATTGTGAGTGAGGAAAAGAAGAAGAATATTATTCCATCTTCTACATCGCCTTTGCTACAGAATAAAAGCTTGGATGTGTAGAGAAACACGACTCGGTTTTAAACAGTAATTAACTGTACTGTCACGGTTCAAATGTATCTACTTATATTTATACAAAATTCTACCAGGATGGAGACGAGACATAAAATCATTACAACGATAGTAACAATTATATTAATGGTAAATCAGGTAATTTCTACTTGTAACATATTTGTACATTGTATTAGTTTTTCGTTCGGGAATTTTGCATTCTCTTTAAAATTAAATATAAGAAATATACTCTCATATAATGAAAGACTAGTTATATAGAAAATATCCATTATATATCATTTAATTTTTTATTGAATTATAACTCATTTAATATAACCACCAAAGCCATCTCGATCGCCATATTTAATTACCTGTTGGCTGTTGCTAGCAACCGCAGGTTCCAGTAGCGGGTCGGCAATGATGGGGCAAGTGATCCACCGAGGGTGGAAGTTTTTTTTTTTTTTTTTATTTTTAAAAAAGGGGATTTAAGAGAATTTTGATAGATTTATAGTAATCTTTTTAATAAATAAAGGGCATTGGTATTCACAAGGAGATTTATGTATCACTCTTCTTGCTAGCAACCGCAGGTTCCAGTAGCGGGTCGGCAATGATGGGGCAAGTGATCCACCGAGGGTGGAAGTTTTTTTTTTTTTTTTTTATTTTTAAAAAAGGGGATTTAAGAGAATTTTGATAGATTTATAGTAATCTTTTTAATAAATAAAGGGCATTGGTATTCACAAGGAGATTTATGTATCACTCTTGTAGTATATTTAACTAAACTTTATAACTGAAAATTTACTACGACTTTCCGTTTTTTTTTCCAAAGAAGAAAGGATTCTATTAAGTAATCAAATAGTGGTACAACAGATTTGAAACAACAAACAAACTACAAGACAATGTATAAACAAATGTAAACAGAACATAAGTAGAATATGAAATAAACCGAGAAAATTCATCTATGATCACCCAAGATATCAATATCTAAATCCTTCTCTACAAACTGCAATAATTGTCTGGTGGTCTGTATACTCTGTTCGATGGGCAAGACTTGCATGTTTATAGTCGCTCTGGTAACCCAATCAGCAACCATATTGGCCTCTCTCGGAATCCATCTAAAAGAAAAGTTCCTTCCTTGGTGAGAATCCTGTCCAGAATAAGATCAAATCTCCATTAAGGATTCATGCTTTTACCTGAAATGCATGAAATGAGTTTCTGATTATCAAATTTAAAGCTGACATTTGAAAGGTCACTCTCCAGCGCGAAAGAGATAGCATCTAGCATTGCTTGACATTCCAATTCCAAGAATACTGATGTAGCTTGATAATTCTTTGAAGAATCATCCAATAACCTTCCATTTTCATCCCTTTCCACAAAAACAGAGGCAGCTTCATTGGTCCCCACATTAAAGGCAACATCCAAGTTAATCTTTGAATACAAAGAAGGTGGAAGTTGCCATTTTTTATGGGATTGTGTCACTCTAGATTCATCATTTAATGAGTCATCCAAAAAGTCCCATTGTTGACCCCATCCATTAGCGTCCCAAATTTCATTCAAAACCTTGCCCAATCCTTAATATCAGCTTCCATAGAGTCACTGATGTTGAGGATCAGATTGCAACCAAACCAAATCCGTTTTACCCAAGGACATGCAAAAAGGATGTGATAGCTACGTACTCTCTTTGGCAGCGCCACATATAAGACATGCACAAAAATTCATAACATTCATCTTAAATAAATTTTCAAAAGATGGAATATCATTCGAAAGGACTTTCCATACAAAAAATTAATCTTAGGGGTAAACTCTAAGATTCCAGATAACTTTCCAAAGATGCTTCATATTATTATTTGTAGAGGGTGATGCATCTAAATTTGTTTCACACTCAACAACTTGTTTGGCAGCTAAGTAACCAGATTTGACAGAGTAAATATTACTCTTACCCATTGTCCATACCCATTCATCTTGTTAAGATCTGGGCCTAATTGTTGTTTTAAGAGTAGCCTCATGCTCCTGTATGCTTGACCACCACCAAGAGCCACATGGACCTTTCTTAACTTCAAGAAATTTACACTTGGGAAAATATCTGGTTTTGAGCACCTTCACCCATAAAATGTTTTCGCCAACCAAGCTTTGCAATTAAGACTAAGTTAAAAGCTTCAAAGTTTTCAAAACCAAACCCCTCCTTTTCTTTACATCTTTGTAACTTTTCATTGCTAACCCTATGAATTTTTCTTTTTCGTCCTCTTGACTTCCACCATAAATTATTAACTACATTCTTTAGCTGCCTACTCACACTTTTGGGGAAGAGAAAACATGACATAGGGTACACTGGAATGGAAAATCTTATAATACGACTTTCCAATACTAGGTGATTTGATAATTAACAAAAACATCAAAGGCCCATGCACTACAAAAGAACTTATATCACAATCTGTAACGGCTATTTCATGTAGCATTCCAACGGTTGGACC
This sequence comes from Mimosa pudica, assembly GCA_029929735.1. Lineage (NCBI taxonomy): Eukaryota > Viridiplantae > Streptophyta > Magnoliopsida > Fabales > Fabaceae > Mimosa > Mimosa pudica. The sequence continues at coordinate 3,957,369 of JAKELP010000017.1, read as the reverse complement.
CATTGGAATGACACTACAACGGGTTTAACACTCGTTGAAAAATCATGTGTGTCAAATGATATAGTAATAGGTAAAATAAACCGATTTAGCGTTAGTCAAACCCGTTGGAAATTTACTTACGGGACATAGAGACAGTTTAAACTCGTTACAATGCAAGTCTCATTTTTAAAAAATATATTGTATTGCAATGGGTGGGAAATCGTTGCACTGCAGTATATTTTTTTAAAAAAAACGTTCATTGCATTGCAACAGTGTGCACCTGTTGCAATGCAATGGATTTTTTTAAAAAAGAAGGAGTACATTGCAACGGGTGCGCACCTAGTGCAATGCACTTATAAAAAAAATTGCATTGCAACGGTTTTACACCCATTGATATGCAATCAAATTCTTTTAAAAAAACACAAAATGCATTGCATTGCAACGGGTGTGTACCCGTTGCCATGCAATGAATTTTACTTTTAAAAAAACATTGCATCGCAATGGGTGCATAACCATCGCAATGCAATTTTTTTAAAAATAATTGACTGCAGTTCAACGGGTGCTCACCCATTGCAATGCAATCCTTTTTTATTTTAAATAACATATATATAATAATTAAAAAATTATATTTTGTAAAACAAATATATCGGAAAAAATCAATTAGGTATTAAAAAATGATAAAACAATAAACACTAAATAGTGAAATAATGTTTCTATTAGGGCAGTTCATAAAAATATTTATATAATTGTAGAATTATTTAACACAAAATTTACTTTAGGATAGTTTATAGAAGAAACAATATTTACTAAAAAACTATAAAATAATGTTAAATATTTGAGTAAAGGTTCAGAGAAAATAAAAGAAATGAGAGAAGTGTAAGCTAATTGAAAAAAATTAGCAGTGATTTAGGTTGGAAAGAAATGAAGACAAAAGGAAAGAAGAGAGAAAACTGATGATAGAAGAAAAGAAGAGAGAAAACTAGAGATGGAAGAGAGAGAAAAGATGAAAAGAACGAGTATGGAGGGAGGGAGAGTGAGGTATTTATGAGGTATAAGGTCCAATAGGTCACCAACTATAGCTTAATTATATGGAACATAGCAATGCATTGTGATGGCTAAATAAACAACCATTGCAAAGTTTAATATTTGTGTTTTTAATTTTTTTTTTAAAATATTATATACGTTGCATCCTTTGCAACCACGTAATAAAATATTCTTTGTACTTTGCAAGTTGCAACGTATTTTTTTATTCATCCAACTTTTGCCCCTTTTTCAAAATGTTATGGGTATTTTTACGGATTTTATACTAAGATGCTACACCAAACAAAATAAATTATCAATATGCTAAAGCAAAAAAAATAAATACCAATTTACTACACAACAAAGAAATTGTTCTTGTCAAGAAGAATGACTTCAAAATTCTTCACAGCTCCCAAGACTGATTTCAGATGAATTACATCATATATGCACACACATACCACACTACTTCCTCCGGACTTTAAATATAAGACCTAATTGGATTTTTCAAAAAAATTAAGGAAGCAAAATAGATCATTTAGCTATGATATATTTGATAAATTTTTATCATACCTATTAGTTTATAAGTCAAATAAAATAGTTTAAGAGAAAAAAAATAAGTAAATCAACTTATAAGAAACTTATTTTGCTTTCCTAGGATTTTCCAAAAAAGTCAAGTAGGTCATAGAGCCAGAGGTAGTATTATTTAACCTTGGTTTTAGTTTTTATTTATATGCTATTTAAAAAATATGTTTCATTATTTTTTTATGACATTAGTTTTTTAAATATAATAATAAAGTTGGAGAAAACTAAAGACGATATATATTTAATATGTTTGATTCTAATTAAGCTACATAAATATATGAGATAGTATAAGGTTAACTAATACTACCTTTGGCTCTAAATATAAAACTTATTTCATTTTTTTCGAAAATCCTAGGAAAGCAAAATAAGTTTATTATAGGGCAAAAGCGTTGTTCTAATAACTAACTATTTCAGTTCAGGCAAAAATAACAAGTGACTATCTCGCGGTGCATAAATAATAATCAACTTTGTGACCCGGTGCAAAAATGATAAAACCGGTGCCATGTGTTAGTTTTGTAATTATGTGGAATCTTATTGATTTTATTTTTCAGAGTGAAATACCATTTTATCCCTCTAAGTTATTCTGAAACCTCCTCCTTCTTCCTTCCTCTCCCCCTTCCCAAAAACACCCATCACCGCCACCCTTTTTCCTCAACTACCACCACCACCCTTTTTCCTCAACTACCACCACCACCCCCCTTCCCAAAACCTCCTGCCCCTCTCAACTATATTCATTCATGTGTGTTTATATTATTCTGGCTTTGCTGTCATCTTCTGTTATTTTCTGCAACTTTACTGTTATGGAGGAGGAGATTGAAGAGCTTTAGTGGGATCTTTGAATGGTTGAAAAGGCCCTATGGTGTTACGGCGGAGGAGACGGCGGCCTTAAACTGAAAAGGGACGACTGTGATGGTTAACAGAGATTTGGTGGTGATCGATAGTTGGTGGATGAAACGGTGAGGGTTGTGAAGAAGACATGGGTGGACGAAGGGAGGAGATGGAGTTTAGTGTCCAAAACTTCAGAGACAGCATCACGAGCACACTCTGCTTCCTCATTGAAATACACAACATTCTTTAATTTCATTCCAAAGTTGCCTCAGTTTTCCTCCCTTACTTCTGCAAACATCATATTAATCATGTCCACTTCCTTATCCTTGTCAAAATCAGCGCCAACATTGTAGTTCCTAAGGCTATTATACTTGTGGGTCATGAAATATGAGCGAGGAATGAATGGAAGAGAGTGAAAATTCGAGGTGGGTATGGTCCAAATCGATGATTTTGGAGATGAATGTGGGTGTAAAGACGATGTTGATAGAATTGAAGTGGGTTTTGGATTTTGATGAAAAGGGTTGTCGGTGGTAGTTGAGAGGGTTTTTAGAGTTGAAATCTATGATTTTGGGTTTTGGAAGGGGTGACAACAATGGTGGTTTCAGTGGTTGTTGAGGAAGAGGGCGGAGATGATTGATGATTTGGGTGTTTTTGGGAAGGGAAGAGGAAAAAGGAAGGAAGAAGGAGGAGGTTTGAGATTAATTCAGAGGGTTAAAATGGTATTTCACTCTGAAAAATAATATCAATAAGGTTCCACATAATTACAAAATAACACATGACACCGGTTTTAACATTTTTGCACTGGGTCACAAAGTTGATTATTATTTATGCACCGCGACATAGTCACTTATTATTTTTGCCCAAACTGAAATAGTTAATTATCAGATCAGCATTTTTGCCCTTTATTATAAGATGATTTACCTATTTTTCCCTTAAACTAGTTTATTTGACCTATAAATTAATATGAATGATAAAAACATATCAAATATATTATAGTTAAATGACCTATTTTGCTTCCTTAATTTTTCCAAAATATTTAATTAGGTCTTATATTTAAGTCCGGAGGAAGTAGTATGGTCTATATGTGCATAAGTGATGTAATTCATCTCAAATTAGTTTTGGGAATTGTAAAGAATGAAAGTTGTTCTTCCCAAGAACGGAAGAACTACTTTAGAAGTCGTTCTTGGTAAGAATGATTTCTTTGTTGTGTAGTAATCCCTCCGGTCCCTAATGTAAGCCCAAAATTTAAATGGTTTTGGTCCCTAATATAAGAGCTCATCTCACATTCTCTCCTCATTTAATGCGTTTTTTCAACTTTGCCCCTAACTCTCTTTCATATTTATCAATTTTATGTATTTCTCTCTCTTAAAAGTATCACAATAAATATGGGCAATATTGGAAAAGAAGTATTAACTCCAGACACCCAACTAACATTTATATGTTTTCTTAAGAAACATTTTTTTGGCTGCTAGCTCTTATATTAGAGACCGGAGGGAGTATATTAGTATTTATTTTTTTCCTATAGCATATTGGTAAGACATTTGGTGTAGCATCTAAGTATAAAAACCTATTTTTACACCTATTTTAAAATATTATGGGTTACTTTTGCTTTAAGAAAATTACATGGGTATTTTTACAAGAGTGTAAAAAAAAAACGTTCTCAATAATTACATCGGCAGTAAATCCATGAGAGATGGGACCTAACAACCACTACCACCACTGCTTTTCTATCAATCCAGTTTCAACAATTTCAGTCTCTCTTTTCTCTCAAACTGTCAGTACTGGAGACACGAGAAGCTGAGAGCACAGTGAAATAATGGCGAGTGTGGCTATAACAGTGGCCATGGTGGCTGCGCAGTTCTTGGAAGTTGGCTTGAACACTCTCTTCAAGGCAGCTACCACCAATGGCATGAGCAAATTCGTGTTCGTTGTCTATTCTAACGCCTTAGCCATCTGTTTTCTCATTCCAACTACCTTCCTTTATCACAGGTTTGAGGTTTCATTCCATATCTAATTCCTTCACCTACTATCAAAAGAAGCTTTGTGGGTGCAATTCCAGTTTTCGTCTTCTTCTCCATTGTCAATTGTCATTTGGATCTGTTATCATTCTACTCCACCTGTCCTGATGAATATACTTTCTCTGGTCCTAAATATAAGATTTAGATGACTTTTTTTGAGATTATGCATGGTGCAAAATAAGTTATTAAATTGTGACATATTTGATATATTTTTAGATTATCTATTAGTTTATAGGTCAAATAAACTAGTTTAGGAGAAAAAAATTAGGTAAATCCATTTATAATTAACTCATTTTATTTTTTTAGGATTTTTCACAAAAAGTCAACTAAGTCTTATATTTAGAACTGAAGGAAGTAATTAATTTGACTTTTTAGACAATCTATGAATGCAAATGTCAAATTGTCTATACCAATATTTTTCCATAAAATGAATGTAGTTTACTTGTAAGCTAACATATTATCTAATTAAAAGTGTCATGGTTCATGATTTAATCGTGGCTTTTGGTTTGAACTACCCTTTGATTTTGTTGATTTTAACGATTTTCACAGGAAGGTGGCTCCTCCCCCAATCTCGTGGTCAATAGTCTTCAGAATCTTCGTGACTAGCGTGCTCAAGTATTTTATATTTTTTAAAAAGAAAAATTGTGTTCTTAAGTGTTGTTAATCTCATGGAAAGTGAAGGTAATGTCGAATTTGATTGTTTGTTTGTTGGTGACAGCTAGGGATGGAAACAGGCCAGGCCAGGCCAGGCCTCACCAAAAAACGGCCTGGCCTGTGATTTCAAAATGATGTTTGAGCCTGGCCTGGCCTTTTTAAAAAAAAAAATACAGGCCTGTGGCCTGGCCTGGCCTGTGAAGGCTGGGCCTGTTAGGCCTGTTATTAGCCTGACAAGAAAACAGGCCTAACAAGCCGAACAAGACACAAAGGCCTAAACAGGCCGGCCAAACTAAACAGGCTTAACAGGCCTGTTTTTCAGGCTAAAAACAAATTAATTCAAAATTACCTAATATGAATGAAGCATCTTAATAACAAATTAAGCATCAATTGGCCGCAAAATACTAAAATCATTACATTGAAGTCTATACTTGATGTCCTAATCATTACATATTAAAATCATTACATTGAAGTCAAATATAATTTGATCACTTCATCAATCATCATAGCTAGATCACTTAAATTCAGCAGCAAATCATTATTAAATCCAAATCTGATTGATATTGCATCCATATCTGATTGATATTGCATCCAAATATAAGAGGATACTGCAACTGCAAGTCTGCAAATCAAACAAAAAACATCAAGTTTTTAAAATTAATACATAAACGTGCAGTAGTATTAATTAAATTATCTTAGACAATGCATCAAATCCAGAAAATAATTTATCCAGAAAATAATTATCAATCCTAGGCAATTCCAAATAACCCAAAAAAAAAAACAGAATCCACAAAATTTCTCCCACATAAACCACAAAAAAAGACCCTTTCAGCTTCTCAAGTTATTGACTTTACTGGTCAACATGAGAAGAAAACTCTATCAGAATGCATTGGATTGTTTCCCTCCATTAAAGACTAAGCCTTTCACAAAAATTACAAAAAAAAAAAAAAAACAATTTTTGATCGTCATTTCAAATACCCAGATGAACCCAAAAGGCCAAGAAAACAAGACAAGCGTGAAAAAAGTAATAATAATCAAACTACACTTCTCACTATACATATATCAATGAAAGTGGGAGAAAAAGGACTGAGAATACTTATTGATAGGGGAGACGTTTTTTCTGAAAGCTTTGGAAGCAATCAAAAGAAAGGCAAAAGCTTTGACGACTGAAACTGCAGAGAGAGAAGAAGAATGGAAGATGAGTGAACAATGGGAGATACGCTTTCTGCAAGTCCTTAAGCTCCTTCAAGATGCGCTTTGAAGCACACGAGCCACGACGCCGAGAGTGACGCCTGAGAGTGAAGAAGAGGACTGAGGGAGCGACGTGGAGAGTGATGTCTGAGAGAGGGTGAGGTCACGGCGGCCGGCGGGCTAAGGACTGAGGGAGTGAGGGTGAGTGTGAGAAGTCGCAGAGAGGGTGAGATGAGACTTGAGACTTGAGAGTTTCTTTTTCTTTTTCTTTTTACCTAAGTGAGACTTGAGAGTTGAGAGTGAGGTGGATTGGATGTGGTTGGGTTGGGCCGAAAGTTGTATTGTATATTTGGATGATGTGGAGTGGACTATTGGACTTCCACTGTTTTTTTTTACTCAGAACCCTTAACCAGGCCGGCCTGGAGGCTAATCAGGCTTTTTTTTAAAGCCTGAGCCTGACCTGTTTTCAATAACAGTCCTAAAAAAAAGCCTGAGCCTGGGCCTGGCCTAAATTTAATCAGGCCGCACCAGGCTCAGGCAGGCCAGGCCGCAGGCCTTGACAGGCCGGCCTGGCCTATTTCCATCCCTAGTGACAGCTGTGCAGCGCAGACACTGATGTATAGTGGCATTCAATTAAGCTCTCCTACTTTGTCCTCTGCTTTGATGGATTTGCTTCCTGCTTTCGCCTTCATCCTAGCCATTCTTTCCAGGTCTGTCTGCTTCCTCTTCTTCACCATTTTAATTTCTTTTCTCTGCTGTGTCTTTAAACTTTTTAATAGATTCCATTTGTGTGGGAAAAATAAAAAATAAAAGTGCAATCATGTGTGAGATCCTTACATAGTTTTTACGACCCCTGTTTTAATCTATAAGGTATCGATGCTTCAAAATTAATATTTTTGAGGGTCAACATATGGCAATTTTTGTTTTTTTTTTGGGGGGGGGTGTTTTTCTTTCTGGAATATCATAAAACAAAAATAATACTACTCCGTATGTCATGTAAAGTTATGCTTACAATATATGTAGTGATAAAGATATACTCCTTAAACTTTCAATCAAATTTGGTTTTAGTACATGAACTTGAAAATTGATGGTTTTAATCCTTGAACTACTATTAGTCAATTTGATCTTGGTTCTAGAACTATGAAAATCGATACTTTTGGTCTTTTAACTTTTGATTAATTTTAGTTTTAGTCTCTTCAATCAATTGTGGTCTAAAACCCTAAATTTTTAAAACAAACTTAAAAAATCTTGAACTAATTGTTACAAATGTCACAAAAATTATGGACCAAAATCATCGATATAAAGTTTGTGAACTAAAACCAAAGGTTAGTTCAAAGACCAAAATCACCAATGTTAAAGTTCAAGGATCAAAATTAAAACTGGGTAAGAGTTTAAGGACAAAAAATTATAATAATAATAAGAATATAATATAGTAAATAGTCGTGTAAGTAGCTAGAATTGAATATCAACTAGTTACTAGATGAGTTTTTTTTTTTTTGAGTAAAGGAATTGTATTGAATACAAAAATTGCATGTACAAATGTGTAGCATGGGGCAAAACAAGAACCCATGCCAGGTAAAGAGCTAGTTGAAGCTAAGACTTCAGGAAGGAAAAGCTTAAGCTAGATCTATGAGTCTAATCTTTACAAAAAAGTTTCCAAACTCAAGAAAGCATTTGTGGTGTGACGTGTTGAAGCTCTAATCTGATGGAACAAACAATCATCTGTGGTGACAATGTCATTGAAGATGAGGTTGTTTCTAGCTGACCACAGCTTCCAACAAGTAATGAAGATTCCGGATTTCCACGTTTTGGAAAGAGGGCTCAATAAGCAGAACTTAAGCCAAGTGATTATATCCAAAGACGAGAAGGAGTTTCTCATACCTATTGGTAGAAGTCTACTCCATATAGAAGCAGCAAAGTTGCAGGATTTAAAAAGGTGGTCAAAATCCTCCACTCCCCAATTGCACGATTGACACGTAGGGTCAACAGTCATACCCCTGAGCAAGCGCTCAGAGTTTGTCAATAGGCGCCCCTTCAAGAGGAGCCATCCAAAAGTTTTGACTCGTTGAGCCATCGGAAGTTTCCATAGTTCAACCCAGAATTTTTCAGGCTCCTGCCAATCAGGAGAGACCCATGAACGGTAAGCCGACTGCACAGTGAAGTCCCCAAGGTTAGTTAAGTTCCAGGAGCAACATCGAGAACTGTGACCTGTATTGATCCTGGACTTAAGGATATCAGTAACCACCTGCGGGGGGAGTTTGTCGCGGAAGAGGAAGACCCGCCACTCACCCGTCGGAGAGAGATAATGTGATATCGGCTTCTGCAGGTCATCAGGGGGAATGTCCACTAAAGACAATAGGTGAAGAGGGCCACTATCCCCAATCCAGAAATCAGACCAGAACTTGGTCTTAGTACCGTCCCCAATATCCCATTTGATGTGGTAGCTTGCGTCATCCAAGACTTTGCCTAAGTTTTTCCAGAATAAGGAAGAGCCACTAGGGAAATGAACATCACCTGATAGATTATATTTCCCTTTCAAGATACGCACCCAAAGGCTGTCTGGTTGAGAATGGAAGCGGTAGACAAGTTTTGCCATGAAAGCCCTATTTTGCTGTTCAAGTCTAAGGAGACCGCATCCTCCATTCTTAAGAGGTTGGCAAAGCTCCTTCCAATTGACAAGGCAGACCCCTCTCGTGCCCTGAGGTTTACCCCAAATAAAGTTCCTGATGAGCTTCTCAATGCTACGACAATAGGTTGCAGAGAACAGAGTACTTTGCATGGTATAGAGGGGGATGGAGGTAAGAACAGACTTGGTCAGGGTGATACGACCAGCAAGGGAAAGGGAGTCCCTCTTCCAACCTGCAAGCTTAAAATGCATTCTATCAAGGATGTAACTATAAGTCATAGAGTTGGGCCTGCCATTAAGGAGGGGAACTCCTAAGTAACGACCAAGCCCCTCAGCTTGTTGAAATCCAAGACGGTGCGCGAGAGAGCGGCGAAGACTCATTTCGGTATTTTTAGAGAAGAAGACCTTAGTCTTGGAAGAACTGACTCTTAAGCCTGACACAGAGCAGAATTCTCTAAGGATACAGTCAATAGTTTGAACTTGAGAATGTCGAGCCTCCCCAAAAAGAATCAAATCATCAGCAAAAAAGAGATGAGACAAAGGAACTCCGTGGCGTCCCATCCTAAGTGATTTCCAAGATCCGGTTTGGACAGCTGTAAGGATCATGTGGGACAGCCGCTCCATACAAAGAATAAATATGTAAGGGGAGAGAGGGTCCCCCTGCCGAATGCCTCTCTGAGGAGTAAACGGAGTAGAGGGCTTACCATTCCAAAGCACTTGCATTGAGGGAGAAGAGATGCAAGTCATGATTAACTGTCGCAAAGGAGGAGGCAAGCCAACATCGCGTAGGGTATCATCAATAAATTCCCATCTAAGACGGTCAAAGGCTTTTTCCAAATCAATTTTGATCGCCATCCATCCATTTTTACCTTTCTTAGTCCGCATTGAGTGAACTACCTCCTGAGAGATAATGATATTGTCGATGATACTGCGACCATGAACAAAACTAGTCTGATGATGACTGATCAAGGAGGGCATCAGATCTTTCAACCTGTTAGAGATTGTTTTGGTAACCAATTTATAAACAACAGAGCAGAGACTGATGGGTCTAAAGTCCTTTAGGGAGCTAGCGCTAGGAACCTTTGGGACAAGAGAGATGAGAGTCCTATTAAAGAATGGATCCAAAGGCTCACCTTTCCAGAGGTCTTGGACAAATTTAGTAAGGGAAGGGCCCACAACATTCCATTGACTTTGAAAAAACATGGCATGAAGACCATCAATACCTGGGGACTTGAGAGGCTTCATAGCAAACAGGGCATTTTTAACCTCATCCGAAGAAATATCACTGCTCAAGAGACTAGCATAGGAGCTGGGAATCGCAGGGAACACACCTCGAAGCTGTAGAATTGGCAGAGGGTTGCCATCGACAGAGTAGAGGTTCCAAAAATAGTCTTAAGCCATATCCGACAGCTGGTCCGCATTCTCAACCCAAGTGTCATCAGCAAGTTTAAGCTTAGAGATTTTATTATGGCGCTTCTTCAATAGAGCCTTCGTGTGGTAGTAGGCTGTGTTCTTATCGCCTAAGCAAAGCCATTGGGAAGTAGCTTTTTGGGCCCATAAGAGTTCCTCCTGGAAACTAGATTTTTCAAAATCATCACGGAGTTCATGCTCCAAGTTGAGCAGAAAGGCTGAGAAAGGATTAACTTCAAGGCCCTGTTGAACCCCCTGTAACCTAGCAAGAGCTCTCCATTTTCGTTGACCTATATTGCCGAAGACATGTTTGTTCCATTGCTTGGCAGCCTCAGAGAAAGAGCAAATATTCTCAGCTAAGGAGCTAGAGGAGCTCCAATACTCTTGAACAAGGTTTCCAAAGTCCTGGTGAGTTAGCCAAGCAGCAAGGAATCTGAATGGGGGATCATAATTATCACGCTGAGAAAGAGAGCCCATCAAGATGTGGATTGGTCGGTGATCTGATAACACCCTCAGTAAATGATTCACATGGGCCCCAGGGAACAAGTTAAGCCAAGCTTGATTAGAGAGGGCTCTATCCAACCGAACATAAGTGGTACCACGGCGCCAAGTGAACTTAGAACCACTACACCCAAGATCAATAAGGCCATGAGAGTCAACAAAAGACTTAAAGAAGCTACACCCCCTGTTCTGTCTGCCTGTACCACCCTTCCTCTCCTCAGACCGAAGAGTGGCATTAAAGTCCCCCGAAAGAAGCCAAGGTGTAGAAGGATCCGGGGCTACAGAGGATAATACATTCCACAAAACTTTCCTGGTGCTAGGCTGGGGGCTACCATACACAGCAGAGAAGACAAAGCTAATACCAGTGTCGAGGTAAGTGACAGTCATGAGGACAAACTGAAAGTGGCACAAGATGACGTCCACTTTCACTTTATCAGACCACAGGACCCAAATACCACCTGCAAAACCATCAGCTTCCACACGATGAGAGTTGTGATAAGAAAGCTTTCGAATAACTTTATCAGCTTTAATACCAGAAATACGTGGTTCAAGCTTTACAAAAATTTCAGGCTTGTAATTAAAAACAAAAGATTTAAAGATAGAGGGGAACCGCTTATCAAGGGCCCCCTGGCAGTTCCAGGTTATTATAGACATCAAAAGAGACATATAAAGATAACACTACTGAGAATTTTCAGAGTTGAAGTCAACTCCCTCAATCAACATCTGGATCTCTGCGGCAGACATTCCATTATGAGATTACCGGGCTAAAGCTTTGAAGGCCTTAAAAGAGCTTCCAGAAGCCTGGTTCCGCCTTTGGCCAACACCCTGGATCATGAGATTGTTAGGGAGGCGGATACCCTTCCCTGGGGGAGCTGGATCAGGAGGTTTGGGCTGAGTGGCCGAAGGGGGGTAAGGAGGTTGCTGACAGGGAGCGGCCACCAACTGGGCATCAGAGGTCTGACCCAATTCCAAACTGGGAAAGGAGACTCTTTGCTTTCCAATAGGTCCCTTGGGCTCAACAATAGCAACAGACGTATGACCAGTCCCTTGGGCCAGAGGAGCTTTCTGGGCATCCTTGGGAGCAGAGGGATTCGTAACAACAACTTTGTTCTTAGAGGAGACATTCCGTTGAGTTTTTAAATGATGTACCGTAGTACCTTTGTGTTTTAGTCTAGTGCAAGGAACTAAGTCTACCAAAAACATGTTCAATAAAAAATGTTTGAATTAATAAGGTTCGAACTTTTGTTTGTTGGAGAGTGCTTCAAATAGGAGTTACGTCAAATAAAAATATACTTATGCCTCAAAAATTGTGTAATGTATCTAATAAAAAAATATAAGATGTTGTCAATTAAATCATATGAGTGAAAGATTGCGAGTTTAATCATTTAGTGTATGTGTTTTTTTTATTCAAATCGTTGTGTTTCAAATTGGCAAAAAAATTACCTATTTTATAAGGGTTATTTTTCATATGGCATATATTGGAAGTGGCCGGGGTAAAAGTAAAATAATCACTAGTTAGCCTGACAACTTCCTATGTTTTTTTATAAATTTTCCATTCAAACATAATTTTGTCTAATGAAGTATATTCTATAATTATCATCTAACATAGGTATTAATAAATGACATCTTGTATGTCAATTATCAAGTTAAAAAATTAAATAAAATGGTCAATACTGTCATATGTAGCTAAACTACATTAAGTCTGTGTCGCGTATCAACACGTCACTAATTCATGTGAATTGTCAACAAATCAAAATAATGATGTGGATCAATAGTGTGTCACAGTTGACAAGGAATGATGACTATTTTGCTTCATCTGATAAGACTTGTCATTTTACTCAGTTTTAAAATGGGCAAAGGTGCACCCAGTAGCATGGTAAATTCAAAATGGTGCATCTAGTAGCATACTAAATTTGAGGGTGCAAATTTAGCAGTTATAATATGAAATGGGGCAAATTTAGCAGTTATAACATAAAATGGGGCAAATTTAGCATCCCGTTAAAAATGACAAATCACTGTTACTCATAGGTGGGTCCAACAAGTTTTTAATTGACATGACATACAGGTGGCATGACAATGTGACAATAGTTTGCATTTTGAATAAAAAGAAAAATGGAAATTTGAAGAACGCTTAAATTTGAAGACACCTGCATATGAAATTTGCAAAACTAGCAGTAGCATAAAGAAACACAGCATAAAGAATTAGCAGCAGCAACATCAGAAAAGCTCGAAAAATGAAAATTGGTGGTGATAATTAATGAAGATGCACCTCTCAGTAACAGTTGTTTGTTATTTTTAACGGGGATGTTAAATTTGCCCCATTTTATATTATAACTGCTAAATTTGCTCCATTTTATGTTATAACTGCTAAATTTGCACCCTCAAATTTAGTATGCTACTAGATGCACCATTTTGAATTTAACATGCTACTGGGTGCACCTTTGCCCTTTTAAAATTACTTGGCCAAAATGATGTTAACTATTAATATTTATACTAAATGACACTCACGCAATAATTCATTGGCAAAAAATAACTCTAACACTAATTAACACCATAAGTATCATTTACATTGACAAATATTACTTCCTACAATTTATATCCGTAAAAAAATTCAAAATGGTTTTAAAAAACAAAATCGTGTCAACCAAACAACCCATCACTTTGCCTGAATTGCATAAGATCGTCCCCGTGTGCTGGATCTTTGAGTTAGCCGGCTACTCCGATCGTGCCAGGTAGCCCTGATCAAATTGTTCGGGCTTAGATTATAATAGTTTAATGAAACTTTCACTCCTACGCATTTAAAAAAAAATGTAACAAATGTACATAATAAGTTCATTAAGCATGGTAGTCAGTTCGTATTATAATGTATCATTTCCTGTGATAGAAACATGTACGTGGTGCATCAATGAGTCAATGAATGCCTAATTCATTTTGTATTATACGGTACTGGACAAAAATAAAGAACCAGTTGATCAATAAACCCGGGTGGTCAAGCCTTTAGACATGGACATGCACATGCACATGCACAAGCACATGAATCATGCCAAGTACCACCATATTATTTTTAATTTATTTCAGCCATGTCATTCATCATTTCCTCACTTCACAGTTCACACACAGAATTGGCCATAATTTTTCTTAAATTTAACGAAGAGAGGAGGCCCCCTGCAGTGTTTAATTTGAATGAGAGAATTTTAAATATATCTATGTCTTGTCAAAAAAAGATAACCATAAGAAGTATGATTACGCATAATATTAAAATAATTATTCTCCTCTCATTAATTTTGTTTTATTTCACTCTATTCCGCAACACACTATACATATTTCTATTTTAAAAAAATTCAAATAATTTGCTTTTTTTACTTTTTCTAATTTGGTGTTGCCAACTACGTTCACTCTCTTGGTTTTACTCGAAGTGCGACTTGTAGAGTTGTAGATGTCACTCTTTTTTCCCTGAAATATGATATCTTTTTTATCTTTATTAGGTTCTTCCTATTATTCTTACTATAAGATTAGGTTGATATATTTATGTCCACTGAAGAAAGAAAATAAATGACAGTATCGATATTTGTCATGATTTCAACAAACTAATTTACTTGACATGTAAAATAAATAATAAATTGTTATACAATCCAATAATATTTGACACAGGTTATAAACTAAACAAATATTCAACTTCCTTAATATTCCAAATAAAAACTTGATCTTATATTGAGATCGAAGTATTAATAAAGGAAAATGAAAAAAGTAATCATTTCATCGTTATAGTTTCACCAAGTTTACCATTCAATCCTTATATTTTGAATCACTGAAAGTCAGTCCTTATAATGTCATAATTCTAAAAGAAGATCTGAGTGTTATGTGACAGAATTTGGCTTATTTGGCATCATCTTCAAAGCCACACCATCCAAAATCAATCTCTATCTATCTCTCTCTGTGTGATGTGATAAAGAGGATGATGCCAAATAATTAAAATTCTACCACATGCATGGGATGAGCCACATTACACTCAGATTTTTTATAAAATTATAAAGCTATAAGGACTTACTTGTAAGGAATTAAATTATAAGGATTGAGTCATAAACTTGGTGAAACTATAAGAATGATTAAATGATTAGTTTTCTTAAAAGGAAAAAAGTCACGTGTTTATGAAAAAAGTACAAGTAACTTGTGAAAAAAAAAATCAACTTCTATAGATTTAGCAAAGATAGGTGAACTCCATGTTCTGAAAATTTCAGGATGGAAAATCTAGATTTGAAACTAAGAAGCGGTCAAGCAAAAGCTATTGGAACGGTGGTATCAATCACAGGAGCTTTAATTGTGACCTTATACAAAGGTCTTCCAATTATTCATGGGCTTGTACCAGAAAAACCACTAAGCTGGGTTTCACTTTCACAGCCTTCGAATTGGCTATTGGGAGGCTTTCTCCTTTCAATTGCCACCCTTTGCATCTCTGTCTTACTCATTGTCCAGGTACTCAAACTTTTTCCATCATGAAGAATACTCCTCCATCTTTGAAAATATGTTTGGATAGATATAAAAAAGTGAAGAAGATCGATAAAGAGCAGGGAATATTAGGATCGGATGGAATGCTTCCATTTAGTTAAAAACATTGCTATTCTTTGGCCTTCTAATATTCTTCCCTCTCTATTTTAATTTCTTCTCATCCAAACATAGCGTATTAAAATTTAAAAAGCATATTATATGGGTTGTTCTTTAAGCTTTTAATTTGTCTCTATTATTATCTATGCACGCGCTTACTTTGTAAATACAAAAAGCAAGCGAATTGGGTGCATGCCAAGTCAAAGCAATTCAATACTCCCTCCGGTCCTACATATAAGACCTAATTGAATTTTTCTGGAAAATCCTTAAAAAGGCAAAATAAGTTAATTATAAATTGATTTACCTAATTTTTTTCCCTTAAACTAATTTATTTTACCAATAAACTAATGGATAATTTAAAAATATATCAAATATGTCATCATTTAATAACCTATTTCGCAATTTTAATCTCTCCAAAAAAAGTCAATTAGGTCCTATATTTAGGACCGGAAGTAGTATTATATAAGCAAGATTTTATTTTAGATTTGTATCAACAGAAATCTTGTAATACTTTGTAATTAGCTACTTTTAAGAGAATGTTTGGTTGGTAGAAAGAAAAGTAAAGAATTAGAAATGGAAAGGGTAAGAGATGGAAAGTAGAGGTAATGATTAGAAAGTAAGGTTTGTGGGCCCCACGAAAACTGTGAGATGAAGAGAGAAAACTTGTGGGCTCCGGGATATATGTAAATGACCATATTACCCCTTAACTTTTCAATTATTTTCAAGTCACTTTCTTTGGTTTCTAACAACCAAACAAGGCCTTAAGACTTATACCTTTCCTCTCTTTACTGTGAAATTCATTAACTAGTTTGACTGGATTAAATAAAGTAGTCAAGTTAGTTCATTATATTAATTAATAAATACGATATACCTTTTTCTAAAATAAATACCTTTGTTGAATTTTCAAAGTCTATACAATCGATTATCTTCTGTCTGATTGTGATTTAATTTATAGAATATAATTTTCTAGCTTGAATTTTTTACCATCATGAGACTGTACTATCTCTCGGAGGAAAAATCCAATCACTTTAAATGAGTGTGCCTGCATGAAAATATTTTTTTTTTAATAATGAAAAGTATTAATAGGGGTTTTTTGGGGAAACTTTAAAATTGAGAATATTTGGGTCTTAGTAAGAAAACACATTGTTTTGAATTATATAGTATTTATGGATTAAAGCTCCATCTAAGATATTTCAAGGGAAAATTAATTTGAAGTCCCTCACAAGACACTTAATACTAGAAAAATCTCATAAACTCTCAAAATTAAAGTAGGGTCCCAAGGGACTTCACTTTAATATATTCTAAATGTTAAAAAACTATTTTACCCCTCAGCCTATTAACTTGTCATTCCCTGCCCATGGGGTTGTTACGTGTGTTCATGCCCTCGTCAATCCCTGCCCATTAACTTGTTAGAGGGGTTGTCATTACATTTAGAGGGTCGGTCATGACCTTGTTAGAAGTGTTCATGAACTTGTCAATCTCTGCCCATGGGTTTGTTAACCGTGTCCATGCCCCCGTTGATCCCTGCCCATTAACTTGTTAGAGGGGTGGTCATTACATTGAGGGTCGGTCATGACCTTGGTAGAAGTGTCCATAAACTTCTCATTCTCTGGCCATGAGGTTGTTACGCGTGCTCATGCCCTCGTTAATCTCTGCCCATTAACTTGTTTACTTAGGCTGAGGGGCAAAACAGTCTTCTCACATTTAGAATATATTAAAGTAGGGTCTCAAGGGACTTCAAATTAATTTTCTCAAGGGTATTAATTTTCTCAAGGGTCCCAAGGGACTTCAAATAGGGTCCCAAGGGACTTCAAATTAATTTTCTCATATTTCAATTAGTCTTGGTTGGCTGAACTATGATATTGTTTTCTGAAAACTTGTTCCATGCATCTTCAAATATAAATGCAGGTTTGGGTTCTCAAGGACTATCCTGCAGAGATCATGATGTCAACCATTTCTTGCATTTTTGTGGTTGTTCTTTCTGCCATTGTAGCTCTCATTGCCGAGGGAACTTCATCAGAAGCTTGGATTCTCAGGCCTGACATGGAATTGGTAGCTATTTTTTATCAAGTAAGTACCATAAACTATGCAAAAGAAACTAACTAATCGGTTCCAAACTGTAATTAATTAATTTGGTAGCGAAATTAATTACACATACTTGTGTGTGTGTGTACACTCCCATATAGTTCGTTTACGTAGTTATGGATCATTTGCAGGCAATATTTCTGATTGCAATCCGAAGTGTTGTGCTTTCATGGGCTGTTCGAAAGAAGGGGGCAATTTTTGTGGCTATGTTTACCCCTTTAGGAATGGTCATTGCAATTGGCATGGGAGTTATATTTCTGAGGGATTCTCTTTATCTCGGAAGGTAGGTTACACATGCAATCAAAGTCCAACTTGTAGGGAGTTTGTGAAACTTTTCTTTACTACTAAATTCTAATGCTTAATACAAGAGCAATTGATTTTATTTAATTGGGAAGATTAAAAAAAGTTAAATATATAACTTTATAGTATTTATATTGATAAATTATATGCAACTTCTTTTATGACATGTGAACTTATGTATACTTTAAACTAATTACTAATTTGTATAATTAAACATATAATTTAGCTTCTCTAATTCTCTTAAAATAAAGTCAATCAATGCAACCCTTATATCAAGGATAGAAAGAATTTTGTAAATGTAAATACATTGACATACATAAACATGTCAATGCTAGGTTCAAGTGCGTGAAACCTCATCAAAACATGACAAATATTGCCACTAGAGCAACAATTGACATTTGTGAAACTTTAATTTTGAGCATGAATAATATAATGGTGAAGACGAGTGACTCAATATCTAAAATTGTGGAGTTTGATCTGTTAATGCAGCATGATAGGAGCATGTATAATAGGAATTGGGTTTTACTCAGTGATGTGGGGCATGGCTGAAGAGGAAAAGAGGGTGAGTGAGGAGGAGAAGAAGAAGAATATACCATCTTCTACATCCCCTTTGCTACAGAATGAAAACTTGGGAGTGTAGTGAAACAAGACTCAGTTTTTATACAGCAATTGACCGTCAAGGTTTAATAAACGTATCTTCCTATCTACAAACTTGTCCAGGATGCAGACAAGACATGAGATCATCGTAAAGATGGTTACCATTATATTAAGGGTAGATCAGTTAATTTTTCCACTTATAACATATGTGTACAATATGTATCAATTTTTTTTTCATTTGGGAAATTTAATCATGAGAAAATTAAATAAATCACTACTTATAAATTGATTTGTTTAAATTTTTTATTCAAACTAATTTATTTGACTTACAATGTAAATATATAACACATATATGAAGAATGTTAATTTCATATGAAACTACTTTATATATATAATTTGTTATCAAACTACATTTAAAAAAGCGAATTTGGTATCAAACTGGATTTAAAAAAAGCGAATTTGGTATCAAACTGGGCCTGATTCATAGTCCAAACAAGTGATTGATTGCAACAATTCTTGAAGTTTATACTCCCAACAAATTGTTGGGTGTCTGAATGTTGATAAAAAAGAATCCATAGGGGAAGGTGAAAGTAATGGATGCACAAGAGGGGGGGGTGAATTGTATTTCAAAAATAAACGCTCGAATGAAAAAACACAAGAGTTATACTGGTTCGGTCTACCTGACCTACGTCCAGTCCTCAACCACCCAGGCCGAGTTCCACTATATCTCAGGTTTTAAAAACGGGTTCACCTGAAACCTTACAACCGCAAGTTTTGCACGGGATCACTTGCAACCTTACAACCACAAGTTTTACACAGGCTCACTTGTAACCTTTCTAACTAGCTCCCCCTCACACCAAGCAAGGGGTTAACCTTTACACTTAAAGGATTTTTCTGACTAAGTTCTCTCAAAGAACGGATGGTGTTACACACTTAAGTACAATCAATGCTCTTATAACAGGAAGAGACTTAACTACTATGAGTACAGAATAAGTAGATGAAAAGATCACTCAAAGTGTTAAATGCTCTTCACTTTTCTGGGCAGCTTTGAATGCTTGAAGATGTTCTTAGTTTCTCGCTCTAACTTCTCTCAAGAATATTCAAAGATAATTGATTGCTTCATAAATGAAGTTGAGCTCCCTTATATAGTCTTCAAACATTTTGAACTCTTGGTAGGTGGGCTAGCCGTTTGAATATGGCCGTTTTTCCCATGTTACCGTTTGCCCAATAAATGCTTCATCAATGCATAGCAGGGTTGACTTGCTTTATCTCTGAAAAGTAGTCCTGACACCTCTGCTCTGACAAAAGCATTCTGACACTGCATCTCTGAACGTTCTGACATTCTGATTGCTTGCGGAAGCAAAATCACATCTGGAAGCAACCTTACTTAGTGTGCTGCACTTGAACGTTAGTTTAGCAATATAAGCACATAGTCACATGCAGTGGGTGTTCCCTAAGTCTAAGGTGTATCCGGAAGCACTTCTACATTCGGAAGTAATTCCACTTGATGAAGGATTTAGCTCACTATCACTTACTCTCGCTCAGTGTATTACATTCCAACAGTCAGCGCTAGTCACTAAGCTATCGGAAGCACTTTCACTTGACGTGGTAAACTCACTGACGCTTAGGGTTATATCTGTTCTATCAGTCTGCGCCAGTCTAAGTCTAACAGGAAGCAATTTCACTTCCGGTTGAATCATAGCTTAGTCTTAAGCTTTTGTATATCTAGCGTTCATGGACTAAGCTAAATCCCTAGTGAGTTACTCGCTGTCGCTGGGGGATGAAACATTTATCCGCGTGTGCAAGTCCTAGTCTATCCGGAAGTAAATCCACATCCGGTTGCACTCTTACTTGGGATCCTATGTTAACCTATTGCTTTCTAAGTACTTGGCCTATTCTTTCATATTTTAGTCCTCATCAAAACTTAAGATTCTAACATTCTCCCCCTTTTTGATGATGACAAACCTAGTTATATCGATTAAGTTCTTATGAAAGAATTAGAAGAGAGATAAAAGCAATAGATAAGGCACAAATAACTTAGAAATATTTCATTGATAAACAAGAATTACAAGTTAGAGTATACAAGTAATAAACATATACAAGTAATCAAAGAATATAAAGGAATATGAACATATACTGCAAGAATGAGTTATGCATGAGAAGTATATAAAAAAAATTCTAAGTTAAAAGGTGTGGGGTAGGATGGGGTCTATAGGTTGTGTCTCTTTTTCCTCTCCCTTTCTCTCTGCCTCTCTTCATTCTCTTTCTGGAGTTTGGCTAACTCGGCCTCATGAACATTCTGATCTATCTGGGCAATGATCTGCTGGAGCTCTTCTTCATCTCTTTCCCTTCTGAGCCTCTCTGATTCAATAGACTCCTCAAATGCCCTTTTCATGTTCTCTACTTCTTCATACCCAGGGAACCCTGTAGCATCGTCGAAGTAGGTGACCTCTCCATTGGGATAGTGAACAGCCCGGATTTTCACGTTCCATACAGGGAAGTTGGGATCCTCCTCAACTTCCTGGGCTTTCCTTTTCCCTTTCCCTTTACTCTTCCCTTTGCTCTTTCTAATTGGAGGAGTGGGCATGGCACTTGCTCTGTCGGCATCGAGGCAGGCCATCTGACCAAAAGATAGCTTGTCTGTGAATCCAAACTTTTCAAATTCCTCAGGAGTCATGTCTTCAATTTCCAACTTGACTTCCTTCAGAATTGGAACTGCTTGAACCACTGGAGTTTCTCGCTCAACCTGGGCAGATGAAGTTCCTTGCTCAGGTAGGTCAGATGGAGTCTCTTCCTCGGTCTCATCAGATTCAGTGGAGGCAATTATCTTCCTGGCACGTTTTCTAACAACGGCCTTCTTTCTGTGCTCACTGACTCTGACTGCTGGCTCAGATGAGGGAGGAGGGGCAGATGATCGCTCAGATGAAGAACTCTCAGACGCTTGCCCAGAGGATGCAGGAACAAGCTTGGCTATCACAATGGGAGGATGGTTGGGTCTCTTCAGTCCCCACTTCATCATGATCTCCTCAACAATCTTTCTACTTGTTTTAGTTGGAGGAGGCTCGGATGATGACTCAGGTTGTGAGGATTGTTCATTCTGCCCAAAGACAACCATCTCCAAATGTGGTCCTTGCTTAGCCGTTCTCTTCTGCTGCATGAATCGGATGGCCTCTCCTCTTATAAGGCTTTCTGCACCACCCAGCCTTTGAGATTCCATAGCACGGCGAAGGGCTGCTGCTATATCTTCATCAATCCATAATGCTGGCTGGCTGAGGACATCCCTTGTACTCATGGACAGGCGCAGAGTGGACATCACATCTCTCCCCCTTTTGGCATCATCGAAGAGGGTGAGGGCCAGGGATGGAGTTGAGGAAGAGGAGGGTGGAGGTTTTTGGGGTGAGGTCTCTGGGGAGGAGGTAGGTTGGGTAATTTCTGGGGATGAGGTAGTGTCGGGGAACCAGTTGGGGGTGACAAAGAGACCTTCGTAGGGATGAGTGGAGGAGTATTCTTGGTAGTTGGTGGAGACTGGGGTAAATGGTAAATGGTCATCTGAGAGTGGTTGAAGGCGAGGATAGTCTCTTATATATATTTGGCTGAGAGGGTGAATGGCAGTGTGAAAACCAAGTTGCTCGGCCAAGGGGTTGGATCTTGGTCGAGAGTTGGGTTGATAGGATTAGAATGGGGGAAAGGTTCGTTGGAGAAGCGGAGTGGAGAGCGTGTGGGGGCTCCAGGTCGTGTGAGAATGGGTGAAGGAGATGTAGATGGAGAGTTTAGTGGGGATTGGCATGGAGAGTGTTGGGGTGAGTCTTGGGTTTGCTGGTCATGGGTAGGTGAAGGTTGGGATTGGTGGTCATTGGTTGGTGATGGTGGGGGTTGCTGGTCATTTTGTGGTGGTGGTTGAGGTTGTTGAGTGTTAGGTGGAGGAGGAGGGGGAAGTTGAGGGTGATTAGGAGGTGGAGGTGGGTTTTGAGGAGGAGGAGGAGGTGGTAGATTACCTTGTGATGGTTGGGGAATTTGTAGGTGCTGGAGGATGAGGTCTAGTTTTGCGTCCACCCTGGCAAGATGATTCTCGATCTGTCCCACTCTGTCCTCGAGCCGCTGGATGCGCTCCCCTTGCTGCTGGAAGCCAGTATCGCACTCAGCACGGAGAGGCCCTACCAAGGAGTCAGGTAGCCTGAAGAGAAGCTCTTCCTTAACTTCCTCCGCAAAGGCTCTCACAGAGGCTGGCACTCTTGTAGCACGGCTTGGTCCAGCATGGGAGTCCACCTCTTGATCCCCAGCACCAGATGTGGAGGGGACTGAAGTCTGAGAGGCACTCTCGGCCTGTGATCCTGAGCGAGTGGGCTTAGCAGGCTTGATATACTTGATGCCCATCTTCGCGATGTTGGTGGCTCCCACAGGAGCACACTTGACATTGTCTTCCTCCAAGTCAGATGTTGCCTTGATCAGTTTCTTCTCAAGGAGGAAGGCAAGGATGGTGGGGTAGGGAAGGAATCCAACCTTGTCATTAGCCAACCATCTCTGAAGCTCGAGGCTGATCATCTGGCCGGAGTTGATTGGCTTGTTGGAGAGAAGTCTGGGGAACCAAGGATTGTCTAGTAGAGTGAACTCGTTGAAGTTGCCCCCTTTGTGTGTCATTATCCTGGAGTAGATGTAGTACAGAAGTCTGTTGGAGTCAGACAACTGGGACACCTTCTTCCCAGGGGTGCCATACAACTGCTCGAGCTCATCCTTGGTGTATTTGAGTGATTCAGGGTACAACCACTCATTCATCCCTTAGTCTGTAATCCCCATTAGAGCATTTATGTCCCTCCAGGTGAAGCTGAAGGTTCTCCCTCTGACTGTGGCAGTGAAGGAGAGTCTGTGGATCTGTTCCTTCCCATCGACCTTTTTATACTTAACCTTCCCAGTGAGGGATTGACAGAACACCCGCAGGACATTGATGTTGTAGCTCTGGTTGATCCCCAGCCAGGGCATGTATTTCTCAAGGTAAGGACGCAGATGGGCAAACCCTAAATCATCAATCTTCTTCAGATCGATGAACAACCCGTTGTTGAAGTAAGGCTTGATTGTCTCAAACTTGGAGGCAACAGGCTCCAAGGCCCCATCTCTGTAGATTGTAGGGTCATCCTCCTCAACCCTCTGCCTCTTGGATGAAGGTTCTTCAGCAAACTGAACCTTCTTGCCCTTCCTCTTGGCTTCCCTCGCTTTCTCATGCTCAGAAGCCTCTGGCTGCTCTACCACTTGACCAGAAGTTCCAGGCTGATTCTGGACTTGTTCAACCTGCCCTTGTGTATTCTTCCCAGAACCTTCATGGTGTTCTTGATGTTCATCGCGAAGTTCTTCACGATGCCCAGATTTCCCAGAATGTCCATGCCTAGATTTCCCAGATTTTGACTTGTGTTTCTTGGATGAAGAGGTTTTCTGTGTAACTGGGTTGGATTCATGAGATCCGGCCATTTTTGTATGAATTTTGTGGTAAAAGGGGTGAAATGCGAAGAGTTGTGCGAAAGAAAATGAAGAACACGATGGAGAAGATGAAGAGAATTTTAGAGAAAATGGTGAGAGTGAAAGTGATGCAAGTAAAAAGTGAAAGTGAAAAATGACACCCTATTTATAGGTAAAGTTACCAAGGGTAAAATGGTCATGTCTCTTCAGATTTTCACACATTGGGTAACGTAAACAATTTAAAGTTGGAACGACACACCTGATGACACGTGTTGCTTCATCTTATCAGAGAAGTCATAACGTCTCATTGAGGGAGTTGAAACGTTTTCTGAAGGACGTGTCCCTTGGGCTGGCACTGGCGCTCTCTTGACTTGATCATCCAGTGTCAGTGAGTGTTCATCCGGAAGTGGTTTTGCTTCCGGTTGCACTTGCTTAAGATTTAACATTGAGTACCTGCAAAAAAACATATATTGGCACTCCGATGCCTAAATTAGTATTCTTGTAATTTTTAAAATAACCAAGTATAATAAATAGAAGTTACACCTCATTTGGGTTTACCATCCCCAAATCCCCTCTTATGTAAGTAAACTGCTCAACCCCAGAGGCTTGGTGAAGATGTCAGCAAGCTGTTGTTGTGTGGGGACAAACTGCACCTTGACATCCTTCTTTTGAACATGATCTCTGATGAAGTGATGTCTGACATCAATGTGCTTTGTCCTTGTGTGCTGAACCGGATTCTTGGCGAGGCTGATAGTGCTTGTGTTGTCACAGAGAATAGGTGCCTCAGGGAACTCCAAGCCAAGATCTCTTAGTTGGTTCTTCAGCCACAGCACTTGAGCACAACAACTTGCTGCAGCAATGTATTCTGCCTCAGTGGATGACAAGGACACACAGGTTTGCTTTTTGCTGGCCCAAGACACCAGACAACCACCAAGGAAGGCGCATTGTCCACTGGTGCTCTTTCTATCTGTTTTATAACCTGCATGGTCAGAGTCAGAGTAAGCCCACAAGAACTCTTGATTACCTCTGGGATACCAAAGACCAAGTTCTTGTGTTCCCTCAAGATATCTCAAGATACGTTTAACACATGTTAGATGTGATTCCTTGGGGTTGGCTTGAAATCTAGCACACATGCCAACACTAAATTGAATGTCAGGCCTGCTGGCTGTTAAGTATAAGAGGGAACCAATCATTCCTCTATACATGGGCAGGCTGACAGATTTACCCTTTGCGTCAGCATCGAGTGCGGCAGTGGTGCTCATAGGAGTATCATACTCCTTGCACTCATCCATCCCAAACTTTTTGAGTAGCTCTCTGCAATACTTAGCTTGGGAGATGAAGATTCCATTTTTCTTCTGTTTGATTTGCAGGCCTAGGAAGAACTTTAGTTCTCCCATCATTGACATCTCAAATTCACCCTGCATAGTCTTAGAGAAATCTTCACAAAGCTTTTCGTTAGTTGCCCCAAATATAATATCATCAACATAAATTTGGACAATTAACATATCTCTATCTTTGTGAAGGATAAACAGTGTATTATCTAATTTGCCCCTTGAGAAACCCTTGCCCAGCAAAAAGCTGCTGAGTCTCTCATACCAAGCTCGAGGAGCTTGTTTCAGGCCATATAAAGCTTTCTTTAGTCTATACACATGTTTGGGGTGCTTATGGTCCTCAAAGCCAGGAGGTTGTTCTACATATACCTCTTCTTTAATATAACCATTAAGAAATGCACTCTTTACATCCATTTGATATAACCTAAAGCCTTTCATGGATGCAAAGGCTAGAAGAATTCTTATTGCTTCGAGTCTAGCAACTGGAGCAAAAGTTTCTTCATAGTCAATGCCTTCTTCTTAGTTATATCCTTTTGCTACTAGTCTGGCTTTGTTTCTTGTGATTTGACCTGTCTCATCTAGCTTGTTTTTGAAGACCCACTTGGTCCCTACTATGGATTGATGAGACGGCCTTGGGACTAGTTCCCAAACTTGACTTCTCTCAAATTGATTTAGCTCTTCCTGCATGGCAATAATCCAGTCGCAGTCCTCAAGAGCTTGTTCAACTGAAGTTGGTTCGATTTGAGATAAGAATGCTCCAAACTCAACTTCATTTTGAACTTGTCTTCTGGTTCTGACACCAGAAGAAACATCACCAAGCACTTGATCAAGAGGATGATCCCTGTGATGTCTCCTAGCTATTGGCACCTGTGCCTCCTCAGGCACTGGTTGCACTCCAGGTTCATCACTGGGTTCATCTTCTTCTTTGAGATTGCTTGTTGGTGTTTCTTTTGGTGGTGAGGAAGATGATGGTAGTTTTGGAAGATTGAGTATTCCATCATCCTCTGTGGATTGTCCCCACGTAGGAGTTTCATCAAATACAACATGCATGGATTCTTCTACAGTTTGAGTTTTCATGTTGTATATTCTATATGCTTTACTCCTAAGGGAATATCCTATGAATATACCTACATCAGCTTTTGGATCAAACTTACCCAAATTTACCGTTCCATTGTTATGCACATAGCACTTTGATCCAAAGATTCTGAGGTGGCTGATGTTGGGCTTTCTCCCTTTGTATAGCTCGTAAAGAGTCTTGTCCAAGCCCTTACGAACATAGGCTCTGTTAGAGATATAGCAAGCAGTGCTCATAGCGTCCGCCCAGAACACTTGAGAAACCTCTTTCTCATTGAGCATGCTTCTAGCCATCTCTGTCAGAACCCTGTTCTTTCTCTCGACAACTCCGTTCTGTTGAGGAGTCCTAGGAGCTGAGAAGTTGTGTTCTATGCCATTTTGTTCACATAGCTCAGAGAAGCTATGGTTCTCAAATTCTCCTCCATGGTCTGTCCTTATGGCTGTGATTTTGAGCTCTCTCTCATTCTGCACTTTCTTAGCCAGGACAACAAAAGCATCAAAAGCATCTTGCTTAGAGGCAAGAAACATAGTCCAAGTGAACCTTGAATAGTCATCCACCACTACTAGAGCATACAGGTTTCCACCCAAGCTCTTTACTCTCGCTGGCCCAACTAAATCCATGTGGATTAATTCCAAGGGCCTGCTGGTGGAGACTCTCTTCTTGGTTTTAAACGAGGACTTTGTTTGCTTCCCTCGTTGGCAGGATTCACAAATAAAATCATGCTTAACTTTAAAAGAGGGAATACCTATAGCTAGCTCATTTTTAATTAGCATATCCAGTTGAGTAAAATTGACATGAGCTAACCTCTTATGCCAAAGCCAACTATTCTCGTCACTAGATATTAAACATTTTTCTTCTAGCTGTTGACATAAGTCTAAAGTATATAGGTTCCCATTTCTGTTTGCCTTAAGCTTGCATTTTAAGTTGGCCTTATCTATATTCAGGTCCTGCTTATCAACTATTATGCACTCATTTGAATCAAATATTACCCAATTTCCTTTGTCCGTGCTCTGGCTCACGCTCAGCAGGTTGTGACAGAGACCGTCCACTAGATAGACATCTTTGACTGGTCCAACTTCTCCAACTCCGGTGATCTTACCACTTTGATTTCCTCCAAAGGTCACTGTGGCTCCATCTTTGATCACCAGAGATTTGAACTTGTCTCTGTCTCCAGTCATATGTCTCGAGCATCCGCTATCGATGTACCATTTTCTGTTCTTGGATGCCTTGAGACACACCTGAAATAATCAAGCAACCTTAGGTACCCAACCTCTCTTGGGTCCTCTGTCATTAGTGTTTAGTGCCCTTGGTCTAGTATTGGGCTTAACCTTGGGCTTATGATCATTTGGAGCCTCTGGCCTAGTGCTGGCTCTAGGCTCTTGGGTTTTCCCTGTGGAATGATTCCAGGCTCAGGATCCTTGTCCTTTCTTGGTTTCCTTTGCAGGTGGAGGATCCTTTGTAGCCTTGGTTCCTTTAGGAACCCATTTGTAAGAGCTATTAGCTCCATGCTTCTTGGCATTACAGGTGGACGTGGAGTGTCCTTTCCTGTTGCAGTAATTACAGAAGCTAAAGGGTGAGGAGCTATGACTAGTAGCTTTATGGAAGAACTTTAAGTAGGGCTTTACTTTTGGTTCTACCCACTTTTTCCCTCTAGGGGTATATCCTAAGCCAGTTCTATCCCTATATGCCCTTTGATTCATTAAGATTATATTTAACATTTCTGAACCATTGGTAAACTTCTGCAGGGCATTTTGCAGCTTGTTATTTTCAGCTGAGATTTTGCTGCAATTAGGGCAGCTCTCAAGTGTTGGGGCGTTGGGTTCTACTTGGGGAGAACCCTGGCCATCCACTACCGGAAGTCTTCTAGCTTCCGCTAGTTCCTCACTTAGTGAGTCCACCTTGGACTCAAGTGATTCCTTTTTGGTTTTCAACACTTTATAGGCTTTACATAGTCTAGAGAATTCTTCATGAACCTCATTGTAAGCCTCTTGTAGTTCAGAAAGAGTTACCTCATGATCTTCGTTGGTGAGGTCAAGATCTGAAGATGCTTCTTCATCATCTTCTCTGGCTACCAGGCAGAGGTTGGCAACTTCTTCTTCATCACTTGCTTCCTCATCTGAGCTATTTACCCAAATGGAGGAGACAAAGGCCTTTCTTTTGTCTTTGCCTTTTGATCTCTGCAGGCTGGGACACTCAGCCTTGAAGTGACCAGGCTTCTTGCATTCAAAACACACAGGGACCTTTTCTTTCTTGTATCCCTTCTTCTGGCTGGAATCACCTCTCTGATAGCCTCCTTTCTTTCTGAAGAATTTCCTGAATTTCCTCACCATCATAGCCATCTCCTCATCGTCCATCTCCTCCTCATCATCCTCATCATCATCATTGATCTCCTTGCTGGGAGCAACGAGAGCAAGGTTCTTGTTCTTGGATGAGGCTTGAGGAGCTCTCATAGCCAGCAAGGTAGGTTCATATTCAGCAAGAGAGCCAAATAGTGCGGTGATGGAGCTGGTTGATTCTCCTTGCACTTCTTGCAAGATAGTTACTTTGGTGATCCAGTCACCCTTCAAGATCTTTGGATCTTGCTTACTTACTCTCTTTCAGGAATATCCTTACCCAGCGAGGCCAAATTGTTGATGAGATGGGTGAACCTGAGCTCCAGCTCTCTGATAGGCTCGGTGGGACTTAGCATGGCGAACTTGTGAAATTCTTCCACCAGCATTTCAACACGTCTCGCTTTTACTCCCCTGGTTCCAGAGTGAGCAGCCTCAAGAGCCTCCCACATATCTTTAGCATTTTTGTGGTGGCTGATCCTGTGAAACTCTTTGGGGCTGAGAGCACACTGGATGTAGTGCATGGCTCGATGGTTCAGTTGGACTAGGGCATAGTCCTCAGGAGTGTATCTGGCTCTCACCTTTGCAAATCCATCCTCATCTAGTGGAGTTTGATCCCCTCGTTCTATTACGTCCCAGAGTCTGATGTCACTTGACTTGATATAAGTCTCCATTCTGAACTTCCAGAATGGAAAGTTGTACCCATCGAAGCCTGGGGGCTTATTGGTTGAACAGAGACATCTGGTAGAGAATAGTCTGTATCCATTACTGGATCTTTTACTTTCTGATTCGTTGGAATCAAGTGAGAAAGACCTTGCTCTGATACCAAATGAAAGTAATGGATGCACAAGAGGGGGGGTGAATTGTGCTTCAAAAATAAACGCTCGAATGAAACAACACAAGAGTTATACTGGTTCGGTCTACCTGACCTACGTCCAATCCTCAACCACCCAGGCCGAGTTCCACTATATCTCAGGTTTTAAAAACGGGTTCACCTGAAACCTTACAACCGCAAGTTTTGCACGGGATCACTTGCAACCTTACAACCACAAGTTTTACACAGGCTCACTTGTAACCTTTCTAACTAGCTCCCCCTCACACCAAGCAAGGGGTTAACCTTTACACTTAAAGGATTTTTCTGACTAAGTTCTCTCAAAGAACGGATGGTGTTACACACTTAAGTACAATCAATGCTCTTATAACAGGAAGAGACTTAACTACTATGAGTACAGAATAAGTAGATGAAAAGATCACTCAAAGTGTTAAATGCTCTTCACTTTTCTGGGCAGCTTTGAATGCTTGAAGATGTTCTTAGTTTCTCGCTCTAACTTCTCTCAAGAATATTCAAAGATAATTGATTGCTTTATAAATGAAGTTGAGCTCCCTTATATAGTCTTCAAACATTTTGAACTCTTGGTAGGTGGGCTAGCCGTTTGAATATGGCCGTTTTTCCCATGTTACCGTTTGCCCAATAAATGCTTCATCAATGCATAGCAGGGTTGACTTGCTTTATCTCTGAAAAGTAGTCCTGACACCTCTGCTCTGACAAAAGCATTCTGACACTGCATCTCTGAACGTTCTGACATTCTGATTGCTTGCGGAAGCAAAATCACATCCGGAAGCAACCTTACTTAGTGTGCTTTGGAATGCCTCTCTGAGGAGTAAACGGAGTAGAGGGCTTACCATTCCAAAGCACTTGCATTGAGGGAGAAGAGATGCAAGTCATGATTAACTGTCGCAAAGGAGGAGGCAAGCCAACATCGCGTAGGGTATCATCAATAAATTCCCATCTAAGACGGTCAAAGGCTTTTTCCAAATCAATTTTGATCGCCATCCATCCATTTTTACCTTTCTTAGTCCGCATTGAGTGAACTACCTCCTGAGAGATAATGATATTGTCGATGATACTGCGACCATGAACAAAACTAGTCTGATGATGACTGATCAAGGAGGGCATCAGATCTTTCAACCTGTTAGAGATTGTTTTGGTAACCAATTTATAAACAACAGAGCAGAGACTGATGGGTCTAAAGTCCTTTAGGGAGCTAGCGCTAGGAACCTTTGGGACAAGAGAGATGAGAGTCCTATTAAAGAATGGATCCAAAGGCTCACCTTTCCAGAGGTCTTGGACAAATTTAGTAAGGGAAGGGCCCACAACATTCCATTGACTTTGAAAAAACATGGCATGAAGACCATCAATACCTGGGGACTTGAGAGGCTTCATAGCAAACAGGGCATTTTTAACCTCATCCGAAGAAATATCACTGCTCAAGAGACTAGCATAGGAGCTGGGAATCGCAGGGAACACACCTCGAAGCTGTAGAATTGGCAGAGGGTTGCCATCGACAGAGTAGAGGTTCCAAAAATAGTCTTAAGCCATATCCGACAGCTGGTCCGCATTCTCAACCCAAGTGTCATCAGCAAGTTTAAGCTTAGAGATTTTATTACGGCGCTTCTTCAATAGAGCCTTCGTGTGGTAGTAGGCTGTGTTCTTATCGCCTAAGCAAAGCCATTGGGAAGTAGCTTTTTGGGCCCATAAGAGTTCCTCCTGGAAACTAGATTTTTCAAAATCATCACGGAGTTCATGCTCCAAGTTGAGCAG
The DNA here is from genome assembly GCA_029929735.1 of Mimosa pudica. Taxonomy (NCBI): domain Eukaryota; kingdom Viridiplantae; phylum Streptophyta; class Magnoliopsida; order Fabales; family Fabaceae; genus Mimosa; species Mimosa pudica. Next base: position 3,926,190 of record JAKELP010000017.1, on the reverse strand, counting down.
AAAGGCTGAGAAAGGATTAACTTCAAGGCCCTGTTGAACCCCCTGTAACCTAGCAAGAGCTCTCCATTTTCGTTGACCTATATTGCCGAAGACATGTTTGTTCCATTGCTTGGCAGCCTCAGAGAAAGAGCAAATATTCTCAGCTAAGGAGCTAGAGGAGCTCCAATACTCTTGAACAAGGTTTCCAAAGTCCTGGTGAGTTAGCCAAGCAGCAAGGAATCTGAATGGGGGATCATAATTATCACGCTGAGAAAGAGAGCCCATCAAGATGTGGATTGGTCGGTGATCTGATAACACCCTCAGTAAATGATTCACATGGGCCCCAGGGAACAAGTTAAGCCAAGCTTGATTAGAGAGGGCTCTATCCAACCGAACATAAGTGGTACCACGGCGCCAAGTGAACTTAGAACCACTACACCCAAGATCAATAAGGCCATGAGAGTCAACAAAAGACTTAAAGAAGCTACACCCCCTGTTCTGTCTGCCTGTACCACCCTTCCTCTCCTCAGACCGAAGAGTGGCATTAAAGTCCCCCGAAAGAAGCCAAGGTGTAGAAGGATCCGGGGCTACAGAGGATAATACATTCCACAAAACTTTCCTGGTGCTAGGCTGGGGGCTACCATACACAGCAGAGAAGACAAAGCTAATACCAGTGTCGAGGTAAGTGACAGTCATGAGGACAAACTGAAAGTGGCACAAGATGACGTCCACTTTCACTTTATCAGACCACAGGACCCAAATACCACCTGCAAAACCATCAGCTTCCACACGATGAGAGTTGTGATAAGAAAGCTTTCGAATAACTTTATCAGCTTTAATACCAGAAATACGTGGTTCAAGCTTTACAAAAATTTCAGGCTTGTAATTAAAAACAAAAGATTTAAAGATAGAGGGGAACCGCTTATCAAGGGCCCCCTGGCAGTTCCAGGTTATTATAGACATCAAAAGAGACATATAAAGATAACACTACTGAGAATTTTCAGAGTTGAAGTCAACTCCCTCAATCAACATCTGGATCTCTGCGGCAGACATTCCATTATGAGATTACCGGGCTAAAGCTTTGAAGGCCTTAAAAGAGCTTCCAGAAGCCTGGTTCCGCCTTTGGCCAACACCCTGGATCATGAGATTGTTAGGGAGGCGGATACCCTTCCCTGGGGGAGCTGGATCAGGAGGTTTGGGCTGAGTGGCCGAAGGGGGGTAAGGAGGTTGCTGACAGGGAGCGGCCACCAACTGGGCATCAGAGGTCTGACCCAATTCCAAACTGGGAAAGGAGACTCTTTGCTTTCCAATAGGTCCCTTGGGCTCAACAATAGCAACAGACGTATGACCAGTCCCTTGGGCCAGAGGAGCTTTCTGGGCATCCTTGGGAGCAGAGGGATTCGTAACAACAACTTTGTTCTTAGAGGAGACATTCCGTTGAGTTTTTAAATGATGTACCGTAGTACCTTTGTGTTTTAGTCTAGTGCAAGGAACTAAGTCTACCAAAAACATGTTCAATAAAAAATGTTTGAATTAATAAGGTTCGAACTTTTGTTTGTTGGAGAGTGCTTCAAATAGGAGTTACGTCAAATAAAAATATACTTATGCCTCAAAAATTGTGTAATGTATCTAATAAAAAAATATAAGATGTTGTCAATTAAATCATATGAGTGAAAGATTGCGAGTTTAATCATTTAGTGTATGTGTTTTTTTTTTATTCAAATCGTTGTGTTTCAAATTGGCAAAAAAATTACCTATTTTATAAGGGTTATTTTTCATATGGCATATATTGGAAGTGGCCGGGGTAAAAGTAAAATAATCACTAGTTAGCCTGACAACTTCCTATGTTTTTTTATAAATTTTCCATTCAAACATAATTTTGTCTAATGAAGTATATTCTATAATTATCATCTAACATAGGTATTAATAAATGACATCTTGTATGTCAATTATCAAGTTAAAAAATTAAATAAAATGGTCAATACTGTCATATGTAGCTAAACTACATTAAGTCTGTGTCGCGTATCAACACGTCACTAATTCATGTGAATTGTCAACAAATCAAAATAATAATGTGGATCAATAGTGTGTCACAGGTGACAAGGAATGATGACTATTTTGCTTCATCTGATAAGACTTGTCATTTTACTCAGTTTTAAAATTACTTGGCCAAAATGATGTTAACTATTAATATTTATACTAAATGACACTCACGCAATAATTCATTGGCAAAAAATAACTCTAACACTAATTAACACCATAAGTATCATTTACATTGACAAATATTACTTCCTACAATTTATATCCGTAAAAAAATTCAAAATGGTTTTAAAAAACAAAATCGTGTCAACCAAACAACCCATCACTTTGCCTGAATTGCATAAGATCGTCCCCGTGTGCTGGATCTTTGAGTTAGCCGGCTACTCCGATCGTGCCAGGTAGCCCTGATCAAATTGTTCGGGCTTAGATTATAATAGTTTAATGAAACTTTCACTCCTACGCATTTAAAAAAAAATGTAACAAATGTACATAATAAGTTCATTAAGCATGGTAGTCAGTTCGTATTATAATGTATCATTTCCTGTGATAGAAACATGTACGTGGTGCATCAATGAGTCAATGAATGCCTAATTCATTTTGTATTATACGGTACTGGACAAAAATAAAGAACCAGTTGATCAATAAACCCGGGTGGTCAAGCCTTTAGACATGCACATGCACATGCACATGCACAAGCACATGAATCATGCCAAGTACCACCATATTATTTTTAATTTATTTCAGCCATGTCATTCATCATTTCCTCACTTCACAGTTCACACACAGAATTGGCCATAATTTTTCTTAAATTTAACGAAGAGAGGAGGCCCCCTGCAGTGTTTAATTTGAATGAGAGAATTTTAAATATATCTATGTCTTGTCAAAAAAAGATAACCATAAGAAGTATGATTACGCATAATATTAAAATAATTATTCTCCTCTCATAAATTTTGTTTTATTTCACTCTATTCCGCAACACACTATACATATTTCTATTTTAAAAAAATTCAAATAATTTGCTTTTTTTACTTTTTCTAATTTGGTGTTGCCAACTACGTTCACTCTCTTGGTTTTACTCGAAGTGCGACTTGTAGAGTTGTAGATGTCACTCTTTTTTCCCTGAAATATGATATCTTTTTTATCTTTATTAGGTTCTTCCTATTATTCTTACTATAAGATTAGGTTGATATATTTATGTCCACTGAAGAAAGAAAATAAATGACAGTATCGATATTTGTCATGATTTCAACAAACTAATTTACTTGACATGTAAAATAAATAATAAATTGTTATACAATCCAATAATATTTGACACAGGTTATAAACTAAACAAATATTCAACTTCCTTAATATTCCAAATAAAAACTTGATCTTATATTGAGATCGAAGTATTAATAAAGGAAAATGAAAAAAGTAATCATTTCATCGTTATAGTTTCACCAAGTTTACCATTCAATCCTTATATTTTGAATCACTGAAAGTCAGTCCTTATAATGTCATAATTCTAAAAGAAGATCTGAGTGTTATGTGACAGAATTTGGCTTATTTGGCATCATCTTCAAAGCCACACCATCCAAAATCAATCTCTATCTATCTCTCTCTGTGTGATGTGATAAAGAGGATGATGCCAAATAATTAAAATTCTACCACATGCATGGGATGAGCCACATTACACTCAGATTTTTTATAAAATTATAAAGCTATAAGGACTTACTTGTAAGGAATTAAATTATAAGGATTGAGTCATAAACTTGGTGAAACTATAAGAATGATTAAATGATTAGTTTTCTTAAAAGGAAAAAAGTCACGTGTTTATGAAAAAAGTACAAGTAACTTGTGAAAAAAAAAATCAACTTCTATAGATTTAGCAAAGATAGGTGAACTCCATGTTCTGAAAATTTCAGGATGGAAAATCTAGATTTGAAACTAAGAAGCGGTCAAGCAAAAGCTATTGGAACGGTGGTATCAATCACAGGAGCTTTAATTGTGACCTTATACAAAGGTCTTCCAATTATTCATGGGCTTGTACCAGAAAAACCACTAAGCTGGGTTTCACTTTCACAGCCTTCGAATTGGCTATTGGGAGGCTTTCTCCTTTCAATTGCCACCCTTTGCATCTCTGTCTTACTCATTGTCCAGGTACTCAAACTTTTTCCATCATGAAGAATACTCCTCCATCTTTGAAAATATGTTTGGATAGATATAAAAAAGTGAAGAAGATCGATAAAGAGCAGGGAATATTAGGATCGGATGGAATGCTTCCATTTAGTTAAAAACATTGCTATTCTTTGGCCTTCTAATATTCTTCCCTCTCTATTTTAATTTCTTCTCATCCAAACATAGCGTATTAAAATTTAAAAAGCATATTATATGGGTTGTTCTTTAAGCTTTTAATTTGTCTCTATTATTATCTATGCACGCGCTTACTTTGTAAATACAAAAAGCAAGCGAATTGGGTGCATGCCAAGTCAAAGCAATTCAATACTCCCTCCGGTCCTACATATAAGACCTAATTGAATTTTCTGGAAAATCCTTAAAAAGGCAAAATAAGTTAATTATAAATTGATTTACCTAATTTTTTTCCCTTAAACTAATTTATTTTACCAATAAACTAATGGATAATTTAAAAATATATCAAATATGTCATCATTTAATAACCTATTTCGCAATTTTAATCTCTCCAAAAAAGTCAATTAGGTCCTATATTTAGGACCGGAAGTAGTATTATATAAGCAAGATTTTATTTTAGATTTGTATCAACAGAAATCTTGTAATACTTTGTAATTAGCTACTTTTAAGAGAATGTTTGGTTGGTAGAAAGAAAAGTAAAGAATTAGAAATGGAAAGGGTAAGAGATGGAAAGTAGAGGTAATGATTAGAAAGTAAGGTTTGTGGGCCCCACGAAAACTGTGAGATGAAGAGAGAAAACTTGTGGGCTCCGGGATATATGTAAATGACCATATTACCCCTTAACTTTTCAATTATTTTCAAGTCACTTTCTTTGGTTTCTAACAACCAAACAAGGCCTTAAGACTTATACCTTTCCTCTCTTTACTGTGAAATTCATTAACTAGTTTGACTGGATTAAATAAAGTAGTCAAGTTAGTTCATTATATTAATTAATAAATACGATATACCTTTTTCTAAAATAAATACCTTTGTTGAATTTTCAAAGTCTATACAATCGATTATCTTCTGTCTGATTGTGATTTAATTTATAGAATATAATTTTCTAGCTTGAATTTTTTACCATCATGAGACTGTACTATCTCTCGGAGGAAAAATCCAATCACTTTAAATGAGTGTGCCTGCATGAAAATATTTTTTTTTAATAATGAAAAGTATTAATAGGGGTTTTTTGGGGAAACTTTAAAATTGAGAATATTTGGGTCTTAGTAAGAAAACACATTGTTTTGAATTATATAGTATTTATGGATTAAAGCTCCATCTAAGATATTTCAAGGGAAAATTAATTTGAAGTCCCTCACAAGACACTTAATACTAGAAAAATCTCATAAACTCTCAAAATTAAAGTAGGGTCCCAAGGGACTTCACTTTAATATATTCTAAATGTTAAAAAACTATTTTACCCCTCAGCCTATTAACTTGTCATTCCCTGCCCATGGGGTTGTTACGTGTGTTCATGCCCTCGTCAATCCCTGCCCATTAACTTGTTAGAGGGGTTGTCATTACATTTAGAGGGTCGGTCATGACCTTGTTAGAAGTGTTCATGAACTTGTCAATCTCTGCCCATGGGTTTGTTAACCGTGTCCATGCCCCCGTTGATCCCTGCCCATTAACTTGTTAGAGGGGTGGTCATTACATTGAGGGTCGGTCATGACCTTGGTAGAAGTGTCCATAAACTTCTCATTCTCTGGCCATGAGGTTGTTACGCGTGCTCATGCCCTCGTTAATCTCTGCCCATTAACTTGTTTACTTAGGCTGAGGGGCAAAACAGTCTTCTCACATTTAGAATATATTAAAGTAGGGTCTCAAGGGACTTCAAATTAATTTTCTCAAGGGTATTAATTTTCTCAAGGGTCCCAAGGGACTTCAAATAGGGTCCCAAGGGACTTCAAATTAATTTTCTCATATTTCAATTAGTCTTGGTTGGCTGAACTATGATATTGTTTTCTGAAAACTTGTTCCATGCATCTTCAAATATAAATGCAGGTTTGGGTTCTCAAGGACTATCCTGCAGAGATCATGATGTCAACCATTTCTTGCATTTTTGTGGTTGTTCTTTCTGCCATTGTAGCTCTCATTGCCGAGGGAACTTCATCAGAAGCTTGGATTCTCAGGCCTGACATGGAATTGGTAGCTATTTTTTATCAAGTAAGTACCATAAACTATGCAAAAGAAACTAACTAATCGGTTCCAAACTGTAATTAATTAATTTGGTAGCGAAATTAATTACACATACTTGTGTGTGTGTGTACACTCCCATATAGTTCGTTTACGTAGTTATGGATCATTTGCAGGCAATATTTCTGATTGCAATCCGAAGTGTTGTGCTTTCATGGGCTGTTCGAAAGAAGGGGGCAATTTTTGTGGCTATGTTTACCCCTTTAGGAATGGTCATTGCAATTGGCATGGGAGTTATATTTCTGAGGGATTCTCTTTATCTCGGAAGGTAGGTTACACATGCAATCAAAGTCCAACTTGTAGGGAGTTTGTGAAACTTTTCTTTACTACTAAATTCTAATGCTTAATACAAGAGCAATTGATTTTATTTAATTGGGAAGATTAAAAAAAGTTAAATATATAACTTTATAGTATTTATATTGATAAATTATATGCAACTTCTTTTATGACATGTGAACTTATGTATACTTTAAACTAATTACTAATTTGTATAATTAAACATATAATTTAGCTTCTCTAATTCTCTTAAAATAAAGTCAATCAATGCAACCCTTATATCAAGGATAGAAAGAATTTTGTAAATGTAAATACATTGACATACATAAACATGTCAATGCTAGGTTCAAGTGCGTGAAACCTCATCAAAACATGACAAATATTGCCACTAGAGCAACAATTGACATTTGTGAAACTTTAATTTTGAGCATGAATAATATAATGGTGAAGACGAGTGACTCAATATCTAAAATTGTGGAGTTTGATCTGTTAATGCAGCATGATAGGAGCATGTATAATAGGAATTGGGTTTTACTCAGTGATGTGGGGCATGGCTGAAGAGGAAAAGAGGGTGAGTGAGGAGGAGAAGAAGAAGAATATACCATCTTCTACATCCCCTTTGCTACAGAATGAAAACTTGGGAGTGTAGTGAAACAAGACTCAGTTTTTATACAGCAATTGACCGTCAAGGTTTAATAAACGTATCTTCCTATCTACAAACTTGTCCAGGATGCAGACAAGACATGAGATCATCGTAAAGATGGTTACCATTATATTAAGGGTAGATCAGTTAATTTTTCCACTTATAACATATGTGTACAATATGTATCAATTTTTTTTTCATTTGGGAAATTTAATCATGAGAAAATTAAATAAATCACTACTTATAAATTGATTTGTTTAAATTTTTTATTCAAACTAATTTATTTGACTTACAATGTAAATATATATCACATATATGAAGAATGTTAATTTCATATGAAACTACTTTATATATATAATTTGTTATCAAACTACATTTAAAAAAGCGAATTTGGTATCAAACTGGATTTAAAAAAAGCGAATTTGGTATCAAACTGGGCCTGATTCATAGTCCAAACAAGTGATTGATTGCAACAATTCTTGAAGTTTATACTCCCAACAAATTGTTGGGTGTCTGAATGTTGATAAAAAAGAATCCATAGGGGAAGGTGAAAGTAATGGATGCACAAGAGGGGGGGTGAATTGTACTTCAAAAATAAACGCTCGAATGAAAAAACACAAGAGTTATACTGGTTCGGTCTACCTGACCTACGTCCAGTCCTCAACCACCCAGGCCGAGTTCCACTATATCTCAGGTTTTAAAAACGGGTTCACCTGAAACCTTACAACCGCAAGTTTTGCACGGGATCACTTGCAACCTTACAACCACAAGTTTTACACAGGCTCACTTGTAACCTTTCTAACTAGCTCCCCCTCACACCAAGCAAGGGGTTAACCTTTACACTTAAAGGATTTTTCTGACTAAGTTCTCTCAAAGAACGGATGGTGTTACACACTTAAGTACAATCAATGCTCTTATAACAGGAAGAGACTTAACTACTATGAGTACAGAATAAGTAGATGAAAAGATCACTCAAAGTGTTAAATGCTCTTCACTTTTCTGGGCAGCTTTGAATGCTTGAAGATGTTCTTAGTTTCTCGCTCTAACTTCTCTCAAGAATATTCAAAGATAATTGATTGCTTCATAAATGAAGTTGAGCTCCCTTATATAGTCTTCAAACATTTTGAACTCTTGGTAGGTGGGCTAGCCGTTTGAATATGGCCGTTTTTCCCATGTTACCGTTTGCCCAATAAATGCTTCATCAATGCATAGCAGGGTTGACTTGCTTTATCTCTGAAAAGTAGTCCTGACACCTCTGCTCTGACAAAAGCATTCTGACACTGCATCTCTGAACGTTCTGACATTCTGATTGCTTGCGGAAGCAAAATCACATCCGGAAGCAACCTTACTTAGTGTGCTGCACTTGAACGTTAGTTTAGCAATATAAGCACATAGTCACATGCAGTGGGTGTTCCCTAAGTCTAAGGTGTATCCGGAAGCACTTCTACATCCGGAAGTAATTCCACTTGATGAAGGATTTAGCTCACTATCACTTACTCTCGCTCAGTGTATTACATTCCAACAGTCAGCGTTAGTCACTAAGCTATCGGAAGCACTTTCACTTGACGTGGTAAACTCACTGACGCTTAGGGTTATATCTGTTCTATCAGTCTGCGCCAGTCTAAGTCTAACAGGAAGCAATTTCACTTCCGGTTGAATCATAGCTTAGTCTTAAGCTTTTGTATATCTAGCGTTCATGGACTAAGCTAAATCCCTAGTGAGTTACTCGCTGCCGCTGGGGGATGAAACATTTATCCGCGTGTGCAAGTCCTAGTCTATCCGGAAGTAAATCCACATCTGGTTGCACTCTTACTTGGGATCCTATGTTAACCTATTGCTTTCTAAGTACTTGGCCTATTCTTTCATATTTTAGTCCTCATCAAAACTTAAGATTCTAACAGAAGGGAAAGGAATATACAGATGTGGGTGACTATATGGATGTGGGTGACTATATGGGTGTGGGTGTGGGTGTCGGCGTGCCATTTAGAAGAAACGATAACGATCACAATTACTCAATTAGGGTAGGGTTTCCACATTGTTTCCACATCAGAATCAGACCACCTTAAAAAGAAACAAATGTTCCCTTTTCTCTTCTTGTTTATATTTTTTCCACCCTTCGATCCAACGCCTCATCCAACGGTTCACACTCACACACGGCCTTCATCTTTATTTGATCATTTACTTTAATTCTTTTTCCCCTCTGAGAATATTGGAGATTGAGAAAGAATAAAATAGTATTTTTCGCTAAATACTTGAACTAAAATATTTATTTATTTATGATGATATGATGATGAGTAATATTCACGTACCACTATAAATTAATGCCTACTTATTTTTGATGACTCCCCATATTTAGTTGATTTCTAGAAATAATTTATTGTATTTTGGGAGTCATTAATTAAAAAATCAAGAGTTTTTGATGTTGATTGGAAATATATTAATTTAAAATATTATTTGGGAATTGAAATAGGAAACTTGAAATAATAAAAAGCAAATATTTTAAAGGGAAGTTTCTTATTAATAAGATTATATGATTGACATTATTTCCTATTTCCTTTCTTTCTTTTATAATAGGACAAAGAAGATTTGGAAACAAAAGAAAAAGGAAATAATGAGTCTTGAGTTTGGGCTGGATCTTTATTGACTTAATTGATTAAGGCGATCAACTTTTATAAAAGGGAAGAGAGGAGCTTTTGAAGAGAAGGCTGGTTTTAATTTTTCATATTTTCATAAGTCTAAATACTATTTATTTTCAATGTTTTTAATCTATGACAAGGATTGATGATATCTTGTTGTCCCTTAACTCAAATCAGAATTAACAATCGCAATCACAATTAATTATCCCAAATCCGCCTTAGAAGCAATCACATTCACAATTGATCAAGCCTCATGAAGTTTCCCGCCATTAGTGATTTCAGAATTATTGTTTCCTTTCATTTTTTGTTTAATCTTACATGTGTCAACCTGTGAGCTATCAGATGAAAATAAGGGTGAAGATAAAGAGAGACTGAGAAAATACAAGCTTAGAGTTGGTAATACCTAGTAAATAGTGATGGAGGCACAAAAAAGGTACAAATTCAGATAACAACCAAATAAATAAACGCTTCATTATCCTTTTCCATTTAAACTAGCCTCATTATCAAACATGAATTAGCTAATACATTTGCAAGTTAAATTTAAACTTTGAAACACTTAGAAGGGTGAATCTTATTGCTCAAAAACTCAAGGAGGTTTTGTTTGATTTATTAAAAGATTTTTTTAAGTTAAACAATTAATTTCTTGAAACATAATTTTTATGGAAAGGTTAAAATATAATTTTAACAACAAATTGTCGTGTTAAAAGCCTAAACACAATTGAATTTTGAAGGGTGTAAAATTGCACACAAATTTTATAAACTAAGGCACTATAACAATGACATTAACAAAGTTAAAGTTCGATTATTTTTGGGTTAAAGATCAAATTTGCCCCTGAAGTTTTAGGTTAGGATCAAATTTGCCCCTGAACTTTTTATAGGATCACATTTGCCCCTGAAGTATGCAAAATGGATCAATTTTGCCCCAAATTCTACATGGAGTGCCAACTCATCATCCATATGTCAAAGCTGAGTCCACATCATCATCTTCTCCATCCCCCTTCCTCTTCCACCACCGCCTCCTCTCCTCCCCTCCCTCTCCCTCCACTACCCTTCTCTCCCTCCTCCCCATGCTCTTTTAGATCACATTCACAGCTTCACTCCTCTGTCACATTACAAAATGGCGTACTCACATTACACTCACAACTTCGCCATATGAGGGAGAGGGAGGGGAGGAGAGGAGAGGAGGCGGTGGTGGAAGAGGAAGGGGGATGGAGAAGATGATGATGTGGACTCAGCTTTGACATATGGATGATGAGTTGGCACTCCATGTAGGATTTGGGGCAAAATTGATCCATTTTGCATACTTCAGGGGCAAATGTGATCCTAAAAAAAGTTCAGGGGCAAATTTGATCCTAACCTAAAACTTTAGGGGCAAATTTGATCTTTAACCCATTATTTTTTCATTAGTGTGCTTCATATTAATTAATTTTAAATGGTTACTTAGTTTATGTGCAAATTTACTAATGAACATTTTGCAAAAGAACATCTGACTCAAATATAATTTGAAGTTGCAAATTTACCATTCAAATTAAAGAATATAAAAAACACCAACAGTGTAAAACATCCCAATATTGTATCCAGTGTTGGATAAGGCCGGTCTCTTTTTCTTTTTTAGTCTGCTCGCTTCCTTTACTTAAAAATAATTTCATTTATTATTATTATTATTTTATAAAAATTATTGTTGGACTGTTTTCCACCCAAAATTTTCTTAATCCAACCTTTCATTTGTAATGAGAAGTGAAAATGACATTTTAACAGCATAAAATCAGTATTATAGCTTTATAGCTCATTAGAATGTAATTTTATTTTTGTTTGACCACCTTAAAAAGAAACAAATGTTCCATTTTCTATTCTTAATTATATTTTTTCCAACGGTTCACACTCACTTGTAACGCGTTACATTCGCTTGTAACCCGTGGCATGCGCTTGTAACCTCTTCCAATCGCTTGTAATCTGTTTCTACAATCGCTTGTAAGCTGCTGCAATCGAATTTGGTAGTGATTTTAGCCATTTAAAAACTTAATCAAAGTGCTCTCTTGTTCCTTAATGTAACAAATATATTTTTGGCTAAAGTATGTTTTTGGTCCCTTAACTTTGGAAAAAATCATGTTTTGGTCCCTTAACTTTGAAAAGTGTGTTTTTGGTCTCTTAATTTTGGACAAAGTTATCTTTTTAGTCCTTTAACTTTGAAAAGTGTTTTTTATTCCTTTTAAATTCGGTTTAAGTATGTTTTCGGTCCCTTAAGTTTGCAAAAATTCATGTTTTAGCTCCTTAATTTTGAAAAGGAAAGGACTAAAAACATTTTTAATACTTAATTTGAAGAGTTAAAACAAGAATTATAGAGATTTAAAATCAAATTAATACGTTTAGACTGTGGGGTTTCATTATGCATTAATAGGAGTTTATGAATTGACAATATTTCTTAATTTTTGAAGTTAAGATTTACCTTATGCATACATTTTATTGAAATAAATGAGTCACTTAAGTTATCCCAATAATTCTTTTTTATGTTGTTTTTTCTTGAATAATTATTTAATGAGTGTTACGAGTTATGACTAATTCCCTAATAAAACGAAATGTATTGTTATTGTAATTAAATTTTTGCTTGCCAAAACAATCTATGGAGGAATTCAATAAATTTGATCATTTTTTAACTTTAGCTAAATTATAAGCCTTTTACAAAGCATTCTTCAATCATACCATTAGGCATTAATAATGTGATTGATATTTGATGCATAATTATTAGTGGGTTAAAATTAGGAAATAAATATATTTAAAATCAAATTAATAGGCTTATAATGGGAGATTTTATTAGGCATTAATAGGAGTTTATGAATACAAAATTATTTTTTGAAATTAATCTTTACCATACGAGTACATTTTAATTTAAATAAATGAGTAATTTGAGTTATTTTAACAAGTCTTTCTTTTTTCTTTCTGTAATAATTTATCAATAAGTGCTTACAATAATTTCCTAATAAAACAACATGTATCGTTTCAACTTGAATGGAGAATATGTAGATAAATAACTGCATGAATGTCTTAACTTTATGGTTTTTGAGTAAATTAGGGCCCGTTTGGTTCGATTACATTGCACACATGCAATGGTAATCTTGATTACATTACCATATGTGGCTTGTTTGGTTGGACATGACAATGGTAATGTTGATTACAATTGTAATCAACATTGCATATTTTTTGGTAATGTCCTTTCATAGGGGTACCCCTATGAATCCTCATTGCATCCTCATTACATTAATGTTTATTATTGTGAAAGTTTTCTTGTTTCTGACTGATAATTAAGTATTCATTATCTAACTCATGCTCACTACTATTTTGCATGTTACCATATTGTTTTGGTAGATGATTCAACAATTAGCCAACGTTTCTCTTGTTGAGGAATATTATTAAAGCAATCAAGCGTTCTTTTCATCCATAATCTTTTTATTTTCGCCAAACGGCTTGTTTCTAAATGCCCAAGATAACAATGCGGATGTGATGGTTAAAGTTTGGCTAGAAAATCAAGAAAATGATGGCCTTTATTGTCAGGAGTGTTTCCGGAGCTACTGAATATGAAAGGGAGACTTAACTAAATTTTCAAAGGTTAATAATCATTTTAGTCAACAAATAATTATGCACGTATCAATTTGACCAACAACAAACAATAAATGCTATCAGATTGACCAACAAACAATAAAAAAATATCATAGTGGTCTAAACCGTCAATTTTCTTGTAATGTTTATAACTTTAATTTCTACCGAGAAAGATTGACTGTGTTAGAGATAAATTGACGTTCATGACCAATATAATACTTTTTTATTGTTTATTACTCAAATTTATGTTTGCGTAATTTTTATTGGTTAAAATGATTATTGACTCAATTCTCAATTTTTTTTATCCTAACTCAATTCTCAATTTAATTTTTAACTACTCTTGAAAACACAAAATGAAATCACAATTTAACATTTAAATATAATCGATTCTCAATTTGTATATTTAGAAAAATGAAAGCATACAAATTAAAAACAAAAAAAATTAATTTAAATACTCTTGTAAATACAAAATGAAAGCATAATTATTAGAGATAAATTGAAGTTCATGGTCAATATACTTGCATAATTGTTTATTGGTCAACATAATTCACATTTCTATATTTATTATTCTTTGTTAAATATTATTTTGAAAAACATAATCTTAATTTATAAAATATTGTTTTATTATAACAACATTAAATTGGACCGATTAACCCATAAAAACAATGTCAATTGAACAAGGAAAATATATCAGGATCTTATTGACTTTTCATTAAATTAGATTAATTATATTTATATCTTCATATTTGTATATAATATTATAGTTTATAAGTAAATATTAATTGAGAAGCCCAATCAGATGATCTGACCATTTTAAACAGTTTAACAATGACCTGTTGTTATTTCTAGCTTGAGCTAGCATAGGGATTTATTTCAATCCAAAATGAAAAACCTCAATCCGCTTGTCTCCGAAATTCATGAGTTTTTTTCCCGAAACCCTCCTGGTTGTTCACAAATATTAAGAGATGATTTGGTTTGATGTGTGAAAAAGTAATAATGTGTGATGTGTGAAACAGATGAAAGATTAAATGGGTTTGTTAGGTTTTTATTCTGACTATATATTTCAGCAACATAATAATTTTGTAGTTCAGAATTTGTAGATGATTTGGTTTGATGTGTGAAAAAGTAATAATGTGAGCTTATAGGTATGGATGTCTGGTTCAATAAAATGGTTCATCCTATGATGTTGTCTATCCTGCACTTCTTAAGCACCTAAACAAGCTTCCATTTAATTCTCTTTTTCAAATAATTCTGAAGTTTGCTTAGTTTAAACAGTTACTCCTATAATGTGATATGAGCTTTAGTCCATCAAGATTAACAACTATCATGATGCTCTTACAAAGTATACCCAAATAATGAATCAATGAAGTGTTAAATGTCAATTCTCAAGTGTAATTGTGTAATGAAGAACGGTCTTAATATATAGTGTGACTTAGCATACAATTAAAACTCGTCTCTATTGTTCACTTAAACCAAATACTCCCTCCGTTTCTAAATATAAAATCAATTTGGTTACTTTGGGGAGATTAAAGAAGATAATAAATTACATGATCTTCCCAAAATCCCTTCAATTACTTAATTTTAAAAGGAAGAGGGGTTTTCAATGAAAAGAGGGAGTATAAGGGTAGTTTGGGCAAAACTTGAGATAAAATACGAAGTAATCTTATATTTAGGAACTTATGCACTCCTTCAAAGTGATCTTATATTTAGGAACGGAGGGAGTACATTAATACCACCTATTAGGGGAAATTAGGGCTAACACAACACATGCTTATCATTTACTATGTTTAATCTAGACCGCCAATAGAGGTGTTGTGATTTTTTTTGTAAAACTCAATTCATATAAGTGGTGAAAAAGTTGACATATATAAATATTTTAACCATATCGCTATTTAGAGATCCATGAAGGATAGAATAACCTCACTATTCGGCTCTTATGTTAAGATTCTGACAATTCTCATATTGCAAGAAATCAACACCCTGAACCATATTTAAACAGGAGATAATTAGAGCTTTATAATAAGTTTAATCAACAAATTGCTAGGTATAATTAACTAATGAGCAACCATATTTTATAGGAAGCAAATGTTTTTGCATCTTGCTTTTCATGTCCTAAAGATCCAAACATTTTCTTGCTGCATGTTTCATTTCTATAGGTAGAAATATCATTTTAAGATATTCAAAATATTTTTAAGACATCCGCCATAGATTGCACACCTTCCATCATAAATAACTCTTCAATAAAGATTTTTAAACTTTAAATCATACAAATTAAAGTGAAGATGGTCAAGCTCATCCTGGAGGTGACACCTTCCATCATAAATAATTCTTCCACAATTTTTTCAAATAATCCCAAAAAAAAAATTTGGATGTTACAACCAACACTTTCACTAAAGTCCAACAAGCAAGTAGCCAATTCAATCTCAGCAGAAAAACACATCGCAATGTTAGCAGACTAAATCACCAGCCTATGGATCAATTAAACAATGAATGAAGATAATCAACGCTCTGTAACTTCATGCCCTTGCCATATAGATCAGCTTTATACTTGGCCATATACAAAACTTCTTTCTCCTCATGCAATTTAAATATCCCACACCTATATATATAAATCAATATCATCATTAGAGAACATTAAAATATACTACAAACCAAAACAATTATTGAGGCAGGGAAAGAGTACATTACAACCCTAAATAAAAAATGTAACTAAAAAAATAGGTGATTGGTTAATTACCATGAATAGACATTGTGCACTTCAATATCACCACATTTCACAACATCCTTCAGTCTCATTAAATTTGGACTAAATATAACCGCTTCCAACTTATCTGATGATGTCCCACGACCCTCGAAAAATGATACCAAATTCCTTTGAGGATCATAATAGCTGAAAAATCTACCTTGATAAATCAAAATTCCTTCTCTTAAAACAGCTATTTTTGGGCGAAAGCTGCATAGCGAATATTGCAAAACATTAATATTAAACTTGAAAATTTCAGTCCAAGACTCGCTCACACCATACTTTTTCATAGTCCAAAACCTAAAAAGTGTCTTGTTTTCAAATGGACCACTTATGAAGAGACTTTCCTTTGCTTCTCCAAAGCTGATAAGACGCTTACTAAGTATACCTAGGGAATGTAAGGCAGAAGGAAAGAATAGCATGAAGCAACCTTGTAACTCAGAATGTTTGGAAAACTATGGAAAAATAGGTATGGGAGAGATTATTTTAATCTAATCAATACAAATTGAAACTAAGAATGAACTCAACACGTGGTTAAATTTTCACAACACTCTGACACTGAAAGTGAGAAACAAACTGAGCACCCTGTATGGATGTTTAAAAACATCCACGTGGTTGAATACATAATACTACGCTCAGTGGAAGGGCCATAAAGAACACTTGTGTAACATCTAGACTTTCTTACTAAATAATAGTGATCTAATCCATCTATAACCACAATTATGATTTTAGCTTAATAACATGTGGAATGTACAATTGTCGAATAAATGTTGTGATTCCAATTACCATATACTTATTACAAGACTATCTCTATTCAATCTTATAACAACATATAGCCTAAAAATAATACTCTCTCCGGTCCTAAATATAAGACCTAATTGAATTTTTCAAAAAATCCTATAAAAAAGCAAAATAAGTTAATTATAAATTAATTTACCTAATTTTTTCCCTTAAACTAATTTATTTTACCTATAAACTAATGTATAATCTAAAAATATATCAAATTTGTCATGATTTAATAGTCTATTTTGCAACCTTAACCTCTCCAAAAAAAAAGTCAATTAGGTCCTATATTTAGGACCCGAGGAGGTAGTACACATTTAGCCACTGTAATACTTCATTCATTAAAGTCCTTCACTAAACACATACAACCTTCTTTTTACTTATATGCTTCCATTTCAAATCAGTAACAGATAACAAGAATTATAAAAATTAACACTGGCAGTGAAATAGTGAATGAATAGAAAGTGTGAATCAAACAAAGTGTCAGCCACAACAGAACATAAAGGATAGGACAGGGAAACGAAAAGAGAGAACTCACCTAGCTTCCCTCCGTCGATTCTCGCCGTTGATTATGGCTGGAGAAAGAGAGAAGGCATAGAGAGTGAAAGAAGAAGAGAGAGTCGAAGGCTTCAGAATTGAGAACCAAGAAGAGTGAGTGACTTCAGCTTTTATATTAAATACTCCCTCAGTTCCTAAATACTACTATAATAGCACTTTGATTTTTTTGGAGAATCTAAAAAAGTAAAATATGGTAATTAAAAATTGATTTTCCCAAAATTTTTCACTAAACTAGTTTATTTGACTTATGAACTTACATATGATCTCATAATATTTAAAATATGTTATGATTAAATTGTTCATTTTGCTTTCTTAGGATTCTCTAAAAAAGTCAAAGTGCTCTTATAATTAGGAACGGAGGGAGTACTACCTCTGGTCCTAAATATAAGATCTAATTGACTTTTTTATAAAAACTTATAAAAAAGTAAAATAAGTTAATTTTTTTTATAAAGGTAAAATAAATTAATTATAAATTGATTTACCTAATTTTTTCCCTTAGATTAGTTTATTTTACATATAAACTAATACTATTGGTCATGCCCCAACATATCAAAATACTCCCTCCAGTCCTAAATATAAGACCTAATTGACTTTTTTTTTTCAGAGGTTAAGGGTGCGAAATAGGCTATTAAATTATGACCTAATTGACTTTTTTTTGGAGTATTTTGATATGTTGGGGGCATGACCAATACTATTTTGTTTAAGTCTTAAATATGATTATGAGCTTGTGAGTAGAAATTTTTCAATAGTTCATATAAAAAAAAATTAAATCTCAATTATTGTATTGTATTGAGCAAAACAAATATGAATGAAAAGTTTAATAACTAGGAATGAGAATGAATTTTGGGGTTAGATAAGAATAATTAACACACTGTATTAAATTCATACATATGATTGTGAGGTAACTTTGTGCATTTTAGGAATTAAATTGTGTTAATTTATGTATGAAAATAAATTTCTTTGACTTAAATGCATATACATGCGTTTAAAGTTTGCGTGTGGCTAGTTATCAAAAAAAAAAAAAGCTTGCCTGTGACTTACCCTTTGCCTTAGTTGCTTGGGTTGAATACAAGTTATTTATGAAACCAAGGATAATAACTAGTGGTATAATCCGGATCGTTCGTAAGGAGCATAATAACAAACTAACTAAAGGTAATTGCCAAGCTTATGTGGCACATAGCCACATAGCTAAGGCATTTCATAATAAAAAAATGATAATTGAAAAAAACAAGTGGTATGATTGCACCCAAAAGATCCAGCATACTGCCACTATATATTAGATATTATACTGTAGCTATACACCTTGTTGGAGCATGTAAACAACCAAGAAAAAATGAAGCCCGAATTTCCTACAGGCATCAATATGGTCTAGCAATCTAAATCCCAGTTAGTGCCCCCCAGTAAGTACAGCAATTGAGGTAATCATGTACAAGAGAAGAATTCCTAAATCACCCTGAACCAAGGACCAAGAGAAGAGAAATTGATGCGCCCAACAAAGCTTGAATACCCGGTTTCAATACCTGGAGTTGTGAAAACCGGTTCAGTAGACATGAAAGGGACTTGATTCAGATCAAGAATGATCATCAAAACACTTTTCTCAGATTCTCCAGCAGTAATGAATCAATAACTCAGACTTGCATTGTCTGACTCAAGCTGTGCTGCTTTCAAAAGATACCTTGACCTGGGTTGGATGTCTTGGCCTTGGATTTGATGCAGTAGCAAGGCCTTTAAGCATTCTTATAACATCAGCACTATCATCAAGATAATACTTTGCCTTGCTAGGCTTGCTTCCTACAGTGCAAGCAAAGACCTCTGGAGCAGCTGGCAATGGAGGACAAGAGACTGTCCTTGATATACTCTCAAATATGTCCTCGTCTGACCTGTCATCTCCTATGCACATCACAAAATCGGGTAGATTTCCGCCATTCACCAGCGTCAAGAGAATTGTCTCTGCTGCTACACCCTTGCTTATTCCCTGCAAAGTGCAAAGCAAAATCTTGAGACATCGAGTTCTAGCTTTTGAGGAGACAGAAGACGAAGAAATTAAACAGGGTTATGATTCAAACCTGTGGCTTGACTTCCACAATGTGGTGGCCCCTTGTAACGACAGCCGGTTCATTAGCGAGAACACTTTCCAAGTGATCCAACAACTCTTTGGCTTGGCAGGATCCAAAATCGGGGTCCGCGTCTTGATGATGCCACACTAAACCACTTTCTTTAGTTTCAATATTGGACCCATCAGTTGCTTCTGTATATGAAGTCATGACAGGCTCTACTATATTTTTCCATTCAAGGTCAGCAGACAAATGACTGGTTTCCCATTCTGAGTCTCCATTCCACCTGCAGCCCAAAAAGAATGCACAATACCAGAAGTTAATTAGCAAAACTTTTGTCCTATAGGAGAATAAAAAGAAAAATTTACAAATTATATTCTTCAGACGCACCTTAAAAAGTAACTGTGTTCAGCAGCAAGTCCCAACCTTTTGCATGATGCAAACCACTCACCAAGAGAATCTCCCCCCCTTCCACTAACAATGAAAACGCTGTTTTTGGAATCATTACACAACGTATTCAGCACAGATATGACTTCTGAGCTGGGGGTTTTATTTATAGAAGCGTGTGGTACAATTGTGCCATCACAATCAAGAAATATGGCCCTTTTAGAAGTTCGTTTATAAGCTGAAACAACGTGGTCAATGGACAACCTCCTAAAACCAGGGGAAAGAGAAACGACTCTGAACCCTAGCCCCAAACCAATTCCCCAGCACCTTTTGGTGTATGATCTATGCACGCCCTCTCTAAATCCTGCATGAAGCTGCGAGCCCAATAAGCCACATCATGAGAACTGACATATCGATAGTGCTTCTCATGCCTCAGTTGCTTCTCTGAATCACAGGTCGTGATGGCCACATACATTGCATCAGCTACTGCATCAATATCCCAGGGATTGACCCTAATTGCTCCACTTAGAGAAGGGGAACAACCAATGAACTCAGACACCACAAGCATGCCTGTACGAGGGGAATCACTTTTTCTACCAAGTGCTTTGTCTAGTTGAGGAGTTCCTTGTCTGCAGACGACATATTTGTATGGAACTAAGTTCATACCGTCCCTCACAGCATTGACAATGCAACAATCAGCTACAGCATAATAGGCACTCTTTTCAAATCGAAGAACATGACCATCAATGAGAACAACAGGCTGATAATGGGTGGAGCCATATGTATCGTTGATCCTTTGGGTGATTAAGTTTGTTTCCTTTTTTGCTTCTTGAACATCCTTACCCGAACTCCTTGCAGGATTTATGATTTGAACTAAGACAACTTTTCCGATCAAGTCTGGGTTCTGATGCAGTAGCTGCTCCAAAGCTAGAAGCTTCAAATTGATGCCCTTAAAGATATCCATATCATCAACACCCAGAATCAGCTTCCTTCCCTTAAACTCTTCCTGAATCTCTTTTATTTTGGCAGATGTAGAAGGAAGATTCAGCACAGATTCAATCCTGCCCATGTGGATGCCAACAGGCAGAATTTTAATATATACAGTGCGGCCAAAGTAATCAATACCTATATGTCCCCGCTTCGATTCATAATCTAGACCCAGCATTCTGCTACAGCAAGAGAGGAAGTGACGAGCATAGTCAAAAGTATGAAAACCAATTAAATCTGAATTCAACAATCCCCTCAGAATTTCATCTCGTACTGGTAGAGTTCTGTAAATTTCAGATGAAGGGAAAGGACTGTGAAGGAAGAATCCAAGTTTAACTCTATTAAATCGCTTCCTAAGAAATGTTGGCAAAATCATCAAGTGATAGTCATGAACCCAAACAAAATCATCATCAGGATTGATTATTTCCATAACCTTGTCTGCAAATATTTTGTTTGCAGAGACATAAGCTTGCAAAGCATCGTGTCAAAGCGGTCGCCATGATCTGGGCACATAGGTAGCATATAATGAAAAAGGGGCCAAAGTTGCTGCTTACAAAAGCCAAGATAAAACCTCTTCTGGAGTTCATGTGGTAAAAAGGTCGGTACACAATTGAAATCCTCCAGTAGCTTCTGAGCAACTTCTTCCTGCTCACTGGAATCTACCTCAACTTTTAAAGAACCCACATAAATAACCTCAGTATCAGAAGAAAAACCATCTTTCAATTGTAACAAAATTGAGTCCTCATCCCAACTGAAACACCATTTAGCAGATCCTGCATCTCTTTTAGCCTGTAATGGCAGCATGTTTGCCACTAAAATTTTTCGCTCCCGGCACCCAGATGAGCTTGCATCTGAATCCGCATCATTGTTACCACGACCATCTAGGTCAGAAATAACACCAGGAACAGTCATAACTCTTGGAAAAGCTCTTGGCGTGTGAGGAGCATCAAATAAGCCTCCACTAACCAAGTCTAAGAGATTAGCAAATGATCTTGACGCCATCAAAAGTGAAAGGGTAATTGTTTCCTTGATATCCTTCTTTCTTCTAATAAAAAAACAGAAAAGGCACCATTCTTATTAGAATATTACAACAGCAAACAATGGATCATCAACTAACAGAGAAACAGGGCAATATGGCACTAATAGTCATACATGGTTACACATGCATATGAAAATTTGAAGACATTATCAACTTTTACTCTCAATATGATCCATTTCAGGCATATTTAAAAAGCTTGGTCCCACACAGGTGCTCAAACATTACTCCTATTTTGCTAATACCAAAATTTTAACTCCCGCTGACAGAGCAAGCAGTAGGTAGAAAAATTAAAACATAAATCATGAATGAACACAACTAAAATATTTTATCAAATTGTTCCATATTGAAGGCACATCAGTTCCCACATAATAAAGAAGGCATAGCAGATACTCTGCAGAAGGAAACGAAAAATAAACTTACATTTCAAAATAATAACACCACCATCCATTTGCAGGTACTTTATGCACACCCAATATACAGACTCAATTTCCCACAGATTATAAACACCGTTATGCATACATACTCTTAATCTACATCTTTAGTTACATAGATATGTAAGTTCAAAGGTGGTATAAGTTGAACAACAACTATAAAAGCTCTTTGAGTTTGCTTTGAGTATACTGCTCATGCTGCACTAAATCAAGTCCAAAGTTCTATGAGAAGACAAAACCTCTAAGATACAAAAACTCTGCTATCTTTTCTGCAAAACATTCCAAACTACACGCTGAAAACAAAAATCCTTCCTCAGGTGCTTCAAAGTGAAATTAAATAATTACCTTGCACATGAAAATTTAAAGCAAATCAATTAATCTCAGTCAATCAAATTTTCTTGTTCAGCTTTTTCAAGACAAGACATCCTCCTGATTAACACCATAGTTATATTCAATAAAAGTCCCACATAACTTTTCCAATCCAAACACATCACTAGGAAGTCCGCTAAACAAAAATACCACAAAAGCCAAAGAACCACGGAAGAAACTATGCGTAGCATAATTTAATAAAAAAATATAATAAACCAATCCACTTAGATAACTATTAAATATAAATATCAAATTTTAAAGTCAATAGATCTCATCAGACAAACAAAAATCAAGAACGTCAAAAACACAACTTGAGCTAAAACAAATGATAACTTATGCAGATTCAACCCACCATAACATAACCAAACTTTAAAACCAATCCATAAAACAAACAACAGTTCTCAAAAATCACAAATCACAACCTTAAACAACAGGCCACCTTTAAAACTCCTCACAAGAACACAAAATACATATAAATCAGCAAAACATAGCATAAACTATAAAACCCAAAGGAGTCAAACAACAATAAATAATTCAAGCTGAGATGAGATACCCACAAAGAAAAAACCAAACTTTAAGGCTCACCTTGTACTGAAGATGAAGAGGATTAAAAAAAGTGAGAAAGTCTTTGTGGGTTTTAAGGTGAAGTGATGAGAGAGAAGAAAATGGAAGAAAAAATGAACAAAGACCAAAATGACTACTACAACGAGATTTTTATATGTCTGCTTGGTTCATTGATGGGGTTGAATAATGGGGTTGAATAAAAATGATACTTGATACTTAGTTAACTTTTTTTTAATACGTCAAGGTTATAAAATATGTCTGGATTTATTAATAGGGTTGAATCAAAATAATACTCTTGTCCTAAATATAAGAATTAGTTGACTTTTTTTGAATATGTTAAGATTATAAAATATGTCATTAAATTATAACATATTTGATATATTTTTAAATTAGTCATTAATTTATAGGTTAAATAAAGTAGTTTAAGGGAAAAATTAGGTAAATCAATTTATAATTGACTTATTTTGCTTTTTTAGATTTTCCAAAAAAATCAATTACGTCTTATATTTAGGGCAGGAGGTAGTAGTATTTTTTTGGGGGAAAATAAGTTTTTTATTCTTTATTTTTTATTTTTATTTTATGTCGTGCGAAATTGGATAGAATGAAAGAATGGAAATGGATAGAGTTGGACTCTGCTTAATGCTTATCTGTTTAGCTTTATGGCAAGAACGACTTTTTTTCTCACCAGGTGTTTGGTTCTGCGTGCCTTTCATGTATCAACCTCCACTGAATTGACTCATTTACCCTTTCCATTTTTCTTCATTTTTCTTAGAATAATTTAATTCCCTTTGCTTTGGTTGAATTTCTCTCCACGTGGAACATTAGTTTACTTTTGGACAACACGGGATTTAATGACCATTCAATGAATTTGAGTTGACTCAGGTTCACCATAGTCTAGAATAAAAGTGGAAAATTAATTTTAGGTCCCTAGATATATAATATTGGAATGTTTCATGAACTGACTAAATTAAGATAGAGTTAAAGAGAACTTACTTTAACTCATAAGAATATTTTTGTGTTGTAACATAATTAGAATAAGGTCCCTTGGTATAACATTTAAAACTCATTTATTTAACCACCCATTTCATATTCTAATGCCTTAATAATTTTTAAATATGTCATAATATTACTACCAAGTCCTTTCACATTAAAAAGTAGAAGTTACTTTCATCGTTCATAAACATAAGATCACTTTCAAATTTCAATTTTTTTAAATGTAAGAATTTCTAATTTTTCTCAATTTTTTCCCAAATCAACTTTAATTATGCATACATATAGTAAACAAATAAGAGAATGAGTGTGGATAAAGATATATAGTTATGGTGGATTGATATTATCATGTGATAATAATTAACTTAACTAACATTTTCAATAAGTAAAGAGATATTGGATGATTAACCAAAGCACAAAAATTAAGAGAGAAAAATGACATATGTCTATATCAATTCATCCTAATATCATAATAAAACTGGAAAGAAAACAATATCGAGGAGTATGATACATCGATACATGTTCCAATGCATCAATCTATCTACAAAAAGGTTGAAAGCAAATGGGTAAAAAAAAATTATCACTCGAAGACACCACAAGAAAATAAACAACCAAAATACAAAACAATATAAATATAAATCGATAAAAAATATAAAAGCGGTGATAAGAAGAGGAGAAACCATTATTTGGCCTGAGAGGTAAGTCCACGACGCAAACTTTATATAGTATCCACACAACAACACTACTTGAAGAGAAAAAGTTAATCATAAGAAGATATAATTATGAATCAAACAAAAAAATACGAAAGGGTTGACAAGGAAAGGAGATTATACATTAGCATAGATGAATTCACAACAAAAGCTTTACAAACAATTTTGTAAAAGAAAAGACTTAGCACTAGATAGTGGAGGGTCATCATAATGACACTCATAGTCCATAAGATATGTACACTAAATATTGGAACTAGAAGAACCACTTTTGACTACTAATACATGAAGAGAATCAAACTGTTAATTAACAGTATTAAGTCTGGGGTTAAAGGTCAGTTTAGCCAATGAACTATTTTTTTTTTGCCAATGAACTATTTTGAAAGTGTCAATTTGGCCAACAAACAATAAATGGTCTCAATTTGGCCAATGAACAATAAAAATGACTCATTTTGGCCAATAGGCTAAAGGAAAATACTAAAATACCCTTTAATATTTAATTAATATATAATTTTTAAAGATGTGGGTCCCACATTTAAAATAAAAAATTACTCACTAGTAACCCCTCTCTCTCTCCTCCCTCCTTCCCCACCGCCCCCCCCAACTTCAATCCTCCCTCCTCTCTCAACCTCACCCACCGTCCCTCCCTCGCCGCCTTGCACCGCCACACATCCGGAGATGAACAGTGATGACATGTACGTTATGGTACTTATATATGTACAGAGTCCATAAAGTGTTGGAGCACCGAAATGGGGAAGCAAGAAGCATGTAGCTCGGAACTGCGGGAGCACTTTGTTGAACGAAAACTTGAAGGTGGAAATGCCATGGCATGTAAAGTCTATCACTTTGGAAGTTCATAGTAAGACTCCCAAAGGTGTGGTTAGATATCCATTGTGATGTGTGAGTGAGGATCGTTGGATGGAGAAAGAACCGGAGGCTAAGCATGCGATTTCTTAGTGGATATATGTTGTGGCGGTGCATGACGGGGAGGGAGAGACGGTGGGTGAGGTTGAGAGAGGAGGGAGGACTGAAGTTGGGGGGGGGGGGCGGTGGGGAAGGAGGGAGGAGAGAGAGAGGGGTTGGGGTGGGGTGGGGCCTAGTGGGTAATTTTTTATTTTAAATGTGGGACCCACATCTTTAAAAATTATATATTAATTAAGTATTAAAGGGTATTTTAGTATTTTCCTTTAGCCTATTGGCCAAAATGAGCCATTTTTATTGTTCATTGGCCAAATTGAGACCATTTATTGTTTGTTGGCCAAATTGACACTTTCAAAATAGTTTATTGGCTAAAATGATCTTTAACCCTTAAGTCTGACACTATAAACTGAAGAGAATTAAACTGCATATTAATAGCATTGCGACGGGATTTAAGGATTATGTTGACTTAAGGTTTTTTTTGTATTCACGGAACAGTACGGTATCGGGACCCCGGCCCGTCCTATGTCCTGTACTAAAAAAGGCTCGAGACAGGGTTTATGTCCCGTGCCCTGTCCGTCCCAAACTTTGTCTTGTTCCGTTCGGGACGGGATGGGAAAATCCCGGAAAATATTTTGAAGTTTTTTTATTTTATGTGTGTGTAAAACAACATAACCCTTTTGTGTTTGTAACAAACAAATGAATTAGTTCAATATCACTTCTAAAATACATTTTATACAACATAATAACATAAAATCTTATTAGAACCATATTTTTTATAAAAAATGTCATGCATACTCATTGATGATATAAATGATATATATATACACATCAGGGGCAGGATGGAATCAAGATGAACCTGTCTCGTGTCCCAAAATGAATTTTGTCCCGTCAAGTTTTTGGGACAGGATCTTCCTGTCCCAAAAAGCCACGAGATGAAATGGGACGGTCAGGACGGAAAAATATTGCATACCCATACTTTTAATTGCATATTTCTTTCAAACAAAAGATTTAGTTTTTCATCAATAATATTCTTGTTTTTCTTACTTTCAATTAATGGCGTCTACTTCAGTCCAAAAAATAAAAATTAATAGCATCTATGTGTGTGCATATATAGTTATATACACATGTGAACCATGCATTCAACGTCCTCCGATAATTTTAATAAATATGATTCTATTGATATGATTCTATTGATTAATAAATATGATTCTATTGATTCTAATTATAAGATACTTTAACTTTTTTTAAACTAATAATGCAAAATTAATCACTTTAAAATGTCTATAACTATCACTTTTCCTTAAAACCAATGAATTCTATATGTATAAACTAATATAAAATGAAATAACAAATTTAACATGCATGTTATAATTTTGTAGCTGAATTTGCATGTTTAACGTCTAAAGAAAACAATAAAAGTGATTTTATACTAAGGAGTACTGGTGATTGGTGATTGATATTACAGTTTTTTTCAAGTAAAAAAAAGACATTACAGTTTTATTATAAAATAAATGTGTTAATAAAACGATAGTTTTGCAAAGATTAACTGTGAGTTGGATTTTGTATATAACGCATGTTTTCATAACATATTTCTTTTAATTTAAATTTTAGTCTTTCATCAACATTGTAATTTTCTTACTTGCTTTTCATAAATGGTATCTACTTATATACATGAAAATATATAGGTTTTAGTTCCATTTTATAATTTGGAAGTAACCTCAAAAGTGCATTATTGATCAGTATCCAACAGTTAACTTGAGACACATTTTATCCCCAAACACACATAATTTTATCCAACAGTTAATTTGTAGCAAATTAACCCCTTTTAGTTCAAAACGCTAATTTTACTAATTGTTAAATCCTCTTTATTTTTACCGACCAATGTTTATGTAGCTCTATCATTATATACATGTCATCATTTCAATATCTATTTTGTCAAGAGGTAACCACCAATGAGCGTTGTTGCCCCAGAAATATCTAAATCATAGAAAATTCATTCAAACCATTATTCAGAATTAAGTTTGACGGTTAAATGACACATGACACTTCACATTGCACTAAATAATTCATCTTATCTCACCCTCACTGCCACAAATTGTATAAATTATATCTATAAAAATCAAAAGAAAAATAAAAAGCATTATCCACATATATTAGTTGCATTACCATCCCGGAAAGAAAAATGTTGGTATATATAGCAATTTTGACGGCAGTTTGAGGGCTACATAAGCTTTGAATGAAAGTAACACTCCACTTTACTGGAGGCATATTGAACGAAGGATGAAATAAGAGAATAGCCACATATATAGAAGGTTCAATTCATAGATGAAACTAGATCAATTTGCGAAAGTTACAGTAAAAAAAGCGATTGAGAGGTGTAAGAGAGGGGGGACAAATTACTTATAATAAGAGGCTAGCAGGATCCAATAATAACCCTTTTCGAATTCTTGAATAATTTTAAGGGGATGAGACAGTATAAGCTTTAGAATAGTTAATGTATGTATTTAATTTTGCGTGTGACATAAATAAGCGGCTGAGGCTCATCTGATAAAACCGCTAAAGAATAATAACACAACAACTATACATACACAAATTAAAGGATCGTTCAACACAACTTCTGAGAAGTGGAGTGCATTTTGCTGTAATTTTATACAGGAATATTATATGTATAATAATAAATCATATATATGGCTAATAGCTCGTAATCCAGTGATGTATAAGACATCTGATAAATTCCATATCATTTGATCCTATGCATTGTTGTGTGACATCTAAATAAAATAAAAAGTTATATAATAGGAAAAATATTCATATTATTA
Organism: Mimosa pudica; assembly: GCA_029929735.1. Taxonomy (NCBI): domain Eukaryota; kingdom Viridiplantae; phylum Streptophyta; class Magnoliopsida; order Fabales; family Fabaceae; genus Mimosa; species Mimosa pudica. The sequence goes on along the minus strand of JAKELP010000017.1, from coordinate 3,897,305 downwards.
TATCTTCCACGAGAAGGAGTAGCAATTGGTTCACAAGTGTAAAAGCAGAACACATGAAACTAAAGAACAGTTTTTATCCTTCCCAAAAAAATAAATAAACAAAACATATTTTAATTTAAAGTTAAAAGTTGAGATCTGAATGATCACGACAACCTCTTTATATAATTATTTATTTGTTCATAGGTTCAATTAAATTATTTCATTTTAACGATTGAGGTCGACGTCAATTAAAAAAACACATTCTTCACCATCATTTATGTGCATTCTTCTCTATGGGAGTTTTTAAATAAATTATTGTATATCTTAATGGCAGTACAGATCATCTTACCAGAACACCCACAATTCTGACAGATACCATAAATTTTTAATTTTAATTAATTAATAAATAAACGTAGAAACATTATCCACGATTGGGGTATTTATTTTAATTGTTTCTACTTTCTTTATTGTCCACCATATTTACCTAATTATATAATCTATTGGAATATTATTTATCATGTTTGAATAATTGCAATAAAAAACGGAGTCAAATTCATCGAACCTCTTTTTTTCTCAACAAATTCATCGAACCTTCAACCTGCTGCTTCTAATGGAGTTTTCCCTTGATTAAATAATGGGATCTCAACACGCAGGAGGCCGCTGCCTTTTAAAAATGGATAAAATAATTAAAATCGAGCAATAATTAATTAATCGCACGACTTTATTTAATTTTATTAGTTATATGAATATAAAAAAAGATACTATAAAATTTAAAATTAAAATTTCAATTACAAAAATGAGACATCTTTATAAAAATGAATAAATGATTTTATAAAGTATTATTTATTTGGAAATTTAAAGTATGTCAACAATTTTTTCAAAAAAAGGATAAATAAATAAAGAAATCTCCCCTAAAACTCATATGATGGGTAAATAACATCCTGATACATAACGTTTAGTCGTTTAAAAGAAAAATATTATAATTATATAAATAGCTCACATATTATCGATTTTTATATTTATCTATCTACAAATGACTAAAAATTTTAAGAAATTTATATGTATGGGCAACACAATTCTAGTTCTCACTTGTTGAGGGTGGTAACTGCTGAGGAAGGGAATATACTAAGTCTAACCTATGTTTTTTACAGAATGGCTGATTCGAACCAACGACCTTGTACCCACACAGCAAGCGAGCTCACTGTTAAGAAATTTATATGTATATTACTAAAAGTTGAGGGGATTATTTACATATGGAAAAAAATATTAAAGATAGGAATTTGATTTTGTGTGGTGGTCATCTTCATATATTTAAAAGTATATGGAGTCTGCCATTAAGTTTAATTTGAAAGATTAAGAAAATTAATCAACGAAGTTGGCTCTAACAAGAGGAACTTCCCTTGCAATATGACAGATAAATTTAGTATATCCATTACACAAGTACTCACATTTAGTAGCTAACAATATTTTAAACATGTTTATTCAAAGGGTAAGGGACCTAATCTGCCCCCGAAGTAACCACCAAGGAGCGCTGAGCACCCTGAACTAACAACAGGCCCGTATCTACACTCCAAGTAACCAAGGTGTTTAAAAACTACCCCGGTTTGACGGTCAACAACGTTTGACCGTTAGTATGCATATGTGGACGCCACGTGGAGACCTGTTTTGCCACCTGGCGCCTTGTCATCGCCACGTAGGATAAGTTAATGTGGGTCCCACATTAAATAAAAAAACATTCCCCCTCCTTCTTCACCTCCCACCCACGGCCCCCCACCCCCCCTTCACCTCCCACCCACCGCCCCCCTTCCCCCTTCACCTCCCACCCACCGCCCCCCACCCCCCCTTCACCTCCCTTCCCAGCCCCCCCACCCCCACCCTCTTCTCCCCCCACCCCCACCCTCCTCCATCCTCTCCCCCACCCTCCGCCCCCCACCCCCTCCTCCTCCCTCACCCACCCCCCTCCCCCTCCAGCCGCCCCCACCCTCCCCCCTTCCCCCTCCAGCCGCCCCGCCACCCCACCCCCTCCCCTCCTTCGGCCCTCCCACCCCACCCCCTCCCTCCATCCCTCCATCGGCCCTCCCCCCAACCCCCTTCCCTCCATCCCTCCATCGGCCCCCCACCCCACCCCCCTTCCCTCGATCGGCCCCCCCCACCCCACCCCCTTCCCTCCATCGCCGGTGGGGGGCCGATGGAGGGAAGGGGGTGGGGTGTGGGGGAGGGCCGATGGAGGGATGGAGGGAGGGGGTGGGGTGGGGTGGGGGGGCCGATCGAGGGAAGGGTGTGGGGTGGGGGGAGGGCCGATGGAGGGATGGAGGGAGGGGGTGGGGTGGGGGGCGATGGAGGGAAGGGGGTGGGGTGGGGGGAGGGCCGATGGAGGGATGGAGGGAGGGGTGGGGTGGGAGGGCCGAAGGAGGGGAGAGGGTGGGGTGGCGGGGCGGCTGGAGGGGGAAGGGGGGAGGGTGGGGGCGGCTGGAGGGGGTGGGGTGGGGGGGCGATGGAGGGAAGGGGGGGTGGGGTGGGGGGGCCGATGGAGGGAAGGGGTGGGGCGGGTGGTGGGAAGGGGTGGGGCGGGTGGTGGGGGGGCTGGGAAGGGAGGTGAAGGGGGGTGGGGGGGTGGGGGGGAGGTGAAGGGGGAAGGGGGGCGGTGGGTGGGAGGTGAAGGGGGAAGGGGGGCGGTGGGTGGGAGGTGAAGGGGGGGTGGGGGGCCGTGGGTGGGAGGTGAAGAGGGAGGGAGAATGTTTTTTTATTTAATGTGGGACCCACATTAACTTATCCTACGTGGCGATGACAAGGCGCCGGGTGGCAAAACAGGTCTCCACGTGGCGTCCACATATGCATACTAACGGTCAAACGTTGTTGACCGTCAAACCGGGTTAGTTTTTAAACACCTTGGTTACTTGGAGTGCAGATACGGGCCTGTTGTTAGTTCAGGGTGCTCAGTGCTCCTTGGTGGTTACTTCAGGGGCAGATTAGGTCCCTTACCCTTATTCAAAAGGATGTTACGTATCATGACTGAAGTTATGTGTTCATGGTTCTAAGTTTTGATAATAAATTACTAAGGTAAAACTCAATCATAATAAAGGCATTAATCGATAATAAGTTATTTGATACTTAATGAGATATGACTAAAATATATAAAACCCTTTAAATTTTAAAATAGCCGCATACATTTCAATGTTTGAATTTAAAATTCTTGACATTTTAGTTTTACATCGAATTCTCAGTAATTAATTTATATTTTCTTTTGTGGAGTAAAATGAACTTTTGTTGTAAACTTAGTGGAAATAAATACTATGACAGGAAATATAATTGGAAATAAATAACTTAAAACCTCGAAGATATTAATTTAAATGATAAATTGTTAGAGGGTCACCATACGCACTTGTTTTAAAAATCGTGAGAAGTCCTATATCATAGAAAAAAAATATCCATATGATATACTTATACTACAATATACATCATCCTCTTAATTATTATATTTATATTGCAAAGACGTAACAAAAGGTCTACCAATATTTATTATCAAACTAAGTAGATAGAACTTAATCTTAATTTATTAAAAGCAATGATGAGGGATTTAATTTCAAAGATTAAAATGTTAATAGTTTTAGAATTAAGCTTTAAAACATCAATATATTTTAGCCTAAAAAGTACCAATATTTCAGCATCATGGTCAGTATATTCATGAAAGTGGTAGAGAGTGAAATTATTTATAGATATTATTTTATGTCGATTTCTTAGCAAATACGCAAATAAAATCTTGTCACTCAATAAACATTTTATTTGATTAAATATACGCATGCAAAGCTCAAAGTTTGGTAAACCGCTTATTCAAAGTTGTTGTAAAATTTAAACCTTTGTCTTTAGAAAAAATGTCCTCATCTTCCATCCCAGCGAACAAAAAATGCGAAACGATCTCTTACATCATTGCATTTAGTTTTTAACTATTTTCTTTTATTGATGGAATCCATAGAGAATATTCTACTGAATGATTGATCACCAAACAAAAAGCCCTAATTTGGATTTTTGGCTAATGACACCATAAACTAATTGGCCCTTTCATAATAGAATTCTTCGTCACAACGAAAAGTCTCGTTTGTTTTCTAACAACTCTTTAGACGTAAGCTATTACCAGCATTGGCCCATTTAATTAAAAATATTTTTCAAATCATTTGATGCTTATAAATGTTTTAAAAATAGAAGCGAATTTCAAATTGTAAAAGCAAAGTAGTCTCTATTTTTATGGTTTATTTCAACTAATTTCAATGGTTAATATAGTATAACACGATAATGAAATAACGACATACAATTACAAATAGTTTAAAGATATACTGAGTTTTCAATAGGTTGTCAGTAGTGTTTTTTAAATTACATGGGTTTTTTAATATTTTATATTTTATCCTTTTTTCCCTTGAGACCCAAAAACCCCTCTGGTTTTCTAAAAATTATTCTCATTTCCAGTTTATTTCTTGTTCTGGCTTAGCACAACTCTGATACAATCTGCTCATTTGGTTATGTTTGATTCGTTAATTTTGATAAAATATTATTACACTAATTAAAAATATGAATATTAGATTTAAAATCTTTGTTTCTTTTATATATCCACAAATTTAAACTCTAGACTTTGCTTAAAAAAATCACATTTCTTTTGCTATATATTGTAGTGGTAAGCAGTGTCAGTATGGTATCGGTTTGTCATTTTTTATGATTAGACAAACAATCTTTTTAGTATATTTTTTTTCATAAGCAGATAAGCAATCTTTTCTTTATGATTAACCTTCTTAGATATAGGATTCATATTTTGGTTCAATTTTTGTGGGCAACAATTAACCAACCGTACGTTGCTTAGAATGGCCATATAACTCCACATGAAACGCGTGCTTGATTTTATCAGTGCAACTACACTATAAAGAATTATAGGTAGGGGTCCTTTCGTAGCTGGTGAAGATAAGGTTGAAGTAATTATCCCATTCATCATTTTAAAATAAATTTTTCAAGTGTATTTGGTATATCAAGATAATTTCCCTCTTCACACAATTCCACAGAAATGGTCTAGATTAAAATTTTTATAAATGAATATACTTATAATAATACTTAAAGATCTTATAAATAAATTTAATAACCTGTTGAAATTTGTGTGAAAATTTTACATCTGTAATAAATATGAAAAATAAATTTTGAAATTTATAATAATTATCTTAGTTATGAACTCTGCAATTTTAAAATCAGGATAAATTTTAAAATCTAATAAATTTTAACATATTAAATTTATTTATTACATTATAAATTATTGTTATGATTATATTCAATTTTATAAAAAGATTTAATCTGGATAATTGGATCCAAGATCCAATGGTGTAAAAGGGGAAAAGAAGAGAGGAGAGGAATGTGAAATGAGATGCCTATATCTGAGAATTTTTTAAGTTCATCAAATACAAAAAAATTAAGCATCTAACACTTAAAAGTATTTTACAGGTGCTTTAGAATCTATGAAAATTGTGCATCCAACACCAAGTTATAAAAATGTTTTAGTGTATTAAAAAATACTTTACTCACCAAAAAAATATACTTTAATGTATTTGTTGGATATACACAAAATACTTTAGTGTAATTGACGCATATAAAAAAGTACTTGAAGGCCTTAGATGCATCACAAAGTACTTTAAGACATTGGATACAACTAATAAAATATTTTAAGGTGTAGGATACATTTTTAATCCTTATTTTTATAACTTAAAAAACAGTTATCTTCATTACATTATTGGTCCCCAACATTAAAAAAAGGAAGTAGAACCTCTAAATTTTTTTTTCCTGTATAGAAGCCATTGTTGGTTTGTTATACAGAAGTATAACCACAATACTTAACATCTTTTTATGACAACTCATTTGTTTAAACTGCAAATTTGTATGTCTGATTATTCATTGATCAGTAGCAGCCAGTGCTAGCTGCATTACATATTTCAACCTGAACTGAGATTTATTTGAAATATTAGGCGTTTATAGTTTGATTCATTATACGTTTGTCCTTGAGCACGAATTTTTTTTCTAATTTATAGAATTTGATGACCTTTGTGAAATTTCAACCGTTTCATATAATACTATTTAACGCCCATGCATTTTAACAACAATGTATTTTTTTTATCAGCATAACAACATCAATGTATTTAGGGGAACCTCTTTTATGCCAATCGAAATGATAGGCATCATATGTCCAACATTATATCTAGATGACCCAGAATCAATGTTTTTTTTTTATTTTTTTTATAAAACTACTATAATAAGAACGAAATATGAAGTAAATATATTTTTTAACCATCATATTTTAAAAAATATACTTAAAAATAAGCAATTCAAAAATATTGATTGACGGTCCAAATCTATTTTGAGAGAGTATATTTTCAATATCGATCCTTTTAACCCTTTGTTGTATCCTGCATTTTGTAGCTTGGTGTGTGTTGGAGATTTTAATAAAATTATGTGGGTGTGTTAAATAAGGAAGTCACACATTGCTTATTTGAGAGGAGACTGAAGTATATAATAAACCTTGTGTCCTAGCTTAAGTAAATGAGTTTGAGGAGAAGAGGACTCACACACAATGATAGACCACTATAAAAAATTGGCTATCTCCCTTTTTATTCTTTCTCTGTCATGGTATGAATTGTACGAGGTATGACTTGGTCGTGGTATGAGGAGGAGAGGACCCGCACACAAGGATGTACTACCGTGAAAAACTGACTATCTCTCTTTTTATTCCTTATGTGTTGTGGTATGACTTGTGTGTTATGGTATGTCTTGATCGAGGTATAACTTTGTCATGTTTTGACTTGGTTGAGGTATAGACTTGGTTGCGATATGACCGGGCACTTTTGAAGAAGACTTGTTGGGGTATGACTTGTTGTGATATCACTTGAATGTCGTTCAATGCTGATTGCGCCATACTTTTGCATATCTTTTCATGGCCAAATCCATTGAATTAATGCATGTTTTGATGATAATTGCACCTAATTAGCATAGATTCTAGCTATTGCTTGCTTAAGTTGTTGGAATTTGTTCTAGTTAAGAGCAATTTTGTCATATTTAATTTGATTTATTGTCATTCATCTTTTTGAGAACTTTGTGATGCTACTTCGAGTATTAATCTCTTGTAGGTTAATGGAAGAAAACACTCAAAGAGATCATGGAAGCATAGCACAAGAATGAGGAAGCAAGGAAAGCAAAAAAAAAGGACAAAAAAGGGGGGAATTGTTAGTTTGGCGCCCCCGAGCGCCATCTGGGCGCCATTACAGGGAGGCGGCCCAAGGCATGCCCGTGGGCGCCATTTGGGCCCAAGGGACGCCCGTGGGCGCCATTTGGGGGCCGATTTTGCAGCAAAATTCAGTTTTCTCGAAATTAGGATTTGTACACCCTATATAAGCTTCCTAACACCCTCAAACCTCCTCCCAAGCTCTCCTAGGTCGAAAATACCAAGCTCTTTTAGGGTTTCCATCATTCCTCTCAATCCCAACTCAAATCCACCTCATTCCACACTCCAAATTTCTCATCATTCCTCTCATCTACTACCATTTTCATCTCATTTCCACCACCCACCATCTCTAACCTTCATCTTCTTCCATGGCAGTACCCTTGGGTGAGTTTGGGCTTTCATCTACCATGAGTGGCTAAACATTCTTGGGATTTTGGTGATGTGAAGATAGTTCAAGGCTTCAATGAGCAACTTAGGGGAGTTTTTCTTATCTTATGCTCTATACTTTATACTTGAGAGTTATGGTTTCACTTTCTCTCATGTATTTGTGTTAGAGACATATGGTTGTATCTTTCTAATTATGTTGGATTGATATTCTTGTGTTAAACATTAAGTTTGATTATCAATGTTATGTATGTTTTATTTCCTATGTTGATACATGAGACTATGCTTGCTTTAGTGGTTACTTGGTTTGTGTAGTTAATGTTTCAATTGAGGTGTTGTGTTTGCACATTCTCAAGAGGAAAGTGGTTTTCAAACTTATATTCAATACACATCAAGTGGCGCTTAACTTTAACCCTAAGAGATGACTAGTTTCAACTAATTGTTTGATTTGACATCAATTAGGGGTAGAGGACCCTTAGTGGTTGCTTTGAGATTTTTTCTAATAGACTTGATGAAAGTTTTAACTCCCAATATTTTTAAAGAAGTAATTGAACTATTGAATCACCACCAAAAGCCCTTTTCATTACATTGATTTAAAACCAACCAACTTTTCCTTTTGCTTAATCAAAAATAACAAAAACAAGTGTTATCTATTTTTTAATTAATTTCTTTCAATGATTTCCAAAACACCAAAAATCACACCCCTTTTATGGCAATCCTTGTTTGCATTTAGCTAAGTTAGGGTAGTTAAAGGACTCCACAAAGTGAGACGACCCGAGATTGCACCCTATTTGCAATCCTTGGATTAAAATTGTGATTTTAACCCTCAAGGCGATTGGTTCATGATTAAATCAAATCCCTTACCTAGAGTTGACAACTGGAATTTCAAACTCAAGGCAAGTTCACCTTAAGTTGCCAACTCAAGGTGACCTTTCTCAAAACTCCAGCTACATCAATGACTTTTCATTGTTTTTAAGTTATACTATTTTTCACCTATATAATTTGCTTAATTATACTTCTAATGTTCATAAATCGTCAGATTTATGGACATTATGTAGAATGTTTTAAAACTGAAGATTTATGGTATTTAACATGGTGATTAATTTGTGTCCAACGTCTCTAAATTCTAAGCCGACAAAAGGTGGTGCATGCACGAGGTTTTAGGACCAAGCTTTCAGTTGTCGAGCTTATTATTTCCTCCTCCGCTATTATATTTCTTTGTTGAGTTCTATTAGTCTTCGTTGTTTTGTAAGCTTACTCTTGCATGAAAGATCTGTTTAATCTTGGAGAGTGTCGCGTCCTAACTTGCTAGTGGTCGCGGAATAACTTTATGGGACTGTGTCTCTCGAGGACGCGATCAGATTAATTTTTGTTTTGTTCGTGCTATTGCTAATAGTTTGTGGTATAGTACGCTAAGCTCAAAATCGATAAACATTTTTAAAACAATCTACTAGTTTTGTTAGCAACTTAATCATATTTATTTAATAAAAGGGTTTTTTTATAATTTAATAAAAGGGTTTGTAAAGGGTAATTCAACAATGTCAAGTAGCTTTTAAAATTAAAGTACTTTTCAGTTGGTTAACTATAATATTATTAATTTTAAATGATGGTGTCAAAACGTATAGGTCAAATTTATTATATTCATTAACTTAAATACTCTAATTGCATGCATTATGTTCTATTCACTCCATTCCTAAATATAAGATCACTTTGTCTAATTTGATTAAAGTAACGATGTTATTTAAGTTAGTTATTAATGTATAATATTATCACATTATCTTAACTATATACTTTTATCCTAACTCTCCCTTTCTTACTTGTTATCATAGATAAACATTATTATGGTTAATTTGGAAAAAAATTGAGAAAAAATTAAAAAATGATTATATATTTAGGAACAGAGGAAGTATTAATCACACATCAAAATAATAAAACACATATTCATTTATCATAAGTATAAGAGTTTTTATGTTTATATAAGTTACTCAAAGTACTCGTATTTTTAAAAGGAAGGACAGCAAAATCGGATGAAAATTGAATGAGGGGATTCAGAAGGGCAAAAACGTAAATAGCTAGGGAGGGTGAAAAAAGGGACAAAGTGAAAGGAATGTGGGAGTGAGGTGCAGATAAGGATGAATTTAGATGAGCTGTGAACAAGTAAATGCCAGCTGCGCGTTACCACATCAAAGAGATGCCCTTTTGCATCTCGTGATCTTGTCCCTCCTTCCTCACTTAGTTTTTAGTTTTTACAGCCACTGACCAATAACCATTCATAATAAATTTTGTTTATTACTCCCTCCATTCCTAAATATAAGACCTAGATAGATACTTCATTTTGGTCCTAAATATAAGATCTAATTACATTTTTGGTCACTTCTTTTCCTAAATTACCCTTCTTCTTCTTAACAACTCTTTAACCACAATCTTCCTCTCACCAACACCTTTAAGGAATTAAACTAATTAAGGAGGGGTATTATTGGAAAGACATCTAAAATTAAGCCTTCCATATTCTCCCCAAAAAATGTTATCTAGGTCCTATATTTAGGACCGGAGGGAGTATTAAATGTAACATAGTACTCTCTCTCTCTGCTTGAAACATAATACCTTCTCTTTCTAAATATAAAATCATTTAACCTAATTTGATTATATTAAAGATGTTAGTTAAGTTAGTTATCATCACGTGATATTACTGATTTTCCTTAACCATATACATTTATTATCCTTCTCTATCTCTTGTTTGTTTATAATAATGTTGCAAATTAAAAGTCGGACTGAAGGCGAACTGGGCACGCATTCAGGTCATGGTTCAATGCGGTTTAATTGCTCAAATCGATGGTTTGACCGACAGTCAAATTAATAACAGTTGAGCTGAAATATGAAGCGGTCGACGGTTAAACCGATCCAACCGTCCCATCAAGTCCAGTTCTTACAATACTGGTTTATAATTAATAAATATTGTTAGAGTTAATTCGTGAAAAAGTTGGGAAAATCAGAAAATGATCTTATATTTAAGAATAAATTGAAATTTAAAAGTTTTTATATATTAAAGAATGTAAAGAGTATTACAATACTTATTATAAGGGTTCAACGGTCAAATTATACTTATTAAAAAATATCTAAAATGTTTTGTCATTTGTAATACCATATTTGTTAATTCTGCAGAGTTAGCTATCCAGTTTGGTGTCCTTAGACCCGATTCTATATTTGATTCTCTATTATTTTCAGGACCAAATGAATGTTCACTGTATGTAGCCCAGACTAAACACATTTGATCTCATGCAAACTATACCTCTTTTCATCTCTATACAATCCGGATCCCAAACAAAATCATTGTATGAAAATGTGAGTTTTTATAATAAGAATAAATAAATTTTTATTAAACAAAAAATATGACAATACTTACCATTCAAGATTCTCTCTCGTGAATCATTTTGTGCTAATCTTTTAGAATTCTCAAGATCAAAAAACTTAGGCACATAATTGCATTCCGTTATTGTTGTCAAGCTCATTTGCACCAGAATGATATTCAATGATATTCAAATCATGAATATCAAATAAACATTGACAGAGCTGCCTAGAAAAGGACAATAACAAAATAGATACTGAATTCGTTTTTATAAAACAATATTTGATACCAAATTCGCTTTTTTAAAACCAATTTGATACCGAATTCGCTTTTTAAAAACTAGTTTGATATTAAATTCGCTTTATACCAAATTCGTTTTTTTAAAGTCACTTTTCAAAAACCAATTTAATAAAAAAAAATCAAGCGAGCATGTTGATCGAAGACATAATAATTTACCACCGACCTTTTTAGTGCTAAAACTAAAATAAAAAAATTAGTTATAAATTTGTCAAAAATATATAAAAGTAATTTATAAGGGGAAAAAAATACAAAATCACATACATAGAACTAGGAAATGAACCAAATTATCATTATTAATCTTTTGAGGTATAGTATAATAATTTTTCTTACTCTTTAAATTTACATATTCTCTTTGCTTAATTTTATAATTCCAATTCTCTATTTTTTTTTAATTACTCTTTAAAATTTTAATTAAACTAATTTGGAGCCGCCCCGTTGTTAGGACTTTCCAGGTTCAAACGCATGACCTGGTGGATACGTAGCACCTTGCTCTCTCCTTTCAACTAACACGCCAAGCCCTCCTCGGGCTGGCCTGGTTAAACTTTTCACTTCTTGTATCATATGGAAAAACAAAACCAAGATACAAAATGCCATAGTTTGGTTCAAACTGTACCTAATATTGTGATTTGTTTACTCCAAAAATATCTACATGATTATTGAAATGATTTATTCAATGTCTATGGCGATTCTTAACACAAATGGCTGTGTGTTTTGCAATGTTAGGGGAGAAGAAAATATGCAAAGATATACATTTAGTTTGGCCCAAAGTGCACACCAAACACCGCAAACTTAGTTCGGCCACGAAATATATTTTTAAACCATGAATCTTGAATATAATCTTCTCACTTCATACATTAAGGATTAATTACTGTAGATTTTTTAATTTATAACATACTTAGAACGATGTGTGAAAAAATTGGAAGGAAAACAAAAAATGAACATAACCATTTTACTCACACTGCTAGCAGCCATAACACCCGATGTGGCTGGAGTTCTATGTAATTCTACATATGCAAAGGCTTTATTTATTGAATGCTTAGAGCAAACAGAGCGTGCCGTTAACATTGAAATTGAAGGTGATGGTGAGATCAATGTGGGAAATGATGGATGATATGCATTTCGACATGCTTATTGCCGTTAAGGGAGAACAAAAATGGTCTAATTTATAATGGAAAACTGGAAACTGGTCTAATTTATACTCCATTTGATCCATTTTAAGATCTATTAGTAGATATTTTCATAAAAGGAATATCAAATGACCATTTTCATAATCTAGTGTCTAAGATGAGATGGGATGATATCCACTTTCCAACATGAAAGAGAATATTAATAATATAAATATTATCAGTAGTTTCTAAATTATAATATTACGTTGTAGTTTGTTCAAAAAACAATATAGATTTCTAGAATGTGAGTAGCTAGTTGACAGCAGTTAGTAAGTAGAATTTATTGTTCATTCATGAGACTCCTTGTATAAATAACCCTCATACTCATACTTGTAATAAGATCATAAAAAACATTATCAAACTTAATATTTCACTACAAAAGACATGGGACTTTCCGGCGTACAGAATTCGCTACATTCTGGCGTTTGTGCCCGCCGGAATGACACTACAGCGTTTGTAGCAAACGCAGGTAAATCAAGCGACGGAACGCGCCTCGCCTGCGGTCCTAAAAACGCGCCTCGACATCAAAATTTTGACACACTTTGTGTGCAATGGAATCCTATATGATTCAACATTACCTTTTTCTGCAAGTTGATGTTCAAACTTCTAATATACATTTGATTTTCACAATAAAGAAACATCTATAACATGATTCTGCATTTTCAAACTAAATAAATTAATAGAAATTGTGAATACATTATTTTCTTGCCCACATATATGCATGAACTTACTATACAGCTAATAATAACTGAAATACCTTACAACAATTGTTATCATATGCATATTTTTCCAGAAATGATAAAGAGACTGATGGCATGAGAATACAACAGTTAATGAGTCTAAGCATGAGCTTACTCAGCCTCGTCGTCAATGAAGACTCTTGCATTGTGCATTGATTTCTTTCTACCTGAAATGTAGAAAAACAGAAACAAAAACAGATTAAGTTCATTTGTTACTATACATAAAGTTCAATTATACTATTTGTTGCTATCATTTAAACTATTTTAATCAAAATGTAAAGTTAACAAATATAGAAAATTTCATTTCCTTTTTCTAGGTAAAATTCAAAACATTGATATAGAAAGATGGACGCTAAAACATGAAGAAAAAGTACCTTGGCCACGTTTAATTTGTGGAGAATCAGGGACCGATGAGATTTTGTCGAGATTTTCTGTTGCAACATGATCCTTTATGAGTTTCTCTTTCCTATGACACCTTCCCTCATCAGCGTTACGCAACCTTTTAATTGCATCAAAGGATGTTTGCCTTCCTCCACTGTTGGGGAGCAAAAGACATGCCTCTTCTAATTACATGACTCTTCCGCTCAAATAAAAGGGTCTGAGTTTCATTGTTAGAAGGATCAATAGGTACGTTATTTACATCTGCTACATCATCCTTCTTTATGCAACTTCGGCTAGGCGATCCATGTTCTCCCACCATATTATCTGGTGCAGTAAGATCAACAAAATCTTCAGTTTGAATCACTGAAATGAGAGGAATCTAGCTTCATGCAATTTAGTTTTTGTATGAAATGCCTCAAGAGGTATCTTTCTAAATATTTTGATTTTTGTATGAAATAATTAAAGTATAAAGACATTGAGAATAAATTAGTTTTTTTTTCTCATGAAAGGCAAATAAACTGACCCGAGTCAATATATCTTGAGGAATTTATGCGTAATATAAACATATGAATATAGGAATGTCATTGAGAGATGTTTAGACATCTTAAATCATTGTTGGCATATAAATTCTGTTTTCTGCATTAGATGAGTATTAAAAGTAGGGTTTTCCCTCCATTTATGATTTCTCACGCTTGTTTTATCTTAATGTGTATCAAAAGTTGCAAAAGAGCAACAAGATTTGTTTTCCAGTTCTAGTTTATACAATAATGTCCAGTTTTTGAACGCAGTAAAATATAGAATCGTATTTTCATCTTAAATATTGGACCTATCAAAGTAGCTTTTCAAATTCATGGTATTAGCCCAAAGTTATGATTTCATAAGTTATAGTAAACTATATTTGATTTATAAGAAATCTAATAGGAGTAATAAATACACACTGTTTAGGTAACTCATTTAACTTCCTTAATTTCTCAAAAAAAAAGTCAACTTGATCTTATATTAGGGAGTGATGAAATAATATTTATGGTATGCTATGGACTCTAACTCTTGTTTTGCAGGCTAAGCTTGATTCTGCGAAAATGGTGAAGATTTGTGTATGGGAAGACATAGCAATGGTGTTTCCTTTCAAATTCTCTTAAATCCAGAATTTTTGTCTGAGGGAATTGCTATTAATGACCTTCTGAATCCTGATAGGGTGCTTATTGGAGGGAGACAAACTTCTGAAGGGAAAAAGGCTGTTCAGACACTAAAGGATGTTTATGCTCAGTGGGTTCCTGAAGATAATAAAATCATAACAACAAATTTGTTGTCATCTGAGTTATCTGAGTTAGCTGATAATGCAATTTTGGCACAGAGAATTTCATCCATAAATGCTATGTCTGCTCTTTGTGAGGCAACTGGAGCTGAGGTTTCAGAGATGTCACATGCTTTGAGCAAGAACAGTAAATAGGGCCAAAGTTTTTGAATGCTAGTATTGGTTTTGATAGGTCTTGCCTTCAGAAGGACATACTTAATCTGGTGTATATTTGCTGAGAGCAATGGCAGACTATTAGAAGCAAGTGATTCAGATGAATGATTACCAAAAGGATAGGTTTGTGAAAAGGGTTGTTTCCTCCGTGTTCAACACTATCTCTGGTAAGAAAATTGCAGCTCTGGGTTTTGGCAATTTTGATCAAAGGGTAAGTAAAGATCAGATTATGAGGGATTTGGCAATGGATAGTGTTGAGTGGGACCATCCAATTCACCTCCAGAGGCATAGAGTGATTAGTCCAAGTACTATGCAACAGGTTAGGATTGTTAAGGATGCTTATGAGGCAATGGAGGATGCTCATGGGATCTGTGTTCTTACACAATTGGCAAGCCATTAGACCCCTGGCCATGAATGGTGGATTGAATTTTTTGAAGGGGCAAATTTTGAGGCCAAGTTGAGGAATGAAGACGGAGATTTCACCCCTTGTGACGTCTCATTTTTTTTAGTATCTATATGTAATGATTTATTGTCACTATTTACTGCCCAGAAGTAAGCTATTTCATTTTTTAAAAATATATTTCTACTATCCAATACTGGTGTGTTATAGAGCTTAGTTATAATATCACCAACTTGAGTTAAATGTAGGAGGGGGTGCCCCTGAATAAGTATTTGAATTGAGCTTTTAGATATTTTAATTCAATCTGCACGCATATTCCCTTATTTTGTTTGACCACCTGGCCTTTCTTGGTTAATCAGAAGAATATGATTTCCTTCCAATGTATTTGTAAAATTACATTCTAATGAGGTATAAAGCTATAATACTGATTTTATGTCGTTAAAATGACATTTTCACTTCTCATTACAAATGAAAGGTTGGATTAATAAAATTTTGGGTGGAAAACAGTCCAATTTTAATGAATAAAGAGAAACACATGCAAGGTCTAACTAAGCTCACATTAATACGTTATCACATTGTGCATCCTTAATATATGAGCTGTAAAGCTATAATACTGGTCATTGTGAACTTTTCTCGACCACTCCGTTTTGCTGAGGGGTTCTAGGAGCTGAGAAGTTGTGTTCAATACCATTCTGCTCACATAGCTCAGAGAAGCTATGGTTCTCAAACTCTCCTCCATGGTCTGTCCTTATGGCTGTGATTTTGAGATCTCTCTCATTCTGCACTTTCTTAGCCAGGACAACAAAAGCATCAAAAGCATCTTGCTTAGAGGCAAGAAACATAGTCCAAGTGAACCTTGAATAGTCATCCACCACCACTAGAGCATACAGGTTTCCACCCAAGCTCTTCACTCTCGCTGGCCCAACCAAATCCATATGGATTAGTTCCAAGGGCCTGCTGGTGGAGACTCTCTTCTTGGTTTTAAACGAGGACTTTGTTTGCTTCCCTCGTTGGCAGGATTCACAAATAAAATCATGCTTTACCTTAAAGGATGGAATACCTATAGCTAGCTCCTTTTTAATTAGCATGTCAAGTTGAGTAAAATTAACATGAGCTAACCTCTTATGCCAAAGCCAACTGTTCTCATCACTAGATATTAAACATTTTTCTTCCAGTTGTTGACACAAGTCTAGAGTATATAGGTTTCCATTTCTATTTGCCTTAAGTTTGCATTTTAAGTTAGCCTTATCTAAGTTCAGATCCTGCTTATCAACTATTATGCACTCATGTGAATCAAAGATTACCCAATTTCCTTTGTCAGTGCTCTGGCTCACGCTCAGCTGGTTGTGACAGAGACCGTCGACCAGATAGACGTCCTTCACTGGTCCAACTTCTCCAACTCCAGTGATCTTTCCACTTTGATTTCCTCCAAAGGTAACTGTGGCTCCGTCTTTGATCACCAGAGATTTGAACTTGTCTCTGTCTCCAGTCATATGTCTCGAGCATCCGTTGTCAATATACCATTTCCTATTCTTGGATGCTTTGAGACACACCTGAAAGAATCAAGTAAGCTTAGGTACCCAACCTTTCTTGGGTCCTCTGTCATTAGTTTTCAGTGCCCTTGGTCTAGTGTTAGCCTTGACCTTGGGCTTATGATCATTCTGTGCCTCTGGCCTAGTGCTGGCTCTAGGCTCTTGGGTTTTCCCTGTGGATTGTTTCCAGGCTCGGGATCCCTGTCCTCCCTTAGTTTCTTTTCCTAGGGGAGGATCCTTTGTAGCCTTGGTTCCTTTAGGGACCCATTTGTAAGAGCTACTTGCTCCATGCTTCTTGGCATTACAGGTGGACGTGGAGTGTCCTTTCCTGTTGCAATAATTACAGAAGCTAAAAGGTGTGGAGCTGTGACTAGTGGCTTTATGAAAAATTTTAAGTAGGGCTTCACTTTTGGTTCCACCCACTTTTTCCCTCTAGGTGTGTATCCTAAGTCAGTCTTGTCCCTATATGCCCTTTGATTCATTAAAATGATATTTAGCATTTCAGATCCATTTGTGAACTTCTGCAGGGCATTTTGCAGTTTATCTCTTTCAGCTGAGATTTTGCTGCAACTAGGGCAGCTCTCAAGTGTTGGGGCATTGGGTTTTGCTTGGGGAGAACCCTTGCCATCCACTACCAGAAGCTTTCTGGCTTCCGCTAGCTCTTCACTCAGTGAGTCCACCTTGGACTCAAGTGATTCCTTTTTAATTTTCAACACTTTATAGGCTTTACATAATCGAGAGAATTCTTCATGAACCTCATTGTAAGCCTCTTGTAATTCAGAGAAAGTTACCTCATTGTCCTCCGGGGTGAGATCAAAATCTGAGGATGCTCCCTCATCATCTTCTCTGGCCACCAGGCAAAGGTTGGCAACTTCTTCCTCACCACTAGCTTCATCGTCTGAGCTATTCACCCAGATGGAGGACACGAAGGCTTTTCTTTTGTCTTTCCCCTTTGATCTTTGCAAGCTTGGACACTCAGCCTTGAAGTGGCCAGGCTTTTTACATTCAAAGCACACCGGGGCCTTTTCCTTCTTGTATCCCTTTCTCTGACTGGAGTCACCTTTCTGAAAGTCTCCTTTCTTCTTGAAGAACTTTCTGAACTTTCTCACCATCATGGCCATCTCCTCATCGTCCAGTTCCTCCTCATCATCCTCATCATCATCATCATCAATCTCCTTGTTGGGAGCAACAAGGGCAAGATTCTTGGCTTTTGATGAGGCTTGAGGAGCTCTCTGAGCCAGCAATGTTGGTTCGTATTCAGCCAGAGAACCAAAGAGTGCAGTGATGGAGCTGGTTGACTCTCCTTGGACTTCCTGCAAGATGGTTACTTTGGTGATTCAATCACCTTTCAAGATTTTTAGAATCTTGCTGACTTGCTCTCTTTCAAGAATGTCCTTGCCCAGGGAGGCCAAGTTATTGATAAGGTGAGTGAACCTGAGCTCCAGCTCTCTGATTGGCTCAGTTGGACTAAGCATGGCGAATTTGTGAAACTCTTCCACCAACATCTCAACTCGTCTTGCTTTCACTCCCCTGGTTCCAGAGTGAGCAGCCTCAAGAGCCTCCCACATATCCTTAGCATTTTTGTGGTGGCTGATCCTATGAAACTCCTTAGGGCTGAGAGCACACTGAATGTAGTGCATGGCCCTAAAGTTTAGTTGGACTAAAGCATAGTCCTCATTGGTGTACCTGGATCGCTGCTTCGCAAAACCATCCTCATCTAGGGGAGTGTGATCCCCACGTTCAATTACATCCCAGAGTCTAATGTCACTTGACTTGATGTAAGTCTCCATTCGAAATTTCCAGAATGGATAGTTATATCCATCAAAGCCTGGGGGCTTGTTGGGTTGAATAGAGACATCTGGTAGAGAGTAATCTGTATCCATTACTGGATCTTTACTTTCTGGATTCGTTGGAATCGAGTGAGAAAGACCCGCTCTGATACCAAATGAAAGTAATGGATGCACAAGAGGGGGGGTGAATTGTGCTCAAATTAAAATCGACACAAGAGTTTATACTGGTTCGGTCTTCCTGACCTACGTCCAGTTCTCAACCACCCAGGCTGAGTTCCACTATCCCCAGGTTTTACAACGGGCGCACCTGGAACCTTTACAACCGCAAGTTTTGAACGGGATCACTTGCAACCTTACAACCACAAGTTTTACTCAGGTTCACTTGCAACCTTTCTAACTAGCTCCCCCTTACAACCAGCAAGGGTTCAACCTTTACTAATAAAGAATTTTCTAACTAAGTTCTCTTTAAAGAATAGATAGTGTTACACACTTAAGTACAATGAATGCTCTTAATACAAGAAGAGACTTAACTACAAAGAGTACAAGATATGTAGATGAAAAGATCACTCAATGAGTTAAATGCTCTTTCTCTTTTCTGGGCAGCTTTGAATGCTTGAAGCTTTTCTCGATTTCTCTCTCTAGCTTTCTTCAAGATTGTCAAAGATAATAGATAGCTTCATAAATGAAGGTGAGCTCCTTTATATAGTCTTCAAACATTCTCACTCTTGGTAGGTGGGATAGCCTTTTGAATGAGGCCGTTTATCCCATGATACCGTTTGCCCAATTAATGCTTCATCAATGCTTAGCAGGGTTGACTTGCTTTATCTCTGAAAAGTAGTCCTGACAACTCTGCTCTGACAAAAGCATTCTGACACTGCACTTCTGAACGTTCTGACATTCTGATTGCTTGCGGAAGCAGATTCACATCCGGAAGCAACTCTACTTAATGTGCTGCATTTTGAACGTTAGTCTAACAACATAAGCACATAGTCACATGCAGTGGGAGTTTACTTAGTCTAAGATGTCTTCCTTGTATCCGGAAGCACTTCTACATCCGGAAGCACTACTACTGGATGAAGGGTTATATTCACATTTATTCACTCTCGCTCAGTGTCCTTCAATCCAACAGCCAGCGCTAGTCACTAAGCAATCAGAAGCAATTCTTCTAGACGTGGCTCATGTTCACTGGCACTTAGTGTTACCTATTCCAACAGCCAGCGCTAGTCACTAAGCTATCAGAAGCAATTCTACTAGACGTGGCTTCTGTTCACTGACGCTTAGTGTCATCTATACCAACAGCCAGCGCTAGTCTAAATATAACAGGAAGCAAATTCACTTCCGGTTGAATCCTGGCTTAGTCTTAAGGTTTTGTATATCTAGTGCTTCTGGACTAAGTTATTTCCTTAGTGAATTACTTGCTGTCGCTGGGGGATGAGTCATTCATCCGCGAGCGCTAGTCCTAGTCTATCCGGAAGTAAATCCACATCCGGTTGCACTCTTACTTGGGATTCTATGTTAACCTATTGCTTTCTAAGTACTTGATTCATTCTTTCATATTTTAGTCTTCATCAAAACTTAAGATTCTAACATCAATTATATTCAAATCATCAACATATACAGCGATTATGACAAACTATGTCTACATTCCTCAACTGATCTAGGTTCAAGATCATCACTTTGATCAATTATCTCCACAACAACATTATATGAAAATGCGTTGTCGACAACTATATTTTCTCGGTTCAATATTTTTCCCATTTTGACATAATTTATCGAGATCTCTTCATAATTTTCAGGTACCTGGACCTCTTCTGGGGTCTTTTGATTAATTATGTCTTTGGTTTCACCTAGAACATCAGCCTCCTCAACTTGACCATCTTGATCATTTGCTCCTTTTTACTTTCTAGGAATTTTATCTTTACCGATTGGTCTACCACGCTTCAGGCGTGGCTTAGATTCATTTGCAACTTTTGGTTGTCCTTCAGGGACATGAATTCTAATAGGAGCATTTTTAGCTGGGATATGAGATTTAGTAATTCTTTTTAGGTCAGTAAATGCATCTGGCAATTGATTAGCAATATTTTGCAAATGAATTATTTTCTGAACTTCAAGTTCACATTGCTGTGTACGAGGATCCAAATGAGATAATGATAATGTTTTCCATGTAATCTCTTTTTCCAGCTGTTTTTCATTTCCCCCCAATGTTGGAAAAATTGATTCATCAAAATGGCAATCATCAAAATGTGCCGTAAATAAATCTCCAGTCAATGGTTCTAAATACTTTATTATAGAAGGAGATTCATATCCAACATATATTCCCATCCTTCTTTGAGGTCCCATTTTTGTTCTTTGTGGTGGAGCAATTGGCACAAATACTGCACATCCAAAAATTCTAAGATGAGAAATATTTGGCTCCTGACCAAAAGCCAATTGAAGTGGGGAAAATTTATGATAACTCGTTGGTCCGATGCGTATAATTGCTGCTGCATGTAATATTGCATGTCCCCAAGCAGAAATGAGAAGTTTTGTTCTCAAAAGCATTGGTCTGGCTATCAATTGGAGGCGTTTAATAAATGATTCTGCAAGACCATTTTGAGTGTGGACATGAGCAACCGATTTTTCTATAGTTATTCCTGTTGCCATGCAATAATCATTGAAATTTTGTGATGAAAACTCACTCGCATTATCAAGACGAATTGTCTTAATTGCATGATCTGAAAATTGTGCTCTTAACCGAATTATTTGAGCAAGTAATCTAGCAAACGCTAAATTACGTGTTGATAATAAACACACATGTGACCATCTTGTAGATGCATCTATTAAAACCATAAAATATCTGAATGGTCCACATGGTGGATGAATAGGTCCACATATGTCCCCTTGAATACGTTCCAGAAATTTTAGGGACTCAATTCCAACATTTGTCAAAGAAGGTCTTGTTATGAGCTTACCTTGAGAACAAGCAGCACAAGAAAGATCTTTAAATTGAAAAATCTTCTCATTCTTCAATGGATGCCCATGTGCATTTTCAATAATTCTTCGCATCATAGTTGATCCGGGATGGCCCAACCGGTCATGCCAAACAATAAATTTCGTTTTATCAGCAAGCTTCTGGCTTACTATAGCATTTGACTCAATTGATTTAATACTTGTATAGTATAAACCAGAAGATAATGTGAGCAATTTTTCTAGGACACATTTCTCTCCATCTCTATCTCTAACATTTGTAATATGTAGATATTCAATACTTTTCTCATTAATAGTCTCAACGTGATATCCATTTTGGCGGATATCTTTAAAACTCAATAAATTTCTTTGAGACTTGGGAGAATATAATGCATCATTAATAAAAAATGTTATCCCTTTGGGTAATATTATAATTGCTCTTCCGGAGCTTTCAATTATTCTTGTATTACCCGCTATAGTGTTGACACTTGCTCTTCCTTTTCTTATATAAGTGTTGATACACAAATATATGAAATCAAAGATTAACAACTTTATTCAAAGTGAGTGGATGACCACGATAACAATACAAGAGATTAGTCGCCTAGCCTTTAGTCGACTAGCGAAAAGGTGAAATTGAAAGTAGAAGATTCAGATAATATTCGATGCCCCATTTACATGGATTGTGTTTCTATATATAGGCTACAAATTTCCTTCCCGTTGGAATAATCAATTCCCTTACTTATGGGTATTTCCGTTTTGATTCCAATTAATATGGAGGTTACAGTGGATTAATGGACGGTTACAAAATATCTTTGACCAACAATAAAGACTTTGTCGATCTTCTGGCACTTTGGGCTCCTTCAGACTTATCTCTTCTTTGGGCTTAATGGGCCTCCTTCACTGAACTGAATTATGCCGCAACACTAAGTCCCCCACTTCTCGATGGCGTTGCAAATAGTCATTGGGAAGTAGCGGTTTGAACATTTAATGGTTGAGATTAATCTGACGCTTTGCTTGCTCACGTCCGACGGCTTAGATTCATTTCTCCTGAAATTGGCGCTATTTTCGCAAAACTGGCGCTCTTCCTTTTTATATTTGAAGCTCTTCTTACTTGGTTTCTCGCTTCAACTTCCATCGCCCTAGATCATCCTTCTCTCGAGCGCTACCCTTGTTTCCTTTCCAGGTATCTTCTTCTTCTTACTTTTACCTAGAACATGTCTGGTTCTGATTCTAATCCATCGCATGTGAGTTATTCAAGTGATGATTCACCAAACCTGTCTGATTCTGGGTCGAGTGAAACTCTAAAAAACATTAGTAATCAAAATGTACCCTCTGAGGGTACGAGTTCTAAATCGCCACCTCTTAGGTCGCTTGTTAGGGTGATACCTGAGGAAATGGTTAATACTGAAACCAAAAGATCTTCTTTGGTAACTGATTTAAAGCCTGTTAAATTGAAAGCGATTGAATCTAAGAAACTGGAAGAAAAAAGTTTGTATTTTTTCAACCCCCTAGTACCTTTTAGGGTTCCCAAAGATCATGAAAGGCTTGACTCTTTTTCTAAGAATACTATCGCCTTAAGTGTAGAAGCTTTTCGCTATGCCAGTTGCTTTCCTGTCCCCCTTATTATTGAACAACTTTGTATGCATTTTGATCTATCCCCTTCCCAGCTTATGCCCCATGTTTGGAGAGTGGCTCTAGTAGCCGACATTCTAGGACGTCATTTAGGTTTTCCCCTTGATCTCCTAGATGTTTTGACCTCTTATTCTATTAGTGAAGTTAAGGGTCCTTCAGGAGAGGTTAGGGTAGGGATCTATACTTTAATCCGTAATCGCAAAGGACTTGAGACATGGACCTCTGACAAGGGCCCTAACGACCGACAATGGGATGAGAGATTTTTAATTATTCCAATTGCTAGCCTAGAGCCTCCTGGCGTCAAACTCAGGAAGGAGTGGCGTCGTCTAAGTAAGACGACTAACCTTATTCCCTATTTGTAAACTATTCTTTGACACTCATTCTTACTTCATTCTCATTTATAGGTGACAAGCAGCTTACTCTCATCCTATTGAAAAGACCTCCACTGACAAGATCAAGAAGATCCTCGCTCTTCCAAAAGAGTCTAGGCGTTTTTCATCCATCATCTCAGGTAAATTTTAACCTTAAAAATAATTTTTGGAAATGATAATTGTGCAAAAGTAATGACAATTTTACCATACTCTTTGTAGGAAAAATGCCTCCCAAGTTGACTGCTGCTGAACGAGCTCAATTTAGGGCTGAAGCAAAGAATGCTGCCGCTTCTGAAATCAGGAGCAAGAAGAGAAACTCTATGAATGCCGCCACTGTTACTCCTCCTGCTGTTATTATTCCTCCTCCTCTTCCTCAGAACGAGAGCCTCAGTCCTGCTAAGGTTAAAGGCAAAGAAACAGCCATTGTCGTAGCTGATCCCCCTGCCACCAGAAGTAAGAGGCCTAGAGGGGCTGTCCTCCCTGGGATTGTCATCCAAGAACCTTCGGTTCATTCTGTTCCCCCTTCTCCTAAGAAACTCAAAGCCGCCTCTGACTGGAGCTTACAAAGTGCTTCTCAAGACTTAATCTCCCCTGAAGAGATGAAGGGCGTATATCTTTCTCTTCCTGCTGAGGCTTCTGCATTTCATAGAAAGCCTTGGGCGATGACCCTGGACATTCTGCAAAGACTTCCAACCCCTACTGATAGGGCAACTTTTCAGTCTCTAGAGGTGACAGAGAACATTGATAATACGATGAGGAACCTTTTCCTGGTAATCCACATAACTCACACTTTTTCATTTGGTTAATATTTGCAAATATCATATTATTACTTACACACTTTGTGGGCCTATTCAGGCTCTAGAGTTCATGTCTTTGCACAGAGAACAAGTTAAGAATTTGATCACCCAGACCATCTAACCCAATTTAAAGCAGAAAAGGAAGAAAAGATTGCTAAAATGGAGAAGAATTTAGAAGACCTTCAGGCTCAAATTGAAAAGGAGAAGCAATTGCTTGCTAAAGAAAAATCTGCCTCTATCCAGAAAACTGAGTTGATCAACAACCTACGCCGAGGTGTCGAAGAAGGGCGACAAAAAAGTAGCTGAGCTGAAGAAGATCAACACCGACTTGGGCAAGGATATTTCCAACAAATCACAAGAAATCATGCAGCTGTTAGTGGAAAACAAGGCCCTTAAGGATAGAAAGAAATACCTAGAAGAGGCCATTGCTGAGGTTGAGATGAGGACTCAAATAGAGTTGATGCTGGAGTACAAGGAGGGTAAACATATCAACTGGGATCCCGAAGCCGTAATTAATGAATACTATGCAACATTCCCAGATCCTCCTGTTTCCTCTCCAGACAATGAACCTCGCAGTCCCCCAGACCAAGATGGAGGAGGCAATGTTGATGCTCCAACTGCTTAGTCTGCACTTTAGCTTGAATTTGCTTTAAATTTCATGTCGCTTTTACTTGCTTTCCCTGGATTTCATTACCTGAATATTGTTACATACATATTTATGTTAGTTTTTATTTGCATTTGCAATTTTATAACTGTCATGAATCTTTGCATAACAAGTTATCTTACCCGCTTTTGAGTTTAACGACTAGCATGCTTAGATGCTTGGTTGCCAACTCTCGTTTGGGAAAAAAGCATTACTCTCTTTTGAATCAATCGACTAGTTCAAATGCTTGGTCGACTATCCTGTTTTGAGTAAGCATGGTCGACTATATTACTTGAATCTTGTCGACTTAAGCTATTTCTAACGACTAGTCATTTAGCTTGGTTTTTGAATTTTTGTCGCCTAATGTCTGGGGTAGTCTCCTTGCAACCTGCAGTAATCACAAACAAACTTTTTTGTTTTGACTATGGATCAGAATTTCGAGTGCTGCAGGTTAACATCATGATAACATGATCCTGCTAGCACATTATTTTCCAAAGTTCTTGACGATTTTGTTAATATCAAGCAATCTGCATTTAACATCAAATTCATGGTTAAAAATAATATTTTTTCAAATGTATGGCATTCCAACTTCTTAAAAGTTCTTTACCATTTTTATCGGCTAATCTATATGCTCCAGGTCCTGTAACTTTAACTACCTTATAAGGTCCTTCAAATGTTTGACTTAACTTACCATCTCTACTTTCTTCAGTATTCTAAAACACCTTCCTAAGAACCCAATCACCTCCTTTAAACTGCCTTTCTCGAATATGTTTATTCCAAAACTTAGTCGCTCTATTTTGATAAGCTGCTATCCTAATCAATGCTTGTTCTCTTCTCTCTTCTAATAAATCTAAATTTAATTGTAATCCTTCATTATTAGTTTCTTCTCGTGACCATTTATACCTTAATGAAGGCACCCCTGCTTCTACAGGGATCATCGCCTCCGTCCCATACACCAATGAAAATGGTGTTTCTCCGGTCGACTTTCTTGATGTTGTCCTATAAGCCCATAAAACAGCTGGCAATTCTTCGGCCCATCGGCCTTTAGCCTTATCTAATCTTTTCTTCAGTGAATTCACTATGGTTTTATTACTTGACTCAGCTTGTCCATTAGATTGAGGATTTCTAGGTGTTGAAAACTTCAAGTGAATATGCCATTTTTGACAAAACTTCCTAAATCCTTTCCCAATAAATTGTGACCCATTATCGCATATTATATCTTTTGGTAGACCAAACCTACAAATTATATTTTTCCACACAAAATTAATTACCTCTACTTCTCTAATTTGAGCAAATGTCGCTGCTTCTATCCACTTGGTAAAGTAATCGGTGACTACTAGTAAGAACACAACGTTCCCAGGGGCTGCTGGAAATTTACCGACTATATCCATCCCTCATCTCATGAACGGCCATATTGGCGCAATGATATGTAGTTTTTCAGGTGGTAACCTATCTACATTGGAATATTTCTGACAACTATCACATTTCTTAACTAACGCAATCGCGTCGCTCTGCAATGTGGGCCAAAAATAACCGGCTAGACGCACTTTCCTCATAAGGCTCCTACTACCACTATGATCCCCACAATCTCCTTCATGAATTTCCCTAAGGATATAATTTGATTCTGAGGAGGACACACATTTTAATAATGGACCTCCTGCATACGATCTTTTATATAACTCATCCCCTAATACGGTAAATCTAGCTGCCCTAATAATTATCCTATGCGCTTCGTTCCTATTGCTTGGTAATTGACCATCTTTTAAATAGGCGACTAAAGGTGTTCTCCAATCCCAAGTTTATTACTATTTACTAATTTCTCAGAACTTTCTAATGTTGAAGTTGTCAAAAAGTATAGGGGAATATGTTTATCTTGACTGACATCTAAAGTTGATCCTAAGTTTGCTAAAGCATCAGCTTGTTGATTGTCTTCTCGACTAATCTGTTTTATTTCAAAATTCTCAAATTTGTCTACTAGACTCTCTACGATACTTAAATACTTTTTCATTCTATCATCCTTCGTTTGATAACTTTTTTCTACTTGCTTTGAAACTAATTGTGAATCACTACAAACTATTAAGGATGCTATTCCTAAGCTTAGAGCTAATTTCAAACCAGCAATCAAAGCCTCATATTCTACCTCATTATTAGTTGCTTTAAATCCACATTTTATAGCTTGCTCTACCTTGTCTCCATGTACATTTTGCAAAACGATTCCTACCCCTGTTCCTTTAGAATGGGTGGAACCATCGACATGCAACTCCCATGGAGCTTGTCTAGTACCTTGTCGATTATCGCCTAACATACTTTTATTTATTTCTTGCTGCAGATTAGGGCTAAACTCAGCTACAAAATCAGCTAACGCTTGAGATTTGATTGCCGTTCTAGGCATATAAGAAATATCGAATTCACTAAGTTCTATTGCCCATTTTACTAGTCGACCAGATAAATCGGGTTTATGCAAAACATTCCTTAAAGGATAATTAGTTACTACCACTATGGGATGACATTGAAAATAGGGCCTCAACTTCTTAGAAGCTGATACCAAAGCTAAAGCTAATTTCTCCATTAAAGAATACCTGGTCTCCGTGTCAAGTAACGCCTTACTCACGTAGTAGACTGGATTTTGTTTCTTTCCAATCTCTTTTATCAACACCGCACTTACTGCACTTTCTGCCACAGATAAGTATAAATACAACACTTCTCCTGCTTCAGGTTTCATCAACAAAGGTGGACTACTTAAATAACTTTTTAAATCTTGCAGAGCTCCTTCTGCCTTATCATTCCATTGGAAATCTTTGCACTTTCTCAAAGCTTCAAAAAATGGTTGACACTTCTCAGATGACCTGGAAATAAAACGAGTCAAAGCAGCTAGACGCCCTGTTAGTTTCTGAACATCCTTAACATTTTGAGGAGAAGGAATTTCCATTACTGCTTTAATTTGTGCTGGATTAGCTTCAATCCCCCTTTTTGAAACAAAATACCCTAAAAACTTTCCTGACTTTACCATAAAAGAACATTTTTCAGGATTCAATTTCATATTATACTCTCTTAGCAAATCAAAAGCTTATTTCAAATGACTAACATGATCTACTGCTTTTAAAGATTTAACTAACATGTCGTCTATATAGACTTCCATAGTTTTTCCTAGATGTTGATAAAACATTTTGTTCACTAACCGTTGATAAGTTGCTCCTGCATTTTTTAAGCCAAATGGCATGACTTTATAACAATAAGTGCCTCTCTCTGTTATGAAAGATGTTTTCTCTTGATCATCACTATGCATTAAAATTTGATTATACCCAGAAAAAGCATTCATAAAACTTAACAATTCATGACCTGAAGTAGCGTCAACTAATGTATCTATATGAGGCAATGAAAAAGAATCTTTTGGACATGCTTTGTTTAAATCTGTAAAATCAATACACACTCTATGCTTACCATTCTTTTTAGGTACTACTACCACATTAGCTAACCAATCTGGATACTGTACCTCCCTTACTGAACCAATTTTCAATAACTTGTCAATTTCATCATTTATAATTTTATTTCTTTCAAGTGCGAATTTTCTTCTTTTTTGCCTAACTGGTTTAAACGATGAATCCACATTCAATTGATGAACTATTACCTCTGAGCTAATTCCTGTCATATCTTCATGAGACCAAGCAAAACAATCCAATTTGTTAGACAAAAATGCAATTAATTCTTCCCTAATTTCTTTACTCAAATCTGCTCCAATGGATAAAGTCCTCTCAGGTTTTTCAGGAATTAAAGAAATTTTCTCTAATTCGTCACCTAAGCCCCCCTTATCCGTTGGAGACAGATTCTGTAATTGCTATACGGGCTCAAGACTTTTTGAAATTCCTTTTAAAGCAGTTTGATAGCATTCTCTTGCAATTCTTTGTTCTCCTTTAATTTCCCTTACCCCCCAAGGAGTATGAAATTTGATAGATTGATGCAAAGTAGATGGTACAGACCTCATTTGATGAATCCATGGTCGACCTAACAACACATTATATGCTGAAGGGCAATCCATCACCTGAAATTTGATTAGTTGAGTGACAGCCACGGCCTAGGTGACTAAAGAAATTTCCCCTACCGTTCTATCTGGTGCTCCATTTCCAAAGACCAATATAGTAGGTGCTTGCACAATTTGAGATTCTAAATTTAATTCTTTAACTGTTTGTAAATAAATTATATTAACAGAACTACCTGCATCGATTAGAACTCGTTTGACATTGCAATTAGCTATCATTAAAGTTATTACGAGAGCGTCGTCATGATAAGAAAACATCTGAATTTCACTACTCTTAAAAGTTATCTATTCATTAATATTACTAGTCGACATTACGTCTAATAAAGATATAGTCGATGAATCATAATTAGACAAAGATCGAGCATGCCTTTTTGCTGCAGAATATGTACTTCCACTTACCTCGGACCCACCTATTATCATATGAATGGTACGAGCATTCTGTGGTGAATTCGATGAATGGACCGGCTTTTGTTGTGTACCCCCTGCATGAGATGTATTTTTATTACTTTTTATAATATCTTTCAACATACCTTTCTTCATCAATTCCACCACTTCTTTTCTCAGTTGAATACAATCTTCCGTCCTATGTCCATGATCGTCGTGAAAATGACACCATTTATCTGGATTACGCTTTTCTGGCTCACGCTTAAGCTTGTTGGGCCACCTAACAGAATCGCCTAGCTTCTGCAATGTGTTAACTAATTCTGCCGGGCTTACTGAAAAATTATGCTCACTTAATTTGGGCACGGGCGGCTTCTTGGAGTCATCCCCATGTGATCCTCCTCGATTACCTGTGGAATAAGGTTCAGATCTCCAATTCTTACCTCAAGATTGCTGGAATGGCCTATCGACGTAACCACCCTGCTGTGTATTTTTCTGTCGCTCAGCTAATTCTAATCTAAATTTTGCATCATCTTCCTCCCACCTTATCTGAGCCCAAGCATAAGCCTGTACTTCCACCCAAGTCTTAACTTGATGCATAGTGAGCTCTTTATAAAGCTGTGAACCTGGAAGCAAACATCTACGAAAAGCTTGTACAACTATGAATTCATCACAATTTGGAATACTTACCATTTCTTGAGTAAACCTGATTAATATTTCCCTAGTAGTTTCATTAGGTCTTTGTAAAATTCTATATAAATCATTAGATGTTTTGACCAAATTACGACTACTAGCAAATTGCTGCACAAACATTTCAGTTAGTTGACTAAATGAATTAATACTACCTGGCATGAGATTTGTCCACCATGACAGTGCTGGACCTATTAGGCTAATGCCAAAACCACGACACATCGCAGCTTGACGTTTTTCGGCGGGTATGACGGCAACCATCATAATTTGTCTATACTGTGCTATATGCTCATCAGGATCTGTTTTTCCACTATATTTTGGCAAAACAGGAAACACAAAACGTTCAGGTAAGTCAATTAAAGCAATTTGATCGACAAATGGGCTATCTGAATAATTTCCCAATCTGGCAGACTCAAATGGTTTTCTGATTCCTGGGATTTGCAACACCGTTCTTTCGAGAGTTTGTACTTTCTTCTTCAAAAACTCTGTCTCAGTGGCACGTGTGTCACCTGTATAAGTGGATGCTTTTGTGGATTCTTCTTCTTTAGATCCTGCATCATGACCAGAATTGTTATGCTCAGTATCTTTCTTACCTCCACCTTCAGAATCTTGAGGAATATCATCCTCGCGTTCTCCTTCATTCTCAGGATGCTTATCAGCGATGGCATTTATTTTTTGGTGTAACTCTTGATTTTCCTTTTGCAATCGTTCCAGAGTTTCAGTTTGGATGGCAATAGCTTCGCTTTGCTGTGTAACAAATTGCTCCTGCCGCGACATCCTTTCAGATTGTTCAGTCAACTTTGCTAGAATTTGAGAGAATTGATCACCATGACTGGGTTGTTCCATTGTAAGTAAATTGCCAAAAGGACGGTAGCTTGTATGGAAAGACTATCGTCCCCACGGTCGGCGCCAAATGTTGATACACAAATATATCAAATCAAAGATTAACAACTTTATTCAAAGTGAGTGGATGACCACGATAACAATACAAGAGATTAGTCGCCTAGCCTTTAGTCGACTAGCGAAAAGGTGAAATTGAAAGTAGAAGATTCAGATAATATTCGATGCCCCATTTACATGGATTGTGTTTCTATATATAGGCTACAAATTTCCTTCCCGTTGGAATAATCAATTCCCTTACTTATGGGTATTTCCGTTTTGATTCCAATTAATATGGAGGTTACAGTGGATTAATGGACGGTTACAAAATATCTTTGACCAACAATAAAGACTTTGTCGATCTTCTGACACTTTGGGCTCCTTCAGACTTATCTCTTCTTTGGGCTTAATGGGCCTCCTTCACTGAACTGAATTATGCCGCAACAATGAGAAAAATATTTTCTATCTTTAAGAATAGTGTTTGTTGTTGCACTATCTATGAGACATATGTCTTCATCCTTGTGTCCAATGGAAACATGAGAAACATCCATATTCTTCATAAAAGAAACGAAAGAAAAATAATTCATTAAAGCAAATTCAATACATGATAAGCATAATAAGCAATACTGCTTTTATTACATGAAAATGATAAGTGAGAAAATGACATCAAATAAAACATAAGTAAAAGCATGACTAAAACATTATTACTAGTTTTCCAATAAACCATGTCTAATCTTGATTCTCAAAGAAGTCAGCCAAATGTGTCATGGCATCAAATTCATTGACCTTGTCATTTTTGTGTGCCTCAACATCATCTTCTTGAAAAATCAAATTTGTTTCCACATTATTTGTTTCTACATTATTTGCAATCCTTTTCATGGAGGCTTGATAAAGTTTTGCTAGATGTTCTAATGTACAACAGGTACGTGACCAATGGCCCTTCATGCCACAACGAAAACATTGATTTTCAATAACTTTTGGAGGATCATTCTTATCCTTTCTCTGCCATTCATTATTTTTCTTCTTTTGGTGGACATTAGAATTAAAATTGTTATTTCCACCACCATGATTGTGATAATTTCCACGTCCTCTGCCACGGCCACCTCCGCGACCACGGCCTCGACCATTATCATGGTTATTATTGCGTACACTCACATTCACTTCAGGGAATGGAGCAGAACCGGTGGGACGAAGTTCATTATTTTTCATCAATAATTCATTATTTTGTTCAGCTACAAGAAGACATGAGATCAATTCTGAATATTTTTTAAAACCTTTCTCGCGATATTGCTGTTGCAAGAGCACATTTGAAGCATGAAAGGTGGAGAAAGTTTTCTCTAATAAGTCCTCATCAGTAATTTTTTCACCACATAATTTCAGCTAAGAACTTATTTTAAAAACTGCTGAATTATATTCACTTACAGTCTTAAAATCTTGTAGCCTAAGGCGAATCCACTCATAACGGGCTTTTGGTAAGATCACCGTTTTTTGATGTTCATATCTCTCTTTCAAATTATTCCACAGCTCTAATGGATCTTTCACCGTTAAGTATTCAGCTTTCAACCCTTCATGAAGATGGTGGCGAAGAAAAATCATAGTCTTGGCCTTATCTTGGTCACTCACTTCTTTACCAATTAAAATGGCATTTCCAAGACCATTGACATTTAAGTGAATTTCAGCATCTAGTACCCAGGATAGGTAATTTTTCCCGGTATTGTCAAGAGCAGTAAACTCGAGTTTGGTAAGATTTGCCATGGAATAAACTAAAACAATGACATAAATTAATTAAAATCATAATAACTAATCAATATAAAACACATTAATATAGACATGAGTATTCACAACACATTATATCATAAATTTAATAAAAAATAATAATAAATAAATGATATAATATAGATATAAATAGTATATATATGAATTACAGGCGGTAAACCGACCAATCGGATTCATATATATAATAATAATAATGAATAAATGGCATAATATAGATATAACTAATATATATGAATTACAGGCAGTGAACCGACCAATCGAATTCATATATATAATAATAATAAATAAATGACATAATATAGATATAACTAATATATATGAATTACAGGCAGTGAACCGACCAATCGAATTCATATATATAAATGCAAAACATTAAAATTAAATATGCTTAATGGGAATTTTCGTGAAAATTAAAGGGTGTATGAATTACAGGCGGTGAACCGACCATTCGAATTCATTGTGACAGCCTCTCTAACCTTCCGAAAGGGGTAAGGATATGATGCAAGGAAACAACTAAATAAATAAACATAAATAGTGTTATATATATAACATAATATATATATATATATATATATATATATATATAAGTATTACTATATATATTACTATATATAAATGGCATATATATATATATAACATAATAGATAAATAGATAAATGATATAATATATATAATAATAATAAATTACTTATATATATATAGTATATAAGTATTATAATATATAAGAGTATATATAAGAGTA
Source organism: Mimosa pudica (assembly GCA_029929735.1). NCBI lineage: Eukaryota > Viridiplantae > Streptophyta > Magnoliopsida > Fabales > Fabaceae > Mimosa > Mimosa pudica. Next base: position 3,863,683 of record JAKELP010000017.1, on the reverse strand, counting down.
AGAAAGTAGTATACCTAAATTAGTTAGAGCGTCGTGCTGATAACGTGTTGTAAAATAAGAAAATATAAAGAAGATGAAGAAGAAGTAGATGAAGAAAGAAGAGAGAAATATTCTCATAGCATTTCTTGGTCCCTTGAACCACTTGTGGTATGCCTCTATTTATAGGCTAATACCCAAGCAAGAGTTACAATATCATAAACATAGGAGTTAATCTACATTATGGCATAAGGTGTAACCTTTAGGAATAATGGTCATTGATGAAGAAAATGAATCCTAAAGATAAAAAGGTTATGAACATCCAAAGGTCACCACTTTTATAACAGTTAGATAGTTATGGTACTTTAGTAATATCATGTGATTTTAACTCAATCAATAACCTTAGTTTGGTTAAATTAATTAATTAGGGGAGTAATAGTTTTAAGGTTAAAAGTTTATTCTGGAAGTTTTTTTAGTGGAACATGGATAACATATATTATAGTCTCAAATTATATAGTGTTCTCTTAAAAAAAAAGAACTTATTATATAGTGTTAACAACTAAGTAGACTCAGTTCAAAAAAAAAAAAACAACTAAGTAGACTCCCACCGTTCCACAAACCAAGGAGGAAGGGTGCTCATACCAACAGCAGCCATCATCTAAAGTGTGAGATAGTTTCGCTGACTGATGAGTTAAACAGAGGTTCTTTCTATATTATCTAATCCAATCTTGCCATTCCATGTTAAGTAGGAACTTAGCGTCATGCACAAAAACCCTGAATGGATAATCAACATTACAACCTCTAATAAAGAAAATTATTATAGCTTCAATACAATCAGACATAACTACAGCAGCTCTAGAAGTTTTCGTCTAAGGGCTATTTGTTCTAATTTTTTTTTTTCGATTTTACTTTTGAAGTATTAAAAGAGTAATTTTACCCTTTACCATTAAATTAGTAATTATATTTGTAAACTTTTTATCCTTCAACTTGAATTTCAATGGTTAAGGGCAAATATGCTCCCTTTCAATATTTTTCATGACAAAATTGAATAAAAGGTACTTTTTAGGTAAAATAACTCATGTGCTAAAATATCTAGGCACAATAGACTCAATCCTATTTTTAATTATTTTTTACCAAAATAATATTTATATTGTATTTTGATTATTCTATAAATCTATAATTTTATTCATTAAGCGACTAAATATCATTTATACACATTGCTTAGAAAAGGGAAGAAATATCCTTTACCTGGATATAGTGTCAATCACCCAAGTGACTTTTTTATAAGGTTCAAAATGTCTCGGTCTCAGTCATTCTAGTCATGTCATGGACACATTTGGACTATAATTTTCTTGTATCAATGAGATATGAAACTAGTATCAAATAATCTAGTGTTAAATTGGAACCTAAAAGTTACCAGAATTTGGCTACGTCACTAGAAAATATTTGTTTGACCAAATGGTTGTTGAATGATTAATCATCTATCTAATATAACTAGTAATTGTGCGTATGGAATCTTTTCCATTGTGTTCACACTATAGCTTCACACAAAACCCATACAAAACCCATATTTAAGTGCCCATTTAATTGTCTTTTACAACATTTATTTGGCCCCAATCATACAAATGTTTAACCCCTTTTAAAATACATAATCGGTTACCCATAACCCTCCATGGCCATTAGCATAATATAAAAGCTAACTTCCTAATTTCCTTCCAGCTCCTTAAACATGATAAGATTCCATTCGACTCAATGTCTATGACTCAATGTCTATTGGCACCTAGGAAGAACACAATAATCAGAAAGGATACAAATAAGAAAAGTGGACGAAATTTTTATATTTCTATATTAAAATATAGAAGAAATATAGAAAATAGAATTCTATATCTATATCTATAATATTAGATATCTATAATATTAGAATAAACTATAGAAATATAGAATAGAATTAAGAATTAAGAATTTCATAATTAGATAGAATTTATTATAGATATATAAATAAAAAATAAAATCAAAAATATATAATATATATATATATAATATAATATAATATAATATAAAGTATAATATAAATAGAATTTTGAAAAATATAATAAATATAATTTAATTTAATTTCATTAATGGTACATATAATGATCTTTTAATGAGTTGTCTATGGCAATACGTTTTCCATTTTAAATTTAATTTAATACGTTTTCCGTTTTAAATTTAGAGTCTCTCTTATTTTCTTGATGTTTGATTTCATTCCCCACATGGTGCTTGATTTCAGTATCAAAATCAGATTCATTCGTTTCACTGCCATTTTAGGGTCACAAAATCATATTCTTTTCTATTTCGTCAGGAGGCTTTCCCTAGCCCTTAGACTGATCTTTGGGATGTATATGTACTTTTTATTTGTACCTAGAGTAGTTATGAGCTGATCTGAGGGTTAAGGTATGTTTGAACCAATTATTTGTATTTAACTTCATCTTTGTTTTTGATAAAAAAAACTTCATCTTTGTTTACTTAATCTTGAATCAATTTTCTACTTATTGATTGATTTATGAATTAGAGGATATATCCTTGGAAGAGAGATCTTATTTAGACTTAGGATTAAGTAATGTGGAATTGAATTTTATTTTTCTAATTTGCCAATAGAATAGAGTGAAATCAATTATTTATTGCCTCTTGAATAGTTTTGTTAGGAATAACAAATTTAAATTTAAGAGAAGGATGGTGATTGTTATATCCTTATCTTTACAAATAAATTAGGTTAACAATTCAATTTTAAATACAATTTTGCTATTTACATGCTCTAAATAAAAAAAGGGGATTGCACTACGTCATGTTTAATATTTTGCTTTTCTTTAAATTTATTTTTGATCAAACTTACCCTTGATGATGCGGATTATCTCCTTTCCTCCTTCACCTTTTCCTTCCTTTTACTTTTGACACACGAATAGATCAAAGATCTAATGGTCAAGATTTGATATTTTTATAAAAAAATTAATTATAATAACACTTGAAATCTTATCAATAAATTTGATGCGTGAAAATTTAAATGTTTCACAACTTTAATAAAAATAAAAAGGTTAAATTTATAATAGTAGTTATTTCTCTTTGAATAGTTCACACCAAATTTTGACAAATCAAATTATGAGATTTTTAAATATTTTCTCTATTATTATTAAATATTTTAAGAACAATAAAATATCAAGTATCAAATATTTTAGTCCAATGTTTCTTTAGTTGTTACTGCTACTTTTGCTATAGAATTTACCTATCTCTCTTCACTGTAAGATTATAGTTATATACTGTATTTCTTATGGATTATAGTTATGGATTATAACTAAATCATAAATCAGCAAACAAGAAATAATAAATCAATTACCCACTGATTTAGGCAATCTCTATCTTAATTCAAGCAATCTTCATCATAAATCAGTTTGAATTTCGCTACTAACTACATAAAAAATTATTGCCATATTTAAAGTTTGGAGGAAAATTTACAATTACCATGTGAAAGAACTGTAAATTAGCAATGAAAATAGCAATGACAATAACTTATAAGGATTCTAAATTTATTGGTTAAATGACAATTATGGAACAAAAATTAATAGGCAGAATTATACTTTAGAAACTTTTATTGAATTTCTTAATTGGACCTATAATCATATCCTCTTTTCTGTACATTCCTACAAAGACAAAACATGAGCAATATTTGAATTGTGTTAGGCATTTTTGGAAGTTGAGACAAGGGGTATGTAGAGATCATGACCTCCCTATGAGTTTGCTTTTTTCCAGAGAAATCAAATTACATAAGTAGCAATTTATAAATTTCTTTTTTCCCCACTTCTTCCTCTTTGCTTTCCATATTGAGTTATTAACTTTCCAGTGTCTACACTACACCCTCCAAATCAATTATAGTCATTGCCAAAATACTGAGATAGAAAGAAATAACACATAGACACATACATTAAGTGTAACAAAATAAAAAACTCATTTAAAGTCATTGGATATTTTCTGAATTTTCAAAACAAAGTAAGGATTTCTCAATAATCCCTTTAAGCTATATTACTTTGTTTGTTGAAATTCATCGTATCAAAAATTAATATTAGTATTAGTATTAATATTTAATTGACACTAGAGCAATCATCTGTTACTTACAATACAAAAATTAAAATTAGTATTAGTATTAGTATTAGTATTAATATTAATATCTGTTGCTATATATATATTCTTTTTATTATGACTTCATTAATTAAATGATTCACTATCTTCCAAATTGTTACACAACACTCATTGGATCAAGAATGATTTCTGATTATCCAATGAAAATGGAGCGGATCTGGTGCAAATTTTGAATCATGACTAGCAACATACTCATCAATTAAATGATTTTCTAGCTAGCGTACAAGATGCATGTCTAGCCATTTATTCCCATGATTCAATCTGTTGCAGTTTGCCAAAATTTATCCCAATAATGCCCTCAATAATAAAATGATTTACTAGCATCCAAAATGTTATGCAATGCTCATTAGATCAAACTTGACTTCTGATTTTCCAATGAAAATGGTCTGCTTAGTTCAACATTTTCATCATTTGCTGATAAAAAAACTTTTTGATCATGACTAGACATTTATTGCCGTCATTTCATCTGTTAATTTTCCTATATTTATCCCAAATGTGCCTCATTACTAGCCAAGACAAAAGGTTCATCATGCATCCAAACATATGTAATGGATAAAAACAAAAAACTAATGTGATATATAATGAAATTCCATTTCCATGATTTCATTGGTTACCCTTTTCCTATATTTATCCCAATTATGCCCTCATTAATCAAAGGATTTACTAGGATCCAATATGTTATTGTTATTAATTAATTCACATATCTTATGTTTACATTAAACATATATAGAGGTTTAGATTTTTACCCAAGTAAGTCATGGATTAACCTTTCTAGAATTATACTGTTAACTAAAATTTGAACAAATTATATATCATGTGAACATGCATGTGTGTATGAATTATGCAAGTCTAATAATGTATGACTTGAGAATAATGGAATAATACTACTATTGGAAATATCTATTGCAATTATGGCACAATGAAAACTACTATTAGAAAATCCCTATATCAGATAAAAAATAGACTAATAAAAATATAATATCCAACACCACTTATATTGTATAACTAGCAATTCCCCGTGCAATGCACTGAAAGTAATCATTAAAAAAAGATTATTTGAAATTATTCGTTGAATGTTTACTAATTTAATATCCAATTATATCAAGGTATTTCATTACTAATATAATCATGATCAGTTTATTGTGAATTAAAGAATATTGATACAAGAATTTCGGAGTTTTAAAACTGAATCCAAACGAAATAAAAATTAATAATAAAAGGAATTCGGAAAATGGAAACTGATTCTATTTGAATTGTTTTTTAACTTTAAATAATTAAGTAACCATGTGGCCCAATCATATTGTGACAAGTGCTACATAGAAATGTTGCCACTACTTTTACCCATAGATTTCTTCTCAAACTTAACAATCAATATAAATATAAAGTAAATAGAAACTAACCGAAGTAAAGGGTCTACTTATTGTTAGAATCTTAAGTTCTGATGAAGACTAAAATATGAAAGAACGAACCAAATACTTAGAAAGCATTAGGTTAATATAGAACCCCAAGTAAGAGTACAACCGGATGTGGATTCACTTCCGGATGGGTTAGGACTAGCGCTCGCGGATGAACGTCTCATCCCCCAGCGACAGCAAGTACTCCACTAAGTAATAACTCAGTCTAGGAAGCATTAGACGTACAAAAGCTTAAGACTAAGTTAAGATGCAACCGAATGTGAATTTGCTTCCGATTGTATTAAGACTAGCGCTGGCTGTTGGTATAGATAACACTGAGCGCCAGTGAACATAACCCAACGTCCAGTAGAATTGCTTCCGATTGCTGAGTGACTAGCGCTGGCTGTTGGATTGAAGGACACTGAGCGAGAATGAGTAAATATGAACATAACCCTTCGTCCAGTGATAGTGCTTCCGGATGTGGAATTGCTTCCGGATGCAAGAAAGCCCTCTTAGACTAAATGAACTCCCACTGCATGTGACTATGTGCTTATATTGTTAAGACTAACGTTCAAAGTGCAGCACACTAAGTAAAGTTGCTTCCGAATGTGAATCCGCTTCCGCAAGCAATCAGAATGTCAGAACGTTCAGAGAAGTGCAGTGTCAGAATGCTTTTGGCAGAGCAGAGTTGTCAGAACTACTTTTCAGAGATAAAGCAAGTCAACCCTGCTAAGCATTAATGAAGCATTAATTGGGCAAACGGTAACATGGGAAAAACGGCCATATTCAAACGGCTAACCCACCTACCAAGAGTGAGAATACTTGAAGACTATATAAAGGAGCTCACCTCCATTTATGAGGACAACTAATATCTTTGACATCTTGAAGAAAGCTAGAGAGAGAAATCGAGAAATCCTTCAAGGATTCAAAGCTGCCCAGAAAAGAGAAAGAGCATTTAACTCATTGAGTGATCTTTTCATCTACTTATCTTGTACTCTTTTTAGTTAAGTCTCTTCTTGTATTAAGAGCATTCATTGTACTTAAGTGTGTATCATTATCTGTTCTTAAAGAGAACTAAGTTAGAAAATCCTTTATTTGTAAAGGTTGAACCCTTGCTGGTTGTAAGGGGGAGCTAGTTAGAAAGGTTGCAAGTGAGCCTTGAGTAAAACTTGTGGTTGTAAGGTTGCAAGTGATCCCGTCCAAAACTTGCGGTTGTAAAGGTTCCAGGTGAACCCGTTGTAAAACCTGGAGATAGTGGAACTCGACCTGGGTGGTTGAGAACTGGACGTAGGTCAGGAAGAACGAACCAGTATAAACCCTTGTGTTGTTTTTTGTTTGAGTTTTATTTGGTAGCACAATTCACCCCCCCTCCTCTTGTGCATCCATTACTTTCATTTGGTATCAGAGCAGGTCTTTCTCACTTGATTCCAACGAATCCAGAAAGTAAAGATCTAGTAATGGATACAGATTACTCCTTGCCAGATGTCTCTATTCAACCTAACAAGCCCCCAGGCTTTGATGGGTATAACTACCCATTCTGGAAATTCCCAATGGAGACTTACATCAAGTCCAGCGACATCCGACTCTGGGATGTGATTGAACGTGGGGATCACACCCCCCTAGATGAAGATGGTTTTGCAAAGCAGCGATCCAGATACACCAATGAGGACTATGCTCTAGTCCAGCTAAATTTCAGGGCCATGCACTACATTCAGTGTGCTCTCAGCCCTAAGGAGTTTCATAGGATCAACCACCACAAAACTGCTAAGGATATGTGGGAGGCTCTTGAGGCTGCTCACTCTGGAACCAGGGGAGTGAAGGCAAGACGAGTTGAGATGTTGGTGGAAGAATTTCACAAATTCGCCATGACTAGTCCAACTGAGCCAATCAGAGAGCTGGAGCTCAGGTTCACTCACCTTATCAATAACCTGGCCTCCCTGGGCAAAGACATTCCTGAAAGAGAGCAAGTCAGCAAGATCTTAAAAGTCTTGAAAGGTGATTGGATCACCAAAGTTACCATCTTGCAGGAAGTCCAAGGAGAGTCAACCAGCTCCATCACTGCGCTCTTTGGTTCTCTGGCTGAATACGAACCAACCCTGCTGGCTCAGAGAGCTCCTCAAGCTTCATCCAAAACAAAGAATCTTGCCCTTGTTGCTCCCAGCAAGGAGATTGATGATAATGAGGATGATGAGGATGATGAGGAGGAATTGGACGATGAGGAGATGGCCATGATGGTGAGGAAGTTCAGAAAGTTCTTCAAGAAGAAAGGAGGCTTTCAGAAAGGTGATTCCAGTCAGAGGAAGGGATACAAAAAGGAAAAGGCCCCGGTGTGCTTTGAGTGTAAAAAGCCTGGCCACTTCAAGGCTGAGTGTCCAAGCTTGCAGAGATCAAAGGGGAAAGACAAAAGAAAAGCCTTCGTATCCTCTATCTGGGTGAATAGCTCAGACGATGAAGCAAGTGATGAGGAAGAGGTTGCCAACCTCTGCCTGGTGGCCAGAGAAGATGATGAGGAAGCATCCTCAGATTTTGATCTCACCCAGGAGGACAATGAGGTAACTTTTTCTGAACTACAAGAGGCTTACAATGAGGTTCATGAAGAATTCTCTCGATTATGTAAAGCCTATAAAATGTTGAAAATTAAAAAGGAATCACTTGAGTCCAAGGTGGACTCACTGAGTGAAGAGCTAGCGGAAGCCAGAAAGCTTCCGGTAGTGGATGGCAAGGGTTCTCCCCCAAGCAGAACCCGATGCCCCAACACTTGAGAGCTGCCCTAGTTGCAACAAAATCTCAGCTGAAAGAGACAAACTGCAAAATGCCCTGCAGAAGTTCACAAATGAATCTGAAATGCTAAATATCATTTTAATGAATCAAAGGGCATATAGGGACAAGACTGGCTTAGGATACACACCAAGAGGGAAAAAATGGGTGGAACCAAAAGTGAAGCCCTACTTAAAATTCTTCCATAAAGCCACTGATCACAGCTCCACACCTTTTAGCTTCTGTAATTATTGTAACAGGAAAGGACACTCCACGTCCACCTGTAATGCCAAGAAGCATGGAGCAAACAGCTCTTATAAATGGGTCCCAAAAGGAACCAAGGCTACAAAGGATCCTCCCCCAAGAAAAGAAACTAAGGGAGGACAGGGATCCAGAGCCTGGAAACAATCCACAAGGAAAGCCCAAGAGCTTAGAGCCAACACTAGGCCAGAGGCACAGATTAATCATAAGCCCAAGGTCAAAACTAACACTAGACCAAGGGCACTGGGAACTAATGACAGAGGACCCAAGAAAGGTTGGGTACCTAAGCTTACTTGATTCTTTCAGGTGTGTCTCAAAGCATCCAAGAATAGGAAATGGTATATTGACAGTGGATGCTCGAGACATATGACTGGAGACAGAGACAAATTCAAATCCCTGGTGATCAAAGACGGAGCCACAGTTACCTTTGGAGGAAATCAAAGTGGAAAGATCACCGGAGTTGGAGAAGTTGGACCAGTGAAAGACGTCTATCTGGTGGACGGTCTCTGTCACAACCTACTGAGCGTGAGCCAGAGCACTGACAAAGGAAATTGGGTAATCTTTGATTCACATGAGTGCATAATAGTAGATAAGCAGGATCTGAATCTAGATAAGGCCAACCTAAAATGCAAACTTAAGGCAAATAGAAATGGAAACCTATACACTCTAGATTTATGTCAACAACTTGAAGAAAAATGCTTAATATCTAGTGATGAGAACAGTTGGCTTTGGCATAAAAGGCTAGCACATGTTAATTTTAATCAACTTGACATGCTGATTAAGAAAGAGCTAGCTATAGGCATTCCATCTTTTAAGGTTAAGCATGATTATATCTGTGAATCCTGCCAACGAGGGAAGCAAACAAAGTCCTCGTTTAAAACCAAGAAGAGAGTTTCCACCAGCAGGCCCTTGGAACTAATCCATATGGATTTGGTTGGGCCAGCGAGAGTGAAGAGCTTGGGTGGAAACCTGTATGCTCTAGTGGTGGTGGATGACTATTCTAGGTTCACTTGGACTATGTTTCTTGCCTCTAAGCAAGATGCTTTTGATGCTTTTGTTGTCCTGGCTAAGAAAGTGCAGAATGAGAGAGGCCTCAAAATCGCAGCCATAAGGACAGACCATGGAGGAGAGTTTGAGAACCATAGCTTCTCTGAGCTGTGTGAGCAGAATGGTATTGAACATAACTTCTCAGCTCCTAGAACTCTTCAACAAAACGGTGTAGTCGAGAGGAAGAACAGGGTTCTGACTGAGATGGCCAGAAGCATGCTCAACGAGAAGGAGATTTCTCAAGTGTTCTGGGCGGACGCTATGAGCACTGCTTGCTACATCTCCAACAGAGCTTATGTTCGCAAGGGCTTGGACAAGACTCCCTATGAGCTGTACAAAGGCAGAAAGCCCAACATCAGCCACCTCAGAATCTTTGGATCAAAAGCATAACAATGGAAAGGTAAATCTGGGCAAGTTTGATCCAAAAGCTGATATAGGTGTATTCATAGGGTATTCCCTTAGGAGTAAGGCATATAGAATATACAACATGAGAACTAGAAGCGTAGAAGAATCAATGCATGTTGTATTTGATGAAACTCCTACATGGGGACAATCCACAGAAGATGATGAAATACTTAACTTTCCAAAACCACCATCATCTTCTTCACCACCAAAAGAAACACCAGCAAGCAATCCCAAAGAAGAAGATGAACCCAGTGATGAGCCTAGAGTGCAGACCGTGCCTGATGAGGCACAGTTGCCAACAGCTAGGAGACATCACAGGGATCATCCCCTTGATCAAGTGCTTGGTGATGTTTCTTCTGGTGTCAGAACCAGAAGGCAAGTTCAAAATGAAGTTGAGTTTGGAGCATTTTTATCTCAAATCGAACCAACTTCAGTTGAACAAGCTCTTGAGGACTGCGACTGGATTATTGTCATGCAGGAAGAGCTAAATCAATTTGAAAGAAGCCAAGTTTGGGAACTAGTCCCAATGCCGTCTCATCAATCCATAGTTGGGACCAACTGGGTCTTCAAAAACAAACTGGATGAGACAGGTCAAATAACAAGGAACAAAGCCAGATTGGTAGCCAAAGGGTATAACCAAGAAGAAGGCATAGACTATGAAGAAACTTTTGCTCCAGTCGTTAGACTCGAAGCAATAAGGATTCTTCTAGCCTTTGCATCCATGAAAGGCTTTAGATTATATCAAATGAATGTAAAGAGTGCATTTCTTAATGGTTACATCAAAGAAGAGGTTTATGTAGAACAACCTCTTGGCTTTATGGACCACAAGCGTCCTAAACATGTGTATAGGCTAAAGAAAGCTTTGTATGGCCTGAAACAAGCTCCTCGAGCTTGGTATGAGAGACTCAGCAGCTTTTTGCTGGGCAAGGGTTTCTCAGGAGGCAAACTAGATAATACACTGTTTATTCTTCACAAAGATAGAAACATGTTAATTGTCCAGATCTATGTTGATGATATTATTTTTGGGGCAACTAACGAAAAACTTTGTGAAGAATTCTCTAAGACTATGCAGGGTGAGTTTGAAATGTCAATGATGGGAGAACTAACGTTCTTCCTAAGCCTGCAAATTAAACAAAAGAAGAATGACATCTTCATTTCCCAAACTAAGTACTGCAGAGAGCTACTCAAGAAGTTTGGGATGGATGAATGCAAGGAGTATGACACTCCCATGAGTACCACTGCCGCACTCGATGCTGACGCAAAGGGTAAATCTGTCAGCCTGCCCATGTACAGGGGAATGATAGGTTCCCTGCTATACTTAACGGCAAGCAGGCCTGACATTCAATTTAGTGTAGGCATGTGTGCTAGGTTTCAAGCCAACCCCAAGGAGTCACATCTAACATGTGTTAAACGTATCCTAAGATACCTTGAGGGAACACAAGAGCTTGGTCTTTGGTATCCCAGAGGTAACCAAGAGTTCTTGTGGGCTTACTCTGACTCTGACCATGCAGGTTATAAAACTGATAGGAAGAGCACCAGTGGACAATGCGCCTTCCTTGGTGGATGTCTGGTCTCTTGGGCTAGCAAGAAGCAAACCTGCGTGTCTTTATCATCCACAGAGGCAGAATACATTGCTGCCGCAAGCTGTTGTGCCCAAGTGTTGTGGCTGAAGAACCAACTGAGAGATCTTGGCTTGGAGTTCCCTGAGGCACCCATCCTCTGTGACAACACAAGCACTATCAGCCTCGCCAAGAATCCGGTTCAGCATACAAGGACAAAGCACATTGATGTCAGACATCACTTCATCAGAGATCATGTTCAAAAGAAGGATGTCAAAGTGCAATTTGTCCCTACTCAGCATCAGCTTGCTGATATTTTCACCAAGCCTCTGGGGGTTGATCAATTTACATTCATAAGAGGTGATTTGGGAATGGTAAACCCAAATGAAGTTTAATTCTTCAAATAACCATGTGCTTAATTGATTAAAACCTACAACAATACTAACTCAGACATCGGAGTGCCAATCCTTGTTTTTGCAGGTCCCCAATGTTAAATCTTAAGCAAGTGTAACCGGAAGCAAAACCACTTCCGGATGATCATTCGCTGGCACTGAGTGTTGAACTAAAGCGAGCAAGAGCGCCTGTGCCTGAACCAAGGGACACGTCACTTCAGAAAACGTTTCATCTTCCTCCATGAGAAGTTGTGCCTTCTCTGATAAGGTGAAGCGACACATGTCAAAAGGTGCGCCGTTCCAATTAAATGTTTACGTTACCCAATGAATAAACGCATGCTTTCATGAAGAGTCATCATGAGCACTTTACCCGTTGTAACTTTGCATATAAATAGGAAGTCACTTTCACTCTCACTTTTTCACGTACACAAATTTCTTACCAACAAAACTCTCTGAAAGTATTCATACGTTCATCATATTCTCTTCATCTTCTTCATCCTGTTCTTCATCTTCTTCTTCGCATTTCATCTCATATAAACCTTAAACCCACACAAAAATGGCCGGCTCACATGAATCTAACCCCAACACAAAGAAAGCCACCACCTCCAAGAAATCAAAGTCCAAAACGGGAAAATCTGGGCAGTCACATTCTGGAAAAACACATGAACACCATGAACGTCAAGAACAATCTGGGCAAAGCCAAGGGCAGAATGAGCGAGTCCAAGAACAATCTGGGCAAAGCCAAGGGCAGAATGAACAAGTCCAAGAACAACCTGGGCATTCTGAGCGTCAACAAGAACAATCCAGGAGGAAAGGGAAAAAGAAGGTTCAATTTAGCGAAGAGCCCTCTTCCAAAAGACAGAGAATAGAGGAGGATGATCCTCGTGTGTATCGAGATGGGCCTTTGGAGGCTGTTTCCTCCAAATTTGAAACCATCAAACCATACTTCAACACCGGAATGTTCATAGATCTGGCCAAGATAGATGAACTAGGGTTTCCACACCTGCGGCCATTTCTGGAAAAGTACATGCCCTGGCTGGGGATCAACCAGGAGTACAATATCAACGTCCTGCGGGTGTTCTGCGAATCTCTCACTGGGAAGGTTAAGCATAAGAAGGTGGATGGGAAGGAACAGATTCGGAGACTCACCTTCACAGCCACAGTAAGGGGAAGAACCTTCAGTTTCACTTGGAGGGACATCAACGCCCTGATGGGGATTACTGAGGAAGGAATGAATGAGTGGCTATACCCTGAGTCACTCAAACTCAGCAAGGAGGAACTTGAGAAGGTTTATGACACCCAAGGGAAGAAGGTGTCCGGGATGTCTGACACCAACAGGCTCTTATACTACGTCTACTCCCGCATGATGACACACAAAGGGGGAACTTCAACGAGTTCACTCTCCTGGATAACCCTTGGTTCCCCAGACTTCTCTCCCAGCAGCCAATCAACCCCGGGCAGTTGATCAGTCTTGAACTGCATAGATGGATGGTAAATCATAAGGCTGGATATCTCCCCTACCCCACTATCATCGCCTTCCTCCTTGAGAAGAATCTGATCAAGGCTACATCTGCTGTGGAGGAAGAAAATGTTAAGTGCTTTCCTGTGAGTGCAATTAACATTAGCAAGATGGGGATTAAGTATATAAAGAAGGCCAAGCCCACTCGCTCAGGGTCTCGGGCAGGCAGTGTCTCTCATACCTCAGCCCCCTCTGTATCTAGCGCAGGGGATCAAGAGGTTGATTCACATCCCGGTCCAAGCAGAGTTGCGAGGGTGCCAGCTACCGTTAAAGCCTTTGCCCAGGAGTTGAAGGAGGAGATTCTCCTTAAGCTTTCTGACTCCTTGGTGGCTTCTCTCCGTAATGACTGTGATACTGGCTTCCAGCAGCAGGGGGAGCGCATCCAGAGGCTCGAGGATCGAGTGGGTCAGGTTGAGACTCAACTTGTTAGAGTGGATGCCAAGCTAGATCTCATTCTCCATCACCTTCAGATCCCTCAGCCACAAGGTAACCTACCACCACCTCCTCCTCCTAACCCACCTCCTCCTCCTCCACCTAATCAACCCTTACTTCCTCCTCCTCCTCCCCCCAACACTCAACAGCCACAGCCACCTCCTCCTCAGAATGACCAACAACCCCACACATCACCAAACAACAACCAACAACCCCAGACATCACCCAACCACGACCAACAACCCCAAGACTCACCCAACAATGACCATCAAACATCACCTCAACACTCCACACAAGACTCACCCCAACAATCCCCTCGTCAATCACCCCTTCACTCTAATAACTCCCCATCTCCACATAACTCCCCTAACCGCTCACCATCCAACACTTCCGCCGGGCCTTCCAATCCTAACCCTACCAACCCTCAACCCACCGTACCGTAGCCCAAAACTTAGGTTTTAACTCTCCTGATCACCCACTTCACACCTACTACCTCCGAGACCAATCCCCTATTAGGTGGAAAGTTAGACAACCAGATGTTTACTACTCCACCTACCCATTCGATGGCCTATTCACCCACCCCTCCTTCTTCGAAAGAAACTCAGTCCTCTTTCCCAACCCTCCTAATTCCCCTGAACAACCCTCCCCACATCCTCTTCACCCACCTCCTCACCCAACCCTTCACCATCTAAACGCTTTGGCCCTGAACCTCCACCCTCCTCTTCACCCAGTCCATCCTCCCTGGCCCTCGCCCTCCTTGATGATGACAAAAGGGGGAGAGATGCTGCTATCGCCCTCCGCCATACCATGGAATCAAGGAATGTTCTGACTCAGCCATCCCTCTGGCTAGATGAAGACATCACTGCTGCCCTCCGCCGAGCCATGGAATCTCAGAGATTGGGTGGTGCTGAGAGTCTGATCAGAGGGGAAGCCATCCGTTTTATGCAACAGCAGCGAACGGATGAGCAAAGGTCCAAATGGGAAATGGTTGTGTATGAGCAGAATGAAGAAATCCCACAGCCAGAATCTTCATCTTCAGAGCCTCCTTCCTCCGAGCACAGTAAGAATATAGTTGAGGAAATCATGATGAAGTATGGCCTGAAGAAGATTAACCATCCTCCCACAGTCATTGCTAAACCAATTCCTTCTGGGCAAACATCTGCAACTCCTACATTTGAGCCAACTTCTGCCCCTCCTCCTCCATTTGAGCTAACCTCTGCTCCTCCTCCTTCAGCAGTTAAGTTTAGCGAATCAAGAAAGAAGGCAGTTGCTAGAAAGCATGCCAACAAGAGTTCTACCTCTACTGAGTCTGCTGAGAGTGAGCAAGAGATTCTATCAGTCCAAGCTGAGCAAGAGATTCCATCAGTTCAAGTCATCCCAATTCTAAAGGAAGTCAAGCTGGAGATAGAGGACATGACTCCTGAAGAATTTGAAAGATATGGGTACACGGATAAGATCTCTTTTGGTCAGATGGCTTGCCTGGATGCTGAGAGAGCAAGAGCCAAGCCTACTCAACCAATAAGCAAGGGCAAAGGAAAGGGCAAAGGCAAAGGGAAGAGGGAAAGCCCAGGAAGTTGAGGAGGACCCCAACTTCCCAGTGTGGAATGTGAAGATCAGGGCTGTCCACTACCCAAATGGCGAGGTCACTCCCTTCTCAGATGCAACAGGGTTCCCTGGGTATGAGGAAGTTGAAAACTTGAAGAGAGCCTTTGAGGAGTTTGTTGAGTCTGAGAGACTCAGAAGGGAAAGGGAAGAGGAAGAGCTTCAAAGGATAATTGCCCAGATCGACCAGAATGTGAAGGATGCTCACTTGGCCCAGCTTCAGAAGGAAAATGAGGAGAGACAGAAAGAGAGGGAGAGGAAAAAGAAACATCACCCTTGAACCCCACTTCACTCTATGCTTTTACCTTAGATTTTTCTTTCTCTTATTTTTCATGCATAGTTCATTTTGCATAGTGTAGATTACTTGTGAATTTTATCTGCTTTTGTAACTCTAACTTGTAATCTTTTGTTTATCAATGATAATTGTCTAAGTTATTTGTGCTTGATCTAATTGTTATTTTTTAATTCTTGCATATGAACTTAATCGATAAGACTTGGTTTGTCATCATCAAAAAGGGGGAGAATGTTAGAATCTTAAGTTTTGATGAAGACTAAAATATGAAAGAACGAACCAAATACTTAGAAAGCATTAGGTTAATATAGAACCCCAAGTAAGAGTACAACCGGATGTGGATTCACTTCCGGATGGGCTAGGACTAGCGCTCGCGGATGAACGTCTCATCCCCCAGCGACAGCAAGTACTCCACTAAGTAATAACTCAGTCTAGGAAGCATTAGACGTACAAAAGCTTAAGACTAAGTTAAGATGCAACCGGATATGAATTTGCTTCCGATTGTATTAAGACTAGCGCTGACTGTTGGTATAGATAACACTGAGCGCCAGTGAACATAACCCAACATCCAGTAGAATTGCTTCCGATTGCTGAGTGACTAGCGCTGGCTGTTGGATTGAAGGACACTCAGCGAGAGTGAGTAAATATGAACATAATCCTTCGTCCAGTGATAGTGCTTCCGGATGTGGAATTGCTTCCGGATGCAAGAAAGCCCTCTTAGACTAAATGAACTCCCACTGCATGTGACTATGTGCTTATATTGTTAAGACTAACGTTCAAAGTGCAGCACACTAAGTAAAGTTGCTTCCGGATGTGAATCCGCTTCCGCAAGCAATCAGAATGTCAGAACGTTCAGAGAAGTGCAGTGTCAGAATGCTTTTGGCAGAGCAGAGTTGTCAGAACTACTTTTCAGAGATAAAGCAAGTCAACCCTTCTAACCATTAATGAAGCATTAATTGGGCAAACGGTAACATGGGAAAAACGACCATATTCAAACGGCTAACCCACCTACCAAGAGTGAGAATACTTAAAGACTATATAAAGGAGCTCACCTCCATTTATGAGGACAACTAATATCTTTGACATCTTGAAGAAAGCTAGAGAGAGAAATCGAGAAATCCTTCAAGGATTCAAAGCTGCCCAGAAAAGAGAAAGAGCATTTAACTCATTGAGTGATCTTTTCATCTACTTATCTTGTACTCTTTGTAGTTAAGTCTCTTCTTGTATTAAGAGCATTCATTGTACTTAAGTGTGTATCATTATCTGTTCTTAAAGAGAACTAAGTTAGAAAATCCTTTATTTGTAAAGGTTGAACCCTTGCTGGTTGTAAGGGGGAGCTAGTTAGAAAGGTTGCAAGTGAGCCTTGAGTAAAACTTGTGGTTGTAAGGTTGCAAGTGATCCCGTCCAAAACTTGCGGTTGTAAAGGTTCCAGGTGAACCCGTTGTAAAACCTGGGGATAGTGGAACTCGACCTGGGTGGTTGAGAACTGGACGTAGGTCAGGAAGACCGAACCAGTATAAACCCTTGTGTTGTTTTTTGTTTGAGTTTTATTTGGTAGCACAATTCACCCCCCTCCTCTTGTGCATCCATTACTTTCACTTATGAGAATTTATATATCCAAAAAATTGAAATTAT
The DNA here is from genome assembly GCA_029929735.1 of Mimosa pudica. Lineage (NCBI taxonomy): Eukaryota > Viridiplantae > Streptophyta > Magnoliopsida > Fabales > Fabaceae > Mimosa > Mimosa pudica. The sequence continues at coordinate 3,846,242 of JAKELP010000017.1, read as the reverse complement.
TTGGGAAAATCAACTACAAAAAGAACTAACCGAAGTAAACTTTTGGATGGGAAGGTGCCCTGGGGAAATTTGACTCTCTTTTGGGGCCAAGGTTTGGATGAGGAATGTTGGGGGATGGAGTTTAAATCTTCCATTATTTTTTTACACGCGCAAGTTTAATTATTTAATAAGTTAAAAATATTACATGTAAAAAAAATTCAAAATATTTGAAAATACAACTACCAAAAATATTTAGTCCGAATGAACTTTCAAATGGGGGGAGGCCAGGTGTCTAGGGGAAATTTGGTTTTCTTCGGGGGGGGGGGGGGGTTGGGTTTACATGGGGGAGGTTTAGTAAGCTACGAACTAACCTTTGTAATCCCATGTAGTAAACATATTTCTTAAATCTTATGTATTTATTTAATTTCATAAATTTTTGGATTACTAATTCCATATAATAATGTATAAACACTATTTTGAACTCTTCATTTCTCTCCCTCTCTCACAGTTTCTAAGGATATAATTGACCTCCTTTGATGTAAATTTTGTATCATGACTAGCCATTTAGTGTCATTATTTCATCAGTTACACTTTACCTATATTTATTCCAATAATGTCTTCATTAATTAAATGTTTTGGAACCATCCAAGATATTATCCAACATTCATATGATCAAATATGAGTTATGACTTACCAATCAAAGTGTACCAATTTTGGGAAAGCCAATTAATTGAATTATAAACTTTTCTATTATAGTGTATATTAATTAGAAATTGGAAATTTAAACCCCAAGATTACATTAAATCAAACTCTTTAGTTAAATCAAACTAGAAATTTGTTGCATATTCTAATAAAAATGAATATGTTGCATATAAATTGTTACTCTTTTATTGCTATTTATAACGCATTCATCCATTTTTCACTCATACTAAGAAAATTCTAAAATCTTATTAAATCTGCATGAAACATTCAGACCTTTTTGACTATACCCTTAAATAATACTTTAAAAATAAAAATATAAAATATATTAAGTGGCGAGAGAGTACACTATACTAACATCCCACTAATCGATTTGTGGGGGGATGTAATAAAAATTTAAAATATTTAGAAATACAACTACCAAAAATATTTAATCCCAACGAACTTTGCATGGGGGAGGTTTGGGATGATACTTGACTTTTCTTTTTGTTTTTATACACAATTAATTGTTTCCAAACTGAGATTTACATAATGGTTGGATAACACGTTTAATGTCATTTTTAGGTGTTTTAAAAAGATATATTTGGGAAGTAAAAGGGGTCTGGAGTTTATTTTCATAAGTAATTTAAATATTACACATGGTATAATTTCCATTTTATTTTCTAACTCAGTTTAATTCTCGATAGTTCTATATTATTGCCTTTGAAAAAAATTTAGCATTAGGATTTGGGAGCGATATAGGCACATTGGGTTAATGCACCATTGTAATAAACTCACAAAACAAACACAATTGATTAATAACTAAAAATATTGATGTCCTATCACACAATATTTCCTTCCTCATTTTCAATCGTTTTACAAAACCTTTAAATTTTGTTAGGTTAACTATTTTCTTAACCCAACCAATTGATTTCATTCGATTATGCTAAATGATTATTTAGATCCTTCACAAACTTTTTTCCTAACACCAGTTGCCTTATATTGTACCAAGTAAATTATTTCTCTATCACATATAAAACTTTAATTCACTTGGAACATCAAAATACCTTCAAATTAAGACAATATGTGATGTTTCATTAAAAATAAAAACATCGATGTGCATTGCATGGGGTAGGCCACTTGAAAACATTTAAGTGGCAATAGAAATAAGGGAGGATGTTTTAATAGGAAATAAAATTTAATTGATTTTAACCACCCCATGCCAAATTTATAATTAATAAATTGGGTATTACATTTTAATGTTAAGTGTTGATTATTGATCAACCTCAAATGAGGGATGATAAAACTAGCCAAGTGGGTTACCATAATCGTACCAGTTTGTTGTTTCTAAAAGAATTGTGCGAGATTCCCTACTCTATGATAGACATTAATATAAATATGGTTTTATTTGTCTTCTTAATATCTCTCAATAATAAAAAATCAACAATTTAATTTAGTTTGAAAATGACTAACATACATAATTAAAATTCAATTTCAATCGTCTTGTATGAATTGGTCTAGAACTACTAATCATATTAATATTAAATATAACATCAAGTGATAATAAAAAATCCCATAATACATTAATACAAAAGCATCCCTGTGCATCGCACGGGGTCTATCACTAGTTTGTTTACATACATGTATATATATGAACGGAGCTAGGGAGGGAGTACATTAATACCACCTATTAGTGGAAATCAGGGCTAACACAACACATGCTTATCATTTACTATGTAAAACTCAATTCATATATGTGGTGAAAAAGTTGACATATATAAATATATTAACCATATCGCTATTTAGAGATCCATGAAGGATAGAATAACCTCACTATTCGGCTCTTATGTTAAGATTCTGACAATTCTCATATTGCAAGAAATCAACACCCTAAACCATATTTAAACAGGAGATAATTAGAGCTTTATAATAAGTTTAATCAACAAATTTCTAGTTATAATTAACTAAGGAGCAACCATATTTTATAGGAAGCAAATGTTTTTGCATCTTGCTTTTCATGTCCTAAAGATCCAAACATTTTCTTGCTGCATGTTTCATTTCTATAGGTAGAAATATCATTTTAAGATATTCGGAATAATTTTAAGACATCCGCCATAGATTGCACACCTTCCATCATAAATAACTCTTCAATTAAGATTTTTAAACTTTAAATCATACAAATTAAAGTGAAGATGGTCAAGCTCATCCTGGAGGTGACACCTTCCATCATAAATAATTCTTCCTCAATTTTTTCAAATAATCCCAAAAAAAAATTAGGATGTTACAACCAACACTTTCACTAAAGGTCCAACAAGGAAGTAGACAATTCAATCTCACCAGAAAAACACATCGCAATGTTAGCAGACTAAATCACCAGCCTATGGATCAATTAAACAATGAATGAAGATAATCAACGCTCTGCAACTTCATGCCCCTGTCATATAGATCAGCTTTATACTTGGCCATATACAAAATTTCTTTCTCCTCATGCAATTTAAATATCCCACACCTATATATATAAATCAATAGGGCGAAGGGGCAAATATAGCCACCGTAATTCTCCAAATGGACAACTTTGGCACCCGTAATTTCGATGGTGCAAAACCGTATATTATAAACCAAAATGGAACAAATTTAGCACTCTTAAACAGAGGTGTTAAATTTGACCGTTAATTGACTGGGAATGGTGATTTGGCATGATGACGTGGCGAAATAAGGAATTATGTGTCGCATTGCATATGACATGGCAAAAAAATAAACATGAACATGTCATAATGGGGCCCACCCTAATACATATGTTAACTAAAAATGAGGTCCACCCTAATACATAATGGGGCCCACCGGCCTCTCCTCCTCCTTCTCCCCCCTCCACTGCTACCACCCCTCCACACCCACGTCATCCCCCACCCTCAATCTCTATCTCTATCTCTGCAACTTCGCAGGCTGTGGCTACGCTCCTTCTCTTCTTCTTCGTCGTCTTTTCTCCGTCCAACTTCTTCTTCTCCAATTCCATCTCCGGCCGCCGCCAACCTCCACCGTTCCCAATCCTCCACTCTTTCTCTTTTCACTGCACCTTCTCTCTTTCTCTCTAGATCTTTCTCTGCTCTCTCACAACACGCAGAAGCAGACCCCACTGCTCAATCCATCTCCAACAAGCTTCAAGAGGATCCCAACTCCGACCCTCTCTCCACTGCCCAATATATATGTTTAACACTTTAACTCTTGTAATGGCTTGTGAAGAAGAATCTGGCTTTGTCCCATCCACATATCAAACATTTATTAGGGAGGCATCATATTGCATATAGTTTGTGTATACAATATGTTAATATGTGTGTTTATTCTTTTGATCCAAGATATAACCTTTTAACTTTTTTTATTTTTGAAAATTAAGGAAGTAAAAACCATTATATCATAGCATATTTCACGTGTATATAAATTATAGCTAGGTTAATTATGAGTAGAATAAATTAGTTTTAAAAAAAAAGATAAATTTTTAAGTGATAATAAATTGCATCCTTAACTTTAAAAAATAAAGTGAAATTAAAATTAACATTAGAAGGATACTTTTTTATGTTATAGATCTCTTAACCAGTAGGTAGTTGGTTGAGCTATTAAGTGGAATACAATCCCGTAAAGATAAGAATGTGTTTGAATCCCATCAAGCCCTCTCATTGAGAGATGAGACAATCTTGCATATGTGAACAACAATCCTACCCCTCGAGTTCAGACTAGTCGACTACCAATAAGCATCGGATTACCGACATCAAAAGTAATACTCATCATTACAAAATCAACAACCATGCACAAAAACGTAGCTTAGATCACTGCCCCACATAGTAGAATGATCAAAAACAGAAGAAGATGCCGCCTTATCCTATGCTTATTCCTATTGTTTATAATTCTCTTCTTCATTGTTGCTCTTGTTTTAGCCTTGACTGTGTTCAAGCCCAAAAGTCCTAGAGTCTCACTTGTGTCAGCTACACTTGATGGTGTATCACCAAGTGTTACTTTCCCAACAGTTCAGATTCATTTGAACATCACTCTTGATCTCAATCTCATGGTTCATAATCCAAACCATGCAAGCTTCAAGCATGAACAAGGGAAAAGCATGTTGTTTTATAAGGGAATTCAGATTGGAGAGACTGATATATTTTCCGGTGTGATTCCGGCAAAGAGGTCGACTGTTCTTTCGAGCCGGTTGACACTTCAGGTTGATAAGTTGGCTTCAGATGTTGCTGAGTTGGTAGGAGATTTGATGGGTGGAGAATTGTCTATGGAGTCTTCTACTAGGATTCCGGGCAGAGTTACTATACTTGGTTTTATTAAGAGACATGCTGTTGCACTTTCTGAATGTCAGTTCACTATTGATGTTTCTGATAGGAAGATTAAATCACAATCTTGCAAAAATAAGACCAAGTTTTGAAACTAATGTTGTAAAGGATAATTTTTTTGTGTAATAGGAGTAGTTAGTTTGATGGTGGATGTGGTTGTGTTGGGCCTGGTCCATGTTGGGCTTATTATAGGCGCAGGCCCAAATGTCAGTAAGAAGAGTTATAAGCAGAAAGTAAGGGTGAGGCAGGAAGTGTGGATAGGATTGAGGTTAGTTACTGATGTGGCAAAGTTAGTTAGGAGTTAGTTAGTGGTTGCTGATGTGGCACCAGAGTTAGTTAGGGCGGAATTACCAAGGCTGAGTAGTATAAATAGATTAGTCAGATAGTATGGGGGCTTATGCTTGTATTTTGGGAATTGTAGGAGAGTGAGTGCCTCTTATGCACTTTAGGCCCTGCATCTGTATCTGTAACCCTCAATTGAGGAGAGACTTTGCTTGAATAAAGATCACATTGATTCTTGTGTTCATCAAAGGTATCAGAGCAGTTCGATTAGGGAATGGTCAACAATCGGAAGATGGAAGCTCGAATTGAAGGTTGTGATTCACGACTAGATCGAACCGAGCAGAATCTTGATAGATTGGGGATTGAAGTGGCTTCTTTGAAGTCGATGTTGGCGGATTTTATGTCGGAAATGAAGACGGAGAAAAGAAAAGAGGATTCGGAGAAAGAAACGGATGAAGCGAAAAAGAACGAAGATCGCCAGATGAAGGAATTTGATGAGGCGAAGAGTATTGGGGATAATTCGCACCTTCGAAAGATCGATCTTCCTATTTTCGATGGCGAGGATCCATTAGGTTGGATTTTTCGAATCGAAAGATACTTCAAGATTAATCATGTAGAAGAGAAGGAGAAGTTAGACACAGTGGTGTTGAGTTTGGAAGGAAGGGCTCTCAATTGGTTTCAATGGAGAGAAATTAGGGTTCCGATTAGCGAGTGGGAGGAATTTAAGCGAGAATTGTTGAATCGTTTCCATCCATCGCAGAACGGAAGCGCATATGAGATGTTAATGTCTCTGAAACAAACCACGAGTGTTGCAGAGTACATAGAGAAATTTGAGTTGATATCAGCTGCCATTGGATCGTGTGATGAAGAAATGTTGAAGGGAGCTTTTATGGATGAGAACCAACAGAATTGGGTGACTAAGTTGATGGGGTACTCATTTCAAATTCAATATAAACCTGGTTCTTTGAATTCAGCAGCGGATGCACTATCACGGAAGGAGGAGAGGATGTTATTGACAGCTATGTGTGTAGTAGGAGGCGTGGATATGTCAACTTTTGATGAGGAGGTAAAAAGGGATAAGAATTTATTCACTATTTTACAGGAGGTGTTGATTGGCAGCTCTAAGTACCCCGGTTATTCAGTAAAAGGGGGACACTTAATGTTCAAAGGAAGCTTGGTTTTACCAAAGTCTTCGTCATTGATTGCCAAATTATTACGAGAATTCCATGCTTCTCCTATTGGGGGGCATTCGGGTTACTTAAGAACATATAAAAGGTTGGCTGGATTGTTCTATTGGAAGGGAATAAGGCGGGATATACAGCGGTTTGTAGCAGCTTGTGATGTTTGTCAGCGGAATAAAAGCCTGGCCTTGAGTCCAGCTGGGCTGTTGCAACCTTTACCAGTGCCTAATGCGGTGTGGGAAGATATCTCAATGGATTTTATACTGGGATTACCGAGGTCAAATACTTTTGATACGATCTTTGTAGTGGTGGACAGATTGACTAAGTTTGCTCATTTTATACCGCTTAAGCATCCTTATTCTGCAGCACGTGTGGCTGAAGTATTTGTGAAGGAAGTGGTCCGTTTACATGGGTTTCCTTTGTCTATTGTGTCTGACAGGGATAGGGTCTTTGTAAGCCATTTTTGGGAAGAATTGATGAGAATGGCTGGAACAAAGTTGTGTCGGAGCACTAGTTTTCATCCGCAGAGTGATGGTCAAACTGAGGTAGTGAATAGAAGTTTGGAGGTTTATTTACGATGTTTTTGTGGCACAAAACCTTCAACATGGAGTAAATGGTTATGTTGGGCAGAATATTGGTTTAATACTACCTATAACAGGTCAGTAGGCATGTCCCCTTTCAAGGCTTTATATGGAAGGGATCCCCCTACTTTGTTTCGCTTTCAGGAACCATTGTCTGCTGTAGATGCTGTAGTGATTATGATGGAAGCCAGGAATGCTATATTGGAAGAACTTAAAAAGAATTTGGAAAGGGTTCAGCAAGTAATGAAGGACTATGCAGATAGGAGAAGAAGAGAAGTGGAGTTTCAGAAGGGTGATGAAGTTTACTTACGCCTTCAGCCTTATAGAAGTAAGTCTTTGGCTGTGCGGATCAATGAGAAGTTGAGTCCTAGATTTTATGGGCCATATGTTGTGGAGGATAAGGTTGGTACTGTAGCATATAGATTGTGCTTACCAGAAGGAGCTAGAATACATCCTGTGTTTCACGTATCGCAACTCAAAAAAGCGGTACCTTCTTTCGAAGTGGTGAGGAGTCTTCCACCTATGTTGACAGAGGACATGGAGTTGCAGGTAGTGCCTGAAGATATTAGGCAGTGGAGGAAGTTGACTGAAGGAAGCATGAAGGTGCTAGTGAAGTGGGCAGATTTATCAGAGGAAGATAGCACGTGGGAATCAGCTGTTGTTATCAAGGCTCAATTCCCAACTTTTCACCTTGAGGACAAGGTGAAGCTTGTTGGGGGGGTAATGTTGGGCCTGGTCCATGTTGGGCTTATTATAGGCGCAGGCCCAAATGTCAGTAAGAAGAGTTATAAGCAGAAAGTAAGGGTGAGGCAGGAAGTGTGGATAGGATTGAGGTTAGTTACTGATGTGGCAAAGTTAGTTAGGAGTTAGTTAGTGGTTGCTGATGTGGCACCAGAGTTAGTTAGGGCGGAATTACCAAGGCTGAGTAGTATAAATAGATTAGTCAGATAGTATGGGGGCTTATGCTTGTATTTTGGGAATTGTAGGAGAGTGAGTGCCTCTTATGCACTTTAGGCCCTGCATCTGTATCTGTAACCCTCAATTGAGGAGAGACTTTGCTTGAATAAAGATCACATTGATTCTTGTGTTCATCAGGTTGTATTTGGTTTTTTATGCCCTTTATTATGGTTATACAGAATATGTTCTAGTGGAGTGGTCTATGCATATACTCAGATGTAATTTATGATTATCTGATATATATCTCACTTGCAGCTTTATAGGATTGTCTTTGATTATTTTCTGTTGGGATTTTATATGCAGCTACTTTTCTTTGTTTTGTTTGTTTTAAGGGTTTTTTTTCATCCCCAGTCTGTTGTTCTTGCTGTGTAAAGCATTGAGGAGTGATGATTTGTATGGTCAAATCTTGCAGATTTTGAATTTTCCTCCTCAAGTGTTTTTCAAAATCTAGAGGAACATGGGCCAAGTTTTTCAAAATCTAGAGTTCGATCTTCATCATCTTATCCAAAACTGAAACATTAAGCATAAAACTAAATCTGATGATGGAGATTTAGTTATAAAGGAAAAGAAAAACTGAGATACTAAGAGTGCCCTATGGGCTATGTCATACCAGCTTCATATATGCAATTATATAGAGTTGAGTTGTTGACCTCAGTTTGAACGGTTTGTTTTAGGCTTTACAAATTTATCTTTTTTGGGTATATTGCATCAGTTTTTTAGGTAGACATGACTTAGATTTCTGTGTTTGTTAGTTCCGTGTTTATGTGGTCCTCATATTGGACACTCGTACATGCTTTACATACACTTCTGACGCAGTGAGCCCCTATTTGGCTTATCTTTCGTATTGCTTTTTCTCATTTGAACAAATTAGCAAATTCATCAACAAAAAATCAATCGTTGATGAAACAAATCAACAAAAAAACAAATATATCAGTAACCTTTTATCCATTTATTTTATTGTTTACCCTTGGGCGAACAACAACTGCAACAACGCATTTTTGTACAACACATTTCTGATTTCTCAACTGAATAGGAAACAGAATCTGAGACTCTATACCAACATTTTGCTTTGAAACAGAAAAATAGGGAAGTGGAAAAACAATTTTTGTCCCTTGCCTGCCCCTTTTTAGCTCCAAAAAACATGATTACATGGGATGCTTCAGTAGCAGAATATAATTACTTCAACCTTTACTAAAGACAACACTTATTCCCGGTACTCGCATTTCAGCCAAACTAGAAGCAAAGACTAATAACCAATGTTCCACAAGAATGAAATTCTGTAGACCAAGCGATTCTTCAGGGATCAGGATCAGGACAAATATGCATAATTACATTTTGAACAAGTATCAGGAAAATGAATATAACAGGTAGAGAAATAACCCTGGAATGTATCAATGAAATCAACATACAAAAACTAGAGTAATCAAGCTGTAAGAGTATGCAAAATATGAATAGAGGGAAGCATTAAATTAGCTAAACAAATCATGAATCATGAATTAGAAAAATATCAAAGCACAATTTCAATGTCCAAAAAAACAATGCCACAGGTTAGCTATACATAGTTACTGCTACCCCTAACTAACACTATCATCTTGGTCAGCTGCAGTTTATTCAAGTCAAAATAGAAGATCAAATCGTTAGGCACTGACACTTGTAGCATCAGCTATTTATTACCACTGGTTGAACTTCCGTTCATCCTGTTTATGTAAATTGATCATGACTCCCTAAAATCAAAACTCAAGCCTCCTGCATAGCTCCACCGGGATGGCCCTTCCTTTACATGTGGGTCTCATAGGCGCACCAGGGCAAGTTTCGGCGATTCCATTGAACAAGACAGCTGAAGGAGGCGTTTTACAATCACCCGAACCATATGCAACATCGGGTAGTTCAGCAAGCAAGGACTCATATACACATTCAAACATCTCCTGCTCCGAAATAGAATCATGCTCATCACTTCCATCAGAACTCTTAACATCATCATCCTCATCTGAACACTCATTAAAATTAATCCGCGGAGCTATCAAAGTCGTGAAATAATTACAATACTTCTTGCACATGGGTGCTCGTGCCAGGATTTCAGGACCGGGAGCAAACGAGTCAAAAACATCAGCCTCCGGGGTTTTAAGGCTAGCATGATCAACAACAGAATCAGCAACATCATCAACCTCACTGCCATTTTCCTTGCAAATGGAATCAACTCCATTTGATTCAAATGGTTTCTTATTTATCACCGTGATAGGTGATTTCGTGAGAGGTGATTTCTTATGATCACTGTGAGAGTCCTCCTTTTCTTTGTCTACAATAGGAGTTATAGGCCCTAAGGACCCATTGGTTTCAGCAGCTGAATGTGGCTTCTTAGAAGAAGCACCACTCTCGTCTCCTCCCATCCTATTGACAACACCTTCCTTCTGTTGTTGCTTTGAAGATACCACACCACAGAGATTCTTGCAAGCTCCAGAATCGATATTAAGCTCAATAAAGATTTGAAATTTGATATAAATTGCAACTTTCTTCAGAGTCTACAATCTACAAAAGAAAAAATATCGATTCAGCTCATATAGTTATCCCTACATTTCTCAGATAAAACGGAAACAAGATAAAGGCAAACAAAATCCATGAAATGAAATTAGAAAAAGCAAGGTAGTCCAACTGTTCAAGAAAAACAAAACCCAAAATCAAAAATCAAAACCCTCAAACCTTGCAAAAAAAAAAAAAGTCGGTTCAGCTCATTCAGATATCCATCTACATATCCCAGGTAAAATGGAAACAAGTTAAAAGTAAACAAAAACCATGAAATGAAATAAAAAAACGCAAAATAAAAAACCAAAACCCTAATTCACCGCATAAAGAACAAAAATTGGGGAAATGAAATGAAATGAAACCAAATAAATTCATTCAGTTGTGTGTACTTTTTTGAGGTAAAGCTGAAATCAATACAAATAAAAGAAAAGGGAATGAAATTACGAAAGAAATGAAAAACCCAAAACCCAAAATCAAAACCCTAACTCACTGTTGTTTCAAAAAAATTTCAGAATTGTTTAAAGAAACAAAAACCCTAACTCACTGCATAAAGAACAAAGATTGGGGCAAAATTAAATAAAATAAAATTGATTCAGCTCATTTACTTGTGCATATACATGAAAAGCTGAAATCCATCAGTTAGACTTATGAAAAACATGAAATGCATGAACAAGGAATAAATTTACGAAAGAAATGAAAAACACAAACCCCAAAATGAAACCCCTAATTCAATACATGAAATGCATGAACCCTAAAGAACAAAGATTGGGGAAAAATTAAATAAAATAAATTCCATTCACCTCATTTTGTTTTTCGTATACAGGTGAAAAGCTGAAATCAAGAAAAAGGAATGAAATTACGAAAGAAATGAAAAACACAAAACCCCGAAATGAACAAAGATTAGTCTTTTAATGAAAAAACCAAGAGTCATTACAAAAAAAAAACACACAAACATTATAAAAAATCAAGAACAGAGATGTACCATAAAAATGAAGCAAAGTCAGAATGAAAACCTAAAGAAATGTATTAGATTGAAGAATATGTAATATTTGTGAGAGAATGAATAGAAAGAAGCGTAAAGGAAAGAACTTTATTTAATTTTGAGGTTTAAAAGAGCGAACCTGAGAAAGAGGATAATGAAGATTGGAGGAAGACGAAGAGATATATAGGAAAGGTAGGCGCCAAAGTGAGTTATATAGTGATCAAATGGAGGTAATTCCACGTGGCAATATTTTATTGGCGGATCAATTATCTCTGGTTGTGACCGTTTTTTTTTTTTTTTTGGATATGGATGGTTTTGACCGTTGTGTCACTTATTTTGTTTCTTGACTTTTTCCTTTTCACTCCGAATTTAAATCGCACAAGCTAGTAATGGGCGATCGCTGATGGGTGATTAAATGGAGTATTCTTTATTAGTAGATATATCTTATTGAGTGTGTTTGACTCTACTTATTTTGATAAATAAGTTAGCTTATTTTGAATAAGCCAGCTTATTTTGAGTGGTTAGCTTTTTTCTGTGTTTGACCGGACTTCTTTTTCTACCTAGCTTATTTTAAATAAATCGTCTTACTCAGAAGCAACTTTGGGTAGCTTATTCCAGAAAAAAAAACTCCTTATTTTTCTACATAACCTAATAATAAGCTAGCTTAAAAATAAGATCCTTTTAAACAAAAAGTCATTCAAACATGTTATTAAGTCAAATGGGAAAATAAGTCACTTTTTTCAAAGTTCATCCAAACATAAAATAAGTCAACCTAGAGTTTACTTTCTAACTGACTTAAAAATAAGTCAGCTTAAAAATAAGTCACTTTTCCACAAGTCGAGCCAAACACACTCACTATCATATATATTGTTGTTTATTTTACTAGAAAATATTATTTGTTCAGCTTTTCTTCATATGCTAATACAAAAAATCGATTTATTTCCTAAGTAGTTAAAGACTATATTTTTTCTTAGTCAATGATCTCTTATTAAAAATTAAGATATTTGACGATCACAATTTATATGTAAGTTATATTTAAAAGTAAGATAATTTTTCTTTATATTACAAAATCGATTCGACCATCGGTCTGACCATGCGAATCGTGACCTAGAGCCCCCTTCGGTTCGCTTTCCGGTCCGACTTTTACAACACTCTTAAAAATTCTGAAAACATGAGTGAATAATAAGTATATAGTTACCCATCATCATCCCGTGTGTTCAGTGGCGAAGGGAAAACAATAAGCGTCTAATTGTCCACCTAGTCGCAAGTTCAATCCTAGGCAGTGACACTTAGTTGTGTCTTTATCGCCGCGCTAGGGGATGTGGGCAAAGAGGGTATAATCATAGTTTGGTCAACTAACATTTAACAGTTAGGAACCTTAGTTTGAGGGGTGAAATTGCTCCTTTTTATAACTTCCATGGTTTAATTGAGACCAAAAAAAACTTTCAGGGTGGAATTGAGTCTTAAGAAAAACTTTCAGGGTGTGTTTGCCATTTAACCCTAAGGCCTAAGCTATTTGAAAATGGATAAATAAAGTGTTGGAAAGATGGGTAAGGAGCGTGAATATAAGATAATATGGGATATTTGAAAATGAATAGAAGAATGTCTAATATCACCCATGGAAGCTATATACTCCCTCCGGTCCCTAATGTAAGAGCCCAAAATTTGAATGGTTTTGATCCCTAATAATATAAAAGCCCATATAATATTCTCTCCTCATTTTATGCGCTTTTTCCTACTTTACCCCTAACTCTCTTTCATATTTATTAATGCATATTTATTTCTCTCTCTTAAAACTATCATAATAAATATGTGCAATATTGGAAAAAAACATTAACTCCACACACCCAACTAACATTCACATGTTTTCTTAAAAAGCGTTTTTTTGTTCGGCTAGCTCTTATATTAGGGACCGGAGGGAGTACATGATTTCTATTAATGCACTATCATACACTTTTTGACATGGCTTGATCCAATGCGTGGCAAGATAAAGGTTGAAAGAAGACGACATTTTCAAACAAGTGATCCAAGAAAACTTGTGTTTCAGATAAAAAAGTTAAAGTAGGGGAAATGATAAAAAAAAATACCAAATTTCAAAATCCAAGAATGATGATTTGCAATTTTTAACAAGTTAAAATAATCTTATATTTGGATTTTGAAATTCAAAAGATGTTTTTTGTCATCCGAGCCCCCAAAAAATAAAATTTATGTCTGGAGATTTATTGAAATATAGATAGATTGTGACTTCTTTTACAATTTTTTGACAGATGAACAATAAGGTTGTGAAACTCTTCATTATAATTTATAAGAAAACTTGTGATATGGACATAAACTAATTTCATCTATTTAAAATGTGAACTTTTTAAGAATTTAATACTAATAAATATGCATTTTAATGGTATAAGTAAATAATTGAAACAAAATAAATCACAAAGATTTTTATTTTAATATATACTATACCAAGATATTTTTGGAATTAGATCCAACAGCTTGAATAATTTATCATATTCAATGAAAACATTTCTATACAGTACGCATCAAAAGCTATTGAACATGATTATATAAAAAAATATTACTTCCTCTTGTCCTAAATAGATATTATAAGACTTATTTACCTAATTTTTGATTAAATTAAGGATGTCATATGAGTTAGTTAAAACAACATGATATTACTCATATACTCTAACCATATCTACCTTTACCCCACCCTCCCTCTCTTTTATGTCTATTATTGAGGAGCATTCATGAAGATAATTTGAGGAAATCCAGATAAAATTAGATATATGTCTTATATTTAGGACTAATTTCATCTCCTCAAGCAGGTCTTATATTTCAAACTAGAGGGAGTAGTATATGTTTAAGAGGATTTGAAATAATTTCTTAAGGTTAGAGACGTATGTAAAAATGACGGAACCCACTGAATTTAATTGAATTTATATCTAACATGAGTCTAAGAGTGAATTTATTTGATTTATTAAGCTATAGAGTAAAGGGTTAAGGGTCAAATTTAGCATTTTCGTCAATTTTAACGGGTTTGACTATTAAGTTTGACCCAATCATGCCACATCACCGAATTACTGATAGTAAGTGGGCCATTGGGTGACGTGGCAGACACCGTGGCTGGTGACGTGGCCTAATTGACTAATATGGCAGGTGACGTGGCATGATCTGGTCAAACTTAACGGTCAAACCCGTTAAAATTGACGTAAATGCTAAATTTGAATCATTTTTGAATAGATGTGTGCTACATTTGAGTCATCGAATTCTTATTTATATTTGTTATTAAAAACAAGTAGAGTGCTAGATTTGACCCTTAATCCTAAAGTCAAATATGATTCTAACAACAATGTGCACAACACAAAACTTTGCCCAAGAGCTTTTCCACTAGGTGGACTTGGACTTCCTCTCCACTTAGTATGCTATTAGATTTGCTTTTAATGGTCGGGATTTATTATAAGGTTAATCAAAATATTGTAATCTATTTACCGATGATTGTATAATACTACCTCCGGTCCTAAATATAGGACCTAGATGACTTTTTTTTGGAGAGGTTAAAGTTGCAAAATAGTCTATTAAATGATGACATATTTTATACTCCCTCCGTTCCTAAATATAGGACCTAGATGAGTTTTTTGAAAAATCATAAAAAAAAAGCAAAAAATAAGTTAATTATAAATTGATTTACCTAATTTTTTCTCTTAAACTAGTTTATTTTACCTATAAGCTAATGGATAATCTAAAAAGATATCAAATATGTCATCATTTAATAACCTATTTCGCAACCTTAATCTTTCCAAAAAAAAGTTATCTAGGTCTTATATTTAGGAACGGAGGGAGTATACTTTTAGATTATCCATTACTTTATAAGTAAAATAAACTAGTTTAAGGGAAAAAATTAGGTAAATCAATTTATAATTAACTTATTTTTACTTTTTTTTAGGATTTTTCAAAAAAGTCAATTAGGTCTTATATTTAGGACCGGATGGAGTATTTTACAATTGTACTGGATCTCAACCATCGAAAACATATTCAATGGATTAATGCCTTAATTAAGATTATTTAAGTTCATATATAAAATACCAAGACAAATTTATGCACTTCAATATTACCACATTTCACAACATCCTTCAGTCTCATTAAATTTGGACTAAATATAACCGGTTCCAACTTATGTGATGATGTCCCACGACCCTCGAAAAATGATACCAAATTCCTTTGAGGATCATAATAGCTGAAAAATCTACCTTGATAAATCAAAATTCCTTCTCTTAAAACAGCTATTTTTGGGCGAAAGCTGCATAGCGAATATTGCAAAACATTAACATTAAACTTGATAATTTCAGTCCAAGACTCGCTCACACCATACTTTTTCATAGTCCAAAACCTAAAAAGTGTCTTGTTTTCAAATGGACCACTTATGAAGAGACTTCCCTTTGCTTCTCCAAAGCTGATAAGACGCTTACTAAGTACACCTAGGGAATGTAAGGCAGAAGGACAACCAAATGACTTCGGCTTCTCAGTTTCCAAATCAAAACATAAAATTGATATCTCTACTGAATTAAAAACAAACCAATGAAGCGATTCATTCAAACAAGTGGGAGATGTTATTCTAGCCCAGAATTTACCGTATTCAATGTTTCTCCATAATTTAGTCCCCAATGTGTGTATTTCAACAACTACACGGCCACTACAGATTGCTTTATATATACTTATAACTTTATATTCATCGGTCTTCTTGAGATAACCTAGTCCATGATGATAAAATGTATATCTACCCAATTTACTATTCTCGGATTGTGGTAGTCTCATAAACTCTCCAGTGATTGGGTTGCAAACAACTAATGTCATTGGGATGTAAATAGGATATTTAGGGCATAAGCAAAGAATTTGCTTATGAACAATTGCAAGAATTTGTGTAAATTTAGACCATTGCAAGAATTTGCTACAGTAAATTTGTCATAATCGGGCTTACAAGCAATTCTGCCCTTTCTCTTGGCCTCATGCTTTGTGTGAACCACCATTTTAGTATTACGAAGAGGAAGCTTCATCTTTAACACAAGATTCATATGATTATATTGTCACAATTGGGTCATATAGAATCCCTACATGAACAAACACCACCTCCAAGCTCATCAAAGTTGAGTGGATGGAGAGTTCTTGAAACATGTCTAGAACTATTAGTGCGTACAAAAACACTGATAGGAGTAGACTCTAAATACAATTGACCAAAATGTGAGCTAGACACAGCGGAGAGCCAACTCTTGCATACACACTTGCACGTCAAAAGTGCCACAAGAGGAAGTTTAAGTAGAATTTTTAAGAAAATATCATGAGGAAGCTCAAACAATGTATTCCCATGTAGAAGAGAAGAGGAAAATATATCTTTTGGGTCAACAACTTCTCCTTTGGATTTTCTATTGCCTTTTGATGTTGAAGATCCTACTAGACCCCATTTTCTTTTCACAACCATCCTGAAAGGAAAAGAGGAAAATATATCTGAAGCTAAGGGGCTTATGCACAAACCAAGTAGAAATAGAAAATGGAAAAAATGAAATATAGAACGGAATTTGCATACATGCATAAGCACTTGTTAAACTTTGTTTTATTATTTCTATACAGGCATTCAACCAAGGCTCTCCCATTACTGTCTATATATTTATTGTACTTGTATTAAATAAAAGTAGAAATAGAAATAATGAAACATAGATAGAATTTATATCATAGATTTACAAACCATTCTCATTTATGATGTCAAGATAGTTTTTATACTGATTACATTTATAATTTATTCAATGAATAATAAAAAACGAATTTCAGTGTCAAATGCAAAAGAGCAGTGTCCAGAAACTAAAGCAACACTAGTGTCACAAATGAAAATATATTCTAAAGCACATGAACCAGCTTGAACTCAGCAATTAATGGCAAGGGTTCGATTCAAGGCTATCTATCTACTTTGGTTCAACAAGCAAAATCTAGCTGATATATGCTTCTTTCCTTCCTAATATTTCTATTTTAGGAAGGAAAAAATATTAGAGATAAATTGACGTTCATGGTCAATATACTTGCATAATTGTTTATTGGTCAACATAATTCACATTTCTATATTTATTATTCTTTGTTAAATATTATTTTGAAAAACATAATCTTAATTTATAAAATATTGTTTTATTATAGCAACATTAAATTGGACCGATGAACCCATAAAAAAAATGTCAATTGAACAAGGAAAATATATCAGGATCTTATTCACTTTTCATTAAATTAGATTAATTATATTTATATCTTCATATTTGTATATAATATTATAGTTTATAAGTAAATATTAATTGAGAAGCCCAATCAGATGATCTGACCATTTTAAACAGTTTAACAATGACCTGTTGTTATTTCCAGCTTGAGCTAGCATAGGGATTTATTTCAATCCAAAATGAAAAACCTCAATCCGCTTGTCTCCGAAATTCATGAGTTTTTTCCCGAAACCCTCCTGGTTGTTCACAAATATTAAGAGATGATTTGGTTTGATGTGTGAAAAGGTAATAATGTGTGATGTGTGAAACAGATGAAAGATTAAATGGGTTTGTTAGGCTTTTATTCTGACTATATATTTCAGCAACATAATAATTTTGTAGTTCAGAATTTGTAGATGATTTGGTTTGATGTGTGAAAAAGTAATAATGTGAGCTTATAGGTATGGATGTCTGGTTCAATAAAATGGTTCATCCTATGATGTTGTCTATCCTGCACTTCTTAAGCACCTAAACTAGCTTCCATTTAATTCTCTTTTTCAAATAATTCTGAAGTTTGCTTAGCTTAAACAGTTACTCCTATAATGTGATATGAGCTTTAGTCCATCAAGATTAACAACTATCATGATGGTCTTACAAAGTATACCCAAATAATGAATCAATGAAGTGTTAAATATCAATTCTCAAGTGTAATTGTGTAATGAAGAACGGTCTTAATATATAGTGTGACTTAGCATACAATTAAAACTCGTCTCTATTGTTCACTTAAACCAAATACTCCCTCCATTCCTAAATATAAGATCAATTTGGTTAATTTGGGGAGATTAAAGAAGATAATAAAATTACATGATCTTCCCAAAATCCCTTCAATTACTTAATTTTAAAAGGAGGAGGGGTTTTCAATGAAAAGAGGGAGAGTATAAGGGTAGTTTGAGCAAAACTTGAGATAAAATAGGAAGTAATCTTATATTTAGGAACTTATTCACTCCTTCAAAGTGATCTTATATTTAGGAACGGAGGGAGTACATTAATACCACCTATTAGTGGAAATCAGGGCTAACACAACACATGCTTATCATTTACTATGTTTAATCTAGACCGCAAATAGAGGTGTTGTGATTTTTTTTCTATAAAACTCAATTCATATATGTGGTGAAAAAGTTGACATATATAAATATTTTAACCATATCGCTATTTAGAGATCCATGAAGGATAGAATAACTTCACTATTCGGCTCTTATGTTAAGATTCTGACAATTCTCATATTGCAAGAAATCAACACCCTGAACCATATTAAAACCGGAGATAATTAGAGCTTTATAATAAGTTTAATCAACAAATTGCTAGCTATAATTAACTAAGGAGTAACCATATTTTATAGGAAGCAAATGTTTTTGCATCTTGCTTTTCATGTCCTAAAGACCCAAACATTTTCTTGCTGCATGTTTCATTTCTATAGGTAGAAATATCATTTTAAGATATTTAGAATATTTTTAAGACATCCGCCATAGATTGCACACCTTCCATCATAAATAACTCTTCAATAAAGATTTTTAAACTTTAAGGGTCTGTTTGGTACGGGGGATTTGGAGGGGAAGGGAGGGGAGGAGAGGGAAAATTCTTGTAAGATGAATTTTTAAATATTGAAGAAGTGGGGTTGTGATATTTTAATAAAAATAAAATGTTAAATATAAGAGTTATATATATTATTTTAGAATTTCGGACCCCACTTCTCAAATTTTTATAAATTCATGTCAGAAAAATTTTCCCTCCGCCCATTTTCCCTCCCCTCATACCAAACAGACCCTAAATCATACAAATTAAAGTGAAGATGGTCAAGCTCATCCTCGAGGTGACACCTTCCATCATAAATAATTCTTCCTCAATTTTTTCAAATAATCCCAAAAAAAAAATTTGGATGTTACAATCACTAAAGTCCAACAAGCAAGTAGCCAATTCAATCTCAGCAGAAAAACACATCGCAATGTTAGCAGACTAAATCACCAGCCTATGGATCAATTAAACAATGAATGAAGATAATCAACGCTCTGTAACTTCATGCCCTTGCCATATAGATCAGCTTTATACTTGGCCATATACAAAACTTCTTTCTCCTCATGCAATTTAAATATCCCACACCTATATATATAAATCAATATCATCATTAGAGAACATTAAAATATACTACAAACCAAAACAATTATTGAGGCAGGGAAAGAGTACATTACAACCCTAAATAAAAAATGTAACTAAAAAAATAGGTGATTGGTTAATTACCATGAATAGACATTGTGCACTTCAATATCACCACATTTCACAACATCCTTCAGTCTCATTAAATTTGGACTAAATATAACCGCTTCCAACTTATCTGATGATGTCCCACGACCCTCGAAAAATGATACCAAATTCCTTTGAGGATCATAATAGCTGAAAAATCTACCTTGATAAATCAAAATTCCTTCTCTTAAAACAGCTATTTTTGGGCGAAAGCTGCATAGCGAATATTGCAAAACATTAATATTAAACTTGAAAATTTCAGTCCAAGACTCGCTCACACCATACTTTTTCATAGTCCAAAACCTAAAAAGTGTCTTGTTTTCAAATGGACCACTTATGAAGAGACTTTCCTTTGCTTCTCCAAAGCTGATAAGACGCTTACTAAGTATACCTAGGGAATGTAAGGCAGAAGGAAAGAATAGCATGAAGCAACCTTGTAACTCAGAATGTTTGGAAAACTATGGAAAAATAGGTATGGGAGAGATTATTTTAATCTAATTAATACAAATTGAAACTAAGAATGAACTCAACACGTGGTTAAATTTTCACAACACTCTGACACTGAAAGTGAGAAACAAACTGAGCACCATGTATGGATGTTTAAAAACATCCACGTGGTTGAATACATAATACTACGCTCAGTGGAAGGGCCATAGAGAACACTTGTGTAACATCTAGACTTTCTTACTAAATAATAGTGATCTAATCCATCTATAACCACAATTATGATTTTAGCTTAATAACATGTGGAATGTACAATTGTCGAATAAATGTTGTGATTCCAATTACCATATACTTATTACAAGACTATCTCTATTCAATCTTATAACAACATATAGCCTAAAAATAATACTCTCTCCGGTCCTAAATATAAGACCTAATTGAATTTTTCAAAAAATCCTATAAAAAAGCAAAATAAGTTAATTATAAATTAATTTACCTAATTTTTTCCCTTAAACTAATTTATTTTACCTATAAACTAATGTATAATCTAAAAATATATCAAATTTGTCATGATTTAATAGTCTATTTTGCTAAATCACCAGCCTATGGATCAATTAAACAATGAACGAAGATAATCAACGCTCTGCAACTTCATGCCCTTGTCATATAGATCAACTTTATACTAAGTACACCTAGGGAATGTAAGGCAGAAGGACAACCAAATGACTTCGGCTTCTCAGTTTCCAAATCAAAACATAAAATTGATATTGAAAGTAATGGATGCACAAGAGGGGGGTGAATTGTGCTTCAAAAATAAATGCTCAAATAAAACAACACAAGAGTTATACTGGTTCGGTCTACCTGACCTACGTCCAGTCCTCAACCACCCAGGCCGAGTTCCACTATATCTCAGGTTTTAAATCGGGTTCACCTGAAACCTTACAACCGCAAGTTTTGCACGGGATCACTTGCAACCTTACTACAAGTTTTACACAGGCTCACTTGTAACCTTTCTAACTAGCTCCCCCTCACACCAAGCAAGGGGTTAACCTTTACACTTAAAGGATTTTTTTCTGACTAAGTTCTCTCAAAGAACAGATGGTGTTACACACTTAAGTACAATCAATGCTCTTATAACAAGAAGAAACTTAACAACAAAGAGTACAGAATATGTAGATGAAAAGGATCACTCGATGTGTTAAATGCTCTTTACTTTTCTGGGCAGCTTTGAATGATTGAAGGTGTTCTTAGTTTCTCGCTCTAACTTCTCTCAAGAGTATTCAAAGATAATTGATTGCTTCATAAATGAAGTTGAGCTCCCTTATATAGTCTTCAAACATTTGAACTCTTGGTAGGTGGGCTAGCCGTTTGAATATGGCCGTTTTTCCCATGTTACCGTTTGCCCAATAAATGCTTCATCAATGCATAGCAGGGTTGACTTGCTTTATCTCTGAAAAGTAGTCCTGACATCTCTGCTCTGACATAAGCATTCTGACACTGCATCTCTGAACGTTCTGACATTCTGATTGCTTGCGGAAGCAAACTCTCATCCGGAAGCAACTTTACTTAGTGTGCTGCACTTGAACGTTAGTTTAGCAATATAAGCACATAGTCACATGCAGTGGGTGTTCCCTTAGTCTAAGGTGTATCCGGAAGCACTTCTACATCCGGAAGTAAATCCACTGGATGAAGGATTTAGTTCACTATCACTCACTCTCGCTCAGTGTATTTCATTCCAACAGTCAGCGCTAGTCACTAAGCTATCGGAAGCACTTTCACTTGACGTGGCTTATGTTCACTGACGCTTCGGGTTATTCTATTCTATCAGCCTGCGCCAGTCAAAATCTAACAGGAAGCAATTTCACTTGACGTGGCTTATTCACTGACGCTTAGGGTTATATCTCTTCTATCAGCCTGCGCCAGTCTAAATCTAACAGGAAGCAATTTCACTTCCGGTTGAATCATAGCTTAGTCTTAAGGTTTTGTGTACCTAATGCTCATGGACTAAGTTAATTCCCTAGTGAGTTACTCGCTGTCGCTGGGGAATGAAACATTCATCCGCGTGCGCAAGTCCTAGTCTATCCGGAAGTAAATCCACATCCGGTTGCACTCTTACTTGGGATCCTATGTTAACCTATTGCTTTCTAAGCACTTGGTTTATTCTTTTATATTTTAGTCTTCATCAAAACTTAAGATTCTAACATTCTCCCCCTTTTTGATGATGACAAACTTAGTTTTATCGATTAAGTTCATAAGGAAGGATTAGCAAAAGAATAAAAGCAATAGATAAGAACAAGTAACTTAGACAAATATTATTGATAAGCAGAAGTTACAAGTCAGAGTATACAATCAAATAACATATACAAGTAAAGAACATATACAAGTAAATTACACTAAGCAAGTATGAAAGTATGCATGAAAACAAAACAAAAAGGAAAAATTTTTAAGTTAAAAGAATGTTTGGATTGGGGGTTCAGGGTTTGTGTTTCTTTTTCCTCTCCCTCTCCTTTTGTCTCTCTTCATTCTCCTTTTGCAGTTTGGCTAACTCGGCCTCATGCACATTCTGGTCTATCTGGGCAATGATCTGCTGAAGCTCTTCTTCATCTCTTTCCCTTCTGAGCCTCTCTGATTCAATAGACTCCTCGAATGCCCTTTTCATGTTCTCCACTTCTTCATACCCAGGGAACCCTGTAGCATCGTCGAAGTAGGTGACCTCTCCATTGGGATAGTGAACAGCCCGGATTTTTACGGTCCATACAGGGAAGTTGGGATCCTCCTCAACTTCCTGGGCTTTCCTTTTTCCCTTCCCTTTACTCTTCCCTTTGCTCTTGCTAATTGGAGGAGTGGGCATGGCACTTGCTCTGTCAGCATCGAGGCAGGCCATCTGACCAAAGGATAACTTGTCTGTGAATCCAAACTTCTCAAATTCCTCAGGAGTCATGTCTTCAATTTCCAACTTGACTTCCTTCAAAATTGGAACTGCTTGAACCACTGGAATTTCTTGCTCAACCTGGGCAGATGAAGTTCCTTGCTCAGGTAGGTCAGATGGAGTCTCTTCCTCAGTCTCAGCAGATTCAGTGGTGGCAATAATTCTCTTGGCACGCTTTCTAGCAACGGCCTTCTTTCTAGACTCACTGAAGATGATTGCTGGCTCAGATGAGGGAGGAGGGGCAGATGAATGCTCAGATGAAGGGATCTCAGACTCTTGCCCAGAGGATGCAGGAATAGGCTTGGCTATCACAATGGGAGGATGGTTGGGTCTCTTCAGTCCCCACTTCATCATAATCTCCTCAACAATGTTTTTGCTTGACTTAGTTGGAGAAGGCTCTGATGAAGATGACTCAGGCTGTGAAGGTTGTTCATTTGGCTCAAAGACAACCATATCCCATTGTGGTCCTTGCTCAGCCGTTTTCTTCTTCTGCATGAACCGGATGACTTCTCTTCTTATAAGGCTCTCAGCACCACCTAGCCTTTGGGATTCCATAGCACGGCGAAGGGCTGCTGCTATGTCTTCATCAATC
Organism: Mimosa pudica; assembly: GCA_029929735.1. Classification (NCBI taxonomy): domain Eukaryota; kingdom Viridiplantae; phylum Streptophyta; class Magnoliopsida; order Fabales; family Fabaceae; genus Mimosa; species Mimosa pudica. Next base: position 3,822,261 of record JAKELP010000017.1, on the reverse strand, counting down.
TAGAGAGATGGCTGACTGAGGACATCCCTTGTGTTCATGGACAGGCGCAGAGTGGACATTACATCTCTCCCCCTTTTGGCATCATCAAAGAGGGTGAGGGCCAGGGATGGAGTGGATGAAGAGGAGGGTGGAGGTTTTTGGGGTGAGGTCTCTGGGGAGGAGGTAGGTTGGGTAATTTCTGGGGATGAGGTAGTGTCGGGGAACCAATTGGAGGTGACAAAGAGACCTTCAAAAGGATAGGTAGAGGAGTATTCAGTGTAGGAGGTGGTAGTGTGAGGGGTAAAGGGTAGGTGGTCGTCAGAGAGTGGCTGAAGGCGGGGATACTCTCTTATATAGATTTGGTTGAGGGGGTGAATGGCTGTGTCAGATCCTATGGGTCTAGAGCTTGGATGGGTAGGGTTGGAGAGACGGAGTGGAGAGCGAGTAGGAGCTCTAGGTCGTGTGAGAATGGGTGAAGGAGGTGTAGATTGAGAGTTTAGTGGGGATTGGCGTGGAGAATGTTGGGGTGAGTCTTGGGTTTGCTGGTCATGGGTAGGTGAAGGTTGGGATTGGTGGTCATTGTTTGGTGAAGGTGGCTGAGGTTGTTGAGTGTTAGGTGGAGGAGGAGGGGGAAGTTGAGGGTGATTAGGAGGAGGAGGAGGTGGGTTTTGAGGAGGAGGAGGAGGTGGTAGGTTACCTTGTGATGGTTGGGGAATTTGTAGGTGCTGGAGGATGAGATCTAGTTTTGCATCCACCCTGGCAAGATGATTCTCGACTTGGCACACTCTGTCCTCAAGCCGCTGGATACGCTCCCCTTGCTGCTGGAAGCCAGTGTCACACTCAGCACGGAGAGGACCCACCAAACAGTCAGGCAGCTTAAAGAGAAGCTCTTCCTTAACTTCCTCCGCAAAGGCTCTGACAGAGGCTGACACTCTTGCAGCACGGCTTGGTCCAGCATGGGAGTCCACTTCCTGATCCCCTGCACCAGTTGTAGAGGGGGCTGAAGTCTGAGAAGCACTCCCTGTCTGTGATCCTGAGCGAGTGGGCTTGGCAGGCTTGTTATACTTAATGCCCATCTTCGCGATGTTGGTAGCTCCCACAGGTTTGCACTTGACATTTTCTTCCTCCACAGCAGATGTGGCCTTGATCAGATGCTTCTCAAGGAGAAAGGCAATGATAGTGGGATAGGGAAGATAGCCAGACTTGTCATTAGTTAGCCAGCGCTGAAGCTCAAGGCAGATCAACTGGCCGGGGTTGATTGGCTGGTGGGAGAGGAGTCTGGGGAACCAAGGGTTGTCCAGTAGTGTGAACTCGTTGAAGTTGCCTCCCTTATGTGTCATCATTCGGGAGTAGATGTAGTACAAGAGCCTGTAAGAGTCAGACATCTTGGATACCTTTTTCCCTGAGGTGTCATACAACTTCTCGAGATCCTCCTTGTTGAGCTTTAGTGACTCAGGGTATAGCCACTCATTCATGCTCTCGTCTGTGATCCCCATTATCTCATTCAGTGTCTTCCACGTGAACCTGAAGGTTCTCCCCCTTACAGTGGCAGTGAAGGAGAGTTTGTGAATTTGCTCTTTCCCATCAACCTTCTTGAACCTAGCCTTGCCAGTAAGGGTTTGACAGAAGACACGCAGGACGTTGACGTTGTAGTCCTGGTTGATCCCCAGCCAGGGCATGTACCTCTCGAGGTAAGGACGCAGATGTGGGAACCCTAGTTCATCAATCTTGTTCAGATCGATGAACAGGCCATGGTTGAAGATTGGAATGGATGTCTCAAACTTGGCGGCCACAGTTTCCAATGCCCCATCTCTATACACTGTAGGGTCATCTTCAACCCTTTGCCTCTTGGAAGAAGGCTCCTCAGCGAACTGAACCTTCTTCTTCTTTCCTTTCCTCTGAGCTTCCCTTGCTTTCTCATGCTCAGAAGTCACTGGCTGTTCTGCCACTCTACCAGAAGTTCCAGGCTGATCCTGGATATGTTCATCCTGCCCTTGTGTATTCTGCCCAGAAACTTCATGGTGTTCTTGATGTTCATCGCGATGTTCTTCACGATGCCCAGATTTTCCAGAATGTTTATGACTTGATTTCCCAGATTTTGACTTGTGTTTCTTAGATGAGGAAGGTTTCTTTGAAACTGGGTTTGTTTCATGAGATCCGGCCATTTTTGTGTGGGTTGGTGGTAAAATGCGAAAGGATGTATGAAGAGAATGAAGAACACAGATGAAGATGAAGAATGTATGCAGAGAATTTGTGAGTGAAAGTAAAAAGTGAAAGTGAAAAATGATGTCCTATTTATAGGTAAAGTTACTAAGGGTAAAATGGGCATATATTTTCAAATGAAACCATACGTTTACACATTGGGTAACGTAAAACTTTTAATTGAAACGGCGCACCTTATGACATGTGTCGTTTCATCTTGTCAGATAGGGCACACCTTCTCATAGAGGGAGATGAAGCGTTTCTGAAGTGACGTGTCCCTTGGGCTGGCACTGGCGCTCTCTTGGCTTGATCATCCAGTGTCAGTGAGTGATCATCCGGAAGTGGTTTTGCTTCCGGTTGCACTTGCTTAAGATTTAACATTGAGCACCTGCAAAAACATATATTGGCACTCCGATGCCTAAGTTAGTATTGTTGTAGGTGATAAACAATCAAGTATAATGAATAGAATTTACACTTCATTTGGGTTTACCATTCCCAAATCACCTCTTATGAAAGTAAATTGGTCAACCCCCAGAGGCTTGGTGAAGATGTCAGCAAGCTGTTGTTGTGTGGGGACAAACTGCACCTTGACATCCTTCTTTTGAACATGGTCTCTGATGAAGTGATGTCTGACGTCAATGTGCTTTGTCCTTTTGTGCTGAACTGGATTCTTGGCGAGGCTAATTGTGCTTGTGTTGTCACAGAGGATGGGTGCCTCAGGGAACTCCAAGCCAAGATCTCTCAACTGGTTCTTCAGCCATAGCACTTGCGCACAACAGCTTGCAGCAGCAATGTATTCTGCCTCAGTGGATGACAAAGACACACATGTTTGCTTTTTGCTAGCCCAAGACACCAGACAACCACCAAGGAAGGCGCATTGTCCACTGGTGCTCTTCCTATCTGTTTTATAACCTGCATGGTCAGAGTCAGAGTAAGCCCACAAGAACTCTTGGTTACCTCTGGGATACCAAAGACCAAGTTCTTGTGTTCCCTCAAGGTATCTCAGAATACGTTTAACACATGTTAAGTGTGATTCCTTGGGGTTGGCTTGAAACCTAGCGCACATGCCTACACTAAATTGAATGCCAGGTCTGCTTGCCGTTAAGTATAGGAGGGAACCTATCATTCCCCTGTACATGGGCAGGCTGACAGATTTACCCTTTGCGTCAGCGTCGAGTGCGGCAGTGGTGCTCATAAGAGTGTCATACTCCTTGCATTCATCCATCCCAAACTTTTTGAGTAGTTCTCTGCAGTACTTAGCTTGGGAGATGAAGATTCCATTCTTCTTCTGTTTAATTTGCAGGCCTAGGAAGAACGTTAGTTCTCCCATCATTGACATCTCAAACTCACCCTGCATAGTCTTAGAGAAATCTTCACAAAGCTTTTCGTTAGTTGCCCCAAATATAATATCATCAACATAAATTTGGACAATTAACATATCTCTATCTTTGTGAAGGATAAACAGTGTATTATCTAATTTGCCCCTTGAGAAACCCTTGCCCAGCAAAAAGCTGCTGAGTCTCTCATACCAAGCTCGAGGAGCTTGTTTCAGGCCATATAAAGCTTTCTTTAATCTATACACATGTTTGGGATGCTTATGATCCTCAAAGCCAGGAGGTTGTTCAACATATACCTCTTCTTTGATGTAACCATTAAGAAAAACACTCTTTACATCCATTTGATATAATCTAAAACCTTTCATGGATGCAAAGGCTAGAAGAATTCTTATTGCTTCGAGTCTAGCAACTGGAGCAAAAGTTTCTTCATAGTCAATGCCTTCTTCTTGGTTATATCCTTTGGCTACTAGCCTGGCTTTGTTTCTTGTAATTTGACCTGTCTCATCCAGTTTGTTTTTGAAGACCCACTTGGTCCCCACTATGGATTGATGAGACGGCCTTGGGACTAGTTCCCAAACTTGACTTCTCTCAAATTGATTTAGCTCTTCCTGCATGGCAATAATCCAGTCGCAGTCCTCAAGAGCTTGTTCAACTGAAGTTGGTTCGATTTGAGATAGGAATGCTCCGAACTCAACTTCATTTTGAACTTGTCTTCTCGTTCTGACACCAGAAGAAACATCACCAAGCACTTGATCAAGAGGATGATCCCTGTGATGTCTCCTAGCTGTTGGCAACTGTGCCTCCTCAGGCACGGGTTGCACTCCAGGGTCATCACTGGGTTCATCTTCTTCTTTGGGATTGCTTGTTGGTGTTTCTTTTGGTGATGAGGAGGATGATGGTAGTTTTGGAAGATTAAGTATTCCATCATCCTCTGTGGATTGTCCCCATGTAGGAGTTTCATCAAATACAACATGCATGGATTCTTCTACAGTTTTAGTTTTCATGTTGTATATTCTATATGCTTTACTCCTAAGGGAATATCCTATAAATATACCTACATCAGCTTTTAGATCAAACTTACCCAGATTTACCTTTCCATTGTTATGCACATAGCACTTTGATCCAAAGATTCTGAGGTGGCTGATGTTGGGCTTCCTCCCTTTGTACAGCTCGTAAGGAGTCTTGTCCAAGCCCTTGCGAACATAGGCTCTGTTAGAGATATAGCAAGCAGTACTCATAGCGTCCGCCCAGAACACTTGAGAAACCTCTTTCTCGTTGAGCATGCTTCTAGCCATCTCTGTCAGAACCCTGTTCTTTCTCTCGACAACTCCGTTCTGTTGAGGAGTCCTAGGAGCTGAGAAGTTGTGTTCTATGCCATTTTATTCACATAGCTCAGAGAAGCTATGGTTCTCAAATTCTCCTCTATGGTCTGTCCTTATGGCTGTGATTTTGAGCTCTCTCTCATTCTGCACTTTCTTAGCCAGGACAATAAAAGCATCAAAAGCATCTTGCTTAGAGGCAAGAAACATAGTCCAAGTGAACCTTGAGTAGTCATCCACCACCACTAAAGCATATAGGTTTCCACCCAAGCTCTTCACTCTCGCTGGCCCAACCAAATCCATATGGATTAGTTCCAAGGGCCTGCTGGTGGAGACTCTCTTCTTGGTTTTAAACGAGGACTTTGTTTGTTTCCCTCGTTAGCAGGATTCACAAATAAAATCATGCTTTACTTTAAAAGTTGGAATACGTATGGCTAGCTCCTTTTTAATTAGCATATCAAGTTGAGTAAAATTAACATGAGCTAATCTCTTATGCCAAAGCCAACTGTTCTCATCACTAGATATTAAACATTTATCTTCCAATTGTTGACATAAGTCTAGAGTATATAGGTTTCCATTTCTGTTTGCCTTAAGTTTGCATTTTAAATTGGCCTTGTCTAAATTCAGATTCTGCTTATCAACTATTATGCACTCATTTGAATCAAAAATTACCCAATTTCCTTTGTCAGTGCTCTGGCTTACGCTCAGCAGGTTGTGACAGAGACCGTCCACTAGATAGACGTCTTTGACTGGCCCGACTTCTCCAACTCCGGTGATTTTACCACTTTGATTTCCTCCAAAGGTCATTGTGGCTCCATCCTTGATCACCAGAGATTTGAACTTGTCTCTGTCTCCAGTCATATGTCTCGAGCATCCGCTATCGATGTACCATTTTCTGTTCTTGGATGCCTTGAGACACACCTGAAATAATCAAGCAAGCTTAGGTACCCAACCTCTCTTGGGTCCTCTGTCATTAGTTTTTAGTGCCCTTGGTCTAGTGTTGGCCTTAACCTTGGGCTTATGATCATTTGGAGCCTCTGACCTAGTGCTGGCTCTAGGCTCTTGGGTTTTCCCTGTGGAATGGTTCCAGGCTCGGGATCCTTGTCCTCTCTTGGTTTCCTTTGCAGGTGGAGGATCCTTTGTAGCCTTGGTTCCTTTAGGGACCCATTTGTAAGAGCTACTTGCTCCATGCTTCTTGGCATTACAGGTGGACGTGGAGTGTCCTTTCCTGCTGCAGTAGTTACAGAAGCTGAAGGGTGAGGAGCTATGACTAGTGGCTTTATGGAAGAACTTTAAGTAGGGCTTTACTTTTGGTTCCACCCACTTTTTCCCTCTAGGAGTATATCCTAAGCCAGTCCTATCTCTATATGCCCTTTGATTCATTAAAATTATATTTAACATTTCTGAACCATTTGTAAACTTCTGCAGGGCATTTTGCAGCTTGTCTTTCTCAGCTGAGATTTTGCTGCAATTAGGGCAGCTCTCAAGTGTTGGGGCGTTGGGTTCTACTTGGGGAGAACCCTGGCCATCCACTACCGGAAGCTTTCTAGCTTCCGCTAGCTCTTCACTTAGTGAGTCCACCTTGGACTCAAGTGATTCCTTTTTAGTTTTCAACACTTTATAGGCTTTACATAGTCTAGAGAATTCTTCATGAACCTCATTGTAAGCCTCTTGTAGTTCAGAAAGAGTTACCTCATGATCTTCGTTGGTGAGGTCAAGATCTGAAGATGCTTCCTCATCATCTTCTCTAGCTACCAGGCAGAGGTTGACAACTTCTTCTTCATCACTTGCTTCGTCATCTGAGCTATTCACCCAAATGGAGGAGACGAAGGCCTTTCTTTTGTCTTTGCCTTTTGACCTCTGCAGGCTGGGACACTCAGCCTTGAAGTGACCAGGCTTCTTGCATTCAAAGCACACAGGGACCTTTTCCTTCTTGTATCCCTTCTTCTGGCTGGAGTCACCTCTCTGATAGCCTCCTTTCTTTCTGAAGAACTTTCTGAATTTCCTCACCATCATAGCCATCTCCTCATCATCCATTTCCTCCTCATCATCCTCATCATCATCATTGATCTCCTTGCTGGGAGCAACAAGAGCAAGGTTCTTGTTCTTGGATGAGGCTTGAGGAGCTCTCATAGCCAGCAAGGTAGGTTCGTATTCAGCAAGAGAGCCAAATAGTGCGGTGATGGAGCTGGTTGATTCTCCTTGCACTTCCTGCAAGATAGTTACTTTGGTGATCCAGTCACCCTTCAAGATCTTTAGGATCTTGCTTACTTGCTCTCTTTCAGGAATATCCTTACCCAACGAGGCCAAATTGTTGATGAGATGGGTGAACCTGAGCTCCAGCTCTCTGATAGGCTCAGTGGGACTTAGCATGGCGAACTTGTGAAATTCTTCCACCAGCATCTCAACACGTCTTACTTTTACTCCCCTGGTTCCAGAGTGAGCAGCCTCAAGAGCCTCCCACATATCTTTAGCATTTTTGTGGTGGCTGATCCTGTGAAACTCTTTGGGGCTGAGAGCACACTGGATGTAGTGCATGGCCCTATGGTTCAGTTGGACTAGAGCATAGTCCTCAGGAGTGTATCTGGCTCTCACCTTAGCAAATTCATCCTCATCTAAGGGAGTTTGATCCCCACGTTCGATTACATCCCAGAGTCTAATGTCACTTGACTTGATATAAGTCTCCATTCTAAACTTCCAGAATGGATAGTTGTACCCATCGAAGCCTGGGGGCTTGTTGGGTTGAACAGAGACATCTGGTAGAGAATAGTCTGTATCCATTACTGGATCTTTGCTTTCTGGATTCGTTGGAATCGAGTGATAAAGACCCGCTCTGATACCAAATGAAAGTAATGGATGCACAAGAGGGGGGGTGAATTGTGCTTCAAAAATAAATGCTCAAATAAAACAACACAAGAGTTATACTGGTTCGGTCTACCTGACCTACGTCCAGTCCTCAACCACCCAGGCCGACTTCCACTATATCTCAGGTTTTAAATCGGGTTCACCTGAAATCTTACAACCGCAAGTTTTGCACGGGATCACTTGCAACCTTACTACGAGTTTTACACATGCTCACTTGTAACCTTTCTAACTAGCTCCCCCTCACACCAAGCAAGGGGTTAACCTTTACACTTAAAGGATTTTTTTCTGACTAAGTTCTCTCAAAGAACAGATGGTGTTACACACTTAAGTACAATCAATGCTCTTATAACAAGAAGAAACTTAACAACAAAGAGTACAGAATATGTAGATGAAAAGGATCACTCGATGTGTTAAATGCTCTTTACTTTTCTGGGCAGCTTTGAATGATTGAAGGTGTTCTTAGTTTCTCGCTCTAACTTCTCTCAAGAGTATTCAAAGATAATTGATTGCTTCATAAATGAAGTTGAGCTCCCTTATATAGTCTTCAAACATTTGAACTCTTGGTAGGTGGGCTAGCCGTTTGAATATGGCCGTTTTTCCCATGTTACCGTTTGCCCAATAAATGCTTCATCAATGCATAGCAGGGTTGACTTGCTTTATCTCTGAAAAGTAGTCCTGACATCTCTGCTCTGACATAAGCATTCTGACACTGCATCTCTGAACGTTCTGACATTCTGATTGCTTGCGGAAGCAAACTCTCATCCGGAAGCAACTTTACTTAGTGTGCTGCACTTGAACGTTAGTTTAGCAATATAAGCACATAGTCACATGCAGTGGGTGTTCCCTTAGTCTAAGGTGTATCCGGAAGCACTTCTACATCCGGAAGTAAATCCACTGGATGAAGGATTTAGTTCACTATCACTCACTCTCGCTCAGTGTATTTCATTCCAACAGTCAGCGCTAGTCACTAAGCTATCGGAAGCACTTTCACTTGACGTGGCTTATGTTCACTGACGCTTGGGGTTATTCTATTCTATCAGCCTGCGCCAGTCAAAATCTAACAGGAAGCAATTTCACTTGACGTGGCTTATTCACTGACGCTTAGGGTTATATCTCTTCTATCAGCCTACGCCAGTCTAAATCTAACAGGAAGCAATTTCACTTCGGGTTGAATCATAGCTTAGTCTTAAGGTTTTGTGTACCTAATACTCATGGACTAAGTTAATTCCCTAATGAGTTACTCGCTGCCGCTGGGGGATGAAACATTCATCCGCGTGCGCAAGTCCTAGTCTATCCGGAAGTAAATCCACATCCGGTTGCACTCTTACTTGGGATCCTATGTTAACCTATTGCTTTCTAAGCACTTGGTTTATTCTTTTATATTTTAGTCGTCATCAAAACTTAAGATTCTAACAGATATCTCTACTGAATTAAAAACAAGCCAATGAAGCGATCCATTCAAACAAGTGGGAGATGTTATTCTAGCCCAGAATTTACCGTATTCAATGTTTCTCCATGATTTAGTCCCCAATGTGTGTATTTCAACAACTGCACGGCCACTACAGGCTGCTTTATATATACTTATAACTTTATATTCATCGGTCTTCTTGAGATAACCTAGTCCATGATGATAAAATATATACCTACCCAATTTACTATTCTCGGATTGTGGTAGTCTCATAAACTCTCCAGTGATTGGGTTGCAAACAACTAATGTCATTGGGATGTAAATAGGATGTTTAGGGCATAAGCAAAGGAGACCATTGCAAGAATTTGCTACAGTAAATTTGTCATAATCGGGCTTACAAGCAATTCTGCCCCTTCTCTTGGCCTCATGCTTTGTGTGAACCACCATTTTAGTATCACGAAGAGGAAGCTTCATCTTAAACACAAGATTCACATGTTTGTCACAATTGGGTCTTACAGAATCCCTACATGAACAAACACCACCCAATTTGTTATCAACTGATGAATTCTCATGATCTTCATCACATCCAAGCTCATCAAAGTTGAGTAGATGGAGAGTTCTTGAAACATGTCTAGAACTATTAGTGCGTACAAAAACACTGATAGTAGACTCTAAATACAATTGACCAAAATGTGAGCTAGACACAGCGGAGAGCCAACTCTTGCACACACACTTGCAAGTCAAAACTGCCTCAAGAGGAAGTTTAAGTAGAATTTTTAAGAAAATATCAAGAGGAAGCTCAAACAATGTATTCCCATGTAGAAGAGAAGAGGAAAATATATCTTTTGGGTCAACAACTTCTCCTTTGGATTTTCTATTGCCTTTTGATGTTGAAGATCCTACTAGACCCCATTTTCTTTTCACAACCATCCTGAAAGGAAAAGAGGAAAATATATCTGAAGCTAAGGGGCTTATGCACAAACCAAGTAGAAACAGAAAATGGAAAAAATGAAATATAGAACGGAATTTGCATACATGCATAATCACTTGTTAAACTATTTTTTATTATTTCTATACAAGCATTCAACCAAGGCTCTCCCATTACTGTCTATATATTTATTGTACTTGTATTAAATAAAAGTAGTAATAGAAATAATGAAACATAGAATAGTGGAATTTATATCATAAATTTACAAACCATTCTCATTTATGATGTCAAGATAGTTTTTATAATGATTACATTTATAATTTATTCAATGAATAATAAAAACGAATTTCAGTGTCAAATGCAAAAGAGCAGTGTCCAGAAACTAAATGCAACACTAGTGTCACAAATGAAAATATATTCTAAAGCACATGAACCAGCTTGAACTCAGCAATTAATGGCAAGGGTTCGATTCAAGGCTATCTATCTACTTTGGTTCAACAAGCAAAACCTAGCTGATATATGCTTCTTTCCTTCCTAATATTTCTAACTATTCATGTAATTTTGGATAACATATGAGGATTCAGAAACAGATTGGATACAAAAGAAACACAGACCCAATGCAAAAGCATGCTCAAGGATGCAGGAAGGTGTACAACAATCAGTGATCATTAGGTTGCAAGAAAGAAATCCAATAGGAAGAAATGTGGGGGGGGGGGGGGGGGGGGGGAAAGAATAGCATGAAGCAACCTTGTAACTCAGAATGTTTGGAAAACTATGGAAAAATAGGTATGGGAGAGATTATTTTAATCTAATTAATTCAAATTGAAACTAAGAATGAACTCAACACGTGGTTAAATTTCCACAAAACTCTGACACTGAAAGTGAGAAACAAACTGAGCACCCTGTATGGATGTTTAAAAACTTCCACGTGGTTGAATACATAATACTACGCTCAGTGGAAGGGCCATAGAGAACACTTGTGTAACACCTAGACTTTCTTACTAAATAATAGTGATCTAATCAATCTATAACCACAATTATGATTTTAGCTTAATAACATGTGGAATGTACAATTGTGGAATAAATGTTGTGATTCCAATTACCATATACTTATTACAAGACTATCTCTATTCAAGCTTATAACAACATATTGCTTAAAAATAATACTCCCTCCGGTCCTAAATATAAGACCTAATTGGCTTTTTTAAAAAATCCTATAAAAAAGCAAAATAAGTTTGGAATCATCCCAAATAAAGTTTGGAATCTTCCCAAATAAAATCAACAGATTAATTCAAATACACATATGCACAGAATCAGACACTAAAGAGGGAAGGAAGCAAGAACATCAGCTTCACCTTAAGCCTAAAATGAACATGTAACAACCCATAATAGTCCTATTATTATTCCATAAATTAATTAACTCAGATTTTAATTCCAATCTTTGGCTTGATAGGACAGGGAAACGAAAAGAGAGAACTCACCTAGCTTCCCTCCGTCGATTCTCGCCGTTGATTATGGCTGGAGAAAGAGAGAAGGCATAGAGAGTGAAAGAAGAAGAGAGAGTCGAAGGCTTCAGAATTGAGAACGAAAAAGAGTGAGTGACTTCAGCTTTTATATTAAATCCTACCCCTCTCCTAAATATAAGACCTAATTGACTTTTTTAGAAATGGCTATTAAATCATGACCTAATTGACTTTGTTTTTTGAGTATTTTGATATGTTGGGGCATGACCAATACTATTTTGTTTAAGTCTTAAATATGATTATGAGCTTGTGAGTTAAAATTTTTCAATAGTTCATCTAATTAAATCTCACAATTATTGTCTTGTATTGAGCAAAACAAATATGAATGAAAAGTTTAATAAGAAATAGTAAATTAGTAACTAGAAATGAGAATGAATTTTGGGGTTAGATAAGAATAATTAACACATATTGTATTAAATTCATACATATGATTGTGAGGTAATTTTTTGCATTTTAGGAATTAAATTGTGTTAATTTATGTATGAGAATAAATTTCTTTGACTTAAATGCATATACATGCGTTTAAATTGCCAGTGGCTTACCCTTTGCCTTAAATGCTTGGGTTGAATACAAGTTATTTATGAAACCAAGGATAATAACTAATGGTATAATCCGGATCGTTCGCAGGAGTATAATAACAAGCTAACTAAAGGTAATTGCCAAGCTTATGTGGCACATAGCCACATAGCTAAGGCATTTCATAATAAAAAAAAATGATAATTGAAAAAAACAGTGGTATGATTGCACCCAAAAGATCCAGCATACTGCCACTATATATTAGATATTATACTGTAGCTATACACCTTGTTGGAGCATGTAAACAACCAAGAAAAAATGAAGCCCGAATATCCTACAGGCATCAATATGGTCTAGCAATCTAAATCCCAGTTAGTGGCCCCAGTAAGTACAGCAATTGAGGTAATCATGTACAAGAGAAGAATTCCTAAATCACCCTGAACCAATGACCAAGAGAAGAGAAATTCATGTGCCCAACAAAGCTTGAATACCCGGTTTCAATACCTGGAGTTGTGAAAACCGGTTCAGTAGACATGAAAGGGACTTGATTCAGATCAAGAATGATAATCAAAACACTTTTCTCAGATTCTCCAGCAGTAATGAATCAACAACTCAGACTTGCATTGTCTGACTCAAGCTGTGCTGCTTTCAAAAGATACCTTGACCTGGGTTGGATGCCTTGGCCTTGGATTTGATGCAGTAGCAAGGCCTTTAAGCATTCTTATAACATCAGCACTATCATCAAGATAATACTTTGCCTTGCTAGGCTTGCTTCCTACCGTGCAAGCAAAGACCTCTGGAGCAGCTGGCAATGGAGGACAAGAGACTGTCCTTGATATACTCTCAAACATGTCCTCGTCTGACCTGTCATCTCCTATGCACATCACAAAATCGGGCAGATTTCCGCCATTGACCAGCGTCGAGAGAATTGTCTCTGCTGCTACACCCTTGCTTATTCCCTGCAAAGTGCAAAGAAAAATCTTGAGACATCGAGTTCTAGCTTTTGAGGTGACAGAAGAGGAAGAAATTAAACAGGGTTAGGATTCAAACCTGTGGCTTGACTTCCACTATGTGGTGGCCCCTTGTAACGACAGCCGGTTCATTAGCGAGCACACTTTCCAAGTGATCCAACAGCTCTTTGGCTTGGCAGGATCCAAAATCAGGGTCCGCGTCTTGATGATGCCACACTAAACCACTTTCTTTAGTTTCAATATTGGACCCATCAGTTGCCTCTGTATATGAAGTCATGACGGGCTCTACTATATTTTTCCATTCAAGGTCAGCAGATAAATGGCTGGTTTCCCATTCTGACTCTCCATTCCACCTGCAGCCCAAATGAATGCACAATACCAGAAGTTGATTAGCAAAACTTTTGTCCTATAGGAGAATAAAAAGAAAAATTTACAAATTATATTCTTCAAACGCACCTTAAAAAGTAACCGTGTTCAGCAGCAAGTCCCAACCTTTTGCATGACGCAAACCACTCACCAAGAGAGTCTCTTCCCCTTCCACTAACAATGAAAACACTGTTTTTGGAATCATTACACAATGTATTCAGCACAGATATGACTTCTGAGCTGGGGGTTTTATTTATAGAAGAGTGCGGTACAATTGTGCCATCATAATCAAGAAATATGGCCCTTTTAGAAGTTCGTTTATAAGCTGAAACAATGTGGTCAATGGACAACCTCCTAAAACCAGGGGAAAGAGAAACGACTCTGAAACCTAGCCCCAAACCGATTCCCCAGCACCTTTTGGTGTAATGATCTATGCATGCCCTCTCTAAATCCTGCATGAAGCTGCGAGCCCAATAAGCCACATCATGAGAACTGACATATCGATAGTGCTTCTCATGCCTCAGTTGCTTCTCTGAATCACAGGTCGTGATGGCCACATACATTGCATCAGCTACTGCATCAATATCCCAGGGATTGACCCTAATTGCTCCACTTAGAGAAGGGGAACAACCAATGAACTCAGAGACCACAAGCATGCCTGTACGAGGGGAATCATTCTTTCTACCAAGTGCTTTGTCTAGTTGAGGAGTTCCTTGTCTGCAGACAACATATTTGTATGGGACTAAGTTCATGCCATCCCTCACAGCATTGACAATACAACAATCAGCTACAGCATAATAGGCACTCTTTTCAAATCGAAGAACATGACGATCAATGAGAACAACAGGCTGATAATGGGTGGAGCCATATGTATCGTTGATCCTTTGGGTGATTGAGTTTGTTTCCTTTTTTGCTTCTTGAACATCCTTACCCGAACTCCTTGCAGGATTTATGATTTGAACTATGACAACCTTTCCGATCAAGTCTGGGTTCTGATGCAGTAGCTGCTCCAAAGCTAGAAGTTTCAAATTGATGCCCTTAAAGATATCCATATCATCAACACCCAGAATCAGCTTCCTTCCCTTAAACTCTTCCTGAATCTCTTTTATTTTGGCAGATGTAGAAGGAAGATTCAGCACAGATTCAATCCTGCCCATGTGAATGCCAACAGGCAGAATTTTAATATATACAGTGCGGCCAAAGTAATCAAGGCCTATATGTCCCCGCTTAGATTCATAATCTAGACCCAGCATTCTGCTACAGCAAGAGAGGAAGTGACGAGCATAGTCAAAAGTATGAAAACCAATTAAATCTGAATTCAACAATCCCCTCAGAATTTCATCTCGTACTGGTAGAGTTCTGTAAATTTCAGATGAAGGGAAAGGACTGTGAAGGAAGAATCCAAGTTTAACTCTATTAAATCGCTTCCTAAGAAATGTTGGCAAAATCATCAAGTGATAGTCATGAACCCAAACAAAATCATCATCAGGATTGATTATTTCCATAACCTTGTCTGCAAATATTTTGTTTGCAGAGACATAAGCTTGCCAAAGCATCCTGTCAAAGCGGTCGCCATGATCTGGGCACATAGGTAGCATATAATGAAAAAGGGGCCAAAGTTGCTGCTTACAAAAGCCAAGATAAAACCTCTTCTGGAGTTCATGTGGTAAAAAGGTCGGTACACAATTGAAATCCTCCAGTAGCTTCTGAGCAACTTCTTCCTGCTCACTGGAATCTACCTCAACTTTTAAAGAACCCACATAAATAACCTCAGTATCAGAAGAAAAACCATCTTTCAATTGTAATAAAATTGAATCCTCATCCCAACTGAAACACCATGTAGAAGATTCTGCATCTCTTTTAGCCTGTAATGGCAGCATGTTTGCCACTATAATTTTTCGCTCCCGGCACCCAGATGAGCTTGCATCTGAATCGGCATCATTATAACCACGACCATCTAGGTCAGAAATAACACCAGGAACAGTCATAACTCTTGGAAAAGCTCTTGGTGTGTGAGGAGCATCAAATAAGCCTCCACTAACCAAGTCTAAGAGATTAGCAAATGATCTTGATGCCATCAAAAGTGAAAGGGTAATTGTTTCCTTGATATCCTTGTTTCGTCTAATAAAAAAAACAAGAAAAGGTATCATTCGAATTAGAATATTACAATGGCAAACAATGGATCATCAACTAACAAAGAAACAGGGCAACATAGCACTACTGTCATACATGGTTGGTTACACATGCATACAAAAATTTGCAGACATTATCAACTTTTACTCTCAAAATGATTCATTTCAGGCATATACAAAAGCTTGGTCCCACACAGATGCTCGAACACTACTCCTATTTTACTAATGCCAACTTTTTCCTCCTGCTGACAGAGCAAGCAGTTGGCAGAAAAAAAAATCATGAATGAACACAATACAATATTTATCAAATTATTTCATATTTACGCATTAGTCCCCACATAATAAAGATGGCATAGCAGATACTCTTAAGAAGGAAACTGAAAATAGACTTACTTTTGAAATAATAACACCACCATCCATTTGCAGGTACTTTATGCAAACCCAATATACAGACTCTCTATCCCACAGATTATAGACGCCGTTATGCATACATACTCTTAATATTTATCTTATTTACATAGATATGTAAGTTCAGGTAGTATAATTTGAACAACAACTATAAAAGCTCTGAGTTTTCTTTGAATATACTGCCCATGCTGCACTAAATCAAGTCCAAAGCTCTATGAGAAGACAAAACTTCTAAGACACAAAACTCTGCTATTTTTCCTGAAAAACATTCCAAACTACCCATTGAAAAAAAAAAAAAAATCCTTCCTTGGTGCTTCAAAGTGAAACAGTGATCCTAAAGCTATAAGGGGTTATGTTCCAAATGTAACGCGAAAAATGTCATCGCCAAAAGAAATCAAATCATTACCTTGCACAAGAAAATCTAAAGCAAATAAATTAATCTAATCTCAATCAATCATATTTCCTTGTTCATCTTTTTCAAGACAAGACATCCTCCTCATCATAGACCATAGTAATATTCAATTAAAGTCCCACATAACTTTTCCAATCCGAACACATCACTAGGAAGTCCGCTAAACAAAACCACCACAAAAGCCAAAGAACCACGGAAGAAACTATGCTTAGCATAATTTAATAAAAAAAATATAATAAACCAATCCACTAAGATAACTATTAAATATAAATATCAAATTTTAAAGTCAATAGATCTCATCAGACAAACAAAAATCAAGAACGTCAAAAACACAACTTGAGCTAAAACAAATGATAACTTATGCAGATTCAACCCACCATAACATAACCAAACTTTAAAACCAATCCATAAAACAAACAACAGTTCTCAAAAATCACAAATCACAACCTTAAACAACAGGCCAACTTTAAAACTCCTCACAAGAACACAAAATACACATAAATCAGCAAAACATAGCATAAACTATAAAACCCAAAGGAGTCAAACAACAATAAATAATTCAAGCTGAGATGAGATACCCACAAAGAAAAAACCAAACTTTAAGGCTCACCTTGTACTGAAGATGAAGAGGATTAAAAAAGTGAGAAAGTCTTTGTGGGTTTTAAGGTGAAGTGATGAGAGAGAAGAAAATGGAAGAAGAAATGAACAAAGACCAAAATGACTACTACAACGAGATTTTTATATGTCTGCTTGGTTCATCGATGGGGTTGAATAATGGGGTTGAATAAAAATGATACTTGATACTTAGTTAACTTTTTTTAATATGTTAAGGTTATAAAATATGTCTGTATTTATTAATAGGGTTGAATCAAAATAATACTCTTGTCCTAAATATAAGAATTAGTTGCCTTTTTTTTGAATATGTTAAGATTATAAAATATGTCATTAAATTATAACATATTTGATATATTTTTAAATTAGTCATTAATTTATAGGTTAAATAAAGTAGTTTAAGGGAAAAATTAGGTAAATCAATTTATAATTGACTTATTTTGCTTTTTTAGATTTTCCAAAAAAGTCAATTACGTCTTATATTTAGGGCAGGAGGTAGTAGTATTTTTTTGGGGGAAAATAAGTTTTTTATTCTTTATTTTTTATTTTTATTTTATGTCGTGCGAAATTGGATAGAATGAAAGAATGGAAATGGATAGAGTTGGACTCTGTTTAATGCTTATCTGTTTAGCTTTATGGCAAGAACGACTTTTTTTCTCACCAGGTGTTTGGTTCTGCGTGCCTTTCATGTATCAACCTCCACTGAATTGACTCATTTACCCTTTCCATTTTTCTTCATTTTTCTTAGAATAATTCCCTTTGCTTTGGTTGAATTTCTCTCCACGTGGAACATTAGTTTACTTTTGGACAACACGGGATTTAATGACCATTCAATGAATTTGAGTTGACTTAGATTCTATAGTGTAGAATAAAAGTAGGTAAATTAATTTTAGGTCCATAGATACATAACATAATATTGGAAATGTTTCATGAATTGATCAAATTAAATTAGAATTTCAAGAGAACTTACTTTAACTCATAAGAGTATTTTTGTGTTATAACATAATTAGAGTAAAGTCTCTTGGTATAACATTTAAAACCCATTTATTTAACCATCCATTTCACATTCTAATACCTTAATAATTTTTAAATATGTCATAATATTACTACCAATTCCTTTCACATCAAAAATAGAAGTTTCTTCTATTGTTCCTAAATATAAGATCACTTTCGAATTTCAATTTTGTTTCTAAATGTAAAAATTTTTAATTTTTCTCAATTGTTTCCAAAGCAACTCTAATTATGTTTATATATAGTAAACAAGTAAGAGAATGAGAGTATGGATAAAGATATATAGTTAGGGTGGATTGGTAATGTCATGTGCTAATAACTAACTTAACTAACATCTTCAATAAGGAAAGAGAAAATGGATGATTAACCAAAGCACAAAAATAAAGAGAGAGAAAATGACATATGTCTATATCAATTCACCCTAATATCATGAATAAAATTGGAAGAAAAACAATATCGGGGAGTATGAAATAAGATTGGGGGAAGAATGGAGGAATAATGATACATCGATACATGTTCCAATGCATCAATATATCTACAAAAGGGTAGAAAGGAAATGGGTAAAAGAATTATCACTCGGAGACACCACAAGAAAATAAACAACCAAAAGTCCAAAATACAAAACAATATAAATATAAATCGATAAAAAAATATAAAAGGGATGATAAGAAGAGGAGAAACCATTATTTGGCCTGAGAGATAAGTCCACGACGTAAACTTTATATAGTATCCACACAACAACACTACTTGAAGAGAAAAAGTAAATCATAAGAAGATATAATTATGAATCAAACAAAAAAATACGAAAGGGTTGACAAGGAAAGGAGATTATACATTAGCATAGATGAATTCACAACAAAAGCTTTACAAACAATTTTGTAAAAAAAAAAAAGACTAAGCACTAATAGTGGAGGGTCATCATAATGACACTCATAGTCCATAAGATATGTACACTAAATATTGGAACTAGAAGACCCACTTAATGGTTTGACTACTAATACATGAAGAGAATCAAACTGTTAATTAACGGTATTAAGTCTAACACTATAAACTGAAGAGAATTAAACTACATATTAATGGCGTTGTGACGAGATTTAAGGATTATGTTGACTTGAGGATTTTTTTGGGTGTTGACGGAACGGTACGGGATTAGGACACCCTATCCTATGTCCCATACTAAAAAAGGCTCGAGACATGGTTTATGTCTTGTGTCCTTTCCCGTCCCAAACTTTGTCCTGTTCCATTCGGGACGGGATGGGAAAATCCCGAAAAATATTTTGAAACTTTTTTATTTTATGTGTGTGTATAAAACAATATAACACTTTTGTGTTTGTATCAAACAAATAAATTAGTTCAATATCACTTCTACAATACATTTTATACAACATAATAATGTAAAATCTTATTAGAATCATATTTTTTATAAAAAAATTGTCATGCATATTCATTATGCATATATATATATATATATATATATATATATATATATATATATATATATATATATCTGGGGCTCTGGATAGAATCGGGATGAACCTGACTCATGTCCCAAAATGAATTTTGTCTCGTCCTGAAAGTTTTCGGACAAAAACTTTCCATCCCAAAAAGCCACGAGATGGAACGGGACAGTCGGGACGGAAAAATTTTGCACACCCCTAATTTTCATTGCATATTTCTTTTTTTTGATAAGATTTCATTGCATATTTCTTTCAAACAAAAGATTTAGTTTTTCATCAATAATATTCTTGTTTTTCTTACTTTCAATTAATAGCGTCTACTTCAATCCAAAAAATAAAAATTAATAGCGTCTATGTGTGTGCATATATAGTTATATATACATGTGAACCATGCATTCAACGTGCTCCTATAATTTTGATAAATATGATTCTATTTATTCTAACTATAAGATACTTTAATTTTTTTATAAACTAATGCTGCAAAATTAATCACTTTAAATTGTCTATAATTATCATTTTACTTAAAACCAATGTATTCTATGTATAACTAATATACAATGAAATAACATATTTAACATATGTTATAATTTAGTAGCTGAATTTGCATGTTTAACTTCTAAAAAAAACAATAAAATTGATTTTATACTAAGGAGTATTGGTGATTGGTGATCGATATTACAGCTTTTTTCAAGTACAAAAAAGACATTACAGTTTTATTATAAAATAAATGTATTAATAAAACGATAGTTTTGTAAAGATTAACAGTGAGTTGGATTTTGTATATAACTCATGTTTTCATAACATATTTCTTTTAATTTAAATTTTAGTCTTTCATCAACATTGTTATTTTCTTACTTTTCATAAATGGTATCTACTTATATACATGAAAATAAATAGGTTTTAGGTCCATTTTTTTAATTTGGAAATAACTCAAAAGTGCATTGATCAGTATCCAAAAGTTAACTTGAGACACATTTTATCCCCAGACACACCTAATTTTATCCAACAGTTAATTTGTAGCAAATTAACCCCTTTTTGTTTAAAACGCTAATTTTACTAATTGCTAAATTAGTAAAATAAAATACATGTCATCATTTCAATATCCATTTTTGTAGCTCTATCATTATATACATGTCAATTTAAATCCTCTTTATTTTTACCTTTTTACGGACCAATGTTTATATAGCTCTATCATTATATACATGTCATCATTTCAATATCCATTTTTGTTCAGAGGTAACCACCAATGAACATTTTTGCCCCAGAAATATCTAAACATAGAAAATTCATTCAAACCATTATTCAAAGGGAAAATCTCAAATAAATCCCTCCTAATACCCAAAAGGACAAGTGAGAAACCTAAACTTTCAAAAGGACTATGAAGGAACCAGTACCTACCTGTCATTTTAAAATTTTGCGAAAAGACAAAATTGCTCCCATTGTACCTACCTGTCATTTTAAAATTTTGCGAAAAGACAAAATTGTCTTTGCGAAAAGACAGTCCTTTTGAAAGTTTAGGTTCGGCACTTGTCCTTTTGGTGTTATGAGAGATTTATTTGGGATTTTCTCTTATTCAAAATTAAGTTTGAATATTAAATGACACATGACACTTCACATTGCACTAAATAATCCATCTCATCACCGCCACAAATTGTATAAATTATTTCTATAAAAATCAAAAGAAAAATAAAAAGCGATATCCACATATATTAGTTGCATTACCATCCCGGAGAAAAAAATATTGGTATATATAGCAATTTTGACGGCAGTTTGAGGGCTACATAAGCTTTGAATCAAAGTAACACTCCGCTTGACTGGAGGCATATTGAACGAAGGATGAAATACGAGATTAGCCACATATATAGAAGGTTCAATTCATAGATGAAACTAGATCAATTTGCATAAGTTACAGTAAAAAAAAAACCGATTGAGAGTGTAAGAGAGGGGGGGGGGGGGGGACAAATTACTGATAATAAGAGGCTAGCAGGATCCAATAATCCTTTTCTAATTCATGAATAATTTTAAGGGGAAGAGACAGTAAGCTTTAGAATAGTTAATGTATTTAATTTTGAGTGTGGCATAAATAAGCGGTTGAGCCTCATCTGATAAAACAGCTAAAGAATAATACACAACAACTTTACATACACAAATTAAAGGATCGTTCAACACAACTTCTGAGAAGTGGAATGCATTTTGCTGTAATTTTATACAGGAATATTATATGTATAATAATAAATCATATAGGCCAATAGCTCGTAATCTAGTGATGTATAAGACATCTGATAAATTTGATATCGTGGGTTTGATCCTATGCATTGTTGTGTGACATCTAAATAAAAATAAAAATAAAAAGTTATATAATAGGAAAAATATTCATATTATTATATCTTCCACGAGAAGGAGTAGCAATTGGTTCACAAGTGTAAAAGCAGAACACATGAAAATAAAGAACAGTTTTTATCCTTCCCAAACAAATAAATAAACAAAACATAATTTACTTTAAAGTTAAAAGTTGAGATCTGAATGATCACGACAACCTCTTTATATAATTATTTATTCGTTCATAGATTCAATTACATTATTTCATTTTAACGATTGAGGTCGACGTCAATTAAAAAAAGGGAAAATGACATATAAAGCTTGCCCAACTAGGACTTGGACAATTGAGGTGGGTAAATTGTGAAAAGCCCAAGTTGGGTCATTTGAACTTAAAACATATTACCATATTTAGGGAAAAGACTAAAGTGCCCTTTACTAATCTAATATATTACAACACAACCAAACATGAATCTCACAGTAAACAAAAAGAAAAAACACGATGATGAAGTATGTGGTCTATATTAATTCATGATCAAAAGAAAAACTAATGGTGTCTTTTAGGGTATGAAATAGACAAATTATGTATGTGTATTGTATAATCCTAAAACCTTGTCTGGAATTTATTGGTGGAAGAAGAAGTTCAGGTATAGATGTAATGAAGATGATGAAGTAGATATTCATTCACTGTTGCATTGATTAGGTTTTGGAAATAAAAATGCATGTTTCTATGGTTAAAATGCATGCGACAGTGGTTAATATGCATGTTACTGTGGTTATTCGGCATGTTACAGGGAAGCAAAAACTACTTTCTTCAAGTTTATTTGGTCATGGTGTCTTTTAGGGTATGAAATAGAAAAATTATGTATGTGTATTGTATATCTGGCAAAAAAAAATGTATGTGTATTGTATAACCCTAAAACCTTGTCTGGAATTTATTGGCGAAAAAAAAGAAGTTCAGGTGGATTTAGATGTAATGAAGATGATGAAGTAGATGTTCATTCACTATTGCATTGATTAAGTTTTGGAAATAAAACTGCATGTTTCTATGGTTAAAATGCATGAGCCAGTGGTTAATACGCATGTTACTCTGATTATTCGGCATGTTACAGGGAAGCAAAAATGGCGGGTGAAGATGACGAATTCGCTCTGATAAAATCGCTTCTGCAGAGGGCCTTGTTGAAGCCGACGATGGGTGAAGATGACGACAGAGAGATGAGGGAGACAGGGAGGCCGATGATGGGTGGGGGTGAGCTAGGTAGGGTTTGAGGAGAAGATGGTGGCTAGGGTTTGAGGAGAAGATGATGGTTGTATGAGAGAAGAAGGATGAAGAGTTTTTAATTTTAAGGGCATTTTAGTCTTTTTCTCAAATGTGGTAATTTGTTTTAAGTTCAAATGACCCAACTTAGGCTTTCCACAATTTACTCACCTCAATTGTCCAAGTCCCAATTGGGCAGACTTTATATGTCATTTTCCCTTAAAAAAACACATTCTTCATCATCATTTATGTGCATTCTTGTCTATCGGAGTTTTTAAATAAATTATTGTATATCTTAATGGCGGAACAGATCATCTTACCAGAACACCCACAATTCTGACAGATACCATAAATTTTTAATTTTAATTAATTAATAAATAAACGTAGAAACATCTTCCACTATTGGGGTATTTATTTTAATTGTTTCTACTTTCTTTATTGTCCACCATATTTACCTAAGCCTTTACCTAATTATATAATCTATTGGAGTATTATTTATCATGTTTGAATAGTTGCAATAAAAAACGGAATCAAATTCATCGAACCTCTTTTTTTCTCAACAAATTCATCGAACCTTCAACCTGCTGCTTCTAATGGAGTTTTCCTTAATTTAATAATGGGATTGCAACACGCTGGAGGCCGCTGCCTTTTAAACATGGATAAAATAATTAAAACCGAGCAATAACTAATTAATCGCACGACTTTATTTAATTTTATTAGTTATGAATATAAAAATGAGAAATCGTTATAAAAATGAATAAATAATTTTTTTAAAGTATTATTTATTTGGAAATTTAAAGTATGTAAACAATTTTTCCAAAAAAAGGATAAATAAATAAAAAAATCTCCCCTAAAACTCATATGATGAGTAAATAACATCCTGATACTTGACGTTTAGTCATTTAAAAGAAAAATATTATTAGGGCGAAGGGGCAAAAATAGCCACCATAATTCTCCAAATGGACAACTTTGGCACTCGTAATTTCGATGGTGCAAAACCGTTCATTATAAACTAAAATGGGACAAATCTAGCCACGCCGATAAGTTGAAGCTAACAGACGTGTGTTTCTGCGCGGGGCCCACATTCATTAACCTACGTGGCATGACAGTCAGCAAGTAAAGTGATGCCACGTTGGGAAGCCCTGACACATCACCAAATCCCCAAATTGAAGCACAAAACCCTAATCTCCAAATTTCTCCTCCATCCTCACCACACTCACCTTCGAATTTGTCGCTGAAATCACCATCCCCACCTCCATTCGCTCTCCTGCGTGAAACCCATACCCCATACCAGGTACCACGAAGCAACCCAGACCCCATACAAAGTCTCCAATGGGTTCGAGTGGTCCGCTAGTGCGAGTGCTTCGCTGGGGCCAGTGGTCACCTGGGTTGAGTGGTCCGATGGCTCGCGTGGCTTCGCCTGGGTTCACGTGGGTCCGATGGTGGCTGGGGTTTCAATGTTGGTGGCTAGGGTTTGGGTTTGGGTCCGATGGTTGCTAGGGTTCGAACATGTTGGCACTTTGAGTGTGTTATGTTTGTGTTTTGTTGGGGCATGATAGTGTGTTTTGTTTTTGGGGCATCAAGTTGTTTTTTTATTTTTAGTTAACATATGTATTCTGTAAAATCCTAGCCTTTTTCAACTATATTTATAGCCTTCTAATCAATTTATAACCACTTTCTAATGCTAGAAGCCCAAAAATATGAATAAAGTAAAACTTTTCTATTTTTAAAACTACATTAAAAGAATTTCCAACATATACTTGGGCTTCTAAACAATTTATGAAATTATAATTGTTTCTTGAAAGTTGCAGCGGATTATAAATTCATTAAATAGCTAAATTAGTAGCCACTACTTAGTTTTATTTTATACACTTGTACTATCTAATGTAACTAAATACTTAATATATTCAAGTATAACTATTACAATTTTATATAAATATAATTCGGCTATCGCAGGTGATAGCCTATACCTATATACATCACAAGTTATGAACTTGTATAAAAATATATACAACAACTAACATATACAAATATATATCACTATTGAGCTTCGGGCCTAATAAGCATCCTTCCTACCTTCCTAGAGCATCCCTTAGAATCTACTTCTCCTTGCTTATCTGTAAAAACATTTTGAAAAACAGTGAGATTCAAAGAATCCCAATAACAGTTTATTTTAATAGTTTACCTTTAAATCATGATAATATTCTCCTCTTTCCAACCTCTTGTTGGAACCTGCCTCTTTCCAATCTCTTATTGGAACTTGCCTCACTATACCAACCACCATTAACGATATATTCGTCAAATGATGGAGGTATTCTGTACCTGCAGGGTTTCTGTAAATGTTTGGCATAGGGGGAGCGACCCACCTGATGCCTAGAGTACTCTACTTTCTTATTTATCTATCTGAGATAAATATCCTTCCTTCCTCTTGGATAAATATTATCATGTTTTTTTTAAAAAAAATATTGATGCGCGCTTATTGCTATTGAATTAAACTGTTACCTGTTCTTCACTTTACTAATACTCCTCCTTTCCTTTTTGTTGCTTCCCAAACACTTGTCGTCCAAGTACTTCTTTGCTAGACTCTCCTAATATTACAAAAAGTAATAATGACTATGAATAACTATTCTACACAATAATCATCGTCTCTCTCGAACCTATATTACTACTAAACCCTTTCTCATTTATCTTATAGAATATTTCCATTTTTGTTTAGCCTAAGTATCTTTAACACTCATAACAAATCCTCAAACAAAACAGTCCAAGAACAAGGCAATTAAAAGAAAGCAAGTTCAATAATCAACATACCCCATCAATCAATCAACACATATGTACAACACATGAAGAAACATATACAAGACATACCCAAATAACCTCAAAGTCATAGTAGATCAATTCCACTCCATTATGCAAGAACAATATATAATACTCCACTAATTTACCACACCAATACATAAAAAAAAAGCTAATCAATTCAAGAGACTAAACCAAACCATCAAATATAAGATTTCATAAATGATAAATGATGCATTCTTATTAGATTTATAACCAAGTGCAGCCCACATATAACAACTCTACTTGCACAATATAACACCCTTCCATTTACAACAATGTCCCCTACTTTTCATATTGCATAGACCACAACTAACCTTCCAAAATACCAATAACCATTCAGTCATGACAACACAATTGCAGAAAATCTGTTAATCCCACATGCAACAATACATTTAACTCTAACTACACATACAACAAACAAATCACCATAAACAAATTTTAAGAACTCCACACAATATCAATAAAATAATCAACATAAGGTTCATCTCACTTTTCCACATCATATACCATGTAGAGCCATACCCAAAAGAAAGGAAAACTATCATTACTTACTAAAAGTTTCTTTTAGGCATTTTAACAAACACCTTATGTGCAATGATATTAAAACATTAATTTTTAACTTCCCAATTGTCAATACTCTTTCCCAACAATTTCAAAACACCATTTAAACACCTAAAAACATCAACCTCAAACTCTCATATCAAAAATATATTTGATCATAGAATGGGAAAATATTAAAACTTGTAAATCAACAAAATTAAACATTAATCAAACAAACATGCAATATCATATTAACATTCATATGAACTCTTACAACAACAAATTGAAAGTTTCAAACCTCAAATACCCTTAAAGCCTTTGGATTTGAGCACTCCAATTTGGGGTTTCTCACAAACTTAACTAAACCTCCAAGTAACCTTCAAACTCACCCACATACATGAAGAATCAAAGCTTAATTTGTATTTTATAGACCGTGGAAGCCTAAAATTAAGAATCCCAATTCGGACCCTCTCTCAATCTCCCCAAAAACGAAGTAAAAAGGGTATATAAATGAAGAGAAAGATTACCTGAAGTTTTTTTTTTTTGGTTACCCAAGGGTATCCCCACCTGCGTGTCAAGTGAGACTAATCCCTCGCTGTTCTGAAGTCCCATATAGGGGGTTGACAGCTGGCCTGTGAATTTGCTCCATTCGCAAGAGCTAGGAATCGAACCTCCAACCACTTGCTTAAGGGACGAGAGTACTTACCACTCACGCCAACTGAAGTTGAATCCATCATTGCATGTGACTTTGGGTGCTTAAATTGCTAGAAATCATCACTAAAAGAGAAAGAATCAAAGGAGAAAGGAAGAGGGTGGGAGGAGCACGTTTTTGGAGAGAAAATGAGAGTGAATATGATGGTGAAGAATAAGAAATGGGTTAAAATAGTGAATCTTGTGAAATGACCATTTTAGCCCCCCATATGAATTTTATTTACTTCTAAAATTAATCCCTAATCAAAGTTAATTTATGTAAATTAAATTTATACATCACCTTATATATTTTTCTTGACCAAAATGATGCTTAGACTTCAAAGTATTTTTCATAAAATTTCAAATGAATAATTTAGTCTCTAACTATTTTTTTCTTTAATTTCTAAAGAAAATAGGTATAATAATGTCTTGAAATATTTATCCTCACTTAATGTTTCTAAGTTGTTTTCTAATTCTCTAATGATATCCTAAGACCTTAATTAATTCTTTATTGCCTCTAATTTAAAAATTGGGGTGTTACATATTCGCATGGGCCCCAATATGACATGTTTATCTTTATTTTTTTGCCATATCATATGCAATGTGACACATAATTCCTTATTTCGCCATGTCATCATGCCAAGTTACCATTCCCAGTCAACTAACGGTCAAACTTAACACCTCTGTTTGAGAGTGCTAAATTTGTCCCATTTTGATTTATAATGAACGGTTTTACACCATCGAAATTACGGGTGCCAAAGTTGTCCATTTTGAAAATTACGGTGACTATTTTTGCCCATTCGCCCATATTATTATTATATAAATAGCTCACATACCATCGATTTTTATATTTATCTATCTACAAATGACTAAAAATTTTAAGAAATTTATATGTATAGGGTCAATCCAGATCTAGTCCCCACTTAGTGAGGATTCTGATTGCTGAGGAAGGGAATATACTAAGTCTAACCTATGCTTTTTGCACTGTGGCTGATTCGAACCAACGACCTCTTACCACACGGCAAGCGAGCTCACTGTTAAGAAATTTATATATACATTACTAGAAGTTGAGGGGATTATTTACATGGAAAAAATATTAAAGATAGGAATTTGATCATTCGTGTGGTGGTGATTTAACCGGTTCCTAATCGCCTTGGGATTAAATGCAAGTTATTTATAAAACCAAGGATTGCAACATAGTGGCGCAACCTCGGGTCGTCTCTCTTGAGGAGTCTTGTAACTACCCTAAGATGAACTAAATGCAAATCAAAAGTGACAAAAGGGAAGGGGTTTGTTTGTTTGGTTTTTGAAATTAACAAATTAAACTAGTAAGAAAATGTAAGTGTTTGTTTTTGGTGTTTTTCAAATAAAGGTATGAAGGTTTAAAATAAATGTAATGCAAAGGGGCTTTGGTAGTGATTCAATGGTTCAATTGCTTCTTTAAAAAGATCATCGGAGTTATATCATTCATCAAGTCTATTAGAAATATCTCAAAGCAACCACTAAGGGTCCTCCAACACTAATTAATAGCAAATCAAGCAACCACTTAAAACTAGCCATTACTTAGAGTTAGAGTTAGGTTCCACTTGATGTGTATTAGAAACAAGTTTGTAAATCAAAATCCTCTTCAAGGAAGTGCAACCACAACAACCTAATTGAAACACTAGCTATTCAAGCCAAGCAACCTGTAACATCCCAAAAATTTAATTATAAAAGTTCTATAATTTAATATAGAGCAAGGATATTTTATTTGTAATCTTAGAAATCTTTTGCCTAAAGAAAATGGAGGAATTAAAATTAGTGAATAAGTTGGCTAAAATATAAAAGAGGAATGACAAAAGCATTTGAAAATTTGTGGAACACATATTTATATGTGGTGTAGGTAATTAGGAAAGGAAATAAAAAAAAAAAAAAACAACACCCACCCCTCAATTGGATAAACTCTCGGCCTCCCTCCCCCATACCTCACATACACATCAAAAACACTCCTCTTCTCCTCACCATTTCGTTTTCTCTCTTCTCTTCTCACTTCCAGCCACGTTTTCATCTTGCCCAGCAGACTTTGGCGAGGAATTCACTTGCAATTCCAGAATCTAGTTTAAGTAAGTGTTCTTGATCTTTACATATAAATTTTGTGTAGTTTGGGAAGATTTTGGGGTTTATCCGATTTGGGAAAAATCTGATTTTGGGGTTGGGAAAATTTGTTAAACCAAACTCATTTATGAGTTGAGAGTTTAACATGGGAAGCTTTCTCATGAAGTTGGGATGAAAGAAGTGTTACTCACTCTTCTTTGTTTCTCTTTTTCATTCTGTTTGGCCAGCGGCTGTGGGAAAAGAATTGAAGGCCAAAACCACTACAACAGATTCTCAGTATATATATAAGGATAAGCTTGGTGAGGTTTCTTCCTTCGCTTTTAATTTCTACAGAATGGGGTTGTGAGTGAGAGGGCTGGATTAAATAGAAGATTAGGATACCAAGAACATCAAGTTTATTTGTATTTGAAATTTACTTAAGATGGAGTTAGTAATTGCTTGTTGATTTCTTGAGTTCTTGATGAATAAAAGGGAGTTGTGAGCCCTTTCTGTTTTGGCTGAATGATCATATTTGTTTGTTCCATTTAACTTGTTTGATAATTGTAGCAAAAGTGGTGGTTGTTGCGTAAATTGGGGACTTTGGGACTGTAGTGATGTTATGGTAATAAAACAGATTATAATGTGATAAGGAAGAATTTAATTGGTCCAGTAAAAATCTGATTTTATAGATTTATGTTTTGGGTCATAACATTATGTATATATAGTGTGAATATTAAATTAGAAATGATAACTATGCTTCTTGTTTGGGCTGAATGTAATACATTATAACTAAGCAATAATGGGCTGAATGATGATATAAACATGTTAGAACCTAATTGTTGTTCACTACATCCTCTCAATTGATAAGGAAATAAAAATGCTAGTTGTTGTGTAAAGGGATCGAAAAATAATAAATGTGACAATGCAAATGTGTGTTTAAGCCATGTGTTTATTGTTGGATTGTGTTGAATTCTTTTAGTCTTTGGTGTTGGCTTTTATGAAATTATAAATCTAAATTATATGTGTGAGTTTGGTCAATGTGCTTGTTGAAATTAAAGTCTTTGTGTTAATGTCAAGCTGAATATAGTATGAATGGATTAAGGGTCTTTCCTTGTTTTACTTGAACATTGCTGGGCTGAAGCTAGAATCTTTGATTGTTGTTGTTTTGTTTGGCTTGGTACCAAATGAATCGTGGACATATTTGCATGTTATAAACTTATGCTTAAGAAATATATTTTCCTTTCATGCTTTAATATGCTCTTTGATCTAATCTTGGTGTAAAAAAAAAAGAGGGAAATTGGAGGGAGCTATCCTCTTCCCTCTGTTTGTGCGTGTATGCATGTTAATTATATGTGAAAAGTGTCAAATTTTCTATTCCCATGTTATTTTCTGTCATGGCTGAATCTTTGTGAAAGATTTGATGTATATGATAATTCATTATGTTCAAACATGATTCGATTGATTAACTTGGGTTCTTGTGATTTAATTGTATGAATGATTGTGGATGAAACTTGATGGTGGTATGAGTTGAAAATTCTGTTATGGCTGAACTGATATTAATAAATACCATGCTTCAAATTCTGATTTAAAACTGAAGAAATGCATTGCTCATTTCTCTGTTTTGCTGCCATTGTTAAATCACATTTGATTGAATGAATAGAGTGAATAAATTAAATGGTGTTTAACTAAATTCTATTTTGTAAGTTGTGTTGGAAAGGAATAAATGCCAATATGCATTCCTAGTTCCATATCATTCTAACTATCAAAGAAATCATATATGGTAGCTGTTATGGAAAGGATTGAAAAGTAAAAAATGTAATAATGCATGTGTGGTTGAGTCATGTTTTGTGGCTGGAACTTTTATTCCAATTTCTTTGAGTTTAGTCTTGGTTGAGTGAGTATGTTTCCTGTGAGATGCTTACTTCATTGGTGAATGGTGATGAAGTGATAATGTGATTTTGTGAATGAGATATGAAGGTGTAATGGCTTCTTTGTACTTTATTTGGAACTTTGAAGAATATCATGAGTTGTTACTTGATTCTTGTTTGTTGAATGATTTGAGGATTATTAAAACTTGTAAGAAACCTTTGAATGTTTAATGAATAAACTTTAAGAATTTTAATGACTTCAAAGAATAGAATAATTACATAAGGGCTGGGTAGTATTAAACTTGTTAGGATTCGTGAGAGATCGAAGTTAAATATATACAAACATAGTTATTAAACCTCTTGTTTTACTTTAGGTGAAATCGGAGATAACAAGGCTGTGGAAATTTCAAAGCACCATTAAGGAAATAAGTGTTAATGTACTGCTAATGGCTGGAGTCCAGGTGACAGTTTGTTCCATACACATAGGGTCATTTGTTTATTTATTGTCATCACTAATATAACTGTTGCAGGTGAGTCAATAGCATATTGTCCTTATATACCTTTATATACCTATATATGATTTATGATTTATGGAGTACTCCAGGGGGTCGCTCCCTCTTTGTCAATTTAAAATTCTGTTTGGTGAGGTGAAACTTCCTGCAGGTCTAAACCAGCTAATTATGATAAACATTTCATAATGTAAAGAGTTGGTTGGTGCACATAGCACCCTTGAGTGGTTGAGAGAAGAAGCTTCATGGCGGGGTGAATATATTACTGGCCTGAAGTGGAGGCGTTATAGACGCAATATAAGGATAAATGCTATTATTCTCTGAACAGGTTAAAATGGAATTAGAATCATATAGGCTATTGCATTATTTAGAGTGTATGAAATAAACTGCGGTACATTTTGGTTTCAGGTAAATGGAGAGAACAAGGATGGTAGGAAGAAAAATAGCAGAAATGCTTGTTGTGCCCTATGTAGGTTAAAGTCTATTAAAACTTGTAGTACATTATCCATAATCCTATTATGTATCAAGTGAATAACTTGTGAAATACATATTAGGAAGCTATCATCTATGATAGTCATTCTAGTATTAGTTGTTACTTTTCAATTACAATGAAATCATATTTAGAGTAATCATTCAACATCTCTTCATTAGGATAAAATCTTAGATATTAATTTAGCCATTTAATAGATATGTAACCACGTGAATTTTTAATCAATAGTATATAGTTTCATAAACTATTATAGAAGTCCAACTCAATGAATAAATGTTTTTAGATAACTTTCAAAGAGAAAATATTTCAACTATCTTTCAAAAATAAAAAAAGTTTTAATTTATTCTCATTTTTGGACTTTTAATATTATAATAGTGGTTATAAATTTATTAAATTGCAAAAAAATATTGTAGGAAAAAGTTAGGATGTTATACAACCACTTAAAGCATGTAAAGCATCATGAATCAATTGACATAGGAAATAGGAAATCCATAACATTTAACATACAAACTTAGTATCCAATACATCTATATCAATCCATAGAAAATAGAAAGATAAAGTCATGTCTCTACCCAAAATATACAAGGAATTGCAACCACATATCCCAAATATACATTGAAAGAGCATGAAATAAGAGACACTCCCCTATGAAGCTCATTGAAGCATTTGACCATCTTCACACCACCAAAGCACCAAGAACTTAGCCTCTCATGGAAGGAGGAGAGGAATTTCGCCCAAAATCTACCCAAGAAGTGGTTTTCATGAGCTGGGGTGAGATGGAGAAGAAGACTGGTGAAAATGGAAGAGGAAATGGAGATGAAGAAGGAAATATGGAAGATTTGAGGTGAAATCTCATGGAAATGGAAGTGGAATGAGTGGGTTTGAGAGATTTTAAGTGAACCCTAGCATAGCCACCTTATTTTCGTGCAAATGGGACTTGGAGAGAGGTTGGGGGGCTCTTAGAAAGCTTATATAGGGCCAATAAACCCTAAAAATAGCGTATGCATTTTTGACAGCGTCAGGCTCGCCAGTGGCGCGTCAACTGGCGAGCGAGTGACGAGTTACCCGAATGTACTCGCCAGTGGCTCGCCAATTGGCGATCAAGTGGCGAGTGGCTCGCCAGTGGCTCGCCAGTTGGCCTGCCTCAGGACTAAAATGCAAACTTCATCCAGAAACATTATTTTGACCATTTTTCTTGAATCTTCACCTTCAACCTCCCAACCTACATATTCAAATGTCTCAAAGGTAGCATCAAAATGTTCTTGAAAACATGTAAAACATTATAGCATGCTAAAAATGCCTAAATTGCCCTTAATTAGAACAAATTCCAACAACTAGTGCAATAGTTAGAATCTATGCAAATTAGGTGCAATTATCATCAAAACATGCATTGATTCAATGAATTTGGCCATGAAAATATATGCAAAATTCTGGTGCAATCAGGTGGTCATCTTCATATATTTTAAAGTGTATGTAGTCTGCCATTAAGTTTAATTTGAAAGATTAAGAAATTAAAATTAATCAACGAAGTTGGTTCTAACAAGAGGAACTTCCCTTACAAAATGACAGATAAATTTAGTATATCCATCACACAAGTATTCACATTTAGCAGCTAACAATATTTTAAACATGTTTATTCAAGAGGATGTTACGTATCATGACTGAAATTATGTGTTCATGTTTCTAAGTTTTGATAATAAATTACTAAGGTAAAACTTAATCATAATAAAGGCATTAATCGATAATAAGATATTAGATAATGAGATATGACTAAAATATATAAAACCCTTTAAATTTTAAAATAGCCGCATACATTTCAATGTTTGAATTCAAAATTCTTGACATTTTAGTTTTTACATCGATTTCTCAGTAATTTATTTGTACTACATCTTTTGTGGACTAAAAT
Organism: Mimosa pudica; assembly: GCA_029929735.1. NCBI lineage: Eukaryota > Viridiplantae > Streptophyta > Magnoliopsida > Fabales > Fabaceae > Mimosa > Mimosa pudica. The sequence goes on along the minus strand of JAKELP010000017.1, from coordinate 3,788,330 downwards.
GAACTTTTGTTGTCAACTTACTGGGAATAAATACTATGACACGGAATATAATTGGGAATAAATAACTTAAAACCTCGAAGATATTAATTTAAATGATAAATTGTTAGAGGGTCACCATACGCACTTGTTTTAAAAATCGTGAGAAGTCCTATATCATAGAAAAAATATCCATATGATATACTTATACTAGCTACAATATACATCATCCTCTTAATTATATTCTATTTATATTGCAAAGACGACGTGACAAAAGGTCTACCTATATTTATTATCAAACTAAGTAGATAGAACTTAATCTTAATTTATTAAAAGCAATGATGAGGGATCTAATGTCAAAGATTAAAATGTTAATAGTTTTAGAATTAAGCTTTAAAACATCAATATATTTTAGCCTAAAAAGTACCAATATTTCAGCATCATGGTCAGTATATTCATGAAAGTGGTAGAGAGTGAAATTATTTATAGATATTATTTTATTTCGATTTCTTAGCAAATACGCAAATCAAATCTTGTCACTCAATAAACATTTTATTTGATTGAATATACGCATGCAAAGCTCAAAGTTTGGTAAACCGCTTATTCAAAGTTGTTATAAAATTTAAACCTTTGTCTTTAGAAAAATGTCCTCATCTTCCATCCCAGCGAACAAAAAATGCCAAACGATCTCATACATCATTGCATTTAGTTTTTAACTATTTTTTTAATTGATGGAATCCATAGAGAATCTTCTACTGAATGATTGATCACCAAACAAAAAGCCCTAATTTGGATTTTTGGCTAATGACACCATAAACTAATTGGCCCTTTCATAATAGAATTCTTCGTCACAACGAAAAGTCTCGTTTGTTTTCTAACAACTCTTTAGACGTAAGCTATTGCCAGCATTGGCCCGTTTAATTTAAAATAGTTTTCAAATCATTTGATGCTTATAAATGTTTTAAAAATAGAAGCGAATTTCAAATTGTAAAAGCAAAGTAGTCTCTATTTTCATGGTCTATTTCAACTAATTTTGATGGTTAATATATAGTATAACACCATAATGAAATATAACGACATACAATTACAAATTGTTTAAAGATATACTGAGTTTTCAATAGGTTGTCAGTAGTGTTTTTTAAATTACATGGGTTTTTTTAGTAGTTTATATTTTATCCTTTTATCCCTTGAAACCCAAAAACCCCTATGGTTTTCTAAAAATTATTCTCATTTCCAGTTTATTTCTTGTTCTGGCTTAGCAAAACTCTGATACAATCTGCTCATTTGGTTATGTTTGATTCGTTAATTTTGATGAAATATTATTACACTAATTAAAAATATGAATATTAGACTAAAAATCTTTGTTTCTTTTAAGAAAAAACTTACATCAAGTTCCGTTCTCCAGGTTCTCAAGTTCTTTTAATATAGGAGTGACATCTGGCATTAGATTGAATGGATGATTGTTATAAAAGGACATGTGGTTATGTTTGATTCGTTAATTTTGATGAAATATTATTACACTAATTAAAAATATGAATATTAGACTAAAAATCTTTGTTTCTTTTAAGAAAAAACTTACATCAAGTTCCGTTCTCCAGGTTCTCAAGTTCTTTTAATATAGGAGTGACATCTGACATTAGATTGAATGGATGATTGTTATAAAAGGACATGTGTCACTCCTATATTAAAAGAACTTGAGAACCTGAAGAAAGGAACTTGACATAAGTAAGGTCCTTCTTTTATATATCCACAAATTTAAACTCTAGACTTTGCTTAAAAAATATCACATTTCTTTTGCTATATATTATAGTAGTAAGCAGTGTCAGTATGGTATCGGTTTGTCATTTTATGATTAGACAAACAATCTTTTTAGTAGATTTTTTTTCATAAGAAGATAAGCAATCTTTTCTTTATGATTAACCACCTTAGATATTAATTCATATTTTGGTTCAATTTTTGTGGGCAACAATTAACCAACCGTACGTTGCTTAGAATGGCCATATAATTCCACATGAAACGCGTGCTTGATTTTATCAGTGCAACTACACTATAGAGAATTATAGGTAGGGGTCCTTTCGTAGCTGGTGAAGATAAGGTTGAAGTAATTATCCCATTCATCATTTTAAAATAATTTTTTCAAGTGTATTCGGTATATCAAGATAATTTCCTTCTTCACACAATTCCACAGAATGGTCTAGATTAAAATTTTTATAAATGAATATACTTATAATAATACTTAAAGATCTCATAAATAAATTTAAGGGTTAAACTAACTTTTGGTCCCTGAACTTTCGCCACATTTTGCTTTTAGTCCCTGACATTTAAAACACATGGTATTGGTCCCTGAACTTTCACCTCATTTTGCTTTTAGTCCCTGAACTTTCAAACTCATGGTATTGGTCCCTGAACTTTGCCTAGTTTATAAGGATTAGTCCCTGAACTTTGCTTTTTATAAGGATTAGTCCTTGAAGCCTTTTAACTCTATTAAATCCTCCTATATGGTATTGACTGTGTGTCAAATTGGATGACTTTGCAAACTTATTAGGATGTTGATGTGACAAGTATTATTAATTATTTTAATTTTTTTGTCATGGATGATATTAATTATTTTAAACAATTTATAAAATTTGAATTTTTTTATCAAAAAATAAAATATAATATCTTAATTTTTTATGAAATCTGAAAAAAAAAATTTAATGTGTTGTGTAAGTTTTGAAATTCATATTTACGATTTTGATAAAAAATTCAGATTTATAAATTGTTTAAAATAATTATTATGATCCATGGCAAAAGAAATTAAAATAATTAATATTATAAAATATAGTTGTCACATCAACATCCTAATAAGCTTGCCAAGTCATCCAATTTGACAAAGTCAATGTCATATAGGAGGATTTAATAGAGTTAAAAGGCTTTAAGGACTAATCCTTCTAAAATAAGCAAAGTTCAGGGACTAATCCTTTTAAACTAGGCAAAGTTCAGGGACCAATACCTTGTGTTTGAAAGTTCAGGGACTAAAAGCAAAATGAGGTGAAAGTTCAGGGACCAATACCACATGTTTGAAAGTTCGAGGACTAAAAGCAAAATTGGGTGAAAGTTCAGGGACCAAAAGTTGATTTAACCCTTTGATTAAATTAAAAATGTTATTTAAGTTAGTTATTAATATAATATTACCACATTATCTTAACTATTACTTTTATCCTAACTCTCTCTCTCTTGCTTGTTATCATAGACAAACATTATTATGATTAATTTGGGAAAAAATTGAGAAAAAATTAGAAAATAATTTTATATTTAGGAATAGAGGAAGTATTTTTGTAAAGGTATCATTTAATCACACATCAAAATAATAAAACACATATTCATTTATCATTAGTATAAAAGTTTTTATGTTTATATAAGCTACTCAAAGTACTCGTATTTTTAAAAGGAATGACAGCAAAATCGGATGAAAATTGAATGAGGGGATTCAGAAGGGCAAAAACGTAAATAGACAGTGAGGGTGAAAAAAGGTACAAAGTGAAAGGAATGTGGGAGTGAGGTGGAGAAGATAAGGATGAATTTAGATGAGCAGTGAACAAGCAAATGCCAGCTGCCTTACCACATCAAAGAGATGATGCCCTTTTGCATCTCGTGATCTTGACTCTCCTTCCTCACTTAAATTTTTAGTTTTTACAACCACTGACCAATAACCATTCACAGTAAATTTTGTTTATTTCTCCATTAAATGTAACATAGTACTATCTCTGCTTGAAACATAAGAGAACCTTCTCTTTCTAAATATAAAATCATTTAACCTGATTTGATTAGATTAAAGATGTTAGTTAAGTTAATTATCATCACGTGATAATATTATTGATATTCCTTAACCATATACATTTATTATCCATCTATATCTCTTGTTTGTTTATAATAATGTTGCAAATTAAAAGTCGGACTGAAGGCGAGCTGAGCACGCATTCAGGTCATGGTTCAATGCGGTTTGATAGCTCAAATCGATGGTCTGGCTGACGGTCAAATTAATAACAGTTGAGCTGAAATATGAAGTGGTCGATGGTTAGACCGATCCGACCATCCCATCAAGTGAAGTTCATAAAAAACTGGTTTATAATTAATAAATATTGTTAGAGTTAATTCGTGAAAAAGTTGGGAAAATCAAAAAATGATCTTCTATTTAACAACAAATTGAAATTTAAAAGTTTATATATATATATATATATATTAAAGAATGTAAAGAGTAATACGATATTTATTATAAGTGTTCAACGGTCAAATTATACTTATTAAAAAATATATAAATATTTGTAGTACCAGATTTGTTAATTCTACAGAGTTAGCTATCCAGTTTGCTGTTCTTAGGCCCAATTCTATATTTGATTCTCTATTATTTTCATAATCAAATAGATGTTCTCTGAAGATACTGCCGATTATGCAGCCCAGATTAAACACATTTGATCTCATGCAAACTAAACTTCTTTTCATCTCTATCCCAAACAAAATCGCTGACTGTTATATGAAAATGTGAGTTTTTTATAATAAAAATAAGTAAATTTTTTTTAAATAAAACATATGAAAATGCTTAACATTTAAGATTCTCTATCGTGAACCGCTTTGTGTTAATCTTCTAGAATTCTCAAGATAAAAAAACTTAGGCACATGATTGCATTCCGCTATAGTTGTCAAGCTCATTTGCACTAGAATAATATTCAAACCATGAATATCAAATAAACATTGACAGAGCTGCTTAGAAAAGAACAATAACAAAATCGATATTGAATTCGCTTATTTAAAAGAAATTTGATACCAAATTCGTTTTTTCAAAACCAGTTTGATACCAAATTCGCTTTTTTAAAACAAGTTTGATAACAAAATTTTTTTGTATACAAATCATCGATCTATCCTCTAGAAACACATGTCGGAGTAATGAATTTTGATAATGTGTATTATTTTCCTTAATGTAACAACTTATCATTTCTATTTGTTACAGGTATAGTAGTGTCGTTACCATTCTGTTATAAGCTACACATTGTGAGAAACCTCCTTCCCTCACCAAATTATTTTCGAATGAGTGAGAGAAAATAGAAACGGAAAAGAAACAAATCTCCGTCGCCGGCCAGTTGAAACCTTGAAATTAGTGTTGCCAAAGAGTTTCATCACTTGAAACAACAGGGAGTTAATTAATTAATATATTAATAATACCACTTATATCAGATCAGCAATCATGACTATCGAGAAGCATCCTCAGCCATTAAAGAAGCTAGCCACCAGAAGAAAAATACCACTTCTCAAACAATCTGAGGTCAGTCATGAACAAATTAATTAATAATAGTAATCTCATCCATCAAAGAAGATAGAGATGTTGCAACAACTAATACCTCACAGTAACAAGGTTGGCTTCAATGAATAATATTAACGTGTTTTTGGAGGTATGTTGTTTATTTTTCCTTTGTACCTGGGTAAGGTATGTACGTCTCTACACTCATCCTCTTTACTATCTCATTAATATATTTAGCCTATTTATATTAAAGAATCTCTTAAAGTAGTCTGTTATGGATATTTAGACTATTTATATTAAAGAATCTCTTAAAGTAATAAGTTTTAATATGAAGGGTAGGAAAAGGTAGATTTGGTTTTTGTTTAACATATCATAAAGTTTCTTGACTTGATGATTAATTGTTCATTATTTCAGTTGGTTGATTTCCATTATATGTATTTTCTGAGTTTGCTTGAGATTAATTGGCTTCATTGAATTTATATTTTTTGTGTTTATGTAAATTTGCACTCCATGTAATCTCTCAAAATTTGTACCTCCTATACTTCAACATGATTTTCATATTATCACATTTCTTAAAACATTTAGGCTTCTTCTTCTTCCTAAGCTCTTAAGTTGGATTTCCAGAAAACTGAATTTTTTTACGTTAAATTTGTGAAAATTATGCGCATGGCCCCAGAAAATGGCAGTTAGTGCCTGTCAGTTTTGCGAAAATTGCTTCTTGACCCAGTTTTTTTTTCTTTTTTTTTTGCCCTTCGCGTAGTTGCTGCGAAAATTAACTTATTTTTTGGTAATAGCCCGAAAATTAAGCGCATGGCCCCAGAAAATGGTAGTTAGTGCCTGTCAGTTTTGCGAAAATTGCGACTTGACCCAGTTTTTTTTCTCGTTAAAAACGCGAAAATTACTCGCATGACCCCAGAAAATGGCAATTAGTGCCTGTCAGTTTTGCGAAAATTGTGACTTGACCCAGTTAGTTTTTTTCCTGCGCATTTGCTGCGAAAATTACCCTTTTTTTACCCTTCCTTATTTATATATCATTAGGTATATCTCTTAGTTTATATTCAGATCTAATCTTTTCTCTTCTTTCTCTCATTTCTTATAATCTTTCTCCTCCTCAATCTATCAAAATGAATTAATTTTGATTTTCTTTTTAAGGCATTTTACTAAAATTACACAGTTTTATTAAATCTTTTGTTTCTCATACATATCTTAACCTTTGTATGTTATTTGTTGAACATTGTTTTGTTCTGTTTTTCATAATATATTTATTAATTATTGTTTTATTTTCTTGTTGAACATTGTGGTTGTTCTATTTTATTGTATATTGTTATTTATTTATTTATTTGTTTATTTATTATTTTATTTTGATTTATGGTTTTATTATATTATGTTATTATTTTATTGTATTGTGATTATTGTTTTTATTGTTTATCGCTTTATTTATTTGTTATTATTTGTGCTAGTTTAATTATTATTAGTGTTTAGTGTTACTCCCTCCGTTCCTAAATATAAGATCACTTTGGGGAAGTATATAAGTTCCTAAATATAAGATCACTTCCTATTTTATCTCAAGTTTTGCGAAGGCGTCTAAAGGGTACCTCATTTTAAATTTAGTAATATATACATATATCTGTCAACTTTAGACTCAGGGCGTCTAAAGTTGTAACATACTGTTACTAATTCCCTAATTAACCTAATATATCTCTTTTAATTCAATTATCTCTTTACTAACTATGATAGAATAAGGATTTCCATAATAACAAATGTCCTATCATAGTTAGAAAAAGAATTTAGTAATGGTTAAACATTATCCATGATAGAAAAGAATTTCCTAATATAATCTGAACACTATCATGAATAATTAATAGCTAACCATGTTAGAAAAGATTCACCTAACATGGTTAGAAAAAGAGTAAACTAATATCAATCATTAATAATCATCTAACTATGATAGAAAAGACTTTTCATATTATTACAAACCTATCATAGTTAGAAAAGTACTTTGCTTATATAATAATCCATAATCGACATCCCTGAGTCTATTTTTCATTTTAATAAGAAAACATGCGGAAGCGAATGCAACCCTATAAATTGGCAATATACAATTCTAAATAACTGTGTAACCTTCACTATCTAATTCCCTTCCCTACTGCTTGCGTCTGTGCATGAATACCTGCAAAAATGTCAGTAATCATGGGATGAGACAATTTGTCCCAGTAATCACCACTTAACTCACTATAACAGTGAGATGTGCGGTAGCGAGGGCGTCTAAAGGGTACCTCATTTTAAATTTAGTAATATATACATATATATGTCAAGTCTCCTTCCATTCATCACTCAAGTCTCTCTGTCACATCCAAGTCAACTCAATAGACAAAAAATAAACATGATTGACACTGTGCCCAGTCTCAAATCTGAAAGCATGAAAAGGGAGCACTTTAAAAAGTGAAAACGTCTCTGTCTCCTCTACAATCCGAGGAACCTGTACAATTAACCTATCGATTTGCGCAAATCGATAGGTTACATAGGCCGACGGTACTAATAATCAGTGTCATGCAATACTCACAATCCCTATTCTATATTCCATCAATATAACTCTCAACAATCTCAACTCAACATGTAACCCTCTTTTCTATCCTCATCACCTCTTAAACCACTACCCAACACTATCCCTATATACATTTCACGCCATTCCAGATCAATGGCCACCACCAGGCAGGATAATAGTATATATAATGTGTAAAAATCTTTTATACAGAAATAATCGTGTTTAAAAGGCACCCGATAGCCTGTTTTGTATAAAAATAACCTTTCAAAGATAAAATATATATATAGAGGGTGAGAAAGGATTTTTCAAAATCCCAAACTAACATCACCCTCAATGTTATAGTAAGGTAAGTGTGATTACCTGTCGCCCTTTAGCAATTTACACGATTTCTCATCCTTTCTTCATGCCACAAAAGTCATATCGCAATCAATCCTATAATGTAGTACAGAATGATAAATTAGTATCATTCTACTTCATGTTTAACGTCTCTCTCGTATCCACATTACTACCCATTTTCTTATATATTTTATTGTAAGGTAACCATTTTCAATCAATCGAAGCCGACGCCAATAACCAAATTCAACTTAATGAACCAAACGTCAAAGAACAACATACATCTCAAAAAATCAAAGCAACAGCCCAAAACATTCAACAATCACACAAACAATCCACATTCTACGCATAATTTAAATGTGCCAACTTCCAAAACCCTCAAATTTAAATTAAACTTTCAGACCATAGATTACAACCATAAAACAACTCAAACACATTTAGAATAGAATAGAGAGAACAATGAATCCATATCCAAAACAACTCAATAGGTTAATTAAATTTCAATACTTATTGGATCAACCCACTATAAAATTTTTATATACTTCATCATCCTTGTGAGATTCACACATGCACATTGAGACTATAATTTTAGTGAACTTACATAATCATTAGTGTTGAAGATTTGAATCTCCAACTTAGGGCCCAAATTGAATAGAAAAACAAACTTAGCATACCAGCAAGACAAACACATCTTAACTTCAAAAATCCTTTGATAACTTGAAACAACATGTCTCATGGATTAAAAGAAAGTAATAAAGCTTGCTTGCACTTAGAAATCATGGAATAAAATATTAGAGTCAAATTTAAATCTTAATTTCAAACCTTAAAGTAAGAAACACCAAACTAATGTTTAACATATATATAGCATAATGTACTTTTACAATACCATTTGAAACTCCAACTTGTTAATCATAATTATATTGACCATAAAAATGACCACAAAAATCTGAATTTCTAAAATTCCATTCCTTCACACCTTCAATTAACTCATTCAGCTCTTTATTCCATTTGACTATTTAAAAAAAAAAACAAAGAACAAACAATTTTTAAAAACAAATGCAAACACATGGCAACCACATTCGTAGTTTAATCAGTTCAACCCCAAGCAATGCACATAAGAATAGGATAACATATGGTTCACAATAAAATGCCATCTCACCATAAGGTATAGTACGACACTAATCATACACATGCACTTACGCAAGAAGAATTAATACAATTTCCTTTAACATTTTTCCAATAACCTTATAAACTTCACACACACAAGCTAACAATTCCGCCACAATCGCAAAGAGGGACCTAGAAAACCATCATTCCAAACACAAATCAAACATGTAAAGGCATCTCATATTTCAAACAAGATTCAACCAACAAGCATAGGTACATCATTACTATTTTGTTTACCAAAACATAACCACCAATTGCATACTAGCATAAAACATAATTATTGCATTTTATCATACATAAATTAATTATAATCAAACCCAAATAAAACATGAAGCTTCATTACTTACCAAAAACCCATTTGACAATTACAAAAGAGAGAGAAAACTTTGGAAATCTTTCAATCCAAACACCAATCAAAAATGTAGATTCATTTTACAGTTTTAATGAATATGTGTATCAAAAAGTTTGAACCTTTAAGTCACTAATATACCTAAGCCCGTCGGATTTGAGAATGCACAATACCACCACATTCCAACTTGAATTAACCGAATAACCAGAGAATCAACTTAGATCATTGAAATCAATTCTTTAAAACATAACAGATTTGAATCTTCCTTACATAGTCATTAAACAAACATCATTATCACAATGGAAGAGTAGTACAAGTAAAATATCACATATACTTTGAAATCAATCACACCAAACATCATAACAGCAGCCCCAAAATCTTTGAAACTCGTGGCTGAACAGTTTCTAAGAATGATAGATTCAATAACCAACTGACAACATCATGTATGCTCAATTTGTTTTAGGAAAACTTCAAATCTAACACTAAACTTTGATTTTAGATGATTATTGAATCAAATCCTAAATCCCCTTTCAAACCCTAAACACTCAAATCTCACCGAATCGCAGAAGGAGTGGTAAAACAGGAATAAATGAAACTACCTTATTCATTTTCGACCTCCTACTGCTTCGCCGGAGCTTCGCCGGAAAACGATGTTGTGGTGGTGGCCAAAAGAACTCGCTGAACGGATGAGACAAGGAAGAATAAAGTGAAGACCAGAACTTTGGTTTAGAGGAAACAAAAAGGAAAACAAGGAAAGAACTCACTTGAACTCGAAAACACACTTGCTTGTGGCGATGAAGGCCGTCGCTGCGTTGTCTGCCGGAAGGATGAAGAACCCGACGGAGGAAGGGTGGAAGAATGAGAAACGAAGGGGAAGAAGGGTTTGAAGGAAATGAAGATACCCTTAGGCGGCCGACGCCGCCGTGCGCCGCCGTGTACCGCCTGGACGGCGAGCACGCAGGGGGAGGAAGGGAGGAGCGAAATCGAAGGCAGAGGGGGAGGGATCGGCGGCTAGGGTAGAGAAGTGAAGAGGAAGAAGGAAGAAGGTGAATTTATATATATACTTTAAGGAAAATTACACTTAACTACCCTAATGTTTATTCTTAATTATAGTTTTAGCCCAAAAGTTTATATATATTATTGTTTCCATTTCTTTCCTTCATAACATTTTTCTAGATTTCAAAATAATTTCTTTAGTAGTTTCTAACTCTAAATGACTCGTTTAACTATATTTCCTTAAATTTTAAGGTAAATAAGATTTAATATTCATAATTCGTTAAAAAATATCCTTAAATTCCTCCTTAAGCCTTTAAATTCTCTAAATAACATCTCCCTAATTTCTTATTATCTTTAATTTGAAAATTGGGATGTTACAATTCTACCCTCCTTAAATAATTTCGTCCTCGAAATTAGTAGAATTATCATTAGTTACAAGAAATGAAGTCATTTCTTGGACTGATATTCCTATTTTGAGAGGAAGAAAAAGAAATTTGGATCTAACTTAGCAAGATTGAACTCATTGGCATTGAGAGTTTATTGCCATGAGTGTCGTCCAAGCATCGCCATGGAGAAGGTATTGATGATTTAGAGAAACTGTGAACATTCTAACTGAGGTTATTGGCCACAAAATTTTCTAGAAATATAGTCAAACGTGAGGTATGAAGGACGTGTTCTTATGATAGAGGTGGTGTTAAGGATACCAGCACACCTTCTCAAGTTTCTAAAGGATTTAGAAGAGATGAAATCAAGTCAGATTGACTTGAATGCATATAACTTTGTGAACAAAGTTAGAACACTACACAAGAAAACTAGGAGGTGTATAAATAAGTTCTAAGCAAAATCACAAACCATTCTATCATATTTACAGATTGATGAACCAATCTGTGAAAAATACAATACCCCAACAATAGCAAGATCAATTTCATGGCATAAAAAAGAAAAACACTACATTTCTTGCATTTATTTCTAACCAAATTGACGTATAATTCATCATTTTTTTACATCAGCAACCAAAAACAGGAATACCATAGATCCTTTGAAGAATCTATTCAGTCATTGCAATACACAAGCTGCAGAAATAAACATGCATTAAACCCAACAAGTTAAACAATTTCCAATAGCATTTTGACTTTAGTTAGCATTCCTTTAAACTAAAACCAAGGCACAAGATTAAAAAGTCATTGAAACCAATGTTAACCAGAAGAACAAGTTAAGAATAACCCTATAAAAATCGTACAGGCACATACACATTTATATTAGATCAATTATCAAACGATTATGTATTTGTAATTTATTGCATTTACTCACTTATCCATTGATTCTACATCCACTTTCAAAACAAAGTAATGATGTTTATGCATCAACAAAAACTAAGCTTTTCTAGCTCACATTCTTATTCCACAATATTCATACAAAACAATATATAATAAAATAGAGATTTTAGTTAATTCATTTATCCAAGTAGAGGAAACTCAATTCACATATTAATCACAAACATAACTAACAGTCACAATTTCAAAAGCAATTTGTTATAAATAAATTGAAATCAACATTCATGTTCATAAACTTATATCATCATTCTAGTTTGCATTCATCATCCAAACAGATTTCAGAGTCCTACACAATAATTCACATGTTTATTCCATAATACAAATCACATACAACACCAAAAATCAAGGAAGAAGGCTCAATTGAACCATTGCAGAACAAGTGACCATAATGAAACATGTTAACAATTATACATTTAAATAATAATCAAGTTTTCCTTATACTTCCATATAATTAAATAATTCAGCCCACAAAACAAAGCACATAGAAAATTGAACTTAGAAAGCAAATTTACTTTGCTGCACCAACACACCGCTACTAGATTTATTTTATTTAAAATAACAATGAAAATCCCAAAATCTAATGATAATGATCATGCTAAGTCTTAAGCTACATTTTATACTTCTCCACAGTTTCCAAATAACCAATCCTAACATCTTTAAAACAAATATTGCATGCCCACAATTCCTAATCCTCTTATATCTCTTTTATATGAAACTGAACCTATTCTAAAACTTCTTTCAAATCATAGTTAAATCATGTTTTATTAGTAACAAAGCAATAGTAATAACTAAACAGTTAATAAGTCACCTCATTTCGATCACCAAGGAATCAAAACAATTCTTAACAACATATGACAACACAAATCACTTTCAACCAAGGGAATCAAATAGCAAAAAGGAATTAAAACACTTCCAAGCTATTCCATGTGCTACCAGCAGGATTAAAAGAACATTTATTCACACATTTCAGCAAAAATTTGACACGGAGAAGTCAGGAATCATTTCAGCCACAGTGAAACAAGAAGCACAACACTTTAAAAAAAATCACATGGTCACACTTCTAATAAATTCATCCACTTCAAATAGCATTATCAACTCAGCTCATCACAAATTCCCCTCCCCTTGTCAGTTTAACACATCAGCCAAACCACCAAATCCTTCCAACTACATATGATGAACTTGTAAAACCATTTCAATAACCTATAAAAATTCAAACCATAATCACTATTAAACAAACATCTTACCGTTCATTCGTTTAGTAACGATGGGATACCCTCATGGAGTAGTGAGGGCTACCAACATCTATTATTAAGGGGGCTGCTTCCAATCACTAAATACAGTGAGGAAGCCTCCAGCCGCTTAAAATAAATGGGCAACAACCTCTACTACCAATGATGGTGATCTCCAACCATTACTAATTGGTGGTAGATAATCAAAACAATTTCAAAACAATAGCATACCTCATGTTGAGGCTTTATAAAAAAAACAAACAGTTTCAAGAGAATTCTATTCCAAACAATCAAATAGCACAAGTTAAATCATCAATGAACCAAACAATTTATCAAATAATAAGCAAATAAGCACAAGGTCAACAATTCTTATCTCATGTTTTATTCATTACCAATTGTCATTTTCGATTTCTCTTAGTCCCTTAACCCAATAAGGTATCTCATGATGCCTCGACTATGATTATGGCTAACACATAACTATACTCGAGACCCCAGAGAATCATCCTTATTTCGTTATTCTTCCTAAATTCTTATCAGAGTCTTCATTTATTTTATTATTCTTTCTATATTCTTCTCAACCTCTCCACGTTACCTATTCAATTGCTCTTATCACTCTCTCCCCACCACGGAATGAGCGATATTCCTCTCAAGAAGCAGATATTCATGCACATAAGGAAGGGAATACCAACAATGTATATTGCCAATCTATATGCAATGCAGCACAGTCCTAGGTTATCGTATACCAAATACTGATAACCAAGTTGTAACATACTTTTACTAATTCCCTAATTAACCTAATATATCCCTTTTAATTCAATTATCTCTTTACTAACTATGATAGAATAAGGATTTCCATAATAACAAATGTCCTATCATAGTTAGAAAAAGAATTTAGTAATGGTTAAACATTATCCATGATAGAAAAGAATTTCCTAATATAATCTGAACACTATCATGGATAATTAATAGCTAACCATGTTAGAAAAGATTCACCTAACATGGTTAGAAAAAGAGTAAACTAATATCAATCATTAATAATCATCTAACTATGATAGAAAAGACTTTTCATATTATTACAAAACTATCATAGTTAGAAAAGTACTTTGCTTATATAATAATCCATAATCGACATCCCTGAGTCTATTTTTCATTTTAATAAGAAAACATGCGGAAGCGAATGCAACCCTATAAATTGGCAATATACAATTCTAAATAACTGTGTAACCTTCACTATCTAATTCCCTTCCCTGCTGCTTGCGTCTGTGCATGAATACCTGCAAAAATGTCAGTAATCGTGGGATGAGACAATTTGTCCCAGTAATCACCGCTTAACTCACTATAACAATGAGATGTGCAGTAGCGAAGGCGTCTAAAGGGTACCTCATTTTAAATTTAGTAATATATACATATATCTGTCAACTTTAGACTCAGGGCGTCTAAAGTTGTAACATACTGTTACTAATTCCCTAATTAACCTAATATATCCCTTTTAATTCAATTATCTCTTTACTAACTATGATAGAATAAGGATTTCCATAAAAACAAATGTCCTATCATAGTTAGAAAAAGAATTTAGTAATGGTTAAACATTATCCATGATAGAAAATAATTTCCTAATATAATCTGAACACTATCATGGATAATTAATAGCTAACCATGTTAGAAAAGATTCACCTAACATGGTTAGAAAAAGAGTAAACTAATATCAATCATTAATAATCATCTAACTATGATAGAAAAGACTTTTCATATTATTACAAACCTATCATAGTTAGAAAAGTACTTTGCTTATATAATAATCCATAATCGACATCCCTGAGTCTATTTTTCATTTTAATAAGAAAACATGCGGAAGCGAATGCAACCCTATAAATTGGCAATATACAATTTTAAATAACTGTGTAACCTTCACTATCTAATTCCCTTCCCTGCTGCTTGCGTCTGTGCATGAATACCTGCAAAAATGTCAGTAATCGTGGGATGAGACAATTTGTCCCAGTAATCACCGCTTAACTCACTATAACAATGAGATGTGCGGTAGCGAGGGCGTCTAAAGGGTACCTCATTTTAAATTTAGTAATATATACATATATATGTCAAGTCTCCTTCCATTCATCACTCAAGTCTCTCTGTCACATCCAAGTCAACTCAATAGACAAAAATAAACATGATTGACACTGTGCCCAGTCTCAAATCTGAAAGCATGAAAAGGGAGCACTTTAAAAAGTGAAAACGTCCCTGTCTCCTTTACAATCCGAGGAACCTGTACAATTAACCTATCGATTTGCGCAAATCGATAGGTTACATAGGCCGACGGTACTAATAATCAGTGTCATGCAATACTCACAATCCCTATTCTATATTCCATCAATATAACTCTCAACAATCTCAACTCAACATGTAACCCTCTTTTCTATCCTCATCACCTCTTAAACCACTACCCAACACTATCCCTATATACATTTCACGCCATTCCAGATCAATGGCCACCACCAGGCAGGATAATAGTATATATAATGTGTAAAAATCTTTTATACAGAAATAATCGTGTTTAAAAGGCACCCGATAGCCTGTTTTGTATAAAAATAACCTTTCAAAGATAAAATATATATATAGAGGGTGAGAAAGGATTTTTCAAAATCCCAAACTAACATCACCCTCAATGTTATAGTAAGGTAAGTGTGATTACCTGTCGCCCTTTAGCAATTTACACGATTTCTCATCCTTTCTTCATGCCACAAAAGCCATATCGCAATCAATCCTATAATGTAGTACAGAATGATAAATTAGTATCATTCTACTTCATGTTTAACGTCTCTCTCGTATCCACATTACTACCCATTTTCTTATATATTTTATTGTAAGGTAACCATTTTCAATCAATCGAAGCCGACGCCAATAACCAAATTCAACTTAATGAACCAAACGTCAAAGAACAACATACATCTCAAAAAATCAAAGCAACAGCCCAAAACATTCAACAATCACACAAACAGTCCACATTCTACGCATAATTTGAATGTGCCAACTTCCAAAACCCTCAAATTTAAATTAAACTTTCAGACCATAGATTACAACCATAAAACAACTCAAACACATTTAGAATAGAATAGAGAGAACAATGAATCCATATCCAAAACAACTCAATAGGTTAATTAAATTTCAATACTTATTGGATCAACCCACTATAAAATTTTTATATACTTCATCATCCTTGTGAGATTCACACATGCACATTGAGACTATAATTTTAGTGAACTTACATAATCATTAGTGTTGAAGATTTGAATCTCCAACTTAGGGCCCAAATTGAATAGAAAAACAAACTTAGCATACCAGCAAGACAAACACATCTTAACTTCAAAAATCCTTTGACAACTTGAAACAACATGTCTCATGGATTAAAAGAAAGTAATAAAGCTTGCTTGCACTTAGAAATCATGGAATAAAATATTAGAGTCAAGTTTAAATCTTAATTTCAAACCTTAAAGTAAGAAACACCAAACTAATGTTTAACATATATATAGCATAATGTACTTTTACAATACCATTTGAAACTCCAACTTGTTAATCATAATTATATTGACCATAAAAATGACCACAAAAATCTGAATTTCTAAAATTCCATTCCTTCACACCTTCAATTAACTCATTCAGCTCTTTATGCCATTTGACTATTTAAAAAAAAACAAAGAACAAACAATTTTTAAAAACAAATGCAAACACATGGCAACCACATTCGTAGTTTAATCAGTTCAACCCCAAGCAATGCACATAAGAATAGGATAACATATGGTTCACAATAAAATGCCATCTCACCATAAGGTATAGTACGACACTAATCATACACATGCACTTACGCAAGAAGAATTAATACAATTTCCTTTAACATTTTTCCAATAACCTTATAAACTTCACACACACAAGCTAACAATTCCGCCACAATCGCAAAGAGGGACCTAGAAAACCATCATTCCAAACACAAATCAAACATGTAAAGGCATCTCATATTTCAAACAAGATTCAACCAACAAGCATTGGTACATCATTACTATTTTGTTTACCAAAACATAACCACCAATTGCATACAAGCATAAAACATAATTATTGCATTTTATCAAACATAAATTAATTATAATCAAACCCAAATAAAACATGAAGCTTCATTACTTACCAAAAACCCATTTGACAATTACAAAAGAGAGAGAAAACTTTGGAAATCTTTCAATCCAAACACCAATCAAACATGTAGAGTCATTTTACAGTTTTAATGAATATGTGTATCAAAAAGTTTGAACCTTTAAGTCACTAATATACCTAAGCCCGTCGGATTTGAGAATGCACAATACCACCACATTCCAACTTGAATTAACCGAATAACCAGAGAATCAACTTAGATCATTGAAATCAATTCTTTAAAACATAACAGATTTGAATCTTCCTTACATAGTCATTAAACAAACATCATTATCACAATGGAAGAGTAGTACAAGTAAAATATCACATATACTTTGAAATCAATCACACCAAACATCATAACAGCAGCCCCAAAATCTTTGAAACTCGTGGCTGAACAGTGTCTAAGAATGATAGATTCAATAACCAACTGAAAACATCATGTATGCTCAATTTGTTTTAGGAAAACTTCAAATCTAACACTAAACTTTGATTTTAGATGATTATTGAATCAAATCCTAAATCCCCTTTCAAACCCTAAACACTCAAATCTCACCAAATCGCAGAAGGAGGGGTAAAACCGGAATAAATGAAACTACCTTATTCATTTTCGACCTCCTACTGCTTCGCCGGAGCTTCGCCGGAAAACGATGTTGTGGTGGTGGCCAAAAGAACTCGCTGAACAGATGAGACAAGGAAGAATAAAGTGAAGACCAGAACTTTGGTTTAGAGGAAACAAAAAGGAAAACAAGGAAAGAACTCACTTGAACTCGAAAACACACTTGCTTGTGGCGATGAAGGCCGTCGCTGCCGTGTTGTCTGCCGGAAGGATGAAGAACCCGACGGAGGAAGGGTGGAAGAATGAGAAACGAAGGGGAAGTTTGAAGGAAATGAAGATACCCTTAGGCTGCCGACGCCGCCGTGCGCCGCCGTGTACCGCCTGGACGGTAAGCACGCAGGGGGAGGAAGGGAGGAGCGAAATCGAAGGCAGAGGGGGAAGGATTGGCGGCTAGGGTAGAGAAGTGAAGAGGAAGAAGGAAGGAGGTGAATTTATATATATACTTTAGGGAAAATTACACTTAACTACCCTAATGTTTATTCTTAATTATAGTTTTAGCCCAAAAGTTTATATATATTATTGTTTCCATTTCTTTCCTTCATAACATTTTTCTAGATTTCAAAATAATTTCTTTAGTAGTATCTAACTCTAAATGACTCGTTTAACTATATTTCCTTAAATTTTAAGGTAAATAAGATTTAATATTCATAATTCGTCAAAAAATATCCTTAAATTCCTCCTTAAGCCTTTAAATTCTCTAAATAACATCTCCCTAATTTCTTATTATCTTTAATTTGAAAATTAGGATGTTACACCTATAATTTAGCCAGTCCTAAACCCACATAAAAAGAGTAGGTTGTGTTAGGCTTCGGCAGCCAACGTAAAAATTTGTCAAATCCTAAAAGTATGGACACACAACCATTTTAGCAATATGTCATCGTCTAACATTTTACAGAAGAAGGGATATATAAAGAAGCAAGTGAATGAATGTAGGATTAAATTTAGTACGTGGAATATTGGAACCTTAAAAGACAAAGTTTGGGAGGTAATAGGTGTGATGAGAGATTAGAAAGATAAACATTTTATGTCTATAAGAGATTAAATGGGTAGGTGAAAAGATTAAGGATATTGATAGATATAAATTTTGGTACACTGGTAAAGTGAGTCATAGCAATGATGTAGGTATAATTGTGGATGAAGTATGGAAGAAGAATGTGGTTGAAGTTTTTAGTAGTGGAGACAGATTATTATCGATAAAAATAGTAATTGAGGAGGAAACAATTAATGTAAACCGTGAATGATGGGCAAAAAAACAACAAAGACATAAGATGGATGTGACAGAGATAAAAATGTTGAGAGGGATGAGTGGGTATACACTAAAAGATAGGATTAGTAATGATCACGTACATTCGTGAAAGAGTTGGGGTAGCACCAATTTCAGAGAAAATGAGAGATTATCGTTTAATGTGGTATGAACATGTTCAAAGAAGAGAAATAGATAAATCAGTAAGAATAGTGGAGCAGCTGGTAAGGGAGCCGTATATAAGAAATAGAGGGAGACCAAAGAGAACTCTTGATGAAGTTATTCAAAGAGATATGTTAGTGAAAGGTTTATCTCCAGGAATGACTAGGGACAGAGCAAAATGGCGTCGTGTGATCCATGTAGCAGACTCCAATTAAGTGGGATAAGGTTTACGTTGTTATTATATTTTCCTTAATGTATTATTTTTTTTGGCCGAAATTAATGTATTATTTTAAATCATGTATAATTACCATTGATAAATTTTTCTTCCCATATGAGCTGGATAAAGATATTTTAAGAAAAAACTATGGGTTAAACCAACTTTTGGTCCCTGAACTTTCACCCAATTTTGCTTTTAGTCCTCGAACTTTCAAACATGTGGTATTGGTCCCTGAACTTTCACCTCATTTTGCTTTTAGTCCCTGAACTTTCAAACACAAGGTATTGGTCCCTGAACTTTGCCTAGTTTAAAAGGATTAGTCCCTGAACTTTGCTTATTTTAGAAGGATTAGTCCTTAAAGCCTTTTAACTCTATTAAATCCTCCTATATGACATTGACTTTGTCAAATTGGATGACTTGGTAAGCTTATTAGGATGTTGATGTGACAAGTATATTTTATAATATTAATTATTTTAATTTCTTTTGCCATGGATCATAATAATTATTTTAAACAATTTATAAATCTGAATTTTTTATCAAAATCGTAAATATGAATTTCAAAACTTACACAACACATTAAATTTTTTTTTCAGATTTCATAAAAAATTAAGATATTATATTTTATTTTTTGATAAAAAAATTCAAATTTTATAAATTGTTTAAAATAATTAATATCATCCATGACAAAAAAAATTAAAATAATTAATAATACTTGTCACATCAACATCCTAATAAGTTTGTAAAGTCATCCAATTTGACACACAGTCAATACCATATAGGAGGATTTAATAGAGTTAAAAGGCTTCAAGGACTAATCCTTATAAAAAGCAAAGTTCAGGGACTAATCCTTATAAACTAGGCAAAGTTCAGGGACCAATACCATGAGTTTGAAAGTTCAGGGACTAAAAGCAAAATGAGGTGAAAGTTCAGGGACCAATACCATGTGTTTGAAAGTTCAGGGACTAAAAGCAAAATGTGGCGAAAGTTCAGGGACCAAAAGTTAGTTTAACCCAAAAACTATAATTTTTAAGTTGTGCATTGAGGTTTTATATGTAAGATTAAAATAAACGCCTATGCTAATATTGAAAATTCGATCATAATATTAATAGGGATTGGAATATAGGAAAATGAAAACACCCCTGATTTTGTCAAAACGAGAATTGTAATGATGCGATCATGAAAATAGAATGGAGAATATGTGGGACGGTGTAATCATATCTTTGTCGCCTTTGACTTTGCATTTAGGTGGAGTTGACTTTCAATTTAGGGTGGAGTTGACTTATCACAAAGAGAACTAACACGGTGTACTAAATGTATTTGGCCCCATCAAGATGTGCTCTTTGAATTTGACTCATTACCCACATATTCCTCAGTTAATTGAACCTGACCTGGTTAAACTTTCCACGGCTTGTATCATTGTATGGAAAGATAAAACCAAGATGCAAAAATGCCATAGTTTGGTTCAACTTTACCTAATATTGTGATTTTTTTATTCCAAAAATATCTATGTAATTATTGAAATGATTCCTTCAATATCTATGGCGATACTTTACACAAAGGACTGTGAGTTTTGCAATGTTAGGGAAGAAGAAAAGGTGCAAAGATATACATTTAGTTTGGTCCAAGGTGCACCAAACACCGCAAACTTAGTTTGGCCACAAAGTATATTTTTAAACCATGAATCTTGAATATAATCTTCTCACTTCATACATTCAGGATTAAATATTGTAGATTTTTTAATTTTTAACATACTAAGTACGATGTGTGAAAAAATTGGAAGGAAAATAAAAAATGAACAGAACCATTTTACTCACCGCTAGCAGACTTTACAACTGATGTGGCTGGAGTTCTATGTAAATTTACAGATGCAAAGACTTTATTTATTGAATGGTTAGAGCAAACAAAGCGTGCCGTTAACATTGAAATTGAAGGTGATGGTGAAATCAATATGGGAAATGATGGATGATAATCATGATATGCATAATGCATGCCAACATGCTTATTGCAGTCAAGGGAGAACAAAAATGGTCTAATTTACACTCCATTTGATCCATTTTAAGATCTATTGGTAGATATTCTCATTAAAGGATTATCCAATGACCACTTTCATAATCTAGTGTCTAAGATGAGATGGGATGATATCCACTCTCTAACTTGAAAGAGAATATTAATAATATAAATATTATCAGTTGTTTCTAAATTATAATATTAAGTTCTAGTTTGTTCAAAAAAAATATTTAGTTCTAGATGTGAGTAGCTAGTTGATAGCAGTAAGTAGAATTTATTGTTCATTCATAAGATTCCTTGTATAAATAACCCTCATACTCATACTTGTAAATAAGATCATAAAAAACATTATCAAACTTAATATTTTAACACACTTCGTGTGCAATGGAATCCTATATAATTCAACATTACCTTTTTCTGTAAGTTGTTGTTCAAACTTCTAATATACATTTGATTTTCACAATAAAGAAACATCTATAACATGATTCTGCATTTTCAAACTAAATAAATTAATAGTAATTGTTGTGAATACATTATTTTCTTGCCCACATATATGCATGAACTTACTATACAGCTAATAATAACTGAAATACCTTACAACAATTGTTATCATATGCATTCCCATGAGTTTTCATATCCCCAGGTCAAATGATGGGTTTGAAAGGTGAGGGTTGTGCAAGTGAGATTTAGGTATTGAATGTGTATCTGGCTTCTGAGCAGACAAAACTGATTTTTGTTTAAGAAGAGAGGCTGCTTGAGCCTCCAACTCATCAAGATCAATATCATCAAAAATGTTATCATCACAGAGTATATCCTTAGTTGCATAAGCATCCACAGATTCGTCGTTTGATTGGAGTGTGAATTCCTGCTCAAGATTAGCACTAGGAATTCCTGAATGATGAAATGACAATTTTCTTTTCCGACTTCTCATCTGTGTCGTGGTTTCAACAGGTAAACTACCTGAAGGTATATCTTCTAAGGTGATTTGGTTGACTTCAACTGATTGCAAACTCTTGGAAGCTGATTGATTTGTTGTCTCAAGTTGAGGTGTTTGAAGATGTCTTGGTATGCTGCCACAAGAAACCCCATTTTCACTAATTATAGTCGTGGATGACCCATAGTCTGGACTAAATGTAGCAGAACTGTCGGTCCCACCTCCAACTGGTACTTGACTCAGCAAAGAACGCCTGCAACATAGTTTTAGTGAAGCATCTTTCCAACATTAAAAGTTAATAGGAAAGTTTAAAGAGATAAGAGCTCTAATTAATGCAGGAATAAGAAAAAAAAAATACAGAATACAATAAAGCATTTTCTCTTTTCCTCCACTTCTTATCTCAACTCAAAACTAAAAACCATGTTAAATTGAAGAAAACAGATATGCGGTGACTAAGACTTGCACTTGCAAATACAATTGTCGTTTAGTGTCGTCTCTATACTCCTGTTTCCATCATCATGAGCAAATGCAATACTACTTCAGCAATAAGAAATTAACTGCTTTCATCTTATATATAATTGCCCCTGTTTATGCATGTATTTTTATTTATTTTTTAGTGTGACAGCTTTTCACTAGGAAGAAAAAAATAATAATAAAGGGAAATAAAAGGGAAGAGTGAGAACTTGTAGATTGACATCATGTCTAGTCCGCTAACTCTTGAATGAGTGGCTCCTGTAGGGTTCAATCTATCATCTATGAAGCCTGTCATCCTCACCATCAGAAGCATCAACATCATAACTGTCATGATTTAATAGCCTATTTCGCAATTTAAGCTCTCAAAAAAAATTCAACTAGGTCTTATATTTAGGACCAGAGGGATTACTAATTATGACAAAATTAACAGAGTTCTTGTTTCACAACATTACTGAAACTAAAAGGTCCATCATTACCTCCCCTCTCGTCAATGGGAGACTCTGGAACAAAGCCACTTTCAATTAAACTCGTCAAACGGGGACTACACTGGGACTGGTTGATGTCATTGTTGAATCCGTCATCTAGCAACGGTGATGTCTTCAACTGAGCATAAGATCAGGCGTTTCACCATCTTCATATCCTTCTTTTGACATAACAGTCTTGACAATCGGAGTGTCAGGAACTGTTTCTTCAAAATCATATGTATTCTCTTTATTTTCATCCAAGTCAATGAAACTAGAAGACAGTGAATCATCCATCTTTATTCAATTTCAACTAGGCGATCCATGTTCTCCCACCATATTATCTGGTGCAGTAAGATCACAAAAATCTTCAGTTTGAATCACTGAATGAGAGGAATCCAGCTTCATGCAATTTACAGGGACTGCATTAAAAAATTCCATAATTTGAGAGGTTAAATATAATGAGTAGATTATCACTATGGCATTACTGCATTTTATGGTAAAGTTATCTAGTTTACTGTTTATTTATTCATCCATGGTAAACTGAAATATGGGGAAAAGAAAAAATGGCATAGTTGGAAGAATGAGGAAGTTAACATGTTTATATCATTTAGTTGAAGCATCCCTGGATAAGAAATTGGATGTTTTCGTGAAATAAACCACAACCCAATGAATGGTGCAAGAAATATATCCATGCTTCAAATTAAAAGGATCAATCCCCCATTCCCAAAAGAAAGTGAAATGGTAATATGTTTAAATAACTTTGTTGCAAAAAATATATTTAATTATGAGTAAACCGATGTTGATGCCTCTTTCTGCAACTAAAAAAATTTCTCAGCAAGGGAACTTCTCTTTTCACCCCCTAAAAAATTTAAGCAAGTTGGAAGATCAAAAGAAAATTTTTTAAGGGGGAAAACAAAATGGATAATCACAATTCTTATTGCAAATTTAATTTGAAACAGTAATTAAGATAATAATCATTCTTTTATTGGGGGACTTCAAAGATTATACCAAATGGAATACATACCACTTGCAGCATGCTTCAAATGCTAGATTTTATGGGTGCAATCATACCACTTGTTTTTTTCAATTACCATTTTTTTCGATTATGAAATGTTTTAGCTATGTGACTATGTGCCACATAAGCTTGGCAATTACCTTTATTTAGCTCATCATTACATTCCTTGCGAACTATCCGGATTATACCACAAGAAATACAATTCAAAATTAAAAATAATAACCATTATTAAAAGAAAAAAAATGGAGAGAGCAACAAGAAATACAAATCAAAATTCAAAATAATAACCGGTAAAAAAATGGAGAGTAACAAGAAATAAAATTTAAAATTTGAAATTCAAAATTTTATGTGATTTTTTTTCTAATTTCCATAACTACCTTCATATGACAATAATAAATGTGTGAGGAGGAGAAAAGAAACAAAATAGAATAATAACATACACATAACAAAATAGATACCGAATTCGCTTTTTTAAAACAAGTTTGATACCATATTCGCTTTTTTAAAACCAGTTTGATACCAAATTGGTTCCAAAAATATACTCTCATCCTCATGTATTCCATCGTTCGCCGATGGCCCAGTTTAGCTAGCAAGGTCTTAGAATACTTCAATTTTGACCACCCAATTTTTATTAGACTTGTAGAAAGAAGATAATGTAAGGTGTATGATGATTCACTCAGGGAAGCCTATGTTGCCTTCGCAATTTCATTTTTAGAGGTGGATAACAATGACATGTTGAGCATTATTATGCATGCCAACAAATAGTATTCTGGTGTTCTTCATTGGTTGATCATTGATTAAGAATTCACTTTGTTTTATGCTTTAACCACACTGCGAGATATAATTCTCCTTGAAGACTCATTGCTACCGCCAAGTTCTCTATTTCAAACCGTGGTATTGCAACAATTGATTTATATTTCTGGTGTGGGTATACGCAATAAACAGATTGCAGAGTTAGTTTTTCAATGTCAAGTTTGGCTTGTACTAACCCATATAATGGATTAATTATTGTCGGACTTGAAGCGGGTCTAAAAGGAAATAAGCAAAGAATTTTCAACGTTATGATATCTATTAATCGTATTGAAGTTAAATATCACAAAGATCTACTAGTGGCCATTGTCAATGTCAAACCCTATTTTGGATTTTTATATTTGAAAGAGCTTCCTTTCAACTTTAAAAAGTTCAACTCTTGTTCATGGTGAGAATTTTGTTTTTTGCAATATTTTTTTTTCTATATTATATTCATTTGTTGTGGATGTTATCTCATTCTTTTGTTCATATGATTTACTGGCAAGCTCGCAGAATTATGTTTTGCAATCAGAACAAAACAATTTTACTCACACCGCTAGCAGTCTCAATATCCGATGTGGCTGGAGCCCTATGTAAATTTGCAGATGCAAAGGCTTTATTTATTGAATGGTTTGAGCAAACAGAGCGTGACGTTAACATTGAAATTGAAGGTGAAGGTGAAATCAATGTGGGAAATGTTGGATGATATGCATTATATACATTTCGACATGTTTATTGCGGTCAAGGGAGAACAAAAATGGTCTAATTTACAAGCAAAAACTGGAAAGTGGTCTAATTTACACATCATTTGATCCATTATAAGATCTATTGGTAAACAAGGATTGTCAATGATCATTTGCATAATCAAGTGTCTAAGATGAGATGGGACGATATACACTCTCTAACTTGAAAGAGAATATCAAATAATATAAATATTATTAGTAGTTTCTAAATTATAATATTATGTTCTAGTTTGTTCAAAAAAAATTATTAAGTTCTAGAATGTGAATAGCTAGTTGATAGCAGTTAGTAAGTAGAATTTATTGTTCATTCATGAGACTTCTTGTATAAATAACCCTCATACTCATACTTGTGAACAAGATCATAAAAACCATTATCAAGCTTAATATTTTGACACTCTTCGTGTGCAATGGAATTCTTTATAATTCAACATTACCTTCTGCTGTAAGCTATTGTTCAAACTTCTCATATACATTTGATTTTCATAATCAATAAACATCTATAACATGATTCTGCAGTTTCAAACTAAATAAATTAATATAAATCGTCGTGAATAAATTATTTTTTGCACACATATATGCATGAATTTACTGTACAGCTACCTTACCACAATTGTTATCATATGCATTCCCATGAGTATTCATATCCCCAGGTCAAATGATGGGTTTGAAAGGTGAGGGTTGCGCAAGTGAGATTTAGGAATTGAATGTGTATCTGGCTTCTGAGCAGACAAAACTGATTTTTGTTTAAGAAAAGAGGCTGCTTGAGCCTCCAACTCATCAAGATCAATATCATCAAAAATGTTATCATCACAGAGCATATCCTTAGTTGCATAAGCATCCACAGGTTCGTCGTTTGATTGAAGTGCCAATTCCTGCTCAAAATTAACACTAGGAATTCCCAAATGATGAAATGACAATTTTCTTTTCCGACTTCTCATTTGTGTCGTAGTTTCAACGGGTAAACTACTTGAAGGTATATCTTCTGAGGTGATTTGGTTGACTTCAACTGATTGCAAACTCTTGGAAGCTGACTGATTTGTTGTCTCAAGTTGAGGTGTTTGAAGGTTTCTTGGTATGCTGCCACAAGAAACCCCATTTTCACTAATTATAGTCGTGGACGACCCATAGTCTGGACTAAATGTCGCAGAACTGTCCGTCCTACCTCCAACTGGTACTTGACTAAGCAAAGAACGCCTGCAACACAGTTTGAGCTAAGCATCTTTCCAACATTAAAAGTTAATTAGGAAAGTTTGAAGAGATAAGAGCTCTGATTAATGCAGAAATAAGAAAACAAAACATACAGAATACAATAAAGCATTTTCTCTTTTCCTCCCCTTCTTATCTCAACTCAAACACTAAAAACCATGTTAAATTCAAGAAAACATATATGCGATGACTAAGACTTGCACATGCAAATACAATTGTCGTTGTGTAGTGTCATCTCTATACTCCTGTTTCCATCATCATGAGCAAATGTAATACTACTTCAGCAATAAGAAATTAACTCCTTTCATCTTATAGAGTATAAGATTGCCCTTATTTATGCATGTTTATTTATTTATTTTAGTTTAGTGTGACAGCTTTTCACTAGGAAGCAAAAAAAAAAGATAATTTAAAGGGAAATAAAAGGGAAGAGTGAGAACCTGTATATTGACATCATGTCTAGTCTGCCAACTATTGACTGAGTGGTTCCTGTAGGGTTCAATCTATCATCTATGAAGCCATCCAATGAACTGTCATCCTCACCATCTTCATCATCAGAAGCATCAGCTTCTAAAGATACCCTGAGGAAATTGAGCAGCTCATAATATATAAATTTCCACAAAACTAGGACATCACTTGCAGATTACTTTCATTTTGTTATTATATCATATAATGATAATGAGAGATACATTTTTCCAGAAATGATAAAGAGACTGATGGGATGAGAATACAACAGTTAACGAGTCTAAGCATGAACTTACTCAGCCTCGTCGTCAATGAAGACTCTTGCATTGTGCATTGATTTCTTTCTACCTAAAATGTAGGGAAAAAAAACAAAAACAGATTAAGTTCATCATAATACTATACATAAAGTTCAATTATACAATTTGTTGCTATCATTTAAACTATTTTAATCGAAGTAAAGTTAACAAATATAGAAATTTTCAATTCCTTTTTCAGGGTAAAATTCGAAACATTGATATAGAAAGATGGAGGCTAAAACATGAACAAAAATTACCTTGGCCATGTTTAATTTGTGGAGAATCTTGGACCGATGAGATTTTGTCGAGATTTATCAGTTGCAACATGATCCTTTATGAGTTTCTCTTTCCTATGACACCTTCCCTCATCAGCGTTACGCAACCTTTTAATTGCACCAAAGGATGTTTGCCTTCCTCCACTGTTGCGGAGCTAAAGACATGACCTCTTCTAATTACATGACACTTCCGCTCAAATAAAAGGGTCTGAGTTTCATTGTTAGAAGGATCAATAGGTATGTTATTTACATCTGCTACATCATCCTTCTTTATGCAACTTCGGCTAGGCGATCCATGTTCTCCCACCATATTATATGGTGCAGTAAGATCAACAAAATCTTCAGTTTGAATCACTGAAATGCGAGGAATCCAGCTTCATGCAATTTAGTTTTTGTATGAAATGCCTCAAGAGGTATCTTTCTAAATATTTTGATTTTTGTATGAAATAATTAAAGTATAAAGACATTGAGAATAAATTATTTTTTTTTCTCATGAAAGGCAAATAAACTGACCCGAGTCAATATATCTTGAGGAATTTATGCGTAATATAAACATATAAATATAGGAATGTCATTGAGAGGTGTTTTGACATCTTAAATCATTGTTGGCATATAAATTCTGTTTTCTGCATTAGACGAGTATTAAAAGTAGGTTTTTCCCTCCATTTATGATTTCTCACGCTTGTTTTATCTTAATGTGCATCAAAAGTTGCTAAGGAGCAACAAGATTTGTTTTCCAGTTCTAGTTTATACAATAATGTCTAGTTTTTGAACGCAGTAAAATATAGAATCGTATTTTCATCTTAAATATTGGACCTATCAAAGTAGCTTTTCAAATTCATGGTATTAGCCCAAAGTTATGATTTCATAAGTTATAATAAACAATATTTGATTTATAAGAAATCTAATAGGAGTAATAAATACACACTGTTTAGGTAACTCATTTAACTTCCTTAATTTCTCAAAAAAAAAAGTCAACTTGATCTTATATTAGGGAGTGATGAAATAATATTTATGGTATGCTATGGACTCTAACTCTTGTTTTGCAGGCTAAGCTTGATTCTGCGAAAATGGTGAAGATTTGTGTATGGGAAGACATAGCAATGGTGTTTCCTTTCAAATTCTCTCAAATCCAGAATTTTTGTCTAAGGGAATTGCTATTAATGACCTTCTGAATCCTGATAGGGTGCTTATTGGAGGGAGACAAACTTCTCAAGGGAAAAAGGCTATTCAGACACTAAAGGATGTTTATGCTCAGTGGGTTCCTGAACATAATAAAATCATAACAACAAATTTGTTGTCATCTGAGTTATCTGAGTTAGCTGAAAATGCAATTTTGGCACAGAGAATTTCATCCATAAATGCTATGTCTGCTCTTTGTGAGGCAACTGGAGCTGAGGTTTCAGAGATGTCACATGCTTTGAGCAAGAACAGTAAATAGGGCCAAAGTTTTTGAATGCTAGTATTGGTTTTGATAGGTCTTGCCTTCAGAAGGACATACTTAATCTGGTGTATATTGCTGAGAGCAATGGCAGACTATTAGAAGCAAGTGATTTATATGAATGATTACCAAAAGGATAGGTTTGTGAAAAGGGTTGTTTCCTCCGTGTTCAACACTATCTCTGGTAAGAAAATTGCAGCTCTGGGTTTTGGCAATTTTGATCCAAGGGTAAGTAAAGATCAGATTATGAGGGATTTGGCAATGGATAGTGTTGAGTGGGACCATCCAATTCACCTCCAGAGGCATAGAGTGATTAGTCCAAGTACTATGCAACAGGTTAGGATTGTTAAGGATGCTTATGAGGCAATGGAGGATACTCATGGGATCTGTGTTCTTACACAATTGGCAAGCCATTAGACCCCTGGCCATGAATGGTGGATTGAATTTTTTGAAGGGGCAAATTTTGAGGCCAAGTTGAGGAATGAAGACGGAGATTTCACCCCTTGTGACGTCTCATTTTTTTTAGTATCTATATGTAATGATTTATTGTCACTATTTACTGCCCAGAAGTAAGCTATTTCATTTTTTAAAATTATATTTCTACTGTCCAGTACTGGTGTGTTATAGAGCTTAGTTATAATATCACCAACTTGAGTTGAATGTAGGAAGGGGTGCCCCTGAATAAGTATTTGAATTGAGCTTTTAGATATTTTAATTCAATCTGCAGGCATATTCCCTTATTTTGTTTGACCACCTGGCCTTTCTTGGTTAATCAGAAGAATATGATTTCCTTCCAATGTATTTGTAAAATTACATTCTAATGAGGTATAAAGCTATAATACTGATTTTATGTCGTTAAAATGACATTTTCACTTCTCATTACAAATGAAAGGTTGGATTAATAAAATTTTGGGTGGAAAACAGTCCAATTTTAATGAATAAAGAGAAACACATGCAAGGTCTAACTAAGCTCACATTAATACGTTATCACATTGTGCATCCTTAATATATGAGCTGTAAAGCTATAATACTGGTCATTGTGAACTTTGTTTTTTTCCTTTTTGTTTGTCATGTGTGCTATTGCCACCATCGGACGCTTAATATATGAGCTGGATTATTCATTTTTATAGGCTAGTATATACAGGCTAACTAAATAAATTAATTGTTTATTTATTAAGACATGTATTAATTTTTCTAAAACACCTCAATTGAATCATAATTTTTGTGGAAACTATTTCCTAAGGAATCCCTAGCTATATATCAATTATAGATATAATATATGTGTGTGTGTGTGTGGTAAAAATTTTAATTTGATAAATTAAATAAATGAGAGTCTTATATTTTTGATAAAAAAGTCATTATTAACTTCTATATACACACACATATATAGCTAGATAGATGGAATATATAATATTTTCTTTAGTATCAAATATACATCTTAGTTTGGAATGTGAATTTTTGTAGCGAATGTAATTGTCTTTTTCTTATGTCTATCATATTTTTTAACACCAATTTGATGGACATATTGATTTGTGATATAATGTTACACCAAATTGTTTTAGATAAATCATATTACATATATTACAATTGTGCAATTTGTTTAGTACTATTATTACTTCTAAATCAAATAAACACTTTTTACTTTAAGGATACAAAGAGTGTTTATTTAATCGGGCCCTTCTTACAGAACATGCTCCAACTTATATAAATACACACACAGACACACAAAGTGTAGGTGAAGGAGGGGCGCTACATATTATTATATATCTCTTATCATCAAGCGCTGGGATGATTTAGTTATTATGAATTGTTCCAACAAAAATATGGTTATGAGGGCTTGATAAAGGTTGTGAATTTATTTGACCCAAAAAAAAGGTTGGGAATTTAAATCTAACTTGCATAAATACTTTTTTTGTCAGAAACTTGCATAAATACTTTTTTTGTCAGAAACTTGCATAAATACTTTGTAGGATAGCAATATGCAAGTATCTTTGTGCCCTAACAAACCCTTGTAACAACCCCCTTCACTGAATGATTGGTTGCATTAGTGGCCATGTAGTGTACAGTTCTCTCTTTTCTTCGTATCCCCGCCGGCAAAGAGTAGAAATCTAGTTAGCAGTTATTGAGCATACAATAACAATGTTGTATCTGGAAAAAAAACGAATAATGTTATAAAATCATCGGTGTATCATGTCATTTATTATCAAATTGCAAAAATTACTTCTCTATAGGATATATAAATAATCCAAATCATGTTTAGTGCAAGGTGCTCTGTATATAAGTGGGTGCGGATTTCCTCAAAAATGCCCCCTCATAATCGCTCAGAATCCCTCTCTTTGGGTCTTGTTTTGACCACTGAGATTCATCTAAGAGCTCATAACTTGCCACATGTCCCATTAAAAATAAAAAACTTCTATTATAATATAAAATAAATGAAGAACTTTTAATTTTTTATTTTTAAAAACTTTTTAGGATAAAAAATTTCAACTATCTAGACCTATTTCATTTCAATAGAAGGATCTATAAGAGATACAGAGTTATCTAGTTAACTGTAAAATAATTTCGCAGTTAACTGATCAGTTAACTGTGAAATTGTTTTACAGTTAACTGGATAACTCTGTATCTCTTAGAGATCCTTCTATTGAAATGAAATAGGTCTAGATAGTTGAAATTTTTTATGCTAAAAATTATTTTGTATTATAATATATCTTTTTTTTATTTTTCAATGGTACAAGTGGCAAATTATGAGCTCTTAGATGAATCTCAGTGGCCAAAACAAGACCCCAAAGAGAGGGATTATGACGGATTATGAGAAGGCGCTTCTGAGGAAATCCGCACCCGTATATAAGTAGTGTCTGACAATATCTTAAACATAATTAGTACTCACTCTGTTCCTAAATATAAGATCACTTTAGTCAATTTGGGGAGATTAAGGAAGACAATAAAATCACATGATCTTCCCAAAATCCCCTCAATCACTTAACTTTAAAAGGAGGAGAGGTTTTCAATGAAAAGAGGGAGTATAAGGGTAGTTAAGGCAAAACTTGAGATAAATAGAAAGTGATCTTATATTAAGGAACTTAGCACTTCCTCAAAGTGATCTTATATTTAGGAACGGAGGGAGTATATTACTTTTACACACTAACCAAGAGAGTAATGCTATAAAATTGATTCAAAAATATAATTATCGTGCGTGTGTTTACTAAAAATAGAGGGGAGTTTTGTCTACTAGAATAGTGAACTGCTTCTATATAATAGCTCAAAAGATGGTTGCATAAGTCATCTAAATGATTTAAATGCTATTTGATGAGATTGCCTTTCACATCTCGTTAAGGCAAATATTATGTTAATTAGGCGCCGAATTTATAGAGATGCTTTTATCAGCCGTTTGTGTGGATTTGTTTTTCTTTTGAAATGAATATTTCTGCATTTGTTGGATTCACATTTTAGAGTACAGATTTTTGAATCTGAACGAATATAAAGATTTAAGTGCTGGAATCCTGTGAGTACGTTATTAGTCAATATCAATTTAGAAACAAGGGTTAAATGTCAATTTGACCACCAAACAATTTTATATGTACCAAATTGACCTATAAACAATTTTCGGTCTCAATCTGGTCACTAAACAATATAAAAGGCTCATTCTGACTTACACCGTTAAATATGGCTTAACACCGTTAAATAAAAAGTCCATGTGTCCAGTGTAGATGCCAAGTCAGACTCCTATATGCACACCAAAATATCACGTTAAATTATTACCCCCTCCTTTATCAAAAAAAAAATTATTACTCCCTCCCAATTTTTAGTGTTATCTGTTTTAAATAAACTCTACTATTCACCAAAACATCACGTCTATGCTTATCTCCAACTTTTTCATCAACTTCCTTGCTGACAATAGCTGCATTTTCTTCTTCTTTGAGATCGGCACCAAAAACACACGAGAATGACAAGATTTGTTAGGAGTTAGAAAAATTTAAGCTCCAAACATGTGATAAAAAATTAGGGGAAAATTAAGGTTTCTGAAATTTGAAAAGAGGGATTTGGCAGAGGTTGGGGAAGAGGAAAAGGAGATGGTGGATTATCTGCAGAAATTTAAGAGAATAGTCGAGTGTTGTTGAAATCCAAGAGAACATGAGTATTGAGTTTAGGCATCAAGACCGAGTTATGTGCTTATTTGTCTTTTCAATTTAATTGGAGGGTATTTTTGGAAGATTATGTAATTATAACTTATTTAACCACCTTCCTTAATCTCTCCAAATCAGGTAAAGTGATCTTATATTTATGAACGGAGGGAGTATTTGGTTTCATTTATTGATTTGTAAATAATAAAAAATAACAAAAATTAAACTTTGCCACATCACTAAATAAAAACACAGTCACCTGCCACATGTCCATAAAAATGCTTACTTGGCATAGCTGCTGATGGTGTTAAAGAGTGATGGCACATGATGGTGGATCAATGGAATTTATACAGTTGTGTTGTTATTTCCATGTTGGAGGTCATTTTAAAAGTAACCCTGAAGGAATAGCTCAATACATTTGAGGCAATGTAAAAATGAGAAACATCAAAGAGGGGATAAAACTTGAAAGTTTGAGGGAGATAATCATCATGGCTTGAGGTGGATTGTAATAATTGTGATATCAAATATACCATTATGTTTGATGAGAAGGTGTTGATAGACCTTGACGATGAGGAGGAGGTTGTGAACTTGTTTGCTCACAATGAAAGGATTGACCACATCTATATATTGCACTAAAAGAAAATGATAACACATCTCCCATAATGAATGTAAACATATAAGTTTGTGTGCTCTGTTTGCTCGAATTGTTATTACTTATGCTGGTGTTGTTAACCCCGAATGTTGCTGCTGTTAATACACGAACTGAGAGTATTAATGTTTTGTTCACAGATGTTCAAGACCATCACAAACAAATTCAGAGTTGATTCAAAGGACTGTGGAAAGTGTTGTGGAACCCGTTTCAATGGAATATGTTGTAGCAAAGACAGAATCAAAAGCCAAAACTCCAAAAAGGAGATCACAATTGGGGGGATTGCGAGTGGAGCAGAGAGAAAACTCACCAAGTTCAAAAATGAGGTTGCCCGCTAATTAAGTTCAACGCTGAATTGAATTGCAGGAACTCAGAGTGCCGATTGGAATGGGTTGGTGAGAGTGAAAGCCGACGGGTTTGGAGGAGGAGCAAAACGCACGACGGAGAGTAATACGGTGGCAATCCATTTTGCTAGTAAGTAATCAATTGTAACCCGTTACAATCGCTTGTAACCTATTACAATCGCTTGTACCTTCTTACGATCGCTTGTATGCTGTTTCTACAATCGCTTGTAAGCTGCTCCAATCGATTTTGGTAGTGATTTTAGCCATTTTAAAACTTTATATAAATTATTCTTATTAAGCTTATAATATTTTATTTAAACACAACTGACCTTTATGTATAAAAAACTAGGACCATATGCAGATTAGTTTCATTTTGTTATTTATATCATATAAGGATAATGAGAGATACATTTTTCCAGAAATGATAAAGACTGATGGCATGGGAATACAACAGTTAACAAGTCTAAGCATGAGCTTACTCAGTCAACCTCATCGTCAATGAAGACTCTTGCATTGTGCATTGACTTCTTTTTTTTTTTTGATACAATGTGCATTGATTTCTTTCTACCTAAAATGTGGGAGAAAAAATAAACAAAAACAGATTAGATTAAGTTCATCGTATTACTATACATAAAGTTCAATTATACAATATGTATCAAAAAGTTCAATTATACAATTTATTGCTATCATTTTAATTATTTTAATCAATGTAAAGTTATCAAATATAGAAATTTTCAATTCCTTTTTCGGGGTAAAATTCAAAACATTGATATAGAAAGATGGACGCTAAAACATGAACAAAAAGCACCTTGGCCATGTTTAATTTGTGCACAAAAACATGAACCTGCATATTTTATCATCTCAACAAAATACTAATTATGACATGACTACCAGAGTTCTTGTTTCACAACATTACTGAAACTGAAAGGTCCATCATTAACTGGAAGGAAATCTCCCCCTCATCAATGGGAGACTCTGGAAAAAAGCCACTTTCAATTAAACTCGTCAAACGGGGACTACACTGGGACTTGTTGATGTCATTGTTGAATCCGTCATCTAGCAAAGGTGATGTCTTCAACTGAGCAAGATCAGGGGTTTCACCATCATCATATCCTTGTATTGACATATTTGTCTTGACAATCGGAGTGTCAGGAACTGTTTCTTCAAAATCATATGTATTCTCTTTATTTTCATCCAAGTCAATGAAACTAGAAGACGGTGAATCAATCTTCTTTATGCAATTTCGACTAGGCGATCCATGTTCTCCCACCATAATATCTGGTGCAGTAAGATCACAAAAATCTTCAGTTTGAATCACTGAATGAGAGGAATCCAGCTTCATGCAATTTACAGGGACTGCATTAAAAAATTCCATAATTTGAGAGGTTAAATATAATGAGTAGATTATCACTATGGCATTACTGCATTTTATGGTAAAGTTATCTAGTTTACTGTTTATTTATTCATCCATGGTAAACTGAAATATGTGGAAAAGAAAAAATGGCATAGTTGGAAGAATGAGGAAGTTAACATGTTTATATGATTTAGTTGAAGCAACCCTGGATAAGAAATTGGATGTTTTCGTGAAATAAATCACAACCCAATGAATGGTGCAAGAAATATATCCATGCTTCAAATTAATAGGATCAATCCCCCATTTCCAAAAGAAAGTGAAATGGTAATATGTTTAAATAACTTTTTTGCAAAAAAATATATTTAATTATGAGTAAACCGATGTTGATGCCTCTTTCTGCAACTAAAAAAATTTCTCAGCAAGGGAACTTCTCTTTTCACCCCCTAAAAAATTAAGCAAGTTGGAAGATCAAAAGAAAATTTTTTAAGGGGAAAAACAAAATGGATAATCACAATTCTTATTGCAAATTTAATTTGAAACAGTAATTAAGATAATAATCATTCTTTTATTGGGGGACTTCAAAGATTATACCAAATGGAATACATACCACTTGCAGCATGCTTCAAATGTGGCATTTTATGGGTACAATCATACCACTTCTTTTTTTTTTAATTACCATTTTTTTCGATTATGAAATGTCTTAGCTATGTGACTATGTGCCACATAAGCTTGGCAATTACCTTTAGTTAGCTTATCATTATACTCCTTGCGAACTATCCGGATTATACCACAAGAAATACAATTCAAAATTAAAAATAATAATTGTTAAAAGAAAAAAAATGGAGAGAGCAACAAGAAATACTATTCAAAATTCAAAGTGATAACCGTTAGAAAAAATGGAAAAAACAACAAGAAATACAAATCAAAATTCAAAATAATAACCGCTACAAAAAATGGAGAGTAACAAGAAATAAAATTTAAAGGTAAAAAAATAAGAAATAAAATTTAAAATTTGAAATTCAAAATTTTACTTTTTGATTTTTTTCTAATTTCCATAACCAACTTCATATGATAATAATAAATGTGTGAGGAGCAGACAAGAAACAAAATAGAATAATAACCTACACATAACAAAATAGATACCGAATTCGCTTTTTTAAAACAAGTTTGACACCAAATTCGCTTTTTTAAAACCAGTTTGATACCAAATTGGTTCAAAAAATATATCCTCATCCTCATGTATTCCATCATTCGCCGAGGGCCCAATTTAGTTAGCAAGGTCTTGGAATACTTCGATTTTGACCATCCAATTTTTATTAGACTTGTAGAAAGAAGATGGTGTAAGGTGTATGATGATTCACTCAGGGAAGCTTATGTTGCCTTCGCAATTTCATTTTTAGAGGTGGGTAACAATGACATATTGAACATTATTCTGTGTGCCAACAAACTGTATTCTAGTGTTCTTCATTGGTTGATTGATCAAGAATTCACTTTGTTTTATGTTTTACCCACACTGCGAGATAAAGTTCTCCTTGAAGACTCATTGCTACCGCCAAGTTCTCTATTTCAAACCGTGTCATTGCAACAATTGATTTATATATCTGGTGTGAGTAAGATTGCAGAGTTGGCTTTTCAGTGTCTAGCTTTGGCTTGTACCAACCCATATAATGAATTAATGTCTGACTTGAAACGGATCTAAAAGGAAATAGGCAGAGAATTTTCAACGTTATGATATCTATTAATCATATTGAAGTTCAATATCACAGAGATCTACTGGTGGCCATTGTCAATGTCAGGCCCTATTTTGGATTTTTATGTTTGAAAGAGCTTCCTTTCAACTTTAAAAAGTTCAACTCTTGTTCATGGTGAGAATTTTGTTTTTTTACAATATATTTTTTTTCTATATTATATTCATTTGTTGGGGATGTTATCTCATTCTTTTGTTCATATGATTTACTTGCAGGATCGTAGAATTATGTTTAGCAATCAGAACAAAACAATTTTACTCACACCGCTAGCAGCCTCAATATCCGATGTGGCTGGAGCCCTATGTATATTTACAGATGCAAAGGCTTTATTTATTGAATGGTTTGAGCAAACAGAGCGTGACGTTAACATTGAAATTGAAGGTGAAGGTGAAATCAATGTGGAAAATTGTACATAGTGTTACTAATTCCCTAATTAACCTGTGGCATCTCTTTTAGTTCAATAATATCTTTACTAACTATGATAGAAAAAGAATTTCAATAATATCAATATCTCTATCATAGTTAGAAAAAGAATATCCTAATGGTTGAAATATTATTATCCATGATAGAAAAGAATAAACTAATACAGCACAGCTGCTATCATGGATAATTTATTGCTAACCATGTTAGAAAGGATTTGCCTAACATGGTTATTAAACAAAACTAATTGGTATTAAACAATAAATAAATATGTATATATGCGGAAGCAGATGCAGGCCTATACAAATTGGCAATATACAACTCTAAATAAATTATATAACTTCTACTACCTAATTCCCTTTCCTGATGCTTGCGCCTGTGCATGAATACCTGCAAAAATGTCAGTAATCGTGGGATGAGACAATTTGTCCCAGTAATCACCGCTTAACTCACTATAACAGTGAGATGTGCGGTAGTAAGGGCGTCTAAAGGGTACCACAGTTCTAAAATCAATAATACATATATATATTTCTCATTTCCTTTCATCCATCACTTAAATCCTTCTGTCACGTCTCAATCAACTCAAATTCATCATCTCTACTTCCCATGTATCACTCAACATCCCTCACACTCACCTAAAGATGCATTGTGCCACCACGGTGCATTCAAGCATCTATTCTTCACTATATGATTTGACACTGTGTCCCTCTCCATAATGAGGGGACAATTTCCCTCTCTGGCAATCTCCAGAGAGAGAACCCCAATTCTGTTTTCCATTACAGAACGGGAACGGTTGGACTCTTCAATGCCAAACAACCGTAGGGGCGGTTGGGCTCTTCAATGCCAAACAACCGTAGGTCACTTCTCTCAATAAGTCGACCTATGAACCCCGATCCAATCAATCCGAAAAGGATCATCAGTACAAATAACTGTCGATTGGCCTATCGACAGTTATCATCGCGCGATGGTACACATATATAACAGTGTCATGCAGAGCTCACCATACCTTTCAATATATTAACCACCACTATGATATTTTCCAGTAACACATCTTTCCAATCTCAACCACAATATGCAATTCTTCTAATCCACATCACTATTCCTCAATTTAACATTCCAAAGTCTTAAACTCAACACCTATCTTTCTATTTTATCCTCGTAACCTCCCAAGTCAATATCTGAACACTATATCTATATACTTTTCACAACTATTCCAGATCAATATCATCCACCAGCCAGAATAATACATATATAATGTTTCAAATTTCTTTATATGAAAGTAATCATGTATGAAAGGCACCCAATAGCCTATTTTGTATAAAAATAACTTTTCAAAGATAATATATATTATGAGGATGAGAAAGGATTTTCAAAATCCCCAACTAACGTCACCCTCAATGTTATAGCAAGTTTAAGTGTGATTACCGGTCGCCCTTTAGCAATTTACGCTATTTCTCAACCTTTCTTGATGCCACGGAAGCCATATCGCAATCAATCCTATAATGTAGTACAAAATGATAAATTAGTATCATTCTTGTTAGAATCTTAAGTTTTGATGAAGACTAAAATATGAAAGAATAGGCCAAGTACTTAGAAAGCAATAGGTAAACATAGAATCCCAAGTAAGAGTGCAACCGGATGTGGATTTACTTCCGGATAGACTAGGACTTGCGCACGCGGATGAATGTTTCATCCCTCAGCGGCAGCGAGTAACTCACTAGGGAATTAACTTAGTCCATGAGCATTAGGTACACAAAACCTTAAGACTAAGCTATGATTCAACCGGAAGTGAAATTGCTTCCTGTTAGATTTAGACTGGCGCAGGCTGATAGAATAGAATAACCCCAAGCGTCAGTGAACATAAGCCACGTCAAGTGAAAGTGCTTCCGATAGCTTAGTGACTTGCGCTGACTGTTGGAATGAAATACACTGAGCGAGAGTGAGTGATAATGAACTAAATCCTTCATCCAGTGGATTTACTTCCGGATGTAGAAGTGCTTCCGGATACACCTTAGACTAAGGGAACACCCACTGCATGTGACTATGTGCTTATATTGCTAAACTAACGTTCAAGTGCAGCACACTAAGTAAAGTTGCTTCCGGATGAGAATTTGCTTCCGCAAGCAATCAGAATGTCAGAACGTTCAGAGATGCAGTGTCAGAATGCTTATGTCAGAGCAGAGATGTCAGGACTACTTTTCA
Source organism: Mimosa pudica (assembly GCA_029929735.1). Taxonomy (NCBI): domain Eukaryota; kingdom Viridiplantae; phylum Streptophyta; class Magnoliopsida; order Fabales; family Fabaceae; genus Mimosa; species Mimosa pudica. Next base: position 3,747,765 of record JAKELP010000017.1, on the reverse strand, counting down.
GAGATAAAGCAAGTCAACCCTGCTATGCATTGAAGATGTCAGAGCATTTATTGGGCAAACGGTAACATGGGAAAAACGGCCATATTCAAACGGCTAGCCCACCTACCAAGAGTTCAAAATGTTTGAAGACTATATAAGGGAGCTCAACTTCATTTGTGACAACAACAATTATCTTTGAATATTCTTGAGAGAAGTTAGAGCGAGAAACTAAGAACACCTTCAAGCATTCAAAGCTGCCCAGAAAAGTAAAGAGCATTTAACACATCGAGTGATCCTTTTCATCTACATATTCTGTACTCTTTGTTGTTAAGTCTCTTCTTGTTATAAGAGCATTGATTGTACTTAAGTGTGTAACACCATCCGTTCTTTGAGAGAACTTAGTCAGAAAAATCCTTTAAGTGTAAAGGTTAACCCCTTGCTAGGTGTGAAGGGGAGCTAGTTAGAAAGGTTACAAGTGAGCCTGTGTAAAACTTGTAGTTGTAAGGTTGCAAGTGATCCCGTGCAAAACTTGCGGTTGTAAGGTTTCAGGTGAACCCGATTTAAAACCTGAGATATAGTGGAACTCGTCCTGGGTGGTTGAGGACTGGACGTAGGTCAGGTAGACCGAACCAGTATAACTCTTGTGTTGTTTTATTTGAGCATTTATTTTTGAAGCACAATTCACCCCCCCTTCTTGTGCATCCATTACTTTCAATTCTACTTTATGTTAAACGTCTCTCTCTCGTATTCACATTACTATCCATTCCCCATCTATATCACAGTTTCTTAATTCTCTAATTACATTTTTTAACTTGGTCTTTTATGATTCTCACTCAATGTTCACCATTTAATAACATTAAGTATCACAATTTCAAGATTTAACAATGAAATCACTCATTCAAAACATATCAACCATCCAAGCACTACAAGATACATTTATAGTACTAAAGAACTCAATATCCCTTCAACATACACAAGAATTTCATCACTGAAGCATAAGTCACTACACTTTTCCAGTTAAATTAACAAGGCCCATTTCTATCTTAATTAAACCATGCATGGCTCAAGAGCCAATCCAATTCCAACACCAATTTAAGAATTTCTCATTTAAACAACCCTTACAAAGTCTTTCATATAATCCTATACAATAAGAGTAATAAACATATACACTAGGATCACAGTGACTATATTCATTTCAAACTCCCTTGGCAATTTAGATCTCCAGGCCATTTGCAACATATACACATGTAAGTTAAAACATGCACACACCCTAAGCAGCTCAAATCTGATTCAAAGGAACCATGTGATAATCTCGTATAAGTCTAAGTAACTTTATGGCTTTAAGTTGAATTCTTACATACCAGTTCATAGTTAATTTATCTTAGCATTTCCAACATGTTTTCATAATTTAAAGCATTTCTCATTTAATAAACAGCAAAGAACTCAATCAATTTACTAGACACAATCATTCCCAATGAACCACTCAATTCATGGAAATTAACCATTCCAATTGAATATATAACTATGTAAATTTAAATCCAAATCTATGTTGCAGATTATGTTAACTCCTTTACAAGTTTGATTTGAAGATTTCTAAGCATCAATTAAGTAACTACAACATGACTCATAATAGGGAAACAACACATAACAGATTTTTATAACTTCACAACCGCAACAGCTTCACAAATTATATATGAACTCTATCCTATTTCAAAACAGCACCAACAACCATATGAGCAACCAACAAGACAAGAATCACTTGTATTTACAAGGATAACCACATATCTTCACATAGCTCATACATGAATATTTCTTAATTAGAATTGGGATGCTAATATCTTTCATCTTCATGTTCCCTATTCAGCCAGAAACAACCAAATACAATCATGTATCTCCATCTAAATCAAAAATAAAACAGTCCTGCAGAACCACTAATAACATACATTCAAATATATTGCAGTCCCATTCCAGTTCAGCCCAAATTAGCAAGAAAAGAACATAATATAGAACCCATATGACAAAACCATAACATAACAGTACCAAAATCCCCAGGTCTCATTCATCCACAAAATCTAGCATTCCAAACCAAAACATGGTCAACCATAAAGCTCCAACAATTCAAGGAACCAATAAGCCCATAATCTGTTCGGACATGAAAAACACAACCGCCACAGTCAAACTTTGAGAATTTGCAACATACACATTACTGTAACATACAAGGCATACCTTAAAATCAGCACCCATTTATGTGAAATCACTACTAAGTTAGCTACATATGGAAATCCCAAGTTTAATCATGAAGTCTCATCATCTTTATTTACAGCACCATAAAGCAGAGAACAAAAATTTCCAATGAATAAATAGGCTCAACCCAAAAGATCACATGCAAGTACAAAGTTCCTACAATTCCCATTTATTTTATCCATTTGCATTCCAATTTATTATTATTATAACATCATACCAGCAACACCCAAAACAGAAATTAAATAAATCACAACAGTATCATCCAAACAAAGTAATATATGCACCAACTAACTTCAACTCCAATCAAACAACAAACAATCCGGTTGTGACAGAGAAGACACTTAGGGAACCTTCAATTCAAACACAAATTAAACATACATAGTCATTTTACATACTGAACATAAAGTCTTAAGTCCAAAAATTAGGGTTTTACCCAAATCCAACAAATCCTTACTCAACCATTCAAATTCTCTCTCATACTTCAAGAATTGAACATTAGCTCCACAAATTTGTTTGTGGAAACCCATATCTATGAACCAAAAATCGGACTCCCTCTCAAGCTCGCCCAAATTGAAGACTAAAGGAGTAGGAAGAGGGAATATGAGATTACCTATGTGTGAATCCAAGCTTAAATGCTTCCATGAAACTCGCCGTCGCCGGAACACCACTGGGCTCGCCGGAGAACAAAGAGAAACAGTAGAGAAGAACAAAAACAATAATGAAGATATGTCAAGAACGTTGAAGAACTCGAAGAACCAAAAAGGCAAAACGAGATAGAGGAGGACGAAGCTCACCTTCTTCGCCGTCAACGCCGCTGCTCGCCGGAAACATCGAAAAAGGCGACAGAGGAAAGTGAGGAATTGGAGCAAAACGCGAGAAAGAGAAGTGAGGAAGGGAAAAAGGTGTGATGATGATGCTGATGGTGAGGTGGCCGGCGCCGCCGCGCCTTAGGCCGCCGGAGATCGCGAGGGCGGAGGAGAGGAAGAGAGAGAGCAGGGAGGGTTTGGTGAGAGGGCGGAGGGACTCGAGGGAGGGAGAGAGAAATGGAAAGGAAGGAAGGAGATGATGTATGTATATATATATATATATACTTTAGGGAAAATTACAATTAACTACCCTAAGGTTTATTCGTAATTATATTTCTAGCCCAGAAGTTTGTATATATTACTATATCTCCTTCTTTCCATCATAATATTATCTACTATCCCAAATACTTATTCATGAAATTTTCTAACTCCAAATAATTATTTTAACTATATTTCCTTAAATTCCAAAAATTAAGATTCAATAACAATAAATCTCCATAAATTTCTCCATAATATTCCAAATTTCCTAAATAACACCTCAATAATTTCCAATTAACCTTAATCAAAATTTGGGATGTTACAAAAATGTTGGATGATATGCATTATATACATTTCGACATGCTTATTGCGGTCAAGGGAGAACAAAAATGGTCTAATTTACAAGCAAGAACTAGAAAGTGGTCTAATTTACACTTCATTCGATCCATTATAAGATCTATTGGTAAAAAAAGATTGTCAATGATCATTTTCATAATCAAGTGTCTAAGATGAGATGGGATGATATACACTCTATAACTTGAAAGAGAATATTAAATAATATAAATATTATTAGTGGTTTCTGAATTATAATATTATGTTCTAGTTTGTTTAAAAAAAATATTAAGTTCTAGAATGTGAATAGCTAGTTGATAGCAGTTAGTAAGTAGAATTTATTGTTCATTCATGAGACTTCTTGTATAAATAACTCTCATACTCATACTTGTGAATAAGATCATAAAAACCATTATCAAGCTTAATATTTTGACACACTTCGTGTGCAATGGAATTATTTATAATTCAACATTACCTTCTGCTGTAAGCTATTGTTCAAACTTCTCATATACATTTGATTTTCATAATCAATAAACGTCTATAACATGATTATGCAGTTTCAAACTAAATAAATAAAGAGTGAAGGTGCAAAACTAGCCACCGTAAATTTTCAAATGGACAACTATGACACCCCTAAATTGGACGAAACAAAACCGTACATTGTAAATAAAAATGGGACAAATTTAGCCTCGTCGTTAACTTGAGGCAAACGGACGTTTGTGTTTGCGTGGGGCCCACCTTCATTAATCTATGTGGCAATACACTCAGCTTTCAGCATGACAAATTTTCTTGGGGAAATTAAATACAAGTCCCTTGTAAGGGAATTAATATTAGAAAAGTCCCACTAATTATAACTTGGGAAATTAAAGTAGAGTCCCTTAGGACTATACTTTAATTAATTATGAGGATGTGGGCCCCACAGTAAATATTAAAAATTCTAACCCCTCACCACCCTCCACCCCCACTATCCTGTTCATTCCCTCCTCCCCAATACTCTTCCACCTCCCCACCTCCATCTCCTCCCCCACCCCCACTAAACATGAACAAGTTCTGTTTTCAACATTGTTTTATCCTCTTGCACAACCTGACAAGTAACTTCACCAAAAGGGCGAATTCAAGCATCCAAAAGGAGCGGCCGCCGAAGACGGCAGCTGAAACTGCGACTGAAGCTCCGGCGGAGCCAAATTATTCCGGCGAAGGGAAACCAACGGAGCTAACGTTGTAGATTCTGGTTTTGTGTTTAATCCACTTTCTCCTTTTGGGCTTGGGCCTTCGTGAGGGAAGATTCAGGGGTAGGTTTATCTCTTAGTGATGAGGGCTTTGAGATCTTGTGAGAGAGTTTGTTTAGTTGTCTCATATTGTTGTTGTTACAAGTGATAGTGCCATTGCTGCTAGCGGTAGTAGGTGATGAGTCCTTAGATGAGTGGCAGCTTTTATCCATTATATTACACTCAACTAAACTCTGAATCTGTGCAATCTGTTATTTATCCTTGGCCATGGCAGAGGCATGCTCAGCTATCTATGATGGTGCCTTCTTCATGTGGGGCTTCTCTTCTCAAGTAATGGAGGTGGGGAGGACAACGAAGAAGAGGAATAAGATGGAGAGGAGAGAGGAGAGAGGAGAGAGGAGGGGGTGGGGGAGGGTAGAATTTTTTAATATTTATTGTAGGGCCCACATTATCATAATTAATTAAATTATAGTCCCAAGGGACTCTACTTTAATTTCCCAAGTTAGTGAGACTTTTCTAATATTAATTCCCTTACAAGGGGCTTGTATTTTAATTTTCCCAAAAAAAATTTGTCATGCTGGAAGCTGAGTGTATTTCCACGTAGATTAATGAAGGTGGGCCCCACGCAAACACAAACGTCTGTTTGCCTCAAGTTAACGGCGTGACTAAATTTGTCCCATTTTTATTTACAATGTACGGTTTTGCCCCGTCCAATTTAGGGGTGTCATAGTTGTCCATTTGAAAAATTACGGTGACTAGTTTTGCACCTTCATCCATAAATTAATATTAATCGTTGTGAATAAATTATTTTTGCACGCATATATGCATGAATTTACTATACAACTACCTTACCACAATTGTTATCATATGCATTCCCATGAGTTTTCATATCCCCAGGTCAAATGATGGGTTTGAAAGGTGAGGGTTGCGCAAGTGAGATTTAGGTATTGAATGTGTATTTGGTTTCTGAGCAGACAAAACTAATTTTTGTTTAAGAAGAGAGGCTGCTTGAGCCTCCAACTCATCAAGATCAATATCATCAAAAATGTTATCATCACACAGTATATCCTTAGTTGCATAAGCATCCACAGGTTCGTCGTTTGATTGGAGTGCGAATTCCTGCTCAAGATTAGCACTAGGAATTCCCGAACGATGAAATGACAATTTTCTTTTCCGACTTCTCATTTGTGTCGTGGTTTCAACGGGTAAACTACCTGAAGGTATATCTTCTGAGGTGATTTGGTTGACTTCAACTGATTGCAAACTCCTTGAAGCTGACTGATTTGTTGTCTCAAGTTGAGGTGTTTGGAGATGTCTTGGTATGCTCCCACAAGAAACCCCATTTTCACTAATTATAGTCGTGGACGACCCATAGTCTGGACTAAATGTCGCAGAACTGTCGGTCCCACCTCCAACTGGTACTTGACTGAGCAAAGAACGCCTGCAACATAGTTTTAGTTAAGCATCTTTCCAACATTAAAAGTTAATAAAAAAGTTTGAAGAGATAAGAGCTCTAATTAATGCAGAAATAAGAAAACAAAAATACAGAATACAATAAGGCATTTTCTCTTTTCCTCCCCTTCTTATCTCAACTCAAACACTAAAACCATGTTGAATTCAAGAAAACAGATATGCGATGACTAAGACTTGCACATGCAAATACAATTGTCGTTGTGTAGTGTCATCTCTATACTCCTGTTTCCATCATCATGAGCAAATGCAATACTACTTCAGCAATAAGAAATTAACTGCTTACATCTATATAAGATTGCCCCTGTTTATGCATGTTTATTTATTTCTTTTTTAGTGTGACAGCTTTTCACTAGGAAGACAAAAAAAAGACACTACCTCCGGTCCTAAATATAAGACCTAATTGACTTTTTCTGAAAAATCCTTAAAAAAGCAGAATAAATTAATTATAAATTGATTTACTTAGCTTTTTCCCTTAACTAATTTATTTTACCAATAAACTAATGGATAATCTAAAAAGCTGTCAAATATGTCATCATTGAATAACCTATTTCGCAACCTTAATATTTCAAAAATAAAGTCAATTAGGTCCTATATTTAGGAGCAGAGGGAGTAATTTAAAGGGAAATAAAGGGAAGAGTGAGAACCTGTATATTGACATCATATCTAGTCCGCTAACTCTTGATTGAGTGGTTCCTGTAGGGTTCAATCTTGTTGGAAATATTGATTGGGTGTGTCATAAAGAACAAGTCTCATAAGGTTTGAGATTGTGAGATTCCAAATTATAAGTGAATTTGGAATACTATATTGGAGAAGAGGAAAAGTTAACTCATACAATAATGGGCCACAAGAGGATAAATCCGGCTATGTTCCCCAACCATTTGTGTGAGTTAAAATGTGAATCAAACACTTTTTATTAGGTTACTATATTTATGGAATCTGAAAATTAAAGTTTTTATAAAATCATTCATTGCTAATTATTATCTTTAATACACATGTTTTGGAAATATTTAAAGTTGCTTTATTCGTTTGTTTTTTTTTTAATCAGAATTTGATTAGCAATGAATGGTATTCATTTGAATGTTTCATACGTTTTGGAAGGCATTTAAAATTGACATTATATGCCATTTATTCTTCAACGTATACAAACTACAAGAAATGATTTTAATGGTATTAAAATCATTTATGTATATTAACATACATTTCAACGTGAGGCTTGAGATATTAGGAATGTGTATTGTTTAAATATACCTATGAAGTGGTGTTTTGATATAGAGAATACGTGACTCTTTTCTCTTGAGTTAGAGTATTCTTCTTCCTCCTCCTCTTAAATATTTTATGCCTTACTGAGTAAATAATCTTCCGTAGTTCTGTTGATCCTTGCTACTCAGCAAGAAGGATCTGTTTAATGCTGGGGAGAACCGCGTCCTAAGCTTGCCGGTGGTCGCGGAATACCTCTAAAGTACAGTGTCCCTGAGGACACGACTCATATCTTTTCTATTATTGTGTGTTCATTGTTTGTAGGAAAATTGCTGATTGGATGTATTAGCATTGGAGAGGAGCTAGAAGATATCTATGGAATATTTGATGATTTGGGAGCAGATGCCAACAATCAAATAACGCTGAACAAGAAGGCACACAAGGAAGTACAGCGCCAACCATCACCTAGAAGACTGTCGCCCATCACCTAGGAGACGGTCGCCCATCACCTAGAAGACTGTCGCCCATCACCTAGGAGACGGTCGCCCATCACCTAGTAGACTGTCGCCCATCACCTAGAAGACTGTCGCCCATCACCAAGAAGACTGTCGCCCATCACCTAGAAGATTGTCGCCCATCACCTAGAAGATTGTCGCCCATCACCAAGAAGATTATCGCTCATCACCTAGAAGATTGTCGCCCATCACCTAGAAGATTGTCGCCCATCACCAAGAAGATTGTCGCCCATCACCTAGAAGATTGTCGCCCATCACCAAGAAGATTGTCGCCCATCACCTAGAAGATTGTCGCCCATCACCTAGAAGATTGTCGCCCATCACCTAGAAGATTGTCGCCCATCACCAAGAAGATTGTCGCCCATCACCAAGAAGATTGTCGCCCATCACCTAGAAGATTGTCGCCCATCACCTAGAAGATTGTCTCCCATCACCTAGTAGATTGTCGCTCATCATCTAGCTGATTATCGCCTATCACATAGTCAACTATTGTAATTTTGTATCGATCGCCAACAAATCTATCATCTATGAAGCAATCAATGAACTGTCATCCTCACCATCTTCATCATCAGAAGCATCAGCTTCTAAAGATACCCTGAGGAAATTGAGCAGCTCATAATATATAAATTTCCACAAAAGCTAGGACCACATGCAGATTACTTTCATTTTGTTATTATATCATATAATGATAATGAGAGATACATTTTTCCAGAAATGATAAAGAGGCTGATGGCATGAGAATACAACAATTAACTAGTCTAAGCATGAACTTACTCAGCCTCGTCGTCAATGAAGACTCTTGCATTGTGCATTAATTTCTTTCTACCTAAAATGTAGAAAAAAATAAACAAAAACAGATTAAGTTCATCGTAATAGTGTACATAAAGTTCAATTATACAATTTGTTGGTATCATTTAAACTATTTTAATCAATGTCAAGTTAGCAAATATAGAAATTTTCAATTCCTTTTTCAGGGTAAAATTCAAAACATTGATATAGAAAGATGGACGCTAAAACATGAACAAAAAGTACCTTGGCCATGTTTAATTTGTGAACAAAAACATGAACCTGCATATTTTATCATCTCAACAAAATACTCCATTACTGAAACTGAAAGGTCCATCATTACCTGGAAGGAAATCTCCACTCTCATCAATGGGAGACTCTGGAACAAAGCCACTTTCAATTAAACTCGTCAATCGGGGACTACACTGGGACTTGTTAATGTCATTGTTGAATCTGTCATCTAGCAAAGGTGATGTCTTCAACTGAGCATAAATTCAGGCGTTTCACCATCATCATATCCTTCTTTTGTCATAACAGTCTTGACAATCGGAGTGTCAGGAACTGTTTCTTCAAAATCAGATGTATTCTCTTTATTTTCATCCAAGTCAATGAAACTAGAGCACGGTGAATCATCCTTATCTGGTGCAGTAAGATCAACAAAATCTTCATATTGAATCACTGAATGAGAGGAATCCAGCTTCATGCAATTTAGTTTTTGTATGAAATGCCTCAAGAGGTATCTTTCTAAATATTTTGATTTTTGTATGAAATAAAGTATAAAGACATTGACAATAAATTATTTTTTTTTCTCATGAAAGGCAAATAAACTGACCCGAGTCAATATATCGTGAGGAATTTATGCGTAATATAAACATATGAATATAGGAATGTCATTGAGAGGTGTTTTGACATCTTGAATCATTGTTGGCATATAAATTATGTTTTCTGCATTAGACGAGTATTAAAAGTAGGTTTTTCCCTCCATTTATGATTTCTCACGCTTGTTTTATCTTAATGTGTATCAAAAGTTGCTAAGGAGCAACAAGATTTGTTTCCCAGTTCTAGTTTATACAATAATGTCCAGTTTTTGAACGCAGTAAAATATAGAATCGTATTTTCATCTTAAATATTGGACCTATCAAAATAGCTTTTCAAATTCATGGTATTAGCCCAAAGTTATGGTTTCATAAGTTATAATAAACAACATTTGATTTATAAGAAATCTAATAGGAGTAACAAATACACATTGTTTAGGTAACTCATTTAACTTCCTTAATTTCTCAAAAAAAAAAAAGTCAACTTGGTCTTATATTAGGAAGTGATGAAATAATATTTATGGTATGCTATGGACTCTAACTCTTGTTTTGCAGGCTAAGCTTGATTCTGCGAAAATGGTGAAGATTTTTGGAATTGGAACAGGGTATGTGGGGGGTCCTACCATGGCAGTGATTGCTCTGAAATGTCCTTCAATTGAAGTAGCTGTGGTAGATATCTCAGAATCTCGCATAGCAGCTTGGAACAGTGATCATATTCCTATTTATGAACCTGGTCTTGAAGAAGTGGTTCAAAAGTGCAAGGGAAAGAACCTTTTCTTTAGTACTGATGTTGAAAAGCATGTGTCAGATGCAGGTATAATATTTATTGCAGTGAACACACCTACAAAATCTACAGGACTTCGACCTGGTAAAGCTGCTGATTCGACCTATTGGGAAAGTGCAGCTAGGGTGATTGCTGAAAAGTCTAAGTCAAATAAGATTGTTGTTGAGAAATCAACTATTCCTGTGAGAACAGCTGCAGCTATTGAGAGAATTTCGAACCATAATAGCAATGGTGTTTCCTTTCAAATTCTCTCAAATCCAGAATTTTTGTCTGAGGGAATTGCTATAAATGACCTTCTGAATCCTGATAGGGTGCTTATTGGAGGGAGACAAACTCCTGAAGGGAAAAAGGCTATTCAGACACTAAAGGATGTTTATGCTCAGTGGGTTCACTGAAGATAATAAAATTATAACAACAAATTTGTGGTCATCTGAGTTATCTAAGTTAGCTGATAATGCAATTTTGGCACAGAGAATTTCATCCATAAATGCTATGTCTGCTCTTTGTGAGGCAACTGGAGCTGAGGTTTCAGAGGTGTCACATGCTTTGAGCAAGAACAGTAAAATAGGCCAAAGTTTTTGAATGCTAGTGTTGGTTTTGATAGGTCTTGCCTTCAGAAGGACATACTTAATCTGGTGTATATTGCTGAGAGCAATGGCAAACTATTAGAAGCAAGTGATTCATATGAATGATAGGTTTGTGAAAAGGGTTGTTTCCTCCGTGTTCAACACTATCTCTGGTAAGAAAATTGCAGCTCTGGGTTTTGGCAATTTTGATCCAAGGGTAAGTAAAGATCAGATTATGAGGGATTTGGCAATGGATAGTGTTGAGTGGGACCATCCAATTCACCTCCAGAGGCATAGAGTGATTAGTCCAAGTGCTATGCAACAGGTTAGGATTGTTAAGGATGCTTATGAGGCAATGGAGGATGCTCATGGGATCTGTGTTCTTACACAATTGGCAAGCCATTAGACCCCTGGCCATGAATGGTGGATTGAATTTTTTGAAGGGGCCAATTTTGAGGCCAAGTTGATGAATGAAGACGGAGATTTCACCCCTTGTGACGTCTCATTTTTTTTAGTATCTATATGTAACGATTTATTGTCACTATTTACTGCCCAGAAGTAAGCTATTTCATTTTTTAAAATTATATTTCTACTGTCCAGTACTGGTGTGTTATAGAGCTTAGTTATAATATCACCAACTTGAGTTGAATGTAGGAGGGGGTGCCCCTGAATAAGTATTTGAATTGAGCTTTTGGATATTTTAATTCAATCTGCAGGCATATTCCCTTATTTTGTTTGACCACCTGGCCTTTCTTGGTTAATCAGAAGAATATGATTTCCTTCCAATGTATTTGTAAAATTACATTCTAATGAGGTATAAAGCTATAATACTGATTTTATGTCGTTAAAATGACATTTTCACTTCTCATTACAAATGAATAAAGAGAAACACATGCAAGGTCTAACTAAGCTCACGTTAATACGTTATCACATTGTGCATCCTTAATATATGAGCTGTAAAGCTATAATACTGGTCATTGTGAACTTTGTTTTTTTCCTTTTTGTTTGTCATGTGTGCTATTGCCACCATCGGACGCTTAATATATGAGCTGGATTATTCATTTTTATAGGCTAGTATATACAGGCTAACTAAATAAATTAATTGTTTATTTACTAAGACATGTATTAATTTTTCTAAAACACCTCAATTGAATCATAATTTTTGTGGAAACTATTTCCTAAGGAATCCCTAGCTATATATATATATGTGTGTGTGTGTGTGTGTGTGTGTGTGTGTGTGTGTGTGTGTGTGTGTGTGGTAAAAATTTTAATTTGATAAATTAAATAAATGAGAGTCTTATATTTCTGATAAAAAAGTCATTATTACCTTCTATATACACAAACACATATAGCTAGATAGATGGAATATATAATTTTTCTTTAGTATCAAATATACATCTTAGTTTGGAATGTGATTTTTGTAGCGAATGTAATTGTCTTTTTCTTATGTCTATCATTTTTTTTGATACATGTCTATCATATTTTTTAACACCAATCTGATGGACATATAAATTGATTTTTGATATAATGTTACACCAAATTGTTTTAGATAAATCATATTACATATATTACAATTGTGAAATTTGTTTAGTACTATTATTACTTCTAAATCAAATAAACACTTTTACTTTAAGGATACAAAGAGTGTTTATTTAATCGGGCCCTTCTTATAGAACATGCTCCAACTTATATAAATACACACACAGACACACAAAGTGTAGGTGAAGGAGGGGCGCTACATATTATTATATATCTCTTATCATCAAGCGCTGGGATGATTTAGTTATTATGAATTGTTCCAACAAAAATATGGTTACGAGGGCTTGATAAAGGTTGTGAATTTATTTGACCCAAAAAAAGGTTGGGAATTTAAATCTAACTTGCATAAATACTTTTTTTGTCAGAAACTTGCATAAATACTTGTGCCCTAACAAACCCTTGTAACAACCCCCTTTACTGAATGATTGGTTGCATTAGTGGCCGGCCATGTAGTGTACAGTTCTCTCTTTTCTTCGTATCCCCGTCGGCAAAGAGTAGAAATCTAGTTACCAGTTATTGAGCATACAATAACAATGTTGTATCTGGAAAAAAACGAATAATGTTATAAAATCGTCGGTGTGTCATGTCATTTATTATTAAATGGCAAAAATTACTTCTCTGTAGGATATATAAATCCAAGTCATGTTTAGTGCAAGGTGCTCTGTATATAAGTGGGTGCGGATTTCCTCATAAACGCCCCCTCATAATCCCTCATAATCCCTCAAAATCCCTCTCTTTGGGTCTTGTTTTGGCCACTGAGATTCATCTAAGAGCTCATAACTTGCCACATGTCCCATTAAAAATAAAAAACTTCTATTATTATATAAAATAAATGAAGAATTTTTAATTTTTTAATTTTAAAATCTTTTTAGGATAAAAAATTCAACTAATTGGATCTATTTCATTTCAATAGAAGGATCTATAAGAGATACAGAGTTATCCAGTTAACTGTAAAATAATTTCGCAGTTAATTGATCAGTTAACTGTGAAATTGTTTTACAGTTAACTGGATAACTCTGTATCTCTTAGAGATCCTTCTATTGAAATGAAATAGGTCTAGATAGTTGAAATTTTTTATGCTAAAAATTATTTTGTATTATAATATATCTTTTTTTTATTTTTCAATGGTACAAGTGGCAAATTATGAGCTCTTAGATGAATCTCAGTGGCCAAAACAAGACCCCAAAGAGAGGGATTATGACGGATTATGAGAAGGCGCTTCTGAGGAAATCCGCACCCGTATATAAGTAGTGTCTGACAATATCTTAAACATAATTAGTATAGTACTCACTCCGTTCCTAAATATAAGATCACTTTGGTTAATTTGGGGAGATTAAGGAAGACAATAAAATCACATGATCTTCCCAAAATCCCCTCAATCACTTAACTTTAAAAGGAGGAGGGGTTTTCAATGAAAAGAGGGAGTATAAGGGTAGTTAAGGCAAAACTTGATATAAAATAGGAAGTGATCTTATATTTATGAACTTATCCACTTCCTCAAAGTGATCTTATATTTAGGAACGGAGGGAGTATATTACTTCTACACACTAACCAAGAGAGTAATGCTATAAAATCGATTCAAAAATATAATTATCGTGCGTGTGTCTACTAAAAATAGAGGGGAGTTTGTCTACTAGAATAGTGAATTGCTTCTATATAATAGCTCAAAAGATGGTTGCATAAGTCTTCTAAATGATTTAAGGCTAAAGTATGTTTTTGGTCCCTTAACTTTGAAGAAAATCATGTTTTGGTCCTTTAACTTTAGAAAGTGTGTTTTTAGTCCCTTAACTTTGGACAAAATCATCTTTTAGTCTTTTAACTTTGAAAAATGTGTTTTAATCATTTTAAATTCAGTTAAAGTATGTTTCAATCCCTTAACTTTGTACAAAGTCATGTTTTAGTCCCATAACTTTGAAAATTAAGGGATCGAAAAATACTTTATCCTGTTTTGAAAGGACCAAAAACATCATTTTGTTTAAAGTTAAGGGACAAAAAACACACTTTTTTAAAGTTATGGGACCAAAAAATACACTTTCTCCAAAGTTAAGGGACCAAAAACACACTTTTCAAAGTTAAAGGACTAAAACATGACTTTCTCCAAAGTTATAGGACCAAAAACATACTTTAGCCATGATTTAAATGCTCCTTGATGAGATTGCCTTTCATATCTCGTTAAGGCAAATATTATGTTCATTAGGCGCCGAATTTATAGAGATGCTTTTATCAGCCGTTTGTGTGGATTTGTTTATTTTTTAAAATGAATATTTCTGCATTTGTTGGATTCACATTTTAGAGTACAGATTTTTGAATCTGAACGAATATAAAGATTTAAGTGCGGGAATCCTGTGAGTACGTTATTAGTCAATATCAATTTAGAAACAAGGGTTAAATGTCAATTTGACCACCAAACAATTTTATATGTACCAAATTGGCCTATAAACAATTTTCGGTCTCAATCTAGCCACTAAACAATATAAAAGGCTCATTCTGGCTTACACCGTTAAATATGACTTAACACCGTTAAATAAAAAGCCCATGTGTCCAGTGTAGATGCCAAGTCAGACTCCTATATGCACACCAAAACATCACGTTAAATTATTACCCCCTCCTTTATCAAAAAAAAAAAAAATTATTACTCCCTCCCAATTTTCAGTGTTATCTGTTTTAAATAAACTTTACTATTCACCAAAACATCACGTCTATGCTTATCTCCTACTTTTTCATCAACTTCCTTGCTGACAATCGCTGCCTTTTCTTCTTCTTTGAGATCGGCACCAAAAACACACTAGAATGACGAGATCTGTTAGGAATTAGAAAAATTTAAGCTCCAAACATGTGATAAAAAATTAGTGGAAAATTAAGGTTTTTGAAATTCGAAAAGAGGGATTTGGCAGAGGTTGGGGAAGAGGAAAAGGAGATGGTGGATTATCTGCAGAAATTTAAGAGAATAGTCGAGTGTTGTTGAAATCCAAGAGAACATGAGTATTGAGTTTAGGCATCAAGACTGAGTTATGTGCTTATTTGTCTTTTCAATTTAATTGGAGGGTATTTTTGGAAGATTATGTAATTATAACTTATTTAACCACCTTCCTTAATCTCTCCAAATCAGGTAAAGTGATCTTATATTTATGAACGGAGGGAGTATTTGGTTTCATTTATTAATTTGTAAATAATAAAAATAACAAAAATTAAACTATGCCACATCACTAAATAAAAACAGAGTCACCTGCCACATGTCAATAAAAATGCTTACTTGGCATAGCTGCTGATGGTGTTAAAGAGTGATGGATGGAGTTGGCTAGAATGAGCCTTTTATATTGTTTAGTGGCTAGATGGAGACCGAAAATCGTTTATAGGCCAAATTGGTACATCCAAAATTGTTTGGTGGTTAAATTGACCTTCAACCCTTTGATAAATGGATATGCATGTATAAGGATTGGGAAAATTCTACTTAACTACCCCATTTATTTATTTTCTTAATTACACTTTGCCCCTAAATCCTACATATGTCAATACTACCCGTTTTCCTTCCCTTTTAACTTTCTTCTTCCTATTTACTTATTTTCAACCAATAAAACTTATTTTACCCAAGTTTTTCTTCTTTATTTCATTTTACAAAACTTCAATTTATAATTTATATTCCTCATCCTCATTACTTCTTAATTTGATTATATTTCAAAATGAAAATTTGGGATGTTACAATTTGATACTATCATTTTAGGGGACAACTTAAGGATATCTATACTTTGATAGTCACACTTGTCTTCCTCCTTAGTAATAGTATGGTTTGGGTCATCTCTTCTTCTCTGAATCAGAAAGGTGAATACTTCATATCTAATAATTTATAAAATCATTACTAACAATATAATTGAATATAGGGTAAAGATGCAAAAATATAACTAAACTTTAGCCTAAGTTGCATTTCTATGACTAAAGTTTCGCAAGGAGCAAAAATACCACCAAACTTGGGATTGAGGTGCAAAACTATGATTTCCGTCAAATATGACGGTGTTGACCGTTAGTCTTCGACATGTAGGATGCTGAGTGTGCAATAATGACCATGTGGCATGCTGAATAGATTTATGTGGGCCCACGATGAGGTTCCTTCTGTTATTGAAATCAATTCCTGATCTGATGGGGGGTAAGAGTGTGTTTGGAAGGGATGAAAAGGAGGGAGGAAATTGTTTTTTATTATATGTGGGCCCCACATAAATCTATTCAGCATGCCACATGGTCATTATTGCACACTCAGCATCCTACATGTCGAAGACTAATGGTCAACACCCTCATATTTGACGGAAATCATAATTTTGCACCTTGATCCCAAGTTTGGTGGTATTTTTGCTCCTTGCGAAACTTTAGTCATAAAAATGCAACTTAGGGTAAAGTTTAGTCATATTTTTGCACCTTTGCCCTTGAATATATTTGAACTTTAAAAATCTGATGAACATGATTCATAATTGCCATAAATGAAAATAAATATATAAATTTTAATCTATAATATAATACTATAACACTTTTATAGAATATTAAATCTCAAATCATTTTGTATCTAACAGAACATACAAATTATGAGGAGAAAACATGAAAGAGGAAAAGAGTATCGTCATCCTCCCAAAAATACACAATTACTTTCTTGAGAATATCACGAGCTCTTTTTTCTACTGAACATTATTAAATCATAAAATTCTCCTTTACAAACTGCATACACCTTCATCATATCCGAAGCATTGTATTATTACACAGTGCTAAATGTTATTTCCCACCACCTCAGAAAATGGAGGGACAACTAAGAAAAAGTAATATTCTAATCTAGTTGAAGGAAAAGGGCAAAAACTGTGAACTAAACATAAATGGTGGGTGTAACTATGAATTTATATTCATCTCAAACTTGATACATCACTCAAGCCACTACCACAGATTACCCCCTCTACATGCGCTTATTTTGGCCTCTACATACGCTTATAAAGCGCATGTAGAGGGGGGCGCTGGTAAAAGCTCTACATGCGCTTTAAAAAAGCGCATGTAGAAGGGGGCTCTACATGCGCTTAAAGCGCATGTAGAGGATATACCTCTACATGCGCTTTAAGCGCATGTAGATGTACATGCGCTTAAAGCGCATGTAGAGGAGGTGCCTCTACATGCGCTTAAAGCGCATGTAGATGTACATGCTTCTACATGCGCTTTAAGCGCATGTAGAGGTATTATCCTCTACACGCGCTTTAAGCGCATGTAGATGTACATGCGCTTAAAGCGCATGTACAGACACCTCTACATGCGCTTTAAGCGCATGTAGATGTACATGCGCTTAAAGCGCATGTAGAGGTATTATCCTCTACATGCGCTTAAAGCGCATGTAGAGGTGTCTTTTTTTTTTATATATTATACTTTTTTTTACATTTGCCACATTTACGTACTTTCCTGCCCTGCACCAATGGTGTATACAAATAATATATACCAGAATCATTTACATTCAACAGAATCATTTAACCAAAATATACCAGAATCGATCATTACATTCAAAACCTAATAATATATATAAACATCACCAAAATATGTATGCACTACTGCCATTGCACCAAAAGAGGTATTGTCCATCTTGTATAAGATTGGTCAATCCCATTACATATTAAATCATTCAACAGGTCTATGGGATCGACGCGCTTTCCATTCAAACAACGGATACAAGGGCACACAATGTTGTTAACATCACATGCATGAGCAGCTGCAAATTCAACAAACTCCTTTACTCCATTTATATATTCACTTGAAGTTCGGTCACAACGCATCCATTTTCGGTCCATGACCTACTAAAGGAGAGTAGCAGTGAGATGGTAAATTACATTCTATGCAGCTGCTATGCATGGAAAACACATTGTCTAAACCTTTTGCCAAAATAATGGCAAAAGAAACATACCTAGACAATCACTCTAGACAAAAAAGGAAAATGGTACCACATTATCAAATACAGAAATACTAGTACTAAACTATTGTTTCAAAATTAGAGCCTCTCACTACTTAAAAGTAAAATAAAATCATATTAGTAATGTGGTTAATTCAGCCTAACAACTAATTTGAAGTTTTTGTACCCCAATCCTATATTTAATTAAGCCCTCTCACTCAACTATAACTTGCAGAAATTATAGGAACGAAGAAAGAATTCTCACCAAGCTTATCACGTTTGATTTTGACACTTTGCTACAGAATTTCAAAGCTTCATTACTCCCTCCATAGTTGCTGGCCGAATAGACAAGAATGAAAAACAAAGAAGGATATCATTTGAAGAATGAAGTGCTTTCCATTTCGAAATCCTATACACAAAAGCATAGGGACCAGCAACATTATCAATTAATATGCAATACATTTTCTTCAATAATGCAAATGCAACAGCCTCAAATACAAAAGGCATACAAATGATAAGATGTTGTATGAATCAGAGTTTTTATGACAGGAAACACAACGCCAAATTAGCCCTTTTCTTCTTCTGCAGCAGTCAACAAGCAACAAGCATTCATTGAGTTGTTAAAGCTATAATTCCTTCGACTCAGTAAAAATCAGATCAGAATAATTTGGAATTTTGATAAAAATATCATGCAACATCCAATCCAAGTCACATTAGGATGAGTGAGGCAACACTTCAACTCATGGCTATAAATAAACACACACACAGAAATTCTATTATAACAACAGGAAAATAACATCAGAAATCGACTAAACCCATTTTTCTAATGTAAGTAATGGTATAAAAGTTTTGCAGTCATTGCAAGAAACCACCATGAATCATGAATATTACCTTAGCTATTTTGACAAGCTGATTATGGTTGTCATGACCATAAAAGAATGGCTCCTTGCGAAATATCTACATGAAGTACAAAGAACCAGTCAAGAATATCCCAAATCAGATTTTATACATATAAAACACTAAATGCACACCATAAATAATGCAATTACATGTAGCTAAAACTAAGCCATTCCAGCAAACATACAGCCAAGGCTCCACATGTGTAATGTGCACAATAACAGCAAAAATCTCCAAATAAACTTGCAAACAACAAACATGCATCATTCTCATTTACAAAACATAGAATTTCCCCTGATTCAAAGCTTAGAAAATCTGATCAGAATCCAACCTTCAAAAACAATTACAAACTCTTTCTTTCTAATTACTAAACACAATATTATATGGGAATGATACTCAGAATTTTATGCCCAATTAATAATCTTCAACTGATATTACTGAAAGTACAAGGAATCTCTATAAACAGGAGAACCAGCAGTATCCCAGAGGCCTAAATTGACGGTTGTGCCCTCAACAACCACATTTGCACTGAAATTATCAAACACTGTGGGAATATAGTCCTGATAATCAAACCCAAGCAAGCTTAAAAAACCAAAATTATTGTCAACAAAACACAAGCATAAAAAAAACTTAAAAAAAAGCAAAAATCAAATCCACTACACAATTGGGTCTCTAAATTTTATCTTCTAATCAGAATTAAAAGCAAACCCTTTGAATTGATCTACAAGAAAGGTGTAAAGTAAGGATTTTTATACATGCTAATAGCTAAAAATAGGAAGAAACAACATAAAGTTAAAAACTTTGAATTGATCTTGACCAAAAAAAGAGAAACAAAACGTACAGTGGGGAATTTATTGCTTGTATAGCAAATAAGCATGCAGGTTTTTGCCAACAGCACCATCTCCAACAGTGACGCATTTGATGAACTTTGAGTTAGATGCAGACATTGAAGAGAGAGCTATAACAGAATAAGAAGCTCTAATGTGCACAATAACAGCAAAAATCTCCAAATAAACTTGCAAGCAACAAACATGCATCATTCTCATTTAGTCAGTTTAGCCAGTGCGAAAATCAGAAACAAAAAAAAAATTCCCAAATAAACATGGAAATATCAAAACATACATTATCTCACTTCTTTACATTCACAAACAAAAAATACAGCAAACACCTACAAGCCACAGTCTAAACAGTAAACACGCAATGCAGACAAGTTAACTAAAGGAAATCACAGTGAAGACAATCTTAGCCAAAACAGGGCCCATTGACAATCAAAGCAATACCAGAGAAATCCACAAAAAGAGGAGGGAAAAATCAATGGTTTCATAAGAAAAAAGTAACAAACCCTAAAAGAAGCTTTCGATTTTCACTTCAGGGATGGCCGGCGACAGCAATGATGGTCGGCGAAGGTGGCCGGCGACAGTGGAAGGGCGGTGAAGGTGGAAGGAAGCAAGGTTGGGAACGGAGGAGAAAAGCGAAGGCGAAGGAATGGCGAGGGAATGGTGATGGTCGGAGATATAAACCCAGTGATGGCGAGGGAAAGCGAAGGAATGGGGAAGAAGGCGAAGGCGAAGGACTGCCGGCGACAGTGTTGAAGGCGAGAATGGTTTTCTTGTCTGAAGGCGAGAATGAATGTTGGAGGAATTGTGAGTTTTTCGATTAGGGTTCCATTTTAGAACTTGAGAATGAGGAATGCTACTACATACTCTATACTCTGTGAGCGCGCTATCGAGTGATCAGATATAGGGAGGGAACTCATAAGAAAAAGGCGCGGGAAATTTATAAAAAAAATCCTTTACATGCGCTTTAAGCGCATGTAAAGGGGATAATATTAATTTTAAATAAAACAATAACACATCATAGAACTTAGACTAAATTTTTGTTCTATATATATATATATATATATATATATATATATATATATACTTCACATCAAAATAATATTAACACCTCACATTTGTGAAATTGTTTCTGTTAAATATTATTTTAAATCATAGCATTTAGATTGAATAATCTGATTAATCAGGGATAGATATCAAGCACTGAGTTACATAATGTTTTAAAAATTAATTATCTAAGAATTATAAAGTTTTTCATCATTTTATAAATGAATCAACATTCTTCATCAAAATTATTTAAATTGTATAAATCAAGCACTTTACTATGTTTTTCAGATTTGTGTTTTCCTCTACATGCGCTTAAAGCGCATGTAGAGGGTGTTTGAGCAGCCTCTACATGCGCTTAAAGCGCATGTAGAGGTGGTTCAGCCCTCTACATGCGCTTTAAGCGCATGTAGAGGCCTCCTTCTAAATAAAAATCCTCTACATGTTTTAATTTTGCTTTGCAACACTAAGTTCACGTGCAAGAACACCTTATGAGCTCTGAGGAGGAACACTTATGCATGTTTTAATTATTTGCCCTTCACTAGAGCCTGTACATGCGCTTAAAGCGCATGTAAAGGCTTTTTCTCAGATAAACAGCCTCTACATGCGCTTTAAGCGCATGTAGAGGGTGTTTAAGCAACACCATTACTCTAAAAAGTTGTAATGGAGCCTTGAAACACTAAGATGACTTGCAGGAACACCTTATGAGCTATGAGGAGGACCACTTATCCATGTTTTAATGTTTTGGCCTACAATAGAGCCTCTACATGCGCTCAAAGCGCATGTAGAGGCTGTTTATCAGATAAACAGCCTCTACATGCGCTTTAAGCGCATGTAGAGGGTGTTTAAGCAACACCATTACTCTAAAAAGTTGTAATGGAGCCTTGAAACACTAATATGACTTGCAGGAACACCTTATGAGCTATGAGGAGGACCACTTATCCATGTTTTAATGTTTTGGCCTTCAATAGAGCCTCTACATGCGCTTAAAGCGCATGTAAAGGCTTTTTCTCAGATAAACAGCCTCTACATGCGCTTTAAGCGCATGTAGAGGGTGTTTAAGCAACACCATTACTCTAAAAAGTTGTAATGGAGCCTTGAAACACTAAGATGACTTGCAGGAACACCTTATGAGCAATGAGGAGGACCACTTATCCATGTTTTAATGTTTTGGCCTTCAATAGAGCCTCTACATGCGCTCAAAGCGCATGTAAAGGCTTTTTCTCAGATAAACAGCCTCTACATGCGCTTTAAGCGCATGTAGAGGGTGTTTAAGCAACACCATTACTCTAAAAAGTTGTAATGGAGCCTTGAAACACTAAGATGACTTGCAGGAACACCTTATGAGCTATGACGAGGACCACTTATCCATGTTTTAATGTGTTGGCCTTCAATAGATTCTCTACATGCGCTCAAAGCGCATGTAGAGGATAATACCTCTACATGCGCTTTAAGCGCATGTACATCTACATGCGCTTAAAGCGCATGTAGAGGTTGCCTTCTACATGCGCTTTAAGCGCATGTAGAGGAGGAGACGTCTACATGCGCTCAAAACGCATGTAGAGACCCTTTGTACATGCGTTTTTTGCTCTGCATATATGAGCGCATGTAAAGCTGCGCTGGTATAGGCTTAATTTGTAGTAGTGAGCATTATGTCGCTTTTCTTTATTTAAGAGCACTATTGTCTTTTCACACGATTTTAAAATGTCACCTAAGTCCTAGTTCCTTCATGGTCCTTTTGGAAGTTTAGGTTCCTTACTTGTCCTTTTAATTTGGATATTCGGAGGGATTTAAATGACATTTTCCCATTTTTTAATCTGAACGAATATAAAGATTTAAGTGCGGGAATCCTGTGTGTACGTTATTAGTCAATATCAATTTAGAAACAACTAATTATCAGTTTCTTAAATCTGAAAATGATTTTTTGTGTGTGTGTATTATATTTGGCTATCTTTTAACAAACTATGTACACTTCAGATAAAAAAAAACAAGCAAACTATGTACACTTTTATCTGCTTGAGCAATGAGCATGTCTTTGGAACACTAGCAATTCAATTTTAGGCTTATGTATTTTTCGATGTTTGTCCAGTATTTTTCTTTGTCCCAGGCTTTGTTTGCTCTTGTGTTACGAAAAAACAAATTAGTCGTGGTTTAAATTGTTTTATATATTTTTAAGTGATTTTATATCGTATGAGGTGGCTGTACGGGTGAAGTTCTGTCACATAAATCGTTAAAATAATTTTCCAAGAGTTTATCTAAATAAGATATATTACTTCTACTCAAACAACAATCATTTTACAGTTGCGTAAATAAATACTCCCTCCGGTCCCTAATATAAGAGCTCAAAATTTGAATGGTTTAGTTCCCTAATATAAGGGTTCATATAATATTCTCTCGCAATTTAATGCGTTTTTCCTACTTTGTTTTTATAAATGTGCTCATTTATAAAAACAAAAGAAGACTAAAATAAAACTCTATTTCCAACCTTCTCCATCCAATAACCCCCACAAAAAATAAACCAAATTTCCTTTGGGCACCTCAAAGTTCAATTGGAAATAAGGTAAAAATCAAATTCAAATAGTTTAAATGAGATTCAAAGGACTAATAAATATTTCTCTCTATATTTTTATTTTGGTAGGTAGAATAACTATCTTGAATTGTTATTCGCATTGTACCGATTAAAATGGCACATGATGGTGGATCAATGGAATTTATACAGTTGTGTTGTTATTTCCATGTTGGTGGTCATTTTAAAAGTAACCCTGAAGGAATAGCTCAATACATTTGAGGCAATGTAAAGATGAGAAATATCAAAGAGGGGATAAAACTTGAAAGTTTGAGGGAGATGATTGCATCATGGCTTGGGGTGGATTGTAATAATTGTGATATCAAATATACCATTATGTTTGATGAGAAGGTGTTGATAGACCTTGACGATGAGGAGGAGGTTGTGAACTTGTTTGCTCACAATGAAAGGATTGACCACATCTATATTGCACCAAAAGAAAATGATAACACATCTCCCATAATGAATGTAGACATGTAAGTTTGTGTGCTCTGTTTGCTCGAATTGTTATTACTTATGCTGGTGTTGTTAACCCGAATGTTGCTGATGTTAATACACGAACTGAGAGTATTAATGTATTGTTCACAGATGTTCAAGACCATCACAAACAAAGTCAGAGTTGATTCAAAGGACTGTGGAAAGTGTTGTGGAACCCGTTTCATTGGAATATGTTGTAGGAAAGACAGAATCAAAAGCCAAGACTCCAAAAAGGAGAGCACAATCGGGGGGATTGCGAGTGGAGCAGAGAGAAAACTCACCAAGTTCAAAAATGAGGTTGCCCGCTAATTAAGTTCAACGCTGAATTGAATTGCAGGAACTCAAAGTGCCGATTGGAATGGGTTGGTGAGAGTGAAAGCCGACGGGTTTGGAGGAGGAGCAAAACGCACGACGGAGAGTAATACGGTGGCAATCCATTTTGCTAGTAAGTAATCAATTGTAACCCGTTACAATCGCTTGCAACCTGTTACAATCGCTTGTAACCTCTTACAATCGCTTGTATGCTGTTTCTACAATCGCTTGTAAGCTGCTCCAATCGATTTTGGTAGTGATTTTAGCCATTTTAAAACTTTATATAAATTATTCTTATTAAGCATATAATATTTTATTTAAACACAACTGACCTTTATGTATAAAAAACTAGGACCATATGCAGATTACTTTCATTTTGTTATTTATATCATATAAGGATAATGAGAGATACATTTTTCCAGAAATGATAAAGACTGATGGCATGAGAATACAACAGTTAACAAGTCTAAGCATGAGCTTACTCAGTCAGCCTCATCGTCAATGAAGAGTCTTGCATTGTGCATTGACTTCTTCTTCTTTTTTTGATACAATGTGCATTGATTTCTTTCTACCTAAAATGTAGGAGAAAAAATAAACAAAAATAGATTAAGTTCATCGTATTACTATACATAAAGTTCAATTATACAATATGTATCAAAAAGTTCAATTATACAATTTGTTGCTATCATTTTAATTATATTAATCAACGTAAAGTTATCAAATATAGAAATTTTCAATTCCTTTTTCGGGGTAAAATTCAAAACATTGATATAGAAACATGGACGCTAAAACATGAACAAAAAGCACCTTGGCCATGTGTAATTTGTGCACAAAAACATGAACCTGCATATTTTATCATCTCAACAAAATACTAATTATGACATGACTAACAGAGTTCTTGTTTCACAACATTATTGAAACTGAAAGGTCCATCATTACCTGGAAGGAAATCTCCACTCTCATCAATGGGAGACTCTGGAACAAAGCCACTTTCAATTAAACTCGTCAAGCGGGGACTACACTGGGACTTGTTGATGTCATTGTTGAATCCGTCATCTAGCAATGGTGATGTCTTCAACTGAGCAAGATCAGGGGTTTCACCATCATCATATCCTTCTATTGACATAACTGTCTTGACAATCGGAGTGTCAGGAACTGTTTCTTCAAAATCATATGTATTCTCTTTATTTTCATCCAAGTCAATGAAACTATTGACGGTGAATCAACCTTCTTTATGCAATTTCAACTAGGCGATCCATGTTCTCCCACCATAATATCTGGTGCAGTAAGATCACAAAAATCTTCAGTTTGAATCACTGAATGAGAGGAATCCAGCTTCATGCAATTTACAGGGACTGCATTAAAAAATTCCATAATTTGAGAGGTTAAATATAATGAGTAGATTATCACTATGGCATTACTGCATTTTATGGTAAAGTTATCTAGTTTACTGTTTATTTATTCATCCATGGTAAACTGAAATATGGGGAAAAGAAAAAATGGCATAGTTGGAAGAATGAGGAAGTTAACATGTTTATATGATTTAGTTGAAGCATCCCTGGATAAGAAATTGGATGTTTTCGTGAAATAAATCACAACCCAATGAATGGTGCAAGAAATATATCCATGCTTCAAATTAAAAGGATCAATCCCCCATTCCCAAAAGAAAGTGAAATGGTAATATGTTTAAATAACTTTGTTGCAAAAAATATATTTAATTATGAGTAAATCGATGTTGATGCCTCTTTCTGCAACTGAAAAAATTTCTCAGCAAGGGAACTTCTCTTTTCACCCCCTAAAAAATTTAAGCAAGTTGGAAGATCAAAAGAAAATTTTTGAAGGGGGAAAACAAAATGGATAATCACAATTCTTATTGCAAATTTAATTTGAAACAGTAATTAAGATAATAATCATTCTTTTATTGGGGGACTTCAAAGATTATACCAAATGGAATACATACCACTTGCAGCATGCTTCATATGCTGAATTTTATGGGTGCAATCATACCACTTGTTTTTTTCAATTACCATTTTTTTCGATTATGAAATGTCTTAGCTATGTGACTATGTGCCACATAAGCTTGGCAATTACCTCTAGTTAGCTTATCATTATATTCCTTGCGAACTATCCGGATTATACCACAAGAAATACAATTCAAAATTAAAAATAATAACCGTTAAAAGAAAAAAATGGAGAGAGCAACAAGAAATACAAATCAAAATTCAAAATAATAACTGCTACAAAAAAAATGGAGAGTAAGAAGAAATACAATTTAAAATTTGAAATTCAAAATTTTATGTGATTTTTTTTTTAATTTCCATAACTACCTTCATATGACAATAATAAATGTGTGAGGAGGAGAAAGGAAACAAAATAGATTAATAACCTACACATAATAAAATAGATACCGAATTCGCTTTTTTAAAACAAGTTTGATACCAAATTCGCTTTTGTAAAACCAGTTTGATACCAAATTGGTTCCAAAAATATACTCTCATCCTCATGTATTCCATCGTTCGCCGATGGTCCAGTTTAGCTAGCAATGTCTTGGAATACTTCGATTTTGACCATCCAATTTTTATTAGACTTGTAGAAAGAAGATGATTTAAGGTGTATGATGATTCACTCAGGGAAGCCTATGTTGCCTTCGCAATTTCATTTTTAGAGGTGGGTAACAATGACATGTTGAGCATTATTATGCGTGCCAACAAACTGTGGTGTTCTTCATTGGTTGATCATTGATCAAGAATTCACTTTGTTTTATGCTTTAACCACACTGCGAGATTAAGTTCTCCTTGAATACTCATTGCTACCGCCAAGTTCTTTATTTCAAACCGTGATATTGCAGCAGTTGATTTATATTTCTGGTGTGGGTATACGCAATAAACAGATTGCAGAGTTAGTTTTTCAGTGTCTAGCTTTGGCTTGTACCAACCCATATAATGGATTAATGTCGGACTTGAAGCGGGTCTAAAAGGAAATAAGCAAAGAATTTTCAACGTTATGATATCTATTAATCGTATTGAAGTTAAATATCACAAAGATCTACTAGTGGCCATTGTCAATGTCAGGCCTTATTTTGGATTTTTATATTTGAAAGAGCTTCCTTTCAACTTTAAAAAGTTCAACTCTTGTTCATGGTGAGAATTTTGTTTTTTACAATATACTCCCTCCGGTCCTTAATATAGGACCTAGATAACTTTTTTTGGAGAGGTTAAGGTTGCAAAATAGTCTATTAAATCATGACATATTTGATATATTTTTAGATTATCCATTAGTTTATAAGTAAAATAAACTAGTTTAAGGGAAAAAATTAGTTAAATCAATTTATAATTAACTTATTTTGCTATTTTTTAGGATTTTTCAAAAAAGTCAATTAGGTCTTATATTTAGGACCGGAGGGAGTATTTTTTTTCTATATTATATTCATTTGTTGTGGATGTTATCTCATTCTTTTGTTCATATGATTTACTTGCAAGCTCGCAGAATTATGTTTAGCAATCAGAACAGAACAATTTTACTCACACCGCTAGCAGCCTCAATATCCGATGTGGCTGGAGCCCCATGTAAATTTGCATATGCAAAGGCTTTATTTATTGAATGGTTTGAGCAAACAGAGCGTGACTTTAACATTGAAATTGAAGGTGAAGGTGAAATCAATGTGGGAAATGTTGGATGATATGCATTATATACATTTCGACATGCTTATTGAGGTCAAGGGAGAACAAAAATGGTCTAATTTACAAGCAAAAACTGGAAAGTGGTCTAATTTACACTTCATTTGATCCATTATAAGATCTATTGGTAAAAAAGGATTGTCAATGATCATTTTCATAATCAAATGTCTAAGATGAGATGGGATGATATACACTCTCTAACTTGAAAGAGAATATTAAATAATATAAATATTATTAGTGGTTTCTGAATTATAATATTATGTTCTAGTTTGTTCAAAAAAAATATTAAGTTCTAGAATGTGAATAGCTAGTTGATAGCAGTTAGTAAGTAGAATTTATTGTTCATTCATGAGACTTCTTGTATGAATAACCCTCATACTCATACTTGTGAATAAGATCATAAAAACCATTATCAAGCTTAATATTTTGACACGCTTCGTGTGCAACAGAATTCTTTATAATTCAACATTACCTTCTGCTGTAAGCTATTGTTCAAACTTCTCATATACATTTGATTTTCATAATCAATAAACATCTATAACATGATTCTGCAGTTTCCAACTAAATAAATTAATATTAATCGTTGTGAATAAATTATTTTTTGCATGCATATATGCATGAATTTACTATACAACTACCTTACCACAATTGTTATCATATGCATTCCCATGAGTTTTCATATCCCCAGGTCAAATGATGGGTTTAAAAGGTGAGGGTTGCGCATGTGAGATTTAGGTATTGAATGTGTATCTGGTTTCTGAGCAGACAAAACTGATTTTTGTTTAAGAAGGGAAGCTGCTTGAGCCTCCAACTCATCAAGATCAACATCATCAAAAATGTTATCATCACAGAGTATATCCTTAGTTGCATAAGCATCCACAGGTTCGTCGTTTGATTGGAGTGCGAATTCCTGCTCAAGATTAGCACTAGGAATTCCCGAACGATGAAATGACAATTTTCTTTTCTGACTTCTCATTTGTGTCATAGTTTCAACGGGTAAACTACCTGAAGGTATATCTTCTGAGGTGATTTGGTTGACTTCAACTGATTGCAAACTCTTTGAAGCTGACTGATTTGTTGTCTCAAGTTGAGGTGTTTGAATATTTCTTGGTATGCTGCCACAAGAAACCCCATTTTCACTAATTATAGTCGTGGATGTCCCATAGTCTGGACTAAATGTAGCAGAACTGTCCGTCCCACCTCCAGGAACTGGTACTTGACTCAGCAAAGAACGTCTGCAACATATTTTTAGTTAAGCATCTTTCCAACATTAAAAGTTAATAGGAAAGTTTGGAGAGATAAGAGCTCTAATTAATGCAGGAATAAGAAAACAAAAATACAGAATACAATAAAGCATTTTCTCTTTTCCTCCACTTCTTATCTCAACTCAAACACTAAAAACCATGTTAAATTCAAGAAAACGGATGCGATGACTAAGACTTGCACATGCAAATACAATTGTCGTTGTGTAGTGTCATCTCTATACTCCTGTTTCCATCATCATGAGCAAATGCAATACTACTTCAGCAATAAGAAATTAACTGCTTTCATCTTATATAAGATTGCCCCTGTTTATGCATGTTTATTTCTTTATTTTAGTTTAGTGTGACAGCTTTTCACTAGGAAGCAAAAAACAAAAGATAATTTAAAGGGAAATAAAAGGGAAGAGTGAGAACCTGTATATTGACATCATGTCTAGTCCGCTAACTCTTGACTGAGTGGTTCCTGTAGGGTTCAATCTATCATCTATGAAGCCATCCAATGAACTGTCATCCTCACCATCTTCATCATCAGAAGCATCAGCTTCTAAAGTTACCCTGAGGAAATTGAGCAGCTCATAATATATAAATATCCACAAAAACTAGGACATCACATGCAGATTACTTTCATCTTGTTATCCAGAAATGATAAAGAGACTGATGGCACGAGAATACAACAGTTAACGAGTCTAAGCATGAACTTACTCAGCCTCGTCGTCAATGAAGACTCTTGCATTGTGCATTGATTTTTTTCTACCTAAAATGTAAAAAAAAAAGAAACAAAAACAGATTAAGTTCATCGTAATACTATACATATAGTTCAATCATGCAATTTGTTGCTATCATTTAAACTATTTTAATCAATGTGAAGTTAACAAATATAGAAAATTTCAATTCATTTTGTAGGTAAAATTCAAAACGTTAATATAGAAAAATGGACGCCAAAACATGAACAAAAAGTACCATGGCCATGTTTAATTTGTGGAGAAACAGGGACCGATGAGATTTTGCCGAGATTTTCTGTTGCAACATGATCCTTTATGATTTTCTCTTTCCTATGACACCTTTCTCCATCAGCTTTACGCAACCTTTTAAATTTACGTGCTGGCTTGACACTTTCGGTAACATCTCCACAACATGAAGGTGTTCCTTCACTAACGCTGTGGCTTGTAATCTCCACCAAAGGATGTTTGCCTTCCTCCA
Organism: Mimosa pudica; assembly: GCA_029929735.1. Taxonomy (NCBI): domain Eukaryota; kingdom Viridiplantae; phylum Streptophyta; class Magnoliopsida; order Fabales; family Fabaceae; genus Mimosa; species Mimosa pudica. Next base: position 3,717,068 of record JAKELP010000017.1, on the reverse strand, counting down.
CTGTTGGAGAGCTAAAGATATGACCTCTTCTAATTGCACAACTCTTCCGCTCAAATATAAGGGTCTGAGTTTCATTGTTAGAAGGATCAATAGGGACATTATTTACATCTGCTACATCCTCAATAATGACCTTTCCATTTTCTCCTAAACTTGAGGTAACTTGTCCCATCTGGAGATGAACAAATGGATCACAGTTCCTACTGACAAACTCACTTCTGGAAGAACCTGCATATTTTATCATCTCAACAAAATACTTATTATGACATGATTAACAGACTTCTTGTTTCACAACATTACTGAAACTGAAAGGTCCATCATTACCTGGAAGGAAATCTCCACTCTCATCAATGGGAGACTCTGGAACAAAGCCACTTTCAATTAAACTTGTCAAACGGGGACTACACTGGGATTTGTTGATGTCATTGTTGAATCCTTCATCTAACAACGGTGATGTCTTCAACTGAGCAAGATCAGGCGTTTCACCATCATCATATCCTTCTTTTGACATAACAGTCTTGACAATCGGAGTGTCGGGAGTGTCGGGAACTGTTTCTTCAAACTCATATGTATTCTCTTTATTTTCATCCAAGTCAATGAAACTAGAAGACCGTGAATCATCCTTCTTTATGCAATTTCGACTAGGTAATCTGTGTTCTCCCACCATATTATCTGGTGCAGTAAGATCAACAAAATCTTCAGTTTGAATCACTGAATGAGAGGAATCCAGCTTCATGCAATTTACAGGGACTGCATTAAAAAATTCCATAATTTGAGAGATTAAATATAATGAGTAGATAATCACTACGGCATTACTGCATTTTATGGTAAAGTTATTTAGTTTACTGCTTATTCATCCATGGTAAACTGAAATATGGGGAAAAGAAAAAATGGCATAGTTGGAGGAATGAGGAAGTTAACATGTTTATATGATTTAGTTGAAGCATCCCTGGATAAGAAATTGGATGTGTTCGTGAAATAAACCACAACCCAATGAATGGTGCAAGAAATATATCCATGCTTCAAATTAAAAGGATCAATACCCCATTCCCAAAAGAAAGTGAAATGGTAATATGTTTAAACAACTTTGTTGCAATAAAATATATTTAATCATGAGTAAACCGATGTTGATGCCTCTTTCTGCAACTATAAAATTTCTCAGCAAGGGAAGTTCTCTTTTCACCCCCTAAAAAATTAAGCAAGCTGGAAGATCAAAAGAAAATTTTTCAAGGGGGAAAACAAAATGGATAATCACAATTCTTATTGCAAATTTAATTTGAAACAGTATTGGGGGACCATTCCTATAACATTTGGTCTGAACTTAAAACAAATAGGGACGAGCTCCAACCATCTTTACAATTGTTTAATCAAAATTCTTGAGAAACTAAAATTGATATTACCTGATCTAACTTCATCAATCTTGTCTGAGTTGAAGGCATTTTTATCTTCTATACACATTCTATCCTGAATAAAAAAGAAAATAAATCATATTATAGCTATATTGAATACAAATAAATCACAAGCCAAGATGAGGATGTTGAAACTAAAAAATCGAACGTCTTATTATTTCCTACCATTGATGCTTGTCCTTGTAGACATTGCATCAAATCAATGAGCATTGTTGCTCTACATGAATGATTCACTTTATATGTTTTAGAAGGATATGTCTGGACGTAAGGAAAGGCAATAAGAGATGGCTTCCATGTATTTTCACCAGTGGTGGGAAAATACTTTGCCAGTAAATTATTCTCATCAACTGTAAGTTTGCTGATGGATGCATGTATCTGAATAGAATCATCATCTTTTACTTTCTTCTCACGGGAAACAAACTTCTCAATTGACAGCTCAACATACTGAACCTCCGGTTTAAAGATATGGGGAATCTACACATATATTAAGCAGAATTTGAGGGTTATGGATCAGAAACTAAAATTTCCATAAAGAGAAAACAATAAAACATAAAAAAGAGTAAGAGCCATAAAGGTAGTCCCCACCATCCTGGGACTAGGATGAAAAGTGAAGCTATTTATGCCCCCATTCCGCATGTGTTTACTAATAGCCTTGCCCTTGGCTTGTTTCCGCAAGTATCCCTTCAATTCAGTCCCTTCACAAGCTAAAACTAGTAATAACAGTGAAGGAATCACTTGATCAAGCATGTAAGAGCATTTTAAAAAAATAAACGTTATCAGAACCTTAAAGAAATTATTCACAAAATTTGGCAGAGGACTTTCCATAATGCTTATTTTATTCTAAGCAGCAGTGCCAAACAACAACTTTGAAAACCAAAGTTTGGAAACCAAAGGATATCAACTTGTCCGTCATGCTTTCTTCCAGTTCTCCCCATGCGCTGAATCATTCTTAGTGGAGATATATTAGCATCAAAAGCTACAACAAGATCGACTTCCATGATGTCAAGACCTTCTTCACCAATTGATGTAGCAACAATGACATTGTAGGCTCCAGAACGGAATTTCTATAGGTGAGAGGCATAAGTACATATATCATGCAAAGACTTCAAAGATTATACCAAATGGAATACATACTTGCAGCACTGCCTGTTGGACTTTTTGGGACTGCCCTTTTGTTGTTTTCCCTGAAATTCATTACACTGAATTTTAATATGTAAGGCAGTTTCATTGATATATATAGGCAAACAAAGGTTAAGGACAAAAAGACATTTCCCAAGAAAAAAGAGAACGGAAAAAAGGAAGACAATAATAATTGATTATTTCCTAATTTTATAATGTCAAAGAAGGTTCAAACATTCTAGACCGTTAATATTACAATATTTGTTAACAAAGAAGCCAGAATGCCCTTCTAGACGTGCTCTGCAGAATTAGTGCATTGAGCTTCGATCCTATCGGTAAGAAATTCATGGCTTTTCATGTACAACAAAATACATTCAAGCCTTCAAGTTTAGTTCCTCTCCTTTTCCTCTTTTTGGGATCATTACTTTATTCCCTCTTCTATATCTTGTCATTTATAACCGAGTTTCAACTAAGGAGAAACAGTAAGTATACCATAATAATATATGTCAACTTTTTAGTCATGTTGGGCTCAAAAGAAGATATATTATGACATTTCAATAGTTAAACACATTTGATTTCATATCCCAATCAAGTTCTATACATGGATAAATAGAATTATCATGATATATACCTGAACTTTGACCAATGAACTGGGTAGCTCTGATTGGTCCCCCAATACTTGCTAGTGCATCCATTATATCCCTGAAATAATCATCACACCGCCAGTGATCTTTATAATTTCAATAAACAGTTTTCACCAATCATGCAACATAAGACAATCAAATGACGTGTTTTATTTTACCTCACGCTTTCCCTATAGTTTGAGAATATAATGACCCTAGAGCTCTGAGGATCACTGGCTTCTGCAAACACATCCAATAAGTCATACATTAATAATTACCAATAACTATCAACCAATTGATTATTAACTACTAAGATCATCATAAAATAAAAAACAATATCAACAACAATATTAGCAACCACCTTAACCTTTAAAAAAGCTTTACAATCACTACTCTCTGCAACTAAATTAATTTATTCTCCTAAAGTCTAAGCTTTTCATTTGTTTAAAGTTTAGATGCTTGCTGTGAACAAACCTATTTACTTTTTAACTAGTAATGCACAAGCATTACTTTTTTTCTGTCAATAAATAATAGAACAAAACTATGAAAACCCATGACAAGTATATATTTTATATAATTTTGACACTTGAGAAGAAAAAATCTCCATACTGAAATGTTCTTGCAGTATTTCAAGCATTTTGCACAACTTGGGACTTGGTGCTCCATGAGATAAGTTTTGCTGCATTAGCATCCTTGCTTTCAGAAGAGCTTCATTTTTACTCACATATTTTGCAAAATGTCTGGAATTAAACATGCAGATTCAGAACCACTGTAGTTAAAGCATAAAAATAACATAAAACAAGAAAAAAAAATTGTGTCTACTATTTTTCTTCCAGATATTAGTTACAGAGATCATATAAAACTATGGCCTTGAAAGAAACAGAAAGACTTACCCTTGCTTCAACTTTCTTTCTAACATCTCGTTTGCAGGTCTTATTCCATGACTTGAAAGAAGCTTATGGATGTAGCAAAGGCTAATAAGAACTCCAAAATAGCCCTCAACATCTACATTGTTGACGTTGGAAAGATCTTGCGGAGGTGCTTGACGAAACTTTTCCCGTATTTCAAGTAATTCACAAGGGCTCAACTGTCAGGGCATTTAAAAAGAATAAGGAAATTTTATGACTTCACCACATCATCATGCTCTACCAAAATAAGAAATGCCCGTACTAAACAACAAAGTACAAATTAAATAGTAAATGCATTAGTCGTTTTCACTGGTCACTGCTTATGGAGCTGGATCCTATTAGAAGTGCTTAGAGACTGCTGCGTTTCAATTGCACCAATACCATCCTAGATTTCAATCACTGTTGCGTTTACAAATACCAGAACTTCTGGTTTCTTTGCCACATTCACAGAGGCTTTACACGAATTCAGCACAAAGTCTCTAGGCAAAGGTAATCTATACTAGTAATTTTTTTAAGATTCAACAAAAGCCTCTCTTTCCAATTTTAGTACTAATCACCCTTACTTGCCCTTCATCATGCCACTCTTAGTACTTCTGACATATTCCATACCAAACAGACTCAATTTTAACTAAAATCTTCAACATTTGATATATAACATACCACCGTTATCTAAAAGTGATCAAAGTGACAAGTCAAAACACAGGGGCCTAATATATGGTAAATTTCAAATAGAATAATCTCCAGTAATGCACTCACAACTCCAAAACAATTAACACCCACAACTTTTTTTTTCTCTTTTTGGGTTAAATTGGAGAGTTTTAACCCAAACATCTGTCCACACCCCACCTTATCTATCGTTCTTGCTCATTGTTACTTTTCTGTGTATCTCTCTTCATATATTCTAAATGCATTCTTTTAATGTATAGATCCATAATGCCAATATATAAGTTCATGGAACTTAAATAAGAGTAAAGCTATATCAAAACAAGTGAGAATAATTCAAGGCAAAAGCCATACAGTGCGATAGTCTCTATTCTTGAGAACTCCAATTGCTGAGAGCCGACTAACAATCGGACGTATTACTTCCAAAAGTTGCATGTTTATATCTTCAGCTTCCTGACCCATTGCAACCTGAATCAACTCTATCTTCCTTTTATGAACATATGAGATAACATCGGGATCATTTTCATTGCGATATTCAAGCTTGGAGATATGCAGATTATCAATGACTTGTTGTACTGTTTGCTGCTTCGCTGAAGTATAATGCCTAGCGTTTAGAATTATTACCAATATCATAAATGATCAGCTAAAAAAGACAGTTATTAATCTCATACCTCCAGGTGTTGCAGTTAAAGCCAATATTCGCAGTTGCACTGGCACATCCATTAACTAACAATCATAAAATCACCATAGTTAATCAGTAGTATTTTACATATACAAATGAATAAACATATACCTGTCAGAAAGTAAAGAAGTACTGCACCTTACGAACTACTTCACAATAAGAGTAATTTCCCATTGCTCTATGGGCTTCATCAATTACCAAACATACCAAGTTTTTCACCAAACATTTACCTAAAACAAATCATGTCATGAACAAAATAGATATGATATGAAATCTAAAAACATTTATTACTATCAAAACTCACTAGAAAATATCACTAAATATTATTAGCTTTTAAATTTGGCATAAACACACTAATCCAACCAACTTCATGATTATATTAGATGGTCCTCACAACATAAAAGCCAGAGCTGATGGACCGTATAGTCTACACTTGATGACCAAATAATGAAGATTGAATGATGAGAAAGTTTGTCAGTGATGATATATTAGTATCCCATCACATGACTGATACAATATCGAAACTTAATAACAAATCAAAAAGACAAAGCTTATATTGTTATTAGTTTATTTTTCTTTATGAATCGCCAAATCTATTATATCTTTCGCGACATAGATCTTTTGCAAAGTCACTTTGCTTTGCTGACACTTTAAGAATCCATGATATTAATTCATTTAAGCTAAAATGATGAGATAACATTAACTGCTACTCATACATTTAGAAATTGTTAGTATAAGAAGTAAATAGAAATGTCTTGAAAGTTGAGAACTATATTGTTTGTACTCCATAGGAAGTATTAAGGATTTAGGAAAATCTTGTATGCTAAGAAGTATTAAAGGCCAAAGGGAAATCTTATCAGCTTGGGAGGTAACCAGTCTGTAGATGGAAATGCTTTGATATGAGGAAAAATACATTGACCCTCTCTGAGCTACGTAAAGGATAACTACAAATTTTATTCATTCACCTAAAAGTCGTCCATAAACTAAGAGGTTTAATAGTATTTAATCTTTCGCAAGCAAATTCATGCTTTGAAATTGGGAAAAAATAATATCAACATAGGACCACGTGACCTTTAAGTAAGATTGAGTAAACGTATCTAGGTGGTGCTTTATTACATTAAAGTTGGCTACATTTGCTTAAGTTATGACTAAAAATCATGCATATGCAGTTCATGTTATTGTTATTTTATTACATTTTTAAAGTTGATGTGCTCAGAATTTTGAGGAAGTAAAAAGTTATTCCTTGCATAATTTGAAGAGGGGGGCTGATCTGTGGGATGGAATATCTTCCACTTATCATTCCCAATAGTGCATCTTCAACATTATGATCAGTAGATCAGAATACTATCAACATTCGTTCAGTAAACCATGCATCTTGCTGTTAAAAAGAAAGTTGAAGTTAGTCACACTTCTTATCTGCCACTATGGTCTTATAGAATAGAGTTGCCATTTACAAATCTAGAAGTGGTTCTTCATTTGTAAGTTCAAAGTTTTCATTGTAAAACATAGGCTACCAGCTGATCAATAGACTAAACAATAAAATAGTACCAGTATGCAGAAAAATATAAGGAATTAATTTAAATATTCACCAGAATGAATATCTTTTTCCAACACTTGAGGAGTGACAAAGAAAACCCGTTTGGTTTTCCAAAAGCATGCTCTTTTAGCAGGACTTAGTTGACCTGTCATATCAATTGTCCACTCCTGCAATTGTTTTGAAACAGCTATATTTTAATTTCAAATTATATTTAAACAAATAAAACAGAAAATTACCCAAACAAAAACAGAAAATTCAGCAAATCCATAGGACAACTAGAAACAATACTTACTTGAGGTATTCCGACGACATTATGGCATGCTTCTATCTGTTGCATCACGAGTGGCCGAGACGGAGCAGTAAAGACAATTTTTCCTGATGAGAAAGAACCAGCAGGAAAGGACATAAGTGCTCCATATTAAAGCTTCCTGTTGAGCTAAAACATTAAGCTGTGTACATAATTAACAAATAAGCGTTCAACTTGAAAAATCACTGACCAAAGAAGTAGTAGCATATGGACATCATTTTGCATATACATAGCTATACTTCCTTTTAGCTAGCGTTCGTTAACATCAAGTACTATTACGACCAACAATGAAACACATACATCAAAAGAAGTGAAATTCAACTTTGCCGTGTGTTATTGGGATGTAAAATTCTAACAAAACAAAACAATCAAACTAGCACTGTCATAGACAATGACCACAACAAAATGGTCTCAAAGACTAACCAAACGATAAAAACATCCAAGGATATCATAGGGCCAATAGATGTGACTGAGCATGGTCATATAAACAAAAATTAGTTTAAGAGCGAACCAGAACCATTTGACACCAGTGACCTAGCTAGAAAAGTCAATGAAACAACCAAGAGTCTTTTTTAATATATCAAAAGTGCTACTGAGATTCACATTACCTCCAGGAAACCATCGGAAGTAGTTGTACATGACCACTGCAGCAATCAGAGTTTTCCCAAGTCCTGTTGGCAACGCCACCATTGTGTTTGAAAATATAGCAGACTTTGTTATAGCAAATTGGTAATCACGAAGAGGAACATTGACTGCAAAAGTTTACAAAGACAAGATCAATTGGGAGAACTAAAACCACTTTGAATATTTCATCTAAGGATGATAACAATAGCATCACTTGCACTGTCAAACCTCAAATCAGAATCCAAAGAGAAAAGAACATAAGAATAGCCAGAGACATATGCAGGTTCATTTCATGTTTGAGCTAAAAACTCTATAGCAGGTAGATCAATTGTATTGAAATTGAAATTTGGAACATATATCAAAAGTTTACTGAAGATTTGGATTGGTGAGATTTCATCCCTATTGTCCATTCGAAACTTATAGTATTGTGCCACATCCTTCAGAAAATTAAAACAATACTCCCTCCTATGCTAAATATAGGATATATTTTATAACTTCATTAAAATTAAGGATGTTAGTTTCATTAATTAGTACGGTGCATTTTTCTAAAATACCTCTATCATCTCTTACTCTATTATTGTTAGAAGAGCACCAAGAAGGATATTACAGAAGAAACTGACAAAAACTAGAATTATGTCATAAATGTTACAAACCTTATATTTATGACTGATTGATTGACCGGATGAAGTATGAAGTTATTATAAGTTTAGGGATCACCTAGTGTTGACTCTAAATTGTAGTAGTACTAGTTTACTTTCATTTCACTTTCAGATTTCAATTTGTTCCTAAACACAAGTAACTTTCTAATTTCTCTCAATTTTTTTTCTTCCAAATGAACCAAAATAATGTTTATCTATAATAAACATGCAAGAGTGGAGAGTAAAAATAAATGTATATGGCTAGGGTAGATTAAAAATATCATTTGTTAATAACTAACTTAACTATCATCCTTAATCTATCAAATTAGCGAAAATGATCTTATATTTAGGAACCGAGAGAGCATTTAGAAAAAAAAAGTGAAATTGTAAAAATGAACTCTAAAGAACCTAAAATTTAGTATCACAATGTCCATCAATTGTGCTCAGAGTAAAACACTATAAATTTGAACATTGCCACTTCGCACCAGGACAATTAATTTCAAAGCTCAAGGAAAAAGGGTAGCTAAAAAAATTAAACTGAGAGAAAAATAAAAATGAATGTAATAAACGTACCTGGGTATATCCAAGTTTTGATTGCCACGTCATCAACGGGAATACAGCTGCCATTTTCATTTTCATTTTCATTTTCATTGTCGCAAATTTTTGGGGTTTCACTGTGAGCCAAAAATTTGTGTAAAGTGATTTGACGCGAATGAGAAGAAGAAGAAGAAGGCTTTGTATTGGTGACTTGACAAGCCTCGTCGATTTCTCTTGCAGCAGCATCCCAATCAAACGCCTAAAGAAAGAAAGAAAGGAAATTAGCGAAATGGGAAAGAGAGAAAGAGAGAAAGAAAGAAAGGGTTAAGAGTGAAAGGCAGTTACTTACTTCGTCTTCCTCCTCAATTATTTCGTACGGATTAGCGGACGACATGGAGGAATGAAAAATTAAAAGCAGATTTTGATGAAGAATGAAGATGGAGACTCTTCTTCTTCTTCGGTTTGTTTGTGTTTTTTATTTTTTTGGTGCAGAGAAAAACTGAGAGAGGAGTGTAGGCGAAATTAGAGATTGAATTTGGCGCTAATATTTCAAAATAACAAAAAAGAAGCGTACATTGGAAATTTGGAAGACTTCCTCCTCCATTTCTTGTTTCATATACTCCATATATACTCCATATATTATGAGAAATGAGAACTTAGAAGAGATTAAATTAAATTTTGGAGTGTAAGTTTTATCTTAAATATTTATATTAATTATTTAAAATATGCTTTTTTTTTAGAACTTTGAAATGTTAATTTAATAAATGTTGATTAGAATAATTCGGAGTTATATTTACTCCATTTTTACCACAATTTCAAGTAACCAATAAAGAGCTTCTTCCTTGAAAATATTCAAATTGTAACAGAGTTAGTTGTCTAAACCATTATTTATGATAAAAAAATCATTATTTGAAGTTAATTTTATCCATTAAATAACATGTAACACTTCATATTTGGGAAAATTAATTCCAAGTCCCTTGTAAGGGACATAATATGGAAAAAGTCCCAAAAATTGAAAAAATTAAAGTAGAGTTCCTTGGGACCTCACTTTAATTATTTCTGAACCAGTGGACCCCATGTTTAATAATACTACCTCTGGTCCTAAATATATGACCTAAATAACTATTTTTGGAGAAGTTCAGGTTGCAAAATAGTCTATTAAATCATGACATATTTGATATATTTTTAGATTATCAATTAGTTTATAAGTAAAATAAACTAGTTTAAGGGAAAAATTAGGTAAATCAATTTATAATTAACTTATTTTGCTTTTTTTTTTTAGGATTTTCAAAAAAGTCAATTAGGTCATATGTTTAGGACCGGAGAGAGTAAAAAACTACTCACCTACCCCTCCTCCTCTCTCTCCTTCTCATCCTTCTCCTTCATCACTCCCACCCACCAGCCCTCCCTTTGGCCGCCACCGCCGCCACCTCCTTCCTTTATTTCCCCTCCTTCACCGATCACACCCCAACCCTTCCAAAATTCTTCAAACCTCAAATAAACCTCTCTGTAGTACTCTATAATGGAAGAAATTGTGTCGTTTTTAGCTTCACAACCTCCTGGCACGACGGAAGCCGCCGTGAACGGCGGAGGAGGGGCCATGGTAGTTGCAGAAGCGGCCACAACTCCGGCAAGTGGCGGCCAAGCAAGCTTTGAGAAGAAAAGAGAGAGGAAGACCCAGAAAATATGATGCTAATGGCAATCTCACTATCACCTTCGTCGGAGCTCGTATACTTAGTAACGGAGGAGAAGGTGAAGGTGGGGAGGGAGTCGATGAGGGAGGATGGTTGAAAAAGAATAAAATATTATTTTTCGTTAAATACTTGAACTAAAATATTTATTTATTTATGATTTATGATTATGATGATGAGTAATATTTACATTTGGAACACTTACCACTATAAATTAATGCCTACTTATTTTCAATGTTTTTAATCCATGACAAGGATTGATGATATCTTGTTGTCCCTTATCTCAAATCAGAATTAACAATCGTAATCGCAATTAATTATCCTTAATCCATCTTAGAAGCAATCACATTCACAATTGATCTAGCCTCATGAAGTTTTCCGCTATTAGTGATCTCACAATTATTTTTTCTTTTTGTTTTTTGTTTAATTTTACATGTGTCAACATGTGAGCCATCAGGTGAAAGTAAAGGTGAAGATAAAGAGAGACTTAGAAAATAGAGGATTAGAGTTGGTAATACCAAGTGATGGAGGCAAAAAAAATGTACAAATTCAGATAACAACCAAATAAATAAAGGAAAAAACTTACCTCAAGTACTTGACCTCAATTACATCCATTACCCAATAAAAATTTTACACATGTCCAACTAACCCCATACACAACTAACACATGGAGGAGAGAGAAAAGGAGAAGAAAGTGGTCTGGGTTAGTTGGACATGTGTCAAATTCTTATTGGCTTACTGGATGTAATTTAGGTCAAGTACTTGAGTTGAGTTTTTTCCATAAATAAAAGCTTCATTATCCTTTTCCATTTAAACTAGCTTCATTATCACACTTGAATTAGCTAATATATTTGCAAGTTCAATTTAAACTTTGAAACGCTTAGAAGGGTGAATTTATTGCTCAAAAATTCAAGGAGGTTTTGTTTAATTTATTAAAAGATATTTTTAAGTTAAACAATTAATTTTTTGAAACATAATTTTTATGAAAATGTTAAAATATAATTTTAACAACAAATTGTCGTGTTAAGATCCTAAAACACAATTGAATTTTGAAGGGTGTAAAATTGCACACAAATTTTATAAACTAGGGCACTATAACAATGACATTAACAAAGTTAAAGTTCTATTACTTTTTCATTAGTGTGCTTCACATTAATTAATTTTAAATGGTTACTTAGTTTATGTGCAAATTTACTAATGAACATTTTGCAAAAGAACATCCAACTCAAATATAATTTGAAGTTGCAAATTTACCATTCAAATTAAAGAATCTAAAAAACACCAACGGTGTAAATGTTTTACAGTAAAACATCCCAATATTGTTTCTAGTGTTGGATAAGGCTAGTCTCTTTTTCTTTTTTAGTCTGCTCGCTTCCTTTACTTAAAATAATTTCATTTATTATTATTATTTTATAAAAAATTATTGTTGTTGTAACTTCTTTTTCTATTTTTGCCTTTATTACAAGAAATTTCGTTCCATGCATGCATTGATGTTACCACCAACTTTATATTCTTATTATTACCATTCCTTCATTGTTGCTCTTTTTTCTGTATTATTGTGTTACCACCAATTTCCCAATTTCCATGTTTTCATAAATTTTGATACTATCATTTTAGGGGACAACTTAAGATATCTATACTTTGATAGTCACACATGTATTACTCCTTAGTAATAGTATGGTTTGGGTCACCTCTTCTTCTAAAAACCTAATATTCATCTCTAAATCAGAAATGTGAATAGTTCATATCTAATACTGCCTCCGGTCCTAAATGTAAGACCTAATTGACTTTTTCTGAAAAATCCTTAAAAAACAAAATAAGTTCATTATAAATTGATTTACCTACTTTTTCCCTTAAACTAGTTTATTTTACCTATAAACTAATGGATAATCTAAAATATCAAATATATCATCATTTAATAACCAATTTCGCAACCTTAATCTCTCCATAAAAAGTCAATTAGGTCCTATATTTAGGACCGGAGGTAGTAATTTATAAAATTATTATTAACAATATAATTGAATATATTTGAACTTTAAAAATCTGATGAACATGATTCATAATTGCCATAAATGAAAATAAATATATAAATTTTGATCTATAAAGTAATACTATAACACTTTTATAGAATATTAAATCTCAAATCATTTTTTATCTAACAGAACATACAAATAAGTTTATGAGGAGAAAACATGAAAGAGGAAAAGAGTATCATCCTCCCAAAAATACACAATTACTTTCTTGAGAATATCACAAGCTCCTTTTTCTACTGAACATTATTAAATCATAAATTAAGGAAGATAAATAGGGTGTGTTTTTAGTAAACATATTAGGGTAAAGTATCACATCTCCCCCAGAAGTTTTTTTTCTTGAGAAGCATCCCCACCCCGGAAGTTTTTGTTGGGAGCAATTAACACCGAAAGTTTTTTTCTAGGAGCAATCTCACCCAAATTTGACATGTGGTGTGAATGACATGTGCCATGTGTTATTTCAGCTGAGCTGGCTTATTCTTATTGACCACCTAGGCTTCCACATCATCAAGCTCTCCAAATGAGGCATTCTAGAAATCTTTGAAGCTTGCGCTGGTCAAATATCTCTATTTCAATTGAGAAAATTGAGCTAACAGGTCGATGATCAGATGTTCTGTTTCTGCACGATCATATGAAAGTTGCTTTATTCCTATTCCCATCCACAATATTCTGTCACACCTGCATAGTATGTTTAAAAGAATTATTGTATTTACTTTTTACACATTGCTTTGCCAATAGTATATTCACAAGATTGCAATTCACTATCTGCACTTACCATGTAGGAGATCTCCTTTTTACCTCTTCTTTTAGGTTCTCACTTATATATCTGTCAGAATTAATCTCATACTTGTAAGTTAGAGGAAATTTTATAAACCCCTCTTTCCATCCATCAAATACATGTCCAAAACGCAGTTCTTTGCTTAGCTGTACATAAGGTTAAGGAATTAGAACTATGTCCTGCTTAGCTTGCTCATAAATGTGTAAGGTTCTAAAACCACTTCCACATTTTTAGGATGTTCAGATTTATTAAGCAATGAAATTTCAAGGCACACTATGATTAAATGATAAGGATCAAAATAAGGAAAAGTCAGCTTGATCAGGCCAGCAATTGAGTATTTAAAAATCTGGATTTGGTGACTCTCACCTAATCATTGTTCAGTAATTCATCCCATTTCTTCTAAGCCACCAGTTTTCTTATGTTGTTTGCCACTATCTCAGATCGTTAGTTGAGGATAATAGGGGAATAATAAAAACTAACACAGCTCACTAAATACTTTACTAATACCAATACAACCGAAGAAGCTAAAACAGAAATTAATTAAAAATATAATACATAAATGTCCCGTACGCAGATATTCGGCTTTAACAGCAACCATGGAACATTGTACAGTAGTATTGAAAATATAAATTTGATTAACTTATATTAAGGAACATCTAATCCATCACAATCAATGAATAGCAGCCTGAACCAATGTTATTCAAGAAGAATAGTGCCATAAGCCTTCACCTGAACAACAAATGACAACCACTATGAACCAACATTATAAAACACCCAAAACATAAAGCATCCAGAGAATGACCATGTCTTCATTACTTGAGTGTCCTGATAAAATAATTCAGACACAAACAAAATCTCTTTTAAAAATCCTTAAGCTACAATTGTGATCCTATTGGACAAGTCTTTTAGAAATCCTACCTCCATCCGATCCCTAAACTCAAAAAGGTTAATTGGAGAAAATAAGCTCAAAAGTAGGATGAGCGGGCTAACTATAAAACAATGGAAGAAATTTTACACTTTGACAGTTAAGGTAAAGAAGGGAAATGAACATAGTAAAAACAAATCGCCATATTCGTTTTCCTTGATATTTCATCGCTTCAATTCATTAATAAAAAAAACAACTCTATCAATCTTTTGAGAAATAACGACACTTACACCAAGAACCCAAAGCAAAACTTCAAAGGAGATATGCAAGGACATTCAGCCCCCTAATGGATATAATTCTAACTATAATGAAGCAAGATTCAATTATAAAAAACATATCTAGATGTCCAACATATAATCCCATATTTTGAGTAATCAGGATGCCCAATAGCACAACCAATATGAGACAAGTAGCTTGTGGTTTAACTTGATTGTCCATAGAATTAGCACACAAAAAAAAAACTTCACCAGCATCTAAAATTCAAGTGCAAATTCCAAAAAAAATATATATTAAGATGAGCAGGCTACAATAGTAATTATTAAACGACAAACAAATAACCTAGGTGAGATTTGTAAGATAAAGATACAGTTGAACTTGTATGTTTTTTCTCAACGGTTTTCTGATAAAGTAAGATCAACATACTTCTCTCCAAAAAATGATTATTGTCCAACCCTATATTGGAAAAGATAGGATACACATCCCATGCGAAGAAATAGTGGGTGAACAAAAAAAAAGAATCCTACAAAATTTCAGCAAATGAGAGATTAACAAATTGACATTAACATTTACCTAGGCAAAAAAGAATCTGTTGAAAAAACACGAAGCTCCACAAACTGAAATTTCAGTTTCCTTTTGCAAGGGATAAGGCAAAGGAAGCAAGAAAAAAAGATTAATTCAATGGCGGTCTTGTTTTGTATTATAAAAAAGCCTAAAAATAATCAGCAAAAGAGAGATTAGGAAATTAGCAAGGAAGATTAAAATTAGCGTAAAGATGAGCCAATCATCGGCGCTCCACTCCCATCATATTCGACATGATCAGAAGGAAACAAACAATGAGAATGAGGAGGGTGAAAGAGAAACCTAAAACATTTAGGCAAAGAACAAAACAAAATGGAGAAGGAAAGTGAATCAAGGACTTGCAAACCTTACAACTTACAATCTCCTCCATCAAAGTCAGCAAGGACATAAGTTCACATGAATTTCTGAATTTCAGCTTCGTTTGTGACCGCACATGAGGAAATGGAAATGGAGATTGGTGAAGGGAGTCGTTTGGGATGAAGGATCCAGAGCAAGAGATGAGGCTGTCTGTGAGAGTATGAGAAGTGAGAGAGAGAGATAAGGTTTGAATAAAAAAAGAGAGAGAGATAAGTGTGGAAGCTAGGAGGTCAGGTTAGGGAGAGGGAGGTCAGGTTAGGGAGAGAGAGAAAGCTAGAACTGAGTCATGAGTCAGGTAAGTTATGTATAGTATACATTTATACTAAATTCGCTTTTCTAAATCCAGTTTGATATCAAATTCGCTTTTTTAAATCCAGTTTGATACCGAATTCGCTTTTTAAAACCAGTTTGATACTAAGTTCACTTTTTAAAACCAATTTGATAACACTTCTAGTCCATATAGTTCAGAAGAAAATGAGATAAGAAGAGTGTGAAGGTGTAGAATAATGTCTGGGAAGAGATTGAGATGAGAATAAATTGAATGAGAGATGGTGATTTTAAAGAAAATGACGGTAAGTTGCTTTCAATTTTACCATTTTCAGCCACCTTCTTCTTCGTTCTCTTCTACTTCACGTTCTTTTTTTTTTGTAATTATTAGTTTTCAAAACTTGTGTTAGCATGTTCTGATGTAGATTTAAACATGAATTTAAAGTTGATGTTGAATATGCGTATATATTAGTTAAATGAGATTGCTAAGAGGACAATTTTCCAGAAGTCTCGTAAAACCGCGTGAAGCATACCTAATATTCATATGCATGCAAAAGTTAGCGGCAGGATCAAATCTTGAACTGAACTTTGTAAATGTCACATGTTTTCCCCAATCCTTTTATCACTCTTATTTAAAAAAATTAATCTATCAATAGTACACTGTTTTTTTGGGATACAAACGCAAGCACAAATCATAATATGAGAATAGCAGTTGTAAAATGCTACAAGACAAGTTTAAATAACTATGCAAAATTTTTAGTAAGACACATCAAATACATGAAGAGCGCACTAAGATGCATCAAATTTTTAAAAAAATGAATATAAATGATAAAATTTTAAAATACTTCACAACTAAATTTGACTTTTTTAAAATATTTAACACTTTTTATGAGGGTTATCAACTTAACATAAATACTTATCAAATCTATATTTAATTTAATACATATGTCATTTGTATCATGTATGACTATACTTGATATTTATTATGAAAAAGGCTAAAGTATAATTTTGGTCCCTTATGTTTGTATCAAGTTTCAATTTAGTCCTTTATGTTTGGAAAGTTCACTTTTAGTCCTTTTTTTGTTAACACCGTTAGTTTAACTTAACGGAAAATGCTAACTTAACAATTTTAAATGGTTATTAAATACTAAAAAATGTTCAGATTAAAATATTTGAGTGTAAATATTCTTATATTTTCAAAATTTATCATTTTTGGTCAAATTTCATTATAAAATAATCATTTAAAATTGTTAAGTTATCATTTTCCGTTAAGTTAAACTAACGGTGTTAACAAAAAATGACTAAAAGTGTACTTTCCAAACATAAAGGACGAAATTGAAACATGATGCAAACATAAGGGACTAAAAGTATACTTTAGCCTTATGAAAAATATGGTCCTAGTAAAATTTTTCCTTATTATATTGTATAAAATGTATTGAAGAAGCAATATTGAACTAATTTATTTGTTTCCTATAAATACATGAGTTAGAATTACATGAAATTTCAAAATACCTCTCACATAAGTTTTAAAAAGGCTAAAGTATGTTTTTGGTCCCTTAACTTTGGACAAAGTCATGTTTTAGTCCCTTAACTTTGAAAAGTGTGTTTTTGGTCCCTTAACTTTGGAGAAAGTGTGTTTTTGGTCCTTAACTTTGAAAAGTGTGTTTTTATCCCTTAACTTTGGACAAAGTGATGTTTTTAATCCTTTCAAAAAAGACTAAAGTATGTTTTTGGTCCATTCCCTTTTCAAAATTAAGGGTTAAAACATGACTTTTTGCAAAGTTAAGGGACCAAAAACATACTTTGACCCAATTTGAAAGGACTAAAAACACACTTTTCAAAGTTAAAGGACTAAAAAATGACTTTGTCTAAAAGTTAAGGGACTAAAAACACACTTTTCAAAGTTAAGGGACTAAAACATGACTTTCTTCAAAGTTAAGGGACCAAAAACATACTTTAGCCTTTTAAAAATATCACCTTCTTCAAACCACTATTTTTTTTGTGATAAAGGGAGTATAGGGGTAATTTGGTGAAAACCAAATTAGAAAGTTATCTTATACTTCCTCTGTTCCTAAATATAAGATCACTTTAGGGAGGAGAGCTTGTTCGTAAATATAAGATTACTATCTAATTTTACTCAAGTTTTCCCCTAATTACCCCTATTCTCCCTTCACCCAAAAAATAGTGGTTTGAAGAAGGTGTAACATCCTGAATATTTTTTTTTATTTTTTTTTTTTATTATAAAACAAATTAATAAATACAGGAAATTTAGCCATTAATTTAGAAACTTTAATTAATTTACTGTTAGTTAATTTGTTAATATTTTACTTCCATTTTAAGTTAATGAGAGTAATTAACTATTTGATTTTAATTTGACAATAGTCATGAAGGTTTTAATAATATGACCTTATTTTGGAAATTTTTATTTATAATGTTGTAACATCTTAGAATTTGAATTGAATTTTATCAAAAAAAAAAAAAAGAATTTGAATTGAAAGAAATAATGATAAAAATAAATTTAAAGAAACAGTTTGAAATCAATTGGATATAAATGATGGAAAATAGTTATACTTGCCAGAGAAAAAAAAATTGTTATACTTAACTGATTTAAATTTATTTTATTAAAAATGGGTTTAACTCTAAGTTGGAGATGGGCCAAGCCCACAATAGAAAGGAACCCTAAATACTCAATGTCATTACACTCCACTCTCTCTCACCTTTATTCAGCCGCATACACACTCACAAACTCTTCTGCTTCATCATCGCAAAACTCCTCTCATCCTCAAGACATCAACTAAAACACACCTTCACCAAAAATCTCTTCCTTTTCTTCCTTCCTCCCTCTCTATCAAACCCGAGATCTCTCTCATCCCCAAGCATTTCGTTTCTACCTTCGCTGGTCTCCTCACTCCCATCTTCTTCCTTTGAGCCATTCGCTGTTGACGACCTCCCCCTGAAAGAAACAGAGAAAGAAGATGAATCTGAACAAGAGAGGAAATGAAGAAAATGATCCCGTAGTATTTTCTAGGATCTGCACTTTATTTATATACTGATAGTTAGTTACAAACCTAACTGAATTCTGTTTTACTAACTAACACGTGCCTATATATAAAGTCACGTGCACAATACTTAATGTATGTATCCTAACATTCTCCCTCAATTTGAGGTAGGCCTTTAACATTGTAAACATATACAGAATGTACATAGCATCATATAAAAAACACATATAAAATATCATCCTAACATTCCCCCTCAACTCAAGGTACATATTCAACCCCTAAACGTTTTCGAAACCAATCAAAATTTCTGCTAGAGATAGGTTTTGTAAAACCATCTGCAACTTGTTTGCTGGAAGGTATATGAAAAATTTGAATCTCCTGTCGAATAGCCCTTTCTCTAACAAAGTGAAGATCTAACTCAAGATGTTTTGTTCTAGCATGGAGAATAGGGTTGGCAGTCATCAATACTGCACTCTGATTATCACAAAATAAACGAGGAACCTGAGGTAGCTGCACCTTTAACTCACTTAAAAGTGACTTTATCCAGAGTACTTCAGCAACTGTTGACGCCATGCTTCTATACTCAGCTTCAGTGCTTGAAATGGACACAGTTGTTTGCTTCTTTGAAGACCAAGAAATGAGATTGGAACCAAAGTAAACACAATATCCTGTTATACTTTTCCTATCATCTCTGTCAGTAGCCCAATCAGCATCACAAAAGGCTATAATAGAACGATTAATTGTTGGTACAATTTTGAGACCATGATTCTGAAAAGCAGCTAAGTATCTAAGAATTTTCTTGACAGCTTTCCAATGCTCCTGAAATGGTTTCTGCATATATTGGCACACCTTGTTGACTGAAAAACTGATCTCCGGATGAGTAATAGTGGCATATTGCAATGAACCAACAACTGAACGATAAAGTGCAACATCTTCAAAAATTTTAGTGCCTTCCTTTGTTAAGACCAGACCAGAAGTCATAGGAATTTTCTCACCACGAGCTTTCTTAAAACCAGCCTTCATTAAGATGTTTTGAATGTACTTGGACTGAGTCAGAAAAAGAGAGCCATCTTTGAGTGTCTTAACCTCAATGCCAAGAAAGTAGTTCAATCTCCCTAGATCTTTAAGAGAAAATTTGGCATTTAGATCACTAATCAATTGGGAAACTGCACCTTGAGAATTACCAGTGATAATAATGTCATCAACATACACCAATACATAAGTAATCTCACCATTTTTAGCTCGAACAAAAAGAGATTTATCACATCGACTACTCTGGAAGCCAAAACGTTGGAGGACAATGCCTAATCGTTCAAACCAAGCTCGGGGAGCTTGTTTCAAACCGTAAAGAGCTTTATTAAGTCTGCAAACTAAATATTTATCTTCACTCTCATAACCTGGAGGCTGGGACATATATACTTCTTCCTTTAAAATGCCATTTAGAAAAGCGTTATTCACATCAATTTGTTGAATAGGCCATTTTTGAGCTGTAGCAATAGACAATACAAGACGAATGGTAACAGGTTTAATAACAGGGCTAAAGGTCTCTTTAAAATCAAAACCCTCTTGTTGATGAAAACCTTTTGCAACTAAGCGAGCTTTATACTTAATAGAACCATTAGGATGAGTTTTCTTTTTGAAAACCCATTTGCAACCAATAGCTTTCCGATTTGGTGGTAGAGTAACTAGATGCCAAGTTTTATTCTTTTGAAGTGCTTCATATTCCTCATCCATAGCTTTCTTCCAATGTGGCAATTTAAGAGCAGCACCAACAGTAGTAGGTTCAACATCAGAAGAATCAAGTATAAAAACTTTAGGTTTTTGAACTCCATTCATAGAGCGTGTGACTGCCCTATTTGAAAATAAACAAGGAGAAGCTGATGGAGTTATAGTTGTCCTGTGAGATCTCGCAGACATGGCTGTATGAGAATCTGAAGTTGCAGTAGCTGATGACAAACTACTCTGCAAGGATGTTAAAATTGGAGGAGTAGCAGAAGGTAGAGAGCTAGTGTCTAAAGTCTTTGAGACTTTCTTTGAAGAGATGAGCCGAGTATAAGGAAATTCTGATTCATTAAAAATCACATCACGAGAAGTATATATTCGACCAGTAGGACTCCAACACCTGTATCCCTTATGATGAGAGCTATATCCAATAAAAACACATTCAATAGATCGTAATTGCATCTTATGTTTATTATAAGGCCTTGTATAAGGAAAACATAAACAGCCGAATGTCTTTAAATGAAGATAAGAAGGAGCATGGCCAAAAATTTTCTTGAAAGGAGTATCACCATTTAGTGCTTTAGAAGGTAATCTATTCTGTATATAGACTGCTGTATGAAATGCATCAGGCCAAAGAGTAAAGGGTAATGAAGCATTAGTTAGTAGGGTGAGTCCTGCTTCAGTGATAGTTCTATGTTTTCTCTCTGCAACACCATTCTGCTCATGAGTATATGGACAGCTTAAACGATGGATAATACCATGATCTTGAAGAAATTTTCCTATCTTAAGAAATTCTGCACCATTATCAGATTGGACAGCAAGTATTTTTGTGCAAAACTGAAGTTCAACCTGTTAGAATCTTAAGTTTTGATGAAGACTACAATATAAAAGATTAGACCAAGTACTTAGAGAGCAATAGGTTAACAAAGGTTCCCAAGTAAGAGTGCAACCGGATGTGGATTTACTTCCGGATAGACTAGGACTTGCGCACGCGGATGAATGTTTCATCCCCCAGCAGCAGCGAGTAACTCACTAGGGAATTAACTTAGTCCATGAGCATTAGGTACACAAAACCTTAAGACTAAGCTATGAATCAGCCTCGTCAAGTAAAATTGCTTCCTGATTGATTCAGACTGGCACAGACTGATAGAGGTGATATAACCCTAAGCGTCAGTGAATCAGCCACGTCAAGTAAAAGTGCTTCCGATAGCTTAGTGACTAGCGCTGACTGTTGGAATGAAATACACTGAGCGAGAGTAAGTGATAGTAAGCTAAATCCTTCATCAAGTGGAATCACTTCCGGATGTAGAAGTGCTTCCGGATACGTCATAGACTAAGAGAACACCCACTGCATGTGACTATGTGATTATATTGCTAAACTAACGTTCAAGTGCAGCACACTAAGTAAGGTTGCTTCCGGATGAGAAGTTGCTTCCGCAAGCAATCAGAATGTCAGAACGTTCAGAGATGCAGTGTCAGAATGCTTTTGTCAGAGCAGAGGTGTCAGGACTACTTTTCAGAGATAAAGCAAGTCAACCCTGCTAAGCATTAATGAAGATGTGCCTCTCAACGGTAACATGGAATTAACGGCTATATTCAAACGGACATATTCAACCTGCCGCCCAAGCCTTTGAAGTCGAGTATAAAAGGAACATCTACATTCAGAAGAAAACTAGAGAATAGAGTCTATTGTCTGAAACATTGTATTCTACATTCCTCTCATCTTCTACTCTCCAACCTTAGATCTGTAACATTATTAGAGAGTAATTCATTTGTACTTAAGTGAGTAACATCATCTACTCTTAGAGAGGGTCATTTTGTACTTAAGTGTTTATCACAATCAGTTCATAGAGTGAACATATAACCAAATCCTCTAATTAATAGAGGCTGTTCTAAAGCGTGTGCTTGAAGAACAGAATTGTTATCTTACAATAGTCAGGGGGAGTATTTAGAGGTTTTCTAAATCTCCATAGGTTGCAAGTTAGCCCGCAAAACTTGTGGTTGTAAGGTTGCAGGTGATCCCGTTGTAAAACCTGTGGTTGTAAAGGTTTGCAGGTTAGCCCGTGGTAAAACCTGTGGGTTGTTAGGTGAACCCGTGCTCGTAAAACCTAAAGTGTAAAGGCTTTCTTGTGCCTGGTTCAAACAAGAAGTTTAGTGGATTGAAAATCTCAGGTGGAGCCTGGGGACTGGATGTAGGTCTGGAAGTGACCGAACCAGGATAAATTTGTGTGTGCTTATTTTGTTTATTTAATCTACACATCAAGCACCACACCACTAGATACTCACTTGTGCTTGGGGTAATACATCATCATTCACATCAAGCACAAGGAGTAATACTTTAAAAGGGAGAATTTTGATAAGTTTTATTCTCCCACCCAATTCACCCCCCCTCTTGGGTGACAGCCACGCTTTTCATTTGGTATCAGAGCAAGGTCACTTGTTTAAAGGATCCAACGATCTCAAGTGCAAAGACCTAGACTGACTTGGGTTATAAAATGTGTTTTGAAGGTTTTGATCATACTATCCCACCCTTGTTAGAAAATACTGATTTTTACTCATGGAAGACAAGGATGAAAAGTTTTATACTATCCACGGACTTCAAAATATGGGATGTCTTTGAAAAGGACTCTGATTTCAAACCAAAAGTAAATTGGACTGAAGAGGAGAAAAATTTATTTTACTTAAACCTTAGAGCAATGCAAATTTTGCACAAAAGTTTATCTGACAATGATTTCCAGAAAATTAAACATTGCTCTAGGGCTAGAGATATTTGGAACACTCTTGATACTATGTATGCTTCTAATCAATTTCTTGAAGTTAAGGCTGTCCAAAGCTCATTATGTGCTCCTTGTGAATCCACCTTTGATGAGCTACTGGATGGTGATGTAGAGGAAGCTAGCATCAGTGAAGAGTGCCAATCTGTGTCTAGAAGATTCAGAAACTGAAGAAAATAAGGTACCGGAACTTGAACCTTCTGATTTGCAAGACATTTATGATGAGTTACATATTGAATTTTGTAAACTTGCAAAAGAAGTTCTAAGCTTAAGAAAAAGGAATAGGAAACTTGAGAAGCTTATTCTCTCCTCTACAACCAAGGAGTCCAAAGTTCCATCTAGAGCTGGGATTTCGGGCCAGCCCGCTTTAAACGGGCTGGCCCGACCCGACCCGAAGTGAGGCGGGCTCAGCCCGCATTCAGCCCGCCACAATTCGGGCTGGGATTTTCCAACCCAGCCCGAATTTGGGGTGCATTCGGGCCAGCCCGCCAGCCCGAATGCAACCAATTTTTTTTTTAAAAAAAAACTTGTAATTTCCTCTTATTTGTTGGCCAAAAAAAATGGGTCACATAAAATCCAAAAGCGAGGGCAGCAGAGAACCAGACAGCATAAAAAACTTCACCAGCCATTTCTATTTTTAATGCCACCAAAACAAGTGTTGCACCCTTACGGAGACAGTTCATGTGGAGAAATCAACATGAAAACCCAACACTAGAATGAGTGAATAAATATAAATCAAATGGAATGAGTGAAGCTTACCTGAAAATCGTCCAAGAGGGGGTTGACGGCGTCACGACGGTGGTCAGTGGGTCGACGTTGACGGCGGTGGCCAGTGGGTCGACGTCGACGGCGGTGACTGGTGACGAGAAGGCGTGAACGTGGCAGAGACGCAGAGTGAAAAGAAGGAGATGGTCGAGGTCGACGGTGAAGACGGCGGTGGACGGTGGTGCGTGTCAGCGTGTGGCCGTGGTTGGTGGCGGATTGGTGGTGGTTGTCCTGTAGCAAGCTCGATGGTGAACAGTGAACTGAATGGTGATGTGGTTGTGGTGGCTTTTAGGTTTATGTGTTTAAATTGTTTTTCTTTTTTTTTTAAAAATATTCGGGCCAGCCCGTTTTGCAATCGGGCTGGCCCGAATATAACCCAAACATTCGGGCTTTCAGCCCGTTGCCAGCCCGCCTTATGCGGGTTCAATATTTCCAACCCGACTCTGTTTTTTAATGGCGGGCTTGGGTTGAGCCCGCCGGGCCGGGCTGAAAATCCCACCTCTAGTTCCATCCTTAAAGGAAGAATTTTCAAAAGACCCTGAGATTTCAAAAGTTAATAAAGATAGAGTCTTTGAAAAGAAAACTGACCAACACAATGATGAGAAATCTCATTCTGAACATCATTCCATTATCTGTCATTATTGTGGTAAAACAGGTCATATTTCTCACACATGCAACTTTAGAAGAAATTTAAGTGTGAGGAATAAATATGTATGGATCCCTAAAGGACAAGTAAGGTCCAGCGCTAACCATGAAGGACCCAAGTACAAATGGGTACCAAAACTTCCATCCAGTGACTTACTTGTGCAGGAAAAATCAAGAGTTCCTCTTGCCCCAAAGAAGAGAGCTCATGGTGATGTCACTGCTGCAACCACCTGGTACAATCATAGGAAGCAGTGCGCCATCATAAGGAACAAAGGTTCTATCTCAAGGATGAGTTATCACAGAGTCCCACTCAACTATCCTGAGAAGAACAAGAGAGTGAGAATTCCTCGATCAACATGGAGAAAGGCTAGGAATTCTATCACTCATAAGACAATGCTTCACGCCAAGGATAAGTATAGAAGATCTCCTTGGGTAAGCAAGGGGTCACTTAGGATTGAATCATGCGATAGTAAAATCTCCTATGCAAATGTTAGATGGGATTATTGAGATCTTACATCAAGCTTCCTAGATATGAACATTATGCTCTATATAGAAAGCGTTGAAAAGGAAATTCACAATGTTCATAATCTACATGCTATCTATGACTATCAGTATCAAAAACCGTGTATAACCATGTGCATATAGTCATAATTGATTCGCAATGCATATTCATCGTGAATAATCCTTAGGTGCATGAGAATTACATACTTTCTACAAACTGACAAGTCAGATCCAAGTCTGGATACTGAAAAGAGAAAAAGGAAGTTATTTGATATCTTGTAGGAAAGAAGACTGGGAGCAACAACAAGATTCAAGACTGTACATCAGCTGAGATATTTGTCGTATTTTGATGAGTCGTCCCTCATATCTGCTCCTTAATGCACAAGAGTCAATGACCGTGCAAGTCTGTTCATTTCTCACTTGAATGACATACTAGGGATCTAGAGTTAGAGCTTAATCACCAAAAAAAAAAGCAACAATGAGGGAAAGAAAGAATTGACTTTCATCACAATACAATTGATGCCTAGTCATACTGAATCAATCATGGAAGATTTCTCTCTTGATACTCGTTTTGGCCTTCAATGACAAGGATGATGATGGAAAAGGAAGATAAGTGGGACTTTATTCCTCTCATCACCAAATATTTTTGTTGCGAGGAAGTACAAAAAGGCAAAGCCAAATTTAATTGGCTTAATTGGGCTGGGAGCAAATGTGTGGAGTTGATACAACTCAAATGAAGTTTCATCCATACTTGAAAATGAGGAGATTTGTTAGAATTATATCTAACTTCCACATGCAGCATGGCAGAGAAGATAACTTCTCCATGACTATGAAACACAAGAACTTCATTCGCAGATTCCTTATGAATGCAATAAGCATGCCAAAATCCAATGGTGAAATTCATGTTGATCACAGAAATACACCACCTTTGGTTGGCTGACGCAAAGGGTAAATCTATCAACCTGCCCATGTATAGAGGAATAGTAGGTTTCCTTGTAAAAGGATCACATGAGCACACAATGGTCTCCCTCAATGTTAAATCTTAAGTGAGTCCAACCGGAAGCAAAGCCACTTCCGGATACTCTTTTGCTGGGGCTAAATGACAACTCAATGTGTCCAAGAGCACCACTCCAACCTGAAGCAAAACTACTTCCGGATGATCACTCACTGACACTGGATGATCAAGCCAAGAGAGCACCAATGACAGCCCAAGGGACACGTCACTTCAGAAACGCTTCATCTTCCTCTATGAGAAGGTGTGCCCTATCTGACAAGATGAAACGACACATGTCATAAGGTGCGCCGTTTCAATTAAAATTTTTACGTTATTCAATGTGTGAAAAACTGAAGAGACATGACCATTTTACCCTTAGTTGCTTCACCTATAAATAGGGTGTCATTTTTCACTTTCACTTTTTACTTGAATCTTTTTCACTCGCATCATTTTCTCTGAAAAGTCTCTTCATCTTCTCCATCGTGTTCTTCATTTCTCTCTACACACTTCTCGCATTTCATCCACAACATTCATACAAAAATGGCCGGATCTCATGAATCCAACCCAGTTACCCAGAAAACCTCTTCATCCAAGAAACACAAGTCGAAGTCTGGGAAATCCAGTCACAAGCATTCTGATAAATCTGGACATCATGAAGAACATCAAGAACACCGTGAAGCTTCTGGGGAAACACCAGAGCAGGATGAAAATGTTCAGGGTCAGCCTGAAACTTCTGGTAGAGTGGCAGAACAGCCAGTGGCTTCTGAGAATGAGCAAGCAAGGGAAGCCCAGAGAAAAGGGAAGAAGAAGAAGGTACAATTTGCTGAAGAGCCTTCGTCCAAGAGGCAACGGGTTGAAGAAGACGACCCTACAGTATACAGAGATGGCGCGTTGGAGCCAATTGCTGCCAAATTTGAGACGTCTGTCCCCTACTTCAACCATGGGCTGTTCATCGATCTGGACAAGATTGATGAACTAGGGTTTCCCCATCTGCGCCCTTACTTGGAGAAGTATATGCCTTGGCTGGGCATCAACCAGGAGTACAACGTCAACGTCCTGCGAGTCTTCTCTCAATCCCTCTCTGGCAGGGCTAAGTACAGGAAGGTGAATGGGAAAGAGCAAGTCCACAAACTCTCCTTCACTGCCACTGTAAGGGGAAGGACCTTCAGGTTCACTTGGAGGACCTTGAATGAGATGATGGGAATCACTGAAGAGGGTATGAATGAATGGATCTACCCGGAGACCCTCAAGTACAGCAAGGAGGAACTCGAGGAGTTGTATGGCACCAGTAACAAGAAGGTATCCAAGATGTCTGACTCTAACAGGCTCTTGTACTACGTCTACTCCCGGATGATGACTCATAAGGGAGGCAACTTCAACGAGTTCACACTGCTGGACAACCCTTGGTTTCCCAGACTCCTCTCCCGCAAGCCAATCAACCCAGGCCAGCTGATCTGCCTTGAGCTTCAACGCTGGCTTAACAATGACAAATCTGGCTATCTTCCCTATCCCACTATCATTGCCCTCCTCCTTGAGAAGCACCTGATCAAGGCCACATCTGCTGTGGAGGAAGAAAATGTAAAGTGTAAGCCTGTGGGAGCAACTAACATTGGGAAGATGGGCATCAAGTACCTCAAGCCTGCCAAGCCCACTCGCTCAGGATCACAGGCCGAGAGCGCCTCTCAGACTTCAGTCCCCTCTACATCTGGTGCAGGGGATCAAGAAGTGGACTCCCATGCTGGGCCAAGCCGTGCTGCAAGAGTGCCAGCCTCTGTTAGGGCTTTTGCCGAGGAAGTAAAGGAAGAGCTTCTATTTAGGCTGCCTGAATCCTTGGTGGGTCCTCTCCGTGCTGAGTGTGACGCTGGTTTCCAGCACCAAGGGGAGCGGATCCAACGGCTCGAGGACAGAGTGGGTCAGGTCGAAAATCACCTTGCCAGGGTGGATGCAAAGTTAGATCTCATCCTCCAACACCTACAAATTCCCCAACCATCACAAGGTAACCTACCACCTCCTCCTCCTCCTCCTCAAAACCCACCTCCTCCTCCTCCTAATCACCCTCAACTTCCCCCTCCTCCTCCACCTAACACTCAACAACCTCAGCCACCACCACACAATAACCAATCCCAACCTTCCCCTACCCATGACCACCAAACCCAAGACTCACCTCAACACTCTCCACACCAAACCCAAGACTCACCTCACCACTCTCCACGTCAATCCCCACTAAATTCTCCATCTCCACCTCCTTCACCCATTCTCTCACGCCCTGGCGCTCCTACACGCTCTCCACTCTGTCTCTCCAACCCTACCCATCCAAGCCCTAGACCCATAGTATCTGACACAGCCATTCACCCCCTCAGTCAATTCTATAGAGAGTATCCCCGCCTTCAACCACTCACTGATGACCATTTACCATTTACCCCAGCCTCCAACTACAAGGAATACTCCTCCACTCATCCTTTTGAGGGTCTCTTTGTCACCCCCAATTGGTTCCCCAACCCTACCTCATCCGACCCTACCTCCTCACCAGAAGGTACCCAATCCACCTCCTCCCCAGAAACCTCACCCCAAAAATCTCCACCCTCCTCGTCCTCAAATCCATCCCTGGCCCTCACCCTCTTTGATGATGCCAAAAGGGGGAGAGATGTAATGTCCACTCTGCGCCTGTCAATGAACACAAGGGATGTCCTCAGCCAGCCATCTCTCTGGATTGAGGAAGACAAAACAGCAGCACTTCGCCGTGCTATGGAATCTCAGAGGCTGGGTGGTGCAGAAAGCCTTATAAGAGGAGAGGCCATCCGGTTCATGCAGCAGAAGAGAGCAGCTGAGCAAGGACCACAATGGGATATGGTTGTCTTTGAGCCAGAAAGTACCCAATCTTCACAGCCTGAGTCGTCTTCATTAGAGCCTTCTCCAACTAAGTCAAGCAAAAACATTGTTGAGGAGATTATGATGAAGTACGGGCTGAAGAGACCCAACCATCCTCCCATTGTGATAGCCAAGCCTGTTCCTGCATCCACTGGGCAAGAGTCTGAGATCCCTTCATCTGAGCAATCTTCTGATCCTCCTTCCTCGTCTGAGCCAACAGCCAGATTTAGTGAGCCGAGAAAGAAGGCCGTTGCTAGGAAACGTGCCAGGAAGTTAATTGCCACCACTGAATCTGATGAGAGTGAGGAAGAGACTCCATCTGACCTACCTGAGCAAGGAACTTCATCTGCCCAGGTTGAGCAAGAAACTCCAGTGGTTCAAGCAGTCCCAATTCTGAAGGAAGTCAAATTGGAAATTGAAGACATGACTCCTGAGGAATTTGAGAAGTTTGGATTCACAGACAAGCTATCCTTTGGTCAGATGGCTTGCCTCGATGCTGATAGAGCAAGTGCCATGCCCACTCCTCCAATTAGCAAGAGCAAAGGGAAGAGCAAAGGGAAAGGGAAAAGGAAAGCCCAGGAAGTTGAGGAGGATCCCAACTTCCCTGTATGGAACGTGAAAATCCGGGCTGTTCACTATCCCAATGGAGAGGTCTCCTACTTCGACGATGCTACTGGGTTCCCTGGGTATGAAGAAGTGGAGAACCTAAAAAGGGCATTCGAGGAGTCTATTGAATCAGAGAGGCTCAGAAGGGAAAGAGATGAAGAAGAGCTTCAGGAGATCATTGCCCAGATAGACCAGAATGTGCGTGAAGCCGAGCTGGCCAAACTACAAAAAGAAAATGAAGAAAGACAAAAGGAGAGGGAGAGGAAAAAGAAACACAAACTATAAACCCCCAATCCAAACATTTTTTTTAACTTAGAAAGTTTTTTTTTTTGTTGTGTTTTGTTTTCATGCATACTTTCATACTTGCTTAGTGTTATTTACTTGTATATGTTCTTTACTTGTAAATGTTATTTGACTGTATACTCTGACTTGTAACTCTTACTTGTCATTAATATTTGTTCAAGTTACTTGTTCTTATCTATTGCTTTTAATCTTTTACTAAATCCTTCCTTATGAACTTAATCGATAAAACTAAGTTTGTCATCATCAAAAAGGGGGAGAATGTTAGAATCTTAAGTTTTGATGAAGACTAAAATATAAAAGATTAGACCAAGTACTTAGAGAGCAATAGGTTAACATAGGTTCCCAAGTAAGAGTGCAACCGGATGTGGATTTACTTCCGGATAGACTAGGACTTGCGCACGCGGATGAATGTTTCATCCCCCAGCAGCAGCGAGTAACTCACTAGGGAATTAACTTAGTCCATGAGCATTAGGTACACAAAACCTTAAGACTAAGCTATGAATCAGCCTCGTCAAGTAAAATTGCTTCCTGATAGATTCAGACTGGCACAGACTGATAGAGGTGATATAACCCTAAGCGTCAGTGAATCAGCCACGTCAAGTAAAAGTGCTTCCGATAGCTTAGTGACTAGCGCTGACTGTTGGAATGAAATACACTGAGCGAGAGTAAGTGATAGTAAGCTAAATCCTTCATCAAGTGGAATCACTTCCGGATGTAGAAGTGCTTCCGGATACGTCATAGACTAAGAGAACACCCACTGCATGTGACTATGTGATTATATTGCTAAACTAACGTTCAAGTGCAGCACACTAAGTAAGGTTGCTTCCGGATGAGAAGTTGCTTTCGCAAGCAATCAGAATGTCAGAACGTTCAGAGATGCAGTGTCAGAATGCTTTTGTCAGAGCAGAGGTGTCAGGACTACTTTTCAGAGATAAAGCAAGTCAACCCTGCTAAGCATTAATGAAGATGTGCCTCTCAACGGTAACATGGAATTAACGGCTATATTCAAACGGACATATTCAACCTGCCGCCCAAGCCTTTGAAGTCGAGTATAAAAGGAACATCTACATTCAGAAGAAAACTAGAGAATAGAGTCTATTGTCTGAAACATTGTATTCTACATTCCTCTCATCTTCTACTCTCCAACCTTAGATCTGTAACATTATTAGAGAGTAATTCATTTGTACTTAAGTGAGTAACATCATCTACTCTTAGAGAGAGTCATTTTGTACTTAAGTGTTTATCACAATCAGTTCATAGAGTGAACATATAACCAAATCCTCTAATTAATAGAGGTTGTTCTAAAGCGTGTGCTTGAAGAACAGAATTGTTATCTTACAATAGTCAGGGGGAGTATTTAGAGGTTTTCTAAATCTCCATAGGTTGCAAGTTAGCCCGCAAAACTTGTGGTTGTAAGGTTGCAGGTGATCCCGTTGTAAAACCTGTGGTTGTAAAGGTTTGCAGGTTAGCCCGTGGTAAAACCTGTGGGTTGTTAGGTGAACCCGTGCTCGTAAAACCTAAAGTGTAAAGGCTTTCTTGTGCCTGGTTCAAACAAGAAGTTTAGTGGATTGAAAATCTCAGGTGGAGCCTGGGGACTGGATGTAGGTCTGGAAGTGACCGAACCAGGATAAATTTGTGTGTGCTTATTTTGTTTATTTAATCTACACATCAAGCACCACACCACTAGATACTCACTTGTGCTTGGGGTAATACATCATCATTCACATCAAGCACAAGGAGTAATACTTTAAAAGGGAGAATTTTGATAAGTTTTATTCTGCCACCCAATTCACCCCCCCTCTTGGGTGACAGCCACACTTTTCACAACCATTGATTTAAATTTGACAAAGACTGAAAATGCATCTGATTTTGCAGACATTGGATAAAACCATGTATATTTGCTATAGGCATCTGTAAAGTGAATATAATACTTATAGCCATCAAGAGATGCAGTAGGGGCTGGTCCCATATATCAGTATGTATTAGTTGAAGTGGTTTGGTATATTTCGTTTGTGAATCAAGAAATGGCTGCTTGTGTGATTTCCAAGACAACAAGAATTATAGAAGTCAAAAACTGACTTTTTATTATTAGCAACATTACAAGATGCCATGATTTTTGAAACAACAGCAGAAGAAGCATGGCCTAATCTGTTATGCCAAATTCTAAAGGCAGAAACATCAGAATTGTTCACAAAGGAACATGAATTACAAGAAAATTGTAAAACAGACTTAGTATTCTCTTTACAACTATCATTATTATTAGACTTCACAACGAAGGCAGCACACTTCGTAGGAGCAACACCAGACTTTGAGTTAACAGCAGCAGACTTTGAACTTTTAATACTTCCGAGTTGAAGAAGAATATCTCTAAGAGGATAAAGTCCAGTTGTAGTACATCCTCGAAACAACACTTTATTGGTTTGCAGATCCTTAATAACATAAGCATTTGAGAAAAAGCATATCATTATATTGTTATCAAGGCACAATTTATATACACTTAAGAGATTCTTTGTAATAGAAGGCACATGAAGAATATCTTTCAATTTCAAAGATATATCATGATTAGAACATCTGATATAGTTATTACCACTGCAGTGTACATTTAAATCAGTTCCATCACCAACAAAAATGGAATTATGCTTCTTTCTACCTGATTTTTCCATGATGTTATGATCATCATGTGTGACATGGCTTGTAGCTCCTGAATCAAGATACCAATCAGGATCTATAACAGAATCAGTAGATGCAATGTTTGCACTCTGATGCTTCTTTCCATACTCATCAGACACATTAAGGCCTTGAAAACTCTCATCAAAGCGAAACCAACAATTGACAGCAGTGTGTCCTCTCTTTTCACACAATTGACAAAAAATAGAGGATTTGTTAGAGGAATTAGAAAAACTGGAAGTAAAACTAGATCGACCTCCATAAGATGAAGTTCCACGGCCTCCTCGATTATCACGGCCTCCTCTACCACGACGACCTCCACGGGAAAAGTTATTACCACGACCTCCTCGATTGCTGCTTTGAGCAAAATTCACAGTTTGTGATTCAAGAATCTTCTCAGACTTCTCAATTCTTGCTTCTTGAGCCAAAATCAGGGCTTCTATATCATCAACAGAGTATGCATCTTTCTTTGTGCCTAAAGCAGTGGTTAGCGCCGTCACAAAAGGATCATAGGCTTCACCTAATCCATCAAGAATATGTTCAATATAATCTGACTCAGTAATCGGATGACCAACAGCAGCTAATGCATCAACGATTCCTTTGATCTTTAGCAAGTATTCATTCGCTCCAAGATTCTTTTTCTCGGTTCCTTTGAGCTGAGCTTTGAGCTGTCTCACTTTCGCTTTGGTCTGTGAAGTGAAGTGTATTTGCAACTTCTCCCAAATCTGATGAGAAGTTTCACATCCCACAATTCTTGTAAGATTTGCCTCTGACATTGAGCAAGACATCCATGACATAAGCAACTGATCTTGTTGTTGCCATGCTTGAAAATCTGGATTTAGCGTATTGCTTTCAGTGAGGTGCATGTCCGGTGGATTTGATTGTTCTTCAATGAATTGTTGTAATCCATGTCCTCGAATCGCTGTGGAAATCTGTTGTTTCCAAAGGAGATAATTGTGCTCCTCAAGTTTGATTGAGACAAGATGATTGAAAGTAATGATTTCTTTCTTCTTCTCAGCATTTACACAGACGGAATTTGTCGAATTCGATGATTTCCCCATTGTTGCTCTGATACCATGAAAGAAACAGAGAAAGAAGATGAATCTGAACAAGAGAGGAAATGAAGAAAATGATCCCGTAGTATTTTCTAGGATCTGCACTTTATTTATATACTGATAGTTAGTTACAAACCTAACTGAATTCTGTTTTACTAACTAACACGTGCCTATATATAAAATCACGTGCACAATACTTAATGTATGTATCCTAACACCCCCATCGCCGACAACGATAATCGGAGGTGGAAGCTATCAAGTTTGAGGAAAAGACCAGATTTAAGCTTAGGTGACTTTCCCTTTCTTTTTGTTTTCGTTTCTGCAATTTTGGGCGAGATTAAAGAGAGATATCCATTTGGGGTTCTAGTATTTTGGGTTTCATATTCTAATCATCTTAATTAATAGTATAGCAAAAATGATTTCTGATATTGTGTGTCTGATTTGCTGTGTTGGTTTGATATAAAAATTATGTCTCCTTGGCTGATCTTGTTTGGTTATGTACCTCAAATTGTTATATATGCTTCAAGGATGAAAATTATTGGCGTGTCTGTTTATGCTGCTGAACTTTAGAGGTGTTGTGCTTTTGTATTTTGATTGTTGTGTTCCTAATGTGAGAATGATGAAGCTTATAGTGGTATATTCTTTTGTGAAGGTTTGACTAC
This sequence comes from Mimosa pudica, assembly GCA_029929735.1. Lineage (NCBI taxonomy): Eukaryota > Viridiplantae > Streptophyta > Magnoliopsida > Fabales > Fabaceae > Mimosa > Mimosa pudica. Next base: position 3,682,617 of record JAKELP010000017.1, on the reverse strand, counting down.
TTGCTTCTTACTAATTAGTTCAGTCAAGTTTTGGATTAAAGGTGTAATTTTTATTACCATAATTCTTGATTTATTTGGATTTTGTCATTTCATGAATTTTTAGATTCTTTGCTTCTCTCTGATCGAACAGATTATTGGTATGGGTCTTAAAATTGGTACTTAAAATTTGTACTTAAATTGGTATAAATGAAAGACTGTAATTTTCTAAAAGCATGTATGTATTAGGCTTGTATGGTAATTTCAGGGATTCTTGTCTTATTTCTGCACTGACTAAAATGATTTAATAGAAGTTCATTTTTTTTTTCTGTTTTTGGCATTGCTTGTTGTGTAAATAATAGTGATGAAAGGCTGAATTGATTTAGGGGTTAAAGATGCTTACAATCTTAATTAAAGAAAGACGAGAAGCAGGAGTTAGCTGACCTTGCATGCTAAGTTTTTATAGGCTTCCTGAATTTATTTGGCATTCACTTGGCAAGATATATTCTGGTTTAACAGTTTTGTAAATTACTTTGTGCAAATACATCTACTACCTCATGAATATAAATTGTTAAAGAATGAGACTTTTATGCTATGTTGATAATTATTTGGGGATTTATTCTTGGGACTTGGAAGCTCTGACTTGTTGATTGATGTGGTCATTAGTTTTAGCTAGGTACTTGTTTATGGCAGGAGACCTAATTATTTGTGGAGTATGAATTTTGGTTAGTAATTGTTAAGTAGTTGGGAACTAATAAAATAAGTTGTTATACAGGAGTTACTCTTGGGTATAAGATGTCTTGAATTTCTCTTTGAGAAATAGTCTTCTTTTATGCAATTACTACTGGAAATTTATGAAAAGGGTTCAAAGGAGTTATCAAATATGATATGGATTGTTATTGATTCGATAAGAATTTAAAATGCATTTGTAGTGGCTGATTTCAAAGTGGGGTATTTATTTGCTTAAATTGGTTTCTTTTGATTCAATGAAGTTTGTTGTGGATTTTGGAATGACATGACGTTTGGTTGCTAAAGATTCTTTGAATTAAGCAATGATATAATATTTGATTAGTAAATTAAGGATCAAAATAACTTCTAGGAATGAAAATATTGAAAAGTAGAATGGGTAGTATCATTAGGACTGAGAGCGACATTAAATTGATTAAATTTTAATTATTTGTATTTGCTAGTTATTTCTCATATGCATGTTCATCTTTTCCACTAACAACTACTCTTAACAATGTAGTGAGAGGGCTCGACAATGTCCTGCACAAAAGATTCTCCGCCAATGAAGTTATTTATGACACATTGATAAATAAACAGGTATGATCTTGAACTATAGATCTATTTTACACTGTTTTTAGCTTTTTACAAACCCTTTTACTTCATGACCTATCACTCTCTGGTTTCGGCTTTTGGCACTACTCTCTACAAGCTGTGGCTTGAATTTGTTCTTGGACTCTATCTCCGTACATGTTTAGGGGTTTGTTACTATGTCATATATATGTATATCTATATATCTTATAACATCTTGTTTGTTTGAGTGTTATCTTTAATATTCTGTTGTAATAGGGATTGATGTTCTCTTAATTCTTTCATTTGGCGTGATTTTTTAATATATGAAAGAGTTTCCTATTTTGGATATTTATATATGAAAGAGTTTCCTTTCAACCTTAAAAAGCTCAACTCTCTTTCATGGTGAGAATTTTGTTTGTTTTTACAACAGATTTTTTCCCTATATTATCTTCATTTGTTGTGGTCTTGTGGATGTTATCTCATTCTTTTGTTCATATGATTTACTTGCAGGCTCGCTGAATTATGTTTGGCAATAAATCTGATTCCATTGATTAGGGATGGTTTTTCCAATAATTCTCTCCCGCATGAATTAGATGTGCAACACTTAATAGATTAGATGGTTGACTCGTTCAACCCTTCTCTATTTTGGAAGGGATTCCTTCATCATTGTATTTTAGTCAAGCATGCAATTGCTAGACTTTTGTCAGAGTTACATAAGCTGCTTGATTATATCGTTTGGTTAGACTGTACCGACTCTTCTCGTGTTGAATTTTTGAAGGAAGAAATTCAGAATCATGTCCAAGCATTGCTTCGAGCTTTATTTTTTCTTTGCTTCCCCTTCATTTTCTGGGCTGAGGTGGTGGGAAATAACATTTAGCACTGTATCCCAGGTTATGCTATGCTGCAATATAAGAATATTTACAATGAAATAATACTATGCTTCGGATATGATGAAGGTGTATGCAATATGGAAAGGAGATTTTATGATTTAATAATGTTAAGTAGAAAAAGAGCTTGTGATACTGATATTCTCAAGGAAGTAATGTTTTTTGGAGGATGATACTCTTTTCCTCTTTCATGTTTTCTCCTCATAAAATTATTTGTTCTGTCAGATAAAAAATTGATTTGAGATTTAATATTTTATAAAAGCATTATAGTAATATTCCCTCTATTTCTAAATATAAGATCACTTTCACATTTCAATTTATTCTTAAATATAAAAGAACTTTATAATTTTTTTTCCCAACTTTCTCCTAAGTTAATCTTATACTCCCTCCGTTTCTAAATATAGGACCTAAATGACTTTTTTGAAAAATCCTAATAAATGCAAAAAATAAGTTAATTATAAATTGATTTACCTAATTTTTTCTCTTAAACTAGTTTATTTTACCTATAAGCTAATGAATAATCTAGAAAGATATCAAATATGTCATCATTTAATAACCTATTTCGCAACCTTAATCTTTCCAAAAAAAAGTTATCTAGGTCTTAGATTTAGGAACGGAGGGAGTAATACTTATCAATAATAAACAAACAAGAGATGGAGAGTGCGGATAAATGTAAATGTTTTGAAAAAATTGATAATATCATGTGATAATAACTAGCCATCTTTCTTAATTTAATCAAATTAGGAAAATTGATCATATATTTAGGAATGGATGTAATACTCTTTATAGATTAAAATTTATATATTTATTTTCCTTTATTGCAATTATGAATATGAATCATGTACTTTAAAAGTTCAAATATATTCATTTATATTGTTAGTATAAATTATTAGATATGAACCATTCACATTTGTGATTCAAAGAGGGATATTACGTTTTTAGAAGGAGACCCAACCCATACTATTACTAAGGAGAAAGACATGTGTGACCATCAAACTATAGGTATCCTTGAGTGGTTCCCAAAAATGATATCGACCAAGATCACAATAGTTGCTAATTTGTGTGACAATAACCTAAGCTTAGTGAGATAAACAACCAAATTGTAGAGATAGACTCTAACTCATCACTATTTCTTTAGTGAGCTTGAGTTTTGTATAGTATTTGCTTAAACTTTTAGGGCGACATAAAAGGCTAATCACAATGCTCATAAACAATTAACAATTTGAAATTGACATATTATCGTTGTGGTCTCCCAATTTCACCTACTGTCCTATCGGGTGCTCCATTTCCAAATACTAATATTGTAGGTGCTTTCACAATTTGAGATTCTAAATTTAACTCTCTTACCGTTTGCAAATAAATTATATTAACTGAACTACTTGCATCTACTAAAACTCGTTTTGCAATACAATTAGCTATCATCAAAGTTATTACCAAAACATTGTAATGATAAGAAAACATCTGAATTTCACTACCTTTAAATGTTATTTGCTCATTAGCATTATTGTTAATTGACAAACCATCACCTAGTTGCCTAGCCGACGTGTCGTTATTTAACAATGATCTAGCATGTCTTTTTGCAACAGAATACGCACTTCCACTTACCTCTGACTCACCTATTATCATGTGAATAGTACGGGCATTTTGTCTTTGCAAAATTCGATATAAATCGTCGGATGTTTTTATCAAATTACGACTACTAGCAAATTGCTGCACAAACATTTATGTTAGTTGACTAAATGAATTTATACTACCTGACATTAAATTTGTCCACCAAGATAACGCTGGACCAACTAAACTAATGCTAAACCCGCGACACATCGCAGCTTGACGCTTTTCTGCTGAAATTACAGCGACCATCATGATTTATCTATATTGAGCCATATGCTCATCTGTATCTATTTTTCCACTATACTTTGGCAAAACTAGAAACACAAAACGTTCAGGTAAATCAATTAAAGCAATTTGATCAACAAAAGACCTATCTGAGTAATTCCCCAATCTAGCAGATTCAAATGACTTTCTAACTCCTGGAATTTGCAGCATCGTTCTTTCTAGAGTTTGTACTTTTTTCTTTAAATACTCCGTTTCAGTCACACGAGTGTCACCTGTGTAGGTTGATGCTTTGGTAGAATCCTCCTCTTCGGATCCCGTATCATGATTAGAATTGTTATTTTCACCATCTTTATCATGTTTTCTCTTACCTTCATTCAATTCATTAGGATTTCCTTCCTCCTCATGTTCCTCTTCATTTTCTGGATTTTTCTCAACTATTGCATTAATTTTTTGGTGCAATTCTTGATTTTCTCGTTGCAAACGTTGTAAAGTCTCTGTTTGAACAACTATTGCTTCATTTTGCTGCTTAACGAACTGTTCCTGCCGATTCATCCTTTCAAATTGTTCAGTCAACTTTGCCAGGATTTGTGAGAGCTGGTCACCTTGGTTTGATTGCTCCATTACGAATGGGATTGAATTGCCAAGAAATAGACGGTAGCTTTTATGAGAAAAACTATCGTCCCCACGGTCGGCGCCAAATGTTGATACAAAAATTATATGATATCAAAGAAATTAATAGTATCTTTATTTAGAATGAATGAGTGGAAAAACCACACTGATAATACAAGAGAGTAATCGTCTAGACTTTGATCGACTAGTGAGAGAAAGAAATAGAAAGTATCAGATTTAGAAGATATTCGATGCCTTTTTACATAGCATAATGTTATATATATAGGCTACAAACTTCCTTTCCTGTTGGAGTAATCAATCCCCTCATTTACAGCTTTTTCCGTTTTGATCCTCATAAGTGCGGTGGTTACAAATTGTTGATTTGCTGTTACTAAATATTGAAGATATCCTTGACCAGCGAAGTAATGATTTTGACTGCCTCTAATGCACTGGGCCATCTCTGATCCGTCTTTTATTTGGGCTTAATGGGCCTGCTTTTACTAATCGAGATAATGTCATAACAGTAGTAACATCTCTACCACCAGGCCTCACATGAAGGAAACGACAGTTGCTTCCATGAGAACACCGTTGACCTTGATAGAACACATTCTACAAAGCCTAGATTCGTGACATGTCCAATCAAGATCATTAATTTTATTACTATTATTATTTACAACATGGGCAATGAAACGAATGAATCTGATTTTGATACTGAAATCAAGCACCATGTGGGGAATGAAATCAAACATCAAGAAAATAAGAGAGACTCTAAATTTAAAACGGAAAACGTATTAAATTAAATTTAAAATGGAAAACGTATTGCCATAAACAACTCATTAAAAGATCATTATATGTACCATTAATGAAATTAAATTAAATTATATTTATTATATTTTTCAAAATTCTATTTATATTATACTTTATATTATATTATATTATATTATATATATATATATTATATTTTTGATTTTATTTTTTATTTATATATCTATAATAAATTCTATCTAATTATGAAATTCTTAATTCTTAATTCTATTCTATATTTCTATAGTTTATTCTAATATTATAGATATAGATATAGAATTCTATTTTCTATATTTCTTCTATATTTTAATATAGAAATATAAAAATTTCGTCCACTTTTCTTATTTGTATCCTTTCTGATTATTGTGTTTTTCCTAGGTGCCAATAGACATTGAGTCATAGACATTGAGTCGAATGGAATCTTATCATGTTTAAGGAGCTGGAAGGAAATTAGGAAGTTAGCTTTTATATTATGCTAATGGCCATGGAGGGTTATGGGTAACCGATTATGTATTTTAAAAGGGGTTAAACATTTATATGATTGGGGCCAAATAAATGTTGTAAAAGACAATTAAATGGGCACTTAAATATGGGTTTTGTATGGGTTTTGTGTGAAGCTATAGTGTGAACACAATGGAAAAGATTCCATATGCACAATTACTAGTTATATTAGATATGGAGGTGTACTAAATACTTACGCAATATGGAGGTGTACTAAATACTTACACAATATGGAGGTTATATTATGTTTGGTTTGAGGGAAGAGTAGAAGAGATCCTGGGGATATTCTTTAAATATCAAAATATTTAAGAGGATAAAATTTTGTTATTAGGAATGAATTCAAAATATTAAAAAGGAACAAAAGGAATGTCTCATCTTAGTCAAAATATAGGGAATATTAATGTGAGGTCCCTCACAAGGGAGTTAATACTAGAGAAGTCCCAAAAGTTGAGAAAATTAATGTAGGGTCCCAAGAGATATCTCACTTTAATATACTTGAAAAGTGAAAAGACACTTTTGCCCCTTCTTAATTTTCCTTTTCACCATCTTTCACTTGGCTGAATCAAACACTATTTCTTCAAAATCTTTTTCACTCCCCCCATAGTACTCACCGTCGCCTGGTTGAGACTCAATCATACTCACATTTTTTCTTGATTTCAGATTAACTGTCATACTTTTCCTCCTTTGATCCTTTCACTCTTCACTGATTTCAATTTCTCGAGTTCTTTAACAATGAAGAAGCACACTTCCCGCCGACTCTGCGCCGTTGTTCGCACCGCAAGTGCACGGGCCGCGCCAAGTAATAAAGTGATAAGAAAAGATCGTTCCCACAAGGATTGTGATACAAATCCGGTCAAGCAAGAGGCTTAATGATTAAATTAAGTTGAGCTAACAATAAAAGTGATTTGATGAGTAACTGAATAAAAACTATTTTCTAAAATTAAAATTGGACAATGATGACAAATTGCTCTTTTTCAAGGATTAATTAGCACCTAGGATTATTTATCCCCCTTGTATCTTGTAACCTTTAATCAACTCCTCCCCTACTTGCCTTAATGTTTATATATGTGTTAACCTAGGGTTCTAGAATACTTGTAAACACTCCGTCGAGTCAAGAATAAGTGTTTAATTTCATTAATTATGCAATCTCTTGTCACAATTAATAAAACCGAATTTCTAAGCTTCAACCCTAATGTGGCTATGTGAGGCTAATAAGTATATGTCTATCTTATTAACAAAACCATTCATTTGTCATGCAAACTTCAAGTTCCCACACTATTTTACTCAAGTTCTACATTTAACCTAGCTCTCTCAAGTTATAAGTCAAATTAACATATCAACTAAATGATGATCAATCACTTAGAGGCATTAGGGTTAGAGTAAAATAAACACACACACACACACACACACACACATATATATATATACACATTAATCACAAAAGGATAGGAGTTTTAAAGAGTTACTCCATACAAGGATTCAAAATAATCCTAGATAAATAGGTTTAGCTACTCATATTCAAATAAAAACTACAATCCCAAAAGGAATACATAGTCATAAATTCATATAAGAAAGGAGAGATGAAGAGGAAACCAAAAGGAGGGAGCTTTCAATGTCTTCAATGCTTTCACCAACTTCCCAACCTTCAATCTTCAATCCCCAAGCAAACCCAAAGCCAAAGAGACCCAAGAAAAGAGTGTTTGTGTGCCATAGATCTTGCCCAAGTTGATTCTGTCCATGTGGTTCAAGTTTTGCCCTTTTTTGTATCAGATTTTCAGTCAAAAACACATAGCTTCATTTTCTTCGCAGGTGATTAACCTTGTCGTGAGGTTATCAAGATTACTAAAATTAACTACTATATAGTATAGTAGCTAACCTAGGTCGATCTCTTGGATTTTGGTTTGCTTAGTATTTAATCTTGTTGATTTCTTTTACAAATTACTTCAAAATCAGATTTGAGTATCAACTAGTATTAACCTATTCTAATCTTTATTTTGTTTTCTTGAAATGTAAAACGTAAAAAGATAAAAGTTGATTTGATATCAATTGAACAACCCTTCCAACATGAGATTACCTATCCTTATTCTTTCTTTCAAGAAGTCTCTTGCAAGTAAAATCAATTACTTCAAAGAATCAATTTCCTAACTAAGCAAATTTCATCAATCAAGTAACTAACTCAACTTACACAAATAAGAAATTGCAAATATCATTCCATCTTGCAAAAGACCTCAACTAGAAATCTTAGGTTCATTCACTCTAATTCCAAAACCCAAACAACTAGATAGGTAGAGAAATTAAAGCTACAAAATGTAAGCAAGACATACAAATTCCTTTCACAATCACAAGTTTATCATCCTCTTATACAAGATTAAGGCAAAACTATTGCCTTATAAAGTTCAATAACCAATCCAACTAGCATCAATTAAAGAACCACAAAATTTAAGAGTATGATAGGATAGAAACTTCCTGAAATCATAAAGAACTCAAGGCTCCTTCACATTGGAAGAGAAATTGAGAATTAGTCACTCATTGCTCTTGATTTAATTCTGAAATTCTTGTTGAGAAGGACAAAGAAAGCTTTTCCAGTGTTCATCTTCTTGCTTCACCAGAGAGAGAACACGAGAGATAGATTGATCCGTCCAGGGAGAGAGTGTATGTGTATTTTGTTTGTTTTTGGCGAGAGAGGAGAAGTGAGAATTTTTGTGTGTCACTTTCTTCTTCAGGTGAGCAAAGAGGATCCAAAAATGAGAGAGTTTGAGTGTGTGTGTTTTTGCTTGTTCGTTCCTCCTTCTTTGCCAAAACAGAATTGAATATATATACTCCCCTCTTCCAATCAGTTGTAACCAATTCCCAATTCTGCTCCAACTAATTCCAAAACAACCTCCTTATTTTCAGTTTCGCAGCCCCCTCTTTTCTTTTCCAGATTGTGTTCTCTTTTTCTTCTCATGCTGCTTTCTTTTCTTTCTTTTTTTTATTTTGCTTCTTGTTGAATTTACAGCTTTGCCCCTGTTATGAAACACATAGCAAAAACAACACAAAAGGGCAATCTGGACTTTTCTCATTTAACACATAAGAACCACATTTAATTATCAATTTTTGTCAACTAAGTGCATATTCTAATTAATTCACAATTAAGCTCAATTTGGGCCAATTAAGGCACTAATTAAAATCCAAAAATCAACAATTAAGTAGTTAAATTTGTGAATTATCAAATCCCCCACACTTACTCTTTGAACTCCGGGCAAAGTCATGCAAGAAGATTAAGCTATCACATGGCATAGTGAATGCAAATGAAATGGACCTAGACTACAAGTTGAAGTTTTGAACCTTCCCCCTACACATCACATAGGCCAAGTTTAAGATATAAAGTGGGTGAGAGTTCAACATGGAACTAGAATTAAGGAGGAATGCCAATTGAGATTTTTTTCCTCACCGGATTAAGTGTTTAACTCATTCACTCAAGTTAGGAAAAATGCCTAACTAGGGACTTGGGATCACTCTTTGGCTCAACTCTCTTCACCTCACCATAGGCTTGTAGTAGCTCTTAGTTCTCCACCCATTATTTTGCATGACACAATCAAATCTAGGGGACTTTGGGGTTAGATGGAAGGTTAATATGAATGGTGAACCATGGAAGATAGTCAATGACCAAACATGCAAACATTTATCTACCACATGTACATGCAAATCAATGAACTTCAACTAGCATGTTGCATTTCACTCTCTTTTTTTTTCAAAGCACTTTGTGCTTTCTTTCTCTCTCTCTTTATTCATTATGCCTTTGGCATACTTAAGCACTTTGTGCTTTCGTTTTTTTTTCTTGGCCTTCGGCCACTTTCTTTGTTTTTTTTTCTTTTCTTTTTCTTTTTTTTTTCTCTTAGCCTTTGGCCATTTCTCTTTTCTCACTTTTTTCATGTGGCTCTCGGCTATCTTTTCTCTGTTTTTTTTTCACTATGCAACATGCTTTTCACAATGATCAACAATATAAAACTTATAGAAATACATGTATATGTTATAGAAGCATGTTCACCTATTTGGTCAAGGTGGATTAGAATGAAAGCGATGGCCCAAAGGGGTAAATCAAAGGGTAATTTTAGTTGGCTTAGTGTTTAGGTCAAAAAGGGTTTAGAAAGAAATGCCCCTTTCATTTTCAATCATGTCATGCATTGTGATCTCAAATAAGAGCTAGGACAAGTTCTAGGAGGTGAAGTAGACAATTGGCCCTCTCTTATTTCGTTGGAGGCTTTCTCACTTTGGTGGCTTACTCAAATTGGTCACTTCCTCCCTAAAAAGAGTTGAATGAGAAACTAACACTCTCTTTATACCTTAAAAGTGCCCCATGCAATGTCTCAAGTACTCATTCCAAAAATTCAACTTGCATTCTAAAAGAAAATTTTTAGAGGATTTAAGAGTCATATTTAAGCTAATCCTCCTACAAAGTCATGCAATGATAGTCCAAGCACTAAGTGTGAAATTTTTTTGAGAGAGAGAAAAAAAAATTCAATTAATCCATATGCACCAATGTGGAGTCATTTACAAACTCATCTCAAGCATTTTTTACCACTTAATCTCACTGTCCAGCACAAAATATACATACATCTTTTGTTCAAAACACACCTAGAATCCAAGTAACATATTCAACCATCCAGCCAGCCACATCAATTAACTCAAGTTATATTAAAATAGATGAGACATAGAAAGAGACAACCTATGGCTTAAAGAACTTGGAAATGCCTTTGTAAAACTGCACAAAATGTCCATATACATCCAGATATTTTGCTTCAACAAAAATGGTAGCAACTAGGCAACTTTGAGAGGGACTTGAGAGGAAATCCACAAATCTCTGAACATGTTTAAGGCTATAGAAATAGTGTGCTACACCAAAGACTATTGCAGCAAAAATACACACAGCAAGCAAAGTACAAAGCACAAACTTAGAGCCAAAAATTATATTCATGATCATCACTCCTAGAGTAATGTGGATTTATCCCCTGATTCACCCTTATCATTCCATGCAGAATCCTTTTTCAACTTATTCACACATAGCAGAACAGAATAAATTCCCAATTTGCACAAAACAAATGCATTCTCTCAATATCCAGCTCAAATACTAGTGCAATTCATAATAAACCAGATTTACCAATAAAACTCAGCAAAGTTGCATGCTTAATCCATATTTCAGAAAACAACAATATCTCATGTTCAGCTAAACACAATGCAGCAGATATTCTTAACAAGTTCAGTTAGAAGAAGGAAACCTGTCAAAGTTCATGGCGAAATGAGGCAGCAATTAGAAATACAACCTGAGAATTGAAATTTGCCCTTGTACAGCTACAACCAAAGTCCATCAACTCTAAAAATTCTGCTACTATGATTGTCCATTAAATTGCAAAGTCTCAGGTATAAAACCACCATCCAATAGTCAAAGCTTTTGATTTTAATGCTCAGCAGTAGGAATCCAAGACCTGTCTCACAAAAAATTGATAGCAAACTAGGCAAGGCTTAATTACTTCCAGCAACCTTAGCCACAACAGAATTTTTTTATTATTATTATTAGTTCCACAGATTCAATTTGTTGTCTGTTCAGCAAACAGAAATCTGGATAGCGCTGATTCAATTAGAAACTGAAGTATAATGAGGAATTAAAGTGCAAATCTATCCTTTATGTGTCTATTAATTCCAGAACATATTAGAATTTACAGTGAAATAGCAGCCATATGAACTCTAAACAGTTAAAACTTCAGCCAAATAGAAACAAATATACACGAAGAGATCTCCCTCACAATAAATGTCCCCCACACTTAGAAGAAACATTGTCCTCAATGTATGAACCCAAGAATTTCAAAAAAAAAACTATTCAAATTCCAGCAACTCTCCAAACCATCCTAATGTATCCTTAAGACCTCACAAAGATTCTATCCATCATTTATTCAAAGAAACAAAACTACCAAACATTCCTAATCCTACCTACACATATGTTCCCTCCCCCACACTTAAAATTCAGCATGCATGTCATCATAAATGAGGAAGGGAAAAGAAACAACCTAATTTTACGGAGGCTTGAAATTCTCATGGTAATGCTTCAACAAGTGGCCATTTGTCTTGAAAATCTGGCCACTTTTCTCATCCTTTAATTCCATCATCCCGAAGTCATGAGCCTTAACAATGACATAAGGACCGTGCCATTTTTCACTCAACTTTCCACTTCCAAAAACAAATCTTGCCTTAAAGTGTAACACTTTATCTCCCTCTTTAAATTCCTTCCTCAAGATACCTTGGTCATGAATGAGTTTGGTTCTTTCTTTATAAAGTCTTGAGTTATCATATGCTTCTATCCTCAACTCCTCAAGCTCTTGAAGTTGGAGTTGTCTTTCTTTAGCCGCTTTATCCAAATCAAAATTGCAAGTCCTTACTGCCCAATATGATCGGTGCTCAATTTCAACCGGCAAGTGACAAGTCTTACCATAAATCAACCGGAATGGAGACATCCCAATGGGGGTCTTATAAGCGGTTCTATAAGCCCACAAAGCTTCATCCAATCTCAAACTCCAAACCTTCCGGCTAGGCTTGACAATCCTTTCTAAAATGCACTTGATTTGCCTATTAGAGACCTCCGCCTCACCATTTGTTTGAGGATGGTTTGCTGTAGAGACCTTATGAGTTACTCCAAACTTTGCTAACAAGTTATCCATGAGCTTGTTACAAAAATGCGTCCCTTGATCACTCACCAAAGCTTTAGGAACTCCATACCTGCAAAAGATATAGCTACGGAGAAACTTGATCACAGTTAGTGCATCGTTAGTCCTAGTGGGTATAGCTTCCACCCATCTAGGCAAGTAATCAACCGCAAGCAAAATATAGGAGAAGCCACATGAATTAGGAAAAGGTCCCATGAAATCTATTCCCCACACATAAAAAATTTCACAAAACAGCATAGGTCTTTGGGGCATCTCATGCTTCTTTCCTAGACTTCCAAACATTTGACATTTAGGACATGCTTTACAAAATGAATATGAATCTTTAAACAAAGTTGGCCAATAGAAACCAGCCTCAAGCACCTTCCTAGAAGTCTTTCTAGCACTAAAATGTCCCCCACAAGGCAATTCATGACAAAATTTCAGCACATCATCAACATCACAATCATGCACACACTTCCTTATTATGCTATCATTACAAATTCTCCACAAATGTGGATCATCCCACAAATAGAATCTAGCCTCTTTTTTCAGTTTTTGCACTTGACAGTGATTTAAAGAAGGGGATACAATTTCAGCACACAAATAGTTAACAATATGAGAATACCAAGGATCTTTCACATTTAAAGCACACAAAACCGAATCAGGGAAATCATCACAAACCAACTTAGGACCATCTACCCCTCTCACATCTAAGGGCAGCCTACTCAAATGATCGGCAACTAAATTCTCAGAACCAGCTCTGTCCCTAATCTCTATCATAAACTCTTGTAGGAGTAATACCCATCTTATTAGCCTAGGTTTAGTTTGAGGCTTAGACAACAAATAACAGACAGCCGCATGGTCGGTGAAAATAATAACTTTGGATTGCAAGAGATATGGCCTAAACTTGTCTAACCCAAAAACTATAGCAAAAAGCTCTTTCTCAGTAGTGGTATAATTTCTTTGAGCCCTATCTAGTGTCTTAGAGGCATAGGCAATGACCCTAGCTAGTTTACCCTCTCTTTGGCCTAGCATGACTCCTAAAGCTTCATTAGATGCATCACAAGACAACTCAAATGGTATATCCCAACTTGGTGCAATGAGAATAGGAGGAGTGATTAACCTACTTTTAAGTTCATCAAAGGCAATCTTACAAGAATCATTAAAAGAAAAAGGGGATTCCTTTTGCAACAAGTGAGAAAGGGGTGAGGCAATTTGACTAAAATTCTTGATGAATCTCCTATAGAACCCCACATGTCCTAAAAAGGATCTTAATTCTCTCACATAAGTAGGGTATGGAAGAGAGGATATCACTTCAATTTTTGCTTTATCTACTTGAATTCCCTCCTTGGACACTAAATGGCCTAATACAATTCCCTTGTTTACCATAAAGTGGCACTTCTCAAAGTTAAGCACAAGGTTCTTCTCAACACATTTTATTAAAGCTCTCTCAAGATTATTAAGACACTCATCAAAATTTTGGCCATACAAAGAGAAATCGTCCATAAAGACCTCTATGCCATCTTCAAGCAAATCACTAAATATACTCATCATACATCTTTGAAAGGTTCCGGGTGCATTACATAAACCAAAAGGCATTCTTCTATACGCAAAGGTTCCAAATGGACAAGTAAAGGTTGTCTTTTCTTGATCTTCCGGAGCTATAGGAACTTGGAAATAGCCCGAAAAACCATCTAGAAAGCAATAGTGAGACTTTCCCGATAGTCTCTCTAACATTTGATCAATAAAAGGAAGGGGGAAATGATCCTTCCTTGTTGAATCATTTAGCCTACGGTAGTCGATACAAACCCTCCATGCATTTTGAACTCTAGTAGGCACAAGTTCATCTTTTTCATTCTTTACTACGGTTATTCCACTCTTTTTGGGCACTACATGGATAAGGCTCACCCATTCACTATCACTTATGGGGGTAAATGATACCAGCACTTAAGAGTTTGCTCACTTCTTTCTTCACTACATCTAAGATCAAAGGGTTCAACCTCCTTTGGGGTTGTCTCACTGGTTTAACCCCCTCATTCAATAGGATACGGTGTGTGCAAATAGATGGATTGATCCCCGGAATATCAGCTAGGGTCCATCCAATTGCCTCCTTATATCTCCTAAGCACACCAATTAGCTTATCCTCCTCAAGTGATGTGAGGGAATTAGCAATAATCACCGGAAGCTTGTCATCATCTACCAAGTAAACATACTTGAGGTTTGAAGGTAGTGGTTTGAGTTCTAATTCCGGTGGTTGCTCTATGGAAGGAATCAACTTCCTAATTTCTACATTGGTAACAAACCTACTTTGCAATTTCTGCACATTTGGCTCTAAATTTTTGTCACTCACCTTTCTAGGTATTCCTTCATGTTCTAGGGCAGAAACTTGACCTATTTGAGTTAACAAATCAGAATCATGGTCATTAAAATTATCGGTACACACAATAGTTTCAGTTACTTCAAATCTGCCCGGGGATCTAACCTCACAAAAGTCATGAGTTTGAGGCTCAATTTCACAGCTTTGAGCCATTTCCCTATGGACTTGTAGTCTCTCTTTGAGTTTAAGCAATTGGCCTTCAAGCGGCCTCCTAGAAATCTCACAACTCTCCTCTTCAATAGACTTAAAGTCACTCTTATTGTCACCTAGTTCTAGCTGCTCTTTAAACTCAATTTCAGCCTCTCTAAAACTTTCTAACTCATCACAAATATTTGATGTACCTGCAAAATCACTCAAATTTTCCTTTCCAAAAAAATCACAGCATGAAGATGATGAAATTGAAATGCAACTAGATCCAGAAATATCAGAGTTATCATGCTTACAAAGTGTTAGAACATGCTCATCAATCATATCATCACATAACATGTCAATAGCATTCAGACCCAAAAGAGAATAATCCTCGAAAGGATGCTTCATAACTTCATAAACATTGAACTTAATCACTTGGGTGCCAACCTCCATAGTGATAAAACCCTCCTTAAGACTAATTACTGTATTAGCTGTTCTCATAAATGGTCTGCCTAAGATTAAAGGTTCCTCCAAGGTTGTGTCTTTAGTCATATCTAGAACGTAAAAGTCAGCCGGAAAGACTAGGCTTTTTACCTTAACTAGAATGTCTTCAACAAATCTGTAGGGTTTCCTTGTGGTTCTATCAGCTAATTGTAAAATAACACTAGTATCCCTAGCATTCTTAAGGCCCAAAGAATCAAAGACAGATTTTGGCATTACATTTATTGCAGCCCCTAAGTCTAATAAAGCTTGACCAAATCGCTGATTTCCTATTTGACATGGAACAGTAAAGGAACCTGGATCATCACATTTAATAGGTAAATTGCTTTTAAACAATGCTGAGACATTAGGTCCTAACTGAATCTTTCTATTAGGTTTGCAATTCCTTTTGTGGGTGCACAATTCTTTCAAAAATTTAGCATAACTAGGCATTTGTTTAACTAAAACAAGCATAGGAACATTTACTTCCAATTTAGAGAATAAATCCAGCATCTCTTTTTCTAAACTTTCATTTTTATTTTTCATAGCTAAGAGATATGAATTTGGGAACGGAAGATCTTTAAGAGAAACAGTTTTACCTTTGGAGCTTTCATCCTCAATTGGGGTCTTTGGATAGCTAGAACTCCCTTCTTCTTGATCCTTTGACCTTGCTGTCCGCAAAGGTAATTCATCATTGGAGAAAGAATTTCCTTCATTTTGTAGAGTATTTCCCTCCTTTCTTGATGAACAATCAAATGTAGAAGGATTAAGAACCTTAGCATTCCCATTCATCGAGTCTTGAGAGAGCAAATCATGCTCTTTTGTTAGATCAAAATCAGAATCTGCTTCCTCAATATTTTGTGGGTTTGTCACACTAGAATCACCCATTTTGAGGCCAATTTGATCACCATAACTTCCAGCAACTTCTTTGTCAACTTCATCCTTAAATCCTACCACTTTACCACTTTTCAAAGTGATAGCATTGAGCCCTTTTGGATTCATGACAGTGTTGGATGGTAGAGCACCCTTCTTTGCCTCTTCCTCACTTCTAGAATTGGCAAATTGAGAGACAAAAGTAGAAATATTCTGGTTATTAGTTTCAATGCGAGACATCCTATCGGCTAGTGATTCAACCATTTTTACTAGATCATCAAGCTTACTAGTGGAAGGGTTTGACTCTCTTTTGATTTCTTGAGAAGGTTGAAAGTTGGGGTTGAAATTTTGATTGTTACCTTGGTAACGATTGGGAAAATTGTTACCTCCTCCCCCCCATTTAAAATTGGGATGGTCCCTCCATCCTTCATTATATGTGTTAGAGTAAGGATCTCTCTTGACATAGGGAGGCCTTTGTTGATAAAGAGCTGAAACTTCTTCATACCTAGTGGGACAATTAGCTGAAAGATGCATAGGAGATGCACAAAAGTCACAAAAAGTAGGACCACAACCTTGAGACATGTTTACAGTGTGCAACGGTCTAGAAGACTTCTCCTCAAACTTATCCATCCGGTTCTTCAACATATCGAACATGTTGTAAAGCTTATCTTGCCCAGAAAAAGTGGCAACCTCACTTACACTAGGAGAATCCCTAGAGTAAAATTGCTGGTTATTAGTGGCCATAGTAGAAAGCAAGTTCCAACCTTCCATAGGACGAAGCTTAAAGATAGATCCCTGAGCTGCTGCATCAATACTAATCTTCAAAGAAGGTTGTAACCCATCATAAAAGAATTGTACCAAGCTTGTAGTAGTGTAATTATGATTTGGATAGCTATGGACAAGGGTATTGAACCTCGTCCAATACTCGTACAAAGTTTCTTGGCTATGTTGTGACACCCCTGAAATATCCTTCCTTAAGCGAGAAACTCTGGATGCCGGAAAATACCTATCCAAAAAGGCTTTCTTTAACTCATCCCAGGAGAGAGTAGCGTAATGAGTAGGAAGATTTAGAAGCCATTCTTTGGCCCGACCCTCCAAAGAAAACTGAAATACCCGTAAAAGCACATAATCCAACTGAGCTGCAGTAGGTTTCATAGACGAACATGTAGAGTAAAGAGCTTCCAAATGCTTATGAGCGTCATCCATGGCAGTACCAGAAAATTTTGGCAAATGACTCAATAGGGCCCCCTTCAATTCAAAGTTAGCAGGCGTAGAATAAAAACCTCTAGGAGCAAAACTAGCACATGCATTATTTATTTCTTCCATTGTCCTATTATCTTCTACATCATGATTTTCTACATGCTCTCTTTCATGCCGCTCATGTTCATTCACAACTTCAGCCATGATTCGATGATTATCAAGCAATTCAAAAGTCAAATTTGGTGGTGTAGATGTAGAGTGTGAAGGTGTAGTGGATGTGGATGCAACAGAACAAGTAGAAACACAAATGGCGTGCCTTCGTTTATAAACTCGAATTCGACTAATAGTTCTCTCAATCTCAGGATCAAGAGGAATATTAGTAGAATCACGAGTCATAAATCGCTAATACAAGACAAATGAAGCAAGTATGCACACAAATCAGAATATACAGAAATCTCCACAAATCAGTACCAATTTTAAGCTAATATAGATGGGACAACTGAATGCAAATTGCTAGAAATTTCTGCAACTTGCAAATAGAGAAACAATGTTGCAAATGTCCAGAGCTAAAACTTGCAAATCTGTTAAATTTTTAATGTTTCAAACAGAATAACAGATCTGATTTATAAACCAGAATTACAAATTCAGCACAAACAACTCACACAAACGAAGATAAACCAGCAAAATGCACCAAAATCACAGCAAGATATCTGAAGTATCTTAATATCACAGTAATTGCAGCAAAACAGTAAAAAATGCAACAGAATCAGATTGGTCAGAGCTGAAACAAGTTACAGAATAATTCCAAAATAAATTGCAGCAACCACAGCAAGAAAAACTCCACAAAAACAGGTACACACAGATTCAAAACTAAGCAAAGACCAGCCAGAAAACTAAGCATCAAACCGTGGCAAAACAAGTTGCCAAAATCTGCAAAATCTGTGTCTTAGCGAAGGCAAAATCCTGCAAAAACTTATGCACAATAGAACAACTCACAGATCACAGCAAAATCAGTAGTCTCAGAAAACTCAACAAAAACAAATTCTAAGCAAACCAAAACCCGGCAACGGCGCCAACTTGATTAACCTTGTCGTGAGGTTATCAAGATTACTAAAATTAACTACTATATAGTATAGTAGCTAACCTAGGTCGATCTCTTGGATTTTGGTTTGCTTAGTATTTAATCTTGTTGATTTCTTTTACAAATTACTTCAAAATCAGATTTGAGTATCAACTAGTATTAACCTATTCTAATCTTTATTTTGTTTTCTTGAAATGTAAAACGTAAAAAGATAAAAGTTGATTTGATATCAATTGAACAACCCTTCCAATATGAGATTACCTATCCTTATTCTTTCTTTCAAGAAGTCTCTTGCAAGTAAAATCAATTACTTCAAAGAATCAATTTCCTAACTAAGCAAATTTCATCAATCAAGTAACTAACTCAACTTACACAAATAAGAAATTGCAAATATCATTCCATCTTGCAAAAGACCTCAACTAGAAATCTTAGGTTCATTCACTCTAATTCCAAAACCCAAACAACTAGATAGGTAGAGAAATTAAAGCTACGAAATGTAAGCAAGACATACAAATTCCTTTCACAATCACAAGTTTATCATCCTCAAATACAAGATTAAGGCAAAACTATTGCCTTATAAAGTTCAATAACCAATCCAACTAGCATCAATTAAAGAACCACAAAATTTAAGAGTATGATAGGATAGAAACTTCCTGAAATCATAAAGAACTCAAGGCTCCTTCACATTGGAAGAGAAATTGAGAATTAGTCACTCATTGCTCTTGATTTAATTCTGAAATTCTTGTTGAGAAGGACAAAGAAAGCTTTTCCAGTGTTCATCTTCTTGCTTCACCAGAGAGAGAACACGAGAGATAGATTGATCCGTCCAGCGAGAGAGTGTATGTGTATTTTGTTTGTTTTTGGCGAGAGAGGAGAAGTGAGAATTTTCGTGTGTGTCACTTTCTTCTTCAGGTGAGCAAAGAGGATCCAAAAATGAGAGAGTTTGAGTGTGTGTGTTTTTGCTTGTTCGTTCCTCCTTCTTTGCCAAAACAGAATTGAATATATATACTCCCCTCTTCCAATCAGTTGTAACCAATTCCCAATTCTGCTCCAACTAATTCCAAAACAACCTCCTTATTTTCAGTTTCGCAGCCCCCTCTTTTCTTTTCCAGATTGTGTTCTCTTTTTCTTCTCATGCTGCTTTCTTTTCTTTCTTTTTTTATTTTGCTTCTTGTTGAATTTACAGCTTTGCCCCTGTTATGAAACACATAGCAAAAACAACACAAAAGGGCAATCTGGACTTTTCTCATTTAACACATAAGAACCACATTTAATTATCAATTTTTGTCAACTAAGTGCATATTCTAATTAATTCACAATTAAGCTCAATTTGGGCCAATTAAGGCACTAATTAAAATCCAAAAATCAACAATTAAGTAGTTAAATTTGTGAATTATCAGCAGGTTCACTATTCATTCGCGAAATGCGAACCTCCAACGAAGCATTTGGCAGAGAGGGTGTAATTTTGCATCAGTTCGCTGTTCGTTCGCTAGGCGCTAACGTCTAACGAACCCTATTTCGTAGGTTGACTGTGAATACGCTAAGGGCTAACATCCAGTGAACCCCTGTTTCCTTCTTCTCTTATTCTTTTCTTCATTGCTTCCAATCTTTTGATGTTCCTATGCTTGTTCATTTGTTCCTACTCACATTAACTTGAAAGGGAAGGTGAATTAATCAACACATATATATCAAAAAGTAAGCAAATTTAAACTCATAATATCAATCACATGTATTTTATATCATTTTCTCTACACTATGAGTATTGCTATATTTCTACCTATTTATTTACCAAAAACATGTGATAAAACAAAAAATTCATATGAAATATGTGCGCAATTATGGAGCTTATCAGCCGTCGTTGTTAGGGTTAGGAGTAAGGCATCTTTGTCGAAGAAAGGTATCAATTTTTTACCTGCAATTAAGTGCTTCATGGGCATATTGATTATTTTACATTTACTTACTGCCCTGCATTACTAGGATTTGTTAGCTTGTTTCTGTGATGTTCTTAATCTCTTTTGCAAAATCCCTAATATGTAGGCTTTAGCTTTATGATATGCTTGGATTAGGAGAATGAAATTTATGATGTTCTTAATCTCTTTTGCAAAATCCCTAACATATTGATTAGTAATATTAATGTGCAAAGTTGAGGTAGCGGTTTACTTCATATATAATATGATAAAAGTTTGTAGATCTGAATCAAAGTTATTTATTTTATGATCATGATAATGTTTAATCCTTTGATCCAATTACATGTAGCATATATTAAAATTTAGTACTCTATTGTGCTTCATTAATCTCTACGAAAAAAGTCAACTTGATCATATAATCAGGACTGGAGAGAGTGATTTTCTGTTGCATTAGGACCATTAATACCAAACTTGAGTTTGAAGAATTCTTTTTGACGTTAAGAAAGTTGAAATGAATCAGTTTTTGTGTTAGTTATTTTTCCTTTCAAATTTCATAGTCTTGCATAGTTGAAAACCTAAGAACCCAATAAGGGCTAAATGTCATGCCTTACCTAAGAATCTATTCGGTTACTGACTAAAATTACCAAAAAATTTCAGAAATTCAATATACACAGCAAAAACCATTCAATCCATCTAAAATAGCATTTGAGATAATGAGAATGCATGTGAAAATAAAGCAAATAACTTTATGGATATTACCCAAGAAGAGATAGGGAAGACCTTTGCAAGCTTCAAACTTTGAGAAGGCGAGAGAGACGGAGAGACAGATGAATGTGAGCAAGGAGAATCCGTCGATGGAGGAAGGAGATTGATGAGAGAACGCGAGACGAAGAGATTGAGGATGGCAAGGGATTTAGGTTTCCTACGACAGAGAACGCAAGAGAGAAGAGGCAGATGAGAGATGAAGCAAGGGAGTGAGTGTGTAATAAGAGGGCAGGGGCAAAACTGTCTTTTCACTTTTCAAGTATATTAAAGTGAGGTCCCTTGGGACCCTACATTAATTTTTTCCAGCTTTTGGGATTTTTCTAGTATTAAGTCCCTTGTGGGGGACCTCAAATTAATTTTCCCCAAAATATACTCCAATCTCATCACTCCCCTCCCATCAAACCAAACTCATCTAAAACTCTGAACAGTTCAAAGAAATCATTTTCCATTTTTTTAATAGACATTAAACTCCACGATGTTTCTCCGCGAACTGCCCGTTTTAATTTGAAAAGCATCCTTAGGTCTTCCTTTTTTAATGATAGATATTAAATTCAAACATTATTTTCCAAATATATAAAAAATTATAACTACTATAATTTTATCATGAAATTTAATAACTCTCATTTTACCACTATCTAATTTATATATACCATATCTTATTAAAATGGGTTAAGAGTCAAATCTAGCACTCTACTATTGACAAAAGTTCACCAAACATAAACGAGAATTTGATGGTTCAAATGTAACACACATCTATTTAAAAGTGGCTCAAATCTAACATTTCCGTCAATTTTAACGGTTTGAACGTTAAGTTTGACTTGGTCATGCCACATCACCTAGTTAGGCCAAACCACCTGCCACGTCACCCAATCATGGATAGTAAGCAGGTCCATTGGGTGACATGGCCTAACTGGGTGACGTGGTAGGTGACATGGCATGATCAGGTCAAACTTAACGGTTAAACCCGTTAAAATTGACGGAAATGCTAGATTTGAGTCATTTTTGAAGAGATGTGTATTACATTTAAGCCATCACATTCTTGTTTATGTTCGGTGAACTTTTGACATTAATAGAGTGTTAGATTTGACCCTTAACCCTATTAGAATACTTATAATGGAAAAATATATTTATTTAAAAATTTAATGATAAAGTTAAACATTATTTTTTCATATATGGATAGAACAAGATGAAGTCATAAAAACACATTAACTTTTTGATAGGAAAAAAAAATGCATAACAAGCACAAATATTTTTCCCAAAATATTAAATAAGTACAAATATTGAAAAAAAAAACCTTAAAATTGAGATTCGTCATTGTCCATTTTTCACCATATATAGAGCAAGAATCATAAGTGTAGGCTCAAAATAGATTTGAATAGGGTTCATGTAAAAGACGATTGACCCAATGCATCCCATCTACTCTTTCAAGAAGAGGCTAATGAGTAATGACCTACGAGCGAGGATGATGATTCTCCTCATGTAAGCACCACAAAAATGTGCTTAAGTGCCAACAACTTTAAAACCCATAGGATCGGAATGGAGCAGCTATAATGTCGTCCTAGAAGGCATAACGCGTCCACTCTGCCTGGTGGATGATAAACTCTAAAACCTGCAAAACAAAAGCGGTTAGATAACTATGAAAACTTGGTGGTGAACAAAAGAAAAATATTGCTCACAAATTAATAGCCATAAGTAATTTCAAAATATTCTCCACACAATGAAAACCGATTGGTTTAGAAAAACAGATCGAACTCAGACAAGCAAACTAGCTACCAACATATGCCTACCAACTTCACATCCACTAGTGGACCATTGGACCAGCATCAGTAGTCGTAGTTGATCACACAAAGGTAGCTAGCTGTACAGGATATATTGTGCATTTCATTCTATCTCAACAATTTTCCCTTGGCATATGATGTAAAAGTTACATATGACGTTGAATGAAAATGCACAATATCTGCAAGTTGATAATGTTGATATAGTGACCAACAGAATAATCAAATTAGCTAATTTGAACAGAAACTATAATTCAGAAATGAATAGTTTATGCAAGTCCATTCCAAATATTGCTCATTTTTCTCAGGTCATTCAAGCTTCCACTGTCTACTATTTTTCATAGGCGATATACATTATTGTAACAATCTTATGCACTAGATACTGATGACTATTGCAGCCAACAGTAAAAAAAAACACTTGGTCAAACAAAAGTGTTGAACCATTGCATAATTTCATAAGCATTAATATTAATGCATGAGTGTAATTCTCCAACAATGACTGCATATTTTTAGTGCTACTTAATAAATGTAAAAAACGGAGGCAAAAGCAGAATGTCTATAAAAAAAAAAATTAAACTTTAAGTGTTCCCATGATACTAAAAGTCAAAAAAAGAAAAGGATAGTTTTTTTTCATACTTATATAACCAACACCTCACAGGGAACCAAAAAGACTGCAATTAATTAAAAGGTGAAGGATTTCGAAGAACATATGCATAGCTACGTAGAAGCATGACAGCAATCAATGTTTTGCCAGAACCAGTCTCCAAGAACACAATAGTATTCTGACGTATAGCTTTCTCCAAAGCCTCCAACTGATAACTACCAAAAATAGAAACAACCCAACCAAAAGTTATGAAAAAATATTACATTTTTCCAAAAAAAAAAAATCATCAAAAAATAGTTTGGTTTCAATTTTCAAATTTATTTTCAATTTTCAGTGCAGAAGGAACAGTGTCAAGGGTTTGACACTGTTCCTTCTGCATTGCTGCCAACAGTAAAAAATATGATGACTCGACACTTTGTTGTGAGAGGGAGATAACTTGGTGAACAATATTAGGAACAAAGACATGAACAGTAAGAAAACTTTAGTTAAGATGTTATCAGATATATAGATAATAGATAGATTACATAGTAAATTAGTAATAAACCCCTAAGGCATGGACAGAGCTCGAGTCTAAGAGCAGCGCCGAAAGCTGAAGCCAGGGATTGATAGGTCATGAGGTAAATGGTTTGTAATGATGGTGGGGGTAATGATGACATTTAACCCTTTTTGCTTATAACAGGACAAGGTGGCTATTATGGCGGGGTAATGATGGAATATGGGAAATAATAATAATGTGTGGTGAGAACCATGTAGTGAGAGGTATTTCTGGCATTGTACTTGAGAGTTAGTTTGGGATAGAAAGTATAAATAGGATTAGTAATAAGAGAGTTGGGCCAAGCTAGGTTATGATAAGTATGTTATAACACATAGTAAAGGCATTATCATAGTTATAAGAGAGTTGGTTATGAAAAGTTTTAGTGAGAATTAGGAGAGTTGGGAATGTCTCTCAAATACATTCCTAGGGCATAGCTTTAGGACTATTGCATTATTTCTTGTTCATTTTCTTTTGCATCTCCATGCTCCATTAGATCATACCTGTGGAGTTCTTTGTTTTCCATTAATATTAATATCAGTATATTTTTTGCTTGAGTTCCATCACCTTATTACTTGAAGCAACATGCAGCTAATAAAATTAAGGATGATGAATTGTGTTGTCAAGCTTAGATCTTTAGGTATAAATTGTCAATGATTCCTTGTCAGGATTTAGAATCTCCTATGAACAAAACTCCTGAATTTCTTTATCTTGCTGTTTTGGTGGTTATCATGAACATTTTCTTATGCCATAGCACTTCTGATTTTATTAATGACGGGGATCTGGGTGTGTGGAAGGCATGAACCAAAAGCCGTATAGCATTATGTCGAAACTTAAAGAAAGCTGATCGATGTATTTTCCTCTTGTGCCGTGAGTGCCGTGAGCCAAATAATCTTTTTATTATCATTTTTATAATATGTTTTTTTTAAGGAGGGGGTAGGGGGTTAAGGCAACATTTAACTCAACTCATGACAATTGGAAGTGAGAGATGGTATATCATGATTCTCACTATATAAAGTCATAATTGGTAGAATTCTTCTAAAACACGTTTTCTTCCATATGAGTTATACAAGTTCGTGCAAGTGATAAGCTCACAACTTGTAATTTGAGCTGTTGCGTTTTTCTTATAAATATGATTTTGTCAATGTTAATTAATGATGATTCTGGCCACTCCTAGTTCTTTCCAAAGTCATCTATTCTATTGTAATATATCTTTGTGCGGCTCTCATTGTTCTCTTATATGAAACTTCATAGGTAGAGTATAGATGGGCAGATGGTGTACAAATTAAGAAAAGCATATCTGAAAATTGTGAGTATTGCATATCTGAGAAAGGGAATTTTGGGATAAAGTCGACTGACGACTAGTCATATAGCCAGAAAAAAGATAGTCATTGCCAATTTTAATGATGATTTATCGTGATCATGAATTATGTTTATTGTCTGATAGCTTAAATATTACTTGTTAGATATTTCATGATGATGTATGTCATCGACTAGTTATTGTCAATTTGAATAATTTAAATGGATTAAGAAAAAGTAAGTAACCCTGTGAACTAATCATTACTACTGAGAACATTGGAGGTTGAGAAAGAATAAAATAGTAATTTTGTCTAAATACTTGAACTAAAATATTTATTTATTTATTTATTTATGATTATGATGAGTAATATTTACATTTCGGATGTTAACACTTACCACTATATATTAGTATCTACTTATTTTCAATGTTTTTAATCCATGACAAGGATTGACGATATCATGTTGTTCTACATCTCAAATTAGAATTAACAATCACAATCACAATTAATTTTCCCAAATCCTTATTGGTGGTCTTAGAAGCAATCACATTCAAAGTTGATCTAGCCCCATGAAGTTTCTAGCCGTTAGGGTCCGTTTGGTTGTAGGAAGGAAAGTGAGGAAACGGAAAGTGAAAGGGTGAAAATGGAAAGTAGAGGTAAATTAGGTAATGATGGTAAAATAAAGTTTGTGAGACCCAGAAAAAGTGAGATAGATAGAGAAAACTTGTGGGCCCCGGGATATATGTAAATTACCCAAAAACCTTTACTTTCTTGGCTTTCTAATTCTTAGGCACTTTCCTTGGGCAACCAAACAACCCCTTAGTGATTTCAGAATTATTGTTTCCTTTCGCTTTTTATTTAACCTTACATGTGTGTCAACTTGTGAGCCATCACATGAAAATAAGGGTGAAGATAAAGAGAGACTTAGAAATTAGAGGCTTAGAGTTGGTAATACCAAGTGATGGAGGCACAAAAAAGGTACAAATTCAGATAACAACCAAATAAATAAAAGCTTCATTATCCTTTTCCATTTAAACTAGCTTCATTATCACACATGAATCAGCTAATATATTTGCAAGTTAAATTTAAACTTTGAAACACTTAGGAGGGTGAATGTTATTGCTAAAAAATTCAAGGAGGTTTTTTTTAATTTATTGAAAGATATTTTTAAGTTTAACAATTATTTTTTTGAAACATAATTTTTATGAAAAGTTTAAAATATAATTTTAATAACAAATTGTCGTGTTAACAGTCTAAAACACAATTGAATTTTGAAGGGTGTAAAATTGCATACAAACTTTATAAACTAGGGCACTATAACAATGACATTAACAAAGTTAAAGTTCAATTATTTTTTCATTGGTGTGCTTCATATTAATTAATTTTAAATGGTTACTTTGTTTATGTGCAAATTTACTAATGAACATTTTGCAAAAGAACATCTGACTCAAATATAATTTGAAGTTGCAAATTTACCATTCAAATTAAAGAATATAAAAAACACCAACAGTGTAAAACATCCCAATATTGTATCCAGTGTTGGATAAGGCCGGTCTCTTTTTCTTTTTTAGTCTGCTCGCTTCCTTTACTTAAAAATAATTTCATTTATTATTATTATTATTTTATAAAAATTATTGTTGTTGTAGCTTCTTTTTTCAGTTTTGCCTTTATTACAAGAAATTTCGTTCCTTGCATGCATTGAAGTTACCACCAACTTTATGTTCTTATTATTACCATTCCTTCATTGTTGCTCTTTTTTATGTATTATTGTGTTACCACCAATTTCCGTGTTTTCATAAAATTTGATACTATCATTTTAGGGGACAACTTAAGGATAGGGAAAATCTCAAGTAAGTCCCTCTGAATACCCAAAAGGATAAGTAAGAAACCTAAATTTCCAAAAGGACCATGAAAGAACTAGTACCTATCTGTCATTTTAAAATTTTGTAAAAAGACAAAATTGCCCCCATCCTAAAACACAAATTGTGAGAAGAGGGTGGGTGTTAGGGTGGGTTTAGGGTGGGGCAGGAATTTGTGTTTTAGGATGAGGGCAATTTTGTCTTTTCGCAAAATTTAAAAATGACAGATAGGTGTTGGTTCCTTCATGGTCTTTTCGGAAGTTTAGGTTCCTCACTTGTCTTTTTGGGTATTCGAAGGGACTTATTTGGGATTTTCCCTTAAGGATATCTATACTTTGATAGTCACACTTGTCTTCCTCCTTAGTAATAGTATGGTTTGAGTCATCTCTTCTAAAAACCTAATATTCATCTCTGAATCAGAAAGGTGAATAATAGTTCATATCTTATATAAAAGGGTTAAGGTGCATTTTTAGTACTATAGAATATAGCAAAGTGCACCTAACATAATATACAATATTGTGGTCCATTTGTGGTAACCAAGAATTATTTTCGTGGCTTATTTAGTAATGACGTTAAAGAAGTCAAGTTTGACCGTTATGTGTCAATTTTTGACCGTTAAATTGTGGGGTAAAGGAGCATTTTCAGTACTCTAGAATATTGTATATTATGTTTGGTGCTCCTTCTATATTCTAGAGTACTGAAAATGCTCCTTTACCCCACAATTTACCGGTCAAAATTTGACACATAACGGTCAAAATATGCCACGAAAATAATTCTTGGTTATCACAAATGGACCACAATATTGTATATTATGTTAGGTGCACTTTGCTATATTATAGAGTACTAAAAATGCACCTTAACCCTATATAAAATTATTACTAACAATATAATTGAATATATTTGAACTTCAAAAATCTGATGAACATAATTCATAATTGCCATAAATGAAAATAAATATATAAATTTTAATCTATAAAGTAATACTATAACACTTTTATCGAATAATTGCCATAAATGAAAATAAATATATAAATTTTAATCTATAAAGTAATACTATAACACTTTTATAGTATATTAAATCTCAAATCATTTTTTATCTAACAGAACATACAAATAAGTTTATGAGGAGAAAACATGAAAGAGGAAAAGAGTATCATCCTCCCAAAAATACACAATTACTTTCTTGAGAATATCACAAGCTCCTTTTTCTACTGAACATTATTAAATCATAAAATCCCTTTACACACTGCATACACCTTCATCATATCCGAAACATTGTATTATTACATGGTAGATATTCTTATATCGCAGCATAACCTGGGATACAATGCTAAATGTTATTTCCCACCACCTCAGCCCAGAAAAAGCGAGGAAAAAGTAATATTCTAATCTAGTTGTAAGGAAAAGGGAAAAAATTGTATACATATCTAAACATAAATGGTGGGTGTAACTATGAATTTATATTCTCTACACTATACAACATTATATTGAGTTTGTGAAACCAAAATCTCAAACTTGATACATCATTGCAACTTCCAAAGATGATGCATGAGGCATGTCAGGGACATAAGAGGGAACCCTACTATTCTTCCTCAAGAATTCATACCCAACATTGATCACAAACTTCTTTAGCAAGCTAGATCCTGCTTTAGCTCTCATATAAGAATGCCCTGTAATATAAACTATGCCAGCTTCTCTTGCTTCCATAAGCTCATCTAGTTCTTCTCTAGCAAATTTGTCAATGCTTGGAGGCTCAGGCAATACAAATCTCACCCTCTTCTTGGGTTGGATCTTTGATGTCCCGGCTAAGTCTGTGTTGTCCTTCTGATTCTTATTGCCCTCATACATTATTGTCATGGTGTACGCGGAACATGTCCCTACCACTGCCATTTCCTGCTCTTGTTCAAACTCTTTGCTTGGAGAGCCAAAGCTGTACTCAGGACTTGTGTTTCCTGTGCGGATGAACTCTGCTATGCTGCACACGAGATCTTTCTCGAACTCCATGTCATCTTTGTGGACATTGCGATAGCCATAGCGCACTATGCATCGGTAGAGTCTGAACTCTCTTGGTCCTATCCGGCCTACAAGGAACCGTTCCTTAGGCGAAACATGCGGAACCGGCACATGTTTGATGCATAGGAAGACTAGGACTTGATGGAATGCTGGAAGGTTGGTCACAAAGTGGGAGAAGATTGCAGGGATTCCAGAAACAAGATCGGTCTGAATTAGGCCGATCCCTTTCACACGGACAATGCCTATGCTGGGACTAAGGCCGAGTATCCAGTCAATGGAGACCTTGTTTTGGACATCATATTCATACTTCTTTAGGGTTCCATAGTGCCAGGTATACATGACAGTGAGTAATACAAAGGCCAGAGCAATTGAAATCCATGCTCCTTCATGGAGCTTGATGAGAGAAGCTGAGAAGAAGACAGCCTCAATAGTGCCAAATATGGCAACAAAACCAAGAGCAAGGACAAATCTTTGCTTCCAGCACACTGCTATAACCAGTGACATCAAAATAGTGGTGACCAGCATAACTGTTATAACCGCCAAACCTATTTTTCAAAACACGAAAAAACCAAATAACTGATTTAGTTTATAAAGCCATTCCCCTTAAGAAAGTGAGGCTTTATGCACCAGATATATTTTTCCCCTAATTCACTAACTATATCCAGTCAAAATTGCACCCTCTAATTTTCAGTTAGCTCTTTGATGATAATATTGATGTCTTATTGCCAAAAACTAGTGGTAATAACATTATTTATAAGCCTTTTCTCATTAACTTGAACTTGAGTTAAACAAGTCCGTTACAAGGGATCAACTTCCTATTATCAAGAGATCAGAAGTGAAACTTCAGCACAAGATAGGCTATATTGTGTGAGGAAGAATGTAAAAGATTATAATGAAACTATTCATGAACTTTCACTCAATAATGAATAGGAAAAGTGTAATGATTTGTCAAATACCTGCTGCATTACCCAAGTGCTTGGTGTCTCTGAAACCGATAGTTACAGCCAAGCACAATAACATCAACAGCCAGTTGATCTCAGGGATGTATATTTGGCCGTGAATTGTGGATGATGTATGTACCACTTTAACTCTTGGGAAGCAGCTTAAAGCGACGCATTGCCTGATAATCGAGAAAGTCGCGGTGATAATGGCTTGGCTTCCCACAACTGCAGCAAGTATGGCTATTACCAGAACAGGCCATCTCAGTTTATCTGTTGAAGGGTATGGAAGTGAAGAATGTTAATTATTTAAGAACTTGTTCATAGACTTATAGTAACACTCACCCTAATTAAGAACATATTAGTCTACTTACCTGGTACAGATGCATAAAACCCGAAGTGATAGCCTTGGTTGATGTTGTGATGTTTAGATAGATAGGCAGCATGCCCCATATAGGCAAAAACTGTAGATGGATAAACCACACAGGTGAATGCAAGCTGCAGAAGACATCATCATGAGATAAAGAGGACATTTCCAAAACTATGTAACAAAAAGAAATCATATGTGGCAACTTTTATAAGGAAAATAAGATTTCTAACAATGTCTGGGAAACTAATGGATAATTAATAATCAAAAGCAGTTTAGGGATGGGAAGGTAAAAAATCTGAAATAACGGATTTGGTTTTTCACGAATAAATTTAGTAAACTATGAATGATATGCAGAAACAAATAAATGACCTTCTGATTCCCACTACAGCTATTGTAAAGAGATTTAAATTGGGTTAAAGATCAAATTTGCCCTGGAAGTTTTTAGGAAGGATCAAATTTAAATTTATCAAATTGTACTCAGTATTTCCTATGCACGATATGATTTTTTTTTATCAGAATGCACTATAGGAATTTATAGTTTTAAGAGAGGGAGCGAAGAAATTAAGGAAGATAAATAGGGTGTTTTTTTAATAAACATATTATACTAACTGACATACTAACATCCTCAATATAATCAAATTGAGTAAATATGTCACATGGACACATGGGAGTATATGAATAGAGTAGGAAACTTTAAAAGTTCCCAAAAGCTTTGAAAGTAGGACAAATTGCACAAGCAAATATATAGAGAGAGAACATTAAGATGCATCACAGGAGTTTAATCAGAGTTGTTACCGTTCATACATTATATTGTATTTGTATATTTAATAGGACGCTGAGTCACTTATCATATTCCAAGTGAACTCTATATTTTCAATGAGAAAATACCTTGATTGATGATTGTGAAAAGTGGCCTAAATCAGCAAACATGGCTTCAGATCCTGTGAAATCAAAAACATCCATTTAAAGACTTTGGTTATCAGCATAAAACCAGAGCTAGCCATGAACTATAAAACAAACCTGTTATACACAACAAAATTCCACCAAGAGATGCCCACATTCCTCCTTGAGTATGCCTCAAAAATCGGAAAGCATAATATGGAGAAAGCGCTACATATACTTGAGGATTCCAGTAAAATATATTATAAACACCAATAGCACTGATGCAGAAAAGCCATGTGATGATTATTGGAGCAAACAAGAAACCAACCCTGTGAGTGCCATAATGTTGAAGAGCAAACAAGCCTATCAGTATGATGCATACGGCCGGAACTTCTACATCTGTGAGGAAACATGTCCTTTAGTGTGAGTTCAACAAGGAAAATGTTCCATGAGTCTCAGATAAAGGAGAATGGTGGTATTCCATTCACAAATACAAATGCATATAAGAACAAGAAGATATATTTTATCTCAAGGTCCTGAACGATAAGAACAACTCAAAGATATGCAAAAGATAGAAGCCTCATTTTGGTCCTTCAAAGATGAACCTAATATCATATGGGTTAAACTTACACTTCTTTTGCATCACTTCAGTTAGTCCAATTTTATTTTATTCTATTTCAATTCATTCCTTAAAAGTTTGTAGAACTACCTCTGATCAATAGGAGTTAGCTCTATAATATCTTAATACGCTTTGCCTTATAATTTTTCCCTTTAAGTATCCATATTGATTATACATAGTAAGGGGTTTCTAACAAGAAATAGTTACAGCACACATGATTTAAAATGGTATTTTAGGGAAACCAATACACATATAATACAAATAATTAACTAAACTAATTTTCTTACATCTGCATATGAGTTGTCTAACATGAGAGAGTATAATTTAAGCATCTTTCAAAGGAGTTGACAAGTTGGAAGACAACCATACTTATAAGTCTCAAGATGATAATATCGAAATCTTCAAAGGAAACAATTGATAGTGAGGCATGTTTGGGTGATCAAAATGGGAATTTTGTGCAAAAGATTAAGTATACTGGTAAACTTACATTGGTGATTCTCCTTGGACATGGAAAGCTCAAGACCAGAAACAGCAGACAAAACTGCAATTATTGAAACAACCAGTGATTAAACATGACCCCATGATAAATCCCAAAAATCAAACTAAACAAAATACTTCTACAAAGATAGTCATAATCACCAGAAAGAGATGGTGTAAGGACCCCATCACTGATCACCATGCTAGTCCCAATCAAAGCCAGAACAAGCAAAATCTTCTGCATAACCTTATACTTCTCCATAGCCATCTTCATCCTCGAGGCAAAGTATCTTTCTGATGTTGCATTCCTATATCCACTCTTGTACCCTGAGAGCTCTTCATCTACTAATTGTCTATTATGCAGGGAGCTGACTCTGGCATGGCGACAAATCAATGAATATAGAGCAAATGTGCCACCTTCTCCATTATCATCAGCTTTGAGAACAATGAACACATATTTGATTAAAGGAACCAATGTAAGAGCCCAGAAAACCAAAGAGAAAATCCCATAAACCACTTCATTATTGTTTGTGTGTTCAATGTCTTCATTGAAAGTGCTTCTGTACACATATAATGGTGAAATGCTTAAATCTCCATACACAACTCCAAGGCTCTGATATGCCAGAGTCAAAACCGTCTTCCATGGTAGTTTCTACAATTTGTAGCCAAAAAAACAACATTTTGATCAAACACTGTAATGATTCTAATCAAATATGAAATCCCAATTCTCAAAACATGTAAAAAAAAAGATTAAAACTTTGATCATAAACAAATAAGCCAAACTTACCTTAGCATAGTTTTCAGAAATCCTATCATCCAGACCCATGATGAATGCTTTTACAAATCAATGTAGAGCCATATTTTGTACTGAAAAACG
This sequence comes from Mimosa pudica, assembly GCA_029929735.1. Lineage (NCBI taxonomy): Eukaryota > Viridiplantae > Streptophyta > Magnoliopsida > Fabales > Fabaceae > Mimosa > Mimosa pudica. Next base: position 3,648,975 of record JAKELP010000017.1, on the reverse strand, counting down.
CAAGCTTAGTGAAGAAGACTCAATAAATTGACCAGCTTTGACAGTGAGATTTAAATGATTCTCTATGAATATATTTGACAAAAAATTGACTATACTTTTTATTAAAGGTGGTGACTTTCCAGGCTTATGATGAGGCTATAATGAAATGGAAGGGACCCATTAGGCCATGACTATTGTTAGTATTATTATATTATTATTATTATTATCATTATATTATTCTACCTGAAAAATGAGAGGATTCAAAACTCAAAAGGTTTCAGCTGAGAAAAAGACATGTAGCAGATTTCATTTTAAGGATGACGGCATGAATAATTTAATGGAAGAGAAAGTGATGTGAGGGGAAAACATATGCATCATCACATGACGACCAACCATCGGTGGCTACAAAGAGTGATGAACAGACTTGAAACCTTAAAAAGCCATTAATAACGTCGCTGACTCTTTTTGACCACGTTTCCCAAAGTTAAGAAGGAGGGGAAACGTCCAAAAAAAGTAAAAAACTGAGAACGTCAGCATTTGACATTGAAGATTTTTTACCTCTTCGCCTACTAAATTAATTCAATGTATTTTTTACTTCTATAGATCATGAGTCATGACAATGACTAGGAATAGTCTAGATGTTAATAGTGAATTTAGTAATAGAGATAAGATCATAGGAGAGAACCACTATGATATTTTTTATTAATATAAGGAGGTGTAATATTTTAAGGAAGTGTAATAAATCCCTTTAAAATATGTCTTCATGAGATTAATCTATTTTTATATAATCTCTAACATGGTGAACCATCTGGTATATATGCACGATTTATGTGGGGAGGTGTCTTTATTTTTACATATAACACATTTTTCTATTATTTTCAATTTTTCCTCAAATAATTCCTATGAATGTTGCTCTATAATAAACAATAAGAGAGATCAGAGGACGTGAAATTGTGAATATAGATAGACTATTAAGGTGACTTGATAATATTATGTAATTTTAATTAACTTAACTAAGATATTTAGTCTAATCGAATTAGATAAATAGATCTTATATTTTTACCAGAGATAGTATTAAAGATCAAATGGGACATTTTAAATATATATTGTGTTCTACTATCTCCTCTTTAATAAATGATCAACATTAATGAATGAATTGAACAACATGGTAGATATTAGGTTGTACAAGAGTTACATAATTAATTTATAAAATAAATTTAAAATATTAGGTTGTTTTTTTTTATCAAAAAAATATTAGTTGTTTGCTATAAGTAAGTGTTCAATTCGTTCTTTTTTTCCCAAAAAAGGTAAGTGTTTGGTTTATGAAATATGCGCTTTTTCAAACATGTACATGAGGAATAGCTCTTGATTGAAATTTTCTTAAACATATTCATTAATTGATTCAACAAGGATATTGTAGTATAAAGATTATAAACATAAAAGATGAAGTAAATTAATCAACACGTACTTAGTCCAACGTGTAAGATCTTGCTACATATATTCCGTAAAATTTTAACTTCAAGTTTTAAAGGAGATACTTGGTATAAGAAGACGAGTTCTTGAATTCTAAAATTGAAGTAGATAGTTGCTAAAACATTTAGGTCCAGATAAAGACTTAAGTTATTAGTTGATAGTATTATAAACGAAGATAAAGTATATTGAGATATTGAGATATTATGTATAGAGCCAAAATAAATAATTTTTACAGCTCTCTTGTGTATATAAGGAATTAAAAGTTTTTTTTTTTCATTCTTACTTTTCTAACCTTTTTATTTTCGGAAGAGCTAACTAATAAGTGGGTCATACCTAGAATCCGTGATCTCTTGAAGGTAATTGTCAGACTTTAATTAAATACTTTAAACTAAAGTTGATTTTGATTTGTAAATTGACTTGAGACAGGGAGGCAAGGTTTTCTAATATTTATATATATTTCTTTACTTAATAAGTAAAAAACTAAAATATTAAGCTTTATTCCACAAGTTTATGACACATTTTTAATAAAATGTATATATAGTTGAAAACACCTTGCATTAAGAAAGAGAAAGGTGAATCCTATTGACAAACGACCAAAAACAATTAGCTTAGCAATTTTCTCTTAAACTTCAGCTTGTATATTATTTGTTATTGTTGTTTGTTTATTCCAGTTTTAAGGAAAAATCACTTTTATTATTAAAATGAAAATATTTCAAATTATTTTTTTTAAGTTTCTTGAGTAATTATTTTGAAAAACAACTAATTTGGTTAGAAAATATTTTCTTATCCACTTATTATCATACATGAGAGAAAAGATTGAAAGGTAATAAAACTATGTTGCAAATTTGAAATTTACCTTACACGTCTTATCGGCAAATTCAATGTGCTTCAAAAAACTTTGTCCGAATTTCGCACCTGATGTCTCTAACTGTGGAAACAAAACTGATAGAACTATTTGTTGATGGATTCCATGGCATATCCTCTTCTAGTGCTAATAAATGCTGTAAGGGCTGGTAGCTTGTGTTCTTTATATCTCATACTTAGGGATTCCCTTCAACCCAACTTCCCTTACATTTTTTTCCTCATGATAGTATTTTTTTTCTTTTCTAATTGTTAGTTTCTAGCTCATTTTGATATTTTCTGTGACAGCTGCAACTTGGAAAGCACGTCACCCACTCATAGTCATAGATCAAAAGAAAAAAAAAACATTTGATGAATTGGGATAATAAATTAAAGACGGAATTAGAAATTAAAGAAGTATATATTTATTAGACGCCTCAAACCCATGTTGTGATTGAGACCATTGGTTTCTTTCAAATTAAAGGATAGATGTTCTAACTCTTGTGTTTTCTTACTTTAGCATAGTCTAATATATTATTTCCATTATTGCTAGCTAGTTTAATTTAGCTTCTAACTTTATTAAGTGGTCGCAAAAGGAGGTGTAATAAGCGAATTCTTGAATTGGGTGGGTTACCCTTAGGAGTGAAAATAATATATTAGACCAGGCTAAGTTAGATTTTAGTCAAATAAGCATGAATATGTAGCATAAATGTAGAGGTTGAGCATATGCCTACATTTAAAATGTTAGTGTTTCAATCGTCTCAAAAGTTTATATCTTCAAGATTATCTATAAAACCTTCAACACTATTGAAAAGTCTACACAACGTCTTAAATATTTGAGGCTCGCTATAGTATAAAAAGAGTACATGCGGTTTAAGTATTTAAATAAATATAGTATGATTTAATTTAAATTCACAAGATAACAATAAAATTCCATTCGTTATAACTCATAAAAGCTCAATAAATTACATGTTTGCAAATGACAATAATATAAATGAAATAATTATTCATAATAAGTTAACTCGAATTACACTATACTATATTATTTAGAGAAATGATATAAAAGTTCCATGTAAGATCAAGATAAGGTCTCACAAAATCACATAATTAATCCTAGATCTCTACCAATAAATTGTGAACGTGAGGCCAAAACTTGTTAAGTTATTATGGACTATAGTCAAAAGAAAATTCAATATAACAATAAATTTCCTTTCATTCAAGAAGAGATAATGGTGGGATAGTAAACTAAAATACCATGTAACTTTCCATATTTGATTGATTAAATGATGTAATTTGTGTTAATTCGTTAATGGTTCTCCAGATTTATGCAAGAACTTCTCTAATAGTCATATCACGAAATATCATGTAAGCTCCCGCATTAGAATAAATGATAGAATTTTGATATTATATAATTGAGTAAATCATAAATGATGTGGCCGCGCTTCAAATTCATGCTAGAATTTTTTTCATACTCATAATAATCATAATAATAAATGTTAGTCATTAGTAAAAATGGTTTGCTTTGATCTAAGCTAAAATGTCTTAAATTTGAATATATGTGAATACAGAAAATGCTCAAAATTTTTTGCATGATAATGGTAAATGTTATTTATAGCTTGTCCATTAAAAACAAATCATATAATTTAATCTAACGTGAAAACTTACATGAAATTAATAAGTTAATGCCACCATTTTCTCTTAATGAACTTACTATCTCCTCTCTCAAGTTAATTTTTTAAGTATCAAATGATGAAATTTAGCATTTTTTGGGTAAAAAAAAAATTAATTTAGTACTCCATATTTTAACTAAGCAGGTCATAAGTAACATGACGCGGGATGCTCAAACAAAATTTCTGAAAAATACTTAAGTGAATCATTCAAACTTGAAAAAAAACCATTCAAACTTATGCGTCTGACAATGCTCATATAAAACTGAAATATACTCAATATATTACACACACACACACATATCTATTTTTTTCCCTGTTTACTTATAGGTTAGAAAACAGGTATGATAGCAAATTACTTATTGAATTATGTAAGAGTAATTATGGTTTAACATAATTAACTTTATTTTGTTCCCCAAAAAGTTAAAGATAATTAATTAGGTTAAAGATCATATATGCCCCTAAAGTATGTACAGAGAATCATATTTGCACTGAAGTATTTTTTGGTCCATATCTGCCCTTGAAGTATACAGGAGGATCGCATTCGCCCTTTACAGTTAAAATATTAACGTTCAAATGTTATCGTTAATGCATAATTTAGGGGCAAATATGACCCTTCGTCGTGAATACTTCCAGTTCATATATGACCCTTCATGTATACTTCAAAAGAATATATGATCATTCGTGCACAATTCTGAGGCAAATTCGGGTCAAAAAGTACTTCAGGGGCATATATGATTTCCTATTCATACTCTAGGATAAATATAAGGGTTAAGGGTCAAATCTAGCACTCTACTATTGCCAAAAGTTCACCCAACATAAACAAGAATTAAATGTCTCAAATGTAGCACACATCTATTCAAAAATGACTCACATCTAGCATTTCCGTCAATTTTAACGGGTTTAACCGTTAAGTTTGACTCGATCATGCCACGTCACCCAGTTAGGCCACGTCACCTGCCACGTCACCCGCCATGTCACCCAATCATGGATAGCAAGTGGGCCCACTGGGTGACGTGACAGGTGACGTGTCGTAATAGAGTGCCATAGATGGTGGAGTGGCATGATCGGATCAAACTTATCGGTCAAATCCGTTAAAATTGACAGAAATGCTAGATTTGAGCCATTTTTGAATAGATGTGTGCTACAGTTGAACCATCAAATTCTTGTTTATGTTTGGTTAACTTTTCGCAATAGTAGACTGCTAGATTTGACCCTTAACCCTAAATAATATAAGTATATAACATTTAACTCATACTTAATTATGTTATGTCATATAGCATAAAGTATAAACTTGTGAACGAGTTGGCCAAAAAAAAAAAAAAACCTTGTGAACTCGTGATGATATGCAAGTAGTCAATAAGGGGTTCCAACTGGTTGGCTGGTTGCTTACCCTGTTTGAGTACTTAAATAAACAGTTGACTACTCAAGTTGTTTTTTTGGCCGAAGTTGACTACTCAAGTTAGCAGAGTGATTAACGTGTGGCTGCTGAGGTTGAGTATTTTAAACATTATTGATAACTACTCCGAATTATCTGCTTGCTATTTTAACCTTGGGTATCATCTGCAAATGTAAACAAAATATTACTCTAACAGGTTAGGCCACTCAATTAACTTAGCGACTACTGTATTTGGGAAATTCAAGAGCTCTTAAGAAAATGCTTTCCTATATATGTAAAGATAAAATTCGTATTACATAAGTAACCACTTCTAAAATGCTAATTCAAACATCTTATAGCATAGTGATTAAACTATTGCTATCAATCCATCGTATAATTAAGGGTTAAGATATAAATTTACAAGTACTAACTCTTTTTAGAATTGCTCTTTGCATAAAAGAGTTGTTAGGCTCATCAAAACTAACGCATAAACTTTTTGCAATGGTGCAAAAATAGCATGTCCGATAAAATAGGCAAATATCTATTACTTTTTTGTAGTTTTTCCTATGGTACCTTTGTGAATGTACCCCTTACCAGAAAATGATAAACATGCAAAAATGGCCATAATAATTTACCTTACGTGTACCAGGCATCTCATGCTTTCACGAGCGCAGAATACCCTGGACACTCAAATTGTAGATGAAAGTACCAAAATACCTCAAGTAAAACAACGTGTATCTCTCTTTGAATGATAAAAATATTTTTTCATCACTGATTTCGTGCATTTGATTAGTTCTCAAATCACACTAGGAGCTTGTATATTTTTTTATTATTGTTTTACTTGGTCAAATAACTTTGAATCTATTTTATTTTATTCATTTGACTTATTTTGAATTGAGTCAATTTTATATCGGTTTAGGTATAAATGTATCCTTGAAAGTTTTCGCTCATGAGTTATTTTGCCCTGAAAGTTTTTTTGTTTAAAAAGGGTAAAATTGCCTCGTTTTAAAACTTACGGTTCAATTTTAAACCCTTGTAACATCCTAAAAATTTAATACAGGATCAAGGAGTGTTTTGGGAAATAATAAATGGAGAAATTGGGAATTTTGGAATTTTTAGGAATTTTTGGGATATTTTTGGAAATTTTGAGTAATTAATGTGCATATAATTAATTAAGAAATGAAGAGTTTAAAATATGAGGGAGTGGTAAAGCTAAAAATATTTTGAAGTTTAAAAAGATTGGAGGCTGGTTTAAATGATTTTAGAATTAAAAGAGTACACTATGGCAAGTTTGGGCTACAAATCATCAGAGAACCCCCTAATTCCAGCAAACCAAACGCGACTCTCCCCCTTTTATATAAAAGCGCCGGACTCCCTCCTCCTTTCTCACCCGAGCGCCTCCCTCCTCTCTCCGCTTTCTTCTTCGTTCCTCTCCCATTCCCAGCGACAGCCACCGGCGACGGCGGCAACAAAGCCGTCCGTCTTACTGCTTCTATCATCCTCATTGAAACCCATCTCTTCTTTCTCTTTCCTGTGTTCCTCATCCTCGTCACTCTCTGCCTCCACCGTCTCTGCTTTTCTGGCGAAGAAGTGGCTAGTTCGCCGTCGCACAACAGCGGGAAAAGGTAAAGGTTCAGCAGTCTTTCTTATGTCTACCCGAATTACTCCTCTTTTCAACTTGATTTCTCATTGTTTTCCCTTTGGTCTCGTCGTTCTTCACTCCTCTCTACCAGTTTCCTCGTCTCCGGCGGGTCTGGCGACACTTCCGGCGTCCTACTGCTTGTGCAAGTGAATATTCAAGCTTAGGTAAATTTTAGTTCTCCATTTCATACCTTTTTCCTCTCTGACTTCGTGTGAGACTGTAAGAGTTCGAATGAGATTTAGGATTTGGGTATAAAAGTTAACCAAGACAGTTTAGGCATTGATTTTGTTTTAGTGTTTAAGAGATTTATTGAATGTGTTTTTGTTGATTTGCGTAGCCTACTAAAAATCCCTTACCTTGGGCATCATGGTATTCATTGGAGTCTAAAGAAGTTAAAAATTGATTAAACTTGTGTAGGTGTGTTATAGAGTTGATAATATGTAATTGTTTTGTTGCTGAATTTGTTGATTTCCGTTTAGGCGGAGGCAAGTTCTGTTTTGATAGGATATGATATACAAATTCTATTTTTGTTGTTGTTTTGTTTGATCTATGGAGTTAAATGGTTGCACGTAGTCTCTATGTTTTGGCCGAATTGGTTTTAAAAGAGACATATGTTTGAGGGCTTGATTATTTGACTAAGGTTGATTGTGGTGTTTTATAGATTATAAAATTAGTAAAGGAATGCATTGATTTTGTTTTGCTTCTTTGTTTTTATGTGCTGCTGAAATGGGAGAATAATGATTATAAATGGTATGCATATGTATGTGTATGGTTATACAAGTTGAAAGGAAGGTAAAATTGATGTTGCCTTGTTTGGAATTTCGGTTATAGAATTTTAGTTAGGCTAAATTGATTGTTGTTAGGAGGGGTATTGTAACATTATGTTACTAATTTCTTAATTTAAACAATAATATCCATTTTAGACTAATAACCTCTTTACTAACTATGATAGAAAAAGGATTTCCATAATATCAAAGTCCTATCATAGTTAGAAAAGGAATTTCCTAATGAATAAATATTATCCATGATAGAAAAGAATAAACTAATACAGCACAGCTGCTGTCATGGATAATTTATTGATAACCATGTTAGAAAGGATTTGCCTAACATGGTTATTAAACAAAACTAATTGATATTAAACAAATAATAAATATGTATACATGCGGAAACGAATGCAGGCCTATACAAATTGGCAATACACAATTCCAAATAAACTATACCAACTCTACTACCTAATTCCCTTCCTGAAGCTTGCCCCTGTGCATGAATACCTGCAAAAATGTCAGTAATCGTGGGATGAGACAATTTGTCCCAGTAATCACCGCTTAAATCACTATAACAGTGAGATGTGCGGTAGCGAGGGCGTCTAAAGGGTACCACAGTTTTAAATTCAATAATACATATATATATATAATCCGAACCTTCTTCCCATGTATCACCCCAGTCTCTCTGTCATTTCCAAATCAAAGCAATTCAACAACTCTACTTCCAATACAACTATACTACCCCACAACTCTCACACTCACCTATAGATGCATTGTGCCATCACGGGGCATTCAAGCATCAAATCTTCACTATATGATTTGACACTGTGTCCCTCTCCATAATGAGGGGACAATTTCCCTCTCTGGTAATCTCCAGAAAGGGAACCCCAATTCTGTTTTCCATTACAGAACGGGAACGGTTGGGCTCTCCACTGCCAAACAACCGTAGGGGCGGTTGGGCTCTTCAATGCCAAACAACCATAGGTCACTTCTCTCAATAAGTCGACCTATGAACCCCGATCCAATCAATTCTAAAAAGGATCCTCGGTACAAATAACTGTCGATTGGCCTATCGACAGTTATCATCGCGCGATGGTACATAAATATCTCAGTGTCATGCAATGCTCACAATATCCATCCCTATCCATCCATTTCAATCTCAGACTCCACATCTAATTCCTATCCCCACAACCTCTCAAAGTTATAGTCAGAACCATTCCAAGATATGTATCACATAGTCCCATAACAATAATCCAAAATACCTCTCCATATCCCTGTCAAAGTAACAAGATTCCAACACATATATGCTCACATACACAGATTATCAATTCCACCAACCAGGATACTACATATCGTAATCAAATTCTTTATACGAAAATAATCGTGTTTGAAAGGCACCCGATAGCCTATTTTGTATAAAAATAGCTTTTCAAAGATAATATATATATAGAGGGTGAGAAAGGATTTTACAAAATCCTAGCTAACATCACCCTCAATGTTATAGTAAGGTTAAGTGTGATTACCTGTCGCCCTTAGCACTTTGTTGCTCTTCCTTACCGTATATTGTAGATTTCCCTCAAGTACCATCACCAATATGTACTCCTAAAATAATATAACACAAAAGGTTATATTAATACCACCTTCACCTTATAATACTTTACGTCGCTCTCGGTCTTATGAAATTACTACCCAAGCCCCCTTTCTATAGCCATATTTTTAGGTTGATATTCTTAACTTTATTAATCAAGTTCACCGTTCAGTATTTCTTCACATATGTGAGATTCTTCCATTTCAATGAAACAAAAGAAACAACTACTTTACCCAAGCATGAGAATGAAATCCAATTAAATTAGAACATCATACACATAATTATTACTCAAAACCTAAAATAAAGCAATCAGCTTTCAAATTCCAATAGATTCTTAAGTTAGTACAGAAAAGGAAAACAAGCCATTACAAAACCCAAGGTACTTCCTCCCGCTAAGTCAATCGTAAACAGCATAGACAATGTACAAATAAAACAAGTACCTCCCTTCATTTATAATGCTAATTCAGTTATAACAGTAGAAAGAGGAGAAAATTACAAACACACAAGCATCAATACTAAATCCAACCAATACAAGAGGATGAATTTAATGAAATTCCACATTCAGCTTTCATACCTACCCAAATAAATTTCAACCAGCCTTTCATATCATTGGATATTTCCTTCAATCAGAACCAAAAATAACCATATGATAATCAATGACATAATACAACCAGATTGTACAAATGCAGCCAAAACATGATTTACAACCTCAGAGTAAAACTCAAATGATCCCTGAAAATTGTAGTTTTAAATCTTAAATTTAATATTCAAGTACATAGCCAATCAAACCTTGCACCTCTTCATATTTTATTCTAAATTTGAGACATCAACACACTTATATCAGTTTGAGCCTTTGCAAAAGAACACTAGATAACTTCAATAGCCACATGCAAAAGGGGAAACAAAATCAGTCTTAAACATTCATACAATATTTCCTAGTCTCAACTTAAAACATTTACATACCAAACACATTTCGACTAGTGTAGAAATAGAAACTAAAATCATTGTTCTTTCTTCTAGAATGATGATGGAACTTATGCCATAAATTCCTTGAACACATTCAATTCATATTTCACATTACCAACAATTATCTCACACTTAATCCAATAAAAACTCAACACTGCTTAACCAAAACATAGATTGAACAGAAAAGCTTTAATGCTTAAAATCATATCATTCCATATCAAATACTATTGTAATTATCTATGTCGCTGATCCTAATCATCAAATCCATTATCTTAATCTCCAACACCAAAGTAAATAGCTTTTATCACCTAAACCTACTATCAAAAATCTTCAAAATAATCACCACAAAAAGATTTACAATCATAGAAATCAACTCACCATTAGTAACTTTTTTTTTTCTTTTTTTTTTTTCAAATTATAATCCACCTTAACCAAAAGAAAAACTTAATGGATGCTAACCACAGTTCATATATAATTAAACATAAAACAAAGACTACAGCCACCATCCAGTTAGAACGAAGCTTTAATTCATCTTTATCAAACCAGAATTAATATTCTCTAGAAATTTCTCACAACTTCTCTTAGTTAATTAAATCTTGAAATCTTTTAAGCATTCCATTTATTCCATTTGAACTTTCAAATCATTCACTATTTCATCAAACATGAACAACATAGAAAAATATCCAAGTAAAGCAAACACATCTAGCAAAAACAATTTATATACATATATGTACGTATTAGTTTATGTGTTTAGATTCTAACAGGATAGCTTTCACAATTATAGCCCTCAACAAGCATAACTCAATCAAGTTCTTCTTTTACACATTTTTGCAAACACCTTATATGCATCAAAATTTCAATCATGCAAGAAGAATGAACATAGACACAAAACTTCCCATTCTAAATTAAACCAAATAAGTCAAATAAACATTATCATTGAACTCTAATAGCTTTCTTAAAACAATGGATCAAGTTTAACAACTAATATTCAAAGGAGTTCTAAGTATAAACCCATCTTAATCAAACTCTAAACAAGAAAATCTCATATAAGACTAAATCCAACAAAACTAGTCCATTTATCATCATCTTATAACTCAATTAATCATGAAGGAATAACCAATTTACCCATTTAACACAGATTTCAAAAATTAATACAAACCCTAGAAATTTCTCTTTGAAAGAAAATTGGCACAAAAGGAAGTAAGGTAATGAAGATTACACAGTACGAGTGTCACTTTCTTGCTCGCCGGAATCTCGCCGGAGAACACCCAAGCGCCGGCCGAAATTCGTCCCCTCCTCTTCCATTTCTTTCTCGGATCAAAAGGGATTTTTGGGGATGAGATGCAAGGATCATAGAAGCAAGGATAGAGGAAATGAAGATTGGAGGTGCACAGCACGGCCACCACAGTCCGGCCAGCCTTGGCCGCCGCCGATCGAGCCGAAAAAGGAAGGAAGAAGCCGGAGATAATGAAGAAGAGGAAGGAGATCGAAGAAGATGAGTTTTGATGAGGTGGAGGTAGAGAGATGAGAAAGGACGGCGGTCGCCGCCGTCGCCGTCAGCGGCGGCCTCCAAGGTGGTCGGCGAACCAGGATAGGGAAGGAGAAGAGAAGAGTCGGGTGAGAGGGCGGTGGGACTCGAGGGAAAGAGTGAGAAAATGGAAAAGAAGGAAGGAGATGATGTATATATATATTATTTAGGGAAAATTACAATTAACTACCCTAAGGTTTATTCGTAATTATATTTCTAGCCTAGAAGTTTGTATATATTACTATATCTCCTTCTTTCCACCATAATGTTATCTACTATCCCAAATACTTATTCATGAAAGTTTCTAACTCCAAATAATTATTTTAACTATATTCCCTTAAATTCCAAAAATTAAGATTCAATAACAATAAATCTGAAAGTAATGGATGCACAAGAGGGGGGGTGAATTGTGCTTCAAAAATAAATGCTCAAATAAAACAACACAAGATTTATACTGGTTCGGTCTACCTGACCTACGTCCAGTCCTCAACCACCCAGGCCGAGTTCCACTATATCTCAGGTTTTAAATCGGGTTCACCTGAAACCTTACAACCGCAAGTTTTGCACGAGATCACTTGCAACCTTACAACTACAAGTTTTACACAGGCTCACTTGTAACCTTTCTAACTAGCTCCCCCTCACACCAAGCAAGGGGTTAACCTTTACACTTAAAGGATTTTTCTGACTAAGTTCTCTCAAAGAACGAATGGTGTTACACACTTAAGTACAATCAATGCTCTTATAACAAGAAGAGACTTAACAACAAAGAGTACAGAATATGTAGATGAAAAGGATCACTCGATGTGTTAAATGCTCTTTACTTTTCTGGGCAGCTTTGAATGCTTGAAGGTGTTCTTAGTTTCTCGCTCTAACTTCTCTCAAGAATATTCAAAGATAATTGATTGCTTCATAAATGAAGTTGAGCTCCCTTATATAGTCTTCAAACATTTTGAACTCTTGGTAGGTGGGCTAGCCGTTTGAATATGGCCGTTTTTCCCATGTTACCGTTTGCCCAATAAATGCTTCATCAATGCATAGCAGGGTTGACTTGCTTTATCTCTGAAAAGTAGTCCTGACATCTCTGCTCTGACATAAGCATTCTGACACTGCATCTCTGAATGTTCTGACATTCTGATTGCTTGCGGAAGCAAAATCACATCCGGAAGCAACCTTACTTAGTATGCTGCACTTGAACGTTAGTTTAGCAATATAAGCACATAGTCACATGCAGTGGGTGTTCTCTTAGTCTATGATGTATCCGGAAGCACTTCTACATCCGGAAGTAAAACCACTAGATGAAGGATTTAGTTCACTATTACTCACTCTCGCTCAGTGTCCTTCAATCCAACAGTCAGCGCTAGTCACTAAGCTATCGGAAGCACTTTCACTTGACGTGGTAAACTCACTGACGCTTAGGGTTATATCTATTCTATCAGTCTGCACCAGTCACTAAGCTATCGGAAGCACTTTCACTTGACGTGGCTTATGTTCACTGACGCTTGGGGTTATTCTATTCTATCAGCCTGCGCCAGTCTAAATCTAACAGGAAGCAATTTCACTTCCGGTTGAATCATAGCTTAGTCTTAAGGTTTTGTGTACCTAATGCTCATGGACTAAGTTAATTCCCTAGTGAGTTACTCGCTGCCGCTGGGGGATGAAACATTCATCCGCGTGCGCAAGTCCTAGTCTATCCGGAAGTAAATCCACATCCGGTTGCACTCTTACTTGGGATTCTATGTTTACCTATTGCTTTCTAAGTACTTGGCCTATTCTTTCATATTTTAGTCTTCATCAAAACTTAAGATTCTAACATTCTCCCCCTTTTTTATGATGACAAACTTAGTTTTATCGATTAAGTTCATAAGGAAGGATTAGCAAAAGAATAAAAGCAATAGATAAGAACAAGTAACTTAGACAAATATTATTGATAAGCAGAAGTTACAAGTCAGAGTATACAGTCAAATAACATATACAAGCAAAGAACATATACAAGTAAATTACACTAAGCAAGTATGAAAGTATGCATGAAAACAAATCAAAAAGGAAAAATTTCTAAGTTAAAAGAATGTTTGGATTGGGGGTTCAGGGTTTGTGTTTCTTTTTCCTCTCCCTCTCCTTTTGTCTCTCTTCATTCTCCTTTTGCAGTTTGGCTAACTCGGCCTCATGCACATTCTGGTCTATCTGGGCAATGATCTGCTGGAGCTCTTCTTCATCTCTTTCCCTTCTGAGCCTCTCTGATTCAATAGTGATAAACGTGGCTGTCACCCAAGAGGGGGGGGGGGTGAATTGGGTGAGGGAATAAAACTTAAACTCTTTTCAGAAGACTGCTTGTGCTCGGTGATGATGATAATAAATAATGCTATGCACAAGTCAGTATGCTATGTGATGCAAAATAGAATGATCAAGTATAAATATATGCACACATAAATTTATCCTGGTTCGGTCACCCAGACCTACATCCAGTCCCCAGGCTACACCTGAGATTTCCAATCCACTATTCTTGTTTAAACCGGGCACAAGAGAAGCCTTTACACTTTAGGTTTTACGAGCACGGGTTCACCTAACAACCCACAGGTTTTACACCGGGTTCACCTGCAAACCTTACAAATGCAAGTTTTACGGGCTAACTTGCAACCTATGGAGATTTAGACAACCTCTAAATACTCCCCCTTACAAATTGTAAGTTTACACTATGTTCACTCTATGAACTGATTGTGCTAAACACTTAAGCTCAAAACTAACTCTCTCAAAGAGTGGATGATGTTACTCACTTAAGTACAAATAAATCACTCTCTAAGAATATTACATATCAAAGTCCGAGAGTAGAAGATGAGAGGAATGTAGGATAGTGTTTTTCAGATAATAGCCTTGTTCTCTCTCTCTTTTTCAAGCCCGCTTCTTCAGAAATGAAGAACATCCCTTTTATACCAGCCTCTGAATATCTAACCGTTGGAGAGGCAATAAGACCGTTTGATTATAGACGTTGGGACCTTGTTTACGTTGTCCTCATTAGTGCACAGCAGGGTTGACTTTGCTTTATCTAAAAAGGTGCTCTGACCAAGCTGTTCTGTCAACACTGTTCTGGCAATACTATTCTGACAAAAGTCGTTCTGACATCTGAACATTTTGTACGGTCCGACTCTTGCTTGCTGTCAGAGAGGACTTCGTTCCTCAAGCATAAGTCCAGGATGTTAAGAGACTCATTATCAGAAGCTCTCTTGCTATCTGAAGCTCGTGGACTCTAACATTTTGCTTGCTATCACATAGAGGAACTTTGTCTTCCAAGCACTTGTCCATGAATGATAAGAGTGCTTTGCTATTGGATCCTCTCTTGCTATCAGAAGCTCTCTTATGGACTCTGACTTTTGTGGGCAGTATGAGCTTTGACACCTTGAGTGAATCTTCAGATTATGTTCTCATACTCCTCATGCTTGGTAGGTAACAATGTTGTTTGAATGTGTCTGTTATCCTCTTGTTACCGTTGGAAGGAACATCTTCTTAAATGCTCAGCAGGGTTGACTTGCTTTATCTCTGAAAAGTAGTCCTGACACCTCTGCTCTGACAAAGCATTCTGACTTCCGAGTATGTGACATTTACTCTTGTACTCTTGCTGACGGATGATCATCGTTCATCCGGAAGTGGCAATCTTGCTCTGCAAGGGTTAGTCTCTGAAATCCAATGCCAAGAGTCTTTCCATCCGGAAGCTCATTTGCATCCGCAAGTGTAACTAAGTTCTGCACATACTGGTTAGTCCAACATAGCAATATATATAATCAGATATAGTAAAAACTATACATGTTGTGGGAAATTTGCTATGGGAAGTAGTCTTACTTAGACTATGTTCTGATCTGGTCTATGATGTATCCGGAAGCATTTTTACATCCGAAAGTAAAACTACTAGATGAAGGATCTTGGTTCACTATAACTCACTCTCACTTAGTGTATTTCATTCCAACACTCAGCGCTAGTCACTAAGCTATCGGAAGCACTTTTACTTGACGTAGTGAACTCACTGACGCTTAGGGTGAAATCTATTCTATCAGTCTGCGCCAGTCAAGATCCAACAGGAAGCAACTTCACTTGATGTTGCATTTCCGCTGACGCTCGGGGTTATATCTAGTCTATCAACCTGCGCCAGTCTAAATCTAATAGGAAGTGCTTTCACTCGGCGAAGTAGACTTACTGACGCTTGGGGTAATAACTATTCTATTGCTCTGCGCCAGTCTAAGTCTAACAGGAAGCGCTTTCACTTGGGAAAGTAGACTCACTGACGCTTGGGGTAATATCTATTCTGTCGCTCTGCGCCAGTCTAATTCTAACAGGAAGCGCTTCCACTTGGGGAAGTAGACTCACTGTCGCTTGGAGTAATATCTATTCTATCGCTCTGCGCCAGTCTAAGTCTAACAGGAAGCAACTTCGCTTCCGATTGAACCATAGCTTAGTCTTAGGGTTTGTGCACCTAAAGTTCATGGATTAAGTTAAATCCCTAGTTATTTACTTGCTGACGCTGGGGGATGAAAGCATTCATCCGCATGCGCAAGTCCTAATCTATCCGGAAGTGATCTTACATTCTCAAGTGATCTAACTCAGGATTCTAACCATGTCATCTAATCCTTCCTAAGTGCTGATTATGTTCTCTTAAGTACTAGACCATATCATACCTTAGTCACCATCAAAACTTAAGATTCTAACATTCTCCCCCTTTTTGATGATGACAAACCCATAGATGACTAGAGAACATAATTAAACTTAGATCACTCCCAGAGCACTCCCAGAGCTATAATTAAACTTAGATATCTTATCTATCTCTCAGCTCTAGACATCTCATGTCTCATCTCTCGCTAGACATCTTATATCTCATCTCTAGACATCTCATCTCTATCTCTCTCCCCCTTTTGGCTTCATCAAATTCCAACAGGTGCAAGCTAGCCTTAGGGATGGGGATACTTTTATCGTTCTCCTCGGAATGGGCTTTCTACCTAATATTTCTCCCTATGTATCGTTAATAAGGATTTGTTCTAGACTTATTCAATACAACGTACGAGAATTATCAAGAAAAACAATAATGATTCATGATCCTAAATGATTGTATTCGCCCTAATCATTATGTGGGATAGCTAAACATGTTTTTCAAGGATTAAGTCAAGAGCAAAGCATACAAAATGGTGATTGATTGTATTCGCCCTAATCATCAAATCGAGAGGATCAAAATTACTTTTGATATGTTTAAAAATGGTGATTATGATATCAAATGAAATATGTGATTTTAAATTCAAATGAGATGAAATCTGATACCAAATGTAATCAAATGAGATCTGTGAGTTTGAACCTGTGGTATCAAAGGAAATGATTGAATGCCAAATGAAATTTGTGATACCATATGAAATGAAATCAAATCAAATGAAATTTGTGTTTTTAAAAGTGCCAAAAATATTTTCCAAACAAATTGCATCACAGCATCTTAAGAGTTTATTATCGATGACAGCATGTGACTCTCTATTTTCAAGGGATCATTAACAGGTAATGTCCACTTACTTCTCTTCTATATTAAGATTAATCATCATTAAATCAAGAAAGGAAGCATATAAGAGAGGTATGTTATCAATTACTTTCCAGCATGTCATTTAGAGGATACAGATGTGTGAGCTAGGATGATTTTCTAAGACAGTGAATGATTTTGAAGTCAATGCAGATTGAGAGAAACATCCTAAGTTGACACCCTTACCAATGCCATGTATGCATCATATGTAAGAGATGGTAAGGTGTAGATGTTACCACAGATGAGGGGTACTCATACTCTATTAGATTCAGGAATCTGAATCATACGCAGATAAGCATGCTTCCTGACATCTTCAAGAGGTGTGCTATCTCAAGTGGAAACCCCTAGCGCAAGTGCTTTGATGATTCGCTTCGGCAAGCTGAGCCACAACCACAAGTAGACATGACTGGGCAGTCACTCTACTCTTCCCATGGTTCAATAGTTGGCCTGCTATCGAAGGCGCTGATTGTTGTGAAAGCAACCTTGCTCAAACTTGACGATTGGTCCTGCATATGCTTGAGGAAACAAATGCTTTCTGATGGTCAGTGAAAGAACTTAAGATTTAACATTGAAGACCATCCTCAGGACATTCAAGTCAATCTGTGTTAATCAGCACAAACTAATAATTTTAAGAAATCATGCTTGCTAATTGGTTTAAGAAAATATGAGCAATGATTATGTGAAAACTAATTTTGAAATTATCTATACATTCACATAGTTTCACTATCAAGACATGAACTCTATTTATACTCTCATGGATAAATATCAATGTGATAGTACAGAGAATATTAAACAGGTGGCATATTTTCAGAGTTTCATAAGCAAGTATAGTTCAATACATATGCCTCAAGGATGTTCATGTTAGATCATGAAGACATGTGAATTAATAACATAATGAGATTTTGAAAAAGAGAATCTTCATCCTCACAAAATAATTTGATTAGGATTGAATTCGTTTTACAAAAACAACCAAATTTCAGCATATGATTACGAGAATAATTTCCAAATTTTAGCCCAAGTTCTTCTAGATATGCTCAGTGTGATCTCATTGTTCTTAGGACATCAACAAGCTTGAAATTAATACAGATTATAGCATGCTTGTGATACTATGCCATGTTTTACAGATCTAGCAGAGTTTAATTCAAGGCATTTCCTAAGATTTCTAATGCATGTCAGACAAGAGAGAGACTATCCATTTAATTTCACAACAGAATATGTAAGGGATAGAAATGCTCATGTGTATTGGCGAGAGTTTCTCAGGTTTGGTATAGCCATTCCACACATCTTGATAAGAGACATTTTCGTTGCCATTCTCTCTTGGTTATATTCATTGTTCAAGCTTCAATGATCTGTGTCAACATTCTTAAACCACAAACTTGAACTGAGATCATTAGTAGATTGAGAACTTAAAGATGTAATTAAGAGGGATGTATTGTTCTCGAAACCATAGCTGCTTATGCATTGAAAAAGTTGATGCAAGAGATACCACATGAAACGGAAAATCAGAAATAGCTTTTGAGTGCTATCATGAGGTACGGTTGTCATGTAAGTTTAAAGAGGATCGGAATCTGTTTTGAAAGTTTGCATTTCAAAAAGGATCTTTCAAAAATCAAGGTGAATGTATAAACTGTTTTCTTTTCTGAGCGGCGCCCAAAAAAAAATTGCTAAGCATATATGAGTAAAACGATTTAGACACCATATGAAAAACTCTGAAGAAGGTTTTTTTTTTTGTTTGTGTCAAAATTCTGAAACTAGTTCTGAATCTTCTTAACAATGTCAGAAATCTTGGAACACAATGATTCAGCATGCACAAATTTAGTAGGTTTTGAAGAAGATTCAGTTTCAAAGTGTCAGACTTCTTGAATCTGTAAAATCAGTATGCATTATATCAGAAAATGAATTTGATATGATAGGATCATTTTTACAGAAAATAAGGTTATCACAGATAAGGGAAATCATATCAATTTCAGAGAAATAAAATCTGTTAAGCTCATCATGCATTTACTACCCAAAAGATTATTCAAGTAAAGAGGAGGGTAAGAATGATATCACCATAGCTCCATT
Organism: Mimosa pudica; assembly: GCA_029929735.1. Classification (NCBI taxonomy): domain Eukaryota; kingdom Viridiplantae; phylum Streptophyta; class Magnoliopsida; order Fabales; family Fabaceae; genus Mimosa; species Mimosa pudica. The sequence goes on along the minus strand of JAKELP010000017.1, from coordinate 3,629,547 downwards.
CGCATCAAGCAGTAGCTCGCTTGATTTTGGTTGACAATGCAAGGATTCTATTTTCAGAGCAGCACCAAAATCTATGCGTGACGAATGCTTATCAAGACTTGACTAATTGTTCAGATGAGGTACAGTCCTGAGTCCTGTTGAGGCTAATAGGATGAATTGGAGCTGGTGCAGAGGGATGAATTCACTTGGTGATCACTACTACTCGCATCTCTCGCCTCTTGAACCCATACTTCTAACACAGCTCTTCACTCAGATTAAGTGCTGGCGCAGAGAGAGACACAGGTTCAGCAGAGGGTATCTCCGCAGGTTGATCACTCAGTGCTATCTCAAACTTGCCTCTGTGCCAGCAGACTGTTGGGGGCACATGAAACAGATGGCTTCCCCAAGGGCGAGCCTTCCTGCTTGGGCAATCCGCTTCATTTCAATTTCCCTTCTGAGGGCAGCAGTGACATCCTGGTCAAGTTCGAGGGGTGGCTATCTTAGCCTATCTCTCTCTGATTTTGTTCATGTTCCTTGTTCATTTTAGCCCATAACTCATCTTCACCCTTGTCTTGCTGAACCTCCGGATTGCCTTTCCTACAAAATATCAGATAGTTCCTTCCTTTTGTATCCAAGTCTGGATCTGAAGGTCAGTTTGTAGGCTATATGTAATTCACATGCACTTAGAGATTACTTGCTATGTGTATGGCATGGTGAATCTATCATGACTATATGCACAAGGATATACAAGGTTTTTGATCAAGATAGTCATGGATCTCATGTAGATTATGAACATTACTTATTTCTTTAAGCTTTCTTCAATGATGAATATAATGTTCACATCTTAGGAAGCTTAATGTAAAATCTCAATAAGTCCATCTAATATTAGCATAGGAGATTTTACTATCAAATGCTTCGTTGCTAAGTGATCCCTTGCTTACCCAAGGAGATCTTCTATACTTATCCTTGGTTCGAAGCACTTTCTTCTGAGAGGTAGGATTCAAGAGCCTTTTCAATGTTGATCGAGGAATCCACTCTCTCTTGTTCTTCTCAGGATAGTTGAATGGAACTTTGTGATAGCTCATCCTTGAGACAAAACCATTGGCTCTTGTGGTGGCCGACAGCTTCTTATGATTGTACCAGTGGATTTCAGCAGTTGCATCACCACGAGTTCTCTTCTTTGGGATAAGAGGAACTCTTGATCTTTCCTGCACAAGTACGGCACTAGGAGGATGTTTTGGTACCCATTTGTACTTGGGTCCTACATGGTTAGCACTGGACCTTACTTGTCCTTTAGGAATCCATACAAACTTATTTCTCACATTTGTATTTCTTCTAAGACTGCATGTGTGAGAAATATGTCCTAATCTACCACAATAATGACAGATAATGGAATGATAATCAAAATGAGATTTTCTATCATTATCATGATTAGTTTTCTTTAGAAAAGCTTTTTGTTCCTTTGAAATCTCAGTTTCTTTTGAAGACTTTTCTTGTTCCTTCAACACGTGTTTACAATCAAAACATTTTTCAAGACATGTTGAAGTTTTCTCTGCCGATAGTGGGCTAGCTATCGGAACCACTAGTTCTTTAAAAGAAACCTCGGAAACTTTAGACGTAGAAGAAGAAATTAGTTTTTCAAGTTTCCTATCTTTTTCTTTTAAGCCTAGAAGTTCTTTTGCAAGTTTACAATATTCGGTATATAACTCATTGTATGCATCTTGCAATTCAGAGAGTTCAAGTTCAGATTCAGATACCTCACTTTCTGAATCTTCTAGGCAGAAATGGATACTCTCTTCACTGAAGCCTGCTTCCTCAATATCAGCTTCCAGAAGCTCATCAGTAGATGATCCACAAAGAGCACGAGTTGAGCTTTGGACAGCTGTGCTTTCAAGAGATGGGTTAGAAGCATATATCATATCAAGAGTATTCCAAATATCTCTAGCACTAGAGCAATGTTTGATTTTCTGGAAATCATTTTCAGTTAAGCCTTTGTATAAAATTTGCATTGCTCGAATGTTTAAGGAAAACAAATTTTTCTCCTTTTCAGTCCAGTTTCCTCTTGGTTTGAAATCAAAATCATTTTCAAAAATATCCCACATTTTCAAACTAGTGGATTTTATAAAACTTTCCATTCTTGCTTTCCACCAACAAAAATCAATATTTTCTAACACAGGTGGAATGGTATGATCAAAGCCTTTGGAAAACATTTTAACCCAAATCAGCCAAGGTCTTTGCACTTGAGATCGTTTGATCCTTTAAACAAGTGACCTGCTCTGATACCAAATGATAAACGTGGCTGTCACCCAAGAGGGGGGGGGTGAATTGGGTGAGGGAATAAAACTTAAACTCTTTTCAGAAGACTGCTTGTGCTCGGTGATGATGATAATAAATAATGCTATGCACAAGTCAGTATGCTATGTGATGCAAAATAGAATGATCAAGTATAAATATATGCACACATAAATTTATCCTGGTTCGGTCACCCAGACCTACATCCAGTCCCCAGGCTACACCTGAGATTTCCAATCCACTATTCTTGTTTAAACCGGGCACAAGAGAAGCCTTTACACTTTAGGTTTTACGAGCACGGGTTCACCTAACAACCCACAGGTTTTACACCGGGTTCACCTGCAAACCTTACAAATGCAAGTTTTACGGGCTAACTTGCAACCTATGGAGATTTAGACAACCTCTAAATACTCCCCTTACAAATTGTAAGTTTACACTATGTTCACTCTATGAACTGATTGTGCTAAACACTTAAGCTCAAAACTAACTCTCTCAAAGAGTGGATGATGTTACTCACTTAAGTACAAATAAATCACTCTCTAAGAATATTACATATCAAAGTCCGAGAGTAGAAGATGAGAGGAATGTAGGATAGTGTTTTTCAGATAATAGCCTTGTTCTCTCTCTCTTTTTCAAGCCCGCTTCTTCAGAAATGAAGAACATCCCTTTTATACCAGCCTCTGAATATCTAACCGTTGGAGAGGCAATAAGACCGTTTGATTATAGACGTTGGGACCTTGTTTACGTTGTCCTCATTAGTGCACAGCAGGGTTGACTTTGCTTTATCTAAAAAGGTGCTCTGACCAAGCTGTTCTGTCAACACTGTTCTGGCAATACTATTCTGACAAAAGTCGTTCTGACATCTGAACATTTTGTACGGTCCGACTCTTGCTTGCTGTCAGAGAGGACTTCGTTCCTCAAGCATAAGTCCAGGATGTTAAGAGACTCATTATCGGAAGCTCTCTTGCTATCTGAAGCTCGTGGACTCTAACATTTTGCTTGCTATCACATAGAGGAACTTTGTCTTCCAAGCACTTGTCCATGAATGATAAGAGTGCTTTGCTATTGGATCCTCTCTTGCTATCAGAAGCTCTCTTATGGACTCTGACTTTTGTGGGCAGTATGAGCTTTGACACCTTGAGTGAATCTTCAGATTATGTTCTCATACTCCTCATGCTTGGTAGGTAACAATGTTGTTTGAATGTGTCTGTTATCCTCTTGTTACCGTTGGAAGGAACATCTTCTTAAATGCTCAGCAGGGTTGACTTGCTTTATCTCTGAAAAGTAGTCCTGACACCTCTGCTCTGACAAAGCATTCTGACTTCCGAGTATGTGACATTTACTCTTGTACTCTTGCTGACGGATGATCATCGTTCATCCGGAAGTGGCAATCTTGCTCTGCAAGGGTTAGTCTCTGAAATCCAATGCCAAGAGTCTTTCCATCCGGAAGCTCATTTGCATCCGCAAGTGTAACTAAGTTCTGCACATACTGGTTAGTCCAACATAGCAATATATATAATCAGATATAGTAAAAACTATACATGTTGTGGGAAATTTGCTATGGGAAGTAGTCTTACTTAGACTATGTTCTGATCTGGTCTATGATGTATCCGGAAGCATTTTTACATCCGAAAGTAAAACTACTAGATGAAGGATCTTGGTTCACTATAACTCACTCTCACTTAGTGTATTTCATTCCAACACTCAGCGCTAGTCACTAAGCTATCGGAAGCACTTTTACTTGACGTAGTGAACTCACTGACGCTTAGGGTGAAATCTATTCTATCAGTCTGCGCCAGTCAAGATCCAACAGGAAGCAACTTCACTTGATGTTGCATTTCCGCTGACGCTCGGGGTTATATCTAGTCTATCAACCTGCGCCAGTCTAAATCTAATAGGAAGTGCTTTCACTCGGCGAAGTAGACTTACTGACGCTTGGGGTAATAACTATTCTATTGCTCTGCGCCAGTCTAAGTCTAACAGGAAGCGCTTTCACTTGGGAAAGTAGACTCACTGACGCTTGGGGTAATATCTATTCTGTCGCTCTGCGCCAGTCTAATTCTAACAGGAAGCGCTTCCACTTGGGGAAGTAGACTCACTGTCGCTTGGAGTAATATCTATTCTATCGCTCTGCGCCAGTCTAAGTCTAACAGGAAGCAACTTCGCTTCCGATTGAACCATAGCTTAGTCTTAGGGTTTGTGCACCTAAAGTTCATGGATTAAGTTAAATCCCTAGTTATTTACTTGCTGACGCTGGGGGATGAAAGCATTCATCCGCATGCGCAAGTCCTAATCTATCCGGAAGTGATCTTACATTCTCAAGTGATCTAACTCAGGATTCTAACCATGTCATCTAATCCTTCCTAAGTGCTGATTATGTTCTCTTAAGTACTAGACCATATCATACCTTAGTCACCATCAAAACTTAAGATTCTAACAAATAGACTCCTCGAATGCCCTTTTCATGTTCTCTACTTCTTCATACCCAGGGAACCCTGTAGCATCGTCGAAGTAGGTGACCTCTCCATTGGGATAGTGAACAGCCCGGACTTTTACGTTCCATACAGGGAAGTTGGGATCCTCCTCAACTTCCTGGGCTTTCCTTTTCCCTTTCCCTTTACTCTTCCCTTTGCTCTTGCTAATTGGAGGAGTGGGCATGGCACTTGCTCTGTCAGCATCGAGGCAGGCCATCTGACCAAAGGATAACTTGTCTGTGAATCCAAACTTCTCAAATTCCTCAGGAGTCATGTCTTCAATTTCCAACTTGACTTCCTTCAGAATTGGAACTGCTTGAACCACTGGAATTTCTTGCTCAAGCTGTGCAGATGAAGTTCCTTACTCAGGTAGGTCAGATGGAGTCTCTTCCTCAGTCTCAGCAGATTCAGTGGTGGCAATAATTCTCTTGGCACGCTTCCTAGCAACGGCCTTCTTTCTAGACTCACTGAAGATGACTGCTGGCTCAGATGAGGGAGGAGGGGCAGATGAATGCTCAGATGAAGAGATCTCAGACTCTTGCCCAGAGGATGCAGGGATAGGCTTGGCTATCACAATGGGAGGATGGTTGGGTCTCTTCAGTCCCCACTTCATCATAATCTCCTCAACAATCTCTCTACTTGTTTTAGTTGGAGGAGGCTCTGATGATGACTCAGGTTGTGAGGATTGTTCATTCTGCCCAAAGACAACCATATCCCATTGTGGTCCTTGCTCAGCCGTTTTCTTCTGCTGCATGAACCAGATGACTTCTCTTCTTATAAGGCTCTCAGCACTACCCAGCCTTTGGGATTCCATAGCACGGCGAAGGGCTGCTGCTATGTCTTCATCAATCCAGAGAGATGGCTGGCTGAGGACATCCCTTGTGTTCATGGACAGGCGCAGAGTGGACATCACATCTCTCCCCCTTTTGGCATCATCAAAGAGGGTGAGGGCCAGGGATGGAGTGGATGAAGAGGAGGGTGGAGGTTTTTGGGGTGAGGTCTCTGGGGAGGAGGTAGGTTGGGTAATTTCTGGGGATGAGGTAGTGTCGGGGAACCAGTTGGGGGTGACAAAGAGACCTTCAAAAGGATAAGTAGAGGAGTATTCAGTGTAGGCGGTGGTAGTGTGTGGGGTAAAGGGTAGGTGGTCGTCAGAGAGTGGCTGAAGGCGGGGGGGATACTCTCTTATATAGATTTGGCTGAGGGGGTGAATGGCTGTGTCAGATCCTATGGGTCTAGATCGTGGATGGGAAGGGTTGGAGAGGCGGAGTGGAGAGCGAGTAGGAGCTCTAGGTCGTGTGAGAATGAGTGAAGGAGGTGTAAATTGAGAGTTTAGTGGGGATTGGCGTGGAGAATGTTGGGGTGAGTCTTGGGTTTGCTGGTCATGGGTAGGTGAAGATTGGGATTGGTGGTCATTGTTTGGTGAAGGTGGGGATTGGTGGTCATTTTGTGGTGGTGGCTGAGGTTGTTGAGTGTTAGGTGGAGGAGGAGGGGGAAGTTGAGGGTGATTAGGAGGAGGAGGAGGTGGGTTTTGAGGAGGAGGAGGAGGTGGTAGGTTACCTTGTGATGGTTGGGGAATTTGTATGTGCTGGAGGATGAGATCTAGTTTTGCATCCACCCTGGCAAGATGATTCTCGACTTGGCACACTCTGTCCTCAAGCCGCTGGATTCGCTCCCCTTGCTGCTGGAAGCCAGCGTCACACTCAGCACGGAGAGGACCCACCAAAGACTCAGGCAGCCTAAAGAGAAGCTCTTCCCTTACTTCCTCGGCAAAGGCCCTAACAGAAGCTGGCACTCTTGCAGCCTGGCTTGGCCCAGCATGGGAGTCCACTTCCTGATCCCCTGCACCAGATGTAGAGGGGACTGAAGTCTGAGATGCACTCTCGGCCTGTGATCCTGAGCGAGTGGGCTTAGCAGGCTTGATATACTTAATGCCCATCTTCGCGATGTTGGTAGCTCCCACAGGTTTGCACTTGACATTTTCTTCCTCCACAGCAGATGTGGCCTTGATCAGATGCTTCTCAAGGAGGAAGGCAATGATAGTGGGATAGGGAAGATAGCCAGACTTGTCAATAGTTATCCAGCGCTGAAGCTCAAGGCAGATCAACTGGCCGGGGTTGATTGGCTGGTGGGAGAGGAGTCTGGGGAACCAAGGGTTGTCCAGCAGTGTGAACTCGTTGAAGTTGCCTCCCTTATGTGTCATCATTCGGGAGTAGACGTAGTACAAGAGCCTGTAAGAGTCAGACATCTTGGATACCTTTTTCCCTGAGGTTCCATACAACTTCTCGAGATCCTCCTTGCTGAGCTTTAGTGACTCAGGGTATAGCCACTCATTCATGTTCTCGTCTGTGATCCCCATTATCTCATTCAGTGTCTTCCACGTGAACCTGAAGGTTTTCCCCCTTACAGTGGCAGTGAAGGAGAGTTTGTGAATTTGCTCTTTCCCATCAACCTTCTTGAACCTAGCCTTGCCAGTGAGGGATTGACAGAAAACACGCAGGACGTTGACGTTGTAGTCCTGGTTGATGCCCAGCCAAGGCATATACTTCTCCAAGTAAGGGCGCAGATGGGGAAACCCTAGATCATCAATCTTGTCCAGATCGATGAACAGCCCATGGTTGAAGTAGGGGATGGACGTCTCAAATTTGGCTGCAACCGGCTCCAATGCCCCATCTCTATAGACAGTGAGGTCATCTTCTTCAACCCTTTGCCTCTTGGAAGAAGGCTCTTCAGCGAACTGAACCTTCTTCTTTTTCCCTTTCCTCTTGGCTTCCCTTGCTTGCTCTTGCCCAGAGGTCTCAGCCTGTTCTGCCACTCTCCCAGAAATTTCAGGCTGATCCTGGATATGTTCAACCTGCCCTTGTGTATTCTGCCCAGAAACTTCATGGTGTTCTTGATGTTCATCGCGATGTTCTTCACGATGCCCAGATTTTCCAGAATGTTTATGACTTGATTTCCCAGATTTCGACTTGTGTTTCTTGGATGAAGAGGTTTTCTGTGTAACTGGGTTGGATTCATGAGATCCGACCATTTTTGTGTGGGTTGGTGGTAAAAAGAGAGATGAAATGCGAGAAGTGTGTGAAGAAAATGAAGAACACGATGAAGAAGATGAAGAGAATTTCAGAGAAAATGGTGAAAGTGAAAATGATGCAAGTAAAAAGTGAAAGTGAAAAATGACACCCTATTTATAGGTAAAGTTACTAAGGGTAAAATGGGCATATATTTTCAAATGAAACCATACGTTTACACATTGGGTAACGTAAAATTTTTAATTGAAACGGCGCACCTTATGACATGTGTCGTTTCATCTTGTCAGATAGGGCACACCTTCTCATAGGAGATGAAGCGTTTCTGAAGTGACGTGTCCCTTGGGCTGGCACTGGCGCTCTCTTGGCTTGATCATCCAGTGTCAGTGAGTGATCATCCGGAAGTGGTTTTGCTTCCGGTTGCACTTGCTTAAGATTTAACATTGAGCACCTGCAAAAACATATATTGGCACTCCGATGCCTAAGTTAGTATTGTTGTAGGTGATAAACAATCAAGTATAATGAATAGAATTTACACTTCATTTGGGTTTACCATTCCCAAATCACCTCTTATGAAAGTAAATTGGTCAACCCCCAGAGGCTTGGTGAAGATGTCAGCAAGCTGTTGTTGTGTGGGGACGAACTGCACCTTGACATCCTTCTTTTGAACATGGTCTCTGATGAAGTGATGTCTGACGTCAATGTGCTTTGTCCTTGTGTGCTGAACTGGATTCTTGGCAAGGCTAATTGTGCTTGTGTTGTCACAAAGGATGGGTGCCTCAGGAAACTCCAAGCCAAGATCTCTCAACTGGTTCTTCAGCCATAGCACTTGCGCACAACAGCTTGCAGCAGCAATGTATTCTGCCTCAGTGGATGACAAAGATACGCAGGTTTTCTTCTTGCTAGCCCAAGACACAAGACAACCACCAAGGAAGGCGCATTGTCCACTGGTGCTCTTCCTATCTGTTTTATAACCTGCATGGTCAGAGTCAGAATAAGCCCACAAGAACTCTTGGTTTCCTCTGGGGTACCAAAGACCAAGTTCTTGTGTTCCCTCAAAGTATCTCAGGATACGTTTAACACATGTTAAGTGTGACTCCTTGGGGTTGGCTTGAAACCTAGCACACATGCCTACACTAAATTGAATGTCAGGCCTGCTGGCTGTTAAGTATAAGAGGGAACCTATCATTCCCCTGTACATGGGCAGACTGACAGATTTACCCTTTGAGTCAGCGTCGAGTGCGGCAGTGGTGCTCATAGGAGTGTCATACTCCTTGCATTCATCCATCCCAAACTTTTTGAGTAGTTCTCTGCAGTACTTAGCTTGGGAGATGAAGATTCCATTCTTCTTCTGTTTAATTTGCAGGCCTAGGAAGAACGTTAGTTCTCCCATCATTGACATATCAAATTCACCCTGCATAGTCTTAGAGAAAGCTTCACAAAGCTTTTCATTAGTTGCCCCAAAAATAATATCATCAACATAAATTTGGACAATTAGCATATCTCTATCTTTGTGAAGGACAAACAGTGTATTATCTAATTTGCCCCTTGAGAAAAACTTGCCCAGCAAAAAGCTGCTAAGTCTCTCATACCAAGCTCAAGGAGCTTGTTTCAGGCCATATAAAGCTTTCTTTAGTCTATACACATGTTTGGGGTACTTATGGTCCTCAAAGCCAGGAGGTTGTTCTACATATACCTCTTCTTTAATATAATCATTAAGAAATGCACTCTTTATATCCATTTGATATAACCTAAAGCCTTTCATGGATGCAAAGGCTAGAAGAATCCTTATTGCTTTAAGTCTAGCGACTGGAGCAAAAGTTTCTTCATAGTCAATGCCTTCTTCTAGGTTGTATCCTTTGGCTACTAGTCTGGCTTTGTTTCTTGTGATTTGACCTGTCTCATCTAGCTTGTTTTTGAAGACCCACTTGGTCCCTACTATGGATTGATGAGACGGCCTTGGGACTAGTTCCCAAACTTGACTTCTCTCACATTGATTTAGCTCTTCCTGCATGGCAATAATCCAGTCGCAGTCCTCAAGAGCTTATTCAACTGAAGTTGGCTCGATTTGAGATAGGAATGCTCCAAACTCAACTTCATTTTGAACTTGTCTTCTAGTTTTGACACCAGAAGAAACATCACCAAGCACTTGATCAAGAGGATGATCCCTGTGATGTCTCCTAGCTATTGGCAACTGTGCCTCCTCAGGCACGGGTTGCACTCCAGGTTCATCACTGGGTTCATCTTCTTCTTTGGGATTGCTTGTTGGTGTTTCTTTTGGTGGTGAGGAAGATGATGGTAGTTTTGGAAGATTAAGTATTCCATCATCCTCTGTGGATTGTCCCCATGTAGGAGTTTCATCAAATACAACATGCATGGATTCTTCTACAGTTTTAGTTTTCATGTTGTATATTCTATAAATATACCTACATCAGCCTTTGGATCAAACTTACCCAAATTTACCTTTCCATTGTTATGCACATAGCATTTTGATCCAAATATTCTGAGGTGGCTGATGTTGGGCTTCCTCCCTTTGTATAGCTCGTATGGAGTCTTGTCCAAGCCCTTGCGAACATAGGCTCTGTTGGAGATATAGCAAGCAGTGCTCATAGCGTCCGCCCAGAACACTTGAGAAACCTCTTTCTCGTTGAGCATGCTTCTAGCCATCTCCGTCAGAACCCTGTTCTTCCTTTCGACCACTCCATTTTGCTGAGGAGTTCTAGGAGCTGAGAAGTTATGTTCAATGCCGTTTTGCTCACATAGCTCAGAGAAGCTATGGTTCTCAAACTCTCCTCCATGGTCTGTCCTTATGGCTGTGATTTTGAGCTCTCTCTCATTCTGCACTTTCTTAGCCAGGACAACAAAAACATCAAAAGCATCTTGCTTAGAGGCAAGAAACATAGTCCAAGTGAACCTTGAATAGTCATCCACCACTACTAGAGCATATAGGTTTCCACCCAAGCTTTTTACTCTCGCTGGCCCAACCAAATCCATGTGGATTAGTTCCAAGGGCCTGCTGGTGGAGACTCTCTTCTTGGTTTTAAACGAGGACTTTGTTTGCTAGCTCATTTTAAAATCATGCTTAACTTTAAAAGAAGGAATACCTATAGCTAGCTCATTTTTAATTAGCATATCAAGTTGAGTAAAATTAACATGAGCTAACCTCTTATGCCAAAGCCAACTATTCTCGTCACTAGATATTAAACATTTTTCTTCTAGCTGTTGACATAAGTCCAGGGTATATAGGTTTCTGTTTCTATTTGCCTTAAGTTTGCATTTTAAATTGGCCTTGTCTAAATTCAGATTCTGCTTATCAACTATTAAGCACTCGTTTGAATCAAAGATTACCCAATTTCCTTTGTCAGTGCTCTGGCTTACGCTCAGCAGGTTGTGACAGAGACCGTCCACTAGATAGACATCTTTGACTGGTCCGACTTCTCCAACTCCAGTGATCTTACCACTTTGATTTCCTCCAAAGGTCACTGTGGCTCCATCTTTGATCACCAGAGATTTGAACTTGTCTCTGTCTCCAGTCATATGTCTCGAGCATCCGCTATCGATGTACCATTTTCTGTTCTTGGATGCCTTGAGACATACCTGAAATAATCAAACAACCTTAGGTACTCAACCTCTCTTGGGTCCTCTGTCATTAGTTTTTAATGCCCTTGGTCTAGTATTGGCCTTAACCTTGGGCTTATGATCATTTGGAGCCTCTGGCCTAGTGCTGGCTCTAGGCTCTTGGGTTTTCCCTATGGAATGGTTCCAGGCTCGGGATCCTTGTCCTCTCTTGGTTTCCTTTGCAGGTGGAGGATCCTTTGTAGTCTTGGTTCCTTTAGGGACCCATTTGTAAGAGCTACTAACTCCATGCTTCTTGGCATTACAGGTGGACGTGGAGTGTCCTTTCCTGTTGCAGTAGTTACAGAAGCTGAAGGGTGAGGAGCTATGACTAGTGGCTTTATGGAAGAACTTTAAGTAGGGCTTTACTTTAGGTTCTACCCACTTTTTCCCTCTAGGAGTATATCCTAAGCCAGTCCTATCCCTATAAGCCCTTTGATTCATTAAGATTATATTTAACATTTCTGAACCATTTGTAAACTTCTGCAGGGCATTTTGCAGCTTGTCTTTCTCAGCTGAGATTTTGCTGCAATTAGGGCAGCTCTCAAGTGTTGGGGCGTTGGGTTCTACTTGGGGAGAACCCTGGCCATCCACTACCGGAAGCTTTCTAGCTTCCGCTAGCTCTTCACTTAGTGAGTCCACCTTGGACTCAAGTGATTCCTTTTTAGTTTTCAACACTTTATAGGCTTTACATAGTCTAGAGAATTCTTCGTGAACCTCATTGTAAGCCTCTTGTAGTTCAGAAAGAGTTACCTCATGATCTTCGTTGGTGAGGTCAAGATCTGAAGATGCTTCCTCATCATCTTCTCTAGCTACCAGGCAGAGGTTGGCAACTTCTTCTTCATCACTTGCTTCGTCATCTGAGCTATTCACCCAAATGGAGGAGACGAAGGCCTTTCTTTTGTCTTTGCCTTTTGACCTCTGCAGGCTGGGACACTCAGCCTTGAAGTGACCAGGCTTCTTGCATTCAAAGCACACAGGGACCTTTTCCTTCTTGTATCCCTTCTTCTGGCTGGAGTCACCTCTCTGATAGCCTCCTTTCTTTCTGAAGAACTTTCTGAATTTCCTCACCATCATAGCCATCTCCTCATCGTCCATTTCCTCCTCATCATCCTTATCATCATCATTGATCTCCTTGCTGGGAGCGACAAGAGCAAGGTTCTTGTTTTTGGATGAGGCTTGAGGAGCTCTCATAGCCAGCAAGGTAGGTTCGTATTCAGCAAGAGAGCCAAATAGTGCGGTGATGGAGCTGGTTGATTCTCCTTGCACTTCCTGCAAGATAGTTACTTTGGTGATCCAGTCACCCTTCAAGATATTTAGGATCTTGCTTACTTGCTCTCTTTCAAGAATATCCTTACCCAGCGAGGCCAAATTGTTGATGAGATGGGTGAACCTGAGCTCCAGCTCTCTGATAGGCTCAGTGGGACTTAGCATGACAAACTTGTGAAATTCTTCCACCAGCATCTCAACACGTCTTGCTTTTAGTCCCCTAGTTCCAGAGTGAGCAGCCTCAAGAGCCTCCCACATATCTTTAGCATTTTTGTGGTGGCTGATCCTGTGATACTCTTTGGGGCTGAGAGCACACTGGATGTAGTGTATGGCCCTATGGTTCAGTTGGACTAGAGCATAGTCCTCAGGAGTGTATCTGGCTCTTACTTTAGCAAATCCATCCTCATCTAAGGGAGTTTGATCCCCTCGTTCGATTACATCCCAGAGTCTAATGTCACTTGACTTGATATAAGTCTCCATTCTAAACTTCCAGAACGGATAGTTGTACCCATCGAAGCCTGGGGGCTTGTTGGGTTGAACAGAGACGTCTGGTAGAGAGTAGTCTGTATCCATTACTGGATCTTTGCTTTCTGGATTCGTTGGAATCAAGTGAGAAAGACCCGCTCTGATACCAAATGAAAGTAATGGATGCACAAGAGGGGGGGTGAATTGTGCTTCAAAAATAAATGCTCAAATAAACAACACAAGATTTATACTGGTTCGGTCTACCTGACCTACGTCCAGTCCTCAACCACCCAGGCCGAGTTCCACTATACCTCAGGTTTTAAATCGGGTTCACCTGAAACCTTACAACCGCAAGTTTTACAGGGATCACTTGCAACCTTACAACTACAAGTTTTACACAGGCTCACTTGTAACCTTTCTAACTAGCTCCCCCTCACACCAAGCAAGGGGTTAACCTTTACACTTAAAGGATTTTTCTGACTAAGTTCTCTCAAAGAACGAATGGTGTTACACACTTAAGTACAATCAATGCTCTTATAACAAGAAGAGACTTAACAACAAAGAGTACAGAATATGTAGATGAAAAGGATCACTCGATGTGTTAAATGCTCTTTTCTTTTCTGGGCAGCTTTGAATGCTTGAAGGTGTTCTTAGTTTCTCGCTCTAACTTCTCTCAAGAATATTCAAAGATAATTGATTGCTTCATAAATGAAGTTGAGCTCCCTTATATAGTCTTCAAACATTTTGAACTCTTGGTAGGTGGGCTAGCCGTTTGAATATGGCCGTTTTTCCCATGTTACCGTTTGCCCAATAAATGCTTCATCAATGCATAGCAGGGTTGACTTGCTTTATCTCTGAAAAGTAGTCCTGACATCTCTGCTCTGACATAAGCATTCTGACACTGCATCTCTGAACGTTCTGACATTCTGATTGCTTGCGGAAGCAAAATCACATCCGGAAGCAACCTTACTTAGTGTGCTGCACTTGAACGTTAGTTTAGCAATATAAGCACATAGTCACATGCAGTGGGTGTTCCCTTAGTCTAAGGTGTATCCGGAAGCACTTCTACATCCGGAAGTAAATCCACTGGATGAAGGATTTAGTTCACTCTTACTCACTCTCGCTCAGTGTCCTTCAATCCAACAGTCAGCGCTAGTCACTAAGCTATCGGAAGCACTTTCACTTGACGTGGTAAACTCACTGACGCTTAGGGTTATATCTATTCTATCAGTCTGCGCCAGTCAAAATCTAACAGGAAGCAATTTCACTTGACGTGGCTTATTCACTGACGCTTAGGGTTATATCTCTTCTATTAGCCTGTGCCAGTCTAAATCTAACAGGAAGCAATTTCACTTCCGGTTGAATCATAGCTTAGTCTTAAGGTTTTGTGTACCTAATTCTCATGGACTAAGTTAATTCCCTAGTGAGTTACTCGCTGTCGCTGAGGGATGAAACATTCATCCGCGTGCGCAAGTCCTAATCTATCCGGAAGTAAATCCACATCCGGTTGCACTCTTACTTGGGATCCTATGTTAACCTATTGCTTTCTAAGCACTTGGTCTATTCTTTTATATTTTAGTCTTCATCAAAACTTAAGATTCTAACAAAAGTACTAGATTGGTCATGAAATTAAAGATGCTGGGGCATATGTAGATTAGAATCAAGAGTCAAAATAAGAAGCAAATTTCTAGGGAAGAAGTAAGAGGATAAGAATATAATTGCAGAAACGATTAGATATAGATTTAGGCAGAGTGGCAGATCATATTGGTAGTCAAATTCTATTTTTTTTTAAATGACATTTTTGAATAGGGAAAACCATTTTGAGTAGTAAACTCAAGAACTCCGAAGTGGATAAAAATAACTGAAAGTTATTGTTTTGGGATTGAATTTAAGGACACCTAAGTGTGATGTAGAATGGTAAAGCATTTGATGGTTAGATAGTGGTAATGTTTTTTTAAAGTGATGAAATTGTCTCTAAATATGAGATGTTACCATAGGAATGGGTCTAAGGGATTGACAGAGTATGAGTTTTGGATCAAAATATCTTGATATGTGACAAAAGAATGACTCTTGTCTTATAAGTCAAGGAGATGAGACAAATAAGGCGTGACAAAGTTAGAGTAGTGTTTTTCTGTTTTATGCAGTGAGATTTATATTGTTATGACTTGTTTATTGTGAATTTTGACAAATTTGTTTATTAATCTGCTAGTATAGCAGAGTCAATTGTGATTTTGAATGGAATGTTAGTTATACTCTTAGTTTCCTTGCGTAGTACTTCTAGCTTTAATCAAAATATTATGTATATTCCAGTCAATCTGACTTGATTTCACCTCTTTTGAATCCCTGAAAGGAACATGATAATAGGTGCTAGTACACTTAACTTCACCTTTATCATAAGGAAACATCTTTCATGCACCACAATTGACTATACTATCTAGGAAATTGTGGTTAGCGGCCTCATATAGAATGTTCATAGTTCCTCTAAATTCATGATATCATCTCCATAGTGTCATATGGATGACACTCATGGCAAGAAATTGTCAATGCCAATCAGGTGAATCTCCCTAAATTATATCTGAATTTCTTTCCTTCCTCTTGAAATACGATTATCAATCCAAGAAAACTGTTCTTTTCCCTTGTATTTAGTGATAATTTCTACTAATTTCGAGGACGAAATTAATTAAGAGGGGTAGAATTGTAACATCCTGAAAAATTTAATTCAGGATTAGAGAGTGTTTTGGGATATTTTTGGAAATTTTGAGTAATTAATATGCATATAATTAATTAAGAAATGAAGAGTTTGAAATATGAGGGAATGGTAAAGCTAAAAATATTTTGAAGTTTAAGGAAATTGGAGGCTGGTTTAAATGGTTTTAGAATTAAAAGAGTACACTAGGGCAAGTTTGGGCTACAAATCATTGGAAAATCCCCTAATTCTAGCAAACCAAACGCGCCCCTCCCCTTTTATATAAAAAAAAAAACTGCGCCCCCCTCCTTCCCGTCTTCTTCTTCTTCGTCCTTCCTCTCCTCCGCCCTCCCCTGCGATTTCCGGCGGCCCAAGGAGGCAGCGTCGATGTTGACGCTGTCTATCTACCTCCTTCCCTCTCACTAAAACCCTTCCACCCTCACCATCACTCTCAACCAATTTCTCCTCCCTCCGTCTTCGGAATCCGGCGGCCGACGACAACAACAGCGGCGGCCTCCCTCACTGTTCTTTCCTCCACTCCTTCTTTTTGTTTTCTCTATTCCAGCAAGCTTCCTCGTTCGTTTGCTTCATCTCCGTCGGGTGTTGCATTTTCCGGCGAAGCATAGGTGAGAAATAGGTAAAAAGGTTCCGCCTTTTTAGTATTTGGGGGACTATGTTTCCATTTTAGAGTTATTTCTCATAGTTTCCATTCTTTTTCCAAGTTCTTTTCACCCTACCTTCGGTGATGGCCGATTTCCGGCGACGGCGAGCTTCATGGAAGCATGTGAGCTTGGTTTCACACATAGGTAATTTTCCCTTTTCACCCCTATCTGTTTTCTTTAGTTTTCAGCGAGATTGAGGGGCTCGAACTTGGGTTTAAATTTCTGGGATTGTTTACACAATTAGTGAAGAAGCTTAGGTTGTGATTTGTGTTTATGTGAGAAAATTGTGAGATGATGCACTTAGATTTTCTTCCTATTATTGCTATACTCTGTCTGGATTCATGGTGTGTCTATGGAGCTTAAGAATTATATTTTGAATTCAGGAATGTAAGGCTTTGTAAGGGATTATATTGGCTGCGTGTATGAGTCTGAATAAGTACATTATTTTCTCTATTCTGCTCAATGTTGTAGGTTAATATAAATAGGAAATATTGTGTATGCATATGAGATAATAAAATTCTGATCACACTTGTTCTGTTCAGTTAGAGGGAAGGAATGAAAGAGTTTAATTATATGGTTACATGTTGGGAAAATTCTGTTCTTTTCTTCATTCTCCCTAGTTCTATTGGGATTTTATGAGTTGTCTTGCTGTGATGGAGTGAATATGTACTAGTTGTTGTGGATGTAAATGGTTTGGTTGATGCTCAGGATTGTAAATTAAAGTTACAGTGATTGTTTTAACCTTTTGCCACATTGGCTAAATGATTGATTGGAATGAGAATGATTTAAATTGTAAATTGAAGTGGGATATACAAGTGAGCATGAATGAATTTAACTATGTTGTGTGATTGAGCATTGAATTGGTGTTGTTATGACTTCCTGCTTATCCTGTTTTGGGCTGCTATTTGAATGTTAAGGTTTGGTGCAAATTGTTGCGATGGTTGTATGTTGAATTTTTCTTATGACTGAAGTTTGATCTTTTACTCACGTGGTTCTTAAATAGATTTCAGCAAGCTTATTCACTTCATTCATGCTATTTTATTTTGTTTCATGGGCTGAGTTGATTGAAAGCTAATTGGCTATTTTGGTTTGGGAAATTGTTGATGATATGTTGCTAGTTTAAATGCCTTAAGTGTTGGGACTGTTTGTTAGAATAATGTTATTGATGTTTAGTGTTTGCTATTATGATTGGTTAATACCATGATAGTGGAGTTTGGTGTATGGAAATAAGTTTCCTTGCCTCTCTTTGATTTGTTTAACTTAATAGTTATAAAAGAGGCATCAAAGAATGCCAATTTTGATTTGTATGAGTTACTTTTGTTCCATATGATCAGTATTGTTGAATATATGAACTTCATTATGGGTGTTATCGCCCTAAGTGTTATGGTGACTGTTTTGTTTTATTTAACAATTCTTTTGCTACCTGATTCATGTTTGATAAATGATTTCAGAGAATAAAATAAGTACATAAGGGGCTGGGTAGTATTAGAAATATTAGAATACGAAGAGAGAGACGTTAGTTAATCTATGCCTTAGAATGATTATTAATCCACTATTATCACGTGATGTAATAATAGGAAAGGATGAGATTTGCATATATTCCTCGAGGCATGAATAAGTAAAGGGAAAAGGCAATAGAGTGCTAAGGGCGACAGGTAATCACTCTTACCTTGCTATAACATTGAGGGTGACGTTAGTTAGGGATTTTGTAAAATCTCTTTTCACCCTCTATATATATACTATCTTTAAAAGGGTATTTTTATACAAAACAGGTTATCGGGTGCCTTTCAAACGCGATTACTTTCATATAAAAGACTTTGACACATTATATATGTAGTATCCTGTCTGGTGGTGCTGGATATTTTGGAATGGTGTGATATATTTGCAGGTGTATGGTTATAATCGTTATTTGAGAGGTTGTGAGTATAGAGAAGGAATTAGATATGAGTTGAGATTTTGGAGAGTAATGTTGAGGGAAGATATTGTGGATGATATATTGATAGGGTTATGGTGAGCATTGCATGACACTGGAATTTTTGTACCATCGCGCGATGATAACTGTCGATAGGCCAATCGACAGTTATTTGTACCGAGGATCCTTTTTAGAATTGATTGGATCGGGGTTCATAGGTCGACTTATTGAGAGAAGTGACCTACGGTTGTTTGGCATTAAAGAGCCCAACCGCCCCTACGGTTGTTTGGCAGTAGAGAGCCCAACCGTTCCCGTTCTGTAATGGAAAACAGAATTGGGGTTTCCTCTCTGGAGATTGCCAGAGAAGGAAATTGTCCCCTCATTATGGAGAGGGACACAGTGTCAAATCATATAGTGAAGAATAGATGCTTGAATGCACCGTGGTGGCACAATGCATCTTTAGGTGAGTGTGAGGGATGTTGAGTGATACATGGGAAGTAGAGATGATAAATTTGAGTTGATTGAGACGTGACAGAAGGATTTAAGTGATGGATGAAAGGAAATGAGAAATATATATATGTATTATTGATTTTAAAACTGTGGTACCCTTTAGACGCCCTCACTACCGCACATCTCACTGTTATAGTGAGTTAAGCGGTGATTACTGGGACAAATTGTCTCATCCCACGATTACTGACATTTTTGCAGGTATTCATGCACAGGCGCAAGCATCAGGGAAGGGAATTAGGTAGTAGAGGTTATATAATTTATTTAGAGTTGTATATTGCCAATTTGTATAGGCCTGCATACGTTTCCACATATATTTATATGTATTTGATATTATTGAACATTAGGTTGCTTATTTTTCTAATCATGTTAGGTGATTCTTTTCTAACATGGTTAGCAATAAATTATCCATGATAGCAGCTGTATTGTATTAGTTTATTCTTTTCTATCATGAATAATAATAATTAATCATTAGGAAATTCCTTTTCTAACTATGATAAGACATTGATATTATGGAAATCCCTTTTTCTATCATAGTTAGTAAAGAGGTTATTAGTCTAAAATGAATATTATGGGTTAATTAAGTAATTAGTAACGTAATGTTACAGTTAATAAGTTAAAAGTATGGCACCACTGAATGTAAAAACTGATACTTTTGCTCTCACTTCACTATGGATCTGAACAAGACAAGTAGTAGAGTTTTTAATAATACAATCATATTTTTTTATTTTTGAAAGCGAATACAATCAGATTTTTCTGTACATTCACGCGAGCTGCATCACACATAACTTGTTCAAATAATGAGTGTAATAAAACAAAAGTTACTCTATTCCACCTATCTCTACTCTATGTCATTGAGTAACGCAGTATGACAGTATCTCTACTCTATGTCATTGAGTAACGCAGTATGAGACCACTGAAGGTAAAAACTGATACTTTTACTCTCACTTCACTATGAATCTGAACAAGACAAGTAGTAGAGTATTTAATAATACAATCATATTTTTTTATTTTTGAAAACGAATACAATCAGATTTTTCAGTACAATCACGCGTGCTGCATCTCACATAACTTGTTCGAATAATGAGTGTAATAAAATAAAAGTTACTCTATTCTACCTATCCCTACTCTATGTCTTTGAGTACTGAAGTATGACAGTATCTCTTTTCCCTTTTCGATAATGATAATGAGTGTAATAAACAAAAGTTACTCTTGTTGTTCATTGTCACATAAGTTGGACAGCATCTCCTGTGCTAAAAGCTAATCTAGAATCTAGCTACTTTGTACATGTTTTAAAAAGGGGGAAAAGAGTGTGTAGTGTATAGAACTAATTTGACCAAGGGTTTCCTGTATTACTGAATGATTTGTGCCCGTACATTAGTATCTCTTAATCTTAAATAAGATCATGAGGCATTGGTTAATAAGTTAAAATATGAGATCACTGAAGGTAAAAACTGATACTTTTACTCTCACATCACTATGGATCTGAACAAGACAAGTAGTAGAGTATTCAATAATACAACCATATTTTTTTTTTATTTTTAATAAGGAATACAATCAGATTTTTCTGTACATTCACGCGTGTTGTAGCACACATAACCTGTTGGAATAATGAATGTAATAAAACAAAAGTTACTCTTGTTGTTCATTGTCACATAAGTTGGACAGCATCTCCTGTGCTAAAAGCTAATCTAGAATCTAGCTACTTTGTACATGTTTTAAAAAGGGGGAAAAGAGTGTGTAGTGTATAGAACTAATTTGACCAAGGATTTCCTGTGTACTGAATGAGTTGTGCCCGTACAGTAGTATCTCTCGATCTTAAATGAGATGATGAGCCATTGGTTAATAAGTTAAAGTATGGGACAACTGAAGGTAAAAACTGATATTTTTACTCTCACTTCACTATGGATCAGAACATGACAGGCACTAGAGTATTTAATAATACAATCATATTTTTTTTATTTTTGATAACGAATACAATCAGATTTTTCAGTACTTTCACGCGTGTTGCATCACACATAACTTGTTCGAATAATGAGTGTAATAAAACAAAAGTTACTCTATTCTACCTATCGCTACTCTATGTCATTGAGTACCCCAGTATCACAATATCTCTTTTTTCTTATGGATAATGATAATGAGTGTAATAAACAAAAGTTACTCTTGTTGTTCATTGTCACATAAGTTGGGCAGTTCTCCTATCCTAAAAGCTAATCTAGAATGTAGCTACTACGTACATGTTTTAAAACGGGGAAAAGAGTGTGTAGTGTGCAGAACTAATTTTACCAAGGATTTCCTGCGTACTGAATGAGTTGTGCCCGAACTGTAGTGTCTCTTGATCTTGAATGACATGATGAGCCATTGGTTAATAAGTTAAAGTATGGGACCACTGAAGGTAAAAATTGATACTTTTACTCTCACTTCACTATGGATCTGAACAAGACAAGTAGTAGAGTATTTAATAATACAATCATATTTTTTTTAATTTTGATAACGAATACAATCAGATTTTTCATTACTTTCACGAGTGCAGCATCAAACATAACTTGTTCGAATATTGAGTGTACTAAAACAAGTTACTCTATTCTACCTATCTCTACTCTATGTCACTGAGTACCGCGGTATGGCAGTATCTCTTTTTCCTTATCGATAATGATAATGAGTGTAATAAACAAAAGTTACTCATGTTGTTCGGTGTCACATAAGTTGGGCAGCTTCTCCTGTCCTAAAAGCTAATCTAGAATGTAGCTACTGGGTACATGTTTTAAGAAAGGGGAAAAGAGTTTGTAGTGTACAGAACTAATTTGACGAAGGATTTCCTGTGGACTGAATGAGTTGTGGCCGTACAGTAGTGTCTCTTGATCTTGAATGAGATTATGAGCCATTGGTTAATAAGTTAAAGTATGGGACCACTGAAGGTAAAAACTCATACTTTTATTCTCACTTCACTATGGATCTGAACAAGACAAGTAGTAGAGTATTAAATAATACAACCATTTTTTTCATTTTTGATACGAATACAATCATATTTTTCTGTACAATCATGTGTGCTGCATCACACAAAACTTGTTCGAATAATGAGTGTAATAAAACAAAAGTTACTCTATTCTACCTCCATCTACTCTATGTCATTGTGTACCGCGGTATGACAGTATCTCTTTTTTCCTTATCGATAATGATAATGAGTGTAATAAACAAAAGTTTCTCTTGTTGTTCGGTGTCACATAAGTTGGGCAGCTTCTCCTGTCCTAAAAGCTAATCTAGAATCTAGCTACTGTGTACATGTTTTAAAAAGGAGGAAAAGAGTGTGTAGTGTACAGAACTAATTTGACCAAGGATTTCCTGTGAACTGAATGAGTTGTGCCCGTACAGTAGTATCTCTTGATCATAAATGAGATTATGAGCCGTTGGTTTATAAGTTAAAGTATGCGACCACTGAAGGTAAAAACTGATACTTTTACTCTCACTTCACTATGAATCTGAACAAGACAAGAAGTAAAGCATTTAATAATACAATCATATTTTTTTATTTTTGAAAACGAATACAATCAGATTTTTCTGTACAATCACTCGTGCTGCATCACACACAACTTGTTCGAATAATGAGTGTAATAAAACAAAAGTTACTCTATTCTATCTATCCCTACTCTATGTCTTTGAGTACTGAAGTATGACAGTATCTCTTTTTCCTTTTCGATAATGATAATGAGTGTAATAAACAAAAGTTACTCTTGTTGTTCAGTGTCACATAAGTTGGGCAGTATCTCCTGTGCTAAAAGTTAATCTAGAATCTAGCTACTATGTACATGTTTTAAAAAGGGGGAAAAGAGTGTGTTGTGTATAGAACTAATTTGACCAAGGATTTCCTGTGTACTGAATGAGTTGTGCCCGTACAGTAGTATCTCTCAATCTTAAATGAGATGATGAGCCATTGGTTAATAAGTTAAAGTATGGGACAACTGAAGGTAAAAACTGATATTTTTACTCTCACTTCACTATGGATCAGAACATGACAGGCAGTAGAGTATTTAGTAATACAATCATATTTTTTTTATTTTTGATAACGAATACAATCAGATTTTTCAGTACTTTCAAGCGTGTTGCATCACACATAACTTGTTCGAATAATGAGTGTAATAAAACAAAAGTTACTCTATTCTACCTATCGCTACTCTATGTTATTGAGTACCGCAGTATCACAATATCTCTTTTTTCTTATGGATAATGATAATGAGTGTAATAAACAAAAGTTACTCTTGTTGTTCATTGTCACAAGTTGGGCAGTTCTCCTGTCCTAAAAGCTAATCTAGAATGTAGCTACTGCGTATATGTTTTAAAACGGGGGAAAAGAGTGTGTAGTGTGCAGAACTAATTTGACCAAGGATTTCCTGCGTACTGAATGAGTTGTGCCCGAACTGTAGTATCTCTTGATCTTGAATGACATGATGAGCCATTGGTTAATAAGTTAAAGTATGAGACCACTGAAGGTAAAAATTGATACTTTTACTCTCACTTCACTATGGATCTGAACAAGACAAGTAGTAGAGTATTTAATAATACAATCATATTTTTTTTAATTTTGATAACGAATACAATCAGATTTTTCAGTACTTTCACGAGTGCAGCATCAGACATAACTTGTTCGAATATTGAGTGTAATAAAACAAGTTACTCTATTCTACCTATCTCTACTCTATGTCACTGAGTACCGCGGTATGGCAGTATCTCTTTTTCCTTATCGATAATGATAATGAGTGTAATAAACAAAAGTTACTCATGTTGTTCGGTGTCACATAAGTTGGGCAGCTTCTCCTGTCCTAAAAGCTAATCTAGAATGTAGCTACTGGGTACATGTTTTAAAAAAGGGGAAAAGAGTTTGTAGTGTATAGAACTAATTTGACCAAGGATTTCCTGTGGACTGAATGAGTTGTGGCCGTACAGTAGTGTCTCTTGATCTTGAATGAGATTATGAGCCATTGGTTAATAAGTTAAAGTATGAGACCACTGAAGGTAAAAACTGATACTTTTACTCTCACTTCACTATGAATCTGAACAAGACAAGAAGTAAAGTATTTAATAATACAATCATATTTTTTTATTTTTGAAAACGAATACAATCAGATTTTTCTGTACAATCACTCGTGCTGCATCACACACAACTTGTTCGAATAATGAGTGTAATAAAACAAAAGTTACTCTATTCTATCTATCCCTACTCTATGTCTTTGAGTACTGAAGTATGACAGTATCTCTTTTTCCTTTTCGATAATGATAATGAGTGTAATAAACAAAAGTTACTCTTGTTGTTCAGTGTCACATAAGTTGGGCAGCATCTCTTGTCCTAAAAGCTAATCTAGAATCTAGCTATTCTGTATATGTTTTAAAAGGGGGAAAAGAGTGTGTAGTGTACATAACTAATTTGACCAAGGATTTCCTGTGTACTGAATGAGTTGTGCCCGTACAGTTGTGTCTCTTCATCTTGAATGAGATGATGAGCCATTGGTTAACAGGTAAAAGTATGGGACCACTGAAGGTAAAAACTGATACTTTTACTCTCACTTCACTATGGATCTGAACAAGACAAGTAGTATAGTATTTAATAATACAACCTTGTTTTTTTCATCTTTAATAATGAATACAATCAGATCTTTCTTTACATTCACGCGTGCTGCATCAAACAAAACTTGTTCGAATAATGAGTGTAGTAAAACAAAAGTTACTCTATTCTACCTATATCTACTCTATGTCATTGAGTACCACAGTATGACAGTATCTCTTTTTCCTTTTCGATAATGATAATGAGTGTAATAAACAAAAGTTACTCTTGTTGTTCGGTGTCACATAAGTTGGACAGCTTCTCCTGTCCTAAAAGCTAATCTAGAATCTAGCTATTATGTACATGTTTTAAAAAGGGGGAAAAGAGTGTGTAGTCTGCAGAACTAATTTGACCAAGGATTTCCTGTGTACTGAATGAGTTGTGCCCGTACAGTAGTGTCTCTTGATCTTGAATTAGATGATGAGCCATTGGTTAATAGGTTAAAGTATGGGACCACTGAAGGTAAAAACTGATACTTTTACTCTCACTTTACTATGGATCTAAACAAGACAAGTAGTAGAGTATTTAATAATACAACCATTATGTTCATTTTTGATAACGAATACAATCAGATTTTTCTGCGCGTGCTGCATCACACAAAACTTGGTCGAATAATTAGTGTAATAAAACAAAAGTTACTCTGTTATACCTATCTCTACTCTAAGTCATTGAGTACCGCAGTATGACATTTTCTCTTTTTGCTTTTTGATAATGATAATGAGTGTAATAAACAAAAGTTACTCTTGTTGTTCCGTGTCACATAAGTTGGACAGCTTCTCCTGTCCTTAAAGGTAATCTAGAATCTAGCTACTGTGTACATGTTTTAAAAAGAGGGAAAAGAGTGTTTAGTGTGCAGAACTAATTTGAGCAAGAATTTCCTGTGAACTGAATGAGTTGTGCCCGAACAGTAGTGTCTCTTGATCTTGAATGAGATGATGAACCATTGGTTAATAAGTTAAAGTATGGGACCACTGAAGGTAAAAATTGATACTTTTACTCTCACTTCACTATAAATCTGAACAAGACAAGTAGTAGAGTATTTAATAATTCTCATGTTGTTTCCTTCAACGGTGCCAAAGTGCCACAAAAATGTGCCAAAGTGCCAACAACTTTAAAACCCATAGGATCGGAATGGAGTAGCTATATTGTCCTAGAAGGCATAACGCGTCCACTCTGCCTGGTGGATGATAAACTCTAAACCCTATATTTAAGAATGAAGCTAATAGGACATTGTTGACAAGAAAAAAGAATTTGACTAAAAAAACGCAAGGAGAGAGAGAGTCCATCTTCTCTCTAAACTTTCTCAAAGGAGGTCTTTGTACCTCTCAAATCCACCATCTTCCTTAAACGTTTTTCACAATCTGGTGCAAATATTTTGTCTTAGAGCATGCAAAAGGTTTTTAAATCAGTTTGATTCCATATTTTCAGGCTCATGGAAATCTCTGCCTCTTTTTCTCATCAAACCCTAGCCACCGTGTTCGCCGCCGTGTTTGCCACCGTGTTAGCTGTTTTAGGTTTCGTCTCTTTTGTTGTTTAATTTGTTTCCGAACAGGCTACTGAGTTCTTGGAAGAAGACATTCAAAGAGTCTTGTTATTAACAAGAAGCTTTGTGCTAATATGGACTTTGCCAATTTGAGTTAGCGTATTGGTAAGCTGCTGAATTTTTGTTGAAGGGGATTTTGTTGCTTTTTATTGGCAAGAAGCTGTTGTTTTTTCCTCAATTTCTTTCATCATTGAGACTTTGATGCTTTGTGCTCTCATCTTCGAAGTAATCTCCATATCTTTCTAAATCAAGTTGTTGCTACCATCAATCCACTTTGAATCTCTAGAAGATAAGTTGCTATTTCATCTCTCTCTCATTGATTGGGATCTTTTTACTTTGTGGAGCCCGTGCATGCTAATGGTTTGAAAGCCTACGCTTTTGATTGTAGCTTGATTGTGCTCTGTCTCTCAATTTAATATGATCATTTTACTGCTGAATGTTCAGAGGT
This sequence comes from Mimosa pudica, assembly GCA_029929735.1. Classification (NCBI taxonomy): domain Eukaryota; kingdom Viridiplantae; phylum Streptophyta; class Magnoliopsida; order Fabales; family Fabaceae; genus Mimosa; species Mimosa pudica. The sequence continues at coordinate 3,603,076 of JAKELP010000017.1, read as the reverse complement.
TTATTGTAAATCTGGTTCCTAGTTCTTAAGATAAAGAATATATATTTCTTATTTTGGTGTTTCTACAATTTCTTAGTAAGGATTTGACCCTCTACGCTACAAGGATCAGCTTTAATCTTTATTTCTTCAAGTGCCAGGAACCAGCTCACACAATGCCTTACTCTTCTGGATATAATAATTGTTTCTCTGTCATGGATAATTATGTTTTTGCTAAAGTTGTTGATAGTCGCAAGATTCATGCTTCTAAACTTCAGTCTTTGATTATGAGTCATTGGAAGCTTCGTGGGTGGATTTCTGTAGTCAAGCAAGTTCATAACTCTTTCTTCATTCAATTCCAATCTGCAGAGGATTTAAATTTTATGCTTGCACATGGGTCATGGCTTCTGCAAGGGTATTTCATATTGTTATATCCGTGGGACCCAAATACTGCCCTCGTTAATGATTCTACTCAGGCTCTTTCTTTATAGGTTCTGGTTCATGGGTTGCCTCAGAATTATTACAACAAGGAGATAGCTCAACTATTGGGTAATAAATTGGGCAAATTCATTTGTTTTGATGGTACAAGTGCGTCAAATTCATATGGTTTACGCTTTAAAATTTCTCTCTCTCAGAACAGGATTGATTGTAGAAATCTGAACATTTTTTAACAAATGATGGACAATTTAGAGATCTATCTCTTGTTTTGGAGCAAGTTGGGAGATTCTGCCCCTCTTGTCTGGTTATTGGTCATGTTGCTCATCATTGCAATTTTGTCGCTTGCTCACTCTATCAGACACAAATTTCTCTTATCAGTGTCTAATCTGTCAGAGTTGAGTAGAATGAATTCTTTGGTGTTTATAGCTCATACTTTCGAGAAAATGGGATCAAGGTTCAACTAGGGAGGGAAAAACAAGGCTACAAAAGAAAATTGGATCATCTTTGGGTTTCCAAGTCCAATAATAAACGTCCCAAGAGTTTGAAGGTCTTATCTCAGAAGCAATCTTTTGAGCATCTTCAGCTTTTCTCTTGTATTCCATTCAAAAGAGTCAAGACCAATCTCAATTATTCTCACTTACATACTGGGACTTCATCTTCTTATAGCCACCTCAATCAAGCGAATAGTTCTATTTCTTCACACTTAGAACCTGCTTATTCAACACTTTTAAAGAGATCATCACAGAAAAGAAAACTGGAAGATGTAGATGTGGTTGCTTCTCTTCGTAAGAAACCCAATGTGGCCTCCTACTTTGGTGTTTGTAGCTCATTCTTTCGTGAAGTTTGGATTAACCTTAAATCAGGGAAGAAAAAACAGGTTTGCAAAAGGAACATGAATAATCTTTTTGTTACCAAACCCAATAATAAACATCCCAAGATGATGAAAGTCTTATCTCAAAAGCGATCTAATGAGCTTCTTTCGTTTCTCTCTGATGTTTCACTCAAGAAAGCCAAGATCAACCTCAATTCTTTTCACTTACTTTCTGGGACTTTATCTTCTTATAGCCACTCAAATCAATCAAGTGGCTCAATCTCTTCACTTTCAGAACTTGCTCATTCAACTCTTTTGCAGAGTCCCTCACAGAAAAGCAAACTTGAAGATGCAGATATGATTGCTTCTCTTTACAAGAAACCTAAAGTGGCTTCACAAAAAAGAAAGCTGGAACATGTAAATGTGATTGTTTCACAAAGTAAGAAACCTAAAGGAGAGCATCATAAACCATGGTCTACCTCTTTCTCTCCACATCACTTTCATTGTCACTCTCATCTTCATATTATCAATAGAACATGCAAGCAGGTTCAGCCGCGAGGTTTTACTATCATGTTTTTTAAAAGAGACAAGTTTTCTCCTAAGGATGTTCATACTCTCATGGCTTTTAAGAAGTTTGCTAAGAGGAGGAAAAGAAATTTTGATCTCATTCAGTCCATTTATACTACAACCTCTTTTGATTTAACTGAACCAATCACTAAGAGGAGGAAACAAAAGTGCAAGGTGGGTTGCGATGAATGTGTGTAACATCCACAATTCTATAACAATTTTTACGTCATTTTCATTTTTTTGTGTATGCTAACTATGTTAGAAAAGGAATTTACTTATTAACAACACCAACATAGGTAGAAAAAGAATTAACTTAATTCACTAAAATAATTATATTGCTAACTATGTTAGAAAAACAATTTACCTATAAGGAAGACTAACATAGTTAGAAAGGATTAATATTATATTCCAAAATGATTGATGACGACTAACCATGATAGAAAAATTAAATTCTTAAATTATATATCTACCTATCATGGTTAGAAAAGATTATTACTAAATACCTAAACTTTATCTAGTGGCTAACCATGATAGAAAAATTAAATGCCTAAATTATATATATAACTATCATGATTAGAAAAAGACAAACCTAAATTCTTAAGCCACATTAATCTATGAAGTTCACTCAGTACGTAATTCAATATCTGGCAACAAAAATTAAGTTCAAACTACTCAGCTAAATATGAGTTTTACTAAAATAGTCTACTAAAGTACTTTTTAAATAATAAAAACACAACATCGTTAAAACAATAAAGACAAACATTCATGAATCAAATTAAAATATGACTCCAAGTGTGGCAATAACGCTTAGCAGCTTCTCACTTTAGTAAGTAGTCCCCGTATCCTTCCCTTGATTTCCTACTCCGCTTCCTGTACCTAAAATGACAACGATTGGGGTAGACCCAGAAATTGCAACTACTACCACTCGCTTACGCACATTTTTGCACTACGTGCATGTGCATGTCGTAAGGTGGTGTGTGCTAATATTGTGTATAGTGGTGTGTGCTGCATACGGTGTTGCATGAACATGTTATTAATTTTTAATTTCAAATATTTATTAACTACATCATATTAGAACAGCACAGATACATATTTGCAAACATGTCAGATAACAGAATGAAACATTTCTCAAAAACACAACAGCTACATTCATTCCACGATTAATCATAATATCTCATCACATACTCAAACATTAATAATCATAACAAATCAAACACAACACACCGGAAAATGTCAGTTCAATAGGGACTCATGACTCGATGGTCGATGTACCCTCGCTTGAACCGAGGGCGCTCTCCCCAATAACGTTTTTCTCTTTATTTATTTTAGTCCCTGTTGTACGGGCAAGGGAACCTCATTCCGGAATGGCATAATTGTAATTAAATTAACCGGTGTGCACCAAACAAATCATCAATTCTCACGAGACATATAATAATCAACACAATTTCATAAACTAACCTATATGCTTACCAAGATACACACACACGCAAACAAGTTTAAGTAGTTACCTGGAGCGTTTAGCAATTGACTGCTTTCCCTTGTCCTTGTGAATTTACTCTAAACGCCACTCTAACTAGTTTTTCCTATTATCGTATCATAGCAATGAAAATATAATAACGTCGTTCTCGATTCCTAGTAATACTACCCAATTCCCCTCATGCTTATGTTATTTCTAACTTAAGCACTTAATAAAAATAAGAACATCAAGAATTGAATCCAACAAATTTCTAGTCCAAGCCACAACAAAATCAGAATTGAATAACAAGACAAAACAAAACAATTAATTATGAACTTCAAGAATCCCAAACACGACAAGATTCATATTCTCACAGCATCATCATCATCAATCGACCAAGATTTTTCATAAATTAATACTTTACAATATATTGAATAAAACAACTCATAAATTCACAATCAATTCTATGTACTTATCATGCTTGAACAATTAAAACAATAAGAGAAGGCTAAGAGAAATTTTCATGACTTCGTCATATAAAATCTCAACTTTAGTTTGGTACCTTAGCATATAATATTCACAATGGTTATGTAACATACTGTTACTTAATCCCTAATTAACTAATGATATCCATTTTAATTCTATAATTTATTTACTAATTATGATAGGAAAAGGATTTTCCATAATTCCAACATACCTATCATAGTTAGAAAAAGAACATTGTAGTGAATAAAACATTATCCATGATAGAAAAGGATTTCCTGATACAATATAAATACTATCATGGATAATTAAAAGTTAACCATGTTAGAAAGGATTCACCTAACATGGTTAGAAAAAGAAGCAAACTAATGTGCAACAATATCAAATTCAAATAAAAATATGCGGAAGCGAATGCAGACCTATACATTTGGCAATATACGTATCTAAAGAATCAATACAACCTCTACTACCTAATTTCCCTTTCCTGCTGCTTGCGTCTGTGCATGAATACCTGCACAAATGTCAGTAATCGTGGGGTGAGACAACTTGTCTCAGTAATCTACTACTTAACTCACTATAACAGTGAGATGTGCGGTAGTGAGGGCGTCTAATGGGTACCACATTTTAAAACCAGTAATATACATATATAAGCTAAGTCTTCCTCCATTTATCACTCCAGTCCCTCTGTAACGTCCAAATCAAAACAAGTTTATCATCCCAATTTTCCAAATATCACTCAAAATCACACAATCGATTTCCACATCAACTAAACTTCGCCATCCAATCTCCAATCCATGCTCTCATCATTGTAAATCTCATTCGCACTTTCGCAAATCAAACTTCTCGGCTCACAACCGTGTACAACCCTGGTGCTCTACTCATGCCATCCTGGAGGCACTACACTCGAGCCCTATATATATATTCTAAATGAGTTGACCCCTCTCAAAAGTGAGGGGGCAATTTCCCTCTCTGGTAACCCCATGAGAGGGAAACCCCAATCTGTCTCCAATCAGAAAGGGAGCAGTCCCTGTCTCCAATCAGAAGACTGCTGGTCACAGTCTCCAATCTGTTGACCATTGGTCACAGTCTCCAATCTGTTGACCAGTACAAATAACCGTTGATTGGCCTATCGAACGGTTATCATCGCGCGATGGTACGTGTATCTCAGTGTCATGAAATATCACAATACCTTTTCAATATCCCAATCACAACCTTTGATACTTTCTATCAACACAAATTTCCAATTCCTCAACCACAAAGCAAGATACTTCCAATCTACATCACTTTCAATACCTTGTCAAGTACCCATTATATCTCCACCACAATTCTATCATTTTGTGTCGACATGACCTATCAACACCACTATCACAGTACTATACCTATACATCTCACTATTCCAAGAAAACCACCACCACCAGACAGGATAATAGTATATACAATATATCAAATTCTTTTATACGAAAATAATCGTATTTGAAAGGCACCCGATAGTCTATTGCATAAAAAAGTAGCTTTTAAAGATTTTGAGGGTTAGAAAGGATTTTAAAAATCCCAACTAACGTCACCCTCAATGTTATAGCAAGGTAAGAGTGATTACCTGTCGCCCTTTAGCAATTTACGCAATTTCTCAACCTTTCTTGATGCCGCGAAAGCCTACCTCCATCCACTCCTATAATAATATAGAGCAAAATGATAAATTAATATCATTTCCACTTTATAGTACTTCAACGTCTCTCTCATATCCGCATTACTACCCAACCACTTCCATTTAAGATAATTCTTCCTTGACTATTTAAAAAAATTTCATTTTCACTTGTTTCTTTTGGTTCTCAATATTTAACACCAACATAGTTCACATCAAGCATAATCATTCATTCACAACAACTATTATTAAATCACTGTGAACAATTAATCCAAGTAACCTATAGCCCATAATGATTAAATTCATTCTCATAAAAGAAAAATTAAACAAACTAATGACCAATCACCCAACATACATTTTTACGATCATAGTTTGCTACACCTATATAGAGTTATAATCTAAAACAATCAATCATCGCAATTCACAATTGACATGGTCAATAACTAAGTGATCTAAGAAACCAATGCAATCAAATGAGATTAAGCTGAGTACTATAAAATTTTAGTATGACATTAAAACCTAAGGAATCATTTTTAAACAGCAACTTGAGACTAAGTAACTAACTTCTATGTATATGACTTAACACCACTTGAAATTACCTTCAAACTTTAATTTATCTATTTCATTAGAAGAAACACAATAATCCAACTTTTAAGACTAAATTAAGTTATACATTACATTTCCTTTCAAAGCTCCAGTCCAAGAGAAACAAACTAGAAACAAAGTAGAAATTGCTTGCAATTCCATATTGCAACATCCATAATAAAATGACCCATTAGACTGGAATCTAAAGTAAGCATATGTTAATGTCAGAAACTTCTCTTCAATACTTCAGCAACAACCAAACAACCATGCAACAGTCCAAAACAAATGTTTAATTATGTATAACACTTCAATCTATCCAATAATCAATCCCAAAAGCGACACATCAACTGCAATTATAATCACTACCCTTCTTTCCTTCCTTACATGAAATCAAACCAATAGAAAGCCTTCTTTGAGACCAAGGTTTTAGAAAATATACGCATATAATCAATCAAAATTAAAGCCTCTTATCTATAGCCATCCCGTATCTTATATAAACTTAAATAATCAAAGTTTGAGGATTCCAGCCCAAACATGCATCTCATAAACAATTTCAGCTGCACTCAAAACATACATCCCATTTAACCATCATAAGCATGAACAAAAGAACCATTTACTTCCAATTCGATTAAAACAGAAAAAGAAACAAGAAAAATTCATCATTTGCTAATCAGCCCAATTAAAATATGAAATAGAAATTCCAGAATCCGCATGCACCCTCTTAAAAGAACTTTAAACAGCTCCTCACACCTTCAAAATCCATTATTCAAACCCCAATACTCACAATCAAGGAATTGCCTAATTACATCCAACGTCCCAAAATTCATCAATAATATATAATTAACATATTCAGATTAAGCTAAACTATGAACTTAAATGGATTCCCTATAGGTTCCTTGATAAACATATGTCCACCACTTTCATTATACATAATCAAATCAGACAACTCTAACTTAAGCCCAAAATTAGGTCATGAATCAAACTAAAGCCACCAAAATGTAAATCCAACAATTTCAAACCTAATAACTTTATCTTTGAACTCTACTTATCATATAGCAGCCATAAATCATGTTTTGAAGCTTATATTTAAAGGATTCAATTACCGTATTTGATCGTAAACCAACTTTAAGCAAAAGAAATCTCGCGTATGATTATCTCTAACTACTTAAACCTACTTAAACCAATTATCATCATCATATAATTTGATTAAACAAGTTAGAACCATCCATTCCTAGAAATCTTACCCCATTTTCGAAATCATCACAAACCCTAACTTATTAACACTTACATTTGGCCCAACATTCATTCTAACCAAAATTAAACAATCCTACCCCATAGACCACTTAGAAAACACTTCACTTTGATTCTCAAACATCCAATTTAATTCCAGAAAGTATAAAATCAGATTTACAAAATACAAACCCTAGGTTTTCAAGAACAAAACCCCAAAAACTAAATCAAAGAGAGGCAGAAAGTGCTTACGGAGTTCCAAGATAAAAGGAGGTGGTGAATCGCCGGAAAACACCATAAATCTCACCGGAAAATGGCCACTTAAGTGGATGGCCGAATCATACATCAAGAGGAAAGGAAAAATGAGAAAAACATGAAGTGGAAATTAAAGGATAGCTTGAAAAACCACAAAGCACATATCTTACCATCCACCACTACCGTCCGCCGCCTAACCCGCCGGAGCACGAAGCAAAACGAAATGGAGAAGTGATGAACAGTGAAGAAACAACATGAACAATGGAGAATCTATGGCTCCCACGATTTTGGAAGCTTGGGAGAAGGAGAAAAGTGAAGAAATGAAGAAGAAGGACTAGAACGAAAATGGGAGGGGCTTGGGAGGAGGGAGACAATGGATTAATGTTGTTTTGGAGAGGTGGGTGTCGGCCTTCATAAGGAAGAAGAAAGAAGAAGAGAAAAGGAAAAGAGAGAAAAGAAGAAAAAGAAAAAGAAAAAGGGAAAAGGGGGAATATTCTCTCTCACTTAAGGATATTCCTTTTTATTTCCATAAAGTTGACAATAAAATTCCCTAATTGATCTCTCACAATTTGATACATATGAAAATTTTCTAAGTCATTTAATTAACTCATTTAGGCAACTACTCCCTTACATCTCCAAAAATATCCAAAATTATCCAAAAATTTCAATTTTTCTATTTATTATTTACTGAAACATTTCCTAATCTTACATTAAATTTTTAGGATGTTACAGGTTAACTCATATATTTCACAAAATATATATATAATTTAAGCACCTCTTGGCTAAAAGCCTTTTTCTAACCTTAATAATCTATTTGGCCAAAAAAGAATTATTCCATTTCACGTACAAGTAAAACTGTAACTATAATTGTCAATATGAGCAAGCATGTTTCAAAATCAATTATATCCTATTCTTACTCGAATTTCACTCAAACAAAAAAAATCTAAAACAGAGGAAACATAATTCCTATTAAAACCATTTCAGCCGATATAAACAATGTCTTCTCCTCCATTGTTCATGTCTAAAAGACAAGTTCCCAGAACCCAACTCTCTCAATAGCTCCCAAATTGCAGCAAGAGGCAAGAACAAAAGAATGAAGCTTACCCACGAAGTTGCCACTGCCGCAGCTTCGCCGGACAGCCACTAGCTCGCCGGAAAAATGAATTATCTGAGGGAAGAAAAGAAACCCGAACTGAAGAGGATGAGAGATCAAAGTTGAGAGGAAAAGAAAGCTTCACCTATGGATTCCAAATGCCGTCCTTCGTCCGCCACTTATGTCCGCAACTCGCCACTCGCTAGAGAAGAAGGAAGACGGCGGAAGAAGAGCGAAAACAGTGGGGGAAGAAAAACAAAGACGTGAGGAGAAGTGAGCAGTGATGATGGTGCGATGAGGAAGGTGATGAGAGATGGCCGAAGGTGTGTTTGGTGGGAACAATGATGAAGAGATATGGAGTTGTGTGTGTACAGTGCGGAGGCTTCTAAATGATGAAGAAGGGGTGTGGGTGTTTATAAAGAAAGGTTTTTTTTTTTTACCAATACTCCCTCCGTTCCTAAATATAAGACCTAGATAACTTTTTTTTGGAAAGATTAAGGTTGCGAAATAGGTTATTAAATGATGACATATTTGATATCTTTTTAGATTATCCATTAGCTTATAGGTAAAATAAACTAGTTTAAGAGAAAAAATTAGGTAAATCAATTTATAATTAACTTATTTTTTGCTTTTTTTAGGATTTTTCAAAAAAGTCATCTAGGTCCTATATTTAGGAACGAAGGTAGTATAAAGAAAGGGTGAAAACTAGGGTTTTGGTCCCAATACAAGATCACCATATTGCTCTCCTTTATGTTTCTACTTTTAATGAGGTCCCTTAGTTTAAATTAAGATCTCATAAATTTCATTATATAAATTGATATTTCCTAATTCCCTAAAGATGCATTGTTCCCTAATATATATATATTCATATACACACACATATAATACTTTCCTAATTTAATGCATTAAATATAATTTGCTCCCTAGTTTCTATTTCCTTAAATCTATCATTATCATGATTTATTTTGATTTACACTCAAGGATTTCACAACATTCTAAACAAAATTTCCTAAATAATATACATTCATAATTATTAATAAATAAAAATTAAATACTAACTATTTTCCTTCACCTATAATGGAAATAAAATTCTAACAAATTCCCTAAAACGATGTTAAACTTTCTACGATTAAATTTCAGGAATTTATTAACTTATTTTATATAAAAAAATCCAGGATGTTACAATGTGTCTCAACTAATGACTCAGTTATTTGATGCTGTAAATTCTGTCAAGGTGGCTAGGGAAGCGGCCCAATCAAAGCTTCCCTTGGAGCCATGAAAATATTAAGCTGGAACTATCGTGATTTCAGGAAGGCCATGGCAGTTCATCGTTGCAGGAAGATGATTCAAGCTCATTGTCCTTATTTTGTTTTTTTGTCAGAAACAAAACTGCATGTATCTGTTGCGTGTAGGTCATTGGTTCACTCAGGTTATGAGTCTTTAATTGGAACTGATGTTGTCAACCTAGGGGGAGGGACCTTGCTTGCATGGAAGAGATCTTTTAAGGTTGATGTTTTAGATATATGCCCCAATGTATGTCATTGCAAAGTAAAAATTCCTGGAACAGTCCTTCCTTTTTATTTGTCTTGTGTGTATGGTCCTCCTGATTCATCCTCTCGACACATGTTTTGGAATTAGATTTCTTCTACCTCTTAGGGTATTGATGGCCCTTGGCTACTCATTGGTGACTTTAATGAGATCTTGTGCCCCAAAGATAAGCTAAGTTCTGTCGGTTCGTCTTCTGGTATGTCCTCGTTCTTGCAATGTGTTGAAACATCTGAACTTCTTAATATTACCCAAAAATGTGTGTCCTTCACTTGATCCAACAACAGGGAAGCAGACTGGTTAGTTATGGAGAAATTGGACAGAGCGCTTTCAAATAATTCTTGGATTCAGGCTTTTCCATTTTCACACACACAGTCCCTCGGCATTGCTGCCTCTGACCATAGCCCTCTAATCTTCAACTCTGAGTTCTCTTTAAACCCTCTAAAGCAGAAAAGGTTTGAGTTATTCTGGCTCTTATCAAAGGAGTGTGAAGAGATTATCAAGCTTAGTTGGTCTCAAGCTTCAAGAGGATCTCCAGACTTTAATTTCCGATGTAAACTTCAAAGAACTTTGGATGCATTATCCTCCTGGAGCAGATCTAATATTGGGAATTTATCCTATAGAATCAAAGATCTAAAAGATGAACTTCTTAACATTTCAACTTCGCTTTCCTCTACCACTTATCGGTCTAGTTCATCCATTGATGTTTTAGCTGCAACTAAGCACAAGTTGAAATTTTTATACGATTGTGAAGCCAGCTTTTGGGCCCAACATTCGAGGTTAAAATGGTATGCTAAGGGGAGCGAAATACAAATTTTTTTATGCTGTGGTTAGTCAGAGAAAAGCAAAGAACTCGATTACTTGCTTACAAAATGATCAGGGTGAATGTATATCAGATTCAAATGATCTAGCTAATCAAGTAGCTATTCATTTCAGAAGCATTTATGTTGAAATTAATTCCCCTTCTATGGAAGATTTAATTTCAGATTTGGCTTCTGTGAATCTTCCTTGTATTTCTGATGTGGATCAACAAGCCTTGATGAAGCCGATCACCATTAAGGAACCTAAAGAAGCCGTTTTTGGACTCCCCGCAAATAGTGCCCATGGACCAGATGGATACAATGCTAAATTTTTTCAATCTCAATGGAATTTAATTCAACTTGACTTATTTGTTATGGTACAATCTTTTGGCACTCAGAGCAGCTTCTTAAAGAGTTGAACAGAACAAATATTGTCCTGATTCCGAAGATTGAGAATCCTCATGTGATTAAAGACTTTAGACCGATCAGCTTGTGTAATGTTGCTTATAAAATCATCTCCAATTTCTTGAGCAACAGGTTGAAGCCTATTCTGACATCTGTTATTGCCCCTCATCAAAGTGCTTTTTTGAAAGGCTGACTTATTTCAGACAACATCATGCTAGCATGTGAACTTATGGATCACATTCATTCTTCTAGAAAGGGTAGGAAGAAACTTGCAGCCCTGAAAATTGATTTTTCAAAAGCATTTGATCGTATTTCGTGGAACTTCATCTCTGTTGTGCTTTTCTCCATGGGTTTTCCTATGAAATAGGTTAATTTGATAGAGTGTGTTTCCACGATAGAATACAATCTCTTGTTTAATGGCCAGATAGCTAGTAATTTCAAGCTTGTATTTCAAGCCAGATAGCTAGTAATTCGTCAAGGAGATCCTTTATCACTGTACTTGTACATCATATCTGCTAATGTGTTATCATGTTTGATTCACCATCAGGAATGTCAAAATCTCTGGAAAGGAATTAAATTATGCAGATCTGCATCTTCTATTTCTCATCTCCTTTATGCTGACGATTTTCTCCTCTTCACAGAAGCTTCTACTACTGGTTTTGCAGCTGTAAGTCAAGTCCTCCAATAGTATAGCGACTTATCTGGTCAAGTAATCAATTTACAAAAATCCTTCATCATTTTTAGTTCTAATGTTTCTCATGCCGAAAAACTTCGTTTATCAAGGACTATGAATATTCCCTTTACTAGTAGGTTAGGAAAGTATCTTGGTACTTGGGTCTGGGCAAAACAAGTCCATTATTTATCAGCATGTTTTAAATGTCATTGACTCTAGGACAGCTTCTTGGAAATCTAAGTTGTTATCTCAGGCTAGTAGACTCACCCTAATTAAATCCATCTTGGCTGCTGTCAACATTCATGTTTTGTCTTGCATCAAGCTGCCTTAGAATGTATGTGAGCAAATTGATAGTAGATGCATTAATTTCTTTTGGGGAATGGATGGTTCTTCAAAAAGAATTCATCTTTCTAGTGAAGATCACTTGTTCCTTCCAATTAATCAGGGTGGTTTGGGTCTTAGGCCAATGGAACTAGTAAATAAATCACTTTTGGCCAAAAACGTTTGGAGGGTCATTTCTGCAGATCAACGTTCTTTACTAGCAGCAACAATTGGCAAGAAATATATTGATTGGACAACAGATCAATGACTAAAATGGCCCTATAATGCTTTTTGCCTTTGGAATGATATCCTTCAGTGTAGCTCTTTCATCACCAACCACCTTAAATGACAAGCTAGTAATGGTTCTTCTATTCCAATCAACCACCCATTGTGGTGGCCCATGCAACACTCGGTTAAGAATTCAAATAATATCAGATTTGTTTCTGACTTGCTTACGCATTCTCATCCTCAAAGTTCACGATGTTGGAATATTCCATTAGTCCGAAGTCTTTATTCTGGGTCAATTGTTGATTGCATCTTGTCTCTTCCAATCTCAATTCCTGATTGTAAAGATTCCCTTATTTGGACCAAAGCTACATCAGGGTCCTATTCTGCTAAAGGGGGTTTTTCATTACTTTTCAACGACAAGTTTCCAAATCAACCAGGATTTGATCCTTTTTGGAAATTCTTATGGTCAATATCTTTGCCTCAAAAACAACTTATCTTCTTGTGGAAATTCCTCAACAAAGTCATCCCTTCATCGGATATCTTGAGAGCACATCACTTGTAGGTTAATCAGTCATGTCATTTTGAATGTTCAGATGCGGAATCTATTCATCACATCTTCTTCTCCTGTCATTTGGTTAAAGCAGCTTGGTTTGGTTGTTTTTCTATGTGTTCACCATCTCATTCGCCTCTTAATGACCTGTTAATTTGGCTAAAGAACTTTCTCATCTCCAACAAAGATAATGAGGTTCTCATTAAGAGCATTATTTCATTCTTGAATAACATTTGGAGAAAGCGTAATCATGTGCCCCATGGAGGTCGGGTTCCTCATTCGCAGGACATAATTAGAGATTCTCAGTCAATTATAGCTTTTTCAGCTCTTGCTTTTCAGGGGATGACTAATGGGATAGTTCACCATCAGGCCTCTACTACTCCTAATTTCTCAAGTGCAAATCAGTGGAACATCTTGGTCAAGAAATGGAAACTTCAACAATCCTCCTACTGCCGCATTCTGGTATGTTTTGAAGCATCGCTTCTTCAGACATTCACATGGAATCATGCTACCATTCTAGGTGAATTTTTTGCCCTCCACTGCTTGGGTTGTGCACTGAAATGGATACATTAGTCTGGCTTACCAATGGAGCAGCTTGCCATTTGGAATGTTCGTAAGCACAACATAAACTTCAATTGTTGGGCTCCTTCAGTCAAACATACCATTGCTACGGATGTTGCCTTTTTGATTTGTCCATTTACTTTTCTTTCTGTTCACTTACTTTCAACTGATCAGTTTACTGCTTTTCCTTTTCATTTTCATGATGTTGTTAGAACTATGTAATTTTTCTTAATTAATATCATTTTGTCTTTTATCAAAAAAAGAATGAAGCTAATATTTATTTCGTGACAAAAAAGTAATTTTACTTTATATTTTACTTACAAATAAACCACAACTTAAGATTGAAACTTATAAACATTTGAATCCAGTATCTTTTTACACGACCACACATTTATATTTTCATGATGCCTCATAAATAAGTTATTATTAAGTGTTTAATGAAAAAGAACAATTTATATAATTTTAGGAAGATTCTTATATGAATCTGGAATGTCGCTTTATTTATTTTCTACCCAATTTAAATACATCAAACCACATCATTTAAATACATGAGAGAAAATTAATTGGAAAGAGGAGATAATCATTTCCAGAAGAGAAAATGGTGGGATAGTGAACTAAAGACCATGTAACTTTTTCTGATAAAAAAAAAAGACCATGTAACTTTCCACATTTGATTAATTAAATAATGTAATTTGTGTTTTCTAATTGGTTCATTCATGGTGCTCCAGGCCTATGCAAGAACTTCTCTCGTAGTCATATAACTAAATATCATGTAAGCTCCCACATTAGAATAAATGCATGAATTTTGATGCTCCAGGTATATAATTTTGCAAAGTTACATATACTACCTCCGGTCCTAAATATTGGACCTAATTGACTTTTTTTCGGAGATATTAAGGTTGCGAAATATGTTATTAAATGATGACATATTTGATATATTTTTAGATAATCCATTAGTTTATAAGTAAAATAAATTAGTCTAAAAGAAAAAATTAGATAAATCAATTTATAATTCACTTATTTTTTCTTTTTTAGAATTTTTCAAAAAAGTCAATTAGGTCTTATATTTAGGACCGGAGGGAGTATATCTTTTTTCCCTTTTTACTTAGGTTAGAAAAAAGTATGAGAGCAAAATTACTTATTGAATTATGTAGAGTAATTATGGTTTAACATAATTAACTTTATTTTGTGCCCTAAAAGTCAAAGAAAATTGATTAGGTTAAAGGTTGTAACATCCTAAAAAATTTAATCTAAGATTTGAAAATGTTTTAGTTAATAATAAATAGAAAATTTGAAATTTTTAGAATTTTTGGGGAATTTTTGGATATTTTGGAAGTTTTTGGGAGATAAGTGGCTAAAATAATCAATTAAATAGTTAGAGAAATAAGAATTACAGGGTTTGGTGGAATTTAAAATATTTTAGAAGCTAAGAATACTGGAGGCTTGATTTAGTGAATTTAAATTCAAAGAGGACATTATGGTTATTTTCACTATAAGTCACTTTAACCTAGGAGTATTAAATAAAACTTGAAACCACACACTCCCTTCCTTATTTCTGTTCATCACTTTCGGTGAGTTTCTTCCGAGTCCGACGGTGGTGCACGGCGGTGGAGGTAAGCTTATGGATTTCCTGAGTTTCTCAAACATTTTTCTTCTATAGATCATGATAATGACTAGGAACAATAAAATACAAATGGTACTAGTAATAAAGATAAGATCATAAGAGAACCACTATGGGTTTTTTTTATTTATCTAAGGAGGTGTAATATTTTTATGACTATTTAAGGAAGTTTAATAGATCCCTTTAGAATAATTTATTTTTATATAATCTCTTTTATTTCCTGACACGGTGAAACAAATATTCTTCTTCCAATAGTATATATATGTGTATGATTTTTCTCGAGAGATGTGTTTAATTTTAATTATAAGACATTTTTCGATTGTTCTCGATTTTTCCTAAAAAATTTCGGCTTTGAAAGCTCCTCTGTAATAAACAAATAAGAGAGGGGGACATGAAATTGTGAATATAGATAGATGATCGAGGTGAATTGATAATATCATGTAATTTTAACAAACTTAACTAAGATATTTAGTCTAATCGAAATAAATAAATATATCTTATATTTTTTTTATCAGTCATAGTATTAAAGATCAAATGGGACATTTTAAATATTGTGTTCTACTATCTCCTGTTTAATAAATGATCAACTTTAATGAATTAAATTGAACAACATGGTAGATATTATACTAAGGATAGGAGAAGGGAGGTGTATAAGAGTTACATAACTAATTTGTATAAATTTAAAATATTTGGTTGTTCAATACTTTTGCGGGAGCTTTTTTTTTAAATTTCAATTTCAATTACAATGACAGTGGATTTCAAGTTTTTTGCTCATTGATCTTATGCTTCTCGCAAATTTTGAAGGATGAAAATGGAAAATACATAAGTAGGTGTATAAAATACCTTTTTTTTTGTTTTATACTCCCTCCGGTCCTAAATATAAGACCTAATTGACTTTTTTAGAAAATCCTATAAAAAAACAAAATAAGTTAATTATAAATTGATTTACCTAATTTTTTCCCTTAGATTAGTTTATTTTACCTATAAACTAATGTACAATCTAAAAATATATATTAAATATGTCATGATTTAATACGCTATTTTGCAACTTTCACCTCTTCAAAAAAAGTCAATTAAATCTTATATTTAAGACCAGAGATAGTAATTTGTTATAAGCGAAAAATTTAAATTTAATTTAAAATAGAAAAGTAAAGGGCGAAGGCCCAAAAATGATACATAACTATTGGCCAAGGAACAGAAATAGTACATAACTATTTCGAGGTACAAAAATGATACCCAACTTTTCCATGTGATCAAAAATGATATTTTCACTAATATGACAAAAATATTAGACATGAAATGTCCAAAATGCCCTTATAATTAAATAAACTTTTACCGGCCGATGATTAATTTAGGGCGAAGGCCCAAAAATGATACATAACTATTGGTCAAGGAACAAAAATGATACATAACTATTGCAAGGTACACCAATGGTACCCAAATTTTAACATGGGATCAAAAATGATATTTTCACTAATATGACAATAAGATTACACATGAGAAGTCTAAAATGCGCTTATAAATTAAATAAATTTTCTTCCCCACCCTCTCCTTCCTTAGCTTCTTTCTTCTACCAACACTTCCTTCAATAAATAACTCGTCCACCGGCTGCTTCAACTCTCAGCAACTCGTTAGGGCGATCAGGCTGCAAAATGAAATGAAATGATGTGCTTTAAGATGTGTAAGTGTGGGTAATTAACTTCTCCTGAAATGAAATGATGTGCTTTAAGATGTGTAAGTGTGGGTAATTAACTTCTCCGTTTTCATGGTTTTGCAGCCTGATCACCCTAACGAGTTGCTGAGAGTTGAAGCCGCCGGTGGACGAGTTATTTATTGAAGGAAGTGTTGGTAGAAGAAAGAAGCTAAGAAAGGAGAGGGTGATGAATAAAATTTATTTAATTTATAAGCGCATTTTGGACTTTTTATGTGTAATCTTATTGTCATATTAGTGAAAATATCATTTTTGATCCCATGTTAAAAGTTGGGTACCATTGGTGTACCTTGCAATAGTTATGTACTACCTCCGGTCCTAAATATAGGACCTAGATAACTTTTTTTTGTAGAAGTTAAGGTTGCAAAATAGTCTATTAAATCATGACATATTTGATATATTTTTAGATTATCCATTCGTTTATAAGTAAAATAAACCAGTTTAAAGGAAAAAATTAGGTACATCAATTTATAATTAACTTAGTATGCTGTTTTTAGGATTTTTCAAAAAAGTCAATTAGGTCTTATATTTAGGACCGGAGGGAGTATCATTTTTGTTCCTTGGCCAATAGTTATGTATCATTTTTGGGCCTTCGCCCTAAATTAATCGCCGGCAGGTAAAAGCTTATTTAATTATAAGGGCATTTTGGACATTTCATATATATTATTATTGTCATATTAGTGAAAATATCATTTTTGATCACATGGAAAAGTTGGGTATCATTTTTGTACCTCAAAATAGTTATGTACTATTTCTGTTCCTTGGCCAATAGTTATGTATCATTTTTGGGCCTTCGCCCAAAAGTAAATAAATAAAGTTTGAGGGACAACCTGCAACCCTACGCAACCCTAATTTCACTCTTCACATTCACTTCTCATCTTCTTCCTCATTTTTCATCCTCCTCCCTCTTCACTTCCTCACCCTCATTTTTCACTATGTCATGATTTAGTCTTACGTTTCTCATCTTCGTTTTCGGTTTTTGCCCCTCCTCTTCTCCATAGATCTGTAAAACCCGACCTAGATCCGTTTTCCAGCCACTGTCAACGGCGACGAAGGCGAAGCACGGCGGGATGGCCGTCGTTCCGGCGAGAAAACGGTGGAGCTCAGCCCAAATCTTCCACGCAAGGCCGTCTTCGGGTTCAGGTGAACCTTCCATATTATTTTTTGCTATTCTTCTCTGATCTTAGGCGAGATTGAGAGGGACTGAGTTAGGGTTTGTGTTTTGGTTTGATATACGAAATTCATAAATTGGAATTTTTATGGAGTGATTCTTTGAATAGAGGTTGATTTGGCTAGATTTCTCCCAAAATCATTTCGGGTACTGTTTGTTCACTTGTGTCTCTAGGTCTGATTTTTCTAACTGAAAATACTCTTAAGCTTAGTTAAAATTGTATAGGAGTGAGATTGAGCAGCTAATAGATGTGATTAAAGGTTGAATTTTGTTGAGCTTTTGTGATTTGAACAAATTTCAGTTTAGGTTGCTTAAAAGGTTCTGATTTTGAATGGTTTTTGGTTTTCCTATTTGATTTGATTGAATAATAGTAAAGTTTTCCATTTACTTTTCTTTCTGTTCACTTACTTTCAGCTGATCAGTTTACTTCTTTTCACATGCATGTTCATCTTTCCCACTAATGACTACTCTTAACGATGTAGTTAGAGGGCTCGACAATGTCCTGCACAAAAGATTCTCCGCCAATGAAGTTAGTTATGACACATTGATAAATAAACAGGTATGATCTTGAACTATAGACCTATTTTTACACTGTTTTTAGCTTTTTACAAACCCTTTTACTTCATGACCTATCACTCCCTGGCTTCGGCTTTCGGCGCCGCTCTCTACAATACGTGGCCTAAATATGTTCTTGGACTCCATCTCCGTACATGTCTTAGGGGTTTATTACTATGTCATCTATCTTTATATCTATATATCTTATAACATCTTGTTTGTTTTGAAATTCGTGGCTGTTACCCAAGAGGGGGGGGGTGAATTGGGTGAGGGAATAAAACTTAGGCTCTTTTCGAAAGGCTGCTTGTGCTCGGTGATGATGATAATAAATAATGCTATGCACAAGTCAGTATGCTATGTGATGCAAAATAGAATGATCAAGTATAAGTATATGCACACATAAATTTATCCTGGTTCGGTCACCCAGACCTACATCCAGTCCCCAGGCTACACCTGAGATTTCCAATCCACTATTCTTGTTTAAACCGGGCACAAGAGAAGCCTTTACACTTTAGGTTTTACGAGCACGGGTTCACCTAACAACCCACAGGTTTTACACCGGGTTCACCTGCAAACCTTACAAATGCAAGTTTTACGGGCTAACTTGCAACCTATGGAGATTTAGACAACCTCTAAATGCTCCCCCTTACAAATTGTAAGTTTACACTATGTTCACTCTATGAACTGATTGTGCTAAACACTTAAGCTCAAACCTAACTCTCTCAAAGAGTGGATGATGTTACTCACTTAAGTACAAATAAATCACTCTCTAAGAATATTACATATCAAAGTCCGAGAGTAGAAGATGAGAGGAATGTAGAATAGTGTTTTTCAGATAATAGCCTTGTTCTCTCTCTCTTTTTCAAGCCCTCTTCTTCAGAAATGAAGAACATCCCTTTTATACCAACCTCTGAATATCTAACCGTTGGAGAGGCAATAAGTCCGTTTGATTATAGACGTTGGGGCCTTGTTTACGTTGTCCTCATTAGTGCACAGCAGGATTGACTTTGCTTTATCTAAAAAGGTGCTCTGACCAAGCTGTTCTGTCAACACTGTTCTGGCAATACTATTCTGACAAAAGTCGTTCTGACATCTGAACATTTTGTACGGTCCGACTCTTGCTTGCTGTCAGAGAGGACTTCGTTCCTCAAGCATAAGTCCAGGATGTTAAGAGACTCATTATCGGAAGCTCTCTTGCTATCTGAAGCTCGTGGACTCTAACATTTTGCTTGCTATCACATAGAGGAACTTTGTCTTCCAAGCACTTGTCCATGAATGATAAGAGTGCTTTGCTATTGGATCCTCTCTTGCTATCAGAAGCTCTCTTATGAACTCTGACTTTTGTGGGCAGTATGAGCTTTGACACCTTGAGTGAATCTTCAGATTATGTTCTCATACTCCTCATGCTTGGTAGGTAACAATGTTGTTTGAATATCTGTTATCCTTTTGTTACCGTTGGAAGGAACATCTTCTTAAATGCTTCAGCAGGGTTGACTTGCTTTATCTCTGAAAAGTAGTCCTGACACCTCTGCTCTGTTAAAAGCATTCTGACACTGCATCTCTTTGAACGTTCAGACATCCTGATTGCTTGCGGAAGCAACTTCTCATCCGGAAGCAACCTTACTGAGTGTGCTGCACTTGAACGTTAGTTTAGCAATATAATCATATAGTCTCATGCAGTGGGTGATCCTAAATCTAAGGTGTATCCGGAAGCACTTCTACATCCGGAAGTAAATACACTTGATGAGGGATTTAGTTCACCATGACTTGCTCTCGCTTAGTCTATTTCATTCCACCACTCAGCGCTAGTCACTGAGCTATCGGAAGCACTTTTACTTGACGTGGTGAATTCACTGACGCTTAGGGTGAAATCTATTCTATCAGTCTGCGCCAGTCAAGATCTAATAGGAAGCAACTTCACTTGATGTTGCATTTCCGCTGACGCTCGGGGTTATATCTAGTCTATCAACCTGCGCCAGTCTAAATCTAATAGGAAGTGCTTTCACTCGGCGAAGTAGACTTACTGACGCTTGGGGTACTAACTATTCTATTGCTCTGCGCCAGTCTAAGTCTAACAGGAAGCGCTTTCACTTGGGGAAGTAGACTTACTGACGCTTGGGGTACTAACTATTCTATTGCTCTGCGCCAGTCTAAGTCTAACAGGAAGCGCTTTCACTTGGGGAAGTAGGCTTACTGACGCTTGGGGTAATATCTATTCTGTCGCTCTGCGCCAGTCTAATTCTAACAGGAAGCAAACTCACTTCCGATTGAAACATAGCTTAGTCTTAAGGTTTTGTGTACCTAATTCTCATGGACTAAGTTAAATCCCTAGTGATTTACTTGCTGACGCTGGGGGATGAAAGCATTCATCCGCATGCGCAAGTCCTAATCTAACCGGAAGTGATCTTGCATTCTCAAGTGATCTAACTCAGGATTCTAACCATGTCATCTAACCATGTCATCTAATCCCTCCTAAGTGTTGATTATGTTCTCTTAAGTACTAGACCATATCATACCTTAGTCACCATCAAAACTTAAGATTCTAACATTCTCCCCCTTTTTGATGATGACAAACCCATAGATGACTAGAGAACATAATTAAACTTAGATCACTCATCCTAGAGCTATATTCCTTTCCCCATTTCTCTCCCCAAAAATCTAGGCATCTTATCTATCTCTCAGCTCTAGACATCTCATGTCCCATCTCTCGCTAGACATCTCATATCTCATCTCTAGCTAGACATCTTATATCTCATCTCTAGCTAGACATCTTATATCTCATCTCTAGACATCTCATCTCTCTCCCCCTTTTGGCTTCATCAAAATCCAACAGGTGCAAGCTAGCCTTAGGGATGGGGATACTTTTATCGTTCTCCTAGGAATGGGCTTTCTACCTAATATTTCTCCCTATGTATCGCTAATAAAGATTTGTTCTAGACTATTCAATACAATGTACGAGAATTAACAAGGAACAGCAATAATGGCTCATGATCCTAAATGATTGTATTTTCCCTAAACACTATGTAGGATAGTTAAACATGTTTTTCAAAGGAGATATTGATACATCAAATCTAATCATAATTAAATTAAGATCAAAACATACAAAACAGTTTTCTTTTTGAAGGTGAAAATTCTTTCCAAATGTAATTTTGATGTGTTTAAAAATGATGATTATGACATCAAATGAAATATGTGATTTTAAATTCAAATGAGATGAAATCTGATACCTAATGAAATCAAATGAAATTTGTGTTTTTAAAAGTGCCAAAAATAATTTCCAAACAACTTGCATCACAGCATCTTAAGAGTTTATTATCGATGACAGCATGTGACTCTCTATTTTCAAGGGATCATTAACAGGTAATGTCCACTTACTTCTCTTCTATATTAAGATTAATCATCATTAAATCAAGAAAGGAAGCATATAAGAGAGGTATGTTATCAATTACTTTCCCGCATGTCATTTAGAGGATACAGATGTGTGAGCTAGGATGATTTTCTAAGACAGTGAATGATTTTGAAGTCAATGCAGATTGAGAGAAACATCCTAAGTTGACACCCTTACCAATGCCATGTATGCATCATATGTAAGAAATGGTAAGGTGTAGATGTTACCACAGATGAGGGGTACTCATACTCTATTAGACTCAGGAATCTGAATCATACGCAGATAAGCATGCTTCCTGACAACTTCAAGAGGTGTGCTATCTCAAGTGGAAACCCCTAGCGCAAGTGCTTTGATGATTCGCTTCGGCAAGCTGAGCTACAACCACAAGCGGACATGACTGGGTAGTCACTCTACTCTTCCCATGGTTCAATAGTTGGCCTGCTATCGAAGGCGCTGATTGTTGTGAAAGCAACCTTGCTCAAACTTGATGATTGGTCCTGCATATGCTTGAGGAAACAAATGCTTTCTGATGGTCAGTGAAAGAACTTAAGATTTAACATTGAAGACCATCCTCAGGACATTCAAGTCAATCTGTGTTAATCAGCACAAGCTAATAATTTTAAGAAATCATGCTTGCTAATTGGTTTAAGAAAATATGAGCAATGATTATGTGAAAACTAATTTTGAAATTGTCTATACGTTCACATAGTTTCACTATCAAGACATGAACTCTATTTACTCTCATAGATAAATATCAATGTGATAGTACAAAGAGTATCAAACAGGTGGCATATTTTCAGAGTTTCATAAGCAAGTATAGTTCAATACATATGCCTCAAGGATGTTCATGTTAGATCATGAAGACATGTGAATTAATAATATAATGAGATTTTGAAAAAGAGAATCTTCATCCTCACAAAATAATTTGATTAGGATTGAATTCGTTTTACAAAAACAACCAAATTTCAGCATATGATTACGAGAATAATTTCCAAATATTAGCTCGAGTTCTTCTAGATATGCTCAATGTGATCTCATTGTTCTTAGGATATCAACAAGCTTGAAATTAATACAGATTATAGCATGCTTGTGATACTATGCCATGTTTTACAGATCTAGCAGAGTTGAATTCAAGGCATTTCCTAAGATTTCTAATGCATGTCAGACAAGAGAGAGACTATCCATTAATTTTCACAACAGAATATGTACGGGATAGAAATGCTCATGTGTATTGGCGAGAGTTTCTCAGGTTTAGTATAGCCATTCCACACATCTTGATAAGAGGCATTTTCGTTGCCATTCTCTCTTGGTCATTCTCATTGTTCAAGCTTCAATAATCTGTGTCAACATTCTTAAACCACAAACTTGAATCGAGATCATTAGTAGATTGAGAACTTAAGATGTAATTAAGAGGGATGTATTGTTCTCGAACCCATAGCTGCTTATGCATTGAAAAACTTGATGCAAGAGATACCATATGAAATGGAAAATCAGAAATAACTTTTGAATGCTATCATGAGGAATGGTTGTCATGTAAGTTTAAAGAGGATCAGAATCTGTTTAGCTCATCATGCATTTACTACCCAAAAGATTATTCAAGTAAAGAGGAGGGTAAGAATGATATCACCATAGCTCCATTCGCATCAAGCAGTAGCTCGCTTGATTTTGGTTGACAATGCAAGGATTCTATTTTCAGAGCAGCACCAAAATCTATGCGTGACGAATACTTATCAAGACTTGACTAATTGTTCAGATGAGGTACAGTCCTGAGTCTTGCTGAGGCTAATAGGATGGATTGGAGCTGGTGCAGAGGGATGAATTTACTTTGTGATCACTACCACTGGCATCTCTGGCCTCTTGAACCCATACTTCATACACAGCTCTTCACTCAGATTGGGTGCTGGCGCAGAGGGAGACACAGGTTCAGCAGAAGGTATCTCCGCAGGTTGATCACTCAGCGCTATCTCAAGTTTGCCTCTGAGCTAGCAGATTGTTGGGGGCACATGAATCAGATGGCTCACTGTGGGGGGAGGAGATCTTCCTTTTAGCAAGGGTCTTCTTCACCCTTGTCTTGCTGAACCTTCGGATTGCCCTTCCTACAAAATACCAGATAGTTCCTTCCTTTTGTATCCAAGTCTGGATCTGAAGGTCAGTTTGTAGGCTATATATAGTTCACATGCATTTAGATTACGTCCTATGTGTATGGCATGGTGAATCTTTCATGACTATATGCACAAGGATATACAAGGTTTTTGATCAAGATAGTCATGGGCAGTATGTAGATTATGAACATTACTTATTTCTTCAAGCTTTCTTCTATGATGAATATAATGTTCACATCTTAGGATGCTTAATGTAAAATCTCAATAAGTCCATCTAACATTAGCATAGGAGATTTTACTATCAAATGCTTCGTTGCTAAGTGATCCCTTGCTTACCCAAGGAGATCTTCTATACTTATCCTTGGTTCGAAGCACTTTCTTCTGAGAGGTAGGATTCAAGAGCCTTTTCAATGATGATCGAGGAATCCACTCTCTCTTGTTCTTCTCAGGATAGTTGAGTGGAACTTTGTGATAGCTCATCCTTGAGACAGAACCATTGTCCCTTGTGGTGGCCGACAGCTTCTTATGATTGTACCAGTGGGTTTCAGCAGTTGCATCACCACGAGTTCTCTTCTTTGGGATAAGAGGAACTCTTGATCTATCCTGCACAAGTAAGGCACTAGGAGGATGTTTTGGTACCCATTTGTACTTGGGTCCTACATGGTTAGCACTGGACCTTACTTGTCCTTTAGGAATCCATACAAACTTATTTCTCACATTTGAATTTCTTCTAAGACTGCATGTGTGAGAAATATGTCCTAATCTACCACAATAATGACAGATAATGGAATGATAATCAAAATGAGGCTTCCTATCATTATCATGATTAGTTTTCTTTAGAAAAGCTTTTTGTTCCTTTGAAATTTCAGTTTCTTTTGAAAGCTTTTCTTTTTCCTTCAACACGTGTTTACAATCAAAACATTTTTCAAGACATGTTGAAGTTTTCCCTACCGATAGTGGGCTAGCTATCGGAACCACTAGTTCTTTAAAAGAACCCTCGGAAACTTTAGATGTAGAAAAAGAAATTAGTTTTTCAAGTTTCCTATCTTTTTCTTTTAAGCCTAGAAGTTCTTTTGCAAGTTTACAATATTCGGTATATAATTCATTGTATGCATCTTGCAATTCAGAGATTTCAAGTTCAGATTCAGATACCTCACTTTCTGAATCTTCTAGGCAGAAATGGATACTCTCTTCACTGAAGCCTGCTTCCTCAATATCAGCTTCCAGAAGCTCATCAGTAGATGATCCACAAAGAGCACGAGTTGAGCTTTGGACAGCTGTGCTTTCAAGAGATGGGTTAGAAGCATATATCATATCAAGAGTATTCCAAATATCTCTAGCACTAGAGCAATGTTTGATTTTCTGGAAATCATTTTCAGTTAAGCCTTTGTATAAAGTTTGCATTGCTCTAATGTTTAAGGAAAACAAATTTTTCTCCCTTTCAGTCCAGTTTCCTCTTGGTTTGAAATCAAAATCATTTTCAAAAATATCCCACATTTTCAAACTAGTGGATTTTATAAAACTTTCCATTCTTGCTTTCCACCAACAAAAATCAATATTTTCTAACACAGGTGGAATGGTATGATCAAAGCCTTTGGAAAACATTTTAACCCAAATCAGCCAAGGTCTTTGCACTTGAGATCGTTTGATCCTTTAAACAAGTGACCTGCTCTGATACCAAATGAAATTCGTGGCTGTTACCCAAGAGAGGGGGGGTGAATTGGGTGAGGGAATAAAACTTAGGCTCTTTTCGAAAGGCTGCTTGTGCTCGGTGATGATGATAATAAATAATGCTATGCACAAGTCAGTATGCTATGTGATGCAAAATAGAATGATCAAGTATAAGTATATGCACACATAAATTTATCCTGGTTCGGTCACCCAGACCTACATCCAGTCCCCAGGCTACACCTGAGATTTCCAATCCACTATTCTTGTTTAAACCGGGCACAAGAGAAGCCTTTACACTTTAGGTTTTACGAGCACGGGTTCACCTAACAACCCACAGGTTTTACACCGGGTTCACCTGCAAACCTTACAAATGCAAGTTTTACGGGCTAACTTGCAACCTATGGAGATTTAGACAACCTCTAAATGCTCCCCCTTACAAATTGTAAGTTTACACTATGTTCACTCTATGAACTGATTGTGCTAAACACTTAAGCTCAAACCTAACTCTCTCAAAGAGTGGATGATGTTACTCACTTAAGTACAAATAAATCACTCTCTAAGAATATTACATATCAAAGTCCGAGAGTAGAAGATGAGAGGAATGTAGAATAGTGTTTTTCAGATAATAGCCTTGTTCTCTCTCTCTTTTTCAAGCCCTCTTCTTCAGAAATGAAGAACATCCCTTTTATACCAACCTCTGAATATCTAACCGTTGGAGAGGCAATAAGTCCGTTTGATTATAGACGTTGGGGCCTTGTTTACGTTGTCCTCATTAGTGCACAGCAGGATTGACTTTGCTTTATCTAAAAAGGTGCTCTGACCAAGCTGTTCTGTCAACACTGTTCTGGCAATACTATTCTGACAAAAGTCGTTCTGACATCTGAACATTTTGTACGGTCCGACTCTTGCTTGCTGTCAGAGAGGACTTCGTTCCTCAAGCATAAGTCCAGGATGTTAAGAGACTCATTATCGGAAGCTCTCTTGCTATCTGAAGCTCGTGGACTCTAACATTTTGCTTGCTATCACATAGAGGAACTTTGTCTTCCAAGCACTTGTCCATGAATGATAAGAGTGCTTTGCTATTGGATCCTCTCTTGCTATCAGAAGCTCTCTTATGAACTCTGACTTTTGTGGGCAGTATGAGCTTTGACACCTTGAGTGAATCTTCAGATTATGTTCTCATACTCCTCATGCTTGGTAGGTAACAATGTTGTTTGAATATCTGTTATCCTTTTGTTACCGTTGGAAGGAACATCTTCTTAAATGCTTCAGCAGGGTTGACTTGCTTTATCTCTGAAAAGTAGTCCTGACACCTCTGCTCTGTTAAAAGCATTCTGACACTGCATCTCTTTGAACGTTCAGACATCCTGATTGCTTGCGGAAGCAACTTCTCATCCGGAAGCAACCTTACTGAGTGTGCTGCACTTGAACGTTAGTTTAGCAATATAATCATATAGTCTCATGCAGTGGGTGATCCTAAATCTAAGGTGTATCCGGAAGCACTTCTACATCCGGAAGTAAATACACTTGATGAGGGATTTAGTTCACCATGACTTGCTCTCGCTTAGTCTATTTCATTCCACCACTCAGCGCTAGTCACTGAGCTATCGGAAGCACTTTTACTTGACGTGGTGAATTCACTGACGCTTAGGGTGAAATCTATTCTATCAGTCTGCGCCAGTCAAGATCTAATAGGAAGCAACTTCACTTGATGTTGCATTTCCGCTGACGCTCGGGGTTATATCTAGTCTATCAACCTGCGCCAGTCTAAATCTAATAGGAAGTGCTTTCACTCGGCGAAGTAGACTTACTGACGCTTGGGGTACTAACTATTCTATTGCTCTGCGCCAGTCTAAGTCTAACAGGAAGCGCTTTCACTTGGGGAAGTAGACTTACTGACGCTTGGGGTACTAACTATTCTATTGCTCTGCGCCAGTCTAAGTCTAACAGGAAGCGCTTTCACTTGGGGAAGTAGGCTTACTGACGCTTGGGGTAATATCTATTCTGTCGCTCTGCGCCAGTCTAATTCTAACAGGAAGCAAACTCACTTCCGATTGAAACATAGCTTAGTCTTAAGGTTTTGTGTACCTAATTCTCATGGACTAAGTTAAATCCCTAGTGATTTACTTGCTGACGCTGGGGGATGAAAGCATTCATCCGCATGCGCAAGTCCTAATCTAACCGGAAGTGATCTTGCATTCTCAAGTGATCTAACTCAGGATTCTAACCATGTCATCTAACCATGTCATCTAATCCCTCCTAAGTGTTGATTATGTTCTCTTAAGTACTAGACCATATCATACCTTAGTCACCATCAAAACTTAAGATTCTAACATGTTTGGGTGTTATCTTTAATATTGTTTTGAATCTTCCTCAAGCTTATATCTAAGGGTTCTTTGAATTTCTTTGGATTTGGATCTCTGTTCTGTAATGGGAAGGTTAAGAGGAAGAAGAAGAAATAGCAGGAAACTATAATTCTCTGCAATTATTTATTAGTACTACTGATTTTTGTTGATTCAATTGTTTTGTTAATCCTCGTGAAGTTTGTTGTGTTTTATCATGTTATCTTACTGTAAATGCAGAAAACAATGTACTCATGTATTTTTAAGATAGACTTTTAAAAAGGTTTTCAGGCCTTTATCATTTTTTGTATGCCTAGGCCTTTTTCTGGAAAAATGCCTACATCAGGCTCATGCCCAGGCCTATAATATATTGTTTTTCTTACAGGCTCAAGCCCATTTATGCAAAGCCTAGCCTGGCCTGGCCTATTCCCACCCCTAGGTGGAACCCTACCCTAATTGTGACTATTCTAAATGGCACACCCACACCCACGGCCACACCCACACCCACGGCCACACCCACACCCACGGCCACACCCACATCGTCCTTTCCCTTCCCCTACGCATTCTTTTTTATCTACAATCAGACAACCAACAATTTGTTGGGAGTCTAAACTTGAAGAGTTGTTGCATTCAATTACTTGTGTTGACTATGAATCAGGCGCAACACCCACGCTTCAATTCATCCTCTTTCTGGAACAAGAGGATCTTGGCTATGAACTCATTCGTCGTTACGTCCAATCTTTTCCACACTTCCCTTACTTTTGGTATGCTGGGTAGCTTAGGCAAGACAAACCTGATTTGGGATTCATTTTTCATTTGATTGCTCTTGTATTGAACAGTCCTCACGCCAAATCTGAACCAACCATCAGTGGGAAGCTTGATGACTTTGCTGCAACAATCATTACACAACATCTTCATGATATATATGTTGGCATGGATAGCACAGAGACTTGGTTCCAAAAATGTACTCTCATCCTCATGTCTTCCATCGTTCGCCGAGGGCCCAGTTTAGCTAGCAAGGTCTTGGAATGCTTCGATTTTGACCATCCAATTTTTATTAGACTTGCAGAAAGAAGATGGTGTAAGATGTATGATGATTCACTCATGGAAGCTTATGTTACTTTTGCAATTTTTTTTTTAGAAGTGGGTAACAATGACATGTTGTGCATTGTTCTGCGTGCCAACAAACTGTATTCTGGTGTTCTTCATTTGTTGACTATTGATAAGGAATTCACTTTGATTTATGCTTGAAGACTCATTGCTATCGCCAAGTTCTCTAATTCAAACCGTGGCATTGCAGCAATTTATTTATATTTCTGGTGTGGTTATATGCAATAAACAAATTGCAGATTTAGCTTTTCAGTGTCTAGCTTTGGCTTGTACCAACCCATATAATGGATTGATGCCGGACTTGAAGCGGGGTCTGAAAGGAAATAAGGAGAGAATTCTCATTGTTATGAAATCAATAAATCCTATTGAAGTTCAATATCACAGAGATCTACTAATGGCCATTGTCAATGCCATGCCCTATTTTGGATATTTATATCTGAAAGAGTTTCCTTTCAACCTTAAAGACCTCAACTCTCTTTCATGGTGAGAATTTTGTTTTGTTTTTTTCCAACAAATTTTTTTTCTATATTATCTTCATTTGTCGTGGATGTTGTCTCATTCTTTTGTTCATATGATTTACTTGCAGGCTCGCTGAATTATGTTTAACAACCGGTCTAATTCCATTGATTAGGGATGACCTCTGTAATGAATCATTCAATTCTCTCCCTCATGAATTAAATGTGCAAGAGCTAATGGATTGGATGGTTGCCTTGTTCAACCCTTCTCTATTTTGGAAGGGATCACTTCATCATTGTATTTTGTTACATAAGCTACTTGATTATATCATTTACTTAGATTGTATCTACTCTTCTACCAATATGCAACGTGTTGAATTTATGAATGAAGAAATTCAGAATCAGTTCCAAGCATCTCTTCGAGCTTTATTTCCTTTACAGTGCTCAAACATTTCTGTATGTGGAGATTTCCTAGCCCAACTGTTGATCAGGAAGTAAATACAAAAGTAGAGAATGTGTAACTCATAAATGCTCAATAAATTATATGTTTGCAAATGACAATAATATGTACGAAATAATTATTTATAGTAAGTTAACTTGAATTACATTATACTACCTCCGGTCCTAAATATAGGACCTAATTGACTTTTTTTTGGAGAGATTAAGGTTGCGAAATACTCCCTCCGGTCCCTAATGTAAGAGCTAACCGTAAAAAAACGCTTCTTAAGAAAACATGTGAATGTTAGTTGGGTGTCTGGAGTTAATGCTTCTTTTCCAAAATTGCCCAAATTTATTATGGTACTTTTAAGAGAGAGAAATATATAAGCATTAATAAATATGAAAGAGAGTTCAAATTTTGGGCTCTTACATTAGGGACCAGAGGGAGTAGGTTATTAAATGACGACATATTTGATATATTTTTAGATTATCCATTAGTTTATAGGTAAAATAAACTAGTTTAAGGGATAAAATTAGGTAAATCAATTTTTAATTAACTTATTTTGTTTTTTAATGATTTTCTAGAAAAAGTCAATTAAGTCTTATATTTAGGATCAGAGGGAGTATATTTTTTTGAGAAATGATATAAAAGTTTCTGTAAGGAATTCAATCAAGATAAGGTCTCACAAAATCACATAATTAATCTTAGCTTAGATCTCTACCAATAAATTGTGAAGGTGAACATGAGACCAAAACTTGTTAAGTTGTGTGAAGGTGAACATGAGACCAAAACTTGTTAAGTTGTTATGGACTATGGTCAAGAGAAACAATTACTATCGTTTCAATATAACAATAAATTTCCATTCATTATAACTCATGAAAGCTCAATTAATTACATGTTTAACCATATGAATGAAATAATTATTTATAGTAAGTTAACTTGAATTATATTATATTATTATAGGGAAATTAACTCAGAGTTTATTTAAGGAGTTCAATTAAGATAAGGTCTCACAAAATCATGTAATTAATATAAGGTGCTTGCCAATAGATTACGAACCTTAGACCAAAACTTCTTATGTTTATGAGAAACCATTATTATCATTTCGTCAAATTTGATCAGACAATAATAACTTTTAACCTCAAGAAAACAATTTGGGTTTAACGAGAACAAGTTTTAATAAACTACTCCCTCCGGTCCTAAATATAAGACTTAATTGATTTTTTCTGGAAAATCCTTAAAAAAGCAAAATAAGTTAATTATAAATTTATTTACCTAATTTTCCCTTAAACTAGTTTATTTTACCTATAAACTAATAGATAATCTAAAAATATATCAAATATGTCATCATTTAATAACGTATTTCACAACCTTAATCTCTCCAAAAAAAGTCAATTAGGTCTATATTTAGGACCGGAGGTAGTATTTGTCAGTGATAACTTTTGACCTGACCATAGTAATTGATGACTAGACAAACAACTTTATCAGTCCTAAAATTAACAATGTCATTTTGTAGGACCATAACTATGTTATTTTGTGGGACCTCATTTTAATTAAGTTCTTATGACTTAACTTAATTTTCTTTGTTACATATACACACACACACAATAATGTATGTATTAAAATATAAATAGATCAAGCATGCATGTAAGTTTTGTTCGCCTGCAATTGCACCAATCACAAGTAGTAAAAATTATCGTTTCCATAAAGAGAATGTTTAATCTACTTCAGGTTAATTAATATGATTACATTTACACTTCCAATTAAGTTGATCATAAAACTTATGCTTGAAGGAAAAACTATACGAAATAAGTAAAACGAAATTTGAAAAATGAAATTTAAGACAATGGGAATTAACTTGACCATTGGTAAACGAGTTTGACTCGTGATTATGTGATTGAGTTTGAATCCTACCAATGTGAGGACCTTGTTGATGGGAGATATATAATTATCTCTGTAAGCGCTCTTTGAACCCGGAGGTCTGGCCCTAGTGAGCCCTCGAGACCCAACTCACCTAAACTTTTGTGTATAAAAAAAGGATATACTTCTTCCCTCTATATATTATGATTTATTCAAAGTTATCCCCGCTATTAATTATCTTAGCAATAAATCTTCATCTAAAATTCTAATAAAATCAAATACTCATGAGCCAAAATCTTTTTTTTTTTTCAAAATTCTCACACTTTCATATTAGTGAACTAGATTTAGTTTCCCCGGGTGATGCCCAGGAGGATTTATTTCAAACAACCAAAGATGAAGCAAATAAATTGGATCAAGGAATATAAGGACAGCAAGTATAAATAAATAAAGGATAAATCCAAAAAAAAACCATACGAATTAATTTTAAATATTTAAGTGTTTATAGATATAGTATACATGGACAAAATTATAAGATAGGAAAAGAAAAATCAACTACTGATATTTCTAAATATTTCTGGATAAACAATGTTAAGTGTTGTTGCTGACGATGTATGAGTAGAAGGAATCATAATTTTTAAACCTTCAATACTCTTAACTCGAGACAATGCCACGTAAAGTTGTCCATGAGTAAAAACAGGCTTAGGAAGATAAAGACCAACTTGTTTCAACGATTGACCTTGACTTTTATTTATAGCATAGCAAAAGAAACTATGACTGGAAACTGGCGACATTACAGTTGAAAAGGCCAACGTGTTTCTGAAGGATTCATGTTCACTTGATGGAGTAAGATTTTTTCATTTGGTTTGGTGTCATTGAGTGTTATGACTCCAATAACTGTTTGAGAAAGATGAGTGACACGGAGGCGGGTTCCATTGCACAAACCAGATCCTTGGTCAATGTTGCGCAATAACATTATTAGAGTACCAATTTTTAAAGTCAACTTGTGTGGAGGAATACATGAGAACGACGAATAGTTCAAGAATTCAGTACTATAAATACTTTCAAGAATTTTAGTATCAACAGAAGAAATCACTACTTGAAAAAGTCATACTTTCTCCGGGAAGTAAAGAACACATAAAATCGTTTATTCTGTGGACCAAGTCAAGTGTGGGAGCTTAGGAATATGAAAAAGATAGTCAAAGTATTTATATTT
The DNA here is from genome assembly GCA_029929735.1 of Mimosa pudica. Classification (NCBI taxonomy): domain Eukaryota; kingdom Viridiplantae; phylum Streptophyta; class Magnoliopsida; order Fabales; family Fabaceae; genus Mimosa; species Mimosa pudica. Next base: position 3,569,819 of record JAKELP010000017.1, on the reverse strand, counting down.
CAAAAAATAACAACCAAAGTTATTAAAATTAATCAATTAATGCACTATTATCGTCAATCATATGCATATTAATTTTTCGATATTCCACATTAATAACAAATAAGTGCCTGTTGGAAATGGTGTGTGATAATATTAACATATGAATTATTTTTTTAGGGATTGACAATTTATCTGTAAAATAATTAATATAAACCACTAAAGGTAAAAGTATGTATTATATAATGGAACGATTATGATACATATAATATGCACAACGACAAGTAATGAAAACCAACAAACTAAAATTATAATTTACAATTTCCTTGGAACAATTCTGCTTTAATTAATATTAAATTATAATTATAATATATTAGTATCTCACTTAAGTTGCTCATTTCTAGATAGATAGCATTCTCGTGCATTGCAACCATGTCCAAACTGAAGGCAACGAATTAATGATTAAGACATAAAAATATAATATCATTCATCATATTTGCAGCTTAAAGCTAGTCTTCATAACATAGTTAATACAATACCATCTATATTATAGCTATATATGTAATTTGTGTCCTTCAAAATACCAAGATTACCAGCTTTGAAACCAAATGTAATATCATAAAAACCACTACTACTGATAATAGGGTTGCCTAAATAAGCGCTAACATTATATATTACATGATAAGTTGTAATCTTGTATACACAACTACTCTTAAGGCAAATGCGATACTTAGAAATAAAGGAGACTTCATTACATTTAAGTAACCCATACATGAAGTATGCTGCTCTCACTTCTCCTTTTTTATCTTGCTGGGGGATTTTGCAGTAAAGAGCAGTGCATGAAATTTCTCTCAGTGGTTCTACATCTTCCTTGAAAAAACCCCTTTTAGTGATACCCTTACCCTTGATGTTGGATGAAGTTGGGACAGTCACAGACTCACAGGAGTCTCTTTGGCAATTGCACTCTCAACAGCAATGACAGTATCCTGACGCTCAACTTGAGCAATCAACTTGCTTGAAAGAGGTGTCACAATCCCAGATGATTAAATGGGTAAACTCTCATGGGCAGATACATTTTCCTTGCTAGATGTATTACTATTCTTGCCATCCACAGATATATTGTGGCCACTAAGCACAGATGTTCCACCCTGTTAAGCAAATTTAAAGAATTCCAGAAGCATAGCTTATTACCTCTTCACTTAAATCGATGATAGGTTCCTCCTTTGTGATTGAAAAAAGATGAATACACATATCATAATTAAATATTTAATATTAAATATCCTAAATGAAAATAACCAAATTGACTAATATAATGACATAATATAATAGATTAGCTTCAACAATAAGTACCTGATTACTTTTCTAGCAGATTTTGCAAACCATGAAACTGATTACACGAAATGCTTGAATTAGGAAACTTTTTGTTATACTTATTCAATTTCAGTCTCAAAACCATTTTTTTCCCAATGATACTATCCAGCTCATCTGGCAAATCATAATCCCTATCCTTCTGAAATACATGAAATGCATCATCTCACTCTTCAACAATCGAAACATCAATAACTTAAAGGCATCAATTATTTACCTCACACAGCTTTAATTTCAACTCTGATCCTGTTTTTCCAATAAGTTCCCTAGCATGTTTGTCCCAGAAAATAATTGATGTGGCACCACTCTCATCCTTCACTATATAGTGTAGCTTCATTCTACATACAAGATTAGGTAAAACTTAAACATAATCTTGGAACATAAACAAAAAAAAATGGAAAAAATTGAGTTGAAGAAAAATTTGGTACTTGGCCTCTATTGATTCTGGAGTTTTCTTATAGCCTGGGCAAATCATACCAGAATCATCTACTCTTGGCTTCGTTCCACATTTGGAACACCCATCATATACCCATCCATGCATTGTTTGGAGCTTATAAATCTCACCATGGATCATGAAAGTCTCTCCCTGAAAGTTGAAGACTAATACAATTGCAGAGAGATAAACAATTTAAACTATCAAAAATATCACAACATCATTACATACCATAGGCTGATTAACAATGTCAGATATTAACACCCTCTTCTTTCTTTCAAACATGGGAGATTGTGAGATATCATCAATTCCTTTGCTGCTAACATCACTTAATTTCATAAGCATTGGAATTTTTACAATGCATGCCCTGTATTGACAAATGTTATCTTCCACAGCGTATAGTGTGTACAGTGGTAAAGATTACAATAGTTTACCTAAACCAACATTATAAATCTAAATAGAGGTATAAAAACCTTTTTAACAAATCTTTCGTTTCTTTAATAGCTGGATTGAATGAAACTTTTGCGGCATTAAATGGGTTTAGGATTATTTGAGAATTCCCTACAACCAAAAGATACCCAGAACAAAGTGTAAGCATAGTAGACATCTAAATAATACCAACTCGAGGGAAAAATTACATTACCATGGATTAATATTCAAACCAGCATGCAATCACAAATATACACACCTTCAGTGGGAAACCCAATCTCGCAAAGATTCAACATCATGACCCTGGGTTGGTCAATGTTGTGAAGTTGACACATATAGGCATCCGCATCATATGCACACTCATCAAACAAAACACATTCAACTTTGTTACCACTGCAACATGTAGAACATATATAAGCATTAAATATTAAATATGGTAAAATCAACAATGAAATGATATAAAAAATAAATAAATTTGTATAAAAATCCAATAAAATTACTCAATGTCACATAATGTCAGCCCAATACAAACAACATGACATGGCCATAATCCAAGCAAACTTCATATGTATCCACCACGCACACGTCAAGCCAGCAAGCCCAAACACGCCTCAAAGATCCTTAAGGACGCCTCTCTCATCACATTCCTTCGATTAGGACACCATGCATCACAATAGATGTAGTATCTTCCAAAGAAACCAAAATCCTAGATCCCTGATCCAAACAAACAATAACATAATTAAAAATGGCAAAAAAAATTCCCATCCAGCCAGAGGCAAAAACAGTTAAAAAAAGAATGTACTCACAGATCGATCAAACACCACAAGATTAACCGAACCCATTTCCTTCAGACGATTTCTATTTGGCAGGCAATGAACGATCTGTGGAAAAACACTCTGTCGACCTTGAACAAAAGAACTCCATCACAGCGCCCTTCCGAGAGTTGATGAAGCGAAAGAGGAATACCAGTCATGGAAGCCATGAGAATTTTCACTGGATTAAAAATGAGAAGACAGGGAAACAGGAATCACCAGACGAAAATGGAAAGAAAAAAAACAGGAGTGAAAGTGGCAGTGCAAAGGAAAGGGAAATAAAATAAATATGCTTTATGAAAGGGATATAAATGAGGAAAGGACAATTTCAAAATTTGAAATTGGAAACCCATGCAGGACAGCTGGCGGTGTTTTTAGTGGTCTATCTCCAGGGAGGCCAGCTGGCGGGTTAGAGGAAAAATTGACTGCAATGGAATTATTATTATTATTAATTGTTAAATAAAATATTGCTTATGTATATCACTTTCACTAGAAGACAAAAAAAACAATAATGGCTTAAATGAACAAGAAAATGTGAGAGGAGCCATCACCAAATTTTTCAAGCCAGCAAGCCATATTCCATAGGATTATTAGATATAGGATTAGCGCGTTCATTGACTCTCACACTTAAATGCTTTGTTTTTCTTGCAAGATCCTTGTGAATCTAGGAAAGAAGAACGAAGAGTCATGAGTGAGGTCGGCTGGGTTTCCTTTTTTATCTAAGGATGGCTAGGTTTCAAGAGAATGTTATGAAGAGGAAACTAGGATGGCGCTAACTCATTACTGGACCTAATATTAAAAAGGGTGAAAGCCCAAAAATGATACATAACTATTGGCCAAGAAACAAAAATAGTACATAACTATTCCAAGGTTCAAAAATGATACAACTTTTACCATGTGATCAAAAATGATATTTTCACTGATATGACAATAATATTAGACATGAAAAGTCCAAAAATTATTATCCTTCTCCACAAGCTCTGCGAATGCACGAATCTGTCTTTACACCATGGAAAATCATTTACTCTATTACAGGAGTGCCATCTCATACACAACACTCATCTTTTCCATCGCACCTTAACCTCTACAGCTCATAAAGAACAAAGGATCTTTCCAGCTCATGAACTCACTGCAAGTACATCAATTGGCCCACACTCAGACTGGATGGTGATCATGGACCGCCACTACTAGTACTGCACCTCCTCCAAAAATTATGCTGTGTTGGTGCTCTATCAATCATCGCAACTCATCAAATTACAGTACAGGAAATCAGTAGGCATTGCATCTCCTTTTGTGCATCGTTGTCTAAGGGCAACCTAATCTTGGATTGTCTCCTCCCCCTTTTATACTGACAATGTGTCTATCTCCATTTTTCTGGACAAACCAAACAGCCTCTTGCAGCTGTACTCCAGCACAAATGACACAGTTCTTATAGACATTCAAGCTTTTCTCAGCAAATACTCCTCTTACCAAATTTGTAATAAGCAGGCTCTGCAAAACTTTGATTATAGGACTGGGTTGCATGGCTACCAAGTAGCCCACCCAGTATAGGTCTTTTTAGTCTTTTTATTTCCTTTTATTATGTAATGACTGGTTGTGTTGTTATTAATGAAATTGCCTTTAATAAAAAAAAATTAAATGATGTAATTTGTGTTTTCTAATTGGTTAATGGTGCTCCAGGTTTATGCATCTCGTAGTCATATAACTAAATATCATGTAAGCTCCCACATTAGAATAAATGCAAGAATTTTGATGCTCCAGGTATATAATTTTGCAAAGTTACATATATATATTTTTTCCCTTTTTACTTAGGTTAGAAAAAGTATGAAAGCAAAATTAATTATTGAATTATGTAGAGTAATTATGGTTTAACATAATTAACTTTATTTTGTTCCCCTAAAAGTTAAAGATAATTGATTAGGTTAAAGGTTGTAACATCCTAAAAAATTTAATCTAAGATTTGAAAATGTTTTAGTTAATAGTAAATAGAAAATTTGAATTAAAAGAGGACATTATAGTAATTTTCACTATAAGTCACATTAACCCATTAAATAAAACTTGAAACCAAACACTCCCTTCCTTATTTCTCTTCATCTTCCTTCAATTTTCAATTTTCTTCCTTCTCCAAAGCTCAACCACTTCGTTCCTCCTCCTTCCAAGCGTGGTTTTCGGTTTTTGCTCCTCCTCTTCTCCTTAGATCTGTAAAACCCGACCTAGATCCGTTGTTGTTGCTACTCGCTGTGCCTCTGAAATTTCCGGCGAGTTTCTTTGAATCTGACGGTGGTGCATGGCGGTGGAGGTAACCTTATGGATTTCTTGATTTTCTAAAACCTTTTTCTTCTATAGATCATGACAATGACTAGGAACAATACAGATGATACTAGTAATAGAGATAAGATCATAAGAGATAACCACTATGATTTTTTTTTTGTCTAAGGAGGTGTAATATTTTTATGACTATTAAAGGAAGTTTAATAAATCCCTTTAAAATATTGGCAAAACAAATCCCTTTAAAATTTGTCTTCATGAGATTAATTTATTTTTATATAATCTCTTTTATTTCCTGACATGGTGAAACAAACATTCTACTTCCTCTAGTATATATGTATGATTTTTCTGGGGAGATGTGTTCAATTTTAATTATAAGACATTTTTCTATTATTCTCGATTTTTCCTAAAAAAAAACTCCGGCTTTGCTCCTCTATAATAAACAAATAAGAGAGGGGGACATGAAATTGTGAATATAGATAGATGATTGTGGTGAATTGATAATATCATGTAATTTTAACAAACTTAACTAAGATATTTAGTCTAATCGAAATAAATAAATAGATCTTATATTGTCAAGATTAGAATAATATTGTTATTATTTAATTAATTAATGTGTAAATATTATTTTGGTTCTCAAATCTTCACTCTTTGATTTGAGTTTAAATTCAGCAAGATGTAAGCTTTAGAAGTTGAAGGAAAACCAAGAAAAATACATTTATGTGCACGAGAATCAAACTTTGAACGAGAAGCTTGTAAAGTAGATGCAAAACACAAAGAACCAAAGACCTTAAAATCAGTATATGAAGGAGCAACAGTGTATAACTTCTCAATTGGAGTAGAATATTTAAGAATAGGAGTAGGTAAACGATTTATTATATAAACAGCATGCTGAATTGCAAAAGACCAATAATGAAGTGGTATATTAGATTGAAAAAGTAGAGCTCGTGCAACATTAAGAATGTGTTGGTGTTTTCTTTCAACAAGACCGTTTTGTTGTGGAGTAGCCACACAAGAAATTTGATGAATTATACCCTTTTCAGCATAAAATTGAGGCATGGCAAATTCCAAACCATTATCAGATCGAATGACTTTAATAGTTGCAGAAAACTGAGTATGCACAAAGACAATAAAATTTTGAAGTTGCAAGCGTGCATCAGCTTTAATACGCAGTAAAAACAACCATGTATATCTTGAATAGTCATCAACAATAGTAAGAAAATAGCGATAACCTTGAACAGAAGAAATGGAACAAGGACTAATATGTCAACATGAATCATCTCAAATATTGCATTACATGAACTAGTGCTTACAGGAAAACAAAGACGTTTGTGTTTAGCAAAATGACAACTATCAAAAGTAATAGGATGAGGTATACAAGAGTCTGGAACTATTTATGCAATTTGAAAAATGTAGAAAGGGAAAGATGACCTAATCTGAGATGCCAAAGTGTAAAATCAGAGTCTGTGGTAGCGGAAGCAAGATTGACATGAGAAGGTGACACAGACGGGTGCTTATCTGCATTCAATATGTAAAGCCCTTCACAAATATCAGCTGAACCAATCACCTGAAAAGGACAGAGTGAGTGTATCTGACACAATTTAGAAGAAAAAGTGAGTAGACAATTAGATGAAGTTGTAAGACGAGAGACAGAAATAATATTGAAAGAAACATTAGGCAAATAGAGAACATTTGTAAGTGTCAAATTAGGAGATATAATGATAGTCCCCGAATGAGAAGCAATCACATGAGAACCTGTAGGCAATTTAATAGAAATGGGAGAAATAGGATGATAAGAAGAAAACAAATCTAACGAGCAACAAACATTTTTAGTTGCACCTGAATCAATGATCCAAGAAACAAAAAGGTTAGAAGAAAGAGAACAACAAAGACCAGTAGAGCCAATAGAAGATGAGGTAGACGAATGATTAGAAGCTAATTGACGGTAACCATAAGAAAGCAAGGTTGTAGAGAGTTTGGAATACCATTGACGACTAGCGTGCTTAAGTCCATAGAGAGACTTCTGCAGCTTACAAACCAGATTTGGTTGAGGAGAATCAAAACCTCTAGGAAGTTCCATATATACTTCTTCATTGAGATCACCGTGAAGAAAAGCATTGTTAACATCCAATTGATGTAAATGCCAATTTTTGGCAGCTGCAATGGACAATAAAAGCCGTAGAGAAGTTATCTTGGCAACAGGAGAAAAAGTGTCAAAATAGTCAAGCCCTTCAGTTTGTGTATAACCTTTAGCAACCAGACGAGCTTTGTGACGTTCAAAGTCACCATTAGCTTTAAATTTGGTTTTATAAACCCGTTTGCAACCAACTCTGTTCTTACCAGGAGGTAAAAAAGTTAAAATCCAAGTTTGATTCTTTTCAAGTGCATGAATTTCAGCAGCCATAACATCTCTCCAAACAGAATGTTTAATAGCTTGAGAATATGTTTTAGAATCAGATGTTGATGAAACATTTAAAACAAAAGATTTATAAGGGGGTTCTAGAGGGGAAGGGATGTCATCCAAAAAAATGAGGAACTGACTGAATGGTAGGATCTGATGGTGTAACCAAGGGAGAAGTGATACTGTTTGTCTTAAAAGGAAACACTAGTTCATAAAAAACAACATCACGAGATAAGAAAATTTGATTTGAATATTGTGTTCTAGAGAATTTGATTTGAATAATTTTACTAGTGATAGTATTAAAGATCAAACGGACATTTTAAATATTGTGTTATATTATCTCCTGTTTAATAAATGATCAACTTTAATGAATTAAATTGAACAACATGGTAGATATTATACTAAGGATAGGAGAAGGGAGGTGTATAAGAATTACATAACTAATTTGTATAAATTTTCAAGGATGAAAATGGAAAATACATAAGTTGGAGTATAAAATACTTTTTTTTGTTTTATAATAATTTGTTGAGAAAATCCCAAATAAGTCCCTCCGAATATCTAAAAAGACAAGTGAGAAACCTAAACTTTCAAAAGGACCATGAAGGAACCAGCACCTATCTGTCATTCTAAAATTTTGCGAAAAGACAAAATTGCCCCATCCTAAAACATAAATTCCTAATTACTACCCCACCCTAAACCCACCCCAACACCCACCCTCTTCTCTCAATTTGTGTTTTAGGATAGAACAATTTTGTCTTTTCGCAAAATTTTAAAATGATAGGTAGGTGCTGGTTCCTTCATAGTCCTTTTGGAAGTTTAGGTTCCTTACTTCTCTTTTTGGGTATTAAGAGGGATTTATTTGGGATTTTCCCTAATTTATTTTTATATAATCTCTTTTATTTTCAGACACGGTGAAACAAACATTCTACTTCCTCTAGTATATATGTATGATTTTTCTCGGAGATGTGTTTAATTTTAATTATAAGACATTTTTCGATTATTCTCGATTTTTCCTAAAAAAACTCCGGCTTTGAATGCTCAACAAATAAGAGAAAATAAGAGAGGGAGGACATGCTATTGTGAATATAGATAGATGATTGAGGTGAATTGATAATATCATGTAATTTTAACAAATTTAACTAAGATATTTAGTCTAATAGAAATAAATAAATAGATCTTATATTTTTTACCAGAGATAGTATTAAAGATCAAATGGGACATTTTAAATATTGTGTTCTACTATCTCCTCTTTAATAAATAATCAACTTTAATGAATTAAATTGAACAACATGGGTAGATATTATACTAAGGGGTCGTTTGGTTCGCTGGAACTTGGGGGAGGGAAGTGGAAGTGGAAGTGGAAGTGGAAGTGAAAATCCAATTAGTTGGTTTGGTTGGATAGAACTCACTTCCACTTCCACTTCTCTTTCCATCAAAAAGAGGTGAATTGGGTTCCCATGTCTAACCTATGGAACTCATCTCACTTCTTGGGAGCCCATTTTTTTTGGACAAATCTATCCTCATAAATTTTGTTTATTTTCAACTCTACCCCTCTCACTCAAACATCAATCAAAGTCACACCATTCTCAACTCCTCACCAACCTTCTTCACCACCACGGGCCCAGCGCTCCACCACCAAGCAGGCGAAGGTTCTGGCGCTCCACCACCATGCCGGCGACGGGTTCCGGAGCTTCACCACCACGCCAGAGACGGATCTGATGCTCCACCACCACGCCGGGACGGGTCCGGAGCTCCACCACCATGCCGGAGACGGCTCTGATGCTCCACCACCACGCCGGGACGGGTCCGGCGCTCCATCACCACGCCGGCGACGGGTCCGGAGCTCCACCCCCACTCCGGAGACGGGGTCCGATGTTCCACCGCCACGCCGGCGACGGGTCCGGCGCTCCACCACCACACCAACGACGGGTCCAATGCTTGTTGTCTCGCTGCTAATTTGCTAGCCGTTGGAGTCTGCTAATTTGCTAGCCGTTGGAGTGAACTGCAAAGGGAAAATGTATACTTTTGTGAGATTTAACAGAAGTAAGTGAAGTACTAGTATGGCCTTTTGAATAATGTTGACGAAGGGTGAGGCATAGGATGAGAAACCAAGTCTATGTATCTTGTGGGGAGAGAGCAGAGAGAAAGAGAAAGGAGAGAGTGATGAGTTATATGGAAATGGTAAAGTAGAACCAGAAAGAAAATGGATTTGGTCCTGAAGGTTGTTGTTCGTTTGTTGTTGAGGTAGTGGATGATTTGGTTTTTTCAGTTTTTTGTGGTGGTGGTGTGGTGGATAACGAAGAAGATGATGAAAGTCTTTTCTTTTTTTATAATCTATGGGTATTTTAGGAATTTCCTAGTTTATATACATATATAAATATTAAAAAAATACACCACTTCCATACACACTTACTCCACACCAAAGACACATTAAAACCCCACTTCCACCTCCACTTCCACTCCTACATCCACCTCCACTTCCACTTCCACTTCCAATTCCATCAAAACCTCTTCCAGTGAACCAAACGACCCCTAAGGATAGGAAAAGGGAGGTGTATAAGAGTTACATAACTAATTTGTATAAATTTAAAATATTTGGTTGTTCAATACTGTTGTGGGAGCGTTTTTTTTAAATTTCAGTTCCAGTGACAGTGGATTTCAAGTTTAATGCTCAATGATCTTATGTTTCTCCCAAATTTTAAAGGATGAAAATGGAAAATACATAAGTAGGTGTATAAAATACCCTTTTTTTTTGTTTTATAATTTGTTGTAAGCTAAGAATTTAAATTTAAAATAGAAATGTAAATAAATAAAGTTTGAGGGACAACCCGCAACCCTAATTTCACTCTTCACATTCACTTCTCATCTTCTTCCTCATTTTTCATCCTCCTCCCTCTTCACTTCCTCACCCTCTCTCTCTTTCTCTCGCAATTTCTGCTCCTTCCTTACCTCTTTCGTTTCTTTTCGTTTTCTAGCCACTGTCAACGGCGACGAAGGCGAAGCACGGCGGGATGGCCGTCGTTCCAGCGAGAAAACGGTGGAGCTCAGCCCAAATCTTCCACGCAAGGCCGTCTTCGGGTTCAGGTGAACCTTCCATATTATTTTTTGCTATTCTTCTCTGATCTTAGGCATGATTGAGAGGGACTGAGTTTGGGTTTGTGTTTTGGTTTGATATACGAAATTCATAAATTGGAAGTTTTAAAGCTTTTATGGAGTGATTCTTTGAATAGAGGTTGATTTGGCCAGATTTCTCCCAAAACCATTTCGGGTACTGTTCACTTGTGTCTCTAGGTTTGATTTTTCTAACTGAAAATACTCTTAAGCTTAGTTAAAATTTTATAGGAGTGAGATTGAGCAGCTAATAGATGTGATTAAAGGTTGAATTTTGTTGAGCTTTTGTGATTTGAATAAATTTCAGTTTAGGTTGCTTAAAAGGTTCTGATTTGGAATGGTTTTTGGTTTTCCTATTTGATTTGATTGAATAATAGTAAAGTGTGATGGAAGGTCATGCATAGGAATTTTTGAGTGTGTGTTTATTTTGAATTGTTGTATGTGTTGTGTATGATGCGTGTTCGTTTGCTATGCATATGTGGCGTATGAAATGGGTTTTCTGAATGTCTAACTTAAAACAGTGTATGTCATAACTTATGGATGTTTGTAAGTTTGTATGTTGAATTTCTGGATTTACATGGTGTTTGGAAGATTTTATTTGTTTTATTTGCAAGGATTAGGATTATGTATAGCTTCGAAGGTGAAGAAATTGAATTGTTATAGACTTTGAAGATAAGACTTGTAGTACTAATAAACGAACTACACTAAGGATAGAGTCGTGGTTGATGTTTGTTGTTGGTTAATTAGTAAATTAGTAAGGAGAATGTTACAGGACCCTACTTTAATATAGGGTGTTTATGAGACTTTTCTAGTATTAAGTCCCTTGTGAGGGACCTCATTAATTTTCCCTCCTGATTTTGCGGATACCAATTTGATGACTTTGAAAGAATCCAACAAGAGAAGAATATTCAGATTCAACCTCATTTGTATTATGATACTTCCATCATTTAAATTGCTATTTTCAATTTTTATATATTGAAATTAAAAAAAAGGTGTAATTTTGTATAGTCCTGATCCTGAATTAAAGTTCACAAGTGTGACCTAAGAGCTGCAGTGACAGGACAAAAGTTCATGATTTATTTTTGAATGGGGCTTTGGAAATTAGCTTCACAATTATAGTAGCTTGAAATATGATTGTTCTTTTAATGCAGTAAATATAAATTCATAAAAGCTTTTTCCTTCCCTTATTATGTTCTTATGTATTAAATTCAAACCCTTTGTGATGATGATGAGCTCAATTTCATGCTCAAAGTGTTTCATATTCTATATCCGTTGCCAAACACATTTTTCATCTATTCAGACCTTGATTTATTGTTGATCTTGTTATTGATCTGTTGCCAAACCCCATTAGTTTTATCTATTTTGTTTTGTTGATCTTGTTATTTTCCTAGTTACTTTTCACATGCATGTTCATCTTTCCCACCAATGACTACTCTTAACGATGTAGTGAGAGGGCTCGACAATGTCCCGCACAAAAGATTCTCCGCCAATGAAGTTAGTTATGACACATTGATAAATACAAAAGAAGAGTATGTTATTGGAGTGGTTGGGGAAATATGGGGCGTGAATATGAGTGCCATGAAAATAACCTCCTTGGAGGAATTGGAGGGCTACTTATATTTTAAAGTGCAGGAAGCTCTCATCACTTGCAAGTATGTATATCTTTATGAATTTTATTTTACGTTATTATTTGGGAGACTCATTATTGACATGTTACATGTTTACCTTGTGAAGATTATATGGGGAGAAACTTTTGGTTACTGTGTTGTTAGGTGCATGCTGTTTTTTCCTTACAAACATGTCAAGTATATGACTGTTTATTCTAAGTATTAGTGACAAGATTAAAGAATACGTATATCAGGTTTCACTACTTTTTGTGGTCATTGTCTGTCTTGGTTTTTTGTTTACACTACAAAAAAAAGGCTTAAAGTGGACGTTTGCGTTTCAGCGGTTCGCTACAAACCGCAGAAATGGATGACCATTTTAGAGGTTGGAACCGCAGATGTGTACGTTTAACTTTATTATTTTCAAACAAAAAAGTAAAATAATTGTTTTTAAAACCAAAAAAAGATGGAACAACGAGTACTCACAGCGGTCCCAACCGCTGATGTGGTTTATCATTTTTTAAATCATGTCAGAGCAGAAAATGCAGGTGACCGTTGTCAGATTTTTTATATTAAAAATATCATATCAGCGGTTTTAACCGCTGAAATGCGGTGACCGTTACATTCCTGACCGTTGCGTCCCCAGCCTCGAAACAATAAAAAACATTAATGACATTAATGACTGTACACATCAGCTGTTGGAACCGCTGATGTGCCTTTGTATTATAAATATACCCGATTCAGATTTATTTTCAGCGTGCCTTTCCAGCGTGTTTTCTTTCCTGCGAGTTTTTCTAGCGTGTTTCTTCCACTATATATATATAGCATGTCTGGTAGTAGTAGTGAGGATAGCGAGTTTGATTTGGACGTGCCTGTTGTTCCAGAATTATTTACACCGCCGATCAACCGCAATATTGATGATGTTCCGATAGATAGTGTGTTTGATGATGCTGACAGGATTGAAGTGTTAGATCATCACCACAATTCAGGAGACAGGAATTGCAATATGGTGGGGCATAATGAGGAAGAATATGAAGAGGGACATGAGAGCAGGAATGATGATGATGATAGGGAGAACATTGATCATGATGATGAGGAGGGGAACAATGATGAGGATGAGGAGTGTGATGATGACGAGGAGAGAAGCAGTAGGGTGCCCTCTGCTCAAACCACATTTACTCGGGGGAGAACGTCTAAAGGTGCACCTGGCTCCGAAGTTCGATTGAAAAGTGAGTAATTTTAATATTATTAATATATATTTTTTATTTTTTGTTATATTTATTTTTTATTTCACATGCAATATAATTAATTTATTTTAATTTTTACTTTTCACATGATGCAGATTTTCGAGGTGGCACGATCTCAAGAAGGCGGTTGACTGTCCCACAGACTCATCACCTTCCTCTGCATGAGAGGGTGTTGCTTGAAGAATATTTTGACGTCACAGGGCAGCCCAGCGGACAAGCGGGCACTCTACTCAATCGCTTCTGTCGTAGTATTGGTGCTGATTTTAGCATGTTTCCTATTGATTTGCTTGATTGGAAGAAGGTGCCGCAGCACAAGCGTAACCACGCGCGGTACAATATTGTCAAAGTAAGAATCGAATACTCAATTTTAGTTGTTTAATTATTATTATTTAATTTGTATACTGACATTATGTTTAATTTCATTTGTTAGAGAAAATTTGAGATTACAGATAAATATGGTTACGTGAAAAACTACGCTCTGAAGAAGATAGGGGATGAGTGGAAGACAAAAAGAAATACTTTATTCAACAATAGGAATAAGTGGGGAGATCGAACTGAAGCGGAGGTTGTTGGACAAGTACCGCCTGGGGTTGATCCTGATCAGTGGAAGAATTTTGTGAAATTCCGTTTCAGCCCGGAAGGCGTCCAGAGGTCTGAGATTGGTAAACAGTCGCGCAGTCAGCAAGATGTTCGTCACACCACTGGATCCCGTCCCTTTTCGGTGGTAATGGGCAAGATGGTACGAGATGAGTTATAAATATGCAAATTTCAATTGTATTTTAAATTTGTTGTTTAATATAATAATAATATAATTGCAATTCTTAATTTCAGCTGCATAGGGGCCAGGAGCAAGGAAGAACCTGTGAGGAAATCATCAGAGATTTCTTGTTGGAAATACGCAGACATGCTGATGGGTCATTTGTTCCATATGCCGAGGATGAGATGGTAATAATATTCTATGTTTAAGTTATAGAAATGAATTGTCTAGTTTTAATGAATAAATAGTTGTTCTACTGTTGTGGTTGTTTTATTTGCAGGAGGCGATTGATCGAGCCTGTAAGGAATTTGCAGACTTAGTTGGGATGAGAAACGACGAGTTTGATAGACATGCTAGGTATAACAACCCATTTGAGATCATAGCCAGACTACGGCAGGCCATCGGTGCTCGTGAACATTCCAGGCGAGTGCCCACTGCGGGATTTGGTGCGACACCTTCCCAAGTGTATGGTACTTGCTATCGGAATATGGAGGTTGGCGAGACCAGTGGCACCTATGGTGGCAGCCAATCTTATGAAGACCGGCAGCGGGAGGAGAGGCTGCAAAAGGAGTTAGAGCAGAGAGATCAAAGGCTCATGGGAGTGATTAATCAGGAGAGGGATCAGAACAGGCAGGAGAGGGAGCAGCTTATGCGTGAAAGGGAGGATTTGGAGCGTCGGATGAATGAATTTGAACAATTCAGACAACAGTTTGAGTCAAGATGCCGCAGGCGCCAGGAAAGACATGAGAGGAGGCGGCGGGGTGCAGGTGGAAGTTGAAGAAAGGATGATGTGGCGCGGGTTGGACGTGAGAGGCTGGTTGGGTCGTTATGTAGCTAGCTACTTATTTTACTTATTTTTTTTAGTTACCTTTAATTATGTTTTTTTATGTTGTAAAATCTATCCTCCTTTTTTAAAAAGGAATGAATATTTTATGTGTGTGTTCAATTATTATAACTCTATCCTTTATATATATATATATATATATATATATATATATATATATATATATATATATATATATATATATATATATTAAATTTCTATATATATATCGATTAACAACAAACTAAAATAACAAAAAATTAAAGTAGTACAATTTAATTAACAACATTGTTGATAATTAACAACAAATTAAAATAGTAGAAATTTAGAAATCCCGATCGATTACAAAGTAATATTGCGTAATAAATCATTCGTTGTCTTCTTCCTCCCTAACAGAAGGTATGTGCACATCATCTGCAGTAATGAGATTCTCCAGATTCTGCGGGGCTTCGAGTTGAGTAGTTTCGGTTGTTGCATCATATTCCTCGCCCATGTCGTACAGGTCTCGGGGCTTCACATGAATAACCATGTGCCAGTCCTTGTGTTTAGGATCAGCAACGTAGAAAACCTGTTGTGCTTCATCAGCAAGAATATACGGCTCATCGTCTGGTGATGCCCCTATGTGGATGAGTCTTGAAAAGTTGACCGATGTGATGCCAAGATCGTCCAGTTTTTTCCCTCTCTGTCCCTTAGTGTCTGCCCAATCACACTTGAAAAGAGGCACGGAGCGATGACCATTATATGCAAGCACAAAGATGTCAACGAGCTTTCCGTAATATGCAATATCTCCTTCATGCATCTCAGTGTCCTGTGTACTAGCATAACTTCTTGTTCCAAATGTACCAAAGACTCCAGAGTTTTGGGTCATCACCGAACCGCATCTCGAGCAACGGTTTTGAAGTGGAAACCTTTGACGTTATAAGCCGTATATCTTAAAGCATGATCGAGAGGACCGAGAGCTAAATTTATCAGTTCTGGAGTTGCATTAGGATTGTTTAGTGTCGTTTTTCTAAACCAATCTGCAAATTCACGGTGGACCATCTTATCCACAACAGCTGCTGATGCCCCTTGACGTCTACCTCTAAGTGATTGTCTGATGAGTCTTCGGTACTCACTATATATATCAAATTATCAAATTATAATTATTCAAGGGCAAAATTTCAAAAAAAATTCAAAATGATGACACATCAGATAAATAATTGAAAATATAGAATACTTACTCGCGATATGTATCTAAACAAGAATAACTTGTCAGTACATGCCTATGCGCTTGCATCTTTTGGATCGGGTCTAGATAAAAAATCTGACCTGCTCTGACTGGTTTACCATCAACTTCAGGGAACGATTTGTGGGACGGTGATGACACATTATTGGTTGTATTATCATCATTGTTGGACATCTCTATATCATTGAAATAACGTGTGACATATTCCATGACCTCGTCGCCGATGTAACACTCTGCTATACATCCCTCCGTTGAGGCAGTGTTCCTCACATAAGACTTAAATTTCCCCAAGCACCTACAACCACAAATAATATATAGTATACTAAATTATTAAAATATTGGGGAACACATTAATAATCATCAAAAAATAATGGGGAACATATAAATCACCTCTCAATTGGATACATCCAACGATAGTGCACTGGTCCTCCCATTTGCGCTTCATGGATAAGGTGGACAATGAGGTGAACCTGTGAAGTGAAAAAAGAAGGAGGAAATATCATCTCCATGTGACAGAGCATGATCACAACTCTCTCCTGTAAAGTATCCAGTTCGGCCCTATCCAACACTTTCCGACACAACTGTCTAAATATATAGCTAAGATCAGCCAAAACTGTAGTCACCTCGATCGGGAGCGTGTGTTTAGCTGCCAACGGAAGGAATTGTTGGAGGAAGACATGATAATCATGACTTTTGAAATCAGAAATCTTCATATTAGACATGTCAACACATCTAGAGATATTACTCGCATAACCATCTGGAACTTTAATATCCTTAAGTGTGGAGAGAAACATTTGCTTTTTCGATCTCGTTAGCGTAAATATGGTTGGAGAAATTCTATCGAATTCGTCCGGCCATGCGTCCGACCGTATATTCATTTCTCGAAGATCTTTTCTCGCTGCAAGATGATCTTTTGACTTTCCAGGTTCATTCAAAATTGTGTACAACACATTCTCTCCCACATTCTTCTCAATGTGCATGACATCCAAACAGTGTCGCAACTCATTATGTTTCCAATAAGGTAACTCGAAGAATATGCTTCTCTTCTTCCACTGCTGCGCTGATCCAGTAGTTTTGCGTGACTTTCTGCTACCACCATTATTGCGATCTCCATCTTCTTCATTTGAAGACGGTTCCTTTCCAAACTCAACCTCCAAATTACACACTTGTTCATAGATATCAACACCAGTCAACAAAAGGGGCGGGTTTCTGCGCTCCTGCTTTCCGTTGAATTTATTTTGCTCACGCCTGAACCTATGACTTGGAGGGAGAAACCGTCGATGACCCATGAAACACGACTTCTTGCTATGTATCAAACGTCTCTACACCGTGAGTCCAAAGTTCTCTTAGCTCCTCTATCAAAGGTTGAAGATAAACGTCTATGTCATTTCCAGGAGACTTTGGACCGGGAATAATTGTTGAAAGAATGAATGAACTTTGTTTCATACACATCCACGACGGCAAGTTGTAAGGTATTAAAACAACAGGCCATATGCTGTGCTTTTGGTTGCACGCGCCAAATGGATTGAAACCATCAGAAGCGAGACCTAATCTCACATTTCTAGGTTCGCCCGCAAAATCGGGAAATTCATTATTGAATGCTTTCCACGCATCACCATCCCTAGGATGTCTCATCTTCCCATCATTATTGGGTTCTCTATGATGCCAACACATGTGCTCAGCTGTTTGACGCGACAAAAATAACCATTGCAATCGCTCTCGGAGTGGGAAATATCGCATACTTTTCCTTGACAATTTCTTGCTCCGACTGCTACCCTCTTTTCGCTTCTTGTACCGACGCGTGTTGCATCTTTTACATCTGTCCAGCTCCGCATCTTGCCCCCAAAACAACATACAATCATATTTGCACACATCAATTTTAATGTAATTCGACCCCAACTTTGTAATAGTTTTCGTTGCCTCATAAAATGTAGGCGGGATTTGAACTTGCATTTTTGAAAATGCATCTGACAACAGTTCAAAAACATCTGACATCCCAACAACACTGAAACCACGTTTACACTTGATTCTATATAGTTTGGTAAGAAATGATAATTTAGTGTAATCAGTGCAACCTGTTTTCAAGATAGAAAAACATGTTTCAAATTAAAGAAAATAAAAAAACAAACATTATATCGTTAATCAAATGGCAAAGTGATATGACATATTATGATTATGAAATTGAATATATTATATATACACATATATATATATACATACATATATATAGATATATATATATATACACACACACACACACACACATATATATATGTTATAATAATAACAAAAAAATGCATATATATATGAGCACCAAAACCTAGAAAAATTTTAAATTAACTTGGATATAATGGCACATCATCCTTCATTAGATCGAAAAAGTCTTTGGCAATAGCATCTTGCAGAATACACAACTCTGGCCCGATCACATCTTCTTCTTGAACATTCTCATTTGCCTCAATAGCCAACATCTCGTCATCTTGAACATTCTCATTTGTCTGGTATTCTTCAACATTGTTGTTAGTGCCACCAATCTCTCTTCCCACGTGAGAACTTGAACCAATTTCAAGATTCGCAACATAATCATATTCACCGTGCTGCGCCCAAAAAAGGTATTTGCGTGGGAATTGCCTTATTATACAGTGTTCATACACAACACTTCTAACTTGCCACTTTTTAAATTTACATTTTTGACATGGACAAGCTATTTCTCCATTCACACTCAACCTCGCAAATGCAAAATCTAAAAACTGATGGAGACCGATCTTGTATTCGGTGGTTGAACGTGGCAATGATATCCATGATATATATATATATATATATATATATATATATATATATATATATATATATATATTTTTGAGTGAGAATGGAGATAGAGATGAATTTATATTATGCTATGCCTGGTTGAAGGAATATGATGCATATATATAGGCCAAGAGGAGCGTGGGAACCGTTTGACTGCTTTAATATTTTTTAAATCCCACTCCAGCGGTTACAACCGCTGAAACGAGCTTTTTTTTTGAAATCAATATTATAATATTGCACATGGGGAGATGAAAATATCAAATAATCAAACAGCTGTACGGCGGTCCCAACCGCTGAAGTGCAGATAGGCGGTTACCAGCGCTGTTTTGGAAATGTCATAAGCACAACAGCGGTCTAAACAGCCGATGTGGTACGGTCTGCCTATAAATAGAGCACCACCCACCCACTCATTTTCGATCTTTCTCATTTTCCTTCCATAGATCTGCTATGCCCTTTTCTCTGATCTTCATCCAGGCTTTTCTTTTCAAATTTCCAGTCAAGCCCATATAGATCTGCTTCAAGTATTATGTAAACTTATCTCATAGTTGTTCGTATTATTGTTTCGTTCTTACTCATCAACTACTCGTTTTTATATTCATTTGTTTTATTTATTTTTTTATACTACTTGTTCTCACTTCATTTATTCATTCTTCGTCTATATAGATTTAATTTGTTCACACTTATATGCTCTCAAACCCAGTTCTCTCCAAAGGCAACTGGGTTTGAATGCATATTTTTTTATTTTATTTTTTATCACACCTCAGGCGGTTCCAACCGCTGATGTGATGATTAATTAAGAAAATAAAAATTGCACCTCCACGGTCGGTCTAACCACTGAAGTGTGAATTTTTCACAAAATCTGAATAGCCCGCTCACGTCTGGATTTGTTAAAAAGTTTGAATTTTGAATTTTCGCGCCAGGAAATTTTAAAAAATTCAATGTTCCACTTCAGCGTTTGGGCTAACCGCTCAGATGCTTTCGCGCCAGGAAATTTCAAAAAATTCAATGTGCCACTTCAGCGGTCGGGCTAACCACGCAGATGCCCGTGCTTTCACAAAACAGCGGTTGACCAACGCTACAGCGGTCCCATATACCCGCTAATATGTTATTTGTCACGCACTGAATTACAGCGCTTGCTAGGCGCGCTGTAGCGCCACTTCAGCGGTTGAAACCGCGCAAACACTTGTTCTTAAACACGCTGAAAGGGTCCCATTTTTTTGTAGTGTTAATTCAACAGCGCGTAATATATTTCATATGTTTGGTAAAAGGGTTTTATCTCTGATCGTCCTCTGATGTTCTGCTCTTTTTGTTTTTTTGATTATTCTGTGAGAGATGAATGTGGATTGGGCATCATTGTTATTGTTATTTCACTTATTTGTTTAAAATCAAGTGTTTAAACTTTTGGTTGCTTCTTAAGTATTGTTGCTTGAACTTTTGCCGTGCCCTTATCTTGTATCATGCTGAGCTGAATCTTTATATTTTGTTTTTGGTAGAAGGTTGTGTCATCTGTCAATGGAAATATGTTTTTCCCTTGATACTTTTGACGGTTCATGCATTGAAATGAAATAATTCTTGGGAGTAATGTAGTGTCGGTGATGGTTTGCTCTTTTTCTTTACACTAATTCATGTTGGATACTGTATGTTTACTTGATTCCTCTGACATGATTCATTACAATAAACAGCAATAACAACGCTCACTTGGTCGATTACTCATTTACTGGATCAATGAATTGCACAATATAGTTGTTGTATCAAAAATGTGGCTCATAACAATCCTTTAATTTAAAAGGAGAAATAATGATTTAAATATTATGCAGCAATCGATTAGGCAAAACTGTTGTTTTCTGCTTGAGCATTGTCAATTTTACACATGTTACAATACTCTCTGCAGTTCTAACAGAATGAATGCTTTCCTTGTAGATCGTGAAGAACGACAACAATTCAGTGGATGATGATTAGATAGTGTTCTGATAGAGATAATAATATGTATTCTAATTACTCCTGGAGAATTCGGACTTTGTCTTCTTTCAGCAAATTTTTATATTACATGCAATAGAATTGTAACAAGAAGCTAGAGTTTCATCAAATTCCTGAAAGAACTTACTCGTGTCATAGACTGATATTTTAAAAAAATTGAAAAAGTTGTCGGCATTTATAAACACGGGGCAGTGGATAATTAAATGGAACAGGTGTAACCGCCCACATACAGGCGTTTATAAACGTAGCGAAGTTTATCACTTAAATGGGCGGTTACACCTGCCCATTTATTTCACTTACAGGCGTTTATAAACGTCGGTATGTGACCAGTATATAAATAGTCTTCCCTGCGTCCTCATTTGTAATATTCCGAAAAACCAGAGGGTCCCCACCACGCGAAAAATCTTTTCCTACTCCCTTACTCTATATATTCTACAATCCATTTGATCGATATGACGGGTGGTCGTGATAAATGCGCTCTGACTGCAGAAGAATTGTAGCGTCAGAGGAAAGAAGAAGATCAACATCTGGAAAACCTCCGAAGACGAATAGAAGAGGAGGACGAAATTCCGGAGTACGTCTATCGTCATCACATCTAGGAGAACCTGTGGACGACATTATTATTCCCGACAACATTCCTGGCATAAATATAAGCATTTACGGATGCGATAGTTTGGATCCATCTCATTTCCTTATGAAGCTCGACGAAGATGACAATGTTCGAGTTGTTCCAGACCAAGAGGGTCGGAGCGGGCAGCACTAGGAAGAGGAGTATCATCGCCACGAAGAGGAGGGAAACGACGATCAGCATGAGGATGAGGAGGATGATGATGATAGGCATGAGGATGAGGACGAGTATGTCATCCCGCAGCCTCGTATCAGATTATGGAGAGAGAGGAGAGAGAAGTCTGGCAGTGGCTTCACTGTTATAGTGAGAAGTATTTTTATACCGACTCTAGTGTTAATTTAATTTTCTTTTATTAATTATTTCTAAGATAATAATTTTTCTCATTACTTACTCATTTAATTTATAGATATTGAGGGGGTTGAAGCCCCTAGGAGACTGACGACGCAACAGACACATCAATTGCCGGTTAATGAAGTTGCAGTGAATTATTTTGACACTATTGGGCAACCGATAGGGAACGAAGGCGTGTTGTTCCGACATTTCTGCATTAGTATAGGCGAGATGCCTAATTTGTTCTCGATGGACCCCTCAGACTGAAGGAAGGTGGACGGCCGCTTTAAGGAACAAGGATGGGAGATAGTGAAGGTAAATAATTTAGAAATTGAAATATAATATATTTCTTATTAATTAAATTGAATTATAAATTAAAATTAACTAACGATGATTTATATTTGTTTTTGCAGAGAAGATTTAGGGTCCCCTCGGACCCAAAACTCAAGGCATTCGCGAGGAGGAAGATGAGGTATGGGTGGAAGGAGCAGAGGAACGCGATGTTCAATGACATGTGGAAGGGGGGCAAGACCTATGGTCGAACTGCTCGCTGACGTTCCGGATAACGTCACACGCAAGTAGTGATTGAAATTATGCGGTTGGAAGACCGGAACCCTCTGGAGGCAGCGGTCGAAGCGCGGTGTGAAAGCTCGGGCCTTACTGAAAGTGCCTCATTCGTTAGGGAGCAAGCCTTACGCTGTAGGTTATGGTGAAATGATATGTATTTATATATTTCATTATTATTATTATTATTATTATTATATTTTACATTACATATTTACTTTTTTTTTTCTAATAGTTTTTCAGATAGAGGATGCTTGAGCCCAGGGCGTCACGGAAGACGTGTACAAGGATTTTCTCACGTAAGCCTACACACGCGGATGACACGCCAGTTAACCAGGCGGCTGCACAAGAGATTTTAAGATTATTTATTACATTAATTGGTTATTTTTATTTATTTTTATATACATTTTGTTTAAATGTTTTGACAATATTTAATATTTGACCAAATTATCAACATTAATAGGCGAAACCCCTACTGAGACTGAGCACACACGAGGCAGGAGGCACATCTGGAGGGAGCCAACCATTTCAGTCTCAGCTTCCGTTGACATAGCGGGAGCGTGTTCTGGTTGAGCGTGAAGCGTGCACGAAGGAGGCGTAAGAGAATGCGTGATGAGAGGCAGAAGAGGTAAGGCTTGTGAGGGTGGAGGTGAGGTGGGTTAGGGAGGAGGCCAGGAGGCTGAGGGACGAGGGCAGGACGGAGATCTCGGACCTCATGAACCAATTCAGGAGGGAAAGGGAGGAGTACGAGTGTCGTCTTCGATGTTCGCTGCCGTAGGATTAGTAGCCATTTGATTTTGTTGTTGTTGTTGTAATATTTTGTTTTTAATTATTATTTGTTCTAGATGTAAAAAATTAGTACCTCTATTATTTTTGTTATATGTTTTATTATTTGTTCTAATCATATATTGTTGTAATATTTTTGTTTTAATATTTTTGTTATGTTTTATTATTTGTTTTAATAATTTAAAATTATTAGTTAATTGTTATATATAAAAGATTAATCAAATTTAAAATTCCAGACTTAAATGCAAATAAAAGTAAAATTTCTATTAATGATACATAAAATTTTATACAAATCATTCGTCGCCGTCTTCATGCTCCCTGGTTAATGGTAACTGTTCGTCGTCTTCTTGCACGAGATCTCCGAAGTTAACAGGTGGTACCAGTTGTGTAGTCTCTATTGAAGCATCATAATCTTCATATTCATCCCTCATGTCATACAGATCCCGAGGATTCACATGCACTACCATACACCGCTCAATGTGTTTAGAATCAGGAACATAGTAGACCTTTTGCGCTTCGTCGGCAACGAGATATGGCTCATCGTCAGGTGAGGCTCCTGTGTGAATGAGTCTGGAAAAGTTAACTGATGTGATCCCAAGAGCATCCACTCACACTTGAAAAGAGGAACATAGAATTCACCATTATAGTTCAACACGTTGATATCAACTAACTTCCCGTAATAGTTCACTCTACACGCATATTGGGATCCTGTGAGGTGTCATAACTCCTTGTCCCAAACACACCGGATTTTTGGGTCAAACGTAGACCATCGCGTGCGCCAGTGCGAAAGTGAAAACAATTGACATTGTACGTCGTGTATCGCACAACATGAGTTAGAGGGCTGGTTTCTAAATTCAACAAAGCTAGGGGGACTGTGGGTCATTGTGTATTCTGTCCCTCAACCATTCAGCAAATCCACAGTGAACCATGTTGTCAATCATTGCAGTTGTGGTCCCTTGTCGTCCTCGGCGTTCAGACTTAATCATTCTCTGAAATGCACTGTACGATCATATTATAAAAATATAAAAATGTTACCGGTTTAATGTTTCCCACGTTTGTAAACGTCAATAAGTTTTATTTTTTATTTTAAAAATCAATATTTACGTTCAAACCACCCGCCAATTATTGTCGGCGTTCACTTTTGCCGGCAAGTTTCGTCGGTAAGCGTACTCGTGTTTGCCAGAACTCTACAACGTTTCCAAAAACACTGGAAAGTCACGTCCCAACGCTTGATTCGCCGGCACATACGATAAACGCCGTAGAGTCATACCGGCGTTTACAAACGCCGAAAAGTAGCGAAATCTGACTGCCGTAAAATGCCTTGTCTTTTGTAGTATTACTCTAACAGGTTAGGCCACACTATTAACTTAGTGAAACTGTATTTGGGAAATTGAAGAGCTCTTAAGAAAATGCTTTCCTATATATGTCAACATAAAATTCGTATTACATAAGTAACCACTTCAGAATGCTAATCCAAACATATTATAGCTATTAGTGATTAAACTATTGCTATCAATTCATCATATAATTAAGGGTTAAGATTTTAATTTACAAGTAGGTGCCAACTCTTTTTAGAATTGCTCTTTGCATAAAAGAGTTGTTAGGCTCATCAAAACTAACGCATAAACTTTTTGAAATGGTGCAAAAATAGCATGTCCGATAAAATAGGCAAGCATCTATTACTTTATGTAGTTTGGCCTATGGTACTTTTGTGAATGTACCCCTTACCAGAAAATGATAAACATGCAAAAGTAGCCATAATCATTTACCTTACGTTTACCAAGCATTTCATGCTTTCACGAGGGCAGATTACCCTAAACACTCAAATTGGAGATGAAAGTACCAAAATACCTCAAGTAAAACAACGTATATCTCTCCTTTTGAATGATGAAAATATTTTGTCATCAAGTAAACATCCTTGTTCGATCTATACGTGACACATTAAAACACGATGATTTTAACAACTCATTTCTTTGGATATTGAATTGGCCTTATGTTTATTTTCTTTAAACATCTCTTTGTGGGTCCAATACGCTCAATCATAACTATTCCTGTTGAGTCCAGTATTGTCGGCTACTGAACCCACCATGTTGGACACCCCAGGGTCAGCTCTCGTATTTTCCCCTGTGTTGGCAGGCCCAGCTTAGGTATTGTAGGGAGGCCCAAGACTCTCTCTGAGTCCATGAACTAATGCTGCAGCATTCCTGGGATAAAGCCTTGTCATTGGCCCTCTCAGGGATCGAAGTCGAGACCTCCCACTTTATAGGCATTCTAGATGCCTCGCTTATCACCACTTGAGCTACAGCATTATAAGCGAGGCATCTAGAATGCCTATAAATTGGGAGGTCTCAACTTCGATCCTTGGGAGGGCCAATGACAAGGCTTTATCTCAGGAATGCCGCAGCATTAGATCGTGGACTCGAGAGAGCCTTGGGCCTCCCTACAATACCTGAGTTAGGCCTGCCAACAATTCCTCAATTCATTTTTGTTAAGTTTCTCCTAGCCCATTTATAACGTGTTCAATTATTTCAAGGGATATCAAATAGTTTTTATTTCATATATGCACTTAGTTAATAAGGATCATTTGTGTGAGTGTAAAAATTAATAGTAATGGAATTAATCAAACAAAAGGGTCAAGGTACATGTATGCCCCTGAAGTATACATGAAAAATTATATGTACCCCTAAAGTATTTTTTAAACCCATATTTGCCCCTAAAGTATATAGGAGGATCATATTCGCCCTTTACAGTTAAATTTTAATGGCAAATACAATTTTTGTGCATACTTGACAGGCAGATATGACCGTCCATGCATACTTCTGAGGCATATATGACCTTTCATATAAACTTCAAGGGCAAATATATCTTTTGTGCATGTTTTCAGGGCAAATTTGAGTAAAAATATATTACCTTCGGTCTTAAATATAAGACCTAATTGACTTTTTTTGGAGAGGTTAAGGTTGCGAAATAAGCTATTAAATCATGACATATTTGATTTATTTTTAAATCATTCGTTATTTTACAGATAAAATAAACTAGTCTAAGGGAAAAAAATAGGTAAATCAATTTATAATTAACTTATTTTGCTTTTTTATAGGATTTTCTTAAAATGTCAATTAGCTCTTATATTTAGGACCGGAGGGAGTACTTAAAGGGTTGATATGATCTTCTACTTTAGGGCAGATATGATCTTTAATCTTTAAACAAAATTATTGTACGACATGACGACACCACCTTCTATATGCAGATGGATGGACACAGTGATTTGCACCTAGTTTTGCACATACGATGCCAAAATTGAACCAAGTAAGAAGCAATCATCAATAGTAGGTGCATAAATAATAACCTCGACGAATCCATTGAAGTAAGCACTCGCAAGACAGAAAATGGACGAACTTTTTTGTCATAATTCATACATTCATTGCATTAATAGAAAGTTTGAATTCACAACCTCAGCTTTAACAAAGAGTTAAGAAAAACAATTTGGTATCATTAGGTTACATATCATTTATATATGAGCAAGTGAAAAAGAGAAAGGATTAAAGAAATGATAAAATCTGAAATTCCGAGGTCATAGCCAAATATTAAGCCTACAACAAAGGCAACAACAACAACACTAGACATTCTCAACTCTAGAGCCGTCAATATGGGCCGGCCCTACGCCTAAGCCCTTGTAGGGCCGGGGTTGAGATTTAGAGGGAAAAATAGGGGTGTGGGCCCTGAAGGGCCGGCCCTTAAGGGCTAGGGCTTTTGAGGGTCGGGCTGAGGGCCGACCCTGTTAGGCCCGACTCTTTTTCCTAAACTAAAAAACATAAAAAAATAGAGGTGTTCACTCTCAAAGTCCTTAGTCTCACTGTAAGTCTGTAATAGTGTAATGGGCCAAATGTGCCAAATGAAATTGGTTGCATCCATCCAATGTTCAAGTTCTTATTTGCACAAGAAATTAATTGCATGGATTTAAATATGATTGTGTGTTTTTTATCAAATATGTTTGAAGGACAATTAATTATTTGCTAATAGATTCAAATATGCTTGAAAAAGAATTTATTATTTGCTTCTTTTTTTTTGCATATGATGGAGGTGATAATGCTTATGGCGTCAAAGAAGAAATGAAAAAACTTGATATTTTTGTCAGTGGAGAAGAGGACGAGGCAACTCATAGTCAAGCACAATCAAATGTTGTCGAATGATATTTATTGATATTTTCTTTTGGGTGAAGGGGCAAAACTAGCCACTATAATTTTCCAAATGGACAACTTTGGCACCCGTAAATTGGATGGTGCAAAACCGGACATTATAAAGCAAAATGGGACAAATGTAGCCACGCCGTTAAGTTGAAGCTAGAGGTTAATGAAGGTGGGCCTCACGCCAACACTCACGTCTGTTAGCTTCAACTTAACGGCGTGGCTAAATTTGTCCAATTTTACTTTATAATGTCTGGTTTTGCACCATCCAATTTACGGGTGCCAAAGTTGTCCATTTAGAAAATTATGGTGGCTAGTTTTGCCCCTTTGCCCTTTTCTTTTTATGAGTTGTAATTGTGTTTTGTGGATTATTAGTATTCGAATGTTTTTTACTTCCTTATTGATGTTTTGGTTTATTTATATTAATACTTGAGTTTTATGTAGTGTACTTGAGTATTAAAAGTTAAAACTTGTGTAGTATGTGGTTGAAATTTTAAATTTTTTTATATGGGCCGAAGCCCTGAGGGCCGACCCTGACCCGATTGCTCTAGGGCCGGGCTTTAGAAAACATAGGTTTTTTTGGAAAAAAGCCCTGATGGGCTTGGCCTGTTTAGCCCTGACCCTTAAGGGCTTGGCCCTTAAGGGCAGGGCCGGCCCGTTTTGACAGCTCTACTCAACTCTTCTTTTGATATGAGCCTTTGGAGAGAGGTGGGAATACGGGCAGAGCCTAAATGGGCCAAGCCCAATTTAGGTCTGGTTCCTGATTTATACCACTATTTTCGAAGCCCGGCCCTCATGCCATCGAGCCAGGCTAGGCCCGCAGGACCTGACCCATTTTCAGTTTTTCATTTTTTAATAAAAACTAAGACATTTTTTCTAAATCCATTTTTTCCTGTTTCCGTTTTCTTTTCCCTGTACGTTTTAGCAAAACAAAATCATCTAATAACATCAATAAACATAGTCATTAGTCATAACATAATCTTTTATGTGATAACATAACAACATACAGTGATACACATAATCTGACAATCAAAATAAACAACAAAGTCTTCAAAAAAAAATCTAAATAAACATTAAACAATAACATTCAATTACAAATAGATCACAATTAGAGCCATCTAAGAGTGTGATTTATCATCACTATCAATATCATCAACGACATTTGATAGTGCTTCGCTATGAATTGACTTCTCTTCTCCATTGACAAAAATATCAAGTCCTCTATGCAATTCTTCTTTACCATCATATGCACTATCTCCTCCATCATTTGCAGAAAAGAGAAAAAAACATATATAAACTGTCCATCAAGCATTTATAAAAAAGAAACAAATAATCATAAATTAAATAAATAGTTCATAAATACACCATCATATTTAAATCCATGCAACCAATAATTTCTTATGCAAGTAAGAGTCTGAACATTGGAAGGAAGGACAAAACTCTTATATATTTTTTTAAAAGAGTGGGAAATGGGCCTATAAATACGGGCCGGCTTGCGGCCTAACCCTAATAGGCCCTCGGCCCTAATGGGCAGGCCCTTACTGGCCCATAGGGCCAGGCCCATATTACCAGCTATAGATATTCAGTGGAAACCAATCAAGGAAGCCTTATAAAAGTAACACTTCATTTTAAGCCATTTCCAAATTTGATTCCACTATCAGTCTCAAGCTCCTCATTGGTTACTATATTTCTAAACATTTCTGTACTCATTATTGACTTCCAAGCCCGAAAGATATGCATGCATGCATGCAGCACTTAATATCTGACCTCCATTTTCATTCAACATTCCAATAAAGCGGATAACTTCGCTCACAAATTCTTTATGGGATTACAATGGAAAATAAATATAAATTAAGCACCATCTAAATGAAAGCTAAAGACAAGAAAAATATACCAATAGAAAGACCCCTCACGCTATATCTTCAGCTCAACAAGTACTCATTGAACTGATTTAAATCCTTCCAATCCTATAACAAGTCTAATAAGAAAAATATCCCAGCCGTAATAGGCCCAAATAAAGCCCATTGTATATAATATCTTCTAGATGTTTTTATGACACCCTTAAACAGTGTTGTAAAAGCCGTACAGGAAGGCGAGCCGAACAGGGTTTCGGGTCATGGTTCAAAACGGTTGGATCGATCAGACCGATGGTTAAACCAGCGGTCAAACTAATAACAGTTGAGCCGAAATATAAAGCGGTCGACAGTTGGACCAGTTTGACCGCTCGATTAGGTGCGATTCTTATAGCACTGCCCTTGAATGAAATCAATGGTAGATAGAAACTTTAGGGCCCATTTGGTTGGACGGAAAGCGGATAAAGGAAATGAGTGTAAGGCGGTAAAGATGGAAAACAGAGGTAAATTAGGTAATGATGCGAAAGTAAAGTTTATGGGCCCAGGAAAAGTGTGAGATTGAGAGAAAAAACTTGTGGTGCCCGATATATATGAAAATTACCTTATCCAATTCCATCTCCCAATTCCATTTTTCAATTCTAGTGGACCAAACAGGCCTTTTATTTGATCTAAATGAAAACCATCTAAAGAAAATACAACAATGCATAGGCCTCTAATCTCACAGGTTTCCAATGAATTGATGTAAATTCCTTTGGGCCTACAATAAGCCCATAAATGGCCCAACCCAATAATCGAAGAAGCCACCGTCTTCTCTCTCTCTCTCAAGCTCATCAGCTTCAGCCTCTGAAGAAATCATAGAAACTCCGGTGACTCCTTTTTTCTTAAGCCACAAAAACATAAATGTTTATATATTTATGTGCTTCTAGAATCTATGGCCTTCTCCTCCACCTTTTCTCCCTGCACTCATCCACAGGCAATCTATGGCAGTCTCAGGCTGAAGGAGGACTTTTGTCTTCTGCTCCTGTTAAGCAGATTGCCTCCTTTGTTTTGCCTGCTGGAGTTTTTGTTGCTGCCAGTTTTGGTAATTTCTTTCTTTCTTTTTTTTGCATTTGTTTGTAGTTTGACTCTGTATTGACTTGTATGAGGTGAGGTTTTATTGTCCAATGATTGTGATTGTTTGACTTCAGACTGTTACTGATTACTAGTATTATTGTATGTTAGGAATTTAGGAATTTAAGAATTGATTTAGGGTTTCTTAGTGTGTAAGAAAAACCTGAGCTGCACATTCTGATATTCAATTCATGTGGCTTCGGTTTTGGATGGTGGTACTCCTATTTAATTGCAGTCAAGATTGTAAATCAGTCAGTCAGCTGGATATATATGGTCGTTAGGCAATGTTAGGTGATAAGTGGGGATTAGAACCATAAATAGCATCCTATTGTATTCAATTACCACCTCTGTCCCTAATTATAAGACCACTTTCTAATTGTTCCCAACTTTTTTCCCAAATTAATCCTACTAGCGCTTATTAATAATAAACAAACAAGAGAGGGAATGTGAAGATAAAGGTATATCATAAGGGTGAATTGGTAATATTTTGAGATAATAACCAACTTAATTAGCATCCATAGTCCAATCAAATTTGGGAAAGTGACCTTATATTAAGGAACAGAGGATGTATTAAAGTTGATCGCTTTAAGGGTCATTTCTTGCTGTTTAGAATATGCTAGACAGTCAAATGTATTACTTGAGTCCATTTGTTGGAGTGCTGACACCTGCTGTTAGGTCTCATCTATCATCATCATCATCATCAAAGTCTTATCTCATCTAAAAGCGCTGATATGTGAAAA
The DNA here is from genome assembly GCA_029929735.1 of Mimosa pudica. Classification (NCBI taxonomy): domain Eukaryota; kingdom Viridiplantae; phylum Streptophyta; class Magnoliopsida; order Fabales; family Fabaceae; genus Mimosa; species Mimosa pudica. The sequence continues at coordinate 3,538,385 of JAKELP010000017.1, read as the reverse complement.
ATTTAATTTTTTTTTTGAAAAATAAAAGCCACATAGCGGCGCTTTTAGAAGCGCTTAAAACGCTTCTAAAAGCGCCGGAATGCTTTTTCGGCGTTTCAAGCGCTTCCAAAAGCGCCAATATGTGGAAAATTTAATTTTTAAAAAAACTTACCGGCATTTTTAGCAAAAACGCCGGTAAGGTTCATCTTCTCCTATAAATACCTCTTCCCCCCATTTTATCCCGCTCCAACTTTATTCTTTCCTTCATCTCTCTTCTTCCCTTCTCTTTCTTCTTACTACTTTCTCTAATTCTCTCTATATCAACCTTTATATATTTTTTGGGCTATATTTTGTTTATCTATTTATATATAACAATTTTGTTTAATTTATATCTAATTATTTTGTTATCATATATTTCGTTTGCCTATTTACATATATTTTATTAGTAGTTGATGTTATTCATTATTCTTAATATTATCATTTGTCTAGTTTGTGTTTTATTTTTTACCCGCTATTTTCCACCTTAATTTTTATAAATTAGGCGAAAATAGAGTTTTTATAAATTTAGAAACACTTATCGGCGTTTCTAAAACGCCCACTACAAAAAACGGGGCCCATATCGGCGTTTTATAGGGCCTCGGATCGGCGGAATTTTCCGGCGAAAACGCGCTACGGCGTTTTGGCAAAACGCCTAAAAATGTGCCGTCGAAATGTGGCTTATCGGCGTTTTTCGAAACGCCTATGCGAGGGGCAAAACACCGGTATGAGGGTTAAACAAATAATATAATATTTCCTCGTACCGGCGTTTGGCAAAACGCCTATGTGCGTATTATTTTATTAGTAACTCATATAGGCGGATACCGAAAGGCCTATACGCGGACTATTTATTTTTTTTTTCACACGCCTGCCGGCGTTTTGGCCAACGCCTATGTGCGACATGACCACACTTTTTAGAATTCATGCACCTTGGCGTTTTGTCGAAACGCCGGTACGCAAAAATATTATTTTTTATTATACCGCACATCGGCGTTTTACAAATCGCCGATGTGCGGTATTATAAAATAATATTTCAAACCGGCGCTTTACGAAACGCCGGTATGAGTATTTCGAAAAAAAAAATAAAAAACATTTTTCTTCCTGATTGTTTAGAACCAGGAAGAAAAATGTTCATATATAAAGAATAATATGATAATCCCAAACTTACATACACATATAGAATATTATATATAAAATAACAAGAGTAATTCATAAAACAAGATACACAAATATATAAAATCAAAACAACAAGTAATATGTGAAATAAAAACAATAAAAGCATGATAACATTATAACCAAATATCACCATAAAAAACGAAATAAAAAAACCAAATCAGCAATACTAGGCAAAAAAACAAAGAATCAAGCCAAATAAACAAAGCAACAGAACATGAAACAGAGACGAAGCGAAGAAAAATATAGAAGAGAACGAGAGAAAATGAGCAATTTCGCTGAAGGAGGGAGGTGCTATTTATAGGGAACGGAGGTGCATATAGGCGTTTTCAAAAACGCCTAGAGGCATTAGGACGCATATAGGCGTTTGCACAAAACGCCTATATGCGTCCTAATGCATATAGGCGTGTATAGGAAACGCCTATATGCAGTATTTTTATATATAATACTGCATAGCGGCATATTCACCAAAACGCCGATATGCATGTTTATATTAAAATAATGCATATAGGCGTTTCATTGAAACGCCTATATGCATTATTTTAATATTAAACATGCATATGGGCGTTTTCCAAAACGCCGGTATGAATTATTTAATCTTAAAATGCATATGGGCGTGTTGCAAACCGCCGGTACGGCATTTTTTTTAAAAAAAACTCCTCCGACAACCTACATTTCTTAAATGCGGAAAAGTAAGATATATTGGTTATAAATATGCGTCTAGAGCATTAGTCAGTTGCCACATTCTTTCTCAAACCTCTCATTCTTACATATATCTGTGGTTTTGTTGTGAAACAGCAAAAGTAATAATGTTGGATAAATCGTGGATCTCTTTACCCAGATCGTCTCCGCAATACTTGGTGGGGTTGAATCAATTTCTGGATTATGCTTTTATGCACAGTAGTGTTCGGAGTAAGATACGGTGTCCGTGTGAAAAGTGTAAGTTCGACAAATGGAAGACTCGAGATGAGGTAGTTATTCACTGTCTAGATAAGCAGTTTTCTAGATATTATGTCACCTGGGCGTTTCATGGAGAGGATGGATTACACGACACTACCAGTGATCTAGAAGTCGGTTCGAGTTCTCACGTTGGCCGAATGCAAGGCGAAGACAGTGACGATGACTGTGAAGGAGGCGGCCAGCCAACAAATCCGGGTAACAACACTGTGAGGGAAGCATTTGGTATGCAGGAAGCAGCAGACGCTGGCGGGGATGAAGTGGTGGACGGACCAGTCGCGGAGTACTTACGCACTGAGGTGGCCAGAGATTTCTTTGAGCTCATGACGGAAGGTGACAAACCGTTGTACCCAGGTATGTATAAATGTTTAATCTATTCTAACCGTTTATTATATATGTATGTATTGTACGTGCGATGACAAAAGATGTGTTTGCACAGGGAATGAAAGATACTCTAAACTGTCGTTTTTGACCAAGTTGTACAGTATTAAGTGTAAACGTGGCGCATCTGATGCGACCATGTCGGACGTGATTGAGCTGCTTTCAGACGCCTTTTATAACATTGGAGCCGAGCTACCGTCGTCGTTCTACGAGGCAAAGAAAACAGTCAGGAAGATGGGGTTAGATTACATTAAAATTGATGCGTGTCTGTATGACTGTATGTTGTTTTGGGGTCCTGACGCAACGTTAGATAAATGCAGACGATGTGGTACTGCCCGATATAAGGTGGAGGGTGAAGGGCATAATAAGAAGAAGAGGCGACGTGCCATTAAGAGCATGAGATATTTTCCACTCCGTCCAAGGCTTCAAAGGCTATTCATGTCCCCGAAGATGGCTGAGCAAATGCGGTGGCACGCGACAGAAGCTAACCCAGACGGCAAGATGAGGCATCCTCGAGACGGTGATGCATGGAAAGCTTTTGACGGCGCATTCCCTGATTTCGCCTTGGAGCCAAGAAATGTCAGGTTAGGCCTCGCTTCTGATGGTTTCAACCCATTCGGCTCCTTCAACCAACATTACAGCGTGTGGCCAGTTGTTTTGATGCCATATAACCTCCCCCCGTGGTTGTGCATGAAGTCTAGCTCGTTCATTCTATCAACAATTATTCCAGGGCCGACATCTCCTGGAAACGATATCGATGTGTACCTTCAGCCGCTGATACAGGAGCTGAACGAGTTATGGAGCGATGGGGTCGAGACGTTTGACGCCGCAAGCAAGATGATGTTCACACTGCGCGCCGCTGTGATGTGGACTGTTAGCGATTTTCCCGGACTCGGCATGTTATCTGGCTGGAACACGTATACAGCGATGGCATGTCCCTTCTGCAACTTGGACCAGGTGCCCCGCAGACTGCCGCACAGCAGGAAGTCATGTTTCATTGGTCATCGACGGTTCCTTCCTCCGGATCATCCCTTCAGGCGGCAGAGAAAGAAATTCGACGGGACACAGGAACGGAGAGATCCCCCTCTACAGATGTCTGGATTTGAGATCTTTGAGCAGATATGCGATGTGCAATGCGAATTTGGCAAGGACCCGCCACCACCGGATGAAGAGGCCCCTAGCACTAACCGCAGTGGAAGGCTGGCTCAGCGGAGGCCACCGCCTGTGGCCCGTAGAACTGGCCCAGCACCTCAATGGAAAAAGAGGAGCATATTTTTTTGTCTGCCGTATTGGAAGCACAACTTAATGCGCCACTGTTTGGACGTCATGCACATTGAAAAGATTGTCGGCGAGAATGTCTTATACACCATTCTGAATGAGGCAGGAAAGTCGAAGGATCATCTTGGAGCGAGAAAAGATCTAAAGGCCATGGGGATACGTCAAGACGCGTGGCCGGACGAGAACGATAAGTTTGCGCCGGCTCGGTTTGCTTTGACAAAAAAGAACAAGAGAGTGTTTCTGACCACGCTACAGGGTATTAGGGTTCCAGACGGATATTCAAGTAACATCTCGAGGCGAGTGGACCTAAATTCGAGAGATCCAAAAATTTCTGGTTTGAAAAGTCACGACTATCACGTTTTGCTCCAACAGTTTCTCCCTCTAGCCGTGAAATACACTCTTCCCGAAGACGTGTGTATGGTGTTGGCCGACCTCAGTTTTATACTTAGACAGTTGTGTTCAAGGGTGTTGGACAGACAAGAGCTCGACGAGCTACAGGCCAAAGCTGTTCTGATGCTATGTCATATGGAGGCGGGCCTCTCGCTCTGCAATCTCTTGCTCGCGTTTCCGCAACCTCTCATCTAGCTGCCGGGCCTCGTATGATTGGCTCGCCCTAGAGGATGAAGCCTGATACCCACGGCTTCCGGAAGGAGGGATGAGCTGAGTAGGTCGGGCTCCAAAGCCAAGGCCTGGAACGCGTCCCGCACATTCCTGTGTCCCCAACTGCGTGTGGAGAGCAACGACCTCCTCATACGGGCTCCCGCTCTCCCCCTGCTGAGACTCGGGGGTCTCCCTGGCCGGCGCCTGTGCCTCGATATCAGCCTGCGCCTGAGCAACACTCCTAATCTCCTCGGCAGCCTTCCGGGATAGAGGTGTCCCATCCGAGCGGGTGCGCGCTTGAATGAGGAAATCTTTGAAGACGCCCTTCTTGATGCCCTTCGCCCTAGCCTCCCGCCGCTGAAATATGTGAATCGTTAAACTACGATCAGTATTATTATAACATAAGATATTAGATATAGAAAGAGTACTAGTGGATAGTTATATACCATCTCATCGTAGCGGACGATCATCGGTACGCTCCCAGTCGAGTGGCCAACCTCCTGCTGTGCCCGAGCCTGCTGACCGCGCCTTTCCCTGGCCCGCCCCAGGTCGCCCATCCTCCAGGCGAGGTAATTCCTCCACTGCTCAGGGTCCACTCCATCGGGCACGTCTGCCTCCACCGCCTCCCTAGGCCTAGTCCCCTTCTGGGACTTCAGCAGGTACAGCTTGTTTCTCTCATCCTTCCAATTATCCCCGACCACCCCTATCGCGAATTTCTTGAGGTTCAAGCTGTCGGGGACCCACCACTTGCTCTGCAAAAAGAAATTTTTTCATATTATTTAATAATAAGTATAATAACAATTATATACGTATTATAATATTTTGAAATACGTATTACCTTAATAATCTCCCAAGCCTCCTCTTTCCGGCTCTGCGGAACTTTCCTCCAGCTGGTCGGGTCGATCGGGAAGCGCCGGAAGTCCTTGCCGAGGAGTCGGCAATGGCGGCGGAATAGAATGGCAGCATCTGTTGTTGGCTGCCCGGTGGTGCTGTAATATGGCACCTCAATCTTCTCATTCGGCGGAAGCGCATGCGCCAGCTTCGCCGTCAGCCTCCTCCTGGTGACAGTGCCAGTGGTATCTGTAGGTAAGAAAAATATATTAGATTATATATATTGTATAAATTAAATTTGTAACTATTAATTAATATCAAATTCAATCACCTCTGACATCCACCAGTTGACCAGTACTCGAAGACTTCCTCCCGCGCGACATTTTGATCATAATTTCCGGCACCGGGATGTCTCACTCCGCCCTCTCCCTCTCTGCCCTCTCCCTCTCTGCCCTCTCCCTATCCTCATTCAAAATGTCCTGCATCTCTTCGTAGCTCATCTGAACGTTCAAGTCTCTCCAGAGGTCGTCCTGCGTGACTTCCGGGTTACCACCAAACCCGTAAGGAGTCCAAGGTGGCGCCCGAAGAGGGCTGTCAATAGGCGGGGGGCTGGCGTACTGCAACACCTCTGGTGGAGTAGGCTGCTGCTCAATCTGTAACCGGCGCTCTTCTATACGCCTGGCTTCTGCTTCGTCCCTCAATCGCTGCTGTTCATCTCGCAATCGCTGATCCTCTTTGGGGTCTATTGGAGCTTTACCGGTACGACGAGACATGATCTATCGAAGAGGAATATTTATAGGAAAAGATAAAGAAAAAAGAAAGTTTCTGTGGGACCCTTACACGTTTTCACGTTTTCGAAAACGCCAAAATGAACATCGGCGGTTCTTTTATAGCCGTTCCCACATCGGCGTTTTGGGACACCCTGTAGGCGTTTTTACAAACGCCTATGTGCGATTAAAGTATTAATTTAATCGCATATAGGCGTTTTCCAAAACGCCTATTTGCTATTAAATGATTGTTTAATCGCAAATAGGCGTTTGTCAAAACGCCTGTCGGCATTAAGTGCATTAAAAATGCACTTAATGCGCAGATAGGCGTTTTGCCAAACGCCGGTCTGCGCATTAAGTGCATTTTTAATGCACGTTATGCACATAGGCGTTTTGCCAAACGCCTATGTGCGTGTTAAAAAATATTTTAAACGCACATAGGCGTTTGGCAAAACGCCGAGGTGCGGTTGTTTGAAAAAAAAAAACAAAAAACCAACCAACCGCTTTTTTTTATATTTAAAAACCATACCGGCGTTTCCTATACTCCAAAACGCCGATATGGAAATGCGGGAAATATGGCGGGAAGAGCGCGCCAAACGAAGCGGCGTTTACAAATAGGCGTTTGGGACAAAAACGCCGGTATGCGTCTCATATAGGCGTTTTGGACCAAAACGCCGGTAAGCTTGCGCCGTAATGGCCCGTTTTTTTTGTAGTGGCCGGTAAGTAGTTTTTTTAAAAAAAAAAATACAAACCGGCGTTTGATCAAACGCCAGTTTGTATTATTTCAATATAAATACATATCGGCGTTTTTAAAAAAGCCGGTATGTGTGATATTAATTAATATTTTTTATGAAGCATTTCGGCGTTTGTCCTACTCTACGGTGTTTTATAAAACGCCGGTGTGCTACTTTCCCACGTCACTTTTTTCAGTGTTTCATAAAAACGCTGTAGCGTTGTTTCGCCGGAAAAAAACGCCGGAAAGTGACAAAAAAACGCCGGTAAGCATCCTGTGTTTTGTATTGCTATGTGATTTTGTAGGACCATAACTTAATTATGTTATTCCATGGGACCTCATTTTAATTAAGTTCTTATGACTTAACTTAATTTTCTTTGTTACACATATATTTATACAATAATGTATATTAAAATATAAATAGATCAAGCATGCATGTAAGTTTTGTTCGCCTGCAATTGCACCAATCACAAGTAGTAAAAATTATTGTTTCCACAAGGAAAATGTTTAATCTACTTCAGGTTAATTAATATGATTACATTTACACTTCCACTTAAGTTGATCATAAAACTTAAGCGTTAAGGAAAAACTATACTAAATAAGTAAAACGGAATTTGAAAAACGGAATTTAAGACAATGGGAATTAACATAATCATTGGTAAACGAGTTTAATTCATAATTATTTGGTTGTGAGTTGGAATCCCGCCGATGTGAAGACCTTGTTGGTGGGCGATATGTAATTACCTCTGTAAGTGCTCTTTGAACCCGAAGACCTGATCCTAGTGAGCCCTCGAGACCCAACTCACCTAAACTTTTGTGTATAAAAAAGGGATATACTTTCTTCCCTCTATATATCATGATTTATTCAAAGTTATCCCCTCTATTAATTATCTTAGCAATAAATCTTCGTCTGAAATTCTAATAAAATCAAATACTCATGAGCCAAAATCTTTTTTTTCCCAAAATTCTCACACTCTCATTATTGAATTACCACCATATAATGCCACCACCATATAGTTTTCGTATAATATCAGTTGTTGTATTATTGCTTGAGCAATTAATCCTGCCACAACACCTTTGACAGAGATAGTATTTTAGCAGTACAATATTTATTTGAAGCCCATTTTTGTTTACTTGGGTCTAAGTGTATATATCTAGCTTGCTAAAGAAGCTTGTGATCAATGTTGGGTATGAATTCTTGAGGAAGAACACTAGGTTTCCCTCTTATGTCCCTTACATGCCTCATGCATCATCTATGGAAGTTGCAATGATGTATCAAGTTTGAGATGTTGGTTTCACAAACTCAATAGAATGTTGTATAGTGTACAGAATATAAATTCATAGTTACACCCACCATTTATGTTTAGATATGTATACAACTTTTTGCCCTTTAATTTCCCTTCAACTAGATTAGAATATTACTTTCTTCTTAGTTGTCCCTCCATTTTCGGGGCTGAGGTGGTGGATAAAATTTTATTAAAATATATATATATATATAATCATGATGTTGTCATGGAAGCACTATCTCCTTATCTTTTTGTGCTTAAAATATGCATGATGTTGTCATGTCTTCTTGAAGTCGTATATTGTACCATTCTTTGTATATATATCTTTTTTATGATTTTTATGTCATGGAATTCTAGGGAAGCGGGAGGTGCTCCTTTTCACCGTTTTCTTGGAGAATTGTGTAGGAATAAATGTGTTAATTTGTTGGCTTTGTTGGAACCTCGGCAACCTAGGTCAAGAGCTAGAAGCATAGCGCGTAAGTTGGGATGGCCTAATATGCATATTGTGGAAGCTAGGGGATTCAGTGGTGGGATTTGGTTGTTTTGGGATGATGAAACAAAATTCTCAGTGTTGACCACGGGGGATCAATTTATTCATGGTGTGATTGATGTTGGTACTGGGAATGAGTTTTTTGTTACATTGGTGTATGGTCATCCGAACATGATTTTGAGGAGATCTTTATGGTCTGGTCTTAATTCCATATGCAACCCGGAGGAAGATAGATGGATGATAATGGGGGATTTTAATGCAGTTACTTGTCCTGAAGATCAATATAATTCCTCTCAGAGCGGTGAAGGAGTTGATGTGTCTTTTCGAAATTGAGTATTGTCTAATGATTTGGTTGATATTGGATTTTCGGGTCCAAGGTTTACATGGGCAAGAGGATCAAGTCAAAGTAGAATTGATCGAGTGTTTGTTACATCAAAATGGTATGAACTTTTCTCTGATGCTCATATTGTTCATTTGCCGAAATATAAATCAGATCATTCTCCGATTATACTGGATACGAGTATTTTGAAAATTTATGAGAAAATTTACAAACCATTTAGATTTTTTGCTTTGCATGAGTATTTTCCAAATTTTGTACAGAATAATTGGAAGATTAATGATAGTTGGAATTCTTCTGTTTCTTTCTTCACTAAGAAGTTATCCGCTTGGAATAGAAAGACCTTTGGGCATATTCAAAGGTCTAAAGAAAGAATTTTGAGGCAGCTGGATGTTTTAAATGATACTATTTCTCGTATGGGTTGCTCTTCATCTCTAGAGTTGACGCAAAGAGAATTATGGAGTGAGTTTGAGAAGATTTTAATTAGAGAGGAAGTTATGTGGATGCAGTATTCTAGAACGAAGTGGTATAATGAGGGAGATCGTAACTCAAAGTATTTTCATGTGATAGCTAATGGGAGACGTCGCAGAAATAAAATTTTATCTTTGAAGTTGGAGTCAGGAGAGTGGTCTTATGATCCTGATGAAATTATGGAGATGGGTAGGAGATTCTTTGAGAACTTATACACTTCATCAGGGGTATATAATGATTCATTAGTTTATGGATGTACATATCCTAGGATTGATGAGAACTCTCTTTCAATGTTGGGAAGAGGGGTAAATGAAGTGGAGGTTAAAAAGGCTCTTTTTGATATGGGTCCTTTGAAAGCCCCGGGTCCTCACGGTTTGAATCCTTTATTTTACCAGAGCCAATGGGAGACAGTGGGTGGTTCTGTTGTTGAGTTGGTTTTATCCATGTTTGAGAAGCTAGATTTAATAGAGCATATTAATGGGACACGAATAGTATTGATTCCAAAGGTTGTTATCCCTCAAACTATTCAAGATCTTCGACCCATTAGTCTTTGTAACGTGATTTATAAGATTGTTACAAAGATAATATCAAATAGATTGAAACCAATTATTTCACGTGTTGTAGCTCCAAATCAGTGTAGTTTCATAAAAGGGAGGCAGAGTTCTGATAATATTATCCTGGTTCAGGAAATTATTCATTTTATGCGAAATATGAGGAAACAGAATGGTTTTATGGCAATTAAAATTGACTTGGAGAAAGCTTATGATCATATCCAATGGAATTTTATTTTTGATTGTCTGAGGGAGCTTGAGATTCCGGAGAATATTCAGAAATGTGTGTCCACACCATTAATGAACATCTTGTGAAATAGTTTCTGGGACATAATCATTATGTAGGAGAGATGGCCGATGCTGACTCTTTTAAACCCAACGCGGGGTCAGGCAAGGGGATCTACTATCTCCTTATCTTTTTGTCCTTGCTATGGAGAAACTTGGCCATTTGATTCAAACAGCTGTGAATGATAAAGATTGGCAACCATTTCAGATATCTAAAAGGGTATAGCAATCTCTCATTTGTTTTTTGCTGATGATCTTATTTTATTTGCTAAGGCAGATATAGAGCAAGCAGGAGTAGTAAAAGCTATTCTTGATGATTTTTGTGAAGTGACGGGACAAAGAGTTAATGCTTTCAAATTGAGGATTTTCTTTTCAAAGAATGTAAATCATATTAGATCTTAAGAGATATGTGACTTTCTGGAGTTTACTCCCACGTCAGATTTGGGAAAGTATCTTGGTATGCCTATTATCCATGACAAAGTTAGTAGTTCAACGTATAATTTTGTTTTGGAGAAGATGGAGATTAGGTTATCTAACTGGAAGGTGAACATGTTATCGTTTGTTGCTCGTCAAACACTTGTATCTTCGGTATTATCAGCTATGCCATCTTATGCGATGCAAACAGTCCCATTACCGTCAGGTATGTGTGATCGAATTGATAAATGTTGTCGTAATTTTCTATGGGGAAACTCGTCATCTGGAAGAAAGATTCATGCTATCTCATGGGAGAGAGTTTGCTCTGGGAAGGAATTTGGTGGCCTTGGCATCCGGAAGGCTAAATATCAGAATAAGGCATATATGTCCAAACTTGGTTGGGCTCTGATTAGTCGATGGGATTCTTTGTGGGTTCAATTCTTGAGGGAGAAGTATAAGGGAGGGGCAGACTTGATTCCAGAAGTAAAGAAACGAAGGGTAGAATCATCAACATGGAAGGGTATTAGATGCAATTGGAATACAATGAAGGAAGATATTGCTTGGCGTGTGGTGAATGGAAGAGAGATTTCTTTTTGGGAGGACTCGTGGGTTCCCCATTTGGGGAAATTAAGTGCACTTACAGTTCTGGCAATTCCTGAGGATATAAAAAATTGGAAAGTTGCTGATGTTCTATCTCCTTCAGGTACCTGGGATTGGCAGAAATTTAGAAACTATTTTGTTCAGGATGTGTTAAAGGCTATTGAGAGGGTCTCATTGAGGTCAAGTGAGTGTCAAGACTTCCCGGTTTGGAGGTGGACTTCAGATGGTGTTTTCACAATTAGGTCGGTGTATGAGCAACTAAAGAAACCCAGTAATGCTACGATATCTAGAGATTGGAAGGTTGCTTGGAGTTTAAAGGTGCCTCAAAAATATAGAACTTTCTTATGGCTATGTCTTCATGATAGAGTTTTGACTAATGAGTTCAGGTTTGAGAGGAAAATTTCTGCTACGAGTACTTGTGATATCTGTAAGGATTCAGAGGAAACTCTTATTCATGCTTTAGGAGATTGTTGTGGCTCTGATCAGGTTTGGAGGAAAGTGCTCCCTCAGTTTATTGCAGTTCAATTTTTTAACTTCACTAATGTATATGAATGGTTAAATTGTAGTATGAGGCAAATAATCTTAATTCAAGGTTTTGAATTTAGGTTATGGTTTGCTATTATTTTAGAAATCTTTGGCTAAGGAGAAATGAGTTTGTTTTTAACAATAATTTGTGGGGTGAATATAATGTAATTGCTCGAAGTTATGCTTGTTTGGGATGGGGCAAACCTGTTTTGAATCAAGAGTTGAAGGAAAATAATTTGGATAGATGGGAATGTCCTGCTTATGGGTATTTGAAATTCAATATTGATGGAGCAAGAAATTTGAGTTCAAGATATTGTACGTGTGGGGAGTGTTGAGAGATCATAATGGGGATTTCATACAGGCTTTTCAATATTGTATTGGTATTGGGTCTTCTTTGTCTGCTGAAGCTTGGGGCTTTTTATGGGCTCTCAAGTTATCATGGGAGAAGAAAGTTCAAAGTTTGATTGTTGAGAGTGATTGCCATGAATTAGTTAATATTTTGCAAAAGACGATTCCAGTTTGCCATCCAGATTTCGAGGTTTTGCAGGAAATTAAAAGTTTTTTGAGAAAGAAATGGACAGTGATCCTTAAGATATACCCAAGAGATGCCAACTGTGTTGCTGATATGCTTGCGGGAGTAGCTCAAGATATGAAAGTTTATTTGTTGGTCTATGTTGACCCTCCAGATCTGATTCATAGCCTATTGGTTTTTTATTTGAGTTTGTTGTCTTACTGTAGATACTCAATAATTGTTGCTGAGTAATTGTTTTATATTGTAGTTCTTTTTAACAAAAAAAAAAACTTGCACTCCAAAATTTAATCTTTATTAGTTCTCATAATAAAATATGGAGTATAGGAAACAAGAAATGGACTATTGGAGCACGAAATCTTCCTATGTGCGCTTCTCTTTTGTTATTTTCAAATATTAGCGCCAAATTCAATATCTAATTTCGCCTACACTTCTCACTCAGTTTTTCTCTGCACCAAAAAAAAAAACTGAAGAAGAAGAAGAAGAGGCTCCATCTCCATTCTTCATCAAAATCTGCTTTTAATTTTTTATTCATCCATGTCGTCTGCTAATCCGTACGAAATAATTGACGACGTAGACGAAGTAAGTTACTCTTATTCACTCTTAACCCTTTCTTTCTCTCTCTTTCTCCCATTTTGCTAATACTATTCCACATTTTTCTTTCTTTTCTTTCTGTCTTTATTTCTTTAGGCATTTGATTGGGATGCTGCTACAAGAGAAATCGACGAGGCTTGCCAAGCCACAAAGCCTTCTTCTTCTTCTGATTCGCGTCAAACCAGTTTACATCAATTTTTGCTTCGCAACCAAACCCCAAAAATTTGCGACGGTGAAAATGAAAATGCCAGCTGTATTCTCGTTGATGACGTGGCAATCAAAACTTGGATATACCCAGGTAGGATTACATTCATTTTTTTTCTCAAAAGTTTAGTTTTTTTAGCTACCCACTTTTGTTAAAGTGTCAATGTTCAAATTTATAGAATTTTACTCTGAGCACAATTGATGGACATTGTGATACAAAATTGGGTTAAGATGCATTTTTAGTACTCTAGAATATAGCAAAGTGCACTTAACATAATACACAATATTGTGGTCCATTTGTGGTAACCAAAAATTATTTTCGTGGCTTATTTAGTAACGAAAGTTAAATATGTTAAGTTTGACTGTTATGTGTCAAATATTGACCGTTAAAATGTGGGCTAAAGGAGCATTTTCAGTACTCTAGAATATAGAAGGAGCACTAAACATAATATACAATATTTTGGTCCATTTGTGATAACTAAGAATTATTTTCATTGCTTATCTAGTAATTCGTTAGCTAAAACTCACTTTTATAAGATAAAATCTAATGTGACATAATGATTTAATATATGTATATTGAAATGACAATTTAACAAACATTGAAGGTAATGGATGCACAAGAGGGGGGGTGAATTGTGCTACAAAATAAAAGCTCAAATAAAATCAACACAAGAGTTTATACTGGTTCGATCTACCTGACCTACGTCCAGTTCTCAACCACCCAGGCCGAGTTCCACTATCCCCAGGTTTTACAACGGGTGCACCTGGAACCTTTACAATCACAAGTTTTGAACGGGATCACTTGCAACCTTACAACCACAAGTTTTACTCAAGACTCACTTGCAACCTTGCTAACTAGCTCCCCCTTACAACCAGCAAGGGTTCAACCTTTACAAATAAAGGATTTTCTAACTTAGTTCTCTTGAAGAACAGATAGTGTTACACACTTAAGTACAAGTAATGCTCTTAGTACAAGAAGAGACTTAACTACAAAGAGTACAAGATAAGTAGATGAAAAGATCACTCAATGAGTTAAATGCTCTTTCTCTTTTCTGGGCAGCTTTGATTGCTTGAAGGATTTCTTTTGTTTCTCTCTCTAGCTTTCTTCAAGGTATCAAGGATATTAATTATCTTCATAAATGAAGGTGAGCTTGTTTATATAGCCTTCAAGTATTCTCACTCTTGGTAGGTGAGTTAGCCGTTTGAATATGGCCGTTTATCCCAAGTTACCGTTTGCTCAATTAATGCTCCATTAATGCTTAGCAGGGTTGACTTGCTTTATCTCTGAAAAGTAGTTCTGACACCTCTGCTCTGTCAAAAGCATTCTGACACTGCATTGCTCTGAACGTTCTGACATTCGGATTGCTTGCGGAAGCGAGTCCACATCCGGAAGCAACTTTACTCATTGTACTGCATTTGAACGTTAGTCTTAACAATAAAGGCACATACACATGCAGTGGGAGTTCACTTAGTCTAAGGGAGTTCTTTTTTTCATCCGGAAGCAATTCCACATCCGGAAGCACTTTCACTGGATGTTGGTTTACCTTCATATTTTCCTCACTGACGCTCAGTGTTATCCATACCAACAGCCAGCGCTAGTCACTAGGCATTCGGAAGTGAGTCCACTGGACGTTGAGTTGTGGTCACTGGCGCTCAGTGTGATCCATACCCACAGCCAGCGCTAGTCTTAGTACAATCGTAAGCAAATCTATATCCGGAAGCTTCCTTACTTAGTCTCAAGGATTTTATCTACTAATGTTCTTAGACTGAGTTATGACTTGGTGATATACTTGCTGTCGCTGGGGGATGAGACGTTCATCCGCGAGCGCTAGTCTTAGTCCATCCGGAAGTAAATCCACATCCGGAAGCACTCTAGTTTGGGGTACTATATTAACCTAGTATTCTCCAAGTGTTTGTCAATTCTTTCATATTTTAGTCTTCATCAAAACTTAAGATTCTAACAAACATTATTTTAAGTTTATAACTATATAATTAGATAGAAGTAACTCTTCTTCTATTACATCATAGGGTCATTAATTTGGGTCAAGCCAGTATGACCAACCCGTTTTAATTTGTGTCGAGCCAGTATGACCAACCCATTTTAACTCAGTAATGCCAACCTATTTAGTTTATGATTTTTTGCTTACACTTTTTATATATGTAAAATACTAATAACTTATTAGTTTATACATGCATGATATTAGGATAGTCTATGGATCTTTATAACTTTGTAGTGTTTAATTATTTGACACTTTGAATAATATTGTGACTTAGTTGTTTATGGTGTTTAAATATTGTATATTATGTTTGATGCCCCTTCTATTTTCTAGAGTACTGAAAATGCTCCTTTACCGCACAATTTAACGGTCAAAATTTGACACATAACGGTCAAATTTAACTTATTTAACGTCGTTACTAAATAAGCCACGAAAATAATTCTTGGTTACCACAAATGGACCACAATATTGTGTATTATGTTAAGTGCACTTTGCTATATTCTAGAGTACTAAAAATGCACCTTAACCCTACAAAATTTTAGGTTGTTTCATGGTTTGCATAGTTCATTTTGACAATTTCACTTTTTTTCTAAATACTACGTCCATTCCCAAATATAAGACCATTTTCCCTAATTTGATTAGATTTAAGGATGATAATTAATTTTAACTCAGCGTAACAGAGATGTTACTTTTGCCCCATTTTTGTTTACAATGTATGGTTTTGCCCCATTTTGATTTACAGTGTACAATTTTGCCCCTTAAATTTACCAGAGTTATAATTGTCCACTTTAAATTTAAGGTGACTATTTTTGCACCTTTGCCCTAATATATTCCTTATTAATTAAGTTGAATTATAAATTAAAATTAATTAACGATGGTTTATATTTGTTTTTGTAGAGAAGATTTTGGGTCCCCTCGAACCCAAAACTCAAGGCATTCGCGTGGAGGAAGATAGGGTATGAGTGGAAGGAGCAGAGGAACGTGATGTTCAATGACAGGTTGAAGGGGGTGGGGCAAGACCTATGGCCGAACTGCTCGCTGACGTTCCGGATAACGTCACACACGAGCAAGGATAACGGGCGTCGAGGGAGGCGACTGAATCCTAGGGTGAGAGTATTGTAGATCCATTCGCCGAGGTTGCGGCAATCCTGTTGCTGGGGAGGAGACTCCCCAGCAAGCTCGACACCATGGACGCGTTCCTGGTCTTGGGTTCAGCGCGACCCCTACTTTGATTTTTCGTTCGTTTAGACGGAGCACGCACGAGGCATAATAATCTTCAGATTCATCCCCCATGTCATATAGGTATCGAGGCTTGACATGCACTACCATACACCACTCGTTGTGTTTAGGATCAGGAACATAGTAGACCTGTTGCGCTTCGTCAGCAACGAGATATGGCTCATCGTCAGGTGAGGCTCCTGTGTGAATGAGTTTGGCAACAAGATATGTCACTTAAACTTACATTTCTCACAAAGACATGTAATTTTACCCCTTATACTATATCTCAAAAAGGCAAAATCTAAAACCCATTGAGACCATGAATGTATTGAGAGGACGAAGAAAAGATATCAATGATTTATCTAACATTGCTAATATATATTACGAAGAAATTAAATATGCGAAGGAGCAAGCTATTGAAATAGACAAGAGAGTGAAGAGTTAGTCTCATATATGAGCTATTTATAGACGTTACTTTATACTCACTTGAGTTTGAAATCCGCCCTTACTTTAACAACATACTGGCGTTTGTAAATGAGGGAAACATATAAAATTTAATTCTATCTTTGTTAGTGCATACAGGCGTTTATCAACGACGGTATAAAATTTGATTCTATCTTTTTTAATACATACCGGCGTTTATCAACGCCGGTATGTACCGGTGTTTATAAACGCCGGCACAGTTACAATTATATAAAATAAACATTCTGGTGTTTTGAACCGCCGGTAAAAGGCTTTTAACCTCGAAAACTTAAATCTGACGTTTACATTACACGTGGCTGCGTTAACAAATGCCGGAGAGTAACGAATTTCACCTATAAATACCGGTATTCCCTTATTCATATTCGCCTCTATCCTCTTCTCTCTTCTCTCTACTCCGGTTTTCCCTTTCTTTTACTTACAGTTTTGAAAAAAAAATACCATTATTTTTTTTACAATATGTTTTATTTCTTTTTACATATAAGTCCTATTTTATATTTTCTAATTTCTTTTTTTGGCCATTTATTTTATTATATCTAATTGATATTTAATTAGTTTTGTTTTTTAATTATCTTAACTTTCTTTTTAATAATAATATTTTAGTAACTAATTTTATATTGAAAAAGACTATTTATTTTGAAATATTTTTTGTCTTTGTTAATATTTTTTTTCTTATTTTTCAGCCCAATATATTACTCTTTTTCTTAATTGGGTATTTCTAGTATTAATTTTAACCATTAAATGGTTAAAATTAATGCGATTTTTTTAATATAAAAAAAACACTTGCCTGCGTTTATAAACGTCGACAAGTTAAGAATAAAATAATCTTAATTTTCCGGCGTTCACAAGTTAATAATAAAATAATATTAATTTGTCGGCGTTTGCAAACGTCGACAGGTTAATAATAAAATAATGTTAACTGGCCGACATTTACAAACACATGCATGTTAATAATTAAAAATCTTACCGGTTTAATGTTTCCCGCGTTTGTAGACATCGCTAAGATTTATTTTTTATTTTAAAAATTAATATTTACTCGCATTTGTAAATGCGGGCACGTGTACAAATTCAAACCACCCACCAATTATTGCCGGCGTTCACTTTCGTTGGCAAGTTTCGTCGGTAAGCGTACCAGCTTTTTCCATAACTCTACGGCGTTTCCAAAAACGCTGGAAAGTCACGTCCCGACGCTTGATTCGCCGGCGTATACGATAAACATCGTAGAGTCATACCGGCGTTTACAAACTCCGAAAAGTATCGAAATTCGGCCGCCGAAAAATGCCTTGTCTTTTGTAGTATTACTCTAATAGGTTAGGCCACACTATTAACTTAGTGATACTGTATTTGGGAAATTCAAGAGCTCTTAAGAAAATGTTTTCCTATATAATGTCAAGATAAAATTCGTATTACATAAGTAACCACTTCTGAATGCTAATCCAAACATATTATAGCTATTAGTGATTAAACTATTGCTATCATTTCATCATATAATTAAGGGTTAAGATATTAATTTACAAGTAGGTATCAACACTTTTTATAGAATTGCTCTTTGCATAAAAGAGTTGTTAGGCTCATCAAAACTAACGCATAAACTTTTGTGAATGTACCCCTTACCAGAAAATGATAAACATGCAAAAGTAGCCTTAATCATTTACCTTACGTTTACCAAGCATTTCATGCTTTCACGAGCGCAGATTACCCTGAACACTCAAATTGGAGATGAAAGTACCAAAATACCTCAAGTAAAACAACGTGTATCTCTCTTTTTGAATGATGAAAATGTTGTCATCACTGATTTCATGCATTTTGATTAGTACTCAAATCAAACTAGGAGCTTGTATCTTTTTTTTTGTTTTACTTGTTCAAATAACTTTGAATCTATTTTATTTTATTTATTTGACTTATTTTTGAATTGAGTCAGTTTTGTATTGGTTAAGGTACAAATATATCCTTGAAAGTTTTTGCTCAAGAGTTATTTTGCCTTGAAAGTTTTTTTAATTTGTTTAAAAAGGGCAAAATTGCCTCGTTTTAAAACTTTTGGTGGAATTTTAAACCCAAAAGCTTTTAGGGCAAAATAACTCCTTAGCGAAAACACAGTGACAATAGCTATTACTATTAGTAATTTCTTTATAAGTTTAAATTTGATATATAAAATTCCATATTTTGCATTTGATTTTGTTGAATTTTTTTTTTTTTGGAAATTAAAATTCTAATAAGACACTTATATGTTTTTTCCTTTAATTTTTTTAAACTTGTTTATTTGACATATATTAGAAAAAAGTCAATTAAGTCTTATATTAAAAAAGACGGAGGATAAAAAACATTAAAAATAATTTTTCCACTAACTATTGTGCTCAACATTATGTTACTCAAGATCAATTGAAGCAGGATGAAATTAGGTGATATTTTTACAAGCTGTGTGGAGTAAATGAATGGCAAAAAGGGATTATGTTTTCTTATTTCTGAAATGTACTATTATTATTTGTATCAAGAGATAATTTGAAAATTCTTTAGCAATATTTGCATGATGCAATATTAAAGTTGATCCCTCAACCAGCCGAATTCGGTCAAAAAGAGCCCAAATTTTTTAGCATTTTTTTGGCGGGTAAACATCCTTGTTCGATCTATACGTGACACATTAAAACACGATGATTTTAACAACTTATTTCTTTGGATATTGAATTGGCCTTATGTTTATTTTCTTTAAACATCTCTATCTCTTTGTGGGTCCAATACGCTCAATCATAACTATTCCTTAATTCATTTTTGTTAGCCCATTTATAACGTGTTCAATTATTTCAAGGGATATCAAATAGTTTTTATTTCATATATGCACTTAATTAATAAGGATTATTTGTGTGTATGAGTGTAAAAATCAATAGTAATGGAATTAATTAAACAAAAGGGTCAAGGTACATGTATGCCCCTAAAGTATACATGAAAAATTATATGTACCCCTAAAGTATTTTTTAACTCATATTTGCCCCTAAAGTATACATGAAAAATTATATGTACCCCTAAAGTATTTTTTAACCCATATTTGCCCCTAAAGTATATAGGAGGATCATATCCGCCCTTTACAGTTAAAATTTTAATGGCAAATATAATTTTTGTGAATATTTCACGGCCAGATATGACCGTCCAAGCATACTTCTGAGGCATATATGACCTTTCATATATACTTCAAGGGCAAATATATCTTCTGTGCATGTTTTCAGGGCAAATTTGAGTAAAAATATACTTAAAGGGTTGATATGATCTTCTACTTTAGGGCAGATATGCTCTTTAATCTTTAAACAAAATTATTTTACGACATGACGGCACCACCTTCTATATGCAGATGGATGGACACAGTGATTTGCACGCAGTTTTGCACACATGATGCCAAAATTGAACCAAGTAAGATGCAATCATCAATAGTAGCTGCATAAATAATAACCTCGACGAATCCATTGAAGAGAGCACTCGCAAGACAGAAAATGATTGAACTTTTTTGTCATAATTCATACATTCATTGCATTTATAGAAAGTTTGAATTCACAACCTCAGCTTCAACAAAGAGTTAAGAAAAACAATTTGGTATCATTAGGTTACATATCATTTATATATGAGTAAGTGAAAAAGAGAAAGGATTAAAGAAATGAAAGAATCTGAAATTCCGAGGTCATAGCCAAATATTAAAGCCTACAACAAAGGCAACAACAATAACACTAAACATTCTCAACTCTTCTTTTGATATAGGCCTTTGGGATATTCAGTGGAAACCAATCAAGGAAGCCTTATAAAAGTAACACTTCATTTTAAGCCATTTCCAAATTTTATTCCACTATCAGTCTCAAGCTAAGCTCCTCGTTGGTTACTATAATTCTAAACATTTATGTACTCATTATTGACTTCCAAGCCCCGAAGATATGCATGCAGCACGTAATATCTGACCTCCATTTTCATTCAACATTCCAATAAAGCGGATAACTTCGTACACAAATTCTTTATGGGAATAAAATGGAAAATAAATATAAACACCATCTAAATGAAAGCTAAAGACAAGAAAAATACATCAATAGAGAGACCCCTAACGCTAATTCTTCAGCTCAACAAGTTCTCAATGAACTGATTTAAATCCTTCCAATCCTATAACAAGTCTACTAAGAAAAGTATCTCAGACGTAATAGGCCCAAATAAAGCCCATTGTATATAATATCTTCTAGATGTTTTTATGACACCCTTAAACAGTGTTGTAAAAGCCGAACCCGAAGGCGAGCCGGACAGGGTTTCGGGTCATGGTTCAAAATGGTCAGATCGATCAGACCGATGGTTAAACCAGTGGTCAAACTAATAACAGTTGAGCCGAAATATAAATCGGTCGACAGTTGGACCAATTTGACCGCTCGATTCGGTCCGGTTCTTACAGCACTGCCCTTAAATGAAATCAATGGGTAAATAGAAACTTTAGGGTCCGTTTGGTTGGACGAAAAGTGGATAATGGAAATGAGTGTAAGGAGGTAAAGATGGAAAGTAGAGGTAAATTAAGTAATTATGGAAAAGTAAAGTTTGTGGGTCCAAGAAAAATGTGAGATAAAGAGAAAACGCTTGTGAGGCCCGGTATATATGAAAATTACCTTATCGAATTCCATCTCCCAATTCCATTTTTCAATTCCAGTGGACCAAACAGGCCCTTTATTTGATGTAAATGAAAACCAACTAAAGAAAAGACAACAATGCATAGGGCTCTCATATCACAGGTTTCCAATGAATTGATGTAAATTCATTTGGGCCTACAATAAGCCCATAAACGGCCCAACCCAATAATCGAAGAAGCCACCGTCTTCTCTCTCTCTCTCTCTCTCTCTCAAGCTCATCAGCTTCAGCCTCTGAAGAAAACACAGAAACTCCGGTGACTCCTTTTTCTTAAGCCACAAAAACCTCCTCATATATTTATATATTTATGTGCTTCTAGAATCTATGGCCTCCTCCTCCAGCTTCTCTCTCTACACTCATCCACAGGCAATCTTTTCCTTCTCTTTCTCCTTCTTCTTATTGTAATTACTATTATTTTTGTTTTATTATCTTCGAAAATTAGAGAAATTTGGATGTTTATTTTCTTCAGGCGACGTTGGATATCCAGAGGCGGCAATGCTTGGGAGTGAGTAGCGAATTCGTGAGTTTGCGGAGTCTATGCTCAACGAGAGAGCGTAGAAGGTTGAGAGTTTTGAGAATTAGGGCTGCTTCTGGCGTTCAAGGTGCTCAAAGTCGATCTTCCGGTGCTCGAAGAATTTACCGGCAGTCTCAGGCTGAAGGAGGACCTTTGTCTTCTGCTCCTGTTAAGCAGATTGCCTCCTTTGTTTTGCCTGCTGGAGTTTTTGTTGCTGCCACTTTTGGTAATTTTCTTTTTTTTTTCTTTTTTGCATTTGTTTTTAATTTGACTTTGTGTTGACTTGTATGAGGTTTTATTGTCCAATTATGATTGTGATTGTTTCACTTCAATTGTTACTGGTTACTAGTATTATTGTACTCTCTCCGGTCCCTACTATAAGGGCTAGCCGCCAAAAAAACGCTCCTTAAGAAAACATGTGAATGTTAATTGGGTATCTGGAGTTAATAGAAATACATAAACATTAATAAATATGAAAGAGAGTTAGGGGCAAAGTAGGAAAAACACATTAAATGAGGAGAAAATGTGATATGAGCTCTTATATTAGGGACCAAAACCATTTAAATTTGGGCTCTTATATTAGGGACCAGGGGAAGTATTTTATGAATTTAAGAATTGATATAGGGCTTCTTATTGTGTAAGGAAAACCTGAGCTGCACATTCTGACATTCATGTGGGTTCAGTTTTGGATGGTAGTACTACTAATAAGTGCAATCAAGATCATAAGTCATTTAGTCAGCTGATTATATATAGCCGTTAGGCAATGTTAGGTGATAGGCGGGGATTGGAACCATAAATAGCATCCTTACTGCCTATTGTAATCAAGTACTTCCCCGTCCCTAAATACAAGGCTACTTTTGAGATTCAATTTTTATGATCACTTTATAATTGTTTCGAACTTTTTCCCAAATTAATCCTACTAACGCTCATCAATAATAAACAAACAAGAGAGGAAGAGTTGGGATAAAGGTATATCATAAGGGTGAATCGGTAATATGATGTGATAATAACTAACTTAACTAACACCTTTAATCAGATCAAATTAGGTAATATAGTCTTATATTTAGGAACAGATGGAGCATTGAAGTTGATCACTTTAAGGGTCATTTCTTTTTTGATTTAAAGGGGGCAAGCACTGGCGGCTTGAGGTTACAAGCGGGATCCAACCTGCAACCTCCCACCTAAAGAGGAGACCTCATACCACTGAGCTACAAGGCCCTTGGTACTTTAAGGGTCATTTATGGGAGTTTTGAATACACTAGTTTGTGCTAGACAGTAGTTAGCTACTGTTAGTTGTCATCTATTATCTTATACTTGGAAATGCCTGAAATTTTGATGAAAAGGTTCTATATTCTTGAGGTAGGCATTTGAAGTTCAAACCTGAAGTTATTTCACGCTAAACTAGAATTCTATACCATGCATAAAATGTTATGATGATATGTGAAAATAAGTAAGCCAAGGTTGAAAATTGCACAAGTCATTAGCTGATTTGAACATACCTGTAAGCCCTGTGATATTTAATTAAAAAAATGACATAAAACATAATGGATGAAAAGTCAAAACACAGCTTAATTTAAGACAGCCAGATATCTCAAATCATGATACTATATATTTCACAATAACAGAGTAAATTCTTACAGAATTATTATTTATGGTATATAGATATATATCTGTTCTTTCAAAAGTAAGTGAGATGAAAGTGATCCATATTATATCCACATATCAAATAAATATTATTGATAGGTGCTGTTCACAAGATATGAGCAGAACTCCTTGCTATCTTGGGTTCCATGCACAGCTTGGACTCTTCCATCTAGTTTTTTTTAATACCTCCTTGGATGCTGACAAGTATTTGGGGCTTGCTATGATATTGTCTCCAAACTTTATAGTTGCCTTTGATAGTTTTTCTTTCTGATCAACTATAAATATTTCGCTATATTATATAATGGTTGTTCTAACATGTCTTTAGTATACAGTTGTATGGAAATTAATAGAAAAGCTTTTGGTTCCAAAGCAATCAAAGCCTTTATCTGTGGAAAAAAACCAATCTTCGCAAGGCATGAAATGGTCTGTTGCAGCTGGGACAAATTTGTTGTCTAAACTTGGGGCAAAGATTGAGAGGGAATCCAAGCAGAAGCTCAATGAGTTTGCTCGAGAACTGAAGTCATTTCCGAGCATTGATATGTCTGGTATGCCTGCTAGAATGATATAGAAACCTATCTGATGGATATATAATGAATCTCATAGTGAACGAAAATTTTTCTGTGTATGCTGAGAATTTTTTGATAATTTTTTGTGAGCACTTTTTTGCCCTAAGGATTTGCTTTTATGAATATCATATTGTTCGCATACTATTATAGTTGGCATTAAATTTCCTTGATAATGAACATGTTTTCATGTCATCTCTCATTTGCTTTTGTCGTTCTCTTCATATTTGCCGTGCTCTTGTCACTCACTGATTGTGTGCTTTGTTGTGGTTGATACTTGATTCTATATGACATGATTAGGGTGTAGTCTTGGGTAATTCAAAAGAGTTTTATAAATAAAAAAACTGTATTCATCATTAAGGAATTTTGGCAGGACGCAACTTTGGGGATGAAGGATTATTCTTTCTTGCTGAGAGTTTAGCATTTAACCAGGTGGGAAAAATTTTGTCACGCATCACTTTTCTCTGTTTTCTGCCTTATATACTTGAGAAGGGAAAAAAGGAAGTAAATAGTGTAGTGTTCTAAATTTTTGATTTTTGATAATTTGTCTGTAATAATGTAACAAGTCAATTATGTGCTTGGTCTTCAATAATCTATTAATACACAGAAGATTGTGTTAGTTGCTATATCAGTGTGTTTTGGGCCATTTGCTAGGTGTTGATTTTATCTTCTTTTTGGTACATAGATTGTTGAGGAGCTGAGTTTGGCTGCAAATGGTATTACTGCGACTGGCATGAAAGCTTTTGACGGCGTTCTTCAAACGAATTTCACATTGAAAACTCTAGATCTTTCTGGAAATCCTATTGGAGACGAAGGAGCTAAGGTCAGGCCTAAGTGTTTAAGCGTGTACTAAATCATCAATAATCTGTGAACTACGAATACAATATGTGAATCTAATTTATTTGTTTTGCTAGTTTGACTGCTTAGGTCATCATTGTAATGATATGAAGTGAGGACTCTAAAATATGTTGTGTACCCTTATCTTTGTCCTGCTTACTTGGTCGGTGAAAAGATAAATGATTTTTGAAAAATCATGTTTCTTAATTTGTTTTTCTCTATCTAAGGTAAAAGGATGAACATCATATCCCTTCTACAAACTTTTTCCTAAGACATTTGCCTTTTCCTTGGAATGAAAAATAAGGGGTTATTCCTTCAAAAAATTTGTGTTTCCTTTTGTATTAACTACATTTTAATATATTTGTTTTAAGAAAAAAGATTTGACCAAAGAGAAGTATAGAACAAAGCAGAGACAAGGAAAATAAGTTTCCTAAGACAAAGAAGTAAAACTCAATTGCTATGATGACCCTTTTGTCATGATAAAAGGCTTTTCTAGGGAAACAGATAGGATTAGTACCAGGAATGGAAATGTGTTTAAAAACTGTGTTTGATATGCTAATAAAACTTGGAATGCTTGCATTACTTATGTTTGGAATGTGTTTTTGATTGATAAAGAATACTGTGTTTTAATATATTTAAGGGCGAAGGGGCAAAAATAGCCACCGTAATTTCCAAAATGGACAATTTTGGCACCCGTAATTTCGATGGTGCAAAACCGTTCATTATAAATCAAAATGGGACAAATTTAGCACTCTCAAACAGAGGTGTTAAGTTTGACCATTAGTTGACTGGGAATGGTGATTTGGCATGATGACATGGCGAAATAAGGAATTATGTGTCACATTGCATATGATATAGCAAAAAAATAAAGATAAACATGTCATATTGGGGCCCATGCGAATACATATGTTAACTAAAAATAAAAAAAACAACTTGATGCCCAAAAAAACAAAACACACTATCATGCCCCAACAAAACACAAACATAACACACTCAAAGTGCCAACATGTTCGAACCCTAACAACCATCGGACCCAAACCCAAACCCTAGCCACCAACATTGAAACCCCAGCCACCATTAGACCCACGCGAACCCAGGCGAAGCCACGCGAACCATCGGACCACTCGACCCAGGTGACCACTCGCCCTTGCGAAGCACTCGCACCAGCGGACCACTCGAACCCATTGGAGACTTTGTATGGGGTCTTGGTTGCTTCATGGTACCTGGTATGGGGTATGGGTTTCACGCGGGAGAGCAAATGGAGGTGGGGATGGTGATTTCAGCGACAAATTCGAAGGTGAGTGTGGTGAGGATGAAGGAGCGATTTGGAGATTAGGGTTTTGTGCTTCAATTTGAGGATTTGGTGATGTGTCAGGGCTTCCCAATGTGGCTTCACTTTACTTGCTGACTGTCATGCCACGTAGGTTAATGAATGTGGGCCCCGCGCAGAAACACACGTCTGTTAGCTTCAACTTAAAGGCGTGGCTAGATTTGTCCCATTTTGGTTTATAATGAACGGTTTTGCACCATCGAAATTACGGGTGCCAAAGTTGTCCATTTGGAGAATTACAGTGACTATTTTTACCCCTTCGCCCTATATTTAAATGCACAAAATCCTTTTTGAAAGAATTCAGATGACAAACAAATTTAAAATAAAGAACCCAAATAACTCTAGTTGTTGAGAGCCTTGTCCACCACTATCATATCATAACTGTGCTCTCTCCTGCCACCTTCATTCACACTTTCATCGCCATACCCAGCCAACAGGAACTCTAATGAGAAGGAAAAGAATTAGAGGGAGATGAAGATGACTGCTGAAACCCTTTCTCCTTTTGTGCTCATGGCAGCAGACAACCTTGAGATGGAGTACTTCATCATGCCATCACTTGTGATCCCATCAAAAACTTTTTCCTGTTAATGAGATGGTTTCTGTACACCAGTTCCTCAGGACCTGCTGTTGCAGATGATTACATCTTCAATCTAGATCTGAGGGCACAATTAAGGCTTAAAGATTTGGTTGAGGTGATCAGACAATATTATAAATACACTCATGTTTGTTCTAACCAAAGGCAGCTCAATTCAACCATGGCGATGTTCTGTTGATGGTCTTAATACCACTTTTCTGACAAATCATTGAGCTTAATGACTTTAAAACATGCCGTTTATTTAGCTTGGAATGTCCTTTTTTATTGGTTAATCGCTTGGAATGCTGATTACTCCTAACAGAATGTATAAAACCTATGCTAGTCCAGAAAGTCCATAAAAAAATCAATTGGATTTGTTTCCAAAACAACCAGAGTCAAGACAAATTTCCTCATGTTTGATCTTTCATTTCCTTCTTTTTTTTCCAATGTGTTGATGTAAACCATGGACCTTAAATTTTCATTATGGAAAATCAAGTTTTCATTCTTCTGTGTTGGTTCTGGCTGTATGGGATATTTTGGCATTTTTTTGAGTTTATTGTAATGATTTCCTTTTTATGCATAAATTTGTATGCCTTATACATTTCAACTTGATCAATGAAATATTTTTCATGGAAAAAGGCTTCTGATTCAACATTTACTGATATATCCTTCAGCGATTTCATGGTTGTTAATAAATGATATAATTATATACTCTACACTGACCTCCTAATGTCTTATTGCAATCCAATCTTGTTCTGATATGACCCTTGGTATTTTACAAGCGTTTGAAGTAGTTTGTTAATTTATATAGTATTGGTTTGGTGCTTGAAATGTTCTTCTCTAGATACATATTTGTTAGAATCACTTATTTCTCTTTATGGTTTTAGGTTCAGTATTATTGACTAAACGTAAGCTTGTTTGGCATGGGGTCTACGGTCATGGGTTCAAATCAGCCTCTCTGCATTAAAGCAGAGGTAAGGCTGTCAAAAGTATATTCCATGTTAGAGTATAATTGGAAAGTATTTTAGAATATTAGGGAGTATTTTATTATCAATCAAATCAGGTCTATTAATTAGGGTAATTAGTAGAGGGATATTAGGAAGGGCCGGCTTGGCTCAACGGTAAGCTCGCTTGCCATGGGGTTTGAGGTTGAGGGTTCGAATCAGCCACTTGGCAAAATGCAAGGGTTAAGCTGTCTAGTATATTCTCTTTCCCTGCACCCTCACTAATTAGGGACTAGAACTGGGTTGACCCTTAGTAGAGGGATGTTAGAATATTATTTGAGATATTTCTCTTTTAGTAATCAGTCTAGAATAGTCTATTTTCTTGTATAATTATGTGTTAAAAATATGAATAAAGTGAACCCTTTTGAGACAATTCTTCTTATGTTTCTAACATTTTCTTCCCCAGCACTCTCACCAAGTGGGGATCGAACTGGGTTGATCATATATTTGCAATGTGACATATTGATGGGCATCAATTTTTACAGTGCTTATGTGACATATTGATGGGAAACTCTAGTATTGAAAAGCTTCAGTTGAACAGTGTTGACTTAGGTGATGAGGTAAATTTCATTATAAATAATTTATGAATGGCCTTTCTTATTGCCTTTATTAATCCCCCTCTGTTTTACAGGGTGCAAAATCTCTTGCAGAAATGTTGAAGAAAAATTCAACTTTAAGGGTTATTGAACTTAACAACAATATGATTGAGTATTCTGTATGTAGTTTAATTTGGCATTTTTGTGGACTGTAGAAATGACCTTATTTATTCAAATCTGGCCAATTCTTATATGAGTTCTTGGATATGGAGGTAGGGATTTTCAAGCATAGCTGGAGCACTTCTCGAGAATAATAGCTTAAGGAACATACATCTCAAGTAAGTAAAATTGTCACATTGATGTCTCCTGTTAGTTTTGGATGTTTCCCAATTGCATCTTGAAAATGAAAAATGATGTAATTCAGTGTATATACAATTATCTTTTGTTGCATTATCCTTTTGTCTTGAGTTATTTCATTATCCTTTTGCCCTTCACATATTCTTTTCTCTTTTTCTGAATTCTTGTGCCATTCTTGTTGTTGTAGTGGGAATTATGGTGGTGCATTGGGGGCTAATGCTTTGGCTAAAGCGTTTGAGACCAACAAATCTCTGAGGGTAATTTCCTCATGTTTCCTTTTGGATGAAATATACAGTCTTATTCACTTTTTACCATGGCAAAGTGATGAGTGTGAAATTTGAAATAATCATATAGTCCACTATATCTTGTCATGTTTTTCATTTTCAAAATTCAAACAGTTAACATAACGTACCATCAAAATTCTTAATTTGTACACCATTTGCTCCTTAATATAAAATCCATTTGACATAGTTGGGGAGATTAAAGAAGAAAAATAAAGTATTTTCAAGTTTATATTTATCTTTTTTTCCAAATTAATTAATCTGATTTATAAATTGATATATAATGATTGACATGCAACACATTACATTTGGGTACTTAATTTAGCTTCTTCAATGTTCATAATCATGTCAACTTAATCTTATGTTAGAAACCAGGAGTACAAAGAAATATGTATTTTCATCTTCCTACATAGATATTCCTACATTCTTATCACTTATTATTGTGACATCTACTTATGGCATGTTTGCCATGTAGTTTTGTTTAAGATATGCTTGATTGACTTTGATGGTAATGTGGACAGGAGCTTCATTTGCATGGAAATTCTATTCTAGATGAAGGAGCCCGTGCCTTGATGTCAGGATTGTCTTCACATAAAGGTAGTTGTGTTGTACTAGCTACTGTTGTAGGGTGTGTATCCTTCATGCTTCAATGATTCCTCTTTATTATCTAGCAAACATTCTGAGAATGACATTTTTTCTCTAGGAAAACTTACGGCTCTAGACCTTGGCAACAACTCATTAAGTGCTAAAGGTGCGTTTCAAGTTGCTGAATATATTAGAAAAAGCAGGAGCCTTTTATGGTTGAATCTTTACATGAATGACATTGGTGATGAGGTATTGGCATCTCATTTTGTCATTTTTGTTTGATGAATTATTAATTTTAGAGTATATTGCAGTTGGCCTCCCCCTCTTTCTTACATTATTCATGGATGACTCCCTTTTATTTTCAAAACCTATGAGACCTCCCCTAGAGTCATAAGTTACAAAACTCGGACCTTCTAATTGTTTTTTTTTTTTTTGGAAATTGTTCTCTTTAAACATAGAAGTTTGAAAAGCATTTAGGTTACTTAAAAAAATAATTGTGTATCTTTTAATTCCTTCTAATCATATATTGAGTTTTTCTTAGTTATGTAAATTTATGAGTGATTTTTTTTGAAGTTTTAATACTTAAGTTTTCTAAAATAACGTATATACAAAAACTTGATGAGATTGAAATTTAATATGGTAATTGATAAACGAGGCAATAACTTAATATTATTTATGGTTATTTTTCTTTAAATTTTATTAATTTTTATACTATAATTTATCATATTATTTATTTAAACATTGCCTTATTTTGTTATTGAAATTATTTAAATTGAATAGATAATACAGAACCAGAAGGGAAAAATAATAACTTAAAGTTTTTAAAATTTTGATCTAAAAAAACGAGCAAACCCAGTTCTAGCCCACACTTGGTGAGGATGTTGGGGAACAGAATATATTAGGCAGTCTTACCCATGTAGACAAGCTTACCATTGATCATAATTATAAATAATGAATATTTTTGTTGAAAATTTAACAGAGTATTCTTAATAGTGTTAAAAAAGGGATAAAAGTGAATGTAGAATATGAGGGAGGTACAGATTTTAACAAATTGAAAGGGAAATCATTGTATATTGCATTTTTTTTAATAAAATAGTGTCAAATATAGTGGGGCCACGTCAGAAACAAGCTGCATTAAAATTCTTAGCAAATTGTATTGTGTAATATGAAATGTATATTCATTTTGACTAGAGATTGTAGTTTTTTTTTTTAAGCACGTGAGATAGTCGTTTTACCAATTTGTATTTGATTTGATAGTGTCATATTGTATAGTACTTAAACCAGTTTGTATGAATGAATTGATGTGCTGATGGATGGGTGACTGATGCACACAGACGCAATTCCTTCCTTTTTCTTCAAAAAATGTTGTTTGTCTTCTGCCAGTGACAATGATGTAAAACATGTAATGAATCTGCTAACTATAAATTCCTTTAAAATGAAAAATGGACACACACTAAACAGCAATTTTAGATTTGATAGTATATGTTTGAGTTTGAGTTACGTTCTCTGAACTTGAAATCAACTTGTGAAATATCTTACAGGGAGCTGAAAAAATAGCTGATGCTTTGAAGGAAAATCGGTCCATAATGACATTAGACTTGGTGAGAAAAGCTAGCTTGCGTGCATTAAAAATTGAGAAAACCACTTAATATGACTTTAGTCCTTCTATAATTCCAGGGAGGAAATAACATTCATGCTGCAGGAGTTAATGCCGTTGCTCAAGTGTTGAAAGACAATTCAGTTATTACCACTGTATGGCTGCAGTTTTCCTTTTCGGTCTTAGTAGCTTGTCTTCATTATTTTATTCCTAATGCAAAGTTCATTGCTTTTTCTCAGTTAGAGCTTAGCTATAACCCTATTGGTCCAGATGGAGCCAAGGCCTTGGCTGAAATTCTAAAATTTCATGGAAATGTAAACACCCTTAAGCTTGGTTGGTGCCAGGTAAGATATATAACTAGTAAATTATTTTATATTCATTGGTCTCGATTTTCCTTGTTTATGAAACTTTTCCACAGATAGGAGCAAAAGGGGCAGAGTTCGTTGCAGATGCATTGAAATATAATACTACAATATCAGTCCTGGACTTGCGGGCTAATGGACTGAGAGATGAGGTTTGTTTCAGTACCTTGATTGTTTTTTTAACTTCTTTTGGAATAAACAATTTTGTCTTTCAATCTTATGTGTTTTTGCCTTTTTGCATTGTGAACCAACTGTTGCAGGGTGCTGCCTGCTTGGCTCGCAGCTTGAAAGTGGTCAATGAAGCTTTGACCTCAATAGATTTAGGATTTAATGAGATAAGGGTATAACTGTCTACGTTTGCATTTTTCTTTAATTATTATTTCTTTTATTAGTTCGTAAGCCAAAGTTATATTCCATGACAAATTTATCTGATGCTACAGGATGATGGGGCTTTTGCAATTGCCCAGGCACTTAAAGCTAATGATGATATAGCCGTCACATCCTTAAATATATCAAGTAATTTCCTTACAAAATTTGGGCAGGTAATGAATCTTTGTTCCATTTATTTCTTTCCAGTTTATGCCTTCGCATTCGTTCAGTTTAAATGGATCTGAGTATACACTTTGCATAATGCAGAGTGCGCTATCTGATGCAAGAGACCATGTTTTTGAGATGACTGAAAAGGAAATCAACATTTTTCTATAGAATATATATCTTGTGTTTTCATTTAAGGTATTGTTCATATACATGAGCAATAAGTTTTGTTTTGTTTGTGGGGGGTTTTCTCAAGGCTCCCTTTCATCAATTTTGGAGTTTCTGATCACTGATTGGGGGGAAAATTATTTATTTTAGTAATTCAGACAGTTCTTTTTGAAGATTAGATTTGGAGTAGAATTAAAAGCTTGGAAGTTAGGTTGGAAAAAAAAGTGATGGAAGTTAGAACAAGATATAAGATTTGCATATGCTGTTTATTTCATTTAAGATGTATGTCCTTGGACCAAAAAAAAAATCATGCTATAAAGTGCTTATTTAGTTAATTTCTTCATGAATCTCCCCTTTTCAAAATAGTCTAACCTCTTCACCGTTATTTCACAAGTACATTGTCTAAAGAATCGGCATTGAATTGCTCTAGTGCTTCAATTAAATTAATGTTACTTAAAAAAGGTGCATGGAAAGTTTATTTATTCATATGCATGGCATACATCTGAAATGTGTCCTTAATTGAATATTACAATAATCTGATAAAAAACTATATTACAAAATAAGTATCAATTGTCCATTAAAAATGGCTGAAATTATAAAATTTACAAGATTAAACACTCACCGAAACATGCAAATAATATCACTTCTGGATGTTTAGTTTAAGAGCAAATGTGCAAAAATAACCATTGTAAATTTAAAAATGAACAACTATGACTTTGGTAAATTTAAGGGGGCAAACTGTACACTGTAAACCAAAATGGGTAAAAATAACCTCTCTGTTAACCAGAGTTAAACGTACGTTTTCAAGACGTAGCCCCTCAATTAGTAAATGACGTGTCATACATTTAAGGGTGCAATATGTTGATAGAGCTTTATTTTTCTAGATGATTACGAAGAAGTAAGGTGAGTTTTACATGATTTGGGGTTTATAGTTCGTTTCAAGTGATTTAGGGTTCAACTAGATGCATTTTAACTTTCATGGTGGATTTTGAAATTAACATGTCATTTACTGATGTGGAGCCCACGTCAGGAAAATGCCTGTTTAACTCGGCCTAACAGAGATGTTATTTTTGCACCATTTTTGGTTTATAATGTATGGTTTTGCCCCATTTTGGTTTACAGTGTACAGTTTTGCCCCCTTAAATTTACCAGAATTATAGTTGCTCATTTTTAAATTTACGGTGGTTATTTTTGCACCTTTGTTAGTTTAATTTCTTTCGTCTTTATTTGATTATGTACAAAAAAAACCAGCCAAAAGACAAATAAAAAAGCAATTATGTGCATTAATTTTTTTAGGGTTAAATTAACTTTTGGTCCCTAAACTTTCACTCTATTTTGCTTTTGGTCCTTAAACTTTCAGATGCATGGTATCGGTGCCTAAATTTTGCTCAGTTTAGAAGGATTAGTCCCTGAAACCTTAAATTCTATTAAATCCTCCTATATGGCAATGAATTTTTTAAATTAGATGACTTAACAGACTTGTTAGGATGTTGATTTAGCAAATATATTTTATAATATAAATTATTTTAAACGAGATATTAAATCTGATAACAATTGATGAAAGAATCAACATTCAACACAAACATAAAAATCAGAATTAAACAAAAACAGAATCTGAACGTTCACAAAGGCATCCAGCCAGCCGCATGCTTCAAAGTTTCCTTATACACTGACTCACAGATCCAGTCATATGGCTTCTTCTCTTTCACCCACACGCCTCCCTCCGCATTTCTCCATTATTCCCTCTCTATTTCCAAGTTTCATAGAATTAGAATTGTCATCCTCGCTTTTCAATACCTACTTGACTTGTCAACTGTAACACATAGAATTTTCTTAGCAAATAATAATGATTTAATCAATTTATAACCACGATTATATTATTGGAAACCCAAAAATATGAATAAATTAAAACTTTTTATTTTGAAAGATAAATAAATTTTCTCATTTAAAACTATTTTACATCTAGGGCAAAGGTGCAAAAATAGTCATCGTAAATTTAAAAATGTGCAACTATAACTCTAGTAAATTGAAGGGGGCAAAACTATACACTGTAAATAAAAAATGGGGCAAAAATTGGGCAAATGTGCAAAAATAGTCATCGTAAATTTAAACGTACGTTTTCCATGCGTGACCCCACCATCAGTAAATGATGTGTCATACATTTAAGGGTGCAATATGTTGATGAGACTTTAATTTTTTATTTTTTCAGATGATTACATAGAAGTAAGGTGAATTTCACATGATTTGGGGTTCTATTTGGTTTCTTATCGAAATGATTTGGGAGGTTTAGAGTTCGTTTTTAGTGATTTAGGTTCAACTGGATGCATTTTAGTTTTCACGTTAGATTTTGGAATTGACATGTCATTTACTGATGATGGAGCCCACGTCTGGAAAATGGCTGTTTTAACTCTGTCTAACAGAGAGGTTACTTTTGCCTCATTTTGGTTTACAATGTATGGTTTTGCCCCATTTTAGGTTACATTGTACAGTTTTGTCCCCTTCAATTTACCAGAGTTATAGTTGCCCATTTTAAAATTTACGGTGGCTATTTTTGCACCTTTACCCTTACATCTAATACCTAACTCTATTAGGTGATACTTATTTAGTCAATCTATCCAGGACCTTATTTGTATCATTTAAATAAATACATACCTATTATTTAATTAATACAAATTGACTATCTCAGGTGATAGCTTCCTACTTATGTATATCACAAGCTTTTCGCTTATTACATGATAATATAAAAAAATAAATCAATTTACAACAATCTAACTATTTCTAACATTCATAGGGCCTAGCAAGCTTTCCTTCTACACAACTTAACCTTCTCCCTGCATCTCTGAAAACATTTTGAAAAACGGGGTGAGATTCAACGAATCACAATAACAATTTATTTCATTCATATATCTTTTAAAACTGCTCAAATAATGATAGTGCGCTCTTGTTGGTGTTATACTACCTTTAGTAAAACACTCATACAGGGCCTACCTTAACAATATGTTTGTTACAGGCAGAATACATAATACATGTGCCTATCACACCACCTACTACTTATAGCAATAATTTCGCCTTTCGTAGTAGGCACACCTGACAGAATTTTCTAATAAAAATAAATTAACAATATGGCATGGGGAGCGACCCTCCTCATACCTGGAGTACTCCACATAAATATAAATGCAGACATAAATAAACCCTATCAAAATCTGAGACGGTAATTTTAAAATTCATTTATAGCATGCTCTTTGTATGACTGAAATAACCCGCTACCTGGGCTCTAGCCAATACTCTTTCAATATTGCAATTGAACTTATTCCTTCCTTTCATGATCCCTCCGTGCACCGGCACCACTATATCAGAAAATCCAAGCTGAGGTTAAAGATGTTCGCCGCCGGAACTCACTATAGTCGCCGTCGGTTTAGCCAGGACGAAGAAAGTGGGGTAGAGATTAAAAAAACTAAAGAGAAAAAGAAAGAAGAATTTTGGCACATTTGGAAGGGAGAGTGAGAGAAAAGGGGTGACGGCTAAGGCCACAAAGGAAGGAAGGGAGGAGGCTATAGATATGCAAGGACTAACGAAAATTATGTTTCTTTCCCTCTACAATTTCTTCTATCAAATTAAATCCTTGTTTCTAAGTTTTTCATATTTTAGTTTAGTCCCTAATTAAAATACTAAGTTTCAAAATTTGAATATCATGGTAAGTATTTTCTTTATCCTTAATTTTGCTTGGACCTCAATATTATTATTATTATTATATTTTTTGTATTTCTACTCCAAACTAAACCCTTAATTAATTTTCTTTGATTTCAAAGGAAGACATACATTAGATTTCTTAATAAAAATGGATTTACTTTCAAAATTTATTTATAATTATTTTAGATTATTATTGACACTCCCCGAAATCCGAACTAACTTATTTATTATCTCTAATCAAATTTTTGGGGTGTTATATTTCTCTCCCCCAAAGATAAATTTCGTCCTCGTAATTTGAAGAGAATTTCTCAACTAGGTAAACAAAAAAGAATCAATTCCTATGACTTTCAATCATATTACAAGGGTGAGAAATTTGGACATGGAGTTTTGTCCACAAATATAACTTTTGTAGTATACAATGCTTTTGTCATGATGATAATTACCACGCAAGGAAACAAGAATGTATATGATACTTCAAATCTATTATAGAACTAGCAAATGACCCCATGCATCGTGGGACATTCAACTTAATATTGTGGAGATTCTCTACCGGTAAAAATATTAAAAGAATTTGTTTTCAACCAAAATTATTAACATATTTATTGTCCATGAAAGATTATTGAAAGGGAATATGTAGAAAGTTGTAAAATATTTGTAAATTATTTGAGAATATGTAAAAAAGCATTAATTTATATCAGACATATATAATATTTAACATGGTCGAGAATTGAACTCCCTGACCCTCCCTTCTAGTGCAACCCCCTTCCCCCGCAATAAAAAAGAACCAAATTCCCCCCGAGCATCCCTGATTAAATATTATTGTTGAAACCCTTATTAGTAATGGATATTAATGCATTAGTAGTTGATATGCTTAGATTGAGAATATATATGTGGGGATATTTTATCACCATAAAAAGCTATCATTGACAATGATAATGATAATTTTAACTGAAACAATAAAAATAGTAATATTCAAATTTTAAATCTCATATCTCATGATTTATGCGCCGTCTCACTTTAGCAATGACGATAACTGGTAATGCTACTATTGAATATAAAAAACATGATATAAAAAAATTATCAATCCCTATTAACAATCACTTCTACCCCCCCCCCCCCAACATATCTACAAATAGTTATAAGAAATTCATAAACATAACCACCCATCATCCCATACTTTTAAAAAAAAGTGGGTGAATCTTCATGTAAAAAAATTCATGTAAAAAAATTTTTGTGTGTGTGTCACTCATCATTTTGTTTAAGGCAACAAATATCCCTCAAGAGGAAATAGTGGAAACAGTATTTAAATAGGCATGGAAAATACTGGATATAGTGATTTTTTTATCATAATGGATATAGTGATTAGACAGAAAGAAAGAATGTCATTTTGAAATATGTAGCAGCACAGAAATTTAACACATGTTGAATAGCTATGTTACAATTACATGGGGGTCAGTGATGGTTAGAATAGTTGTGTCACAATTACAAAGTATATTTTTTTTACCATAACTGTATAGTAATATTATGATCTATTAAAAGTCACTTTTTTGTTCTTAGTGATTTTTTTTATCATAATGGATATAGTAACAGGGAAACATGTCTTTTTAGCATGTACAAAAGATAATCACATATATTCTTTTAACAATGCATTGAAAATCCATCATCACAGCAGTAGCAGTGTTGACATGCAGGAAAAATCCAGTTAGATAAGCACAAATATTCATTAGACAGGCATCAAAAACCCATTCGCACAGCAACAGTACTTGTTGCATGAATTGAAAATCCAGAGATGGTAGAAGTAATCATAATACGCTTAGGATGCACAAACAGATCTTCCATATGCTTTTAAAGTTCCAAATTAAAAAACACCACGACAACATAGTAATATCAAGATTAGTGAAAACTTGTTACATGAACTAAAAAGGCACTGAGATGGTAACAGTGTTCGTAAAACGCTTAGGATGCACAAATAGACCTGCCATATGCATTTTAAAGTCCCAAATTAAAACCCACTACTAAAGCATTGTAATATTAAGATTTATGAACACAACATTTTTTAGTAACTGAAACAGCCTGGTTTGTTAGGGCAGACAAAAGATAAGCACAAACATTCATTGAACATGCATTGAAATTCTATTGCTACAACAATAATAATGCTGCCATGAAAGGAAAGTCCACGTAGATAAGCATAAACATTCATTAAATAGACATTGAAAATGCATTTCAACAATATTGTAATAACAATGCTTGTTACATGAATGACAAACCAAAGAGATGGCAGCGGCAACTGTAAGATGCTTGGTATGCACAAAAAAATTGTCACAAATATTGATCAATTAGAAGGGAAGAGAACTGAATCATTAAATCAGCTTAATAGAGTGTAGAAATCGAAAATTATAATAAAAATAGCACTTGAGTGTTAACTAATATACTCTTTTGTAGTGAAAAGAACATTTTTATTAAAGACCACTTTGCTATTAGTTAAGAGACTCCAGTCAATTTTTTTGTGTTAGATCAAATTGATATTTTCTTATTCTGCAAAAAGCTAATTGAAGAATGCACATATGGGCGCTTCATTGCTTTAATGCACGCATTTCTCTATCTGCATTAGCCAATTTCTAACTTGAATGCTGTAATATTTTCCACAAAGATATATAATACACGTGTTTGTTCTAATTTCTGACTTGATATATATACAGTTTTGTTGATGGGGACTAACCATTAGTTGATTTTAAAATGACCCTTTCAAATTGTCCCTCACAATTGGCATATATTTTTCTAATTGACCTTGCCATATTCTATTATCTATATAAACATGCATGAGAGCAGAAATCTGCAGTTCAATTGTAGCTACATTTGTCTAAGATTCAAGAAAAGTCACTTTCTTACTAACACAAAAGCTTTTCTTCAGCATGCATAGATGAAAAAAAAAGCATGCATAGGTGGATGAGAAATCCACCTGGAACCTTCATTATGTGTTTATCCACCTGGATAAACACAACAGCAGGGGTTGGCAGTTAAATTTTAGCCCATATAATATAATTCACTGTGCAAATCTAGTCAGGGACTAATTAGTCTTAGCCAATCCTGCTAATATTTTATTCAGTGTGCAAATTCAGTGTGCAAATTCAGTCATGGATTTTTATGAAATGTGAACTTAAGAATGCTGCAGAATGATAATCTTAGTTGCCTGTGTCAGGTCACTAAATAAAAGGCAGAAAACCTGCGGAAGAAACATGACAACGGCCAATTATGCAAGATCAATAGCACAAATCAAAACACAATCTTTCAATTGAATGCTTCCATTTTAATTGCATTGGAAAAATAAAGTCAATGTACTTTTGTCTCTTAAAAAAGAGTTTCGACAATTAAGTTTAAACTTATGACAAAGCAATAATTCACACTTAAGATTTGTACTCTGTCAAAGTTAATATGGTGAATTAATAAGGAAAATGATATAAACAACTAACTTTTTGAAGTTAACATACTGAATTAACAATGCTGAAGAGGGTAAACAATAAGAAGAGCCATCTTTTTTTGAAAGGAGCATCACTAAACAACGCTGGGAAAGATTACATGAGAGAAGGGAAACCATAAACAATGTAAAATAAGATGAACAAACAGATCAACAAACTCTTCCAAAATAACATGCTCAAAAAACAGGAAACAGTGCATGAAAAGGGAAAAAAGCGAAACACCCTCCCCACCATCAAGCTGAGAAACTCTCCCCACCATCACGTACACGTTGCTTTTTGTGTTGGCGAAACTGAAATACGAATCTTTTGCCAACCTTCTTCATTATCTCCAAAATCATTTGGCTAGAAAGGTCAGAAAGTAAAACAGCCGAAGGAACATCCGAGATGCTCAAAACTTTTGTCACTCTCTGGCGTTAATTCCTGCGATGAATAACCGGCTGGTACATGATAAGAAAGACTGAAAAGAAATGGGATCAAACATGGTTAATAGTAGGAAACCTGAAGTTGGAGGTGGAGGTGTGGCCAAAAAACTTTGTTAACTTTACTACCGTAATTAGCAAAACAAAAGTAGAAAACAGAACCAACTAAAATTGAATACAATATACAAATTTTATTACAGAAATTTTTTAAACAAAATTGAAACATACAATCCCAATACTATCTGTACCTCTCTATTCACTTGTGTCATCAACTCTTGCACAAAGTCATTTTTTTCCGCCGAAATACTGAAGAAGTGGAGAAGAGAAAATACAAAAACTAAAAAATAAATGGGGGAAGAGAAGATAGACGAAGAGGAACCTCAAAAGATGGTGAAGAGCTTGAAGGCAACTGAGGTGAGAGGGAATAGCAGAGTCCTGGATTTTGATGGGTTATCAAAAGTTGAAAGAACCGAAGAGATATTCGATTTAATGCAGGAATTAATTGGAATTCAAGGGTGACACGTCAGTTGAAATATTCAAGGTGTCAATCGCTCAGGTGTGAACACGTGGGAGGTTGAGTACGGGCTATTATAAGTTATATTTGATATTTGTGTTACAAGAGAATATGAGTAAGAAAGAAATATAGATTATAACACTCAATATACAATGGACTTGAGAAAAAGGCACTAAGTCTAATAAAAAAAAGAAGAGAAAAATGCACTAAGAAAGAGTGATATAAGAGGCAAGATAGAGAGAAAGACAGTAGATTAGCATATTCACCCTTTTGATTAAGAATTAGTCTGAACTCCATAAATCACAATTTTTTTTCAGTTTTCTAAAGATTGCTTCTTCTTTCTTCTTTAATTTCTTTTTTGTTTTTGAAAATAATATTTTAACTAGTTTTCTACTTGTTATGTTTACCGAATCCAATTTACACAATTAGGAAACAAAATTATGATAAAGATTCTAAATCAAACGGAAGTTAACTACCAATCCAAGAGCAAAGCATAATTCTCAAATTCGGCAATATACAACTTGATATAGGACAAGAGATTTCTTCCATGAATATAAAATTGATAAAGTGAGTTGCAAGTTATTCAATTAAAACAAACCATCTAACTACAAGAATAAATCCTATCATAATCAAAGGAATCAAAATAAAACTAATTTTAGTAGCAACTTAGATGCACACTAACATTCATGAACAGGCAAGAATCACCTTCAATAAATATCTTAGACTTGTTCCTTAGTATTTATTGCCTATTTTATTAAACTCTAAATTAAAGTCCAAATCGTGATTCC
The DNA here is from genome assembly GCA_029929735.1 of Mimosa pudica. Lineage (NCBI taxonomy): Eukaryota > Viridiplantae > Streptophyta > Magnoliopsida > Fabales > Fabaceae > Mimosa > Mimosa pudica. Next base: position 3,497,258 of record JAKELP010000017.1, on the reverse strand, counting down.
TACAAACATATTAATCATACACATTCTCACATGTAAACCATAAATTATTGAGCTTTCGTTAGGTATACGATATAAACATTAGAACTATGTCACAAAATTACTCCAATCAAAGCAACAATAACACACCACTTCACAATCAACCGAATCAATCTCGACAAAAAAAAATCAACCAAATCAAAACAACAATTAACAACCGTAGTGTATCATTCACCTAGAGTCAACACATCATAAAGCAATATATCAATCTCAAGGTAACCCATGTAACCAAAGCATTAACTTATACTCGAAGCAATAGCTTCTAATACCAATCATAAACACTTCAAATATATTTTTAGAATGTTTTTTTTGTAATAAATTCAATAAGTACGTTAAATACTCAAGACTCCTCATTTCACCACTAAATACACTAACCCATGTGTAACATCATGTTTAATCATCATTTAAATTCAATTCATTTCACATTCCAACTTCAAACAGTACATGAATTCAAGAAAAAAAATCTTCAAGCACTTTAAAGGAGCATACTGGACTTCCACAAAGACCATCATTTTTGCATAATAAACAAGGAAATTATTCCAAATCCAACACACACTTTTACTTTATTTACACTTAGCAACCACAATATTTGCAATTTTTTTGGAAGACTTCAAACACTATACCTTTTGTTAGAATCTTAAGTTTTGATGAAGACTAAAATATGAAAGAACAAGCCAAACACTTAGAGAATATTAAGTTAATATAGAACCCCAAGCTAGAGTGCTTCCGGATGTGGATTTACTTCCGGATGGACTAAGACTAGCGCTCGCGGATGAACGTCTCATCCCCCAGCGACAACAAGTATATCACCAAGTCATAACTCAGTCTAAGAGCATTAGTGTATAAAATCCTTGAGACTAAGTTAGGAAGCTTCCGGATGTAGATTTGCTTCCGATTGTATTAAGACTAGCGCTGGCTGTGGGTATGGATAACACTGAGCGCCAGTGACCATAACCCAACGTCCAGTGGATTTACTTCCGAATGCCTAGTGACTAGCGCTGGCTGTTGGTATAGATAACACTGAGCGTCAGTGAGTAAAATGTGAACATAAACCAACGTCCAGTGAAAGTGCTTCCGGATGTGGAATTGCTTCCGGATGGAAAAGAACTCCCTTAGACTAAGTGAACTCCCACTGCATGTGAGTATGTGCTATTATTGTTAAGACTAACGTTCAAAATGCAGTACACTGAGTAAAGTTGCTTCCGGATGTGGACTTGCTTCCGCAAGCAATCAGAATGTCAGAACGTTCAGAGCAATGCAGTGTCAGAATGCTTTTGACAGAGCAGAGGTGTCAGAACTACTTTTCAGAGATAAAGCAAAGTCAACCCTGCTAAGCATTAATGGAGCATTAATTGGGCAAACGGTAACTTGGGATAAACGGCCATATTCAAACGGCTAACCCACCTACCAAGAGTGAGAATACTTGAAGACTATATAAACAAGCTCACCTTTATTTATGAAGACAACTAATATCTTTGACATCTTGAAGAAAGCTAGAGAGAGAAACTAAAGAAATCCTTCAAGCATTCAAAGCTACCCAGAAAAGAGAAAGAGCATTTAACGCATTGAGAGTTCTTTTCATCTACTAATTTTGTACTCTTTGTTGTTAAGTCTCTTCTTGTATTAAGAGCATTGATTGTACTTAAGTGTGTAACATTATCCGTTCTTCAAGAGAACTAAGTTTAGAAAATCCTTTAGTTGTAAAGGTTGAATCCTTGCTGGTAGTAAGGGGGAGTTAGTTAGCAAGGTTGCAAGTGAGCCTTGAGTAAAACTTGTGGTTGTAAGGTTGCAATTGATCCCGTTCAAAATTTGCGGTTGTAAAGGTTCCAGGTGAACCCGTTGTAAAACCTGGGGATAGTGGAACTCAACCTGGGTGGTTGAGAACTGGACGTAGGTCAGGAAGACCGAACCAGTATAAACTCTTGTGTTGTTATTGTTCGATTTTTTATTTGGTAGCACAATTCACCCCCCTCTTGTGCATCCATTACTTTCATTTGATATCAGAGGGGGTCTTTCTGACTTGATTCCCACGAATCTAGAAAGAAAAGATCCAGTAATGGATACAGACTATTCCTTGCCAGATGTCTCTATTCAACCCAACAAGCCTCCAGACTTTGATGGGTATAACTATCCATTCTGGAAATTCCGAATGGAGACCTACATACAGTTTAGCGACATCCGACTCTGGGATGTGATTGAACATGGGAATCACACCCCTCTTGATGATGATGGCTTTGCAAAGCAGCGATCCAGATACACCAACGAGGACTATGCTCTAGTCCAGCTAAACTTCAAGGTCATGCACTACATCCAATGCGCCCTTAGTCCTAAGGAGTTTCATAGGATCAGCCACCACAAAACTGCTAAGGATATGTGGGAGGCTCTTGAGGCTGCTCACTCTGGAACCAAGGAAGTGAAGGCAAGACGAGTCGAGATGTTGGTAGAAGAGTTTCACAAATTTGCCATGACTAGTCCAACTGAGCCCATCAGAGAGCTGGAGCTCAGGTTCACTCATCTTATCAATAACCTGGCCTTCCTGGGCAAAGATATTCCTGAAAGAGAACAAGTCAGCAAGATCTTAAAAGTCTTGAAAGGTGATTGGATCACTAAAGTTACAATCTTGCAGGAAGTCCAAGGAGAGTCAACCAGCTCCATCACTGCACTGTTTGGTTCTCTGGCTGAGTATGAACCAACCCTGCTGGCTCAGAGAGCTCCTCAAGCCTCATCCAAAACCAAAAATATTGCCCTTGTTGCTCCCAGCAAGGAGAAGAATGATGATAATGATGAGGATGAGGATGATGAGGAGGAATAGGATGATGAGGAGATGGCTATGATGGTGAGAAAATTCAGAAAGTTCTTCAAGAAGAAAGGAGGCTTTCAGAAAGGTGATTCCAGCCAGAGGAAGGGATCTAAGAAGGAAAGGGCACCAGTGTGCTTTGAATGTAAAAAGCCTGGCCAATTCAAGGCTGAGTGTCCTAGCTTGCAGAAATCGAAAGGGAAGGACAAAAGAAAAGCCTTTGTGTCCTCCATCTGGGTAAATAGCTCAGATGAGGAAGCAAGTGATGACGAAGAGGTTGCCAACCTCTGCCTGGTGGCCAGAGAAGATGATGAGGAAGCGTCTTCAGATCTTGATCTCATCCAGGAGGATAGTGAGGTAACCTTTTCTGAACTTCAAGAGGCATATAATGAGGTTCGTGAAGAATTCTCCCGTTTATGTAAAGCATATAAGGTGTTGAAAGTTAAAAAGGAATCACTCGAGTCCAAGGTAGACTCACTGAGTGAAGAGCTAGCAGTAGCCAGAAAGCTTCCGGTAGCGGATGGCAAGGGTTCTCCCTAAGCAGAACCCAATGCCTCAACACTTGAGAGCTGCCCTAGTTGCAGCAAAATCTCAGCTGAAAAAGATAAACTGCAAAATGCCCTGCAAAAGTTCACAAATGGATCTGAGATGCTAAATATCATTTTAATGAATCAAAGGGCATATAGAGATAAGACTGGCTTAGGATACAAACCTAGAGGGAAAAAGTGGGTGGAACCAAAAGTGAAGCCCTACTTAAAATTCTTTCATAAAGCCACTAATCACAGCTCTACACCTTTTAGCTTCTGTAACTATTGTAACAGGAAGGGACACTCCACGTCCACCTGTAATGCTAAGAAGCATGGAGCAAACATTTCCTATAAATGGGTCCCAAAAGGAACCAAGGCTACAAAGGATCCTCCCCCAAGAAAAGAAACTAAGGGAGGACAGGGATCCAGAGCCTGGAAACAATCCATAGGGAAAGCCCAAGAGCCTAGAGTCAACACTAGGCCAGAGGCACAGATTAATAGTAAGCCCAAGGTCAAAACTAACACTGGACCAAGGGCTCTGGGAACTAATGACAGAGGACCCAAGAAAGGTTGGGTACCTAAGTTTGTTTGATTCTTTCAGGTGTGTCTCAAGGCATCTAAGAATAGGAAATGGTATATTGACAGCGGATGCTCGAGACATATGACTGGAGACAGAGACAAATTCAAATCCTTGGTGATCAAAGACAGAGCCACAGTTACCTCTGGTGGATGGTCTCTGTCACAACCTGCTGAGTGTGAGCCAGAGCACTGACAAAGGAAATTGGAATGAGAGAGACCTCAAAATCACAGCCATAAGGACAGACCATGGAGGAGAATTTGAGAACCATAGCTTCTCAGAGCTGTGTGAGCAAAATGGTATTGATCATAACTTCTCAGCTCCTAGAACTCCTCAGCAAAATGGAGTAGTCGAGAGGAAGAACAGGGTTCTGACTGAGATGGCCAGGAGCATGCTCAATGAGAAAGAGGTTTCTCAAGTGTTCTGGGCGGACGCTATGAACATTGCTTGCTACATCTCTAACAGAGCCTATGTTCGCAAGGGCTTGGACAAGACCCCCTATGAGCTGTACAAAGGCAGGAAGCCCAACATCAGCCACCTCAGAATCTTTGGATCAAAATGCTATGTGCATAACAATGGAAAGGTAAATCTAGGTAAGTTTGATCCAAAAGCTGATATAGGTGTATTCATAGGGTATTCCCTTAGGAGTAAGGCATACAGAGTATACAACATGAGGACTAGAATTGTAGAAGAATCTATGCATGTTGTATTTGATGAAACTCCTACATGGGAACAATCCACAGAAGATGATGGGATAATAAACCTTCCAAAACCATCATCATCTTCACCACCAAAAGAAACACCAGCAAGCAATCTCAAAGAAGAAGATGAACCCAGTGATGAGCCTATAGTGCAGACAGTGCCTGATGAGGCACAGTTGCCAACGGCTAGGAGACATCACAGGGATCATCCTCTTGATTAAGTGCTTGGTGATGCTTCTTCTGGTGTCAGAACCAGAAGGCAGGTTCAAAATGAAGTTGAGTTTGGAGCCTTCTTATCTCAGATCGAACCAACTTCAGTTGAACAAGCTCGAGGACTGCGACTGGATTATTGCCATGCAGGAAGAGCTAAACCAGTTCGAAAGGAGCCAAGTTTGGGAACTAGTCCCAAGGCCGTCTCATCAATCCATAGTTGGGACCAAGTGGGTCTTCAAAAACAAACTGGATAAGACAGGTCAAATAACAAGAAACAAAGCCAGATTGGTAGCCAAAGGGTAAAACCAAGAAGAAGGCATAGACTATGAAGAAACCTTTGCTCCAGTTGCTAGACTCGAAGCAATAAGGATTCTTCTAGCCTTTGCATCAATGAAAGGCTTTAGATTATATCAAATGGATGTAAAGAGTGCATTTCTTAATGGTTACATCAAAGAAAAGGTTTATGTAGAACAACCTTCTGGCTTTGAGGATCACAAGCATCCTAAACATGTGTATAGGCTAAAGAAAGCTTTGTATGGCCTGAAACAAGCTCCTCGAGCTTGGTATGAGAGACTCAGCAGCTTCTTGCTGGGAAAGGGTTTCTCAAGAGGCAAACTAGATAATACACTGTTTATTCTTCACAAAGATAGAAACATGCTAATTGTCCAAATTTATGTTGACGATATTATTTTTGGGGCAACTAACGAAAAACTTTGTGAAGAATTTTCTAAGACTATGCAGGGTGAGTTTGAAATGTCAATGATGGGAGAACTAACGTTCTTCCTAGGCCTGCAAATTAAACAAAAGAAGAATGACATCTTCATCTCCCAAACTAAGTTCTGCAGAGAGCTACTCAAGAAGTTTGGGATGGATGAGTGCAAGGAGTATGACACTCCCATGAGTACCACTGCCGCACTCGATGCTGACGCAAAGGGTAAATCTGTCAGCCTGCCCATGTACAGGGGAATGATAGGTTCCCTGCTATACCTAACGGCAAGCAGGCCTGACATCCAATTTAGTGTAGGCATGTGTGCTAGGTTTCAAGCCAACCCCAAGGAGTCACATCTAACATGTGTTAAACGTATTCTAAGATACCTTGAGGGAACACAAGAGCTTGGTCTTTGGTATCCCAGAGGTAACCAAGAGTTCTTGTGGGCTTACTCTGACTCTGACCATGCAGGTTATAAAACTGATAGAAAGAGCATCAGTGGTCAATGCGCCTTCCTTGGTGGTTGTCTAGTCTCTTGGGCTAGCAAGAAGCAAACCTGCGTGTCCTTATCATCCACAGAGGCAGAATACATTGCTGCCGCAAGCTGTTGTGCCCAAGTGCTGTGGCTGAAGAACCAACTAAGAGATCTTGGCTTGGAGTTCCCTGAGGCTCCCATCCTATGTGACAACACAAGTACCATAAGCCTCGCCAAGAATCCGGTTCAGCACACAAGGACAAAGCACATTGATGTCAGACATTACTTCATCAGAGATCATGTTCAAAAGAAGGATGTCAAAGTGCAATTTGTCCCCACTCAGCATCAACTTGCTGATATTTTCACCAAGCCTCTCGGGGTTGGTCAATTTACATTCATAAGAGGTGATTTGAGAATGGTAAACCCAAATGAAGTTTAACTCTTCAAAATAAACTTGTGCTTAATTGATTAAAACCTGCAACTATACTAACTTAGGCATCGGAGTGCCAATCTTTAGTTTTGCAGGTCCCCCACAATGTTAAATCTTAAGTGAGTCCAACCGGAAGCAAAACCACTTTCGGATATTTTTTGCTGGCGCTGGATGACAACTCAATGTGACCTGGAGCGCCACTCCAACCGGAAGCAAAAACCACTTCCGGATGCTCTTCTCCTGGCGCTGAGTGTTGAACTAAAATGAGCGAGAGCGCCAGTACCTGAACAAAGGGACACGTCACTTCAGAAAACGTTTCATCTTCTCACACCAAAGGTTATATCTCTTCTGACACTGCACAGAGCCACGTGTCACAAAGGTGCGACGTTTCAATTTGAATGTTTACGTTTTCCCATAAACCAGCGCATGCTTTTATGAAGAGTCATTATGAGCATTGTACCCGCTGTAACATTGCCTATAAATAGGTGGCCATTTTTCACTTTCACTTTTTACTTACACAAATTTCTTACCCCCAATCTCTCTGCATACATTCATACATTCTTCATCCTGTTCATCATCTTCTTCATCTCTTTCTTCGCATTTCATCTCATACAAACATTTCACTCACACAAAAATGGCCGGATCACATGAGACAAACCCCAACACTGAGATAACCACTTCCAAGAAATCCAAATCGAGTTCTGGGCAGCATAAACGTTCTGAGAAATCTGGGCAACCCCAAGAACAGCATGAACACTCTGGGGAATTTGGGCAACAACGAAGAAGGTTGCAGAAGAAGGGCAAGAAAAGGGTTCAATTTAACGAAGAGCCCTCTTCCAAGAGACAAAGAGTAGAGGAGTATGACGATCCTCGTGTTTATAGAGATGAGCCTTTGGAGGCTGTCTCCTCCAAATTCGAAACCATCAAACCCTACTTCAACACCGGGATGTATTTAGATCTGAGCAAGATAGACGAACTAAGGTTTCCCCACTTGAGGCCATATCTGGAAAAATACATGCCCTGACTGGGGATCAACCAGGAGTACAATATCAATGTTCTGCGGGTGTTCTGCGAGTCTCTCACTGGCAAGGTCAAGCATAAGAAGGTGGATGGGAAGGAACAGATTCGGAGAGTCACCTTCACTGCCACAGTAAGGGGGAGAACCTTCAGGTTCACTTGGAGAGACATCAACGATCTTATGGGGATCACTGAGGAAGGAATGAATGAGTGGCTATACCCTGAGTCACTCAAACTCAGCAAGGAGGAACTGGAGAAGGTTTATGACACCCAAGGGAAGAAGGTGTCCGGGATGTCAGACTCCAACAGGCTCCTATACTACGTCTACTCCCGCATGATGACACACAAAGGGGGGAACTTCAACGAGTTCACTCTCCTGGACAACCCCTGGTTCCCAAGACTCCTCTCCCAGCAGCCTATCAACCCAGGGCAGTTGATCAGCCTTGAATTACACAGATGGATGGTCAACAATAAGGCTGGAAGTATCCCCTGCCCCACTATCATCACCTTCCTCCTTGAGAAGAACTTGATCAAGGCTACATCTACTGAGGAAGAAGAAAATGTTAAGTGCCTACCAGTGAGTGCAATTAACATCAGCAAGATGAAGATCAAGTACCTCAAGAAGGCCAAGGCCACTCGCTCAAGCTCTCAGGCAGGCAGTGCCTCTCACACCTCTGTCCCCTCTGTATCAGGTGCAGGGGATCAAGAGGTAGACTCTCATCCTAGCCCAAGCAGAGCACCAAGGTTATCTGTTGCACAAAGGACGATGATGGCAGAGTTGCGAGAAGAACTAATTCAAAGGCTACCTGAGACCTTTTTGGCCCCTCTCCGAGCTGAATATGATGAAGTTCTTCAACAGCAAGGACAGAGGATCCAGGGGATCGAGGATCGCCTGGGAAGGGTCGAGGCTAAGCTAGACCTCATCATCAATCATTTCCACATCCCTCAACCACAAGGTAACCTACCTCCACCTCCTCCTCCACAAAATGACCAACCACCACCTCCTCCTCCTAACCAACCTCCTCCTCCTCCACCTAATCAACCTTTACTTCCACCACCTCCTCCTCCCAACACTCAACAGCCACAGCAACCTACCCCTCAGAACGACCAACAACCCCACACATCACCCAGCACCAACCAACAACATCAACCATCCCCGCAAGGCTCCCTTCAAAACTCACCCCAACACTCCCCTCGCCAATCACCCCTTAACCCCAATAACTCCCCATCCCCACAAAATTCCCCAAACCCTTCACCACCCCCAAGCCCCACAGAACCCACCAATCCTCCTTCAAACACCCAACCCACCATCGCCCAGATTCTAGAATTTACCTCTCCTGATCACCCCCTTCACACCTACTACCTCAAAGACCAACCCCCCATTCCGTGGAAAGATCGCCAATCCCTCGCCTACTCAGCTACCCACCCTTTTGATGGCCTTTTCACCCACCCTGACTTCTTCGAAAGAAACCAAATTCTCTTCCCAAACCCCCCTGATTCACCAGAACACACCTCACCCGAATCCTCCTCTTCACCAACTCCATCTTCCATGGCCCTCGCCCTCCTTGATGATGACAAAAGGGGGAGAGATGCTGCTATCACCCTCCGCCACTCCATGGAAGCAAGGGATGTCCTCAGTCAACCATCCCTCGGGCTCGATGAAGACATCACTGCCGCTCTTCGCCGAGCCATGGATTTTCAACGAATAAGTGGTGCTGAGAATCTAATCAAAGGGGAAGCAGTGAGATTCATGCAACAACAGCGCCTGGATGAGCAAAGATCTAAGTGGGCTATGGTGCTGTTCAACCAATTTAATGAGCCCTCCTCTTCTGTGCCTGAGTCTGAACCAGAGCAGCCTGAACTAGTGCCAGAAGCCTCTTCTGCTGAGCCTCCACCCTCTGTGCCTACCCGGACTATTGTTGAGGAAATCATGATGAAGTATGGCCTGAAGAAGACTAACCATCCTCCGATAGTAATTGCTAAACCAATTCCCTCTTCTTCTGGGCCAACATCTGCTACTCCTCCATTTGAGCCAATCTCTGCTCCTTCTACTTCAGCAGTTAAGTATAGTGAATCAAGAAAGAAGGTAGTTGCTAGAAGGCGTGTCAACAAGAGTACTACCTCTACTGAGACTGCTGAGAGTGAGCAAGAGATACCATCAGTCCAAGCTGAGATCATACCTGAGACTCAACCATCTTCTCAAGAGGTGCCTGTCATCCCAATTCTGAAGGAAGTCAAGCTGGAAATTGAAGACATGACTCCTGAAGAGTTTGAGAGGTATGGATACACGGATAAGATCTCCTTTGGACAGATGGCTTGCCTGGATGCTGAGAGAGCAAGAGCCAAACCTACTCAACCAAAAGGCAAGGGCAAAGGCAAGGGTAAAGGGAAAAGGAAAGCCCAGGAAGTTGAGGAGGACCCCAACTTCCCTGTATGGAATGTAAAGATCAGGGCTGTCCATTATCCAAATGGCGAGGTCACTCCCTTCTCAGATGCAACAGGGTTCCCTGGGTATGAGGAAGTTGAAAACATGAAGAGAGCTTTCGAGGAATCTGTTGAGTCTGAGAGACTCAGAAGGGATAGGGAAGAGGAAGAGCTTCAGAGAATTATTGCCCAGATCGACCAGAATGAGAAGGAAGAGCACTTAGCCCAGCTCCAAAAAGAAAATGAGGATAGGCAGAGAGAGAGGGAGAGGAAAAAGAGACATCACCTGTAGACCCCACTCTACCCCACACATTTTTACCTTAGAAATTTTTCTTTTCTCATACTTTTCATGCATAGTTCATTTTTGCAATATTCATTGATTACTTGTAAATTTTATCTGTATTGTCATTCTAACTTGTAATCTTTTGTTCATCAATGATAATTACCTTAGTTGTTTGTGCTTTATCTATTTATTACTTTCAACTCTTTCATATGAACTTAATTAGATACCTTAGTTTGTCATCATCAAAAAGGGGGAGAATGTTAGAATCTTAAGTTTTGATGAAGACTAAAATATGAAAGAACAAACCAAACACTTAGAGAATATTAGGTTAATATAGAACCCCAAGCTAGAGTGCTTCCGGATGTGGATTTACTTCCGGATGGACTAAGACTAGCGCTCGCGGATGAACGTCTCATCCCCCAGCAACAGCAAGTATATCTTCAAGTCATAACTCAGTCTAAGAGCATTAGTGTATAAAATCCTTGAGACTAAGTTAGGAAGCTTCCGGATGTAGATTTGCTTCCGATTGTATTGAGACTAGCGCTGGCTGTGGGTATGGATAACACTGAGCGCCAGTGACCATAACCCAACGTCCAGTGGATTTACTTCCGAATGCCTAGTGACTAGCACTGGCTGTTGGTATAGATAACACTGAGCGTCAGTGAGTAAAATGTGAACATAAACCAACGTCCAGTGAAAGTGCTTCCGGATGTGGAATTGCTTCAGGATGGAAAAGAACTCCCTTAGACTAAGTGAACTCCCACTGCATGTGAGCATGTGCTATTATTGTTAAGACTAACGTTCAAAATGCAGTACACTGAGTAAAGTTGCTTCCGGATGTGGACTTGCTTCCGCAAGCAATCAGAATGTCAGAACGTTCAGAGTAATGCAGTGTCAGAATGCTTTTGACAGAGCAGAGGTGTCAGAACTACTTTTCAGAGATAAAGCAAAGTCAACCCTGCTAAGCATTAATGGAGCATTAATTGGGCAAATGGTAACTTGGGATAAACGGCCATATTCAAACGGCTAACCCACCTACCAAGAGTGAGAATACTTGAAGACTATATAAACAAGCTCACCTTCATTTATGAAGACAACTAATATCTTTGACATCTTGAAGAAAGCTAGAGAGAGAAACTACAGAAATCCTTCAAGCATTCAAAGCTACCCAGAAAAGAGAAAGAGCATTTAACGCATTGAGAGTTCTTTTCATCTACTAATTTTGTACTCTTTGTTGTTAAGTCTCTTCTTGTATTAAGAGCATTGATTGTACTTAAGTGTGTAACATTATCCGTTCTTCAAGAGAACTAAGTTTAGAAAATCCTTTAGTTGTAAAGGTTGAACCCTTGCTGGTAGTAAGGGGGAGTTAGTTAGCAAGGTTGCAAGTGAGCCTTGAGTAAAACTTGTGGTTGTAAGGTTGCAAGTGATCCCGTTCAAAATTTGCGGTTGTAAAGGTTCCAGGTGAACCCGTTGTAAAACCTGGGGATAGTGAACTCAACCTGGGTGGTTGAGAACTGGACGTAGGTCAGGAAGACCGAACCAGTATAAACTCTTGTGTTGTTATTGTTCGATTTTTTATTTGGTAGCACAATTCACCCCCTCTTGTGCATCCATTACTTTCACCTTTGTATATCAAACATCTCACTTATAATTTAGTGATATTTAAACTAACTAGATTATTTCTTTAAATTTGTTTTTAAGTCACTATCTCATCTCACTCTCATTATAACACAAGACAAGATCACAGGACATAATACTACATTTGTTTTTTTTTAAAAAAATATGTCATTCAGCTCACCAATTATAAAATTTCATAATTAGTCAACGCAATCAATGAACAATTAAGAAATCAAATTTACAATCATAAGGAACTCTAATTTACTTTTTCACAAATAGCTACTTCATCCATTGGAATTGCCACTCTTAACATCAATAAAATCACATTATATCTAGGATAATTTCTATATCCTAATCCAAGCAGATCAGCAATATTTAGAATAGCATCATCAAAAGAAATCAATCCAATTTTAATCACCCATAAAATAAGAATTTCATTCAATTAATCAACAATGTAATACATAACACAAAATGTTGGAATATATGTCAGTTGCTAAGTCCATATCTTTCTTATTACATGTATTTAATCTTGATTACCAAATATACATCATGTAATGATCAGACTAAGGTAAAATCTGAACTCATCATTAATAGAATTAAGGTTCCTTTATTTTAGGAGAATAATCAGGATGTGATTCTTATTATTCTAGGAAAAAATCAGAGATATGATTCTGATCTTAGAGATTAATCAGGGGTATGATTCTGATTATTATTATTAGAAGTATCTTCAAATTCCTCTATATATTGTAAGTATCTCTTCAAGGAAATAATAAGAAAGTCTTCTGAGAGAAAAAAAATATTTCACTAAATTTAGTAACAAAACAACATACCATTTACGAAATTCAATGAAATTATTATAGAAAATAATAATCAATGCGGATTTTAACCATCTCAATATTATACTTGTATATACTCTTATTAGTGTACCTCGGCCCAGTCCTTGAGCAATAACACATATTTAGACAAAACAAAGAACAATATAACCTAACTATAAAATAAATTTGAAAACAAAACCTTTAAACTTCCATACATTATATCAATACTCAATCAAGACTCTTACCCTTCCATTCATTATTTTAAAACCTCTTTATATTATATCTCGCATCTTGCCAAAAATCTAATTCATAGTCAATATATATAATTCTTTACTCATGCATTAAGGCTTCTTTAACATCTTGAGCAATTGTGGAATTATTAGGAAACTCAAAACAGTTGTTAAATTGAGGTTTATAGTTGTATAAGTTTAATATTCAACAATAATTATTGTCAACTTACCCCTATCAAAACCATTTATATATTAGTAACATACAATAGCTTGTAATAATAAGCAAATGTCTCTTTACAAATAGACAAAATATCATTCATTATCTTGTAATTAGAATCCAATAAGGATTAGAAAAAAAAATATTTCATAATTAATCATTTTAAAACAAGTGTTTATTCTTAACTCCAAATTCACCAAACCACTGACTTTTTATTAACTTGGAATTTGAATGTAGTGCTAATATATCAAATCATACTTTAAATGTATTAGAATGAATTCTAACATTTAAAACATATGGACCAACTACAACAAAGCTCTACCTAAATTTAATACTCTACCATTTGATATGTTGTTAAAGAAAACAAAAGCTTATTCCAATAATAACATCACCTATATTTGACTTAATTTGAGTGAGAAAGAAAGAAGTTTCCAGTATATAAAAAAGAATCATACCTATATATATTTAACATATTGCTATAACTTACGCAAGAACAAGACCATGAATAACATATATTGTTTGCTAACAACGTCTAATTTATTGATTAACTCCTTGATATAATTATTATTCAATCATACTCAAAATCTCTTTTTAATTCCTATAAATTTGACCCAACAGAACACTAAGCGAATCAAGAAAGAAAAACATAATCTAATAATGACATTAGAGAACCTATACCTGCATTCATAATCCACAACACAAAAAAACTAAAAAAAACAACAATAGAACAAACGATAATGATAACAATAAAAAAAATGGACAGATATAAATAACAACAACAAAGATAAGGAGGAAAAAAGTAAATAAAATCTAATAGAATCAATTTATGTAGTGGAGTGATTGACGCTCAAGATCCGGTAAACAAAAAAAATGGTTTGCTAGAAAAATAAGGAAAGCTTAAAATTTAAACTAGAACAATTTTTTTTGGAGCAAATATTACAACTACAAATAAAAAATATAAAATATATAAATAAGTATTATTAAATTGGATAAATATCAGAACATAAAATTTTTTTAAGCGAGTGTTATATATATAAAAAATCAATTGTTATATATATATATATAATATAAAAAAAGAAAAAAAAAGAAGTAGTAAAACAATGCGTGCTTAAATATGCAAAACAAAAAAAATAAAAAATAAATAATAATAATAAAATAAAAAAAAGCAACGGTTTGTTATCAAAAAAAAACAACGGTTATAAAAAAGAAAGGGAAAAAAAGAATTAATATATATATATATATATATATATATATATATATATATATATATTATATTATCAGAAGCAGTAAACGGCTATATCTTTTTTTTGTATAAACAGTAGACGGCTATATAGTAATTAAACATATATATATATATATATATATAGCTTAATTAAAAATATACAGTAATAAAAAATATATACAGTAAACGGCTATATTTAAGTAGAGTATAATAAGGATTAAATTTCTGGGTCTTATTGGTAATTAAAATTTGAGGCCCAAACCCTAATTTTCTTTTTGAGTTAAATAACTCCCTTTCTCTCTCTCCTTGTTTCAGCCTCGTAACAGTAACAATAACGGTAACACCACAACAATTCCTCTCATCACTATCTTTGCTTCTTCTTCATCCTTCTACTTCTCTCAACTCCCAAGCACTTCGGTCCTTTCCATTTTTCTTTTTCTTTGAAGCTTGCAAATTCTAATTAGCTCCACCTTCATTCTCGTTGATTTGGTCTGATTATCAAGCCCATTTGGTCTCAGTTGGCACGAAGTAAAGGAACTGATCGCAGTCCTGTTGCCTGAGGATTTAGGGCGAATATCACTGTACATGAGACACACAAATACTTAGGGAAATCTTGGTAAGAACCTCCTACCTTTCGATGTATCATTTCTGCAAATGGGTGAAGGTTTTTGAGTGGACCGAATGGTTTTGGGACGTAAGAGTTCTAACTACAGTTTACGCATTTTCTTGGCTTATTTACATATGATCTTATGGTGCTATTAATTTTTTTAGTATATGCAGTTGCTGGTGCCACGTCTCTAACACTCAATCTTAGTAGTAATATGATGCACTTTAATTTGCTGAATTTGAGAATGGTGACTTCTGGTTTCTAATTTTAAAGTATGAAGTTTTGATTATTTATTTGCTCTCTCTCTTGCTGAAATGGGTGGCTGTGTTTCAAGTTTTGTAATCAATATATGGGTTGATAATAACAGTAAGGAAATAAAAGAATTTAATGTGCATGTGTGCCTTACTTGTGTGAGTGTGAATATAACCAATGGCATGTTAAATTTGTGGGAAAATATAAATTGGAATCATAGTATGTTGCTCTAGTAAGTGTTGGGCAGTAGGCCCCTCAATTAAATATAAAGAGATAATTACCTTTTGGTTAATTGAGGACTTTAGGCGTGGAGAATAAATATATAATCATTTCAAATGACATTAGAATATGATGTAATTCATGCGTGTTTAGAAAATTTTGCTTATATAATCTTCCATGTTCTAATGAATACCTCGTTTTAATTGATTTTCTGGGCTATTAGTCAATGTGATAATGTAATAGATGCATATTGGATATGTGACTATATGTTATTAACCTTTAATGATGTATACTTGAATGCTAAATTGGATTCTCCCTTCTTGCTTTGTTTTGGCATGTTTAATGTGATAAAGAGATAATGAAAATTTTTTTTATTGAAAAAAAGAGATAATGAAAATAACAAAATCGAGTTAGAATTATCATTTTGTATGATTGAGATTTATAATAATTTTCTATTGACAATTGATGCTAAATCTTATATATATGTATATAGGTATGTTATTGTCTTGGTAATGGATTAATTAAATTGGATAATTAGATACTTGTATCTAGTTGCTAAACGTTTCCTATATGGTTAATTAATGAATGAATCACGTTTTATTTGAATGATGAGTGGAAAAGTCAAACTTTGAGAAATTAGGAATAATATACGTAAGAAAGGGTTAGGTAGTATTACTAGGAACGAGAGCGACATTAATATTTAATATTAAAGGATAATTGTTTATAATTTGGGAACAAGCTTGTAATACATTTGAGGGAAAAATATTGAGTGAAAATAGGGAAAGATAGAAATTTAGGATTTTAGTGAATAAAAAAAGAAATTTAGGATTTTAGGTAATCCAAATAGTTTTCAAATTGAAGGAGAAAAAAGAGGAAAACAAACGTTAAAAAAGTGAAATTAGTTAGGAAAGCATGCAAATGACCGTTTTTTTAAAAAAAAAAACACTTTTTATAAAAAAAAAAACAGAAAAAGGAGAGAGATTGATTGAGATTCTTTGTTTCAGCCCTCAAGTCCACGTGAGAAAGGGATAAATAGGCTTGTGATGTGAGTACACAATCCGTTTGAAAGAAAGCTTTATCATTAGAGATTACTCCAATCAGATGCCATTAACAACACTCAAGAAATAGCCGCCACCCACAAAGACAACGTTGGAAAGCTAAGAGAGTAGTAGGAATTGAGATCATCCACTGAGGAGAGAAATTGTTTTAGATATAATCTTTTTTCAGATGGAAAACGAAAATCCCGATGTTGTGAGCAACAAGTCTGTTGACTCCCATACAAGTACACCTGGAGATTCTTGTTCCGGTTCATCATTTTGTATGTGTTCGAAACACTTTCCCAGCATTAATTCACCCAACCAAGTCACTCACAAGACTACTTCTTGGACCCAGCAGGAGGATAAGAAGTCTTTTGCATCAATAGTGGGTCCTACATATCTAAGTACTTTCATTATATTAAATTTATTTGTTTATTTGTTCTTGTGTAGTTAGTAGTTACTAGTGGTTTGTTGTGCTTTTGGATTCAGATGGCTGCTCCATGTGTTTCACCTGCAAAACATGTACGACAACGACGGGTATCAAGCTGTTCATCATTTCCTAAAGCTCCCGTGCCCACCAAAAATTATCCAACAACAGAAATTATCAATGGTAACTTAGATGTTGCTTTCCTTCTTTGTCTTCTATTGCATGTATAAAAAAGGTTTATTGTACGTCTCATCTTGATAGTTTTTCTTTTGTTTTTGAAATCTGATTTAACTTCTGATTTCTAGGCCACTCTCACGGGATATTTGTGGCGAATTTGCCCAAAGATGCTACGGTAGAACAACTTGAACCGGAGTTCAAGAAATTTGGGCCAATTAAACCTCATGGTATTAAAGTTCGAAGTAATATGGTAGTTAAAAACTATTTGATACACATTTGTGAAATTTTTGTTTATTGGTCATTAATTTTACTCCAATTTATTATTGTGGTATTTATAAGTTGTTTAATTTTTCCCTCCAGCAACAAGAATCTTGGTTTTGTTTCGTGGAATTCGAACATGCTAGTTCGATGCAAGCAGCACTTAAGGTATTTACATGTTATTTGTTTGTTTTTGGATAATATTGACATTATTTTAGATGATATAAAATTTAATTGCTTATGTGAATTATTTGATGATGTGATTACTGCTGCAATCTTACTCTTCCTCCTTCATAATTTGGGCACTTAGTATTTTAAATATAACATTTGATGCCGAATTAATAAATGAAATTTGATAATCACTTGTTAATAATTTGTGTTGAAACTAAACTGCTTGGACAATCATTACTGCAAATTGTAGTGGTTTTATTTTTTTTATAGCTTTGTGAGAAATAAAACAATACATCCAGTTCTTGCTAATTAAAAAAAATTCATATCAAAGAACATATTGCTTTGGTATTATGTTATTACTTCTTGCATGTTTTGTGGTTAATAGTTTAGTATTTGATTTCCCCTAATACTTATATATATGAATTGTATCAGGCTTCTATCGTATTGGACGGTCGCAGACTTTCAATTAGAAAGAAACGAGGCAAGTTATTGTATATTTACCTGCCAAACCTGTGTTAATTAGTTCTTTATCAAAATATAACTTAAGCAGATGACACCTCCAAAATGATGAGGGTTTATGCATTTAATTTGCGCCTTGCAAATCTTATTGACTTTTCACTTTCAAGCGCATAACACATTTGAAATTGAGATTTCATTTCATGAAATGAAAATTAAAATTTTTAATGTAAAATGGTCTCTATTATATTGTGGTGAGTTGGTCACAATGTTTCCTAACGTCCATATTGTTGTTTCTGCAGACAACAATGATAGATTGAACTATTCATCAGGTCAGGTTGCAATCAACAATGTAATATCAAATGGAGAGAGTTCTCAAAAAGACCAAATGGCTGCACATGAAATAATTCTTTCAAGGGCTAATCAGAACAATGGGACTGCAGTTACGGCAAGTCTGGAAGTCAAAGAATTGCCAACAAATGGCGGTCCTATCAAAACGGACGTGTGATCCATTAGATCAAATGGATGGTGGCGATTTATTTTTTTATTCTTAAAGTTAGTTATTTTGTCATTTAGTTTATGACCATGAAACTACAATAGTTTCTTTTGCTTTTATGATAGCAGTTGTGAAAACACTACTAATGAGTAGTAAAAGACATATGGGTTTTGTGTATGAAATTATGAATATTAAGATGTCAAGTTCATAATTAAAGTTTAAATTGATAATGTGATAAATAATTGCGATAATTGATTTTATATTATTTATTTTAAAATAAATTAAGAAAAAAGGTCATGACTTTATTTTAGGGTTGGTGTTACATATGAAGCCTAACATGTTTAGGTAAATTAAAAGGTGAAGTCCCAATTTTGGACTTTTCATCTATAACCTTATTGTCATATTAGTAAAATATGATCTCATGCATGAGAATTGAGGATCATTTGTGACCTTTTCAATAGTTATGTATTATTTTTGTTACGTTCTTTGGCCAATAGTTATATATCAAAATTGGGCCTTCACACTAAATTAAATAGCCCTATCAACATGCTTATTAATAAGCATGACATCTTTACTAAATGGCCAAACAAAGACCATAAACCCTAGTAAATTCTGACCTTTTATAACCCTAAACGTGATTTCATAATTAGTTGTCTACTAGCTAGGGAATATTAAGGAAAAGTTTAGAAAATAATGAAATAGAATAAGTTGCTTTATTTATATATATTTATTTGTTATCAGAATGTTATATATATTTATGGTTCTAGATAAGAATACTAATTGTCTTGAGGCTGAACTATGGGCACTCCTGGATGGTGTAGAAATTGCTTGGTCTGCTGGTTACACACATATTAAAGTGGAAGTGAATTGTCTACTAGTTTTAATTTGTTAGACCAGGAAGGAAAATATGTCAATGCTTACTGTAACATCCCAATTTTCAAATTAAAGATAATAAGGAATTATTGAGATATTATTTAGAAAATTTAAAGGTTTAGAGAGAAATTTTATGATAATTTAGACAATTTATGAATATCAAACCTTATTTACTTTAGAATATAAAGAAATATAGTTTAATGATTTATTTGGAGTTAAAAGCTTACATAAAATTATTTTGAAACTTAGATAATGTTACCATGGAATTAAAGGAATACATACAAACTTTTGGGCTACAAATATAATTAAGAATAAACAATAGGGCAGTTAATAGTAATTTTCCCTAAATTACATAAACATAATCATCTTCTTCCTCCTATAACCCTGGCCGATTTCACTCCCTCCCTCTCCAAATCGACGCCCTCCCCCTCCATTCTTTTTCTTCTTCTTCGTTTCTCTACTCTCTCTTCTCAGTTCCGTCGCCGGCGGCGGCAAGGGACGGCGGAGCAAGCCGCCACCGGCACGGCCTCGCGTTCTCCTTTCCCCAAACCAGACCCCTCGCCCTTTTCTCTCTCTTTCGATCTGGCCACTTCCTCCCTTCGTTCGGCATGTTCGCCGGCCACCGGCGACGATGGAGCAGCTCCATTTCTCCTTTGGGTACTTGAGTTTCCTTTGTTTTCCTCATTTCCATCGGGTGGTTGCTTTCTTTCTTTTTCCGGTGAGCACATGGCGGCCGACGGCTAGAATAGGTAAAGGTTCAACCTTTTTAGCATATCTTGAGTTATGTTTCCATTTTAATGTTGATTTCCTTACTCCCTCTTCCTTCCTTTCCCCAAATGCGAGTCAACGCCTTCATTCCCTTCGTTCTCCGGCGAGCCCAGCGGCGTTCCGGCGACGGCGAGGTCTGGTGAAGCACGCAAATTTTGATTTGAGCCTAGGTGATTATTTCTCCCTCTCTTTTTGCTCATGTGTGTGTGTGTGTCCGATTATGAGAGGGTTGGAATTGAGAGTTGGGGTTTGTGTTAGGGGTTTTTGATTTGTTAATCGGTCAATGTGGTGGTTTGAGTGTTATTTGAGGTTGGATTTGATTGTGTTTTGATGTTTGCAAATTCTGAAATTTCTTCTTTTGTTGCTAGTTGAATGAGTGCTTGTAATTTGGAGGAAATGTGTTTTGTTTTTAGGTGTGAAGTTGTTGAAAAGTCTGATCCTTTGGCCTGATTCAATTATTTGGGCTATTTGGTTTAGTTTCATTTATTCTCTGCTTCTCTGTGATTGTGTATTGAGTTTGTATGTGAAATGATTACTTGTATGTAGTTATGATTGAATGATGACAGTGGAATGAAATTGGTTTTTCTTGGTATTTAATGATGTGTGTTTTACTCTTGATGGAATGTGAAATGGTTGTTCTTCTCTCGTCTACATGTTTGATTAAGGTACAGTGAAAGGTGGGAGTTTTGTTGATGATAAACTTGGAGAAGAATTTTAAGAAGAAGCGTTTAACATTATGATCATAAATATAATCCTTTGGTCCTTGGTTTTGGGTGCATGGTCAGATTTATAATAAAAGAAGAAGAGGATGATTAAGAATTTCAATCTATTATGCTTTGTTTTTGTGGAACAAATTATATTTCCCTCTATTATTTTAACATTATGTTCAATTGGGATGAGTATATGTTGCGAAATGAAATTGTAAATTATGAATAAGGGGATGAACATTTAAGAAACAAAAGTACAAGTAAATTATTGACTGTAGGTGAAGGGGATTTTAATATGGGTCTGTGCATGTGTGTATTTGGTTGAACTTGTTGATTTTGAATTGGGAAGCCCTAATTTTTCTGTCTTGCTGCGTGGTTAGAAGTGGTGTGTGATTATACAAATTTTAATGAAGGTGTAAAGTAAAGTTGCATTTATGATTTTCATTGAGTTGATGGATTATTTGACATTTCCTTCTCTTCACTGTTCCGCTGCTATTTATAGTGTTATAGCTGCTGTTTTGTGAATGATTTTAGAGGGATATTAGTGAGTAAAGAGAGGGATTATCATTGGCGATCATATGCGTAATGAATTGTGACTGCAAAATGTTTAAGATACATGTATATATATGAAATCTGATTGGGATATTGGGTATTTGCCTCTGGTTTGCTGAATGATTGCTTGAACTTTAAATTTAGCATGAGTGTCATGGCTGTCCCTTAATGCAAAAAAAAATAGAATCTAAGATATTTCCGTGTATGATGTATTAGGTAATTCTTTATGTAAATGAAAGCTGATCTTTATTTAGGTTTTCAGTAATAATTGTGTGTATGATGCTCTTAATCTTATTTGAATTTCATTTTTATGCTGGAGTAAAGTAGTTGTTTCTTTTGTTTCATTTGAAATGGAAGAATCTCACATATGTGAAGAAATACTTAAAGGGTGAACTTAATTAATAAAGTTAAGAGTATCAACTTAAAATATGGTTATAGAAAGGGGCTTGGGTAGTATTGTAGGATCGAGAGAGAGACGTATTATTCATTATTTAGTTATAAGCCTGATGTGTACCTTTGTTATTACTTTTATGTAATAATAGGTGGATTTACGAGATACGGTAAGGAAGAATAACAGAGTACTAAAGGGCGACAGGTAATCACTCTTACCCTTACTATAACATTGAGGGTGACGTTAGTTAGGGATTTTGTAAAAATCCCTTCTCACCCTCTATATATATATTATCTTTAAAATGGTATTTTTATACAAAACAGGCTATCGGGTGCCTTTCAAACACGATTATTTTCATATAAAGAAATTTGAAACACTACATATATATTACTCTGGCTGTGGTTGGTATTGATCTGGAATGATTGTGGAAGGTATATAGATAGGTATAGTGTTAGACAGTGACTTGAGAAATTATGGAAATAGAAAAGAGTGATAGATGTTGAGTTTGAGATTATGGTGAACTATGTTGTGGAAAACATGAAATGTGAGATTGAAATATTGAATGAGGTTGAAGTTGATGGAATATAGAATAGGGATTGCTAGTATTGCATGACACTGATTATTAGTACCGTCGGCCGATGTAACCTATCGATCTGCGCAATCGATAGGTTAATTGTACAGGTTCCTCGGATTTTAAAGGAACCAGGGACGTTTTCACTTTTTATAGTGCTCCCTTTTCAGGGACGTTTTCACTATTTAAAGTGCTCCCTTTTTATGCTTTCAGATTTGAGACTGGGCACAGTGTCAATCACGTTTATTTTCGTCTGTTGAGTTGATTTGGAATTGACTGAGGGATTTGAGTGATATGTGGGAAATAGAGATGATGAATTTGAATTGATTTAGAAGGGGAAACTTGAATGATGAAGGAAAGACTTAACTTGTATATATATATAGTATTGGTTTTAAATGTGGTACCCTTTAGACGCCCTCGCTACCGCACATCTCACTGTTATAGTGAGTTAAGCGGTGATTACTGGGACAAATTGTCTCATCCCACGATTACTGACATTTTTGCAGGTATTCATGCACAGACGCAAGCAGCAGGAAAGGGAATTAGGTAGTAGTAGTTATATAGACTATTTGAAATTGTATATTGCCAATTTGTATAGGCCTGCATACGTTTCCGCATATATTTATATGTATTTGATATTATTGAACATTAGGTTGTTTATTTTTCTAACCATGTTAGGTGATTCTTTTCTAACATGGTTAGCTATTAATTATCCATGATAGTATTCAGGTTGTATTAGTTTATTTTTTCCTATCATGGATAAATTATAAAAGGTTTAGAATAATCTTTTCTAACTATGATAGAGATATTAATATTATGGAAATTCCTTTTTCTATCATAGTTAGATTAGAGCTTAATGAATTGAAATAAATATTATTGGTTAATTAGGTAATTAGTAACACAATGTTACACTTACTCTAATTTTATTAGAAAGATTCTCTCTATACTGGGTAGAGAATGACAAATTAAACTACAACATGTCTATAGAGAGGGCAATAAGTGCGCAGATTTTCTGTCTTCATATGCACTTCAGCTTGATGTGAGAAAACACCTTCTACAACAGCAATAGTGAAGCAACACCCACCTGATGGTCTACAACGACTTCTAGATGAAGATGAGCATGATTTTGGCCAAGATCATCTTGTAGTTGTTACTTGATCTTTTTAGATTTTCCTTTTGTAAACAAAAAAATAAGAATACTAATTTGTTATTATACATAATGCGCCCTATGATTACCTAGTTGATTTAACTTTCTCCCTTTTTATTGTAACTATTGAATATTTATCGTATTAAAGTCGAATGATGATAAATTGATTTGCGGTGTTTTAGATAGTGATGACTATTATTTCATTAGTGTGTAGGCTTGGTTATCATTCTAAGCTAATTCAATGAAATATAATCTAAAGTACGTGATAAATTAAAACTAAGAAAGAAACAACTTCTTCCTCAGTCCCTATTCAGTTCAAAAAATTCCTCCGTCCTAATTTTTATAATAGGTACTTTAGCTAGAATTGTGGATGGATTTATTTAAAATATCATAATATATCTTCTTATTTATTATAAGGGGCATTATAGTCATTTTATGTTTTATAACTAATTCAAAAATAAATTTAATTTAACTACTCCCTCCAAATATTTGAGCATATCAAACTAAATTTTAAACAATGAATTCTATTATCCCAAACTCACTCCTATTCCCATTTTCAATATCAATCATTCAAAATTCATTCCCTCTAATTAAACAGTCCTAAGAGTTTAAAAGTTTTGACTTTTTATTATAAGTATCATATATGCAATTATTACCGGTATTATATTATATTCTTTTAATGATCCAAGACTAATTATGGAATGGAATATATTTAGGTTATCTCTCCAAATTTCACCAAATACTAGACATGATTTTTTAGTCACATTCCAATCCAAATCTCAATCTCAGCATGTGAGAAATTCTTGCAATATGTTTTTTTTGATAAATTCTTGTGTGAATACGGTGCACCACATGTGGTCTGAACAATAACAATTAAACATGTAAGATCTTACGTGGAATATCAAATTTGACTTGATATCCTAAAAAAATCTAACACATTAAAAAATTTTAAATGACATGTTTTTTATTTTATAGATTGAAAAATACTATTATTAGTTAGCTAATATTTTTATCATGCCACGTCTGATTAAAAATTACACTTTTTTACTGAATCCTCCATTTTTTTTGAATTGAAGATTAAAAAGTACATGTAAGGCACAAAAAGGAATTATTAAGAAAAGACTATTTGAATATATTCGTTGAATTTTTA
This sequence comes from Mimosa pudica, assembly GCA_029929735.1. Taxonomy (NCBI): domain Eukaryota; kingdom Viridiplantae; phylum Streptophyta; class Magnoliopsida; order Fabales; family Fabaceae; genus Mimosa; species Mimosa pudica. The sequence continues at coordinate 3,472,709 of JAKELP010000017.1, read as the reverse complement.
CTAATTCAATAGTCAATTATAGAAAATTATTGCATTAATAATAATTAGGATCCGTTAATTTAAGAGTGATTTTTAAAAATGTTGATACAAAAATTTCGGAATTTTAAAATTGAATCCAAACAAAATAAAAATTAATAATAGAAGGAATTCGGAAAACGGAAATTGATTCTATTTGAAATGTTTTCTAACTTTAAATAATTAGGTAACTATGTGGTCCAATCATATTGTGGCAAGTGGTCCAATAGAAATGTTGTCACCCTTTTAGTATATATATAATAGATTCTGAAATTCTTGTATTAATTTTTTTTAAATTCACTCTGAAATAAATGAAACTTGATTATTATTATTATTATTATTATTATTATTATTAATGTAATAATTTGCTATAATCTATCTATCTATTTTGTATATACTAAAATTGGTGGTAACATTCTTATTAGACTACTTGTCACATTATAATTGGACCGCATGGTTACCTAATTATTTAAAGTTAATAAAACAAAAATAATTATAATAGAATCAATTTCATTTTCTGAATTCTTTTTATTATTAATTTTTATTTTGTGTAGATTAAGATTCAAAATTCCAAAATTCTTGTATCAATATTTTTTATTCTCTCTAAAATAAATGAATCATGATTATTATTTATGCAAGAATTTTCTATAATTGACTATAAAATTAGTAAATATTCAGCAATTAATTTCAAATAATTTTTTTAATAATTACTTTTCTTGCATTGCAAGTTACTAGTTTCTTAAAGCAAGGTTCAATATAATCATCTCACTTTTTTAGTTTTTCTTTTCTAAGGGTTAACCTACGAATATTATTCTAAAGAGAAAATTTGAAAACTTAGCTAAAACCCTCATTTATTTTGTCATTCTCTTGCCAATTGCTTTAATCTTCCTTTCTTCTTGTCTCAACCTTCCATCACATCAACTCACCTCCTCATATCATGTGGCGAAATAATTGTTATCGCCAGAATAGACCCTCCATCACCAGCATCCTATGTGGTGCAGCAGCACGCATAACAGCCTCTGATATCTGTGATTATGGTCTCCAACAGTGCATGCAAGCAATATGCTTGCCAAATCAAGGAAAAGAGAATAGTCTCTACATCAACCAAACATCTCAATGTTTCAAAAGGAGTACTTACACCCCCTCTTCTTTCTCCCCAGTTTCGCTAATCCAAACGGCTTCTTACCACGTTGAAAAAAGTCAATTCAACGGAGAATTTGAAGGAGTCAAGGCTAAACAATCTGTTGCATCATTGAGCTTTGCAAAGCATTTATTATTGAAGGAAACAAACAAAGACAAAAATGTTGTTGTTTCACCATTGTCCATTCAAGTGGTGCTTAGTCTTGTTGCTAATGGATCAAAGGGTGATACCCTACGTCAGCTTCTCTCCTTCCTTAAGGTGAACTCAGTGGATGATCTCAATTCCTTCAACTCTAGGCTTTGCAAAGTTGTCTTTGCTGGTGGCGGGGATTGCTTGAGTGTTGTTAATGGCATATGGTTGGATCAATCTTTAATCATAAAACCTTCTTTCAAATGGATTGTGGACTCCATTTACAAGGCTACTCTTTCTCACGTGGACTTCAAAAATAAGGTAGATTCTTATTTGCACTATGCCACTATCAATCAGTTATCAATTATCATAGATGATGTAATTTCAATTTCAAATATTTTAGCGATTTTATTTTGATCTTTTCCAAGAGAAAGGAAACTATATTCATAGTTTCTTTTAAATCAGTTATTTTTTATTTAAATATGATTTTATTAATCTCCAAAAAATAAATGAATCTTATATTATTAAGTTGAGATTGAAGATTATAGCCCCTTGAATTTTAATTCCTTCTCATCACGTATGTGCTGTGTGTGTGTGTGTGTGTGTGTAAGGTCATAAATGTTTAATTAATTATACATGTAGAGTTGATCTGTTGATTCTTCTCTCTTTCCTGAGAGAAGGTTATATTATGAGCGAGAGATAAATCTTTTTCAGCTATAATTTTAGGGAAGGCGACAATCTCCTCTTATTCTTTGGCATGCCTCTAATCATCTCATGCTTTCGAAGCAGTACGAAAATTATTTTTTTTGTGAACTGAACACTACGAAAAGTAATTGATTTCACATAAAAATCTGACCCAAGTAAGGTAATTGATTTCACATAAAAGTCCTCTTTTGAATTTTGTTTTACAAGACATGAAATAGAGGATAACTTTTTTTTAAAAAAAAAAAACTAAAACACGGATTACTTTATGTGTGTGTGCACGTTTTTTTATACATATTTGCACAGATAAAGTATCTTCTTGATGTGTTTGAGGAACAATAAACTAATGATGTGAGGATTATAATTTTGATTTTTTGCACAGCCAGCTCAAGTGGCCCAACAAATCAATTCATGGGCGGAAAAGAACACGAATGGCCTCATTAAAGATCTTGTTCAAGAAAGGTCTTTAGAGAAGTTTGATGGACTTGTGTTTATAAATGCACTATATTTCAAAGGGGCATGGTTGGAGAAATTCAATTCATGGAAAACCAAAGACTATAAATTTTATCAAGGAAGTGATGTGAAGTCAGTGAAAGCTCCTTTCATGACCAGCAAGGAGAGGCAACTTATAAAAGTTTGTGATGGTTTTAAAGTCCTTGGTCTCCCTTACAAATTTGAGAAGCATCGTTTCACAATGTACATCTTTCTTCCAGATGCAAACAATGGACTTCCTTCACTAGTTGAGAAGATAGGTTCTCAATCTAACTTCTTAGAGCAAAACCTCCCAGAAAGCCGAGTAGAAGTAGGAGACTTTAGGATCCCAAAATTTAAATTTTCTTATGAGGTGATGGCTTCCAATTTATTGAAGGAACTAGGGCTAACATTGCCATTTGTTGAAGGAGAATTAACAGAAATAGTAGATTCTTTTAAAGGAGAGTCGTTATATGTTTCATATATATTTCAAAAGGCATGTATTGAAGTAAATGAGGAAGGCACAGAAGCTGCAGCTGTCACTTATGCTTTTTTATTAGGAGATACTTGTTCACGAAACTTCGAGCCTCCACCTGAAATAGACTTTGTAGCTGACCATCCCTTTCTATTTATGATTAGAGAAGATGAAACTGGAGCTATGCTATTTGTTGGGCAAGTATTCAATCCCCTTGAAGGCTAATATCTGTAATGGGTTATATATATTCCAGTGGATCTTATATATGCCATTGTAAACTCTATATTTAATTATTTAGTCTACTTCTTATTTACAGTAGGGTAAGATTTATATGATGTTCTTCCTTGGACATTGTTTTTCAATCAAGATTTATCATATGGACTTCTTGAACATACTACTACCTCCGGTCCTAAATATAAGACCTAATTGACTTTTTTTTGGAGAGGTTAAGGTTGCGAAATAGACTATTAAATCATGTCATATTTGATATATTTTTAGATTATACATTAGTTTATAGGTAAATTAAATTAGTTTAAGGGAAAAAAATTAGGTAAATCAATTTATAATTAACTTATTTTTCTTTTTTATGGGATTTTCTAAAAAAGTCAACTGGGTCTTATATATATTTAAGACCGGAGGGAGTATCATTTATCGAGTCATTATTATTGCTCATAACGAAATCCGTTTCGGCCTTAAACTGGTTTGAGAAACTGGTTTCTGAGAAACTCCAATTTGGAGCTTCTCCAACCAGCTTATTTCTGAGAAACTGGTTTCTGAAGATGAAAGTTTGATAAATGAAGATAATTGTCATCAAAACCAAGAGGCTTCATCATCAAATTTTATATTTGCATTAATTTCATGGAATTTATCATTTCACAATTTATTAGGGAGGTATTATTTGGTTGATGTCGGGTATCCAACACCTATGGGATATCTTGGTCCATATAGACGTGAGCGCTATCACCTTCCAGAATTCAGACGTCAGCCTGCCTTTGAGAATGACAATGAGACATTTAACTTTTACCATTCAAGTTTGAGGTGCACTATTGAGAGGACTTTTGGAGTGTGGAAAAACAGATTCGAAATCTTACAGAAAATGCGTAAATATGAGTTTTCAACACAAGTTCGATTGGTTTGTGCAACAATGGCTATACATAACTTCATCCGAAGGAATTTTCAGTCTGACACTCGTTTTAAAGAAGCTGATGAAGATGAAAGTTTGATAGATGATGATAATTGTCATCAAAACCAAGAGGCTTCATCATCAAATTTTTATACAACATCTTCTGCTCGCATGAATCATATCCGTGACAGGATTCGAGATCGAATTGTACAACATCTTTGATACAACTAATTATGGAATTGAATCATCCAATTGTAATGTGATAGACATGACCTTTAATTTATATGCATTTTAATGTATTAAATTTTTCTAATTTGCAATTATTGGAAACCTTATGCAATTTAATCTATTAAATTTTTTAATTTTAAATTATTGAAAATATATGAATATTTTAATTGTGTATTATTCAATAAAATATCATGTCCCCATCTAAACTGGTTTCTCAAAATCACCATCCAAACATGTTTGTAAAAGTTAGTTTAAAAAAACACTTCTACAACTACGGATCCAAACATAAATGGTTTCTCGCAAACCAACTTTTACCCAAACCAACTTTTAAAAAACCATGTTGACAAAAAACATTTCTCCACCACATTTCCCAAACACACCCATTATGGCTGAAGTCACTTCCTCCAAGCAATGTATTTACACAGCATGTGGCCCCATGAATTTTGATGTTTTGGGCTCAATATGTACACTGTAGCATTTTGAACTTGAATTTGTTTTTGTGGGCATTGAATTTGAATAAGTTGGGGTTGATTTAAATACTTAATGAAACCTAGCTTTCCAAATCAGCCAACATGAAAGCCCAAAAATCCTTTGCCCTTTAACCAATTGAAGGTGAGTTTTAAAATTTTATTTAGATAATATTAGAAGAAACAATAATTTTAATATGATAACGGAAAAAGTGAAAATAGTTATGGAAGTATGCAAATGAGAGTTTTTTAATGTGATGACATTGCTACTTGAGATTCCTCCTTTTAGCCCTAACTTTATAAATAAGGGTACAGAAAAAAAAAAGAAATTATAAGTGATAATCACAACAACAATTATATCATCCATCAGATCAGATCCAATAACATCGAAACAACCGAAAAGGAAGAAGTATGGCCGAAAAAGGAGAGGATTGAGATGTCAAGAAAGAACATGGATAGCAACTGACTTGTATTATTAACGGATTTAGATGGATTAAGGTGCATTTGACAGGATACAGAGATTTTGATATACTACTTTGGTTAACACTGTGAGCAGTTGTGCGGTTCAAGAGATGGCCATCGTGGGTGGGAGTGGCCTTTTCCAGTCCGCAACTGGCTTTGCTCAGTCCACGCTCCGCTCTCGTGATTCGAAAACCCGCGACGCTGTCTTCGAATATAACCTTTATGTGAACCATTTTTGATGGTCATTCTTGGTTAATTTTCTGTTTATATTTTCTTTCTCAAATCTGCACATCCAGGTACGTTAAATTAAGACCCATATATGTTCTTTTTCATATTATCAATATATAATATATTTTTTGTGTTGTATACTTGTATCAGATTCTACTTTTCTCATGTAATATCTATTTCTTCAATTCATTAGATCTGATGTTGTTTTCAAATTTTCATTTATTATGGAAAAAATTTTTGGGTGTGAAAAGGTTAGATTTTTCATGATGAATCATTAAGTAAATTAACAAATATGAGTTTATTGTGAAGTTTGTGAAAGCAACTGAATATTTTCGACCTTAACGGAGTCAGGATCGAGTTAAAACCGCCAGTCATGGTGAACTCAACGACGAACAGGGAGGACGAAACTGGTTTTTTTTAGTTGCGAAAAACACGAGCATGGCCCCAGAAAATGACAGTTTGTGCCCATGAATTTCTGAATTTTATTTATTTTTAATCTGTTATAGTTGCGAAAAACACGAGCATGGCCTAGAAAATTGCAGTTAGTGCCCATGAATTTTTTATTTTTTTTTGCGGAAATTTCAGTTTTTGACCCGTTATGCTACTTTTGCGGAAATTACAGTTTTGACTCAGTTTTTTTTTTCTTCGAAAATTACAATTTTTGACACGTTCACCTACTTTTTCGGAAATTACAATTTTGGCTTTTTTTTGCGAAAATTACAATTTTGACCCATTCCCCTACTTTTTTGGAAATTACAGTTGCGGCACTTACATTTAATTTTTTTTTTTGCGAAAATTGCAGTTTTTGACCTGTTCTCCTACTTTTGCGGAAATTACGGTTTTGACTCAGTTTTTTTTTGCGGAAATTGTGACCTGTTCTCCTACTTTTGCGGAAATTACATTTTTTTTCCTCATATTATTTATATCATTCATATATGATCTTTTCTCTTCTTCCTCTCATTTCTTATTTCTTATAATCTTTCTCCTCCTCAATCACTACAAAAAACGGGGCCCATATCGGCGTTTTATAGGGCCTCGCATCGGCGGAATTTTCCGGCGAAATAGCGCTACGGCGTTTTGGCAAAACGCCTATAAATTTGCCGTCGAAATGCGGCATCTCGGCGTTTTGGAAAACGCCTAGACGAGGGGCAAAACGCCGGTATGCGGAAATAATATTTTTTTATTTATGCACATAGGCGTTTTATAAAACGCCTATGTGCGGTATTAAATAATAATATTTCATACCGGCGTTTTGCAAAACGCCAGTATGTGTTTTCAAAAAAAAATAAAAAATATTTTTCTTCCTGATTGTTTAGAACCAGGAAGAAAAATGTTCAAAAACATAAGGAATAATATGTTAATCCCAAAGTTACATACACATAAAGAATAATATATATAAACATAAGCAATAACAAGAGTAATTCATAAAACATGATACCCAAATATATAAAATCAAAACAACAAGCAATATGTAAAAGAAAAGCAATAAGATCATATCAACATTATAAAATCAAATACCACCAAAAAACACGAAATAAAAAACATCAGCAAAACTAGCAAAAAAAACAAAGCAACAACAACATTGAATGAGAGACGAAGAGAAGAAAAATAGAAGAAAACGAGAAAATGAGCAACTTTGCGGAAGGAGGGAGGTGCTATTTATAGGGAACGGAGGTGCGTACCGGCGTTTGGAAAACGCCCATATGCATTTTAATATTAAATAATGCATATAGGCGTTTTGCCAAACGCCTATATGCATTATTTACATTAAAATAATGCATATAGGCGTTTCAGGGAAACACCTATATGCTTTCTAATGCATATAGGCTGAAACGCCTATATGCTTTCTAATGTATATAGGCGTTTCAGGGAAACGCCTATATGCAAATAATGCATATAGGCGTTTCCTCAAAACGCCTGTATGCGATTAAATGTTATTTTAATCGCATATAGGCGTTTTGAGAAACGCCTATATGCATTTAGTGCATTTAATATGCACTTAATGCGCAGATAGGCGTTTTTCAAAACGCCGATATGCGCATAAAGTGCATATTAAATGCACGTTATGCACATAGGCGTTTCTCAAAACGCCTATGTGCGATTAAAATAATATTTAATCGCATATAGGCGGTTTGAAGAAACGCCTATATGCGGTTTTCTTAATAAAAAAATAAAAAAAAACTGTCAGCCCCTCTTTTTTAAATTTTAAAACCATACCGGCGTTTGTTATACCCAAAACGCCGATATGGAAACGCGGGAAAAAAGGCGGGAAGCGCGCGCCAAATTTATTGGCGTTTTCATATAGGCGCTTTGGTTAAAAACGCCGGTATGCGTCTCATATAGGCGTTTTGGACCAAAACGCCGGTAAGGTTGCGCCGGAATGACCCGTTTTTTTTGTAGTGAATCTATCAAAATGAATTAATTTTGATTTTCTTTTTAAGGCATTTTACTAAATTTACATAATTTTATTAAATCTTTTGTTTCTCATACATATCTTAACCTTTGTATATTGTTTGTTGAACATGGTGTTGTTCTGTTTTCATAGTATATTTATTAATTATTGTTTTATTTTATTGTGAATATTGTGGTTGTTCTGTTTTATTGTATTTTGTTATTTATTTATTTATTTGTTTATTTATTATTTTATTTTGTTTTATTGTTTTATTGTATTGTGTTATTATTCTATTGTATTGTGATTTTTTTACCGCTTTATTTGTTTGTTATTATTTGTGCTAGTTTAATTATTATTAATGTTTAGTGTTATCATTATATTGTATTCTGTTATTATTGTAAGTAATACTCTGCCTATATTATAGCCGGTCCTAAGCCCGGATAAAAAGAGTAGGTTGTGTAAGTCTTTGACAGCCAATGTAAAAATTTGTCTAATCCTAAAGCATGGACACACAACCATTTTTGCAATATGTCATCGTCTAGCATTTTACAGAAGAAGGGATATATAAAGAAGCAAAAGTCAATGAGTGTAGGATTAGATTTAGTACGTGGAATATTGGAACCTTAAAAGGCAAAGCTTGGGAGGTAATAGGTGTGAGGAGGGATAGAAAGATAAACATTTTATGTCTACAAGAGACTAAATGGGTAGGTGAAAAGGCTAAGGATATTGATGGTTATAAACTTTGGTACACTGATAAAGTGAGTCGTAGGAATGGTGTAGGTATAATTTTGGATGAAGTATGGAAGAAGAATGTGGTTGAAAGTTTATAGAAGTGGTGACAGATTATTATCGATAAAAATGGTAATTGAGGAGGAAACAATTAATGTAAAACGTGAATGATGTGCAATTAAAAAACAACAAGAACATAAGATGGATGTGATAGAGATGAAATGTTGAGGGATGAGTGAGTATACACTAAAAGATAGGATTCGTAATGATCACATTCGTGAAAAAGTTGGGGTAGTAGCACCAATTTCAGAGAAAATGAGAGATTATCATTTAAGGTGGTATGAATATGTTCAAGAATTATATGAGATAGTAAGAATAACGGAGCAGATGGTAAGGGAGCCGTATATAAGAAATAGAGGGAGACCAAAGTGAACTCTTGGTGAAGTTATTCAAAGAGATATGTTAGTGAAAGGTTTATTCTCCAGGAATGACTAGGGACATAGCAAAATGGTTTCGTGTGATCCATGTAGCCGACCCCACCCAAGTGGGATAATGGTTTACGTTGTTATTTATTACTTTGGTTAATGAACGGGACTAAAATCCTAGTTGAATTGAATTTATCGAAAGCAAAGAAGTAGCATATATATAACCTTTTAGACATTATTTGTTTTGTCAATAATTTTATCATATTCTTTGTTGTCAAATTTTAGGCTAAGTTAAAATTGCTTCGAAAGTCACACCTGTTCGTCCATTTGTCATATTTGACTACATTTTAGTTTCTGTGCATCCAAGAGTCCATCACTTCTTCAAAATTCACACAAATTGGGAGTTTTGATTTTGAAACAATGGGTGTCGTTCCATACAATTGTAAACCAATGTGCACATATTTTTTTTTAAATTTTTGTATTAGAAAAAGAAAAAATACATTCTAATTTTAAAATCCCAATAATTATTTATGTACATGTATTACCAACTCCAGGATATGCACTAACAACTATAAATAACGCCAAAAGATTAACTTAGGATTTTGAAATTTTGAAGATATTTTTTTATTATCACTAAAGGTATCCCACTACATAGCCTGGTGAGGTGAAGTCTGTAATGTAAAAATGGTTTACTATTGCGCTTTAATATGGGGTTTGATGATATGACTAATTGGAATGTGTAACGTGAGATTCTCAGTTATAGTTATATTCAAGGAACTGAAAGGTGCTTTTTCTTCATCAGGGAAACACAAAGATATTGGCACTAGCTATAACAAGTGTTCGATGAAAATGTATAAAACATGTTTTGTTATGAATATAAAGGATGAGAAGAGAAGATGAGAGAAATAAGAAGAGAGTAGAAAGTTATATTCACTTCTCTATTATATAAAATACTGAGTCCTCTATTTATAGAGGAGAATTATGGTTACATTATTAATATGAAATAATAAATATAGCCCAAATATTAGGAGGAATATAGGGAATTGGACATGAACATCCACAATTTAGAGGGGTTTTTATAACACTCCTCCTTGGATGTCCAAGACTAAACATATGTCTCATTAAAAAAAACTCCAACTAAGTAAAACCCAATGGGGAAAAAACTTAATGGAAGAAAAAAAAGAGTGCAAAGCTTAGTGATACTGTAGAAAAATAGAAACGGCAAAAATAGAAACGGCCGAATAGTCTGACAATTTTATTAATGATGATCTCCCATATTTATACTAATATGGTGAAAGAAAAATACAAATAAAAGAATAAGTCAAACTAGCAACAATCTAATTAGATGAACTAAACAAATAAATAGATAATATAAAAATAAATAACTAACCCTAGAAAGATCAGATCTACATTTGACTAATTCAAATTATTCAGTGTTGAATTATTTCAGTTGATATCTCTAAAAAGAGTACAATGTGTATCATCTCCCCCTATTGACCACTTCAGTTGATATCTCTAAGTCGACAAAGTCCAATGACATAAGTAAGTTTCTTAAATGTTGTAGTAGGAAGTAATTTTGTGAACATATCTGCTAGATTTTCGCTTGACCGGATTTGATGGATATCAATTTCACCATCTTTCTGGAGATCTCGAGTGAAGAAGAACTTTTGTGAAATGTGTTTAATTCTGTCTCCTTTGATGTAGCATTCTTTGAATAGAGAGATACAAGTAGTATTTACATTTTCATAATACTTCTAATATTTGAAATCCTTCTATGATTCAACTCACAATATCTACCCATGTTTTACAATCATATTCTCTAGACACATACACATCAAAATTTCATATATTGCCAGACTGCCAAATCAAAACATGAATGTTTATTCCACCACGAAACAATATCTATCATCATTGAACTACTGGGAAAACTATTCTAACTATGCTTCTTCCCTTTTCACATAAGTGTTCTCATTTTTATAATTCAAATAGCACTTCAGCTGCATAGATTACAAATTCATGTTATCATACTTCATATAGCGTTTTTTGTTTTCTACTAGCTAGTTTCTTGTTTACTCATGACATATTTATATACCTGATTCTCATTTATCACAGGTTAAATGTGCAAAAATAGCCACCGTAAATTTAAAAATGGGCACCTACAACTCTAGTACATTTAAGGGGACAAAATTGTATATTGTAAACAAAAATGGAGCAAAAGTAAACTCTCTGTTAGAAAAAGTTGAACATACGTTTTCCAGATGTGGCCCCACCATCAGTAAATGACGTGTTATACATTTAAGGGTGCAATATGTTGATGGGGAATTATTTTTTCATATGAGACTTTATTTTTTAGATGATTAGGAAGAAGTAAGGTGGATTTCACATGATTTGAGGTTCTATTTGGTTTCTTATCAAAATGATTTGAGTTTTTAGGGGTAGTTTCAAGTGATTTAGTGTGCAACTGGATGCATTTCAGCTCCCACGATGGATTTTGGAATGGACATGTCATTTACTGATGGTGGAGCCCACGCCTGGAAAACGTCTGTTTAACTTGGCCTAACAGAGAGGTTACGTTTGCCCCATTTTGGTTTACAATGTACAATTTGCCTCATTTTCGTTTAAAGTGTACGGTTTTGCCCCTTAAATTTACCAGAGTTATAGGGGCCCATTTTCAAATTTACGGTGGTTATTCTTGCACCTTTACCCTTTATCACATGATGTTTACATCAAAATTACTGTCGAAAAATTTATCCTTTCACACTTCCTTTTCCTTATGACATAACATATTGAGATATCTTTTTATTTTTTTTCAAGTACCTGAGCACTTCTGGGGTCTTACAAATAGTTATGTCTCAATTTAAGGCTCCTCAAAATGAATATCATAATTATTTGCTCCATTTTAATTTTTTTGGAACCTCTCATTGTCTCATGCTTCAGACATATTTCATTCTCTCATATATATATATATATATATATATAATAATTAATGGAGCATTATTCAACTAGATCTTGAGATATAAAAATCCTTATTTGATTAGTGATAGAGTCTGGCAAATATTTTGCAATATTTGATGAACTTCTAGTTCACATTACTAATTTTTGAGGACCACAATTATTGCATACAACATATATCTCTTCAAGTTACTCATTTCTCCCCTTCATATTGGGAATACCATTATTTATCCCCAAATTTCATTTAATATCCATCTATGTGCATTATTGTGGTGGAACAATATGAATAAATATTTCAAAACATCAGATGGAAAATATTTGGCTACTGACCAAGAGCCAATGGGAGAATTCATTCTCTTTTATTGACATGATGCAAGTATAGTGGTAGTACATTTTACCCCAACTCTAATATTAAAAATTTTGTTCTCACAAATATTAATCTAGTTATTCAGGGAGACTTTGCTAGATATGGATATGCTCTCACATGAAATGGAAGCCTTTCCCGCCCCCATCTGGGAACAAGAACAAGAAAGCCCATTCCCGCTCCCATTTTCCGGGTTTGGACACCCCTACTAATGCATATAGTATTTCAAGAACTTGTATCGTTGCTTGTTATGCACATAAATTTATGTGTCTTCATGTGATTGAATGATTGAGTAGAATATAAGTGTTTATAACTTTTAGTCATAAAATAAAATTTCTATGGCTTCAGGCCATAAAAATAAATTTTGTATTTGGCTTCTTGCAACTTTATACCACTACAGGTCATAAAAATAGAATAGCTATTGCTTCAGGTCAATATATGACTACTCCATGTCATTGGGCTCTAACCACTTAATACTTAAGTAGAAAATTATTTTATTTGACTTCCAGTCATAAAAATAAAATCTTTATGGCATCAGGCTATTGATCTCTGTACATTTAACAATTAAGCAGAAAATTTATATGACTTCTGGTCATAAAATGAAACTTTTATAGTTTCATGTCATTTTGACCACTCAATCAAATAGAAAACTTACTTTTTATGACTACAGGTCATAAAATACAATCTTTATGGATTCATGCTATTATGCGACTTTAACCACTTAATTATCAAGTAGAAAAATTCTTTTTTATGACTGTAGGTCATAAAAATAGAATCTTCATGATGATTAGACTTTAAACATTTAATAATTTAATAAAGGGTAAAGGTGCAAAAATGAGTCCAAACTATTACGCCAGGAGCACATAGGGGTAAAAAGTATTTTCGGGTTCAATTCTAGGTCTGAAGAATAAATATTGGTGCAATATAGGGAACGCCGTTTATGTTGATCGACGTTGACCGTTAAACGCTGACGTGGCGGGGAAATAAGATTTTTTTGCTGAGGTGACAAAATTTTTCTGAGTGTGTGGGGCCCACATTATTTAAATTAAAAAAAAAAACAAAAATCCCCCCAACCCATCTTCTTCCTTCCCCCGCCCCCACCTTGCCTGCCACCTCCCCCCTCCCAGCCTCTTCCACCTCCACCAACCACAACCTTCTTCCTGCCACCCCCACCCCCACCAACACCAAACAAACACCACCCCAAACACCAAACACCCACCCTCCCTCTTAACCCCACCCACACCCACCACCACCCCAACCTTCGGCCACACCTCCACCGCCCCCCACCACCTTCGCCTCCCCCTGCCCAACCACCGCCCTCACCGTCGCCCCCCAAACCACCCCCATCACCTTCGTCTTCCCCAATGCACCCCACCACCGTCACCTTCGCCGCGGCACTTGAGGGAAAGGGAGACGTGGGTGCCGACAAAGTCGGCGGCGCCGGTGACGAGAACGGAGAGGGCGGCGGGGGTGGGCGGAGTCGCGGAGTTGTTTCTCCCACTGGAGGCCGCCCCAGGAGGCGGAGAGGTAGCGGCTGCCGGAATCCACAAAGCCTTGGAAGGAGACGTAGGAGGCGGTTAGGGCTATCAAGAAGGGGGCCCACAGGAACATGGTGCTGGTGGAGGCGAAGCACCTGTACATGTGGCTGTTCATGGTGTGGGTGCAGGATCTCTCTATCTTGTTTGATTGAGGAGTTTGTGAAGTTGTTGAGATTGTTTTGTTTGGTGTTGGTGGGGGTGGGGGTGGCAGGAAGAAGGTTGTGGTTGGTGGAGGTGGAGGAGGCTGGGAGGGGGGAGGTGGCAGGCAAGGTGGGGGCGGATGAAGGAAGAAGATGGGTTGGGGGGGATTTTTGTTTTTTTTTTTAATTTAAATAATGTGGGCCCCACACACTCAGAAAAATTTTGCCACATCAGCATGCCACGTCAGCAAAAAAAATCTTATTTCCCCGCCACGTCAGCGTTTAACGGTCAACGTCGGTCAACATAAACGGCGTTCCCTATATTGCACCAATATTTATTCTTCAGACCTAGAATTGAACCCGAAAATACTGTTTACCCCTATGTGCTCCTGGCGTAATAGTTTGGACCCATTTTTGCACCTTTACCCTTTAATAAATCAATTAACTTTTATGACTACAGGTCATAAAAATATAATCTTTTATGTTTCAAGCCGATAGCTCGGTAAAAAAAATTGAAATATTTATGAGATGAAACTTCAGTATACATCAAGTATGGCTTCAGGCCCATTTTTTTTGAGAGGGAACTTCAGATTCCATCAAATATAGATTCAGGCCAAATCTTTACTAGATGGAACTTCAGGTTCATCAAATATGACTTCAGTTAAACTACCCAGGAGTACTGGGCACCCTAAACTAACAACAGGCTCATATTTACGCTCAAAGTAACCAAAGTGTTTAAAAAATACCACTAGTGGACGTCAATCACGTTAGACCATTAATCAGCCCATGTGACCGCCTCGTGGGTTAAATTCTTGCCACGTAGGATATGTCATGTGGAGGGTAATGGATCAAATCTACCCTCCAAGTAACCACCCAGGAGCACTGGGTACCCTGAACTAATAACGGATTCATATTTACACTCAAAGTATTTAAAAAATACCCTCAGTCGACGGTCAATCATGTTTGACCATTAATCTGCCCATGTGGTCGCCATATGGGTTAAATTTTTGTCACGTAGGATATGTCATTTGGAGCCCACATATAGTAAAAAACAATTCCCTTTCCGCTCTCTTCATCACTTCCAAACAGTTCCACCCCTCCCCCAACACATTGCTCCCACCAATCTCTAGACAACCCAAGACACCACCATGTTCCTCATCCTCAAACAAAACCAAACCAAATACAATGACGAGAATGACGAGGTCGATAATGGAGATGGCTTATTGCTAAAGTTGAAATCTTTCTGCATCAAAATGGACTCCTCTGCCTTTTGGTGCTTTGTTGTTGGCAAAAAGAAGGAACTTGGGGTTTTGAGGGTCCAGAGGCCGTTGGCTTTGGCTGAGTGTGTAGGTTTACCAAAGTTTGTGTTGGAAGCCATATGTGTGGTCTTCCCTATAGACAATAGAGGTGAAAAGAACAATAATAATAATGAGAATGATTTTGGGTGAGCTTGTGATTGGGAAGTCTAGGCTGTTGGTGATGCCTAGTGTGAAGGAGAGAGCTAAGGAGATTGCTGAGACGTGGAAGGCCAGTTTGGAGGAGCGTGGGGGGCTGTGTTGGGGGGAGGTTGTGAAGTTGTTTGGAAGTGATCGATGAAGAGAGAGGAGAGGGAATTGTTTTTTTATTATATTTGAGCCTGACATGACATATCTTACGTGACAAAAATTTAACTCATATGGGGGGCCATATGGACAGATTTACGGTCATGTAAGGGATTATAATATAAACCCCGTATGAATTAAGTGAAAAGTTCATTCTCACTATCTTCCTTTTTGTTGTGAAATTCCTTGCTTTGGACTTGCTATTTTGTTTACAACCTCCATCCTTGGTAGACCCAAAAAATCTGGTGTGACTGAGCAAGATTTTATCGGAGCAATAGTAAACTACACTACACACCTATTGCCAGCATTATTGATGTCCTTATTTTGAGAATACATCTTGATGTCCTTATTTTCAGTTGCTACTTTTTATTTATTTCCATTTTTACTGTTGCTTCTTTTATATATATAAATATATTTAATTAAAATAAAAAATTGACCGTAATTAATTACTTTAGATCTCATCAATATTTTCATCGTTTTCTCTTTTTTTTATCCATAATCAAGGTATCCCCTCACTCGACAAGTGAGACACTAATCCCCCACTGATTTGTAGGCACCTCAAAGGGTGAGACAGCTGGCCTGAGAGATTTAATGCTTCTCCATACCCAACGCCAGGAATTGAACCCCAGACAATTGGTTAAGGGTGAATGAGTCCTTGCCACTCAACCACACACCGCAGGTTTTTCATCGTTTTCTCTATTTGGTTAAAAGATCTCATTAATATAATTATTTTTAATAAAAAATAATATATTTTCATTATGGTAATTTTTGTATTTTCAATATTTTGAATTTTGAATTGTATCTCTTGTTGCTCTGTCCATTTTTTTTCTAACGGTTATTATTTTGAATTTTGAATTGTATTTCTTGTTGCTCCATTTTTTCTAACGGCTATTATTTTGAATTGTGTTTCTTGTTACTCTCTCCATTTTTTTAGTGCAGATAAAATAATGATTAGTTTATATATACTCCCTCCGGTCCTAAATATAAGACCTAATTGACTTTTTTGGAAAATCCTAAAAAAAGAATAAGTTAATTATAAGTTGATGATTCACCTGATTTTCCCCTTAGACTAGTACATTTTACTTATAAACTAATGGATAACCTAAAAATATATCAAATATGTCATAATTTAATAATCTATTTCGCAACCGTAATCTCTCAAAAAAAAGTCATCTAGGTCTTATATTTAGGACCGGAGCTAGTATTATATTATATTAATTTTACTAAATTATATAACAAACATACTTTCTGTTACTCTCTTCAATTTTTAACGGTTATCTTATTATTTTTATTTTGAAATATAGATATATTTAATTTAACCTATTATTATTATTATTATTATTATTATTATTATTTTCTTTTTTATTTTTAATTTTTTTTCATTTTTATTACTTTATTATTATTATTTATGTTAGTTTTTTAGGGTTTCTAATAATAACTGAAAAAGTATAAAGATCAAGTTAAGATTCGGAAAAAGACTACAACGGTTTCTAGGGTTTCTTATTATTGTCTTAATTTGAAAACTATTTCTTTTATTTGCTTTTCTTTTTTTTTGGTTAATCACCGTCCGGTTTAATTTGGACTCAAGGGGTAGGAGTGTTGCCCACATAGGCAAGGTTGTCCCCTTTCCCAATGAGAGGGCTTCCCGGGATTCGAACACGCGTTTTCATCCTTATGGGGATTGTAGCCCACTTACCAGTTCAACCAACTACCCATTGGTTTTATTTGATTTTCTTTAATGAATACTCTGCCTATATTTATAGCCGGTCTCAAGCCTGGATAAAGGAGTAGGGTTGTGTTAGGCTTCGGCAGCCAACCTAAAAGTATGTCAAATCTATTGAGTATGGACACACACATTTTTTATATAACAATAGATCATTGTCTGGTACTTCACAGGGCTATCACACTCTCAAGTAGGGGTGAGGATTTGGGCCTCTACCCGCGGGCCCCGACCGTTTCTTAAAAAAACCGTATTGGGCCCGCCCGTTTTGGTCATGTTCATATAACGGGCGGGCCCCGCCCGTTTATCATTAAACAGATCCGGATACGGGCTGGGGCACGGGTAAGTTGGACCCGCCCGTATAGGTGTGTACTGTGAAGAAGAATAAGGACCCCTCCCCTTCTTCAATTCAGGATGTTGTCCATCTTCGAGCAGTGCATGTCATATGGAATTATGAATTGATAGTTTGTAACAATGGATTAAGTATTTATATTACCCCACTTTAAGGGTTATACTAGTTGTCCTTGCGCTAGTGAGTTGTGACATATTCAGCTTTGATACTTCACAAGACTCAAGCCATTCCATTC